>OX457122.1:0-5345000 GCA_949752805.1 Deilephila elpenor
ACCTAACCTAACCTAACCTAACCTAACCTAACCTAACCTAACCTAACCTAACCTAACCTAACCTAACCTAACCTAACCTAACCTAACCTAACCTAACCTAACCTAACCTAACCTAACCTAACCTAACCTAACCTAACCTAACCTAACCTAACCTAACCTAACCTAACCTAACCTAACCTAACCTAACCTAACCTAACCTAACCTAACCTAACCTAACCTAACCTAACCTAACCTAACCTAACCTAACCTAACCTAACCTAACCTAACCTAACCTAACCTAACCTAACCTAACCTAACCTAACCTAACCTAACCTAACCTAACCTAACCTAACCTAACCTAACCTAACCTAACCTAACCTAACCTAACCTAACCTAACCTAACCTAACCTAACCTAACCTAACCTAACCTAACCTAACCTAACCTAACCTAACCTAACCTAACCTAACCTAACCTAACCTAACCTAACCTAACCTAACCTAACCTAACCTAACCTAACCTAACCTAACCTAACCTAACCTAACCTAACCTAACCTAACCTAACCTAACCTAACCTAACCTAACCTAACCTAACCTAACCTAACCTAACCTAACCTAACCTAACCTAACCTAACCTAACCTAACCTAACCTAACCTAACCTAACCTAACCTAACCTAACCTAACCTAACCTAACCTAACCTAACCTAACCTAACCTAACCTAACCTAACCTAACCTAACCTAACCTAACCTAACCTAACCTAACCTAACCTAACCTAACCTAACCTAACCTAACCTAACCTAACCTAACCTAACCTAACCTAACCTAACCTAACCTAACCTAACCTAACCTAACCTAACCTAACCTAACCTAACCTAACCTAACCTAACCTAACCTAACCTAACCTAACCTAACCTAACCTAACCTAACCTAACCTAACCTAACCTAACCTAACCTAACCTAACCTAACCTAACCTAACCTAACCTAACCTAACCTAACCTAACCTAACCTAACCTAACCTAACCTAACCTAACCTAACCTAACCTAACCTAACCTAACCTAACCTAACCTAACCTAACCTAACCTAACCTAACCTAACCTAACCTAACCTAACCTAACCTAACCTAACCTAACCTAACCTAACCTAACCTAACCTAACCTAACCTAACCTAACCTAACCTAACCTAACCTAACCTAACCTAACCTAACCTAACCTAACCTAACCTAACCTAACCTAACCTAACCTAACCTAACCTAACCTAACCTAACCTAACCTAACCTAACCTAACCTAACCTAACCTAACCTAACCTAACCTAACCTAACCTAACCTAACCTAACCTAACCTAACCTAACCTAACCTAACCTAACCTAACCTAACCTAACCTAACCTAACCTAACCTAACCTAACCTAACCTAACCTAACCTAACCTAACCTAACCTAACCTAACCTAACCTAACCTAACCTAACCTAACCTAACCTAACCTAACCTAACCTAACCTAACCTAACCTAACCTAACCTAACCTAACCTAACCTAACCTAACCTAACCTAACCTAACCTAACCTAACCTAACCTAACCTAACCTAACCTAACCTAACCTAACCTAACCTAACCTAACCTAACCTAACCTAACCTAACCTAACCTAACCTAACCTAACCTAACCTAACCTAACCTAACCTAACCTAACCTAACCTAACCTAACCTAACCTAACCTAACCTAACCTAACCTAACCTAACCTAACCTAACCTAACCTAACCTAACCTAACCTAACCTAACCTAACCTAACCTAACCTAACCTAACCTAACCTAACCTAACCTAACCTAACCTAACCTAACCTAACCTAACCTAACCTAACCTAACCTAACCTAACCTAACCTAACCTAACCTAACCTAACCTAACCTAACCTAACCTAACCTAACCTAACCTAACCTAACCTAACCTAACCTAACCTAACCTAACCTAACCTAACCTAACCTAACCTAACCTAACCTAACCTAACCTAACCTAACCTAACCTAACCTAACCTAACCTAACCTAACCTAACCTAACCTAACCTAACCTAACCTAACCTAACCTAACCTAACCTAACCTAACCTAACCTAACCTAACCTAACCTAACCTAACCTAACCTAACCTAACCTAACCTAACCTAACCTAACCTAACCTAACCTAACCTAACCTAACCTAACCTAACCTAACCTAACCTAACCTAACCTAACCTAACCTAACCTAACCTAACCTAACCTAACCTAACCTAACCTAACCTAACCTAACCTAACCTAACCTAACCTAACCTAACCTAACCTAACCTAACCTAACCTAACCTAACCTAACCTAACCTAACCTAACCTAACCTAACCTAACCTAACCTAACCTAACCTAACCTAACCTAACCTAACCTAACCTAACCTAACCTAACCTAACCTAACCTAACCTAACCTAACCTAACCTAACCTAACCTAACCTAACCTAACCTAACCTAACCTAACCTAACCTAACCTAACCTAACCTAACCTAACCTAACCTAACCTAACCTAACCTAACCTAACCTAACCTAACCTAACCTAACCTAACCTAACCTAACCTAACCTAACCTAACCTAACCTAACCTAACCTAACCTAACCTAACCTAACCTAACCTAACCTAACCTAACCTAACCTAACCTAACCTAACCTAACCTAACCTAACCTAACCTAACCTAACCTAACCTAACCTAACCTAACCTAACCTAACCTAACCTAACCTAACCTAACCTAACCTAACCTAACCTAACCTAACCTAACCTAACCTAACCTAACCTAACCTAACCTAACCTAACCTAACCTAACCTAACCTAACCTAACCTAACCTAACCTAACCTAACCTAACCTAACCTAACCTAACCTAACCTAACCTAACCTAACCTAACCTAACCTAACCTAACCTAACCTAACCTAACCTAACCTAACCTAACCTAACCTAACCTAACCTAACCTAACCTAACCTAACCTAACCTAACCTAACCTAACCTAACCTAACCTAACCTAACCTAACCTAACCTAACCTAACCTAACCTAACCTAACCTAACCTAACCTAACCTAACCTAACCTAACCTAACCTAACCTAACCTAACCTAACCTAACCTAACCTAACCTAACCTAACCTAACCTAACCTAACCTAACCTAACCTAACCTAACCTAACCTAACCTAACCTAACCTAACCTAACCTAACCTAACCTAACCTAACCTAACCTAACCTAACCTAACCTAACCTAACCTAACCTAACCTAACCTAACCTAACCTAACCTAACCTAACCTAACCTAACCTAACCTAACCTAACCTAACCTAACCTAACCTAACCTAACCTAACCTAACCTAACCTAACCTAACCTAACCTAACCTAACCTAACCTAACCTAACCTAACCTAACCTAACCTAACCTAACCTAACCTAACCTAACCTAACCTAACCTAACCTAACCTAACCTAACCTAACCTAACCTAACCTAACCTAACCTAACCTAACCTAACCTAACCTAACCTAACCTAACCTAACCTAACCTAACCTAACCTAACCTAACCTAACCTAACCTAACCTAACCTAACCTAACCTAACCTAACCTAACCTAACCTAACCTAACCTAACCTAACCTAACCTAACCTAACCTAACCTAACCTAACCTAACCTAACCTAACCTAACCTAACCTAACCTAACCTAACCTAACCTAACCTAACCTAACCTAACCTAACCTAACCTAACCTAACCTAACCTAACCTAACCTAACCTAACCTAACCTAACCTAACCTAACCTAACCTAACCTAACCTAACCTAACCTAACCTAACCTAACCTAACCTAACCTAACCTAACCTAACCTAACCTAACCTAACCTAACCTAACCTAACCTAACCTAACCTAACCTAACCTAACCTAACCTAACCTAACCTAACCTAACCTAACCTAACCTAACCTAACCTAACCTAACCTAACCTAACCTAACCTAACCTAACCTAACCTAACCTAACCTAACCTAACCTAACCTAACCTAACCTAACCTAACCTAACCTAACCTAACCTAACCTAACCTAACCTAACCTAACCTAACCTAACCTAACCTAACCTAACCTAACCTAACCTAACCTAACCTAACCTAACCTAACCTAACCTAACCTAACCTAACCTAACCTAACCTAACCTAACCTAACCTAACCTAACCTAACCTAACCTAACCTAACCTAACCTAACCTAACCTAACCTAACCTAACCTAACCTAACCTAACCTAACCTAACCTAACCTAACCTAACCTAACCTAACCTAACCTAACCTAACCTAACCTAACCTAACCTAACCTAACCTAACCTAACCTAACCTAACCTAACCTAACCTAACCTAACCTAACCTAACCTAACCTAACCTAACCTAACCTAACCTAACCTAACCTAACCTAACCTAACCTAACCTAACCTAACCTAACCTAACCTAACCTAACCTAACCTAACCTAACCTAACCTAACCTAACCTAACCTAACCTAACCTAACCTAACCTAACCTAACCTAACCTAACCTAACCTAACCTAACCTAACCTAACCTAACCTAACCTAACCTAACCTAACCTAACCTAACCTAACCTAACCTAACCTAACCTAACCTAACCTAACCTAACCTAACCTAACCTAACCTAACCTAACCTAACCTAACCTAACCTAACCTAACCTAACCTAACCTAACCTAACCTAACCTAACCTAACCTAACCTAACCTAACCTAACCTAACCTAACCTAACCTAACCTAACCTAACCTAACCTAACCTAACCTAACCTAACCTAACCTAACCTAACCTAACCTAACCTAACCTAACCTAACCTAACCTAACCTAACCTAACCTAACCTAACCTAACCTAACCTAACCTAACCTAACCTAACCCTCAGTGTGATTTTGACTTAAAATTTGGAACTTTTCGAAAATAACAAATTTCTTAACATTTTCAAAATTTCTCGTATCGAATTGTCTTGGATTGTTGCATTTATAAACGCGTCCCGTCGCACCCGATACGTGGACTCCACGCCTGCAGGGATCCGGCGAACCGAAATTGTTTGTTTCTGTGTTTGTTTTTGTGATAGTCCATATAATTCGATATTTTGTTTGTAAATTTCACATAATAATATTTAAAACTGACTTTTTGGTCTAGAATTCTAGATTCTTTGTACAACCTGTGTCCTGCCGTTCGGCGGCACACAAGGGCCGTGTTGCTTCTATTGTTTTGTTGTTAATAACAGTAAATTTCACCAAATTTCACATAAAATATCACTTTTTTTGGCCCCCCTCGAAATTTTTTGCTCCCGGCTGTTCCCGATTATTGTACCATTACACGCGTCTCGTCGAGCCCGACACGTGGATACCACGCATGCGGGGTCTAGACGCACTAAAACAGCAAAAATTGGTCATAATCGTTCACAATCGATTGTTATCGAGTTGAATGTATGAAAATCCACCTAAGCTGTGCAGTAGCGAAAAAAAAAAAAAAAATTCGAAGTTAACTTTTTGTCTTTAATTTACAATTTTTTCTATTTGTGGTCTGTTGTCGTGTGAAAGCGCATAGAGGGCGCGGTGTTTTGATCGTTTCAGTGTGATTTTGACTTAAAATTTGGAACTTTTCGAAAATAACAAATTTCTTAACATTTTCAAAATTTCTCGTATCGAATTGTCTTGGATTGTTGCATTTATAAACGCGTCCCGTCGCACCCGATACGTGGACTCCACGCCTGCAGGGATCCGGCGAACCGAAATTGTTTGTTTCTGTGTTTGTTTTTGTGATAGTCCATATAATTCGATATTTTGTTTGTAAATTTCACATAATAATATTTAAAACTGACTTTTTGGTCTAGAATTCTAGATTCTTTGTACAACCTGTGTCCTGCCGTTCGGCGGCACACAAGGGCCGTGTTGCTTCTATTGTTTTGTTGTTAATAACAGTAAATTTCACCAAATTTCACATAAAATATCACTTTTTTTGGCCCCCCTCGAAATTTTTTGCTCCCGGCTGTTCCCGATTATTGTACCATTACACGCGTCTCGTCGAGCCCGACACGTGGATACCACGCATGCGGGGTCTAGACGCACTAAAACAGCAAAAATTGGTCATAATCGTTCACAATCGATTGTTATCGAGTTGAATGTATGAAAATCCACCTAAGCTGTGCAGTAGCGAAAAAAAAAAAAAAAATTCGAAGTTAACTTTTTGTCTTTAATTTACAATTTTTTCTATTTGTGGTCTGTTGTCGTGTGAAAGCGCATAGAGGGCGCGGTGTTTTGATCGTTTCAGTGTGATTTTGACTTAAAATTTGGAACTTTTCGAAAATAACAAATTTCTTAACATTTTCAAAATTTCTCGTATCGAATTGTCTTGGATTGTTGCATTTATAAACGCGTCCCGTCGCACCCGATACGTGGACTCCACGCCTGCAGGGATCCGGCGAACCGAAATTGTTTGTTTCTGTGTTTGTTTTTGTGATAGTCCATATAATTCGATATTTTGTTTGTAAATTTCACATAATAATATTTAAAACTGACTTTTTGGTCTAGAATTCTAGATTCTTTGTACAACCTGTGTCCTGCCGTTCGGCGGCACACAAGGGCCGTGTTGCTTCTATTGTTTTGTTGTTAATAACAGTAAATTTCACCAAATTTCACATAAAATATCACTTTTTTTGGCCCCCCTCGAAATTTTTTGCTCCCGGCTGTTCCCGATTATTGTACCATTACACGCGTCTCGTCGAGCCCGACACGTGGATACCACGCATGCGGGGTCTAGACGCACTAAAACAGCAAAAATTGGTCATAATCGTTCACAATCGATTGTTATCGAGTTGAATGTATGAAAATCCACCTAAGCTGTGCAGTAGCGAAAAAAAAAAAAAAAATTCGAAGTTAACTTTTTGTCTTTAATTTACAATTTTTTCTATTTGTGGTCTGTTGTCGTGTGAAAGCGCATAGAGGGCGCGGTGTTTTGATCGTTTCAGTGTGATTTTGACTTAAAATTTGGAACTTTTCGAAAATAACAAATTTCTTAACATTTTCAAAATTTCTCGTATCGAATTGTCTTGGATTGTTGCATTTATAAACGCGTCCCGTCGCACCCGATACGTGGACTCCACGCCTGCAGGGATCCGGCGAACCGAAATTGTTTGTTTCTGTGTTTGTTTTTGTGATAGTCCATATAATTCGATATTTTGTTTGTAAATTTCACATAATAATATTTAAAACTGACTTTTTGGTCTAGAATTCTAGATTCTTTGTACAACCTGTGTCCTGCCGTTCGGCGGCACACAAGGGCCGTGTTGCTTCTATTGTTTTGTTGTTAATAACAGTAAATTTCACCAAATTTCACATAAAATATCACTTTTTTGGCCCCCCTCGAAATTTTTTGCTCCCGGCTGTTCCCGATTATTGTACCATTACACGCGTCTCGTCGAGCCCGACACGTGGATACCACGCATGCGGGGTCTAGACGCACTAAAACAGCAAAAATTGCCCCGCCCGCCCACCCTGTGGTGTCATTTGGTATATTAACTCGGTTCAGGACTAAATACAAAAATTTTTAAAAAATTGGTAAAATTTTGATAATTATATTGGTTTTAATTCTCTTCGTTTAGCATAGTTATACATACACTGGGACAGCACTAGACGCCCTTCAAAATAAAGATAAACCAGCTTTTAACAATTAAAATTAAATATTACCTACCTCATAAAATTACAAATCATTTGACTTACTTAATATACATACCTCATAAAATTATAAATCATTGACAAACCTGGGGTAGAAGAACGCGACGAACTGCTGAACACGCCATCTGAAAAAAAAAAAAAAAAAAAAAAAAAAAAAAAAAAAAAAAAAAAAAAAAAAAAAAAAAACATTAGCAGTTGTAGTGACAGGTTGACAGGTGACATTGTTACGTAGACTAGTGCAAATATAAGCACACACTTATACAAATCAGTAGACTAATTATCGTGAACCCTTTACACTCACGTAATTATACATTGTGACGGAACCCCTATACCAGGAAAAAGGATGCCCAGTTTCCACACCCCCCAAAAGAAACCTTCCCCTTCCTATCAAAGGAATGAAGCTAACACCGAAGCCCCAGAGAGGGCTGGTCCCTTGTGTAGCCAAACGGTGGCTCAGGCGAGACGCAGCATCGAGTCTCGGCTTGACGGAGCGTCGGAGGTCGGAGATACAGTGGCGGCATTGAGAACCAGCCAAAAAACTAGGAGTATTGCAACTACATCTGCAACTGATGCAGCCCCTGCGGAAAGGAGATGCACTTCCCAGAAGTCGCCAGTCCCCGGAACCTCAAGTGGACGGGACTCGCCCAAAAAAGCGGGTCCAGTCTACACGAGTAGGACGGCGGAGGCGAAGGCATGCCTCCTTAAGGCGAAGCTCCAGATTAATAACAGTAGGAACCTAAAAACAGATATTAAGCTGGAGGTTATCGAAGCCACGGAGAGGCTATTCAGGTTGGTTAAGGAGGCGGAAGCAGGAACGCCCTATAAAGAAGGAGAGACGAATAAAGAAATAGGAAAGAAGATAGGCAAAAATGTAGAGGAAAAAGTAAAAGAAGACGAGATAACAGATAGGGAAAAGCTAGAACAGGAATTAGTGAGGAAACTGGAGGAGCATGGAAAACTGCTACAAGAAAGTAAACAGGAAATGGAGAGAATGAAGGAAGAGATCAGAAACTGTAAAGATGAAATGGTAGCTCAGAGGACGTATGCGAGTGTAGCAGCAGGTCCACAACAGGGCAAAGTACCGAATGTGACAACGGCGATGCACTCCATCGTTATAACATCAAGAGACGAAAACGAAACGGGAGATGAGGTAGTTGAGAGATTTAGAAAAGTAGTAAATGCGACAGAAGAAGGAATTAGGATTGATAAAATTCGTAAAGCTAAAGAAAGGAAAGTTATTGTAGGATGTCAGGATAGGGACCAACTAGAAAAAATTAAGGACAGAATAGGAAAGTCAGGTGATAGTTTAAGGGCTGAGGAGATTAAAAATAAAGACCCACTCATCATCCTCAAAGATGTACTGAGCTGCCATAAAGACGAGGAACTTGTCAATGCGATAAGAAACCAGAATAAAGGACTGATGGAGAAAATAGGAAAAGAAGAAAACAGGATAGAGGTAAGATACAGGAGACGAGCGCGCAATCCCCTGATGACGCATATCATTCTGCGAGTTTCACCGCAACTTTGGCAGCGATTTATAGAGGCTGGAGCGTTGCACATAGATGTCCAGAGAGTCCGGGTAGAAGACCAGTCTCCCTTGGTCCAATGCTCAAGGTGCTTGGGCTACGGCCATGGGCGGCGGTTCTGCCAGGCCTCTCTGGACGTGTGCAGTCACTGTGCCGGACCGCATCTGAGGGCGGAGTGCCCGGAGTGGATGGCAGCTGTAGCACCTACATGCTGCAACTGCCAAAAGGCGAAAATCGCCGACACCGTGCACAACGCCTTCAGTCGGGACTGCCCAGTGAGGATGAGATGGGACGCGCTGGCCCGCTCAGCCATAGCGTACTGCTGAGGTGATCCCCGTAATCCCCGGCCAGACTATGCCCGACCCCGACCCCGGCGTAAGGCCATACTTGGTCGCACAGGCCAACCTCCAAAGGAAGGCCCTGGCAACGCAAGAACTCATGCTTCTGGCAGCAGAGCGGGGACTTGCGTTTGCCTTAATCCAGGAGCCATACGTCGGGGGAGCCGGCCGCGTGAAGCAATACGGGACCACCAGGATCTTCCAGTGCGCGGAGCGGATCGAAGGGCCTGTCAAGGCAGCCATTGCAATCTTCGATGAAGGAGTGGATGCCTTGATATGCCCAGAATTCACCACAACAAATATTGTTGTGGTGAACATCCGCACCAGCGCCTGGGAGGTCGTGCTGGTCTCGTGCTACTTCGAACCGGACCGGCCTGTAGCGGGGTACTTGGACCAGCTCAGGGCTATAGTCCAGAAGTACGGTCCGGGGCGCCTGCTAATAGGAGGGGACACCAATGCGAAGAGCCTGTGGTGGAGTCAAGAGGTCGACGGAAGAGGGGAGGAGGTGTCCGGCTGGCTGGATGAGGCCGGGCTCCATGTGCTGAACGAAGGCAATACGCCAACGTTCTTCACTGTCAGAGGAGATAGGGCGTACTCCAGCCAGGTGGACATCACCGCCTGTTCGGTCGACCTCTTGGGCAAAATTCAGAATTGGCATGTCGAGGAGGACCTGACGAGCTCGGACCATAATACAATTATATTTAAAATGGTACAACACAAAGGAGACGTTATTAAAATTGAAAGGACAACACGAAAATTTAACACAAAAAAGGCGGATTGGGAAAAATTTGGAAAAGAGTTAAAGAAATTAATAAATGAACATAAAATCACTAAACTAAACATAGATAAAATAGAGAATAAACAGGATTTAGAATATAAAATAGAAAAATATACAAATATAATAATTGAAACATGTGAAAAAATAATACCTAAGAAAAGGGGAGATAAAAAATTTACCATACCCTGGTGGTCCAAAGAGCTCGAAGGGTCCAGACTCGACATGATGCGGAAGAAACGCAGAATCAGGTGGTGTGCGCCTATAAGAAAAGAAAGAGTGATACGGGAATATAAAGAGGCCAAAGAAAGGTATGAGAGAGAAGCTAAGGAGGCGCAGGTTAAAAGTTGGGTAGAGTTTTGTGGGAAGCAGGATAAAGAAGGAGTATGGGATGGGGTATATCGGGCACTGGGCAGGTTGACTAAGCGGCATGAGGATCAGCCCCTCGTCAGGGACGGGAAGATCCTGGGATCGGAGGAGTCTGCAAGGTTCCTAGCCGACACCTTCTACCCGGACGACCCTGACGAGGAAGACAACGGGGACCACCGGCGCGTCAGGGAGCTGGCTGAGCGCGTGAATGAGAGGGTCCATGGTGAGGTACATGACCCTCCTTTCACGATGCGCGAGCTCCGTGTCGCGCTGGCGGGTTTTAACCCCCGGAAAGCGCCCGGCGCGGACGGCCTGACCTCCGATATCTGTGCGCAGTCGATCGGCCAGGATCCGGCAACCTTCCTATCGCTGGCAAACAAGTGCCTAGAATTGGCCTGCTTTCCAAGAATTTGGAAACAGGCCACGGTCGCTGTGCTTCGGAAACCGGGTAAGGAAGACTACACGGTTCCGAAAGCGCATCGACCTATAGGACTTTTGCCAGTGATGGGAAAGGTGTTGGAAAAGATGTTGGTGGGTAGGCTCAAGTGGCACCTCCTGCCTAGGATGAGCCACCGCCAGTACGGCTTTATGCCACAAAGGGGCACCGAGGACTCCCTCTATGTCCTAATGGAACATATTAGAGCGATGCTTCTAAAGAAGCGCGTCGTAATAATGATCTCGTTGGACATAGAGGGAGCCTTCGATAGCGCCTGGTGGCCAGCGCTTAAAGTACGGCTGGCGGAAGAGCAATGCCCACCTAACATCAGACGGCTGGTCGACAGCTACCTGGACGATCGGATGGTCAGAGTTCGTTACGCCGGCGCAGAAGCTGCAAAACGAACTGTTAAGGGATGTGTCCAGGGGTCAATCGGTGGTCCAATCCTGTGGAACCTCCTCCTCGATCCCCTGTTAAAGGGGCTAGAGCACCGAGGCGACTATTGTCAGGCTTTTGCTGACGATGTCGTCTTGGTGTTTGACGGGGGTTCCACGGGAGAGGCACAGAAGCAGGCCAATGCGGCGCTAGCCTATGTTCGGGATTGGGGTATCAGAAATAAACTTAAGTTTGCGCCGCATAAAACCCAGGCAATGGTCATTACCAGAAAATTAAAGTATGATACCCCAATCCTGCACATGGGAGGCGTCGACATTGGCCTGTCTACTGAAATAAAACTTCTGGGGCTGACGATTGACCGCGGACTCACCTTTAACAGCCACGTTAAGCAGGCTTGCAAAAAGGCTGTTAACATCTACCAAATGCTCGCGAGGTCAGCCAAAGTCCAGTGGGGGTTGGGACCGGAGGTGATCAGGGCGATCTACACGGCGGCGGTTGAGCCCGTAATCCTCTACGCAAGTAGTGCGTGGGCTCCCGCCAGCCGTAAACTGGGGGTGAGGAAGCAGCTCGGAGCAATCCAGCGAAGCTTTGCTCAAAAGCTGACGAAGGCGTACAGGACCGCCTCCCTTAATTCAACCCTACTACTGGCGGGAGTACTACCTCTTGACATAAGGGTGCGCGAAACCGCACTCCTCTTCGAGGCCAAGAGGGGGTACTCCCGGCAGGTGGTGGGTGATCGTGAGGTAGAGGCGCCGGTGCCCTTCGTCAAGCTGGATCATCCCGCGGATCTGGGGGGAGGGTCGTTCCAATGCGTGGTGGACGGGGCAGAACTGGCTGAGCACGTTGGTGAAGGTCTCAGCATCTTCACCGACGGCAGCAAGATTGATGGGAAAGTCGGAGCGGCGCTATCCATATGGAATGGCACCACCGAGACGAGTACCAGAAAATTGCGACTAGAGCCGTACTGTTCTGTCTACCAGGCGGAGCTTCTCGCTCTCCAGAAAGCCGTAGAGGAGGCGGTCCGCAGCAAGCTTCCTACGTGCAGCATCTTCAGCGATGCCAGATCCGCCCTCGAAGTCGTTACCAAGGGTGACTCCCTCCACCCCATAGCGTTTGAAATTAACAAAAAGTTAAAAGAAGCCGACAAACGCACCCAGAAAATAAAACTTTTCTGGGTGAAGGCACACGTGGGGTTGGAGGGAAATGAGAGGGCGGATGTGCTTGCTAAGGATGCTGCACAACACCTTAAGACCCGTGCGCACTACGACAAATGTCCGGTTTCATTCGTCAAAAGACAGATCCGGAAGGAGTCCGTTGACGAGTGGAGCCGGAGATACGCGGACGGAGAGACCGCTTCGGTAACGAAGTTGTTCTTTCCGGACGCAGTCGTGGCGCACAGGGTCGTCAGGCGGATCGCCCTGGACCCGCTGCTGACGCAGGTATTCACCGGGCACGGCGGGTTCTCCGAGTACTTGCATCGTTTCAAGTGCAAGGAGAGTCCGGCGTGTCTGTGTGACCCTGATGTCAGCGAGACGGTCCCACATCTCTTGCTCGATTGCCCCATCCATAATATGGATAGGTATAACCTAGAATGTAAAATAAATTATAAGTTGGATCGAGACAATATAAGTCAGATTATATTGGACGAAAATGTAAGACAGGACTTTTTAAAATATTGTAGAAAAATAGTTCAGAAAGTGACAAGTAAAAATAAGTAACAATTAGAATTACTATAAATATAATTGTATTATATAATATAAGTAATTTAGAAGTTAGATGTCCTATAATATGTATAAGTAAATTAATAAATAAGAACCAAAAAGATAAGCACAAACCTGCAATAAGATAAAAATATAAAATAAAAATAAACGAAACCCAAAAAAAAAAAAAAAAAATTAAAAATATATATATAAAAAAAAAGATATACTTAATGAAAAAAAAAGAAAAGAAATAAAACAAGAAAAAAAAAAAAAAAAAAAAAAAAAGATAATTTAAGAAATAATAAAATAAGTAGTAAATAAGTAGAATAAAATAGAGATATGTATAGATGTATAGATATAAGGAAATGTAACATAAGATAACTAGATAAGCAGATAAATATACCATACTTAAGATAAGAAAAAATGTAAAGTAATAATAAACCAAAAAGATAAATAAAAACCCTTGTCCTGGATAGGGGGTGAGGGGTGAGACGAAGAGTCCACCATTAAAAAAAAAAAAAAAAAAAAAAAAAAACCTAACCTAACCTAACCTAACCTAACCTAACCTAACCTAACCTAACCTAACCAAGACTTTTGTATTTTTAGTTCCAAAAACGTTTATTGTTAAACTGTGACTTACCTGACTGTGCTGCGCACTGCTCTAACTCACCACCTGAAAAAAAGAATAAATTTCTTTAAAGTTTACACACAAATTGACCTTAACAGGCATTTTACACCTGTAACATTTTATTTCTATTATATCGACGCATCCCCTTGACAATTTATAAATCTCACTTCTTAAAACAAAATGTTTGGCTGCGGATTTAGAACTCCCGCGAAAGACGTTGGCAGCAAGCCGTCAACACATAATAAAACTCCCGACACAATTAGCCCAAAAGGGGCAACCGGGACAACTGTCGCGCAGGCGCGGCGTAGCATTGAATCCCAACTCGAACGAGTAGAGGAGACTGGAGGCGCCGGGCCTGTGAGACAGAGGCCACGGTTGAACCCAACTGACACCAAAACTGTGGGCAAGAAAACTGCAATACTTGCAAGCTCTTTCGACAAGTCCCCAAAAACGGACACTAAATATCTAAATAGAACATCTGAAGCAAAAGCCTGTCTTGTAAAACTTAGGCTACAGATAAATAACAGTAGAAATCTCAAGACAGAAATAAAAAACGAAGTTATAGAAGCCGCGGAAAGATTATACAAGCTAGTTAGAGACGCAGAAGAAGACAGAGCATATAGAGAAGAAACAGGGAATGACGGGAGAAACGAGCAAAAAGGGAGAGACAAAATTGCAAACGAACAGGGAGAAACAGAGACGAAGAAAGGAGAAAACAACATTATTAGGAAACTGGAAGAACATAGCAAGCTGTTACAAGAAAATAAAGAAGAGATGATAAAACTTAATGAAGAAATGAAAAAGCAAAGAGAAGAGTGGGAAAATAAAGGAAGTTATGCTGATGTGCTGGCTGGACCACCGAAAAATAAACCAAGAGAGCCTACTACAACAATGCACTCAATTGTAATTACTTCGGTGGACCAGACAGAATCAGGTGACGAAGTGGTTGAACGAATTCGGAAAACGATTAACGCTAAAGAGGAAGGCCTAAAAGTAGATAAGATACGAAAAGCAAAAGACAGGAAAGTAATCGTAGGATGTAGGACGAAAGAAGAATTAGGAAAGATAAAGGAAAAGATAAGGAAAGCGAAAGGAGAACTAAACATGGAAGATGTAAAAAACAAGCAGCCTCTGATCATCTTGAAATATGTCCTTACCATCAACTCTGACGAGGACATTATAAAAGCCCTCATATCCCAAAACAACCACCTATTTGGGAAATTGAGCCAATCTGACACGGAGATGACCGTCAAATACCGCAGGAGGACCAGGAATCCGCATATTTGTCATGTGGTCCTGCAGGTGCAGACGGAGGCGTGGAAGATTCTCACAGAGGCGGCAGTAGTACACATCGACATTCAGCGAGTCAGAGTGGAGGACCAATCCCCCCTTGTGCAATGCTCGCGCTGCCTCGGCTTCGGTCATGGGAAGCGGTTCTGCCGGGATCAAACGGACGCATGCAGCCACTGCGGCGGGCCTCACCACAGGTCAGATTGTCCTGACTGGGTGGCGCAGGTACCGCCAACGTGTTGCAATTGCGTCCGGGCGAAACTGAGCGGAACCGACCATAACGCGTTCAGCGCGGAGTGCCCCGTGAGGAGAAAGTGGGAAACTCTGGCGAGATCCACAGTAGCATATTGCTGATGTGGATCCCAGAGTCCCAGATCAGACAAGACAAACTGTTGAAAAACTGGGACCCCACGAAATCCAAACGGGACACGAAAACGCCGAATGCATGGGGCGAGGCAGCGCGGGGATTGACGACAGGGGGAATGACGTCCCAACTCTTTGCATCGAACACAGTCTACAGGCACACACTGACGTAACAATCCCAAATTTAAACACCAGTGGGAAACTATATCGTGGGTATATAGATACTACCGTCTGCGTAAAGGATATCTAGGATCTGGTGGATGAAGCTTAAACCTTTAACATGATTAATTGTAAGAAATTATAAAATATTAAAATAAAAAAGCAGCATAAAGATATAAAATTGGGACGTTTTTATTCAAAAATTGAACAATTAAAATAAGTACATAAAACTTACAGTAAAAAGTAGAGAGAAAAATAAAGAGTTAAAAAATAAATTTACGTTATAATGTAAAACAAAGATAAACAAATAAAATAAAATAAAATAAACTTACCTTTGTAAACAAGTAGTTTCATCACGATGAAAATAGTAAACGCCACTAGAAAGAGGAAAACCCGATGCGCAGCGTATGTCCGGAAAACAGCAACCGTCGATGATAACCTGCAAGAAAACATAAAGCATGAGAGTCAAACATGTCGATGTTACTATTTTAAGAAGAATGTTGTCCATGTTTCAACTAAACCCGCATATCCTGAATAAATTGTAAGCTTTGAAAATAAAAACATTAAAATAAGCAATCAACATCATATACAAAAATAATAAGAAAGATAAAACATTAAAATACTGTAAGAATTAAGCAATAGTTTACTAAAATACATAATAAAAGATTATGTAGGAATAGTAAATGTTAGATTATAAGATATAAATAATCAAGATTAGATAAGTTATGATGTAAACAATAGATTAAAAACTCCAAAAACAAAATATAAAAAAGATAAAAGAAAATTAAATACATAAAAATATATAAAAATAAAGAAATAAGTTAACACCAATAGCATAGATAAGTATAAAGAAAATAGATAATATATTCACTTAAAGAAAAGTGAACCAAAACTAACTACACTTACAATATAAAACTCCAAATATACAAAGGCCTTGATTTTTATTGATCAGGGGAGAAGAGTGGGCTTCACGCCCACATTATAATTAAAAAAAAAAAAAAAAAAAACCTAACCTAACCTAACCTAACCTAACCTAACCTAACCTAACCTAACCTAACCTAACCTAACCTAACCTAACCTAACCTAACCCCAACCTAACCTAACCTAACCTAACCTAACCTAACCTAACCTAAACCTAAACCTAAACCTAAACCTTAACCTAAACAAAAACAAAAACAAAAACAAAAACAAAAACAAAAACAAAAACAAAAACAAAAACAAAAACAAAAACAAAAACAAAAACAAAAACAAAAACAAAAACAAAAACAAAAACAAAAACAAAAACAAAAACAAAAACAAAAACAAAAACAAAAACAAAAACAAAAACAAAAACAAAAACAAAAACAAAAACAAAAACAAAAACATAAACAAAAACAAAAACAAAAACAAAAACAAAAACAAAAACAAAAACAAAAACAAAAACAAAAACAAAAACAAAAACAAAAACAAAAACAAAAACAAAAACAAAAACAAAAACAAATACAAAAACAAATACAAAAACAAAAACAAAAACAAAAACAAAAACAAAAACGGAACAAAAGTGTCGGATCAACTTATGGTCTTAATTTTGTCCATCGATAACTTCGTTACGAAAACAAAAACATCCATCGGTTAATATCCGAAAATGGGGGTAACATCAGAACGTTTGTGATATCTAATAATGATCGAATATGCATTTCGCGTAAATTTGAAAATTTTCGCAAATCTTGTGTCTGAAAATACTTACAAATCTGGGATAGCTCAAAATACCGCATGTCTCATATATCTGGCCCCACCACATAATACAAATGCATGGTGGCCTGTTGTTAAAGGATCAGATGCGACTACCAACATGTTAACGGACGTCGCTTATCTCACGATGGCTTGCGCAGTAGAATGCCAAGCATTTATAAATAAATAAATAAAAAAATGTGTGTGTGTATTAGTGTACGACCTTTATTGGCCGAGATAGGTTTAGGGGGGGTGAGGTAAAAATTTTAGGTGGGGGTAGGGGCGGGCGGTGGGGGGGGGGGGGTTAGGTTTCGTGGGGGGGGGCTATTGGGCACCTTAAAATATTTTTGGGTGGGAAAAGTTGTGGAGGGGGAATTCGGGAATTCTGTTGAGGCAGGATTGTAGGCCTCACCGAGCCGGTTCCAATGAACCCAAGGTCGGTGGGTCTACGATGGATAATGCCGGAGATATGAGTAGAGGGGGTGAGGTAAAATTTTTAGGGTGGGGGTAAGCGGGGGGGGAGGTTTCGTGGGGAGGCTATTGGGCACTGTTTTGGATTTAGGGTGGGGGAAGGCCAGAGGGGGGGTAAGGATCAAATTACAAAAAAGTGGGTGGGACTTAAAATTTTGGGTGGGGCTTGGAAACGGTTGGGGGTGTGGCTTACTGAAGTGGGTACTAATTTCCTAAATAAAAAAAGATGGCGCGTAACGGAAGAATATGACGCGTAACGAAAAATTTTTTCCAACCCCGATAAAGAAGTTCCACTTCAATAATAAATACACCCAACAGTCACATACATAGTGCTGATTCCACACTAAGATCGAGTCTTGTGTCGTGGGTATCAGGAACTACAAGAGACTTTTCGGTCTCACAAATACCCAGACCCGAAACAAATACTTGTGGTTCACACAAACATTTGTCTCGGTGCGGGGATCGAACCAGCGACCTTTCGTTTCACACGCGGCGTCTAACCCACTGCGCCACGGAGGCTGTCGATTATTAGGCTGTATTTCTTTGTAAATCATGGTGTTGTTTGGTTTTTTGCTACTGTCCATGAGCGATCGTATCGCTTACCATCAGGCGAATGGCATGCCAGTTTCGCAATACACTGCAATAAAAACAAATTAAATCCCAGGGCACACATCTGACTTTTCGGATTCTTCTGTAAATTGCATTGACATAAGTAAATGTGGACAGGGCGAAGAGCGCGTTAAGTGTCCCGATGTAAGTGGTGCGGCGTTCCAGTGCATCTCCAGTAGAGCGTTATTGATTTCGGAGTAGTTATGAATTATCTAATAGATGGTGCGATTCACAAGGACATCTTATTGATACTACAAATGTCCTTAGTTTTTTAACCAATGGTGAATTAATTGTGAAGGAGGAAATTCTGGAAGATGCATTAGTTCAACAATAGACTTCCTTCGTCTAAAGAGAGAGAGAGAAAGAAATAAAACGCGAATGCATTAATAATATTTATTTCAATAGTGATACAGTAGGTACGGATGTGTCTAGAGCTATGACGTCAGACGTCACTGCTGCTTGACGCTTATATTGTATGTACTTTGAGATATACTAGAACGGTAGGCGAAAATCTGACGCAAAAATCTGTTCCACTATACCTGTCCCTGTCACTCGCACGCGACACTACGTTCCGTCTCGTTCTGGCGTGGCTGGTACGCTCAGCGATTCAGATCGAACTGTCCGATCTAGTGTAGCTCAATAATGATAATATATATATGTCCTATATTAAAACGTATTGTAAATAGAGCGATACGAGATTACTTCCAACTTGAAGGTATTGATGTGGGTGAACAGGAACACACAGGCTTAAAAATATCAAATGGATATTGTTTGTAAGGATTACTGTTGTGACAGAATTGGGTTATAAAATATGTCTAATATCATCCACAATATTTGAGTATAAACTCCACAAAATGCGCTAGAAAGGACATGACGTAGTGTTGAAACAAGTAACGTTAAGCTGGGTCTACGTTAGAAGAGTCAACCACGAGCGACGCACCATCCGTACGTAGCCATTTTCCTTTCATAGCATGTCTGAATTGTTCGGAGTATGCTATTGATGTTAAGTTTTAATACTATTTGTTAACCGACTTCAGAGGAGGTTATCAATTCGTAATTTTTTTTTTCTTATGTATGTTCACCGATTACTCTGAGATTTCTGATTCAATTTACGTAATTTTCTTTAGTTGGATGCAAAATAGCTGCCATTTGGTCCCATAAAAAGTTGGTGAAGACCTGATGAATATCTTCGGACTTAGAGAGTAGAACTCCTCGAAATTGAGCAGGTTACTGATGGTTTTTACGCAATAGGTTCAGTATAAAAGTCAAATTATAGTGAGGTAGAGAAAAAGGGGTGGGGGTGAGGAGGGGGTGAGAAAATTAACATGCATGTAAATACTTAATATCTTCGGCAGCTTTGAACCGATTTTAGTAATTTTTCTTTTGTTTGATGCGGAATAGTTTTCATTTGGTCTCATAATAAATTGGTGAAGATCTGATGAATATCTTCGGACCTAGACAGTAGAACTCCTCAAAATTGAGTAAGTTTCCATCAATTTACATGTAAATACTTAATATCTTCGGCAGCTTTGAACCGATTTTAGTCATTCTTCTTTAGTTTGATGCGGAATAGTTGCTTTTTGGTTTTATAAAAAAGTGGTGAAGACCTGATGAATATCTTCGGACCTGGAGCGTGGAACTCCTCGAAATTGAGTAAGTTTCCATTAATATGCATGTAAATACTTAATATCTTCGGCAGCTTTGAACCGATTTTAGTGAATCTTCTTTAGTTTGATGCGGAATAGTTGCCATTTGGTTCTATGAAAATTTGGTGAAGACCTGATGAATATCTTCGGACCTATACAGTAGAACTCCTCAAAATTGAGTAGATTTCCAATGGTTCTTTTTGTAACAGGTTCAGTATTAAAGTCAAATTTTAGTAAGGTAGAGATAAAAGGGTGGGGGTGAGAAGGGGGGCGAGAAAATGAAAATAATGTAAATACTTAATATCTTCGGCAGTTTTGAACCGTTTTTAGTTATTCTTCTTTAGTTAGATGCGAAATAGTTGTCATTTGGTCCCATAAAAAATTGGTGAAGACCTGGTGAATATCTTCGGACCTAGACAGTAAAACTTTTCAAAATTGAGTAGGTTTCCAATAGTTCTTTTTTAACAGGTTCAGTATTAACGTCGAACTATAGTGAGGCAGAAGAAGTGGTGGGGGTGAGGAGGAGGGTGAGAAAATTAAGTTACTGTAGGCGTTTTGCTCTTATGAGCGTTGTTAACGAAAATTGAGTTTAGCTCACACTAAAAAGTAAAAAATAAAAAAAACTACGTTTAAAAAAACCGACTTCAACTACTAAAAAGTATAAAATAACTTAATAAAGATTTAATTTAATACACCTCTTGTGCAAACCTATACCTTTCATATCAATAAAATACAATTATTTATATGTGCTACCTATTGATAGGTTTGAAGTCGGTGCCAAGCCTTAAACAAAATAAAACTTAATATTATAAACAGCTTAGTTTCTGTAAACAAATTTTTACGCTAAAGATTAGCCTACATAAATAATCCTATAAGCAATGTGAATTTGTTACATTTTGGTTTGCGTATTGGTACCTCTGTTTTGAAAACAAACTAATAATGGAATTAAGTAATAATGAATACCTACTATTATAAAAACAACTTATATACTATACCTTCGTGCAGCCGATAAAGTATACAAATCTATAATAAATAAATTAGGTTACAACGAATCAAAATTTTACTATATTTCGAGACGACCGTCTACGTCGTTTACCCGCTTGTGTTGTTTTCATTGTACTAGACTAGTATAGAGTTTTTCAATATTTTTAAATATCAGACACTTTTTCAGGTTAAAAACTTATGGCGACCCCCGTGGGCGATACACAGACTAAAAGTTTTAGAAAAAGATTTAGATGTGATTTAGAAAATGATTTAGAAGACTGTGTTAATGAATTTCTCCATTTTGGTACCTAAATTTATTATGAACACCTATACTCTGTAAGAATGGTGACTTCTTGAGTAAGGCCCCCAGGTGGTCGCGACCCACAGATTGAAAAACACTGTTGTAGACAAAGATATCCCGCTCAAGGTCACGCGCGGCGAGTGTAGGTACCTACTATTCCATTTAGCTTGGCACCGATTTAAAACCTATCAATAGGTAGCACATATAAATAATTGTATTTTATTGATATGAAAGGTATAGGTTTGCACAAGAGGTGTATTAAATTAAATCTTTATTAAGTTATTTTATACTTTATAGTAGTTGAAGTCGGTTTTTTTAAACGTAGTTTTTTTTATTATTTTTACCATATTCATGTATATCCCGAATATGTAAGTCAATGAAAAAATTATGATGATACGCTTACCCACACTAATTAATTTCTATAGTAAGACAATATTTTTTCGTGTGTGCCTGTTCACTCCAACTCATCAAACCCAATTTGTAAAGCAAAGAATATTATTAACATATACAATTATAATATTGCTTTATTGAAACAGTTATAGAAATTGCATATTCTAGAACCTAGTGAAATGAAACATCTTAATCTAAGAAAAACAAGTTAAAATAATAGATACTTTTTTAAAAAGGTTTAATAAATTTTAATAAAATATGTACAGTAGAATATTGGCTCATACAAATAATAATTATTTGACAAAGTGTTAAACACTTTTTATATCGTTATGAAATCTAATATCTTTCAAATGGGGTGAAATGCAACACAGGGTTTCAATAACAAATGTACTCTCTATAAAGAATTTAATATTATAGCTTGCAAATGATTAAAGAAGCTGCTCTGAATTAAACTAAACTGCGACTATACGTATAATCACTGTATTCGATTTGTTTTGAAAAGAACAACGCTAGTTTCTTGTCCGTTCTTATCTCCTTTCAAGCCGGGTAAAGAAGTTACTGAAAGTACATCATTGATTATGTACATTCAGATTATGATGACATCGATTTTTCACTATGTTTTGTTGTCTTTTATCATTCCTTATTTGAAAGTATGGTGGGTTGCAATTAACTCGTCTGAAATAAAAGTACCACTAGTGTTAATATTTATTTACCCCTATGTCTCAATTCAGCCCACTTTTATGTCTTACAGACAAATGGTTTTGTAAGAAAAGATTTATTTCCAATCTTCTAAGTAGAAAGTAAAATTTTCGAAATATCTTTTATTTACACGAAATCAATTCTTATTTTAAAATCACATAAAGCTATCTTTGTGAATTTTCATCAATAATCACCATTTCTCAGATTACGTAGTCAGCTGACGTTATAATATTTATTATAAAAATACATCAGGTATCTGTAAAACTTATTAACATGTATCATCACACGCTTGGTATTAAAATTACTGAATTCAATACATAATCGTTTTTTTTTTGGAAATCATAAAAAATATCTATCAGATTTTTTTGGTATATATATGGCTATGAAGATCAAAAGACTTTATGTTTTACGATAAAAACAACCTTAATAGCATGTCACATAAGGGATGAATAAGGATTTAAGTAAATCCAACTGTTTTAGAAACCTTTTTGAATTCAGTACATTTAATCCCACCAAAAACATTTTCATATACAATTTTTTTTACCTTACGCTTATGTGAATGTACCGAAATGGCCAAGCCACATACTTTGACTAAGTCATAGAGTGTGTCAAGTTAGGTCTTCTACAGCTAGGGCGTGAGGAATCAGAAGCTCTACATGAGATCTGATAACTTTTTGACATTGCGATTAAGAACTATTTTAAATTCAGTATATTTAATACTAAGCGTACGAATCACAGTATAATTATATTAATATACTTACATATAGTATATTGCTTTAGAGAAATAGTTTCTCACGTCGGTGGACCCCGTTCAGTAGTACCCCCAATTACGCGACCTCGACGTACGCGGTGCCGCGTAATTGGAAGTATCAGTGCACGTCTATATGCTAATATTGGCTCCATTAATACAACAATAAACGCTTACTCTAATATAAAACAAAAAAAACTGTTTGATGGGGGTGAATTTAAGCACAAGGATGAAATATGATAAATGAATACACCCAAGTCACACATAGTCTTGATTCTTTAAGATACAAATATATTTTCGTGTGTAACTTAAGACACATTTTTCTCTCGATACATACAGCCTAAAAAAACTTAAAAATCTCATAAACATTTGTCTCGATGCGGAGATTTTAAAATATGTTTTTTTTTCTAGCAAACTTTATTACGTTAAATACAAGATTTTCATACAATAAACGAAAAACCTGATACTGTTATTATTCACCCTTGTGTTGCAATTCATCCCATTATACCTAATCTAAAGATCTAAACATCGCCAGTCTTAATTAACGCTGGCATTATAAAAATGTATATAAAATTTTAACATTTACGTTTTATTAATAAAACAAATAGCGGCGCACAAAAATTCGAGACTATTTTTACATAAGCACAAAATATTTTTGATATTTTTTTTGTGGCGTTTGGAAAAGAATAATAATTTTTGGTAAGTCATCACTGCCGACCATGGACATCCACAGCGCTTGGGTCATAGATGTGTGGCTCATCAGATCAGGACGAGCGGCAACGAAAAAGGATGGGAATTGTATTAGGCATCTTAGCTTACATCAATATACTATCACCAATTATTTTATAGTAAAATCTATATCATAGATTATATTGTTACGATACGAAATGTCCAATATTTCGTGCACCACTACAAGTGTGTATTAACAAAAAACTTAATATTAATTATACGTATTATTTACAGTAAATGGCTCAAAAATTTATATAGTAGATTTATTTCATTAATATTGCTTAGTTTCATACATAGTGGAGACATGATATTCATTTCAATTAGTAAATACACCCTCATCTTGTGCCTTGTATTACTAAAACCTAACTACGAGAAAATCGTTTGGCTTGGCACTGATTTCAAACCTATCAATAGGTAGTACATACAAATAATTGTATTTTATTGATATGAAAGGTATAGGTTTGCATAAGAGGTGTATTAAATCAAATCTTTATTAATTTATTTTATACTTTTTAGTATTTGAAGTCGGGTTTTTTAAACCTAGTTTTTTTTAATCTCAAGTTTCCACTCTGTATATAAATATAAAAAGAAATCTACCATATTTAACGCTAAAATATATCCTATACATAATATTATTTGCAAAATTACTAAAGCATTTTTAACAAACTCGTAAATGCCAATAAGTAAATGAGCTTAATAATTAAGCATCTTTAAGAGCGAAATAGAATGGCAAATAGCAATAGATAGCTTTGTTATAAAGTGTCCCACTTCGGTTAAACCAATATATTCGTATTCTAGTATATAAACTTATACTTCCTTTCATTTTGCAAATAATAATGTAAGATAAGCTACCGAGATTCAGGTTTACTTACAATATGTAACAAAACATAGACGCAATCTTTGAAAAGATACTTTAAATTTGGTAATGCCCAAACATACATCATTGGACCTATATATAACAACACGAGATGAGTGTGATATCGCAGGTTATAATATCAGCTTCAACTGCGCTTCATTTCAAATTCATTCACAATTGCGTTCTTCAGATAAATGGGGTTGAATGAACTGATTGCAATATTTACAACGTTATCAACTCGACTTTATACTCTTTCAAAGTATGATTTCAATTGCAATTTGCATTATCTTTAATATTATTATTTTAGACAAAAAAATATAGCTTTTTAAAGGTGTAAATTAATACGCTTGGGACCAATAAACCTTTTCTTTCCTACCTATGTCATGATTTATACCAATATAGAGATTAAGGCACTCCTTAATTTTATTAATACTGGTTCGACAGTACTTCAATATGCCTGATGGTCAAATGGCATGCTTATTCATCGCATTGTTGACCAGCTTACCATCAGCAGTCAAGGTTACCTGCAGTCCACCTTTCACCATCATATCAGCGGCGAACTTCGCTCTCTTCTCTTCCCTAACGTCCCTAGCTCTAGTCTTCTTCGGAAGCGCGAATTGCAGCTTCTCCCAAAACCACGGATCTCCCCATTTCACATATGTGTTTGTTGTTAAATACGCCCTCAGCTCTCTATCGATATCGACATCGTTTATATCTTCTAATAAAAGTACTATTACGCGAACTTTCTTCTCCCTAGCTGCTTGTACGTGTGCTGCCCTGAACTCCAGCATACCCCATGTAGATTCCAGGAAATTCCTGGATAAAACTATCAAGGTTCGTCTGGACTCCTCTACAGATCTCGCTATTTGGGCTGGAATAAGATCCCCCACCCTCCAATCTCTATGATGAACGCAAACACGATAATCCAATTCTAATTTCGGAAGGAGTTTGTCGACTACAAATACTTCGTCATTATGAGCGAAAGATACGAAAACATCGTATTTCTTAGTCGAATCGTATTCGTCAGTGAAGCAACATAGTAATCCTCGATTTGTTAAAAACACTCGAATTTCTATCGAGTATCGATGCATGAGCACAGCACTAGCTGCTAGCAATATGCCTAATGTCGCTAGTACCCCGCCTAATAGAGCTGCGCGTTGGACTAGACAGAGTTTATCGACTTCTAACTTCCACATATAAGAGCCGTCCTTACACTTCAGACTTTGCCAGTCGATAATTTTCGAGCTGAATTTGGTCATCAAAGCCACTTCCTGCACAGTTCCGCAATCACAAGGAAACACGTTTCCGGACAGTTTTAAAGATAGATTCCGTTCTAACAACTTAACTGGGAATTCTTCCAATTTATTATTAGTTAAATCCAGTATTTCCAAAGATATGGGTACTAACTTAGGCACGCTTTTGAGACCTAATCCTGACAAATTCAGCACAGTCACATAAGCTGGTAGCAAGCTGATGTCGGCAGGCATTTGCCGCAATCTAACTACACTATGCGACAGTCCATAATACCTAGGATCAGGCAACACAGTATCGTTATAGCAATCTAGATCCAGGGCGTCTGTAGCGGGCCTGATCTGGCACTCGCAGTTACTACAATCAATATTACACACCAAATCATCTATCGAAACTTTGGGGAATAATTGGCCTTTGAGCCTCGGCGGTGAGGCGCAGTAAGTCCCGTTTAAGTCTAATAAAGGCTCAACGGTCAATGGTCTGAGGCCTTTGAGTCGCTTCGCGGCCTCGTAGACGCGACAGTCGCAGTCCAACGGATTGTCGTCGAGAAGTACGACAGAGGTGGTGTCGTACTGTTGCGAGTTGTATCCGGGGCTGAGGGAGATGGTTGTGATGTTGTTGTGACGGAGGTCTACTTGTATGTTGGAGCTTAGGAACTGCAGGTCGGCGGACTGTGGACAAAACGGATTAAATTATTCACAATTATTGACGATAATCACTATAAAAAGTTACTTATAGTTACTGATGGTTTTGAAGGAATTTTTGATACTGGTAGAATGTGATTAATTATTTAACTTTAAATCCTATGAACTGGATTTTTATCTTTAATTAATTATTCATTCATTCAATCATCACCAGCCCTTCTGCGTCCACTGCTGGACATAGGCCTCTCCCATAGCACGCCACTGGGCTCGATCTTCAGCCCATCGTATAATTATATTTATTTTATCTATTTTCTACTACTAAAAATATGTTATAAATAACTCTATTGTCAATTTTGTAGTCTGTGGTAATATTATTTTGCCTTTATTAATAAAATCAACAGATCTTGCAAATGCACCACACACAGACAAACTTAAAAAGCGACTACTTTTCTCAACATTCACAATTTCGGTTTCGTTTTACTATATATTTTTAAAAAGCATTAGGCAATGTTTTAAAAGGTCAAATTTAACACATTGTAAGAAAAGTACATGAGTACTTTTCGCACTTTTTACTTCCGCATGCACGTCCATTAAAAAAGTCCTCAAAATGCTTACATAAATCTCCTTAAAGCTGTTGTACGACACATCCAGTCTCCTCAGGCCGAGCAACACATTCCTCCAGTCAGCGAAGATCATGGACACATTATTGTTGCTCAAATCTAGTGTTTGTAGCCTCAGCAACGTGTTGAACGGGGAATAGACTTCAAGGTTGTAGTACTCATGTATGGTAGGGGGGGACAGAGAGAGTTGGTTGTGTGTGAGAGCGAGATGCAAGATGGAGTCGCAACCTTGGAAGGAAGAGGACGGAATGTGAAGGAGCTTGTTGTGGGAAAGAGATAAGTGTTTGAGACGACGGAGGCCGGTGAAGGCTTGTCTGAAAAGATATAAAAATTAATTATTAATTTAATATTCAATGTATTGATAATAATACTTTCAGATGAATGAATAAGGATTGATGAATGATGAATAAGGATTCATATATAGTTTTAAAACCTATTTTAGTTATTCAATGTTTTGTCTTCCTCGGTCAAACTGAATTCAAAAGTGGTTCGAAAGGGACAAAACATGAATAAGGATGTATGTCTTTTAATTTCTAACTATATTTGCTTTATTTTCAATGCTGTACATTGAAAATGAAATGATACCACAATGGTATGCCTTTTACTGTCTAGTCACAATTGCATGACCAATAAATTAATTTAATATCGTCTCTATGAATTGTTTTTAAGCATATCGCCATTTAGTTATATGTTTTAACTAACCGATAAAAAACCGTGATGGAATACTTAAAAAATGTGTTATTCTAATGTGTAATATTTTAATTAACATCAACCTTAGAATTAATTTAGACTTTTCAGCAAAGCCATTTATAAAATTTCATGATACTAAGTTAATTGGAAGTGACTAATATACTCACTCAGGCAGCTCTTCGAGAAGGTTTCCATCCATGTTCAACTCCTTCAGAGCCTTCAACCCCACGAACATGGTACTGCTGAACCTCCTAATCTTATTATTACTCAAATCCAGCCTCTCTAGAGACGCTAGCCCTTCAAATCCATTCTCCGGTAGATGTTCTATAGAGTTATGCGCCGCGGTGAAGTTGACTAACGAGGTACAGTTAACTATGAAGTCTTTGGGGAGGGAGATTAGGGAGGACTGGTCCATTTTGAGGGAGGTCAAAGAGGGCAGGTTTGAGAATGCATGGGGTTGGACTGTCAGGGGAACGTAGTTTGATATCGTGATCTGAAAAAAATAAAGATATACTTAGGAAATACATTATACATATATATGTAATTACAAAATCTAAGTAAAGTATGTAGTAACATATTTATATTATTTTAAAGTCAACGTTGTAATATGCCTTTTATGTAAAAAGTAAAATTAAATAAAATCACTTTTTATATAAAGTTTATACCGAACGAAACATAGTTTCCAATTTAAAATATCAATGCAACAAGAAAATTATTACGATAAATCATTAACAAGTAAATCTAAAGCTGAGAATGCCCGTGCACACCACAATATTTACGGACAACTCATTCACTGTCAAAGCAGTTCGATTATGGAACGCGCTTCCAGTTGTGGTGAGACAATCACAATCACTGTCATCATTTAAAAGGCTAGTTAAAGAACACTACCTTTCTCCTTAAACAGATATTAGTGTTATTTCCTCCGTCTGAATCAATTGGTAATATATTTATTATAGTATAATTATTTATATATGTACTTGTATATTTATTTATTTATATTTTTATTTATGTATTTATGAGTCATAATATGTATATTATGTTTGTGTATTTATATGTTAAACTAGTATTACTTAACTTTATATCTACACTGCCCTCTCTTTTTCCTTCTCTTAAATCCATCCTATGGTTGTCTGTAAGACATTGCCTAGAGCGATAAGACCGCCACTTGTACTTTTATTATTTTTGTAATTTCTGTATATTGTGTTTCATTGTTGTGTACAATAAAGCCTTAATAAATAAATAAAAAATAAATAAAAATCTAAAAAACATACGATCTAATTAATAAAATTCTGCAATACTTATTAAAATTGTTAAAAATCTCCTTTTTTTTCAATTGGCAATACTCAACAAAACCAAATATTTCAAAATAAATTACAAAAACATGCATAATGGTTGCAATGCAATCGAAACGTCGGGAAGTTAAAAAATAAACTAAATCGCGATAAAATCCGTAAAAAATAGTTTTATTTCAATACAAAAACATTTTTCAAACACTTAAGAAAATTAGTAAATTTTATTCAATATGTCTTCATTTCTAACAAGCATACCTGTTTAAGTTGCTGCAGTCCGTGAAACAGTCCCCCCGGCAGGACGGCCAGCATGTTCAGCGTGAACCCCACGGTCTGCAGCGCCGGCGTGTGGGATAACAGGCTTGGGGGGAGGGAGCGAACCCCACTGGTGCTTATATACAGGTCCTGCAGGCTGTCTAGACCTGTGGAGTGGTATTCAATTGCTTGAGTACTTGTGCTGTAATGTAGGAGCCCATAATGAACTGATAAACACGGGATGGGACTGCCTCGGTGGCGTAGTTTTATACGGTACGATTACAAAGCTGAGATCTCGGGTTCGAATTCCGGGTCGGTCAGTTTTATTCGGTTTTTCTATTCATAATCAGCACAGTCAGGAATTTATGTCCGATATGGCGATAAACTCACCCCCTAACACATTATGGGACGGAACATACAAGGCGAAATGTGGGTGTTCTAGTAGCAACTCTGCTTACCCCTTCTGGGAAAAAGGCGTGAGTTTATGTATGCATGTAAAAACATTTAAAATCTTACCGATAAAAGCGTCTTCACTAACATAGCTGACATTGTTCCTCCACAGATTCAAAGTCTTCAGTTGGTCTAGACCCTGAAACGCCCCTGCAGGCAGACTGGTCAGGTTATCATCCCCCAACTCCAGGTATTCTAGGGGAGGGGCGTGGCTGAACTTCGCCCCTGATAGCTGCACCTGCGCCCCGCATAGCCGGAAATGATGCAGAGCAGGTAAAGCGGAGAGAGCTTCCACTGGGATCGACTTCTGAGCTCCTGTGAACCCAAAAACAATGATTATTAGCAAGCATTTTTTTATGTCTATTACTGAAAAGAAATATGGTTTGATTTTAACAAAGGAAGACAGGTAGAAAGGAAAATAAGGAAGAATATACTACAAAAGATAAGATTAGAAGAGTAGACGACAGTAATTACAGGAGAATTATCAGAGTAGATTAATTACAGAAGATTAGAGAGTATTACAGTACAGAAGATTTCAGAAGAGAGATAGCAGAAGTGAATATTTAGGAAGATTACACATACCGAAGATTATAAGTAATTTTACAGCAAAGAAGATTACAGAAGAGGTTATACAGAGGATTATACGAGTGAATGATTAAATGAATGAGAGTGACAGTGAATGAATGAATGAACCACTCACCCGCATCAAACATCATGAGTTTCTCCACCCCGAGCCCGCTCACATGGCGCTCCTGCAGCTCCGTGGCGACGTCCCTGAGGATCAGCAGCGTGACGTCACTGGCAGCCACGCGCCGCGCTATACACAGCAGGGGGTCGGGCAGGGAGCAGTCCCGGATGGAGAGTGAGGGCAGGTGGCGGTTGCCCCCTATAGAGAGAGCGGGGAAGTCGGAGCAAGAGAGAGTCCCGCCCTGGAAGACAAATAAGTTTTGTGGTAGTTGATAATATGTGAGAAAACAAACATATCATTTTATTTTATTTTATTTATCATACAGATTATACAAAAATTTTAATAATTGAATTTAGTGTAACAAAGTCACTTTATTTTTTTTCACTTCGGTTTGCTATTATAGCGAGTTTTTGTAAAAGAAAAACGGGGAAAATTGAAATTAAAGGGAGAATAGTATGCTAGAGAGATTGGTCGTCTTGTTTTATTAATTAATATTTCATTAATCCAACACACAAATAGCGTTTTATACAAATATGTCATATTTCTTATTATACACTTGACCAGTTTTGATTCTATTCACCCTTCAGTCTCGTTCCACCCCGTACATGTAACATTTAGTCCTCACCTCACAGTCTATGCTGACATAGTCCAACAACCTCGCATTGATAGTTATCGTATCGTTGGCGACTTTACAATTGTACTCAAGCTCGTCGCCCACCGCGCACATGCACTGCTCCGGGCACTGAGCGCCCGTGTGCAGCACGCCCACCGCCGAATGCAGCGCCCACAACGCGCATAGCGCCCACAACGCGCCCATCGCGCTAGCTTATCGACATTGCTGCGGACAAAGCAAATAATTTTAAATATGCAGGAATTCGACCACATTAATACAAACTTTCACTAAATTATATCGATATAGAAATGAAAAAATTGGGTTGCATAAACTGAAGGCTATTTAAAAAAAAACCACATGTTTGTAAATGAATCACATCAATGTATCACAAACAAATGTGGTGTATTTGTGTATTTTATTTAGAATCAATATCTTCACGACTTTCTTTAAAAGAGGGTAGGTAAAGCCATCACTTGCCACGGTTTGTCAAGCTTAAAGCCTTTACAAGATTTAATTAAAATATGATTTTCTGAACTCAATATGCAGCATTTGTGGGTTTTCCAGCACTAGGCAACCGATTGCGAAGGTTAGTAAAAGGAGATCAGATACACAGCATGACTAACTATTACAACATTTAGTAATGTCGTTGGTAAGAGGGCTGTTAAACGAGACGCTGCTACGATTCAAACAAAGACGAGTTGGTGTCATAAGCATTTGTTTCGGGCGTTTGAGAGAGCGAAGTGACTCGTAGTTTCTGATACACGACACAAGACTCAACTGATTTCTGAGGTCAAGACTATGTATGTTGACTGTTGAGTGTAGTTATTGTTTATTTATATTCCTACGACGTGTATATAATCTAAGATTCCTACGTATCCACAATTAATTTCCTAAAATTCATCTAGAATTCTCATTTAAATCCTGACTTATTTGAATCATTTTAATGTGCCAGCCACGTGGGACACCAGAACAAGACGGTTTTTTTTTAAACTGGCACGGTTAGTAACTGCTTGGCAACCGGTGGTAAGCACAAATGCCGTCCAAACAGAGCATCGAATTGCATCAGACGGCAGTCTCATACCAATCGATAAAAACATGCCGGCGTGCTGAGATGCTTGTTCACACTAAGGACCCAGGATTATAGAAAAGAGGGAACACGTGTGACGGCAAACAATTCCACAGCTTGAATTATTTAAAATAATTGGTGCACCTTTTGGTTCGCGCCGAGATGGTTAGGACCTTCAAGCTAAGGCTTCGCATGCAAGCACGCGTGGTTCTGTTTAGGAAACGGACGCATCAAATTGAACAATTCCTCAGAGCATTCGCATACAGACGGTAGAAGACATAGTGCAGCGTGCGTGTAACAAAGACAGAAGATCCACGTACACGTCCGGTACCATACGAAGACATAGGAGTAGGCGGGGTAGACACTATTGATCGCCACATTTCTTATTCCTGGCATACCGCGTTCGCTTCGTCCACTTTCATCAACCTCATGCATTCTCGTCGCCTCAGGGTACGACTTGACCCTTGCATGTATTTCTTGATTGAATAATAATCAGTGACAGTCAATGACTGCCTCGGTGGCGTAGTTGTATTACAGTACGGTTACAAAGCTGAGGTTTCGGGTTCGAGTCCCGGGTCGGGCAAAGTGATATTGGATTTTTCTATTCATTATCAGCCCGGAGTGAGGAATTTGTGCCCGATATGGCGATAGGCTCGCCCCCTATCACATCATGGGACGGGACATACAAGGCGAAATGTGGATGTTCTGGTGGCGCCTCTGCCTACCCTTTCTGGGATAAAGGCGTGAGTTTATGTATGTATGTCTGTATGTATGTCTGTATGTATGTATGTAATTTAATGTACAATACATGTTAAACTATCAATAAGCATTTTACAAATTTTATTTGATGTTGATTTCGGTTGACATTGTGGCATCAGTAGCGGGGAAATCCGACGCGGTCAATTTTAGGAAGTTTTTATCTGCCCGTGTATTGTGGTTGGGCGAGATAAGACATTATCTTTAATATTTAAATGTTTAACATAACAGTTAATAACCTTTTCACCTCTGACTTTTGGGAGTCGTGTGTACCTATTGTCAATTACCACGCATTTTAATGAAGGAAAACATCGTGAGGAATCCTGCAAACCACAGAAATCTTAACAAGATTTTCCATGGTATGTGAAGTCCGCCCGCTCTAGGCCAGCGTGGTGGCCTAACCCCTCTCAACGGAACTGTCGGTTGTAGACAAGTCTCGTGCTCAGTAGTGGGACAATTATGTACTAATACAGTACAGTCCCAGCCGGTTTAGCATACATACATATAAAAATATTTGTGTCGCTTGTACGGGCCAACTAAACATCTTGCAGCGTATGCAAATCGCGCGCTTATTGCCAATTTATATTAATTTTGTTTCGTGCATAAATTTGCCCGATTGAAGGTTATCGCGTACTTATATCATCATTAACATTTAAGAACTTTTTTGAAGTTATACTTCTTTTGGCGCGATGGAGAAAAATGATGAGAGTGAATTTTTACGATGCGCGCGCACACCGACACCTGAATTCTACACCGTGAAGTTAGTTCTAGGTGGCATGTTGAAATATAATTATATATCAAGACGCTATCAAGTGTATTTACTTGTCACCAAAAGGTGTTCCGCACATGTTTTAGGTCCTTCGAGCCGTGGGTCACGTCGAGAGTGAATACGTCTTCAATGAATTAATATAGACTAAAATATTATTATCTACCCCTATCAGTGAAATAAATATAGTCTATGTTACTTTTGGATGAAGAAGCTATTTAATATTGCAAGATTTTTTCGAATATACGATGTCTTTTCGAAGACAGCATCCAACATACAAACATCACCGCTTTTAATACAGCTTCACGCTAAATAAACTTGATCTACAATTAATTAAATAAAAATTACCATATCAATAAATACCATAAGACGATCTTTATTATTCCGTTTAACAAAAACATTTGAATACATACAAATTCATTTATTAATGTTTTAAAAAAGAACAGTAAGTAGAATACAACCAACTGTTGGGTGTACTTATTTAAATAACTATATATCATTGTTTACTGAGCTTTATCGAGTGCATAATAAAAGCGAAATAAGTATTATTGCAGCATTCTATTTAACGATGGCTATTTATAGACATTATCATAAACAGAATATGAGCAGTTACGAGTTGATTACTATCACATGTTGAATTCCGCTCGCATCATATCACAGAAATTTAAACTGCATGTGGAACTTTAAGGACTCGGTCATATTGATATTTAGCATTAACGATCGGCGACTTTGCGATTTTGTTACAATCGCTATATTGTAAACTGGTTTTGATGAGCAAAACTAGAGTTTCTTGCCCGTTCTTCTCTAGTGAAAACTACTGAACCGACTGTCAGAGAAAAATATGATATCTTAATGATGTATATTATTCGAACGCTTTGATGATTTCAACAACGCAACGGATTTTGTTGCTAGCATCAATAGACAGAATGATTGGAGAGGAAGATTTATACGTATACTATTATTGCATAGGTTTGGAGCAAAAGACTATATGCACCCGGGCAAAGCCTTAACTCTATTATCAGAAACAAAGTTCGAATGTTCGAACCTCGTGTATAAAACTGTATGAATGCGCCTAGGCACTCCACAAAATGTTAGAATCCTCTTACGTACGTTACCATAGACTTAGTTCGGAGTGAATGATAAGTGCCATAGAGAATGTATTGATTTTTAGAAGTGGTAAACTTAAACTTTCGGATCATAGAGTACCCCCCCTGGATATTCCACTGGTTATTTCATAAATTAAGATGTAATGTCGCTGACTGCAGTAATTGGCGCTAAAACCAAAATGCTCAACATTAAACAATTCAAAGGAACACTTTAGTATGGGTTTTTAAGACAAATATGACGCAAATTGCTTTCCACGAATTCTACTGAAATAATTTAATTTCGGAATCAAATTTCACATACTTTTAAGTTTATTTTGTTCTAAACTGGCTACACTTGATTTATTTCTAGGAAAAGACGCATTTAAGAGATTTCTGACAAAATTAATAAGCCTAAAGATCCGGGAAAGATAGCCTCAATAGCGCAGTTGGTTAAACGCCGGCTGAGAAACATGTGTCTTATTGGTATAAGTGTTCTAAATTTAAAGCGTCTTACCTTTAACACGCCATTTTCAAACTGATTTGAATTCAGTGCATTAATTAAAATCCTTTTTTCTTTTTTACACACCTAATAGTTTTAATGCACTTTTTCCTTATTTAATTCGTGAACTTTTTAACTTCGTTCCGTAGACTTATTGTTCTTTTAATTCTCGTATGCATTTGTGTTTCAAACGTGTTTATTTAAATAATAATGCATGAGTAATGGCCGCAGTTATGTGTAGATAACCACCAGTGTGAAATATCACACGATAGCACATCTGTTCTCTTATCTGGTCATAAAGCTTGTCTGTGTGGGGTCACGTGTTCGAATCCGGATGAGTAATGGTATATTTTCAGGACGTCTGTAATCTGTTTCCACTGGTTTCACATTTATATTAGCTTCGCCTGTATGTAAGGAAACGTTTGAACTCGATTTTTAAATACATTAAAACATCGGATTGTTTTGAAAAGCACATTTATCAAAAACCGATGATAATGCAATAATTTAAAAACGTTTGTCTCATTATGTACGAATTTTATTTATGACAATTTTATTTTATTAATTTGATAAATCAAATCGAAAAATAGCCCCCGGACTGTCGCAAACCGCTTATCTCTCAAAAAGTATCTGCACCCGGACACAGCCGGGCCGCTAGTACTTAATTAAATTATACAAATAAATAACTAAATAAAGGATATGTTTATATCATCAACATTTTCCTAACTGGTTTTTAACGAGTTGAGTTATGTATAGTAGACAATTAAATAGCTATCAAAGACTAACATTTATATGCATATAATGAAATGTATATAATTTATTGAATACATACTATAAGACTGCCTCGGTGACGTAGTTGTACTACGGTACGACTGCAAGACTGTGGTCTCGGGTTAGAATCCCGGGTCGCGCAGTGATATTGGGTTTTTCTATTAATTATCAGCCCGGAGTCAGGAATTTGTGCCCGATATGGCGATAAACTCGCCCTCTATCACATCGGGGGACGGAAAATACAAGGCGAAACGTGGGTGTCCTGGTTGTACCTCTGCCTACACCTTCTGGGACAGTGAGTTTATGTATGTATGTAGTATAGATAATAATATAGAATTCCTGTTATAATTTAATCTCTGATTCATTCTGTTTGCTCCGCACGTGTGTAATTAATAAAGTAATGTACACACATTACACATCCTATTCACTTCTGAGAATCTCGCGCATTCGCTAAGCCATGTGTATTGTGTATCCGGTAGAACCATGGAACTTGACGCCCAATATGTAGAGGCTTATATTCATTTATTCTTATAATGGTACAAGTTTTTGAAGTGAAACTACTTTATCGACGTATGGGAAAATTTTTATAGCAATGTAAAAATATTATATATTTTTGTATAATATATGCTTAACAGAAAATGAATAATTTAATATTCAGAATTATTAAGCATAACACACAAATTCGGTAAGGCGTAGCCAAGGGCAATACATGCTAATTAATTATGACTCTTAACATTTACTATTAAGGTGCTTATTAGTTTGTTACTGTATTTATTACCACTATATTAGCATGCCCAGCTTAGAAGAATTCAGATATAAATTCAAATAAGTAAGGATTTATATAAGGAGGTTATGATACTTAGTAATATAATGAATACAGACACATACATAGTTCTGACCCCACATTAAAATAAAGTCGTGTCGTGACATCATAAATATGACAATTCTATTAACTGTAAGTAACAATTTACTGTTTTAAACATCGCCCTATTCCCACTGTTGGGCCTATACGTACCAACACGAGACGAGTGTAGTATCGCAGCTAATAATATCAGCTTCAACTGCGCTTCATTTCAAATTCATTCTCAATTGCGTTCTCCAGATATATGGGGTCGGATGGCTACAGTAAATACACCCGACAGTCACATACATAGTCCTGATCCCACACTAACATGGAGTTTTGTGTCGTGTATCAACTAAGTCACTTTTATTTATTTATTTATACTTCATATACATTGTATATAAGGTGGACTTAATGCCAGAGGTATTATCTACCAGCCGACCTTTCGGTGATGCAGAGATGAGCTGAAGTGGGCGTATAAATAATTATTTAAAAGTTAAAACAAAAGAAACTAAATAATCTATACATATAATAAAAATGTAAATGGTCGATGTCTGTACATGGAAGATATTTAAGAAATTTCAACGCGGGGAGTCTTTATAACAGCAACAGAATCCAAAACAATTTTTTTTAGAATTTTTGTCTGTCTGTCTGTCTGTCTGTATGTTTGCTTGCGCATCACGCAAAAACTACTGCACCAAATGAGATGCGGTTTTCACAGTTGTATTGCTGCAGGTTCAACTTAAAAACTGGTTTATGTAGCATTTACATACAGGGTGTTGCTTTTTGTTTGCTTGCACATTACTCATAAACTACTGCACCAAATGAGATGCGGTGTTCACAGTTATATTGCTGCAGGTTCAACTTAAAAACTGGTATATGTTGCATTGACATACAGGATGTTTCTTTTTGTTTGCTTGCACATTACTCAAAAACTACCATACGAAATGAGATGCAGTTTTCACAGTAATAATGGTGCACGTCCAATTTGAAAACTGGTATATATTTTATTTATAGACAGGGTGTTTCTTTTTATTTACTTGCGCATAACGCAATAACTACAAGACGAAATGAGATGCGGTTTCACAGTTATATAGGTACAAGTCCAACTTAAAACTGGTAAATGTCTTATTACATACAGGATGTTTCTTTTTATTATGGAAGATGAATGAGAAAATCTAATATTCCCTATTTTAACACTGGATTAACACTTAGGCTACATTTTATCCAGATAAATTAAGTGTTCCCGTGGGATGAGGACGGAAATCTGATATATTTGTTACTTTTTATACTCAAAGGGATGAGATGGGCGTGGATTACATACCTTGAGTGAGAATGAGATAGGACGGGCGGGATATAACGGGACGGGACGGGACGGGATGAGAAATACCAAATAATCTAAACATGTATATTTTTTTAAACAAAGCTAATCACGCAGACGAAGTTAGCGGGCAGTAGCTAGTATATACATAATATAATAGGTACTTTTCGGTCTCAAAAGCATCCAGAAAAAAATACTCGTGGAGAAAACTATTTTCAGTGGGATTGTATTCCTCTCGTTTCAATGAAAGGTTGCTTCTGTGTCTGTATCAGCCCATACAGGTCCCACTGCAGGGCACGGGCGTCCTCCACAATCGAGACTTTACATACATACATACATAAACTCTCGCCTTTATCCCCGAAGAGGTAGGCAGAGGCGCCACCAGGACACCCACATTTCGCCATGTATGTTCCGTCCCAGGATGTGATAGGGGGCGAGCCTATCGCCATATCGAGCACAAATTCCTGACTCCGGGCTGATAATTAATAGAAAAACCCAATATCACTTATGAACATAGTGTATATGACTGAAATAACATTATTTTCCCGAGAATCCTTGAATGTATTCCGACGCATTTGGCTTGAATCTGCAAAGATTACCGTGTGCCTGCATGTAAACAGAGTAACAAATAACATGTTAATGTTTATCACATTGAATATTTCAGTAATTCAATCGTACTCTCGATTGTAGAGGAGGCCCGTGCCTGCAGTGGGACGTGTATGGGCTGATACAGTGTAATAGTAAGCTCGTGAAAGATACTATGAATTAAATTCTAGTCATCATAATTAATGCCTCGGTGACGCAGTTGTACTACAATAGATTACAACGCTACGGTCTCGGGTTCGAATGGATTTTTCTATTATCAGCCCGGAGTCAGGAATTTGTGCCTGATATGGCGATAGGCTCGTCTATCACATCGTGGGACGGAACACACAAGGCGAAACGTGGTTTCCTGGTAGCCCCTCTGCCTACCCCTTCCACAATAAAGGCGTGACTTTATGTATGTATGTATGTATGTATTTTAATGAGACCATATTGAACAGATGTTAGTATTGATGCAAACACGAGACTCTTCGAGTTCAATCTGGAACCTGTTCCTACAATAAACAATATTATCTATTTTTATAACAACTTTGCGCATGAGTGGAAACTTTTAATGTTTACAAAAACATTTTTAATATTTGTATGAATAAGTAAGTACAATGCTGTTGGTAAGCGCAGTGCAGATAGAGTATCCACCGACGTGAGATGTTCATCTCCACACAATACTGCCTGATTGTATCCGGATGTACAGAACCAGAAACGCGACGCGTGGCTCACTATGACGACTCCTTAAAAGCTGTGTACGGTCGATATTGGAAGCGAATATACTATAATCAACTCTTAATAATTCAAACCTCGCTATAAATTGAAGTAACCCTAGCAAAACTCAATTAATCAAATAAATTCAATGGGCTTCGGTACGCTCGATAATTGGAAGAAAAAAAATCCAAAATTATCATAAAAAACACGTGGTAATTCGAAATTCATTCACGCAAACACTTGACAAATCGAAATATGGAGGGTTTTAACTTGTATACACACACGATAATGCAGGCCTATGCACCTAAACTATGGAAAACTCTTTACATTCCAAACTTTTAGTCATTCAAAGTATTATTGAGGTCCCTTTACCTTCGAACTGTCGAGTCGACTGCATAACTACAAGCCTTGTTATTAATAAATCATAAATGAATTAATTTCGACACACAACCACGACGCTCCTTCCTTGCTAACCACAAGCATTGAACGCGAGGTCACCTGCCCAATACGTACGAAAATTAATAAATATTGACTTTGCTAATACACTGGGGTTTACCCAATTTCATGCGTCATTACCAAAGGTTGTTTAATCCCTCCCCCATAAATACATACATAAACTCACGCCTTCATCCCAGAAGGGGTAGGCAGAGGCGCCACCAGGACACCCACATATCGCCATGTATGTTCCGTCCCACGATGTGATAGGGTGCAAGCCTATCGCCATATCGGGCACAAATTCCCGACTCCGGACTGATAACAAATAGAAAAATACAATATCACTTTGCCCGACCCGGGACTCGAACCCAAGACCTCAGCTTTGTTATCGTAATACAACTACGCCACCGAGGCAGTCTACTTACAGGTAGTAAATTGTTACTTACACCTGTAAGCAACAATTTACTATTCTACCTAGAATTGTCTATGTTTATGACGTCACGACACAACAATTGTATGTGAGTGTGTAATAAATACATATATTAGACTCACTAATTCGATAGTTTCATCCAAATTCCCCGTGACCTTTATACCGAAACGGGTCTGACAAATTATAATAGTAATGTTTGCACGTGCACAGCAGGCAGGAATTAATCTAATATTATAGAACTAACATCTGCGAGTATACATAGCGTTTAAAGTCGCGTTTCGCTGTCTTTATCAAGTCTTAAATATTTTAAAGAGTGCAACAGATTTTATTGCGTTTCGTTAAGGAAATTCTGTATTCTGTATCAGCCCATATACGTCCCACTGCAGGGCACGGGCCTACTCTACAATCGAGAGAATCGATTGAGAGTGGTTAGGCCATATAGTCCACCACGCTGGCCTAAAGCGGGTTAGCGGACTTACATACCGTAAGGAAATAAAAAAGCCTTATTTATAATCTACCGATAACCGATACGAAGAAACATAACACACCTTTGAAAATTGAAATAATTCAATATATAAAATGTTACACATCTAAATTGTCTCTTTTTTCCACTACCGCCCGGTTTACAAGGCTGTTTTCGCCAGAGAAGAACGGGCAAGAAACTCTAGCGTTGCTCTTTTCAAAACAAGTTTACAATACAGTGATTATACAGGAGTCGCAGCTTGATTAATTCAGAGCAGTTTATAAATGACAAGCACCTCGGCCCGGCTTCGCCTGGGTGCAGATAATTTTTGAGTCCACTGCACATCAACAACATATGGTTTTCGCAGTGCCCGCAATGTACAGAATAATTTAGGTATTTTTTGGACCTTGGGTTACATTATTGGAGTTTTAGTAAGGATCCCAAATTTTTTTGAAAATATAATATAGGCTATGCCACCAGGGGATAGAGTAGCTTGCCAACAGTGAAATAATTTTTCAAATCGGTTCAGTAGTTTCGGGGCCTATTCAAGGCAAACAAACAATCAAATCTTTCCTCTTTATAATATTAGTATAGATTTATCACAGTCAATTGAATCAAATGAAATTTTATACGCGGTCAAAGCCAGTAAGCTAATAAAAAAAGAATAACAAAAACAAGTTTTAAATACTAATAGTAAAGTTGTAATACTTGCAAGATGGCCGACACCTATCTGTTCCGTTTATTTTGGGCAAGTCATTAATATTCATGGAGGAGTGTTGTATTGTGTTCTAACGCACGCGAAAACACCCGACTACGTAGTAATATGCATATATTTACTATTTAGCATATTTGTGCTGGCCTGTTGGTAGCCGGACACAATCAAGAAGTACATTAAAATACATTCACCCAACAGTCACATACATAGTGACCCCGCATTATCGAGTCTTGTGTTTCAGAAACTACGAGACTTTTCGGTTTCACAAACACCCAGACCCGAAACAAATGCCTGTGGTTAACACAAACATTTGTCTCGGTTTGTCCTGGTCCTGAGCCCACACTAAGATCAATTAAGTCTTGTGTCGTGGGTACCAGGAACTACAAGAGACTTTTCGGTCTCACAAACACCCAGACCCGAGACAAATACCTGTGGATCACACGAACATTTGTCTCGGTGCGGGATCTCTTCTCACAGCCGGCGTCTAACCAACTGCGCCACGGAGGCTGGCAATACACCTTATTTCAACAGTAAAGAACTGGTGCGCGGGAACATTACACAATTAATGTTGTAACTAGTAAGTCGGGGCTTGGGATTTCCAATACCTATAGATCGTTCCAAGAAAGGAAATTACTTAATAGGAATTATGTTAATATCAGAATCTTGTAAGGCTATTTCGATTACTAATATTAAAGCCAGAATGAGGCTAAGTCTTCTGCATCGGCCGATATACGTCCCACTGCAGATGACCTCCTCTACAATCGAGAGTACGATTGAGAGGGGTTAGTACAGTCCACCACGCTGGCCTAGTGCGAGCGGACTTTACATAGCCCAGAAATTCTTTCAAATTTCTTTCAAATCTCTCACCGAACTTCAAAACGGCAATATCTAGTTTCAATGTTGTATATTACTGCCCCACAAAGTCTATTAAATTAATGCGTTTAATTAACCTCCTCCCCCTCCTCTTTGTTCCTCTCCTCATATACCCAAGTGTCAATGATCCTGCCATTAAACCATTAGAATTTAACTTGCAACGAACAGTAATATTGAGTCAAATATTTAGACAATTGTTTAGACGCCGGCTATGAAACGAGAGGCTGCGGGTTCGACCCCGAAGCGAGACAAATGTTTGTGAGTACCACAAGTTATTTGTTTCGGGTCTGGGTGTTTGTGAGCGAAGTCTCGTAGTTTCTGATACGACACAAGACTCGATCTTAATGTGGTGTCAGGACTATGTATGTGACTGTTGGGTGTAATTTTAATCATTAAGCTCAATTAGAGAATATTAATGTGAAATTATGGCCGTCATTCAGCCAGACAGCTAAATATTAATACACCGATAGTTGTAGATATTTCTTATACTAATACAAAAGATTTCTTGATATCAATACTTTCGGAAGTGAGTTCGAAAGTCCGATTGTAAAAGCTTTAGCCATAGACAAATATCAGAATCTTGTAAGGTTTTTTCTATTAGTACTATAAAAGACGGAATGAATCTTAGTATTATAGTCTTTTGTCTTCTGCATCAGCCCATACACGTCCCACTGCAGGGCACGGGCCTCCTTTACAATCGAGAGTACGGTTGGGAGGGGTTAGATATAGTCCACCACGCTGGCCTAGTGCGGGCGGACTTTTAATACCATAGAAATTCTTACAAATCGCTATGATATGTAGGTTTCCTCGCGATGTTCTCCATCACCGTTTAAGAATTGTTAAACAATATACATCCAAAAATACAAACACATTCCCTTTAATTCTATCAACATAGCGAACATCAGTATTTCGCAGCATCATTGAACAATATCGTTAGCCCGAATTAGCGCGCTTCTGAGAACCATTCGGTACGCCGCGAGACTGCAAGCAAATACTAAAATACGAACGGGAAAACACACAAATATCCCTATCTGCTCGATAGATATCGCATCAGTAGTTAGACCAATGTCATAAAATAAAGGCGAAATGTGGGTGTCCTGGTGGCGCCTCTGCCTACCCCTTCTCCGATAAAGGCGTGAGTTTATGTATGTATGTAGTAGTTAGTCCATCCTAGTGAGTAGTGACATACTAAAGACATATTTTATAAACAGAATCTTTTATTTTTTTGGGTTCCGTACCTAAAAAATAAAATAAATACACCCAACAGTCGCATAGATAGTCCTGACCCCACACTAAGATCGAGTCTGGTGTTGTATCAGAAACTACGAGAGACTTTTCGGTCTCACAAACACCCAGACCCGAAACAAATACCTGTGGATCACACAAATATTTGTTTCGGTGCGAGGATCGAACTTGCGGCCTCTCGTTTCATAGGCGGCGTCTAACCACCTGCGCCACGGAGGCTGTCAAAAAGGAAAAACCGAAACCCTTTAAGGATAACTAAAATACGTTTGAAAACTGTCTATGAATGAGGATGATAGTGTCTAATGTAACACTAAGTCTGGTTTTGGGTTTAAGTATATTGGGAGACAATTTGCCGCCAAAATTTTATCGACCAGCAAGGGTTAAGCGATTCGAGATCCGTCTTAATCAGGCTAGTCACGTTGTCCTATGAATATCTGGATAAAACACACTTTTAAATGTTATGGAATGGCATGGAACCGCCGTGTGATGCCAGTAGACACTCTGTCTGGACGACATTGGGCTTACCATCAGATTCAAAGCAGTCACAATGCCGCGCTAGATAAAAAAAAGTGTTTTCTCTTCATTTTTCATATTAATTCTTCTTTTACGACTTACTCTATTGCTATTTGGTTGTCTGGAAGAGATCGTTCTTATGGATAAGACCGCCGGTTCACTATCTGTAAGGTTTCTCTTTTATTTTTGTTTTCTTTAATAAATGGTGTTCAATAAAGTATTGTCCTAATGCAATAGACCGGCATCATTGTGTGTAGAGATGGACATATCACGTCGGTGGATACTCTATCTGCACTGCGTTTAAAATCATGGCATTGTTACTATCGGTTCAGTATAAAAATAATTAGCGCTTATCATTCGTCAATGTAATTATGTGTTTAACATATTTTATAAATTGATAAGCACTCATTAATATAAATAAACGGAGTACAATATTGTTTATTCAAACGTAAACAATATTATTTTTCGTGTTTTTATCTGCAGTAATACCAAACTTGCCTGATAGATGGAGTTACTTGTTCTATTATGAAGTATGGTTTGCGATTTAAAATCCACTTTTTCTCACTTTCTTTGGTATAAATAAGTACAACACTAAAGTTTTATACATAAAAATGATATAAAATGCTACTGTTGTAAACAAACGTAATAAAACAGATTTAAGAAATCAACACGCTTAATTTTAATGTAAAAGTTTTTAATATAATGTAGAAGTTTTCATGTAGATATTCCAAATACAACAAAAACAATCCAGTTAAGTATCTTTTTAATGAAATCTGGAATCTAAAAAGCTGGATCAAAACATTACTAAATGCCTAAAAATTTAGCTATCATAGAAAAACACGATTTATTAAAATCTATAAAACACCTATGACAAGACTGTACACTTTGCCTTCGTTGTCCATAAAAAACAACATCGTAAAGGTGTTATTCTTTGCAACACACAAATATTTCGCAAGAACGCCCATTAAACGCTTAAATCTAGGTTTAAACTGTTGTCTGATGTACTAACCTGCCATCACATCACGAAAACAACATCACACATCACCCACAACACAATTATTAACACAAAAGTTTGTTGTAAACACAAATAAAGTGTAATTTACCAACAACACCCTCTCCACCTCAAATTTTTACTCAAACTGCGAGCAAGACGCAATGTTGCCATATAAAAATTATGTTTACCCGTAAATTGCGTAAATGATTTTTTAGTCATATTTGAAGGTCGATTTGTTTCGTAATAAATTTCCCCGCGTAATGACGTGTTTTAATTTAAAGTTTAGGAGTGTTGGGAATTCTAATGGCGAGGGGTCAATTTTAATCATTTTTAGTTGGAGTTATGCAATGCAACAGCGGTGTAGAATGTCATTAAATAAATATATCTTTTGCACTCAAGTTGAAGTAAGTGTATTAATAGTCAATCAACACACATGACACATTATAACGGTAGGAAACCTGCATACTACGAGTATAGCGATTTGTAAGAATTTCTATGGTATGTTAAGTCCGCTAACCCGCACTAGGCCAGCGTGGTAAACTATTGGCCTAAACCACTCTCAATCGTACCCTCGATTGTAGAGTAGGCCCGTGCCCTGCAGTGGGATTTATGGGCTCATACAGTACAGTACTCAAAGTTATAATAATTACAAGATGTGGACTCGTTAATTATTATCCCGATTTTCTTTTTTGCTCTTGATTTAATACCAAAGAATATCGACCAATATGTCCGACCACTTAATTAGTTATTAAGTTAAGCGCAAGTCACAGAAAACAGTAATATTGGACACGACATGTATCGGAACACCTACAATTATTTCTATGATGCTGTTTTAGTTTTTACTATTATTTATAAAAAGGAACAAACAATAATTAATGTTGAAAATATAAAAATACAATGTAATTGAAGCTAAAACTTCCATAACTAAGAAAATAATTAATATACTTCTTATATGCAAAATTTTCAAAGAAAATACTCGAAACACCCTAAAATTAATATCTTGGTAACACCGACCTCGGTAACCAAACAGGATGTCACACAAAGCTAGATAATATTACACGTCTTCTTACGCCTTATTTATAAAGTAATAGGGTTGAAAACCGAATGCACCAACGGTAACATTAATTTAGTAAAATCAGCAACCGAGATCAAATGGAACAAATCATGTAACGATCTTATTTGCAAAGAATATCTTCGGTATTAACTTGAAATTCGCTTGTCAAAACCGCAAGGCTAGTCGACGCAGCGCTAAACATACGTCTATCTCTTTTGCACGCAACATAATAGGGTATAAGGACCATCTCTGTCTCGCCACGGACACGCATTCCGCGCACGTTGTTACGTCGTACTTCGTAGTATGGCCGTAGTGCAGTTAGAGCACAGTAAAGCAATTTAGTTAATTGATTTGGTATTTAAAGAAATTTGACGTAATAATACTGACGTAATAAGATACTAAGGTCAAACGACTGTTTTAACAAATTACACGTGCATTAAATTCTTTAATTGCTAATTATAATGCGTTCAACCACAATATTTTTCTTTCTGAAACCAAAAGAAACTTTAGACAATAGCAAATTATCTAAAACGTGTCTTACTCGGATCAAGGTTAAATAATAAATAAAAAAAATATATATAAAAAACACTTAATAATAAATTATAATAACTTAAACGAACGTGTCACAGGTAAGCACTGACTTTATTTGAAAAATACAGTATTACATATTATTATTGTAGATGGCGCTACTGTGTGATATTGTCGATAAAAATGGACATAATATAACACCCCCACTTATCGCAATATTCACTAAACAATCTTAAACCAAATCATTCTATACGAACTATGCCAAGAAGCAACATAAATTTATAATGTTTTGGTGTACATAAACTTTTAGTTAAAATGTCAGCCGGCATATCAGCTGTTGGCAAATACAGCACTTTTACAATTTTATCTTTTACTACATCACGACAAAAATGATATTTTATATCAATATGCTTTGTACGTTTGTGAAAGACTGGGTTTGCACACAACTTCTGTGCACCCTGGTTATCATTGAATAGACTGATTGTGTATATCTTATTAGTTATTTCATATTGTAATCCCTTTAGATATACTGCTTCTCTACATGCCTCAGATAGACCTATATACTCTGATTCAGTGCTAGAAAGGGCTACACATTTCTGTTTTCTACATTCCCATGATATTACTCCATTGGATAACAAAAAACACATTCCAGTATATGATCTCCTATCTACAGAGTTAGAGGCCCAATCAGCATCTACATAGCCAGTTATTTCTGAATTACCTTCTTTACAATATTTTATTCCATAACATTTAGTTCTTTTCAGATACTTCAAAACTCTCTTTGCATATTCCCAATGCTCCTTTGTGTGGCAATTATTAAATTGACTTAAAAAAACTTATAGAGTAACTAATATCTGGCCTAGTTAAGATTGACAGGTACATCAAACTACCAATTAGTTGTTGATAGGGCACATGGCTATTTTCACTTACTTGGCCTTTATTTATATTTAATTTGACCTCCATGGGAGTATCAACAGTCTTACAATCACTTAAATTAAATCTACTCAAAAGTTGATCAATATAATGTTCCTGACTTAAAGTTACATATCCTTTATCTTTATTAAAGATTACATTCATTCCAAGACATAGCTTAACTTCACCTAAGTCCTTAATGCTAAACTGATTAGATAAAATCTGTTTCAAGTTCTTAGTCTCAATCTTATCGTTGGAAAATATAAAAAAATCATCAACATAGACTGTTACAATGGTTTTACATTTGTTAATATCCTTTATATACATACATGGCTCTATTTTTGATCTTTTGTAACCATTACTAATCAAACAATTATCAACCTTTTTATTCCAAGCTCTAGAGGCCTGCTTTAGTCCGTAAATGGCTTTTTTAAGTTTCAATACTTTACAAACTGAACTACTACTATTATAACAATCTGGCATTTTCATATAAATGGTTTCATCTAAATCACCGTTTAAGAATGCAGTCTTAACATCTAAATGGTAGACATCTAAACCTAACTTTACAGACAATGCAAATAGTAGTCTAAGAGTTGTATGTCTCACTACAGGTGAAAAAGTTTCTATATAGTCTACACCATATTTTTGGGTGAAGCCCTTAGCGACCAGACGAGCACGGTAACGTACCTTGTTTTCACTATCATACTTTTTCTGCATAACCCACTTGCACTGCACTATAGTACCATCAATTGGTACATCTACGAGTTCCCACGCATTATTTTTTTCGAACGACTGTAACTCATCATGCACTGCCGCTAACCACTGTGCTTTCTCAGGACCTTCCAAGGCTTCTTGCAACGATATCCCACCCGTGAATATGTTGTCATCTTCTATATAAGCACTTGCGAATCCATATCTGTCTGGCTGCTGCCTACGTCGAGGACCACTTGTTATGTTGTCATTGTTTAGTATAATGGAGTCATCACTGTCTGTTGTACCAGACTCAGAGCTATCTAATGTATCATTTTCACAAGGTACATAAAGTTCACCGCTGTCTTCTGTGTTCAAGCTCTCAGATTGTTCAAGTGAATCCTCCTGAAGTGTCAAATCTTCTTCCCCCACTGGAACCATATTCACCTCATCTGAATTATTTTCCTGTACCTTCAGAATATTCTCTGTCTCTATCTTCTCCAATACTATAACATCTCGACTGGTAGTGATAACATTGGACTTCGGGTTGTAAATCCTATACCCTTTGACATCATTTGAATAGCCAACAAGGATACATTTTTCAGACTTTCTGTCCCATTTTAATCTCTTTTGTTTCGGCACATGTACCATGATAGTACTACCGAAAACACGTAAATGACTTACATCAGGCTTTCTGCCTGTCCATATCTCGAAAGGAGTCTTATAGCTTAACGATATTGTCACAGTCCTGTTCTGTAAGTACACTGCAGTGTGTGCCGCCTCTGCCCAAAACCTTTTCTCGAGACTTGCATCAAACAGCAGACACTTGGCTTTCTCAACGATAGTCCGGTTGTATCGTTCTGCGAGACCATTCTGTTCAGGTGTGTATGGGTTAGTTTTGTGATGTACTATCCCATGCGACATCAAATAATTGTCAAACTTGCTGTTGCAGAATTCTGTCCCATTGTCACTTCTCAAGATCTTTATGCTGCGATTAAGTTGATTCTCAACCTCTGTTTTATACTGTTGAAAACATCTCAATACCTCATCTTTTGTTTTCAAAAAATAAATATATGTCATATGACTAAAATCATCTATGAACAGCACAAAGTATCTAGAACCACCTATAGATTGATTTTCCATTGGTCCACAGAGATCAGTATGCACAATATGTAGTAACTCAGTGCTTCTGCTACCTTCTTTGGGAAAAGGTAAGCGGCTCTGCTTGCCTTCACAACATGCAACACATGATGACTTTGATATATCAGTCTTATTGTCAAGAGTCAATCCCTGCACAGCATCTTGCATCTTGTTCAAGTACTGGCTGTTGACATGACCTAGACGTCGATGCCAAACTTCACTAGACACCATCACTGCAGCTGATGAACAATATTCAGGCATTTTTAGTTTATAAACCCCATTCAACAGACTCGCTGTAGCTACCATTACTCCTGCTCGGTTGAAAACCTGACAACCATCATTGTTGAATGAAACTTTGTTTCCTTTTGATATAAGTTGACTCACAGACAACAGATTTGTGGTCAACTTCGGCACACATAATACACCTTCTACTGTAATATCATATTCACAGGCATGCGTCTTTGTCGTAATCTGCACATCGCCTGTACATAATACAGGTACTTTATCTTTGTTTGCCACGACAATTTCCCTGATCATAAGATCCCGCGACACATTTGACAACCATTCTTCGTTCGCAGTGAGATGAACACTCGCCCCGGAGTCAATATACCAATCCTTTTTGCAAAATTCACCATTCAGGAACACGGCGCTAAACGCATTACTGCTTGTACGTTCATTTTTATTTGTATTTGACGAATTTTTGTTCAAAAATGTACACTGGTTGCGGTAATGCCCTGTTTGTTTACATTTGTAGCATGTTATAACATGTTTTGACTTTGACATTTGGGTGTTGTCTTTGGTGCTCACAGTGCTACCAACATTGCGGTTCTTCTTCAAACTAGCAAACGCACCACTGGATTTGAAAGTACTATTGTCGCCATTTCCGCTTTCTTCGATGTCCAATAACTTTGTTTTAATGGCGTCTGCTGTCATTGGTATGCCGCAATGCTCAATCGCCATTATCATGGGAGAATATTTATCAGTTAATCCCGCTAACAAAAGCGATGCTACCCACTCATCATTAATGTTAAAACCCGTGCCACTCAATTTTTGGCTTGTTTCGATGATTTGTGTCACGTACGAAATCATCGAAACGCTATTTTCGAGTCTTATGGAAATCAAACTTCTCAGCAAACTGATTCTCCTCGTAAATCCTGAGTCATCAAATAGGTTCTTCAATTTCTTCCACAGCTCATAGGTCGTTTGTACACTTTTAATGTGGACGTACAGCGACGAATCTATTGTCAGAATTAGCTTGGCTCTGGTTTTCGCGTCACCTGCTGCTCCTATTTCTGTTGGTACAGTCTCCGACTTGATGCAATCAGACATTCCCTCCAGAACTAAGAAATTCTCAGCGGCAAATGCCCACTCACTGTAATTCTCCCGTCCTTTTAGCTTGGGAACATTTACTAGATAATTCGCTGTCATTCTTGCAAACTTATATTGCAAATACTGAATAACACTGTTAACTATGTTTCCCTACGTTTACTAGCTAAGTTATAATAAAAACTGATTAATAAGGGACTGGGCCCATAACCTATAATAACTTAAACGAACGTGTCACAGGTAAGCACTGACTTTATTTGAAAAATACAGTATTACATATTATTATTGTAGATGGCGCTACTGTGTGATATTGTCGATAAAAATGGACATAATATAACATAAATCTTCTCAATTTATTTACCGAACTATTTATCGACCTAGATAAAAAATATATACAAAACTTGTAAGCTGTGAGCAGTGTGAGAATGTAATAATTGTGTGCAAAATTAATACAATTCAATATCGCAATACACAGTAACTGCCACTTCAAAATCTTTATGAGCAATTTTCTCATACCGTGTCTCATAAAATATAAACCTCTTACTTGCCTTACCGATTGGCTTTATACTGTGCCCGGGGCCCATTCTTGGAACAATCCGACTCAGTTCAAATTCCGAACACGATGCGCGAGTCGCACGACGCACGCCATCCTAGTTTACGAGCCACGAGTCATCGCAATCTATGCGTTCAGCTAATCTCCTTGCAATGTATGTGCTCCTGGTAGTTACTGTCGTAGAAGAAGATGCACCTAAATTATTATGTTCGCCTGGTTGATACTCTTTCAAATAATAATAATCATGATAGTTAAATAGTAGTTCAGTTCGGTCATGTTTGTGCCCTCCGAAATGCAAAGATGACGCGATTATAATTATATTAGACACGTTGGTCTCTTTGCATCTATATGATCCTGGTACTTACTGTCATAAGAAGATGCATCATCCTTATTCTTGGTACTTTCTACTGAAGGCCTTGTTCGGATCAAAGAGGATTGATTAATTGACCGACATCTATTCAGTTAGTCATAAGACATGTAGATCTCCTTGCAATCTATATGATCCTGGTACATATTGTCAAAAAAGAAGATGCACCCTAATTTATTACGATCTCCTAGCACTTTCTTTTTCCACCTGAATGAATAATTAACACTGTTTATGTTCCCAAAGGACCGAAGGATATATGTAATTATAATTACCCTTTGTGATCTTCAAAGAGGATTAAACTCAAAGCGATTAGATACGTTGATCTTTTGTCAATTGCTTTTGTCTTTTATTTACTGTGGCATCAAATAAAATTAAAAAGAAAATGCTTCTACTCATATGACCGTATTCTTTTCTAAATCATAATTATCTTATTTAAATATAGTTTATAGTTGATTACCCTGTCTGAAGATGTTTTTCTAGCTCTTCGTTATTTATGTGTGCCTGGTATTTTCACCTTTTTTTAGGCGCTGGATTATGAGGGAGTAATCTTTTACTACCCCGAAATTCTGAATGCACCACACGAAAAATGCAAAGAAAGAAAACCAAAATTTTAACAAAAAAAATAATTTTTAATAAAAAATAAAAACCGACTTCAAAGTGCTACTACAAAGTAACAAATAATATATATTTCATCGTGCTAGTACACAATGATTAATGTTCTTATTGACTTGACTAGCTAACAAATCTTAAATACGTAATATTTTGAAGGCGGGTCGCTAAGTGTCGAACATGTACCTACGCCTTACGCTTAACATTAATTTGTTTAAGAAATTCTAGCGAAAAACACGCATTATTTACACGGAATATTAATTTGTCTTAATATATCAGGCCGTAATCGTCCACTGTTGAGCATGGGACACAACATACCCTTTCTTGTACTTAAATGCCTTTATGTCATGCAGGTTTCCTGACTATGGTTTAAATATATCACTGTTAAAGAGTTTGGTAATTGAATATCATCAACACACAAGTGACTCCGATAATTCCAGAGGTGTATACCCTGGAATTATAACCGAGACGGTGGTCAACCGTCTCGTGGATCATATCTAGATAATTATCAACAGGCTACCACACACATGTAAGACACATAGAAATTCTATCAAAACTTCAATTTTATACGTTGGATTAGCACATTATATTCATTTTTGTTTAATTTACTTACGTGCCTTTCTGAGCCAAGATTGCAGGATCTACATGTAATATTAAATGGTGTAACATTTGCTTAAATTTATACGTGTTTGTTATTTAGCGACCCGCCTTCAAAATATTACGTATTTAAGATTTGTTAGCTAGTCAAGTCAATAAGAACATTAATCATTGTGTACTAGCACGATGAAATATATATTATTTGTTACTTTGTAGTAGCACTTTGAAGTCGGTTTTTATTTTTTATTAAAAATTATTTTATTTGTCCCTTTTTAGTTTTCATAGGCATCGTAATCATGAGAAAGGTGATCATAATATAATCAAAACGTAGTCTTTAAAATTTACGAATCCTTCAGACCAAACATGATATTATTGCTGTGAAATTATGAGAAGATTGTAAGTCATTATAATCATGATATCCGCTATTGTTAGACACTGACCAGGTCGGATTCTCTTTAGTTTACGTCGGTAATTTACGTATCTATTTCTCTCACTCTCCCTCTTCTTCACCTACTGTTTATAGTAAAACTTTTATATTGAAAACGGATATTAATTGTATCTTTTACCTACCCCCCCTACACTCCTTTCCCCTTTTAACCCCCCCCCCCCCTTTGTAGTAATACACTTATACTGAACCAGGTGCAAAAAGAATTATTGCCGTACCGTTCAATTTTGAGGAGTTCTGTTCTTCAGGTCCGAAGATATTCATCAGGTCATCACCATTTTTTAATGACACCAATCTAACATATCATACTTGTCGACAAAATTATTATTTTTTTAATCGTTTAAGTACTGCCACAGATATTGAGTATTTCATTAGTATCAATTTTCTCCCCCCCCCCATACACTCCTTTTCCCTTTTAACCCCCCCTTTGTAGTAATACACTTATACTGAACCAGGTGCAAAAAGAATTATTGCTGTACCGTTCAATTTTGAGGAGTTCTGGTCTTCAGGACCGAAGATATTCATCAGGTCTTCACCAATTTTTTATGGTACCAACCTAGTATATCATGCTTTCCGACAAAAAAGAAATTTTTAAAATCGGATCCCAAATACCAGCGTAATCGAGTAACAAACATACAATAAAAAAAAAAAAAAAAATCAGTCGAATTGATTACCTCCTCTTTTGAAGTCGGTCAAAAAATAACCGACTTCAAAAAAACTGACAAAAATACCTACTAAAAAATAATTTTAAAAATAAAAATAAAAGCCGACTTCAAAGAAATCACTTTAAAGTAAAAAATAATAAATTAATATATTATGTTTCTCATAAATATTATAAGCAGGCTACGGTCAAACCGCAGAAACCTTTCTTCAGGCTACGTTTTTTAACTATATTTTGTAATTACCTTTTTTAATAAAGAATAATAAAAAATATTATATACACGCAATATTTTGAAGTCGGGCCGCCAAGTATCAAACACGTTGAAATTAAATCATATCACAATACAGAGGCATTACTATACAATAAACATATTTATGCATAATTATTATCACATATATTTCACACCGATGCTATTTTCTAGAAGAGGTAGGCAGAGATGCATTCAGGACACCCATATTTCGCCTTTTGTGTTTCGTCCCAAAATGTCCATAGGGGGAGAGCGTATCACCATATCGAGCACAAATACCTAACTCCGCGCTGATAATGAATAGAAAAATCTAATATCATCTTGCCCAACTCGCGATTCGTACCCGAGACCTCAATGTTGTAATCGTACCATAGTATAACTGCATTACTGGGGATATTACAATTATCAATATTGAGTAATTTAATCGATTATGATGGCAATCAGATTGAGCCGATGTCAACATTTCGAAATTTGAAATTTGAATTTTAAAATTCAAAATTCGAATATCCGAGGTAATCTCGTTAACATCGAATCCTGAATGTCCACACTCGTAAGGGTACACGTTGTTTCGGGTGGTCGTGCGATACATAATATTGAATATTAATTATTAAATTTCCTGATATTATTTTAATTCCATAAGAATAATTCGTTGTTCCGTTTTATATTTTGTCTTTTGAATTTTAGTATAAAATTATTTAAGTTAGAGTGGTAGGTCTTTAGGTTTGTTGTATGTTTATTGATATTTTTCGTTATTTTTATGGTACATTTATTGATTTTGATTTATGTTATTAGTTTAGGTTCTGTCTTTTACTTATTTTGGTTGTACGTGTGTAATATTATTATTTAATTTAGTATATTTAATATCAGTTTAGTGGTTGTTGTTACTATTTTATTATGATTTGCATTGATTTCTACGTGTAAGATACTGTTTTATATTAATTGATTTTTCCTTTTCTTTTTACGTTTAGCATTCATTTAGTTTTAACGTGTTATTTATTGGTTTTCATTAATAGATAGATATTTCCTTTTTTCGTTTCCATTTAATAATTTCGTTTTTAGAGTTAGCTTTCATTTCTACGTGTTATATTATGTATATTGATTTTTATTATTTCATTGCGTTTTTTTAGTTTAAGATTAATATTGTTTCGGTTAGTTGCGTATTTTTATATAGATTTGCTTTAATTTCAACGTGTTTGATACTTGGCGGCCCGACTTCAAAATATTACGTGTATATAATATTTTTTATTATTCTTTATTAAAAAAGGTAATTACAAAATATAGTTAAAAAACGTAGCCTGAAGAAAGGTTTCTGCGGTTTGACCGTAGCCTGCTTATAATATTTATGAGAAACATAATATATTAATTTATTATTTTTTACTTTAAAGTGATTTCTTTGAAGTCGGCTTTTATTTTTATTTTTAAAATTATTTTTTAGTAGGTATTTTTGTCAGTTTTTTTGAAGTTGGTTATTTTTTTTTGTTAAAATTTTGGTTTATTTTTTTATTTTTAGTGTTTTTAAAGTTCGATAGCCTGAATATGGGTAGACCTAGTAAACGCGCTGCTCGTATGAGAGAGCGCCGTTTAAATGAGACAAACGGAGAAAGGGAGCAACGCCTGTCTCAAATAAGGGGATCTATCTCCAGAGTAATTTTAAAAGAGACTTGTAAAGAACGCAATAATAGGCTTTCAAAAATGCGGGCTTACATGAAAAAAGTTTTGAATAGGGAAACTATCGAAAAACGTGCCCACCGTCTCGGATTGATCCACGATCGTCTATCCAAAGAGACAGAGGAGCAGCGCGCCAACCGTCTCGAATTAATCCACGATCGTCTATCTCATGAGTCAGAGGAGCAGCGCGCCCACCGACTCGGATTGATCAACGATCGTCTATCCAATGAGACAGAGGAGCAGCGCGCCCACCGACTCGGATTGATCAACGATCGTCTATCCAATGAGACAGAGGAGCAGCGCGCCCACCGTCTCGGATTGATCCACGATCATCTATCCAATGAGACAGAGGAGCAGCGCGCCCACCGTCTCGGATTGATCCACGATCATCTATCCAATGAGACAGAGGAGCAGCGCGCCCACCGTCTCGGATTGATCCACGATCGTCTATCCAATGAGACAGAGGAGCAGCGCGGCCACCGTCTTGGATTGATCCACGATCGTCGATCCAATGAGACAGAGGAGCAGCGCGCTCATCGACTAAGGTTGACTCACGTTCGCTTATCGAACGAAACACCTGCAGCTCGTTCAGTTCGACTAAGTGAAATGCGACAAGCCAGACATGTTTGTAGGGACATTGCAAATGAACAATCTTTTGAAGCTGCTATTAATATTTTTTCTGATGTACCATGTGCCGTTTGTAAAAAAATACTTTATCCACAACAGCGTTCTAATTTACGAACAAAAATGTATAGTACATTATTACCTGAAGAGTTGATTGCCTTAGGTACAATAACTACCTGCACTCGCTGTAACAATAATATTAGAAAAAGAAAAATTCCAACAACAGCATATTGGAATAAAATGATGCCCGCAGAAGTACCGCCTGAATTAGCCAATTTGACGAGCGTGGAAGAACGGTTTTTAAGTCGCATTGTACCGTTTTTAAAGATCGTTAAACTTAATAACCGTTTCAGTCAAAATTGGTGTAAAGGGCAGGTTATTTTATTTGCAAAGGATGTTGTGGAATTAGCTGAACAGTTACCACTGACACCACATCAAGCTGGTTTAGTTTTGGTAGTGGAAAGTCTCGAGAACCTTACACGTTCTAGAGAATTCGTTGTTGATGTACAAAGATTAAATCGAGCATTAACTTGGCTAATTTCTAATAACCATCTTTACAGAGATGTTCAGGTGCATTTTGAAAGTAATTTAAACATTACCCCTTTAGTCCAAATAGTTGAAAATTCTATTCCTGAACAGGATGGTTCGGCTGTAGAAACTTCCTCAAAACATTATATCACTTTAAATGACAACAAGGCAATATTACGCGGATCATTTAATCAAGGTGATTTACGATTTAATTAATCTCGGGGTAAACAATGCACTGCAATAGCGGCTGTTGCTTGTGCAGCATTTAGTATATCAGATCCAAAAAAGTGGACCAAAGCTGATATCGATTACATTGTAATTATTGGCGATAAATACTACAATGACTGCATCGCTGCTAGAGATAATCCTGCGTCCGGCGAAGTTAATCCTGAGTACCTTGCTGTAAGAGATCTTAAGTCAAAACTAATATTTAATAGAAAAAACATTGTGATTGCAGCACATGAGGAATCCAACTATAATGGTCACATTGACAATGACAACACTTCTGATGGTTTCCCTAACTTAAAAAATGCACTATTAAGTTTTTTCAGAGAACACTCCAATGGAATACTGACAGCAAACGCCATGTCAGTAGCAGTGCATTGCAGAACTTTAGGTGACAATCAAACTTACTTTTTGTTTGATTCCCATGCGCGTGGTCCCAAGGGGTCTTTCGCTCCCAAAAACGGTACGGCTTGTTGCATGCACTTTACTGACCAGGACGATTTGCATGCCCTTTTACGTCGCAATTTGTTTGTGTCAACAAATAAAGTGGCAGAAAGGAATTTTCGGGATAATCTTAATGTATTCTCATTAACATCATTAGCTATAACTCAAGACGCGCATGCACAATCGTCTACGCCCATATTGGAACAACCGATAATGGTAAGAACAGAGAGTCCAACATACACACCAAACTATTCTCTCCAACCAATAATACAAAGTAATCCCCCCCAAACAACAACACAAGTCACTCAGTCTCAACAAAGAACAACTCAAGTAACATCAACCCATTTTCAGTCACCATTACCAGTCCATAATCCCTTGAGAATCATTTATATCGAATCAACAAGTATGCTCCAAAACATAGATGATAGTGTACCTAATTTAGAAAATATTGTAAATATGAACAGTTCTTCCACAGATACAATGAGACTGGCCGCAATCACAAGGAAAACTGCACCGCCCTTGAATTTGGAGCGTGAACGCCGTATGGAGGAATTGTGTTGGTATTTTCTGTTTCCAAATGGCAAGAATGGCTTTGGCGAAGAAAGAGAAAATTCATGTACCCCCCTTGATTACTTCCAAAACCGGATAATGAGTGCTGACAAAAGGTTCAATAGAAATGACTACTTATTTATTTATTTATTTATAAATACTTTATTGCACACCACATAAATTATTACATACAAAAATGTAAAGCGCATAAATAAGTGTAACAATCGGCGGTCTTATCGCTGTCGGCGATTTCTTCCAGACAACCTTAAAATGGACTGAAATGAACGGAAGCACGGAAGAAATGGGTGGTCACAACATAGGAAAAAAAAATTATAATAATAATAATACAAAATGTAATAGTGATAAGAGGAAAAAAAAACATATTATTAATAAACATAAATAGAATACATAAACTATCAATACATATACATAATATATAATAATATACTACATAGACTATAATACATACAATATATCATATTATATTAATGTAGGAGAAAAAGAAATCAAAGTGATAAGTAATGTGATCTCAGACACTTTTTAAATATGGGTAGAGATTTAGCTTTCCTTATTGTAAGTGGCAGATCGTTCCATAGGCGAGCAGCATAGACCGTAAACGAGTTATCTAGAAAAGCACTACTATGCTCGGGAATAGCCAGTATCAAATTCTCTGAGGACCTAAGTGAACGTTCGTGTGTGCTACTGAGAAATTTAAAACGCTTTTTAAGGTAGAGGGGAGTTGTGGGATGGAAAAGAATGGTATACAAAAGTGAAAGAATACGAGTATTTCGGCGAAGGCGTATTGATAGCCACTTGAGCTTTGTACGAAACTCAGACACATGGTCATATTTACGAAGTCCAAATATGAACCGGATACAAAAATTTTGAAGTCGCTCAAGTTTATCAAACTGGGCTTCGGTGAGATCGAGATAGCTAGCATCAGCATAATCAAGGAGAGGAAAAAGTAGAGACTGAACGAGCGCAACTTTCGTGGGAATCGGAAGAAAATTCCGTAGTCTTCTCAAGGACCCCGCAGCTGCAAACAATTTGCGGCTGAGCTCTTGCAGTTGGGGACCCCAGGACAGGGTTTTATCCAATATTAATCCCAAGTTTTTAACTTTATCACTGTAAGGGATAATGCAGTCATCAAATACCAATCGAGGTAACAGATTGGTATCAATCCTGGAAAGCATCCTGGAGCTGCCGACAACAATGACTTGAGTTTTTGTTGGATTGACTTTCAGACCATGCATCTTACTCCAATCACTAATGCGTGCAAGGTCCTTGTTAATAGAAGCTATAGCCTCCGTCACCCGGTCAACTGGAGCTTGGTAATAAATTTGCAGGTCATCTGCATACAGATGGTAGGAAGAAATAAGATCAGTGGAGATTGAGTTAATAAATAACGCGAAAAGCAAGGGAGATAAAACGCCGCCCTGAGGAACGCCAGCAGAATTATCGCACCAAGAAGAAACTGCTTCTTCAATGCGTACACGCTGCCGGCGACCCGTCAGGTAACCACGAAACCAGTCAATTACCATTGGAGATATGTTAATAGAGCGAAGTGTACTAAGCAAGACATCATAGTCTACCGTGTTGAAGGCATTGCTGAAGTCCAGTAGAGCTAGAACTGTCAGCTTACCATTCTCCATAGCAGCCCTGGATACTCCATACTTATTTTATGCTCTGTCCATTGTTGAATATTTTCGTGCGAAATCCAGTGTATCTGTGTCATGTAGGATGCGACAAGGCCATGGAGAGCAAACGCCACGAGGCCTTGTAGATAATATGCATCTCACCATGAGAAATATTCGAGGTTCGGCGTCATATTGGCAGAAATGTTGCTCTGAATTGATTGCAATGGTTAGAACTTTAGGACCTCCCACATGGTTTTTAACCTTCTCGTGCAATGATTTGAATTGGTCAGATATGATAAAAGCCTTGCTGATCGCCGATGGACGTGCCATGGATGATGTCGAATGCCTGTCATTCCCGGAGCGTTTGAATCTTGTGCAAAAGTATCCGGTAGTGTTAGCACGACAGTTCACAGTGCGTGTTAACGCTCTCATGCGTTTTTTAAAGAAAAATAAAGATTGCTTGGGAGGTCCTATTGAAGACTATTGGTACCGAGTAGAGTTTCAAAACCGCGGTAGCCCACATCTGCATATGTTGGTTTGGTGTAGTAATATTCCTGAATTCTCTACTCCAGAAGGAATTGCGGTTATTGATAGAGTAGTTTCGTGTTCGTTGAATCCTATTGACCCTACGTTGCGCAAGTTAGTCGAGGATTTACAGATACATAAGCATACTGTGACATGCAAAAAAAATCGCCAGACTGATGGTTGTCGCTTCGATTTTCCAAAGCCAGCAAGTGAAAATACTCTTTGTCTGGAAACAGATGAAGCACTTGTTAACCATGGTCGGTTCTGTTTATTGAAACGAACCTCAAATGAAACCATGGTAAACAATTACAATGCAGTTCTTTTAGGCCTATGGAAGGGAAATATTGATGTGCAACCGTGCGGTAGTGTCACCGCTGTTGCCTACTACGTCGCAAAATATGCTAGTAAATGCGAACCACACGACACAGGTAATGTTATTCGAGACGCTATTTCAAATGCTAAGAGACAGGGTGGTGATATTTGAAAACAATTATTTTCAGTATCAATGGCAATTTTAAATCAACGCTTGGTAAGTGCACCAGAATGCGCGTACAGATTATGTCATTTGCCCTTGAAAATGTCTTCGCGAAAGACTGTGTTTGTAAATAGTTGCAGGCCAGAAGAACGTTTTAGACTTTTGAGATTTGACAGTGATGAAACCAGTGTCCACAACAACATTTTTGATCGTTATATATTACGCCCAAACGTGTTGGAGAATTTAAGCCTTGCAGAATTTGCCGTCCGTTTTGAAACCGTGTGTAACACGATATGGTCAGAGGACAATGGGGATGCGGAACTGAGAGACGAAGATATTACACCAGTGAGGTATATCAGATTGCAGGACAATACGAGAATGCGTGTAAGAAATAGACCGGCAGTATTACGTACCCGCTATTACACAATTAATAGTGACAAAGAATCATATTATTACAGTTTAATAGTATGCCATATACCATTCCGTAATGAAAGCGAGTTATTGCGTGAAAATGAAACCGCTGAAAACTGTTTTATAAGACGCCAAAGAGATCTTCGCCCGCTGCAGGGTAACGTGAGTGCAGAACAATTCAGTCATGCTGAATTAATTATTCAACAAGCACTTGCTCAGGCTACCGCGCTTAATGCTGCGCGTGAAACCGATATCGACAATGCCCCCATGTTATGTGTTGGTGAACAAATTGTACATGACGATGATAACTTTTGTGAAGACATGGAAGAACGAGCCGTCATGTCGGATGAATTATTCCTAAGAAGCATTCGAGGATTAAATATCCAACAAAAGAATTTGTTTCAGTCAGTCTCAACGGCAATCGAAAACAATTTGCAAGGACGAGAAAGTCAGCTGTTACTTTTTATCACGGGTGGTGCAGGTAGTGGTAAATCATTTCTGCTAAAATTAATCGTGGAGCATATCAAACGTTGTTACGCACCAACAATAGATATACTACTGAAGCCTAAATTTGTGGAAGTTGGGTCGTTAACCGGGGTTGCTGCTCGTCAAATTTTTGGTAAAACGCTACACAGTATTTTCTTGCTGCCGATTGAGAAAAAAAGTACTATGATGTACAAAAAAATTACAGGACAAAGACTAGAAAATGAAAGGCGTAAATGGCGTTATATTAATTGGCTCATCATAGACGAAATTTCTATGGTCTCTTATGAGAACCTAAGAATAATTCATTTAAGACTTCAAGAATACAAAAATAATGACAAGTTATTCGGTGGAGTCAACATTTTGGTGTTTGGTGACATATTTCAGCTTCCACCGGTGAAAGGGCATTGGTGTTTTGTTCAACCGTCGTGGTTTTCAGCGGAAGTCAATTTGTGGCATCAATTTTCGTTTTGTGAACTGACCATAAACATGCGACAGCGCAATGATAGCGAATTCATAAATTTATTGAACAGTTTACGCGTAGGTGAATTGACAACTGCTCAGCTGGAGTTATTATGCGAGCGACGGCACGTGCCTTTAAATGGTGAATTTGCGGATGGAGTCGCCGTTCGCATTTTTCCAACGGTCCGCCAAGTCAACGATTACAATGATAAAATGAGCAAGGAAAATGCAAAGTTGCACCGAACTTATCAAATTACCGCAGTAGATGAGTCTCGTGAAATAGCGACGTATGGCAGAAAACCACCAGAGAACGTTATTCCCAAAGACGTCAATAATTGTGGTGGTCTTCTGTCAACGATAAAAATTGGCGTGGAATCCCGAGTGATGTTGAGACGCAACATAGCCGTCTCTGAAGGGCTCGTAAACGGAGCGATGGGTATAATAAAAAAAATTAAATGGCCGCCTTAAGAAGAGATCAACTGGAAGATGGAGAGCTACCAGAAGCTGTGTACGTAAAATTTGACGATGAAACTATTGGTCTTAGGGTAAAAGATAATAATGGATGCATACCCATACCACCATCAAGTGCTACATTTCAGGCACTAAGGGGTTACGGAGATGTGGAACGCCGTATGCTGCCTCTAATATTAAGCTGGGCGGTTACAGTCCACAAACTCCAGGGTACCACCCTCGAAAGAGCTGTGATCGACCTTGGTAAAAAAAACTTTGCAAAAGGGCAAATATATGTTGCATTAAGTCGTGTCAAAAGTTTGGAAGGCATTGCTTTATCAGATATAGATGCCAACAAATTATTAAATAAACCACATGACGACAGGTCGTTGTCGGAAATAACGAGGTTAAGAAATCTGTTTTCCGACAATGAAGGCCGAACATAAATACACCTTATTTAACGTACTTAATTTAGCAAATACCTTTAAGACAGTTCTACCCATAGTGCATCTCATGATAATTCCAACAGCCTGTTGACTAATTTATTCAGCGTGACCAAATTATTTTGCGCCGATGACGTTACCTTGTAACGGGCGAAAATCTCTTTGACGTCTTGTGAAAGTGTTTCAAGGATTAAAGTCCCGCTATATATTTGCTCGATATAAAGAGTAAGCTATGGCTTCCCCAGGGTCTCTGACTATTTCCATCCCTTCGCCACCCACGTCTCGCCTAGTGTGTTCCATCCCACAATGTGATAGGGGGCGAGTCAATCGCCATAACGGACACAGATTCCTGACTCCGCGCTGATAATGAATAAAAAAAAAGTTATCATCGTCATGTACAATTTGTTCACCAACACATAACAATCGGCAATGCCCCCAATTGCCGATATCGGTTTCATTACGGAATGGTATATGGCATACTATTAAACTGTAATAATATGATTCTTTGTCACTATTACATCAGATCTTCATGATTTATTGGTATAGCTGCCGAAGATATTGACTATTTACGTGTTTGTTCATTTTATTAACGGCCCTCCTCGCCCCTACCCCTACTTTCATTCACCACTGTAACTTTGCTTTTATACTGAATCCAATGCAAAAAGAACCATTGGAATCGTACTCAATTTTGAGGAGTTCTACTCTCCAAGACCGAAGATATTCATCAGATTTTCCTGATTTCTTGGTGAGATCAAAGTGTTAATACGTTCTTTCTGATGCAAAAGAAATCACTAAAATCGGTTAAAAGCTGCCGAAGATATTGACTATTTACATGTTTCTTAATTTTCTAACCCCCCCCCCTCGCCGCTACCCCTACTTTCCTCCACCACTGTAATTTTGCTTTTATACTTAATTCAACGCAAGAAGAACCATTGGAATCCTACTTAATTTTAAGGAGTTCCCCTCTCCAGGTACGAAGATATTCATCAGATCGTTACCATATTTTTATGGGACCAAACGACAAGCACCAGCTTTCAATTAAAGAAGGAATTATCGAAATCGGTTCACCCAGTACAGAGAAATGAGGTAACAAACATAAAAAAAAAAAAAAAAAAAAAAAAGCAACGTACAGTCGAATTGAGAACCTCCTCCTTTTTTTGAAGTCGTTTAAAAATAAGCAAACACGATATTTTCAATTTCAACCATTTTTTTATAGAAGGTTAATATTTTAAGACCAGCTTTACTTAAACATCTTTCAAAGATAGTGACTCCATTTGTATTTTATTTACCATCAAATTCATTGTAGCTACTTTGTCTTTAAAGCACAAACATTATCGAAAACTATTTATAGAAAGAGTTTATTTTAAAACATAACAATTGGACGATGAGTCATGTTATTTGCATACAGACAATACAGCTCGAAACGGATACATTCCGACACATCTTAGATGGAAATGCAATTTTTAACACACTTTTATTAGTTAGCCTGTATGTTTGTATGTGTGTAAAATGTATGTATGTAATGGAGACTTTGAACTAGATTTTCGACCACTTCAAAAGTCGGATTGATATTAAAATTAGCACTCATCAAGAATCCATGATAACAACAAATAAAAAATAAATTGAAAAATTCTAAAAATGGGTAATTTGTGCGCAAGCAGCCTTCGTTGAACGATAAGCCGTTTTGACTAAAAATGAATAATAGAACAACATCTTCGATAGATCCGTTGCCTCTCAAAATAAGAGGGGAAGAGAAGTAAGAAGGCGAGAATGAAAGAAAGAAAATGCTTTTATTATCGCGAAAGAATTATTTTTCGACAGTCTCCGTGGGTTAGTTAGAAGGATGTGAAACGAGAGGCCACTACGATCGCGCGTAGATATATTTTTTTCTGTATCACATGTTTTTCTTTCGGATGTTATGAGATCGAAAAATCGTCGTAATTTCTGATACGACACAAGATTTGGTATTCTAGTATGGGGTCAAGGCAGTGGGCTGTATTTATTTCTTATTCACACGAACCTGCCTCAAACGACTGCCTCGGTGGCGTAGTTGTACTACAGCACGTCTACAAAGCTGAGGTCTCGGGTTCGAATCCCTGGTCGGGCAAAGTGATATTGGGTTTTTCTATTCATTATCAGACCGGAGTCGGGAATTTGTGCCCGATATGGCGACAGGCTCGCCCCTTATCACATCATGGGACGGAACATACAAGGTAAATGTGGGTGTCCTGGTGGCGCCTCTGCCTACTTCTGCGATAAAGGCGGGAGTTTATGTATGTCACAAGAACCCTTGCATAAGAGGGATCAAACTACTAACTAGATCAATATGCGTCATAGTTTTCCCGCAGGAAATGCTCACGGATCTAGCCTGCTAGCTTATAGAAAGTGCGGAAATTGAGAACCAGAATAACTTGACTGTAAAAGGTCGGTGACCTTAGTAATATCGGTAATTACTTTATTAAACCAAGAATAGTAATTAATTAGTTCAGTTGGCGGATTGTAGGTAATGGACTAGAGCCGGCTGCCAACATGTTCACGGTAGTCGCGGGTTCAAACCCCAGGGCACACCTCTGCTTGTGTTTTTTGAGTATAGTCAATCACCACGCACTATAACGGTGAAGGAAAACATCGTGAGGAAACCTGCATACCGTGTAGATTAAATAGGAAAAATATTGCGTCTTAGTTAAGTAGTTTAACGTCTTGGGTTCGAACCCATCGTAGTATAGGTATTTTAAGATTTTCTTTTGAAAACTCTCATATGAATTGAGGTGTAATCTAGTTATAGTATACACAGGTAATACATGTTACGTAACGGAAGAAAATATCGTGTGTTATTATTTCCAAAAATTGATCCATATTAGCAGTATTATCGAATGGTATATTATACAGCGTGTTTATTTCGAAATATCGGGTTCGATTCCTCGCTGGGAGTATTGATTTTCAAAAATAAAAGTGTGTATGCAGTTTTGGTTTTATTGAAATCGGCTACTGATTTTGAGTAGTTTTCGCTATTTCATATTTCGCCCACTTGATAAATAAATAAATACATACACCCTAGCCACATATACTCCTGAATCTAAGATCAAGTCTTGTGTCGTGTATCAGACACTACGAGAGACTTTCGGTCTCACAAACACCCAGACCCGAAACAAACACTTGACCACACAGACATTTGTCTCGATGCGGAGATCGAATCCGCGGCCTCTCGTTTCACAGTAGACGTCTAACCAACCAACCACCGAGGCTGTCAAATGGCACCAATTACTTTATTAAGTGCAATTACATCACCGTGCCATTCATACAAGTACGTCGCGTCGTCGCGTCAACATATTAAACAGTTTAATAATATGTACCTTAGTGAATCATTACGTCAAACATCACAACTTATACATACATACCTACATAAACTCACGCCTTTATCCCCGAAGGGATAGGCACCCACATTTCGCCTTGTATGTTCCGTCCCACGATGTGATAGGGGGCGAGCCTATCGCCATATCGGGCACAAATTCCTGACTCCGGGCTGATAATGAATAGAAAAATCCAATATCACTTTGCCCGACCCGGGACTCGAACCCGAGACCTCAGCTTTGTAACCGTACTGTAATACAACTACGCCACCGAGGCAGTCATATACAATAACTTATACATATACATACACACTTTTAAAATGTTGCAAATTGATAAATGCACTCTGAATGAATATATGTATTGTACTTGTCAATATATTTCCTGCGCTGTTTGTAGATGAGTAGAAACTCGTGGAAAGCATTGGCTTATTAGTATGCGGAGAACTAGCGCACAGCTGGACGTAGGTTCTGATATACAGACGGACTTGACGACTTATTTATTATATAGATCCGATAAACGAGTAGACTTTGGTCTAAATAACAAAAATTACGATTTTTTTGCGATAGTTTTAGTTGCATTGTCTGAAGTCACTTATACCACCACCTGGCTTCGTTTTCGGTCGCAGTCTACATATATATTGTATGTATAGATATATCAATGCTCGGATTTATAACTCTCCTCTATTGACAACGTACATTACATTACCATTCAGTACATAATACATATCACATGCTATTCAAACTGGACAGCAAATAGCAAGCGACGTTTATTATTCATAACACATAGCGACTGGCATTATAATCGACAGGGCAATGCCCTCGCTATGTAATTAAACTATTGACTTCATTTAAATGTATTTAGCAATAGTATTAGATACCTTTTATATAATTGCACACTAAGCAACCACACCACTTTGGGCCATGCAATAATTAATATTGGATTCACTATAATAATTGTAATAAGCGCCAGTCGCTCTCTAAGCGTTGTACTGTGTATAAAGGGTATATCAAGACCGCGACCGAAAACGAAGCCAGGAGGTAGTATTAGTGATATCAAACACAATGCAAGTAAAAACTGTACAAAAAAATCGTATTTTTTTTTTGTTATTTTTTACATATCGTCGTATTTGAGTGATTAATACATAGTTTTTCTAAAATAATGACGTACATCGCTTGATCTTTAAACACGCAATGGTACGTAAGGGTTTAAATTACAATTTTTGCAAAAACTAGGTATTTACCCCTCAAAAACGATGATTTTTTAAAAATTTAAAAAAAAATCCGTCGCTTATTTTGCAAAATTTTTAGTTGCATTGTGTCTGTAGCCGTTAAAACTACCACCTGGCTTCGTTTTCGGTCGCGGTCTTGATATACCCTGTATGTAATCTGCCAAAATATAACACGTATATACAGTTTTCTTCGTCATTTGTGTCCATACCATACACCATTCAACACACACCAACTAATAACATCAGAGAATTAATCATAATCAGTGGAGATATATTATAAATAATAATAAATTAATACACCCAACAGTCACATACATAGTCCTGACCCCACACTAAGATCAATTAAGTCTTGTGTCTCAGTACTACGAGACTTTTCGGTCTCACAAACACCCAGATCCGAAAGAAATATTTGTGGGCCGCACAAACATTTTTCTTGGTGCGTAGATCGAACCCTCGGCGTCTCGTTTCACAGCGGGCGTCTAACCAACTGCGCCACGGAGGCTGCCATATTGTATCACTGATCGCGACCACCGGACATAGGAGCCGTCATAGTGAGCCAAGCGTCGCGTTTCGGGTTCTGTATATCCGGATACAAGACATCATTGTGTGGAGATGAACATCTCACGTCGGTGGATACTCTATCTGCACTGCGCTTACCAACAGCATTGTAGGCATGTTGTTGAGCCAGTAAATAAAACATATGTATTTAAATCATATCTTAAATGAAAGCCAAGCCAACTCACTGGAGTCCAGAAGTTGGATGGTCGGCGCTGACAGTGGTGACAATATACCCACCAATTACCGCTTTGTGATAGTCCACTCTCCAGGATAAACGAACGAATTAGGCGTATCCAGCTCGGCGGTGGAGCACGCGCCATGCGTTGCGAAGAGCACTCGACTCATGCAAAATGACAATCGAGAGGAAAGCGACAAACTACCCTCCACTGGATTAAATTAAAATCAAATGAATAACTACGAAAATTATATTGTGAAACTGTAACTATTGAACTATAAGGGTCAAACACATCCGCATGTTCAGAATGAATATTGTCTTAAAATTCATATATTAAAATTCTGACTAATATTCTAGTATATAACTTACGAGTATTATTTTAAAGACGAATACCAAATATTGACTTACATTCAGCAATAAATAAATAAAAAATAAAAATGGCTTCAGATGTCCCCTTCTGTGGGCTGTTCGTAAACGCACTTGGCACATTTTGATCGATATATCTCATACTTGATATGCTTTAATTATGTAAGTAATGATTAATATCATTAGTATATATATTGAATAATAAAATCTTATCAAGTAAAATAATCTATGTTATAGAGACTCAACAAAAAACTCAATAAACAGTTGGTTATTCGTTACTGCGACTTTCCTGTGGACCTAAATTTCAGCCGAATAAATTAGCCTGAATAAAATAATATCTAACAAAATATTTTTTACACTGGCCACACTACATGGATGGCGTCTGCCATTTTGGATTCGTCGACTGAGCGCAGCGTAGGTTGTTCTTACCGAAATTTATTTGTTAAATAGTGTTATTGTCAAAGATCGGTGCTTCTTTTCTGTTCCTGGTGTCCTTGCGTAAGTAATTATTAGTTTTATTAATTCACCTATTGCCGAAGTAGCTTAAAGGGAGTGGTTTTGTAATAAATTTACCTACTTGTCTAACCTCAAAACTAAACCAGCATTGCTAACTTTTATATTGAATTTCTCTTCTGTGGACATCTTTTCTGTGCACTTATACGTCCACACGAAAGACAATGTGCACAGAAAAGATTATTAATGATTTAACAACTAACGCAGTGTGTTGCTTGCCTGTAAATGTGGACGTGGAGTGCTGTGGGCTCGATAGAAATGTATTGTTCTTATAGTTGAATTAAAAGAGGGAGTTTAACATATTTATTTAATGTCCACAGAAGAGACAATAAGTCCACAGAATGTTTTTATTAGTCTATTAACGTAGTTTCCTGCCTGACTGTATACGGGAAGATTGACTCCCGACCACTGAGGGCTTTATAGAAATTAATTGTTCATAAATAATAAATAAATACACCCAAAATTGACATACATAGATCTGACCCCACGCTAAGATCGAGTCTTGTGTCGCATGTGTATGGAGTGGCTGTGCATGGAATTCACTTTGTTTTAGGTACACGATGCCACGTACAAGTCGATCCAGAAAGAATTTGAGCGAAAATGAAAAGAAAAAAAGAAGGCGTGAACAAAAAAAAATGAGTATGCGCAGAGCTAGAGCTAAGTTAGACGTTGTTGCTCTTGAAGAAAGACGCAAAAAAGATAGGGAAAGATATTATCGTAAAAAAGAAAAAGGTCTGATAAAGACCATCAAAGACTTTAAGCCCAGAGAACAGCGAAAAATAAGAAAAATATGGCGTGAAAAAGCTAAAGTCAGACGTGAGAAAGAAAAAATAAAAAAAAGGACTGAACAAATACTACAGGAAAACACTCCACCTTCAAGCCCAATACCATCGCCAAGATCGTCTTTTTCACGAATTTCTGCAGGAAAATCAGTAGCTGCCCGAAATAAACGAAGAATGAAAGCCAAAATGGAATATTTGTTGAACAGAAATATTAGATTGGAGCGAATGCTAGCTAAATACAGAATGCGCGCGCTGAGGTTTAAAAACAATCAAAAATTGAAACATAACACTGGTAATGTTAGTGTAAAACAAAAAATACATGATTTTTTAGTTGACGATGAGCATAGTAGACTGACAGCAGGTAAAAAAGAAACTATTACTCGCAGGAAAGTAAAAAAACAAATACGTCTTTTAAACGATACACTACTTAACCTACACAAAATTTTCAACAGTACGACTGATTTAAACATATCATATGAGAATTTCCGTCGACATCGTCCTTTTTGGGTGCTATTTCCTAAGGCAGCAACAAGAAATACGTGTTTGTGTTCTGTACATGCTAATAATGATTATATCGTTCGTGCTTTAAGCCAAGCTAAGATAATATCTTATCCTACTGCCACTGACGTTGCCAGGTCTCTCTGCTGTAATAACACACTTAATGTTTCTTGCCTAGAACGGTCGTGTTTGAATTGTCAAGAAAAATCAATAAACTTTGATATAATTAATGGAAAGGATACGATTCTTTACCAAAGATGGGTTACCAAGAAGGTGACAGAAGTTATTAAAGGAAACGAAAAAATATGCCAAAAAACTTTCAAGGAAACTGTCAAGACTTCTCAACAATTACTCGTTAATAATTTTAATACAAATTTACCTAAATTTATGCAGCATATTGCAAATATTATTAATCAACACCGAACTATCCGATCAGTAAAACAAAATTTAACACCAAGAGAAGGTTTACTACACATTGATTTTTCCGAAAATTATTATAGCAAGTATGGATCCGAAGTACAATCAGCCCATTTCGGTGGATCAAAATCACAACTTTCTTTGCATACATGTGTATACTACACTTCCAATACTCAACCGCCAACAAATCTTACCAAAACCATATGTTTTTGCACCGTATCTGAAAATTTACGTCACGACCCCGTATTCATTTGTGCACACTTAAAACCTGTTATTGAAAAAATTAAGTTAATCACGCCAGATTTAAAACAGCTGCATGTACTGAGTGATGGACCTAGTACTCAGTATCGGAACAAAACTATGTTCCACATGATAGCGAATTATGTGAGCAAAATTTCAGGAGTAGAAAGTATCACCTGGCATTTCAGTGAGGCGGGACATGGCAAAGGTGCGCCTGACGGTGTAGGTGGCTGTGTAAAAAGGACATGTGATAAAGCTGTTGCAAATGGCCAAGACATATCAGGCATTGATAGTTTTATTCAATGTGTAAAAGTCAATTGTAAAGGGATTTATATTATTCGTATTGATAATGATGTGACCAAAATACAGGATATCGCCAATGCTAACAAATTACGTCCTTTCAAAGGGACATTTAAGATACACCTGATTACGTGGAGTGAACCGAACATACTTCACTGTAGAAGACTGAGCTGTTTATTATGTGCACCCCATATTAAATGTACACATTTTGAAATTGGAAGCATTGAGGTTAAAATTGTTACATGTGATAGAGAAACACACTCTTTGCCTGCAACCCCATCTTCTACGTCACGTGCAACTACCCCGGCATCAGCATCCACAAATAGTACTGCATCAGCATCTACCGTTACTGGACCGAGGACACCAACACTGCTTCAACGCTTTTTACAAACACCATCTCTAGAATCTTCTCCAGACATCCGTCAACCACTCACCCCGCGAAAGCTAAATTTCCATAATATTGAATCTGACAACTCTACTCAATCTGACAACTCGAAGCCTAAAAAATCCAGCGTCCGTTCATCATTATTTGAATTTAGTGATTCAGATGACTCAATTGCACCACCGAAAAAACAAAAAGTCAATTCATTTTTTAATTTCAGTGATGAAAACATTTTTTAATTTACGTTGTAACTCTTTTTTATATTATGTTTGTTCATTTCTATGGACACAAAACCCTTCTGTGGACGAAAAAAAAATTTAAAGTTCATTTTTTTAGCCAAAACCGAGAAACGATCTTGTTTTATGTTTTAATTTTTGTATTCTGATTATATATTATTAAATGAGACTGATTTTGGGAAAATACCGAACAAGTTTTATTTATACAAATTTTTGCCTTGTTTTGTGTATGACCCATAATGGTGAAGGAAAACATCGCGAGGAAACCTGCATACCATAGCGATTTTTAAGAATTGCTGTGCTGTGTAAAGTTCGCACGCACTAGGCCAGCGTGACGGACTCTATAACCTCTCTCAACCGTATTCTCGATTGTAGAGGAGGCGCGTTCCTGCAGTGGGACGTGTATGGGCTGATGCAGATACATACGTCAACCAATTGGATTCTTTAAATGTTTGAGGAGTTCTGGGCGTGCTGCCAATCTTAAGACAATACTACATTCCGTTCGATCCATTCCGGTGTATAAAACAATAGGAGCTAAAATTCATTCGAAAATGCAAAGAAGAATGCCTATTCATGGTATCGGTAAAAAATCGTTGACCCCGATACTGCTTAAAATGCTTCATTGCATTTTTTATGGTTTGTCTTTCAACGTTGTCCTGTTTTATCCCGCGCAAGGATTTTATAAAATAAAGTACGTATTGTATATCATCACATTTTACGATACGTCGGCCATTACTACAAATGGGGCTACCAGGGTGGCTGGACTTCAAGTTCATTTCTCCAAGAACTCCGGGCCTGGGTCGCAATTATGTTTATTTTTATTAAAAATATTTATTTTACCTTTCACAAAAAAGTAGGTTTCATCGAGGGACAAAAGTCTTTGCACCGATACCTAGAAGTTTCATAGTTAAATGGGCATTATCCTTTTAATAAAACATTAACCTTTTATACCATGGGTTTCTATCCATGGTTCTTATCCAGTCCGCGGTTGTACGTGTTTGTTATTACAGCTCGGCGCCCTAACCTATCTTGCTTTCTTGTTTTCATACAATAGGTCCAGCAAACGAGCAAACTGTGCCCCTAGCCGGAACATTTTGAAGTATCGTATAGTAATACTCGTATATTATCGTAAACGTTTCCCGCTGTCATATTTTAGTTCCAAATACGCTCACAATGGCGCTGTTTAAATTCCCATACAAAATTTTACTATTACTATTCTGTTACGATACTGCAAAATGTTCCGGCTAGGGACAGGTCACCTGATAAGTTATCACTGCAGATGAACATCCACAACGCTGGACCATGGATGTGTTGCTCATCATCGGGAGGGCAGCGGGAAGAAAAAGAAGGATAGGAAGAGTAAATGGGTTATTCTTTTACTTTGTTCTAATATTGCACATAAAATAAAATGATACCATAATAAAAAATAAAATAGTTTCAATAATTATGTTTATTCCACAAACATTGCTTTTATATCGTAATACTAATTATTCTACATATTGCACATTTCAATACTTACAACTAAGATTATCGGATAGAAACCTTTTCATTTACGAACTGTCTCTATAATCTATCTTTAACAAAAGTTAAAATTGGTATCTCCAGTATACGTAGATACATTTATAAATTACCTATTAATGCATGCGGCTTCGCCCGCGTGAATAAGTTTTTTCGGGATAAAAAGGACTCTATAAGCTTCCATGATAAATTGGCTATACAACAGTAAAATAATTTTTCAATTCGAACCAGTATTTCCTGAGATTAGCGCGTTGAAATCAACTCTATAGCTTTATATATTTCTAAAGCTATAGATTTATATAGCTATAAGCTTAAGGCATACAGATGCATAGCTATCTTAAGTGGGAATATGTATCTAGTTAATATTGCTATCTTTACTTCTTGTTAAAGATAGATAGGTTATAAAGACCGTTCGTAAATCTATCTTGATAAATGATTTGAAAGTCATCATTTATAATTTAACTTATGATATTTCGCTGGTAGTGTCTTATTATTTTATTATTTGATATATTATTAAAATATTACAAGAATTGCATCGAAATATTCTGTCGAGTTCTAAGAATATTAAATTGTATAAAAGATTAATTATTAACAATATTGACAGGGTATTTTAAAATACAATAGGTTCGGCAAACGAGCAAACAAGTCACCTGATCAGTGATCACTGCATATGAACATCCACAACGCTGGACCATGGATGTGTTGCTCATCATATCGTGAGGGGAGTGGGAAGGCAAAAGGATGAGAAGAATGAAATGGTATTAGGGATCCAGCAATCTGATTCACCGAACGAAATGAGCAAAGCTGACGCATCACGTAGATCTCCAGTGAGACAGTGGCTCTAGCACGAACGCTTATCGAAAAAGTATTCGTATCGTTATCGAGAAAATTTGTATGAGATTTCTTCAGCGCCTCTATCGTGCGTAAAAGGAACTAATTTTGTGTGCACGAATGATTTTATCTTACTTTCGTATCGTAATCGAGAAGTAACGGAAACAAAACTCGAATTGTATAAACGACGGAATGTGCTTCGTGCTACGGACTACCGTCTCTGGTACCGCCTCTAGTCCTCGATACGTTAACGTTACGAATTCGATAATTTTTCGTGCTAAGGCTACACAAGGGCTCTACAACCTTCTCCGTTACATCTATTTACATTACATACATAAACTCATGCCTTTTCCTAGAAGGGATAGGCAGAGGTTCCCAATAGCAATCAGTACACCCACGTTTCGCCTTGTGTTTCGTCCCACGATGTGATAGGGGGCGAGCCTATCGTCATATCGCGCACAAATTCCTGACTACAGGCTTGTAATTAATAGAAAAATCCAATAGCACTTTGCCCAACCCGGGAATCGAACAATCGTACAACTGCACCTGCGAGGCAGTCTTTATTTACATTCATTTATGAAAACATCCATTATTAGATCAATAGTTAATTTAGTAATAGTTCGGAAACGGCGAATCATGCCAATATACAAATTGCTTGAGACATTGTGTTTTACAAATATTATGACAATGACAAACAAAAATATACATAAGAAAGGTTTTTGAAAGGAAATTAAGGGACCTATGTAGCGGAGTGTATTTTTAAATATTATGTTTTTTAATGCATAGAAAAACGAACAAACGACTTACCGTACATAAATCTAATTGTGAATGTTAAAAATGAAAATGGAATCTATAAAAGTCTGTAAAATGTTATACTTACATCAACTAGATTACATTTTTTTACCAGAGAAAGGCCAAAAAACTAGCGTTGCTTTTGAATAACAGATTACAGTACAGGGATTATAAATGCAGCTTGGTTTAATTCAGATAATTATTAATCTCTAAGTTAAATGTGAAAATTAAAAAGGACGGGAGAAGGAACGAGGTATTGGGCCCACAGCAATCTCACTCACGAAACGAAACACGACGAAAAAATATACATATTTACAATGATTAGACAAAATAATCACAATAAACCAATGATTTTTAGACTTATTCACTAACGCCATCTAGTTATACAAACCTTAAACATTACATAACATTACAAAAATGTATTGACTAATCTAGATAAAAATCACAATTTTAAACTTACATTGCAAATAATTAAATTGTATACACACTAAATAGTAAAAAATAATAGAAAAGGATTTTATTATTGTTCTCTTAATGTAATTAACATATCCGAATAAGAATGGTACATAATTATTTAAATACATACATACATACATAAACTCACGCCTTTATCCCCGAAGGGGGTAGGCAGAGGCGCCGCCAGGACACCCACATTTCGCCATGTTCCGTCCCATGATGTGATAGGGGGCGAGCCCATCGCCATATCGGGCACAAATTCCCGACTCCGGGCTGATAATGAATATCAAAATCCAATATCACTTTGCCCGACCCGGGACTCGGACCCGAGACCTCAGCTTTGTAACCGTACCGTAATACAACTACGCCGCCGAGGCAGTTATTATTTAAATAAATTAATATAATAGTTGTCAAACAACGCCATCTATTGTAAAAGTTTCGAAACTGATGAAATTATATAATAATAATTCTAAATTAACTTAATTATTATATTTACAAACAATTGCTTTTTATAATTTTCTAAAATAAGCGTTTTAAATTTTCTAAAACAAATTTTGAGCTTAAGAACGTATGTTGTCCAATTTTCTCTTAGATTGTATAAAACTTGTAAGTTATTGGATAATTTGAATCCTTCTTATTAGCTACAAATTTTTTCGAAGCATTATTTGACATTTCAAAAGGTTTCTAAAATGTACATGAATAAAGAATGCTTCGATACTATAAAATGTTGTGATAAAAAATCCATTAATAGGCATCCGAAATTTGTTATGTAACATTAGTAGATAATAATATAATATATCCGATGGGCGAAAATAGTTCGTTCGGAGATACTGAATCTATATAAATACTTTTTTATCGTATATAAAAACTAATTCTATTTAAATTGAAGCCACTTTTCAAATCAAACGATACTCAAACATCAATAAGTCAAAGGCCTTTAAAATAATACAACAATAGAAAAAAAAATGAAAATAAAATAATTAAAACAAAAGAAATACACCCAACAGTCACATACATAGTCCTGACCCCACACTAAGATCGAGTCTTGTGTCGTGGGTATCAGAAACTAAGGAAGACTTTTCGGTCTCACAAACACCCAGACCCGAAACAAATACTTGTGGTCCTCACAGACATTTGTCTCGGTGGGGGGATCGAACCCGCGGCCTCTCGTTTCACAGGCGTTTAACCAACTGCGCCGCAATAGTAAACGTGTACGTACGCCGCGGACTGAAAATGATTGGGAGCCCCTGATCTAGATTGTTGATACGACGCTACTGTCTCTGGGCTTACAAATATATTTTAAATCAGTATTTTTTATAATATGAGGGCAATCGAGCATACAGTTCATCACCGCCCGAGAACATCTGCAACACCATAGCGTGACGCGTTGCCGGCCTCTAAGGAATACGCTCAAAAAAATGAAGGTCGTCACGTCACAATTATCCGGAATTACTGTTGGCAAATGGTTCCAGGGATTTTATATATTTTTTGCAATGATTGGCGAGACGATCATGCCATTCGCCTGATGGTAAGCGATACGACCGCTCATGGACAGCAGCAAAACCAAACAACACCACGAATTACAAGGCAATGCTTGTCATTCCACTGCGCTCGCCATCCTGAGACATAAGATGTTAAGTCTCATATCCATTAGTTCCTCTGGCTATAATGTCATTCAAACCGAAACACAACAGTGCATTTACATTGCTGTTTGTTGGAGAAATAGACATCACGGTGGTACCTACCTGGCGACCTCTCACATATGAGAGCTACCACCTGTGAATATTAATATTCAATATAAAGTAATATTTCTTGTAGTAATATTAATTACAGCATATTTGAATTAACTCCTACGCGTCGTAATGTCCCAGATGGTTGATATGGTGGTAGTACCGTCTATTCTGGTAGTCTTGCTGCGGTTGTTGGAGGTACTGCGGGTAGACAACCCCCCCGTACAGCTGAGACAGGACGTCGTAGGGCGCCGGCGGGGGTGCGGGCGGGGAGCGCGCGCGGGGCGGCGCCGCCATACTGAACAGGGCTTCGGGGTCGCACACAAATTTGTAGACATAGCGCTCGCCTGGAGAAAGATTTGGTTCATTCAATTGTTAATTAATTCTAACACATTCGATCTATCGTTCGTTCAATACCATTAGTTCGCTTGTCAGTCCTTCGTTCTTTCATACGTCTTTTGTGTACCTATTTCGTTCGTTGTTTTGCTCAGACGTTCGTTCATTCGTGAAGTTATTAAATCGTTCCACCGTTCAATCATTCTTTCAATATACCAGTGTCTTTTTATTACAATTTATGATTATTTTAATGCAAACTTTCTTTAAAATTGTATTCCTTGTCTACCTCTATTGTAACTATCTGTACTATAATAAGTGATCTTACCGGCGACTTTCTGCATGATCCCCTTCTCGTAATAATACCGGAGGGAGCGCGACAGCTTGTCGTAGTTCATCGCTGGCCGGTTCTTCTGCGCGCCCCAGCGTCGAGCCACCTACAACAGTATATTGACACATCTAATAGCACGAGAAATATCGCCTATGAGGTGGACTGACCAGATAAAAGCGGCACTAAACGACTCAACATCACTAAAGCACGAGGTAAGTAAGCGCATTGCTGTCCAGACAAAGAATAGAATGGCATCAGACGGTCCCATGTCGTTGGACACAATAGGGACGTTGCCTCAATTTTATTTATATCGAAATATAACATTCTGCAGAATCGTAAACAGAAAGAATTTTGAAAATTCGTTTACTGATAAACAATTTACACTTATTTCAAATTTAGTGGTAAGAGGAACAGAAAAGGATTCAGTTACCGTCCTAATGTCCAGTGACGTTATCTTCCCTAATTCTTGTGGTTGCGAATGTGAAAGCGAATATACCCATTGCACTACTAAAAAATTAATATCTCTGCCATTTTACGACCATTTTGATGCTGTTTTTGAGTAATGCTTGTTATAATTTGCAGTGATAATTAAATACTATTCAAGAATAAACATTGGAAACAACCCTATGACGGCCCTCTCAGCTTCACGCCACAGAAGAGCCCAGTATTATAGGAAGGGACCAAGTGAAACCATTTTGCAGCTTGACAGTTATGTTTATGGGTATGTACCTCCTCTGGTTCGTGCAGTTTGAACTCGAGTCCCCGGCCGGTCCAGGCGACGCAGCGCGCTCCCTCGGCCAGCAGAGACACCAGGAACTGCCACAACTGCAGGGCGCCGCGACGACCACCTCCTAATAATAAATACACCCAATCGTCTCATACACTACTCATACACTACTACCTGGTCCCACACTAAAATCAAGTCTTGTGTTGTGTCAAAAATTACGAGAAAATTTTCGATGTTTAAAACACCCAAACCTGAGACAAATACTCGTGGAGCTTACAAATGTGGCGTTGACGTTAGAGCAACTTCCAAGGGACAGTAGATCGTTGAGTCACTTGAATACAGTAGAGAAGATGGTAAAGCTACTTGCAACCGACAGTGAAGTGGATGGTAGGGTCGCTTGCATGCAGTAGAGTAGATGTCAGAGTTACTTGCAGTATAGTGGTAGGTGGTTACCTGCATGCGTGGTGGTGACGTGTTGGTGCGGCGAGGCGGCGTCGGCTCGACTAGTGCTGGCCGACGCACCCGCGTTGCATATGGAGCTGCTCACTGCAATACAAACTTCATTAGCACCAAGCAAGGCGCGCTGTTGATCAGGTTTCATTTAGTTCCATTAATTAAGTGATAGAGCCAAGTGTGTGGTGGCCTGTTGGTAACGGACCAGACGTGACTGCCAACATACTCACGATGATCGCGTGTTCAAATCTCAGGGTAACCTTGTAACTTTTCGGAGTCATAGATGTATTGATAGTCAATCACCACGCACTATAACAGTGAAGGAAACCTGCACATCAAAGCAATTTGTAAGAATTCCTATGGTATGTAAAGTCCGCCCGCACTAGGCCAGCGTGGACTGTACTAACGCCTCTCAATCGTACTCTCGATTGTAGAGGAGGCGCGTGCCCTGCAGTGGGACGAGTATGGGCTGATACAGACGGTTTTACTTGACACAGTGATATCTTACCGATCTTCTCATCCCAGTGATGGTGTTGGTCTCCCGTTGAGGATACCCTCTCATCTCGCTGTTCTCTAGCCTCCTCCGAGTCCTCACACTTGCCGTACGAGCTGCATCTACAAAGAAATTTATATATACCCAGCAGTCACACATTCCCGACCTACTTATATACAAGTGTCGTATGTAGCAGAAATTACGAAAAAACTAACTCATATGTAAAGGGCCGCCTGGGTAGGTACCACTGCACCACTGCAAATATTGCAGTGAATGGCGAGACGAGCATGCCATTCGCCTGATGGTAAGCGATACGACCGCTCATGGACAGTAGCAAAACCAAACAACACCATGAATTACAAAGCTTGGCATTCCACTGGCTCGCCATCCTGAGACATAAGATGTTAATTGTCAATATGTCCAGTAGTTACTCTGGCTACAATGTCCTTCAAACCGGAACACAACAGTGCATTTACGCTGCTGTTTGTTGCAGAAATAGACATTGCGGTGGTACCTACCCAGGCGGCCTCTCACATATAACAGAAGTAGGCAAAAGTTTCACAGCCGGCGACTGTCAGTCAATAGGGGTATAAAATATTTAAATATACCGGGTATATCAAGTCTGCGACCGAAAACGAAGCCAGGTGGTAGTTTTAGTGGATCCAAACACGATGCAAATAAAAATTTCGCCAAAACAGGAACAGATTTTTTTTTATTTTTGAAGTGAAACTTCTTTATCGGGGTTGGAAAAAATTTTTCGTTACGCGTCACATTCTTCCGTTACGCGCCATCTTTTTTTATTTAGTAAATTAGTACCCACTTCAGTAAGCCACACCCCCAACCGTTTCCAAGCCCCACCCAAAATTTTAAGTCCCACCCACTTTTTTGTAATTTGATCCTTACCCCCCCTCTGGCCTTCCCCCACCCTAAATCCAAAACAGTGCCCAATAGCGTCCCCACGAAACCTCCCCCCCCCGCTTATACCCACCCTAAAAATTTTACCTCACCCCCCCTACTCATATCTCCGCCATTATCCATCGTAGACCCACCGACCTTGGGTTCATTGGAACCGGCTCGGTGAGGGCTACAATCCTGCCCCAACAGAATTCCCGAATTCCCCCTCCACAACTTTCCCCACCCAAAAATATTTTAAGGTGCCCAATAGCCTCCCCACGAAACCTAAAACCCCGCCAGCCCCCCCCCCCGCGCTACCCCCACCTAAAATTTTTACCTCACCCCCCTATTCCTATCTCCGCCAATATCCATCGTAGACCCATCGACCCTGGGTTCATTAGAACCGGCTCGGTGAGGCCTATAATCCTGCCCCAACAGAATTCCCGAATTCCCCCTCCACAACTTTCCCCACCCAAAAATATTTTAAGGTGCCCAATAGCCCCCCCACGAAACCTAACCCCCCCCCGCCCCTACCCCCACCTAAAATTTTTACCTCACCCCCCTAAACCTATCTCGGCCAATAAAGGTCGTGGACCCACCGAGCTTGGTATCCTCGGAACCGTCTCGGTGAGGGCTACAAATTGGCCCCGATAGAAATCCCAAATTCCCTCAAAAATTTCCCCCCTCCTAAACTTAAACTTTATTTAATTTTGCTATATTTTACCAATTCTGTAAACTTGTAAATAGTCGAAAAATGATGTCATAAAGAAGTTTCACTTCTTACGTGTGTACACTAATACACACACACATTTTTTTAAATCATCGTGTTTGGGTTGTAAATACTTAGTTATAGCGAAAATAATAATTTAAAACCTAACGTACCATTCCGTCTTAAAAAATAAAAAGGAGTACATTATTATTTTAGGAAAACTATGTATTTATCACCCAAATACGACAAGTAAAAAATTACCAAAAAAAAAGTTGACGAATTTTTTTGGGATTTTTTTAGTTGCATTATGTCTGAAGTCATTAATACTACATCCTGGCTTCGTTTTCGGTCGCAGTCTTGATATACCCTGTATTTATACCTGTGCACATGGTAGTGGTCTCTGTACTCCAATCTCGTCTCCTCCACCTCGCCTTTACACCTAAAAATAAATAACGAATACACCCAACAGGCACATCCATAGTCCTGACCCTGCACTAACATCGAGTCTTGTACCGTAGGCATCATAAACTAAGAGGGACTTTTCAAAATAAAAATAAACTAAAAATCATTGTTTTGGGTTCTATTACGTTAATACAGAGCCCCCATATTAGTTTTTCTCATTTATCTTCCATGTACATACATACATCGATCGGTTACAAATTTATTATATGTATAAATAATGACTGCCTCGGTGGCGTAGTTGTATTACGGTACGGTTACAAAGCTGAGGTCTGGGGTTCGAGTCCTGGGTCGGGCATAGTGATATTGGATTTTTCTATTCATTATTAGCCCAGAGTCAGGAATTTGTGCCCGATATGGCGATAGGCTCACCCCCTATCACATCGTGGGACGGAACATACAAGTCGAAATGTGGGTGTCCTGGTGGAGCCTCTGCCTACCCCTTCGGGAATCAAGGCGTGAGCTTATGTATGTATTTAATGACTTACAGCGTATTAACTATAGTTGGTTGCGGCTCTGCATGTGTGTGCGTGTGCCTCGGATACAGTTGTGTGTGCGCGTGCGTGTGTGCGTGTGATGGTTGCTCGTAGGGCAGCTCGCGGCGAGCCGGCGCCGCGTTCGCTTCCCTGTAACAACGAATACAAGTTATTATTTAGCCTCCGTGGCTCAGTTGGTTAGACGCCGGCTGTGAAACGAAAGGCCGCGGGCTCGATCCCCGCACCGAAACAACTGTTTGTATGATCCACAGGTATTTGTTTCGGGTCTGGGTGTTTGTGAGAGTCTGGCATGCTCGTCTCGCCATTCATCACAATAAAATAAAAATAGGAGGATTTTAATTAATAAATACACCCAACAGTCACATGCATAGTCCTGACCCCACACTAAGATCGAGTCTTGTGTCGTGTATCAGAAACTACGAGAGACTTTTCGGACTCGATTTTGAATCAATCTATGCACTTCCCATTAAAGATTGTATCACTTAACCGAGCCGGTATAAAATAGTATTTTATTTATATAGGTACCTGTGTGGGTAGTGCAATCCCCAGGGCACGGGGAAGGGCGGCTGCTCCCCCATGACGTCACGGGTGTGACGTCACACCGCCATCCCTCCAACACATCTTCACCTGGAACAAATGGCCCTAATGAAAGAGAATAAAAAGTGGGCGTGGAAGACCAGAAGCTACGAGGAATCGCGAACTCGATATTTATAAAATCTGTATCAATCCATACACGTCCCACTGCAGGGCACGGGCCTCCTCTACAATCGAGAGTACGATTGAGATGGGTTAGTACAGTCCACCACGCTGGCCTAGTGCGAGCGGACTTTACATACCATAAAATTCTTTCAAATCGCTACTGTATGTAGGTTTCCTCACAACGTTTTCCTTCACCGTTTTAGTGCGTGGTGAATGACTTTCAATACACATGATTCCAAAAAGTCAAAGATGTGCCTCGGGATTTGAACCCACGACCACCGTTAATATGTTCGCAGCCGCGTCTGATCCGTTACCAACAAGCAGTGTATTAATATTTAAGAAAAGATTTGTTCGCTTGTAATCAGTAAACTTTCAAAACACTGAACATTTATTCTTCACCCATTAGACTACTCAATTACTTAATAAGGGGAAGTTACGTGGCACGATGTTCCAAATATCATACGATTCTTTGCTATAAGAGACTACAAGAGGTGCTACGTGGATACCCACGTTTCGCCTTGTATGTTCCATCCCACGATGTGATAGGTGGCGAGCCTATCGCCATTACAAGCACAAATTTTGAGTCCGGGCTGATAAAAAATTAAAAAATCTTTCTTATTGTCTTTGACTTTTTGTGGTATACGTTGTGGATATCATCAATTATTATCAAGGTTCAGAGCGTACTCTCGATTATGTCGGAGGCCGCGCCCTGCGGAGGGACGTATATGAGCTGATACAGATATCTTTGCTAGCTTAAAATATAAATATTGCAAAAGAAATAAAAGAACCGCAAACGAAATTAACAATTGAATTTCAAAATGGCGGTGAGAACGACGCGATTCAAGATGGACGCCGACGGAAATACGCGGGAATGGCGCAATCTAGCAGCGGAAGTGACGGAATGAGGTTATCTAAGCGAAGTCATTCAATTCACAAAACATCTTAAGTGTTTTCAGCTCTGGCGATATTTTACATGAACAATACGCGAATGCGATGCCAATAGCGATTTGTAATTTTTTTTATGATAAGTAAAGACCGCCCGCATTAGGCCAGCGTGGTGGATTATATGGCCTAACCCCTCTCAATCGTACGCTCGATTGTAGAGTAGGCCCGTGCTCTGCAGTGGGATGTAGTACCTGAGCTTAAGCGATACGATAGCGAATAATAAGAAAGGAAAACATATATTTCATAGTTACTGCCTACTAGCACGGCAAAGTCACTTTGTGGAGCCTTTACCCATAAAATATTTGATTCAATTCTTGTTGTTTTTATAATATTTTATTATGTAACTTCTATTTGTCTGTAACATTTATACTGTATGTTTTCCTTAATGATTAAAAAATGTTATATTCTTACAAATAGCTCGACCCAGGATTCAAACCCAGGTCCCATAGACGTAATTACAACGCATAAACGTTGTCTCAAAACCACCATGACTTATTTTAGTTACTGTAACTTTTAAAACAACTAAAAATGTACCTAAAATTCTTTGAAAAATCTTTTCTTTAAATTCCCACCCTCTCTGCCACTCCCTGTCCGGATATTGCTCGGCGCGAGTCTATCTCCAAATACGATTGTGGATTCCAACCCCGGACCGCACGCTATCTCAATTGGATATTAATCACTTTAAGCTTATTGACGGCCTCGGTGGCGTAGTTGTAGTACGGTACGACTATAAAGCTGAGGTCTCGGGTTGGAATCCCGGGTCGGGCAAAGTGATATTGGATTTTTCTATTCATTATTAGCCCGGAGGCAGAAATTTGCGCCCGATATGGCGATAGCCTTGCCTTCCTATCAAATCGTGAGGCGGAGCACAAAATCACGGAACCACCTCTGCCTACCCCTTCTGGCTTCTGGGAATAAAGGTGTGAGTTTATGAACGTATAAATAAATAATAAATACACCCAACGGTCACATACATACTCCTGACCCCGCACTAAAATCAATTAAGTCTTGTGTCGTGTGTATAAGAAGCTGTGAGAAACTTTCTGCCTCAAAAACACCCAGACCCGACAAAAATACTTGTGGTTCTCACAAACATTTGTCTCGGTGCGGGAATCGAACTCGCGGCCTCGCGTTTCACAGCCGGCGTCTAACCAACTGCGCCACGGGGGCTGTCGATGTATGTAAGTATTGTAACCATAAAAAATAGTCTTGGTTATCAAAACCGGCTTCTCGTTAATTCTTTTTTGCAATATAGGGAGATATACAAATGCAAAGATACAATACAAATAATCGTACAAGTGGCGGCCTTATCACAAGGTAATTTCTTACAGCCAACCAAGGGATGGATATACCGGGTATATCAAGACCGCGACCGAAAACGAAGCCAGGTGTTAGTTTCAGTGGTTACAGACACGATGCAAATAAAAATTTCACCAAAAAAACGACAGATATCTTTTGAGTTTTTTTTTTAATCATCTTGTTTGGCTGGTAAATACATAGTTTTCCTAAAATGATGATGTACATCTTTTTATTTTTTAAGACGCAATGGTACGTTAGTGTTCAAATTATTATTTTCGCCATAACTAAATATTTAGTACCTAAATACAATGATTTTTTAAAAATAACAAAAAAGAATCTGTCGCTTATTTTGCAAAATTTTTATTTGCATTGTGTCTGTAACCACTAAAACTTTAAACTACCACCCGACTTCGTTTTCGGTCGCAGTCTTGATATACCCGGTATAAATAGGAGAAAGAAAGGGCAGTCTAAGGCATAAAATAAATTATAATAATCTACAATGCAACTACAATGACTCTAAATATAAGTTTTAACGTTTTTGAGCAGTCCCAGAGATATCGAATTTTCAAAATCTGCACATCAAAGATTGAAAATAGTCGAAATATCGTGACAATGCTGGATTTGCATGACTGGGATCTGTGATTGAGTTGCTATTAATATTCTACGCGTGGTTGCTCACCTGCCACGCGCACCAATCAAGTGCTATTGTGACGTTGTGGGGTAGGCAGCAAACATAATTTATGAGAAAATAAAGTATTCTATAAATACGTCACTGCCATGATGGCGCAGTTGAGGTCTCGGGTTAGAATCCCGGGTCGGGTGATACAAGACTTTTCTATTCATTATCAGCACGGTGTCAGGAGTTTGTGGCCGACATGGCGATAGGCTCTCTATCACATCGTGGGACGGAACATACAAGGCGAAACGTGCGTGTCCTGGTAGCACGTCTGCCTACCCCTTCTGGGAAAAAGGCGTGAGTTTATGTATGTAGGCCATACCAGCTTCAGTGTTTTAAATCTAATTCTAACATGAATTTCATTGCTCTATTGTCCCTATTCCAAATATTAACGATTTATGGCGCTATGTGCCCAGAGCAGCTTTAATTAAAGAAAACTGTCAACTTTTAACAAGTTTCCGATGAAAGTTGCCAGTTGCAACAACTGTCTTTAGCTGCCGCGATTGTTTTCATAGAATTTAACAGTTTCTTCAACTAATCTTGCTCTCTGTGCCTGTTCCTTAGCTAGAATTCGACAAAAATAATTTGACTATATGGCCTAATCCCTCTCAATCGTACTCCCTATTGTAGAGGAGGCCCGTGTACTACAGTGGGACGTATTCGGGCTGATACAGAATTTGATTGAAGTTGCTAAAACTCGTAAAATTTCATCTATATTTTTATTAAATTAAAAACATAACGCCAATATCCAATATCTGAGTACCCCGAGGCAGAAACGTGACGTCACATCGTGAATATAACAATACGTTTTGACGAGATGCAAAGCTTATTATTTTTACTCAGCGCGGAGGTAACTTTAGAATACCAATGCATTCGATAAATAGGGGAGAAAAGTTTGACAAACAAAATATGAATCTACAGATTATTTATCATCGATTGGTGTTTGGCGAACTTTGGAATTTTTAAACGTATCGAAATAAAACTATTTTTAAGGATTTTATCGCGATTTGGTTTAATTTTTACATTTTGTAACTTCCCGACATTGCGATTGCTTTACAGCTTTCGTGGTCACGGGGCGGACAGTCCGCTTAGTTAAATTATTTTAATACGCTTTTATTATTTCAATGTGTAACATTCGCGTAAATCCAAGAAACCATTATTTTAAACATATTGTTTGAGATGTATCGATATAAACAACGCGCATTTATATTAACATGTTCAATGTTCATACATACATAAACTCACGCCTTTTCCCTAAAAGGTGTAGGCAGAGGTGCTAGCAGGATACCCACATTTCGCCTTGTGTCCCGTCCCATGATTTGATAGGCAACATCCCCATATCCACCACAAATACCTGACTCGGGGCTGATAATGAATAGAAAAATCAAATTCCGCTTTTGCCAGACCCGGGATTCGAACCCGAGACTTCAGCATTGTAATCTTAATTTGTTACTCTATGATCCAAAAAGAAGTTCGAATGTTCGAACGTTCTACTTCCGAGGTAAGATAAGAGTTTTCCACTTCTAAAAATCAACACTATTCTCTATGACTTATCATTCACTCCAAACTTACTCTATGGTTACTTACGACACTTACTCTATGGTTAGTTACACTAAGATCGAATCTTGTGTCGTGGGTATCAGAAACTACCAGAGACTTTTCGGTCTCACAAACACCCAGACCCGAAACAAATACCTGTGGATCACACAAATATTTGTTTCGGTGCGGGGATCGAATCTGCGGCCTCTTGTTTTACGGCGTCTAACCAACTGCGCCACGAATTGAAAATTTATTTTAGCGTCGGATAGGCCAATAATTATCGATGCGTTGTAACACGCTTTGACCAAAAGGAGCATCAATGAAAACTACAAGTCGGGAAAAATATTATTTAAATAGAGATTTTTTTGTATGGAGTTAAAAATATCTGCACCCGGGCGAAGCTTGGCCGCTAGTTGACTATTACATATCCCCGCCAACTTCATGCATTCCTGGTACTTGGAGGTGCAAAACTGTTTAAAATGATTATGAATTAATTGCTAATATCGTCAATAGAAAGTTACCTGCTTAGAACAAGAAATCTCCGCCGACTTCATGCGTTCCTGGTATCAACTTAAAAAATTAGAAATGTGCCCCGCAATTCGAACCCGCACCACTCAACTGATATACCAAATCATTCCCAAATATCAAAATCTCGATATTTACTCTTAAATTTAATCCGCGGAACATCACGAAACGCAATAACACAGAGGCACTTCCGCTTCCGGCGACGCCCATACACCCTCCCCCCTCCCCTTGCACCCTTCCACCCCTCCCCGCTCCCCTTGCACCCATCCACCCCCCGCACACGCCCCTAAATGTAAATATTTGATTGTGAAACTGTAGGGGTTGTATTAATGAAGTTTAATATTAAAAATTGTCTATTGATTTAAGTGGTTAGTTAAAACCGATCTTGAACGGTAGTCGCGGCTTCAACTCTCAGGACTTATCAATCATGTAGTATGCCTCGGTGGCGTAGTTGTACTAGGATACGACAACAAAGCTGAGGTGTCGGGTTTGAATCCCCGGGTCGGGCAAAAGTGGTATTGGATTTTTTTATTCATTATCAGCCCGGAGTCAGGAATTTGTGCCCGATATGGCCTGTGATATGGCAATAGGCTCGCCCCCTATCACGTCGTGGGACGCAACAATCAAGACGAAATGCGGATGTCCTGGTAGCGCCTCTGCCTACCCCTCTGGGAAAATAGCGTGAGGTTTTGTATGCATTTATGTTGTATATTGTTTATTACGCAATTGTTAATATTGTCAGGACACCATTATAGGTTTACAAGAATTCCTATGGTAAAGACTAAAGACTAAAAATATCATCTAGCTATTGGCATGTGGCGAAATTTGGAACTACAAATTAAAAAAATCTATCTAAAGCATTGTTTGGTATATATTTTTTTTAATACAAACAACGAGCATACTAGTTATCAAATTATATTGTTCAATGCAATGAAATGTTAAGGGAGAAAAACTTTTATTATTTTGACAACAGCGCTTTATTTATTTATTGAATGAAGGATCTCCCACAATATATACATTATCACAATTAACACTATTTTTGGCTAGTTACGTTCTTGTTCTGATGCATATACCATTTATGGGAGTACACAGAACTTATAAATAAATAAATAAATACACCCAACAGTCACATACATAGTCCTGACCCCACACTAAGATCGACTCTTGTGTCGTGGGTATCAGAAGCTACATAGACTTTTTGGTCTCACAAACACCCAGACCCGAAACCAATACCTGTGGATCACACAAATATTTGTTTCGGTGCGGGGATCGAACCCGCGGCCTCTCGTTTCACAGGCGGCGTCTAACCAACTGCGCCACGGAGGCTGTCTAAATAACACACTCATGAAAAACAAACAAGAAAAACTTAACTTAACACTTAAAGAAAACCAAGAAGAAAACAACAACAGCGCTTTCGCAATAAGATCGCATTGAGTCAGTGTAAATATTAAATTGCTGTAAGTAAACTCGGATATTTGTCATACACCGAGGGATATCCAACAATGATGGATACTCTATTTGCAATTAAATACCATTAGGGTTTTGTCTTGATGAGACACAGATGTAGCACAATTTTAATAACAATCTAGCCTTTTCACTAATAAGTAATTAAAATTTTACGTAAACTACTAAAAAGACAGTCTGATAAGGAAGTCTGACATATTTGATAAATAAATTAATACACCCAACAGTCACATACATAGTCCTGATTCTAAGATACAAGTGTTGTGTCACTAACTACGAGTTTATTCGACTCAAACACCACGACGCGAAACAAATACCTGTAGATTACACAAATCTCTCGCTTCCAGCGCGTCTTACCAGCCAGCCACGAATACTGAAATGTTCCATTACTAAAGGGATACAAACTTCACAAATATTCTATCTTTCATCATTTTAACAGAGTAACAACAGAGTAAGTACTTAGTCTCTCGAGAGTTGCAAGAGCTTGCTTAAATATTAAATTGCATTAGCTTCATTCGAATAATGCATACAGCTTACTGCATGGCTACATTTTAACCGACTTGAAGAGGAGGTTATCAATTCGTTGGGTTTTTCATGTATGTACATCGATTTCGCTGAGATTAATGATCCGATTTACGTAATTCTTCTTTAGTTGGATGCAAAATTGATGTCATTTGGTCCCATATAAAGTCAAATTTTAGTGTGGTAGAGAAAAAGCGGTGGGGGTGAGGAGAGGAAAAAAAAAAAAAAAAAGGGCATATAAAGTAGAACATACAGAAACTCACGCCTTTTTCCCAGAAGGGGTAGGCAGACATTTCGTCTTGTATTTTCTTTTCCACGATGTGATAGGGGGGTGAGCCTATCACCATATCGGGCACTTTCTGACTCCGGTCTGATAATGAATAGAAAATCCAATATTACCCGACACGGGATTCGAACCCGAGACCTTAGCTTTGCAATCGTAGTATAACTACGCCACCGAGGCAGTCTAGTAATTAAGCATATTAAAGTATTTAAGTATATTCATTACTCTTAAATCTTTTAATAGAATCACCATTAAAATTAATAGAAATAAAATGAATAGACGAAAGCCAACACCTGTCCAGTTGATTAAATATTTATTTATTACTACTCGCTTAATTCCAATTCTATTAGCAGTATTCTGTTTGATGTGTAACTTGCTACTTTACACGGTTGTTCTCAAACTTTGCCTATTTCGGCTTCTATAGTTATTTTGCCATGAATGGCGAGACGAGGACACATCACACCCTATCACATCGTGGGACGGAACATACGAGGCGAAATGTGGGTGTCCTGGTGGCGCCTCTGCCTACCACTTCGGGATAAAGGCGTGAGTTTATGTATGTAACTGCCGTACTCCGAGGCATCTAAGGTCAATTAAATCATTACTAAGTGTAAATTTTAAAGAAAATCTATATAAAGGAACAAATTAATTGACATTAAACCTCTCTAAGTGCGGCCGTAACTTATTTGTGAAAATATCAAATCAATTTTTAAAGTTTGGCGACCGATGTCACTGGACTCCTGTGCCTGACACCGCACACAATTAGATAATGCGAGGGCGCGCTCTATTCATTGTCACACACACAAACACACACACAGACAAGTGGTCAAAGGACATTCACTTGTTGAGCGGAGGGGCTGCGTAAAGTTTGAAATACTTTGATTAATAAGGTGGTGAAGCGCGTGGTGGCCTGTTGGTAACGGACCAGACGCGGCTGTCTACATGTTCACGGTGGTCGCGGGTTCAAATCCCAGGGCACACCTCCGACTTTTCAGAGTTAAGTGTGTATTGATAGTCAATCACCTCGCACTTTAACGGTGAAGAAAAACATCGTGAGGAAACCTGCATACCGTAGCGATTTTAAAGAATTTCTACGGTATGTAAGTCCGCCAATCCGCACTAGGCCAGCGTGGTGGACTATATGGCCTAACCCCTCTCTATCGTACTCTCGATTGTAGAGTAGGCCCGTGCCCTGCAGTGGGACGTATATGGGCTGATATAGATATGGATATATAATAAGATGGTGGAAAAGTAGCTTTTATTAAGAAAGTAATGTGTGAAAGTTTGAGAAACTATTAAATTAGCCTGCGTGGGTGGTTGGGTAGATGCCGGCTGTGAAACGAGATGCCGCGGGTTCGATCCTCGCACCGAGACAAATGTTTGTGTGACCAAAAGTATTTGTTTCGGGTCTGGGTGTTTATGAGACCTAAAAGTCTCTCGTAGTTTCTGATACACGACACAAGACTCGATCTTAGTGTGGGGTCAGGACTATGCATGTGACTGTTGGGTGTATTTATTATTTATTTATTACTTAGTTGCAATTCGAGTATAATCCTATTCACCCGCGTTCCTATTAACCCAGTAAGTAAATCTGCGAAAGAATTCCGGCGTAAATTAGTTAACATTGAGCCATTTTATCCAAGTATGTTTAGCTAAGCGGATTACTGCAGAGCGACGGGGAACAATGAGGGGAGTTTAATATTTATGTTTACAAGTTGTATTAAAAGAAAATAAACAGTATTTTAATTCCCACGACTTTTATTTACGTTACTAAATTGCTCGCGGCTTCTCCCACGTGAAAGAGTTTCCGGGATAATCTCTCATATGCGAGAGGCCGCCTGGGTAGGCACCACCGCAATGTCTATTTCTCCAACAAACAGCAGTGTAAATGCACTGTTGTGTTCTGGTTAAAAGGACATTGTAGCCAGAGCAACTGGACATAATGAGACTTAACATCTGATGTCTCAGGATGGCAAGCGCAGTAGAATGCCGAGCATTGCTTTGTAATTCATGGTGTTGTTTGGTCGTATCGCTTACCATCAGGCGAATGGCATGCTCGTCTCGCCATTCATCGCAATAAAAAAAGCACTCGCCTTGTGCCGATAACAGATTTCACGTATAGAAATTCTTTTAAATCTCTATGGTACGGTGTTCTCGCAATGTTTTCCTTCACCGTTTTAGTGTGTAGTCAAGTAAATACACATTGTTTTCTTGCTAAAAGTGGCTAATGCCATTGAGTACAATGTAACTCCCTGAGGACTCGGGGTTATCCGGCACACACGAGTCCCTAGAGAAGGCCACCCCTGATACAGACAATTAATTATAGATAGATACCAACCCTTTATCGGGGTTCGAATCCCGGTGAAATAAAAATGTAAACATTAGAAACAATTTGCTATTTGCATAGTGAAGTACGAGGTAGCTTAGTGCTATTCATTATCAGCCTGGAGTCAGGAATTTGTACTCGATACTGCGGTAGGCTCGCTCCTTATATCACATCGTGAGACGGAGCATACCAGGCAAAGTGCAGTTGTCCTCGTGGCGCCTCTGCCTACCCCTTCTGGGAAAAAGGCGTGAGTTTATGTATGTATGTATAGGTCCGGCAATCGAACAATTACCACGTGACTTATCTTCTTTGTTCGATTTTGTATCAGCCCATTTCATCCCACTGGAGGGCACGGGCCTCCTCTACAATCAAGGGTACGATTGAGAGGAGTTAGATATAGTCCACCACGCTGGCCTAGTGCGGGTTGGCAGATTTCACAAGAAATTCTTGAAATCTTTTTGGCATAATACTCATGACATTCTCATTTCATTTGTAGTACTTGACTATCAATATACAGGGTATATCAAGACTGCTACCGAAAACGAAGCCAGGCGGTAGTATTAGTGACTTCAGATACAATGTAACTTCAAATTTGCCAAAAAAGCTACATTTTTTTTAGTATTTTTTTATTAGGGTGGTAAATACATAGTTTTCCTAAATGTACACCTTTTTATTTTTAAAGACGCAATGGTATTAAGCAAGGTTTTAAATTATTAAATTACTATTATATTACATACTGTGATTACATACTATGTATTTACTACCCACACACGACGAAATAAAAAAAATGCAAAAAACTGTTGAATTTTTTTGCGAAATTTATAGTTGCTTTCAAATTTTCAAATTCAAAATCTTTATTTGTTAATCACGAGTATACATACAAAGGATGCAAGGTGTTCAAATATAAAAATGTTAATATTATGTCTGTAACCACTAAAACTACCACCTGGATTCGTTTTTGGTCGCAGTCTAGATACGCCGTGTATATGATTTTCCAGAGGTGTGCCCTGGGTATCAAACCCGGTACAATTTCTGATCACTAAGCTACCCCTATATTTTCACCCCTGTCAATACAAATACAAATAGTCATTGTATGGTTGGTCATCCATTAGGGTAATACCGTTACTTACGAGGGATTAACACTTAACCGACTTCGGAAAGTGAGGTTATGGTATGTTATTTTGTATACGTGTTATAAACATAGAGGTGTTTTTCAGATTTAAGGACTCTTTATGAATAGTAAAAATAAACATTTAAAAGATGGAAGATCTTTGAAACTCCGGAAGTAAGTGGTTTTTTTTGTGGCAGTGCCAGCTGAAACACTATAAGCTATTTAACATCACGCTACGAACTACGCGGGTGAAACCGCGGGGCGCAGCTGGTCCCAAATATTAAGCACTGACACCGACCTCAAAAAATAGCTTTTCATTTTTAGGTATTTTAGAATGTTTTAAAGATTAATTTATTTCTCTTTTTTTTAAATATTTACATTTTTGAAATTGTTGTAATATTTTAAATATTTTTTTCTGCTGTAGTCGTTAAATTCCTATCGATTTTTTTGTTGTGAATGTTACACACCTATCTCAGGGGTTCGTAAAATGTGCGCCCTGATGCGCTGCGAAGTAGTGCATTTTGCATGATGGTGGACTTGACATACCATAGCAATTCTTACAAATCGCTATGGTATGCAGGTTCCCTCACGATGTTCTTTTTCACCGTTCGTGCGTGGGCTTGACTATCACCCGACTCAGAAATGTCAGAGGGATTTGAGCCTGCGACCACCGTACCCTGCCCTCGTACTACTCAATAACCGAACTATTGAATCGCTACCACCCTATTGTGTCTGAAACACTCGCTCACTTCCTATTAGTGTAATTACTGCGAACCTCGCCGCCGCGACGCCGCGGGAAGTCTATAGTACTGGACACTACGTTATTAACACTGATTGACAAATATATGTGGGAATAGTTCCGTGTTGCATCGGCGACGTAGTTGTACTGCGGTACGACTAAAAAGCTGAGGTCTCGGGTTCGAATCCCGGGTCGGGCAAAGTGATATTGCATTTTTCTATTCATTATCAGTCCGGAGTCAGGAATACATAGTTACATACATAGTCCTGACCCCACACTAAGATCGAGTCTTGGGTCGTGGGTATCAGGAACTACAAGAGACTTTTCGGTCTCACAAACACCCAGACCCGAAAAAAATACTTGTGGTTCACATGTATATATGTGGTTGTGTACTATGTACGTATATACAACAAAATCTTTCCTATTTAAACTATCAGTGAATCTGTCTCCTCCAGGTACCACAATTACGTGGCTTTCTTCGCCAATACACGTCACAGCGTGACGTCACGGGGGATCAGACGATGTCGCCCAGCTTGTAAAGGGTGGCCAGGAGAAAAGGGAATGTGGGATATTGTCAATAGCAAAAACATCTAAAACGATTTCCCAACGAATAACTTCGAAAATGACTGAATCTAAATAATGTTGAACATTTTAATGGATTCAATAAACTATATTTATTTTCATTTCATTCATTGGTATGTCCACTGATATGTGAAATTGAATTGATCCACAAGTATTTGTTTCGGGTCTGGGTGTTTCTAAGGCGAAAAGTCGAAGTTTCTGATACATGACATAAGACTATGTTAATTTGGAGTCAGGACTATGTATGTGACTGTTTGGTGTATTTATTTATTTAATAATACGTCTTTTAATAAGAAAATACATTTCTTGGAATATCCATCAGGAAAAATAAGTATGCTCTCCCTACTAGCGACCTCTCGCGGCCTCCCGCGGCGCGAATCAAAAATGTTATTTCATGACTTAAAATATTACCAACATATCAAAACCCTTCTTTAAACTCTGCCATGCGAAACTCAACCTTACACGATTAAAATAAGACTTATCACTGATTTACAAAACCGCAAAATATATTTGTCAATATCCGCGACGAATTACGTCATAATTCCTTGCCAGGTAAATTTCTGTCTTATCTCTTTAAAGATAGAGTTTAAAATTATTTTTTGTGGTATTAAATTGACATGTCAAATTGATTATTCGTTTATCCAAAAAAAGCCGTTTGATAATAAACCTTAACGTTATATTAATAAGGTAAGTTTTGAGTGTTGTAATATCCTCATGGTTTGTATCGTTTAAAGAGATGAGATTGACATGTACTTTGAGCAGGTGAAGGAAATATACTTTGAACATCTTAATACACTTCAAAAGAAGCTTTGATAGCTTGAGACAGCATCTCGCGCAGTGGTTGACGGCTGTGAAACGAGAGGCCGCGGGTTCGATCCCCACACAGTGAAACATTTTGTGTGAAAGGAAACTGAATGTATTTTAGCCCATATAAGTCCCACGGGCACACGCCTCTAAAATCAAGAATTCGATTGAGAGGGGTTAGGCCATATAGTCCACCACGCTCTGGGAATCAAACCATTGACTTTCAATGAGTAATTATTCATAACAGTTAAGTACGGATTACAACCCTTGTTATTGGCCATTTAACCCCCGGCACTGCGAAAACATCCCCCGGGTATTACAACCCTTCTGTTGGTAATTAAAACATTAATATTTTTGTAGCGGTTGCATTTTGATAAATATTGTTGAGAGAGCGCCAACATGTTCACGGCGGTCGCGGGTTCAAATCCCAGGGCTTTGACTTTTCGGTGTCATGTGTGTATTGATAGTCACCACGCACTATAACCGTGAAACATCGTGAGGAAACCTGCATACCATAGCGATTCGGAAGAATTATTACATACCTATGTATACATAAACTCACGCCTTTATCCCCGAAGGGGTAGGCAGAGGCGCCACCAGGACACCCACACTTCGCCTTGTATGTTCCGTCCTACGATGTGATAGGTGGCAAGCCTATCGCCATATCGGACACAAATTCCTGACTCCGGGCTGATAAATAATGGATAGAAAAATCCAATATCACTTTGCCCGACCCGGGACTCAAACCCGAGACCCCAGCTTTGTAACCGTACCGTAATACAACTACGCCACCGAGGCAGTAGGCCGGAAGAATTACTATGGTATGTAAAGTCCGCCCGCACTAGGCCAGCGTGGACTGTACTAACCCCTCTCAATCGTACTCTCGATTGTAGAGGAGGCCCGCGCCTGCAGTGGGACGTGTATGAGCTGATGCAATTGTTGAGAGGGTTCAAAAGTCCTCTCACTTTTTGGCGTTGTGTGTATTGATAGTCAATCACCGCGCACTATGACGGGAAACATGACATATCAAACCGTGAAACTCTACCATAGCAATCTTATCGAGATTTTCAATTGAAATAATTCGAGTACTTACCTGTTTAATTGGGTGTTTAATGCATTTTTTTATTGTATTTATAAAAAGATATGCATATCCAAAATCTAGCAAACAAAGAATTTTGTAAATCCATTCACAATTAAACAAGTTAAAAACGTTTTAAACCTTGTAGTGGGAGTAAAAGAAAAGAGATGCAAAACTAAACTAGTGACGTCACTAGTCCTGCTATGCATTGCAGTGTGCGCGTGTGAAAGAGACGGTGAGATGTCCCCACTACGCTCCCACTCTTTTATTTAAAATACTAATATTTGCCTCATGTTACAAGTTAAATTAATAATGTTTTGACAGAAATGTTTATTTTAATGGTATTTGTGTTTGTACGCAAAATACTATCTATATCTATATCAGTCCATATACGTCCCACTGCAGGGCACGGGCCTACTCTACAATCGAGGGAATCGATTGAGAGTGGTTAGGCCATATAGTCCACCACGCTGGCCTTGTGCGGGTTGGCGCACTTACATACCGTAGAAATTCTTTAAAATCGCTACGGTATGCAGGTTTCCTCACGATGTTTTCCTTCACCGTTAAAGTGCGTGGTGATTGACTATCAATACACACATAACTCCGAAAAGTCAGAGGTGTGCCCTGGGATTTGAACCCGCGACCACCGTGAACATGTAGGCAGCCGCGTCTGGTCCGTTACCAACAGGCCACCACACACTGTAATACAAAAAGTCGATCATAGTCAAATACCCAATTGAGTATCTATCACATCGTGGGACGGAACATACAAGGCGAAATGTGGGTGTCCTGGTGGCGTCTCTGCCTACCCCTTCTAGGATAAAGGCGTGAGTTTATGTATGTATGTACTTTTTTACTGAACCATTCATCAGTGAATGTAGTTTATTGAGCTCAATTATTTTCTATTGCAAGCTTTATTGGGTAAGTAATTTAACTAAGTTTGTTTTGTAAAAAACATGGATGATGTATGATGATTGCAGTTTATTAAAGGTTATTTAAAAATAAATTTGTTCTAGTCAACTTGTTCTACTACGTGTATAGTTATTCAATTGTGTTAATTTGCCGTTTGATAAATATCAATCTATCTATTCAGCCTCAGGATTCAGGAAGTCCAGTGCTGGACACAGGGCTCCCCCAAGTATCTCCACGTCGACCTGTTGGAAGCATCCAGCGACTTCATGCCATCTTAACCAGGTCGTCCGTCCACCTTGTAGGTGGGCCTCTTTTGGTAATTAAAATAAATCAATTTAAAAAAATACCGCCTAAATAGCAGAAATAGGGATCTGTAATAATTAAAGTGGTTTCTTAGATTTACGCGAATGTTACACATTGAAATAAGACAAATTTTTACGGATTTTATCGCGATTTGGTTTAATTTTTACAATTTTCAACTTCCCGACGTTTGGATTGCTTTACAGCTTTCGTGGTCACGGGGCGGACTGAGGTGTTAGTCATCCGCTCAGTGACTGTTACAATTTAACTACCCTTAATTTTCAATTATTAAATTAATGTAAATACGTTAATCGGTTTTTGCGATCCGATCCACGGGGAAGAATTAAACCAAATTGCGATAAAATCCATATAAATTGGTTTTATTTCAATGTGTAATAATTATCTTGTACGAAAATGTTACTCCTAGAATCTATCTATTTTGGTACCTGTGATACAGGCCGAGAGTGTAATGCACTAACACAGCGAAATGTCCATGTATTACTCACTTTAAAAATGCTGTACCTATACTGTTTAATTGTAAATATTTTTAGTAGTTAAAAATTTATTAATATTAAAAAATATCCATATTCTAGTCATTTTTAGTAAAACCTATTGTAGAAAATAATTAAATATAATGAACACACCTTAAAACTCCACAAACGAATATCCTTATTACACTTTAAAATCACCTTTTTATCTCCAAAATTTCACTCAAAAATCACTTTTTTCGAACCGAAACTTATTAGGGGTGGGTTATAGCCAAGAGCCGTCTAACTACTGAGCATACGGGGCGTGTCTGTCGGGGGTGTGTCCAGGCCACGCCCACAACCGCCCCTGTTCAATATTAACCCGGTTACAACCCCTTTGTTCCAGGGAGATGAAACCAGAATTATTAAATCTCGCTTCTGTTTGCGTTTGTTCGGGAACGATGTATTTAAAATTGAATATAAATAATATTGTTAAATATAAATGTGGGGAAAATTGTTATACACCCAACAGGCACACATGCTCGGTGCCGTAGTTGTACTACGGTACGGTTGGAACGCTGAGGTCTCGGGTTCATGTCCCGGGTTTGACATATATTGGATTGTTCTGTTATCAACCCGTATTCAAATTTGGGCCCGATATGGCGATAGGTTCGTCTATTACATCATGGGACGGAACATCGAGAAATGTGGGATACTGGTAGCACCTCTGCCTACCCCTTCTGGGAAAAAGGCGTGAATTTATGTATGTATAATGGCATTAAATATATTAAATAGACTAAACATTTTAATACACCCAACAGTCACATACATTGTCCTGACGTTACACTAACATCGAGTCTTGTGTCATATCATAAATTATGACAGACGCTCTCACAAACACCCAGAGCACAAAAAATGCAATTTTAACTGAAAATCTATGATGGGATGAAAATAGAAGACAAATATATTATACGCTATCTTTGTAAAAAAATTGCCAGTTAACAATTAATTAATATTAATTACACAATTGTGTTATTTTAGTCTTTAATTACATTCAAAGAGTCTAGTTAATAGAGATAATAAGAAAACTGTTGGTAGCAGACCGGACGGGGCTTAGACGTTGGTCGCGGGTTCAAATCCCGGGACACACGTCTGACTATAACCATGTGTATTGATAGTCACCACGCACATCAATACAGGAAAACAAAGTGAGGATACCTGCTTCAGAATTTCTATGGTATGTAAAGTCCGCCCGCACTAGGCCAGCGTGTTGAACTATACAGATTGCCTCCGTGGCGCAGTTGGTTAGACGCCGGCTGTGAATCGAGAGGCCGCGGTTTCGATCTTCGCACCGAAACAAATGTTTGTGTGATCCACAGGTATTTGTTTCGGGTCTGGGTGTTTGTGAGACCGAAAAGTCTTACTCGACCTTAGTGTGGGGTCCGGACTGTGTATGTGACTGTTGGGTGTATTTATTTATTTATTTTATTTTATTTTTGGGTTTAGGTAAACCCCTCGCTATGGTACTCTGGATTGTAGAGGAGGCCCGTGCCCTGCAGTTAGTAGATTATTGTCTAACACACTAGTAATTAATCGACTATGACAAACAATAATAAATACACATTTTTCCCTAATCCAGAAATGACAGCAAATAAGGAAAATCATTATTTGTTTCAAATGTACGATTTGATCTTCGAGCAAAATGCCAAGAAATATTACATTGGGTAAGTCTTTTAATATATTTAACAATAATAATGGATGTAGCAGCCTGTATACGTCCCACTGCAGGGCACGGGCCTCCTCTACAATCGAGGGTACGATTGATTCAATTTCTAAACCTGAGTGATCAAGTTGATATTATCACTGGTGGTAGGTCTCTCATATGAGAGGCCATCTGTAGGTACCACCGCAATGTCTATTTCGCCAACAAACAGCAGTGTAAATGCACTGTTGTGTTCCGGTTTGAAGGACATTGTAGCCAGAGTAACTACAAGACATATTGAGACTTAACTTATGTCTCAGGATGGCGAGCGCAGTGGAATGCCAAACATTGCTTTGTAATTCATGATGTTTGGTTTTGCTACTGTCCATGAGCCGTTGTATCGCTTACCATCAGGCGAATGGCGTGCTCCTCTCGCTATGCCGCAATAAAAATACATTAACTTAAGTAGTATTTATCTATTAAACACAAATCACCTGGACTTGTTTCATTTCGTTTAATTTGAAAGACGAATTTGATTCACGTCTCGATGTTTGTGAGACTTAAAAGTCTCTGGTAGTTTTGTGATACACGACACAAGACTCGATCTTAGAGTGGGTCAGGACTATGTATGTGACTGTTGGGTGTATTTATTTATTTAGCTACTCCCTATTTTTATGGGGAAAAATATAAATGAAAAATGTCTAGACTTCTATTCTGTAGGTTTTTGCATAAGCTATCATTTATGCTGCGTGTTGTATGCGTCACGATTTAGGGAAACGATGTATAGTAATTAAAGCCGATATTTAAATCGTGAAATATTTATTCTCGAAAAAACTACAACAATCTAAAGACACATTAACACGGGAAAATTTTCTCTCAGCGAGAATCGTATGCGATTATCGCATGACATAATGACTAATCCGTGGTGCTTTACAGCTGGCTTCTCTGGCTGTAAACGTCTTTAGGCGAGGTTATTTACCTCTTTAGTTCATTGTTTTTGTCACCCGCTTTATTAGGGAGGGAAGTGGACAATAATTTATTTCCAACTCCTCCTATTAATTTAACTTTTTTGATTGATTTCGTTGCGGGTTAAAGACTAGTTAGACATTCCCGGAGACGCGCTGAGCTTCAATGCTCAGTGTCATTAAAATGCGTGCCACTGTTGATCCTGGCTTACAGGAGTTGCAGTGGCGGGTGTGAGGGCGGGACAGTCTTCTATCGCATGACATAACCGCCATAGATTATCGTGTTCTGACAAATGTTTACACGATGCAACTTTTTTTATTACATACGTACATACATACATAAACACATGCTTTTATCCTAGAAGGGGTAGGCAGAGGCGCCACCAGGACACCCACATTTCGCCTTGTATGTTCCGTCCCATGATGTGATAGGGGGCGAACCTATGCCCATATTGGGCACAAATTCCTGACTCCGGGCTGATAATGAATAGAAAAATCGATTATCACTTTGCCCGACCCGGGATTCGAACCCGAGACCTCAACTTTTTTATTACCTTACGATAATCCTATATTTGAGGAGAGAAACACTCCCCGTGTAAATTGCGCTTTAAGGTTATTAATTCAACGATGTGTTATTCGCTTTGCCAATTTTGGTCCCATTTTTACGATTGTGATAATTTATTGGGCTCTTCCATAAATAAATAAATACACCCAACAGTCACATACATAGTCCTGACCCCACACTAAGATCTATTAAGTCTTGTGTCGCAGGTATCAGAACTACGAGAGACTTTTCGGTCTCACAAACACCCAGACCCGAAAGAAATATTTGTGGGCCGCACAAACATTTCTCTTGGTGCGGGGATCGAACCCGCCTCTCGTTTCACAGCCGGCGTCTAACCAACTGCGCCACGGAGGCGTCAAAATTTTCATTAAAACATGACTAGTTAAACTTTAAATCAGTTTCGCGCAACAGATAATTTATTCACGATGTTTTCCTGTATTTAAGTGCATGCTAATTGACTGTAATCATTGACTTTACTGGTGGTAGGTCAATAGGGTGGGTGGTGGTGGTAGGGTGCTTGTGTGACCGAAAAGTTTCTCGTTGCTTCTGATACACGACACAAGACTCGATCTTAGTGTGGGGTCAGGACTACGTATGTGACTGTTGGGTGTTATTAATTAATTTATTTAAATGAATAAGATGTTTTCAGGCACTGAGCGACGGTCGCATGATGAAATACCTTTACAAACTATGGAGACCCTACAAGAAGATGAAGAGGTCGCCGTGCCGCCCGCCTCGCCTATGGGCAGACGACACACCGAGGCAGCACTGTGAGTCTGTCATTCACGCATTCATCCATTCGTTCACTCATTCATACGTTCACTCATACATACATAAACTCATCCATTCGTTCACTCATTCATACGTTCACTCATACATACGTTTACTCATCCATTCGTTCACCCACTCATACATTCACTCATCGAATGGATGAGTTCACTCAGTCATTCTTATTTTTTTTTGTTATCTAGATTTGTGTTATAGTCCCGCCAGTTCGAATTGGGTATACCTGTAATAGATGTGTGTGTTGAATAAATAAATAAAATAAATAATGGCTGCCACACTTAACGATATAACTGTGCAAGTCTGAGTTTGCACTAGCCTACTGGAAAGTGTATGGGCAAATAACTGCGCAAACTTCGTTCCAATTTTCGTTACGAGACTGGTGCAAACTCGCATTTGCGCAAACGCACTTGAACGAGTGTTGCGGCCATACCAGGTGTATTGATGTATTTATATTCTGCTTCAGTAATTTTGTATTTTCTATAGGTCTTTTTACCTGAAATAAATGGGCCTTATTATTATTAGGTTAATGGTTCCCTAGTTCTCTAGATCAAAACTTACTTTGTTAGTTCTTTCACTCTTTGGTTTGTCATTTCTTTCGTTCATTCATTTGTTGGTTCTTTGTATGTGTAACTGCTGGGTGTATTTATTTGTCAGTCTGTTAATTTTTGTATCTGTAGTTCATTCACTCATTTTTATTATTCATTCACTATTTTGTGTTATTTTGTTCATTAAGCCATTCATCCGCCATCCACCTCTTTATTCTTTCGTTCGTTCGTTCAATCATTCACATACATTCATTAAACTATACGTTAATACACACACTCATCATTCTCCTCATTCATTCCTTCTTCCCTCTTTCACTCTCACTCATTCCAGATTCCCTTCCTGCTGCAAGATGCTGAGCGCCTGCCCCAAGTCCCAGGATCTGCTGGATGCCATCGGCTGCGGGGAGAGCCTGCCCAAGCTGTACCGGCGCGGCGGCCGACGGCTGCGGACCCTCAACACTAGCCTGCTAGACGCCGTGGAGAGCAGAGACGCGGCGCAGGTCGAGAGGTAATACGGTTCATACAAACATTTATAAACTCACGCCTTTTTCCCAAAAGGAGTTGGCAGAGGTTTCGCCTTGTGTGTTCCGTCCCACGATACGACAGGGAATGAGCCTATCGTCTTATCGAGCACAAATTCCTGATTCCGAGCTGATAATGAATTGAAAAATCCAATATCACTTTGCCCGACCAAGGCTTCGAAATCGAGACTTCAGCGTCGTTTTCATACCGTAGTACATACAACTGCCCCACCGAGGCATTCATCGTTAATAATTCAAGTTTTAAATAGGTTTTTGTATTTCTCAGACTCCTAGACCAGGGCGCGAACCCCAACGCGACGTGCAGCGTGGACTGCGTGTCCGCCTGCCACATGGCGGTGCTCGCTGGAACTGACATCCTGGCGCTGCTCCTGGCGCGGGGAGCGGAGACGTCCAGGCAGGACCGGCTGGGCCGGACGCCGCTGCATGTTGCAGCGTGGGAGGGCAGTGTGGGGCAGATTGCGCTGCTGTTGGATGTTCCTAAAGGTATTGTATCAGCCCACACACGTCCCACTGCAGGGCACGGGCCTCCTCAATCGAGAGTACGATTGAGAGGGGTAAGGTTATAGTCCACCACAGAGGCCCAGCGCGGGTTAACGGACTTTTGACTTTTTTTGTAAGGGTCCCTATTTTTTTTGAAATATAATAATGAATATAGCCTTTGTCACCCGGGGATAGTGTAGCTTCCCAACAGTGAAAGAATTTTTCATACGGTTAAGTAGTTTCGGAGCCTATTCAATGCAAATAAACAAATCTTTCCTCTTTATAATTAATCTCCAGGTATCCAGAAGAGGATGAAGACCGACATGTCTCAGGAAGCCCTGGACGTGATATCTTCCAGTAACAGCTACAACCAGCTGGCTAACGTGCGCTGTGGTCTGGGCGACGCGGCGCGCACGCTGCCGAAGGATTGGCAGGACAATATACACCATTACTGCAGAGGACATGAGGACAACGTGGGTATCTAATAAATTGAGTGTGTTTATTATCATTATTATCATTGGTAGGTCCCTCATATGTGAGAGGCCGCCTGGGCAGGTACCACCGCAATATCTGTTTCTCCCGTTATACAACAGTAAATGCACTGTTGTGTTCCGTTTTTTATATTAGCCCATATATTATGATGCATAATAATTCTTTAAAATCGCTACGGTATGCAGGTTTCCTCACGATGTTTTTCTTCACCGTTAAAGTGCGTGGTGATTGACTATCAATACACACATAACTCCGAAAAGTCATAGGTGTGCCCTGGGATTTGAACCCGCGACCACTGTGAACATATAGGCAGCCGGGTCTGGTCCGTTACCAACAGGCCACCACGCACCCTAAAAGACATTATTAGAGTAATTACTGGACATAATGAGCCATAGCATCTTATGTCTCAGGATGGCGAGCGCAGGGGAATGCCGAGCATTGCATTGTAATAATAAGAGACGAGACACGTCATAGAAACAAAGTGCCCCCGTATTTTTAAAAGCACACTACCGACATTTAGTTCATTGACTGGAACTATTACAAAAATATAACTTCAGACGATTTGCTTTCGGTTTGACGGCGAAAAGTCAAAATAAATTACAAACGTATCCGATAAGGCGTCCTGCACTGTCACTGTCACGAAGCAGACTGCTTCATGTGTGGTGCATGCACCGCAAGTAGGTGGGACACATTTTGCGTACTGAACGTCTTATCTAGTGTAACATTGATATCCATGATAAATAATGTATATTTCCAGCTGCCCCACCTCCAGCCAGGGTGGACGCCGCTCCACGCCGCGAGCGCCAACGCGCGCCCGCAGGCCGTGCGGCTGCTGCTCGCGGCCGGCGCCGACCCCAACATACGCGACTTCGTGGAGAGATCCGCGCTGGACGTCGCTGGCATGGCGTGCTACAGCGGACAGACTGTCAACCCTAAGAAGTAAGCTTTTAATCTTCCAGAAACAGCGCAGTTAGACGCCGGCTGTGAAACGAGAGGCGGCGGGTTCGATCCCCGCACCGAGACAAATGTTTGTGAAGCCCACAAGTATTTGTCTCGGGCCTGGGTGTGTGTGAGACCGAAAAGTCTCTCTTCTGATACAAGACACAAGACTTCATTGGTCTTAATGTGGGGTCAGGACTATGTATGTGACTGTTGGGTGTATTTATATTTATTTATAAGACTTGTGTCTACGAACGTCGAAAGACTTTTCGATCTTACTATACAGCCTGTCTGGTCTCTCATATGTGGCACAGCCGGCGTCTAACCAACTGCGCCACGGAGGCTGTCAAATGTCAATAATAAATAATAAATACACCCAACAGTCACATGCATAGTCCTGACCCCACACTGAGATCGAGTCTTGTGTCGTGAGTATCAGGAACTATAAGAGACTTTTCGGTCTCACAAACACCCAGACCCGAAACAAATACCTGTGGAACACACAAATATTTGTTTTGGTGCGGGGATCGAACCCGCGGCCTCTCGTTTCACAGCCGACGTCTAACCAACTCCGCCACGGAGGCTGTCAATGGTGTGTTGTATTTACTTCCAGTTTTGAAGAAGTAATAAAACTCCTGCTGAAGTCGGACCCGCGCGTGAATCTGTCGAAGACAATAACTCCGCTACACACAGCCGTCGAGGTGGAGTGCGTGGGTGCGCTCCACCTGCTGCTGGACGCGGGCGCGTCCGTCGCCAGCCTCAACCGCGACGGACTGACGCCCATGCATGTGTGTGTTCGGAAGCAGTTGAAAGAGCATTTACAGGTCAGAATATCCATTTTAAATTGTGTATTTATTATAATTAAAATTACATACATACATAAACTCAGGCCTTTATCTCAGAAGGGGTAGGCAGAGGCGCCACCAGGACACCCACATTTCGCCTTGTATGTTTCGTCCCATGATGTGATAGGTGGCGAGCCTATCGCCATATCGGGCACAAATTCATAACTCAGGGCTGATAATGAATACCAAAATCCAATATCACTTTGCATTACCCGGGATTCGAACCCGAGACCTTGGCGTTGTAACCGTACTGTAGTACAACTACGCCACCGAGGCAGTCAGGTTATTAATGAACTGCTCTGATTTAAACCAACTTGTAATTTTTGTAATAATCATACATCGTAAACTGGTTTTGAAAAGAGCAACACTAGAGTTTCTTGCCCGTTCTTCTCTAGTGAAAACTGCTTTCCGAACCGGGTGGTAGTTCAAAAACTGACTGAATCTAAATAAAGTTAAACATTTTAATGGATTCAATAAATTATTTTCATTTCATTTTCATGATAAAAAGTGGAAATATAATCAAATGTTTACAGGTGTTGCTATGTGTGGGTGGGAGGGAGTCGAGACTTCCTGACTCCCTGGTGGACGAGAGAGACAGGAATGGCCGGACAGTCCTACAATGTGCCATATTGGCTAACTGGGCTGCAGGCGTGGCCGTCGCTCTGGAGGCAGGAGCTAATGTCATGAGTATGGTAATTATTTAACACTATTTGAATAAAGAATATACGAAAGCCCAAATCAATTAATAAATGCAAATAAAAATCTAGCACCAAAAAACCAAATTTTTGTACCAAAAATAATTTTAGATATTAACAATTACATACATACATATATAAACTCACGCCTTTATCCCCGAAGGGGTAGGCAGAGGCGCCACCAGGACACCCACATTTCGCCTTGTATGTTCCGTCCCACGATGTCATAGGGGGCGAGCCTATCGCCATATCGGGCACAAATTCCTGACTCCGGGCTGATAATGAATAGAAAAATCCAATATCACTGCCCGACCCGGGACTCGAACCCGAAACCTCAGCTTTGTAAGCGTACCGTAATACAACTACGCCACCGAGGCAGTCGGTACAAAACAAATTGTAAACATATTAACAATTTGTTTATCTTTTATTTGTTGGAGCTTGTAATTTGTATCCTTTATATTTTAGGCTGCCCTCGATTCTTTTTCTATTATATCCATCGCGAGGTTGTCTGTAAGAAATCGCCTAGAGCGATAAGACGCCATCTGTACTTTTTGTATATATCTTAAGTTTTTCTTTCATTTACGTGTGCAGCAACGAATAAATAAATAGGAAAAACGATTTTATAACTCCGTTGCGACCCTGCCACAACAATATTTGTGTATTGCACTCGTATTTATTGTTTAACATTTGGTGCGGAAATTCAGAATCACAATAATCAGAACTATGTATGTATTCATTTCCAGACTCAAGATGGAGAAACGCCGATACACCTTGCAGCTGGAATGGGAAACTTAGACATCCTAGACGAAATACTGGGAGTAGTGAAATCTAGGAACTATGACATCGACTGCCGCAACTCGAAGGGCGAAACACCTCTTTGCACTGCTGTTTTGGCGGGCCATCTAGACGCTGTGAAAAGATTACTCAAAGACGGAGCCTCTGTAGAAGTAACATTGCCGAAAGGAGTCAATTTATTCCATATAGCTGCTGAAAGTGGCTGTGCAGATATCTTACAAGTCCTTCTCGATCATAATTATAAGTTTACTAGAGAAAAAGTAAATTTTCTGACAAACACCGGCTTTGGACCTATTCATTACGCTGTTTTGAATAACCATTTGAAATGTGTGAAAGCACTTCTGTCTAGAAATGCCTATGTTAGTTTGAGAGCCACGCAGGGACCGTTCAAACAATCAACCCCTTTGCACTTAGCAGCAGTAAAAAACAACATAGAAATAGCGAAAGTGCTAGTCAAATTTGATTCGGAAATTGTTCATAACGTGAACCATTTAAATTGGACTCCTTTTCACACGGCGATTCATCATAAAAGTCGCGACGTAATAAGCTTCCTAATAGCCGAAGGTGCTGACCTTTCAGCGTGTACAGGAGGACCAGTCAAGTCAAGAAAAACTGCCGTTAATATGATCATGAATAACCTATCTCAACCCACCGAATTTTTCGAAGAGTTATTTGATTCGTACATCAAAAGCAACGATTTAGGCGTCCAAGACCCTTATTGTGAAATCACAGTTAGCTACGACGTGATATTACCTAAGAAGTCTGGCAGAGGTCAAATAGCCGTTATTGAAGAGATTATTAAGACTGGAAATAGACATGACCAGACGAAATTGCTCCTACATCCTTTAGTAGAAAGCTTTTTGTATCTGAAATGGAGGGCGTTGCTCCCAATATTCTATATAATAGCGATGGTGTACGGAGCTTTTGTGATTTCGCTGACTATTTTCATTCTATCAGCTTTCTGTTTCAAAGATATAGGGATGCATGCTCCAGTCATTCTAGATCCGCATGGATGGTCTATAGTGGTGCTGGTGACGTGTACCCTCTGGGTGTTACAAGTGAGTAAAATATGCCTAATATTGACTGGCTCGGTGGCGTAGTTCTACTTTGGTATTACAAAGCTGAGGTCTCGGGTTTGAATCTCGGGACGGGAAAAGTGATATTTTATTTTTCAGTTCTTTCGTTCTTTTAATTTGGCGTCAGGACTATGTATATTATATTACTAGGTTCTGTCCGCAAACTTCATCTGCGCCGTTTCTGAGTTCATCGCGCACAACCGCAGACATACAGACAAAAATTCAAAAAATCATTGTTTTGGGTTCTAATACGTTAATACAAAACCCCCATATTACTTTTTCTCATTTATCTTCCTTGTACAGACATCGATCGGTTACAAATTTATATGTATAGATATTTTATGTATACTCTTTCTGTTTCCAGGAGATAATATTCCTATCGCCCTCCAGAAGATACTTCCTACAGCTGGAGACGTGGATTAAGTTCATCTCAGTGGCCCTGGCGCTGATCGTCAGGTACAACGCAGTACAATTCACAAAGGATTTGGAGTGGGTCAGACACGTGGCAACTATGGCGGTTCTCCTCGCCTGGGTGGAGCTGATGTTCCTCCTATCCAGGTTCCCGAAGTGGGGGTACTATGTACCCATGTTCCGGAAGGTCTCGTGGAAAGTTGTTAAGGTAAATAATCTTAATATAAATGCTAGCAGCCCGGCCCGGTTTCGCCCGATCGCGGAAACTCTTTGAGTCCAGTCCACTTTTCTAACGCTTTTATTAGCTTCGTCTTTTTGTATGTGTGTTTTTTATTTCTATAATGATACGATACGACCGTAGCAAAACCAAAAAACACGATAATTTACAAAGCAATGCTTGGCATTCGTGTCGCGATCCGATTTACGCAGGAGCTCACTATGTCTCTAGGTCTCTCGGTTGGTTTTAAGAATTAAGATGTTAAATGATTATAAAATTAAACCAAAACTGGGATGAAATCTGTAATAATTACTTTTATTTCAATGTGTATCATTCGTGTAAATATATACTAGATCACAAGTATTTGTTACGGGTATTTTGTAGATCAAAAACTCTTTATTAATATCTGTATCAGCCTATACACGTGCCACTAGAGGCACGGGCCTCCTCTACAATCGAGAGTACGATTGAGAGGGGTTAGTACAGTCCACCACGCTGGCCTAGTGCGGGCGGACTTTACATATTATAGAGATTCTTAAAAAAATTTATGGTATGCAGGTTTCCTCACGATGTTATTCTTCACCGTAATAGTGCATGGGAAATGGGAATAAGCTATCAATACACACATGACAAGTTGGCAGCCACGTCTGGTCCGATACCAATAGCCCACCACGCACTTGCTTTCTCTCTTTCTGTCTCTTCAGCCGCAGGTATCCCATTGCTGTACATTGGCCTCCCTCATAGAACGCCACATAGAAACACTTACTTTCTTTACTTCTATGTAATTATTGTATTTATTCATTTGTTTCAGATCCTCCTGGCCTTCGCGTTTCTCATCATCGGGTTTTCAATTAGCTTCCTCATCGAATTCCATTCTCAAGTGCCTTTTGAGAATCCGTTCGCTGCGCTAGTCAAAACTATGGTCATGATGACGTCAGAATTTGATTACGACGATCTAATTGATAAAGATAAGAAGGCTTACCTCCCAGCCTCTCTTCTAACAATAAGACTAGTGTTCCTAGGTTTCCTATTCTTCACATCAATTGTCTTAATGAATTTGATGGTTGGCGTGGCTGTAAATGACTTGCAGAATTTAGAATTACGAGGAAATATCCGAAGGTTGGAGAAACAAGTCGAATTATTAGTTTCTTTGGAAAGTTTAGCTGATAACAGGGTCTTCAAAAAGATTCTTACTTCAACGATGCTTAGCAAATTTACTGTTAAAAGTGAAATTAACTTGTATCCTAGTGATAATTCGAGGAATACTAGCAAAAATTTACCAAAGAATATAATCAATGCTATATTTAATATAGTTCAGACTCAGAATAAGCATACAGTTAAAGAGCTCGATTCTAAAGCTTTTAAACAGAAATTGGACGAGGTTTATAATACAGTTGTTAATAACGAAAACCCTAGAATAGTTATTGAGAAATACCAAGACGAGGTTAAGAAACATATCGATGCGTGTTTCGAAAGGAGTCAGAACTCAATCGATGTGTTAAATAGGAAGTTAGAGGAACTAATGACTAAGTTAGAAAGAAGAAATGTTTCAAGTGACCTTCGTTCGCGACGGAGATTTGACAGCGATAATTTGGACTTCAGTGATTAGTGAAACGTCGAGTTAGTTAATTTATTGCAGTAAATGTAAAAATAGTTGCTATTTTTAATTAAGTGCAGTATTACGAGGTGAATCGAAACTCGTGGGTGAATAGAAACAAAGTAGTCGTCTTATTTTACATATTAATCTGATATATACATAAACTCACGCCTTATTCCGTCCCACGATTTGATAGGGGGCGAGCCTATCGCCATATCGGGCACAAATTCCTGCTTCCGAGCAGATAATGAATAGAAAAATCCAATATCACTTTACCCGACCCGGGATTCGAACCCGAGACCTCGGCTTTGTAATCGTATTGTTATACAACTACGCCACCGAGGCAGAAATTTTAATGTTATTGTTTTTAGAATGTGAAGTACATACGTATGATGTCCATTTTAGAAATAAGTCTCAGGTGTTTTCACCAGTTTTGTTTCTATTCACCCTAGAGTTTCAATCCACCCCGGCTGATAGAATACATGTTACATTTGATTAATAGTCTATTTTATAAAGTCAATTGTTAAAAAGTAATATAAGAATTATACAATTTACTTATTTGTCCTTTATTATAGTCCAAGGAAATCTTCACAATAAAAATAAAGTGCTAATTTTTTTTTATTGCCTGAATGGCAAGACGACCATGCCATTTACCTGATGGTAAGCGATACCACCGCTCATGGACAGCAGCAAAACTAAACAACACCATGAATTACAAAGCAACGATTGGCATTCCACTGCGCTCGCCATCCTGAGACATAACATGTTAAGTCTCATTATGTCCAGTAGTTACTCTGGCCACAATGTCCTTCAAACCGGAACACAACAGTGCATTTACGCTGCTGTTTGTTGGATAAATAGACATTGTGGTGGTACCTACCCAGGCGGCCTCTTACATATGAGAGACCTACCACCAGTGAAAACTGATGTACGCTATCGAAAATGTTAACTGGAAAGTTAGGTCTAACATCAGTATTAGTGTTTACATAAGGTAATACAAAAAGAAACGATCGACAGCCCATTAAAGAAAAAAACATAATATATTCTTAAATATTTATTAAACACAACAATAATGCTGATTACATATATTATGTATAGTGAGGTATACAAAAATACTAATTAACTTCAACCATAATTCATAACAGACAAAGATATAAATTACGCGAACTTCAAATGTACAGCTCATCTAAAATCTATTGGCGCGTGGCGAAATTTGGAACTACAAATAAACTTTTAAAAATATTTAACGCAATATTTGGCATAATTTTCATAATGTAAACAAGGAGGATTTATACTATTTATTCTATATAGTTGGTTAAATGCCGGCTGTGAAATGAGAGGCCGCGGGTTTCCCCGCACCGACACTAATGTTTGTGAAGCCCACAAGTATTTGTCTCGGGTGTTTGTGAGACCGAAAAGTCCCTCGTAGTTTCTGACACGACACAAGATTCGATCTTAGTGTGTGGTCAGGAGTATGTATGTGACTTATGGGTGTATTTATTTATTATTATTGCTAAATGCTATATAAATTAACAATTGTGCTACAGTACTTATTTCATCGCGTTCCTTCTATTTTTAAGCCATTGTCTAACAGAAAACCGACTTGAAGTGATAGCTTTGCTATTGCGTTTTCATTTGCCGAACATAAAACCTGGTTAGACATTCACATCCGCTTGTATAGCGACCACCGTACCGTTAACCAGGGTGAATCAGACTCTCGCATCGTTTCCCTCATTGCTGAAGGTCGTGATCCCCTGATCATGGCGTAATCTTTGGTTTAATTATGCTGCTGTTCCTTTCTTTGGCATCGTGGAGCATGCCATTCGCCTGATGGTAAGCGACATGACCGCTCATGGAGAGTAGCTAAACCAAACAACACCATGAATGCAATGCTTGGCATTCCACTGCGCTCGCCATCCTGAGACATGATATGTTAAGTCTCATTATGTCCAGTAGTTACTCTGGCTACAATGTCCTTGTAAAACGACAATGCATTTACTCTGGTGTTCCGTGTTTGTTGGAGAAATATACATTGCGGTGGTACCTACCCAGGCGGGCTCACATATAAGAGACCTACCAGTGAAGTTTGATGTTAAGGGTCGAGCTGAATAAGGCTCAAGGGCGAAGAACAAAAAAACTGATATTTCTCTCGGTACGGGGATCGAACGCGGGCCCTCTTGTTTCACAGCCAGCGTTTAACCAACTGCGCCACGAAGGCTGTAAAATAAGACCTAATGAAGAGTGAAGAAAATAAACTGATCGTATTTATTATGATTCAATTTTATTTCAGCAACACACAATATTTGTTTGTGGATAATGGCAACATAGTATGATTATCAATACATAAATATGTAATATTTCATAATTATTGCTTTTGCACTAGTTTTTTTTTGTTACCGTTATAGGCAGACGAGCTAGCGGCGCGCCTGATGGTAAGCGGCTACCGCTGCCCAGAGAACTTCGCAGTGACAGGGGTCCAGCACAACAAAGTCGCTGCCTACCTTAAGGAGAGTACTCTCTTTAAGCCTCTTTTGAAGAAGGACAGGTCATAACGCTCAGGAAACGCCGATATTTCTATTTACCCTTGAGTTTCAATACACGCCGAATTAGAAATGAGAAGGAAAAAGTTCAGGAGAAAAATAAATTGTGCCCCCGCAATCTCACTCACCAAATGAAACACGAAAGTTCGCTTCACTGTGGTTTTCTGAGGTTTGTGTTAAAATATCATTAAATTGTGCTTCAAATATAAAATATAAATATAATTCTAACTATTATTTACACATCGAAGTAACGCGAGGAACATTAAAAACAATCTTCGAGATGTTTTTATTGTGATTTTGAGTTGCGTAAAAAACTATATTATTGATTAATGTTAAATTATAAGAATCTTAATTTCAACCTTAAACTTTGAGTAATAATTTACATTAAGCTTGTGTAACCAATAGATTTATTACGTGATATAAAAATAATAATGTGACGTTTCGTTCGACGCAGAGAGTTATTGACTTCTCCAATAAAATACTTTTAAAGGAAAAAATAACTATACCTTTTGTCGTTCCATTTCACGCAGAAATACATTTTCAAATTCTTATTTTGATTAAAAAATAAATTAAAAAACAGGTATCAAAATCATATCTACAGTATAATATCTCGAAAATCGTTTATTTCCATACATTTACATTTAACATTGCATTAACTACAAACTAAATAAACTCTTTGATAGACAAAACAACCAATCTCTTATAGAAATACACAAAAAGCCAAAATTGTTTTGGGGACATACATCTAGTTTCTTAGCCGTTCTTATTTAATGAAAACTGCTTGCAGAACAAAATACTGAATCTTATGTATATAATTTTATGAATTCAATAATTTATTTTAATTTCACTTTGATTTATAAAATTCCCATTGATATAATAAAAGGACTATAGTCTATCTAAACTAACAGGTTCCATTTGACGTTTCATACTTTGAACGTAAATAACTTTGTGCAGACGTAACCCACACAATTTCAATAACACTTTCCGTAAATCCATGGAATTATGAAGCTATTCTTATTTTATCACTAGACTTACAATCCATAATCACTAAATTTAAACTAGAATCCTTTAAATAAAGCAAAATAACCATTTTAAACAACATATTTTTTTTCTAGACGTCATTACAAAGTCACCTCGTTAGGTCTTTTACCGGTAGAGTCGAGACTATTCAAACGCATTTGTATACGCATAATCGGTAAAAATATTTAAATAATCGAGCAGATATAAAACAGTTGTGTTTTAATTTTTAAAAATACTGAACTTGCAGCTAATAATAGGTATGCTGTCAACGAACATACATCAATACATAATGAAATAATAATATTAATATAAATTAATTTATTATTAAATAATAGATTTGGATATTACAATGGAAATGAAGGCAGTATTGTAGGATACGACACACATAGTGAGGAGGTTCCTCACTTTGGAGTATATGTATTGTATTGTATTGTATGTATGTATCATGTGTTCATAAGCATGTGCGTGATGTGGACTGGACTCAAAAAGTGTCTGCACCCGGGTGAAGCCAGGCCGAGCCGCTAGTAATAGATAAATCACTCCTTTTGTTCCTAAATAGTAAAGTGACTTATGCAATTGTTGATGTCTCATTATAATAAAAATGTTCATGAAGAAATAAACGAAATGATGTAAACTGAAAATATAAACTGTAATCGATTAAGAAATACAAACAAATATTATCGATATCTCTATATAATCGGATATTGTAAGAACCGATTTATTTGACAGCATCCCTATTTCCCAATGTCAAATGGAACTTCTTAGTTTAGATAGGGTATAGTAGGCAAAATAAGCTATTTTTCGTTCCAATAACTGTCACCATGACAGCATTTCCAATTATGGACAAATTGACATTTTTCAAACCGAAAAATTCAAACTTAGTTGTCCTACATGGGTGTCAAACCCAGGAATTTATGACTTCAGAAACCATATAAGCCACTAGACGATATACATATATTTTTTTTTGTCAGAAAACTGCGATACGTCCTATATTAAGAACTGTTTCTGTTTTTGTCGTCCTGACAGACCGTATGTATGTCCCCAAAACGATATATCAATTTTATTATACACCTTTATAAAATTCAACATTTCGTATAACCTATTGAAGTAGAAACTAAGGGTATGTCGGATTACATCGTAATAATATACCTTATGAGATTGACAAAATATGTATAATTATGTATAATTTAACCTACATGTTTCTTATGACCCCAAGTAACATTGTAAATTTTTTTAAAAAGACACCAACCTGTTTTTTTAAATAATCGTATAAACTAAAAACATAATTTTTAACAAAATATCCAGGCGGGATTTTTCTTTTGTACAATTTTACCTGGGATCATTATAAACATGTGGATTAAATTAATGATCATATAAATATCAAAGACTATGGTTACAGTAAATATATCAGAAGAAATCCACAATTCTTTATAAGGCATTTTGAAAATAACAAATTAATTACTTATGATCTAAACGTCTATCTGCATGTTACAATATTAATAGACAATCGATTTCATTGATCTCGATTAAAATTCGATTAAATACTATTCCAAAAAAAAAAACAATAAAAATAAATCTTCAAACACTTTTATAAAAAACCAAAATTTTAACAAAAAAAAATAACCGACTTCAAAAAACTGACAAAAAATCATATTAAAAATAAAATTCTAAAAAAAGAAAAAAAATCTGACTTATGACAAACTAAAAATGCACTAAAAAGTAAAAAAATAATTGCGTGTTTTTCACACAAGCTTGTATTTATACACATACCTATATTATGTATCCAGTTAAACTTTACATCTAACTCAACACATATCTATGAGTAACAAATAATTATAATAAAAAAAATTAATTACAGTTCACCTAAGCTAAAATTTGAAATATATGTATGCACTACTTAAAAGACGATCAAATTATTAGAATAATGTACAATTATAGTTATTTTTGGAGTCGGTGTCAGCCAAGTTTTATGAGTTAGTAACTACATAAACGTCAGATATTATATTTTATTGAATTAAGGTTAATAAACAATAAATCAAAACTAACCGCGCCTCTACGCGGCCCACATAATAGTACAAGAGGATATTCGTATAAAATAGATTTCATAAAGTTGTTGTCATTTAATATTGTCAGGTATCTTTGGCTGACACCGACTCCAAAAATAACTATAATTGTACATTATTCTAATAATTTGATCGTCTTTTAAGTAGTGCATACATATATTTCAAATTTTAGCTTAGGTGAACTGTAATTAATTTTTTTTATTATAATTATTTGTTACTCATAGATATGTGTTGAGTTAGATGTAAAGTTTAACTGGATACATAATATAGGTATGTGTATAAATACAAGCTTGTGTGAAAAACACGCAATTATTTTTTTACTTTTTAGTGCATTTTTAGTTTGTCATAAGTCAGATTTTTTTTCTTTTTTTAGAATTTTATTTTTAATATGATTTTTTGTCAGTTTTTTGAAGTCGGTTATTTTTTTTTGTTAAAATTTTGGTTTATTTTTTCATTTTTAGTGACTTAAATGTTCCATAGTCAAATTTTACGTACACAGCTTCTGGTAGCTTAAATAAATTAATCTTAGGTTCTCATAATAGACAATAGACCGTATTTTTTTTTACATCATGGTACTTTTTTTCTCAATCGGCAGCAAGAAAATACTGTGTAGCGTTTTGCCAAAAGTTTGACGAGCAGCAACCCCGGTTAGCGACTGGACTTCCACAAATTTAGGCTTCGTTAGGTATATCTATTGTTGGTGCGTAACAACGTTTGATATGCTCCGCGATTAATTTTAGCAGAAATGATTTACCATTACCTGCACCACCCGTGACAAACTAACAGCTGACTTTCTCGTCCTTTCAAATTGAGTTTGATTGCCGTTAAGACTTTCTGAAACACATTCTTTTGTTGGATATTTAATCCTCGAATGCTTCTTAGGAACAATTCATCCGACATGACGGCTCGTTCTTCCATGTTTTCACAAAAGTTATCATCGTCATGTACAATTTATTCACCAACACATAACAATCGGCAATGCCCCCAATTGCCGATATCTGTTTCATTACGGAATGGTATATGGCATACTATTAAACTGTAATAATATGATTCTTTGTCACTATTACAATTTACAACAGATCTTCATGATTTATTGGTATAGTCGCCGAAGATATTGACTATTTACATGTTTGTTCTTTTTATCAACCGCCCCCCTCGCCCCTACCCCTACTTTCATCCACCACTGTAACTTTACTTTTATACTGAATCCAATGCAAAAAGAACCATTGGAATCGTACTCAATTTTGAGGAGTTCTACTCTCCAGATCTGAAGATATTCATCAGATTTTCATAACTTATTGGTGAGATCAAAGTATTAATACGTTCTTTCTGATGCAAAAAAAATTACTAAAATCGGTCAAAAGCTGCCGAAGATATTGACTATTTACATATTTCTTAATTTTCTCACCCCCCCCTTGCCCCTACCCCTACTTTCCTCCACCACTGTAATTTTGGTTTTATACTTAATTCAATGCAAGAAGAACCATTGGAATCCTACTTTATTTTAAGGAGTTCCCCTCTCCAGGTCCGAAGATATTCATCAGATCGTCACCATATTTTTATGGGACCAAATGACAAGCACCAGCTTTCAATTAAAGAAAGAATTATCGAAATCGGTTTACCCAGTACAGAGAAATGAGGTAACAAACATAAAAAAAAAAAAAGCAACATACAGTCGAATTGAGAACCTCCTCCTTTTTTTGAAGTCGGTTAAAAAAATCATTTACATAATTTATTTAAACTACATCGAATAGTAACAAATATACACAAAAAATCAACATAATATGAAAAACATTTTAAAGAATCAATACATTATATCAGAGAAAACATATTATTATTATTTTGGCAACAGCGCTTTCGGCGACAGAAGATCGTAGGGGTTATTCTATAATCCGACACGAAAGTCGAATGTTCGAACGAACGACGTCCACGTATAAGTTATAGATAATAGATAAATACACCCAACAGTCACATTCACAGTCCTGACCCCACACTAAGATCGAGTCTTGTGTCATATCAGAAACTACGAGAGACTTTTCGCTCTCACAAACACCCAGACCCGAAACAAATACCTGTGGATCACACAAATATTTGTTTCCGAGCGAAGATCGAACCCGCGGCCTCCCGTCTCACAACCGGCGTCTAACCAACTGCGCCACGGAGGCTGTTATAAGTTTTCCACTTCTAAAAATCAATATTCTCGATGACGTTTATCATTCACTCCGAACTTACTTTATAATTACGACATACAATAAAGTATTGGACCATTTCGTAGAGTTGTTACATTTAATTTGCGGACGTAAATCGGGGCGCTCTTCGCCCTGGGATGTCCGGTGCCGCCCACAATGCGTGTGACGGTTATCGAGGGGTTTTTAGTCAGTATGCTAGCGTAGATATTGTTAGGGACCCAGCTCGGTCAAAACATCCGCATTGTTCCGAGCTGGAAGGCCAGTGACACTGACATACCCCTTCCAACCTCCCCCGGGGTACCGAAAGGGCTTAATAGGTTTTCCTCTTGAAAAAAAAAGAAGGTACATTTATATTCATAGACGAACATTCGAACATTCGAACGTCGTATCTATAAGTAACCCCTCTATACATAATCCGACATACCCTTATCTATTTCGATATACATACTCATACAAATTGCACGATACATCTCCTATAATATACATTTTACTATTTATATACGCGGACTGATGCGTGAAGCCGACGTTATAATTAAAACTGGAGATACATTCATTTTGTGTATAACTAGTGTTGCCAGATGTCAGAAAAAAATACATAAAAAGTTTTCTGTCCCGAAAATACGATCCAAATAAAAAAATGGCATATTTTTTCCATTTTAAAAACATAGATAAACTCACGCCTTTTTCCCAGAAGAGGCAGGCAGAGGTGCAGGACATTTCGCCTCGTATGTTTCGTCCCACGATGTGATAGGCTGATAATAAATAGAAAACTCCAATATCACTTTGCCCGACCCGGGATTGGATCCTGAGACCTCAGTTTTGTAATCGTAAGGTAAATTGTAATACAACTACGCCACCGAGGCAGTCAAAAAACATTGAAAAAGTATTTTTATTGTATAGAACAGAAAAAAAACAATTTTAGTTAATTACCATTTAAAAGGGGCTTAAATTATGTTTGGCTACAATACAATGATTTTTTAAAATTCAACCCCAGCACTAATATTCAACCCCACTCATCAGTCCACGCGTAACAGCGTGTTGTTAATTATTGTCAACATTTATATTCAGTCGTACTGACAGTCATTAACGATTAAACCTAACAAGCCGTTTACACAGGGCAAGAGAACAATAACTAACTCAAGTTATTAATAACAACGAACTTTATTACTCACAAAAATCATAGAAAGTTGCCTTAAAACGTATTGTATTTGTGAGAAGCTGATATCTGCAGTAGGTTTTAACCTATAACTTTAATATTCCGTTGACTATTAATTTCAAACAATAATGACATTTACACATCAGTTCAAATTGATCAATATCATAATTTTAATATCAATTCATTAATCAAAATTAAGTAATATCAAACATAAACAAACTTTAAAAGGGGTGAATGTAAATTTAGGGATGCATAAGGGTTAAACCAGTCTCATTTGGTTAAGCACACACAAAATCCCTTTAAAATTAGGAGCAATTAAATTTTCAAATACACAAATATTTCTTATTCCATAATTAATCAATCAACTAGTTCAGTCCCTATTCACCCCTACATTCCATTCCCACTATTTGCTATTATATCAATAAAACTTCAAACAAAACTGAAGTCCACCACATTTAAAACTGTGAATAGAATATCAATACTGGTTTACATATTATAATCTATATCTGTACAAACGGTTTGTCAGTGGCTCCACCTAGTGGATAACTACCTGTCTAGTTAAAGTTTTATAGCCAGAAGGGAGACGGGGTTACCTGTGGGGATAATAATAAACATTAATAAACTTCGTTAAAGCCTTAGTGTGGGGAGACAGGGGAATGTAATCGGAGATATAAAAAAACCGTTCAAAGGGGAGAACAGGCAATACCTATATATACTAATATTATAAGAGAAAAAACCTTGCATTATTGTGTTTTTTTTTTATTCACAACGAATATACTCAAAAACTACAGCATCAATTTGAAAAATTCTTTCACCTTTAGAATACTGCATTATCGCTGGGTAACATAGGCGATATATTTTTCCTAAAAGGATTCAAAAAAGATTGAAATATTACACTTATTGAAGAGAAGACAGTAATGGGAAAAAAGGTTCAAAGAATTTAATACAGTTATAACATTTTCGATGCTACTGTATAAGGTTTTTAATTTGTAGTGTTATTTGGCAAGTAAATAAAAATAACGCCTCCATGGCGCAGTTGGTTAGACGCCGGCTGTGAAACGAGAGGCCGCGGACCTATTATTTGTGTGACTAAATATTTGTGTGACCCACAGGTATTTGTTTCGGGTCTAGGTGTTTGTGAGACCGAACAAGTCTCGTAGTTCCTGATACACGACACAAGGCTCGATCTTAGTGTGGGGTTAGTAGTATGTGACTGTTGGGTGTATTATTATAATAAAAAACTATTTGTTACCTGCAACTACCTATGCAGCGAGACAGCTATTTCTCTAAGCGTGTTCTTGATTGCGTCGTATGTGGCGAACGATATGCCCACCGCGATGGGACCCTTCACCCAGTTCATGCTGAGGCCCTTGAAGAACCCGCGCCAGCCATCCAACCTGGTGGATACCATATAGACAGCATATAGTATATATGTGGTGGGTTGAAATATATAAAATATAGTTAATAGTCATATTTACTTGTCGTGGGAATTTTGAGGTCTCTAATTTGCTGTGTTAAGTGTGTATCTATAAAATATTGTTCGGCCTTTTTTGGCAGTTGGCATCAAAACAAAATACAATGAAACTGGAATATGCCGTCAAAACCTATGGCATATTTTACCTTTTTTTGCAATAAAAAACTTATTTCAAAACTATTTAGTTTTAGAAAAGTGAAAAATCAATGTACCAATATTTATTTAAACATTTTAAAAATACTTTAAACGGAGATATTGAAAAAAAAATCATTGGTACCCTACCGTAAACGCTATTTATTTGCGTATACAGTAACATAATACAGATTATACACAATACAAAATCACCGTTAAGCCTGTATCTATATCAGCTGTTCTGAGTTAAGCGTGTATCTACGGTTAAGTGTATATTTACTTGTTGTGCAATACCTGTATACGGATATGAGTGTGTCTGCGATGCTGCGGTACGGGTAGGTGCCGTCGGCGCGTCGCCTGCTGGTCTGCATGCGGCGGCGCACTATATCTAGCGGATAGCTTGTTGTTTGTGCAAGCGCTCCGGCCGTACCACCGAATACTACGTTGATAAGCGTCCCTTGTTCTCGTCCGAAGTAATCTGAATACAAATAAGCAATCTGTATCAGTTCGCAACCGCTAGCTGAGAACGAGACTCTTTTACAGTCGAGATTTTTATGAAAGCGCCTTGCTGGCCTGTTGCGCGTTGGCGGACTTTACATAAAGAAAATCTTGTTAATATCTCTGTGATATACAAAGAGTCCTTGCGTTGTTTTCCATTAAAATCGATTCTCACTTGTTTAAAATGTTTTATTATAAAAATTAGTATTAAAAAAGCACGTTGGAGTCTTTTTATTGAAATGTGAAAAATCAGTCATAAAATTACAGTTTATAAAGACACTCATTTACTTACCTAAATACTTATGTTTGAGCGAATCGTACGTGAAAAATGAAACCCCGGCGTAAGGTATCACGCCGAGTACCGTCGCCGGGTAACCTCTGCGAACAACGACTTAATTAAGCATTGATAGTGACTTAACCAATTTTTGTAAACATGCAACGACTTAACACTATAGAGGAGTGTTACAATACTTCCAATAGTTATTCAGTTTAATTGATTATAGGCAACGACTTAACTGCATTCTACTCATATGCAACGACTTTACACACCACTAATGCAACGACTTAACACAATATAGACAGAGAAGTGTCCCAATACTTCCAATAGTTATTCAGTTTAATCGATTATAGGCAACGACTTAACTGCGTTCAACTCATATGCAACGACTTTACACACCACTACCAACTTTCAAAACTTGGGGTTAGTCCAAGTTTTTCATCAAGCATTTCATCCGAACCCCGCGACTTAACATCAATACTTAACATGGTCCAACGACTTAACACACCTGTAAAGCGTTCTAATTCCCTCCTCGCGTATGACTTTACTGAACACTGCTCTTAAAGTCCTATATTCCTCTGCGTTTGTGACCGCCATCCGGGCTCGGGCTAGGTCTAAAGGATAGGTGGCGCTCTGTGACGTCACGCCTGCTAGGGATCCCGCTATTAAGTGACGGATTGGGTGGTGCCTGAAAAGGATAAGTAATATTGGTGTTATAATTTTATTTTATTATAATTTCCGTTATAATGTTGATGTTGGTATATTCTTGTTTGCCCAAATAGCAAATGGACGTGCATTTTAAAACTGTTTTAATGTAATGGTTACTTAGATTTACGCGAATGTTACACATAGAAATAAAACTAATTTTAACGGATTTTATATTTAGTTTAATATCTTAGTTTTTTTTTTTAACTTCCCGACGTTTCGCAAAACCAAATTCGCGATAAAATCCGTAAAAATATTTTTATTGTAAAGTGTTATGTGTTGCGAAATAGGTTATTCTGTGAAGTGACTGCAGTGTAACTAATGGTAAGAATGCAATTATACCATCAACCATCGCGATAACAGTCCAACAAAATTATACCAGGTAGGTCAATTATGGTTTTTCTGATTCTGGTTTTTACAGTATCAGCGGCTGCTGTATTTGATATTAATAAATTACTTAAATAAAACTGACAGCCTCGGTGGCGCAGTTGGTTAGACGCCGCCTGTGAAACGAGAGGCCGCGGGTTCGATCCCCGCACCGAAACAAATGTTCGTGAAAACCACAAGTATTTGTTTCGGGTCTGGGTGTTTGTGAGACCGAAAAGTCTCTCGTAGTTTCTGATACCCACGACACAAGACTCGATCTTAGTGTGTAGTCAGGTCTGTGTATGTGACTGCTGGGTGTATTTAATTATTTATTTAAAACATATCCTAGATTAATGATTAGTAAAAATATTATTTTTGAATTTGATTTATGGATTACATATATCATTCATTTTTAGAATTCGAACCCGAGACTTAAGCGTTGTAATCGTAGCACAACTGCGCCACCGATACTTCTACGGACTATAAATCTTTCAAAATAAGACATTACAACCAAATAAATTGCGTCTACTCACTGCGCAGTGCTCGGCGTGTCGACCGCTAGCACACGTTTCCATTGCTCGTGCGCTGTGAACTGGATCGCCGCGTACGGAACAATCCGCGCCATGGTCGCGCTGTTCCCCCTCCACAACGCTAACAAGCCTTCCGTCCGCAAGCAGTGTACGAGGAACTTGAGCGCCGCACGCCATGAGTATGGGGTTTGTCTTAAACAGGGGAAAATCATAAATTATATCGAATGTTATATATTACATGCCATAGTAAAATACCTTTGAAAATAATCTATGGTATGTAAAGTCCGTCAACCCGCACTAGGCCAGCGTGGGTGACTATATGGCCTAACCCTTCTCAATCGTACTCTTGACTGTAGAGGTGGCTCGTGCCCCGCAGTAGGACGTATATGGACTGATAAAGTACAGCATAGTAAAGTAGATAAGTAATAAAAAGTAACTATAATAAATTGCTAATGAATTAAATAATACAAAATGGCGTCCATCATACTCATTTTATTGTTCACAGCCTGAGACTGTCAGTAACATGTATTCACTGGGAATTACTCATAATAATCTGGACAGTCATTTCTAAAGTTTAATTACATACATGCATACATAAACTCACGCTTTATTCCCAAAAAGGGTAGACTAAAGCTTAACTACTACCTACCCCTAAAGCAAACTATCCCACAGCTTAATGCCTTTGATATTTATTACACACAAATTCTGCTCACGATATCTGGAAGTTGATCTTGGTCCGGTCCAGCGGTGCTATGGCGGTCTTGGCGATGGCCCCAGCCGTGGCCCCGGCCACCAGTGACGTCACCACCATCTCCGCATGGCCCAGCTTCGGTCTCGCCGCGGTCTCGTCGGAGCCTCGAGTTGTTGACGGCTTGTGTGGATCTGCGGTGAAATTGAAAGGAAGATTGTTATCGAAGTAGTTATGGAATGGAGAATGCCCATTCATGGTATCGGCAAAAACACCGTTGACCCCGATACCGATACTGCTTAAAATTCATTATAGCATTTCTTAAGGTTTGTCCTTAAACGTTTTCCTGTTTCATCCCGGGCGACAGATTTTTATAAAATAAAGTAATTATCATCACATTTTACGATACGTCAGCCATTACTACAAATGGGGCTACCAGAGTGACTGGACTTCAAGCTCATTTCTGTAGAACCCCGGGCCTGGGTCGCAATTATGTTTGTTTTAATTGAAAATATTTATTTTTCCCTACACAAAAAAGTATGTTTCATCGAAGGACAAAAATGTTCGCACGGACACCAAGATTCATAGTAAAATGGGCATTCTGATTTGTACTTGTTTTTTGGTTTATTTTAACTTTCAGACGTTTCTGAGACTTTACAGTCTTGACATAGAGAAAATTTCAAGAGTGCCGTCTTCTATAGGATTCAATCGGGATAAATATCCTCTTGAAAACCAACCAGAAAGCAGCAAATGAACTGATGTTTTGTTTGTTTTATTTTATTGCATTGAATAGCTTGATGAGCATGCCATTCGCCTGATGGTAAGCGATACGACCGCTCATGGACTGCAGCATAACCAAACAACATCATGAAGGCAATGCTTGGCATTCCACTGCGGTCGCCATCCTGAGATATAAGAGGTTAAGTCTCAATACGTCCAGTAGTTACTCTGGCTACAATGTCCTTCAAACCGGAACACAACAGCGCATTTACACTGCTGTTTGGCGGGAGAAATAGACATTGCGATGGTACCTACCCAGGCGGCCTCTCACATATGAGAGACCTACCACCAGTTTTTTCGGGAATTTTTGAATCTAAAAGGATGCATGGTCATGACACAACATTGAGATGCAAATCTAAAGACGTGTATCACAAACTTGAAAGCCTCCGTGGCGCAGTTGGTTAAACGCAGACTGCAACGTGAGGCCGCGGGTTCGATTCCCGCACCGAGACAAATGTTTGTGTGAACCACAGGTATTTGTTTCGGGTCTGGGTGTTTGTGAGATGGAAAAGTCTCTCGTAGTTTCTAATACACACGACACATGATCTTAGTGTGGAGTCAGGACTATGTATGTGACTTTTGGGTGTATTTATTTATTTAAACTACAAGAGACATTTTAGCCTCAAACACACCTAAACCCAAATCAAACACTTGAGGTTTATACAATTTGTTTCGGTGGGAGAACCGAACCCGCAGCCTCTTATTTCACAGCCGGTCTAACCAAACATCCACGAAGACTACAACAGAAGTGACAAAAGCAGCAGTGAAATTTCACTTCACGATTTCACCTACTTGTTCCATTCTTATCAACAAGAAGAGTTATCAGTTCTTATCAGCCGTTTAAGCTTCAGTTTAAAGTTTACATTTGTTATCGTCGCAGTAATTTTGTTTATTGTACATTACTAGATACTATTATGTATCTGTGTTTATTTTGCTTCAGGAAAATACTAAATTTCACCATTGTTACATAAACTCACGCCTTTTTCCCAGAAGGGGCAGACGTGCTACCAGGACACCCACGTTTCGCATTGTGATCTTTTCCACGATGTGATAGACGAACCTATAGTCATATCGGGCACAAATTCCTGACTCCGGGCTGATAATGAATAGAAAAATCCAGTTGCCCGACCCGGGATTCGAATCCGAGACCTTAGCTTTGGAATCCATAATACAACTGCGCCATCGAGACAGTGCACTGTCGTTAAAAATACGCCGTGTGCAAAGGCCCTAAGGTATAATGCATGCTCACCATGGTGTGTGTGTGCAGTTCTGTCCTCGTGCAGGATAGGCACCCTAGCCTCCCCTACCGCCATGCTGCTGCTCACCGCATCCTCGCCATCTTCTGCAACAGAAACATCAGATTTCTTTTATTGAATGGCGAGATGAGCATGCTTGATGGTAAACGATACGACCGCTCATGGACAGTAGCAAAACCAAACAACACCATGAATTACAAAGCAATGCTTGGCATTGCCTTGCGCTCGCCTTCCTGAGACATAAGATGTTAAGTCTCAATATTTCTAGTGGTTACTCTGGCTACAATGTCCTTCAAACCGGAACACAACAGTGCATTTACACTGCTGTTTGTTGAAATAGACATTGCGGTGGTACCTACCCAGGCGGCCTCTAACAATATGAGAGACCTACCACCAGTATAAATAAATACACCCTACAGTCACATACATAGTCCTGACCCCACACTAAGATCGAGTCGTATCGGAAACTACGAGAGACTTTTCAGTCTCACAAACACCCAGACCCGAGACAAATACCTGTGGATCACACAAACATTTGTTTTTGTGCGGGAGTCGAACCCGAGTTTCTTGTTAACTAACTAAATAGTGATACTCGAAACAAAACTATATTTAATTTATATCAAAACTCAATGAACTTTGGTCGGTTACAAAAAGAAGAGTCACTCCTTAAAATCCATTTTGAATAGAGCTATGAGTATATAGAAACGCGTACTACATACAGGTCAACATATATCTCTTTATCTACAAACTTGACGTTAAAAATGAATAAATTGATAAAAATATAAATAAACAAGACATAGATAATAAATAATCGCAGTAATTCCTTTGACATTGGTTAATCTATATGGCTTTTAATGAAATAAGCGCGACAAGTGACAAAGTGACATTAGGTGAAAGCTGAAACCGGAGGTCACGGGTTCAAATCCAGAGCACTGTACTGTTCTATACCCCTCCCGATGTGACAACACATCCATGGTCCAGCGTTGTGGATGTTCATGTGCAGTTATCACTTATCAGGTGACCTGTTCGCTCGTTTGACGGATCTATTGTATATAATAAATACTTTATACTTTCATTACATGACACCTAAAAATCAGATGGGTGCCGTGGGATTTGAACCCGCGACCACCATTTCGATAGACGCGTCCGGTCCGGCCCATTAGACACGCAGGAAAACAGAACGAGACGGAACGTTGATTCGCGTTCGAGTGAAAGAGACGGTATACATTCTATTATAAGTAAGCGTGTGGTAAAATTAGGAACTATAAATAAAAAAAAAATGTGTGTGTGTATTAGTGTACACACGTAAGAAGTGAAACTTCTTTATGACATCATTTTTCGAAAAATGATCTACTATTTACAAATTTACAGAATTGGTAAAATAAAGCTAAATTAAATAAAGTTTAAGTTTAGGAGGGGGGAAATTTTTGAGGGAATTTGGGATTTCTATCGGGGCCAATTTGTAGCCCTCACCGAGACGGTTCCGAGGATACCAAGCTCGGTGGGTCCACGACCTTTATTGGCCGAGATAGGTTTAGGGGGGGTGAGGTAAAAAATTTAGGTGGGGGTAGGGGCGGGGGTTAGGTTTCGTGGGGGGGCTATTGGGCACCTTAAAATATTTTTGGGTGGGGAAAGTTGTGGAGGGGGAATTCGGGAATTCTGTTGGGGCAGGATTGTAGGCCTCACCGAGCCGGTTCTAATGAACCCAGGGTCGATGGGTCTACGATGGATAATGCCGGAGATATGAGTAGGGGGGGTGAGGTAAAATTTTTAGGGTGGGGGTAAGCGGGGGGGGGGAGGTTTCGTGGGGAGGCTATTGGGCACTGTTTTGGATTTAGGGTGGGGGAAGGCCAGAGGGGGGGTAAGGATCAAATTACAAAAAAGTGGGTGGGACTTAAAATTTTGGGTGGGACTTGGAAACGGTTGGGGGTGTGGCTTACTGAAGTGGGTACTAATTTACTAAATAAAAAAAGATGGCGCGTAACGGAAGAATGTGACGCGTAACGAAAAATTTTTTCCAACCCCGATAAAGAAGTTTCACTTCAAAAATATCTCCGCTAACTTCATGCGTTCCTGGTACTAAAATAGCTTGATCATGTCGCTTTTTTAAATCGCATCGTAAAAAAATACTTTAACTTCAAAAATATCTCCTTAAGCATTCTTTGGCATAATTTTCATAATGTAAACGAACATCATACTCATTATTTAATGGCCGTCACACACGTAACGATGTAACTGTGCAAGCCTGAGTTTGCACCACTATACTAGAACAACTGGTGGTAGGTCTCTCATATGTGAGAGGCCACCTGGGTAGGTACCACCGCAATGTCTATTTCTTCAACCAAAATATGTGTAAATGCACTGCTGTGTCCCGGTTTGAACGACATTGCAGCCACAATAACTACTAGACATCATGAGACTTAACATCTTATTCCTCAGGATGGTGAGCGCAGTTGAATGCCAAGCAATGCTTTGTAATTCATGGTGTTTGATTTTCTGCTGTCTATGAGCGGTCGTAACGCTTACCATCAGGCGAATGGCACGCTCGTCTTGCCATTCAAAGCAAAAAAAAACGGTTGTTTTCGTTTCGAGACTCATGCTACTCGCGTTTGCGCAAACGTACTTGAACGTATCCGGCCATAATAGTTTTAACATGTCCAATGTAATGATATGTGAAGAAAGGAAAACTATTTTATTACTTTGCCCAACTTACGGGCGACAGCAAATCGTAGACGCCGTTTAACATATATCGTAATGCCGATAACATTAAGTGTTGTTTTAATCAATTGCACAATAAGATAATTGTTGCTCATTGAGATGTAGAGATAGGTTATGTGTTATCGCATATTTGTTTAATGGTAGGTATTTATTGTGGGCGGGGCATTTACAAATAATTGCCGATGAGGTCGAATTGTTATTTATTTATTTATTCTTAACTGCACCCAAAATGAAACCACTTAAAGATATTAGGTACAATTAACAAAAGAGTACAGATGGCAGTGCTATCGCTCCAGGCGATTTGGAAATGGCGAATGGGGCTACCAGAGTGACTGGACTTCAAGTTCATTTCTCCAAGAACTCCGGCCCTGTGTCGCAATTATGTTTTTTTTTTAATAAATAGCTTTCATCGAGGGACGAAAATCTTCGCGCCGGTACTAAGTTTCATAGCAAAATGGTCATTCCCCTTTTAAATTATTAAAGATGTGATGGCCTGTTGGTAATGAACCGGACGCGGCTGCCGAAATATTGGTCGCTGGTTCAAATGCCAGGAGTCCCATGCTCAGAAGTCAACGATTATATCTTGATTCAGTACAGGGGGGTTATTCTATGATCCGAAACGAAGTTCCAAAATTCGATGTCAGAAGTAAGTTAAAGTTTTACACCTAAAAATCTCTGATCATTCGCTCTAAACTTAGTCCATGTTTACCAAGTAGGATAGAGAAATCAAACATCTTTTGAAGTACCTAGGCACATTCGTATAGTTTTACATGCGACGTTCGAAATTTCGAACTATGTTTCGGTTTAGAGTAACTTCCCAGCAAGAAACATGAATATATGCATAGGTGGCAATATGTATGTGGTAAAATAAATTGTTACACCTTGTGGGAACATTTTAATGTGCATTAATCAATGACAATTGTCGCAATTGGCTACAATAGAAACATATATACATTAGAATATAGTATTACAACTATTCCTGGTGACAACACTGAGATAATCAACTAGAGGGAACACTAGAAATTAAATATTTGCCACAATTTAACAACACTATATCTCTCCCTGTCACTTGTACGTGGCGATATGTTCTGTCCCGCTCTGCCCTGCGTGACTGCTATGTACCCAGATGCTATAGTTTATTAAATTTACTGGTGTTTGACTATTTTGAAACCAATAAGTCTTGGAGAATGGTGATACATAATACACGCTCGATATTGTTAATAAATTACAATGTATTGTTTGCTTTACAAGTATTTATTAGAACTCTGGATCTTTGTGAGAATGAAAAGTGTCTTGTAGTTTGTAATACAAGACTTGAATTTTATAACTTAGGGCTGTGTATGTGACTGTAGGGTGTGTTTTTTTTATTATATCAGCAATCAGTCGCAAGACTATAACATACATACATACATACATAAACTCACGCCTTTATTTCAGAAGGGGTAGGCAGAGACGCCAAAACTATAAGGGAATGTGTTAAACATAATATTAGTAAGTAACTAGTAGGTTTTGAAATTATCATATTAATAACTTATGAATAAAGCTGTGATTTATGAATGTAATTTTCATTCATCGCTATAAAAAAAAATACAGCCCACAATTAGTGCTTCTAAAATGTAGAAAAATACACACAATTTTTTTAATACACAATTGTATTAATTCATAGCTCTACATTGGACCTTAGTTTCTATTCACCCTTGAGATTCGATCCACCATGTTTTAAGGCAAGCATTGCCAATTGGCACTTATTTACTATCGAATAAAACGCACCTATGATATATTTAGATAATTCATAACCTAATCTTATTATGCGCATTTCGTATCAAAACAACATCGAACAACAAGCTCCTTACATACTAACATAGTAAACATCATTCAATAATTGGTATTAATGCATCATTCAATATTCATAGAACGTAAACAATCCGAAGATATTGTTAGTAAACTTTCAATTGTAAAATTAGTTATTTATAGCCTAAAGTGCAAAGTCTAAACGTATAAATGTACCTTACAAGGACTTTTAATTACAACACTATTGTCGAAATGTAATAAAAAAATAATAAATATTCATAATACTTACTGCAAACGAACAGAAATCCTTATGAAGATTAAGTTTAAAAAATAAATTTTATGACACACAACGCGCACTGAATGTGTGTTTTTGGGTGTAAAATTCGTTTTTTCAGAGGCTATTGAACCCAAATGCAATTGTTTCTAGGAATTTTCTTGAACGTGGAAAACTCGTGAAAATCCACACGGTTCACGTAACATGCACTTCGGACAGGAAAATTTACTGACGGGCGACTGTCAGATGTCACTGTCATTCGCGCTCACCAATCAGTGCGTTCCACTTGACGATCGCAACGACCACGCTCACGACCGCGATATTTACCGTTCCTTAAGCTCGTGAGCGTTATGATCGCAAACCCAAGTGGAACGGGTTATGAGGCGTTTTGAGCGTTTAAGTAACAAATACCTATTTTAAAAAAGCTATAAAGAGTTAGGTTGCATTATGGGTTAAATCTTGACGGCAAAACATTAAAGTTTTATCGTCTTGTATTCTGTGATAAGCATTAATAAAATTAGATAAATTTATTGATGTTGAAAAAAACCATTTTACGTTCGAAGTAACAAAAATATCCCTCTCCGTATCATATAATGTAATTTTCTCTGTTGACATTTTTCTTGTTTTGACGTTTCAAAATCCCGCCAATTTTCTCAACGCGCACCACGACCCACCTCTTGACATGGGTCGTCGTGAGCGTATGTCATGACGTCATCAGTGACGTTTCCACCGCGACCACGACGATCGTGATCGTCAAATGGAACGGCGAAATGAGTGTTTTTAGCGCCGTGAACGCCTAATGGAACGCGCCCAATGGACTGACATTAGAATGTTGCAAGGAAAATGTTCCCCTAAATCAATATATTATAATTAACTCGATTTAAGATCTTGTTCGACAGAGTATTTCGAGTTGGAATAATAGATTTAATTCTTAATGTTTATGTAAAAGATTATTTTTATATCCTTAATGTAGTCGAATAAACATGTTAACCCGAATCATCAAGAAAGTACGGCATCCATGATAAAAAGCCAGTAAAATATAAACAACTCGTTAAATACAATAACTGGATATCAGGCTTTTATTTAAGTCTTGTTTTCGTTCAACTCGTGAATTAATTCATCAGATTAAGTGTAGATTTTTTATACTATTGTTAAAATTGTAACTGCTGCCTACCCACTGTAGTAACTGCACTAACTATTCGCAGAATCTTTACTACATCTAGGTGTAATACATAGATGTAGTATAAAACCATTATATGGGTGTAATCATAGCGTACATTATATGTATATCTGAGATGTAATAACGTGTTTTAAAATTGAGAATCACAAATTGCCAAACTTAGGAATCGTAAAGATATTTACGATCCAACACTACACGCTGCGCTAAAATAAAATAAAACAAATTATATACCAGAATTTTATTGCAAAATTAAATACATTTTACGTTTTCGTACTTTGTTCACACAAACCTACCAATTGGTAGAATTTCGATACCTGGCAACACTCAATCTCATTCATACATTATTTTCCCATTTTAGCACCATTCATGAATACAAATCGCACATGCTCTGCAAAACGTCTTCACAGATCAACAAGTGTGTTTCCAATGTTTAATTTTAAACAGCATTTAATGATCACAACAAACATTAATTTGAAACGTAATTGTTTCTTAGACTTACGCGAACGTTACATATTGAAATAAAACTATTTTTTACGGATTTTATTAATTGGTTCTATTTTGTGAAGTCTGCCCCGTGACCACGAAAATTGAAAAGCCATCAAAACATTATTTTAATTTTATTTATTGGTCTCCAACTAAGACTACACTAAATTCGCGTAAATCTAAGAAACCATTAAGACTACACTAAAAAAGAATTACTATTAGGAAGTTAAAAAAGTAAAACTAAACCAAATTTGCGATAAAATCTGTAAAAACAATTTTATTTCAATTAATTTGAAACATCATGAAAATTTTTAAAACGACAGGTAATTTTAGTATGATGGGTCCACTCGCTTTCTCTTTCGCACTCACGCACCTTATCCAATATGGTGTCAAAGCCCGCTAGTTGCATCCTTTTCTATTACTCCTGCCACCGATATTTGAAATATTTCAACTTGTTTGATGTGGTATGACCTTTTTCGAGGATATGCGATTTGAAAATTTGCAAAATCATTAGTTAGGCGGCTATGGAATATATTAATATTTCTGGCTTATTGAAATAAGCGCCTTGTTTGCAAGAAACAAGGATTTTATTCCGTATGCCGGTATACCGGGTATATCAAGACTGCGACCGATAACGAAGCCAGGTGGTAGTTTTAGTGGTTACAGACGCGATGCAAATAAAAATTTCACCAAAACAGCGACAGATTTTTTTTAGTTTTTTTTTTTAAATCATCTTCTTTGGGTGGTTAATACCTAGTTTTTGCGAAAATAATAGTTTAAACCCCTACGTACTATTGAGTGTTTAAAAATGAAGAGGTCTACATCATTATTTTAGGAAAACTATGTATTTATCACCAAAATACGACGAAAAGTAAAAAAAAAATATTTTTTTTGACAATTTTTTTATTGCATTGTGTCTGATGTCACTAATACCTGGCTTCGTTTTCGGTCGCGGTCTTGATATACCCGATATATTATGTAATTAATAATGTTAGAGAACCAGCATACAATTTACAAAATGCGGACGAAATCTTTCATTTATTTCAGTCCTTCCATACAGATAATTTTCACACAGAAAAGTGTAATTTTAAAAAAGCCAATTTAAAAATGTGCTACATTATAAAAACTTTAAAAAATATAAAATACTGACGAAACGCCAGTCTAATGGATTTTATATTCCATTTAAACATTTATAACAAGCATTGTTCCTTGTATGCATTTCAGTGTAGGTATATCATTTTAGATCTAAACAATAAGACCATGGAATTATTATGTCCTATCAAATCACTGGATAGAGAACAAAAATTATATTGACAAGACTACATATAGTAATTATAATATAGAGGGAGCGCAGGTCCTTCAAAAACGTAGAAAAAATGGCGGTGTCGGGCCACTTTTTTCTGCCCTCCTATTAGCTGACGTTTGACAGGTTGTCCGACATGCATCAATTATTATTATTTTTTGCTATTGTATAATTATTTAAATTTGCATGCTGTGGTCTCCTATAATTGAAGATCACGTCACAATGTAAACTAGAATAATGCTACACCATTGTGTTTATTATATAATGCCTTGTATCCTTCATTGAAGGTCCTTAAATAAATAAAATAAAATAAATAAATAAATAAAAAAAAAACTATTGAATTCGTCTCAAACTCGTTTTAGACGGATAATAATTGGATATACTTTCAGTTACCAGTGGGATTTATAATAATAATTAGTCCAATTTTCACTAATATAGCAGTGCCAACGAACAGAAAAATATCTACGTTTTTGAAGACCCTGCCTCTATATTATAACTAAGCAAGACTCATATATTGAAGTTAACATAAGGGGTATATCCAAACTATGGACGAAAACGAAGCCAGGAGGTAGTTTTAGTGACTTCAGACACAAAGTATAAAAAATTTCGCAAAAAAAAAAATGGGACAAATTTTTACCAAACACAATGGCATGTGAAAATAAGAAAAAGTCTTCGCTTTTTGCGATATTAGTTGCATTGTGTCTGAAGCCACTAATACTACTACCTGGCTTCGTTTCGGTCGCAGTCCGGACACACCCTGAATAAGTTAAAGTTTAATCGCTGAGTTCCAAGTCGGAGTCTGAGTCATAAGTCTTCCCCCGGATGGTTTTCTTGGTCTGAATGTTGACGGTCTTCTTGCGGTCTTCTGGCGGGACCAGGAGATCCCCAGAGTATTCCAGGACTCCTGACCTGGAAATATTGAAATTTTTGGAACTGGAAAATAGGTCTTGAAACGTGAATATTTAAAATCTTTAAATAGCATCTCCATTCTCTAAATACTTTTTTATTGTTAAGGAAAAGGTAGGTTAACTTAAGCATAGCTGAGGTCTCGTTTTCAAATCCCAGGTCAGGCAAAGTGAAATTGGATTTTTCTATTAATTATCAGCTAGGAGTTAGGAATTTGTGCCCGATATGGCGATAGGCTCGCCCCCTATCACATCGTGGGACGGAACACATGGCGAAACGTGGGTGTCCTGTACCTCTGCCTACCCCTTATGGGAAAAAGGCGTGAGTTTATGTATATGTTTAATTTATCAAGTTATCAGAGTGAATTATATTTTTACCTGGCTATCCTCCACTCGAGCATCTCCATGCTGAAGTCATCTCTGTTCCCCAGGTCGGTGAAGCCCACGATGAAGTCCTTGGTCTTCTGCTCCTTCACCAGGGCTATTGTGGGGATCACGCGGATCTTGAGGCGGCCTGCGAATTAATATTGTGTCTAGTTGGGTGAGAACTATACATTGTATCTTGTGACGGCCTCCGTGGCGCAGTTGGTTAGACGCCGCCTGTAAAACAAGAGGCCGCGGGTTCGTTCCCCGCACCGAAACAAATATTTGTGTGATCCACAGGTATTTGTTTCGGGGCTGGGTGTTTGTGAGACCGAAAAGTCTCTCGTAGTTTCTGATGCACGAAACAAGACTCGATCTTAGTGTGGGGTCAGGACTATGTATGTGACTGTTGGGTGTATTTATTTATTTATCTGTACTAATATACAAAGCCGACGAGTTTGTTTGTTACCAATAATCTTAGGAACTATTGATTCGAATTCGAAAATACTTTTAGTGTTGTATAGGAGATTTATCGAGGATGGTTATAGGGTATATAACTTCACGCTATAACCAATAGAAGCGGAGCATTGGCAAACTTCGTAAAAACTAATATTTAACTTTATAATGTGGGGTCAGGACTATGTATGTGATTATTGGGTGCATTAATTAATAAAACAAGTGTTATAAAGTGAATAAGTAGTAAATTCAACATACCAGTAAGAAACGGAGCTCGTTCCACGTCCAGCTTGACAAACCTGGCCTCGACGTGCTTCTGCGCCAGGTTCTTGAGGTGCATGTCCACGATGCGACACCGAGGCGTGTCCGACTTGTAGAAGTGACACACCACGTTCTCACTCTTATTGCAAACCGTGAAAAATTCTTTTTCACCGTCAATTTCTGTGTATTCTCCGTGGCCCTGGAGAGAAAATAATAATACATACATACATAAACTCATAGTACACTACTTTTCCCAGAAGGGGTAGGCAGAGGTGCTACCAGGACACCCATATTTCGCCTTGTGTGTTCTGTCGCACGTTGAGTCTATTGTTATATCGGGCATAAATTCCTGACTCCGGGCTGATAATGAATAGCAAAATCCAATATCACTTTACCCGACCAGAGAATCAAACCCGAGACCTTAGCTTTGCAATCATACTGAAGTACCACTGCGCCACCGAGGCAGGAAATAAGAATGTCAGCCTATATACGTCCCACCGCAAGGCACGGGCCTACTCAACAGCTGAAAAATCGATTGAAGTTAAGCCACAATCCATCGCGCTGGCCTAGTGTGGTTTGACGGACTTTACATACCATAGAAATTCTTAACGATCGCTACCGTATGCAGGTTTCCTCACGAAGTTTTCCTTCACCGTTATAGTGCGTGGTGATTGTCTATCAATACACACGTGACTCTGAAAATTCAGCGGTGTGCCCTGGGATCTGACCCACGACTATCATGAAGATGGTGGCTGGTGCGTCTGGTCCATTACTAACAGGCTGCCACGCATCCTACCACTATTACCACTTCATGTAATCAAATTTCGACAGCCTCCGTGGCGCAGTTGGTTAGACGACGCCTGTGAAACGAGAGGCCGCGGGTTCGATCCCCGCACCGAAACAAATATTTGTGTGATCCAATGGTATTTGTTTCGGGTCTGGGTGTTTGTGAGACCGAAAAGTCTCTCGTAGTTTCTGATACACGACACAAGACTCGATCTTAGTGTGGGGACTATGTATGTGAATGTTGGGTGTATTTATTTATTTATTTATTATTATTAATTAAATATGTTTTACTCACGATGGCGAGCCACTCCTGTTTCAGTTTAGCTCGCTTCTTCATCTCGGCGACGCGCTGCCGCCTGATCGACTCCAAGTCACCGCTGTCCATCGTCTCCAGCCTAGAAATAAATTATAATTTATATCTACAATATGGCCTTGATAATTATTCATTCATTTTTATTGATTCTAATGGCGAGAGCTTGCCGTTCGCCTGATGGTAAGCGATACGACCGCTCATGGACAGTAGCAAAACCAAACAACATGAATCAAAGCAATGCTTGGTATTCCACTGTCATCATTATGTCAAAAGTTACTCTGGCCACATTGTCCTTCAAACTGAAACACAACAGTGCATTTACACTTTTACTGGTGGTAGTGTGTGGTGGCCTGTTGGTAACGGACCAGACGCGGCTGCCTACATGTTCACGGTGGTCGCGGGTTCAAATCCCAGGGCACACCTCTGACTTTTCGGAGTTATGTGTGTATTGATAGTCAATCACCACGCACTTTAACGGTGAAGGAAAACATCGTGAGGAAACCTGCATACCGTAGCGATTTTAAAGAATTTCTACGGTATGTAAGTCCGCCAACCCGCACTAGGCCAGCGTGGTGGACTATATGGCCTAACCACTCTCAATCGATTCTCTCGATTGTAGAGTAGGCCCGTGCCCTGCAGTGGGACGTATATGGGCTGATATAGATACTGGTGGTAGGTCTCTCATATGGATGAGGCCGCCTGGGTAGGTACCACCGCAATGTCTATTTCTCCCGCCAAACAGCAGTGTAAATGCGCTGTTGTGTTCCAGTTTGAAGGACATTGTAGCCAGAGCAACTACTGGACATATTGAGACTTAACATCTTGTCTCAGGATGGCGAGCGCAGTGGAATGCCAAGCATTGCCTTGTAATTCATGGTGTCGTTTGGTTTTTCTACTGTCCATGAGGGGTCGTAACGCTTACCATCAGACGAATGGCATGCTTGTATCACCATTCATAGCAATAAAAAAAAACACTGCTGTTTGAAGGACATTGTAGCTAGAGTCACTACTAGAGAAATAGACATTGCGGAGGTGGCTACCCAGGTGGCCTCTCACATATGAGAGATCTATCATCAGTAATTATATTTATAAAACCTATTTAATAATTATGGAATGTAATAAATACACTACATTACCTCTCTAGCTCCTGGTCGAGCTGCTTCTCCATAGTCTCCGCTACTTTCTGTAGTACTTGCTCCATTTTTATATCTGAAAGGATATTATAATCGTTTTATATGTATGTAAGTGCTTCTTGAGTTAATGTTTTCACTGTGTATTTTATTTTAAAATTATTCATAAAGGGGTAGGTAGAAGTTCCAATCATGGTTGTCATAGATAGCCAAGCTTTTTTCCATCTGTACATTAGTGATGTAAAATTGAAATGCATATTGCGCTTATCTAAAACGGTTTCTTTATAATGATTTTAATTTAAAGTGAGGTGTTATTTTCTTCCATCGCATATGTAACGGCATCGTGGAGTTAATCAATATTTTCGTACAAACTCTGTATGCGGCATGCATTGTGCGCACTAGCAGTTTTAGTAAGTGACAAAGTCATGCGCTACTTTGATTAGAGTCTTGTTGCGCCCGGCACAATATCAACACGTATTAAATAGATAAATAAATAGAATAGTATGAATATATCATTTTTTATTCATCTATGATAATATGATCACAATACATAAATAATGACGCAGTGATAAAGTGCCTATATTTTAAGTAAGTGTAAGTGCCAAGTGGTGACACCGACAAATATACACTGCAACAAATCTCACCAAATAACGTTTCAGGCCTTTAATTGATTTATTTCAAAATACAGAACTCTTCTCTTCGTTTCTCGGAGACCGATGACCTCATACCACACATGTTCATAAAAAATGAAATAAAACAATGACTTACGTGTTTATACCACCGGTAACAATTATAATCCACTGAGAATTGATAAAACTTGAATAATTACACACTTTTCAATGGTTATTCACATAAAAAATATTAAATCTCATTCTATTGATAAAACAAATGCCGAATTATTTACGCAGGAGACCTGTCAAGTTAAACGTCAATTCTCACTTGTAATTTTAAGCAGAGGAAGCTTGACCATACCGCCGTCAGCAACTGTCATTATAGATGTTTAAATGTCCTAGATACAATTAACTGGGGTAACTTTGATCCAAGCGGATTTAACTTTGCATAAAATATCAATAACAATATGATTAAGTTTTATTACGCTATGAAGATTCATAGACAGTAAATACCAATACAATAATTCATATATTAGCTTACTTATATTATTTAGGGAAATAAATAAATCACATTACAATGATAAACTAGAGCAGTCATTGCGAGAAAAATCTATCCATACCAGACACACGGGACAGAGCGAGACGGTCCATATTTTACGAACGAGTGACAAAGACAGCAATATCCCACATCCCAATAATAATAAAAGTCATAAATGTGAATAAATATTTATTTATACATAATCATTAACAACTTCCGACCGACAGGATAAATATTAAAACGACTACATGCTGTAGTCTATGTCCTACATGAGCTATAGCCATCGCACCGACTATGAACACTTATAATAACCGATGACTACAATTCACTCAACGTAGTCTTAAAATATTGAGTAGTCTATAAATGTAGTGTAGTGTAGAGACTACATTTCACCTAATGTATTCTCCTCACTGCATTTGACTCTAGTTTCAGAAACTGAAATGTGACGTCATCAATGACGACATTGTGACAAAATACCCGTGTCGGTCGGTATTAATCTTAAACACTAATATATTTTCAATATTTTATACATTCCTTCATTAATATTCTTTTATAATGGAATTACACAATTTTGTATGAGTCTGTCTGTTTTGGAACTAAAAGGGCGTAACAGAAACAATTAGGGTGCGTTGGGGAACACCGTAATACAAGAATGGAGGGGGGTAAGAACGCAAACTCGTATTTTTTATACTCTTATAATATGAACATTTTCTCAAATCAAGCATTATAAAAATACCGGTGGCTTAAGATGAGGGCATCGATGTTTCTGAACATAGCCACTTCAGACAAATAAGTAACATCAATAAATTTACTCGCCTCATTAAATCCGGGATAAAAAGTAGCGAAAACTTATAATCGTAATCCCATAGGGGTAAGCAGAGATTGAATCTCCATTTCGCTCGATCTTTACATAATTTCGCTTCGTTTACTTTCATCAATCTCTTCATACATTCTCGTCGGTTCAGGGTACGTTTAACCTGGCCCTTACCAAAAATATTCGTCACTTTAAAAAAAAAAACATTTTCCTGACGTCACAAAACAGACAGACACGCCACAACTTTACAACTATATCTATCTATACAAATAATAATAAACAATTTACTTTTTTCAGTCTTTGCAGCTCCGTTTAGTTATATTCCAGAAGTTACTATCATTATCAGAAATATTTTTATGCCGGCACGACTGAGCTTCTATAATGCGCCTGATGGTAAGCGCAGTGCAGATAGAGTATCCTTTATACAGGGTTAGGCCGAAATATAATAAACACACCCAACAGTCCCATACATACTCCTGGCCCCACACTAAGATCGAGTCTTGTGTCGTATCAGAAACTACGACACTTTTCTGTCTCACAAACACCCAGACCCGGGACAAATACTTGTGGATCACACAAACATTTGTCTCGGTGGATTGAAGCGGCCTCTCGTCTCACAGCCGACATCTAAACAACCACCCACGGAGACTGTCAGAATGATGGAAGGAAAGAAGAATGTCGAAAGGGTGATATATAATAAACTGTATTTATGGGGCCAATCCTGAACTCGCGAAAAAATCAGCTGTTCCATACATTTTGCAGTCAAAAGAACATTTTTGTATGAAACGGCTAATTTTTACGCGATGTCAGGGTTGTTAATTGGGGCTAAAGCATTTACCTTTTTGCCTAACCCTGTATGATTATATGTATCTGTATCAGCCCATACACGTCCCACTGCAGGGCAAGGGACTACTCTACAATCGAGAGTACGATTGAGAGATTAGTACAGTCCACCACGCTGGCCTAGTGCGGGTTAGTAGACTGATCCTCCTAATATTAATAAGGCGAAAGTTTTTATTTGCTACTGCTTCACGCTCAAAGAGACGGGCCAATTTAAAGGTATAACCGCCGGCACGGATCTTGAGCGCTCGGCGACAGAGTGGGGATTGCTTTGCGCATCGTGAACTTAAGGACAAAATAAATGAACGAATTGAACAAACGCAATGAATGAATTAGGCATAACAACAATATGGCGTTGCGTAGTGAACCAATCACTGGCCGATGCTATAATGCCCCCGCCCGCTTACTTCATCATACCTCTAAAGAGACCCAAAAATCGACATCTGCGCAAGTAACGGCCAGCGCTCAAGATCCGTGCCGGTAGTTATAACTGAACGGAAGGTAACTGATACCCTAGATTAAGATAACTCACTTTTATCCCAGGAAAATGTATAGTGGGAGTTTTATCCCAGAAAAACATTTTCACGCTAACGAAGTTGCGAAAATAATATAATCCTGGGTCTTTTGAGCGTGGAGTTAATTAATTAGCCGACATCATTCTATGAAATGGCTAACAGCCGATGCCAACAATCAATCAAAAGTTTTAGATTGAAGTCAATCCGGATTGGTTTCTACTTTTCGATTGGTCGAATATCTTGTTGCCAATAAACAAAACAGGCGACAGTCGATTGCCTCTGTTGATAGATTGAAAACAATCGGTTCCCTCTTGACAATTTAGTTTGACGCAGAATATTTCATTGCATATTTATGCACATTCAGCATTTTGTAAATAAATAATTTGTGAAAAACAAAAATTAACGTTAGAAATAATAATAATTGCAATAAAAACAATTCAATTTATCCCAATTATATAGATTTTTACAGAATTGTTGTGTTTCTGGCCACTGAAAAATAATATATCCAGTAAACAATGACTTATCACTTGTCATTCTAATAGAAATATTAAGTGAATATTGTGGAGAAAATTGCGAAATGTGATTGAACATTTCCGTGGAAAGTGATCACTGCCGCCCATGAACATCCACTACGATTGAATCGGGAGGAGAGCGAGAAGGCCATAGCCTGCCCATTCATACTGAGTCATGGCTAATAGCAGCGTGGCTCTACAACTTCCCATGATCAAAATTTGATTCCCTTTTCTATTATTTTTATTCTTTCTATTATTATTGTAAATTGTGAGTAATAAAGAATATTTCATTATAAATGTGTTTTCACAAACACACTGAACAATTAAATAAAAATACAACTATGAAATTAAGAAACATATCATAACAGAAATCATATTTATCAAAGTAAAACAAAAAATATCAATTCGTTCAAGATAAAATATACACAACAATACAATAATTTAGATCTAACTGAAGAAATCATTAATCAATGTTGTGTCATCTTCATCTACATTCGTTTCTACTTTCTAGTTTCATTGCTGTTGGCAAATCTGCATGAATAATCCGTGGAAATTCTCGGATTGCAATATTGGATTGTTTTGAACAATCCATCCAAACGTCAACACTGATAATTGTTTATTGGCAAGCCTAAACTGTCATTTTCATACAGAGGACAATCCACAAGCAGGGATTGGCCCTCCCAAAAGTAGATTGTTTTTTTAGATAGTTTTTTCCCTACTGAGATTGATTATTGGCAAGCTATAATCAGAAAAAAGATTGAGCTGTCAATGTCAAACAGCAAATTTTGGATTGGGATTGATTGTTGGCATCGGCTGTAAGCCATAAGGCAAACTATTTGAACAACACTGCGATTAAATTCAGGCGCATTGTAGTCGATTTGTCGTGCCTGTTTACAAAAACATCTCCGCCACTTTCGTGCGTTCCTGGTACTTGAAGTATAAAAAAACTGTCTAAAAAATGATGAATTTGTTAATATCGCCTATTACCTATTTAGCACAAAAACATCCCCCAACTTCATGCACACCTGGTACTTTAAACTTCATCATGTCGCTTTTTCGATGTCGTTGTGCGCGCGCATCGTAAAAATTTACTCTCATAATTTTCCAAACGTCCAAAGAAACTTCAAAAACTTGACTTTATCTACACGGTGGTCTTTTCCGGCCAGATGTGGACTTCCTTAATAATGTAACCTCTGGAATTATACTCGATAAATTTTTCATGTCGAAATCCGTTTTATATGGCAAGAGAAATAAAAATAAAAGTCGGGCTGCAAAATTGTACAACGATTTACACATAGTGCGGTCGAGATTTAGATTAAAATTAAATATGATAATATTTCTATATATTCTCCGAGGTCCGTTGTCTATTTAACCTTTAATTACCATACTTAACCGACTTTAAAAAGGAGGTTATATGTTTATGTATAATTTACGTTATTCCGTCATTTATGTACCGATCAATAAAATTATTTCATTTTTCTTAAGGGTAAAAATATATTTTAAAATCCCTCGACCACACCAAATGTAAATTTAACACAGCAATGAAATATTTAACAATATTAACATATCTGCAATAACACTGTTAGATTTTGAGAATATAATTACATCCTTGCTTAAAATATTGAGAAACATATATCGAATTATTTGAATACAGATCCTTTAAGTTTTTTTTAAACAATACCATTAAGGGACATACCATAGACATACCATAGCGATTTGTAATAATTTCTATGGTATGTAAAGTCCTTGCACTAGGCCAGCGTGGTGGACTGTACTAACCCCTCTCAATCGTAGTCTCGATTGTAGAGGAGGCCCGTACCTGCAGTGGGACGTGTATGGGCTGATACAATATAATAAAGAAACAAATTTAATATCAAAGTGGTTTGGAGTCGTGTTATGACTTTAGAGTAGGCTGTTACTAATAATGACTCCGTGACGTAGATGGTTAGACGCCGGCTGTAAAACGAGAGGCCGCGGGTTCGATCCCGCACTGAAACAAATATTTGTGTGATCCACAGGTATTAGTCTCAGGTCTGGTCAGACCGAAATGTCTCGTAGTTTCTCACACGACACAAGACTCACTCTTAGTGTGGGGTCAGAACTATGTATGACTATTGGGTGAAAAAAATATGGATATCTACCAAGGGGTAAAATATTCTCGAAATCCAACAGTATATAAATAACTTTACATAACATTATATACTGGGTGATATTAACAAATGATAATTAATTTAACCCACACGTTTCTCATCACCCCAGGTGACATTGAACAAAATTTTAAAAAAATCCGAGGTTATTTTTTGTCAAAAATATTTTTTTTATTTTTACCGCTTAGCTGAGGTTTAGTTCGATTCGGGAACCTAGGCCGTAGAAAGGATACGATACCTATACGGATTGATCAAAAGAGTTGAAAACTAAAATCGTGATTTCTGACAAAACTACCAGGTAGTTTTTTTTTCAAACTTGGTACAATGTTACCTGGGGTGGTTAGGAACATGTGATCTTAATTAAATACCATATGTTAGTATCACCCTGTATACCATTCAACACTTAAACTCGTGTTCAACATTGGTCAATCATTACATACAGTTACAACGCCTTTGAGTTTTTAAGAGCGGGTGAAAGATGAAAAGGTTTGCTAAATATGCACTAGTACCGATGGTAGAACGAACGGGATGGAAGATAACCTAGCCTAGGAGTGACAGAGATAGATATATTGGTATAGAACTTGAATCTGTAACGAAAATTTGCCATTTAATTGTAACTATATAAGTCGTCTACAATATTCTGTCGCCGAAAGCGTTGTAGTCAAATAAATAATAATGGTTTTCTCTCTCTTTATATTTCATTACATTGGACATGTTAATACTTTTAAATTACGAGTATAAATACTTGTTTATATTATCAAAACATATTTCCAACAATGCGTTAATGTTTTAAATTTTATTTTTGTAGTTCCAAACTTCGCCACCGCCAATAGATGATATATGACTTAAATAAAGAAATCAAATTTCCCACCGTTGAGCCTATAACATACCATTATGAGATGAGTGTAATATTGCTTGTAATAATATCAGCTTCAACTGCGCTTATTTGCAAATTCATTCACAATTGCGTTCTCCAGATATATGGAGTTAAACGAATTGCTTCAATAGGTATTTCTGTCAAAGCACCGACTCAAATTGTAAATTTTATATAATTTTGGAGGAAAATACTATTAAATTATGAGTAAATTGCTTAAACCATGGATCATAAAGTAAAAATTTTCACCACTGACTTTAATCAATCAACGTTTCCTATACAAATGTTCTTCAATCTCTTTAATTAATACAATAGGTTCGGCAAACGAGCAAACAGGTCACCTGATAAGTGATCACTGCATATGAACATCCACAACGCTGGACCATGGATGTGTTGTCACATCAGGAGGGGGGAAGGAAAAAGGATGTTAAGAGAACAGGGGGTATATGGCATCTGGCAAACTTTTAAAATCTTCACCAACCTCTCAAAAACTCCATAGGCGACAACGGACGTCGATATCATTGTAGGCCTTATTACCGTATATTCTTGCTGCTTCGGAAGAAGTAGTGTTTAGCAGTTGTATAAGTAAGAGAAGTTTGTAGAAGTTCTTACCTTTGATTACCAAAAAAAATATTTTTGTAGTTATTTTATATTACTGTAGTCATATATTCATGTAGTCATTTTAAGTATTTATTCATGTAGTATATATTTTTATTGTAACAAAAATCAATATATCTTACTTAACATTATTATTGCTATTACATTTCATATTTAATATATTTACACAAATATTTTCAAATAATACAAAAATAAAATGGAGATACCCAGGCAAGAAAACCTTCAAAATATTTTGCCGGCCTCAAAGCCACCGTACAAGCACTACTTCTTCCGAAGTATAGAGAATTCGACGTCCGCTTACAATTATATCTATATAAACAATATATTTACAATATTTTTGTTACTATGTACTATATACCTTATACAGGGTATATCAAGACTGCGACCGAAAACGAAGCCAGGTGGTAGTATTAGTGGTTACAGACACGATGCAAATAAAAATTTCACCAAAATAGCGACAGATAATTTTTTAGAGTTTTTTAAAAATGTTCTTGTTTGGGTGGTAAATACCTAGTTTTTGCGAAAATATTAATTTAAACCTTTACGTACCAATGAGTGCTTAAAAATAAAGAGGTCTACACCATTATTTAGGAAAACTATGTAAATATAACCCAAATACGACGATAAGTAAAAAATTACAAAAAGAAAGTTGTCGATTTTTTTTGCGAAATTTTTACTTGCATTGTGTCTGAAGTCACTAACACTACCACCTGGCTTCGTTTTCGGTCGCGGTCTTGAGATACCCTGTATATCCCACGGCTAGGAATAGAACTATGCGGCGCCTTCCTTCACTTTGAGAACCTCTCTCTTTTATACTCTCTCTCTCTTCAGCCTCAGGAAGTCCACTGCTGAACACAGGCCTTCCAAGAAACTAAACATCGACCTGTTGGAAGCATCCAGCGACGCACTGCAACCGAAACCAGGTCATCCGTCCACCTTGTGGGTGACCACACTTGCTTGTCTTAAAGTCTTGCCCCTTTTATACTGATGTATCAAGACTGCGTCCGAAAACGAAGCCAGGTGGTAGTATTAGTGACTTCAGACACAATGCAACAAAAAAATTCGCAAAAAAAAATCGACAACTTTTGTTTGTAATTTTTTACTTATCGTCGTATTTGGGTGATAAATACATAGTTTTCCTAAAATAATAATGTACATATTTTTATTTTCAAACACACAATGGTACGTAAGGGTTTAAATTACTTTATTCGCAAAAACTAGGTATTTAGCACCCAAACATAACGTTTTTAAAAAAATGCAAAAAGTAATCTGTCGCTGTTTTTGCGAAATTTTTATTTGCATTATGTTTGTAACCACTAATACTACCACCTGGCTTCGTTTTCGTTCGCGGTCTTGATATACCCGGTGTAAGTAGTCTATGCCCAACAGTGAGATATATGTAATATAGTACATAGTAACGCCGTGTAGGCTTTGTGTCCGTTGTAGTGAGATCAGTGGGTTCGAACCCGGTGTTGGACTATGGGCGGGCGTGTTCAATGGTTTTGAGTATATCATGTTTGGACCTATAGCGGGATTTTGAGGGAGTTAGTAATTTTTAATGCTCTTCCATATTTGACGAAGAAAATACGAGAAATATGTTTTATTGGCAAAACAAAAATATTACAATAAAAGGTGTAATACCAAAATTATTGAACGAAATGTATGTTTTTTTTTATGTCTGTGTTAAAATGACATTAATTTCAATTATACTAAATATTTATGGATAAATCAAAGAAAATACTATAAAAACCGTTGTTAATAAACTAGCGCCATCTATAAACCCAAAACGTAATTACTAACTCAAACACCCGCCACTAGATGTCACTGTAATACATTGTCCGCCACCCACAGTCCAACGGTCGTTGTATTATTAAAATCCTTTGTAGGCATGAAATGTGGTGTCATAGTTCAAAATATATTTTTACTATTATTTATGGCGTTCTTTATTTTGAAAATAACTCTGTATTGCTGAGCACGGGACTCCTCTACAATCAAGAGTTCGATTGAGAGGGGTTAGGCCGTACACTACACAGGCCTAGCTAGCAAGATAACTCGAGGATTTTTTTTTCTTGATGTATAATTTTTGTTCAAAATATTGCAATTACACCATGATATTGCAAATTATTTAATTAAGTATACCGTATTTTTTTCAGACAATCGTCTAGTTATTGTTTATTAGTTTAGAAGTGATATTTAGTTTTTGTCTAATTCTAATATTTTTAACCGACTTCAGAGGAGGTTATCAATTCGTACATTTTTTTTTCTTATGTATGTTCACCGATTACTCTGAGATTTCTGATTCGATTTACGTAATTCTTCTTTAATTGGATGCAAAATAGCTGCCATTTGGTCCCATAAAAAGTTGGTGAAGACCTGATGAATATCTTCGGACTTAGAGAGTAGAACTCCTCGAAATTGAGCAGGTTATCGATGGTTTTTACGCAATAGGTTCAGTATAAAAGTCAAATTGTAGTGAGGTAGAGAAAAAGGGGTGGGGGTGAGGAGGGGGTGAGAAAATTAACATGCATGTAAATACTTAATATCTTCGGCAGCTTTGAACCGATTTTAGTGATTTTTCTTTTGTTTGATGCGGAAAAGTTGCCATTTGGTCCCAAAAAAAATTGGTGAAGATCTGATGAATATCTTCGGACCTGGAGAGTAGAACTCCTCAAAATTGATTAAGTTTCCATCAATTTACATGTAAATACTTAATATCTTCGGCAGCTTTGAACCGATTTTAGTCATTCTTCTTTAGTTTGATGCGGAATAGTTGCCATTTGGTTCTATAAAAAAGTGGTGAAGACCTGATGAATATCTTTGGACCTGGAGAGTAGAACTCCTCGAAATTGAGTAAGTTTCCATTAATATGCATGTAAATACTTAATATCTTCGGCAGCTTTGAACCGATTTTAGTGATTCTTCTTTAGTTTGATGCGGAATAGTTGCCATTTGGTTCCATAAAAATTTGGTGAAGACCTGATGAATATCTTCGGACCTATACAGTAGAACTCCTCAAAATTGAGTAGATTTCCAATGGTTCTTTTTGTAACAGGTTCAGTATTAAAGTCAAAGGAGATCGGTCGATTTGGTCCAACTGTGGACAAGAAATTCATTACTAACAAAAAATTTGGCGTATTTTTTTAGATTTATTTCTCTATTTACTTTTATCCTACACCATTGGAATTAGATTTACAAAAAAATGAGGATATCATGAAATATTTCTACCATTTTTGTATTTGTCAGCAACATTAATAGAGTTGACATCTGTCACGAGACTATTATCTGTCAAATTGCATTGTTTATTTCGTCGTGTACTAATGTGTATTTAAAATTGAATTAATTTGAAAATCATATAATTTCGTTTTGTGGCTGGGTGTTGTGTTTATTCTCTACGGCGTCCCTTGCAGTCAATTGCTTACCTCGATTCAACAATACTATAGCATATAAATAAGTTAAAATGTTTATAATCGTCATGTAAGCAAAAACTACGGGAAATCATTGATGCGCACCTGAAGCCAACAACTACGAGACACCGATCGTAAAGGCGCAAAGGCTTACATGATCTGTAATGTCTGAATGGATTCATCCTCAATCATTGTTTTATTTTTTCATTATTGTGTACGGTAGCTTCAGATATTTTTTAAACTAGCGCATGACAAAGTGACTAGCTACGTACAATAAACCTGATATCAAAATAATATACTTTTAAATATTCAAATGTGTTTTTCTGTATTCCTTGATAAGCTTACGTACTTTATAATAATGTTTATTCATACTCATCCCAAACTTAAAATATAAGCCAACTATGACATTACGTATTCAGATAGCAGAAAATGGTAGATTTTGCAAAACTTTAAGAGGATAAATCTTAAAAACCCCGTATCCTAGCTCAAGAAGACTATGTTATATTTGAAGGATAAAAAATCCTTATTATTTAATTCTATGTCTCATTTGTCTCCACCATTTTTCCACTACTAGGCCCAATATTCATAGGAAAACGACCGATCTCCTTTTAGTAACGTAGAGATAAAAGGGTGGGGGTGAGAAGGGGGGCGAGAAAATGAAAATTATGTAAATACTTAATATCTTCGGCAGTTTTGAACCGTTTTTAGTTATTCTTCTTTAGTTAGATGCGAAATAGTTGTCATTTGGTCCCATAAAAAATTGTTGAAGACCTGATGAATATCTTCGGACCTAGACAGTAGAACTTCTCAAAATTGAGTAGGTTTCCAATAGTTCTTTTTTAACAGGTTCAGTATTAACATCGAACTATAGTGAGGCAGAAAAAGTGGTGGGGGTGAGGAGGAGGGTGAGAAAATTAAGTTACTGTAGGCGTTTTGCTCTTATGAGCGTTGTTAACGAAAATTGAGTTTAGCTCACACTAAAAAGTAAAAAAAAAAAAACTACGTTTAAAAAAACCGACTTCAACTACTAAAAAGTATAAAATAACTTAATAAAGATTTAATTTAATACACCTCTTGTGCAAACCTATACCTTTCATATCAATGAAATACAATTATTTATATGTGCTACCTATTGATAGGTTTGAAGTCGGTGCCAAGCCTTAAACAAAATAAAACTTAATATTATAAACAGTTTAGTTTCTGTAAACAAATTTTTACGCTAAAGATTAACCTACATAAATAATCCTATAAGCAATGTGAATTTGTGACATTTTGGTTTGCGTATTGGTACCTCTGTTTTGAAAACAAACTAATAATGGAATTAAGTAATAATGAATACCTACTATTATAAAAACAACTTATATACTATACCTTTGTGCAGCAGATAAATTTTACAAATCTATAATATATAAATAAGGTAACAACGAATCAAAATTTTACTATATTTCGAGACGACCGCCTACGTCGTTTGCCCGCTTGTGTTGTTTTCATTGTTCTAGACTAGTATAGATTTTTTCAATATTTTTTAATATGCGACACTTTTTCAGGTTAAAAACTTCTGGCGACCCCCGTGGGCGATACACAGACTAAAAGTTTTAGAAAAAGATTTAGATGTGATTTAGAAAGTGATTTAGAAGACTGTGTTAATGAATTTCTCCATTTTGGTACCTAAATTTATTATGAACAACTATACTCTGTAAGAATGGCGACTTCTTGAGTAAGGCCCCCAGGTGGTCGCGACCCACAGATTGAAAAACACTGTTATAGACAAAGCTATCCCGCTCAAGGTCACGCGCGGCGAGTGTAGGTACCTACTATTCCATTTGGCTTGGCACCGATTTCAAACCTATCAATAGGTAGCACATATAAATAATTGTATTTTATTGATATGAAAGGTATAGGTTTGCACAAGAGGTGTATTAAATTAAATCTTTATTAAGTTATTTTATACTTTTTAGTAGTTGAAGTCGGTTTTTTTAAACGTAGTTTTTTTTTTTTACATTTAATTTGTAAAATGAGACTCACCACCTTGACGGTCAATCCGAAGCTCGGTTTCGTGGGATTATAATTGTATTTTTTGTTCTGTATCTTTATGTATTTAATAAGTAAATAAATAATAAATTGAATAATTCTTCGGGAACAGCAATTAGTTATTATCCTATCCCTCGGGATCAGTAGTTGTTTTCTGGATGAAACATCCTATATATAATATTCTCGATTCCTGACAACATGTATGGCCAAGTTTTATGATAGTTAAATCGTAGAAGCGAAACACATTCGGATAAAAATATATGTTAAACTATGAACACCAGTGAGCGTTTGCGTCATTCGATATTTTAAAACAAATATAATTACATTCAGTACTGGATTCATGAACATTTGTATAAATACACCAGACAGTTAAAATATCAAATACTTTGAAAATCACTACTATTTGAAGTCCAGTGGAAATTATAGTTATTTTCTATTTTAGTGAGAATTTTTTGATACATATAAAAAGTATTTTAATTCATTTTTGATCTTAGATTTAATTTAACACATTAAAATATACAAGAAATCATAAGCATTTGGGAAAAACCACGCATTTATTATATTCACGAATCCAGTACCAAATACAGGGTATATCAAGACCGCGACCGAAAACGAAGCCAGGTGGTAGTTTTAGCGGCTACAGACACAAAAAATTTTGCAAAATAAGCGACGGTTTTTTTTTTTACAATTTTTTAAAAATCATCGTTTTTGAGGGGTAAATACCTAGTTTTTGCAAAAATAGTAATTTAAATCCTTACGTACCATTGCGTGTTTAAAAATTAAGCGATGTACGTCATTATTTTACTAAAACTATGTTTAATCACTCAAATACGACGATATGTAAAAAATAACAAAAAAAAAATTGACGATTTTTTTTGTAAAATTTTTACTTGCATTGTGTTTGATATCACTAATACTACCTCCTGGCTTCGTTTTCGGTCGCGGTCTTGATATACCCTGTATAAAAATTGATCCTTCGAGCCGGATCACTAAAACTCAATCATACAGTCTTTAACATCCATTTTATACATTTAATGACTCAAGTAGCAAATCACAGCTATTTTCACAGTGATTTTTCAAGTTTCACTGCTATTTCACTGTTAAATTTCATATTCAAGTAGTCTTGTGACACTATATACATAATATTACACGTCATAGTCCACTTGTGGGGTTCCTTGCCCAGCGCTGGGCGCGGTCTCACGCGTAGTTGTTGGGGCTGTGGCCTCGAGACGTCGAGCCGGAACCGCCGTACGACGGGTCCAATCTGTGGGACCAATATTTAAAGAAACGTTATTATACTACAAAAATACTTTTTAAGAATTGAAGCTATATTTAAATTACATTGGCCGACGTATTATTTAACGACTCAAAAGATAAATACAACGAACAGTCACATACACAGTCCTGACCACACACTAAGATCGAGTCTTGTGTCGTGTATCAGGAACTACGAAAGACTTTTCGGTCTCACAATACCCTCGATATAAATACATGTGTATCAAAATTTTTTCTCGATGCGGGGATCGAACCCGCGGCCTCTCGTTTCACAGTCGACCAAGCTACACAGGGAACCAGAACGAGATGGAACATAGCTCCACTCCATAAGAGTGAAAGCGACGCACATATCTTGTATAAATTTACCTGTAATCATGTCTATACAGGGAGTAGTCGTGTCTCGGCAGTCTCCGCGGCGAGGGGCTTCCGCTGGGGCTGCGCGCCTCGGCCACGCCCCCCACGCCCCCTGCTGACGGACCCACGCCCCCCGCGCCCCCCGCACCCCCCGCACCCGCGCTCGACCTGCTCACTGCAACACATATACATAGTTTTCCATGTCATTCATTTTATGTTCATTAGTTTTTAACCGATTTTAATAAGGAAGGAGGTTTCAATATTTTGGAATTTTTATAACACACTTATTAGCTTCGTCTGTATGTATTTTGTATACACTATGAAACTGACATAGTCTACATCGACTCAAAAGTCTCCGATATAAATAAGAATATCAAAAAAATTAGTATGTACATGCGTACGAAATTTTTTGAAGTCCTTTTCGAGTACTTCAAAACGTTGTATTTGAAATATTGCACTTGAAGTACAAGGATTAATGATATACAATGCTTTTGACATTACCCTTACTAGGATCTTCAGGATTTGCATTTTTTGTTAAATTTTTATAGTGGGTAATTATCGTGCAGCTGCCTGCTTTAGATAAATAAATAAATAAAAAAACCCAACAGTCACATACATAGTCCTGACCCCACACTAAGATCGAGTCTTGTGTCGTGGGTATCAGAAGCTACGAGAGACTTTTCGGTCTCACAAACACCCAGACCCGAAAAAAATACCTGTAGATAATAGATATGATAGTCGTTATTAGGAAGATATAGAGGGAGAGGGATATACTGACCGGTGAGTCGTGGCGGCGTGTGCAGGTCTCTCGCGGCCGGAGCCGGAGACGCGCGCGCCGCGCCCCCCGCGCCCCCCGCGCCCCCCGCGCCCCCCGCGCCCGCTGCACACAATACATCACATTATATAGCACTCATATACAGGGTGTATCCAGACTGCAACCGAAAACGAAGCCAGGTTGTATTAGTGACTTCAGACACAATGCAAGTAAAAATTACGCAAAAAAAAAAACAGTCAACTTTTTTATTCTAGTGAACATTATAAAGTGATTATACCCTACAAGTGTGATTTCTTGGATGATACAACATGGAAGCTGTAACATGTACGTAAGAGTGAACATACGGTTATGTCGCAGCTCGTGGCGCGGCGCGGAGCGAGCGCGCGCGCCGCACCCGCCCTCTAGCGACGAGTACGCTGCAACCACACAACATTATTTATTTACTATAATTCATCCTCTTTATAGACACGTTGTCTGTACACAGATATGTCCAAAAGGCTATTATTCGGGGATTTTACGTAATGGAATAAATAAAAATGATTAGAATTTTTGGCACCATCTGTCTTAAAGTTTTATATACATACTAGCTTCTGCCCGCAAACTTCGTCTGCGTGGTTAACTTTATTTGAAATCTCCCATCCCGTCCCGTTATATCCCGCCCGCCCCGTCTCATTCTCACTAATGGAATGTAATCCAGTCCCATCCCATCCGTTTGAGTATAAAAAAGTAGCAAATATATCGGAATTCCTTCTTCATCCCACGGGAACACTTAACTTTTCGGGTTAAAAAGTAGCCTATGTTACTTCTAATACCACCAAGAATATGTGTACAAAGTTTCATGATGATCGGTTGAGTAGTTTTCGCGTGAAAGCGTAACAAACATACTTGAGAAACAATATACAATAATGAAATTTCAGTATAGTAATACAATTACCTCTAATAACGGACAGTTCGATGGCGGCTCGCAGTTCGTCGTCGTCCGGCCTCGCGCGCAGACACGACATCGCCTGCAACGTACATCAATATTAAACCTAATCACCGCGTCAAAACCAAATTATTAAAGTCAAATTATAAAGACATTGAAGCTGATTGATATTGATAATTGTTAATTAATATTACGCAATATGTATTTACTTTTTTTTTTGTATAGCTTGATGTACCATGTGTCAGACGCAGCAATTATTACTCCTTACTTAACATGTGGAAAATGTCGTGGTTATAACTTTAACTTATGTTTTTAACATGTACACTATTAGCATAAATAAATAAATACACCCAACAGTCACATACATAGTCCTGACCCCACACTAACATTGAGTCTTGTGTCGTGTATCAGAAACTACGAGACTTATTCGGTCTCACCACCCAAAATACCTGTGGAACACATAAATATTTTGTCTCGGTGCGGGGATCGAACCCGCGGCCTCTCGTTTTACAGCCGACGTTTAACCAACTGCGCCACGGAGGCTGTTAAATTAAAATATTCTTCTTTTACTCCCGTCGGTGTTCTTACATATTGTATTCAAAATAATTCAGTAATTATCACGAATTTCGGTAATTATTTGCCATCTGGCGAATCGTTTGCTTCAAGATCCGGCTCGAAGGACCAAATCAAAAATATCATAGAAATATGTTGTTTTATTTATATGTGTAGGCGTAGTTGTACTACGGTACAACTACAAAACTTAGGTCTCGGGTTCGAATCCCAGGTCGGGCAAAGTGATATTCGATTTTCTATTAATTATCAGTCCGGAGTCAGGAATTGCCCGATATGGCGAAAGGCTCGCCCCCTATCACGTCATGGGACGGAACATACAACGCGAAACGTGTGTCCTGGTGGCGCCTCTGCCTACCGCTTCTGGGGTAAAGGCGTGAGTTTATGTATGTCACAAGAACCCTTGCATAACAGGGATCTAACTACTAACTAGATCAATATGCGTCATAGTTTTCCCGCAGGAAATGCTCACGGATCTAGCCTGCTAGCTTGTAGAAAGTGCGGAAATTGAAAACCAGAATAACTTGACTGTAAAAGGTCGGTGAGTGTATAAATAAATAAATAAATAAATACACCCAACAGTCACATACATAGTCCTGACCCCACACTAAGATCGAGTCTTGTGTCGTGGGTACTAGAAGCTACGAGAGACTTTACGGTCTCACAAACACCCAGACCCGAAACAAATACCTGTGGATCACACAAACATTTGTTTCGGTGCGGGGATCGAACCCGCGGCCTCTCGTTTCACAGGCGGCGTCTAACCAACTGCGCCACGGGGGCTGTCAAGTGTATGTATGTATGTATATATTGCTGACCTGCACGTGGTCGCGGTGGTGGCGGTTGCTCTGCGCCGCGGCGTGCGCGCGCTGCGCTCGGGACCCTGCCGCAGTACACAACAGTTTCAGTTTGTAATTCATATTCTCCTCGCGTATTATGGTTGTAATGTCGTAGAGAACCGACCTGGTCGCGGCGTGTGCGTGGCTCCGTCACCCAGGTCCAGCTGTAGCACCACGCCGCCGAAATCTGAGTTGAAAACAATAATTAATAAACAACATATCTCATAGCAATAACATTAAATAGATTTTTTTGTGTTCAAATGAGTTTGCTAAACAAAAAACAGTTAATACGATACAATAATATAAAAAAAATAGCTTCAAGAAACGATAAAACTAAACATGATTTAAGTTTATATTTGACAAAATGTACAACACAAAGTACCAAGTACTTTATTCTAAAAATATCTTGTTTACTACTTAATTTGTAGTCTACTGAGTGTTTTGTAGTCCACTGAGTACCCTATAGTCAAAAGACTACACCGAACTCGGCTCACTCACCGTTGGACAGCGGGTGCGCCACGTAGTGCGCGGACGACAGCGACGACAACAGATGCGTGTTGGCGTTGGGCGCCATCGCCACGTCCGGCACTGCGGCGGATAGTCGACCGCCCCAGAGACTCTCCCTGTGTAGTATAATGACTACAATTATCTCAATGTATTAAAATAAAATATTCGATAACTATTTTTTTAGTTTATACGGATTTTATTGTGGATTTGATTTAATTTTCATTTTTTAACTACCCGACGCGACGTTTCGATTATTTTACAGCTTGCGTGATTACGGGACGGGCCAAAAAGTGAATTGTAAATTAAACCAAGTAAATCTCACAATTTTTCTCGGTCCCACAAACACAAACCCGAAATAAATACCTATGGATCAACATAAACATTTGTTTCGGTGCGGGGATCGAACCCGCGGCCTCTCTTTCAGCTTCTGACACTGTCTAATAGTTTATAGATTACATTACCTGTGTCTTACAGCATCCACAGATCGTCCGGGCACCTCGCGTCTGCAAGTACCCGCTCGAGAATTATCTGAAAGAAATTACTGAATATAATACTTTTATCAAAATAATAATGGAACTTGTATAATTTTTTTGCAAGATTTATAAAGGACAGATGAACAAGGATGTTTGAAAAAGGGAATGTTATCATTACCTGTATTGTAAAGCCTAATTTGATTATAACACATTCTATCTATCAATTAGTGTCTAAACGAAACCGACAATTGACAGAACCCTAAAGATGTAAAAACTCAAGGAAATTCAAGTTGTTATTCGTTTACGTATATGTATATTTTTAAACAATTAAACTATATGCAGAATGAAGAAATTAGCTTGGAATTTTTCAAAAATAACAATACAGAAGCTCTAAATATGTTAAATCAATAATATTTACCTAAAATTCATAACAATTGCCATTCATCCCAATCGCAAAACTTCACCCCATTTCGGTCTCATTCAAACATAACTTGTCTACTAAATCCGTAGCTTCGTTTAAACATAATATACTAAAAATACTTTGATAAAACATCACCCCACTTTGGCCAAATTTGAACATAATTTTTCTATCTAAGTCATAGCTTGGTTTAGACCATGTAATATAGATATATAAAAGATATTTACCGGCGTGTGCGTGCAGCGCGTGCGGCGCGTGCGCGTGCGCGCCCGACACGCAGCGCGCGCCCGCAGACCTGCGGACATACAACATATTTACATACATATCTTTATTTGAAAGCTTTTGCAACTTCCACAAACACACAGCATATTTTCAAAAATACATTACAATATTGACTGACTGTTCAAGCACCACGCACTCTGGAACTAATAGGATATTAGACTACAAATATCACAAAAAGACTACAAATATCTCACCTGCAACACTCTCCGTCCTGCTCGTTGTCTTGCCACTGTTCGTTGTGTTCGGATTGTGCGGACCGACGCTCGAGCTGCGGAGACTCCCAGTCTTCAGCGTTGCGCTCTCTGAGGGAATTGTAGTGTAGGATGTACTGAGTGAATTGTAGTCTTGTGACTACATTTAACTAGACTTATCGATGTTATAATGTGTTTGACACGTGAACATAACATATTTGCTAGTAAAATGGAAACTTACTACGTAAATAAATATTTTTTGTATACCAACTATATGAGTTAGAAATATACATGTAATAGCGATTGAAACCATCCCCGCCTTTTTTTAAGTTTGATACTACCAATACGTCAGTTTCGTCCAATATTTGCGCAAACCCAGCACCAACACTCACCTGTCGTTCTCAATCTCAGCGAGCAGTAATTCAGCACACGAATCAGGCAACGACATCTCTCTCACAGCACGCAACGCGATCTGAGAACAATAAATACATAATAACAGTCACATACATAGTCCCCTACCGCCCGACCCCACACTATGATCAAATCTTGTGTCGTGGGTATCGAAAGCTTAAAGACTTTTCGGTCTAAGATTGTATGTATGTTCATCGATATCTCCGTCATTTCTGGGCAAATTTCAATGATTTTTTTTGGCTTTCAGTTCAGTACAGCTCCGCGTCCGCACTCAATACGTATATGCGCACTTGAACGAAGAACTAATGACTGTTGGGGCCGAAAGGCTCTGGAGTGGAGTGAAGCCTGACCGAGGACTGACGATCTGGTTTTGGTTTCGGTGGATGATGACTGGATGCTTCCAACAAGTTGATGTGGAGATTCCTATGTTCAGCAGTGGGCTGTGGCTGAAGAGAGAGAGAGAGAGTGAGGTGCGCACCTGTCGGTACACGGGCCGTGTGTCGGCGGCGTGCAGCGCGAGCGCGCGCGCCTGCGGCTGCGAGTGCGCCAGCTCGCGCACGCGCGCACGCAGCGCCGCCAGCACGCCCGGCGCCACGCACGCCGCGTCCGGCGCGCACGCACCCGCCCCGCCCCCCGCACCACCACCCGCGCCGCCCACCACGCTGCGGGCCGCCGCCACCTGCACGGACACAGGTTTCTCAACACTACTGCCACCTCTGTGCGATAAAGCCAGGTACTTGTGGCAACACATAACTTCACGCACGCACATGAACAGAATATTTGATGTAGAAAAATTGTCAATGTCAATTGATTTAGATATCACGTATGCACGTATCACCATAATATATAAGCATAATTTGTACATTCAAATTGGCAAATTGGTGACCCTGACGTTCAAATACGTGTATCGCAAATACGCACTAAGACCTGAAGCTGTAACATGCGTCAAACAATAAAGAGGTTCTATTGTGTACGCGTGTTACAGTTGACGGTTACAGTACGAGTTCGTTGAACTCGTCGGTTCGCTGCGTACCGCTCGCAACAGGTTTGCAAACCACGTACATATGTTTTTAGATTACATACATTACTGCCTCGGTGGCATAATTGCATTACGGTACGGTTACAAAGCTGAGGTCTCGGGTTCGAGGCCCGGGTCGGGCAAAGTGATATTGGATTTTCTATTCATTATCAGCCCGGAGTCAGGAATTTGTGCCCGATATGGCGATAGGCTCGCCCCCTATCACATCGTAGGACGGAACATACAAGGCGGAATGTAGGTGTCCTGGTGACGCCTCTGCCTACCCCTTCAGGGATAAAGGCGTGAGTTTATGTATGTGTGTATGTATGGATTACATACATGGCAGCGGTCACTTCCCATGTAACCGTTGCCATGGCTCAGCTTTGTAGTCGCGCCGTAGTACAACTACGCCACCGAGGCAGCCTATATATAAAACTCGACAATAATTATACATTTTTCTAACAAGTATTTATCTGTCGTAAGAAACTCTACAAGTATAAGCTTACCATGTACAAGGTATCGGGTATCCGGTGCAGATACCTCTCGCGCCGCACTCGCGACACTTCCGCTTCCGGCACCGCCTGGTCTTCTAGTAACGCCTGGTGAGACACACGAAGTAAAATTAATATATAAAAAAAAATATACTAAAAATCACAAAGGAGGATGCTCATTCCAACCGCTTTCCGAACCGAGTGATAGTTCAAAAAATTACTGAAAGTAAATAATGTTGATCATTTTAATGGATTCAATAAATTATTTTTATTTCATGGTATCGTTAAAAAATAAAATAAAATGGCATTGGGCTGGCCACATATCACGCTTCACAGATGGAAGGTGGACTATAGAAACTACTAAATGGAAGGGACCATCGGGAAAAAGAAGAGTTGGCAGGCCAAAGCAACGATGGGCAGACGACATTGTGAAAGCGGCTGGGAGAGATTGGATCAATCAGGGCAAAGACAGGGAACGGTGGAAAATGTTGGAGGAGGCCTATACCCAAAACGGGACCCATATCCTAAATTAAATAGCTCTAAATCAAATAAAACTACTCTAACTTACTAAAACTAGTTATTAAGCATTCTTATTAAAATCACTAACAGCATCTGAAATTGTAAAAGAAGGTTATGGAATAAATGGCTTTATTATTATTATTATTGTTTTTTAATTTTTATGCTCGGATTTACTCCGGTATACTGATGCACACGAGCCTAAGCCAAGTGTACATCAGGAGGGTTTCCCTGGGCTGCAGCTAATCTTATATTATTGGTGGGTATGTCAGAGTCAGTCTGTAAGAACTTTCGGACGGTACGGCATGTATTAAGGATGGCAGCTTTTTGTAGCAGAAGATAAATGTTGGGAGGTAGATTTAATGTTTTTAGTGATTGGTGTAGCTGTTTGGGTATTACCCCTGTGGTGGAGAGTACAATAGGGACTATAACAACTTTGCGGAGGTGCCAAAGTCGGGTAATTTCATCTTTTAACTCGGTGTATTTAGTTAATTTCTCTGCTATTGTTGTCTGTAAGTTGTGTGTGTTTGGAACAGCTATGTCTATGAGGTATCCGGTTTGGCTAATTTTATCTACTAACGTAATATCAGGCCTATTGTAAGGAATGGTTCGGTCTGTAAGGATGGCTCTATCAAAATATAATTTCGATCTTGGATTTTCTAGTACTGTGTCGGGTTTGTATTTATAATATGGCTGGGAGTTCTCAATCAAGCTGTAATTTAGAGCTAGCTTCTGGTGGATAATATTAGCCACCTGATCGTGCCTATGCTTATAATCGGTTTGGGTTATTGATTTACAAGCTCCGGTTATGTGTTGGATTGTTTCGGGAGAACTATTGCATTTTCTACATGTGTCGGAATTAAGGGTTTTTATTATGTGTTTCTGGTAATTTCTTGTCTCTATTATTTGGTCTTGTATAGCTAGCATGAATCCTTCAGTTTCTGGGAAGAGTTGGCCTTGGCTGAGCCACGCGTTCGACGCCTCCTTGTCGACGTTTGGTTGGCTCAGATCTTGGCGGTGCCTTCCATGAAGTGACTTTTGGATCCATTCTTCTATTTTTGTCTTATCGTCTGTCATTCGCTCATTTTTTTTTGATCTGTTCTGTCTTTCATATTAAGCGGAGTGAACTTGCTATCGTTTTCTACTATAGATTTATGAAGGCCAGAGGATGCTGTTTTATGGAAAAAATACTGTCTCAGTGTTGTAATTTGTCTATTATGGAGATTAACAATATCAATAAGTCCTCTGCCCCCTTCTTTTCTTGGGAGGGTTAGTCTTTGTATACATGATCTGGGATGATGTTTACGGAATCTAGTCATTGAGGTGTTTATTGTGCGTTGTAAGTTTTTTAAATCAGATTTACTCCAGTTTATAATTCCAAAAGAATACGTGAGTATTGGTATGGCAAACGTATTAATTGCTTTTACTGTATTTCGGGCATAAAGCTGAGTCTTTAATATTGTATTAAGTCTATGTTGAAATTCCTGTTTTAATTTAAGTTTTGTGGTTTTATAATTAATTTGGGACGATTGGTTATATCCTAAGTATTTATAGGTTTCCTGCTCGGTGAGAGGGTTTATTTGTTCTCCGGTATGTAAGGTATAATGGTGTTGATAATTAACTCCTGCCTTTACAGAATTGATCTTACACTTGTCGATACCAAAGTCCATCCTAATATCATTACTAAACGATTCAGTTAAGTTAGCTAGCTGATCAAGTTGGTGTTCATCTTGGGCATAAAGTTTGATATCGTCCATGTAAAGTAAATGATTTAACCTATTTATACGTTCTTGTTCGTCTATGGGTTGTTCAGTATTTCTATATTTTAAGGTATATCCGAGTGATGTAGAATTTAAAATATTGGAGAGTGGATTCAAAGCTAAGCAAAACCAAAGCGGGCTAAGTGAATCTCCTTGGAATATACCTCGTTTTATTTTAATTGGATCAGTTTCTATTGTTTTAGTGGGACTAGAAAGTTTTATTCGGGTTGTCCAGTTTTTCATAATTGCTTCAAGAAATATGATGATATTAGGGTGGACTTTGTAGATCTGCATGATTTGGAGTAGCCATGAGTGGGGGACAGAGTCGTAGGCTTTCTTGTAATCAATATACATCGAGAAAAGATTGGCTTTGGTTTTATGGACATGTTTAAGAATTACGGAGTCTATGATAAGTTGCTCTTTGCAACCTTGCGCGAACTTACGGCAACCTTTTTGTTGTTCGGCAAGAATATTGTTGGCATCTATGTGCTGATAAATTAATTCAGAGAGGCAAGAGGTAATAATTTTATACAATGTTTGTAGACAAGTGATCGGTCTATACTTAGCAGGGTTCATGGGGTCATTTCGATCTTTTGGTATCATATAAGTAACTCCTAATGTTAAATAAGATGGTATTTTATTTGGTTCCTGTATAAAATCATTAATATATTTAAGCAAGTATGGATGTAGGTACGTCAGTTTTTTATACCAATAACTGTGTATGTGGTCAGATCCTGCTGCTTTCCAGTTATGTAGGTTATGGAGTACTTTTACAAATGTTTCTGGTGGGATCTGTTCGAAGTTCATTTCTGTACATCTAGCATTATTTATTATTTCCTCTTCTATCCAATTGGCCTGTGTATTATGACTTTCTGATGTTCCCCATATACCTGCCCAGAAATGTTTCAATTCTTCGGAGCTTGGGATATCATTTATATTATTATCTGTGTTATCCGGTTCAGTATTTGTAGCTGCCTGTTTAATCGTACGATAAAAAAGTTTCTCATTGTTATTAAATCGACTGTTTTGTTGTTTTCTTAAAGTGCAATTTTTATATCTGTGTAGACGACCGGATATAACTGTTAGTTTTTGTTTTAGTGTGTCTAGGGTGTGTGTTAACTGAATATTTGGTTCTTCGTGTATAGAATGTGTTTTATATTGCTCCATTATTGCTTTAACGTGAATTGTTAGTTTTCTTGTTCTGTTACCGTTAATGAATTGTGTTAATCTGCCTATTTTTGTGCGTAGCTCATTTATTCTGCGTTCTAATCGCGCCTGCCAAGCTGGTTTACGTTCTTTTCGATTATTACGAGTTTTTTCATAATCATCTAAATTAATTTTGGACCCATTAACTTTTGCTGCTGTCCAAGCAGCGCAATACATAACAGTTTGCAAAGTATTAAACTCTGTTTCTTGGTTAATATTTTGAGGGAGTGTAATGTTATTTAGATATTGTACGATTTTCGCTAATTTTTTAGATGGTTTTTGCTTTGGAATATACTTTCTGTTAATAGGGTGAGTATTTTTGAAATAATCTAATGCTTTTTGGAAGGTCTCGTCTATTTCTTTATCTCTATCTTCTGTGGTTTCAAGGATTACATGATGATCATCAGTGCCATTTATTCCTATTGTACTATTGTTTAATATTGTTTCGTCGCTGTTTATGCAAAGATATTCTGGATTACTGTTATGATTAATACTATTGATAGTAAGTGACAGTTCTTCAGCCACTTCTTGTCTTATTGCTTGCAGTCGGTCATCTGCAATATATTTATTAGAGACTATGGTTCTCCTCTGATCTGCTATTCTTTGTTCCGACACATGTGAAAGGGATGGGAAATTAATGATAAAATCTCTGTGTAATAATTTACGATATGCTGTTTTATTGGTTTCTAAATGGGTGATTCGGTAATAAGATCGCATTATAGTTTCATTTTGCGCAGTCGTCCACCTTACACGGTTAGAGCTGCTTGCAGTATTATTCGGTTGAATTGGTTTTGTCTGTGATTGTATGTAAGTCTGTGGGGGGTTGGTACTAGTTGGTAGGCTATTGATTTCTTCTTCAACATCTTTATAGATTTTATCGATGATACTCTGTGGCAAAAGTTTACTACGTATTATAGCTCTCCGCTGGTCTCCAACTCTTTGGCGGCTCACTTGCATGTTCGGGAATTTTTCTATAAACTTTAAATGAAGCGGTTCGAGATAAGTCTTTCTGTCGGTGTCTAGAGAAGTCAATTGCAGGTAAGTGCGCAGGATAAATTGGTTCATTTCAGATGTCCATCGCCTACGCGTACGGCTGACGTCTACAGTGGGTACAAGCTCTGCGTCTAAGTCGACATCTTGTACAACACCATCGACTGAGCTTATAGAGGACAAGGTAGGTGTTCGCCTTGTCATATAAGATGGGCACGTTGAGGGAACGGATGAGAAAAGGGATACGGTATCGTCATCCGATAAGTCGGCTGTAGCTTCTACGTCGCGAGCCCGCCTGCTCAACCTGCGACGATCGGCTGTAGCATCTTGTGTGGCGCGCGCCCGCCTGCTCAGCGCAGCGCCACCGGTGTCCCGCATACTGAAGCACCCAGCACCGGCTCCAGGTGCGCCCCGGCGACCCCCGGGCAGCGACCGTAAATTGTATCTTCTTTCACTTGGCTCCATTTATATTAGGGTAGTTTGGGATGATTCGTTCAGAAAGGGTCGCACAGCTGTTATTGGCGTTTAAATAAAGTATCGCTCACAATGAGGTATGTTGGTCTAGGTGTTCAGACCTCGTCTAAGTTCCTGCTTTCCTTAAGCCCCCCCACCACGTCAAGGTTCAATCCCTGGGGGGGTTATTATTATTATTATTATATCGTTAAAAAAATATCCCCGATAATACTGCTTAAAATTCATTGTAGCATTTTTTATGGTTTGTGCTTAAACGTTTTCCTGTTCTATCCCGGGCGACAGATTTTTATAAAATAAAGTAATTATCATCACATTTTACGATACGTCATACGATTACTACAAATGAGGCTACCAGAGTGACTGGACTTCAAGTCCATTTCTCCAAGAACTCCGCGCCTGGATCGCAATTATGTCTATTTTTATTGAAAATATATATTTTTCCCTACACAAGAAAGTAAGTTTTATCGAGGGACAAAAATATTCGCACCGATACCAAGTTTCATAGTAAATTGGACATTGGCCCATGGCCGCATGGTCGACAGCCTACGTGGCGCAGTTGGTTAGACGCCGTCTGTGAAACGAGCGACCGCGGGTTCGATCCCCGCACTACTTGTGTGATCCACGGGTATTTGTTTCGGGTCTCGGTGTTTGTGAGACCGAAAATTCTTTCGTAGTTCCTAATACTTTACAAAACTCGATTTTATTGGGTCAGGACTATGTATGTGACTGTTGGGTGTATTTATTTATTTTTTCTCCTTCCATCGAAATTGGTCGAGCCGTTTGAGTGTGAAGGCACAAAGTTTCTACAGGATAGTGTGAGCCGGCTGACCTTGATCTCGTCGAGGTAGGGCAGGAAGCAGCGCGCGGGGCGGAAGGCGCCGCGGCCGAGCCACGCGTCCGCGCCGCCGCCGCCCGCCGCCGCGCCGCCCACCACGCCGCGCCGCACCAGCTGCGTCAACACACGCTTTTTTTATTGATGTTGTTGCGGGTTAAAGACAAGTTACACATTCCCGGAGACGCGCTGAGCTTCAATGCTCGGTGTCATTAAAATGCGTGCCACTGCTGATCCTGCGACACAGGAGTTGCAGCGGCGGAAGTGAGGGCGGGACAGTCTCCAGTGTCAATACACGCTGTATACCACGCTCACATATGGTGTCCAAGGCAATGGCACACCTACTGATACTTCTAAATTAAAGCAATTTCTAAACATTTGTAATTTAACTTTAAGTTATTTGATTGAAAACAAACAACAAGTTTTTTACATTCTCCTTATTGGTGGCTCCCAAATGGTTTGTGTGTGTGTGCGTGCGTGTGTGTGTGTGTGTGTGTGTGTGTGTGTGTGCGTGCGGGTACCTGGTGCAGTAGGTCGTGGTCGGGCGGCAGGTGTGTGTGTGTGTGTGTGCGCGGGTACCTGGTGCAGCAGGTCGTGGTCGGGCGGCAGGTGTGTGTGTGCGTGTGCGTGCGGGTACCTGGTGCAGCAGGTCGTGGTCGGGCGGCAGGTGTGTGTGTGTGTGCGGGTACCTGGTGCAGCAGGTCGTGGTCGGGCGGCAGGTGTGTGTGTGCGTGCGGGTACCTGGTGCAGCAGGTCGTGGTCGGGCGGCAGGTGTGTGTGTGCGTGCGGGTACCTGGTGCAGCAGGTCGTGGTCGGGCGGCAGGTGTGTGTGTGCGTGCGGGTACCTGGTGCAGCAGGTCGTGGTCGGGCGGCAGGTGTGTGTGTGCGTGTGTGTGCGGGTACCTGGTGCAGCAGGTCGTGGTCGGGCGGCAGGTGTGTGTGTGTGTGTGCGTGCGGGTACCTGGTGCAGCAGGTCGTGGTCGGGCGGCAGGTGTGTGTGTGCGTGCGGGTACCTGGTGCAGCAGGTCGTGGTCGGGCGGCAGGTGTGTGTGTGTGTGTGCGTGCGGGTACCTGGTGCAGCAGGTCGTGGTCGGGCGGCAGGTGTGTGTGTGTGTGTGTGTGCGCGGGTACCTGGTGCAGCAGGTCGTGGTCGGGCGGCAGGTGTGTGTGTGTGTGTGTGTGCGCGGGTACCTGGTGCAGCAGGTCGTGGTCGGGCGGCAGGTGTGTGTGTGTGCGCGGGTACCTGGTGCAGCAGGTCGTGGTCGGGCGGCAGGTGTGTGTGTGTGCGTGCGGGTACCTGGTGCAGCAGGTCGTGGTCGGGCGGCAGGTGTGCGTGTGCGTGCGGGTACCTGGTGCAGCAGGTCGTGGTCGGGCGGCAGGTGTGTGTGTGTGCGTGCGGGTACCTGGTGCAGCAGGTCGTGGTCGGGCGGCAGGTGTGCGTGTGCGTGCGGGTACCTGGTGCAGCAGGTCGTGGTCGGGCGGCAGGTGTGTGTGTGCGTGTGCGTGCGGGTACCTGGTGCAGCAGGTCGTGGTCGGGCGGCAGGTGTGTGTGTGTGTGCGGGTACCTGGTGCAGCAGGTCGTGGTCGGGCGGCAGGTGTGTGTGTGCGTGCGGGTACCTGGTGCAGCAGGTCGTGGTCGGGCGGCAGGTGTGTGTGTGCGTGCGGGTACCTGGTGCAGCAGGTCGTGGTCGGGCGGCAGGTGTGTGTGTGTGTGTGCGTGCGGGTACCTGGTGCAGCAGGTCGTGGTCGGGCGGCAGGTGTGTGTGTGCGTGCGGGTACCTGGTGCAGCAGGTCGTGGTCGGGCGGCAGGTGTGTGTGTGTGTGTGCGTGCGGGTACCTGGTGCAGCAGGTCGTGGTCGGGCGGCAGGTGTGTGTGTGTGTGTGCGTGCGGGTACCTGGTGCAGCAGGTCGTGGTCGGGCGGCAGGTGTGTGTGTGCGTGCGGGTACCTGGTGCAGCAGGTCGTGGTCGGGCGGCAGGTGTGTGTGTGTGTGTGCGTGCGGGTACCTGGTGCAGCAGGTCGTGGTCGGGCGGCAGGTGTGTGTGTGCGTGCGGGTACCTGGTGCAGCAGGTCGTGGTCGGGCGGCAGGTGTGTGTGTGTGTGTGTGTGCGCGGGTACCTGGTGCAGCAGGTCGTGGTCGGGCGGCAGGTGTGTGTGTGTGTGTGTGTGCGCGGGTACCTGGTGCAGCAGGTCGTGGTCGGGCGGCAGGTGTGTGTGTGTGCGCGGGTACCTGGTGCAGCAGGTCGTGGTCGGGCGGCAGGTGTGTGTGTGTGCGTGCGGGTACCTGGTGCAGCAGGTCGTGGTCGGGCGGCAGGTGTGCGTGTGCGTGCGGGTACCTGGTGCAGCAGGTCGTGGTCGGGCGGCAGGTGTGTGTGTGTGTGTGCGTGTGCGTGCGGGTACCTGGTGCAGCAGGTCGTGGTCGGGCGGCAGGTGTGTGTGTGTGTGTGTGTGCGCGGGTACCTGGTGCAGCAGGTCGTGGTCGGGCGGCAGGTGTGTGTGTGTGTGTGTGTGTGCGCGGGTACCTGGTGCAGCAGGTCGTGGTCGGGCGGCAGGTGTGTGTGTGCGTGCGGGTACCTGGTGCAGCAGGTCGTGGTCGGGCGGCAGGTGTGTGTGTGTGTGTGTGTGCGTGCGGGTACCTGGTGCAGCAGGTCGTGGTCGGGCGGCAGGTGTGCGTGTGCGTGCGGGTACCTGGTGCAGCAGGTCGTGGTCGGGCGGCAGGTGTGTGTGTGCGTGCGGGTACCTGGTGCAGCAGGTCGTGGTCGGGCGGCAGGTGTGTGTGTGCGTGCGGGTACCTGGTGCAGCAGGTCGTGGTCGGGCGGCAGGTGTGTGTGTGTGCGTGCGGGTACCTGGTGCAGCAGGTCGTGGTCGGGCGGCAGGTGTGTGTGTGTGCGTGTGCGTGCGGGTACCTGGTGCAGCAGGTCGTGGTCGGGCGGCAGGTGTGTGTGTGCGCGGGTACCTGGTGCAGTAGGTCGTGGTCGGGCGGCAGGTGTGTGTGTGTGTGTGCGCGGGTACCTGGTGCAGCAGGTCGTGGTCGGGCGGCAGGTGTGTGTGTGCGTGCGGGTACCTGGTGCAGCAGGTCGTGGTCGGGCGGCAGGTGTGTGTGTGTGTGTGCGCGGGTACCTGGTGCAGCAGGTCGTGGTCGGGCGGCAGGTGTGTGTGTGCGTGCGGGTACCTGGTGCAGCAGGTCGTGGTCGGGCGGCAGGTGTGTGTGTGTGTGTGCGCGGGTACCTGGTGCAGCAGGTCGTGGTCGGGCGGCAGGTGCTCGAGGCGCACGAGCGGCACGAGCGGCGCCAGCAGGTCTCGCAGCGCGTGGTCGGGGCGGCGCGGGTGGCGCGCGTGGCGCGGGGGCGGCGGCTCGCGCTCGGCGGCCCAGCGCAGGAGCGCGCGCAGGGCCTGCGGCTCGGACGCCTGCAGGAAGGGCGAGGCCAGCGCGCCGGCCAGCGCGGCGCTGGGCAGGCGCCCGCACGCCGACACCGACATTATCGCGGGGAACTCGTCGCGGAGGTAGCGCATCGCTTGCCTGCACACACAGACACACACATGTACATATGATGTGACAGCAAAAATATGTACACAATTATTTTCAAAATAATACGAACAAATAATAATCTATCTGCGGTTTCAATTCAACTCATCTCGTAATGCTAGGTATAGGCCCAACGGTGGGAATAGGCCATTACAGACTGCATGGAGTACGTACCGGTGCACCCACTGGCTGGCGTGCGGCGCGGCGGCCCAGCGCAGGATGTGGGGCAGCGTGTCCGCACTCAGAGCCTCCACTATCGCGTCCTCACACCCCTGCACCACTATCGGCATCTCCACGAACCTGGGGGAGAGGATTTTGAGTTGCAGTTGAGACTTGGGCCAAAAAGGAGGCCACGTAGCGGAAAACGCAGCGTAGGTTCGCCCACAAGGTCAGATGAGCTGGTGAAGGTGGCGGGACGTCGCTGGCTGCAGCTGCCCAGGTCACTGTGGAAATCATTGGGAGAGGCCTATGTTCAGCAGTGGACTTCCTTTGGCTGATGGATGGATGTCAAATAAAACAACGTGTTTCAATGGAAAAACAAAAGCGACTAGTTTATTTGAAAGAAGAAAGAAAACGATATTATAAGTTGTTGTTCTACAAATGACAATAGATGGCGCTACAAGTTAAAAGAATAGATATTTTGATTTTCATACATATAACAACACCCCCACTCAAAATACCTTTTATAATTTTTACAAACAAAATATACAGGGTATATCAAGACTGCGACCGAAAACGAAGCCAGGTGGTAGTTTTAGTGGTTACAGACACAATGCAAATAAAAAATTCACAAATTAAGCGACAGATTCTTTTTGGCAATTTTTTGAAATTCAATGTTTTTTGGTAGTAAATACCTGGTTATTGGGAAAATAGTAATTTAAACCCTATCGTACCATTGCGTCTTAAAAAATAAAAAGGTGTACATCATTATTTTAGTAAAATTATGTATTTATCACCTAAATACGACGATAAGTAAAAAATTACCAAAAAAAAGTTGATGTTTTTTTTTTTGCGAAATTTTTCATTGCATTGTGTCTGAAGTCACTAATACTACCACCTGGCTTCGTTTTCGGTCGCGGTCTTGATATACCCGGTATAAAATGTAGTTACACTTCAACGATGCCTAACAACTTACTATATGAACAACTAACTATAACTGATGAGACTTGGGCATAGAGAATGTAGACGGGGAGTACGGGCCACAAGATTGTAGTACTGACGGCATCTCTGCAGACATAGGGGTAGAGGATATAAGACAATTCAGAGCATAGGACATGGATTAAAGAGGAGGGGGAAGATTAGAACTGTAAGGAATATGGGCCACAAGCTTGTACTATCGGACTCTCCACGAACCTGGGCATGGACAATATAGACAATTAGGGGTTCGGGGCATAGACAATGGAGAGGTAGTAAGAACTAGCCTGAGAATTGGCTATGGTGTGCAGTGAGAGTCAATTTGTAATGAAATTATAAAAAAAGTGCATATAGAGAATAGATACATCGCTTTTCTTTCTTTTTGAAATATCATTTTTATATTTCAGGCAGACATTTTTACAATACCCCGTGATAGACAAGGAATAATAAAAAGACTTATGAATAGTAAATGCAATGTTAAAACTTCAAGTTTAATTTATAATTATTGGATAATTAGCACAGAGCAGTTTGATATTGAATACCGTTAATAATTGTAAATGTCCTCTAGTGCTAAGGAAAATATTTTTTGTAATTTTCTTTTGATAAATAAATTATAATACAAAAAAAATACGCCGTCTAAATGATTGGTATTCACATTAATGCATACAAAAACATTATAACAAAATTAAAGAGATGTATATGTACAATAGATGAATTTGAGCAGTGGTTAACGAGGGGTTTTTTAGTCAGCACTCACCTGGCGATCTCGTACAGCTGGAAGGCGTCATCCAGCAGCGCGGTGGTGGCGGGACGCCCTGTGGTACCGCGGGACACCCCCGACCACGACTGTGTACAAATACATAATATTATACTATGTTAGTAAAGATACTACCCGATTATTACCGGCTTACCTTCTATTTACATATGTACACGTATGCCGTGTAGCAATTGAGCGGGTGAGTATCAATAAAAGGCAGATGACTAATATACGTGTGTTTAATACGATACACAATTTGATACTGAATACATTTACTATCGATTACTTATACGTTGTACAATAAGGTTGTAGGCACAGTACATCCCCCTTAATTAAAAAAACACATTAATACACATCAATAAAAAATGAGAAAAAAAATATGGAAATACGAGTACAAAGTAGTGTAAAAAAATATATATAGGTACTGTTCAAATCTAAATGCATCGTTACAACATTTTTTACAAACAATTTATGAACGACCTTAGTAACATGATCCCTTCATCACAATATGTACTACCTGTAGACGACTTTATTGTAAGTACCATTTTACGTTATGCACTTTCTGTTTTGTATTAACTATTCACTATCACTGGTATTACACTGTCACACTATTATTCGATCAGACGGACAGCCAGGAGAGCTGCGCGCTGGTTCCGCTGAACGCAGCTCAATCCTTGGTAACTCCTGCAGTTCCCGCCTCAGGTATCGAGCGTATCCACTCTTGCAGAACCGCCACGTGACGTACAGGATAGACCCCAGGAGACATGCGATGATTATTAAGAGATATGTCTCCTGTCGAACGGATGCTGCTAGCTGGTTTTCTGTCTGCGTAGCAACTGCACTGTTGCCAGCGCCGTTTTGGGCGATTATAACTTCCTCGGTCTTTTTGCTTGAAGTGGTGCCCATTGCAATTAATCAAATTTTATAGTCAATACTTAGTAACAGATATGTTTACGGGGCAAAGCGCACCACAGGTTTGATCCGTCGGCCGAATCTTGACACCTTCGCATCCTTGTTTACTTTACTTGATGCCTTATTAGGTGCATCTGTACATTCCTGAGGTGTAATAAAATATGCGGGCTTTAATCGATCTATACTAACTATTTTCTGGGTATTTGCCTGCATGACTTTAAAATATTTTTTTGATTTTTCTATCACTTTAAAAGGTCCCATATATGGTTGCGTTAGAGGTTTTGACACCTTGTCTACACGTATAAAGACATGCGTACAATCGTTCAAGTCTGGATGTACGAAAATGTTGCTTTGCTGTCGCTCTCTTCTTGGCACAGAGGCTAATTGGGCTATTTTCCTGCGCAATTCTTGTACGAACAAATTATTGTTGAAAGTTTCTTGCCTTAGCGGCTGAAAGAAATCTCCAGGCAATCGTAACGCTTCGCCATACACCATCTCTGCCGCACTGGTTTGCGTATCGTCTCTTAAACATGCTCTTAATCCCATTAAGACCGTTGGCAGCTCTAACACCCATTGCTCAGTTTTTCCTCTGCACATTAACGCAGCCTTAAGAGATCGGTGCCATCTTTCTACAATGCCGTTTGATTGCGGATGATAGGCTGTGGTTCTAAATTTTCTGATGCCCATTCTTTTAGCTAAACATGTAAATAGTTGAGATAAAAAGTTAGTGCCTTGATCAGTTGTCAGATTCAATGGACATCCAAATCTTGATATCCACCCGGAGTACATTATATCTGCTACAGACTCAGCGGTAATATCTTTTGCTGGATAAGCTTCTGGCCACCCAGTCTTTCTATCTATCATGGTGACTATATAACGGTAGCCCTTGCAATATGTAAGCGGCCCTACTACGTCCATGTGTAGATGGTCGAATCGGTCGCTGTATACAAAATGTCCATGGGGTGACACCGTATGTCTTTGTATCTTAGACTTTTGGCAATCTATACAACCTCTGACCCATTGTGTCACGTCTTTGTTCATACCATGCCATATGTAGCGTTCTTGCATCATCCTCCTAGTTGTACGCGTGCCCGGGTGACTAATTCCGTGTATCGCGTTGAAAGCTGATACACGAAATTCTTTCGGCAAATATGGTCGTGCTCGACCTAATGACACATCGCATTGAATCAGTTCTTTGCAATTGGGTACTAATACTTTCTTAAAATGTAATGATTTCAATTTCATCAAATTTTGTAGCTCGATATCATCATTCTGCGCTTTAACTAACTTTTCATAATCCAATGGAGATGAACTATCTATCACTGATATTCTGGATAAACAATCAGCAACTGTATTTTCCATACCGGATACATGTTTTATTTCCGTACAAAACTGCATTATAAAATCCAATTGCCGTATTCTACGAGGAGTATCATTTTTGCTAACTGCGCTTTTTTGTAGCGCGTAAACAATTGGCTTATGATCGGTAAACACCGTAATAGGTCTTCCTTCAATAATATGTCGAAAGTGTTTAATGGCTAAATATATCGCCAATAACTCTCTATCAAAGGTAGAATAACGTTGTTGTGCATCACTCAATTTTGTCGAAAAGAATCCCAATGGTCTCCAAGTATCTTTTTCCTTTTGCTGCAATACAGCCCCTGCACAAGTGTTAGAGCAGTCTGTCATCAGGGACATAGGTGCATCTACCGATGGAAATTCCAACGTAACTGCCTTTTTTAGGTTTTGTTTACATTGTTCAAATGCCTCAATACTTTCATCTGACCAAGGTATCGGGCTCTTATCCTTCTTTTTCGAATTATGCAGAAACACGTTCAATTTCGCTTGAATTTCGGCAGCTTTAGGCAGATGGCGTCTGTAAAAATTAACCATGCCCAGAAAACGACGAAGTTCCTCCACTGTTTTCGGCCTTGGAAACTCAGAAATAACCCTGACTTGCTCGTCCAATGGCTTCATACCGTCTTTCGATACGTGGTATCCCAAAAAAATTAATTCAGATTTGCCAAATTCGCACTTCGATAAATTAATAGTGATGCCATATCTGTCCAACCGTTGTAGCACTTCTTGTATCTGACGTCTATGTTCCACAGCGGTTGATGACGCTATGATGACGTCATCAATATATACAAATACAAAGTTAAGGTTCCGTAGCACTTCATCTTGCATAAACCGTTGAAAAGTTTGTGCTGCTGTACGGAAACCAAAGCCTAGACGCAAAAATTCGAACAAACCGAACGGTGTTGTTATTGCCGTTTTCGGAATGTCATCTTCATGAATCGGTATATTGTGATAGGCTCGTTGTATGTCAATTTTTGTAAAAATAGTTTTGCCATGTAATAAATAAGTGCAGTCCTGGACGCGCGGTATCGGGTAACGGTCGGGCTTAGTCATCGCATTCAATGCGCGGTAATCGCCGCACGGTCTTAACTCGCCATTTTTCTTTACAACCACATGAAGAGGACTCGCCCAATTACTCTTAGAGGGTCTACAAATTCCCATATCCTGCATGCGTTGAAATTCGGCTTTGACCTTGTAGTATTTGTCTGGTGGTAAAGGCCTCGGTCGCGCATAAACCGCTTGACCCGTGGTTTCTATGCGATGCACAACTGAATGACTTGGACTTTCCTTAAAACATACTGGTTTTGTTACGTTAGGGAACATAGATATGATATCACTATATTCGTTTTTACAGTTAATTGTTCTAAGTGAAGGCTCATTTTGCATAGTCACAGACGCGATAGTTTTTAGACTTGTCACCGAGTCTATAAGCTTTTTATTGTTTACATCCACTAACAGTTTATAATATGCTAAGAAGTCAGCACCGAGTATCGGTTGTTTGACTTCTGCCAGCACAAATGACCAACGAAATGGTCGCCGTAACTTAAAATCTAAATTTAATGTCTTAACACCAAATGTCTTAATTTCACTTCCGTTCGCAGCGTAAAGTTTATAGTCCTCACATTTTGCACTAGAAAGTCTATTTTTATTAACGGGTAGTACTGAAATGTTCGCACCAGTGTCCACCAAAAATCGAAGTCTGCTGCTTTCATCCGTTATACATAGTCGGGGAACAGGAGCTATGGTGCAAATCTCCTCCTGCGATTGCACCAGATCTAGTTTTCCTTTCTCTCTGTTTTCGACCACGCGCACGGCTCTATACATTTGTTAGCTCTATGGCGATATCTGAAATGGTAAACACAGAGCCAGTCCGGACTATCAGGCGAACGACGTATCGTATTACGGCCGCGTGATTTAGATCGCGATCGGGAACGATAGCGATTATAATTACTTCCATTGTATTTTCCTTTTTTCTCTAACTCCCTGATTCTTAAACTTAATTTGGCAATTTCAGCCAAAATTAATGCGCTGTCGCTGCTGGTACTCGTGCTAGGTGTCATTTGCACTTCTGTCACTTGAAATGGTCGCGCTGTCTCCATCACTTTGTCTGCGATTGCGGCTAAATGCTCTAAGTTTTCAACTTCACTCACAGCTAACACGCTTCGCACGGACGAGGGTAAGTGGCCTTGCCACATAATGCTGAGCGTTTCATCGGGTATCTTTTCTCGCGCCAGTTCCCGCATTCGCCTTAAAAGCTGAGAGGGTTTTTGGTCTCCTAGCTCCATCTCGCTTAGTAATTTCTGGAATTGTCGGATTTCCGATTCTTCGTACACCTTTAGTAAGCGTTCTTTTAATGCTTCGTATTTCTTTACCTCGGGAGGTCTTATTAGAATGTCACTCGCTTGCTGGATAACATCCTTTCCCAGTTTAGTGACAACCATATTGAACCGTGCTTCATCGCTCATCTTCTGTGGGCCCAGAACAGCCTCGCACTGTACAAACCATAGTCTCGGTTGATCAACCCAAAATTCAGGAATCCGGGAGGAAACGCTAACTACCGCTACTTCTGCTGACCCGCTCGCGCTTGGCTTAATTTGACTATCCTGGTGAGAAGTCATTGTGGTTCAGATCCGTTGGAGGGACGATGAACACTCTTCGAACTTCGAACGTCGCACTGTCGTAGCTTGATATCGGGGTCACCACTGTACACGTATGCCGTGTAGCAATTGAGCGGGTGAGTATCAATAAAAGGCAGATGACTAATATACGTGTGTTTAATACGATACACAATTTGATACTGAATACATTTACTATCGATTACTTATACGTTGTACAATAAGGTTGTAGGCACACATACATACATAAACTCACGCCTTTATCCCAGAAGGAGTAGGCAGAGGCGACACCAGGACAACCACTTTTCGCCTTGTATATTCCGTCCTACGATGTGATAGAGGGCGAGCCTATCGTCATATCGGGCACAAATTCTTGACTCCGGACTGATAATGAATAAAAATATCCAATATCACTTTGCCCGACCCGGGATTCGAACCCGCGACCTCAGCTTTGTAACCGTACCGTAGTACAACTACGCCACCGAGACAGCCAGAATAAACAGATATAGATGTATTATATAAAATATCTCACCGAGTTGCCATTAGCCGTGGTGGTAGAAGACGGTGACGAGGAATTCCTGCCGATCAAGCTCAGATCCACCTGCAACACAACATATATCATATCATAATTACCATCACCATCATCATCATCATCAGCCCGTTGCAGTCCACTGCTGGACATAGGCCTCTCCCGCGGTACGCCACAGAGCCCGGTCTGCTGCTTTATCGGCCAGTGTGGCTTTTGGCCTAACCACTCTCAATCGAACTCTATTGTAGAGAAGGCCCGTGCTCAATGTATGTATCATTATTAATTTAATAAACCAGACAAACACAAGGATTATTGTTGAAAGACTTTTTTATTGCTCTTTCTTTCCCTCTTTGTAGTGACAGAAATGATCCATGGGGGAGGCTTATGTTCAGCAGCAGTGGACTTCCTGTGGCTGAAGCGAGAGAGAGAGAGGGAGGGGAGAGAGAGGGAGGGGGAGAGAGAGGGAGGGGGAGAGAGAGGGAGGGGGAGAGAGAGGGAGGGGGGAGAGGGAGGGGGGAGAGGGAGGGGGGAGAGAGGGAGGGAGGGGGAGAGGAGGGGGGGTGGCCTCAAATAATTTCCACAGTAACCTGAGTTATCAGCTAATAAATGACATATTACAGCAACAGCTACAGTAACAGCTCACCTGGTCAGTATAGGCGGCATGCAGCAACGCCCTCGCGAACCGGCGCGGCAACACCTTCTCGTCCACGCACACCGCGCCCGCGCCCGCGCCGCCGCCGCAGCGCCGCGACATCACGCTCCTGCAACACGCGCGCGAACGTGATACACGATCAGTAGGCTAATTCACGTTTCTTGTCGCGCCGATCGAGTTACGATGCAGTTGCAATTAGGTTTACGTCTTAATGGTACCTACGTCAAAATGGTATTCTTGTAATTGTTTAGCTGCGCGTAAGATACGCATAAACTGCGCATGTGCTGCACGTTGGTCGGACTAAACTGTCATTGGAGACGTCAAATGAATAGATAAATACCAATCAAATTGCGATCTGAATCACGCATGTATAAAACGCGCAGCAGTAGAATAAGCTAAAGCGCTCGCGTGACGAGAACTTGATGCAAGCGTATCTGACAGCGGTTGTCTAAATTACGAGAATACAAAAAGGGCTGTTTTGATCGAAACTTCACTGCAACTGAACTTATTTAATTACGTGAATTAACATATAGAAATGCAACACGCGAGTGAACGTGATACATGCTGCAACGACGAGAATTAGTTTCGGCTTTTTGCGAGACCAAAAAATGACAATAAGTGACACAAGACATATATGTTTGTTAAGTATGAATGTAAAAACACCCATATTTATTGTACGAGTATATTCGACTTCAAAACTCCATATATCTGAAGAACGCAATTATGAATGAATAAGAAATGAAGCGCAGTTGAAGCACCGAAACAAATGTTTGTGTGATCCACAGGTATTTGTTTGGGGTCTGGGTGTTTGTGAGACCGAAAAGTCTCTCGTAGCTTCTGATACACGACACAAGACTCGATCTTAGTGTGGGGTCAGGACTATGTATGTGACTGCTGGATGTATTTATTTATTTATTTTATTATTACCAGCAATATTACACTCATCTCGTGTTGGTACGTTATCGGCCCAACGACATGAATATTTTAGACAATAAATTGTTACTTGCTTAAGAATTATCCATTATTATGACGTCCATACTCTCATAGTAATTGTGACACATGTTTATATGTGGAGTACAGGTACCTGAAGAACCTGCTCCGTGCGGCGAGCACGAGGCGGTGGCAGGGCAGCTCCAGCGCCGTGCGGAACCCGTACGCCGCGCCGCTGCCGCCCTCCAGCCGGAACACCAGCCGCGCGTCCGACATCTCGCCTGCACCAGACCATTGCGCACATGCATAAACACGCACGCACGCACGCACGCACGCACGCACGCACACACGTACACGCACGCACGCACGCAATACATATAAAAATATATGTCTACATTTGATTACTGTGTTGAAGTAAATTATAGCTGTAGACAATAGTGTCAATAACATTAATGGAAACTTGTATTTGTCAGAACCTTACTTGTCAATTTTTCTTTTTCATTGTATACTTTTCCGTTACCGTTTGTCTTGTTAAAATAAAGTATTGCATAATATATGATCCGTTTTAATCACAACATACTGAAATGCATAGTAGTTTCTTAGATTTACGCGAATGTTACCCATTGAAATAAAACTATTTTTTTACGTATTTTATCGCGATTTGGTTTAATTTTTACAATTTTTAACTTCCCGACGTTTCAAATCGCGATAAAATCCGAAAAAAAATAGTTTTATTTCAACATACTTAAACTTAAAATACATCAACATATCTAAATGGTAACCTTTCTTATTATTAACTTCTCGTTATAGATATATTATAGAATCCGGACTATCTTCAACCTTTATAATTTAATTTAAGATGTCTAGCCGTACTCCTTTGAGGTAGGGTAAATACAATACGTAAAATATTTAAATAAGGATGTTGTAGTCTATAATTGAAGAACACGTCACAATGTGAACTGCAATAATGCTACACCATTGTATATATTATATGTCGTGTATTCTTCGTTGGAGGTCCTAAAATAAATAAAATGCAGGAATGATGAACATACCTGAATCAAGTAGGTACTTCATGTCTCTGTGCAGCGAATCTGGAGAGAAACCCAGCGTGGCGGCCAAGCGACTGCTCACAGCCGACCTGCCCGCGCAACCACCTGACAAACACATTAGATACATACATGTTACATACACACATGTTACATACATACATATTACATACATTACATTACATACATACACATTACATACATACACATTACATACATACATATTACATACATACATATTACATACATACATGCTACATACATACATACACATTACTTACATACACATTACATACATACATATTACATACATACATATTACATACATACATGTTACATACATACATACACATTACTTACATACACATTACATACATACATATTACATACATACATGTTACATACATACATATTAAATGTGTGTGTCCTGGTGGCGCCACTGCCTACCCCTTCGGGTATAAAGGCGTGAATTTATTATTAATTTATTTATGTATTACATATTACATGCATACATAACATATATAACCCACGCCTTTTCCCAGAAGAGGTAGGCAGAGGTTAAAGGACACCCACGTTTCGCCTTGTGTGATCCGTTCCACGATGTGATAGACGACCCATATCGGGCACAATTTTCTGACTCCGATTATTAATAGAAAAATCCAATATCAATTTTCCCGACCCGGGATTCGAATCAGAGACGTAAGCGTTAATATTTAAAAACTCTATTGAATCAGTTTGTTTAACTCCATATATCTGGAGAACGCAATTGTGAATGAATTTGCAATGAAGCGCAGTTGAAGCTGATATTATTAGTGCAATATTACACTCATCTCGTGTTGGTACACATAGGCCCAACGGTGGACCCAATTGTAGTAATAGGGTAATATATAAGAAGTAAATTGTCACTTACAGGTAGAATTGTCCATATTTATGATGTCCAACTCGCCTTCCGAACCGCTGCGTTCATACTCTGAGAAAATAAAAAAATAAACATGGAAATAAAATTATTTTTAAAGTATTTATCACGAAATTTATTGTATATTTTGATTTTAACTTTTTTAATATTGTTCAGCTAGAAATCCCGAAGTCCCCCAAACGAACAGAAATTAAGATGAGCCTTGAAAACTAAAATCGCGATTTTTGACAAAACTACCAGGCAGTTCTATTTCAAACTTGGTACAATGTTACGTGGGGTTACGAACATTTGGTCTATATTAATTATTATCGGCTTTACTCATAATTTTAAAACCTATTTTAATTATCGAATGTTTAGTCTTCTCAAACTGAATTCAAAAGTCCTTCGAAAGGGACAAAACATTCGATAAATAATATATGTAATATGATATATATTATGTCAATATCACCCGGTATATCGGTATATATATGTAAGTATATACGTACTCTCACAAAGCGTGCAGGGCGGCGAGCGCGCCCCCGGGCCCGCGTACAGCGCCATCACGCAGCACTCCACCTCCGCGCGGGACAACCCGCAGCACGCGCCCTCGAGCGGCACGCGACAACAACCCCTAATCACATACACATAAGGTTCATTATAGCTTGCACTTTGTACACACATAGAGGTTAATATAGCTTGCACTATGTAGAGGGAACATTTTTGGTGTGAAAAACGATAATAACCTCTGTGTGTATAAGTATAGAGGCTGTTACTCCTTGCACATTGGGTGGACATAGAGGCGATAATGGCTTGCATTTTGTAAAACTTGTTGATTTATGAAGTTAAAGACAGTATTATACATCTATGCGCAGAAGCCGCGGTAAGGGCCGTCCAGCGGGCACGCGACAACAACCCGTAATCGAATACAAATAGAGACGATTATACCTTGCCCTATGTAAGTAAACATAGAGGTTAATATAGCTTGCACTTTGTACTTTTTCAGTGTGGAGAAAAGCGAGTATAACTGTCTATCTTTTTTTTATATACTAAAAGCCAAGACTTGCATAATGTTGTGATTTATCAAGTTCTATAAGAGTGCCTATTAATATATTTGCTATACATATGTCTATAAGTTATATGACTCACGGCGGATATCTCTGCAGCAGGTCCCTAAAGTACGTGCACCTGGCGGCGAGGATGGCTCGGTGCGCCGCCACCGACCAGCCCGCGCCCACCAGCTCCACGTCGCACCACCAGCTGCAACGCACCGTGCAACACGAACTTCAACACGAACTTCAATACAAATGTTTGGTACTTGACTTAGATTGCGTCAATCAATGATGGAATACAGCATGTATTTTTTTCATATTACCGCGTTCGATTCCTGGCTATATTGATTTATAAAAAAATATGTATGCAGTTTTAGTTTTCATCGAGATCTGGTTCATGAGTCATGGCTTATTTCAGCATTTTTCGCTATTTCTCATAGTTTCGGATTTGGACATCTACGCCTATTTGAAAAATTGTATGAGTATAGTCACAGCGTACGCACCGGTCCCGGTATGCGCGCGCGAGGTCGGCGTGCAGCGCGGGCGCGGGCTCGCGAGCCAGCTCGGCGCGGGTGAGCAGGTCGCGCAGCGCCGCGCCCGCCTCCAGCTCCGCGCACAGCACGAACACCTCCGCCACGCGCCACGAACTCACCGCCGCGCGGATGTAGCGCGCGTGCTCGCAACCTGCAACGAGTAGCAGTAACGTGAGCGCGAACTTATGATGTAATATGCGTGTGAATAGATTGTCGTGGATATGTAGCTTATGTAGCAACGTAGTATGCAACTGATGCCGCAACGTGAGCGGGAATAGAACGTCGTGGGGACATTGTGCGTGCTCACACGATGTGAGGTGGAGCTGTAACGTGGCAGTGTAACGTGTGATCGTGGTGGGGGTGTAGGATGTGGTAATCTGCAACACCGCAAGCAACTGATACTGTAACATAGTGGGATTATATGGATGTAGCGTATGGTTGTGTCCTGCAACGTGAGAGTGAAGGTATAAATGTTGTAACATGAACGGCTTTACTAATGATTTGAAAACAGATCACCGCGTATATTTAACGCTTTAGAAAAGTCTACGTATTTACCACCCAAACTCAATAATACTTAAAAAAATCGCTTTTTTGCGAAATTTTAAATGCTCTGTGTCAGTCTAGATACACCCATGCCCACATGCTTATACCATCAGGAATACTGTAGTCACTTTGTCCACTATAAAAGAAACTCTGGCATCAGCTAATTCTTGAAGGAACATTTCAATTATTGCAGTTTACAAAATCTTATTTGTACAGTCCCGGTTATGTTACCTCTATCGGGCCTGGTGTCTCTCGGTCTGCGCGTGGCGGCGGCGATGCGGCGCCGCAGCGTGCTCAGACCCGCACCACCCGCCTTCTTCTTACGCTCCCTGTAACAACACCATCTTCTAGAACATTCTTATATCTAAATAACTGCTCTGAATGCAACTGCGCTACGTCTCCTGTATAATCACTGTATTGTAAACTTGTTTTGAAAAGAGCAACGCTAGAGTTTATTGCCCGTTCTTCTCTGGCGAAAACAGCCTTGTGAACCGGGTGGTAGTGGATAAATAGTGACTGAATCTAAATAATGTATGACATTTTATGGGTTTAATAAATGTTTTACATTATCATGCTTTTTAATTTTTCTTAGGCTCATGATTCCATATCATACTACAAGTCAGAAACTTTAGTGCCATTGTTGAATAAACCCATATATGTAGGTCTTCTGCAGGGCACGAGCTTCCTCTACAATCGAGAGTACGATTGAGAGGGATTAGTACAGTCCGCCACGCTGGGCTAGTGCAAGGACTTTACATACCATAGGAATTCTTATAAATCGCTATAATATGGTATACAGGTTCCCTCAGGATTAGCAGTGCCATTAACAGCTCCCAACTTCATTACTGTTCTAACATTTTGCTATCAAAAACCTTGTTGAAGTTTCTTTGGGTAAGAATTGTAATCATGTTTATCTGTTGAGGTGTGACTGATGCAGGAATCGATAAAAAAGGGTTAGGCCAACCTCCACGCTTGTATAATGCGAGTTGGCGGACTTAAAATACTATGATATACAGATTTTCTCACGTTTTCCTTCGTTTATAGTGATATTATCAATATACAAGTATGGAAGTACGTTACCTTATAACGTCGGCCATGGTGGGCGGCGCGGCTGGCTCGGCACCCTCACACGCCTCGCCGTCCTGCGAGCAGACAGGTGGTGTACTAAAACTCATAGACTGTCACTATACACTGATGGCTGCCTTCAGCTCGCAACAAGCCACAACTTTTTTTTGGACTCTGTAACACACTATTGGAATTAACTTCTTTTCTTATTACTTTTAGGAAATTCTAAGATGATGGAACGAAGGAGAAGGAGCGTAAAGAGAGGGATGGTATTTAAAAAAAAAGATAAGGAAAGAAAATGGGTGAAAAAGGTTTAATTGGGAGTGTCGCAAGAATTGTGTCAATTCCAGAAGAATTCGATCAGTCTCGGAAAAGTTGGGAGAGTGTTGGTAATTCAGAAACATTTAAGAAAAGTTGGCAGTGTTGAAAAAAACTCTTTCAAGGCAATTCATCATGTCTAGAAAATTGCGATGGCATTAGAAAATTAAAGTGTCAGGAGTATTGTAACACTCTCCCGAGAAACGTTACAGCCTGGGCAGAGTAAGGACAATATTTTTTTAATCCACAGCTCCGGCATCGAGCAAACAGGTCACCTGTTAAGTGATCACTGTACAAGAACATCCACAACGCTGGACCATGGATATATTGCCGAACCATCACATCGAGGGGGAGTGGGAAGGATAAAGAATGGGGCGAGAGGTATTGGACATTCTGAGGATAAAATTGGGACACTCTAAGAGCTAGCTAGCAGAATAAGGACAGTATGCTTAGATCAGTAGCTAGTGTTACCTGCGGATGCGAGAGCGCGGCGCCCATGTCGGCTTGGCGCGCGCACAGACAGCACAGCAGCCGGTTCATGGGGCGCCACGCACCGACATCACCGCGCCAGCGACGCCGACCATGCCTCTGCAGACAAACAAATTACCTTAGACTATTTAAAATATAGAGGGAAAGCTGTCAGACTTTTATTATATTATTTTACTAACCTAAGCGATCCCACTGCTGGGCAAAGGACCTCTATTGAGAGCAATTTTTATCCAGTCCTTCTTAAATCTATTGAGGTCGTCCCGCCATCGCTTTCGGGGTCAAACATTTACGTCTATTAAACATTTAGAAGTCAAAGGTGGGCCCTAGGATTAGAACTGGCGACCTCCGTATCAGTAGCCGTATCCGGTCACACTTACACGCTACTAACAGATTATTTTTTTATACAGGGTATATCCAGACTGCGACTGAAACGAAACCAGGGGTAGTTTTAGAGATTTCAGAATTCAGAATGAAATTAAAAATTTCCCAAAAAAAAATTCAGGAAGTCCACTGCTGAACAAAGGCATCCCCCATAGACACCACATGGGTCTTTTGGAAGCTGCCTGCATCCAGCTACTCCCTGCGACACTAACCAGGTTGCAAGAAGTTCAAGTGGCAGTGCGCCGGGCACATAGCACCTAGAACTGATGGCCGCTGGGGCCACGTACAAGCAAGCGAAGAGTCGGACGCCCACAAAAGATATTGACTTACACTAAAAATCTGTTCCAAATCCTCAATTTACATATATTATCATAATTAACCTAAATACATTTATCAGTGATAACGAGCGACATTTAAATGATAGTCCATGATACATTGTAACTCCTGTGAGCCAGGATCAACGACAAACACTCACTGGTGGTAGGTCTCTCATATGTGAGAGGTCATCTGTAGGTACCACCGCAATGTCTATTTCTCCAAACAGCAGTGTAAATGCACTGTTGTGTTCCAGTTTGAAGGACATTGTAGCCAGAGTAACTACTGGACATATTGAGACATATCATCTTATGTCCTAGGATAGCGAGCGCAGTGGATTCCCCGCACCGAAACAAATATTTGTGTTATCCAGCGGTATTTGTTTCGGGGCTGGGTGTTTGTGAGACTAAAAAGTCTCGTAGTTTCTGATACACGACACAAGACTCGATATTAGTGTGGGGTCAGGACTATGTATGCGACTGTTTGATGTATTTATTTATTTATAATATAGAATGACCCCCCGCTATTCAAGTTCACATTTCCTACACATGTGCATACTCTGCATTGATCTAACTCCCTCAATTACCTAAACGCCGAGACATGTGGCCCTATTCTTGATACGATTTAAACCCAACACTCACATGGTCCTGATTTACTTATACAAGTCTTGGCTCGTGTATCGGAAACTACGAGATATTTTTAGTGTAATTTTTTTCCATAATACGATTAGTAGGGGTTCAAATATTTGTCTCGTTGGGGGGAAGCGCTCTCTTGCTCCACATCCATCTAAGTCACTAGCCATGGAGACTATCCTATATACCTCTCGTTTTCCCCCTAAAAAACAAAAGAGAGGGAAAGATTTGTTTGACAAATGACATCGTTTCAGATACTTATGTGACTTAGCAAATAAACCTTACAAAATTGACAATATTACAGCTTATCATAATTGGATGCGAGTGATATTTGAAATTGAGTTACATTGCGTCGTGCCTGTTGGTAACGGGCCAGACGCGGCTGCCAACATGTGCACGGTGGTAGCGGGTTCAAATCCCAGGGCACACCTCTGACTTTTCTGAGTCATTTGTCTCATTTACCACGCACTTTAACGGTGAAGGAAAATATCTCGAGAAAACTTGCATTGTAAGAATTCCTATCGTGTGTGGAATCCATAAACACGCAATAGGCCATTGTGGTGTATGACCTAACCCCTCTCAATCGTATTATCGATAGTAGAGGGGGCCTGTGCCCTGCAGTAGGAGGTGCCTATATGGCCCAATTACTATTCATTTATGTATGCAAACATGTTTTACCACTGACTATGATTTTTCAGTATGAAGGAGTATATTTTAGGCAATCACTACTCTGACTTTTCGGAGTCATGTGTGTATTGATAGTCAATCACCACGCACTATAACGGTGAAGGAAAACATCGTGAGGAAACCTGCATACCGTAGCGATTTTAAAGAATTCCTACGGTATGTAAGTCCGCCAACCCGCACTAGGCCAGCGTGGTGGACTATATGGCCTAACCACTCTCAAACGATTCTCTCAATTGAAGAGTAGGCCCGTGCCCTGCAGTGGAACGTATATGGGCTGATACAAGATATTTACAATAACTACGCGCACCATTTAGTGCAAAATTTCATCTGCTATTGATAATTGCGTGTGCGTAATTTGACAAGCCTACATTAGACTACCTTAAAACTTTCATAAGCTGGCGGGAGATTACTGGTTATAGGGGGAATACTATGAAAAGCGATAATCGACAAATCGTGCGATCCCTCGTAATGAAATCCACCCCTACTTCATTTAACTATAGTATTGAAGTAAATACACCCAACAATCACATGCACATGTCCTGACCCCACACTAAGATCGAGTCTTGTAAAGTATGAGGAACTATGAGAGACTTTACTGTATCACAAACACCCAAACTAACACAAATATTTGTGGATCACACAAACATTTGTCTCGGCATCTAACTAACCATAATATGAACATATGAGGCGATAAGTGGATGTCCTGAAAGCAGCTCTGTCTACCCCTTCTGAGAAAAGGGTGTGAGTTTGTGTATGTATGTGTAACAATTTATTAAACAGACATTTATTCATTCTTTCAAATTTATATTAAAAAATATGAGTCACTGGATACCAAATGATCAGCTTCATAATGGTTTCTTAGATTTACGCGAATGTTACACATTGAAATAAAACTATTTTATACGGATTTTATCGCGATTTGGTTTATGTTTCACATTTTTTAACTTCCCGACGTTTCGATTACTTTACAGCTTTCGTGGTCACGGGGCGGACGGGGCGCCCCGTAAAAAATAGTTTTATTTCAATGATCAGCTTCATTTTAATTATCAATGTTAATTAGCCAAACTGTATTTAATTAATTGGTTGGGTGTCATCAAATTAAACACACATATATTACACTATACATAAACTCATACTGATTTCCCAGAAGGGGTAGGCAGAAGTGCTTCCAGGATACCCATGTTTCACTTTTTGACCCAGGATTCAAACCTCAGCATTGTAATCATACCATTGTACAACTATGCCACCATGGCAGTCTATTATTACACCTTTGTGTGTAATTCTTATAAAGTGAAATACCAGTAACAATTCAATGGAGATATCACCATAACAATTAGTATTGTCTTTTGGATGATTACATAGTCAGGTCCAAAAACCAAATATAAATAAATACACCCCAGTCACATACATACTGGAACATGTGGGCAATAACTGCGCAAACTTCATACAATTTTTTTAATTGAGACTGATGTTGAACTTGAATGTGTGTGGCAGCCATAAACAATCTCTTACACACTGCCATGGAATATTTAATATGGAATATTTATCATCTATATGCCGATGATCTACAGCTTTATGCCCAAGCAAGTGTGGATTCTTTGTCCACAGCTATTGAAAAAGTGAACACCGACTTGAAGCACATTAAAAGCTGGTCCACTAGGTTTGGGATAACAGTAAATCCTATTAAGTGCCAGGCCATCATAATAATAAATAAATAATAAATAAATACACCCAACAGTCACATACATAGTCCTGACCCCACACTAAGATCGAGTTTTGTGTCGTGGGTATCAGAAGCTACGAGAGACTTTTCGGTCTCACAAACACCCAGACCCGAAACAAATACCTGGGGATCACACAAATATTTGTTTCGGTGCGGGGATCGAACCCGCGGCCTCTCGTTTCACAGGCGGCGTCCAACCAACTGCGCCACGGAGGCTGTCATAATAGGCAGTCAGCGCCTGATAAATCGCATCGATTTTTCATCTTTGCCACCACTTACATTTGACGGCACAATTATAACGTGGTCGCCATCTGTTAAGAACCTTGGGCTTATCGTAGACAATGTCCTGAATTGGCAGGCGCAAGTTTCCTCTGTTTGTCAACGAGTCACCGGTGCCCTTCGTGTTCTATATCGCCTTAAAAACTTTATCTCCTATAAGACGAAAATAATGCTTGTGCAGACCTTAATCTTCCCGCTGATCGACTATGGTGATGTGTGCTATTTCGACCTGAATGCAGATCTTCTTAATAAACTGGACCGCCTTCTCAATAACTGCATTCGATTCATATTTAATCGTCGCAAATATGACCATATATCCTCCTATCGTTCTAAACTCAAATGGTTACCTATTCGCCAGCGGCGAAGTTTGCGTGCCCTTACAATTCTTTTCTCTATCGTAACGTCTCCTACACCACCGTCTTATTTTCTATTTAAAAGAAAGGTTCGGGAGTTGTTGCTGGATGAAGCGGCTAAAACATCACACTAGTATGTCATCGTATATATATATAATATATTTATTTATTTATGTAACTATATATATTATAGTATATTTATAATGTATATAATATATATATATTTTTTATGTATTTATATTATAGTACATGTTTATATAATTTACGTATATTCATAAGTAAATATCAAATCAAATAAGCATTTGTACCCCTACTTCTGTCATCTCTGCACCATCTCAAGGTACACTGGAAGAGAATGCCTTTGGCATTAAGTCCGCCTATGTACAATATGTTTGTATGTGAAGTTAAATAAAATAAAAATAAAAAAAAATATTTACAAGAAACAGGAGAGAGAAAGGGCAGTCTATATTGATATTGTTAACAATAATAGTTTCTATTCTATGAATTGTTTACAAAATATTCTTAGTATTACCTGCACATACAATTGTTAGTAGACCTTAATAAAGGAAATGAGACTTATGATTCCACAACATCTACTTTATATAAATATTTATATACCATACTGAATGAGAAATATCATCAAAACTTGTTTCTACATAATGTATTAGCTAATTACCATAATATCAATTGAAGTGGACCTAACAAAATAATTAACAACTTGGACAAAAACAATAATATATTGTCATTAGTCCAGTCAATTATACCAAATTGTATATAAACAGTGAAGTTCTGGCTTCAATTCCCATTTCAGGAACTAAATTTTGTGGGTTTTTCAGGTGAGGCCTAGGACTGGGGTTACTGTGGCATGGCGATAGGTTTCATAATACATGTTGGAACGAAAATAAATTTGGTGAATTAATGACATCTATACATACCCACTCAGATACAGATGTGATAACCTAGAAGTATATGTGTATGATTCTTAATAAAAATTAAATCTTAAAACTCGAATTTAAACTCACGATTTAACAAAGCCGTTCCATTTCCTTTCCTTGTGTCGCTAAACAAAAAAAGATCTTCAAATTTTGCCGCGATTTTCGGGCCAAGGGGCGCGCCACCCCGTGTCGTGGCCTACTTCCGAGACTATTAGAAAGCGAACGTTTTTAGGGGTAGCGAAATAAGGGTGGTTGACGTCACTGCGCGCGCAGATAGCCCAAACAGTATGTGACCCAGATTCGGCAATTGCGACACCAAAATGTCAACATTGACTGTCGAAATACCAGCTATTGACCAACACGCGCCGAATGACCCACTAAAAATTAGCCAACAGTAAAAAAACAACACAAAAACACATTATTCCCGTGTTTATTTTCCACAACTTCGATCGGAAAATGATGACTGAATTTTCACGAAATTTGTCGAAATAGCGCGGTTTTGGTAATTAATAGGTAAAGGTGGGACACTTACCGCTGCACAAGCGCATCACAGATGTCTGATCCTGTTAAAATCCTTTATAATTCACATAAACATATTCACTCATCCCCATTTGGTCGCCATTATGTCAAAACACGGTCAACTAGTTAAAAGAAAAATTCACAGCACACCGAACGTCCATCACTGCTTGTTTCATGCACTAAACACTCGGCGATACACGAAGATCGTAATTTTACACAAATAAGTCACAGATACAAGCTCGATTTGATGTAATTCATAAAAATTATGGGACAAGAGCAACCCGTTACGCCTTCCCGTTCTGAGGTTTTGACACTGCTGCCAACTCAAAGAAAAAATATAAATAAATACGTAGAATACCAACCGTAATGTTGCGCAGTCGGCTGAGCTGATTGGTAGAAATAACAGAACGCTACTCTATTGGTTCATAAGGTGAAACATATTTTGTAAGCACCAATAGAAAGTGTGAATTTCAAACTCACATTTCATTCATGTGCGTCTTAGAAGTGAGTTTTTGTAGTTATACCAAACTGGGTTCTATTTATGCTCAGATATTTTATTAGTTTGAGCATTATTCATTGAATATTAAATAATAAGTAAAATTATTCATTTCATATTTTTTAATTATAAAGTTTGCAATTCACGAGAAAGCACTAAATTGTTGCTTCTTACTTTTTATTTATAGAAATGTATATGTATCCGAACGCCAACATTTTTGTTTTTAAAATTTGACAGTTTTGAGAAAAAAAATCGTGAATTTTCGGATAATCCTCATTGTTTCGTTTGTTTTGTGAAATAAAATATATAAGTGTTGTGAAATTTTCGTGCTGAAAGACACTAACTAATTAAGTAAATAAATAATTAGCTAATAATTTGACCAATTGTTTGAAAACAATCCTCCGATGAGAGTGTGAAGTGTAAACATTTATGTTTCGAGTAAGTATTTTGCTATATCCATTTAAAATATTTAATTCTCAAACCTTTAAATATAAAATATTACACCAATCCAGTAAAGTAACCTATAAATTCAGTATATAACCGGTATTTTATCAAAACCGTAAACTAATGTTTTTCTCCGCCTTTGCCCGTCCCTAAATCATTGCGTTTTTCTATTTGTCAAATATAACTCAATATTATATCATCATTTTCCACCACAGAGAGTTCACGACTGAACATAGGCCTTGAAAATCAAATGTGTTAATAAAGTACAATTATTCGATGTATCACGATATTCATTTATTTTTTGGACCCTATATTTCGTCCCTTTGTTGGCAAAGGCCTCCCCGTTATTCCTGCACTTGACCTTGTCCTCGGCGAACTCTTGTTATTTTGGCTTGAAAGTACCCAACTCAACTTACCACCATATTTTTGGTCTTACGCGTTTTCTCTGGCCATTCGCAGGATTCCTCTAAGTAACCAGCTTGGCCCAACGGTTTAGATGCATTATTAATGCCCAATTTCATTTTAACTAAGTTGCCTTACTTTTTTTTATTGATCTATCTTGACAGTATTTTTACTGGCTTCAAGTTGATCCTATAATTATTTATTTTACATAAAGAAATAGCTCATCAGTCTATCATAAATCTCTATACACCAAAATATTTCAATATGTTCGTTTTTGTCTCTGTGAAACAAGGGCAAACCAAAGAAGGTATAGTTAGTATAAAAATAATATGCAAAAATTGTCACTCCTGACCTCCTGACCACAAAGAATTATCAAATCTGTTATGATGGGAATCACTTTTATATGTTACCTATACCTATATTTGGTTTTTGGCAATTGGTATAAAGACATCAGATATTCAGATAATGTATCAGATCGGGAATATAGTAATCAGGTTTCCCCTTTTAAGTTGACTAACTACTTAATAAGGCAGGAAGAAGGGAAAGAAAGAGCTGGATACAGGCGACTTCCAACATGTCATTGTGGAAATCCTTTGGGGAGGCCTATGATCAAATATTCTTGTGGCCTCTTATAATATTTTTTCACACTACCTGTGTTAATCTGTAGTATGATTGTGAATTGTGTCGCTGTTTAGAGTACTGAATTAAAAATAAGACAAAGAGGAGAATACTGATGATATCATTCTAAACTCTATTCCAGAACTAATGCCCAATGATGAGCGAGTCACCAGGCTCGAGCCAAATGAGCCAGAGCATCCTGGCCAACGAGCCACAAAGCCCTGACCTCCTCAACCCTGAGTCACCAGTCCAAGAGTGGCACCCTGACTCCTCTACTGAAGACACCACCCCTAACACGAATGAAGCAAGCAATGATTCTACTGTTGCTTTCGAAGAACCCACTACCGATACCTGGATAGTAGAAGTTGCCCCAGATATAGCGTCTGTGAGTGAGGATAGTAATACTAGGCAGTCTTTAGACGATAATGCTAGTAGTTTAGCGTCATTCCCAGAGGTGCAAGTTAGAAACGGAGATGATGAAGAACCACCAGCTAAAGTACGAAAGATCGGTTCCCCAAAAACGGATGATGTTGATGGAGAAACGTGCCCTATTTGTCTAGATTCTTGGGGAAATTCTGGAGATCATAGATTAGTTGCGTTAAGATGCGGCCATCTTTTCGGTTTAGAATGCGTTGAAAGGTGGTTAAAAGCCCAAAAGATGAAAGACCGATCATGCCCGACCTGCAAAGGTAAAGCTGCAATGAAAGATTTAAGGTTTATCTACGCAAGGAGGTTGGTAGCAGCGGATACGTCCCAAATAACGACACTTCAAAAGCAAATTGAAACTTTACAATCGGAAAAGAGTAGGACGGAATTGGAACTTCAAAAGACAAAGATAGCTCATAGGGCATGTGTGTTACAACTAGAAGTATTAAGAAGTACGCTCATGAAGTCTCAAGTTAATAAAGAACCACCAGTTAGAAGGTCATGGAGGTTTGCCCTCGAGAAAAATTTGGAAATTTGCAAAGACCGCGGTTGCAGAGTCCTCACATACAACTGCAGGACTTACGAACTGTACGTGTCGCAGAAGAGTGTAAATTACCTATTCCCTGGATACGGGATTAGGAAAGTCAGTTGCGTGGATTACAAATTGGGTCAGTTTGTACATTTACACCCTAAACCTATCAGAGATATTACCTATTCTCAACCAAGAGACTTGCTACTAAGCGTGGGATTGGACAGCACGGCAAGAATAGTGGAAAGAGGGATTCCAAGTGTGACAGTAAGTGCTGGGATGCCACTATGGTCTTGTTCGTGGGATTACCTCCGTAGTAATGAATTTTACGTCGGAGGCGTTGGTGGGATTATCCACCAATATGATGTACGAAACCCTAGTACCTATCTCCAGATGCTATCGTCTCCTGGAGACATTTCCCCAGTTGTATCTCTCTGTTCCACTGAGTTTGGACTTTTATCGTGTCAGCTAACCTCTGGAAGACTTTGGGTAGCCAATATGAGACAGTGGGAGCCAAGGTCTCTACCAGTTGACGGGGCGTTCATGTCTCTATGTTACGACAACGATTCTCACCGTGCAGTGATATACTCAAGACCTAGCGCTGGCGGCTTTGAAAGGTCTAAGTTAACAGTTTGTAAATTGAAAGCTTCAGTCCCAAATGGAGAGGTGTTGTGTGATGTTGAAGAGACTTTCTTAGGCTCTACAAGGTCTTCTTTAATGTCAAGAGCGGCGTGGGTGAGGGCACCTGGTGCGTCGTGGGTGGCAGCCCATTCAGAATCAGACTCAGCGTTATATCTCCACGGTCTGGATGGTTCTAGAACAATGTCTCTACCCGCCTCCGAACCAGCGTTGGACGTCACCACGGTGGAACTTAATGGCAATACTTTGGTGGCAGCGCTTTCTGAGTCAAGATTGAGGCTGTATAAAGCAGTACCTACGAGTTCATGACGATTAGAGATGTGAGTGTATAATGGGACTGATACAGGCGGAGCGCCAGTAAGAATCTAGTGCTGTGAAATTTTTGTGTTATAGTCTAAGATAGTTGTTGAGAGAAACATGAATAGGTATATCTAGTTGTTTTTCTTTCTTCTCTGTATTTTTTTTGTAATTTCGCCTAGTTTTTGGCATCCACGGTTGAAAGCCAATATGGACAGCATATGAAAAACACCGAGCATTGATGCTCAGGGAGTCTCCGGGAATGTCTAAGTTGTCTTGAACTCGTGACGAAATTAATCAAATTGTGAAATGAATAGTGGTTTGACTGCTTCCGTATATGACCAATAATAAGTGCCGATATTAAAGGAGATTACGCCATACTTTTTAAAAGATCAATAACACATATTATATACTCCCAAAATATTGTGTGAATTTGGAGTATCGATAATCACAATTATGTGAGCTGCTTTCTCGTATGTTTTATTCACAGACAGTCATGCATTTCTGCGCATCTCTGCTTAAAAAACTTTTATATAACGTAAAATGTTCGGTGATTTCATATTTATAGCTTAAAAGATATGTGCCATCTTCACCAAAACGATGTATTAATAATATAAGTGATATGTTATACTATCTCCCTATGAGTATTAATAACTAATAAGTATTTACGCTATCTTCCTACGAAATCAGTGATGTGAGGGAAGAAAGGATTCTGTAATATGGTACAAATAAGTGGATGGTCTAAAATTCAATCTTGTGATTAGCCTTTCTGGTTCTATTCTGTATTATCACCTAAGCGGGCACTGCTGCTTCACAACTGAGATTTAATTGAGAGTACTTCGGTCATAGCCCAGCACACTTGCCTAGTGCGGGTTGGCAGACTTTACATATCGCAGAAAATCTTTTTAAAATCTATAATGTGCAGGTCTCTTCACGATGTTTTCCTTCACCGTTATAGTGCGCGGTGATTGACTATCAATACACACATGACTTTGAAAAGTCGGAGGTGTCCTGGGATTTGCACCCGCGACCGTGAAAATGTTGGCAGCCTCGTCTAGTCCGTTACCAACAGCCCACCATGTGCTACTTATGTAAAAATTGTTACATAAACAACTATATAAACATGTACACTATTAGAAAGTAGCCCTGTAGTCAATGTAAGTTCATGTTTCTCTCATACAATACATTTTGAATCTACCCTCAACAACAGCTGGTTTGTGACAACACTGCCTACTTGTAAATTTAATGTATTGAAAGTTAAAAACTCGAATAGCATCAGTTACATGTTAAATAAAAACTTGATTGTAATTTATAAATATTGTTAAATGTTTTAGAATTAAATGTATTAGATTAATTTGTATTATTTCTCTCGTAAGAACATTTCCTACCTCGCATCTATACATATAATAGTTTTTTAACTGATCGATGTCTACATGGATGAAGAAGGTCTGTATTAACGTAATAGAACCCAAAACAATGATTTCTAGAATTATTGCCAGTTTGTGCGGTTGTGCTCGATGAACTTAGATACGGCTTAACGAATTTCGTTGATTTTTTTATCCCGAATAAAATGCAGTATTTCCGTGGGATGAGGAAGGAATTCTGATATCTTTTTTACTTTTTTTTTACTCAAAAGGATGAGACGGGACTGGATTACATGCCTTGAGTGAAAATGAGACGGGACGAACGGGATGAGAAAGTCCATACAAAGTTAATTTCAAATAATATTTATTTATTTATTCACATAAAATCCACAGCCCTTAATACTACTATAATACAACTGGTTTACTTATCTTACGGCCAATAACGGATTTACATTTTAAAAATATAACTTATATAATAGGCAGTCGAAACGTTAAATAAAATTGAGCAAAACTTAATAAGTAATAACATTAAGAAAATAGTAATAATAAAATCAGTTAATAAAATATTGAGAATGTGTGCGTGTGTGTGTGAATGTGGGTGCATGTGTGTGTGTTTGCGTGTGTTAGTGCGTGTGTGTGTGAATATTTGCATGTGTTTATGTGTTTAGACATTGTCTTCATGAAGGAGTTTTAAAACATTTGTTTTAAATTTTACCTTGCTATCGTGAAAAATATCAGTTGACAGAAACTTCTTATTATAAACTCACAGTCGCATCGATCGCGTGGCGAGACATAGTCGTGCGTACAAGTAAATAAAACAACTTCCTTATCGGTAAAAGATTGCCTACCTGGCCGGGCGGCGGTCCGGCCGGCCTTTTGTTCTTAATGAACAACATTTTAACTAATAGTAATACGGTTGACGGTGATATTATTGACGATATTATGCATTCTGATTCCGAAAAATCTATAAATGACCAAGAAATGGAAGAAGGATGTTTAGGAATTGGAGGTAAAAGAGTCAGAGATGAAGATTCTTCTGGAAGCTGGACTACCGTCACCCGACATAAAAAGAATAAAACATTAGAAAGAGGCCACTCATTGGAGGAAGAAAGAATTATTAGTGAAAAAGTTGAAGTCAGTATAACAAACAAGGAAATGTTTCCCAAACAATTTGCACTTGCAAAATTATTTGGTGTTCGCAAGATACAAGGAATAGAACGTGTTAAATATATCAACCCATATAAGTTACTTATTACATTTGAAGGAGAATCACATGCCAACAACTTGATGAGGAATAAAGATTTTGCAAACTTAGGTTGGAAATGTCAAAAAACATCGGAGGTCGGTGTAACGTACGGTATTATACGGAATATTGAAGTAGACCTTTCTATTCAAGATTTTTTGGATAGTGTTCAGTGTGATACGGAAATATTATCAGCAATACGTCTGGATCGCAGGCATAAATCAACCAATACGGAGGATAAGTCTACTGGATGGGTACCAAGTGAAGCGTTACGGGTTTGTTTTAAAGGTGCAGCATTACCACCATTTATTTATATATATAACATGAGAATTAAAGTGGAGAGATACATTTTTCCGGTCACACAATGCTCCAAATGTTGGAGATTTGGTCATTTTAATAAATATTGTCCTTATAAAAAAGTTATTTGCCCCAAGTGTGGACAGAATCATGACAATTGCGAGACAAAAACTATGACATGTGTCAATTGTAAAGGAAACCACTTAGCTTTGGATAAAACATGCCCAGCGTACATCAAAGAAAAGAAAATTCGTTATTTGATGGCGGAATTTAATTGTACTTACCGTAAAGCATTAACTTTGTATGTGCCTCCCTCCCCCAAACCCCGACAATGCGTCCAGGATGATTTCAAAATAATAAATGGCAATACTCCCCAGAGACAGACACACGCAAGGAGTACCCAAAATATCACTTACGCTGACAAAACAGAATCATCGTTAATGTTCAACAAAGAGAAACCTTCGACATCTATGTTTGCAAACCAACGAGATGATAAACAAAAAACACCTCATAAAAAGGACCGTTTGCAATTTGCCAGGAACAATGAGGAAGTAGGTTGGGAATCGGATATCTCAACTACTTCAGCTTGCAAGAGATCAGAAAAAAGAAGAAATAGTAAAAATGAAGATTCAAACGAAGATAATATGTCGGTAGCAGAATTAATGAATAAGATTAAAGGTATAATTTTTAATAAAGACTCATTAGAAAAAAAGATTCAAAAGGCATTTAAAATAGTATTCGAATGGATCATATTATTAGCAGTCCGTAATTTATCAGATAGCACAAGTTTATATAATTATATCAGTGGATTTTCATAGATTTAATAAATGTAACTTAAATATTGTTCAGTGGAACGCACAGAGCCTTAAGCCTAAATCAATACTATTAGAACAACTTTTAACACAAGAGAAAATTCATATTGCAATCGTGAGTGAAACATGGCTAGAATCAACAACTAATTTAACCATTAAAGATTATAATATTGAAAGGCAAGATCGGGATGACGGGTATGGTGGTGTAGCTATTATTAGCCACAAATCTATTAAAACACAATCACATAATATACAAAATCATAATCGGGGAATTGAATTGGTACATATCCAGTTGTTTAATTGTCCTGATCTTAAACATATTATATCTTTATATTGCCCGTCAACAGTACGCACGATATCAAGCGATTGGGATTTTTTGTTTTCTGTGCAAAGCAGTAAAACGTTAGTACTAGGCGATTTTAACGGTCACCATTCTACCTGGTCTATCAAAACAGATCAAAGAGGATCACAAATATTTGATGCGGTACTAAATCATAACTATATCTGTTTAAACGATGGTAATGCAACGCGGATGAAATTGGTTAATGGTGTATTGCAGCAATCTGCACCTGACATATCTTTTGTTTCAAGTGATGTAGCTTTTAAATATACCTGGAGGGTAACCAAAGAGTCTCTTGGCAGTGACCACTTAATAATTATTATATCGTGCGAATTAAATGGACCACAACAGAGGATCCGCAAAAGAAATTTTAAAAAGGCTAATTGGTTCAATTATGCTTCTCATATTGAAAAAGTCTTTAATGACTCTGAGTTGCCTGAAGATCCTCAGACAGGATACAATTTTTTCGAAAGTACTTTACAAGAAGCAGCTAATTCACATATACCAAATATTTATATACCACAACATGTAAGTAACAAATTTAAGCCTAAGCCATATTGGAATGTTAATATTTCTAAGTCAGTAAGCGAACGTCGGTTAGCATTAGCTAGATTTAGACGGAATCCAACGCCTTATAATCATAAATTGCTTCAGGATAAAATTCGAGAGTCGCAAAGACTAATACGTAAGGCAAAATGTGAGTCCTGGCAAAAATTTTGCTCAGACATTGACGATACCAATACAGCCAATGACATGTGGCGTAAAATGAAATGGGTAAAGGGATATCCATCAAAACTACCAAGCATTGATTCAAAGTTAGCGGAAAGTGTACTGAAGGGTTTAACTCCCGATTTTGTTTCATTGCCTATGCCAACCGTCTCTTCTTCTAATTTAGAATTGGAATCAGAAATTACTGTCAAAGAATTAGAAAATTGCATTAAAGATAAAGACACGGCCCCCGGATGTGATGAAATCTCTTACTCTATGGTCAAATATCTACCGCCTATTGGCAAATTAGTTTTAGTTAAGTTATACAATAGGTTTTACAATAATGGATATGCACCAATTCAATGGAGGAATATTCAAATTATTACTGTTCCAAAACCAGGTCGACCGGGGGGCCATTCCTCTTCTCTTCGTCCCATTTCTTTAATCTCGTGCATATGCAAGACGTTTCACTGTATTCTACAAAAGCGACTAGAATGGTATGTTGAAAGAAAAAATATTTTTAGCGATAATACTACAGGATTCCGTAAGACAAGGTCGTGCCTGAATAACCTAACAGATTTGATTTCTAAAATTCAATTGGGGTTCTCTACAAATTTCTTGACAGTAGCTTGTTTTATTGACATTAACAATGCGTATAACAATGTAGATATAAATCAACTAGTTCTCATTTTAGATAAAATAAACGTGGGCGGTAAATTACGTTCCTATTTATGGAATTTCTTAAAAGAAAGATTTATTAAATTTTTAGGTAATAATTTTGAACTTTGTAGGACCACAGGTCGAGGCTTGGCTCAAGGAGATCCACTTTCACCTCTTTTATTCAATATAGCCACTCACGATATCTGTAATACTATCACAAATGTTGATATCTATCAATATGCCGACGATTTTGTTTTATTTATGTCGGGCAGTGATGTAGATTCAATCACCAGAGAACTACAGGACGCAATAAACAAATTTAATCAGTTAATATCAAAATTGGGCTTAGAAGTGTCGACTGATAAAACTAAGATATGTATTTTTAAAAAAGGAAAGTTTAACTTACCTATACATTTGAACATTGAGAACTGTGAAATAAAAATAGTAAATGAAGTGAAGTATTTGGGTATGTGGCTAGATTGCTCACTTAGATGGAAAAAACATATCGATGAGTTAATTAAAAAAGTATCGAAATATTTAAATATTTTAAAACTTCTTGCAGGACCGTCTTGGGGAGTTCACCCAAAACATCTGAGACGTTTATATATTGCCATAATTAGAAGTAGACTGGATTACGGCAGTTTTTTATATGATTGCAGTTACAAATGTCATTTATCAAAACTAGATAAAATTCAAAACCAAGCTCTTAGATTAATTGGATGCTTTGTCAGAACAACACCAATTCAGGTTATAGAATGCGAACTCAGTTTACCTCCTCTATCAATTCGTAGAAGATATTTGGCCGCAAAATTTTGTCTAAAATCCAAAGCTTTATTAAGCAACAAGTCGGTTGACCTTCTTGAGTTATTATCAACAACCGCACATTCTCAGTATTGGCGAGTAAGAAAACAGCCACTATTAGTGTCAGTGCACAATACTTACAGAAGTTTGCCTATTCACAGTGTTACACAGTACGAATATTTTTCTCTGGCTACTTGGACTAGTAATATTAACATGGCTAAGAATGTTAAAACCTATATAGATTGTGTTGATATGCCTAAAAGTAAATATGAAATCAGTAAACTGAAAAATATCTGTTTACAGTTCATTAATGTACACTATTCAGATTGCTACAAAATATTCACAGATGGTTCTAAGCAAGGCACTCAAGGAGGAGCTGCTTTTTTTGATCCACAAAATAATACATCAGTTAAATTTAGTATTGAGTCTAATATCTCCATTATGCACTTGGAATTAATTGCCATATTGGAAGCTTGTTCCTATATTGATACCATTGGATTTGACAAGTTCGTAATTTTAAGTGATTCCAAAAGTGCTCTTTTATACTTGGCTCGGTGCACCTCGTATTTACGAAGCATACCGATAGCATACCAGATTCTAGACCTAATACTTAAATTTGAATCAAGCTCAAAGACTGTTAACTTTCAGTGGATTCCATCCCATGTAAACATAGAGGAAAATGACACAGCAGATAGGTTAGCTAGAGAGGCAGTAGGTGACGGAATCCCATTAGGCATAACGCCCTTGTATTCTGACTATTTAAGTTTGTTGAAAAGACACTGTTTTGAAATTTGGAATAAGCAATATGAAGAATCATTGAAACAAAAGGGAACATGGTACGGAACTATTCAACCACAAATTTCTAAAAATATTTGGTTAGTCGAAAGCTCGTTAAACAGAAACACTCTTATTACGGCGTTAAGGATCAGATCAGGACATGTTCCTTTAAATAAATTCCGGTATCTTATGAAGTTGAGTAGGTCGCCGAACTGCGATGAATGTGGAACTGTTGAGGATGTTCAACATATCCTACTAGAATGCACAAAAAATAATGATTTAAGGAGAAAGTTGTTTAAATCGCAATTGAGTTTTAATGTTGGTTTGTGTAATAGTATATTAGCTTATCCGTCAACAGAAAAATTTAGATTTTTATGTAATTTAGCACAAATATGTTTAAAATAACAGTTGTATTTTACTTTTAAAGTTTAATTAAATAAATACGTTTAGTAATTAGTTGATAAGTTTGTAGTAGTTTTTAGTGATGATTTTATAGGGCGACATTATTGCTAAGCGATAAAGCCCTTAAATAAAGAGAAAAAAAAAAAAAAAATTATAAACTCTTTGTAAGCGACTTACTATTGAATTCTGCGCATAATTCGTAGATGAGTAAGGGACTGCAAACAAACTCGGATTTCGTGTACGATGTTTTGGAGTACAAAAACGTAGTATATCCTTAGCGAGATCAGGACAGTCAATATATGCATTGCATACGCCGTGTAAAAATGCCATGTCCATCGCCGTACGTCTATTTTCAAGGCTAATAAGTCTATGATGGCTGCAGGAATCAATATAATTGTCGAAATTCTTGTGGGTCCTGTAGTTGAGATGTTTGATAAACTTATACTGTATTTTTTCAATATTATGGGAATATGTGATATAACAAGGGTTCCAGATAGTACTGCAGTATTCAAGGGTGCTTTTTACGTATGAATTATAAAGTAATTTTAAACAACTTATGTCTGTAAATGGTCTACTAACTCGCAAGATAAATCCAAGGTTTTTGTAAGATTTTTGAACTATAGTATTAATATGTTCGGAAAAAGTCAGCTTTACATCTATTAATACGCCTAAATCTTTTACTATTTGTTCTTTTGATATGCTAGTTTTACTTATTTGATAGTTAAATAATACGGGATTTCTTTTTCGAGTAAAGGACACAAAGTGACATTTGCTGATATTAATGCCAATACGGTTTTGTTCATAATATTTACTAAGTTGATCAAGGTCTGTTTGAAGTTTTATGCAGTCAGTATGATCCTTTATTTTCATGAATATTTTTGTGTCATCGGCGTACATTAAAAATTTGGCATGTTGAAAACATTTATCTACATCGTATAAGTATGATGCATATAGTAGGGGACCTAAAATTGAACCCTGAGGGATACCAGAAGTAATTTCAATGAAGTCTGAGCGAAAACCACCTACAATGACCGCCTGAGATCGTTTCTGCAGGTATGATTCCATCCACCTTAGAAGGTTTCCTCGAATACCTAGCTCGTATAGCTTACGTAATAGAATTATATGATCTATGCGATCAAATGCTTTCTCAAAATCAGTGTAGACCACATCCACCTGTGAACCACCGTCCATGTTCGTAGCGACGTGGTTAATAAACGTGCCCAAGTTAGTTGCTGTTGACCGGCCCTTCATAAACCCATGTTGTTCTGAAGGAATTGCAGGTGAAATTGCAGAGTATATTTCAGCATGAACAATTTTTTCCAATACTTTACTGAGAACGTTAAGAATAGATATTGGACGGTAGTTTTCAATGGAAGTTTTAAGACTTTTTTTGTGGATGGGAACAACGTGGGCTTTTTTCCAAGCATTCGGGAAAAGTCCGTCACGCAAGCACCGATTAAATAATGATGATATTGGGCCAGCCAGTGTTTTAGCGCATTTTACAAATAATATAGGTGGTAATTCATCACAACCAGCTCCCTTATTAACATCGAGAGTACATAAAAGTTTTTCAACTTTTTCCGGTCTAACTGAAATATCGTATATTATATTTGGATATAAGCTTTCGTTGCAAAGAGAGGGTGATGGGTAATTTTGTAAAGGTTTATTAAAGTTTCTTTGGAAAAAATCATTAAATGCAGAACAAATATCAATTGGATTATGTACTTGTGTGTCACCATATGTCATTTGTTGTGGGTAAGCTGAGCAGTTTTTACGTTTAGACTTTACATAATTCCAAAACAACTTAGGGTTATATTTAATCTTCTCTTGAGCAAACTTTGTATACGATTCATAGCATTCTTTTTGCAGTTTCTTTTGTCTATTTCTTAACTCCGTAAAAAGTACATAGTCAAATGAGTTTTTGTATTTTTTCCATTTCGCATGCAGTTTACTTTTTTCTTTAATTAAATTAATTAGTGCTCTAAGTAATATTAAGTGGGTATTTGACTATTATCGAATTTTTTGTATTATTTTGCAGACAAGCAGAAGTGCCATTAAAACAAAACATTTTTATGAAAACAGTGATAAAGTAGCTTGTAACATGAGGCAAATTTTAGTATTTTAAATGAAGGAGTGGGGACGTAGTGGGGACATCTTGCCGTCTCTTTCACACCCGCACACTATATTAAGAATAGTGACGTCACTAATTTTGTTTTGCATCCCTTTTCTTTTACCTGTAGTGGGGGATTTAAAACGTTTCTAACTTTTTAAATTCTGAATGGATTTACAAAATTCTTTGTTTGTTAGATTTTGGTTATGGATACTTTTTGACGAATACAATAAAAAAAATGAGTCAAATACCCAATTACGCAGACGTAGTTTGCGGGTAGAAGCTAGTCTAACATATAACAATAAATGTATTTGAATAAATAATAAATAAATACACCCAACAGTTACATCCATAGTCCTGACCCCACACTAAGATCGAGTCTTGTGTCGTGAGTATCAGGAACTACGAGAGACTTTTCGGTCTCACAAACACCCAGACCCGAATCAAATACTTGTGGTTCTCACAAACATTTGTCTCGGTGCGGGGATCGAACCCGCGGCCTTTCGTTTCACAGGCGGCGTCTAACCAACTGCGCCACGGAGGCTGTCAAATACCTTTAATATTATTTATTTGAATACCTTTAAGATGTTGAGCACTTACGTCTTCCCTTCTTCCTACAGTCCTGGATTTTTCCGCTGCGTGAACATATGGGTTAGGTTAGGCCACTCGGTGGCGCAGTTGTACTACGGTATGATTGCAAAGCTGAGGTCTTGGGTTCGAATCCCGGGTCGGGCAGTGATATTGGATTTTCCTATTCATTATTAGCCCGGAGTCAGGAATTTGTGCTCGATATGGCGGCAGGCTCGCCCCCTGTCACATCGTGGGACGGAAAATACAAGGCGAAACGTAGGTGTACTTGTTGCTACCAGGGGGACCTCTGTCTATCCCTTCTGGGATAAAGGCGTGAGTTAATGTGTGTATGTATGTTTGATTATCTGTTGCCAATGGTCACTCTTTCGGGTTGGTATCATATTTACGATCAAGGGCGGTGCGGTGTGCCTTTACCAACCAAATAAAAAAAAAATATTTTGCGAAATTTTCTGTTGTATTTTGTCTGAAGTCGCTAATACCACAGAATACTAACTAATACTACACCTGGCTTCGTTTTCGGTCGCAGTCTTGACATACCCTGTATTTTAAAACAAAAGATGAGAAACAATAAAACACATGAATAATGTATTATTTAACTTTATTAAGTCGATAGGTACGTAACTACGCTAGCACCAGCTCCTCACAGCGCCTTCCCGACCACCGCTTCTACCATCAGTTACCACCTACCATCTGCCATAGTAGATAACTTATCAGAAAAAAAAACCACTAGAAACAAATTGATTTTTGTACCAACAATATGTATAAAACTAGCTAAAACAAACGCTTAAAGTAATTTGTTTTTCATAAAATATGATAACTGAAGCATGTGTGCAATAACAATTCTTAAAAGCGACATCTATTGACAGAAAATCGTTTAGATTTTCACAAACAGTTGGTACAAATTATTTTTCAGTTAAAACTCTTTATCTCAAATTGGTGCAAGCAAAATAATATTTTAAAATACTCTAAAAATAATATAAAAAATTACAAATACAAATATTAAACGATAGGCAGTATTAATTCTTAAGCAAATATATTTTTACCAACTAATAATTCATTGTTATTTTATATTTCACTTGCACCATTTTACGCCCCAAAATTTTAATATTAATAACAGAATTGTATCTTGACAATCAAAATAAAGATGTAGGTAAATGCTAGTTGTAATTATTATGCCGGTTTAGTTCGCAGCGGCGGGTTGGCCGGACCTCTTATATAGCATGCAAGCAACTATTCTCTATATTACAATATATTGACCAGAAAATCAATAATTTTATACACAATTTCATCTTCCTTCTTAATCTTCTACAACGTAGCATACAAGGACCGTATTAGGAACATATCAGACAATATTCTTTTGTATAAACTACGATGTTTTGGCGTCCAAACGCGTTATCACGTTGTTGTCAAAATATTAGTCCAATAGAATATAAATAAAATAGCCAAAAGTCGTTTTCGTCATTGATCGTAGACTTTCTATATTAAAAATACAGATATATTTTGCCCGATAAGTTCATAACATGATCATAGTATATTTTGTAGTTGGCAGACCCTAATCCTTTTTAATATCTTTAGCACATTACTTACCAGGTTAATTTTTATTCTCCATCCAACATTGTTATCCATTTATTATTTTGTTACAATTTTTTTCAACTTTTTACTTTTCTTTCAATGTATAATTTTTGTTTTATTCCAAAATATGGCATCATTTCTACATCAACCAATAGTCGACCACTACAGAGCACGAAACTCCTCTACAACAGTTCGATTCAGAGAGGTTAGGCCACGCTGGCCTATACATTTCTACATTTTTCATTTTCTCCACAAAATGGTCCTTCGAGCCACTTTATTGATTTTTTGGTCAAGTGCGAATGTTTTTAAATAGTTTACAACAGAAACTTCAACAATATAAGAATTACGCTTATTTGCGTTTAATTGTACTCTTGACTACTCTGATAAATTATTGCTTGAATATAACGAGATGGTACAAAAAGATATTTATTTTCATAAATACACCCAACAGTCACATACATAGTTCTGCTGCCATGCTAATATACGTCTTGTATGAGAAAGTACGAGAGACTTTTCGCTCTCACAAACACAGACCCGAAACAAATTGAGACACAAACATTTGTCTATATTTGTATCGTAGCGCCCTCTCGTGGCTCAGCCGGCGTGTAACCACCCACGGACACTAGAATATATTCAAAACAGAATAATATACATATTTTTGTAAATTATTAAATGTTACTTTAAATATTTTTGTACCGTCTCACTACACAGCGATATGTACTTAAAACAGGGGTCTTTACCCCCGAACCCCCACAGAATTCGTCTCTGTAATGCACATACAAGATGGTACTTTTTAGGCCGTAATGATTTTAAACAGTTTTTTTGCAAAATATATTAATTTTTTTTGCAAAAACAAAAAACTTTTTACAAATGAACTATAAAAGCAATATTTTTTTAATTCATAATTTTTTTGACGTAAAAACACCAACCTGTATACGGTACCAAAAATAATTCTAATACTGGATGGTACCAACTTAAACATATAAACGAGATTACAAACAGATCGTTTTAGTGCCAATTGGTAAACCGACTTCAAAAATGGAGATTATATTTTTTATGTGTATCGATATCCCCGCCAACTTTGAATAGATTTTATTGGTTTTTTGAAGTTGGTTTAATTTTTTGTTAAAATGTAATGTTTTGGGTCCGTTTTGAAGATATTTCTACCTAGTTAAGTATTATTTGATATTTTCACAAGTTAAAAATATAATTTTCCTTCAAGCAGGTAAGACAGTAATTGAATGAAAAATATTAAGTGACATGCTATCGAAAACCAATATTATTATATTATTTAAATAACGACTAAAACAATTTTAATAAAATACAATTTCTTTAATTTCGAAAAAATCGCAATCACAGACTTGTTTCTTTTTTCTCAAAATTCAACTGTTAATTCGCAGCAAATTATATGTTTATTTAAATTATAAATATACTACATAATGAAAAATCTCACGGTTAAAATCTACTAAGAAATATCTTCAAAACACCCGTATAAGTATATAAATCTATTTAATTTACAACATATTTCATTATATTTGGTATAACATTATATTGTTAGCATCATTGTGTCAATATCGTTTGGGGAGAAATTTTGTAGCAATATTTTTGTCTATTATGTATATTTGTCAATCTTCGAAACGGGTGTGGGATCGTAGAAATATAGTATTTTAGTATCTGTATCAGCCCATACATGTCCCACTGCAGGGTACTGACCTCCTCTACAATCGAGAGTACGATTGAGAGGGGTTAGATATAGTCCACCACGCTGGCCTAGTGCGGGCGCACTTAACATAATTATAGATTATCTCTCTCTCTCCAATCGTTCCCTCAATGCTGAGGATCGTGACCCCTGTCACTTGTCGAGTCTTGGACAGCTATAGACTCTATTTAAATCGAATTTAAAATCAAATGCATTGTTACTATGTCGTTTTATATAAAAATATTTTTTGCTACTAAATTTCATAATATATCTTCATTTAAGATTTGCATGGCACATTTACTTGTGATCTTGTAAATCCAGGAATTAATTATTATACCCCCCATAATAAGCGAAAAATAATTTTAAAATGACAATTTGTACTCATTTACGTATTTCGATACCAATGCTTTGGTGATAATATATTTTGTATTTATATAATTTCCAATCTTTTTATCAATATTCCTGGATTTATTATTGTGATGTATATAAAAGTCTCTTAGGATGAGGTCGAGTTTCTCCAATTAGTTTCAAAGATATTTTTACTTATATGACCAGAGTAAACAATATTTGAATTCCCAGTTTCAAAAGCGCCTACGCAATGTATGATGCTTTCGATTTAAATTAAAAAAAAAGGGAAATATAGACTTTTTCGAATTAAAATTAAATGCAGTACTGTAGATATTTCATTCATTTTTTTTTATCTAAAATCGTTGGCGTCATACATCACTTTTAAAACGTCACATCCATTATAATCAGCCCATACACGTCCCACTGCAGGGCACGGGCCCCCTCTACAATCGAGAGTACATTTGAGTGGGGTTAGGCCACAATACTCAGCTATATTTTTTTTCTGTTTAGTATCGAGTTAAGGTCTCCCTGAATAAGGTATTACATGGGTTTATTTTAAGTCTTTGAGAAAAAAAAATTGTTGGTTTAAAGATCTGTTTCCGATGCTGGTGTGTCGAGCCAGTGGCGCTCGCGTCTCCGGCGACTGCGGTTCGAATCCGTCTGCAAAACAAACAATGTTGATATGAGAATTTCAGGTAATTGACCTAAACTTTGAGGGATGATGACGTTGTTAGGGTGAAATTAGAAATTGTAAATTTCAGCCTTACGCTAGGATTTCGTTGATCCTTAGGACAGTTTTGCGCTGAAAGCTGACCCCAAAATTACAAACAAAATTCAAAATATTTAGGGCACTTATCCTTTTAAAGTCAAAGAAAAAAATATTAAAATACTCGCTTTAGTAAAAAACCCAACTAAGAAAGTAAATATAATTGACACGGAGTTAAGATGAGAAAATGGACTGAAATACATTAAACGTAACATTGTGTAAAATTAAGAAGCATCTATTAATATTTCATGGAAAAAGGTTGTAAATACTGTTTTGTCTTCGCTCAAACTGAATTCTATAGTCGTTCGAAAGGGACAAAACATTGGATAACTAAAATAGGTTTTAAATCTGTGTATGTAAATAATATAAATAATAGTTGTATACCTGTCTGTTTCTGTTCGCGGCTCTCTCCTGCGCTCTTCGCTCGCGGATACTCAACTCCTCCTGATCACAAGTGTATTAATAATTATATAATACATTCATGTGACATAGCATGTGACTTCATTACAATTTACATACATATAATGTCACTAACTTCGCTAGAATTTAGTAAAAATTATTATTTATTATTTACATACATACATAAACTCATGCCTTTTTCCCAGAAGGGGTAAGCAGTGGTGCAAACAAGACGCCCACATTTCGCCTTGTATTTTCCGTACCACTATGTGATAGGGGGCGAGCCTATCACCATATCGGGCATAAATTTCCGACTGATAATGAATAGAAAAATCCATTATCACTTTGCCCGACCCGGGACTCGAACCCGAGACCTCAGCTTTGCAATCACACCGTAGTACAACAACGCTACCGAGGCAGACGTATCGTAAAATGTGACGATAATTACTTTATTTTATAAAAATCTGTCGCCCGGGATAAAACAGGAAAACGTTTAAGGACAAACCATAAAAATTGCTAGAATGAATTTTAAGCAGTATCGGGGTCAACGATATTTTATATCGATTACATGAATGGGCATTCTCCTTTGGCGACAACTATAAATTATACAAAAGATATACCTGCATGGTAACTGCCTCCTCCATCTCGGCCATGTTGAATGTCCCCGTGGTTTCTGGCAGCTCCTCTTCTTCGCCATCTGATCATATATTAATTCTATACTTAACGCGCAATGCATAGTTTATACTAACATTACATTCAATACTAAACACGCAATGTATAGTGCACAAAATGGCAAAGGGTCATTGACCTTTAGCATCAGCTGATTTTTTTTGTTTGCTTTACATTGCGCCATTGAATCTTAATTGCGAATTTAATTTTTTTAACTGTCATAAATTAAATAAAAATATTTCAAACGGTATTATTCAGTACCCATTATCACACGACTGAAAACAAGGATCGAGCGATTAAAGTAAGTAGTTATTTGTGGTGTATAATTTCTGTTCTTTATTTCGTTGTGTTCATTTATTTGTGCTATTTGTATCAACAATAAATTTTCCTTTCTTTTTCTCTTTTATGTCGTAAGAATTCTGACAAAAACAGTTCATTTTGATAGCAAAATTCGGTCGACTGCCAGTGAAGTAGATCATTGATGAGTTTTGAGAAATAAATAGGCTGGCAAGCAAGATTAACATGGATTATATATTGAGCAAATTTATACAGTACACAGACAGTGTGGAACATATGTCAAGAAGACGACCGGACGGAAGTAAGATACAACGACAACAATCATAGACAACAATGTTTGTTTATCGTCTACAAGTAATACTGGCACTTAGTCAATAAGCTCCAAGCTTTTGTTTGTTGAATGTACTGACCGTGGTAGGTGAAGAGGTGCGGCGGCGGCTGCGCGTCCCGCAGCGTGACGGTGTCGGCCTTCAGCCGCGCCGCGTGCGCGCGCAGCCGCGCCTCGCTCGCCGCGCCCCACGCCGCCTCCGCGCACACCCTGTATCATGGCGTAGACCATTAACACATTATGCAACATGCTGTATAGTATGCATAATACTACACACTGTATACAGGAATTATAAATATACCAGTTTGTATAATATGCAACATGCTGTCTAACAAGTATAATACAACAGAATGTGTAATATTCCCAGCACCCTGTACACTCAAATTACTCTTCATTAATCTATATCAGGCCATACTCGTCCCACTGCAGGCACGCGCCTCCTCTACAATCGAGGGTATGATTGAGAAGGGTTAGGCCATATAATCCACCACGCTGGCCTAGTGCGGGTTAATGCTATAATATATTAAATAACCACCAAGAGATTGAATAAGCTCTTACAAATTTACAATTAATACAAAATAGGTTAAAATTTATTCAATTATCGATTGCTTTAAGAGCGAATCGAAACCATTGTGAGGAAAACTGCATACCAGAGATTAATCATAATTTCTATGGTATGTAAAGTCCGTCCGCACTAGGCGAGCGTGGTGGACTGTACTAACCCCTCTCAATCGTACTCTCGGTTGTAGAGGAGGCCCGCGCCTGCAGTGGGACTTACATATTCATATGTGCTGACACTAGTGGCGGTACTTCCATACAAGCCCAAAAGCCCGGCTTGCCCTACATAATACGTATATACTCCATACTGAATACAAACTATTACATTCAATACAACAGTCATTTATTAGAAAACATCTAACATTTAAATTTTTTGAATTTACCGCGCCTCGATTCAATCAGACGCCAGCGCCGAAGCGCCGCGTAATATTCATTCATTAAAACTATATTGAACTTGAAAAGACGGAGCACACAGCACATACATCTATCCTTTTCTCTCTCGTGTGCTTTTACGGGGCTTCTAGCAACGCGTGAACTGTTTGGGGAAATGATATTACTCGATCGCTACGAATGTATAGCTAGTCAAATTATCTCGAGCGTATTTGTAAATAAAAATAATTTATTTCAAATAATTCACAAATGATAAATTCTAACAAAGACAAAGACTTGTGTTAGTTATGATGGTTTGAAGCAAAGTCAACTGACGTTGCGATGTCCATGGCTTATATACTATTCTCTTGTGAGAACCGTCTACTTGATACTCTTGGTATTCGCCACTGGTACATCGAATACATTAAGTCAGTTCAGATGAAGCAGCTATACAACTCCTTATTGACCCATTAACCCTGAGGGTTTAATATAGGGTATAAGGTGGCAGGTCGCATAACTCCTCCCTCCTTAAGTACGAAATCATTTCCTGAAACACTTTTCGGATGATGATTTCGGACACATTTTGACAATATAAATTTTCTATTACTAAACACGAAATACAACAATACAAAAATCAATATGAGGTAAAGTACAATAGTTCCTATGCTAACACTGTGTATATTCACTGGTGGCATTTGCCCTTCGTCTTTTATCACTTCACTATCACTTTGTAGAACACGAGACAACACCCGTAGATCTTCCATATTATAGTTGTCCAGGTTGACGGAAGTCCTCTGGAACTCTGGATGCTCAGCAACACTCGGTAGGTGAATAACAGGCATCCTGTGAAGTGTGATCTGGTTTCCATTAATATGACGTTTCCTCAACGTCATTTCTCCAATTTTTACCTCACAGTTTGTGTTTAGCGTAATAATATACGTGCCCAATATTTTATACTGGCTTATATTGTCATCACAATATTCCATAATGAACATTTCAATTTCGGAATATACTATCCACACATCTGTTTGTATGGTTTTAATTTTAAGTTTGCTAGCCTTCACTGGCAATTGCAAACATGAAGTTATATTAGTAGAAAACTTCATTAAATCTGCTATACATGCGTCGTCATTACTAGGCGACATGTTGCTCTCGTAGCACAAGTATATCTGTTCATCTATTTCATTGCATGGCTCCTTGAGCTCTAATGTTTTCAACCCTTCCATAAGGATAAAGGAATGTTTCGGAATAATGAGGAATGTGTTATTCCGGATTGGATTGAACATAGGAAAGGGATGTAGTTGGTAATAGTTATACACTTTTAATTGAACCGTAGGAATTGATAATATAAAAATTATTTGTTTGCCTTTGATGTAAGCCTTAATATCTATACATCTTTCAATATTTGCAAGATTCTCTACAGTAACAGGTAATATTAATTTATCTACCTTTTCTACATCTCTCAATATATAATATAATTCACTAATATTTAATAGTGACTGATGAACGATATTAATTCTACTAAATGCTATTATAGTTTCAATTTCACTTAATCTTGTAAGTAACAACTGAAAATTATGGATGAGTATATTAAAAGTATTTATAACGAATTCTTTACTTCGTTGAAAATATGTTTTATTTAAATATAATTCAATTTCATCCATATTTTTCTCCAACATAATAAAATTATTCCTACTAGAATTTGTTAAGTTAACTAATGAATCCACTATTTCAGAGACAATAGTCATTTTATTGGAGATAGCATTTTGTTCAGATTGAACTTTACTCAAAATTTGTTCATATCTAATTGCGTCATCATTATCCATATTTCCTGTGATAGCTTTAATAATTGTTCCTAAGGGATTAAGTATTCCTCTTTTAACCCTAATATTCGGAATTAACTGCTCATACTTTTCTACAGTTATATTTCTTATATATTCTGCTTGTAGTTTAATGTCTACAATGCTACCATCTAAAATATGAATATCTAAGTTTTTATCTAAATATGAATTTACTTCTCCATATTTAATAAAATTATATTCCAAGTTTTCATATATTAATTGTAGATCTAAAATCTTAACTATTTCCCAGTTATATAAACTAAGGTAAGCACGACCTTCTTTTACTGGAAGTATACCTGGGTTGGCTTCAATTTGCTGAAGTTGAAGTGCCAGGTTTTGGACTGCTTGGATGATTAAGAGAAGGATGTACCTGTGGAGGACGTTTTATATCTTTAATAGGTACCCTTTTATCTCTATCTTTGGCTTGGACCATAACAGTATTTCTAATTATATTGTCTGTTATTTTGGCCTTTTGATAGCGAGGTTTATCCTTGCTACGCCTTATATTTACTCCTTTTATGAAAACTGTATCGCCGGGTTTAACGTCGAATTCTTTTTCGCCGCCCCGCTTTTCAATAATCTTTTCTTTAATCCCTAACATTCTATCTGTTAAGTAATTATACAAATATTTTGTCCTCTTAGAATGCTCACGTACCAACTGTTGTGTATACATTCTATTGAAATCTACATCAAAACTACTATTCGACTCAGTGTGTCCAAATACAACTTCAAATGGTGTAAGGCCAGTTGATGTATGTATGGAATGATTATATGACATAATCGCATATGTCATAACTGATACAGGATCAGTAATTTTTCGCTCGTACTTTGCGAGTCTATATATCTCTATAATAGTAGAGTGGAATCTTTCTACCATTCCTACTGAGTTCGGATTATGAGGAGTTCCTATGTGTAACTCTATTTTATATAACGATAACATTTCTTTTAAAAGATTGTTATTGAATTCAGAACCTGAGTCTGAACTAATTTTATTCGGTACTCCGTAATATGAAAAGTACTTTAATAACGCCCTTATAACCTCTGGCGTGGTCCTATTAGATATTTCTAACGCTTGACCTAACTTGCTAAATGCGTCTACTAGAGTTAAATAATGTACTCCTTCAATGGAAAATATATCCATAAATATTTCCTGAAACGGTTTAGTTTGAGTTTGTGTTAATTGAAGTTCAGGCTTTAACGGTTTCCTATCATACTTCATTTTATTACACAGTTCACATGAATTAATAATACTGGAAACTGTTTCCTCTAATTTTTTCCAATAGTACGACCTCTTAATGTGAGCTACCGTTTCCCTAATACCCCTATGGCACGTTTTACCAATGTGGTATTTTTCTACGATATTTCTCTGCTCATTTTCGTCCTCAATGTATACTACTCTTAGCGTACATTCTACAATTTTAATAGAATCTTTTCTGAAAAGATTTGTTATAACTTTCGAGAATAGCTTTCGATGCTCCGTATCCTCAAAGTATATGTAATATTTAATATTAGGACGTATGTAATTCTTTAAGAAGGTCTTAACTAACTCTTCACTGTTTATAGGCATATGAACTTCTAGTACCTTTTGTTTATCTCGTGATAAATCTTTTACGACGTAACTATTCCTATTCCACGTGTATATTAAAATCTGGTTAGGCTTAGTATCTATCGCCTCATTTAATATAGGAATGTCGGCTGAGTCCATATTGACCTCTGAATGTATTGTTACAATATCAGACGACTTCTTGGATTCGCTGCTATTTAGCGATGGTACAGGATATGTAAATACGGATTTTTCTAATTCATTAATCCTATTTATCCTATTCATCCTATCTTCATCATCATCATCTGATGATATTATTACGGGAGAGTTACTATTTTGTCTTTCCCTATTCATTCTATTATATTCGTGTTCAATTTCTTGAATCACCGCCTTTATTCTCGGATCATCGTCCGTATTAACTAACATAGATTGACTATCATTATCAATTGCGTTAATTTTTATACGCGATAACGCATCTGCGTTACTATTTTGTTTGCCAGGCTTATGCTTTATGTCAAAGTCATATTCTGCTAATCTCAACTTCCAACGAGTTAGCCTACATCCTGGTTCTTTTAATGAATTTACCCATACTAACGGCCTATGGTCACTTATAACAGTGAATTTCTTCCCATATAAATATGGCCTAAAATGCCTGCATGCCCATACTACTGCTAATAATTCCTTTTCTATAGCACTGTAGCGGGTTTCTGCACTATTTAAAGTCCTACTCGCGAATGCAATAGGCTTATCACTTCCTATCGGACCCTGTGACAAAACTGCACCTAACGCAAAATTAGAGGCGTCCGTAGTTAATAGGAATGGCTTTGAGAAATCTGGAAATTGAAGTAAAGGTGCATTAGTAAGCAACTCTTTACATTTCTCAAATGCATTTATATACTGCTGGGTTATGATCACTTTATTTCTCTTTTTCAAACAATTCGTAAGAGGTTGAGTGATTTTTGAGAAATCTTTTATAAACTTACGATAGTAACCTACTAGTCCAAGGAAACTTTTTATTTCCGTTGGTGTCTTAGGCAAAGGAAATTTTAAGACTGCCTTGATTTTATCATCATTTGGTTGAAGACCATTTTTTGATATTGTGTGACCTAAATATAAAACTTCTGTTTTTAAAAAGTCACATTTGTCTAAAGTTACTTTTAGATTCATCTCTCTAAGTCTGTCAAATATTCTCTGCAGTTTGCAAAAATGTTCCTGCAAGTTTGACGAATATACTATAATATCATCTAAATAAACTAAGCAATCGACACCTATTAAACCACGCAACACATTATCCATTGTTCTCTGGAATGTGGCGGGTGCCGTTTTTAAACCGAATGGCATTCGTATAAATTCGTAGTGTCCCGACTGTGTCGTGAACGCTGTTTTTGATTGGTCCTGTTTTTGGACTTCTATTTGGTGGTAACCGCTAGCTAGATCGATTGTGGAGAAATATTTCGCATTACCGAACTTATCGAATAAATCTGAAATATTTGGTATGGGATATTTGTCGTCTATCGTCTTTTCGTTCAGACGCCTATAGTCTATGACCATCCTATACTTTTCTTCTCCGGAAGCATCTAGTTTTTTCGGAACCAAATGGACAGGTGCGCTCCACGGTGAGTGCGATTCCTTAATAACATTGTTCTGTAACAAGTTCCTAACCTGTCTCTCTATTTCCTCATTCTCCTTATGAGAATGCCTATAAGGACGGATATATACGGGATCCTCATTGGTAGTCCGTATACTATGTTTTACCTGACTTGTAAAACTTAATGGAATGCCATCATTTTGAAAAATGTCTTTATACTCAAAACATAATTTTTCTACCTGACATTTTACCTCATTATTTAAATGACCTAGTCTAAGTTTTGAAAGATTTACTTCCAACAACTCATCTATAGTTGGATCTATATCCATAAATTCTATAGAGTTATTCCCTATTTGCGATACAACATTATATACCATTGGTATATTCGCATTTTTTACTTTTAAGACCTTGTTGTTAAAATCAACATTTGCCTTTAGGTCTTGTAACAAGTCTGAGCCTAATAATCCATCGTATTTCTTATCTACTTGATAAATATAAAACTTGTGTATCAAGTTCGTATTAAAAATTACTGGAAGCGGAATCTGAGCCACCGTATCATGCTCGCTACGACCATGAGTACTAATTACTTCGAATGGTTCGTTGTATAAATACTTACGAAAGTATTTAAACGCCTTGTTTGGGCTTAAGAATGAGCGAGAACTACCCGTATCAATCATGAATTTACCTAACTTTGGTATATTAATATACGGTAGTTTTATCATGTTATCAACATTATTATAATCTATCCTGGTGGGCTGTCTGAGGCTCCCTTTATAAAATTTCCTACTAGCTTATTATTCCTCACAGTTCGCATTGATACGTCTTGTACCTGATTTTGCGACTGTGGGATGCCAAACTTAAATTGCTGTTGCGGATTTTTCTTGAAAAATCCAGACCTTTTATAGTTATTCACATATTGTGGAAACTGTTGCGGTCTTGGTTGGAAATTTACAGGATTTTTGAATTGAAAGCCCTGTGGCTTTTGATTTTGCCCTCCAAATTTAACTTGAGGTTTCGGCAAAATATTATTATGCTCCTTAAATTGTGTTTTATTATATTCAGTTGTTACACAATTTTTAGGTGCTTGTGGCTTTACACATTTATTTTTAAATTCCTTTTGGAAATTAACTTCTTCCATTACGATAGATAATGTATCCTCCAGATTTGTGGACTTACTTAATCTCACAAATTGGATTAAGTTCTCAGGCAAGTTGTATATAAAAACTTTATGTGCTAAGTTATTATATATTATCATTTTTGACGCCTTAATACCTTCGTCCGTCAAAAGATTTACTTTTGCTATCAAAGAACTCCTAACATTTTGGATTCTGTGACACAATTCGATAAACGATTCGTTTGAATTTATTTTAATGCTTTCTAGCTCCATGGCTATACATTCTTCTGACCTACTGTCACCAAAATGCTGAACTAATAGTTCCCTTAATAAATCCCAAGATGCTACATTCTGTCTTTCACTGAGTAATACTGCGGCCTTTCCCGTCAGTCTACTTGTAACACTGTGAAACACATATGTTTGCTGAGCTACACTGTTATCGCCTCTAAAGCTTCTGATAACGTACTCACATTTATTTAAAAATAGACTAAGCAACCGTTCGTCGCCGTCATATCTAGGGATGATTTCGATTATCTCCCGTGGGATTAGCTGTATTTGATTCATTGTTTTAATAAATAATGCACATACAACACAAAAACACAATGATATCAAAGGCAAAAATAATTAATTCAAATTATTTTTCTACGTAAAATTGGCAATGTTAGTCCAAGATTACGGCGCTATTTTGTGGATTTCCTAATGAAAGGAAAAACACGCCTTTTTTTAAAAATTGGCGATTTTCAGTCCAATTAAAAAGGAAGGAAAGCGATAGGAAGGAATGAAAGGATTTACTCACTTGCTCTTTCTTCCCATGCTGGAAATTGCTTCTTTATCACTTGTTACGTACTTGACTAATTTATATTTTTGTGGTTCGCGGATTATTTATCTTTAGCGTTGGTAGTACAATTCGGCGACCTATTTTTGTGTCCCTTCCGAACCTACTTTTAACGCGATATTAAATCCGACCCGACTGCGCCAGTCAAATTATCTCGAGCGTATTTGTAAATAAAAATAATTTATTTCAAATAATTCACAAATGATAAATTCTAACAAAGACAAAGACTTGTGTTAGTTATGATGGTTTGAAGCAAAGTCAACTGACGTTGCGATGTCCATGGCTTATATACTATTCTCTTGTGAGAACCGTCTACTTGATACTCTTGGTATTCGCCACTGGTACATCGAATACATTAAGTCAGTTCAGATGAAGCAGCTATACAACTCCTTATTGACCCATTAACCCTGAGGGTTTAATATAGGGTATAAGGTGGCAGGTCGCATAACTAGCTATAGATATGTTATATAGCTGTTTACTGTACACGAAATGCCCGGCTTCGGCCTTGGTGATGTAAAAACATCGTGCGTTGCATGGTCGTCACGTGATTATTTGTTAAATCAATTATATCAATTTTTAATTAATTAAGTTGGTTCCTTTTAGAAATTATATCTAATATTTTTTTTAGAACAAATAATGAAGTTTTAATATTTCTTTTAATAAATTGTATCTTTTGTATTGTTTATTTCACGTTTACTGGCAATACAGCACATATTTCTACTAACTTCATTTGTATTATGATATTTTATGAGTTGTGAATGTGTTTTGTTTAAGGTTAATGTTTAGTTTTTTTATGTTATTTAAACTTTTTGATACTATTATAAGTTGTATTGTTTTCTGTGATGGTTTGAGTGCGATGGTGAAAGCGTTCATTGCCGGTAAAAAGGTAAATTCATTCAATTATATTGAAAAATAAACCGGCGCGAAACCTATGCCCGGTTTGTACATTTAGTAAGTCGTGATAAATCACAATAGAAATTTCTTCAGTTCAGTTTAATAAACTACGTACTTTTATTACTACATACTCCCTTTAAAGCTATTAAACAATCGTGATTATATGACATATGTTTTTAAACGACACGTCTTGTGTGTTAGATTGTTTGGATTATAATGCTTTAAATTTTCATTAAATTAGGTGGTCCTTTCAAAAGGCAATCTATTATTTTAAATTCAGAAAAACATTTAAACATGAATGCGTTAATAATAATTTCTGCTTGCAATTTCGGTAAACCTCGAAGTCGACCACGGCACCACAGAATAGTGACGGCAATAGAAATGCAATGAATAGTTACGGATACCTACATGTTCACAAGTAATCTATATTAATTGTTTTAATCTTAATATTGATTGTGTGGTAGGTTTGCCGACGTATTATAAATTAATTTTCTTCGTTCTTAGTAACTTTGTGTTTCTAAAACAATATTAATTTAAACGTAAAAAAATATTCGGCTTGCCCTACTCCAAAACCCTAGGCACCCCACTGGCTGACACAAATACACAGATAAAGGACAATTTTGACTTATGTTATTGCAGTTTTTAATACTTGATACATTTTATGGAAGAAGAAGCGTGGTATAATATAACCAAGTACTGACTGCGTGTCATGCTGCAGCCAGGGTCCAGGAGACAGGAGCGGTTCCCCTATCGATGCTGATAACTGCTCCGCATCCAGTCTGGCCAGGAGTTGCCGCGCCACCAGCTCTGCTGCAGAACGCTGTGGAGTAGATACAGTGATGAGATCCGGCTCGAAGGATCATTACATATTAAATACATAGCCAACAGTCCTATTTGTACCAACACGAGATGAGTGTAATATTGCAGGTAATAATATCAGCTTCAACTGCGCTTCATTTCAAACTCATTCACTATTGCGTTCTCCAGATATATGGGGTTGAAGTTGACAGCCTCCGTGGCGCAGTTGGTTAGACGCCGGCTGCGAAACGAGAGACAGCGGGTTCGATCCCCGCACCGAGGCAAATGTTTGTGTGAACAACAAGTATTTGTGAAACCGAATAATAGAGAACGAGTAGTAGTTTTTTTCTGTATTTGTATTTGGGCGTATTTTTTTTTTTTTTTTTTAATTTGTAACACAAGCTTCGTCTGTAAATTATTGGTTTTGTTATTTTGTATTTAATTTATTTATTGTTAATATTCATTTCTTCATGTTTTGTACTGTGTTCATTGATTTACGTTTACTTTTTATTTTTTTTCCTATGCGTTATTGTTGTACTGTTGTCACTTGTCAGCAATGTTAATATGAATGTTGTGATCTTCTGTAATCGAAGGAGCACTCAAATGTACCTGATCAATTGTAAATTTTACCGTTATAACCCTGCGTATCCTTTGTTGAAGGTCCATAAATAGATAAAATGAGAATTAGAGGAGTGACCTGGTGGTGTTGGTGCGCGGTCTCGGCGAGCGCGAGCAGCACGTCGTAGGCCTCGAGCGCGCGGTCGGCGGCGCGCAGCGCGCAGCACAGCGACACCGACGACGCCTCGTGCGCCGCGCAGCACGACGACAACCTGACCAATAGATAACATTACCACACTACGTGGCGGTGTCTGTACTCTATCACCACGCACTATAACGGTGAAGGAAAGGATTTTAAAGCATTTTTAGGGTATGTAAACTCCGCCTCCACTAGGCCAGCGTGGTGGACTGTACTAACCCCTCTCAACCGTACTCTCGATTGTAGAGGAGACGCGCAGCGTTGGGACGTTTATGGGCTGATACAGGGAAGAAATTGTGCCCGATTTCGCGATAAAATACAATGATTTGAAATTGACAAAAGTAAGCCGGTTGGAATCGGGTGATAACCATACAAAGCGTCCACGCCTCTACAAATCAATAAATAATGGTCTTATGCATCCCAATGATAGTAGCAATTGAAGAGCAGCCCCATGCTCATCAATGGCGGTCTCTAACATTAGAAGAAAAACACAAATATACACATACATGAATAGACAGATATCTCTCATCACACCACATCGGAGGTGAAAGAGACAAACATAGACACACATAGAGAAAGATAATTTATAGAGACTTTCCCGTCCGTACACCCGCCACTGCAACTCCTGTCGGCCAGGATCAACAGTGAACAATTGACACCGAGCTCCAGAGCTCGACGAGAGAAGGTCCAGACCCTGGCAAGTCTATTAGGGACACTAACTTGTATTTAACCCACATCGACAGAGAGAAAAAACAAATAGGAGGAGTACAGATGTACATTGAGAGAGAGAGAGAGAGAGGAAGACATACCTGTGCGCAGTATCCACGGCCCGGCGCAGGGCGCAGTGCAGTACCCTGCAGTCCGCCTGCAGGCGCGCGCAGCGAGCGCGCAGCACGCACACGCTCGCTGACAACGCCTCGCCTGCCGCAGTACCGAAGGCTTACACAATGTCTCATAATAATAACAATAGGGATGTTGACTTTCGGTCGCCTGGGTAGGTACCACCGCAATGTCGAGCAAACAGCAATGTAAATGCACTGTTGTGTTCCGGTTTGAAGGACATTGTAGCCAGAGTAACTGGACATATTGAGAGTTAACATCTTATGTCTCAGGATGGCGAGCGCAGTGGATTGCCAAGCATTTGCGCCAGTATTGTTTGGTTTTGCTACTGTCCATGAGCGGTCGTATCTCTTACCATCAGACGAGTGGCATGCTCCTCTCGCCATACATTGCAAAAACAAAAAATCTAAATTTATTATTATATCAAGAAATTGCTTTATGCAGAATCGTAAATAGAAAGAATTTTTAATATCCATTTAATAATAAACAAATTACACATATAAATTTGGTGGCAGAAGGTGGTACTAACAAAAATTCTAAAAGCTATTGTTTTGGGTTCTATTACATTTTTACAAACCTCCCATATTACTTTTTCTTATTTATCTTCCATGTACAGACATCGATAAGCTACAAATTGATCATATTTAAAATATTGTATAATCTAGATTCTCCCCCTCCTCCTCCTTGCGTCGATTCCCCAATGCTGAATGAGTGATCCGGGAAACAATCCTTCGCGCACGATGTTGACTGATCTAATCTAGATTCTAGACTATGCTTTGAATACTGACCGTCGTTAGCAGCGGCTACAAGCGCCTCTCTCAAGTCAGCGTGAGCGCAAACATCTAACGCCAGTTGTTCCGCTGCTTCTGTGCACCAACCCTGCCAGAATACGAGGGTTATGTGTTTTACCATCATACAAATCACTTCATACAAACCGAAATAGACCAGAAATAGATAAAACCTCTTTTGTAATAAGTTATAGAGAAAATGTGACGGTCGAAAGCTATTTTAATTTAATAAATAGATAAATACACCCAACAGTCACATACATAGTCCCGACCCTACACTAAGATCGAGTCTTGTGTCGTATCAGAAACTACGAGACTTTTCAGTCTCACAAACACGCAGACCCGAGACAAATACTTGTGGGCTTCACAAACATTTGTCTTGGTGCGGGTTCGTACCCGCAGCCTCAGGTTTCGCAACCGGCGTCTAACCAACTGCGGCAAGGAGGCTTTCCTAGCCCAAACAATGGGACCGTCACTTAGTTTCCCTTAGCACATCCATGGTCGATTCCATCCATCAGCCAAAGGAAGTCTAATGCTGAACATAGGCCTCTCCCAATGATTTCCACAGTGACCTGGGCAGCCTGCAGCCAGCGACGGCCCGCGACCTTCACCAGGTCGTCTGACCTTGTGGGTGAACCTACGCTGCGTTTTCCCCTACGTGGCTTCGAGAACTTTTTGGCCCCATCGGCCGTCAGTTCTTCGCGCTATGTGCCCCGCCAATTGCCACTTCAACGTCGATTATGATACAGTAAACTATAAGCCAGCTTATAAACAGCCAGTGCTGGGCACTGAACTCCACAACTGGCAGTTCCATTGAGAGAGGTTGGGCCATTACAGGACTACTTTTTTTTATCCTACACGGCATAGTGACTGCATTGCAGCTGGTGGTAAGTGCTAATGCCGTCCAGATAGAGTATCGAATGGTAGACGGTACTCTCATACCATTCGATACAATCATGCCGGCCCGCTGAGATGCCTCTTCACGCTACGGCGGAAGGACCCAGGATTATAGGAAGGAACACGTGTGATGGCAAACCGTTTCACAGCTTGACTGTGCGGCAGAAAAATGAAACTAAGATTGTACTTCTGCTTACCTCATCAGTGCTGGCGTGGTTGTTTGAATCGGAGTCCTCTGTCTTCCTGAGACGAACTCTTGACGCTATTTTAGCTTGTCTTGACTCTGAACGACCTGCAAACAAGTCCTACTCTCAGAAAGATACACAAGAAAACATTGCGAATAAAATGAGTGACAAAAACTGTAGGATGAAATATATTTGTCTCTGTCACTCGTAAGGTACACCATTTTCCCTCTCATTCTGATTTTTCACGATCTTCTACATTCACAACAGATACTATCTGAGCGCAGAAGCTTCAAAAAAGTGAATTTGATTTAGACCTTAAAAAGCGTTAGTTAAAACTTGAAACCCTTGCGATAGTTCTTCAGGCACAGGAAGTCCAGAAAACATTACAGTGATCTCCACATTGACCTGTTAGAAGCTGCCTGCATACAAATCTACATTAAAATCCCTTACACCGAAATAAATCAGGCTAATCTAGCTGGACATTTGTCTATAACGGCCTTATTCATAATCAGTTTATAAGCCTATTTTAGTTATCGAATGTTTTGTCTTCTTCGCTCAAACTGAATTCAAATAGTTAGAAAAGGACAAAACATTCAATGACTACAATATTTAAAAAAACTGACTATGGATAAGGCCGTTTACTTTTGCCATCTGTCATTACCTCCCAGAATTTGAAACTATTCTATAGGACGCTTTGTACAAATCTCCCCTCGTTTCCGGTTAAGTGTCCGGTCTGCTGGTCTACTCTGTCCAGTAGACCGTCTACGCACCAGGGAGAGGAGTGTACACTGAAGGTACAAATACATCAAAAATGTCCGGTCTACTGGACTACAGTAGACCATTATCCAGATACCAAGCGGGACAGTGTGACCAGGCGCCAGGAAGTGTCCAGCCTAGAGTCCAGTACATCATATTCGACATACCAAGCGGAACAGTGAATCAGGAGTCCGATCTACTAGTCTACTGGTCTTCTCTGTCCAGTAGACCGTCTACGCACTAGGTACAGGAGTGCACACTATACAGCCTGACGTCAAAAACGTCCGGTCTACTGGACTTCAGTAGACCATTATCCACAGGGGCGTGCGCTCCTTGTAGGCAGAAATGCAGTGCTTTACTTGCCATTCACAGATATTTTAATAAAACGTTCGTACGTTTTAGATGACTTTAATTAATAGTAAATAAATGAATAAACAAAATATAATAAATTAAAAACGCCTAATATTTTATAAATAGCAATAGCGCTGCAAAATAATGTACCTAATCAACCAACTCATGCCGCCGCGTCCCGCAGGACATTTGTTCGCATGTGTGTAGTAATTTTGGTGTCCGTACACGGTTCGCAAACGCACACACCCATGAATATCGAAAGCCCAATTGGCCGAAATGAAAGCAACTCCAGCGGCAGACTACGGAAGTTCGGCAGTTGTCGGGAGTAATCGGAAATATTCGTTGCCTATAACCCGAGTAAAAATAATAGACGGAAATCTAATAAATCACGTATGCACATTATGCATTTTTGTTTAGTAAGGTTATATTTGTTTAAATAGCAGAAATGTTTTGTGTTTCGCGGGGGCCATTTTGCTTTTTTCATGTGATAAGCATTGTTTACTATTTTTTTGCGCCAGTTTATTTACAGTTTTCATAATTATAAGATTTTTTATTTTAACATATAACGTGTGTACATTTAACAGTTTATTACTGAGTTTCTATAATAATTGTAGTGATTTGCTTTTACTAGTGCGTTTGTTGAGTTTTTTAAAAATGTTATTGGATTGTGAGGTTTGTTTTGAAAATGTTTGTTTATTAAAAATAACAAGTTCTTACAACTGTGATTCAGTGAAAAGATTCAAATTGTGTCTAAAGGTAGGTGTGTGCCCGAGTTACAATGATAAAGTTATGAAACGTATAACTATTATTTTAGCTTATTATTTTACTTATAAGAATTTCTTCCGCCGCGACGATCGATCGCTGTTTTGTCTGCGTTGCCGTAGAAGATGTACATGAATAGTAGTGCATCTAAGACTTGTTCTATTGGAATGGTTTCCGACTTAGGGATCCGTCGCGTGGCTGTGGCTATGCTAAAAATCTATTTAAAAGATTTGTTTTTGTGACCGAGTACTCCGCCGCATGCCCAGTGTCATAATCCTGTGCACGCCGCTGATTATCCAGATACCAAGCGGGACAGTGAATCAGGCGTCCGGTCTACTGGTCTACTAGTCTACTGGTCTTCTCTGTCAGCACAGCTTACTCACCAGGCGAAGGAGTGTAGAGCCTGGCGTCCGGGGAGCCGTGTTGTCTTTCGCAGCTGCCGGAGCTGCCGCCGTGGACCTGGCGAGCGTACTGACAGCATCTGGGACAAAATTTACTTACACTAGTACTTCGACCCACATAAGCGTGGTGGACCTTGGCCTAAGCCCTCTCAATCGTACTCTCGATTGTAGAGGAGGCCTGTGCGCTGCAGTGGGACGTGTATGGACTGGATGTGATAGATGCCGATAGGTCGATGAACTATTGTGTGACATACCTGGCAGTGTTGAGACATATTTCTGAGTCTCGTTCGGACAGGTTGAGGCTTGTGTCGCAGTTTTCTGTCTCTTGCTGACTCTGCGGTGACGTCACTTCCACGCAGGGCTTTTCTGGCCTGAAAATTCAGATACATTTTTCAAAACACAATCACGAAGTGAGGCAAGCGAAAAAGCAGTGATTGAAATCTCACCAATATTTCAGTATTGAAAATCTCAGGTCAATTTTAAAATCATTAAAAACATTTTCTTTTTGTGTATGAAAATAAATCTAAAAAGATTCAAACCCTAAACCTCAGCTTTGTAGTATATAATCATATAGTATTTCTCACCCAATAGGTTCATGCGAGCTGGTATCCGTTGTGTCATCAGGTAACTCTGGCTCCACCTTCGGCTCCTGAGGAGTTGGCAGCTCGGCAGGACTCACTAGCGATGACGAGTCGTTCTGGAAACAATGATGTTAGAATTCCGAGGGTGTATATTGACTCATGTGCTTCTTAAACCATAAACTTTGTTCTCGTGGTTCTTGTGACATGCTGACTACAGACTCGGCAATTTTTCATAAAGGAGAATGACCAATGACCATTCATGGTATCGGTAAAAATATCGTAGACCCCGATACCGATACTGCTTAAAATTCATGCATTTTTTATAGTTTGTCCTTAAACGTTTTTCTGTTTTATCCCGGGCGACAGATTTTACCCACGACACAAGACTCGATCTCAGTGTGGGGTCAGGACTATGTATGTGACTGTTGGGTGTATTTATTATTTATTTATTGTTTACTAGAAGAAATAGATTAACAATAGATAGTTACTATTCATACCAAAGCATGGAAGTCCATAGGGTCATATAATGTTTGTACCTGTTCAGTCCTGGATCTGTCTGCGTCGTTGTCAAGTTCGCCGGCTAGCTGCGTGGTCGACTCGCATTCATCTGCAAACAAGAATGAAATTTATTTATCTATTTGACAAATAACAATATTTTATACTGGAACGAGCACGTGACTACAATGCATTTGATGGCAATCCAGCGATGAATGTGATGTGGTTGAAACCTGTCTTCTGTAAACTCACGCCTTTTTCCAGACAGGGTAGGCAGAGGTAGCCACCAGGACACCCACGATTAACCTTATATTTTCCGTCCTACGATGTGACAGGGGACGAGCCTATCGCCATATCGGGCCAACTTGACTCCGGGCTGATAGTTAGTAGAAAAATCCAATATCACTTTGCCCGACCCGGGATTCGGACCCGAGACCTCAGCTTTGCAATCATACCGTAGTAAAACTGCGCCACGGAGGCATATAGACAGCATTAAAATATTGATAATCAAGGAGGCACCTTACAGCATTGTATATGGAGCTACGCTGCAGTCAGGACTGCAGTGCGAATGCATCTCGACCAAGATATCTAACACAAAAAAATATACAGGGTATTTCAAGACCGCGACCGAAAACGAAGCCAGGAGGTAGTATTAGTGATATCAAACACAATGCAAGTAAACATTTTACAAAAATAAATCGTAATTTTTTTTTGTTATTTTTTACATATCGTCGTATTTGTGTGATTAATACATAGTTTTTCTAAAATAATGACGTACATCGCTTAATTTTTAAATACGCAATGGTACGTAAGGGTTTAAATTACTATTTTTGCAAAAACTAGGTATTTACCCCTCAAAAACGATAATTTAAAAAAAAATTAAAAAAATATCCGTCGCTTATTTTGCAAAATTTTTAGTTGCATTGTGTCTGTAGCCGCTAAAACTACCACCTGGCTTCGTTTTCGGTTGCGGTCTTGATATACCCTGTATAATGTTTCACCTAGTTCAACCTAGAATGTTCTTACCCGAGACCTCCTCCTCCGGAATGGCCCTGGTGTGTTTATCAGCAGCTCGTCTCCTCACCAGCTCCGCGATGACTCCGTGCAGCTCAGCCAGCCTTGCGTCATGAGCTCTTGCAGCTGTGGCAGCTCGTTGGCGCTCAGCTGCCAAGGCGCGAGCTAGGGCGTCCCTTTCAGCACGCAGGGAGGTTAGATCCTCACGACCACTGCTTTGGGTTACGACCTGGGGAAGATAGAAGATGAGGAATGTATTATGAAGTAAAAGATATAAACCTAGTAGATGTTAGGATATTCTGGTATAACAAGATGGTGGAAACATGTTGCAGTGAGCTCATGCTACTACTACTACTGCAAAATTTAGATTGAACCTGTGTATTTGTTTTTAAGGTGATTAAAATTTTGCAGTATTTTACATTGGAGAGTTACTATAGTACTATACAGATGAAACTGTTGTTGTAAAACGACTATTAAGAGTCGACACAATCATTCCAGCTTGTCTGATTCTAAATCCACAAACAACAACACAATTGTCTGCAAGAAAGATCATCATTATAGACTACAGTCAATTTATCATCAAACCGACGAAAACATTGAATAAAAAGCAATGGCGAATGACTAAAGATAATCCAAAGTCCTAAACTAAAACTGACGCAAAAAACTTACATACACATAAATTATAACCTTTGTGAAATCGCCACTAATCCCAACATTACCACACCAACCCCACACCAAAATCCCACAAACCCACCACCTCATACATACCAAGCTCATCCCATTCTGCCCCGGCACCGGCGGCGCGGTCACCGGTCTTAAGCTGGAGTATCTCCACGATGACTCTCTTGAAATCTCCTCATCCCCCACATTAGGACAGCAGAGGTACCAGCTCCTACTTCTCCTAACTCCTGAGGATGTTTCCAGCTGGGTCAACGGCAGCCGTCCTACCACTTCTAGCTCAGCTAATAACGGTTCTTTTTCCTTAGGTTCCGGCATTGGAAACGTCCCAGCTGTGGAATAAGTTTCCTCTGGAATCTTTCTGGAATTTTCTGGAGTGTTGTACTCTGGGAGACTCCATTGCCGAGGCCTGTCTCTGAGTGGTGGGACTTCGACAACAGGAGCATCGTTTGTGACATCAGTAGCGTCTTTATAGTCACTAATATTTTCTTCTTCAAGTTTCTTTGGGGGGTCATTTCTCTTGATCCGTTCGAGGTCCGCGTAGTAGTAGGCGGTGGAGCGGGGGGGCTCGGCCCCCTGGGTTCGTGGGCTCGCCAGGACGTCGTTTTTCATGTCATTCTGTTAATTTTGATCGCTGTGGAGGTTAATTTTGATTTGATGCTAGAGTTTGGTTATAGTAGCATTTTTTAAGATTACGGTTGATTTGGGGCCAATTAAGAGTTGGCAGTTCAGGCAAGCCGTTTTGGGTGTATTTATAGATAACTTTTCCTCGCCGCATCGTTTGACTAAATTATTCGAAAATGAATATTTTTAAATATCAGATTTTTTACAAAAGGTAATTACGAGTATCTAGAAGACATTATCAGCATCGACAGCCTCCGCGGCGCTGTTGGTTAGACGCCGCTTGTGAAACGAGACGCCGCGGGTTCGATCCCCGCACCGAAACAAATATTTGTGTGATCCACAAGTATTTATCTCGGGTCTGTGTGTTTATGAGACCGAAAGTCTCCCGTAGTTTCTGATACACGACACAAGACTCGATCTTAGTGTGGGGTCAGGACTATGTATGTGACTGTTGGGTGTATTTAATAATTGATTATGTTGCATTTTATTATTGTCATTAAACTTGGTGCGGAGTATTGTCTAAATATTGTCTGTCTATACCTCGGGAACTATAATTTTCTGGTGTGTACCCTATGGCGTTTTCCGTATCCCTGACAACATGTACGCAAAATTTCACGAGGATCAGTTGCCTAGTTAAGGTTTAAATGAGTAACAAACAGTGTGAATAGTCTATAAATAAGTATTTATCTGTTAGAAATATGGCCTTAAATCACCTTGAATAATGTTTTTTTTATTGCATTGCATCGTGAGACGAGCATGCCATTCGCCTGATGGTAAGCGATACGACCGCTCATGGACAGTACCAAAACCAAAAAACACCATGAATTACGAAGCTATGCTTGGCATTCCACTGCGCTCGCCATCCTGAGACATAAGATGTGAAGTCTCAATATGTCCAGTAGTTACTCTGGCTACAATGACCTTCAAACCGGAATACAACAGTGCATTTACACTGCTGTTTGTTGGAGAAATAGACATTGCGGTGGAACCTACCCAGGCGGCCTCTTACATATGAGAGACCTACTACCAGTAAACTGGTAAACTGCATTGTAATCTCGTACTGGTACTGGACATAATGATCCAATAGTTACTCTGGCTACAATGTCCTTCATTCCGGAACAAAACAGTGCATTTAATTACGGCACATTTGGTCAATCATTAGCTAAAAGTTATCCCTCAAATTGATTATAGCTTGACTGAATATAAAAGTTCCGTCTATTTCGTCATTTGTATGAACGAATGTAATATTTTAATTGACTACATTGTATTTTATAATAGAAAATAACATAGATACATAAACTCACGCCTTTCTCCCAGAAGGGGTAGGCAGAGGCGCCACTAGGACACCCACATTTCGCCTTGTATGTTCCATCTCATGATGTGATAGGAGGCGAGCCTATCGCCATATCGGGCACAAATTCCTGACTCCAGGCTGATAATGAATAGAAAAAATATCACTTTGCCCGACCCGGGATTCGAATCCGAGACCTTAGCTTTGTAGTCGTACCGTAGTACAACTACGCCACCGAGGCAGTCATAATAGAAAAATGTATTAAAAAAAATCCCCAGTCTTAAAAGCTGCTCTTTACTAAAATGTTATATTTAGTTACATAGATTTCTTTATCTGTTCTCAGTCTACATTGTCAATTGTCATAAACTAAAGAGGTCAACTTATTTTGGACTATTTTACGATCTTGGTTACGCGAAACTAGAAGTACTAATAAAATATACTGCCTTTTTACTATCACTGTCTCGATAAAATAGATAAGTTGGTAAGCTTCAAGTAACATATACCATCAGCCCACCATATCGACAGTCAATCACCACGCACTATAACGGTGAAGGAAAACATCGTGAGGAAACCTACTACCATATCGATTTGTAAGAATTTCTATATCTAACCCCTCTCAATCGTACTCTCGATTGTAGAGGAGGCCCGTGCCTGCAGTGGGACGTGTATGGGCTGATACATATAGATTCCCTGACGATGTTTTCCTTTACTATTAAACGGCTACACTAAAATACATACATACATAAACACACGCCTTTATCCCCGAAGGGGTAGGCAGAGGCGCCACAAGGGCACCCACATTTCCCCTTGTATGTTCCGTCCGTGATGTGATGGGTGGCGAGCCTATCGCCATATCGGGCACAAACTCCTGACTCCGGGCTGATAATGAATAGAAAAACCCAATATCACTTTGCCCGACTCGGGATTCGAACCCGAGACCTCAGCTTTGTAACCGTACCGTAGTACAACTATGCCACCGAGGCAGTACACTAAAATAAGTTCCTAATTACAATACAATTATAATTGCACATTTATCTAAAGGATGAGCAGAGATACCCTTCAAGCGATCTAGATTCATGTTAAATTGCCGTTAAATCCATCGCTTAAAAAAACCCTTGAAGTTACCACAGTAATTAAAGGAAAGCTTAAAGCGATTTTTAATGAGTCACTCCTTGTATGGAGTGAACTGTATCTCTTCTACCCGCTTCACAAGGCTGTTTTCGCTAGAGAAGAAAGAGCAAGAAACTCTAGCGTTGCTCTTACAAAACAAGTTTAGCAGTTTACTTGTGGTAGGTCTCTCATATGCGAGAGGCCGCCTGGGTAAGTACCACCGCAATGTCTATTTCTCCAAACAGCAGTGTAAATGCACTGTTGTGTTTCGGTTTAAAGGACATTGTAGCTAGAGTAACTACTAGACATATTGAGACTTAACATCTTATGTCTCAGGATGGCGAGCGCAGTGGAATGCCAAGCATTGCCTTGTAATTCATGGTGTTGTTTGGTTTTGCTACTGTCCATGAGCGGTCTTATCGCTTACCATCAGGCGAATGGCATGCTCGTCTCGCCATTCATCGCAATAAAAAGAAATACAGTGATTATACAGAAGTCGCAGCTTGGTTTAATTCAGGGATTCGTAAATGATAGGTTAAGTGATTTTGTACGGCTCAGTTAAAGGTTTTCTATTCTCTATTTATTATTTTGACAGCCTCCGTGGCGCAGTTGTTTAGACGCGGGCTGTGAAACAAGAGGCCGCGGGTTCGATCCCACACCGAGACAAATGTTTGAGGCCCACAAATATTTGTCTCCGATCTGGGTGTTTGTGAGACCTAAAAGTTTCTCGTAGTTTCTTATACAACACAAGACTTAATTGATCTTAATGTGGGGTCAGGAGTATGTATGTGACTGTTGGGTGTATTTATTTATTTTTTATAATAGGTCTGGCAAACTGCCTCGGTGGCGTAGTTGTACTACGGTACGACAACAAAGCTGAGGTCTCGGGTTCGAATCCCGGGTCGGGAAAAGTGATATTGGATTTTTCTAATCATTATCAGCCCGGAGTCAGGAATTTGTGCCCGAAATGGCGATAGGCTCGCCCCCTATCACATCATGGGACAGAACATACAAGGCGAAATGTGGGTGTCCTGGTGGCCACCTCTGCCTACCCCTTCTGGGAAAAAGGCGTGAGTTTATGTATGTATGTATGTAGGTCTGGCAAACGAACAAACAGGTCACCTTGTAAGTTATCACATGAACATCCACAACGCTGGACCATGGATGCGTTGCCTAACCGAGAGGGGAGCGGGGAGAAAAAAGAATGGGGAGAGAAGATAGCTATTGGGCCATACTTTAATATTATTTATTTTACCATTTACTATGTTCTTGTATTGCCATAGACAATGACATAGCTACGAGGACAAAGACCTTGGAGATATGCCAACACAGATCAACAGCATTACATTCCCTTCTATCCGACGAAAACAAAACTATTGACATTCACATTAAATAGACTTGGGCAGCTTGGAAGAATTTATTTTCCGGCGTTTTGGCCATCACAAATAACGATATAACTGTGCAAGTCTGAGTTTGCGCCAGTATACTGGATCGTGTTGGCAAATAAATGCGCAAATTTCTCGATTCGAGACTGGTGCAAACTCGCGTTTGCGCAAACGGACTTGAACGTGTGCGGCAGCTATTATTTTTCATACGTATTTGATTAATATTAAACCACTTTCTTGGTCATAAAGTAACTATATTTTGCCGGGTGCTCAGGATAAATCGAAACAGTATTTTATCTACATACAAAATTTTCGTAAAAGATACCAAAGGCAGAAGTTAGAAGTAGGAAGTAAAAAATAGGATATTTTACTCATATCATCCCTTGCTAAACCTAATTGACACCAGAAGGAGACGAAACATAGATCCGCGTATGAGCGAAAGAGACAAAAACAGCGGATCAGCGCTCCATGCACGTATCTACCAGGAAAAAGGAACCAATAGAATGAGAAGGAACATATTATGATTGTGTACGAGTGAAAGAGACAGCAACATCTGTACCGCAATTCTCTATCACATTTTGAACGCAATGTCCCCTCTATAACACATTCAGGTTTACTCATTTGAAAGTTAGGTTTTAATTAGAGAAAGCTACATAAAAACTACATTTAAATGCTTTAATTAACTTTGTAATTATACTTGACGTACAGAATAATTAGTAAAACCCTTTTTACCAAGCATGCGAGAAATTTCACGCAATGCATATTTAACTGCCTCGGTGGCGCTGTTGTACTACGGTACGATTACAATGCCGAGGTCTTGGGTTCGAATCTCGGGCAAAGAGATATTGAATTTTTCTATTCATTATCAGCCCGGAGTAAGGAATTTTGAAGAGTATTTAGGCTCATTCGTACAGTTTTAGATACGACGTTCGAACATTCGAACATTTGACAGCCTCCGTGGCGCAGTTGGTTAGACGACGGCTGTGAAACGAGAGGCCGCGGATTCGATCCCTGCACCAAAACAAATATTTGTGTGATCCACAGGTATTTGTTTCGGGTCTGGGTGTTTGTGAGACCGAAAAGTCTCTCGTAGTTACTAATACTCACGACACAAGATCTTAGGCTGTTTTAGTGTAGTATTATGAGGATTAAATAACAAAATCCTTGAACTCTGATGAGAAATGCATTGCCGTATGACGACAACGTGAAGTGCCATCGACAAAACTTTGCCACGGACAAAACAGACCTATCACATTCATCCAACACGTTTAATTTATTAGTGAAACTTTCCTAATGGAACTGAAGAAACGAGGTCGGTCCAATGATTTCTTAATTACTGTTATTGTGGGTATTTTTAACTGAAGGTATATTTGTGGAGCATCTTACACCGTCGCCGGGAAGTCTGAAATTGTATTGATACCATTTTTTTACACTGCTCACATCAATTACACAATTGTACTTAGGATAATATTTTACGCTATTTGCTGCTGCAGTAGTGATACATTGTTCCCACACTAAGCTGAGCTTGTATCGTGGGTAAGTACCCGAACTTTAACATATTATGCGACTAAAATGGTTTTTATTAACAATAAAGACTTAAAAGTAGTAAGAATAACAATTGTGTGTATGTGTGTGTGTATGTGTGCGTGTGTGTAGGTGTGTGTGTGCGTGTGCGTGTGTGTGTGAGACAATGTTAATAGAATATGGTAGGCAGAGGCGCCACCAGGACACCCACATTTCGCCTTGTATATTCCGTCCCACGATGTCATAGGGGGGCGAACCTATCGCCATATCGGGCACAAATTCCTGACTCTGGGCTGACAATGAATAGAAAAATCCAATATCACTTTGCCCGACCCGAGACTCGAACCCGAGACCTCAGTTTTGTAACCGTACCGTAATACAACTACGCCACCGAGGCAGTCGAGGAATAATAATTATAGCACTAACATTTTTCCGCAATCAGGATGAAAAGCGATTTCCATTTTTGAACACATTCGTTTCATGATATCAGCAGTCAAACTAAATTATTGAAATACCATAAAAATCCTATCGTGAATTACTTCCCTAAAATCAGGGTAATCCTGCCAAAATTGCTACTGGCAACACTAATCTAACCTCCTTAATAAAATCGTTAATAAAATAAAAAAATAATCGGCGAATGGATGCCGCAAGACGGGTATTAAAAGACCCCGAAAGCGATGGCGGGACGAACTCAATAGATTTAACAAGGACTGGATGGAAATTGCTCTCAAAAGAGATTTATGGAAGAACTTAGAGGAGGTCTTTGCCCAGCACTGGGATCTTTTAGGCCAGTTTAAATAAAATAAAATAACCTACAAAAATGCTGCCGGCCCCTGGCGAAACGTCAAAACTTCAGAGGTGACAAACAAGTGCGCCAAGTGAACCGGTTCAGCTGGTTCCCGGGTCAGGAACAATGAGATCCAGTTAGCATTGTGCTGGTAATGAGTTGACACAATGCGCAAGGCTGCCACCACTTAGCGCTGTAAATGGGCAAACGCAGGGGTGCCACACGTAAGACATAATTTCGTGAACATGTAGGCAGCCGTGTCTGGTTCGTTACCAACAGGCCACCACGCACTTGAATATAACATAGACATACATAGATACATAAACTTATGCCTTTATCCCCAAAGGCGTAGGCAGAGGCGCCACCAGGACACCCACATTTCGCCTAGTATGTTCCGTCCCACGGTGTGATGCGAGCCCATCGCCATATCGGGCACAAATTCCTGACTGATAATGCTGATAATGAATAGAAAAATCCAATATAGTGATATTGGATTGCCCGACCCGGGACTCGAACCCGAGACCTCAGCTTTGTAACCGTACCGCAATACAACTACGCCACCGAGGCAGTTAACATATAAAACATAGAAGCATATAATTTACCAATCGATAATACAAAGTCGTGACGACCTTTATTATATTTTGTATCTACATCAGCCCTCATATGTCCCACTGCAGGGCACGGGCCTCCTCTACAGTCGAGAGTAAGATTTCTTATATTACACTAGCGGTCCGGCCCGACTTTACCCGGGTGCAGACACTTTTTGAATCCAGTTCACATTCGACACATATTATTTCGCGCACTGTTTTATATTGAAATTCAGCGTGCCTGCCTTCCTTTATACTGCTTTTCTCGTCCCTACCCGTTACATCCCGTCCCGTCCCGTCGCAATCTAATTAAAGCGGGATAAAAAGCCTTTGTGTTAATCCAGGGTATCAGCTACCTTCATACCAAATTTCATCGAAATTGGTCCAGCCGTTTGAGCGAGAAGAAGTTACAAACACAAAACGTTCGCCTTTATACAGCCTTTTCGACAGACTACGTGGCGCCGTTGGTTAGACGCCGGCTGTGAAACGAGAGTCCGCGTGTTCGATTCTCGAAACAAATATTTGTGTGATACACAGGTATTCGGGTCTGTGTTTTTGTGAGACCGAAAAGTCTCTTGTAGATTCTGATACACGACACAGGACTCGATCTTAGCGTGGGGTCAGGACTATGTATGTGACTGTTGGGCGTATTTATTTATTTATAATATTAATGGTAGGAGTAGGATAGAATATAAATCTCAATTTGTTTAAAACAACTTTGTTAGGTATTCGAAGGCAGCCCTGCGGTGCGGCTGACCCAGTTTAAGAGTGCGCTAATCATTGCGAGCATCTGAGCGACGCAGATCACATCTTTAACGAGATGAAACTTATTTAGATAAACTGGGTGACGCGTGTATTCTTTTTTATGGCCTTCGGAGGCAGATGCGGAGAAATTCTTTAAAATCTCCTTGGTATGCAGGTTGCCTCACGATGTTTTCCTTCACCGTTATAGTGTGTGGTGACTATCAAATAACTCCGATAATTCAGAGGTGCTGGGATTTGAACCCGCGACCACCGTGAATATGTTGGCAGTCGCGTTTGGTCCGCTATCACGCACCTGGCATTTACTCGTTACAATAAAAAAAATGATGTATAGTTCTAAGGTCTTCCCAAGTAGGCTTCAGACTAAGCCACATGTCTAAGCACTATATTATACTAGACTAACACCGTTACTTAAAAATCACGATTATGCTGTGACAAAACCAAATACATATCCGAATTTATCATGTGTAACAACCGCCATATTTGTTACATTAAAAAATGTTCCTTATTAATTGGTAATTAGGTTGGTTTTTGAGCAACAGCAATACGGTTACAAACTTTCTGACATTTAAAAATGAAGTTTGTTCGTTATATAATAAAGTTGATATTTGTCTATTATAGAAACTACATAGATTTAAAAGGTGATATTGAACAATGAACCTTATTTACTAGAACATTAGGTTGATTGTTAAGTAATTATGGGTGAGTGTTAATGAATTGTTATGAGCAAAAAGCGCAGATAATCCTAAGTGGCAAAAAAGTGGAACGAAAGGTTGCGGGTTCGATACCCGTGCGAAAACAATGCATGTTATTTCTTTATAACAAATAATAACTTTATAAAAACACCCAACAGTCACATTCTTTTGACCCCACACAAACATTCAATTATTTTGTCGTGTATCAGAGTGCGTGGTGGCCTGTTGGTAACGGACCAGACGCGGCTGCCTACATGTTCACGGTGGTCGCGGGTTCAAATCCCAGGGCACACCTCTGACTTTTCGGAGTTATGTGTGTATTGATAGTCAATCACCACGCACTTTAACGGTAAAGGAAAACATCGTGAGGAAACCTGCATACCGTAGCGATTTTAAAGAATTTCTACGGTATGTAAGTCCGCCAACCCGCACTAGACCAGCGTGGTGGACTATATGGCCTAATCACTCTCAATCGATTCTCTCGATTGTAGAGTAGGCCCGTGCCCTGCAGTGGGACGTATATGGGCTGATATAGAAGAGATAGTATCAGAAACAACGAATGACTTTGCTTTTCTAAACCTAGACCCGAACCAGATACTTTAATCTGGATCAGGCAAACACTAATCTGTATGATCGAACCCGCTGCCCTTCGTTTCCTTCACAGCGTTTGACTTACTGCGTCACGGACGCTGTCTCAACACCGAAATTGCATAAAATTGCAAACTAAACATAACCCAATAAGATCCATTTTCCATTGGCTTTTCGTATCAATTTTATATTGGTTACACATTTTTACGCACAAATATATAAATAACATAATTAAAAGTTACATTTAATTACTTCCTTCCATACAAATACCGCTTCAATGTATGCGCCAAACAAACCACTTTCACGCCATAATGCACCTTATGCTATTGCAATAAAATCTAGATTCTGTTGCGTAGAGCAAGGCGTGGAAGCTACACAGACTATAATGCACCTTATTTATATAACAATAAGAGCGATATTCGCTTGCTTTGTGGTGGGGTGGGGGTTGGCCCTGACCTTGGCCCCGCGCCGGCAGGTCGATAAAGACGATCTAGACTTCAGCTGTGTTTAATGCCTAGGGTTTAAAAGTACTTATATAGCGCGGTTTTGTTTTTCGCCGGTTTCGTTTTACGCGGTTCGGTATACGCGCTTTTATATCGTGCAGATATTAATATCATCTTATTCAATAAACATATCCCTTTTTGAATCCTTTAAAAGTGGAGGCCTATTTTCAAAAGCGCACTTTCTGTTCTAATAGAGAAAAAATACAACACAGCACCTCATGGCAAGCGCAGTGCAGTCCATAGTCTACAGTAGTTATCCCTCACCGATCGAAAGGAATATTAAATAAATAAATACACCCAACAGTCACATACATAGTCCTGACCCCACACTAAGATCGAATCTTGTGTCGTGGGTATCAGAAACTACGAGAGACTTTTCGGTCTCACAAACACCCAGACCCGAAACAAATACCTGTGGATCACACAAATATTTGTTTCGGTGCGGGGATCGAACCCGCGGCCTCTCGTTTAACAGGCGGCGTCAAACCAACTGCGCCACGGAGGCTGTCAAGTATTCCTTGATTCCTGATACAGTACCCGAAACGCGACACACGAGGCTATGACGGCTCCTTGACTATGTTCAGTGGTATCTGATACCAATGTACTACCAGACCTAATCTCCTCTCTCTCTCTCTTCAGCCCCAGGAAGTCCACTGCTGAACACAGGCCTCCAAGGCTGTCCACATCGACCTGCGTTCAGCGCCTTCCTGCCTTAACCAGGTCATCCGTCCTTGTGGGCTAAAACCTTTACATCTGCATCAGCCCGTATACATGGCAATTGGGTATTTGACTCATTTTTTTTATTGTATTCGTCAAAAAGTATCCATAACCAAAATCTAACAAACAAAGAATTTTGTTAATCCATTCAGAATTTAAAAAGTTCGAAACGTTTTAAATCTTGTAGTGGTAAAAGAAGAGGGATGCAAAACAAAATTAGTGACCACACATTCTTAATATGCATTATAGTGTGCGGGTGTGAAAGAGACGGCAAGATGTCCCCACTACAGCCCCACTCTTTCATTTAATATTTGCCTCATGTTACAAGCTACTTTATCACTGTTTTCACAAAAATGTTTTGTTTTAATGGCACTTCTGCTTGTCTGCAAAATAATGCAAAAATTCGATGATAGTCAAATACCGAATTGGCAGGGCACGGGTCTCCTCTACAATTGAGAGTACATTGCGAGGGGTTATAGTCCACCACGCTGGCCTAGTGCGGGCGGACTTTACATACCGTAGAAATTCTTACAAATCGCTATGGTATGCAGCAACCAAAAACTGTTGCTACAGCTGGCAACTTCTACTGAAAACTAGTAAAATGTCAGTTTCTTAAGTTGCTCTGAGAGCACAGCGCCTTATTAATAAAGATTTGACAGCCTCCGTGGCGCAGTTGGTTAGACTTCGGCTGTGAAACGTGTGACCTCGGGTTCGATCCCCGCACCGAGACAAATAATTGTGAGATCCACAGGTATTTGTTTCGGGTCTGGGTGTTTGTGAGACCGAAAGTCTCCCGTAGTTCTTGATACCCACGACACTTGATCTTAGTGTGGGGTCAGGACTATGCATGTGACTATTAGGTGTATTTATTATTATTAAAGATCTAGATAGTTGAGATAAGCTATATTCACGGCATATTTCATTCGCGTCACGCACTAACACTGGCATCCCTATACGTCATAAGTGATGCAATAAGTGACGTCATCACACAATTGGGACGCTGCATAGTTATGTAGGGTAGAAGCGTATTCGATCCGGCCGACATTATTGTGTCGGGATGAATGATCAATACTATATGGACTGTATTTAAGAGACTGCCTCGGTGGCGTAGTTGTACTACGGTACGACTACAAAGTTGAGGTCTCGGGCTCGAATCCCGGGTCGGGCATAGTGATATTGGATTTTTCTATTCATTATCAGTCCGGAGTCAGGAATTTGTGCTCGATATGGCGATAGGCTCGCCCCTTATCACATCATGGAACGGAACATAGAAGGCGAAATGTGCCTACCCCTTCGGGGATAAAGGCGTGAGTTTATGTATGTACATATGTATGTACGGTTCGCAGCCTCCAGACTGTCAATATACCACTACTACACTACCTACACAAAACATATTAGATATAAAAATCTTTTAACGTTAAAGCAGCCAAAGCCGCAGGCATCAGCTAATCTTTCTTCACAAAAAGACCTTCAGTTATAAATTCGACAATGTCTGTTATTAAGAAATCATTGGCTCGCCCCCATTCCGTCTTCATTAGAAGAAAACTTGCGATTAACAAACAAATCTGACATCACAGCTTTTATTGTATTTGTATAAAGTTTTTCAGATGTCTATACTGTCTAAATATTAAAAAAATAATTTATCGATGTCTGTACATTGAAGATACATGAGGAAAACTATTGAGGGACTTTGTTCAATAGAATCCAAAACAATGATTGTTAGAATTTTTGTCTGTTTGTTTGTGCCTTTGTGCGCAATGATCTCAAAAACGGCTAAACCAATTTTGGTTAAATTTAGTATGGGGGTAGCAGACACCCTGGGTTAACACAAAGCCTACTTTTTATCCCGAATAAATAAGTGCTCCGTGGGATGAGCAAGGAATTCAAATATATTTGTTTAAACTCGAAAGGGATGGGATGGGACAGGACTACATTCTTTGCATTAGAATGAGACGGGACAGGGCGGGATATAGGGAGAAAAGCAGTACAGAGGACGGCATTGAGTTTGAATTTAAATAAAACATTACAGGAAATAATATGTGGACTGGACCGTAAAATTATCTGCACCCGGGCGGAACCGGACCCGTCCTTAGTAGATATTAAAGCTGAAGATTTTGTTTGAACGCGCAAATCTCAGGGACTCCTGGTCTACCAACGATATTCGATATATGTACATATGTATAGTGCGATTCACTCATATCGACTGTTGAACGCAGCATGTTGACAAGTGTCCTGCGTCGCATAGAGAATATACATCAGTAAAACAAACACTAGGAGTAGATTTCAATAAGCAAACACACGACATATCCCATATCGTGTTTCATAGCGCCTGATGATCAGAGACAAGCGTGTCAGTACTCAGTTTGCTATGTACTATGAAATTCTCTGCGTGAAACAGATTTAAGATTTATCAATGTTTGAAGAAGCTGATACGTCATCGCTATACAATAATATCAAAAACCGCGAAGGTTTGCTTAAAGACATATTACTTTCGCTTCATCCACTTTCATCTAACTCATGCATACTCGTCGGTTTAGAGTGCTTTTGGCCTGGCTTTGTATCTGTATCAGCCCATATACGTCCCACTTCAGGGCACGGGCCTCCTCTACACGAGAGAATACGATTGAGAGGCGTTAGATATAGTCCGCCACGCTGGCCTAGTGCGGGCGAACTTTCCTACCATAGGGATTTTAACTCGCTATGGTATGCAGGCTTCACGATGTTTTCCTTCGCCGTTAATGTTTTAGATTGATTATCAATAAGCGCATGACACTGAAAAGTCAGAGGTGTGGGTCATTTGAACCCGCGACCACCGTGAACATGTTGGCAGCCGCGTCTTGTCCGTTACCGACAGGTCACCACACTTGAACTTTCTTATCGCATCACCAATTTTTCACATTTTTAAGAATATTGACTTTTATAAAAAGCCACAAAGTATAACCAGTTTTAAAGTAATCATTCAATTGTGTTAATGTACTTATTATGGACTTTAATTAATTTCTTTGTCATACAAAATGATTGGCAATTACTGCATTAATTAAAGTTTAATTTAAATTAACTGGTATTTAATATTGGCATGGAAAATGCCTATAATGCATGATTGTTAGCGCAATACATAGCGCAATAATACATAATTTATTTGGATGCAAACATCTGAAAATCACTCCGTTATTAGATTTTCTTTGAGACAAGTATATAAGATGCAATGTGGCAGATGGTTTCAAATAAGACCTCATGTATGCTTAACTCATTGTGTTATTTAAATTTTGGTCACTTCAACACTTGTCTTATATGGGTTGTTATAATAGCATTGCAATAATATATTGATGACTCAATAACTATTTAAAGTTCTTTTGTGAATTATTCATACACTTATGAACAGCACGTAACAGACATATTGCATAATATTGTATCTGTATGTACCCATATACGTCCCACTGCGAGGCACAAGACGACTACAATCAAGAGTATCATTGAGAGGGGTTAGATACAGTCCACGACGCTGGCCTAGTGCGGGCGGACTTTACATAATACATACCATAGAGATTCTAACAAATCACTACAGTATGCAGGTTTCCTCACAATGTTTTCCTTCACCGTTATAGTGCGTGGTGATTGACTATCAATATGGTAGGCTATTGGTATATGTGACTTGCGTATGATTGAATATCAATATTCATTACACACAAGGCTCCATAGTCACAGGTGTGCCCTGGGATTTGGACCTGTAACCATCGTGAACAAGTTGGCAGCCACTCTGGTCTGTTACCAACAAGGTATCACACACTTTATAGTGTAACTAATATATTATGTAAATACTTAGAATGTTGTTTAGAACACTGACACATATGTGAGATTAATATGTTAAATGTGTGGGTGTACTAGGAACAACATGCTTCATCATATCCATATCAATTTTATAATCATCTCTCTCTCTATCTCTCTCTCTTCAGTCACAGGAAGTCCACTGCTGAACAAAGGCCTTCCATATGGATAGCGGCCTGCATCCAGCAACATAATAATCATTTATAATCATACTTCCTACCAATATTATAACGGTGAGAGTTTAAGTGTTAGTTACTTCTTCATGGTCCAATGGCTGGACCAATTTTCATGAAATTTGGTATGGAAGTAGCTGACACCTTGGATAAACCTATTATAGGCTAGGTATTTTTAATCCCGAAAAACGTAGTGTTCTCATGGGATGAGCAAGGATTTTAAATATGAATATTTGCTATTCTTTCAAACTCAAAGGGGTGGGATGGTACTAAAGATGGTACATACACTTCAGTAATTTGTTTTTTACTGATAACTAACAAACTGCATAGCTTATTATTAATATGACTTCTATCATCCAGAGTGGTACAATTCATGCTGTGTTACAGTTAAAATACTGAGTTTTATTGTCATTTTTACTTTACGTTAAAAGCCACTATAAAACAAAATAGTTAAGCTATGTTTCCAAGTAATACCAGACAATTGGGGCAACTTTGTCCCCAGTGGCCGAGCGAACGATAAATTGTCTTACGTTTTTTTGGTATCTACGCAAGATCACGTAATCGCAAGGCCTAACATATAAGTTAACTAGTACCTCATAAATGTCGACGCATCACATTCAAGTTTTAAAATTGAAACCCATAAAGCCAGACAATTAAAAAAACCTTACGAATATAAATACGCACTTTGATTTTCACATTTTTTTCGTTTGCTAGGTCTTACACTCTTACCCCTTGTCTACACAGCTGATCATTATTTTTTCAAACACTTCATTCAGAAAAAGTTTCTGAGATAGAAAAAAATATGAATACTACATGACGCGAAGCCGCGAGCAAAACCTAGTATTTAATATATACCTTGCATACAATATATCAAAGTTAGATAATATTAAGCCTTTCATCCGCACTTTCATCTAGTAAAAAGTAACTACGCATTATCTTACAAAGGTGAAAGTTGCTTGTATCATTGCTAAAGCTTTGCGGGGCAGCGACAATTTACTACCGTAACTCCTTTACGCGCACCGGAACTTGATATTTTTATTACGCGATTATAGACTTTATTGCCTTAGTAACCAATTTGTACGAGACAAAAATAGCTGGCCGGACTTTAGGATGTTATGGCACGAGTTGAGGGGTGAAAGTGATCAAAGGTATTAGGGATTGGGTCCCTGATTACAACGTTATGATTCTTATTCAAAGGCGACGCGTAGTTTTCGAGAAATTAATAAAAATAGTTTCTAACCTCAAATCACACTATGAGTAAAACGGAACGTTATTATGGGCGACTGACAAACAAATCGATAATACTATGTCAAATATATAGTCTATGGTTTAAAAAAATGGTGAAACGGAACGTAAAAAAATATTTATGCGATAAGTGTCAGTGTCATTTGATTTGGTTCATTCCGTTTCTCCCCGAGTTGCGTGAATGTGTTCGTTGAGCCCCGTGGTGTTTATTTTGTGGATTTCTTTGACGACTTTGGCTTATTCTCTGGACTTTGATTGTTTACCTTCACGACTAACCTACGCTTTTATACTGGACACCGATTTCCTGCCTAAACGATTGACAACTGCGCGTACGACCCCGGACTTTGATTTGCTGCTTAGACGATTGACCTGTGCTACAATGGAGGAACCCCAGCCGTCAACCAGCCGTTTTGCAGACGACGAACCCCAGCCGTCAACCAGCCGTTTTGCAGACGACGAACCCCAGCCGTCAACCAGCCGTTTTGCAGACGACGAACCCCAGCCGTCAACCAGCCGTTTTGCAGACCACGAACCACAAGTTAAGCGTCGTCGCAATGTGGAAGAATTGCGCGGACAGTGGAATTTAGCGAAAATCATACGCCAACTGGGCACGCCGGAGCAAGCTGTTGCTTTTGCTGAAGAAAAGCTGATGTTACCGCGACAAAAAATTTGCCACTACCACAAACTACCGATGAAAATTGAATATAACACAAATAAAATGGTAGGCTCTTTTGTCTGCAACAAGGGGCCCTGCAGACTGAAATCAAAAGTAAGCCGAGGGAAAGGAACTTGGTTCGAAAATGTCAAAATTCAAATTACACAAGTATTTTATATCATGTATGCCTATGCTGCCAATTTTTCATACGAAAGAGCAATGAAAGAGGATTTCTCCGAAGGTGAACACTGCCTCTCTAGTGCCACTATAAGTGATTGGTACAATTATTGTAGAGAGGCAGTGGTATCTTATCAATCAAATAAGCAAGCAATCGCCGGGAAGATTGGAGGTCCCGGCAAAATTGTTCAAATAGATGAAAGCAAGTTCGGGAAAAGAAAATATAATAAAGGACGTCGAGTTGAGGGTTATTGGGTCCTTGGGATGATCCAAGATGGAAGCGATGACCTGCGATTAGAAGTCTGCCCAGACAACGTCCGCTCTGCTGATGTTCTGGTGCCCTTGATACAAAAACATGTGGCTGAGGGCACTACTATACATACAGACCATTGGCGGGCCTATGATTGTCTGGGCGACCATGGTTACATACATTGTAAAGTTAATCACAGTGACCCAAATAACCCTTTTGTGGCTGAGGATGGCACGCACACCCAACGTATAGAGTCACAGTGGCGTGCCATCAAACAGTTTTTTTATAAAAATAATTATAGTAATCGAATTAACATTAATTACCTACTATATGAATTTATGTGGAGAAGACAAGTGGAAAAAAACAGACAAGATCCGTTTGAAGAAATAATCAATGTAATTAATTATTCATTTAATAAATAAACATTCTATAAATGCTTTTTGTTTTATTTGTTTTCTAACAACCTAGAAGTTATGTTCCGATGGTAGTTAGTGTACCAACTTTGTGCGTAAAATAGGTCGACTTTGTCCCAAAACCGACTTAGGGCACCCCGACTTCACGTAGTCTTTTGGGTACCAACCCTAGAGTGTATATAAAAGCCGGAGGCGCGGAGGGAGAGCAGCCCCCGCCCGCTGTAACGAAGGATAGGCAACCGTGCGAGCCGTAGCGGCTGAGGCTGGTCGCCGGAGGCGACCAGCAAGCCGAAGCTGCGGAGGTGAGCATGGGTGCCTATTCTTTGTTACGCAAGGGCGAAGGGGCTGCACTTCCCGCAGCGCCGGAGACGTTGCAGAAGCAAATTTGTTTTGACAACAAGTGTTTCGAGGTTAGGTTACATTAATTGGTTTTTCTCAGGAACGGTGCGTCACCTTTTCATGGGAGTGGTACCAGGGGAGATGGGACACTCCCCCCCTACCCCCCTCCCCCTCCCAACCCCCAACTCGTGCCATAAGTTCCTAAAGATTACCCCATATTTTAAACGCTTGTTATCTCGTGTAAAAATAAAGTAGAGGAAATAAATAAAACAGGTATGTTAGGTTACCGTATTAGGCATAACAAAAAATGCTGTTGACATTATGACCTTAAACTGCCTATCATAATTTATGTATTGAAAAATTGATATTAGTCAATGAGAAAATAAAGTCTAATTTACCAGGTCGAAATATTATATGTATAAAGAGCTTTTTTCCTTAATATCCGTGATAAAAAACATAGCAAAAAAAATACCATTGTCATTAACCGCGCGTTAAAATTTCAAATCGCATTCCATCCTCTGAAAAAACATTTTAAGGCGCGAAAAGAGCCTCGTGACGTCACACTGCACTTGCAAGTAGGTCATAACACCGTGCACCGAAACACAAATTCAAACTTGGAACACGAACCGGTTGAAACCACTTTCTATCACATTTACGTACACTTATCACTTTGTACTTTTAATGGCGTAGTTTATACGTTTTGAATGTAAAATGGTCGGTTTTTTTGATAATGTTGCGTTGTTTTTGACGCGCGAGTTGGGCACGGAGACACGGGCGTCGCGCGGCGGTGTCGCCCGTGGAATGGCGCATTTGGACAGTGTTGTCGCGTTCGAGATACAGGCTCCCGTTTATTATGTAACGCAGTTCGGAGTATGTGTCGAGACTACACTTGGCTTATATTATTTATCCTTAAGGATCGCTGAAAGCTTGAACATACATTATGAATGTATACGGAAAAACGTATTCATAATGTTTGGTTGAAAATTCAACAAATTAAAGATCGCACGTTGCATCCCCGCATAGCGGTAAATGTATGTATGATAATTAAAGTTATTACTTCGGATGTTTTGAGATCGAAGATTTTGTGGTGTCTTTTACCTACAATTCTATACCAGTTTTTCTTCATATCAGTGTTGACCTCATCTATACCTATATCAGCCCATATTATACGTCCCACTGCAGGGCACGGGCCTACTCTACAATCGAGAGAATTGATTGAGAGTGGTTAGGCCATATAGTCCTCATAATGAGACTATTACTACAAGACTGAAATAAAACTATATTTTACGGATTTTATCGCGATTTGGTTTAATTTTTAAATTTTTTAACTTCCCGACGTTTCGATTACTTTACAGCTTTCGTGGTCAAGGGGCGGACTCAAAATCGCGCGTAAATCTAAGAAACCATTATGCAAACCAGTACGGAGTACAAGGCTACTAAAACTAAAATAACAAGCATATGTAGGTAAAATATTTATTTTAGTGAGAGTACCGTACTCGTGGCCCTCCCATTTTGGCTTCTAAGCCAAATGCAATTCAGAGGCTATCGAAACTGATAACATTGTAACATACCCACGAGTCTTGTATCGTGGGTATCAAAAACTATGAGAGACTTTTCGGTCTCACAATGAACCAGACCCGATATAATACTCGTATATCAAACAAACAGTGTCGGAATCGAACCCGCACTCTCGTTGCACAGCCGGCATCTAATAAACTGCGCGACGGAAGCTGTCAAATTGTCATACATAAAACGAGTCACACTATTGAATAGTTAATGTGTTTAAAAAAACATCACACAGACGACTTAATCCATCAAAAACTCCAACAAACTTTCCACTCCCGAGTACCTAACTGCGCAATCAAATTACCCCGAAACCGGGCACATTGGTTAGAGCTGGCAACAATGTCCAAATGTCATACGGCCGTTTTTACACTACCACGGGACCGTAACTCACTTTCATTCATCCCACTTGATGTGTTTTAGGAAGATGGCATGGCGCAGTGGTTGAGGAGTTGGGTGTCAGGGAGTGGTTGCGGGTTCGAATCTTGTATGGATATTTGTGAGGTAGGATGGTGGTAAAGTAATGGTAAGTGGTGGACTGGAAATGAAATAAATTAGGTTTTGTAAATACTAAATATCAGGCAGTAATATTAACTTGAAATAAATATTAATAAATACCCTATGATTAAGTTGTAAAATTCTATTATAAATAATCAAGATAAAAATGTGATTTTACACGTTAAAATAAATTGAATTTTATAACAAATTGACAAAGTAATATTGTTACTACCGATTGGCGGCGACTCTGGACGATTTTTTTAATGCGTCATGTCCAACGAGTCTGAAAATTCGAAGTTTTAAGCTCTCTTTAGTAAGCTAAGTACGTTATAGCATAGAAGAATACTCGCACGAATATACTTGAATACAGTTAGAGAATAGAAACAGACTTTGACTGCCTCCGTGGAGCAGTTCGTGCGATGCGGAGATCGAACCCGCGGCCTCTCGTATCACAGCCGGCGTCTAACCAACTGCGCTACGGAGGCTGTCAGTCTGTCTTCACCTTCGAGTAAGTTCGTGCGAGTATTATGTGACTTTTACATATTACATTAGTAGGGGTCGGCGCGGCCGTTCCATTGAATTATAGAGAGCGCTGTGTTACGGAATACGAACTCTTAATTGCGCAGTAGTGTAGCCCGCGACTTCACTCGCAAAGCTTCATTCTGCGGTCATTTGAGGAAGCAGGATGTATACTGGACATTAAAATTTTGGGGATTGTCTACAAAAAGGAAAAACGTACATTAAAAATTTGGGCCTTTTTATTTTACATACATACATATAAACTCACGCCTTTTTCCCAGAAGGAGTAGGCAGAGGTGCTACCAGGACACCCACATTTCGCCTTCTATGTTCCGTCTCATGATGTGATAGGGGGCGAGCCTATCGCCATAAAACAAATCCCTGATTCCGGGTTGATAATGAATGGAAAAATCCATAATCACTTTGCCCGACCCGAGAGTCGAACCCGAGACCTCAGCTCTGTAGTCGTACGGTAGTACAACTACGCCACCGAAGTTTTTTATTTTACAAATTTATTACTACTTTATTGCGAACCATGAAAAACAAATTTAATATATGAAAGAGTTAAAATTATTCACCGGTTTTACAAGTGGCGATGTTATGGCTAACGGCGACGATTTCTTCTAGACAACCTTTTAATGGAATAAACAGTATATAGAAACAAAAATGGAGGAAGGCCGCGGGTTCGATCCCCGAACCGAGACAAATGTTTGAGGCCCAAGAAAAGAGACCGCAAAGTCTCTCGTAGTTTCTGATACGACACAAGACTCAATTGATCTTAATGTGGGTCCAGGACTATGCATGTGACTGTTGGGTGTATTTATTAATATAAAAATAAAAAAAATGTTATTAATCCGAGCGGGAATCGAACCTGCTATCTCGAAAGAGTTAACCTATTAACCACCACACCCATTGTTTTAACCCTTCCTACTTCAATTAGGATGCAGGAATAGCTCCAAGCGGATCAATGACGTCACATCCTGGTTATATAAGTTACTCTCTTAAAAACTATTTATACTGACATCCTATTGGGGGACATAAGTTTAAGTATACTTGTACTAGGTGTCCATGAAGCCATGAAATAAATACACCCAACAGTCACATACATAGTCCTAACCCCACACTAAGATCGAGTCTTGTGTCGGTCATTAAGAGAATAAAGACTTTTTATTGCAATGAATGGCGAGACGAGCATACCATTCGTCATTCGATGGTAAGCGATACGACCGCCCATGTATAGTAGCAAAACTATACACAAAGCATTGCTTGGCAATCCATTCTGAGACATAAGATGTCAAATTATGTCCAGTAGTTACTCTGGCTACAATGTTCAAACCGGAACACAACAGTGCATTTACACTGCTGTTTGGCGAAATAGACATTGCGGTGGCACCTACCCAGGCCTCTCATATATGAGAGACCTACCAGTGAAGAAGTGTTGGGACTATGTATGTGACTGTTGGGTATATTTATTTAATTAGATATTTATCATATTATGTGATTAATATTACCGCGACGATGTGTATAAATTGCTCTTGATGAAAAGCATGTTGCATTCTAAAGCATCCATTGTTATCTTTCAGCTGCAGGGCTCCTAACAAGTAACACTCGATTTCATTTGTTTAGTTCCATTCAGAGGGGGGGTTTTAGTACGGGATCAAAATATCGAATTGATACCTTAGGTAGCCCATAATCGTCACTTCTAAGCATGTGCCTTCCTTACCGAGAATTTGATTGAACGGGGTTAGGCTTTACAACGCTGGCTCAAGTTATATTTAATTATCACACGGAGTCAGGAATTTGTGCCCGATATGGTGATAGGCTCGTCTATCACATCGTGCGACGAAACAAGGCGTAACGTGAGTGTCCTGGTAGCAACCCTGCCTACCCCTTCTGGGAAAAAGGCGTGAGTTTATGTATGCACCACGCTGATCCATCACGAATAAGCAGACTTCACCTACAAAAACTTGATTTCTATAGTATGAAGCTTTCTCCCAATTTTCCTTCCACGTCGAAATTGATAACTATTTTGAAATCGGTTAAAAATAGTATATTTAAAAGGACGGCGGGACAGTTGTGTAACGGCAACGATTTCCAAAAAGATCCACGCTCCTAATTAATCGGACGGAACGCGGAAGCGAAATGTGGGACGCCGCGTGTCCCGACACACTCTCTCGCTGTATGCACGCCTGGTACTTCTCCAGAAATGTTTGAATAGGTTTATTTATTTAACCTGATATTTACTATTGTACATACAGGGTATATCAAGACTGCGACCGAAAACGAAGCCAGGTGGTAGTATAAGTGACTTCAGACACAAAGCTACTAAAAATATCGCAAAAAAAATCGTCATCTGTTTTTGGTACTTTTTTACATATCGTCGTATTTGGGTGATAAATACATAGTTTTCCTAAAATAATGATGTACACCTTTTTATTTTTTAAGACGCAATGGTAAGTTAGGGTTTAAATTACTGTTTTCGCAACACCTAGGTACTTACTAGTTACTACCTAAACACAATGATTTAAAAAAAAAATGCAAAAGAATATGTCGCTTATTTTGCGAAATTTTTATTTGCATTGTGTCTGTAACCACTAAAACTACCACCCGGCTTCGTTTTCGGTCGTAGTCTTGATATACCCGGCGTATTCTATAACTTTGAAGTAAATATTACCCCAGATTATTACTCGTCTATGAGCTAATACTTGGACGTGGTAAGTACACGAAAACTAAATTTACCTTAATAGAGTTATATACGTGATAGTTACGTGAGCTAAAAAGGGGAAGTTGTTAAGAAAAATCTATTTTTTACCCTATATTTTTAGTACGATAAAAATGTGACGGCAATTAAAAACATTTGATTCAATATTTAAAAAAAGGTAAACAAGTTCCGAGTTCCCCTATTCCAAAAAAGTAGACAAACTTATGATAAATGAAAAATTTAACTAAAATGGAGCATCCATACATTTTCATTTAAATCCATTTGTTTTGGGTAATGCACAAAATATTAATAGTTTCTTATAGTTTAGTATTCTGTGTTTATATCTTTCTAGTGCCTTATTCATGATAATGTTTTAGTCCCAATATCGTGGTAGGGCACGAATCGATCACTGTACAAGACAGCCTCTGTGGCGGAGTTGGTTAGACGCCGACTGTAAAACGAGAGGCCGCGGGCTCGACCCCGCACCGAAACAAATATTTGTGTGATCCACAGGTATTTGTTTCGGGTCTGGGTGTTTGTGAGACCGAAGTCTCTCGTAGTTTTTGATACACGACACAAGACTCGATCTTAGTGTGGGGTCAGGACTATGTATGTGACTGTTGGGTGTATTTATTTATTTATTTACGGGGCGAAAATTCTCTTACATGTGTTAAACCGGAAAATTCACTCAAAGTTGTTACACACACGCTGCCTTTAAATTGTGTTATGTATCCAATATTAATTGCCTGAGAGCTCCAATATCAGTGTATTCTGTCATTCAGTTTCGTCAACACAAGAAACGCGTTACATTTTAAAATAATCTTATTACATATAATTACTTACTTCTTCAACTTGACTCAGAGAAGAACGGCTTCCCCATTCGTCGATCGCTTCCCGCTCACCTGCAGAAAAAAAAATCGTCACCGACGTCATACACAAAAGAATAAAAGCTTACAGCCATAATCATAGACAATTTTGAAACCTATTTAAGTTATCGAATGTTTTGTCCCTTTCGAACGACTTTAGAATTCAGTTTGAGCGAAGAAGACAAAACATTCGATTACTAAAATGGGTTTTAAAACTGTCTATGAATAATGTCGTTAGAGTATTTAATGTCTAGGAGCGCTTGAACTTCAAAAACGTAGGCAAAAATGGCGGTGCTAGGCTTCTTTTTTGTCTTCCTGATATATGACCTTTGATAGTTTTGAATACGCACGAATTATTGGAAATAGAAAAGTTAGAAGATGTAGTTTAGCGCTATTGAACTCTACTCAAACTGGTATTGGGCGAATAATAAGTACTATTTTCGGTTATCATCAGTATTTATTGCAATATTTTGTTAAATAATATTGTATTTTATAATCATTATCAGCTCGGAGTCAGGAATTTGTGCCCGATATGTCGATGGGCTCGCCCCCTATCACATCATAGGACGGAACATACAAGCCGAAATGTGGGTGTCCTGGTAGCACCTCTGCCTACCCCTTCTGGGAAAAAGGCGTGAGTTTATGTATGTATGTGTATGTTTTGTTAAATAATTATAAATGATCACGTTACGACCAAACAAAAAACGCTCTTTCTAGACATTATAAACTAGAAGCACATAAGAATTTTATAATTTCAATCCTTGACAGAATACAGCTCGGTGGCCTGTTTGCAACGAACCGGACGCGGCTGCCGACAATTCGCGGGTTCAATATCAATGGATCAATATCATGAATAATGTGATTTGTGGACAAATGGGACAATGTCAGGACACACCTTTGACTTCTCAGTCAAGTGTATTGATACTTGATAGTCAATTACCACGTATTTTAACTTAGAAAACATCGTGTGGAAATCTTCATATCATAGATATTAACAATATTAAGTCAACCCGCACTAGGCCAGCGTGGTGGACTATATCTAACCCCTCTCAATCGTACTCTCGATTTTAGGAGGCTCGTGCCCTGCAGTGGGACGTGTATCGGCTGATACATCTTACTGTATCTGTATCAGCCACACGTCCCACTGCTGGGCACGGGCCTCCTCCACAATCGAGAGCACGACTGAGTGTAATGTATTATTATACTCACAGTAACTGACTTCGCTGGTTGCCTCCATGCTTCGCCGCTGCATATGCACGCCTACCGACATCTGGTGGTCGAAAGCCTGCAACACATCACTTATTTAGTACTATCAGACTATTTTACACTGTAGAATATTGTACTTAAATGGCTATAAAAATAATTTATGTGAAAAAGGTGGTGAATGTAAAATTACACAGCAATTAATTTGTTTTTTTGCGATAAATGGCGAAACGAGCATGCCATTCGCCTAATGGTAAACGATACGACCGCTCATGGACAGTAGTAAACCAATCAACACCACAAATTAGGTGTTAAGTCTCAATATGTCCAGTAGTTACTCTGGCTACAATGTCCTTCAAACCGGAACACAACAGTGCATTTCCACTGCCAATCCCAAAATCTTGTGATTTGTAATACATAACACAAAACAAGTATATTGCTCTGGCCTATGTGTAACTATTGGGTATAGTTAAGCAGCAACGGTGACTCCACATAGCCAGTTCATATGCTGCAGTCATTAGTAAACTCTGACAGAATCCCAAGAGCTTGTGGTTTCAGGCACAACACTAGATCTTGAGGTTGTGTCGGAGTGTACCAACATTCCTCACATCGGAGTCACTCTTCAGCGGCTACAGGATGTCTGCTCATTGCTTGTACACATTGGAGTCCCTTCTTCGTCACCTACAGGAGTTTAAAACCTAGACTTAAGAGCCAGTTACACGGGGAGAGTTTCTCGCAGCGAGAATCGTATGCGATTATCGCATTACATAACCACCATAGATTATCATGTTCTGACAAATGTTTACACGATGCAACTTTATTATGTCCTTAAGATAATCGTATCTTCGAGGCGAAAACTTTCCCTGTGTAAATTGGGCTTAAGTTTTCGAGAAAACAAAACAACACACAGATAAAGCTCTATTAAAATACATTTAAATCAATTTTAGAATATTATTCCAACATATCCCAGATATTTTAACTACATGACAAGCCATTGGACATTAAACCAGTCTTAGAAAAGTTTTTGTGCCACACCTGAGAAAGTATCTTCATTTAGAAAGTGTAAATACAGCTGACTAACATTTCTTGCAATTCATAACAAAGCCGAGTTTTTAGACCAAGAATTATTTTAGGAAGACAAAACGTATGAGCAAGCAATCTGTTACACAATAATGGTGCGTAAACCGATGCACCATTCAGTTCTGGTTGAGGCAGTACTGACCACCTAAGTTAAGACTTTGTAAACATGTTAAGTAAAGAAGAGGGAAGTGGACAGTAATTTATTTCTAAATCTTAGTAATTTAACTTTGTAATTGATTTTGTTGCGGGTTAAAGACAAGTTGGATATCTCTAGAGTCTTGCCGAGCTAAGCTAGCTTAATACTCTGTGTGATGTGTCATTATAATGTGTGCCACTGTGGATCCTGGCTTACAGGAGTTGCAGTGGCGGGATGAGAATGGGACAGTCTCTAAAGTAAAGGCGAAGAATGGATAAGTTTAAACAATTTCTCAGAATACCAGTGATAATACAAACTCACAAACATATTATTGCAGATCACACAAGAGTTTCATTTGCAGACATTTTATTTGAACTCAGTATGAATAAAAAAAGAAAAACACACCACACATACACAAAACTGTAATCACATGTTTCATTTAAACTACCCCACATCCGAAATTATTCAAAAATTTTACAAGTTTGGTTTCGATTTCGAATAGATTTTTATTTCGTATATCTAAAAGTTTCGGGTACGATTATGAAGCTCCATAAAACTTCTCATCACCAGTTAAATTACTTGTGAAATCTGATAAAAGCCACCGACATCGCTAGGTTTTTGAGCACCACACAGAACACATAAAAATTGCAAAAAACAATAAAGAAATTGTATTTACCTCGATATAATAAACATCGAAACCACAAATAACGTAATAACTAGCGTTGCCAGGTCGCCAAACCTAATAGCCGGACAGACCAGCCAGTTTGGCCGGACATTTGGTTAAAAAAGCCGGACACCCTATATTATTGAGGATTTTGTCTTAGTATTAATAGGTACGACAATTTTTTTTTGTATGTAAATTCAAGTCTTTTTGATTATTATCATAAATCTCGGCCACGCTCGGCGGCGCGGCGGCAGTGCTCGCTTGTTTGTGAAATGTAAAAAGCCTAACAAAAGCCGGACAAGACGGACACCTTTAATTTTAGCCGGACATGCAATCAAAAAGCCTAACTATGTCCGGCTTTATCCGGACGCCTGGCAACGCTAGTAATAACACACAGAATCACTCAAATAACTCGATAAAACCGATTTTTATTACTCTCAACGAACTAAATTGAATAAAACGAATCGGCAAACGCCCTTTTTAAAATTTACGTAACGCTAAGTTTTTAAGGCTGTTATCAGTCTGTAGTTAGTTTCTAAAACACATATGGCACTTACAAAGACACGTTTAATTCATAATAATCAATTTATTAATAGTCTTTTTACACAAAGATTAAAGAGTTCATTGCACTTACTGTTTACAAAGTAAAACGATCTGACAGTTTAATTCAGTGTGACCAGATATAAATTATGCTATCAATCGGTTAGAAAATGCAAAATTGGGTATTTGACTGTTGTGGCAATAAATTATAAAATGTGTTGCATATGATAGCTTTTTGGTAAACAATAATTATAGGTATTTTTATTTACATTTATCTAAATTATAAATATTTAAATTGTCTAAAATAAGTTTGCCATGTTTTATCTGTTGATTAAATGTAACAAAACACGACAAGCTGTCATTGTGCAGCGTGTGATGTCACGATTTACAATTTTCATTCATCTCTGCCACTAAGATCATTCACCATGTATAAAGCGTGACGTAACTTTTTCAAAGTCACGTGACCTATCGTTTTGGTGACATATATATGATGATAAAACTGAAAAATATGTTTATTCGTTATAAACAACTCTTTAAAAGTAAATTAATAGTTTGAAGAGGTATAGAGTGATTATATCTAGACTTTAAAACACTTTTCAGAAATTAGTCAAATAGCCAATTAAGCTTAGAAATGAACTTAAATTCTGCATGAATAAAAAAAATAAAATGGTAAAAATATATTTCAAGTTATGCATTTACAACTGAGACAGCTTAGTATGATTTTACTGTTTGTTCTCTCCTCACTCGCCTCGTAGATAGGTGTTAATAGACGAATGTGAATGGTAGGGGTCTTTGCCCTTTGGTCACAGCCTAACAAGAAAAGTAGGGGCCGACCTCATCGAACCTACGTCAGTTAAATTATTGGTGAATTCAGAAATGTGGAGGGTAATTTATTGTGATCTTATATTATACAAGCATAAGATGCTTGTATATGTATGCAATAGAAGTAGCACATATCGAAAGAAATAGTAACGTAGTATTTTATATTCTCTTTGAGAAATACATTGAAAATTGTCAAATGTTGAAAAATCGAAAGTAGTATGTCAGGTTCAAGCAAACTGGAGATTCTTAATCTCTGCCGACCCGATACAAATGTGACAGCTTGTATCTAAAATTATGTATTTAACTTTATATCTCATTGTTGTTACGATTAAGTTTCTTTTCTATTAAATAATTCATAAATATAATTTCTGCCATGTGTGTGGCCGTTGGTTTATATGTAGTTGGTTGGTTTATATATTAGCCTTTAAATGTCAAATGAAAACGTGCTTATTTCGTTCAAAAACAGTTTTACTCTTATATAGTAATTTATTTAAAGTATGAAAAATAAAAACTCCACGGCTGTGGGTTTGATTCTTACAGTGTATTGAATGTATTAGCTTATAAAGTAGGTATAGTATGATTCTCGCGTCGAGGATATCATTAAGTACAATATCTTCGATTGCAAAATTAATATTTGTCGCTGATCTCAAAAATATAAGCCATGTAACATACCATAAAAATCATGTTTCGCTGAATGGGAAGGGAGGAAGAGAATATCGTTCACGAATTGTATACAACTTAGCGCCATCTATGAATGAAACCACGCATCCAATTCAAACATTTAATATCAAATATCACATCAATCCTTCTTCTTCTTGCTCGGGGATTCGTCGTCCAGCGCACTGCTCCTTCTCTTTCTGTCGTTCTCTTTGTGTTCATCTTTCGTCTCTTTCACGCTGTGCTTGACTTTGGCGGGTTCTGGAGAGTACGCCCAAAGGAGCATTTCTAGGTGTTCTTTTGTTGGTTGGTCGTCGGAGTCGAAGAGTTTTGCTTCCGCGTGCTGGAATGCAAGGCAGTAATGTTAATTGTATTTTACATCTACCGATAGACGAGACACGTCAAAGAAATAAAGTGCCCCCGTATTTTAAAAGTACCCTGCAATATTACATCACTTAGCTGGTATTTTATTAAAATATTGTAACTTCAGACGGTTTGCTTTCGGTTTGACGGCGAAACATTCGTTTATTACTTTTAAACGTATGCGATAAGGCGTACTGCACTGTCACTGTCACGAAGCAAACTGATTCATGTGTAGTGCATGCACCGCAAGTAGGTGGAACACATTTTTTGTACTGAATGTCTTATCTAGTGTAACATTGATATCGATGACACTTACTACTATAAAAAGAATATGGTAGAATATAGTAAGGCGAAATAATGTAGTTTCCGGCAAACGTGCATACGTTTCCATTCCATTTCTTTTTTATTTTCTTTATTTTTAAGGAACAAACAAACAGTTACACATAAAATGCTACAAACAGTAAAACAAACTAACTAAAACAAACTATACAAATGAGTAACTCACAACGTTGACCACAAATTATATACAATGACAATTCGAGTGGCTATATGTTTTCCATTTCCATATATTTGTACAGGAACAACATCAATACTTGGATCGTAGGTTACCATTTTAAATTAGGAGGGGAAGGAAGGAAAAAGTCCACTATTGAAACATTTGCGCTGTCTCTTTCACTTTTGAATGGAACTTCAACGGAAGTGGTAGAGCTACGCTGTTATCATGACTCAGCATGAATGCAAGCTCATTCGGGGCGGTACCACTGTCTCGCAGGAGATTGACGTGAAGCGACAGCTTTGCTCATTTCGTTCGGTAAGTGAAATTGCCGGATGCCCAATACAACTTTTCTTTTCGCATCCTTTTTCTTCCCGCTCTCCTTCCAATTTCATAGTCCTTCGACACATGTATGCTCCAGCGTTGTGGATGTTCATGTGCAGTGATTACTGACCATCAGGACCTGGTTGCTCGTTTGCTATGCAATAAAAAAGTACTTCCGTGCTACTTTATATTAAACACCTCCATACCTTTTCTTTGAGTTCCTTGAGCGCGTTATTCCTAACAATATCCCAGGTCTTGTCTCCCTCTTTCTCGTGTACTGTCCGTAGTCTCTTGTACTCGCCGTTCACTGAACTGTAGGCTGCAATGAACGCCCTCTGTTGACGAAAACAATAATTACAATTGGTTAAAAAGGCGAATAGTTAAAGTTTACACCCAATTTCAAAATGGCGACTATCGTCTATCGAGAGATATGAGATAACCACTTTATTAAGTTGGATACTCTGTCTGTTCTGCACTGCAACTACCTTATGGTAAATACATACATACATAAACTTACGCCTTTATCCCCGAAGGGGTAGGCAGAGGCGTCACCAGGACACCCACATTTCCCCTTGTATGTTCCGTCCCACGATGTGATAGGGGGCGAGCCTATCGCCATGTCGGGCATAAATTCCTGACTCCGGACTGATAATGAATAGAAAAATCCACAATCCTTTTGCCCGACCCGGGACTCGAACCCGAGACCTCAGCTTTTTAACCGTACTGTTATACAACTACGCCACCGAGGCAGTAATATATTTACCTTTTGGTAAATAGCAGTTCATATTTCATGACAATTTTAAAAACATAGCTGGATATATCCTTTCTTTGATTTCAGTAAGCTATTCCCGTAATTTTTTTAATCCTTAGTTAGAGACTATCCCGCCCAACACCCGCCTCTTTACATCGAACACTGAAACTCAGCGAGCCTCATACGAACAGTTGTAGTTTGTCAGTAACCTGCTTCGGATTAAATTGGTGAAAAACAAATAGGATGATACATGGCAACATTAACTGTCCATAACAATTTATTTCCAACTCCTATTAATTTAACTTTGTGATTGATTTCGTTGCGGGTCAAAGACAAGTAAGATATTCCCGGTGACAAAATATTGAGATCTTTAGACGATTCGATGATTGACTATTCAGTAATGCATCGAGTATATTCCTAGGTAGGTCTTTTTAATTGGTCGTACCTGTTCCTCAGTGACGTCCTCGCCAGCCATCTTCTCTGCCGTTCTAACAATGCCCAGGCTGAGGTACGGGTTGTTCTGCTTACTCAAGTGCATACTCTCGAAGTCGTCCAGAAACTTCTCGAATATTGAAATAGCTTCCTTTATGTTGGAGAGCTTGGTTTCGTCTCGTGTGCCTTGAAGAAGAATAGAACAGGCTTTGTTATACATTTATGAATTTTAAGAACGTTAGCAAAGCTTCCCCGCTTCAGGTCGATTTCGTGTCTGACAGTGGTACCGCCCCAGACGTGCCTTCCCATTCATGCTCAGACTCACTACAGCGTGGCTCTACGGTCTACCACTTTCGAAACTTACCAAACTTATCAGATGTGGCGCTTTATTGCTATAAGTAAACAGCGTTTTAGAATACATTGACGACCTCAGTGGCGCAGTTGGCAAGGCACCGGCTGTGAAACTAGAGGCCGCGGGATCGATCCTCGCATCGAGACAAATATTTGTGAAGCCCACAAGTATTTGTTTTGGGTCTGGGTGTTTATGAGACCGATAAGTCTCATAGTTTCTGATACCCACGACACAAGACTTAATTGATCTTAATGTGGGGTTATGTATGTGATTGTTGGGTGTATTTATTATTTATTTTTACCTGGTGGACCAAAGCCCATAGTTCTAACTCCTAATATCTTGATAGGGGATGTAATCGATCGTCTAAATGTAAAATCTACTCACAAGTGAGCACCCTCTTGGCCCTCCCAATAAGTCCCTTGACCGCGAGTCTCTGATAGTCCGGGTCCCGTCCCTCCAGCTCCTTCAGCGTGCCCTCAGCAGTCGACTTGTCCTTGAAGCCCAGCCCTGGGACCGTGTCTGACGGCAGCTCCTTCTTCTCTTTGGATTTGTCTTCCATTTCCACGTATGGACTTGATTCCTGGAAATAATGGAATTTGATAATCAGCAGTTGAATGTATGGATGTAATTACCAGATGGAAAAAGCTCGTTAGGATGAAAACGATGCCTAAGGAAGGTCTCGACCCTCAAAATTGAGGAGCACGCGCAAGGAGGAGGAGTTGAATGTATAGTTTATCTGTTCAGTCACCGGAAGTCCAATGCTGAACATACGCCTTCCCCAAGGATCGGTTTTGAGCGAAAGAGAGGTATCATCGCCCCGTCTAGTTGGCTCATTCCTTTTTACTTTGTAATAACTTAGCGGCAGCTACGTTTACAATATTGTTTTATTAATATCTTTTATGATACATTTATGGGTGACGTCATGATTTAATTTCGCTATAGTAATATAAGAAACAATTGGAATTATTCCACTTTTTTCACCAAACGGATAAAACTTACCTTATCACTGCCTTTATCTTTCTTCACTTTCTTGTCTTCCTTCTCCTTCTTATCTTCCTTTTCTTTCTTGTCTGGTTTCTTCTCCTTGTTCTTGTCGAGGTCCGCGAGCCAGTTCTCAAACACCTCCATTGCTTCTTTAATGTTCTTTATTTTGTCTTCTGCTTTCGTCACTGGAAAGAAGAAGATTCATACATAAATACATACATACAGTAACTCACGTCCATGTCCATTAGGTGGGGCAAAAAACGTGATTCATAGGTGATATTTATTTTGGTTGTATTCCGTCCCATAATGTGATAGGGAGCGAGCCTATATCGGGCTCAAATTCCTGAGTCCGGGCTGATAATGAATAGAAAAATCCAATATCACTTTTATCCGAACTGGAATTCGAACCCGACACCTCAGCTTTGCAATCGAACCGTAGTAAAACGCTGCTATTCTATCGAATTCTAAACTTGCTACAATCTTAGCGTTCCCTACTTCCCTCTCATACATCTCTCTTACAGCCTCCGTGGCGCAGTTGGTTAGACGCGAGCTGTGAAACGAAAGTCCGCGGGTTCGATCCCCGCACCGAGACAAATGTTTGTGTGAACCACAGGTATTTGTTCCGGCTCTGTGTGTTTGTGAGACCGAAAAGTCTCTCGTAGTTTCTGATACACGACACAAGACTCGATCTTAGTGTGGGGTCAGGACTATGTATGTGACTGTTGGGTGTATTTATTTATTTATCTCTTTCGTTTTGAAACGCTTTAGTGCCTTTGCAACCCCTATACCTTGTTGTGGCTACTCATATTAATGTATAAAAATGTAGTGAGCTACGACCATATTTTAATAGTTGAACGATCCAGACTGTCTTTCATATCACCTACTTTAATACCTCAAAAGTCACTTCAAGTAACAAAATACACCCAACAGTCACATACAGAGTCCTGACCCCACACTAAGATCGAGTCTTGTATCGTGGGTATCAACTATGAGAGACTTTGCGGTGTCACATTCAGACCCGGAACAAATACTTGTGGTTCTCACAAACATTTCTTTCGGTGTGGGGATCGAAGCCGCCGCCTCTGGTTCACAGCCGGCGTTCAACCTGGACAACGGAGGCTGCTTATAAAACCATTCTTACAATTACAAAAGTCATCTAATCTTTACTTCTCATACTTATTTATTTATTGAATCAAGGATCTCCCACATACATACATACATACATAAACTCACGCCTTTATCCCCGAAGGGGTAGGCAGAGGCGCCACCAGGACACCCACATTTCGCCTTGTATGTTCCGTCCCATGATGTGATAGGGGGCGAGCCTATCGCCATATCGGGAACAAATTCCTGACTCCGGGCTGATAATGAATAGAAAAATCCAATACCACCTTGCCCGACCCGGGACTCGAACCCGAGACCTTAGCTTTGTAGCCGTACCGTAATACAACTACGCCACCGAGGCAGTCCCACAGTATATACATTATCACAATTAACACAATTCTTAGCTAGTTACGTTCTTGTTCTGATGTACATACCACTTATGGGAGTACACAGAACTTATAAATAACACACTCATGTAAAAACAAACAATACTTCAAATATCTTTAAAAGCCGACTCACTCGACAGCACCCTGCGCGCCCGCCCCAGCAGCCCCCTAACAGTGAGCCTCCTGTAGTTCATGTCGTGCTCCTCCAGCAGCCGCAGCGTGTCCTCGGCCTTCGCCCGGTCTTTGAACCCGAAGCCGGAGTCTTCCTTGTCGTCTTTGCCCATGGTCTGGAGTGAAATAGAATGTGTTGTTGAATTTGAACTAATAAGATAGTCAAGGGTAATTGCGAAGGAAATTGGTAACTTATGTTGGTACAAAAGGCTGTGTAGTGTAGTGTGTTAAGACTAAAACGATAATAATTTTATACATCAATTCAGTATAAATAACTCCGAGATATTTTAAACCTGGAATTAGAGGTAACGAAAAGTATGCATAAGAGTAGCTCTGAAGATACAATAAGAAACCAGACATCTATTGAAACCATGTAAAACGAAAGAATTGATGTACAAAAGTTGTCAGATAGGTCTCAAAGTGTCTGTATCAGCCCATACACGTCCCACTACAGGGCACGGGCCTCCTCTACAATCGAGAATACTATTGAGAGGGGTCACAAAAGGTCAAAAGAACTAAAAGTAATGCTGCGAATACCTTTAATATAACGTAACTAAACAAAACTTTCCGTAAACCAATAGGTAAAATAAAGTAGTTTTAAAATATGTGAGTCGATGATGTCATATTTAAATATGTACTCGTGAAGACAGCCACGTGAATAATCGTGAAAAGAAAAACTTTAGTTCCTTAAAGTCTACGATGTCTGGTCGTACGAAGCGTTGTTGTGCAAAATAATAAGAATAGTTTGTCTCTCTTCATATTTGTCATGTTATTACCAGATTACGATAATTATACTCGCGCTTTGTCCTCGAGATTTGAGTCTCGAGTGTTATTGACTGCCTCGGTGGCGTAGTTGTACTACGGTACGACTACAAAGCTCTCTCGGGTTCGAATCTCGGGTCGGGCAAAGTGATATTTTCTATTCATTATCAGCCCGGAGTCAGGAATTTGTGCCCGATATGGCGATAGGCTCGCTCCCATCACATAATGGGACGGAACTGGACTAGTGGCACCTCTGCCTACCCCTTCGGGGAAAAAGGCGTGAGTTTATGTTTGTATATTATGTTTATGTGTTTTTGACACAAGGTAGTACCTAGGTGACACCAGCACCTAAGTTTTGAATTAATGAAATCCTGATCTGACAACACAAAATATTTGCAGGCAACACAGCATTCACCCACTACTTTCCTCCACTTATACCATATTTCACAATTCAACTAAAAAGGAGAATTTATGGTCAGGACTATATTTCTTTGTGTATTTTTAATTTCGTCGTATAAAACTCCACAACGGAATATGTAACTTTTTTTGTTGCTGTGAATAGTGAGACGAGCATGCCATTCGCCTGATGGTAAGCGATACGACCGCTCATGGACAGTAGCAAAACCAAACAACATTATGAATTACAAAGCTATGCTTGGCATTCCATTGCGCTAGTCATCCTGAGACATAAGATGTTAAGTCTCATTATTTCCAGTAGTTACTCTGGCTACAATGTCCTTCAAACCGAAACACAACATTTACACTGCTGTTTGAAGAAATAGACATTGCGGTGGTACCTACCCAGGCGGCCTCTCACATATGAGAGACCTACCACCAGTAACTGCATAGTAACGTTACTCGCGAATGGATTAAATATTGGACTGCCTCGGTGGCGTAGTTGTATTACGGTACGGTTACAAAGCTGAGGTCTCGGGTTCGAGTCCCGGGTCGGGCAAAGTGATATTGTTTGTGCGGCCCACAAATATTTCTTTCGGGTCTGGGTGTTTGTGAGACCGAAAAGTCTCTCGTAGTTCCTGATACACGGCACAAGACTTGATCTTAGTGTGGGGTCAGGACTATGATGTGACTGTTGGGTGTATTTATTTATTTATTTATTTTCCTTCCCTCCCGATTTGATGAGCAACACATCCATGGTCCAGCGTTGTGGATGTTCATATGCAGTGAGCACTTATCAGGTGGCCTGTTCGCTCGTTTGACGGAGTTATTGTAAAAAAATGATACAAAATTGTATTTAGGATTTCAGCGTTTGTCTTGTGCCAAGTAGGTCGCCAATCATAAAAATGTTTTATTCATTGCGTAGGTTAAACATATTTGTAACAATATTTAACGAGGCTATTATACCTGCTTCGAAGTTTTGGGCCCAGTACACTTTGACGATAACTTTTGACAATGTCATGGCCATACCTTTGAATTGCAAATGTAAGGGTTTGACATTGTCAAAGTTAGTTTATGCAATGCATGTGTATTTCTCCCGCAATTCGCCTAATGATATGCGATACGACAGCTCACGGACAGTAGCAAACCCAAACACCACCATGAATTACAAAGCAATGCTTGGAATTGCACTACGCTCTCCATCCTGAGACATAATATGTTAAGTGTCACTATGTCCAGTAGTTAGACTGGCTACAATGACTTTCAAACCGGCCCACAACAGTGCATTTACACTGCTGTTTGGAGAAATAGACATTGCGGTGGTATCTACCCAGGCGGCCTCTCACATATGAGAGACCTGCCACCCTCATTGCTGCGGAGGGAAGTGAACAATTATTTGTTTCCAACTCCTATTTGTCTTATGTTTCTGATTAATGTCGATGCGGGTTAAAGACAAGTTGGTGTGCCTAAGAGACTCGTCGAGCTCCAGCACTTGGTCCCATTTTTTTGCGTGTTGATCCTGATTGACAGGAGTGGAAGTGGTGTGTGTGTGGGCGGGAAATTTTCTACAACTTCTTTAAAGGACTATTTAATTTAGAATGTCTTTCAATATACTTCTTAATATCAACACTGCGCATTTATACTTGTAATCTAATATTACTGTTTTTTTTATTGATGTTTCGGGACATGAATTAGTCCTATTATTAGTTAGTTATTTTTTTTTCTTTGAGTATATTCAGTTTTCCTAGTTTTTGTTCTTGTGTGTGTAATTTATAAATGTTGTGTACTCTTATAAGTGGTATACGCATCAGAACGCAAGTAGCAAAGATTGTAATAATGTAAATTAAATAAACAAAGGACCCACGGTTATAAAGTAATATTTGACGCTCCATCCATCTGAATCACTTCACGTTTCTGTTTGAAAATCAACAAATCGAGTTGGCTTCGATCCAGTTTCCTGATTGTAGTTGAACAACACGTTACGAGTTTTTCTACTGAAGACCTGAACTATTAATAAATAGGTCTAGAATCTAGATATATTAATCACTAAGTTCTTTATAGTAAGTGCCGTTTTGATAGCATAATGACAACCTGTGTCCGGTTTCGATAAGCTATTTATACTAATATTATAAAGAGGAAAGATTTGATTGTTTATTTGTTTGCATTGAATAGGCACCGACACCACTGAATCGATTTGAAAAATTCTTTCACTGTTGGGAAGCTACACTATCCCCGGGTGACATGGGGTATATTATATTTACAAATAAATTATATTTCTTTAATATAACTCCAATAATGTAACCAAATGTTTAAAAATATACCTAAAATATTGATGACATCGCGTGCGTTGCGAAAACTATAATATGTTATTGATGTGGATTGGACTCAACAACTATCTGCACGCGGGCGAAGCCGGGCCGAGCCGCTAGTCTTTAATAAGAAGTTAAACTGACTCCAATTATAATATTTCCATTCATTTTTATGCTTCAATAAACTAACATACGTTTAATTAATAGAAACAAATTAATGAAAACAAGCTTCCAAATAGATGAAATATAAAATAATTCTGCGTCGCGGTCGGTATGATTACAAAACTGAGATCTCGGGTTCGAATCCCAGGTCTGACAAAGTGATATTGGATTTTTCTATTCATTATCCACTCGGAGAATTGTCGGGAATTTGTGCCCAATATGGCGATAGGCTCGCACCCTATCACATCGTGTGGTGAAACACATACTAAATTACTTCATACTTCCATCAGGTGCTTTATGACTTTGCGCAAGTCTCAAATCGAAAGTTAGAACTAAGTTTGCGCAGTTATTTGCTCACACACGTTCCGGTATACTTGTGCAAACTCAGACTTGTACAGTTATATCGTTAATGTGTGGCAGCCATTATAGTTATAAATAAAATAAATAAATACACCCAACAGTCACATACATAGTCCTGACCCCACACTAAGATCGAGTCTTGTGTCGAATCAGAAACTACGAGAGACTTTTCGGTCTCACAGACACCCAGACCCGAAACAAATACTTGTGGTTCACACAAATATTTGTCTCGGTGCGGGGATCGAACCCGCGGCCTCTCGTTTCACAGGTGGCGTGTAACCAACTGCGCCAAGGAGGCTGTCACACACAGTTAACACAACTAACCAATATAAAATAATACTTTTTATATAACATTGAAACACGGAACTCCGACAATGACATCATAATGCATAAATTCCACACTTGCATTACGTAACTAAATGTTCAGTATTTACTACACTTAACATTATTAAACGTCCCATTATAATAGTATCGCGCGTGTCCTGTTGGTAACGGACCAGACGCGGTTGCCAACGTGTTTACGATGCTCGCGGGTTCAAATCCCAGGATAAATCTCTGACTTTTCGGAGTCATGTGTTTATTTATAGTCAATCACGCACTATGACGGTGAAGGAAAACATCGTGAAGTACCCGGCATACAGAGATTTACAAAGATATTGCGGCGTTTGAAGTCCGACAAAGCGCAGTAAGCCAGTGTGGTGTAGTGTGGACTCTGGCTTATGCTTCTCAATCGAACTCTCGATTGTAGAGGGTCTGATACGGTAAACCAAGATAAACGTATAAATTTATAAACTACAACACACTTCCCAAACACACACAAAAAAATCCGATGACACAAACATTTGTCTCGGTGCGCGTATCGAACCTGCGGCCTCTTATATCATAACTGGCTTCACTAACATCAAAATCCTTTGTTTTCTAAATATCGGTAATTTTCCTAGAAAATTTCTTAACCCATGCTTTTTAGGCAAAGGAAATAAATTAGACGGCAAATTGCCTATGGCTTAAGAGAATGAGAGTTGTAATCGTTTTAAACCTCTGTGTTTAAACCGAAGAAACAATATGCCTATAGTTTGTTGAAATATTATTTATTTTAACTATAAACGCAGCAATAGTAATGTAGTAAAACCTTGAATAATATCTATTGCACGGAGCAAAGATCAAACAATGCTATTTGTCTGTTTACAAATGATGTTTCAAACGAATCCGTTATTATTTAGAAGGTGAAAATGGTGCAAATAGGAAAATATATCAGGCTCAACTTTGCTCGAGGTAAAAAGATACTAGATAATAAACCACACGGCCTACATCAGTGTAATTTTGGATTAATCATCAATTTATTTACGTGCAAACGGCGGTTATTTATAAAGTGCCACGAGAGTGGCGTGTTTTTGTGAAAAGGAACGTGAAAGAAACGTTAAAAAAGAAAAGAAAAACCAAAACAATAAAAAGCACTAGACAAAATACATACAGCCTATTGTCTATTTTCGGACTAATCATCAATTTATTTCCGAAGATATCACGGAATATTTGGGGATTGAAAACGAATAGAATTATTTTATATACAATCGTGAAACCTGAAAACGGTAACATCTTATCTATTTTTTCACGAATGTTTCAGTTGCAAATTAGCATATCACGACCCTCTTTTGCAGTTTGCATTAAAAAATAAACATCACATGTCACGACTCCCGGCACATTAATCACGAGATAATTAACGCATACTCACGATAAATTAGATCAACAAACAAATCCTTTTAACACAACACTTTTGCACGACTGTCCATAAACAGTGACTAGAGTTGACTATGCCAAATTCAAATAGAATGCAACAGCGGGAAATGTAAAATATCCGACCGAATTGCGGACGCCATCATGGCAATAATAAAACGTAATGTCAAACGACTTTTTAATTTACCCGGGTGTTGATAGAGACAAATCGACAAAAATAACTGAATGACGTCGTATTTCGTCGAGCATCTCAAGGTCTTATGACATCATTGTTGCTTAAAACATGAAGGAGCGCCATTTCCAACAGTGATATCACTTAAGGCCGCTCGGTTTACTTAAATTGGGTAAATGACATAATATTATCGATTTGGTATTACGCGGACACTCTATTTGGCCGTGGACGAAAGAAGTTTGAAGATGCATTTGGGTTTCCATATAAATCATCTCTAAATTATGAAATATGTTTATTTTAGTTTATTTTACGCTGACATTTATCGGGGTAGGAAGATGGGGATAAATGACAGGCTCCATGGCACAGTTGGTTAGATGTCAGCTGTGAAACGAAGGGCCGCGGGTTCGATCCCCGCACTGTACTCGGTGTTTGTGAGACCGAAAAATCCCTGATAGTTTCTGATACCTACCTAGACTTGTATGTTTGTGACTCTTGAGTCTTGGGTGTATTCATTAATATTTTCTATTCTAAATTGGATATACTGGTGGTAGGTCTCTCATATGTGAGAGGCCGCCTGGGTAGGTACCACAGCAATATCTATTTCTCCAACAAACAGCAGTGTGAATGCACTGTTGTGTTCCGGTTTGAAGGACATGGTAGTCAGAGTAACTACTGGATATAATGAGTCTTAACATCTTCTGTCTCAGGATGGCGAGCGCAGTGGAATGTCAAGCATTGCTTTCATTAATGGTGTTGTTTGGTTTTGCTACTGTCCATGAGCGGTCGTATCGCTTACCATCACACAATGCCATACTCGTCTCGCCATTCATTGGAATAAAAAATTACTCGTTTGTGTCTTTGAAAATGTCGGGCATTTCATCATCGCGTACGGTCGCTATCGGTGCCATTATTAAACAGCTTACGACTTAGTTCATCAACTTAATACGATTTAGAAGACCTTTGAAATTCTTCTGAAGAAATTTGAGGTATGCAGATAACCTCACGATTTCGCTTTAGAGTTAAAGTAATCGATAAATTACTACAAATACACACGAAACTAACTGTAACTGTGCAAGTCTGAGTTTGCACCAGTATAATGGAACATGAGTGGGCAAATAACTTCGTTAAAATTTTCGATTCGAGACTCGTGCAAGCTCGCGTTTGCGCAAACGCTCTAGAACGTGTCTGGCGGCCATTACAGAAGTTAGATTTGTGCCCTTGACAGCGACCTTCTTGTAGACAATTAGTTGCTGACATTAACCTTGAGTGCAGGAAAACGTCGTTAGTAAATCTCCATAGGAGTTTTATGAGTAATCCAGTATTTCTCGTATCCTATATACGTCCCACTCTATAAAATAGGCCTCTTCTCGCTCTCTCTTTAGCCATAAAAAGTCCACTGCTGAACATAGGCCTCCAGGACCTCCACATTGACCAGGTGGAAGCGCCCTGCATCCAGCGACATTTTTCAACCTAAACAAGGTCGTCCGTCCTCCTTTTAGGCGGGCGTCCGACACTTCGCTTGCCTGTACGTGGCCTTCACTCCAGAACCTTTCGGCCCCAACGGCCATCAGCTGTTCGCGCTATGTGCCTAATGCCACTTCAACTTGCTAATAGTAGGCCTTTTTTAAACCTTTTCTAATCGAAAGTTAGTATGAGAGCTACCAGCTTGCGGCTACACATACCATAGCCATTCCATTAAAAATTATGGTTGTAAGCAGATATTTACCTTCTCTAAAGATTTCTTAGATTTATAATGCGAATGTTACACATTGGAAGAATTTTTAGGTTCTGTAAACTAATCGAAACGTTGAGAAGTTAAAAATATGAATAATTAAATCATATGCGCGAAAAACGTAAAAATAGTTTTATTTCAAACTATTTTGATTTATTTTACCATTAGATGTATTGTAATTTGTAATCAGCATATCATACCAGAATTAAAAGCAAGTGCATTGACTTGTCCTACTTTATTAATATTAAGATAAACATGTTATTTAAATTTGTTTTTAATGTTGCAGATATTTCTTATCATTATATTATCATGATTGAAATTCATTTCCCGATTCTTGAGGCAAGTATGAATGGAAGAGTCGGTAGGGGTCGACCGAACCGAACCTACACCATCTAAATCGGTGATACACTCCACAAGGGTAAGGTCAAAAGTACCCTGAACCGACGAGAATGCATGAAGAGATTGATGAAAGTAGACGAAGCGAAAGTGGTATGTCAAGACCTAGCAAAGTGGAGATCCATAGTCTCTGCCTACCCCTATGGGATACAGGCGTGACGTTTATGTATGTAATGTAAAATTCATTTCGCGTGACTACATACATCGCTGAGAGATACAAAGCAAAAAGTTACAAATAAATTGTTTTACTTTTCGTCGGTTGCATCGACTTGTTATAATTACTTATTATCTATGATCTGGATTGGTCTTCGACAGCCTCCGTAAGGCAATAGGTTAAACGCCGGCCGTGCAACGTGAGGCCGTGGGTTCGTTTCCCGCACCGGGACAAATATTTGTTGTGATCCAAAGGTAGTCCTTATTATTTCGGGTCTGTGTGTTTATGTCCTTCAAAACGAAACCACGGATGTTACACACTGCTCTCTCTCTTCAGCCATAAGAAGTCCACTGCATAACATAGGCCTCCTCGAACGATATTCACATCAACCTGTTAGAAGCAGCCTGTATTCAGCGACTTCCTGCCAAATTATACACTGCTGATTGACGGAAATAGCACAGATTTCATGAAGAAATATCGCCATGTCTTATTACAGTCGCACAATATCAGGAATTCCAAATGAGGAGCTCACGTTGTAATGTTGACGCAGGGCTGTGTAATCATTTCGCAAAACTAGTATGTAATACTATAATTCAGACTTCTAATATTAGATTCTCAATGACCTATAGTGACTAGCTTAAGCGATAAAATATAGTGCCTTGGATACATTGATTTCAAAAAAGTTAAACGACAATGTAATACAGTTGTAGAACCTTATTGGTTTTATCAATGATAGTGTGGCTATACGTAATAGACCAAGATCCCAGGGCGTTCTGACATAACTTATTTTCACATGGATGAATCCTTCACGACTTAGTAGCGTCTGGTATACTTTAAATACCTGCCTACTTGTAGAGCTTGCCCTGTGACACCTGGGCAGGTACAAGGTGAGAAAGGTAACTAAAAATATGAGTTATCTAACTTAAATTAGTATGGCTGATTTTTATATATATTTTGTAGAATTTTATTCTAAACTAGAATTATAAAGTGTCAGACACTTTTCATGGACCCATAGATGTAGCATAACATAGATCGGCAATGTGAAAGAGATAGAATGATTTATATCATACATTAAAGCGAGATGCATGATGCGACCATGCGTTTACACGGAGAGCTAACTTTAGTGATTTGTGTGAAAATATGTCATTTAAGCGAACGACAAATTTCGCTTATTTTCTTGATTTATTTAATATTTCAGTACTAAGCTACTTTTATTAAATGTAATTTATCATGGTGAATTGTCCAGTGCCTGGATGTGATTGATTTTAGTGTAAAAACCCGAATAATCATAGTTTTTCATAAGATCGTATCACTTTTTTCAATGTTGTTTAGTGACAATATTGTAGATTTGTAAGACAAACCTTGTATGTATATCGGTAGAACAGAATGTCCTTATTCATTATTTAAATGCATAAAAAGCATCCATTGCCTATAAAAAATGATATCATATACGTGAATTTATAATAATTTCAACCAACATTTGCTAGAGATTGATTGACAGTTTCGATCAATAATATTATGTCGATAAAAATAGTCAATGACCATAGAGGTTTCACTTCATTTTATAATCTCGTAGTATAACAACAATTCTATAATAACAGTTATTACTTCACTTTATTTATTCACTATTGATATTTGCTAAATATTAATTAATATTTCGTGTGCGTAATTTACCATTTCTGAGCCGGTTTCAAATTAACTGTGCCACGGAGGCTGTCATTCTAATAAAACAATAGAACATTAGATATTATTATAAGAAATGCTTTACAAAACTTGTCAAATAAAATTATTCTCAAATATGACGATTTATCTTTATTTACTTGTGTTTACGTATCTGTGTTGAAATAAACACAATCATTATTTTTCTGTTAAAATACCATGAAATGTCTCACAAAATTTAATTTTATTGGTTGGGCCGTAAGGTATATCGATATGATAGTATCGACAGTGCATGGCGCAGTATTATCTGTCACGCACACATGCAAACTTCACGCACACTATTATATTCTCGTTTTGGTTTCACTCAAAATGATACATTGCCGATCTATGTTATACTACATCTATGCATGGACCAGAGTTTTTGTCAGACGCTTTAAAGTACGACAAAAAATTAATGAACTTTACTTATTTTTTCATGTCTGACTTTTAAATATGTTATTCAAGTAACTATTACAAAGTTATATTAATTCATCAGTCAGACAAATTCGAGTGACCGAACATCCCCTAAACACAAAATTATTCAGCCGGGAGTGCGAGCGCGAGAGCACTATGCGCATGCATTTCAGAGCGAAATTCATCTGCGAAATTTACAGTGTTCCTGGTGTACTCGATGTTCATGCTGCCCGACTTCAGCTATTTGTAAATAATTACAGCGTAAATAGCATTAGCGAAGAATTCAATCGAAAAAAATTGATAAATTTTGATGCAAACAATTTACCACCAATACCATGTAAAACTGAATTATTTCAACAATTTCTCTGAGCGAATTACATTTCTAGTATATGGAATATATACGCATACATATGGAATACATAACGCAAATGAAAAACTACCCACCATTTTAACTCCTGAACACAATGGGTGGAGGCTAGAAGAAAACCAATATCACTTTCATTGGTTTGATGGTGACCAATTACCCGGAGACATTAGTGAATTCCTTAAAAATTCAGGTACTATACTTTAACTTAAGTTTTAAATTTATTGTATTTATAATTTTATGTTTTTGTATTCTTTAAACTGTTTTTTGCAGAAGACGCTGCTAGCAACGACAACATCACTGATGACGACAGGGATGACTTGAATGGACAATATCATGATTGGATGAACGAAGAAAATTCCAATGACTGTGTCGATAATTGCAATGATTAAAAGATAAACAAATATTTGCTGTAATTAATCATAGTTATATATTTTATGGTAAAATATTTTTTTGTCAAAATTTTTCAAACTGGTATGTTTTTTAACAATAAAATAAAGATAATTCCTTATAAAACAAAATGGCTCCTCATATATTCACTATCCCAAATACATGCAATAAATAAATTCACTTTAATATTTATTAATTCACAACTTAGTATTGAAGCTCATCCCTGATTAGAAAAAGAGATTTGAAAAGATTCGAAATGGCTCAAAGAGATTAAAAAAGATTCAGCTTGACAAATATAAAGATATACATTTTGCATGGGTTTAATATTATTTTTTTTTAATAAGGGATTTTATTGAAATAACGATGCAATAATCTTGGATCGAAATTAGTTAGTATTTTCAAAATATTAAAATTTTTTACTCTGAAAAGCATGCGCATAGTGCTCTCGCACTCGCACTCCCGGCTGAATAATTTTGTGTTTAGGGGATGTTCGGTCACTCGAATTTGTCTGACTGATGAAATATAACTTCGTAATAGTTACTTGAATAACATATTTAAAAGTCAGACATGAAAAAATAAGTAAAGTTCATTAATTTTTTGTCGAGCTTTAAAGCGTCTGACAAAAGCTCTGGTCCATGAAAAGTGTCTGACATTTTATAATTCTAGTTTAGAATAAAATTCTACAAAATATATATAAAAATCAGCCATACTAATTTAAGTTAGATAACTCATATTTTTAGTTACCTTTCTCACCTTGTACCTGCCCAGGTGTCACAGGGCAAGCTCTACAAGTAGGCAGGTATTTAAAGTATACCAGACGCTACTAAGTCGTGAAGGATTCATCCATGTGAAAATAAGTTATGTCAGAACGCCCTGGGATCTTGGTATATAAATTAATATGTATTTCCATACCTAAACCTTGGTCTCAAAAATAATGAGTTTGGATGCACGTCTCAATATTTTTTTCGGGAATTCAGCTGGTAACGTTTTGTGTGCCATGTATCCAAACTAATTTATTGTTTCCCGGTGTTTTTTCCTTTCACTACCAGTAATGGCGCACGTATCTTTTCCATGTGATTTATTTTTACATTATTTTATTGAAGTGAAACTTCTTTATCGGGGTTGGAAAATTTTTTGCGTTACGCGCCATCTTTATTTCTAAGTCACATTTTTGCGTTACGCGCCATCTTTATTTATTTAGTAAATTAGTAATACTTAGTAGTAATCCTGTGTATTGTAACTGTATTTAGTACGAATCCCACACTAGTGTATCATCCCACATTTGGACATAATACAGTGTATACCATTAGAACACATTCTGTACCCACTTCAGTAAGCCACACCCCCAACCGTGCCCAAGCCCCACCCAAAATTTTAAGTCCCACCCACTTTTTTGTAATTTGATCCTTACCCCCCCTCTGGCCTTCCCCCGCCCTAAATCCAAAACAGTGCCCAATAGCCTCCCCACGAAACCTCCCCCCCCCGCTTACCCCCACCCTAAAAATTTTACCTCACCCCCCCTACTCATATCTCCGGCATTATCCATCGTAGACCCACCGACCTTGGGTTCATTGGAACCGGCTCGGTGAGGGCTACAATCCTGCCCCAACAGAATTCCCGAATTCCCCCTCCACAACTTTCCACACCCAAAAATATTTTAAGGTGCCCAATAGCCTCCCCACGAAACCTACCCCCCCCCCCCCCCGCCCCTACCCCCACCTACAATTTTTACCTCACCCCCCCTATTCCTATCTCCGCCAATATCCATCGTAGACCCATCGACCCTGGGTTCATTAGAACCGGCTCGGTGAGGCCTACAATCCTGCCCCAACAGAATTCCCGAATTCCCCCTCCACAACTTTCCACACCCAAAAATATTTTAAGGTGCCCAATAGCCTCCCCACGAAACCTAACCCCCCCCCCCCCGCCCCTACCCCCACCTAAAATTTTTACCTCACCCCCCCTAAACCTATCTCGGCCAATAAAGGTCGTGGACCCACCGAGCTTGGTATCCTCGGAACCGTCTCGGTGAGGCCTACAATCCTGCCCCAACAGAATTCCCGAATTCCTCCTCCACAACTTTCCCCACCCAAAAATATTTTAAGGTGCCCAATAGCCTCCCCACGAACCCTAACCCCCCCCCCCCCCCCCGCCTCTACCCCCACCTAAAAATTTTACCTCACCCCCCCTAAACCTATCTCGGCCAATAAAGGTCGTGGACCCACCGAGCTTGGTATCCTCGGAACCGTCTCGGTTAGGGCTACAAATTGGCCCCGATAGAAATCCCAAATTCCCTCAAAAATTTCCCCCCTCCTAAACTTAAACTTTATTTAATTTAGCTTTATTTTACCAATTCTGTAAATTTGTAAATAGTAGATCATTTTTCGAAAAATGATGTCATAAAGAAGTTTCACTTCTTACGTGTGTACACTAATACACACACACATTTTTTTTTATATTAAAGCCTTTTATTATTTGTTGTATTACGGTACGATTACAAAGCTGAGGTCTCGGGTTCGAGTCCCGGGTCGGGCAAAGTGATATTGGATTTTTCTATTCATTATCAGCCCGGAGTCAGGAATTTGTGCCCGATATGGCGATAGGCTCGCCACCTATCACATCATGGGACGAAACATACAAGGCGAAATGTGGGTGTCCTGGTGGCGCCTCTGCCTACCCCTTCGGGGATAAAGGCGTGAGTTTATGTATGTATGTATGTATTATTTACCTTAGCAATTTTTTTAAAGTAACGAATAACAGATGTCGCTAGCATCGCCCAGACAATTTACGTCGTTCACAAACTTCAATTCACACATTTGACGTTTAATCGCAATTCGCATGTGCGTTGTACAGTAATCTGTCAATCCATTGTTATTGCGTTAACCGAAGGATTTCCGTCATTTCAACTCCGAATTTTGCTGAAAATGTGTACCGTAGAGCAGCAACCCGTCTTCAGGGACCTCAATGCCGAGGACCAGGACCCAGAAGTCACCGAGATCGAGTCTCTATGCATTAACTGCCATGCAAATGTAAGTCCATGGATATTTCTCGAAAAGCACAGATTTTACTAGTTTAAACGTAGTTTTGCGGTGCGGGATGATAGAATTAGTGGTTTTTGGGTTCATTTATTGCTTTTCTTGTGTTTTCTAAGTTACGACGTGTTAGTACAACCTAAATATGTTTTACTCCGCCGGTGTATGCGTGCAATATTGGTTTAAGAACTTGCTATGTAGAAAATTAGTTTTATTACAGCAAATAAGGTTCAAACGAGTAGATAAATTAGGGTGTAGCCGCAATAGGCACTAACAATTGCCTTATAAATATTTTTGATTGGTATTTTATGGAAAAACATTAATAACGGAATGTCTTATAAGAATCTTCTTATTACAATCAAGGCTTTACTTACGACGGCGTTACTACTTTATTGGCACAAAAACTGAAATAATTGCTGATTCAGTAGATGCTTTCTTTATTCCTACCTATATACATACATAACTCATGCCTTTTTCCCAGAAGAAGTAGGCATAGGTGTTACTAGGACACCCGTGTTTCACTTTGTATGTTCTGTCCTGCAGTGTGATATGGGGCGAGGCTATTATCATATTGGGCACAAATTCCTGACTCCAGGCTGATAATTAATAGAAAAATCAATGGTCACTTTGCCCAATCTGGGATATGAACTTTTAACTTCAGTGTTGTAATTGTACCGTAGTACTACTGTGCCACTGAGGCAGTCATTAATTCTTATAGGTAATTTGTCACTTTCTTTCTTTAGAATATATCCTTGTTTTTCACATGTGATAAAGAAGGAAACCGATTTACTTTAATTATAGCTCTGAATTAGTTGGATCTCTATCAAGAGTTCACAGTAAGTAACAAGTTATGCTGCCATGTTAAAACTTCATAAATAATTACTAATGAATTCCCAACTTATTAAAGTATTGTCTAGACTTTTCTTTGCATACAATTCTTTATGAACCATTCATCATTTTGACAGCCTCTGTGGTGCAGTTGGTTAGATGACGGCTGTGAAACTAAAGGTGACGGGTTCAATCCCCACACCAAAATAAATATTTGTGTAAACTACAGGTATTTGTTTCGGGTCAGGGTGTTTGTGAGACCGAAAACTCTTGTATTTCCTGTACACGACAAAAGACTTGATTTTACTTAGTGTGGGGTCAGGACTATGTATGTGACTGAAGCAAAAAGACTTGCAGAAATGATAAAATTTGATTCAATAGATGTCATTGTCTGTATGGTATTATGACGTAATCAGCCACTGAAGAGCATGGGGTCCTGTTTAACCGACATGTTGAGCTACATTGAGATGTACAATCAGTAACTGGTAATAGTTAAAAGAATTATATCAAATTTATCAGTTTCTGCTTTTTTATAAAATAATACCTACATCATTGCTCTCTACTACCTGAGTGCGTCCTTTTCTCGCACATGTTGACTGCGAGATGCTAAAGCGAGAAACATATATGGAAATAGTTTCGTATTGATTTGATAGATAACCATCTATAGTATGGCAGTGTTCAAATGGCAGCCAATTTACAGCTTCCATCTTTCATCGTTGCTCATCGCGATGTCTCCATCCTTTTCGCACTTACTGTTCATAACAGGCAAAAATGAGATAGAAACATTAATGTCTGTGGTTCCGAATCGATTGGCTTGATGGCGCTTCCAATAACACCGATTCTAAATTGGTCGCCAGTTATAACCGCCGGCACGGATCTTCAGCGCTCGGCGACAGAGTGGGGATTGCTTTCCGCATCGTGAACTTAAGGACAAAATAAATGAATGAATTGAACAAACGCAATGAATGAATTAGACATAACAACAATATGGCGTTGCGTATTGAACCAATCACTGGCCGATGCGATAATGCCCCCGCCCGCTTACTTCATCATACCTCTAAAGAGACCCAAAAATCGACATCTGCGCAAGTAACGGTCAGCGCTCAAGATCCGTGCCGGTAGTTATAATAATTTCTGTCCTCTATCCTTTTAGGCTGGACTTTAGGATGTTATGGCACGAGTTGAGGGGTAAAAGTGATCAAAGGTATTAGGGATTGGGTCCCTGATTACAACGTTATGATTCTTAATAAAAGGCGACGCGTAGTTTTCGAGAAATTAATAAAAATAGTTTCTAACCTCAAATCACACTATGAGTAAAACGGAACGTTATTATGGGCGACTGACAAACAAATCGATAATACTATGTCAAATATATAGTCTATGGTTTGAAAAAATGGTGAAACTGAACGTAAAAAAATATTAAAAGATTATAATTAATTATACATTTAATAAATAAACATTTTATAAATGCTTTTTGTTTTATTTGTTTTCTAACAACCTAGAAGTTATGTTCCGATGGTAGTTAGTGTACCAACTTTGTGCGTAAAATAGGTCGACTTTGTCCCAAAACCGACTTAGGGCACCCCGACTTCACGTAGTCTTTTGGGTACCAACCCTAGAGTGTTTATAAAAAGCCGAAGGCGCGGAGGGAGAGCAGCCCCCGCCCGCTGTAACGAAGGATAGGCAATCGTGCGAGCCGTAGCGGCTGAGGCTGGTCGCCGGAGGCGACCAGCAAGCCGAAGCTGCGGAGGTGAGCATGGGTGCCTATTCTTTGTTACGCAAGGGCGAAGGGGCTGCACTTCCCGCAGCGCCGGAGACGTTGCAGAAGCAAATTTGTTTTGACAACAAGTGTTTTGAGGTTAGGTTACATTCTCAGGAAAGTTGCTTCACCTTTTCATGGGAGTGGTACCAGGGGAGATGGGACACTCCCCCCTACCCCCCCTCCCCCTCCCAACCCCCAACTCGTGCCATAGGTTTCTAAAGATTACCCTCCTTTTATACTAAGCTATATTCGATGCTACCTTTGATATATCCCTCCTTTTCCCACATTCCCGTTTATATGAGGCAAGAGTCAGATAAAACATTTGGAATGTAGTTCCCAATCGATCGGCAGATGACGTTATCCACAGTCGCTGCCTGCGTCACCCAAAATGGCTGCAAAAGGAGTCACCTTGCATATTATTTTATTACTCTGTGAAAAAGCTATTAAAAGTGGTGTTTTGTGATATAAATGGATACTATTAAAGCAGTTTTTTCCTATAATTAAATCTGCAGTAATGTTGACACATGGAAGTGTGGGGCTACGCCCTCTGAATGGTACTGTTGGTTGTGTCGGAGCCCGACGCTTAGTCATGGGCAAGTATGGGCTGAAACAATGCAGAAGTTTAGTCAGGTATATTCTTATTTCCATACTCGACAATTTTTAATTTTCTTAAGTAGTTGTATTGTACTCCCATATCTTTGTAGTTCGTAGCGTGTCAATGTGTGAATGCACCTCGTTTAACCTTTATAACGTATGCATTAGTATATTTGTTTCTTTTGACCGCTTCGTGGCGCAGTTGGTTAGACGCCGGCTGTGAAACGCGAGGCCGCGGGTTCGATCTCTGCACCAAGACAAATATTTTGTGTTATCCATACATAAACTCATCACGCCTTTTTAACAGAGGCGTAGGCAGTGGTGCTACCAGGACACCCACATTTCGCCTTGTATATTCCGCCCCACGATGTAAGGGGCGAGCCCGTCGCCTTATCGGGCACAAATTCCTGAGTCCGGACTGATAATGAATAGAAAACAACTTTGGCCGACTTTGGCTAAACACACCGTAGTAGAACTATGCCATTGAGGGAGTGTTGGGTGTATTTATTTAATTATTAGAATAGGATATTTTACTATGATTTTACCATTAAAATAAAATATTTCTGTCAAAACAGTATTAAAGGAGCTTGTGACATGAGGGAAATATTAGTATTTTAAATAAAAGAGTGCCAGCGTAGTGGGGACATCTCACCGTCTCTTTCACACCCGCACACTGTAATGCATATCAGGACTAGTGACGTCACTAGTTTAGTTTTTCATCCCTTTTCTTTTACTCCCACTAGAAGGTTTAAAACGTTTCTAACTTGTTTAATTGTGAATGGATTTACAAAATTCTTTGTTTGCTAGATTTTGGATATGGATATCTTTTGATAAATACAATAAAAAAAATAGAGTAAAATACCCAATTGGTTATGGCTCTTACAATATATTTTACACCCTTCAGACATCCGAGCATAATTTATTGATTTTATCAGGCTGGCGAGAGTCCTAGGTCTTTCAGCTCTAACGCATGCGCATTGCGTTTAAAATACAACACAAACAACATCGGTACTAGTGATGTAACGAATGTTAGTTTTCTCACATTCGCGAATGCGAATGCGGATGCGAATATTCATATCTAACATTCGCGAATACGAATGCGAATGCGAATGTTGTTTTTCAAATTTGGCGCGCAACATTTCGGGCCAGCCATGTTTAAAACGAACATAGTCGAGCATGTCGAGCCGGCCCGTGCTTTGACAGGTTGAATGAACAAATTTAGTAGTTATTAATAAATATTGTTTTCTAAATTGTGAGGAAGAAATTGTAATTTTATTTACAAGTAGGTATTTATTATTTTGTTTTCTTGAGTATGTTTATTAATTGCATTGAAAAATAATTGAAAATGAAGGTTTAAAATATAACATTTTGGATATTAAATGTTTAATTTTGGTTGATTATTTTTTATAACTGTAAATAGCATTTGGTTTTGTTAAAAAAAATAGAAGCTATAACTTAATAAGTACAGTCAAAAGACTTACGAGACGTAGATATTATCAATATTATAAATAATTAAAAAATACGCTAATAACACAGTCAGGTCATAAGTACCTATTGTCACATAGTAAAAACTTTTCTTTTAGAATGCTGGCCACTAAAAAGTCTATTGAATTCGAATTTCGAATTGTTCATGAAAATAAAAATAAAAATGAATTTAAAATTTAGAATTTTACTCATTTTAAAATATGGAGTGGACGCTTAAAGAAGACCGTGTTGCAGTTATTGCGTTGCATCGTTGCGGTTACGCGCCAATTCAAATTTTTGACATACTGAATAATTTAAATATAACCAAAAGATTCGTTTATCGTACCATCAAACGATACAATGAAGACTCTAGTGTAGATGACATGTCAAGAAGTGGTCGCCCTCGGTCTGTTAGGACTCCAGCAGTGATAAAAGCTGTGAAGGCGCGAATTCAAAGAAATCCCAAACGTAAGCAGAAACTGTTGGCCCTTCAGATGGGGTTAAGCAGAACCACGGTGAAAAGGGTCTTAAATGAAGACTTAGGGCTTCGGGCATATCGAAGAAAAACAGGACATCGTTTGAATGCTCGTCTAATGGACCTGAGACTGAAGAGATGCCGCGCTTTGTTGAAGCGGTACGCGGGAAAAAAATATCGGGAGAAATTTTTTTACCGTAGAAGAGAGCTACAACAAACAAAATTATAAGGTGTAAGCACACAGTAGTGAAGAAGCGAGCAACCGTATTCCGCGTGTCCAACGAGGTCATTTTCCATCCTCGCTCATGGTATGGTTGGGAGTTTCTTATTGGGGCTTAACAGAGGTCCATTTTTGGGAGAAAGGTGTAAAAACGAATGCAGTTGTGTATCAAAATACAGTCCTGATGAACCTTGTGGAACCTGTTTCTCATACCATGTTCAATAACAGGCACTGGGTATTCTAACAAGATTCGGCGCCAGCTCATACAGCGAAGAGCACACAAGACTGGCTGACTCAAAATTTGTATAAATTTCCTTTTTATTTGTCAAAAACATTCGCTTAACATTCGCTTCGTTTCTTGCGAATACGAATGCGAATGCGAATGCCAAAAAATATGCGAATATTCGCGATTCGCGAATGCGAATGCGAACATTCGTTACATCACTAATCGGTACAGTGCCGCTGTATGTTTTGTCTCTGTCACTCGTATGCGGCACTATGTTCTGTCTCGCTTTCTCCCGCGTGGATAGTTCGCCACAGACATAGACGAAAAATCTAATAGACGTAGTGACCCTGTGCCACCGAAAGGGACAACAAATAAAGTACTTAATTGGTTTAGGGTTGCCAAGTATGGTACAATTACCCACTATTAGGTAACGGCTTTTTAGAATGATACAAAATTTGCAAACAAGGAAGAAGGAAGGATAAATAAAAATGCAACAGTTTGATAGGATTGTTTTATTTATTACTGTATACATATATTTACAAAGTGTACAAAATTATGTATGATAGATCAACAATATACAGGGTGTACAAGAGAATGGCGCACCTGCTAATATACATTTTAGTAAATCGTGATTACGTCTAGATTATGATGCATTTTCGTAGCGTTCTCTGATAATAACAAAGATGCCGAGAAATCAAGAATTACCATCACACGTGCTTCCCCTTAATATATTACGCCAAAGTGATTGAACCTTACAACTGAACGGGTCGCTCCACAACAGATAAGTAGGAATATTTCTCCATAATAGGTGATTAAAACTACATGATTGCCACACCACTTAGTGTACATAGTTAGGCAATAAGAATTTAGCATTGAACGAACCGTAGAATATGGTATCTAGAGAACATGGGCAGAAGACCTACAATAATTCAAGCGTACTGCTTAAGTGCCGCTAATAATCATAAAATAAATAATAATTAACCCTATAATTTGAGCCGTAAATAGGTACCTTAGGTAAGGAGGTAAGTGCTGGACCTGCCAAAATCCAGCACGAAAGCACTGCCACAATTTGATAACATACAACACTTTTACGTTTATAATTCACTTCATTACTATGTGTACATAGAGCCGTCGCTCGGTCTTCCGATGCAACGTGTTTGATTCAACTTCGCGTAATAATGCACAACTTACTAAAGTATTCTACCGTTTTAGCCACGAACTCATGATCATTGCAATGCCCTAAATACACTTAGATATTAAACTAACACTTCACAATAAATACCATGGGATTAGTGGCGGTACTTCCATACAAGCCCAAAAGCCCGGCTTGCCCTACATAATACGTATTTACTCCATATTGAATACAAACTATTACATTCAATACAACAGTCATTTATTAGAAAACATCTAGCATTTAAATTTTTTGAATTTACCGCGCCGCGATTCAGTGAGACGCCAGCGCCGAAGCGCCGCGTAATATTCATTCATTAAAACTATACTGAACTTGAAAAGACGGAGTACACAGCACATATATCTATCCTTTTCTCTCTCGTGTGCTTTTACGGGGCTTCTAGCAACGCGTGAACTGTATGGGGAAATGATATTACTCGATCGCTACGAATGTATAGCTATAGATATGTTATATAGCTGTTTACTGTACACGAAATGCCCGGCTTCGGCCTTGATGATGTAAAAACATCGTGCGTTGCATGGTCGTCACGTGATTATTTGTTAAATCAATTATATCTATTGTTATTAAATTAAGTTGGTTCCTTTTAGAAATTATTTCTAATATCTTTTTTAGAACAAATAATGAAGTTTTAATATTTCTTTTAATAAATTGTATCTTTTGTATTGTTTATTTCACGTTTACTGGCAATGCAGCACATATTTCTACTAACTTCATTTGTATTATGATTTATGAGTTGTGAATGTGTTTTGTTTAAGGTTAATGTTTAGTTTTTTGTTATTTAAACTTTTTGATACTATTATGAGTTGTATTGTTTTCTGTGATGGTTTGAGTGCGATGGTGAAAGCGTTCATTGCCGGTAAAAAGGTAAATTCATTCAATTATATTGAAAAATAAACCGGCGCGAAACCTATGCCGGGTTTGTACATTTAGTAAGTCGCGGTAAATCACAATAGACAATTCTTCAGGTCAGTTTAATAAACTACGTACTTTTATTACTACATGCTCCCTCTAAAGCTATTAAACAATCGTGATTCATATGTTTTTATATGACACGTCTTGTGTGTTAGATTGTTTGGATTATAATGCTTTAAATTTTCATTAATTTAGGTGGTCCTTTCAAAAGGCAATCTATTATTTTAAATTCAGAAAAACATTTAAACATGAATGCGTTAATAATAATTTCTGTCTGCAATTTCGGTTAACCTCGAAGTCGAACACGGCACCACAGAATAGTGACGGCAATAGAAATGCAATGAAAAGTTACGGATGCATGTTCACAAGTAATCTATATTAATTGTTTTAATCTTAGATTGTGTGGAAGGTTTGCCGACGTATTATAAATTAATTTTCTTCGTTCTTAGTAACTTTGTGTTAAATAATATTAATTCAACGTAAAAAAAATATTCGGCTTGCCCTACTCCAAAACCCTAGGCACGCCACTGCATGGGATATTCCGTACCTACGTCAACATTGATAAAATTCAATCAAAGTAACTGGAAACGAGTTAATAATACAAATGTACACGACAAATACATGTACACCGGAACGTAGTCCGAATTCAACTAATAAAAGATAAATATTTTATTCGAAAAACGAAAGATAAAGGCTTGTTCACATTAGACACCTTTACACCTATTTCAGTTCATAATATTTTTTTTTTCCAAAATTCATACACGGTTTTACTGTTATCACTAATTTAATATCATAATATGGTATTTCTTAAGTAAACACTATTTATTCGGCTACAAAGATTTTTTAAATTTCGCTTGTAGTATGAGATTTTAGTACATTTTTATCACTTTAAAGTAACATCATTATTAATATTAATTAAATCATAAGCAACGGCAGTCTTGTAACTGAATGGATCAAATTATGTAACTATTTTAACACATTTAAATAAGATTAATATCTCTGGGGAGAGTAACGATCATTTTATCAATCCATTATGATCTTCCGTTTTTACGTAACTCTAATTATCCAAGTACCTAACCAAATTAAGTTGTACTAAGTGTGAAGTGTAAACACACCCTAACGTGGCGGTCATCCTTTGAGTAACGCACAAAAAACACCGCCAATGGTATTAGTGTCACTCACACTCGGAAGCGGCGAGCTCAAAGGAAGAATAATCGAGCCGCGCTAGTTCCGACAAAGTTCCGACGAGTACACAGTGACCTTCGGCTTCCTTTAAGAAATGGGCCGAATTCTGCAATCATTTTAATATTTTATTTTTTATTTATCAGTGTAATTGCGTAAAAATAAATTTTAATGAATATTAATTACTTAAATAATCTAAATGTTATGTATTACTAAAAATTTGTAATTAATAAATTTGCATGGTACAACATGGTTTAACCGAAGACCAGCGTGATTTATTGGTATCTTATGGTATCTTATTGGTATTGGAGATTAGATTTGTGACACCTTAAGGAAAATAATGACAAAACACTCGATCCATGCTCGATGCAACTATACCTACCTAGTTATTATGTTGTGAATTTGTTGACGCTATAAATCTAAGTACGCCCCTGTTTAACGGTTTTATTTCTTTGAAATGAAACAAAAAATACATTTTCGTAAAATTAGACAAGGATAAAGTATACAGCTGAGAGTTAATGACCTGACCTATTTGTAAAATATGTTAAGGCGAAGTCTTTGACATTTTTGTTGTTGAGAAAAAATGTTTTCGTGGTATATTTCGTTAACCATTTAATTAACAACGAAACGAAAAAATACGTATATGTTAAAATCTTGTTCTTTACCCATTTCAATTATTTTTTTGCGAAAATGTGATGATTATACTCAAAACTTTAAACGGTCATAACTCCAAAACGGATAAGTATTTTCCAAATATTATTCTTTTATTATCATATTAATATTATGCCCTTGCACCCAACTTAGCTACTGCGCCATTCTCTTGTGCACCCTGTATAACTATACGGGTTACTATACAGAGTACGGGGTAATACTACAATCTCACTCTTGCCACACTGACATTTTAGGTTATAAAGTTTACGTGTTTATTATAATTACAATAACATTGAGATAAACAAATGTTTAACTACAATGTATTACAGTGTTATCTCTTTTATAAGATTTTATAGCAAACTAGTTAATTTAAATACTGCTGGATACTATTAATTGTTACTAAAGTTATTTACTTACCCATGGAATGATAATCCTGTTATTTTCACACCACTGTCACTTTTACAACCAAGTACGCTACACTGCACCATTTTGTGATGGATTTAGCAAAGATTTTAGAATTTAAACAATTATAAATCACTATGAAAACTTCCGACACTAAACACAAACTCGATACGACAGTCTTATGTCAAAATTTGTTTAGCAATTTCAATTCCGACCTTGAAAAAACCGGCACGCGGTGCAGGACAGAAAATGTATATTTCGATCTCTTTCTATCTTATAGCAAAACCTATAAGCGGCATCTCTTTCTGTGGGACTGAATAGGCACTATACAGCAGTCTATTAGATTTTTCGTCTATGGCCACAGACATCGTTCGCGATGCCAGTTCTAGCAATTCGAAATGATATGATTGGCAATACTGAAACGCAGCCGTTTTGAAAATTGCGCATAGGATATCGTTTTTAGATAATTTTGCGTTCGTAAAATAAATAAATAAATACACCAAACAGTCACATACATAGTCCTGACCCCACACCAAGATGGAGTCTTGTGTCGTATCAGAAACTACGAGAGACTTTTCGCTCTCACACCCAGACCCGAAACAAATGCCTGTTCACACAAACATTTGTCCCGCGCGGCGATCGAACCCGCAGCCTCTCGTTTCACAGCGTTAAACCAACTGCGCCACGGCTGTCAAAGGTTTCTTCGATTAACTTCTTAAAGGAATGACAAAGTGACAAAGCTCTGTCATTCCAGGGCACCACACGTCTGCTGCTCACCAGGATCCCGTACTACAAGAATGTGGTTATCATGTCGTTCTCCTGTGACGAGTGCGGGTACGAGAACAACGAGATCCAGCCCGGCGGGGCCATCGATGAGATGGGGGTCAGGTGAGTAGCATAACATTATTGTCATTAAATTGTGTTGTTTCTTCCGCCAAACAGCAGTGTAAATGCACTGGTGTGTTCTGGTTTGAAGGACATTGTAGCCAGAGTAACTACTGGACATATTGAGACTTAACTTATGTCTCAGGATTGCGAGCGCAGTGGAGTGCTAGGCATTGCTTTGTAATCCATGTTTGGTTTTGCTACTGTCCATGAGGTCGTATCGCTTACCATTAGGCGAATGGCATGCTCGTCTCGCCATTCATTGCGATAAAAAAGTGAAGGCCTTATTCATAGACAGTTTAGAACCTATTTATTATTATTATACCTACCTAACGTCTCACTGCCTCGGTGGCGTAGTTGTACTACGGTACGACTACAAAGCTGAGGTGTCGGGTTCGAATCCCGGGTCGTGCAAAGTGATATTTGGTTTTTCTATTCATTATCAGCCCGGAGTCAGTAATTTGTGCCTGATATGGCGATAGGCTCACCCCCTATAACATCATGGGACGGAACATACAAGGCAAAAAGCTGGTGTTGGTGGCGCCTCTGCCTACCCCTTCTGGGATAGAGTCGTGAATTTATGTATATTCATAACCAACGGGATATCGTGACAATTGTGATAAATCTGTTAAGATGGAAGCTGCGGGTGGAGAAGCCGGAGGACCTGAACCGCCAGGTGGTGAAGAGCGACCACACCAGCGTCAGAATACCCGAGCTGGACTTCGAGATATCCGCGAAAAGCCAGAAGGGAGGTGGGTAGAGAACCTAGCTCATAATAATGATGTAGTCACTTGGATTATAAAGTATTATTATTAGCCATAATTCGATAGCCTCCGTGGCGCAGTTGGTTAGACGCCGACTGTGAAACGAGAGGCCGCGGGTTCGATCGCCGCGCGGGACAAATGTTTGTGTGAACAGGCATTTGTTTCGGGTCTGGGTGTTTGTGAGAGCGAAAAGTATCTCGTAGTTTCTGATACGACACAAGACTCGATCTTAGTGTGGGGTCAGGACTATGTATGTGACTGTTGGGTGTATTTTTATTATTATTTATTTAATATTTGTTTTAAATTTAGTAACCGAGCCAGACGCAATGATAAGATGACATATATACCCCACAAAACTGCATTATTTCATAAAAGTGTGTTCCACCTAGTTCCTGAAATATATAATAAACTACCAAAATGTATTAGAGAATTAAATGATCTCAATAATTATAAAGGTACATTGTTTAAATTCCTAATTAATAAATGTTATTATAGTTTGAATGATTTTCTTAGTGATAATTGAAATGTTATAATACTTTTAGTTTGTTTTCTGTAGTATTTATATAGTTTTACAGTTACGATTTTTATTAGATTTAAGTTGCATTATTGTATGCCAATACGGCGGGTCATAGTTATAACACCATCCTATGTACCACAATAAAACATATTTGAATTTGAATTTGAATTAAAGATTTGTGTGGGTGTGGTTATAGAATCCACTCTTCCATTACAAGATTTAATTTTCTAACTCTAATTTTGAACAGATTTTCAATTTTGTTTTTGATAGCAAAATCTATCTTTTGATAAAAACAAAAATAACAGTCATTCAAGTACCAATAATTAACCGAATTCAAATAAGGTTTTGTTTGAAAATGAAAACGAAAATTATTTATTGAATCCATTAAAATGTCCAACGTTATTTAGATTTGTTCTACCACCCGGTTCGGAAAGCGGTTTTCACTAAAGAACAAAGAAACTCTAGTGTTGCTCTTTTCAAAACCAGTTTACAAAGTAATTTTCTACCCTTATTTGTGTGTCAGCGATTTCTCTAAGAACCTCTGATCCTATTTGGATAAGATTTATCTATCATGTCTTCAAATACCCTATGTATTTGACTATTTTTTTAAATTGTATTAATTAAAAAGTATCCATAACCAAAATCTAGCAACAAAGAATTTTATTAATCCGTTCAGAATTAAACAAGTTAGAAACATTTTAAATCTTGTAGTGAGGGTAAAAGAAAAGGGATGCAAAACAAAATAAGTGACGTCACTAATCTTTATATGCATAGTGTGCGGGTGTGAAAGAGACAGTAAGATGTCCCCTCTACGTCCCCACTCTTTCATTTAAAATACAAATATTTTCCTCACGTTTCAAGCTACTTTTATACTGTTTTCACAGAAATGTTTTGTTTTAATGGCACTTAAGTTTGTCTACAAAATAATAAAAACATTCGATGATAGTCAAATACCCTATTTACAATAAAATATTTATTTAGAAGTGACAACAGTAGAAGGCATAGTTACCCGGGCCATAGCGGGCCTCACTCAAGACCAGGAGGCTCGCAGGGCGGAGCACCCGGGGGCGGCGGCGCAGATCGACGCCTTCGTGGCCCGGTTGCAGGCGCTGAAGGACCTGGGAGCCCCGTGGAGCTTGGAACTTGAAGATATCAGCGGTGAGAGATAGCTGTTTAATTGGCTGAGAAACGCGAGGCCGTGGGTTCGATCCCCGCACGAAATAAATGTTTGTGTGAACCACAGGCATTTGTTTCGGGTCTGGGTGTTTGTGAGACCGAACAAGTCTCTCGTAGTTCCTGATACACGGCACAAGACGCGATCTTACTGTGGGGTCAGGACTATGTATGTGACTATTGGGTGTATTTATTTATTTTTATTTAATTTAGTAGTGGTAATGTGTGATGTAGAAAACTAAATTTAAGCAATGTATTATACAGGGTATACAAGACTGCGACCGAAAACGAAGCCAAGTGATAGCTTCACTGGTTGTAAACACAATGCAACTAAAATTTTCGCAAAGATAGCGACAGATTTATTTTGTAATTTTTTTAAAAATCATCATTTTACGGTGCTCAATACCTAGTTTTTGCGAAAAAAGTAATTTAAACCATTATGTACCATTGCGGCTTTAAATATGGAAAGGTGTAAATCAGTATTTTAGGGAAAATATGTATTTATCACCCAAATACAACGATAAGTAAAAAATTATCGTTTTTTTTTTGCTAAATTTTCAGATGCATACGCCACCGAGGCAGTATTCGTTACACATATCAGCCTTTAATGGCCGAATGCTATCAATTAGTATTATCGCCTGTCTTATTTTTTGGAAGACATCTCGCATAGTGTTATTGGTTAACATTTCGTTGGTAATTGGTATGCAATAAAGAATACCGGTTATATCAAGACAGCGACCGAAAACGAAGCCAGGTAGTAGTCTTAGTGTTAAAATTTCGCGAAAAAAGCGACCGTTTATTTTTTGCAATTTAATAAATATCTAGTTTGGATGGTATATGCCTAGTTTTTGCTAAAATTATAAGTTAAACGAGTTCATACCATTGCGTCTTCAAAAAAAAAAAAGGTGCATATAATTATTTTACGAAAACTATGCGTTTACAGCCCAAATACGACGATAAATAAAAAATACGAAGAAAAATTGTCACATTTTTATAGCGAAAATTTCATTTGCTTTGAGTGTGAAGTCACTAATACTATCACCTGGCTTCGTTCTCGGTCGCAGTCTTGATATACCCGGTATATAAACTAATTTATATACGACTGCCTCGGTGGCGTAGTTGTATTACGGTTCGGTTACAAAGCTGAGGTCTCGGGTTCGAGTCCCGGGTCGGGCAAAGTGATATTGGATTTTTCTATTCATTATCAGCCCGGAGTCAGGAATTTGTGCCCGATATGGCGATAGGCTCACCCCCTATCACATCATGGGACGAAACATACAAGGCGAAATGTCGGTGTCCTGGTAACGCCTTTGCCTACCCCTTCGGGAATAAAGGCGTGAGTTTATGTATGTGTATGTATGTATAAACTAATTTATTGTCCCCAGGTAACACTTACATAGAGAACTGTGACGCGCCTCGCAAGGACCCGCGCTGTGACAGAGAAGACTTCAAGAGGACCAAGGAACAGAACCACATGCTGGGCATCTTCATGCACGACGAGGTGAGGGTTAGGACAAGTAGATCTAGGCATTTCGGCGCGAATGTAAACCCTAACGCGAGACGGGATGTGTTATAAATAAATACACCCAACAGTCACATACATAGTCCTGATCCCACACTTAGATCGAGTCTTGTGTCGTATCAGAAACTACGAGAGACTTTTCGGTCTCACAAACACTCAGACCCGAAACAAATACTTAAAAACAGTACAGAGTACCAAAACCTGAAAACCACAAAAAAAATCTAGTTCCAAATCGGTCCACCAGCGCGTCGATCAAACTTATAACACAGCCTCCGTGGCGCAGTTGGCTAGACGCCGGCTGTGAAACGAGAGGCCGCATTCGATCCCCGCACCGAAACAAATATTTGTATGATCCGCAAGTATTTGTCTCGGGTCTGGGTGTTTGTGAGACCGAAATGTCTCGTAGTTTCTGATACGAAACATGACTCTATCTTAGTGTGGGGTCAGAACTATGTATATGACTGTTGGGTGTATTTATTTATTTATTTTTATTTTAAAATTTACTTTCCCGTGCCAAAAATCCATTTATCACAAAAAAAAATTGTTGCAGGTACAAGATGAACCAGTGACCTCTCCTCTCTCCCTTCTTTCACCGAACTCGGACGTGTTGCTGACCCCAGCGGACCCTTCTGAAGGTCAACTGGACCAACTGAATTCCACCGAGGTGATGCAGTTCAGGACTAATTGTCCTGATTGTAACGCCCCTGCTGACACTAACATGAAGATGACAAGTGAGTAACATTGTAGAGGGAAAATATTGTGTAAAGGTCAAGGTCACGTCCGACCACTAACAAATTTCTAGGGTCAAGGTCATGTCGGACACAGTTGCTAAGGTTAAGGTCACCAGGGTAAGTCTAGGTCGCAGTCTTGTTGAAAGGTCACAACCAAAATTCAAGATAGTGTTGCAAAAGTCTCCGTCACGTGTAGCAAGCTACCGACCGTGTTGATGCCCCAGCGAACCCTTCTAAAGGTCAACTCGAACAACTGAATGCGACCAATTGTCCTGGTTGTAACGCCCCTGCTGACACCAACATGAAGATGACCAGTGAGTAAGGTTAGAGGCAATAAGTGTGTAAAGGTCAAGGTCAAATCAAAAGGTCAAGGTTAATTAAATGTCTATGATCAAGGTCAGGTCGGCAAACGTAGTGTAGGACGCCTTCCAACCAGGTGGAGCGACGATACTCGTGGGGTGGCTTCTAGCGGTTGGAGACGATGGGCTGAAGATCGAGTCCAGCGTGCTATGGGAGAGGCCTATGTCCAGCAGTGGACGCAGAAGGGCTGGTGATGATGATGATCAAGGTCACGTTGATAGATTGTGGTCATTATCGTGATAAAATCCGTAAAAGTTTTACGGATTTTACTCTGACAGCCTCGGTGCCGTAGTTGTACTACGGTACGACTACAAAGCTAAGGTCTCGGGTTCGATTCCGGGTCGAGCAAAGTGATATTGGGTTTTTATATTCATTATCAGCCCGGAATCAGGAATTTGTGCCCGATATGGCGATAGCCTCCCCCCATATCACATCATGGGACGTAACATACAAGGCGAAATGTGGGTGTCCTGGTGGCGCCTCTGCCTACCCCTTCCGGGATAAAGGCGTGAGTTTATGTAAGTGTGTAAAATAAGTTTTATTTCAAAAGAAATAAACTTAAAGAAAATAACGCCAATGTTTGTTCCAGAAATCCCGCACTTCAAAGAGGTGGTGATAATGGCTACGACATGCGATTACTGCGGACACAGGACCAACGAGGTAAATTCACTTTAAAACCATATTTTTTTAATCATCTGATGGGTATAAGGGCCTCGTTCACAAGGGCGGATCCAGGAGGAGGTCATGGGGGTAGTGATGCCCCCCCTGGGCTCACTTTAGATTGACAGATTTTTTAAAATATCGTTGATTTTCGCTTTAAAAATCGAAAACATATTCACGTATCACAGGTACAAACTTTTAAATAATCACTTTTAAATGTATAATTGTAATCGAATTCGAGTACGTCCAGAGTTCTGATTAGAACTATTTAGAACTATATGACCCCCTGACTTGAAAGCTGGATCCGCCCTTGATCGTTCACCATCTTCAAGTAAACCGTTGATTAGTTACTTTTCGATTAACGTTAACTGCCAAGTAAAAGTGCCGAGTAACTTCCGTCGATTTCACAAGTGAAAATAAAGTATCGAGTAAGAACGTACTGGTTAAATTAAAAATTCATTATTTTTATTTTAAAATTATTTTATTATATTAAGTATTAATTATTAATTAATATTTAATATAATAAAATTAATATAGATATTACAACGAATATCTTGTAAATAGAAAATAAGTACTATGTGTATTGACTTGTCATAAGAGCTATTTAATTGCCTACGTGACCAATAAACGAATTTCATTTCAAATGAATGACATAAGAAATTGAACGAATCATTCGTTCAATATTACGTGAAATATCCCCCGTCCTGTCACCTAACACTTTTTCTACTTAGCGGTTTCTTAGATTTACGCGAACGTTACACATTGAAATAAAACTAATTTTTATTTCAATCGGATTTTATCGTGATTTGGTTTAATTTTTACATTTTTTTAACTTCCCGTTTCGATTGCTTTACAGCAATTTTCGATTTCTTTACTGTGTTTTTACTTTTGCTACTGTCCATGAGCGGTCGTAGCGCTTACCATCAGGCGAATGGCACGCTCGTCTCGCCATTCATCGCTTCAAAGACTTCTCCGAACGGTAAAAAAGTCACTGTTGTGTTCATAATTATTTTTATTTATTTATTAAGTCTTTATTGTACACAACAATGAAACACAATATACAGAAATTACAAAAATAATAAAAGTACAAGTGGCGGTCTTATCGCTCTAGGCAATGTCTTACAGACAACCATAGGATGGATTTAAGAGAAGGAAAAAGAGAGGGCAGTGTAGATATAAAGTTAAGTAATACTAGTTCAACATATAAATACACAAACATAATATACATATTATGACTCATAAATACATAAATAAAAATATAAATAAATAAATATACAAGTACATATATAAATACTTATACTATAATATATTACCAATTTATTCAGACGGAGGAAATAACACTAATATCTGTTTAAGGAGAAAGGTAGTGTTCTTTAACCAGCCTTTTAAATGATGACAGTGATTGTGATTGTCTCACCACAACTGGAAGCGCGTTCCATAATCGAACTGCTTTGACAGTGAATGAGTTGTCCGTAAATATTGTGGTGTGCACGGGCATTCTCAGCTTTAGGTTCTCAGACGACCTCAGGGACCTCGAATGTGAGTCATTAAGAAAAATAAATCTATCTTTAAGATAAGAGGGGGTGAGAGGATTAAACAAAATATTATAAAGAAGAGAAAGGGTGTGAGTATTCCGACGAAGCCGAATAGGTAACCACTTGAGCTTAGCACGAAACTCAGAAACATGATCATATTTGCGGAGTCCAAATATGAATCTTATGCAGAAATTTTGAAGACGCTCAAGTTTGTTAAGTTGGTCTTCGGTGAGATCTAGATAGCTGACATCGGCATAATCGAGAATGGGGAGAAGGAGGGTTTGCGCAAGCGAAATCTTCGTGGCGATGGGCAGAAAATTGCGTAACCTTCGCAAGGACCTAGCTGATATGAACAGCTTACGGCTTATTTCACGAAGCTGAGGACCCCAGGTAAATGTTTTGTCTATAATTAGACCCAGATTGCGGACGGTCTCACTGTACGGGATGGTAATACCATCACAATACACACTAGGAAGTTGGGTCCAATCAAGCTTCGAGATCATCCTGGGACTGCCGACAACAATGACTTGGGTTTTTGATGGATTAATCTTCAAACCATGAGCTTTACTCCAATTACAGATGTGTTGAATATCTGAATTAATTCTAAATATTGCCTCGGTCAACCTGTCTAAAGGAGCTTGAGTATATACCTGGAGATCATCAGCGTAGAGGTGGTAGGAGGAGTGTAGAAGATTGGTAATTGAGTTAATAAATACAGCGAAGAGAAGAGGAGACAGCACGCCGCCCTGAGGTACGCCAGCAGATACGTGGCACCAGGAGGAAAAACTTTCCTCCACACGGATGCGTTGCCGGCGTCCATACAGGTAACTACGAAACCAATCAACAGCCATTGGAGATATGTTAAGAGAACGTAGCATGGAAAGTAAAACATCATAGTCGACGGTGTTAAAGGCATTGCTGAAGTCCAGCAAAGCTAAGACAGTCAGCTTGCCTTCCTCCATGCCAGATCTTATTAATATATGATCTTATGCCAGATATAATTATGTATGTTTGCAGGTTAAATCAGGGAGCGGTATAGAGGAGCAGGGGGTGAGGTTTGAAGTCAAAGTGGCGGATAAAAACGATTTCTCCAGAGATATTCTTAAGGTAAGTTTTATGTAGCCTGCGTCGGTGGCGTAGATTACAAAACTGAGGTCTCGGGTTCGAATCCCGGGTCGGGCAGTTTAGTGGATTTTTTTAACATACAAGAAATGTGGGTGTCCTATGGCCCTACCACGAACAGCTATCGAAAAAGAATTCGTATCGTAATCGAGAAATTTTGTATGAGATTTCTTCAGCGCCTCTATCGTGCGTAAAAGGAACTAATTTTGCGACCACGAATGATTTTATCTTACTTCCGTATAGTAATCGAGAAGTAACGTAAACAAAACTCGAATTATATAAACGACGGAATGTGCTTCGTGCTACGGACTACCGTCTTTGGTTATCGTATCGAGTCCTCGATATGTTTACGTTACGAATTCGATAGTTTTTCGTGCTAAGGCTACTGGTAGGATCTCTGCCTACTCCTTCTGTGAAGGCGTGAGGATATGTATGTGGTTTCATGACAGCGGCATTTTGATTAACATTAGTTTGTGCGATTGTGTCTTAAGTGTAGGTGATATATATATTATACTTAATTAAACAACCGTTCACTTTTGAAGCTGATTTATTACTCAATGCGTTAACTTTTTAATTGCACAAATTGGCGGGAAAGTGCCATAGAGCACGGGTGACCATAGACACATCAGTAGGAGTGTATGTGACTGTTGTGTCGGTCCCCGCAGTCCGAGACGTGCACGATGCGCATCCCCGAACTAGAGTTGGAGGTGGGGGGTCGCGCGCTGGGGGGCAGGTTCACGACGGCGGAGGGTCTGGTGCGCGCCACGGCGGAGCAGCTGGCGCAGTCGCCCGGGGCGTTCGGCGACGCGCCCGGACTCAACCCGCAGGGGATGCAGGGGTGAGATGGAACACTGTTTTTAAAATAAAACTATTTAATACGGATTTTATCGCGATTTGTTATATTTTTTTCATTTTTTAACTTCCCGACGTTTCGATTACTTTACAGCTTTCGTGGTCACGGGGCGGACTCGCGATAAAATCCGTATAAAATGGTTTTATTTCAATGTGTAACATTTGCGTAAATCTAAGAAACCATTTTTGAAGTCATACTTTTTTGAAGTTGGACTTTTTGAAGTTGGACTGCCTCGGTGGCGTTTACGGTACGGTTACAAAGCTGAGGTCTCGGGTTCGAGTCCCGGGTTGGGCAGTGATATTGGATTTTTCTATTTATTATCTGTCCGGAGTCAGAAAATTTTGCCTGATATGACGATAGGCTCGCCCCCTATCACATCGTAGGACGGAACATACAAGGCGAAATGTGGGTGTCCTGGTGGCGCCTCTGCTTACCCCGTTCGGGGATAAAGGCGCTAGTTTTTGTATGTATGTACTCCTTTTGACACGTTTGGAGAATTATGAGAGTGAAATTTTCACACCGACAGCCAAAAAGCGACATGATGAAGTTATTTTGTTGGGGCCGACTTGAAAAGAGGAAGTAATCAATTCAACTGAATTCATTGTTTTTTCTATACTCCAAAAACTTAAATTCCTAGCAAGAATTTAAAATTTTAATTCAAATGTTGTTTGGTTTACTACTGTCCATGAGCGGTCGTGTCGCTTACCATCAGACGAATGCCATGCTCGTCTCGCCATTCATAGCAATAAAAAAAAAGATGTAGGCCCATTTCAGCAGTGGACTCCCTGTGGCTGAAGAGAGAGAGACAGAGAGAGAGAGTATTAAACCGATATAATGTGATCCTTATATTCCAGATTCCTGGAGCGTCTGAACGAAGTGTTGGAGTGCAAGCGCGCCATCACGCTCGTGCTGGACGATCCCGCGGGGAACAGCTACGTGCAGAGCCTGGCCGACAACGCCATGACTCCTGATGAAGGTAGGCAGAGATCGTGGAAGCACTGCATTCATCTCGGAGTTGAATAAATAAATTAAAAAAAAATACACGTGGGGACCTATTAATATTTATTTATAAGCAAAGTGAAATTTGTTTGAGTCCGTATCCCAAATATCTAAATCAGAGCTCTCCATTTTCATTTCAATTTTGATAAATGCTTCGAAAAGGGTGCTGTGGAAATATTTGAGGCTTGTATCCAACGGACTTCTTGTGGTTGAGGAGAGAAAGATGTTGTGTGAGAGAAAGACAGGGAGAGAGACATAGTGTGTGTGAGATAGAGACAGGTAGTGTGCGAGAAAAAAAGGCAGTGAGTGAGAGAGGGAGATCGTGTGTTTGAGAGAAAGATAGTAAGTTTGAAACACAGATACTGCGTAAAAGAAAGAACAAAAAATAGTCAATCTATTGTTTCCGCCAGGTCTGAAAATAGAGCGCTACGACAGATCCTACGAGCAGAACGAGGAGCTCGGACTCAACGACATGAAGGTGGAGGGATATGAAGAGGACAGCAGCCTCAGCGTGAGCTAGTGCGTATGCTCCCCACCCTCCCCTCACTATGTTGTACACTGTGTATGCATGGACTGGATGCAGCTTGAGGCAAATGCCTTTTAAAATTATTTTTTTCAGATTTTAACGAGTTTGGTAAAGTTTTATTACTCCAAACGAATGCGTACTCAAGAAAATAGTTACTTTGTATGCCCTATACTGGCGAAAAAATAAGAAATAATTCCTTAGATTTACGCGAATGTTACACATTGAAATAAAACTATTTTTACGGATTTTATCGCTATTTGGTTTAATTTTTACATTTTTTAACTTCCCGAGCTTTCGTGGTCACGGGGCGGACTGATCGTCGAAAATTAAACCAAATCGCGATAAAATCCGTATATATTAGTTTTTTTTTTAAGAAATAATTCATGAAGATTCACAAAAGAGTATTGCAACAATTATTTATGCATAATGTTCAGTATAAAAGATATTTCAATGGTATTTTTGTCTCAAGCTACGTACAATTTATCTTTCTAAAGCATTGTGACATTTATATTGCATATTATTTAAGCTTTTATGCGCAATGAATAGATACTCGCATGTGTAATGTTTTATAATAAAGACTTGTTATCAATGTGTTGTATTTTCGAATTTATTCTAGTTGACAATTTGTCTTAATATGACAATTGATTTGTTCTTATTTCCCCTACCTACCCTTCCTTTCCTTTTGCATTATTTTTTATGTTTTCAAATAAAAATGTATGTTATTGAACCATCTTTTAATTTATTTTCATAACTGTGTATTCCAAAATATGAAAATTTAATTAATTAAAAAAACGTAAATTAAAAATATTCCTCCCTTACTCTTATCTTGCCCTTGTTTATTCTCCCACCCCTCCCCCTTTCCCCCCACCTCACCATTCCCCATGTTGTTACTGAAGTTAGAATAATAAAACATTGCATTTTCTAAATCTCTTGTAAAGAATTTACTGAAAGCTGTATAAACTTGGCTCTTTTCCCTCCGTCCTCTAAATTTCCCATATTCATTATTAAGAATGATACAAAATTAATTAATTTTAATCAACTTTTTCGATTATAATAGGAGATGAAAACTATGTGACTATATACATTTCTTTCTCCCCCATTTTTTAATCATTATATGCTGTTTATTTTTAAGATACAATAAAATGAGTTGATAACCGCTTCTGAAAGTGAAGGGAAATCTACCATTGGAGTAATTTATACAATTTAATACATACATACATACATACATAAACTCACGCCTATGTCCCATTGGGGTAGGCAGAGACTATTGAGCGCCAAGTGCTACGGTCCATACATACCTCTATTTAATACTTATACTTTAATAATTGTGTATTTAACAACTGATGACATTTCTCTTCCATTTCTCCCCTGTCTTCCTTTTCGTCTCTCTGTCTCTTTCTCATATTATGAAGTTAGAATAAACTAGTGTGGTCCCTAAACTATTATTTCACTATAACTATTATTTTTCCAAGTTGATAATAAAATTAAATGTTAAAATATCATTTTTTTCTGTCTTTCCCGTTTTCCTGTTCTCCTTTTCCCTCGCTCCTTCTAAGTTCTCATATGAAAAAGAATAAAATATTGGTATAATCTTTGAACCCTTTTTATAATCCCAGCTTCATCACTATCGCTATCTGTACTGTATCAGCCCATACACGTCCCACTGCAGGCACGGACCTCCTCTACAATCGAGAGTACGATTGCGAGGGGTTAGTACAGTCCACCACGCTATTACATTAATTATATAACTTAGATATTCAAATAATGGTGTATGAACTTTAAGGGTAAAGTTGGTAATTTCTGTAAATCTATGACGATATAATTTATTGTTTCCCCTGTCGCCTCCCGTTAGCAGTAAGAAGTTGATTATTATAACATTGTAATTGCCATAATTAATATGACATTTATGTGTTGGAAAATAGATTATCCATATCCGGTTACTCTCATCTCATCCTCTCACCCGTCCGCTCCTCAAAAAATTTCCTCTTCCTCCCCTTTTTGCATCTACCGGGTATATAAGGCGACCGCAAACGAAGCCTGGTGGTAGTTTTAGTGTTTTTAGTCAAGTTAGTTTTTAGTCAAACACAATGCGACTAAAAATATTGCAAAAAGAGCGACACATTTTTTGGCATTATTTAAAAATCGTTGTGTTTGTGCGGTAAATACCAAGTTTTTGTGAAATATTTAATTAAAACCCTAATGTACCATTGCGTCTTTAAAAATAAAAAGTGTATATCATTATTTAAGAAAGATTACGTTTTTATCACCCAAATACACCCAACAGTCACATACATAGTCCTGACCCCACACTAAGATCGAGTCTTGTGTCGTGGGTATCAGGAACTACGAGAGACTTTTCGGTCTCACAAACACCCAGACCCGAAACAAATACCTGTGGTTCACACAAATATTTGTTTCGATGCGGGGATCGAACCCGCGGCCTCTCGTTTCACAGCCGGCGTCTAACCAACTGCGCCACGGAGGCTGTCTAAATAGGTACGACGATAAGTAAAAATTGACAAAAAAATATATTTTTTTGAGATTTTTTTTGCGTTGTGTCTGAAGTCACTTATTTTAACACCTGGCTTCGTTTTCGGTCGCATTCTTGATATAGTACAAAATACCCTGTAAAATTTCATGGTACGAAAAAAATAGTCTTGATGCTATAGTAAGAAAATACAGACACATCCGAGTCCACCCCTTTGTATACAAAAGTGTTAATTTTCTATTCATTGCGCGTAATTTATGCAATATCAAATGAAAATGATTTATTGAATCTCTAAAATACATATTTCGATTCAGTCACTTTTTTCTCTAACATCCTGTTTACAAGGCTGTTTTCGCAGAGAACGGACTAGAAACAATAATAAGGGCTATATTTAGATAATTTTTAATTATAATAATATAGCCCATACACGTCCCACTGCAGGCACGGGCCTCCTCTACAATCGAGAGTACGATTGAGGGGTTAGTACAGTCCACCACGCTGGCCTAGTGCAAGGACTTTACATACCATAGTAATTCTTTAACATTAGCAATATATTCGCTAATTTATGTACAAATTATGAGAACAATATTTTTATATGACAAAATTATCATTTGTAAGAATTTCTATGGTAGATTCAAGTACCAGGAATGCATGAAGTCGGCGGAGATATTTTTAAAAATTCAAATATTGTACAATATTTTGTATCAGATAAAATAATGAAACGTTACAATAGGGTATCTGACTATTATCGATTTTTTATTGTTATTTTGCGTACAAACACAAATACATTATGAGGTGGGGATCCTCATATAAATAAGAAACATGAGAAAGTTTCCCTTTTAAACAGTTTTTGTGGTACAAAATTATCTTTGTTCAGAATAACGCGAACATCGTGTGTGACGTCAGAAGGAGTCCTCATTTCGCGGGCAAAAGTGAAATAAGCTGGTGACATACCCGTTGTTCGACATTTTGAACCGTTTAGGGCAAAGCGAACGAATGGCAGCATCTTTGGCCAAGATGTGTGGTCTTCTTCCACCAGGTATGCTAACATCGCCTTTAAGTCCCGATTCCTACGTTCTGCCGGGTTTGCCTGTGGGTGGTAGAGGCACGAAATTGTACTTTACGTTCAGGACAGACATGCACTGACGCATGAAGGCAGAGACAAATTGGACCCCGTTGTCGGATATTATTCGACGAGGCAAGCCAAAACGCATAAAGTATTGTTCAATTAAGACACGGGCACAGGCTTCTGCTGTAGCGTCTTGGAGGGCGAACAATTCAACCCACCTGGTCGCAGTGTGCTCAATGAGAAAACACCCAACGCTCCACCTGGTCTCCTTCTGGTAGAGGGCCGAAAAAAATCTATGGCGAGCACCTCATTCCGTTGACTCATGACCGGAGTTTGTAAGAGGCCAGTAGGTTTGGTGTTGGATGCGTTGTATCTATGGCAATGAACGCAGGCTCCAACATAGTCAGCTATTACTCTTCGCATGCCTGTAAAATAAAATGACTGCGCCACCTTTTGGTATGTACGATCAATTCCCGGATGGCCTGCTAACGAAGAGTCATGTAGTTCTTTAAGAATACTTGTACCACTTGACCAGCAGGAATAACCAGTTGAGGGGACTGCTTCGGATGGTGCCCCGTTTTGTCCTTATTTCGGCCACTCTAGCAACCCCGTCGCTGCCCGGGTAGACCTGTGTCACTCGTCCCAAACACCACAGCTGTGGTGGCAGGCCCCTTTCACGGACGAGGGCTAGAGCGCCGAGTTGGAGTTGTGCATCCGACGACCGCCATTTCGATCTTTGTTGCATTAGAGTGACATATTCTAGGGAGAATCCTTTCCAGAAGTGCTGCCTCATTAACTCAATCCTTTTGTACCGCTCCAGCCGTTGATATTTCCGTTTCCTATCCGTTTCCTTTTGTCCAAATAAAAAATGAGCAGGAGTTAAAGGGGTGACGTCGGAAGGATCAGTGGAAAACGCCGTGAGAGGACGATAATTCAAAACAGCTTCAATACATAAGCGTGAGGCAAGTAAACATATGTTAAATGAGCAAGTTGTAATATGCGTTTAAGGTGATGTTTAGCTGAACGCACCGCGGCTTCTGCTAAGCCGTTAAAATGAGGGGTGTAAGCTGGCACGATTGATTTTAAATTGTATACCCTCTTGAGCTATTTTGCCTTCGAGGTCAGATTCTACTAAGAATTTAGCTAATTCGTTGTAAGTGCCGACGAAATTAGTTCCGTTGTCTGACGTGATGTTGTTGGGTTTGCCGCGTCGTGACACGAAACGGTTTAAAGCGGCTATATAGGCTTCGCTGGATAAAGCCGTGACGAGTTCAATGTGACATGCCTTGATCACACTGCAAACGAAGCTTGCCAAAAACGACTTTATGAGTTTGCAACCTCTACCTTTTCGGTCTGCAATCAACACTGGACCAGCATAGTCGACGTTACAATTAAGGAAGGGAAACTAGTTCCGTACGGGATGTTGGTAATTGACCCATGATGGGTTGAACACTATTGTGTTTTAATCTAAAACATCGCACGCATCGCCTAACTATTGCTTTCGCAAGATTTTGGCCACCGATTGGCCTATAGGTCTGTCTTATATTACCTAACTAAAGTTGAGGTGGCGCATGTAAATATTTAATATGAAAATGATCAAAAAGGATTTTTGTAAAATGATGTTTACTGCATAACAAAATCCGGTGCTTGTGTCGTAACTGTATGGGGAATTATCAAGTCTCTCACCAACACGAATTATACAGGGTATATCAAGACTGCGACCGAAAACGAACCCGGGTGGTAGTTTTAGTGGTTACAGACACAATGCAAATAAAATTTTCGCAAAATAAGCGACAGATTTTTTTTGCAATTTTTTGAAAATCATTGTTTTTGGGTAGCAAATACCTAGTTATTGCGAAAATAGTAATTTAAACCCTATCGTACCATTGCGTCTTAAAAAATAAAAAGGTGGACATCATTTTTTTTAGGAAAACTATGTGTTTATCACCCAAATACGACAATAAGTAAAAAATTACCTAAAAAAAGTTGTCGATTTTTTTTGCGAAATTTTTCATTGCATTGTGTCTGAAGTCGCTAATACTACCACCTGGCTTCGTTTTCGGTCGCGGTCTTGATTTACCCTGTATAATTGGCATTGATGTAGTGCCAGCAAGGTATGAAACGATATATGCTTTAATTAGTCACGATATTTTAGCTGTTTTGAACATAAAGTTGGTGGGTATATCCAATAACGTTTTACAAAGGATTTGAAAGAAAAGGAAAAATTAGAACGACTCACACAATGATCCACTAGTAAATCTTTAAGATAATTCCTTTGCTCCCTGGATGGTTTGATGATAATGACTTGCACTTTTGTAGTTCCGACACTTGTTATACGGTTGATGATTTTTTGACCGTGGCTCGCAGGCACGTGTGGTTAAAAGGCGAAGTCTTCTGGGCAGGATACTGACGATTCTGCTGTCTGCATTAGGCTTCTTGAAGACCACAACTGAAGGGCTGCGTGTTCCAAAGCGATGAAAACCGTTACTTTATTTGCATCTTGCCGGTGAGAAATCCTAAAGGACCAATGTTGGGAACCTTCGGTACTAAATGAGTTAGCGGACTGTATATTAAAAATAACTGGTATATTCAATCTAAACAAATACAATTAGTATAAGACTACGGTATTATAATGTTTCAAGATGACGGAAGAAAGCCAAGTGACGCCGGCCGCGTCGCCCGCGCCGTCCCCGCCGTCCTCCGCCCGCGCCCTTCTTCCTCCCGCCGCCGCGTCTAGCGCGGCTCGTTCGGAAATGTCTTTAAATGTCTGTTTTCTAAACAGGATCGGATACTTGCTCTTGTCGTAACTCATTAGGAGACTTCGTACGAAGATCGCAGACTATAGAGCAATAACCGCAATCGTTGACAGTTTCGCTTGAACAGATTGGTCTGCTGAGTGTGTCTGCTACGACGTTTGCTTTCCCCGGAGTGTACTTGAACTTAATGTCGAAAGACTGGAGTTTTAGTGCCCAACGGATTAACCTACCCATTGGCGATTTTAAAGAGAGCAGCCAACGCAGTGGTTGGTGATCCCTTCCTATGATTACTGGCTGACCATCGAGATATGATCTAAAACGTTCGACTGCCCAAACCACGGCGAGCGCCTCCCGTTCTGTGGTCGAGTAATTGCGGTCTGCGTCGTTTAAGAGTCGACTAGCATACAGGATAGGACGTTCCTGCTTGCCTTCTCCTTGTAACAAAACTGCGCCTAAAGCGTAGTTGCTTGCGTCTGTACGCAGAATAAAGGGAATTTTGAAGTCAGATTGAACCAGTATTTGTGCAGAGGTGAGTAACCGTTTTAGCTCGTTGAAAGCTTTGGATTGTTCTTCGTTCCAGATCCAAATTTGGCTTTTTCTAGTTAATCGTGTTAACGGCTCGGCGACTTTAGAGAAGTTTGGAACAAACTTGCGAAACCACGAGCATGTTTGAAGAAAAGTTCGCAAATGTTTTAAAATGGCAGGTTCAACCATGTCTAGTACTGCGCTTACCTTTTTAGGGTCAGTGGAGATACCTTCCTGGGTGATTATGTGTCCCAGATATCTTACGCTTTTCTCGCAAAAGCACACTTTTTACGGTTTACCTGCAAGTTAAACTCTTCCAGTCGTTTCATTACCAAATCCAGGTCTTCCAGGTGTTGCTCGAATCCCTCAGAAATCACGAGAATATCATCAAGATAAGCTAGAATACTTACCTCATTGAGAGATGCGCTGGAACTGAGTCGGGCGATTAAACGTTGAAAGGTTACCGGTGCATTTTTAAGACCAAACGGCATTCTTTTGAATCGATACGTGCCGAGAGGAGATATAAAGGCAGTTTTGCCTTTATCGGACTCTCTGACGCTGACCTGATGATAAGAGGAACGAAGGTCTAAAGAACTCATATAGCAGTTCCTCTTTGTTGATTGTAGAAGCTCATCGATGCGTGGCATCGGGTAGTTGTCAGACATGGTGATTGCGTTAAGACGTCTGTAGTCAACGCAGAACCTAATTGTACCATCAGGCTTTGGCACCATTAATGCTGGAGAACACCATGCTGACTCGCACTCCTCAATTATTTCTTCATTAAGCAATTTATTTATTTCCTGCTTGTCCCAGGTATTCTTACTTTTTCGAGTTTTAATGATGATCCACCCTGTAGAAAACCTTGCAGATCAAGATCAGACGCTTGAGATTGTGCAAGGGCTTCATAATCGATACCATGTGTAATTTCCTCAATTCTTGATAGGCTGTCTGCCACGACGTTGTTTTCCTGGAATGTATTGAATATCCGTCGTAAATTGAGCTATAAACTCCAGATGTCTTTACTGTCGAGGTGAACATTTGTCTTTGGATGACGTTAGAGGTTTATGGTCCGTGAGTATGGAGAAATTTCGAGCTTCTACCATATGGCGAAAATATTTGACGGCTTCGTACATTGCTAAAAGTTCTCTGTCAAATGGGCTATATTTTCTTTGTGTCGGACTGAGCTTTCTAGAAAAGAAGGCTAAAGGTTCCCATTGTCCGTTAATTTTTTGTTGTAACGCCGCGCCTAACGCGACGTCCGAAGCGTCAGTTGCGATACTGAGTTCTGCTTTAGGATTTGGGTGAGCAAGTAATGTGGACGTTACAAGTGACTGCTTACAATCTTTGAACGCCTAAAGTAATTCCGCAGTCAATTTAATGGTTTGTGAGCCTTTAACATTAGGACCAGCCAAAAGGGTGTTGAGTGGTGCTTGAAGAGAAGCAGCATTAGGTACAAAGCGGCGATAGAAATTGAACATTCCTAAAAATTTTCTTAATTCCTTCACTATGGGGTACTGAATATTCTATTATAGCTTGGACCTTGGTGTCTAAGGGTTTAGTTCCCTCGGCTGAGACTTTGTAACCAAGAAAAGTTACTGCTGGATTTCCAAAGACACATTTCGTAGTGTTATTGAGAACACCGTACCTTTGAAGACGGCTGAGTACCATGCGTAAGTGCTGTTTATGTGTCTCTTCACAAGGCGAGTAATTTAAAATATCGTCGCAGTATCCATATGCATAATCCTCTAGTACATTTAAGACTTCATCAATAAAACTTTGTAAAGTCTGGGCTGCATTACGCAGACCAAACGTCATATAATTAAATTCGAACAAACCGAATGGTGTTGTGATGGCTGTCTTCTTAATATCATCTGGATTGACCGGGATCTGGTTGTAAGCTTTCACTAAATTAATTAGGTGATTATGTTCACCTTATATTTTAGTGTTCAGGAGTGTGAGGGAACTTTACACATATAATTAAAATAGTCCATTCACGTGAAACCATTTATTGTCACTTTGTGTTACAAGAGTAAAGGCTCGGCGTCGACTGACTGCCGTAATACAATATCATGTCCCTACACTACTGAATATAGTGCAGCCTGATAGCAGATGAGAGAAGTCCTGTATGTGTCGCACTGGGTATCTGTCTGGGATGGTGCGAGCGTTAAGTGCTCGATACCACATGGTCTCCATCCGTCATCTTTCTTTCTTACCATGTGCAAGGGTGAGGACCACGGGCTCTGAGATCGTGTGGCAATGCCATTTGCAAGCATTTCGTCAAATTCTTTTTGAGCAGCTTTTAGACGAATAGGGTCTAAACGCCTAGGTCTGAATGTAACTGGTGGACCTGGGGTGGTGTTAATGTGGTGTATGGTATTGTGATTGACTGTACGTACCAAACCTGCAGGTCGCGTTACCACCGGAAACTCGCGCAAAATATCGTGGTAATCTAATTTACCAGTAACAGTTTTGATGGAAGCTATGCCTTCAGGAATACGCTGGCGGGTACGGTGACAGATTGTGAAGTGGTTCCTTCAATTAGTCGCTGATGCCTGCAATCCACAAGAATATGGTAGTGGCTTAAAAAATCTGCACCAATTATTGGTTTTGACACGTCTGCAATAATAAACTTCCATGAAAAGTCACGTCGGAGACCTAGGTTTAAATGTAGTGCTATAGGTCTGTAAGTATTTATAGTACTACCATTGGCCGCTGATAAGGTGTACTTGGTTTTGAAGCAAAAGATCCTAGTTGCTGACCGCGAGAAAACACACAGGTCCGAACCAGTGTCTACCAGAAATTGTATTTTCGTTGTCCGGTCAGTAACAAACAAACGGCCATTTTTAACGAGGCAGTCGTTGGCCGCTACTTCCGGCTGCCCGTTACGTTTTCCGAGTTAAATTGACACGGCTCCCTGCACTTCTTTGCTTTAACACCGTAATTTTTTTTTTTTTATAATATAAATACACCCAACAGTCACATACATAGTCCTGACCCCACACTAAGATCAAGTCTTGTGTCGTGGGTATCAGAAGCTACGAGAGACTTTTCGGTCTCACAAACACCCAGACCCGAAACAAATACCTGTGGATCACACAAATATTTGTTTCGGTGCGGGGATCGAACCCGCGGCCTCTCGTTTCACAGGCGGCGTCTAACCAACTGCGCCACGGAGGCTGTCGAATTATAGTGGTACCAGCAATGTGGATGATCCAGCGGAGGTTGCTGAATGCGCGATTTGCTGCGGTCTCGTACGTTGTCCCTTCTGGACCTGGATCGGCAACGGGATCGTGCCTGACATAAGGGGTAACCTTAGCAACTTGTTTAGTTAAAGCACATATTTCCTTACTGAGATCCACGTGTGATGTTGAAGGTTGCGGCGCGAAAGTAGATGCCATAGCTACTTGATGCGATGGTACTTATGCAGTACGTCGTCTTCGATGGGTTCGGGGAACAAATGACACTAGTACTGCTTTCCAAAAGGACTGTATTTTTCTGGTTCTTGTTACAGGAGTATAATACATCGGCGAGTGCGTGCCGTTCGACAATTTGGCACGATCTATATTCCTTGACGGTGCTTACAGCTCAGAGTAGGGCGCGCGCCCGGGCGGCACTAATTCCACCAATCCCCGCCCGCCTTCACTAATTCCACAGTTCGTGCGGGTCGGGGCGGGGAGCCGCGGAGGCGCCGACATGTCTGAGCTGCGGGCGCCGTGACGTCACACTGCCGGGTCCACCCTTAATAAAATTATATGCTTATGTACAATCATTTTCACTTACAAAATACTATCTTCTATATACAGAGGTAACATTATTTATTACGTGAGGGCGTTGGGCTCGTCGTCCGCAACAGTACTGATGGTGCAATTTCATGCACACGATCTGCGAGTTCGGCGAGATCGTCAAGCGAGAGCTTAGGCTGTGAAGCTATAACGGTTTGCAAGGTGTGCGGCAAGCGACCAGACCATAGTGTAAGTAATAAGTCATCGGAAATGGAAGGGCTAGCTAGGTCACGTAAATGGCGTAAAAATCGCGACGGCTTTCGATCCCCGATATCCTCATGCAGGAAAAGCTGTTTTAATTTATTTTCCTTTGAAGCGCTTAGTCGTTTAATTAGTTCTGTTTTAAATTTTTCAAATTTACCTGTCGCCGGCGGTGTGCACAAAATGTCTTTTACTTGTGCTGCGTATACGTGTTCCAGCTGGGCTGAAGCGTAATAAAACTTGGTTGTATCACTGGTGACGTTGGATAATGCGAACTGACCTTCTAGTTGGGCAAACCATAACTCGGGGTCATCTGCGTAGAATGGCGGTATTCGTACACCGACTCGGCAAACATCACCATTGTCCTGCTTCGGTTCCATCGCTGTGACTTGTCGGGGTCACCACTTGTGGGGATACTTGTGTGATTGGAATATCGTGGAATAATTATATTATAAAAAATTACCGTGCATAGAATTAAAAAATACCATGTAAATTACCGTGCAAAATAAAGAGAAAATGCAATGATTTTTCGATTATTTGATTTAAAATTTAGTCATCTAAAGATTCTAAAGTAACAACTTCTTTTTCATATATTGCTGCAGTCATTTTTTGGTTCATTGCCTTGGATGGCATAAAATCCACACAGCTCGTTCCACTCCGGTGTATGGATTGCTGAGCAAGAATATTTCCTTTTATGGTGTTTGTTATCAACTTATTTCTTTTTTTTGTTTTAACGTCATTTACTTGACTAAATATTCTTTCACAAGCGGCATTTGAATGAGGTAAAGACAGGATATCCAACATAAATGTAGTCAAAAATTTAAACTTCTGTATATTTCCATCCTTTAGTTGAGCCATTTGTGAACAAAAAACAAAATGTTTTAAGCAATAATCTAGGTACTCCACATTTTTTTAAACAGATGGAGTGCAATAAAAAATCTGCTGATTACCTCGTGCCAAAACTCGTCAGCCTTGTCAGTTTTGGGTTATTGCGTTTGAACCATAATTAATCATGGGGAAATTTCTCCACTCATCGTCCAGTGTTTGTTGGTCACTGAGATTCCTTGGGCTTATACGGGGGAAATGATCGAAGAGCATTGATAATGTGGCAAATCTTTCGCTAGATCCTGATGAAATGCAAATTTCCGGTTTTAATTTTGAAATAATGTTCATAATTTGAGCATCTAGATTCTAGACTATATCTTTTCCTGATACCCACACAAGCTGCCACAATAAACTGTCGACAATTCTCTTTGAATTCTAGTTTTTCAGAATCAGAAACATCAGGCAAATTAGGTTGTTGCCGTGCACCTAGACCAAGATATATTTCGTCCAAACTAAGATACTGGTCACCATTTGTTGGATCGATTTCATCCAACTTAGTGGATTCAACGTACGAAGTATTCATTATCGTCAGAATTAGCTCACGGTATAGTTCTGTCATTTTTGAATGAAGCTCAGTAATCACAGTAGATTCACTTTGGAAATATAAATTGGTTTTTGAAAATGTAGGCAGCATCCATGCTAAAAAATAATAATATGCTTTCATGATTGGGTCGTTTAATGCTTTATGAATCTCTGCGCATTCTCTGTCATTTAACCATCTGCCATCAAAAAATAATCTTAAGGCTTGCCATTGTTCTATAATTCGTTCTACCACTGCAGTCAATGACAGCCACCGGGTTTGTGCTGGTCGCAACAATTTGTGGACATCTGTTTCAGTGAATATCTGGAAATCTTTAAATTCAGATTGCCGTTTACTACTTGATTTGAAAAACTTGTATATTCCTCGACCCAACTTTTCACATTCTTGTGACAATTTTTTACAAGCATCGTTTGCACATAAGTGCAGTGAATGGCACATGCATTTTATAACAGTGATTCCGGGACAGCGTTGACGAAACCTGGTAGACACTGAATTGTTGCAACCCATCATTGTGTTGCACCCGTCGGAAGCAAAGCCAATAATGTTATCCAATGGGATTTCATATTTTTGAAATGATTGAGTGACGATGTTAAATAAATGTTCTGCGTTAGCTGTGTAATCTTCAGAACTGCTATCAAACAGCTGTATCAAGTCCCAGAAACGAGAAACAATTTTGCCAGTTACCGAATCATAGTACGTGATAACTACGCATACAGTTTTTACCACTGCTATATCAGTGCTCTCATCGATTGGCACTGAAATTTTTTTTTTTTTAAATCTTCACACATGATCTCTTTTTCATTTTCCCAGTAACATTGTTAATAATAGCTTGTACCTTTGTACGCTTAAGTTTTAAATTTTTGGCTATGTTTGAATCCGTAAAAGTTTTTGCCAAAAGATCGCACATGTGATCCGCCACTCGATGTGATAATTTATGTTCGGCCATGAAGGCAGCTAGCTTTAGTTCTGCTATTTTTTGTTTATCGCCACTGGGCTCCAATTTTTTAAACATGCTATCTATTGGCTGAACGTTTCAACGTACAGTTTTAACGTTTTGTGAATGTTTTGTACCTTCAGAATGTCTTTTTATGATAGTTAATTCTGCATTCATCTTTGTGTCGCAAAATGAGCAGAAAGCTTTATATTGGTCCTTAGGATGTTGCTGAAGCCAAAGGGAAAAAGCTTTATTATTTCGCCACTATTAGAAATGTGAGTAATCATCTATAATGGTAAGATAATATCGATCATCTTCTGTGCTCATTGGTGTGACTGGACCACCTATGTCACAATAAACAAGTTCTCCAATACTATTTGTTCTCGGTAATGGTAATGATGTAAATGAGCAACGTGTAGCTTTTGCTTCCATACAGATAGTGCAGCGTTCACTTGATATTGGCAAACCGAGGATTTTCATCCCTCCATAGTTTAAATGTCCCATTCTTCTATGCCATAAATTTGTATCCATTTTCTTTGAAATAAGCGAAGTGTCATTGTTCAAATTTAACCTTAGTGTACATAATTTTCCATTGCTATGTCCTTCTATTCTTATATTTTTATTGCTTATGGTCGCCTTTCTCTCTTCGAATTTTACTTTTATTCCTTTTTCATTTAATCTCAAGACTGATATCAAATTGTGAGATAGTTTTTCTATAATTAAACAATCTTTAATGGTTATTTGTTGTCCCTCTTTAGATATTCAAATTAATTCACCCTTTTTATTTGCTGTTAGTATATTTCCATTTGCTACTTGTATTTTTATATGTGGTATCATTGTTATATTCTTCATGAATCTTTCATACCTGTTACTCACCATGTGATGTGATGATCCGGAGTCAATTACAAACTCTATTTCATTTAAATGTTTCCCTTCAGTGCTAATTATGTAGGCTTGTGAAGCTATAAACGTTACATATTATTCTTTGTTTTCTCTTTCTTCGCTAAAGTTTGCATTTTCTCTTTTGTTATTGAATGTATTTCTACGGTTATTTATATTTCTATGATATTTAAGTGTGTTATAACTACTGATCTGTGTTTTAAAATTTCGTGCGATATGATTTGGTTTATCACATTTAAAACACTTAATTTGAGTACTTTGAAAAACATAATCATTGAGTATTGTTGTATTGTTGCTTCTTTGAGTTTTCCTTTTAAGTTCCGCATCCAATAATTTACTCTTCACAAATTCTATAGTTAATAGTGTATCACACAATTCTAAGGCCGTTACGACTTCTTGGTATGCTTCTTCTAAGCTGATAAGTAGTTGACACATCACATCATTTTGCTCCATTGTTCCGCCATTTGCTTTTATTTTATTTATTAATTTTTCAAATTTATTAAAGTGCTCTTCTACATTGTCACTTTTCTTGCATTTGAGGTTTATGAGTTCCTTTCGTAAATAAATGGTTGAAATGGTACTTTTCCTCTCAAAGATTTTTCTTAGATTGCTGATCATGTCGAATGCAGTGTCGACATTCTTGACATATTCTAGAAATTTATCTGGCAATGCTTGTACTATAAGGTTGCGTGCTTTAGCATCCTTTTTGAGTGTTTCATTGTCCTTCAATTCAATTTTCTTTTGAATGTGTTCCTTGACTCCTTTTTCATCAAGTGCAATCTCCAAGCGGAGAAGCCAATTATTAAAATTTCCACTTTGTAGTTGTGGTAAATTAATTATATCTATTTGCGCCATTCTTATTTTGCCTTGATTCTGGGCCCATAACCTATTAGAAATGAAACGTCTTGTTATCTTGTTTCTTGTGTTTTATTTTAATAGATTTATTACAGACACTTTACAGACATGTTTCCGGAACAATCCACAGAACAATCTGTTGCGCACAGAGACAAACATACTTGTCATAGACAATTATTGTCTACTCTCATGGTAAAGATAACAAATACAGAATATCTTTAATACAAATATTTCCAACACCACTCATCTTTGAATTTTTGTTTATAATGCTTACGTTTTTGTCCAGTTTTCGGAATCTTGGATGATGACGCTTCTTTATCTGTCTCGTAGCTATCAGTATCACTGTAGTATCACAGTATCATGTACGTTGTGTCGAACAAAAATAAATATTGATTCACTGATTAAATACACAGCGCACTTGCCATACATCAAACAGCAACAAACAAATCGAAGAAAAAAAGAGTGTGAGCAAGCGATTCATTCATTCATTATTATGCAACCAATTTTCATAAACATTGATTGTTTGAATGGACATGTAAACTAACACACTTTTACATTTAAACGTATTGTGATGAATAAAATATTTAGGGATTTCCCCGGTAGTAGTGAAGCGAAATAGCGGCGACTTGATGTTGCCATGACATATAGAGTTGGATTTTCGATTCGTTCTACGTATCTTTTTATAAAATTAATACTTCTGAATAATTATTTACATGTTGACTGTCAAGGTAATTCTTAATAAAAATACCGTAGAAAAGTACACGGTAGTGAAACATTACCGTAGACCGTGTTTTAGCCAAAAATACCGTGCATCTACGGTAATTACCGTGTATCTGGTAACACTGCACGTGGCGCTGCGCATCCTTGCGGGCCCCCGGCCGACCGTCGCAGCAGTCCGAGCGGCGGGGCGCGGGCGCAGGCGCCGAGGCACACACATCGTGCGCGCGATTTCCGCGCCGGTGCATGCGGCGAACATATCTGCGTCCTTCCGGCTTCCACCACAAATACATAAAATACGACGCAACATATTTTAATTCAATTTCTCCCAGCATCATCATCTGCCAATCAGCTAAGACATGTATTGCAGTAATTCTTTAATTAATTTAATCTGCTTAAAATACCTCGGAAAAAGTGCTTTTCTAAGCTTAGCCCTAAAATCCCTAATTGCTATTTCTGTCATTACATAATTAAGTTATTCACGAAGGCTCATGAGATCTGTTCTGCAACGAGGGTGTTAGTTTCTCGTTCGTGTGTTGACTTTCTGTTCTCTTGCAGTGGGCTGGCTGCGATTGAAGTGCCGGGGTTTAAGCACTTCGGGGTTACATCACGTTCATTCTGTACAATGTATGTATATTCAGGTTTAAATCTGAATAATATTTCATTGAAGTTCTCTTGTGTCTTTCATTCCAAGGATAAAATATTCAGTTTGATACTGAGTAAAGATTCATTTGAGTCTTTGTAACGTCTCGTGAAGTTGTTTTGTTATTCACCTTCCATCAAGATGGGACTTGCCTCTAGGAGGCGCTTATGTATCAGTGTATAGTCTCGACTTGGTGTAGACCCGTGACTATCGTCGCTGCTCCGTGCTGAGTCACGAATTCCTCACGCCTTTGGCTTTCACAAACATGCGTCCTCTGTGATTGCAGAGAGATTCGGGGTTAACGGGGTTTCTTGTTTGTGTGTTGACTTTCTGTTCTCTTGCAGCGGGTGGGTTTCTCTGAGCTTTGGAAGAGCTCTGTTGAAATGGTAGCTTTGCTTGTTTGCCGTCACAGTGCTATCGCTCGCTTGGCTTCGCCTTGAAGTGTCTGCCGCCATCGATAGGTTCGTCCCCTATCACATCATGGGACGGAACATACAAGGCGAAATGATAGTGTGTGTGTGTGTATTGTTGCCTCTTTTATGGAAGTCGATAGAGACTCAGGACCTTTTTAAGCTGTCCTGACATCTTTAGGGCCTGTCTTATTATGCCATTGCGATCCATGTCTGGTGAATCTGACCTCAACTTCCCAACCCCTCCTACTGTCAACCCATGCCATGAAATGTGAGTTTTGTTTGTTTTTTTGCACAACATGGTGGTTTTTATTCTTCCAGTTCTCTTGTAGTGGGTTGGTTGCGATGTAATTAGTGCCTGGGTGTGGCACTTCCTCGACGAGGAGTTATTTCGTTGGCGTAAGGGGTTCTCTTGTATAACGTTGCCGCGTGCTTTCGTGTATACGGATGAAAATTCGATATTTCTTATCAATTAAATAATTGGAGAAGTTCCCTTGTATCGTCTCGTGAAGTTGTAGTGCTACTAATTGTTATAGGTTCAGATTTCAAGTTGTAAGCCCATCGTCGCCATGACGTCATCATCTGCAACTCGTTAGTGACGTCACTGGTTTATTCATATCTAGCAATTTTGTTTCGATTGCATCTGACTTAATGCGTATGTCGAATTTCTCAATTGCTTTAATCATTGGAGAGTATTTTTCTGGCAGACCAGCTAAAAGTAAGGATCTCATCTGTTAGCGACAGAATTATCTGAACCCCATAAGGACAACTACGGGGGTGCCGCGTCGGGGATCGGTGCCACTTGACACCGGGAGCGCGGCGGAGGAGCCGTGCGGGGTCCGCGACACCGGGCTGGCCGCACACCGACCCACTCAAGACAGTCCACACCGTTCTCCCAGAGCGTTCACTCATATAGTACATATTTTATATTTTTGTAACCGCTATTTTTATTGATTAAATAAAACTTTTAAAGTCACCGGCATTTACCTTCACACCTTACATCATCCATTCGTCATTAATGAGAAAACAGTACCACGTAATCTTTGGAAAGTTTCCGTGAATTGATTGACATACATTGTCATACAATCACAATTTTCCAATCTTAAGCATATCAGATTTCGAAGCAAATTGATTCTATGTGTATATTCGAAATCGTCGAGCATCTGTTTAATCTTGTGCCATAACGCATAATGTAAATTTAGTAATGTTTTATTGGAGAAGTTCACTTGTGTCGTCTCGTGATGTTTCATTTTGTTGTGTTTCGTCTTGTTCATGGAAATACCCGTGAGAATTTGGTGCATAGTTATTGCTGTTACCAGCGGCTCGTAGGCTGCATCAACTCTTTCTAAATAGTCGGCAATATTCGATTTCCAAGCATTCTTCAGTGATATTTATCTGTAGCAATGTCTGTGTGCAGTATCGCAGCCGGAAGGCTCGTGAGCTCTGTTGCTACATCGAGAGCATTAGCTTCTTATTCGTGTGTTGACTTTCTGTTCTCTTGCAGCGGGTTGGCTGCGATATAAAAAGTGCCGGGGTTTATGCACTTCGGGGTTAACGGGGTTTCTTCACGTCAATTCATGGAAAACATGTATAATATTACAATTATTTAAAGCTGAGCAATAATGTATTGGAGAAATTTATTTGTGTTGTTTTTTGAAATTGTTTCGTCATTTACCTGCCACCATGATGGGAATGTCGTGGGTGTTCCAGGTGAACATGAAATTCATAGATTTATTGTAATATACTCTTTAATAGGTTTACAATAATTATAGAAAATTGTCGAGTCGAAAATAGGCGCGCGGGTTTCCCCACGCGTAGAGCTTAGGCGACTGGCGAGGCGGCGCAGCGATGCAGCGCACGCGGCGCACCGGCGCCCCTCGCGGGCGGCTCCCTCCCGGCCCCTGCCACCTCCCCGCAGACCCCTTGTGTCTTAGCGGACGCGACATCCTCCCGGCGCTGGAACGCTTCACTCGAAAGGGTTTCAGGATTCGGCAGGGCCACGATACGGTTGAGCGCGCGTCGTACCACTCCTCCTGCTGTGGCAACGTCTGCGACGCGGACCACGCCGTCACGTCCTGGGAACAATTTAGCAACACGGCCGAGGCGCCAACACAATGGCGGGGTGTCCTCCTTTAGTAGGACTTAGTCGTCTTCTTGAAGGTTGTCTGATCTTGTGCGCCACTTGGTTCTTGTCTGCAGTTCTGCAATGTACTCGCGGCTCCAACGCTGCCAGAAATGTTGCTTGATCTGCTCCAGGCGCTTAAACCTGTCGAGGCGGTTCATTTTATTTCTTGAAAGTTAGGAGATGGCAGCGAAGTTATTGGTCTACCAATCAAAAAGTGGCCCGGAGTCAAGGGATAATAGTCGGCGGGAGAGGAACTCAAAGGGCAAAGAGGCTGACTATTAAGAATGCCTGCTATTTGTGTAAACAGGGAAGATAATTCTTCATAAGTTAAATGCGCGACACCCAATACTCTAGTGAGATGAAATTTGGCAGATTTGACGCCTGCTTCCATTAGACCATTGAAGTGAGGAGCGTATGCGGGTGAGAAGCGAAACTCAACTCCTTCGTTGGCAGCAAAATCAATGAAATTATGGGCATTGCACTTTAAATAATTGTCTAACTCTCGGGAAGCAGAAACAAAATTGGATCCATTGTCGCAGAATATTTGCCTTGGCTTGCCTCTTCTAGCTATAAAGCGTTTTAAGGTTAAAATGAAAGCGTCCTTTGACAATTCGCTCACCGCTTCCAAACGAATGCATTTGTATCGAAAACATATGAAAATACACAAGTAAATAAATAATGAATAAATAAATAAATAAATACACCCAACAGTCACACACATAGTCCCGACCCCACATTAAGATCAATTAAGTCTTGTGTCGCAGGTATCAGAACTACGAGAGACTTTTCGGTCTCACAAACACCCAAACCCGAAAGAAATATTTGTGGGCCGCACAAACATTTCTCTCGGTGCGGGGATCGAACCCGCTTAACAAGTAACATTTTGTAATTTTGCAGCCGCGGCCCTTGCGGTCAGTGATCAAAAATGGTCCGGCAAAATCTGTTCCTACTGTCACAAAAGGAAAATCTGGAATAAGTCTTTGGGCGGGAAGGTTTCCCATTATATTTTTCATTGTGTGACCCCTGGAGCGTCTGCAGGTCGTGCAGTTGTTTACAACGCGCCTTGCCAGATTTCTACCACCGATGGGCCAAAAGCGCCCTCTCAAAGAACATAGTAGAGCCTGGGGACCTACATGTAATAGCCTTCATGCTCTTGTTGAAATAAGATTTTGGTAAAATAGCTATTAGAACTCAATTAAATAGGATGTTTCAAATCAAAACTGTATTCTGATGCTGGAATTCTACCGCCTACTCTAATTATTTTACTATGTAAAAATGGATTTAGTCCAGATATATTTGATTTAGGATTTAATGTATTACCCTTTAAAAGTATGTCATATTCCTTAGAGAACGATTCTAACTGTGAAATATATATTAAAGTGAATACAAAGCCTTGTCTAGTTCTGGTTTAGTTAAAGACCCAATCGTTTTAGATGTAGAATTTTTACAATTGTTAGCAAATCTGTGCATGTATCCTACTACTCGTTGCAAATTTCTTAATTTGGAATACTTATGAAAGTTTATTATTGGCAAATCTGAATGAGAAATAGTGACCGGATGGGCCTTTACTTCTGGCAAATCCTTTAATTCTATGGTTCCCGGATTGCAAGGCCATTGAGACATAGGCAGTGATAAAAACTTAGGGCCATGCCACCACAAGTCACAACTGGCAACCTGTTGAGGATTAACTCCACGAGAGAGGAGGTCAGCTGGGTTATGTTTAGTGGGCACATGACGCCATGAATCTGTTTCTGATAATTCTTTAATAGCAGCGACGCGATTGGAGACAAAAGTTTTTAAATTGGAAGAACCGTTGCGTAGCCAACCAAGTACCACGCTAGAATCTGTCCAATAGTAATGTTGCAAAATATTGCGTCGCAAAGCTTGGGTCACCGCCGAGGACATTTCAGCAGCGAGTAGTGTTCCTGAAAGCTCGAGGCGAGGTATTGTGATAGGGTTAGATGAAGGAGCTACGCGAGATTAAGCACATAGAAGGTGGACGTCCACCTTTCCCTCTGCGTTAGTAGATCTAAGGTACAAGTAATGCGCCATAAGCGTGTTGAGAGGCATCACAAAAACAATGCATTTCGACTGAAATTGAGTCTGCAATAGACGTCCACCTAGGTATGGACAGCATCGAAATAGACTTAAGACCTTCAACAAATTGCTTCCATGGTTTAACAACTTGGCTGGGTGCAGGATCATCCCAGTCAAGTTTTAGTGACCATAAGGTCTGAATTAGAATTTTAGGAATTATAGTACACAATGATAATAAGCCCAATGGATCAAAGATTTTAAATGTGGAAGATAAAATAGTTCTCTTTGTAAAAACTTGAGAGTGTTCTTCAATTGCCGGAAAGTGAAGAGTATCTGTAGAGGGATTCCAGTCCAGACCAAGTGTGTTTGTGGACTGGCTCAGTGCTAATTTTCCACTAGACTGAATTACGTTAGAAGAAAGCACGGATGGCAAATTAGAACGATATTTTCGCAGATTAAAACCACCTTTAGCAAGAGTTAGGTGAAATAGATTGTTGTAGGCCCTTGTACAACAAAAGCACCGTAAGCTCAAAGGATTTATTGCAACAGTCGCGTGCTGTAGCACTAGACGGGTGAATAAGGCGTGCTGGGATTAGAATTTAGCAATAAATGGGATGCCACACACACACACACAAACTTAGATATAAGGCTATCAATGTTAACATGCGGCATTAATTAGCTGCGTAGGCGTTAGTAGTTAGTTGCCTAACCAATAGGTAGCCATATTGGATGCCGCGCACTTGTTATGAAGTATGTAAATATATGTAATAAACTAGGAGTTTGGAATTGGAACGGGCTCACTTTAGGTTGGTGACTCCACTTCGCATCTGGTTTACGTAATCTTGTCGCTCCAACGAGCCGGTATTGTCCCAGGAGCCACTGCGCCACGTGTCACGTGTCTTGTCCAAACTGGTTCGAGTCGGTTTTCTCGCAGGATTCAACGAAGATCGCACGTCCTGTCACGGTCGCCACTTTATGTTCCAGGTGAACATGAAATTCATAGATTTATTGTAATATACTCTTTAATAGGTTTACAATAATTATAGAAAATTGTCGAGTCGAAAATAGGCGCGCGGGTTTCCCCACGCGTAGAGCTTAGGCGACTGGCGAGGCGGCGCAGCGATGCAGCGCACGCGGCGCACCGGCGCCCCTCGCGGGCGGCTCCCTCCCGGCCCCTGCCACCTCCCCGCAGACCCCTTGTGTCTTAGCGGACGCGACATCGGGTCTGGACGAGTTCGTTGGTTTACGTATTGTTAACTCGGTGTAGACGCGTGACTCTCGTCGCTGCTCCGTGCTGAGTCACGGGTTCCGCAGCGCGTATCTGTGGTTTTATTTATTCTAAGTGCCGGGGTCTTTAGGCGCTTCGGGGTTAACGGTGTTTCTTGTTTGTGCGCTGACTTTCTGTTCTCTTGCAGCGGGCTGGTTGCGATATAAAAAGTGCCGGGATTTATGCACTTCGGGGTTAATGGGGTTTAATCACTTTCATTTCAAGGATAAACTATAAAATGTTATTCTGAGTCAATTTATTGGAGTTATTTTGTGTCGACTCGTGAAGTTGCCTTGTCTTGATCGTCGAATATCAGCAATTTCAACCGCTCGTTGCCTACGACTGCGGATTATTTGTAGATGTCGTTTGGTGTCTGTTTCGAGACATATTTCAGGACAAAGAGAGTATTAGCTTCTAGTTCCTGTGCTGACTTTCTGTTCTCTTGCAGTGGGTTGGCTGCTATTTAAATAGTGCCGGGGTTTATGCACTTCGGGGTTAACGGGGTTTCATCACTTTCATAGCAAGGTTATTTTAATAGTATAAATTTAGTAACTTATTGAAGAAGTTTAATTGTGTCGTCTCGTGATGTTGAGCCGGTTTTGTTGTATTTTTGTGAACATTTGATGCATAGTTATTGATGCTGCATCGACTCTTTCTAAATAGTCGGCAATATTCGATTTCCAAGCATTCTTCAGTGATATTTATCTGTAGAAATGTCTGTGTGCAGTATCGCAGCCGGAAGGCTCGTGAGCTCTGTTGCTACATCGAGAGCATTAGCTTCTTATTCGTGTGTTGACTTTCTGTTCTCTTGCAGCGGGTTGGCTGCGGTCTGCGATATAATAAGTGCCGGGGTTTATGCACTTCGGGGTTAACGGGGTTTCCTCACTTTCATTTCAAGGATAAACTATAAAATGCTATTTTGAGTAATGATTTTTTAGAGTTCTTTTGTGTCGACTCGTGAAGTGTTATTGGAATCAAGTATAACAGCTTACATAATAGGTCCCATTTAAATGAAATGATGACTAATCCGTGGTGCTTCACGGCTGGCTTCTCTGGCTGTAAATGTCTTTATGCGAGTTTATTTACCTCTTTAGTTCATTGTTTTGTCACCCGCTTTATTAGGGAGGGAAGTGGACAATAATTTATTTCCAACTCCTCCTATTAATTTAACTTTTTGATTGATTTCGTTGCGGGTTAAAGACAAGTTAGACATTCCCGGAGCTACCTCGATCCTCGGGCGACATGTGCGGTCGCAGCGTAGTCATCGGTTGTAAGTAGGTTCGATTCCGAGTTTGCGTTATCATCGGATCATGACTTAGACGTTGGTTTCGTCCAGTGTAGCAGGCGGTGATGTACCCGTACGCCGCAACCTTCGATGTCACATACCCGTTCGGGGCATGTTATGTCGTGCGGTTAAACAACAAAACACAATCGGTGTTTCTTTACACATAGCCATTTGTCTCTACGTAGTGCACGTTTAAATAAGCGGCAATTGGGCAACGTGTGGTTGCCTTTTTTGCAAAATAGACACTTGGCGTCATAAGTACTAGTCACAACAGTATATACTGAGCGATGTGGATGCTTGTCTTCGATGATATACGTCCTCTTAATATTATATTCTCGAGGCTGGACATATCCAACGGCGGCTATCATTCCGCTTCCCATTTCATGAAAGTAGCTAGTAATTCCAGCTTAGGTTTTTCTTCATAACGACGACTATATGCAAAATCAGTCCACTTACCCATCAAGGTGCTCTGCAATTTAGACAAAATGGCGGCAACGAGCTCTAGACTACGAAGATAAATAAATAAATAATAATAAATAAATATCTACACCCAACAGTCACATACATAGTCCTGACCCCACACTAAGATCGAGGCTTGTGTCGTGGGTATCAGGAACTACGAGAGACTTTTCGGTCTCACAAACACCCAGACCCGAAACAAATATTTGTGGTTCACACAAACATTTGTCTCGGTGCGGGGATCGAACCCGCAGCCTCTTGTTTCACTGCGCCACGGAGGCTGTCAAATCGAAGATAATCGTGTTGTTTGAGTGCATTTATTGTTGCTACACAATTACTGATTTTAATAGCGAAATTAATCAAATCTTGCTGACAATAATTTGATAACACAAGTAACTTTTTAACTGAGCCGTTATATTATAAATTATTAAATCTGGTCGACCAAACCTCAATTCCAGGGTGCTCATAACATCTAATGGTGGCGTGTTGCCAATGAGGTCCGATACGGCTTCTTTTGCTACACCTCGCAACGCGCGCCGTAGTCGCCATGTTTTCCGCGTCACTAAACCCACAAATTCGAGATGATTCTTCATACGCGTTCTTGAAATGCAGCCATTTTATGGAGTCTCCGCTAAATACAGGCAGTTCGCTTTGTTGCGTGCCCGGTTCTTTCATAAGGTCCTTCAAGTTGTGAGCGAGTTGTTCAACATTAATGTTATGTGGCTGTTCCTGCCGATCCAGCCATTTATTAACACTGCGTTGGTGTTCGTGCGCAGCGGACGCAACATACTCAGAACATGCGTCGTTGTCGCGGGACACTTCAACTTTATTTTGGCCTTCGCTTCCGCTGCCTCTAGTTCCAGCTGTTTTCGTCGTGCAGTTGAAGATGCCGTAGACTTTTTTGAGCAAACTATTTTTTGCGATGCACAACTCGATTTGGCTGTCATTGGCGTTGCCTCAGCTCGTACATGGTCCCGTGGCATTGAATCACGACCGTTGCCATGGGAAACCATATTATCGGACTTATTTGCAGCACTCTCCATAATAGGGCTGATAATGAATAGACAAATTCAATATGACTTTGCCGACCCGGGACTCGAACCCGAGAGCTTTGTAACCGTACCGTAATACAACTACGCCACCGAGGCATTCTAAAGTAATAAATCCATTATGAATTAAGTATGTTACAAACATTTCAAATGTGGTAGTGGAGTTAACTGAAAAGGACAAAAAAATTGTATAAATGACGAATTCTTATTGTTTATTGCAATTTGCAGTACGAATGTGTGGGAGTGTAATGTACTCACTAAACGCTCCCAATATTGCTTTTGAAATCTTGTCGATATTAAGAATTAACGAGATTACGAAATAACTGATACATTTTACGATGTATTTAATGCTGTTTTAACATTTTTTAATTGAGAGCCGATTCTTCAATCGTTTAATAAAACGTATTTGAAAGAATACATGAAAAAAAGTGTTTAGAAAAAATCGAATTGTTAATAACTTATTTACCGAATACATAAAAATAACGTTATAAAAACGGCTTCTCATAGTATTTACTTTTATTCAGGGTATATAAAGACTGCGACCGAAAACGAAGCCAGGTGGTAGTATCAGCGACTTCAAACACAATGCAATTAAAAATTTCGTAAAAAAAATCGTCAACTTTTTTTGAGAATTTTTTACTTATCCTCCTATTTGGGTGATAAATACACAGTTTTCCTAAAATAATGATGTACACCTTTTTATTTTTTACGACGTAATGGTACGTTAGGGTTTAAATTACTATTTTCGCAATAACTTGGTATTTACTACCCAAACACAATGATTTTAAAAAAATTGCAAAAAAACATCTGTCGCTAATTTTGCGAAATTTTTATTTGCATTATGTCTGTAACCACTAAAACTACCACCCTTTTTTTTTTTTTTGTCCAAGAGGAAAAGCTATTAAGCTCCCCTTTCGGTACCCCGGGGGAGGCCGAAAGGGGTATGTCAGTGTCTCTGGCCTTCCAGACCGGCACGCTGCGGATTGTGGCCGGGCTGGGTCCCTAACAGTACCTATGCCAGCATACTGACTAAAAACCCCTTGGTGACCGTCACACGCATTATGGGCGGCACCGGACATCCCAGGGCGAGAGGCGCCCCGATTTACATCCGAGTAACCGCCCCGCGCAAAACCATTGCTGGTTCTTCTATTGTGGGGCCCTGAATGCCCCAACTTAACCACTGTTTTTGGACGCCCATTTGAGATGTTGTGGGCGTCCACGACAGAGACACTAGGCCATGGGCTCTATCGTACATCTCAGAGTCGTTAAAAGTGTGGGCGCACTGCCCCCGCAGTTTGCCCAACGACCCCGAGGGCCCCTTTAGGTCGCCTCTTACGACGGGCAGGGATACCGTGGCGGAATTCTTGCACCCCCGAACCACCCGGCTTCGTTTTCGTTCGTAGTCTTGATATACCCGGTATAACAACGTACCAAGTATCGTAATAATAGTTACGTTTGTATAATAATTTAATAAGTTTTACTGTATTTTTAAGTATTTATGTTAAGCTATGTGTTTGGCATGTAATATGATTGTCATTCCAAATTGTTAATGTTTTGTAATAAATGATTTATGATAAGTCTGTGTATAATTTCCCCATCATGTATTGTAAAGGAATGTAATAATTTTTGTTCAGTTCTTGACGTATAATATTGGACCAATAAATAATTACTTTAACGATTTTTTTTATGAGCTTGTCTATTTAACATTGCATAACCTCAATTAAAATGATTAAGTATAGAAATCACTGGTCACAATGCTACAAAGTGTTGGTGAAAGCAGTTTTTTTTGGCATTTAAAGTTACCAGAATGGTTGTTACTTTAAAATTAAAACTATTGGAGAAAGGATTTTAATGTATTTTGTTGCTGTGCCTACATAGTTTGGTCTATCTCCCGTTACTGGTTTATCGTCTAATTCTGGGAAACAGTAAATAAAACAAGAAATTATTAAAATGGGATTATATGTATTTGGGTTGTTAATAATTACGAGCTCCCAGGTTCGAATACTGGGCCGGGCAATCTACTTAGTGTATTATTTATTACTCTTTTTTTCGCGTTTTCACTATTGCTATCTCGTTCCATTGTAAATGCAAAGGAAAATATCCAGTAGTCTATTGAAATTCTGTTTACGCCCACAAATGTTCCTTTTGTAATAGATGTGTCTCACATCTTACAAAGAGATATTTTTAAATTCATCAATTTGAATTTATTCCTTGTGATTTTTAACTTAATTTCTTGTTAATGTGTTGACTTTCTATCCTCCTGCAGCGGGTGAGAAAAATGCTCGAGACTGAAAATGTTACAAATGTTTACAATAATTATTTGAGCTTCGTGGCTAGTTGATACGTATCGGACATGAAATGACGAATCGACGATCGCGGGTTTGTATTCCAAGGCACACCTCTGACTCGAAGTCATGTGTGTATTTAACAATACACATATAAACGGTAAAGGAAAACATAATGAGGAAACCTAGATAACTTGAAGATGGTAACAAGGTTCTTTATATGTAAAGTCTCAAGTCTGCCAACCCGCACTAGGCCGCGCCGGCGTGGTAGCAAGCCCTTTTATAAAAGAAAACTCACCAGTACCCCTAGCCGGAACATTTTGCAGTATCGTAATAGAATAGTAATAGTAAAATTTTGTATGGGAATTTAAACAGCGCCATTGTGAGCGTATTTGGAACTAAAATGTGACAGCGGGAAACGTTTACGATACTATAGTATAGTTAGCGAGTAGTTTAACGATAGTTTTACTTTAGAAATGTATGAAAAGTGGCAGCAGGAATAATTTTTGACGTATAGTATCGCCAATTACTATAGTTTTGCTGTCGAAAAATACGAGAACTTTCTCACCGAGATTTTGTCAGTGAGAAAGCTATCGTGAATGTAGTTTTGCGATTTATTTTATTTGAAATAAGGCAAAATGTGTTAATTACGATCATACTCAGTGCCCTCGACGTCTTATTGTTATTTTGTTTATTTATCTACTCCGTGTTTCACTAAAAATAGGCAATTCAATATGGAGTTACAATTGTGTTGTTTCAAATATTTTTGTTACTAACAGCGGCATTATCAAAAGAAGGTTACTTCCTATCCTAAGGACTTCTCGGAATCGGAGCAATGAACTTGGGAAAAAGTATGAGGATATAAGAAGACTAGACTTAGTGTAGTTTTAAAATGAATACCTAACTAAAACTGTAACATTAATAAATAAAACAATCATATTATGCACTTTTGTTTTATGTTTTGTGTACCTACTTATTTATTTTATGCAACAGGCTCATTTCAATGTGTAGTCAATATGGGCAAGTTCTTAGCTACTTCTTCATATTATATTATTGAAATGATATATGTGAAGAAAGTTACGGAGGCTCTTAACAGGCAAAAATGTAGCGAATACTTTCATTAAGTTTCCACCTTAAAGGTATAAAGGCATTATATTAAACAAACATCTGTGTCTATATCTATTATCTATTATTTATAAGTTTAATTCTTTACATTCACAATGTGTTACTTAGGATCATACTCAGTGTCCTCAACATCTTATTTGATCTTATTGTTATTTTGTATAATTATCTACTCCGTGAAATGAAATGAAATTCGTTTCTTGGTCACGTAGGCAATTAAATAGCTCTTATGACAAGTCAATACACATAGTACTTATTTTCTATTTACAAGATATTCGTTGTAATACTTACATGTTTCACTAAAAATAGGCAATTCAATATGGAGTTACAATAATTGTGTTATTTCAAATATTTATAATTCTTACTAATAGCGGCATTACCAAAAGAAGGTTAATTCCTATCCTAAGGTCTTCTCGGAATTGGAGCAACAAACTTAGGAACAAGTATGACGATATAAGAAGACTAGACTTAGTGTAGTTTTAAAAATGAATACCTAACTAACCTTTTATAAAGAAAACAATCATATTATGCACTATTGTTGTATGTTTTGTGTACTTACTTATTTATTTAATCCACAGGCTCATTCCAATGTATAGTGGATGGGCAAGTTCTCAACTAGTTGTTCATATTATGTTATCAAAATGATATATTATGTGAAGAAAGTTACCTAGGCTTTTTACGAGCAAATATGTAGCGAATACATTCATAAAGTTTCCGCCTTAAAGGTATAAAGGGATCATATTAAACAAATGTCCGTGTCTATATCTATTACCTATTTATGAGTTTATTTCTTTACATTCGTTGACGAGTGGCATCCGTATAAATTTGTTTGATGTTGTTGTTATGTCAATTGTCAAACAAAAAATGGCTACGTTCGGAAATATAAATGCTTAATTGCTTGAAATTATTTTTTAAAATTTAGATCAATTGTTATTAATACTTTTTTGCGTCTTAATTCATTTTCATAACCTTTAACATGTCTTTAAGGCATGCTATAGGCTTTTTATTATTTTATGATAATAATATATTTTTTTACAAACACGGTGAATGATAATTCCGCACGAATCATTCAATAATATTCATTCATTGCCATAGGTTATCTGTGAGTATCGTATGGTATTATTCAAGAGTTTACGAGAGTATGGTTAAACGGTTCATGCTGCCGCCAAATATAGTTATCGAGTAGTAATAGTAAAGTAATGATTGTTACTATACTATTACTATACGATACTGCAAAATGTTCCGGCTAGGGGTACTGAAATCCATTTTTCAAGTTAGTGAGCGAGAAATATTTGGTGTTCTATACACAATCTTGCCGAGTATGTTTTCTAACTACCCTCGTACCTAACGAGAAAAACTTAAGACGGAAATATATTTTATTAATGACATCAAACTTAATTGACATACAAACTCAACAGCAAGGTAGAAATTAGATATAATATACAAAATCCTATCAAATAAAAACAGAATTTTAAGAACTCATTGTTATTTAAAATTGAAAGGGTTGATTTCATAGACTATAAACATAATATTTTTCACTCGGTCATTGAACGAATGGTTTTTGATTCTGATCGAAATGCTAAAGATGGCGCTGTTAAAAAGATGACATTCTCGCATAATCACTGACCGCAGTATTACGTTCCAAAAACCACAAATTCAGGAATCAATATTTTTAACATTAAAACGAGATAGTCATATAGTCAACATTGGAGTTAGAAAGAGATGGTAGTAAGTGCAATTTTTCAAAAGTCGAATCGGGCGAATCTTTTGACATGTCTTTGTTATTGTTTTGAATTAAATTTTTGCCAAAAATGTCGGATAATACCACTCAAAATGAAGAAAAGACTGTTCTTCCACATCACATCCAACAACCGCTATGTACCACGAGGCTATCGTACAGACAGGGCAGAAAGTTAACTGCGGTAAAGGTACGTATTTAACAGTTTGTATTAGAACGTAGAAGTGTTTCAATCAGTTTATTAATTAAGGATTCCTAACTGCTGTGTTTAGACTACACTACTAGACCACATATTCTATTGACTTATTCTACAGTCACAGAGAAATCCTTTACTAAATGTAAGCATTTTCACATTAATCTTGGAATTGGCCTGTATCCAGCGAGTTTTGCACCCTTTATTTCCTCTAAAATATTATTTCCAGGTATACACAATCAACGATGAATCAGTACACCTATTAGTGTTCGGAGTGCCATCATTGAACCTACGACAAGAAACAAAATCCCTCTTCTGCAAATTCGGCAAACTTCTCCAATTCAACCTAGCACCAAGTTACCCTTGCGAACAATTTACAGAAACGTACCATGCGTTGTATGAAAGAATATCATCTGCCAAAATTGCTAAGAAAATTATTGACGGCAAGAACTTCTATGGCGGTGTCTTACATTTATGCTACGCTCCAGAACTTGAAACGTTAGATCAAGCAAGAAGTAAACTAATGCAACGACGAAGGGATGTTTATAACCGCTTGCAACGTAATGAGGAAGCGAAAAAAGCTGCGATTATAGAAATAAGTGAAAAATCTACAGAAATAAAACTACAGTTACCAGAAAATACGGAAATTGTGAATGAAGTAAAAGAAATTGAGCAAACAACAGAATATAATGCTAATTTGTCTATGCCAGTTAAAATGAATATGGGGGAAACCAATGTTGTTACTTTTGGAAAGAAAAGAAAGAAAAAGATAAAACAACAGGCGATAAAAGAAAAGAAAGCAAAAGATATAGACATAGTAGATTGTACACAAGTTGATAAGGAGACTGTGACAAATATTGATGAAGTGTTAAATGAAAAAATCGAAGTAAGAAAGATACCACAGAAAGGTCTTAATAAAATTGAGTTTTTTATTAAAAAATAAAATTGTTGTTTTATTGTAATATTCTTCCCGAAGAATTTGTTAATTTTCTTTATGAAATATTCCAGTTTTAAAAATACTTTATAATTGATTGAGATATTTACAGAATTGAACTTAATTTTTTCAATAAAAAGTTTCTTTTACTGGACCTATGATATCATATTCATTGATCATAGATGAGGGAATGATTTGTCATTCTAAAACCCAACATAATAATAATATAATAAATAAATAAATATACCCAACAGTCACATACATGGTCCTGACCCTACACTAAGATCGAGTCTTGTGTTGTGGGTATCAGGAACTGCGAGAGACATTTCGGTCTCACAAACACCCAGAGGCCAGACCCGAAACTTTTACTTGTGAATCACACAAATATTTTTTTCGACGCGGGATCGAACCCGCAGCCTCACGTTTCACAGCCGACGCGGCGTCTAACCAACTTCGCCAAGGAGACTGTCAATTCGCATGATAAAAATTACTAAATCGCATAAATCAAAATTATGATGAATTGAGAATGCGGGACAATTATATCATATTTTTATTCACCGCATTTTAATTACAAATGACATTAGATTTTTATATAATTCACTAGCTTCTGCCCGCTAACTTCGTCTGCGTGATTAAATTTATTTAAAAAAATTATACATGTACAGATTATTTGGAATTTCCCATCCCGTTACATCCCACCTGTCCTGTCTCATTCTCACTCAAGGTATATAATTCACGCCCATCGCATCCCTTTGAGTATAAAAAGTAACAAATATATCGGATTTCCGTCCTCATCCCACGGGAACATTTAATTTATCTGGATTAAATGTAGCCTAAGTGTTAATCCAGTTTTAATACGGGGAATATTAGTTTTTCTCATTTATCTTCCATAATACAAAGAAACACCCTGTCTATAAATAAAATATATACCAGTTTTCAAATTGGACGTGCACCATTATTACTGTGAAAACTGCATCTCATTTCGTATGGTAGTTTTTGAGTAATGTGCAAGCAAACAAAAAGAAACATCCTGTATGTAAATGAAATATATACCAGTTTTTAAGTTGGACTTGCACCATTGTAATTGTGAAAACTGCATCTCATTTGGTGCGGTAGTTTATGAGTAATGTGCAAGCAAACAAAAAGAAACACCCTGTATGTCAATGCAACATATACCAGTTTTTAAGTTGGACCTGCAGCAATATAACTGTGAAAACCGCATCTCATTTGGTGCGGTAGTTTATGAGTAATGTGCAAGCAAACAAAAAGAAACATCCTGTATGCAAATGCAACATATACCAGTTTTTAAGTTGAACCTGCAGCAATACAACTGTGAAAACCGCATCTCATTTGGTGCAGTAGTTTTTGCGTGATGCGCAAGCAAACATACAGACAGACAGACAGACACAGACAAAAATTCTAAAAAAAATTGTTTTGGATTCTGTTGCTGTAATAAAGACCCCCCGCGTTGAAATTTCTTAAATATCTTCCATGTACAGACATCGATCATTTACATTTTTATTATATGTATAGAATAGATAGATAATTTAATTTGATTTATACTCATGATTTGGCAGCACGGTTACTAACCTTGGCCAGTTATGACACCTATTTGTATTGTTAGTCTGTGTCCTCTGCTAGAAGAGTTTGTTTGTCAAAATTGTTTATTTCGTTATGTCAGTGTTTAATTTACATATTTATAAATAAAAAATGAGAAAACGCTCCGATATAGGTCGAAATTCGCGAGTTGCCCGACGTACTCGAGCCAGACGAGCGAAACGGACTGAAGAAGAAAGAATTAGGGACAACGAGAAATCTCGAATATATTCGGAATTTAGAATATCGCAGGAAACCGACGAGGAAAGGACAGCTCGTCTGGCTGCAGGGTCTTTGCGCACCAAAGGACGATATCACTATAGAAAAAATAAACTGAAGAAGCAACAAATTAACGAAATGGTACAAAGAGTTACAAATGATAAAATCACAAAAAACAATAAAAAGAAACAGTTTTCTAAAGGTAAAATCGGTGGAAAGGAAGGATTTCTCTTCCCTAAACAGTTCTTTGAAATTAGTAAGAGTATTTTATTTTTTTATAAATTCATTATCTTAACTACCGAAAGTCTTAGCGAATCTTGCTCTTCCCTAAGATTTTCGAGATTTTCATGTGTCTATGTACCAATTCTATTGATATTTATGTCGAAAATGTGTTTGTTGCTATGTGTTGTAAAATTAAGCCAACTTGGAAAATAGACTCCACAAATTTTCTTTTAATGTTTTTTTTAAACACTCGACATCGGTAGAATCGCGGGGTGGTAATAGTGCAAAAACCATAAAAATATAAACTGAACTTAAGATTTTCATAGGTCATATTTTCTTTATAATAGTCCCATTCATTGAATTAAATATACTATGTCTTTGACTGTATCAGATGTTAAATGCCAGAAGTATTTTTAAAAATCCTCTAAAAAGTGTGTCTTCCCACTGACAATGCTTTTCAAGTCGCAAAATACTTTTAAATCCATTAATTTAAAAATAATATTATTTGCAGCATTAAAAACAATGTGCCAGCATCAATACACATCCAATACTGGAACAAATATGCCTGAGATGAGACAGAAGAGAAGATCAAACAGATCTTCGGCTAAGAATACAGTGACTGCCACCTCACCATGTATTAATGATCTATCTGAAATGCGGATATACTGGTAAGATCATTTTATTCATAAACTGGCTAGAATGCACCTGACGGTAGTTTCACATCCACTGATGTAAGATGGTATATCATTAGATATACTGGTGGTAGGTCTCTCATATGTGAGAGGCCGCCTGGATAGGTACCACCGCAATGCCTATTTCTTCCGCCAAACAGCAGTGTAAATGTGCTGTTGTGTTCCGGTTTGAAGGACATTGTAGCCAGAGTAGCTACTGGACATATTGAGACTTAACATCTTATGTCTCGGGATGGCGAGTGCAGTGGAATTCCAAGCATTGCCTTGTAATTCATGGTGTTGTTTGGTTTTGCTACTGTCCATGAGCGGTCGTATCGCTTACCATCAGACGAATAGCATGCTCGTCTCGCCATTCCTTGCAATAAAAATAAATAACAATAATAATTTTTATTCTTTTAATAGGATATTCATATTTACCCAGATAGAAACCAATTTACACAGTTACGAGCCGTCATAGTGAGCCACGTGTGTCGCATTACTGGGTTCGTGTATGTCTGGATAAAATCAGACATCATTGTGGCGAGATGAACAACTCACGTCGGTGGATACTATCTGCACTGCACTTACCATCAACATTGTAGCCACTTTGTTGTTTATAAAAATCGAATTACGTTCGTTTAATAGAATTTTGTAAATCATTTCAGGAACCGTATGGATATTAAATCAGAATTTGTTGAAAACCAATGGATGAACTGGACTGAAATGAAGGGAGAAACAAATATAGACACATTTTCCATCAATTCAATGGATGGGAGTAATAATTACCAACACTGTCAAAGTAAGTATATATCTATCTATTCAGGCACAGGTCCACTGCTGAACATAAGCCTCTCCGAAGGATTTCCACATTGACTGGAAGCCTGCATCCAGCAACTTTGTGCAACCTCAACTAGGTTGTCTGTTTTGTAGGCGGACGTCTGACACTTCGCTTGCCTGTCTGTGGCCTACACTCCAATTTTTTGGCCCCAACGGCTATCAGCTCTTCACGCTGTGCCTAAGTTATTTGTAGCAATAATCCCTTCTTTAGTCCTCATGGTTACTTAATAATTATATGCATATTTTTACAGACACGCTTGAACCTGACGAGCAAATGGAAGATGAATTGATTGAAGTCACCGATCAAATGATTGAATCACCAGTTATTATTGAAATTAAACCAGAAATTATGGACAATTTTGATGATGAGACCTACATAGTACCGGATAAAGAAATAAATATACAATACAATTCAGATATAAATACAGTTCAGAATATATTACAATACAATACAGATACAAATGATGGAATAAATACAGTACAGAATATGTTTTACAATACAGAGACAAATTCTGACACTATCAAATATAATACGGTACAGAGGATAAAACACAATATTCAGAATATTAATGGAACACAAGAGATGTTTCAGAAAATAGATGAAGCTGTTTCAGAAAATGTGTCAATCTCAGAGAAAATAGATTTAATATTAGATAAGTTTATATTAGACAAAACATCTATAGACCCGTTAAACCTTATGGTAATTACGGATAAGAAAAAGAAAAGATATAGGAGATAATAATTTAATAAAGATAGAAGATACTCGATGCATTTATTTTTATTTAAATTAGGACTAGAATTTTATTTGATAATTTTGTGGTTGTATACATACAATCTGCATCGGTGGCGTAGTTGTATTACGGTACGGTTACAAAGCTGAGGTCTCGGGTTCGATTCCCGGGCAAAGTGATATTGGATTTTTTTATTCATTATCAGCCTGGAGTCGGGAATTTGTGCCCTATATGGGGATAGGCTCGCTATCACATCGTGGGACGGAACAGACAAGGCGAAATGTGGGTGTCCTGGTGGCGCCTCTGCCTACTCTTTCGGGGTTAAAGGCGTGAGTTTATGTATGTATAAATTATTTCTATATGTTATCCTGCTAAGACCCTAGGCTATTATACCGGGTATATCAAGACCGCGACCGAAAACGAAGCCAGGTGGTAGTATTAGTGACTTCCAGACATATGTATAATGCAAATAAAAATTTCGCAAAAAAAATCGTCAACATTTTTTTGGTAATTTTTTACTTATCGTCGTATTTGGGTGATAAATACATAGTTTTCATAAAATAATTATGTACACGTTTTTATTTTTTAAGACGCAATGGTACGATAGGGTTTAAATTACTTTTTTCGCAATAACTAGGTATTTACTACCCAAACACAATGATTTTCAAAAAATTGCAAAAAAAATCTGTCGCTTATTTAGCGAAATTTTTATTTGCATTGTGTCTGTAACCACTAAAACTACCACCCGGCTTCGTTTTCGGTCGCAGTCTTGATATACCCTGTGTATTTCCTTAATAGAAATGACTTAGCAGAAAGCTTTGGGTAATTGTTGTGTAGGAGTAATTTAAGCACCAGAAAATGGATTAATAGGAACACAGTATTAACAAGGGTTGATCGACATAACTGCTCATGAAATATGAGGATATTTTAAATTGATTTTGTTTTAATTTCAAAGACTGATAATGTTACATATATTTAATATACTTATAGTTAATCTTTATTTATTCCTGTACCCTAATTTAAATTAAAATAATGTACCCCCATAGGTTTATTCCCTACTCACCCCTGTGTTTCTATTCACCCCATTAATTGTAATGTTGAAGTATCAAATATTAATAAAAATATATCACATTTAAAAGTGTTTTATTTAATAAATTATTCTTCTTCTTGGTACTCGTCGCCGGGTATTTCTTCTTCTTGTTCATCAAATTCTCCGTCTTCAACACCTACCTCCTGTGAATAAAGGATTTTTATGTAATTCTATGAAACTGGAAGATTTGACAAAGTGAAAATGTACTTTAGATTTCAGTAATAAAGTTCATTTCGCATTGCTCATAGATGTGAGTGAAAGCCCTCAGCAGAATTGTATTATATTGTGGTCTCCCTCTCTCCCATATTAAATACCAATGTAAGAAAAGGACAAGTCAAGACATAATTTTTTTTTTTTACACCCAACAGTCACATACATAGTCCTGACCCCACACTAAGATCGAGTCTTGTGTCGTGGGTATCAGAAGCTACGAGAGACTTTTCGGTCTCACAAACACCCAGACCCGAAACAAATACCTGTGGAGCACACAAATATTTGTTTCGGTGCGGGGATCGAACCCGCGGCCTCTCGTTTCACAGGCGGCGTCTAACCAACTGCGCCACGGAGGCTGTCAATTTTTGAGACCATTTCTTAAAGTTTTTATGTGGTCTGTATTTATCTTTGAATAGCATATTCTATTAAAGATTGTTTTAAAATCTAAATCTCTATATTAACTAATGATATGGTGCCCGATATGTCGATAGACTCGCCCCCTACCACATCGTGGGACGGAAAATACAAGGTGAAACTCTCTGGTTGCTACCAGGGAACCTCTGCCTACCCCTTCCGGGAAAAAGTGGCGTAGTTGTACTACGGTACGACTACAAAGTTGAGGTCTCGAGTTCGAATCCTGGGTCGGACAAAGCGATATTGGATTTTTCTATTCATTATCAGCCCGGAATCAGGAATTTGTGCCCGATATGGCGATAGGCTCGCCCCCATCACATCAAGGGACGGAATATACAAGGCGAAATGTGGGTGTCCTGGTGGCCACCTCTGCCTACCCCTTCTGGGAAAAAGGCGTGAGTTGATGTGTGTATGTAATATAAGATCTTAGATTATATACACGTCATAAGATATATAAAAGAAGCTTAAATAAATAATTAGTTACCTCATACTGCTGGTACTCGGACACCAAGTCGTTCATGTTGCTCTCAGCTTCCGTGAACTCCATTTCGTCCATGCCCTCACCAGTGTACCAATGCAGGAAAGCCTGGGAATAATCATAAATGCCAATTAAAAAAACTAGGCTTTTGCAACTAAGTTTTATTTCCTCTTTAAATTGGTATTTAAATACGACTTACCTCATTTTATTAATGTTAATTTCATCAAATTTTAAAAAACATTAGTTTCGCTCATTCACTGGCCGAGGAAATACAACTTACCTCTTTTTATTAATGTACAATAATGATTTCATCAAATTTTAAAAAACAGCTTCTCATTCACTGGCCCTATAAAGAACAAATTACCTTTCAAAAGCCCTCACCTTCCTTCTGAACATGACGGTGAACTGCTCCGAGATCCGCTTGAAGATCTCCTGTATAGCCGTGGAGTTGCCAACGAACGTGGCCGCCATTTTGAGACCGCGTGGTGGCACGTCACACACAGCCACTTTCACGTTGTTAGGAATCCATTCGACAAAGTAACTGAAATGAAATCAATAAACTTCAGTATGTCTTGTATAAGTCATTGTAGTATGGACATATTTATACTCTGTGCATCTGTAAATCTATCTATATATATATATATATATCTATATCAACCCATATACGTCCCACTGCAGGGCACGGGGCTACTCTTCAATCGAGAGAATCGATTGAGAGTGGTTAGGCCATATAGTCCACCACGCTGGCCTACTGCGGGTTGGCGAACTTACATACCGTAGATTTTTTTGAAAAAATCGCTACGTCATGCAGGGTTTCCTCACGATGTTTTCCTTCACCGTTAAAGTGCGTGGTGATTGACTATCAATACACACATAACTCCGAAAAGTCAGAGGTGTGCCCTGGGATTTGAACCCGCGACCACCGTGGACATATAGGCAGCCGCGTCTGGTCCGTTACCAACAGGCCACCACGCACTATCATGCCATCTGTAAATAAATAATAAATAAATACACCCAACAGTCACATGCATAGTCCTGACCCCACACTAAGATCGAGTGTGTCGTATCAGAAACTACGAGAGACTTTTCGGTCTCACTTACACCCAGACCCGAAGCAAATACCTGTGGATCACACAAATATTTGTTTCCGAGCGGGGATCGAACCCGCGGCCTCCCGTTTCACAGGCGGCGTCTAACCAACTGCGCCACGGAGGCTGTCGTCTCGAACTTGACACAACGCAAACCGGGGGTGAGGGAGAACGAGGAGATCCGAATGGCGGGAAATATGTGAAGACGTTGTGTAGAGAAACGAACCGATACTAAAAATAATTGCGTTTTACATAAACGTTGGACATACCTTAAATAGTGACCATTACAGTCATAGAAGGCACTTTATCTTTGTTTCACTTTATCTTTTACACAAGACTCGATCTTAGTGTGGGGTCAGGACTATGTATGTAACTGAATAGTATTCGTAGATCAGATCGCAAAAACTAGCTAACTTTTTAAATTCACTTTTTAATTTAATAATTATTAATTAAGGGTAGTTAATTGTGACAGTCACTGAGCGGATAACTAATACCTCAGTCCGCCCCGTGACCACGAAAGCTGTAAAGTAGTAACGTCGGGAAGTTAAAAAATGTAAAAGTTAAACCAAATCGCGATAAAATCCGTATAAAATAGTTTTATTTCAATGTGTAACATTCGCGTAAATCTAAGAAACCTTTATGTATGTAACTGTTGGGTGTATTTATGTATTGGCTAATTACCTGGAGTTCTTATCCTGAACGCTGAGCATCTGTTCATCCACCTCCTTCATAGACATGCGTCCTCTGAATATGGCGGCCACGGTGAGGTACCGTCCATGTCGAGGATCGCACGCCGCCATCATGTTGATGGGGCTGAACATCTGCTGGGTGAGTTCGGGCACGGTGAGCGCGCGGTAGCCCTGGCTGTTGCGGGCGGTGAGGGGGGCGAAGCCTGGGGGAAGACATACATCCAATAGTTATCCTTCCCCGTTATAGTGCCTGATGGACTTTCAATATAAACTTCGAAAAGTTAGAAGTGTGCACTATAACGATGAAGGAAAACATCGTGAGGAAACCTCCATACCAAAGCGATTTGTAATAATTTCTTTGGGATGTAAAATCCGCCCGCACTAGGACAGCGTGGTGGACTATATGGCTCACAGCTATCAATAGCAAACAAACATAATACAACTCCGTCTGCGTGATTAACTTTAATTGAAATTAACTTTATTTGGAATTTCGCATCCCGTCCCGTCCCATCCCGTTATATCCCACCCGTTCTGTCTCATTTTCACTCAAGGCATGTGATCCAATCCCATCCCATCCCTTTGAGTAAAAAAGTAACAAATATATCGGAATTCCATCTTCATCCCATGGGGACACTAAATTTTTCGGGATAAAAAGCCGTTTCTGAGCTCATCGCGAACTACCGCACAAACAAACAGACAAACCGACAAAAATTCTAAAAATCATTGTTTTGCGTCCTATTACGTTAATGCAGACCCCCCCCCCCCCCCCATATTAGTTTTTCTCATATATCTTCCATGTAGGTACAGACATCGATCGGTTACAAATTTATTATATGTTTAAGAACAAAAATATTTATATATAAAACATATGAACAATAAAAATAATGCCCTTGTAATTTAACGTTGAGCTTTTAGTATGCTAAAAGCTCAACGTTAAATTACAAGGGCATTATTTTTATTAAATAGCCATCTTTTTCTATGGAAAAAGATAAAATAAATCAATAAATAAATACACCCAACAGTCTCATACATAGTTCTGACCCCACACTAAGATCGAGTCTTGTGTCGTGGGTATCAGAAACTACGAGAGACTTCGGTCTCACAAACACCCAGACCCGAAACAAATACCTGTGGCTCACACAATTTTTTTGTTTCGGTGCGGGAATCGAACCCGCGGCCTCTCGTTTCACAGCCGGCATCTAACCAACTGCGCCACGGAGGCTGTCAATATAACTAATAATATAGATAACTCAAAATTGTAAACTAAGTAGCGAATCGCCATACAACTCTACAAAATTCTTCGTTAAAACATTTCTCGATAGTGAAATGTTGCTACAAAACAGATCTATGCCTACATAGTACATACATCTTGATTGTAGAGGAAGCCCGAGCAATGCAGTGAGAATACTACTATTACAATAACGTATACAGGGTATCTCAAGACCGCGACCGAAAACGAAGCCAGGTGGTAGTTTTAGTGGTTACAGAGACAATGCAATGAAAAATTTCGCAAAAAAAGCGACAGTTTTTTTGCAATTTTTTAAACATCATCGTGTTTGGGTGGTAAATACCTAGTTTTTGCAAAAAAATTAATTTAAACTTTGCGTACCATTGCGTCTCTAAAAGTAAACAAGTGTACATTATTATTTTAGAAGAATTACGTATTTATCACCCGAATACGACGATCAGTAAAAAAATCTAAAAAAAATATGTCATTTTTATGCGAAATTTTTAGTTGCATTGTGTTTGAAGTCACTAATAATACTACCTGGCTTTATTTTCGGTCGTGGTTTTGAGATACCCTGTATACTAGAGCAGTACCTGGCATGAAGAAATGCAGGCGCGGGAACGGAACCATATTGACAGCAAGTTTCCTAAGATCCGCGTTCAGTTGTCCAGGGAAACGAAGACACGTGGTCACTCCAGACATTGTCAACTGTGAAAAAAAAAATTACATACATACATAAACTCTCGTGAGAGCCTTTATCCCAAAAGGGGTAGGCAGAGACGCCACCAGGAGATAATGAATAGAAAAATCCAATATCACTTACACACTTTAACTTATCGTTACAACTACGCCACCGAGGCAGTCAACATAGTTTAACTGTATAGTACTTACAGATACAAGATGGTTGAGATCTCCATATGTAGGTGAAGAGAGACGTAATGTTCTGAAGCAGATGTCGTACAAAGCTTCGTTGTCGATGCAGAACGTTTCGTCCGTGTTCTCAACCAGTTGGTGGACAGAGAGTGTCGCGTTGTAAGGCTCCACTACTGTGTCTGAAACCTAGGGAGAAATATATTAATAAATACACCCAACAGTCACATACATAGTCCTGACCCCACACTAAGATCAAGTCTTGTGTATATCAGAAACTACGAGAGAGTTTTCGGTCTCACAAACACCCAGACCCGAAACAAATACCTGTGGTTCACACAAACATTTGTTTCGTGCGGGGATCGAACCCGCGGCCTCTCGTTACTCAGCTGGCGTCCAACCAACTGCGCCACGGAGGCTGATATTGTATTATTACTTCTTCTACGGACCAGACGCGGCTGCCAACATGTTCACAGTGGTCGCGGGTTCAAATGCCAGGGAACATCTCTGAATTTTCGGAGTCATGTGTGTATTGATAGTCAATCACCACGCACTAAATCGGTGAAGGAAAACATCGTGAGGAAACCTGCATACCATAGCGAATTGCTTGAATTTCTATGGTATCCAAAGTCCGCCAACTAGGCCAGTGTCGTGGACTATATGGCCTAACCCCTCGCAACCGTACTCTCGATTGTAGAGTAGGCCCGTGCCCTGCAGTGGGACGTATATGGGCTGATACAAACAAAACAAAATACACCCAACAGTCACATACATAGTTCTGAACCCACAATAAATTATAAGTCTTATTTATTTATTTATATACTGTATCAGCCCATATACGTCCCACTGCAGGGCAGTGGCGTTCCTAGGGTTTTGGACTAGGGCAAGCCCAATATTTTTTAGGTTTAACATACATACATACATAAACTCACGCCTTTATCCCCGAAGGGGTAGGCATAGGCGCCACCAGGACATCCACATTTCGCCTTGTATGTTCCGTCCCACGATGTGATAGGGGGCGAGCCTATCTCCATATCGGGCACAAATTCCCGACTCCGGACTGATAATGAATAGAAAAATCCAATATCACTTTGCCCGATCCGGGATTCGAACCCGAGACCTCAGCTTTGTAACCGTACCGTAATACAACAACGCCACAGAGGCTAATCTATTCTCTATACTTACATTATTCCCGGCTTCTCGCCAAAACGCACTTTTACGTCAATGAGAAAGTAATCCATAAAAAATTTTAACAAAAAAAAATAACCGACTTCAAAAAACTGACAAAAAATCCTATTAAAAATAAAATTCTAAAATAAGAAAAAAATCTGACTTATGACAAACTAAAATGCACTAAAAAGTAAAAAAATAATTGCGTGTTTTTCACGCAAGATTGTATTTATACACATATATTATGTATCCAGTTAAACTTTACATCTAACTCAACACATACCTATGAGTAACAAATAATTATAAAAACATTTAATTACAGTTCACCTAAGCTAAAATTTGAAATATATGTATGCACTACTTAAAAGACAATCAAATTATTAGAATAATGTACAATTATAGTTATTTTTGGAGTCGGTGTCAGCCAAGTTTTATGAGTAAGTAACTACATAAACGTCAGATATTATATTTTATTGAATTAAGGTTAATAAACAATAAATCAAAACTAACCGCGCCTCTACGCGGCCCACATAATAGTTTAAGAGGATATTCGTATAAAATAGATTTCATAAAGTTGTTGTCATTTAATATTGTCAGGTATCTTTGGCTGACACCGACTCCAAAAATAACTATAATTGTACATTATTCTAATAATTTGATTGTCTTTTAAGTAGTGCATACATATATTTCAAATTTTAGCTTAGGTGAACTGTAATTAAATGTTTTTATAATTATTTGTTACTCATAGGTATGTGTTGAGTTAGATGTAAAGTTTAACTGGATACATAATATATGTGTATAAATACAATCTTGCGTGAAAAACACGCAATTATTTTTTTACTTTTTAGTGCATTTTAGTTTGTCATGTCAGATTTTTTTCTTATTTTAGAATTTTATTTTTAATAGGATTTTTTGTCAGTTTTTTGAAGTCGGTTATTTTTTTTTGTTAAAATTTTGGTTTATTTTTTCATTTTTAGTGACTTAAATGTTCCATAGTCAAATTTTACGTACACAGCTTCTGGTAGCTTAAATAAATTAATCTTAGGTTCTCATAATAGACAATAGACCGTATTTTTTTTTACATCATGGTACTTTTTTTCTCAATCGGCAGCAAGAAAATACTGTGTAGCGTTTTGCCAAAAATTTGACGAGCAGCAACCCCGGTTAGCGACTGGACTTCCACAAATTTAGGCTTCGTTAGGACGTATATCTATTGTTGGTGCGTAACAACGTATGATATGCTCCGCGATTAATTTTAGCAGAAATGATTTACCATTACCTGCACCACCCGTGACAAAGTAACAGCTGACTTTCTCGTCCTTTCAAATTGAGTTTGATTGCCGTTAAGACTTTCTGAAACACATTCTTTTGTTGGATATTTAATCCTCGAATGCTTCTTAGGAACAATTCATCCGACATGACGGCTCGTTCTTCCATGTTTTCACAAAAGTTATCATCGTCATGTACAATTTGTTCACCAACACATAACAATCGGCAATGGATTTCATTACGGAATGGTATATGGCATAGGTACTATTAAACTGTACTAATATGATTCTTTGTCACTATTACAATTTACAACAGATCTTCATGATTTATTGGTATAGTCGCCGAAGATATTGACTATTTACATGTTTGTTCTTTTTCTCAACCGCCCCTACCCCTACTTTCATCCACCACTGTAACTTTACTTTTATACTGAATCCAATGCAAAAAGAACCATTGGAATCGTACTCAATTTTGAGGAGTTCTACTCTCCAGGACCGAAGATATTTATCAGATTTTCATGATTTATTGGTGAGATCAAAGTGTTAATACGTTTATTCTGATGCAAAAGAAATCACTAAAATCAGTTAAAAGCTGCCGAAGATATTGACTATTTACATGTTTCTTAATTTTCTCACCCCCCCCTCGCCCCTACCCCTACTTTCTTCCACTACTGTAATTTTGCTTTTATACTTAATTCAATGCAAGAAGAACCATTGGAATCCTACTTTATTTTAAGCAGAGAAATGAGGTAACAAACATAAAAAAAAAAAAAAAAAAAAAAGCAACATACAGTCGAATTGAGAACCTCCTCCTTTTTTTGAAGTCGGTTAATTATCAATCCTTTTTAGGTCTAGAACCTCAAAAAGACTGCATTACTAGACAAATAATCTTACCTTGGGAGAAGGCATGACGCTAAATGTGTTGACAATGCGGTCAGGATACTCTTCTCTCAATTTGCTCAACAGGAGAGTGCCGAGACCTGACCCAGTTCCTCCGCCCAGCGAGTGAGTTAGTTGGAACCCTGGAGAAAAACAATTTCAAGCTTATCTTACATACATACATACATAAACTCACGCCTTTTTCCCAGCAAGGAGAGCATTGGTGCTACCAGGACACCCACATTTCGCCTTGTATGTTCCGTCCCATGTGATAGGGGGCGAGCTTATAGCCATATCGGGCACTTTCTGACTCCGGGCTGATAATGAATAGAAAACTCCACTACAACTTTGCCCGACCCGCCCTCAAACAAGATACCATTCTAGTTGTGGCGTAGTACAACTGCATCGAGGCAGTCAAGTTGTCCAGGATGATTGTAATTATAATCGAATCGAATCGACACAAAAGAGATTTTTAAGATCGATGTGTTTAAAATTTGGTCTCCGACACTCCCTTCCGGAGTATAATGATCGTCTTAAATATTTCAATATTGTTAATTTAAATTTGAGACGCAAACTCACTGATCTGTATCAGCTCCATAAGATTGCTAATGGAATAATGACAGACGAATTGTTATCACAATTGGGTATTTTACTATAAGAAAGAAAAAATCTAAAAACTATAAATGTATATAGTAGAGCATTAAGCAATAAGTATATGTTAATTTCAGTTTATATTTCCAAGGAATAAATTTTATAATTCGTTTTGAAAATTTCAATTTTTTTATCTGTCCTAAAAATATGTGAAACGGCTGCCGCCATGATGGATAACGATTCTACGTCATTCCGTAAGTAGAATACCCCCTCCGGTGTCCAAGAGCTCATACAAACACAGGTTGTTTACTGGTTGAGTGACGTATCATTTTAAAGAAACATGGCGCCTAGCGTTTTCACATATTTGCGCGCATAATTTAAAATTTAAATTTTAAATGGTTTTTTATTGGACTTGTCGAGCGAATAAAAATTTGATATTTTTTTAAATAGTTTGTCTTAATCTTAGGAACAACTTAAAAGACTTTTTGAAAATGGGTAGAATACCCAATTAAATATTGCTACTTCTAAGCGCATAGTTCGCAACCCACGACTATTTAGTATTCCGCATTCCAATAACAACATTGCTTTTAATAATCCTCTGCATCGAATGTGTCAACTTTACAACAATATTGTCACTAATGAAATTGATATTTATCACCAACATTTTAATAGTTTTAAAAATAATCTCCTTTATAATCATATCAATAAGATGGATTGTATTGATCAATAAACAATCGCATTAGTTTTAAATTATTCCTTCATTATATTTATTACCTATTCTACTTTTAAAATGTTGTGTACAATATTTAGTTTAACAAATTTACCACTGTAATTAGCATAAGATTTTTAAGTTAGTTAAGTTTAATTTTGTTAAATGTTTTTGTACCTATTTCAAATAAAATAAAATAAAATAAAATAAAAATAAAGACAGACTAAACTCATAATTTACCTTGCAAGCAGTCGCAAGGCTCCGCTTCTTTTCTTACGACGTCCATCACCGATTCAACCAGCTCAGCCCCTTCTGTGTAGTGTCCTTTGGCCCAATTGTTACCTAAAGAACATCAAGTTATTTTCCGTTAAATATATATCTTCTGTAGCCGACAGCGCTGTTACACAAAGTGATAAGAATAGCTTTTCTCTTGTCATATTATTTTATTGAATGGCGAGACGAGCATGCCATTCGCCTGATGGTAAGCGATACGACCGCTCATGGACAGTAGCAAAACCAAACAACACCATAAATTACAAAGCAATTCTTGGCATTCCACTGCGCTCGCCATCCTGAGACATAAGTAGTAAGTCTCATTATGTCCAGTTACTCCGGCTACAATATCCTTCAAACCGGAACACAACAGTGCATTTACACTGCTGTTTGGAGAAATAGACATTGCGGTGGTACCTACCCAGGCGGCCTCACATATGAGAGACAGCTACCACAGTTAAAATATCAAGTTATTTTCCGTTAAATATATATTGTCAACGATCTTCTATAGCCGACAGCGCTGTTGTACAAAGTAAGTAATAAGAATAGTCTTTCTCTCTTCACATCTTATTACTTTGGAAATGTTAAGTAGATTACGAGTATTGAGTATAAATGTTTGTCATTAATATTGCGAAATCATTTATTCTGCTACATATTTCCTCGGATAAAAAGTAGCCAATAGCTTTCCTCGATAAATAGACTATACAACATTCAAAGAATTTCTCAATTCTAACCAGTATTTTCTTAGATTAGCGCGTTCATACATACACTTCGGCTTTATTTAATATAGAAGTATAGATTAGCTTTATTTTGACAGCCTCCGTGGCGCTGGTCAGACGCCGCCTGTGAAACGTGAGGTCGCGGGTTCGATCCCCGCACCGAAACATTTGTGTGATCCACAGGTATTAGTTTCGGCTCTGGGTGTTTGTGAGACCGAAAAGTCTCGTAGTTTCTGATACACGACACAAGACTCGATCTTAGTGTGGGGTATGTATGTGACTGTTGGGTGTATTTATTTATTTAAGATTCATAGACAGATTTAAAACCTTCTTGAGTAATCGAATGTTTTGTCCCTTTCGAATGACTTTAGAATTCTGTTTGAGTGAAGAAGACAAAACATTTATTAATTAAAATATGTTTTTAATCTGTCTAGGAATAAGGCCGTTTGTGTGACTCACCAGCTCCACTCTGCCCGAAGACGTAGTTGTCAGGTCTGAACAGGGCTCCATAGGTGGAAGACCTGATGGCGTCCATGGTCCCTGGTTCCAGGTCCACCAGCACTGCGCGGGGGACATAGCGTCTTCCTGGAAATAAACCAATTTTTCCACCTCAATTATTATTTATTTGTCTCGAACTCGTACCTGTTTGGTTTCTGTGTGTTTAATTAGAAAAAAGTGCGTAAAGATTTCCAACTCGTATTCATTTTGCAATTTCATTTAATTGTACCCGGTATATCAAGATTGCGACCGAAAAAGAAGCCAGCTTGTAGTATTAATCACATCAGAAACAAACTAAAAACTTATCGTTGTATTTTATGATAAATACATAATTTTCCAAAAATAATAATGTACATCTTGTTATTTTTAAAGACGCAATGGTAGGCAAAGGACTAAATTAATATTGCGACGTGGAGACGCCTTTGCCTCGCGAGCCAATGTGAGCGTTGCCGCGTCGCGTCGCTGTCGGTGGTTGGCGGTGCTCAAAGGGCGCTCAGTATGAACCACTCAGTGCCCCTAGCCGGAACATTTTGCAGTATCGTAATAGAATAGTAATAGTAAAATTTTGTATGGGAATTTAAACAGCGCCATTGTGAGCGTATTTGGAACTAAAATTTGACAGCGGGAAACGTTTACTTTACTATACGATACTTCAAAATGTTCCGGCTAGGGGCACAGTTGTATGGGACGCATATTATATTGCCTCGTGCGCTCACAACATAGACGTATACTGTCAAACGCTGACGCCTCGCAGGATCGGCGTGGCTCGACCTGACTGTGTAGACCTTCGATCAAATATATACTAGATTATAGATACAGGGTCAGGAACAAAATCACATGCCAAAAGTGGCCGAGATTTAAACATTTGTATTTCGAACTATGAGATGTAGAAAAAAGTATTTTAATATGTACAACTTTAGGTAACAATAAACTTGAATAATTTGCTATAAGATTTATTATGGCTTACAATATACATGCATTTATGATTATTTTGACAATTTTGAAAGGCGCATTGCGGCATGTTTACGCATTGCCGTTGGTGATGATTGAAGCATACTAAATTGAAATAGAGCCACACTGACTTTGTGGCTCTATTTTTCGGGCCGTTTTTGAAGTGCTCACCCGACATCTAGTGTATATTTGATCGAAGGTGTAGACGGTAAACGAGCGCACCACGAGGCTGCCTCTCGACACACTGCTCAACCGAGCCAACTCACGAGCCCCTCTCGATGTCGATAGATGATGATAGAAATACTTGCCATCAGCCGCTTCGTTGTAGTAAACACCGATTCGTTCAAGCTGCAGCTCGCTGTCTCCACGGTAGTGACCCGTCGTGTCTATTCCATGTTCGTCGGATATTATCTCCCAGAACTGAAACAAATGAATTGGGTATTTGACTATCATCGATTTTTTTATTATTTTGCAGACAAACAGAAGTGTCATTAAAACAAAACATTTTTGTGAAAATAGTGATAAAGTAGCTTGTAAGTTGTAACATGAGGCAAATATAAGTATTTTAAATGAAAGAGTGAGGACGTAGTGGGGACATCTTACTGTCTCTTTCGCACCCGCACACTATAATGCATATTAAGAATAGTGACGTCACTAATTTTGTTTTGCATCCCTTTTCTTTTACCCCCACTACAAGATTAAAAACGTTTCGAACTTTTTAAATTCTGAATGGATTTACAAAATTCTTTGTTTGTTAGATTTTGGATATGGATACTTTTTAACGAATTTAATAAAAAAAATGAGTCAAATACCCAATTGCTATACATACTGTAAACGCTCATAAAGTCATAATTGGTCATAGCTATGAGTCTCCTCTACAATCGAGAGTACGATTGAGAGGGGCTAGATGTAGTCAGCCACGCTGGCCTAGTGCAAGGACTTAAAAAATAAATAAAATAAAATAAAATAATAATTTATTGCATCATATTAAAGACATACAAAACACTTAAAATAAATCGTATGACAATATTTAAGTACTTAGAAAAAGTGTTTGATTGAACTCTGGTGCCCAAATAAAGATTTAACTTGTGGTATGGGCACCAGTGATTCCAATCGTACATAGCATTTGTTTATAACAATTTATTAAGCTATTCAATAGCATGTTAACAATACATCAATATCAAATTTAGCCGTTACTTATTCTATCGTGTGTATTTGTGAGTGTGTAGGTGTGTGTGTGTGTGTGTGTGTGTGTGTGTGTGTGTTAGATTTTGTGCATTTTTTTTTGTTTTTTTTTAAGGTACAATTCCAAATTATAACTTAAAATAATAAAATGTTTTCCGTCTCAGAGTAATCTTTCTCTAATAGCCAATTCTTTACTTTATGTTTACATTCATATCTGTTAAGTGAGTATATGTTACAACTTTTATTTATTATATTGTACATGTGATTACTAGAAATCTTGTAGCTGCGTTTAGCTAGGGATGTTTGGAATGATATAGTAGGACAAACATCGTAGGCGCGTCGCTTCTTTAATATATTACAGTCAAATCTTAAAGTAGAGTGCTTACGTAGGATCGTTTGTTGTATATACAGTTGTCTTACTGTGAGGACTTGGCAATCTTTATATAAGAGGTGTGTCGGATATCGAAATGGCCTAGAAGTCAAAACTTTGAGCACGGCCCTTTGCGCACGTTCTAATGGAAGAAGGATTGTTTTGTGCGCGCTACCCCATACAGTTATGCAGTAAGTCAAAATGGACTGCCCTAAAGCATAGTACACAGTATAGAGTGTATTCTGGTCGGCTGAGTGTCGAAGATTTTTAAAAATGTAAATAAGTTTCCTTGTCCTAGAAGTAAGGGATGCTACATTAACTTTCCAGGTAAGATGGCTATCTATGTGTACTCCAAGGTATTTTACATTTATGGATCTGCTTAATATATGGCAGTCACATGTGGAGCTAGGTGTCAATGTGATACATGAATGCGCTTTTAGTACTAGAGAATCTACTGAAGGTTGATTAAAAGGTTTTAAGGAAAACATTAAATAGGTCGACTTGTTTAGATTAAGGGTCAGTAAATTTCGCGAGAGCCAGGTCATAACTTGTTTAAGGGCGTATTCAGAGTTTAAAAATGCCTCTTCCCAGTTACCTCCATGAATAACCAAGGCAGTGTCGTCAGCGTATGTGAAAATAGAGCAGTTAGGGATCGAGAGTCTACATAAAGAATTGACGTATATCAGGAAGAGAGTGGGACCTAGAATAGAGCCTTGTGGAACACCATATGTAAGATTTGAGTAGCTGCTAATGTGTGAGCCAATTTTCACACATTGACTGCGGTCAGTCAAATAATCTTTAAAAATAGATAGAGCAGTTCCTCGTATCCCTATTCTTTCCATCTTATTCAAGAGAAGCGAAATTGAGACGGTGTCAAACGCTTTCGAAAGGTCAAGAAAAATTCCGAGGCATTTTTCATGGGCATCCATCTTCTCAGTGATATGCTCAACCAAGGAGCTTACGGCGTCTTCCGTGGATTTTCCACGTCGAAAACCGAATTGGTTGGGTGCAAGGATATGATGCGTCTCTAAGAAATTTATTAAACGGCTATTTAGAACTTTCTCCAATAATTTAGACATGGAAGGGAGGACTGAGATTGGCCTGTAATTGTTAACGTTGTCTCTGTCTCCGCTCTTAAAAATAGGGTGGACAATGGCTTTTTTAAATGGGGTGGGAAACGTGCCAGTGGTAATAGAGATATTACAAATGTGTGCTATCAGCGGAGCCAGTTTATAAGAACATAATTTCAGTATCTTTGGAGAAATACCATCCCAACCAGTAGCAGAGTCAACACGTAATCCATTTATAAGTTTAACTATTTCTAGTTCATCTGTGGGAAGTATAGCAAAAGAATTTGGGACACCATTTTCGAGGAACGATTGATTTGACAATTGGGAGACGGGTATGAGTTTTTCTGCTAGGTTCTTACCAATACTAGAAAAAAATTGATTCACTTTGTTGACTGATGAATATACGTCAGGAGTTATTTTTAGCAATTCCGTAGAGGGGATAGTTGAACGATGTGATTCAGTAATATTTTTGATGATTTTCCAAGTAGCTTTAGGGTCGCGTTTTGCTTTATCAAATTGAGATTTTTCATAAGCATGTTTTAGCCTCTTAAGCAGTTTATTACAAAAATTGCGGTATCTCAGATAGGTGACCTTGAGGATATAGTTGGTAGGTTCTTTTTTTAGTTTTTGGAACATGTTATCCCTATTACGAATACAACGTAACAGACCCCGGGTAATCCACGGTTTGAACACTTTGCATTTAGAAGGAACTTTAACTGTTTTCGAATGTTTTTTTATAATGCAGTCAAGAGTAGAGATTAATAATTCAGTCGACAAATTTGCATCCAATGTATTTGTAACCTTACTAAAATCGGTGTTTAAGATTTCATCACAAACGGCGATATAATTTATCAATGAACGTGTAGATAAAGTTTTAGAGGACGAACGTTGAGTATCAATATGCAGTAAAACAGGATTATGGTCAGTAATTCTAGTGTCAAAAATTAAGGTGGTAGTGTTTAAATTTGCTTTTAAGAGAACGTGATCTAAACAATTGTTTTCGCGAGTGGGGAGACTGTGCGTAGGTAAAAGCCCGTGAGAGGCTGTAAGATCGAGGTAGACATTTGCCCTCTGATTCTGATGTGTTGGATTGATATCGATGTTCAAGTCACCCATTATAACAATGTGCTTTTGGCTAGAGTTGGTAATAAGTATATTATCGAGGGAGTTAAAAAAGTTATCCAAATTATAGAAAGAGGGTGAACGATATAATGCTATAACAGTGATATTAAAATAGTTAATTTTTCAAATTAAGCAATTAGCGTCTACAAAAGTGGGTTCGGTTACCAAATGTGACAGATTCGATTTTATATATAATGTTACCCCGTCATTTTGATTATTGTGATTCTTAGTAGAATATGAAGTGTATCCATCAAGAACTGGTACATTGGAGTTATCATGTAGCCAACATTCTGATAATATCAGAACATCTGGGGTAATCCTTATATTTATTAAAAATACTCTAAGTTCGTCGAAGTTCCGATTTATACTACGAATATTTACATGTAGAAAAGTGAGGGATTTACTAGTATGTTTAAGGTGTTTCGTACAATCATCTGGTTTGCAAATGGTAGATTGACAAGTTCTTATTGAATCAAGTTCGTCCGTTATAGAATTTAAATCAAGCATGTTAAAAACAGAAAAACAACATAATTAATAGTCGCCAATAAGGACAAAATGTACAAAGAGAACACTATTTCTTTGCGTGTTTTAGAGGCTATAATAAGAAAAGGTAAGGTTACCAATATGTTTATGGAAAAATAGATGATCAAAGAATGAAGTAATTTGCGACGGAATAAACTATAAAAAGAGAAGAGTGTACAATCGTGAGTGTGCTTTGAAATTTGTGTGTAGTGTAATTGTGTTAGTGTGTAATTTGCAATGTAAGCTGTGAGGTAATGAAAGCTTTTTATAAACTTAGTATAATCTTTGGGCGTGAAATAAAATATTTTATAATAGTTTAAATTAGAAAAGAAAGCAATTAGAATAAAATGTACGAACAAATGAACTGCCTCAGTTTTCTGCTGGTAGCAATTGTTTGAGACTTGAAATCGAAGGAATATAAATGTATTTTGATCCTTCGTTTTCACGAAGAAAAATTTTTGAGTTTTGTACCCAGCAAAATTTATAATTGTGAGCTTTTGCAAACTTACGGGTTTCATAGAACAAGTGTCTCAATGTAGCTGGGAGGTGTTCTGCTATAAAAATAGGAGCTTTTTGCACATTTAGTTGAATATGAGTGGTGTTTAATTTCTCAGAAATTGGTAGACTCTTGTTGAATTTACGCGAACATTCGATCACTTTCATTTTATTAAAAACAGTTTGGAATTCTGCAACTATAGGTCTGTTATCTTCTTTTTTTCCAGGCAGACGATAAACGTCACGAAGGTCGGTTTGGCTTATACCAGATTGTACGATGTTGCATGTTTTTAGAACTATTGAAGTTAGGTCTTCCGTGGATTCTTTTTCTCCGACAGGAACATTCCTTATTTCGATGGTAGCAGAGCGGGACGTATGCTGAAGATCGTTCACTTTCTTCTCAAGTTCGAGAATGTACAGGCGTTGATCACTCCGCTCTTTTTCCATTTTTGCGATCGTTGTCCTCATGCTTTCATATTCTTTATTAATGTAATCAATCGCCTTCTCAATTTCCATATTGGAATTTTGGATCTTACTATTTTGTAGTTTGACTTCTGATATGTCAGATGTAAGCTTTTTCAAAATTAAGTCTTGTTCTGATTTCCAAGAAGTAAGCATAGTCATTATGCGATCTTCAAAAGACTGAGGGTCGCTTTCTACAGGAGAGACACAAGCTTGGGCGCGTTTTCCTCTCGTCGTCATTAGGGAAGTGGTTTTGTTTGCAGGCAAGTTAACCTCTGGTCCTGAGGTCGGTGAACGTTGGACTTTGGGCATCTTAGTTATGTTGGTTAAGTAGCAGCAAATTTTAGACTTCAATATAATATAAGCAAGCTTTATTTTATTGTAACATGCAGTGCACCACACAATTAAATTCGAAAAGCAGTACACACATTCCCTTGTTAGTGCGCGAAAAGGGGTAACGGTAGACTAGTGCATGACGAAGTACTGAACTATAATTTCGCCGCAAGCGCGCATGCACAGCTGGACTCGAGGAGAGCGCGCAGGTCAGCGGCGCGGCAATACCCGAGTTCAAATCTTATAGTTGTTAAAGAAAAAACACAAAAAGTTCACAGTTTTCGAGTTCTTTCACACACTGCACTCTGCAAGTTTACATAACATGGAAATTCTTACAAAAGGTAGGCAGGTTTCCTCACAATGTTTTTCTTTATTTTTAAAATGTTTGTCATTATTAATACACCCATGACTCCGAAAAGTCAGAGTTGTGCTCTAGGATTTGAACCCGCGACCACCGTCTTTCCGTATCGTTGACAGTCGTCAGACCGCAACGAATGAAAAACGAAAATGAATATTTGAAATAAATCATATCAATTCCTACTTTCATAATGGCTTCTTAGAATTACGCGAATGTTACACATTGAAATAAAACAAATCTTTATAGATTATATCGCGGGTTTAGAGTAATTTTACATTTCTATTTCAATTACCTACTAACATTTCTGTAGTACCGTACCGTATCGAATGTTTTGTCTTCTTCGCTCAAATTGAATTCAAAAGTCTTTCGAATGGGACAAAATATACGATAGCTAAAATAGGTTTTAAAATTTGTCTTCTTCGTTTAAACTGAATTCTAAAGTCGCTCGAAAGGGACAAAACATTCGATAACTAAAATAGGTTTTGAAATTATCTAGAGGTAAGGTCGTTACAAAAAAATACATTAAATATATTTTAGTAATATTAGAATACCTGACATGAATCTGTCGATAAATGACCAATAGCCACCGCAATACGACCGCAACATTATCCCGTATCAGAACTTTAATGTTTCAAAATACTCATTATTTTACTATTAAACACATTCTTTATATTCCTTATCTCTCTCTCACACACACACACACACACATTCACGCCTTTTTCCACCTTTTAGCCCGGAGTCAGTTTGTTACCGCAATGTCAATTTCTCCCGCCAAACAGCAGTGTAAAATGCACTGTTGTGTTCCGGTTTGAAGGACATTGTAGCCAGAACTAGGGTACTGGACAATGGACATAATAACACTTAACTTATGTCTCAGGAAGGCGAGCGCAGTGGAATGCCGAGCATTGCTTTGTAATTCATGGTGTTGTTTGGTTTTGCTACTGTCTATGAGCGGTCGTATCTCTTACCATCAGGGGAATGGCATGCTCGTCTTGCCATTCATTGCAATAAAAAAAAAGGCGATAGGCTCGCTCCCTATCACATCGTGAGACGGAACACATAAGACGAAACGTGGGTGCCCTAGTAGCATTTCTGCCTTCCCCTTCTGAGAAAAAGGCGTGAGTTTATGTATACATATGTATAAGATGTCGGAAATATCTGTGAACCTAGATGAAATGCGGTTCACGTTATATTTTTTTGTGTTCCCCTATCGACTATGTTATTTTACATTAAAAACGTTTTGAGATGGATGCAAACTCTATTTCTTATCCATTTTTCTGTTTTATTCCAATTTGTTTAACCTATATTTTGATATTTGCTGAACTTATGTTCCAATGAAGTCAATTATTCAGGTCCACAGATATTTCCGACGTGTTATATACGGTATCAGCTCATTAACACTCATTATTGAGCGTGGGACATCTCTACAAACGACAGTTAGAAGTTCGAACAACAGTAAAGAAAAACATAAGAAACCCCATGAACACTTGAACCTCATATACTTGAAAACTATAAAAATGCGGAATTTTCGTGTTTCCGGCGTTTATGTTACTTGAGTTAGGTATATCAGCTCACGTAATAGAACCTCTTTATTGTAATTTGGATAATTTACTGTTTTTCTCCAGGTGTAAAGTCTTTATAAAGAAGGTGCACGCCACAGAAATTCGAGATTCTGTGGTACACGCGTACTAGGATTACGCGTACGCTTCGCAGGATAGAACGAGACAGAACATAGTGTCAATACATAAGAGTGACAGGGACAGAGGTACATGTACCACTCTTTGTACTAAACACATTTTGTTTGTTATGTACTGCCTATTATTTCAATAATTAATCTGCAAACTGGATGAAAAATTATTTTGGGCCATAAAAAGAGGAGTAGGATAAGAAGAGAAGAAACTTTTTTTATTACAGCGACATCTTGTGGACAAAGGATGAAATGAGTGTTAAAAATAAATATTTTTACATCGTAATCGTATATAAAGTTTACATGATTTTAATAGTTGAGTTTATAAAAAACAAACACTCAAAGAATTTATCGAATGTTGACTACTTTCATTGGTCATCTGCATTGTAATACGCGAGAATTCCCGGGCAAGGAGCAACGTGCAAATATACAGGGTATATCAAGACCGCGACCGAAAACGAAGCCAGGAGGTAGTATTAGTGATATCCAACACAACGCAAGTAAAAATTTTACAAAAAAAAATCACAATTTTTTTTTGTTATTTTTTACATATCGTCGTATTTGAGTGATTAAACATCGTTTTTCTAAAATGATGACGTACATCGCTTAATTTTTAAACACGCAATGGTACGTAAGCGTTTAAATTACTATTTTTGCAAAAACTAGGTATTTACCCCTTAAAAACGATGATTTTTAAAAAATTAAAAAAAAAAAACCGTCGCTTATTTTGCATAATTTTTAGTTGCATTGTGTCTGTAGCTGCTAAAACTACCACCTGGCTTCGTTTTCGGTCGCGGTCTTGATATACCCTGTATGTATACATTAGTGATGGGCGATTCCGAGATGTTATATCAATCGAAAGAATCGGAGTCGTTAAAATAAATAATCGAGTCAACCATCGACTCGCCGTTCTACAAAACAATCGAGATGTTTTTCGATTGTTTCGAGTCAATGGATTTGACCGTTAGTTTTCGATCGTTCGAATCAGTCACCGAGTCTCGCTCGGTTCTTGTTTAATAGTCTGTGCGCTCGGTCACCGAGTCGATTGCATAGATTAGTATTTGGTCGATTGCATGCATCGAGCCGAGGTGCATGTTAGTTAGAGGCGTGCGTAATTTGTGAACTTTAATACATTTACTTACGATTAATTACGATACACTGTTTTATTTTTAACTAGTTTTTTAATTAATTAATATGCCACGAATTTTTAAAAGATCAATAGTATGGGAGTTTTGTTAATAAACAATTAGTAATTATTTATTCGTACGTAAGTTAACTACTTATATTTTATTCACGTCGCGGTATTGATTATTGTTGATTGCTCTTGTTAAAAGAATTATTAGTTTAAATTCGCAATCTCAACGCAAGTCAAGAACTCGCGTCTAAACCATCGAGTAACAACACTCGATTACTCTCGAGTCTCGAATGAACGTAGCGTTGCCAGGTCGCCAAACCTAATAGCCGGACAGACCAGCCAGTTTGGCCGGACATTTGGTTAAAAAAGCCGGACACCCTATATTATTGAGGATTTTGTCTTAGTATTAATAGGTACCTACAATAATTTTTTTTTATGTAAAATCAAGTCTATTTGGTTATTATCATAAATCTCGGCCACGCTCGGCGGCGCGGCGGCAGTGCTCGCTTGTTTGCGAAATGTAAAAAGCCTAACAAAAGCCGGACAAGACGGACACCGTTTATTTTAGCCGGACATGCAATCAAAAAGCCTAACTATGTCCGGCTTTATCCGGACGCCTGGCAACGCTAAATGAACGCGCCGCGCGCCAATCGCATTCGGACTCGAGTCCAAGTTGAAACAATCGAGAACCATCGAGATGTTCGAACAATCGAAACAATCGAATGAAACCTCTCGTCATCGCGCATCGCTAGTATACATTTTAGCTGTCTGGTGTTCTAGTTAATCCATTTATTAGTATTTGAAACCATATATAATTATAATAAATATGTTAACAGAGCTGAAGTGTAATTTAAAACATTTAATTTATTTTGAGACCTTATGGCTTAGACAATCTTATTACAGTGCCTAACTCCTCTAATGCCTATAAACTATTTGTTCCATACAAGGGTTTAGCGCCAATAATGCATGCAAACAATATAATTAGAAACTGAACAGTGAAATCATAGAAAAACGCGATCATTGAGAAAAAATCGTTCAATGAGCTGCGTTATGTGGAACAGTTATTTTTAGATAGCATTGAAACGTTCGTAATACATAATCCTTAAACTCACCTTAGATCCAATTTGATTTCCACATTGTCCAGCCTGTAAATGTACTATTTCTCTCATCTTTTATTATTCAAACACTAATTTTAATTTTCAGTGCGACGGAATGAACCGATCTATTTTTGGATGAAATACTGTATGGCGCCGGACCACGTGGTACTGTTTGGTATAATAAATTGTTTGTATGTTTAATAAAATATATGCAGAATCGTATGATGTGTATGAGAAAGTGTATGTGGGAAAATTAAGGTTTCTAAGATCTATGAAAGTTATCAATTAATTGTTTGTCTCAACGGCATCTATTGGCGATTTAGAAAAACTTTGCTAGAGCTACATTGCGTTTTGCTTTTGCTAGGGGTTGGGTATCACATGAGCATTTTTTCTATATTTAAAAGTTTTATTTTCAGCTCTATTAGTGCTCAATTAAAACCCACTCAAGTTTTATTTAAAATCAGTGCATAGAAAGCCTTTAATGTCTTACTGCTATTGAGCATAGTGTAAGAAAAAGGAAAATAGGTCATTTTTTCCCACTCTGTGGCTTTAAACTTTCAATTGCTCAATAACTGCAGTCTGCAAGTTTATCAAGATGAATTGGCTATTTGACTAATTTCTGAAAAGTGTTTTAAAGTCTAGATATAATCACTCTTTACCTCTTCAAACTATTAATTTATTTTTAAAGAGTTGTTTATAACGAATAAACATATTTTTCAGTTTTATCATCATATATGTCACCAAAACGGTAGGTCACGTGACTTTGAAAAAGTTACGTCACGCTTTATAAATGGTGAATGATCTTAGTGGCAGAGATGAATGAAAATTGTAAATCGTGACATCACACGCTGCACAATGACATCTTGTCGTGTTTTGTTACATTTAATCAACAGATAAAAAATGGCAAACTTATTTTAGACAATTTAAATATTTATAATTTAGATAAATGTAAATAAAAATACCTATAATTATTGTTTACCAAAAAGCTATCATATGCAACACATTTTATAATTTATTGCCACAACAGTCAAATACCCAATTATGTTACACGAATATTTAGGATTTGAAAATAACTGGGTGACTTTCATCATCATCATCATCATCATCATCATCAGCCCGTTGCAGTCCACTGCTGGACATAGGCCTCTCCCAAGGTACGCCACAGAGCCCGGTCTGCTGCTTTACGCATCCAGTCGCTGCCGGCCCTTTTATGCAAGTCGTCCCGCCATCTGGCCAAAGGACGTCCCACGCTACGTTTTCCAAGACGCGGTCTCCACTCCAGAACACGCTTACTCCGGCGGTTCTGCGACATATGTGGCCAGCCAGTGAAATCAAATGTCATTTGAACCATGAAAGCACGCTTCAGTATTGGACCTAGTTTATTGAAATTATGACAATAATGCATTTATAAATAATGCATTGTATTTTCAACAAAATCTCATAAGAACACAACAAGAACCCACAAAGCAACAACAAAACGCTCCTGGTTAGACCACTGACACTTGTGACAAATGTGAAATGACATCAAGATTGTCATAAAAAATCCTTACTAAAAATTTAGATTTTGTTCAAAAATACTATTTACGATAAAAAGCAATACTATAGTTGCATTTGTAAATATCGTTGTTGGTTTCTGTGCGTGTGTTTTATGTGTGGAAGGTATCCCGCCATGTTCCTTTCGGGGGATTAGAATTCAGAACTTTATTGTCGATTTTCGTGACGTGTTTTGAGTAAAACGTCTTAAGATCATGGAGGCTGTATCTACATCTAAGGTGGGGAGATAAAAAACAGTATTTTATATAAATTAACTTAATTTTATCAGGTCTAATTGAAATATGAACTTCACTTTGTTTAAACTACGACCGAACATTGTAATATTATGTTGGACTAATAATATTCCGACTGATAACAAGTTTGTAGTGTTATTGTTATTAAAATCACCGAATCTTTACCTGCCAAATCACTGACACCTTAAACAAGGACGATTCAATCTGATGAAAGTCAAAGGATTTATAAAATGAAATTTGTATGTTTGAGTAAAGTGGCATTCATAGTCCCAACTTCCCTGTATGGGACACCGCTATGAACGTTATGCACACATGTTCCTGTCATCATGGTAAAGTTAGTTCAAAAGACAATAATGACTGCCCTCTCTCCCTCCTTTGAAATCCATCCCATGGTTGTCTGTAAGACATAGCTGTAGAGCGATAAACCGCCATTTGTACTTTATTTTGTTATTTTTTCTGTATAATTTTATTTGTGTACAATAAAGATTTAAATAAATAAATAATGATAAAGGGAAGGGCTACAGTATCAAATATACTCTTTGTCGATGACTCTCCATATACATCTTTACAACACTAATCAACAACTCAATTTAAAACTCCAAGTTAATATTTTTTGTATATATTTATTTATTAATACCAGAGAAAAAAGAGATAGGCCATAAAAACAACACATTTTTATAAAAATAATATTATACTGCATTAATTGAAAACAAGCTTACATTTATGCTACAAAGAGTAAGCAAAATTAAAGCTAGTGCTATTTACAGCTTGCTAAGCTTAATTCTATCCTAATTACTGTTTGTATCAGTATATATACATCCCACTGCAGGGCATTCTTCTCTACAATTGAGAGTACGAATAACATAGATACATAAACTCACGCCTTTATCCCAGAAGGGGTAGGCAGAGGCGCCACCAGGACATCCACATTTCGCCTTGTATGTTCCATCCCATGATGTGATAGGGGACGAGCTTATCGCATAGAGTACGAATAAAAGGGGTACAAATACAAATACAACCCTTAGTACAAATCAATATAAATACCAAAAGAAATAGTGTTTTCTTTCTGATATGACCAATATGCTGTCATCAGCAACAGAAATGCCTGACCTGGGGGTTGTATTTTTTTTTTTTTTTTTTTTTTATTGCCGTTATAGGTAGACGAGCTAGCGGCCCGCCTGATGGTAAGCGGCTACCGCTGCCCAGAGAACTTCGCAGTGCCAGGGGTCCAGCACAACAAAATCGCTGCCTACCTTAAGGAGAGTACTCTCTTTAAGCCTCTTTTGAAGAAGGACAGGTCATAGCGCTCAGGGAACACCGATGCAGGGAGTTCATTCCAGAGCTTGCACGTACGTGGTAAGAAAGAACGCTGAAAACGTACCGTTCGGGAGCGGTACGCTTCCAGGTGGTAGGAATGAACTCTGCTGCGGTGACGGGTGGTGCGATGGTAGAAGGGCGACGTTGGTACCATCTCAAACAATTCCTCGGAGCACTCCCCATGGAACAGACGATAGAACACACAGAGAGACCCGAAGTCTCTCCGCAGTCCTAACGGTTCCAATTTGTCCGTAAGATTGGGATCATCGACTATTCGACAAGCTCGTCGCTGTAAGGAGTCAAGTGGGTTGAGCTGGTATTTTGGGGCACCTGCCCAGAGGTGAGAGCAGTACTCCACGTGGGGCCGGATTTGTGCTTTGTAGAGCGTCAATCTGTGACCCGACGTGAAGTACCGCTTGGCTCTGTTCAGGATACCCAACTTTCTGCTCGCCAGTTTGGCTTTGTCCTCCAAATGACTCCTAAAGTCGACATTGCTTGATATTTCGACGCCGAGGATCCCAATACTTTCGGATCTTTGGAGAGTAACTCCTTGGAATTGCGGCGCCATGACAAAAGGGTCCTTCTTCGCAGTGAATGCGCAAACTTGTGTCTTCGAGGGGTTAAATTGAACTAAGTTCAATTCACCCCATTCGGAGACCCGCCCCAGAGATCTCTCGACTTCAGACACAAGTTGAGACCGTCTTTCCTCAATGGAACCTCGAGAGAGACTCTGATGGCCGATGTATCGCGCGTCACACGTACTATCATCCGCATAACAATGCATGCTGTCGGTAGACAACATGTCATTGATATGCAGGATGAAGAGTGTAGGCGATAGCACCGATCCTTGTGGAACACCAGCGTTAATGGTCTTGGTCTCGGAGCAACAGCCGTCCACTACGACTTTTATGCTCCGACCATCCAAAAAGCTGGCGATCCACTTGCAGAGTCCCTCAGGGATACCATACGCAGGTAGCTTCGCTAGAAGGGCGCCATGCCACACTCGATCGAACGCCTTCGCTATGTCAAGGCCGACCGCAATCGCCTCACCCCCACTCTCCAAAGCCTCCGCCCAACGGTGCGTGAGGTACACGAGGAGGTCACCAGCTGAACGACCGTGACGGAAACCGTACTGGCGGTCACTAATCAGCTGGCGGTCCTCAAGATACCTCAGGAGCGGAGAGGAGTATCTAAAATCTCAGGCTAAAAATCTTATACTCAACACCAGTGAGATAACATTTTAGTCAATTTCAACACTGTAAAATGGTCCTACTTTTCCTGTAGGTAAATATGCTCTAATTCTGTTAAATGTTTTATCACCTTATAAGTTGTACCAAAATGTATGAATAAATCGTGTTTTTTTTAAAATACTTTTATCATTTTACCTGTTTTCGGTCAATTGATAATGGCAAAAAGGCAAGTCGTATCAATACTGAAGCGTAGTAAGAATTAGGGGAGTGTAAATTGACTCCAAATATTTTCACAGTTGAGAACAGTTGACAATTGTATCTGGGAGCAAAGATACCACGTCAATGGGTAACTTTAACTCCTTGTTCAGTGTTTTATTTATATAATGCAATACTTCGTAATGTTGATTTACCAATTAAAATTTGGTAGATAAAATCTTGGTCTCTATATAAATATTTCTGAGTGTATTTTATATACTGCCTCGGTGGCGTAGTTGTATTACGGTACGGTTACAAAGCTGAGGTCTCGGGTTCGAGTCCCGGGTCGGGCAAAGTGATATTGGATTTTTCTATTCATTATCAGCCCGGAGTTAGGAATTTGTGCCCGATATGGCGATAGGCTCGCCCCCTATCACATCATGGGACGAAACATACAAGGCGAAATGTGGGTGTCCTGTACGCACCTCTGCCTACCCCTTCGGGGACAAAGGCGTGAGTTTATGTATGTATGTATGTATGTATGTATTTTATAATCAATAGTTTAGAAAATTTCATAATTACCTGAATTTGGAGCAAATTTTGGAGCAATATGGGACCATTTTATGGTACCAATATATTATTATCGCACTAGGTCAGCGTGGTGGAATATGTGGCCTGTATAGGAGGATAATGCACTGCAGTGAGACCAATATAGGATACAAACAGACAAATTACCAATATTATATTGCCAGCCTTTGTGGTGCAGTTGGTTAAAACTCGCCTGTGAAACGTGAGATGGCTCTGAACCATGCACCAAGACAAATGTCTGTGAAGCCCACAACTACTAATTTCTGTTATAGGTGCTGCAAGACTGAAAGGTCTCTAATAGTTTATGATACATCATACAAGACAGATCTTATTGTAGCGATAGGACTAGCTCTGTGTCTGTTGGGTGTAATATTCATTATATTTGTCTTTAATTTCAGGACGCAGAAGGCATGTCAGACCAGGCAAACCCGGACATCAAAAAACCAAAAGAAGAGGTGATAAAATTTGTCAGCGTGACCAGTGAGATTTTAACAGAAGAACAGAGACAAATGTATGAATCTGTCCTGGCTACGTGGAAACCGGTGTTATTCCCCAAACGAATCAAGAGATACATCTGCCCAAAATGCAGTAAAGAGTTCAAAAATTACCAAAATCTCTACCTTCATACTACAAGGGTGCATTCGTCTGAAGAATCTGCAGTTATGTGTGACATCTGTGACAAAACATTTAAGAATAAGCATTACTTATACATGCATCGAATGAACAAGCATTACTCTGAAATGGAGAAGTGCTACTGTCAATTCTGTCTTCAAGAGTTTCGGACAAGGAGAGCGTTGCACCTTCATGTCAAACGGATTCATCCAAACACTCTACCGGAGATAAAATGCCATGAGTGTGGAAAAGAGTTTCATGCTCCGTACAAGCTTAAATATCACTTGGAATCCTGTCACAGATCGGACAAGGACAAATATAAGTGTCACATTTGTCATAAATTATACAAAAACCACTTGAATCTGAACCGCCATTTGCAACTCCAACATGCACCGGTAGAGAGACATCCCTGTGTGTTTTGCTCAATGACTTTCAAGTCAAGACATCACATGAAACGGCATGTTTTAAACATTCACCCTCCATTGGAATCTAAAGTTAACTGTCCTGAATGTCTGAAAGAATTCAAAAATGACCAATATCTGAAGGAGCACATGCAAGTCCATTCGTCAGCTGATTCTAAAGTCAAATGTGATTTGTGTGACAAATACTTCCATTCGGCTGTCCGTTTGAAGAAACATAAGAAAATTGTCCATCCGACAAAGCCTAAATTGAGATGTGAGAAATGTGATAAAGAATTTGCGCACGCGCATTATCTAAGACGACACAATAACTCGGTTCATGTTGAAATCGATGAAAATAACTATGAGCACGAATGTGATCAGTGTGGAAAGAAATTTAAGCTAAAGAAATATTTGAATAATCACCTAATTAGGCATGAACAACAGCAATTAAAAAGGATTTCTCAAATGGTCAAAACTGTAATGGATGATGGAAAAGAGGTGAAAGTACCGAAGAAACGTGGAAGACCGCGAAAAGCCCGCGCGGAAATTGAGTTTATCAAGTGTGAGCCGGTTTCCAGCACCGATTCGGAATCTGGGGAGACCGATTCTGATTCAGAGTGAATTGGAATTGGAATTACGATTCGACATTGTATAAGTTTTTGGTGGTCAGTATGTTTGTGTTATTTTATCTGACTTAGGGGTTTTAAAATTGAATTCAGTTCCGATGGTCGTTTTCAGGACTTGTGAAATTCTAATGTTTGTAATTTATGAAATAAAAAAGCATGGTCAGCTACATCTGTGACATTGGTAGCAAAATTTGTCGTTAGTGAGAAAAAATATCATCACATTTTTTTAAATTAGAGAGATTTTTGGTTGTACTAAATCTAATATTACCGTAAATTAAAATTACCGACATTCTTAATGAAAAACTATAGATATTAATTTCAAAACTATTATAGTAAGTACCTTGAAATCACTTTAGTATTAAGATAATTATTTTCATTCTAATTTAAAACAAAAGTAGTCTAAAAGCGACCATCGTTTAAACTCGCAATAATTATGTTTATTAAGTATACACGTGGGTCCCAAGAAGAGATACCGAGTTATACCATTGTAATAGCTTGGTCGCTCTGTAACCTTGCGAGTTGCGACCAGTTGATTAACCATAGTTCCTTGGTTGCTAAGTATCCAATTGTATTCAGTGTGTGTGATTTCTGTGGTCGCGTGGTATCATGGTATCAAATGGTATGATGCGACTAGTTGCTTCATATTAAGACTAGTATCACCAAGGTAGCATGATATCCTCGTCACTTTATACCACGGAATAATGCGACTAGTATAACTATGGTTGTTATGTTGGCACCTGTATACCATAGTATCATGATGGTCGCGTAGTATACTTGTCACTGTAGCATGGTATACAGCGAATGGTACACCTGGTCCTTCAGTATATCACAGGGTTAAGTATCATAAATGTGGTAGCTCTACGTTTCCTAAGTTCATACTAGCTACAACGTGGTTGCTAGGTATCCCGCGGTATACAGCTACCAATATCATGGTCGCTTGGTATCTTGGTAACTGTCTACGACGACAAACAGTGACGATAATATCCGTCATTTGCATAATGGTTTCTTAGATTTACGCGAATGTTACAAATTGAAATGAAACTAGTTTTTACAGATTTTACCGCGGATTTCATTTACATTTTTAAACTGTCCGACGTTTCGATTACTTTACAGCTTTCGTCAGATTTACAGATTAGTCAATCGTTCAAAAATGTAACAATTTAACCCAATCCGCGATAATATCCGTAAAATTTAGTTTTATTTCAAAATATCCGTGGTTGCTGGGTATCCTAGTTCGATCTGTTAGTTGATTACCTCATGCATTGTGCTCGTTTAATATCAAAGACAGTTGGCTAGTTAATACGTGGTCGCTATGTATCCCAAGGGCTGTGGTAGCTCGGTATCCAAAGTATAGGTCCAGTACAAAGGTATATAAAATTGTGTAGATTCAGTCAATTAAAATTTGTATTTAATTCATGTTTCGTAGTGTTTGATATTAATATTTTCTATGTCTATTAACCAAAAACAACTTAAGGATTTTAGGCAATTGAAACATGAATACTAAGCTGATATTAAGTCGCTTTTAGGCTTGATCAAATTTTTTAGAACATCATAAAAACATATTGTATTGCCTAAATAAATTGGTTTTTGGTAATAAAGATTTTATAAAGTCGTTATTTATCTCTTTATAGTGATCAGGCGCAGACATACAGAGCATGGGTAATAAAAGCTATTTAGTTAAAACTATAGCAATTTAAACATACATCAGCCCACCGACCCCTGCCAAGTACGAGACACCTCAACCACCGACAGTTCCATTGAAAAGAGTTAGGCCATATTGTAAGCAGTCTTCAAAACTAAATTCTTGCACAGACATCTATGGTATGCAGTTTTACTGTTAAAATTATTGCTAGTACGGTAATTGTATCAACAACCTTATACAGCGGTAAAGGAGCCGTCATGGTGAGCCACGTGTCTCGTTTCTGGTGCTGTGTGTATCCGGATACAATCAGGCATTAGTGTCGAGAGACGAGCATCTCACGTCGATACTCTATCTGCACTGCGCTTACCATCAGGATCGGTGTCAGTAGTACCAGTGTAAAAAAAGCGATGTTAATAAATATATCCATGCTCTTCGTCTATGGTTTCATGGCGGGAAAGCGAACACAGATTAAAAAACCCCATAGTGTAAAAATGGAGCAAAAAGGTTTTGCTAGCTCAAGCAATTTATATTAGATAATAATGTAAATAATTAAGGCTGTAATATATGCTTTTAAAATTTCTACTGTTCACGAAATTTTATGCTTTGCACATTGAAGTTTAATGTTAATACAATTTAATGTTTAGATGGGTTTCTACTTTCTACGTATTTGTAGGGGGGAGATGAAATATAAAAATGTATAGAGTATGTTTATTATATTTTCCTGTCTTTATTTCGAATGCTTAAAAGGTTATTATTGAACTTTGAAATTGAAAATTCCAAGAATTGAAAAACAAGATTTTTAACCGATAGATGTCGCTTTTTAGTGTTGTCATTGATGCCTCATGCTTGAGTTGACACTAAATACAATAACGAGACATCTATTGATCAAAAATATTACGGCCTTGTTCATAGACAGACTTAAAACCTAGTTTAGTTATCGAATGCTTTGTCCTTTTCGTACGAGTTAAATTCAGTTTGAGCTAAGAAGACAAAATATTAACTAAAATAGGTTTTAAAACTCTATGAATAAGACCGTTAGTTTCTACCTAGTGAATTTAAAGGGAATGCCCAAATAACTATATCTTATCCCGAAACAGTGAATTTAGTACAATTGGCAAAAAGTTTACAAAAAAGGCTAGTGATTCGGTTGTATTACCCCATGTATCTGGGGACCGCATATATCAATTAATTTCAAATGAAGTGCAATTGAAGCTGATGTTATTATTTGCAATATTACACTCATCTATTGGTACGTTAGGGCGTTCCCTTTAAAATATTATTCGTAATCTTCATTTTATGATTGGATAATTACAATATGAGATATATTTCGAATATATCAAAAATTTTAACATGTAATATAATAAATGGTTTTAATTTCTGCCTATTTACATATGTACAGATATTTAAAGGTTATAATGTGACTTAAATTCTTTGTATTTATGTATAATACAATTTTACCGATGTTATGAATTAGCTAATGCAAATTTTAAATATTTTGGGCGTAGAATTGCCTGTAATAACATTTTTTACAGTTAAAAAGTAGGTACCCTCAATGTTATTATTCTCATACCTTATTCATACAGTTTTAAAATCTTATTTTAGCTATCGAATGTTTTGTCCCTTTCGAACAACTTTAGAATTCGGTTCGAGCGAAGAAGACAAAACGTTCGATAACTCAAATAGGTTTTAAAACTGGCCATGAATGAGGCCGTAAAGCCAGAAATATAAATATTTAATGTTTAAAAATGCAATTTTAAAACTGACTGCCTGATTTATATTTTTGGAAGAATCTGTGTCAATATTATATTTTTTTCGAAATACCTACCTTCGTTTTAATATCAAAATTTTGCAGCAAAGAAAAATTAATGATGTAAGCTTATATAAAAACTCCACAATTAGATTTAAATTAATTTTGTACGAATATACAATTATGTTGATCAGAATAAAAAGTTATTAAGTATGAAAATTTGCGTATTTCATACAAAAGCGTCAAATTATAATTTCCTTTTTCGCTAGTAAAAGTGTCTATATTTAAATAAATTTTGAATCACGGTAAAATTCACGGAGGGTAGAAATATATAAAAATAATTCGTAAATGAATATGCACTTGTAACACACCAATTTTACTTATACAAAAATTGTCTTCCTACTTCAAATATAATTTAGAATTGCCATATAACACAAATTTTGTTCTGTCAAAATACCAGACAAAATATCGGAACGATAAAATATCGGAAACCGATAAATGTAGACACTTTTACATATTGCAGCTACTAAACCGTACGATATTTTATCGGACCCGATATCCGATTAGTCGGAAAGATTAAGCAGTGAAATTAATAATAAATGTAAAGCTGTTTTTATCTGTAATGAAGTATTTATAAGTGCAATAAATAATTCTAATTACTGCCAGAATATTGTGAATTATTATAATATAAAAAAAATTGACGGCAGAGTCGCTATTTAATAGTACGACAAGTTGGTACGTTACCTTCTAGCGGAAAGCGTAAGATAAAAAAATATTTAAATTAAGACAGAAAATAGTGACCAAATTTTAAGCATTTTAATTTTATGAATTATTGAATATTGCATACAAATGCGTGATGCGTATTTTCGCTACATTTTTATTTTTTTCGGAGGGTAGGTACAATAATATTAATAAGTAATTCGTCATGGCTGGTTAAACCGATCTTACCATAAAAATATGGTGACAGATCTCAGTAATTTCGTCTATAATTTCTCCGGCTTCATTATTGTTTTCGTTTCCAATATAGTTTATTCGGGTAAATCGCAATGGCGCGGCGGGGTATTTTGATAATCACAAATTTCTCCTAAATAAGGCAGTATATTTTACATACATACATAAACTCACGCCTTTATCCCCAAAGGGGTAGGCGGAGGCGCCACCAGGACACCCACATTTCGCCTTGTATGTTCCGTCCCATGATTGCATTTTATCTGGTCTCTTTCATAGCCTATGTTCTTTTCTGCAGAAGCTTAATGGATCAATTTGTCTTATGCACGCCATGATACTTTTTGGCGCCAACCGGAACTTGAAATGTCAGCAATAATTAACATTAAGTAGATTAAATATTCACTGTTAAATGCTACTTATCTTATTACAATTTTGTAAAGGAGAAGGCGCATCCCAGCCTACTGGCCAATAACGACGAGCGATATGTCATTGGAAAGGTCTTTTCAGATGCTACAACTTCTTCTATGACAACTAAACCCAAATCGCTGTATTTAAAAAAATATAGCTACTTAAAGACAGCCCGAAAATCACACGAAAGCGCCTCGGCATAGTGAGCAATAATAACAAGCGATACGTCGTTGGAAAGGTCTTTTAAAATGCTACAACTTCTTCTACGACGACACTTCTCAAATCGGTGTGTGAAAAAAAATATCGCTGCGTAAAGGTAGCGCGAGGATGAAAACATGTATATGGACTCATAGCCTATTGTCCAATAACGACGAGCGATATGTCATTCGAAAGCTCTGTTTGTTTTCTACAACTTCTTCTTTGGCAAGAAAACCCGATTAGCTGTATTAAACAAGATATTTCGACATAAAGATATCGCGAGGGCCATATGTATGGAATCTAGCCTACTGGCCAATAACGACGAGCGATATGTCATTGGAAAGGTCTTTTCAGATGCTACAACTTCTTCTATGATGTAACAAAACAAATCGCTGTATTAAAAAATATACATAGATAAATAACTACTTCATATCTTTATATATTTAAATAATAGTTTATTTATTTATCAAAAGTACATAAACATGGTAATTATACAAACTAGGAATAAAAATATTATTTACATTATTAGCTTATACGACTATCTCGGCACTAAACGAAGCTTGTCGCAAAAATAAGTCAAGCCTAAGACATACATACATAAACTCACACCTTTTTCCCAGGAGGGATAGGCAGAGGTGCTACCAGGACACCGACGTTTCGCCTTTTGTTCTGTTCCGATGTGATAGGGGGCGAGGCTAACACCATACCGGGCACAAATTCGTGACTCCATACTGATAATGAATAGAAAAATCCATTATCAATTTGCTGACCCGGGATTTGAACTCGAGACCTCCTCCGCTTTGCAACCATACCGTCATACAATTGCGCTACCGAGGCAGTCCATACCTACTTAATATCCTTATATTTTTTTTTTCTCTATTTTAAATTGTGTTTGTTTTTTATAACATTCCTCCAGATTGGATTATTAAACGCATTGCCAATAATCAACGCCACTGGCAAATGTAGAAATACCGGTAAAAAAGTTTTACTTATTATTTTAAAATAAACTCTATAATATCGCGCAACACTCCTTAGACAACTTCTAACCAATAGCTGGATTGAATTTTTATGTTATTTTATCATATCACAAAACTAAAACAGGACTCATTTCACATACAATAGCAGTATGTTGAAAATTCTTGTCTTGCGTAAATAATTGACAATTACATTTTAAAACGGTGGACGTTATTACAGATGCAGGAAATGCATATTTTTGGATTGTGATACAGCGCAATTTGCTGAATCTTGCAAGATATCGAACGATAAACACAGTATGAGATTTACTGGATCGCTCCTCGTTATTAGACAATAGGCTATGAGACATACATATGGCCCTCGCGAATACAGCTTATCGGGATTTCTTGCCAAAGAAGAAGATGTTGTAGAAAACCAAGAGAGTTTTCGAATGACATATCGCTCGTCGTTATTGGACAATAGGCTATGAAGTATGAGTCCATATACATGTTTTCATCCTCGCGCTACCTTTACGCAGCGATATTTTTTTTCACACACCGATTTGAGAAGTGTCGCCGTAGAAGAAGTTGTAACATTTTAAAAGACCTTTCCAACGACGTATCGCTCGTCGTTATTGGCCAATAGGCTGGAGTCCATACATATGGCCCTCGTGATATCTTTATGTCGAAATATCTTTTTTAATACAGCTAATCGGGATTTCTTGCCAAAGAAGAAGTTGTAGAAAACAAACAGAGCTTTCGAATGACATATCGCTCGTCGTTATTAGACAATAGGCTATGAGTCCATATACATGTTTTCATCCTCGCGCTACCTTTACGCAGCGATATTTTTTTTCACACACCGATTTGAGAAGTGTCGTCGTAGAAGAAGTTGTAGCATTTTAAAAGACCTTTCCAACGACGTATCGCTTGTTATTATTGCTCACTATGCCGAGGCGGTTTCGTGTGAATTTCGGGCTGTCTTTAAGTAGCTATATTTTTTTAAATACAGCGATTTGGGTTTAGTTGTCATAGAAGAAGTTGTAGCATCTGAAAAGACCTTTCCAATGATATATCGCTCGTCGTTATTGGCCAGTAGGCTGGAGTTCATACATGTTTGCCCCTTCTCCTTTAAATGTTGAAATGATGTGAATGAATGAATGTCTGGATTTTTTAAACTCGATTCGAAATCGATTGTAGTTTAAATCGATGTTTTATCGTATCCAATTTGGATGGGTGTGAAATGTCTCGTTTTCCAAAATAAGGAATGAAATTAGTGCAAAAACTATGTTTAAATTCTATTGAGAGTTTAAAAATTAATATTTTTACTGATTTTGGAAAAGTGCGCAAGCGTTATGTAAAATAATTTATTTGTAGTAAAATTCCTGTTATATTTTACCTTATATACATGGTACCTTTAGGTATTATTAAATGGGTTATAAGTGATGTAAGCGTCAAGATGTATCGATTTTTAATTTAAGCCGTTTTTAGGGACTTATTTTAACAGGGAAATGTGTGATTACAATTTACATCACATAATACTATTTTGTTTTGTCTAACGAGGAATAAAATAAATGAAGCATTCTAGAGCCGACATGCGAACAAGGGCGCGTACCAGCCACTAGGGACAGAGTGAGATGGAACATAAAACGCATACGAGTGAAGGAGATAGCAACAGTAATGGTACAGCTGTTATTCGCTTGTTTTGAAAGCGCTGTTGTCTAAACATTATGAATAGTTTGTCTCACACATTTCATTACATTGGACATGTTAATACTATTTGATAACGTGTATAAATGCTTGTTTATAATGAAAATATATTACAAACGATGCGTTGAATAGTTTATTTTAATTGTATTTTTAGTTCCAAATTTCGCCGCAGTCCGATTTTAGACATTTTTGCTGTCTGCTCTAGTTGTTATTGAAAAATGACCTCTAAATACAAAAAGGTTTGTAGAGGTTATTAAATTATCCTTGTTAGAACGCATTTGGGCTTTTAAGAGCCATTTTTGCATAATGTTGTATATGGCTTGTAAAGATTTCAAATTCTACTGTGTTAATATTTTAAGTGAAATTGCGTCTTCTGTAAATATTTTAAGAATGAGTGATAATTAAAAGGTTACTTGGACGTGTTTTTTATTTGTGCCTCCATTTTTCTATATTTTCTAGCCTGATTGAAATAAGTGCGTGATGGTCGCCGGTTCAAATCCCAGCAGGCAGCACCTTTGACCTTTCGGAGTCATGTGTGTATTGATAGTTAATCACCACGCACTATAACATTGAAAGATGAACGTGATGAACCTGCATATCATAGAGATTTGTAATAATTTCTATGGTATGTAAAGTCCTTGCACTAGGCCAGCGTGGTGGAGTGTACTAAACCCTCTCAATCGTACTCTCAATTGTAGAGGCCCGTGCCCTGCAGTGGGACGTGTATGGGCTGATACAGATACAATAGAAATTGTTTGATTGCAAGTCAAAACTGTCCTGTTTCATACATTGGATGTTTATAAAGTTAACCACCTTGGTTTCTACGCTTATATACATAAACACACGCCTTTTTCCCAGAAGGGGTAGGCAGACGTGCTACCAGGACACCCACGTTTTGCCTAATGTGTTCCCACGATGTGATGGCGAGCCTTTCGCCATTTATGGCACAAATTCCCGACTCCGAATAGTGAATAGAAAAATCCACTACCCAACTTGGGATTCCAACTGAGACCTAAGCGTCGTAATCGAACAACTGCGCTACCGAGGCAGCTTCAGCTCTTTACTGGGAATGTTAAAAGTGAATTAAGATTGGATTGTGCAATATTTATTGGCCACATGTAGGCCGTGCTTTGATGACCTCAAAGCAAAGCGCGAGAGGCGAACTGGTTTTAAATAGTGTTTGGAAATGTCGATAAGCTGTTGTCGATGTCGATAAGTATTTTAACATAAACATACATACATAAACTCACGCCTTTATCCCCGAAGGGGTAGGCAGAGGCGCCACTAGGACACCCACATTTCGCCTTGTATGTTCCGTCCCATGATGTGAAAGGGGGCGAGCCTATCGCCATATCGGGCACAAATTCCTGACTCCGGGCTGATAATGAATAGAAAAATCCAATATCACTTTGCCCGACCCGGGATTCAAACCCGAGACCTCACCGTTGTAGTCGAACCGTAGTACAACTACGCCACCGAGGCAGAAACTAATACGATACAAACACTCGCCTGTGTTTGGATCATAGCGTATCGTTTCACAAGCGTCTAAACAACCACGGAGACTGTCGATATCGATATAATAGGTACATCACTAGTTACACTCAGCACTATAGTCAGTTCGGTGTCACGCGCGGTACTTTCAACCCGTATACAATTGTGCAGTTGTTTTTAAACGTAAGTTTTATTTACACAAAAATAAGTTGAATCCAGGGCTTTCAATCTAAATTTACCTCGTGGCTTTGCCCTACATAAGACAAATTAAGAAGCGTGTTTTTTATTCCGTAAAAGGGGTGGAAACGACATTCAAGGGTGTATAGATACAATACTGGTCGGCTGCCTCGGTGGCGCTGTTGTACGGCAGGATTACAACGCTGGGGTTCGAATCCCGGGTCGGGGAGTACATACATACATAAACTCAAGCCTTTATCCCCGAAGGGGTAGGCAGAGGCGCCACCAGGACACCCACATTTCGCCTTGTATGTTTCGTCCCATGATGTGATAGGGGGCGAGCCTATCGCCATATCGGGCACAAATTCCTGACTCCGGGCTGATAATGAATAGAAAAATCCAATATCACTTTGCCCGACCCGGGACTCGAACCCGAGACCTCAGCTTTGTAACCGTACCGTAATACAACTACGCCACCGAGGCAGTAAATAAGGGTCGGGAAGTAATATAGGATTTTTCTATACGTTATCAACTCGGTGTTAGCAATTTGTGACCCCTATCACATCGTGGGACGGAACACACTAGGTGAAACTTGGATGCCCTAACATCTACCTACCCCTTCTGGGATAAAGGCGTGAGTTTATGTATGTATAAAACGTGCTTATATTAATACCGAAAGTAAGTTAGCTTGCTACCCTTTAATACCATAATTTCTCCAATGATTACTATAAAATGTTACGTACACATTGTCAAAGGCACGAAAAAGTATTTTCAAAAAAATTTCATGTAAAGTATCGCCGAGACCATATGCTTCGCACTGTCAAAAAGTTACCAGATCTCATGTACCAGGACATCCACGTTTCGCTTTGTGTTCCGTCCCTCAATAGGCGAGTCTGTCGCCATACCACAAATGCCTGACTTCGGGCTGATAATAAATAAATACACCCAACAGTCACATACATAGTCCTGACCCTACACTAAGATCGAGTCTTGCGTCGTGGGTATCAGAAACTACGAGAATTTTCGGTCTCACAAACACCCAGACCTGAAACAAATACTTGTAGATCACACAAATATTTGTTTCGGTGCGGAGATCGAACCCGCGGCCTCGTGTTTCACAGGCAGCGTCTAACCGACTGCGCCACGGAGGCTGTCAAATGAATAGAAAAATCTAATATCACTTTGCCCGGGGATTCGAAGCTGATTACTCAGCGTTGTCGTACTCAACGGCACCTCCAAGGCAGAGTATGTATTTTGACGTGCTAAAAACAAATTCGAGGCCAAAATTTATATAAATTTATATGATACGTGATTTTTAGCGGCCATATTTCTGTATAAGCTTAATAAAAGTTGTTTGTTTAAATAAGGTCTAATGCCTTGACCTAAACAAGTTCTTTATAAGAAATCAATTATATTTTTATGTGACTGTTTAAAACGTTTGTTTAACATCAGAACAACAACCAGCAAAAACCTTCAACAAAGATCCACATGATTATATTTTGTGACATTGTAGCCCGAGTAACTACAGGACATATTGAGACTTAACATCTTATGTCTCAGGATGGCGAGAGCAGTGGAGTCCCGAGCATCTCTTTATAATTCATGGTGTTGTTTGGTTTTGCTACTGTCCATGAGCGGTCGTATCGCTTACCATCAGGCGAATGGCATGCTCGTCTCGCCATTCATCGCAATAAAAACAAGATCGACGGCATCCTAAACAAGGGTCAGGTCAACTGTACCCTAAACCGACGAGAATGCATGAAGAGATGTAACTGGATCAGAAAATGAAGTCAGCTCGGCTTACCTGTATTTGTTAAAGATGTTTACGTATGTATCTTTTTTGTGTTTGTACCAGATGGAGTCTTCGTTAGCCGAGTCGTCTTGTGAGGAGAGCGAAATTAGCCAGGAGTATACACCTGGGGTTAGACTTATTGTGGTAAGTGAAAATGTATTTTAGAACTGTTTTCCAGCTATTTTGGAATAAATATACCGGTTATATCAAAACTGCGGCCGAAAACGAAGCCAGGTAGTTTTAGTGATTACAGAAACAATGCAATTAAAATTTTTGCGAAAAACGCAACAGATTTTTTTGCAATGTTTTAAGTATAATCGTGTTTGGGTGGTAAGTACCTAGTTCTTGCGAAAATTGAATTTTAATCTTTGCATACCATTGCGTCTTTAAAAATAAAAAGGTGTATATTATTATTTTAGGAATACTATGTATTTATCGCCCAAATACGACGATAAGTAAGAAATTACAATACAAATTGATGTTTTTTTTTTGAGAAATTTTTAGTTGCATTGCGTCTGAAGTCACTAATACTACCACCTGGCTTTGTTTTCGGTCGCAGTCTGGATGTACCCTGTATGTTATGTAGTTGTGAGAGCGACAAGTGTATTGTAGTTTTATGATAAGTATGACACTATAACGGTGAAGGAAAACATCGTGAGGAAACCTGCATACTGTAGCGATTTGTAAGAATTTCTATGGTATGTAAAGTCCGCCAACACTAGGCCAGCGTGGTGGGCTGTACTAACCCCTCTCAATCGTACTCTCGATTGTAGAGGAGGCCCGCGCCCTGCAGTGGGACGTGTATGGGCTGATGCAGATGGTATAAAGTATGTTATTTCGTTTTGTTGTTTCCTATGACATCCACACTTGTCACTGAATCAGTCCATAACTACCCAATGCTGGGCACGAGACTACTAACTCTACAATCGTCGACTCTGAAACCAGAGGCCGCGGGTTCGCCTGCACCAAAACAAATATTAGTGTGATCCACAGGTATTTGTTTCGGGTCTGGGTGTTTGTGAGTCGAAAAGTCTCGTAGTTTCTGACTCGACACAAGATTGTGTAGGTATCTCACTGAGGGGTCGCTGGTATGTTGTGTACTATTATTAGTGTGACTATTAGGTGTATTTATTTTAAGGCTTCAAATAGATTCCCTTAGCTCATATCTTTTTATAATTATTTTTTACTGTGAAAGCTTTAAAATCTTTGGGCCTCAGCAACTTTATTTAGGTACATTCAATAGCGTTATCGAAATAATAATGACATTTTGTTTTTCTTTTCAAATTATATTATATTGGACATGTTAATACTATATTACGAGTACAAATGCTTGTTGTTTATATTATGAAAACATAGTTCAAACAATGCGTTAACAGGATATTTTTAAATTTTATTTGTAGTTCCTAACGCCACATGCTAATAGATTTTTAATGATCTGTATTCCATGTAGAATAGAATGAATCATTTGTTAAATGGTTTCTTAGATTTACGCGAAATTACATTGAAATAAAACCACGTAAGCGTAATAATCGAATCGTCGCGTCGGGATGTAAAAATGTAAAAATTAATCCATGTCCGCGGTAAAATTCGTAAAAATTAATTGTATTTCAAATTGAATCATTTGTTATTTACAATTTTAAGTAGTACATGCATGTACAAATAGTTTGTTGTGCATTGCGTTGTTTAATGCGGGCTTCAAGTTACAACACAAGGTCACCTTTCGAATGCGCCATGATTTCGGGCGTAGCACTTTTACGAAACTTTAGTTCGTCAGTAGAGTGTACAAAATTAAGCAAGTATTCATTGATGCTTGTTAGAGATTTGTAAACAAAAAACTGTTTATAATATTATTTTTTTGCGAAATGGCGAGACGAGCGTGCCATTCGCCTGATGGTAAGCGATACGACCGCATCATGGGAGCAAACCAAACAACACCATGAATAACAAGGCAATGCTTGCCATTCCACTGCGCTCGCCATCCTGATACATAAGATGTTAAGTCTCATTATGTCCAGAAATTACTCTGGTTACAATGTCCTTCAAACCGAAACACAACAGTGCATTTACACTGCTGTTTGTGCAAGAAATAGACATCGCGGTGGTACCCCTCTCACATATGAGAGACCTACCAGTAAACTGTTTAAAGTATTCGCAATTTTAACCGGTGGTAGAGAATTTGTATCAGGGCGTTCCTATGACACACGATATACAATATACCGTGTGTGTCTTCCTTAAAATCTGCTTCCAGTACTTCGTTTTTAATATGTTGGTGAATATTCTCTACGCTACACTTGTCAAGAATCGTTCGACAGTCGATTTGAGTGAAAACGAACGCACTAGAAGTAACTTTTAACAAACGGAATCGCATGAAGTATCGGGTATGGTTGTTATTAGAGTGATGGGTCAAAATACACTAATAGGAGACTGTCCCGCCCTCACACCCGCCACTGCAACTCCTGTAAGCCAGGATCAACAGTGGCACGCATATTAATGACACTGAGCATTGAAGCTCAGCGCGTCTCCGGGAATGTCTAACTTGTCTTTAACCCGCAACGAAATCAATCAAAAAGTTAAATTAATAGGAGGAGTTGGAAATAAATTATTGTCCACTTCCCTCCCTAATAAAGCGGGTGACAAAACAATGAACTAAAGAGGCAAACAACCTCGCATAAAGACATTTACAGCTAGAGAAGCCAGCTGTAAAGCACCACGGAATAGTGATTATTACATTTAAATGGGACCTAATATGTAAGCTGTTATACTTGATTCCAATAATAGATACACTAATACACGTATTGTTGAGACATTTGTGGTTATGGTTAGTAACAGACCAGACACGACTGCCTACATGATCACGGTGGTCGCGGTTCAAATCCCAGGGCACACCTATAACTTTTCGGAGTAATGTGTGTATTGATCAATCACCACGCACTATATCGGTGAAGGAAAACATCGTGAGGAAACCTGCATACCATAGCGATTTGAATGAATTTCTATGGTATGTAAAGTCCGCCCGCACTAGGCCAGCGTGGTGGACTATATGGGCTAACCACTCTCAATCGTAACTTCAATTGTGGAGTAGGCCCGTGCCTTGCAATGCGACGTATATGGACTGATACAATACAATAATACTCTTCTTTGTTACAGTTAAACCTTCCAGAAGACGAAGGGGAAGGCCTGGGGTTCAGACTAACCAGAACTCTATGGGATCCCTATCCTTGGGTAAGTGTTCAAATGATTTTTAATCGAACATTGTATACTGAAGCGAACATCGGGAACAAAAGTAGCAAAAACTGATAATCCTGCAGTCATTTATAAATCATACATACATACATAAACTCACGTCTTTATCCCCGAAGGGGTTGGCAGAGGACACCCACATTTCGCCTTGCATATTCCGTCCCACGATGTGATAGGGGGCGAGCCTATCGCCATATCGGGCACAAATTCCTGACTCCGGGCTGATAATGAATAGAAAAACCCAATATCACTTTGCCCGACCCGGGACTCGAACCCGAGACCTCAGCTTTGTAACCGTACCGTAATACAACTACGCCACCGAGGCAGTTTATAAATCATAGCAACAGGTTATTTTTAAAGTAGGTACTTTATAATAAGAGGTTTGGAGACTGTACCGCCCTCACACCCGCCACTGCACCTCGTGTAAGCCAGGATCAACAGCACGCATTTGAATGACACTTAGCATTGAAGCTCAGCGAGTCTCCAATGTCTAACTTGTCTATAACCCGCAACGAAATCAATCACAAAGTTAAATTAATAGGAGTTGGAAATAATAAGAGGCTTACGCCCGAATACTCAAACACCACTTATATATTATGTTGCACCTTAACTACTCAAGTAAAATAATATTACTAAAGAATATCTCAACGATCATTGTTTGATACGCCCCCTAACGGAACTATTCCCACATTAATCATCGCTTTATGACAGCCTCCGTGGCGCAGTTGGTTAGACGCCGCCTGTGAAACGAGAGGCCGCGGGTTCGATCCCCGCACCGAAACAAATATTTGTGTGATCCACAGGTATTTGTTTCGGGTCTGGGTGTTTGTGAGACCGAAAAGTCTCTCGTAGTTTCTGATACCCACGACACAAGACTCGATCTTAGTGTGGGGTCAGGACTATGTATGTGACTGTTGGGTGTATTTATTATTTATTTATTTATTATCTAAGGTGAGAGAGGTGACACCTGGATCTCGCGCAGACGTGGCTGGACTCAAAACTGGAGACTGTCTTCTACAAGCAGATGGAAAAGATTTATTAGGATTACCAGTAAGTATATGCCTGTTTTTACTGATTTACATGCCATAGTTGCACTTTTAAACCGTAACTAATTATAATCATCATGAAGTTATGCATACATATTGTCAAAAAGTTTGATGTTTTATTTACTAAATAGATAAATCGGTTACTTAATAAACGAAGAACCTAAAGGTATATAAATTTGACAGCCTCCGTGGCGCAATTGGTTAGACGCCGGCTGTGAAACGAGAGGCCGCGGGTTCGATCCCCGCACCGAGACATATGTTCCACGGGTACTTGTTTCGAGTCTGGGTGTTTGTGAAACTGAAAAGTCTCTCGTAGTTCTGATACCCACGACACAAGACTCGATGTTCATATTTATATATCTATGATTAATTGTAATAGTTCTGTATATTTCCCTAATATACATAAATAAATAAATAAATAAATGTTACTGTGGGGTCAGGACCATGTATGTGACTGTTGGGTGTATTTATAAAAAAAAAGAAGAGCTCGGTGGCCTGTTCATAATGGAACAGATGCGGCTGCCGAGGTGTTGGTCATGGGTTCAGAACCCTGGGGATAGTTATCCCAGACTTTTCGGAATCTGGATATTAATACTTGACAATCATTTATCACGCCCTCTAATGATAAAGAAAAATGTCCTGAAGAAACCTGCGTACCATACACATCTTGACAAAAAGAGTATGACCATTCATGGTATCGGTAAAAAATATCGTTGACCCCGATAACGATACTGCTTAAAATTAATGATAGCATATTTATGGTTTGTCCTTAAACGTTTTCCTGAGAGACTGACTGACCGGATGACTAATACCTCAGTCCACCCCGTGACCACGAAAGCTGGAAAGCAATCGAAGCGTCGGGAAGTTAAAAAATGTAAATATTAAACAAAATCGCGATAAAATCCGTAAAAAATAGTTTTATTTCAATGTGTAACATTCTCGTAAATCTAAGAAACCATTATTGAACGATTTATTTTTAATAAATACCATTTCCCCAGGTTGGTCAAGTAGCTGGTCTCATCAGAGGGGATGGGGCAGGACGGGGTGTGTCTTTGCTGGTCTGGAACTGTGGAGTGGACCCTAAAGATGACCCTGAGGTGAGGACTGACATTTTAATAACTTTATACCGGGTATAGAGTGCATGGTGGCCTGTTGGTAATGGACCAGACGCGGCTGCCTACATGTTCACGGTGGTCGCGGTTTCAAATCCCAGGGCACACCTCTGACTTTTCGGAGTTATGTGTGTATTGATAGTCAATCACTACGCACTTTAACGGTGAAGGAAAACATCGTGAGGAAACCTGCATACCGTAGCGATTTTAAAAGAATTTCTCCGGTATGTAAGTCCGCCAACCCGCACTAGGACAGCGTGGTGGACTATATGGCCTAACTACTCTCAATCGATTCTCTCGATTGTAGAGGAGGCCCGTGCCCAGCAGTGGGACGTATATGGGCTGATACAATACCGGGTACATACAGACTGCGACCGAAAACGAAGCCAGGTTGTAGTTTTAGTTATTACAGACACAATGCAACTAAAAATTCGCAAAAAGAGCGACAGTTTTGTTTAATAATTTAAATTTTAAATCCTTGCGAACTATTGCGTCTTTAACAATAAACAGGCGTACAATATTATTTAACGAAATCTATGTTTTTACTATTTACCACCCAAATAAAACGTTAAGTTTTTTTTTTGAAAAAACTAATTATCTTTGTGACATTTTTAGTAGCATTGTGTCTGAAGTTACTAATACCACCTGGCTTCGTTTTCGGTCGCAGTCTTGATATACCCTTTACTTAAGTTCGGTAAACGAGCAAACAGCTCACCTGAAGGCAAGTGATTATCGCTCACAATTCACACACATGGTTGATGCTTTGCTTCTTATAATGAAAAAGAAAAGGATGGAAAAGAGGCGGGAGGAAGATATTGGACCTCCGGTAATATCATTCACTAAAACGCGACAGCAAAGCCGGGGCTCTCAACACTGAAACACGACAGCCATGTCATTAAGCCGGGGCTTTTTTGAGACAATACTACCCCAGTCAGGCTGGCTTTATTTTATTGTACAGCATAGAATCCTAAATAATAAATGGAAATAAATGTTAACAGAAGTGTGAGGGCGAAAAGTCGTTCATAGTTTCTCGTAGTTTTATACACGACACAATACTCGATCTTAGTGTGGGGTCAGGACTATATATGACTGTTGGGTGTATTTATTTGTTATATATTGAAATAAAACTACTTTTTACAGATTTTATCGCGATTTGGTTTAATTTTTACATTTTTTAACTTCCCGACGTTTCGATTACTTTACAGCTTTCGTAGTCACGGGGCGGACTGAAAATTGAACCAAATAAAACGGAAATTAAACCAAATCGCGATAAAATCCGTAAAAAATAGTTTTATTTCAACGTGTAACTAATTTCACAGTTACTATGGAGCTGTGGCGGAGGGTCTCGGGGTGAGAAGTCTCGGCGAGCGTTGTCGGGCGTCGTGAAGGCTCTGTCCTGCTGTGTCTGTGCCTCTACAGCCACCAGGGCGCTCAACTGTGCCCGGTCTCATCTGTATTGCGAAGGTGAGTGATTGACAGCCTCCGTGCCGCAGTTTTTTTTTATTTATTTATTTATTCATTCACCTAAAATATAATGTCATGACAACTTTTAAAACTAAGGCGGCATTATATTATACTAATCTATACAAAACTACTTAAAATACACATCGGATAGACTAACACTATAAAACAAAACATAACAGGTATAAATAACAAAAAAAATCTAATGTTTACAATCCTCCTTCAATACATCTTTGTGCAACTTCCGCCGGCTGTGAAATGAGAGGCCGCGGTTCGCTCCCCGAGACAAATGTTAGTGTGAACCACAAGTATTTGTTTCGGGTCTGGGTGTTTGTGAGACCGAAGTCTCTTGTAGTTTTTGATACATCACAAGACTCGATCTTAGCGTGGGATCAGGACTATGTATGTGACTGTTGGTGTATTTATTTATTTATTTAAGGTATTACAGATACACAGATACACAACACTTTATTAAACAACAGTTCAGAGACAATAAAACATAGAAAATTAAAAAAAATTGTGTACAATTGGCAGTCTTATCGATCTCTTTCAGACAACCAAATATTATAATACCTACATACCAAACTATATAAATTCATGTAATTACTAGCAAAATATTCTATTAATGATATCTTTTGCAGCATGTTGGTCGAGGCTGGAAAGATGCGCCCTCTGCCGAGAGATATTACCAGCGAAAGATTCTCCGTACGCCAGAAACCTAGTCGCCGAACAGGTATGTACATAAACTCACGCCTTTATCCCAGAAGGGGTAGGCAGAGGCGCCACCAGGACACCCACATTTCGCCTTGTATGTTCCGTCCCATAGGGGGCGAGCCTATCGCCATATCGGGCACAAATTCCTGACTCCGGGCTGATAATGAATGGAAAAATCCAATATCACTTTGCCCGAACCTCAGCTTTGTAACCGTACCGTAATACAACTACGCCACCGAGGCAGTCCTTATAGTGTATCTAATATAATATATTTTTACAGGTATTCGAAGCAATAGCAACGGAGTATGAAATAAAAAGCACACCAAGGCGGATTGCTCAGACTTCTTCAGCCTCTGTCACACCAAACATATCCCCGAATCTCTCCCCATCTTCCAATAGAAAAGGACAATACCAACTCTCAATGATGAACAGAAAGAAAGTCCACTTTACGGAAACATACAGACAGACTTACGCTTCCGACCCTAACATACACAGATCCGCGAATGAAACACGAAATATTAACATAACCTCAAAATTAAGTCCTTGCCAGTGCAAAAAAACCGACAAAGGCATCCAGACGGGGTTGCCATACGATGTTGGAAATTGCCAGAATTTGATACAGAATAAATTGGTAGCGAGAGTACGGCATGCGTGCTCTCTGGCTGATTTAAATGCGTGCCAAAATAAGGAGATTACTTGGTAAGAATAATTATATTTTGTTTAATGATAATTATATATCTATATCAGCCCTTATACGTCCCACTGCAGGGCACGGGCCTACTCTACAATCGAGAGAATCGATTGAAAGTGGTTAGACCATATAGTCCACCACGCTGGCCTACTGCGGGTTGGCTGACTTACATACCGTAGAAATTCTTTAAAATCGCTACAGTATGCAGGTTTCCTCACGATGTTTTCCTTCACTGTTATAGTGCGTGGTGATTGACTATCAATACACACATAACTCCGAAAAGTCAGAGATGTGCCCTGGGGTTTAAACCTGCGACCACCGTGAACAGGGCAGGGATACCGTGGTAGAATTCTTACACCTTTTAACTATAGAGTTGATTGTGAAAGAATCAAATACATTGGGTATTTGATAATTGGTGCGAAAATTAAGTTTCAATAAGTCCCTCGTTGCTTCCAAGCTGGCTTATTTGTACAACAATTTTTATTATTTTCAGTACGAGTAATAGTCAAGCCCACAGTAGCTCATTGGACAATTTGAAGAACTGCAACACTGCTTGTGGTGAGTGAAAACAATAGTGCCTAAATGAAAAATAAATAAGACATCTTAATATAAGCAAAGGTAAACTTAAATATAGTAAACTTAAATAAATAAAGAATGATTTAATTACATACATAACTGAATATAAAGATAATGGCTTCCTTCCCTCTCCTAAAATTTTATTTTTGCCGTGCCCTACAGGGTCCACATTGTACAAAATAAATTGTAACACCTTTTTAACATGTGGAGTGCATAATGGTTTCTTAGATTTACGCGAATGTTACACATTGAAATAAAACTATTTTATACGGATTTTATCGCGATTTGGTTTATTTTTATAATGGTTTCTTAGATTTACGCGAATGTTACACATTGAAATAAAACTATTTTATTACGGATTTTATCGCGATTTGGTTTAATTTTTACATTTTTTAACTTCCCGACGTTTCGATTACTTTACAGCTTTCGTGGTCACGGGGCGGACTGAGGTATTAGTCATCCGCTCTGTGACTGTCACAATTAAACTACCCTTAATTTTCAATTATTAAATTAAAAAGTTAACTAGTTGTTGCGATCCGATCTACGCAGTAGGAGCTCACAGTGTCTTGAGGTCTGGCAGCTGGTCTTTTGGGTTCCGATTTAATCAAATGTAGAACTGGATCCCATGATGGTGCAAGCTTCAAGCCATCTTCTCTATTGAAATTTGGATGTTTTTTAATTTCAATAGCCTCGCGAAACATCCTGGGTAGGAAGCGGTGTTCTTTAGCGAGGATTAGGGGCTTATCAAAACGAAGGTAATGCTTGGAGCCTTCTTCGATGTGTTCAGCAACTGCAGACTTCGTTGAGCGTCGGTGTTTGACGTCAGCTATGTGTTCTTTTACGCGGGTCCCTATGCTTCTCTTGGTTTGGCCGATATAAGAGAGGCCACAGTCACAATCTATTTTATATACGCCCGGTTCTTGCAAAGGTATATGACACTTGACAGGTGGTAAGAATTGACTAATCTTCTTGGGCGGCTTGAAGTATGTTTTAATGGAAGCACGCTTCAGGATGTAGCCAATCTTGTCTGTGACTCCTTTGATGTAAGGTAGTATAACCGGGGCCCGTTCAACTGTGGCTGGTTTCACTCGGTTTCTGTGACGGCGGCGTGGAACTTGGAGCTTGTTGTCTCGCAGTACCTGCTTGACGTGTTGCAGCTCAGTCGCCAGGTGTTTCTCATCACAGATTCCTTGTGCTCTCTGAAACAAAGATTTACCCACGGTAGCTAACTGTTTCGGATGGTGGTGAGATTCACCGTTCAGATATTTATCTGTATGGGTCTTTTTTCTATACACGGTATGACCTAAGGACTGATCAGGATTACGGATTACTAAAACATCTAAGAAGGCAAGAGATTTATTATGTTCCAACTCCATAGTAAATTGAATTTTATTGTTAATGGAGTTGAGGTGATTTAAAAATGCAGTTACTTGGTTAGATGGTAAGATTGTGAAAGTATCATCTACGTACCGCTTGTAAAATCTTGGCGAGACCGGGGCTGTACTAAGGGCTGTCTCCTCGAAGTCCTCCATGAAAATATCGGCAACTACAGGAGATACAGGTGAGCCCATAGCAACACCATCCATTTGTACATAGTATTGATTATTCCACAACATGTAGCCAGATGTGAGGCAATGTTTGAGTAATTCTGCATATTCTAGTGGCATGTCATTCTCTGCTAACTTCTTAGTGACAATTTTGATGCAGTCTTGTACTGGTAAGCTTGTAAAAAGTGACCACGAAAGCTGTAAAGTAATCGAAACGTCGGGAAGTTAAAAATGTAAAAATTAAACCAAATCGCGATAAAATCCGTAATAAAATTGGTTTATTTTTTTTCAGTGTGGAGTGCAATAAAGTATTGAGTATTATGTTTGTATGTATGTATGGTACCGATACATACAAACATCATACAAACATACATAAACTCACGCCTTTTTCCTAGAAGGGGTAGGTAGAGGCGCCACCAGGACACCCACGTTTCGCCTTGTATGTTCCGTCCCACGATGTGATAGGGGGCGAGCCTATAGCCATATCGCGCACAAATTCCTGACACCGGAAACCTACATACCATAGCGATTTGTAATAATTTCTATGGTATGTAAAGTCCGCCCGCACTAGGCCAGCGTGGTGGACTATATAACCCCTCTCAATCGTACTCTCGATTGTAGAGGAGGCCCGTGCCCTGCAGTGGGACGTGTATGGGCTGATACAGATAATTAGATAAAACATTTGCCTCGGTGCTGGTATCGAACCCGCAGTTTCTCGTTTTACTGCCCGCTCCACCGACCGCGCATTAGACGCAAAGATTCCTTATTAATTATAGCAAATTACTTACAAACTTCTCTGAATCAACTTGTACCTTTTGTATTAATCACTGTATTGTAAACTGGTTTCGAAAAGAGCAACACTAGAGCTTCTGGTCCGTTTTAGTAAAAGTTACTGAATATAAATGATGTAGAACATTTTTATGGATACTATAAGTTATTTAATTTTTTTTTTGTATTACGGTACGGTTACAAAGCTGAGGTCTCGGGCTCAAGTCCCGGGTCGGGTAAAGTGGTATTGTATTTTTCTATTCATTATCAGCCCGGAGTGTTTTGTGCCCGATATGGCAATAGGCTCGCCCCCTATCACATCGTGGGACGGAACATACAAGGCGTAATGTGGGTGTCCTGGTGGCGCCTCTGCTTAACCCTTCGGGGAAAAAGACGTGAGTGTATGTATGTATGTAATTTTATTGTTTAGGTATATTCTGAATTGAATCTGGCCGCCATTTTGAACTTTTAGCTAAATAAACTCTTTGTTTTCAGATCCACCGGTATTCGTGCTATCACCTCCGCCAATTTACGTGGTAACTTGTGATCACAAATACGATAGACAATGACATTTAACTTTACTTATTAAATTGGTTTTGTGACCATTGGGTTTTCAAAGTTTAAACTGTATCGATGTTTCATTTCGTATAGTTAGTTTTTTATGGATTTACAATTGACAAGAAATAAATACATACATACATCCTGCAGTCATATATGTCCGTCAACCACTAGGCCAGCGTGGTGGACTGTACTAACCCCTCTCAATCGTACTCTCGATTGTAGAGGAGGCCCGTGCCTGCAGTGGGACGTATATGGGCTGATACAAATAAAATTATTGCAACATTTCATAATATTAATAAAGGGTCCAATCCTAAGAAGTAATAGCATTCGGATAAAGAAAAAAGAGGCCATCATGAAGAAAACGGACTTCTTGAAATGAAACATCTATTAATTAAGCTACATAAAAAATCAGCTATGCGCGATTTGGATTGGCGCACCAAAGGTTTCATACCGTTAAATATATTTTTAATGGAATCGATCCATTTTTCACCATGGTCATCGTTTTTAAAAAGGACTTTATAGCCTATTTTATAAATGGCCTCTTTTAAATTACATTGTCTGTAAAATTATGGTGATTATAGCCTTTATATGAGGCCGAGAAGAACGTAAGATTCCAAATTGAATCTATTTTGAATCATGACATTGTTAAATATAAATAGAATAGTATCAATTTAATGATACTAGTTGTAAATTGATTTTTGATTACATTTTCCATTGATATTCTTAATAAATAAATACACCCAACAGTCACATACATAGTCCTGACACCACATTAAGATCGAGTCTTATGTCGTGTGTCAGAAACTACGAGACTTTTCGGTCTCACAAACACCTATCCTCGAAACAAATACTTGTTGTTCACAGAAATATTTGTCTCGGTGCGGGGATCGAACCCGCGGCCTCTCGTGTCTAACATATTGCGAGACGGAGGCTGTTTATGTTTTGTAAATTAATTTTTGTACAGTGATATTTTTCATTGTTGTTAATAAAGAATATTTTAATATTTATTTGTTGTTTTAATTACATACATACATGCATACATAAACTCACGCCTTTATCCCCGAAGGGGTAGGCAGAGGCGCCACCAGGACACCCACATTTCGCCTTGTATGTTCCGTCCCATGATGTGATAGGGGGCGAGCCTATCGCCATATCGGGCACAAATTCCTGACTCCGGGCTGATAATGAATAGAAAAATCCAATACCACTTTGCCCGACCCGGGACTCGAACCCAAGACCTCAGCTTTGTAGCAGTACCGTAATACAACTACGCCACCGAGGCAGTCAGGCAGGCAGTTGTTTTAATTACTTCTATTATAATGCAACCTACCTTATAGAATATTACAGATAGTCAGATACTAGAGGGGGACATCGCGAAACATAGCACTTAGAACGAAATAGAAAACACAGAAAAGTTGAAATAAATCTATTTTTTACGAATTTTAATTATCAATTTATTATTTTATAAGTTCTATGATCACGCTATGGTCAATAGGAGAGATCAGAGAAGCATCAATTTGTTGCAAAAAGGGGGATTTTATTGTATGGGGAGTAAAATAATATGTACACCGAACAGCACCGACTGCCTCGGTGGCGCAGTTGTATTACGGTACGGTTACAAAGCTGAGGTCTGGGGTTCGAATCCCGGGTCAGGAAAGTAATATTGGATTGTTCTATTCATTATCAGCTTGGAGTCAGGAATTTGTGCCCGATATGGCGATAGGCTCGCCCCCTATCACATCATGGGACGGAAATGTGGGTGCCCTGATACCACCTCTGCCTACCCCTTCTGGGAAAAAAGCGTGAGTATGTATTTATGAAATAAAACAAAAACAGTAACAAAATTTAATTTAGGAAATAAAACAAAACACTTTCGATACTTTTATATTTTAACTACACGTTGCCTTTCAAGAGCTCAAACATTTCTTTAATATACATACATATAAGAACATACAGTCACAAAAACTACACATTAACTACATGTACAGATAGATTCTGAAAATAACAAGCAGAGAGTGCAAATAATTGTAAAAATATAAGTATTATATGCGAGTTACGATGGTTAATCAAATACATATACAGTGAAACTTGTTGTATATCTGAGACACTGGGTAAGTGGAATACCTCTATGAGTGAAACGACATTGCAGGTCCCTTGATGTCTCACTTAACCAGGTTTCACTGTATACACCCAACAGTCACATACATAGTCCTGACCCCACATTAAGATCAATTAAGTATTGTGTCGTGGGTATCACGAACTACGAGAGACTTCGGTCTCACAAACACCCAGACCCGAGACAAATATCTATGGGCTTCACAAACATTTGTCTCGGTGCGAGTATCGAACCCGCGGCCCCTCGTTTCACATCTGGGGTCTAACCAACTGCAACACGGGGGCGGACATAGATAAATGAAACAAAAATCCCTGGTTAAGTCACGAGACCACGCGTTAAGTGTGTGTTAAGCATCGAGTCCAACTCGCGCTGAATATGACATTGCCGCAGACGTCACACACGCTCTCCGTTTCTACCGTCGTGGTTTATAGACGGATCTTTTCTCTTCCTGGCTTTTCATTCTGATTGTTTCTGATGAGTACAAAATATTGAAATCGAACAACTTTTTACGGATTTCATGGCGATTTTTAAGTACCCGATAAAATCCGTAAAAAGTAGCTATATTTCAACATGCATCATTCAGGTATAGTCTGTCATTACCTGTATTTCATTGTGCATCAATGATTTACAAAAAGGATACTGAAAACAATCGATACTACTGTTACTTACTTAATACAATATACACTGAAAAAATCGATACTAGATTTAATTGATACTGAATACAATCGATACTGAATACAATCGATACTGGATTCAATCGATACTGGATTTAATCGATAATGGACTCAATCGATACTAGATTTAATCGATACTTAATACAATCGATACTTAATACAATCGATACTTAATACAATCGATACTTAATACAATCGATACTTAATACAATCGATACTAGATTTAATCGATACTTAATACAATCGATACTGAATACAATCGATACTAGATTTAATCGATACTTAATACTATCGATGCTGGACTCAATCGATACTAGATTTAATCGATACTTAATACAATCGATACTGAATACAATCGATACTGGATTCAATCGATACTGGATTTAATCGATAATGGACTCAATCGATACTAGATTTAATCGATACTTAATACAATCGATACTTAATACAATCGATACTTAATACAATCGATACTAGATTTAATCGATACTTAATACAATCGATACTGAATGCAATCGATACTAGATTTAATCGATACTTAATACTATCGATGCTGGACTCAATCGATACTAGATTTAATCGATACTTAATACAATCGATACTGAATACAATCGATACTGGATTCAATCGATACTAGATTTAATCGATACTGGACTCAATCGATACTAGATTTAATCGATACTTAATACAATCGATACTGAATACAATCGATAATAGATTTAATCGATACTGAATACAATCGATACTGGACTCAATCGATACTAGATTTAATCTATACTTAATACAATCGATACTTAATACAATCGATACTGAATACAATCGATACTTGATTTAATCGATACTGAATACAATCGATACTGAATACAATCGATACTGGATTCAATCGATACTGGATTCAATCGATACTGGATTTAATCGATACTGAATACAATCGATACTTAATACAATCGATACTGGACTCAATCGATACTAGATTTAATCTATACTTAATACAATCGATACTTAATACAATCGATACTGAATACAATCGATACTTGATTTAATCGATACTGAATACAATCGATACTGAATACAATCGATACTGGATTCAATCGATACTGGATTTAATCGATACTCAATACATTTGATACTGAAAACACTCAATACTAGACTTAATGGATACTGAATACAATATGTAACATATGTGCAAATATGTGTGCAGGTTTTATTCAGTTTCTGTAGTTGACATTGACTGAATACATTATAGCAAATTTTCCAGTACGAAATATGTTATGTTTTGTACTGCCACGAAAATAGTAACTACATAACAATTAACATCTGGTGAAATATGTAATATGTTCTAGAAACATTATTCAATGGCCGAACATGGTAATTTGTCGCTTATTGACATTGTTAATCCGGTAATCCAGCTTAAAACTACACAGACATAAAATAAGTCCAGAAGGGAACACAGAGGTCAAAATAATTACACATATTTATATACAGTGCTATTAGCTACATATTTGGACAAATACTAATACACCCAAAAATGTAGAATATTTATATGGATTCAATAAATAATATCAATTTTTTATTTTTATTGTAATTAAATACCAACTAATCTTATATTATCTGCATGCTTTTGATTTTCTGCAACAAACATTAGTTTAAATTTATACTAATATATAAAGCTGAAGAAATTGTTTGTTTGTACACGCTAATGTTAGGTACTACTGGTCCCAATTGGCAAAAATTCTTTTTGTGTTGGATAGCCTGCCTTATGTCTCAGGATGGCAAGCGCAGTGGAATGCCAAGCATTGCCTTGTAATTCACCATGTTGTTGGGTTTAGCTACTGTCCATGAGAGATGTATTGCCCAACCATCAGGCGAATAGCATGCTCATTTTGCCCATCTTAGCACTAAAAAATCAAAAATTACTCCACAAATAATCATAAGATTTTAAAAACACATCATGGAATGCAGATTTTTTTTTTGAATCCATAATGTTTCTTTCTTTCATAAGAAAGCTACTGTTACGGAGGGATACTATGTATTTTTCTGCACCTCAGCCAACTTATATACATAACTTCATTTGGATCTATTGAGTATTCGAGGCTTCAAAACATATCAAACAAACTCACATTGGTATTTTTATATTAGAAATGTTTTTTAATTTTTATTATTATTCTTTCTTGAGATTACTTCCAACTCCTATTAATTTAAGTTTATGATTGATTTCGTTGCAGGTTAAAGACAAGTTAGACATTCCCGGAGACTCGCTGAGCTTCAATGCTCGGTGTCATTAAAATGTGTGCTACTGTTCCTGTGACACAGGAGTTGCAGTGGCGGGTGTGAGGGCGGGACAGTCTCCAATTGGAAAGGCTTTATCAAAATTTTAGATAAGGTGGAGAATGTCAAGACCTTTTTACACATACCTTTAATTCAAGCTGTATATCAACTAGTCCGCTTTGTGTTTAGAATACGTTCTTCCGGCACCAAGACATCCTCAGCATATAATCTCATTCTTTTCTTCTATTACTAAATCATGCACGACCTGTGACTCCATTTGAGTTGGTATGGATATTTATCAAGCTAATATTATAATTATTTTGATTATTTTAGGGGAATTTTTCATAAATCTAAGGTTTTTATTTTGTGTTTACGTTTGGAAAAACAATAATAAAATCTGTCAATAATGACAGATAAATGAGTTCGTGTTTTTTATTGTACGTTTTTGTGAACATAAGGCAGCTGGACTATACTTCCTAGATTTGGCTATTTGACTAATTTCTGAAAAGTGTTTTAAAGTCTAGATATAATCACTCTATACCTCTTCAAACTATTAATTTATTTTTAAAGAGTTGTTTATAACGAATAAACATATTTTTCAGTTTTATCATCATATATGTCACCAAAACGGTAGGTCACGTGACTTTGAAAAAGTTACGTCACGCTTTATAAATGGTGAATGATCTTAGTGGCAGAGATGAATGAAAATTGTAAATCGTGACATCACACGCTGCACAATGACAGCTTGTCGTGTTTTGTTACATTTAATCAACAGATAAAAAATGGCAAACTTATTTTAGACAATTTAAATATTTATAATTTAGATAAATGTAAATAAAAATACCTATAATTATTGTTTACTAAAAAGCTATCATATGCAACACATTTTATAATTGATTGCCACAACAGTCAAATACCCAATTTTATTTTATTTATTTCTATTTATTCAAGTAAGGAAAACAAACAGTACAAAGTATACAATAATAACTAATAAAAAAATAAAGAAGCTATAGTGTACTGCTCAAAAGTTTGTTAACAAAATTGTGATCTGTTTATATTGTGATCTGAAGGAGCTCTACTCTGATTTATAAGTCATCTAAAATCTATTGGCGTTTGGCGAAATTTGGAACAACAAATAAAATTTAAGAAATTTCTATTTAACGTAATGTTTGACTTATATAATATTAACAACGAGCATTTATACTCGTAATCTAATAGTATGTACATTTCTAATGTAAATGTAAAAAGAGAATATCTATTCTTATTTTTTGACAGCAACGGATTCGCAGACCAAAAGACCGTAGACTTTACTAACTTTGGGATGCATACTTAGCGACACGTTATAGCAACTATTGAATGAAAAGATTCGTCGTCGTCAATTATACGTTTGGGGTGCGTGTCACACAACAATCTGGTATAAGGGCAGCGTGGTTACATGGTTACGTCACCTCACATCCTTGAGTCTGCGCTGCATTACGCGTGCGTCTACACAGATACAAGGCGATTTTTGCAACCAATACTTGAAAGAGGTAATAGGGTAGACCCCATTGAAAATACATACATCAACCGAATCGATGGCTGTCTAAATAAGGGCTAGGCATGGAGTATTATACAAACATAATACTTCCATGGGGGTTAGGTCAGGAGTACAGTTAAACGACGAGAAAGCATGAGGAGAGGCACCGCAATGTCTATTTCTCCAACAAACAGCAGTGTAAATGCACTGTTGTGTTCTGGTTTGAAGGACATTGTAGCCAGAGTAACTACTGGATATAGTGATACTTAACATCTTATGTCTCAGGATGGCGAGCGTAGTGAAATGCCAAGCAATGCTTTATAATTCATGGTGTTGTTTGGTTTTCCAAAAACAACAACATAAGTAGTCCTGACCCCACATTATGATCAATTAAGTCTTGTGTCGTGGGTATCAGAAACTACGAGGCACTTTTCGATCTCACAAACACCCACCCGAGACAAATATTTGTGGGACTCAGAAACATTTGTCTCTGTGCGGGGATCGAACCCGCGGCCTCACGTTTCACAGCCGGCGTCTAACCAACTGCGCCACCACAGACCAAGAAAATGTGCCACGGAGGTTGTTAGTATTTTGATCAGGATCGAGCAAAAAGAAAATCCATAGTCTCTGCTTTCCCCTATAGAATGTAGGCGTGTAAGTATATTACAGTCTCACAAGGGCGGATCCAGCGTTAAAATCGGGGGGGGTCATATAGTTCTAGATAGTTCTGGTCAGAACTCTGGACGTACTTGAATTAGATTACAATTATACATTTAAAAGTTATTAATTAAAAGTTTGTTACACCTGTGATTAGTGAATATGTTTACGATGTTTTAAATTAAAAATCAATGATATATTTTAAAAATTCTGTCATTCTGGAGTCAGTCCAGGGAAGGCGGGGTCATGATCCCTATGACCTCCCTCCTGGATCCGCTCTTCCAGTCTCAAATGAATGGGACAAAATAAAAGAGATTTTACAAAACATTACCAACTTTTATATTCACATATTGAAACCACACCACAAAAGTTCGTATCTGTTGCGGAGACAGCACTATTCCCTTCTCCAAATCCACTTCTTCATACGGTTTAGCTCCTTCATCATCACAATATTGAGCAGTTCCATTGAAATCACCGTAAAAATCATTAAAATTCTTCACAAAATTCGTTTTTTTATTCCAAATCAACGGCGACCAGTCTTTTAGCCATATATGGGCACTCAGAGTCGTTTCCTTTACCTCAATTATTTTTAAATTAACGAACAAGTCTTTGAGAAACACGGTCTTTTTGCCGCTTTTAAGCGTGTCGGATTTTTCCAAATAATTCTCTAATCTTAGCAATAATGTGCCATTATTCCATTCTTGAAGTGTTAAAATATGAATACCCAACGGCAATTTCGATTTCAAAGGTGCGAATATGTTGTTTTGTTTCCACCAACGGGATCTCGTGTAGAAGCCAAAAGGATTGTCCCTGGATACAAAAACTCGAGGCGTATAATATAATTCTTTAGCTAGTATTTTCTCGTATATTTTGTTTTGTTTGTAATCAGCTTTTGAAAGGTATAAGACGTGTTGTCCGCGCACTGTGATTGGCTGATCAAATTCCGATTCGTTTAAATGTGTGTAGGTGCCTGTATCGTCGGTAAATATCTTTCTATGAAGCATGAGGTCTATCTCTCCGTCACTTAGGGATGTACCTCCTTGAGACCTGCGAAATGATAAATAAATGTAGGATTTGAATGGTATGATGAAAGATGAGTAGAACAAAACGTTAGACGAATGACTGATATGGAACGTGTTATGTGAAAGAGATGACGAATAAGGAGTAAAAGAGTTAGAGGATGAATGATTAAGATGTCAAGTATGAAAGGACGGAATAAGAGAGAACAGTTTGGAAGACGATGGAAGACGTTGAGGACGACGGATGACGACTCAATTAAAGACGTATTAAAGAAGACTTCATATTGAAGAATATCAGATCAATCTTTGTTTGATCTGACCCAACATAGAACTATTCCCACATAAATGTATACAACGGTACATAGTGCTTCGTGGTCTGTTAGTAACGGACCAGACGCGGCTGCCTACATGTTCACGATGGTCACGAGCTCTAATCCCAGGGCATACATCTGACTTATCGAAGTCATGAGTGTGCTGTACTGTATCAACCCATATACCATCAGGATCAGGTTCCTCTACAAACGAAAGTACGGTTGAGAGGGGTAGGCCATATAGTTATGTGTGTATTGATCATCAATCACGCACCAACGGTGAAGGAAAACATCGTGAGGAAACCTGCATACCATGGCGATTTGTATGATTTTTAGGACTATATAGCCTCTCGATTTTAGAAGAGGCCCGTGCCCTGCAGTGGGACGTATATGGGCTGATACATAAGTCACATAAATAGAATAAGATACGAGTCTTATGTTAGAAAATACGAGAGACTTTTCGGTCTCACAAACACCCAGACCCGAGACAAATGCTTGTGACACTCGTCTGTGTTTGGACCGTACCGTATCGTTTCACAGCCGTATAAAGAACTAGCGATGGAGGCTGTCAATAAAAATAAATACCTGTCATTGAAAATGGAGAAACGAATGTTCTTCTTGACGTCTTCGATGTGTATTTTCGATGTGACTGGATAGAAATTGCCTGAAATTAAATGTTTTATGAAGATATCGTAGATACGTGGTCTCGTAGGTGCATGGTCTCACTAAATGCTAATAAAGCGACGCCAGACTGTTTTGTCTCGTTCGATGAGTGACATAGCCGAGGATCCTATACCTCTTTCCCCCTCTAGTTATTTTTCTCTCCTTTACCATTCCTATTTTGAGAAAACAGTCCACCTAGGATTCAAGTATTGTGGATGACAGACAGTAAGTAATCAACTTACCATCAGCAGAATCTGTTTCGTTTCCCTATGAAATTAAAAAAAATTACATACATAAGCGCCTTTATCCCCGAAGGGGTAGGCAGAGGTGCCACCAGGACACCCACATTTCGCCTTGTATGTTTCGTCCCACGATGTGATAGGGGGCGAGCCTATCGCCATATCGGGCAAAAATTCCTGACTCCGGACTGATAATGAATAGAAAAATCCAATATCACTTTGCCCGACCTGGGACTCGAACCAGAGATCTCAGCTTTGTAACCGTACCGTAATACAACTACGAGGCAAAAAAAGCTTGCTAATCTATTATGATTTTATATTTTATGGATAAGATTTTCAAAAGTAGAGGCACGCTATTGTCCGTCATGAGAGCATGAACGGGCAGGCTCATCCGAGGCGGTACCACTGTCACAGCAGAATGGCGTGAAGTGACAGCTTGGCTGTCGCGTTTCGATCGGTGAGTTAGATTGTCGGAATATCTTTTTCCCCTTTCGATCCATTTGCCTTCCCCCTCCCCTCCCGATGTGACAACACATCCATGGTCCAGCGCTGTGGATGTTCATATGCAGTGATCACTTATCAGGTGACCTGTTCGCTCGTTTACCAGACCTACTGTATAAAAAAAAAACCGGGTATATCAAGACTGCGATCGAAAATGAAGCCGGGTGGTAGTTTTCGTGGTTACAGACACAATGCAAATAAAAATTTTGCAAAATAGCGACAAATGTTTTTTGCCATTATTAAAAAATCATTGTGTTCGGGTAGTAAATACCTAATTATTGCGGAAATAGTAATTTAAACCCAAACGTACCATTGCGTCTTAAAAACTAAAAAGGTTTACATCATTATTTTAGGAAAACTATGTATTTATCACCCAAATACGACGATATGTAAAAAATTACCAAAAAAGTTGACGATTTTTTTTTTGCGAAAGTTTTGGTTGGATTGTGTCTGAAGTCACTAAAACTACCACCTGAATTCGTTTTCGGTCGCAGTCTTGATATACCCGGTATATTGTTAATTAAAGTTGCAATGCGTCGCTGGGTGCTCCCCACAGGTCGATGTGGGAATCCTTGGAGAGGCCCATGTTCAAACTGCCTCCTCAAGGACTTCCTGTGCCTGAAGAGAGAGAGAGAGATGAAAATGTACCTGGTATAGGATCCATGTTGACTGGTTCATACAATGGCCGTATATTCCTGATTCTCTTAATAGTCTGCCTTCCATTAGAGTCAGTGTAGAACACTCCTTCATTCACCAAGTTTGTTGTATATCTAGAAAGTTTAATTAATATACCCTCAATGCTTTTTAAAGCTTACTATTAGATAGGTAGTAGTTAATTTAACTTTGATAACTTCTACCACGCACTTTAACGGTGAAAGAAAACATCGTGAGGAAACCTACGTACCATAGCAATTTGTAAGAATTTCTGTGCTATGTAAAGTCCGCTCGCACTAGCCAGCGTGGTGGACTGTACTAACCCCTCTCAGTCGTACTCTCGACTGTAGAGGTTCGTGCCCTGCCGATGGACGTATTTGGATGATATAGAGATTCAAGTGTCTCGTAATTTTTGATACATAAGACTTTAATTGCTATTAATATAGGGTCAGGATAAAGTAACTTTTGTGTGTTATTTTTCTTCCAATGAATAGCGAAACGAGCATATCATGCGATGGTAAGCGATACGACCGCTCATGGAAAGTAGCAATGGACAGTAGTACGCCATGAATTACAAAGCAATGCTTGGCATTCCATTGCGCTTGCCCTCCTGAGACATAAGATGTTAAGTCTCATTATGTCCCATAGTTACACTGGCTACAATTTCCTTCAAACCGAAACACAAGACTACATTTACACTGGTGTTTGGAGGGAGAAAATTTTTAATTTACCTTATAAAAACATCCCTCCCAAAATCGGTTTCAGACTTAACTCCAGGTATAGGTCCGACAACCCAATCTAGGACCACGTAAGGCATATCCACGTACAATTTGATTGCAAACGACGCATAATTAGCATATCTGGTATGTATCTCTTGGACTATATTTGTTTTGTATACTATAGTATCAAAAAAATCCATTATTGCTTCGGGTTTGGAGTCGATAGGTCTGAAAATATAAGCTCCGGGTCTCTTTTTGTCGCTTCTAATCATTTTCTCTGGCTCATCTGATACGTAGTAGTAGAATTGTATGTCCAAAGGCGTTGAGATGCCGTTAGATAAGGTCAGCTTTGAAACTTTTCGGTCGGAGTCTAGGTCTATGCGGATGTACTGTGAAAAAGACCATAATTTTCTCTTAGATTTACGCGAATGTTACCGTTAAATATGTATCAAAATAATATATATAGTGACATCTAGTGGCATACGTAAAACTAGATTATAGTATAGAATATAGATTATAGATATGAAACATAAAAATAAAATTCTTTGCCGAGCACTCGTGTAGTTTTATTAGTTACACATTTAATTAAAACTATTTTTTTACGTATTTTATCGGCGGAATGAGTCCGCCCCGAGACCACGAAAGCTGTAAAGCAATCGAAACGTCGGGAACTTAAAAATGAAAAATTAAACCAAATCGCGATAAAATCCGTAACAATTCGTTTTATTCAAATTTAAAAAGGGGTTTTATTTTGAATATACATTCATACATGTTAAAGAGATTACTTGCGAATGAGTTTTAGAAATGTGTTAGGCTAAAAGCGTGATTTAAGTAAAAAGCAAGATTTTATTATTAAAAACTGTAAAAATTTAAAAATCTATTTTCTAATAGATTATTTTTAGATTTTTCTAATAGAAACATTCGCACGATATTACTTGGCATGGGATTTTTTTTTTTTTTATTGCAATTGATGACGAGACGAGCAAGCCGTTCGCCTGATGGTAAGCGATACGACGCGACCGCTCATAAACAGTAGCAACATTCCACTGCGCTCGCAATCCTGAGACATAAGATGTTAAGTCTCAATATGTCCAGTAGTTACTCTGGCTACAATGTCCTTCAATCCGAAACACAACAGTGCATTTACGCAGTGTTGTTTCACGGGAGAAATAGACATTGCGGTGGTACCTACCCAGATGGCCTCTCACATATGAGAGACCTACCACCAGTAGACCATTCGGACCCAGATCCACATGGCTCACGACTTATGAGCCCTGTAAACAATCAAATTGTTTGTCAAAATAATTGATAGTATGCAGCATTATTTGACGCGTTTGTCAAACAGTCTACGTGTTTGTCGTTTTTGATGAAAATCTGGATTGACGGCGCTTTTGACCTAGAATATAGTTATCTGTGACCCATTCTACGAGCAAAACGTTTGATGAAACAAGTTGCCAAACACATTTGATCGTTTACAGGGCACTTTATACAACAGTTAAGTCTATAAGTCATCCATCATCTATTGAGGTGTGGCGAAATTTGGAACTACAAATAATATGAAAAAAATCTATCTATCTATATCAGCCCATATACGTGCCACTGCTGGGCACGAGCCTACTCTACAATCGAGAGAATCGATTGAGAGTGGTTAGGCCATATAGTCCACCACGCTGGCCTAGTGCGGGTTGGCGGACTTACATACCGTAGAAATTCTTTAAAATCGCTACGGTATGCAGGTTTCCTCACGATGTTTTCCTTCACCGTTAAAGTGCGTGGTGATTGACTATCAATACAACAAATGAAAAAAATATGAATCTATTTAACGTATTGTTGATATAATACATATGTTATTTGAGTTGGTTTGCCATAATTTAAACAAACATTTTTTTAACTTTCTCGTAATATAATAGTATTAATAAATCGCATAATTTAAACAAACATTTTATATGTTTACTCGAATTTTAATAGTATTAACCATAGATGTAGTATAACATAGATCGGCAATGTGAAAGAGATAGAATGATTTAAATCATACATTAAAGCGAGATGCATGATGCGACCATGCGTTTACACGGAGAGCGTTCTATGGCGATTTGTGTGAAAATATGTCATTTAAACGAACGACAAATTTCGCTTATTTTCTTGATTTATTTAATATTTCAGTACTGAGCTACTTTTATTACATGTAATTTATTATGGTGAGTTGTCCAGTGCCTGGATGTGATTGATTTTAGTGTAAAAACCCGAATAATCATAGTTTTTCATAAGATCGTATCACTTTTTTCAATGTTGTTTAGTGACAATATTGTAGAATTGTAAGACAAACCTTGTATGTATATCGGTAGAACAGAATGTCCTTAATCATTATTTAAATGCGTAGAAAGCATCCATTGCCTATATAAAATGATATCATATACGTGAATTTATAATAATTTCAACCAACATTTGCTAGAGATTGATTGACAGTTTCGATCAATAATATTATGTCGATAAAAATAGTCAATGACCATAGAGGTTTCACTTCATTTTATAATCTCGTAGTATAACATCAATTTTATAATAACAGTTATTACTTCACTTTATTTATTCACTATTGATGTTTGCTATATATTAATTAATATTTCGTGTGCGTAATTTACCATTTCTGAGCAGGTTTCAAATTAACTGTGCCACGGAGGCTGACATTCTAATAAAACAATGGAACATTAGATATTATTATAAGTAATGCTTTACAAAACTTGTGAAATAAAATTATTCTCAAATATGACAATTTATCTTTATTTACTTGTGTTTACGTATCTGTGTTGAAATAAACACAATCATTATTTTTCTGTTAAAATACCATGAAATATCTCATAAACTTTAATTTTATTGGTTGGCCGTAAGGTATATCGATATGATAGTATCGACAGTGCATGGCGCAGCATTATCTGTCACGCACACATGCAAACTTCACGCACACTATCATATTCTCGTTTTGGTTTCACTCCAAATGATACATTGCCGATCTATGTTATACTACATCTATGGTATTAACACATCGCAAACGAGTAAAAGAGACAGAAACAGCACTGTTCTTTTTGTGACACAATTCGTCGCGACCTTAACAATAGATTATATCAATAAATTACCTTATTAGAAATAAACAAATCCTTCGATTCTTTAGGTATTAATTTGTCGTTAACTGTCGTTCGCTCAATTTTTTTTGTCGTAGTCGTTGGTGTTGTCGTAGTCTCCGGGACTGTAGTCACCTCATCATATTGATAGTATAAATCGTCTTTTACTGTAGTCTCAGTAATAGGTGCACTTTTAGTAGTAAATTCCAATCTTGATTTCGGAGTCAAAATGATTCCTACATCTTTAGCATCCATGTTTGTTATGTTGGCGAACTCGATTTTCGGTCCAGGTTCATCTGTGGTTACATCTTCAGCATAATTGTAATCTTCTTGGGCGTTTATCAAAGATTCTTCGTTTACATGACTAGTCTGTCTAATCAAATACTTTTTGTTCGTGTTCTTGATCTTTTTAATTATAGATCTCTTTGTACGAATTCCAATTCTTTCAAATAAGTAGGATTTGAAGCCTAAAGGAGGTATGTCCTTGGCAATGAAAACCAATTCGAGTTGTGCTAATGCTTTTCGGTATGATAAATCTAGTATTGTTTGGGGTATTTTAACTATTGATGTGTTCATTACTTCCACTGTAAGTAAAAAAAATACATAAACTCACGCCTTTTTCCCAGGAGTAGGCAGAAGTGTTACCATATGCCCACGTTTTACCTTGTGTTTTCCATCATAGAATGTGATATGGGGCGAGCCTATCGCTATGTCAGGCACAAATTCCGAAGGGCTATTGAATACAAATATGCAATACCACTTTTCCCGACCCGGGATTCGAACCTGAGACCTCAAAGTTGTAATTGTACCGTAGTACAAGTTTACAACTGCACCACCGAGGCAGTAAAAAATAAGTTTAAAACATTTTGTCAGTCTATCAACAGTTTGTCTGTCACAGTTTGTCTGTAATCGGAATTATTATAATTGGGTATTTGACTGTTGTGGCAATAAATTATAAAATTTGTTGCATATGATAGATGGTAAACAATAATTAGGTATAGGTATTTTTATTTACATTTATCTAAATTATAAATATTTAAATTGTCTAAAATAAGTTTGCCATTTTTTATCTGTTGATTAAATGTAACAAAACACGACAAGCTGTCATTGTGCAGCGTGTGATGTCACGATTTACAATTTTCATTCATCTCTGCCACTAAGATCATTCACCATTTATAAAGCGTGACGTAACTTTTTCAAAGTCACGTGACCTACCGTTTTGGTGACATATATGATGATAAAACTGAAAAATATGTTTATTCGTTATAAACAACTCTTTAAAAATAAATTAATAGTTTGAAGAGGTATAGAGTGATTATATCTAGACTTTAAAACACTTTTCAGAAATTAGTCAAATAGCCAATTATATTTGAGATGCTGAACTATTTCATAAACGAATCATGATATGAAAATGAAACTTAAAATAAATCTATTAAGAATGTTAAGCATCATGTTTGTTTCTATTTAATATCGTTTTGCGTTTCACTGTGTTTCAAACCACATGGCCAAAAAAGTTTTCAACTTCAAATACATATTGTGTTCATAAGCAAAGTTTACACAAATAATTGGGATGCTGCACAGGATGAAAATAATTTATTAATTCCATAAAAATGTTAAACAGAAGTCTCTTATTTCCTTTTTTCCTCTTTAGCTCACTTTATTGTCTCTTTTTCGTTAAACCACATTGTTAAAAGTTTTAATTTCAACTTACGTTTCGGTCCTGTGACGATGTACTCGTAGTTCTGTATCGGTACTCTAACGGGTAAACTTACATTCCAAGCTAAAGGGTTGTATACCATTATCTGAAAACAGAAAGGATAGTTATTAATAAGACAACCTAAATAATACACCCAACAGTCACATACATAGTCCTGACCTCACACTAAGATCAATTAAGTCTTGTGTCGCAGGTATCAGAACTACGAGGGACTTTTCGGTCTCACAAACACATAACCACGAAACAAATGCCTGGATCACACAAATATTTGTTTCGGTGCGGGGATCGAACCCGCGGCCTCTCGTTTCACAGTCGTCTAACCAACAAGCCACAGAGACTGTTGTTATTTAATCGTCATCATCAGCTTTTTATTATCCACTGCTAGGCCTCCTCCAAATTGCACCATTTCACCCTGTCTTTGTCAGCAGCATCTGTATCCTTTCGCAAATCGTCACTCCACCTAGTTGGAGACTCCTTCTACTCGTCCTTTTGTTATAATTTGGACATTTTTATTTGATAATGGTTTCTTAGATTTACGCGAATGCTGCACATTGAAATAAATAATTTTACGGATTTTATCGCGATTTGGTTTAATTATTAAATTTTTTAACTTTTCGTTTGCTTTGCAGCTTTCGTGGTCACAGGACCGACTGAGGTATTAGTAATAAAAATGTAAAAAATTTACCAAATCGCGATAAAATGGTGGTAGCTCTCTCATATGTGAGAGGCCGCCTGGGTAGGTACCACCGCAATGTCTATTTCTCCAACAAACAGCAGTGTAAATGCACTGTTGTGTTCTGGTTTGAAGAACATTGCAGCCAGAGTAACTACTGGACATATTGAGACTTAACATCTTATGTCTCAGGATGGCAAGCGCAGTGGAATTCCAAGCATTGCCTTGTAAGTTGTAATTCATGGTGTTGTTTGGTTTTGCTACTGTCCATGAGCGGTCGTATCGCTTACCATCAGGCGAATGGCATGCTCGTCTCGCCATTAATTGCAATTAAAAAAAATCCCTATAAAATAGTTTTAATTAAATTTTTATGCGAGTTAACTTAACTGTGGTGGTACTAATGTCTCACACGACTAACATAAAGCGGAAAAATTTTTGGTCTATGTTCAGACTTTCTGGGCCTGAATAAAAAGAAAGAGACAGAGTTATAGAGCGAAAGAGGCAGTAGATTTCCTGGGCGTGAAGAGAGAAAGGGACAGATATATATAGAGAGAGAGGGTACTAAGTGTTACTTACGAAATAACTCGAGGACTCCGTGCTATTGCAACTTGAGATGTTAAAATTGCAGTTGTGGTAGATAGTGAAGAGGGAACTCTTTCTCAGCTTACTGCAACAAACTTAGTATTACATCTGTATACTGACAGCATTTATTTATATATTCCTTATTGTACACAATATACCGGGTATATCAAGACTGTAACCGAAAACGAAGCCAGGTGGTAGTATTTCGCAAAAAAAATCGTCAATTTTTTAGTCATTTTTTACTTATTATCGTATTTGGGTGATAAATACATAGTTTTCTTAAAATGATAATGTACTCCTTTTTATTTTAAAGGATGCAATGGTACGCAAAGGCTTAAATTACTGTTTTCGCAAAAACTAGGTATTTACCACCAAAACAAGATAATATTAAAAATGCAAAAAAAAACTGTCGCTTTTTTGCCAAATTTTTAATTGATTTGTGTCTGTAATCCTAAAACTACCACCTGGCTTCGTTTTCGGTCGCAGTCTTGTTATACCCGGTATAACAATAGGTATATAGAGAATAAAACACTAAAGTAAAAATGGCGGTCTTATCGCACTAAGGCAATCCCTACCAGACAACCATTGGATGGATTTATGAGAAGGAGAAAGAAAGGACAGTGTATGATAAAGACAATAAAAGCTCAGATAAATAATACTATTTGTATGTATATAAACATACATAAATACGTTATACAAATAAACATATATATATTATATAAATATATAACCAATATATTTAAACACTGCCTGACTGCCTCGGTGGCGTAGTTGTATTACGGTATGGTTACAAAGCTGAGGTCTCGGGATCGAATCCCGGGTCGGGCAAAGTGATATTGGGTTTTTCTATTCATTATCAGCCCGGAGTCAGGAATTTGTGCCCGATATGACGATAGTCTCGCCCCCTATCCGCCCTCGAAATGTGTGTGTCCTGATGGCGCCTCTATCTACCCCTTCTGGGATAAAGGCGTGAGTTTATGTATGTATGTATGTTATTCGTACTCTCAATTGTAGAGAAGAATGCCCTGCAGTTGGATGTATATGGGATGATACAAACAGTATTTAGGATAGAATTAAGCTTAGCAAGCTGTAAATAGCCCTAGCTTTCAATTTTGCTTACTCTTTGTGGCATAAATATACATTTGTTTTCAATTAATGCATTATAATATTTTTTGTATGTAGTTATATACTCACTTAAAAGCTTGCTTCAACACCAGCAAAGACTTCTGTATCATGAACGACATATTGTCAACGTAATAGCTTGCCACGTGTTCCCGCATCGCGCCCGCAATAACACTGTGGTCTTGGAACAAGCCTGAAACAAACCGAAATAAAAAAAATATATAAAAAATATTTCTTAAAAAAATAGTGTACACTGTACATAATATGGTAAATAAATGGATCCAACAGTGACATACATAGTCCTGACCCCACACTAAGATCGAGTCTTGTGTCGTGTATCAGGAACTACGAGAGACTTTTCGGTCTCACAAACACCCAGACCCGAAACAAATACTTGTAGTTCACACTATCATTTGTTTCGGTGCGGGGATCGAACCCGCGGCCTCGGCTGGCATCCAACCAACTGCGCCACTGAGGCTGTAAGTTCAGTATCTCATGGTTTCTTATACAAGACTATGTTAGTGTGGGGCCAGCCTCCGTGGCTCGTTGGTTAGACGTCGGCTGAGAAACGTGAAGCTGCGGGTTCGATCCCCTTATCGAAATAAATGTATTTTTTTTTATTGCGATGAATGGCGAGACGAGCATGCTGTTCACCTGATGGTAAACGATACGACCGCTCATGGACAGTAGCAAAACCAAACAATACCATGATTTACAAAGCAATGCTTGGCATTGCCCTTCGCTCGCCATCCTGAGACATGAGAAGTTAAGTGTCATTATGTCCAGTTACTCTGGCTACGATGTCCTTCAAACCGGAACACAACAGTGCATTTACACTGCTGTTTGGAGAAATAGACATTGCGGTGGTACCTACCCAGGCCTCTCACATATGAGAGACCTACCACCAGTAAATGTTTGTGTGATCCACAGGCATTTGTCTCGGGTCTAGGTGTTTGTGAGACCGAAAAGTTTCTCGTAGTTCCTGATACAAGACTCGATGTTAGTGTGGGGTCAGGACTATGTATGTGACTGTTGGGTGTATTTATTCTCCACTTACTGACGATCCAATTGAATTTTTCAAAAACGCTGTCATTGTTCCACAATCGAGCTAGCACTTGAAGTTGTGTCGCGATCTGAAATGTTAATAAAAATAAAATATGTACTGTGTCAGCCCAATTATTGAAGGCACGGGCCTCCTCTACAATCGAGAGTACGATTGAGAGGGGTTAGTACTCCACGCTGGCCTAGTGCAAGGACTTTACATACCATAGAAAATTTACCATGAAGATCTAGGATTAATTAAAAAGACATACATAGGCGATAGGCTCGGCCCCAGTCACATCGTGGGACGGAACATACAAGGCCAAATGTAGGTGTCCCGGTAGCACCTCTGCCTACCTCTTCTGGGAAAAAGGCGTGAGTATGTAATAACTTACTATTAAGAACAGGTGTCCTTCTCTAGCGAGTAACTTAATGGGAGGTCGTGAAGTGAACATCCCAGCCATATGCGTGAACTTGTCATACGCTAGCGGTAGGAAATCATCTTGCTTCACTTCCAGCTGTGGACTGTGGACAAATAACACCATTTTCTACCCACACAAATAGAACAAAATAATTTAAGTTTACAAGCCAGCCTCCGTGGCGCAGTTGGTTAGTCGCCGGCTGTGAAACAGGACGCCGCGGGTTCGATCCCCGCACCGAGGCAAATGTTTGTGTGAACCACAAGTATTTACCTCGAGTCTGGGTGTTTGTGACACCAAAAAGTCTCTCGTAGCTCACGACACAAGATTGATCTTAATGTGGGGTCAGGACTATGTATGTGACTGTTGGGTGTATATATTATTTATTACTTGTACCGTCTATCAGGAACTACTGAAGGCTTTTCGGTCGCACAAACACCCAGACCCGAGACAAATACCAGTAGATCACACAAACATATGTCTCGGCACGGGCATCGAACCCACAGCTTCACGTTTCACAGCCGGCGTCTAATCAGCTGCGCCACGGAGACTGTCGAATTGGAGAGCCGATTTATTTAGGATATTGACTATATTACATCACGCTCTGACCAATAAGCGGAGCAGCAACGAAAACTATAGGAAAAACGGTATATTTGGTGTGGAATGCTGTAAAAGAAGCGTAGCTGGGACGGGTCCATCATTCATCCATTCAGCCAAAGGAAGTCCACTGCTGATCATAGGCCTCTCCCAATGATTTCCACAGTGACCTGGGCAGTTGCAGCCAGCGACGCCCCGCGACCGTCACCAGGTCGTCTGACCTTGTGGGTGAACCTACGCTGCGTTTTCCGCTACGTGGCCTCCATTCGAGAACTTTTGGCCCCATCGGCCATCAGTTCTCCGCGCTATGTGCCACAATTGCCACTTCAACTTACTAACCCGCTGGGCTATGACGGAGACGGGTCGTTAGTACAGAATACAATGGATACTTACTTCCCACGACGAACAGCTTTCAAGTAGCAAGCAGGTGTCGAGTAAAACAGGTTCAGCTTAGCACCCGATTCATAGCTCTTCTTATTCACTTCACTGCAATAAAAATAAACAATGTCTACTTTAAAACAGACAATGATTTAGCAATCTAGACTCTAAAGCATAGAAATATTCTAGATATATGATCTGTGATCTAGAGCCGGACCCGTCACCACCCCCGCCACTGCAAGTCGTGTGTCACCGGATCAACAGCATTATACACACGCAGCATTGAAGTGAACCGAGTCTCCGAGAATGTAAAACTTTTCTCAAACTCACTTGTAATAAAACTTAATTGAAAAATATTGGCAGCGTAAACGTAAAATATAGTTTAGGAACCCAAAGTGAGGAACCTCCTCACTATACGTGCCGTTTCAAGCAATACTGCCTTCTGAATCTGATTGACCCAACGGCCCATTGAGAGCCTATGGAAATGTTGGTCGAGGCTCTTTAGTATCAATTCGTGTGTTACTTGATAAGTTTATCCACGTTGGCGAACCATATGCTGGCGTCGTGGTAGCCCATCCTCTGCCCCATCATGACCATCACGTTGTTTGTGGAGTAATACGGAGATTGCCGATGTTGCATCAACTTTATAAACACGTTCACCTGCGAACACAGTGTACACCGCCATCTAGCAGTAAATAGCAGAATTATTTTTGTAACAAGACACTGCGATCTAGCGATGAATAGAACTATCTATTTCAATAAGATGTCTTTATTTAGTATCGAAGTTAATGAACGATATTGATCGCTCGAGATCTAACAAATTTATAGGCGTAACGACAATTTGATTATTTTAATAAGATTTATAAGGTTAGTTAATAGAATCTTCGAAAGATATTGTTATGCCATCTACTGGTGAATAGGAGAACTATTTTGATTTAAAGAGATAGAGCATAGATTCTCTTTCAGTGTCTGATAACAGCGCTATCTATTAATGGAAACGAATGATGTATATGACATTCCTATATCACTCGCAGAGGGCCAGCTGCGACTCGATGCGTAAAGCAGCAGACCGGGCTCTGTGGCGTACTTTGGAAGAGGCCTATGTCCAGCAGTGGACCGCAACGGGCTGATGATGATGAAGATATCGCTTTCAGAGACCATCATCCGCAATAAGATGAAAAGCAGAAATGGTCATCTCAATGGTTACTTTTCAGCTTCAACTTATTGAACAGCCCGTTAAAATCTCTTTTCATATTCTATATTAATTATAAAGTATATTTAAGAAAATCAGTATATAAACCACATAAAAAGAGTAACAGTTTCCACAGAAATGTATTCAGTATATAAAGTCTCACCCTGTCGTCAATGTTCTTGAACATACTGTCAGAAGTGACCAACAAGGGGTCGTCGCAGTCGAGACCGAAGCAGAACCCCGGCGGAGACCAGTAGCCATCGAACAGCTTGTGCGTGAATATATCCGTTTCCACTCCTGTAGGATAGCATACATACATACATAAACACACGCCTTTATCCCAGAAGGGGTAGGCAGAGGCGCCACCACGACACCCACATTTCGCCTTGTATGTTCCGTCCCATGATGTGATAGGGGGCTAGCCAATCGCCATTTCGGGCCCAAATTCCTGACTCCGAGCTGATAACGAATAGGAAAAACCCAATATTACTTTGCCCGACCCGGGATTCGAACCCGAGACCTCAGCTTTGTAGTCGTACCGTAGTACAACCACGCCACCGAGGCAGTCATATATTATTCAATACATTAATATATCATATTATATTCGACTATTATTGCAAAATTGCAAACATTATTCATCGCCGTCATTTACATCACCACATTTTAAATGAAATCCATATAAACTTACCAATATCATCGTTTCCTCTCCACAAAAACTCCATCGCCTTTCGATTCATCCGCGCCAGTTCATCATCAAAACTGATAGGGCTTATGAAATGTCCGTCAAAACCCATTTGCGCGAGTAAAGAAGCCACTTCTCTAGAGTGTCCGAATGATGCAGATTGCCAGGTAACCAACGGCAGCCCGCAACGCAGGAATGTGGCATTCATCTTCCTGATATGGATAATAGATGGCGTTAGTATTTATTGTTTGTAGTTGGCTGTGTTAGTACAGCTATATAACCTATATTTTAATGTGGTTCTGCTATTTGCCGTTAGATGGCGTTATTATAAATTATTGTGGTAATTACAGTATGTATTATTTGAAGGTAAATACAGAAAGAGTAAGCTATATAATTTAAAACCATATGCTTTAGAAAAAAGGTGTTTAATGATCGGTACGCGTTTTACAATAAATCATCATCCTCAGGAAGTCCACTGCTAAATATAGACCTCACACCGATTCGAAAAGAAATAATTCAAGATAAGTGTAACTATGAGAACAAATAATATTTCCTTTGTGGCAGTATGCAGCAAACGAAACTTTATATCCATCTACAAGATCCACAGACGATCTTATTTTATAGTAATTCGATGGATGACTGCCTCGGTGACGTAGTTGTACTACGGTACGACTACAAAGCTGAGGTCTCGGGCTCGAATCCCGGGTCGGGCAAAGCGATATTTGATTTTTCTAATAATTATCAGCCCGGAGTCAGGAATTTGTGCCAGATATGGCAATAGGCTCGCCCCCTATCACATCATGGGACGGAACATACAAGGCGAAATGGGTGTCCCGGTAGCACCTCTACCTAGTACCTACCTCTTCTGGGAAAAGGCGTATGTACAATAATCTATGGCGGTTATGTCACGCGATAATCGCATACGATTCTCGCCGCAAGAAACTCTCCGAGTACGGGGCCTTACCGTAAAGCGTAAGTGAAGGAGTCGATGACAGCGTGGTAGTTAGTGGTGGCCTCGTCGACCAGGCCCCACCCGCCGCCCACGAAGTGGAGCCGGCCTTGGCGTAGCAGCTGGTACACCATGCGACGCACTGCAATACGAAGAATCCATTTTATCCAAAACTGGTGGTAGGTCTCATATGAGAGACCGCCTGGGTAGGTACCACTAAATATCTATTTCTTCAAACAGCAGTGTAAATGCACGGTTGTGTTCCGGTTTGAAGGACATTGTAGCCAGAACTACTGGACACGAGACTTAACATCTTATGTCTCATGATGGCGAAATGGATTGTCAATGCGTTGCAATTCATGGTGTTTGGTTTTGCTACTGTCCATGAGCGGTCGTATCGCTTACCATCAGGCGAATGGCATGCTCGTCCCGCCATTCTCCAATTTCGAACATTTCGGTAGTTATAAAAGCGTGTTATTTAAATCACCTGTACCATCACGATTTGCCCACCAGTGGTAGAAAAACGGCATATTGGAAAACGTGAATCTGAAACGAACACGAATATTATTTTTCAAGTTTTAGCTATATGCATTATGCACTGCACTGAGGCACATTTTTGTATGATCCATAGGCATTGACTTATATTCTACCGATAAACGAGATACGTCAACAGGGCCTGATTAACCCTTAGGCTAATTAGGCTGCAGCCTAGGGCGCGAGGATCGGGGGGGCGCGCTGACATCTTATCTTCGCATGCACTAATAATCTAGCGTCATTGCTTTTACCCTCCATATTTCAACTAGACCCAGACAAAACACTAAACCTAAACTGTGAACTGAAAATGCTTGCGAGTCCCTGAGATTCTAACAATAAATAAAATTTTAAAAAGCACCTGTATAACAAACACTGACTTGTCTTGTCTTGTACTTGCTTCAATAGTATGATGCCTACCGTGTTTTTTAAATATCTTAACAGAAGTTTAAATATTTAAAAAATGCTTAAAGTCGAAGCAAATGTTGAATATCATGCAGATTAAAGGACAACGTTAGTTTCGCTTGCAGATCAATCTGACAACTTTTATAAGTTGTATGAATCATGTTAAAATTTTCACACTTGTAAACAAAACAAAACTAATACATTGATCGCATTGAAAGCATCCAAAGAAGATTTATGAAATACCTTTGTTTCAAATTAAAAATAACTTATCATTCGGATAATTATTTAGCCTTATGTAGGAAGTTTCATATTCTTCCATTATACTTGCGTCGTCGCATTGCTGACTGTTCGGTCATAACTAAAATATTGTCCAGCGAAATTGATTGTCCTGATATTTTACATAAATTTAAATTTAATGTTCCTACAAAATCAATTAGGTTTAATCCCCCTCTATGTGTCCCTCCCGTGTCCTCTAACTACAGACAAAATACATTTATAATTCGAGCTGCTAGAGACTATAATAGCATATGCAAAGAGTTTTCATTAGATCCTTTTTGTACAGGTGTGTCGAAATTTAGGAAGGACATTAACCTTAATTTTTTTGGTAATGTATTAGAATGAGCTTTATGTATTATGTTGGTGTGTAGAGATCTAATAGTTAATGTTTAAGTTTATATTTTTATTAATTTTATTTACTGCCTGTGTGAGATTGAGATGGCCCTGAAGCAGCTTAAGAACAACAAGGCGCCGGGTGAGGACGGAACCACTTCAGCGCCGATACGGAAACTCCTTCAGAGGCTCTTTAATTCCGTTCTCCTCGAGGGATCAATGCCAGAGGCATGGAGCAGGAGCGTGGTGGTACTGTTCTTCAAAAAAGGTGATAACACTTTGCTGAAGAACTACAGGCCCATCTCGCTCCTGAGTCATGTCTATAAGCTGTTTTCAAGGGTCATCACAAATCGTCTCGAACGCAGGTTTGATGACTTCCAGCCTCCCGAACAAGCCGGTTTCCGAAAAGGCTTTAGTACCATAGACCACATTCATACGCTTCGGCAAGTTATACAAAAAACCGAGGAATATAACTTGCCGCTTTGTTTAGCGTTTGTGGACTATGAGAAAGCCTTTGATTCGATCGAGACCTGGGCTGTGCTAGAGTCTCTCCAGCGATGCCACATAGACTATCGGTACATCGAAGTGTTGAAGTGTATATACAACAACGCCACCATGTCGGTCCGAGTACAAGATCAGAGCACGAAGGCTATTCCACTACAGAGAGGCGTGAGACAGGGAGATGTCATATCTCCGAAACTGTTCACTGCCGCGCTGGAAAACGCATTCAAGCTCTTGCAGTGGAAAGAATTCGGCATCAACATCAACGGCGAGTATATCACTCACCTTCGATTTGCCGACGATATTGTAGTCTTGGCAGAATCGCTGGAGAACCTTAGCACTATGCTCGAAGACCTCAATCGAGTCTCCCAACAGGTGGGTCTTAAAATGAACATGGACAAAACGAAGATCATGTCGAATGTCCATGTTGTGCCCACCCCCATTGGAGTTGGGGGCTCGACTCTTGAAGTTGTAGACGAATATGTCTATTTAGGACAAGTGGTCCGGTTAAGCAGGTCCAACTTCGAGAGAGAGGTCAATCGTCGAATCCAACTCGGTTGGGCAGCGTTCGGGAAACTACGCGACGTCTTCTTGTCCAAAATACCTCAGTACCTTAAATCGAAAGTCTTCGATAGTTGTGTGTTGCCAGTGATGACATACGGCACCGAGACGTGGCCTCTCACTATGGGCCTTATTAGGCGGCTCAAAGTCACTCAACGAGCTATGGAGAGGGCTATGCTCGGGGTTTCCCTACGAGATCGAATCAGAAATGAGGAGATCCTTAGGAGAACTAAAGTAGCCGACATAGCCCAGCGGATTAGTAAGTTGAAGTGGCAATGGGCGGGGCACATAGCGTGGAGAACTGATGGCCGATAGGGCCAAAAAGTTCTCGAACGGAGGCCACGTAGCGGAAAGCGCAGCGTAGGACGTCCACCCACAAGATGATCAGACGACCTGGTAAAGGTGGCGGGACGTCGCTGGATGCAGGCTGCCTCCAACAGGTCACTGTGGAAATCATTGGGAGAAGCCTATGTTCAGCAGTGGACGTCCTTTGGCTGATGGATGATTCACTGAAGACCTTTGTTTTCTCTTAGTTTCTTTTCTGGTATTGCTTTTTGTTTATATTTTTTTTATTTTGTTATTTAACCGTGAAGACCTATTATTGGCTCTATGTTGTACACTATGATATTTATAAAATATTTGTAAGCCGTTAGTTTTCCATGCATAAAATAAATCAAATAAATAAATAAAAAATATACCACTTTTTAGGCTCATTGTAATGCACCTTGGGGGGCGCGTCCTCATAATTAGCCTAGGGCGGTCAGAACCCTAGATCAGGCGCTGCACGTCAAACATATAAAGTGCCCCCGTATTATAAAAGTAACTGCAATATTACATCACTTACCTGGTATTTTATTAAAATATTGTAACTTCAGACGATTTGCTTTCGGTTTGACGGCGAAACATTCATTTAATACTTTTAAAGTTTAAACGTATGCGATAAGGCGTACTGCACTGTCACTGTCACGAAGCAAACTGATTCATGTGTGGTGCATGCACCGCAAGTAGGTGGGACACATTTTTTGTACTGAATGTCTTATCTAGTGTAAAATTGATATCGATGTCCACAGGTATCTGTTTCGGGTCTGGGTGTTGTGAGACCGAAAAGTCTCTCGTGGTTTCTGATACACGACACAAGACTCGATGTTAATGTGGGGTCAGGACTATGTATGTGACTGTTGGGTGTATTTATTTATTTATCTTGTAATTAAACTGGTAATGAACGGCGGCGTAGTTATACTACGCTATGATAACATAACTGAGGTCTTGGGTTCGAGTTCGGGCCGGGCAAGGTGATATTTGATTTTTCTATTCATTATCAGCGGAGTCAGGAATTTGTGCCCGATATGGCGATAGCCTCGACCCCTATCACATGGGACGGAATATACAAGGCGAAACGTAGGTATCCTTGTAGCACCTCCGCCTACCCCTTCTAGGAATAAAGATGTGAGTTAATTTATTTATGTAAACTATTTATTTATTTATTGAATTAAGGATCTCCCACAGTATATACATTGTCACAATTAACACAATTCTTAGCTAGTAAGGTTTTTGTTCTGATGCATATACCACTTATGGGAGTACACAGCACTTATAAATAACTAAACTGAACTATTAAAATATATAGATTTATATCGCTTACTTTCTTTCCGCATGCGCCCACAGCTCACTAATGGTGTAATCTAAAATTCTCTTCACATTCTTATTCCTGGTGGCGACATCTCTGTCCGCTGAAAATTAATATTACTTCCGTCCGAATACTCAAAACGCCACTTAAATATTAAGTTGCACACAAGTACGCAAGTCCCGCCTAAATGTACTGACTAAGTGAGACGTGGGTAGTTAAGTGCAACTTAATAATTAAATGGCGTTTGAGTTTTCGGACGTTAAATTACTTATTTAAATATGCTTGAGTGTGATGGTTGAGATGTGCATATATTACAGACAGTTCGAAACGAAGCCGAAAGGTATTAATTTCGTAAAAATGTACTATACACATAATAAATTTGTAATCTATCGATGTAAAATAAAATAAAACAAAATAAAATGTCAGAAACGGTTTAACGGATTTCGATTAAATTTGGTTTTGAGGTAGCTGACACCCTGGTTTAACACATAGGTTACTTTTTATCCTGAAAAATTTAGTGTTCCCTTGGGAAAGGAAGGAATTCCGATGTATTTGTTACTTTTTTATACTCAAAGGAATGGGATGGGACCGGATTATATGCCTTGAGTGAGAATGAGACGTGACGGGCGGGATATTACGGCACAGGACGGGACGGAATTAAAAATTCCAAATAAAGTTAATTTCAAATAAAGATAATCACGCAGACGAAAGCGGGCAGAAGCTAGTTATTACATATGTTTGATATTGTAGCCGCAATAAGGCCCTAATTCAGCAATACTTATGCAATGCTCCAAGGATCAAAGCGCTGGTAATTCATATAATTTAAAAGGACGACATATTCACTCAGTAAAACAGCCTTAAATTTAGTTAATAAAATATACGACAGCCTCCATGGCGAAGTTGGTTAGACGCCGCCTGTGAAACGTGAGGCCGTAGTCGATCCCCGCACCGAAACAAATATTTGTGTGATCCACAGCTATTTGTTTCGGGTCTGGGTGTTTGTGAGACCGAAAAGTCTCTCGTAGATACACGACACAAGACTCGATCTTAGTGTGGGGTCAGGACTATGTATGTGACTGTTGGGTGTATTTATTTATTATATAATTTATGGTTTACTGGTACTCACTGCCAGTATAGTGTTGGTGGAACGTGTTGCCACCTCCCACTTCTAAGTGTGTGTGCGGGACTATGTGGACATTTATCATGTCCTGCTTGAACAGTGGACATGCCTGCAATCATTAATACATATTAATTTATACTGACATATTGGATTTTTCTATTCATCAGCCCGGAGTCAGGAATTTGTGCCCGATATGACGATAGGCTCGCCCCCTATCACATCGTGGGACGGGACATTCAAGGTGAAATGTGGGTGTCCTGGTGACACCTCTGCCTACCCCTGCGGGGATAAAGGCGTGAGTTTATGTATGTATGTAATTTATACTGAGCAAAAATAACTATTATTCAACTCAATTTTCAGAAGATCTACTTAGACACCCTCCGTGGCGCAGTTGGTTACACGCCGGCTGTGAAACGTGAGGCCAAGGGTTTGATCCCCGCACCGAATCAAATATTAGTGTGTTCCACAGGTATTTGTTTCGGGTCTGGGTGTTTGTGAGAGCGAAAACCTCTCTCGTAGTTTCTGATTCGACTCTCGATCTTAGTGTGGGGTCAGGACTATGTATGTGACTGTTGGGTGTATTTATTTATTAATACATATTACGTTTATACTGAACCTAATGCAGACTGTCTCAGTGGCATACTACGGTACAATTACAAAGCCCAGGGTATCCCGGGTCGAGCAAAGTTATATTTTTCTATTCATTATATGCCCGGAGTCATAAATTTGTGCCCGATATGGCGGTAGTCCCCCTATATACATGAACTCACGCCTTTTTCCCAGGAGGGGTAGATAGAGGTGCTAAAACACGTTAGCCTCTGTTCAATCCCGCGATGTGATAGGGGGCGAGCCTATCGCCCTTGTAGAAAACAATAATTAGAAGGATTACCACTTACCTCATAACCACAAGCTTCTCCGCTCTGCTTCGCCGGCGTAACCAAATCGACAGTTATCGGATCCATCGAACTCGCTTCATTGACTATTGTTAACAATATCACTAATATACACATCTTCACTTTCAACTTATAAATCATTTATTAGTTTATTTATTTACGTTCTTAATAAGTTACGTACGTTCTTCTTAACAATAAATATACGGAAAAACTATTTTTACGGATTTTATCGCGATTTGGTTTAATTTTTACATTTTTTAACTTCCCGACGTTTCGATTACTTTACAGCTTTCGTGGTCACGGGGCGGACTGAGGTATTAGTCATCCGTTGGTTTACTATGGAGTTGGAACATAATAAATCTCTTGCCTTCTTAGATGTTTTAGTAATCCGTAATCCTGATCAGTCCTTAGGTCATACCGTGTATAGAAAAAAGACCCATACAGATAAATATCTGAACGGTGAATCTCACCACCATCCGAAACAGTTAGCTACCGTGGGTAAATCTTTGTTTCAGAGAGCACAAGGAATCTGTGACGAGAAACACCTGGCGACTGAGCTGCAACACGTCAAGCAGGTACTGCGAGACAACAAGCTCCAAGTTCCACGCCGCCGTCACAGAAACCGAGTGAAACCAGCCACAGTTGAACGGGCCCCGGTTATACTACCTTACATCAAAGGAGTCACAGACAAGATTGGCTACATCCTGAAGCGTGCTTCCATTAAGACATACTTCAAGCCGCCCAAGAAGATTAGTCAATTCCTACCACCTGTCAAGTGTCATATACCTTTGCAAGAACCGGGCGTATATAAAATAGATTGTGACTGTGGCCTCTCTTATATCGGCCAAACCAAGAGAAGCATAGGGACCCGCGTAAAAGAACACATAGCTGACGTCAAACACCGACGCTCAACGAAGTCTGCAGTTGCTGAACACATCGAAGAAGGCTCCAAGCATTACCTTCGTTTTGATAAGCCCCAAATCCTCGCTAAAGAACACCGCTTCCTACCCAGGATGTTTCGCGAGGCTATTGAAATTAAAAAACATCCAAATTTCAATAGAGAAGATGGCTTGAAGCTTGCACCATCATGGGATCCAATTCTACATTTGATTAAATCGGAACCCAAAAGACCAGCTGCCAGACCTCATGACACAGTGAGCTCCTACTGCGTAGATCGGATCGCAACACCTAGTTAACTTTTTAAATTAACTTTTTAATTTAATAATTGAAAATTAAGGGTAGTTTAATTGTGACAGTCACAGAGCGGATGACTAATACCTCAGTCCGCCCCGTGACCACGAAAGCTGTAAAGTAATCGAAACGTCGGGAAGTTAAAAAATGTAAAAATTAAACCAAATCGCGATAAAATCCGTAAAAATAGTTTTATTTCAATGTGTAACATTCGCGTAAATCTAAGAAACCATTAAATAAATATACGGAATAAAAAAAATTAAACCGACTTCAAAATTGTAATTAAAAAGAAATATAAATTATACTTTTGAAATTCTTAAATATTTAAATATACTAATTATTTGTCAGAGATTGTGCCAGCCTTATTATTTGGGCAAAGTTGGCATTCTTAGGTGTTGTAGAATTTAAAAAGATAATTTTATTTCCCTCTTTTTAATTACAATTTTGAAGTCCGTTTAAGTTTTTTCATTGTTTACACTGGCAGTACCTAATTCAGGATGGGTGCCCAAGACACGGGCTTGCCTACGTTGGAACCCACATACTTGATATAAAGAAAATAATTGTAAAATGTGAATGTGGTACATTGTATTCTTTGGAGATTCTTCACAATAAAATTTATTATTATTATTTTATTTTATTTTGAAGTCGATTTAAAACAAGGGTCGGGTTATAACTACAATGAACTGACGAGAATGCATGATGTTGATGAAAGTGGATGAAGCGAAAGGAATATGGTGACTTCTAGTCTTTACCTACCGCTATGGGATATAAGCGTAATGATATACTTATGAATGTATGTATAAATAGAACTTGGTTCCTTATTTTATTATTAGCGTAAATAAATATTACATTAGTAGGTATTTTAACTAGTAAAAACTAATTTAAAGTCCGTGTGATTACAATGAAAGTTATAAAAAGAATCGAATCATATTCGATCGAAGATTAAAGTATAAGTTTCCACAAACACAAAGTATTGTTTAACACCGCTTGTCTTGAAACACAAACACACACTGAGTGAAAATAAAACGACTGTTGTTATAATATCTTCTTTAACTTAAACAGGACATGCATCTTATAATAAAGGTTCAATTTCTCTGTGATTTCATCCGTATACAGGTTGAGTTTTATCTATACTAATATTATAAAGAGGAGAGATTTGATTGTTTGTTTGCATTGAATAGGATCCGAAACTACACAATTGAAAAATTCTTTCACTGTTGAAAAGCTACACTATCCCCAGGTGACATAGGCTATATTATATTTTCAAAAAATTAGGGATTCTTACTAAAGGAATAATATTTTTTATTCTATATAATAATCATTTAATGATTAATCCATCCAAAGGTTGCCTGGAAGAGATCGCAGCGATAAGGCCGCCAATTGTAACCATGACTTTGGCTTTTAGTGATTTAACTGTTACTGTGTTATTCTCTTTTATTGTTGTGTACAATAAAGTAAGCATAATAAATTAAATAAAATAAAGCTCTATAGGTGGTGTGCAGGATATGTGGTATAGTTGATATGCGTGAATACTGCGTATGATGTCAGGTGGTGATGAAAAGCCAAAATAGCACAAAACAGTTTATTATAGCACATATAAGCGAATACAGTTTGACACTCCAACACAGTCTATATAATTCAGAAGGATTGAACCTCGAACAGCGAACACAGTTCAGTAATTCTATATCGAACGGCAGTTACAAAGCACAAAGCGACACTAACTATGCGTAGGAGCAATCGTAAGCGACTGGCGCTGCGATGCGCCGAATGGCTGCGCCGGCGCGGGTCCGGTGACGTCACAACTACCTGAGTCGGGCCGCCGACCGGCGCGGCGGTCAGCTGGTGTGCCGTTAAATATCTAATATGAATTTATTATTTTGTGTGTCGTGTGTATGTTTGTTTATAATATATTTTTGGTGATGAGTGTGTAAATTAATGTGATGTGTTTTGTGTATATATTATGTGTGTGTGTGTGTGTGTGTGTGTGTGTGTGTGGGATCGCCACATCACTCCCCCCTTAGACCGTTGCTAGGGTCGATAATAGTCCGGAAAGCGGACCGTCCGACCAGAACGAGTTCTTTTATGACTTTTACTTTCCTGGTCTGATGTGACTGTAGGTTCGGGAGGTATTGGCAAAGGTGGTGGAGGGTTATTGGAAGGAATAGTAGGATGATCGGCTAGTATGTAAGCTGGTTTTAGGCGGTCTATCGTGACTGTCGTGTTCTTACCTTTAACTAATATCTTGAAAGTTTTATCCCCCCTTTCAATCACGAAGTGAGGGCCTGAGTAGGGTGGTTGCAAAGCGCCACGCACAGTGTCATCCCTTAAGAATACGTGGGATGACTTTAACAAGTCTTTGTAAACAAAGATGTTGTTCTCTCTGTGCCGTGAGGCTGGCGTTGGTTGCAATTTTGATGTGAAATTTCGCAATCGGGTTGTAAAATCCGTAATGTCGGTGGACTCGGGAGCTGACGTTTGGAAGAACTCTCCCGGGAGCCGCAATGGTTCGCCGTACACTAATTCTGCTGAGGAGGTTTGAAGGTCATCTTTGAATGAACTTCGTATCCCCAGCAGCACGAGATTCAGTGTATCCACCCAATTTACATCGGCGTGGCACATAATGGCGGCTTTTAACTGACGGTGGAATCGTTCGACGAGGCCATTACACGCTGGATGGTAAGCGGTAGTCCGCCGATGTTTGAATCCTATAATTCTTCCAAGGTATTGGAAGAGTGAGGATTCAAATTGTCGGCCTCGGTCGGTAACGACGTCGGTTGGACATCCAAACCTGGATATCCATGACATCAAGGCTTTACCGACGTTTTCGGCTGTCATATCTACCATTGGTGTAACTTCTGGCCATCGTGTGAAGCGATCCACCACAGTTAGGCAGTACCTAAACCCTTGTGAGACAGGAAGTGGGCCTATTATGTCTACGTGAATGAAAGCGAACCTCGCTCGGGGCAAGTCGTAATTGCCAAATGGAGAATGCACATGGCGATGGACTTTAGCGCGTTGACAAGCGAGGCATTTACGCGTCCATTCCCGGCAGTCTTTCCGTACACCAGGCCAAACAAAGCGTTCAGCTACTAATTTAGCGGTGGCGTTAGCACCTGGATGACTCAAACTGTGAAGATGGTCGAAGACTTGTTTCCGCATAAGCTTGGTCACGAAAGGTCTAGGTGAGCCGGTGCTTGTATCGCAATAAATTTCGGTGTCAGAAGTGGGAATTGTCACCTTTTTTAGACGGAGTGATGAATCTCTTAAAAGTTGAGTCAATTCGGGGTCCGATGGCTGCGATGAAGCAAGGAGTTCCAGGTCAACGGGCATCCGCAGTTCATTGACTCGGGATAAAGTGTCCGCGACCACATTATCTTTACCTGAAATATGGCGTATATCTGTGGTAAATTGTGAGATAAAGTCGAAATGCCGGTATTGTCGTGGCGAACAGTTATCTTTTCTTTTGCTAAAGGAATAACATAGAGGCCTGTGGTCCGTGTAAACTACGAAATGACGAGCTTCTAGCATATATCGGAAGTGCTTAATGCTCTGGTATATAGCTAGAAGCTCGCGATCGTATGGGGAATATTTCCTTTGCGAAGAACTTAGGGTCTTTGAAAAGAATGCGAGCGGTTGCCACTGCCCGTCCTTAAACTGTTGCAAGACAGCACCCATTGCTTCGTCAGACGCATCTGTGACCAAAGCAAGAGGTACGTTGCAATCAGGATGGGCGAGTAACGCAGCTTGAGATAAACTTTCCTTGCATTGTTCAAATGCGGAAAGTGTCTCGCCTGACAGGACAACGGATTGCGATGGCTTTACTGGTCCAGTAAGTAATGCGTTTAACGGTGCCTGAATTTTGGCGGCTTTGGGTACAAATCGCCTGTAAAAATTCAACATCCCTAGAAATCGCCGCAATTGTCGCACCGTATTTGGTTTGGGGAAGTTCCTAATTGCCTCGACTTTGGTCTCTAACGGCTTGGTGCCAGTTTCTGAGATCCGGTAACCTAAGAAGGTCACTTCGCTGACGCCGAAGACGCACTTAGAAGTGTTTATTAGAACACCGTAGTCTTTCATGCGCGTGAAAAGTTGTTTTAGGTGGACTTCATGCTCCGAAGCTGTTTTTGAATAGACTAGAAAGTCGTCTAAGTAAGCGAAGCAGAAATCAAGACCTCGTGTGAGTTCATCGACAAATCGTTGAAATGTTTGACCTGCGTTCCTTAAGCCAAATGTCATGAATGGAAACTCGTACATACCGAAAGGTGTTGTAATGGCAGTCTTGCTGATGTCATCCTGGTGGACTGGTATTTGATGATACGCCTTTTCCAGGTCAATGGTACTAAAAACTTTACAACCAGCAATGTTGTGGGAGAAGTCTTGAATGTGCCTAATAGGATAACGGTCTGGAATAGTCCGTGCGTTCAACATGCGATAGTCGCCACACGGCCTCCAGCCGTTATCCTTCTTAGGTGCTAGATGTAATGGCGAAGCCCAGGGACTTTCTGACGGGCGTGCGGTGCCATTGTTCAGCATCAACTGAAATTCATGTTTGGCAATTTTCAATTTGTCGGGTGCTAGTCGGCGCGGTGTGCATGAGATTGGTGGGCCAGGTGTCGTTCTGATGTGATGAACAATTTTGTGACGTTGTATGTGTGGTGTACCTGAAGGTCGTGTAATGTCAGGAAAATCATTTAAAATACGGTGATACTTTGTCTCACCTGTAGTTACTTTAATGGATAACACATCAAGACAATTAGACACAAGTGCATGCGATGACAATGACGTAGTGTTATCTATGAGACGCTTAGATTTACAATCGACGACAAGATTGAAGTGGCTTAAAAAATCTACGCCTATGATTGCTTTGGACACATCGGCAACAATAAACTTCCACTGAAACACTCGCCTTAAACTAAAGTCCAGACTAAGCTCCATGAAGCCATAAGTGTCGATGACGGTTCCGTTCGCAGCGCACAATTGGTATTTGCACTTTTCGCGGTTGTCGTGAATTGCGGCTCGAGGGTACACACAAACGTCGCTTCCTGTGTCAACCAAAAATTCTATACCGGTATTACGGTCGGTAACGAACAGGCGACCTGAGTGGTTGGGGCAATCATTCGTCGCCATTAACGACTGCCTGTCGCGTTTCCCGCCTTGTCGAAATTGCAGGGCTTGATACACTTTCGCGCGTCTGCACCAAATTTGGAATGGTACCAGCATACCGGAAAACGCCTGTAGCTCGACTGCGATCTCGTTCTGCTTGGCGATGGTGATGGGGTACGCCGATAGTGTCTTCTCGAGCGTCTGGAACTTCCGCAACACGGCTCTCGGCTATGGTCATCCAACTTCTTGGCTAAGCTTTCCACCATTAGCTTAAGTTCAGCAATCTCACTCGTGTGGGTAGTTGGAATAGGTGTGGCCGTTAAGGAGGCAGCTGTAGCAAGTCCGCAGGGTATTGTTAGCTCGTGTATGCGATCGGCAAGATCCGCACATTGCTCCAACGAATCATTGGGGTGCGATGTTAATAACCCTTGGGTGGCGATTGGCAAACGGTTTACCCATATTGTTTTAATGAAGTCCTCTGGTGCAGATGTTCCAGCTAGGTCCTGGAGATGCCTCAGGAACTGCGATGGTTTACGGTCCCCAAGCTCCTCGTGCGTGAGCAACTGCTTAATTCGACGTTCGTGCGAAGCGGTGAGCCTCTTGATTAGCTCCGTCTTAATTTTCAAATATCGATGTTTAATCGGAGGGTTCATGATAACGTCTTTCACCGATTTTGCATGATGGATGTCCAGGTTATTAATGACATGGGTAAACTTTATGTCGTCATCGTTGATGTCCAAACACGCAAACTGCGCCTCCAACAAAGCGAACCAAATCTCTGGATCCTCTGGAGAAAATTGCGGGACCTTTATTTGGTAAGTCCTGTTGGCGGTAGATGTGTCTTGGTGGTCGGTAGACATCCGGACTTTTTGAGCGCGGCGCACGGTAACGTTCTCACCTCGCTTTGATCCAACGGTTTTTACTGATTCACTGCTCGAATCCGACATGTTCAACGGGGTCACCAGTTATAGGTGGTGTGCAGGATATGTGGTATAGTTGATATGCGTGAATACTGCGTATGATGTCAGGTGGTGATGAAAAGCCAAAATAGCACAAAACAGTTTATTATAGCACATATAAGCGAATACAGTTTGACACTCCAACACAGTCTATATAATTCAGAAGGATTGAACCTCGAACAGCGAACACAGTTCAGTAATTCTATATCGAACGGCAGTTACAAAGCACAAAGCGACACTAACTATGCGTAGGAGCAATCGTAAGCGACTGGCGCTGCGATGCGCCGAATGGCTGCGCCGGCGCGGGTCCGGTGACGTCACAACTACCTGAGTCGGGCCGCCGACCGGCGCGGCGGTCAGCTGGTGTGCCGTTAAATATCTAATATGAATTTATTATTTTGTGTGTCGTGTGTATGTTTGTTTATAATATATTTTTGGTGATGAGTGTGTAAATTAATGTGATGTGTTTTGTGTATATATTATGTGTGTGTGTGTGTGTGTGTGTGTGTGTGTGTGGGATCGCCACAGCTCCAATAATGTAACCCAAGATGTAAAGAAATTACCTAAAATATTGTTAACATCGCGTGCGCTGCGAAAACTATATGTTGTTGATGAGGAATGGACTCAAAAACTATTTGCACCCGGGCGAAGCTGGGCCAGGCTGCTAATAATTATTGCTAATGGTAAAATATTAGTATCTGTAAAGATGGCGTCCCTAGACAGCAGTTAAGGAGCCGTCATAGTGATCGAAGTGTGTCCCGTTTAGAAGTAAATAAATAAATACACCCAACAGTCACATACATAGTCCTGACCCCACATTAAGATCGAGTCTTGTGTCGTCTCAGAAACCACGAGACTTTTCGGCCTCACAAACACCCAGGCTCGAAACAAATACCTGATCACACAAACATTTATTTCAGAACGGGGATCGAACCCGTGGCCTCTCGTTTCACAGCCAGCGTCTAACCAACTGCGCCACGGAGGCTGTCCAATTAAGACAATTAAAAGACTCAGTAAGCTTAATGAACCGCGCTGTATACCGTATGTATTGTTTATGAATTAAGATGTTTTCACACGCCCCGTAACATGAGAAGGAATTCTCGTCTCATTTTAAGATAAGGTATTGTTATATTCATGAATGTCCTATTGATAAATAAATGAATAAATTTACACCCAACAGTCACATGTAGTGGCGGTATGGCGCGGTATTACTAACTCGGGGTCGCCCGGCGGTCGAAATTCCACCGTAATTCATACATACATAAACTCACGCCTTTTTTCCAGAAGGGGTAGGAAGAGGTGCTACCAGGACACCCTTATTTCGGCTTGTATGTTCCGTCCCACGATGTGGTAGGGGGTGAGCCTATCGCCATATCGGGCACAAATTCCTGACTATGGGAACGAAAAACGATAGGTGGATGAAAGATATTGAAGCCTTTGGTAAACTGTCTTTAAGGAATAAACTAAAAAACTGCTGGCTATATTCTTTCTGTCTGTCTGTATTCTGTATCAGCCCATATACATCCCACTGCAGGGCAAGGGCCTCCTCTACCATCCAGTGGCGGCGTAAGGTAGGTTGGCACCCTGGGCGGTTTGGTATTGAGCACCCCTACCTAAACTATACATGCTTACTCCGGACATTTCGTGAAGGAGTAAAAAAAAAAAATGGTACTCCTTTGTAGGCAGCGGCAAGCAGGATCGTTTCGCCCACGATCGTGGTCCACGCTCTTCGTTTGTTGTCGCTTGTCGGGTTGTCGTTGTCACCCCTTGGTGGTTGGTACCCGGGGCGGACCGCCCCCATCGCCCCCCCTTTACGCCGCCACTGCTACCATCGAAAGTACGATTGAGAGTGGTTAGGCCATATAGTCCACCACGTTGGCCTAGTGCGGGTTGGTGGAGTTACATACCGTAGAATTTTTTTGAAATCGCTACGGTATGCAGGTTTCCTCAAGATGTTTACCTTCACCGATAAAGTGCGTGGTGATTGACTATCAATACACACAACTCCGAAAAGTCAGAGGTGTGTCCTGGGATTAGAACCCGCGACCACCGTGAACATGTAGGCAGCCGCGTTACCAACAGGCCACCACGCACTTATATTCTTTCCTAAGGGGATTGAAATAGAGATGAAGGAAAAGGGTTTTGGGATTGGCACAAAATTGTCCCGGGAATGAAATAGAGATAAATAAATAGTGAGTAAACTAATAAAAACGTTTATTAGACACAAAAAATTGTTACAATTCTTCAGCCTTCTAATATACAGTGGACCCCCGGTAATCCGACAAACAGTTTGCAGGGCAGTGTCGGATTATCGAATTTGTCGCATTATAGAGTACTGCCTAAGACCCCCTATAGTCCGGATTTTTTTACGAAAGAGTACCTTGTAATCCGACAAATTACTGATCCAATGATAAGATTCCACATGTTATATATATGTACTCTGAAGTACAAATCATACTTAATTATGTATGTCAAATTTAGTTAATTAAACAACGAAAGAGAAAGCTTTCGTTTTATTACAAAATTAACGTTATTAATGCTATAGAACTCACAAAAAATAAACAATAACTTTGCATTAGGAAATCATTGTGTACAAACAAATGTACATATGTACATAATAAATAATAGACCATGTCGGATTACAGGGGGGGCCGCATTAGCCAGGGGCCGGATTATCGAGGGTCCACTGTATATAAATACCATATTGTACACTTTCGTTCTGAAACTATGATTTAAAATACTATATCAAAAGAAAAAAACATTTTTTATTTAAAAAATACGGGATTAATAAGGTCAAAGGTATGAATAGAGACACAACCGGTCCTGTATTTAAAAACATTTGTAAGTTGCAAATCAATAACTGATTTTTATTTCAATTCTAGAAATTCTGATAATATGTTTAAAATATCAAACAATTGATGCAAAAACCAGAGTAGTTGTGTCCCTATACACCGATATATTTTTCGAAAAATTTAATTGCATTGTGTCGGTACTCGGTAACCACTAAAACTACCACCTGGCTTCGTTTTCGGTCGCAGTCTTGATATACCCGGTATTATTATAATACAATATCTTATTAGATTAGTTCTTCTATACATTTTTCGTGTCAAACACTTAAAAACAATAAAAATAAAATAGGCTGTATAATATATATTTATCCGCCATGAAGCGTGGATATAAATGTTATCGTTTCGTTATTACATAGAACATGGTCGGGTCCGCCAAACAGTTCCCAATCATCGTCGTTTATTAGCACCAAAATGCCAGGTCTTACTGTTCCATTCTGAAACGAAAATAATTTATTGAAACCATTAAAATATTGACAGCCTCCGTGGCGCAGTTGGTTAGACGCCGGCTGTGAAACGAGAGGCCGCGGGTTCGATCCCCGAACCATAATGATTCTGTGAACCTCAAGTGTTTGTTTCGGGTATGGGTATTTGTGAGATTACAGTCTTTCATCGTTTCTGATGCACGACACGATTCGATCTTAGTGTGGGGTCAGGACTAAGTATGTATATTGGCAAATAACTGCGCAAACTTCGTTCCAATTATCGATTCGAGACTGGTTCAAACTCGCGTTTGCGCAAACGCACTTGCACGTGTGTGTCGGCCATTACAGTCGCCATTTTGAAATTTGTAATTTAGATCAGTACATGCCACCTAGGACCGAACACGATGAAGAAACAACGCATGTGGTCGCGATCAGTAGTGAGGTAACGATGCGAATATATATCAGAACGTCAAATTATAATTTGTAATACATACATAAACTCACGCCTTTATCCCCGAAGGGGTAGGCAGAGGCGCCACTAGGACACCTAAATTTCGGCCTGCATGTTCCGTCCCACGATGTGATAGGGGGCGAGCCTATCGCCATATCGGGCACAAATTCCTGACTCCGGGCTGATAATGAATAGATAAATCCAATATCACTTTGCCCGACCCGGGACTCGAACCCGAGACCTCAGCTTTGTAACCGTACCGTAATACAACTACGCCACCGAGGCAGTCGTAATCACTAAATAATTACCCAAATTATTAAATTATTCCGCCTCCAACAGGTCTATGTGGAAATCCATGGGGAGGCCTTTGTTCTGTAGTGGACTTTTTACGTCTAAAGAGAGAGAGAGGAAGACCGAGAATTATCCAAAAATTACCTGCATGAAAAGCTTGGGCCGCTCCCGAAGTATATTCTCCTTGATCCAGAATATGAAGTCGTTCATGGTCCAACCTTGCCTGTCTGTGTCCGGGATGAAGTCCTTCAGGTCCGGCAGTTCTATCTCCCATTCCTTGATGTTGTCAAACAGGATCTCCGCCCCGCCGCCGAAACGCAGGTGGATTTTGGGACCCATGCCAGAGAAAAGATTCTTCACGTCTCCCTAAAGAGAGATAGTTTCATATGAGATTCGGATGAAACGTTTTTCCTCGACTGCCTCATCGCAGTTGTACTAAGATACGGCTACAAAGCTGAGGTCTCGGATTCGAATCCCGGGTCGGGCAGTGATATTGGATTTTTCTATTCATTATCAGCCCGGAGTCAGGTATTTGTGCCCGATATGATTATAGGCTCGCCCCCTATCACATCATGGGACAGAACATACAAGGCGAAATGTGTGTGTCCTGGTAGCACCTCTGCCTACCCCTTCTGGGAAAAAGGCGTGAGTGTATGTATGTATGTACAAACGTGTTTCCCTGAAGGGGTAGGCAGCGGTGAGGGCATCCATGTAAAGCCTTGTGTTCCGTCCCACAATGTGATAGGCAATGTGAATAATATTGCATTACCAATAAATTACTGTACTATATCAACCCATATATGTCCCACTGCAGGACACAGGCCTTCTCTACAATCGAGCCCAAATTGCTCCCAACATAGCTGTTATTATTTCAATTATTTATTGGAGGATTAAATAAATATCTATCAATCTATATCTATCTATCTATATCTAGCAATCTATATATAGATATAGATTGGAGGATTAAATAAAACGTGCTACGTGTTGAGTTGTGAAAACGGAAGTAAGAATATATTTTTAAAAAACAAGAAATCTATACACACAAAGACAATAAATAGACAATATACAATACATAAGTTAACCTATTTTGAGCATGTTCCAACAATAGCAATATTAATGTTAATGTAACAGAATAAAAACTATTACTTAGCTAAAATTACCAGTAGTTTGCAGTATGTCAATATGTCTCTGATTTTGATAGTTATAAGCAATTTAGAATGGTGTTATGATATAGAATGTGTTTCTATTTTCAGTCATCGGGTTCAATTCCTCATTAAAAGACTGATGTCTCAAATATCTACCTCTTTATTATAAATCCCCTAAGGCCCTTGTTAATGTAGCATGTGTCGATGGCTTTTAATTGTCTGCACAGGGAGCATTAATATGAAAACCAAGATTTTCTTCCTCATTGAAATCGTACTTTTTTAAAGGTTCCTAGATGAAAAGTATGTGTATCCCGAACAATGTGTAAGCAAAACATGATTAAATTTATCAGTAGAAGGTAAAAGTGTAATAAATAAGCGATAAGACCACCTTTTGTACGTCTTTTTGTTTATGCATTGCGTTCTTTATGTATGTCACAGGTGTACAATATAGTTTTAAATAAATAAATAAAACACATTCGCATTCATTACTTACATTTAAAACATGAACGGTAAAATTCTTAGATGTATGTGGCAAACATAAATGTAATTTATATCGCAAAGCCAAGATTTCTTTGTGATGTTTCACAAAGATTTAACATACAATTAATAATAATATGACTGCAACAACATACAATGGGACTGTCCCAATGTAGTTGTAGTACAGTAAGATTACAAAGCTGAGGTCTCGGGTTTGAATCCCGGGATGGGAAAAGTGATATTGGATTTTTCTATTAATTATCAACCCGGAGTCAGGAATTCGTTCTTTTATATTCTGATATGTCAATTATACAGAATACATAAGAGATAATTTAAATTTTGGTTACTATTTATTTACGTTTAATTTTTTTGTATACTTAGAAGGTTTTGGGAACTTAAAAAAGTTACTAATTGCAGAACTATTATCTGTAATTGATCTAAATTATAACGCACAGTAATTTATTAATAAACTATTATTATTCTAATCACACAGCAATAAATAAAAAGTTTATGTAAAAAACCTAATAAATAAAGTTCTCTATAAATTAGAAAAAGTTGTTTTTGTGACTTATCTTCATTTAAATTTATTTACGGGATTATTACCGGTTTAATGTTATCGAAAAATATTCACATACCTTTTAAAAAATCTAAAATCTACGACGATTTAAGAACCTGTTGCACCGTGCACGCCGCGCTGTTATCAAAGATTCTGATTCCTGACAAATCTAAAATCAATTTCACAATACTCTTATCAAAGAGTGAAGGAACATGTTCCGTACAGCCTATAAAATAGAATTGAAATTAAATACCGTTTATTAGTTAAGGACCCACGAAAAGCCATAAATACCAAGATTAATATAGGTAATTAATATTGATATAAGCAACATTCGTCATTCAAAAGAGCAGGTTATCACTAATAATATTCGACAGTGTTCCATTTTACGCAGACTATAAATTGCAAGTACTATCTACCTATACCCACCTGGCTTAAATTCACAGAATGCATACTACTACAAATAAGAGGCTCCATATCGACTACGCAAGTCTCATAAAATCGACCAAGTTTTAAAATAGATACGACGCAATTATCCTTTCAATAGTTAACTAGCTGGCTTTATAATATGTATTTCCTTTGTCTTTCATTTTTGAGTAACAGTATTATACATAAATATACATTCTAGAATCTAGAGTATAATTATACATTCTATTCACAGTATTATACAATATACATTCTAGAGCACATATAGTAACTTGAATATGATTATAGCTGTGGAATATAGGGTACGATACAAAATGAATAAACTACAAGTAAAAACCATTTATTGAAGCTGAAAATTGGATATTTTTGCTACAAAAATGTATTATATATTATGAGCTTCATTTTTTACGCATTTTTACCAATATGAAAATACAATATGCATTAATTGAACGAATAACTGTAGCGGTGATCGCGGGTTCGAATCCTGTGTAGTTGATAAGTCGCCGCTTCTGAAACGGATATCACGGGTTCGATCCCCGCACTGAAGAATATACACTTAAAGTGTTACAAGTATTTGTTTGAGGTCGGTGGAGACAACATTTTATCGTATTTTCATTTACTCACAACGCAAGACTTAATGTAAGTCATAGCCTGTGATGTAAGTTCAGGAATTTATTTGCAACAGTTACACATCCATAAACTCACGCCTTTTTCCCAGAAAGGGTAGGCAGAGGTGCTACTATGACCACCACGTTTCGCCTTGAATGTTCTGTCCTACGATGTGATAGAGGGCGAGCCTATCGCCATATCGGGCACAAATTTCTGTCTCCGGGCTGATAATAGAAAACTCCAATATCACTGCCAGCCTCTGTCCAGCAGTGGACAACAGTATAGGCTGATGATGATGATGAATATCACATTGCCCGACCCGGGATTTAGAACCCGAGACACCTTTACAACCATACCGTGGTACAACTGCGCCACCGAGGCAGGGTATTTCATATTACCTCTGACTATACGTAGTCATGTGTGTGGTATCATCATCATCAGCCCGTTGCCCACTGCTGGACATAGGCCTCTCCCGCGGTACACACAGAGCCCGGCCTGCTGCTCCACGCATGCAGTCGCTGCCGGCCCGTTTATGCAAGTCGTCCCGCCATCTGGTGTGTGGTATATAAGTATTTATTTTATGTATCTCTTGAGGCAGTTCTCTTCTGAAAATATGCCCTGAACGATATCTACAGACATTGACCATCAGTTTTATATATGACTAGCGTGGTGGACTGTACTAACCCCTCTCAATCGTACTCTCGATTGTAGAGGAGGCCCGTGCCTGCAGTGGGACGTATATACATACATACATACATACAGAGTATATAAGCTCAGCCTCCCTCGTTGGCGTAGTTGTACTACGGTACGACTACAAAGCTGAGGTCTCGGGTTCGAGTCCCGGGTCGGGCAGTGATATTGGGTTTTTCTATTATCAGCCCGGAGTCAGGAATTTGTGCCCGATATGGCGATAGGCTCGCCCCCTATCACATCATGCGACGAAACATACAAGGCGAAATGTGGGTGTCCTGGAGGCGCCTCTGCCTACCCCTTCTGGGATATAAGCGTGAGTTTATTTATGTATACAGGGTATATCAAGACTGCGACCGAAAACGAAGTCAGGTGGTAGTTTTAGTGGCTCCAAACACGATGCAAATAAAAATTTCGCCAAAACTGTGACATATATTTTTTTAGAATTTTTTAAAAATCATCGGTTTTGGTTGTTAAATACCTACTTTTTGCGAAAATACTAATTTAAACCCTTACGTACCATTGCGTTTTTAAAAATAAAGAGGTCTACATCTTTATTTTAGGAAAGTTATGTATTTATCACCCAAATACGACGATAAGTAAAAAATTACAACAGAAATTTTGCGAAATTTTTACTTGCATTGCGTCTAAAGTCACTAATACTACCACCTGGCTTCGTTTTCGGTCGCGGTCTCGATATACCCTGTTTAAGCTCAGTGTAAAGGTGAAAGGGTAAATAAATAAAACAATTTTCCAAACAAAACAGTGTAATAACTAGAGCTAGGAGTACAGCGAGGGGTATCTCTTCAATTCATACTGCAGGTCTTGAGGTAATGTTGCCATTTTGCCCGCTATGAAGAATCTGCAATCAAAAATACTGTTAACTTTGAAATAAAGTTAATATTCCTAGCGAGGAATTGTGATTGTGAACAAAACACACGCAGAGAGAGTAACTACTGGACATAATGAGACTTAACATCTTATGTTTCAGGACGAACGCAGTGGAATGACAAGTTATACTTTGTAATTAAATAAATAAATAAATACACCCAACAGTCACATACATAGTCCTGACCCCACACTAAGATCAAGTCTTGTGTATATCAGAAACTAAGAGACTTTTCGGCCTCACAAACACCCAGACCCGAGACAAATATTTGTGGCTGGTGTTTGGTTTTGCTACTGTCCATGAGGTCGTATCGCTTACCATCAGGCGAATGGCATTCTCGTCTCGCTATTCATTACAAAACATAACACCTTAAAAATATTTGTCTCTATGCCTCTTGTTTCACTGGTGTCTAACCAACCACGGAGGCTGTCAGAATGTTATCCATTACTGACCAATTGACCAACTGAATGGCTGACTAACTGACTGACTAAATGACCAACTACATTACCTCAATGTATCCCTTACAGCCGCTGGGAAGTAAGGTTCCTCAATTACCTCAGCGAGTACCGGGTAGCATTTTTGCAAAGACCACCTTATCTTGTAGTCTTTGCCCTCCGTCTGTTGGGAATAAATTCATGTTAATCTCATGAGTGTATTTGAAGGGTAGTTAGACTGCCTCGGTAGCGTAGTTTTACTACGGTACGACTACAAAGCTGAAGTCTTGGTATAGAATCCCGGGTCGGGCAGTGATATTGGATTTTTCTATTCATTATCAGCCCGGAGTCAGGAATTTGTGCCCTATATGGTGATAGGCTCGACCCCTAGCCTATCATAGGACGGAGAATACAAGGCGAAACGTGAGTGTCGTGGTTGCTACCAGGGGAGCCTCTGCCTACCCTTTATGGGTAAAAGGCGTGAGTTTATGTATGTATATAGGTATATAAATATAATTAATAAATTACCTTTATAAGCCCGAGTCCAGCTAGTAGAGCGTCGGCCATGGGCCATCGTTGATGTGTAGAGGTTCTTGCCAAGGTGCTATACAGGGTGCGCGCGACCGAGCCTCCGCCGGGAACCGAACTCGCACATAACGCGGCCTCCGCGTACGCACGGGCTAGTGGGGCGCCGGAGTGACGCTCCTGTATACAGATATTTATGAATTATATTATATTAAGACTGCGACCGAAAAGGAAGCCACGTGGTATTAGTGACTTCAGAAACAAAGCATAATTATTATTTATTTGTATTTTTCTACTGATCGTCGTGTTTGGGTGATAAATACATAGTTTTCCAAAAGTAATAATGTACACCGTTTTATTTTTGAACACGCAATGGTATGCAAGGTTTTAAATTACTAGTTTCGCAATAACTAGGTATTTACCACCCAAACACGATGATATTTAAAAAATTGCAAAAAATATGTCGCTTTTTTTGCGAAATGTAGTTGCATTGTATCTATAACCACTATAACTACCACCTGGCTTCGTTTTCGGTCGCAGTCTGGATACACCCTGTATTCTCTTTATGAATAACCCTGTATATACAAAAAAAACTAACTTGTAAGTACACATCAATGACGTCAGCGGCGTTGACTCCCAGCCTCTCTAAATTCTGAGCTGTTGGGTTCGAGAGAAATTTCTCAACATGTCTGCTGACATCTTCGTCGTCTTGTTCTGTAATTAAAAATGATTACAATACAGAACTTCTCTTTACCAATGGATGGAAGGGGAATGTGTCAGTGGCTTGGTCTCTGCCTACCTTATGGGATACAAGCGTGACGTTTATGTATGTATGTACATTGTGGATACTAAAACAATTTTCAAAAAATAGTCAATTAGTCAATTATATTATTTCTTTACTGCCTCGGTGGCGTAGTTGTATTACGGTACGGTTACAAAGCTGAGGTCTCGGGTTCGAGTCCCGGGTCGGACAAAGTGATATTGGATTTTTCTATTCATTATCAGCCCGGAGTCAGGAATTTGTGCCCGATATGGCGATAGGCTCGCCCCCTATCACATCGTGGGACGTAATATAAAAGGCGAGATGTGGGTGTCCTGGTGGCGCCACTGCCTACCCCTTCGGGGACAAAGGCGTGAGTTTATGTATGTATGTATGTATTATTTCTTTAAATTTGATTCACTGCCATTATTTACTTATATATACAACTTATATCTACTTAATATAATATAAACTTTGCTGTTGTATTTCGTTGCTTTAAAATATTTAATTAAATAGGGTATTTGATACCAATTTTTAATTGTATTTATCAAAACCTCAAAAATTTTGCAAAAAAGAATTTGAAAATTTTTGTAGTGGGAGTAAAAGAAAAGGGATGCAAACAAACTAGTGACGTCACTATTCTTAATATGCATTACAGTGTGCGCGTGTGAAGGAGACGGCAAGATGTCCCAACTATGAGAGGGAGAGAGAAAACATTACCTCGGCTAGAGTCGAGTGTGACATCTTTATCATTGACAGTGTCAAGGTGTTGGGCGTCTTCAGTGGCACTATCTTCAGTTCCCCCCTCACTCTCCGCTTCCGAAGCAGACTGCGCTTCTTCTTCGGAGTCTGTTACATCTGGGAAGAAGTATTGGTAATAATAAAAGTGTTAAATAAATAAATAATAAATAAATACACCCAACAGTCACATACATAGTCCTGACCCCAAATTAAGATCAATTAAGTCTTGTGACGTATCAGAAACTACGAGAGACTTTTCGGTCTCACAAACACCCAGACCCGAGACAAATACCTGTGTTCACAAACATTTGTCTCGGTGCGGGGATCGAACCCGCAGCCTCTCGTTTCACAGCCGGCGTCTTACCAACTGCGCCACTGAAGCTGAAGGCATATGTATTATTATTATAAATGTGAATGTCCGTTTGTTTGTTTCGCTTTCACGCGAAAACTACAGAACCGATTCTCATGAAACTTTGTACACATCTTCTTGGAGGTATAAGAAGTAACATAGGCTACTTTTTATCCCGAAAAGTTTAGTGTTCCCGTGGGATGAAGAAGGAATTCCGATATATTTGCTACTTTTTTATACTCAAAAGGATGGGATGGGACTGGATTACATTCCATTAGTGAGAATGAGACGGGGTGTGCGAGATATAACAGGACGGGACGGGATGGGAGATTTGAAATAAAGCTACCCACACAAACGTAGTTTGCGGGCAGAAGCTAGTATTATATTAATAATGTACTTACATTCGTCACTGTTTTCACCGTCGCTCAATTCAGCTGAAGAACCGAGTCTGTCTCTCATGGTCTTCTTGTTAGAAGACCCTCCTAGGCTGTTACCTGAAATTAAATAATAACAAATACACCTAACAGTCACATACATAGTCCTGATCCCACACTAACATCGAGTCTTGTGTCGTGTATCAGAAACTGCGAGAGACTTTTCGGTCTCACAAACACACAGAGCCGGAACAAATACTTGTGGTTCTCACAAACATTTGTCTTGGTGCGGGGATCGAACCCGCAAATAATAAGAGTTTTTATTGTTCTTCAAACATACCAATTTTTTTGATTATTTATTCAACATACTTACTATAAAAGATACAAAAGATTAGACTAAAAGAAATGAAAGATAACAACAATTATTAGCAATTACAAATATACATGCCTCAGTGGTGTAGTTGTACAACGGTACGATTACAAAGCTGAGGTCTCGGGTTCGAATCCCGGGTCGGGCAAAGTGATATTGGAATTTTCTGTTCATTATTATTTATGCGAGCGAATCACCATATCAGGCACAAATATGACTCCAGGCTGATAATGAATAGAAAAATCCAATACCCGACTTAGGATTCGAACCCGAGACCTCAGCATTACAAACGAAGCAGTATAACTAGGCCATCGAAGTAGTCAGACATTGTTGGGTGTAATTAATTAATTATAATTGAAAAATCAACTATTGTAATTTAAACTGGTCTTTAAAAAAAGAAAAAGAAAGAAAAGAAAAGCAAAAAAAGAAGACAGTTCGTGTTGCTGAGGGAGTTTCTTGCTTGGTTTCTTGTTCACAGCTACAACACGTTAAGCGGTGGTAGCAGAAATTACAATTAAAAAGATCTTGTAAAAGACTACTTGAATAAACAATATTTTGATTGATTGAATTGTACATACCCGCTAACACCACTCGAGACAGTCGTTCCTTGCTGTCCGGCAGCACTGTGATAGCTTCTACTATCTCCATGCACGCGTCCCTGCCTATCTCGTTGTGACTCAGGTCTAGAGACTGAAACAAAACATTATTTAATAGAAAGATAAATATTAAGCCAATAATCTAGCAACAATATACATTCCACTGCAGAGTATGGACCAACTTTACAATCAAGAGTACGATGAGTGAGGTTAGGCCATACACAACACTCGCTTAGACATACATAAACTGACGTCTTTTTCCCAGAAGGGGTAGGCAGAGGCGCCACCAAGACACCCACATATCGCCTTGTATGTTTCGTCCCACGATGTGATAGGCGAGCCTATCGCCATATCGGGCACAAATTCCTGACTCCGGGCTGATAATGAATAGAAAAATCCAATATCACTTTGCCCGACCCGGGACTCGAACCCGAGACCTCAGCTTTGTAACCGTACCGTAATACAACTACGCCACCGAGGCAGTCAATTTTTTATTGTATAAATAAAAAGGTGTACAGAAAATCTAGCAAACAAAGAATTTTGTAAATCTATTCAGAATTAAACTAGTTAGAAACACTTTAAATCTCGTAGTGGGGATAAAAGAAAAGGGATGCAAAACAAAACTAGTGACGTCACTAGTCTCAATATGCATTACAGTGGGCGCGTGTGAAAGAGACACTATGATGTCCCCACTACACTCCCACTCTTTTTTTTAAATAGTAATATTTGCCTCATGTTGCAAGCTATTTTAATACTGTTTTGACAGAAATGTTTTATTTTAATGTTATTTGTGTATGGACGCAAAATAATACAAAAAGTCGATCATAGTCAAATAGCTTATTTAGTAGAAAGAAGAAAAAAATTGTAGTAAATAATCCAGCAAAATTATACAGCAAATATACATCCCACTGCAGAGTATGGGCCAACTTTACAATCAAAAGTATTATGAGTGTGGTTAGGCCATACACAACACTCGCTTGGTATATAAATTATAGTACTACATACATGAAACTTTGTCCCAGAAGGTGTGGTCAGAGGCGCCACCAGGACACCCATATATCGCATTTATGTTCCGTCCCATGATGTGATAGGGGCGAGCCTTTTTTTACTATATTTACTTATTAATATTATGGACGCATTTTCAATAAATTACATAAATGTATTATTTTAACAACACTATAAAATATATTTTAATCTTCCATTATATTCATTTTTAATGTATTGTTTAATTTATTATTTTAACAACACTATAAAATATATTTTAATCTTCCATTATATTCATTTGAATATATTGTTACCTCGAGTAAAGGCGAGCTGTTCTTCAAAGCCTTGGCTAATGCACTGGCTCCTTTACTCTTCAGCAAGCAATCACCGAAGTTGATGCACCGCAAGTTCTTGAGGCTGAAACAAACATTAATAAATGCATACAAATATATTGAAATATTACATTTTTTACGTAATTTGTTTAATTTTTATACTTCCACGTTTTCTATTGCCTTACAGCTTTCGTGGTCACGGGGCGGACTGAGGTATTAGTCATCCGCTCAGTGACTGTTACAATTAAACTACGTAAATCTAAAAACCAAAGTAGAAACAAAGTTTTTTTTATTTATTTACTCTTAATTGTACATAAAAATGGCAATATTCAGAAATGACATAAAAAGTACAAAGGGCGGTCTTATCGCTCTAGGCAATCTTGATTACACAACCCTAAGATGCAAATAAGGGAAGGAGAAAGAAAGGGTAGTATAATGATGCGAATAAGGTCAGTCTGTCAGCGACTGACACGCTCAGTAAATCAGCCAGTCATTCACTCATTCAGTGTGTTAGTCATTCACTCATTCAGTGTGTCACTCATTCACTCATTCAGTGTGCCCGTCATTCTTTCACTCAGTGAGTCACTCATTCAGTTAGACATTCACTCATTCAATCGGCACATCAATGACAGCCACCATGTCGCAGTTGGTTATACCGGCTGTGAAACACGTGGCCGCGGGTTCGATCCCCGACACAAATATTTGTGAGGCCCACAAGTATTTGTCTCGGGTCTGGGTGTTTGTGAGACCGAAAAGTCTCTCGTTTCTGATACGATAGACGTCAGGACTATGTATGTGACTGTTGGGTGTATTTATTTATTACTCACCTGGGCAGAACATCAGCGATCGCCTGAGCGCCTCTCGCCCCTATTGTGTTGTCGTTAAGGTTCAATCTCGCGAGTCCCGGGTTCTCTTTGAACGCGGACGATAAAGCGGTTATACCGACGTGATAAATACCGTTCTGCGGCATCGCTACCTCTTCTAGTGTTCCCATTTCCTAAGGAGAAATCAAATTCAAATAATATTTATTCTAATATTTGTATTGACTGTAATATGTGTATGGACTGCCTCGGTGGCGTAGTTGTATCAGGGTACGGTTACAAAGCTGAGGTCTCGGGTTCGAGTCCCGGGTCGGGCATAGTGATATTGGATTTTTCTATTCATTATCAGCCCGGAGTCAGGAATTTTTGCCCGATATGGCGATAGGCTCGCCCCCTATCACATCGTGGGACGGAACATGCAAGGCGAAATGTGGGTGTCCTAGTGGCGCTTCTGCCTACCCCTTCGGGAATAAAGGCGTGAGTTTATGTATGTATGTATTTTAATATATTTTTTGTTTATTATAAATAAATAATAATACTGACTCCGGGCTGATAATGAATAGAAAAATAAAAAATCACTTTGCCCGACCCGGGACTCGAACCCGTCTCAGCTTTGTAACCGTACCCTAATACAACTACGCCACCGAGGTTTTTAATCTGTCTATGAATAAGGTCTGTGATGTATAATGTAATATACCTGGAAAACTTTAGCTAGAGCGGTGGCCCCATCATTCTCGAGTCTGTTTCGCCCCGCTATAAACACTTTGAGTGCGCGGCGCCTGCGCCCCAGGGCTCCGGCGAGCAGCTTGCCGCCCGTGATGCCCAGACCGTTGTTGTTAAGGCGGAGTTCCTGGATAAAAACAGATATGGTGGTTTTATAACGCTTTTTTAATATCTATCTATATTAGCCCATATACGTCCCACTGCAGGGCACGGGCCTACCCTACAATCAAGAGAATCGATTGAGTGGTTAGGCCATATAGTCCACCACGCTGGCCTAGTGCGGGTTGGCGGACTTACTTTTTTACTATACATTAAATAATTAGTTTTGGGATGCTATCTCATATCATTTTTGAAACTTTTCTGAAGTTATATTTTCCAAGCAAGATCCTTGTCGTAAAATTATAACTATATATAACTATAAAAAAATCCTATGTACTTTCCATTGACTAACAATCAATTCATTTGACAAGAAGTAACATTTCGTGCAGGTTGAGAAATAATACCTCACCTAGAGAAAAAATATCTATTTACCTAAAATACCTTAAGCATGATATTTTAAAAACTACTATGTGCCCAAGACTGCGATCGAAAACAAAGCCTGGTGGTAGTTTTAGTGGTTACAGACACAATGCAACTAAAAATTTCGCAAAAATAGCGTCAGATTTTTTTAATTTTTTTAAATATCATCGTGTTTGGGTGGTAAATACCCAGTTTTTCCTTAAAAATAAAAAGGCGCACATTATTATTTTAGGAAAACTATGTACTATCACTCCAATACGACGATAAATAAAAAAATCCAAAAAAATATTGACAATTTTTTTGTGAAAATTTTAGTTGCATTGTCTGTAACCACTAAAACTACCACCTGGCTTCATTTTCGGTCGCAGTCTGGATACACCCTGTACATTTCTTGAAATTTGATTTTACCTGCAATTCACTGCACACATCACTCTCCAGTAGCTTGGCTAGTCCCTCCACACCAATAGGTCCGAAGGCATTGTCACTCAGATCCAATACTGTCAAACGAGCGCCTGCTGTGATCATACCGTCTCCTAGGGCCATCTGAAACAATACATTATGGTATAACTTTCTTTACATACATAAACTCACGCCTTTATCCCAGAAGGGTAGGCGGAGGCGCCACCAGGACACCCACATTTCGCCTTGTATGTTCCGTTCCATGTGATAGAGGGCGAGCCTATCGCCATATCGGGCACAAATTCAAGACTCCGGGCTGATAATGATTAGGAAAACCCAATATCACTGCAAGACCTGGTATTCGAAGCCGAGACCTCAGTTTTGTAATGGTACCGTAGTACAACGCCACCGTGACAGTTTCTTTGGTATTAGCAAATCAGTGACTTTTTACCTAATGGTGTAATACCTACTGTCTACATTTTTTTTATTGCTTTTAATTGCGAGACCAGCATGCTATTCGCCTGATGGTAAGCGATACGACCGCTCATGGACAGTAGCAAACCAACACGTGAATTACAAAGCATTGTTTGGCATTCCTTTGTGCTCGCCATCCTGAGACATAAGATGTTGAGTCTCATTATGTCCAGTTACTCCGGCTACAATGTCCTTCAAACCGGAACACAACAGTGCATTTACACTGCTGTTTGGAGAAATAGACATTGCGGTGGTGCCTACCCAGGCGGCCTCTCACATATGAGAGACCTACCACCAGATAACTGTATTACATAGTTTCCAAAGGGGATTATTATGTCTGATCCTATTTTGACCCAATGCTGCAATTTTGAGCACTATGAAAGGCAGTTAACTATTATGAATGGAGGTGTACATGAAAATCCAAACGCCAGATTATTGTTTCTTATATTTACACTAATGATGAGATTACATACATACATAAACTCACGCCTTTATTCCAGAAGGGGTAGGCAGAGGCGCCACCAGGACACCCACATTTCGCCTTACATGTTCCGTCCCATGATGTGATAGGGGGCGAGCCTAACGCCATATCGGGCACAAATTCCTGACTCCAGGCTGATAATGAATAGAAAAACCCAATATCACTTTGCCCAACCAGGGATTCAAACCTGAGACCTCAGTTTTGTAGTCATACCATAGTACAACTACGCCACTGAGGCAGTCAATGAAATGAGATTACAAAGAAGGATAATGTATCTTTGTGTAGCCACATTATGTCAAATAACAATATTATTTTCTAATGATCATTTAGTTTGAGGCAATATGTGTATCAAGACCGTGAAAGCTGCAAAGTAATCTAAACATCAGGAAGATAACATTTAAAATTAAATAAGTCCACAATTAAAAAAGTAAAAAATAGTTTTATTTCAATTAATAAAACATACCAAAGCCGGTGGTATCTCTGTTTTCATCCGTCCGGTGAACATATCCGAGAACCGAGCCACCTTCAGCTCCGGGTGGCTCTCCAACGCCTTGGCTATAGCCTGAGCAGCCTTCACTCCAAGAGTGTTACCGGTAAGGGTCAGGTATACCATGCTGGGACATTTGTTGATCGCTTCGATGATCGGTTGAGCTGGAAGAGAATGTTAAATGAGTGGTCGGTGGTAAGGTGTTTCGGTATTTATAAGAGATAAATAAACAAGGTTTGCTAAGTATTGGAATAATAATAGTCAGTGCAATTGATACATGGATAAATAAATATGACCGTAGAAATCAGACATCGCCCGAAAAATTGCTTTGAAAATTGGCGGTGAATTTAATGTAAACAAACATAGAACAATTTGGATATTTATGTCATAATAAATCGTTTATTATTATTATTCAATCGCTGTGCAATATATTTTAGCTTGTAATGAGAAAAACATTTTCCAATACATGCAAAAACTAGCAAGGTTATGTTATTGAAAACAGAGAAACTATGCTTTAAACGTAATTTCTTGATAAAATACCATGATATTTGTATTATAGATCTATATAAAGCGGTTTATTATGTAATAGTTATTAAAATAAGGAAATAAACAAGAGAAAACTCACCATCTTGTTCTGTGTCCAATTTTAATGATTTGCCGCAGAAATCTACACCGTTCTCTGGTTCATTAGGATCGGTCAGCGCAGCGCTTATAGAATTAAAGTCAAAAGTCGCCATAATTGATGATTTAATAAGTTAAAAATATTAAAAACGTATATCACAGGAAAAACAAACGCATCCAACGGATTTTTTTAATTTTCGTTGTAATCGTCACATTTCATGTCTTATTTAATAAAACTTTATGTTACTATATATAGCTGTTTCCGTTAATTATTATACATGAAAAAGAGAAAAAAGATATCACTATGCTAAATATTTTTTAATTTGAGTATCTGGAATGCGATAATGTTTGGTTGCGTTCACGAACCGAAAAGTAAGGTTATGAAAAAGCATGCTTTTCGCCTATGACTTTGCCCGCTTCTACTTTTATATTTTTTTATAAGTTAATTTACGAATCTTCGCCCACTAATTGTGTATGAATCTGATTATAAATCAAATGTCAGAGACTTATGCTTCATCATCATCATCAGCCCTTCTGCGTCCACTGCTGGACATAGGCCTCTCCCATAGCACGCCACTGGGCTCGATCTTCGACTTATGCTTAAGCCCTTAAGGTCAGACAAAGTTTTATAAGGCGCAGCGGACATTGTTCACGAACCCGCAGCCGCTAAAATGGGACCACAGAATGGGACTGAGACATCAGCCATACTTATATATGGACTCGATGATGTCGAACTAGATTGTTCTCTGTAACGCTGTTAATGTCTATTAAGCTGGATACGAGAACCACCAGAAAAAACCTACGTGATACATGTTATCACTTTACTATAAATAAATGGGCACAATAATTTTAAAGCTCAAACAGATGGATCTGAGGAAGATTTAACGGCATTGAGACACTATGGGATGAAAGCTGGTGCTTTGTAGCTCAAGATAAAACATATAGTCGAGACTAGTTTGTTACCAACATATTTTATATTAAATAAGGCAATAACGTGCTTTTATGAGGAAAAAAATATGCTAGATCTACCTAATGTAAAGTTTTACGTCTGTAAAATATATTATTTTTATTCAATTTAATAGGTCGGCCTAACGAGCACCAGCAGGCGGTAGTGATCACTTACTAGGATGATAAGTGATCACTGCCGCCCATGGCTTGGATTATGGATATGTTCGGGTCGGGGACCATCAAATTGAGCATCCGGCAAAATTTTGATCAAGTACATAGAAGTCAAAGCTCGCATTTATTTATAAGATGTCTTTACGGAACATACATGGCGAAATGTGGGCGTCCTGGTGGCGCCCCTTCGGGGATAAAGGCGTGACTTTATTTATGTATGTATGTATGTATGTCTTTACGCCTAATTCCCGTCACGCGCTGTTATGGAATAAGTTTCAACATTATTATGAAGTTTTATGCAATAATTATCGTGTCGACTTTTTGTAATGACAAGATGTTAGCATCGAAATAGACAGCTATAATGTCGTCTTTATTAAGTAAGTTTATTACAAAAAAGTTTTTAACTCTTTCATAAATAAACTGAACGCATCATAATCTATGTCATTCCTGTTGTCACATCAATGTCAAATGCCGCAACTTGTCAATTGTCATTTGTCAATTGTCAGTCAATCGGCTGATGACGCGAAGCGACACTCGTTCCTACTTTGTGACGCAAAATATATAAATCTCACATTCTAAATACTCGGGAAACGTCAAAAAACCTACGTGACTTTACAGCGGCTCACCATGGCGGGTGCGTATGGTTCGAAATTTAAATACCGGAAGTGTAAAACCACATAATTGTACCAAGGTTCATTGCAATCTAATAGGAATGTTATATTAGCGATAAATAACGTTTATTCTAACAGTAATGTTACAACTTAACCTTTGCTCTGATGAATATTAAACGATTTAACGTCATAGACGACGCGGGGTCCAAAAATTGGTAGAATAGCCAATATGATTCAACCAAAGTTTATATTAAAGTTTTAGGTATAGAGGTTGTATTATTTTGACTGTCGAAAGATTGCAGGTTCAATTCCCGCATGTGGAATGAAGCATGAGATGTTAAAGAAGTTGCGAGTTTTTAATAAAACCCTTGTGTTTTTATATATTTTTTATTTGTGGATTCGTTTTAGAATGTAATAAATACAATAAATACACCCAACAGTCACATACATAGTCCTGACCCCACACTAAGATCGAGTCTTGTGTCGTGGGTATCAGAAGCTACGAGAGACTTTTCGGTCTCACAAACACCCAGACCCGAAACAAATACCTGTGGATCACACAAATATTTGATTCATAGACATACTCCTAACTCCACACTAATAAGTAAGTCTTCTATTGTACCACAATCTACAAAAGACTTTTTCATCTCACAAACACCCAGACCTGAAACAAATACTTGTGGATCATGTAGGATCAGAATAATATAAATATAAGTTCTAGTGTATGCACTAATTAATGAAATTACCCAGCTTGCAAATTTTTGAAATAATGGTTTTGAAGAGCAATACTAGAGTTTCTAGCCCACTCTCTAGTGCAAACTACTTGATGAAGCAGGTGGTAGAAAAAAATAACAAATTTAAATTATGATTAACATTTTTTATTATGTGTTTAATAATTATTTTCATTTTCAATCATGTTTTGCTTACATAGTCAGGGGTACACAAGGGAGATAAAGGTTATCTGTATCTGTAACAGCCTATATATGTCCTATTGCAGGACACAGGCCTTCTCTATAAGTAAGAGAACGGCACACATGACTCTAAAAATCCAGAGGTCTACCCTGGGATTTGAACCCGCAACCACTGAGAGCATGTTGGCAGCCACATTTGGGCCATCAACATCACACTTAGGGTACCTAGCTTAAAAAAAACTATTGGCAAGTTAATTTGTAAGCAATATCTAGTAAAAAATATGATAAACATTCATATTTTTGGTTTGGTATAAACTTCAGTCATGATTGAAAGAGAAACATTCATAAATGCTTATCAATGAAGGAAACATGATAAGAAGTAATATCTGATAAACAAGATCTTTGGTTTAATTTTTGACACATGCATTAATGAAATGCCAGTCATTACTGTTTAAAAATTGGCATTGATGTAGAGATAAAATAATACATAGATACATAAACTCACACCTTTATCCCAGAAGGGGTAGGCAGAGGCGCCATCAGTACACCCACATTTCGCCTTGTATGTTCCGTCCCACGATGTGATAGGGGGTGAGCCTATCGCCATATCAGGCACAAATTTCTAACTCTGGATAATGAATACAAAAATTGAATATCACTTTGTCCAACCCGGGATTCGAACCTGAGACCTCAGCTTTGCAAACTGGAGTACAACTACGCCACCGAGGCAGTCATAAAGCAGTCAATTAATGAAAAACATTTTTAATATTCAGTCCAGCGTGGTGGACTGTACTACTCAAACATACTCTCGATTGTAGAGGAGGCCCATGCCCTGCAGTGGGACGTGTATGGGCTGATAAAATTACAGAGAGAGACGAGCATGCCATTCGCCTGATGGTAAGCGATAAGACCGCTCATGGACAGTAGCAAAACCAAACACCATGAATTACAAAGCAATGTTGGCATTCCACTGCACTCGCCTGAGACATAAGATGTTAAGTCTCATGAAAATGAAATGAAAATGAAATGAAATGAAATGAAAATAATTTATTGAATCCATTAAAATGTTCAACATTGTTTAGATTCAGTCATTTTTTGAACTACCACCCGGTTCGGAAAGCGGTTTTCACTAGAGAAGAACGGGCAAGAAACTCTAGTGTTGCTCTTTTCAAAACCAGTTTACAATGTATGATTATTACAAAAATTACAAGTTGGTTTAAATCAGAGCAGTTCATTAATAACTTGTTATGATTTGCAAGTAGGATATAGTTGAATACGAATAAGTTTACTTTATATTTAATATGGCTGAGAGAAACGAAACGAAGTAACCCATAACGAAGAATCAGTATACTCTGTTTTGCCAACGCAATAAATAATTATAAAAGCGTTAAGTAATCTATTTATCAATTACAAAGTAAGCAAATCGGACAGACCAGTCCACACAAGCAGCACCCGTTCACGAGTATGACGCATGTGCCAGCCATCGGCCTCCTCAACCATGCTACAGGGAAGTGACCGACCCGGCACACGACGCCACCGCAAGCACAGACTTTTAAGCGAGCATGACTTATCCAATCGCTTACAAAGCAAAACAAAATAGTTTAAGTTACTTAATATAAATGAAATTATACAGAGCACACTAATACCTCCGCTCCAAGATACTATATATTTAATTAATTTTATACTATACTATTCCCAAGCCTTATTATCATCTAGATATTCTGAAATTTTATAATAAGCTTTATTGCATAATTTTTGCTTGATAGTAGCTTTGAATTTTTCAATACTTAAGGCTTTAATATGAGTGGGAACTTTGTTATAAAAGTGTATACAGTAACCCTTAAAAGACTTGCTGATCCTGTGGAGTCTGGTCTTATGAGTAGCTAAATTGTTCTTATTTCTAGTATTTTTATTGTGAATATCGCTAATCTTTCGAAAGTTTTCTTTATTTTTATGGACATACATTAAATTTTCAAAAATATATTGTGATGCCACTGTCATTATATTATATTTATTCATTATGTCCAGTTACTCTGGCTACAATGTCCTTCAAACCGGAACACAACAGTGAATTTACACTGCTGTTTGGAGAAATAGACATTGCGGTGGCACCTACCCAGGCCTCTCACATATGAGAGACCTACCACCAGTATGCCGAGTTACTTAGGGGTATGTTTGATTGTTGGTATTTTTGTTTCAGGGACGGCGAACCCTTACGCTAACCTTCTGAAGTCGATTGAAGTCAATGGAAAATCATACAATTACTTCGACTTGGCTGCCTTAGGCGAGAAATATGGTAAGTGCGTTACTGTTATTTACCTTTAACAAGCAAAGGAGAATGCCCATTTTACAATGAAACTTGGTATTGGTGCGAAGATTTTTGTGCCTCGATGAAACCTACTTTTTTGTGTAGGGAGAAATATATATTTTCAATTAAAATAAACATAATAGCGACCCAGGCCCGGAGTTCTTGGAGAAATTAACTTGAAATCCAATTACTGGTAGCCCAATTTGTAGTAATGGCTGACGTATTGAAAAATGTGATGATAAATAAATACACCCAACAGTCACATACATAGTCCTGACCCCACACTAAGATCGAGTCTTGTGTCGTGTATCAGAAACTACGAGAGACTTTTCCGTCTCACAAACACACAGACCCGGAACAAATACTTGTGGATCACACAAACATTTGTTTCGGTGCGGGGATCGAACCCGCGGCCTCTCGTTTCACAGGCGGCGTCTAACCAACTGCGCCACGGAGGCTGTCAAAAGATAAAGATAACTTTAACAAGGATGAGATATAGAATTCAATAATGCCTGATTTTATCGGGATATACACAGAACCCGAAACACGAAGGATGGCTCACTATGACGGCTCCTTAACTACTGTTTATGGTCAGTATCTGGGCGTGAAACACCATAGTATTTGTTCAAATTACCTACAAACTACATACATAAACTCACGCCTTTTTCCTGTAAGGGCTAGGCAGAGGTGCAACCAGGACACCCACGTTTCGCCTTGTGTGTTTTCCCACGATGTGTTACGCGAGCCATATAGAGAAAATTCCTGACTCCAGGCTGATAATGAATAGAAAATTTAACATCCCTGCCCGACCAGGGATAGCGATGTACATTTCTGACAACTATCTAATCTTATTGGCATTTATTTATTTAATATTTCAACACACACACAGTCATTACTCTCATGTCTCTCATATGTGAGGCCACCTGGGTAGGTACCACCGCAATGTCTATTTCTCCAACAAACAGCAGTGTAAATGCTCTGTTGTGTTCCGGCTTGAAGGACATTGTAGCCAGAGAAACTGGACATAATGAGACTTAACATCTCAATGGCGAGCGCAGTGGAATGCCAAGCATTACAATTCATGGTGTTTGGTTTTGCTACTGTCCATGAGCGGTATCGCTTACCATCAGGCGAAAGGCATGCTCGTCTCGCCATTCATTGAAATAAAAACATTGTAAATCTTTAAACTAACGTCATATTTGTATGGTACTTGACCTATTGAAAGTTTTACGTGTAAGGTCAAAACATATTATTGAATTTACGTAATAGTATATATGTTTGCGTAAATGCCGTTTAATAGTATATTTTTAACACGTTAATATTAGCTTCGTCTGTATGTATTACCCGTCGGAAATATCTGTGGACCTGAATAATTAACGTCATTGGAACATAAGTTCAGCAAATTCAAAATATAGGTTAAACAAATTGAATTAAAATAGAAAAAGAATATAAAATAGAATTCGCATCCATCTCAAAACGTTTTTAATGTAAAATAACATAGTAGATAGGGGAACACAAATAAATGAAATGTGAACCGCATTCTAGCTAGGTTCACAGATATTTCCGACTGGTTATATGTAACGGAATCTTTGAACTCCATTTTCGAGTACTTCAAAACGTCAGATTGACTTGAAATTTCGCATACTTGTCAAGGACCAATGACAATACAATAATTTAAGTATGTGACATCTTAACCAGAACATTTAGAATATTTTTTTTGTAAGAAAAATGGTAATTTGCGTGCAGCTGCCTTCCTTTGATAAAATAGCCGTATATAGACGGTTTATAGCAAAAAATAAATAAAGAATAGTTTAAAAAAACTAAAATACACTTTGGTAAAAGACCCAACTAAAAAGTAAAAATAATTGATGAGTTTAAAATTAGGTAATTTGTGAAATACATTCATTTTCTTGTTACAAAGCGTGGGGTGCTTACAACAATTACTAATCCTCAAGCACCCTAGCTTTTTAACTACAAAATAAATGTATCTCATTCCACTGAAATATATACTGAGTGACTGCCTCGGTGGCGTAGTTGTACTACGGTACGACTACAAAGCTGAGGTCTCGGGTGCGAATCCCGGGTCGGGCAAAGTTATATTGGGTTTTTGTATTCATTATCAGCCCGGAGTTAGGAATTTGTGCCCGATATGGCGATAGGCTCGCCCCCTATCACATCATGGGACGGAACATACAAGGCGAAATGTGGGTGTGCTGGTGGCGCCTCTGCCTACCTCTTCTGGGATAAAGGCGTGAGTTTATGTATGTAACAAAACAGATACACGAGGCGTGTGTGAATGAAAGACTAGGTAGGACCTATCAAACCTACCTCAACTAGATCAATGGGAACCTTATGCCAGGCCAGGTTAAAAGTACCCTGAACCGACGAGAATGAACGAAGAGATTGATGAAAGTGGACGAAGTGAAACGATGTCCAGATTGAGCAAAGAGGAGATCCATAGTCTCTGCCTACCCCTATGAGGTACAGGCGTGATGTTTACGTATGTAAGAAGTAATAACTACATCTATGATGTAAGAACTTGTATATGCCTTTAGGTGTCAACGTAATTCTAATGCTGTTACATTTATTTATTAAATACAAAACAGGTTATAATTTTGAAGGTCTTAACTAGAATATCAACTTTGTTGGATAGCTTTATACGCATACCATAGCGATTTGACGGCCTCCGTGGCGCAGTTGGTTAGACGCCGGCTGTGAAACGTGAGGCTGCGGGTTCGATCCCCGCACCGAGACAAATATTTGTGTGATCCACAAGTATTTGTTTCAGGTCTGGGTGGTGAGACAGAAAAGTCTCCCGTAGTTCCTGATACACGACACAAGACTCGATCTTAGTGTGGGGTCAGGACTATGTATGTGACTGAATTATTTAATTTGTAAGAATTTCTGTGGTAGGTAAAGTCCTTGCACTAGGCCAGCGTGGAGTACTAACCCCTCTCAATCGTACTCTCGATTGTAGAGGCCCGTGCCGTGCAGTGGGACGTGTATGAGATACAGAAAGTGTAAGACGAGAGGATGAAATAACTGTTTTATTCATCCATACCTGTTCGTGTAACATCATCCATGTTTATCTCGTACTGATAAGAGTGATAAGATGTTTACATAACCGAGTATTATGCTTGGTGGCAGGGGGTAAAGCTGATAACGTGGGGTTCAGGGTACAATCTAGAAAGAGGGATAAAAATTAAAGTAAAATGTAAAATTCTTTAGAAAAATAATTGGAAATTAAGGGGAGTTTAATTGTAACAGTCACTGAGCGGATGAATAATACCTCAGTCCGCCCCGTGACCACGAAAGCTGGAAATTAATCGAAACGTCGGGAAGCTAAAAAATGAAAAAATTAAACCAAATCGCGATAAAATCCGTAAAATTTAGTTTTATTTCAATGTGTAACTTTGTAAATACTTTAGAAACTATTGTTAGTGTTTTATACAGAAACTAGATATGCTCGCGGCTTCGCCCGTGTGAAACGGTTTTGCTGGTAAGTGTCTTATATGAGAGGCCGCTTAGGTAGGTACCACCGCAATGTCTGTTTCTCCAACAAACAGCAGTGTAAATGCACTGTTGTGTTCCGGTTTGAAGGACATTGTAGCTAGAACTACTGGACATATTGAGATTTAACATCTTATGTCTCAGGATGGCGAGCGCAGTGGAATGCCAACATTTCTTTATAATTCATGGTGTTAGGTTTTACTGTCCATGAGCGGTCGTATCGCTTACCATCAGTCAGTCATGCTCGTCTCGTCATTCAACGCAATAAAAAAAATGCAACATTTGCATAAACATAAAAAACTATTACAACGCTGTGGTGTCGGGTTCGAATCCCGGGTCGGGCAGAGTTATTAAATTTTTCTGTACATTATCATCCCGGAGACAGGAATTTGAGCCCGATGTGGCGGTAGGCTCGTTCTATCACATCGTGGGACGGAACACACTGCGAAACGTGGGTGTTCTCGTAACACTTCTGCCTACCCCTTCTGGAAAAAGGCGTGAGTTTATGTATATATGTAATATCTCTACCTGTCTCCGTAGACCGTCTGCCCTACTGCATCAGAGTGCTCCTGGAGTCGTGTGTGAGGAACTGCGACAACTTCCAAGTGTTGCAGAAGGACGTCCAGAATGTCCTCGACTGGGAACAGAACCAGTCGGTCGAGGGCGGCGTGGAGATCGCTTTCAAACCTGCGAGGGTTATATTACAGGTGAGACTTTATTCCTTTTTCTCTCTCTCTCTCGCTCTCTCTCTGTCTCTCTCTTCAGCCACAGGAAGTCAACTGTTGAACAAAAGCCGTAACATAACAAACTATTGTTCTTAGCAGTTAAGATTTTAGTAACCGACTTCAACACCAGAGGTTCTGTGTTCGGCATTTCGCTCTTTCACAGCATATTACCGTTTCAATAGGACACAATGCGGTAATATTTTTATTGCCAAGAATGGCGAGACGAGCATGCCATTCGCCTGATGGTAAGCGATACGACCGCTCATGGACAGTTTATTTTAATACTTATAACAATAGATGATAATAACGATAACGGTAATGATAATGATGACGATGATGCTAATTATCTCTTATAATCTTCCCAAACGGGGGCGTTTGGGCTTCTTTAGGGGTAAAGAAGTATTACTTCTAAAACATTACGTTTTGCATTTTGGCAAACAGAAGGATGTATATTTAAAAAAAAAAAAGACTACGAGTATTACACGAACATAGAAATTATACAATTCAAAGTCAGCCTACATGTGGATATTTTGAGCTAGCTACTACAATAATCACCATGATCATAGTTGTGAATTGTGATGATAACGGTAATGACAATAATGATGTAATCGTTATAATAACGATAATAACGATGCTTCAGTGGAATGCCAAGCATTGCTTTGTACGTCATGTCACGTGTTTCTACTATCAATGAACGGTCGTATCGCTTGCCTTCAGGCGAAAGGCATGCTCGTTTCGCCATTCATGGAAATAAAAAACAATAATGATCATTATGATAACGATAATAATGATGATACTCTAGGACCTGACAGGAGTACCAGCGGTAGTAGATTTTGCAGCGATGCGGGATGCTGTGAAAGATTTAGGAGGCGACCCGCACAAGATCAATCCTATTTGCCCGGCCGACCTGGTGATCGACCACTCCGTGCAGGTCGACTTCGCTAGAGCGTGAGTACAGGTCGACTTTTAATAACTTTATAGGCTCCGTAGCAAAATGAAATAAAGAAGTGTTATTGGATCGCTTTAAAAGTATAATAGAAATTGTTAACACAATTATCATTACGTTTTCCTACAGCATATGACTTATTATTTTGTAAATTAGGAATAGATCTATTGATATATTTTTTCTCTTTAGTATTTATTGGTTTTATTGTTATCTACAACAAATGTAAAATTTGTAGGCGCCATTTTGAACTTTTTATATTATTAATCCTGCCTCGGTGGCGTAGTTGTATTACGGTACGGTTACAAAGCTGAGGTCTCGGGTTCGAGTCCCGGGTCGGGCAAAGTGATATTGGGTTTTTCTATTATCAGCTCGGAGTCAGGAATTTGTGCCCGATATGGCGATAGGCTCGCCCCCTATCACATCATGGGACGGAACATACAAGGCGAAATGTGTCCTGGTGGCGCCTCTGCCTACCCCTTCGGGGATAAAGGCGTGAGTTTATGTATGTATGTATATTATTAATCCTATAGATTATAAGTTACTTAACTAAATGGTTCACGATCGCATTTTGACCATTTGGCGAATTTTAGAATATAATAAAATGATAAATTTTCAGACCTGATGCCCTCAACAAGAACCAAGAATTGGAATTCGAAAGGAACAAGGAGAGATTCCAGTTTCTTAAAGTAAGTCTCATTTTACTATAATTTAATATTTCTACAGTATCACGAAAAAGTGTTTACAATTTTTATTTATTCTTTATTGTACACAATAAATATAACAATAGGTATAGATACAACAAAATAACAAAGTACAAATGGCGGTCTTATCGCACTAAGGCAATCCCTACCAGACAACCATTGGATGGATTTATGAGAAGGAGAAAGAAAGGGCAGTGTATAATAAAGACAAAAAAGCTCAAATAAATAATACTATTTATACATAAATATACAAAAACTACATAAATAATGTATATAAACATAAATACATTTAAATATAAATAAACATACATAAGTATATTATAACCGCCGGCACGGATCTTGAGCGCTCGGCGACAGAGTGGGGATTGCTTTGCGCATCGTGAACTTAAGGACAAAATAAATGAATGAATTGAACAAACGCAATGAATGAATTAGGCATAACAACAATATGGCGTTGCGTAGTGAACCAATCACTGGCCGATGCGATAATGCCCCCGCCCGCCTTCTTCATCTACCTCTAAAGAGACCCAAAAATCGACATCTGCGCAAGTAACGGCCAGCGCTCAAGATTCGTGCCGGTAGCTATACCAATATATTTAAATTAAGGAAATAATATTGATCAGTATATCTGTTTAAGAAGAAAAGTACAATTCGCCTGATAGTAAGCGTAGTGCATAGAGTATCCACAGTTTGACAAAACTATGACAGTCTGATTTTTTTTTATTGTATAGGACCAGTATTGTATAGCACACAGGTAACCTGATGAAAATGAAAAAAAAATATTGAATCCATTAAATGTTCATTATTTAGACTCAGTCATTTTTTGAACCACCACCCGGTTCGGAAAGCGGTTTTCACCAGAGAAGAACGGGCAAGAAACTCTAGTGTTGCTCTTTTCAAAACCAGTTTACAATGTAGTGATTATTACAAAAATTACACGCTGCTTTAAATCAGAGCAGTTCATTAATAATTAAATTAGGAAGAATTTCCGTGCTTTCCGACGATTTTGCCATACCTATTATTGGAATCAAGTATAACAGCTTACATATTAGGTCCCATTTAAATGTAATAATCACTATTCCGTGGTGCTTTACAGCTGGCTTCTCTGGCTGTAAATGTCTTTATACGAGGTTATTTACCTCTTTAGTTCATTGTTTTTTCACCCGCTTTATTAGGGAGGGAAGTGGACAATAATTTATTTCCAACTCCTCCTATTAATTTACCTTTTTGATTGATTTCGTTGCGGGTTAAAGACAAGTTAGACATTCCCAGAGACGCGCTGAGCTTCACTGTTCAGTGTCATTAAAATGCGTGCCACTGTTGATCCTGGCTTACAGGAGTTGCAGTGGCGGGTGTGAGGGCGGGACAGTCTCCAGTTCATTAATAACTTGTTATAATTTGTAAGTGGTCACTGCATATGAACATCCACAACGCTGGACCATGGATGTGTTGCCAGCCCATCAAATTGGGAGGAGAGTGGGAAGGCAAAATGATGTGAAGCGGAAAGGGGCCTTGGGTTATACCGGGTATATCAAGACCGCGACCGAAAACGAAGCCAGGTGGTAGTATTAGTGACTTCAGACACAATGCAATGAAAATTTTCGCAAAAAAAAAAGTCAACTTTTTTTTGGTAATTTTTTACTTATCGTCGTATTTGGGTGATAAATACATAGTTTTCCTTAAATAATGATGTACACCTTTTTATTTTTTAAGACGCAATGGTACTTAAGGGTTTAAATTACTATTTTCGCAATAACTAGGTATTAACTACCCAAAAACAATGATTTTCAAAAAATTGCAAAAAAACATCTGTCGCTTATTTTGCGAAATTTTTATTTGCATTGTGTCTGTAACCACTAAAACTACCACCCGGCTTCGTTTTCGGTCGCAGTCCTGATATACCCTGTATAAGTTTTCTTGTATTAAAACAAAAATGCATTAAAACTATTTCACAGCTTAATAGTGCAGTAAAAATATTAATTTGCCTGCTTAACTCGAGCCGAGGTTACCAATATTTAACTTTGTAATCACACGTGGTTCTGTTAAGGAAAAAAGAGGATATAACATTACTATTTTGGGTGTATTTATTTATTTTATTTAAAGACAGGCTCCGTGGCGCAGTTGGTTAGACGCTGGTTGTGAAACGAGAGGCCACGGGTTCGATCCCCGCACCAAAACAACTAATTGTGTGATCCACAGATATTTGTTTCGGGTCTGGGTGTTTGTGAGACCGAAAAGTCTCTCGTAGTTCCTGATACACGACACAAGACCTCGATCTTAGTGTGGGGTCAGGACTATGTATGTGACTGTTGGGTGTATTTATTTATTTATTTTACAGTGGGGTGCTCAAGCCTTCGATAATATGTTGATCGTCCCTCCAGGCTCTGGCATTGTCCATCAGGTAAAATGTTAATCACGTCAATTTACAATTATAAATATAAATACGAGTAATTAAAATCATGGCTCGTGCCGCCACCGAAACATTTATTGTGTTTATAAATATGTATTTATTTTTTGCCTCGGTGGCGTAGTTGTGCTACGGTACGATTACAAAGCTGAGGTCTCGGTTTCGAATCCCGGGTCGGGTAAAGTGATATTGGATTTTTCTATTCATTATCAGCCCGGAGTCATTATGTGCCCAATATAGCAATAAGCTCGCCCCCTATCACATCATGGGATGGAACATACAAGGCGAAATGTGGGTGTCCATAACACCTCTGCCTACCCCTTCTGGGAAAAAGGCGTGAGTTTATGTGTGTATGTAAAAAGAAAACTTACAAATGGCGGTGTTATCGCTATGAGCATTCTCTTCCAGATAACAAAATAGATGTCTGTTTTATTCCCAGGTGAATTTAGAGTACCTAGCTCGGGTGGTGTTCACTGGGAATGTGCTATACCCTGACTCGGTTGTGGGCACGGACAGCCACACCACCATGATCAACGGCTTGGGGGTCGTCGGATGGGGGGTGGGCGGTGAGCGATAATTATACACATTATTTTTCCTATCACCGGTTTTGTACATTATTATAACTATCATCATCATTATCGTTATCATCATTATGGTTATTATAACAGTCATCAGCCACAGAAAGTCAGCTGCTAAATATAGTTTGAATGGATCGCAAGAGAAAAACAGTTATGTTACATCTGTTTCCTTTATTGTAGCTATCTTTTATCGTTTAAAGTGTTTATAAAGTTAAATAAGACAATTATCTACTTACTAAAAATAATGTTTTAACGATCTTTCTCAAACACTCATATATTTTTTGTTTAAACTGGTTATCCAACTCTCACATAGTTAATTTATTTCTACCTCACCAGGAATCGAAGCGGAGGCAGTAATGTTGGGGCAAGCTATAAGCATGTTACTGCCCAAAGTGGTCGGATACAAACTTATCGGAGACTTAGACCCACTGGTCACTTCTACTGACTTAGTACTTACTATTACTAAGGTATGTAAGTTTGTTTATACTGTTTCTCTCTCTCTCTATCTCTATGTTTCTTTCTCCCTCTCCTTCTACTGGGTATATCAAGACTGCTACCGAAAACGAAGCCAGGTGCTAGTTTTTTTGTTGTAATTTTCTACATATCGTCATATTTGGGTGGTATATACATAGTTTTCCCAATAATAATAATTTACACAATTTTATTTTCAAAGACGCAATGGTACTCAAGTATTTTTAAATTGTTATTTTGGCAGAACTAGGTATTTACAACTCACACACGATGATATTTAAAAAAAGTAAAAAAAAACTGTTTATTTTTCAAAATGTTTAATTTGGCTTAACTACCGTCTGGCTTCGTTTTCCGTCGCAGTCTGGAGATACCCTGTATGTCTTTCTCCCTCTTCAGCCCACAGGAAGTCCAATGTTATTTAGATTTTTAAGGTAAGGTGCTAAATGCTTGGTGGCCTGTTGGTAACGGACTAGACGCGGCTGCCAACATGCTCACGGTGGTCGCGGGCTCAAATGACCCACACCTCTGGCTTTTCGGAGTTGTGTGTATTGATAGTCAATCACCACGCACTATAATGAAGGAAAACATCGTGAGGAAACCTGCATACCGTAGCGATTTTAAAGAGTTTCTATGATATGTTGTTGACGGTGAAACAATCAAGCCCTATCGTTTTACAGTGTACCAGTGATATACAGGGTCTAATAATCAATAAAATTAAAACTTTTACGAACTAATGCCCAAAAAGTGCTTACAACTACCCTAAACTATACGTACAGTTATAATAAGTGAACGGCTCTTCATAAATATACAGAGAAGCGTAAAACTCCAAAGGTATAACGGTGTGTGTGTTCAATAGAGGTATAGTGGCGCAGCTGTACATGGTGTTTTTGAGCCATATTATTACCCTTTAAAGTAAACATTCGCACAAAACATTTTTGAGCGCCATCTAGCGCCGCACCCGGAAACCAATTAGCAGGATCGGTTGCAAATACAATAAGTGGGATCAATATGCCAGCTCCGAAGTGCGGTGGATGCGCAAAGTACCTGTCGCCGCTAGGTGCCGCTACTTGTAGCATGTGTAAAGATTTGTTCCACCGATCTTGCGTTTCCTTACCACCATCGGGTTCCTTGTCTCCTTCATGGATCTGTAATGTGTGCACCCGTAAAGGCTCAAGAGGCGTAACGGGCAATACAACACCGGTCGCGGTGAGCAAAAGTAAAGAGTCCATGCAGTCTTCAAGTCAAGGTGACTCGGATATGATGAACGCGTTGCAGGCTTTCAAGGAGGAGCTACGTAGTGAGTTGCGTCAAATGATAAAGGAGGAGTTCGATTTAGTTAAAAATGAATTTTTAGACGAACTCCTTAAGGTGCGCAATGATATCACGGAGCTGCAGTCCGACAGAGTCAATTTGAGGGAATCTATTGATGCCTTAAGCTCACGGTGTGATGGTATGGAACAAAGACTCCAGAATCCATCTGAGACCATCGATGCAGTCGCTCAATTAAGACGTGAGCTTAACGAACGCGACCAGATGCTGCTTCTGAACGATGTCGAAATCACTAATATACCGGAAAGCAATGGTGAAAGTCTGTCTCACACAGTTCAGTTAATCGGAGTGAAATTGGGGGTAAAGTTGGAAGACCGCGATATAGTGAGTGTGGATCGCGTCGGTGGCGGACGAGTGAACGCAACGAGTGCAGCGGACACAGTGGAGACCCGGCCACGGCCCATCGTCGTGCGTCTCGCGCGGCGCGATCTACGGGACGAGTTGATGCGCGCTGCCCGAGTGCGCAGAGGAGTTAACACCGGCGATCTTGGCCTCAGCTCTAAGCCACGTCGATTCTACCTAAATGAGCGCCTAACAAAGTATAACCGACTTTTATTCTGGCGGGTTCGCGAGGCAGCTCAGCGTTTTGGTTGGAAATATGTATGGACAAAAAATGGACGCATACTTGCACGACATAACGTCGATGACAAAGCGGTAGTTGTCAGAAGCGAGTCCGATCTGCAGAGTGTTTTTGGGCCGGATTCAGAAAATTCAACTAATAAGTAGAATTACGTTTTGTGTAACTAAACATGTAATAACTATTAGAAATTATAATTTTCCTCATTGTCGTGTTAAATTCAGCAATGATTCGGTAAGCTATGTGTTCTCCAATTTACCTAGTCGTGGCTCTAGTGGGCACAAGTGTATTGTAGGGGATGCAGGAGGTCCATTTAGAGTGCATATTCAGTGTAAAACTTGTTGTATTGTTATCTTGCCTACTTTAATTCATGTCGGGCATTTCTTTTTGTTATTTATTCATGACCTATTTCTTTACTGTACTATATCAATTCATTATTATATATCAATATTTACAAGGCATATAAATCTGTTTAATGCAAATATTATATTTTCTATATTATCGTTAATTGCCAATATTTACTTCAATATAATTATTGTTCTAATTGTTTTCTAAATGCCACGGAATCATCACTTTAAATTTGGACTATTGAATTCTGGTTCACTTTCTACAAATCACGACGAATTCATAATTGCTATGAGTCACCATTTAGTCGATATAATGGCGATTAATGAGACGTGGCTTCGTGCGGGAGAGGAGGGCAGGGCGCCTGTAGTTTCGGGATATGTATTGCGTCATATACCGCGACCGGCCTCCATCCGCGGCGGACGTGGGGGGAGTCGCTTTTTATATCAAACAAGGAACTAATGCTCGTATAAGACCTCACCCTTACCATCCCCAGGTCGAACAATTGTGGATGAGTGTAACAGCAAATTCAAAGAAGTTGTTGTTTGGAACTGCATATCGCCCCCCATGGCTAAGTGTTGATAATTTTCTAGATGCAATCACTGACAGTGCATGTGCATTGGCCCCATATGACAACGTAGTTCTCTTGGGGGATTTTAACATCAATATGCTCGAAATGAATAACGCGAAAACTAAGAGGATAACGGAGTTCTTTAACTATTTTAATATGGTTCAAGTTGTAAATGAACCTACCCATTTTGTGGGGGACAGTGCCACATTGATTGATTTAATCTGCACAGACGCGCAGTTCAGGGGCGTCCATGTGGATCACATAACGGAACTCGGACACCACTCGTTTGTTACATGCGAGATCATCTCTAAAAAAGAGAAGCCGATTCGCAGACTTGTGTCATACCGTCCGTTTAAAAGGATGTCGATGGATAACTTCACAAGGGACCTAGTGGCTATTCCGTGGAGTTCAATTGTTCAGAGCGAAGATGTAGATGTTATGTTACATTTGTTTAACTACTTCGTTATGCAGCTTTTTGATACTCACGCGCCAAAGAAAACTAGGATTTTTAAGGCCCAACCAACACCTTGGATAACAGATAACATCAAATTGATGTTTAAACTTAGGGATCAGGCAAGACATCGTTATTCTCGTACTAAAATAGAATCACATAAACGGTATTACCTAGATCTAAAACATGTGGCTATAGCAGCATTGTATAATGAAAAAAAATTTTTTTTTAATAAATATATAAATGATAATATCCATAATTCAAAATTACTTTGGTCTAATTTAAAAAAACATATTTTACCGGTAAATAATATTGATATTTCAGAACAATTTAATGACCCTGATAGTGTGAATTCGGCATTCCTTCAAGTTCCAGGGGACACTAATGTGACGATCTCCCAATTAACTTTTTTTGAATATAACCGTTATGGCGCAAATGTATTCTCACTGAAACCAACGGATTCACAAACTGTCTTGAAAGCTATAAAGAAAATATCGACTAACGCCACAGGTATTGACGGCATTTCAAAGGAAATGTTGGACCTCACCTTGCCTCACTCTTTAAGTTGCATTACCAAAATTATAAATGAATCAATTGCGTCAAATAAATTCCCAGCCTTGTGGCGGGAAGCAATAGTCCGTCCACTGCCAAAAAATAATAATCCGCAAAATATTAAGGATCTCCGGCCTGTTAGTATACTGCCCTGTTTGTCCAAGGTGTTGAAAGGATCGTCTATCTGCAGGTGATCGACTTTCTCGAAAGTAACAATATATTGCCAGATTTACAGTCGGGATTTAGAAGGGGTCGAGGGACAGCAACAGCATTAGCGGATGTTGTAGGGAACATTCTGGAAGCCAGGGATCGTGGGGAGGGGACAATATTGACACTACTCGATTATTCGCGGGCCTTTGATTCTATCAACATCTCCCTACTTTTATCAAAACTGTCATATTACGGGTTCGAAAATAACACAATTAAATGGTTTGAGAGCTATCTCACTGGGAGGTCGCAGCGAGTAGAAATCGTAAAGAAAGATGGGTCAATACTGTCTTCCCCCTCCCGAACCATAGGCCGTGGAGTCCCTCAGGGGTCGTTGTTGGGACCTATACTGTATATTTTATACAGCGCAGATATGCCAAGACACGTTAAGGAATCTAAGTACCACATATATGCGGATGATACCCAAATATATGTTTCTTTTAACGCTGATAACACCTCACTCGCAGTAGATACCCTAAATGTGGAACTCAACAGAGTTGCCGCATGGTCCGCGAGTAATTCACTAGTGCTCAATCCCGAAAAATCCAAATTCATGGTGCTGGGAACTAAAAAACAAATACATGCAATTAAATCGGCATTACCCGATGTTAGAATAATGGGACAGTCTGTACAGATGGTAGATTCTGCGCGTAATCTGGGGCTGGTGTTCGACCCGGGGCTGCGGTTTGAGAGTCATGTTAATGGTGTTGTAAAATCATGTTTCTATAGGTTGAAGATTCTGTATCGAGTAAGAGACTATCTTAGTGTTACGTTAAGGAAGAGATTAGTGGATTCCTTGATTCTATCTAAATTTAATTACTGCGATACTGTCTACGGACCTTGTCTCCTATCCCGTACGGAACACTTAATACAACGTGTCCAAAATGCCTGTGCACGGTTTTGTTTTGGAATTCCCCGAAGGGACCATGTTACACCATACTTGAATTGCCATAACGTGTTGAAAATGGCTGCACGTAGGAAACTACATTTAGCGACATTAATGTTTGGTATGGTACAGTCACACACACCGAGATACCTGTACAGTAAATTATCATGGAGGCAGGAGCATTACAATTATCCCACTCGTTCTACGTCGAACCCGCTCTCGATGCCACGCTTTAAAACTGCCGCCTTCAGAGGATGTTTCAAATTTGCAGCCACCCGCTGCTGGAACGATCTTCCGCCGCCAATGAGATTCCTAAAAACAAAAAATACTTTTAAATTACACATTAAAAAACACTTATTATACAAGCAAAAGAATCCCCAATAAAACTGAGTACATAAAATATGGTATTAATGATAAGTATCTATATTTACCTAAAGTTAATGAATCATCGGCGAGGCGTGATAGTGTCCTCGCGGCGGGTGGCAGCGTTCTTCCAAGACGGATAGTTAGCTATTTTACGTGGTTAGTTGCCTCCCCTTTCACGTTGGATTCGCCTTTAAAATAAGTGTTAGAATTATGTCATGAATATTATTGTTTGTATTTATTTTACTTTATTGTTTCTCTAGAGATAATTGTTGGGATAAGATAGGTACTACTTAATATTTGCACCTATTTATTATATTATTATATTTAACAATATAATTTATTGTTCTATAAACAATATTATGCAAGTCGTACTTACCCGAGACAATCATTTGGAAGTATACAGTACTTTTTACTTCCCAACACGACATAGCCATGCCACCAACACCATGTTTGCGACGCATTGCACTAGCCGCACGCTTCGAGACTTACTTATTAAAGTTGATCGTGAACGTCCTCTCACGTCCCTGTCGTCGGGCGACTGCAGAGTGCATTTTCTGTATGTACATTGTGCAATGCTAAGGCTCGCGCGGGCGCGGGCGGCGAGGCGCGCAACTGACCTGGGTGTGCTTGGCGTGTCGAAGCGGGACAGAGAACTGTGCAAAGGCTTGTTACTTGTTGTTATTGTTATTAATTTGTATAAACTTTTTTATTTTATGTTTGTATATGTTGGTTACTTTAGGTGTAGTCAAGGAAGTTTTTGTCATTCTTTTTTTTATTATTATTGTTGTAGTAATTGTTTTTTCTTTTTTATATATTAATGCATTAATAATACCTACAATGTTTTAAAATAATATCAATATGTCGGCTGGCGTTCGCATGTCACTCAAGGTGACCACTGAAAACCAGCGTTGCGCTGTGGCTCGCGCTGCAGTACAACATTAAGCTGAGTGGTCACCTACGTGTCACTTTTTTGCGACGTACAAACTTTTTTTTTTCTTTTATTTTATTTTTTTATTTCTGTATGGTGTATGTAAATTTATGTTATATGAGTGTGTGCGTTGTGATAAGTGACAAATAAATGTGTTTTCTTTCTTTCTTTCTTCTTTCTTTCATATGTAAAGTACAACCCATTCCGACTTCAGCCCAAGGTGATTACAGTATATAAGTACACCCAACACATACATAGACCTGACCCCACACTAAGATCGAGTCTTGTGTCGTGGGAATCAGAAGCTACGAGAGACTTTTCGGTCCCACAAACACCCAGACCCGAAACAAATACCTGTGGATCACACAAGTGTTTGTTTTGCTGCGGTGATCGAACCTCACGTTTCAAAGCCGGCGTCTCAGTTTTCAACCAACTGCGCCACGGAGACTGTCTTTATATGGTTGTCATTATATAACAGTATGGCGGTATTATTTTCTCTTTTCCAGCACCTACGCGCTCTAGGCGTAGTGGGTAAGTTTGTGGAATTCTTCGGTCCCGGCGTGAGCTCACTCAGTATAGCGGACAGAGCCACGGTCGCCAACATGTGTCCCGAGTTCGGTGCCACGGTCGCGCACTTCCCTGTTGATGACAGATCGCTGGGGTATTTGGAGCAGACTAGTGAGTTATTTTCATTATCGTTATCATAATTGTTATCATTATCATCGATAAAATGGTCGCTATCATGATAGTGTGAATGGTGTCAGTACACGATTTATTTTAAAAATAAATTAAAATTATCATTATCAATACTGTCGTCAATATAATTACTAGCATTATTAACATTACCATCGCTATCATAAATATCATTATAAGTAAGGTAATACCTATAATTACTGCCATTATCATTACTATCATTATTGTTATTAGCATCAACAAAATCATTATGATTACTCATTATCGTAATCGTCATTATGATCATTAATAATTATTTTTAATTAAAAAACATTTTTAAACAAAAATATTTTTTATATTCATTCTCATTTATGTTCATATAAATTACAACTGGTCTATACTCTATCTTTCAGATCGTTCTAAAGAGAAGATTGATGTGATAGAAGCGTATCTTCGAGCCACAAAGCAGTTCAGAAACTACAATAATCCTAATGAAGATCCTATTTTCTCTGAGGTATGTATTAAATGATAATTGATGGTAAGCGCTCGATAGGCTCACCCCCTATCACGATAGGCTCGCCCCCTATCACATCATGGGACGGAACATACAAGGCGAAATGTGGGTGTCCTGGTGGCGCCTCTGCCTACCCCTTCGGGGATAAAGGCGTGAGTTTATGTATGTGATGGTAAGCGCTGTGCAGATGCACCGACGTGAGATGTTCATCTCTCGACACAATGATGCCTGATTGTATCCGGATACACAGAACCAGAAACATGGAGCGTGGCTCACTATGACGGCTTCTTAACCGCTGCGTACTGTACTTGGTATACGAATACCTTATGAAAAATAATAACACCTTCTTTATAATTTTTTTGGTTGTTATGAATGGCGAGACGAGCATGGCATTCGCCTGATAGTAAGCGATACGACCGCTCATGGACATTAGCAAATCTAACAATACCATGAATCAAAGCATTGCTTGGCATTTCACTGCTGAGACTGACTGATTTCGCCATCCTGAGACATGAAATATTAAGTATAAATATGTCCAGTAGTTACTCTGGCTTCAATGTCCTTCAAACCGGAAAACGACAGTGTATTAACACTGCTGTTTGTTGGAGAAATAGACATTGCGGTGGTACCTACCCAGGCTGCCTCTCAGATATGAGAGACCTGGCACCAGTTAACTGTATTACATAGTTTCCAAAGGGGATTATTATGTCTGATCCTATTTTGACCCAATGCTGCAATTTTGAGCACTATGAAAGGTAGTTAACTATTATGAAAGGAGGTGTACATGAAAATCCAAACGCCAGATTATTGTTTCTTATATTTACACTAATTATGAGATTACATACATACATAAACTCACGCCTTTATTCCAGAAGGGGTAGGCAGAGGCGCCACCAGGACACCCACATTTCGCCTTACATGTTTTTTTTTTTTTTTTTTTTTTTATTGCAATGAATGGCGAGACGAGCATGCCATTCGCCTGATGGTAAGCGATAAGACCGATGTGAGAGACCTTGAGAGGCAGTCTCACATGTGAGAGACCTACCATGTATATAAATATAAAAGATGTGAATACCTTATCAAAACAATGATACCTTAATTTAATCGCCTACAAGAAATCTAACTTAGATCTTCCCAAATATATTCACAATACTTGATCATACTTATAAAGTTAAATCTGTATATTCCAGGTGGTAGAATTAGATCTATCGACAGTAGTGACATCTGTGAGTGGACCTAAGAGGCCTCAGGATAGAGTCTCCGTGGCGATTATGAAGAAGGACTTCCAAGACTGTCTCACTAATAAGGTAAGTAAGGCAATATGTGTCAGAAATTAGAATTTCAGATGATATAAAGTCACAGTCAAGTAGGTAGAGAATCATCGCAGAATTTAACAATGTAAGAGACCAGTTTAAAATTTGATTAAATTATTTAGTAGTATTATAAATAGAAAGTAATAAAACATTGCCTTTTAACAACAGTTCGCATATAAAATTTAAAGTAATAAAGCAAAATTGTAGGTAGATGAACGGTGATAAAGTCAATCTATCATAGTCATCACACACCCAGTGACAGAATTACAAACATGTCTACTGAGACAGTGACAACTACGTTAGTTAGACAACATGATGCAGCTTGATGAACTCACGATGATACAGTCAGTCCAGCTAGCATAGTCATCACACACCCAGTGACAGAATTACAAACATGTGTACTGAGATACTGACAACTACGTTAGTTAGACAACATGATGCAGCTTGATGAACTCACGATGATACAGTCAGTCTGTCAGTCCAGCTAGCATAGTCATCACACACCCAGTGACAGAATTACAAACATGTCTACTGAGACAGTGACAACTACGTTAGTTAGACAACATGATGCAGCTTGATGAACTCACGATGATACAGTCAGTCTGTCAGTCCAGCTAGCATAGTCATCACACACCCAGTGACAGAATTACAAACATGTCTACTGAGACAGTGACAACTACGTTAGTTAGACAACATGATGCAGCTTGATGAACTCACGATGATCCAGTCAGTCTGTCAGTCCAGCTAGCATAGTCATCACACACCCAGTGACAGAATTACAAACATGTCTACTGAGATAGTGACAACTACGTTAGTTAGACAACATGATGCAGCTCGATGAACTCACGATGATACAGTCAGTCTGTCAGTCCAGCTAGCATAGTCATCACACACCCAGTGACAGAATTACAAACATGTCTACTGAGACAGTGACAACTACGTTAGTTAGACAACATGATGCAGCTTGATGAACTCACGATGATAGTCAGTCTGTCAGTCCAGCTAGCATAGTCATCACACACCCAGTGACAGAATTACAAACATGTCTACTGAGACAGTGACAACTACGTTAGTTAGACAACATGATGCAGCTTGATGAACTCACGATGATAGTCAGTCTGTCAGTCCAGCTAGCATAGTCATCACACACCCAGTGACAGAATTACAAACATGTCTACTGAGACAGTGACAACTACGTAAGTTAGACAACATGATGCAGCTTGATGAACTCACGATGATACAGTCAGTCTGTCAGTCCAGCTAGCATAGTCATCACACACCCAGTGACAGAATTACAAACATGTCTACTGAGACAGTGACAACTACGTTAGTTAGACAACATGATGCAGCTTGATGAACTCACGATGATAGTCAGTCTGTCAGTCCAGCTAGCATAGTCATCACACACCCAGTGACAGAATTACAAACATGTCTACTGAGACAGTGACAACTACGTTAGTTAGACAACATGATGCAGCTTGATGAACTCACGATGATCCAGTCAGTCTGTCAGTCCAGCTAGCATAGTCATCACACACCCAGTGACAGAATTACAAACATGTCTACTGAGACAGTGACAACTACGTTAGTTAGACAACATGATGCAGCTTGATGAACTCACGATGATAGTCAGTCTGTCAGTCCAGCTAGCATAGTCATCACACACCCAGTGACAGAATTACAAACATGTCTACTGAGACAGTGACAACTACGTTAGTTAGACAACATGATGCAGCTTGATGAACTCACGATGATAGTCAGTCTGTCAGTCCAGCTAGCATAGTCATCACACACCCAGTGACAGAATTACAAACATGTCTACTGAGACAGTGACAACTACGTTAGTTAGACAACATGATGCAGCTTGATGAACTCACGATGATAGTCAGTCTGTCAATCCAGCTAGCATAGTCATCACACACCCAGTGTCAGAATTACAAACATGTCTACTGAGACAGTGACAACTACGTTAGTTAGACAACATGATGCAGCTTGATGAACTCACGATGATAGTCAGTCTGTCAGTCCAGCTAGCATAGTCATCACACACCCAGTGACAGAATTACAAACATGTCTACTGAGACAGTGACAACTACGTTAGTTAGACAACATGATGCAGCTTGATGAACTCACGATGATAGTCAGTCTGTCAGTCCAGCTAGCATAGTCATCACACACCCAGTGACAGAATTACAAACATGTCTACTGAGACAGTGACAACTACGTTAGTTAGACAACATGATGCAGCTTGATGAACTCACGATGATAGTCAGTCTGTCAGTCCAGCTAGCATAGTCATCACACACCCAGTGACAGAATTACAAACATGTCTACTGAGACAGTGACAACTACGTTAGTTAGACAACATGATGCAGCTTGATGAACTCACGATGATACAGTCAGTCCAGCTAGCATAGTCATCACACACCCAGTGACAGAATTAGAAACATGTCTACTGAGAAAGTGACAACTACGTTAGTTAGACAACATGATGCAGCTTGATGAACTCACGATGATACAGTCAGTGCAGCTAGCATAGTCATCACACACCCAGTGACAGAATTAGAAACATGTCTACTGAGAAAGTGACAACTACGTTAGTTAGACAACATGATGCAGCTTGATGAACTCAAGATGATACAGTCAGTGCAGCTAGCATAGTCATCACACACCCAGTGACAGAATTAGAAACATGTCTACTGAGAAAGTGACAACTACGTTAGTTAGACAACATGATGCAGCTCAAAGAACACACGATGATACAGTCAGTCTGTCAGTCCACCTATCATAGTCATCACACACCCAGTGACAGAATTACAAACATGTCTACTGAGACAGTGACAACTGCGTTAGTTAGACAACATGATGCAGCTCGATGAACTCACGATGATACAGTCAGTCGGTCAGTCCAGCTAGCATAGTCATCACACACCCAGTGACAGAATTACAAACATGTGTACTGAGACAGTGACAACTGCGTTAGTTAGACAACATGATGCAGCTCAAAGAACACACGATGATACAGTCAGTCTGTCAGTCCACCTATCATAGTCATCACACACCCAGTGACAGAATTACAAACATGTCTACTGAGACAGTGACAACTGCGTTAGTTAGACAACATGATGCAGCTCGATGAACTCACGATGATACAGTCAGTCTGTCAGTCCAGCTAGCATAGTCATCACACACCCAGTGACAGAATTACAAACATGTCTACTGAGACAGTGACAACTACGTTAGTTAGACAACATGATGCAGCTTGATGAACTCACGATGATACAGTCAGTCCAGCTAGCATAGTCATCACACACCCAGTGACAGAATTACAAACATGTCTACTGAGATAATGACAACTACGTTAGTTAGACAACATGATGCAGTTCGATGGACATACGACGATACAGTCAGTCCAGCTAGCATAGTCATCATACACCCAGTGACAGAATTACAAACATGTCTACTGAGATAATGACAACTACGTTAGTTAGACAACATGATGCAGTTCGATGGACATACGATGATACAGTCAGTCCAGCTAGCATAGTCATCATACACCCAGTGACAGAATTACAAACATGTCTACTGAGATAGTGACAACTACGTTAGTTAGACAACATGATGCAGCTCGATGAACTCACGATGATACAGTCAGTCTGTCAGTCCAGCTAGCATAGTCATCACACACCCAGTGACAGAATTACAAACATGTCTACTGAGACAGTGACAACTACGTTAGTTAGACAACATGATGCAGCTTGATGAACTCACGATGATAGTCAGTCTGTCAGTCCAGCTAGCATAGTCATCACACACCCAGTGACAGAATTACAAACATGTCTACTGAGACAGTGACAACTACGTTAGTTAGACAACATGATGCAGCTTGATGAACTCACGATGATACAGTCAGTCTGTCAGTCCACCTATCATAGTCATCACACACCCAGTGACAGAATTACAAACATGTCTACTGAGACAGTGACAACTACGTTAGTTAGACAACATGATGCAGCTTGATGAACTCACGATGATAGTCAGTCTGTCAGTCCAGCTAGCATAGTCATCACACACCCAGTGACAGAATTACAAACATGTCTACTGAGACAGTGACAACTGCGTTAGTTAGACAACATGATGCAGCTTGATGAACTCACGATGATACAGTCAGTCCAGCTAGCATAGTCATCACACACCCAGTGACAGAATTAGAAACATGTCTACTGAGATACTGACAACTACGTTAGTTAGACAACATGATGCAGCTTGATGAACTCACGATGATAGTCAGTCTGTCAGTCCAGCTAGCACAGTCATCACACACCCAGTGACAGAATTACAAACATGTCTACTGAGACAGTGACAACTACGTAAGTTAGACAACATGATGCAGCTTGATGAACTCACGATGATACAGTCAGTCTGTCAGTCCAGCTAGCATAGTCATCACACACCCAGTGACAGAATTACAAACATGTCTACTGAGACAGTGACAACTACGTTAGTTAGACAACATGATGCAGCTTGATGAACTCACGATGATCCAGTCAGTCTGTCAGTCCAGCTAGCATAGTCATCACACACCCAGTGACAGAATTACAAACATGTCTACTGAGACAGTGACAACTACGTTAGTTAGACAACATGATGCAGCTTGATGAACTCACGATGATAGTCAGTCTGTCAGTCCAGCTAGCATAGTCATCACACACCCAGTGACAGAATTACAAACATGTCTACTGAGACAGTGACAACTACGTTAGTTAGACAACATGATGCAGCTTGATGAACTCACGATGATAGTCAGTCTGTCAGTCCAGCTAGCATAGTCATCACACACCCAGTGACAGAATTACAAACATGTCTACTGAGACAGTGACAACTACGTTAGTTAGACAACATGATGCAGCTTGATGAACTCACGATGATAGTCAGTCTGTTAATCCAGCTAGCATAGTCATCACACACCCAGTGACAGAATTACAAACATGTCTACTGAGACAGTGACAACTACGTTAGTTAGACAACATGATGCAGCTTGATGAACTCACGATGATAGTCAGTCTGTCAGTCCAGCTAGCATAGTCATCACACACCCAGTGACAGAATTACAAACATGTCTACTGAGACAGTGACAACTACGTTAGTTAGACAACATGATGCAGCTTGATGAACTCACGATGATACAGTCAGTCTGTCAGTCCAGCTAGCATAGTCATCACACACCCAGTGACAGAATCACAAACATGTCTACTGAGACAGTGACAACTACGTTAGTTAGACAACATGATGCAGCTTGATGAACTCACGATGATAGTCAGTCTGTCAGTCCAGCTGGCATAGTCATCACACACCCAGTGACAGAATTACAAACATGTCTACTGAGACAGTGACAACTACGTTAGTTAGACAACATGATGCAGCTTGATGAACTCACGATGATAGTCAGTCTGTCAGTCCAGCTAGCATAGTCATCACACACCCAGTGACAGAATTACAAACATGTCTACTGAGACAGTGACAACTACGTTAGTTAGACAACATGATGCAGCTTGATGAACTCACGATGATACAGTCAGTCCAGCTAGCATAGTCATCACACACCCAGTGACAGAATTAGAAACATGTCTACTGAGATACTGACAACTACGTTAGTTAGACAACATGATGCAGCTTGATGAACTCACGATGATAGTCAGTCTGTCAGTCCAGCTAGCATAGTCATCACACACCCAGTGACAGAATTACAAACATGTCTACTGAGACAGTGACAACTACGTTAGTTAGACAACATGATGCAGCTTGATGAACTCACGATGATACAGTCAGTCCAGCTAGCATAGTCATCACACACCCAGTGACAGAATTACAAACATGTCTACTGAGTCAGTGACAACTACGTTAGTTAGACAACATGATGCAGCTTGATGAACTCACGATGATACAGTCAGTCCAGCTAGCATAGTCATCACACACCCAGTGACAGAATTACAAACATGTCTACTGAGATAATGACAACTACGTAAGTTAGACAACATGATGCAGCTTGATGAACTCACGATGATACAGTCAGTCTGTCAGTCCAGCTAGCATAGTCATCACACACCCAGTGACAAAATTACAAACATGTCTACTGAGTCAGTGACAACTACGTTAGTTAGACAACATGATGCAGCTTGATGAACTCACGATGATACAGTCAGTCTGTCAGTCCAGCTAGCATAGTCATCACACACCCAGTGACAGAATTACAAACATGTCTACTGAGACAGTGACAACTACGTTAGTTAGACAACATGATGCAGCTTGATGAACTCACGATGATACAGTCAGTCCAGCTAGCATAGTCATCACACACCCAGTGACAGAATTAGAAACATGTCTACTGAGAAAGTGACAACTACGTTAGTTAGACAACATGATGCAGCTTGATGAACTCACGATGATAGTCAGTCTGTCAGTCCAGCTAGCATAGTCATCACACACCCAGTGACAGAATTACAAACATGTCTACTGAGACAGTGACAACTACGTTAGTTAGACAACATGATGCAGCTTGATGAACTCACGATGATAGTCAGTCTGTCAGTCCAGCTAGCATAGTCATCACACACCCAGTGACAGAATTACAAACATGTCTACTGAGACAGTGACAACTACGTTAGTTAGACAACATGATGCAGCTCAAAGAACACACGATGATACAGTCAGTCTGTCAGTCCACCTATCATAGTCATCACACACCCAGTGACAGAATTACAAACATGTCTACTGAGACAGTGACAACTGCGTTAGTTAGACAACATGATGCAGCTCGATGAACTCACGATGATACAGTCAGTCGGTCAGTCCAGCTAGCATAGTCATCACACACCCAGTGACAGAATTACAAACATGTGTACTGAGACAGTGACAACTGCGTTAGTTAGACAACATGATGCAGCTCAAAGAACACACGATGATACAGTCAGTCTGTCAGTCCACCTATCATAGTCATCACACACCCAGTGACAGAATTACAAACATGTCTACTGAGACAGTGACAACTGCGTTAGTTAGACAACATGATGCAGCTCGATGAACTCACGATGATACAGTCAGTCTGTCAGTCCAGCTAGCATAGTCATCACACACCCAGTGACAGAATTACAAACATGTCTTCTGAGACAGTGACAACTACGTTAGTTAGACAACATGATGCAGCTTGATGAACTCACGATGATACAGTCAGTCCAGCTAGCATAGTCATCACACACCCAGTGACAGAATTACAAACATGTCTACTGAGATAATGACAACTACGTTAGTTAGACAACATGATGCAGTTCGATGGACATACGACGATACAGTCAGTCCAGCTAGCATAGTCATCATACACCCAGTGACAGAATTACAAACATGTCTACTGAGATAATGACAACTACGTTAGTTAGACAACATGATGCAGTTCGATGGACATACGATGATACAGTCAGTCCAGCTAGCATAGTCATCATACACCCAGTGACAGAATTACAAACATGTCTACTGAGATAATGACAACTACGTTAGTTAGACAACATGAAGCAGCTTGATGAACTCACGATGATACAGTCAGTCTGTCAGTCCAGCTAGCATAGTCATCACACACCCAGTGACAGAATTACAAACATGTCTACTGAGACAGTGACAACTGCGTTAGTTAGACAACATGATGCAGCTCGATGAACTCACGATGATACAGTCAGTCGGTCAGTCCAGCTAGCATAGTCATCACACACCCAGTGACAGAATTACAAACATGTCTACTGAGACAGTGACAACTACGTTAGTTAGACAACATGATGCAGCACGATGAACACACGATGATACAGTCAGTCCAGCTATCATAGTCATCACACACCCAGTGACAGAATTACAAACATGTGTACTGAGATAGTGACAACTGCGTTAGTTAGACAACATGATGCAGCTCAAAGAACACACGATGATACAGTCAGTCTGTCAGTCCACCTATCATAGTCATCACACACCCAGTGACAGAATTACAAACATGTCTACTGAGACAGTGACAACTGCGTTAGTTAGACAACATGATGCAGCTTGATGAACTCACGATGATACAGTCAGTCCAGCTAGCATAGTCATCACACACCCAGTGACAGAATTACAAACATGTCTACTGAGTCAGTGACAACTACGTTAGTTAGACAACATGATGCAGCTTGATGAACTCACGATGATACAGTCAGTCCAGCTAGCATAGTCATCACACACCCAGTGACAGAATTACAAACATGTCTACTGAGATAATGACAACTACGTAAGTTAGACAACATGATGCAGCTTGATGAACTCACGATGATACAGTCAGTCTGTCAGTCCAGCTAGCATAGTCATCACACACCCAGTGACAGAATTACAAACATGTGTACTGAGATACTGACAACTACGTTAGTTAGACATCTATCTATATCAGCCCATATACGTCCCACTGCAGGGCACGGGCCTACTCTACAATCGAGAGAATCGATTGAGAGTGGTTAGGCCATATAGTCCACCACGCTGGCCTAGTGCGGGTTAGACATGATACATCTTTAATTATCTAATTCATCAAACAATATACATACCAAAATTCACATATTTCATCATCACAAAATCACTGTTTCACTTATAAATATTAACGGTAAAATAACTACAATACTTGTAGTAAGCGCAGGGTAGATAGAGTATCCATCGACGTTCATGTCTTAAGCTCTTTACTCAACCGATTGTAAGTTGTAACTGATTTGTAAACAATAATTGCTGGGTATATATACTAAATGGGGTACCTGAGCATCCCCTAATGAGGGGTGATTAACACGTAATATTAAAATTGTATCATTAATTAATTATATTATTGATTAATGTCGTTAGTGTTGTGAAATTATTGAATTATGTAATTGATTAATTAAGATGTTTTAAGCAAAGGGTTACATTAAAAAATAAATATACCGTTCAACTTCTGCGTTCCTGGTATTTTAAAGTTGATAAACTATCTACGAGTAATTTTAAAATGTTGACTTTGTTTCTATCGCAATATATAGTTACCTGCTTACAACAAAAATGTCTCCGGCAACGTCATGCTTTCCTGGTACTTTAACAGCTTCATCATGTCGCTTTTTAGGTGTCGGTGTGCGTGCACATCGATAAAATGTTACTCTAATATTTTTTCCAAACGTCCCAAAGGAATAGAATATTTTTAGACAGCCTCCGTGGCGCTGTTGGTTAGACGCCGGCTGTGAAACGAGAGGCCGCGGGTTTGATCCCCGCACCGAAACAAATATTTGTGTGATCCACAGGTATTTTGTTTCGGGTCTGGGTGTTTGTGAGACCGAAAAGTCTCTCGTAGTATTTATTTATTTAATATAACTTCAACTTTAGGTTTTAACGCGGGTTTGATATAATTTTATATTTTTTATTTTTCACCGATTTTTTGGAACAGATGCCGAGATCGTAGTCTTAATTTTCATGTGTGAAGATATTACATAAGAAAAATATACGACGGGCGCTAGAATATACCATCCAAATCGTACCTATACCATCCAAATCGGTGATACACTACACAAGGGTCAGGTTAAAAGTACCCTGAACCGACGAGAATGCATGAAGAGATTGATGAAAGTGAAGCGAAAGTAATATGTCAGGATCGAGCAAAGTGACGATCCACAGTCTCTGCTTACCCCTATGGGATACAGGCGTGACGATTATGTATGTATTAAGATGTTTAAGATTAGAAAAATCATTCATTTTATGGTTAAAAAGCTAGGGTGTCTGAGGATAAGTAATATAAGTAACCACGCTTTGTAACAATACAATGAATGCTTTTTAAATTATTGTTTTGTCATCGCTCTTTGATATGCACGCAAAATTAGAAGTCAATCCGAAGTTTTGAAATGCTCGAAAATCGACTTCAAAGATTTCGTTCTTTATAAACTATTAAAAGCGTGTTAATATATACACCCAACAGTCACATACATAGTCCTGACCCCACAATAAGATTGAGTCTCGAGTCATGTATCAGAACCACAAGCATTTGTTTCGTGTCTGGGTGTTTGTGAGACCGAAAAGTCTCTCGTAGTTTCAGATACAACTCTTATATTAGTGTGGGGTCAGGACTATGTATGTGACTGTTGGGTGTATTATTTGTGTACTGTCCAGCTATCGAAGCTATTTTATCTGAACTTTTCATCTTATACCACGTTACGATTACAAAGCTTACGTCTTGGGTTTAAGATTGTCGAATATCAAATCCCTCTTCTTTTCCCATACCATTTCTTTCCCACTCTCATCCGAATGTGATGGACCGGCAACACATCCATGGTCCAGCGTTGTGGATGTTCATATGCAGTGATCACTTATCAGGTGACCTGTTCGCTCGTCTGCTTTACCTTATTGCATAAAATGCCTAGGTAGGTTCCACCGCAATGTCTATTTCTCCAAACAGCAGTGTAAATGCACTGTTGTGCTTCGGTTTGAAGGACATTGTAGCTAGAACTACTGGACATATTGACACTTAACTTATGTCTTAGGATGGCGAGCGCAGTGGAATGCGAAGCTTTGTAATACATGTTTGGTTTTGCTACTGTCCATGAGCGGTCGTATCGCTTACCATCAGGCGAATGGCATGCTCGACGCGCCATTCTTCGCAATAAAAAAAATACACATTACCAACATAATTGGGTATTTTACTCAATTTTTTTTATTATATTTATCAAAAGATATCCATATACAAAATTTAGCAAACAAAGAATTTTGTAAATCCATTCACAATTAAACAATTTAGAAACGTTTAAAATCTTTTAGTGGGAGTAAAAGAAAAGGGATGCAAAACTAAACTAGTGACGTAACTAGGCCTGATATGCATTGCAGTGTGCGGGTGTGAAAGAGACGGTGAGATATCCCCACTACGCTACCAATCTTTTATTTAAAATACTAATATGTGCCTCATGTTACAAGCTACTTTGGTACTGTTTTGACAGAAATGTTTTATTTTAATGGTATTTGTGTTTGTATGCAAAATAATACAAAAAGTAGATCATAGTAAAATACCCTATTACTACTAAAATAACCCTTTCTTTACTCGTAAAGAAAAAAAAATTGTTTACTCATAAACTAACAGTTAAATAGTTTAATGATTGTTTTCTAAATTATTTAACTAATCGGATTATCGTGTTTGTTTTGTCAAGTGTAGTCAACAAACATGTTTACATTATTTAACAAGTTTGACAAACAAGTCATCTTATTTGTGTAATGACTAATAAGGTAAGTTATAAGACGTGTTCCTAAGTTCAATTTCTGTGTCAGGCAGTTTCTTTTAGTGCTATTTTTATACATACCGGGTATATCAAGACTGCGACTGAAAATGAAGCTAGGTGGTAGTATTATTGGTTTCAAACATAATGCAATCAAAATTTAATAAAAATCGACAGATTTTTTATTGCAATTTTTTAATATCATCGTTTGAGTGCTAAATACATACCTAGTTTTGCGAAAAAATGCATTTTAACCCCTACGTACCATTGCGACTTTAAAACTAAAAAGGTGTACATCATTATTATAAGAAAACTATGTATTTATCACCCAAATACGACGATAAGTAAAAAAAAAAAATTACGATTTTTTTTTTTTGCGCAATTTTTACTTGCATTGTGTCTGAAAGTCACTAATACTACCACCTGGCTTCGTTTTCGGTCGCAGTCTTGATATACCGTATATATATTTAGTTCGTTTATTTTGTCACGAGTTCTATTCAATCGCCTTTACATGGTATATCTAGACTGCAAACGAAAACGAAGCCAGGTGGTAAGTTTAGACTACAGACATGATGCAACAAAAAAATTCACACAACGATTTTTTTCTTGAAATTTTTATCCTATTGTCGATTTTGGGTGTTACCGGATCCTGTCATACTGCCATTGCATCATCGACTTTCATCAACTTCTTTAAGCATACCGACACAATTTTCTGTTTATGCAATTATTTAATTATTTTTTTTAATAAATACACCCAACAGTCACACACATAGTCCCGACGCCACATTAAGATCAATTAAGTCTTGTGTCGCAGGTATCAGAACTACGAGAGACTTTTCGGTCTCACAAACACCCAGACTCGAAAGAAATATTTGTGTACTAATTACGTACATAAATTATTACGTAATTAGTAAATTACATATATTCCTAAAATATACTTTATTCAAAATACCAAATAAATGATTCATTTTCCACATGTGTCTCATTAGAATGCATATTAATTGCATTTAAATGATATAATTGGTTCATTATCAAATTATTATGTAGTAAAGACCTTATTCATAGACATTTTACGAGGGTGTCCTTCACCTCTGCCTACCCCTTGCCGGGAAAAAGGCATGAGTTTATGTATGTATGTATGTATGTATTTAAGTATGTCTGTATGGATGAACTAAGACTGATTTGTTGTTTTTAAAATTTTATTTCAAAATTATTATTACAAAATACATTTTGACTGAAAATGCAAGGCGAAATGTGGGTGTCCTGGTGGCGCCTCTGCCTGCCCCTTCGGGGTTGAAGGCGTGATTTTATATATGTACAAAATACATTTTCTATTATATCTGTAGATAGGTTCGTTATAATTAATTATACAGTAACTTTTTTCATTTTAAACATTTTGTATGACTACCATTGCTAACTTTATTTGAAACAAAAATAAATAGTTTTAGTGATAAAGACCGCATGCGTGATATTATTTAATTTCTTTTACGCCTAGATTACCGATAAACAAATAATATATGAAATGTCCTAATTTGGCGTCAGAATCTCGTTTTTTTCGCATAATATATAGAATAATCAAGGATTTTCGTAAAAAAAACTAAAATCCCACTTTAAAGAAATAAGCCTTTTATTTTTTTCTCATTTTACATATTTCTTACATGCCTTTTTTCTTTTTTACTAGACAATATTCTATTTCATACAGTTTTTTTTATATATTACACATACATCAACTCACGCCTTTATCCCCAAAGGGGTAGGCAGAGACGCCACTAGGACACCTACATTTTGCCTTGTATGTGTCGTCCCACGATGTGATAGGGGGCGAGCCTATCACCATATCGGGCACAAATTCCTGACTCCGGGCTGATAATGAATAGAAAAATCCAATATCACTTTGCCAGACCCGGGACTCGAACTCGAGACCTCGGCTTTGTAACTGTACCGTAATACAACTACGCCACCGAGGCAGTTTTTATATATAACATTTTTATTAAATCAGAATCTAATGACATTTACTTTTTAAAGATTACAAGATTTATATTGCATTTCATTAATCATAGAGAGGGGTTCTCATTGAACGTAATTTAATGTATAAGGAAGAATATTTTTTTAATTAATCAAAATCCGGCTTTGTCCGAAAGTAAATCTGTAAACGTTAAATATAATATTTGAATTATTTTAAGTGCTACGTAAATAAAACACAAAATATAGTCTTCTGGTCTTTTCGAAGACTGGTCTCATGAACAGCAGTCGTCAAGATCCCAGTGACGATGCATACGTCTCCTGGGGACCTGATGACTGACACTCTTGGACTAGCGGTCTTCTGTGTTCTTCTTGGTCTACTGCAGTCTTTTACTGGTGTAAGTAAAGTAAGCAGGTTTCCTCACGATGTTTTCCTGATGTTGGAAATGCCATTATACAGTGTATATCCAAACTGCGACCGAAAACGAAGCCAGGTGGTACTTTAAATAATTACAGACACAATGCAATTAAAAACTTTGCAAATATTGCAACAGTCTTTTTTTTTAAATAGCATCGTGTTTGGGTGGTTAATACTTATCTAATAAATAAATAATACCATTGCGTCTTTAAACAAAGTACAAAGGTGTATTTTGTTTAGGATAACTATGTATTTACCACCCAAATACGATGATAAGTAAAACAATAAAAAAAATTGTCACGTTTTTTTTTTAATTTTTCTGAATTCACGAATATTGCCACCTGGCTTCGTTTTTGGTCGCAGCCTGGATATACCATGTATACTCTTCGATTTTTCTATTCTTCTAGAACCTTCTAGAATCTTTTAGATGTTGTATCACACAGAGTTACTTAGTGATTTAGCTTTATGATACGGATCACTCAAAAGCTAAGTCACCAAATAATTCTATGAGACTTTGCCTTCTTTATTTTTGTGCGATTTTCTACCTTATATCTTCTATATGGTTACATTGAAGATGACTTTCAAATTGCTAGAAACAAAAGAAAAAAGAAAAAAGAGAAAAAAAACAGAAATTTTGAAAAAAGAAAAAAATACTTTTTTAAATCTTCTATGAGGTATTAAGATGATTTCCAAATAGTATAAAACATTGCAATATGTACCAACAAACGCACTAAAATTTTCGTAAAAAAAAAACTTTTTTTTGTAATTTTCAACGGTCATCGTGTTTTGGTGATAAATACATAGTTTTTACTAAAATAACAATGTACACGCTTTATTTAATAAGACGCAATTGTAGGCAAGGTTATAAATTGTTACTTTAGCAAAAATGTATTTATCGAACACTAACGGTGTTATTCATAGATAGATTTAAAACCTATTTTAGTTATCGATTTTTTTGTCCCTTTCGAACGACTTTAGAATTCAGTTTGAGCGAAGACAAAACATTCGAAAACTAAAATAGGTTTTAAATCTGTCTTTGATAAAGGTCGATAAGTTGTCGAAAAAAAAATATAAAAAAATAATTAAATCGATTACAAAATTGTAATTAAAAAGAGAGATATAAAATTAATATTTTAAAATTCTAAAATACCTTATGCCAACTATTCTTTTGTGTTATTTTAGCAAAATCTATGTACACCCAAGCACCATAGTTAAAAAATTACAGAAAAAATATTTTGTTTTTGCGAATTTTTTAGTTGCATTGTGTCTGAAGTCACTAATACTACCACCTGGCTTCGTTCTCGCAGTGTCTTTACACTATTTTTTGTTACTACCGTTTAGCTATAACACTTACCGATGAGAAAATGCATTAATTTTGAACTTCCTAATCACTTTTATATTCTTATCGAAAACCGCTATCATTATTGACCACACAGGATGTTTGAAAATAGTTTATGATATTTTAATGTGAACTATGAAAGCCTCGGTGACGGAGTTGTACTACGGTTTACAAAGCTGAGGTCTCGGGTTCGAATCCCGGGTCGAGCATATTGGGATTTTCTATTCATTATCAGCCCGGAGTCAGGAATTTTTGTCCGATATGGCGATAGGCTCGCCCCCTATCACATCCTGCGACGGAACATACAAGGCGAAATGTGGGTGTGGTAGCACATCTGCCTACCCCTTCTGGTAAAAAGGCGTGAGTTTATGTATGAAATGAAAAAAAAATTGAACACCCTGTATATTATTATCAAGTTATCATTTAACCACAAACCAATAATGATATTTTAATATCAATACTAAGTAAAAATAATTTAAAACACGTATCATCGAGACAGTGTTAATAATAATTATATAGAAGAGCTTATGTTAGGCCCATGTTTTAAGCATTTCGTATATGAAATGAAAATAATTTATTGAATCCATTAATATGTTCAACATTGTTTAGATTCAGTCATTTGTTCTACCACCCGGTTCGGAAAGCGGTTTTCTCTAAAGAACAAAGAAACTCTAGTGTTGCTCATTTCAAAACCAGTTTACAATGTAGTGATTATTACAAAAGTTACAAGTTGGTTAAAATCAAAGCAGTTCATTAATAATTTGTTATAATTTGCAAGTAATATACATTTTTAATACAAATATGTTTACGTTATATTTAATATGGCTGAGTGAAGCGAAGTAGCCCATAACGAAGAATCGGTACACTCTGTTAACCAAAATATATACATACTAGCTTCTGCCCACAAACTTCGTCTGCGTGGTTAACTTTATTTGAAATCTCCCATCCCGTCCCGTTATATCCCGCCCGCCCCGTCTCATTCTCACTAATGGAATGTAATCAAGTCCCATCTCATCCTTTTGAGTATAAAAAAGTAGCAATTATATCGGAATTCCTTCTTCATCCTACGGGAACACAAACATTTTCGGGATAAAAAGTAGCCTATGTTACTTCTAATACCTCCAAGAATATGTGTACAAAGTTTCATGATGATCGGTTGAGTAGTTTTCGCGTGGAAGCGTAACAAACAAACTTACATTCACATTTATAATATTAGTACATACATACATAAACTCACGCCTTTATCCCCGAAGGGGTAGGCAGAGGCGCCACTAGGACACCCACATTTCGCCTTGCATGTTCCGTCCCATGATGTGCTAGGGGGCGAGCCTATCGCCATATTGGGCACAAATTCCTGACTCCGGGCTGATAATGAACAGAAAAATCCAATATCACCCTGCCCGACCCGGGATTCGAACCCGAGACCTCAGCTTTGTAGTCGTACCGCAGTACACCCACGCCACCGAGGCAGTCTAATATTAGTAGGGATTTTAAATTGGGAAATAAATTAATTTAGACAGTCTCCTTGGCTGATTAGACGGCTGTGCAACGATACGCTAAGATTCAGACACAGACGAGTGTGTCACCAGCATTTGTTTCAGGTCTGGGTGTATCTGAGACCGTACTCGCATAATGCTACTTATTGGACATTAATTTCCCGCTTAGATAACTCATATGTGATTTATTAATTTCATTGAATGGCGAGAGCACGCCATTCGCAGATGGTAAGCGATACGACCGCTCATGGCCAGTAGCAAAACCAAACACCATGAATTACAAAGCAATGCTGGTATTCCACAGCGCTCGTCTGAGACATAAGATGTTAAGTGTCATTATGTCCAGTAGTTCTAGCTACAATGTCCTTCAAACCGGAACAGAACAGTGCATTTACACTGCTGTTTGTTGGAGAAATAGTCATTGCGGTGGTACCTACCCAGACGGCCTCTCAGACATGAGACCTACCACCAGTAAATTAAATTAAAAGATCTCATACAAAATGAATTACCCTACTCGGCCGTGGTATTTAGGACCTCATAATTCACAAACATGCTTCAATACTAATGAGTACAAGTAATTAATTTCTGACGTGGTTGCTCATTAAAATATAGTTATACAAAATTCTAATTAATCGTCCAATGTAAATTATTAGTTTTTGATGATTACTTAATAGTTAAGTACATAATTAAGTAATTAATGTATTCGCAAGTTGGCCTAACCATTGAGTCGATTCTCGATTGTAGAGGATGCCTGCAGTGGGACGTGTATGGGCTGGTACATTTTGGATTATTTTATTTAATAATTGGTGGTTTATTACAGTACTTACCTTAAAATCTGGATTAGCGTAATTCGAAAAACTCATATATATTAACTTCACAATTTAATTTTAAACACATACTGCAATGTCACGCGCGATTTCGTCGTCAAATACTGCCGTCTGAAAATTACAGAGAGTTTTATAGAATCAATTTTGAATAGTCAGCAGTTTTCGCAGTTCCGTGTTTTATATGCATACATAAACTCACGCCTTTATCCGAAGGGGTAGGCAAAGGCGCCACCAGGACACCCACATTTCGCCATTCCTTGTTTACAATTTTAACACTATCGGACTTAGATAGCAAAAAGACTTGATTGCAATTGGTTAGACGCGGACTGAGAAGAAAAGCCGTAGGTTCTATTCCGCACCGATACAAATGTTTGTGTACACAAGTATTTGTCTCGGGTCTGTGTGTTTGAGATCGAAAAGTCTCTCGTAGTTTCTGATACACAAGACTCGATCTTAGTGTGGAGTCAGGACTATGTATGTGACTGTTGGGTGTATTTATTATTGAAATAAAAATTATCATCTTTGCAAAGTCGGTTAAATAGATAATATTTTAGAAATGATAATAAGGAATCGAAATCATTACAAATACGTTAAATTAGGTCGCAAAAGTAATTACGGAAATCAAAACAATATATTTTGATGTGTCATCAAGGTTTCAATATTACTGAGCAAGCGGAAAATTATTGTTCGTAAAAATATTTGTATGACAGCCTCCGTGGCGCAGTTGGTTAGACGCCGGCTGTGAAACGAGAGGCCGTGGGTTCGATCCCCGCACCGAAAAAAGTATTTGTGTGATCCACAGGTATTTGTTTCGGGTCTGGGTGTAGACCGAAAAGTCTCTCGTAGATTCTGATACCCACGACACAAGACTCGATCTTAGTGTGGGGTCAGGACTATGTATGTGACTGTTGGGTGTATTAATTAATTTATTTATCAAATCGTAATTGTTATGAAAATAACTGCATCTGCATCAGCCCATACACGTCCCACTGCAGGGCACGCGCCTCCTCTACAATCGAGAGTACGATTGATAGGGGTTAGTACAGTCCACCACGCTGGCCTAGTGCAAGGACTTTACATACCAAATTTTAACAAATAGCTATGGTATGCGGGTTTCCACACGATGTTTTCTTTCATCGTTAGTGCGTGATTGACTATCAATACACACATCTAAAAAGTCAGAGGTGTGCCCTTAGATTTGAACCCGCGACCACCGTGAAATTCACTAAATTAATAACAAATTTTAAAAATTGCTGTTGTCATTAGAAATCTGTTGCATATTTGCAAGTTGCGGAAGGCTTTAAGCCAATAATTATTTTCAAACACATTCGTAATAATGTCAAGGTTTTATTTATTTCTCACGTATTTAGCGTTTATAGAATATTAATAACTTTCTTCCTAGTACTATGTCCATCCAGGCCGTAGGTTCGATCCCCGCACCGCAACAAATGTTTGTGTGATCCACAGGTATTTGTTTCGGGTCTGGGTGTTTGTGAGACTGAAAAGTCTTTCGTAGTTTCTGATACACTCGATGTTAGTGTGGGGTCAGGACTATGTATGTGACTGTTGGGTGTATTTATTTATTTCAGACAATGTATGTGATTGGGTGTATAATAACTATATATTTATTTTTCTATCTGTCTCCAGATCGGGTTCAAAGGCTACGGCCTCACACCCGCGCAGTTGTCTGCAACCGGCGACTTCACGTACAGCGATGGGAAGACTTACAACATCACCCATGGCTCTGTCATCATAGCTGCCATCACTTCTTGCACCAACACTTCCAATCCTAGCGTGATGCTGGGAGCTGGTGAGTGCCCTGGATTTTGTATTTAAAGTGGTGCAAACGAATTGGATCAAAAGACCTGGATTATGATCAAATTGGGGTGAATGACGGTCAATTTGGATACAAAAAAGAGTAATTTATTTATTAATTTATTTCATAAATCTCCAACGCGGAATGTACACAATTCTATATCTATATCTATCTATATAAGCCCATATACGTCCCACTGCAGGGCACGGGCCTACTCTACAATCGAGAGAATCGATTGAGAGTGGTTAGGCCATATAGTCCGCCACGCTGGCCTAGTGCGGGTTGGTGGACTTACATACCGTAGAAATTCTTTGAAATCGCTACGGTATGCAGGTTTCCTCACGATGTTTTCCTTCACCGTTAAAGGGCGTGGTGATTGACTATCAATACACACAACTCCGTGCCTACCATGATGTATAATTATTGTTCTTCCCAGGTCTTCTAGCCAAGAAAGCAGTGGAGAACGGTCTGAACGTGCTCCCGTACATCAAGACTTCACTCTCACCAGGGTCTGGAGTGGTGACTTATTATCTTAGGGTGAGTAATCTTCAATTAATAGTCAATCAGACAGCCTCCGTGGCGCAGTTGGTTGAACGCCGGCTGTGAAACGTGAGGCCGCGGGTTCGATTCCCGCACCGAAACAAATGTTTGTGTGAACCACAAGTATTTGTTTCGGGTCTGGGTGTTTGTGAGGCCGAAAAGTCTCTCGTAGTTTCTGATACGACACAAGACTCGATCTTAGTGTGGGGTCAGGACTATGTATGTGACTGTTGGGTGAATTTATTTATTTATTTTAAAAAAACTATTTTTTACAGGAGTCAGGAGTAATCCCGTATTTAGAGAGGTTAGGTTTCGACATAGTCGGGTATGGGTGCATGACGTGTATCGGCAACTCTGGACCTATTGATGACAACATAGCAAATATTATAGAGAAGGTAAGGTTCACTATTTTTAATAAAAAAAAATGAACTGGCGCAGTTGATTGGACGCCGGCTGTGAAACGTGTGGCCGCGGGTTCGATCCCCGCACCGATATGTTTGTGTGATCTATAAGTATTTGTCTCGGGTCTGGGTGTTTGTGAGACCGAAAAGTCTCTCGTAGCTCCTGATGAAATGAAATGAAATTCGTTTGAAATGAAATGAAATGGGTTGCTCGAACAAAAATTGGACTTTTTGTCTGAAATAGCCTGTTTTGACCAATAGATGTCTCATTCCTGTCCACATTCTAGAGTTTTTTTTAAGTTTTTTCTCAAATATTATTAGTAATATTAAAAAAACAAACTAAAATACAGATTTTTTTATGTTTGTATATATTTTTTAAATATTAGTTTTTTATAAAAAAGTATTTGTTGTTCTCAGAACGGCCTGGTATGCTGCGGCGTGCTCTCAGGCAACAGGAACTTCGAGGGTAGAATCCACCCCAATACTAGGGCGAATTATCTCGCCTCACCCCTGCTTGTTATCGCTTACGCTTTGGCTGGAACTGTCGACATTGACTTCGAGAAAGAACCATTGGGTAAGTGTTTTAATGTATTATTCGGTTTTGTATGGTTAGTGTGAAGTTACTAATCGGCTCTCTCTCTCTCTCTCCCCCTCTCTATCTCTCTATCTCTCTCGTGAGCCACAGGAAGTGCATTGCTGAACAAAGGTCTCACACATAAGTCACAATTTTTGCCATGTAAAATACATTACTTCGATATTGTTGAAATTAAATTTATATTCAAAGGTAATTGACGCAATTGGACCTTAAAGCAGGAAGCCTACAACCAAAAACGATATTAATAATCGTATATATTTATATGATATTGATTAAAAAATAAGGTATATCATATTTAAGGAAGGCAGCTGCGCGAAACCTACCCTTTTATATTAAAAAAAAAAAACCCTGAAGTTCCTGGCGAAGATAATGTCAAAAACTTTTCAAATTATTGTATTGTCATCGGTCCATGATAAGTGTCCGAAATTTCATATCAATCCGACGTTTTGAAGTGCTCGAAAATCGACTTCAATGATTCCGTTACATACAGGCGAAGCTAATAAAAGCGTGATAATAGTGGTCTTACTGGTGGTAGGTCTCTCATATGTGAGAGGCCTCCTGGGTAGGTACCACCGCAATGTCTATTTCTCCAAACAGCAGTGTAAATGCACTGTTGTGTTCCGGTTTGAAGGACATTGTAGCCAGAGTAACTGGACATATTGAGACTTAACATCTTATGTCTCAGGATGTCGAGCGCAGTGGAATGCGAAGCAATGTTTTGTAATTCATGTTTGGTTTTGCTACTGTCCATGAGCGGTCGTATTGCTTACCATCAGGCGAATGGCATGCTCGTTTCGCCATTCAAGGCAATAAAAAAATATTATATTTTCAGGTAAGCGAGCTGATGGTAGCGACGTGTTTCTGCGAGACATCTGGCCCACCAGATCCGAAATACAGGAAGTGGAGAATAAATACGTCATTCCTGGCATGTTTAAAGAGGTATACAGTAAATAATCGTTTATAATATGTATTAGTTGTCCCAATTTTAATTATAATTAAAATGAAGGTGATCACTTTCATTTTAATTATAATTAAAATGAAGGTGATCACTTTCCATCGTTGAACCGTACACTCCTTTGCCCGCTATAATACAGGGTATCTCATGACCGCGACCGAAAACGAAGCCAGGTGGTAGTTTTAGCGGTTACAGACTCAATGCAAATAAAAAAATCACCAAAACAGCGACAGATTTTTTTTTAGAATTTTTTAAAAGTCATCTTTTTTGGGTGGTAAATACCTAGTTATTGCGAAAATAATAATTTACACGCTTACGTATTATTGAGTATTTAGAAATAAAGAAGTCTACATCATTATTTTAGAAAAGCTATGTATTTATCACCCAAATACGACGATAAGTAAAAAATTCCAAAAAAAAAGTTGCCGATTTTTTTTGAGAAATTTTTACTTGCATTGTGTCTGAAGTCACTAATACTATCACCTGGCTTCGTTTTCGGTCGCGGTCTTGATATACCCTGTATAAATAAAATAAATAAATACACCCAACAGTCACATACATAGTCCTGACCCCCCACTAAGATCGAGTCTTGTGTCGTATCAGGAACTACAAGAGACCTTTCGGTCTCACAAACACCCAGACCCGGAACAAATACCTGTGTACACAAACATTTGTCTCGTCGCGGGGATCGAACCCACGGCCTCTCGTTTCACAGCCGGCGTCTAACCAACTGCGCCACGGAGGCTGTCATTATTAAATACACTACATTACATACAAAAATGAATAATATATTTCAGGTATACGAGAAGATTGAATTGGGGTCTCCCTCATGGCAATCTTTGACAGTACCTCAAGGAAAGCTGTACGGATGGGACCCCAATTCTACTTACATCAAGAAACCACCGTTCTTCGATGGAATGACCAGGGTAAGCATTACTTTATCAGCCTATACGTCCCACTGCAGGGCCTCCTCTACAATCGAGAGTACGATTGAGAGAGGTTAGTACTCCACGCTGGCCTAGTGCAAGGACTTTACATACCATAGAAGTTCTTACAAATCGCAGGTATGCAGTTTCCTCACGATGTTTTCCTTCACCGTTATAGTGCGTGGGGATTCATTAATATGAACTCTATTATAATAATTATATTGAAATCCCATGTTATCATGAATGTTTTAAAGTTTAAATCCGTAATCTTTTAAAATTTAACGTAAAACAAATAAATTATAACATTAATTAGAAATTGAAATAAAAATAATTTTATTTCAACTTCAATTTTTTTTAAATGTTTTTTGACTGCCTCGGTGGCGTAGTTGTACTACGGTACGATTACAAATCTGAGGTCTCGGGTTCGAATCCCGGGTGGGGCAGTGATTTTGGATTTTTCTATTAATTATAATCAGCCTGGAGTCAGGAATTCGTGCCCGATAGGGCGATAGGCTCGCCTTTCACATAGTGGGACGGAACATGACGAAACGTCGGTGTCGTGGTAGCGCCTCTGCCTACCCCTTCTGGGAAAAAGGCGTGAGTTATGTATGTTTTTGTCCCACAGGATCTGCCGAAAATCCAGAGTATAAGCAATGCCCGGTGTCTCCTGCTCCTGGGTGATTCAGTGACTACAGATCACATATCTCCCGCAGGGTCTATTGCACGAAACTCTCCCGCCGCCAGATACCTCGCCGCTAGGGGGTGAGTAGGGACGTGTAGGGAAAATAGATAATAGAGGTTGAGGGGAAAAGAAAGGAAGGAAAATGAATCATAAAAGAAAATAATAAAAAAAAACGCAAAAAATATTTGTTTTGTTACAGTAAGAATTACAAAAAAAAAAAAAAATGTAATGGAGAGCCTTACTGTAGTTAAAGCTACAGTTTAAGTGTTTCAGTTAAACCGAGTTAATATTACAGAACACAAAAAAAAAAAGGTTTAACCAACAATAATATTTTAAACAGACAGCCTCCGTGGCGCAGTTGGTTAGACGCCGGCTGTGAAACGTGAGGCCGTGGGTTCAATACCCGCACCGAAACAAATATTTGTGTGAACCACAGATATTTGTTTCGGGTCTGGGTGTTTGTGAGACCGAAAAGTCTCTCGTAGTTTTTGATACGACACAAGACTCGATCTTAATGTGGGGTCAGGACTATGTATGTGACTGTTGGGTGTATTTTTTTTTCCAGTTTAACGCCCCGTGAGTTCAATTCCTACGGCTCGCGTCGCGGGAATGACGCCGTCATGTCCCGAGGTACCTTCGCGAACATCAGGCTCGTGAACAAGATGGCGCCCACCGCGGGTCCCTCCACCGCGCACCAGCCCAGCGGGGACGTCATGCACGTGGCCGACGCTGCTGAAAGGTAGCGACATTTACTAGAGGTACCCTTGAAGTACCTCACTTTTATAAAAGGTACCTTTGGACTACCGCGGTTTTATGGAAGAACCTTTAAAGCACCTGTTTTATAAAGGTACCTTGCATGTACCACAGGTTTATAAATATACCATGAAAGTACCTTATGATGCTATTGGTACTTTTAAAGTAGTTGTTGTATAAAGTACCTTCAGAGTATTACAGTTTTATAAAAGTACCTTATAGTTCCGCGGGTACCTTTGAGGTACCGCACGTTTGTTAATTTACCTTGAAAGTACCACAGTTTTGTAAAGGTACCTTTAAAGTACCTCATGGTACCGCGTATACTTGCCTTTAATTAATACTGTTGTCAACAGATACGCGACAGAAAATGTTCCTCTGATAGCGATAGTGGGCAAGGATTATGGCTCAGGGTCCAGCAGGGATTGGGCCGCTAAAGGACCTTATTTATTGGTAAGATATATTCATACATACATACATAAACTCACGCCTTTATCCCCGAAGGGGTAGGCAGAGGCGCCACCAGGACACCCACATTTCGCCTTGTATGTCCCACGATGTGATAGGGGGCGAGCCTATCGCCATGTCGGGCACAAATTCCTGACTCCGGGCTGATAATGAATAGAAAAATCCAATACCACTTTGCCCGACCCGGGACTCGAACCCGAGACCTCAGCTTTGTAACCGTACCGTAATACAACTACGCCACCGAATCCCGGGTTGGGCAAAGTGATTTTGGGTTTTTCTATTAAATATCAGCCCGGAGTCAGGAATTTGTGCCTGATATGGCGATAGGCTCGCCCCCTATCACAATAATGGGACGGAAAATACAAGGCGAAATGTGGGTGTCCTGGTAGCACCACTGCCCACCCCATCTGGGAAAAAGGCGTGAATTTATGTATGTGTATATACCGGGTATATCAAGACCGCGACCGAAAACGAAGCCGGGTGGTAGTTTTAGTGGTTACAGACACAATGTAAATAAATATTTCGCAAAATAAGCGACAGATTTCTTTTGCAATTTTTTGAAAATCATTGTTTTTGGGTAGCAAATACCTAGTTATTGCGAAAACAGTAATTTAAACCCTATCGTACCATTGCGTCTTAAAAAATAAAAAGGTGTCCATCATTATTTTAGGAAAACTATGTATTTATCACCCAAATACGACGATAAGTAAAAAAATCCAAAAAAAAGTTGACGGTTTTTTTTACGAAATTTTTCATTGCACTGTGCCTGAAGTCACTAATACTACCACCTGGCTTCGTTTTCGGTCACGGTCTTGATATACCCTGTATATAAGAGTATGCATAAGATTTATCTGTGTTTAGCGTTTCCACATTGATCGCTGGGCTTTCTCCCAGGGTATAAAAGCGGTGATAGCGGAGTCATTCGAGAGGATACACAGGTCCAACCTGGTGGGGATGGGCATCATCCCGCTCCAGTTCCTGGACGGGGATAACGCGGACACACTGGGATTGGACGGGACGGAGCAGTACAGCATCAATGTTGATGAAAATATCAAGCCCGGGGACCTTGTTACGGTTCAGGTGAGAATTAGAATTTTTGATTTCGGTTGATGGAATACAATGCCTCGGTGGCGTTGTACTACGGTATGGTTACAAAACTCCTCGGGTTCGAGTCCCGGGTCGGGCAAGGTGATGTTGGACTTTACTATTTAATATCAGCCTGAAGTCAGGAATTTGTGCCCGATATGGTGATAGGCTCCCAATCACATCGTGGGACGGAACGTACAAGGCGAAATGTGGGTGTCCTGGACCTCTGCCTACCCCTTCTGGGAAAAAGGCGTGAGTTTATGTATGGTTGATGTGAAGGTCTGTGGTTTGGCTGTAGACTTCTTTTTTTTTATTAATAAGGTCCAGTAAACGAGCAAACAGGTGACCTGATGGTAAATTATCACTGCATATGAACATCCACAACGCGGGACCATGGATGTGTTGTCACATCGGGAGGGGAGCAGGAAGTAAAAAGGATGGTAATAGGAAAGGTATTAGGCATCTGGAGAACTCCTGATGTTCCTGAAAAGAAACAGATAAAAATACATAAGTAATTTCATGTTAAATAATTAAATTTGTTTTTTTCGTGAATTTGGTATTCAAACGTAACTTATTTTTTTACGATTGAAAAATCAATTAATTGTAGTGCGTGGTGATTGGCTATCAATACACCTTAAAATCAGAAGTGTCCTCGGATTCAAACCTGCGATCATCGTCATATACCGGGTATATCAAGACCGCGACCGAAAACGAAGCCAGGTGGTAGTATTAGTGACTTCAGACACAATGCAAGTAAAAATTTCGCAAAAAAAATCGACGACTTTTTTTTGTAATTTTTTTCTTTTCGTCGTTTCTGGGTGATATATACATAGTTTTCCTAAAATAATGATGTACACCTCTTTATTTTTAAGCACGCCATGGTACCTAAGGGTTTAAATAAGTATTTTCGCAAAAACTAGATATTTACCACCCAAACATGATGATTTTTTAAAAATTCTAAAGAAATATCTGTGACCGTTTTGGCGAAATTTTTATTTGCATCGTGTTTGGGACCACTAAAACTACCACTTGGCTTCATTTTCGGTCGCAGTCTTGAGATACCCTGTATAGCCTCCGTAGCGCAGTTGCTTAGACGCCCGCTGTGAAATGAAAGGCCGCCTTTTCGATTCCCGCACCGAGACAAATATTTGTGTGATCCACAGGTATTTGTTTCGGGTTCGGGTGTTGAGACCGAAAAGTCTCCCGTAGTGTCTGATACACAAGACTCGATGTTAGTGTGGGGTCTGGACTATGCATGCGACTGTTGGGTGTATTTATTTATTTCCTTTTCAGGTGAGCACAGGCAAGTCATTCCAGGTGAAGGCTCGTTTTGACACAGAAGTCGACCTCACGTACTTCAGAAACGGAGGAATCCTCAACTACATGATCAGGAAGATGTTGTGAGATGAATATCAAGTTGCAGATGTTCACCGGTAGAGGCGCCACTAGCGATGAGTTATTATAGTGACATAAATGATATAATGGTTGCATATTTTGACCACTAGAGGCGCTACTAATGATGGATTGTAAAAAGATTATTTAACTCAAACAAAAGATTTTATAGCAAAATTTCAACGTCAGAAGCGCCATTTGTACAATCATCTAAATTCTAGACAATAATCAGAAATAATACATGTAATAATGGGTAAATAATGAATTTCACAACCAGAGGTGCTAATATATCTTAATTTCATAATCAATGAAAAATTTTAGACAACAGTTGCATATTAACACCGCCAGAGGCGCCACCAGCAATATTCCTCAATACTATGAAATAAAGATTTATTATATCTTTACAGATAAAAACATTTATATAAGAATTTTCACAAAATAAATATAAATAAAAATATTACTTTGATCTGACTTCACAAAAACTAACAAAGGTGACAATTAAAATGCACTAGAGGGGATACATCGAGCAAAATATAACAAAAATATTGGTAAAACCACTGCTTGTAATAAATACAATAAAACTGAGTCAAATATCCTATTATAAAAGCCAAAAATACATAAATGATCCCAAAATACATCAATATGGCGGAATTTACATAATTGCTGTCTCTGTCACTCGTACGCGGAACAATATTCCGTCTCGCTCACCCAAGATGCAAGGGCGGATTCAGGGGGAGGTCACGGGTGTCATAACCACCCCTGTGCTAACTCCAGATTGTTAAAATGTAACGTTGATTTTCACTTAAAAAAGTCGTAAAAATATTCACTACACACATGTGTAACAAACTTTTAAATAATCACTTTTAAATGTTAGTAATCGAATTCGAGAACGTCCAGTGTTCTGACTAGAACTATAATATGACCCCCCCTGACTTGAAAGCTGGATCCGCCCTTGCCAAGATGTCTATTACTGTCTCAACCGTACTCGGCACTATGTTCATCTCCTTCACTCATAAGATGTAACATATGTGTCTCGCTTCCTCCCGCGAGGTTCGTACCCCCCGCATATATTTTGCTCGTGATATTCCCTCTAGAATACAGGTGAGGGTACTATTATTAAGTTTTAGATACGTCCATTACATCAGAGTAATACATACATACATAAACTCACGCCTTTATCCCTGAAGGGGTAGGCAGAGGCGCCCACATTTCGGCTTGTAAGTTCCGTCCCATGATGTGATAGGTGGCGAGCCTATCGCCATATCGGGCACAAATTCCTGTCTTCTAGCTCATAATGAATAGAAAAATCAGAGCAATAATTAAAGTTATACAAGGTAGCGATGCGCGATGACGAGAGGTTTAATTCGATTGTTTCGATTGTTCGAACATCTCGATGGTTCTCGATTGTTTCAACTTGGACTCGAGTCCGAATTGGTCTGTTATTGCGACTGGCGCGCGGCACGTTCATTCGAGATTCGAGAGTAATCGAGTGTTGTTACTCGATGGTTTAGACGCGAGTTCTTGACTTGCGTTGTGATTGAAAAAACTAGAAAATATAGTCTTACGTAATAAATGAATGGCCCCTTATCTATACGCATTGCTATACTTGCATTCCACTAATAAACAAGAACCGAGCGAGACTCGGTGACTGATTCAAACGATCGAAAACTAACGGTCAAATCCATTGACTCGAAACAATCGAAAAACATCTCGATTGTTTTGTAGAACAGCGAGTCGATGGTTGACTCGATTGTTTATTTTAACGACTCCGATTCTTTCGATTGATATAACATCTCGGAATCGCCCATCACTAATACAAGGTGTATCCAGACCGCGACCGAAAACGGAGCCAGGTGTGAGTATTAGTGACAGACACAATGCAACTAAAAATATCGCAAAAGAAAGAAGACCATATTGTGGATTTTTTTACTTATCGTTGTATTTAGCTGATAAATACATAGTTGCTTTGTCTTTAATCACGAATACTACCACCTGGCTTCGTTTTCGCTTGCAGTCTTGATATACCCGGTATATATTAACTGTCTCAAAGTGGTTTTGCTGTGGAAAAGTGGGTAGTTGTTTAAAATTGACATTTTGTAATATTTTTTGGGGGTTAGAAGTGTCAGTTAGTAATGTCATGCAAATTGGTCAGGTTTGTTTGATACGCTGATGCGATGGACGTTTTTTTCTAAGGTATCACGGTGTCTTATTTATTGTAATTAAGTGAACTTTTATTAAATGGTGTATTTTAATATGTCGTGTTTTATTTTTCATCTACGTAGGGCACCCACCCTATTATTTAATAAAGTAATTATAAAAATATTAAGCATATTCAATATAAATTGTTGAGTGGTCAGACATACTATATTTCCTGTTGGAACAATTAACACTATGTCTAGGAAAATACAGAAAAAAAGCCCAAACAGTACTGTATCAGCCCATATACGTCCCACTGTAGGGCACGGGCATCCTCTACAATCGAGAGTACGATCGAGAGGGGTTAGGCCATTATAGTCCACTACCACGCTTGCCTAGTGCTGGTTGGCGGAGTTTACATACCGTAGAAATTCTTATAAATCGCTAAAATAATTACTAAATTACGTGATCAGCGCCATCTGTCGGCTAGTTTGTCAACTGCTAGCTGAAAATAAAAGCTGCTTCACTAGACGGTGCTAAAAGGATATTTTAGTTATACTCCTAGTCACTAGATGTCTCTGTGTATCAATATTAGTTCTTTATTCGCAATATAGATGGCGCTATTCAATCATTTCGTTTCTCACCCGAACAATAGATGGCATTGTATCCCACTTTTAGTTCTCTATTTATAATATAGATGACGATACTTGGATATTTTGTGTACCTAACAAGCCAATAGATGGCACTGCATCACAGTTAGTTGTTATTCTAAAACATAGATGGCGATATAAGCTTTAATAAAATCGCACAACATTGAGGAATAGGATATTGGAAACTTTGTGTACGTACCAGACACGCGGGACAAAGCGAGACGGAACAATGTGTTACTGCGTTGGAGTGACAGGGACAGAAATAACGGTATGCAGTTTTAAGATAATAACATTGTTATTTGCAGTGTACCTTCTTAATTGCAAGATTTCTCAATGACGTGTAATATTCCTGCTTTTAGTGAGAATAATCATATTGTGTAGATATACGATCTACGATCTTCTGTCGCCGAAAGCGCTGTTGTCAAAATAATAATCATTTCAATACATTGGACATGTTAATACATAAAATTACGAATAAATTCTTGTTGTTTATTATGTAAATATATCTCAAACAACGCGTTAAATAATAAATAGAAATTATAAAATTTTATTTGTATTTCCAAATTTCGCCACATGCCAAGTGTGTGGATGTGATGTGCCAAGTGGATGGTCTGTACTTAGTTTTAATATAATGCTAAATAATATAGTAAAGTATGAGTAGAACTAATAAATTTTTTTTAGTCTCCCTGAATGAATGGTATCGGGGCACACACGTCGCATGTAATTGGCTTAGTTTGACGTTGAGTGGTAGCCATGGGATTTTAAAGGACGGAATAAGAGGCCTGAATCATAAAATAAAAGTATATTTATATTTTTCTTAGTATAGAGACCATATCTAACCCCTCTCAATCGTACTCTCGATTGTAGAGGAGGCCAGTGCCCTGCAGTGGGACGTGTATGGGCTGATACTCAGACAGAGGGATAAAACTAAGGTCAGGATGATTGAATCTTTGAATAAATTAAATTCGACAGCTAAGGTAGTGTGACTGGTGGTAGGTCTCTCATGACAGGCCGCTTGGGTAGGTACCACCGCAATGTCTAATTCTCCAACAAACAGCAGTGTAAATGCACTGTTGTGTTCCGGTTTGAAGGACATTGTATGAGTAACTACTGGACATGAGACTTAACATCTTATGTCTCAGGATGGCGAGCGCAGTGGTTCTAAGCATTGCTTTGTAATTCATGGTGTTTGGTTTTGCTGTCCATGAGCGGTCATATTGCTTATCATCAGGCGAACGGCATGCTCGTCTCGCCATCGCAATAAAAAAAGGTATTTGCAAAATAAAACACATTTCAATATTTTATTCCTCCTATTACATTATATCAAAATCCAACCCTGCGTTGTCAGTCATTTTAAAATATAAAAAGGGGTAGCGTCCCTCTGTACAGTCGCGTAGCAAATTAACTCAAAGTTTAAACATTTTCCTTTTTCATGTAAATCAAGTGATTTTCGTTACCAATTTGCATGAATTATATCAGGGATTTGTTCATTTTATACTGGTAGGACAAAGTCACTGCCTATTGATGGTAAAACATAAATACACCCAACTACATACATAGTCCTGACCCCACACTAAGAAGTCTTGTATCGTGTATCAGAAACGGACTTTTCGACACAAACACCCAGACCCGACACAAATACTTGTGCACAAGGACACAAGACAGCTTCCGTTTCAGCTTGGTTGGACAGCCTCTGTGGCGCAGTGGGTTAGACACCGCCTGTGAATCGAAAGGCCGCGGGTTCGATCCCCGCACCGAAACAAATATTTGTGTGATCCACAGGTATTTGTTTCGGTCTGGGTGTTTGTGAGACCGAAAAGTCTCTCGTAGTTTCTGGTACCCACGTCACAAGAGTCGATCTTAGTGTGGCGTCAGGACTATGTATGTGACTGTTGGGTGTATTTATTTATTATTTATTTACAAACATTTATCTTTAGGATCACAGCGGCCACTCGTTTCATAGCCGTCTAACCGACCAGTCAAGGAGGCTGTCAGTAATACGTCTCAATGTTTCGGGTCCTTTACCGCTGTATTGTTTATACTGTAATCTGGGCAGATAAGAATTTCTTTTCTGTCTTCATTCAGATACCAAAGAAAAGCATTTTAAATGGTTGAAAATAATTATATTTTGTAAAAAATCTGCGTGGATAGAATCACATACAGCTAAGTTTTTAAAATTTTTAAACTTACTTTTTATATGAAAATAAAATGAAGGTAGTTATTTAACATTGACTGTTGATGATTAACACCTCAGTCATTCCGTGTTCACGAAGATTGTAGTCTAAGTCGTCAGCGAATTAATAAATAAGCAAAAAGTGAGATAAAAAAGTAAAATTGATTTATTCAATGTGTCTAACATTCATGTTATCATGTATATGAAAGTGTTGTGTTTTTAATGGTAGGCATTTATTTCCATATTTTTTTTGAACGCGTTAATATCAGGAACTACAGGTTCGAATTTAAAAATCTTTTAATGTTGGATAGGCCGTTTATCGAGGAAGGCTATAGGGTACCTTTAATCGCGATAAATATTAAGTGGGTCTTTTAAACCGCGAGTAATACTCGGAGAGTGCCCCGCTCACACCCGCCACTGACACTCCTGTAAGCCAGGATCAACAGTGGCACTCATTTTAATGACACTGAGCATTGAAGCTCAGCGAGTCTCCGGGAATGTCTAGCTTGTCTTTAACCCGCAACGAAATGAATCACAAAGTTTAATTAATAGGAGGAGTTGGGAATGAATAGCGTGTAATAGTCCTTCATATTATAATTAACTTACAATAATTTGCCTTAAATTCGTAACTGTCTAACCTGTATAAAAATTCTCTCCTTTTTCCTTTTTTTATATCTATCCAAAGGTTGTCTATAAGAAATCGTTTGAAACGATAAGACAGCCATCTGTACTCTTTATTTTTATTTGTTGTTTTATAATTTGTGTTCTTGTGTACCGTAAAGAATAAAATAAATAATGAATAAGTTTTTGTACCCGTCTATCTTATTTGAGTGATGTAATAAGACCATATATTTAATCACAACTACGCCGTGTCATTTGAGGGGTGGCGCATCAATTGGCACAAACATACGAGGTGCGTGATTTATATTTTTTTAGCTATTTCAAAAGTCAATATATTTTTGACAGCCTCCGTGGTGCAGTTGGTTAGACGCTGGCTGTGAAACAAGAGGCCGCGGGTTCGATCCCCAATCCGAAACAAATGTTTGTGTACACAAGTATTTGTTTCGGGTCTGGGTGTTTGTGAGAGCGAAAAGTCTCTCGTAGTTTCTGATACACGACACAAGACTCGATCTTAGTGTGGGGTCAGGACTATGTATGTGACTGTTGAGTGTATTTATTTACACAACGATGCCCGATTGTATTCGGATATACAGAACCAGAAACAACACACGTGGCTCACTACGACGGCTTCTTACCTATGTTCGGTCGTTATCCGAAATCCAACATTCGACAAAGACATTTACTGTAATTATTTAAATATGCCAAAGGCTCGAGTATACGTGGTTTTCATTCGAGTAATAAGATTGAAGACTTAAGCCAAACTAATTAAAAACACACGGGTTCACAATACGAGCGGGAACGTCGGTAATAAATACGCCCAACAATCACAAATCTCGCGTACTTACACAAGTGTTGGTTTTCATCATAATTTGTATCTGTATCAGCCCATACACGTCATTGCAGGGCACGGTCCTCCTCTACAATCGAGAGTACGATTGAGAAGGGTTAGTACAGTCCACGCTGGCCTAGTGCGGGTTTAATCATATAATATTTATCCGAACCTATGTCAGACCAGCCATAATATTATTTAAGTTCATAATTCGCTTCCGAATTATATATTTATATCTTTTTTGTTAAACGAAAGACCGCTATGATCTAAACACAGACGAGTGTTTGTGTCACAAGCATTTGTTTCGGGTCTGGGTGCTTGTGTGTTGTCTCTCGTAGTTTCTGATATACACAAGACTCGATATTAGTAGACAGGACTATGTTTGTGCCTGATGGGTGTACGAGTATTTGTATATCTAACCTACCTAAATTACTAATCAATTATAGGTGAAACATTACAGATATTGGCCTGGGTAGGTACCACCGCAATGTCTATTTCTCCAAACAGCAGTGTAAATGCGCTGTTGTGTTCCGGTTTGAAAGACATTGTATGAGTAACTACTGGACATATCGAGACTTAACATTTTATACCATTTTTTTGGAATTCATAGTGTTGTTTGAGTTTGCTACTGTCCATGAGCGGTCCTTTCGCTTACCATCAGGCGAATGGCATGCTCGTCCCCCCATTTATTCCAATAAAACAATTCTATTAGAATAACACTGTAATTACCATCAGTAAATGCCGAGCCAAAAAAGCTACGTTTCTCTACAAAATATCAAAACTAATGTTGACAACTAACAATTATTTGGTTTCAGGTATTCGTATTACTTTGTAGTGCTCAAGTTAATCGGATAATAACGTACGGATCACTTAAGCTCTAAAACCATGCCAATTAAAGTGGCATTATTTTTAGTGGTATATTAGTTACAATTTCTACAACGATTGCACAATTTAAATTAGTCAGTGACACATGTATGTAACTACATAAACACATACATACATAAACTCATGCCTTTTTCCCAGAAGGGGTAGGCAGAGGTGCTACCCAGACAATCACATTTCGCCTTGTGTGTTCCGTTCCATGATGTAATAGGGGGCGAGCCTATCGCCATATCGGGCACAAATTCCTGAAGTCAGATAATGAATAGAAAAATCCAATATCACTTTGCCCGACCCGGGATTCGAACCCGAGACCTCGGCTTTGTACTTTGTAGTCGTACCGTAGTACAACTACGCCACCGAGGCAGTAAGTAACTACATGTACTTTACTGTATCCAGCTCATACACGTCCCACTGCAAGGCACGGGCCTCTACAATTGAAAGTAATATTGAGATACGAATATTACCCAACTTGACAATAAAAGCCAGTAAAATAAAACTTTTTTTTTACAGTCATATACATAGTCCTGACCCCACACTAAGATCGAGCCTTGTGTCGTGGGTATCAGGAACTACGAGAGACTTTTTCGGTCTCACAAACACCCAGACCCGAAACAAATACTTGTGGTTCTCACAAACATTTGTCTCGGTGCGGGGATCGAACCCGCGGCCTCTCGTTTCACAGGCGGCGTCTAACCAACTGCGCCACGGAGTCTGTCATGTCTATTACAGATTTCATTGCGGATTTTAAAAAAATATATGTATTTTAACTCCCCTTAGTTTCGAAGACCACAGCTTTCTGCATTCTTTTCCGAAACATATATAACAATCTTCAAAACCTACGGAAGTTAACAATCAATACAAATATAAAAATCCGCGGTTTAATCACTTAAAAATGGTTTTATTTTTATGCGTGAACATAATACATAATAGTATAAATAACTAAAAACAAGCTTAAGTATAAGACCCAATGAAAAAGGAAAAAAAATAGTTATTGAGTTTACAATAAAAAAATGGAGATTTTAAAATATATTTTTTACAAAAAACGTCTAAATACGGCTAACTTATCAAAAAAAGGCAGCTGCGCAAAAATTACCCACATATTGTTAAAATTTATTGCTGAAGGTTTTTACATACTTTTTAAATTATTGTATTGTCGTTGGTCCTTGATAAGTATGCAAAATTTCAAGTCAATCCGACGTTTTGAAGTGCTCGAAAATTGACATCAAAGATTCCGTTACATACAGGCGAAGCTAATAAAAGCGTTTTAAAAATGATTACAAAATTAACTAAATAATAAGATAAATGAGTCAATACATTTACTTTAAATTTTATAAGTATCAAAACTTCTTATAGAGGACTCAATCGATTTCCGAACATGTACGAACGTTTCCGAAGATTGCCGAACACGTTCACATCACGTTTTTAAGTTATACTCGCTCATTATGTGAATGATTATTAGTAATTAAATTCATTGTTGTTTAATTGTTGCCGTCAAATTACTTTATTTGTTAAGTGTGTTTATTATTATGATTTAAGTTGATAACTTGATTTGAATTTATTGTTATTTGACTTGTGGTGTTACTGCTGGTAGGTCTCTCACATGTGGGAGGCCGCCTGGGTAGGCACCACCGCAATGTCTATTTCTCCAAACAGCAGTGTAAATGCACTGTTGTGTTCCGGTTTGAAGGACAAGCCCAGAGTAACTACTGGACATAATGCAACTTAACATCTTATCTCAGGATGCCAAGCATTGCTTTGTAATTCATGGTGTTGTTTGGTTTCGCTACTATCGATGTGTGATCATATCGCTTACCATCAGGCGAATGGCATGCTCGTCTCGCAATTCATCGCAATAAATCAAGGCAGGCAAATCACTCGCCGATGCTTTGAACCCGAGACCTCCATGTTAGCAATGCCCTCCGATTATTGAAACCATAATTCATTTAATTCTATCCAATATTTTGATAAAAATAATTGTTACAGAAAACCTCTACGCTCTCCGTAGCGTGCGTAGCTATGCTACAGCTACGCGTCTACGCCGTAGTATTATGACGTAAGTGAACTTTTAAAGGACTTTTTTCTTTTTTAATTATTGGCAAATACAATTTATTTTCAAGTTCGATATAAACATGTATTGTATTGTATCAATATCTAATAAATGAGCACGGGCCTCCTCTAAAATCGAAAGTACGATTGAGAGGGGTTAGTACACTCCACGCTGGCCTAGTGCAAGGACTTTACATACCATAGAAATGACAAATCGCTATGGTATGCAGTTTTCCTCAGGATGTTTTCCTTCACTGTTATACTTCTATGCAGTTCTTATCTACCGGTATATCAATACTGCGCCCGAAAACGAAGCCAGGTGGTAGTTTTAGTGGTTACAGACACAATGCATCTAAAAATTTCGCAATAGAGCGGCAGTTTTTGCGATTTTTAACTATCGTGTTTGGGTGGTAAATACCTAGTTTTTGCGATAATAGTAGTTCAACCCTTGCGTGTATAAAATTAAAAATATATATACATCATTATTTTGGGAAAACTATGTATTTACCACCCAAATACGACGAGAAGTAAAAATTCCAAAAAAATTAATTGATAATTTTTTTTGCGAAATGTTTAGTTGCATTGTGTCTGACGTCATAATACTACCTGGCTTCGTTTTCAGTCGCACTTTGGACATATTCTGTATTTTCAAAAATTTGTCTAGCATTAGCTTCCACAAAAACCGTATTAACATATTACCTAATAAAAATCCTGTTTATATTTTCTAAAAGCAAACCTTTTTAATATCCACGTCCGGTAAGCAAGGGTTTTATTAAAAAAACACAGCTTTATAGAAACAAAGGTATAATCATGGGGAATAAGGATTTCCTCGGAAACGGGAAGTCGTGCCTCCCTCTCTAATATACCCGTCTCTTTCTACGCTACCTTTTACATCCATGCGCGAAGTATGGATGCGGCAATTTATTTAGATTTTATTTTGTATTTTTACGTTATTAAAACAAACAATAAGTAGATAAAAATTAATGTTTCGGCATTTTAAAGTTAGCTTTGAATTCGTTATTGTTAGATGATCTAATTTAAAAGTTACAATACGTATTTTTCGGTAAAAACTCTTTATACGCTTAATTGTCCGAGAACCGCTTGCTTTTATAATATAACATTAGCAAAATCACATTTTATTAAAGTCGATGGCGTATTTTTGGTACGGTTACAAAGCTGAGATCTCGGGTTTGAGTCCCGGGTCGGTCAAAGTGATATTGGATTTTTCTATTCATTATCAGCCCGGAGTCATGAATTTGTGCCCGATATGGCGATAGGCTCGCCCCCTATCACATCGTGGGACTGAACGTCTTGGGTCGTATCATAAGCTACGAGAGACTTTTCGGTCTACCAAACACCCAGACCCGAAACAAATACTTGTACATACATACATACATAAACTCACGCCTTTATCCCCGAAGGGGTAGGCAGAGGCGCCACCAGGACACCCACATTTCGCCTCGTATGTTCCGTCCCATGAAATACTTGTGGTTCACACAAATTGGTTTCGGCGCGGGGATCGAACCCGCGGCCTCTCGTTTCACAGCCGGCGTCTAACCAAATACACCACGGATGCTGATATAATATTACACTAGTTATAAGTTTAAGTAAGTAAAATAAAAACATATATATTGCTCATACAAAAAAGACTCCACGCCCATTTATACCGCATCAAAATTCACCTCGCTCCACGTGTAGTATTGAACAGGCCCCAGTGTAGAAGCACCGTCAGCGCCGCGCGCATGTATCTTAGCCATTTCCACCAAAAATATTAGAAACATACTAAAAAACACCGGAAAATCCACTGACAAATACCTTTAAATACATCTCGCGTGTGAATTGTTCAAAAACAATGTGTGGTGAAGTGTGGAAACCGTTTTTGCTGAAACACTGAGTCATTCAAAATGGCGTAACGTTGTGATTCTCCCTCCTAGATTTTGAGGTATGTAGACAGTGATAACTGCTTAAATACAGTTTAAATTAATCTATAATATGTCTAGATTAAATATGTAATAGATTGGATTAAAAATCTGTGGTAAAATTATATATATGACATACTTAAATTTAGGTTGTTGTTCTTACAATGACTTGCAAGAGTTCAAGACCTTTGTAGAGCTATATTTAAGTTTCTAGTATAGTATTTCTATTTAAGTATATTCAGTAATAACCTTAATACATAACATACATACATAAACTCACGCCTTTATCCCCGAAGGGGTAGGCAGAGGCGCCACCAGGACACCCACATTTCGCCTTGTATGTTCCGTCCCACGATGTGATAGGGGGCGAGCCTATCGCCATATCGGGCACATATTCCTGACTCCGGGCTGATTACGAATAGAAAAATCCAATATCACTTTGCCCGACCCGGGACTCGAACCCGAGACCTCAGCTTTGTAACCGTACCGTAATACAACTACGCCACTGAGGCAGTCCATACCTTAATACATAAATATGGTACAAATATTACAATAGGTCATGAAATTTCGATAGTGTATATATACATCTATATAACGAGTATACAAGGACAAATACGTCATAATGAGTAAGTCGCGTTTCTGGTTCTGTGTATCCGGGTACAATGCATCATTGTGGAGAGATGAACATCTCACGTCGGTGGATACTGTCTGTATCTGTTTCGGCCCATACACGTCCCACTGCAGGGCACGGGCCTCCTCTACAATCGAGAGTACGATTGAGAGGGGTTAGTACACTCCACGCTGGCCTAGTGCAAGGACTTTACATACCATAGAAATTCTTCACAGTAAAACCATAATTTACCATTTTTTTATTGAAATGAATGGAGAGACGAGCATGCCATTTGCCTGATGTAAGCGATACGACCGCTTATAGACAGTAGCCATGAATTACAAAGTAATGCTTGGCGTTCCACTGCGCTCGCCATTCTAACACAGTTTGTAAGTCTCAATTTGTAGTTAAAAAAACGTTTAATAAAACATGTCAAAAGTCATAGCCCTCTCGTTTTTCAATCACATTTCACCTCCACAATCGATTTAAAACTCTATACCAAAGTGTTATAGTTGACAATTGCGTGGATGCAACCACCCCACCTTCAAATTAAACGGATTTTGACAAATGTTTCACAAGGGGTCGAGAGAGGTTTTAAACGACATTACCTTTGATAATGATTGGAAAAGACAATCTTTAAAAAGTAGGGTAGGAAAAAAACTTTAAAAACTACATTTTATGTATCTTCTTCTATACAAATAATAAATTTGTAACCGATCGATGTCTGTACATGGAAGATAAATGAGAAAAACTAATATAGGGATCTGTATTAACGTAATAGAGCCCAAAACAATGATTTTTGATTTTTTGTCTGTTTGTCGGTTTGTCTGTTAATTGGTTTTCGCGATCCGATCTACGCAGACGGAGCTCACTTTGTCTTGAGGTCTGGCAGTGGGTCTGTTGGGTTCCGATTTAATTAAATGTAGAATTGGATCCCATGATGGTGCAAGCTTCAAGCCATCTCTAGTTTTATTTCAATGCGAAACATTCGCGTAAATCTAAGAAACCATTATACGTTTTATTTATCAATGCCAAGTTAAATGGAAATTTATATTTTTATACAAAAACACTTTCTAATTAACAAATAAGTATTCCTGCCTGCCTGACTAGTTGTATTACGGTACGGTTACAAAGCTGAGGTCTCGGGTTCGAGTCCCGGGTCGGGCAAAGTGATATTGGATTTTTCTATTCATTATTATGTGGGTGTCCTGGTGGCGCCTCTGCCTACCCCTTCGGGGATAAAGGCGTGAGTGTATGTAAATCAGTATGCCAAATTATGTTTAAGGGACGTAAATAACCGACTTCAATAAGAGGAGGTTCTGCATTATTTTATTTACTTGATATCTCCGTGAATTCTGGATCGATTTTGTTGATTTATTCATTGATGCAAAGTATTTTATTCAACATTGGTTCCATAATGAAGTATACGCTTTGAAACAAACAAATAGTTTTCCAAATCGGTTCAGACGTCTTCGAGTAATCGGTGAACATATATAGAAAAAAAGATTCCGACGAGTCGAGAACCTCCTTTTTGAAATAGAAAAAATATTTACGGATTTGGTTTAATTATTACATTCTTTAACTCCCCTACGTTTTGATTACTTTCCAGCTTTCATGGTCACGGGGCGGTAGTCCACACCAAAAAACTCCGCGATAAAATCCTTAAAAATTATTGAAATAAAATTATTTTTTTAGGGATTTTATCGCGATTTGGTTTAATTATTACATTCTTTAACTTCCTGACGTTTCGATTACTTTACAGCTTTCGTGGTCACGGGGCGGACTGAATCGCGGTAAAATCCGTAAAAAATTAGTTTTATTTCAATGTGTAACATTCGCGTAAATCTAAGAAACCATTATCCAAACCTCCTTATTTGAAGTCGGTTAAATTGCGGTAAAAGTTGAGTATCTTTGGAGTTTGTAGTATAACAATATGGAGTAGGATTATTACTGTTTTTTTTATGACTTTGATGAAACGAGTAAGTTATTCGTTTGATGCGCGTCACGCTTACTCATGACATTAGCAACATTTCGCATCTTAATCTTATTGTTATAACTGTATGAAATGAGTAAAAATATTAAATTAATATGCTGGGAATTGATAAAACTCGATAATCAAAAATACATACATAAACTTACGCCTTTTTCCCAGTAGGAGTAGGCACTAGGCAGACGTGCTACCAGACCCACATTTCGCCTTGTATGTTCCGTCCCATGATGTGATAGGGGGCGAGCCTATCGCCATATCGGGCACTTTCTGACTCCAGGCTGATAATGAATAGAAAAATCCAATATCACTTTGTCCGATCCGGGACTCGAACCCAAAACCTTAGCTTTGCAATCGTACGGTACAACTACGCCACCGAAGCTAGCAGGTATTCTCCGAAACTACAAACGAATGTTCGTACCGACGTAAAACTGTACGAATGTGCCTAAATATCCATCCATCCATAAACTCACGACTTTATCCCAGAAGGGGTAGGCAGAGGCGCCACAAGGACACCCACATTTCGTCTTGTATGTTCCGTCCCATGATGTGATAGGGGGCGAGCCTATCGCCATATAGTGTTGAGTAGGACATGACTTGAAAAAGAGTTTGTAAGAGTAGCCTCATTTTTGTACTGAGCTAGTACAATGTCCCACTTCAATTGAAGCAAGGCGTACTGACGCTTGTCAATACGTTAGATAGTTTGAAGGTATTAGTACAAATATTAGTACTGTCTGACACAGTGCTTCTCCGTCATATAAAATATTCCTCTCTCCCTCGTTTGAAGCACGATCATGTAATTGACGTAGTATTGTTAGCATGTACATCACTCCCTCTCGCTCTCATCCTCCCATATAGTTAATGACGTAGTGTAACGAGTACCGGGACACAAAATATGAAGTAGTACACTTTAAAAAGTTGAGCCGCTCTTACATTTTGACGTCATGTCCGGGACAAATGTACTACCTCTTGTATGTCCTACTCAACACTATCGCCATATCGGTGTGTCTAAATACTCTGCGAAATGTTCGATTCCTCTATCGTACGTATATAGACTAAGTTTGGAGTGAACGATAAGTTTCATAGAATAGTATTGATTGTTACAAGTGGAAAACTTTTATCTTATACGTGGACGTCGAACGTTCGAATATTCTAACTTCGTGCCGGTGAACAGAGTAACTCCCAGGTAGTGACAGACGTAAATGCAAATAGATGCCTCGGTGGCAGAGTTGTACTTTTTCTTTCTTTCTATAAATATTTTGTTTTCCATGTACGCCTACCCAACTTATATTATCTGATAAGACTACCACTGTATTATTGGACAGCCTCCGTGGCGCAGTTGGTTAGACGCCGCCTGTGGAACGAGAGGCCGCGGGTTCGATCCCCGCACCGAGACAAATGTTTGTGTGAAGCACAAGTATTTGTTTCGGGTCTGGGTGTTTGTGAGACCGAAAAGTCTCTCGTAGTTCCTGATACCCATGACACTAGACTCGATCTTAGTGTGGGGTCAGGACTATGTATGTGACTGTTGGTTGTATTTATTATTATTATTTATTATTTTATATTTCATAAATTCAAACTATAATGTGTGAAAACTCTTTCGGCCTTCTATATTTTGATCTTATATTATATTGTTACTAGCTGTAAGTTTTCCTATCAGTATAAAATAAAATTAATAAATAAAATATACTGCCTTGGTGGCGTAGTTGTACAGTACGACTACAAAGCTGAGGTCTCAGGTTCGAATCCTGGGTCGGACAAAGTGATATTGGATTTTTCTGTTCATTGTTAGCTCGGAGTCAGGAATTTGTGCCCGATATGGCGATAGGCTCGCCCCCTATCACATCTTGGGTGAGACATACAAGGTGAAATGTGGGTGTCCTGGTAGCGCCTTTGCCTACCCCTTATGGGAAAAAGGCGTGAGTTTATATATGTATATTAATAAGACTCTACCTTGCAACACACAAATGCATATTCAATTTTCGCCCCTGAAATTGTTTTCCGATAAAATAAATCTTTATGGGCAAGATTAGTCTCGTGTCGCACACTTTGGATGGGTTAACTCAAAGTGGGTCCTCCGGGGCCGCCGAAAATTCAATTGGCCACTCGTAATGGCTCCTGTCTTTGGTTTTAAGTGTACATACATGAAGCAATATAGATGTCGCTAGTTCCTTAAACGAAATTTATAATCTACGATGATTAATGTTTTATTGATATCACCACGCATTAAAACGAGGAAGGTAAACATCGTGAGGAAACCTGAATACCATAGCGATTTGTAAGAATTTCTATGGTATGTAAAGTCCGCCCACACTAGGCTTGGTGGACTGTACTAACCCCTCTCAATCGTACTCTCGATTGTAGAGGAGGCCCGTGCCCTGCAGTGGGACGTATATGGGCTGATACAGACATGCCGTGAATCGAATTATTTTGCACCTGTTAATCATCAGCTCTGTGGCGTACCTTGAAGCCTATGTCCAGCAGTGGACTGCAACGGGCTGATGATGATCATCACCGTATGTTGAAACGTTTCAGTTTGCTATCTAATGTTGGCGTCACATTATTGGTTTAGTGATGTCCCAGTTAAAAGTAACATACATAAACTCACGCCTTTATCCCCGAAGGGGTTAGGCAGAGGCGCCGCCAGGGCACCCACATTTCGCCTTGTATGTTCCGTCCCATGATGTGATAGGGGGCGAGCCTATCGCCATATCGGGCACAAATTCACGACTCCGGGCTGATAATGAATACCAAAATCCAATATCACTTTGCCCGACCCGGGACTCGAACCCGAGACCTCAGCTTTGTAACCGTACCGTAATACAACTACGCCACCGAGGCAGTCAACAGTAAAAAGTAACTGTGTTTTAAATAAACTGATAATAACGTAATCCAGTGCTAATCTACACTAATACATAGTTGAGGAATTTGTTTGTTTGACCGCGGTAATCTCAGGAACTATTGGTTCGAATTGAACAATTATTTTAGTGTTGAATAGTCGATTTATCGCGGGAGGTTATAGGGTGAGTTTTATCCCGAGAAAATATATAACGGGTTACGGGACTTTTATCCCGGAAAAACTTATAAACTGGCGAAGCTGCGGCCAATACTAGTGGATTATGAAAATGACTAAAAGAAACCTCGTTCAAGGAAACCAAGCTTTTGAACACGTGAGGCGTATATTCATACAAAACATACACAAACTCACGCCTCTTTCCCAGAAGGGGTAGGCAGAAGTATCAGAACACCCACATTTCGCCTTGTGTGTTCCATCCCACAATTTGATAGGGGGCGAGCTTATCGCCATATCGGGCACAAATTCCTGACTCCGGGCTGATAATGAATAGAAAAATCCAATATCACTTTGTTCGACTCGGGATTTAAACCCGAGACCTCAGCTTTGTAATCGTACCGTAGTACAACTACGCCACCGAGGCAGTCTTATTAATATCATAAACTGAACTTCGATTACGAGTGCGCTGTCTGTTTAATGAAAATGAAAATATTTTATTGAACCCATGAAATGTCATACATTATTTAGATTCAGTCACTTTTTTCCACTACCACCCGGTTCACAAGGCTGTTTTCGCCAGAGAAGAACGGGCAAGAAACTCTAGCGTTGCTCTTTTTAAAACAAGTTTAAAAAAGAGTGATTATTATCTACAAATGTTACAAGTTGGTTTAAATCAGAGCAATTCATTAAAATAACATAATAATAAATAAATACACCCAACAGTCACATACATAGTCCCTATATACCTTTACAAACAAGAACCGGGAGTATACAAAATAGATTGCGACTGTGGCCTCTCTTACATCGGCCAAACCAAACGAAGCATAGGGACCCGCGTAAAAGAACACATAGCTGACGTCAAACACCGACGCTCAACGAAGTCTGCAGTTGCTGAACACAGAGGAAGGCTCCAAGGCCCCAAGGCCCCAAATCCTCGCTAAAGAACACCGTTTCCTACCCAGGCTGTTTCGCGAGGCTATTGAAATTAAAAAACATCCAAATTTCATTAGAGAAGATGGCTTGAAGCTTGCGCCATCATGGGATCCAATTCTACATTTAATTAAATCGGAACCCAAAAGACCAGCTGCCAGACCTCAAGACACAGTGAGCTCCTTCTGCGTAGATCGGATCGCAAAAACTAACTAACTTTTTAAATTATCTTTTTAATTTAATATTTGTAAATTAAGGGTAGTTAAATTGTAATAGTCACTGAGCGGATGCCTAATACCTCAGTCCGCCCCGTGACCACGAAAGCTGTAGAGCAATCGAAACGTCGGGAAGTAAAAAAATTTAAAAATTAAACCAAATCGCAATAAAATTCGTAAAATATAGTTTTATTTCAATATAATTTTTTTGTTGCTTATCGTTACATAACAATCGATGTCTGATCAAAAAATCTTTTAAAGTTTGTGATACACGAAACAACATTTGTATGTTAATTAGCGGGAGTATGTTTAAGTGTATTTATTAATTTAAATTATTTTTTCAAACAATTATTTTTATTTTCAGGTTCGAGATTTTTCGTGATTGTTCAAAGGTAAGGTTTTTTATCAAAATAATATATGTATACATGTATATTAAACTCAGCCCGAAAATTAATTATCGGGGAATTTGTGGAGCGGAATAAACAATATTTGCACCCGAGCGAAGTCAGGCAGGGCCGCTAGCAAACTAATATTTTATTTATTTACATAAGTACATAAACTCACGCCTTTTTCCCAGAAGGGGAGGCAGAGGTTCTACCAGGACACCCACATTTCAACTTTTATGTTTCGTCCCATGATGTGATAGAGGGCGAGCCTATCGCTATATGGGGCACAAATTCCTGATTCCGGGCTGATAATGAATAGAAAAATCCAATATCACTTTGCCCGACCCGCGATTCGAACCCGAGACCTCAGCTTTGTAGTCGTACCGTAGTACAACTACGCCACCGAGGCAGTCAATTTTATTTATTTATTTTATACTTATAGGAAAACTTACAGCTAGTAACAATATGATATAAGATCAAGATTTAGAAGGATTTATGAAATCAGACAGTGATAGTCTTATCAGATAATATAAGTTGGGTAGACGTACATGAAAAACAAAATATTTGTAGAAAGAAAGAAATGGAAAAAACATCCTTTGATTAACTTGAAGAAAGAAATTATTACATAAACACCTTTTCAATTCAACAAGTTTTTTTAAAATAAATAGTTATCTAAGTCGCTCAAGGCTAAACTATAAAATAAAAGAAAAAGAATTTGATGCAAAACCTTTTTCTAAAACAAAATGTCGGTTTTCCTTACTCAGACAGTTCCTAATATATCGTATATATCAAGTTAAATCCTTTGGGGCGTCCGTTTGTCATCCAGGTGGGGAACAAGGATACACGGTTACGATATTTCATCCCTAGGGATCATCTAAAGAAAGTCCTTATGAATTGTATCGCTTTTACAAGTACAAATCATGAAACTAAGGTACAATTACAACGCTCAAGTCTCCGGTTTAATAATAATGATAATAAATACACCCAACAGTCACATACATAGTCCTGACCCCCCACTAAGATCGAGTCTTGTGTCGTGTATCGTAAGTACGAGAGACTTTTCGGTCTCAAAAACACCCAGACCCGAAACAAATGTCTGTAGATCACAAAAACATTTGTGTCGCCATTCACTAAAATAAAAATAAATATCTCTGTCAACTGTATGCGTTCCTAGTACTTGAAAGGTGAAAACCCCATTTAAATTAAAATTTTCTCAATTTTCATATATAGCCAATATGAAAGTTCATCAACCTATTTTGTATCAATATATCTTTGCAATATTCATGCATTCCTAGTACTTGAAAGGTGTAAATCCATTTAATTTTCAAATTAGGTGTGATGTCTGTAAATTCTAGACTGCCCTCTCTTTTCCTTTGTTTATATCTATCCTAAGGTTGTCTGCAAGAAGTCGCCTAGAGCGATAAGACCGCCATCTGTACTTTTTGTTAATTTGCAATATCTTTAAGTGTTTGCAGCCAACCCGCACTAGGCCAGCGTGGTGGACTATATGGCCTAACCCCTCCCAATCGTACTATATATTGTAGAGGAGGCTCGTGCCCTGCAGTGGGACGTATATGGGCTAATATCGCCAAATGAAAGTCACTCGCTTAGAACAAAAATGTTTCTACTAACTATATGCTTTCCTGGTACTTAAATAACTTCATGTTACCTTTTTGGCTGTCGGCGTGCGCGCGCATCGTAAAATTTTACTCAAATATTTTTTTCAAACGCCATAAGAAATATGTATAGCTCCAAAATTATTTTACAGCTGCTAAAATTGCTTGTCACAATTTGACATTTCCAAGTGGCTTTGACATTTATATGACATTTGGTGTGTAGTGTTTGACATTACAACTTATTACGAAGCTTTTTTAGGTAAAGCCGTGTCTTGAAAGATTGTCGGAACAATACAATAAACTCACGCCTTTATCCCAGAAGGTGTAGGCAGAGGCGCCACCAGGACACCCACATTTCGCCTTGTATGTTCCGTTTCACGATGTGATAGGGGGCGAGCCTATCGCCTTATCGGGCACAAATTCCTGACTCCGGGCTAATATTGAATAGAAAACCCAATATGACTTTGTAACCGTACCGTAATACAACTACGCCACCGAGGCAGTCGGAATAGGAGCGAAGCAGTATTGAAAATGTAGCAAAAACAGTATAGTTGATTGTCGTCACGTTGAATAAAATGTTTCTAATGTGGACTGGAGTCAAAAAGTCGTCATCATCAGCCCGTTGCCCACTGCTGGACATAGGCCTCTCCCGCGGTACGCCACAGAGCCCGGTCTGCTGCTTTACGCATGCAGTCGCTGCCGGCCCTCTTGTGCAAGTCGTCCCGCCAGAGGACGTCCCACGCTACGTTTCCCAAGACGCGGTCTCCACTCCAGAACACCTATCTATAAAAAGTACCTATCTGCGATTGGGCAGAGCCGGGCCGGATCGACATTTCTCACCTTTTAAGCCAGTATTGTTGAACAGCCTCCGTGGCGCAGTTGGTTAGACGCCGGCTGTGAAACGAGAGGCCGCGGGTTCAATCGGACGAGACAAATGTTTGTGTGATCCACAGGTATTTGTCTCGGGGGTGGGTGTTTGTCGAAAAGTCTCGTAGTTTCTGATACACAAGTCTCGATCTTAGTGTGGGGTCAGGACTATGTATGTGACTGTTGGGTGTATTTATTATTTAACTATAAAGAAACTAGTTTAGAACCTGTTCACCCCGTTATCTATAAAAAATAAATTTAAGGCAATTATAATTTAAATAAAAATAAATGTCTCTATACGGGTATAGAACCCACGGCCTATCGTTTATAGCGATCTTGTCACCTTCTGCGTCACAACCTGTGTTTTACCATCGCGTGATCAGAAATCGTATATCAAAATAAAATATGTTGTTTTTTGTAACATGAACAGTGGTGATTATGCCATCACAGACAGGGACGAATTTAGGTCTGCATTGGGGGACAAAGCACCCATTGCTGGGATTGTAATGTGGACTTGTATTACTCGCAGCTTCCGCCGCGTGATATAGTTTTTCCAGAATAAAAGCCCTGTTATATATTTTCCCGAGATAAAAAGTACCTTGTAGCCGTCCTCGATAAATTGCCTAATCAACACTAAATATATAAATTAATTCAAACCAGTTGTCTCTGAGATTAGCGCGTTCAAACAAACAATTTTTTTTGCTTCATACCGGATATATCCAGACTGTGACCGAAAACGAAGCCCGGTGGTAGTTTTAATGATTACAAACACATAGTTACTAAAAAATCGTAAAAAACGCAACAGTTTCACTTTTATATGGACTTTATGAAATAGCGATTGATAAAAAAATATTTTCTCCGACAGTACAAAATGATTTCACACCTTGCCAATCGTATGTGGAAAATTCAAATATATATTATATCTTTATTAGGCCCCAGTCAACCGTTTGAGTGAATGTCCGACGTTGCATTAGCTGGAAATACATACATAAACTCACGTCTTTTTCCCAGAAAGGGTAGGCAGAGGTGCTACCAGGACACCCACATTTCACCAAGTATGTCTTACAATGTGATAGAGGGCAATCCTATCGCCATATCGGGCACAAATTCCTGACTCCGGGATGATAATAAATTGAAAAATCGAATAACACTTTGCCCGACCCGGGATTCGAACCCGAGACCTCATTTTGTAATGTTACTGTACTACAAGTATACCACCAAAAAAACACAATAAAAAATCCTAGCTTATTTCTATTTTAATACAGACGTATAATATCGGAACAATAGACCCCCGCTATAAAACTGAATCCGTACCTGATATTAATAAAGCAATCAATCTTTTTTAACGTTAACTAAAACTAAAGATAATACGAATATAAAAATATTTATTTTTCATAAAGCGGGGTTTTTGTGACTCAATATTTTTGTATCTATCCACAAAATGTAGGTTTTATACGATAAAGTTAATGGCAGGAAAGATAGGAACATTCTTGATTTGAAGAAACTAAAGGAAGATAAAAATATACAAAAAGGGGTTATTTATCGCAAAAATTATTAAACAATTATGAATTCTTAGTGATCCATACTTTAAAAGTGGTATAATCCAGGCATTAATCTAAATAGGTGACGCAAACTTCGAATTTATGAGATATCTGAGAGGCCGCCTGGGTAGGTACCACCGCAATGTCTGTTTCTCCAAACAGCAGTGTAAATGCTGTTGTGTTCCGGTTTGAAGGACATTGTAGCCAGAGTAAGCACTGGACATAGTGACAACATCTTACGTCTCAGGATGACGAGCGCAGTGGAGTGCTAATCATTGCTTTGTAATTCATAGTGATGTTTGGTTTCGTTATTTTCCATGAGCGGGCGTATATTTTATTTCCAACTCCTCCTATTTAACTTTGTGATTGATTTCGTTGTGGGTTAAAGACAAGTTAGACATTCCCGGAGACTCGCTGAGCTTCAATGCTTGGTGTCATTAAAATGCGTGCTGTTCATCCTGTGACACAGGAGTTGCAGTGGCGGGTGTGAGGGCGGGACAGTCTATGTCCATAAGCGGTCGTATTGCTTACCATCAGGCGAATGGAAGTCGTATTTTTCATAACATTTATATTCAAAAATTTTTACTTTCTTAATTATTTACTTTTTGATTTAATTTTGTTTTGTCTTTTTTTTATTAGGCGTTATAAACCATTCATTTTTTCGTTTAAATATTTCTTTAATTTTTTCATGGTTTCTATTTATGTTAATCTTCTATATTTATTGTTTTGTGTCTGTGTATGTAGTTGTTTTCCTATTACTCTTAAGCAAATTTGTCAACACTCATAATTGTTATGTTTACCAGTAAAAATACATGTATATAGTACAATATTTATGTTCTGTGTATTCGTAAGCATAATGTTAGTGTTGCTCAATAATAAAATAAAATTGAATGCTCGATTCGCTTTTCAATGCTTTAAAAAATATTCATAGGTTATTTCATTGTACTTTTTCCTGTCGCTAAAAAGCAGTATTTCCAAGCTAACATTGCATGTCGACCTAGGCTATAATCTAGATAGCAATGGAAAGTAAAAACAAATGCACGTAAAACTTGATTGAAACTTAATAATAGATGGCGCTGGTCAACTGGGTTTTTCCTGCATTATCACACGTCATTTGTTTTCGAACGGAAACAAATGTTGGGTTACTTCAAAAAAGGATTGTGTTTTTCATAATTAAGTGTGGATATTTTCATGGGTTCAATAAAATGTTTGTAAAAATTTAAAAAATCGAATGTGATATTATGAAAAAAACACCTGCATATATTACGTTCTGTGTATTTTTATGTCGTGTTATATTTTTTGTGTAGAAAATAATCAAACGCAATTGTTCCAACATTTTATTTAATACATTCAGTCTTATTATCAATACAATATGCATATTTATATACTCAAAAACTGGATAAATATGTTTATTTTTATAATAACCCTAAAATAGGTATTGAAATGAAACTAAGTTTTACGGATTTTATCGCGACTTTAGTTTAACTCTTTACATTATCCCATAACTTCCCGAAGTTATTTCACTGTGAAATTAGTTTTATTTCAACGTTACACATTCGCGTAAATCTAAGAAACCATTATCTAAAATGTACTTACAAGTCGGTTGCCCGATATGAGAAATAAACATAGTTACATAATTTTGTTGACTGCCTCGGTGGCGTAGTTGTATTACGGTACGGTTACAAAGCTGAGGTCTCGAGTTCGAGTCCCGGGTCGGGCAAAGTGATATTGAATTTTTCTATTCATTATCAGCCCGGAGTCAGGAATTTGTGCCCGATATGGCGATAGGCTCGCCCCCTATCACATTATGGGACGGAACATACAAGGCGAAATGTGGGTGTCCTGGTGGCGCCTCTGCCCCTTCGAGGATAAAGGCGTGAGGTTATGTATGTATGTATGTATGTATGTATGTACATATTTTTTTTAATATCATACATCTTGTCACTACACCAAAGAAGGGACCTTCTTCTTATTTCAGCTACAGCAAGTCCACTGCTGAACATAGCACCCCCCCCCCCCCCCCCCCCATTATCCACATAGACCAGCTGGAAGCGGCCTTGGCCTGCGACCTTAACCAGGTCTTCAGTCCACCTCGTGAGTCCCTTCTTGATGGTGGGTGCTAAAGGCACCTATTTAAATGGAAACATAAATACACCCAACAGTCACATACATAGTCCTGGGACCTGACTTACTAACATCAGACTTTTCGGTCTCACAAACACCCAGACCAGAAACAAAAATTTTACTCGCCCAATCTTTTGTCTCGGGGAATCGTTGCCTCTCGTTTCACAGCCAATTTCTAACCAACCAGCCCCATTATAATTACAACTGCGTAGCGCAGTCGCGTCCAAAATACGATGCTATTTAGGAAAAAAAATTCTACCGATAGACGAGACACGTCAAAGAAATAAAGTGCCCCCGTATTTTAAAAGCACACTGCAATATTACATCACTTACCTGGTAATTTAATAAAATATTGTAACTTTAGACGATTTGCTTTCGGTTTGACGGCGAAACATTCATTTATTACTTTTAAACGTATGCGATAAGGCGTACTGCACTGTCACTGTCACGAAGCAAACTGCTTCATGTGTGGTGCATGCACCGCAAGTAGGTGCGACACATTTTTTGTACTGAATGTCTTATCTAGTCAATGGTTGGGGTATTGACTGTGTCTCTGTTGGGTGTAATGTGAAGGTATGTGGGGTGTTTTAACTGGCAACAAGGAGAATCATATTTGATACGATGGTTCTCCCGTGCTATTTAGGAATTTGGTAAATATACTCAGTGGCGTAGTTGTACTACGGTATGATTACAAAGGTGAGGTCTCGGTTTGGAGTCCCGGGTCGGGCAAAATAATATTGGGTTTTCGATTCAGTATCAGCCAGGAGTCAGAAGTTTGTGCCCGATATGGCGATAGGCTTGCCCCCTATCTCACCGTGGGACGGAAAACACAAGGCGAAACTTGGGTTTTCTGGTTTTGCACCTCTGCCTACCCCTTCTGGGAAAAAGGCGTGAGTTTATGAATGTATGTATTCAAATTACAAGAAGGCCACAATAAATAAAACTTTTCATTTAGGTTCAGATCATTTACATATTCTATAAATGAATTACAAGTCTTTTCATTTACTAGTAGAGGATTCCCGTACTGTCGTAATAAATGAACCACTTTATTTTGTGCGTAAGTAGGATTTAAGTAGCTTTTTAAAATGGGTCTAAAATTGATGATGCCATAATCCTGTGTTTCTAATACTAATTTAGCTTTAACAAGTTTAACTTTAGAATACCATCCGTATAAATCCATATCCGGTTCATTTATTCTGAAGCTAAATGGATTTTCATTTACTGGACAATTTGTTATATAATTACCCAGAGGTATTGAAGTCGGTGTAGTATGTATATTGTTAAATAAAATGTCTTTTAGTATGTTTTGATAAAAATACGGGATAGGTTCATTTAAAGTCTTTGGACCTTCATTTATATTCAGATAATTTGGGCTGTTATAGTACCATGGGTATGATTTATCCATATTAAGATTATTATTATCTAGAATTCTAGAGCAATAATTTACATTCGGTGGAAGATACATTTCTTTATTGAAATCATTTTGAATTTTGTCAGAAGGAATAAATTGACCTTTATTCAAATCTGTACTCTCGGTAAAAGGCATACGTTTCAAATTCATTTGATTGAAAGCATTTGGTTGGCAAGGTGTACTAGGGCTTAAGTTATACAGCCTATAGGGTGTAAAAGAAAATGGACTTTGTTGTGAAGGCATAGAAGCTAAATTGGTTTGACAGGGTACACTATCCTTGGAATTCAGGTACGTAGAAGTTATAAATGGAAATAGTTCTCGGAATGTCGAAGTAGGACTGAAATTTATTTGATTGAATGATTCTTTAGAAGGTAAACTAGGGCTGAGTGAAACTGAACGTTGTGACGGTAGAATAGAATCTGAATTGGCTTGATACGGTTCTTGATGAGAACTACAAAGTATTGTCGGATGTATAAATGGTTCAGAACCTTTAGTGGACGGAATAAAGTTGACATTTGTATGAGGAACCGAAATTTTAGTAATGGAATCTGAAAATGAATTAGGACTAGATGCGAGGCAAAATGGACCTAGTGCTGTGGGAGTAGAGTCTAAGTTCCTATAAAATGAAAGTGGATTTGCATTGTTTTCTATTGTTTTATAATTCAAGGATTCAGACGAAACCAATCTTTCTGGTAATGTAATAGGAGACATATTAGTCAAATATTGATTGTTATCTAAATAATCAGGTGTAAAGGAAACTGGATCTAGAGTTGATGGAATAGAATTGAAATTGGCTTCATCAGCTGTAGTTTCTAAAGATGTTGAGGAAGTTGGATCAAGATCCATTGGAATAGAGTCTAAATTAACTTGACTAACAGCTTTGGGAGTTAAATCCTTTGGGTATTTAAACAAATTGTAATATGAAGGTTGAATTTGAGAGAGAGGATATATAAAAGATTCTTGAATAGGAGATAAAAAACTTTGAGGAAGACCTATATTTAGCTCTGGACTTTTCATGCCTGATATCTTAATATCTTGTAAGGAATACGGGTTTTGATACCAGTTGTAATATTGAGAACTATAAGGTGTTCTCGTTAATATTTCTATCGTTGGTTGAGAAGTTACTTCAATTTTTGGGTCCAAATATTGTTTTACATTTGGTGTATTCAGACTGCTTCTTATTAAGTCAGTATTTGAATCTCCTAATTTTTTTGATTCTGGATTTAGACGATAATTATTTGCATCAAAATTATTATTATTAGGTAAATTACTAACGAGTGAATTAGGAATTAAATTATTAATACTTATTTGTGGGTTTTCATTCGAAGGGATTTTTGGTGTTTGAGACGGTACGATTTCTGACGGCGTATTCAAAATGTTATAAGCGATATAATTTACATTAGAATTTGGACTTTCAGTTTGCACAATAGGGTCCGAATTTGCTTGTGGCATTGGTGGTAGTTTATACGTAGTAGGAAATGCACTTGGTATATTTTTCGCTTTCAAATAAACGAAATCTGAATTCATATTGGAATTTGGATACTCAGCTTGTACTTTAGGGTTCAAATTCATTTGCGTTGGAAATTGGTTAAGTGGAGTAGGAAGTTTGTTTTTGCTTATAACACCTTTTAAATAATCAAATGGTGTACGTATTGCATTAGAATTTGTGCTCTCGACATAAGCAATAGGGTTTATATTGGCTTGCAGAGTTGGATGTTGACTAAATAACCTGAGAATATTTCGGTGTTCACTTGGTACATCATTCGCTTGTAAATAATTCAAAGGTGAAATGACATTTGAATTTAGATTCTCAGCTTGAATTATGGGGTTCATATTAGATTGGAATATTGGTAATTGATTAAGTCCGGTAGGATTTTTGTTTCCAATGTATTTCTGTTTCCAATCAAAAGGTGGGTAGATCGTATTAGTAATTGGACTTTCAACTTGAACTATAGGTTTCAAATTTGCTTGCAATGTTGGAGGCTGATTAAACGAAGTAGGAATATTTAGGTATGTACTTGTCACATCTTTTGTTTTTAAATAGTTAATAGGAGGATACAACGCATTGTAAATTGGACTCTCAGAATCAATAGAAGGGTATAAATTGGCTTGCAGTATTGATAGTTCGTTAAACCAATCAGGAATATTATATTCTCCAACATCTATATCATTAGGTCGCAAAGAGTCAAAAAGCGTATAAATCGCATTAGAATTTAGACTTTCGGATTGAGCAGTAGGGTTCTCATTACCATGAAACATTGGAAATTGGTTCCTTTTTAATTGTTCGAATGGTGTGTCAATAGTTTCCAAATATTTAGATGGTGGATATTGAGAAAGAAGCAATGAGGCCTCAGGTTGAAAAGTAGTAGAGGACATAGGATCGATATTAGTGGAAGCTCCTATTACGGGCCACGTCATAGAATAGACTGAAGAAGGAGTTTCTGTTCTAGATTGAAATCCACTTTGTATTGGTGTAGATAAAATGGTAGTTTGTTGATTGGGAGATGGCATATGATAGACTGTAGTGGAAGGTCCTATTACAGGCCAAGATGAAAGTCCTATTACAGAACTAGACGCTCCTATTTTAGGTTGAAATTGTCCTTGTAATGGTGTAGGAATTGTAGCTTGTTGATTGGGATAAATATTATCAAAATTATTTGCTAATTGATAGTCATTTTGTTCTTGATTAGGAATAATTTGGTTTGTGAAGTAATGTTCATTTAACTTTTGATCAGAAATCTGACTTCTAGGGATTGGTATGGTGATATCTGGAGGATTAATAAATTGTTTAAAATTTGACTGTATTGAATACGTTTGGGGAAGTTCTAAGCTTTTGTAGTCATCTAAATAAGATGGTTTAGTACCTGTAAAAGGATTATCTTTCAAAATTTGTGTTTGATTCTTTAGTAAGTTGTATGAGGGAATAGAATTGAGGTTATTTTCTTGTACCTCATTTACTCGGAATGGTTGTTGTATGTCATTACGAGGAGTATTTTGACTATTAGTATCATAAAGATTTTCAATTGTTGGTATATTATCGTTAAAAGGAGCATTATTAATGTTGTTTATAAATTCGTCTCCATATACTTTGTTAGTCCCGTAACTTAATTTATTAAGGTTATTTGTAAATGGATTTCCAAATACTCCTTTAATTTCATAATTTGACGAAGAAGGTTCGTTTAAATTCAGATATTCGTGATTTAGTTCATTTAAATTGAATTCATTATACAATTTTAATTGGTTTGGATAATTTGAATCTAATTTCTCGACTGGTGGAAGAATTTTTGTACCAATATTATCTTGGAAACTATAAAGTTTAGTTTTATCGTAATTATAACCAAAGCTTAACGGAGTTATTACATCTTTAAAAGGATTACTCTTATAAATTTGATATTTTGAGTAAATATCGGGGATAAATTTGTGGGCGTTAATGTTTTGCAGAGCAATATTTGATGGATACTTAACCTGATTTTTTAAGCCTGGTAAAATATTAGTAATATCTTGCTCTAATATTTTAGGGATCCCATAAAAATGGTTTGGTGTATCTACATTACCTATAATCTTTGGAAATAATTCTTCATTAAAAACATCATATTTTTCATGTTCTCCATTTTGGGATCTTGAATTAGGTGCAAAATTGTTCGTAGGATATATTTCTTCACTTATTACACCACGTTTTCTAAATTCTTGAGTTGAATGGTCTATATTTACTGGCACAGTGTTGGTAATCACTGGGTAGTTATGTATGTTAGTGGGGAAAATATTGTCATAATTATTTATTTCCAAAATATTACTCTCCTTGTTGACAATTTCTGTTTCTTTTTTCTTGTACAGGGGTGTATATTTTATATTTTCAATATAATTGCTTATTCCTTTATTGCTGATTTCATTACCCGTATATTCTCTGGGTTCATAGAAGTTCTTATTGTATTCTGTATTGTACCAATCTCTGTTTAGATCATTAAAATATGTTTTATATTCTGGTTCATCTAAATACTCATTATATTTTAGATAATAATCTGGTTTGTACATTCTTAAATTATCCACTTCACCAATACTTGGAGGAAACAGATTAATATTTTTCAATTCTTTGCTATTAATTGTCTCAACTTTATTCAAATGATTAATATTAGGATATTCATATTTTAAGTAATTATTTACGTTATGAATAGTCGGATATTTATACGGCTCTTTCATCGAATTCATGTTAAACGTATTTTGTGTTTCATATTTCGGTATTATCGGCATATCTTGCAGTAATTTATACTCTTGGTAAGGTAATCCTTTTCCTATATTACTAGTGTATTTAAAAGGTTCATTAACATAAGCTCTTCCATCTTCGTTATTATTTCCTTTAATGGTACCGCTTTCTAACTTTACTGGCATATTATAATTATCTATATTATCCAGTACATTGTCAAACTTCTCTATTCCAAGAGGATTGTAGTAATTATTTGAGGTTTTTGTAGTATTTTCGTCTGTTTTAAATACTGTATTAACTTTATTATCAATTTCTGCTCCATTAGGAGTGTTATAAATAGTGTTATAACCTTTAAAGTCTTTCGCTACGTTTTCAAAGTGAGGACTATATTTAGGTATATAATTATTCATGTTGTATCCAGCTAAATCCTCAACTTCTTTACTATAAGGCGTATAGTTGTAAATATTAAAATCTTCATTCGCTGTTGGTTTAGTACTAATCATTTTGTTTATATAACTATTACTTTCAACTAAACTACCAAGTCCTTTTAAATTGGGTGTATAATAAAATTTATCATTAATTTCTGTTCCAATAAGAGCCGGTTTTACTATTTTTACTATGATAGTATTATAGAATTGAGCGTTAGTATCTGAGTAAGCACTGCCATAACATAAGTTAGGTCTTTGAAAGTATTCTTGACTTTGTAGTTGAGAATTATGAAACTCTTGAAATTGTGGTGTAACAAAATTAGTCTCTTCTTCACTTGGTTTATAAGTTTCTTTCAATATTCCATTATAATTATTAAATACACTTGATGAAGTATGATCTAATGTCGGTTTTACTTGTCTTTCGTCTTGTGATAATCCAATTTCGTAGGTATTAGTAGCTGAGGGAATATTGTCAAACGTTGCTATTTGATTTTCGGTTGTTCCTATAGTATTTCTATATACAGTAGGTTCTCCTCTTACAAAAGGTTTTAAATTAGTTTTGGTACCAAATCTAGCATTATAATAAGTTGGTATATAACTGTTTCCATAATAAGTATAAGGGTTTATCCAATTTAAAGGTTTTATGTTTGTATCCAGATTTAATTTAGTATTGTGATTTGTGTCTGGTGCGTTAATTTTACTATTTGCTTTGTAAGGTAATTTCACGTTATGTAAACTATAATATTGAGTTCCTATGGGACTAGTGTTAATAAAATATTTAACATTTGGTGAAGTACATACATAGTTGATTTGTGGTATTTCATCAGCTGTTTTCTTTCTAATATCTCCTGTAGTTATATATTTATATCCTTCTGGAATAGCTGTTATTTTAGGATTGTATGAATAATTTTCAATAGTACTTGGGTCAGTATTTTCAAGCTTTTCTGAATTAAATATATTGTAGTGCTTATTGTAATTAGTTGAATCTAGATTAGGTCGGTAGAACATAGGTGCTTTATAAGTATCTGGATGGATCACAGTTTTTGGCACATACCCATTAACATTATTAGCTTCTAATGGATTAACACTAGATAATACATTTTCAATGGGGTTGTAGTAATTTACAATCGTACCAAAGATATTGTCTTTAGTTGGAATAAAATTAGTTTCATAATTATTGTCATTACTTAATCTCAGGTTATATGACGGTAATTTAGGTATATTATTATATACATCTTGAGGTTTTGCTTCAGTAAGACGAAAATCTTCATTCACATTTCCAGCTTCTACGAAATTTGGTGTTTTAAACTTGTAACCATTAGATTGGGAGCCACGTATTTGTATTTTAGGCATATTATAGTCTAAATCATAAGGTTCTACCTTGATTTGCTTCGAGTTTTCAGGTTTAAATATATTATGTCCTTCATCAACATGAAACCGATCTTTTAGTATAGTTGCTTGTGTATTTTCCATATTATAGTTAATTGGTATCCATGTATTGTATTTATCCTTAATGGAATATGCTTTGTATGCTTCTGTTACTTTATCAGGTTTAATAACTACTATTGATGTGTTACTGTTTTTGAGTGGTCTTGATGTTGGTCGGTTTCCAATTCCAGTTTCTGAATTCAAATCAAAATGTAAATTGGGTATATTATATGGATTTACAATGAATTCTTGTGGATTATTTGTATATTGTAAAAATGTAGGTATGTTATCACTTATAGCAGCTATACTTGTAGTCATTTCATTGGAATTGAGTGTGTTTGCATTATTTAAAACATAATTGTTACCCATTTTAGGTTCTAACACACCATTTTCTATTAAAGGTCTGTAGTTCGCATCAAATAAAATATTTTTAGCATTTCTTGTTGTATTATATTGTTCTCTATCTCGTGTTTCAGGTTGATAGTAATTACTTGTAGGTTCATATGCTCTTCCGCTCAGATCAAATTCATTAACTTTACCACCAAATTGTGCTTCAGTGTAATCAACTTTGTATACATTGGGTGCATTGCTCCATATATTATTAAAGTCAGGTCTTATTGCACCAAATACTCCTACATTAGGTTTGTACGATTCAGATTTTATATCAATGTCATTGACTTTGTTTATGTCATAATTGTTACTATTAATTCCTTGTGTTACTGCAATAGGCTGTGCTGCTTCATTATTGAAGTAAATATAAGGGTTTTCCTTATAAGTGGCGTGGTTTCTATTAAACGGTATTCTAACGTTCCTAAAATAGTTTTCAGCATCTACATCATGATGTTTATAGTACGTTCCGTAATTTTTATCAAATGCTGCTCCATCATTATCGAAAATGTTGTTATCATGTGCTTTAGTTTCAGATGTAGCACTAAACTCTTGTCCGTTTGTTTGAGAGTAATAATAACTGGCACCATCCATTGTGATCTTATTAGCTTTTGATACATCCATTATATTATTATAATTATCATAAATGTCGAATTGAGAATTACCAATTCTTTCTAAATTAGGTGTTTTAAAATAGCTCATAACTGCTCCAGCCTTTTTTTTGTTACTTGGTAAGGAATTTATACCAAAGTCCTGAACATTAGATCCTTGTGAATATGGATTGTAATAGTTTTCAGCTTTTACCATAATACGATTAGATGTTTGAGCTGGAAAATAATAATTTCCATAATATTGTTCGTTGAAATGTCTTGGTAGGACATTATAATAATAACTAACAGCTCGTGAGTTAGTAATATCAGGACTATTTAAATGTTCTTTAGGAAGTAAATCTTGACGTTGTTTGATATCTCTTTCATCTTGTATATTAATATTGTTAGAGTTCTTATTTAAATCAAACAATCTTATATTATCATATGGATTTCCTTCTAATGTGGAAAAAATTGTTTCTTTTTCATTTGCTTGGAGATTTTTACTAAAAACAGTTTCACCATTAGCGTTCATGTTTAAAGCATTGGTTAAATAAGGTTTTCTATACCCAAAAACATTATTATCATCAGTAGAGTAGCGGTTGAATGGTTTATTATAAATTAAATTATTATTTTGCTCGATACCTTCAGAAAGCTTATCTTGTCGTGAGCTTGTTGGAGTAGAAACCCAATAATAAGAAGGTTCATATCTTGCCACGAAAGGCGAATATGCAGAAAAAGGAATAATTTTATCTCGTTGATTAAAATAAGATTTATCATATTTATTTATATTTTTGTGTTCTTGGTAATTTATATAATTATCCACTTCAGGTCTTTCATCATATTCTATAGACTTCATATAATCAAATGTAGTCATGGGTGTTGAATTTTTTCTTGATATTTCATCTTTAGCATATGGGACTGTTTCACTCACTGCGGTAAAATCACCAATATTTTGACTAAACAATTCTGCATTATAATATCTATTATCAACAGTAGCATCTTTTACATATTCAACGCCAGGTTTTAAGTTATTTTGAATATTTTGAGCGTACAATTTGTTGAAAAATGGATTGTTTTCTTCGACTTTACCAATATTTGGCGTTACAACTCCTGTATTATTTTTATCACCAACATTTCCTGTCCAATATTGGACAGTGGGTCCCAAATTATCTGGTATATTTTGTGTATTCATATAGAAGGGATTATTGTATTGAACATTTTGTAATACTCTTTTATATTGGTGACCAACAATTTCTTTAAGATATTCAATACTAGGTCTCAAGTCACTATTAATGCTCGGGGTATCTATTGTTGGTAATTCTTCATTTGCAATTCCATTATAGCCAATGTTTGGCTTTTTATATTCTATATTGTTATCATAAGCTTTAGTTAGTCTTTGCAAGTAATTAATATCATTTTGAACTCTCCGTCTAAAGTTTACTTGATTTTCATTCACTTCTAGGTTGTCAATTCTCGGTTTCCAGTCTAGATGCCGCTGGCTATATGTGTCTAACACATGATTGTTCATGCCATTCTCTAAATTATTCTGTGCATAAAATTGTATTTTGCTTGGATTTTTATTAGGTAAATAAATATTATCATCATTTATGTATACAACATTGTTGTTCACGTTATTTTCTTTATTATTTTGTGCATTAAGTGTTATTTTATTTGGGTTTTCTTCAGGCAAGTTATTTTTTAATATTTCTACTCTTACTGGAAGAGAATTGTCTGAAGATATAGCATATACTACAGCATTGCCTTCGGGGGAAGTAAATCCTTTGTTTGATGTAACTTTGTCTGCGTTAGCATATACTTCTACATTTGATATTGATGAACTAATATCATTTACTGCATTAACTGTTTTATAATTATTTTCTTTGAAAATATCAGGTGCCTTAGATGAATATAAATTGAGATTACTATCTTGTCTTTGATTTAAGAAACTGTCATAATTATACATCATATTTGGAAAGTTATTGAAAGACGATTTTGCATCTATGTTTGAAAAGTTATTTAACATATTGTATACGTTTTTAAATTTTTTGTTTGGTATAAATATTTCATACCTGGGCCAAGATATTAAATTGTTATTTATTAATTCAATATTTGGTCTTTTCATCACATAATTTTTAAATCGGTTATAATAATCGTACCATATTGGTTTTCTATTATCTTGATACGGAAACCCTTCTGCATAAATTCCTGTTGCAAATCCACTGAAATAATTACCAATTTTATAATCGTTTGTTGGTTTTGGTAATAATATATTTGTCTCTTTCACATCTATAGCTCTATCTTCTTCTAAATTGTGTCCATAAATGTTTGCGTTGTTTAAATTATTTTCTTCTTTAATAGGAATGTTTTCTGTCGCATACACTCCAATAGTTGTATCTATTTCGTTGTCGAAGTTAATATTACTAATTTTGTCTCTTGTATTATAAGCAGGTGGATAAGCTTCAAAATATTTGTTATTATTGTCATATCTCACTTTTAAATTAATTAAATTATCAGCTTTGAAATCAATTTGTTCTCTAGTAGCAGGATTTCTAGGAAATGATGTCGTTTTGTATATATCATTGTCAGGATTGTAGTATTGTTTGGTATCTCTAGGATATGGCAAAGAATGAAACTGAAACAATAAACACAGAGCAATATTTATGGATGCACTTCAATTTTCAAGTAGGCAATTTCCATTGCTTGTTAAATGACAAGAAATTCTAGATCATTTAACAAGCTATGACAAAGGCAATTCTGAGATTTCAAATCAGGATTGTTGAGATCCATAGAAATCAAACTTTACCACGCAAGCCCAAAGAATTACCAATATATATTGATGATGATGATCATGATTATCTAAGTAATGATAAGTGCGTGGTGGCCTGTTGCAACGGACCAGACGCGGCTGCCTGTATGCCCACGGTGATCGCGGGTTCAAATCCCACGGCATACTGACTTTTCGGAGTCATGTGTGTATTGACAGTCAATCACCATGCACTGAAAAACATTGTGAGGAATCTTGCATACTATAGCGACATTTGTAACTATGGTATGTAAAGTCCGCCCGCACTTGGCTAGCATGGTGGACTTATTACCCTCTCAATCGTACTCTCGATTGTAGAGGAGGCCCGTGCCTGCAGTGGGACGTGTATGGGCTGATGCAGTAGAGTACTCTTGAAACCATAAAATATTAGGCAAAATTAAAATTACCTTTGTATACGCATAGTTGTGCAAGCCTTCCTTGCTCCAAGCAGGTATATTACTACACGATGAACAAGAGCCAATTAGCGATGACACCAGAAGTACATCTGAAATTGAACAAATATAAGTTAATTATCGAGTAACGTATACAGCGGCCGGATTGCCTCGGTGGCGTAGGTGTACTACGGTACGATTACAAAGCTGAGGTCTCGGGTTCGTATCCCGGGTCAGGTAAAGCGATATTGGATTTTTCTGTTCATTATCAGCCCGGAGTCAGGAATTTGTGCCCGATATGGCGATAGGCTTCGCCCCCATCACATCATGGGACGGAACATACAAGGTGAAATGTGGGTGTCCTGGTGGTGCCTCTGCCTACCCCATCTGGGGAAAAGGCGTGAGTTTACGTATTTAACAACAAATTGCTGTAGATTAAGCTGGTAAACGAAAGTATATATTATTTGTTATAATACGTTTACAACGAGCTCAATAACCCTGAAAATATTTTTGTTTTCTTTTCCAAATAATTCGTGCATGGTGGACAAGGTGGGCCGGCACCACCATTTTTACCTACGTTTTTGAAGTACCAGCACTCCTTCTATATTATAAATAAATAAATACACCCAACAGTCACATACATAGTCCTGACCCCACACTAAAATCGAGTCTTGTGTTGTATCAGGTACTACCAGAGACTTTTCGGTCTCACAAACACCCAGACCCGAAACAAATACCTGTGGACATCGATATCAATGTTACACTAGATAAGACATTCAGTACAAAAAATATGTCCCATCTACCTGCTGTGCATGCACCACACATGAATCAGTTTGCTTCGTGACTTTTCGGTCTCACAAACACCCAGACCCGAAACAAATACCTGTTGATCACACAAATATTTGTTCCGATGCGGGGATCGAACCCGCGGCCTCTCGTTTCACAGGCGGCGTTTAACAAACTGCGCCACGGAGATTGTCAAAAATAAATACACAAAGGTACTGGCTTTCGTGTTTTAAATCAGCTTTGTCTACTTTGCATAGAACTAAAACATTAAATATCAATAAGCAATACAAATTCTTTGACAATTAACACCACTTTGGTCGCCATATTGTCCGCCATTTTGCAGTGTTCTCGTAAATAATACTAATGTTCATGTTATTTTAATACAAGCACTAATCCAATTACAATTTTAGTTGTTTAATAGATAATTTGTTAAGTTTGAAGTGGTTTGTATAGAACTACAAAAAGCGTTTTGTAATAAAGACTAGTTTTAAATGACTGCCTCGGTGGCGTAGTTGTATTACGGTACGGTTACAAAGCTGAGGTCTCGGGTTCGAGTCCCGGGTCGGGCAAAGTGATATTGGATTTTTTCTATTCATTATCATCCCGGAGTCAGGAATTTGTGCCCGATATGGCGATAGGCTCGCCCCCTATCACATCATGGGACGGAACATACAAGGCGAAATGTGGGTGTCCTAGTGGCGCCTCTGCCTACCCCTTCGGGGATAAAGGCGTGAGTTTATGTATGTATGTACTAGTTTTAAATCTTTTTAACCGACATCAATAAAAGGATTAGGTTCTCAATTCGTCTGTTTTTTTATGTTTGTCACCTCATAACTTTGTACTGGGTGACCCGATTTCGATTATTCTTTCTTTGATTGAAAGCTGGTGCTTGTCATTTGACCTATAAAAATATTGAAGGCGGGTCGCCAAGAACCGAACACGTAGAAACTTAAGTAAATTTAACATATTACGATTAATAATATACCGGGTATATCAAGACTGCGACCGAAAACGAAGCCAGGTGGTAGTTTTAGTAGTTACAGACACAATGCAATTAAACATTTTGTAAACAAAGCGACAGTTTAATTTTTGCATATTTTTAAAAATCACTGTTTTTGGGTTGTAAATACCTAGATTTTGCGAAAAAAGTAATTTAAACCCTAACGTACTATTACGTCTTTAATAATAAAATGGTGTAAATCAATATTTTAGGAATACTTTGTATTTATCACCCAAATACGACAAGTAAAATTTTTCAAAAAATATATCAACTACTTTTTTGCGATATTTTTATTTGCGTTGTGTCTGAAGTCAGTAATACTACCACCTGGCTTCGTTTTCGGTCGCAGTCTTGATATACCCTGTATGTTTGGCGCTCAGCGGCCCGCCGTCGATGTTCCGCATATATAATGATTTGTTGGTTATTCGAGTCCAAAGTAAATTAATCAACGTTTACAAGTACAATAAAATTGTCATAATTTGATACTTCTTGATATAAGTGCGTGGTGGCCTGTTAGTAACGGACCAGACGCGGCTGCCTACATGTTCACGGTGGTCGCGGGTTCAAATCCCAGGGCACACCTCTGACTTTTCGGAGTTATGTGTGTATTGATAGTCAATCACCACGCACTTTAACGGTGAAGGAAAACATCGTGAGGAAACCTGCATACCGTAGCGATTTTAAAGAATTTCTACGGTATGTAAGTCCGCCAACCTGCACTAGGCCAGCGTGGTGGACTATATGGCCTAACCACTCTCAATCGATTCTCTCGATTGTAGAGTAGGCCCGTGCCCTGCAGTGGGACGTATATGGGCTGATATAGATAGATACTTTGCAAACAGGTGACCTGATAAGTGATCACTGCATATGAACATCCACAACGCTGGACCATCATGTTGCCAGCCCATCAAAACAGGAGGGGAGCGAGAAGGAAAATATACAGAAAGAGGAAAGAGGATTGGGCATCCAGCAATACCCCTCACCGAACGAAATGAGCAAAGCTGCGTCACGTCTGTGAGACAGTGATACGGCCGCGTACGAGCCTGTATTCATGTTGAGTCATGACTTCACCACATTTACCTATTCTTATCCCACACTTACATTTCCCTGGTAGGTCTCTATATGAGAGGCCTGGGTAGGTACCACCGCAATGTCTATTTCTCCAAACAGCAGTGTAAATGCACTGTTGTGTTCCGGTTTGAAGGACATTGTAGCCAGAGTAACTACTAGGCATAATGAGACTTAAAATCGTATGTCTCAGGCGAGCGCAGTGGAATACCAGCATTGCTTTGTAATTCATGGTGTTTGGTTTTGCTACTGTCCATGAGCGGTCGTATCGCTTACCATCAGGCAAAAAGCATGCTCGTCTGGTCATTCAAGTAATAAGAAAAAACATGGTTTCGTCGTAACATATTTTATCCATGATGCAGAATCATTTATCTTTATATTTTGTGCCTTCACCAGCGCCTGACATAAATCCTTTTAAGAATGTCTTTTATAAAAAAATATTCAATTTAAAGTCTATTTTGCCTCTGGCATTACAACATAGTGCTTTAGCCTTCAAGAAAAACAAAAAACAACTCGAGATTTCAGTCAAAGACTTTAGACAAGAGAATAAATTAAATAAAAAAGTTTAATTCTAAAAGGCAGTCTCAAGAATTGTTTTATAAAGAAAACAGTCTGCACAATACGAGACTTGATAAAGCCGCCGTTTTAAAACATACATACATAAACTCACGCCTTTATCCCAGAAGGGGTAGGCAGAGGCGCCAGGACACCCACATTTCGACTTGTATGTTTCATCCCACGATGTGATAGTGGGCGAGCCTATCGCCATATCGGGCACAAATTCCTGACTCCGGGCCGATAATGAATAGAAAAACCAAAATCACTTTGCCCGACCCGGGACTCGAACCCGAGACCTCAGCTTTGTAACCGTACCGTAATACAACTACGCCACCGAGGCAGTCGAGGCAAGTGTGTGATAGTTGGGTGTATTCATTATTTAATAATCATTGACATAAATTCTACCGATAGACGAGACACGTCAAAGAAATAAAGTGTCCACGTATTTTAAAAGCACACTGCAATATTACATCACTTACCTGGTATTTTATTAAAATATTGTAAGTTCATACGATTTGCTTTCAATTTGATAGAAAAACCAAAATCACTTTGCCTGACCCGGGAATCGAAGACCTCAACTTTGTAACCGTACCGTACAACTACGCCACCGAGCAGTCATTTATAATAATTTTTTAAACATAGTAATTTCTTTTAACGATACATGTTTACATGAACTAATTATAATTTTTTTTAGAGCATATTGTGTATTTATCGAGCGCTGTTTTACAATTGCGTCTTCAAAAACGTAGGTTTTTATTCGTAATTTTGGTAGCAGCTATACTGAAAATTTAACTAATTAATTATTTAACTACAAATTGCTAAAATTCCGCTGGCAACCGAAAGTAATATATTTAATTTATTATCCATCTAAAATGAGTTTGAGTGGAACTTAATAGCTCTTTTTTTTGTTTTGTTTTTCTTTTTCAAATAATTCGTCCATTTTGGACAACTTGTCAAATGTCAGCCAATAGAAGGACAGAAAAAGGTGGCCGCCATTTTGATTTACGTTTTTGAAGTGCCAGCGCCCCCTCTACAGGGTATATCAAGACTGCGACCGAAAACAAAGCCAGGTGGCAGTATTAGTGACTTTAGACACAATGCAACTAAAAATTTCGCAAAAAAAATCGTCAACTTTTTTTGGTATTTTTTTACTTATCGTCGTATTTTGGTGATTAATACATAGTTTTTTTTTTAAATAATGATGTACACCTTTTTATTTTTTAAGACACAATTGTAAGATAGGGTTTAAATTACTATTTTCGCAATAACTAGGTATTTACTACACAAACACAATGATTTAAAAAAAATTTGCAAGTAAAAATCTATCGCTTATTTTGCGAAAATTTTATTTGCATTGTGTCTGTAACCACTATAACTACCACCCGGCTTCGTTTTCGGTCGCAGTCTTGAATATACCCAGTATAATATTCTCTCTCTCTCTAACGCCCGAATAGACAAACGCCACTTAAATATTAAGTTGCACTTAAGTACGCAAGTCCCGCTTAAATGTACTAAGTGGGTAATAAAGTGCAACTTAATATTTAAATGGCGTTTGACTATTCGGGCGTAAGTTATTCAATATTTGAAGTCTGCTAACGCACGTTAGGCCAGCGTGGTGGCTTGGGCCATTTCAGCAGTGATTATGGATTGATAAATACACTAACTAGCATTATTAAATGAATAAAATAGAGTCTTTTAGTATATTAAAGCTGCAGTACAAATGTTGAAATAAAACTATTTGTTTGCGGATGTCTTCGCGGTTTGGTTTAATTTTTACATTTTTAACTTCCCGACGTTTCAATTGCTTTACAGCTTTCGTGGTCACGGGGTGGACTGAGGTATTAGTCATCCGCTCAGTGACTGTTAAAATTTAACTATTTTGACAGCCTCCGTGGCGCAGTTGGTTAGACGCCGGCTGTGAAACGAGAGGCCGCGGGTTCGATCCCCGCACCGAGAGAAATGTTTGTACGGCCCACAAATATTTCATTCGGGTCTGGGTGTTTGTGAGACCGAAAAGTCTCTCGTAGTTCTGATACCTGCGACACAAGACTTAATTGATCTTAAAGTGGGGTCGGGACTATGTGTGTGACTGTTGGGTGTATTTATTTATTTATTATTTATTATTATCAGCCCAGAGTCAGGAATTTGCGCCCGATATGGCGATAGGCTCGCCCCCTATCAAATCGTGGGACGGAACATACAAGGCGAAATTTGGGTGTCCTGTAGCACCTCTGCCTAACCCTGGATAAAGGCGTGAGTTTATGTATGTACAAGAACTGTATGAGAATCATATTCGATTAATGACCGTACCAGCGGTAAAGAAGCCGTCATAGTGAGCCACGCTTCGCGTTTCTGGCTCTGTATATCCGGATTGATAGTTAATCACCACGCACTTTAACGGTAAAGGAAAACATCGTGAGGAAACCTGCATACCGTAGCGATTTTAAAGAATTTCTACGGTATGTAAGTCTGCCAACCCGCACTAGGCCAGCGTGGTGGACTATATGGCCTAACCACTTAATCGATTATCTCGATTGTAGAGTAGGCTCGTGCCCTGCAGTGGGACGTATATGGGCTGATATAGATAGGTATAGATATCCGGATACAAGACATCATTGTGTGAAGATGAACCTCTCATGTGGATACTATCTGCACTGCGCTTACCAACAGCATTGTGGACTCTTTGTGTTATTTATATAAATCACTTACGTATTATTGTTCCTCTGTTCACACCTTTCATTGTTGGCTTCTTTCATTATCGGGAATACCTGAAAATATATTAAATTACATACATACATAAACTCACGCCTTTATCCCAGAAGGGGTAGGCAGAAGCGCCACCAGGACACCCACATTTCGACTTGTATGTTCCGTCCCATGATGTGATAGGGAGCGTACCTATCGCCATATCGGGCACAAGTTCCTGACTACGTGCTGATAATTAATAGAAAAACCCAATATCACTTTGCCCGACCCGGGATTCGAACCCGAGACCTCAGCTTTGTAGTCGTGCCGTAATACAACTACGCCACCGAGGCAGTCAGTATATTAAATTATTAAAAAATAAATACACCCAGCTATCACACAATCCTGACCCCACATTACAAGTCGTGTATCCGCAACTACAAGACTTAGGTCTCACAAACACCCAGACCCGAGACAAGTGTGGATCACACAAACATTTGTCTCGGTGCGGGGATCGAACCCGCGGCCTCTCGTTTCACAGCCGGCGTCTAACCAACTGCGCCACGGAGGCTGTAATAAGATACAAATGTTCTATAGAAATTTAAATAAAATAATTAATATTACTTACATAATATTATCATAATTCCCAAGTTATAAGTTTGTATGCAAGGCTGGTAATGTTAAAATTATTTAATATTTCGCCATTTCGATTTGCTTTGAAATAAAATTTACGTTTTGACTTCAAAGTCAATAGCTTAGCTAATGTTTATAAAACACTTGTAGGGTTCCTCAGATTTAAAATTAAACTGGTTTGTGATTTACGAATACACAATCTTATTTTAATTAAACTCGACATCCTTCCTGGCGCAGTTGGTGAGACGCCGGCTGTGTGACGAAGGCCGCTATGATCCCCGGACTGAATAATGGTAGTTTCTGATACCCACACAAGACTCAATCCTAATGTAGGGTCTTTTTTGTTTTTTAGTTGCCTGTGATTTTTGTGTAGGGAGTGATTCGTTTTGCTGAGATTGTCTGTGGGGTGAACAAAGCGGCAGAGGTCTAGGGTTTCGTAATGTAGGGACAGGACCATGTGTGCGACTGTTGGATGAATTCATCTTACATAAACTCACGCCTTTTTCCCAGAAAATGTAGGCATAGGTGCTAATAGGATACTCAAATTTCGCCTTGTATGTTCCGTCCCATGATGTGATATCGAGCCTATCGCCGTATCGGGCACAAATTACTGACACCAGGCTGTTATGAAAAGAAAAATCCAGTATCACTTTGCCCAACCCGGGACTCGAACCCTCGAACAGCTTTGCAATCACACCGTTCAACTGCGCTGCCGAAGCAGTGATGTCAGTACACCGCGTGAGCGTAGTATGGGGGTAAAGGCACATTTCTTTAAATTGTCATCTCACTTCAAGAGGCTAAAATATCTACAATTGAAACGAACTAAAAATGTATGATGTTTCCGCTCGAATACCGACCGTACGCAGCGGTAAAAGAGCCGTCATAGTGAGCCACGTGTGTCGTTTCTGATTCTGTGTACCCGGATACAAAAAGTAATAAATACACCCAACAGTCACATAGTACTGACCCCACACTAAGATCGAGTCTTGTGTCGTGTATCAGGAACTACGAGAGACATTTCGGTCTCACAAAAACCCAGACCCAAAACAAATACCTGTGGACATACATTTGTTTCGGTGCGGGGATCGAACCCGCGGCCTCTCGTTTCACAGCCGGCGTCCAACCAACTGCGCCACGGAGGCTGTCAAATCCGGATACAATCAGGCATCATTGTGTGGAGATGAACATCTCATGTGGATACTGTATCTGCACTGCGCTTACCATTAGCATTGTAGGAAATTTCTTATATCAGTAAGCAGTATATAAAAATATGTTCATGTGTGATAATCAGTTACCATCAGATGACCCGATTAACATAGAAAATAAAACAAATTAAAAAGCTACATATTTATTTATTATATCTGTACTATGGACAATGCGAATATATTCTGCGCGTGTACTCAGGCGGGACAGAGCGGGACGGAACATTGTGTTACTGTGATGGTTGCGACGAATGCTTCGGCGATACCCGACCCTCCGACACACGGGTACATGAGGAACACGGGTTGGTTTTTAGTCAGTAAGAGTCTGACAGTCCCCTCCGCGCCTCCCCAGGGCGGAGGATGTCCATGAGGATTTACCAACCCGATACCAAAAAAAAAAAAAAAAAAATTGTGTTACTGTGATAGAGTGACAGAGATAGATAATGTACCACTCCTTGTTGTATCTTCGCTGTATCCTCTCTATATTTATGATTGTGGGGGAAAACGAGACGCAACATAAAGCAGCGTACGAGTGACAGAGACAGCTCGTTTACCGTTCTTTTTGCCTGATCTATAGTGCCACAAAATTTTCTGGCCCGGTGAGAGAGTCGCTGTTATCGCATTTATTGTTGCCAGTAAAAATAAATTAAGCAACAAAGTGGGTAAAAAAGTCGTCGAATTAAAAATATTATCAAAATACTATTATATTATTATGTATATATAGTGTAGTTCCATTAATACATTGGTATGTGACTAAATCATAACCTATTTGTTTGAAGTTCATTAAAAATATGAGAATATGCACACACTACATAATATGTATCTGGACTTGACGTTAAACACCTGGCAATTTGAAAGAAAGTACAGAGGTAAAATGTTAGCGTAATGTCAGCGAATGGCTAGCAGATTGACATTTCAAAATGGCGTCGTTAGTTCCTCTTTTGGCCACCGGGCCAGATAAGTTTGTGGCACTGTACGAGCTTCTGTCGCCGAAAGCGCTGTTTTCAAACTAAGAATAGTTTTTTTCTCTTCACATTTTATTACATTGCACATGTTAATATTACGATATCGAGTAATAATGGTCATTTATATTATGAAAACACATCTCAAACAATGCGTAGAACACCGGGTATATCAAGATTGCGATCGAAAACGAAGCCAGTTTGTAGTATAACCGGTTATAGACAAAATGCAACTACAAATTTTGCAAAAAAAGCGACAGATTTTTTTTACAATTATTTAAATATCATGTTTGGGTGATATATACTTAGTTTTTGTGGAAATAGTAATTTAAACCCTTGCGTACCATTGCGTATTTAAAATTATAAAGCTATACATTATTGTTTTAGGAAAGCTATGTATTTACCACCCAAATACGACAAGAAAAAAATTACCAAAATAAAGATGACGAATTTTTAGTTGCATTGTGTCTGAAGTCACTATTACTACCACCTGGCTTCGTTTTCGGTCGCAGTCTTGTTATACCCTGTATATAACCTGGCAAAACAGAGTATGGATTTACAGAGGGCGCTGAGATCGAATTTAGTATTATGGCAATCCGTATATTACGACGAAAAATGTTTAGATACTTGTTATTTTTATTTCTTGATGTTAAAAGACTCTTTGTTAATTTTAAATCACAAAACAAACTAAAACCATACAAAATGTTTAGAAATTTCTACGTATAAAATTATTAAACGCACACAATGACATTTTTAACAATGTTGCCACAATTGTTTTTCTTCAATACCAATTGTCACCGCATTTTTTGCCAATTTATACAGGGTATATCAAGACTGCGACCGAAAACGAATCTAGGTGGTAGTATTAGTGACTTCAGACACAATGCAACTAAAAATTCGTCATCTTTGTTTTTGGTAATTTTTTTCTTGTCGTATTTGGGTGGTAAATACATAGCTTTCCTAAAATAATTATGTGCACCTTTTTATTGTTTAAGACGCAACGATATGTTAGGGTTTAAATTATTATTTTCGCAATAACTAGGTATTTATTACCAAAACAAAAGGATTTTTAGAAAATTGCAAAAAAAATATCTGTCGCTTATTTTGCGAAATTTTTATTTGCATCGTGATTGTATGTAACCACTAAAACTACCACCTGGCTTAGTTTTCGGTCGCAGTCTTGATATACCCGGTATATTGTTTTAAAATTTATTTGTAGTTCATAATTTCCCCACACACCTTAATATGTATGATAGATACGCTGTACAAACTTATAGTAGACGCGCTGTATATTTTCGCGTTGTCTCTTCTATATCAATGGTTGTTTATACATGTATTTCCCCAGTTAAAAATGAGTCTGCCAAAGCCCCGGGTATGGCGAATAGTCTGCTGAACAATCGTTTAGTTGTCTTGACTTTTGTATGGCTGGGTGTATCTGGTGTTGAATCTAAGATGGGCTGTTTGACTTCCTCTACGAAGGGCGGCGTATCTAGAATTAAAAAAGAAATTAAAGTTTATTTAATGTAACATAAATGGATAGATTAGACCCCATTCTAACATTCAAGTCATGTGTCGTGTTTCACAAACATACACCTAGATAATAATCTAGATAAACATACATACATACATACATACATAAATTACTCACGCCTTTATCCCCGAAGGGGTAGGCAGAGGCGCCACCAGGACACCCACATTTCGCCTTGTATGTTCCGTCCCATGATGTGATAGGGGGCGAGCCTATCGCCATATCGGGCACAAATTCCTGACTCCGGGCTGATAATGAATAGAAAAATCCAATACCACTTTGCCCGACCCGGGACTCGAACCCAAGACCTCAGCTTTGTAGCCGTACCGTAATACAACTAGGCCACCGAGGCAGTCAACTAGGCCACCGAGGCAGTCTAGATAAACAAGATAAACAAGATTTCTCGATTACGAGACCATATCGATTCGCGCATGTTAGGCAGGATGGCTGTATTGAGGACTTCACAGTAAAAAGCTACCACAGACAATAAAAAAATTCTCAGCTTCCGTGGAGCAGTTGGTTGGACGCCGGCTGTGAAACGAGAGGCCGCGGGTTCGATCCCCGCACCGAGACAAATGTTTGTGTGGCCCATAAATATTTGTCTCGGGTCTGGGTGTTTGTGAGACCGAAAAGTCTCTCGTAGTTCCTGATACACGACACAAGACTCGATATTAGTGTGGGGTCAGGACTATGTATGTGACTGTTGGGTGTATTTATTTAATTGGTTCTTACCTGGTTTCACAGCGTACTGTGGAGGATAATATCCAGCTTGGTTTTGACAATACCCCACTGGGTACATGTAACACGGATATCCTTGAGGCAACGCTAATGCTTCTACTCCTAAAAACACACATCATTTGAACTAGCACTTGTGTGCAATAATTACCCTAGAGCTCTCTAGTAAAAGCGCGATAAAAATGAAAAAGGTACAAATGTTAATATTGAAATAAAACTACTTTTTTACAATTTTATCGCGATTTGGTTACATTTTTACATTTTTGAACTTCCCGACGTTTCGATTGCTTTACAGCTTTCGTGGCCACGGGGCGGACTCGCGATAAAAACCGTAAAAAAATAGTTTTATTTCAATGTGTAACATTCGCGTAAATCTAAAAACCAAATGTTAATACATGTTACTATAGTATACTCATATATTTAATAATCACTATTGTATACTGGTTTTGAAAAGAGCAACACTAGAGATTCTTGCCTCCACCCACATTTTCGCCTTGTATGTTCCGTACCACGATGTGATAGGGGGCGAGCCTATCGCCATATCGGGCACAAATTCCTGACTCCGGTCTGATACAATATCACTTTGCCCGACCCAGGACTCGAACCCGAGCCCTCAGCTTTACAATCATACCTTAGTACAATTGCCAACGAATTTACATCAAAAGTGCGACAGACAAGCAAGAAAACATGGAAAATGTTGAGCTTATATAAACAATAGAAGGTGTACGATTGATCTCTCAAAATAGTAGCGAAAATGGCCTCAGGAAGAAACTTACCAATTAAAACCAACAGAATTAATAACATTATTACTATTTTAAAAACGATGAACTGTCCTCCAACGTGATATTAAAGTATAAATCAATTTGATTTCGGATGAATTTATACGCCAAAAACTAACTTATGCTCCTGACTTTTGTTAACGAAATTTATTATTTTATACCGAGTAAAATAATTAAGATTTTTCGTATTTACTGGTAGGTTTCAATGTGAGAGGCCGCCTGGGTAGGTACCGCCGCAATGTCTATTTCTCAAAAGAGCAGTGTAAATGCACTGTTGTGTTCCGGCTTGAAGGACATTGTAGCCAGAGTAACTACTGAACATAATGAGACTTAACTTATGTCTCAGGACGACGAGCGCAGTGGAATACCAAGCATTGCTTTGAATCATAGTGTTGTATGGTTTTGCTAAGTCCATGAGCGGTCGTATCGCTTACCTTTAGGCGAATGGCCAAGTCTTGGAAAAGTCTTGGTAAACTTGGTTTTATAGTGACCAATGCTTATCGCTTTACGGGATCTTTTACACACTTTAAAACCAACAATAAAAAAGAATAACACAGTAACAGTTAAATAAGTTAAAGCTAAAGGCATGGTTACAATTGACGGCCATATCGCTGCGATCTCAATCTGTGTATCATTCTGTGTATACGAGGTGTGTTCAAAAAGTATCGCGAATTTCGAATTTTCGAGGGTTACGTATATTCGAATTTCGATTTTTTTGTGGCGTTATGTTGGTACTCATGTCTCTCACTTATGGCGCCAAGTTCGGCCAATTTGAATGTTCAGTTAATTGTTGACAGCTGCTTTGCTTGCATGTGTTTAGGCTCATCTTCGATTTTTACCTATTCAAAAAAATGGATCAAAGAACCTGAATCAAATTTTGTGTGAAAAACGAAATTAAGTGTACGGATGCATTTCGAATGTTGACTGTGGCATACGGAGAAGCTACCTTGGACCGAAGCAACGTTTATCGGTGGTACAAAATGTTTTCAGAAGGCCGAGAAGATGTGAACGACGAAGAGCGTGCCGGACGCCCGAGCACTTCAACAACAGACGAAAAAATTGATGAAGTGAAGAAAATGGTATTGGCCAATCGCCGAATCACCGTTAGAGAAGTTGCTGAGGACCTAGGCATATCGATTGGCTCGTGCTATTCGATTTTTATCAATGATTTGGGCATGAGACGGGTTGCCGCGAAATTCGTACCAAAATTGCTCAATTTCGACCAAAAACAGCATCGCATGAACGTTGCTAATGAGCTGTTGGAGTCTGTCCGCGAGGACCCAAATTTGCTCCAGAGGGTCATAACTGGTGACGAATCGTGGGTTTATGGTTATGACGTGGAAACCAAAGCTCAATCATCTCAATGGAAGCTGCCGCACGAACCAAGACCGAAAAAAGCGCGCCAAGTTCGGTCGAATGTGAAAGTTTTGCTTACCGTTTTCTTCGATTGCAGGGGCGTGGTGCATCATGAGTTCTTGCCACAGGGTAGAACGGTCAATAAAGAATATTACCTGCAAGTTATGCGCAATTTGCGCGAAGCAATCCGCCAGAAACGCCCGGACTTGTGGAAGAACAAAAATTGGCTTTTGCACCACGATAACGCCCCTGCTCACACATCGTTGCTTGTGCGCGACTTTTAAGCCAAAAACAACACAATAATGATGCCGCAGCCATCGTATACCCCAGATCTGTCCCCCTGTGACTTTTTCTTGTTCCCAAAACTGAAGAGGCCCATGAAAGGACGACGCTACGCTACGATTGACGAGATAAAGACGGCAACGAAGGAGGAGCTGAACAAGATAAAAAAAAAATGAATTTTTGAAGTGCTTCGAAGATTGGAAAAAGCGTTGGCACAAGTGTATAATATCTCATGGGAATTACTTTGAAGGGGACAAAATAGATTTTCATGAATAAATAATTAATTTTTGAAAAAACACACAATTCGCGATACTTTTTGAACACACTACGTATACAGTTTTTATCCAATAGGTCTGGCAAACGAACAAACAGGTCACGTGATGGTAAGTGCGTGGTGGCCTGTTGATAACAGACCAGACGCGGCTGCCTTCATGTTCACGGTGGTCGCGGGTTCAAATCCCAGGGCACATCTCTGACTTTTCGAAGTTATGTGTGTATTGATAGTCAATCACGCACTATAACGGTGAAGGAAAACATCGTGAGGAAACCTACATACCATGGATTTTCAAGAATTTCTATGGTATGTAAAAGGCCTTGCACTAGGCCAGCGTGGACTGTACTAACCCCTCTCTATCGTACTCTCGATTGTAGAGGAGGCCCGTGCCCTGCAGTGGGACGTGTATGGGCTGATACAAAGCTGGCAAGTGATCCACAACGCTTGGATCATCGATGTGTAAGCTACAAACACATAAACAAAACAAACCGACAATTTAATTTTACATTCATCAAAATATTATATCAATAAGTTCTGCGCATCACACACGATTTGAAATCAAAGGCAAGCAAATTTATATTTTATGAAAAGTTTTGAAAACATTGACTGTTTTCAAAACCTTTGCTACTCTCTCTCTCTCTCTCCAGCCACAGGAAGTGGGTTCGTCATTGTGGGGGTATTTTCCGATACTTTACTGGTGGTAGGTCTCTCATGTGAGGCCGCCTGGGTAGGTACCACCGCAATGTCTATTTCTCCAAACAGCAGTGTAAATGCACTGTTGTGTTCCGGTTTGAAGGACATTGTAGCCAGAGTAACTGGACATAATGACATAACATCTTATGTCTCAGGATGGCGAACGCAGTGAAATGCCAAGCACTGCTTTGTAATTCATGGTGTTTGGTTTTGCTACTGTCCATGAGCGGTCATATCGCTTACCATCAGGCGAATGGCATGCACGCATGGTCTTATACAAACGTATTACGGTACGATTACAAAGCTGGGGTCTCGGGTTCTAATCCCAGGTCGGGCAATATGATATTGGATTTTTCTGTTCATTATCAGCGATAAGCTCGTCTAATATGTCATCGTATGGCGGAACATACGGCGAAATGTGGGTGTCCTGGTACCATTGCCCCATCTGGTAAAGGCGTGAGTTTATGTATGTATTTCAGGATTCAAACAAAACACAATCGTTTCTACAATACTCTACTTAATATTACAAGTTGGTTGTGAATGAAAACAAAAATATTTATTTTACAATTTATTCAAAACTATTGCAGTTCCCCTGAAATAGATTTTGGAGTGACAGCATATCTTCGAAGACACCTTCATTGGACATTTTTAGGGTCGGAAGCCTTGGGACCAAGCTGTATCTTAACACCATCCTCCCCGTGTCTTCACTCACCCCAAAGCCTATACTGGGGTGGGAGAAAGAGGACGTCAAGACTCCTGAAACAAAAAGGGTTTATTCTAATTTTTTATGCAATGAATAATGAACTGCTCTGATTAAAACCAACTTGTAATTTTTGTAATAATCACCACATTTTAAACTGGTTTCGAAAAGAGCACTAGAGTTTCTTGCCCGTTCTTCTCTAGTGAAAACCGCTTTCCGAACCGGGTGGTAGTTCAAAAAATGACTGAATCTAAACAATGTTGAACATTTTAATGGATTCAATAAATTGTTTTCATACTAAGATCAATTAATTCTTGTGTCGCAGGTATCAGAACTACGAGAGACTTTTCGGTTAGACACCCAGACCCGAAAGAAATATTTGTGGGCCAAACATTTATCTTGGTGCCGGGATCGAACCCGTGGCCTCTCGTTTCACAGCCGGCGTTTAACCAACTGCGTCACGAAGGCTGTCAAAACTACGTTAAACTAATAAAATACTTAAATAACTACATCCTGTCGCTTTTTTGGCTGTCGATGTCCGCGCGTATCGTGACATTTTTTTATTGCCATGAATGGCGAGACGAGCATGCCATCCGTCTGTGAAGCGATACAACCGCTCATGGACAGTAGCAAAACCAAACACCATGAATTACAAAACAATGCTTGGCATTCCACTGCACTCGTTCTGAGACATAAGATGTTAAGTCTCATTATGCCTAGTAGTTACTCTGGCTACAATGTCCTTCAAACCGGAACACAACAGTGCATTTACACTGCTGTTTGGAGAAATAAACATTGCGTTACCTACCCAGGCCTCTCACATATGAGAGACCTACTAGTTTACTCCCATATTTTATTGACACGCCCCAAGAAGTTTAACTTCAATTATACTGAACCAGGTGCAAAAAGAATTATTGCTGTACCGTTCAATTTTGAGGAGTTCTGGTCTTCAGGACCGAAGATATTCATCATTTCTTCACCAATTTTTTATGGGACCAACCTAGTATATCATGCTTTCCGACAAAAAAGGAATTTTTAACATCGGTTCCCAAATACCAGCGTAATCGCGTAAAACATACAAAATAAAAAATCAGTCGAATTGATTACCTCCTCTTTTGAAGTCGGTCAAAAATAGCCACTAGGTTGTAGTAAGTCCATGGATGCTTCCAACAGATCCATTAAAAGACCTATGTGAATTTCCTGTGGTTGAAAATTATATTTATATCAGCCCATACACGTCCCACTGCAGGCACGGGCCTCCTCTACAATCGAGAGTACGATTGAGAGGGGTTAGTACACTCCACGCTGGCCTAGTGCAAGGACTTTATATACCATAGTTTTTAAATCGCTATGGTATGCGGGTTTCCTCACGATGTTTTCCTTCACCGTTAGTGCCTGATTGACTATCAATACACACACAAGTCAGAGGTGCCCTGGGATTTGAACCCGCGACCACCATGCCCATGTTAGATGTACTAGTATACATACGAACGGATATAAATAAATAAATACCTGTTAAAATAAAAATTACTCTCAGCATTTTTGTCCTTTGATATAATAATTTTCCCTTTTATATGACGCTTGTAAGGTTATTAAACCTTCATAATATAACCTAAAATATACTTTAAAACACACAAAATAAAGTCCAATATCCAATAACAGCATCTAAAAAATATTTTACAATTACAAAATATGTACAAATTATTCTAAAATATACTTTAATCTACACAAATAAAGTCATATTTCCCAAAGCAGCGTGTTTGAATAATATTTAACATACCAGCAAAATTGATTAACATTGTTTTCGTAACGTTTGAAATGAGAACCCAGTGTAAAATGATCTATTTGATGTTAAGAGTTATTTAGAAATTAAGGTCTTATTTACTGGATGTGTTTTGAAAGAAAGAGATAGCTTTTGAAAGAAAAAGATAGCAATACAACACACATTTTTGTTACTTCAAACGAATATTGTGAAATTATTCGTAGAGCAAAGAACAACATTGTTTGAAGTCGGTTAAGAGATATAATAATTTAGTTAGTGGAAAATAATAGTAATAAATACACCCAACAGTCACATACATAGTCCTGAGTCCTGACCCCACACTGAGATCGAGTCTTGTGTCGCGGGTATCATAAACTACGAGAGACTTTTCGGTCTCACAAACACCCTGACCCGAAACAAATACCTGTGGATCACACAAACATTTGTTGCGGTGTGGGGATCGAACCCGCGGCCTCTCGTTTCACAGGCGACGTTTAACCAACTGCGCATCGGAGGCGGTCATAATTTCCAAAAAAACTGTCTTCGAATTTTTTAGTTACATTGTGTCTGAAGTCACGAATACTAACACCTGGCTTCGTTTTCGGTCGCAGTCTTGATATACCCTGTATACAATACGTTCTTTATTTAAAAAAAAGGAATAAAAAAGGAAAAAGAAAGATGTGGAGATTCTTCAGAGGAACCTATGTTCAGCAGAGGACTTCATGTGACTAAAGAGAAATAATTGTGATAGGAAAGAACTGCCTAAAAAGAATTCTCGAGTATGATCCTGTAGCCCGTTTTTATCGATTAACTGTTTCCCTTTTAAACGGTAATTAGTTCTATAGAAATATTAAGCAACAAAAACAGGGAAAATATCTGAAAGAAATAGTTTTTTTAATTGCTACAAATGACGATGCATGCCATGCGCCTGATTGTAAGGGATTCGACCGCTCATGGACAGTAGCAAAACCAAACACCATGTATTACAAAGCAATGCCTAGCATTCCACTGCGCTCGCCTGAGAGATAAGATGTTGAGTCTCATGTCCAGTAGTTACTCTGGCGACAATGTCCTTCAAACCGGAACACAACAGTGCATTTACACTGCTGTTTGTTGGAGAAATAGACATTGCGGTGGTACCTACCCAGGCGGCCTCTCACACATGAGACCTACCAGTAAATTAAAATTAGGTTAGGTAAAGTTTGATTTCGATAATACGTTTTTTCATCTCACATAATAAGAATATTTTTTGTTTACAGGTAAGAGTCTTTGACTCGTCTATTAATGTAAGTAATTTTAGCTTTTGATGTGTTTTTAAATATGTTATGAAGATATTTTCGTACACGACAAAGTTTATTAATCGTCGGTACTTCACAAACGTGAAGAAAAGCTTTGACTTGGACTTTTGCGGCCTTATTACAAAAAGATAGCTTAGTACTGGATTTAAACCAGAACTAAAAAGTTTAGGATTGTTACGGTATTAAAGTCAGTTCTTAGACTAAAATTCATTCTTATTACAAATCCAAGACCAACTGAGGACTTTATAGTACCGCAGATAGTTCTTGATTTCCACAGATTACAAGCAAAAAATTAAACTGATCCATTATTTCATTCACTCACCGATATATGCACCGTTCCATTTAACATAAACTTGTGCATAGAAATATTAAAATGTTAAATAAAATGTAACTTTTATGGAGATCATCATGCTAAATATATACAATTTTACCATTAGAATATGTATATACATATATCCCTAATCAAAATAATTTGAAGTGGCGTAATTTTGGTTTTGTTTCACTGTTGAGTTATTTATATAACTAGCGTAAAAAGGAATGAATTGTGTGGCGCGCGTACTTGAATAATAGCGATAAATCTTGTTTTGTAATAACGTTTCATTTGGTTCGTAGTCTAAACCTGATACTAAACTCGGTACTTTAGTTAGTTCACGTTTTGTAATAAGGCCGTTGGACTTTAGACAGCCTCGGTGACGTAGCTATACTCCGGTGCGATTAGAATGCTAAGGTCTCGGGTTCGAATCCAGGATTGGGAAAAGTGATATTGGATTCTATTCCTTCTCAGCCCGGAGTCAGAAAGTGCCCGATATGGCGATAGGCTCGCCCCCTATCACATCGTGGGACACACAAGGTGAAACGTGGGTGTCCTGGTAGCACCTCTGCCTATCCTTTCTAGAAAAAGGCGTGAGTTTATGTATGTACCTATGTGTAGAAAATCAATTCTTACCTTGTAAAACAGCGCTTTCAGCGACAGTAGATGGTAGACAGCCCGACCTCAACGACACGACGACGAATGTTAGAACATCGTACCGCGTACGTAAAACTGTACGAATGTCCCTAAATCATTGACTTGTATTCTACCGATAGACGAGACTCATCATAGGAATAAAGTGCCCCCGTATTATAAAAGCACACTGCAGTATTACATCACTTATGGTATTTTATTAAAATATTATAACTTCAGACGATTTGCTTTCGGTTTGACGGCGAAACAACAAAATAAATTACTTTTAAACGTATGCGATAAGGCGTACTGCACTGTCGCTGTCACGAAGCTTCATGTGCGGTGCATGCACCGCAAGTAGGTGGGACACATTTTGTGTAACATTGATATCGATGACCTAAATACTATAGAAAATGTTCGAATCCTCTATCGTACGTAACCATAGACCAAGTTCAGAGTGAATTATAAGTCTCATAGAGAAAAGTATTGATTTTCAGAAGTGGAAAACTTTTATATATTTGGACGTCGAAGCTCGAACTAGAGAAACCCAAGTCTTATGTCAAATGTGGAGTAAAAATAAATAAATAAATACACTCAACAGTCACACACATGCTATCTATCTATCTATATCAGCCCATATACGTTCCACTGCTGGGCACGGGTCTATCCTACAATCGAGAGAATCGATTGAGAGTAGTTAGGCCATATAGTCCACCACGCTGGCCTAGTGCGGGTTGGCGGACTTAGATACCGTAGAAATACTTTAAAATCGCTACGGTATGCAGGTTTCCTCACGATGTTTTCCTTCACCGTTAAAGTGCGTGGTGATTGACTTTCAATACATACATAACTCCGAAAAGTCAGAGGTGTGCCCTGGGATTTGAACCCGTGACCAACATGAATATTTTGGCAGTCGCGTCTGGTCCGTTACCAACAGGCCACCACGCACTTACATAGCCCTCACCCTACACTAATATCGAGTCTTGTGTCTGGTATCAGGAACTACGAGAGACTTTTCGGTCTCACAAACACCCAGACCCACCAGAACCCAGACCAGAATTCTTGCTTATAACATTACATACACAGGGTATATCAAGACTGCGACCGAAAACGAAGCCAGGTGGTAGTTTTAGTGGTTACAGACACAATGCAACTAAAAAAATCGCAAAAATAAAAAGCGACAGTTTTTTTTTGCAGTTTTTAAATATCGTATTTGGGTGGTAAATACTTTTTTGCTAAAATAATAATTGAAACCCTTGCGTACCATTGCGTTTTTTTAAATAAAAATTGTACATAATTATTTTACGAAAACTATGTATTTACCACCCAAATACGACGATGAGTAAAAAATTACAAAAAGTATTGACGATTTTATTTGCGAAATTTTTACTTGCATTGTGTCTGAAGTCACTAATACCTACTACCAACTTCGTTTTCGGTCGCAGTCTTGATATACCCTGTTTATATAACCTTTCTTAGTTCATATTTTGCAAGAATATCATTTAATTAGTATATTGTCAAGCTTAATCCTTTTAAGAATGCATTTGTCAAAGTTGAAATTGAATTTTGTTTTCTAAACATTAGATTTGTCGCTCCATTGGTCTTGAGTCTGATATTAGCTGTGAACTATAAGGTTTTTGGTTCAAATGGTCAGACACTTAAAAGATTTTTAGGTTTGTAAAATCTCATAAGAGTAACTGCTGGGTCTCTCATATGTGAGGCCGCCTGGGTAGGTACCACCGCAATGTCTAATTCTCCAACAAACAGCAGTGTAAATGCGCTGTTGTGTTTCGGTTTGAAGGACAAGGCCAGAGTAACAACTGGACATAATGAGACAATGTCTTATGCCTCAGGATGCCGAGCGCAATGGAATGCCAAACATTGTTTTGTAATTCATGGTGTTTGGTTTTGCTACTGTCCATGAGCGGTCGTATCGCTTACCATCAGGCGAATGGAATGCTTGTCTCGCCATTCATCGCAATAAAAATAATCCCTGGGATATCAATTTGTATGATATAGCGAGTCTTCTATCCTACATTTGAAACTGAAATAAGCTTTGCCAACTTCAGTTGCCACTAGCCATTTCTGCCTGCCCCTTCGGCATTGGCTTGAAGCAGATTTATTCTTCATGATAATATTATGTTGTATGTAAAGCCAATTTTAAAACAAAAAAAGGGTCCAATGCCTGAGAAAAATGTATGTGTAAACTACAATAACTATTTGTTTGTGTGTTGTTACGATCCGAAACGAAATTGGAATGTTTGAACGTAGTACGTTAATCTGTGGTCATGTGCCGAGGTAATCCACAATATGTAAGAATCCTGTATCGTATGTAACCATGAACTAAGTTGGGAGTGAACGATAAGTGTCATAGAGAATAGTATTTTTAGAAGTGACTTATAACTTCGAGCATTCAAACTTCGTTTCGGATCATTGCCCACTGTTTTTACCTACCAATACCAATGCTTACAAACATTGACTTATATTCTACCGATAGACGAGACACGTCATAGAAACAAAGTGCCCTCGTATTTTAAAAGCACACTGCAATATTACATCACTTTCCTGGTATTTTATCAAAATATTGTAACTTCAGACGATTTGCTTTAGGTTTGATGGCGAAGATCAAAATAAATTACTTTTAAACGTATGCGATAAGGCGTACTGCACTGACACTGTCACGAAGCAAACTGATTCATGTGTGGTGCATGCACCGCAAGTAGGTGGGACACATTTTGTGTACTGAATGTCTTATCTAATGTAACATTGATATTGCTTACAAATAAAGGTTTAAATTTAAATTGATTTGTATACGCAAGCAGAACTATTAACTTTGTGTCTATTTGGTGTATTCGAAGCTAAATCGAAACCTCCGACTTCAGGAAGCTATGTGCACAATTCAAACGTTATATCTAAAATAGGTTAAGGTTGCAGGATGTCGCTGGATGCAGGTTTCCATAGGATGATATGGAGATCTACGAGGGAATATATTCAGCAGTGTACTTACTCTAGCTGTAAAGAGATAGGGCAAAATAGATGTAAAATAATATAGATGTTTTATAAAGGTATTTTAACTATAAATAAATACACCCAACATTCACATACTTACTCCTGACCACAGTAAGATCGAGTCTTGTGTCGCAACTACGAGAGACTTTTCGGTCTCGCAAACACCCAGACCCGAAACAAATACCTGTGGAGCACACAAACATTTGTTTCGGTGCGGGGATCGAACTCACCGCCTCTCGTTTCACAGCCGGTGTCTAACCAACTGCGCCACGGAGGCTACACCTTCTTACAATCTAAAAATGATTATTAAACACAAAAATTTCCAAAACATTTTTCAATCATTTCTCGTTACGGTGATTTTCACAAGCGTGCTAGATCAGACAATAATACATTAGTATGTACTAGTTTGTATATAAGGGGTTATGTGCTGAGAAATAGCACAGACCGACAGAAAGCAAGCCACAATGATTAAGTTATTCTTCTTCATCGGTAAGTAATAAAAAATAGTACTCATAAAAGTTTACAGCTTTGTTTATAGACAGATTTTAAAACCTATTTTAGTTATCGAATGTTTTGTCTTCTTCGCTCAAATATAACTAAAGTAAGTTTTAAAACTGTCTATGAATAAGGCCGTTAGTAATAAAAAATTGGAGTGTATTCCGTAAGTTTTGAAACTGCTCTTTCCTAAATCCAAGCCTTTACGCGTTTTGTTTACCATTTGTTATAAAGCATTTTAATTAAATTGACTGATAAAATTATTAACTTAAAACTTAAAAAATACACAAAATAAATAACAAAGAAAAATATAGAAGACAGTACAAAACCGTTTTAAAATTGAAATAGATGTAGCCCATACCACCAACGTTGTATCTCTTTCGACACCCATTTTCAATCTTATCCTCAAATTTCCTTCCAGCACTGCTATGCACCGCAAGGTCCAACCCTCTGGGCCAAACGACGGTCTGCGAATCAACACCAAGCTTGCTTTCTGGCCTCATACCGGGCTACGGGGCCACCGTCTGCGAAACTGCCCCTGGCATCCTACCATACTCTTATGGCCTCGGAGCGGACTTATACGGCCTGGGAGGGCTTGGACTAGGCTATGGACTACCTTATGGCCTCGGGTCGCCCATGGGAGGGGCTACAACTGTGTGCGAGAGCGCCCCTAGTGTCTATGGAGGCATGGGCTATGGTCTCCCTTATGGCCTCGGGTCGCCCTTGGGAGGGGCTACAACTGTGTGCGAGAGCGCCCCTAGTGTCTATGGAGGGATGGGCTATGGTCTCCCTTATGGCCTAGGATCGCCCTTAGGAGGGGCCACGACGGTCTGCGAGAGTACGCCTAGTATGTACGGTGGTCTAGGCTATGGCCTGCCCTACGGGGGTCTTGCTGGGCCTATAGGAGGCGCTACGGTATGCGAAACAACCCCTAGTATGCTAGGCTTAGGGTTTGGAATGCCAGCTTTAGGAGGGACTACCGCAGTCTGCGAGACAGCGCCCAATATAGCCTCTGGGTATTTAGGATATGGCCTCCCATACGGTGCTGTAGGGGGCGCTACGGTCTGCGAAACGACCCCTAATATGGGCCTTGGATGGGGCGGCCTAGGCATGCCTTGTGGCCTTGGAATGTCCGGTGGTCTGGGATTGGGCGGATATGGCCTCGGCGGTATGTACCCTTGGGGTGGCCTAGGGGGGTATGGCGGTCTCGGTATGGGTTTGGGGTACGGGATGGGCTTAGGGGGTCTCGGTGGTGTAGGAGCGACTGTCTGTGAGACCAGTCCTAATCTACTGGGATATGGTAGGCCTGGTCTCGGACTGGGCTACGGCGCGGGGGGCCTAGGGGCCGCCACAGTCTGCGAGACTGGCCCCAGCATGTATGGCCTTGGTCTGGGCCTTCCCTATGGCCGTCCTTTTTTATAAGTTCTTCAACTTCCTCAGCGTCGCTTAGTTCAAGCCATACGCGTGTTGGAAGTGGCCTATGTACCCCCTCTATGAGCCAGAGCGATTTCAAAACTTATACCAATGATAATAGGTTGTCTTTTGGCTTGTAGAACGACTTTGCGAGAATAAAGGAGTAGACTGGGGATCACCTTTAGGATTTTCATGTTTATTTTGAATATGTGATTTCACAGTATAGTGAAAAGTTGTCAATGTCACTGCTAGTTTTTAAAAGCTGTTAAATCGCAGAAAGTATTTAGCGCAGTAATATTTAGCGTAAAAAATAGTTTATGAAATTATTTATGTAGTACGTGACAAATAAACTATTTGAATATTCATTATTATAACTAATCATTAACTATTATTGCTTTTTTATATACATATTTGACGTATAAAAATTTAGATATTTTCACAATTTTTTTTTCCAAATTTTATCATTTTATCATTCCAACCTTATATTGAAAAAAAAGGTTAATATTCCGCTAAAAAAGGCCTCCGAAAATCCAGTGACATCTTGGAAGCGGCCTGAATCCTGCATTTTGCTCTTAAATGACTATTCTAAAGGTAATTTCTAGTCTACATTGTTATTTCGATTTTTCCATTACGTATCCTATAATGGGAAAAACATCCTTAAACTACTGAAGTATAAAAACATCTTGACATACTGTTTATATTTTAACTAATTTGATATTATGTTTCGAATAAAATATGAAGATCTCAATTTTAAAAAAATCAGTGTGTCAAGATACCAAAAAAATGTAACGAAATTATTGTATGTATTCAATTCGGCTTTTAATAAATGTATTTATTTTATTTTGTTGTTTTTTATTCTTTATTTAAATAGATTCAAACGTAGCGTGGGACGTCCTCTGGCCAGATGTCGACACGACTTGCACAAGAGGGCCGGCAGCGACTGCATGCGTAAAGCAGCAGACCGGGCTCTGTGGCGTACCGCGGGAGAGGCCTATGTCCAGCAGTGGACTGCAACGGGCTGATAATGATGATGAATAAGAAAAAGACTACGAAATCTTTCGAGAGAACGTTGATAATCTGTGTCTAGTTGGTTAAACGGCTGTGAAACGATACGCTACAATCCAAACGCAGACGAGTGTGTGTCACAAGCATTTGTTTCGGGTGTTCTAACATCGAATAATCTCTCGTAGTTTCTGATATTCAAGACTCGATCTTGGTGTGGGGTCACCATGTGTGTGACTGTTGGGTGTATTTATTATTTATTTAACATTTTGGTAAAAGGTATTTTTGCCATACATACATACATAAACTCACGCCTTTATCCCAGAAGGGGTAGGCAGAGGTGCTACCAGGACACCCACATTTCACCTTGTATGTTCCGTGCCATGATGTAATAGGGAGCGAGCCTATCGCCATATCAGGCACAAATTACTGACTCCGGGCTGATAATCAATACTCCAATATCACTGCCCGATCCGGGAATCGAACCCGAGACCTCAGCTTTGTAATAGTACCGTAGTACAACTACGCCACCGAGGAAGTTCTAGGTATAGAATAGCCAAAAATAGCCGTTTTAAACAATTTAACCCACAATAATTCATTCTTAACGACTTAGATTACATCGAAACCATTAATCTGTCTGAAAAACGCTTGTAAAAGTAATTTAAGGATCAGATTTCCCGTCATCGTTAATGCGAAAGAAAATGGCCGACACACAAATAAAAAACAGGTTCTTTATAACCAGTAAAATAATATTTGGAAAAGCTTATTTCAAATCGGTGACTGCTCAGTGGCGTAGTTGTATTACGGTACGGTTACAAAGCTGAGGTCTCAGGTTCAAGTCCCGGGTCGGGCAAAGTGATATTGGATTTTTCTATTCATTATCTGCCCGGTGTCAGGAAATTGTGCCCGATATGGCGATAGGCTCGCCCCCTATCACATCATGGGACGGAACATTCAATGCGAGATGTGGGTGCCCTGGTGGCGCCTCTGTCTACTCCTTCGGGGATAAAGGCGTGAGTTTATGTATGTTTATGTATTTGAAATCGGTATAATTCGTTCGGGTCTGGGTGTTTGTGAGACCGAAAAGTCCTCGTAGTTTCTGATACACCACACAAGACTCGATTTAAGTGTTTTTTATAGCGAGACGAGCATGCCGTTCGCCTGATGGTAAGCGATACGACCGCTCTTGAACAGTAAAAAACTAAAATACACCATGAATTACAAAACAATGCTTGGCATCCCACTGCGCTCGCCATCCTGAGACATAAGATATTAAGTCGTATTATGTCCAGTAGTTGCTCTGGCTACAATGTCCTTCAAACGGGAACACAACAGTGCATTTACACTGCTGTTTGTTGGAGAAATAGACATTGCGGTGGTGGTACCTACCCAGGCCTCTCACATATGAGAGACCTACCACCAGTAATACCACCAGTGGAGTTAGGACTATGTATTGGCTGTTGGGTGTATTTATTTATTTATACCAGTAAGAAATAACCATATTTTTATAGTAAATACTTCATCTTCACTTCACTGCAGTGCCAATATCAATAATCAAAGTTTAAATATTAATTTCATCAGTTTACTAACAATTTTGATCCTAGTTTTCAAATAAATATACTTTATAAACGATATTTAAAGTGAATATTATAATTTTTTTCAAAGACATATTAGGGAGGATAAAAGATGAGGCCATTTTGGGACCAACAATCAGAAGTTTACCTCAGCATGATGATAAATTAAGTCTCGATAATTTGGGTAATAAATAAAACAACGATACATGCATAAAATACCCGTATATCATTCAAACCATTCAAACATGTACAAATGTAGTTAAATTATATTAGCAAGGGGGCAGGCAGGGGTTGCAAGGGGGCAGACACGGCTCACAAGGGGGTAAACACGGTTCGCAAGGGGGAGCGCATGGATCCCCCGAAGTACCGCTTACTCCCGCACCTCCTCCTAAATAAGCTGGCCCTGCTCCCTCCCCATTTGCGGGGCCTCCAGGGCCGGCTCTGTACGCGGAAGCGGAACCCAAGGTCCTGTATATGACAGGGGGATTGGGTCGGAAGCAGATGGTAGGGGGAGCTGGGACGATGATCTTAGCTGGTCGTACGATGATCGCGTCAGGGACCGGTGGCTGCACTGGGGCGGGTTGTACCTGAAATAAAGAGTTATAAGGGGGGTAAGGTTGGTTTTCAAATGCAGAAATTGTATTATGTGAAATGAGTTTTAGTGGAGTGGAGTAAGGTTGATTTTTTATAATTGCGAGATTTGTATTACTGTCCATTTTTGGGTACGTGTTATCCATATTAATAAACTTGTCGTACTACAAATTTATATTATTAAATCGGAGAAACTCGGCCAGCGGTATGAAATCTCTGTCCGTCCTTATGGTGACTAACCATAGATAGATAGATAGATAGAGAACACTTTTTTGTACCCCACTTAATACAAAAACATGTAAACAGTTAACAATCCACAACAACAAAAACCCATCTTCGTAACTAGTCTGTGTATATCCAGGATTTGTCAACGAATAGATAAATCTATAAGAAAAAAAAAGTAAGAAAAAAATACAGGTTATTTAGTATTTACTATCATATAAATTCCAATTATAAAACTAAACTAAAACTAAAAAACAAGGTACAAAACATACCCTCAAAGGGGGAGGTCGCGGCACACACACAGGGGGGGGCCTGACCACTATGGGAGGAGGCTGGGGCGGCCTGACCGGCGGGACCCTCACGTAGAACGCAGGAGGCGTCGGCGGCTGGACCGGCGGTGGCCTCACCACTACAGGGGCCGGGGTAGGGGGCTGGACTGGCGCTGGCCTCACCCAGATCGGAGGGGGAGTGGGGAGGTTAACGGCCCCAGGACGGACCACGATCGGGTTTGGTGGAGGGAAGTTGACCTGCCCCGGCTTTACTATGATCGATCCTATGGGTAAAAATTGTAATAAATATGAAATGCGTGTTACTGGCTAAGTTTCTTACTTCATTTCTTCACGTTCCGAAACGATACAAACTTATTAATTGAAATTGCTATTCTTATTTCATCTGATTATTTACATCAATCCTATCAAAGATTACATAAATGGTGGTTCTATTCCAAGGCTCTTTTAATCAAGCTTTCATTTGACAATTCAGTGTTCAGCAATGATTAATTCTGGCTCTGAGACAGCACAGTATAGTCCAATGCACACACATACCATTCATAATTTATCAGTCAAATACAGCTTAGCGTTAGAAGAGAACATCGTACTGAAACTTGCACATCATAACAAGTTATTAATGAAATGCTCTGATTTAAACCAAATTGTAATTTTTGTAATAATCACTACATTGTAAACTGGTTTTGAAAAGAGCAACACTAGAGTTTCTTTGTTCTTCTCTAGTGAAAACCGCTTTCCGAACCGGGTGGTAGAACAAAAAATGACTGAATCTAAACAATGTTGAACATTTTAATGGATTCAATAAATTATTTTCATTTCATTTCATTTAAGATTTCTACACAACATCAAAGCCAACCGATAGTCCCCGAACATTGCTTTTATTAGTCACTTTACTAAACACAAAAAACTTTACTCAGTACAAAAATCACTAAAACACTCACCACACGGAGCCTGACCGTAAATATAGTTGACTGGTGGCGCACAAGGATTGCAAGGTCCTATCTGCACCACATTGGGGTTACAGGAGTCACACGGCGCGCAGGGGTCACACGGCGCGCAGGGGTCACAAGGGGGTATGCAGGGGTCACAAGGGGGTGTGCAAGGGTCACATGGTTTACACGGGTCACAGGGGGGAATGCATGGGTTGCAGGGTGTACAGGAGTCACAAGGCACGCAAGGGTTGCAGGGGGGTAGACAGGGGTCGCAGGGGTATTGCGGCTCCGGCAACGGCTGCCCAAACGCCGTGCCTAGGATGAGAACTGAAAACAAAAAATAAGGATAATAAAAAATCTACAACAAAATTAAAAATAACTTCAATAATATACTAAAAATCACTTCATTAAAAAAAGAAAAGAAAAAGTACGTGATTTCATGCATTGCATTCGAATTTTAGCGGGTAAAAAATAATAATAATAATAAACTCTTTATTTAAAAGCACCGTACAAAAACAAAATAAAATTTATAAAAAAATACATAAACATTAAAGTGCTTAAAATTGGCGGTCTTATCGCTAGAACCGATCTCTTCCGGGTAGGTAGGTAAGTAGTTATAAAACCATTTTTTTTTACAAATATAATAAAATATGTTTTTGCACTTGTATGATTTTAATATCCTTAATAAATAATAAATGGACTAGAACCCAATTCTTTCCAGAGAATTAATATAACCTTTCGAATAAAAGGAACCTATAAATTCAACAGTTCCTTCACGAATAACTGTTTATTAGACAACGAAAACACGAAAATGCGATAGCGCCATCTATCGGAGAGTTCTCGTTACATATTTAATTTGATAGGTAATTTGCACGCAAGAATGTGTAGAAAAATAAGATATGCTCTGTGTAAGTTATTTTCTGGTAAACGTAATTAAGGCTAACAGATATGGAGACATAACAATCATTAACGAATAATATTAAGTATTAAAAAACTAGCTTCTTGCGCATTGACTTTTAATCTACCGATAGACGAGACACGTCAAAGAAATAAAGTGCCCCCGTATTTTATAAGCACACTGCAATATTACATCACTTACCTGGTATTATATTAAAATATTGTAACTTCAGACGATTTGCTTTCGGTTTGACGGCGAAACATTCATTTATTACTTTTAAACGTATGCGATAAGGCGTACTGTCACTGTCACTGTCACGAAGCAAACTGATTCATGTGTGGTGCATGCACCGCAAGTAGGTGGGACACATTTTTCGTACTGAATGTCTTATCTAGTGTAACATTGATATCGATGTTCTTGCGATTATTAATATTAATGTTTATTCCATGTCTTCTCAATACTTAATAGAAGGAATCTTAAATTGTTGTTAAACGAATTTTAATAATGAATAAAGATTTATTATTATTATAGATTTATTGTTTAGCATTTTAATTCCTTATTTAATGTTAAAATATAATTTATATTTTTTTGTAATAAATAGAATATATATACTCAAATATTATCGGTCAATATCAAATCGATAATTTATAAAGTGTAATATAATGGTTTCTTAGATTTGAGCGAATGTTACACATTGAAATAAAACTATTTTTTACGGACTTTATCGAGATTCGGTTTAATTTTTACATTTTTTTAACTTCCCCGCGTTTCGATTGCTTTACAGCTTTCGTGGTCACGGGGCGGACAAAATAGTTTTATTTCAAAAGCGTAATATATAGAAAAATCATAAAAAATTACCAGAAATCCATATGACTTTGCCCCTCGCCATCTTCCAGTCGTCTGATTATTGTGACTTCTCCCGCCTTTTATATTCAACATTTTTGACGTTTATCAAAAAAGTTTTTGCAAAAAATCATAATGCATAGAAAATAAATTAAATATTATTATATTCTGTTACACTTCAATAATTATTGCTTTGAAAATATTTTTGCACAAAAACAATTTTTGTTTTATTAAACGCTTGTTAAAGTTTTTAAAATATCTTTTCAAATATTTTTTGTGTGGTTTAGGCTGATTAACTAACTGATGCACGGTTTTGAGTTTTTTATTTATGTTTTTTTAAAACATAGTCGCACTAAAAGTGTTTTATTTTCTTCGATAGACAAGATTATAAGTTTATTTTATCTGTGGAATTATAACATTGTCTTATTTGACAGCATCCGTGGCTTGTTCGTTAGACGCCGGCTGTGAATCGAGAGGCCGCGAGTTTGATCCCCGCATCGAGACAAATGTTTATGCGGCCCACAAGTATTTGTCTCGGGTCTGTTTGTGGGACCGAAAAGTCTCTTGTAGTTTCTGATACACAACACTGAATTGATCTTAATGTGGAGTCAGAAATATCTGTGTGTCACCATTGTGAAACCTGTCCGGACAACACTGTGTATTGATAGTCAATCACGCACTATAACGGTGAAGGAAAACATCGTGAGGAAACCTACATACTATAGCAATTTGTAATCATTTCTATGGTATGTAAGTCCGCCCGCACTAGGCCAGCGTGGTGGACTGTACTAACCCCTCTCAATCGTACTCTCGATTGTAGATGAGTCTTGTGCCCTGCAGTGGGACGTGTATGGGCTGATACAGTATAGTTCAGTACATAGGATACACAAGGAGTCGAGAGCAACGACGTAGTGGGGTCATCAACGCATGACAGCTTCATTACATTTGCCGTCACGACATTCAAGTCGATTTTACTGTCTATACGTTAATAGATGTTTAACAGTTCAAAAATCTTTAACATACATACATAAACTCACGCCTTTATCCCAGAAGGGGTAGGCAGAGGCGCCACCAGGACCCCCACATTTCGTCTTGCATGTTCCTATCGCCATATCAGGCACAAATTCCTGACTCCGGGCTGATAATGAATTGAAAAATCCAATATCACTTTGCCCGACCCGGGACTCGAACCCGAGACCTCGGCTTTATAGTCGAACCGTAGTATAACTACGCCACCGAGGCAGTCAAATAACTTTTCTGATGTACCTATATAAACATTTGTATGGGTATTACCCATACCTGCTAAATTTTTATTAGGTTGCCTAGAGCTTAAGCTCACTTGAAGAACAGCAGAACGATCAAATAACGACTGCTTGTAAAATTTTCCGAGGGAGAACAGACGCTCGTGATCTCCAAGATCAGGTGTGTCATACATCCCTGACTACTGCAGATGCCGCAAACATTAGTTGTTTGCGGTACCAAGGTCTCGAACGGCATCCCGTGCCGTGTCACCAATACCACGGATGCTAACCACGCTCAATGCTCTTCTAGACATCAATCCTGAATGTCATTTGTTTACGGATGATGCGAAATGCTCAAACATGACTGCCTCGGTGGCGTAGTTGTATTACGGTGCGGTTACAAAGCTGAGGTCTCGGGTTCGAGTCCCGGGTGGGGCAAACTGATATTGGATTTTTCTATTCATTATCAGCCCGGAGTCAGGAATTTGTGCCCGATATGGCGATAGGCTCTCCCCCTATCACATCATGGGCGGAACATACAAGGCGATATGTGGGTGTCCTGGCGGCGCTTCTGCCTACCCCCTTCGGGGTTAAAGGCGTGAGTTTATGTATGTATGTAAATAAACATTAAAAAAAGCTTGTAACGCCTGTTTATTTTCTATTGACGTGTGGCGAAAGAAACTACAAATAATATTAAACTCATTGTTTGATATATTGTTTTTATTATAAACATCAACGGCGTTATCCATAGACAGTTTTAAAACCTATTTTAGTTATCGAATGTTTTGTCTTCGCTCAAACTGAATTCTAAAGTAGTTCGAACGGGAAACAACATCCAATTACTAAAATAGGTTTTAAATGTAAGTAAGGCTGCAAGTATTTATTACTCGTATCTAATAATAATAATAAGTACAATGTAATGTGTTATGTGGGTGTATGGAAAAAATCATATTAAAGTAAAAAATCTTAATACATATTCTTTATTCAAGAAAAAAATTGTGTCTTGGCCAACGTAGCATGGGACGTCCTCTGGCCAGATGGACGACTTGCACAAGAGGGCCGGCAGCGACTGCATGCATGAAGCAGCAGACCGGGCTCTGTGGCGTACCGCGGGAGAGGCCTATGTCCAGCAGTGGACTGCAACGGGCTGATGATGATGATTCAAGAAATCGTTTACGTGTTTTGAATCGATAACCATGGAACACCGCTTCGGATCATGTAACTGAAAAACCAAGCAAGAAATTTACTCAGCGACAACTGTGTTGAAATTAAATATTAAATTAAATAAATTCACCCAACAGTCACATACATAGTCCTGACCACACACTAAGATCAAGTCTTGTGTGGTGTATCAGGAACTACAAGAAACTTTTCGGTCTCACAAACACCCATACTACAATTACTTGTGGTTCACACAAACATTTGTCTCGGTGCGGGGATCGAACCCACGCCCTCGCGTGTTACAGCCGGTGTCCAACCAACTGCGCCAAGGAGGCTGTAGAGTATTAAATAAATACACCTAACAGTCACACACAGGACGAATCTATATCCTTTCTTCTTCTTTCCAGTGCCTCTCTAACTAGTGAAAGTTGGCAGTCAGCTCCGCATATTTCACTCTGTCTTTTGCCAGGTGGAAGAGCTCCGAAGCACTCGCGATCCCCGTCCATTCCCGGATGTTACGCAACCAGGACTTCTTCCTTCGACCAACGGTTCTTTTGCCTGCCACTTTGCCCATCATAATTTTTTGCAGAAGTACGTATCTGTCGTGTCTGAGCATACATATTCTTTGCGGATGACTAATACCTCAGTTCGCGCGTGAAAACGAAGCTTTGTTCAGTTTTGAAACGTCGACAGCATACTGGTTTCTTAGATTTACGCGAATGTACATACATACATAAACTCACGCCTTTATCCCCGAAGGGGTAGGCAGAGGCGCCACCAGGACACCTACATTTCGCCTTGTATGTTTCGTCCCATGATGTGATAGGGGGCGAGCCTATCGCCATATCGGGCACAAATTCCTGACTCCGGGCTGATAATGAATAGAAAAATCCAATATCACTTTGCCCGACCCGGGACTCGAACCTGAGACCTCAGCTTTGTAACCGTACCGTAATACAACTACGCCACCGAGGCAGTCAAAAGTCAAAAGCGAAGTCAAAAGCGACACTGAAACGATTTTTTTATAATAAACAAGCATTATGGTTTCTTAGATTTACGCGAATGTTACATATTGAAATAAAACTAATGCTACATTGAATTAAATCGGTACCCAAAAGACCAGCTGCCAGACCTCAAGACACAGTGAGCTCCTTTTGCGTAGATCGGATCGTAAAAACCAATTAATTTTTAATGTAATAATTGTAAATTATGTTAGTTTAATTGTAACAGTCACTGAGCGGATGACTAATACCGCAGTCCGCCCCGTGACCGCGAAAGCTGTAAAGCAATCGAAACATCGGGAAGTTAAAAAATATAAAAATTAAACCAGATCGCGATAAAATCCGTAAAAATTAGTTTTATTCAATGTGTAACATTCGCGTAAATCTAAGAAACCATAATGCTTGTTTAAATTTAAAAAAATCGTTTCAGTGTCGCTTTTCGCAACGAAAACTTTCGCAAAAGTGTGTGTTCATTTATCGAAGAAAGCTATAGGATACTTTTAATTCCGGGAAAATATAATAATGGTATTCGTTTATTATAAGTTAAGAAATGAAACCAATTCATAATACATTAAGATATATATTTTAATATTTATAGACATATACATACATACATACACAACATTTGTACACACTACACTACAGTTTGAATGACTACGGGTATCATAATTATACTACAGGCCATAATCATTAGACTACAAAATGACTACACTTCTATAAGTAGTACATTTATAACTAATGATTGTAGGATTCGTTTTCGGGAGATCTTGGAAATTACTACTAACACTACAGGATCTTAATAAGATGCAAAGTAAGAGCTGAGGTGGTTTAAAACGACTACATTGTATAGATATTGTAGACTACAAGTTATAGATGTTTGTACATTCTAAACATTACAAACGAGAGATAAGTCTTTCTTGTCACAATTCATCACAGAATAACTATCTATATATTCAGCCACAGGAGTCCACTGCTGAACACATGCCTCCCCTTCATTCCCCAAGGATCTTAACATCGATCTGTTGGAAGCGTCCTGCGTCCAACGACTTCCTGCAACTTTAACCAGGTCGTCGGTCCACCTTGTAGGCGGGCGTCCGACACTTCGCTTGCCTGGCCGTGGCCTCAACTCCAGAACTTTTAGGCCAGAATAACTTAGCTAACATAATTATTTAGTTATATTATTGGACAAGAATACAAATATAATCAAAGCCTGTCACATCAAAGTATAAGTTGTTTTACAAAACACTTGGTGAACTAACACCCCTTCACAATCTCTCATTTGTAGTCATATTTCAGCTCCTTCTCTACACCAAAGTTGTAGTTATTTGTAGTTTTAAAAGTCTGGATAACATTTATCAAGGTACGCAGGGTTCCGGACAGGGGGGCTGACAGGGGACGCAGGGGGCACAGGGAACACAGGGTGCGCAGGGAGACAAACCAGAGTCATACGACGGCTGATACCCTCCCAACGATCCATATCCATCCCCCCTCCCTTGCAAAGCGGCAGAAGATATGCAAATACTAGGTCCTTGTATAGACGGCTGGGCCCTTTGCCTGACCAAAATAGGGGGTGGAGTAACAGCATCAGGTTTAGGTTGGGTGACCGTTATAGCCGGTGGTTGAATAGGGGCCGGTTTGGGCGGCCGGACCACTATCGTAGCAGGTTGGATCGCTGGCAAGGGGTTGGGCCGGGCTATGACGGGCGGAGGGGTTATATCGGGAATAGGGGCCGGACGCACCACAATCGGTCTAGGGGTCACCGCGGGCATAGGGGGCGGTTGGACAGTGATGGCAGGGGGCGTGATGGGCGGCTGTTGAGGGGGCCTGATGAGGATGGAGGGGGGCTGTATGATGACGTCAGGGGAGCGCGCGATGTAGAAGGTGCCTCCTGGAACCGGGACCTCCTGGAAGCCGACCTGGCGCAGACGATCTGGAACTGTGTTGCGCTGCAGCATTACTCTGACTGGTCCGTCGCCGCAGGGTGCTGTAAGCAGATTAATTAGCTTATTGTTTATGTTAATGCTTTTGGTAGATAATGTAGGTGTTGTAAATGGTTACATGGTATATTGGTGCAGATATGTTACGTAAACAGGATTGTATTAACATAATAAATCTATATAACGAGACTTTTACTGTCCCATGTTCTTCTTCATCAAATTTCAAACATATACCGAATGTAATAAAGTAAAAAAAATATAATTTTAACTATGATTATTACTGGAATGCAAACATTCTTAGTTAAATTAAATTGTATTATAAAAAATAATCGTAGTACTTACACGCAGAATCGCACGGGTCACACGGTGGTAGACAGGGGTTGCACGGCACGCAAGGGTCACAGGGCGGGACACAGGGCTCACAGGGTGGCGCGCAGGGAACACAGGGCTCACACGGCGGCGGACAGGGTGGTAAACACGGCGGACAGGGTGGTGGACACGGCGGGCAGGGCGGACAGGGTGGTAAACAAGGTGGTGGACAGACTGGCAGGCATGGTGGCGGACAGGGTGGTACGCAGGGCACGCAGGGGAAGTACTGCGGCGCTGGTGCCGCCGACACCGAAGCTATCAACGCTGTAACAAAAACAATAGTTTAAACAGTCTCCAAGGTTAGTTAGACGTCTGCTGTGAAATGGGAGGCTGGGCGTCCAACAAAATATTTGTGTGGACCACAAACGCCCACACACAAGGTGGACTGAAGACCTGGTTAAGGTCGCTGGAAGTCGCTAGATGCAGCCGCTTCCATCAGGTCTATGTAGAGATCCATGGTGGAGGCCTATGTTTAGCAGTGGACTTCCTGTGGCTGCAGAGAAAGAAAGAGAGAGAGAACCACAAGTATATATTTCGGATCTGTGTTTGTGAGACCAAAATATCTCTCGTAGTTTCTGATACTACACAAGACTCGATCTTAGTGTGAGGGCTATGTGTCTGCTGTTTATTTATATACTTTATACATACTAACTAAATTAATATTTTAAGTCACATACCTATTATACCCAATGCCGTTAGTCGCCCCATTTCACTCCCTTCTGAATTCACCACATATTTCAACCATTTATATACCAAACTAATGTTTTGGTTGTGACACGATTGATTTGAAGTGAAGTAAGCATTCGTAGTTTATGAAGTAATTTGTTATGGGTTAAATTGAAGGAAAATATTCGAATTTGTAGGTTAAAGTTGGATTTAAGTATGAAGTCTTCGGTCTACAAGGTTTCGTTCATACATACACTCACGCCTTTCACCCAGAAGGGGTAGGCAGATGCTAACAGGACAGCCTCGTTTCGCCTTGTGTTTTCCATCCCACGATGTGATAAGGGGCGAGCCTATCACCATATCAGGCAAAAATTCCTAACTCCGGGCTGATATTACCAAAATACAACATCACTTTACCCGGGAATTAAACCCAAGACCTCAGCTTCTCCCCTCCTCTCCTTTCCTTAACAGAACCACGCGTGCTGGCTTGCGGATCCATAGCTTGACTGTTCAATCCATCTCGGTGCGAACCAAAAGGTTCTCTAATTCTTTTTTCTGCCGCACTGTCCAGCTGTAGAACAGTTCACCATCATACGTGTTCCTCCCTTCCTATAATCCTGGGTACTTCCGCCGTAGCGTGAAGAGGCATCTCAGCGGGCCGGCATGATTGTATCGAATGGTATGAGACTACCGTCTGATACCATTTGATACTCTATCTGGACGGCATTAGCACTTACTATCAGGTGCAATGAAGTCACTATGCCATGCCAGAATAAAATATAAAAAAAATTAATCGTACTGCAGTACAACTACGCCACCGAGGCAGTCGAGCAATTCATTTCAGTATTTAACTTTAATGATGATCCAAATCCCTAGGGAAAGAAGACTCTGTATCTATGTTCAGGGCTCTTTATTATTCGCTCCCCACAGTTTGGGAAATGCTGAAGTAAAGGAATGTCTGTCTGTATCTGTATCAGCCCATATATGTCTCACTGCAGGGCACGAGCCTCTTTACAATCAAGAGGATGGTTGAGAGTGGTTAGGCCATATAGTACGCCGGCCTAGTGCGGATTAGTGAACTTTTCATACCGTAGAAATTCTTTAAATCGCTACGGTATACAGATTTCCTCACGATGTTTTCCTTCACCGTTATAGTGCGTGGTAGCATCAATACACACAAAACTTCGAAAAGCTATGTGTGCCCTGGGACGAACCCGCGACCACCGTGAATGTGTTGGCAGCCGCGTCTGATCCGTTTACTAACAGGCCACCACGCACGCAGCACACAACACTTGTGTTGATGATAAATGATTACCTCACATAAGGTGTTACCACGATCCAAAACGAACCAGATCAATGACGAAAGAAAGAAAAGAAAAGCAAAAAAAAAACAGTTCGTGTTGCTGAGGGAGTTTCTTGCTTGGTTTCTTCTTCAAAGCTACAACACGGTCGAAGCGGTAGTAACAGAAATTAACGATTCAAAATATCTTGTAATGAACTACTTGATAAAGAATATTTTGATTTTTTTTTTGACGTAAAAACGTTACTTTTCAAGGTTAAATCGATATCAGTGATTAGCAATGGATAAGTCATCGTTCGCTGAGCATGATATACACTAAGAAGAGGTATTTAAGATCATTTCCCAGCTTCTGAAGCCAGTATAGGCAACAATGTGGCAACAGGCAGTTCTGGTTTTGGGTAAATATCACTTTTATATTATTGTGATATTTATTATGATTACGATATTAATGTGATATTTGCTACGGTGCTACAAAGCTGAGGTCTCGGGTTGGAATCCCGGGTTGGGCAAAATGATATTGAATTTTTCTTTTAATCAGCTTGGAGTCAGGAATTTGTGCCTGATATTTCGATAGGCTCGCCTATCACATCATGGGACGGAACATACAAGGCAAAATGCGGGTGTGTAGCGCTTCTGCCTATCCTTTCTGGGAATAAGACACGAGTTTATGTATAGTGTGTGATATTTATTAGTGTCCTTTCAGTCTACTTACCTGCTTGGATCTGTTTAAACCCCTAGAAAATTTAATTCAATTAGCAATTAAAAGCTCTTATAGATTTACCGATACGAGACTTTTGTGCCTGGCATCGCCAATCGCCTTCATCATCACGAACATAATATTAAGTCTCAAAAAGCCATCTGATGTTCATCCTACTCTAAGTATATCCACAACGAGTTTTAAAAACATTATGCGTGCAGCAACTTCAGCCTTTATTATTCGATGGACGTCCAAACCCACTCTAAAGTCCTACTTCTCTCTCTCTTTCACTCACTTCGTCTTTATCTCTCCCTCTTTTCCACTATTGAACATAGCCCTAAGAGTTTTTACAATCGGAAGCATGCCACATGCAAAAAGTCGTACTAAATCCAATTGAAACACTTCAACTCTTCACCCTTATCATACAACACCAAACCTACCCTTAAACAACTAAACATCAATTGCAACATTCCAGCTCTAATTACCTTCACCGCGGCGGCACCGTGGCGCTGCTGCACCACCAGCGACGGCAGCACCGTCTGCATCGGCCGCCCAGGACAGCCCTGCATCTGCCCCCCGCAGATCTGTGTCCCCTGCCAGCCGACCCCTTGCGCCTGCCCAGCGACCGTGTACACCCCCTGCATCTGCCCGCCTCCGTGCGTGCCGTGCGTGCCCCCTTGCAACCCTTGTATACCCTGTGACCCCTGTCAGCCGTGTTTACCACCCTGTCCACCATGTTTACCACCCTGCCCGCCTTGCCTGCCACCCTGTCAGCCGTGTAACCCCTGTCTGCCGCCCTGCCCGCCTTGCTATTAAAGGGGGATAAAAAATAATTTTGCATTTAAAAATTATTTTCAATTTTTGGAAATTTTTCGTTTCGGTTTGTGTTAAATGTACTATGATTGGTTTTGTATCGGATTTGTTCAGGAAAGTACATGAATTACGGTTTCAAAAATGTTTTTAATAAAAAGCTGTTTGGAAATAATGTTTCGTTTATTTTTTAATTAGGTTTTTATAAATTATTATACACACTAGGATATAGTATTACAAATTATAAGTCTATTAGAATATCTTAAAAGGTATATTGTACAATCAAACAACGAATTTTAAATTATAAACATTCTATAATATGAATTTCCAAATCAAGGTGCGGGAAAGAATCAAATCTGAGCTTTATAGTCTGCTAACATAAGGCCAGCGTGATGGATTATTTAATACCCCAAAATGGTTGACATCAGACCGATAGTAATATAACAAGCCAATTTACAAACATGGATAAATTCATCGGGATCAGCTCGCCTCTAATCGCATTGTGGAACGGAATACAAGACGAAACGTGGGTTTCCTTATAGCACCTCCGCTTACCCCTTTTGGGAAAAGGCGTGATGTTTGTGTGTTGATTAATTTATGTTGAATATATATATTGAAATATATTAATTATGTTGAAATATAGATATCTTTGGTGGGGTTTAAATAATATGTTATGAAATTTGGACCATGAATATTCCTCTAGTTGGTTATGACTTTAGTTTTAAAACTTTTTGCCTGATTATAAGGCCTTAGATTCGTCTTACAATTGTTATTCGAAAAAGTAATAAAAGAAAAAAAGAATATATACACTATATACTATATACAGGGTATATGCAGACTGCGGCCGAAAACGAAGCCAGGTGGTAGTTTTAGTCATGACAGACACAATGCAACTGAAAATTTCGCAAAAAAGGGACAGTTTTATTTTGTTTTTTTTTTTTTATTAGTGTTAGTACCTAGTTTTTACTAATATTATAATTTAAACCCTTTTGTACCATTGGGTATTTAAAAATAAAAAGTGTATTAGTTTCAGAAATCTAAGCAGATAATTATTTAGTATTAACAACCTAAATACGATAAGTGAAATTTACAAAAAATAAGGTTTTTTTTTGCGAAAACAAATGCATTGTGTCTGACTCTCGAATACCAATAAAAAGGTGAATTAGTTCCAGAAAACTATGTATTTAGTATTGACCACCCAAATAGGATAAGTAAAAATTAATAAATAAATAAATAAAATAAATACACCCAACAGTCACATACATAGTCCTGACCCCACATTAAGATCAATTAAGTCTTGTGTCGCAGGTATCAGAACTACGAGAGACTTTTCGGTCTCACAAACACCCAGACCCGAAAGAAATATTTGTGGGCCGCACAAACATTTCTCTTGGTGCGGGGATCGAACCCGCGGCCTCTCGTTTCACAGCCGGCGTTTAACCAACTGCGCCACGGAGGCTGTCGAAAAAATTACAAAAAAATGACGTTTTTTTTTGCGAAATTAAATGCATTGTGTCTGACTGTCGAATACTAATTAGTTACCACCTGGCTTCGTTTTGGCAATATAGATATACCCTGTATAAAATACAAAATACTTGAAAGTCCACTTCAACCTAACCGCGGGTCGTTGCAAAATTGCACAAGATGGCGACCACAAATACAGTCATTTTCTCATTTGATGACCCACAGGACAGAAGTTATGTTGTGTTTTTAATTTACATACATACATAAACTCACGCCTTTATCCCCGAAGGGGTAGGCAGAGCCGCCACCAGGACACCCACATTTCGCCTTGTATGTTCCGTCCCACGATGTGATAGGGGGCGAGCCTATCGCCATATCGGGCTCAAATTCCTGACTCCAGACTGATAATGAATAGAAAATCCAATATCACTTTGCCCGACCCGGGACTCGAACCCGAGACCTCAGCTTCGTAACCGTAATACAACTACGCCACCGAGGCAGTTAATTTACATAATTGACAATTTAAAGCGCCAGTTACACAGGGATTTTCTCGCGGCAAAAATTTTATGCGATTATCGCATGACATAACCGCCATAGATTATCGTGTTCTGACAAATGTTTACACGATGTAACTTTTTTATATCCTTACAATAATCGTATCTTCGAGGCGAGAAAACTCTGCAAATGGGGCTTAAAGGTGAAAAGAAACATCGTGGGAAAACCTGCATAGTTGATACAATGATCTTTATACATCGATATCAATGTTACACTAGATATGACATTCAGTACAAAAAACGTGTCCCACCTACTTGCGGTGCATGCACCACACATGAATCAGTTTGCTTCGTGACAGTGTGACAGTACGCCTTATCGCATACGTTTAAAAGTAATAAATGAATGTTTCGCCGTCAAACCGAAAGCAAATCGTCTGAAGTTACAATATTTTAATAAAATACCAGGTAAGTGATGTAATATTGCAGTGTGCTTTTAAAATACGGGGGCACTTTATTTCTTTGACGTGTCTCGTCTATCGGTAGAATATAAGTCAATGTCTTTATAGGAATTTAAAATGTATATTATGAAGACCGCCAACCCACACGAGGGTTACACCCAACAGTCACACACAGCCCACTGAGATATCGAGTTTCGTGTATAACGAACAACGACACTTTGTGATCTTACAAGACACCCGAAACCACTACTTGTGACACAAACACTCGTCTTAGATCTGAGCGATCTCGCATTTCACAGCCGTCAACTAGCGAGGAATTCTTCCAAATACAGGGTATATCAAGACCGCGACCGAAAACGAAGCCAGGTGGTAGTATTAGTGATATCAAACACAATGCAAGTAAAAATTTTACAAAAAAAATCGACAAATTTTTTTTTGTTATTTTTTACATATCGTCGTATTTAGGTGATTAATACATAGTTTTTCTAAAATAATGACGTACATCGCTTAATTTTTAAACACGCAATGGTACGTAAAGGTTTAAATTATTGAAGTGAAACTTCTTTATCGGGGTTGGAAAAAATTTTTCGTTACGCGTCACATTCTTCCGTTACGCGCCATCTTTTTTTATTTAGTAAATTAGTACCCACTTCAGTAAGCCACACCCCCAACCGTTTCCAAGCCCCACCCAAAATTTTAAGTCCCACCCACTTTTTTGTAATTTGATCCTCACCCCCCTCTGGCCTTCCCCCATCCTAAATCCAAAACAGTGCCCAATAGCCTCCCCACGAAACCTCCCCCCCCGCTTACCCCCACCCTAAAAATTTTACCTCACCCCCTCTACTCATATCTCCGGCATTATCCATCGTAGACCCACCGACCTTGGGTTCATTGGAACCGGCTCGGTGAGGGCTACAATCCTGCCCCAACAGAATTCCCGAATTCCCCCTCCACAACTTTCCCCAACCAAAAAAAAATTTTAAGGTGCCCAATAGCCTCCCCACGAAACCTAAACCCCCCCCCCCCCCGCCCCTACCCCCACCTAAAAATTTTACCTCACCCCCCCCTAAACCTATCTCGGCCAATAAAGGTCGTGGACCCACCGAGCTTGGTATCCTCGGAACCGTCTCGGTGAGGGCTACAAATTGGCCCCGATAGAAATCCCAAATTCCCTCAAAAATTTCCCCCCTCCTAAACTTAAACTTTATTTAATTTAGCTTTATTTTACCAATTCTGTAAATTTGTAAATAGTAGATCATTTTTCGAAAAATGATGTCATAAAGAAGTTTCACTTCTTACGTGTGTACACTAATACACACACACATTTTTTATTTCTGCACAAACTAGGTATTTACCCATAAAAAACTAAAAATAGTAAAAAAAAAATCCGTCGCTTATTTTGCAAAATTTTTAGTTGAATTGTATCGGTAGCCGGTAAAACTACCACCTGGCTTCGTTTTCGGTCGCGGTCTTGATATACCCGGTATTACTTGAGACAATCTGTACCGCAACCTTACTCACAGCTATAAAAAGGTCAAATCTGTATCTATATCAGCCCATATACGTCCCACTGCTGGGCACGGGCCTACTCTGCAATCGAGAGTACGATTGAGAGTGGTTAGGCCATATAGTCCACCACGCTGGGCTAGTGCGGGTTGGCGGACTTACATACCGTAGAAATTCTTTAAAATCGCTACGGTATGCAGGCTTCCTCACGATGTTTTCCTTCACCGTTAAAGTGCGTGGTGATTGACTATCAATTCACACATAACTCTGAAAAGTCAGAGGTGTGCCCTGGGATTTGAACCCGCGACCACCGTGAATGCAATAGGCCACCACGCACCTATAGGTATTAAAAGGTCAAATAAAAAAGGATTTTACGCAGTTGTAATAAAACACAAATTGGAGTAATTTATTTATTTCTCATCAAGCTGCTTAGGATATTCGCTGGCATTTGTAAAGGAAGTCCTACCAACGAAGATATTCCATTTTGCGGGTCAAAAAGATTTTCAGAAGCTGCAAGAACGGCTCCTTCCAGTAATACTGTGAACAAAATTATATATTTGAAAACCCGTTATTCATCTTCAGATTTATGAAATACATACATACATAAACTCACGCTGTTGCAGCATCTCTTTTAATTTTATATTTTAATTTGTTATTTTTAATTTATTATTTAGTTATAGTTTTTGAATGGCTCAATGCCCATTGTGCGTATATGTTCATACCTTTTCATCAGGCGCTTTTTTCTTAATTTTAAACTGTCATTGATACGTAGACATTACACTTTGAACCGTGGTCGTGGCATTTTTATTTTATACAATATTCCTGAGTCGCTCCCAGAAATCCAGAAAATTATCCCCAGCCCTCTTAAACATGGTCCATACGAACCGGATAAATAAATAAATACCAGTGCAAGTCGTGAATAAAGGAGAATTTTTGAAAAAAGTCCTGTGGAGTAGCAGTGAGCTGACACGTCGCTGTAAGGGTTTGGAGAAGTAGTGGAAATCCATTTGTGGAAATAAAACAAATTTGTATGTATACATTTAATTCCACCCAGCACTCTTTGGTTCATTATCAGGTACCTAATGTTAGTAACTTGACTACGGTTAAAATTTAAATTTCAAAGGTTAGTACCGTTATTTCAAATTATTTAACTATTGTAATTTTAATTACATTTTAAACTAATTTATAATACATTTGTGCATCAATTAATTACCTAAGACCTCTGTAAGTCATATTTGTAACATAGTTAACACGTGCCTATTTAATACGGTACAGTAACATTTAAGTTACATTAGTTAACTATTTAGTTTTTATTTAAATATAATTACATATCTTTAGGGTTTAGAATTGTTTTAAACAATTAGTTTAGATGCCAATTGTAATAGTGTATAAGAAGTCGGTACATTAACATTGTATACCTATAAGCTGTACAATACTTATAAATCTTAGCCTTTGTCAAATAAATTTGTTCTAATCATTATCTTAATATTATATACAAAGTGTTAATCACATTGATAATCTTAAAACTATAAATTTACAGGTCTGAGGCACTTGTTTCCCAAATGGCTGACATTAAAGATCTTAAGCGGAAACGTGGCAGTTACAAAGCGAGGCTAACAATTTTTGGGAATTACTTATCCCAATTACCGAAGTCGGATTTAGGTCCTTGTCAGGTAATGGAATTGCAATTGCGTATAGAAAAATTGGAATGTTTTTATGAGGAATTTAACGAAATTCAAACACAGTTAGAATGCCTTACCGATACTCTTGATGCCGAAATAACCGAAAGAACTTCCGTAGAATCTGATTATTATACATTAATAGCACAAGCTAAACATACATTAATGCTTTCTAGACCAGATAATGACGATGTCAAATCTACTAATAGTGGTAGTACTAAGCGTAAGTTCGCCCAATTGCCCACTATAAATTTACCGAGGTTTTCAGGTTCCTATGATAATTGGTTGGCATTTCGCGACACTTTTATTAGCTTGATTCACAAAGATGACGACATAGACGACATTAATAAATATCATTATTTAAAAACGTCATTGGAAGGGTCAGCTGCTGATGTAATCCAGTCAGTGGATTTTTCCGCAGAAAACTATTTGGTGGCATGGGACCTTTTGTGCGGTAGATTTGACAACAAACGCTTGTTGCTTCAAAACCATGTTTCGGCAATTTTTGACCTCGAACCGATCGTAAAGGAGTCTTCACTCGCGTTAAAAAACATGATTGATCAAATTAGTAAACATATTCGAGCGTGTGAAAAATTGGGCGAACCGGTTCATAGCTGGGACACATTGCTAATTCATTTATTTAGCCGTAAGTTAGATGCTAAAACATTTCGAGAGTGGGAAGGCTTTAAAAGGAGACTAGATAAAGATAAATCTATTCTATTCAAGCATTTCATAGAATTTATGAAGGAACGTGCAGACTTTATTGAGACATTGGAACGCGCTCAATTCACTAAAACTAACAAATCTACACATATTCAGACGAAACACAACACCAAACTTAAATCTATGGTTTCTATGAGCGATCACGTTAGCACTGCGTCACAAAGTTCCACTAATTGTCCGAAGTGTAATGGCGACCATAACCTCAACACTTGTCCACAATTTCTAGCTTTGAGCCTTGACCAGAAAATGTCTGTTTTGCCTAGTCTTAAAGTTTGTTATAACTGTCTACGCCGCGGGCACTATCCAAAGAATTGCAAACGATCAGGTTGTAAAATTTGCAATTATAAACACAATACTTTAATTCATAACGAAAATAAAAAACTAAACTGCAATAGATCGACACATGTGTCGACCGACGGCTGCGGCCAGGCCGCGGTGTCCCCCACCTTAAGGGTCGACAACAGCGCAGGCGCAGTCACTGATAACACGCATGTTCACTCCGTTGCATTATCGGCGAATATCACTGCGAATCCGCATAACGGTGGCTCGCAAGATATTCTTTTGTCGACAGCGCTAATTAGATGTTATGACATTAACAATAAGGAACATATTGCGCGGGCTCTTCTCGACTCAGGCAGTTCGTCTTGTATAATATCCGAAAAACTATTAAAACGATTAAATTTACCAATTTTGAATACTAATAATGTTATACAAGGTATTAATAATTCACTGTCCCCCGTGAAGAAAATGTGTCGCGTTAATATTAAATCCATGTGCGAATCTTACAACAACAATTTATTATGTTTTGTTTTGCCAACAATAACGGACAATGTTCCTTATCAGAAAGTCAATTTAAATATACCGACAGATCTATGTTTAGCCGACCCGTATTACCACACTCCTGCGCCGATTGATATGATACTAGGAGCGGACGTGTTTTGGAATTTATTAGGGTCCGAGAAAATTATATTAGGAAATAATAAGCCTATATTGTTTCAAACGAGACTTGGGTGGATAGTTAGTGGCCCAATTAACTCCGGCTACAATAATAAATGTCATCAACCTATTAAATGCAATTTTATCAACGCAGTTACTGACTCATTTTCGGGATCAGATGACTTACAAACCCAATTAGCGCGGTTTTGGGACCTAGAAGAAGTAGGCCATTATGAGTCATCTGCTTATTCCGAGGAAGAAATGCGTTGTGAACAACATTTTATTATTAATACCACACGCCTAAGTAATGGTCGATTTTGCGTGAGAATACCATTGAAGGAATCGTATGACGTGTTAGGCGATTCATTCCATCGTGCAAAGCGATGTTTTTTATCCATTGAACGTAGAAATAAAATTCAACCCACTCTTGACAAAATGTACAAAGATTTTATGTCTGAGTACCTTTCTTTAGGGCACATGTCAGAGTGCCAGGTTGACGAAAATAAGGTTTCATATTTTATACCCCATCACGGCGTACTACGCGAAAGTAGTACGACTACTAAATTACGCGTAGTTTTTAATGCCAGCGCTCCTACAACTTCAGGCTTTTCATTAAACCAATTACAAATGGTAGGACCCACTGTTCAGGACGATTTAACATCGATTCTTTTGAGATTTCGGATGTATAAATATGTGCTTTCTGCAGACGTGGAAAAGATGTATAGGCAGGTGTCCATACATCCTTTAGATAGGCATCTATTGAAAATTGTCTGGCGTGAAAACAATACAGGTCCTCTTAAAACATACAACTTAAATACAGTCACTTATGGTACTGCGAGTGCTCCGTTTCTCGCAACAAGATGCCTTAAACAGGTTGGGCTCGAATGCAATGATCAACGGGTCGCCGAAGTCATCTTGCATGACTTTTATGTCGATGACCTTTTGACCGGTGCAGACCAGCTTAATGATGCTCACATGTTGCGCCGTCAGGTGACAGATGCTCTTGCTTCCGCTTGCATGCCGTTAAGGAAGTGGAAGTCTAATGAGCATTCTTTAATCGCGTCCCAATCTGACCATTCGCTCGTTGACCTAAATAAAGAAGACAACATTACACACAAAACTTTAGGACTTAGTTGGCAAACGCATACGGATACTTTACGCTTTCCAATAAATATGCCTGACAAAATTAATAACACAAAACGTGACATGCTATCAATAATTGCACGAATCTTCGACCCCCTGGGTCTCTTATCACCTTGCGTCATTCGAATGAAAATGCTGCTTCAGAGGCTATGGCTTGAAAAACTTACTTGGGATGACAAGTTGTCTGCTGAGGTCGTCGCCACTTGGTTATCACTGATTAAAGCATTGCCAGTGCTTAACGATTTGTCCATCCCACGCCGTGTTGTTCTTGACACATACCGACAAATAGAATATCATATTTTTACTGACGCTTCAGAACGCGCTTACGGTGCTTGTTTATATGTTCGCAGCATTAATGCAAAAGGTGATGTCGCCGTGCAACTTCTGATGGCGAAGAGTCGTGTTAGTCCAATCAAATGTCTGACTATACCGAGGTTAGAACTGTGTGCCGCTGTTATTGGCGCTCGTTTATATAAAAAGGTCGCGAGTTCACTTCGGACTCAAGCCTCAAATGTAGTCTTTTGGACCGACTCAATGATAGTTCTAGGTTGGTTGAGGATGCTTCCTATTAAATTAAATACATTCGTGCGCAATCACGTCTCCGAAATTCTTGACATAACCAGTTCTGGTATCTGGAGGCATGTGCCAACTCATGAAAATCCTGCCGATCTAATATCTCGAGGGGTTGAGGCCACCACTATGCAGAATTTGCAGTTATGGTGGACTGGGCCTTCCTTCTTACTTAAGGATAGTGCTTCATGGCCTACTGTCGCAGAAAACGTACACACATCACTCGAACTCAAATCAAATATTTGTCTTTACAATACTCAACACAAACAACACTTTATCAGTATAATTAATTATGAGCGTTTTTCAAACTTTATGAGGTTGCAACGTGCCATTTGTTATATGTTTCGATTTATTAAAATATGTAAAGGCCAGCTTATGAACAATGAATATTTTTCTACCCACGAATTACAAAACTCTTTAAACTTTATAATTATTCAGTCGCAACGGGAATCGTTTCCTGAATATAATTTATTATTAAACAGTATTAAACTACCCTACAAAAATCATCTTTTAAAATTGAATGTATTCTTGGATGAAAATAAAATTATGCGCTTAGGAGGCAGATTATATAATTCTCAATATAGTTTCGAGAAAAAACACCCAATTCTTTTACAGTCCACTCATTATTTTACTAAACTTTTATTCATTTATGAGCATCGAAGATTAATGCACGCAGGGCCCCAATTACTATTAGCCACGATAAGAGAGACCTACTGGCCGTTAGGTGGTCGCAATTTAGCCAGAGCGAGTTATCGTCAGTGCGTTCGATGTAAGCGTTTTAAAGGACAAGTCATTCAACCGCGTATGGGGAACTTGCCATCAAATAGGTTGTCACCAGCTGACTTTCCTTTTCAAAGTGTTGGCGTTGATTATGCTGGTCCTATATTATCGGCTAGTCGTCAAGGTCGTGGATGTAAGCTTTTAAAGGTGTACATCGTCATTTTTGTATGTTTTACAACTAAAGCAATGCACTTGGAGTTAGTAAGCGATTTAACGAGCAGTAACTATTTACAGGCCTTACGTAGGTTTATGTCTCGACGAGGCAAGCCTCTTCACATTTATTCGGACAATGGGACGTCATTCGTAGGAGCCTATAATGACCTTTCCAATTTTCTAAAACGCAATTGTGGTTCCATGGCTGAAAGTGCCGCTTGTGACGGAATTAATTTCCACTTTATTCCTGCCTACGCTCCGCATTTTGGTGGTCTTTGGGAGGCAGGTGTTAAGTCGACCAAACACCATTTAGTTAGAGTGCTGGGCAATTGTCACTTAACTTATGAGGAACTAAATTCCACTTTGATTCAAATTGAGGCAATTTTAAATTCTCGGCCACTGACTCCTTTATCGTCGAACTCCGAAGACTTACTGCCCCTTACTCCAGGCCACTTCTTAATTGGAAGACCACTCACCTCTCTGCCGGTGGAGGACTTACGCGACTCCTCTTACAGTCACCTGACACGGCATCATAGGATCGAGCAGTTAAGGCAGCATTTCTGGACATGCTGGAGCAAGGAATATGTCTCGGAGCTTCAGCAGCGAGTCAAGTGGCAAGACTGCAAAGAGTCCTTAAAAGTCGACTCTCTCGTCATTATTAAGGACGACAATGTGCCGCCATTGAAGTGGAAGTTGGGCCGAGTAGTATCCTTGCATCCGGGCAGCGACAACATCTGCAGAGTTGCCGACATACGAACTACAAATGGCATCGTGAGGAGAGCTGCTTCAAAAATTTGTCCATTACTGGAGGCTTCGGGTTGAAATGCAAGCATTCAACGGCTGGGGGCATGTTGCAGCATCTCTTTTAATTTTATATTTTAATTTGTTATTTTTAATTTATTATTTAGTTATAGTTTTTGAATGGCTCAATGCCCATTGTGCGTATATGTTCATACCTTTTCATCAGGCGCTTTTTTCTTAATTTTAAACTGTCATTGATACGTAGACATTACACTTTGAACCGTGGTCGTGGCATTTTTATTTTATACAATATTCCTGAGTCGCTCCCAGAAATCCAGAAAATTATCCCCAGCCCTCTTAAACACACGCCTTTATCCCCGAAGGGGTAGGAAGAGACGCCACCAGGACACCCACATTTCGCCTTGTATGTTCCGTCCCATGATGTGATAGGGGGTGTGCCTATCGCCATATCGGGCACAAATTCTTGACTCCAGGCTGATAATGAATAGAAAAACCCAATATCACCGACATATGGCCGACCCGGGATTTGAACCCGAGACCTCAGCATTGTAGTCGTACCGTAGTACAACTACGCCACCGAAGCAGTTTATGAAATGAAAATAATTTATTGAATCCATTTAAATTCAACATTATTAAGATTCAGTCCTTTGTTCTACCACCCAGTTCGGAAAGCGGTTTTCACTAGAGAAAAACAAAGAAACTCCAGTGATGCTCTTTTCAAAACCAGTTTACAACATAGTGATTATCACAAAATTTGGTTTAAATCAGAGAAATTAATTTCAATTAAGAAACTCAATTCCTTCTTTTTCTTTTGTTTTTTCTTTGTTTAAATTAATAAATACACCAAGTCACATACATAGTCCTGACCCCAAACTAAGAACGAGTCTCGGGTCGTGGGTATCAGGAACTACGAGAGACTATTCGGTCTCACAAACACCCAGACCCGAAACAAATACCTGTGGATCACACAAACATTTCTTTCGGTGCGGGGATCGAACCCGCAGCCTCTCGTTTCACAGCCGGCGTCTAACCAACTGCGCCACGGAGCTGCCAACACATATTACGTTTTTAAACAATCAGTAATTTAACGAACAAGAGGCTTTTTCGTCTCAGAAACACAGAGACCCGACGCAAATATGTGTACACAAACATTTGTCTCGTTGCGGGCACTCCGGCCTCTCGCTTCACAGCTGTTATCCAACTGCGACAGAATCTAATCTATACATATAATAAATTTGTTACCGATCGATGTCTGTACATGGAAGATAAATGAGCAAAACTAATATGGGGTCTGTATTAACGTAATAGAACCCAATACAATGATTTTAAAATTTTTGTCTGTGCGATTGTGCGCGATGAACTCAGAAACGGCTTAACGGATTTCGATGAATTTTGGTATGAAGATAGCTGACACCCTGGATTAACACTTAGGCTACTTTTTATCCCGAAAAATTTTGTGTTCCCGTGGGATGAGGAAGGAATTCCGATATATTTGCTACTTTTTTATACTCAAAGGGATGGGATGGCACTGGAGTACATGCCTTGAGTGAGAATGAGATGGGACGGGCAGAATATAACAGGGCGGGACCGGATGGGAAATTCCAAATAAAGTTAATTTCGAATGGAGTGAATCACGCAGACTAAGTTTGCGGGCAGAAACAAGTAAATACTAAAATACGACTTACCCAAGATAGTAAAGAGTACAAAAATAAATTTCATTTTGAAGGAATATCTCGCTTCGAAATAAATAGAGAACTGTATTACTCATATTTATATTAATTAAACTTACTAATACATTTAATATGGGTATGCTTAGATTTATTTTAATCTTTTTATACGACGAAGTAATAATGATGGTAAGCGAAGTGCAGCTAGAGCAATGATAAATAGTTACATACACATACATAAACTCACGCCTTTATCAGAAGGGGTAAGTAAAGGCGCCACAACCCACATTTCGCCTTGTATGTAATAGAGGGCGAGCTAGTCGCCATATCGGGCACAAATTCCTGACTCCGGGCCTGTTATTGATTTAAAAATGAGAATCACTTTGCCCGACCTGGGATTCGAACCCGAAACCCCGACTTTGTAATCGTCCCGTAGTACAAGGCAGATAGATAGTTATATTGATTTATATCGGTCAAGTCCGGCTTCGCCCGGGTGCAGATACTTTTTGACAGAAAAACGATTTTTGCATCATTCATGAATGCCCCGCTCCTATTGGTCATAGCGTGATGTTATGTTCCAAAAAACCTTCCTCGATAATTGGGCTATCCAACACCGAAAGACATTTTCAATTCGACTCAGTAGTTCCTAAGATAATCGCGTTCAGACAAACTTTTGCTTTACATTTACTCTTATATTATGTAAATATATCTTATTTACATCTTTATAATACATAAAAAAGTAATAAATAAATTAATACACCCAACAGTCACGTACATACACTAAGATCGAGTCTTGTGTCGTGTATCAGGAACTACGAGAGACTTTTCGGTCTCACAAACACCCAGACCCGAAACAAATATCTGTGGATCACGCAAACATTTGTTTCGGTGCGGCGATCGAACCCGCGGCCTCACGTTTCACAGCCGGCGTCTAACCAACTGCGCCACGGAGGCTGTCAAGTGTAATTAATATTATTAATTTTTACACTGCCCTCTCTTTCTCCTTCTTTTAAATCCATCCCATGACTGTCTTGAAGACATAATTTAGTTGAAGACCGCCATTAGTACTTTTTTTTGATTTTGTATGTCGTTATTTATATGTACAATAAAGATTTAAATAAATAAAATTACATATGGCAATATTATCTCTCTAAGCAATATTAATATCATGTTTTCAATCACCACGCACTAAAACAGTGAAGGAAAACATCGTGAGGAAACCTACATACCATAGCGATTTTTAAGAATTTATATGGTATGTAAAGTCCTTGCACTAGGCCAGCGTGGAGTACTAACCCCTCTCAATCGTACTCTCGATTGTAGAGGAGGGCCGTGCCTGCAGCGGGCCGTGTATGAGCTGATACAGATACGTTTTAAAATTTCGTACAAACACACATTTTAATTTATGATGTATAAAAACAGTGGTATTATTATATTTTTATTAAAACATGTAAAACAAAATTATTTATGGTATGTTATAAAATCCGAAGCGAATTATATAAAAATAATATTCTTGAAATCTAGTGCAGTAGATTAAACACCAGCTGTGAACCGAGAGGCATCGGGTTCGCAAAGACAATGATTTGACGCTGACCCCACACTAAGATCGAGTCTTGTGTCGTGTATGAAATACGAGACACATTTTAATCTCACAAACTTAGACCCGAAATAAATATCTGTGGATCACACAAATATTTTTCGGCGCGGGGATCGAACCCGCGGCCTCTTGATTCACAGCCGGCGACTAACCAACTGCCCCACAAAGACTGTCGAAAACAATATAAGCCTGGTGGCAGGTCTCATATGTGAGAGGCCTGGGTAGGTACCACCGCAATGTCTATTTCTCCAAACAGCAATGTAAATGCACTGTTGTGTTCCGGTTTGAAGGACATTGTAGCCAGAGTAACTGGACATAATGAGACTTACGCCCGAATACTCAAATGCCACTTAAATATTGCACTTATCTACGCAAGTCCCGCTTAAATGTACTGATTAAGTTCAACGTGGGTAGTTAAGTTCAACTTAATATTTAAATAGCGTTTGAGTATTCGGGCGTTAAAATCTTATTTCTCAGGAGGGCGAGCGCAGTGGAATGCCAAGCATTGCAATTAATGGTGTTTGGTTTTGCTACTGTCCATGAGCGATCGCTTACCATCAGGCGAACGGCATGCTAGTCTCGCCATTCATCGAAAATACCTCAAACGGTGACCTATTTCAATCCTAAATACTTTAAACATATGCTCAAAGTTTGGAAACGTTTGCCAAACATCGCCAAAGTTTATACTGGAGTTTGATCTTAAATCGGATTGCAGAATGTGATCGCAAAGTTTTAAAAGCTTTGTCCCTTGTAAGCGATACGGGTGAACGTGTGTATATGTACATACATACATAAACTCACGCCTTTTTCCCAGAAGGGGTAGGCAGAGGTGCTAGACACCCAGGCCTTGTATGTTCTGTCCCACGTGACAGAGGGCGAGCCTATCGCCATATCGGGCACAAATTCCTGACTGATAATAGAAAACTCTAATGTCACTTTGCTTGAGCCGGGATTCGAACCCGAGACCTCAGAGTAATCGTACCGTAGCGAAACTGCGCCACCGAGGCAGTCGCTAAAGGTTTTACATTTTATATACTGGCATATTTTTAGAATGTTAAAAACACTGTCAATAAAACGCTATAACGGTGAAGGAAAACATCGTGAGGAAACCTGCATACCATAGTGATTTGTAAGAATTTCTATGGTATGTAAAGTCCTTGCACTAGGCCAGCGTGGAGTACTAACCCCTCTCAATCGTACTTTCGATTGTAGAAAAGGCCCCTGAACGTATATGGACTGATAAAATGACCGACAATTTTGACCCCATTTTCAATCTTATTAAAAATGTTTCCTGTTGCATGTAATTCAGGCCTCCATTTCTACCTATTTACAACTTTTCAATACCTTTCCTGTAATTAGTCCAGAATACGTCAATAGAAAAGCGGCCATTTTGAAAAGCTAAATGCTGTTTGGGAAGCACAAAACTGCGTTTAATTAAAAAGTTTTCGTGTCAGTGGAGATTGGGTGTGCTTGTCAAAGTTTTCACGCCCCTTGCAATAGGGGGCGTAGGTTGTAATATGTAGCATTTATACTAAGTTTGAATATAATATTTATAGGCAAGAAATCGATGTCAAAAGTTGTTCAAAATTCACAGGCTGAAATATATGTTTATTTTCTGATAAATAAATGCACCCAACAGTCACATACATAGTCCTGACCCCACACTAAGATCGAGTCTTGTGTCGTGTATCAGAAACTACGAGAGACTTTTCGGCCTCACAGACACCCAGACCCGAGATAAATACTTGTGGGCGTCATATTTTGTCTTCGTGCGAGAATCGTAGCGCCATCTCATTTCACAGCCTGCGTCTAACTGCGCCACGGAGGCTGTCAAATAAAAATATAAGCAATTTAAAAAGCAATAATAAAACTATATTAACGTTTAAAACTAAAAGGTAAAGAGATTTACAAAGTTTGAGAACCACAGCCCTCGCTCGTAAATATTGGAGCGAAAAACTGACTTATTCCTCACTAGGAATAAAAGTTCATTATAAAGAATTTCATGAATAGTTCACAAGTATGAAAACTGCTTTCATTAAGGTACATAAAACAACCCTTACACCAAAAGTATGTTTGTAACGCTTTCCTGTCACTGTATCTCAATCAGCCCATACACGTCCCGTCATTTATTTAATAAGAAATATTACATACATATTACATACGTGTAATTGTACACATATGTATTACATACATAACCTCACGCCTTTATCCCCGAAGGGGTAGGCAGAGGTGCCACCAGGACACCCACATTTCGCCTTGCATGTTCCGTCCCATGATGTGATAGGGGGCGAGCCTATCGCCATATCGGGCACGAATTCCTGACTCCGGACTGGTAATGAATAGAAAAACCCAATATCACTTTGCCCCAACCTGGAATTCGAACCCGAGACTACAGCTTTGTAGTCGTACCGTAGAACAACTACGCCACCGAGGCAGTCTATTATTTAGACTGTTTAGACAAACATTTACACATAAAAATCGAATCTTATTGAAACTATTTAAATATTTTAAGGTAAGTATTAACGTCAGCTCAATAATTTCCATACCTAATTGTAAGCCTCATTTTATTAAGTAACTTTGTTTTGTATCAAATACGGTTGATCGATGATGATTGTACGTATAGATGTGCAGAAAAATGTATCCTAGTTTTCGATACATTTATAAAAAATACTAATCGATATTTAATTGTGTTATGTATACTGGTAATTAAATAAATAAATAAAAAAAAAAGCAACATACAGTCGAATTGAGAACCTCCTCCTTTTTTTGAAGTCGGTTAATAAGCATGAGAATTTTGAGCAAGCTTTAATATCGTCAACCTCTCGCTGAAAGATACTCTATTCACACACAGATGCATTATTAGTCTTACTAAAACTTACAATTGTATCAGCCCTTATACGTCCCACTGCAGGGCACGGGCCTCCTCTACATTCGAGAGTACAATTGAGAGGGGTTAGTACAGTCCACCACGCTGGCCTACTGCGGGCGGACTTTACATCCCGTAAAGTCATACCACGGCGATTTTCCATGTACGCAGGTATCTTCACGATGTTTTCTACCGACGAGAGTGTTAAGTGGAGTCTGGACTACGCATGTAACTGTTGTATGTATTTATATACTAAGAAATACTTATGTTATCCATAGACAGAAATAAACCCAATTTTTAGTTATCGAATGTTTTGTCCCTTTCGAACGACTTTGGAATTCAGTTTGAGTGAAGAAGACAACATTCGGTAGTTAAAATAGGTTTTAAAATGTCTATAAATCGTTAAAGAGATTTAAAATAAGTTTGTCTATCCAGGAAATGCATTGAGAGGGAATCAATCAATGTCGAAAACAGCTGATGCTAACACATCGTCTGTCGAGATAAAAAGAGCTAGATTTCTGGATGCTGATTAAGACTATGTTTTAACTACCTAAGGAAAAACAGAACACTGGAAGGATCTTAGTTATTCGTCTGTCTTTTTTTAATTATTGCAATGAATGGCGAGACGAGCATGCCATTCGCCTGATAGTAAGCGATACGACCGTTCATGGACAGTAGAAAACCAAACACCATGAATTACAGAGCAATGCTTAGCATTCCACTGCGCTCGCCATCCTGAGACATAAGATGTTAAGTGTCATTATGTCCAGTAGTTATTCTGGCTACAATGTCGTTAAAACCGGAAAACAAAAGTGCATTTACACTGCTGTTTGTTGTAGAAATAGACATTGCGGTGGTACCTACCCTTGTCTCTTATATGAGAGACCTGCCAGTAAACTTTATATCAATAGGCTGATATAAGAATTCCATGCGCATTTTATCATAACGTTATAAAAGTGAAATGATGGATATCTTCACGTTAATGCGTTGTGAGATTGCAAAATTTGACACTTCAGATGATTGATAATGTTATTACAGAGGAAATTACCCATAGTTTCGTGGTGTATGGATTTTGAGGCCGTTAGTAAACGCTACGAAAAGATAGTCATTATATTGATAGTCCACCACGCACTATAACGGTGAAGGAAAACATCGTGAGGAAACCTGCATACCATAGCGATTTATAAGAACTTCTATGGTATGTAAAGTCCTTGCACTAGGCCAGCGTTGTGGACTGTACTCAATCGTACTCTCGATTGTAGAGGAGGCCCGTGCCTGCAGTGGGAAGATATGGGCTGATACAGAAGAAAATATACGTTGATAGTTATTCCCGTGGAGGAATGTTGGTATCCTCAAGTAATTGTTTCGAGTCTGGGTGTTTATGAGACCAAAAAGTCTCTCGTAGTTTAAATCGAATATAATACCAAATACATAAATCTGTTGTCCCTTGTTTAATACGACATAAATCATAACAAAGTGACTAAGATTGAACTAAAACTATATTTTACGGATTTTATCGCGATTTGGTTTAATTTTTTACGTTTTTAACTTCCCGACGTTTCGATTGCTTCACAGCTTTCGTGGTCACGGGGCGGACTGAGGTATTAGTCATCCGCTCAGTGACTGTTACAATTAATTCCAGTTATATTCTCTATATCAGCCCATATACGTCCCACTGCAGGGCACGGGCCTACTCTACAATCGAGAGAATCGATTGAAAGTGGTTAGGCCATATAGTCCACCACGCTGGCCTAGTGCGGGTTGGCGGACTTACATACCGTAGAAATTCTTAAAAATCGCAACGGTATGCAGGTTTCCTCACCATGTTTTCCTTCACCGTTAAAGTGCGTGGTGATTGACTATCAATACACACATAACTCCGAAAAGTCAGAGGTGTGCCCTGGATTTTGAACCCGCGACCACCGTAAACATGTAGGCAGCCGCGTCTGGTCCGTTACCAACAGGCCACCACGCACTCGGTTATATTACAATTAATAAATTCAAAATTTAGTTGGTTTTCGCGATCCGATCTACGCAGAAGGAGCTCACTGTGTCTAGAGGTCTGGCAGTTGGTCTATTGGGTTCCTTTTTAATGAAATGTTGAATCGGATTCCATGCTTGTGCAAGCTTCAAGCCATCTTCTTTATTGAAAGGGGAATGACCATTCGTGGTATCGGTAAAAAAAATCGGTGACCCCGATACCAATACTGCTTAAAATTATAACATTTTTTATGATTTGTCCTTAAACGTTTTCCTGTTTTATCGTAGGCGACAGAATTTTATAAAACAAAGTAATTACCTATCATTACATTTTACGATACGTCAGCCATTACTACAAATGGGGCCACCAGAGTGACTGGACTTCAAGTCCATTTCTCCAAGAACTCCGGTCCTGGATCGCAATTATGTTTATTTTATTGAAAATATATATTTTTTCCTACACAAAAAAGTAAGTTTCATCGAGGGACAAAAATCTTCGCACCGATACCAAGGTTCATAATAAAATGGTCATTCTCCTTTGGATGTTTTTAAATGTAAATAGAGTCTCGAAACATCCGTGAAATCTGCGATAAAGTCCGTAAAATTTAGAGATCAATACATCGAGAGTGTTGTAGAGATCAACAGTAATATTAGTATCAGAGATGGAACCTGCCTCGGTGGCGAAGTTGTACTACGGTACGACTACAAAGCTGTGGTCTCGGGTTCGAATCCCGGGTCGGGCAAATATTGGGTTTTACTATTCATTATCAGTGCGGAGTCAGAAATTAGTGCCCTATATGGCGATAGGCTCGCCCCCTATCACATCTGGGGACGGAACATACAAGGCGAAATGTGGGTGTCCTGGTGACGCCTCTGCCTACCCTTTCTGGGATAAAGGCGTGAGTTTATGTATGTATGTATGAGATCGAACCTGCAACATCTCGTTTCACAGCTGTTTTAACAATTTTACCACAAGGAAATCCCAACAGTGGGACGTATAATATAATTAATTTCAAAATTCCCCCAAATCGATTTCCAAAGTTCGGAAAACCGCCCCATTTTTACCTTGGGGTGAGAATTCCTATGGGGTATTACATAGGTAATTTTACCCCGAGTAACATTTATCATTCTTTATTATATTTGGGGTGGAAATTATTTTTTTATTGAAATTTATTATTTGGTAAGAATAATTCTGTTATACATCAATAAATAAATATACCCAACAGTCACATACATAGTCCTGACCCCACACTAAGATCGAGTCTTGTGTCGTATCAGAAGCTACGAGAGACTTTTCGGTCTCACAAACACCCAGCCCGAAACAAATGCTTGTGATAAACACTCTGTCTGTGTTTGGAGATTTGTGAAGCCCACAATTATTTGTCTCGGGTCTGGGTGTTTGTGAGACCGAAAAGTCTCTCGTAGCTTCTGATACGACACAAGATCAATTATGATGTTAATGTGGGGTCAGGACTACGTATGTGACTGTTGGGTGTATTTATTTATTTAACCTTTGAAACCTTAACCTTTGAAATTATAAATGTAAGAACTTACAATGCAAGCATAAACTTAAAATTAAAAACATACTGATCACCACCGAATTCCACCACTATGGAACCAATTACTTTTAAAAAAAATAATGTTACTGGTAGGTCTCTCATATGTGAGAGGCCGCCTGGGTAGGTACCACCGTAATGTCTATTTCTACAACAAACAGCAGTGTAAATGCGCTGTTGTGTTCCGGTTTGAAGGACATTGTAGCCAGAGTAACTACTGGACATATTGAGACTTAACATCTTATGTCTCAGGATGGCGAGCGCAGTGGAATGCCAAGCATTGCCTTGTAATTCATGCTGTTGTTTGGCTCTCTACTGTCCATGAGCGGTCGTATCGCTTACCATCAGGCGAATGGCATGCTCGTCTCGCCATTCATCGTAATAAAAAAAACATCTATCCAAATGATTATTACGTGAAAAATGTAAAATACACTTAAAAATAAAAAGATTGTGAACCATGACTTTCATCCCCCCGTTTATAAATCCCTTTTCCTAATTGCAACCACCCTTCGCGCCCTTAGTACAATTCAGTCCGTCGCGCAGTGTAGACGTATTTACGAGGGGTTGTTTTCGCGTAAAGCAAAACCGCGTTGAACGAATCCGCGTATAGATAGTAAAGTTAAATGTAACTTAACCAGATTCTGCTAGTGGCTTCACTTGCGTGAATTTTTAAATAAAGAAAAATACAGTTATTTTTGAGTCTTAATTACAATGAGCTCATAGAAATATTGCAAACTTATTTTAATATATTTTATAAGTATGCATATATGTTACATTTAACAGCCTCCGTGACTATTGGTTGATCGCCGGCTGTGAAACGAGAGGCCGCGTGTTCGATCTCCGCACTGAGGCAAATGCTTGTGCTTGTGTGTCTTGAACTTCTATTTGAACTAAATAAAAACTAAAAGTGAAAGATATTAGTGAAGAAAATAAACTTTAAAGTGAATGGATACAAAAAGTGGAATATTAACAGTAAGTCATTTGTATGTATCGTTTTTTAATATTTTAAACTAAATATTTGTCTTTGCTTTCACCAAGGTTTTGTCATAAATTCAAAGGGTCAGTCGATATAGAAATCATTTCTGTTTGTATCCCTCGTAAACAGATTTGTTTTGGATTTAGTTTTGGATGAAATTATTGAAAATATATTTTCATATATTTTATTTTATTTACTAAATGGTACAACTAAACATGTATAATATTTAAACATATACAATTCAAGGACCAGTCTAATCACCAATCACAGGTGTGAAACGACATTCATATTAAAATTAAATTAACTAATTAATTAGTAGATTTATTGAATCCAGAATTTATTGAATACATTAAAATGTTCAACATTATTTAGATTCAGTCATTTGTTCTACCACCCGGTTCGGAAAGCGGTTTTCACTAGAGAAGAACAAAGAAACTCTAGTGTTGCTCATTTCAAAACCAGTTTACAATGTAGTGATTATTACAAAAGTTATAAGTTGGTTAACATCAGAGCAGTTCATTAATATTTTTTTTTTTTTAATAAACCGAACAGTCATAATCCTGACTTCACACTAAGATCGAATCTTGTGCCATGTATCAGAAACTACGAGAGACTTTTCGGTCTCACAACCACCCAGACCCGAGACAAATACTTATGGATCACACAATAATTATTTGCTTCGCTGCGGGGATCGAACCCGCGGCCTCACGTTTCACAGCCGGCGTCTAACCAACTGCGCCACAGAGGCTGTCTAATCGAATCGAGTCGAATATAATTATAATTATAATTTGCCATAATATTTGAACTGCAATTACCGTTGGTTGCATTCTACAATAAGTAGATATAAAATGAGCATGATTGTGCCTAGATGGCGCAGTTGTACAGTACAATTACAACGCTTAGGTCTCGGGTTCGAAACCTAGGTCGGGCAAAGTGATATTGGATTTTTTCAACATCAGCGCGGAGTCAATTCGTGCCCGATATGTCGATAGCCTCGCCTATCACATCGTGTGACGAAACACATGCCGAAACGTGGGTGTTGTGTCTCTGCTAACCCCTTCTGGGGGAAAGGCGTGAGTTTATGTATGTATGTTTCTCTCTCTCTCTTCAGGCCCAGAAAGTCTACTGCGGAACATCGGGTTACTTATTTTTTTTTGGAAATTTTACCTTTTCGTCGTATTTGGGTGATAAATACATAGTTCTCCTAAAATAATTGTGTACACCTTTTAATTTTTGAAGATGCAATGGCACGTAAGGGTTTAAAATACAATTATTACAACCAGGTATTTATCATCTAAAACGATGATTTTTTTTAAAATAGCGATTTATCTGTCGCTTGTTTAGCGAAATTTTTAGTTGCATTGTGTCTTACCACTAAAACTACCACCTGGCTTCGTTTTCGGTCGCAGTTTTGATATACCCGGTTAACTTAGCCTCTTCAATGTAGTTTCTCTTCTAAATTAATAATAAAATTCCTTGCAAAGTCTTGGCGATAAATCTTCAAACGCAAATACTTCGCCGAGTTTCAAACATTTCTCTAACAGTAGTTAACGACTTAAAATATATTATAAAGTAAGTTTAGATTGAAGACATATTGAAAACTGTATTTTGGGCATGGACACTTTCCTCACGACAATTTTTCACTTGTGGTAGGTCTCTACAGGGTGATCTTGACATATGGTATTTAATTAACACCACATGTTCCTCACCGCTCCAGGTAGCATTTTACCAAGTTTGAAAAAACTGCCTGGTAGTTTTGTCAGAAATCGCGATTTTAGTTTTCAAGGCTTTTGATCAATCCGTATAGGTACTAGTCTTTACAGCCTAGGTAGATTCCCGAATCGAACTCAAGCTCAGCTAAGCGGTAAAAATACTCGTATCTAAACGCCGTGGCCTAAAATGGTAAAAACAAAAAGCGCGATTTTTGACAAAAAATAACATTGATTTTTTTACAAGTTTGTATAATGTCACCTGGGGTGATGAGTAACGTCTGAGTTAAATTAAATACCAATTGTCAACATCACCCTGTATATGTGAAAGGACGCCTGGATAGGTATCACCTCAATGTCTATTTCAAAAGTCTCTCGTAGTTTCTGATACGACACGAGACTCGATCTTAGTGTGGGGTCAGGACTATGTATGTGACTGATGAGTGTATTTATTATTTATTTATTTCTCCTGCAATCTTGTTGTTTGGTTTTGCTACTGGCCATGAGCGGTATCGCTTACCATCAGGCGATGCCATTCGTCTTGCCATTCAATGCAAAAAAAAGTGAATGCAATGAATCGATTTTTTCCGACATTCGATAACTAAAATAGGTTTTAATGCTGTGTATGAATAAGGCCGGTTTAAACCAAGTTTTATTGGACAAGTGAAGTGTTAACTCGCCGCAACTATTTCATGTCTGTTACATAAATATATTACGAGTCACTGAACGCTATTTCACCTTTTAAAGTATTCAGTAATTATAAAAAAAGTGTTATCTTGATGCATACCGTAGGCGTAATAAATCTGCGCGCTATCTGACGTTTCAAATCGGGGCGGTAGATGGCGTTATTATAATTTTGAGGTTAGGTTTTATAGTCTGTGTATTTTTAGATACCGTAAAAAGCTTGAAATATGTCTAAAACGTGCCTGAATGTCCAATGTTAAGTTTTAGAAAGGTGTATTTCTAAGGTTTTCGTTCGTTAACAAAACCTATTTCAATTTTTCCTTAACATGTTACTCTTGTCTCTATTTCTCACGAAAAATTGTTTATAAATTGAACGAGCTTTTCAGCTATTGTCGTGTGGCGAAATTTGGAACTACAAATAAAATTTAAAATTTATCAATATGACGCATTGTTGAAGATATTATGTTTTCATAATAAAACAACAAGCTTTTATACTCGTAGTCTAATATAACATGTCCAATATATTCAATTTGAAGAGAGAAAAACTATTATTATTTTGACAACAACCATCGATATCAATGTTACACTAGATAAGACATTCAGTACAAAAAATGCGTCCCACCTACTTGCGGTGCATGCACCACACATGAATCAGTTTGCTTCGGGACAGTGACAGTGCAGTACGCCTTATCGCATACGTTTAAAAGTAATAAATGAATGTTTCGCCGTCAAACCGAAAGCAAATCGTCTGAAGTTTTAATATTTTAATAAAATACCAGGTAAGTGATGTAATATTGCAGTGTGCTTTTAAAATACGGGGGCACTTTATTTCTATGACGCGTCTCGACTATCGGTAGAATATAAGTCAATGACAACAGCGCTTTCGGCGACAGAAAATTGCAGACGACCTATAAAATCAATGAAAAGCACAGACTATAAATTTCACCCGCCAATACATTCGATCGGGAGTGATCGGGAGTGTTCGGGTATGTTCGTTTCATGTCGGACCGCCATTAGTGAATCGCGTGATACAATAGTATCTTTAGGCGGGAAACGAAGACATACATCACTGTGATACGAAGGGTAAGCTGTGGACATTTTATTTATAAAATTGTATCGGCCCATATACGTCCCACTGCTGGGCACGGGCCTACTCTACAGCCAATCGATTGAGAGTGGTTAGGCCATATAGTCCACCACGCTGGCCTAGTGCAAGTTGGCGGACATACATACCGTAGAAATTCTTTAAAATCGCTACGGTAAGCAGCTTTCTTCATGAATTTTTCCTTCATCGTTAAAGTGCGTAGTGATAGACTTAAAATATACTATAATAAAATATTACATTTTAATTTAGAAACTCGAAAGATATCAGTTAATTCAAAAGGAACTTAAAAAGTACCTTATTTTTTTTTTATTCGGTAAATGAATTCCTGGTCCCTTAAACTTAAATACCTAGTTTTTGCGAAAATAGTAATTTAGACCCTTACGTACCATTGCGTTTCTAAAAAAAAGGTGTACAATATATTTTAGTAAAACTATGTATTTATCATCCAAATACGACGACCAGTAAAAATTTACAAAAAAGTTGTCAAATTTTGCGAAATTTTTATTTGCATTGTGTCTGAAGTCACTAATATAACCTGTACTATATTTATCAACAATGACCATTTTTACGCCGCCTGGGATTCGAACCGTATAGACCACAGATTCGAACCTTTCATTTTAACAGTCCATTCCCAACTCAATTGTTAATGATACCCCCAATAAATTCTGACATGGTTGTCCCCCTTGACGGACACGTGCCGATCCCGTGCCGGTCACGTGCCGGTCGCGTGCAGGAAGTGTCAGTGATATGTCATGTTTAGGAGGGTCGCAATACAGGGTTCGACCCCGGGGCGGGTGTTTTAGTACTTTTTTAATTAAATTCATTTTTATTTATTGATGCGAAGCTGACTGCGATTTTTTTCATTTCTATGTGAATTGAAATTAATTGTAAAACTTTTAGTTAAATTTATTACTTACATAAGCTCACGCTTTTTCCCAGAAGAGGTTGGCAGAGGTGCTACCAGGACACCCACATTTCGCCTTTTATGTTCCATCCCACGATGTGATAGGGGGCGAGCCTATCGCCATATCGGGCACAAATTCCTGACTAGCATTATATTATATTATTATTCCTTATATAGCAATCTAGGCTTAAGGAATTGAAGTATCGTATGTTTTCTAAATGATAAATCAATAAAATTTAATACTAACTTACCTACATGTTAAAATTGATATCTTCCTGTTTTTAATAGATTAAAAATAAAGTTCTATCCTACGATATTATATTATTACACAGTAGTATATTTTTTATTGCGATGAATGGCGAGACGAGCATGCCATTCGCCTGATGGTAAGCGATAAGACCGCTCATGGACAGTAGCAAAACCAAACAACACCATGCATTACAAGGCAATGTTTGGCATTCCACTGCGCTCCCCATCCTGAGACATAAGATGTTAGGTCTCAATATGTCCAGTAGTTACTCTGGCTACAATGTCGTTCAGATCGGAACACAACAGAGCATTTACACTGCTGTTTGGATAAATAGACATTACGGTGGTACCCACCCAGGCGGCCTCTCACTTTGAGAGACCAACCACCAGTATCTTCTACTTATTATCAATAGATAAAGTATTTATCGCAACAAATTGCGCGTGTAGATTCTCACAATTTCCACCCCAACGACAATCCCCTAGCATATTGGCTTTAATGTCAAACGCATTCACCCCAACTTTAACAGATTATTAGGGTTTCGCACGGTATTTTGTTAATCTAAAAAGAAAACAAGCAAATGTTATCTGTATTAGCCCATATACGTCCCACTGCAGGGCACGGGCCTCTTCTAAAATTAAAAATCAAGATCAAAATATTCTTTATTCAAGTAGTCTTTTACAAGATCTTTTGAATCGTTAATTTCTGCTACCACGGCTTCGGAACGTGTTGTAGCTGTGAAGAAGAAACGGCGCAAGAAACTCCCTCAGCAACACGAACTGTCTTCTTTATTTTGCTTTTCTTTTCTTTCTTTTTTAAAAGACCAGTTTAAATTACAATGGTTGATTTATCTAAATGTCACAATATTGTCTCTACTCTCTACAATCGAGAGTACGATTGAGAGGGGTTAGTACACTACACCACGCTGGCATAGTACTGGCGGACTTTACATACCACAGAAATTCTTCAAAATCGCTATGGTGTGCAGATTTCCTCACGATATTTTCCTACACCGCTATAGTGCGTGGTCATTGACTATCAATACACACATGACTCCAAAAAGTCAGAGGTGTTTCCTGGGATTTGAGCTCACGTCCACCATAAACATGTACGCAGCCGCGTCTGGTCCGTTATCAACAGGCCACCATTTTTAAAAGTTATAGTTGATTAATTTTGTTTGTCAATAGATATATTGATATAAATATTTGTATTTGCCCAGAAAGCGACCATACATATATAATGGTATTGTTTGGTTTTGCTACTGTCCATGAGCGGTCGTATCGCTTACCATCAGGCGAATGGCATGCTCGTCTCGCCTTTAATCGCAAAAAAAAAATCACACATTTTGTTCGCTACGGGAATCGAACCCAGGCCCTTTCAATTCACACCCGACCTTTCACAACGCCACAGCCTGTCGATACCATTATCACAGACAATACACAAATATTTTTAACCCCATATTAAAAAGCGTTTTAAATTATTTTTGGTTATTAGTCACCCCTCGTGTAAAATAAGAAAGGGGTGATTTCAACCCTTAGTGAATGGTTTCTTTTATTGCATACGTCACGGAATAAAAAAAATGTAGGATTTTTTAAATATTTTAAGACTTTATTAACTACTTACTTTGCAAACTTCGTCTACGTGAACTTTATTTGGTATTTCCCATCCCGTCCCGTTATATCCCGCCCGGCCCGTCTCATTCTCACTGATGGAATGTAATCCAGTCCCATCCCATCTTTTTGAGTATAAAAAAGTAACAGATGTATCGGAATTCCTTCCTCATCTCGCGGGAACACAAAATTTTTCGGGATAAAAGTAGCCTATGTTACTTCTAATACCCCCAAGAATATGTGTACAAAGTTTCATGATGATCGGTTGAGTAGTTTTCGCGTGAAAGCGTAACAAACAAACTTACATTTATAATATTAAGTAGGGATGTACAGACATCGACCGGTTACCAATTTATTACATGTACCACCCATATACATCCCACTGAAGGACTCGAGACTCCACAACAATCGAAAGATTGAGAGGTGTTACATATAGTTGACAGCCTCCGTAGCGCAGTTGGTTAGACGCCGGTTGTGAAACGAGAGGCAGCGGGTTCGATCCCCGCACCGAGACAAATGTTTGTGAGGCCCACAAATATTTTTCTCGGGTGTTTGTGAGACCGAAAAGTCTCTCGTAGTTTCTGATACCTGCGACACAAGACTCGATCTTAGTGTGGGGTCTGGACTATGTATGTGACTGTTGGGTGTATTTATTTATTTTTTATTTATAGACCATCAAGGCGAGAGCATTACTAGTTATTAATACAGCCTCGAGCTAGGTAATTAATATCGTGAGAAAAGCACTAATTGTACAGACTTCGGATCAGTGGAACGAGGGTGAAAGCTACGGGGGTTCGAATCTGGAGGGGGCATATCGTGGTGTTCGATGTGCGTGTATATCGCTAATATGGACAGCCTCCGTGGCACAGTCGGTTAGACGCCGCCTGTGAAACGTGAGGCCGCGGGTTCGGTTCCCGCACGGAAACAAATATTTGTGTGATTCAGGTAATGAAATGAAATGAAAATAATTTATTGAATCCATTAAATGTTCAACATTGTTTAGATTCAGTCATTTTTTGAACTACCACCCGGTTCGGAAAGCGGTTTTCACTAGAGAAGAACAACGAAACTCTAGTGTTGCTCTTTTCAAAACCAGTTTACAATGTAGTGATTATTACAAAAATTACAAGTTGGTTTAAATCAGAGCAGTTCATTAATAACTTGTTATGATTTGCAAGTAGGATATATTTTAATACGAATAAGTTTACTTTATATTTGATATGGCTGAAGAAACGAAGTAACTCATAACGAAGAATCAGTGTACTCTGTTTCGCCAACGCAATAAATAATTATAAAATGTAAGTATGTCTACTATGTCTATGTCTAAAGTCTCTCGTAGTTTCTGATACACGACACAAGACTCGATCTTAGTGTGGGGTCAGGACTATGTATGTGACTGTTGGGTGTATTTATTTATTTATTTAAATGCGTAGTTCTAACGTATCCTCCCCACAGATTATGCAATAGTGGCATGAGAAAAAGAAAGAAAGAGATATACCAGAATTCAAATTAGCGTTTAGACATTAGAGGGAAGGAGATAAAAAGTATGCAAATTAGCCATGACGTCACCAGCACGTGTTGCGAATGAAACTGACATTTGTCAAGATAATCCTCGGGACAATTAAAAACTCGTGGGAACTTGCACCCTTTCGGATAACATATTTACTGGAATAACCCTTTGATTAAAATAAAACTTTTTTTTACTGATTTGACTGCCTCGGTGGCGTAGTTGTACTACTGTACTTCAAAGCTGAGGTCTCGGGTTCGAATCCCGCGTCGGGAAAAAGTGATATTGGGTTTTTTCTATTCATTATGATTATAATGGTTTCTTAGATTTACGCGAATGTTACACATTGATATTAAACTAATTTTTTCGGATGCTATCGCGGTTAGGTTCAATCACGCCTTTATACCAGAAGGGGTAGGCAGAGGCGCCACCAGGACACCCACATTTCACCTTGTATGTTCCGTCCCATGTGATAGGGGGCGAGCCTATCGCCATATCGGGCACAACCTTCTGACTCCGGGTTGATAATGAATAGAAAAACCAATATCACTTTGCCCGACCCGGGATTCGAACCCGAGACCTCAGCTGTGTAGTCGTACCGTAGTACAACTACGCCACCGAGGTTTCGGATTTGAGTTTTTGGTCTCACAAACAACTAAACCCGAAGCCTGTGGATCACACAAATATTTGTCGGTGTTGGTATCGTAGTGGCCTTTCACAACTGGCGTCTAACCAACTGCGCCACGGAGGCTGTCTAAAAAAAATCCCTTACAAAAATCACAGCGTTTTAAAAAGCTTTGATGTTCGCATAATTTGGTTGTCTCACCCCCGTTTTTTATTGAATGCAGGGTAGTTTGGGGGCGTGAAGTCATTCCCGCGGGTGGCTAAGTAGATTAAATAGGGGAGAATTGCTGTCATTGAAAATTAAATAGGTATTAATGGTGGTTCGGTGGCAGTTGTTATTGTTTTGCCGGCGCGGCTTAGTAAGTGTCTTGGGAATAATGTTAATGATGTTTAAATATTTTTTATTTTAATTAGTGGTATTTGAAGGTCATGAAGTCAGCAATTGTTATAAATTTTTATAAAGATGCCATTTTAAGATCCCAGTGGTTGTCGGAGTCAGGAATTTGTGCCCAATATGGCGTTACACTCCCATATCACATCGTGGGACGGAACATACAAGGCGAAACGTGGGTGTCCTGGTTGCACCTCTGCCTACCCCTTCTGGGAAAAACGCGTGAATTTGTGTATGTACATATGTTCACAAAAATAGCTATTCTATATAGAATTATCATATCCATATCGTTCCAGCATAACCGATATAACATAAGCTGTATATTTCCAATTGCTTGGCCATAAAAAACAAATAAAATACCTCTATAGGTAATATATCTCCGATACCTTTGCCAAAAAAAAAAAATTAATAATAATAATAAATTTTATTCACTGTAAAACTTAGCCTATGATTACAATTTTTGTTATGTTTACATATTCCAATTACTGTATTCATAAACTTAATTATCTTTGTAATAATGCAGTACAAAAATATAGGCTCTTGAAATATAGCAACAAGCATTGCCGAACTAAGTCGAAAACCTGTATCTCAGCAAACAAAATACCTGTATAGGTAATATAAGCTGTATATTTCCAATTCCTTTGCAAAAAAAAAACAAATAAAAATGCATAAAACGTCATAAAACACAAGTCATGCGCCGACTTTAATATGTTTATCCGAGGGCAAATGTTTGAATGCGCACCCCCACGAAAGCACCCTATACGTGGGGTCACTCATACGAAATCGAGAGGTTTAGAATTAAGGGTTATACGTATGAAGTTATAAAATAACTAAGTTTTACTATTTTTTTAGATTGTGGCCTCGAAACTGAATGTTATGAAAACCAAGTGAAAACCACATTGCTCAGTTTGTATTAATTTTAACAGGCGTATTTTATTTAATTTGAGTTACGTTTATATATTCTACGCCTGAAAATACTTATTATTATAATAAGTTTGTACATACATAAACACACGCCTTTATCCCCGAAGGGGTAGGCAGAGGCGCCACCAGGACACCCACATTTCGCCTTGTATGTTCCGTCCCATGATGTGATAGGGGGCGAGCCTATCGCCATATCGGGCACAAATTCCTGACTCCGGGCTGATAATGAATAGAAAAATCCAAAACCACTTTGCCCGACCCGGGACTCGAACCCGAGACCTCAGCTTTGTAGCCGTACCGTAATACAACTACGCCACCGAGGCAGTCATAATAAGTCATAATAAGGCATAATAAGTTTGTACGAATTAATTTATTTTAGCAATTAGAATGTGTTTTTTTTATATTTCGCTGAACGGCGAGACGAGCATGCCATTCGCCTGATGGTAAGCGATACCGCTCATGGACAGTAGAAAACCAAACACCGTGAATTACAAAACATTGCTTGGCATTCCACTGCGCTCGCCATCCTGAGACATAAGATGTTAAGTGTCATTATGTCCAGTAGTTCTAGCTACAATGTCCTTCAAACCGGAACACAACAGTGCATTTACACTGGTGTTTCGCGGCAGAAATAGACATTGCGGTGGTATGTCAAGATGCTATAAACTACACATTCTGTGATTTAAATATTCTCGCCGAAGTTGTATAATTTCTATTCGAAAAAATACATGTTAACACCAAGCCAAATCGTCCAAATTAGACAGATTCTCTTTAGGTTTGAAAAGTAACTTTTAACTTTAAACCTTTTTACGCATATTTATTTATTTACTTATGTACACTTTATTGCACACACACAAAATAAAAAAAGACAAATAAAATGAAAATCACATAGGTACATAGAAAGTACAATTGGCGGTCTTATCGCTCAAAGGCAATGTCTTACAGACAACCATGGGATGGATTTTTAATTTATTTAATAATAAATATATGTATAGATTATTGTACATAATAGATAAACCGGAGCGAAATATTAATGAAAAATGTTGCACTCCATTAATAAATCAGAAAAGTCAGACATGTACCCTGGGATTCGAAGCCGCATCCACAATTTCAGCAACCGCATCATTCTTCCCAATTTATTTAACATAGCCTTAAATTGTCTAGCAAAACTATTTCACAACCTACCCTTAACAACAACCCTTGTTCGTGAAAATCAATCAGCCAATAGCGAAGGGTGCGTTGCGTTTCACCCCGCAATTATTTGCGCTAACTTATTGAAAATTTATGACCTGGTGTGTTTTGGAAATTACCTTACACGTCTGTCAAAAATGCTACAAAATTGTTGTTACCGTACTACTAGGTATGTCGATTATCAGCCCATACACGTCCCGCTGCAGGGCACGGGCCTCCTCTACAATCGAGAGTACGATTGAGAGGGGTTAGTACAGACTACAGTCCACCACGCTGGCCTAGTGCAAGGACTTTACATACCATAGAAATTCTTAAAAATCTATGGTATGCAGGTTTCCTCACGATGTTTTCCTTCACCGTTATAGTGCGTGGTGATTGACTACCAATACACACATCAGTGGCGAAGGGTTCATACAAGCCGATTCCTAGCAGCACGCCTTATAATTTAAAGGAAATTATTAATTATTTACATTTTTTTAAACAAGTTATATGAAGAAAATAACCAAATATTAATCAACATTTTAAAATAAATATAAACAATATACAAATGTTATTCGATATTAATAAACAAAATATTATGGATCAATTAATAACACAACGACAAACGCATTGCGCGATGTTCAACGTAAGTACATGCATACGAAACACGCGGCCGCCTAGATCCCGATGACGTCACGTCAGGCTACAAGGACACAGCACGAGTTCCCGTTGCTCTCGCGCTCATTTCCAACGCATTATTTGCCATCTCTTTTACACGTTTGTTGCTCAGAACTGCATGCAAAATTGCACCTTAAAACCCTTAGCTTTTAAGGTCTAAATTTATTTGTAGAAATACGACGGTATTCGCTTGTGAATATGCCGGTGGGGCTACGGCTTATAAAGTAATTTGCCAGTTCGCGCCTCTTTTATTTCGTGTTTATAATTAGAAAATATTATTTACTACTGTGTTGTTTCAGTGTATAGGTATAATGCGGTGTCTATTTTTAGGTTTGTATATAATTAGTGGGTAATTTATGAAATTTTACTGGTTTCGAAGTGCAAACAGATCCATCTATTTAGCAAAACTTTAATGATGAATGAAACTTGATAATGTCGTATGTATCGTTTTATCTCATGAATTGCATTATTATGAGGTAATTTTAAAAATGCTGCATTTACGTAATTAAAAAACGCACTGGAAATTATATTAAATTTGATAATACATTTAAGTACCAGAGAAAGAACGGCAACTGACAAGTTTTAATTATTTAATAAATATTGTAATGCCGTATTTTTGTTAGCGTTGATTCAAAATAGGACATACACACATAACCCACGCCTGCATCCCATGAGGGTTGCCAGATTCGATAGATCTCCAGTTAGCTCTATACTGGCATCGTTTTACTTTCGTCCACTTACATCAATCTCTTCCTCTTTTTTTTATATATAAGGAACGTTTGAAATTTTTTTGTCGATCAATTTCAAAACAGGCTAATGTTGTCTTTTGCATTGATTCGAAATTTACTTTAAAAACGTTAAAAAAAGCACCTAACGGGCACAGTGCTATTCCGTGCAAGTGTTGTATGAAAATATAGTAAGTATTACTAAGCAAATATGTCGCTCAATATCTTACGTACATAACGGAGTAAAAATATAAGTATGAGTACTTGTTAATTTAATAAAACTAGTCACCAGATGTATCGGCTTCCCTTTTGAAAAAAGTCACCCTTCGCCACTGACACACATGACTCCGAGAAGTTAGAGGTATGCCCTGGGATTTGAGCCCGTGACCACCGTGAAACATGTTGGCAGTCGCGTCTGGTCCGTTACCAACAGGCCACCACGCACTTTTTTCAGTTTGGTAGGTACTTAATTAGATGATCCTCTTTGCAACATTTCTATATATCTTCAACACGGTAATAGGGTCAATTATCCGGCATCCGGATATTCGGATATCTCGCCTTACAACTTTCCGTATATACGGTATCCGAAATATGGCCAAAAACCATTCGTTTTAACCTTCGATCGTGTATATTTTATCTAAGGTTTATCGAACCATTAACTTATGTAAATGAATAAATAAATACACCCAACAGTCACATACATAGTCCTGACCCCAGACTAAGATCGAGTCTTGTGTCGTGTATCAATCAGTACGTGAGACTTTTCGGTCTCACAAACACCCAGACCCGAAACAAATACTTGTGGTAATATGCTGAAGAACCTATCCTTAGTTTTAAATCAAGGGTTTCAACTCTAGTATAAATTCACTCTTCGCCACTACTTACTTACCTCATTGTCTCTGTGGCGCAGATGGTTAGACGCCGGCTGTGAAACGATAGGCCGCAGGTTCGATCCCGCACTGAGAGAAATGTTTGTGAGGCCCACAAATATTTTTCTCGGGTCGGGTGTTTGTGAGGCCGAAAAGTCCCTCGTAGTCTCTGATACACGACACAATACTTCATTGATCTTAGTGTGGGGTCAGGACTATGTATGTGACTGTTGGGTGTTTTTATTTATTTATCAAAGAAACCCTTAAAAGAACGTATCATTGCTAGTCTCCTGTATCTCTAACACGGCGTTTCCTTGCAGATGTGGCGGTGCGTCCCTCGCTGTGGCAGCTGAGCGTCATGGAGTGTTCCTGGCTCCTTCTGCTCGCCGCGCTGGCGGCCACGAGGGCGCAGAGCAACCGAAGTACGTACCGACTGCTGTAATCTGTAATCTTAGACTGCCTTTGACTGCCTCGGTGGCGTAGTTGTATTACGGTACGGTTTCAAAGCTGAGGTCTCGGGTTCGAATCCCGGGTCGGGCAAAGTGATATTTAATTTTTCTATTAATTATCAGTCCGGAGTCAGGAATTTGTGCCCGACATGGCGATAGGTTCGCCCCCTATCACATCGTCGGACGGAACATACATGGCGAAATGTGGGTGTCTTGGTGGCGCCTCTGCCTACCCCTTCTGGGATAAAGGCGTGAGCTTATGTATGTATGTAAGTTTAAAATCTATCTATAAATAACGTGGTAAGTATAGATTTAGAAAAATAACATAAATTTAACATACGCCTACAATTTTTATATCTAAATGGATGCAGCGAGGCGCAATTCCGCCCCAAGGGCTATAAATTTCGACCTAGCTGGGCGGAACTGTCGGCCATTACGCCGCTTCCGCACCTAATTGTATAATATTGTTTTATTCCTATTTGTTATTATACTACGTGTCTGGTTACACGGCTGTGAAACGATACGCTACAATCCAAACACGAGTTTGCTTCACATTCATTTGTTTCGGGTCTATGCCCTTTTTTTCTATTGCGTTGAATGACGAGACCAAAGAGAATATAAAACACTACGTTAGACGAGACGAGCATGTCTTCCGCATGATGGTAATACGACCGCTCATGGACAGTAGCAAAACCAAACAACACCATGAATTACAAAGCAATGTTTGGCATCCACTGCGCTCGCCATCCTGAGACATAAGTTAAGTCTCATTATGTCCAGTAGTTACTCTGGCTACAATGTCCTTCAAGCCGGAACACAACAGCGCATTTACACTGCTGTTTGGTGAAATAGACATTGCGGTGGTACCTACCCAGGCGGCCTCTTATATGAGAGACCATCAGTGTGGGTATCAATGTCTCACACCAAACCAGCATGAAGTAACAGGTTTTCCGCAAACCCAAAGAAGTGGTAGGACATTGGTACCCTTTCTAATATCGATCGTCGTACACAGCGGTAAAGGAGCCGTCATAGTGAGCCACGCTTCGTGTTTCGTGTTCTGTGTATCCGGATACAAGACATCATTGTGTGGAGATGAACTCTCATGTGGATACTCTATCTGCACTGCGCTTACCATCACGCTTTTATTTCACTGACGTCCTAAAAACAAGCAAATAATTCTCAATGCTCTCAGCATTTTTTCCACGAAACCACATTTCTTATTCTGTCAAATGCATATGGAAAGTTTTTAAATAAATGGTTCAGTTTCACAGACTTTAAAGAAAACTTCGGCCATATTTTTCTTAGATCTGAATATATTTTTTATTATTGTCTGAGGCGTATTGCATAAATCCTTGAGAAAAGGTTTGAGAAGTTGCAATGTACATCGGTTTTTTGTAACACACCAGGTTTTGGCCAATTCACACCGGGCCAGCGTGATGGATAATGGGTTATACCGGGTATATCAAGACTGCGACCGAAAACGAAGCCAGGTGGTAGTCTCAGTGGTTACAGACACAATGCAAGTAAATATTTCGCAAAAGACAGTTTTCCTTTGCAATTTTTTAATTATCATCGTGTTTGAGTGGTAAAAACCTAGTTATTGAATAGTTATTTGAACCCTTACGTACCATTTCGTCTGTAAAAATAAAAAGGTGTACATGATTATTTTAGGAACACTATTTATCACCAAAATATGACGATAAGTAAAATTAAAAAAAAAAACACTTTTTTTTTTGCATAATTTTTAGTTGCATTGTGTCTGAAGTCACTCACACCACCTGGCTTCGTTTTCGGTCGCAGTCTTGATATACCCTGTATAGTCCAAATCCCAGGGCACACCTCTGACTTTCGCAGTCTTGTGTGTATTGATAGTCCACGCACTATAACGGTGAAGATAAACATCGTGAAGACACCTGCATACCATAGCGATTTGTAAGAATTTACATTGTAATTGGTATGCAAAGTCCGCCCGCACTAGGCCACTAACCCCTCTCAATCGTACTCTCGATTGTAGAGGAGGCGCGTGCCTGCAGTGGGACGTGTATGCTGATACTATACAGATTTATACCACAATGCTAATAGTACCATTTTACATATACATTATAAACCATTTATAGAATTGTCTCCACCAGAACCGTACTCTTGTGTCGAAGTTCTGTGCTCTAAAGTAGGCGGTAATGCGGTGATACAGTACAGCATAGTCGGTTTAGAAAATATAGGTGATTTACTAAGCGTCCAATTTCATTAATCACGTCAATTACGTGACATACTTCTATGGTACGTAAAGTCCGCCCGCACTAGGCCAGCGTGGACTGTACCCTCTCAATCGTACTCTCGATTGTAGAGGAGGCCCGCGCCTGCAGTGGGACGTGTATGGGCTGATACATACGTCTATGCGGCACTTGTCAACATTGTTGAATCGTTCAACAGTCGACATGAGTGTTTAACACGTGGTATCTCATGTTATATCTAATATCGTTTTTTCTAGTAGCCCTTATGCGCTAATTCAGTACAATGGAGAAGTACACAGAAGTAACACCTTCAAAAAACCTCGCTTCTTGCTTAAATTACAAAAATACATACATACATACATACATACATAAACATACGCCTTTATCCCAGGGGTAGGCAGTATGTATGTCTCATGATGTGATAGATAGCGAGCCTATCGCCATATCGGGCACAAATTCGACTCCAGGTTGATAATGAATAGAAAAATCCAATGTCACTTTGCCCGACCCGGAGTTTGAACCCTTCGTAGTCGTACCGTAGTACAACTACGCAACCGAGGCATTGTAAAAATTATTAACAATATGTTTGTTTCAGATGACGGCCCTCGGTTTCTGTCGCGAGGCCACTCGTTCCGCACCGTCGTGGGAGACACGTTGCTACTGCCGTGCCAAGTCCAGAACCTGGGTTAGTACAAATATTATAATAATAATATATTTTTTAAAGCCTCCGCTGCGCATTTGGTTAGACGCCGGCTGTGAAACGGGAGGCCGCGGGTTTGATTCCCGAATCGAAATAAATATTTGCGTGATCAACATTTGTTTCGGGTCTGAGTGTTTGTGTGAGCGAAAAGTCTCCGTAGTTTCTGATACAACACAAGACTCGATCTTAGTGTGGGGTCAGGATTATGTATGTGACTGTTGAGTGTATTTATTTATTATATTATTCTAGAGGACATCGCACATTTTGTTGTGTGCTACAATAACAACAAATTATTTGTAACAGAAAACTGTGCCTTTTGCCAGAAAACTTTGTCAATGAAAGACCCGCACGCTTTTCTAGCATTTTTTTATTCTAATTCCAATCTGTGAGTTTGGATGTATAATTGAAAAACGACGATAAATTGTAATAATCACTACATTGTAAACTGCTTTTGAAAAGAGCAACACTAGAATTTCTTTGTTCTTTTCTAGTGAAAACCGCTTTCCGAACCGGGTAGAACAAAAATGACTGAATCTAAATAATGTTGAACATTTTAATGGTTCAATAAATTATTTTCATTTCATTCGATAAACGCGGGTAGAACTTTTTATGAATAGTGACAAGAACCCTATAATTATTGTGGTTATATATCTTCTCAGACTCCGGGTAGAATAATTTTATGATAACTGTTAGAACGCTTCAATTATTAAGTCTAGAAGCTTCTATAATTGCGGTCAAACCATTGACTTATATTCTACCGATAGACGAGACACGTCAAAGAAATAAAGTGCCCCCGTATTTTAAAAGTTCACTGCAATATTACATCACTTACCTGGTATTTTATTAATTATTGTAACTTCAGACGATTTGCTTTCGGTTTGACCTTCGATCAAAGGGTTTGACGGCGAAACATTCATTTATTACTTTTAAACATATGCGATAAGACGTACTGCACTGTCACTGTCACGAAGCAAACTGATTCATGTGTGGTGCATGCACCGCAAGTAGGTGGGACACATTTTTTTACTGAATGTCTTATCTAGTGTAACATTGATATCGATGGGTCAAACCCTTTAATAATTACGGGTACCATAGATAATACACTACGGGTACTGTCCAATACGGGTAGGCACCGTCAATAGGTAGGACCAGCGATGGTTTTGCGCGGGGCGGTAATGCGGACGTAAATCGGGGCGCTTTTCGCCCTGGGATGTCCAGTGCCGCCCACAATGCGTGTGACGGTTAACGAGGGGTATTTAGTCAGTATGCTGGCGTAGATATTGTTAGGGACCCAGCTCGGTCACAACATCCGCATTGTTCCGAGCTGGAAGGCCAGTGACACTGACATACCCCTTTCGACCTCCCCCGGGGTACCGAAAGGGGAGCTTAATAGCTTTTCCTCCCGAAACAAATAGGTAGAACTCTCAACTACAGCATATTAATCATTCCTCAGGCTCCCTGGTGCTTTTATGGAGACGAGGGCCCGCGGTGCTGACGGCAGCAAGCCTCATGGTGACCCGGGATGAAAGGTTTCGGCTCGTAGACGGATATAACTTGCAGATCACAGATGTGGGACCCCAGGTAAGATATACAAACATGCACAGACATACCGGGTATATCAAGACTGCGACCGAAAACTAAGCCGGGTGGTAGTCTTAGTGGTTACAGACACGATGCAAATAAAAATATCACAAAATAAGCGACAGATTTTTTTGCAATGTTTTAAAAATCATTATGTTTAGGTAGTAAATACTTAGTTATTGCAAATAGTTATTTACACCCTAACGTATCATTGCGTCTTAAAAAATGAAAAGGTGTACATCATTATTTTAGGAAAACTATGTATTTGTCACCCAAATACGACGGCAAGTAAAAAATTACCAAAAATATGACTTTTTTTTTGCGAAAATTTTAGTTGCATTGTCTCTGAAGTCACTAATACTACCACCTGGCTTCGTTTTCGGTCGCAGTCTTGAATACAACACACATATGTATAGTAGAGATGATATTTATATCTTAGTGTGGGGCCTGAGTTGTGTGTGCTTCTTGCGTGTTTTATTTAATAAAATAATAATTGTTTCGTTACTCGCGTTAAAATCATCGTGCAATGAAACCAAGTTGGCTAATATGCAACGCGAGTTAGATCAATATAAACGCGTTAACATTTCCACCGCAGAATCCAATAAGTCTTTTGCCGATAATTTAAAATTGCGTTTAGCTAAACCCACTCCGGTAGTGCAGCCGCGCGCCCCCCTTCCGTGCGTAATAGCTTACCCGACGAGTGAACGGTCAGCTGATCTACCGACATCATCCGCGACTAAACAGGCGCTCTTTAAGGCAATTAAGCCTATTGATGATGGGTTCCAAATCGTGGGCGTTAAAAAAACCTCTAAGTCCGGTGTTGCTCTGCGCCTCGCTAATGAGTCACAAATAAAAAAAATGGAATCCGTCGCCGCGATAAAATCGGCGGGGCTGCGTCTCGAAAAACCAAAGGGCCGCCGTCCCCGTATTTTAGTTAAAGATGTGGCATCCTCCATGGAAGACCGCGCTTTCTTAACCGCATTATATCGTCAAAACATCAAGGACGAATTGCCTATAAAGGAGGATGACTTTTCAAAATCCGTTAAAATAACCCGCAGACGAATTTTAGAAAATGGTCGGAAATGGATAGGCTTAGAATTAGATTCAGAGGTTCGTAAACACTTAATGAATACGAAGGACAAACTTTTCATTGATTGGGCCACCTGCCGTTTTATCGATGACATTGATGTAGTTCGTTGTATGAATTGTCAATATTACGGGCATGTACAAAAGTTTTGTACAGTAAAAACACCAACGTGCGCCATCTGTGCTGAGTCACACGAAACTAAGGCGTGCCCGCAAAAATCGAACCCGGAGTTTAAGCCTGTATGTGCGCCTTGCAAACGTTTTAAAAAAACACACGATCATCGTTGTGGGTCTCAGGAATGCCCAACATACAAGAATAAGCTCGAGCAATTAGTTTTGTCGACCCAATATTAAATAAATATGGATAACTTTGCAATCGGTCAGTTAAATCTTCATAACGATAGGGTAGCGACGTCAGAATTAGACATGTTAATTCACGATTATAAACTGAATGTCGTGCTGGTTCAAGAGCAATACCAACATGCGCGATTACGTAGTAGGGTGATACAACTCGATAACAACTCACGAGCAGGTATTTTCGTGTCGGGTTCAAATCTTACCGTTACCTCAGTACGTAATCTTATGACGTCACACTGTGCTGTCGCGGAGGTGTCGAGTCCGATCTGTAAGGTTTTTCTTGTGAGCTGTTATTTTCAATACTCCGACCCTGTGGGTCCCCACTTGCATCACCTCCGCTATGTCTTGCGATCCCTCGCTGGACATAAAATTATTATAGGTGCTGACGTTAATTCGTCATCAATCCTTTGGTATGGAAAATATCGCTCCACCGATACCGAGCGACGTTGCGCTGTAGAAGATTTCATTGCAGAGATGAACCTCGAAGTACATAACACCCCCGATGCACCACCTACTTATAGCTGCCCTATGGGCGAATCCTCTATTGACTTCACACTTTCTAGTTGAGACGTCCGTATTGATAGGTGGCGCGTCCTGCCGGACGCGTCGTATAGTGACCATCGCCTGATTGTGTACGAGTTCTTGCCTAGAGTGACACAGAGTCCGGTACATAAAAATTGTAATTTTAGATATAAATCCATAGGTGCCAACTGGGGTTTATTTAGCTCTTTATTTGCTCAGCATGCCAGGGACTTCACTCGCGATGATCTGTCAGCTGAGACTTATGCCGAGATTATGTCGGACACGTTTACGTATTGCGCGGACGTTACCATTGGTCGAGGTCCCATCACAAAGACTCGGAGGTGTGATTGGTGGAATGACTTACTAGTCCAACTACGTCGAACTTTTCGCAGAGCGCGTAGGCGGTTTAACGGGCTTAAAAAACGTCGTATTACAGGGGAAGCAATTACATCTGCTTTTAATGAACTGAGAGTTGCCAGATCACATTATAGAGCGACTGTCCAAAAATCTACAGGCAATTTATTACGTAAAATTGTAGCCCGGTTAGATAGTGAAGGTCCGTGGTCTCCTTTATACCATGAGTTTAAAGCTAATAGGTCAATCAATTTGGCTTATATTGAGGATATAAAAATTAATAACAACTACACAACTGGCATTGAGGAGACAACGGAAGCTTTGTTACAATCGTTAATACCGGATGATAATGTTGGGAATGACACAGAATACCACAAGCAGATTAGGATGTGGGCCGCGGAACTGCCAAACTCTTGCGATTCAAATCTCTCATCATTTGATGAATTTAGTGAAATAGTTCGATCTTTGCCCCTAAACAAGGCTTCCGGTGACGATAAAATATCCAACAAAATGATCAAAGAAGCGTGTAAATCGGCCGGCAATGCAGTACTAACTGTTTTTAATCGATGTATTGCTGAAGGGGTATTTCCGCGAGTCTGGCGTACCGGTTTCATTCGGATAATACCCAAGGGTGGCGATAAATCTCCTCAAGATCCTAAGTCTTACAGACCCATTACACTCTTGCCGTCGCTAGGTAAACTTTTAGAACGTCTTACCGTCCCTCGATTGCTACCAGGTGGACCAATATTCCATGAAAAACAGTTCGGTTTTACTATGGGTAGGTCGACTATTGACGCGGCAATTTCGGTTAGAAGAAGAGTAAGTACATCGATACGCAAATATGTACTCGGTATTTTCCTGGACATCTCCGGTGCTTTCGACAATGCTTGGTGGCCAATGCTGCTTCTTAAGTTGAAATTGCGAGGTTGCTTTAAAAATATATATTCACTTATATACTCGTATTTCTCGCACGGAACAACAAAACTTAAACTTGGACACCATGCCGTGTCGAAGCCACTGACGATGGGCTGTCTACAAGGCTCGGTCTTGGGTCCTTATTTATGGAATTTAGGCTTCGAATATTTTCTTACAATTGCCTTACCGTCAGGGTGTTCTTTGATTGGATATGCGGACGATGGCCTCTTGCTTATTGAGTCAAACAGTAGGTCGGGACTCGAAAATATGGCAGACACGTGTTTAAAATTAATATCTGATTGGGGCGATCGAAATCGCTTACAGTTCGCACCACATAAAACGTTCCAATTACTTCTAAAAGGAATTTTAAAATCACCGCCGCGAATTAAATTTAATAATATCACCGTAAAGAAAAAAGAATCAGTTTGTTATCTTGGTCTAATTTTGGAAAGGAATTTTTCCTTTCTTGAACATATTAAGAAAGTCGGGGAAAAATCGAAAAATAACTTTATTGCTTTGACAAGAATATCGAAATCAACGTGAGGGCTATCTTTCAATACTTTAAAAACCATCTTTGGAGCGACTTACTTAGGATGTATTACTTACGGATCCCCCGTATGGGCTGATAGGGCCACTATCGGTGCTGTGCGACGGAAATTGCTCCAGAGCCAACGTTTATATTTATATTCTTGTGTAAGGCGTATAGAACTGTTAGTACCGAAGCTTTGCCAGTCCTGGCGGGTGTACTTCCAGTCGACCTGGAGGTACAACGTCGCGCCGCGATGTATTACTCAACTAGAGAGAATATGGACAAAAGATTCTTAAATTCACGTGAACTTTTAAAAGTAGACAGATTATTTAAGCCGCTCTCAGTTGTATATAACGGACTAATAGATGAATGGCAAAATAGATGGGATTTATCTTTGAAGGGTCGGCATCTATACCAATATTTTCCATGCGTGCGTGATCGTTTGACTAAGACTTGGCTAGATATCGATTATTACGTATCACAGTTTCTTACGGGCCATGGTAACTTTAAGTCTAAACTGTACTTATTTAAGCTCGTTGATTCGCCTGCGTGCTCATGTTCAACACCTTATTGCGAATATGAGCAGTCCGCGCATCATATACTGTGGGAGTGTAGTCTTTGGCAGAATGAGCGTAAAACCATGCTAGATAGTATGCAAATAACATCTGGAGTTGTATACTACACGGACCTTGTGGAGACTAGGAAGAATTTCCGTGCTTTCCGGCGATTTTGCCATACCTATTATTGGAATCAAGTATAACAGCTTACATTATAGGTCCCATTTAAATATTATAATGACTAATCCGTGGTGCTTTACAGCTGGCTTATCCGGCTGTAAACGTCTTTATGCGAGGTTATTTACCTCTTTAGTTCATTGTTTTTGTCACCCGCTTTATTAGGGAGGGAAGTGGACAATAATTTATTTCTAACTCCTCCTATTAATTTAACTTTTTTGATTGATTTCGTTGCGGGTTAAAGACAAGTTAGACATTCCCGGAGACGCGCTGGGCTTCAATGTTCAGTGTCATTAAAATGCGTGCCACTGTTGATCCTGGCTTACAGGAGTTGCAGTGGCGGGTGTGAGGGCGGGACAGTCTCCTAATAAAATAATAATTAATTATGTGTCAAATATAGACCTGTGTAGGTGTCCTGATGGCGTCTCAGTCTACCCCTTCTGGGATAGAGGCGTGAGTTTGTGTATGTGTGTGTAATATAGATCAGTTATATTTCAATTCTATTTTGCAATGGAGTATTCGCACTGCGCTATTTCTTACACCCTTTTTCATATCATAGACAAGAAGCCTGACATTCAACCTCCCGAATATAAAACCATAGAGAATTGCGCGGGAAATAGCGGTGTTGCCACATAAAAAATAACGAGCGCACAGCCATTACCATAACTCACTGGCCAATTAGGTTTTAGAGCTGCTTAGCATTTTTGACGCGGAGGAAAAAATCGAAAAGCCGGTTTGAAGATTACCCTGGTTTGTTTTGGAAATTAGCTATGTACCGAAAGCTAATTTTTTGAGCAAACGTGCGGTTTTTAAAACTGTCACGGGAAAATAGAATGGTTTTGGTAAGTGCAGAACATTTTAAAACATAACTGAATTGCTGAGAGTTAAAAATGTGTTCTGCATCTGTTTACTGTATTAAAAAACAGGCATTTCAAGTCACAGGGGGTGGTTAGTCTCACCCTATTTCACCCCCCAAAGCCGCACCTAACGATACTGAAGCAATTGAGACCTTTATTATCCCCTTTTTAAAAATAAATTCATGGATTTGACAACTTAATATTTATAATGAGTTCGCTCGTATTATTATAGGTAATTACTTTATTCTTTTTTTTCTGAGCCTTTTTCGTATAAGGTAATGTTAGCGAAGTCTAATTACTTGAAGTTATTTTCATAAATAACTTCAATGTGAATTTCGGTGGGAGGAAATTGTACAAATCGTTATGAAAGATACGATAAATTACTTGATAACGCTAAAGTAAATTGTATAGTTAAATTTAGTTATTGATCCAACTGGAATCAATTTGGCCTGAAAATTAGCAAGTTTAAATGGCAGTGGGCTGGGCACACGGCAAGACTGAAGAACCGACGGCCGCTGGGGCCGAATGGTTCTGTTCTGGCCACGTACTAGCAAGCGAAGTGTCGGACATCGACTTCGGGAGTTACTGTATTCTCCGACACGAAGTTCGCATGGTCGAACCTTCGACGTCCACGTATAAGATAAAAGTTTTCCACTTCTAAAAATCAATACTATTGTCTATGAAACTTATAATTCACTCCGAACCACAGATTATGTAGAGATGCTACGCAACAAAGTCTATGTTCCTTCCAAAAAAAAAATCTTCCTCTTATTTCAAATGAGGTGAGCTTAATCAAATTCCTTGTCAGAGGAAATCATTTTGTCAAAACTCTTGGGTTTAGTGTTCTGTGAAAATTATTTAAGTTAAGCTTGAGTTTCATTAAGAGAGGTGATTCTTGACTAATGTCTGGAAATACAATTATCAGCGTTGTTGATGAAGTTCTCTGGTGAAAGTGAAAAATGTACGCTAATGTTACTATTTTGGGTGTTTTTTTTCTGTTATATAATCTGCAATCACCTTTTAGCGTTAATCAGATGGTTTCATTGAAATACATACATAAACACACGCCTTTATTCCAGAAGAGGTAGGCAGAGGCGACACCCACATTTCGCCTTGTATGTTCCGTCGCATGATATGATAGGGGACGAGCCTACCGCCGTATCGGGTACAAATTCCTGCCTCCGGGCTGATAATGAATAGAAAAATCCTCAGCTTTGTAGTCGTACCGTAGTACAACTACGCCACCGAGGCAGTTCATTGAAATATGTAGTCTTTTTTTTACATTTGGTTTCGCACTACAGTTTGTGTTTAGATTTTTTTACTTTGTTTTATTCTTATATATATTTTTTTATTTTGAATGGATTGTGAATGTGATAAAAGGGAATTTAAAAGTGCTCTTGTGGGTTTTTAAACTAGATTAATGTTGACCACTATCATCATCATCAGCCAGTTGCAGTCCACTGCTGGACATAGGCCTCTCCCGCGGTACGCCACAGAGCCCGGTCTGCTGCTTTACGCATGCAGTCGCTGCCGGCCCTCTTGTGCAAGTCGTCCCGCCATCTGGCCGCATTGACCACTATGCATAACTTTAACTATAGTGCGGTTAAAATAAAGCATTAATAGTATTTAGTACTAATATATTTTGTTACATCTGTTTCTTGGGACATCTCTCTCTCTCTCATACAATCATTCTCAGTCATAGGAGCTCCACAATCAAAGTACAAAGAACTCCAAACTATTTTAAACATAATTTAAAACTGATTTTGAGCACTTCAATTTTTATGGTTATTGTAATTATCTTTTATTTTGTTTACTGTATGGTGTTTTTAAATAAAGTGTGATTATTATTATTATAAAACCATCGTTTTCTTTCTCAGGCTAAGTAACAAATACCTCCAAAAGTATTTTAAGTGAAGTAATTAATTTTTCAGGACGCAGGCGATTACGTCTGCCAGATATCAGACAGAGTGGCCCGGGATCAAGTGCACACTGTAGAAGTACTTGTTCCGCCGAGCGTTCGCGCGTCGCCCGAGTCTCGCCACGCCACCGCGCGGCGTGGGGGCGCTGCTGTGCTCGAGTGTCGCGCGGCTGGCAACCCCGTCCCGACTGTCACGTGGCACAAACTGGTTAGTGTTTATGCCGGTAGATGGCGCTAAGTGTAAATCGTTTAAAAACGTAATCTTCATATAACCGTCCAAAAGCTGTTCTTCCAGAACGACAGCAGCACGCGGCTGGGCGAGGGTCCGCAGCTGCAGCTGTCGCGGCTGGAGCGCCATCACAGCGGGGTGTACGCCTGCACGGTGGATAATGGAGTCGGGCCGCCTGTGGTCACTGAGTTTCAGCTGCAAGTGCTTTGTGAGTACCGTCTTATTATTCTTTACTTTCTCCTTTATTTTCTTTATTCTAGTTTACTTTCTCCTTTTTTTTTTTTACCTCCTGATTGTAATCCTTCTTTATTTGCTTTTTCTGATAAGTTTTAGTACTCAAATAATATGTTGATTTGTAATACATTTTTAGCTGTAAGTTTATTTCTAGGAGAAGACACTGACTCCTGTAATACTAGCACAGGAGACAGCGTTTCATAAACATAATGATGACAGTAATCTTTTTCTGCAAATTAATATTATTATTATTTATTCTCTCTCTTTCTCTTCGCCACATAGGCCTCCCCCAATCTCCACTTTGACCTGTTGGAAGTCTGCAACCTTCACCAGGTCGTCCTTATTCGTTTCTTTATTCAATAGGTCCGGAAAAAGAGCAACAGGTCACGTGATGGTAAGTGACACTGCACATGAACATCCACAACGCTTGTCTTTTCTTTTTAATGCTAGGAACGGCGAGACGAGCATGCCATTCGCCTGGTGGTAAGCGATACGACCGCTCATGGACAGTAGAAAAACCAAACAACACCATGAATGTTGGCAATTCCGTGGTGCTTTACAGCTGGCTTCTCTGGCTGTAAATGTCTTTATGCGAGGTTGCTGCCTCTTTAGTTCATTGTTTTGTCACCCGCTTTATTAGGGAGGGAAGTGGACAATAATTTATTTCCAACTCCTCCTATTAATTTAACTTTTTGATCGATTTCGTTGCGGGTTAAAGACAAGTTAGACAATCCCGGAGACGCGCTGAGCTTCAATGCTCAGTGTCATTAATATGCGTGCCACTGTTGATCCTGGCTTACAGGAGTTGCAGTGGCGGGTGTGAGGGCGGGACAGTCTCCTTAAAAATGCTTGGCATTCCACTGCGATCGCCATCTTATGTCTCAATATGTCCAGTAGTTACTCTGGCTACAATGTCCTTCAAACCGGAACACAACAGTGCATTTACACTGCTGTTTGTTGGAGGAATAGACATTGCGGTGGTACCTACCCAGGCGGCCTCTCACATATGAGAGTCCTACCACTTAGTAAATTGTCTAATAGATACGCTCTTCTTTTGAAGATCGCCAAATAGTTTTTATCCAGAAATGCTGCTGTTGGTCAAAACTTGCGAGGTGATGTGGATGTAATTGGCAACCAGATGTAACAATGGTAAAAATAATCACAACCATTAATGAAGAAATTAAGATGAATAATCAAAATATTCGATATCGCGGTGATAATTTTCAAATTAACACATTTCAAAACCAAGCGAGGCTTCCTTGATTTGTGACAAGGTTTCGTGTTTTGTTTTTTTTTTTAGGTTCCGCTTTCTTTTTACAATCAAGGGCGGATCCAGGGGAGAGGTCATGGGGTTCATGACCCCCACTCCCTGGGCGGAATAGATAGATAGACATACATGGCGGACAGACATATATTTTAAAACGTATCGTTGATTTTCACTTAAAAAATGTAAACATATTCAATAATCACAGGTGTAACAAACTTTTAAATAATACCTTTTAAATGTATAATTGTAATCAAATTCGAGTACGTCCAGAGTTCTGACTAGAACTAACTAGATCTATATGACCCCCCCTGGCCTTAAAGCTGGATCCGCCCTCGCTTAGAATCGTAATTCGAATTGTTGATCGGTGTGCAGTGCAATAACATAAGGTATTTGTTTCCAGACCCGCCCGAAATCACAGTGGAGCGGTCGTGGGTTCATACAGGAGAAGGTTTCAGGGCAGAATTGCTGTGTACCGTCCTCGCAGATCCACCTGCGGAGGTAATTATATGCTATAACGTCAGCTTTTGTATGTCCCACAGTTAAGATTGTCAATCGACAGCCTCCGTGGCGAAGTTGGCTAGATGCCGGCTGTGAAACGAGAGGCCGCGGGTTCGATCCCCGCATCGAAACAAAGGTATTTGTTTCAGGTCTGGGTGTTTATGAGACCGAAAAGTCTCTCGTAGTTCCTGATACCCGCGACACAAGACTCGATCTTAGTGTGGGGTCAGGACTATGTATGTGACAGTTGCGTGTAATTATCTCTGTGTTTCAGGTATCCTGGTACCAGAATTCGTTCCCGCTGAGCGCTTCAGAGCGAGTCACAATGTCGGCCCGCGGGAACAACCACACGTTACTCATTGCCAATGTGCAGCCTGAGGACTTCGGCAACTACAGGTACCTTCATATCCCTCTCGCTTTAGTCAATAACATGGGCATCTCTTTATAGTTTCATATTTAAGCTATATCTTTCCCTTTCCCCCTCGCTCCCTGCAATCACAAGAAGAATATATGCCTCCCTTTTTATTGCATTTCATTCTCTGTCTATGTCTTTATCTTCAGCCACAGGAAGGCTATTGAACAAAAGCCTATCTCCATACTATATCCTTCTCACATTAGCCACGGAATGTCTAGATTGTCCTTCATTTTTCCCATATCCTTCACTACCTCTCTCTCTTATATGGGCCTCCCATTTGGATTTTTACAGACATCTGGTGGAATTCTGACGCACTGCAACCTTATGATAACCTTACATGTTTTTTTCCAGTTGCGTCGCCGACAACAGCCTGGGAAGAGCCCGGCAGCACGTGGAGGTGTCGGGGCGGCCCGGGCCCGCGCGCTTCACGTCGCCGCCGCTGGCGCGCAGCAACACCGTGTACACACTGGCCTTCGCCGTGGACAGCTACCCGCCCCTGGACGAGCTCCGGCTACTGTACAGGCAGCTGGCGGTGAGTTATCAACTATCTGTTCATCCCACTGCCTGCTTCCCGCCAACTGGCCCGTAGCAACACCGTGTACACGCTCTTCTTTGGAATATACCTAAGCCCCACATTCATTGATCTTCTGGCGATCGACCACGACAAATATTTGCGAATATCTTTAATACTAAATATATATATACATCCAACAATCGTTACTTAACCCGGATCTATAAAGTGAAACCAAGAATTACGTTACGGATCAAAAACTACGAGGCTTTTCGGTATCGCAACACACCCGAAATAAACTTTTGGATGACACAAGTCTCAGTGCGAGGATCGAAACCGCCTTGCTTCCTATCCAGCTCTCAGCAAATGGAACAACTGAGGCCGTCAAATGCACTTCACCTGATACGACGTAGATATTTTGCGTGGCATAATAATACCGTAATTTTTTACCATGTTCGCTTCCATCCCATACACCTTAAAGCAGCTTCAAACTTTATAAACCCGTTCTCCCCAATGAAAGCTACTTCATCAACGCCAGTACAATCTGCGTGTACTTATAAACCACGTCATTCCAGATGAACGAGACATTCCAGCAGCCAGGGCGCTGGCATGACGTGGTGCTCGCGGCGCCCGAGTCCCGCGGCGCGCTCACGCACCGAGTATCGCACGAGCTGCGAGGATTACAGCCAGCGAGCGTGTACGAGGCGATCGTGCAGGCCAAGAATAGATATGGGTGGAATGAGGTAATTTTACATGTCGATAACCTAACACTATAGGTGGAACTTGGGGGGAAGGTATATGTTCAGCAGTGGAATTCCTGTTGCTGAAATTAGGGAGAAAGAGATATGGAACGAGATTATTTTAATGTGGCACGGAAAAATGTCTGATTGTGAGCGCAATCCCGCCAGATAGAGCATCGAATAGCGTCAGATGCCACCATGCCAATCGAAGTAATCATGTCGGTCTATACAGCTGCTTCTAATAAAATGTGATGAAATTAAACAATGTCCACGGGTTTTTTACTTAACTTCCCGACGGTGGAGTATAAGACTATTGGAAAGTAATTCTTGATGACCAGGCAAACGCATCAGTAGCACATCCGTGCTAAAACCTACCGTCTTCGCTACAAATTGATTCGGCTCGAAGGACCAACTTCATTAAGACATTCATGTTATACCACAAAAATGGTAGGACTGTTTTGATACAGCCCTTACAATATATTTCTGATATTAGTCAAACGAGTGTGGATTACCAATTTAAGGTCCAAATATCAATTTTCAGTTTTTTTTGTTCTGTTAGATAATTTCTACAACAAAATAAGAAACCCTTGTGGATTCGGAACAGGTCGTTACAATCAGGGTTTTATCTTCATTAACATGATTCTAAACCTAATTTTCAAATTCCCTTTCAGGTGAGCGACATATTCCAATTCCATACCCTCGGCGGCCCTCACTCAGCGCACGCGGACGAGCTCACACCGATGTTCTCCTCCGCGGCCAAACACCGACTGGCGTCCTTCCCTTGTGTCCTCGCTTTATATACCGTCGCCTCCCGCCTCCACAGCCGACCGTTCCAAATTTAAACGCCGTGTTGCCACACCAAAAAACTTTCTACCAATTTCTACCGTGTGGTAGTAATCGTGAAACGATTGTAACACCAAAGATTTTTTTAATTAATGATAAGCTTTTGAAGTGTTGTGACAGCGTTTTTAGACTGTGTTTAATAGCTCATATTTGTGTGGTTTGGGATGTTTGAGACCGGTGGTAAAGGTTTATATTTTGGAGTAACACTGACTGAATTTCGCTGATTTTTTCAATAATTTATATGCAAACCACATTATTTCATCACTGTGAGAGGAATTGAGTCTTAACTTACTGCTATGATTGACAGATAATTTTGAATCGGGCCAGCAACCAATGATGCTAGTTTGAACCATAGTAGCGTACAATTGGAAAATAATTTAATTGCTGGGTCAAGATAAAAAATGTTTTAAACGACATTCCTGTAGCTATAAGTTTCATAGCAAATCCGAGGAGCCTTGTATTCATAACCTATCTTCAAATAGGTTCTGTAAACCCTTATGTATTTCTCGAAAAATACCCCTATTTAGAAGAGTTTGCCATATTCTCTGTATTTACCAATAATCACCCAGTAATAAGCACGGATTTCTCCACCACCGACTCTTCTATTGAGAGGGCTTGAAGCCACACAGCACGTTAGCTTAATACGAGTGGGTGAACTCCACAGAATATTCTGTATTAGCCCATATACGTCCCACTGCAGGGCACGGGCCTCCTCTACGATTGAGAGGGGTTAGGCCATATAGTCCGCTAGCCTAGTGCGGGTTGGCGGACTTTACATACCGTAGATATTTTTTAAATCGTTGTAGTATGCTAGTTTCCTCACGATGTTTTTTTTTTCACCGTTAAAGTGCGTGGTAATTGACTACAAATACATGACTCTAAAATGTAAGATGCCTTATTACTATAGTCCAAATCTCTAACTTTAATTCAAGAAGACTTCTTTAATAAATCTGTCTTGAACATCCCAAACTACACACAGCGCTACCGATTAATTTTATTTGTACTTTGTAGACTCTGAATTTGTGTAAACATTTATAAGTGCTAATATTTAGTTAGTATTTTTTGTAAGAGTTGATGGAGAAATATCGCCATTTAGGATAATTTTGGTGTCATTTTACATACTTTAAAATACAGCAATGTTTAATTAAGCAAACATTCAGAATAGGATACTTGACTTATTTTTTTATTGTATAAAAAAAAATCCATTCTAACATTAAAAATTGTTCCATTCAGAATCAAGCATTGGAAACATTGAAATCTGGTAGAGTGGATAACGAATAAACGTAACCATCAAAAACAGTGACCACATTATACTTGTGTATTGCAATATGTGCATACCAAAGAGACAACAAGATGTCCTTATAAGCACCCACACTCGATTTTAAAATATTTTTCTTAATTTTACAGCCTAATTTATTCCCTTTTGACAAAAATATGTATCTTATTTTATTGATATTTATTTTTGCAGGTTAAATGCCTGTATCCTAAATTTATAAGTTCCAATATTATCTAAATTATATTCAGTTTAAAACTAGCTGTTTGAAGATTTACCCAAGTCTTCTCACAAAAAAATTAAGAAAAGGTGATATTTCTCAATCAATTCAATCATAATTTCCCACACGACGCCGACTAGTATACACGCGGTGTCTCACATCTGCCCCTTCTCAGTATAGACAGTCGTATCAGTATATTGTTTTCAGCTGTAGTACTATTAGGGGTAGAAATCTTTAATTATTGTGTATTAGTGGGGTAAAGATTCATTGAAATTGATTAATATATATTTTCACTGTGGCTTACATGTCATAATCCAGAGGAAACAATTCAAATCCTTGCCTTATACTTACATTATATGTGGATATAACTATTTTAATAATGCTTAAAGGTGCTTATAATGTTTTTTTTCATATGTGCTGCTAATTCTTTAACTTTTATCGTTACACGTCTTTGTCGCAATATGTTTGAAATGTACCATCTTATATTGTGTAAAAATATACTTTATTCCACTTAAACTATTGCCATTTTTAAGTAATAACCCTTAGATATTATATTTAATAATTGTTTTATGTAATACAATTAGGCGTTTCTTATAATATAATGATTGTGTCATAAATTCAAATAAAGTTTAAATCAAGCAACTTATACAAGAAATTTATAATTAATGAGATATATAAAATATACTATTATCTTTCTCGTTTATCAGTTTTCATCAAATATGAGCTTTTGTGTGATATAAGAGCTTTTCAATAGTTAAGATTAATTGAATATGTAATTTACGTATAAACGTTACCCCACTAATACCTATACTTGAGGTATATGATTCATTTGCGCCAAAACTTAGCTTAGTGTTGCCAGGAAATGAAAACCTACCGTTATGGTATAAACTAGTCATTGTATTATTTTCAAATAAAATCCGTATAAATGAATTTATTACGTAGGTAATTTTAATGTTAAGCAATAATATGTGTTAGTGATACCGCTATAGGATATAAAATCCCTTGTACCTACCTGGATGTTTTAAGGAGTTTTCTATCTTTTGTAATTGTTTTAAAGCGGTGATTGGTGCGTTTTCGGGTTTAATACACAATTGTGACGGTACGAAATGATTTTATTAATTATTTTCTACTTTGATAATAGTTTAAGTAAATAATACTGCCACTTATAATAGGCAGAGGTCAGAGGGTCATTCTTCTGGCAACCTGTCCGGCTGTCTTACAGAATGGCACGGGCACGCACTCCCGGCCCCTCGAGCCACCATTGCCGCATTCCACTTCCCATTCCGCGGCTTTGGTGTCCTCCCCCCACCCCCATCACTGGTGGTAGGGTTTGGGATTGAGTTCTATTTTTTTTACTCAATGCCAAATCCAAGCGGGTTGGTACCACCGTCCGGTCTATTTCTGCCGCTAAGTAGAAATGCGTTCCGGTAGAAGGGCTGGATAGCCGTTCCCCCCTCATCCGTTCCCACCCTTCTGATAGGTGTTGGTGGATCCAGGCGATGCTCGTTGATGTGGTTGGGTGTCGGGGCGGGCATTAGGCTGGGGGACGCTGGTGTGGAGTACAGGGAGACCCGGTGGGAACGGTCACCGCCGGCCGCCTGCCGGTCAGTAGGGGACCTGAACCCGGGGGTCCACTATTGTCAAACTCCCTCCCCGGGAAGCTGTCCCGCCAACCGGCGAAAATCCCGTCATGCAGTCGTCGTGCCAGAGTGGGAGACTGGAGTGGATCCCGGCGACTGCACGCGGGGGGGCACCGGGGGCCCTTCCGTGCTTCTCGCTGGCTCCTCCTATTGCCGTGTGCCCGTCCCGCACTATATCCTCCCTTTCTCGGGTATCGTCCTGGGTCAACCACGCTTTTTTCCTTTCCCTGTCCCACTCTCTTTAAAATAAAAAATCCGAAGAAAAAATAAAAGTAGGCTCTCCACGGCGGGAAATGCATCCACATTTTCTGTGGACTTCTGCAATGTCAGGGGTCTACATAGCAACCTCGACGCCGTCCACCACCATCTAGAGACGGCGCGGCCTGCCCTGCTCTTTTTAACGGAGACGCAAATATCCGCCCCTGACGATGTATCGTACTTAAATTACCCCGGTTACGTATTGGAACATCAATTCCTACGTAAAGCCGGGGTGTGCGTCTTCGTCAGGGGTGATATCTGTTGTCACCGCCTTCGGGGCCTCGAGCGTCGGGACCTGTCCCTATTATGGCTGCGGGCAGAATTCAAGGGTAAGACCCGAGTCTACGCATGCCTGTACAGGTCCCACGGCAGTGACACGGGATCTACTCAATTATTTGAGAGCGTCCAAGTGGGGACTGACCGGATTCTCGAGCAGTTCCCTTCCGCGGAGGTAGTGGTCCTCGGTGATTTCAACGCTCATCACAAAGAGTGGTTGGGATCCAGGACCACTGATCTCCCCGGTCGGGCTGTTTACGAGATGGCCTTGGCTTATGGTCTCTCGCAGCTGGTAACACAGCCCACCCGTGTTCCAGATGTTGAGAGCCATGAGCCCTCTATGTTGGATCTTCTGCTGACGACACACCCGAACGGATACAGGATAGTGGTTAATGCTCCACTGGGATCGTCTGACCACTGCCTGGTCCGTTCGTGGGCCCCTGCAGCGGGTTCCAGTCGTTCTTCTACGACTGGAACTCGCAAGGTTTGGCGGTATATGTCAGCAGATTGGGACGGACTCCGAGAATTCTTCGCGTCCTACCCATGGAGGCGGCTTTGCTTCTCCTCTGATGATCCTGACGCCTGTGCGGACTGCGTCGCGGAGACAATTGGCTTGGGTATGGAGACCTTCATACCCAGCTCAAAAATACCCGCAGGGCGTCGCAGCAGGCCGTGGTACAATCGTGCCTGCGCCGTTGCTGCGCGCCTCAAGCAGTCCGCATACGCGGCGTGGCAAGACGCCAGGAGGCGTCGGGATCCAAATTCGAAGGAGGAGAAACGGAAGTTTAATGCCGCCTCTAGATCCAACAAAAGAGCCTTAGCTAGGGCCAAGGCGGAGCACATCCGCAGAATTGGCGAGCGGCTCCAAAGCTATCCCTCTGGAAGCCGTGCTTTTTGGTCGCTCGCTAAGGCTGTGGAGGGCAATTTCTGCCTATCCAGTCTCCCACCACTGCGTAAACCCGATAACAGTTTGGCCCATAGTGCAAAGGAGAAGGCCGATCTCTTGGCCCAATTCTTTGCCTCGAACTCGACTTTGGATGACGGGGGAGCCACACCGCCGAACATCCCCTGGTGTGAGAGTCTCCTGTCTGATATAAAAATCACCCAGCGTGCTGTCAGACGGGAGCTCATGGCTCTCGACATCCATAAGTCGAGTGGGCCGGACTGTATCCCCGCAGTGGTTCTTAAGACGTGCGCCCCTGAGTTGACCCCCGTGCTAACGCGCCTTTACCGTCTTTCCTACAAAACCAACCGGGTTCCCGCTTCGTGGAAGGTCGCCCATGTCCACCCAGTCCCCAAAAAGGGTGACAGATCGGACCCTTTATGCTACAGGCCGATTGCTGTCACATCCTTACTCTCCAAGGTCTTGGAGCGAGTTATAAACACTCAGCTCCTGAGGTATCTTGAGGACCACCAGCTGATTAGTGACCGCCAGTACGGTTTCCGTCACGGTCGTTCAGCTGGTGATCTACTTGTGTACCTCACGCACCGTTGGGCGGAGGCTTTGGAGAGTGGGGGTGAGGCGATTGCGGTCGGCCTTGACATAGCGAAGGCGTTCGATCGAGTGTGGCATGGCGCCCTTCTGGCGAAGCTACCTGCGTATGGTATCCCTGAGGGACTCTGCAAGTGGATCGCCAGTTTTTTGGATGGTCGGAGCATAAAAGTCGTGGTGGACGGCTGTTGCTCCGAGACCAAGACCATTAACGCTGGTGTTCCACAAGGATCGGTGCTATCGCCGACACTCTTCATCCTGCATGTCAATGACATGTTGTCTAACGACAGCATGCATTGTTATGCGGATGATAGTACGTGTGACGCGCGATACATCGGCCATCAGAGTCTCTTTCGAGGGTCCATTGAGGAAAGACGGTCTCAACTTGTGTCTGAAGTCGAGAGATCTCTGGGGCGGGTCTCCGAATGGGGTGAATTGAACTTAGTTCAATTTAACCCCTCGAAGACACAAGTTTGCGCATTCACTGCGAAGAAGGACCCTTTTGTCATGGCGCCGCAATTCCAAGGAGTTACTCTCCAAAGATCCGAAAGTATTGGGATCCTCGGCGTCGAAATATCGAGCAATGTTGACTTTAGGAGTCATTTGGAGGACAAAGCCAAACTGGCGAGCAAAAAGTTGGGTATCCTGAACAGAGCCAAGCGGTACTTCACGTCGGGTCATAGATTGACGCTTTACAAAGCACAAATCCGGCCCCACGTGGAGTACTGCTCTCACCTCTGGGCAGGTGCCCCAAAATACCAGCTCAACCCACTTGACTCATTACAGCGACGAGCTTGTCGAATAGTCGATGATCCCAATCTTACGGACAAATTGGAACCGTTAGGACTGCGGAGAGACTTCGGGTCTCTCTGTGTGTTCTATCGTCTGTTCCATGGGGAGTGCTCCGAGGAATTGTTTGAGATGGTACCAACATCGCCCTTCTACCATCGCACCACCCGTCACCGCAGCAGAGTTCATCCCTACCACCTGGAAGCGTACCGCTCCCGAACGGTACGTTTCCAGCGTTCTTTCTTACCACGTACGTGCAAGCTCTGGAATGAACTCCCTGCATCGGTGTTTCCTGAGCGCTATGACCTGTCCTTCTTCAAACGAGGCTTAAAGAGAGTACTATCCTTAAGGTAGGCAGCGACTTTGTTGTGCTGGACCCCTGGCATTGCAAAGGTCTATGGGCAGCGGTAGCCGCTTACCATCAGGCGGGCCCCTAGCTCGTCTGCCTATACGGCAATAAAAAAAAAAAAAAAAAAAAAAAAAAAGTTTTCGTAATACAATTTTTAAGTATAGATGTGAAATAATAAGGGTATCTCTTCTTAATAATATACTTTCTTAATAAGGGACATTTTAAACATGAGTCTTATCAATAGATACTACAATTCTTTCGCCACGTTCATGTAAGCTTTGGAACTGGTACCCTATATGTATGTTATTCTGTAATAATTTACTACCAAATGAGCCATTTTAAAGAAAGAAAAGTTTTTTTCTCGTTTGTCGGACCTAACAAACACAATTTATGAGATCCTAATGTTCGTAAGTAGCCATTTTCTATTATGTTAATCACATGTTCGTTTAAATATAAACTTTCACATATAACAATAATTAATTTTGGATATTATAAAGTGAGCTTCAACTAAAATCCGAAACAAGCCAATCGCTGCCATTTTGGGTGCAATATTAATTTTAAAAATGGAAAAATGTAAGCAATATTGTACACATCATTACCGCACGTATAAGATTTTTGTAAACTTTTTGTATGTTATTTTATACGAATACGATTTTTTTCATATACAAAGATAATATAAGGAATTCGTCTGATATTTGTATGCCATTTGGTGAATTTGAGGTATTTTTTGGATTTTTTATGTGGCAACATTCTTATGTTTGAAGATCAAAAGACCATTGTCCAAACTGTAGAACCTCTTATATGTATTAGGGTAATTTTTAACAGTAACAACTTTACACGTATATACTTTTACCATGACTGATTTATATTGGTTCACGAAGTCTATTTTTCTTACTCAACTTAATCAACGATTAATTTAATTATAATTTATATTTCCCTATTGAGTTGAGAGTTAAAATATCCATAAATCTATTTCATTTATAAAAACACAGTGAATTCCAAGCGATACCTCATTTTCTCTAAGTTAATATTGTATTCATTTTGTATATTTCTTCATTACTTAGTTGTAATATAATTACTACGTATTTTGAGAAGCAGCAAAAGTACATAAAGCTTATACCTCTTTTGTACAAGACCATTTTAATTTTTTCCATAATTTTCTCATAATTTACATTAAGCCGTCTGACTTTCCTCAATCTAAATATGAAGTTTGTTTTATGTACAAATTATGCTATACTTGCCTAATCCGCACATTTTTAATACACAGTTCAAAAACATTAAAGTATAATATAATAACATCACTCTATGTTAATAAATACATCATAACATTTTACGACTTCATAAAACTAATATGCCATTGCACCGTCAAATTCCCGCCAACTTTACAACTGACATATTCTAGCGCGGGAAACGTTCAATCTCTTTCAATATAGTAATGGCAAAGGAATTTAACTATAAGACTTGATAAAATCAACAAAATGTTGATACAATTTACAATAAAAATAAAAACATACAAGGAAATCTTTTGGCATTTAGATAATACATATTATTCAATGTTCAATTCACTGTTCCATCAAGTTGTTTCTCGAAATACGTATATTTAAGAAATTAATCGGCCATAATTTGAATCTTTTACGAGAATTAGACGTAATTTTTTAGGAAAAAATATATTTAAAAATAGTACGAGTGGAAATGTAAAAAATTCGACGGGCTGTAGGAATAACGCCTTTTTATTTGAAAGACAAAATAATAAAAAGTGAATCCTGTAAGTAGTAAATAAACGTGTAAGTTTATTATAAATTGTGTTTTATTTAACTGAATTTGTTAAATTACAGTTCTATAATGGCGTTACCTAATGGCAATCTATAGTCTCTGCCTATCCCAATCATGGGATACAGGCGTGACGATTATGTATGTATGATAAGTATGTATGTTTAACGATAATAATAGGTTGAGAAAAATAATTACACTATGGACCACTCTGCAGAGTAAGATCTTTGAATAAGCAGCATCGACTTTTATTAGCGCAGCATGACGTAAATCTAGAAGTTTTTATTGCAACATTGATGTAAATAAAATTTTAAACAAATGCATTGCAAATTCACCTTATATCCATTAGGTCATTTGTATCTGTAAGTATTTTGACCTCAGACAATGGTTCGAAATATAGACACCTGCACAGACTAATTGTGGGTTAATGTAATATTAATAAATTTAATAATAAATTTACTACCTCAAATTGTTTTACAGGTTCCTTAAATAGTAATTTAATTAAGTAATTAATTAATGAATAATTTCTTTGAAATAGTTGTATAGAACCGCTTGAATTACACACAAAATTAATCAGCAATCCCAATCCCTATCTAAGGATCGATCCGGAAAATAGACCAATCAGAACACATCAAATGTGAGCGTGTCGGCAATCCTTGAGCCCATTGGTTTATTTTCGCGATCGATCTTTAGATAGAAACGAAGATCGTTTATTAACATCGGCCATTATTGAAGGACTTCTCACACTAGGCAGGGCCTGTAAACATGTCTTAACAAGGGATAAAGTTACCCTTTACTGCTTAGTCTGTGAGTTACCTCGACTATTCTAGATACCTTCGAGCACAGACTAATAAACAAAAGCCTTCGAGGTTCGATCTATATTTTTTTATAATAGACTAGATTGTGCCCGCTAATTTCGTCTGCGTGATTAACTTTGTTTAAAAAACATACATGTATAGATTATTTGGTATTTCTCATCCCGTCCCGTCCCGTTATATCCGGCCCGTCCTATCTCATTCTCACTCAAGGTATGTAATCCACGCCCATCGCATCCCTTTGAGTATAAAAAGTAACAAATATATCGGATTTCCGTCCTCATCCCACGGGAACACTTAATTTATCTTTTTTTTTTTATATTATAGGGGGCAAACGAGCATGCGGTTCACCTGATGGTAAGTGAACACCGCTGCCCATGGATAAAATTTATCTGGATAAAATGTAGCCTAAGTATTAATCCAGTGTTAATATGGGGAATATTAGTTTTTCTCATTTATCTTCCATAATACAAAGAAACACCCTGTATGTAAATAAGACATTTACCAGTTTTTAAGTTGAACTTGTACAGGTATATGTGTAACTGTGAAACCGCATCTCATTTCGTCTTGTAGTTTTGCGTTATGCGCAAGTAAATAAAAAGAAACATCCTGTCTATAAATAAAATATATACCAGTTTTCAAATTGGACGTGCACCATTATTACTGTGAAAACCGCATCTCATTTGGTGCGGTAGTTTATGAGTAATGTGCAAGCAAACAAAAAGAAACACCCTGTATGCAAATGCATCATATACCAGTTTTTAAGTTGAACCTGCAGCAATACAACTGTGAAAACCGCATCTCATTTGGTGCAGTAGTTTTTGCGTGATGCGCAAGCAAACATACAGACAGACAAAAATTCTAAAAAAAATTGTTGCTGTTATAAAGACCCCCCGCGTTGAAATTTCTTAAATATCTTCCATGTACAGACATCGACCATTTACATTTTTATTACATTTTTATTATTATATGTATAAGATGAAGGACGTATTCTATAGAAAAATAATTTTACGATTTTCAAATTCCATACAATGGACAATGTTACTAGGTATAATGCCAAATCGCTTGAAATGTTGTCTCAGTAAAGCCTTTATGTATACAAACACACTAGTTTTTGTTGTAGTCAAAAATACCTAGTAGTTTTGATTTTATAGGTATTCAAAGTTTTGAAAAATATCGAGTCCCGCTACAATCACGCGATCGCTTGTGACGTCATTTCACAACGCGCCGCACGGGCCACGACTCGCTTCGTATCAAATCGCCAGCGATTATAGTAGTTGTAATAGCTTGCGCAGTGTTTTGTTGTTGGTTTTCGTTCGCGTGTTAAGTTAATAGTTTAATAATAGTAAATATTATTCGATTAATAAAATGGATGAAGGATTCGAAAAAGGGCATTCGGATAATCTACCTAAAATAGATGGATTAATGGTTGCGCATTACATATCAACAAATAGTGATTTCGTTGCCGCCGAAATGCGAGGAATAAAAATGCAACGGTAAGTGAAGTTTCCGTGCTACTACTTATGCTTAATAGTTTATCTGTTGTACTAATGTCGTAATGGAAGAATGCAACTCAAATAGTAGAACTACCTACCTACCATTAAATTTGTAAGTTAAAGACAACAAATATGTATGTATTATAGTTTTTTAGCTATTGGTAGGCACGTATGTATAATATAGGTAGGTAACGCTATTACGCGATCTTCTATTTCTATTTCGTCTTCACAGCTAACAACAAATATCTTTTCAGGTTTTTCTAACATCGAGGTTTCATCTTTATTTAAGAATTTCTCCAAATATTCTATAAATAGTGCGTGGTGGCCTGTTGGTAACGGACCAGAAGTGGCTGCCTACATGTTCACGGTGGTCGCGGGTTCAAATCCCAGGGCACACCTCTGACTTTTCGGAGTTATGTGTGTATTGATAGTCAATCACCACGCACTTAAACGGTGAAGGAAAACATCGTGAGGAAACCTGCATACCGTAGCGATTTTAAAGAATTTCTACGGTATGTAAGTCCGCCAACCCGCACTAGGCCAGCGTGGTGGACTATATGGCCTAACCACTTTCAATCGATTCTCTCGATTGTACAGTAGGCCAGTGCCCTGCAGTATATGGGCTGATATAGATAGATAGTAGAGATTACTTATATTTATGTACCTACCTAAAATATGATCACTATACTTACGTCAAAATGGTCTTCACAACAATAAACTGTACTTTTATCTCCAAATGAATCTAACCTCTTCATAGCCTTTATCCATTTTTTTCGCATTTTAACGTCCTTTGGAACTATAAAAAACAACTTTTCTGGCGAATTGGTAGTTGTGTTTGTGCATTTAGGCACAACACATGATTTCCTAGTATTTGGATTGGACATTGTTAAAAGTCTTTAGGTATAAACGTAATATTATAGTACTCTGTGGGTATAAATTCAACGGCACGGGCGCGCGACCACGAGCGGACTGAGTGAGCCAGTGAGCGAGTTGTGCTATGACGTCACACCGTAACCGGCAGCCTGGGTCGTACAGTTACAACTTGTTTTACTTCTAAATCGGAAACTAATTGACATATCGAAGTAATTCTTTCACTAGTATTTTTTATTTTTGCCAGAGAATATGGAGTGCTAATAATCAAAATTAGGTAACATTCTTCATTTTACGATTCGCAAAACGCATAATCGACTATTTTGATGGTTTTGTAACCATTCCAATCTACATCCCTAAATTAAAAACAAATACATTGGAACTGTCATTCTATCTGTCATTATAAAATAGTTTTTTTATAAAATCGTAATAATTCAAATGTAAATAACTTTATCAATTAAAAATAAATGAAAATATGGAGGAAATGGTAAAACGGGACTGCTTATGCTGCCATGTATGTCTGGGAACGTCAAAATTGTACAATATCGAACATTATCAATTGCTTGAAACATTCAAGTGTTTAATAGGACCTGAGGTATTTTATAACATTAATTAACTGGTTAAATCATAACGGTGGCTTTTGTTCTAATCAATACTATAGGGAGACCATAGCCACCGTGCCGTAGTAGTTAAAAGTGGGCTGTGAAAGAAGACATATATTAGTGAGGCCTAATAATATTTGTTTCGGATTTTAATGTTGTCACGTAATATCAGAGCAGTCTTCTAAAATTACAAAGCCTTATGTGCACAACTCAGGCCTATTTCGAGGGGGAAGACTCCACACAACATAATCATTTTTGTAAAGGTTGCAATATTGTGTAGGTTTCTTAAGCTTATTATGAAGTCCTCTGTGTCTACTATGGGATGAGGAGAGGAGCCGCTATTGCTTAGTTCAATTTGCTGATGGTCATGTGCGGAAATTCTAGTTCATATGATATATTTTATATTAAAAATTAATTATAGTGCCCAATCTGGGAATCAAACTTAAAACATCACTGTACATAACTCATACATGCTGACATCAAACCACTCAGGCAATTAAGAGTGAATACTAATAATATATTTCAGGTATTATCAGAAAATCCGATCTATCTATGCTACATTTGTGCTACACTACTTCTTAAATATGCTGCATTTAGAAGAAGATGCAAGGAATCCGTTAAGATACTTAATAATGCAAAGGAAAAATATGTGGTAATTATATTTACGCAATTTAGAATTACGTCCTTACTTTATAAGTATGTTTAGTATTAAAGTAAACAAATTCAAATTAAATAAACTTATTTCAATTCCTTTTTAAACAAATTAAATTGATTATTACAATGTTACTGTGAACTATAAAATAACAATTTATAGACCTGAGGAGATGAATGATAAAAAGGCTATGGGAAGGTAATTCTTCTATGGTTTTTTAAGCCAAAAAAATATTATAAATTGGTTAGATGAACTGCTCTGAATCAAACCAAGTTGTGACTTCTTTAAACTAGTTAGCAAAAGAGCTAGTCTTGAGTGTCTAATTATTTTATTGAGAAATTTGCAAACTGTAATTCTAAAGTGGATGGTAGATAAAAATCTTAACAATCTAAATAATGTGTAAAATTTCTAGTAAGATTATTTGTGAGATATTAACATTTTTCAGATACCAGAAGCGTATTGTCCATATAAAATATCAAAAACACACACCACAGAATATATAGAATCAACAGACTTAAACATTACTGAAGTTATTATTGATTGCAAAACTAACTCGACATCAAGCAATAATGATAATCTAAATGTTAAAACTGAAGCAGATATTCTTGATATTGAAATTAAAAGTGAAACTGATGATTTAAGTACAGATGCAATTAAAAATAACGATACCAATGTTTTTGAAGATTCTCCTATGCACAATGATACAATAAACGCAGAAAAAATTAAGAAGAGTAAACCTAAAAGTGATAAAACGTTTAATGGAGTCAGAAAAAGTATGTCAACACCTAAACTAAACGATAAATTAGATAAAAACGACAATCTTCCAGTGAAATTCAAACAGAAAGGGAAATATTTTGAAACAAAAGAGAACATGGCTAATTTCGAAAGGATTTTTGATGTGGATATAACGGTGTTGAACAAAGAACAGCAAATTCGGGATATTAAAGAGAAGGATGCCTTTAACTATCCTTATAGGTGTGGAGATTGCTATAAAGGATTCATGAATGAAGGCAATTTGGTGAAACATAACAGAGCTCTGCACGATATGGTAAGTAAATATAACAATAATAAATACATACATAAGGGAATGGTCGACATCTGTCGGGCATGCCACTTTCTGGCGAGTCCATTAGGCATGTTATCTCCGGTTGTACGTATCTTGCTAACGGCGAGTATTTGCATAGACACAACCTAGTAGCCAAGATCATACATCAGCAAATTGCCCTTTGATATGGACTTGTGACTCCTGAAATGCCAATAACCCGATATTCGTGGCGCAGTTGGTTAGACGCCGACTGTGAAACGAGATGCCGTGGGTTCGATCCCCGCACCAAAACAAATATTTGTGTAATCCACAGGCATTCATTTCGGGTCTGGTGTTTGTGAGACCGAAAAGTCTCTCGTAGTTCCTGATACACGACACAAGACTCGATCTTAGTGTGGGGTCAGGACTATGTATGTGACTGTTGGGTGTATTTATTTATAAATGTATTTATTATTCCTTAGAGTCGCGGTAATTCGGTTTGTGACGTATGCAAGTCTCGATACAAGGATAAGCGAGACCTCAACAGACACATGAAGTCGCACAGATTGAAGTTTACATGTAGACAATGTAACTACGTATCTAAAAATACGTGAGTACTTTCATACTTAATTTATGAGAGGTTATTAAAATTGTAGAGGCAATGATGTGACCAGCGTGGTGGACTATATGGCCTAACCACTCTTAATCGATTCTCTCGATTGTAGAGTAGGCCCGTGCCCTGCAGTGGGACGTATATGGGCTGATATAGATATAGATAGAATGATGTGACTAGGCGAAACATGTATTTTTAAATAAATAGTATTTTTTGTATAATCTTTTTGTTTTAACACTAAAACCTGTTTAAATGTATTTTACATGCTATTGTTTTAAAATATTTATAACTTTTCATTTAATGTAGTTTACAAGATCTTCGTTTTAATTCATAAAGTTAATTGCAAAAAGTATTTCTTAACTATTTGTTTAAAAACGATGGTGATAAAAAACGTAGCGTGTTTTAACGCCAACCCTTAGCATTTTGATTTATCTAAAATCGTATGAGGTTACTTCAAAGTCATTTAATTGTAATTTTATTAAAAAAACGATATTGATCCTTCGAGCCGGATTTTTCATTTATAACCTAAAAATTAAAGCTATATATTTTTTGGAAGGTCCAATGCTGCCGAACATTTCAAGATGCACACAGGACAATGTTACAAATGTGAAAGCTGCGCCAAATCTTACGAGTAAGTGAGAGTAAAAATTTTCATATCCGTAATTTTTTTGTTGTTAAATAAATAGATAATAATTATGTTATGTAAGCTCATTCAAAGTAGACTGCCTCGATGATTTAGTTGTAATACGGTACGACTACAAGCTGAGGTCTCGGGTTCGATTCCCGGGTCGGGCAAAGTGATATTGGGTTTTTGTAGTCATTATCAGTCCGGAGTCAGGAATTTGTGCCCGATATGGCGATAGGCTCGCCCCCTATCACATCATGGGACGGAATATACAAGGCGAAATGTGGGTGTCCTGGTGGCGCCTCTGCCTACCCCTTCTGGGATAAAGGCGTGAGTTTATGCATGTATGTAGCTCATTAGAATATAAATATATCCTTCCTTACTATGAAATCGAAGGTCACAACATTTTATTTCTTTATTACTATAATTTAATTTCGAGACTTAAATCTACCCTCATCATCGTTGACAGCCTCCGTGGCGCAGTTGGTTAGACGTCGCCTATGAAACGAGAGGCCGCGGGTTCGATTCCCGCACCGAAATAAATATTTGTGTGATCCACAGGTATTTGTTTCGGGTCTGAGTGTTTGTGAGACCGAAAAGTCTCTCGTAATTTCTGATACGACAAGACTCGATCTCAGTGTGGGGTCAGGACTATGTATGTGACTGTTGGGTGTATTTATTATTATTATTTATCATATTTTAGGAAGCAATCAACGTATTTAACACACATGCGCCTCATCCACCCGTCTCAGCTGATCTGGTGTGAACTGTGTGGGGAATCCTTTGTGTCCGACTTCGGCCTGAATGGACACAAGAAACTGGCTCATAAAGAGGTAAGATATACAGGGTATATCAAGACTGCGACCGAAAACGAAGCCAGGTGGTAGTATTAGTGACTTCAGACACAATGCAACTAAAAATTAGGAAATAAAATCGTCAATGTTTTTTTTTTGTAATTTTTTACTTATCATCGTATTTGGGTGAATAATACATAGTTTCCCTAAAATAATGATTAAGCACCCAAACACGACAATATTTGAAAAATTGTAAAAAAAAATCTGTCGGCTTATTTTACGAAATTTTTAGTTCATTTGTGTGTGTAACCACTAAAACTACCACCTGGCTTCGTTTTCGGTCGCGGTCTTGATATACCCGGTATAGTTTTCGCAGCGCACGCGATGTAAACAATATTTTAGGTATTTTTTACACCTTGAGTTACATTATTGGAGTTTTAGTAAGGATCCCTAATTTTTTTGAAAATATAATATAGCCTATGTCACCTGGAGATAGTGTAGCTTTCCAACAGTGAAAGAATTTTCCAAATCGGTACAGTAATTTCGGAGCCTATTCAATACAAACAAACAATCAAATCTTTCCTCTGTATAGATACAACACTTGTATATAAACATGTCAGAACTATAAATATTCTCTATATCAGCCCATATACGTCCCACTGCAGGGCACGGGCCTATTCTACAATCGAGAGAATCGATTGAGTGTGGTTAGGCCATATAGTCCACCACGATGGCCTAGTGCGGGTTGGCGGACTTACATGCCGCAGAAATTATTTTAAATCGCTACGGTATGCAGGTTTCCTCACGATGTTTTCCTTCACCGTTAAAGTGACACACATAACTCCGAAAAGTCAGAGGTGTGCCCTGGGATTTGAACCCGCGACCACCGTGAACATGTAGGCAGCCGCGTCTGGTCCGGTAACAACAGGCCACCACGCACATATAAACTATAAATAAATACATATAATCTTTAAATATTATTTCAGCTAAAATTCCCTCCAGACACAAAATGTTCAAAATGTAAAACTCAATTTATGAACTACGAGGCTCTAAGGCGACATGCAGAAGTCGCGAGTGGATGCGAATCGCGCGCGAATTGCGTACATTGTGGAGACAGCTTTACCACTCGATTGATGCTGAAAAATCATCTGTTGAAGACGCATCGAGAGAGGACTAGTAAGGGCGACTACCCCTGTGTTAAGGTAAGGGGTTAATTTTTTAATGTATTTGTATATAAAAAAAGACTGTCTTGTCTAGTCTGTGATTTTAGTATACAAAATTAGTATACAAAATTGCATATATTTTGTTATATAACGGCTCGATTATAATTGTCTTTCTCCTTTTACAATATGTACCACTTTTTAATGTTAAAAAATTGAAATGTAACAATTTTAATGGTTGTTCATTAAGAGGATTTTTTAACTGTCTTATAGTTTTCAATTATCCCCTTCCAATTACATCCCCCTTCCCTTTTAATATAATCCCCCCTCCCCTCATAACCCATCAGGTTTTTTCTTCTTTTTCTAGTGCAATAAATGGTTCCCCCAGCAGAACTTGTACAGCGCACACTATCGGCGGGTGCATGCTGAACCTAGTGTATTGAGAAAGAATGTTATGTGTGAACTGTGCGGGAAGGCACTGGCGGTATGTATTTCTCTCTCTCTCTCTCTCTCGCTCTCTCTCTCTCGCTCTCTCTCTCTCTCTGTGCGTGCGTGTGTTTGTGTGTGTCTGTCTGTCTGTGTGTGTGTGTGCGTGTGTGTGTCTTTCTGTTTGTCACTCTGCCTCTTTATTCATTAAAATTGTTTGATTATTGTTAAAAAATACTGTAATGATTGTTGATTGGATTTCCACTGCACTCGCCATCCTGACACATAAGATGTTAAGTCTCAATATGTCCAGCAGTTACTCTGGCTACAATGTCCTTCAAACCGGAACACAACAGTGCATTTACACTGCTGTTTGGTGAGAGAAAAGGTGCACCCGGGTAAAACTGGGCCGGGTCGCTAATATATTACAATAATAAATAAATAAATACACCCAACATTCACATACATAGTCCTGACCCCACACTAACATCGAGTCTTGTGTCGTGGGTATCAGGAACTACGACTTTTCGGTCTCACAAACACCCAGACCCGAAACAAATACCTGTGGATCACACAAATATTTGTTTCGGTGCGGGATCGAAGCCGCGGCCTCGTTTCACAACCGGAGTCTAACCAACTGCGCCACGGAGGCTGTCAAAATCGATTATATCTGGGGCCCAAAGCAAGAAAGATTTTTATTATAACATGTTTTATTTGTTTTCAGAATAAATGTGAGTTGCGATATCATCAGAGAACTCATACTGGAGAACGGCCATTCAAATGCCCTCAGTGTCCGAAAGGTTTCATCAAAGCTGCACATATGAGGGTATGTAAATAATTAATATACCGCATAATATCAAATATCGATATGGCGATAGGCTCGCTATCACATGGGACGGAACATGCGAGGCGAAATGTGGGTGTCCTGGTGGCGCCTCTGCCTACCCCTTCTGGGATAAAGGCGTGAGTATATGTATGTATATACAAAACATGAAGAGACCACGTGACCAGTTGACTTGGACCATTTTGAATAACAACTGGAAGAAAGCTTTGGATAGTGTGAATGAATAATGAATACACCCAACAGTCACATACATAGTCCTGACCCCACACTAACATCGAGTCGTGTCGTGGGTATCAGGAACTACGAGAGACTTTTTGGTCTCACAAACACCCAGACCCGAAACAAATACTTGTGGTTCTCACAAACATTTGTTTCGGTGCGAGGATCGAACCCGCGGCCTCTCGTTTCACAGCCGGCGTCTAACCAACTGCGCCACGGAGGCTGTCAATGAATAACTATATTTTTACAGAATCACATGCGTGTTCACTCCACGGACCGTCCGTTCGCTTGCAAGTTGTGCCCGAAGACTTTCAAAGGTCCAGCGGCTTTGAACGGACATCAATATGTAAGTACGCGGTATATCAAAACTGCGACCGAAAACGAAGCCAGGTGGTATAGGTGACTTCAGACACAATGCAACTAATTTCGCAATGTCCTTCAAACCGGAACACAACAGCATTTACGCTGCTGTTTGGAGAAATAGACATTGCGGTGGTACCTACCCAGGCGGCCTCTAATTGAGAGACCTACCACCAAAAGAGGAGCAGTTATGTAAGCTGTCCCAATTATGTCGAATTGTAAGATATATCTATGTAAAAATTAATAATATGTAAAAATTAAAAAATGTAAAAATTAAACCAAATCGCGATAAAATCCGTAAAAATAGTTTTATTTCAAGATATATCTATATTATGTTACCCACCAATACTCAATTTGGATGGCATCACGCATACCACGAGGCCCAGTGCAGTCACTATATGAAATGAAATTCGTTTATTGGTCACGTAGGCAATTAAATAGCTCTTATGACAAGTCAATACACATAGTACTTATTTTCTATTTACAAGATATTTGTTGTAATATTTATTTATTTATAGTCATGATAAAAATATATTTGTTTTCAGGTACACACTGGAATGAAACCCCCGATGCGACGGAAAAAGAGGCCCCTTTTCGTAACAGACACAGTAGAACGTATGAGTTAATAAAGATATTTTAAATCTCAAGTGTACATTATTTAGTTACATCACTTTTACTGTTATAATCTCAAGCACAAATTATTCGTAATTTCGTTTAAGATTTTATTTTTAATAACATAAATGAGACTAGCATGACTCTCCGGATTATAACAATACAAGTGATCTAAGTAATCTGTGACAATACATTACGAAACTTTTTAAAAAACAGCGCTCTATATTCCCGCTCAAATTGTACAAATATGTGGTTACCGGTACGATCCGGTAGGTTACCGATTCACCACTTTTAAGAATTTTTAATCATACACTATTATTTTATTTTGTTATGCATTATATCTGAAAATAAAGAAAACTTAATATTAACTATGCTTAATTATATCTCAAAATTATTAAATATATGTTTCCCTAGAATAAAGGCAATAATCGACTAATTTTTAAGTACCTATCAAATAAACATTCGAGTTTATTTTAAACCACAGGCCACATGTAAAGGTATATCATTCTGGAATATAATCGTTGCGCGCAATTTTTTTTTTCTTATTAGTTATCTAGAATTATTGTCCATTAATCGACTAATTGGTAAATGTGCTATTAAAAAAAAAGGTGTTTTAAAAAATTATGTCCTGTTGGTTTATCTTGCAAGTTGAATAAAAAGTTGATTTCGGAAATGTATATAAATAACATTAATAAATTGGAGTCCTCTCAATTAAATCGAATGAAAAAACCGGTTACCGGTAAAACTGCCTTATTCTAATTTCAAACATTAAAAATCGATTATACTTAAAAGAACAAAGAGGCAACTATAAACATTTGCCCATCTCTTTCACAATCAATTAAAAACAATTTTTGACAGAATTTGTCGCTCTTTTTAGTTTAAAACGGTTTAAAAATATGGAAAATGAAATAAAATGTGAATTATTGTGCCGTGCTTGTTTATCCACCGGCCGGCTTTACAGCATCTATGATTACAAGCTTTCGGAGTCATACAGGGAGCTTACAGGATCTGAGGTAAGTCTAAACTTTTTTTTTTTATTCATTATTTTAAAAAAAAGTCAGTAAAAATTAATTTATTAAAAAATGTAATTTTCTATAAAAGATTATGCTCCTGCGGTTTAATTTTCTTATTTGATTTTATAAAAACTTCTTGTATTATAATTTCAAGTCGATTTCATAATTCATAACTCTAAAGTTAAGTTAAATATTTATACTTTGTCCTACTGATGTTTAGACTTTAGTATAATACTTTAAAACATAATTCCTTTGTCTATAAATATTGATTTTGCATATATGGATGCACAATGCATGCTACAAAGATGTATTTTTTTTAATATGTTTAAAATTTATTTGAAGGGATAAATAGCGTTAAGCCTAAAAAGTAGGCTTCCCACTCAGAGGACTTAGGTTCAAACCCAGAAAGGGCAAAACTGTTTTTATTGGAATAAAAAAATAAGTCTTTACTCTTACTTTGCTTATAAAATAGCTAAGATAATTTGAACAATATTACTTAAAGTAATAATTATGTGTGTATGATTACTTAAATATCTCTTAGTTTAATATATACTCAGCCTATCGCTGTCCACTGTTGGATGTAGGCCTCCCCTAGTAAGCACCAACCATCCCGGTTTTCAGCAACCGTTACTACCAGCTCTTATTTTAATGGAGAAGGAAAGTATATGATATTGGATTTTTCTATTCATTATCAGCTCGGAGTCAGGAATTTGTGCCCAATATGGTGATAGGCTCGCCCCCTATCACATCATGAGACTGAACATAAAAGGCGGAATGTGGTTGTCCTGGTGGCGCCTCTGCCTACCCCTTCGGGGATAAAGGTGTGAGATTATGTATGTAGGAAAATATTATGAATTAAATTTAGCGTTCTCCATTAGAATTGTAAGTTATGCAATGTCTACTATAACTCTAATAAACCAGCACAGTCAAATATTAAGGTTTGCTTCTGTAATGGTTGATGGCAGGCAAACAATATTAATAATACTAGCCAAATAAAAAAAATATAGCTGAGCAATAATGGAAAGGAAAGCATTTATTAATCTGATAATTATACAGAGATGCAAATATAGGAAAGAAGAATGGGGTCAGGATTTTGTTTGTTACTGTTGGATAATAATACACCCAACAGTCACCTCACACTGTTGAACGATTGTTCCACCTGGCTAAAGACAAGGAAAAATACAAGAAGCTGACGGCCAACCTTCAGCACTGAAAAGGCACTTGAAGAAGAACAGTCAAATACATAGTCCTGACCCCACACTAGATCGAGTCTTGTGTTGTGTATCAGAAACTACGAGAGACTTTTTCATTCTCACGAATACCCTGATCACACAAATATTTGAACGAACCCGTGGCCTCTCGTTTCAAAGCCAGCGTCTAACCAACTTCGTTATGGGGCCTGTCAACGGAGGATGTATTTATTTATTATTTTCTCCCAGGTGAATCCTCAAGATGGACTTCCTCAGCACCTCTGCACTATATGCAGTACATTGCTGGCCAAACATGCAGCCTTCAAGAAGGCATGTCTCAGATCTCTAGCTTTACTAGAAGATGTCAAGAACAAACAGGATAATGTGAGTATTACTATTAATTTTTATAATCCTTATAATCTTTCTATCTTTAAGAAGTTAAAATGTCTAAAAGTATATCTATCTGTGTTTCTTGACTGAGTACCTCGGTGGTGTAGTTGTACTACGGTAAGATTACAAAGCTGAGGTCTCGGGTTCCAATTCCGTGGACTAAAGGCCTTCGTGGACCCGTGTGTCAATTTTATCCAATTGCCTCGGTTTAAAGCTTATAATTGTTTATTACAAGTTTTAACTCATTTTAATAATGCTTCAACGTCTTTAATACCTTGTTCCTTTCTAGATAACAGTCAAATGTATCACAGAAGAGTTAAAACTATCTCCGAAACGGTACAGCCTATCATCTACTCTTATAACCCAGTACCCACCAACCAATTTCGATGCAGACATCACTATAGGTAATAGAGATGGCCCGTTTCAATACCATAGTGACATCAAACCAATTAAATCCGAAGTAGAAATGTATATGGAGAATTGCTCTATGAAAATTGATGAGAATTCCACCGATAGCTGTAGCAGTCAACTTTATATTGATGAAGTTATGGTCAATGAAGATAATAATTTAGAAGATGCAGATACTCCTAAAATTGATGAAGTTAAAAGCGATAGTGTTTATGTTGCTATTACCGATGATAAAGAAGAAAAACCGAGGAATAGTAAGAATTTCTACAAAGAATTAGAAGAGGACGAAGTTGTCGAAAAGAAGGACAAGAAAAGTAGAAAGGTTTCGAAAAAACGCGACGTTACTGACAAAAAAGAGAAAGCCAAAAAACATAAAACTAAAAAACCCAAAAATGATGAAGAAACGCCAACTAAGAAAGTTAAAAAGACGAAAATTGAAGCTACAGAAGATGATAAAATGAAGAACAACGAAATTGACCTCGAGAGTGATGAGAAACCTGAAACTGAAGTCAAAAAGGAGAAATTCAATAAATCGTCGAAAATTAACAAATACCGCGGGAAGTTTTTTGAAACTACTGAAAATATGAGTGGATTCGAGTCTTTATATGAAGTAGAAGTTATTATTTTGACTAAGGAGCAACAACATAGCGATGTTTTGGAAAGGAAGACAAGTCATAATTATTTGAACAGTCCTTTCCGATGCCAGTTTTGTTTCAAAGGGTTTATTGATGAAGATAATTTGAATAAGCATTATAAATCGCAGCATGACCCGGTAAGAATGTCTTTAAAAGAAGAATGCCTATTTTACTATCAAACTTGGGATCATTGTAAAGTTTTTTGTCCCTCGATTAAACCTACTTTTTAATGTAGGAAAAAAAAATATTTTCAATAAAAATAAACATAATTGCGACCCAGGCCCGGAGTTCTTGGAGAATTGAACTTGAAGTCCAGTCACTCTGGTACCCCCATTTGTAGTAATGGCTGACGTAGCGTAAATAGTGATGATAATTACTTTATTTTCTATAAATCTTTCGCCCGGTATATAACAGAAAAACGTTTAAGGACAAACTAAAAGAAATCTATAATGAATTTGAATCAGTATCGGTATCGGGGTCAACGATATTTTTTACCGATACCATGAATGGGCATTCTCCTTTCTTGAACTTGGTAATTGGTAACATCATAACGATAGACACAATTATGCCGGGCCTAAAAGTGGCCTGTTAACGCCGCAGCTGCCTAGACAGTGGTCGCGGGTTCGAAACCCAGGGCATACTTCTACCGATCCATGAGTATTGACAGTCCGCTACCACGCACTATAACGGTGAAGGAAAACATCGTGAGGAAACCTGCATACTGAAAATGGTAGGCAGGTGTTTTAAAGGCTTTAGATTTAGCCTAGATTTTTTACAGTATATGTGGTTAGACGACTCGCACTAGGCCAGCGTGGTGCGACCTAACCCCTTCCTGTTGAACTCTTGATAAAACAGCCCAGTGCCCAGCTCTAGGCGATTATGAGTAGAAACAGTACTATTAACTTCTGTATCGTTATCAACCGAAATACATACGCACAGTACGATTGAGAGGGGTTAGGCCGTATAGCCCACCACGCCTAGTGCAGGTTGGCAGGTTTCCTCACTTTATTTTTACTTCACCGTAATAGTGTGACACACGACTCCAAAAAGTCAGAGGTGTGCCCTGGGACTTGAACCGGCGCGGCGACCACGTGAATGTTGGCAGCCGCGTCTAGTCCTTTACAACAGGCCACAAGCACTTTTACTAATAACTTACTAACATTTAAACAATACAGTACATTACAAAAAATCTAAACCAGGCGTATTTTTAATTCTGTCTGCCCCGTAGAGTCGCGGCACAGTGGCGTGCGAGTTCTGTCAGTTCCGGTACAGAGACAAGCGCGGCTTAAACCAACACCTTAAGACTCATCGACTCAAGTTCATCTGTCGCCAGTGCAAATACGTGTCTAGGACTACGTGAGTACATCTGTACAAACTTATCTGGCCCGGTCGCCAAAAGAGGAAACTAACGACGCCATTTTGAAATGTCAATCTGCTTGCCATTCGCTGACATTACGCCAACATTTTACCCATGTACTTTCTATCAAATTGCCAGGTGTTTAACGTCAAGTCCAGATACATGTGTAGTGTATGCATATTGTCATATTTTTAACGAACTTCAAACAAGAAGGTTATGATTTAGTCACATACCAATGTATTATTAATGGAACTGCACTATATATACATAATAATATAATAGTATTTTGGATAATATTTTTAATTCGACGACTTATTTACCCACTTTGTTGCTTAATTTATTTTTACTGGCAACACCAAATGCGATAACAGCGACTCTCACCGGGCCAGAAAAGTTTGTCTCACTATACATCTGTCAATGTCCATACTGTCAACGAAATGGAATGCAAATGAATCCCCACATCCAGGCACACTTTCCTGCAGTAACTTATCAGCTATGTAAGGGGATGAATTTAAGTTTTTTGTTATGGAAACTGGTATATCTGTGAAGAAATATTCAAAAGCCCTAGCTACATCTATATTAGAGTTAATAATATTATTAATATTAAAGCTAAACTCGGTGTTACGAGGTTTAGCTCTCCCAGTTTCCTTATTAACACTTCATGTCATTCTAATTTTATTTTTGGAGTTTATAATTTTTTTCTTCAAATATAGTGACTTAGCTTTAAAATCAATCATCCCGTGACATCCCGTCCCGTCCTGTCTCAAACTATCCCATGGCTCAAGGCATGCAATCCTGTCCTTTCCTGTCCCGATTCATCCACCCTATACTCAATTCTATCCATTAGATTGAAAAGTAGCGAATATTTATTTGAATTCTTTGTTCATTCCGCGAAAATATTAAATTTTTTCGTCGTAATAAGTAGCGTATATGTTAATCTAGAATGCCAGGTACACAATTTTATCCAAATATATATTTTTTTATTTATTTATTAACAACAAAGGTACATTAATTATTGTTAGTATATGCATTAAAAACCACTGAGGTTTATCCTAATGCTATATAAATTTACAAGTTCGCATCAGGCCAACAATATAATAGGTTAGTCTAAATTACATTATTTTACATTAGAATAAGTAATTACGTTAATTAGATATAAGTGCACCGTACGAGAAACTAGTCAAGCGCAACATTAATCTATTTATTACTGTTCCCTTTAATCGTTCTAAAATAATATTCCTTTAATTTTGTTTTATATTAATTGGTGTAATACAGTCTCGTACGTTGGTAGGTAGGTCAATTTGAAAGCTATAATTTATATTTTCCGTATTGGTTCAGGTACAACGCGAAGGAGCATTACAAGATGCACCGTGGTATGATGCATGATTGTAAGCAATGCGGGAAGGCTTACGAGTGAGTAATATTTATTATTATAAAGAGGATATATTTGTATGTATGTTTGTAACGAATTGGCTCAAAAAGTACTGGACCGATTTAAAAAATTCTTTCACCATTTGAATGCTACATTGTTACTGATTAATATAGGCTATTTTAATTGCAAGAAAAAAAGGATCCCTACTAAAACTACAATAATGTTACCCAAGGTGTAAAAAAATGCCTGTAAAATATATTTCATCGCATGCGCTGCGAAAACTATTGATGATAGAACCAAAATATGTTCTACAATATTAAAGAATATATTTACTGTATGTTTATGCCAAAATGTTTATATATATTTATAGTCTTGGCATCGAGGTGGGGTGGATGAGGTCCTGGGTTCGAATCTCAGGGTCAAACTAAAAAGTATCGAATTTGTATGTTTTTCGATTTTGGCAGCCTCCGTGGCGCAGTTGGTTATACGTCGGTTGTGAAACGAGAGGCCGCGGGTTCGATCCCGCACCGAAACAAATGTTTGTGTGATCCACAGGTATTTGTCTCGGGTCTGGGTGTTTGTGAGACCGAAAAGTCTCTCGTAGTTTCTGATACGACACAAGACTCGGTCTGAGGGGTCAGGACTATGTATGTGACTGTTGGGTGTATTTATTAATAATACATGTATTATGTTTAATTTAATTATAGGAAGCTGTCTACCTACTTGACACACATGCGCGTCCACCACCCCGACGAGCTGGCGTGGTGTGATCTCTGTGGGGAACCTTTTGTGGGACAGTTTGGACTCAACGGACACAAGAAGAAGGCTCACAGAGACGTAAGTACAAAATATACTAGCTTTTGACAAAATTATATGACTTTTACTATATGACTGCCTCGGTGGCGTAGTTGTATTACGGTACGGTTACAAAGCTGAGGTCTCGGATTCGAATCCCAGATCGGGTAAAGTGATACTGGTTTTTCTATTCATCATCAGCCCGGAGTCAGGAATTTGTGCCCGATATGGCGATAGGCTCGCCCCCTATCACATCATGAGACGGAATGTATTCCGTGTGTATTCCGTTCTCGTGTACGAGGTGAAATGTGGGTGTCCTGGTAGCACATCTGCCCACCGCTTCTGGGAAAAAGGCGTGAGTTTATGTATGTAGTGTCCTTGCACTAGGCCAGCGTGGAGTACTAACCCCTCTCAATCGTACTCTCGATTGTAGAGGAGGCCCGTGCCTGCAACGGGACGTGTATGGGCGGATACAGTATGCAATCTTCGGCTGTACTCCACAGTTAAAATTCCCCCCCGACTGCAAGTGCCCCTGCGGCGTCCACTTCACGAACCAGGATGCTCTCCATCATCACAGCTCCTTGGGGTGCAGTTGCACTCACCCGTGCGTGCACTGCGGCGCGGGGTTCGACAGCGGGGTGCAGTTGAAGCAACATCTGCACCTGGAACACAGGGAGTTACGGGAGAAGCAATATGACTGCGCTAAGGTAGGTTATCTGAAGTTTTAGGATACCTAGAAGTGTGTAAGGGGAATTGGCACCTTTGTATTGCTTCGTTTGTTTGACTGTTTGTACGTATGTCTGTCTGTATGTGCGTCAGTTTGTATAGGTTCATATGGAGGGTATATCAAGACCGCGACCGAAAACGAAGCCACGGGATATTATTAGTGACTTCAGATACAAAGAAACTAAAAATAACGAAAAAAAGCGACAGATTTTTTTTTATTTTTTTAAATATAATTCTCGGTGGTAAATACTTAGTTTTTGCGAAAATAGTAATTTAAACCTTTGCTTACCATTTCGTCTTTTAAAAAAAAGAGGTGTACATTATTATTTTAGGAAAACTATGTATTTATAAGCCAAATACGAGGATGAGTAAAAAATTAAAAAAAATTACGAATTTTGACTGTTTCGTTTGTGTGTATGTTTGTCATTGTCGTTTCTGTGTCTGGTTTGGTCTGTGTGTTTATTAGTATGTAATATGTATGAATAATCGTACGTCTGTTCATTTGTGTGTTTGTTTGTTCTTCTGTCAGTAATATAAAATATGTTAGAACAACACCCAAAACAAATGCTTGTGACACAAACACTCATCTGTTTTTGGATCATATCGTTTCACAGCCGTTTAACCAACCTAGGAGACTGTTTATGAGAAATATTGGAAAAGATTGTTACAACGCTGAAGAAAAACATCGTGAGGAAACCTGCATACCATGGCAATTTGTAAGAATTTCTATGGTATGTAAAGTCCGCCCGCACTAGACCAGCGTGGTGGTCTATAAATGTATATTGTAATTAGAGGAAAGCGTTTTAAGCAATTATTCCGATACCTCGGTCGGAAGGGGCATGCCGGGGTCTCCCGTCTTACCTTCCAGCCTGGCGGGGACTACTCTACATGGCCTAACCCCTCAATCGATTGTAGAGGAGGCCCAAGCCCTACAATGTCACATGGGCTGATGCAAATGGTTGTTTTCAGTGCAGCAAAACGTTTAAGAGCGAGTCGTTATATTCAGGACATTACAGAAGGGCTCATGCTGATTTCAAACGAACTAATTTATCTCCCTGGGTCTGTGAGATGTGCGGGAAGATTTTACCGGTTAGTACCAGCTTTTTTATTATTATTATTAGTATAACATCTTCATGAATCTTCTCTTCAGCTATTTCTATTTCGAATTCATCTGTGGCTATGATCATTTTCAATTATTTATCATTATTCTTATTCTCGATTCTCAGTATTTGTTTTGTAAATGATAACCTATTTCGTCTTTTTGTATTTTTATTCCCTTCCGCTTATTTGAATTTATTTTTATTATAAACGATACCTAATTCTTTTGTTTCGTTTATTATCTTCGTGCCTTTCGTTCTACTAGCTTTCTTGACATTAACATCTTTATTAATTGTGGTGTGTGTCTCAATGGATCTTATGTTTCTTTTTCTTTTCTAATAATCTCTACCTTTGCTTTTCTTCTTCTCAATTGTACATCTTATGCATTCCCGACTCTTTTCTTATCAGCTTCGACATCATTTCCTTCATCTATATCGCCTACATTTTCAAATTCTTCTGCCTTAATAGCAGGCGTACCATACTATTCAAATAAGTCATACAAATATGCTGATTTCACCTGGATAAGGAGGGGAACAAAAGGTATCGTTAGTGCAATTGATAGCAAAGCATCTTGGATAATATAAATGAATATAAAAATTGTGTGTGTGTTCAATTCACATACGAAGTGAAACTTTAGAAAAGTAACCTACGAGAGTGAGATAAATATAGATTTTGAAAGAGTGGCACTACAAAGAAACATATGTATACATACATAAACTCACGCCTTTTTCCCAGAAGGGGTAGACAGAGGTGCTACCAGGACACCCACATTTCGCCTTGTATGTTCCGTCCCATGATGTGATAGGGACGAGCGTATCGCCATATCGGGCACAAATTACAGACTCCGGGCTGATTATGAATAGAAAAATCGAATATCACTTTGCCTGACCTGGGATTCGAACCCGAGACCTCAGCTTTGTAGTCGTACCTTTTTACAACAACGCCACTGAGACAGTCAAAGAAACAAACGTATTCATAAACAGGATTTAGCAATATGAACTTTTTTAAGGTTGCCGTTTTCGTGTCGCTTTTTCGTTTCATAAATTTTCAAATCACTATAAAGAAGTTTCACTTAAAAAAGTAAAAAGCACAAAGTTTTATTATTTTCAATAATACGACATTGAGGGGTCGGATGGTCTCAATCGTACTCTGGATTGTAGAGGAGGCCCGTGCCCTGCTGTGGGACTGCTGCTTATGGGCTGATACAGAATACGAAACGAAAGATTTTTATACTAAATTCTAATCTATACATCCAAGATGCTTTGCTTATCAATTTAACACGGCCGTTAGGGTGGTTGAATAATGTATAATTTACTAATTGAGTTAACATAAAACACATAGACATACTCTTAAAACCTAATATTTCATTTATTTATTTTATTTTTTGGGCTTATTCTTTATAATTAAATACAACAAACCTATTTTTGTTATACTCCTCCTTGGTTCGTTCTCCTCAAATTCTGAGGGTCGTGACCTCCTGTCACCAGTTGCCTTCGTATGATGTGGCGCCATTGATCTTCACGGCTGGCTACCTCATTGCTTCGTATACCAGGTATATCAAGACTGCGACCGAAAACGAAGCCAGGTCGTAGTTTTAGTGGTTACAGACACAATGCAACTATAAATTTCGCAAAAAAAAAAAAACATTTTTTTTGCAATTTTTTAAATATCACGTTTAAAATAAAATAGGTGTACATTATTTTAGGAAAACTATGTATTTACCACCGAAATACGATAAGTAAAAAATTACAAAAATATTGACAATTTTTTTGTAATATTTTTAGTTGCATTGTCTGAACTCATTTATAACTAACACCTTCGTTTTCGGTCGTATTTTTAATATACCCGGTATAGTGGTGTCAAGTGAAGCCCGTTTTTAATTAAAAAAAATGCTTTGTGTTTGTTATATAAATAATTAAAGATTGGAAATATCTTTTAATCTTAAATTGCTAACTGCTAAAGCTACTTACAATACTAATTTCTAGGCTTCTGGCAAAGTTAAAAAAATAGTATTAAAGGAATAGAAATATTTAAATAAAAATAGAAAAGTACCGACAGTTTTTAATTAAATAGTGAAATTCGGTCACTAGATGTCGCTTTTAAGAGTCGTGATTGGTGCATATTGCAGACGTTGACGCTTAATAGATTCAAGTCATTATATCCTTAAAAATACGTAGGAAAAAGACAGCTATAAGTTAAAAATCCTTTCCAGCGAGTATTTTTCAAATCCTTACTCAGTCATATTTATAGAAAAGTTATCATTTACTAATAACAACTTCTCGTAACGTAATTGTCAAAAAAATTTCATATAAAATTTAATTTTTTCGACATAGACCCCTTATATTTTGTTTTGAGAAATACCTTCAATTTTCATACTACTTGTAAGTTCTACTTCTTGTAAGTTAGGGTTATTTATTAAGGGTTAATTATGAAACCCTTGGGTTTTCTACCCCACCACCCTAGCGGCCACTGTAGCGTAATCTTCCCTTTCAGAATAAATCCAGATTGGTTTACCATCAGAGAGTACACACTGGAGAGAGACCATATAAGTGTATGCAGTGTCCCAAGAGTTTCACCATGTCTAAACTATTAAGGGTAAGTAATTATTTTAGTCTAGAGAGCCCCGCCTAGATACAGGGTATATTAAGAGTGAACCCAAAAACTAAGCCGGGTGGTAGTTTTAGTGGTAACAGACAATGCATTTAAAAATTTCGCAAAAATATCGACAACTTTTTTTTGTAAATTTTACTTATCGTCGTATTTGGGTGATAAATACATAGTTTTCCTAAAATAATGATGTACATCTCTTTATTTTTAAACACTCAATGGTACGTAAGGGTTTCAATTAGTATTTTCTCAAAAACTATGTTTTCACTCCCCAAAAACGAAGATTTTTAAAAAATCTATAAAATATCTGTCATTGTTTTGACAAAATTTTTGAAGTGAAACTTCTTTATCGGGGTTGGAAAAATTTTTGCGTTACGCGCCATCTTTATTTCTAAGTCACATTTTTGCGTTACGCGCCATCTTTATTTATTTAGTAAATTAGTAATACTTAGTAGTAATCCTGTGTATTGTAACTGTATTTAGTACGAATCCCACACTAGTGTATCATCCCACATTTGGACATAATACAGTGTATACCATTAGAACACATTCTGTACCCACTTCAGTAAGCCACACCCCCAACCGTGCCCAAGCCCCACCCAAAATTTTAAGTCCCACCCACTTTTTTGTAATTTGATCCTTACCCCCCCTCTGGCCTTCCCCCACCCTAAATCCAAAACAGTGCCCAATAGCCTCCCCACGAAACCTCCTCCCCCCGCTTACCCCCACCCTAAAAATTTTACCTCACCCCCCCTACTCATATCTCCGGCATTATCCATCGTAGACCCACCGACCTTGGGTTCATTGGAACCGGCTCGGTGAGGGCTACAATCCTGCCCCAACAGAATTCCCGAATTCCCCCTCCACAACTTTCCCCACCCAAAAATATTTTAAGGTGCCCAATAGCCTCCCCACGAAACCTAACCCCCCCCCCGCCTATACCCCCACCTAAAATTTTTACCTCACCCCCCATATTCCTATCTCCGCCAATATCCATCGTAGACCCATCGACCCTGGGTTCATTGGAACCGGCTCGGTGAGGCCTACAATCCTGCCCCAACAGAATTCCCGAATTCCCCCTCCACAACTTTCCCCACCCAAAAATATTTTAAGGTGCCCAATAGCCTCCCCACGAAACCTAACCCCCCCCCGGCCCTACCCCCACCTAAAAATTTTACCCCACCCCCCCTAAACCTATCTCGGCCAATAAAGGTCGTGGACCCACCGAGCTTGGTATCCTCGGAACCGTCTCGGTGAGGGCTACAAATTGGCCCCGATAGAAATCCCAAATTCCCTCAAAAATTTCCCCCCTCCTAAACTTAAACTTTATTTAATTTAGCTTTATTTTACCAATTCTGTAAATTTGTAAATAGTAGATCATTTTTCGAAAAATGATGTCATAAAGAAGTTTCACTTCTTACGTGTGTACACTAATACACACACACATTTTTTATTTGCATCGTGGTCACAGTCTTGATATACCCGGTATAATTACTATCGAAGATTACAAGCCTTGAAAGTAATAGTAAGAGCCTCGTTACCATCTTCAAGTAAACTGTTGATTAGTTACCTTTTGATTAACGTTAATTGCCAAGTAAATGTGCCGAGTATGTTGCGTCGATTTCAGAAGTTAACATAAAGTATTGAGTAACAACGTGCTGGTTAAGTGTATGAAATAAGAAATTGAACGAATCATTCGTTCAATTTCAAATGCATGAATCTAACAATTAAAAAATTTTAATTTTAATAAATCTATTGTTAAATGTCCCACGCCCTGCCTCCCGCTGAAGATTCAACGTATTTTTTCGTAAAAAATAAGAAAGGCGGTTGAGATTTTAACCTTATTTGAACCATCAAGTAAATACGCTATTTGGCAGACTATGTAGCCAGTAAAGTTGTTTTTCACGTTCATATTCATGTAGAATAAATGCAGAAGATTGTATAACAGGTTCTTTTCAGTCTCATTCCCGAGTGCATTCGAACGAGAGGCCGTTTACTTGCAAGCTATGCCCTAAAGCCTTCAAAGGTCCGTCAGCACTGAGAGCTCATGAATGTGTAAGTAGAATTACTTATGTAAAGACATGACGACATTCATTTGTTGGTAGATATTTATCTATACTATTATAAAGAGGAAAGATTTAGATTATGCAGTTCAACAAACAAACAACAAATTGTAAGTATTTAATCTTTTTTTAAACACTGCTATATTATCAAATAGTTTTTCTGATGTATTATGATAGGTAACCCTCAAAATGCGTGGTGGCCTGTTTGACCAGACGCGGCTGCTGAGTCAATCACGAGTTTAAATCCTGGGGTACACCTCTGAGTTTTAAAAGTCATGTGTTTATATCCTCCAGCGAGACAGACAGCCTCCGTGGCGCAGTTGGTTAGACGCCCGCCTCTGAAACTGAGAGGCCGCGGGTTCGATCCCCGCACCGAAACAAATATTTGTGTGATCCACAGGTATTTGTCTCGGGTCTGGGTGTTTGTGAGATCGAAAAGTCTCTCGTAGTTTCTGATACCCGCACAAGACTCGATCTTAGTGTGGGGTCAGGACTATGTATGTGACTGTTGGGTGTATTTATTTATTTATTATATCCTGTCGGAAATATCTGTGGACCCAGCTGGAAAATATATCCACTATGTTCTGTACACTAAAAACATTTTGAGATGCGAAGTATATTTTTGGTATCAATATTTTTCCTATTTTAATTCAGTGTTTTTAACCTCTATATTTTGAATTTACTGACCCTATGTTCATGTGAATTAGCCAGGTGCACAGATATTTCCGACGTGTAATACGAGTGTTTGTGTTACAAGTGAATAAATAAAAACAAAATTAATAAATAAGTATTTGTCTCTGGTTGCGAGAGCGAAAAGTCTCGTAGTTTGTGAAACTCAAGACTTGTGTGTTAGTGTATGGATCAGAACTATGTGTAGATGATGCGTAGATGCACTTCTGCCTGACTGCCTCGGTGGCGTAGTTGTACTACGGTAATACAAAGCTCTCAGGTTCGAATCCCGGGTCTGGCAAAGTGATATTGGATTTTTCTATTCATTATCAGCCCGGAGTCTGGAATTTGTGAACGATATGGCGATAGGCTCGCCCCCTATCACATCGTGGGACGGAACTTACTAGGCGAAATGTGGGTGTCCTGGTGGCGCCTCTGCCTAGCCCTCCTGGGATAAAGGCTTGAGTTTATGTATGTATAGATGCAGTTCTAATCTTTTAGGACCCTCCCTCTCTTCAGTCACTGTAAGTCGACTTCTGAGCATTGGCGTCTCCCATGAATCCCTTACCTGTTGGGAGCATTCAGCGACTACCTGCGACATTAACCAGATTATCTGTCCACTTTGAGGACCAAAACGACTGAAATAGATAATATACGAATGAAATGATAGCCTCCGTGGCGCAGTTGGTTAGACTCCGGGTGTGAAACGAGAGGCCGCGGGTTCGATCCCCGCACCGTTTTAAATATCTGGGTGATCCACGGGTATTTGTTTCGGGTCTGGGTGTTTGTGAGACCGAAAAGTCTCTCGTAGTTTCTGATACACGACACAAGACTCGATCTTAGTGTGGGGTCAGGACTATGTATGTGACTGTTGGGTGTATTTATTTATTTATTTATTTAAATAAATTTTGCCTATCCCTAGGAAACATTGTTTTCTGAATGTAAAGTACATTATGTCCTTTTCTATAGCATTGACAACGTGTATACCAAAGGAGAATGACCATTCATGGTATCGGTAAAAAATATCGTTGACCCCGATACCGATACTGCTTAAAATTCATTATACCATTTTTATGGTTTGTCATTAAACGTTTTCCTGTCACATCCCGGGCGAAAGATTTTTATAATAAAAAATAAAAATCTTTCGCCTTACCACGAAATCTGTAAAGTAATCGAAACGTCGGGAAGTTAAAAAATGTAAAAATCAAACCAAATCGCGATAAAATCCGTAAAAATAGTTTTATTTCAATGTGTAACATTCGCGTAAATCTAAGAAACCATTAAGTATATTATTATTTGTGATCACCCGTTTCTTCCGTGCTTCCGTTCATTCCAGTCCATCGTAAGGTTGAAGAAATCGCCGACAGCGATAAGACCGCCGATTGTTACACATATTTATGCGCTTTATGTTTTTGTTAATAATTTGTGTGGTGTGCAATAAAGTATTTATAAATAAAATATTATTGTTGGCAGATCCACAGCGGGACGAAGAAAAATATACGGAGTAGTCTCATCATAAGGAACGGGGAAACAACCACTGTTTAGTTTAATTAATACATACTTACCCGCCAACCCGCACTAGGCTTGGTGGACTTTACTAACCCCTCTCAATCGTACTCGCGATTGTAGAGGCCCGTGCTATCGCTATCTCTGTTACTCTTACGCGATACTGTGTTCCGTCTCGTTCTGCCCCACGTGGCTGGTACGCACAGATATTCTTCGCGATGTACCGCAGTGAATACAGATACTTTTTGATGTAAGAACCATTTTTACAAGTGTTTTTAATAAAATGTGAGAAGACAAAATCAATTAATTTGTGAACAGCGCATTAAACGACAGAAGATTGTAGACATACAGTATTATAATTTAATGTAAAACTACCCTCAAACGTCTATGATAAAAAAAAAAAAATGTGTGTGTGTATTAGTGTACACACGTAAGAAGTGAAACTTCTTTATGACATCATTTTTCGAAAAATGATCTACTATTTACAAATTTACAGAATTGGTAAAATAAAGCTAAATTAAATAAAGTTTAAGTTTAGGAGGGGGGAAATTTTTGAGGGAATTTGGGATTTCTATCGGGGCCAATTTGTAGCCCTCACCGAGACGGTTCCGAGGATACCAAGCTCGGTGGGTCCACGACCTTTATTGGCCGAGATAGGTTTAGGGGGGGTGAGGTAAAATTTTTAGGTGGGGGTAGGGGGGGTTAGATTTCGTGGGGGGGCTATTGGGCACCTTAAAATATTTTTGGGTGGGGAAAGTTGTGGAGGGGGAATTCGGGAATTCTGTTGGGGCAGGATTGTAGGCCTCACCGAGCCGGTTCTAATGAACCCAGGGTCGATGGGTCTACGATGGATATTGGCGGAGATAGGAATAGGGGGGGTGAGGTAAAAATTTTAGGTGGGGGTAGGGGCGGGGGGGGAGGTTAGGTTTCGTGGGGAGGCTATTGGGCACCTTAAAATATTTTTGGGTGGGGAAAGTTGTGGAGGGGGAATTCGGGAATTCTGTTGGGGCAGGATTGTAGCCCTCACCGAGCCGGTTCCAATGAACCCAAGGTCGGTGGGTCTACGATGGATAATGCCGGAGATATGAGTAGGGGGGGTGAGGTAAAATTTTTAGGGTGGGGGTAAGCGGGGGGGGAGGTTTCGTGGGGAGGCTATTGGGCACTGTTTTGGATTTAGGGTGGGGGAAGGCCAGAGGGGGGGTAAGGATCAAATTACAAAAAAGTGGGTGGGACTTAAAATTTTGGGTGGGGCTTGGAAACGGTTGGGGGTGTGGCTTACTGAAGTGGGTACTAATTTACTAAATAAAAAAAGATGGCGCGTAACGGAAGAATGTGACGCGTAACGAAAAATTTTTTCCAACCCCGATAAAGAAGTTTCACTTCAATAACTAGTACATTGTTCAGTATCATTAGAGTATTATTCGTGATCGGACATCGTGAAAATCTGCGCGCAGCAGCCATGCGAGCCAGAGCGAGACGGAACATAGTCCTGCTTATGAGTAAGAGAGAGAGAGAGAGAGAAATAGTAATTGAGGTACGTACCGTTTGTGTCAAACTTTTTATTCGATTTGTCTAGTTCTTAGCGCCGCGTTCACCATCTTCAAGTAAACCGTTGATTAGGCTAGTCATCAGTTAAAGTCACCCGTAATATCACGTGTCGATATCACGACGCTCCAGTGACACTAATCCTATGATTACACTAATCAATACTTTATACATCATCTGCCAATTCGCGTATTTACTTGATGGTTAAAATAAGGTTAAAATATCAAACGCATTTTTTATTTTTTAAGAAAAAATCACTTAGACACTTCAACGGAAGGCAGGGCGGGGAACAATTGACCAATTATTAAATAATCATTGCATTTGACGCAATATTGAACGAATGATTCGTTCAATTTCTTATGTCATTCACTTAACCAGCACGTACTTAATTTTCACTTGAAATCGACTAAAGATACTCTGCAATTTTACTTGGCAAATAACGTTATTCAATAAGTAACTATTCGACGGTTTACTTGAATATGGTGAACGAGGCCCTAAATGTTACTAGCGTAGAGTTGGTGTATTTTACTTAATATATTAATATGTATTTAAATAAGTATATTACAAGAGGTATCTCGGCTACTCTTAAAATGGCAACTTAAGAAATGTTTTTATTTATCTGCGTATGAAAAGGATAGAAAATAGCCCGCTGAGCGGAGCTAATACAATATTGAGAGGTTGTGAGTGAAGCCGCGGGTTCAATGACCGAGACAAATATTTGTGTAATAAAGTATTTGTTTCGGGTCGTGAGTGATTGTAAGACTGAAAAGTCTCTCGTAGTTTCTGATACAAGACTCGATGTTAGTGTGGGGTCAGGACTATGTATGTGACTGTTGGGTGTATTTATTTATATTATATTTAAATGTCTTCCCTAGATTGAAGACCTTTTTGTATAAATGTTTGAATAATATTCAAATGAATTTAGATTATATTAGTGTTAAACATTGGTGCAATATTATTGTTTCATTAAAAAAATGAATTAATTTGGAAAATTGTATGTATTATAAGTATTAGTTTGTATGTTCTATAAAATCTAAAAAATATGTATGTTTGGAAAGCAGCCACTTTGATTTTTAAATATATCTTAGCTGGAAGACTTGTTAGAAACGTTTTTGATAATTCTCTCCTACACATTTGTGGGATATCACTTATTGGTAACGTAAAGAATGCGTACGCTAATAATAATTTCCATTCAGGGATAAAAGTATGAGCTTACGATAATATGAAAGGGATAAAAATTATATAAACTTTTTTTACGGATTTGATGTTTTTGCCGACCACGCCCCGTGACCACGGGAGCTGTAAAGCAATCGAAACGTCGCGTCGGGAAGTTAAAATTGTAAAAATTAAACCAAATCGCGATAAAATCCGTAAAAAATAGTCTTATTTCAATCGCGTAAATCTAAGAAACCATTAGGGATGTTGTTTAAATAAACTAGTCATAATTTGAGGGTTGAGAAAGTATTTTTATTTTCAATATATTTTGGTAAAGTCTACAGGGTATATCAAGACCGCGACCGAAAACGAAGCCAGGAGGTAGTATTAGTGATATCAAACACAATGCAAGTAAAAATTTTACAAAAAAAGTCAATTTTTTTTTTTGTTATTTTGTACATATCGTCGTATTTGAGTGATTAATACATAGTTTTTCTTAAATAACGACGTACATCGCTTAATTTTTAAACACGCAATGGTAAGTAAGGGTTTAAATTACTATTTTTGCAAAAACTAGGTATTTACCCCTCAAAAACGATGATTTTTAAAAAATTGTAAAAAAAAATCCGTCGCTTATTTTGCAAAATTTTTAGTTGCATTGTGTCTGTAGCCGCTAAAACTACCACCTGGCTTCGTTTTCGGTCGCGGTCTTGATATACCCTGTATAATGTAGATTTGAATTTCATTATAATACCATGATTGGGTAATAAGCGATTATAAGAAAATACCGAGATTTTGTTTTTCTTATATTTTATACTCTTCAATGTATTGATTCAGGATGATCATAATCTCTAAGCAAGGAGTTGTAAGAAAGTTTGTTTCAGGAGAAAATTGAATTTTTTGAATCTATTCAAGTGTGTCCCAAGTATTTGTTTCGGGTCTGGGTGTTTATGAGAACGAAGTCTTGTTTTCTGATTTGTCAGGACTATGTGTTTGACTGTCTGGCGTACATATTTATTTCATAAAATCTAGTCTGCCCTCTCTTCGTTTTCTGTCCTTTATCCACCCTAAGGTTGTCTGTAAGAAATCGCCTAGACCGATAAGACCGCCATCTGTACTTTTTGTTAATTTGTAATATCTTTGTGTTTTTCCTTTTTTATTTGTGCAGTAAAGAATAAATAAATAAAATATTCTCTTTACCTTTCCCATATTTAAGTAGGTTTTTAGAATTAAAGGCCTGGTTATAAGTACACTTAACCAACGAGAACGCATGAAGAGATTAATGAAAGTAGAAGAAACGAAAGAAAGTCAAGATTGAGAAAAGTGGCGACCCATAGTGTCTGCCTACCCCTATGGGATACAAGCGTGACGATTATGTATGTTTAGAATTGTCAGTCAAATTGCAATTTTCTTCTGAGGTATTCGTTAAGTCATTTTTAACTCAACTATGTATGTACTCAATATTTATGTAATTTTTATAATCATTCCAAAAAATAAACAATTTCTAAGAAACCGAGTTTTATTTTAGCATTACTATTTTAATATGAAAGATGAAGTGTAAACGATAATACATTTTCTATCATAATTTGAATTTAAGTTTTTATTCCGGCACAGCACAGTGACTGCATTGCACGTGGTGGTAAGTGCTAATGCCGTCCAGATAGAGTATCGAATGGTATCAGACGGTAGTCTCATACCATTCGATACAATCACGCCGGCCCGCTGAGATGCCTCTTCACGCTACGACGGAAGGACCCAGGATTATAGGAACACGTGATGCCAAACCGTTCCACAGCTTGACTGTTCAGCAGAAAAATGAATTAGAGAACCTTTTGGTTCGCGCCGAGATGGAACAGTCAAGCTATGGCTCCGCAAGCCAGCACGCGTGGTTCTGTTAATGGAGGTAGTTGTCTAAAAATATTTCTATCATTTATTCAGCTACAAGAAGTAGACTGCTGAACGCAAGCCTCCACAAGGATTTCCACATTGACCTGTTAGAAGCAGCCTGCACCTAAAAATCTTTATATAGCACATAAACTCACGCCTTTATCCCAGAAGGGGTAAGCAGAGGCGCCACCAACACCCACATTTCGCCTCGTATGTTCCGTCCAATGTGATAGGGGGCGAACTCGCCATATCGGGTACAAATACCTGACTCCGGGCTGATAACAGAAAAATCCAATATCACTGCCCGACCCGGGATTCGAACCAGAGACCTCAGCTTTGTATTACTGTAATACAACTACGCCACCGCAGTCAATAGCAATGTAGTGTACACCATAAAATAAATATTGTCTCTGTCTACCCTTCAGGGATATAGTCGTATGGACATTATGTATGTAAACATTTTCAAGATATATGATTATAATTAAACTGTGGGATTTCCTTAAATAATAAAACTCCTCAAAAAGTGCGTGGTGGCCTGTTGGTAACGGACCAGACGCGGCTGCCTACATGTTCACGGTGGCCGCGGGTTCAAATCCCAGGGCACACCTCTGACTTTTCGGGAGTTATGTGTGTATTGATAGTCAATCACCACGCACTTTAACGGTGAAGGAAAACATCGTGAGGAAACCTGCATACCGTAGCGATTTAAAAAAAAAAATCTACTGTATGTAAGTCTGCCAACCCGCACTAGGCCAGCGTGGTGGACTATATGGCCTAACCACTCTCAATCGATTCTCTCGATTGTAGAGTAGGCCCGTGCCCTGCAGTGGGACGTATATGGGCTGATATAGATAGATATAGAATAAAACTCCAGTAGAATTACTTTATTCAGCTTTATCATAATACTATAATTACATATAATATATTACATGATTTCTACATACCAGGCATCCTTCGAATACTTGACAATTTAACGGTAAAAATAAGTTCGTTTGTTAACGGTATGTATAAAGCATGCGCATTTTAAGACCGATTCCTATAACCTATTTTTAACAAGTTAAAATTGCTACCATTAACCATCATTTCACTATAACGGTGAAGGAAAACATCGTGAGGAAACCTGCATACCGTAGCTATTTGTAATTTCTATGGTATGTAAAATCCTTGCACTAGGCCAGCGTGGTGGTCTATATGGCCTAACCCCTCTCAATCGTACTCTCGATTGCAGAGGAGGCCCGTGCCTTGCAGTGGGACGTGTATGAGCTGATATAATACAATACAATTACACTGACATAACCGCCATAGATTATCGTGTTCAAATGTTTACACGATGCAACTGTTTTATTTCCTTACGATAATTGTATCTTCGAGGCGAGATATTCCCCGTGTAAGTGGGGCTTAAAAATGCTTAAAAACATCACGTGATTAATGGACGGCCCCTTATAGAGATCGGCTATTAGCCTCTACAATCGAGAGTACGATTGAGAGGGGTTAGGCCAATAATTATAGTTTAGCAAAATTATTGTACAATTATGTAAGGACCCGGTTATTTTTACTATATTTTATGGGGCACATTCTTCGTTAAATGTTATAATAAATCCCAATTTTTAACTAGCTTACTATAGTTATTATAATATCCACATTATTAAAAGAAATATTTGATACCAAATCGATCAAAATGCGATATTTATTCAGCATGCAAAGCCAAAAATCCTTTTACATCTATGTACAATTTCATTCACATAATACATTTAATAATAGAGTTTCAAATTACATACATAAACTCACGCCTTTTTCCTAGTAGGGGTAAGCAGGGGTGTTACCAGGACACCCACATTTCGCCTCGTGTCGTCCCACAATGTAGGGGGCGAGCCTATCGCCATATCGGGCACAAATTCCTGACTCCGAGCTGATAATAGAAAAATCAAATATCACTTTGCCCGACCCGGGACTCGAACCCGATACGTAAGCGTTGTAACCGTGCCGCAGTACAACTACGCCAAGGCAGCTGTGCATATTATTCAAAAGTGGTATAATTGGATATAAGTTCATAGGACAAATTGAAACTATAATTTCTTATTTCAATGTTTGTTTGCTATATAAATAAATACACCCAACAGTCACATACATAGTCCTGACCCCACACTAAGATAGAGTCTTGTGTCGTGTATCAGGAACTACGAGAGACTTTTTCGGTCTCAAATACCCAGACCCGAAAAAAATACCCGTGGTTCACACAAATATTTGTTCCGGTGCGGAGATCGAACCCGCGGCCTCTCGTTTCACAGTCGGCGTTAACCAACTGCGCCACGGAGGTTAACAATATTTTACACTTCATTAACCATGGATCCCTTTTATCTATCCATCTTTAAATAAAAATGGCTACATATGTATTTCGATGTATTATATTACAATAAGCAAAGATAGATAATTAGGTGTATATTTTAAAAAGATAGATAAGTTAATAAATACACCCAACAGTCACATACATAGTCCTGACCTCTGACATACAAGTATTGGGTATCAGAAACTACGAGAGACTTTTCAGACTGACCCGAAACAAATACCTGTTGATCACACAAACATTTGTCTCGGTGGGATCACACAAACATTTGTTTCATCTGTCTAACCAACTAGCTATTATACAGGGTATATCAAGACTGCGACCGAAAACGAAGCCAGGTGGTAGTATTAGTGACTTCAGACACAATGCAACTAAACATTTAGCAATAAAAATCGATATTTTTATAATTTTCTACTTTTATTCGTATTTGGGTGGTAAATAAATTGTTTCTTAAATAATAATGTACACCTTTTTTTTTTTTAAACACGCATTGGTTCAAATTATTTAAGCAAAAACTAGGTATTTACCACCCAAACACGATGACATTTAAAGAATTGCGAAAAAAATCGCTTAGTTTGCGAAATTTTTATTGCAATATCTCTGCAATCACTATAACTACCACCAATTTATATCTTTGCGTATAAAATTACATATTAACCGTAGCCATTTCACTTAAAACAGTCCACTAACACATCACTGATCTTCATACACAATTTCATACGTTACTTCCTTATCAATATCTTCTTCGTACAAAACGTCTCCTTCTTGTACTTGGTACAAATTTGGTGTCTGCTTCACAACATGCATCTCAGCTTCAGCTAGCGGCTCTGACACGAGTGAAACCGTGTTATCATCCACTGCAAAATCTTGGTCTTTTTTAGTACTTCCCATTTGAAATTTTGATCGTCTCCGTCTGCTCTTATACGGGGCTGGCATCTTTAAATGAACGGTGTGAACGTGGAGTTTCATCGAGTTGGATTGAGTGAAGAATTTTCCACATTGCGGGCACTTGTAGGGCTTTATTCCTGTGTGTACCTGGAAAAGAATTTAGATATTAATTATTTCAATTAATGACTAGATGCTTGCGGCTGAACCCGTTTGAAAAACTTTTCTTTAATGAAAGTCTCGCTATCATTCTAAACTATATTTAATGGGTTAAAAGTAACATGCAACAGTCACATACAGAGTCATGACCCCCCACTAAGATTGAGTCTTGTGTCATGTATCAAGATCTACGAGACTTTTTAGTCTCAAACAACCAGACCCGAAACAAAAACTTGTGATTCACGCAAATTTTTGTGTCGAAGTATTTGTGTGAACCACAAGTATTTTTTTCGGGTGTGTGTGAGACCGAAATGTCTCTCGTAATTTCTGATACGACAAGACTCGATCTTAGTGTGGGGTCAGGACTATGTATGTGACTGTTGGGTGTATTTATTATTATAACTTACCCTATCATGTCTCAACAGGGCAGCTTTATTGCTGAAAGCTTTGTCACACTGCGGATGTGTGCACACATACGGTTTCTCTCCAGTATGCGTCCTTACATGTATCTGAAATTGTAACAAAATAATTTTATTATTAAAATATGGTGTTAGGTCTCTTATATGTGCAAGAATTCCGCCACGGTATTCCCTGCCCGTCGTAAGAGGCGACCTAAAGGGGTCATCGGAGTCGCTGGGCACACTGCGGGGGCGGTGTGCCCACACGTATAACGACTCCGAGATGCAAGACAGAGCCTCGTCTCTGTCAAGGACGCCCACAACACCTTAAACAGGCGTCCAAAAAATAGGCGTAAGTGGGTGTCATCCGCGCCTCCTACACTGAAGGAACAGCGATGGTTTTGCGCGGGGCGGTAATGCGGACGTAAATCGGGGCGCTTTTCGCCCTGGGATGTCCGGTACCGCCCACAATGCGTGTGACGATTAACGAGGGGTTTTTAGTCAGTATGCTGGCGTAGATATTGTTAGGGACCCAGCTCGGTCACAGCATCCGCATTGTTCCGAGCTGGAAGGCCAGTGACACTGACATACCCCTTTCGACCTCCCCCGGGGTACCGAAAGGGGAGCTTAATAGCTTTTCCTCTCGAAACAAAAAAAAAAAAAAAAAAAAGGTCTCTTATATGTGGGAGGCCGCCTGGGTAGGTACCACCGCAATGTCTATTTCTCCAACAAACAGCAGTGTAAATGCACTGTTGTGTTCCCGTTTGAAGGACATTGTATGAGTAACTACTGGACATAATGAGACTTAATATCTTATGTCTCAGGATGGCGAGCGCAGTGGAATGCCAAGCATTGCTTTGTAATTCATGGTGTTGTTTGGTTTTGCTACTGTCCATGAGCGGTCGTATCGCTTGCCATCAGGCGAATGGCATGCTCTTCTCGCCATTCATTGCAATATTTTTTTTTAAATAATATAACAATTTATCACAAATTACTTATCCTGTACATTTACCTATCCATACGTATGTATATTGTGTACAATTTTGTAAACAAATGTTTGTTTACCCTTATAAATGAAATAAAGTTAAATTAAATTGAAATAAATTACACCTCTATTTATTTTTGGGCAGATATGTTCATTTCATGGTTTTATATTTTGAACGACATATAGAGAACATAAGACCAACGTGATGGTCCTAAAAGACTTTAATATTATTAAACAAGGGTATAAATTAGATATTTAATATATTTTTAGAAGTCTTATAGACTAACGGTCTTATTCATAGACAGATTTGAAACCTATTTTAGTTATCAAATGTTTTATCTCCTTCGCTCAAACTGAATGCTAAATTCGAAAGGGAAAAAAAGATTCGATAACTAAACTAGGTTTTAAATCTATGAATAAGGCCAGGTATACAGTGTGTGACATATGAAGATGTCGACACGACTTGCACAAGAGGGCCGGCAGCGACTGCATGCGTGAAGCAGCAGACCGGGCTCTGTGCCGTACCTGGGAGAGGCCTATGTCCAGCAGTGGACTGCAACGGGCTGATGATGATGATGATGATGATGATGATGATGATGATTATGGTGATGATGATGATGATGATGATGATGATAATGATGATTATACAGAGTGTGTGGTTACCTGTAGGAACAGCGGCATGGTGAATGTCTTATTACACATGGTACACTTGTATGGTCTCTCCCCTGTGTGTACGCGTTGGTGGTAGCGAAGCGCAGCGTTCGACTGCCAACAATATTATTACATTAAAATATTGTCTATTCACGCATTTGGATTGGTAAATTATACATACATAACGCCTTTTTCCCAGAAGGGGTAGCCAGAAGTGCTACCAGGACCCCCACATTTCGCCTTGTATGTTCCGTCCCAAGTGATAGGGGCACAAATTCCTGCTTCCGGGCTGATAATGAATAGAAAAACCCAATATCACTTTGCCCGACCCAGGACTCGAACCCGAGACCTCAGCTTTGTAATCGTGCCGTAGTGCAACTACGCTAACTAGTATTATTTGCGACTATGTCCGCATGAAAAGATTTTCAGGAATAAAAATAGTGCAATATACTTTCCTGGGATAAAAAGTATGAAAAGTAATAATAGAAGATAAAAAGTATCCTATAACATTCCTCGATAAATGGACTATCTACGAATAAAAGAATTTTTCCATTCGAACCACTAGTTCCTGAGATTATCGCGTACAAACAAACAAACTTTTCCGCTATATATATATTACTAGTATAGACTTATTTCAAATGGTACAGTCCAGATGTATCAAACGGCGTTCCTATCTCGCCAATCGATACAGGACCAATACATAATGGATTCAATTTAATATTTTCGTTTTCAAATACACCCTACAGTCACATACATAGTCCTGACCCCACACTAAGACCAAAGTCTTATCAGGAACTACGAGACTTCGGTCTCAAACACCCAAACCCGAGACAAATACCTGTGAATCACTGTCAACTTACCGCATATTTCTTGCCGCAGACCTCACACACTTTCTTGCTGGGATCGACAATCTTCTTGTTCTTTAGTCGTTTGGGGTTGGTCTCTTTTTCAACTAGTTCCTCTTTTTCTGTTTCTGACAAGCATGTGTGTTTGTAACCCTCCTGTGAAGACAATATATTTAATGTTATGGTACATTAGCTTCAAAGTGCGTGGTGGCCTGTTGGTAACGGACCAGACGCGGCGGCCTACATGTTCACGGTGGTAGCGGGTTCAAATCCCAGGGCACACCTCTGACTTTTCGGAGTTATGTGTGTATTGATAGTCAATCACCACGCACTTTAACGGTGAAGGAAAACATCGTGAGGAAGCCTGCATACCGTAGCGATTTTAAAGAATTTCTACGGTATGTAAGTCCGCCAACCCGCACTAGGCCAGCGTGGTGGACTATATGGCCTAACCAATCTCAATCGATTCTCTTGATTGTAGAGTAGGCCCGTGCCCTGCAGTGGGACGTATATGGGCTGATATAGATATAGATTAGCTTCTGCTCGCAAACGTTCGTCTGCGTTATTAAGTTTGTTATTTCCCATCTAGTCCCCTCCCGTTATATCCCGTCCTTCCCATCTCATTCTCACTCAAGGTGCATACTTTGAAACTTGTCAAAATGGACAGAGAAAAATAAACAATAATGTTAACTGATACTTGGCTAGGATTGGTAATGTTCACTGGTGGTGGTAGCTCTCTCATATGTGAGAGGCCGCCTGGGTAGGTACCACCACAATGTCTATTACTCCAACAAACAGCTGTGTAAATGCACTGTTGTGTTCCCGTTTGAAGGACATTGTAGCCAGAGTAACTACTGGACATATTGAGGCTTAACATCTTATATAAGGATGGTGAGGGCAGTGGAATACCAAGCTTTGTAATTCATAGTGTTTGGTTTTGCTACTATCCATACATACATACATACATAAACTCACGCCTTTATCCCAGGAGGGCTAGGCAGAGGCGCCACCAGGACACCCACATTTCGCCTTGTATGTTCCGTCCCACGATGTGACAGGGGGCGAGCCTATCGCCATATCGGGCACAAATTCCTGACTCCGGGCTGATAATGAATAGAAAAATCCAATATCACTTTGGCCGACCCGGGACTCGAACCCGAGACCTCAGCTTTGTAACCGTACCGTAATACAACTGCGCCACCGAGGCAGTCTCCATGGTACTGTCCATGAGCGGTCATATCGCTTACCAGGCGAATGGCGTGCTCGTCTCGCCATTCACAGAAATAAAAAGAAAGTATGACTAATTAATAAAATAAATATAAAACATGATTTACAATCTATCATAGACTCACCAAATACACTTCTCCGCAGACCTCACATATGGATGTGCTGATAATCTCTCTCTTGATTTGTTGATAGCCCTCTTCATCACAATACGTATATACCTCTTCATACTGAGTGTCGCTCTGGGCCTCAGTGTCACCGTAGTCATGTTCCGTCTTCACATCTATGTGGGAGGCCTCGTAGTGATCTATACATTGCTGCTCGGTGGAGAAAACTAACTCGCACTGGAATAAATAATAAATACTGAATTATACAGCTTCTGTGCCGCAGTTGGTTAGACGTGGTGAAACGCAAATGTTTGTGAATCACAAGTATTTTTCAGGTCTGGGTGTGTTTGAGACCGAAAAGTCTCGTATTTTCTGATACGCACAACAAGGGTATTAATTGATCTTAATGTGGGGTCAAGACTTTGTATGACTGTTGGATGTAATTATTTATTTTCTGAATTATAATGACATGTGGTATTTAATTAAAGCCACGTTTATCTAACCACCCCAGGCACCATTGTACCAAGTTTGAAAAAAAATCTGCCAGTTAGTTTTGCTCAAAAATCAAATATAGTTTTCAAGTCTTTTGATCAATGCGTGTATGTATGAGTATTTTTATAGCTCAGGTTTGTTTTTGTACTGAACTTAAGTTCAGGTTTAAGGAGTAAAATATTCGTATCCATAAGGGATAGGCAAATATCATGAAAACTAAAAACTTCTCAGATTTTTTAAATTCTGTACAATGTCTCCTAGGGTGATAAACATGTGGGTTAAATTAAATACCATATTTCTATATCACTAAAGTGAAAAAGAAAAAGTACGTGGTGGCCTGTTGGTAACGGACCAGACGCGGCTGCCTACATGTTCACGGTGATCGCGGGTTCAAATCCCAGGGCACACCTCTGACTTTTCGGAGGTGTGTATTGATAGTCAATCACCACGCACTTTAACGGTGAAGGAAAACATCGTGAGGAAACCTGCATACTGTAGTGATTTTAAAGAATTTCTACGGTATGTAAGTCCGCCAACCCGCACTAGGCCAGCGTGGTGGTCTATATGGCCTAACCACTCTGAATCGATTCTCTCGATTGTAGAGTAGGCCCGTGCCCTGCAGTGGGACGTATATGGGCTGATATAGATTTCTATATCACACAGTATATAGGCCATGGGATGGTCATACACATTGTAGCCAGAGTGACTACTGGACATAATGAGACTTAACATCTTATGTCTCAGGATGGCAAGCGCCGTAGAATGCCAAACATAGCTTTGTAATTCATGGTGTTGTTTGGTTTTGCCACTGTCTATGAGCAGTCTTATCATACCATTTTATTTATTTATTTATTTATTTACAGTAAGAGATGTCTTGTGTTGCGAGTATCAGTCATAAGACACAAACTAAAAGTGACTTTTAGGTGTCATAAAAACAGATTCAAAATAAATGCTTATTAGTTATTCATTGTGTTACTAAACAGATAAAACCTGCAACTGTGGTATTTGCAACTGTATTTGCAAGCCATGAATCAAAATTATCACTTGACTGTTTTGTAAAATATGATATTTTTTGATTAGGATGTTGCAATGGTTAAATAAGCCTTACAGTATGGGTAGCGTTGCCAGGCGTCCGGATAAAGCCGGACATAGTTAGGCTTTTTGATTGCATGTCCGGCTAAAATAAACGGTGTCCGTCTTGTCCGGCTTTTGTTAGGCTTTTTACATTTCGCAAACAAGCGAGCACTGCCGCCGCGCCGCCGAGCGTGGCCGAGATTTATGATAATAATCAAAAAGACTTTAGTTTCTATAAAAAAAAAAAAATTGTCGTACCTATTAATACTAAGACAAAATCCTCAAAAATATAGGGTGTCCGGCTTTTTTAACCAAATGTCCGGCCAAACTGGCTGGACTGTCCGGCTATTAGGTTTGGCGACCTGGCAACGCTAAGTATGGGTAACTTATTTAGTGTTCATTTTTTATTCAGGCTCTTTCTAAATAAGTGATTTTTATAGTTTCTTTGGTTAATGGTTGTATTTTTGGTTTGGATTGTGAAAAATTGACTTACAGGTTGGGCAATCTACTATGTGTAACACAGTTTTTACCCAATTTAATGATAAGCTTAAGCAATATTTTATTGGACACTTGTTGATATTAATTGCTAATGGTATGTGATGTATATTGTCAGGTCTCAGGTTTGATTCCCAGTGCGACCAATTATTTCAAGAAAACAATCTTAGGTAAGATTGTGCAATTGGGGTAAAAATATATGTATGATATAATTTTTATGGGTTTTATTTACATGAAGCCATAACAAGTTTAGACATGAAAATTGTAGTTTTTTATTTAAATGCCAAGTCGTGAGCGGTTATTATTTAATTATGATAAAATCCATTGCGAAATAATTAATAGATTTGGATCAGAACATTGGTAATGGATGAAATATCCTCCATGTAATATTATAAGCAAACACAAGTAATCATATCAATGAGTATTTTGTATGAAATTAATTTTGTAGTGTGAATTTTACAAAATATGAAAATTTTACAGATATATATTGTATACTTGGAAATCAACGAAATTGACATCATAGCTTAATTTTAAGGTTTTTAAATACAGATTACTCTACAGTAATCTGTGAAAAAAAATCACTCTACAGTGATTTTTTTTCTTAACTCTGTTTTCGAGGAGATAACATCAGAAATGACTTACGACGCCGCATTTGTATTCTTTTCTTTCCTTTTTGTGTGGATGTTCCTTCTCCAAATGCCCTTTCAACGCGTCCTCAGTAGGAAAAGTCTCCCCGCACTCACAGATAATATAGTGAATACTAACAAACGAACAATAAAACATTTCGTCCTCACTCATTTTGTCACAGATTAGTAAATTCAATAACAAAAACCATCAAGCAGCATCGGTAGGTACAGAATGTAAAACTTTTAATTTTCTATGTCGCAGACGCCATTTTGATTTTCTATTTTCTGTATTGCGGAAATACGTAGTGATGTGCGCGTAAAATCGACTATTTTGGATAAGTAAATCGATTCGTACAGAAATCGATCATTTTAACGCAAACTTTTAACTTTTATAATAATCTGTTACTGTTATAAAAAAGAGATTCTACAAATACAATTTATTGATTTTTTTAAAATATTAATGGGGTTCAACGAGCATACGGTTAACCTGATGGTAAGTGCCACTTACGTGGTCCCCGCCGCCCATGAACATCTGCATATCATCATATAACACAATTTTAAAGTATAATACCAGAAACAAGTTTTAAACTATGTAACATAAAATATGTTTGAAAAGGTAGTGTTGTTATAGCTATGTTTTACTAGATTCCAATATAAATCGCTAATAACCTTTAATTTTTGTAGTATTAAGAATAATATTTACGACTGACATTTTCTTTGATAAAAGTTTCATTTATTTGTAATGATTTCAAATTTAACAACCCTAATCAATAGATGTCACTACAATCTACTGAGTGTAATTTATCTTAAATGTGGTACAAGTAGGAGCTTTAAAGTCTATTGTCTATGGATCACACAGATAATGTGGATTAGTGATGGGCGATTCCGAGATGTTATATCAATCGAAAGAATCGGAGTCGTTAAAATAAACAATCGAGTCAACCATCGACTCGCCGTTCTACAAAACAATCGAGATGTTTTTCGATTGTTTCGAGTCAATGGATTTGACTGTTAGTTTTCGATCGTTCGAATCAGTCACCGAGTCTCGCTCGGTTCTTGTTTATTAGTGGAATGCAAGTATAGCAATGCGTATAAATAATTTTAAAGGGGCCATTCATTTATTACGTAAGACTATATTTTCTAGTTTTTTTCAATCACAACGCAAGTCAAGAACTCGCGTCTAAACCATCGAGTAACAACACTCGATTACTCTCGAGGCTCGAATGAACGCGCCGCGCGCCAGTCGCAATAACAGACCAATTCGGACTCGAGTCCAAGTTGAAACAATCGAGAACCATCGAGATGTTCGAACAATCGAAACAATCGAATGAAACCTCTCGTCATCGCGCATCGCTAATGTGGATAATAAATACACCGTAGACAATAGACGTTGATTGGAATATATTTGATTATTTTTACGATAGAGAAATACGATATTATTTCAATAATATTTTAATATTTTTGTGTGAAAAGTGTATTAAATATAATGGAGGAAGTGTTAGCATGTCGTGCGTGCCTCGCCACGGGCGTTAAATTGCACAACATGCACTCAAATAATCTTGTTAGCGCTTACGAAAATCTTACTGGATTTAAGGTATTATTTTTCTCATCTTCCTCTTGTTTATTATTAGATCTAAATGAAAACAATGTTTATTTACATACAATGATTAATTTATTTTGATTTACAAAGGTTCCAAGGTACAAGAAGTACCGTTATACCTTGAAATAAAGTTAAGATTAACGATCGAACTTAATATATTGGTTAGCGGTCCGGCCAGACCTGCGTACAACTATTTATCATCACACCAGGCCAAACTAATCTATCGCCAGCAGGTTCTATACATGTAAATCTGACCTGAGACACATTTCTCATGCAGTTAATTTTGCTTTTGACTTGATAGTCGTAATAATTCTAACAAGATATTAAACAGCCCATAGCTTTCTTAAAAATCAACAATGCATTTTTAGCCTGAAGTGAGCCATTGCTCTTAAAAGTCCTATCCTTTTTGGCTTCGACACATCTCAATATTTTGGAGTTCTTGGCAAATCTTTATTTACACATTAATTGTTAATTTAGTTGAATTAAATTGCCAAGTAATCTTTAAGAATATAATAAAATATTTAAATGGAATATTCTGCCAGCTCATAATCACCCATAGCTGGGCACAGGACCCTACTACCACCATAAGTTCTAGTTAGATGGACTATTTTTTAATACAATTGTCAGGTACTAACAGTATTATCATCATTAGCCTATTGCAGTCCACAGCTGGACATAGGCCTCTCCCAAGGTACACCACACAGCCCGGTCTACTGCTTTATGCAGCCAGTCGCTGCCGTCCCTCTTGTGAAAGTCTTCCCACCATCTGGAGTGGAGACTGCATATTGGTAAACATACCATGGGACGTCCTCTGGCCAGATGGCAGGATGACAAACAGTAAAGAAATTATGCATGTTGTTTAAATTAAAATATTTCAGATGATAAAGTCAGAGAACTTCCCGGAACACATGTGCACGTACTGCACAACAATGTTATTGAAGAGTGTTTCGTTCAAAGACAAGTGTAAAAGAGCCATGGATGTGCTGAATTCAACACTCATACAGTCTGGAATGGTTGGTATTTTGATATTTTTCTAATTGTCATAAAAAAAAAAATATTGCAGTGATTGGCGAGTTGAGCATGCCATTCGCCTGATGGTAAGCGATACGAATGTTCATGGACAGTAGCAAAACCAAATATCACCATGAATTACAAAGCAATGCTTGGCATTCCACTGTGCTCCTCATCCTGAGACATAAGATGTTAAGTGTTAGTATGTCCAGTAGTTACTCTGGCTACAATGTCTTTTAAACTGGAACACAACAGTGCATTTACACTGCTGTTTGTTGGAGAAATAGACATTGCGGTGGTACCTACCCAGGCGGTCTCTCATATGAGAGACCTATCAGTAAACTATTTTTATCACACCACACTTACCATCAACTATTATTACCATAAAAACATCTAAATTTCTTCATCAGGTAACGCCAACCGATATACAGAATATAGACAGACAATACAACAAACTGGCTCTGCCATACAAGTGTCAAAGCCAAGTCCTGATAAAAGAGGAGGTTGGTAACGAGCAAGAGGAACCTCTCGAGGAGATGGATAATGAAGGCTTTGGTGATGAAATTGATGATGCAGGTATACAAATGATTAAAATACAGTGTAAATGTATTATTGCTTGTTATATAAAGCTTTTTCAAAACCAGGTGCTATGCATGAGGCTTATAACAATACAAACTTTATTTTGTTAGATAATTGATTTTATTTACAACAATAATACATACATGTAAAAGCTTAGGTGGAGGTAAAACTAGTACAAACCACAATTCGCTAAGCCTAGGTCTTTAACGTAATAGATGTCTATCTCCAAACGTGAATGATGATAGTATCCATCCTCCCACTGCAAAGGCTATAAAGTCATTTAACTAGAATTAACTTTTAATATATTTCATGTGAAACTATAAGTGCTTGAGCTGGGATTGGAATTATAAATTTATAATTCCACCATAATCTACAGACACTGTCAAAATTAGCACCTCTGTCGACCCATTTAGTGATACAAGCAATAACTTATTAACTTACATACATTCGCGGCTTTTTCCCAGAAGGGGTAGGCAAAGGTGCTACCAGGACAACTATGTCCCACCTCGTGTGTACGTACGATGTGATAAGGGCCGAGTCTATCACCATATCTAGCAGTCACAAATTCCTTCTTCAACAATATGAATCAGCTTTCATTAATATTTTTTACAGATACCTCAACCACACCAGAAATAAAAGATATTAAAGATATAGAAAGCAGTGAAGATGAACCCCTATCTTTAAAAGTGGAAAAGAAAAAATGCACAAAAGATGTCTTACCGAAGCACAAAGATTTTGAAAATGTGAATATAGAGCTAATTACTTTGACTAAAGAAGAACAAATACAAGAGGTTTTATCTAGGAAATTGTCTGTGAATTATCAGAATTCATTGTATAAATGTGATAAGTGTTTCAAAGGGTTTATTACTGATGTGACGTACAAAAACCATATGTATAGACATGATCCGGTGAGTTCTATTATTTAGTTTTTATTTATAAGTGTATTTTAGTCACAATTTTTTAAAGTAACATAATAAACATACAAAAGGCTTAATTTTTTTATGTGACAGCCTGCATGGCATATTTAAACTGTAGCTGTGAAACGAGAGATCTCAGGTTCGATTCCTGCACTGAAATTAATATTTGCATACTCCATAAGTATTTACTTTATTATAATATATTCGCCTCGGTGTCGTAGTTGTATTACGGTACGGTTACAAAGCTGTGGTCTCGGGTTCGAGTCCCGGGTAGGGCAAAGTGATATTGGATTTTTCTATTCATTATCAGCCCGGAGTCAGGAATTTGTGCCCGATATCGCGATAGGCTTGCCCCTGATCACATCGTGGGACGGAACATACAACGCGGAATGTGGGTGTCCTGGTGGCGCCTACCCCTTCGGGGATAAAGGCGTGAGTTTATGTATGTATGTATGTATGTATGTATGTATGTATGTATGTATGAAAAATCTGCACGATGCATGGAGGCATTGAGATTTGTCACCATCATTTGTCTCGGGTCGAAGTTTTTGAGACTGAAAAGTCTTGTAATGTGATACACACCACAAAACTTGTATGTTCCGTTGTTATTACGCCATTAACTTATTAATTAACTACACTAACTCCCGCACAAGACCATAGGGAGATAGGGGTGACTGAAAACTAGCGCTGATCTAAACTATAGTTTCGGTCAGCATACGCTGAGTCATTTCCTTTTGTCTTTCGGTAATGTTATGTTTGCTTACATTTGTTGTATTATTTGTTAATTTTATTTTTATTTTTATTTTATTTTTATTTTATTAATTAAAAGGTTTCCCACAAGGAATACACATAACATTAGAATAACAATATCACACAAATAAAATCATTCCGCGTGTTTCCTCATTTATAGGAAATCACAACAAGCTCAATGAATGCTCAACACAAATTAAAATAAAATTAAAAATTGAAACAAATCAACACAAATTAAACACAAATTAAAAATAAAATTAAAAATTGAAACAGATCAACAAATTAAATTAAAATTGAAATTGGTAATGAATGTAACAATAATAAGAGAAAAAAAAGAAAACATGATATTATTATATTATGTACTTTAAGTTAACCAATTAATAATATTATTAGAATGAGATCAAAGGAAAGAAACAAAAATACTGAAATCGTACAAAAATACAGAAATCGTACTTTGCAGTTACCTAAATACGTAGGTATATTAAGGCAATAAACTTTTTTTATTTTATTTATTTATTTATTTAAGAGTGGAATTTGGACTTAGTGAGTCACTGTTGGGTATTAATATTATAGTCCGCGGGTCCACATGCCTGCGAGGTCTGTCACACTTACTGGGTGAGTGCGCGCGCGCTCCGATCTCACGTCGTAGCGGCGCACGCGCGCAAGTTCGTGTGTCGGGCTTGCGAACACGTTACGCGCTCCGTGCACCGAGCGAGGGAGCATGCTTACTGGCACAACGGGTAATTTTATTCAAATGTTTTTTTTTTTGTGATTTATTTTATAAAACAATATTGATGGAATAATGGAATGGTTAAACTTAAAAAATGAAGTTTTAAGGTAATTTAACTTTTCAAAATGCATCAAAATAGTTTTTAGGAGAAATATTATTTAAAATAATAAGTGCAGACTGAGATCGTCTCGTCGTGGACAAATCTGTTCTGTTAACTACGATAAAGCTTTTCCATAGTGAAATCTAATATAATAAATTTGTAGCCGGTCGATGTCTGTACATGGAAGCCTCCGTGGCGCAGTTGGTTAGACGCCGCCTGTGAAACGAGAGGCTGCGGGTCCGATCCCCGCACCGAAACAAATATTTGTGTGATCCACAGGTATTTGTTTCGGGTCTGGGTGTTTGTGAGGCCGAAAAGTCTCTCGTAGTTTCTGATACCCGCGACACAAGATTCGATTTTAGTGTGGGGTCAAGACTATGTATGTGACTGTTGGGTGTATTTGGGTGTATTTGGAAGATAAATGAGAAAAACTAATATGCGGGGTCTGTATTAACGTAATAGAAGCTAAAACAATGATATTTATAATTTTTGTCTGTTTATCGTGCGGTTGTGCGCGATGAACTCAGAAACGGCTTAACGGATTTTTATTAAATTTTGTATTGAGGTAGCTGACACCCTGGATTAACACTTAGGCTTCTTTTTATAAAAAAAAATAGTGTACCTATGAGATGAAGAAGGAATTCCGATATATTTGTTACTTTTTTATACTCAAAGCGATGGGATGTGACTGAATTACATGGAATGAGTCGGGAAGGACGAGATATAACAGGACGGGACGAAATGGGAAATTCCAAATAAATTTAATTTCGAATAAAGTTCATCACACAAACGAAGTTTGCGGGCAGAAGCTAGTATTAAATACTATCGTCGTTTGTAGTATGTATAACAACAATTTAACACTGTAAAACTCATTGGTCGATGTATTATTGGTCTGAATACGAGATTTGTCGACGACGCGGCTGTCTCGATGCACGAATTTTAGCCCGTCTGGTCACTTGGTCAGTGTTTTAAAGCGTGTAAAAAATCCTTTAAGGGTTGTCCACTCTGGACACCCTGTATATCGTTTATGGACACTTTATAAATAAAAACGCTTAAGTACTCTTACGTTACGACCGCTATTGTGGTTCCTCAATGTAATATCAACTTAATGGCAGTTCGAATAGGGTATATTTTAACTCTCAATGTAGTGACAGTCTTAATGTAAGTATAAATAGGGTTTATTTTAAAAACGTTGACATCACATTGACAAACCACTGTAGCGGTCGGGACGGTAGAGATTATGGAATAATATTATTCTTGTCCAGACACACGTTTCGTTGCAAAGTATGCGGCGCGGTATTCGCCAAATCCACAAGCTACCTCACGCACCTAAGGCTGCAACATCCGTCCAAACACCGCTGCGAACTCTGCGGCGAATCATTTCTGGGGGTCAACGGACTCAATATACACAAGAAGAAAGCGCATAGAGTTAATCAGGTAGATATATTCACACTTATTTGGGCAGAGGTAGGCAGTAATGGTGAAAAGTATACACAACCCGATTCTTATCGGCTTACCTTTTGTAATTGTTTATTAAATTAGCACGTATATTTTTGCTACCTTTTTCTGTCTCTTCATCCACACGAACTCCACTAAGCATAAAAACTAATTAAATATTCAATATTATTTTTGATTTTTTTAATTTATAATTATAATGATTTATTATTTAAAGCGTTATTAAGAAATATAAAAAAATGTAGACAATGAACAGAAAAAAGTACAATTGGTGGTCTTCTCGCTCAAGGAAATTTCTGACAGATAATATGATGGATATAAGAGAAGAGAACAAAAGTTTTTGTTGCATTTTCTAAGTATGGTCACCTCTAAATAAACTCATTTCTCGGGTATTTTTATTTTATTAAGATCTCCAATAAAGAATACGTCACAAGCTTAACTTACGATATAAGTATGTTATGTTAGTAAGCTTTGTTACCTAACTTTTAAGATAATAAGATTTTGTAACATTCAAAACCTATCTGCGGTAGCTCGTAATTGGCTATCCTTTGTATACAATTTGTAATATATATTATGTTCGTTTGCTATTGATAGCTGTGAGCCACCCAAATATAATAAAATAAAATAAAATAAAATATATAAAAATTACAACCAATATCTTGTAAATAGAAAATAAGTACTATGTGTATTGACTTGTCATAAGAGCTATTTAATTGCCTACGTGACCAATAAACGAATTTCATTTCATTTCATAAAATAAAATAAAATAAATTAATTAAAATAAAATATAAATGTTCATATGCCGACAGATTGAAGAGTTCGTCTGCAGTGATTGTAAAGCGGTGTTCCACAAACGGGAAGCGCTGGAGTTTCACGAGTCACAAAGACTGGACAACTTGGGCTGCGGGATTGGACTCAAGTGAGTCTGAAAACGAAGCCAGGTGATAGATTTAGTGGTTACAAACACTATGCAAATAAATATTTTGCCAAAAAAGTGACAGATGTTTTTTTAGAATATTTTAAAAATCATCGTGTTTGGGTAAATACCATTGCATGTTTAAAAATGAAGAGGTGTACATCTTTATTTTAGAAAAACAATCTATTTATCACCTAAATACGACGATAAGTAAAAAATTACAAAAAAAAGTTGATGATTTTTTTTTTGCATTGTGTCTGAAGTCACTAATACTACCACCTGGCTTCGTTTTCGGTCGCGGTCTTGATATACTCTGTATAATACATACAAGGCGAAATGTGGGTATCCTGGTGTCGGCTCTGCCTACCCCTTCCGGGATAAAGGCGTGAGTTAATTTAATTAATGTAAAACATATTTTTGTCAGGCCCTGTGCTCAGTGTGGACACAGTTATATCACAGAGGAGCGGTTGCAAGAACATGTTATGATGCAACATAGAGTGGACGCACTTAAATGCTTACAGGTAAGTTAACCGACTTTAAAAGGTAGGTTATGTACCTAAGTACTTTGTTTTAAAACCTCCATGGCGCAGTTGTTAAAACGCCGAAACAAATATTTGTTTGATCCACAGGTATTTGTTTCGGGTCTGGGTGTTTGTGAGACCGAAAAGTCGTTTCTGATACGACACAAGACTCGATCTTAGTGGCGTCAGGACTATGTATGTGACTGTTGGGTGTATTTATTTATTGATGTATAACGGAATTATTCTTACCAAATATAATAAATTTCAATAAAAAAATTATTTGAACTCCAAATATAGGAATGATAAATGTTACTCGGGGTAAAATTTTCTATGTAATACCCCATAGGAATTCTCACCCCAAGGTAAAAATGGGGCGGTATTCCGAACTTTGAATCGATTTGGGGGAATTTTGAAATCAATTATGCTACATCGTCCATATTTTCATGCAAAAAGTATTGTTTCAGTGCGACAGAACGTTCGCCCACAAGCGCTCCATCGCAGTGCATTACCAGCGCGTGCACCTCGGCGTGAAGGCCGGCGCCGGCGGCGACGCCCGCAGGAAACTTGTCGTCGTCTGCGAGATATGCGGCCTCAAGTGTATCGTGAGTTGAAATGAAATGAAAATAATTTATTGAATCCATTAAAATGTTCAACATTGTTTAGATTCAGTCATTTTTTGAACTACCACCCGGTTGGGAAAGCGGTTTTCACTAGAGAAGAACAAAGAAACTCTAGTGTTGCTCTTTTCAAAACCAGTTTACAATGTAGTGATTATTACAAAAATTACAAGTTGGTTTAAATCAGAGCAGTTCATTAATGACTTGTTATGATTTGCAAGTAGGATATATTTGAATACGAATAAGTTTACTTTATATTTAATATGGCTGAGAGAAACGAAACGAAGTAACCCATAACGAAGAATCAGTATACTCTGTTTTGCCAACGCAATAAATAATTATAAAAGCGTTAAGTAATCTATGTTGTTATTGTTATGTCGGCATGATGTACATGTTTGTGACTCGTTTTGACATATAACATACATGTAACATATTTGAGAGGGGCGTTGGTAGATGCACCAGTTGTTTAAAACTTTAGCATCTATCACTGTATCTTAAAAAATAATTTGTGTGTTTATTTTTATAAATAAACTATATTATTATTATTTAATAATAGCCTACAAAAGTTTATTAAAGAGGTTTTGCTAATTGCTTATTAGAATTTTTCGTCTTGATTAATTTGTAACTTTTATAACATTAACAAAAATAGAGGATGTTTTAATATGAAATTAACATGTTATTTATATGTAACCTCCATTTGGATTTTCACTGCAATATATTAATTATTGAGCAATTAAAATGTGAAGAATTATTTAATTATTATTAACTAATACACATTTACACACATTTGTATAATGTTAATGATGTTATAGTTGATATTTTTGCATATTTTCCAGTCAAAAGCATCCTTAGTTCATCACCAAAGGATTCACTCCGGAGAGAAACCGTTCCAGTGTCCGGAATGTCCTAAGAAGTTTAGTGTGTGTCAAAGACTACAGGTTAGTTTACAAATAATACACTATTATACTGTACTGGCTACTGCACTAAACTCCTCTAAAACCGAGAATACCATTGAGGTGGCTTAGGCCATACACCACGCTGGCCTAATCTGGGATGGTAGACTTTACATACCGAAGAAACTAAAAAATCAATGTTGGATACATTCTTAAGAAACTATGTAATTATTCCCAAACAATAATTATAAAAGTGATACAATAAGTGTTAATTGAGGGCCTCCATGGCGCAGGTTAGACACCGGCTGTGAAACAAGAGGCCGTGGGTTCTATCCTCGCACCTAATTACAGACTGACCGACAAATACTTGTGGGTCTCAAATTTGTCTCGGGTGTATTTTGAGAGCGAAAAGGTTTTCGTAGTTTCTAATAAACAAGACTTGATTGATTAGTGTGGGGTCAGGACTATGTATATGACTATTTGTTTTTTATTTTTATTTTAGAAAGGCTTACAGACTAATTAAACAGTAGAAATAAATGTAATATAACCAAATTGCTTTCAACAAGCCTCCACCAACACATATTTTAAATAAGCGCCTAATATACTAATTAAAAGTAACTAAGTATTTTCAACATTTCTTAAAATTTAATAATGTTGTGATGACACGGAATTGCAATTCAAATCGGTTAAATGCGTCTCTATGCAATACTGAATTTGTTTCAATGTTTTTAAAGAACTTTTGTGTTAAGATTCGTTTTACACATTTATTGTTTTAGTATAGATTAGAAAAGTTTAAGGTTTCATCTTAACAGGAACTAATGTGAGTTATTTTTCAGATACATCTACGAACGCACACGGGGGAGCGGCCGTTCAAATGCCACATATGTCCGAAGGCGTTCAAGCATAAAGCTGCCCTCAACAGACATGACAGGGTAAATATATTCGACAATAAAAATAACATTAAATTAACTACATTATTAAACTTTAATGCTTACCAATATTACTGTAAATGTGTGTTTGTTTTGTTTTTAAGACTGACAGAGAGCTGTGCCCAAAATCTCTATCTGCCATTCATTCTCTTCCCCTTGTTTTTCTCTGACACAACCTCCGCCAACGGTCTCCGCAACCTCATATCTTATCTAAGTGCACTTATATCCCCAGGTGCACACGGGTGCAAAGCCGTACGCGTGTCTGCACTGCGGCAAGTCGTTCTCGCAGTCCAACTCTATGAAGCTGCACGTGCGCACCGTGCACCTGCACATGCCGGCGCCCTACCGCGCCAGGCGCAACACCACTGCTATCAATACATAAATATATCATCAAAATTGTATTTATTTATTAACACCTACCGATTAATTTTTGTTTATTTTTCTCGTCCAACGGCGTTGGAGTTGGCGGCAAATTAGTCTATTCATTTCAAAATTCAAAATCAGCTAAGAATACAACGCCATCTAGTTTGTTTTAAGAAAGCTGTTAACTCAAATCAGTGTTATTAAACAGAATGTCATCCGTAAATTCAAGGCTGTTTATAGTTTTCTTTGGCTCAAATGCTAAACATAATTAAAAAATCTATCAGTCATTGACATTTCCTAATATGAAAGAGAATTTGATTAAATTAAATAAAAATGTTATTTATTTGATGTAATATTTACTTATCTTGCAGTATTTTAGTTATGTAAAGTGTAATCTGTAATATAGAAGTAAAATCAGTATTAGGTTAAGTTAAAAATCGATTGAACTTGTAAATATGTGGTCCGTTTCTCAAAACATGGATTTTTCGCCAAAAGACGAAGTTAAAAGTGAACTTTTGACTTGTCGGGGCTGCCTCGGCACTGGGCGGCTGTACAACATGACCCAGTACGGGCTGGCGGAGCCCTACCAGCAGTTGGTTGGTGTCGAGGTAAGCATTTATATTTATTAAACAAATAATTTCGAAATCCTGTTTTTGTTTATAAAAAATGAGTATGTGCCTAAGATGATGGTAAATAACGACTGCCGCCCATAAATACTTGAGGATTGGAGGAGTTTCAGAGATTTGTAAGCGCTAGAACCGTAGTCTTAGCCGTTGAAGCTACAGTACGTAAGAGTCCCGACTACGCATTCGAGCACGGCGCTACCACAGTCTCATAAAAATCAAATGTGAAGTTACAGCGGGATTTTATCCCTTCCACCTCTCAACTCGTGCCAAACGGTACTTAAGCCAATGTTTGATTGGTAAGAGCTGCATAATCCAGAAATAAAATATCCACACTCTTATTGACAGCCTCCGTGGCGCAGTTGGTTAGCCGGTTGTGAAACGAGAGGTTGTGGGTTCGATTCCCGAACCAATACAAATGTTTGTGAAGCACAGGTATTTGTTCGGGTCTGGGTGTTAAGACCGTAAAGTCTCTTGTAGTTTCTGATACACAACACAAGACTTGATCTTAGTGTGGAGTCAAGACGTATGTGCCTGTTGAGTGTATTAATTATTTATTTACTTACACACAAGCTGTAAGGTAATTGAAATGTTGCAAAGTTAAAAATTAAACCAAATCTACAGTAAAATCCGTAGTATTCGTTTTATTTTAATTCATAGAGCATTGTTAAGGTGGTTTCCTTAATTATACATTTAGCAGTAACTTTTTAACCACTATTTTTCTTATGCTACAGTAATATGCAATCTGCCGTTACACAGGTAAGAGACACCACCATCCTGCCGCAGCATCTGTGCCAGTTATGTCGAGCCCTGGTGCTCAAGTTTGTGCAGTTTAGAGAGAGATGTCGACGAGCAGAGATGCTGCTGCAAAACCTCACCATGTTGGCTCCAGTGGTGAGTAACTACTTACTATAAAATGTAGATAGGTCATCCACTCTCCTGACCACCTTTGAGGCGCCAGAATAAGAGCTTAAGGTGCTTTCCTCTCAAAAACATTGTGATAGGAGGTCTCTTATACAGGGTATATTAAGACCGCGACTGAAAACAAGCCATGTGGTATTATTAGTGACTTCAGACACAATGCAACTAAAAATTTCGCAAAAAAATAACGTTATTTTTTTTACTTATCCAGGTATTTGAGTGATAGATACATCGTTTTCCTAAAATAATTATGTACTCCTTTTTATTTTTAAGATGCAATAGTATGCAACCGTATAAATAACTATTGTCACAAAACCAGTCATTTAACACACAAACACGATGATATTTAAAATGATGCAAAAAATATCTGTCGCTTTTGCGAAATTTTAGTTGCATTGTGTCTTTAACCACTAAAACTACCACATGGCTTGTTTTCGGTCGCGGTCTTGATACACCCTGTATACAGTGGATTGTGTATATAGGTATATTTGTCTACGGCGACAGACTGGCACTATCTCTTGTAATATATGACTATTACAATTGTAAAAATATTCTGAACTGTGAGTGGCCCTAGAAGTACCCAGTTTGCTTCTTTGCGGAAACTAACTTATGTCTACGAGGTTTGAACTTGAGTTTACATATGTATTTGAATTCTAGGTAACGTTAGAAGACATAGCTACCATAGACCGCTCAGCCGAGCAGCTCACACCCCCATACACACACACCGCAACAAACATACTGACATGCTCCGAACAATTTGAAATCGAGATAGAACCGCCTGTCGAACCACAAGATTACCCAGATGACTTCAAACAGGACAATTCAGATATTGATGTTAAAAGCAACCTGGATTTGGACTTCGCAGAGCCGATCTTTGAAGAGGAAGTTCCAGTTAAAAAGACTAGGAAGAGGAAAGGTAAAAAGGAAGTAATTAAAGATGACAGTGAAGTTAAGGAAGAGAAAGTTAAAAAAGCCAGGAAGAATTCCAAGCCACGAGTAAATAATTTGTATACGGATCCTGAGGACAGGTATGTGGTTTTATGATTTAAATATATTATTTTATTTTGTTTAAAATTGTATGCTGTGGGCTCCTGTAATTGAAGATCACGTCACAATGTAAACTAGAATAACGCTACACCATTGCTTACTTTATATGTCGTGTATCCTTCGTTGGAGGTCCTTAAATAAACATACATAAACTCATGCATTTATCCCCGAAGGGGTAGGCAGAGGCGCCACCAGGACACCCACATTTCGCCTTTTATGTTCCGTCCCACGATGTGATAGGGGGCGAGCCTATCGCCATATCGGGCATAAATTCCTGACTCCGGACTGATAATAAATAGAAAAATCCAATATCACTTTGCCCGACCCAGGACAAGAACCCGAGACCTCAGCTTTGTAACCGTACCGTAATACAACTACGCCACCGAGGCAGTCTTTAAATAAATCAGCTTGCCATAGCCCTCTCAATGGAACTGCCATCACAAAGGATTCCTGTATTGAGCTTTTTTGGAAGTGTTAGAGCTACGCTGTTGTCAGCCATGACTCTGCAGGGCAGGCTCGTCCGGGGCGGTGACACTGTCTCACAAGAGATCCTTTGAAGCGACAGCAGTGAGATTATCGATTGCCCAAAATCCCCTCCCCTTATATCATTTTTCCTCCCCACTCTCCTCCCAATTTCATAGGCAACACATCCATGCTCCAAGCGATGGGATGTTCATGTGTAGTGATAATTTATCATCAGGTGACCTGTTTGCTTGGTTGCCGGACCTATAAAAATTATTTTAAAATTTCAATTAAGTATTTTCATTGTCCTTCGTGCTTTAACTAAAGATCGCTTCTCGGCCTTTTGGCTAAGATCAAAGTGTAGTGTAGTGTAGTATCTTTTTGACAGCCTCCGTGGCGCAGTTGGTTAGACGCCGGCTGTGAAAAGGCCGCGCGTTCGATCCCCGCACCTAAACAAATGTTTGTCAACCACAGGTATTTGTTTCGGGTCTGGGTGTTTGTGAGACCGAAAAGTCTCTCGTAGTTCCTGATACCCACGACACAAGACTCGATCTTAGTGTGGGGTCAGGACTGTGTGTGTGACTGTTGGGTGTATTTATTTATTTTATGTTTATTTTTATTTTATTTTCACTTAATACAACTTTACAGGGCCGTAACCCCAATACAAATATCGATAGTCTTATATATACCATATTTCCTACGTTTTTTTTGTATCAGCCCATATACGTCCCACTGCTGGGCACGGGCCTAGTCTACAATCGAGAGAATCGATTGAGAGTGGTTAGGCCATATAGTCCACCACGCTGGCCTAGTGCGGGTTGGCGGACTTATATACCGTAGAAATTCTTTAAAATCGCTACTGTATGCAGGTTTCCTCACGATGTTTTCCTTCACCGATAAAGTGCGTGGTGATTGACTATCAATACACACATAACTCCGAAAAGTCAGAGGTGTGCCCTGGGATTTGAACCCGCGACCACCGTGAACATGTAGGCAGCCGCGTCTGGTCCGTTACCAACAGGCCACCACGCACTCATTCCTGCGTTGCTATCCTAATTATCCTCATTCAGTCCCCTAAAACTTGTCGTCAGGTTGAAATTCTCTCAGAAGTACGACGTGGATATAATAGTGATGTCTCGCGAGGACGAGGTGGCGGACATGCTGCAGCGCGCCAGCAGCGCCCGCTACCTGCGCGCGCACAACAAGTGCGAGCAGTGCTACAAGGGCTTCATACACGAGGACACCTTGAAGAGACACGTCAAGGACAAACACGACCCGGTGAGCGCGGGGTGAATCGAAACGCAGGGGAATAGAAATAAGAAATAGACTGGTTGATTTTTTTAGGAATTTGATTGATAATAGTGACAGCCTCCGTGGCGCAGTTGGTTAGACGCCGGCTGTGAAACGAGAGGCCGCGGGCTCGATCCCCGCACCGAGAGAAATGTTTGTGCGGCCCACAAATATTTCTTTCGGATCTGGCTGTTTGTGAGACCGAAAAGTCTAGTAGTTCTGACACCTGCGACACAAGACTTAATTGATCTTAATGTGGGGTCGGGACTATGTGTGTGACTGTTGGGTGTATTTATTTATAAGTGATGCCAAATAAAATTAGTGTTTAGAATACAATTAATATGATTATATATTATAATAGTAAATTAAATTAATATTTTACACTAATACACTGGACTAGATTTATGTTATTACGTACCTCGTTTTACGGTAGATCCTATGGCCATTACGTTAATACATTCATTCACTCCCGCTCTCTCCTACTTTCATTCGCTCTCACTCATAATCCATTACCTTCAGCATTTAATATCTTATCTATAAATAAAATAAATACACCCAACAGTCACATACATAGTCCTGACCCCACACTAAGATCGAGTCTTGTGTATTATCAGGAACTACGAGACTTTTTCGGTCTTACAAAACACATACTTTGACTTTGTTTCTCTCAGCCATATTAAATATAAAGTAAACTTATTCGTATTCAAATATATCCTACTTGCAAATCATAACAAGTCATTAATGAACTGCTCTGATTTAAACCAACTTGTAATTTTTGTAATAATCACTACATTGTAAACTGGTTTTGAAAAGAGCAACACTAGAGTTTCTTTGTTCTTCTCTAGTGAAAACCGCTTTCCCAACCGGGTGGTAGTTCAAAAAATGACTGAATCTAAACAATGTTGAACATTTTAATGGATTCAATAAATTATTTTCATGTTCATTTTCATACCTATCACACAAATATTTGTTTTGGCCCGGGATAGTAGCGGCTTCTTGTTTCACAGCCGGCGTCTAACTGCGCCGCGGAGGCTGTCGAATATTATATATAACTCGTTGTTTCAGAGCATGGAACACGCGTGTGAGTTCTGTCGGTTCCGATTCAGCAAGCGCGTGAACCTCACCGGACATTACAGACGACACCACAAGTACAAATATGTGTGTCGCGTCTGCAGTGTTGTGACGAGGATGAGGTTAGTCAGTCAGTCAGAGAGTCAGTTAGTCAGTCATAACTTCATCATTAGTAAGTCAGTGCTGATCTCATCGTTATGATGAAGTCAGTAAGTCAGGATCCCGTCACAAGGATGAAGTTAGTCAATCAGTTAGCTAGTTAGTCAGTGAGTCAGCTAGTCACTATAGAATTGTCATACGCCTAAAAGGATTATTTAAAAAAAATGTTTTATATTTCGTCTATTAATAAAAAAACAGTAAAAATGCCTATCTTAATTTTGGTACATCAACTTTCCTTCAATAAGAAATGTTACTTAAAATGTCAATTATTTCAGAAATCACAATTTTTGATTGCCCCAATGTATTATTGTCTCTGTCACTCTTAGGCGCAGTCGGCACCATTTTCCGTCTCGTTCTGTTCTTACTCGTACGCGCACAGATTTTGTTCGCGAAGTCTGTTCAATATATACATACTTCAATATTGATTTTGTTGGTATCTTTATCAGCCCATACACGTCCCACTGCAGGGCCTCCTCTACAATCGAGAGTACGATTGAGAGGGGTTAGTACACTCCACGCTGGCCTAGTGCGGGTTGGCAGAATATCTTTAGTGGTAATCTTTATAACGATTCAAGTATGTGTGTATGTTTCAGAGAGCACGCCGTGCAACATTCAAAAATGCACACTCAGAAATTTGAATGCAAATACTGCGGGAAGACTTTCAAGTAAGTGCCACCGATATCAAATATTACTATTGAAGTCGTTCATATTTTAACGTAAAATGGTCCTACATTGCTCCAAATTCAGGAAATTATGAATTTTTCTAAAAATTTGATTATTAAATATACTCAGAAATATTTGTGTAAAGAACAACATTTTATCTACCACATTTCACCACTTACATTTTATACATTATTTTTTATATACTGTAGCTGAAATATGATTTGTGTGTTGTAGGGTAGTTGTAACGTTGTATATGTTTGTTTGTATGTGTGCGCAGTACCAAGGGCACCACGTACCACGCGCACGTGCGCTCGCAGCACAGCACGGAGCTGGCGTGGTGCCGCGTGTGCGGCGACGCCTTCGTCTGCACCAAGACGCACACCGAGAGGCTGCACAAGGAGGTACTCGCACACTCATTCACTCACTCACTCACTCACTCATTTGCTCACATTCGCACTAATTCATTCACTCACTCTCTCTTTACTCACTTATTCGTTCTCTCTCGCTCTTTCACTTTGTTTTCTTTCAATTGATCACTCATTCATTCACTCCCTCACTATGAAGCCACATTTCACCCACAAGACTCTAGTCCCGTCACCAGAGCTCCAATGCCCCACATGCTACTCAGTTCCTGTCTACCAGATCATTCACTCACTCTCTCTTTTATTCATTCACTCTCTTATCCATTCACTCATCTGTATCAGCCCATATACGTCCCACTGCAGAGCACCAGCCTCCTCTACAATCTAGAGTACCATTGGGAGGGATTAGGCCATATAGTCCACCACGCTGGCCTAGTGCGGGTTGGCGGACTTAACATACCAAATTCTTCTCTAATACTCTCACTCATTTATAACTCACCTTATTCACTCACTCATTCACTCTCAAATAAGCCAGCCTATCATACACTGTCCCTACCCTGCTATATCAATCATTTTTCCCTTCAGACTCTAATCCCCACCCCGGAGCTTCAATGCCCCACATGCAACACTCAGTTCCTGTGCACCGCCGCGCTGGGGGTGCACATGTCGCGCGGGGTGCAGTGCTCCACGCTGCAGTGGTGTCTGCACTGCGGTCACGGGTTCGAAGCCGACGCCGCGCTGAGGGAACACGTGTTGGCCGTGCATAAGGTGCAATACCCGTGCCAGAAGGTGAGTAACAGCCTCCGTGGCGCAGTTGGTTAGATGTCGGCTATGAAACAAGAGGCCGCGGGTTCGATCCCCGCACCGAGACAAATGTTTGTGTGAACTACAAGTATTTGTTTCGGATCTGGGTGTCTGTGAGACCGAAAAGTCTCTGGTAGTTCCTGATACCCACGACACAAGACTCGATCTTAGGGTGGGGTCAGGACTATGTATGTGACTGTTGGGTGTATTTATAACTACACCGTTCAGTCACATACATAGTCCTGTATTTGTAGCTGTGTATTTTTAGCTGCTAAATTAAATAATCTCAGTAAATTCTTTATTGTTTAATTAAACAAGTCACTTAGGAATGGGATTGTATTAAAGTCTTTTTAGTAAGTCATATACAAGGTCGCTTTGAAAAAATGTCACGTCTCTGGCCAAAGGTTTCTTAATTGAAGATCACATTTTTGCTTATGGTGATTTTTATGACCAAAGGTAGCTTTTTGGTACAATATTAATTATTCGTAAAAGGTCTCTTTTCCGAAGGTCAGTAGTCAAAAAACACTTTTTTGGATAAATGTCACTTCTCTGTCCCAAGGTCGCATTCAGTCGAAGGTCAGTATTGCCAGAAGTCACTTCTCAGGTCAAATGTCAGTACCGGTAAATGGGCACTTATTCGACAGAGGTCACTATTTAGTAAATCACCCTGAAGGTCACTTAGTCCAAGGTCACTTTCTGACAGGTCAATTTCAAAGGTAAATTTAAACACAGTCTGCGGTTAATTATAATGATATTTTCATTGTTCAGTGCAACAAGGTGTTCAGCCACGAAAGCAAGTTGAACAACCACATGCTGGAGAAGCACAGCGAGGAGGCGGGGGCTGCGGGGGCGGGGGCGGAGGCGCGCGGACGCAAGCGCTACATGAAGGTGGTGCCCGCCATGTGCGACGTCTGCGGGAAGATCATCGCGGTGAGCTACTGTTTTTATCAATAGGTCCAGCGAACGAGCAACCAGGATGATGGAAGCGCTATGCTGTCCAGACAAAGCATTGAATCGCATAATGCTGAGATGCTTCTTCACGCTACGGCGGAAGGACCCAGGATTACAGCCTCCGTGGCGCAGTTGGTTAGACGGCTGTGAAACGAGATGCCGCGGGTTCGATCCCCGCACCAACACAAATGTTTGTGCACACAAATATTTCTTTCGGGTCTGGGTGTTTGTGGGACCCAAATGTTTCGTAGTTCTGATACCTGCAACAAGATTTTATTGATCTTAATGTGGAGTCAGGACTATGTATGTGACTGTTGGGTGTATTTATTATTTATTATTTATTTATGGTTCGGTACGGTACATCCTGGGATTAAAGTTTGGTAACGCAGATTTTTGTGCTATCACATTTTTCTTGCTTTTTGCCATTGCTCGGGAGTACAGCACCAGTTTTTGTGTCATTCCTATATGAAAAGTCATACTGTGTTCAGGATCAGTACCACATGGTGTACCACCAGCGCATCCACACGGGGGAGAAGCCCTACGCGTGCGCCGAGTGCCCCAAGAGATTCCGTATGCCTGAACAACTTCAGGTCAGTGCCAACTAACAACTGTGCAATCATTTATCGTGTTTATTTTTTTATTAACTGCCTCGGTGGCGTAGTTGTATTACGGTACGGTTACAAAGCTGAGGTCTGGGGTTCGAGTCCCGGGTCGGGCAAAGTGATATTGGATTTTTCTATTCATTATCAGCCCGGAGTCAGGAATTTGTGCCCGATATGGCGATAGGCTCGCCCCCTATCACATCATGGGACGGAACATACAAGGCGAAATGTGTGTGTCCTGGTGGCGCCTCTGCCTACCCCTTCAGGGATAAAGTCGTGAGTTTATATATGTATGTATGTTCTTTTGTGTACAATAAAGATTATACAGATACAGTATAAACGATGGTTTTACAGAACCACGTGCGGATCCACACAGGGGAGCGGCCTTTTAAGTGCAAGTACTGCCCCAACACGTTCAAGACTTACCCCGCTATGAGCAGACATCACCTGGTAAGTGTTCTCATGTCATACTATTCTACCGTGTATATCAAGACTGCGACCGAAAACGAAGCCGGGTGGTAGTTTTAGTGGTTACAGACAATGCAAATAAAAATTTCTCAAAATAAGCGACTGATTTTTTTGCAATTTTTTAAAAATCATTGTTTGGGTGATAAATACCTAGTTATTGCGAAATTATTATTTTAATCCTATCGTACCATTGCGTCTTAAAAAAATAAAAATCGACATCATTATTTTAGGAAAACTATGTATTTATAACTGAAATACGACGATAAGTAAAAAATTATCAAAATATGTTGAGGTTTGTTTTTGCGAAATTTTTAGTTGCATTGTGTCTGAATTCACTAATACACCTGGCTTCGTTTTCGGTCGCAGTTTTGATATACCCTGTATATAAAATTAATAATGAACTTTAATAGTTGGTACAGAATTAAATTTAGACTTGAGTATAATACGTATACAACTCAAGAAGATGTCAATATATCAAGTATGTAGTTACTAAGTAGAAATGTCACGTTTTTATTAATCATTCATAGACTATTGTGCAATTTTCAAACATGGAAAATGATCAACAATAATATCTCAATTATTATAGTTAAGTTATTACAGGTCATTTGACCTTCGGTTAAACTGATCCAGTCATTAAAGTTATGTAATTGTTTCCGATATTAAAGTGAATGTTACATTGAAATAAAACAACTTTTTGCAAATTTTAAATGGAACCCAATTGATAATTGCAATATATGAAGATTGTATGCAGTTCTGGAACTGATAAAAAAATTCAATCCATCTGTCGCAATTTTCATTGTGCATTATTACAGTGATAACGATAACGTAGTTTGTGATGAGAGCGTTGCGTGCAGGTGCACACGGGCGTGCGGCGCCACGCGTGCGCGGCGTGCGGCAAGGCCTTCGCCACCGCGGCCGAGATGAAGACGCACGCGCGCGCCGTGCACATGAAGCACCCGCCCGCGCGCCCGCGCCGCCGCCGCGCCGCGCCCTGACCTGACCCACCGCGCTGGATACCGCCTGGCGCATAGACAGCTCATGCACCGACCTGGTCTACTGCAGGAACGTGCAGGCCCAAACTCTCGAGACACCCACCTGCCCCACTGCCAGGAACTACCCCACTGTCTTATACAAAGAACCCTCAGAACCTTAGACCTGCCCTGCGGCTGTATGCTGGCCCATACCAAGAATATCAAGATCAGGTCTCATGTTTTCCTGCAATGTGACTTCGACGGCCCCTAGACGTTCAATTATATTGCGCTATATTACGAATTGTGCATTATTAACCATATTGGATCAAGATTGAAGATTGCGCTATAATCAACCATTTGGATTTTAGCGCCTTTCAAACTTATCGTAATACAGGGTATATCAAGACTGCGACCGAAAACGAAGCCAGGTGGTAGTATTAGTGAGTTAAGACACAATGCAAGTAAAAATTTCACAAACAAAATCGATAACTTTTTTTTTGTAATTTTTTACTTATCGTCGTATTTGGGTGATAAATACATAGTTTTCCTAAAATAATGATGCAGACCTCTTTATTTTTAAACACTCAATGGTACGAGAGGGTTTAAATTATTATTTTTGCAAAAACTAGGTTTTTACCACCCAAACAAGATGATTTTTAAAAAATTCTAAAAAAAATTCTGTCGCTGTTTTGGTGAAATTTTTATTTGCATCGTGTCTGTAACCACTAAAACTACCACCTGGCTTCTTTTTCGGTCGCGGTCTTGAGATACCCTGTATGTATTGTAGGTGACTCAGAGAAAAACAACGTTACGGGCATGTTTTGATATTCTCGTTGCTTGTACTTCCTCAGCATCTTCCTATCCTCCTGATGTATTCAAGTCCTAGAAGTCAGCAGTGTCTAGGGGCTGCCTAATAAAAGACTTCGAGTCCAGCGCCGGTTCTTAATAGGCCATTCATGTACTATAATATACAATTGCACTAATACAATGTGTTTCATTTCTAATCAATAATCATTAGAGCACAGATCCTAGCAGAAGCGTCAAGCTATGAAGTGTCATCGTATTATACTGGGACACACACGAAAGAAGGTCATTGAAGACCTATGTTCAGCAAAGAAAGAGAAGAGAGAAACCCGATACGAATTTATTATGTTTTCTTTAACGATTTATACTAAGGGCATTCGTCTGCAGCAAGACGCACACTACACAAGGAAGTAATCACACACACTGAGACACTCACTCACTCATAGGTCACAAATGTCGATTATTGACATATGGTCACTTCCCTGTCAAAGGCTACTTATTGGTATAAGGTTAATATTTAGCCGAAGAAGAAGAAGTGACCTACTTCTTGGTCGTAGATCACATATTAGTTATTGGTTTAAGGTTAATATTTAGCCGAAGAAGAAGAAGAAGTGACCTACTTCTTGGTCGTAGATCACATATTAGTTATTGGTTTAAGGTTAATATTTAGCCGGTCACTTCTTGGTCGCAGATCACATTTTAGGCTAAATGTCATTTCTCTGCCCAAGACCACATTCTGGCCGAAGGTCACTTTTTGTTGCAATGTCGATAGCAAAAGTTCTCTTTTCCCGCTAAGGGAGATTTTAAAGTAGTTTTACTTTTTGGTCAAAGGTTACATTTTTGGTTTAAGGTCACTTCTCGCAAAGGTCACTTTATACTAAAAAAAGGCCAGGTATTGGCCGAAGAGTACTTTCTGGCCAAGGGGACTTCTCTGCCCAACGGTCACTTATTTATTATTATTTTTTAAGCACACATAGTCCAGACTCCACACTAAGATCGAGTCTTGTGTCGTGGGTATCAGTAACTACGAGGGACCTTTCGGTCTCACAAACACCCAGACCCAAAACAAATACCTGTGGATCTCACAAATATTTGTTTCGGTGCGGGGATCGAACCCGCGGCCTCTCGTTTCACAGGCGGCGTCTAACCAATTGCGCCATTGAGGCTGTCATTTCCAATAAATGATCAATTATTGGAAAAGTTTAAAGCTCATTAAACCTAATATTTGCTAATACATTTAAAATGTAATATTTTGCAGAGAAACTCCAACATACACAACAGATAATTTAATGAATAATACAATTTATATTAAAATATGTTTATTGAACTTTGTACTCTTAAACTAGCAATATCCTTACATAATGGTTTCTTAGGTAATACATTGAAATAAAACAAATTTTCGCAGTGACCACGAAAGCTAATCTAAACGTTGAGAAGTTTAAAAAAATGTAAAAATCAAATCAAATACGCGATAAAACCCGTACAAATTTATTTAAATAGATTCACATGTATAATGGACATACAAATGTGTCAACACACACACACACACTTTCTAAACATTATGTCATAAGACTTATAATGAAGTTACAAGTCTGTGATCAAGAATAATTACAATTTCAGTCCAACTTTTTATACACTTTTTATTAGCTTCAGACGTATGTATGTTAGTATGTAACGGAATCTTTGAACATGATTTTGACCCCCTTCAAAACGTCGGATTAACTCGAAATTTGCCATTCTTATTAAGGACCGATGACAATTCAATATATTAAACTAAAAAACGAAAAATAAATGATAGTTTAAAAAAACTAAAAAATACGCTTTTATAGAAAATCCAACAAAAAAATTGAAAATAAATTGTAAACATTTGAATTAAAAATAGTGTAAGAAAAAATGATTTTATTGTAAAAAAAACGTGGGTTGCTTTTCAGGACACTATCAAAATAACCCTTCTAGTCATATCTGTTCATAAAATTATTGATAGAATGAATAGAACTATTGATACCATGCACCCCACGCTTTTATTTACAATAAAATATTTTTTTCTTACACTATTTTTAATTCAAATTTATTAAAATTTATTTTAAATTTATTGTTGGATTTTCTATAAAAGTGTATTTTTTAGATTTTTTTTACTATTATTTATTTTTATTTCAATTAATGACGGGACTATGTCATTCGCCTGATGGTAAGCGATACGAGCGCTCGTGGACAGAAGCAAAACCAAACATTAATTACAAAGCAATGCTTGGCATCCCACTGCGCTCGCCATCCTGAGACATGAGATGTAGATCGCATTAAACATTGTCGTTTAAACCAAAACATGACGATCACATGTGTACGGTATAAGGACACGAGTGACGTCATCAAGGCAATCCAGTGACGTCACACACTCCTTAATAAAATGTCAAAACAGACTCGGCATGATGTCATCTAAAACAAAACGAGAACACGATTGCTCATTCTAAACAAATAACACTGAGATCATTGTATTTGCATTCACACGGACATAAAATACATGGAAATTCAAGTTGATATTGAAATAATTCATGAAATAAACAGCTTTCTCGCCATCCCAGTAAACACAGCACAAAATTTGTAAAACGAGAACTGAATTAGTTGTATGTAAAAAATTGTGATTTCAGTTTTCATGATTTTTGGTCACCCTGTATACAGCATGATATTGACCCCTACATTAAATTAAACATTGTGCATCGCGTAGTAAGGGATATTATTTGCACGCATAGAAATTGTCGTATTGGAACACTTAAAAAATATCACTTGGAACACTAAAACGAACTCCTAATAATAAAGTAGTTAATTGCAATATCTGCGCTATCATTTAAACACTATTCACTTACTTAACACAAAATACAAATAACAGCAGAATTTAAAATACTATCAAAATGGCGATTTCTGCTCGCGTCTTTGTTAACATTACCAATTTTACCGCAGTAAACCGAACTATAGATTATTTGTAGTTTAGACTTTAGTCAAATGTGTCAACTAATACTTTTCTAAGCAAACGGAGGGATGTCGCCTCTCTAAGCGTGTTCTACCGTCTGTATCATGGCGAATGCTCTGAAGAATTAATAATAATAAATACACCCAACAGTTACATACATAGTCCTGACCCCACACTAACATCGAGTCTGGTGTCGTGTATCAGAAACTACGAGAGACTTTTCGGTCTAACAGACACCCAGACCCGAAACAAATACTTGTTCACACAAATATTTGTCTCGGTGCGGGGATCGAACCCGCGGCCTCTCGTTTCACTGGCGGCGTTTAACCAACTGCGCCACGGAGGCTGTCGATTATATTCTTGTTGTTAATGTCTTATAATCTTGTTATAATAATTTTGTCAATGGCAGTATTACTTGACGCTAGGTAAACTTTCTACCACCCTTTGAGAATCCTTGACGCGAATCAAGGATTCTCAAATAAGAATTGAATACGGTTTGATAAATTTTTTTATTGCTACGTCGGGTTTTAATTATTGAAGATGTTCCAAATTATTAAAACCAACCGAAACAAATTACCATGTTTTTTCTAACATAGTACATATTTAGTTTCGAGTCAACTCAAACTATAGTAAAACATCAAAACATTAAGATGCATGTTTAAAATATTAAATAATATTGAGATAAAAAATATCGATGAAGTGTACTCGAATAATTTCACAACACTATTTCAAAAATGTTTCGTATGCTGTCACTTTCTTACAATTATACTTACTCCAAGGGCGAAAAAGGAACAGTTGCATAACCCTACTAATATTATAAATGTGAATGTAAGTATGTTTGTTACGCTTTCACGCGAAAACTACTCAACCGATCATCGTGAAACTTTGTACACATATTCTTGGAGATATTAGAAGTAACATAGGCTACTTTTTATCCCGAAAAGTTTAGTGTTCCCGTAGGATGAAGGAGTTCCGATATATTTGCTACTTTTTATGCTCAAAAAGATGGGATGGGACTGGATAACATTCCATTAGTGGGAATGAGACGGGGCGGGCGGGATATAACGGGACGGGATGGGTGATTTCAAATAAAGTTAACCACGCAGACGAAGTTTGCGGGCAGAAGCTAGTTATGATATAATAATAAGATTTATGATCTGGCAACAAGTGATTATAGTAAATGCAAAGTGCAGAAGGAACATGACGTTATACGTTTACGTAAAGTTAATTTAGAAATTTTAAATTAAAATATTGCGTGTTGGATTCAAACATTACCTAAAATTGAATGCATATTGTGTATATTAAAGCTGAAATAAGGTATTCACATGTTTAAAAATACCGGTATTTTTTGGTTACAACCGAAAAAAAAAACCGGTAATTTAAAAGGTAAACCTTATCAACTAATTATTATTAAATTTGTCCGATTTTACCGGTAACCGAAATAAGCATTACCTTTATATTACACGTGCTGTCGGCATAAGTCAAAGCGCGGGCAGTGTATATGTGTGTGTACCGCCGCCCGCCGACCAATCACGAACTCGCAGTTACCGGTTACCGGTATTAAAACGGTAATCTTATTTAAGGGTAACCTTTATAATTAGTATTGGTTACCGTCATAACAGTTATCTAAATCAGAAAGGTAACCGAAATTCTTCGATACGGGTACCGTAATGTATAGCGGTTTTCGGTCTGTGGTACAGGTGATCGATTTTGTAATTGCAAAATACAAAATCGTGATTTTTGACAAAACTACCAGGTGGATTTTTATGTAACTTGGTACAATGTTTCCTGGGGTGGTTACGAACATGTGGACAATTATATCACACATATCACGCTGTATATAGGGTTTTTAACGCTTAGCCGAACTTCGAGTCGAGAACTTACCTGAGCCGTTGAGACTCGTTTATACGGGTTGAAAACTGAAACCGCGATTTTTTTTTTAAACAATATGGCCTAGCCCCTCTCAATCGTACTTTCGATTGTAGAGGAGGCTTGTGCCCTGCAGTGGGATGTGTATGGGCTGATACAGAGCAGTACAGCGTTACCTGGGACGGGTAGGAACATGTTAAGTGAAATATCACCCTGTATAAATTACGCCTGAGAGTATCTATATGTGCTCGACACAAATGCTGGCAGGTAGTCGTGCTTGTTCCAGGCCAAGTCGTGTACCGCGGTGGTCTTGGCGGCGTCGTGTCCCGCGGTGGCCTTGGCGGCGTCGGGCGGCGCGGTGGTCTTGGCCCGGCCGTGCTTGAGGTGCACGAGGTTGTTGTGCGTGCGCAAGGCGCTGCGCTGCGCGAACTTGCGCCCGCACACCGGACACGCGAACGGCTTCTCGCCCGTGTGCGTGCGCACGTGGTTGACCAGCGCGCTGCGGACCTGCGGGGTGTCGATACATTAATACATACATAAACGCCTCTCTCTCAGAAGGGGTAGGCAGAATTGCATCCTAGACTACATTTCGCCTTGTATGTTCAACCCCACCATGTGTAAGCCTACCATATCGGGCACAAATTAGTAACTCCAAGCAATAATGGAAAGTGCAATATCACTTTGCCCGACCGTATACAACACAGGGCGCGTGCAGTCGTGTCACTTCCACGTGTTTTCTCTCTTCCATGGGCGTAATTGTAAAACCACTGTGGCCCTGCCACGAACGGCTATCGAAAAAGTATTTGTATTGTAATGGAGAAATTTTGTATGAGATTTCTTCAGCGCCTCTATCGTAAAAGGAAATAATTTTGCGAGCACGAATGACTTTATCTCACTTTCGTATCGTAATCGAGATGTAACGTTAAACTCGAATTATACAGGGTATATCAAGACCGCGACCGAAAACGAAGCCAGGTGGTAGTTTTAGCGGCTACAGACACAATGCAACTAAACATTTTGCAAAATAAGCGACGGATTTTTTTTTACAATTTTTTAAAAATCATCATTTTTGAGGGGTAAATACTTAGTTTTTGCAAAAATAGTAATTTAAACCCTTACGTACCATTGTTTGTTTAAAAATTAAGCGATGTACGTCATTATTTTAGAAAAACTATGTTTAATCACTCAAATACGACGATATGTAAAAAATAACAAAAAAAAAATTGACGATTTTTTTTGTAAAATTTTTACTTGCATTGTGTTTGATATCACTAATACTACCTCCTGGCTTCGTTTTCGGTCGCGGTGTTGATATACCCTGTATAAACGACGGAATGTGCTTCGTGCTACAGACTACCGTCTCTGGTTATCGTAACGAGTCCTCGATACGTTTACGTTACGAATTCGATAGTTTTTCGTGTTAAGGCTACTGGTGTGACGTGTGCGTGCGCAGTGGCGGCGTAAGGTAGGTTGGCATCCTCGGCGGTTTCGTATTGAGCACCCCTACCTAAAATATGACACCAAATAGTAAATACTATACATGCTTACTTCGGACTTTTCGTGCTCGTATCAGACTTTATTGTTGTTTTTTTTGTAGGCAAAAAAAAAAAAAAAAAGCTACTCCTTTGTAGGCGGTGGCGAGCAAGATCGTTTCGCCCACGATCGTGGTCCACACTATTCGTTTGTTGTCGCTTGTCGGGTTGTCGTTGTCACCCCTTGGTGCTTGGTACCCGGGGCGGACCGCCCCCACTGTGCGTGCGTGCGTGTGTAGAGTACTCACGCGGAAGGCCTTCCCGCAGGTGTCGCACACGTGGCTGAGCGGCGGGCGGCGGCCGGCGTGGATGCTGGCGACGTGCTTGGCGAGCGAGGAGCGCGTGGCGAGCGCCGCGCCGCACGCGCCGCACACGTGGGGGCGCGCGCCCTCGTGCTGCACGCGCACGTGCTCCGCCACCAACCGCTCCGACAAGAAGCGCCTGGGGCAGCGCGTGCAGCCGAATCTGTCAATACACAATATTACTATTTTGAGACAAACTTTTCTGGCCCCATGAGAGTCGCTGTTATCGCATTTGGCAGTAAAAATAAATTAAGCAACAAAGTGGGTAAATAAGTCCTCGAATTTAAAATATTATCCAAAATACTATTACATTATTATGTATATATAGTGCAGTTTCATTAATAATACATTGGTATGTGACTAAATCATAACCTACTTGTTTGAAAATCGTTAAAAATATGAGAATATGCATACACTACATATTATCTGGACTTGACGTTAAACACCTGGCAATTTGAAACAAAGTACATGGGTAAAATGTTGGCGTAATGTCAGTGAATGGCAAGCAATTGACATTTTAAAATGGCGTCGTTAGTTCCTCTTTTGGCCACCGGGCCAGATAAGTTTGTGGCAGTGTAAATTTATCTAACTTGGTCTTAAATCTCGCTTTGTTAAAATTACAATCAGAGCAGCCATTGCTTAGAAATAATGATTATTAATATTACTAACTTTAAATTCCGACCGTTATTGTGTTTCACACTCTTTTGCAGATGCTGTTGCAGGCTGTGCGCAGATTTGAACCTGCCGACAAAAAAATACATACATTCTTAAACTCACACCTTTATCCCAGAAGGGGTGGGCAGAGGCGCCACTAGGTCACCCACATTTCGCCTTGTATGCTCCGTCCCATGATGAATAATTAAAAACGTATTCTACAAAAAACATCATTTTTATACACCGGGTATATCAAGACCGCGACCGAAAAAGCCAGGTGGTAGTTTTAGTGGTTACAGGCACAATGCAACTAAAATTTTCGAAATCAAGCGAGATTTTACCAGTACCTAGTCTACATACATACATAAACTCACGCCTTTATCCCCGAAGTGGTAGGCAGAGGCGCCACCAGGACACCCACATTTCGCCTTGTATGCTCCGTCCCATGATGTGATAGGGGGCGAGCCTATCGCCATATCGGGCACAAATTCTTGACTCCGGGCTGATAATGAATAGAAAAATCCAATATCACTTTGCCCGACCCGGGACTCGAACCCGAGACCTCAGCTTTGTAACCGTACCGTAATACAACTACGCCACCGAGGCAGGCTACCTAGTACAGTACCTACAGGTATAGAGTTACCTAACTCTAGTCTTTTTATTTATGAGCTAACCTGGTATCACACTCCACGCAGTAATAGTCTCTAGCGGTAGAATGCTTCAGCTGGTGACCTTTGATCTGCGCTCGCGTGCGGAACCGCGCGCCGCAAACCTCACACTCGTAGTTCTTTATGCCTTGGTGAATCCTGAAAACATGTATGCGTCCATTCATCACGTGAGGCTCGAAAGGGGGGTAGGAGGGGGGTCAGTAAGATATCAAGTGCATTTATTTTTCAATTTGCGTGATTTCTAACCCCAAAAGCGGCGTGTAGTGTGAATGTATGCGTCCATTCATCACGTGAAGCTCGAAAGGGGGGTAGGAGGGGGGTCAGTAAGATATCAAGTGCATTAATTTTTCATTTTGCGTGATTTCTAAACCCAAAAGCGGCGTGTAGTGTGAATGTATGCGTCCATTCATCACGTGAAGCTCGAAAGGTAGGGTTTAGCAAAAAATCACGAAATATCATAATAGGTAAGGGGGGGGGGGGGGGTGGAGTAAGATATCACGTGTGTTTATTATTCGTCAATACGCGATTTCTAAACCGAAAAGCGGCGTGTAGTGTGAACTTAACTCGCCGTTATCAACGAAAGAAGTCCTAGATTGTACTTTACTTACACCTGTATTGAAAGATGATGTTTAAAAAATTATGATTCTTTGTAAGTACTAAAAGTACAGGTGATTTTGGGTGGGGGGTGGGGGTTAGTCTTAAACCTCACCACGTATCACCTAGGGGGAGGGGGGAGGGCTAAAAAATGCTAAAATAAACACACTGACAACTGTATTACATATATTATCTTGAAAATTTTATTGTTCCCGTAGGATTTTGTGTGCGGTTGTGCGCGATGAAGTCAGAAACGGCTTAACGGATTTTAATTAAATTTAGTATGGAGATAGCTGACACTCTGGATAAACTCTGAGGCTACTTTTTATCCCGAAAAATATAGTGTTCCCTTGGTATGAAGAAGGAATTCCGATATATTTGTTACGTTTTTATACTCAAAGGGACGGGATGGGACTGGATTACATGCCTTGAGTGAGAAGGAGACGGGAGGGGATGGGAAATTCCAAATAAAGTTAAACACGCAGACGAAGTTCGGGCAGAAGCCAGTATTTACATACAATATAAGACAACTTCCGTGGCCGGCTGTGAAAGGAGACTTTCGTAAAATGGTTTCTTAGATTTACGCGAATGTAACACATTAAAATAAAACTGTTTTATACGGATTTTATCGCGATTTGGTTTAATTTTTACATTTTTTAACTTCCCGACGTTTCGATTACTGTACAGCTTTCGTGGTCCGCCCGTTTGAGTCCGCCCCGTGACCACGAAAGCTGTAAATTAATCGAAACGTCGGGAAGTTAAAAAAGACTTTCGTAATTTTTGAAATAAGACTGGATGTAAGTGTGGGGTTAAGACTATGTACACTACCGCTCAAAAGTATTTGGCCACAGATAAAAATACATTTTGTAAAATTGAATAAGTAAAACAGTCTGACAGCCTCCGTGGCGCAGTTGGTTACACGCCGGCTGTGAAACGAGAGGCCGCGGGTTCCACCGTGTAGTGTGAACCACAGATATTTGTTTCGGGTCTGGGTGTGTGAGACCGAAAAGTCTCTCGTAGTTGATACGACACAAGACTCGATCTCAGTGTGGGGTCAGGACTATGTATGTGACTGTTGGGTGTATTTATTTATTTAAAACGACTTTGTATGAAACGTGCAGGTGGACAAATACTATTGAGGGGTAGTGTATGTGACTGTATGTACTTACAGCTGATGTTCTATAAGCGAGTCGGCGTTGACGAAGCTCTTCCCGCACTGGTCGCACTTAGGCCGCTCGCCGGAGTGGTGGTTGCGCATGTGGCCGGCGTGAGTCTTTCTGTTGCTGCAACAACAAGGTTAGGCCAGACGGGACACGCCATATTGAACTACTTTTACTATGGGACCAAACTTAATTACAAAAAAAACAGCTTTTTTGTTTTATTTATGTTATTTCATACAATTTCTGTATCTGTATTAGACCATATATGTCCCACTGCAGGGCACGCGCCTTCTCTACAATTGAGAGTACCATTGAGTGGTGTTAGGCCATAATCCACCACACTGGCCTAGTACGGATTAAAGGACTTTACGTACCGTAGAAATTGTTAAACACTCCCAAAATTCATATGGCCTAACCCCTCCCAATCGTACTCTCGATTGTAGAGGACGCTCGTGCCCTGCAGTGGGACGTATATGGGCTGATACAGATTCCCAAAAGTCAAAGGCGTGCCCTGGGATTTGAAACGGCGACCACCGTGAACATGTTGGCAAACGCATTTTCGTTTGTGAAACATATGCTTACATGCATACATTAACGCACGCCTTTATCCCCGAAGGGGTAGGCAGAGGCGCCACCAGGACACCCACATTTCGCCTTGTATGTTCCGTCCCACGATGTGATAGCGAGCCTATCGCCATATCGGGCACAAATTCCCGACTCCCGGCTGATAATGAATAGAAAAACCCAATATCACTTTGCCCGACCCGGGACTCGAACCCGAGACCTCAGCTTTGTAACCGTACCGTAATACACGCCACCGAGGCAGATAATATGCTTAAAAATCATAAAATAACTTACACAAACACTTTTTCGCAAAACTGGCATGTGTATATTGTCGTGTGACCTTCGTGTTGTGTTCTGAAAATAACAACAAATTTTTAAATTATTTCATGAATCCAGGTGATAGTATTAGTGACTTCAGACACAATGCAAGTAAAAATTTCGAAAAAAATATCGACAACATTTTTTGCGAAAATTTTTACTTATCGTCGTATTTGGGTGATATTTACATAATTTTCCTAAAATAAACATGTACACCGCTTTATTTTTAAACACGCAATGGTACGTAAGGGTTTAAATTAATATTTTCGCAACAAGTATTTACTTCCTAAACACGATGATTCTTAAAAAATTGCAAAAAAAACCTGTCGCTTATTTGCGAAATTTTTATTTGTCTGTAACCACTAAAACTACCACCCGGCTTCGTTTTCGGTCGCAGTCTTGATATAGTATGACTTTTCCCTATTTATACACCCTCTGCCTACCCTGCATGTGTTTTCTACTCACCTATAATGATTTCCGTGCTTTCCGGCGATTTTGCCATACCTATTATTGGAATCAAGTATAACATACATACATACATACATACATACATACAGAAACTCACGCCTATATCCCCAAATGGGTAGGCAGAGGCGCCACCTGGACACCCACATTTCGCCCTGTATGTTCCGTCCCACGATGTGATAAGGGGCGAGCCTATCGCCATATCGGGCACAAATTCCTGACTCCGGGCTGATAGTGAATAGAAAAATCCAATATCACTGCCCGACCCGGGATTCAAACCCGAGACCTCAGCTTTGTAACCGTACCGTAATACAACTACGCCACCGAGGCAGTATCAAGTATAACAGCTTACATATTAGGTCCCATTTAAATGTAATAATGACTATTCCGTGGTGCTTTACAGCTGGCTTCTCTGGCTGTAAATGTCTTTATGCGAGGTTATTTACCTCTAGTTCATTGTTTTGTCACCCGCTTTATTAGGGAGGGAAGTGGACAATAATTTATTTCCAACTCCTATAATTTTTGATAGGTTTCGTTGCGGATTTGCGTTCTTTAAAATATTATAATTTTGCATACCATGTAGTTGGTTAAGTATGGCTGTTCGAAATAATATTATACAGGGTGTATCAAGACCGCGACCGAAAACGAAGCCGGGTGGTGGTTTTAGTGGTTACAGACACGATGCAAATAAAAATAAAAATTTCGCTAAATAATAATAATTGTGAGGGGGGGTGAGGGGGGTTGGGGGACAGTCTCACCTATAATGCTCGATTATAGTCTCTCTGTTGGCCACCCTGCGGCCGCACTCGACGCACTCGTACCGCCGCGTGTGTATTTGCGAGTGCACGCTCAAGCTGTAGGCGGTGGGCAGGTACATCGTGCACAGCTTGCATTCGAACGGACCGCGGGCCTGCCGGCAAAATAATTCATACACTTTTTTTGACAGCCTCCGTGGCGCAGTTGGTTAGACACCGCCTGTGAAACGAGAGGCCGCGGGTTCGATCCCCGCACCGAAACAAATATTTGTGTGATCCACAGGTATTTGTCTCGGGTCTGGGTGTTTGTGAGACCGAAAAGTCTCTCGTAGTTTCTGATACGACACAAGACTCGATCTTAGTGTGGGGTCAGGACTATGTATGTGACTGTTGGGTGTATTTATTATTTATTTTTCCTTTTTCTCAAAAGGGGTAGGCAGGGGCGCCAAAGTGCGTGGTGGCCGTTGGTACCTACATGTTCACGGTTGCGGGGTCAAATCCCAGGGCACACTTGTGACTTTTCGGAGTTATGTGTGTATTGATAGTCCACCACGCACTTTAACGGTGAAGGAAAACATCGTGAGGAAACCTGCATACCGTAGCGATTTTAAAGAATTTCTACGGTATGTATGTCCGCCCGCACGAGGCCAGCGTGGTGGACTATATGGCCTAACCACTCCCAATCGTACTCTCGATTGTAGAGGAGGCCCGTGCCCAGCAGTGGGACGTGTATGGGCTGATACAGATACACAAAAGGATTGATTAAATTATTATTACCGATAACACCATTCGATATAGTTATTCAAAGCTGTAAATTAGTCATTGAAATAAAACTATTTTATACGGATTTTATCGCGATTTGGTTTAATTTTTACATTATTTAACTTCCCGACGTTTCGATTGCTTTACAGCTTTCGTGGTCACGGGGCGGACTGAGGTATTAGTCATCCGCTCAGTGACTGTTACAATTAAACTACCCTTAATTTATAATTATTAAACTAAAAAGTTAACTGGTTTTTGCGATCCGATCTACGCAGAAGGAGCTCACTGTGTCTTGAGGTCTGGCAGCTGGTCTTTTGGGTTCCAATTTAATTAAATGTAATCGCGAAAAAATCCGTATAAAATAATTTATTTCAATGAGTAACATTCGCGTAAATCTAAGAAACCATTATGTAAATTAGTCATTTCATAAATCTTATATTTTACGGTATAAATTGACAATTAAATTCACTCACCGGGCTGTGTTTGAACATGTGATTCTGTAATTTGTTTTCAAAGTTGAAGCCCCTAAAGCACAAATTGCATTGAAACGGAAACTTCAAGTTTGTCTTGCTCTCCTCCTAAAAAAAATACAGAACATTTTGAGTTAAAGTTTTATTATTTTTAATGACAGCCTCCGTGTCTGTATGATCTGTAATTGAATCTACACGAACCTCTGTCTGCCGTATCTGTTCCTCGGGGTTGAGTGTAATCACCCTTATCTTATTGGGGTCTAATTCAACACTTCTACGTATACATGTTTTTTTTTTTGGTTTTTCTTCTGTGTCAGTTGTCGGCTCACTGTAACAGAAATATTAATTAATAGTAGACTGCCAAGCTAGTGCCTACAAGTAGATTGCAAAGCTGAGGTCTCGAGTTCGAATCTCGAAAATATATATTTTCAATAAAAGTAAACATAATTGCGACCCAGGCCCGGAGTTCTTGGAGAATTGAACTTGAAGTCCAGTCATTCTGGTACCCCCATTTGTAGTAATGGCTGACGTATCGTAAAATGTAATGATAATTACTTTGTTTAATAAATCTGCCGCCCGGGATAAAACAGGAAAACGTTTAAGGACAAACCACAAAAAATGCTATAATGAATTTTAAGCAGTATCGTTATCGGGGTCAATATTTTTTACCAATACCATGAATGGGCATTCTCATTTTAATAAAACTTATGTTATACTGGCACCCTAACAATGCTGCTAATTATGAAGCATTCAATTATGTATGTAGCCCACATGTTCACAGTGATTGTGGGTTCAAATCCCAGGGCGTACCGCTGACTTTTCGGAGTTATGTGTGTATTGATAGTCAATCACCACGCACTTTAACGGTGAAGGAAAACATCGTGAGGAAACCTGCATACCGTAGCGATTTTAAAGAATTTCTACGGTATGTAAGTCCGCCAACCCGCACTAGGCCAGTGTGGTGGACTATATGGCCTAACCACTCTCAATCGATTCTCTCGATTGTAGAGTAGGCCCGTGCCCTGCAGTGGGACGTATATGGGCTGATATAGATAGATATCTTTTGGTGTTGAATAGCTTATTTATCCACAAAGGCTATACTGGGTATATCAAGACTGAGACCGAAAACAAAACCAGGTGGTAGTATTAGTGACTTCAGACACAATGCAAGTAAAAATTTCGCAAAAAAAATCGACAACTTTTATTTGTAATTTTTCACTTATCGTCGTATTTGGGTGATATTTACATATTTTTCCTAAAATAAACATGTAAATTATTTTTGAACACGCAATGGTACGTAAGGGTTTAAATGAGTATTTTCGCAAAAACCAGGCATATACAAACTAAACACGATGATTTTTAAAAAAATCTAAAAAATATCTGTTTTGGCGATTTTTTCATTTGCATCGTGTCTGTAACAACTAAAACTACCACCTGGCTTCGTGTTCGGTCGCAGTCTTGATATACCCTGTATAACATCACGCTATGACCACTAGGAGCGGAACATTAATGAAAAATGTTTGTTTGTTTGTTTGTTTGTTCAGAAAGCATCTGTACATGGGAGAACCCGGTCCGGTCCACTAGCTTATATTAGTAGAGATAAAAGATACCTTTGTTTTTTCTTTGTAACCTTCACCTCTTTCTTTTTCTTCTTAGGTTTCTTTTTAACCTCGGGCTCCTCTTCGGGCAGCCATTCTTCATCTTCCAGGAAATCGGTCAAATCTTCTTCTGTTATTTTCTTTGTTCTGTAAAAGAGTAATTTATTCATTACTAGCTTCTGCCCGCTAACTTCGTCTGCGTGATTAACTTTGTTTAAAAAAATATACATGTATAGATTATTTGGTATTTCTCATCCTGTCCCGTCCCGTCCCGTTATATCCCGCCCGTCCTATCTCATTCTTACTCAAGGTATGTAATCCACGCCCATCACATCCCTTTGAGTATAAAAAGTAACAAATATATCGGATTTCCGTCCTCATCCCACGGGAACACTTAATTTATCTGGATAAAATATAGTCTAAAATGTTAATCCAGTGTTAATATGGGGAATATTAGTTTTTCTCATTTATCTTCCATAATACAAAGAAACATATTTACATACAGGGTAAATAAGACATTTACCAGTTTTTAAGTTGGACTTGTACTTATATACCTGTGAAACCGCATCTCATTTCGTCTTGTAGTTTTTGCGTTATGCGCAAGTAAATAAAAAGAAACACCCTGTCTATAAATAAAATATATACCAGTTTTCAAATTGGACGTGCACCAATATTACTGTGAAAACTGTATCTCATTTCGTATGGTAGTTTTTGAGTAATGTGCAAGCAAACAAAAAGAAACAGCCTGTATGTAAATGAAATATATACCAGTTTTTGAGTTGGACCTGCACCAATGTAATTGTGAAAACTGCATCTCATTTGGTGCGGTAGTTTATGAGTAATGTGCAAGCAAACAAAAAGAAACACCCTGTATGTCAATGCAACATATATCAATTTTTAAGTTGAACCTGCAGCAATATAACTGTGAAAACCGCATCTCATTTGGTGCGGTAGTTTATGAGTAATGTGCAAGCAAACAAAAAGAAACACCCTATATGCAAATGCAACATATACCAGTTTTTAAGTTGAACCTGCAGCAATACAACTGTGAAAACCACATCTCATTTGGTGCAGTAGTTTTTGCGTGATGCGCAAGCAAACATACAGACAGACAGACAGACAAAAATTCTAAAAAAAATTGTTTTGGATACTGTTGCTGTTATAAAGACCCCCCACGTTGAAATTTCTTAAATATCTTCCATGTACAGACATCGACCATTTACATTTTTATTATATGTATAGATTTCTGCTCCACCACTCGCTTTCATGCTAACTGTTGGCGATCGCGCCATCTAGCGAGCCGATCTGATTTCATTTGATTTTTACTTTTATTTTTGCGCGCCATTTGAACATATTAATTTTTTATTTTCATATCGTATTGTATTAGCATTTTTTCAACGTACAGATGGCGCTACGTAATTTTAATATTTTTTATTTCATTACTCATTATTGTATAACTTTACTTTGCTCATGTTAATTCTCGAAAAAACGTATTAACAGTAAACGCTTGAGAGTATTTTCTTTTTTCATTTTCATTCATTAAACACAAGTAAAACACACAAATTTGACAGCCTCCGTGGCGCAGTTGGTTAGACGCTTGTGAAACGAGAGGCCGCGGGTACGATCCCCGCACCGAGACAAATGTTTGTGTGTACACAAGTATTTGTCTCGGGTCTGGGTGTTTGAGACCGTAAAGTCTCTCGTAGCTTCTGATACGACACAAGACTCGATCTTAGGGGTCAGGACTATGTATGTGACTGTTGGGTGTAAACAAAATACACGAGTCCTCTTCGCAACACTAACGATAATAATAGAACCTCACTTGAACTCTTCAAGGTTGATTCCCTGTTCGTAATCACAGAGATCTGTCTCTTCTTTAATAATATCATCATCAAATTTGTTCATGAACGTCGGCAAGTCCACATCAAGCTCGTTTTTCTTTACATTCTTCTCGTGCTGAAAGGAAAAAATACATAAACTCACGCCTTTATCTCAGAAGGGGTAGGCATAGGCACCAGGACACCCACATTTCGTATTGTATGTTCCGTTCCACAAAAGGGGGCGAGCCTATCGCCATATCGGGCACAAATTCCTGACTCCGGGTTGATAATGGATAGAAAAATCCAATATCACTTTGCTCGACCCGGGACTCGAACCCGAGACCTCAGCTTTGTAACTATACCGTAATACAACTACGCCACCGAGGCAGTCCACAAGTTTCCACATTTATACAAATAACAGAATTTACAAAACATTACGGTCGGTTGACTAACTACACAGTTTAAGTTTAGTTACAAAAGAATACGTCGTTTAGACGTCTCTTCAAACTATATGCTTTTATGAAAATATTCCATTGTTGTTCATCAGGAATATTGTAGGATTCTAACGGTGAAAGAATTTTTCAAATCGGTCCAGTAGTTTCACAGCCTATTCAATGCAAACAAACAAATCTTTCCTCTTTATATTTATTGGAATGTGCTCAAAATAGGTTTACTTAGATATTGTATATAGTCTATTTATTGTCTTTGTGTAGTTGTTTCTTGTTTAAAAAAAAAATATTTTACATATTTTTCACAACTCAAAACCTAGCACGTTTTAGGAGAATGTCCAGCCCTCACACCCGCCACTGCAACTCCTGTAAGCCAGGATCAACAGTGGCACGCATTTTAATGACACTGAGCATTGAAGCTCAGCGAGTCTCCGGGAATGTCTAACTTGTCTTTAACCCGCAACGAAATCAATCAAAACGTAGCAAGTTTTATTTAATTCTCCTATTAAATAATTTAAATAATAACAATATTTATATAGATTATACAGGGTATATCAAGACTGCGACCGAAAACGAAGCCAGGTGGTGGTATTAGTGACTTCAGACATAATGCAACTAAAAATTTCGAAAATTTCGGTAACCACTAAAACTACCACCTGGCTTCGTTTTCGGTCGCAGTCTTGACATACCCGGTATAGATTATATAGAAACACATACCTCCAATATTTTTTGATATCCAATCCTTCCCTTCCCGTTGGTATCGAAGGTCAGTGTGGATGTGGCAGCCAGGTGTGGGCTCGCGTACTTCGTAAGTTCAGGGTCCTGAGCGTCTATAGGGAACTGTGGAAGAATTATTCTTCTATATATTTTAGTCTACAACATGTTGGCTACATAATTGAATACTTTATAATTAGCAGCATTGTTAAGACTCATGTGCCAGTAATAAAAATAAAATAAATAAATACACCCAACAGTCACATACATAGTCCTGACCCCTAAGATCGAATCTTGTGTCGTGTATCAGAAACTACGAGAGACTTTTCGGTCTCACAAACACCCAGACCCGAAACAAATACCTGTGGATCACACAAATATTTGTTACGGTGCGGGGATCGAATCCGCGGCCTCTCGTTTCACAGGCAGCGTCTAACCAACTGCGCCACGGAGGCTGTCAAAGTATAACATAAGTATTATTAAAATGAGAATGACCATTCATGGTATCAGTAAAAAATATTGTTGACCCCAATACCAATACTGCTTAAAATTCATTATAGTATTTTTTATGGTTTGTCCTTAAACACTTTCCTGTTGAAACAAAACTATTAACGGATTTACCGCAATAAAATCCATAAAAATTCTTTTTATATCAATGTGTAACATTCACGTAAATATAAGAAACAAGATTTTCCTGTTTTTCCCGGGTGACAAATTTTTATAAAATAAATGATTTCTGATTTCTGATTTCTGATAATAGTCATCACATTTTTTGAAACTTCAGCCATTATTACAAATGGGGCTACCAGAGTGACTGGACATCAAGTTCAATTCTCCAAGAACTCGGGGCCTGGATAGCAATGTATTTTTTTTTTTGTATTGTATATTTTCCCTACACAAAAAAGTAGGTTTCATTGAGGGGCAAAAATCTTTGCATCAATAACAAATTTCATAGTAAAATGGGCATTCTCCTACACTAAATCATTTAGGTCCACATACCGGAGCACATCTTGTGACATACTCGTACAGCAGTGTGTGAGCTCGGAGTATTTTGTGTTTAAACTTCACCGCCTTCCGAAGCAGAGCTGTGCAATCCAAACACAACCATAGAGGTAGACCGTCTGATTTTGACACCTGAAAACATGCACACAATGATTAACTGCTATAGCAAAGTTTGTTCAAAAAAATTATAAGGTGGTCGGGAATTCAATTTCTCTGTTACAGTATAATTTCACCCCCATTACATCTCGGAACAGAAATAACTAGATGAACTGTTGGTTGCTATGATATCTCTGCCTATACGTTCAAAGATTTGAGCATAACCTTATGTATAGTTATATCATGTATACTTTTTAGACATAAACAAAAGAAATAGGCCAAACACTATGTAATTGTATTAAAATCAAATAGAAAAGAATCGTGTGAGCATTAACATCAAAACTTTGTTGCTTGGTTTAAGACAGTGTTTCTGTAACGCAATTCTAAGGAAATTTGTGTGTTAGACAAGTTATACATCTATCTAAATACTTCGAAATGTAGCGGAGACATATCTACAACTGTTACCTCAGCTAGTTTTATTGTAAACTGCATCAAATTTGAGTTAATTGGGTAAAGAGTTACGCCAAGTATAATGTATGTTATTGACTTATTAAACTATTAGAATGAATTATATCAAATGTACAGCATAACATATAGTAAAAAGATAATGGAAATAAAACAAAATGGGCATTTCTTACATCAATATTGGCTAAATCTTGAAAATAAGCTTCGAAAAGTCCAGCATTCACCATTTTTCTTTCTGTCGTCAAACAACATCTGCACAGCGGCTTTTCCATCCCAAAATCTAGTTTAAAGTCTTCTTCGTTGTCTAGGCTTGTCGTATCCATGTTTAAACTATTAAATTAAAATTAAATCAAAGAAAAAGTAATGTAAAATCATTCAAATTATTTGTAAACAATATGGCTTCCGAATGGCGACTGATGCCTGACAGAAGACAATGGCGTTGGAAAACGTTTTATTTATCTTAGTTTTTTGTTGTATATTTATTACTTTTCAAACATAAAATATTTATAATATTGTGTGCACACGTATCTTATAAAAATCGTATGCATTTATAATTGAAGTACCATGTTTAATAAAAATATATCTACTAATTACTATCCGAACAAATAAAGAATGGGATTACAAATGGCGGCCCATACGCTTGTATTAGTAATGCTATCGGAAATACTCATGGTCATTTTTTAATCAACTGGACCCAAAACAAACCCACTGAGTACTATTCGCTGGATATTCTCAGCTAGGGCCGCGTTAGATCCGGTGGTAACATTAAACCGCTACGAACCGCTTTAATAATATTTATGGTCCACTTAGACATCGATTAACGTAAATAATGTATTTCCTGGTATTTCCTAAGGAAAAAAATACCATAAAATACTAATAAATAATATACTTAATATAATAAAATTAATATAAATATCTTGTAAATAGAAAATAAGTACTATGTGTATCAACGAATATCTTGTAAATAGAAAATAAGTACTATGTGTATTGACTTGTCATAAGAGCTATTTAATTGCCTACGTGACCAATAAACGAATTTCATTTCATAAACGAATTTCATTTCATTTCATAAACGAATTTCATTTCATTTCAATGGCTATTATTACTATTTCAAAATAACTTAATCAACTAGTGAATTTGCAAGTCGTAGCAAGTTATACATAGCAGCTATTGCTAACACGACATCCGCGGCAAAACACAAGTACGCATGCCATGCCGCCCAAATCAACCAATATGCGTTTATGCAACAGTCGCTCTAAACGTCTATAGTCTCCGTAAAATCAAATACTATAATTGCTTAACACCTGTCTTTGCGCTATCCATTTTACTAACTCTTTCATAGAACACACGAGATAGCATGAAAATATTAGCCGGCCGGCGCGGCGCGTGCCGCGTACTATGCATCGTGCTTCACGAAATATTATAACCAAACAGTTTACGCGATTTATTTAGCCAGATAGCAAACTTTAGCGATTGTACGGTCAACTGGGGTGAAAAGGACTCAAGGGGGGAGTCGGAACGAAAACAAAAATCGTATTAAAGCTTCAATCTCTTCCTGAAACGATAATTGTTTGAGTATATTTTGGTATTGGAGTATAGTAGACTATATTCTTTTCTGGATAACACTACCTAGGAAATCTCAAAGTCCAAAGAAGTTATCGTTTATATGCTCCAAATTGAATGCTGGAAAAGCACTTTTATATAGGTATTTCAACCTCGGAATTCATCTATATAAAGGGATATTTCAAAGTGAAGGGTGGTATGCTGTATTATTAATACTTTCTAACAGCAAAAGGTTACTGGAAATAAGTATAGTTTGTGTACTCTACTTTTGGTGTCGTATCTCCATATCTATTGAGACTTGAGACTGAGAGACAAGATAACTTTAATTTTCTAAATTACTCATAAATAAACTCACGCCTTTTTCCCAGAGGGGTATGCAGATATGCAACCAGGACACCCACGTCTCGCCTTGCGTATTGCATCCCGCAATGTGAAAGGGGGCGAGACTTTCGTCATATCGGACACAAATTCCTGACTCCGGGCTGATAATGAATAGAAAAATCCAATATTCCTGTGCCCGACCCGGGATTCGAACCCGAGTCCTTACCTTTGCAATCATGCCGTTATACAACTGCGCCACCGAGGCATTCTCAAATTTACTCATGGAATTAATGTTAGAATATTGAATAACATTATTTTCACGTTTACGGTGCAGTATTAAAACACAATACCATTAATAAGAACACAACCATGTTTTTCTAAGCATAAAATTAATGACAAATTGATTTGACTGTAAGGAAATGATTCAGGAAAAAAAGAATTGGAACAAAATCAAACAATTAAAAAACTAAAATTTATTCATAAAAATTGACAGATCACTTCTTTTTCTTCTTTATATATTCAAAATCTACGATAAATGTTCGTATCTCCTTTCCTCTAAGAGATATGTTGAGTCCCGTATCATTGGGGACGTGGGCATCTTCCGTCCTGCCACCAGCGACCGCGCCATCATACGCGCCGTACCTCTCGTTAAAGCTGTGCGAGAATTCCCTCTCCTGCCTCCAGCGGGACCTCACGTGTTCCTCCTTGTACTGGTTCGCCGCCAGCAAAGTCTCTCGCAGACCATTTATTTTGATCTCTTGGAAGAGGCTGCCCAAGTCAAATCGCATGCTGGTTTTCTTGTAGTTCTCTAGCCTGAGTAACAGCTTGTCTCCCCACAGCTCCAACGATAGCAGATGAAGACCATCTGGTAGAATAGTCTTCAAGAATTGATGGCAATTGTCTAATGTCAACCATTTGGTGAAAGCCATGGCGGTTGCAGACACAAATACAATAGGCTGTTGATGGAATTGTAGTACATTCTTCCTTATTGCTACGTCATCGTTGGTTGTGAAGATCCTGTGTCTCCCTCTGACAACCAGACCTTGCCCATTCGCCGTCTCGTTCAGCGCCTCGTCGACTCCAAACGCGTCGTCATGTAACAACCTCCTATGCAGCATCAGTTCTACCTGACCCTCAACCAAGGATGTTCCTCCTTGCGATCTATCAGTTAAAACTGTCAGTCTTTCAGCGCCATTCTCAATGTATATCTCATTGGTAACTGGATAGTAATTCCCAGCCACTGGTTCTGCCAACGTGACGTTGTATTGCGGTCGCTGATTCAATTTCCTTTTCAAAACCTGTCTTCCGTTTGAGTCGGTGTAAAACTCCCCATTATTAAGTATGTTGCTCTGGTATCTAACTACGAATTCTTTTCCTATACCATCTGTGATTTCTATTGGTCCGACCAACCATTCGTTTTCAATGTAATCTAGCTCTTTGTATTTCCTTCTTACTGCTAAAACGTTTTGCTCAAAGACTGTACGTTTCTCATCAAATAACGCTCCTTCAAGATTCTCTGTTTTAAGTTCATTAAGTTGCTTGGGAGAAGACGCGTCTGGTCTGAAGATATAAGCTCCAGAACTCCTGTTAGCCGGGACTCTGTTATTCCCAACACATCCAGGATAATAATGGTAGGTAATTTTAACATCATCACCTACATCTCTTTTACGAAGTATCCTTTCATTTTCCTCATCACTTAGTATATTAAATCCATTAGATTTCGCATGTTTATACTCATTAACTTTAGGATCCTCTAAGCGTTGTATTTCGACTAAACTTTCTTGCCTGACTTCATTGAAGTATTTGTCTATAGGAGAATAATATTCATCGGCGTGCGAGTGTGTATCACGTTTGGTTTTCTGCAGTTTCTTTACGTAAAACGTTTTAATTCCAACCGCGTGGAGTTGAGCTATGAATACCAATTCGTGTGTGGCCGAAGATTTTCGTGTGGGTATGTTTAGTACCAAATCTGGTATCTTTACTAGCTCCGAATCGATTTTCATACCTGTGAATTGTTTAAATTGGTTTATTTTTGTTGGCAAGTGTATTTCTAGATATAGAATGTCTGTCAGCAAGCTTCAATTATTATTACTAAAGATTTCAATGGCGATACTCTGAACTTAACCATAAATGAAACACGATGACATTCGACAACGAAATTGCATAAGTCAGGGTAAATTGTTTAATTAAGACTATTATTATCTTCTGCCACAAGAAGTCTGCCTTTAAACATTATGACGGGTATAACATCATGTTTACGATGGTCGCGGTCAATTCTATAAAAGTTTTAAGACTATCTACCTGGTAGATCAAACTTATGTCATCAGAATTTCTTACCATTCGGCGCGTACACCTCATAATTGCCCTCCACCACCGGAATCCTAATCGCCTCCTTCAGATTCCACGCCAAGGAGTTGTACACTGTCACCTGCAAACAAAATGACAAGTTTTTGATCCAAATTGATTCCTTGGACTAAAACAGGTGCTCGTCCGAGGTAGCAGTGTCACATACTAAACAATAGAAAAAGCTTCGCCGCCACGATTTGGAAAATGAGATTGCTGAAGGCACAACACTTTTCTCCTCTCGTGCCTTTCCTTTTCTTTCCCCTCACATTTTACATACATAATCGTCCCGCCTGTATCCCAAAGGGGTAGGCTGAGACTATGGATCGCCACTTTGCTCGATCCTGACATATTACTTTCGCGTTATCCACTTTCATCAGTCTATTCATGCATTCTCGTCGGTTCAGGGTACTTTTGACCTGACCCTTCTTGAGGGTCACCGATTTGGATGGTGTAGGTTCGATGAGGTCGACCCTTACCGACTCTTCCATCCACACACACACATCCACATTTTAGTAAGACGAACATAGTACATTTGATGGTAAGTTAAATGGCATTCAGGAGTACCGAAGAGCGGCAGATTGATGTGGTCTTTCGCTAGTCGCCACAACTCTGCTGACCAGCATAATATATTTTCACGGTAGGCAAAGAGTCTTAGGTCTATACGAGGAAGGGAACAACACGAAAGCCGGCAAATTATTGTATTATTTATGATGCGGAAGGCAGAAAAATTAGAGAAACTTTTGTTTAGGGCCAAATCTAATGAAATTTTATGATAATTGGAACATGGTTCAAGACAATGCCTTTCCACAAGGTGAAACATGTTCTGGTTTCCCGAATCTATGTATTATAAGCAATGTATATCTTCAAAATCTCATCTGTATCAGCCCATAAACGTCCCACTGCAGGGCCTCCTCCTCTATAATCAAAGGTACGATTGAAAGGGGTTCAGCCATATAGTCCGCCACGCTGGTCTAGTGCGCGTTCGCGGACTTTACATACCCTTGAAATTCTTTAAATTCGCCACGGTATGCAGGTTTCCTCACGATGTTTTCCTTCACCATTATAGTGCAATTGACAAAATCTCATACTCACGATGAACTTGTCATTAGTTTCCGAAGTATGACAACTGGACTCGTTGAGATGACATCTGTCGTAACTGAACATTGGAGGCTTGAGAGCATCGCCTTGAGCCACTTTACTGCAGACAAAAATACTTTATTAGTGTGTGTGGTGTGTTGGTTATAACGCTACCAGAGTTCTAAGGCAAAATAAATAAAAATAAATAAATACACCCAACAGTCACATACATAGTCCTGACCCCACACTAAGATCGAGTCTTGTGTCGTGGGTACCAGGAACTACGAGAGACTTTTCGGTCTCACTAACACCCAGACCCGAAACAAATACTTGTGGTTCTCACAAACATTTGTCTTGGTGCGGGGATCGAACCCGCGGCCTCTCGTTTCACAGGCGGCGTCTAACCAACTGCGCCACGGAGGCTGTCAAAGATAAGGACAACCTGGATAAAATTTATATCATTGTCATCATCATCAGCCCTTCTGCGTCCATTGCTGGACATAGGCCTCTCCCATAGCACGCCACTGGGCTCGATCTTCAGCCCATCGTCTCCAACCGCTACCAGAATTACAAATATCATTGCTCCACCTTCAAATTGCTATGGTGTCTGCTATTTGTCATTCAAAATCTAAGCAACAACTAAAAGACGTAAAAATTGGGTACCGATTATGTCCTCTCAGATACAGAACAAAATAACAAAAAATGTGTTTCTGAATCAGGGAGAAGACAAGTTAACATTTGTTGTCGACCTATTTCTTTGCACCATATTTTCGAGAATATCGGTAGGTTTTCTTCTTAGTCTAGAATAAAGAGTGCATAGATTTTACATTTCAAATTCCTAAAGATTTTTCAGGTATGCAGGTTTCTTCATATTTATGCTTTTGGTAGGCGCTTCCCATGTTATCTCCTTCGTCGTTAAATAAATAAATACACCTAACAGTCACATACATAGGCACACATTAAGATCAATTAAGTCTTGTGTCGTGGGTATCAGAAACTACGAGACTTTTCGGTTTCACAAACACCCAGACCAGGGACAAATACTTGGGCATCACACAAATATTTGTCTCGGTGCAGGGATCGAGCCCGCGGCCTCTCGTTTCACAGCCGGCGTCCAACCAACTGCGCCACGGAGGCTGTCAATATTACTCACTTGAAGGCCTGGCGCGCTATGAGCAACGCGTCATCAATGGCCAGGTTGAGGAGACGCTCGTAGTCCCGCGTCACGTGCTGTTTCTCCGTGCCCGTGATCGCGTCGTGGTGCTGCATCACTCCTGCAATCACGGACAATAATAACCAAATGCCATTCCCCGCTCCTCTTCCCATCCAGTCAGGCTCTTCCATCCGTCAGGCTCCCCTCCCAATTTGATGGTCCGGCAACATGATGATCCAGCGTTGTGGATGTTCATGTACAGTAGTCACATACCATCAGGTCACCTGTATGCTCGTTTGCCGGACATATTAATAATAAAAAAACATCTCATTACGATGGTATGGTAAGTGCGTGGTGGCCTGCTGGTAACGGACCAGACGCAGCTGCCTACATGTTCACGGTGGTCGCGGGTTCAAATCCCAGGGCACACCTCTGACTTTTCGGAGTTATGTGTGTATTGATAGTCAATCACCACGCACTTTAACGGTGAAGGTAAACATCGTGAGGAAACCTGCATACCGTAGCGATTTTAAAGAATTTCTACGGTATGTAAGTCCGCCAACCCGCACTTGGCCAGCGTGGTGGACTATATGGCCTTACCACTCTCAATCGATTCTCTCGATTGAAGAGTAGGCCCGTGCCCTGCAGTGGGACGTATATATGGGCTGATACAGATACAGATACGAAGGTATACTTTGACGTCATCTTCCATAACGTGCGTGCGAAATACAAAGCCAATATTCCCACTATACTCCTAAAAATATTAACGTTTCAGTCATTTTACCAACAATTTAGATGCTATTTCAAATCTAGTTTATATTAAACTAATAGTAGATATTTTGCACAAAATTAAACATTGGAAACATCCCTATACTCAATATTTTTCTTACCCATAGCGCTTTTGAGTTCGTTAAGGACGAATTTGTTGTGTTCTTCTAACCCAGTCAGCACTTGCAGTTGCTTGACCATCTGAAACAAATACATTATTTTAAGGATCAATGGTAGCTTGTATTCTGCTGTCAAACAAGCTCACAAGTAATTGAAGTGGTAACGTGTAAGTTTAACGAACAGCATGACAATCTATTGAAGTATTTTATGAAAGCGAACTACCCGAACCAAATCTGCGACCAATGCGCTATCTATTAAGCCATGAGAAATCCGTGAAGTGAAAGAAAACATAGTGATTGTACAAGAGAGAAAGAAAGAAACAAAGAAAAGTTTTATTCGTTGTAACTAGCTTACAATAATGACGTTTTACAATCAATGAACAGACAAACAAATCAATAAACAAAGTAAACAGGAGATAAGAAAAAAGAGTAATAATAATAATATGTATAAAAATGATAATAAAGAAATTTAGCGAAATGTGTACACACTAAGTTTATACCAGGACTTCAGAGACTTGGTGAAGCGAGAAATAACATATTGTGAGACAAGAGTGACAGAGAAACAAAGAGAACAGTACGGGTACCGAAGGACCACGGGAACTTATTGAAGCGAGAAAGAACATAGAGTCAATGCGTCAGAGTGAAAGAGATAGACAAATAGAGAAGACAAGACTGACCTGCAGGTAATTATTCCCCTCCCTTTCGAAATACTTGGTGGTGGGGCGCGAGGTGAAGTAGCCGGTCCAGTATGCCGTCGAGTCGCTCGCGTACGGGAAGAAGTCGTCCTGTTTGACCGGCAGCTTGGGGCTGATGAAGCAAATTCAACCTTATCTCCACAGTGTAAAGCACATATTACTATTGAAAAGCGCTATTCGCGAGCAGACGCGCGTATGACGCCGAATACGAATGCTTGTGACTAATAAACAAGTAAGGCACGAGGTATTAATTACACAGGAAGTAATACAAATTCTACCAGTTTTGCTCATGAAAATTAAACTAGGTATAAAAAAATCGTGTAGATATAAGCAATGTTAGGTACAAAATGTGCTTCAGAATTTGCCAAACCGTTATACATTATACGTAATTAAAATGAAAAATAAATAAATAAATACACCCAACAGTCTCATACATAGTCCTGACCCCACACTAAGATCGAGTCTTGTGTCGAGGGTATCAGAAGCTACGAGAGACTTTTCGGTCTCACAAACACCCAGACCCGAAACAAATACCTGTGGATCACACAAATATTTGATTCGGTGCGGGGATCGAACCCGCGGCCTCTTTTCACAGGCGGCGTCTAACCAACTGCGCCACGGAGGCTGTCGTAAAAGAATTGTAATATACTCACTTAGCATCCCTCACAGACTTCAAGTAACACGTTGGAGTGGAATAAAACAGATTGATATTCATACCATCCTTCGCCGATTTAAGATTTGAGTATCTGAAAATTAAATAATTATTTTATACATTGAAATACATGAGGATTCTTGTATTCATACTTGTTGTATACTAGAGTTAACACTATGAGAAAAAAAAGTTAAGACACTGTAATAGGTATATACATTCATAACTGCCCGGCTAGCGACCGTACACAGCGGTTAAAGAGCCGTCATAGTGAGCCACGCTTCGTGTTTCTAGTTCTGTGTGTATCCGGATACAATCAGGCATCATTGTGTGGAGATGAACATCTCATGTGGATACTCTATCTGCACTGCGCTTACCGTCAGGCGCATTGTCGTCTCTTCGTCGTGTTTATTTTAAAGTAATGTTTTCACCAGTAATCTAGTTCAAGGAATAAATAATTTAGTACATTTCCAAGTTGTTAGTCAAATATTTTAAGTTTTCTTGGTTAGTTTAAACTACCACTGTCAGCGAGCCATCATGCACAAGCAATAACGAAACGCATTCCGATTTTTTTTAATTTTTTTTTAAACCTCCACCAACCCAACGAAACAACATCGAAGTCTTTAATAAATTACCAAGTAATATGTTACATCGGCAATCTTAGTATACGCAGAAACAGTTTTATAACCTTCCAACTAGGATAGTAAACCAAACACCGAAGACTCACAATAATAGAAAACCTCACCCACAATAAGAAGTATTGAACAATGTAATACAGAGTGAAATATTTTTGGTTAATTATTGCAACATCGTAAATTACTTACATTTTTTTATACCAAAATGCGGCTTTAAAATGATAATACTCACTCAATAAGCTTGTCTAAGTTTTTATACCACATGTTGGCGTCCTGGTAGGTGAAGTCACCACCCATGGTGATAATAACGTTGTTGGTTTTATAGTGTAGGGACTGTTTGCTCACGTAGTCGAGGAACACAGCCACCTGTTGTTATGGCACTATTACCGTAAGTGGTGGAATCATCGTCAATAATTATGCAGGGTATATCAAGACTGCGACCGAAAACAAAGCCAGGTGGTAGTATTAGTGACTTCAGACACAATGCAACTAAAAATTTCGCAATAAAAATCGACAACTTTTTTTTTGTCATTTTTTACTTGTCGTATTTGGGTGACATATACATAGTTTTCCTATAATAATGATGTACACCTCTTTATTTTTAAACACGGAATGGTACGTAAGGGTTTAAATTAGTATTTTCGCAAAAAAATAGGTATTTACTACCCAAACACGATGATTTCTAAAAGATTCTAAAAAAATATCTAACTATTTTGGCGAAATTTTTATTTGCATCGTGTTTGTAACCACTAAAACTACCACCTGGCTTCGTTTTCGGTTGCAGTCTTGATATACCATGTTTAAGTATAAGGAGGAGATTAATAAGCAATCCCAATCCCTATCTAAGATCGATCCCGAAAATAGACCAATCAGAACACATCAAATGTGAGCGCGGCGACAATACCTTGAGCTCATTGGTCTATTTTCGCGATCGATCTTTAGACATGAAGAACGTTTATTAATCTCGGCCAATAGTCTATTCGCCTAAATCCGAAAGTAGTATAATTCCGATAATCACTAACAGCCTTATTCATAGACGTTTAAAACCTATTTTAGTTATCGAATATTTTGTCTTTTTCGCTCAAACTGAATTCAAAAGTCGTTGGAAAGAGACAAAACATTCGATAAATAAATTAGTATCACTAATTCCTTTTAAGGTTTAACCGAAGAGGGCGTGTGAATTGGTATTGCGGTTAAATTAATGTTACATACATACATAAACTCACGCCTTTATCCCCGAAGGGGTAGGCAGAGGCGTCACTAGGACACCCACATTTCGCCTTGCATGTTCCGTCCCACGATGTGATAGGGGGTGAGCCTATCGCCATATCAGGCACAAATTCCTGACTCCGGGCTGATAATGAATAGAAAAACCCAATATCACTTTGCCCGACCCGGGACTCGAACCCGAGACCTCAGCTTTGTAACCGTACCGTAATACAACTACGCCACCGAGGCAGTTTTTTAAATGAATGTTGTTGGAGCAAAATATACTGCTGTATTCAGGAGATTGCGTTGAATGGCGAGACGAGTATTCCATTCACTTTAAAGCGATACGACCGCTCATGGACAGTAGAAAACCAAACACAATGAATTACAAAGCATTGCTTGTTATCGGAATTTTCCGACATTTGGATTTACTCGAATAGAATAAACATACGTAAGCTCTCGTCTTTATGCGTGTAAAGAGGTTTTTAAATGTGTGCTGGTATAGGATTTGTAAGGACCCAGCTCGGCCGCAATATTCACAGCGTGCAGGGATGAAAGTTTCACACAGCTCGCCAAGCTTATTCCGTCACAAAAGATAGCGAGCCTATCGTCTTTCAACATATTCTAGACCCTGCCAAAATACGAGGTTTTTCAAACCATAGAAAACCGACAAAGTGTATTGGAATCTTCAACCTCACAATTCATAGACTCCGAAATATAACTCTAATCTCTGGCATTGTATATGACTTTTTCAAACCAAAAACCTAATACAAAATGGGAGGTCGAAACCTAGGACTTAATCATTCAGTAAATAGTCTATGAATTCTTGTTCAAGGTGTGGCTCGGACAGACAGGTAATTAATTTGATTTAAGGAAAAATGTGTCATTTTTTTCATAATTCCTCACTGTTGCTTTATGACGATTAATAACCGTTTTATTAATAAAATTCTACCTAGCGATGGAGATAGATAAGACTAATATAAACCGCAAAGAAGTATCGCTTTATATCAGTAACAACAAACAAAAAAACTTACTAAATGGTTCTTTTTATCCTAGCGCGACAAAGTACTCACAATGCTGATGGTAATCGCCATAGATAATACACTATAGCGCAGTGCAGATAGAGTATTCACATGAGATGTTCATCTCCACACAATGATGTCTTGTATCCGGATACACAGAACACGAAACACGAAGCGTGGCCCACTATGACGGCTTCTTAACCGTTGTACGCTTTATGAATTTCTACACAGTTAAGCAGGTTTCCTCACGATGATTTCTTTGGCCTTTTTAATTGATATGACTCCGAAAATTCCCTGGGATTCAAAACTGTCTCGGCAGCCGCACCTGTCCCGTTACCAACAGGCCACCACGCACTTCTCTAGGTTGTAGTGCCGTGCTCAACAGTGGGAATAAGGGCTGATACAATATCCCGGGTATATCAAGACTGCGCGACCGAAAAAGAAGCTAGGTGGTAGTTTTAGTGATAACAGACACAATGCAATGAAAAATTTCGCAAAAAATGCGACGGCTTTTTTTGCAATGTTATAAACATCATCGTGTTTGGGTGGTAAATACCTAGTTTTTGCGAATGTAGTCGTTTAAATCTTTGCCTACCACTTCTTAAAAATAAACAGGTGTACATTATTATTTTAATAAAATTGTGTATTTATCACCCGTACACGAGGATCAGTAAAAAAAATCCAAAAAAAAAGATGTTTTTTTTTTTTTTTGCGAAATTTTTAGTTGCATTGTGTTTGAAGTCGCTAATAATACCTGGCTTCGTTTTCGGTCGCGGTCTTGAGATAACTCTATAGGTGTCTATCTATATCAGCCCATATACGTCCCACTACAGGGCACGGGCCTCCTCTACAATCGAGAGTACGATTGAGAGGTACATTGGAAAGGCAGGACAATACATACCAGTTATATCTAGAATGCGACCGAAAACGAAGCCAGGTGTTAATTTTCGTGCGTACAGATACAATGCAAATGAAAATTTCGTCGATTTTTTTACAATTTTGTATCATCGTTTTTGGGTGGTTAATACATAGATTTTGCTAAAATTATAATTTAAGCCCTTGCGTGCCATTGCGATATTAAAAATAAAAGGGTACATACGTTATAATTTTAGGAAAAACTACGCATTTGTGATTTATCACCAAAATACGACGATAGGTAAAAAAATAAGTACAAAAAAAATCGTCGGTGTTCTTGCAAAGTTTCTATTTGCTTTGTCTCTAAAGTCACTAATACTACCATCTGGCTTCGTTTTCGGACGCAGTCTTGATATACCCTGTATAAATATATTTATATGTCGACTTACTCAATCAATTTGTCTAAGTTTTTGAACCACATATTCGCGTCTTGATAGTTGAAATCGTCTCCCATAGTGACTAGAATATTGTCCGTTCGATACTTAGACGCCATGCTGTAGCATATGCCTAAGAAGCGGTCGATCTACAAATAAATAAAAACTATTTATTAAAAAAATGGCGAAAAATATTTGCGAAAGCAATCAGTATTTTTACTAAACCACGACAATAATAAAAGCTTTCTATACATACGAGTAAAGTAAATAGATATCAATTTAAATATAAATAAAACCGCTTTTCATTTTAGGCTGTAATTATAGTTTTTAGCCGACTACAAAAAAATGGAGTTTAAGTTATGTTATACTAATAAAACTATGGGTATAGCATAGTTAAATAGCTCTGTTTATTGATTAATCATAAAATATAAACCGTACTCTCAAAATTTGCAATGTTATTGTGAAAAGTTTTAATCCATTCATATGTTATAAAATGGTATAATTGGATGAACTCATGAAATGAAATCTAATCGTGAACCTGCCACACTAGTTCAAGTGCGGTTGCGCAAACACGAGTTTGCACCAGTCTCGAATTGAAAATTGGAACAGTTTGCGAAGTTATTTGCCCGAAACGTTCCAGTATACTGGTGCAAACTCAGACTTGCACAGTTATATCATTACGTGTGTGGCGGCCATAAGCGTTAAAACGTTGCTGTAGGTCGTTTCAGCTACAGTACAGATTATATGTGACTCAGAAAACCGACGGGAGGAAACAGCTTAAAGCCCCATTTACAAACATACATACATAATCATCACGCCTGTATCTTATAGGGGTAGGCAGAGACTATGGATCGCCACTTTACTCGATCCTGACATACAACTTTCGCTTCATCCACTTTCATCATTCTCTTCATGCATTCTCGTCGGTTCTGGGTACTTTTGACCTGACCCTTCTTGAGGGTATCACCGATTTGGATGGTGTAGGTTCGGTGAGGTCGATCCCTACCGACTCTTCCATCCACACTCGCCTTGTAAATTTGCTTAGTTATTCTCCTTTCATCCATCCTCTATACATGACGAAACCATCGTACCAACAAGCCTCATTTATCGTAAGGATATGAAAAAGTTGTAATGTGGTGGTAGGTCTCTCATATGTGAGAGGCCGCCTGGGTAGGTACCACCGCAATGTCTATTTCTCCCGCCAAACACCAGTGTAAATGCACTGTTGTGTTCCGGTTTGAAGTACATTGTAGCCAGAGTAACTACTGGACATATTGAGACTTAACATCTTATGTCTCAGGATGGCGAGCGCAGTGGAATGCCAAGCATTGCCTTGTAATTCATGGTGTTGTTTGGTTTTGCTACTGTCCATGAGCGGTCGTATCGCTTACCATCAGGCGAATGGCATGCTCGTCTCGCCATACATTTGCAATAAAAAAAAAAAAAAAATGTAAACATTTGTCAGAACACGATAATCTATGGCGGTTATTATGCGATAGTCGCATACGAATCTCGCCGCGAGAAACTCCGCGTGTAAATTGGGCTTTACTTTGCGGGTCCTTTAGTGAGTGAGATTACAGAAGACTATAACTAGTGGTAGAATAGTCCAATCCGCCCGACAGAATCAGTTATAGTAAACTCAAGGAAATTGCGAATTCCGTGTTCACAAGTATAATGAGAGATAGATTTAACTCTGGAGGATGCTCCTGCACTTCATTTACCATCAAGCGCATTCTAGTCACGTAGTCATGTATCAGTCTATACGTCCCACCGCTGGGCACGGGCCTACTTTACAACCGAGAGATTGAGAGTGGTTAGACCATATAGTCCACCACGCTGGCCTAGTGCGGGTTGGCGGACTTACATACCGTAGAAATTTTTTAAAATCGCTACGGTATGCAGGTTTCCTCACGATGTTTTCCTTCACCGTTAAAGTGCGTGGTGACTATCAATACACACATAACTCCGAAAGTCAGAGGTGATGATCACGTTGTCATGCTAGTCGAAATTCTAACTCGTTATATTAAGCCCATTGCTTTGACAACACAAACATGCATGCAAATTCAATGGCTAGTACAATAAACATGCTATTTTATATACCAGGTACATCAAGACTGCGACCAACAACGAAGCCACGTGGTAGTTTTAGTGTTTACAGACACAACGCAAGTTCTAAAAATTTCGCAAAAAAGAGACAGTTTTTTTTTTGAATTTTTTAAACATCATCGTGTTTGGGTGGTAAAAATCTAAATTTTGAGAAAATAGTAATTTAAAGCGTTGCTTACCATTGCGTCTTTAAAAATAAACAGGTGTACATTATTCTTTTAATAAAATTATGTATTTACCACCCCAATACTACGATCAATAAGAAAAAAAAAATGACAATTTTTTTTGCGAAATTTTTAGTTTCGTTGTGTTTGAAGTCACGAATAATAATAAATACCACCTGATATCGTTTTCGGTCGCGGTCTTGGGATACCCTGTATAAAAAACATCACAAATACATTTATCCCTCGTTTTACTACTTTTAGGTTCATCCGTTTAAAAGCTATACCCAAAACATACACAAGTAAGTTTCCTTTTAAAAAATATAAGCGAAACCACGGCACGCTGCTTTGCGAATTTCTACCAGACTTACTCAATCAATAGATCCAAATTCTTGAACCACATTGAAGCGTCTTGGTAGTGGAAATCCTCGCCCATAGTAATCAATATGTTGTTACTCTTGTACCCTTCAGACATTTTACGGCAAATCTCTAGGAATTTTGCCACCTACAACATTTCTTAAATTATAAATACGCCCAACAGTCACATACATAGTCCTGACCCCACACTAAGATCGAGACTTGTGTATTGTATCAAAAACCCAGAAACAAATAGCTGTGGATCACACAAATATTTGTATTGATATGAGGATTGAAGCGACAAGGCTTCTCGTTTCGCCGGCGTCTAACCAACTGCACCAGAGTCATTTTTCAAATTGTTTTTACTGGTGTCCCACAAAGTTATCTCATATGTGAGGTTTCGTTATGAATTGCTCTGAATTAAACTAAACTAAGGCGTGACTCCTGTATAATCACTGTATTGTAAACTTGTTTTGAAAAGAGCAACGCTAGAGTTTCTTGCCCGTTCTGCTCTGGCGAAAACAGCCTTTTAAACCGGGCGGTTGAGGAATAAGTGACCGAATCTAACTAACTAAACTAAATAACATGAACAATTTATAGATTCAATAAAATATTTTCATTTTTGATAGCCTCCGTGGCGCAGTAGGTTAAACGCAGTCTGTGTAACGCGAGACTGCGGGAGACGACAGACAGATGTTCGTGCGTACCACAAGTATTTGTTTCGGGTCTGGGTGTTTGTGCGACCGAAAAGTGTCTCGTAATATCTAATACACGACACAAGACTCGATCTTAGTATAGGGTCAGGACTATGTATGTGACTGCTCGGTGTATTTATTTATTTTCTTATTTATCTCATTTCTATTTGTAAAATCTCATCAAAGTTGCCCTTAATTTGAATTTGCGAAAGCCAGTAAACTCATAATAAGTTTGTAACGGAAGTAAGTAACGAGCTGTGTGGCACTAGTAACACCTCAACAACCTATTTTAATTATCGTATGCTTTGTCTTCTTCGCTCCAACTGAATTCTAAAGTCGTTCGAAAGGGACAAAAGATTCGGTAACAAAAATAGGTTTTGAATAAAGCCGTTAAAGATTAATTGACGTGACATTATGTATGTAAAGATACACAAAAATCAATTTAGACATTATGTAATACATAAATACAAGAAAACGTTTCATCATTCACTGCCACTGTCACGTCTTTTTCCCAAAATTGAATTATTAGTAGTTCTGGCATAAGTACATATTATCATAAAAAAAAATTTATTTGATTATTAATTGCTAATATATTTTTCAGTGCATTCATAGTATTCTGTATAAATTGAAGATACTGTACTATAAAGGTATTGATAAATTATTATGATTCATGATTAATGAATATACATTTTAGTTAAAATATTATAAAGTATTTTATAAGTTATCATAACAAAATAGCAAAATCTTGAAAGCACGATTTATAAGTTTTCTTAAATTAACTAATACTAAAGTAAAATAATAAATTACACAAATTAAAAAATGAATTTTATAGATTTAGTCCCGCAGTACCTATAATAGTAACACCTTCTTTATTTATTTATGTATTCATATACATAAATAAATTCTATTAATAAATTTAAATATACCGGCATCTATTAATTGAAACACGAACTATTTGTTAAAGTTGTGCCACTTATAAATAGATAACGTGAACTATTTATTATAGTAGCGTCATCTATTAATTGGTGACCCGTACTATTAATTTTAAAAATAGCGCCATCTATAAATCATAACTCGAACTATACAATGCAACGCCATTTATAAATTGAAAACAGATTTATTGGAAAATTTGCGCCATCTAATTCTTTTTTTTTTCTTCTTTCTGGCCATCGAAGAATTAAAACTCGAACTATCAAACAAATGCTGCGTCCCCTATAAATTGAAATCCGAACTGTGTATAGACTGTAGCGCTACCTGTGTAATTAAATGAAACTATTTATAGATTATAACGCCACCTATACTATTAAAGCATTGTCCTACATCAAAACTTTGTTGTATGTTATAAGTTCTTACCTTATTGTCAACATTGAACAGGGGCGAGTCGGGATCGTCGATGATAGGTTCGTCGTCACACAACACGTCGAAACAGAACCCCGGGGGAGGAGAGTATGTGTTGTATAACACGCCCGTGAATATATCCGACGATTTACCTGAGTACACCAATAATATCATTAAAATACTCGGTTTCCATACTAGGATATATTGTACTGTTAGGAGCTATCAGATTAAATTTATTTGGTTGGAAACCTCTTTTGTCGGTCGTCGCGCTATGTGATAGGCACTCCATACTCGTGCCGTAGCTCGGTTGATTTTGAAGAAAAGGATTACCTTGGTAACGGTTTGGGAGTGTAGGAAAATTGCAGATATTTGTTAATTGATTGTTTCTTTTTAAATTCACAAGTAAATTAGATAGATTTCAAAAGTTTGTTAATTTAGTTTGTTTGCTATTTAATTTGTGTAATTTTATGTTAAAATATACGAAGGATATTTATGATTTTGTTCTTTTCCCACCTCTGGTTTCTAAAAGTACTGTATCAGCCCATACACGTCCCACTGCAGGCACGGGCCTCTACAATTGAGAGTACGATTGAGAGGGGTTAGTACAGTCCACGCTGGCCTAGTACAAGGACTTTACATACCATAGAAATTATTATAAATCGCTACGGTATGCAGGTTTTTACGATGTTTTCCTTCATCGTTTTATAGGATATCCTATATCCACTTTATATTTGGACTTGCTAAATAAGGTCCAGACAAGAGTCCTCGGAGTTTAACGGTGAGTTAAAACCTGCATACCGTAGCCATTTTAAAGAATTTCTACGGTATGTAAGTCCGCCAACCCGCACTTGGCCAGCGTGGTGGACTATATGGCCTAACCACTCCCAATCGATTCTCTCGATTGTAGAGTAGGCCCGTGCCCTGCAGTGGGACGTATATGGGTTGATACAGAAGACATAACCGACGACGTGTATGAAGAGAAAATGACAGTTATAAAGCGGCACAAATACATAGTGTCCTAGTAATTCGCAACACCTCTTTTATTTTTGTTTTTGTCTACCCCTGTGCAGTTTGCTTATGATTGTGACTTCAGAAGACATTAGGTTGACCGATGAAAAGTTAATTTTGCCAATTGATTTTACATACATACATAAACTCACGCCTTTATCCCAGAAGGGGTAGGCAGAGGCGCCACCAGGTCACCCACATTTCGCCTTGTATGTTCCGTCCCATGTGATAGCAACAGCGAGTATATCAAGGAAATACATCGGCGTAGTCACAATTCACTACACAACCCACCGAGATCGTCGTCCCCGCGCCAGATCATCTCCATGTCCTGGCGGTGCAGCCTGGCCGCCTTGTCCTGGTAGTCGATGCGGCCGAGGAACAGTCCGTCGTACCCCATGGCGGCCAGCAGCGACGCGAACTCCCGCGAGTGGCCGAACGGATCGATCTGCCAGCCCACGCGCGGCAGCCCGCACGCGCCGAACGTCTCGTTCAACTTGCTGTGACCAAAATGAAATATCAATAAGACCAGACCAGAGAAGTCATCGTTTCGCAGAAGACGTGGTGGACTAAATGCCTGAGGCAATCCAAATTGAAAGAAAGAAAAAAGAAATACATTACTGAAGGCGTAAATCTATATACAGGGTATATCAAGACCGCGACCGAAAACGAAGCCAGGTGATGCAACTAAAAATTCCGCAAAATAAATCGTCATTTTTTTTTTGGTAATTTTTTTGGGTGATCAATACATATTTTATCCAAAATAATGATGTACACCTTTTTATTTTTAAAGACGCAATGATACGTAAGGGTTTAAATTACTATTTTCGCAAAAACTAAGGATTTACCACCTAAAAACAACGTTTTTTAAAAATTTTTAAAAAATAATTATCGCTTATTTTGCGAAATTTTTTGTTGCATTCTGTCTAAAGTCACTAATACTACCACCTGGCTTCGTTTTAGGTCATAGTCTGGATATACCCTGTATATATTATATCAATGTCGTAACAAAATGAGTACTCACCTGAGACCGAATGTGAACTGATCAATCGTACTTTGATAATGCGCGGCCGCCTCATCATTCATAGACCATGCTCCTCCTGCATAAATAAATAAATACACCCAACAGTCACATACATAGTCCTGACCCCACACTAAGATCAAGTCTTGTGCCGTGGGTATCAGGAACTACGAGACACTTTTCGGTCACACAAACACCCAGACCTGAAACAAATATTTGTGGTTCTCACAAACATTTGTCTCGGTGCGGGGATCGAACCCGCGGCCTCTCGATTCACAGGCGGCGACTAACCAACTGCGCCACGGAGGCTGTCGCAATACAAGATTTATTATAACGAAAACAACAATTTGAATTACACAGAGGTCTTTACAATATTATTGACCACATATGGATATGCCTATAAGGCCGCTGGCAGATGCTGGATGCAACAAGCTGAAAACAGGGTGTAATCGCGCCATTTGGAGGAGGCCTATGTTCAGCAGTGGACAATAAAAGGCTGATGATGAAATATAATGCAAACTCGATGTAATAAATGTTGCATGTTGTATGTAGGCCGCTTCCCAAAATCGCTGTGATCCTCGAGGCTTCAACAGATGACTAAAGAAAGACAAAGACAGAGATTTCTACAGAAAAATAGACATACCGGCGAACTGCAGCCGTCCTTGTCTGACGAGGGTGTGAACCCTGTCCCGCACGCTCTCAGGCTGTTTCACCCACCACTTCCAGAAGTACGCCGTCTCCACGTAGATGAACCTGCGTACCAGAACACACCGTTTTATAAATATTTCCACAATAGTGCTGGAGTTTGGAGTGGTCTGATCTCTCTTAATAGAATTCTCGATCGTCGAGGATACCACAGATGTTTTTGTTTTTATTGCTTTGAAGTGCGAGACGAGCCATTCGCCTGATGGTAAGCGATACCGCTCATGGCCAGTAGCAAAACCAAACACCATAAATTACAAGGCAATCCTAGGCACTCCACTGCGTTTGCCATCCTGAGACATAAGATGTTAAGTCTCATTACGTCCAGTAGTATGTCTCATTCTGTACCTTCTCTTAGGATCCTCCCACAGCTCTTTAACCACCGAATCAATGATGTACTGAACTCCCGCTTTCTGGATGTCATTCCTACCTGTAAAACGAGAAAATAATTCACCATTTAATAAGTCCGACAAACAAGCGAATGGTACGTCTGAATCCTTATGCTAAGTAATTACACAACAAAATCTAATAGACATACTACATACGGCAGCGAGTGGCTGCGTAAAGCAGCAGACCGGGCTCTGTGGCGTAACTTGAGAGAGGCCTACGAGGCGTAACTTGAGAAATACGCACAGACAAACTTCAACAAAATCAAATCATTGTTTTGGGTTCTATTACGTACAGACGCCCCATATTAGTTTTCTAATTTATCTTCCATGTAAAGACATCGATTGGGTACAAATTTGTTGTTTACTTACTTCCATAGTAATACTGGTCCACTGTCTTGAGCCAGCCGACATCGTCGTGCGTGTGTGGAACTATATGCACGTTCAGAACTCCCTCCTGGGTCTTTGGACAACTCTAGAACAAACATGAATAGGTATTAATATTATTACATACATACATAAACTCACGCCTTTATCCCAGAAGGGGTAGGCAGAGGCGCCACCAGGACACCCACATTTCACCTTGTATGTTCCGTCCCATGATGTGATAGGGGCGAACCTATCGCCATATCGGGCAAAAATTCCTGACTCCGGGCTGATAATGAATAGAAAAACCCAATATCACTTTGCCCGACCCGGGATTCGAGCCCGAGACCTCAGCTTTGTAGTCGTACCGCAGTGCAACTACGCCACCGAGGCAATCTATTAAAATTTTTAGTTGCAGATTATAACGGCCTCATTCAAAGGCTGGTTTTAAAACTATTTTATGTATAGAATCGACCGCCTCGGTGGCGCAGTTGTACTACTGTACTGCGACATAAGATGTTAAGTCTCAATATGTCCAGTTACTCGGGCTGTTTGTTGGAGTAATACACATTGCGGTGGTACCTACCCAGGCGGCCTCTCACATAGACCTAGCTACATTTGAAAAGTCAAGATTGTAACCTTGATTAAATAGTATGTATAGTATTCTTATGTATTTCTTTTTTTTTATTGCAATGAATAGCGAGACGAGCATGCCATTTGCCTGATGGTAAGCAATACGACCGCTCATGGACAGTAGCAAAACCAAACAACACCATGAATTCCAAGGTAATGTTTGGCATTCCACTGCGCTCGCCATTCTGAGACATAAGATGTTAAGTCTCAATATGTCCAGTAGATACTCTGGCTACAATGTCCTTCAAACCGGAACAACACAGTGCATTTACACTGCTGTTTGGCGGGAGAAATAGACATTGCGGTGGTACCTACCCAGGAGGCCTCTCACATATGAGAGACCTACCACCAGTAAATAGACTTAACATTGTCCGCAATATATAATGTTAAAGTAAACATATAATATTATATACGGCACATATCTTTAACCTTTCAACTTTGATAACAAGATCGAGGCAACGCAAATAAACTTTGTAATGTTTAATATTAACTAGAAATGGTTCAACAAACTCCATTTTATTATAATCTTTGAATGGAGACTGCCTCGGTGGCGTAGGTACTACGGTAGGATTACAAAGCCGAGGTCTCGGGTTCGAATTCAGTTATATAGGATTTTGATGTTCATTATCAGCCCGGAGTTAGGAATTTGTGCCAGATATGGCGATAGGCTCGCCCCCTATCACATCGTGGGAGGGAATATACAAGGCGAAATGTGGGTGTCTGCGATAAATGATAAAGGTTTGAGTTTATGTATGTATATTTTAGGTGGAAGTTTACTGTCGAAAGACCTCCAAGAATTTTCATGATGACCTGTCAGAAATCTGCGATTTCTATTGGCGGTCGTTTGTCGCCAGTTGTAAAACTAGACGCGGGTTCGATCCCCGCACCGAGACAAATATTTGTGGAAACTATCAGCAATCATTTCTGAAGTGGGTGTTAGTGAAACCTAAAAGTCTTTCATAGTTTCTGAAACACAAGACTCAATGAATTTTTGGTTCGAATTGAAAAACTCGGTCTGCCGTTTTCATTTTTCCGATTGATCCCCTTATAAGATAATATTCCTTTTCTTATTTGCCATGCTTCTTTTAAACAAAGGGATAAACATTGTAATTGTTTACTTACTTCATAACCACAAGACTCTCCATCTCTGGGTGTGATTTTGTCTTGAATAGGCGTTGATAATACGGCGCCAAGCGTCCCAAATAACAGCAAGAAGACGAGCATTGTTATCTGTAAAAAAGTACATATATAAGAACATTAATTTGAAAATTAAAATAACTCCTACTAACCCTACTAATAAAGTTGAAAATTTGTGTGTTCGTTACTTCGTCACGTTCAATTAGCTGGACCAATTTTGATAAAGGAGAATGACCATTTTACTATGAAACTTGGTATCGATGCGAAGAATTTTGTCCCTCGATGAAAACTTTTTTGTGTAGGGCAAAATATATATATTTTCAATAAAAATAACGTAATTGCGACCCAGGCCCGGAGTTCTTGGAGAAATTATTGAAGTCCAGTCACTCTGGTAGCCTGATTTGTAGTAATGGCTGACGTATCGTAAAATATGATGATAATTACTTTATTTTATAAAAAATTGTCGCCCGGGATAAAACAGGAAAACGTTTAAGGACAAACCATAAAAATTGCTATAATGATTTTTAAGCAGTATCGGGGTCAACGATATTTTTACCGATACCATGAATGGTCTTTCTCCTTTGGTATCGACGTAGCTAGAATAACACAGGCTAGGTACTTATTATCCCAAAAATTGAGTGTTCCCGTGGGATGAGCAAGGAATTCAAATATGTATATTTGCTACTCTTTGTAACTCAGAGGGATAGTTTGGGAAAGAATATGTGGCGGATTAAATTGGATATAAAAGGCATTCCATGAGTCATGAAACAGAATGACGGGACACAACGTTATGTTACGAAAAGGGGCGGGAAAAGTTTCTCGTAGTTCGTCCTAGCCACGACACAAGACTCAATCTTAGTGTGGATTCAGGACTATGTATGTGACTGTTGGGTGTATTTATTTATTTATGTGCGGGTTTGCGGACTTCAAATACTGTAGAAAACCTTGTGGAGTTCTCGAAATAAGCATGTTTCCTTGTAATGTTTTCTTCACCAGTTAAATGAACAATAATAAGCAATTATCTGCAAATAATATTATCATGTTCTATATGGTTTATTGCGTATAATCAAATTGTTACACTTATGTATGTATAATTTACAATGAATAGCTGGTATAATTATTGTTGATAAACACAACATTTACCTCCAATGCCTTAAGATTAAAGGCCTTTTTAACAGTTTCATTACAAATCAAAAACGATTCCTTTGGGGAAACTTACCACCCATACATTTTTTAACTTCTTTAGTATTTCTTAGAATATGTTTTGAATACTTTGAATGACAAGACGAGCCAGACTCCCACGTTTCGCCCTGTGTATTCCGTCCCATGATGTGATAGGGGGCGAGCCCATCGCCATTTCGGGCACTTTCTGACTCCGGGCTGATAATGAAAAGAAAAATCCAATATCGCTGTGCTCGACCCGGGATTCGAATGCAAAACCGGATTGTATAATTATTGTTGAGAGTATTTACTTTGCCTAGTCTTAAAACCCAGTAAGCTTGCGATTAAAAAACACAGCACGTTTTATTCTTGAGAAGTAACGGGTACTAGGAGAGCATTGATGTTAAGAGGTCAATAATGCGACTACAGCTCGCGGACGCGCGTTCTATACCACCTCACTCTTATGCTATCCTGGTACTTTTTTTAACACATTGCATACATAGTTATGGGGTTTAGGGTTCCGTAGTAGTAAACATGAAATAGGAATCTTATAAGAGCTTTGTTGTCCGTCTGTCTGTCAAGAAAACCTAAATATTGATTTAGTTTTGAATTTGACTCACGAAATATAGCAAGAACTTATATTATAAATATAAGAATGTACTGTATCAGCCCTTCATAGTTCTACACCCGAGTTTAATTGAGAAGGTTGTGCCATAAAATACTTAGGCCTGGTGCCTGTTGGCGGACTTCGTATACCAAAGAAAATCTTATTAAAATCTTTATGCAGGTTTCCTCTTGTTTTCCGTCTTTAAACTGCGTGTTAGTTTATTAATAAACGACTCCGTAAATTCAGAGGTGAGAGCACGTGTGAGACCACCATGTCGGCAGCCGCGTCTGGTCTCAGGTATATCGCCATTTTAGAACCAAATCCTAAATTTATTTAAATACGACGAGCTAAACTGGTTCACAATCGAAGAGCCCTACAAGATATTTGACCTCTGGAGTGTCATTGCACTCCGGGTATTTTTATTCCGGTTTGGCAAAGTGAATTCTTTACATCTGATAGTGAGTGCAGTTCAGGTAGAACGAAAGACGTAACTCATAAGAGACCGTTAATGTAAAATATTAATCAATACAAATATTAAATCTTATTTCAAATATTTTTTTGGTAACTATATGTAATTTTAATTTCATTTATTCAATATTTGTATTTTTTTTAATCAAATAATAATGCTGTTTTTGTTAATGATGTGTTCACGTATAATTGGCGCATTATCGGCTTTAAACATTATTATTATATCTTAAAGAGTGTATTTAATATTAAGTTGTGCTGTTGGTAATCCTAATAAATAAATAAATTCCTATACTTAAGCCGAGCCGAAGTATGTATTTACGATTGAATTACATATTACGCGATGTATTATAAATATATTTATATCCTTTCTCCCGTTGTTGGCCGCATTTTTAATAATTATGTTGAAATTTTACTCAAAAACGTCGAGTAGTTAGTGCATCAAAACGCAGCAAAATTAATCACGCGCTTACGAATGAATTTTAATTAATATAAATCATAATCGGTATATAGAGATAGAGATAATCGGTATAAAAAAATAATAGTAAAATTATTGGCCGAAAGATAACACCAATGAGTAGAATTTTAGGAAAAAAAAACGGGACGTTCCGTTACAATTTGGGATTATTATGTGCCTACACTTATTCAATAATTGCAGGACGCATGATTTTATTTTCTCGACAAAAATTCCATGTTATCTTTTATTGTAATTTGAGCCTGACATAAATATTATGACAAACTATTAATTTATTATTAAACCACAAGGGATAATGTAGGTATGCGATAATAAATGAGGAAAATATAGAAACATAAGTATCGTGCCTAACTCGTCACCAACACAAAATGTAGTATAAAAATAAAAGTATACTTATAAGTACTCACTGCCTCTTCATATGGACACCATCAAAATAAATTAATCCAGTTTGCGTAAGAAATAAAATAATAATAAAGAAATCAAACTGCACACAATCACCTCCCTTCGCCTTTATTTATTGACTGATTATTTTTTTAGCAAACAAATCCTGTTTGCTGTTTCCGACGTCTACTTTCAGTATTGCTATATTCAGATAATTTTATTTTTCGAATCGATCGATTTATACCAATGAATGGATATATCAACCAGGAAACAAGTAAAAACTGTACTCCCTGCACCAACTCACACGAGGCCAGCGTGATGGACAATTTGGACTAACCCCTTTCAATCATACTCTTGATTGTAGAGGAGGCCCGTGCACTGCAGTGGATCGTTTAAGGGCTGATACGAATACTAGTAAAAATTGGCACTAAATTGTGAGCAACAGGCAGTGAACATGCAAAGCTACGAGATATGATATCACGGTACCTTAGTGAACTTGTAGAATGTGCTAACGCTAATGCGCAGGTCACCCTTAGAGACCATTATTCTAAGTTCTTTTTTTCTAACATATGTCATTTACAAATTGGAGGTAATCTGCGTTTACAAAGCAACGCGACAATTATTAAATTAAAAGTTACAATTACCTAATTCGTGTAATTAAATAAAATTTAAATGTGCTGACGACAAGTATATTTTATACTGATATAAATGATTTACGAGATCTAGATGTAAATAAAAGTCGTAGGTGATGTCTAAATTAATATTTTTAATTTCAACCTAATCATAATCGATCGATTGGACTCACTATTTTGGTAGCAGCAACACCAAACTTCGAGCAACTGTCAAAATGAAAATGACAATTATTGCGATCGTTCCGTTCACTTTTCAATGTTTTTGTTTTGATACAATGTCTCACATTTGGACATTTTCGCAATCATCAGAAGAGTTATTACATATGTGCATCGCCGCTGCGCCTCCACCAGATGTGAACAACAAATGGATGCTCGCATTTCGGAAGAAACCACAAGAAAGTGAACCAAAACAGAACCTAACTTGTTCAGCTACGGATCCAAGTCCAGCTATTATTACATGTAACGTCGAAGTTATAAACGATCTCGTAGGCTATGAAGAACTAATCGAAATTATAGAAACAGATCCCGCCGCCCGTTGGGATTACCTTGTCGAAAAATGTACGAAGAACGAAAAATTATTAATTTTGCTCGCGGAACGAGTTTCAGCGCCATCTATTGAGCGATTATGTAAATACATCCTTGCCGCTAAGAATTTGGATATAACATTTATAGACAATTTTTGTAAATTATTCATTCCTAATTGTATAAGGCGGGAATATAATCGTTTTTACTTAGACTTTTTCGTTGGAATTTATGAACAATACCCAAGGTTGTATAAAACGCTACTGGAGATTTTGTTACAAGACATTGACATTCCAAGCAAAATGTTGAGCGATTTCATTATTTTTTTAAATGAAAACGAGCAAAAAGAATTCTTGAAAAACATCCTTTATATAAAATTATCTGCTGAAATGTTTGTACATCATTTGCCTACAATATACAATACGTATCAAATTAGTAACAAAACAGATGAAATCGATAATTACATTTTTTCCAATCTAATACAGTTTAATGCCATTTGCAGTAATGATAGGAATTATGGCAAACTGTTCTTGGCATATTTGCAAAATCAAAAAAGTAAAAATAAGGTTTTAAATGTACAATACTTAAATGATTTACTAGATAATCATAAAACGCCTTTTAGAAAACCCTGCGAAAAGATATTAAATGATATGGCAGATTCAAAAATGTAATACTGCAATATGAAAGAGAACACAAGTGTCATATTTTTTTATGCACCCCCCTAGTGAGCATAGATCTCTATGCTAAATGGCCTTATTCATACAGTTTTCAAAATCCCATTTTAGTTATCGAATGTTTTGTCTTCTTCGCTCAAACTGAATTCAAAAGTCGTTCGAAAGGGGCAAAACACTCGGTAACTAAAATATGTTTTAAAACTCTATGAATAAGGTCGTAAATGATCTAACGGGACTTACAGCCTTAATTAATATTCGATCTTGATCTGTACATATCTAAAGATCAGCCGTTAAATTAACCAATCGGCAATTAGGTCAATGATTTATCAACACACATATACGTAAGTATGTTTGGAATCGATCCTTAGTTAGAGATTTGGATCAGTTATTAATTTAAGACTTTAGTATAATATTTATATCCCAACTTAGCTTTTTTCTAATGACCATGTGCACTGTGCAGTTCATTCAAAGTGGATGTAGACGATACAATGCCTTATACACAAGCCAATGGAGAAACAAATTTTTCAAATTAAAATATTTTTTATTGTGGTACACAGGAGATACAGATGTGACCCAAAACGCAAAGGAGACAGACGGTAGATGTGAACTCTCGCCGGGGTGTAAGATGCCTTATGCCTTATGCACAGGACCGGAATCGCAAAAAAATTGTGTGCCTCTTCAGTGTTGAAGGTTGGCCATCAGCTTATAATCTTCTTTGTCATTAGCCAAATGGAACAGTTGTTCAACGGTGCTGATGCCGGTCCAGACCCGCTGTGTCTGTACAAGGTAGTTTCGGGTCTGGGTGGCTGTGAGACCAAAAAATTTTAATTTCTAAGAACCCTACACAAGACTTTTATAATTATTGTTTCTTAGATTTACGCGAATGTTACACATTGAAATAAAACTATTTTTTAAGGATTTTATCTTCTTTTTAACGTAGGGAAGTTAAAAAATTAAAAAATTAAACCAAATCGCGATAGATCCGTAAATATTTTTTTTATTTCAACAATACTTTTATGTTAGTTTTGGTGCAGGACTGTGTATGTGAATGTTGTATTTATTTATTCTATTTTAATGTGTAAATGAATTTCGTGTTTGTGGTATTTTAAAATAAAATGAAGCAAAAGTCAGTTTGTATGATTCTATTTTAATGTGTAAAATCATTTGGTCTTTGTGGTGTAAGATAAAAATAAAATAAAACAAAAGTTGAATTTTTATAATTTTTATTACTTAGAGCCTATTCTATTATTTCCAAAACATTTTTATGTGAAGTAGATACAAGAACATTACCTACACAATAAACATATTTATTTTTGCATTTGTGTTTACGGCCGCCACACACGTTCAAGTGCGTTTGCGCAAACGCGAGCTTGCACCAGTCTCAAATCGAAAATAACTACGAAGTTTGCGCAGTTATTTGCCCAAAACGTTCCAGTATACTGGTGCAAACTCAGACTTGCACAGTTATATCGTTACGTGTGTGGCGGCCATTGGGAAACATAAGTGTATTGGAAAAACACGAACGTAACTCAAAATGAGGTACAAATATAAAGATGAAACTCGTTTTAACTTATGCTCCTGTACCTACCACAGTAAAAATCTTCCAAAGTCTGAACACAGTGGTTAAATCACAGTTGATCACTAATTTTATTTCATTAAATTTGACACTGATGATAATCACAGAAATTGTGGGAGGGTAGCTAATCTCAATCTAAGAGAGGGAGCTACTTTAAATACGCTCTCACTCTTCAATCGCGCAGGAAGTCCACTGCTGATCATAAGCCTTCCACTAGGATCTACACATCGAACTTGGAAGTGGCCTGTAGCCAACCAACACTTTGACATCCATATCTAAATGCTGTACTGTATCAGCCCATACACGTCCCACTGCAGGGCACGTGCCTCTACAATCGAGAGTACGATTGCGAGGGGTTAGTACACTCCACGCTGGCCTAGTGCGGGCGGACTTTCCACACCATAGAAATTCTTACAAATCGCGTTGGTATGTAGATTTCCTCACGATGCTTTCCTTCACCGTTAACCTTCCGTATTTATACCGGGTATATCAAGACCGCGACCGAAAACGAAGCCAGGTGGTAGTACTAGTGACTTCAGAAACAATGCAAGTTAAAATTTCGCAAAAAAATCGACAATTTTTTTTTTAAATTTTTTACTTATCGTCGTATTTGGGTGATACATACATGGTATTCCCAAAATAATAATGTAGACCTCTTTATTTTTAGACGCGCACTGGTACGTAACGGTTTAAATTAATATTTTCGCAAAAACTAGGTATTTACCACCCAAAAACTATGATTTCTAAAAAATTCTAAAAGAATATCTATCACTGTTTTGGCGAAATTTTTATTGGTATCATGTTTGTTACCACTAAAACTACCACCTGGCTTCGTTTTCGGTCGCAGTCTTGATATAGCCGGTATACTACTTACATGAAATATTTTAACCCATATTTTGTTATACTACAATCGCTTACTACTCAGCACGGGTCTCCTCTACAAGATAGTCCATTGAGTGGATACACCACCCTGCCCTAATGCGGGTTGGCGAAATTTACACACCATAGAAAATATTAAGATCTCTGTTATATAGGTCTCCGCGATTTTTCCTTGATTAAAATGCGTGGTAACTATGAATACACATGAAATATGACTTCTTACAGCCACCGTGGCGCAGTTGGTTAGACGCCGGCTGTGAATCGAGAGGCCGCGGGTTCGATCCCCGCACCGAGACAAATGTTTGTGGTGCCTACAAATATTTGTCCTATACTGAGTTCTTATATGTTAACGACGTGGATAAATCTATAACAAAAACTTAAATTTTACGTTATAAGTCGCACAAACATGCCATCACAATTTAAACTGCGATGTGTTTAAATTTATATAAGTCATTGTTAAAACTGCACTTTAGTATAAATATTTAAAAACCGTACAAAGATTACATCTTACAAGTATACCTGAGGTTTTATTTATCTTACGATTACAAGCTACGTTTATTTCTAAACTAGATAATACGGCTGACCAATAATACATTCATTTTCAATCCTTTGAGTATAAAATCCTCTAAAACACCATTATAATATTTATTTAACTCTATTAAATTTATTGGCGAGACTGTAAATTGTGTTATATACTGATAAACATATATAGGTTTTAAACGCTACATCCAAAACGTTACCACCCTGATTCTTACGGAATGACTTATCAAATACCTTTACATTGTCCTTTTTTGCCTATAATTTGTAACTAAAAATAATCCTAAAACATTGAACAGACAGAACATCAAGTGAAAATTGAAAAAAAAAATAAACAAAAAAAATAGACGGAGTGTTTTAAAAAATCCAAACAGTGTAAAAAAGTGTCTAAACAATGTTATCAAAACCAAGAGCGAATAACAAAAGGAAAATAAACAAAATGAAAAAAAAAAAAAACAAAAAAGAAATAAATTGAAATATTTTTATTACATTAGCAACAGTCTTTCACAGATTTTATTGATGACAAACTTTTCTATCACCGATATGAATTTTAAGACGTGTTTAACTTATCTCAGATCATATTTAATTGTAAAAAAAGGAATTTAAACAAATATATTTTAATTTATTATGTTTAAAGATACTTTTGAGCGAGTCGCTACGAATACAATTTTATGCGTCCCCAATTTACATAAGCAAAACATTTTAAAAATTGCTGATTCGATTTTCGCACCGCGACAAATGTTTGTGTGATCCACAGGTAATTGTTTCGGGTCTGGGTGTTTACGAGACCTAAAAGTGTCACGTAGTTTCTGATAAATGACACAAGACTTGATATTAGTGTCAGGTCAGGACCATATATGACTGTTGGGTGTATTTATTCATTTATATAGCTTCTTAATAGGAGACATCTTAAAATTCATACCCGTTTTCATTCTTTCCCTTATTTCTTAAGTATTACAGCACCTTACATTAAACTTATTATATAATTAGAGCTTTTCATTACAAAAAGCCTTAGAGATTAAAATTAAGAGATCGAAAATTAACAAAATCAGTCTAGTAAGTACTTTTAAGATTTCAGTTCTATGTTTTTTATATGTTTAAAACTAAAGGTTCTTAGAACTATCTAGGTTTACGAACGAGGGACTTATAACGAGGGCATTCAATAGATTTTCAACACAAATATAAAACATTTATTATAACCTCCTTTTTACGAAATTATCTATAATTAAAAATCACAGATCGTTGTATCAATCTATAGCTTGAAAAGTAACGGTTGTTAGTATCCCAATAAGGTAACTTAGGTAATAATACGCAATCACAAAGGTGTCCATAAAGAGTGATACAATTTTTGATGTTTTTTTCTTTTTCTATACTGATTTAACGAACAGGAAAGATTTGATTGTTTGTTTGCATTGAATAGGCTCCGAAACTACTGAACCAATTTGAAAAAAAATCACTGTTAGGAAGCTACACTATCCCCGGGTGACATAGGCTATATTATTTTTAAAATATTAGGGATCCTTACTAAAACTCCAATAATGTAACCAAAGGTGTGGAAAAATTATATAAAATATTCTTTACATCGCTTGCGCTGCGAAAACTACAATATTGTGTTGATGTGGACTGGACTCAAAACTATTTGTTATAATTTTAAAGATTTTTTCTGTTATTTATTAATCGTATGTTTTATTATTTATAGATTGACAATTAAGTTTATAAGTCCCTCGTTTAACAACTCTTATATCACTCCGAACTATTTGTATCTGCCTGCAGAATTTTACGCTTATCTTTACATATATTTTATGCTTTCTAATACATATTTTTAGACATGATTATATCATTATATTTATTCTGACATATTAAACCTCGGACTATGATGCCTTGATATCAAAATATATATCTTAAACTGTAGTATTAAAGTTAAAATCTAGAATATTGCTTATTATTTTTAATGATTTATTATAAAGCTTACTTATTTCGTTTTAATGTTGTAGACATGAAAAAAATTAGTCATTTTTACCGGTCAAAGAAAGTAGGCATAGAACAGTTATGCTACAAAGATCCACATGGAAATATGTTAGGACAGTAGACACAAAATAAATAAGAATATCAAATGTTAGGCTACAATGTAAATTATAAAAGTGTATAAAGTGAAATAGATTGATTGAATTTTTGAGATTCTCTGATTTCATATAAGTATAAATTATTTCATATTTTAATTGGCTTTGAGTTTCTTTTGTTTTATATCAAAATATGTTTAGATTATGATTTCTAGAGCTAATGTGTTGATTACATTTATCAAAACAGCAGTTAATTTTAAACATTCTATGAAAAAGTTAATGAAGTTTATTAGTTAAATGTTTCAATATAAATTTCTTTGTCTTATGTACATTTTGGCAAAAATTATTGACAATTAGGTCTTGCTCGTTTTTAATACTAACAAATACATCCTGACTTATTGATATCAATCTAGGTTTAGTACATGTCAAAAGAACCTGTAAAATTATCATTATATGATATCAAGATTTGAAAAGTTTTCAAAAAATGGCCCTGCACTTATTACATTATTTACAATTAATGTTATTGAATCCAACTATGTGTCTAAAACCCTGTTTTTATTACGTTTAGGAATATCTATTACCTAGAAAAAAACCAAAAGAGATTCTACAAAAACTGTATCAAAAACATCCCTGTTATGGGCTAGCACCAAGAAAAACAAAAATTGCTACTATTAATTTCTATGTACATTTTTGCTCGTAAAATTGACAATTTATTTAGGGGTAAAGATATGCTGATTTCAAATTAATACATATTTAAAGCTTTACGAAAATTGTCTTTTATATTTTTATGGCTTTATTAATACAATTTTAAAACCCAATTTAGTTATCGAATGTTTTGTCTTCTTAGCTCAAACTGAATACAAAATTCGTTCGAAAAGGACAAAACATTCGATAACTAAAATAGGTTTAAAACTGTCTATGAATAAAGCCGTTTTGGTAAAAATTTGATTATAAGATAGTCAAATACCTGTTCGTTCATGAAAATAATTAATTTCATCTATTTAAGTGAAGTATTTATTACAAACTTTGAATGGGGTGTTAACAATAGTATCTGGTTACTTTTTGGGGTATAAATATGCTTTAAATCAAATCTACTTAATTTTTAAGTCCTCTCCAGTTAGGGGTTTGGTTTTAATTAGTCATAAAAGAGGTAAAAATCTGACAAATGGACGGAATTTTCACGGGACTGCGTTAGTTGTGAGAAAACGGAAAATATTAATAGAATTGTCTACAACGCAATGAAAGTGTCTTGTTAGTACCTTGCAGGTTTTTTTTAACAGTGCAAATGATGAATGAATTTTTTTTTTGCATTAATTAATTTAATAATAATAGAGAGAGCTGGAGAACTCTTTGAAGAACCACTTTGGGTCACTGAGCCAGCGGAGTTAGTTATAATTTAATTTAAAATGTGTAGTTTTTTTTCAACATTTTTAAAAAATGGAATGTGTAATTAATAGAATTGACATTGTTAAATATTAAAATATCTGTTACATGTTAGTTGACAATACATTTTTGAAATGTTATGCATATGTTAAAAGAAATATTTTGAAAATGAATATCTATGAAAATAAAAGATCTGATTTGGCACCTTGGATTTTTAGTATAAAATTGTTGTGCTTAGTTTTGTAAAAATTTATTTCTGTTGTTTTTATGTTTAATCTAGATATTTTGTTGTTGTTTTAGATTCCAATATTTTCACAGATAAGTGGTTATGTCCAATAGCTGTAGAAAGTTTATCAAGCACAATTTAGTAGAAAGATTATATAAATAACAAGATTTAGTCATTTGCCTACTGACATTAAAATTAATATGTGAAAGTAGAAAATTAAACAAGTCCGACAACCTTAAAACAGCCTGACAAATTATTAATTACTCCAAATACTCAGATATCCGTTCTCTCCGACTAATGTGAAGTTTATCATAACAATGGGCCATCAACACAGACTCACCGACTATGAAATTCTCGAAACAAAGCGAGCAAGCATATACTGCTTCCCCGAAACATACAATTTTATTCTCATCTCGGTACATTGTCATCGGATTGAGTACAGTACTGGGCATAATTTCCTGACCGGTGGCCATGCATTTTTTAATATACGCAGTTTTATACAAGAAATGAATTTTTTCAGAGTGTTTCTGACTTAAAACATGTTTGAGAAGCTCGTACTCATCATTTAAGCTTATTTTACAAGACTGGCAGTAGAATGTTATATTATTTTTTGATTCATAACCATAATTTAACTCGCAATTGATCTGAATTGAGTGTACTTGTATGTAAAACGTAAGGCGTTCTACGGCAGATTTATCTATTAAAGTAGAATACATACTGGAGTCTTGAAAACTGGTGAAACTCATTTCATCTAGGGTCTCCGAGTAAGCCGATAGAGTTGTAGTGTCCAGAGTGAAATTGCCGAGAGATGACGTAATGGACTGATCTGTTTGGTCCATTTGCGGCGTCCCTGCATCTGTTTGGGATATGTGACATGAACAATTGCATTTAGGTGCTCCATCTTCCGAATCACTGACTATGGGTGTTGAGTTAGTCATTGAGAGACATCCATCGTCCCTGTCTTCTTCGGTACTGAATAAGTTGACCATAGCTTCACGGAGATCTGGGAAGTCGTAGTGCTTCATCTTCTTCTTGGCACTGACTTTACTCTGTTTGTGGATGCGTTGCCCTTTGTGCAGATCAAACGTGATGCTTCTGTTTTGCCTTGTTAAGTATCTCCGGGGTATCTGCTTTGGATTCTGCAGGTATATCTTGACGAAGCTATCTATGCTGTCTTTCAAAGATAAAAGTTGTTTCCTCAGCTTGTTTTTTGATAGTTTGTCTTCTTTCTCCAAAATCATATTCCAAGATGGACTGACACCGCGCGATACATTGTGAATTTGTGAAATTTCTCCCAAAATCTTTGGTACTCTAGTAACATTGGTGCCTGGTAATGTATTGACTATAGATTTCGAGCTGAAAATTTTTGATACTTCAATATGGAATTGGAATTCAGACAACAACTTTTGGAGGAAACTTTCAATCTTCTCCAATTTCATTTGGTAATTTAGGAGTAGCATAATTCTCTCTTCCTCATTCTTGTCTTCAACATCTCCAAATGATTCAGGGGTTACGGATGGGGCTTCCTCGCCAGGTTCGACCTTTCTACACATTTTTATGGTCATTTCATCACCAGAGATCTCAGTCTCGGTGTTATCCGTAATGGAATCAATATCCAGGTTTTCCTCATATGAAGAGGCCTCAGATGTGGAATCTGATATATCAAAAGATCTATCGAAATCAAACTTCTTCAACCTCTCACTGAACACATCAGCGCTTTTGCAATCCAGTAAAATGTGTTTCGGTGTATTTTCAATGTTAGAACTTTCTTCGTTATCAGACCGGTTCAAAGACTCCATCATTGACTTACTAGCCTTTTTAATATCAAGTTTAAGTTTCTTACACTTTCGTTTTTTCTCTGTGTTGGCTGAGAAGACATCAGTGTCTGAAAAAGAGCCCTTTTTTGCACTGAAATTTCTTACGCTCTCCGGTATTATATTTTGCTTTGATGTGGAATCCGGCTCGGTTCTCTCGAAGTTTCTTTTGCTTTCATCAGAACAAGTATATGTTGTGTGGCGACGGCGCGGTGAAGATGATTCAGTTAATATCTCATTCTCGTCGTTAGGTTTAGTAAAATAACTTATATTCGACAGCATTCTACGAAACGAGAACGCCATTCTGCAATTCACCTCGTCACTTTCAAGAGTTCAAGACAATCGGAGCGGAAAAATTCTGAATAATTTTGCAACTTATAACAAAGGCATCAAACTTAAAATATTTTACCTTCTCTCTACTGATTTGCTGACAAACGACCCATAAAAATCTTTTCACGTCATTTTCAAAGTATTAATGATGTTATTTAATTCATGAATACCCTCCTTTTTAAATAAAATTAATACTAAAAAATGTTAACTGATTGTTCTAACGAAAACAAACAAAAGTACTCGAGTTCAATGTTCGTGCTAAAAGACCGAATTAAATAGCGCTGATTGAGGTAAATCTGCCTTTTACTTTGCTTAAAATTTGAATTCCAGACAGCCCTCCTTTATTTGATAAGGTTATACGTCAATATTAAATTGCCTGTGTAAAATATAAAAAGTTCCAGCTGATTGCAGTCACTTATGGTAACTTTGTCCTTTTTTCACATCACACAGTTTTATGATGAAAGTATGTTAAAAATCAAATAAAAAATGGTTTATGTACGATCCTGTTTCGTCATTTTTATCTATCGGGTAATAAGGTAGATATAAAAATTACATGCACCTCAAGTCAAAGTTACCTCAACGGATTAAATCTAATTGATGATTTTATTCATCGGCTCAAAGCTCAATATGCCATATTGTTGATGTGTCAAAATTAAAAACATCCCTCACTGAAAATCGATACCATAGAGTAAGTAATCACTACGTTCTATACTTGAGTCCACTTGTTTTGGTATCATTTAAAAAATTCACCACTCAGGCCTCAGCCAAAAACAAACAAACAAAAAAATTAATAAAGGTTGACAAACCAGCTTTCCCGCAGTTAGGTTGCTAAATTCTTCAAAATTGCGGCTAAAATGAAGCCCGAAATAGACGTGGACAGTCTGCGTACGGAACATGAATCCGACGAGCAATGGGAGGTGCGGCGAAGCTTTATGATGGAACATAAAGACAAATTCGAAGAGGATGAACTGATCACCCTAGCTCAGTTGTTTACCAACATCGAGTTTCTTGGCTGCAAGTAGGTTTCATTTATAGTTACTCTAGTTTACATTCAGAATTGTTGATTGGACGCAAATTCAGTGCGCAGTTATATTTTGTACGTGGTAAAATATTAATATCTGCCAAAATACAGGGTTTGAAACTTAATGATTAGATACTTGATTTATACCAGTTCGACCTGAGATGATACACCACTTATTCATAAATATTAACTTTTCTTCTAATTTAATACATAGCATGTGAATTTTCCACAAAATATATTACTGAAGGTCTATGACCTACCATAACAATTTCACTTTTTTTTTATATAGGTATTATATTTAAATTATAAAATTTAAAGTATATTTATTTAAATAAATAACTACACACAACAGTCACATACATAGTGCAGACCACACACTAATATTGAGTCTTGTGTCGTGGGTATCAGAAACTACGAGAGACTTTTCGGTCTCATAAACACCCAAACCCGGAACAAATACCTGTGGATCACACAAATATTTGTCTCGGTGCAGGATCAAACCTGCAGCATCATGTTTCACAGCTGGCGTCTAACCAACTGGGCCACAAAGGATCTCAGATCTTTTCACCCAATGTTGTAACTTAACTTTCAGATACCCACCAGAAACCATGAAGAGGGTGGCCAAGCTTGCCGAGACAGTCTCCGCCAAGTACAAGGAGAGCAGGAAGAACAAACTGAAGAGGACCTTTGTACAGGCGAGCTCGGCAGCCGAGCAGAAGGCTAAGAGGAGCTTCAAGAACTAATGTATTGTAGTTTATAATTATTCTTAAGGCCTCATTCTCCGTTTTCAAGTAAATCGTTGATTAGGCAAGTCATCAATTAAAGTCACCCATAACATTATCTGTCGATTTTACATGGCAATTAAGGTTAATCAAAAAGTAACAAGTCGACGGTTTACTTGAAGGTGGTGAACAAGGCCTTTATTATGACTAGTCTATGGCACTTAGTTGTATGACTTTTTATATCTCAAGTAGTTTAGAATTAGTGATTCAAAATGAGTATGGTATTTTTAGGTTTTGATTTTAATATAAAGAGTACAAGTTTGTATAAATATCATGAATTTTAGTATTGTGACAAAACAGCCCATTCATGCCGAGTCATGACTGACAACAGCATTGCCAAGCTTCCAAACCACACCAATAAAATGCATGGTTATTGTAAACAGTAAAACTACCCACAGAAATAATCTTATTATATCTATGTGCCAAAATATTAAATATGTTGTGAGCTAAACTGCATACTCTTCTATCATATGATTTTAAAAATACATATAAATTAGGTATAAGGGTACTTTTTAAATATTTTACATCTTACACATTATAACGAGGAACTTGAAAATATTGTAAGCCAATGAAATATACACCATATTGCCTTCTGTTTAGATTTGAAATACATTCCATGAAATACAAATTTACATATCGGTCACCAAGTGACGTATATGAAGGAACCAATAGTAAATGTCTACAATCTTCAGTCGAAAGCTGTTGTCAATTTATGAATAGTTTTTCCCCCTTCACAGTTATTATGGACATGTGAATAATACTACAATACGAGTATAAATAAATAAATAAATACACCCAACAGTCACACACATAGTCCCGACCCCACATTAAGATCAATTAAGTCTTGTGTCGCAGGTGTCAGAACTACGAGAGACTTTTCGGTCTCACAAACACCCAGACCCGAAAGAAACATTTGTGGGCCGCACAAACATTTCTCTCGGTGCGGGGATCGAACCCGCGGCCTCTCGTTTCACAGCCGGCGTCAAACCAACTGCGCCACGGAGGCTGTCAAATGCTTGTCATATGAAAACATCTCAAAAAATGCGGCAAATATTCTTTAATTTTATTTATAGTTCCAAATTTCGCCACGCGCCAATTTTAGATCTGTATCGCACGCGGTGATTGAAATAACTGCGTATGAATTATTGAATGTTATGAAAAGTATTGGTGGTGCAAATAAAAACACGATTATAAAATTTTTTGGTTTTAATAAAAAACGATTTATCTTAATCTACAACATTACCTAATTAAATATATTTATACAATTTAAGGAGTAAATACAACGTAAAGGACAATTTTCGACCATGAGGGTATCTGTGTAAATAAATACTAAGAATTTTTAATACATATACATAGTTATTTATACAATTATAGTAATATTTAATGAATCAATTGATTTTTTGGACCATTAGAATGCCTCGGTGGCGTAGTTGTAGTACGGTATGGTTACAAAGCTGGGGCCTCGGGTTCGAATCCCGCGGGCAAAGTGATATTGGGATTTTCTATTCATTATCAGCCCGGAGTCAGGAATTTGTGCCCGATATGGCGATAGGCTCGCCCCCTATCACATCGTGGGACGAAACATACAAGGCGAAATGTGAGTGTCTTGGTGGCGCCTCTGCCTACCCCTTCTTGGATAAAGGCGTGAGTTTATGTATGTATTAGAATAGTAAAAGGTGTAAGGAGGAAATAACATTATATAGCGGTTTCCTATAATATTATCACGTTAAAATTCAGTTTCCCTATCATTTGCTAGAAATTAAACAGTAGAAAGTTTAGAAAATTCTAGACTTGGCAAAAAAGAGTATGGATTTAATGAGGGCGGTTAAGATAGAATATGATATTATTATGGCAACCCACACTACAACATAAAATGTTTAAATCCTTATTTATATTTATTGTTGTTAATGAGGCTTATTAATTTTAAATAACAAGAGCAACCGTAACATTTACAGTAATACGTATTAAAATTTCTGAACACACACATCAATGACGTTTTTAATTGTGTTGCCAAAACTTTATTTAGTTCCAATTTTCACCGCGTCATTCTCTTTTTGCCAGGTTATAAGATAATCTTTTGCAGTAATCTAGATACCCTCATGATTGTGAAATTTGTATGAGTCCTAGCTGGCCATACATACAAGTTATTGAGGTAGGACATTCTACTCATATTATTATTGTCTGATAAAGTAAAGTTACTTTATAGTGGACATATCACACTTACCACTTGTATTGCTGTCGCTGTTACTCGTATACTGTAATATTGACATATTAGCATTAAACTTACATATTTTATACCAAGAAGTAACATTGTATATTAGAAAATATAGTCTGGATTTTTTTGTCAGAAATCGCGATATTAATTTTCATTCGAAAATTTACTTGAGCGTTTATAAAACTTCAACGTATAAAGTGTGTTAAAAAGCCTTGAAAACTAAAATCGTGATTTGACAAAAAATCCAGTCGGAATTTTTCAATTGATTTTTTTCATAGAGAAATGTGGGTTTAATTGCTAATATGCCCATATCACCCAGCATAATGACAATATGTTGCCTCTCTCTGGATTCATTTAGTTCACGTGTCTAGTCACCTCAATTGTAATCGCACGTAACGACATAACTGCGCAAGTCTGAGTTGGCACCAGTACACTGAAACCTTTGTGGGCAAATAACTGCGCAAACTTCGTCCCAAGACTGGTGCAAACTCGCGTTTGCGCAAACGCACTTGTGCAGCGGCTATTTTACATCACTTGATCTTAACATTTAAATATTTAATCCCGAATAAATGCAAATTTAAACAGTCCTATACAAAAAATAATTAACATTCAATTTGAAATGGAAAATAATACATTTCCAAGAAAATTAATTTTATATACATTATAATATTTATACTTTTACATCCTGTAATAAAAACTTAGGACTGCGAAACGACTTATTAGCTGTCACAAATATATAACAATCATAAGAACTATTGATAAATATTTACTTTAAGTAATATAATGTGTAAATAATGTGATATTTATTCACAAATCCACTGGGCCTTGCAAATCCAGTGATATTTTCACAATGCTGATACCGCAGTGTAGATAGAGTATCCATGTTCATCTCCACACAATGATATCTTGTATCCGGATACACAGAACCAGAAACGGGAAGCGTGGCTCACTATCATTAATCATTAACCCAACAGTCACATACATAGTCCTGACCCCACACTAAGATCGAGTCTTGTGTCGTATCAGAAACTACGAGAGACTTTTCGCTCTCACAAACACCCAGACCCGAAACAAATACCTGTGGATTACACAAATATTTGTTTCGATGCGGGGATCGAACCCGCGGCCTCTCGTTTCACAGGCGGCGTCTTACCAATTGCGCCACGGAGGCTGTCACTATGAAGAGTATTGTCTATATCTATCTATCTATATCAGCCCATATACGTTCCACTGCAGGGCACGGGCCTACTCTACAATCGAGAGAATCGATTGAGAGTGGTTAGGCCATATAGTCCACCACGCTGGCCTAGTGCGGGTTGGCGGACTTACATACCGTAGAAATTCTTTAAAATCGCTACGGTATGCAGGTTTCCTCACGATGTTTTCCTTCACCGTTAAAGAAAGAGTATTGAGCCTCTTTAAATATACCTCCACTTCTGTATCAACCCTTATACGTCCCACTGCAGGAGGAAATAAATAGGATTTGGTATTAAAAAATGTACACATTACATGCCTCGAGTAACAAAAATTGCTGTTTTTCAATATCCCTAAATGATTGCTTGTGTGTTTAGTAATACATTATTTACACATTATATACCGGGTATATCAAGACTGCGACCGAAAACGAAGCCAGGTGGTAGTATTAGTGACTTCAGACGCAATGCAACTCAAATATTCGCAAACAAGGGTAATTTTTTTACTTATCGTCGTTTTTGGGTGGTAAATACATAGTTTCCAAAAATAATAATGTACACCTTTTTTATTTTTTAAGACAATGGTACGAAAGGGTCTAAATTATAATTATAAAAAAACTAGGTATTTACTACTCAAACCAGACGATTTAAAAAAAAAATGCAAAAAAATGCTTTTTTAGCGAACATTTTAGTTGCATTGTGTCTGTAATCACTAAAACTACCACCTGGCCTCGTTTTCGGTCGCAGTCTTGATATACCCGGTATGTATAGTTATATCTATATTCAGTCTCTTGTTCTTAAGCCCCATATTGAAGTGCGTCGCGTCCCCACCGTCGGCCTCGCTATGGCGCTGTCGACAATAATAAAACAAATTAATAAATACACCCAACAGTCACATACATAGTCCTGACCCCACACTAAGATCGAGTCTTATCGTATCAACTACGAGAGACTTGACTCACAAACACCCAGCCCAGAGACATTTTGTGGGCTTCACAAACGTTTGGGTGCGGGTTCGAACCGGTCTTACGTTTCACAGGGTTATCTGGTAGGAATACGACATAAATTCCAATGTTTTTAATTGATGTATCGAGAAATCCCTTTAAAAATCTACTGCCATGCCATCTTGATCTGCGCTGGCCATAAGCAGTTACTGGTGGTAGGTCTCTTATGTGAGAGGCCTGGGTAGGTACCACCGCAATGTCTATTTCTCCAAACATCAGTGTAAATGCTGTTGTGTTTCGGTTTGAAGGACATTGTATGAGTAACTACTGGACATAATGACTTAACATCTTATGTCTCAGGCGAGTGCAGTGGAATTCCAAGCATTGCTTTGTAATTCATGGTGTTTGGTTTGCTACTGTCCATGAGCGGTCGTATCGCTTACCATCAGGCACATGGCATGCTCGTCTCTCAATGAAAATGTACCTGAACATGAAGTGGTTGAGGTGTACTGCGGGCAGGGCAGCACGCAGCGCGGCCAGCGGCGCGCTGTGCAGCATGCCCCACACCTCCAGGAACTGCAGCGCCGCCGCGCCGCTCAGCCGCCTGCAACACAATCACAACTAAATACCGCCGTCATTACTGGCGCGACTGGCGACCGACTATTGTACAACACACTCGCGCTGCCAGCTACCAGGAGAACATGACGCGCGACTAGTGTCACACTGCAGCCTGGCACAACCAGAGCGAATGGGGACGAATTACTGCCGCCATTACCAGAGCGACTGGCGACTCACTAATACTATTCTACAGCTGGACACAATATAACGCGGCGCACCAGCTACCAGGAGAACATGACACGCGACTAGTGTCACAGTCACTGCACACTCACATGTACCGCGCCCGGCACAGTATAACGCGACACGCTACCAGGTACCAGGACTACACGAGTCACTACTACTGTACTGCAGCCGGCACAACAAGGCGCGATGCACTGCAGTTACCAGGAGAAATTTTGGCCGAAGAAGAAAAAAAATAAAATTCACGATTTACTATCAGAACTTTCGCGGCATGCGCACTAAACTAACTGATATTGCCCTAGCGGTCCTGAGCAATGCTTACGACATAATAATAGGTACAGAAACCTGGTTAGATGACGCCATCGAAGATGGGGAGATTTTAAGCGATGGCTATACAATTTACCGTCGTGATCGCCAATCAACTTCATCTGCTGGCAAAAAAGGTGGCGGGGTACTAATTGCTGTCTCTAAACGCATCCAGTCGAAGAGATTGAGCCATTTGGAGAGTCCTAATGAAGACTTATGGATCTCAATCGAAATGAACATTAATAATTTGAGTTGCGTTGTGTTATTATGTGCTGTATATTTACCACCTCCTTTAACGCTGAATACTTTGGAGTCTTTTTTAAGCAGTGCAAACTCTTGTATTAACACTTGTTCGCGTCCTGCGCTTATATTTGGCGACTTTAATTTAAATTTCATTGAATGGGTTCATGATAATGAGAATAATTTAAGACCGTTAAATTGTACTAATGCGATAGGACATTGCTTTGTCGATTTTCTTTCTTTGAACGATTTAAAACAGTTTAATTATGTAAAAAATATTAATAATCGAATATTAGACTTGGTATTGAGTAATATGGACAACATAAATGTTACAGAAGCTATAAATCCATTAAGTAGACTAGATTTACATCATCCTGCACTAGATATCAGTGTAAATATGAAGGTAAAAATACCACTGAAGCGCAAAACCTTTGCCACACATAGGTTTAAAAAGGCGGATTACGCTATAATTGGGCATAAATTGAATCAAATTGATTGGGATCTGGAGTTTGCCGATGGGGATGTCAATGTCATGACTCAGAAATTTTATAACATATTACAACAACTTATTGAATCATATGTACCTAAAGTAGCGCAACGACCTCGTAATTATCCAACTTGGTTTACAAAATCATTAATTGCACTGATTAAGGAGAAGGAGAAAATTAGGAAAAGACATAGACTCTATAAGAACCCTAGGGATTTATTGGAGCTTAGTATTGCTAATAAACGAGTTACCAAGTTAATTCGGAAATGTTATAAGAACTATGTATTGACAGTAGAAAATTCGATTCAGCAACACCCAAAAAAGATTTGGTCTTTCGTAAAGGCACTAAGAAAGTCATCTGGGGTACCACGTGAAATGACATTAATGAATGAAATCGCTTCGTCAGGCGAACACATTTGCAATCTTTTCGCTAAACATTTCTCTTCTATTTATTCTAGACAACTTAACTCTTTGCAATTGGGTGTTGATAAAGAACATAGTACTTACAGCAGACGTACGTTTCCGCAGGACTCGTTGCACTGTATTCATGTCACGGAGCATATGATCGCTAGAACTATATCCAAACTGGATGTTAGTAAGGGTGCTGGTCCGGATGGTATACCACCATACTTTATAAAAAAGACACAAAAATATCTTACATTACCATTGAAGTTAATATTTCAACGATCACTTCTAACATCCACGTTTCCATCATTATGGAAAGAGGCAAATGTGGTCCCTATTTACAAGAAAGGTGAAAAAAAGGATGTTTCGAACTATCGTCCGGTATCAATACTGAACATATTTTCAAAAATTTTTGAATGTATCATTTATCCGTCGGTAGCAGCATTTGTCAAACATAGGGTATCCAACGATCAGCATGGTTTTCTTAAGGCGAGGTCCACGGTTACTAATTTAGTAAGTTACATAAACGACGTCTCAAAATCTATTGACTCCAAAAATCAGGTTGACGTAATCTATACAGATTTCACCAGTGCTTTTGATAAAGTCGATCACAACACTTTGCTACGGAAACTGAAGAGATTTGGGATTCATGGTCCGTTGCTTCTCTGGTTCCAATCATATCTCAAGCATCGGGCTTTGCGTATCGTAATGAGTGGGTACAAGTCTGAATCTTATATTGCCTTTTCCGGGGTTCCCCAGGGGTCACATTTGGGGCCTTTACTTTTTACTCTCTTTATTGATGATATTCCAGATAATTTAAGACATAGTAAGTGCCTTCTTTTCGCTGATGACTTAAAATTATATAAAGTCATTACATGCACTCAAGATTCACTCGACTTACAGACAGACATCAATGCTGTAAGTCATTGGTGTTTACTGAACAAGATGACGTTGAATGCTGGAAAATGTACACATATCAAACTGACCAAGAATAAAAGGTTGGTTCCCACTCGTTACTCTGTTGGAGAGGAGGAACTTAGTGAAGTTGGTAGTGTCCGCGACCTAGGTGTTATTGTGGATACTAAACTAAAGTTTACAGAGCATATCGACAAAATTATCTCCAAGGCATTAAAAATGGTAGGCTTTTTAAAGCGAATTTGTCGTGATTTCACGCAGACGCAAGCATTACTTTGCTTGTATAATGCCTTAGTTCGTAGCACTCTAGAATATGCCACTACCGTTTGGAGACCCGAATATCAAATACATATAAGCCGTATCGAACGAGTCCAAAAGATTTTTACAAAATTCCTAGCTTTTAAAGACCCAGGATGCCCTTATCGTGCAGATTACATGTCCCGACTCAAACATTTTAAACTGGATTCTTTGGAACATCGACGAAAGGTATTTGATGTAGTGTTTTTAAATAAATTAGTTAATGGTTTCATTGATGCTCCAATTTTACTTGCTCAACTTCAGATAGTGGTGCCTAGAAAAATTCCCAGATTTCCATTGCAAGAAACTTTTCGGAAAAAGTCCTATAGGACTAAAATAACTTCTCCGTTGAACCGAGCTATAGATACATATAAGCAATATAATGACATTGATATCTTCAACGTTTCTGTTAAAAAGAACAAGAATTTGTTGTTGGGGAGTTTAAAATGTAATAGGTTTTGATATTTCTTTTTTATTTCTTTTTTGTTGTTGTATGTAATTATTATGAATTGATTTAATTACTTTTCTTGTTTTTAGTAATTTTTAAGTTAATGCGTACTATTTTTTTTAATTTATTTATAATTTCTTTTGCAGTATTCAACATTTGTTTTGTATTATTTTAATTTAATAATCTTAATTTGATTTTGTCACTAAATAATTTTCTATTAATATTTCTTTATGTGTAATTTTTCTATGAATGCTGTACGCACCTGAAGAGACGGTAACGCCTTGTCCAAGACTTTGATGTTATAAATCTGTGTATATTTTAGTGTTATTGTCAATGGTGTGTCCAAAATAAATAATAATAATAATAAGAACATGACGCGCCACTAGTGTAATTTTTACTATTGTCAAATGCGAGCACTCGGCACTCGTACTATACATACAGTAGTACTTAACTTAATTAATTATTTATGGTGCAAAAACAATTAATTTTGATACAAATGTACAATGATAACGACTAGCGACTATATAATTACTGTACTGCAGCGTCATAACCCAGCGCGAAAAACAACCGGCTACCAGGAGAACATGGCGCGCGAGTAGTGTCGCACTCACTATTGTATGTTAAGGACTATTGTCCAGAGCGAGTACGCGGCGCAATTGTACCTGCTCTCTGATATATTATCACTAACCTCATGAACTACTTTTTTATTAATAAAACGTCGTTTTGTTTGAGTGGTAAATAACTATAATGCGTTTTCGGCCGCATTCTGGATATACCCTGTATGACATATATCCCCGAAGGGGTAGGCAGAGGCGCCACCAGGACACCCACATTTCGCCTTGTATGTTCCGTCCCACGATGTGATATGGGCGAGTCTATAGCGCCATATCGGGCACAAATTTCTGACTCCGGGCTGGTAATAGAAAAATCCAATATCACTTTGCCCGACCCGGGACTCAAACCCGAGACCTCAGCTTTGTAACCGTAATACAACTACGCCACCGAGGCAGTCACCCAGTAGCTGGCAGTACTCACGCGAGCGCGTGCACGGACAGCAGGTAGCAGCGGCTGAGCGCGAGGTGCTCGAGGCGCGGCAGCGCGGCCAGGTGCGGCACGGCGGCGCCGCCCACGCGCCCGCAGTCCGACAGGTCCAGCTCCACCAGCCGCGCGCAGCGGGCGCACAGCAGCCGCACCACTGCACAACCACGGGGTATACTGATCGAATTACTCATTACGAGAACGTTCACTTTGCTGTTTAAAACTACGTGTAGGATACAAGTACTGCTCAAATTAACTCATTACGCGAACTTTCTCATTCATGTTAAGATTTAGGGTATATCAAGACCGCGACCGAAAACGAAGCCAGGTGGTAGTATTAGTGATATCAAACACAATACAAGTAAAAATTTCACAAAAAAAAATGGTCAATTTTTTTTTGTTTTTTTTTTACTTATCGTCGTATTTGGGTGATAAAACATAGTTTTTCTAAAATTATGACGTACACCGCTTTATTTTTATACACGCAATGGTACGTAAGTGTTTAAATTACATTTATTGCCAAAACTAGGTATTTACCCCCCAAAAACAAAGATTTTTAAAATACTGTAAAAAAAAATCGATCGCTGTTTTTGCAAAAATTTTTGTTGCATTGTGTCTGTAACCGCTATAACTACCACCTGACCTCGTTTTCGGTCGCGGTCTTGATATACCCTGTATTTTTGAACAGTGATATAAATAAGATATAGCTTGCTCAAATTTAGTATTACACGTAAGAGAAACAGTTAAATGTGTATTAGGTATTTTAGCTATTTAATAAAATATAGATCGCTCAAATTTCAATCATTACGCGAACGTTCTCTTTGGAAATTGAGGGCATCAAACTGTGTAGGCCGTAGGGGATTACTTAAATTGAACTCATTACGCGAACGTTCTTTTCGCAGAGAAAAAACAATGCAATCTAAATCTACAGCTCTAATCCCATCACTACCTACTCACTCATACCAGTCGGGTTACATGGGGACTCCAGGTTATATGGGGGACTCCAGGTTACATGGGGGACTCCAGGTTACATGGGGACTCCGGTTTACATGGGGACTCCTGTTTACATGGGGACTCCTGTTTACATGGGGAGTCCGGTTTACAAGGGGATCCATTATATAATTCTACTAATACATACTGTCATCTGTAAGTATCCTGGTCCCACTGATGTTAAGGCGCTGTAGTCTCTGCGGTAACAACGTGACCAGAGCTTCCACACACGCCTCGTTCAGATTGCACCACGAGATGTTCAGGGATTGGAGGCTGGAATGTTAACATTAGATAAATAAATACAACGGTCACATAATCCTGACCCCACATTGACTCAACAACCAGACGTGAAACAAATACTTGTGAATGTGAGCATTTATTCTTTACTAGCTTCTGCCCGCAAACTTCGTCAGCGTGATTCACTTTATTTGGTATTTCTCATCCCGTCCCGTCCTGTTCCGTTATATCCCCCGTCCTGTCTTATTCTCACTCAAAGCATGTAATACAGTTCCATCCTAGCTTTTAGTGTATAAAAAAATTTCGGAATTCCTCATCCCATAGGAGCACTACATTTTTCGGGACAAAAATTCTAAAAATCATAGTTTTGGTTTCTGTTATGTTGATACAGACCCCCCATATTAGTTTTTCTCGTTTATCTTCCATAATACAAAGAAACACCCTGTATGTAAATAAGAACTGTACCAATTTTTAAGTTGAACCTGCAGCAATACAATTGTGAAAAGCGCATCTCATTTCGTGCAGTAGTTTTTGAGTAATGTGCAAGCATACAAAAAGAAACACCCTGTATGTAAATTAAATATAAACCACTTTTTAAGTTGGACCTGCACCAATATAACTGTGGAAACTGGATTTCATTTCGTGCGGTAGTTTTAGAGTAATGTGCAAGCAAACAAAAAGAAACACCCTGTATGTAAATGCAACATATACCAGTTTTTAAGTTGAACCTACAGCAATACAACTGTGAAAACCGCATCTCATTTGGTGCAGTAGTTTTCGCGTGATGCGCAAGCAAACATACAGACAGACAGACAGACAGACAGACAGACAGACAAAAATTCTAAAAAAAATTGTTTTGGCTTCTGTTGCTGTTATAAAGACCCCCCGCGTTAAAATTTCTCAAATATCTTCCATGTACAGACATCGACCATTTACATTTTTATTATATGTATAGATTTTTACACTGCTCTCTCTCTCTCCTTCCTTTATATCCATCCAAAGGTTGTTTGGCAGAGATCGCTCAGAGCGATAAGACCGCCTTTTGTCCTTTTGTGTTATTTTATTTCTCTGTTATGTTCTTTTGTGTACAATAAATATTATACAGATTATACATTTGTCTCTGATTGAACCCGCGGCCTCTAGATTCACAGCCGGCGACTAAACTACGCCACAGAGGCGTCACAATAGACAGCCTTCATGGTAATGTTGATTAGACGCTTGAAAAACGAGAGGCCGCGGGTTAGATCCCCGCACCGAAACAAATATTTGTGTGATCCACACGTCTCGGGTCTGGGTGTTTGAGAACGAAAAGTCTCTCGTAGTTTCTAATACGACACAAGACTCGATCTTAGTGTGGGGTCAAAAATATTCGCACCGATACCAAGTTTCCTTTTGTGAAGCCCACAGCATATAATCTATATGTAGATATTGTCATAAGCAGTATTAATACAATTACTTACTTTGTGCATCCTTTTAATAAAGCAGTGAGTCCTTTCGCTGTCACACCCTGCGCCATCGCTAAATTTAATGTTTCTAAATTTGTGCATGATCCTGAAATCAAAATAAATATATAATTAATATAAATTTACATACATACATAAACTCACGCCTTTATCCTAAAAGGGGTAGACAGAGGCGCCACCAGGACACCCACATTTCCCCTTGTATGTTCCGTCCCATGATGTGATAGGGGGCGAGCCTATGGCCATATCAGGCACAAATTCTTGACTCCGGGCTGATAATGAATAGAAAAACCCAATATCACATTGCCCGACCCGGGATTCGAACCCGAGACCTCAGCTTTGTAGTCCTGCCGTAGTACAACAAACAAGATGATATTTAAAATATTCCAAAAATATTGCTTTTTTACGAAATTTTTTGTTGCATTGTGTCTATAACCACTAAAACTACCCGGCTTCGTTTCCGGTCGCAGTCTTTATATACTTATTTTTATTTATTTAACTTCACATACATATTGTACATAGGCGGACTTAATGCCAAAGGCATTCTCTTCCAGTCTACCTTGAGCTGGTGCAGAAATAACAGAAGTAGGGGTACATATGCTTATTTTAATAATATTTATGAATATGCTTAATATACCTATTAATTGACAAGCAGAGTCAGTCAGCTGCACGCTCTCCAGGCTGAGTTTCTTGAGTCCTGGGCAGCGCCGCAGCAGGTGCTCCAGCGTGGTGGGGTCCAGGGTCGCCATGCTGAGGTCCAGGAACTGGATGCGCGACGCCGTGGGCGGGCTGGTAGGTCGCCACTCGCCTATCTAAAACATGTAGCGTCATACATCCTGTTCATATTTTATTTAATGACCTCCAATGACATACAGGGTATATCAAGACCGCGACCGAAAACGAAGCCAGGAGGTAGTATTAGTGATATCAAACACAATGCAAGTAAAAATTTTACAAAAAAAATCGTCAATTTTTTTTTTGTTATTTTATACATATCGTCGTATTTGAGTGATTAATACATAGTTTTCTAAAATAATGACGTACATCGCTTAATTTTTAAATACACAATGATACGTAAGGGTTTAAATTACTATTTTTACAAAAACTAGGTATTTACCCCTCAAAAACGATGATTTTTAAAAAATTGAAAAAAAAATCAGTCACTTATTTTGCAAAATTTTTTGTTGCATTGTGTCTATAGCCGCTAAACTACCACCTGGCTTCGTTTTCGGTCGCGGTCTTGATATACCCTGTATAATAAGGCATTATTCTAGTCTACATTGTGACGTGATCTTCTTTACTGGAGACCACATGCAAATTCGAATTTATACAACGGCAAATAAAATAATTAAATATTTAAAAGTGTAATGTTGTTAGTACTGAGCATTTTAACCGTTGTTTCTTTAAATTAATATGCTTTTGTGGCAAGAATATTCAAATACTTTTCCAAAATTGAGGTAACGATTAAGTTGGCTTGTTTGAAAAGAAAATAGATTTAAAAATGAATCTCCACGCACTATAACGGTGAAGGAAAACATCGCGAGGAAACCATACCATAGCGATTTGTAAGAACTTCTACGGTATGTAAAGTCCTTGCACTAGACCAGCGTGGAGTGTACTAACCCCTCTCAATCGTACTCTCGATTGTAGAGGAGGCGCGTGCCTGCAGTGGGACGTATAGGCTGATCCAGATATTATTAATGTGTTGTCTTGTCTGTCTCCTTTCACATCGTGGGACGGAACATACAGGGTATATCAAGACCGCGACCGAAAACGAAGCCAAGTGGTAGTTTGAGTGGTTACAGACACGATGCAAATAAAAATTTCACCAAAACAGCGACAGATATTTATTTAGAATTTTAGGATAACTATGTATTTATCACTCAAATACGACGATAAGTAAAAAATAACAAAAAAAAAGTTGCCGATTTTTTTGCAAAATTTTTACTTACATTGTGTCTGAACTCTGAAGTCACTAATACTACCACCCGGCTTCGTTTCCGGTCGCAGTCTTGATATACCCTGTATAAGGCGAAATGTAGGTATCCTGGTGACGCCTCTGCCTACCACTTCTGGGATAAAGGCGTGTTATGTAGCCTCACCTCTGTACTAGCTAGCCTGACTATAACAGGCTTCCGTGCAAGTATTCTTCCTAATGCGTCTTTGGATAATGTTTTGTTTCCTAGCTCCAGCCGCTGCCATAGCGTCTCGTCGCACGCCATTCTGTACCATCTGAAATTAAATACATCATATCAAGTTAAGGTTCGATTCCGAAATGGGGCGATAATTGCTGAAGTTTTTCCAGGAAAAAAATATTTTTTTAATGATAGCCTCCGTCTCGCAGTTGGTTAGACTTCGGTTAAACGTTGGGCTCTGGGTTCGATCCCCGCATCGAAACAAATGTTTGTAAGGCTTATAAGTACTTGTCTCGAGTCTGGGTGTTTGTGAGAGCGAAAAGTCTCTCGTAGTTTCTGATGACACAAGACTTAATTGATATTAACGTTGGAACAGAACTATATACGTATATCTAAACTGCGACAGACAACGAAGTCAGGTGGTATTAGTGACTTCAAATAAAATACAACAAAAAAATTCGCAAAAAAAAAAACTTGTCGTATTTAGGTATTTAAACATAGTTTTCTTAATAGAATAATGTATACCTTATTATTTTTAAAGGCGCAATGGTATGCAAGGGTTTAAACTAATATTTTAGCAAAAACTATTCACCACCTAAACGATGATATTTAAAACATAGCAAAAAGACCCTTTTTTTTTTTGCGAAATTTTTAGATGCTTTTTCTGTCACTAAAACTACCACCTGGCTTCGTTTTCGGTCGCAGTCTTGATATACCCTGTATGACTGCTGGGTTCATGACAGCGTACCTCTTGCAGACAGTCATGCAGTGCGCCAGGGTCCTCTTGGGCAGCCAGCGGAAGATGCTGAGCATCATCTCGTCGGAGAGGATGTCGAAGGAGTCCACGCCGGAGGGCTGCGGCTTGTGGCGCCGGCTCAGGATCAACTGCTCCTCCACGCCCAGCGCTGCGAACATTGTATTTACTTAAATAACACGCTTTTATTAGTTTCGTCTAGATGTATGTATGTATGTATGTGGGACGGACCATACAAGGCGAAATATGGTGTCATGGTGGCATATGCCTATCCCTTCTGGGATAAAGGCGTGAGTTAATGTATGTCGCTGTCCACTTACATTAACTCACGCCTTTTTACCAGAAACGGTAGGTAGAGATGCTACCTGGACACCCACGTTTCGCCTTGTACGTTGCGTCCCACTGACGTCTCACTGAAAAATTCCTGACTCCGGACTGATAATGACATAATTATGAGTGTGTACTGTCGTGGCATATGAGTGTGTACTGTCTCGGCATATGAGTGTGTACTGTCTCGGCATATGAGTGTGTACTGTCGTGGCATATGAGTGTGTACTGTCTCGGCATATGAGTGTGTACTGTCTCGGCATATGAGTGTGTACTGTCTCGGCATATGAGTGTGTACTGTCTCGGCATATGAGTGTGTACTGTCTCGGCATATGAGTGTGTACTGTCTCGGCATACGAGTGTGTACTGTCTCGGCATACGAGTGTGTACTGTCTCGGCATATGAGTGTGTACTGTCTCGGCATATGAGTGTGTACTGTCTCGGTATATGAGTGTGTACTGTCTCGGCATATGAGTGTGTACTATCGAGGCATATGAGTATGTACTGTCAAGGCACATGTGTGTGTACTGTCGAGGCATATGAGTGTGTATTATCGAGGTATATGAGTGTGTACTGTCGAGGCATATGAGTGTGTATTGTCGAGACATATGAGTGTGTACTGTCGAGGCATATGAGTGTGTATTGTCGAGGCATATGAGTGTGTACTGTCTCGGCATATGAGTGTGTACTGTCGAGGCATATGAGTGTGTACTGTCTCGGCATATGAGTGTGTACTGTCTCGGCATATGAGTGTGTACTGTCTCGACATATGAGTGTGTACTGTCTCGGTATATGAGTGTGTACTGTCTCGGCATATGAGTGTGTACTATCGAGACATATGAGTATGTACTGTCGAGGCACATGTGTGTGTACTGTCGAGGCATATGAGTGTGTATTGTCGAGGCATATGAGAGTGTACTGTCGAGGCATATGAGTGTGTATTGTCGAGGCATATGAGTGTGTACTGTCGAGGCATATGAGTGTGTACTGTCGAGGCATATGAGTGTGTATTGTCGAGGCATATGAGTGTGTACTGTCGAGGCATATGAATGAGTATTGTCGAGGCATATAAGTGTGTACTGTCGAGGCATATCAGTGTGTACTGACGTGCAGGCGTGTGTAGCTGCTCAGGCGGCGCGTGCGGCGCGTGTGCGGCGGGCAGGTAGTGCGCGCTGACGCTGCGGCCCAGCGGAGTCTCCTCGTCCACCAGCCCCGCACCCGCCACGCCCAGGCTCGTGTCCAGAGAGGTCTCTTGAACTTGCACGGGCTTGTCTGCAAATGTTAACTATACTTTAAAAAGTTTGCTCATGGTGTTTGCTTTAGGCATTGCAAATTACAGTTAAATATCGACCTACAGATTAACCGCCACGTTGGAAGTGGCTGGAATGCAATGATGCATTGCAATCTTTGTTAACTTCAATTGTTTTTTCAGAAGCCACTAGCAAATACTGTCAGGAAAGCTGTCAGCCCATTCAGTACCCCGGAGGAGGCCAAAAGGATTATCTTAGTGTCACTAGCCGTCCAGCTCGGCAAGCTGCAGCTAGCTCGACCGATCCTACACCAGCATACCAACTAAAACTCATCGGTGGACATCACGCGAGAAGGTTCCCGATTCCTAAGTAACCCCACACAAAAAGTATATTTATAAAAGACACACACATTGGGGCCGTCCATTAATCACGTAACGCTTGAAAGGGAAAGAGGGGTTTAGCAAAAATCACGAAATATCACAAAGGGGAGGGTAACTACTACAACTACCACCTGGCTTCGTTTTCGGTCGCAGTCTTGATATACCCGGTATATGTAATAAAAGCAATGCGCTCACGTTTATCTCCGCTGCGGGGGCTGCGCAGCCGGGGGCTGTGCTTGTGCGGGCTGCGCGGGCTGTGCTTGTGTCGGGGCGAAGGCGCCACCACGTTGGGGTTCACGTTCTCTATGTCTCTCTTACGCTTTACTGTCAGCCTGTGCTGCTGCTGCAAAAATAAGTATTAGAATGATGATTAAGCGGCCTCGGTGGCGCAGTTGTACTTGTATTGCAAAGCTGAGGTGTCGGGTTCGAGTCACGTTCCCATTTTCAATAATGTCAAACAGCACTGTTGTGTTTCGGTTTGAAGGACATTCTAGCCAGAGTAACTACTGGACATAATCAGACTTCAAATCTTGTCTCAGGACGGCGAGCGCAGTGGTATGCCAGGCATTGCTTTGTGATTCATGGTGTTGTTTGGTTTTGGTACTGTCCATGAGCGGTCGTATTGGCATACAACAGTTTAAGATGCTTTTTTTAATAAAAAAGTAGGTTTAAATGAAAGCCCTCTCAAACTTTCACTTGTACCTTGCAATGCGAGCTATATGGGCTGATTCAAACAGATATAAATGATGGTAATTACTCACCACCCCCATTGAAGAGCTCGACTCAGCGTTCTCCATGTCATCTGGTTCCAACAGACTCACCCCCATCTCTTGTAGCACCTGGATCATAAGGAGTATTAACTAAAGTCCAATGGCTTTACAGCTTTCGTGGTCAAGGGGCGGACTGAGGTATTAGTCATCCGCTCAGTGACTTACAATAAAACAAACCTTAATTTTCACAGTCACTGAATGGATGAGTATATTTCAGTCCGCCTCGTGACCACAAAAGCTGTAAAGCAATCGAAACGTCGGGAAGTCAAAATTTAACCAAATCGCGAAGAAATCCGTAAAAACTAGTTTTATTCCAATGTGTAACATTCGCGTAAATCTAAGAAGCCATTGAAGTCCAATGGTATGTCCAAGAATGGGTGTAATTTTTTTTTATTGCCATGAATGGCGAGACTAGCATGCCATTCGCCTGATGGTAAGCGATACGACCGCTCATGGACAGTAGCAAAACCAAACACCATGAATTACAATTCTCACAAATGAGAGACCTACCACCAGTAAATGTATTGTGTACCATTGTATGATGTCCATAGAATAACAACTTAAATAACTTATAATCTGTCATGTCTTAAGTACAAGAAGAGTATGTGACCAATAAAAATATTTTTATATACATAAAACTTGTCGGAAATATCTGTGAACCTAGCTGTCATGCGGTTCACATTTCATTTTTTGTGTTCCCTTATCTATGTTATTTTACATTAAAAACGTTTTGAGATGGATGCGAATTCAATTTTTTATAATTTTTTCTTTTTTAATTCTATTTGTTTAACCTATATTTTGAATTTGCTGAACTTTTGTTCCAATGACGTCAATTATTCAAGTCCACAGATATTTCCGACGGGTAATATGTATGTCATATGTAATATCATGTGGTAATAACAACACTTGGCAGATCTCTAGCTGTGCCTGATCATAGACATACCCTAACAATTTATGTATGCAAAATGTATGCTTAGCCAATGATCACATGCCATGGAAAACACAGTGAAAAATCCTAAATAACATACATGTGTTTACAAGAATATCTACTGTATGTAAATTCTACCGTCCACAATAGGATAGCATGGTGGCCTAAAATATATACTTGATACTAAGAAATAATAAACAAATACACCCAACAGTCACATACATAGTCCTGACCCCACACTAAGATCGATTCTTGTGTCGTAGGTATCAGAAGCTACGAGAGACTTTTCGGTCTCACAAACACCCAGACCTGAAACAAATACCTGTGGATCTCATAAATATTTGTTTCGGTGCGGGGATCGAACCCGCGGCCTCTCTTTTCACAGCGGGCGTCCAACTGCGCCAGGGAGGCTGCCAAAGGGGTTGATGTTATGGCTGCCACACATGTTCAAGTTCACGCGAGTTTGCGCCAGTCAAAATCGAAGGATGGAACAATGTTTGCAGTTTGCCCACACATGATTCAATATACTGGTGAAATCTCAGACTTACAGTTATATTGTTGTGTGTGGTGGCTATAAGACAGCCAGCCAGTTGTACATACATACATACATACATAAACTCACGCCTTTATCCCCGAAGGGGTAGGCAGAGGCGCCACCACGACACCCACATTTCGCCTTGTATGTTGCGTCCCAATGCGATAGGGGGCGAGGCTATCGCCATTTCGGGCACAAATTCCTGACTCCGGACTGATAATGAATAGAAAAATCCAATATCACTTTGCCCGACCTGGGACTCGAACCCGCGACCTCAGCTTTGTAACCGTACCGTAATACAACTACGTCACCGAGCCAGTTGTAAAATAAGCTTAATCAATTTGCAAATTGACTAAATATAGCATCAACCACATATAGTTGATAAGGGCAAGCAAAAGAAGAAAGGACAATATTTAAATTACCATAAAGTTTACTATGTACTGTTTCAAGTTGCAACACAGAATATGTTGCCTGCTTATAAAATTGATTTCAAATGAGGTCATGAGTGAAATACTGTTTGAGACATATTAAGTAACTAAAATTAGCCTATTCACATTTTTTGAAGCACAGATGTATCTAGATGACCTAGTTGTTTAGCTTAGTGTAAGAACCAAACTTAACAGCTTAGCAATAAATATATTGTCACATTGTCATGATTTTAAAAACATATTTAAGTAATAATATTATAATTGGAAATTGTATTAAAATACTTAAATGTTACATTTGCTTTTATGAAAACCAAATACATTTATTTGAATAACTTCAAGGTGACAAAATTGAAACAACTGAAACAAAACATGATGTTCGAGGAATTCAAACTTTTTGCTAATTCTAGTTGAGTTTGACAGCTTCAATGGCGCAGTTGATTATATGCCGGCTGTGAAACGAGAGGCCGCGGGTTCGATCCCCGCACCAAGATAAATGTTTTTGTGGCCCACAAATATTTCTTTCGGGTCTGGGTGTTTGTGAGACCGAAAAGTCTCTTGTAGTTCCAATACCTGCGACACAAGACTTAATTGATCTTAATGTGGGCTCAGGACTATGTATGTGACTGTTGGGTGTATTCATTTATTATTTTTTGCTGTGAAACTGAAAGGTTGTCTCCAGGAATTATACTATATCTATTGTAAATTATTGTAAGTGAAAATATACTGCTAAGTTCTTACCAAGAAGGAGTTTTTGATTAAACAAATATCCACATGTACCAAATGAACTATCTTTGTGTTGCAGTTAAATGTAGTTCTATGCAAATTATGTGAGATGTTTCAATCAATCATAAAAATGCATTTGATTTGTGAGCATGCTCTTTCAATGCAAGCTCATTGGCAATGTCTTTACACACAAGCTTATATTGACCAATTGCAAATTATAACAAATTTATTAGCTGCTCTGATTTAAACCACATAACTTTTGTAATAATCACTATATTGTAGACTGGTTTTGAAAAGAGCAACACTAGAGTTTCTTGCCCATTCATCGCTACTGAAAACTGCTTTCCAAACCAGGTGGTAGAACAAAAAGTGACTGAATCTAAATAATGTTGAATATTTTTATAGATTCTATAAATTATGTTCATTTAAGTTCATTGCTCATTAGTAACATGCCTTTGTGGTAGTACCAAGCAAGTGTGTCAGTAGCTATCAGGGTCTAAGAAATTGGAAAAAAAGCTAGGTTATACAATAAAGACTATTAATATTAGTTAATAAAATTAAAACACCTATAAACCACATGTCTTGACTCCAAGTTTAGGTACTGTGTTTGTCATGGATATTAATTATTAACAACATCAAGATTCGGTACCACAACACCTACACCCAAAATAAATACATTTCTCAGCGCAGGATAGAACCCACAGACTTTCATTTCATACCTTCTCGCTACCAACCTACAGAGGTTCAAGTTTGAAACTGTATTTCGGAGGTCATTGATCTCTCACGGCACTTAGCGTCAAATGCACAGTCAAATGAACTAAAACGCTGGGTTTGCAATGTCGGATTGTGCTCAATACCTAGTTAACTTGTAGTAGAATACGCTGAAGCAGCTATTTATGTTAACATTGTGGTCTAATCGTCCATTTTATAGCTGCTGTCGGGTTTAAAATTCAAGACACATTGATGAGGTTTAACGTCAAATTATGCGTGTAAAAATAGCTTTAACTGCACTAAAACGTAATATAATCCAACTAGAGCGTTTAAGAGGTGTAAAAATAACATTCTTTCATATTTAACACATGAATCATAACCAAAAGAGAGTCTGAAAAGAGCGGGAATGAACGTCAACCTACCTCGTAGTTTGTCTTTCTATCCATCAGACTCCAGCTTTTCCGTGCCGAATTTTCCACACGCGCCTTTTTCCTGCAGATTTATCACTTACATTCAGTATATTTTACAAGAATGTTGAAAAATCAACACGGTATACAGCAATCCTTTTTGGCGCCATTTGACTTTACCGCCAGAAATCAGCTGTCAGCAATGTACAGAAATAACATGAGTTTTAGAATGTTATCACACAAATTACCGAGGCACGTCTGCATCTTCAAGATTGTCTGCTAGAAAGCAATCGTCTTTTGCACTATTTACACTCATCATTTAAAGTTTTAAGTTAATATTTTGGGAAATATCGTTTCCCTTGCACTCACTTCACGAATTAATTTGCAAAATTGAGTAATAGACAATGTTGAATGTAGAGGTAAATGCCAGCTGTTTATTTGTCTATGAAATACCGTCCATGTTTTCAGAGTTCTTTCACCTTAGCAAAAAATGCACTACAATTTTTAAATTGCTTTGCTATTTTATACTAAAGTAAAATAATTATGATTTGTATTAAAACATAATTAATGTCAAAACTCAAATTTTAGATTTGTCATCATACGGCATTTCCATACAGCTGCCAGAGATAATTCCTGAAAAACTATTTCTAAATATTGTCTTAGTGATTCTGATTATTTAGATGATTAAAAACAATTCTTTGTTTAATTAATTATCAATTAAAATATATTATTTTATAAAATTATCAGTTAATTCTCACAAGAAAAAATGTATGACCTTGTCTTTTTTTTTACACTGTACACATTGAATTCACACCACAACTTTCTGCCAATCACGGCTTCGTAAACTTACGTAAAAGACCGTGATTGGCCGAGATTCGCTGTATATTGACCAATAGGGTGTCTCGTTGATTTCACGCCTCCTGTCACTGCGGAGTAAAACGTAAAATCAAAACAACGCAAAATACAAACAAAGAGCTTGTGTCGAGGTGTTTTCTGCATCGGAATCCTGCAGAAAACATTAAAAAACACTGTGAAAACTGTTCAAACGTGTTGAATATTCAATAAAAACTCTTAAACTCCGTTTGTGTTGGTGTTTTGAAGGATGGCGACCAGAAAACTGAACACAATCGAGGATTTAAGCGGTGAGTGCGCAGATAAACAATGGAATGAAAACAAAACGTTGACTGCGGTGACGAAACTTGGATATTTCAAGGATAACTAGTTTTAATTATGTCGTAGTTGCATTCGCAGGCAATGTTTACTTCATGTTGATCTATATAATTTTTATTTTATAAATGGCTATTGAACTGGCGAGGTCAATAAAATCGAAAACATTGTACGTCATATTTTGCGTACGTGATTTGTGTGTGTTATCCGGCTTTGTTCAACGCGCGCTATCTCGAGGGGAAGCGTACGTGTCAATGGACTTCCGCAATCGGTTGGGTTATACTTGTAGATGTGTGGCCTTTTGCAATTCGTGATGCCCTGGTACACAACGAATGAACTTACGATCTCGCGGACTTTTTTGTTTATTTTCTTTTCTCTTATCGGAAACTTCGCCAGACGTCTGTATCTAAATTATTTTTAGCACAACGTCTAGGTAAACAAGTTGTTATTCTCTAATTCTTCTACATTTTTGTATTCATCATATTATGATTTAATTCATCCGTTTTCTTGTAAATAAAATATCTATGTGAGTATTTTTTATATTACAAACATTTTCGAGTTTTCTACTACCTAGAGTTTATGTTGCCCTAGTATTTACATGTCTAAGACCTGCACAAATGACGTCAACATGCCTGATATTGCATTTTCTAGATTTTGCAAGCACTAAAAATACCTAGGAACACATTTAGAACTAGAAGCAATGTCCATCGGATGATTCCGTTCAAAACAGGTTTTGTTGCGTTAGATTTTCTTTATTTATATGTGATGTAATAGGCAAAGAAACAAAGTTGAATATGACTCACAGTTAAATTAGAATTTTGCCTTATCAGACGAATAATTATGTTTTTAATATTGCGGAAAAAAACACGTTGCAATGTTTTTTGCATAAAATACCGCTGATAAACTATTTACAATGAAACTCAATTCCCATAAAAATGGGGCTGTTTTTTTCAGCAGTCCTGCCCCGTTTAGAACAGGCAAAGCTAAAGGAATGTGGGATCATACAGCTTTTGCTGTGACCAACTCCGAGATATTCGAAAATTAAGGAAAAATAGGGAATTCAAAATAGAATAGATATTTGTTGATTGATCAAAGACAAACATTATTTTTCAAGCACACAAGGCAGAAGTAAAATTAATTCCGCACATCGCGTGTCATAACTACAGAAAATGTTTTCTTTTTTTGCAAACGTAATTGCTTACGCGGGAAATTGCAATGTATCTAGTTTAGGTGATTGTTAAAATGGCGGCAGTCGTATTATTTATTTAGCCCCCGACCCGGCCTCGCCCGGATGCTAGTGGCTCGTTGTAAATGTAATCCTACATGGAATATTGTACAAAACTAGTCGGTACAATATCGCCGGCCTGTTTATTATTCAGATTTACACAGGTGAATCCGAAACCCGCTTCTGTACGGGTTATTATTTCAAAAACGACAACACATTCTCAAAATAAAAACGGGTTATAATTGTTCCAATAATTAAAACATTATTATTTATTCAGTCTATTATTATTCTGATGTATCCATATTCCATATCCATATAATATTATAAATGTGACTGTCCGTTTGTTTGTTTCGCTTTAACGCGAAAGCTACTGAACCGATTCTCATGAAACTTTGTACACATATTCTTGGAGGTATTAGAAGTAACATAGGATACTTTTTATCCCGGAAAGTTTAGTGTTCCCGTGGGATGAAGAAGGAATTCCGATATGTTTGCTACTTTTTCATACTCAAAAGGATGGGACTGGGTTACATTCCATTAGTGAGAATGAGACGGGGTGGGCAGGATATATTACCACGCAAACGAAGTGCGTGGTGGCCTGTTGGTAAACGGACCAGACGCGGCTGCCTACATGTTCACGGTGGTCGCGGGTTCAAATCCCAGGGCACACCTCTGACTTTTCGGAGTTATGTGTGTATTGATAGTCAATCACCACGCACTTTAACGGTGAAGGAAAACATCGTGAGGAAACCTGCATACCGTAGCGATTTTAAAGAATTTCTACTGTATGTAAGTCCGCCAACTCGCACTAGGCCAGCGTGGTGGACTATATGGCCTAACCACTCTCAATCGATTCTCTCGATTGTAGAGTAGGCCCGTGCCCTGCAGTGGGACGTATATGGGCTGATATAGATATAGATATAGAAACGAAGTTTGCGGGCAGAAGCTAGTAAGAGTAGTTTAGAGTTTCATCAATACTGCTAGAAGAGACTAATACACTTTTCTTCCCATTATTTTTCGTTCTCACACCCCTCCCGATGTGATGGTCCGACAATACATCCATGGTCCAGCGTTGTGGATGTTCATGCAGTGACCACTTATCAGGTGACCTGTTCGCTCGTTTGTCTAATGAATAATAAATAATAATAATAAATACACCCAACAGTCACATACATAGTCCTGACCCCACACTAAGATCGAGTCTTGTGTATCAGAAACTACGGGAGACTTTTCGGTCTCACAAACACCCAGACCCGAAACAAATACCTGTGGATCACACAAATATTTGTTTCGGTGCGGGGATCGAACCCGCGGCCTCTCGTTTCACAGCCGGCGTCTAACCAACTGCGCCACGGAGGCTGTCGAATGAATGAATGGATATAAACTTTCACATTTACAATTCTAATATTTGCAAAGCTTTATTTGTCTTTCAAAATGGCGTCACATTTTATACCACGTGGCTATTAGTCCTACGTAACGCATTGCATGATAAGCAATTATGAAACAATAATACAGGAAAACAGTAGAAGCGTCACCTCCATTTATATCGACACAAATAGTATTTACAAATGCAAAATAGTATTTACTGGTGGTCTCTCATATGTGAGAGGCCTGGGTAGGTACCACCGCAATGTCTATTTCGCCAAACAGCAGTGTAAATGCACTGTCGTGTTCCGGTTTGAAGGACATTGTAGCCAGAGTAACTACTGGACATAATGAGACTTAACATCTTATATCTCAGGACGGCGAGCGCAGTGGAATGCCAAGCACTGCTTTGTAATTCATGGTGTTTGGTTTTGCTGCTGTCCATGAGCAGTCGTATCGTTTACCATCAAGCGAACGGCATGCTTGTCTCGCCATTCACAGCAATAAAAAATATATAATTTTTTACATCGCCATATACCTGAAGTGCGCGCAATTTTTTTCTCCTCCACTCTTATGCAGTGACTATGTTCCTTCTCGTTCTGGTATACCTCAACAGCATATTTATGGAGTACAAGTGTGTACGCATTGATAAGCAACCGTTTAGATACAAGGTCGGTCTTATCGTTCAAGTTGAACGCATAATACTTTTGTTTTCCTACCAATTATATATATTGTACTAGCGCATGACCAACGAAGCCAGGTAGTATTAGTGACTTCAGAAACAATGCAACTAGAAATTTTGCAAAAAAAGGCCATTTTTTTTAATTTTTACTTATCGTCGTATTTGTGTAAAATATACATAGTTTTTCCTAAAATAATGATGTACAAAGTTTTAGTGGTTACAGACACAATTCAACTAGAAATTTCGCAAATAAAAAAGCGACAGTTATTTTTGCAAATTTTTAAAAATCATCGTGTCTCAGTGCTAAATACCTAGTTTTTGCGCAACAAGTAATTGAAACCCTTAAGTACCATTGTGTCATTAAAGATAAAAAGTACATCATTATTTTAGGAAAGCTATGAATTTATCACCCTAAAACGACGTTAAGAAAAATAATTACCAAAAAAATTTACGATATTTTTTTTGCGAAATTTTTAGTTGCATTGTGTCTGAAATCACTAACACCACTTGGCTTCGTTTTCAGTCGCAGTCTTGATATACCCGGTATGTATTTTATATTATGTACGTACATAGACACGTATGTACTATGTATTACTGGACCCAGCGCCCCGAGATCAATCACCGCACAAAAATAAAATTGCCCGTAATGGAATAATGGTTTGTCGGTCCGCATATAGCGGGGCAGTTGCCTCCAATCAAATTGCCGCTTAGCGACATAGAGTTGTGTCAGCGCACTAAAATAGTCCAATTGGTGTAGATGTATAGAATAAGGACCTCGTGGAATATGGAAAGGTTAAATTGGTGTAATGATTTCATAAGTGCGTGGTTTGAACTGAAAGTTGCCAGATCACATTATAGAGCGGCTGTACAAAAATCGAAAGGCAATTTATTACGAAAAATTGTAGCCCGGTTAGATAGTGAGGGTCCGTGGTCTCCTTTGTACCATGAGTTTAAAGCTAATAGGTCAATCAATTTGGCTTATATTGAGAATATAAAAATTAATAACAACTACACAACTGGCATTGAGGAGACAACGGAAGCTTTGTTACAATCGTTAATACCGGATGATAATGTTGGGAATGACACAGAATACCACAAGCAGATTAGGATGTGGGCCATGGAACTGCCAAACTCTTGCGATTCAAATCTCTCATCATTTGATGAATTTAGTGAAATAGTTCGATCTTTGCCCCTAAACAAGGCTTCCGGTGACGATAAAATATCCAACAAAATGATCAAAGAAGCGTGTAAATCGGCCGGCAATGCAGTACTAACTGTTTATAATCGATGTATTGCTGAAGGGGTATTTCCGCGAGTCTGGCGTACCGGTTTCATTCGGATAATACCCAAGAGTGGCGATAAATCTCCTCAAGATCCTAAGTCTTACAGACCCATTACACTCTTGCCGTCGCTAGGTAAACTTTTAGAACGTCTTACCGTCCCTCGATTGCTACCAGGTGGACCAAAATTCCATGAAAAACAGTTCGGTTTTACTATGGGTAGGTCGACTATAGACGCGGCAATTTCGGTTAGAAGAAGAGTAAGTACATCGATACGCAAATATGTACTCGGTATTTTCCTGGACATCTCCGGTGCTTTCGACAATGCTTGGTGGCCAATGCTGCTTCTTAAGTTGAAATTGCGAGGTTGCTTTAAAAATATATATTCACTTATATACTCGTATTTCTTGCACGGAACAACAAAACTTAAACTTGGACACCATGCCGTGTCGAAGCCACTGACGATGGGCTGTCCACAAGGCTCGGTCTTGGGTCCTTATTTATGGAATTTAGGCTTCGATGATTTTCTTACAATTCCCTTACCGTCGGGGTGTTCTTTGATTGGATATGCGGACGATGGCCTTTTGCTTATTGAGTCAAACAGTAGGTCGGGACTCGAAAATATGGCAGACACGTGTTTAAAATTAATATCTGATTGGGGCGATCGAAATCGTTTACAGTTCGCACCACATAAAACGTTCCAATTACTTCTAAAAGGAATTTTAAAATCACCGCCGCGAATTAAATTTAATAATATCACCGTAAAGGAAAAAGAATCAGTTTGTTATCTTGGTCTAATTTTGGAAAGGAATTTTTCCTTTCTTAAACATATTAAGAAAGTCGGGGAAAAATCGAAAAATAACTTTTTTGCTTTGACAAGAATATCAAAATCAACGTGGGGGCTATCTTTCAATACATTAAAAACCATCTATGGAGCTACTTACTTAGGATGTATTACTTACGGATCCCCCGTATGGGCTGATAGGGCCACTATCGGTGCTGTGCGAAGGAAATTGCTCCAGAGCCAACGTTTGGCTTTGATATTCTTGTGTAAGGCGTATAGGACTGTTAGTACCGAAGCTTTACCTGTCCTAGCGGGTGTACTTCCAGTCGACCTGGAGGTACAACGTCGCGCCGCGATGTATTACTCAACTAGAGAGAATATGGACAAAAGATTCTTAAATTCACGTGAACTTTTAAAAGTAGACAGACTATTTAAGCCGCTCTCAGTTGTATATAACGAAATAATAGATGAATGGCAAAATAGATGGGATGTATCTTTGAAGGGTCGGCATCTATACCAATATTTTCCATGCGTGCGTGATCGGTTGGCAAAGACTTGGCTAGATATCGATTATTACGTATCACAGTTTCTTACGGGCCATGGTAACTTTAAGTCTAAACTGTACTCATTTAAGCTCGTTGATTCGCCTGCGTGTTCATGTTCAACACCTTATTGCGAATATGAGCAGTCCGCGCATCATATACTTTGGGAGTGTAGTCTTTGGCAGAATGAGCGTAAAACCATGCTAGATACTATGCAAATAACATCTGGAGTTGTATACTACATGGACCTTGTGGAGACTAGGAAGAATTTCCGTGCTTTCCGACGATTTTGCCATACCTATTATTGGAATCAAGTATAACAGCTTACATATTAGGTCCCATTTAAATGTAATAATCACTATTCCGTGGTGCTTTACAGCTGGCTTCTCTGGCTGTAAATGTCTTTATGCGAGGTTATTTACCTCTTTAGTTCATTGTTTTGTCACCCGCTTTATTAGGGAGGGAAGTGGACAATCATTTATTTCCAACTCCTCCTATTAATTTAACTTTTTGATTGATTTCGTTGCGGGTTAAAGACAAGTTAGACATTCCCGGAGACGCGCTGAGCTTCAATGCTCAGTGTCATTAAAATGCGTGCCACTGTTGATCCTGGCTTACAGGAGTTGCAGTGGCGGGTGTGAGGGCGGGACAGTCTCCTAGAAGTGCGTGGTTTCATAACTGGTGGTAGGTCTCTCATATGTGAGAGACCGCCTGAGTAGGTAAATGCAATGTTGTGTTCCGGTTTAAAGGACGTTATAGCCAGAGTAACTACTAGAGATTACAAGAGAGCAGTGCATTTACACTGCTGTTTGGAGAAATAGACACTGCGGTGGTACCTACCCAGGCGGCCTCTCACATATGAGAGACCTACCACCAGTAAAATATTATAAGTTTTGAATATTTTTTTGTCCTTACACAAAAAAATCAAAGCATTTAAAATGTGTATATAAATCCTTTTGTTATTGGTAACTGGATATCCTAAAATAGTGTCGTGTGTCGACTCACCGCTGCAAGGTCGTCGGCAGACCGTGACACTTCCTGCTTCGGATCAAATGCTACCACGCCATGTTGTCCTGGTAGCTATTCGCCCAGATTGTGACCATGGTATACAGAAATCTGCCATAGTAACCCCGGTGTGACGTGTTTCGGGTTCTGTGTGTGTCTGGATACATTCAGGCCGGCAAAACAAGTCAAAAGTGATTAGGCAGAAAACACTTCACAAACAAATATGAAATTCATAAATTTTCTCATTAAAATTTGCAATCACGGAAAAAGAAGGACTAGGAAAGCATGATATCTGAGGAGCATTATGTATCATAGTTATGGCAATTTTTAAAGATTGCTAATATTGAGATAGGTATATAAATTTTAACACGCACGATATATCGAAGATCGTTTGTAGTAGGCCTCATGAAGTGGGTGTCAATTGTGGTAAATTGGTCCTATGCATCTACCGTGGGTTTTACTTTTAGATTTAACTGAATACGGTACTTCAACCTTCAAATATCAATTCATATTAGCCCACGCTGATGTCGCCTTCCGGATGCATATATTTGGATTTAGTAGGCTTGCAATGACGTAAAGAGATGATCATCTCACTGGTATTATTACAGTCGCTTTTTCGTGCCAGTATAAAAAGAAAGAATTTGAAAGAAGGAATTTGTGCCTGATATGGCGATAGGCTCGCCCCCTATCACGTGATGGGACAGAACATACAAGGCGAAATGTGGGTGTCCGTAACACCTCTGCCTACCCCTTCTGGGAAAAAGGCGTGAGATTATGTATGTATGTATAAAGTAATCCTGATGTATTGTATGTACGCCCGCTGTAAAATATAATTTAAAATGCGAGGCCGCTACAATCCCGCGCTCAGATTAATCTTTATGATCCACAAGTATTTGTCACGGGTCTGGGTGTTTATGAGACCGAAAAGTGTACCGACCAAACAGAAAAACGAATTTTGGGCATATTTACACACAAAAGTTTTGTTAGAAACAAATACTTGTCCCAAGTCCTATCGCAGCAAAGAGTGTGACAAATCGTTCCGTTAAGAAACGATTTACGAAAGAAACTCCGACACGAAGTTCGAACATTCAAAGGTCGGAACATAAAGTCACCCCCAAGATATAGAACTGAATAGATTCTCTAATTTCTCTTTTTCTTTTATTACTCTTTACTCATAATGGCACGAGCCTCCTCTACAATCGAGAGTACGATTGAGAGGGGTTAGTACAGTCCACCACGCTGGCCTACTACGGATTGGTTTTCTCGTGTTAGGTGGTACTACAATTATCTGTTAGTAAACGCACAATTGTTATCAGTTAGATAAGGTTCAATGTCATGCCAATTTGGCGTCTACTATCTAATCGCCACTTGGGATCGGTTTATAGAACATTTCCTGGTTTTCTCGTGTAAGAACCCAAGCTAGACCAGGGCCAAACTGCGGTTTTGGGAATGGGTCGTGCACAAATAAAAAAAAACCGTATTCGACCGTACACAAAAAAGCCATGTGCAAATAATAAATAAAGTATGAAATCGATTCCTATTTTTTGCGCATAAAATTTGCAAACGTGGTGAAGTTTTGACTAGGATAGCATAAAATAGGGACAGTATGCTACAGCATTGATTTACAAAGCTTATAGGTTAAATAAGAGAGAGATCAAAAATCTCCTTAAATTATAACAATCGTTTTGTTTACATTATTATTGTAAATTAAAATCGCGTGCGTGGTGGCCTGTTGGTAACGGACCAGACGCGGCTGCCTACATGTTCACGGTGGTCGCGGGTTCAAATCCCAGGGCACACCTCTGACTTTTCGGAGTTATGTGTGTATTGATAGTCAATCACCACGCACTTTAACGGTGAAGGAAAACATCGTGAGGAAACCTGCATACCGTAGCGATTTTAAAGAATTTCTACGGTATGTAAGTCCGCCAACCCGCACTTGGCCAGCGTGGTGGACTATATGGCCTAACCACTCTCAATCGATTCTCTCGATTGTAGAGTAGGCCCGTGCCCTGCAGTGGGACGTATATGGGCTGATATAGATAGATAGAAAATCGCGTCAATATTCGCGAAAGTAGTGAAAAAGTACCAGGCGATTATGACATTTGAAGAGCACGTTTTAGATTTAGCTAAAAGGAAAAATGTTATCAATGTTAGAATGATATGCGTCAATGTCGCGCGATTTTCGCCAATCTAATCGCTACCAGGGATCAACATTACGAAGGATTTCCTAGTTTTTCGATATTGTCACGCCACTTTTTAACATACACATATTGGACAGTGACACATGTAGTTTTAAACAATAATAAACTTCGATGACATATTATACCAAGCAATTAATGGATTACATAGGAAACGTGCATTGCAAATGATTAACAAGAATTTCAATATGTGAATGGCTTTTTACCGCACGACATAATTATGCTGGCCTGTTTATAATTGAATATCGGTATGTTCAAAACGTCTACGATGATAAGGCGTTCGAATGCGTTGTTATGCTTTTGTCAAAATATGACAACATTTATCTCTTCCCATTTTTTAAATCGGAATGGTAATAATATAAAATTATGAGTAGGTATAAATTTTACTTGTTGTTTATATTATGAAAACATATTAAAACAATCCGTTAAATATATATTTTGAAAGGAGATCGGTCGATTTGGTCCAACTGTGGACAAGAAATTCATTACTACCAAAAAATTTGGCGTATTTTTTTAGATTTATTTCTCTATTTACTTTTATCCTACACCATTGGAATTAGATTTACAAAAAAATGAGGATATCATGAAATATTTCTACCATTTTTGTATTTGTCAGCAACATTAATAGAGTTGACATCTGTCACGAGACTATTATCTGTCAAATTGCATTGTTTATTTCGTCGTGTACTAATGTGTATTTAAAATTGAATTAATTTGAAAATCATATAATTTCGTTTTGTGGCTGGGTGTTGTGTTTATTCTCTACGGCGTCCCTTGCAGTCAATTGCTTACCTCGATTCAACAATACTATAGCATATAAATAAGTTAAAATGTTTATAATCGTCATGTAAGCAAAAACTACGGGAAATCATTGATGCGCGCCTGAAGCCAACAACTACGAGACACCGATCGTAAAGGCGCAAAGGCTTACATGATCTGTAATGTCTGAATGGATTCATCCTCAATCATTGTTTTATTTTTTCATTATTGTGTACGGTAGCTTCAGATATTTTTTAAACTAGCGCATGACAAAGTGACTAACTACATACAATAAACCTGATATCAAAATAATATACTTTTAAATATTCAAATGTGTTTTTCTCTCTTCCTTGATAAGCTTACGTACTTTATAATAATGTAAATTCATACTCATCCCAAACTTAAAATATTAGCCAACTATGACATTACGTATTCAGATGGCAGAAAATGGTAGATTTTGTAAAACTTTAAGAGGATAAATCTTAAAAACCCCGTATCCTAGCTCAAGAAGACTATGATATATTTGAAGGATAAAAAATCCTTATTATTTAATTCTATGTCTCATTTGTCTCCACCATGTTTCCACTACTAGGCCCAATATTCATAGGAAAACGACCGTTCTCCTTTATTTGCAGTTCCAAATATCGCCGCACGGCAATAGAAGATGACATAAATAACAACATTAACAACATGTTCTAATAAATTGCGTAAAGATTTGCGAGCGCGAGAAAAAAAAGTACGAGGAAAGTATGAAATCTGAGTAGCATGTTCTATTTATCACATTTATGGCAATTTTAAAGTATATGCTAATGTCGAGATATGTTATATCATAGTTAAAAGCAAAACATTGTAATTTATCTATACAAAAATATTAGAACGATAAGAATCAATGTCGCTGGATTTTCGCAAATCTAATCTCTATTGGGGGTCGTATTACGAGCATTTGTATCTCTTCCGGAGTAATATCATAATCAGGCCACTTTTTATCCATACGTAATCGGCACGTGGTATGGTATAAAGCGATCGAAAAGTTGAAAAAAATACACCCAACTCACACTCGTATTCCTGACCCTTAAGTCTAGTGTCGAGTATCAGAAACTACGAGAGACTTTTCGGTCTCACAAACACCCAGACCCGAGACAAATATTTGAGGTGTTTACAAACACTAGCGGTTTATTCAGTTTTATAACCTGTTTTAGTTATCGAACGTTTTGTCTTCTTCCATCCATCCATCAGCCAAAGGAAGTCCACTGCTGAACATAGGCCTCTCCCAATGATTTCCACAGTGACCTGGGCAGCTGCATCCAGCGACGTCCCGCGACCTTTACCAGCTCGTCTGACCACCTTGTGGGTGGACGTCCTACGCTGCGCTTTCCAATACGTGGCCTCCATTGTTTTCTTCGCTCAAACTGAATTCTAAAGTCGTTCGAAAGGGACAAAACATTTGCTTATTAAAATGGGTTTTTAATTTATATTTAGTGGCTATTTTAGTAGCAGTGGGCAGGGCACATAGCGCGAAGAACTGGTGGACGATGGGGCAGAAAGTTCTGGAGTGGAGACCGCGCAACGGCATGCGTGGTAACGTGGTCTCTCATATGTGAGAGGCCCCCTGGGTAGGTACCACCGCAATGTCTATTTCTCCAACAAAAAGCAGTGTAAATGCACTGTTGTGTTCCGGTTTGAAGGACATTGTATCTAGACTAACTACTGGACATATTGAGACTTAACACCTCATCTCAGGATGCCGAGTGCAGTGGAATGCCAATTGCTTTGTAATTCATTGTGTTTGGTTTTGCTACTGTCCATGAGCGGTCGTATCGCTTACCATCAGGCGAATGACACGCTCGTCTCGCCATTCATTGCAAAAAAGCGTGGCGTCAGACGGTCACCAACAAAGTTGACAATGGACAGGCGACGTTGTAAAGGTTGCAGGAATTCGCTGGAGATCCTGAAGGCCTATGTTCAGCAGTGGACTTCCTTCTGAAGGGAGAGAGAGATAGAGAGAGAAGTGCTGAAAATTCTCCAAAGGTCAAAGCACTTACAAACCACACCAAGTTGTAAATAAAACACCTTTTTACACGCTTTAAAAATAATAAGTCGATGCTCTCAAAAACACTTTTTTGGCAAGGATTGTGGTGGTAAAAAATTGCTGTAAAGAGTGGATTAATGACTGCCTCGGTGGCGTAGTTGTACTACGGTACGGTTACAAAGCCGAGGTCTCGGGTTCGAGTCCCGGGTCGGGCAAAGTGATATTGGATTTTTCTATTAATTATTAGCCCGGAGTCAGGAAATTGTGCCCGATATGGTGATAGGCTCGCCCCCTATAACTTGGCCCGTAGAAATTTTAATTATTTTTATTGTAAAATAAAGCTAATATATTAATTTTACATTAAAAGTTGTAGAATGTTAACTTTATAAGTTTAGGAGATACATGAGTAAAAGTACATAGATGCCGCACTGAGCACCAGACGCTCGCTTAGGTCGCCCAGTCAGCGTCTATCTGCCTTACTCATAGACGGATTTTATTAATTAGTTATCAAACTAATGTTTTGTCCCTTTCGAAAGACTTTAGAATTCAGTTTGAGTGACGAAGACGAAACATTCGATAACTAAAATAGGTTTTTAATCTGTCTATGAATAACGCCGCATATTTGCATAAATTTGCATAAAACCAATCACGGATATAAGAGGGTAGGAAGGTTTTCTCAATCTACCCTCGCCGGCAAAACACTTTCCAACTCAATGACCCGTCAAATCTATTAAAAGCAGGTTTAATATAGCTCTTATATTGCCCACATATGATGCTCCATTTACATATGCCTTGGCAGGTTTCCAGCGTGACGGCAATGCTATATTTGGAATTATAGGAAACGTACGCAAATTAAAGCGTAGAATCATTATCATTTTTGTGCAATTATAATAACTAAATTGGATTGATAGAAGAGAAAAGGGATGCCCGTTTTAATATGAAACTTGGTATCGGTGCGAAAATTTTGTGCGATGACACCAACTTTTTTGTGTAGGGAAAAAAATATATTTTCAATAAAAAATTACGTAGTTGCGACCCAGGCCCGGAGTTCTTGGAGAAATGAACTTGAAGTCCAGTCACTCTGGTAGCCACATTTGTAGTAATGGCTGACGTATTGTAAAATATGATGATAAGTACTCTATTTTGTTGTATCAGCCCATATACGTCCCACTGCTGGGCACGGGCCTACTCTACAATCGAGAGAATCCATTGAGAGTGGTTAGGCCACATAGTCCACCACGCTGGCCTAGTGCGGGTTGGCGGACTTACATACCGTAGAAATTCTTTAAAATCGCTACGGTATGCATGTTTCCTCACGATGTTTTCCTTCACCGTTAAAGTGCGTGGTGATTGACTATCAATACACACATAACTCCGAAAAGTCAGAGGTGTGCCCTGGGATTTGAACACGACTCTATTTTATAAAAAAATGAAAAAGGCGTGAGTTTATGTATGTATGTAATTTTCTTTTTCAACATGGGAAAATTATTGAATAATAAATACAGACTACAATAAAATTAGTTAAACATGACTAATGAGTAAACAGACAACAGGAGAGGTTATCGTCTGTTATCATGCCTTGCAAATAAGATAAAACCATTAAACTGTTCACTGTACACGTCATGTTTTTAAGTGATTTTGCAAGACGCAACGAGCTAGTCATAATGCGTTGTAATCATTGTTGTGCGTTTTAAATTAAATGATTGTCTTGAGCTATTATCGTTTTAATTTTTCCCACCATCATTGTGTGTATTTAGACAAATTAAGAGTCTTTTGTTTAGTGAAGTTTTTTTTACGTTTTCTTAAGGGTGAAAAAGGGGTTGAAAGCGTTCGAACCGCTTTGTACCATTTCCGGTATACACCACATCCGAATTCACATAATAGATGCCGGCAAAATGATTACAGGTAATAACCGTTGGCTGTTTTGCAAATTACTTCAATACAAAAATTTGCAAGCGCCGTAAAATAGTACCAGGCAATCATGAATTGGAAGGTGCATGTAGCGAGGGGTCAACGCACCACGCGTTGAGGTCGATGCAGACGTCTAGCCGTCTGACCTTGCTGGGAGAGGTTTGATGACCCCGCGATCAATACTAGGTTTTAAGAAAATCCCTAGGGCATGGTCTAGCAGCGAGCAGCTACAACAAAAGAAACTCCATTTTCAAAAACCATGATTTGAATCTAGATACCGTTCATTACTTGGTACAGCTGGTCTTGTGCACCACTTGCGTTAGTCTGTTGTATCTCCAATAGTTTCATGATCTCCTAGTAGTCTTATCAATACTCTTCCTTGTTTGTAATCTACAAAATAGTTCTTTTTGTTCTTGTGTACCTCTTATGATTTGCTGCTACCCTAGTAGTTTGATCATTCTTCCGTTACTGAGTTTCTTATATATTCACGCTTTCTACTTGAGATAGGTGGCTAGAGACCTTGGATTACGAGAGCATGGATTGAAGGTTGTTATGAAATAGTCAAGTGAAGTTATGCTTAAGTGTGAGGGAGACAAACTGAACGTGGGGTCTATAGTTGTTTTCAGTTAATGACAGGACAAAGGCAAGTTTGCCGCAAGATTTTGGCTCGGTCCACTCTCTATGAACTGGGACTCTTATGTTCATAGGCTATCCATCTATAGAAGCATTCTTGCTAGCTATTGATGATCTCCATACATATGCTCCTCTCCTAGTACTTTTATCAAAAACAAGGCCAAGTTGCCAATTATTTCTTTATCAGTTTAAAAAAACGTGACCACACTTTGACATGATAAGAAACTCTTCTCAACTCACGTAATGATTAGGAGTTTATTCAACTTGTCAACAAAATCTTTAATCTTCCGGATAAATATACAAAAGTGCTAAATAACAATTCTCATACAAGTCGTGAAATGTGTAAAAAATATTTATTCAACAAATAAAGAGCGATATTCTACGACAATAACAAAATAATTTACAAAGAGTTTGGTCAAAACGGATATTCAAAAGTGCCTGTAAGTAACGGATTGGACGCGGCTGCAAACATATTCACGGTGATCGCAGGTTCAAATCCCAGGCCAGACCTCTGACTCTTCAAAGACATGTGTATATTGATAGTCAATCACTATTCACCACGCACTATAACGGTGAAGGAAAACCTTGTGAGGAAATCTGCATACCATAGTGATTTCAGATTTGTAATTTCTATGGTATGTAAAGTCCGCCAGCACTAGGCCAGTGTGGTGGACTGTACTAACCCCTCTCAATCGTACTCTCGATTGTAAAAGAGGCCCGTGCCTGCAGTGGGACGTGTATGGTCTGATACAATTTAGATGTTTCAAATAGATTTGGATTTGGATAATTGGACTTTAATATTAAATATTCGTTTACTTGTTATGATTTATTTAGTGTACAAAATATAATAAATAAATAATGGTTTCTTAGATTTACGCGAATGTTACACATTGATTTAAAAGACCGCCCCGTGACCACGAAAGCTGTAAAGCTATCTAAACGTCGGAAGTTAAAAAATGTAAAAAATAAACCAAATCGCGATAAAATCCGTAAAAAAATAGCTTTATTTCAATAAATAAATTTATAATTAGGGGAAAACCTGCTTACCTAAAAATTCTTTAAAATCATTCAATTACGTAAAAGTCTGAATTCACAATAATTTAATTCAGGGAATTGCAAAACAGCTGATTTTCCATTTATCATTACAATGACGTTGTTGCGATGATCTGTTGACCTGTCGTAAGGTCATCTGTTTGTTTATCGGTTATGTAAAATCCCCAGCGGTGTTACAAAATTATTAAATACAAAGTGAATACAATAAATAAATACACCCAACAGTCACATACATAGTCCTGACCCCACACTGAGATCGAGTGTTATATCAGAAATTGCGAGAGATTTTTCAGTCAAATACACCCAGAATGGACTTATACAGGGTATCAAAAGCGCGACCGAAAACGAAGCCAGGTGGTATTATTAGTGACTTCAAAATTTTTACTGGTCGTGGTATTCGGGTGATAAATATAATTTTACGAAAGTAATAATGTACACCTGTTTATTTAAAAAAACGCAATGGTACGCAAAGATTTAAATTACTATTTTCACAAAAACTAGGTATTTATCACAACACAATTATGTTTAAAAATTGCAAAAATATGGCGCTTCTTTTGCGAAATTTTTCATTGCATTGTGTCTGTTGCCACTAAAACTACCACCTGGCTTTGTTTTCGGTCGCAGTCTTGATCCGGTATTTGTGGGCCTCACAAACGTTTGTGAAATGGGCCTCCTCTACAATCGAGAGTACGATTGAGAGGGGTTAGTACAGTCCACCACGCTGGCCTAGTGCGGGCGGACTTTTACATACCATAGAAATTACAAATCGCTATGGTATGCAGGTTTCCTCGCGATGTTCTCCTTCACCGTTCTAATGCGTGGTGATTGACTATCTATAAAAAAGCCAATAACAACTGAAAGACATGCGTAGTAATAACACGTCATGCTCTGCGACGCAATAATGTTGTTTGTGATGTGTGAGTCATCTGTGTCGTGAAAGTGTTGTTAGAACATGATAAAGACATCAGAATAAGATCCATAGAACAACATTAAGTATGTATGTGTATTTATGCTTTATTTTATATATATTATGTACACTACCGCTCAAAAGTATTTGGCCACTTGCACTTTTCTTTTATATTAAAAACAATACACGTTTAAAATAATTTTATTTGCTTTTTTGTTTATATTTCACCGCAAAACACTTGTCTACAATAAAAATATGCACAACTTATAGTTATTTGCCGGCCCGTGGTCATAAAACCAAAATAATGTTATCGTCGGCATTAATTTGAACATAAACTTTCAAGTAAAACTTTTCTTTTGGTGAACCTATTGTCTAATAAAGTAAACAAAACTTAGAATAAACACTATAAAATATTTTGCATCAGTTATTTGATGTCATTAGACCAGAAAACACACTCTCCATAGCTCAGTGCTCTACGCCTAATACTATTTACTTGTTTTAAATTTTTTTGTTTGAAATTTAGAACAAAATGGGTAAAACCAAAGAACATTCTCAAGAGACGAGAGGCATAATCATCAGGCTTCGCAAAGCTGGTAAAAGCAATGGAGAAATTTCAAGACTGTAGAAGATACGAAGACAAACTTTTGACTATATTGTTAAGCAATTTGCAACTCAAGGTACAATTTTCAACAATCCACGTTCAGGCAGACCAAGAGCAACAACTTTCAGTGAAGATTTAAGCTTGGTTGTTACAATTAAACGCGATAGACGTTTAACTTCACCAGAAATAACAGCACAGTTCAACAAGGGCCGAGATAAACCAGTCAGTGTCTCTACAGCGAAAAGGAGAGTTCTTGACGCAGGTCTTAAGGGATGCATAGCGGTAAAAAACTACTTTTGAAAGCACCTAATCAATAGAAGGGACTTATTTGTGCTAGAAAACACAAAAATTAGACAAATACAGACTGGCGCAAGGTGCTCTGGACTGACGAGTCGAAATTTGAAGTTTTTTTATCCAAAAGTAGAGTTTTTGTCCGGCGGCACTCGAATGAAAGGTTGATGGAGACATGTACTGTGACTTCAGCAAAACAAGGTGAAGGGTCTGTGATAGTTTGGGGCTGGTTTGGTGGTTCAGCCGTCGGGGATCTTGTGCGGATAGAGGGTACTTTAAAAAATGAAGGGTACAAACACATTTTAGAAAATAACGCAATGCCTTCTGGAACCCGGTTAATTGGTCCGAGATTTATCTTTCAACAAGATAATGGTCCTAAACACACCTCCAAGCTATGCAAAAGCATTTTGCAAGAGAAAGAACAAAGACAGCAATTGAAAATAATGACATGGCCACCGAAGTCACCGGACTTGAATCCAATCGAGTTATTATGGGATCAGCTGGATAGACAGGTACGAAAACGCTGTCCTACATCTGAGGAAGACTTGTGGAGAAAACTGCACGACGAATGGCGGCAGATGGACCAAACAACTTTACAGAAATTAGTGACTAGATTACCAAAGCTTTTATGACGCCGTAATTAAAAATAAAGGTGGACGTTAACGAGTCCAAACTTTAGAAATTAATTGTTATTTTGTGTTAAATATGTCCAAAATATGTCCAATAAATTATTTAAATAACTACAAAGTCGGTTTACTTATTCAAACTTTTACAAAATGTATTTTTATGTGTGGCCAAATACTTTTGAGCGGTAGTGTATATATATGTATATATATATATATTTATTTCTTGTAGTTATTAGATTATTTCTATTTGATTTATTATTCAGTGTTAGCTTCTATCTCTTACACTTTAAACTGCCCTCTGTTAATCCTTTTCCAAAATCCATCCTATGGTTGTCGATAAGACCGCGATAAGACCGCCAATTGTACTTTTTATGTACCTATGTGATTTTCTTTTAATTTGTATTTTTTGTGTGTGTGCAATAAAGTGTATATAAATAAATAAATAAAATTAAGGATAGGATGTTAGCTCAACATCTATATTAAAAATTTCATTCATAAACTCACTACTTTTTCCAAGAGGTAGGTTGAGGTACTACTAGGACTCACACGTTTCGCCTTGTATGTTCCGTCCCACGATGTGATAGGGGGCGAGCTTATCAGCATTTCGGGCACAAATTGACTCCGGGCTGATAATGAATAGAAATAACAATAAATAATGCGGATGTCGCTGAGTATCATGTGGAAGCTAAGCTCTATAAAAACTAAAGCTATTGTATTGTATATAAAAATTCTTACGAATCGCTATGGTATGCAGGTTTGCTCACGATGTTTTCCTTCACCGTTATAGTGCGTGGTGATGGTTTGTGCACTGGGATTTGAACCCGCGACCACCGTGAACATGTTGGCAGCCGCGTCTGGCTTATTAACAGGCCACAACGCATTTGTTTAAATCAATTGGGTATGTGATAATGAATGGCTGTTGACACTTGCGCAAAACCTTGTTTACATTCAACAGTTTGTTATTGTCGGCTGTTTTCACACGTGGTTATTTTCAGATGGACAAACAGATAAACCAATCTTGGGCCCAGTTGTATTTATTTGACAGCATCCGAGGCGTATGGTTAGACGGTTGTGAAACGAGAGGCCGCGGGTTCGATCACCGCACCGAAACAAATATTTGTGTGATCCACAGGTACTTGTTTCGGGTCTGGGTGTGTGAGACCGAAAAGTCTCTCGTAGTTTTTGATACGACACAACCCTCGGTCTTAGTGTGGGGTCAGGACTATGTATGTGACTGTTGGGTGTATTCATTTATTCCAGTTCAGGTAACTTCTGATCTACTAATTTGTTTTCAATATGGCTGGCTTTGGGATAAATTTACCCCTTCAACTCCTTCGTACAAATCGCAGTATGTCAATATTCATTGCTAGTTGACATTGTTTTGCCGGTGTCAAGGTGACGACACAATGGCCTCATGCCCTAATTGTCGACAGCTCCAAATAATCATGATTCCCACGCTTATGTTTAAGTCTTCAAGACAAGGTATTTTGATGTTATTGTTCCAATATTAGCAAATTGTAACTGTCTACGATACGACCGCTCATTGGCAGTAGCAAATCCAAACAATAACATGAGTGATACGAAATTAAATGAAAATAGTTTATTGAACCCATGAAATACAAACATACATACATAAACTCACGCCTTTATCCCCGAAGGGGTAGGCAGAGGCGCTACCAGGACCCACATTTCGCCTTGTATGTTCCGTCCCACGATGTGATAGGGGGCGAGCCTATCGCCATATCGGGCACAAATTCCTGACTCCGGGCTGATAATGAATAGAAAAATCCAATATCACTTTGCCCGACCCGGGATTCGAACTCGAGACCTCAGCTTTGTAACCGTACCGTAATACAACTACGCCACCGAGGCAGTCATTGAAAAGTCATACATTATTTAGATTCAGTCACTTTTTTCCACTACCACCCGGTTCACAAGGCTGTTTTCGCCAGAGACAACGGGCAAAAAACTAGCGTTGCTCTTTTCAAAACAAGTTTACAATACAGTAATTATACAGAGGTTGCAGCGCAGTTAAATTCAGAGCATAGCTTAGCATTCCACTGCGTTGACCATCCTGAGACATAAGATGTTAAGTCTCATTATGTCCAGTAGATACTCTGGCTACAAGAACAACACTAATATTTTGTGTACTGTTGATACAGTACACAAAATAATAAGTAAGCAACAATTTAAATTTCAGTATATAAACAAAGTCACGGTCTGATAAAGCTATATCATGGGGACCTAATTCTTTTATTTATTATTATATCTATCAGATTGTTATTAGAGATGGTTGAGACGACTTAGTAATAAATAAATGCTTCTAAGTATTGCTTATAATAGAATCTCTATCTGTATCAGCCCATACACGTCCCACTGCAGGGCACGGGCCTCCTCTACAATCGAGAGTACGATTGAGAGGGGTTAGTACAGTCCAAGCTGGCCTAGTGCAAGGACTTTACATACATACATACATACATACATACATACATACATACATAATCGTCACGCCTGTACCCCATAGTGGTAGGCAGAGACTATGGATCGCCACTTTGCTCGATCCTGACATATTACTTTCGCTTCATCAACTTTCATCAATCCCTTCATGCATTCTCGTTCAGGGTACTTTTGACCAGACCCTTGTTGAGGGTATCACCGATTTGGATGGTGTAGGTCCGGTGAGGTCGACCCCTACCGACTCTCCCATCCACACTCGCCTTGTATATTTGCTTGGTTATTCTCCTTCCATCCATCCTTTACATGACCAAACCATCGTAACATGCCTTTGTCTATTCTTGGACTTTACATACCATAGACATTACAAATCGCTATGGTATGCAGGTTTTCTCACTATGTTTTCCTTGAAAGTGCGTGGTAATTGATTAACAATACACACGCAGTTTGTAATCTGTGGTCGCGCCTCGCGGGTTAAAATCCCCGGGCAGACGTCTGAGTTTTCGAAGTCATGTGTGTAATAATCAGTAAGCACTATCTGAAAAAAAAACATACAAAACAAAGTCACGGTCTATTAAAATTATATCGTGGAGCGCTAATTATTTTATTTATTGACACCGATGTCTTTCAGGTAATTAGAGATTGATAAGACAGCGTTTGCATAAATACTTAGGAATTGCTGGTGGTAGAACGTATGCAAATAAATAAATACACCCAACAGTCACATACATTTTCCTGACCCCACACTAAGATCGAGTCTTGTGCCGTATCAGACTACGAGAGACTTCGGTCTCACAAATATCCAGACCCAAAACAAATACCTGTGGTTCACACAAATATTTGTCTCGGCGCGGGGATCGAACCCGCGGCCTCTCGTTTCACAGGCTGCGTCTAACCAACCAACCAACCACGGATGCTATAACTGACAAATGTAGATAAAACCCAATATTTCATATTTGTATTTTGGATAGACACGTTCTGATAAATACATTAAAAAAATGGCGTCAAATGAGGATATGGAGGTCGGCTTAATATGAGCAGATTCTTGAATCACTTACTATGCAATGTTGCAACAATGCTGATATTAGCCACAATGATAGATATAGGTCAATTGACTTAAAAGGATAATAGTAGTACAAGTACAATTGATGCAGTTTCGCATGCCATCGGGTCATATTCATGCAGCCAAGATCGACAAAAAGTTTTTATACAGGGTATATGCAGACTGCGAACGCAAACGAAGCCAGGTGGTAGTATTAGTGACTTCAGACACAATGCAGGTAAAATTTTCGCAAAATAGAGCCTTTTTTTTATAATTCTTTACTTGTCGTATTTGAGTGGTAAATACATAGTTTTCCTAAAATTATAATGTACAACTTTTTATTTAAAAAAACGCAATGGTAGGCAAGGTATTTACCACCCAAAATCTATATTTAAAAAATTGCAAACAAATCTCTTTTTTTGCGAACTTTTTAGCATTGTGTCAAGTCCCTAATACTACCCACCTGGCTTCGTTTTCGATCGATATTTCGATATATTAGTATAGATTGCGTGATGAGTACCACGTGGTTGCCATTCGCACTTCATCTAACCGCCATGCTACGTGACTGATCGGCGCACCTCCATCGAATCGCATACGTGACCATCCGAGCGTCTTGACTCGAATTCTTAGCGTGTTTTCGCAATAGAGGGCAACCATACATTCATCTGGTATAACGCTTTTACTTAATCTATATACATATATGTCCCTTTCGAAAGGCTTCAGAATTCAGTTTGAGCGAAGAAGACAAAACATTCGATAACTAAAATAGGTTTTAAAACCGTCTTTGAATAAGGCCTTATATCTTTTAATAGTATAAAACGTTGTAAATCATCGATATCAATGTTACACTAGATAAGCCATTCAGTACAAAAAATGTGTCCCACCTACTTGCGGTGCATGCACCACACATGAATCAGTTTGCTTCGTGACAGTGACAGTGCAGTACGCCTTATCGCATACGTTTAAAAGTAATAAATGAATGTTTCGCCGTCAAACCGAAAGTAAATCGTCTGAAGTTACAATATTTTAATAAAATACCAGGTAAGTGATGTAATATTGCAGTGTGCTTTTTAAATACGGGGGCACTTTATTTCTTTGACGTGTCTCGTCTATCGGTAGAATATAAGTCAATGTAAAAAACATTGTAAATACTTCATAAGCTGCCGCGCAAAACAAAGTATAGTTCAGAAATGGAACACGCATGGGCTGATAGAAACTATCGCGTTTGCGTAATAATTGATTTGAAGTACCTCTCTACATGTGATGTAATCTGCCTCCCACGATAGTCGATACAATGAATATAGGTTAGCACGTGTAGATAGAATTGTGAATAAGGTAAAAAATCGATAGGAAGTAATAAAAAACAATATTTTTATTACGATGAATCAAGACGAGCATGCCATTCGCCTGATGGTAAGCGATACCGCTCATGGACAGTAGCAAAACGAAACACTATGAATTAAAAAGCAGTGCTTGGTGTTCCACTGCGCTCGCGATCCTCAGACATAAGATGTTAAGTCATTATGTCCAGTTACTCTGGCTACAATGTCCTTCAAACCGGAACACAACAGTGCATTTACACTGCTGTTATTACCGAATATTATATTATATTATTATATTGCTATTTTGACAGCCTCCGTGGCGCAGTTGGTTAGACGCCGGCTGTGAAACGAGAGGCCGCGTGTTCGATCCCCGCACCGAAACAAATATTTGTGTGATCCACAGGTATTTGTTTCGGGTCTGGGTGTTTGTGAGACCGAAAAGTCTCTCGTAGCTTCTGATACCCACGACACAAGACTCGATCTTAGTGTGGGGTCAGGACTACTTATGTATGTGACTGTTGGGTGTATTTATTTATTTATTTTATTTAATAACTCAATATGCAAACGGAATTATGCCATGCTTCAGTGATCACGTTCGCAAACGGCTTACGAGTGAGGTCACGTACCTTACCGGTTAAATGGACCGAGATTCGCAAATGCGTGATACAAAGCACGCAATGTATGTTCAAGTTTATTGACACGGTAAAATTACAGCATCCGATATTTTGGATTATTTGTAAGTACAGAAATTGATTGCCTCGGTAGTTGTACTTCGGTACGATTACAAAGCCGAGGTCTCGGGTTCGAATCCCGGGTGGGGCAATGTGATATTTGATTTTTATACTCAGTATCAGCCCGGAGTCAGGAATTTACAGCTTTCGTGGTCACGGGGCGGACTGTCAGTCCGTAAAAATAGTTAAATAAATAAAATAAATAAATAAATACACCCAACAGTCACATACATAGTTCTGACCCCACACTAAGATCGAGTCTTGTGTCGTGTATCAGAAACTACGAGAGACTTTTCGGTCTCACAAACACCCAGACCCGAAAGTTTCACAGCCGGCGTCTAACCAACTGCGCCACGGAGGCTGTCAGTTTTATTTCAATGTGTAACATTCGCGTAAATCTACGAAACCATTCTCTTTCTTCACCTTGAAAATGAACTCACATCAACGAAAACAGAGCATCTCCCGAACTGCATTGAATTCACTTTTCCCTTCTGTAGCGTGTACTATAATAGTAAATAATACTTGGCAAGCGGCCCTACACACGTGGAGTGTCACCTCATGGGGAGCATCTGTTCAATACTTGTAAACATTGTCATTGGTTAACGAAATAGAAATGATTTAAACATTTCAACAGTTTTACTGGTGGTAGGTCTCATTTTTAGAGGCCGGCTGGATAGGTAATATTAGTATATAATTTATTGAATCTCTTAAAATGTTAAACATTTATTAGATTCAGTCATTTTTTGTTCTACCACCCGGTTCAGAAAGCGGTTTTCACTAGAGAAGAACAAAGAAACTCTAGTGTTGCTCTTTTCAAAACCAGTTTACAATAAGTGATTATTACAAAAATTACAAGTGGGTTTAAATCAGAGCAGTTCATTAATAATTTGTTACAATTTGCAAGCAGTATATCTTTTTATTACAAATATGTTTACGTTATACCGGGTATATCAAGACTGCGACCGAAAGCGAAGCCAGGTGGTAGTTTTAGTGACTTCAGGCACAATGCAACTAGAAATTTCGCAAAATAAATAATCTATTTATGTTTGGGTGATAAATATAATCATAGGTTTTCTAAAATAATTATGTAAGTACACCTTATTATTTTTAAAGACGCAAAGGTACATAAGGGTTTAATTAACGTTTTTCGCAAAAACTAGGGATTTACCATCCAAAAACAATGATTTTTAAAAAATTGAAAAACAATCTCTCGCTTTTTTTTGCAATATTTTTAGTTGTGTCTGTAACCACTAAAACTACCACCTGGCTTCGTTTTCGGTCGCAGTCTTGATATACCCGGTATTTAATATGGCTGGGTGAAGCGAAGAAGCCCGTAACGAAGAATCAGTATACTCAGTTATTTCTGTCTGTAGTAATCACAGTAATCCATCATCAAATATTGGATGACATACAGCGGTGACCCCTCATTGTATCATCGTGCTCGGGGCAGGACTGTGTACTTGAAAGTGACCTCTGTGACCCCAAGACCATTGTACCAGTGACAAAAGATTTTTGGCGTCACATTTACTTTGTCATATTGGTGTTGTGGCAGCGTGGAGGTTTTTATGCGCGGGGTTTTAGGTTCATTTCCTAGGTGTAATCTACTTTGCTTATGGTGATTTTATAACTAATTTAAGTAATTTATTCATATTTATAGGCCGAGTTTTATGCCGCACTAGCTGACTTTCCTGTTATTTCTCTATTAATCGGCAATAGTACAGGGTATATCAAGACCGCAACCGAAAACGAAGCCAAGTGGTAGTACTAATGACTTCAGACACCATGCAACTAAAAATTTCACAAAAAAAAATCATATTTTTTTTTGGTAATTTTTACTTATCGCCCAATTTGGGTGAAAAATAGATAGATTTCCGAAAATAATGATGTATACCTTTTTTTTTAAAGACCCAATGCTACATTGGGGTTTAAATTCCTTTTTTCGCAAAAACTAGGTATCTACCACCTAAACACTATGATATTTAAAAACTTGCAAAAATCAATAAGTCGCTTTTTTTTTTTTGCGAAATTTTTAGTTGCGTTGTGTTTGTAATGTCTATAGAGGTCGGGATGTTAGACTTCTTAATAACATTATATTTCTACGAAACTCTCAAACCATGCGTCAGTATACAAAGACATTTATATTTATGTGAAAACCACCGTTTCGAAGATATAAAGAACACAAGCTGAAGTATTTCAATACATTAGACTAGGCTCAAAGCAGTATGGCTCAGACCTTTGCCTTTCCTATACGTTCGATGATGTAAAAAACACAAGCTGAAGAATACATTGCTAGGCTGTATGGCTCAGACGTTTGCCTTTCCTATAGGTTCGAAGATGTAAAGAACACAAGCTGAAGTATTTCAATACATTACTAAGCTGTATGGCTCAGAACTTTGCCTTTCCTATAGGTTCGAAGATGTAAAGAACACAAGCTGAAGTATTTCAATACATTACTAGGCTGTATGGCTCAGACCTTTGCCTTTCCTATAGGTTCGAAGATGTAAAGAACACAAGCTAAAGTATTTGAATACATTACTAGGCTGTATGGCTCGGACCTTTGCCTTTCCTATAGGTTCGAAGATGTAAAGTTAGAACACATGCTGAAGTATTTCAATACATTACTAGGCTGTATGGCTTAGACCTTTGCCTTTCCTATGGGATAAATGGAAAAAACAACAACCATGCGTCAGTGGCAGATGTTCTAGTTTCCGTTCCTCGATGTATCAAGGTCGCCGTGTTATTACTTATTAGGCCAACTGTGTCGATGTTTACGATAATTCGGCTGGACACTCGCCGTCAGTTTGTCTTGAAGGCGTTAACTGATGGATTTGAAGTGAAGTCAGCCCCGCCAGTCAGCCTCAGTCCGCCCCGTGACCACGAAAGCTGGAAAGCAATCGAAACGTACTGGAATTCGATTACAAATATACATTTAAAAGTTTGTTACACTTGTGATATGTGAATATGTTTATAATTTTCTTAAGTGAAAATTAACGATATACTTCAAAAATCTGTCAATCTGGAGTCAGCCCAGGGGGCTGTCGTGATCCCCATGACCCCCCTTGGATCCGCCCTTGGTCGGGAAGTTAAAAATGTAAAATTAACCAAACCCGCGATAAAACCGTAGAAATAGTTTTATTTGAATAATGGACGTGACTGATGTTGTGGAAGTATCTTCTGTGATATGTCTAAATGTAATGCAGGGAGGTGGCGAAAACAAGCTTTTCAAAGACACGTAATATGTACCAAGGCATGGAACCCAGGACCTCACGTTTCACAGCCCATAGAAGTTGTCACTAAACCTAAAAAAGCGTTATTAGATACTATACATATTTATTAAGAGAAATATGTGTATATACTTCGAGAATATTAGTCAAACTATAAGACAATTTTAATAAATACACGCCTGGCATTCAAACTCAGGACTACGAGATCCACAAACAACATAATCTTTGATAGGACAATAATTGACAATGGTGTTGATATTTTTATAGTGTATTGGTAAATATGGATGGTGGCATAATATGGTGTGATGGTAATATCTGTATCAACCCATATACGTCCCACTGTAGGGGACGAGCGTCATCTACAATCGAGAGTACGATTGAGAGGGGTTAGGCCAAATAGTCCACGACGCTCGCCTAGTGCGGGTTGGCGGACTTTACATAACGTAGATTTTTTCAAATGGACATGGTATGCAGGTTTCCTCACGATGTTTTCCTTCACCGTTATAGTGCGTGGTGATTGACTATCAATACACACATAACTCCGTAAAGTCAGAAGTGTGCCCTGGGATTTGAATCGGTGACCACCGTAAACGTGTTGGCAGTCGCGTCTGGTGTGTTACCGAAAGGCCACCACGCACATTTGGCGGTGGTGATATATGCGTTATTTGAAATAAATAAACACACAGCGCAACTACACAGAAATCGGCTAAAGTTTCTATCCCATACGAAACTTTTACTGAAACAAAAATACAATGTAAACACAATACCAACGATACTCCTTCAAGCGATAAAAGAAAAAAAAAACTGCCAGTGTTCGCCCAGCCGCACGAAGTATGTAAACAAGCGCGCACGCACCACGCTTTGTTTACCACTCGCCTCGCTATTTTAGTTCAGTACGCCGTCGGCCGCCGACGCGAGCGGACGTGCCTGACGCACAGTGATACGTTCTGCGCATTAAACTGCGTAATTGTGGACTTAGTAAGTGTAGTGTAAAATGATGAATGAAAAGAGTTTGACTCCGGATGAGATGGGTATGTATTTAAAGTGTGTGGTTACGATAAATGTTTTATTGAGGACTTTACTGAAACAAAGGGTTGCGCGAAATCTTGCAATATAAGGTTTTAATTGGTCAAGTGCAAATAAATCCACGCACCGAGACAAATGTTTGTATGAACCATAAGTATTTGTTTCGGGTCTGGGTGTTTGTGAGACCGAAAAGTCTCTCGTAGTTCCTGACACACGACACAAGACTCGATCTTAGTGTGGGTCAGAACTATGCATGTGACTGTTGGGTGTATTTATTAATGATAAATTATAAATCTATAAAGATTTTCTACATCCGATCATCACGAATTTGCATACACGTTACCAGAGATTCAGAAAAAGACAGCATGCCTTTCAGGTCGAAAAATAGGCCCCGAAGGAGAGGAAAATAACTTCTCGGTTATATTGTTATTTGAATGTTTCGGCTTAAAACCTTAATGCATACATACATACATAAACTCACGCCTCTATCCCAGAAGGGGTAGGCAGAGGCGCCACCAGGACACCCACATTTCGCCTTGTATGTTCCGTCCCATGATGTGATGGGGGCGAGCCTATCGCCATATCGGGCACCGATTCCTGCCTCTGGCTGATAATGAATAGAAAAACCCAATATCACTGCCGGACCCGGGATTCGAACCCGAGACCTCAGCTTTGTAGTCGTACCGTAGTACAACTACGCCACCGAGGCAGTCGTAATACCTTATTGACGAAACGTACATTAATTCAAGTAAAGCTTCCAATAATACATTTTGATATAAATATTTACAATTATCTGCGCTCAGACACGCGTACTGAGTAATAAGTGAATGTATAAATACGTTATACAGATAATAACGGGGTGTCGACGCCACACAAAGGATGTTTACCAATCAAGTTCAGCTGAAATGTTTTAACGTTTTACGTTGGGGTAAAGGAGATTTCTTATGCACTCACGCGCCCACGTCACTGTCACCTTTTCACATCGATTCCCCGCGTTTTTTCATGTTTATTTTGTCATTATTTCAATGCTTTATTATGTCCTACACTTAAAATAATTGAACAGACTTTATGAAAAAAATATAATGCTTTGAAATAATGACAAAATAAACGAAAAAAAACGCGGGGAATAGGAAGACTAATGAAAATGAAATGAAAATGAAAAAAAAATTGTTGAATCCATTAAATGTTCAACGTTATTTAGACTCAGTAATTTTTTTGAACTACCTCCCGTTTCGGAAAGCGGTTTTCACTAGAGAAGAACAACGAAACTAGTGCTGCCCTTTTCAAAACCAGTTTACAATGTAGTGATTATTACAAAAATTACACGTTGGTTTAAATCAGAGCAGTTCATTAATAACTTATGATTTGCAATTTACTAAGTGACATATGTCAAATTTGGAGGTCGGGACGTGGGAGTGGTTATTACTTATTGCATAAGTTCGGCAAACGAGCTAACAGGCCACCTGATAAGTGATCACACATGAACATCCACAACCCTGGATCATGGTGTTGCCGGACCAATTGGGAGAGCGGGAAGGAAAAAGGCGTGTTGTCTGCAAAATAATACAAACATTCGATCATAGTCAAATATTGGGACGAAGTTTGCGCAGCGACTTGCCCGCTCATGTTCCAGTATATTGGTGCAAGCTCAGACTTGCACAGTGATAACGTTACGTGTGTGAAGGCCATAAGACTGCACAAACTAACTTTACCCATAACTTTGAAGTTTGAAAACGTCAATCCCACATTAGCAATGTCAAATACGTCACAAATGTATGACGATGATATTGTCAAAGTCAAAGTTAAGGGCAAAATTAGTGCAATTAGCCCTTAACACTTCAGGTGTCCATGTATAGACATATAGACTTTTGAGTTTTGACAGATGGACACAATGGAGAACGTCACATAAATCTTGACACGGAGCCTAATATTAGGCACTTTGATATGTTAAAATGTCAGGGAACATTCGTATACATTAATTTATTAAAGAAAATTTGATCCATATCGAATTAATCATACATAAGGATGGAATACACAACCTCTTTTTTCCATGTTGTTAATACATACATACATAAACTCACGCCTTTATCCCAGAAGGGGTAGGCAAAGGGCAAAGGCGCACCAGGACACCCGCATTTCGACTTGTACGTTCCGTCCCATGATTGTGATTGAGGGCGAGCCTATCGCCATATCGGGCACAAATTTCTGTTGTTATTAAGGCTAGTAAATCGGTTGGAATATAAGTCAATATACCTTGAAAACACTAGTCAATTAATTTCAAATTAAGCGTAGATAAAATTGATATTATAACCTTAAGTTACACTAATTTGGAACAGTTATTATTGAGATACCAAATGTAGTGCAAACGTTTGTGAGGCCACAAATATTTGTCTAGGGTCTGGGTGTTTGTGAGATCGAAAAGTCTCTCGTAGTTTCTGATACGACACAAGACTCGGTCTTAGTGTGGGGTCAGGACTATGTATGTGACTGTTGGGTGTATTTATTTTATTTTTATTATATCTCAGTTTCTGTTTGACATTCATGTTCATCATCCGACACGTGGATCGTAAACACGAACCAGTATTACGTGTTATTCTTATGTGTAACTGGTATTGAAAATGTGCTGCCGGCGATCTAGTTGACATCTTGTCTCAGGATGGCGAGCGCAGTGGAGTGCCAAACATCGCCTTGTAATTCGCGGTGTTTGGTTTTGCTACTGTCCATGAACGGTCGTATCGCTTACCATCAGGCGAATGGCATGCTCGCCTTGCCATTCATTGCAACTATTTTGTGTGAAATTCAAATGTAATAATTCAAACTCAACAATATTTATTAAACTATTTTTTTTAAATTCTTTCTGTGTATATTTAAAATACTGCTTGGTGAAATTACATCCCAAACTGAATCATATCTATTGATTTGAAAAAAAAAAAAATACAAATTTTACTGGGACCTGAACCCACGATCTATCAGTTCACATCACTGCGAGGTGAATAGACTAGCAAGGGTATAATCTACTTTGATTTATAACATGAGTTGTACGTAGGGTTGTCACGCACAGATTAATATTTTTTTTATTCCCTGTGATTTTTGTAGGGGACTGATTCGTTTCAGGGTGTCGTGAATAATTTATATTACCTTTTCGCTGACTGTCTCGGTGGTGAAATTGTACCGTACGATTACAAAGCTGAGGTCTCGTGTACGAATCTCGTGTTGGTCAAAGTGAGTTTCGATTTTTCCATTCATTATCAGCCCGGAGTCAGGAATTTGTGACAGTTATGGCGATAAGTCTATATTTTATAAGAAGTAAAGATATGTTTCTATAAATGACTAGTAAATACACCCAACAGTCACATACACAATGAACCCACACTAAGATCCAGTCTTGTGTTGTATCAGAAACTGTGACAGACTTTCCTGTCTCACACACCCACACCCGAAATGATTAATAGATCACACAAACATTAGTCTCGGTTTAGAAATCGAACCCGTGGCATCTCTCGCAGCCGGCGTCTTACCAACTGCGCCACGGAAGCTGTCAAATAGAAATTATCCGTATAGATCGTCTACGGTCCTTCGGCGTCCGAATGCGTTGTCATGCTGTTGACAAAATATAAGGAATAGTTTTTCTCTCTTCGCATTTATTAAATTGGCCAAGTGAATACTAACTATTACATTAATATAAATGTATACATAAACTCACGCCTTTATCCCAGAAAGGGTAGGCATAGGCGCCATCAGGACACCAATATTTCGCCTTGTATGTTCCGTCCCACGATGTGATAATGAGCTTATGGTCATTCGGGTCGACAATGATTAGAAAACCAATATCACTTTGCCCGACCCGGGATTCGAACCCGAGACCTCAGCTTTGTAATCGTACCGTAGTACAACTACGACACAGTGACGTCACCTAGTATAAATGCTTGTTGTTTATATTAAAAAACAATGAGTTAAATAAACATTTTTTAAATATTATTCGTAGTCCCAATTTTGCCACAAAAAAGAATTTGATGAATTATAAAAAAGAAATAGAAAATAGTACTAAATTAAATATCACATTTTCAAAGTGGCATCCCTAATAATAGTCCTATTGTGGTTCGTTCGGGAATGTAGCGTCGCGACCGGAGGTCATTATAGTTTTTTTTACATTTAACAATAAAGGAGAATGCCCATTTTACTATGATACTTGGTATCGGTGCGAAGATTTTTGTCCCTCGACGAAACCTACTTTTTTGTGTAGGGTGTATTATATTTTTTCAATAAAAATAAACATAATTGCGACCCAGGCCCAGAGTTCTTGGAGAAATGAACTTGAAGTCACTTACAGTCACTCTGGTAGCCCCATTTGTAGTAATGGCTGACGTATCGTAAAATGTGATGTGATATAAACTAGGAAAACGTTTAAAGACAAAACATTAAAAATGATATAATGAATTTTAAGCAGTATCGGTATCGGGGTCAACGATATTTTTTACCGATACCATGAATGGGCATTCCCCTTTGGTACATAACCGGTATTTATGTATACATAACCTTTATCTTCATCGTCTAGGCCTGCATATGTTGGTCGAAATTTGGCCAGTCACTATTAATGTGGTGAGGTGAAAACGCCATTTGAAGTGCGCATTTATTATCCATATACTAATTGAGATTGTCAGTGCAAAAGTGGCCCAACCCCGCGACAAAACCCGCAGTTTTAGGCCACTCTGCACTGGCAACCTCAGGCGACACTCACAGTGACAATTGAGCTGCAAAAGTTGCCTGGCCGTGCTAGATTTGTTGTTTGTTTGAACGCGATAATCTCAGGAACTACTGTTTCGAATTGAATAATTCTTTTGCTGTTAAATAGCTCTTTAATCGAGAAGGGTATAGGTATAACATCACGCTATGACCAATAAAAGCAGAGTAGGAATAACAAATGTTGAAGAAACGGGGAAATAATTACTCTCGGGGAAATGGTGAGATCCCGGGCGAGACTGGACCGGGCCGCTAGCTACACATAATATATTGAAATTGTATTATTATTTAATACTGATTAGCAACTTTCACGTACATTTCACGAGTCTCAAAGTCCAGGGTCAATTGTACATATGATAAGTATTGCAGACTGCATCGTGAGGTCGCAAGTGTTATCGCAATGTGAGTTGTTTGTTATCGATTTGACTGGGTTATGAACAATTAGTATGGGTAGAGATCGTCTGGCGGTCGAAATTCCACCCTTGAACATAAACTCTATACATTAACTCGACAGCCTCCGTGGCGCAGTTGGTTAGACGCCGGCTGTGAAACGAGAGGTCGATCCCCGCACCGAAACAAATGTTTGTGTGATCCACAGGTATTTGTTTCGGGTCTGGGTGTGACACCGAAATGTCTCTGGTAGTTCCTGATACACGACACAAGACTAGATTTGAGTGTGGGGTCACGACTATGTATGTGACTGTTGGGTGTATTTATTTATAACTTACAGGGTATAAGGGTAGGCAGAGGAGCACCCACATTTCGCCGTCCCGTGGTGTGGTAGGGGGCGAGCCTATCGCCATATCGGGTATATATTACAGGCCTAATTATTTAAATTAATAACAATAATGAAGTATTTTAATTATGAAGTCTATCGGATTAGTAAATGAAAAGTTCAAAATGGCGGCCCCAATCGTCAATACTTCTGCCTGCTGGCTTAGTGTTAACGCTTAATTTAATTTGAATAACATTAGTAAGATCAGATCGAAAAGTTCAAAATGGCGGTTGGCGGCAAACAGTTTTCGAAACGGCAAGAGAAATTACATTATTTTTATACAATCGTTGCAAATTGCAATATTTATGTAGTTTAGTAACATATTACCATCACTACGCAATAATCTAATGATAAAACAACAAAGAAAGTTTTCTCCATTGTAATATAAGCACATCTTACAAAACAGATGTTTCGCAAAACTGACAATCAACTGCATAATATTCACGGCGATAGCGTCGTCTGTATTATCGCTTATCGGTCAATATGCAGGGTGACTTTGTTTATATTTTTATGAGTACCTGTCCTTGTAAAGGTTGATCGAAGTTGGAGACTGTCCCCCCCTCACACCCGCCACTGCAACTCCTGTAAGCCAGGATCAACAGCACGCATTTGAATGACACGAGCATTGAAGCTCAGCGAGTCTTCGGGAATGTCTAAATGTCTTTTACGTGAAATCAATCACAAAATGGTTTCTTAGATTTACGCGAGTGTTACACGTTGAAATAAAACTATTTTTTACATATTTTATCGCGTTTTTTGTTTAATATCCGCCATGTGACCACGACAGCTGTAAAGCAATCGAAACGCCGGGAAGTTAAAAATCTAAAATTAAACCAAAACGCGATAAAATCCGGAAAATAGTTTTATTTCAGTGCGATTTCACATTTTTATGTTGTTCTTTTATGTGTTCTAAAAACCATGATAAATAATATTGTTATATTGTTTTTTTTTGGGTTTTTTTAGTTTAAAATATATTTTAGCTATTGTTATTATTATAATTTACATATGTAAGTTACCTACATTAGTACATTATTCTATTTTGTGCATGTGGAACTAGCCTATAAAAGATTGTTACACTTAAATAATTGTTAATCGCCTAGTTATACTACAGACAAGTTTCAGAGTAAACAATTGTTGGATGGTATTTAAAATAAAATAAAAAAATACAAACAAAATGTGCAATGTGTGTTGACAGCCTCCGTGGCGCAGTTGGTTAGACGCCGGCTGTGAAACGAGAGGCCGCGGGTTCGATCCCCGCACCGAGACAAATGTTTGTGTGAACCACAAGTATTTGTTTCGGGTCTGGGTGTTTGTGAGACCGAAAAGTCTCTCGTAGTTCCTGATTCACACGACACAAGACTCGATCTTAGTGTGGGGTCAGGACTATGTATGTGACTGTTGGGTGTATTTATTTATTTATTTATTTATTTACTTTAAAGTGTTGTTTCTCTACAGAGTCGTGGGTGGAGCTGAACTCCGGCGGTGGTCTGGCCGCGGTGGAGAACGAATACATCCGACTGCTGAGAGAAGCTCAGCGCGAGAGCCGGGACTCCTCCGTGCGACATTCCCGGGCCTCCAGCGTCAAGGGCAGGTGAGGCACACTCTGCACCTCATGTAGTGTAGTCTTTGGCAGAATAAGCGTAAAACCATGCTAGATAGTATGCAAATAACATCTGGAGTTGTATACTACACGGACCTTGTGGAGACTAGGAAGAATTTCCGTGCTTTCCGGCGATTTTGCCATACCTATTATTGGAATCAAGTATAACAGCTTACATATTAGGTCCCATTTAAATGTAATAATCACTAATCCGTGGTGCTTTACAGCTGGCTTCTCTGGCTGTAAATGTCTTTATGCGAGGTTATTTACCTCTTTAGCAGTTACCTCATTGTTTTGTCACCCGCTTTATTAGGGAGGGAAGTGGACAATAATTTATTTCCAACTCCTCCTATTAATTTAACTTTTTTGATTGATTTCGTTGCGGGTTAAAGACAAGTTAGACATTCCCGGAGACGCGCTGAGCTTCAATGCTCAGTGTCATTAAAATGCGTGCCGCTGTTGATCCTGGCTTACAGGAGTTGCAGTGGCGGGTGTGAGGGCGGGACAGTCTCCTTTGCACCTCCTGGCAGGACTAACAGCAAAGGATTGACAACGAGCTCCGGAGCTCGCTGGGTCTTGATGACTCGTTTGTGTTGTAACGTGTATAGTAATTATAAATGACTTAAAATGAATTGAGTGCGTGGTGGCCTGTTGGTAACGGACCAGACGCTGCCTAAATGTTCACAGTGGTCGCGGGTACAAATCCCAGAACACTTCTGACTTTTCGGAGTTATGTGTGTATTGATAGTCAATCACGCACTTTAACGGTGAAGGAAAATATCGTGAGGAAACCTGCATACCGTAGCGATTTTAAAGAATTTCTACGGTATGTAAGTCCTGTGATCGGGAGCGAGCCTATCGACATATCGGGCACAAATTACTGTATTATTGTATCCGTACCGTAGTACAACTGCGCCATCGAGGCTGTCTAAATAATGAAAATAAAACAACATTGTATACTTGATAATTCGCAATATAAAATCCAGTGTTGTTTTTAACTCTTGCCAATTATAATGTAAAGTTATTCATTGTAAGTGTCATGAGGTGAACAATGTACTGTTTATTGTTTTTTACGAGTATATCACCTGTTATTTTTAACCCACGACGCAATACGATTGAATTATAATTGAAAAGAAAAGAGCAACACTAGAGTTTCTTTGTTTTTCTCTAGTGAAAACCGCTTTCCGAACCGGGTGGTAGAACAAATGAGTATGACTGAATCTAAATGTTGAACATTTTAATGGATTCAATAAATATTTTCATTATCAATAAGGGATGTTATGAGTACGACGTGTCTGTCTGTTTGTGACAACGTAGCTCATAAACGAATGGACCGATAATGATGCGGTTTTTTGTTTGAAAGCTAGATTGAGATGGTTCTTACGTCTTAGCTACATTGAAAGAGAGAAAGAGAAAAGTTTTTTTTACCATCTTATAGACATAATAAAGTTTTACAATCAATGCATAGACAAACAAAAGAGACACTGTTATGCGGGTTTTTTGTTTGAAAGCTAACGATTGAGATGGGTCTTAGCTACGTTGAAAGAGAGAAAAAGAAAGAAACAAATAATAATTGATAAAGCTTACATAATAAACATACATACATAAACTCACGCCTTTATCCCCGAAGGGGTAGGCAGAGGCGCCACTTCAGGGCACCCACATTTCGCCTTGTAATTACACAATAAAGCTTTACAATTAATGCACAGAATTTGACGGAAGTCACATTTGTATGCTGAAATGTAGGCAGATAATAGAGCACCTACCTATGTATAACAACCTTGTAAGGTTACATAGGTATGTATCACAAGTGAAATAAATGATTTATGATTTACGATTTACAAACAAAAAGAGACCCGATCAAAAAGTACAAGGTGAAAAGGAATTTTTTTTTATATAAAAAGTCTACCAAAACAATCCTTAAAATTAAAAATGTAAAAAGAATCATAAAAGTGAAACAAAATTAAAAGCTCGTCACAAAAAAACCAGACCACACTCAGCATGTGCTGGTAATTTATGTAAATTTTAACTTATCGTATTTGGATGTAAATACATAGTTTTCCTAAAATAATGTACACCTTTTTGTTTTTAAATACGCAATGGTACCCAAAACGAGATAGATATTTTAAAACGAAACGTGAAACGAGAAACTACGATCTAAACACAGACAGTTGTTAGTGATCCACAGGTATTTGTTCCGGGTCTGGGTGTTTGTGAAATTGAAGAGTCTAGTAATAGTACACGACACAATACTCGATCTTAGTGTCAGGACTATGTATCTCCAAATCTGTCCGGAAAATTGAGTGACAGTTTTCGCGATTTTATATAATCAATCAATTGTCATGGCCGTTTTTACGTAAAGTACGTAAATTACGTAAAGTGATATTTCTCGAGATACTTGTATGAAAGTCATATATGCCTCGGTGGCGTGGTTGTATTGCGGTACGACTACAAAGCTGAGGTCTCGGGTTCGAATCCCAGGTCGGGCAAAGTGATATTGGATTTTTCTATTCATTATCAGCCCGGAGTCAGGAATTTGTGCCCGATATGGCGATAGGCTCGCCCCCTATCACATCATGGGACGGAACATGCAAGGCGAAATGTGGGTGTCCTAGTGGCGCCTCTGCCTACCCCTTCGGGGATAAAGGCGTGAGTTTATGTATGTATGTATGTTGGTAATTTTTGGTGTAATAACAAGATTCACTAACTTCGGGATCATGTTAATCACCAGTCTTTACAACCAGTTTTGTTTTATTGGACGATAAACTAGTAAAAAGTGTTTTTTTTTTCTCTTTTCTATTGAATGTATATTTTTTTCTTTATCAAAATATACATTATTTGCTTCAAAATACTTTTATTTGATAAACAATTATATATGGAACAAGGGAAAAATACTAAAATATATTTCATTAAAATACTATCTATAATAATTAGATTTTTAAATAAGTGACTGTTGGGTGTATTTATTTATTATTTCTCAGAAATAAATACGACGCTCGCTATCTGAAAGTATTCGATAATACTACAAGTTGAATGTAAAGGTCGCCCACTACACATCTGAAGTTCAAGGTTCAATAACATGGAAATTAAAATGGAACTTAACAAGTATTTTATTAAAATATTGTAACTTCAGACGATTTGTTTTCGGTTTGACGGCGAAACATTCATTTATTACTTTTAAACGATTGCGATAAGGCGTACTGCACTGTCACTGTCACGAAGTAAACTGATTCATGTGCGGTGCACCGCAAGTAGGTGGGACACATTTTGTGTACTGAATGTCTTATCTAGTTTAACATTGATATCGATGGCTGGAAGCTATATTTAATTGTACGTAAAAAGGATTATTAAAATAGATCTATTAATACAATCTTTTTTGGTGATTGTAAAGCTGAGGTCTCGGGTTCGAATCCCGGGTTGGGCAAAGTTAGTTTTTAGCATCAGTGGTGCAGTTGCTAGGACGCCTGTGAAACGAGACGCCGCAAGTTTGATACCCGCACCGAGATTAATATCTGTGAAGCCATAAATACTTGTCTCGTGTCTGGGTGTGTGAGATCGAAAGGTCTCTCCTAGTTTCTGATACCACACAAGACTTAATGTGGGGTCAGGACTATGTATGTGACTGTTGGGTGTATTTATATGAATTGAGAACCTACTTTAAAGACGATTAAATCCACATCTTTGTCCCACATACGATCGGCTTTCTAACCTGCGTGTAATTACTTACTGTGTAATTAGACGAGGGGGAGGGGCGGAGGGTAGGGGGGGGTCGTACAGTGGCGCCCGACCGAAGCCCCAGTAATGCCACTATCACGACACACGAGCAACTGCTGCGCTCGTGATGCAACTTTCCAGATGAGTAAATAAATACACCCAACAGTCACATACATAGTCCTGACCCCACATTAAGATCGAGTCTTGTGTTTGTATCAGGAATTACGACAGACTTTTCGATCTCACAAACACCCAGATCCGAAACTATTTGTTTCGGATTCGGATCCTGTGGATCACACAAATATTTGTTTAGGTCCGGGGATCGAACTCGCGGTCTCTCGTTTTACAGGCAGCGTCTAACCAACTGCGCCACGGAGGCTGTCAATACATTTTTCTTTTTCTCTTCATTTTCATTCTGCACGCAAAGCTGGGAGCAAAATCCACTATACAGATTACAGGGTTAATCATAAAGGATATATAAAGCCGAAAGGGGGTGGTACCCTCATCATAATGAACAACTTTTGCTATGGGTCCAACCCTGAAATCGAGAAAAAAAATCTGCTGTTCCATACATTTTGCAAATTATTTTTGTATGGAACAGCTGATTATATTTTCTCGATTTCAGAGTTGGACTCATAGCAAAAGCTGTTCATTATGAGGGTAACATTCCCTTTACAGCTTTGCATACCCTTTCTGACTAACCCTGTATTATCTTGTAATAAAGAGATTGTGTACTTTGTCGTGTACGCCTTAGTGTTGGTTGAGAATAAACAAAGTTATCATATGGGTATAAAGTTACGTGCGGTCTGTAGGCGCAAGCCGGTGCGTCCACTACACCACACGATATATCGGCACGATATGTCGGACACGATATATCGAACACGATATATCGGAGTGGGTGAACTGTGAATCCACTACGCTCAGTTGTTTTAAACATCAAGCCATCATTGGCAGGTCTCTCATATGTGAGAGGCCTGGGTAGGTGCCACCGCAATGTCTATTTCTCCAAACAGCAGTGTAAATGCACTGTTGTGTTCCGGTCTCTCGTAGTTTCTGATTCACAAGACTCGCTCTTAGTGTAATTCAGGACTATTTATGTGACTGTGTGTATTTATTTATAAGTCTGTGGTATTAACATAAAGTATTAATAACACCTCCGGCCGGCAAATAAAGTATTATACAATAACACCTCGGCCGGCATAGTGAGACTTTCGGACCGGTGTGGCGGGTGCGCCGCTTCAATACCAGTTATATATGGAGGTCACTTTTTGTCCACGTCTGTGTTACATCCCCCGTTTGATGGACTTTCTACTACACATGTGCGTATATCAAGACTGCGACCGAAAACGAAGCCAGGTGGTAGTTTTAGTGGTTGCAAATAAAAATTTCGCAAAAAAGCAAGTATTTTTTTGCAAGTTTGTAAATATCGTCGTGTTTGGGTAGTAAATACCTAGTTTTAGCGAAACTAGTTATTTAAAGTTTAAACCGTCACGTACCATTGCGTCCTTAGAAATGAAAAGATGTACATCATTATTTTAGGAAAACTATGTATTTATCACCCAAATACGAAGAAAAGTAAAAAAAGAATTTCGCAAAAATTTTAGTTGCATTGTGTCTGAAGTCACTAATACTATCACCTGGCTTCGTTTTCGGTCGCAGTCTTGATATACCCTGTATATGCGCAGTTTATTATCCTACTATTATTATAAAGGAGAAAATTTGTGTTTGTTACTCCTTCACGCTCAAATGGCTGGACCAATTTTGATGAAATTCGGTATGGACATAGCTGATAACCGGGATTAACGCATAGGCTAGTTTTTATCCCTTAATGTAGTGTTCCCGTGGGATCAGAAAGGAATTCAGATACTTATGTATATTTGCAACTCTTTCAAACTCCGATCATTTAGGATAGAATATAGAGCGGATAATTGGATGTAACAAAACAGGAACAGATTGAGACGGGACAGAACGGGACAAGAAAATAAGTATAATTGATGGCGTTCACGTTAAGTTTAAATCCACGTTAAGTTTAAATAAAATAAGTTTGAATCCTGGGTGAAAAAGTTTTGTTAAAATCCCTTGACAATTACAATTACATAATGGTTTCTTAGATTTACGCGAATGTTACACATTGAAATAAAACTATTTTATTACGGATTTTATCGCGATTTGGTTTAATTTTTACATTTTTTAACTTCCCGACGTTTCGATTACTTTACAGCTTTCGTGGTCACGGGGCGGACTGAGGTATTAGTCATCCGCTCTGTGACTGTCACAATTAAACTACCCTTAATTTTCAATTATTAAATTAAAAAGTTAACTAGTTGTTGTTGCTGAACACATCGAAGAAGGCTCCAAGCATTACCTTCGTTTTGATAAGCCCCTAATCCTCGCTAAAGAACACCGCTTCCTACCCAGGATGTTTCGCGAGGCTATTGAAATTAAAAAACATCCAAATTTCAATAGAGAAGATGGCTTGAAGCTTGCACCATCATGGGATCCAGTTCTACATTTGATTAAATCGGAACCCAAAAGACCAGCTGCCAGACCTCAAGACACTGTGAGCTCCTACTGCGTAGATCGGATCGCAACAACTAGTTAACTTTTTAATTTAATAATTGAAAATTAAGGGTAGTTTAATTGTGACAGTCACAGAGCGGATGACTAATGAAAAATGAAAAATGAAAATACCTCAGTCCGCCCCGTGACCACGAAAGCTGTAAAGTAATCGAAACGTCGGGAAGTTAAAAAATGTAAAAATTAAACCAAATCGCGATAAAATCCGTAATAAAATAGTTTTATTTCAATTACAATTACTTTAACCTTTAAGGGCCCTAGAGTTCGCAATACTTGACTCGCCGTCCGGCTTCCATGGTATAAATGTTAATGTATTTATTTTTCTAATTTCAGTCCAAAATCGCCACCAAACAGTCCGAACCTGGAACCCTCCACTGAAGACGAGCTCAAAGGTGTCTACATCAATTGTTGGCGGGTAAGAAATATTTATTGTATAATCATGATACTTGAGGAAGCCTTCACTTTCGATAAAGTGGGGTTGTTACACACTTACGACAGTAAATAAACATATGCATGTTGAAATAAAACTATTTTATACGGATTTTATCGCGATTTGGTTCAATTTTTACATTTTTTAACTTCCCGACGTTTCGATTACTTTACAGCATACACGGGACGGACTGACCGCGTGACCACGAAAGCTGTAAAGTAATCGAAACGTGTCGGGAAGTTAAAAAATGTAAAAATTAAACCAAATCGCGATAAAATCCGTATAAAATCGTTTTATTTCAATGTGTAACATTCGCGTAAATCTAAGAAACCATTAAACATATGCATGATTTTAATTTTAGATGTAGTACTAAGAGTTAAAAAAAAATACATGTCTTTTAAGTTTTTGTAAGAAATATAAGGCTTTTTATTTTTATTTAATTTTTTTATTCATGACACAGTGAGTATGCCTGTTGGTAAGCGCAGTGCAGATAGAGTATCCACATGAGATGTTCATCACCACATAATAATGTCTGATTGTATCCGAATATACACAGAACCAGAAACGTGACATAATTGGCGGCTTTGAACTCCGGAAATATCTAACTTGTCTTAATAAATAAATAAATAAATACACCCAACAGTCACATACATAGTCCTGACCCCACACTAAGATCGAGTCTTGTGTCGTTTATCAGGAACTACGAGAGACTTTTCGCTCTCACAAACAAATACTTATGGTTCTCGCAAACATTTGTCTCGGTGCGGTATCGAACCCGCGGCCTCTCGTTTCACAGGCGGCGTCTAACCAACTGCACGGAGGCTGTCTTAAACTGCAAGGAAATCAATCATATAGGAAAATTAATAAGAGCAGTGTAGTAATATTTATTGAAATAAAACTAACTTTTACGGATTTTATCGAGATTTGGTTTAATTTTTCATTTTTTAACTTCCCGATGTTTCGATTGCGTTACAGCTGTCGTGGTCACGGGGCGGACTGTTAAAAAATGTAAAAATTAAACGAAATCGCGATAAAATCCGTAAAAAGTAGTTTTATTTCAATGTGTAACATTCGCGTAAATTTAAACTAGTAATATTTATGTTTGTTCGCTGGCAGGAAGACTCAAACGACTGGGTGTGGGAATGGAGCAGTAGACCAGACCAACTGCCACCCAAGTAAGTACTTCATTATAATTATTACCGGCTCTAATCGCAAACTTAGCTTACATCGCTTAGTCATCTTCTACCAGTCCCTTATTGTGTGAAGTTTTCTACAGGGTATATCAAGACTGCGATCGAAAACGAGGCCAGGTGGTAGTATTAGTGACTTCAGACACAATGCAAGTAAAAATTTAGCAAAAAAAATCGACAACTTTTTTTTTGTATTTTTTTACATATCGTCGTATTTGGGTGATAAATACATAGTTTTCCTAAAATAATGATGCAGGCCTCTTTATTTTTCAACACTCAATGGTACGTAAGGGTCTAAATTATTATTTTAGGTTTTTACCACCCAAAAAAGATGATTTTTAAAAAAATCTAAAAAAATATCTGTCGCTGTTTTGGTGAATTTTTATTTGCATCGTGTCTGTAACCACTAAAACTACCACCTGGCTTCGTTTTCGGTCGCGGTCGTGAGATACCCTGTATAGTATAAATACAGTAATAAATAAATAATTTATATAACATGAAATGAAATGAAAATAATTTATTGAATCCATTATAATGTTCAACATTATTTAGATTCAGTCATTTTTTTGTTCTACCACACGGTTCGGAAAGCGCGTTTTCACTAGAGAAGAACGGGCAAGAAACTCTAGTGTTGCTCTTTTCAAAACCAGTTTACAATGTAGTGATTATTACAAAAATTACACGTTGGTTTAAATCAGAGCAGTTCATTAATAACTTTTTAAAATTTGCAAGTAAGATATATTTTTAATACGAAAATGTTTACTTTATATTTAATATGGCTAAGAGAAACGAATTAGCCCATAACGAAGAATCAGTACAGTCTGTTTCGCCAACGCAATAAATAAATTTACGTAAATATGTAATATGTATACATGTAACAGTCACATACATAGTCCTGACCCCACACTAAGATCGAGTCTTGTGTCGTATCAGATGCAACGAGAGACTTTTCGCTCTCACAAACACTCAGACCCGAAACAAATACCTGTGGATCACACAAACATTTGTTTCGGTGCGGGGATGGAACTTGCGACCTCCCGTTTCACAGCCGGCGTCTAACCAACTGCGCCACGGAGGCTGTCAATTGTGTAACAAACCTTATCTTAGTTAAGTTAAATTTTTTTTCGTATGTATATCTTAATGTTTGTTACAGGGATTGGCGGTTTAAGCATCCTCAGAGCGCACGAGGGCCACCGTCAGCCACCTCCTCCATCGAGGTGCTGGAGCAGCAGCTGGCACCACCCGTCATGCAGCAGGTGAGGATATACCCCTTGATATATTGAGTACCAGTTGGTGTTCATTAACTAATTCCCCAACCGTCACTATTTCAAAACCCATCGCAATGAGACCTCCGAATTTGACATATTATTTCATTCAGTCTTCTGATTCCCCGCGTTTTTTCATGTTTATTTTGTCATTATTTCAAAGCATTATTTTTTTTTCATAGATTTTTTTCAATTATTTTGAGTGTAGGACATAATAAAGCATTGAAATAGTGACAAAATAATCATGAAAAAACGCGGGGAATCGGAAGGTATAAGTGACAGTGACGTGGGCGCGTGGAGTACCTATACAATATATTATAAAGAAAAATCATTCTTTTGTTAAAACGAACTACTTTAATCTGCCATTCGGTTTTAAAAATAGCGCAATAGGTGTGTTTTTATATCAAAATAAGCACTAGTCTAACTTATGCTGACATTTACATTGCAGAGCCACTGCCTGTCGGTGCGTCGTACATGCCTGTTCAGCCGCGGCGCCATCGCCGCCGTGCTGGTCACCAACATCGTGTCGCTGCTGCTCGGCGCCGGCATCGGGTGAGCACCGTCATTACCGTACCACCGTCATTCCGCCATTACCATACTGCCGTCATACCGTCATTACCATATATCATCATTACCAAATTATCGTCATATCATCATTACCATACTACCATCACATCATTACTATACTAGCGTCATATTATCACTACTATTATACAATATACCTGCTTTACATAGACCCTATAGCAACAGTGCCATCCTACCATCATAGAAGATACCACTGCTGAAAATAATACTAACAAAACTAGGTAACCAAAAAATACCTGAAAAGTCACGAAAAGTAAGCTTCGGGTGGTACTTTTATCAAGTAGTGTATTTGAGTATTTTAAGATTAAAGCTAGGTTTTACTAAGGCCTCAATCTGAATAAATTTGGGGATAGGATTTGTTAATTAAATACATCTCGGTCTACTAGGTCTTTCCATTATTCCAAGAGTTATCAACTCGGTCTTCTCCGTTCTTTCCAGGGTGTGGCTGAGTAAGAAGGGCATGCTGCCGCCCAGACTGATCATCATCAACTAGACACGCACAAGACTGACGCGACCGGGAGCCGCGACGCCGGTGCAATCCTGGACTTTACGGCCACTATGCGACCTTTTCCGATATACCGTCTGTGCGCTGAAGCTTCTCAAACAAATTTGACTGACGTGGAATCACGTCGTGAGTCAAATTTGACAACTCAAATGGTGACGTTTATTTCCGTCATGGGCCAAATTACGCGTGAATTTATTTGGGTAATTGTCTCTATGACGTATTTTGTGGACGTTGCATTTGAGTTCATCTTTTAATTAAATTAGTTGAACTATAAGTGTGTTTATACTGCAAGTGTTAGATTGGGCAGGTAAATCATTGAAAAGTATCCATATATTTTTGATACCCACGACACAAGACTCGATCTTAATGTGGGATCAGGACTATGTATGTGACTGTTCGGTGTATTTATATGACTCGTCTGTAGCCTAAAATGTGTACAATGATTTTATTATAAGCCCGAAACTAAGCCAACATCTGAATATTTTGCTCCATACATCTTAATATCAACAATTTAATGTTGCACTAATTCTGCTGCCTAAAGTTTAGCTTTCTAAACTTGGTTACATTCTAAAGATTAGCTCGTCACTTTTACTTATTAAGTTTAATTTTATATTATTTTTAATTTCATTCAAAATTGTTCATACCTATTACTTGCAGTGCAAATATACGTTACCTAGATTGCTTTTATATACCGAGTGTTTGTTGGTTCGAGGCATGTTAGACTTGTTTAAATTCTATTAGATATGCCAGGATTGCATCTGAAATGCGGTCGTCTTTACACAGATGAGTATAAAGTATTATGTATTAGGGTGTAATGAAACCTGGGTGCAATTATTGCCTTATTATTCCATTGGATTTTACACCCTATTGCACCGCTTTAGAGTGTTGTTTTAGAACATAATTTAGAAAAACGCCTTCACCGTGGCCTGCTTACTATCTTTTAAAAAGAAAACAAACTGAATGAAATGAAATGAAAATCAATAAAAAGAGTATTTACACTCTGTATAGTACTAATCGCGTGACTGAATTATATGGTAATAAAACAATGTCAAAAAAAAAATAATTAAGATTATGATTATGGTGGAAAACATGCCATTTTGTACTATTTTAATTTGTGCCGGTAAATGAGAAAGTGTTAAAAAGGCCAGACTGGAATTTACTGAAAGAGAGCATTTTTAAAATGGAGAATTCATACTTTTCTGTGTATCGACGGCTGCCGAGCGCCCGGTTTTTATATGTGGGTAGATTTAGAAGTATATTAAACGCCGAAAAATGTTAAAAAAAAAAAGAAAATATTGTATTCCTAGTTATTAGGTACACGTTTTGTATTTTTCCCTTCTTGTACACAAATATTTCGATAACACCCGGTGTGTCAGTTTGTGGTTGAAGTAAAAAGAAAAAAAAAGAAAATTGCGTTACTTGACAGGTGACCAAGGCGCGGAAAAAAGTTTTATTTCAATAAGTTAAAAAATTGGAATCAAATTTTGCATGCACAATATTTTGCAATAAAAATAAATAAAATAATGCTTGTCAATGGTAGAAGAAAACCAAATGTATTTTATTCAATGGTAATTACAATAATTTTTGCATGTTTATATGTTTTGTATATTTCAGAAATCTACTAATATTTTGTTTAAAATGGCGGCATTTGATTATGTTAGTTTAGTTTCGCGAGCCATGCGGTGAAAATGCAACATTTATTTATTTGTAAGTCGCATTATGGGCCGGGGAGAGCCCGTTTCAAGTTAGTTAGTTCGTGTAGTGTTAGAATTGTTTTGTCCCATAATGTGGCATGTGATAGTCCAACAGCGGTTTTTTAATATTGCAAAATATGCACACGATATTACAAACCCATGATTTTAAGTCTAAGAAAAATAGCAGAATACCTTTCTTCTTCTTTTAATTCAAACACGGCTGCATCGATATTCGATGGGTTTTCTGTGGTCTAAGTGAGGTAAGAAAGAGGATAGATAATAATTAATATAAAAAAAACAGTGACGTAAATTTCCGTCATGACTCAAATTGACGTAAATTTACGGCAAAATGTTTCAGTTGCATTTTATAGTGTTGAATATCGTGTTAAAATATTTTACAATATTAAAAGACTGCAATTGTTGTATTTATATTATAATGTGACAACAAACTGACACGCAGGGATATAAAAAAAACTTTTAGCAATATTTTTATATTCTAATAGAGTTTAAGAGTATTTTATAAAATTCACCGCTTCTTTTCGAATTGCAAATACACGCAGAATTGAAAAATTACAAGAATATTGTAGTTTTTTTTATTAAAATGGAAGATCTGATGTTCAAATTGAATTAATTTGTTATCAGTTTAAGTATATTCATTTTTTACTCAATGCCATTGCTAAATTCAGTTCATTTATAAATGGGTTTGTTTTTGCAATTCGAAAAGATGCTACTAAAGGTAAAAATCACGCACACATAAGACCTTTGTTGCTTAGCAGAACGAGTTTATTTTTAATTTTTGACGTTTAGGCATTTTTCGCGGTAAAAAATTATGGTGTTTTTTATTATGTCCAAGGAAACGATTTCCTTCATCCTTGTGGAATTCAAATCTGTTCTAAAAATAAAAGTCGATTGTTTTTTATTTTAGTGAATTATAGTTTAATTTAGAAAGGAGCTTTTATGTGTGTGTTGGTTTTCACCGATGTTTGAATATTTCCATGGTATAGAAGCTGATAAAATTATTATAAGCTGTGATTGAATATTTGCGTTAAGATTTTGTTTCGTACATAAAAAAATAAACAAATATTGATATTTGTGTGTTTTATTGTCAACATTTTTTATCCCTTAGGTATTTTGAAGCAGCACCAAAAGAAATGCTATGATGCTATACACAAACCATGATTTTGTGTAAGTATCCCTGGGGTGTGAACCATCAGGTTCTGGGTTCGATTCCTAGAGCAGGCTATCGATATAACTTATTTATTGCACAGAAGTTTCGGTTGCAAAAAAATCTAACAAATTGCCTTGGACTTAAGGATATGCTACATCCTGTTAGAACGAAAACAAAGTGGCGAAATGTGTATACTAACTAGCACTAGTGATACTTCTACTTACACCATTGGAAATACAAGCGTGAACATATCTTTTTATGATCAAAGATTTGTTTTTCAAGTAGAGTTACTTTTTGTTAGTGATTTTCTAATGGTCTCATAACTTTGAAGTCTGGCTCGGAGGCGCAGTTGTTCTACGGTACGATTACAACGCTAAGGTCTCTTGTTCGAATCTCGGGTCGGGCAAATTGGATTTTCTATTTGTAATCAGTCCAGAGTCAAAAATTTTTGCTCTATGTGGCGATAAGCTTGCCCCCTATCACAATTTAGGACAAAACGCACGAAGTGCAACGTGGGTATCCAGGTAGCACCTCTGCCTACCCCTTCTGAGAAAAAAGCGTGAGATTATGTATGTATGAATGCTATAAATTCCATTTGGTGGGAGTCAAGTTTAATCGTTACCAACACTAATCGAATACGTAATTAGTGAACTCGTTATGTTATCATATACAAACATGAAAATTGAAACGAAATGTAATTTTACAACATATAATTAATTTGTAACCGATCGATGTCTGTACATGGAAGATAAATGAGAAAAACTAATATGGAGGATCGGTATTAACTTAATAGAACCCATAAAAAAATATTTTTAGATTGTTCGTCTGTGAAACAGCTTAAGGGATTTCGATAAAAGTATGGATGTAGCTGACACCCTGGATTACCACTTAGGCTACTGTTTATCCCGAAAAATTTAGTGTTCCCGTGGGCTGAGGAAGGATCTGATTTATTTGTTACTTTATTATACTCAAAGGGATAGAATGGGACTGGATAACATGCAATGAAATGGGACGGGCGGGATATAAGCCATTGTATAAATAAAATAAAAACTAATTACTTCAATGTAATCTTCACGGTTGTGGCCAATTGAGGCAAGTTTTACCCAGTGTGTAATAGAAAAATATTAGAAAGCCTTAAGAAATATGCTTAAACCCTTACATGTTACTTTTAGTTATTAAATTCATTATTTATTGTATTTAATATATATTTTTTAAATCTTTACGAAGTTAAGTAACAGTATGTATAGGAAACAACCCTAAGTTCTTATTGTGGACTGCTTTGATTGATGCAGTTCACAGTAGGAATGTTTTATTATAAATAATATTATCTTATTAATAATAACAATTTAGGAATAAATAAAAAAACGCATATAAATAAGTCACTACAGAAAAATAAAATCGTAACAATTATAAACAAATTAAAAAGTGAAAGTGCACGTGCGCGGAACGGAACGCGTATATAATCTATGCCTGTCAAATTCCATGGCGGACCGAACTCAACATAGATAATACACTATATAGGAAAGAACTCAACAACACATTGCCAAACATTATATGGTATAACAGCACGCCGCCATGTCCACCGTAGTGTCCGACTGCTTCACCATCGGCAGTATAGTCGCCACGCGCACCTGCTACAACGAGAGCATCGAGGGCGAAGTCCTAGCGTTCGACCCTCAAACGCGCATGTTGATTTTGAAATGCCCGTCCTCGAGCGGAGACCCTAAACGCCACGACGTGAACATCGTGAACCTGTCGCTAGTGAGTGATGTGCAGATCAAGAAGGAGGTGACCACGGTGCCGGAGCCGCCGCAGTCTCTCAACCTGCACCGGCTCAACACGCGCGTGCGAAACGCCATCGAACACAAGCGAAGATTCGTGAGTCTCATTCAAAGTTTATAGTTTGTTGTTTATACAAGCTAACTCTCACTGAAACTCAGTTTTAGAGCCCCGCGCTTAGCTGTGGGTGTCTATAGGCTGTTACAATAAACAAGATCCATCGTATTTGTGTTGCCAAGTGATAAGCAGAGGTGTCAATATAAATTACCACGCTTGCTTTCGTATCTGGTACGGGTGACCACCACCATGCTGCACAAAACATAAACACCATGCTGAGTTCCTCAAGGGGTAGGCAGAGATGCAGAATCACATGTAATTTAGAAATTTTAATTTGGTGTCTGTGATAAAGGCTAACTTTATCACCATGCAACAATATAAACATCATGCTTGCGTTCTTGTGGTGTAGACAGATATGCTAAACTTATTTACCAAGTTTAATTTGATGTAATTGATGGAAAGATGAATCACAATGGATAATTACTTGTGCAAAAAACTTTTAAAAGTAAGCTAGGCTAGCTGAGAATGTGATAAATATACAATTCTGAAGTACACCCATTAAGTAACATTGATATAAGTTACGTTGTAAGTGGGGAAAACTGATGAAATAAGCTGTTGGTCTGTCTAAATCCAAATTTAGTTTCATAAAATCTCACTCCCTAAACACATTTCACATAACTTTCCCGACAGTGGTATCATCTTATTCAAGCTGTCTTACTAGTACTATAGTTACACGAGTAGTTTCTCCCCTCGAAATCTCGGGTCGGGCAAAGTAATATTGAATTTTTCTATTCATTATCAGAAAGAAGTCAGGAATTTGTGCCCGATATGGGGATAGGCTCTCCCCTTATCACATCATGGGACAGAATATACAAGGTGAAATGTGGGTGTCCTGGTGGTCACCTCTGCCTACCCCTTCTGGGATAAAGGCTTGAGTTTATGTATGTATGTTATATTCTTTATTGTACACTACATAAGCTTAACAAAATACATTAAATTATATAGCTGTCCAAATGGAGGTTGTATCACTCGAAGCAATCTCATACCGACTACCTTGGGATGGAAATAAGAGAAGGATAAAAGAGAGGGCAGCCACACAAATTGTGACCTGGAAATAGAATATGCTGTATCAGTGACTGCACCTTTCAAATACATGGTTTATACGATTATTTGATAAGAGATCCATGGTGTGTCAACATGTATTGGTGTCACATGATAAGGGAGCTTAAAGTTGTGTATCATGGTGTTTTCTCTAGTGCTTGTATAGTTCTCAGCATTTGTTCCAAAACCAATGAGGGTTTTTATAGTACTGATGTATTTATTAACTTTGCAATTTTTTTTGTGTATTTGTACTTGGGATCAAATAATGTACTTACTTAAACTCACGCCTTTTTCCCAGAAGGGGTAGGCAGAGGTCAGATGCTGGCTGTGAAACGTGAATAATTGTATGATCCACAAGTATTTTTCTCGGGTCTGGGTGTTTGTGAGACCGAAAGTGTCTCGTAGTTCCTGATACACGACACAAGACTCGATCTAAGTGGGGTCAGGACTATGTATGTGACTGTTGGGTGTATTTATTATTTTATTTGTCTACTTTCAGGTGTCCGCGCTGTCAGCGTGCTTGGACCCCGAGGGTCAGCGGCTGTTCCTGGCGATCGCGCGGGTCATCGACGACGTCTCCTGGGCCGGACAGAACATACGCGTCTACAACGGTCAGGTCATGATCACGCCGCCTTATAAGGTGAGCAGCAGACATGCATGGTGCCCAAAAATATTTTCAACTCTTATAAAGCAGACGGGTGAAATTCGTACCCTCGATTGTAAAAGAGTTTCGTTTTCACACACCTTTAGCTTTGTATGTTCCGTCCCACGATGTGATAGGGGGCGTGCCTATCGCCATATCGGGCACAAATTCCTGACTCCGGGCTGATAATAAATAGAAAAATCCAATATCACTTTGCCCGACCCGGGACTCGAACCCGAGATCTCAGCTTTGTAACCGTACCGTAATACAACTACGCCACCGAGGCAGGCAGTTATGTTTATGTACATACACATGTAATAACTTATTTTTTCTTTCAGGTGGACAACGTTCTAGGCGAGAAGGAATCGAAACCATACAATTATATAAAGAAATTCGTGGAGAGACATTGGCAGCACAGAGACCACACGCAGACGCCCGCGCACCAGTAGACACACACCATCGTACATAACAAATACATAACAAAAATACATTATGGCCAGTTGAGGTACAGCGAGATATGTTATTTGGAAATTAAAATTCATGGCGTAGAGTTTTTTTAACTACTGTATCAGCCCATACACGTCCCACTGCAGGGCACGGGCCTATACACTCGAGAGTACGGTTGAGAGGGGTTAGGCCATAGTCCACGCTGGCCTAGTGCGGAGCTTACCATAGCAATTATTACAAATGGTATGCAGGTTTCCTGTTATAGTGCGTGGTGATTGACTATCAATACACATGACTCCGACAAGTCAGAGGTGTCCTAGGATTTGAACCCGTGACCACTGTGAACATGTTGGCAGTCGCGTCTGGTCCGTTACCAGCAGACCACCACGCACTTTATACAATGCAGTTTAAAAAACAATAATGTAGAATAAATCTCAAGTTTTACTTTAAAATTTCATTGGGTTATAGTTTTAAATGGCAAGAATTCTAAATATATGAATTTTCTTCAAATCTCGCTATACCTCAAGTAGCTTAAGTCTGAAATACGGGAAATATAAGCGATAACTTAAATTACATAATATTAAGTTCAGTATAAGAAAAAATAGTATTTTGCTTAAAATTCCATATTTACTTTAGTTTGCAGTATGTCATTACTTCCCAGGATTTGATCCTTATTAGCAACATTATGAAATGGTGTAATAATACAGCGTGTTACTTTTTTTTAAAATCATCGGGTTCGATTCCTCGCGAGGAATATTGATTTATCAAAAATCCAAGTATGCAGTTTTAGTTTTCATCAAAATCGGGCTTTTGACTCCTTTCAGTATTTTTCGCTATTCCTCATAATTTCGGATTTGGCCATCCTCGCCTACTTGAAAACTCACCCTGTATACATATTTATGACATATTTAATAGGAAGGTATCAAGGACTAAACATATTTATACAAAATGTCTTAAATATGAAACTATAGTCTCTTTATTGCTGACTAGCGGCTCGGCCCGGCTTCGCCCGTGTGCAGATAGTTTTTGAGTCCAGTCCACATAAATATATAGTTTTCGCAGCGCACGAATGTAAACAATATTTTAGGTAATTTTTACACCTTGGGTTACATTATTGGAGTTTTAGTAAGGATCCCAATTTTTTTTGAAAATATAATATAGCCTATGTCACCAGAGGATAGTGTAGCTTCCCAACAGTGAAAGAATTTTTCAAATCGGTTCAGTAGTTTCGGAGCTTATTCAGTGCAAACAAACAATCAAATCTTTTCTTTTTATAATCAAATACTGAAGTTACATGAAAATGTGTAATTTTTGTTATCGCTCGTGTTCCCAAATCTTTCATACATGTCATACCATACAATTGTATAGATTTCAGAAATCCTCCAAAAACCTATATTAAGTTTCGGATATTCATGTTTAGTTTATACAACATGGGCGTATGTTTAAAAGAAAAAAAATAGAATACAGCCTGGGTAGGTACCACCGCAATGTGTATTTCTCCAAACAGCAGTGTAAATGCTGTTGTGTTCTGGTTTGAAGGACATTGTATGAGTAACTACTGGACATAATGACTTAACATCTTATGTCTCAGAACGAATGTGGAATGCCAAGCTTTGTAATTCATGGTGTTTGGTTTTGCTACTGTCCATGAGCGGTTACATCCTCAAATACTTCATTTACAATTAAGTTCAGTTCTGTCTACCCACGGTATGATAATGCTAAATTTAATATCTAACATTGTAGTACTATCTATATACGCCCATGGTTTCAAAATTTAATTTTATTTACCAAAACCTTATTTGAACCTATGACAGAATTCATGAAACAATTTTAAAAGACAAATGTTGTATGTTAGTTTTAAAAATCTGTTTAGTAATTGTTTGATTAGTTCGTGCGTGACCTTCCCGCGGAACGAAGAGGGGGTAATAGGGAGGGGGTAAATCGTTCTTAACAAGCGATAAATTATAAGTTTTCTTCCTTTTTAAAAGGATATTTTCTCTAACATCTAACATAAAGATAATTTTATAAATCTATTCAAAATTTAAAATGTTTGGAATATTTCAAAAGTAAAAGAAAAGGATGCAGAACATGAACAGTGACGTCACTGGTCGTACCGCCATTACAATAGTGCGAGGGAGATAGCACGATGTTTGTTAACCCCACTTTTAGTTATCTTTAAAATGCAGTTGCTGGTTAATTTTTCAACGTATTTTAAAGTTGTCTTACATAAACTTTTTAATTTAATAGTATTTGCTATTGCATATAAAATTATTAAATCTTCTTTCGTTGCTTTGGACGGTCGCGCATCAACTGGTCAACCTATATAAATCAGGACATACATTTTAATTTTGTATAAAAATATGAAGTCAAATTATTTGTTGGCGTTTTTAAACGGTATGTTCACATCATAAGTGGTTTTGTATACTTTCTAACTCAAATAAGGATTAAAATGCTAATAGTAAGTGCAGATAGACTATTCATTGATATTATTTCTTGCTAGTCGAGACAATTATTCCGGCCCAAATTTCGCAGTGGAATGCCAAGCAATGCTTCGTAATTCATTGTTTGGTTTTGCTACTGTCCATGAGCGGTCGTATCGCTTACCATCAGGCGAATGGCATGCTCGTCTCGCCATTCATTGCAATAAATGCATTTACAGGTGAAAATGACATAATATTTACGTTTGTCACTATAAAGGGCTTCATATTATTTTCGGTGGTAGATATCCGGCTGGGTACGGGTGTCGGACCATCAACAATTTTTTTTTTATATTTTTTCTTTTTGTTTAATTCATTTTTTTTTAAATTCAATGTACTATCAATATATTAGTTTAAACAATAATTCCTAGTATAACACTAGGTCCTTATACCACTTGTGTTGTGAATAATGATCCCAAATTAATATTTGAGTCCTCGGTCCAGTCGTTCAAGTCCGGTTCAGAAACTTTTAAACATTGATGAAGTGAGCGAATAAAATTTCATTTATTGTATTGTAGTGTAATGTATTTATATGCTGTTGGTAATAAGTATAGAAACATTATTAAAATAAAAAAAAATGGAAAAGTTTTTTCTTGTTTTTTTTTTTTTTATTGAAGTGAAACTTCTTTATCGGGGTTGGAAAAAATTTTTCGTTACGCGTCACATTCTTCCGTTACGCGCCATCTTTTTTTATTTAGTAAATTAGTACCCACTTCAGTAAGCCACACCCCTAACCGTTTCCAAGCCCCACCCAAAATTTTAAGTCCCACCCACTTTTTTGTAATTTGATCCTTACCCCCCCTCTGGCCATCCCCCACCCTAAATCCAAAACAGTGCCCAATAGCCTCCCCACGAAACCCCCCCCCCGCTTACCCCCACCCTAAAAAGTTTACCTCACCCCCCTACTCATGTCTCCGGCATTATCCATCGTAGACCCACCGACCTTGGGTTCATTGGAACCGGCTCGGTGAGGGCTACAATCCTGCCCCAACAGAATTCCCGAATTCCCCCTCCACAACTTTCCCCACCCAAAAATATTTTAAGGTGCCCAATAGCCTCCCCACGAAACCTAACCCCCCCCCCCGCCCCTACCCCCACCTAAAAATTTTACCTCACCCCCCCTATTCCTATCTCTGCCAATATCCATCGTAGACCCATCGACCCTGGGTTCATTAGAACCGGCTCGGTGAGGCCTACAATCCTGCCCCAACATAATTCCCGAATTCCCCCTCCACAACTTTCCCCACCCAAAAATATTTTAAGGTGTCCAATAGCCCCCCCACGAAACCTAACCCCCCCCCGCCCCTACCCCCACCTAAAATTTTTACCTCACCCCCCCCCTAAACCTATCTCGGCCAATAAAGGTCGTGGACCCACCGAGCTTGGTATCCTCGGAACCGTCTCGGTGAGGGCTACAAATTGGCCTCGATAGAAATCCCAAATTCCCTCAAAAATTTCCCCCCTCCTAAACTTAAACTTTATTTAATTTAGCTTTATTTTACCAATTCTGTAAATGTGTAAATAGTAGATCATTTTTCGAAAAATGATGTCATAAAGAAGTTTCACTTCTTACGTGTGTACACTAATACACACACACATTTTTTTTTTCATGTCATCGAATGGGAAAGATGTTACACAGAAATATGTGAACATATATATTTTTTCAATAATTTGATTGTGTGAGGGTCATTTCCACCACTTCAGAAAGTGGTCAGTGGTGGTAAAGTTTGGGTGAAAATTGGCTTGCTCCGGGGTTGGTGACAACCAAGTGTGTTCTTTATTTATTTCTATTAGTGATGTAACGAATGTTAGTTTTCTCACATTCGCGAATGCGAATGCGAATGCGAATATTCAGATCTAACATTCGCGAATACGAATGCGAATGCGAATGTTGTTTTTCAAATTTGGCGCGCAACATTTCGGGCCAGCCATGTTTAAAACGAACATAGTCGAGCATGTCGAGCCGGCGCGGCCCGTGCTTTGACAGGTTGAATGAACTAAGGAGAAGGGGCAAACATGTATGGACTCCAGCCTATTGACCAATAAGGACGAGCGATATGTCATTGGAAAGGTCTTTTCAGATGCTACAACTTCTTCTATGACAACTAAACCCAAATCACTGTATTTAAAAAAATATAGTCCCTTAAAGACAACCCGAAAATCACACGAGAGCGCCTCGGCATAGTGAGCAATAACCACAAGCGATACGTCGTTGGAAAGATCTTTTAAAGTGCTACAACTTCTTCTATGGCGACAAGTCTCAAATCAGTGTGTGAAAAAAAATATCGCTGCGTAAAGGTAGCGCAAGGATGAAAACATGCACATGGACTCATAGCCTATTGTCCAATAACGGCGAGCGATATGTCATTCGAAAGCTCTCTTCGGTTTCTACAACTTCTTATTTGGCAAGAAATCCCGATTAGCTGTATTAAAAAAAATATTTCGACAAAGATATCGCGAGGGCCATATGTATGGACTCCAGCCTACTGGCCAATAACGACGAGCGATATGTCATTGGAAAGTTCTTTTCAGATGCTACAACTTCTTCCATAACAACTAAACCCAAATCGCTGAATTAAAAAAAATATAGCTACTTAAAGACAGCCCGAAAATCACACAAAAGCGCCTCGGCATAGTGAGCAATAACCACAAAAATTCCGTTAAAAAACAGTTTTACTTATTATTTAAAAATAAACTATATAATGGGCGCGCAATACTCCTTAGACAACTTCTTTCCAATACCTGGATTGAATTTATGGTATTTCATCATATCACAAAACTGAAACAGAACCCATTTCACGTACATTAGTAGTAAGTTGAAAATTCTTGTCTTGCGTAAATAATTAACAATTACATTTTAAAACGGTGGACGTTATTACAGATGCAGGAAATACATGTTTTTGGATTGTGATACAGCGCAATTTGCTGAATCTTGCAAGATGTCGAACGATAAACACAGTGAGAGATTTATTGGATCGCTCGTCATTATTGGACAATAGGCTATGAGACCTACATATGGCCCTCGCGATATCTTTATGTCGAAATATTTTTTTTAATACAGCTATTCGGGATTTCTTGCCAAAGAAGAAGTTGTAGAAAACGAAGAGAGCTTTCGAATGACATATCGCTCGTCGTTATTGGACAATAGGCTATGAGTCCATGTACATGTTTTCATCCTTGCGCTACCTTTACGCAGTGATATTTTTTTCACACACTGATTTGAGACTTGTCGCCGTAGAAGAAGTTGTAGCATTTTAAAAGACCTTTCCAACGACGTATCGCTTGTTATTATTGCTGACTATACCGAGGCGCTCCTGTGTGATTTTCGGGCTGTCTTAAAGTAGCTATATTTTTTTAAATACAGCGATTTGGGTTTATTTGTTATGGAAGAAGTTGTAGCATCTGAAAAGATCTTTCCAATGACATATCGCTCGTCGTTATTGGCCAGTAGGCTGGGATGCGAAAATATTGTTTTCTTAATTGTAAGGAATAAATTGTAATTTTATTTACAAGTAGGTATTTATTATTATGTTTTCTTGAGTATGTTTATTAATTGCATTGAAAAACAATTGAAAATAAAGGTTTTAAAAATATAACATTTTGGATATTAAATGTTTAATTTTGGTTGATCATTTTTGATAACTGTAAATAGCATTTGGTTTTGTTAAAAAAAATAGAAGCTATAACTTAATAAGTACAGTCAAAAGACTTACGAGACGTAAATATTATCAATATTATAAATAATTAAAAAATACGCTAATTATAATAGTTGTATTATTTTTCCAGAACCATCAAAATTTGTATAAATTTCCTTTTTATTTGTCAAAAACATTCGCTTAACATTCGCTTCGTTTCTTGCGAATACGAATGCGAATGCGAATGCCAAAAAACATGCGAATATTCGCGATTCGCGAATGCGAATGCGAACATTCGTTACATCACTAATTTCTATATATTTATTAACGCTTTAAACAAGTGTGATGTTAGGCTTCTTCGGTGTAAGTTACTAATATCCTTTGGAGTCCTATTCAACCTTTCCAACGCTGGTGCCTCTACAGACAAGCGAATGAGGCTCTAACGACCCGCCAACACTTACTAGACCACCGCCGGGTTATGAAATATGGGCCAATCTTCCCCACATGGAAAGTCGAAATGAAATCTGTACCTGTACCATACACGTCCCACTGCAGGGCACGGGCCTCTACTATCGTGGGTACGATTGAGAGTGGTTAGGCCATATCCACCACGCTGGCTTAGTGCGGGTTGGCGGACTTTACCTACCATAGAAACTTTTGTAAATCGCTTATGTATGCAGGTTTACTCACGATGTTTTCCTTCACCGTTATAGTGCGTGGTGATTGACTATCAATAGACACATAACTCGGAAAAGTCTAGAGGTGTGCCCTGGGATTTGAACCCGCGACCACCGTGAACATTTAAGCAGCCGCTTCTGGTACGTTACCAACACGCCACCTCGGAGACGATAGACTGTATCTCTTTTTAACTTGAAGTTTTTGTGTAAATCTCTTTCGCTTTAGGGTAAAACAGAATGAACGCGTGACTGTATTGGTTTCTCCTACGGTACTGAACCATAACAGAAGGAAAGAGGAGGGAAGGGGTCTAAGAATATCGTCAATAAAAAACCACAAACAGTGATAATATTTATTTCTATTCTACATTATATGAACATTTAACATACACGAAGTGGACAAAAGCTGTTCTCTTATACGTAAAGATTGTGGAAGGTTTAGAAATCATAGGTAATTCAACTGAAGGCCTTGCTTCCGTGGCGCAGTTGGTTAGACGCCGGCTGTGAAACGAGAGGCCGCTCCAAACATAGACAAATGTTTGTGTAGTTTCTGATACTTATGACTTCTAAGTGTGGGGTCAGGACTATGTATGTGACTGTTGGTATTGTCTCCCCAGGAACTTGGACTTAGAAGCGGTCTGCATCCAGCGAAGTTCTGCAATCTTTTACGTCCCAAAGTATGGTATAAAAAACCTTATTTTAACTAATTCATCTGTGATTATGGTGTTAAAGACAGGTAAATCTTAGGTTACATCTGGCATACAACTTTGTATGCCCTAACCGGCCCGAAGCATGTAGAGCCATGTAGCCATGTAGCCATGTAAGTCTGGATTTGATTTTGAACATACCTACTTAATTTTTAGCAGAGTCTATCGTAATAGTAAACATTAAGAAATATTTTTAAGATCCTGGACATCAATTTAAAGACACTAGGGTCTGATAAGGCCACAACTATCACAAATCGAAAGGAGCCGAAATACAAACATTAAGATTTTTGAGTGTAAAATTTTACAAGAAACTAAGACATGGAAAATTCAACCTTATCTTAACAATGTAAGGTACATATTTGTATAGTTGCAAACATTACTAAAGCTTTTATTTACGCGTAAAATTGCACTAGAAACTAAGACGCATCAATATAGTAGTTGACATGGCAAAATCAACTTTATCTTGACATTGTAAGTTACATATTTCTATCGAGAAGTGACGTGTTAAGCTTATAATTGTCATTGAAAATTCAACTTTATCCTTCCCAATTAAGGTTCATATTTGTGTGGAGCTATGTGCGAATTCGCGCGCGTTTTGCGTTATGCGCGCGTCTGCGAGCGATTTAACTGCCTTAAACGCCATTTACACGCGGAGAGTTTCTCGCGGCGAGAAGCGCCATAGATTATCGACATAACTGCCATAGATTATCGTGTTCTGACAAATGTTTACACGATGCAACTTTCTTATATCCTTACGTTAATCGTATCTTTGAGGCGAGAAACTCCACGAGTAAATTGGGCTTTACATACTCATACATACATACATAAACTCACGCCTTTATCCCCGAAGCGGTAGGCAGAGGCGCCACCAGGACACCCATATTTCGCCTTGTATGTTCCGTCCCATGATGTGATAGGTGGCGAGCCTATCGCCATATCGGGCACAAATGCTTTAGATACTCGATTGAATTAATCTAGATAATAGAAAAATAAATAATAGATTGATGTGGGGAGGCATAGATTTAGCAGTGGACTTCCTGAGGCTGGAGAGAGAGAGAGTAGAAAAATAGACTACGTATCATTTCTAATACGAGCATGCGAATACTTTCGACACATTAAAGCGCCTTTAGGTAAATTGCGCTAATTTTATCTCTATAGAAATGTATTCCTTAAGTAGTTAAAATAAGGGTGAAATTGCCATGTCAACTAAAATGAGTTACGACATTTGGCTACGCTTAACCTCAGTGATACAAAAAATTAGCGCAAGTGAAAATTAAGTGCAGTAATAATATTTTAATATAAAGAGCTATGTTTATATTGCTTTTTTGACAGATACATAGCACAGCTGTCATTCTTTATTACATACAATAAAACCGAATATAATGAAACCAGTTTACATGGTATATTGAAGTTAAAGTTTATATTAAATTCGGCTTGTGCAAAATCACAATACAAAGACAATCCTTTATTACCTAGATCTGCAATATCTATAATAGACACTAAATACATATTTGCAACTTACAATTATTACTAGTCGTCACTGAAATATAAGGCAGTGGAACCAACATTAAAGAAACCACAAATATTGACATATATACTCACGCCTTGCCTCAAAAGGGGTGGGCAGAGGCGCTACCAGGACCTACCTTTCGCATTGAGTGTTCCGTCCCACGATGTGATAGGGGGCGAGCACATCGCCATATTGGGCACAAATTCCTGACTATGACTGATAATAGAAAAATCCGATATAACTGCCCGACCCGGGACTCTAACGGGACCTCTGTCATTTGCTTTCATGATCAATTCTTGAATTTTTATTGGAACGAGTTTGATCATTATAAAGTTTTTTTTACTCTTAGCAAAAAATAAATAACGTCCTGTTTCCACTGCCTTGTATTATAAATTTAAAAACATCGATGAAATTTGATTTCGTTACTCCGTTTTAGACTTAGTAAACTTTTAATACTAGGTATCTAGACTGCGACCGGAAACGAAACCAGATGGTAGTTTTACTGACTTCAGACACAATCCAACTAAAAATTTCTAAAAAGAGTACTTTTTTTTTTTTTCGAAATTTTACTTATCGTTTTTGGGTGGTAAATACGTAGTTTTTCCGAAAATAATAATGCACTCCCTTTTATTTTCAGACAATGGTAGGTATGATTTTTAACTATTATTTTAGCATTTAAAGCCATTTACCACCCAAAAACGATGATAAACAAACATTGTCGCTCCTTTTTCGAAATATTTAGTTGCATTGTGTCTGTTATCACTAATACTACCACCTGGCTTCGTTTTCGGTCGCAGTTTTGATATACCCTGTATATATGGTTTAGTAATTGGTTACCACATTTACACATATAAAGTTATTTCAACTGAGTAACGAAGTATCTTAATTCAGTCAACGATTTATTTAGTAAAATATCTTTCAGTGACTTTCTGTGTAGGTAAGTACTTTAATTAAAGAGCCGACAGATATATTTTAACATTTCTATACATATTTTAATTGTTGACACAACCATTACATACAAAACAATTTCATTTCTATGTGTAAAGTCCTTGCACTAGGCCAGCGTGGAGTGTACTAACCCCTCTCAATCGTACTCTCGATTGTAGAGGCCCGTGCCTGCAGTGGGATGTATATGGACTGCACAAATACCTTATTAACACATACAATTATTATAAAAGTTATAATTGACAACCTCCGTGGCGCAGTTGGTTAGACGCCGGCTGTGAAGCGAGAGGCCGCGGGTTCGATCCCCGCACCGAAAGAAATATTTGTGCGAACCACAGATATTTGTTTCGGGTCTGGGTGTTGACCGATAAGTCTCTCGTAGTTCTGATACACGACATAAGACTTAATTGATTTTAATGTGGGGTCAGGACTATGTATGTGACTGTTGGGTGTATTTATTTGTTTTATTTATTTATACTTAAAGAATTCAGTATGCAATGCTTGTGTCAGTAACGTTATTAAAAAAACTCAATTACAAAGTGTAACATTTAATGTTTGATGTAGTCTGTTAGAAAACACGTAGAGCTTTGCTAACTCAAACGCAAATACAGGCGTTTTTTTTAAACGTTTGTTATGACGTCTTAATTTTCGTTTTTCTATTTCGAAAAAAGGGCAGTTTTTCGGCATTATATTATTTTTCAAGGTTTGTAGAATTGAAAAATCCATAATTTGAGATAAGAATTATCCAAAACTTTGGGTGGAATTTTTAAATGTCACACTTTGAAACCAAAGTTTTTTTGTTCATAAAAAAATGGCACACACAATTATTTTAATCTAATTTCCATACAATTATATTAAAAATAGAATATAGCGGTACAACAAAAAATACATCAAGAAAACGTACTTATTATAGAAATCTTAATAAACAAAGAAATGTTAAAAATAGTTAGAAAAGGAACAAATTGATGCACACTACACTTCTAAACCAACAAAACTATTACATTAGAATTTCTATCCACTTTAGGGATGAATTTTTTAAACACTGAAAATAGCTTATGCAAAAAAAACAAACAAAATCAATTCACTATTTCTAAGTCATCGCCTCATAATCTATTTTTAAACTGCTCTTTTTTGTCCGAGAAATAAATCATTAAAATATTGATTATTAACAATTTGTACATACATACATAAACTCACGCCTTTATCCCCGAAGGGGTAGGCAGAGGCGCCACCAGGACACCCACATTTCGCCTTGTATGTTCCGTCCCATGATGTGATAGGCGAGCCTATCGCCATATCGGGCACAAATTCCTGACTCCGGGCTGATGAATAGAAAAATCCAATATCACTTTGCCCGACACGGCACTCGAACCCGAGACCTCAGCTTTGTAATCGTACCGTAATACAACTACGCCACCGAGGCAGTCTCATTAACAATTTGTTATTAATAAGAGGACCGGCAGCGACTGCATGCGTGGAGCAGCAGACCGGGCTCTGTGGCGTACATTGCAAGAGGCCTATGTCCAGCAGTGGACTGCCACAGGCTAATGATGGTGTAACAATTTGTTCCCATTCTAAAAAAACGATAAGGTACAGCAGTATTGTATACGAAAGCAAAATCTGTTATTACTAGTGAATTTAAAAAATAATATATGTCGACATGTTTTCGATCGCAAATCGGTGGTAGCATTAAAAATGCGGCTCGTTTTATAAAAACCCAAGGCAAATTCGAATGTTTAAAAGAATATATTTCATTTAATTTCTGAAAAAATTATATATTCATATTTTTACACAATAATAAGTATTTTTATCTATATATATTATGTACAGATCAAGCTCTATATTGCTTACACGACTAATAAATGAATTAAAACTCAGCGAATCTATTTAAATGAAAATATTTTTTAAAACCACTAGCAATTGACAAAACACAGGTTGTGCTAGGACTACACATAATTCTATTTAAGTTCATCTGTTACATCTAATAGCTTTTATATATATCTATAATGGTACACACGGGCGTTTTTTAACCTCAAAAACGCTAATTTTTGCGTTTTTTTTAATTTTTTGTTGCGTTTGAAATTAATATAGCGCATATTCAATAGAATTTTGCGCTTGATAAATGCCGCTATACTATTAGCATAACTTTATTTTTAAATTAAAAACGTCAAGGCATAAAAAGTTTCCAGTTAAAAAGGCATAAAGAAAAAGCGTTTTTATGGAACAAACGCCAGTGTGAACGTCTAACAGTGTACAGCACAACATAATATGAAAAGCAACTATGGCACAAAATGCATAGAAAATTACGACGGCCGTTTTTTTTTAAATTTTGACGAATCCTACGAACCCCCGTAAGGAGGGTAAGTAATGACACAGTTATCAGAAATATTAGAAAATAATTGGATTACAACCCAACAATAATTACAAATTAACAGATGATAATTCAATTTGTTTTGCATTTTTTTAAACAATATTTAAGTCATCTATTTTTCCTTAAATTGTCAAATAAACTTTATATTTCGTTGTCAGCGTGTACGTAAAATTACGTCAACTCAAAAAAAATTGTGATTTTTGTCATCGTACGGCTATGACGTTTATACACGTCATTTGTATCTAAAACGGCCGCAATATATTTAATTGACTGACAAGCTTTACTTATGAATAAAAATAAACTTCTTTACTGGTAAAGGATCTGAAACGAAAAAAGTCATTTTAAGCAATCAGGCAGGCATATTGTGTCATCGAAAAATAATCTCATGCCACTTGAATTTTCGTACTGTAAATTATGCAGTTATTGGGATCGATCAACCTGGCATTATTATGTCGGCGAGACTAAGGACCGCGAATTATCATTCGTATAGTGTATCAAACCTGTCGAAAATTTAAATAGTCTTAGAATTTTTTTTATATACGGTAGCTAATCATTTACGTTTGTAATTTATCTACTAAATTAAACTCCTGCAAAGAAAAGAAGATATCTTGCTTTCTATTAACATTGTTCTGCACTTACCATAAGGTATGTACCGGGTATATCAAGACTGCGACCGATAACGAAGTCAGGTGGTAGTTTTAGTGATTACAGACACAATGCAACTAAAATTTCGCAATAAAAAAAGCGACAGACTTTATTCGCAATTTTTTTTAAATTATCGTGTATGGGAGATAAAAACCTAGTTTTTGCGAAAACAGTATTTTAAACTTTTGTGTACCATTGCGTCTTTAAATATAAAAAGGTATACATAATTATTTTAGGAAAACTATGTATTTATCATTGAAATACGACACGTAAAAGATTACAAAAAAAAATTGAGGATTTTTTAGTTGCATTGCGTCTGAAGGCACTAATACTCAGCCTGGCTTCGGTTGTCGCAGTCTTGATATACCCGGTCTTATCTTATGTCCTCAAGACAGTGGTCACTCACCTCATTTCATACTCATGTTGTTGTATATATCGAAGTCGTCCAGTCCGTCCGGCTCGAACGCTCGGATCTGTTCGAACAGATCGCTGTCCATAATGGTGTCGTTCTGCGCCGGCGTGGACGCGCTGAAGTAGCTGCTCGGTGAAAGTTTTTGCAAAAAAGGTTTTTTTGTTTGTGTGGTTTAAGCGATTGAAGAGTATTTTTGGATTTGATTGTTAGAAATTGATTGATTGATTGATTGTTAGAATTTATTTCATTTATAAAACCAAGTATTGAAATTTTAATTTAATCAAAGTTATAATAAGTTGTGTTTTATAAAAAAATAATAATTAATTATACCAATATGGATGTATATTTTTTTTTGCAAACATGAATTAGCAATTATTTTTGTTTTAATTTTATTAACGTTTAGTGATGTGTATTCATTTTTGTTTTAGTGTCGAAGAACACGCAGTCCGTCGATAATCGGGAAAAGAAAAGAAAATGCAACACATTAGTCAAGACGGTCGTCGGGTGAAAAAAAATAATAAAAAAACTCCTAAAACGTTCAATAAAAACCGTCGCCAAAAAGGCAGCACAGACAAAAAATAAAATAAAATAATAAAATTGTCTTATCTACGGTTTAATAAATAATGAAAAACGTATACATAGAAAATTTGAATTTAAATAACAAAAAACGGACCGTCTGTGTTGCATTTTCGCGATGGAACATTCGTTGGATAAAAAATTGCCTTTTTTCTTTAAAATATATTAAAAAAATGTGGTCGATTTTAGTACATTTTTACAAAGTAAAAAAAAAAATAAGATTGAAAAAAAAACCTGTACCCTATCGTATTAGTGTAGAACTATATTTAGCTGCAAATGAATGTTATAAAAAAAAATAACTGCAATATGCTATTTATTTTAAAACGACTTTTTTCTAGAACAAGCTGAAAACGAATGTATGTAAACAACATAATCAATTATTTTACGGCTCATTTTTAATATAAAAAACTAAGTGAAATCATCACTGAAATTATTTATATTAAAAAACTAACCCCTATTTTAACTCAAAGTTAGAAATCACCAAAATCGACACACTTTTATAACCAAAATATTACCGACAATTTTAAAATCCAACGTAAATAAATAAACTCATGTTTTGTCACATAGTATATTACAAGTATTTCAAAAGGACATGCATACATCAGTAAAAATTCATTAAAGCGACGGCGGCGAGTGTACGCTTTACACGGAATTATACGTCAAAATTTAGCCATGACGGTGAAAAGTGTCATCGCACGCGACAGAATATTCCGTACTATTTTTAAATAAAATTTTGATCTTTTAACAACATCACCGCCGTCGCTAATCTCGCATATACTTTTAATATTTGCATCTGAGATCCGTAATAACAAATTGTATACTTTTAATTTCAAAATATCTTAATTCTATAGTTTTTTTTTTCGCCTTTTATCCGCTGGGTGATACGTGACTTTTTAAGTTTTTCTTTTGCTAAAACATCCGACCCAATAAGATAATATTTTTGTGTCGTGTATCACAATCTTTGACGGGACTTTTCGCTCTAACCGTCAATCTCTGGGCGTAATGTAATAACACATCATAGCGGGGAAAAGGCGAAACAGTGTATATGCGAGACTTGCTAAACCTACATCGCTTATAATAGTCACATCCATATAATCTAAGAGAGAAAAAACACATTTTTTTAACATTTTCCTTTCATTCATAAATTCGTAATGAGACATCGAGCCCAATGGGGGGGCTTGCCAGCACTGCAAACACCCTAAAAACATATTTCTTTGACAAAAACTCCAAATTTGAAAACTAGCCTCAAAAAAAAAAAAGATTTATAACAAAACGCAGTGTTGGCAAACCACAAAATTCGCTTAAATATACCAACATTAATTATAATTAATTGACATACCCATGTCTATACGTATATGGAAAAAACATTGCGTATTTTTCCGTCAAAAACATCTATACATTTACAACAACCATATTATAGTGACATATTGATACGAACCCTTCTGAAGACAATTGGCTTGAGGGTACAAAATAATTAGCGTGGGGTGTGGGCACTCAGAAACCGAATAAATTGGTCAACCCGACAGTAATCACAAAAAACTCCATTGTATTGTATTGTATCAGCCCATATACGTCCCACTGCTGGGCACGGGCCTACTCTACAATCGAGATAATCGATTGTGAGTGGTTAGGCCATATAGTCCACTACGCTGGCCTAGTGCGGGTTGGCGGACTTACATACCGTAGAAATTCTTTAAAATCGCTACGGTATGCAGGTTTCCTCACGATGTTTTCCTTCACCGTTAAAAAACTCCATGGCATAATAAAATCATAATACTTGTTAATGCTTTTTGAAAAGTGCTTATTACGTCATTTCTTACTGTCAGTCACACCAAGGGTTCTGCGTCAAAATGTCCTAAAATGGGGAATTTTAAAAACACTCATATAAATACATCATAAAGTCGTATCAACGTGGACATTGACTACCGATATAGCTAAGCTTGTCTGAGATTGGGGGGTCGTGGGCCCCTTACGGCCTCGCCCAGGGCTGTACTTACAAATACGTTAATACTTACTAGCTAAAAATGTCATGATTAACTTTAACACTAACAAAAATTAGCACCGAATCAAACTAAACGTAAATAAACAATTTTGATTTAATTAAAGGAATATAATTATTTGTCAGGGTATAATCGACTTTCTTTATATAATTTGCCTTGTATTTTTTTTTCTATATTTTCTATGTTTTAATATAAAGTTACAATATTTTCCCAAGATAACTGTCGAATTCAAAGTAACCTTAATTGACTATTTGAAAAACAAAAAACGTTCGTTGTATTTAAAATTGACCGCATAAAATTAACTTCGTATTTTTTTTGTATAATAATATTTTAAAAACGCCTTAATAATTACATCTGCTATTATCTTAACATTAACATTTAAAAATACTGAGATTTCCACATTATAACTAACAAGTAAAATATTTTAACGTGCAGAATACTGCGTAGAACGAAACGCATATTGGCCGCCATTTTGGAAAATGGCGCCCGTGCATATAGTGTAGAGATTGATAATATATCTTCAAAATAATTATTCTATCTAACTTGCGTGTTGCATTTTGAGCTATGCTTTTGTAACATGTTAGTGAAAACTGTTTTAGTACAAATAAAATGTTAAAAGCATTGGCCCAAGAGTAGCTTAATCCCTTTCATATGAATAATTTATTTCCTTGTTTACCTCTTGCGTTTTTTTTAGCTCAAAATGCATACACAAAGATTTTTAATATATATAATTATATATATAAAAAATGCAATAGAGTGGACCCAAATATTACATAAACTATTAAAAATATGCATTTTTACCTAATATATAACAAAAAACATTATATTAAATTCGTGGTCTGTGTATAAGTCAAGAATAATTGCACGATTAATATTAAAATGACCGAAAGTGTACTTTTTGCATTTTTATTGAAAACGCACAGAAAATGTTTTGCGATTCGGACTTTGCTATATTTTTGGTCATAAAAGCTACAAGTCGATTCAGTAAAGATATGATTTTTTTATCAAAATAACGAAGATAAAAATAAAGATTACACCATAGTTAAATTATTCATTTTAAACTCGGTCACTTTAATACCACGTGTGTATTATTATAGTCGATATGTTTAAGTTCCGAATTGTGTAAGAAATAAGGTATATATTTCAACTATATTAACATAATATGATAGTTAGCAAGTCTGTTGCCATAGCAACGATATTTTAGATTACTATAATGATACATTTGGCCGGATAGCGGTATGTAAATTAAATAGTTTTATTACAATCAAATTATTATTACAATAGCAAAATATTTAGAGCTAATACAGCAAAAAAAATGTTTTTTTAAATACGAAATAGGCCGTTAATATACACGGTATATCAAGACAGCGACCGAAAACGAAGCCAGGTGGTACTTTTGGTGGAAACAGACACAATGCCACTACAAATTTTGCAAAAACAGCGACTTTTTTTTTTACAGTATTTTAAAAATCGCGTTTGGGGGGTAAATACCAAGTTTTTCAAAAATAGTAATTTAAACCCTTATGTACCATTACGTGTTTAAAAATAAAGCGGTGTACGTCTTAATTTTAGAAAAATATTTGTATTATCACTCAAATTCAACGATAAGTAAAAAAATACAAAAAAAATTGACGTTTTTTTTTCGAAAATATTACTAGCTTTGTGTTTGATATCACTAACACCTACCACCTGGCTTCGTTTTCGGTCGCGGTCTTGATATACCCTGTATTTGAGTTTATCAGATTTTTATGCATTTTAAAGAAAACGACGAATTTGTTATAGATAAATTCGTTCCCACCCTGACTGACAATCATCAATATGAACAAGACGAGAGGCAAACAATACTGATTTTATCAGACTTTAAAACAAAATACTATCCAATTTTCCATATTTTTTTATATTTTCTCTACAATAAAATTTATTGATATATATTTTAATAATTCTTTCAATGTTAGATATTTCATTGATGTTGGACCGTGACCCAAATTCCTCAAATATTTTTTTTAGTATTTGGGTTCAACGTGGCTCACATCTATAATTTGTTCTTGACCATCGAAGAACAACTGCTCTAAATGTTTTAAATTTTATAAATGTGAAATAAAATGTTGTTTTCGGCCCTTGGCACAAGACATATGTATATGATCGAGACTGTCTAACAGTTGCATTTATTTAATACTTTATCAAAAACTGTCTCCGTGGTTGGGTAGTTGTAAGACAAGTGTTTGTATGATCAGGCATTTGCTTCGGGGCTGGGTATTTGTGAGTAAAGTCTCTCGTAGTTTTTGATACATGAAGACTCGGTCTTAGGGGTCAGGACTATGTATTTGACTGTTACGTGTAATTTTTTTTACAACTATAAAATTCCATGAATCTGCCTCTCGTTTATTCTCCGATATGTAATTAAAAAATAGAATCAGACTTTCGAGACTTGTTCAAAATGCAATACAGTCGTGGACGATGGAAGGTTTTTAAAATATTAACGGCCTTATTTATAGAAGATTTAAGACCAATTTTAGTTATCGTATGTTTTGTCCCTTTCGAACGACTTTAGAATTCACTTTGAGCGAAGAAGACATAACATTCGATAACTAAAATAGGTTTTAATTCTGCCTATGAATAAGGGTGACAGAAGATACCAAACTGACACGTTAAGTTTCTTCATACATTTGAAGGAGCTTGTGGCATTTATTTATTCATGTTTGTAGTTCAAGCAATTTTTTACCGTTAATATTTGGACAGATAATAATCTACCGATTATATATATATTTTTATTGGGATGAATGGCGCGACGAGCATGCCATGTGCCTGATGGTAAGCGATACGACCGCTCATGGACAGTAGCAAAACCAAACAACATGAATTACAAAGCAATGCTTGGAATTCCACTGCGGTTACCATTCTGAGACATGTTAAGTCTCAATTGAAGCAAAAACCGTCCATCGTTTTATGAAACATAACTTAACCTATTGCTTAAAGACAAGGGAATACTTTATTACTAACTTAGATACAAGATAGGTCCGCCACGGTAAATTATTAAAAAAAACAAAGATTTTTGTTATAGTTTTTTTTAAGCTTAATTTTTTTTTTTTTTTTATTATTTTTAGCGCAATTTTTTTTAAATTATTGCGCATTTAAATAATACTTCTAAATACTATACCACGTGGGTATTGGCTCCCTATCAATATTTTTATCTAAGTCTGGAAGGCCAGTGACACCGGCAGACCCCTTTCGACCTCAATCGGAACACCGAAAGGGGAGCTAAACAAATTTCCTCAAAAAAAAAAACAACAAAAAAAACATCTAACCGATAAAAAAAACATGTAAAAAACCTTTTTCTAAGCCAAAAAAAAAACAATAGATCTATTTTTAATGGCAGACCTAACACAACGTAAATGCATAAGAATGGAAAGTATTAATTTTCAACGACCAATACGAATAATACTGTTATTTTAATGCCGGTAGCATTAGAATTATATTCCGACGAATAAACTAGAAATATTATGCATTACTTACAAATAACGTATAATTAAAATACATCCACACAGCTTCGCGTCTAAATCGAATCGATTGAAAATATAATCGATCAAAATTAATATCGATTAAGTTTAATCGTATTAACTTTCTGGTCACATCATTGGAATATTTTACACGTATTTTGTCACGTTTCATTTAATACTCAGGCAATTCATTGAAAAAGAGGAATGAACAAAAAGCGATCAGATAAAACTCACGATTACAAATATAATCGATTAAAATTTGAATCGATTCAAATGTCAAAAGTGTGCGTAAGGAATAATTGTATCGTCGAAACTCATATTGCACCATGACCGCACATTCTCAATTTAATACTAACATTTATAGTCCATATTTAAAGTTGCAAGATAGTTGTTCCACAGCTAGAAAAAAAAAGTTTTTTTAAGTTGCGGAAACTCGGCAAAAAACAAGTGATATGTTTGGAGGGAAATGAAGATGCCTCGGTGGCGTAGTGACTGCCTCGGTGGCGTAGTGACTGCCTCGGTGGCGTAGTGACTGCCTCGGTGGCGTAGTGACTGCCTCGGTGGCGTAGTGACTGCCTCGGTGGCGTAGTGACTGCCTCGGTGGCGTAGTTGTATTACGGTACGGTTACAAAGCTGAGGTCTCGGGTTCGAGTCCCGGGTCGGGCAAAGTGATATTGGATTTTTCTATTCATTATCAGCCCGGAGTCAGGAATTTGTGCCCGATATGGCTATAGGCTCGCCCCCTATCACATCATGGGACGAAACATACAAGGCGAAATGTGGGTGTCCTGGTGGCGCCTCTGCCTACCACTCTGCGGATACAGGCGTGAATTTATTCAAGTCAAAAACCCTCAGTGTCAAAGCGACAATATCATATATTTGTTATTTTAAATTCACCTCCAATATAATTGAAATGTTTCTAACTTAGTTAATTCTGAATGGATTTATTAAAGTTTATGTTCTTCTTCGTTCGAGTCAATGGCTCAAAATTACTAGACCGTTAAACCTTTACAATTTCCCGGCCCAGTAGGTCGCTAAAGTTATGGCAGCGTCAGTAGCCTCCATTATGTCTTTTCTTGTGCAAGTGGTAGGACACAGTGGACACATCAGTAAGTGTGAAAGATTCTGTTCTGGGGCGCCACATAAATTTTGGGGACAGTAACAATAAATTTTGAAAAAAACATTTGTCTGATATGTGCTGTGTGAGAATGACTAAGAAAAAACATTTTTTGCCGAGTTCCACGCGTATCTAATATAAAAAGCACTATAATTAATAATTAACACTAACTAATAATCTAAAGTATGTAAAAAAAAACTAAAAACTCAGGATGTGACTATTAAAAGGTGAAAAAAACTTAATTTAAAACAATAAAATCAGCGTCATTGCATTCTTCAGTTTTTTTGGAAAATAGATCAAAAATCAATCATGTACCTACGGGAGAAAGAAAAACATAAAAATTCAACAAAGACAAAAAAAAACAAATCAAAACGAATATAATTAAACAGTTTTTCAAGTGATGAAGAATCAACCAACCTTTTTAAATAAATCAACCATTGTGGATATAAAACAAAAAAAAAACAATCGTATTGCAGTCGAACCTTGTGGCTTTACCTTCAAGATTAGTTTTAATACTTTATCCGCAAAAACAAAAAAAAAATGTTGATCCTTCATAACTATGATTCAGAATGAAGTTGTAAACAGTAACATTTGATAATGGTTTATTGATTTGGGTTTTATTTCATAAGTAACATTTTATATAAATTATTTCTTAATATTATAAAACATTTATGAATTATGATCAATCATAAATATGATGTTTTGTATCCAAATGTTTGCTGGCATGCTACTATTTACAAAACCATTTTTTTCTAAAGAGGATACCACATAAAAATTTTAAAAACAATGAAAATGTGCAAATTATTAAAAACTACATGAAGAAATGGACTTAATAGATGTTTGACAAAACGGCGGATAAAACTTATGACAATATTTTATTTGATAACTTTGTGAATAAAAATGTTAATTGTGGTTAAATTTCTCAACGATAGGTGACTTCATTGCTGAAATATCGAGTATTTTCTGGAAGATTTTGAACTTAAAGTGAAATGTATTTGGATCTAAAACTGAAATGCTGTGATGGAAACGAAAACGCTCGGTATGGAGTATGCCTAGATGTTAATAACAAGGTTAGAAGACATATCTATATTAAATGGTATTTCCAACATCATTCATACAGTTTTAAAACCAATTTCAGTTATCGAATGTTTTGACCCTTTCGGACGACTTTTGAATCCAGTTTGAGCGAAGACAAAACATTCGATAACTAAAATAGCTTTTAAAACTGTCTATGAACAACGCTGGACATTAATTTAAAATGTCAAATGACTATTTCCCACATGTCAAAAATTTCATTCTACACATTATTACTTCGACTGATGACATGTTAAATGACAATAACACGCACCTACAGTGCCAAAAACTTATCTGGCCCGGTGGCCAAAAGAGGAACTAACGACGCCATTTTGAAATGTCAATCTGCTTGCCATTCGCTGACATTACGCCAACATTTTACCCATGTACTTTCTTTCAAATTGCCAGGTGTTTAACGTCAAGTCAGATACATATTATGTAGTGTGTGCATATTCTCATATTTTTAACTAACTTCAAACAAGTGGGTTAGGATTTAGTCACATACCAATGTATTATTAATGGAACTGCACTATATATATACATAATAATATAATAGTATTTTGGATAATATTTTTAATTCGACGACTTATTTACCCACTTTGATGCTTAATTTATTTTTACTGGCAACACCAAATGCTATAACAGCGACTCTCTCACCGGGCCAGAAAAGTTTGTGGCACTATACATATTATATCTTATTAAATGGGCTTTCCTTGATGTTATTAGAATGCCTACAAGTTGAGATGATAATAGCCCTTATGCCCTAGGCATTACAGCGCAGTATAGACGAGTACTGACCTGCTAGTGACGCTGGGAGTGTTTCGGTGCGAGTCGGGCGAGTGCGCGTAGGCGGGGGATGAAGACATGTAGGGCGGGAGGGTGGTCACCAACACCGGTTTCACGTAGCCGTTCTTTAGCATCTCGTTCTCTGCGGGGGAAATAAATAAATACACCCAACAGTCACATACATAGTCCTGACCACACAGATAGAGTCTTGTGTCGTGTATCAGAAACTACGAGAGACTTTTCGGTTTCACACCCAGACCCGAAACAAATATTTGTGGGCCACACAAACATTTATCTTGGTGCGGGGATCGAACCCGCGGTCTCATTTCACAGCCGGCGTCTAACAAACTGCGCCACGAAGGCTGACAGAAAACTGACTGGAGACTGACATTTAAAAAAAATGTCATAACCTATGTCTGCTTGATTGCCCTGTAAAAAAAAACTACGTCACTCACCTGGCTTAGTATAGTACTTGGAGAACATATCATCCTTGGGCAGGTTCGGGTACAGGAATTGTAGTTGAGTGAGATCAAACACTCGGTCCGCTAGGGAGCGTAGCATCAGGTCCCGGGACGTGAAGGGTTGCAGGCTGAACACTTCGTTACCCTCTGGAAGAGGACATTATCACTATCATTACCATCGTCATTACCATTGTCATTACCATTGTCATTACCATTGTAATTACCATTATCATTACCAACGTCATTACCATCATCATATATATCGCCATCATCGTCATTACCATCATCATTATTGTCATTACCAACATCAACATTGTCATTACCATCGTCATTATTATCATCTTCATGATCATTACAATACAGTGCCCCTAGCCGGAACATTTTACAGTATCGTATAGTAATTCTCGTATAGTAAAGTAAACGTTTCCCGCTGTGAAATTTTAGTTCCAAATACGCTCACAATGGCGCTGTTTAAATTCCCATACAAAACTTTATTATTACTATTCTATTACGATACTGCAAAATGTTCCGGCTAGGGGCACTGTACAGTACAGCTACATACCTCCGGTCCAGGCGATGGTGATGCCGCCCAGCTCGGAGTCTGAGAAGCGCAGGAGGAAGGTGCCGGGCGGACACTTCGACAGCATGTCTTCAGCTTGCTTCTTCTGGATGAAGCCCATAATCAGGCTGCGGAGGAAAATGAGTTTTATAATAATTTAATTAGAGTTGCTTTTTCAATGGTAATGACGTTTATTGTAAAAGCATTTAGAGTTGCTTTCTCAATAGAAGTTATCCGTCAAAGTATATTACAGTCATTTTATCAGAATTTATTTATTTAAGCCTGTAGCACATTAATTACAGTGGTTGTCAAAAGCCCGTTTCTTCTGTATTATGACAGATGCACTAAAAACATATTGAATATCTCTCTTCTTTTCTACAAAACCACGCATACTAGATTACGAAGCTACATTATATCCAAATCTTAGATTAATCAGATAGCTGGACTCATAAGCCACCTTTTTCTCCCTTCTTTCTACGCTAAAACGGTCTTTGACAAGTATGCAAAATTTTAAGTCAATCCTTTTTTGAAGTTTTCGAAAATCGACTTCAATGATTCCGTTACATACATATAACCTTTCGGAAATATCTGTATATTTTCTTTTTTTGTGTTATCTACTATGTTATTTTACATTAAAAACGTTTTGAGATGGATGCGAATTCTATTTTTATTCGTTTTTCTATTTTAATTTAATTTGTTTAACCTATATTTTGAATTTGCTGAACTTATGTTCCAATGGCGTTAATTATTCAGGTCCACAGATATTTCCGACAGGTTAAAAGCTAAGAAATATGTTAAAAAGAAAAATGACTCACTGGTCACACCACAGCGCCCGTAAATAATCCCTGGTGACCTTGACCACCATGTAGAACCACTCCCAGAACGTGAAGTTCCTGTCCGGCAGCGCGTCCTTGCAGAACTGGGTCCAGCTCACCGCCATCGAGTTCAGCTCCATCGTGTTGAGCGGCAGGCTGGTCCTGCACGACACACTGCGCACTCGTGTATTCAGCATATGGGGAGGTGGGGGGAGAAGAGTGGTAGATTGCAGTGTTTTTGTAGAACTGGGTTCAGCTGACCACCATTTCGACATTCGTTTATTCAGTATATGGGGAGGTGGGGAGAGTTAAGGGGAAGGGGGGAGGAGGGGGAGGGGGGGGGATGGTCTGTCCTTTATATTTCCTTTGCAAGGGAAAGAATGTCCGGCCGGTCACCACCGGGCGCCGGTAATGAATGAATACAATTCTAGGTACACTTTCAAGATGCTGCACTATCTAGACGTTGGAAGAAGGGGGTGAGTTATTAATTTTAAACGTTTTAAGGGAGGGTTGTTTGAAAGAGAAGAGGAAAATAATAAGAGTGGGAAAAATAGCCAGATGGTTATAAAAAAATATCACAGAAGCAATTTATAATGCCTATTAATAAACACCAAAGTTTGATTACAATCCTGGCCGCCATTTTGAACTTATCAGTCGCCTATAAGGTTCAACAAGTCACATAATATGACTGGACTATGTGTTACCTGAATATCTTCTCAGCTAAGAATCGCAGATTGTCCTCGGACAGACTCCCGCCCGTGGCAGAGCTGAACTTGATGCTCAGCGTCTCCGCCAGCTGGCCCCAGGTCACCTGGACAACGACAAACCATCTTATAACATCATGTAACTTGAATCTTATTAATGTTAATTATTTTTATGGATTTAATAAATTATTTTCATTTCATATTTCTGTTGCAGTGCCTTCATAGTTTGGTTTATCTCCTGTAACTGTTTTATCGTGCAGTTGTGGGACACCCTGTATACAGCGTATATCAAGACCGCGACCGAAAACGAAGCCAGGTGGTAGTATTAGTGACTTCAGACACAGCAGCTACATTTTTTTTTATCGTCGTATTTAGGTGTTAAATACATAGTTTTCCTAAAATAATGTACTCCTTAAAAGTTTTAAAAACGCAATGATACGTAAAGGTTTAAATTCCTTTTTTTGCAAAAACTATGTATTTAGCATGCAAACATATTTAAAAAATTACAAAAAAAAGCTTATTTTCGAATTTTTTCTAGCACTGTGTTTGTAACCACTAATACTACCACCTGGCTTCGTTTTCGGTCGCAGTGTTGGTACACCCTGTATGTGCGTCACCTTGTCAGGCACGGCGAAGGGCACGCGGCCCGGGGGGCTGAAGGCGTTGTCCCACGTGACCGTGGCCCAGCCGTGCGGCTCCTGGTTGCCGTGCACGATCACCACCACCGGCAGCGACAGCGTCCACACCTGCAACCAACGATACAATGAGATGGTGGTACATTACTGTACATTGGACAATTTATTTCAATCTTTTTATACACTGCCTCGGTGGCGTAGTTGTATTACGGTTGTATCACAAGGCTGAGGTTTCGGGTTCGAGTCCCGGGTCGGGCAAAGTGATATTGGATTTTTCTATTCATTATCAGTATTATGTGCCCGTTATGGCGATAAGCTAGCCCCCTATCACATCGTGGGACGAAACATACAAGTAGGGATTGCAATCCGGAAAAACGGATCCGGTAATCGGGCGGATCCGGCATTATTTAACGGTTACCGGATCCGGTACCAATATACCGGATCCGAAGACCGGATCCGGTGCTAACAGTTTGTGGCAAAAAAAATGTTGTTGCATTTGTAGGTACTTTTAATGCGTTGCGCGTGGTGTAGAGGCCTTGTGCAGAAAAGATTCGACGCTGTTAACTGCAGAAACAACATTAAAATTTGTTTCAGAGAAGTTGCTCATGACACAAGTAATGAATTATATGAAGCACTCCATACAAGGATTAGAGAACGCCGCACTGTAGTAACAGGAATATTAATACTTACAGATACTTATAGACTAAGAGCCCGTGGCCGCCAGACTTTCGTCATTTTATAAAAGCTGAAAGTTTGTTCGCGCATGCCTCTGGCATAGGGATCACACAATCAGCTATTATGAAGTTCCAATCACACAGGGGGTGAGAGGGGAGGGTGGGGAGGGGGAGGGGGATATGCGGGAGAGGGAGGGAGAGGGAGAGAGACTCACCTGGAACACGAGCTCCCCTCCCCCCACGTTGAACTGGGACTGGAAGAGCAATGTGAGCTTCTCATCCATCACACTCTCCGTGCCCTTCTTCTCGGCGCGCTTGATCTTACGCAGCTGCATGTTCCTGGGGGAAGAACAAGATTACAATATGTGTTTATTGACAGCCGTGGCGCAGTTGGTTAGACGCCGGCTGTGAAACGAAAGGCGGGTTCGATCCCGAGACAAATGTTTGTGAGGCAAATATTTGTCTTGGGTTCGTGTTTCTGAGACCGAAAAGTCTCCCGTTGTTCCTGATACACGACACAAGACTCGATCTTAGTGTGGGGTCAGGACTATGTATGTGACTGTTGGGTGTATTTATTATTATTTATTAATGTTACCTAGGGTAATTACGAACACGTGAAGTCCTTTAATAAATACACCCAATAGTCACATACATAGTCCTGACCCCACACTAAGATCGAGTCTTGTGTCGTATCAGAAACTACGAGAGACTTTTCGGTCTCACAAAACAACCCGAAACAAATACCTGTGGATCACACAAACATTTGTTTCATTGCGGGAATAGAACCCGCCTTTCGTTTCACAGCCGGCGTCTAACCAACTGCGCCACGGAGGCTTTCAACGCTTCAATTAACATAGCAAATTATAACAAGTAATTAACGAACTGCTCTGATTCAAACCAACTTGTAATTTTTGTAATAATCACTTATTGTAAACTGGTTTTGAGAAGAGCAACACTAGAGTTTCTTTGTTCTTCTCTAGTGAAAACCGCTTTCCGAACCGGGTGTTAGAACAAATGACTGAATTTAAATGTTGAACATTTTAATGGATTCAATAAATTATTTTCATTTTTATATTTCAATATCATTGTAATATTATTGTTATGTGTGTATTGATAGCACAGATCACTCCCACTAGATACCTAATGCAAGGCAGCGGTTGCGCGCCACACGTATGAGCTATCGGACTGATATAAACCGATTCCAAATGTCGCGTCATCAGTGTCATCCAAGTAGTGGACCCGCACATATCGTTGAGCGTTGGCGAAAATTAAGTTTTAGAAATATCATATTACAGTTAAAAATGACTTGCTCAATAAAATGGTGTGGAAAAAACTCAAAAAATTCAAGTATCCAAAAAAACGGATTAACTTTTCATCGGTAACTAATATTCTTTAAATTAATTTGCTCACGAGCGAGCTCAATTTATACTGGTTATTGTATCGATGTCAAACAGTCGAGTTTGAATCGAAAATCAGCCTTCTCTTTTTCGCATAGCAATAACCATAATAAGCCATCTTTTTCTGGTGAAATCACGCGTTCTTCTAGTGCTTGACGCATGTTTATAATATAATTCCAAGCAATATCGATATTTTAAAACATTAATGTAAAATAATTTGATTAAATGACAATGTCACGAAATGTATATTGATTTAAATAAAAATTGCAAATCACCATGACGACGTCATTTAATGTAATTTGAAAAAGGTCAAGCTTTTAACTAGGTACTTTTTCAATAATTGCACTTTTCTGTTTCTTCTTGCTTTGCTATCGTCGGGTAAAAACTGTGGGTTAGTATATAACATTATGTTTGAATAATACCATTTTTATGTTAGATTCCCCACATGTCCCGAAAGTTAAAAATATGCGTAGATGCAACATGTCGAGATGACGATTGGTGGTGGCCTACAAAAAATAGCGTAATTTGTTCATGACATTTTACCCAAGAATGTTTTTTCCCAAAGAAAAATCGTCGTCGTTTAATGGATACTTCTGTACCGACAGAATATTTACCAATTCTGGTACATTTTTATTTATTTAAAAATTTATAATTTCGTAGTTCTGTGTGGATAGAATAATATGATTATCAAATAATATTATAATTTTATATTGATTTTGTCCAGCATCCAAGAGTAACATTTATAGCCTTGAGATGAAGCTCGTTTAAGCGTATTCGTCTGATGGTATTTCGGGTCCTATTTCTCGAATCAAGTATCTACTGACTATGTGTTTTAATACATTCATTTTTATTTTGACTGATATAAGTGATATTGGGGTTTTCTGCTTAATTACTAAGAACGTAATGTTAGAAATTCGTGCTTGATGCGTGGCGTTAGAACCGCCTTTTGTCAAATATCATGGGAAGGTATTTAACATAACTATTAGTATACTAAATTTATTGAGATTGAGTAGTACAAGCCGTTGCACTAATTTCAACATACGTTGTATTATCATCCCAAAAACATTCATAATTCGTCAAGTGGGTTTCATTGTCACTTATCGATATTACCTACCATCTATTACAGCCGCCGTCGGAATTCAAGAAACAGAATAAGTTATTGTAGCCCTTTACGGCGTGAGGTTTAATCATTTAATATTTCATATTTTTATCTGATCTTTTAACCCAACACTTAATTCGGGTGTTTCAGCATTATGGTATACAAAAATTAACGGCGAATAATGGAAATAAAACCGTTACATACTAAAGTATAAATCTTAATCCTACTTTATTCGTGTTAGCGGTTGGTATAATTTATTAGATCAGGCCAGTGAAAACATATTATAAAACATTTAACAAGTTGGTAATCAAGTTATAAAAGCGGTCATAACACGTTAAACTTACTGGCAAATCGAACTATCGATACTTTTTATTTTATTTATCGACAAGCCCCATCTCTCGATCGAAGTCCACGTGACAGCGCTGCAACCCGCCCACTTCCCTGCACCGTTCCCTTCGTTGGCGTTTTCAGTTCAAAACAAAACTATCGTAATGCGGTATCTATTGGGAGTGATCTGTGATTGATAGTCAATCACCACGCACTTTAACGGTGAAGGAAAACATCGTGAGGAAACCTGCATACCGTAGCGATTTTAAAGAATTTCTACGGTATGTAAGTCCGCCAACCCGCACTAGGCCAGCGTGGTGGACTATATGGCCTAACCACTCTCAATCGATTCTCTCGATTGTAGAGTAGGCCCGTGCCCTGCAGTGGGACGTATATGGGCTGATATAGATAATATCGATTGTAATATTAACCTGAAGCTGACACTAAGCTGTCTGCTAGTGGGCTGGTACTCCATGGTCCCGGTGTTGTTGAGGATGTCTCCACACTCCACCGGTTGCTTCCCCTTCCCGGCCTGGGTTTCGCTCTTCAGCAGCAGTTGGGCTTGTTGTTCCGATATTATTACCACCTGCGGGCAGACATAGAAATATGACTTCAAACAGAGCAATTGCTCGTCACTTTGGGACCTTTGGATGCAGATAAGAGGAAGAAAAAAGAATGTGAAAGAGTGAAATCTGTGTGGAGACAAGACTGTAATTGATGTACTTACGCTGACTCGAGGCGGAGTCATGTAGACATTGAGCTGCCCACCCACCAAGAGACGAACCGTTGCTGTGAATCTGTAAATAATAACAAAAATATTATAACAGGTCCAACAGCGGTGGCAAAAACTATGTATTTTTCAGTGACAGTTCCTTTGTTTTTTTTTTATTTTATTTTATTTTTTATTGCAATGAATAGCGAGACGAGCATGCCATTTGCCTGATGGTAAGCAATACGACCGCTCATGGACAGTAGCAAAACCAAACACCATGAATTCCAAGGTAATGTTTAGCATTCCACTGCACTCGCCTGAGACATAAGATGTTAAGTCATTATGTCCAGTAGTTACTCATACAATGTCCTTCAAACCGGAACACAACAGCATTTACACTGCTGTTTGGAGAAATACACATTGCGGTGGTACCTACCCAGGCGGCCTCTCATTGAGAGACCTACCACCAGTATTTTTTCTCTTTCTCTCTCTCCCTTCAGCAACAGAGGTCTACTGCTGAACAGCTCAAGGTTCCACATCAACATATTGGAAGCCCACATCCAGCAACTTCCTGCAACCTTAACCATTGTTCCTTTTAAAGGACAGCCTGCGCGGCGCAGTTGGTTAGACGCCGGCTGTGAAACGAGAGGTTGCGGGTTCGATACCGCACTGAGACAAATGTTTGTGTACACAAGTATTTGTTTCGGGTCTGGGTGTTGAGACCGAAAAGTCTCTCGTAGCTTCTGATACGACACAAGACTCGATCTTAGTGTGGGGTCAGGACTATGTATGTGTTGGGTGAATAACCTGCTCGTACTGTACGGTCAGCGCCGCGTGATATATGCTGTTTTAGTATGAAATTTGCTAAAGCTGGTTCCATACATACATAAACTCACGCTTTTTTCCCTGAAGGGGTAGGCAGTGGACCAGGACACCCACGTTTCGCCGTGTTCCGTCCCACGATAGGCAAGCCTATCGCCATTTCGGGCACAAATTCCTGACACCGGGCTGATACTAAAAAATCCAATATCTTACCCCGACCCGGGATTCGAACCCGAGACCTGAGCATTGTAATCGAACCGTAGTACAACTGCGCCACATACATAAACTCACGCCTTTATCCCCGAAGGGGTAGGCAGAGGCGCCACCAGGACACACACATTTCGCCATGTATGTTCCGTCCCTCGGTGTGATAGGGGGCGAACCTATCGCCATATCGGGCACAAATTCCTGACACCGGGCTGATAATAAAAAATCCAATATCACTTCCTCCGACCCGGGATTCGAACCCGAGACCTGAGCATTGTAATCTCAAAGTAGTACAACTGCGCCACCGAGGCAGTTATTCAGGCACAGGCCGTTTCTAACAAGCCACTGTAAAATTGTTTCAAGGTCATGTTTAGTGGACTTAATGAAACGAACCGCGTGTTAGTCTTCATCACTTGAGGAGGCTGCTTCTCAATCACGAACGTGGATGTCACCAGGGTTGAAAGCAGACCGGTTACCTGAAAATAAAGATAATAAATACAATAAATAAATACACCCAACAGTCACATACATAGTCCTGACCCCACACTAAGATCGAGTCTTGTGTCGTATCAGAAGCTACGAGAGACTTTTCGGTCTCACAAACACCCAGACCCGAAACAAATACCTGTGGATCACACAAATATTTGTTTCGGTGCGGGGATCGAACCCGCGGCCTCTCGTTTCACAGGCGGCGTCTAACCAACTGCGCCACGGAGGCTGGCATCTAAAATACTATATGAATCTTGCCCATATTATTATTATTTTGTGACTTTGCACTATCATTGGTTCTACATAACCCATTTGTACATTTACTCAATGTATTGTAATGTAATGTAATATAACTATGCTATGTATAATATTGCTGGTACTTATAGCACAGGGATTCCCTATTTTATGTACCAGCCGCACCCTAATAAATCTAGTTATAAGGGAGATAAATTGTAAGATTAATCACAATATGTAGAATATGTTTTGTAACAAATAAATAAACTATTATTATTATATACATTCTAATGCTAGGCACAGTGAATGAGAGAAAGATGATTGAATGAATGAGTAACTGACTCGCTGTACGAGTGAATGAATGAATGACAGAGTGAATAGATGTGTGGGTTGCCCACTAGATGTACGAGTTTGAATGAACGACAGTGACGGTATGAGTGAATAACTGATTAGCTGCACGAGTGAATGAATGAATGACAGAGTGAATAGATGTGTGGGTGGCCCACTAGATGTACGAGACTGAATGAACGACAATGACGGAATGAGTGAATAACCGACGAGCTGTACGAGTGAATGAATGAATGACAGAGTGAATAGATGAGTGAGTGGCAGACCGGTTGTACAAGTGACCGAATGAATCACAGAATGATGAAATGAGATAGTGGCCCACTCAGTGTATGATTGATAAGTGAATAACAATTTTATTCAATGAGTGAATGGCGACTAGGTGTGAACTGTGAGGTGAATGAGTGAATGACAAGATTGATTGAGTAAGTGTGTGGCAGACTATCAGTACGAGTGAATAATAGAATAACTTTGCCCCTAGCCGGAACATTTTGCAGTATCGTAATAGAATAGTAATAGTAAAATTTTGTATGGGAATTTAAACAGCGCCATTGTGAGCGTATTTGGAACTAAAATATGACAGCGGGAAACATTTACGATACTACACGTGTATTACTATACGATACTTCAAAATGTTCCGGCTAGGGGCACTGAGTGAATGCTTGCTTGCTTAAGCTTCAAATTGAATGGCATGACTATCCCGGAGGCGCTGCATCTGGCGGAGGACCGTCAGGCATGGCGATCAGCTGTCCAAGACTCGACCAGTGATCATGATCCTCAGCATTGAGGGAACGATTGGAGAGAGAGAGTGAATGCTTGGCTCCGTCTCACCTGCTTGCTCATGTCGTCCAGCATCTCGGCGAGGTGCGGCTGGCGCAGTTCCACGATGGTCTTGGTGTTGATGCGCGTGACGTTGTTGACTTGCTGGCGCGTGCTCCAGATCAGGTCGGCGAGGAGTTCGCACCACTCCTGGATGGTGTTCAGGTTGGATTGCATCGGGACGCCGTTTCCGCTGAGCTGTTGTTCGCGTTTCCATCTGCGTTAGGAATTATAAACATATTAATAAAAGAGAAAATTATGCGTAATGGGCTGTGAGTAACGGACCGGACGCGACAGCCGCAAAGTGGATGTCGGTTTCGAAAGACCATGGGGATGTCTGAGCCAGATTTAACAAGGATATCGATGCGATAGGCTCGTCTATCAAATTGTCTGATGGAAAATACAAGGCGAAACGTGAGTGGTCTGGTTGCACCTCTGCCTACGCTTTCTGGGAAAAAGGCGTGAGTTTATGTATATATTGATGATATGGGAGGTGCGCCAAGTATCCATATCCAAAACCTAGCAAATAATTTTGTAAATCCATTCAGAATTAAACAATTTAGAAACGTTTTAAATCTTGTAGTGGGGGTAAAAGAAAAGGGATGCAAAACAAAATTAGTGACGTCACTAATTTTAATATGCATTACAGTGTGCGGGTGTGAAAGAGACGGTAATATGTCCCCACTACGTCCCCACTCTTTCATTTAAAATACTAATATTTGCCTCATGTTACAAGCTACTTGAATACTGTTTTCACAAAAATGTTTTGTTTTAATGGCACTTGTGTTTGTCTGCAAAATAATACAAAAATTCGATGATAGTCAATTACCCTAAGGAAGAGACCCATGAGAAAACAGTGGCCATGAGGGGTAGTACGTATCAAAGGGATGAAAGGGGGGTGAGTACTCACTTGATGAGCTCGTCATCCAGCACCTGGCTCTGCAGTTGGCGCAGATTGGCGATGTTGTCCTTCATGTGGTCCACCAGCTCTATCTGCGACTGGCTTATCTGCGCCACCTGGGTGCAAATATTAACGTTAAGAGTGGGCTCTGAGTGATTCGTCAAGCAACAAGGGTGGATCCAGCTTTGAAGTCAGGGGGGGTCATATAGTCAGAACACTGGAACTCGAATTCGATTACAATTACACATTTACAAGTGATCATTTGTAATTTTGTTACACCGGTGATTAGTGAATATGTTAAGGGTTTTTTTAAGTGAAAATCAACGATATATTTTTAAAAATCTGTCAAATTGGAGTCAGACCTGACCCCCATAACCTCCCCCCTGGATCCACCTTTGTCAAGCGGTCATACGACCTGATACAACCCAACCATAAAAGTATTAATTGAAACCTCAGCATAATAAATAAAATAAATAAATACACCCAACAGTCATATACATAGTATCAAACGACAGCCTCCGTGGCGCAGTTGGTTAGACGCGCACCGAAAAATATTTGTGTGATCCACAGGTATTTGCTTCGGGTCTGGGTGTTTGTGAGACCGAAAAGTCTCGTAGTTTTTGATACCCACAAGACTCGGTCTTAGTGTGGGGTCAGGACTATGTACGTGACTGTTGGGTGTATTTATTTATTGTTTAACTTACGAAAGCGTTGAGTTTCCTCTCGGTCTCCTCAATCTGGCTGCGCAGGCAGGCGACCAGGTCCCGACGCTCGTTGGTCATCGACTGCTGGAGGTAGTTCATATGACCTGACCAGAGCAAAATTAATGCAATTTAATTATTTTTTAATGCCTCGGTAGCGTAGTTGTATTACGGTACGGTTACAAAGCTGAGGTCTCAGGTTTGAGTCCCGGGTCGGGCAGTCATATTGGATTTTTCATTATCAGTCCGGAGGCAGGAATTTGTGGGTGAAAATGTGGGTGTTCTGGTGGCGCCTCTGCCCACCTCTCTGTTATATCATGTTTTATGCAATTTTATAATAATAAATAAGTACGAATAAATATTCGTATATTTTTTTCAGTGTTCGTTTCTTTCTAAGAATCATCAATGTTATTATTAGTACTATATGTCTTTCTTTTCGGAAGCGTTTTCCTGACACCCTGTATATAAACATAAAATCAAGAATATACGCTATTTGAAACCTGCATACCGTAGCGATTTTAGAATTTCTACGGTATGTAAGTCCGCCTGCACTAGGCCAGCGTGGTGGACTATATGGCCTAACCACTCTCAATCGATTCTCTCGATTGTAGAGTAGGCCCGTGCCCAGCAGTGGGACGTGTATGGGCTGATACAGATACCCTATTGAATGACGTACCTTTGTTCTTCAAACACTCATGGTACTGGAGCGAGAAGGACTCGATGTTGGCTTGCAAGCTCCTGATCTCCTCGGCAGCCATGTTCACCTTCTGACGGACCGTTTGGAGTCCAGTGATGAGCTGCCGACAAAATAAGGCTTTACTATCATAACCTTGTCACAATAACTTGTACATATTAAAGACGAAGGCTTTTCTATAACAAATCTATACTTGTCACCTAAACTTGTTTATAAAACGAAGTTACTAAGAGTAGATTTCATAGTTTTTTGTAGAATCCCCCCTGGTTGATAGGAATTGGCGGTATTTTTTTTTTATTTATTAAAAATAAAAACGTTAATACATAAATAATTACATGAACATCAGAGAAACCTCCAAGCTTTACAGCCTCCGTGGCGCAGTTGGTTAGGCGCCGCCTGTGAAACGAGAGGCCGCGGGTTCGATCTCCGCACCGAAACAAATATTTGTGTGAACCACAAGTATTTGTTTCGGGTCTGGGTGTTGAGACCGAAAAGTCTCTCGTAGTTTCTGATACGTCACAAGACTCGATCTTAGTGTGGGGTCAGGACTATGTATGTGACTGTTGGGTGTATTTATTTATATAATAATGTTATTGTTTATACAGAAGTTTCTAATCCCTATTCCACTCACCTCGCTATACTTTCTCTCAGTCTGCGGCTGCGCTACATATTGAGTTCCCACCGCGTTCTGAATCACCTCCATCTCCATGGCGAGGCAGCGACGCATGTACGCGTACAAATCATGCGGGGCGTGGCTACAGACAAGACAAATTTAAATGCATTAAACTCCGAAATATATACATATTTCTGTAGGTCTCTCATATGAGAGAGGCCTAGGTAGGCACCACCGCAATGTCTATTTCTCCAACAGCAGTGTAAATGCTGTTGTGTTCCGGTTTGAAGGACATTGTATGAGTAACTACTGGACATATTGACTTAACATCTTATGTCTCAGGCGAGTGCAGTGGAATGCTAAGCTTTGTAATTCGTGTTTGGTTTTGCTACTGTCCATGAGCGGTCGTATCGCTTACCATCAGGCGAATGACATGCTCGTCTTCATTCGTTGAAAAAAAATCTTCGTCTTTTTCTCTCGTCATAGGATATTGAACATAACTCGCTATGAAAATCCTTGGGGAAACCAAATTTAAACTTTGAAATAAAACTATTTTATACGGATTTTATCGCGATTTGGTTTAATTTTTACATTTTTTAACTTCCCGACGTTTCGATTACTTTACAGCTTTCGTGGTCACGGGGCGGACTGAGGTATTAGTCATCCGCTTTGTGACTGTCACAATTAAACTACCCTTAATTTTCAATTATTAAATTAAAAAGTTAATTTAAAAAGTTAACTAGTTGTTGCGATCCGATCTACGCAGTAGGAGCTCACTGTGTCTTGAGGTTTATTTCAATGTGTAACATTCGCGTAAATCTAAGAAACCATTGTGCAAATTTAAACTTTTAACAGCCTCCGTGGCGCAGTTGGTTAGACCCTGCCTGTGAAACGAGAGGCCGCGGGTTCGATCCCCGCACCGAGACAAATATTTGTGAGAACCACAAGTATTTGTTTCGGGTCTGGGTGTTTGTGAGACCGAAAAGTCTCTCATAATTCCTGATACGACACAAGACTCCATCTTAGTGTGGGGTCAAGACTATGTATGTGACTGTTGGGTGTATTTATTTAAAAAATATTTTCTATGCCGAAGATTTCCAAAGTGTGCGCTGTAGAAAGCGTAAAGTACCACCTGGCTTCGTTTTCGCTCGCAGTCTTGATATACCCGGTATACATACCTGTACTGTATGTGGAAGTTCTTGGCAGCGTCCAGGAGCTTCATCTTGGTGACGAACAGCTCAGGAGACAGCATCAGGTCCGCGTGGGTCTGTATCTCCTGGACCAGCTCGTTCACGAAGTTGCGCTGCTGGTCTTCCGGCTCTGTGGCCCTGGGGTGAGGATTAAATAGAATTCATGATTAGTTTCATACATTTAGGCGAATGTTACATTGAAATAAAATTGACTGCCTCTGTGGCGTACTTGTATTATGGTACGACTGCAAAGCTGAGGTTTCGGTTTCAAATCCCGGGTCGAGCAAAGTGATATTGGATTTTTATATTCATTATCAGCCCGGAGTAAGGAATTTGTGACCGATATGGCGATAGGCTCACATCATGGGACGGCGATATACTAGACGGAATATGGGTGTCCTGGTGGCGCCTCTGCCTACCACTTCTAGGAAAAAGGCGTGTCTAAGTGCGTGGTGGCCTGTGAGTAACGGACCAGACGCGGCTGCCTACATGTTCACGGTGGTCGCGGATTCAAATCCCAGGACACACCTCTGACTTTTCGGAGTTATGTGTGTATTGATAGTCAATCACCACGCACTTTAACGGTGAAGGAAAACATCGTGAGGAAACCTGCATACCGTAGCGATTTTAAAGAATTTCTACGGTATGTAAGTCCGCCAACCCGCACTAGGCCAGCGTGGTGGACTATGTGGCCTAACCACTCTCAATCGATTCTCTCGATTGTGGAGTAGGCCCGTGCCCTGCAGTGGGACGTATATGGGCTGATATAGAAGACTTACCATATTCTGCTCTCTATCCATGGGGCGAGGCAATGCCTCACTTCTATGGGGAAAATGTCCACGTAAATCATCCGGACCTGGGGACAAACGACAATGAACCTTAGTACACTACGTTACAGTTCAAAATTGACTAATTTGTAATAAAGTGAATGGTACTATCTTTGCTTATCTACTAGAAAAAAAATACAATTACGTCATTCACTGTTTTAGTAATAATGCATTTGAAGTATTGTACTTACCTTTTGCAAGCTATCGGGAGGAAGCTGCTGGGCTCTGGTCCACAGCGACATCTTAAATCTGGAAATAATAGAAGACAGTTGGTTAGACTCCGCCTGTGAAACGAGAGGCCGCGGGTTCGATCCCCGCACCGGAACAATTTTTGTGTGAACCACTGGTATTTGTTTCGGGTCTGGGTGTTTGTGAGGCCGAAAAGTCTCTCATAGTTCCTGATACACGACACAAGACTCGATTTTAGTGTGGGGTCAGGACAATGTATGCGACTGTTGGGTGTATTTATTATTATTTATTATTAATAATAAATTCTTACACATAGTCTAGACATTACGGTGGGTCAAAAAAATATATTTTATTTACTTTAAATGCCATCGAATATTCGGTTGCTAATGATCTTTAAAAACTCACCAAGTAATATCTTTTAATTTTAATGGAAAGGCCTTGGCATTGCTGTCTCGAAATATTCCTCGGTCCAATAAAAAAAAATCTCATATTTATTGATCGTACACAAAATCGTCACATACAAATTTATACGAAATTTGCCATACTTCAAACAGGTCTCTTACCCTTTTTTTCATAAACCACACTATTCAAGATATTGGAGGTCGAAGTTTAATAATTTTGAGACAAATTTCATTTTTGCTCATATATTTCATAACTCGAACGGTACGTTTTCAGCGTTCTTTTTTACCACGCACGTGCAAGCTCTGGAATGAACTCCCTGCTTCGGTGTTTCCTGAGCGCTATGACCTGTCCTTCTTTAAGCGAGGCTTAAAGAGAGTACTCTCCTCACGGTAGGCAGCGACTTTGTTGTGCTGGACCCCTGGCACTGCGAAGGTCCATGAGCGGCGGTGATCGCTTACCATCAGGCGAGCCGCATGCTCGTCTGCCTACGAAGGCAATAAAAAAAAAAAAAAAAAAAAAACTCGTTCACGCTTCATCATTAACTGCCTGTTGCAGTCCACTGCTGGACATAGGCCTCTCCCGCGGTACGCCACAGAGCCCGGTCTGCTGCTTCATGCATGCAGTCGCTGCCGGCCCTCTTGTGCAAGTCGTGTCAACATCTGGCCAGAGGACGTACCAGGCTAAGTCTGCAACAGACTCTTTGAATCATGGAGATAGACCCCTATGATTGAGAGGTCAAATCCTTTTAACAGACCAGACGCAGCCGCTAGCATGATTACGGTGGTCGCGGGTTCGAACCCCACACCTCTGACTTTTCGAAGTCATGTGTGTATTGTCTATCACCACGCACTATAACGGTGAAGGAAAACATCGCGAGGAAACCTGCACACCATAGCGGGAAGAATTTCTATGGTATGTAAAGTCCGCCCGCACTAGGCCAGCGTGGTGGACTGTACTAACCCATCTTAATCGTTCTTTCAATTATAGAAGAGGCCCGTGCCTTGCAGTGGGACGTATATGTGTTGCTACAATAAATCCTTTTCAATACGCTTGTGCATGGTATCAATAGTTCTAAATATTTTATGGACAGATATGACTAGAAGGGTTATTTTGATAATATCCTGAAAAGCACCCCACAGTTTTTAATAATATTTTTTTTTCTTACACTTTTTTTAAATTCAAATTTATTAAAATTTATTTTCAATTTTTTAGTTTTTTTCTTAACTATTATTTATTTCATAACATAGGCCGTATGCAGACTTTTAAGCATTTTTTAATGCAATGAATGGCGAGACGAGCATGCCATTCGCCTGATGAATTATAAAATAAATAAAAATGCGTTCACTTACAGATTCCTTGTAGCTGTTGTCAGGAGAAAAATCCGCTTCTATTGTTCTTTCTGGAACAAATAAAATAATTTGTAATAAGGGTAGTTTAATTGTGACAGTCACAGAGCGGATGACTAATACCTCAGTCCGCCCCGTGACCACGAAAGCTGTAAAGTAATCGAAACGTCGGGAAGTTAAAAAATGTAAAAATTAAACCAAATCGCGATAAAATCCGTAAAAATAGTTTTATTTCAAAATAATTTGTTTTTATTGCGATGAATGGCGAGACGAGCATGCCATTCGCCTGATGGTAAACGTTACGACCGCTCATGGACAGTAGAAAACCAAAAACCATGAATTACAAACCATTGGTTGGCATACCACTGCGCTCGCCATCCTGAGATATAAGATGTTAAGTCTAAATATTCTATCCAGTAGTTACTCAGGCTACAATGCCCTACAAACCGGAACACAAAAGTGCATTTACACTGCTGTTTAAATCATATCACTAAAATGTAAAATTATTATTTACTGGCCCAGCTTAATTTAGTAATAGAACCCAAAACAATGATTTTAAGAATTTTTGTCTGTTTGTCTTTTTGTCTGTGCGGCTGTGCGCGATGAAACGGCTTAATGGATTTCGATGAAATGTGATACGGAGGTAGCTATAGGACTATGGATTAACATAAGTGTTACTAAGGGGTACTTTTTATCCCGAAAAATTTAGTGTTCCCGTGGGATGAGACCGTATTACATGCCTTGAGTGAGAATAAGAACGGACGGGCAGGATATAACGGGACGAGATGGGAAATTCCAAATAATTATAAATAAATACAATCGAACACATAACTCATTAAAAAAGTTGAAAACAAAATATTATTGACAAAATTACTAAGAATGGACGCTAGGTTTCCAAGTAACATATAAGTCATTGATAAGAATATCGTCAGTTGAAATCGTGTTGATAACGTTATCACTGTATTCGATATTCGATAGTTAGGGTTATAAAAATGTGTGAGTGCAATTCAGACAGAAGTAAAACTTCAGAAAAGTAGCCTACCAGAGAAAGAGATAAATATAGATTTATGCTGATGTTCAATTCTATCAATTTAGATTATCGGGGCGAAAGCCAAAGGGACCGTCAGATATCGAATTTTCGACCAACCGCAACAATAACTAAAAAGTTCAAAATGGCGACCAAAATGTTCAATTCTGTTAATTAAGAAAATCGGAAGAAAGATTTTCCCAGATTTTGAGACTTAAGAGATTTAAGGAGCTATACAGTTTTATTTCCTTTACTTAATATTTCTTAAGGAATATCGGCCTTATTCATAGACAGATTTAAAACTTATTTTAGTTATCTAATGTTTTGTCTTCTTCGCTCAAACTGAATTCGAAAGTTGATATTGGATTTTTCTATTCATTATCAGCCCGGAGTCAGGAATTTGTGCCCGATATGGCGATAGGCTCGCCCCCTATCACATCGTGGGACGGAACATACAAGGCGAAATGCGGGTGCTCTGGTGGCCCCTCTGCCTACCCCTTCGGGGATAAAGGCGTGAGTTTATGAATTCGAAAGTCGTTCGAAAGGGACAAAACATTCGGTAACTAAAATAGGTTTTATGTCTATGAATAAGGCCGTACGAGTATAAATATGTTGTTTATATCACGAAACCATATGGAAAACAATGCGTTTAAATAGTTTTTTTACTATTATTTGTAGTTTCTAATTTCGCCACAACATATGGTAGAAAACATGAAAAATATTACATTTATTGCCATTAAGCAAATTATTTCGAGTATCTTTATGTCTCTTATGGGGAAGCATTACGATGCCCAAAGGAATAATTGGAATAAGCTAGAAATTACCAAATTATTTTATATGTTAGTTCAATAAAAAAGAACTAGATGTCGCTATCACACAGATCTTGACGATAAAACTGAACGCGGGAGTGAAATTAGTACAAAATTGTTAAACTAGGTGGCGCTGACAAAACCTTGGTTCATGTTTTAGTAATTATAATATTAACATTATTCAAACGCATTAAACTATTAGTATTTTATTAAAGCGGACACCGAGGACATTGCTGACATGACATGTTGCTGTCTTTGTCACTCATACACATTGATACTAATATCCATCTCGTTCTAGTTTCCCGCGTCGGGCACGCGCGCAAAGATTTTTGGCCTTATAGACTGATATTAAACCTATTTTAGTTATCAAATATTTTGTTCCTTTCAAACAACTTTAGAATTCAGTTTCAGTGAAGACAAAACATTTGATAACTAAGCTAGGTTTTAAATTTGTCTATGAATATGGCCATTTGTTTGCTATGTTTAAGTCAGCTAACATCTATTAAATTTGGAACTAGAAACAAAATTTTATTTAATTTATTTTATTTTATTCAATCTATTGAACACATTGTTTGGTATATGTTTTCAATAAACAAGCATTTATACTCGTAATATAATTATTTTAACATGGCCAAATGTCACCTACAATACAGGCAATGCCTAGTGTAGGGACCGCTGTTATAATTTTATTTTATTTGTGCCTAAAAGTTAAAAAAAAAAAAATAATTAAAAAATTTTTTTTTTGTAGTATATGTTAACAATGATTTAAGAACCATATAAGCACAGTTGCGTAATCTAACTTTGACAATAACTTTAAGTTTGACAATGTCATCACCATACATTTGATATTTCAAATGTAATTTTAAAGTTATGCGCAAAATTTCTTTATGCAACTGGGCCTTAGCATTCGGTTGTTTTGATAAAGTTGCTCTCAGTGAAACATTATTAAAAAGTTTAAAGGTTAATTATTTTCATTTGATTTGTTTATTATTTTCTTGGAATAAATGTTGACATGTTATTAGTAATGTGTCTAAACCACAGACACTTCTAAATAAATAAATACACCCAACAGTCACATACATAGTCCTGACCTCATACTAAGATTGAGTCTTGGGTCGTGGGAAATACCCATATTTATTTTTGAAACCGTAATAGTATAACTATATACATACTGGCAAATTGACTATACCAATACCTCATAACAGCCAGTTCAATTTTAGAAGAACGTTAATCACAATTTTTTTTTATCAAATTATTGTTTTCAACACCATCTCTTTAATATGGCTAATATTTTCTAATAAGCAATTAAAACTATTGTAAAATTAATAAATTTGGTTTTTCATTCATAATTATCATCTTTGATATATTTAAGTTTTATTGTCTGGTATAAACCTGACCTCAAAGGACTCAAGAGATAGTCTGTCACATTTCCTAAAGATATAGGCCTTATTCACAGACAGTTTGCAAACCTATTTTAGTTATTAAAAGTTTTATCTCTTTCAAACAAATTTTGAATTCAGTTTGAGCAAAGAAGATAAAACATTCTAGAACTGAAATAGGTTTTAAAATTGTCTAAGAATTAGTTTGTATATGTTTAGTTTTATTGCGGGTTGATCAGCTAATATCAGACACGCTGAGCTTCAATGCTAGGATTCATTAAAATTTGGTATAAAGCCTTATGTCATATGAGAATACCATTAAGGTATCATCAATTCCATATATTATTACACAAATCTAGGTATTTACATGATAACTCAAAACCATACATCCCCCTCCCCTTACTTGCGGAAGTCAGGGGAGACATCAAACTAATATCACACAACTTTATAACAAAACAGGATTAAAATTATTACCGAAGACATTACATTAGAAAAAACCTACATCCGAAAATTTCTCAGAAATAAGGCTGTAATCGTAAACTGTCTTAGCCCCGCACGCTAATAAAAAAAGTTGCAAATACATTAAAAGTTATTTACCTCAAGGCAGTATGTGTATTGCGTCTTACTTCAAAACACTTTTATAACACAGAAACACCTTTGGAATGTATACGAAAACGTGTAAACCGACTGTCTTTTGTATCCCGGACGGGGTTCTAACATTTTACCTGTATCGAACAGCCCAGTACTCGGAGCTAATTCCAAGAATTCGCCATACACACACACCGAAACGAACAACGGACACACACACGCAAACATCTATATTTGGCCGTGTCAACAACTTAAGTTTGACATTGGTACTTACAGTGAGTTGAAAACAATCGCTTGTTGTACACTTTTTCACATTCTAATACACTTTCTTGTGGTTTTTTAGCACTTTGTAGGAGTTTAATGGTGTCCCGGGGCGCGTTGCAGACAGGGATGGCCGTATTGAACTATTGAATAATTGTTGGTTCTCGGAATTACGTGCAAAAAGCACTACTCCCCGCTCGCCGCGCGGCTCGGTGGCAGGTGGCGCTATACCAGCATTGGATGTTACATTTCCCGAGATCTCCTGATTATTTGTTGATTTAACATTAATAAATAAATTGGTGATATGTTTTTCAGTTTAAAAAAAAAATGTGTTTTTGGTATTGAGTATGAATGGGTTTCATCATCACCATCATCATCATAAGCTCGTTGCAGTCCACTGCTGGACATAGGCCTCGCCCAAGGTACGCCACCCAGAATACCTAATAAAAATCTTGAATAAATCCAATATGCTTGAAATAGGTATTCAGTTACGTAGAAATTACCACTAGATGTTCAAAATAGTAAAGCAAAGCTGAACAAATCAAGGACTGGTACCAGTTATAAGAAATCCCTTTAGGTATCTAACATATAGTTTAATTTATAAATCACAATAACATAATAATATTAACTTCTTACTTGTTTTTAATGTTTTGTGGGAAATCGATGCTAAGAATATTAAAATACTGTGAATTCATAAGAATATCTTCCTAAGTGTTTGCTAGATATCGGCAACAATTATTAAATAGAAAGTAGGAAATATTAATAAAAATTACTTGTAAAGAAACTCCTATACATATTTTCCAAAAAAGTCGGAAAAAGTATTTAAGCTGGCCACCCTATAATTGGTTTCAAAATACAGCGCGAGATGGCGCTGACAACATTACGTTCCAAAGTATGCAGCATAAGTTCAAATAAGAATATATTAATAAACTTTATAATTTTATTGATAAAGGAAAATGTTACGAAATAAACAATCCATTGACAATCTTTTGCATAATATGATTCAGACGGAATACTGGTACATTTATTAGTCACTGTACATCGTTGTAGGTTTCGTTGGGCGTAAAAGAAAACAGGAAAGTATTAAAAATATAATTTTCAAGGTCTCTTGATAAACATTATATTTTCTTCTGGGTTTATACTTTATTTTGTTTACAATTTGATAAAAAAAATAACTGGAAATTGATAACACTATTTCGACGCCAACAGGCTACCATTGTGATTGCCAACTTGTCGTTACCCTGGCTACATGATTAGAGATTATTGTCGCAGGTATCGAAAACTACGAGAGACTTTTCGCTCGCACAAACAGATACTAAACCAAATACTTGTGGATTTGGACAAACATTTGTTTCGGTGCGGGAATCGAACCCGCGGCTTCTCGTTTCACAGCCGTTGAGTAACCACCATGAACTCAAATTAATTCCTTTTAGAAATATTAAAACAAAATCTCAAGCTTATGAAATTCTTGTAAATAGCTTATATAGCTAAACAACTAAACTAATGACAAAATACACCCTATAGTTATGAGCCATTCTTTAATTAAAAGAAGAAGAAGAAACGTAATCAGTCAAAACTGTCAGCTCAGAAGAATTGACCTGCATGTGTATAGCCTCAAGCCTGCTTTATTATTTGTAACCTTGCCAACTCCTCGATCTTGATTTTTGACAATATTTATCAAAATTTTCGGTGACGAAAACAATGATATGAAAAATTATTCGTATTAATATGGAAAAATATAAAACAAAGAAAACGAAAACTTTGTAAGTTTACGAAAGGTCGTTGGCTGAGGATGCATGAGTCAAGGAAATGTTGCAACACAACGATTGCTTATACTTTCGAGGCGGGTACACCCCACATATTGAAGGTCTATGTCCAGCTGTGGACTGCTTCAAACTGATTATAGTAATTAAGATACAGCTTCTGTATACGGTATAGTCAAATTGGTGTTTCGCCGGTGAATCCCACATTACTTAGTGCCCTGTGCTTAACATCATCATTGTATTCACCTTTTCGTCCAAATATTAAAAGAAAACGTAGCCCACAGACTGACTGATTATTAAAATACAGAAGAAATATTAATGGATATATCCTTATTTCAGACAGATAAAGTACCCATTTCCCTACACCCAGTCGTGGCCCAACGCAGAGCGTGCTCCCAAACACAAGAAGACTTATCGAAGCTCACCGTAAGAGAAAATTATATATATTCTACATCAGCCCATATACGTCCCACTGCAGGGCACGGGCCTCCTCTACAATCGAGAGCACGATTGAGAGGGGTTAGTGCAGTCCACCACGCTGGCCTAGTGCAGGCGGCCTTACATACCGTAGAAATTCTTTAAAATCGCTACGGTATGCAGGTTTCCTAACGATGTTTTCCTTCACCGTTAAAGGGCGTGGTGATTGACTATCAATACACACATAACTCCGAAAAATCAGAGGTGTGCTCTGGGATTTGCACCCGCGACCACGGTGAACATGTAGGCAGCCGCGTCTGGTCCGTTACCAACAGGCTACCACGCAATACCAGCACCACGCACAAGACAATATATTTTTAATAACAAATAAATACACCCACCAGCCACATACATAGTCCTGACCCCACACTAAGATCGAGTCTTGTGTCGTGGGTATCAGAAGCTACGAGAGACTTTTCGGTCTCACAAACACCCAGACCCGAAACAAATACCTGTGGATCACACAAACATTTGTTTCGGTGCGGGGATCGAGCCCGCGACCTCTCGTTTCACAGTCGGCGTCTAACCAACTGCGCCACGGAGGCTGTCAAATAATGTCTGTTTTATGAATTTATCTCAGTGGATCTGTCACGACACAATGAGCTTATTACAGATGTCAGTATACCAATTACCACTACTCTGACATCAAGTGCATGCGCACGTCCGACTTGCACCATCTTTACACCTCTTCCAGAAGGGGTAGGCAGAGGTGCTACCAGATCACCCACGATTCGCCTTGTGTGTTCCATTCCATTCCATTGTTCTGGGCTGATAATTATTACAAAAATCTAATATCACTTTGCCTAACCGTCATTCGAACCCAAGACCTCAGCGTTGTTATAGTACCGTAGTACAACTGGCACCAAGACAGTAGATACAAAACTACAATAATACAGCACTAAAAATAAATAATTGTACAGTAAGAAGTACCCGCCGCCGTCACAACGCTGCTGGCCATGTTCTCAGCTCCGTCAACGAGCTCCCGACCCCACGGTGCCACACCTGAAATACGGGATCTTCCCCAAGAAGACTTCGCTTGCCAGGTATGGAGGTTATTGGCAGATGTCACTACGTTTATATATTAGACATACGAGTATATTTGTGTTACTAATTACATGCAAAACCACTTTAGATTTTAGTAATTCAAGTTTCAGGCAATTATCGTGGTCTGAAATAAATTAATACACCCAACAGTCACATACCCCACACTAAGATCGAGTCTTGTGTCGTTAGTATCAGGAACTACGAGAGACTTTTCGGTCTCACAAACACCCAGACCCGAGACAAATACTTGTGGGCGTAAAAGATTTGTCTCGGTGCGGGGATCGAACCCGCGGCCTCTTGTTTCCCAGCTGGCGTCTAACTAACTGCGCCACGGAGGTTATCTTGCCCACTTTTAATTTTGTTTGTTTTTGTTCATCAGAGGGCCCTCTAAGACAGTAATTGCGAAACCGTCAAAGGTACCACGGCCGCCAGAAGCAAGAACAGACAGCAATTTGAACAAGAAACCCTCTCGGCCTGGTAATATTTTTAATAACCAAATTAACTGTCTATAGCTGCCCATATACGTCCTACTGCAGGGCACGAGTTGCTACAATCGAGAGTACGATTGAGAGGGGTGAGTACAGTCCACCACGCTGGCCTAGTGCGGGCGGACTTTACATACCATAGAAATTCTTACAAATCGCTATGGTATGCAGATTTCCTCGCAATGTTTTCCTTCACCTTTATTGACTATCAATACACACATCAGTACAAAAAGTCAGTGCCCTGGGATTCGAACCCGCAACCACCGACTTGGCTGTCGGCTGTCGCTTCCGGTCCGTTACCAACAGGCGTGGGGACGCATGTACTATCAATTATTTATATTTAACTTCTAGATTTTGGTCGTTTTTGGTGGAGCTATAAATTTACTGGAAGGCCTTTTATCATTCAATAAATGTTTTTATTAAATTACAGTCCCACTCCCACCGCCAGAGACGCCGATGTTCGTGTTCCGAGCCATAGACAAGAGCTCCACGCGTCAGCTGTCAATGTCAGAGACAATGCATGTTGATGTAAAACCGCGCCGTTTCCCGCCAACCTCGCCGTTACTGAGGACCATATCGCCGAACACGACGAAAACTATACGCAACACATAATGAACATTTTGTAGTTAATGTAATAAAAATCGACCTGTTTAAATATGATTTATTTTACAATTTAAACAATTATTTTCTTCTATACAGCCATTGAGATACTAGATCGGACAGTAATTAAATGTAAGAATAAAACGCTTTAAAAAAACAGCGGAAATGTAATGTTGTCTCTATCCCTCTAATGGCGATGTAGTATCTTTCTTCTCGCTCTGGTTTCCCGCGTATGTGGTACGCGCGTATGGTTAATATTCCCGATGTCAATCTTCGTTTAAACTTTAAAGAATTGGTTCTGAATCCTCGTTTCCTCAACTTTTCTTTCTTTTTTATTAAAGACCAGCAACCTAATGTTTAGGGGCCATTCTAATAATTACAACCAGATGAGCCATTTCCAATTTGCCGGAACAATGCAATAAAACAAACAAAGCATGCCCTAAGTGCCTAAAAATAATTAGCCCTTCGACTGCAAATCAGCTTTCAATTTCAAATTCTCCAGACGAACTCTTTTTATCTTCACCTTAAGTTCAGCTATACACAATTCCTGCTGGTCATTATCTATGGTTAGTTCTTTTCTCTTGGCTATGAGGTATTCAGCTAATGCATTATCTCTGGATGCTATGGCCTTGCACATCTCTTCATGCAATCTGTATTTTGGAGCATCTGTAAAAATATTTAAAACATCATTTTCAAGTCCAGGCTCTTTTTATCAGAAATAATACATACATACATACATAAACTCACGCCTTTATCCCCGAAGGGGTAGGCAGAGGCGCCACTAGGACGCCCACATTTCGCCTTGCATGTTCCGTCCCACGATGTGATAGGGGGCGAGCCTATCGCCATATCGGGCACAAATTCCTGACTCCGGGCTGATAATGAATAGAAAAATCCAATATCACTTTGCCTGACCCGGTGTTCGAACCCGAGACCTCAGCTTTGTAACCGTACCGTAATACAACTACGCCACCGAGGCAGTCAGGAAATAATTTATTTCGTTTATTCGTTTATTAGTTATAGGCAATTAAATAGCTCTTATGACAAGTCAATACACATAGTACTCTCTATTTACAAGATATTTCTTATATTATTTATACGAAGTTTACTATTTTTCAGTAGTTATTAAGTTTTATATTAAAAGTATTCCTCATATTCATTCATTCAATCCTCATAGGATTCTCAACTACTAGTTTGTTTCGCCGGGTCTTCTCAGCCAGGGCCGCTTTAGATCTGGTGGTAATATTAAACCGCTACGCACCGCTTTAATAATACTTATGGTCCACTTGGATATTGATTAACGTAAATAATGTATTTCCTAAGGAAAAAAAATACCATAAAATACTAATAAATAATATAATAAAATATAAATATTACAACGAATATCTTGTAAATAGAAAATAAGTACTATGTGTATTGACTTGTCATAAGAGCTATTTAATTGCCTACGTAACCAATAAACGAATTTCATTTCATTTCATTTATTTAATTGGGTATTCTACCCATTTTCAAAAAGTCTTTTAAGTTGTTCCTAAGATTAAGACAAACTATTTAAAAAAATATCAAATTTTTATTCGCTCGGCAAGTCCAATAAAAAACCATTTAAAATTTAAATTTTAAATTTATGCGCGCAAATATGTGAAAACGCTAGGCGCCATGTTCCTTTAAAATGATATGTCACTCAACCAGTAAACAACCTGTGTTTGTATGAGCTCTTGGACACCGGAGGGGGTATTCTACTTACGGAATGACGTAGAATCGTTATCCATCATGGCGGCAGCCGTTTCACATATTTTTAGGACAGATAAAAAAATTGAAATTTTCAAAACGAATTATAAAATTTATTCCTTGGAAATATAAACTGAAATTAACATATACTTATTGCTTAATGCTCTATTATATACATTTATAGTTTTTAGATTTTTCTTTCTTATAGTAAAATACCCAATTCATTAGGACATTCCTAAGGATATGCCATAAACTAGTCTATTGGTCTCCATCTGAACTTTTTTATATTATAGGTGGCAAACAAGGATACTGTTCACCTGATGGTAAATGATTGCCATCGTCCATGAACATCTAAAACACCATGGAGCATGGAGATGCGTATAGCCTTTTAAGATGGGAAGACACTCGTTTTTTGAAGGACGCCAGATCGTATTTCGAACAATTTCAGACCCCGCTAAGTATATGCCTCTCCCAAGAATGTCATAGCAATCTATTTGAAGCGGCCTGCAATGCCCTTATAAGATCATCAATTTTCCTTGTTAATTAATAATTTATTTTATGAAAGTGGTAATTGGCAATATATCCCGAGAATAAAATATTTTTGATGTGGAGAAATAAGGTAATAAATTTTCTATATTCACTGGAATTTAGCATGCTAAAACTGTAACGCTGTGTAATATTTTTTTTTAATACAAAAAATTAGACATAAATTAATATAACGTCTGTGGGATATAGAGGTAGGCAGGGAGTACGGATCGCCACTTTGCTCGATCCTGACGTAATTCTTTCGCTTCGTCCACTTTAATTATCCTTCATCGGTTCAGGGTACTTTTAACGATAATAATAAGGAATTCCCACCTGTTTTTACACCTTCAGCGGATCTGTTGGAAATATAGTTCTGCGTCTTTACTTCTATTTCCTCCATCACATCATCTTCAATAATATTATCAACATCACTAGGCTCATCTTGAAATTCTTCCATTTTCACAGTATCAGTCAATGCCGAGAAATCCATTTCAACCGTATCGACTTCATTTGGCGTCGCATTAGACTGAAATAATGAATATTGAGTTAAAACGCGTTACGTATTGTATAGATTTATAAGGTAGATACTTACTGGATTCATTTTGTTTCACTTTAATAAATGTATACAATGGAAAATACGATGCACGAATTTTATAAACAATAGCGAAATAGCCATTGATTAAGCCATACAATACAGCCGTACGAATTGGCGATTGTGCTGACGAATTGACAAGCAAAAGCAAAACGTTATTATTTCGTTTTAAGATACAATTTGCTAATAGGCTACTAAAAAAATGAAAATTATCTTTGGAATATTTTAATTCTTAGTATATCATAAAACTTATCTCGTAACAATAATTATCTTTTAATTAATATTTTTTGCTAAAATCGTAGTTTAATGGTTAAGTGAAAATAAAACGTTTTTAGTGGTTAAACGTACTATATTTATAAACATGCTCTGTAAACCAAATATTAGTACTTGTTCTAACTACCAATTATCTAGAATGTAATGATGATGAGCGTTAGACGAATAAGGTATCTAGAAGTTTTAAAATTCATTTGACTAATTACCAAACAAATTATAAAAAATTAAGAACTATAAGTCTGTACCGAATAATGTAACAAACTTTGTAAACAAACCGTCGATGATTCAAATAACCTTGAATGTTACTATTTTTAGCCTAAGATGAGACAGCTAAATCAAAACCAAATGAGTGTGAAAGGGAGATAAAAGTCAGTTTATAAATGTCAAGTCAAGATTGCGACATGGAATGCAATTTCTCTCGCCGATTGTTTTTCAATTCTAGAAAATACGATTTACTTGCAAGTTGTGGTGATTTCGATAATAATTAAACACATTTTATCGTCTTATATCGTCTACACAAAATGGTAACCACCAAGGTCAGTATATGCATATTTTTATCGCAATAAAATTTTCGTCATTTTAATGTTGTGTTTTTGTATTAATTAAACTTTAAGTACAAGAACGAGTTAAGGACAATGTACAATTTTGTTTATTACGCATACATGACCTTCGGGAAGTGATTTATAATGTATTATATGGAGTTTACTATACAAGGAAAAACAATTATGAATGTAAATATTTAAGGGCTACTTGCATACTTAAACTCACGCTTTTTTCCTGGAAGAAGTAGGCAGAGTTTCCCCTGGTAGACATTTAAGCATGAGATGTTTTTTTTTTGTGGTGGGTCATAATTACCACATTTACAGCTGCTCAGGCTTAATAGTAGAAATAACATGCTATATAACATAGTAACAGTGGCGGCGTAAGGTACGTTGGCACCCTGGGCGGTTTCGTATTGAGCACCCCTACCTAAACTATACATGGCTTACTCCGGAGTTTTCGTGAAGGACTAAAAAAAAAAAAAGGTCCTCCAGCTTTGTAGGCAGTGGCAAGCAGGATCGTTTCGCCCACGATCGTGGTCCACGCTCTTCGTTTGTTGTCGCTTGTCAGGTTGTCGTTGTCACCCCTTGGTGCTTGGTACCCGGGGCGGACCGCCCCCACCGCCCCCCCTTTACGCCGCCACTGCATAGTAAGAGTCCATATATTATTTGTTCATAGACATTGAGCTGAATAAAACTTCTTTTTTTATTAATTTTCTTACGGATATGTATTGATTTTAATTTTTAACTTCTCAACATTTATAATATTTTGCAGCCGTTAAAAGATGTCACGAAACCAACTATGTCATAAAATCCATAAAACGGTAGTTTTATTTCTTTTCGTTTAAATATAAAAAATCAATTTGCAGTGGGTTTGGTCGAGTAAGTTGTGACCGTAAGCAACGTAATTAAGCAAAAAGTATTTATTTACTTATTTAAATCTTTATTGTACACAAATTACAAAAGAAAAAAACACACAACAAAAACAAAAAAACAAGTAATGTATTAATATGTATTTTTAGTTGGAAATACTCGTGGACTTTGGAGTGAAACCTGACCAGAATGTTTTGAACAAAACACTGAATGAATTGAAATCGCAAGATGGTGTTGCAGAGGTAAAGTATAATACTAAAACTATGTAAAATTTTATTGGTTTTAAACTTAATTTGAATACATATAATATGTTATCTATATACAGGGTATATCAAGACCGCGACCGAAAACGAAGCCAGGTGGTAGTATTAGTCAGTGGCGTGCCTAGGGTTTTGGAATAGGGCAAGCCCAATATTATTTTAGTTTTAATACATATTTATTTAGAAGGAAAAAAATACTAAGAACAACGAAATCGAATTTACGGCGCGGCGGCAGACCTACCACACTATCTGTACAATATTAGGATTAGGTAATACATATATAGATAGCTTGTGGTCATGCAACCGTAACTTTTTAAGGCACTAACTAGGTACTGAGCACTTTTAATACCCGGCATTACACTAGCACAACGATAGCTACTATGGTCCCGTGTTTGACTGCGCAGTTAACCAAAATTGCGGACAGAAATTGTTATAAATACATTAAGGTTAAGTGTTTACAAGTAATTTTAATTACAAGTAATAGCATGCCTTTTTGAAAGGACCACAAACTCATTGAAATCATTAGAATTAATCCAAACATTCTAATACACAAGTGTCCCTTGAAAAATATATATGTAACACGACTGTTTAATAACCTATATGAAGGGGAGCATATAGAAATCGAATTACGTAGTTTAGTAAACTGAACCGCTAAAATGCCTCTTGTGATTTACCACGAACTTAAGAAATGCACAAACTCGGCGTAGTTTTCGCGCCAGTTTTAATAGAATTGAATTAAATTACCTTTATAACGGCAATGAACACTTTTACCATCACACTAAAACCATTACAGGAAACATTACAAATCATTTTCGTATCAAAAAGTTTAAATAACATTAAAAAACGAATAATTAACCTACAACCGAACTATTTACAATTACACAATGTCACAAATCACAATACTTATGAAGTTAGTAGTAATTCGTACAGTATTGCTACTAAACGAATAAATAAACATTACAACATGCAATTATAATTTATGAAATAAATATAAAAACCTCATTATTTGTATTTAAAAAATGATTAAATAATTTTAAAAAAGAACCAACATATTAATAACAATAAATATAATTTAGTTAACAAATAATGTTATGTACATGACGACCTTCAAACGTACGATGTTCACTCAAAACAATTCTGTGGTCAAAAGCTGGGCTTTTGGTTTAGTACTTTATTGCTATATATAAATATCTGTAGCTATACATTCATAGTGCCAGAGTGTAGCATTTCACCCGTCATTGTGAAAGAGATAGCATGCGTTGCCAAAAGCCTCGTAAAAACACACGAGAGAGAAAAAGACAGATATATATTTTGCGCGTACCGTCTTTTAAAAAATGTGTGGAGCTACGTTCAACGTGAGAGGTAAAATTATTGAATGAATTTATTACAAGCGTTGCGCAGCGCGGGCGGCGCGGCGCTTCGGCTCGCCATCGCAGGCGCTTCATTGAAGAGCGCCATGCCGCGCCGCGACGAAATGCGGTAAATTCAAAAATGGTAGATGTTTCGTAATTACTGTTTTGTATTGAATGTAATGGTTTCGTTCAGAATTTAGTATATACGTATTAAGTAAGGCAAGCCGGGCTTTTGGGCTTGTGTGGAAGTACCGCCACTAGTATTAGTGACTTCAGACATAATGCAAGTAAAAATTTCGCTAAAAAAATCAACAACTTTTTTTTGTATTTTTTTACTAAACGTCGTATTTGGGTGATAAATACATAATTTTCCTAAAATAAAGATGTACACCTCTTTATTTTTAAACACGCAATGGTACGTAAGGGTTTAAATTAGTATTTTCGCAAAAACTAGGTATTTACCACCCAAAACGATGATTTTTAAAAAATTCTAAAAAAATATCTGTCACCGTTTTGGCGAAATTTTTATTTGCATCGTGTTTGGATCCACTAAAACTACCACCTGGCTTAGTTTTCGGTCGCAGTCTTGATGTACCCGGTATATAAACGAGGAACCTGATTCACTGACTGACTGAGCTATCAACGCACAGCCGAAACTACTGGAGCTAGGAACTTGAAATTTTACACAGGGATTCTTATTGAGATGTAGAGTAGCACTAAGGAATGATTTTTGGAAAATCAACCCCTAGGAGAGTGAAAAGGGTGAAATACTGTTTACAAAATCAAAATTTGCAACACGCAGATGAAGTCGCAGGCAGAAGCTAGTCAAACTATAAGTCAGTGAAGGAAAGTCACCCTGAATGGATAATATGTATTCATTATACATTTTTACAACACTAAAATAACATATAATCCAAACCATGTAAATTTGACAGCCTCCGTGGCGCAGTTGGTTAAGCATCGCCTGTGATGCGAGAGGCCACGGATTCAATCCTCACACCGAAACAAATAATTGTGTGACTCACAGGTATTTGCTTCGGGTCTGGGTGTTTGTGAGACCGAAAAGTGTATGTGACTGTTGGGTGTATTTAAGTCGCACTGCAGGGCACGGGCCTCGTCTACAATCAAAGCACCATTAGTAGTTTTTTTTTTAATTCTTAATTTAGGGCTTTTTCACTGAGTGAATATGTCGCCCTGGTGATTAAGATACATGTACAAAAAACTAAAATTAAATTATGACTAAAATTACAAACTTAAATTATACAACGCTCTGGCTAAGTCCGATTGGGGCTTCGCCAGAATACTGTTACAAGCATCCAGATTGTAAGTGTTTAAGCCATGATAGAGTTTAGGCCCTGTACCTAAGTGTTAAGAAAAATAGTATTTTTTCAGGCCACATTCAAGAACGGCGCATTTGTAGTGGAAACTACATTACCTAGTCTGACCGTAGTCGATATGATTGCGAAAACTTCTGGGAAGAGAGCTGTGTTGCAAGGATTTGGAGGTCAGGAACTTTAGAACAACTGTTTATAAAAATAATTTCATGGGTTTTGTCGAGGTTTTTTCATTAGATCCGCTCCTACTGCCTCGGTGGCGTAGTTGTACTACGGTACGACAACGCTGAGGTCTGGGGTTCGAATCCCAGGTCGGAGAAAGTGATATTGGGTATTTCTATTTTCTAGTCATTATTCGGAGTCAGGAATTTGTGCCCGATATGGCGATAGGCTCGCCTCCTATCACATCATGGGACGGAACATACAAGGCGAAATTTGGGTGTCCTGGTGGCGCCTCTGCCTACTCCTTCTCGGATAAAGGCGTAAGTTTATGTATGTACTCCGCTCCTATTGTACATAGCGTGATGTTATATAACCTATAGCCTTCCTTGATAAAAGGGCTGTTGAACACCAAAAGATTTTTTCAATTGGAACCAATAGTACCCGAGATTATACAGATAAATAATAAATAAATAAATAAATACATACAACAGTCACACACATAGTCCCGACCCCACACTAAGATCAATTAAGTCTTGTGTCGCAGGTATCAGAACTACGAGAGACTTTTCGGTCTCACAAACACCCAGACCCGAAATAAATATTTGTGCACACAAACATTTCTCTCGGTGCGGGGATCGAACCCGCGGCCTCTCGTTTCACAGCCGGCGTCTAACCAACTGCGCCACGGAGGCTGTCAAGATCGTAAAAACAAACTCTTGAGTTTTATATTAGTGAAGATTTTGTATATTCTTTTAGTTAAGACTAGTGACGTCACTAGTTTTGTTTTGCATCCCTTTTCTTTTACTCCCACTGCAAGATTTAAACCGTTTTTAACTTATTTAATTCTGAATGTTACAAAGTTCTTTGTGTGCTACATTTTATATATGAGAATACCTTTTGATAAATACAATAAAAAAAATGGAGTCATATTTTCACGTTTGACAGCCTCTTTGGCGCAGTTGGTTAGACGCCGGCTGTGAAACGAGACGCCGCGGGTTCGATCCCCGCACCGAGACAAATGTTTGTGTGATCCACAGGTATTTGTTTCGGGTCTGTGTGTTTGTGAGACCGAAAAGTCTCTCGTAGTTTCTGATACGACACAAGACTCGATCTTAGTGTGGGGTCAGGACTATGTATGTGACTGTTGGGTGTATTTATTTATATACCCTATTGTAGAGACCCAGTCTGCAGTGGCCATGGTCTCGAGCCAGTCCTGCTGCAGCGGCCAGGTCATGGGAGTCATCAGGTTCCAGCAGACTGCAGATGGACCGTTAGTAGCAGATGGCAGCATAGATGGACTGCCTGCTGGCTTGCATGGTTTACACGTGCACACCGCTGGAGACCTTAGCCAGGTATCTGTATCAGCCCATACACGTCCCACTGCAGGGCACGGGCCTACTCTACAATCGAGAGTACGATTGAGAGGGGTTAGTACACTCCACGCTGGCCTAGTGCAAGGACTTTACATACCGTAGAAATTCTTTAAAATCGCTACGGTATGCAGGTTTCCTCACGATGTTTTCCTTCACCGTTCCTTCACCAGCCAGGTATTATTTAATTACATAGGTAGTCAAGATGGTCAGAAGACCTGGTAAAGGTCGCGGTCGCTGGATGCAGCTGCCCAGGTCACTGTGGAAATCATTGGGAGAGGTGGAGGTTCAGCAGTGGACTTCCTTTGGCGGATGGATGATGGCATTGGTAGTGATACAAGAAATTAAATAAATACACCCAACAGTAACATACATAGTCCTGACCCCACACTAAGATTGAGTCTTGTGTCGTATCAGAAACTACGAGACACTTTTCTGTCTCAGAACCCAGACCCGAAAGAAATATTTGTGTGCACAAACTTTTCTCTTGGTGCGGGGTTCGAACCCGCGGCCTCTTGTTTCACAGCCGGCGTCTAACCAACGGCGCCACGGAGGCGTCTGTAAAAAATACAGTTCTTTAAGGTTGGATGAAAGTGGATGAAGCGAAAGTAATATGTTAGGATCGAGCAATGGCGATCCATAGTGTCTGCCTACCCCTATGAGATACAGGCGTGACGATTATGTATGTACGTATAACTCGTCGGAAATATCTGTGAAGTGTGAACCTAGTTGGAATGCGGTTCACATTTCATTTTTTGTGTTCCCCTATCTACTATGTTATTATACATTAAAAACGTTTTGAGATGGATGCGAATTCAATTTTTTATTCGTTTTTCTGTTTTAATTCAATTTGTTTAACCTATATTTTGAATTAGCTGAACTTATGTTCCAGTGACGTTAATTATTCAGGTCCACAGATATTTCCGACGAGTTATATGTAGTTTTAACAATAACGCTATTATGAAATCGTCCAGAAAGCTTTTTTTTTATGAGGGAAATAAAAAAAATACAAAAAGGTAGGTTTCATTGAAGGGCAAAAATCTTCGCACCGATACCACATTTCATAGTAAAATGGGCATTCTCCTTTACTTATAATGTCGCTGTTTGATTGTAAATAATTAATTTTGGTTGTGTCCAGGGTTGTAGATCAATAGGGGAGCACTACAACCCCTCCGGGGCGGCGCACGGCGGCCCGCGCGACCCGGGGGCGCAGCGCCACGCCGGGGACTTGGGGAATATCGTCGCCGATGAACAAGGGAGGGCTAGGTTTAGGATACTTGACGATGTTTTAAAGGTATGTATGTCTTTATATTTTTTTAGTGAAGATGTATTTAACTGCCTCGGTGGCGTAGTTGTATTACGGTTACAAAGCTGAGGTCTCGGGTTCGAGTCCCGGGTCGGGCAAATATTGGATTTTTCTATTCATTATCAGCCCGGAGTCAGGAATTTGTGCCCGATATGGCAATGGGCTCGCCCCCTATCACATCGTGGGACGGAACATACAAGGCGAAATGTGGGTGTCCTGGTGGCGCCTCTGCCTATCCCTTCGGGGATGAAGGCGTGAGTTTATGTATGTATGTATTTAACGTTATAATTTTGTATTGTTTTTTTATTGCGTTGAATGGCGAGACGAGCATGCCATTCGCCTGATGGTAAGCGATACGACCGCTCATGGACAGTAGCAAAACCAAACAGCATGAATTACAAAGCAATGCTTGGCATTCCACGGCACTCGTGAGACATAAGATGTTAAGTCATAATGTCCTTCAAACCGTAACACAACAGCATTTACACTGCTGTTTGGAGAAATAGACAGTGCGGTGGTACCTACCCAGGCCTCTCACATATGAGATACCACCAGTAAAGTGACACGTAGACCGAAAAGTCTCTCGTAGTTTCTAATACGACACAAGACTCGATCTTAGTGGGGTCAGGACTATGTATGTGACTGTTGGGTGTATTTATTTGTATTTATTTATTTTAAAAATCCATATACAGCATATTGGTTTATTATCAAATTCAAACATTTGTTTCAGGTGTGGGATATAATAGGCAGGTCTGTGGCGGTGACTGAGAGGAGGGATGATTTGGGGAGGGGATCCTCCCCTTCCTCCAAAGACGATGGAGATAGCGGGCATCCGTGAGTATTAAATACATATTGAAGTGAAAAGGAGAATGCCCATTCATGGTATCGTTAAAAAATATCGTTGACCCCGATACCGATACTGCTTAAAATTCATTATAGTATGTTTTATTGTCCTTAACATTATTTTTCATCATCAAATTTTTAGATACATTAGCCATTACTACAAATGGGGCTACCAAAGTGACTGGACTTCAAGTTCATTTCTCCAAGAACTCCGGACCTGGATCGCAATTATATTAATTATTTTTATTAAAACTATATACCGCGTTGATACGACGGATGGGCATTAAATTACACTACGTATACTATACGTCCTTAGTATTAATTCGACACGGCACAAAAATTAATAATACCAAAAATGAGATTTTGTTTGTTTCAAGCAAACTAAATAGCCTACAAATAAGAGTAAAACGCAACCATCCTTTGTAAATAAATTTCACTGACCATTGATGAACTGAACTGGCAACGTCGCGCCGGGCGTGTGTTATCGTCGTGTCGTGGCGAGACGCCGCGCCGGCGCACCGCGCGTAGTTACGTAGTTTTGAAGGTAGTTTTAGGTCTAAAATTCGTTCTTCCCAAGCAGCGGGTATTTGCCGCGCTGGCACTCCCTCCTGTTGCGGCACTATACTTTTGTTGTCTCGTATCTTTGTACTGCCAATGTTATTGTACGGGCGTTCCTGGGGCAATTGTGGCTGTCACCATACCTTTCGCGGTATGTACACAGAACTAAAGCTGTTTTTCCATGGCATTCGCATTCCAAGCAGTGTATTCTGACGCAGTGTATGTTACACGAGGCATTGTTAAACAGTTTAATTACAAACACAAACACAATTTAATTACGTGTCCTTGACAATAAAAACAGTCAATAACTAAAAAAACATTTACTATAATCCGGCCGCTCAGAGAATGCGTTCCTGACACATGTCAGTTGATCATGAGTAGTGATGGGAAACAATTATCATTTTGCTAAACTTTTGAATTACTCCGAGTAAAAGTAGCAAGTTAGAATAATTGGATACTTGACTATTTTCTATAAAGTGTTTTAAAATCTAGATATAATCATTCTTTAAATCTTCCAACCGTTCATATATTTTTAAAGAGATCTTTATAACGAATAAACATGTTTTTCTTTATTACTAAAAATATTGTCACCAAAACGGTTGGTCACGTGACTTTTTAAAATATACGTCACACTTTACAATTGGTGAATGATCTTAGTGGCAGAAATTAATAAAATTGTACATTGTGACGTCACACGCTGCACAAGGACAGCCGATCCTGTTTTGTTACATTTAATCAATAAATAAAAACTCACAAACTTCTTTCAGATCATTATAATATTTACAATTTATATAAATGTAAATAAAAATAATATAAGTTAATATTAAATGTTCTTATTTAAAATATTTTAATAAAAACGTAAACTTCAATGCCAAATTTAAATAAAATTCACAAATGTGAAAGATATTATATTGCTGCCAGGTGAAATAAAGTTAGATCCGTTTAATTATTACGTTATACATTATTAAAAACACAAATGTATTATTTTATATTATAAAGGAAAATAACGTTATAATAATCTGCTATTTTTTGGCCACATCACTCCAGAAATGAACAGTTGACATAACCTTGTAACGGCGTGGTATGAACTTATAAATATAATATTTTTATTTTTATTAGCCGTCAAATTTAGTCCAAAGTGATAAAATTTAACCTAAATTTACATATTATTTAATTTTTTATGATGTTTTATTTCGTAAGTAGGGTAAATAAATAAAATTGTTCGATAATGTATTTACATTTGCTGTCGTTGCATTTGCAACGACACTTCAAAGTTACGTCGTCCGTTCGATGACAACCTTTCAGGAACGCATTCTCTGAGCGGCCGGATTATAATAATTATCCCAAGTTACGTGTCCTATCACAATAACAATACAAAATCACAATTGTCGGCGCGAGATCGACAAGATAAAAGCGGCGCGGCGCGGCGGCGCAGGAGTTTCCGTGTTACATCCGTTCCGAAAGGATAGCGACGGCGCACTAAAATAACAATTTCTTTAGCAAACAATTTTTATTTGTTAAGATGCAATAGCAACACACTGACCTATTTCTATTTCTTTTACGCGCGGGATGTTTTGCTATGATTTGTCTCTCTCGTAATGAAAGTGCAGGTGTGTATTTATTGCTTCCTTATTTGCATCGCCAACTTTTTAAGTAATTTAGTTGTACTTTATTATGTGACTTGTGTAAGAGCGGCAACAGCGCGTAGATTTTAGTAGGATCTATCGTTTTAAGGTGTTTGACCTGTGCGTTAGACGTAATCAGCTGTTAGAAAAGCTACATCGTGTTCAAATGGGGCAAAAACTTACAAAATCATTTATGACTAAGCTACTGCTCCTATTTAATTGGTTTTTAGTACAGAACTTTGAAATGGTACCTAGTATAAGCAGTTTAAAAAAATGCCCATCGGTCGTATCAACTTTGTATGACTATGACTACCTCGGTGGCGTAGTTGTATTACGGTACGGTTACAAAGCTGAGGTCTCGGGTTCGAGTCCCGGGTCGGGCAAAGTGATATTGGATTTTTCTATTCATTATCAGCCCGGAGTACATCGGAGTACGGATACAGGCGTGAGTTTATGTTATGTATGTATGTAAAACTATATATTTTTCCCTACACAAAGAAGTAGGTTTCATCGAGGGACAAAAATCTTCCCACCGATACCAAGTTTCATAGTAATATGGGCATTCTTCTTTCTTTAGCATGTGATTTGAGACTCTGTGTCTTTCTGTATCTTTATTAGTCCCACTGCTGGGCACGGGCCTCCTCTACAATCGAGAGACAGTTTTGTATATGCCAATATGGATAAAAATCACAATTGAAACTTTATACGCCATATTGAACTTCCAGATGAATTTTTGTGGAACAATTTGTACCAGAAATAACAATTTCTTTTGGTTTATTGATTCATTGGTAAATAATTTCATTGATTCCAAACAAAAACATATAATGCTTTATTCCTACAAGAGCTAGGCAGAGGTGCTACCAAGACACCCACAGTTCGCCTTGTATGTTCCGTCCCACAATGTGATAGGGGGCGAGCCTATCGCCATATCGGGCACAAATTCCTGACTCCGGGCTGATAATGAATAGAAAAATCCAATATCACTTTGCTCGACCCAGGATTCGAACCCTAGACCTCAGGTTTGTAGTACAACTACGCCACCGAGGGAGGTACGATTGTTCATTGATTGATTGATTTGACAGCCTCCGTGGCGCAGTTGGTTTGACGCCGCCTGTGAAACGAGAGGCCGCGGGTTCGATCCCCGCACCGAGACAAATATTTGTGTGATCCACAGGTATTTGTTTCGGGTCTGGGTGTTTGTGAGACCGAAAAGTCTCTCGTAGTTTCTGATACGACACAAGACTCGATCTTAGTGTGGGGTCAGGACTATGTATGTGACTGTTGGGTGTATTTATTTATTTTATATTTTTTTCAGACTAGCTTGTGGTATAATAGCCCGTTCAGCTGGAGTATTCCAGAACTCTAAAAGAATTTGTGCCTGTGACGGCGTTGTGGTATGGGATGAAAGAGACAAACCTTTGGCTGGGAAGGGAAGGAGAGAGGAGATAGGCAAGAGATGCTGCCAGAAAGAGACGGAGAATGGAAACGTTAAGCCTTGTTGTAAGGTCTAGTTTGAGGTCTATAGGAATAATGTGGATAATATGTATGTATAAACTGGGTGCAGAAATACTTTGAGAATTCATTTTTCCCGTTTTTGCAATTTTTGTTGATGCTCGTGTTGGTCATAGCGTGATGTTATACCGGGTATATCAAGACTGCGACCGAAAACGAAGCCAGGTGATAGTATTAGTGACATCAGACACAATGCAGCCAAAAATTTCGCAAAAAAAATTTACTTATCGTCGTATTTGGGTGATAAATACATAGTTTTCCTAAAATAATTATGTACACCTTTTTATTTTTAAGACGGAATGGTACGTGAGGGTTTAAATTACTATTTTCGCAATAACTAGGTATTTATTACCCAAACACAATGATTTTTAAGAAATTGCAAATTAAATTCTGTCGCTTATTTTGCGAAATTTTTATTTGCATTGTGTCTGTAACCAAACTACCACCCGGCTTCGTTTTCGGTCGCGGTCTTGATATACCCGGTATAGCCTGTAGCCTTTCTCGATAATTGGGCTTTTCAGTACTAAAAGAGTTTTTCAATTTCAACTAGTAATTCCTGAGTTTACCGCGATCAAAGAAATAATTTTTTCAGCTTTATTATGTAAGTTTAGGTACTGTGTTATGAAATATGATTCATTAATTCAACGTTTCTATTCACCCTAAGTAATATTGTATATTTAACAAAAACCGCCTGTAGTTTTGCCAAAATTCGCAATTTTAGATTTTAATATACATTCGAAACAAATCGGCCTATAGGTTTGTCCAGAAATAGCAATTTTTGAATTTAATCGTGCATGCATGTTTCTAATGACCCCAGATAATATTTTACATTAAAATTTCCGCTTGATGTTAAAAAAAAAATTAGAATAATTTTACCGCCTATTTTAGTTCGGTTCAGGGTCTTAACTTAGCGCAAAAACAAAACATACTGGCTTTCAAGGGGGAGGTCATGGGGGTCTTGATCCCCCTGGCCTGACTCCAGATTGACAGATAGTTAAAATGTATCGTAGATTTTTACTTAAAAAAGTAAACATATTCACTAATCACAGGTGTAACAAACTTTCAAATAATCACTTTTAAATGTGTAATTGTAATCGAATTCGAGAACGTCCAGTGTTCTGACTAGAACTATATGACTACCTGACTAGAAAGCTGGATTCGCCCGTGCTTGCTTGTCATATCCATGCATATTAAACGTCATTTACACGGGGACAGTTTCTTCCGGCGAGATTATCTCAGGACATAGGCCGATGGCTGGCACATGCGTCATACTCGTGAACGGGTGCTGCGTGTGTGGACTGGTCTGTCCGATTTGCTTACTTTGTAATTGATAAATAGATTACTTAACGCTTTTATAATTATTTATTGCGTTGGCAAAACAGAGTATACTGATTCTTCGTTATGGATTACTTCGTTTCGTTTCTCTCAGCCATATTAAATATAAAGTAAACTTATTCGTATTCAAATTACCTACTTGCAAATCATAACAAGTTATTCATGAACTGCTCTGATTTAAACCAACTTGTAATTTTTGTAATAATCACTACATTGTAAACTGGTTTTGAAAAGAGCAACACTAGAGTTTCTTGCCCGTTCTTCTCTAGTGAAAACCGCTTTCCGAACCGGGTGGTAGTTCAAAAAATGACTGAATCTAAACAATGTTGAACATTTTAATGGATTCAATAAATTATTTTCATTTCATTTTCATTTCATAAACGCCATAGATTATCGTGTATGACAAATACACGATGCAACTTTTTTATGTCCTTACGATAATCGTTTCTTCGAGGCGAGAAACTCCACGTGTAAGGGCTTTATCGACTTTGAATATGTATCCCTGCTAGGGGCCGTCCATTTATCACGTGATGTTTTTCAGAATTTTTACCCTCCCCCCTACCCCTAGGTGGTACGTGGTGAGGTTTAAGACTAACCCCCACCCAAAATCACGTGTATTTTTTAGTACCTACAAAGAATCTTAATTGTTACCTTCATAGAACAAAAATATCTCCGACAACTTCATGTTTTCCTAGTACTTAAAACTTAATCATGTCGTTTTTTCGATGTCGGTGGGCGCGCATCGTTTTACTCTCATAATTTTTCCAAACGCCCCAAGAGATGACTTTAAAAGGGCCAAAGTGTTATATTAAGTTATTTTAATTTTATTGTATTCATTACGGTGCTTGTTATTAATAAATGTTTGAAAAAAACTGTTGTTTTTTTCCATACACTAAAATTATATTTAAATGTCACAATAGCCATCTCTCACTAGGCCAGTGTATCTTGGCCTAACCCCTCTCAATCGAACAATTTTAACACGGATTTCTGTAAATCATGGTAAGTTTGATGCTTAATTTAGAATAAATAAAAGGCTCATTAACTACAATAAAAAAAATACTTGTATGTAAACTTTTTGCGTTGAAGTATTATTTTTTCCATATTAATATTATATTCGATCTAAGCGCCCTTATTAAACACTTTTTTGCCAACCTGTGTATCTGTTTGATTACAGAAACATAAAATACATTATACACTTTTAGTTACTTATATGAACTCACGCCTTTATCCCAGAAGGGGTAGGCAGAGGCGCCACCAGGACACCCACATTCCGCCTTGTGTTTTGTCCCATGATGTGATAGACGAGCTTATCGCCATATCGGACACAAATTCCTGATTCCGGGCTGATAATGAATAGAAAAAACACAATATCACTTTGCGCGATCAAGGATTCAAACCAGAGACCTCAGCCTTGCAATCGCACCGCAGAACTACGCTACTGAGGCAGTCGCTACTTTTTGGTAGGCATAAATATGTTTGTTAAAAATACACTGGCTGTAAAACAGTTGAATGAAACAACATGTCAGGTTATCATTTATTGTAGTACAACAAAAGCAACTAGATCTTATAAATATGGATAGTCACTACATACCGGGATAGGGCACAAAATGAAGAATAGATTGTTCTTTATCCCGTATATAAGTACTAACTTGTCCTTTATCCCGTATATACTAAATAAGAAAAAAAATTAAAGCCCATCTGAGGAGGGAAATTGGACATTCCTTTTTACGCAGAAATTAAAATGAAATTGTAAAAAACCGAAAATAGTAGATTTTGACGTGAATTGTTTTGCATTCGTTTGTTATTACAGGAAATTAAACAGAAGTATATTTTATGAAATATAATTTTTGCATTTCGTAACAAAGCATATTTTCAACTATATACTTTTGTAAAGTATTACACCAATCAAATACATTATAATTTGAAATTGTTTTTTCTATATGTTTTAAAGCGAAACAAAAATAAATTAAAGAAAACTATCGGATTTTTTGCTATTCTGTAATACAGATGTAAAATAAAATGAGAGAGATTGAGATTTACCAATATTTTTTTTGTAGGACAAACTATTCTCCATTTTTGTGAACCAAAGCCACAATACCTGTACAAAGATGAACACATCAATAAAATTACCATTACATTATATCTAGGAAATAAATTACTTTCATTGGGTTTTATTGATACTTCCTTACATTATTTAACTAAAAACATGATGAACTAAATATTTTTTAAAATTGTAGGTTAAAAAAACCTTTTCATTATGACATACGGGACAAAATGGCGACTTAAAACTAAAAAAAAAAACAAACGTCGCATTAATTTGATTTTTTTTGTTACTAATTACACGAATATGCATTGTTTTTAATATTATTTTCGACATATCACTCACAAAAGGTTTTTGAGTCACAAAGAAAAAAATAAATCGAGGAATTAAAGGTCCAAAGTATATGGAAATTAAGGCCAGAAAGAGTTTTTCAAGCAATGAAGTTATACTGGGGCCACGCAGGACACAAGAACGAGACGGAACATAGTGATCTACGTAGGAGTGAAGGAGACAAAAACAGTCATGCACAAGTACAATGTGAGGTACAAACAGTTTTTTGTCACGTTTTGTTCTAAATGTCCCCTCTAGAAAAATTCCCTCAATGGCCACAACACATTTTGATTTATCGAACTACAAGTCCAGTATTTTTAAATCTTTGTGACTACCATACAATATAAAACTAAATTTATCTCTCATATTCTCACTCAAAACGAATAATCTTAATAAATATATTAATCCTACTAAATATATTACATATGTGCGCAAATAATATTTACCGATACTTAAAATAAAAATAAATAAAAATGCCTCTGTATTGCAATTAAAAAAATAATTTGAAATGTTTAAAACAAAATGGCGCGCGTAACATTTTCTGAATTTACTTTAAAACAAGAAAAGAATCGTAATAAAAATTTGTTTCTTAATTAATCTTTAATTAACAGAAAATACTATAGTCCACCCCAGTCTACATATAAATTGCTTATACTGGACTATAGACTTGACTAGAGCAATTTCCGTCCGAATCAATATCTTCAGGACTCCAAGAAAGAAGTTTTAAACTTGAAGAAGTTTTACTTCAAAAATAAAGGAATTAAAATATTTTGCCTTACATCCCATAGTGGGTATCAAATACCCCAATTTTCAAGTCATTTGCATTCATCTTTGCTTGTAGCTTTATTTTTTTAATCTGTCATTATTATGCAGATATGAATTATAATTTTAATTACAATGTTAAAAAGCGAAATACAATACTGATACATTTATCGCCAATAGAAAATATTTTCAATAAGGCAATGACGATTTTAGTAATAATTTAACGTAAATAATGAACTAAATAAATAAATACACCCTGTTGGGTCTATTACGCGTATATAGTCCTGACCCCACACTAAGATCGAGTCTTGTGTCGTATCAGAAACTACAACAGACTTTTCGGTCTCACAAACACCGAAACAAACACCTGTGGTTCATTTACAAATAATAAATGCTTTAAGTCCATAGTTATTTTAACAATCACACATTTTAGTTTCGAACCTGGCACATAAAGAATGCGGTTTAAGATAATCTTTGTTACCCCATCCAAAAAATACCTACATTCACAATTAAAGCGAAATATGCAAGCTCATGTTTTAATAATTCTGCACCTGAGAGGAATTCTTTATGTATTCGTTTTTATGCGAAAGTAGTTCTGCCCAAGGTATAGCTTTGTTTGGTAAACGTATTTTTATTTATGTCCGATTTGGGTGCATTATCTGAATCGAAAACTTGGAAGAAACAAATACCGGGTATATCAAGACTGCGACCGAAAACGAAGCCAGGTGGTAGTTTTAGTGGTTACAAACACGATGCAAATAAAAATTTCGCCAAAACAGCGACAGATATTTTTTTAGAATATTTTAAAAATCGTCATGTTTGGTTGGTAAATATCTAGTTTTTGCGAAATACAAATTTAAACCCTTACGTACCATTGCGTGTTTAAAAATAAAGAGGTGTACATCTTTATTTAAGGAAAACTATGTATATATCACCCAAATAAGTAAAAAATAAAAAATTACAAAAAAAAGTAGTGGTTTTTTTTTTGCGAAATTTTTACTTGCATTGTGTCTGAAGTCACTAATACCACCTGGCTTCGTTTTCGGTCGCGGTCTTGTTATACCCTGTATATTCACAAAGCTATTGTAAATTAAGATCATACAATTATATTACGTTAATATTAAAAGAAATACTAATTTAAAATGATATATCTTATGGGCTCAAAAAATATTTGTTTTTTTTTTCAAGTAATTATAATGCAATCTGTGCGAGAAGTAGCGGAATATAAAATATCCTATACAATTTATGACATCTGTGTCCCAAAATGTAACCAAATCCATTGACAAATGCTTTCGTTTACTAATTTTAAGCCTTCCCATTTATTAAAGTACTAGGATATTCAAGAGGAGACTGTCCCGCCCTCACACCCGCCACTGCAACTCCTGTAAGCCAGGATCAACAGTGGCACGCATTTTAATGACACTGAACATTGAAGCCCAGCGCGTCTCCGGGAATGTCTAACTTGTCTTTAACCCGCAACGAAATCAATCAAAAAAGTTAAATTAATAGGAGGAGTTGGAAATAAATTATTGTCCACTTCCCTCCCTAATAAAGCGGGTGACAAAAACAATGAACTAAAGAGGCAAACAACCTCGCATAAAGTACTAGGATAGCAGAATTATAAAAGAGGTTCAACATCAACCTCTTAGGTGCAGTATTATTATTCAGTATTTCATACTGAATTACCATTAAGATTAACAAGAGTGATCCAGTAGCAAATACCCTTCAGGGTCGCAAAGCAAGTCATTGCATTGAAATACATAAATAAGAGGACATGTTAATATCATAATTAACTGTGCGATGTGTTTTAGTAATTTTATAGTCTTTTAATTATTTTCATAATAGAACGGACACCACGAGTTCAATATTGAATGACATGTGAAACTTTTTAACTATACAAAAAACCAATATTCTACAGGGTATATCAAGACTGCGACCGAAAACGAAGCCAGGTGGTAGTATTAGTGACTTCAGACACAATGTAAGTAAAAAATTCGCAAAAAAAATCGACAACTTTTTTTTTGTAATTTTTTACTTGTCGTCATATTTGGGTGATAAATACATAGTTTTCGTAAAATAATGATGCAGACCTCTTTATTTTTCAACACTCAATGGTACGTAAGGGTTTAAATTATTATTTTCGCAAAGACTAGGTTTTTACCACTCAAACAAGATGATTTTTAAAAAAATCTAAAAAAATATCTGTTGCTGTTTTGGAGAAATTTTTATTTGTCTCGTGTCTGTAACCACTAAAACTACCACCTGGCTTCGTTTTCGGTCGCGGTCTTGAGATACCCTGTATAATCATTGCAAAAAACATACAGTCGAATTGCGAACCTCTTTTTGGTTTGACACATACATAGTCCTGACCCCACATGAAGATCAATTAAGTCTAGTGTCGCAGGTATCAGAACTATGAGAGACTTTTCGGTCTCACAAACACCCAGAGCCGAAACAAATACCTGTGGATTACACAAACTTTTGCGGTGATGAACCCGCGGCCTCTCGTTTCGCAGTTGGCATTTAATCAACTGCGCCACGGAGGCTCCTATCAGCTATAGTATCTCTTTAGTAGAAACTTCTTTTCAAATCATGTCGAAAAACATAAAAATAGCGTTTATGCACTCTATGATAGACACACAGAATCACAGACATGAATTTATATAGATAAGAAAGTTCTTTAAATGTCTTCTGTCGAAAGCGCTGTTGTCAAAATAAGAATAGTTTTTCTCTGTTCTCATTTATTACATTGGACACGTTAATACTATTATATTACGAGTATCAATGCTTGTTGTTTATATTGTGAAAACATATTTCAAACAAGGCGATAAACAGATATTTTTTAAATTTTATTTGTAGTTCCAAATTTCGCCGTACGTCAACCCAAGGTAGATGACATATTATTTTGCTATCTACCGTGGCGCATCAACAGTGCTTTAATGGTTTCTAGTTTAGTATTCTCGGTTTGTACCAGATCAGCCTTATTTGTAGACAGATTTAAAACCTATTTTAGTTATGGAGTGTTTTGTCTTCTTCGCTCAAATTGAATTCTAAAGTCGTTCAAAAGGGATAAAACATACACACATACACAAACTCACGCCTTTTTTCCAGAAGGGTTAGGCAGAGGCGCCACCAGGACACCCACATTTCGCCTTGTATATTCCGTCCCGTGATGTGTAAGGGGGCGAGCCTATCGCCATATTGGGCACAAATTGCTGACTCCGGGCTGATAATGAATAGAAAAATCCAATATCACTTTACCCGATCCGGGATTCGAACCCGGGACTTCAGCTTAGCAATCATACCGCAGCATAACTACGCCACCGAGAGACAAAACATTCGATAACTAAAATAGTTTTTAAATCTGTCTATGAAAAAGGCCGTTAATTTTTAACTATGTTTTGTTGAACCTAAAAGTCACAATCGAATAATAAAAGACAAAAACGTCGGAAATGAAACATCGTTAAAGTGAACCAAACTTTAGACACGTGAAGCGAATAATCGCGATATCTATAGAGATTCATGTCTGTTAAAACATTAAATACTAATTGTCTTATTCATAGTCAGTTAATAAATCTATTTTAGTTATCGAGTGTTTTGTCTTTTCGCTCAAACTGAATTCAAAAGTCATTCGAAAGGGACAAAACATTGAACTAAAATAAGTTTTAAAACTGCCTATGAATAAGGTTGTAATTGTATAAGTCCATTTTCACATCATTTTAAACCTTGTTAAGTAACTAAATACCCCATAATACAATCAAATGTGATTATGTATTTACTATTACTTAGAATAAAACTTCTATACAATTTTGTTAAGTTATTACCACATGATCGTCAAAACATTTATATCATAGGGTTCAAAAGAAAAGGAAGAAAGGAATACACCGAGTATATCTAGACTGTGACCCAAAACGAAGCCGGGTGGTAGTTTTAGTGGTTACAGACACAATAGAACTTGAAATTTCGCAAAAAAAGCGACAATTTTTTTGTCTATTTTTTAAATATCATCGTGTTTGGTAAATACCTAGTTTTTGCGAAAATTGAAATCCAAATCCTTGCGTACCATTGCGTCTTTAAAAATAAAAAAGTGTACATTATTATTTTAGGAAAAATATGTTTTATCACTCAAATACGACGATCAGTAACAAAATAACAAAAAGCGAAATTTTTAGCTGCATGTAGGTATCTGAAGTCACTAATACTACCACCTGGCTTCGTTTTCGGTCGCAGTCTTGATATACCCTGTATAGGGCTTTCAGTAATATTTATACTGCTGGTATACATAATACGAAAAATGGAAAAGCTTGGTATAAAATATTAAAAGTGTACATTATAATAGATAAAATCTAAAATATTAATTAAAATGATTTTAATATTATAATGATTATTTATATTCCTTTTGAAAAATAATAATATTGAGACTCATTCTGTTATTAATGGGGTTAAATATCGAGAAAATGAACATAAATAAAATAAATATAATGACGTCACTGTACTCACCGCCATTTTGCATGGGCGTGCGAAAGAGACAGCATGATAATTACGTCATCACATTTAAAACACTTATAGCTACGTTATTTTACAACTGATTTAAATGCTGTTACGACAGAAATTATTTTAATGATATTTTCACTTAAATGTAAAATACTGTAAGATTTAAGTATGATTATTCTTGTATTACTTATTCGTATTAAATGCGTTATCAATATCCATATACACAGAACACACTAGATATTAACGACCTTATTCATAGACAGTTTTAAAACCTATTTTAGTTATCGAATGTTTTCTCTTCTTCGCTCAAATTCTAAAGTCGTTAGAAAGGGACGAAACATTGAGTACCTAAAATATGTTTTAAATCTGTCTATGAATAAGTTCGTTAGTAATTAGTGAACATATATAAACATACCATAGAACCATATCTTATTTAAGTCGGTTAAAACAGCTGATACTCAAAGGGCTGAGCATTTTTTTATCACTTAGAAGACTGAATCAAGTAGCCTTTCAAACAGAAAAACTTCATCAAAATCGGTTCATCCGTTTAAGATTCCACACACACAGTAAAGTTATAAAACCCTTACATTAGATACGCTGTGTTAGTTAAAATATAATAAAACCTAATAGATATTGTATAGAAGTTTTATCCTCCCATAACGGGATGGGGTGGGACACCCGTGCTGTACCATGCTGTACTATGATATCATTCAGTCTACGGAGGATTCGGAGTCTTCGTTCTTGGTGCTTATGTGGAAGGCTATCACGGGAATCGTACCCAGGACCATGCAGGAGCCCATGCCGTAGAAACACCAGGAATAACCGCCCGTGACGTCACGAACCAGACCTGGAAATAAAAGTTAGTATGACAGGAGTGTATGAAAAAAAATTGAGGTCTGTAAGGTGAGTGCCTGATATGGCGATAGGCTCGCCCCCTATTACATGGGACGGAATATAAAAGGTGAAACGTGGGTGTCCTGGTGGCACCCTTGCCCACCCCTTCTGGGAAAAAGGCGTGAGGTTATGTATGTATGTATCATTAGCATAGAGCTAATGATTGTAATTGCATTGACATATTCCATCTTTCTCCATCTCAGTATAGAAAAAAATTGCGTTCTACTTTTATTGAACTTAATAAATAAATAATTTGTAATCTTATATTTCACTAGCTTCTGCCCGCTAACTTCGTTTGCGTGATTAACTTTGTTTAAAAAAATATACATGTTGAAATAAAACTATTTTATACGGATTTTATCGCGATTTGGTTTAATTTTACATTGTTTAACTACCCGACGTTTCGATTACTTTACAGCTTTCGTGGTCACGGGGCGGACTGAGGTATTAGTCATCCGCTCAGTGGCTGTTACAATTAAACTAATTTAATTGTAGTATAATTAAGTAGTTTGCAGCAATACAACTGTGAAAACCGCATCTCATTTGGTGCAGTAGTTTTTGCGTGATGCGCAAGCAAACATACAGACAGACAGACAGACAGACGGACAAAAATTCTAAAAAAAATTGTTTTGGCTTCTGTTGCTGTTATAAAGACCCCCGCGTTGAAATTTCTTAAATATCTTCCATGTACAGACATTGACCATTTACATTTTTATTATATGTATAGATTATTATTTTTTGTATGTGCTGTAATCTGTGGAAACTGTTGTGAATTGTGTAATTCTAATTGTTGTTAATTTTCCATAATATTGTATGTTGTTTCCTAAATAAATAAAAATAACATAAAATGTATCTTTTTTCAATTTCGCATAGTTTTCTACAGCTGGAAACGAAACTGGACTGCTCATTTCTGTATCAGTCCATATACGTCCCACTGCAGGGCACGGGCCTCCTCTACAATCGAGAGTACGATTGCGAGGGGTTAGGCCATATAGTCCTACATTAATAATCATCTCACCAGCAGTAGGAGGCACGGAGACGGCAGCAAGGCTCTGGAACATCCTCACCAGGCCGTATGATGAAGCAATCCTGGCGGTGCCGAAGGCGTCAGCTAACAGAACTGGCACCAGCAAGAACCAGCAGCCCAGGCAGAGGCCGTATGCACCTGGAGACGGGGATAAATTGATTGACAAAGTAACCAAGTATGTTGACAGCCTCCGTGGCACCGTTGGTTGGACGCCAGCTGTGAAACGAGAGGCCGCGGGTTCGATCCCGGCACTAAAACAAATGAACCACAAGTATTTGTTTAGTGTCTGGGTATTTGTGAGACCGAGAAGTCTCTCGTAGTTCCTGATGCCCATGACACAAGACTCGATCTTAGTGTGGGGTCAGGATTATGTGTGTATTTATTTATTTAATTATGATTGGTATGTGGTGGCCTGTTGGTAAAGAACCAGACGCGGCTGCCAACATGTTCACGGTGGTCGCGAGCTCAAGCCCCAGGGCACACCTCTGACTTTTCGGAGTCATGTGTATTGATAGACAATCACCAAGCACTATGGTAAAGGAAAACATCGTGAGGAAACCTGCATACTATAGCGATTGGTAATAATTTCTATGATCTGCAGTGGGCTTCCTGTGGCTGGAGAGAGAGAAAGAGAGAGAGAGAGAGAGAGAGAGAGAGAGAGATAATTATGAGATAAATAAATGTGATTGATAATAGATAAAATTAATAAATACACCCAACAGTAACATACATAGTCCTGACCCCACACTAAGATTGAGTCTTGTGTCGTATCAGAAACTACGAGAGACTTTTTGACACAAACACCAAGACCCGAAGCAAATGCCAAATGATACGAAAGTAATATGTCAATATTTAATAAAATGCGTCAGACTAAATAAATATACATATATACTCCATGATACTTTAAGGTACCTATTTCAGTTGAATATCGTATACAATAGTTAATACCTGCTTTAGTTTGCGACAAGTAGTCTTAATTTATTTATTTACTAGCTTCTGCCCGCAAACTTCGTCTGCGTGGTTAACATTATTTGAAATCTCCCATCCCGTCCCGTCCCGTTACATCCCACCCGCCCACTAATGGAATGTAATCCAGTCCCATCGCATCCTTTTAAGTATAAAAAAGGAGCAAATATATCGGTTTTCCTTCTTCATCCCACGGGAACACTAAACTTTTCGGGATTAAAAGTAGCCTATGTTACTTCTAATACCTCCAAGAATATGTGTACAAAATTTCATGATGATCGGTTGAGTAGTTTTCGCGTGAAAGTGTAACAAACAAACTTAAATTCACATTTATAATATTAAGTAGGGATAAATACTAAATTGCACACCACACCAATTATTACAAATAAAAATATAAAGCGCATAAATATGTAACAATCGGCGGTCTTATCGCTGTCGGCGATTTCTTCCACACAACCTATAATTGTAACATAACCTCAAAATCAAAATATTCTTTATTCAAGTAGTCTTTTACAAGATCTTTTGAATCGTTAATTTCTGCTACCACCGCTTCGGAACGTGTTGTAGCTGTGAAGAAGAAACCAAGCAAGAAACTCCCTCAGCAACTCGAACTGTCTTCTTTTTTGATTTTCCTTTCTTTCTTTTTCTTTTATTAAAGGCCAGCTTAAATTACAATGTTGTTTTATTTAAAGTTCCTTACCAGACGAACATACAAGGCGAAATGTGGGTGTCCTGGTGGCGCCTCTGCCTACCCCTTCGGGGATAAAGGCGTGAGTTTATGTATGTATGTATGTATGTATGTCCTTACCAGAAGCTATAGCCAGGGCCCACCAAGACGTGAGGCTGGGTAGGGTCAGCACAGCAATTCCAGCTATCAGGATGCTGAAGCAATTTAGATTTAAGTTAGAAATATCAAAGATTCGTATATTTTTAATAAGTAGATTGATGAGACGAGCAAGTCTTTAAACACCGGAAACATTTTTACGATGAAAATCTTCAAAAATAGATGGCAGAAAAAATTACACTTTTTTACGTTTTATAATATTTACCCTGCATTATGTTATTACAGCTAAAGCAAACTATATTTTCATTAAAAATTACTTGTATCAGCCTATATACGTTTTACTGTAGGGCACGGGCTTCCTATACAATCGAGAGTGCGATTGAGAGGGGTTGGGCCGTATAGTCCAAACCAAAATAAATAAATCAATAAATACACCCAACAGTCACATACATAGTCCTGACCCCACATTAAGATCAATAAAGTCTTGTGTTGCAGGTATCAGAACTACGAGAGACTTATCGGTCTCACAAACACCCAGACTCGAAAGAAATATTTGTGGGCCGCACAAACATTTCTCTTGGTGCGGGTATCGAACCCGCGGCCTCTCGTTTCACAGCCGGCGTCTAACCAACAACTAATAAACAAAGACCAGCAGTGAAAATAATGGTCGGTGATTGGAGTTGAATGGGGACAATGCAAGGCACAATAGACACTTGCCTGAGTATGTAAGCCTTTCTTCTGCAAAACAGGTGAAGGTCACAGAGCCATCCGAGACCCAGGCGGCCACACAGATCCAAAACAGCACTGATAGCTACCAAATGACCTGAAAATAAATACATACATACATAAACTCACGCCTTTATCCCCGAAGGGGTAGGCAAAGGTGCCACTAGGACACCCACAGTTCGCCTTGTATGTTCCGTCCTACGATGTGATAGGGGGCGAGCCTATCGCCATATCCGGCACAAATTCCTGACTCCGGGCTGATAATGAATAGAAAAATCCAATATCACTTTGCCCGACCCGGGACTCGAACCCGAGACCTCAGCTTTGTAACCGTACCGTAAATAAATACATATGACCTGTTTAAATGAAATGAAAATGAAAATAATTTATTGAATCCATTAAAATGTTCAACATTATTTGGATTCAGTCATTTTTTTATTTATCACCCGGTTCGAGAAGCGGTTTTCACTAGAGAAGACCGGGCAAGAAACTGTCTGTTGGTGACGGATGAGACGCAGCTGCCAACATGTTCACGGTGGTCGCGGGTCCAAATCCCAGGGAACACATCTGACGTTTCAGGTAAGTTCATGACGCGAACCGAAGTTTTAGCTAAGCGGTAACAATACTCGTAATCACATTTATTTTTATTTTTGTTCAATATGGGGTGAAGAGAAACGATGCTAACATGGAAATATCATAATGGTTTCTTAGATTTACGCGAATGTTACACATTGAAATAAAACTATTTTATACCGATTTTATCGCGATTTATTAACAATTTATTTATTTACGATTAACTATTTTATACGGACTCCGCCCCGTGACCACGAAAGCTGTAAAGTAATCGAAACGTCGCGTCGGGAAGTTAAAAAATGTAAAAATTAAACCAAATCGCGATAAAATCCGTATAAAATAGTTTTATTTTAATGAAAATATCAGCCAGTAGAAAGATTTCCTTAAGTTTAAAACCTCTTCGCTTCCAACAGATGGATGTGAAGATCCTTGGGGAGGACTATCTTCGGCAGTCGACTTCCTGTGTCTGAATAGATAGAAATATTTTTAGAAAACTATCTCCTTTCCTTAATACACGCGTGCTGGCTTGCACAGCCATAGCTTGACTGTTCAATCCATCTCGGCGCGAACCAAAAGGTTCTCTAATTCATTTTCCTGCCGCACAGTCAAGCTGTGGAACGGTTTGCACACGTGTTTCTTCCTTCCTATAATCCTGGGTCCTTCCTAGAGAGAGAGAGAGAGATTTCCTCACCAGCAGCAGACTTGCTATGTCCCGCAGCGACGGTGTAAGCTGGCAGGTAATACAGCGCGTACGGCGAGCCACACGACATCAGCGCCACCGACGCACAGAGCAGACCGAAGCGCCAGGACTTCAGCAGAGATACGTCTAGATACCTGGGAGTAAAGAAAATTATCCCTTTTTTTAAACCCTGACAAAAATAGAGTGTATAATTGTATGGTTTAGACTCTAAACTATACAATTATACAGTCTATTAGAGTATTTATAATTTAGAGGTAGCGCTGGTACTTCATAACGTAGATAAAAATAGTCCAACACGCACGAAATACTCGTTTGTCGATCCCATTGAATTTAAAAATAGCTCCAACTCGTCTCCACTAATATAGCAGTGCCACCAACATTACAAACAAGACTTGTTTTTCCGTTTTGAAGAATTATATGATAGCGCCACTTTTATTTATTAAATACTCTAACGGCCGGTTTCTATAATCTGTCTATCTATAATAGATTACATTAGATATTTTGATGCATTTTGTGTTTCATCTAACAAAGATAGATAGATATAGATGTGGTGCATATATTTATATTTATCTAGGTAAGATAAATGTATAGGTCAATGTTTATTTAATGAAGCGTAGAATTGTATCGACATAGTAATGGTAGCTATTTTAGGCTCTTGTTAAAGATAGATAGGATATAGAGGCCGGCCGTAAGAAGTATGGCTCGGCCAAATAAAAGTTATCAGCGCGCGAGAGCGTCCTGCGCTCGCCAACCCGCCTGGCAAGCGTGGCGAGTATCGGCAAAATACACCCAAAAAACAAATAAATACACCCAACAGTCACATACATAGTCCTGACGCCACACTAAGATCAAGTCCTGTATCAGGAACTACGAGTTTTCAGTCTCACAAACACCCAGACATGAAAAAAGTACCTGTGGAGCTCACAAAAAATTGTTTCGGTGCGGGGATCGAGGACGCGGCCTCAACTGTGCCATGGAGGCTTTTAAAAATCCCTCATGATACAAATAAAGAACAAGTTTATGTGAAGATGCTTGGGGAGGCCTATGTTCAGTAGTGAACTTCCTGTGATTGAAGAGATAGAGAAAACTCACCGCGATATCTTCTCCACGCAGCCCTTCTTCTTTTCCTCCACCACGTCAGGTTTGATTTCAACTTCCTGTTTGATGGCCACAGGTTCTGCTAGCTTGTTCTGGATCAGACGACTTGGGAGCGGCGGCCTGATGTACAGGGAACTGGGAAGAAAAAGAAATAGTTTAATAAAATGTTTTAGTGATAGTATTCAAGATGCTGTGTTCTTAGGGAAAGATTTATGTTCAGCAGAGAATTTTTGTGATTGAAGAAGAAGAATGCCTCGGTGGCGTAGTTGTACTACAGTTATTGCTAAGCTGAGGTCTCGGGTTCGAGTCCCGGGTCGGGCTGTGATATTGGATTTTTCTGTTCATTATCAGCCCGAAGTCAGGAATTTGTGCCCGATATGGCGATAGGCTCGCCCCCTATCACATCATGGGACAGAACATACAACGCGAAATGTGTGGGTCCTGGTGGCGCCTCTGCCTACACCTTCTGGGAAAAAAGGCGTGAGTTTATGTATGTATGTATGTACAATTTATCTTACCGACTTAGTTTCCTCCGGCTCGCCTTGTAAACGCAAGTACTGTCAGTAGACAGATCTTCAACAGAATGCAGTATCGACGAGGATCGGGTCGGTCGTAGGCGAAGACGAGCGACCTCTCGCGGAAGACCTGGGAAACACACGTTTATTTGAACATACAATGATCTTTATTTTGAATGTTTTCTTAAAATTGATGACCGGCAAAGTAAGCGCCTCGACGAAACTGCCATCTGAGTTTTGACAATGAATGAACTACTTAATAATAAATACACCCAACATTCACATACATAGCGCTGACCCCATATTAAGATCGAGTCTTGTGTCGTATCAGAAACTACGAGAGACTTCTCGGTCTCACAAATACTCAGACCCGAAACAAATGCTTGTGGTTCTCACAAACATTTGTCTCAGTGCGGGGCTCGAACCCGCGGCCTCTCGTTTCACAGGCGGCGTCTAACGTCTAACGTCGGAGGCTGTCTTTTGACACTATAGTAAAAAAAAGTTGCTACATAACCAACTTCAGCTATTAAATAAATTCAACATAAAAAGGGAGACATACCGACAACTCCCAAAACATCAAGGCCTTCGGAGTCTTCCGATTCTGATAATTGTGACGGTAGTTGTTGCCTCGCTACCTGCAAACAAATTTATGTAAATAAATAAATAAATACACCCAACAGTCACATACATAGTCCTGATCCCACACTAAGATCGAGTCTTGTGTTGTGGGTATCAGGAACTACGAGAGACTTTTCAGTCTCACAAACACCCAGACCCGAAACAAATACTTGTAAATAAAGGACAAAGCCCTTACACGTGGAGTTTCTCGTCTCGAAGATACGATTACCGTAAGGATATAAAACAGTTGCATCGTGTAAACATTTGAACACGATAATCTATGGCGGTTATGTCATGCGATAATCGCATATAGTGAGACAAACTTTTCTGGCCCGGTGAGAGTCGCTGTTATCGCATTTGGTGTTGCCAGTAAAAATAAATTAAGCAACAAAGTGGGTAAATAAGTCGTCGAATTAAAAATATTATCCAAAACACTATTATATTATTATGTATATATAGTGCAGTTCCATTAATAATACTATAATTAATATATTATATTATAATTCCATTAATAATGTATGTGACTAAATCATAACCTACTTTTTCCCACAGACCTCCTTTACAGTGAAGCCAAACTACTAAGAGTTCGCCAACTTTTTATCCTATACGCATGCCTTCAAAATCACAAATCTGTTTTAAAATCTGAGTACTACACAGAACTACGTAAAAAACGTGTCTTTCGTTTGCCCATTCACCCCGCCAAAACACACTTTGCCAATAGATTCCCATATATATAATAAGGAATAAGGATATACTATGTTTTTGTACTCCAAAACATCGTACACGAAATCCGAGTTTGTTTGCAGTCCCTTACTCATCTACGAATTATGCGCAGAATTCAATAGTAAGTCGCTTACAAAGAGTTTATAATAAGAAGTTTCTGTCAACTGATATTTTTCACGATAGCAAGGTAAAATTTAAAACAAATGTTTTAAAACTCCTTCATGAAGACAATGTCTAAACACATAAACACATGCAAATATTCACACACACACGCACTAACACACGCAAACACACACACATGCACCCACATTTACACACACACGCACACATTCTCAATATTTTATTAACTGATTTTATTATTACTATTTTGTTAATGTTATTACTTATTAAGTTTTGCTCAATTTTATTTAACGTTTCGACTGCCTATTATATAAGTTGTATTTTTAAAATGTAAATCCATTATTGGCCGTAAGATAAGTAAACCAGTTGTATTATAGTAGTATTAAGGGCTGTGGATTTTATGTGAATAAATAAATAAATATATCCCATTCCGTAGTACACAACTCAGTAAATGCACGCTGTGATATAAAAAACTGTACTGTCAAAAAAGCTAAACAAAAAATAACCACACTATTACTCCACCTCGATTACGACGAAACCGAAAATATTCTTTCCTCTTACATAAATCCACATGAATTATGAATGACTGCTCGTACTCAACCAACATAAAAGCATTTCTTTAAGTAAATATTTAATCCTCCATCTTCCACAACAGTTATTAAATAAAACGATGGAATTTTTAAAATATATATACTCGTATATACATACATATAAAGTTATGTATACACACTTTATACTTTCACAGTTTAATAGAACCACATACGCACACACATACATATCACGCTCACACACTCACACACCCAAATTTTTGTAAAAATAATTATATTTTAACTGGTTTCTCAAGACACAGACAACGCCTAATTTGAGGACCCTTGCAATATTCTTTATGTACAATTAATATTTTCAAATAAAGATTTTTTCATTTTCATTTTCATTTTTTCATTCATTTTTCACTTGTTTGAAGTTCGTTAAAAATATGAGAATATGCACACACTACATAATATGTATCTGGACTTGACGTTAAACACCTGGCAATTTGAAAGAAAGTGCATGGGTAAAATGTTGGCGTAATGTCAGCAAATGGCAAGCAGATTTCAAAATGGCGTCGTTAGTTCCTTTTTTGGCCACCGGGCCAGATAAGTTTGTGGCAGTGTACGATTCTCGCAAAAAAAACTGTCCCCATGTAAATGACGCTTAAGTTAGATCTAAAATCTTCGTTTCTGAGCTACGAATGTTGAACCGACTAAAAACAATTGTTTCTCTCCCTCCGTCTCTCTCATCAGCTACACAGAGCCCACTTGAACAATTATTAATTTGAATAAATTTTTCATTGTACACCAGCAAAAACAAACATAATAAAAATAAATACACCCAACAGTCACATACATAGTCCTGACCCCACACCAAGATCGAGTCTTGTGTCGTGAATCAGAAACTACGCGAGACTTTTGGTCTCACAAACACCCAGACCCGAAACAAATATAATAATATGTGGTTCACACAAGTATTTGTTTCGGTGCGGGGATCGAACCTGCGGCCTCACGTTTCACAGGCGGCGTCTAACCAACTGCGCCACGGAGGCTTAATTGTTGAAAAAATAAGAGTTTTACAAATAATTGTAGGTATTCGGACTGCCTCGGTGGCGTAGTACTACAGTCTACTACATAGCTGAGTTTTCGGGTTCGAATCCCGGGTCGGGCAAAGTGATATTGGAATTTTCTATTCATTATCAGCCCGGAGTCAGGAATTCGTGCCCGTTATGACGATAGGCTCGCGATATCACATCATGGGACGGAACACACAAGGCGAAATGTGGGTGTCCTGGTAGCACCTCTGCCTACCCATTCTGGGATAAAGGCGTGAATTTATGTATGTATGTACCTTAACTATATTTACCTCAATAAGACTAGGATGCATGATCTCGGAGAAAAAGTTCGATCGCTTGGCGTCCTCGCTGAGCAAGCTGTTCTTCTGGTTGAGGGACAGCTCGGCGTCAGGGTGGAACAGGTTCTGAAGACGGTTGTCCTTGGCTGGCTCTGGTTTACCTACCAACATAGGTGCAATTTGAATTTGCATGACGGCATTGCGTGGTGGCCTGTTGGTAACGGACCAGACGCCTACAGTTCACGGTGGTCGCGGGTTCAAATCCCAGGGCACACCTCTGACTTTTCGGAGTTATGTGTGTATTATATTCAATCACCACTCACTTTAACACGTTTACTGCGGCAAGTAAAATCATAATTCTTCATCTGGTGCTGCGGCGGGCCAAAATGCGCCCCCAATGATATTTCCGCCAGTGTGTGGCAGGTCTTTCTAGACCCACCAGCACTAGGATAGATTAAAAATTGCTATAATTTTGTGGAAACATAATGTATACTTTTTTTATATTGTTAGAATGACCTTGAACCCAACTTCCCCTGAGATAATCGTTTCGCACAAGCGAGAGGGACAAAGGTTTCTTCGTCCGCACCAGCTGAAGTACCGCGGCAGGCCGATATCGGCCTGTTACGAAGTGAACGTGTTAACGGTGAAGTAAATTGTGAGGAAACCTACATACCGTAGCGATTTTAAAGAATTTCTACGGTATGTAAGTCCGCCAACCCCAACTATGCCGGCGTTGTGGGCTATATGGCCTAACAACTCGCAATCGATTCTCTCGGTTGTAGAGGAGGCCCGTGCCCAGCAGTGGGATGTATATGGGCTGATGCAATACTAAGAGACCATTAGGGTTATCTTGTTCTCCTATATCTTGGACAAAGGACCATTATATCTTGATACAATAACAGAATAAGCGTCAACTAGAGATAATTAGCCATATTTCCTTAATACCTACTGTATCTACGCTGCACTTACCGTCAGGCATAATCACGTTGTTCCTCACCTTCAGAGATATCCTGCAGCAGCGTGGTATGTTCAGTGGTGGTGGTCGCTGGTGTACGTTCACCACTCGAGGTACACACTGGTGCTGGGCGGTACAGCGTCGCCGACACGCACACGTGCAGCATGCCACCACCTGAGAATACCATCAGAATTATCATCACCCACAGAAGAGGTTTTATTTATCAATCCACAAAAAAATTAAATAATGTTAGTGTACATCACATGTCACTGCACATCCACAAGGCTTGGATCATGAATGTGTTGCCAGCCAAATAAATTGGGAGAAGAGTGGGAGGGAAAAAGGATTTCCATACTTTTCCAGAGAAAGAATTGGGCATTCAGCAATCTCACTGCTGTAGCAAGCTGTGACTTCACGTCGATCTCCTGTGATAGTGGTACCGGAAGAGCCTGCCCATTCATGCTGAGTCATTGCTGACAACATGCCACCATTTTCAAAAAAGTTAATTAAAATAAAAACTCACCCAGTAATAACACAGTTCCATGGAGTCCGTACATGTCGACCAACTTCTCTATCAGCATGGGGAACACGAAGCTGCCAGCCGCCGTCCCGCTCACACATATGCCGTTCGCCAACGCGCTGGAAAAGGACGGATATATCCATACGAATGTTTCACTGAACAATTAAATTTCAAGAGACCACGAAAGCTGGCAAGCAATCGAAACGTAGTGAAGTTAAAAAAAAATTAAACCAAATCGCGATAAAATCCGTAAAAAAATAGTTTTATTTCAATGTGTAATATTCGCATAAATCTAAAAAACCATTATGCAAATTTCAAGAGCTTTAGAATAATATTCGGTCTATCGTCTTTAGCCAAAATGGGTCAAAGTTTTGCTCCTTAGTCCCTCTTCTGTATCAGCCCATATACATCCCACTGCAGGCACGGGCCTCCTCTACAATCGAGAGCACGATTGAGAGGGGTTAGTACAGTCCACGCTGGCCTAGTGCAAGGACTTTACATACCGTAGAAATTCTTTAAAACCGCTACGGTATGCAGGTTTCCTCACGATGTTTTCCTTCACCGTTATAGTACGTGGTGATTGACTAACAATACACACATGACTCCGAAAAGTTTGAGGTGTGCTCTGGAATATGAGCCCGCGGCCACCATCAACATGTAGGCAGCCGCGTCTGGTCCGTTAGCAACAGGCCACCATATACTTCTATACCTAGTCTGTATTTAATTTCTAGTCGTAAGATATAAATTGTGTTGTGTTAACTCAAGCAGCGGTTAGGGATAAATATGGGATTGGTTGTAGGTCTCTCATATGTGAGAGGCCTGGGTAGGTACCACCGCAATGTCTATTTCTCCAAACAGCAGTGTAAATGCACTGTTGTGTTCCGGTTTGAAGGACATTTTATGAGTAACTACTAGACATAATGAGACTTAAAATCTTACGTCTCAGGATGGCGAGCACAGTGGAATGCCAAGCTTTGTAATTCATGGTGTTAGGTTTTGCTAGTGTCCATGAGCGGTATCGTTTACCATCAGGCGAATGGCATGCTCGTCTCGCCATTCAAAAAAATGTAGATAATAAAAACTTTAATAGTTGGTATATTTACCGGTGCTTATCGAAGTATTGTGAGACGATCACGATGCCCGGAGTCGTGGACAGGCCTCCACCGATACCTAAAATATATAAATATACAACTTAATGATAATATAAATAATTTTTCCTTGTATTTGCAACGTTTTTCATTGATGCTCCGCTCTTATTCGTCATAGCGTGATGTTACACCGGGTACAAGACTGGAAAAACGAAGCTAGGTAGTTTTAGTGGTCATAAACACAATGCAACTAAAAATTTTGCAATAAAAACCATCGCAATGTCTATTTCTCCAACAAACAGCAGTGTAAATGCACTGTTGTGTTCCGGTTTGAAGGACATTATAGCCAGTGTAACTACTGGACATATTGAGACTTAACGTCTTATGTCTCAGGACGACCAGCGCAGTGGAATGCCAATCATTGCTTTCTAATTCATGGTGTTGTTTGGTTTTCTACTGTCCATGTGCGGTCGTATCGCTTATCAGACGAATGGATGCTCGTCTCGCCATTTAACGGAATAAAAAAAGTTTAGTATAGATAGAGAAGTAGAACTCACCAGTCATGACCCCGAAGCTGAGCAGGAGATGGAGCAGGCCGGTGCTGAAGTACGACAGCGCCAGCCCCGTGGCGCAGAACAAACCCCCGGTGAACACGACGAGGCGGCACGAGTACTTCTCGCATAGGGCGGAGGAGAGGGGCGCTGCGGACAAGAATATGTTGAGAGGAAATCAAATAATGGAGGAGAGAAGATTATGTAAGGGAGAACAGAAGATTAACATAAAATAAATACACCCAACAGTCACATACATAGTCCTGACCCCACATTAAGATCAATGAAGTCTTGTGTCTTGTAGGATATTAAATAATGGAGGAGAGCAGCTTATGTAAGAGAGAACAGAAGATTAACATACATACATACATACATAAACTCACGCCTTCATCCCCGAAGGGGTAGGCAGAGGCGCCACCAGGACACCCACATTTCGCCTTGTATGTTCCGTCCCATGATGTGATAGCGGGCGAGCCTATCGCCATATCGGGCACAAATTCCTGACTCCGGGCTGATAATGAATAGAAAAATCCAATACCACTTTGACCGACCCGGGACTCGAACCCGAGACCTCAGCTTTGTAGCCGTACCGTAATACAACTACGCCACCGAGGCAGTCAGAAGATTAACATAAAATAAATACACCCAACAGTCACTTAGTCCTGATCCCACACAAAGATCTAGTCTTGTGTCGTGTAACTACGAGAGACATTTCGGTCTCACAAACCCAGACCCGAAAGAAATATTTGTGGGCCGCACAAACATTTCTCTTGGTGCGGGGATCGAACCCGCGGATCGTTTCACAGCCGGCGTCTAACCAACTGCGCCACGAAGGCTGTATTTTATCCCACTGCTGGGCAAAAGTCTCCCTCCTGTCCCTCCACAATTCACGCTCTAACGAAATTTCAGGCCACATAGGCTCGAAAGAATCTAGGTCTCTTTAGCGTTTTTTTTTAAATACTCTTTAGCTGATGCATGTACACCAACGATTTGTTTTATTTAATACTGTCTTTTTTATTGTTATTTTGGATCTCGTCTGTTTTTTTTTGTTTTGTTTTATTTTTTGTTGCGTTATATTCTTCGACCCCACGTATAGTAGAATTGTTATACTATGATGGCTGCGGAGCCAGCTGAAAATCAGTGCTGTTGTAAAATAGCATATACTGAGCTGGTATCCTTTCTACGCACATCTTACAGCAAAATAGATATTAATGTAGACCTGACCTTTCCTTGTATTATATTATTATTTAGTTGTATTGTGTGTGTGGAAGAAATAAATGGTTTAAATGGTTTAAGTCTGCCGCGGCATTGTCGACCATCAGGTATCTATTGGGTAACGACATTTGCCCAACAATCTAGATGTATTCGAGTCACATGACATGGTTCCGTTTATGGAGTGCTGTTTTGCTTCCCACGCCACGCCGGTTTTTAAGCGAATTTCGCACAAGATTGTGTTGTAGAGGAGTTCAAATAATGGAGTAGAGAAGATTATGTAAAAGAGAACAGATAAAATAAAGATTTAAATAAATAAATAAAACAATGCAATAGAGAACAGAAGATCATCATCATCATCATCATCATCATCATCATCATCATCATCATCATCATCATCATCATCATCATCATCATCATTATCATCATCATCATCATCATCATCATCATCAGCCCGTTGCAGTCCACTGCTGGACATAGGCCTCTCCTAAGGTACGCCACAGAGCCCGGTCTGCTGCTTTACGCATCCAGTCGCTGCCGGCCCTTTTATGCAAGTCGTCCCGCCATCTGGCCAGAGGACAGGAAGATAATCAAAGAGAGAAAATAACTCTATTATGCAGAGATGAGAGATATGGCGATAGGCTCGCCCCCTATCCCATCGTGGGACGGAACATACAAGGCGAAATGTGGGTGTCCTGGTGGCGCCTCTCCCTACCCCTTCGGGGATAAAGGCGTGTATGTATGTATGTATGCAGAGATGTCGGTGAATGAGATTGTCGTATGCTCAAGACCCTTTTCTCTTACCATCCTTATTCCTTGTACTCCCAATGTCAGGCAGCACATCCATGGTCCAGCGTTGTGGATGTTCATGTGCAATTATCACTTATTAGGTGAGCTGTTTACTCGTTTGTCAGACCTATTGTATACCGGGTATATCAAGACTGCGACCGAAAACAGGTGGTAGTTTTAGTGGTTACAGACACGATGCAAATAAAAATTTCGCCAAAACAGTGACAGATTTTTTTTGGATTTTTTTAAAAATCGTCGCATTTGGTTGGCAAATACCTAGTTTTTGCGAAAATACTAATTTAAACCCTTACGTACCGTTGCGTGTTTAAAAATAAAAAGGTGTACATCATTATCTTAGTAAAACTATGTATACTATCACCCAAATACGACGATAAGTAAAAAATAAAAAAAAAAAGTGTCGATTTTATTGCGAAATTTTTACTTGCATTGTGTCTGAAGTCACTAATACTATCACCTGGCGTCGTTTTCGGCCGCGGTCTTGATATACCCTGTATAATAAAATCACCCTTTTTTACCTTAACCACGCGGGTAAAATCTAATAAAAACTACTCACCCAGCGCCAAGCACAGCGTGGACAACGCCGCGGGTATCCACGAGGCGACGGACTCGCTCGAGTCCGGGAAAGTCTCCATGATCTCCACATACAAGACTCCGTACGACTTGAACAGCCCGGCCACCCAGAACTGAACCATGAACGCGCCGAACACCACCACCCAGCCGTAGCCGCCGTCGGGGGGGCTTAGACTGGGGAAAGAGTAAATAAATAAATAAATACACCCAACAGTCACATACATAGTCCTGACCCCACACTAACATCGAGTCTTGTGTCGTGTATCAAGAAAGAAAGAAAGAAAGAAAAACGATTTATTGACACAACATGGAATGTACAGAAAGTTAACAATAAAATTAAACACAATAAATAGAGAAAAAAAAGAAAATATATAATTACGAAAAAACAATTAAAAAAAAACAGTACATAACATTTATATAAAAAAAAAGAAAAAAAAGACAAAATATATACACGCTCACATTGTGCCAACTAGGTAACCATCTCAGTAAAAAGCTGTGCAGTGAGGCCACTACACAGCGCTGGTTTTCAGTGGCCACCTATGGTAACGTCACGAAGCCAAACCAGCCTATCCAGTTACTATTTTATTAGTACATAATAACAACCAAAGAGAAAAAAATAAAAATACATTCAAATAAAATAAAGTAAAAAAAAATAAAAAAATCAGAAACTACGAGAGACTTTTCGGTCTCACAAACACCCAGACCCGAAACAAATACTTGTGGTTCTAACAAACATTTGTCTCGGTGCGGGGATCGAACCCGCGGCCTTTCGTTTCACAGCCGGCATCTAACCAACTGCGCCACGGAGGCTGTCAAATTGTGTCAGCTAGCGAGAGATATTCATGTCACGTTACAAGACGATTGCAATTCATCTGGTAAGTTATATTCCGTTAGTAGACAATGGCTACAAGTAATAAAATGTAAAAAGCGTGCAACAATACAGCGTTCACTCCCATCCTGTTTCCTTCCTTCCGACTTGTTGGTCCGGCAACGCATCCATGGTCCAGCGTTGTGGATGTTCATGTGCAGTGATTTCTTGCCATCAGGTGAAATGTTGTCTCGTTTGACGGATTACGTATTGTATAATACAGGGTATATCAAGACCGCGATCGAAAACGAAGCCAGGTGGTAGTATTAGTGATATCAAACACAATGTTATTTTTTACATATCGTCGTATTTGAGTGATTAAACATAGATGTTCTAAAATAATGACGTACATCGCTTAATTTTTAAACACGCAATGGTACGTAAGCGTTTAAATTACTATTTTTGCAAAAACTAGGTATTTACCCCTTAAAAACGATGATTTTTTTAAAATTTTTAAAAATAAATCCGTCGCTTATATTGCACAATTTTTAGTTGCATTGTGTCTGTAGCCCCTAAAACTACCACCTGGCTTCGTTTTCGGTCGCATTCTGGATATACCCTGTATAAACACTCACTCAGTGGACTCTGGCTGCGGGCGCAGTTTCCTGCTGGCGGCCAGCAGAGGGCGCGCGGTGACGGACGACAGCGTCAGCAGTGAGTCCTCCTCCTGCTCAGTCGGCGACATGGCGGACAGATACGCGCCCACTTGCTGCAGAGAAAGGGGAACAGACAGTCGTTTGAATAACAGAAAGAAAGGTATATTTATTTGTCACACAAGACAACGCACATACACGCTTAACAAAAATTTAAACATACAATGTTCATACATGATAAAAAAAAAAACAATATTTACTGTAAATGAGAATGCACGTGGCATCGCTGTGACAAAGTAGGTGACTGTGCGATGCCACACCGACAACAGCGAGTGATATTAAAGTTCCTCAACATTCCATACAAACATAGTTCCACTACTCGTCGATAGATGGCGCTATCTTAATTTCCTTCGACCTGAGTCATTTAGATTGTAGCATAATATTGTATTTTAAACCTACCGTAGCTAGTGGCAGCTCGAGTAGCAGGCTGGCGGGGCGCTCCCTCTGCTCGGGCGGCGCGGACTGCACGGACAGCAGCGAGCTGGCCTTGTCGGGCGACAGCGATGCCTGCAACACAATTGCGATTGGCAACTAGTTCACCAGCAACATCAGACAATGTTTATAGTTGCCTAGAATAAGGGGAAAAGGGAAGATGGTAGGATCATTTCGATGCCTGTCTGTCTGTCAAGGGTTATATATTTGTATATGTATATTGTTTTTTTTTTTAATTTATGTACCTATATAAAAATGTAATAAAAATATTACAAAATAAAGAAAATTGAGTCAACATCCCTATTCGTGCAATTTCAAAGACATTAAGAAGTGGTCTATATCTAACGAGCTTACCTCTGTGATGGCGTCTGTGGGTATGTCGATAGAACATGACAGCGGCGCTGATGATGTAGGTGGCGCTGAGGTGCCGAGCACTTGACTATCCAGGTTTGACAACTCCTGAAACAATATTTAAACCATCGTTAGAACAAGAAGACAACTTACAGAGAGACAAACTTATCTGGCCCGGTGGCCAAAAGAGGAAACTAACGACGCCATTTTGAAATGTCAATCTGCTTGCCATTTGCTGACATTACGCCAACATTTTACCCATGTACTTTCTTTCAAATTGCCAGGTGTTTAACGTCAAGTCAGATACATATTATGTAGTGTGTGCATATTCTCTAATTTTTAACGAACTTGAAACAAGTAGGTTATGATTTAGTCACATACCAATGTATTATTAATGAAACTGCACTATATATACATAATAATATAATAGTATTTTGGATAATATTTTTAATTCGACGACTTATTTCTCCACTTTGTTGCTTAATTTATTTTTACTGGCAACACCAAATGCGATAACAGCGACTCTCTCACCGGGCCAGATAAGTTTGTCTCTCTATAACATCTGCATTTATTTTTAAGAAAGAAAGTGGACTACAATATTACAGTACTGTATCAGCCCATATACGTCCCACTGCAGGGCACGGGCCTCCTCTACAATCGAGAGTACGATTGAGAGGGGTTAGTACACTCCACGCTGGCCTAGTGCGGGCGGACTTTACATACCATAGAAATTATTACAAATCAATACGACAATAACTCTTACTAAACTGGTTCATTAATTTCGTTGAAGGACCAAATTAGAAACAAGTTAAAATTTTGTTATTGACTCGGTGGCTTAGTTGTACTACGGTAGGACTACAAAGCTGAGGTCTCGGGTTCGAATCCTGGGTCAGGCAATAGATATTTGATTTTTCTATTAATTATCAGCATGCAGGAATTTGTGCCCGTTACGGCGATAGGCTAGCCTCCTATCACGTTGTGGAACGGAACACACAAGGCGAAACGTGGGTGTCCTGGTAGCATCTCTGCCTACACCTTCTGAGAAAAGGCGTGAGTTTATGTATCATTATAAAATGTTTTAAAAATAAAAAACCTGTGATATTACTGATGTGAATGTAAAGGCACTGTATTCAATACAGATATATATTGATTTTCCCTACACTACGAGTGCTTGGCTATTTCGGTCAGCTGTGACGTACAGAGAATCCGACTTCAATTGATTATTTATTCATTAAGGACGCATTGATCAGTATCAGAGGCAAACAGTAATATTTACTGGTGGTAGGTCTCTCATATGTGAGAGGCCGCCTGGGTAGGTACCACCGCAATGTCTATTTCTCCAAACAGTGTAAATGCACTGTTGTGTTCCGGTTTGAAGGACATTGTAGCCAGAGTAACTACTGGACATAATGAGACTTAACATGTTATGTCTCAGGATGGCGAGCGCAGTGGAATACCAAGCACTGCTCTGTAATTCATGGTGTTGTTTGGTTTTGCTACTATCCATGAGCGGTTGTAATGATAACCGACCATTAGGCAAATAGCGTGCTCGTTAGTAAGCAATAAAGGTTTTTATTTTATTTTATTAAAGAAATCATAAAAATTTTCGGAATTGCCGGGTATATCGCGTAATAACAAACAAAAGAATCGAAATAAGTTCTTGATTTAATAAAGGAGAACAACAGTTTCTACGCCTTTAGTTTTATATCTCTGCTTGGCATACAACGACCTCAGACACGAATAGAATAATCAATAACCATTGACTATGAATGAATCAGACTTGACAGTGAAACGTATTGTAAGGATTGAAGGAACACTCCGAATCTAAACCTCGAACATATATTTATTTAAAACATAATAATGGACTGCCTCGGTGGCGTAGTTGTACTACGGTACGGTTACAACTGGGGACTCGGGTTCGAATCCCCGGTCGAGCTAAGTGATATTGAATTTTGCATGATGAAAATGCAGGGCCATTTTTTTTTCATCGCAATGAATGGCGAGACGAGCATGACATTCGACTGATTATAAACGATACGACCGCTCATGGACAGTAGAAAACCAAACAACGCCATGTATTACAAAGCTTAGCTTGGCATTCCACTGCGCTCGCCATCCTGAGACATAAGATGTTGAGCCTCAATATGTCCAGTAGTTACTCTGGCTACAATGTCCTTCAAACCGGAACACAACAGTGCATTTACACTGCTGTTTGGAGAAATAGACATTGCGGTGGTACCTACTACTAATAAATTAAAAATGATCTCTCCCCATACCGTATTGTCACGAAGCGCGAGTGCGGTCAACGACTTTTTGAAAGTGCATTATAGAACTTAATTAAAACTAAATGGCCCGCCTGTGTGTCATTAGGAGTTTAAAACTACGCTTATTTTTTTCAATTATAAGTTTATGCATGTGTAATCTTTTCTGGTCTGCATTCCGTGGGGGTAAGAGAGAGGTGGATCTAAACTATAGTTTTATTTGGAGTGAATTTTTTCCCGTTTATGAAATATTTTTCTTTGAAGCCCCTCTTGTTAGATGTTCTGTGGTTTTATACCGGGTATATCAAGACTGCGACCGGAAACGAAGCCAGGTAGTATTAGTGCCTGCAGACACAATGCAACTACAAATTTCGCAAAAAAAAATATTCTTTACTTATTGAAATAAAACTATTTTAAACGGATTTTATCGCGATTTGGTTTAATTTTTACATTTTTTAACTTCCCGACGTTTCGATTACTTTACAGCTTTCGTGGTCACGGGGCGGACTGAGGTATTAGTCATCCGCTCATTGACTGTTACAATTTAACTACCCTTAATTTACAATTATTAAATTAAAAAGTTAATTTAAAAAGCTAACTAGTATTTCGTATAAAATAGTTTTATTTCAATGTGTAACATTCGCGTAAATCTAAGAAACCATTATTCTTTACTTATTGTTGTAATATGGGTGATAAATACAAAGTTTTCCTATAATATTAATGAACACCTCTTTGTGCGTGGTGGCCTGTTGGTAACGGACCAGACGCGGCTGCCTACATGTTCACGGTGGTCGCGGGTTCAAATCCCAGGGAACACCTCTGACTTTTCGGAGTTATGTGTGTATTGATAGTCAAACACCACGCACTTTACCAGGATATAAGAAAAGGAAAAGATGGGTGATACAAATAATAGTTTTTCTCATTAATCTTACAAGTACAGATAACGATCTATTACATAAGTGTATAATATGTATTTTGTACGTATGTATGAAGTGTTTGCATCTTCGTCCAGCCTATAAAAAAAGTTGTATTTTAATTTAACTTTTTAATTTTCTTTTTATGCACATGGCGCCCTGTTGGTGACGGACCAGACGCGACTGCCAACATGTTTCACGGTGTTGCGGGTTCAAATCCCAGAGCACTCCTCTGACTTTTCAGAGTTATGTGTTTATTGATAGTCAATCACCAGGTAGGTACTAGGTACTATAACCGATAACGGTGAAGGAAAACATCGTGAGGAAACCTGCATACCGTAGCGATTTTAAAGAATTTCTACGGTATGTAAGTCCGCCAACCCGCACTAGGCCAGCGTGGTGGACTATATGGCCTAACCACTCTCAATCGATTCTCTCGATTGTAGAGTAGGCCCGTGCCCTGCAGTGGGACGTATATGGGCTGATATAGATATAGATAGACCTCTTTATTTTTAAAAACGCAATGGCACGTAAGGATTTAAATTACTAATTACGCAAAAATTGTCGCTTTTTGCGAAATGTTTAGGTGCATTGTGTTTGTAACCACTAATACTACCACCTGGCTTCGTTTTCGTCGCAGTCTTGATATAACCTGTATTAGTAAATGTAGATTATAAAATTATTTATTGGTGTCGATAGAAGGCTTAAAAAGTTAGATGACGTCATTATAGTGTAGGAACAGTATAGTGCAGCGGTGTGAAAGAGACAGTAATATTTTTCCACTATGCCCCCACTTTAAATACTAAACGATCAAAGTTTCTTAATGTTGTTTTGACATAAATGCAATATAATTCAAAAATACACAAGTAAAATTTTGCCCCTTATACCGCGTTGATACGACAGATGGGCATTAAATTACACTACGTATACTATACGTCGTTAGTATTAATTCGACACGGCACAAAAATTAATAATACCAAAAATGAGATTTTGTTTGTTTCAAGCAAACTAAATAACCTACAAATAAGAGTAAAACGCAACCATCCTTTGTAAATAAATTTCACTGACCATTGATGAACTGAACTGGCAACGTCGCGCGGGGCGTGTGTTATCGTCGTGTCGTGGCGAGACGCCGCGCGCCGGCGCACCGCGCGTAGTTACGTAGTTTTGAAGGTAGTTTTAAGTCTAAAATTCGTTCTTTCCAAGCAGCGGGTATTTGCCGCGCTGGCACTCCCTCCTGATAAGGCACTATACTTTTGTTGTCTCGTCTCTTTGTACTGCCAATGTTATTGTGCGGGCGTTCCTGGGGCAATTGTGGCTGTCACCATACCTTTCGCGGTATGTACACAGAGCTAAAACTGTGTTTCAATGGCATTCGCCATAAATAAAAACCAAGCAGTGTATTCTGACGCGGTGTAAGTTACACGAGGCATTGTTAAACAGTTTAATTAGTCAACAACAATACAAAATCACAATTGTCGGCGCGAGATCGACAAGATAAAAGCGGCGCGGCGCGGCGGCGCAGGAGTTTTCGTGTTACATCCGTTCCGAAAGGATAGCGACGGCGCACTAAAATAAGTAATAACAATTTCTTTAGCAAACAATTTTTATTTGTTATGATGCAATAGCAACACACTGACCTATTTCTATTTCTTTTACGCGCGGGATGTTTTGCTATGATTTGTCTCTCTCGTAATGAAAGTGCAGGTGTGTATTTATTGCTTCCTTATTTGCATCGCCAACTTTTTAAGTAATTTAGTTGTACTTATTTATGTGACTTGTGTAAGAGCGGCAACAGCGCGTAGATTTTAGTAGGATCTATCGTTTTAAGGTGTTTGACCTGTGCGTTATACGTAATCAGCTGTTAGAAAAGCTACATCGTGTTCAAATGGAGCAAAAACTTACAAAATCACTTATGACTCAAATAGTGCTCCTATTTAATTGATTTTTAGTACAGAACTTGGAAATGGTACCTAGTATATGCAGTTTAAAAAAATGCCCATCGGTCGTATCAACTTTGTATAAAAGCTAAATTCACTTCCAAAAGAATTTAGCTTTTATATAAAACCTCAAATTAATTAAAAAAGATGATTCATCCGGCTTTGTAAAGAAATAAAAGGTCAAAGGTGAATTATGAAAGGTTCCGAATGAATCATTTTTCATCCTCTGAAAATAAATATTATTCATTGAAGCTTTTCTTCGCCATAGCTATATTAATTTGAATGTGTTCACGATGGAAACCAAGGCTGCACGTTTACTTTCCTTGGCTTTGTAATGTTGCACAACATGGCGATCAAATAAATTGATTTATTTACTCTTGCAATTGGGCATTCAACGGATGAGGTAACGATTAACTCCAAAGATTTTAGACTTTCTAGTATATATTAAAAATGTCGATGCGAGTTTGTTTAATTGTTTGTTAGGCTATAATTGCTCAAACGATCATAATGCCATTTTGCATACAGTTAGTCAGGGGTACAGAAAACAGAAATTGCCATGTATGGTATTTTTCATGCAGAAAACAAATTCACATTGCAGAATGGAATAAATTACTATTGCCACATTTAAGAAAATATTGATTCGATAGCGAGACATTATCCATAACTTGAATACAATAAAAAATACCAAATAAAGCTCATTTTATAATATAACATTAATTTACATACATACACTTACGTCTTTATCCCAGAAGGAGTAGGCATAGGTGCAACCAGGATTTTGCATACCATAGAAAATCATGATACTTGATAATTCACGCCTATTTCCCAGAAGGGGTAGGTGCAGGAAACGCATGTTTCGCCTTGTATGTTCCGTCCCACGATGAGATAGGGGCGAACCTATCGCCATATCAGGCACAAATTCCTGACTCCGGGCTGATAATGAAGAGATAAATCCCATATCACTTAGCCCGACCCGGGATTCGAACCCGAGACCTCAGCATTGCAGTCATACCTTAGCACAACTGCGCCACTGAGACAGTTGTATAAAAGCTTATAATTAAAAAACATCAAATAAGGCACATTTTTTAATATAATATTAATTTAACAATCATAAAATACTACACGCTATCTTTACCCCATCCAATAATATCTATCTAGTGTCTAGATTGTCTAGAACGTTCCGTAGTCTCAGCGCGGTTATTGATCGGATGTACGGTAGTCGCGACGTTCCGCGAATCAGGTCGATACTGCCTCGCCAACACGCCAATTATATCTATCGAGAGGTCGTGTAGGAGCGCTTTATAGACTGATCGTGTTGAAGACCTTTTGCCGGATGTTTTGAATTTGGAATTTGGAGTAGTGTTTAAAGTTTAAACTCGAAAGGGATTGGATGGATATAAGAAAAGGAAAAGAAGGGTGGTAGGAATAATAGTTTTTCTCATTAATCAAATACAGACAGTAATCTATTACATAAGTGTATAATATGTATTTTGTACGTATGTATGAAGTGTTTGCATCTTCGTCCAGCCTATAAAAAAAGTTGTATTTTAATTTAACTTTTTAATTTTCGTTTTAAGCACATGCCCTGTTGGTGACGGACCAGACGCGACTGCCAACATGTTTTACGGTGTTGCGGGTTCAAATCCCAGAGCACACCTCTGAATTTTCGGAGTTATGTGTTTATTGATAGTCAATCACCAGGTAGGTACTAGGTACTATAACCGATAACGGTGAAGGAAAACATCGTGGGGAAACCAGTACACCGTACGGATTTTGAAAAATTTCTACAGTATGTAAAGTCCGCCAACCCGCACTAGGCCAGCGTGGTGGACTGTACTAACCCCTCTCAATCGTACTCTCGATTGTAGAGGAGGCCCGTGCCCTGCAGTGGGAAAGTATTTGGGCTGATACAGACACAGATTTAGTTCTTTTTCTAACCACAAACGCCACACAAACAGCATTATCTTGTGTAACGCATGACCTAAATAAAAATGCACCAACGGATCTGGGTCATGATATGACCTAGGCTTAGCTTACTAGGCTAAAGGTTGATGCACTGGGCTGTAATAGTTTTAGGTTTATAATGAAGGACGCTACACAGCGTCTTACAAGGTTATTTATACATTGTTTTTAATAACTGCCTCGGTGGCGTAGTTGTATTACGGTACGGTTACAAAGCTGAGGTCTCGGGTTCGAGTCCCGGGTCGGGCAAAGTGATATTGGGTTTTTCTATTCATTATCAGCCCGGAGTCAGGAATTTGTGCCCGATATGGCGATAGGCCCGCCCCCTATCACATCGTGGGACGGAACATGCATGGCGACATGTGGGTGTCCTAGTGGCGCCTCTGCCTACCCCTTCGGGGATACAGGCGTGAGTTTATGTATGTATGTATGTTTTTAATAAGTTTTTTTTAAATAGACAAAGTTGATACAATGCGCCGTATGGTAAGCGCAGTGCAGATAGAGTATCCACATGAGATGTTCATCTCCACACAATGATGCCTGATTGTATCCGGATTTACAGAACCAGAAACGGGAAGCGTGGCTCACTATAATAGGTCTTCAACAACTGCATACAGGTGAAATTCTTTCCAGAATTTGATGCTATTAGCAACATTATCGAATGGGGTTATAATAAATACACCCAACAGTCACTTACATAGTCCTGACCCCACACTAAGATCGAGTCTTGTGTCGTGTATCAGAAACTACGAGAGGCTTCTCGCTCTCACAAACACCCAGACTCGAAACAAATAGCTGTTTTTATTGCCCTTACAGGCAGACGAGCTAGCGGCCCGCCTGATGGTAAGCGGCTACCGCTGCCCATAGACCTTCGCAGTGCCAGGGGTCCAGCACAACAAAGTCGCTGCCTACCTTAAGCAGAGTACTCTATTTAAGCCTCTTTCTTTAAGCTTTTTAAGCTGTGGATTACACAAATATTTGTCTCGGTGCGGGATCGAACCTGCGGGCTCTCTTTTCACTCGTATCTATCTGCGCAACGGAGGCTGTCAATAATACAGCGTATGTTATATTTTTCAAAATCATTGGGTTCGATACCCCGCTAGGAATATTTATTTTTTAAAAATCTAAGTACACAGTTTTAGTTTTCTTTAAAATCATGCTCGTGACACCCTTCAGTATTGTTTTATATCTCAGTTTCTGATTTGGCCATCAACGCCCACTTGAAAATTTCACCCTGTATACGTAGTTTGAATTCCGGATAAATTCGAACAACCAATTAGCTTTTAAGTAATTGGCTACCTCACTCACAAATCACAATAATGTTGTATAAAGCCAGAGAATTTCATTGTAGCCAGAGTAACTACTGGACATAATAAGACTTAACATTGTATGTCTCAGAGCGAGCGCAGTGTAATGCCAATCATTGTTTTGTAATTCATGGTGTTTGGTTTTGCTACTGTCCATGAGCGGTCGTATCGCTTACCATCAGGCGAATGGCATGCTTATTTATGTATTTATTATTTACTAGATTCTTTTCTTATTTGGAATTTTCTATCCCATCCCATTATATCCCGCCCGTCCCGTCTTATTTTCACTGAAGGCAGTAATCCAGTCCCATCCCATCCCTTTGAGTTTATAAAAGTTACAAATATATCGGAATTCCTTCCTCATCCCACGGGAGCACTATTTTTTTTCGGTATAAAATGTAAGCCTCAGTGGTAATCCAGGACATCAGCTACTTCCATATCAGATTTAATCGAAATCCGTTAAGCTGTTTCTGAGTTCATCGCGTACAACCGCACAAACAGTAAAAAAATCTAAAATCATTGTTTTGGGTTCTATTACGTTAATACAGACCCTCCATATTAGTTTTTCTCATTTATCTTTCATGTACAGACATCGATCGGTTACAAATTTATTATATGTATAGAATAATAAACATTCATAAATAAACTCACGTCTTTATCCCAGAAGGGTTAGGCAGAGGAGCCACCAGGACACCCACATTTCGCCTTTTATGTTCCGTCCCATGATGTGATAGCGGGCGAGCCTATCTATATATCGGGCACAAATTCCTGACTCCGGACTGATAATGAATAGAAAAACCCAATATCACTTTGCCCGACCCGGGATTGGAACCCGAGACCTCAGCTTTGTAGTCGTATACCACCGAGGCAGTCGGAAAAATAAAATATTGTAATAATCATAAAATACACATTCCTTGCTCCGATAATTCTTGGGGTGTGAGAAACCCCACGCAGTTTGCGGTTTAACTTTTAAGCACATTCACAGAAGGTTAAACAAGAAGGAAAGACAAGTTTGCTACGGCGCACCTAGAGATTGCTACGGCGCACCGAAATAGTGCTACGGCGCGGCAAGTGATTGCTACAGCGCTACGAGAGATAGCTACGACAACCAGAAATTGCTACGGTGCAATGAAATTGCTTCGGCGCATGAGTCATAATAATTAAAGCGAATTGGCCTTCAGTTCACATTAAGAAATTCGTGTGCAGAGTTCTTTGGTATGCAGGCTTCCTTGCAATGTTTTCCTTTACCATTTAGTTTCAATGCCGACTGTAAAACGCGATGCCGCGGGTTCGATCCGTACATTGAGATAAATGTTTGTACACTAAAAACGATTCGTCGTCACACAAATATGACCAGAAGCAGCTTTGGAGTGGGCGAGTGTGGGCGGCCGCCCACGACCTCGCGGGACAAACGCTTCCAGTAGCTATTTTAAGGCGTAAATTATAGAAAATATTTGCAGTTGATTTAATAAAAATCGTGAGCTTAATAAAATTTAGCTTACACCGAGAATTCCCGTAAAATATTCTTTTATTGCTGTGAATGGCGAGACATGTCATTCGCCTGATAGTAAGCGATACGAACGCTCATGGACAGTAGCAAGACCAAACGTCATGAATTACAAAGCCTTGCTTGGTATTCCACTGCGCTCGCCATCCTGAGACATAAGATGTTAAGTCTCATTATGTTCAGTAGTTACTCTGGTCACATATATATATTCCTGATGATACCTTCGGAGTTAAATGCGTGAGATAACGTGGATGTATATTGTAGTCAAGATGTATCTTAAAATTACCTATAGGTAATAACTCCACATAGGTGTAATGAGGAAAGTTCAATGACCAGAGATTTTTTTATATCTCTTGACATGTACCGCTTTATTGGTTTCTTATATTTACGCTAAAGTTACACATTAAAATAAAACTACTTTTTTACGGATTTTATCGCGATTTGGTTTAATATTTACAAATATTATTATGGGAAGGCAATGGGTTCTAGCCCGTACAGCCTTGTAATTCATAGTCATACTGTAAAAAAAATGTGTTGCAATTTATGGTTTTTATATTTACTGTAAAGTCTTAGGTTTGACTCCCCATCAAGCAATACATTTTGTAGATGATTTTTATTTAATAAAAATAGATATTGTCTATATTATAATTTGTTTATGTGTGTAGACACTATAACGGTGAAGGAAAACATCGTGAGGAAACCTGCATACCATAGCTGTATGATTTAAAGTATGTTAAGTCCGCCAACCCGCATTAGGCCATGCTAGACTATATTGCCTAACTCCTCTCAATTGTAGAGACCTGTGTCCTGCAGTGGGACGTATAGGCTAAAGTATTTAGTCTGAAGTTATGCAATTACTCACCTGGTTGAAATTAAACTCCCGTGGAAGCGACATCGCCGAATATCAGGCGGTAACGATTTAATTTGAAACTGGTTCTCCGACTCGGTGGATTCTAATGTATCACTTTTTGTATCGTAAACGGCTTTAACCGCCGTACACATTGGTTTCGGTTTAACTTTTACTACTTCAGACGCCGTTTTGCTGATTTGTATAGACTGATTACGAAAAAAACTCCTTTTTCGGTATAAATACTCTTTGGTTGTTTCACGGCGATGCGCTCATGTTTTTCACTTGTAAAAACTTAAGTTTTAAGGTATTTAACGCTATTATATCCGATTAGTAAGACACCCGGAGTCTGACTAAGTTAATCTTGCCGGAGCATGCGTAATGGGCTGGATCAATAATCTGGTTTTGTTATGTTGGCAATGGGACTTGTCAGACGGCAGGGCTACCAACATTGAGCAGATAACTTCATTACCTAGACAGCATGACTAGATAAATGAATTATGGTGGAAAAGAGATAATGCTATGCTGAAATATGTGTGTATGAGCAAGATATGAAAATTTTGTCTCGGTATACCGCAATTTACGACTTTGAAGACAGACTTTTTCAAGTTTGTAGATTAGTTAAAATCTTAATGTTCTTTGGGACTTGAGAGATATAAGGGGTAGGCAGCGGCGCTACCAGGACAGCCACGTTTCGCCTTGTGTGTTCCATCCCACGATGTGATAGGGGGTGAGCCAGACGCCATATCGGGCACAAATTCCTGACTCCTGGCTGATACTAAATAGAAAAATCTCATATCACTGCTCGACACGGGATTCGAACCCGAGACCTTGGCGTTATAAGCGTTCCGTAGTAATAAATTACAATAAATATTTCTATAATATATTGCTATTATAAATAGATATATCAACCTATGTATATCTATATAGCTATCTCATGTATAATAAGTTTAAAATTGCGGGATGTCGGGCACAACATATAGAATTGATTGCCCCTCGGGCCGAAATGTCCTGGAGTGGAGGCCACGTACAAGCAAGCGAATTTAGTTAGAATTTAGAAACAAAACAGAATTAGAATTTTGTGTTAGATTTTTACGGTAAATAAGTATTTAGAAGAAATTGTTGGTTAACGCAAGCTGTGTAAAGATAAGGCACGGATTCGATTACTCAAGTATAATACGACGCACAAATATTAACGTGTTTGTTGATAGAGCTAAATGTCCTGAGCTATCATGAAATTGTGGCACACTGGTGGTATGTCTCTCATATGTGAGAGGCCGCCTGGGTAGGCACTAGGCACCACCGCAAAGTCTATTTCTCCAACAAACAGTGTAAATGCACTGTTGTGGTCCGGTTTGAAGGACATTGTATGAGTGACTACTGGACATAATGCGACTTAACATCTTATGTCTCAGGATGGCGAGTACCAATGCCAAGCAAGGGTTTGTAATTCAGTATTGTTTGGTTTTACTACTGTCCATAAGCGGTCGTACTGCTTACCATCACGCGAACTTACCACCAGTCAAGCTGTGGAACGGTTTGCCATCACACGTGTTTCCTTCCTATAATCCCGGGTCCTTCCGCCGTAGCGTGAAGAGGCATCTCAGCGGGCAGGCATTGTATCGAATGGTATCAGACGGTAGTCTCTATCTGGACGGCATTAGCACTTACCACAAGGTGCAATGCAGTCACTATGCCGTGCCAGATATAAAAAAAAACGTAAATATTTGGTGAGCCCGCCATTTTGATGCAAATAATTTTTGATAATCTTTACAGGGTGTCCTTATAATCGAGGTCAAGCCGAAATCTGGTGAAGAGCACTGGCAGATACGAGGCCACCCTAGAGTATTATAATTGAAATTCATTATTTTATTTAAATTGAATCGTCAATAATTGAAAATAGTTGAAAATTAAAGGTAGTTAAATTGTAACATGATGAACGGATGACTAATACCTCAGTCCGCCCCGTGACCACGAAAGCTGTAAAGCAATCGAAACGTCGGGAAGTAAAAAAATGTAAAAATTAAACCAAATCACGATAAAATCCGTAAAAATTGTTTTATTTCAATATTGAATCGTCAAATCAAATCACCGAAAAGTGATCACGATTGTAATAAGTGCTTTGTGTTTGGTCTGTATTGCATTTCGTTACACTGTACATACATACATAAACTCACGCCTTTATCCCCGAAGGGGTAGGCAGAGGCGCCACCAGGTAACCCACATTTCGCCTTATATGTTCCGTCCCACAATGTGATAGGGGGCGAGCCTATCGCCATATCGGGCACAAATTCCTGACTCCGCGCTAATAATGAAGAGAAAAATCCAACATCACTTTGCCCGACCCGGGACTCGAACCCGAGACCTCAGCTTTGTAACCGTACCGTAATACAACTACGCCACCGAGGCAGTAGAGTCAGTAAATAATTATTTTTTTTAAATTTAGTAACATATAGTTACACTGTATGTTGCTAAATTTAAAAAAAAATTATGGTGTTTAATTTTTTGTGGAAAATGCTATAAAGTAAGGGTTCAGTATCCAGTAGGGTTTCCTGGACAATTTTTTTTTTAGGCTTAGGTAGATGAGCCTGCAGCCCGCCTGATGGTAAGCGGTCACCGTTTATGGACCTTTGCAGTGCCAGGGGGCTAGCACAAGGTCGCTGCCTACCTTAAGAAGAGTACTCTGTTTAAGCCACGTCGTGACAGAGCATAGAATAACCCTACAGTGCCCCTAGCCGGAACATTTTGAAGTATCGTATAGTAATTCTCGTATAGTATCGTAAACGCTTCCCGCTGTCATATTTTAGTTCCAAATACGCTCACAATGGCGCTGTTTAAATTCCCATACAAAATTTTACTATTACTATTCTATTACGATACTGTAAAATGTTCCGGCTAGGGGCACAGAGCTGATTTATGGTAAACTAGCTTCTGCCCGCAAACTTCGTCTGCGTGGTTAACTTTATTTGAAATCTCCCATCCCGTCCCGTTATATCCCGCCTGCCCCGTCTCATTCCCACTAATGGAATGTAATCCAGTCCCTTCCCATCCTTGAGTATAAAAAAGTAGCAAATATATCGGAATTCCTTCTTTATCCCACGGGAACACTAAACTTTCGGGATAAAAGTAGCCTATGTTACTTCTAATATCTCCAAGAATATGTGTACAAAGTTTCATGATAATCGGTTGAGTAGTTATCGCGTGAAAGCGTAACAAACATACTTACATTCACATTTATAATATTAGTAGGGATAAAAGGAAGGGGTCTCACAAAAACAGATACCAGTCAATTAACAACTATTATTTTAATGTACAATCTTACTCATAACACATGCTATTTTCATATTTACCGTAGTGCAGCATAATATCCTCGCGGTGCCAACCAAAAACCACCCTTAAAACAAAGGCATAGAGTCTGAAACGTCGAGACGTCATTCGAGACAATTTTCTATTTTACGTTTTTCCTTGGCACCGCCAGGACAAAAAATTTATATCTATTAAACGAATTCTATTGTCTTAGTCTAAAAATTAAAACATACAATTTTCACTAAACAGAGTAAACACTAATTTCGAAAATAAATCTAAGGATAGAAATTCCCTGCGTTTTAAATTTGTCATTGACCTGGCAACACCGCCTCGACGGCTTGCAACACTGAAAATTAAAAACCTGGCACGTTTTTGTACCTTAAAATGAGGACTTTTTTTATCTAGAACTACTAGAATTATTTTTCAGTACGCAAAAAAACTATGGTTTTCGTAATAATTTGACCAAATATTTTGCCAATTGATACTTCTGCTAGATAAAATACTGGGGGATTTTACATACATATAAATTACACCCAAGTCACATACATAGCGCTGACCCCACTCTAAGATCGAGTCTTGTGTCGTATCAGAAACTACGAGAGACTTTTCGGTCTCGCAAACACTCGTCTCTGTTTGGGTCGTAGTCTTCGTTCCACAGCCGGCGTCCAAACAACCACGGAGTCTTGAATTTAGATTTGAAATCTGTGTTCATAAAGTTCATTTTTCATTGACTATCAATACACACAAACCCCCAAGTATTTCACCTGAATTCATTTGTTCAATGCCTTTTTTATTGGCACAAATGACAAACGTGTACCGTTTTTTTTATGCTTAGCTGTATTACACCCCCAATATTCCATCTTTCAGAAGTATCTAGCATTCATACAAATAAGAAAAACATATTGAATAATAACTAGAATAGACCTTTAGCATTTTTTTCCGCGCGGACACACCTCAATTACCGTCGTATGTGTTATTAATGGGCAGTGTCGATAAGGCATTCTATAATTAACACCAAAATTTAACTCAAAATTTAAATTATTACACCAAAACATTTATTTATAGCTATTAATATTAGGTATACCACGAACCATTATATTAAAACCCTAATATAAATGCGAAAGTCAGTTTGCCAATCACCATGAAATTTCGCATACACGTATTTTTCATAACACATTGTTCCTATTGCGATAAATTGAGAGACGAGCATGCCATTCGCCTGATGGTAAGCGATACGACCGCTCATGGACAGTATAAAACCCAAACACCATGAATTACAAAGCAATGCTTGGCGTTGAATGCCATCCTGAGACTTTGCAAGACAACCGGTACACAACAATGCATTTACACTGCTGTTTGGCGGAAGAAATTGACCCGAAACGATTGACACTATGACGAATCCTAAATTGTGTTCGGTGGTTTTAAATTTCTATGTATTACACATACGGGTAAAGTTTTGTGTTAGCCTACACGTCCCACTGCAGGGCACGGGCCTCCTCTACAATCAAGAGTATGTTTGAGAGGGGTTAGGCCATATATCGCTGGCCTGGTGCGGGTTTAGTAGTTCATGGTATACCTATTATAGAAACATCAAGATGTGTCCGACGAAAAACGTCCTAACTATACTATTATTTAAAAGGCATTTATATATCTATAGAATTTACAATTTAATAACATGAACGCGTATATAAACATATTTATTGTGGCTTCAAAATAATTTTCAATTTTATTTGAGCGGACATCGAGAAATAAATTCATACACCCAAGAATCACATACATCATTAAGATCAAGTCTTGTGGATCACACAAATATTTAGGATTGAACCCACAGCCTCACGTTTCACAGCCGGCGTCTAACCAACTGCGCCACGGAGGCCGTCTACATCGATGTGAGTTTCAGTCACCTTATAACATTGTTCTAGCAATTCTCGTTATTATTCGTACTCGAAGAACAATATCTTATGTTATAATATGAAATATAGTAAATACATGTAACATATAAATACACAAATTACATATATTACTTTTCTTCGGACAATTTTTTTTTCTGAAAGAAATAAAATATTTTTTACACTAATATTTCATGTGTCCACTAATTTTATAATTTTTACAGTAATATTTCATGTGGCCACAATTTTTTTTGTAATATGATTTAATCCACTTTAACGGTGGTTAAAGCTAGTAATATAAAATCAAACATCATTACAGTTTATTACAATTGATTTACTTATTATGGTACACACCGCAGGTACTTTTTGTTGAGTAATACTCAATATTTTTTTTATATTTTATAGGGGGCAAACGAGCAAACGGTTCACCTGATGGTAAATAATCACCGCTACCAATGAAAATCTGCAACACGGCATGGTGATGCGTTGAAATTAATTAATTAAAAAATAATTTAAATTAATTTGTAATATTGCTACATACATAAACTCACGCCTTTATCCCAGAAGGGGTAGGCAGAGGCGCCACCAGGACACCCACATTTCGCCTTGTATGTTCCGTCCCATGTGATAGGGGCGAGCCTATCGCCATATCGGGCACAAATTCCTGACTCCGGGCTGATAATGAATAGAAAAACCTAATATCACTTTGCCCGACCCGGGATTCGAACCCAAGACCTCAGCTTTGTAGTCGCACTGTACAACTACGCCACCGAGGCAGTTTATTGTTACACAACGCTTATCTACAAAAAGTAACTGCGGTATGCTTTCACCATCAAATTATTTTTTGCTGTAATTTATAAATACACCCCAACAGTCACATACACAGTCCTGACCCCACACTAAGATCGAGTCTTGTGTCGTGGGTATCAGAAACTACGAGAGACTTTTCGGTCTCACAAACACCCAGACCCGAAACAAATACCTGTGGATCACACAAATATTTGTTTCGGTGCGGGGATCGAACCCGCGGCCTCTCGTTTCACAGGCGGCGTCTAACCAACTGCGCCACGGAGGCTGTCTTTATGTCTCTTTAATATCATAATGTCGATTATAATCCATAGAATTTAAACAATTTATTTCCCGATACCCGCTCCAGTAGAATACCTTCATATATTGAAACTATATTACTTCATAACATCCTATTTGGATCAAAATCTGTATACAGGGTATCTCAAGACCGCGACCGAAAACGAAGCCAGGAGGTAGTATTAGTGATATCAAACACAATGCAAGTAACAATTTTACAAAAAAAATCGTCAATATTTTTTTTGTTATTTTTTACATATCGTCGTATTTGAGTGATTAAACATAGTTTTTCTAAAATAATGACGTATATCGCTTAACTTTTAAACACGCAATGGTACGTAAGGGTTTAAATTACTATTTTTGCAAAAACTAGGAATTCACCCCTCAAAAACGATGATTTTTAAAAAATTGTAAAAAAAACATCCGTCGCTTAATTTGCAAAATTTTTAGTTGCATTGTGTCTGTAGCCGCCAAAACTACCACCCGGCTTCGTTTTCGGTCGCGGTCTTGATATACCCTGTATATAAAGCTGATGAGTTTGAACACGCAAATCTCAGGAACTATTCGTCCGAATTGAATGATTCGTTTGGTGTTGGATAGGCCACTTTTCGAGGAAGGGTACTTTATACTCCCGGGGAAATAACCGGAACTTTTATGCAGTAATATAATTCCATTACTATCAATATAACCAGCATATTGTCTATAAATAAAATTGATAACTGTAAATTTAATAAACGACCCTATTGCTTACACATTAAGAGCCAATTTACAAAATTGTCGCTTACTCCGTTCCGCTTCTCGGGTATATGAACGGTAAAATAATGTCTTTTATAGGACACCGGTTAACTAGTATTAATAGTTAAATGTACCTCAGTTACCACGGTTTTTTATCCGCGATTTCATTATACGCGCTAGCACAAGTAATTTCATTTTAAAATCGAAATTACTAACAGTTCTTTTCGTATAATTTAGATGTAGTATTGAGAAATTTACTAACTGGGGTCACAAAACACCCCATTTAAACGGGGTGTCTTGAACCCCTAGATATTTTAAGCCTTACAAATTTGTTATCTGAATCAAACCAACTCAGTATCTTATATATTATCACTGTATTGTAAACTAGTATAAAAAAGCATCACTAGATTTTCTTTATTCTAAATATTTCATCTTATTTAATGAATTACTTTCAGTCGAAAACCGTGGTAACTGACATACACGTAAAAACTAATTTTAACTAACTAAATATTCACAAAGTGGCGCGCTTGTATAGACAATGAAAAATCTAGACTAATATTATAAAGAGGAAAGATTTGATTGCATTGAAAAGGCTCTGAAATTACTGAACTAATTTGAAAAATACTTTAACCATTACAATCCTGCTTTATTTCTATGAACATAAGATGATAAAATATCTGGGCCGGTAGTTGAATAAAATGTATATATTTCAATGCATTGCTATGAGATCTTGTACGAGGAATTTTAGTGCCATGAATTATGTAGTATGAGACAAATACATAAAATAGGCTACTTGAAGAAATTGATACTAAAATTTACTATGGTCACTAAAATTTGAGACCTATATGTTCTTAAAAATACTGAAAACTTATTTCATTGGCAGCAATTTTGTATATGAAACTTTTTTTTTACACTGAAAATTTGGGGATATCTTACCACTTGACCATAAAGTTTATAATCATTTTCCCTTGTCTATGCCCAGCGCGTCACTGCACAGTACAACTAAATTTTAAAACAACTTTACATAATTTTTTTTTTATTTTTTCTCGTTCACTCACTAGTCCTTTTCACGTTAACTTCTGCGGAGCCCCGGCAGAATTGTAGGCATTATTTATATATTTTTTGTAAATTTGTACACTTATCTGAAAAGGAGAAAGGTTATTTTAGAATTTTTGAATAGTAATGTAGTTCAATTCTATAAAGTTGTCTGCTTCAGGACTTATACGTCTCACTGCAGGGCACGGGCCTCCTCTACAATCGAGAATACGATTGAGAGGGGTTAGGCCATTTAATCATATGGCCATATGTTAGGTTCTATAAAACACCTCCATAACCATTAAAAAGGGTTAGGCCAATGCTGGCCTAGAGCAGTTTACACTTTTCTCTTGTAGTATGTAATACCCACACAAGATTTATTACTGTGGAGTCAAAATGTGACTATTGGGTGTATTTATTTGCTAACTTAGATTAACATGGCCTAAACCCTCTCAATCGACCTCTTAGCTTTAAAAGAGGCCAGTGCTCAGCAGTGGGTAATCATAGCGCTTATTATAGTACATGCACTGTATCAGCCCATACACGTCCCACTGCAGGGCACGCGCCTCCTCTACAATCGAGATGCCCCTGGACTAGCTGCTAATAAAAAAATATACAGGGTATATCAAGACCGCGACCGAAAACGAAGCCGGGTGGTAGTTTAAGTAGCTATAGACACAATGCAACTAAAAATTTCGCAAATATGCAATAGATTATTTATTAAAAAAAATTAAAAATCATAGTTTTTAGGTGGTAAATCCTTAGTTTTTGCGAAAATAGTATTTTAAACCCTTACGTATCATTGCGTCTTTAAAAATAAAAAGGTGTACATCATTATTTTGGAAAAAATATGTATTTATCACCCAAATACGACGATAAGTAAAAAAGTTACCAAAAAAATTACGATTAATTTTGCGGAATTTCTAGTTGCATTGTGTCTGAAGTTACTAATACTACCACCTGGCTTCGTTTTCGGTCGCAGTCTTGATATACCCTGTATAAAAACCGACTCACTTCGTTGAATTTTTCCTCTGCACATTAACCTTCTCCGGTTTAACCGTCTTCTCGGGCTTCTTGGTCTTCTCCAGGACTTTGGTCTTGGCGGGCTGCGCCAGGGGCTGCGGGGGCGGGGAGGTCTTGTCGCACGCGGGAGGGGTGGGGGGCTTCTTGGGCTTGTTGGCTCTCGCCGCGGCCGCGTAGTTGATCGGCTTCGGGATGGACGGGTCCTCCGTTTGCGGTGATTGGGGCTGTAAATGTTGAAATAGTTATTTTATTGCCTCGGAGTTGTACTACGGCACGATTACAAAGCTGACGTTCGAATCCCGGGTCGGGCAAAATGATATTGGATTTTTCTATTCGTTGTCGGGCCGGAGTCATGAATTTATGCCTGATATGACCATAGGCTCGTCCCCTATCACATCGTGGGACGAAACTTACAACGTGAAATGTAAGTGTCCTGGAATATCGAAATTACAACAAAATCTCACCTTGACCTCCTCCGCGACACACGGCGCCACTTCTTCCAGCTTTTCTTCCTTCACTTCCCTCTTCTCCTCTCTCACTTCTCTCTTCTCTTCTCTAACTTCCCTCTTCTCTTCCACCCTGGCATCGCTCTTAACACTCTTAACTTCCTTCTTCTTGGGCTGGACTTTCGTCTCGGACTTTATAATTTGCGGTTTAACCTTCGCTTTCACCTCGGGTTTGAGAATCTGACTCTTCTTGGGGTCTGGTTTGGGTCGCGAGTCTTTTTTGGGGTCCTTTGGCCTTTTGTCAAGGGGCTTCTCTGTGATGGGTTGTATGTCTGCTGCGCTTACTTCGGGCGGGTCTTTTTGTGGTTGTACGGGGTCTGGAAATTTGAGAAATTTGTTATTGTGGAGTTGTTAAGTATCAAAACTTAACAAACTCAAACAAGACTCGATCTTAGTGTGGGGTCAGGACTATGTATGTGACTGTTGGGTGTATTTATTTATTTATTTATAATGCATTTTTTTACCTCCCTTACCCTCCATAAACTTAGTACCTAAGTGACCATTTTTACTAAGTTATAAATACGCGTATAATATCCCCTATTTTTTATTTAATAGACTCGCCACCTATCACATCGCGGGACGGAAAATACAAGGCGAAACGTGGGTGTCCTAGTCGCTACCAGGGTAACCTCAGCCTACCTTTTACGAGAAAACGGTGTGAGTTTATGTATTTTTTATTTAAATAACAAAAAAGCAAATGCACATAACGCGTTCTATAAGACAAATTAGTAAACATGTGTGTTGCAGACTAAAAAAAAATTAAAATAAAACTATTTTTATGTCCGCCCCGTGACCACGAAAGCTGTAAAGCAATCGAAACGTCGCACAGTGGGTCGAAACGGCTATTTTTGTGACATAGGATTTTTTTTCGGATTTTCCAATTTTTTTTGACGCCAACGTTTTGATATTATCATTCCTTACACTATTCATTCTTTGTATTTTTTTGCTTAACCCTATAATTTCGGCAAAAAAAAATATTTTAGGTTTTTAATGTATGGAACGCACTATAAAAACCTAAATTTCTACGAAGTCCTGCTAGATCCTGCGTTAAAACCTTATTTTTCTGAATCTTGGTCTGTTCTACTATACTTCTATACTTCGAAAGTCTGCATCGACCTGCAACTTTTTCAGTTATGCAGTTCGAAAGAAATGATAAAATTCAATATTTCCCAAAAGATTTTTTACAATTATCTTCAGTAAATTTGACACAAATAAGATAAATAATTAATCTAATAAATTAACAAATACCAAGGAAAACTTGTATATGTGCCGTGCCAGATTAAAAAAAAACAAATGATGGAAATAACTAAAAAATAATAATAAAAAAGGCTAGTATAAAGCCTATACCTATATACTACTCACTATCACTACTGTTTTGTAGATCTTCTAAAATACTCTCTACATTAATAAATTCTAAGTCTTCTGGTTTTGATGGCAAATGCAGAAGCTCTTTAGCTTTTGTTGAGAGAACCATAACATGTTTTTTTGTCATGCGTGATCTAAGACTTGTGATCTTTGGATCAGATGACAAAAGGAGATTATGTAAGATGTCCTCATTCGAAGATATCCTACTAATTTTTCGGGAATGATTTTCCCTATATTTTCGGAAGTCTTTGTTCCGTGCTTCTGCGGCTTCTTCCGACAGCTTTCCAATGGGTATAGCCCCAAAATGTTTAATTATGTCAGCCCCATGAACTAATAATTTATGTACACTGGAAGGCATATAATACCACGGATATAAATCAACATATAGTTTTGCGGTTTCGGTAGAAAATAAAGCGAATTTAGTAATATCAACACGCTCTCCAGACGCAATGGTTTGTAGAATGATATAAAAATTCTCTATCAACTGCTCATTAATGCCAGTGATACGTGCTGTCATGGCTGTATTTTTAAAAAATCTTCGAGCCGTATTACCATCATTAGTGGTGCCTGCTCCTTGCTTCACTATATCAATTAGCAAGCCACATTCTTCTTTAAATTCTTGTTGAATTGCAGACTTTCTGGTCTTCATTTTCTCTTTATCGTCACCCCTGCAGTTCCATTTCTTAATCTCCAAACGGTAAGCTATGTGGAGTAGGCACTCCATGCATCTTATCCACGCATGCAATGATGACAATCCATACTGGTACATTTCTTCATTCTTAGATCGCAGTTTGTGGGATTCCAAATTATTCATTTCTGTTGGTTTCGCTTTGCAAATGTCACAAACTGCTGTTGAAGTCTCAGAAAAGTATGAAGTTATTTTGCCGTCAATCATTGTCATCATTAATTCGTGGGCAATTTTCACTTTCCTAAATATAGATGGCTGGAGTGCCTCGATTTCTCCTGATATACCGGCTTTTATAGCTGCTACAGTAATTTGTGTTTCTTTTGTGAACGTAAACATAATGGGACGACAGTAAAATGTGGATGAACTTCGATCGTTTTCCCATAAAACCGTTCCATCATCATGTTGTAGTCTTATTGGAACAAGACTTGCCATAAATATACTGGAATCGTCCACGCCTACTTCAGAGATCTGCTTATAATTGCTTTGCCCCGAGGATCCATCAAAGCCCCATTTGCTGATAAGCTTCAGGTCAGTTGCAGAATCTAAATCGAACTCAATTGTATCCAAAAGCCTTGAGGCTGTCAAGTTGAGCAGAGCTTGCAATTTAACTGATGCCGTGCAATCACTAAATGTCATATCCTCCTTTCTTGGGTAACATTTCAATTTTGCTTCTTTTAATTTATAATAAGAAGGATACAATTGAAAGCCTTTTTCGCTTGCTGATTCTCTTAGGTTTATATATTGTGCCTTCGACAAATTTAGGGAAACAAGTAGCGCCAACGCTTTATCAGCAGTGTATGGAACATATTTTTTTGCATTCAAGCAATTATTCACTTTTGTTATATCTTCTGGATTTTTAAGTAAATGGTTTATTATATTAGCGATGGCTTCTTGTCCATTACATTTCAGTGTATTTGATGTAGCTGCAATTAATTCTTCCTGAGACAAATTATTTTGAATTTGGTCTACTCGTCTTCGTTTTTGTCTGTTGGACAAATCATCGAATGATTTTCTGGGACAAATCAAAGCTGTAGAAGCTTTCGATGTGGATGGAGACAGATTCTCAAGACTTAAGTCCTCTTCATGTCTTTCGTGTTCTTCATGTACTTCATGTTCTTCGTGTCTTTCGTTTAATTTTAGTCCTTTAGGCCAAATTATTTCACTTTCTAGCCAATCACCATTTTTTTTAATAAAGTTAGAAAATATACGATTGCATTTTTGCCATCTAGCTGTTATAGAAGAACAGAATTTTACACAAAACTTTTGAAGCACTACACTATTTTCTTCAGTTACGTTTATTTTCTGTTGCAGAAAATCAGAAAGTTTTTTGCTATCTGATAGAGATCCAAGCTGGTCTCTTAAAACAACAAACATATCGAGATTAGTAACTAGACCCTCCATGATACCGAAACAAGGATTCAAAATAAAATGGTATGGATCGTAGCACGGATAAATGTACATTAAGAACGAATTCAAAATATAAGTCATTTTATACCCTGGGCAATAAACAAATTTTATTGCCCTAGATGCTCTCATTAATGATAGAACTAAGTAAAAGGACAAAACATGTTTACAATCGATATCACGAGAATGTTTGTTTTGTTTTAGTTAATTAAAGACAATAAACAAACAGTAGTTGTAAAACAATTAACTAAATGCACCTGTAATCTCCAGATGTCATCAGTGTTAATGACTGAAAGTAATCCTTTGCCATCTGGTGGCATTTATGATTTATTACTGTGTTTACGTTAATTGTGTAACCACATGTTTTGGGTACAACAACCAATTATGCCAATAAATATTTACTTATTTACTTCTATTGTGTTATTCTATTAGATTTTTATATAATAGTTTGTATATCCACAATGTTTTTGTCTTACTATCTTGTGGTTAAATTGACTTAAAATGTCAATTACAAAATTAGAAATAGTACTATTTTTACCATTTTTCCGATCCCTATAACTGGAAAAGTTGCAAGTCAATGCAGACATTCGAAATGTACAAGTAAAGTAGAACTGGCCAGGATTCAGAAAAATAAGGTTTTAACGCAGGATCTAGCAGGACTTCGTAGAAATTTAGGTTTTTATAGTGCGTTCCATACATTAAAAACCTAAAATAATTTTTTATGCCGAAATTATAGGGTTAAGCAAAAAAATACAAAGAATGAATAGTGTAAGGAATGATAATATCAAAACGTTGGCGTGAAAAAAAATTGGAAAATCCGAAAAAAAATCCTATGTCACAAAAATAGCCGTTTCGACACACCGTCGGGAAGTTAAAAAATGTAAAAATTTAAACCAAATCGCGATAAAATCAGTAAAAAATAGTTTTATTTATATGTGTAACATTCGCGTAAATCTAAGAAACCATTACGAAAAAAATTAAGAACCCTTGCTATAATTTAATAAATAATATAACAGGTAATGAAATTGACAATAATTATATGAACCTTCGAGATAAAATATAATTTAGAATCAGCCATATTGCACTACGCACTATAACGGTGAAGAAAAACATCATGAGGAAACCTGCATACCGTAGCGATTAGTAAGAATTTCTACGGTATGTAAAGTCCTTGCACTAGGCCAGCGTGGAGTGTACTAACCCCTCTCAATCGTACTCTCGATTGTAGAGGATGCCCGTGCCTGCAGTGGGACTTGGTATGCTGATACAGTACAGTACACTCTAAGACAATTCAGACAAGACCAATGAGTTAGAAACGCATGCTTGTGTCCAATTATTAATACTTGTGTCCACGGCCTCTCGTTTCACAGCCAGCGTATCACCAATTGCGCCACGGAAGCTGTCAAAATTGTGTCATCTCTCTCAGATGCATTACAATATGGTTGTACCCCTCTCAATCGTACTCTCGATTGTAGAGGAGGCCCGTGCCTTGCAGTGGGACGTACATAGGCTGACACATATTGTATTACCACTCGGTTTGGAAAGCGGCTTCCACAAGACAAGAATTGGCAAAAAATTCTAATGTAAGTCCACCTACCTTCCGTTTTGACGTCCTCGGTGCTGTCCAGCCTGTTCTCTGGTGCTGGAGTCTCTGCTTCTTTCTGTTCCTGTGCTACTTCAGGTGGATCTGGCTTCTCGTCTTCTGAAACATAACACCTTCTTGGAATAGGTTGGTACAACCATCGGCCTTATTTAGACAGTTTATAAACCTATTTTAGTTATCGAATGTTTTGTCCTTCTCGTACGACTTATTCAGTTTGACAGCGTAGGACGTCCACCCACAAGCAGTGCGTTGCACTTGACGATCGCAACGACCACGTTCACGACCGCGATATTGACCGTTCCATTGGCTCGTGAGCATTATGATCGCAAACCGAACAACGCGCACCACGACCCACCTCTTGACATGGGTCGTCGTGAGCGTATGTCATGACGTCATCAATGACGTTTTCACCGGGACCACGACGATCGTGATCGTCAAATGGAACGGCTAAATGTGTGTTTTGAGCGCCGTGAACGCCAAATGGAACGCGCCCAAGATGGGTCAGACGACCTGGTAAAGGTCGCGGGACGTCGCTGGATGCAGCTGCCCAGGTCACTGTGGAAATCATTGGGAGAGGCCTATGTTTCAGCAGTGGACTTCCTTTGGCTGATGGATGAATGGATGATGGATGGAAGAAAACAAAACATTCGATAAGTAAAATAGGTTTATAAACTGACTATGAATAAGGTAGCATATGTGATGGCACATCAAAGTGGACGGACGAAATTGGAAATAACATTCACTTTTTTGTATTCCCTGTCATAAATGCGTCCTATTTAGAGAAAAAAATAACAAAAATCATTAATACTTTCCCGCCCTTACTCATACATACATAAACTCACGCCATTTTCCCACAAGGGGTAGGCGGAGGTGCAGACAAGATACTGCATCTCCGCCTGTGTTCTGTCCTACGATGTGATAGGCCTGTCGCCACATCGGGCACAAATACGTGACTCCGGGCTGATAATGACCTGTCTTCGACCAGAAGAATATCCAGCCTCTCTGTGGACCCATGTATTGCCCTATACTGGGTAAAATTGACAAATAACTACTAATATAACCCATGTGTCTCAACCCACGTGACAATGTACAAAATTTGAAAAAACCGACTGGATTTATAAAATTGTTATTTTTACCACGATATTTGTACACCCTGTATGCGAGTATTTTTAGCGATTATCTGAACTTCAGTTCGGGAACTTACCTGATCGGTAAAAAGACTCATACCTATGAGTTAATCAAAAGGCTTGAAAACTAAAATGGCGATTTATGACAAAACTACCTGGCAGATTTTTGCAGACTAAAAAATGAAAATGAAAATAACTTATTGAATCCATTAAAATGTTAAACATTATTTAGATTCAGTCATTTTTTGTACCACACTGTTCGGAAAGCGATTTTCACTAGAGAAGAACAAAGAAACTCTAGTGTTGCTCTTTTCAAAACCAGTTTACAATGTAGTGATTATTACAAAAATTACCAGTTGGTTTAAATCAGAGCAGTTTATTAATAACTTGTTATAACCTGCAAGATATATTTTTAATATGAATATGTTTACTTTATATTAAATATGGCTGAGAGAAACGAAGTATCCCATAACGAAGAATCATATATCAACAACACCCTGTATAAATGGTTAGTCATAAAGGATATAACAAGCTGAAAGGTATGATATAGAACCATAATGAACTACCTTTACGACAGGCCTAACCCTGAAATCGCGAAAACAATCTATTCCTTATTTCGATCCGAATTACATTACATAAATAAGTCGGAACACAACAGACCAACTGACCTCAAGGCATAATGAGCTCTTTCCTCGTGGATCAGTTCACAAACAACAAACTTTATAAATTCATACATACATGGACTCACGCCTTTTTCCCAGAAGGGGTAGGCAGAGGCGTCTCTAGGACACCCTCATTTCGGCTTGTATGTTCCGTCGCGCAATGTGATAGGGAGCAAGCCTATCGCCATATCGGGCACAAATTCCTGGCTCCGGGCTGATAATAGAAAAATCTAATATCACTTTGCCCGACCCGGGGCTCGAACCCGAGACCTCAGCTTTTTAAACGTACCGTAGTACTACGCCACCGAGGCAGTCTTTACTTTCGAACTTTTTAAATTCACTTTTTGAATTTAATTATTGTAAATGAAGGTATAACCGCCGGCACGGATCTTGAGCGCTCGGCGACAGAGTGGGGATAGCTTTGCGCATCGTGAACTTAAGGACAAAATAAATGAATGAATTGAACAAACGCAATGAATGAATTAGGCATAACAACAATATGGCGTTGCGTAGTGAACCAATCACTGGCCGATGCGATAATGCCCCCGCCCGCCTCTAAAGAGACCCAAAAATCGACATCTGCGCAAGTAACGGCCAGCGCTCAAGATTCGTGCCGGTAGCTATAGCTTTCGTAACATTCACTAAGCGGATGAACAACAAATCCGCGATAAAATGCGTAAAAAATACTTTATTTTCAATGTAACATTCGCGTAAATCTAAGAAACCATTTGCTATTCCATAAATGTCTCAGATACAAACGATTATTTTTTAAACAGATTTTTCGCGATTCTAGGGTTGGCCCCATAGTAAAATACATTATGATGCCTCCCCCTTTCAGCTTTATATACCCTTTTTAACTACCCTTATAGTACAGGGTATATCGAGACTGCGAGCGAAATCGAAGCCGGGTAGTATTAGTGATTTTAGACAATGCAACTAAACATTTCGCAAAACAAAATCGTTTATGTTTTTTGTAATTTTTTACTTATCGTCGTATTTGGGTGATAAATACATCTATATCTATCTTTATCAGTCCATATACGTCCCACTGCTGGGCGCGGGCCTACTCTACAATCGGAAGAATCGATTGAGAGTGGTTAGGCCATATAGTCCACCACGCTGGCCTAGTGCAGGCGGACTTACATACCGTAGAAATTCTTTAAAATCGGTACGGTATGCAGGTTTCCTCACGATGTTTTTCTTCACCGTTAAAGTAAAGGAAATTAAGTTAAATACATAGTTTTCCTAAAATAATAATGTACACCTTTATATTTTTAAAGGCGTAATGGTACATAATTATTATTTTCGCAAAAACTAGGTATTTACCACACAAACAGAATAATAAAAAAAATGCAAAAAAAAACGCTTTTTTTTTGCGAAATATTTAGTTTCATTGTGTCTGAAGTCACTAAAACTACCACCTGGCTTCGTTTTCGGTCGCAGTCTTGACATACCCGGTATACCTGCTCTGGCTGTTTCCTGTTGTTTTCCACAGTAAGTTTTCCAGCTCTCCATAGCTTCTTTAACTGCATTTTCATACTTTTCCTTCTCTCTCAGATACTCGGCAACCACTGAGGCTCTTCTAACAGGGGCTGCACAGCGAATTCTTCTCTTCTTTGTGGTGACGGATTTCTTCAACACGACGAGATCTTCGGACCACCATGATTAGGGTATATCAAGACTGCGACCGAAAACGAAGCCAGGTGGTAGTTTTTGTGGTTACAGACACAATGCAACTAAAAATTTTGCAAAAAAAAAAGCGACAGCTTTTTTTGCATATTTAAATAGCATCGTGTTTGGGTGGTAAATACCTAGTTTATGTGAAAATAGTAATTTAAACACTAGAGTACCATTGTGTCTTTTAAAATAAAAAGGTGTACATTTTTTTTTTATGAAAAAATATATTTACCACGCAAATACAACGATAAGTAAAAAGAAAACACAAAAACAAAATTGTCGCTTTCTTTTCCGAAATGTTTAGTTGCATTGTGTCTGAAGTCACTAATACTACCACCTGGCCTCGTTTTCGTCGCGGTTTTGATATACCCTGTATGCTGGGTGATATTTACACATCGCATTTATTTTAAACTGTAGTAGTAAAAAGATGTGTGGGTACCTTGTAGTCGATAGCGTGAAGTATGTAAGGGTACAGCAGAGAAGTAAAAGCTGGTACACAGATAGTTCACAGTTTATTGTTCACCACACACACTATAGAAAAATAGACAGAAGGGTCGTAAGCGACAGTTCACACGTACACACAAAGAACAGCAAACAAGCACAAAAGATGGAAGACACATATATACAGTAACTACTGCGTAAGTTAATTATTAGCCAGTGCGTACTGAATTAAAGCGAGCGAATAGCGAAAACAGCTGGTCTAATCAGATAGCAACGTATATCAGCGCGGGTAGGGTCTGACTGGTTAACCATTTGCTCCGCGCGTTCGGTCGAGTTCGGCGGCCCTCGGATGTGGTTCGGGCACCCGAACCACACGTCATGTGCAGTGAAGCTAGCCGAACTCGGGCGCACAGTTATTGTAGTAGCCCGTAACGCATTTCCAGACAATTTCGGAAACGACCAGTTGTGTCACTCGCGTCAGTGAGTTTGTTAGTAATTTATATGTGTGTACGAGTGTAGATATGTATGTATGTATGTTTGTATGTTTGTATATATGTATATATGTATGTATGTATGTTTGTATATATGAATGTATGTACGTATGCGTGTTTGTTTGATGTGAATGTATGTTTAAATGTGAATGTGTACATGTGTGTTTATTTATGTGGGTGAGCGTCCACATCACTCCCCCCCAGAGACCTGGCTAGGGGCGATAAAAATCTGGAAAATGGACACGGCGTCCAGAGCGTGTGGTTACTGGCACTGTCTTTAAAAGTGGCGCTGCGTCCTGAGAATGAGTAGTGTCTGGGACAGGCGTAACGAACGTGCGCCGCAATGGTGGTACTGGCGCCAACTCCTGCTCGTCGCTAGTCACATAGGCCGGTTTAAGACGGTCTATTGTGACAGTAACTGGTTTTCCCTTTATCAGGAGCTTATAAACCTTGTCGGTTCGTTCCAAGACCTTGTAGGGTCCTGTATAAGCCGGTTGAAGAGGGGCACGTGAGGCATCCTCACGCAGAAATACATATTTGGTGGAAGCCAGATCCTTGTGAATAAAGATCCTCGATTTGGTATGGCGGGAGGCCGGTACTGGTTTAAGTTTCTTGGCGAACGAGTGGAGACGCGCCATAAAATCTGACATGTCAGATGTACATGGCGCGCTCGGATCGAAAAATTCGCCAGGAAGTCTTAGCGGCTCTCCATAGACCAGCTCAGCTGAAGAAGCTTGGAGATCCTCTTTGTATGCGCTGCGTATTCCCAGCATCACTAGAGGCAGGACTTCAGTCCAGTTTTGGCTGACATGGGATGTGATTGACGCTTTAAGCTGCCGATGGAAGCGCTCAACCATGCCATTGCAGGCTGGGTGGTATGCAGTGGTGCGTCTGTGTTGGAACCCAGCAATTTTTGCCAGATATTGGAACAGTGCGGACTCGAATTGACGTCCGCGATCTGTCACTATCTGCTCTGGGCACCCAAATCGGGATATCCAACCGGATAATAAGGCCTTGGCTACTGTTTCAGCCGTGATGTCCGGTATGGGTATCACCTCGGGCCAACGAGTGAACCGGTCGATGGCCGTAAGACAGTAGCGGTGTCCTTGGGATATGGGTAGGGGTCCCACCAGATCTATATGCACGTGCTTGAAGCGTGCACGGGGTAAATCAAATTTCCCTACCGGCGCCGACACGTGCTTTGTTACTTTCGCACGTTGGCATTGTAGGCAAGTACGAGCCCACTCTCGGCAGTCCCTCCTGACGCCCGGCCAAACAAATCGTTCGGCAACCAACTTCGCAGTGGCAGTAGCGCCAGGATGACTAAAAGAGTGTAAGCTCTGGAATACTTGCCTACGAAAGTTTTTGGTAACAAAGGGCCGGGCAGTTGGTGTACTCGTATCACAGTACAAATGTATGCAACTCCCGGGTAATTGTATTTTGGAGAGGCGGAGAGATGAATTGCCATCCAAATATTGAGACAACTCAGAATCCGACTCTTGGCTCTTAGCAAGTTCGGCTAGATTGATTGGAGCCCCCAGCTCATCGATTCGAGATAAGGCATCGGCCACGACGTTGTTTTTGCCTGAGATGTGCCTTATGTCGGTCGTGAACTGGGAAATATAGTCCAATTGCCGAAACTGCCTAGGCGAGCAGTTATGTTTCCTCTCAGTGAAAGCATAACTGATAGGCTTGTGGTCGGTGTAAACTATGAAGTCCCTTGCCTCGAGCATAAACCTGAAATATTTGATTGCCTCATAGATCGCGAGAAGCTCGCGATCATATGGGGAATATTTTTGTTGTGTAGGGTTCAGTCTGCGGGAAAAGAAAGCTAGCGGACGCCAAGCATTGTCCTGTAGCTGTTGCAAAACTGCCCCCATAGCCACGTCCGACGCATCCGTAACTAAAGCTAGTTTGGCATTGCAGTTAGGATGTGTGAGTAGAGCTGCTTCTGATAGGCTCTCTTTGGCATTAGTGAAGGCCTTTAAGGCTTCGTCAGTTAGGGCAATGGGTGTTGAACCCTTGACTGCACCCATGAGGAGAGAGTTGAGAGGAGATTGGGTTTCTGCGGCATGGGGCAAAAAACGCCGGTAAAAATTTACCATGCCCAAAAACCTCCTCAATGCTCTGACGGTCTTCGGTGGAGGAAAATCGCGAATGGCTTGAACTTTCTCGTCCAAAGGCTTGGTTCCTTCCGCCGAGATGTGATATCCCAGAAAGGAAACTTCCGGGACGCCGAAAACGCATTTCGCCGGATTGATAACCATTCCGTAAGTTTTCAGCCGTGAAAATACTTGACGGAGATGGTTTTCATGCTCGACTTCGTCCCTGCTGAAGATGAGAAAGTCATCAAGATAGCAGTAGACGAAGTCCAGTCCGCGCATCATTTCATCGACGAAACGCTGAAATGTCTGGGCGGCGTTCCGCAACCCGAACGTCATGTACGGGAATTCGTACATACCGAAGGGCGTGGTAATAGCCGTCTTCGGTATATCCTCCTCGCACACTGGTATTTGGTTGTAGGCTTTAACGAGGTCAATCGTGGTAAAGATCCTACAACCAGCAATATTGTGGGCGAAGTCATGGATATGACGTACTGGATACTTATCCGGTATTGTGCGGGCATTGAGCTGTCGGTAGTCACCGCAGGGACGCCAGCCGTTATCTTTTTTCGGCGCCAGGTGTAACGGCGATGACCACGGGCTCTCAGAAGGCCTTGCGGTACCATCGTTAAGCATGGCCTGGAATTCCTCCTTAGCCACCTTCAGCTTGTCAGGAGCCAAACGTCTGGGAGGACATGAAACGGGGGGGCCTGATGTTGTGCGGATGTGATGTTGTGTGCTGTGAGGTACAGTGCGATGTGTCCCAGCTGGTCGTGTAATCACCGGAAATTCCTGTGAAAGTAAAAGATGGTAATGTGAATTGCCAGTCAGAACCTTCACCGAATAGACACTACAATCAATAGCCAGTGAAGCTGGAGTAGAAAGAGTAGTTGTATTATCTACTAATTTTTGATGTTTACAGTCAACAACTAAACTATAGTGACACAAAAAGTCTACTCCTAAAATAGGTCTAGTTACGTCCGCAACGATAAATCGCCATGGGTAGACCCGGCGAAGTCCTAGGTCCAGGTTGAGGTCCGTGTAGCCGTAGGTGCTGATGGTCGTCCCGTTGGCTGCGATGAGTTCGTAGCTAGTAGGTGCTCGACGTTGGCGCAGTTGCGACCTTGGGAAAACGCAGAGGTCGCTGCCTCTGTCGACCAAAAACTGCGTCTTCGTATAGCGGTCGGTTACAAAGAGGCGACCTGGGGAAGCGGGGCAATCATCAGTCGCCTTTAACGACTGCCCGTGGCATTTCCCGCTGGCTTGTAGTCGCACGGCTGAAGACATCTCCGCGCCTTGGATCCGAAGTTGAGGTGGTACCAACAGGTTGGAGCCCGACGATAGCTGGACGTTGACCGCGTTCTACTCCGGGACGAAGATCGCTGGCGCCGTGGTCTGGAATGGTCAGCTGCTGTACGAACACGTCCGCGCTCTTCCAGTTTCGCTTCTAACCGTGCCACCATCAACTTTAGCTCCGCGACCTCGCTGGATGAAGTCCCACTGCAGGAACAGGTACATGCTGAAGCTGCTGCCACGTTGGAAGGCGCAGCTATATCTTGTACACGATCAGCTAATTCTGCTAGCTGCTCCAAAGATTGACTGGTTTGCGACGCCAGAACAGTTTGAATCTCTCGTGGCAAACGGTCGCACCAAATGGTCCGCAAGAAATCGTCCGGAAAGCTTGGGCCAGCCAAATCTTGAAGGTGCCGAAGAAACTGTGATGGCTTTCGGTCTCCAAGTTGCTCGTGAGTCAGAACCTGTCTCATTTTCTTCTCTTTGGAGGCAGTCAATCGTCTAACAAGCTCACTTTTGAGTTTTTCATACCTCCTTCGAAGTGGAGGATTTATAATTATGTCCTTTACTTCCTTGGCTGTTGCAACATCCAAATTCTTGAGGGTGTTGGAAAACATAAAAGAGTCGTCGGTTATGCCATACATTTCAAATTGACCCTCTAATAAGGCAAACCAAATTTCCGGTTCGTCGGGAGAAAATGCCGGTACCTTCAAATTAATTGGAAGGTCATATGAAGGTCGCTCTGCTGGCGGGCGTACCTTTCTGGCCCGACGGGTGACGTTGCCAGTCTCGCCGCCTTTCCGTGATTCGACGGTACTGTTGGATTCACTGCTGTCGCTCATTCTAGCGTTTTCCTCGGGGTCACCAATGTAGTAGTAAAAAGATGTGTGGGTACCTTGTAGTCGATAGCGTGAAGTATGTAAGGGTACAGCAGAGAAGTAAAAGCTGGTACACAGATAGTTCACAGTTTATTGTTCACCACACACACTATAGAAAAATAGACAGAAGGGTCGTAAGCGACAGTTCACACGTACACACAAAGAACAGCAAACAAGCACAAAAGATGGAAGACACATATATACAGTAACTACTGCGTAAGTTAATTATTAGCCAGTGCGTACTGAATTAAAGCGAGCGAATAGCGAAAACAGCTGGTCTAATCAGATAGCAACGTATATCAGCGCGGGTAGGGTCTGACTGGTTAACCATTTGCTCCGCGCGTTCGGTCGAGTTCGGCGGCCCTCGGATGTGGTTCGGGCACCCGAACCACACGTCATGTGCAGTGAAGCTAGCCGAACTCGGGCGCACAGTTATTGTAGTAGCCCGTAACGCATTTCCAGACAATTTCGGAAACGACCAGTTGTGTCACTCGCGTCAGTGAGTTTGTTAGTAATTTATATGTGTGTACGAGTGTAGATATGTATGTATGTATGTTTGTATGTTTGTATATATGTATGTATGTATGTTTGTATATATGAATGTATGTACGTATGCGTGTTTGTTTGATGTGAATGTATGTTTAAATGTGAATGTGTACATGTGTGTTTATTTATGTGGGTGAGCGTCCACAAAACTATATGATTTTATCAACCCCGGGTAACATTGTACCAAGTTTGTAAAAAAATAAATAAATACACCCAACAGTCACATACATAGTCCTGACCCCACACTAAAATCGAGTCATGTGTCGTGTATCAGAAACTACGAGAGACTTTTCGGTCTCACAAACACCCAGACCCGAAACAAATACCTGTGAATCACACAAATTTGTTTCGGTGCGGGGATCGAACCCGCGGCCTCTCGTTTCACAGGCGGCGTCTAACCAACTGCGCCACGGAGGCTGTCCTAAAAGCCTGGTAGTTTTTTTTAAATATCGTGATTTAAGTTTTCAATGCTTTTGATTTTCCCACTTATCGTTACAAGTCTTTTTGTCGCTCAAGCAAGTTCCCGAACCGAACCGAAATTTAGCTCAAATTAAAAATACTCGCACCTATACAGGGAGATCAAAAAACGTGAAAACAAAACTCAAGATTTTCGACAAAAAATCATAAATATTTATTTTTTCAAATTTTGTCCAATGTCATCTGGGGTGATAAAAATCAGATGGGTTAAATTAAATACGATATTATGTAAATATCGCCCAGTATATGTATTTCGTCTTCTTTTTCATATATAAATAAATACACCCAACAGTCACATACATAGCCCTGACCCCACACTGAGATCGAGTCTTGTGTCGTAACTACGAGAGACTTTTCGGTCTCACAAACACCCAGACCCGAGACAAATACTTGGGTACACAAACATTAATCTCTGTTGAGATTCTTCGGCTTCTCGTTTCACAGCCGGCGTCTAAACCAGCCACGAAGACTGTTAAAATTAGTTATTGTTTTTTTTTTATTGCAATGAATGGCGAGACGAGCATGCCATTCGCCTGATGGTAAGCGATACGACCGCTCATGGACAGTAGCAAAACAAAACACCATGAATTACAAAGCATTGCTTGGCATTCTACTGCGCTCGTTCTGAGACATAAGATGTTAAGTCAATATGTCCAGTAGTTACTCATACAATGTCCTTCAAACCGGAACACAACAGTGCATTTACACTGCTGTTGAATATTATAATATTTTTGATAATATTTCCACTTTTTCATGTATTTCAGATTTATTTAATCATTTATTTAGTTTTTATTTGACTTCGTCGGTGGCGCAGTTGTACGGTACGATCACAACTGTGGTCTCGGGTTCGAATCCGGCAAATATTGGATTTTTCTATCCATTATCAGCTCGGATAACTCGTGCCCGATATGGCGACAGGCTCACCCCCTATCACACACGGAACACCCAAGGCGAAACGTGGGTGTCTTGGTACCTCTACCTACCCCTTCTGGGAAATGGAGTGAGTTTATGCATGTATGTTTCGTAATATAATTTTTTGTCTATGTATTTAGTTTTCCTCTCAAACTTATATAAGGAGAATGCCCATTCATGGTATCGGTGAAAAATTTCGTTGACCCCGATAACGATACTGCTTAAAATTCATTATAGCATTTTATGTTTGTCCTTAAGGTTTTAATATTTTATCCCGGGCGACAGATTTTTATAAAATAAAATAATTATCATCACATTTTACGATACGTCAGCCATTACTACAAACGGGGCTACCAGAGTGACTGTACTTCAAGTTCATTTCTCCAAGAACTCCGGACTCGCGATTATGTTTATTTTAATTGAAAATATATGTTTTTCCCCACACAAAGAAGTAGGTTTCATCGAGTGACAAAAATCTTCGCACCGATACCAAGTTTCATAGTAAAATGGTCATTCTCCTTTATCAACACTTTTATTAAGTTTACCAGAAAAATACATGTATATACCGGGTATATCAAGACTGCGACCGAAAACGAAGCGAGGTGGTAGTATTAATGACTTCAGACACAAGGCAACTAGAAATTTCGCAAAAAAAAAAGCAACTTTTTTTTTTAATTTTTACTTGTCGTATTTAGGTGATAAATACATAGTTTTCCTAAAATAATATTGTACACCTCTTTATTTTTAAACACGCAATGGTACGGAAAACATCGTGAGGAAACCTGCATACCGTAGCGATTTTAAAGAATTTCTACGGTATGTAAGTCCGCCAACCCGCACTAGGCCAGCGTGGTGGACTATATGGCCTAACCACTCTCAATCGTACTCTCGATTGTAGAGTAGGCCCGTGCCCTGCAGTGGGACGTATATGGGCTGATATAGATAGATAGATAGAATGGTACGTAAGGGTTTAAATTTGTATTTTCGCATAGGTATTTACCACCCAAACACGATTTAAAAAAAAACTAAAAACATATCTGTCACTGTTTTGGTGAATTTTTATTTGCATCGTGTTTGTGACCACTAAAACTACCACCTGGCTTCGTTTTAGGTCGCAGTCGTTATACACCCTGTATATTCTGAATAGTAATTGTACTCATAACATTAATGTATTAAATAAATAAAATAAATAGCTTCTATTTACCTGTGGGTGTGGGCCGGACCCGTGTGGGTACAAACTCTGCTGCCAGCGGGTTGAGTGTGGACCTCGAGACCGTCTCCTCCAACGATAAAGAAGGTGCTCCGTTACTCGTCCTGAAATTACAGATATACGATCAAGCTAATGTACTAAATAGTGCGTGGTGGCCTGTTGGTAACGGACCAGACGCGGCTGCCTACATGTTCACGGTGGTCGAGGGTTCAAATCCTAGGGCACACCTCACAGGAATTATGTGTGTATTGATAGTCCACCACGCACTTTAACGGTGTACGAAAACATCGTGAGGAAACCTGCATACCGTAGCGATTTTAAAGAATTTCTACGGTATGTAAGTCCGCCAACCCGCACTAGGCCAGCGTGGTGGACTATATGGCCTAACCACTCTCAATCGTACTCTCGATTGTAGAGTAGACCCGTGCCTACTCTACAATGGGACGTATATGGGCTGATATAGATAGATAGACATTCCAAATAACATTCGAACTTCGTGTCGAAGAGTAGAATAATCCAAGGGGATTACGGCCTTAGCCTCCAGGTTCACTAGGGGAAGTTGAACTTTCCTCTCGATAAAAAATAAGTCATCTTTGCAAACGTAGCGTGGGACGTCCTCTTGATATCGACACGACTTGCACAAGAGGGCCGGCAGCGACTGCATGCGTGGAGCAGCAGACCGGGCTCTGTGCCGTACCGCGGGAGAGGCCTATGTCCAGCAGTGGACTGCGGGCTGATGATAAAAGAATAGAAGTGTAATACTAACGTGGGACGCTGTTTATGTCCATTTGCCACAGGTCGGTTGTTCCTCTCACGCTGCTCGTCTTCCAACATCGCCTCTATGCATTGCTCCATAAGCGCTTCCTCTTCTAACTGCTGCATCACCTGTAAATAAGAAATTTATAAATAATAATAAATAAATACACCCAACAGTCACATACATAGTCCCGACCCCACACTATGATCGAGTCTTGTGTCGTTTTTTTAGGTTTAGAGACTTTACGGTCTCACAAACACCCAGACCCGAAACAAATGCTTGTGGTTCGCACAAACATTTGTCTCGGTGCGGGGATCGAACCTGCGGCCTCTCGTTTCTCAGCCGGCGTCTAACCAACTGCGCCACGGAGGCTGTCATATTTATAACCACTGCATTTATTATAAGTGTTCTACCTGCCTGAATGCCTCGGGGGCGTAGTTGTATTACGGTTACAAAGCTGAGGTCTCGGGTTCGAGTCCCGGGTCGGGCAAAGTGATGTTGGATTTTTCTAGTCATTATCAGCCGAAGTTAGGAATTTGTGCCCGATATGGCGATAGGCTCGCCCCCTATCACATCGTGGGACGGAACATACAAGGCGAAATGTGGGGGTCCTGGTGGCGCCTCTACCTACCCCTTCGGGGATTAAGGCGTGAATTGATGTATTTATTTTATTATTATTTATTTATTATATTGGCAAAGGAAGCGTGCACTAATGTCACTTCCACATGTTTTCTCTTTTCCCTGGGATGTACTACAAAACTCCATCGGGACTGCACTGGTGTGGTGCATTAGTCACTTTGCCGATATAAAAATGTACATACATACATATATAAACTCACGCCTTTATCCCCGAAGGGGTAGGCAGAGGCGCCACCAGGACACCAACATTTCGCCTTGTATGTTCCGTCCCACGATGTGATAGGGGGCGAGCCTATCGCCATATTGGGCACAAATTCCTGACTCCGGGCTGGTAATGAATAGAAAAATCCAATATATTTTTGCCCGACCCGGGACTCGAAACCCAAGCTCAGCTTTGTAACCGTACCGTAATACAACTACGCCACCGAGGCAGTCGAATATAAAAATGTATTGCTTAATATGTACCTGTTTATCAAATTCCTCTTCGTTTTCCATCCACATGTAGTCTGCGAAGTCGTCCTGCGGCGCGGGAGGCACCGCGAACGGCGCCGGAGGGTAGTACGCACCCGCCATTACGTAGCCAGCTGAAAACAACCACATAATTTATTTAATTCTTAAGACCAACAGCGTTCACAATAATAAAGTCAAAAAAGTTAAAAATAAAGACGTAGTCAAAAAAGTTAAAAAAATACCAAATAATGTTACATTATACAGGGTATATCAAAACTGCGACCGAAAACAAAGCCGGGTGGTGGTATTAGTGACTTCAGATACAATGCAACTACAATTTTTGCAAATAAAATTGTCAATTTATTTTTGGAATATTTTTTTATTGTTGTATTTGGGTGATAAATACATAGTTTTCATAAAATAATAATGTACACCTTTTTAGGTGTTTAAATTACTTTTTTTGACGGTTTTTAAAAAATGGCAAAAAAATTGTCGCTTTTTTTTTCAAAATTATTGTAACCACTACAAACATCCACCTAGCTTCATTTTCGGTCGCAGTCTTGATATACCCTGTATACAAAAATAAATAAATACACCCAACAGTCACATACATAGTGCTGACCCCACACACCAAGTCTTGTGTCACAGGTATCCCAGCTACGAGACTTTTCGGTCACACACACATCCAGACCCGAAACAAATACTTGTAAAACACACATTTGTCTCACTGCGGGGATCGAACCCCTTCATGTTTTACAGTGGGCTGCTAACCAACTGCACCACGGTGCTGACAATGTCATATAGGGAATTTTATATACTTTTTCACGTGGCTGTGAACAAGTAGTAAATAAATAGATGGTGGTCGCGGGTTCAAATCCCAGGGCACACCTCTGACTTGTCGGAGTTATGTGTGTATTGATAGTCAATCACCACGCACTTTAACGGTGAAGGAAAACATCGTGAGGAAACCTGCATACCGTAGCGATTTTAAAGAATTTCTACGGTATGTAAGTCCGCCAACCCGCACTAGACCAGCGTGGTGGACTATATGGCCTAACCACTCTCAATCGATTCTCTCGATTGTAGAGTAGGCCCGCGCCCTGCAGTGGGACGTATATGGGCTGATATAGGTATAGGTAGGTTTACCTGGGACCGGCGCGCGTGGCATATGCACGGGGTAGACAGGGGGCCGATGAATGCCCGCATCACCGCTGCCAACCACTCCCCCACCCACTCCGCTGTCGATAATCACTCCGTTCGGCTGCAAATAGAGAACAACTTCATCATTTTCAGTCAAGCAATCCAGGTAAAATCAGGCGGGCGACTACAAACGATGATATACATGGTATATGCGAAAACGAAGCTAGGCTAGGTAGTATTAGCAACTTCATACACAATGGTACCAAAAATTTCGCAAAAAAAAAAGTGCTAATTTTTTTTTACTTATCTTCGTATTGGGGTGGTAAATATATTGTTTTTCTATAATAATAATGTACACCCTTTTTTTTTTTAAGGAGCAAGGGTTAATATTATTATTTTAGCAAGAACTACGTATTTACCACCCAAACACACCCATATTTATAAAATTACTGTTGCATTATTTGCGAAATTTTTAATTGCATTGTGTCTGTAATCACTAAAACTATCACCTGGCTTCGTTTTCGGTCGCAGTCTTGATATACCCAGTATCTAAGATTTAAAACCTATTTTAGTTATCAAATGTTTTATTCCATTTGAAAGACTTGAATTCAGTTTGAGCGAAGAAGACTAAACATTTGATAATTAAAATAGGGTTTAAATCTTTCTATGAATAAAGCTGTTAGTGTTTGCACCAACATAAAATACATGGTGGTAGGATATTTATACCATCAACAATGGTCAAGAAAGCATCATAGTTGCCCACAAAGTGTCACAGTGCAGTTTCACCTGTGTATATGTATATAATTAGCTCTACATAATTGTCTTCACTTGAGACATAACCATATCAGTCTCGAGACCATCATGAATATAGCAACACACCAAGTTTTTTTTTTAACTGGAAAAAGGACTACAATTCACTGACTACAATATTTTAGTCAGTGTTGTTTCAGTACAAAATAATATGCAGAATGAGAATGAAATTACCTGCAATATATGTATGTAGTCTAGTAATATAGTTTTTACCTGCCACTGTCCATTCTCCTCGTTGCCATAGTAAGCCCCAACGTTAGCAGAAGTCTCCGGAATTTTCATTCTTGTACACTTATTAATTTTTTCAACTTCACTTAAGTTTATAAACACTAACTATTCATTAAATATATAACACCTCTTTAACAATTTTACAAAATACTGGCCATATGTAAAAAATAATAACAAAAAATACTGGCCGTATGGGTTTGTTTATACTTAAAAAAGAAATTAAATTCAAATTCAGAACAGGTATCTTCCTCACAAAGGTGTAGAGTTTTTACTTTTAAAATTTACTATAGGCACTGTTATCATAAGGTTATCAATGTCTTTTGTTTTGTTTGTGGTTTCTATATTCATTTCTGGTGTTCTTTCCAGCTGGAATTGAAAAAAGAAACAATTTATAAATGCGTCAATATCAAACATATTGTACATAGTATAACTTCGAGAAAGGAAATTAGGCTGAACGATCCTATGTCCTTTTGTAATGTAGATTGGTAATTAAAAAAATAAGCGATAAGGCGTAACGGATTACAGACTGATTTTGTTCCCTACTTCGACAGTCGACGCGACCGGACCAATGTTATGAAACAGCACGTCAACAAATGAAAGGTGCCCCGGATTTTAACACGCCACTTTCTAACAAAACGGAAACTTTCCACCAAACGTGTTTACGACACGTGCGCGCTTGTAAATAACAGAAAAAACTCGTTATATAGAACGATGCATCCCGAATCCAAAAATAACTTCTCAGCCTACAAACAAAAATAAATAAATGACCGACATTTACACTTTTGCTAATCAAAAGGCATGCAACACGCCAAAGTTAATTACGCGCGACGTCGGCGAAAAAACACATCACATTATAGCAAATTATTATTTAAACCGTGAAAAATGTTACTCCTGTGGCACGTGTATTGGATGTACGTAATATTGAAGAAACACCAAATACTCACTCATTGCATGATAATGTCGTCGTTTTTGAACACAAAACAGTCTTAACACGGTCTGTAGAGAGTTTTCGACGCGTATAACACTATAAAATGGTTAAATCGCCACTATAACCTACAATTTTCTGAACCACACAATATACGCGACCGCTGCCGTGGCGCAAATGGCGACTGCAGTGAACAGTGAACACTTCCCGGATCGGGCCACGTTCACAAAAATAAGCAACTTCACTTTAATGTTTTGTTTTTATTTTTTTTCTCTTTACAAAGGATTTTTGTTTACTACCGCATAACTTAAAATAGAATGTTGTTGTTTTCACCTCCTCAGAAAAATGAAGGGATAAAAATATACAAATTCTTACATAAGATATACCGTTTGCTTTTATGAGATTTGACTTATTATTAAAAGTAACTCTTGTAGCTCATTTGCTGTTAAATTGGACCAAACTACCACCACTCACCACCACTGTCTTCATTAAATTTTTGTAAGCGCGACTTTTCCTTCAAATAGTCAAAATTATTAAGATATGTCCGGAACAAACCTTGAATGCAGAACGTAACTAATTCTGAAATAAATAATGTGAAAAATTCGTTGTTATTTACCTTATTGTGAGACCATCATACTCTTGTAAATTTAGCTGAGCCAAAAATGTCTACTTTGATTGAATGTTCTTTTTTTGAAACATTTGTGTAAACAGCCATTGCTGCGGGTTTGTAAGGATTCATGTAACGAGATATTTTTGTAAAAGATTTATTTTCCACGTATCTGGGTCCTCGTAATGAGTATTGTAAATTATCTCAAGATAATTCATGAAAGAAACAGCCCTTTATTATTTATTTTGATAAATTTATGATTATCAAGGTAATAATACGTTTCATTTCACGCAGGATATTATGTACATTCTCATTATGAATTGAATGGGTCATATTACAAAGACAAGGATTGACTTATCATTAACTAATTAATAGGATACCTATTACAACAAAATATTATCGCTTCAGCTCATATTTTCCATCTTTGATTGGCTATAATTAAATGGAAGTTAAATTTTTAATCAACCATTAGGTATAGTGTTAAGCAGACTATTATTTGGAATAAACAGATCATGGTTTGAATCCTCTGGATATTTTTGTATAATATCTTAAAGAATAACTCTTTCTCATTGTTCAACAGTAAAAAGTTTTTTTTTTGTGTTTAAGCGTTAGGCTGTGTGCTTACCGGACCTTGGCTTTCTAATCAAAACAGCCGATAACAACAACAACAAATCGAAATTGCAATTTTGCTGTTGTGAACTCAACACGTAGATTTGAGATATCTATTGAATTACCCCCAATAATGTCCTCGTCTAACGAGAAAACGGACAGCTCGGTGAACGAATTCACGCTGCTGTGCCGCGGATGTCTTACTGACTCTGGCGAGATGAAAAACATGTACGAATGGGGCCTCGACGAAGACTTTTTTAGGCTCACTGATGTTGAGGTAACGTGAAATAAGACTTTTATTAGCTCTAAAAATGTTTAATATTTAATAATTATCTTGGGAAATTAAAACCTAGCTGTAATATGCGCAATATCTATTCGAAATATGTATGGAGAAATCAATCGATCGTGTATTTCACAATGGGTGTGTATTGTATGGATTCGAATACTCATAAGCTCATAACTTATTTCTTCACACGTCAATGGCGGAGATGGTACTAGAAAAGCATTTCTCATTAACCGAAATTTAAAGGCGGGTTCTCAATTTGATATAATTGAATAATCGAACAGTTTTCGCGGTTTCGAATCCCAAAACCTTTGATTTTTCCGTAACATCAATTATTATTAAAATTATGAAACTCTTAATGCATAAGCGCGTGGTGGCCTGTTTGTACGGACCAGATGCGGCTGCCAACATATTCCTGGTGGTCGCGGGTTCAAATCCCGCGGCACACCTCTGACTTTTCGGAGTTATGTGTATCAATACACAAATCACCGCGCATTATAACGGTGAAGGAAAACAGCGTGACCAAACCTGCATATAGTAGCGATTTTAAAGAATTTCTACGGCATGTAAAGTCTGCCAACCAGCACTAGGCCAGGGTGGTGGAATATATGGCCCAACCCCTCTCAATCGTACTCTCGATCGTAGAGGAGGCCCTTGCCCTGCTGTGGGATGTATATGGGCTGATACAGATGCATAACCGCTACACCTGCATCCAATAGGGGTAAGCAGATGGGATCTTCAGTTTTCTTTATTACATCAATACGCCATTACATCAATCTCTGCATTCTCGTTGGGTCAAGGTTCTGTCCTGATCTTTGTTTAGAATGTCATCACTTTCATAGGTGTAATTTTATTTGTTTTTTTTTAACTGATCAATTTACAGTCATTTTGAGTATTTGTTTTATTGCTAATTAAATAGTGGAGAATTAAAATAATAATGAAAATCTAATCACAAAGAATACATTGTGCTTGTACTTGGGCAGATACAAAGGCAATATTGTTTTAAATTAAACACACACAAGAAACCACCAGGATGTGAGGTTATAATAAATAAATGCACCCAACAGTCACATGCATAGTCCTGACCCTACATTGAGATCAAATCTTGTGTGGGATATCAAAAAACTACAAGAGACTTGACTCACAAACACCTAGACCCGAAACAAATAATTATAGGTCTAAAAATGAGGCATACATGTGTCAATTTAAAATTAAATGAATACTAAAGTGAAATTAAAATTGGTCAAAGCCTGTTAGATTATGATATTATTTAAATCTTTATTGTACACACAACAAAAATACACAAAACAGAAACAATAACAAAAAAAAGGACAAATGGCGGTCTTATCGCTCTACAGCAATGTCTTACAGACAACCATGGGATGGATTTAAAAGAAGCAGAGGGAGAGGGCAGTGTAAAAAATAAAGAATAAAGCTAATAATATTTTTGCATTATACAACATTATTTTTAGTATACAGAATTATAATTTTAACATTTATATTTCATCCCGAAAACACGTAAAATTGTCGTCAAGCTGGTTACCTTGTTCATTAATAAGAATTCGGCGCATGTCGCTCGCCCACCGATACAATAGCCGTCCGTTACAAATGTATACCACCGCCCCCCGCTCCCAGCCTCCCCTGCCGCGCACACGCATCGTCATCATCATCATCATTATTATCACCATCATCATCACCATCATCATCACCATCATCATCATCATCATCATCATCATCATCATCAGCCCTTCTGCGTCCACTGCTGTACACGCATATGAATGCATAATTTAAAAAAACGGGATAATTTATCATAGCCCGCCACCGCGTGGCATTTCATTATTATTATTTAATTTTTTTGTCTGACCTGTTATACCATAATCTCGTTAGGGTGTTCCAGCTTTATGGTAAACAAAAACTAACTTTGTATTTAATGACAGCCTCCGTGGCGCAGTTGGTTAGACGCCGGCTGTGAAACGAGAGGCCGCGGGTTCGTACCGAAACAAATGTTTGTGTGAACCACAGGTATTTGTTTCGGGTCTGGGTGTTTGTGAGACCGAAAAGTTTCTCTCGTAGTTTCTGATACCCACGACACGAGACTCGATTTTAGTGTGGGGTCAGAACTATGTATGTGACTGTTGGGTGTATTTATTATTATTTCTTTTTATGGCTATACAATGTCCAATGTATAATCTACGTGATGAATATTATTATTGGAACGAAGTTCCTTATCGCGCGTTGCGAAAGGGGACTAGACGGAAAAAATTAAAACAAAAGTTGTAACGACACTTTTTGCTATAGTTGTAAGCCGTGCGGCGTGCGTGTGTTTCTCTGTCTGTCTCTCTCTCTCATAGAAAGCAAGCCAGTTATTTTCGTTTCGTCTTTCTATTTCGCATTGAACAGTGTGGTGTCGCGACAATTATTTTTGTTGAGTGTATACAGGTTTTTTGTAGATAATAAATAATAATAATTTATATATATGGCTGTATCTATTTCAATAATATAATGTTCATATTTCAGGGCAAGCGTGAAGACGGTATGTCTGAGCTTATATGCTCGGCGTGCGAGGACACTCTGATGATGTGCCGTCGTTTCAGACTACAGTGTCTTGAGTCGGACATGTTGCTGCGAAACACTGCAAAGGTATACATCATATGTATGTACTCTTTGCTATGTACTTCTTTATGTTAGAATAAGGAAATAGCTATACTAATAGGCATTGACTTATTTTCTACCGATAGACGAGACACGTCATAGAAATAAAGTGCCCCCGTATTTTAAAAGCACACTGCAATATTACATCACTTACCTGGTATTTTATTAAAATGTTGTAACTTCAGACGATTTGGTTTCGGTTTGACGGCGAAACATTTATTTATTACTTTTAAACGTATGCGATAAGGCGTACTGCACTTGAAATAAAAACTGCACTGTCACTGTCACGAAGCAAACTGATTCATGTGTGGTGCATGCACCGCAAGTAGGTGGGACACATTTTTTGTACTGAATGTCTTATCTAGTGTAACATTGATATCGATGGTAATAGGTAATAACAATCTTCCCAGCCGGTTTCGGTGGCGATCGCTTATTTTTCTCCTTTGCTATTGTCTGTAATGTGCGCTAACATGACTTAAATAGCCAATCTTGTGGTGAAGGTCCGCACATTGTGGACAGGTTAGAGCACTGTTCCTATAGTTATAGTAATATGTATATGTGGTACTGGGCAGTGGTGGCGTAAGGCAGGTTGGCACCGTGGGCGGTTTTGTATTGAGGACCCCTACCTAAAATATGACACCAAATACTAGATCAGACTTTTTTGTTCAAGGGTAGGCGTAGGTACTCCTCTTTTGTAGGAGGCGGCGAGCAGGATCGTTTCGCACACGATCGTGGTCCACGCTCTTCGTCTGTCGCTTGTCGGGTTGTCGTTGACACCCCTTGGTGCTTGGTACCCAGGGCGGAACGCCCCCATCGCCCCCCCTTCACGCCGCCACTGGTTCTGGGTATAATACGAGCAAAAACGATGCCAAGTGGTAGTTTTAGTGACTTCAAATGCATTGCAAGTAAAATTTTCGAAACGTACAATTTTACATAATATCATGTTTAGCATCCACACTGCGAGCGAAATATAAGCCAGGTGATAGTTTTAGGGACTTCAAATGCAATGCAACTAAAATTTTCGAAATTTTAGGATTTTTATTCATATCGTTTTAATGAAAATGAAAATGAAAAAATGATGGTAGATGCCATAGTTTTCGCCAAAATAATGATTTAAATTATTGCGTACATTATTAGTTAAGCGAAAATCTTATATTTACCACCCAAACACGAAAAGGTAAAAAAAATCGTCGCTTTTTTGCGAAATGTTTAGTAGCATCGTGTCTGAAGTTACTAAAACCATCTGGCTTCGTTTTCGATCGCAGTCTGGACTCGCGGTGCTTACTGGCTCTGGATCATGGATGGTAAGCATAATGGTATCGCAAGGTCTCGTGTCATTCGACACAATTATGCCGGCCCACCCGGCTGCTGCTACGGTGGAAGGACCCAGGAATACCTATATATTTTTTATTTTTTTATTTATTTATTAACAACAAAGGTACATTAATTATTGTTAGTATATGCATTAAAAACCACTGAGGTTTCTCCTAATGCTATATAAATTTACAAGTTCGCATCAGGCCAACAATATAATAGGTTAGTCTAAATTACATTATTTTACATTAAAATAAGTAATTACGTTAATTAGATATAAGTGCACCGTACGAGAAACTAGGCAAGCGCAACATTAATCTATTTATTATTGTTCCCTTTAATTTGACAGCATCCTTGGCGCAGTTGGTTAGACGCTGTGAAACGCGAGACTGCGGGTTCGATCCCCGCACCGAGACAAATATTTGTGTGATCACGTTGTTTCGGGTCTGGGTGTTTGTGAGACCGAAAAGTCTCTCGTAGCTTCTGATACGACACAAAACTCGATCTTAGTGTGGGGTCAGGACTTTGTGGCTGTTGTTGCTGTTGTGTGTTTTTTTTTTATGAGTCAATATATTTTCTTTTTGTTACAGAAAAAGCCACAGCACTCAGACATCACAATAACAAAATTGTTAACCTCTGAAAAGCTAAATATCTTCATCACTTCATCGGACACCTCTACAAAGATATATCTGCCTTGTCCTTACGAATGCCAGGGCGGTTACCTCAAAAAGCACGATTTGCAACAACACATGGTCAAAATCCATCAGAAATGCAAAGATTTTACAGTCGAACTACAATATTACTGCGCCGTACCCGATTGTTCATACAACACGAATTCCAAAAAGGAGAAATGGTTCGCCGAACGAAAGCACCTTAACCAACATTACAAAAAAGTTCACAGGAATAAGTTATACAAGTGTCAGAATTGCAGCGAACGGTTTTCGACAGATATAGACTATAAAAGGCATTTGAAAACGTGCAATCTAACTTATCCTTGCGATATATGCAAACTTGAGTATAAAAGTAGAGAGAAATATCTTGTGCATTTGCTAAGAAAACACCCGGATTTGCATAAACAATACAAAGCTGAGAAACGAAAATCAAAATTGCAGGCGGATTCGAAAAAAGCCAAAAACGAAAGAGAGACTTACGATTTTTGCGACAGCCCCAAAAGGACTTTTGCGACCCAAACTTTGAGTCCTGAAGACAATATCAAAAACGACGTGGCATTACCCTCATGGCAATCGGGAGGCAGAAGCGACCAGGATGAAATAAAACGGGATGAAATATCAACGCAGACTGTTTTCGAAGACTTACTGTCTCTCAAATCACAGACAAGCGACGACGATATATACTTCTCGGAAACTGTCTCGCTCTCAGACATACAGACTCAGACGTTCCCAGTTGAGTTCGGTTTGAGCCGGTCGCACAAGGAAACTATTACAAACGCGACTCAATCGCCAGACTTAAGCATAAAAGAGACTCAAACATGCCTATGTTTATACGACTCGCCGAAATTCAACTACAAACTGTTTGACAGTATATCGTCGAGTCCGTCGAGTCTCACTTTGACTTCTACCGAGACTCAAACGTCTGAGTTTAAGTCGGACTTAATGAGCTTCAACTCAGCAGAAACTCAGACGTGTTTTGAAGAGAACAGTGGTTTTTGACAGTGGAATTTCGAATAAAAATTTTGGACATTATTGTAATGGATTTCCGGGTAATATGGATTAAGGGGTAAATTAACTGGCATAGTAATATTTCATAGCATTCATATAAAATACTACTTAGTCTATGGCTTTAAAGCTTAATGGTGCAAAATTTTAGTTGCTATTTAGGAATAATTTCAGTACCTACCCCCGTTAAAAATTTTGAGCATGACTACGGAAGCTGTCAGTACGGGGTAGAAAATAGAAATGTTTTATTGTAAAAATCATTTCCCTTCATCCATCATCTAATAGTTTTAGTAGTGAAATACTAGTCAATGTAATAAATATATGTGTAATATTGGTGTTGTTTATTTAAAGTCCTTGAAATGAAATGAAATTTATTTATTGGATCCATTAAAATGTTAAACATTATTTAGATTCAGTAATTTTTTGTTCTACCATCCGGTTCGGAAATAGTCCGGTCAATTTAGACCAAAAAATGAGAGTGAAGTTACATAAAGTCCCAACAAGCTGAATTTCTGTGAAATTGTTCAAAACATAATTATAAACAATGTCTAGAAGTTCCCCATCATTCCCCTGTAAGGAAAAAAATATATTCAAGGTCAAAGGTAAAAAAAAATGAGTTTTTCGCGATTTTCAGCAAAACGGTAAGTTTTATCATAAAAGTACCTCAGACAAAAATTGTAGATCATAAAATTATCTATAAAAAATGTATAAATACTTTTTTTCTTACGAGCCACCGTTTCTGAGATATAACGATTCAAAAAGTTATAAAAGTTGTTATCGTCATAATATGCATGAGTACGCCACGTATATAACAAGATTTAATTCAATGTGCTGAAGTTTTTAAAAAGAGTAATTTAACTCAACAAGAAGTTATTACCAACGGCATCCGCTTTCTTCTTTCTATGTACGGAGCTCCTAAAAAAGCTACCTGTTTAGATAAGCATCGATATGCATGTTTCGTTAAAAATACTAAAAATAAAAAACAAGTTCAATTAGCTTGTCTTCCTCCAACCTCAGTTGCTGCTCACCAACATCTTTTTCTAGTATATTACCAAGTTCAAGTGTGGCTTGGTTATCAGCTAGACCCTACAGACTGGGGTTGGAAGTTGGTCAACAATATATTAGAGCCAGTTCAAACTTTACTTCCACCTGCGCCGGAAAAACTGCTGAACACTATTTTTTGCAACAGCAAAAAGGGATGCAGTGCTAAATGTGGTTGCCAAAAAGTCGGACTGTCTTGTTCTTTGGCATGCACAAATTGTCAAGGCCGGTCGTGCTCTAATATTGAATCACAAACAATGGAGGATTCGTTTGACTCCGACGAAGTATCATGGGATACATCGCTATTGACGCAATTTACTTGCAACCAAAATGAAGATGAAGAAGAAGCAGGAAAAGAAGAACAAGAAGAAGATCAAGAAGAAGAACAAGAATTTGGAACTTACGAATAAGACGAATAAACTTCAACACTTTTTTTTATTTACATCGCTTTTATCTTTCCCAATCTTTGAAAATTTCCGTTATTTTGCAATAGTTTTACATTAAACAGGATCACAACTGACCCGTGGAGTAGGCCTTCTGGGAAAACCACGTTAAAAAAAACGCGCTAAGTAAACTACCTCATAGGTGGCGTGGAAACGTGTGCATATTATGACGATAACAACTTTTATAACTTTTTGAATCGTTATATCTCAGAAACGGTGGCTCGTAAGAAAAAAAGTATTTATACATTTTTTATAGATAATTTTATGATCTACAATTTTTGTCTAAGGTACTTTTATGATAAAACTTACCGTTTTGCTGAAAATCGCGAAAAACTCATTTTTTTTACCTTTGACCTTGAATATTTTTTTTTCCTTACAGGGGAATGATGGGGAACTTCTAGACATTGTTTATAATTATGTTTTGAACAATTTCACAGAAATTCAGCTTGTTGGGACTTTATGTAACTTCGAATGTCTAAATTGACCGGACTAAAAGCGGTTTTCACTGGAGAACGGGCAAGAAACTCGTGTTGCTCTTTTAAAAACCAGTTTACAATATAGTACATACATACATACATAAACTCACGCCTTTATCCCCGAAGGGGTAGGCAGAGGCGCCACCAGGGCACCCACATTTCACCTTGTATGTTCCGTCCCACGATGTGATAGGGGGCGAGCCTATCGCCATATCGGGCACAAATTCCTGACTCCGGACTGATGATGAATAGAAAAATCCAAAATCACTCGGGACTCGAACCCGAGACCTCGGCTTTGTAACCGTACCGTAATACAACTATGCCACCGAGGCAGTCAATATAGTGATTGTTACAAAAGTTACAAGTCGGTCGATAAGAGAATTTAATAGTGAAGATCAGGCGAAGTGGTGTAGCTACGCTGTTGTCATGAATGGGTAAGCTCGTCCGGAGCGGTACCACTGTCTCACAGGAGACCGACGTGAAATGACAGCATTGCTGTCGAGGCATAAACTCCTGACTCTGGGCTGATAGAAAAATTCAATAACCAATATGACGTTTCCCGACTTGAGATTCAACCAGAGGCTTTAGCGTAATAATCATACTGAAGTCATTGACGTAAATAGTTTCTTATAACAATGATGAAATACAATAAACTGTATGTATAAATGAAAATAAATGAAATTTAAATAAAAAACTAAACTGGTCATGTGTATAACCGTAAAATGGGAATCGTACGTGCATATTTCACATTCTACATTATTACTGATAGAATAAATTGCAGACTGAGAAATTTATTATTACGATTTTTTTTTAAACTACAATTCAAAAGCCATCGACACTGGAGTAAAATTCTAGTAAAATCCCTACATTTCAAGAATATAACGTGAAGGCTGGCAATATTCTCTGGCTGTCAAACAGCGCGGGCAGCGACATTGGCAAGTGTAGAGATGAAAGCATGACGACACGATATGTCGATTTTTTTTTTATACTAGCACAACAAAGTGAATAATGCACCTCATGGTAATTGTACCTAGGGTAGTATGAACAGACTATCCATCGATTTGGGATAGCCATCTCCGGCCGGTCGATAAAATATATCCGGATATACATAGGTAAACCCCAAATGAGGCATATAAACCTGGAAAACAGCGGCGGCTTTTTAAATTTTACTGTGAAAAATGGTGTTCATTCGGGTAAATTTGAATTTTCTAGCATCAGCAAACCTTTTAGGTAATACATACGTCATGATTCTAGTTGAGCATAAAATATTGCAGATAAAGAAGTTAATATGTAAATAAATTTCAATAATGTGTAATTTAAATGCTATAAAATCATATGAAAATTATTTATTTCAGAAATGTCTTTGATAAATATAAAAACGTACATATAAAACATGTTTCTTTGTGTTTATACTACTATAACGATTCACACAGCTTAACAAATGTGATATAAAATTTTTGATACACGATTTATTACGCCCTATTTTTTATAGAATAAGCCTTAAAAATGAGCATCCCTTAACGGCAATGATAAATGAGCATTATGATATTCGTATCCGACCATTTTCTACAAGATTGTGTAAAACCCGGCATATCATGTGTAGGTATATCTAATTTTGACCCGGTTGGCATTGTAATTGTAATTGTAACAGTCCACCCACAAGATGGTCAGACGACCTGGTAAAGGTCGCGGGACGTCGCTGGATGCAGGCTGCCTCCAACAGGTCACTGTGGAAATCATTGGGAGAGGCCTATGTTCAGCAGTGAACGTCCTTTGGCTGATGGATAGATGAATGGATGGCATTGTAATTATATGGACCATTAGACCAGTGTTTCCCATTTGCCGGATTAAATCCCGATACCGAGCCACCAAAATAAAATACCAGGTCGCGGTTCTTTTTCGAGAACTTGGATTCTTTAGTAAAAACATAAGCAGCAGCTATACTTGGCACTAAAATTTAGTGATGAAATAGGCGATACCAAGGTACGTAGTAGTAATAAATTATTTTTTTTACTTTTAATTAATGTGTACTATTTTATCTAACGGAACCAGCTTGGGTTTAAAAGTATTAAGTGGGTCGTGAATTTGATAATTACTGGGCACATTGCACATTGCACTTACCAACTGCATCCATCTGACTGAGGTCTCGACCCTCGTGTTCAGATCCTGGGTCAGGCAAAGTGATATTAAATTTTTCTATTCATTATCAGCCTGAAGTCAGGAATTTGTGCCCGATATGGCGATAGGCTCGCCCCCTAACAGATGGGACGGCACAAAAGGCGAAATATGGGTATTCTGGTAGCACCTCTACCCCTTCTGGGAAAAAGGCGTGAGTTTATGTATTTAATATACATTAGTTAATGACCATAGGCTAACAAGAAAATTAAGACGTAAGAATACTTTATTGATACATCATTTAAATCGGGCATCCCTATTCGCTGGCGGTAGCCGTCAGTCAGAATACCACAGATTGCCACTCTTCACGTTTTATTTTTGAAATGTAGTTACTCCTTAGTCTGTGAAATGTAGGGATTTCACTAAAATTGTTACTCTAGTTTTGAATGCTTTTAAATTTTTGTTTAAACAAATAAATATGAATAAATATATTTATTTCTCCGTCTGCAGTTTATTCTAACAGTAATAATGTTGAATGTGAATGTAGACTGGCATAATTGCTTGCTGGCATGACATGGCATAGGTATTAGGTTGTCTAATGCCATTCGATACTCTGGACGTTGCGTTTACCATTAGGAGCAGTGCAATCACTGCCGAGCGAGAATAAAAAAAACAACTGATTGATATGGCCTGAAAGTTGTTAAGAGGCTACAGACAAGCTCTAGGGCGGATCCAGGAGGAGGTCATGTGGGTCATGACCCCCCCCCCCCTGGGCTGACTCCAGATTGACATATTTTTTTAAAATTTCGTTGATTTTTACTTAAAAAAATCGAAAACATTCACTAATCACAGGTGTAACCAACTTTTAAATAATCACTTTTAAATGTATAATTGTAACCGAATTCAAGTACGTCCAGTGTTCTGACTAGAACTATATGACCCCCCCTGACTTGAAAGCTGGATCCGCCCTTGTACGTGCATGCAAGCCTTGCGTACTGGAATCGCGCCCTATACAGGGTATATCAAGACCGCGACCGAAAACGAAGCCAGGTGGTAGTATTAGTGACTTCTCACTTCAGACACAATGTAACTAAAAATTTTGCAAGAAAAATCGTATTTTTTTTTATTTGTTGTATTTGGGTAATAAATACAGTTTTCATAAAATAATAATGTACACCTTTTTATTTTTAAAGACGCAGTGCTGCGTAAGGGTTTAAATCAATTTGTCCGCAAAAATTAGGTATCTATTATTTAGCACCCAAAAATTATGTATTGTATTGTATTGACAGCCTCCGTGGCGCAGTTGGTTAGACGCCGGCTGTGAAACGAGAGGCCGCGGGTTCGATCCCCGCACCGAGAGAAATGTTTGTGCGGCCCACAAATATTTCTTTCGGGTCTGGGTGTTTGTGAGACCGAAAAGTCTCTCGTAGTTCTGATACACGACACAAGACTTAATTGATCTTAATGTGGGGTCGGGACTATGTATGTGACTGTTGGGTGTATTTATTATTATTATTATTTCTTGGTAAAGATATTTTATCTTCTCGGTTCTTGCAAACCGGCTTTATTTTAGAACCCACGGGCCTAGGCCAAGTGGGTCTAATTGGAAGTTGGGGTGTGTAATTCACTAGTGTCTATGTTACCATGTTCTCTATTATATGAATGTGTTGTGTTAAGTGGGTCTGTATTGAGGAATTTTCCAGTAATTCTACATATATTTAAAATTACTGCTTTTTGAAGTTGAGTGTATAGAGTGGACGGAAGATCTAATGTTTTATTGATTCATGCAGCTGTTTAGGTATTACTTATTATTATTATTATTATATTGTAAGCCCTGCGACCACCGTGAACATGTTGGCAGCCGCGTCTGGTCTGCTACCGCCATTTACTTCTATAAATAAATAAATACTTCCAACAGTCACATACATAGTCATATTATTGACAGCCTCCGTGGCGCAGTTGGTTTGACGCCGCCTGTGAAACGAGAGGCCGCGGGTTCGATCCCCGCACCGAAACAAATATTTGTGTGATCCACAGGTATTTGTTTCGGGTCTGGGTGTTTGTGAGACCGAAAAGTCTCTCGTAGCTTCTGATACCCACGACACAAGACTCGATTTAGTGTGCGGTTAGGACTATGTATGTGACTGTTGGGTGTATTTATTTATTTATATATGTACACTACGACCCCGTCTTGTGTCGACAGTATCAGGAACTACGAGAGACTATTCGGTCTCACAAACACCCAGACCTGAAACAAAATATCTGTCACACAAACTTTTTGTCTCGGTGCGGGGATCGAACCCGCGGCTTCTCGTTTCACAGCCGGCGTCTAACCAACTGCGCCGCGGAGGCTGTCATATAAAACATATTATTATGGGCAATTATGACGCATCAACTAGCTAGTCATTTGTCGGAACTGACTTGTAAAAACATAATGCATTTAATGCCACTATCTTTATTAATCCCCGATAAGAATTTCCAATGAAGACATAAATAATAATAGCTACAATAAGGGATCATGATTTGACATTATTATGATTTTAATTGCAGAGGTGTGGCAAAAGAGCAATTAGCTCACATGATTTTAAGATTTTTTTTCATATTGCAATGAACGGCGAGACGAGCATGCCATTCGCCTGATGGTAAGCGATACAACTTATGAACGGTAGCAAGACCAAATAAAACTATGAATTAAAAAGCAAAGCTTGGCAAGCCACTACTCGCGCGTGTATCGAACCCGCGGCCTCACATTTCGAAGCCGGCGTCTAACCAACTGCGCCACGGAGGCAATAACACGTAACGAAAAATACCTATTCTAATTACACAACGTTAATTGTATTCGCTTAGTTTGATACATCAGTTATTAAGGTAAATAAAGAACTTGGCTATCTAGCAATAATGTAATCACCGTAAGTGTAATTACAACGGTATCAATGCGGGGTTTTTAGACAAAAATAAACAAGTACCGAATCGATCGGGCTTATCTTTTGATAAGATTTAAAATGTGATACACATGGTAATAGATTTTACAGGATGTTTCTTTTTACATAATATGAGTCATGAATCAAATCAAAATATTCTTTATTCAAGTAGTCTTTTACAAGATCTTTTGAATCGTTAATTTCTGCTACCACCGCTTCGGAACGTGTTGTAGCTGTGAAGAAGAAACGGCGCAAGAAACTCCCTCAGCAACACGAAAAGTCTTCTGAATGTTAATGATGAGTCATGCCATGAAGCTCTTCGGACGCATCATTGAGCCCAGGCTCCGCCAGAAGTATGTAATAATAAACAAATACACTCAACAGTCAAATACATGGTCCACATTAAGATCTCCTGACTCAACATTCCAGGACCTTGGCCGAGGGGTAGATCCAAGAACCTAGCTTGATGTCGTCGAGGAAGATATGCATGCAGAAATGTAATACTTTAATCTGCCCACATAAAAATACAGCTAAATCAAGATAGGGGACGAAAAAATATATATTTAATAATAAAAAATAAAATAAAGTTTTATTTAAAAAAAATGGAACTCAAATTATGAACCACCTTTTGACGAACGATAAGATAAGCTTATCGCTTGCGTGAGTCAGGTTGTTTATACTTATAGTATAACAGTCTGTATCTAATATTTGTGCAGGAAACTAGTGTATGATGCAGCACCCAGCTTTCGAAGATGCTGGTACCACTCCAGGACTCACAATTTGGACTATCGACGTGAGTATCGGTATATCTCGGCGGCCATTTTGAACTTTTAGAATTGTTGTTTTGATTATTTAAGAAATCAAGTAACAATAAACTTTAATTGTTTGAAATAAGATTGATTACCTATATCTTAGAATATACTTGCATTCAAAACGCTATGTCATTGAAGAAAAAAAAAACATATTTATCGGAAAAAAAAATATTCGGGCGCAGAAATCTTTGTATTACGGTGATTATTTTGACAATTTTGAAAGGCGCACTGCGGCATGTTTACGCGTTGCCGTTGGTGATGATTGAAGCATACTAAATTGAAATAGAGCCACACTTGACATTGTGGCACAATTTTTCGGGCCGTTTTTGAAGTGCTCATCCGACATCTAGTTATAATATATTTGATCGAAGTATGGGTTGGATACAATCTTCTGTCGCGTCGGCACTGTTGTCATAATAAGAATAGTTTTCCCTCTTTACATTCTATTAAATTGGACATTTTAATACTATTACATTAGGTATAATAGCTTGTTTTTTAAATATGAAAGCATATCTCAAACAATGCGTCCAATAGATATATTTTGATTTTATTTGTAGTTCCTAATTCACCACACGCCAATAGATTTTAGATTAGGTATCTCTAACTACAATTTTTAACTTCGACGATGCGTCTGTGTTTTTATTTTATTTCGCTGTGTACGGTGTAAAATAAGGTATGACTAAGGATTTAAATGGGAATATGAATTCGTTTGTAATGCTTCCACGCTTTTAATACTTAACCTATTATGAGTTCCGTTTTTAACCGACTTCAAAAAAGGAGGAGGTTCTTCATTCGTCGGAATCTTTTTTATTCTTTCACAGATTTCTCCAAGACGCTTGAAAGTGTATACTTCATGCAACACGTGTTATTATAGGAAATGACACAGGATAGTTATTTTTCATCCGGAGTAAAATCTGTTCTCTGGATGTAGGAGAAACTTTTCGTTTTAAATTCATATTTACTCAATCGTACCCTCGATTGTAAAGTAGGCCCGGGCTCCACAGTGGGACGTACATATAATATGGGCTGATACAATACAATAAAATTTTGTGTGCAGATCGACTTGAATTAATTGACATCATCTACAATATTAATGCGGCGATAGGCTCGATATCACATCGTGGGACGGAACAAGCACAAATAAAATTAATTTATTACGGAGAGAAATGAACAATAATTTATTTCCAACTCCTCTTAATAATTTAAGGTTAAAAAAAATGAAACATTTATGAAGAAATAAAGATTTTGATTTAGTTGTTTATTAAGTTTGTGTATAGGTTATCTTTGAGGAAATCGAAAGGTATCACAGATGATAACGCAGTATGATAAAATATGACGGCAGTGGCGACACAAAATCATATTACATGCGATACTCATGGAAATACTCATGGTCGTTATTTAATCAATTGGACCCAAAACAAGCCCACTGAGTACTATTCGCTAGATATACTCAGAATTGGGTCGCGTCGCGTAGTTTCCAGTGGTAATGGAAGCCCACTGAGTTTGTTTCGCCGGGTCTTCTCAGCCAGGGCCGCGTTAGATCCGGTGGTAACATTAAACCGCTACGCACCGCTTTAATAATACTTATGGTCCACTTAGACATCGATTAACGTAAATAATGTATTTCTTAAGGAAAAAAAATACCATAAAATACTAATAAGTAATATAATACTTAATAAAATTAATATAAAAATTACAACGAATATCTTGTAAATAGAAAATAAGTAGTATGTGTATTGACTTGTCATAAGAGCCTTTTAATTGCCTACGTGACCAATAAACGAATTTCATTTCATTTCATACAAAAATCGAAATAAAGCCCCTTTTACACAAGCAGAGTTTCTCGCCTCGAAGATACGATTATCGTAAGGGTATAAAAAAGTCGCATCGTGTAAACATTTGTCAGAACACGATAATCTATGGCGGTTATGGCATGCGATAATGGCACACGATTCTTGCCGCGAGAAACTCTCCCCGTGTAAAAGACGCTTAAGAATTCGTTTATCTGACTGCCTCGGTGTCGTAGTTGTACCACGGTACGATTACAAAGCTGAGGTCTCGGGTTCGAGTCCCGGGTCGGGCATGTCGGATTTTTCTATTCGTTATCAGCCCGGATTTAGGAATTTGTGCCCGATATGGCGATAGGCTTGCCGCTATCACATCGTGGGACGGAACATACAAGGCGAAACGCGGGCGTCCTGGTAGCACCAGGACAACCCTTCTGGGTAAAAGGCGTGAATTTATGTATGTAATTTTTTTTTTCAGAAATTCGAACCTGTTCCTATCGATTCTAAGGCGCACGGAAAATTTTACAATGGTGATTCCTACATAGTTCTCAAAGTAAGTGTTTTATTTGGCAATTTTAAATACTGCATATTATTTAAATATTCGGTATATTATTTCATGGCTTTGTTTATTAATATCGATGACTTCATTTGTTGTGTTAAAAGATCTTGATTGACTTTAGCGTTTGTGTTCATTCAGTATTGTTTCTAACACCTTATAATTACTTACATAGTTACTGGTGGTAGGTCTCTCATATGTAAGAGGCCGCCTGGGTAGGTACCACCGCAATATCTATTTCTCCAAACAGCAGTGTAAATGCACTGTTGTGTTCCGGTTTGAAGGACATTGTAGCCAGAGTAACAACTGGACATATTGAGACATAACATCTTATGTCTCAGGATGGCGAGCGCAGTGGAAAGCCAAGCATTGTTTTGTAATTCATGGTGTTTGGTTTTGCTACTATCTGTGGTTGTATCTCTAACCATTACGCGAACGGCATGCTTGTCTCGCCATTCACCGCAATATAAAAAGGACAGACTTTATAAAAAGGAAAGGCGCAGCTCAGAAGTGGAAAATATACAGGGTATATCAAGACCGCGACCAAAAACGAAGCCAGATGGTAGTGTTAGTGACTTCAGACACAATGCAAGTAAAAATTTCGCAAAAAAAATCTACAACTTTTTTTTTGTAATTTTTTTCTAAAATAATGATGCAGACCTTTTTACTTTTCAACACTCAATGGTACGTAAGGGTTTAAATTATTATTTTCGCAAAAACTAGGATTTTACCACCCAAACAAGATGATTTTTAAAAAGTTCTAAAAAAATATCTGTCGCTGTTTTGGTGAAATTTTTATTTGCGTCGTGTCTGTAACCACTAAAACTACCACCTGGCTTCGTTTTCGGTCGCGGTCTTGAGATACCCTGTATGATCTGTTGTTGACCAATTCCTTATTCTCCAGACTACAGGAGACCCATCAACTTCTCTCTCCTATGACGCTCACTTCTGGATCGGGAGACAAACCACTCAAGACAAGAAGGGGTCTGCGGCGATATGGACAATAACCCTGGATGATATGCTGGGCGGAAGGGCTGTACATCATCGAGAAGTCCAAGGCTATGAGTCTAGTCTGTTCTTGGGGTATTTTAAACCTGGTAAGTTTAATAGATTGACTGCCTCGGTGGCGTAGTTGTACTGCGGTCTCGGATTCGAATCCCGGGTCGGGCAAAGTGATATTGGATTTTTCTATTCATTATCAGCCCGGTGTCAGAAATAGGCCCGATATAGGCTCGCCCCCTATCACATCATGGGACGGAACATACAAGGAGAAATATGGGTGTTCTTGTGGCGCCTCTGCCTACCCCTACTAGGAAAAAGACGTGAGTTTCCGTGTGTATGTTGAATAGAAGTTGAATAGATGCATTAGGGGTTATTCTATCCTCCGAAAAGAAGTTCGAATGTTCGTCCACATATAAGATAAAAATTTCCATTTTAAATCAATACTATTCTCTATGAAACGTATTATTCATTCCAAACTTAGTCTATGGTTACGACGTACGATTTTGGCAAATCTGGACACTCCATCATCACTTGCATTCTCGATAAATAACACTACCTATAAATAAATACACCCAACAGTCACATACATAGTCCTGACTCCACACTAAGATCGAGTCTTGTGTCGTATCAAAAACCACGAGAGACTTTTGTCACAAACACCAGACCTGAAACAAATACCTGCAGACCACACAAATATTTGTCTCGGTGCGGGGATCGAACCCGCGGCCTCACGTTTCACTTCGCGTTTAACAACTGCGCCACGGATGTTGTTGTTATAACACCTATATCAACATCATCATCAGCCAATCCACTGCTGGACATAGGCCTCTCCCGCGGTACGCCACAGAGCCCGGTCTGCTGCTTTACGCATGCAGTCGCTCCCGGCCCTCTTGTGCAAGTCATGTCGACATCTGGCCAGAAGACGTCCCACGCTACGTTTGCCAAGACGCGGTCTCCACTCCAGAACATTACTCCAGCAGTTATCTGTTCTGCGTCAGCCTCCGTGGCGCAGTTGGTTAGACCCCGCCTGTGAAACCGAGACAAACGTTTGTGAGAACAACAAGTATTTGTTTCGGGTCTGGGTGTTTGTGAGACCGAAAAGTCTCTCGTAGTTCCTGATACGACACAAGACTCGATCTTAGTGTGGGGTCAGGACTATGAATGTGCCTGTTGGGTGTATTTATTATTATTTATTTATTGTTATCATACGTGGCCAGCCCATTGCCACTTCAACCTACTAACTTTCAGAGCTACGTCGGTCACCATGGTTTTTTGGCGGATCACACCTATATAGAAACATCTTATTTCAGCAATCAGGTACTTGGAAGGAGGCAATGAATCAGGGTTTAATGAGGTGGTCACCAACGCTGGAGCAGAGAAGCGGCTTCTCAGACTATCTGGCTGCGATAACATGAGGATTGAAGAGGTAAAATTGTATATATTTCTCTCCTTTCGTTAATATACTGGTGGTAGGTCTCTCATATGTGAGAGGCCTGGGTAGGTACCACCGCAATGTCTATTTCTCCAAACAGCAGTGTAAATGCACTGTTGTGTTCCGTTTTGAAGGTCATTGTAGCCAGAGTAACTACTGGACATATTGAGACTTAACATCTTATGTCTCAGGATCGCGAGCGCAGTGGAATGCCAAGCTTTGTAATTCATGTTTGGTTTTGCTACTGTCCATGAGCGGTCGTATCGCTTACCATCAGGCGAATGGCATCTTCTCGCCATTAAATGCAATAAAAAAAGTTGACTCTCAATGTCTTTCCAGGTGCCAGCTGAAGGAAACTCACTAACACGAGAACACTGCTTTATACTAGAAGTGGATCATACTATCTTCGTTGTGATGGCGCAGGGAGCTAAAGCCACGCAGAGAAGGAAGATTATTAGCATTGCTAACACTCTTAGAGATGATAACCACAATGGCAGGGCTACTATTGAAATTATTGGTACGTTTTATTGATTCATAGGCAGTTTTAAAACCTATTTTAGTTAACGAATGTTATGGCCCTTTCGAATGACTTTAGAATTCAGTTTGAGCGGAGACAAAACATTGAATAACTATTTTTGTAGCATGATATGTCCAACTGCTGGGCAAATGCCTCCCCTTTTTTCCTCCACTCGACCCTGTCCTCTGCGAAGTCTTGCCATTTTGGCTCGAAATGCATCTAACTCGTCTTTCCACCGCATCTTAGGTCTTCCGCGTTTTCTCCGGCCGTTCGCCGGAATCCAGTTTGTAGCCAGCCAGCCTTTGGATAATTAAAATACGTTTTAGATATAAGAATAAGACAGTAAGCGATTTGCTGATGCTAAATGTAATAATAAATAGAGTGATATTTATTATTTCAGTAACAACATATACCCTTAACAAGGGTCAGTTCAAAAGTACCCTGAACTGACGAGAATGCATGAAGAGATTGATGAAAGTTGATGAAGCGAAAGTAATATGTCAGGATCGAGCAAAGTGGCGATCCATAGTCTCTGCCTATCCCTATGGGGTACAGGCGTGACGATTATGTATGTATGTATGTGATATATATTATTTGGTCTCGGGTTCGAATCCCGGGTCGGGCAAAGTGATATTGGGTTTTTCTATTCATTATCAGCCCGGAGTCAGGAATATGTGCCCGATATGGCGATAGGCTCGCCCTATCACATCATGGGACGGAACATACAAGGCGAAATGTGGGTGTCCTGGTGGCGCCTCTGCCTACCCCTTCTGGGATAAAGGCGTTAGTTTATGTATGTATGATATTTATGCTGCATGATTGGATGTGTAAAGCAGCAGACTGGGCTGTGGCGTACCTTGGGAGAGGCCTATGTCCAGCAGTGGACTGCAACGGGCTGATGATGATGAATTATGCTCGGCTCGAAGTAAACAGTGTGACCACAAATATTATACCGGGTATATCAAGACTGCGACCGAAAACGAAGCCAGGTGGTAGTTTTAGTAATGACAAACACGATGCAAATAAAAATTTCGCCAAGACAATAACAGATTTTTTTTTAGAATTTTTTAAAAATCGTCTTTTTTGGGTTTTAAATACCTAGTTGTTACGAAAATACTTATTTAAACCCTTACGTAATATTGCGTGTTTAAAAATAAAGAGCTGTACATGTTTATTTTAGGAAAACTATGTTTATATCACAAAATATGAAGATAAGTAAAACATTTAATTAAAAAAATAAACATTAAACATTTAAAAGTTGTCGATTTTTTTGCGAATTTTTTTAATTGCCTTGTGTCTGATGTCACTAATACTACCACCCAGCTTCGTTTTCGGTCGCGGTCTTGATATACCCGGTATTTAACTATAAAGGGTTTGAACTTCAACGTCATAAATCTACCACCATATAGAGAATTTTCTTTTGGTCCGGTGAAAGAACAAATTGTTCACGTTATAATAAACTAGTAAGTATTGCTTATTGAGTCTAAAACTTACATGAATTTATAATGGTTTCTTAGATTTACGCGAATGTTACACATTGAAATAGCCTCCTTGGCGCAGTTGGTTAGACGCCGCTTGTGAAACGAGAGGCCGCGGGTTCGATCCCCGCACCGAAACAAATGTTTGTGTGATCCACAGGTATTTGTTCCAGGTCTGGGTGTTTGTGAGACCTAAAAGTCTCTCGTAGTTTCTGATACGACACAAGACTTGATCTTAGTGTGGGGTCAGGGCTATGTATGTGACTGTTGGGTGTATTTATTTATTTAATTGAAATAATCTTTACGGATTTCATCGCGGATTTGGTCTTTTTTCATGTTCAACTTCCCAACGTTTCGATTCGTTAGCTTTCGTAGTCACCGTGCGGACTTATTTATTTCAAAATTAGTTTTATTTCAATCTACATTAATTTGTTTTTCCAGATGAATTCTCTTCACAAGAAGATCTCGACATGTTCGTGGAAGCTTTGGGAGGAACCATGGACGATCTGGAACGTGAAGACTCCACTGAGGTAAATACCGGGTATATCAAGACTGCAACCGAAAACGAAGCCAGGTGGTAGTTTTAGTGGATCCAAACAGGATGCAAATAAAAATTTCGCCAAAACAGTGACAGATATTTTTTTAGAATATTTTGAAAATCATCATGTTTGGGTGGTAAATACCTAGTTTTTGCGAGAATACTAATTTAAACCCTTACGTACCATTGCGTGTATAAAAATAAAGAGGTGTACATCTTTATTTTAGGAAAATTATGTATTTCTCACCCAAATACGACGAAAAGTAAAAAGATACAAAAAAAAGTTGTCGATTTTTTTTGCGAAATTTTTACTTGCATTGTTTCTGAAGTCACTAATACTACCACCTGGCTTCGTTTTCGGTCGCGGTCTTGATATACCCGGTATAATACTTACTTTTACCTGGAAAAAACTATATTAACTCGCCCATTGTTGTGTACGAGATTTCGATACACTCGACAGTTTGACAGGGGTTAGGCCATAATTCAATAATCTACTGCAGACTGGCGAAGTTCACTTACGAAACATGTTTTAAATTTTAACAAAAGAGGAATTCATTTTGATCTTTTGCAAATATGTTTTGAAATACACAACCAGTGTGTATGTGTCCTCATATGTTAGTAGTTGGCGAATTGTAATTTTGTATATTGATTTTAAAATATTAACATGGTAAAGTTAAACATTGTTTACACAAAAACAAAAACACACATATTGATAATTGCGACACTGTCTGAGCTTAGTGTAGCAATCACAATTACATCATTTATAAACATTGTAATTTGGAACTATAAATAAGTGTGTATTTGTATATAATATGTATATACGGGCCAAGACACGGGCTGAACACGAAACTCGACACATGCGTCATTATTAAGCAAAATCGCAACAAGTTTCCACCGAAGTTATTTAATATCCACTTTTAGAGAACAAAATCATAAATACCCTTCGTATATTTTAACATAAAATTACACAAATTAAATAACAAACAAACTAAAATAACAAACTTATGAAGTCTATCTAATTTACTAGTGAATTTAAAAAGAAACAATCAATTTTTAAAATTTAAAATTTTTAAAATATATATACTCGTATATACATACATATAAAGTTATGTATACACACTTTATACTTTCACAGTTTAATAGAACCACATACGCACACACATACATATCACGCTCACACACTCACACACCCAAATTTTTGTAAAAATAATTATATTTTAACTGGTTTCTCAAGACACAGGCAACGCCTAATTTGAGGACCCTTGCAATATTCTTTATGTACAATTAATATTTTCAAATTTTCAAATTGACAAATATCTGCAATTTTCCTCCACTCCCAAACCGTTACCTAGGTAATCCTTTTCTTAAAAATCCACCCAGCTATGTCACGTGTATGGTGCCTATCACATAGCGCGACGACCGACAAAGAGAAAAAAAGAGGTTTCCAACCAAATAAATTTACAGTGGACCCCCGGTAATCCGACAAACAGTTTGCAGGGCAGTGTCGGATTATCGAATTTGTCGGATTATAGAGTACTGTCTAAGACACCCTATAGTCCGGAATTTTTTACGAAAGAGTACCTTGTAATCCGACAAATTACAGATCCAATGATAAGATTCCACGTGTGATATATATGTACTCTGAAGTACAAATCATACTTCATTATGTATGTCAAATTTAGTAAATTAAACAACGAAATAGAAAGCTTTCGTTTTATTACAAAATTAACGTTATTAATGCTATAGAACTCACAAAACATAAGCAATAACTCTACATTAGGAAATAATTGTGTACAAACAAATGTACATAATATGTGCATAATAAATAATAGGCCATGTCGGATTACAGGGGGTGCCGCATTAGCCAGGGGCCGGATTATCGGGGGTCCACTGAAATCTGATAGCTCCTAACACCACATTGTAACTTTTATGTATTGTTCCAGACATACGCTCGTGACGATCCCACAGCTGTATACTTATACAGAGTGTTGGTTGGAGACGAACTGGACCTGATCTCCCTCAGCAAACCTTACAAGCAGAGTCAGCTGGCTAGTGACGTAAGTGGCCATTTATTATACCTAGCTATACAGGGTATATCAATAATGCAACAGAAAACGAAGCCAGGTGGTAGTATATGTGACTTCAAACACAATGCAACTAAAAATTTCGCAAAAAAAGTGGTCATATTTTTTTGTATTTTTTTTTTGTTATCGTCGTATTTAGGTGATAAATACATATGTTTTCCAAAATAATGATGTACACCTTTTTAATTTTAAAGACGCAATGGTACGCAAGGGTTTAAATAATAATTTTCGCAAAAACTAAGAATTTACCAATTAAAAACGATGATTTCTAAAAAATTGCAAAAAATCATATGTCGCTAAATTTTTAGTTGCATTGTGTCTATAATCACTGAAACTACCGCCCGGCTTCGTTTTCGGTCGCGGTCTTGATATAGAGAGTATATACAGCTGATAGGTTATGCTATACTCATAATGAACAACTTTAACTACGGGGTCCAACTATGATGTTTCGAAAATATTTAATCGATATTCGGTAATCGGTACATTAAATGCTGTTTTTGATATTTTTCTCTATAACATATAGTTCTGCTACTTGATACTAGATGGCGCTATAACGAATTCTACACAATTGCCTTCGTAACAAATACTTTATTCATAGGAGATCTACGTTCTAGACACGCCATGCTCTGGGGTGTACATCTGGATAGGGTCTGAAGTGGACGTTGAAGTCAAGAAGACCTATCACTCTCTAGCAGATCAGTATTTGGATATGAAAGGGTATCCGTCCTGGGTGAGTTCATTTAAATAAATATATCTATAGAATATAGAATGTACAGACAGAAGAAGAAAGCAAAACAAATACAGGGTATATTCAGACTGCGACCGAAAACTAAGCCAGGTGGTATTAGTGACTTCAGACACAAAGCAAATAAAAATATCGCAAAAAAAATCGATAACTTTTTTTTGTATTTTTTTACTTTACGTCGTATTTGGCCGATAAATACATATTTTTCCTAAAATAATGATGTACACCTTTTTATTTTTTAAGACGCAATGGAACGTACGGGTTTGAATTACAATTTTCGCAAAAACTTTGTATTTACCACCCAAACAAGATGATTTTAAAAAATTCTAAAAAAATATCGTTCGCCGTTTTGGTGATTTTATTTGCATCGTGTCTGTAACCACTAAAACTACCACCTGGGTTCGTTTTCGGTCGCAATCTTGATATACCCGGTATATTATTATGTAATTTTGTGAAGATAGCGATTCACTATCTCTATATCAGCCCATATACGTCCCACTGCTGGGCACGGGCCTACTCTACAATCGAGAGAATCGATTGAGAGTGGTTAGGCCATATAGTCCACCACGCTGGCCTAGTGCGGGTTGGCGGACTTACATACCGTAGAAATAGTTCATAACGAGTTGTTTGAATTGGTGTACAGATTTTGCGCGTCTAATCGCGATCGGCAGTGTGTTCCAAAGTCGAACTTCTTACCCAGTATAGGATAGGTGGGGAAACTGGGAGGAATAGGCAGGAGTATTAAGTTGTAAGGTATTGAAGGAACGTAGGAATCTGGAGAAACTTGATGAATCAAAGAAACTTGATTTAGCCTCCGTGGCGCAGTTGGTTAGACACCGCCCGTGAAACGAGAGGCCGCGGGTTCGATCCCCGCACCGAAACAAATATTTGTGTGATCCACAGATATTTGTTTCGGGTCTGGGTGTTTGTGAGACCGAAAAGTCTCTCGTAGTTTCTGATACCCACGACACAAGACTCGATCTTAGTGTGGGGTCAGGACTATGTATGTGACTGTTGGGTGTATTTATTTATTTATTATTTATTTAATTCAACGAAACTTGTTTCAGGTGAACATAACCAGGGTGACAGAAGGCTGCGAGAGTTGTACGTTCAAGCAGTACTTCCACGGCTGGGACTCCAAGAACGGGATCTCTTCTGTAAGAAGCTATGTTGCTGATATTGGTAAGTCCAAATCACAAGTCTCTACAAGGATTAAAGAATTAATTTCTCTTTAAAAAGGAAGGTAAGTATTTGGTGTTTCTACATTATTACGTTTAACCAATAGAGGTATGTACCTATACATGTATAAATTCACGCCTTTTTCCCAAAAGGGGTAGGCAGTAATGTAGATAAATTCACGCCTTTTTCCCAAAAGGGGTAGGCGGAGTTGCTACCAGTAGGCTAATTCACGTAATTTCTTGACGCGCCGATCAAGTTACGATGCAGTTTCGATTAGGTTTACGTCTTAATGGTTTCGTACGTCAAAATGATATTCTTGTAATTGTTTAAGCTGCGCGTAAGATATGCATAAACTGCGCATGTGCTGCACATTGGTCGGACTAAACTGTCATTGGAGACGTCAAATGAATTGGTAAATACCGAAAAAGTTGCGATCTGAATGGGTCTGAATCACGCATGTATAAAACGCGCAGCAGTAGAATACACTAGCCATAGATAATACACTATATAGGAAATAGATATGCCACTCTTCAAAAATATTGAGGTAAAAAAAAATTACCTTTGCTGACGGCGAGATGTCGCTGGAAATATTGTTTTAAATAAAATCCGCCAGATGGTGCTGCTCATGCCGTTTTATTACCTAAAGAATGGAGGGGAGTCACGACAATTGGGCACGAGCTCATCGTTTTGTATCCAAATCCCAATAATTTCATTTTAAAACGAAGAGAACTGGCACCAATTTGCCGTATTTAAAAAAACAGCATGTTTGCAATAACATTATCTTTATTTTTACCCGACACTAACATTATTATTATCTTTATCATTTTGTTACAATTGCGCAATGTTTGCATGTTTATCTATGTCGATGTTTCAATAGATAGCCAAAATTTCATATGTGCATGTATATATTATGTCTTTTTGTATGTTTGTTTCTCAGGTTAAACTAGATGACTTTTCACATTTAGTTTAAGCATAATCAAATATGGCTCAAGAGTTTTCAAGATATAAATTGTTTAATGCTGCAATTTCTATAATTCTTAGTTAGTATTATATTTGTTATGTGTCATCTACGGGTTTCCTCGTGTGCGTAAATAATATATACATGCACCTCTGATAGAAATTAAGGACAATTCTATAATATATGCTCCATATTTAACATGATTTTAAAATGCAAGAATCAAATATAAAGTGCAAGAAAATTATTACATTCAGCAAAATTTTTACATTAAATCGAAAAACTTCCCGAGCCCATCCGGGTATTTAGCAAACTCCAAATGAAGTACAAAAGTAAACCACGAGGCAGAAGATATACCACGGAGGAAAAATTCTTGCATTATCTATGTACAAACAAAGTGGTTAGGGCTTATAACGTCCTCAGAGGTACACACCATTTCAAAATAGCACTTCCAGAAACACTTCCTAGGCGCCATTGTTGTTCTTGAAATATCTAAATCGGAAAGCAAGTATGAAAATCCAGTAATAGGAAGCCGAGGTCAAACGCAAAAGATATCAAACAAGTCCAGTTAAAAGCCAAAGTCGCAAAATTATAGCTATTGAATCGCAGTAGTACGCACACGAAAGTTTTCGAAAAACTTGTGTCAATTTTTGACACAAATTGTAAAGAGGGTATGTACATACATTATACTGTTTCCATTCGTTTATTTTATTTTTGACAGTTCACGCCTATAAAGTACGACATTACAGTAGAACAATATTTTGAAATAAAAGTAGATACTTTCTTGACGGGTAACGCCCACTTAGAGTTGTGCCATTCGTAACGAATGACCACAGATAACAAAAACGATTTTGAATAGAATCAATCAATCGGAATCATTTGAAATAAAATTACATTAAAATGCTAATGAAAACAGTTAAACGTAATATAGTACCCAATATTAGGATCGAATGTATTTGCTGCAAATTAATTAATATGAATAAAGGTATACGTATTGAAGTGACTTTTAATAAGAGTTTAATTTAAAATAATTACAATGATTACAACGAAAATAAATGTTTAGTACCTACTTGTAATAAACAGTTAAACCATGTTGGAATTCATAGTACTTTAAGGATTAAATAATTAAAACAACTAAAAGGTAATTTGTTAATATTTTTATTTATAAACAATCGTCTGTTTCGTCGGAATCGGCGTCGTCGTCACTCGTATCCCCAGTAACACTAATTATTAATGAGTGCATGGGTAAGTTGTCAAATGCGACATCGCGATCCCAATCAGACATTATTTCTTTCTTCGTCTTATCTACGACACTCGCCCAGTTATGAGGCGTCACATTTTCACACGCATTTTTAAGCAACTCCAGCATTTTGTTTGCGGTGAAAGGAGGAGTTGTATTTATTCTCGCAGCATATCCTTTCACTTGCGCCCATATTAGCTCTATGGCATTATACTGGCAATGATATGGAGGAATTCTAAGGACGGTGTGCCCATGTTCTGCAGCCATTTCATCTATAACGTATCGTTTAGGCTGCTTCCTCATTTTTAATATTTTAAGTAACTCTACTTTTAATAGGGACTCGTCCACCTCCTCGCCATTGTTACGGAGCCAGTTTATTATTTCATTTTTTTTACTGGCTTGCGTTGGCATTTTGTTAATTTGCCGAGAGTGATAGGACGCATTATCTATAAATATTGTTGATGGCTGTTCGAGTGACAATAACATTTCCCGAAACCATTTTTCATATACTTCGGAATTCATTTCTTCGTGGTAATCCCCTGTTTTCTTTGATTTAAAAGCTAACATAGCATCTTGCACAAATCCTTTTGCGGTTCCTGCATGACAAATTATAATTCTTTCACCTTTTCCCATTGGCACTGCGGTCGAGGAGCTAGCAGTGTTGTCAGTCCAAGTTTTTGATACCGTGTGATTCGCATTGAGCCAAGTTTCATCGGTGAAAACAACATTCGACCAGTCTTCTATTTTTTTAGCTTGTCTTAAAAATTCGCATCGATACAAAGCAACATCATTGCGTTCCATCAATATTTTTCTTTTGTCACATTTTTTGTATTGGAATCCAATCCTATTCAATACCTTCGCCAAAGAAGACTTTTGACCACGGAACAAGCCACTAGTTTTCAGAGATTGTACTAGGTTATGTAAAGTAGGAATCTCTTTTCTTTGGTAATAATCGTATATATGACGACGAATAGCATCACCATCAAAACTGTCAATTGCTGTCACTTTAAAGGGCTGACGTTTTTTCTTAGCTGTAGATGGCTTGTTTTGTTCCATGCCACTACTGCCGTAGCCTTCTTTAATTATTTTTGAAACTGTTGGAGCAGTAATACCTAATGCTGCTGAAACACGGTCTCTGATTTGAGTCACTGGTATAAGAGGTCCACCATTACGGCTTTCCCTTTCAAAGTACTCATGAAGTCGCAACACAAACTCCCTTGTTTGTCCTTTAAGCACCTTTCCTTTAGGCATTTTGAAAGTGATGAAGGCAGGTACGATGTTCTCAATTCAACCAAATGTAGGAATTCACGGGTAAAACAATACGGAGGAATATAAATACTCAACTCGACGTATGAAAAATGTGAATTAAAATTCAGCGAACGGAAAACACTAGCACGGGCGCGGGCGTCTCGTTGTGAGTGACCACAAAATGGCGGCGCGCGTCACCTGTCTGCCCAGTGTTGCCGTTTCACAATTTGTTTTTAACAACATTACTATTGCCGACGGAAGTGATAAGAATATTAACTTAACATGAGTAAATGGTTTATTTTAATATAATTATTAAATCAAGTAACTTAAATATCCCTGAAGTTTTATAAAACAACGCATGGAGCAAAAAATAAAATATGTATTAAATCGATTAAAACTTGTTCAAAAATAAAATCGTTTGTTATAAAAAATTGATTCGATAACGCATCAGGCCATCACTATTTGATTCAGTACTCGATGTGTCAAAAATAAAATAAACGAATGGAAACAGTATAAAAAATGTAAAGTATGTAATAAAATGGTTACAGTAATAAATAAAATATACTTGAATTTTTTATATTAATAAGGAAAATAAAAATTATTAAAAAGCAAGGCTGCTTGTTTTGTTTATTATTTATACTTTTAGTTTTTTAATTTTTTTTGGCACTTGCCGCGACATCTAGTAATACTTTAACAAAAAGATCATCAGGTTGGACCCGTGGTTTGTTTCTAATGCATTCAAGATGGCGCGGCAAGTACCTTATGAATAGAATGCAAGAGAGTGGCACCCCCATGACACTAGCGCTCGCGTGACGCGAACTTGACGCGAGCGTATCTGACAGCGGTTGTATAAATTACAAGAATACAAAAAGGGCTGTTTTGATCGAAACTTAACTGCAACTGCACTGCAACTGAACTGCAACTGAACTTATTTAATTACGTGAATTAGCCTACAGGTCACCCACGTTTCATTTTGTGTGTTCCGTCCCACGATGTGATAGCAAGCCTATCGCCATATCGGGCACAACTTCCTGATGAATAGAAAAATCCAATATCACATTACCCGACGGAATTCGAACCCAAGACAGCGTTGTAAACTTAGTACAACTGCGCCACCTAGACATGCATGCTGTGTCTACATGCTCACCATCTTCTCCCAGATGCTGGGTACTTCTCCGGAGACTCTGAGGAGTCGGCGGCGGCTGCTAAGATGATCGGTAAAAGCGCCACCGCGAGAGGGTTCATGCCTGACCAAGGCGATGGAGAATTCGTGGTAACTAGGTAAGGAAAGTTAGTGAAAGACCTGAAGATTAATAAATAAATACACCCAACAGTCACATACATAGTCCTGACTCCACATTAAGAGCAATTAAGTCTTGTATCGCAGGTATCAGAACTACGAGAGACTTTTCGATCTCACAAACACCCAGAGCCGAGACAAATACTTGTCTCGGTCCGGGAACAAAACCGCGGCCTCTTGTTTCACAGCCGGCGTCTAACCAACTGCGCCACGGAGGCTGTAAAAAAAACGAATGAAAGATATATTGAAGATATGAGACTTCATTAACCCAGTTGCAATATATAGAATATACCAACCCGCACTGGGCCATCGTGGTGGACTATATGGCCTAACCCCTCTCTATCGTACTCTCGATTGAAGAGGAGGCCCGTACCTTACAGTAGGACGAATTTGGCCTTTAATAGGAGGTTTTGCGTGGACATAAAATTGAATCTTTTCTACCAGGGTGGCAGGAGACAAAGAGGATATTACTGAACAGTTCCAGTCTGGATTATCCGTTTTCTTCCAATCTGAAGTGTACGTGGTGAAGTACCAGTGTGCTGGCGACAGTGGGGAAAACTACATCGTCTATTTGTGGATTGTAAGTATCAAAGATATTCTGCTCTTATTCAACTCTTAAGCCTCATCTACAAGGGAAAAGTTACTCGCCTCGAAGATACGATTATCGTAAGGTAAAAAGTTGCATCGTGTAAACATTTGATTACATACATACATAAACTCAAGCCTTTATCCCCGAAGGGGTAGGCAGAGGCGCCACTAGGACACCCACATTTCGCCTTGCATGTTCCGTCTCACGATGTGATAGGGGGCGAGCCTATCGCCATATCGGGCACAAATTCCTAACTCCGGGCTGATAATGAACAGAAAAATCCAATATCACTTTGCCTGACCTGGGAAACGAACCCGAGACCTCAGCTTTGTAGTCGTACCGCAATACAACCACGCCACCGAGGCAGTCAATCATTTGATTAATCTATATAATACCTGTATTAAGGGTGACGAAGCCAGTGAAGATGACAAAGCCACAGGTTATGAGATGCTGAAGGAGCTAGAAGATGAGTTGGGGGAGCAGTGCATTGCTGTCAAGGTGCCTCAGGGGAAGGAAAACAAGCACTTCTTAGCTGTCTTTAGAGGTAAGAAATATGCCATTCGCACACAATACACATTTTTTTAAATTGCAATGAATGGCGAGACGAGCATGCCATTCGCCTGATGGTAAGCAATACGACCGCTCATGGACAGTAGCAAATCCAAACGCCATGAATTATACGGCAATGCTTAGAATTCCTCTGCGCTCGCCATCCTGAGACATGAGATGTTAAGTCTCAATATGTCCAGTAGTTACTCATACAATGTCCTTCAAATCGGAACACAACAGCGCATTTAAACTGCTGTTTATTGGAGAAATAGACATTGCGGTGGTACCTACCCAGGCGGCCTCTCTCATATTAAATATGTCTAACATTAAAATTACATATTGAAATAAAACTATTTTACGGATTTTATCGCGATTTGGTTTAATTTTTACATTTTTTAAATTCCCGGCGTTCCGATTGCTAAAACTAATTATCTTTTTTTAATTTCTATATCATCTATATCAGCCCATATACGTCCCACTGCAGGGCACGGGCCTACTCTACAATCGAGGGAATCGATTGAGAGTGGTTAGGCCATATAGTCCACCATGCTGGCCTAGTGCGGGTTGACGGACTTACATACCGTAGAAATTCTTTAAAATCGCTACGGTATGCAGGTTTCCTCACGATGTTTTCCTTCACCGTTAAAGATCGTGGTGCTTGACTATCAATACACACATAACTCCGAAAAGTCAGAGGTGTGCCCTGGGATTTGAACCCTCGACCACCGCGAACATGTAGGCAGCCGCGTCTGGTCCGTTACCAACAGGCCACCACGCACTTTACGCGTTGCGATTGCTAAAACTAATTACCTTTTTTAATTTAATAATTGAAAATTAAGGGTAGTTAAATTGTAACAGTCACTGAGCGGATGCCTAATACCTCAGTCCGCCACGTGACCACGAAAGCTGGAAAGCAATCGAAACAATTAAACCAAATCGCGATAAAACCCGAAAAAAATAGTTTTAATTTAATGTGTAACATTCGCGTTAATCTAAGAAAACATTAAAATTACATCATATATAATTCTACTATTAAGAAGTGATAGTATATTACCAGATCTGTCAGAATGTGTGATAAATTCTTAATTTGTGTTCAGGTAACCTGGCCATTGTGTATGGGTCAAAGGAAGATGACTACCAGCGCAAAAACTCCAAGGGCACTTATGAAGAAGACGGCGTCAGACTTTTCAGGGTAAGTCATATTTTTCAATAATCTCTAAAGTAAGTTGATTAAGATGTTTTATTTGTTGTAAAGAAGACATTTTTATTTTTATACTAAAATACACGCTTTAGCAAAACACCCAACAAAAAAAAAAAAATTGGTAATTTAAGATTAGAAAATGGACTGAAACTCATTATTTTATGGTTAAAAAGCTAGGGTGCTTAAAGATAAGTAATTGTTGTAAGCACCTCACTTTTTTTTGACAGCCTCCGTGGCGCAGTTGGTTAGACGCCGGCTGTGAAACGAGAGGCCGCGGGTTCGATCCTCGCACCGAGACAAATGTTTGTGTGAACTACAAGTATTTGTTTCGGTTCTGGGTGTTTGTGAGACAGAAAAGTCTCTTAGTTTCCGATACGACACAAGACTCGATGTTAGTGTGGGGTCAGGACTATGTATATGACTGTTGGTTGTGTTTATTTATACATACAGACGAAGCTAATTAAAGCGTGTATATACAGACGATATTGTGACATTTAGATAAATCAACCATTGTAATTTAAACTGGCCTTTAAAGAAAAGAAAAAGAAAGAAAAGATAAAGAAGCAAAAAAGAAGACAGTTCGAGTTGCTGAGGGAGTTTCTTGCTTGGTTTCTTGTTCACAGCTACAACACGTTCCGAAGCGGTGGTAGCAGAAATTAACGATTCAAAAGATCTTGTAAAAGATTACTTGAATAAAGAATATTTTGATTTTGATTTTTTATGGTAAAATACTGAAGTCTGAATTCCATTACAGGTGGAAGGAACACAACTGGGAGTGGACATGAGAGTGGTGCAAGTCCCGGAGACTTCAGATACGCTGGAATATGATGACGTATTTGTGCTCCAGACTCCGGATACTGTTTACGTATGGAATGGAAACGTGAGTCATTTTAACCGACTAGGGCGAAAAAAGTGGGTGTTACCGAATTGCAGCACCGGACCTACATTAATAAATACTCGTAAATTTACGCAATATTATTTTCACTCGATAATATTCGCACATTTGGTTATTCTATTCATTTATTGTTTTGCCATTTTGTAAACTATTTGTTAGTCTATTGACCGATCTGTTTTAGAACATTATAATCAGCATTAGCACAGAACTTCAGTTAAAACTATTAATATTGAATATGATTATCATTGTACAAATATAATTTATAATTCATTATAATAATAAGCACTTGTAAAGTAGTCGGGAATTACATTAGTAAAAATTGTAACCTTGAGCCGGGGTGCTGCGCAAAAATAAAAGAACACGGATTAACTAAATGAGTATTTATTATTTCTCGTAATACGGGTTATAAGTTTAATCCATCATCCATCCGTCAGCCAAAGGACGTCCACTGCTGAACATAGGCCTCTCCCAATGATTTCCACAGTGACCTGTTGGAGGCAGCATCGAGCGACGTCCCGCGACCTTCACCAGGTCGTCTGACCACCTTGTGGACGCCCTACGCTGCGTTTTCCGCTTCGTGGCTTCCATTCGATAACTTTTTGGCCCCATCGGCCATCAGTTCTCTGCGCTTTATAAAAATGAAGTTGAGGAAATAAAGTAGGAAGATTATAGTCTAAATTCTAACCAGTAAAGTGTCCAAAAGATATAACTGATACACATTTCGGCAGCACATTAAAAAACAAAAATAATATGCGAAATATAGGTAATCTTTATGATCTTCCGTAACTTCTAAAATATTTATTATATTTTGGCAAGCGAGGTATAGGATATTATTTGTCTTTTTTCCATAATTCTAATCTGCATATTAAATAGTTGTTTTTTTTCAATTCCATTGTTTTAATAAGTTAGTGACTAACCTATTCATGGTTTTTTGGACATCATCATCATCATCATCATCAGCCCGTTGCAGTCCACTGCTGGACATAAGCCTCTCCCGCGGTACGACACGGAGCCCGGTCTGCTGCTTCACGCATGCAGTCGCTGCCGGCCCTCTTGTACAAGTCCTGCTATCTGGCCAGAGGACGTCCCACGCTACGTTTTCCAAGACGCGGTCTCCACTCCAGAACACGCTTACTCCAGCGGTTATCCGTTTTGCGACATATGTGGCCAGCCCATTGCCACTTCAACATACTAACTTTCAGAGCTACGTCGGTCACCATGGTTCTCTGGCGGATCTCCTCGTTCCGAATTTTCTCCTTCAGAGAAACTCCGAGCATAGCTCTTTCCATAGCGCGTTGAGCGACTTTAAGCTTATGGATTAGCCCCACAGTCAGTGTCCATTTGCACAAAGAAGTAAAATTTTTGGGACGGAAAACAAAATATACTATGAAATTAGTATCTGCGGAAGGTGTTCAATGACTATGCAATACTTACGATAACAGGAATCAAGCGACCAGGAGCAGGAAGCGGCGGTGAAATTCGTGAATCTGGTGGTGGGAGATGATAAGGAAGTAGCCGTCGTGAGTCATGGAGAAGAGCCTGACGAATTCTGGGACGCACTTGGTAAGAAATACTCAATACTTTATTGCACTCCACATATTAAAAAGGTGTTACAATTTATTTAGTACAATGTGGACCCTGTAGGACATGGCTAAAAATAAAATTATAGGAGAGTGGAGGAAGCCATAGTCTTTATATTCAGTTATGTATGTAATAAAATCAGTCTTTATTTATTTAAGTTTACCTTTGCTTATATTAAGATGTCTTATTTATTTTTCATTTTTAAGTTTTAAATCTTAACATTACTTGAATTACTAGCCTGAAAAAGTGACTACATTTCGCCTGAAGGTATCTTAGTGTCGTTTAGATGATGGGCTCGACCGGGATATCATTAAATAAACCATATTGAAAAGACGCGATGCTATATAATTCGATGACATATTGTCGGAGGCACATTTATAATTATCCGTGTAGAATTTTAGGTTCCGCGACAGACTTAGGTAACTTTTAGTATCTACGTTATTTTAAAGGTGGCACGCCAGAAGAGAAGGCAGATCCTTCGGCATGGAAGTTGGCTGTCAACCGGCGCGTCACCACTCCAAGGACCTTGACAGCTGTGACGGTGGGCACGGCGGGCAAGGTCAAGTTCGAGGACCTGGACACTGAATATTCTCAGCAGGTAAATTACTCTTAGATTTTAGCTAGAAAATAATAAATGTGCTTAAATTTAAAGAGTAAGTATGATGCATTCCGCTTTTCGACCGAAATTCCTATATCAGTAAATTGTACTGTATCAGCCCATGTACGCCTAATGCAGGGCACGAGCCTCCTCCACAATCGAGAGTACGATTGGGAGGGATTAGGCCATACCTGTAGTCCACCACGCTGGCCTAGTGCGGGTTGGCGGACTATACATACCATAAAAGTTCTTGCAAATCGCTATGGTATGCAGGTTTTCTCACGATGTTTTCCTCCACCGTTATGATTAACTTTCAATGCACACATGACTCCCAAAAGTCAGGTGTGCCCTGGGATTTGAACCCGCGACCACCGTCAATATATTGGCACCACGCGCTTATCCTTATCACTAAATTTAATTTACTAATTCATTTACGAGACGAATACGAGAAAGAACGAAACAAATACGAGAGTCGGCTCCTAATTAACTTCAATCCATATAGAAATAAAATGGAATCATTACTTCCCAGGATCTGGCAGAAGACGGAGCATACATCCTGGACACGGGCGAGGAGCTGTACTTCTGGCTCGGCAAGTCCACGCCTGAGCGAGTCAAGAACGCCAGGCCTGAGGTTATCAAGGTAAATGACGACCGAATTACCTTCACAATGAAATAAGCTATTTATATAAGCACAGATTAAGGACTTGACCACACTTATATACATACATAAACTCACGCCTTTTTCTCCCGGAAGGGGTAGGCAGAGGTGCAACCAGGACACCCACGTTTTGCCTTATATTTTCCGTCCCACGATGTGATAGGGGACGAGCCTATCGCCATATCGGGAATTATTCCTGATTCCGGGTTAATGAATAGAAATCAAATATCACTATACCCGACCCGGGATTCGAACCCGAGACCTCAGCTTTGTAATCGTACCGTAGTATAACTACGCCACCGAGGTGTGGGTGTATTTATTAATTTATTATTCCCACAGAAATACATTGAAGACGACGGCTTGGAGCGAACGGTAGACTCCGCCGTGGTGGTCACCATCAAACAAGCCCACGAACCAGCTGTGTTCAAGAAAATGTTCCCCAGCTGGAGCGATGATATGTGGCAGGTGAATATCAAAGGAAGTTTGTCTATGCAAAGTTTATTATTCCCGCCAAATAGAAGTGCAAATAAATAAAATGAATAAATAAATAAATACACCCAACAGTCACATACATAGTCCTGACTCCTGACCCCACACTAAGATCGAGTCTTGTGTCGTGTATCAGAAACTACAAGAGACTTTTCGGTCTCACAAACACCCAGACCCGAAACAAATACCTGTGGATCACACAAATATTCGTTTCGGTGCACTGTTGTGTTCCGGTTTGAAGGACATTGTAGCCGGAGTAACTGGATATATTGAGACTTAACATCTTATGTCTCAGGCGAGCGCAGTGGAATGCCAAGCTTTGTAATTCGTGTTTGGTTTTGCTACTGTCCATGAGCGGTCGTATCGCTTACCATCAGGCGAATGGCATGCTCGTTTCGCCATACATCGCAATAAAAATAAAAAATGTGTGTGTGTATTAGTGTACACACGTAAGAAGTGAAACTTCTTTATGACATCATTTTTCGAAAAATGATCTACTATTTAAAAATTTACAGAATTGGTAAAATAAAGCTAAATTAAATAAAGTTTAAGTTTAGGAGGGGGGAAATTTTTGAGGGAATTTGGGATTTCTATCGGGGCCAATTTGTAGCCCTCACCGAGACGGTTCCGAGGATACCAAGCTCGGTGGGTCCACGACCTTTATTGGCCGAGATAGGTTTAGGGGGGGTGAGGTAAAAATTTTAGGTGGGGGTAGGGGCGGGGCGGGGGGGGGGGTTAGGTTTCGTGGGGGGGCTATTGGGCACCTTAAAATATTTTTGGGTGGGGAAAGTTGTGGAGGGGGAATTCGGGAATTCTGTTGGGGCAGGATTGTAGCCCTCACCGAGCCGGTTCCAATGAACCCAAGGTCGGTGGGTCTACGATGGATAATGCCGGAGATATGAGTAGGGGGGGTGAGATAACATTTTTAGGGTGGGGGTAAGCGGGGGGGGAGGTTTCGTGGGGAGGCTATTGGGCACTATTTTGGATTTAGGGTGGGGGAAGGCCAGAGGGGGGGTAAGGATCAAATTACAAAAAAGTGGGTGGGACTTAAAATTTTGGGTGGGGCTTGGAAACGGTTGGGGGTGTGGCTTACTGAAGTGGGTACTAATTTACTAAATAAAAATGGCGCGTAACGGAAGAATGTGACGCGTAACGAAAAATTTTTTCCAACCCCGATAAAGAAGTTTCACTTCAAAAATTGGAACCGCCTACGTTTTTGATCTTGAGTGGTGATTTTAAATGATGACAACACCGTGGCACAGTTGGTTAGACGCCTGTGAAACGAGAGGCCGCGCGTTCGATCCCCGCACCGAAACAAATATTTGTGTGATCCACAGGTATTTGTTTCGGGTCTGGGTGTTTGTGAGACCGAAAAGTCTCTCGTAGTTTCTGATACTACACAAGAATCGATCTTAGTGTGGGGTCAGGACTATGTATGTGACTGTTGGGTGTATTTATTAAAGGAGACAAATTTTGTGTACCTTCTTCAACAAAATCACTGGTATCATCCATTTCAATTTGTTTTTGCCATGGCTTATTAAATAGATTTCAAATCTTAATACTTACAAGTGTTTTTTTAGACTTTAAGATCAAAACCAAGACAGTTTACGAAAGCTAACAGCCTCTGCATTTAGTAGTCTAACACTTGTAATAATATAATATTTTTCAGGATTTGAAGTCTTACGAAGACCTGAAGAGCGATACAAAGGCAGCCAACTGTTAGATATAATTTCTATTTATTAAATATATTTATCAAGGATTTTATATGTAATAAATAATAAATAGTTATTGAGTTATTTTTATTTTCAACATCATAAAGGGACACACGTAAGTATTTAAAAACACAATTTATTTTTTCTTAATTTATTTACATAATTTATTTTACATATACTACAAAACTATGAATGATACATGTACAGTATCATATTATACCTATAATTTCAAAATAAGTATAAGGATTACCTTATTGCAAAAACATAAAATAAGTGTGCGTTCAAGTTTAGAGTCAAACCAGAAATTAATGTATAGACGCTAAACCCGAATTCTCTTAATATATCCATAGATGACATGTGGTAAGCCAGAATAGAAAAAAACAGCTGTGGGCTGCCTCTTGCTATATTCTATCTTCTGATAATCATTGATGAATTTATAAGCCAATGGATAGTATAAAAACCCTTATCTATCTATCTATCTATCTATCTATCTATATCAGCCCATATATGTCCCACTGCAGGGCACGGGCCTACTCTACAATCGAGAGAATCGATTGAGAGTGGTTAGGCCATATAGTCCACCACGCTGGCCTAGTGCGGGTTGGCGGACTTACATACCGTAGAAATTCTTTAAAATCGCTACGGTGTGCAGGTTTCCTCACGATGTTTTCCTTCACCGTTAAAGTGCGTGGTGATTGACTATCAATACACACATAACTCCGAAAAGTCAGAGGTGTGCCCTGGGATTTGAACCCGCGACCACCGTGAACATGTAGGCAGCCGCGTCTGGTCTGTTACCAACAGGCCACCACGCACTATGAAAACCCTTATGAAAGTTCCTAAAATGTGCCAATTATCACATTGATCAGCCAAGTTGTTACAGAACTTATAAATACAAACATACTTACATTTATATAGGGTATATCAAGACTGCGACTGAAAACGAAGCCAGGTGGTATTAGTGACTTCAGACACAATGCAACTAAAAACTTGCAAAAAAACGTCGTTATTTTTTGTAAAATTTTACTTATACTTTAGGTGATAAATACATAGTTTTCCTAAAATAATGATATACTCCTTTTTTATTTTTAAAGACGCGATAGTACCTAAGGGTTTATATTACTATTTTCGAAATGTAGGTATTTGCCGCGCAAAGACGATGATTTTTTAAAAATTGCAAATAAATCTGTCTCTTTTTTTATGACATTTTTAATTGCATTGTGTCTGTAACCACTAAATCTACCACCTGGCTTCGTTTTCGGTCGCAGCCTTGATCATTTATATACCCGGTATATATTAACAACCTTATATATAGAGTTATATATATAAAACCTATTTTAGTTATCAAATATGCTTCGTCTCTTTCGAACAACTCAAATTCAGTTTGAGCGAAGAAGACAAAACATTTGATAACTAAAACAGGTTTTAAAGTCGTCTATAAATAACGCCATTACACAAGTAGTTATTGTCTCCATCATAAAGCCTTCACAGCGATGCACTGATTAATAATAGACAATAAGCTCGCATTTTCCAAAGCCGCTGCCACTCGTTCCTTGTCAGCCAGTTGCTTGTTCACCGCATGTTCTGAAGCATGAGACCCTTCTGTGATTTGTACCGTCACTTTGAACCGTGAGGGGAGGGAACGGATCAGCTGGACGCGGATTGAGAGGCCTGCAAGTGAAAATTTATGATTAGTAATTGTATACTAAAAACTGTTGTGTCCAATATGGCGATAGGCTCTTCCCTATCACATCATGGGACGGATCACGTGAGGCAAAATGTGGGTGTGCTGGTATCACCTCTGCTTACCTCTACGAGCAAAAAGCATGATGTTTATGTATGTATACTGGAAACTCATTTATAGACATGCTAACTGGCAACTGCCACTGCAGCTTACAAATATATATATGTTCAATAAAATATATAAACTGGACTACTTAAACAAAACTGATGGCATTTTTTTTTATACAAATAAGAAGGCAAACAAGCATACGCCCTGACTGATGGTAAGCAGTTACTATAGCCAATAGAGTTACACGTGGTAGGTCTCTCATATGTGAGAGGCCACCTGGGTAGGTACCACCGCAATATCTATTACTCCAACAAACAGCAGTGTTAATGCACTGTTGAGTTCCAGTTTGAAGGACATTGTAGCAAGAGTAACTACTGGACATAATGAGACTTAACATCTTATGTCTCAGGATGGTGAGTGCAATGGAGTGTCAAGCATTGCTTTGTAATTCATGGTGTTGTTTGGTTTTGCTACTGTCCATATCGCTTACCATCATGCAAATGGCATTCATTAGAATAATAAAAAAATAAAACTTCTGCAACACCAGTTAGTTAACATCCAGTTAATAACGCATATAATTGTCTTACTGGAGTCTGGAATCTGAATTCAGTTGGCAATCATCAGTGTCGACCGATGTGGTGTTGTTTCTCCAAATTGTTTGCATTGTCCTTATCATCAGGTGTATTTTAGACACTTTGTTACGCCAGTATAGGTCGAATATAGTTAAGGGATGCGAACAAATATTTCAGAATTACTTTACAAGTATTTTGTTTGATGACTAAATCAAAATAAACAACACGATTCCGTTTTCCAACAAATACTTACCAATTAGAGTAGCCATACTGCAATGAGGGATCGTAGGGGTGAATTTAATAAGCACAGAATTCTTTTTATTGTCCAAAAACACCCCTTCTTCTTCCACAACCCTCAATTCTTCTAAAGTTAGGGGATGTTCGGGGTCGCAAATGTTCCGAATCATATCGAAGATTTCTCGTCTATCAAACTCGTCTACAACATCTTCATCAAGTTCTGCAGCTGTTATACATCTTTCAGAACCTTTATCGTATATATCTGGGTGGAGATTGTCTTTCTGTTCTTCAATTAACTTCATCGTGAAAATTTCGTCGCTAGTGCTATTTTTTTCTAAAAACAACATGGTACAGTTGACAGCGCCGTTCGGAAACCAAATTTGTTCAAATTGCTATGCAACAACAATACTAATGGCTAGTTTATAAATCAATATTTTAAGACAGGCGTAGAAGATTCAATCAATTTTATTGGTTATAGATAAGGGTATACATTTCAGGTATTTTTTTTCTTATGAAACTATTTTGGAGAAAAAAATAATTTTTGTTAATGTACATATAAACTAATATTAATTAGTTTATATTTCTGAATGCATTGTTGTTACAAAAACTGACTTAACAATGTCGTTCAGAAATCACCATACTATTGATTTATGTATCTATGTACTTTCAAAACAAAAACAAATACTGTTTATTATAAAATATAAATGTTGATAAAATTAATTTAAATTCTTGACACGACTTCTTTATCTGATCATTTATTCATAAATTATTGCGCTAATACATCACTGTAAATCTGTGTCATATATTGTTTTCGAACGAAACTCCTTCTGTCAACGGTGAATTTTGAGTTTGACAGATAGTCTAAAATCAATACATGGTGAAAAGTGATTTTACTAGATTGCTCTCCAATTTATCTCATTTTAAATTAAGAGAGGCGTTCAGTGAACACTTACAGGACCCAGCATCCACGTACGAGTAAGTATTGTTGAATATATACATCCCAAAACGCGTATAGGATAAGTATAAAGAGCATTTTCGTGTAAAAAATGACTTCCTTTTGTAAAGTTATCTCATAACTGGGTGGATTTGTCGTTTAAGAGTCATATGAATCGTGTATTAAATGTTCAAATGGTGTTTTGTTATTTTTATTTCGTTTTTCATGTCTTGTGTAAGTGTGAAATTAATAGAAATTATATATTTTTTGTAGTTTCACTTTCCCTGATGTATTTAAAAATGTTTTTTTATGCATTGTTTTTTATACTAAATATAACGAAGGAAGGTGCCACAGAATACATAGATACCTGTGAGAAACCTATAATAATTTCGTCCCTATTAATAATGGTTTGAAGAAGTAATATAAAAAATATAAAAGAAAAAGAATTAAAAACATTCATAATTGAAATAACTTATTACCATAAAACTTGAAATTTCCAGTTAATTATCAAATACTAAATGTACAGAAAACTAGGTTTTTTGCAGTTAAAGTGACCTTTAATGACACTTTCACTGCTGGGTATTTTATTCAACAATTCAGTGTACAATTGAGAGGACTTAGACCATTGTCTATCACCTTGGTCTTGTGGATTGGTAGACTCACAAATGGTACCTTATATATGAGATGTTGGGACTTCATACTCATAATTAAAATATAATACTGAAAAGGGATACATTCAGTACCCATACTTAAATATGCGTTTTATTGGCTAATAATTTGCTGAGTAGTTGCCACACATATAGTTTTATCTGTATATCACTGTAGTCCACCACGCTGGCCTACTGCAGGTTGGTGGACCTTACATACCATAGAGATTATTGCAATTCGCTATGGTTCCCTCACAATTTGCCCTGTGGTTTGGGGGTGCAATAATTCCGCCACGGTACCTCCTGCCTGTTGTAAGAGGCGACTTAAAGGGGCCATCGGGGTCGTTGGGCAAACTGCGGCGGTGGTGCGCTCTCACTTACAACAACCTCGAGACGTGTGATAGAGTGCATGGGTCAGACACTATCGTGGACGCCCACAACATCCTAAACGGGCGTCCAAACTAGAAGTAAATGTGGGGCAATCAGACCCCCACTACGTAAGGACCAGCAAAGGTTTTGCGCCGGGCGGTTACGCGGACGTATATCGGGGCGATTGTCGCCCTGGGATGTCCGGTGCCGCCCATAATGCGTGTGAAGGTCACCGAGGGGTTTTTAGTCAGTATGCTGGCGTAGGTTTTGTTAGGGTCCCAGCTCGACCACAATCCGCAATGTGGCGAGTTGGAAGGCCAGAGACACTGACATACCCCTTTCGGCCTCCCCCGGGGTACCGAAAGGGGAGCTTAATAGCTTTTCCTCTTGGACCCAAAAAAAAAAAAAGTGGTTCCCTCACAATATTTTCCTTCACCATTATAGTGCGTGGTGATTGACTATCATTATACACATGACTCTGAAAAGTCAGAGGTGTGCCCCGGGATTTAAACCCGCGACCACTGTGAACATATTGGCAGGGTCTGGTCCCTCTACCAACAGGCTACCACACACATAACTGTTTAGTTGAAATTAACTTCAAATGACTATTATTAATTGAAACATTACCTTCAGATAAGATGGCCGGAGATCCGTGGGTGATACAGCCCCATGAGCATGTGAAGTTTGCCGAGCACTTCCGTAACCTGGGGCCGGTGAACGGTAACCTCACTGGGGAGCAGGCCAAAAGGTTTATGTTGCAGGTAATATACATTTATTAAGATTGTGTCCTATATAAAAATTCTCATTTGTACCATATAGCACTGCTTCGGTGGCGTAGTTGATGGTATGCTGAGGTCTCGGGTTTGAATCCCGAGTCGGGCAAAGTGATATTGGGTTTTTCTGATTATCAGCCCGGAGTCAGGAATTTATGCCCGATATGGCGATAGGCTCGCCCTCGATCACATCATGGGATGGAACATACGAGGTGAATTGTGGGTGTCCTGGTGGCGCCTCTGCCTACCCCTTCTGTGATAAAAGCTTGAGTTTACGTGTTAATGCTCAATAATATATTTTTGTTAATTTTTATGAGCATCAGACATAAAGAGGATGAGACCAGCGTATCATCTGTCTTACCACCACACGTCTTTCCTTTTTAACATTTTAAGTGTAGGAGACGGGGTCAGAAGTTGAGTTGGGAATTGGGATGAGCTGACAAGCATCCCGCATATTTTATTTTATACCTTTCAATGATTCGACTGTTGAAACGTTCAGATATTCATGGATTTCGTCTGTTCTAGAGAACCATGGGGTATTTGTGATAGTGCGAAAGATGTTATCTGAGCTCTTTGTAAGCTCATTATGTTAATTATGCTGGCAAAAACCCATAGTGGAATGCCGTAGAGCTCAATAATAATTGTGTCAATAAACTTATAACATTCAAAATGGCAGCTACAATTTTTTGTTGTATTAGCCCATATACGTCCCACTGCTGGGCACGGGCCTACTCTACAATCGAGAGAATCGTTTGAGAGTGGTTAGGCCATATAGTCCACCACGCTGGCCTAGTGCGGGTTGGCGGACTTACATACCGTAGAAATTCTAAAATCGCTACGGTATGCAGGTTTCCTCACGATGTTTTCCTTCACCGTTAAAGTGCAACACCATCACCCAAATACATAAACGCCATTTAAATGTTAAGTTGAATTTAACACCAACGGTCCCCTTAATCAGTACATTTAAGCGGGACTTTTATTTATTTATTTATTTCAACACAAAACAGGTTACAATCTTGAAGCCGTTACAATAATTACAAATAAGGTATTTTATCTTAATTATAACCCAAAACTTGTGTTTCACGAAAAATGCTAAAGTACGGGGCGAGAATACAACAATTATTTTGAACTAGACAAATTACACAAAAAAAAAGTTAGTACAAAACGACTACAAATGAAAGTTTAATTCATTGAGACATTTTCGAAACAGTTTCTTGTAGTTCATTATATTGCCATTAAATAAGTCTATAGGGGATTTTTTGTTAACAAGCTCATTGTATTGCGCACAAATGCAATTGCAATTTTGTATTTAAGTGCAACATAATATTTAAATGGCGTTCGAGTATTCGAGCGTTAACCTCATCAATAGCTATTCAACAAAAAAAAAACAAAGAAAATAAATTGAAAACAAAAGAAAAGAAGAGAACAATTTTACCTTTGCCTATTTGTACGTATACTTATTAATTAGAAATAGCTGTTGAATGCATTTAACCAATTTTTTTCAGTCACAACTGCCACCTCCTGTCCTCGGTCAGATCTGGTCTCTGGCAGACACCAATGCTGACGGGAAACTGGATTTGAAGGAGTTCTCTATTGCTTGCAAGGTTAGTCATATACATAGTTTCCCTAAAATAATAGTGTACACCTCTTTAATTTTGAATATGCAATGGTACGGTAGGGTTTAAATTAATATTTTCGCAAAAACTAGGTAGGTATTTAACACCCAATTTTTGCAAGACGATTTTTTTAAAAATTCTAAAAAAATATCTGTCTCTATTTTGGCGAATTTTTTATTTGCATCGTGTTTGTAACTACTAAAACTACCACTTGGCTTCGTTTTCGGTCGCAGTCTCGATATACCCGGTATAAATGTAAGAAATATTTATTTCAGATAATAAACTTGAAACTCCATGGGATTGAGGTGCCTAAAACATTACCACAATCCCTAATCAGCTCATTGAGTCCTACAGGTAAGAACAATGTACTATCGAAACAAAATATTCATGAAATTAAATTCAATATTTTTATACAAAGAAAATGAGAAAATGGTTTATACATTACGATTTGGCATAACATTGAATGTGATTTTAACATGATGAAAATAAATAAATACACCCAACAGTCACATACGTCCTGACCCCACACTAAGGTCGAGTCTTGTGTCGTATCAACTACGAGAGACTTTTCGGTCAAGTTAATTTAAAGTGAATCACGCAGACGAAGTTTTCGGGCAGAAGCTATTAATAATGTTTTTTTCACAGGAGCCCAGAAACAATCGTTCACACCACCAGCCAAGCCTCCAATACCACCGATGCCATCTGCCCCAGCGATACCCTCTATGCCATCCCAACCCCTCATATCTGGCTTACCAAGCCAACCCCCCACCCAATCATTACTAGGGGACTTTTCTGGCCCTCCGTTGGTCAACACATCTTTGATCCAACCTCTGGTCCAACCGGCCAAGACGGGGCAAGTTCCTGATTTAATCTCAGGAGTGAAACCGGTTTCTCAATTGATTGATACTCAAACATTGGTCTCGATTTCACAACCTATGGGACAATTGATTAATACTTCTCAGCCTTTAATTGGTACTAGTGCTTCTTTGATAGGTACGATGAACTCACAACCTATGACGTCACAAACTATGACGTCACAGCCTATGATGGCATCACAGCCGCTAATTCCGAACCAGTCTATGATTTCAACCCAATCCCAAGCACCAATGACAGCTCAAACCGTGATGGGATCAAGTGCTCCTATGATGGGGCCTAGTGCACCAATGATGGGTCCAAGTGCACCCATGATGGGTCCAAGTGCACCCATGATGGGTCCAACTGCACCTATAATGTCTACGCAATCAGCACCTTTGGCTCAGTCCCCGCCTCAGGCTTTGGTGGGACCAAGCCCAATGGTCCCGTCTTCGCAGCCTCAAGGTACAGGCTCGTTGATTAATAGCCCGCCTCAGGCATTGAGTGCGGGTTCGATGCCCGCGCAGCCTGTTACGTCTACACCGATTACTAGTTTGAAGGATGATGGGTTTTCTAAACCTGGTGAGTGGAGTTTGAGTAATAATTATTATGTTTTTTTTAAATTAAATTTGTAATTTCTGACTCCATTGGTACTACTGTACGATCACAATGGCCATATTTAGTATTCGGGATAAATCATTTTTGTGTAAATTATTAATAGAATAAAGAAATGTATTCTACAGAATAAAATAGTATTCTTAAGTTTAATGATTCTAATAATCGAGATATTAAAACTATTGAGCATCATTTAATTTCCAGGGTCGGTAGTAACGAGTCCTACAGACGTTCCAATGGGGGTAATGAGCCCCCCTCCCGCCGAATGGGGGGTCCCACAACCCCAGAAACTAAAGTAAGTACTATTATCCATTTCATATCATAAATAAAATATAATAATAAATAAATACACCCAACAGTCACATACATAGTCCTGACCCCACACTAAGATCGAGTCTTGTGTCGTGAATCTTATCACTTTTATAAGTAATTTGTCGGATTATAAGATCTATATTATTTATGAGCTGCTCTGAATTCAACTGCGCTGCAACCTCTGTATAATTACTATATTATAAACTTGTTTTGAAAAGAGCAACGCTAGAGTTTCTTGCCCGTTCTTCTCGAAAACAGCCTTGTGAACCGGGTGGTAGTGGAAAAAAGTGTCTGAATCTAAATAATGTATAAATAATATATAAATGAATATAAATGATCTCCACTTTGCTCGATCCTGACATATTACTTTCGCTTCGTCTACTTTCGTCAATCTCTTCATGAATTCTCGTCGGTTCAGGGTACTTTTAATCTGGCCCTTGCCTAAGCTGCCATCGAATGTGTCTGTTTTGTTATTCGCCTTTTATCCTGTAGTTAATAAAATACAATATAAATATGCTTAATGGATTTTATAGACCTCTTTCGTATACCCACTTTGTTTTCCTCCAGGTACACCCAACTCTTCAACGCCACTGATCGGGCCAAGTCAGGGTCTGTGTCCGGCGCTCAAGCCAGGTCTATCATGCTGCAGTCTCGTCTCCCGCAGCAGACCCTCGCGCAGATATGGGCACTAGCCGACCTGGACTCCGATGGCAAGCTGGGTGAGTGTACTAATTAATAGGTCTACTCGAAGTCTGTCAATAGACCATCATGCTGAGTTAAGTCTACTTGAAGTCTGTCAGTAGACCATCATGCTACAGTCTCGTCTTGCACAGATATGGGCACTAGCCGACCTAGACTCCGGTGGGAAGCTGGGTGAGTGTACTGACTACTAAGTCTACTCAAAGTCTGTCAATAGACCATTATGCTGAGTTAGGTCTACTCGATATATATGAATAGACCACGTCTTCCATGCTACCGCCGCAGACTCTCGCGCAGATATGAGCACTAGTTGACCAGGACTCCGATAGCAAGCTGGGCGAGTCTTGGATTAGATCTTTTGAGGGTTTTAGAAGACCATAAAAATCCCATGGAAAATTGACCACAAGCCAAAGTGGTTGAGTGGGTATATTTTATAAATATTTTAGTTAACACAAAGTCTTCTAGAAGGTTAATAAATAGTATGGTAAGAACAGCTGTTTAGGTGGGTGTGACTTTAATCATGACTTTCAGGTCTACTCGATGTAGTTTAGAAGACCAGCAAATATAGCGTGAAAAGCTCTGATTGAGACAATCAGTATAAATATTTTAAATAATCAAGGATTTTATGTCAAGCCTGGTGAATTTGTGTTAACCTTAATAAACTGCTCTAAAAGTCCTGCAGAATACAATTAAAAATCTCTTGAAATTGAAGGTGATCAATACCAACCTGTATTAGTCGTTTGGTCTACTCTACCTGCTTTAGAAGACCATCAAATCTCATAGAAACTGGCTTATCCAATCCATTTTGTCCACAGGCTGCGAAGAGTTCGTCCTGGCGATGTATCTATGCGAGAAGGCGACGCAGGGTGAAGCCGTGCCGGCAAAACTGCCCCTCGAGCTCATACCCCCTACGTTCAGGTATGAATTAACTATACAGGGTGTCCCCCTACATTCAGGTATGAGTTAACTATACAGGGTGTCCCCCTAAATTCAGGTATGAGTTAACTATACAGGGTGTCACTCTACATTCAGGTATGAGTTAACTATACAGGGTGTCCCCCTGCATATATTAAAAAAATACATATATATCTACATTCACGACTTTTCGAAGAAGGGGTAGGCAGAGGTGTTGCCTGGATACCCACTTTTCGCCTTATGTATTCCATCCTACCATGTGATAGGGGGCGAGTCTATCGCCATATTGATCACAAATTCCTGACTCCGGGCTGATAATTAACAGAAAAATCCAATACCACTTTTCCCAACCCGGGATTCGATCCCGAGACCTCAGCGTTCTTATCATACCGTAGTACAACTGCTCCAGCGAGGCAATTAAAAAAAAATGTGTGTGTGTGTATTAGTGTACAAACGTAAGAAGTGAAACTTCTTTATGACATCATTTTTCGAAAAATGATCTACTATTTACAAATTTACAGAATTGGTAAAATAAAGCTAAATTAAATAAAGTTTAAGTTTAGGAGGGGGGAAATTTTTGAGGGAATTTGGGATTTCTATCGGGGCCAATTTGTAGCCCTCACCGAGACGGTTCCGAGGATACCAAGCTCGGTGGGTCCACGACCTTTATTGGCCGAGATAGGTTTAGGGGGGGTGAGGTAAAAATTTTAGGTGGGGGTAGGGGCGGGGGGGGGGTTAGGTTTCGTGGGGGGGCTATTGGGCACCTTAAAATATTTTTGGGTGGGGAAAGTTGTGGAGGGGGAATTCGGGAATTCTGTTGGGGCAGGATTGTAGCCCTCACCGAGCCGGTTCCAATGAACCCAAGGTCGGTGGGTCTACGATGGATAATGCCGGAGATATGAGTGGGGGGGGTGAGATAACATTTTTAGGGTGGGGGTAAGCGGGGGGGGAGGTTTCGTGGGGAGGCTATTGGGCACTGTTTTGGATTTAGGGTGGGGGAAGGCCAGAGGGGGGGTAAGGATCAAATTACAAAAAAGTGGGTGGGACTTAAAATTTTGGGTGGGGCTTGGAAACGGTTGGGGGTGTGGCTTACTGAAGTGGGTACTAATTTACTAAATAAAAATGGCGCGTAACGGAAGAATGTGACGCGTAACGAAAAATTTTTTCCAACCCCGATAAAGAAGTTTCACTTCAAAAAACTGCAGCAAATTAACCATTAGGTTCTCTCGTTTCCCTGATCCAACAAAAAATCTTTATAAATTGGAGCTATTAAGCATCTCGACCACGTCAGTTTTTATACAGAAAAACCATCATAATCGGTCCAGTCGTTTAGGAGCCACGATGTTACAGACATACACGTTAAAGTCCCCTGTTTTTGCGTCGGGGTAGAAAGTTGAAGTACTCTAGCAGCCAGACCCTGGACAGCCTCTGTGGCGCAGTTGGTTAGACGCCGGCTGTGAAACGAGATACCACGGGTTCGATCCCCGCACCGAGACAAATATTTGTATGAACCACAGGTATTTGTTTCGGGTCTGGGTGTTTGTGAGACCGAAAAGTCCCTCGTAGTTTCTGATACGACACAAGACTCGATCTTAGTGTGGGATCAGGATTATGTGACTGTTGGATGTATGTATTACAAACTTGTGTAATTACTTTCAGAAGAGAATCAGTGAGTTCCAACGCCAGTGCAAAGTCCTATGAGGAGAGAAGGAGGGAGAACATGGCGAGGGGGCAGGCGGAGTTGGAACGAAGGAGGTCGCAGTTAGCTGATGCACAGATGAAAGAAAAGGTACTTAAGATTGAACATAAATTAGGATTTTACAAGGAGGGTAATGATTTAGGTAAGAGGCGTAAAGCAGCAGACCGGGCTCTGTGGCGTACCTTGGGAGAGGCCTATGTCCAGCAGTGGACTGCAACGGGCTGATGGTGATAATGATGATGATATTGTAATAAAACTTAAGATACAAAAGATTTTGGAAGATGATTTGTCCTCTAAAGTATATTCTTTATTACATTAGAAAGATCAAAATAAACTGGCTACCTAGCTTGGTATAAGGTTAGAAATTATTTTGAAAGGCAATTTGACTTTTCTAAAAGTTTGTAAATAGAAAAAAATTCAAATATTTATTAAACTTTTCTATATTAAGCACTTCTAAATCTTAGGGAGGTCAAGTTATTATTTGTAATTAAATTCCAAAAAAACAAGAGGTGTAGTTAAAATAATTAGGTAAGTAAATAAATTTACTACAAAAAAATATTATGCAGATAAATATACCTCAGAATAACATGCGTCTCTATAAAAGAGGTCAAGATTTTTTGTGATATTTTGTGACTGTAGTTAAAATGACTACCAATAAAATAATGTTATAATTTTTCGAACCGCTCTCAAGGAGGCCGAGGTAAAATGCATTAGAGAGGTAGAAATGTAGAATCAAATTAGATTTTTATTAAGTAGGCTATATTAGCTGTATACAGGCTGTATCTTTTAAGTGTATGTGGATGGCTAAATCCCAAAAAAATCAGGAATATACAAAATTATTATAATATCTTCAATTGGCATGTGTTATTATTTCCCAAAATTATTCTTATTTGTGACTTTATAGAATGGTGTAAAAAAGGTGTTTTTTTATTCCAAAATCTATTTCTTTTTCAAATCAAATCAACTATATTTTGTGTGGTTTTACAGTACAGTAGTTGTATTATTGTAGTATAGTTCTGCAAAAATTGATCCTATAGGGTCTATATCAGCCCATATACGTCCCACTGCAGGGCACGGGCCTACTCTACAATCGAGAGAATCGATTGAGAGTGGTTAGGCCATATAGTCCACCACGCTGGCCTAGTGCGGGTTGGCGGACAGGGTACACACAATTATTTCACATATCTATATTGTGACATTATGAATGTTGTGACAATAAAGATTATATCGAAATGTTTGGTTAACATTTAGGAATATCGATTTTTCATCAATCCAATAATGGAGTATTAGTTTTCATTAAATTGAGGCCTGTGAGTCCTTTTAGCATATTTATCTATTCCTCATAGTTTCGTATTTGACCATCCACATGAAAAATCACCCTGTATAGTATTTCATCAAATGAGGCCCTTGTCTCATTACATAATTTTTGCCTATTTCTGATAGTATCGGATTTGACCACTCGAAAATTCACCCTGTATAATGCACTTAGAATTTGAACGTGTAGTACCCACAGCCCTTTAGTCTAGCGTTTATTAATGCATTGGGAACCTTGAAGTCCTAGTATTTCATCAATGAATAGAACAATACCACAATATAGACAATCTAGATAATATACTTAAAATAAAAAGAAATATACAGGGTATCAAGACCGCGACCGAAAACGAAACCAGTATTATTAGTGACTTCAGACACAATGCAACTACAAATTTTGCAAAAAAAAAAAACGTTTTTTTTTACTCGTCCTATTTGAGTGATAAATACATAGTTTTCCTAAAATAATAATGTGCAACTTATTTTTTTTAAAGAAGAAATGGTAGGCAAATGTTTAAATTACAATTTTCGCAAAAACTAGGTATTTACCACCCAAACTAGATGATATTTAATAAATTGCAAAAAAACATTGTCGCATTTTTTTTTGCGAAATTTTTAGTTGCATCGTGTCTGTAAGCACTGACACTACAACCTGGCTTCATTTTCGGTCGCAGTCTTGACATACCTGGTATAAAATATCAATGATGTGTAGGCCGAAAGGGAACGCAAAGAACGGGAAGAAGCGGAGAAGCGCGAGAAGTTGCGTCTAGAAGCGCAGAAGAGGGAGCAAGAAGAACTACTCCGAAAACAGAAGGAAGAACAGGTAATTTCGCATGCAAATCGGCTCAGGCATTTAAAAAATCAGCAATAAATGATAATACAAACGTACATGAAATCTAAACTTCACACTCCATTTTAAGCAGTCGTGTTAAGTTACATCGATTAATTTCAAGTTTTTAAGAAACTGCCCAGAGCCATAAGACCGCCATTTGTACTTTTTATAGTAATTAGAAATATTTCTTCAGTTTTTTTATGTCTTTTATGTGCAGTAAAGAATCTATATAATTAATAATAATTACACCCAACAGTCACATACATAGTGTCCTGACCCCACATTAAGATCAATTAAGTCTTGTGTCGCAGGTATCAGAAACTACGAGAGACTTTTCGGTCTCACAAACACCCAGACCCGAGACAAATATTTGTGGGCCTCACAAACATTTGTCTCGGTGCGGGGATCGAACCCGCGGCCTCTCGTTTCACAACGGGCGTCTAACCAACTGCGCCACGGAGGCTGTCAAATGTATATCTATCTATACATATATTTGTAACCGAGCTATGTCTGTACATGAAGATAAATGAGAAAAACTAATATGGGGAGTCTGCATTAACGTACTAGAACCCAAAACAATGAGTTTTAATTTTTTTGTTTGTGTGGTTGTGCGCGATGAACTTAGAGGCTTAACGGATTTCGATTAAATTTGGTATGGAGGTAACTGAAATCCTGGATTAACACTTAGGCTACTTTTTATAAAGAAAGTTTTAGTGATCCCCTGGGATGATGAAGGAATTCCGATATATTTCTTACTTATAAATAAATAAATAAATAATAAAGTTCACTCTCAATCGATTCTCTCGATTGTAGAGTAGGCCCGTGCCCTGCAGTGGGACGTATATGGGCTGATATAGATAATAAAGTTAATTTAAAACATGAAGTTTCCGGGCTGAAGCTAGTAATAAATAAATTTTCAGGAGAAACGCGAAGCGGCGAGGAAGGAAATGGAGAGGCAATGCCAGTTGGAATGGGAGAAGAAAAGGTATGAGATGGATTATCGTATATTTTCGTAGTAGAGCCGCGCTGTTGTCATGACTCAGCATGAATGGGCAGGCTCGGCCGGACCGCTACCACTGTCTCCCAATTCCCTCTCAATTCCCTTACCCTCCTCCCATTATTTTTCCTTCGCGCTCCCCTCCTACTTTCATGGTCTAGTAACAAAAATATGATCGAGACGTTGTGGATGGCCTATTTTAGGCGGATTTTGCATATCAAAAAAATCTTGATACTTGATAAACTCACGCCTTTTTCCCAGAAGGAGTAGGTGCAGGAAACCCATGTTTCGCCTCGTGTGATTCGTCCCACGATGTGATAGGGGTGCCTATCGCCATATCAGACGCAAATTTCTGACTCCGGGCTTATAATGAATAGAATAATTCCATCACTTTTCCCAACCCGCGATTAAAATCGGAAATCTTAGCGTTGTAATTGACCGTAGTACAACTACTACCGAGGTAGTCAACTTTCTGTTTAATTTTCTGTAATTTTTGACCCCAGGACTCGGGAACTAGAAGCCATGCGCACCGAGGAGCAGTCCAAGGTTCTAAGCCTGAAGGCCAAGTGTCAGAACCTGTCAGCTCAGCTCAGCTCCGAGACCGTGCGCTCCACCAACCTGGCCTCCGAGATACGAGACACCAGGACCGCCGTCGCCGCTGCCAAGTGCACTATAGACGGGATGAGGTGAGTTGGGGAGGTAGGGGAGGTTGTCAAAATGCCGGCAAAATATCGAAAACATTAAGAGAACGATGTCAGGTGAAGGATTCGAGGAGGTGGTGCGTGGCAGGATGGGGGAGTGTAGGGGAGGTTTGAGGAGAATGGGGAGGTCACTAAAACATATGAAACAGCGTTGCGTGTGAAGGAAATGTCTTCAAATTATAAGGGGAGGGTTTGGGGTAGTAGTGGGAGCGTTGTGGGAGGGGAGGTCATTCTTGATTGAGATTGGGGAGGTATAAAAATATGTAGATTAAACAGAACCTTACCGCTCAGCTTAGCACGTGCATGAGCAGAGCCGAGATTGGTATAAAAAGCAGTGGAATTACAAAATAGGTTTTTTTGTATTATAGAGTCGTTCATTGATATTTGTTTCTCTTTAATATTGTTTATTTTTCATGTTTAAATATTTTTGTTCCTATTTTGTCGTTTATATTATATAAAATTATATTGATAGTTTATGGATAAGTTATTTCATAGTTCTTTCCTGTACAGTACTATTGCATGTTGTGATCTCATCTAATTGAAACACAATGTTTAAACTGCAACAGTACAATAGCAAAGCTTGTAGTGTATTCTTTTGTGGAGATCCTAATAAGTAAAGATAAAATAAAATAGAGGACAGCAGAAAGAGAATCATTAATGCGGGAATTAGATATGAATATTTTAGAATTTGGTATTATTAAACAATTTTGTCCACGCCTTATAGTGGGGCTCTATTAAAATTTATAAATTTGTAATGAACCTAAAGAAGAGCACATGATTGTTTTTCTGTTCAGGGACTAATTATTTATAAGGTATGATGAGGCTAGCATGATCGTGTAGATTAAAAGCCTCTAATTTAATAAATAAAGAGAAAAAAATATATAATAAAATAGTGGATAAACGAGGAAACAGTTCACCTCATGGTAAGTAGTCACCGCCCGAGAACATCTGCAACACCATAGGCCATGGTGATGCGTTGCCTTTAAGGGAATACGCTTATTTTCTGAAGGTCGCCAGGTCGTGTTTGTCTAGAAACAATATACTGTATTCCAGATATTTCGTCCACATGTATCTATTTATTTTATTTGATTAAACACAAAACAGGTTACAATCATGTAAGCTTCATACGTAATATAATACATATTATTGGACAACATATTATACAGGGTGTATCAAGACTGCGACCGAAAACGAAGCTTTGGTGGTTACAGACACAATGCAACTTTTTTTTTACAGACACAATGCAACTAAAAATTTCGCAAAAAAGTTTTTTTTTGCAATTTTCTAAACATCGTCGTGTTTGGGTGGTGAATGCCTAGTTTTTGCGGAAATAGTCATTTGAACCTTTGCGTACCATTGCGACTTTAAAAATAATTCATTATTATTTTAGTAAAATTATGTATTTATCACCCAAGTACGACGATCAGTAAACAAAAATAAAATTGACAGTTTTTTTTGCGAAATTTCTTGTTGCGTTGTGTTTGAAGTCACTAATAATACCACCTGGCTTCGTTTTCGGTAGCGACAAAAATAAAATTTACAATTTTTTTTGCGAAATTTCTTGTTGCATTGTCACTATACCACCTGGCTTCGTTTTCGGTCGCGGTTTTGAGATACCCTGTATAAATATATAATTATCTACAGATCCGACCGTGATGCCAGTATGGCGGAGATGCAGCAGCTGAAGGCGAGGGTCAAGGAGCTAAACGCCAAGCAGATAGCCCTGAACAAGGAGAAGGCAGAGCTAGATGCTAAGGTAACAAATTATGGTTGAATTTTTCATGTGACCGTGGATGTCCAAATTCGGAAATATGAGAAAAATCGAAAGATGCTAAAAGGAAACGAGTTTGATCTATACATACAATAAATTTGTAACCGATTGATGTCTGTACTGTATGGAAGATAAATGAGAAATCTGATATGGGTGTCTGTTTTAACGTAATAGAACCCAAAACAATAATTTTTAGAATTTTTGTCTCTTTATTTGTGCGGTTGTGCGCGATGAACTCAGAAACGGCTTAACTGATTTCGATAAAATTTTACTTTTACTGTTTTTCTCGAAAAAATTAGTGTTCCCGTGGGATGAGGAAGGAATTCCGATATATTTGTTACATTTAAATTCTCAAAGGGATGGGATGGGACTGGATTACATGCCTTGAGTGGGCATGAGACGGGATGGGGGATATACATCGGGACGGGACGGGATCAGTTGGGAAATTCCAAATAAAGTTAATCACACAAAAGAAGTTTGGGGTCAGAATTAGTGAAAACTAAAACTTAGGTTTTGTAATAACCTGAGGTAATATTTGTTCAGGCGAAGGCATCAGAAGGGGCCGGTGAAGACGGAAAACTGAATATGATGGAAGTCACACTCAAACAATTGAGAGAGAAGGTAAGTGTATTATTTTTAATTGTTTCTACTTACATAATATTTTACCCTAAAGTATTTTTGACTGCCTCGGTGGCGTAGTTGTATAACGGTACGGTTACAAAGCTGAGGTCTCGGGTTCGAGTCCCGGGTCGGGCAAAGTGATATTGGTTTTTTCTATTCATTATCAGCCCGGAGTCAGGAATTTGTGCCCGATATGGCGATAGGCTCGCCCCCTATCACATCACGGGACGAAACATACAAGGCGAAATATGGGTGTCCTGGTGGCGCTCTTTGCCTACCCCTTCGGGGATAAAGGCGTGAATTTATGTATGTTATATTTTACCCCAAAGTATTTTTGGACCATTTTCCCCAAGCAATTGTTTTACTATTACTGAAGGATTTGAATGTTATGATGTAAGATGAGTAGAATGGAACGTTAGACGAATTCACATCATCATCATCATCATCATCAGCCCGTTGCTGTCCACTGCTGGACAGGCCTCTCCCAAGTAGTTTATGTGAAAGAGATAACGAATGAAAGTACTAAAGAGAAAAAAAGATTGTGTCTTTATTAAAAGGTTTACATTATTATTTTAGGAAAACTATGTATTTATCACCCAAATACGACGATCAGTAAAAAATTCAAATTGCGAAATTTTTAGTTGCGTTGTGTCTGAAGTCACTAATACTACCACCTGGCTTCGTTTTCGGTCGCGGCCTTGATATACCCTGTATTATATATTTTATACTACACCATTTCTTCCCAGGTGGAAGCCGCTCGAGCCATAGTAGAAACCAAGAAATCGGACCTCGAAAACAATAAGTCCCAACTTTCGGAGTTGAACGCAACAGTGACGTCATTAACCGACAAATGCCAGCGAGTATGGGAGCTATACGAGCAGAGAAGGAAGGAGTACATGGAGAAGAGAAGCACCGCGCCCGCGGAGAGCGCCTGGCCTGCTACTGGTAAGCCCACTGAGTTTGTTTCACCGGGAATTTCATATACTCGTAAAATATTAAAGTACCATGGTGTGACGTCACTCACGGATAAGTAGAATGATCGAAGGCATGCAAGGATTAAAAATACAGAACCAATTGTTGCAAATAACTGAAGACTAACAGTAACAAACGTTTTTTTAAAGGTAAAGGATTTTACAATTTTGAATAACATGGCGGATTTGAAGAGAGGAAAATCAAACACGAGCGCCTTAAGTCTTTTTTATTGCAATGAATGTCGAGACGAGCATGCCATTCGCCTGATGTAAGCGATACGACCGCTCATGGACAGTAGCAAAACCAAACATGAATTACAAAGCAGTGCTTGGCATTCCACTGCGCTTGCCATCCGAAGACATGATGTTAAGTATCATTATGTTCAGTAACTCTGGCTACAATATCCTTCAGAACACAGCGCATTTACACTGCTGTTTGGAGAAAAAGACATTGCGGTGGTACCTACCCAGGCCTCTCACATATGAGAGACCTACCACCAGAGTCTTTGAAGGAACTAAACGTTTCTTTACGAAACTATATTTATTATTTGTTGTTTAATATTTCAACATGATGAAATCCATCGTTTCAGATACAGAGTGGGGAACTACTAATGACACTTGGGACACTCCGGCCGACGATGCTTGGGGCGACGCGCCCGCCACCACAGGTAACTTTACAGGCTTCGGGAATCTTCGGCAATATTCGGAAATCGTCGGACTGGTTCGGCAATCTTCGTTAATGTTATTTAATGTATACAGACTAACAGCCTTATTCATAGACAGTTTCAAAACTGTTTATGAATAAGTAATAGTTTTTGGAATAATCGGCATACTTCGGATATATTCGGTAATATTCTTTTAACTTTCGTAGTGGGGTAAAACCACCAATCCAGCTCAAACTCGCCCTCCAGCAACAGAACCAGACCTCCAATAATAGCAACTGATTTCATTACAGTTTAGCTCGACTTGTAGTACTGTCCCACTTTACTATAGGTGTGGTATACCCCTCCTCTTCCAGCAACTGAACCGGTCCCCCCAGCAGCTCCAGCAACTCCAGCCACTACAGCAACTACAGCAACCAATATAGCCCCCCGCTGGCGCTGCGTGTACGAGTTCACAGCACGGACTGTCGATGAATTGAGCCTTCAGCCCGGAGACCTGGTGGCTGATGCGCAGCCTCCCAGGGGGGATGCCGAGCCGGGGTGGCGGTGGGGGACGGCGCGAGGTAAGTAAGGGAGGGAGGGGTTTGTGAACCTAACAGTAAAATTTTGAGGTTATGTGTCAAAAATGGACGCCATTTTGAACTTATAATTTTTACGCGATTTGTATATTTTTATAAATAAAGTACTCCCAGAGGGGATGCTGAGACAGGGTGGTAATGCGGGCAAGGGGTGAGTTTACAGAGGGTGGGGGTCAGTTAACCTGATGGATTAAATTTTGAGGTTATTTGTCACTTAACAGAATGGTCGCCATTTTGAACTTTTTGATGAATGGCGCGTTTGGTTGCGAATTTAACTTCTTGTTTTGCGTATGCAAATAAATAATATAGTTTATTAGATAATTTAAGAAGTCATGTTTAACTTATCTTTAAACATTAACTTTTACTTAAAACCAATTCAAAGTTAATAATTAAAATTCTTAGACAAATCACTGTTTAAATATCAAGTTAAAAATCATTCTGAAATTATAGCCGCCATTTTGAACTTTATTTAACATCCTTCCCAGGTCAATCTGGTTGGTTCCCGGAGTCTTACGTAGAGGATATAAACGCACCTTCAGCGTATGCTGCAGAGATGGTGGAACCTATGGAGACCAAGACACAGCTCGAAGGTATAGTATACATCTCTCTCTTCAGTCAGTCAAGTCCACTACTGAATACAGGCTTTCCCCAAGGATCTCAACATAGATCTGTTGGTAGCGTAATAACATCACTATAAAATCTTTAGTAGTTCTTAGATTTACGCGAATTTTACACATTGAAATAAAACTAATTTTTACGGATTTCATCGCGATTTGGTTTAATTTTTACATTTTTTAACTTCCCGACGTTTCGATTGCTTTACAGCTTTCGTGGTCACGGGGCGGACTGAGGTATTAGTCATCCGCTCGGTGACTGTTACAATTAAACTACCCTGAAGGGTAGTTCAGTAATCAGTCAATCATCATTAGTAATTGTACCATTGTATGCTCCGTCCCATGATGTGATAGGGGGCGAGCTTATCGCCATATCGGGCAATTCCTGACTCCGGGCTGATAATGTATAGAAGAATCCAATGTCAATTTGCCCGACCCGGGATTCTAACCCGAAACTTCAGCTTTGAAATCTTACCGTAGTACAACTACGCCACCTAGGCAGTCTATAGAACTCTATCTATATCTATCTATATCAGCCCATATACGTCCCACTGCTGGGCACGGGCCTACTCTACAATCGAGAGAATCGATTGAGAGTGGTTAGGCCATATAGTCCACCACGCTGGCCTAGTGCGGGTTGGCGGACTTACATACCGTAGAAATTGTTTAAAATCGCTACGGTATGCAGGTTTCCTCACGATGTTTTCCTTCACCGTTAAAGTACTCTATAGGTATCTTAAAATACAGTGGGAAATATATACTATAAGACTGAAGTTTGTCAAATAAATACACCCAACAGTCACATACATAGTCATGACCCCACACTAACATCGAGTCTTGTGTCGTGTATAAGGAACTAGATACTTTTCGGTCTCAACACCCAGACCCGAAACAAATACTTGTGGTTCACACAAACATTTATGTCAGTGCGGGCATCGCCGCGGCCTCACGTTTCACAGCCGGCGTCTAACCAACTGCGGCACAGAGGCTGTCGGTTAAAGAGCATATTATTTCCAGGTATAGCGGAAGTGCCGGAACCGGAAATCACCAACGATCTCGGCGGAGCGATGCCTGCTGTTGGTAAGTTTAACACCATAATATCTCTATTTCTACCCACCCTCACAGTGTAATTTACTATGCTTGCGTGCGTGTGTGCGTGTGTGCGTGCGTGCGTGTGTGCGTGCGTGCGTGCGTGTGTGCGTGCGTGCGTGTGTGTGTGCATGCGTGTGTGTGCGCGTGCGTGCGGTCAAGCGCGTGCTCGAGCACGGGACTTCTTCTAAAAATTCCATTTAGAGGGGGTTAGGCCATACACCTCGCTGGCCTATACACCGAGTACATATAGAAATTCTCTATGGTATGCAGGTTTCCTCACGATGTTTTCCTTAACGTGTATATTTTTTACAGAGGGTGGTGATTTCTACATTGCTGCCTATCCCTATGTGTCCACTGAGCCAGGAGACCTGACCTTCGAGGCGGGCGAGAGGATAGAGGTGATGCGCAGAGACGGGGACTGGTGGACCGGCAGGATCGGCATCAGGTGAGGCGTGACTCATAATGTACTATGACACACGGTCACTCATATTTGTGAGTGACAGTGACTCTTTGTGTGTGAGACAAGGTGACTCATAACTTATGGGAGACATGGTGCTTATAGTATATGGGAGACTCGGTAACTCTTATTGTTGTGAGATACGGCGATTCAATACATGTGTGAGACACAGTGACTCATAGTAAGTGAGACATAATATGTGTGAGATACGGTGACCCATAATATTATGTGTGAGATACGGTGACTCATAACATGTAAGGTTTGGTGATTCATAGTGTGAGACGCTGACTTCATAATTTGATACCCCCAGGACCGGAATATTCCCCTCCAACTACGTGACAAAGGACACGACGATGGAGCCGGTGCCCTCGGAGCAGCCCGCCGCCATCCCCGCCACCATCCCCGAGGCGCCCGAGCCGCTGCCGGAGGACGCGCCCCCCGCGCACGCGCCGCACTCCCCGCACACGCCCGCGCCTGAGCCCATGGCTACCTCACCGCCTGCGCAGGTCAGTAGCTCAGGGTAATTTCGCCCCTTTCCGCCACTTTTGACAATTACACTTTCTAGAGCCATTAACCATATTCCGGTTCTTTTCGCCCCTTTCCAGCATCCATCGTTCCTTTGTGCTACTACTCGTCCTAGAGTCGTTTACCACATTCCGCCGCGTTTCGTCCCTTTCGGCCACTTTTCGTTACCGTTTCATCACATGATTTTTCCACGACTGTCCGCATAGTGTCTTTATATGTCGCCTCGTCCGCCCAATTTTTTTATTTTTATTTATTATTATATTTAAAAAAGTACAGAATGTTTATAATTAGCCCCGCAAAACCAAATACTTGGTTTGTCTGCGAATTCTAAGTTTTTTTATTACAACTGCGACCCACGCCACCGTCCGGAGGCGACGCAGCCCTTGCCTGAAGAGGCTCCCCCTCGCTTATCCCCCTTGGCCTTCATTATTACTGTTACATTTCGCTCATTTTCCTCCACTTTTAACCTATTATTATTACGTTACGTTCTCCCTATTTGTCTTTGCCATCCCCTTCACCACCCCGTTTCACCCCCTTCACCCCCTTCGCTGTATTCATCTCTATATTTTCGTTCATCTTTACAGATACGATTCTTCAATGTATTTACGTGTAATGTAGTATAAGTTATTATAAGCCTTTCGTTTCTTACAAATGAAGATGGACATTAACTTGCTTAGTATTAGTGAAATGTCACGTTTATTTTATTGCTGTGAATTGCGAGATGTGCATGCCGTCCGCCTGATGGTGATCGATACGACCGCTCATAGACAGTAGCAAAACCAAACACCATGAATTACAAAGCAATGCTTGGCATTCCACTGCGCTCGCCATCCTGAGACATGATGTTAAGTCTCAATATGTCCAGTAGTTACTCATACAATGTCCTTCAAACCGGAACACAACAGTGCATTTACGTATACACTGCTGTTTGAAGAAATAGACATTGCGGTGGTACCTACCCAGGCGGCCTCTCACATATGAGAGACCACCAGTACAAATACGTCACGAAAACATATTTTCGTAATAAAACCATTTAGATTATTATTGAAATGCATAGACATAGAGATTTTGTTGCATACATGTTTAAACCACAGGCTACCGTTTTATTTCATCATTAAAAGACATCTACGCGTGCAATCTCAGTGGATATTATTTTATATTGTTTTACATATCGTTTTTTCTTTCTTTCTTTCTTTCTATATCAGCCTCCGTGGCGCAGTTGGTTAGACGCCGCCTATGAAACTCGTTTCATAGGCCGAGGGTTCGAGCCCCGCAGCGAAACAAATATTTGTGTGATCCACAGGTATTAGTTTCGGGTCTGGGTGTTTGTGAGACCGAAAAGTCTCTCGTAGCTTCTGATACCCACGACACAAGACTCGATCTTAGTGTGGGGTCAGGACTATGTATGTGACTGTTGGGTGTATTTATTTATTATTATTTTTATATTATAATTATAAAACACACTAACACGTTCACCCCAATAACACCCCTTTATCCGTCCACCCCCCATCCACCTCGCATTGTTCTCATGACTACATGCTCGCTCCCGTGTGTCCGCGTGTAGCCGCGCGAGGCGCCGGGCGGGTGGTCGGCCCCGGAGACCGCGGCGCCGCCCGCGCCCGCCGCCTCCTCGCCGCCCACATTAGTGAGTATACATTGTGCATGTTTCGCCCCTTTTCGCCTAGTTTCGCCCCTTTTCGCCTAGTTTCGCCCCTTTTCGCCTAGTTTCGCCCCTTTTCGCCTAGTTTCGCCCTTTTTCGCCTAGTTTTGCCCCTTTTCGACTAATTTAGCCACTTTTCGACTAATCTAACCCCTTTTCGCTTAGTTTCTCCCCTTTTCGACTAATTTAACCCCTTTTCGCTTAGTTTCTCCCCTTTTCCGCCCAGTTTTGCCCCTTTTCGACTAATTTAGCCCCTTTTCACCTAGTTTCACCCTTTTTCGCCCTGTTTCGCCCCTTTTCGACAAATTTAGCCATTTTTCGACTATTTTAACCCCTTTTCACCTAGTTTCGCCCTTTTTCGCCTAGATTCGCCCCTATTCGACTAATTTAGCCCCTTTTCGCCCCTTTTCGACTAATTTAACTCCTTTTCACCCAGTTTCGCCCCTTTCGCCCCTTACGACCTTTTCACAATTTTCAATCAATGGTATGTATCGCTTATTTACGTATACCTTTACCCGTTTATTTTCAATTTCGTCCACGTACATTCGATTTCCTCAATTTCGGCCCTTTTCGCTTGCACCAGACAGTTTTGTTCACTTCTTTCACCCACTTACACAAGATTATTGTCAATTTCGCTCGTAACTCGTTTCCACTCAATTTCGCCTACACTCACCCGTTTTCGTCTAATTTCGCCCCTTTCGCCATCACCTCTATTAAATTTTTACGTCCAAATATTAAAATGTGTGATGCGTATTATATTCAGGCAGGTGCATGTACATTTTTATTATCTGAAACTAGCAATAAAAATAACGAAATATATTTGCCTCAGCCACAGGAGCAGAAGTCGTCGACCCCCATATGCTCGGAGGTGGCTGAGATCACGGAGGGCGCGGGCTCGGGCTCGGGCTCCGCCCCCGCGCGGCCCGCGTCAGCGACGCGCCGCGACTCCGGCCGCGACTCCGCCACCGGACGCAGGAAGAACGAGATCGCGCAAGCCATCGCTTCTTACACCGCTACTAGGTATGTATTGTATCAGCCCATATACATCCCACTGCAGGGCACGGGCCTACTCTACAATCGAGAGAATCGATTGAGAGTGGTTAGGCCATATAGTCCACCACGCTGGCCTAGTGCGGGTTGGCGGACTTACATACCGTAGAAATTCTTTAAAATCGCTACGGTATGCAGGTTTCCTCACGATGTTTTCCTTCACGGTTAAATACTAGGTATGTAACGAATGAAAATGTAGTGAAAAGCAATAAAGTGGCCTGTTGGTAACGGACCAGACGCGGCTGCCAACACGTACACTGCTCAAATCCCAGGGCACACCTCTGACTTTAAAACTCATGTGTATTGATAGTCAATCACCACGCACTATAACGGTGAAGGAAAACATCGTGAGGAAACCTGCATATCAAAGCGATTTGTAAGAATTTCCATGGTACGTAAAGTCCTTGCACTAGGCCTGCGTGGACTGTACTAACCCCTCTCAATCGTACTCTCGATTGTAAAGGAGGCCCGTGCCCTGTAGTGGGACGTGTGTGGGCTGATACAGTGCATTCACGAAAATCTATCATAATAATCTTTAAATAACTGTGACTTTTAAAATTATTAGTGCTGAAGTTAATAAATTGTCTGTTTCAGTGCGGAACAGCTCTCCCTTCAGAAAGGCCAGCTACTGGTGGTTCGCAAGAAGGCCGACAGCGGGTGGTGGGAGGGTGAACTGCAAGCTAAGGGTAGAAACAGGCAGGTGGGGTGGTTCCCTGCTAGCTATGTCAAGGTGAGAATATCCTCTCTATCCTTATTGGAGTACAATAGGTCCAGATCCCAACATACCTGTACCCAGACAACTAGACTCCAAGATAGCCGGACACCCAAATAGCCAACTTCCCAGATACCCAGACATCCAGATAGTAAGACACCCAGATACCCAGACATTATGATACTAAAACACCCAGATACCCAGACATCTAGATACTAAGACACACAGATACCTAGACATCCAGATACTAAGACTCCCAGATAGCCAGACATCTAGATACTAAGACACCCAGATACCTAGATAACCAGATACCAAGACACCCAGATAGCCAGACATCCAGATACTAACACACCCAGATACCCAGACATCTAGATACCAAGACACCCAGATAGCCAGACATCCAACTAAGACACCCAGATACCCAGACATCTAGATACCAAGACACCCAGATAGCCAGACATCTAGATACCAAGACACCCAGATAGCCAGAAAATCAGATACTAAGACACCCAGATACCCAGACATCTAGATACCAAGACACCCAGATAGCCAGAAAATCAGATACTAAGACACCCAGATACCCAGATATATAGATACTAAGACACCCAGATACCCAGATATATAGATACTAAGACACCCAGATACCCAGACACATAGATACTAAGACACCCAGATACCCAGACATCTAGATACTAAGACACCCAGATAACCAGAAACCCAGAGACCCGGATAACCAGATCCACATACGGCTACACGGAGATACCTACACACTCAGACTCCAAGTCACCTAGACACCCAGACATTTAATTATCTATAATAATATTAAAAAGATGAAAGATTTGTATGTATGTTTGTAACGAATTGGCTCAAAAAGTACTGGACCGTATTTAAAAATTCTTTCACCATTTGAATGCTAAATATCACTGATTAACATAGGCTATTTTAATTGCAAGAAAAAAAATAAGGATCCCTACTAATACTACAATAATGTTACCCAAGGTGTAAAAAATGCCTATAATATTCTTTACACCGCGTTTGCTGCGAAAACTATATGTTTTTGATGTGGGCTGGACTCAAAAACTATCTGCACCCGGGCGAAGCCGGGCCGAGCCGCTAGTCATATATACATTTATCGCTGAATTACGTTATTTTCAGATCCTACAATCCTCAGGCAGAACTTCGGGTAGAACCACTCCAGTCCTCTCCAAGATGGACACCTTGCCCGCTGAAACTGTTATTGATAAGGTAATAATACTCCCCCCGTCTCTTCCCCCCCCTCTCTTTGTCTCTCTCTATACCCCTCCCCTTCCCCCTCATATTTATACATATTTTTGTCGCAGGTGATAGCTCTATACCCCTACACCGCACAAAATGCTGACGAGCTGAGTTTCGAGAAGGATGACATTATAGCTGTGACTGATAGAAGCCAGGATCCTGCGTGGTGGCAAGGTAATTTCCCTTTAAATACATACATAAACTCACGCCTTTATCCCTGAAGGGGTAGGCAGAGGCGCCACTAGGACACCCACATTTCGCCTTGTATGTTCTAACCGATAATGTGATAGGGCGAACCTATTGCCATATCGGGCACAAATTCCTGACTCCGGACTGTTAATGAATAGAAAAATCCAATATCACTTTGCCCGACCCCGGATTTGAACCCGAGACCTCTGTTTTGTAACCGTACCGTAATACAACTATGCCACCGAGGCAGGCATTTCCTTTAAATGCTCCGATTTTTTTTATTGGAATGAATGGCGTGACGAGCATTCCATTCGCCTGATGATAAGCGATATGACTCATGGACAGTAACAAAACCAAACAACGCCATGAATTACAAAGCTGGGCATTCCACTGCACTCGCCATCCTGAGACATAAGATGTTAAGTCATTATGTCCAGTAGTTACTCATACAATGTCCTTCAAACCGGAACACAACAGTGCATTTACACTGCTGTTTGGAGAAATACACATTGCGGTGGTACCTACCCAGGCGTCTCACATATGAGGGACCTACCACCAGTAAAAACATTATGCAAAGGCAAAGTTGCCCCATCAATATTTTTTGAGTATACAAGAATACTTTAATTCCAGTAATGTAATAAAAAGACTTAATGATTAATTATTAAAAATAATAATTAAAATCAGTTTAAAAGAAGGTGAATTCGGTCAAAATAAGATAACATACATCTGAGTATAGATTTTTAGATTAATAACTATGTATTGACTTATCATAAAAGCTATTTAATTGCCTGTATGACAAATAAAAGAGTTTCTTTTAACTTCAGATCGGTTAAAAAACAAAATTGCTATCTATTTCAAATTCAATTTCAATAAATAAACCCATATAAAAATAGTATTAACTGCGGCCATATTCATAGACAGACATAACCTATTTTAGTTATACGTATAGAATGATTTCTTAGCAGGCCACATAGCGGAAAGCGCAGCGTAGGACGTCCACCCACAAGATGGTCAGACGACCTGGTAAAGGTGGCGGGACGTCGCTGGATGCTGCCTCCAACAGGTCACTGTGGAAATCATTGGGAGAGGCCTATGTTCAGCAGTGGACTTCCTTTGGCTGATGGATGGATGGATGGATAGAATGATTTGTCTTCTTCGCTCAAATTGAATTCTAAAGTCCTTCGAGAGGGACAAAACATTCGATAACTACAATAAGGCAGTTATTTTTTAAATTGTGTATAGCCAAATTTAAACCACATATTTATATTAAAAATGTATTTATTAAAATACTCTTTATTTTCAGGGCAACTACGTGGCATGACCGGCCTATTCCCGAGCAACTACGTGACGAAACTCGTCAACTAAATATATGTATTCTTTATCTAATAGTGCGTCCACACGATCGTCCAATTTGTACGCCAACCAATCGGTTGGACTACAAAAGTATGTTGATTCTTGCCTTAGTCATTGTGTTTTAGCTTGATGAAGAACCAAAATGTTATTAAAGAATATTTATAACTGCCCGTCCCAGCTTCGCCTGGGTGCAGGTATCTTTTCATCCTATGTTCAAGGATAATGTAGGATTCAAATGGTGAAATATTTTTTCGAAACGGCTCAGTAGTTGCAGAGCCTGTAAAAAAACAATCAAATCTTTTCTCTTTATATTATTAGTCTTAACGCTGAGAAAATCTTAAGAATTTCTTGATTAACACACAAATCGTTTTTAAGTGTACAATCGTCGACAGCCTCCGTGGCGCAGTTGGTTAGGCGCCGGCTGTGAAACGAGAGGTGGGTTCGATCCCCGCTCCGAGACAAACGTTTGTGTGAACCACAAGTATTTGTCTCGGGTCTGGGTGTTTGTGAGACCGAAAAGTCTCTCGTAGTTTCTGATACAAGACACAATACTCGATCTTAGTGTGGGGTCAGGACTATGTATGTGACTGTTGGGTGTACAATCTAGGTCTCATTTGTATATATTACAGTATAGAGATCTAGGTTAATTAGTACTTTTCGAAGATACTTAAGTATGGTGTAGTCTACCAACTCGTAGACCGTCACAATGATCTAAGCTCTCGATCGAATATCATCATTTGCAGTATATGATATATGATTTAGCATACTAAAGTATATATTATTTCTTATTTATTATCAATGTGTCCTAGTGTTTATTCATTTGCTGTCAGATTTTGCGAGCTTGTGCGATCAAGTAGACATATTTAAATCGTAAATATTTGTATGTTTATGAATACGTAATAATGGAGCTCTTAATAATCTTCTTAAAATTATTTATGGGAATTCAAAAATATATCAGGTTAGATGTTTTAAAACATTAGAAATTATTATATTTATATCGGTGGTTGGACCAACTGCTGGACGGTTGGGACAACTGTCAAAAAGTTGGTCCAATTGTTGGAAGGTCGGACTGTAAAATTGGACTATAGTATGGATGCAATAACACAAAGTATTTCCAATTTATTACTGCATCGAATAATAGAAAAGCAGTCTTATTTAATTATAGAAATGTTTTAATTATTTGACAATGTTGTACTTAGTTTTTTATACCCCAAAGAAACATTATTGTTCTATATTAAGTCGAAATATACAATTAGTTTTGACTACGATACAAGTTAAAAATACCAGTTACAGAAAAAGAAAAATGCAATAATATTTGATTGATTTTCACAAAGATTTAAATAAATGGCCGTTGCAGCTCATTTAATAATAGACAAAATAATTTTGAAATGCCACAATAAAAATCTGGTTTTAAAATAATTTTATAGAAATGTTCAATGCGCCTAATGGATACATTCATCTTGTCTCTGGGTATAAAAAGCTATTGTCTATGGTCTAAGAATATCATTCCGAGTAGTTAGTTGTTACTGTTCATATATTTAATGTTATAATCATGTAGCCAATACACGTTGCGCCCAATGTATTGTTTTATTTAAAAACCTCTTTTCTCTTCCCATCATTTTGCCTTCCCGCTCTCCTCCAGACTGAATGGTCCGGCAACATGATGATCCAGCGTTGTGGATGTTCATGTGCAATGAACACTTATCAGGTGACTTGTTAGCTCGTTTGCCGGACCTATAAATAATAAATAAATAAATAGAGCTATATAAAAGAATATTTCCCATTATAAAAGTGAAAGTCTGTAAAAATATGCCTTTTTGGCGCAGTTGGCTACACGCCGGCTGTGAAACGAGAGGCCGCTCGTGAAAACCTACATTAATAATAATAATATAAATAATGAATAAATCAATACACTAATAACTACTAAAAGCTAGACGTGTGCCCTGGGATTTGAACCTTCGACCACCGTGAACATGTAGGCAGCCGCGTCTGGTCCGTTACCAACAGGCCACCACGCACTTGTGTATTCATAGTCAATCACCACGCACTTTTCGGTGAAGGAAAACATCGTGAGGAAACCTGCATACCGTAGCGATTTTAAAGAATTTCTACGGTATGTAAATCCGCCAACCCGCACTAGGCCAGCGTGGTGGACTATATGGCCTAACCACTCTCAATCGATTATCTCGGTTGTAGAGTAGGCCCGTGCCCAGCAGTGGGACGTATATGGGCTGATATAATACAATACAATGAATAAATAAATACACCCAACAGTCACATACATAGGTACAGACCCCACGCTAAGATCGAGTCTTGTGTCGTAGGTATCAGAAATTACGAGAGACGTCGCTCTCACAAACAACCAAACACGAGACAAATACCTGTGGATCACAGAAATATATAAAAATATTTGTCCCGGTGCTGGGATCGAACCTGCGGCCTCGCGTTTCACAACCGGCGTCTAACCAACTGCGCCTTGGAGGCTGTCAACACATGGTAAACAATAAATAACTTTTTTTTTAATTTTGCAATATAGTGGTTATGTTACTAAACGAACCTGAGTTACATTTATATGCGACATGCATCAACAATGTTGCACTTATGTTACTAAACGAACCTAAGTTACATTTATATTATGCGACATGCATCAACAATGTTGCACTTATGTTACTAAACGAACCTAAGTTACATTTATATTATGCGACATGCATCAACAATGTTGCACTTATGTTACTAAACGAACCTAAGTTACATTTATATTATGCGACATGCATCAACAATGTTGCACTTATGTTACTTAACGAACCTAAGTTTCATTTATATGCGACATGCATCAACAATGTTGCACTTATGTTGCTAAACGAACCTAAGTTACATTTATATGCGACATGCATCAACAATGTTGCACTTATGTTACTAAACGAACCTAAGATAATTTTATATGCGACATGCATCAACAATGTTGCACTTATGTTACTAAACGAACCTAAGATAGTTTTATATGCGACATGCATCAACAATGTTGCACTTATGTTACTAAACGAACCTAAGTGTGTACGCTAGAATACATTTGGTGCTGGATTGGTGAAGTAAAAGATTTTTCTTGAGTTTTTTCTGATTTCTTTATTCGTTGCTTTCTTGAGGTAAGGCCGCCGACGACTGTGCCGAACCAAAAACCCGGCTCCATATTTATACGATTTGGCGGTAAACGTGAGCGGCGCTCTGATTGGCTAGCCAATCACAGGGCCTACTTATTAGCCAATAGGAGCGCGGCTGTATGTTAACTGTCGGGCGGCGTTACCGTAGGGAGAGCCATCGTAACAATTAGGCTCCTAACTATTCTAAATACATATTTACTATTATATAATTAATACTGTTATGTACATTATTATAAGCGTACGTATATGTTAAAATCAAAATTTATTGTACAACGATAAGTTATTAGATACTATCTCGTACATAATATACTTTATCAGACACTATCTCGTACATAATATACATTATCAGACACTATCCGTACATTATATACATTACTAGACACTATCCCGTACATCACTCCCGCCGTGCGACTGCGTCGCATCAAGTTTTGGTGCGGGTGTGTCGATCGTTGCTATTGGTAACACCACGAGTTTCTTCACTGGCCGCCGTAATACTCCTCCTTTTGTGCGGATGTCTACTGTCCGTACGACGTTGTCTGGACCAGGATAGGTAGCGACGACTCGTCCTCGTATCCACACGTTTCTTGGTAAGTTCGAGTCGACGATTTGCACAAGGTCGCCGTTTTTTATGGGTGTTCCTCTTCCGTGCGGCTCCCGCCGGTGTTGCAGCTCTGGTAGGTACTCTCTGACCCAGCGTGACCAAAATATGTCCGCTAGGCGTTGTGCAGCTCGCCAACTGGATCTGATAGAGTCGGATTCCTTAAACGTCCCTGGCTGTGGTACTAACCCTGGTCCCCCCAAAAGGAAATGGTTGGGTGTCAGGGCTTCCGGATCTTCGGTGTCGACTGAGACGTGTGTCAGTGGTCGACTGTTGATCGTATATTCCACCTCGGCAAGTAGTGTGGATAAGACTTCTTCTGTTGGGTGTCGCTCATGTAGCGTTGCTGCCAGTGCTGTTTTTACAGAGCGAACCATTCGTTCCCAAGCTCCACCCATAAAGGGTGCTCCTGGTGGAATGTAGCGCCAGGAGATGGTCTTTTTAGCGGCTTCTTCAGCTGTCGCCACGTCGATGGCTCTTCTAAGTTCCTTATCGGCGCCTTTTAAATTAGTGCCGTTGTCCGACCAAATCTCGGTGGGGCAGCCACGTCGTGCTATCATTCTTCTTAGTGCCATTATTGCGGAGTCCGTGCTGAGTGATCCAGCTAATTCTAAGTGTATGGCCCGAACTGTTAAGCACGTAAACAGGGCCACGTATCTCTTCTGTTGAGTCCGACCGACGGTGACGGTGAGCGGGCCGAAATAATCTATGCCTGTATATGTGAATGGTCGCTTGTGGTGAGCCAAACGACTCGCCGGCAAATCCCCAGTTCTTGGTTGTGGGGGAGCTTGAGTTCTCATTCTGCAGAACAGACATTTCTTCACGATCGTACGACACACCGGTCGTAAACGTATGATCCAATATTGTTGTCTACACTCATTTACAGTGGCTTCTACTCCGGAGTGATGTAGTTTGCGATGCATTGCTTCTATCCACAGCTTGACCGTCGGATGATCACCGTCTAAGACCATGGGATTCTTCATTTGTTCTTCTATGTTTTCTGTTGCATTAATACGGCTTCTGAGTCTAAGTGTATCGTTTATATATTCGACACTTAGGTGTTGTATGCGACTCCCTCGTTCTACCTGCTTCCCATTATTTAAGTTTTCTATGTCCTCAGCGAAGGATTGTTCTTGAACGTTACGCATCAGGAGTTTTTCCGCCAATTGGAGAATTTCGGCTGAGACGGGTATGTATTTCCTGTTATCCTGGGTCAGCTTCTTCTTTGTTCCTTGTGGTAAGCTTAACAACGGCTTTTTTCGTTTGCTCCAAGCTGGATCAACTTCCTTATTTCTCTTTGACCTCTTATAGTTGACGCTCTGCTTTTCCATCTTGCATATCTGGATGAAGTGTAGTACTCTTGCTGTTGCGTATCTAAGGCGCTCCCAGTTGGAGAACCGCGATACCTCAGGTAGTGCTTCTGAGAGCTTCGGTTTGTTGGTATTTGCTGTATAGAATACTTTTTCTTCTCCAGAGGGTTCTGAGATGGTTACTGATTCGGTTGGCCAGAATTCATCCGCATCATAGAGGAACTCAGGTCCTTTGTACCATCTGTGTTCTTTTCCGAATGTTGCAGGAACGTCTCGTGTAGCGTCGTCAGCCACGTTAAGTTTGGTCGGGACCCAGCGCCATTCATTAACTTTTGAACATTCTTCTATGGCTGCCAATCGGTGTGCTACATAGGGCTTGTATGACCTGGACCCTGTGCGTATCCAGTTGAGCACTGTCTTGCTGTCTGTCCAGAATACCTTACGATCTGGTTTTCTTTCATGTTCTTGTATCACAGTTTCCGCGAGTCGTGCTCCCATGACCGCGGCTTGTAGTTCTAGCCTCGGGATGGATGTGAGCTTCAGTGGTGCTACTTTCGCCTTTCCCATAATGTGAGAGAGATTCACTTCGCCGTTTGGAGTAGTTGTTCTCCAAAAAAGTACTGTAGAATAGGCGGACTCGCTTGCGTCGGTGAAGACGTGTAATTCCAACGAGGGTGCGTCACTGTATTTCAAGTAACACCTTGGTAGCGTGATGGTGTCCAGATTTTTCAGGTGAGTTATCCAGTTCATCCATTGTTCCGAAAGATCTTCGTCTATCTGGTCGTCCCATGCTGTTCCTCTGCGCCACACTTCTTGCAGAAGTTGTTTTGCCATTATCGTCACTGGTGAGGCGAATCCGAGTGGGTCAAAAAATGACATGACGATACGAAGAGCTTCTCGTTTGGTGGGTGTTTTCCCTTCTGTTATATTCTTTGGAATGTGAGTCATGTTTAATTTAAATGTGAATTCGTCTGTTTTAATGTTCCACAGTATACCGAGTACTCGTTCGGTTTTTTCTTCTGACCTGTAGAGTTCTATATTGTTTGTAGCACTATCTTCACCAAGCTCCTCCAGTAATGCTTGTGAGTTTGATTTCCACTGTTTCAGTTCGAAGTGAGCCGCTCGGTGTATTTCTCGTACGCCCTTTGTTATTTCTTTGGCGTCATCGAGGGTTTTGAAGCTGTCTATATAGTCGTCTACATAATGTTTCTTGATTATTGCTGCTGCAGCTTTTGGATGAATATCTTCGTATTGCTTTGCGTTCAAGTCCTTTATATAAATTGCTGTCGTTGGTGAACTTGACGCGCCGAAGATCAAGGATGTCATTCTGTACTCTTCCGGAGGTTGATCGTCTCGACGATTGCCGCGCCACAAATACCGTAAGGCGTCTCTATCTTCTGGTCGTAGTGTCACTTGCATAAACATTTCTTTTATGTCGGCTGTGACCGCCACGGCGTGTTGGCGGAAACGCATGATGACCCCCGGCAGTGACTGTAGCAGGTCGGGTCCTTTAAGTAACATGTCGTTGAGGGCTACTCCTTTTGTCTTGGCTGCAGCGTCGTGTACAATCCTCAATTTTTCCGGCTTCATTGGATTGACCACTGCAAAGTGTGGTAGGTACCAGGTCTTGCCCTGGGTTTTCGTATTTGGAGCTATTTCAGCATATCCCTTCGTGATGAGTGCTTCCATGTGTTCTGTATATTTCTGTTTCAGCTTGGGATCGCGGTCAATTTTCTTTTCTATTCCCAAGAGGCGTCTCAGTGAGCTTTCGTAATTGTCTGGGAATGTGACGTCTTCTTTGCGCCATAGAAGTCCTGTTTCGTACCTTACTGTTTCTGTCTTCCTCGTCACTTTTTCTAGGATGCGCAGAGCTTGTTCTTCTGGATCGGATTTAGGCCTCTTAGGGTTGATGCAAAGTGCGTCCATCTCGAAGTACTGTTGTACAAGGTTTTCCAGGTCGTCCTTGTTGTCATCTGTGAGATGTGACACGAAATCCACATCGTTGCCTATTGTTCTTGTGCGGTTCCCGTGTAATACCCAACCTAGTGGCGTGAGAGATGCCACTGGTTGGTTTTTGCTGCCTCTTCTTGTTTCTGTTGCTAATAATAGATGCCAATTGTCTTGACCAATCAGCACCCGAGGTTCTGCTTCTGCATAGGTGAGGAACTTGCGGATATCTTCTAGGTGTCTGCACCCTTCTATTGTTTTCTCTGTGACTCGTTGCGGCGTTACTTGTAGTCTGTTTATGGTGCGTGCTTGTATTCTTTCTGTGTGTTCATTGATACCTCTCAACTTTATGTTGACCCTTCTCGATGTTGTTTCTGATGCTTTCATATCGTTGATGGTTTCAAGTTTGAGCGGGTCCACCGGTCCTGTTGCTCCGACGCGTTCGGCTATGCTTCTGTCCACTAATGTGACAGTCGATCCGTCGTCTAATAGAGCAAAGGTCTTCACTGATCCTCGTGGCCCTGTGACTTGAATTGGCAATATTTTCAGATATGACTGTTTTCTCGTTGTCCATGCGGAATTAATGGCTTCTGTTGGTTCTTCTGTCTTGTTTTCTTTCTTTGTGTAGTGCAGCATTTTGTGGTGGTAATGCTTGCATTCGTTGATACCGCATGGTACTGCTCGGCAACTATGAGTTTTGTTTCTGTATCGTTGACATCTGAAGCACAGGCGTTTCGACTTCGCTATGTCCCATCTTCCGTTTTCTTCTGTTTGTTTGAATTTTTCACAACTTGTTGTGTTGTGACCTATTTGATCACAAACGGGACACTTCGATGTGTGTGTGTTTTCTGTTACGTTGTGCACCTTCTGAGGTTTCCGCTGTGCAAACGTTGAGCTCTGTATTGTTATTTGTTCTGGTAGCGCATATGGGGCGCACCAGTCAGCTTCACGCTTCAGAAATTTTTCTAACTTCATTAGCTCTGGATCTTCCTTGTTCTGTGTGTTTGCGAATTCGTAGTACCGGTATCGCAGTGCAGGTGGCAATTTTTCCATCACTGTTTTCGATATCTCTGGGTTGTATAAATATTTGATGCAGCTGAGGGTCTTCAATGTTGCTACTATGTTGGTGATCCTAGTGGCGAAAATACATATATCTCTTGGGGAATCTACTAGGCGAGGTAACGCCCGGAGTGCTTCGATTTCCATGATTGCGATGGATTCCGGTCTGCCGAATCTTGATTCCAGTGTCTTTAGAATTTCCGTTGGGTGGGCACTCGTCACGAGTAGCGCTTCAACTGCTTCTCTTGCTTTTCCTTTGAGGTTTCTTCTAAGACGGTTTGTATTTTCGACTGCGGAAAACATATCTTCGGTTTCTGTATATGCTGCTCGGAACGGTAGCCACTCTTGGTGCGAACCACTGAAGATTGGTAGCTCTGTATATTTCGGACGTTGCGCGGCTTTGACTGCGAGTGTGATTGCCGTTGCTAGTCCTGTGAAGTCTGTTTGCGGGACTCCCGCCGGTACTGATTGCGGGTGACATGTCTGTTTCGGTTCTTGGTAGTTTCTTACTATTTCTTGTTCGGTTGTAGCTTCTATTACTTCGGGTTGCCTTGGCACTTCTTGAGGTTTGTCGGCAATGGCAAGTATCGGACGTGGTACTTGTGATTCCAGCCAGCTGTCAATTCTTTCGTTGACTTCGGTTTTCGATGATTCCGAACTCATGTCATCTTCGTTTGCGGAATCTTCGGCTTCAAGTAAGGCGAGACGTGCTGCTGCGAGTTCAACTTGCTTGCTCAATAGTTCTTCTCTCGCCTTTGCTATTTTGTATGCTTTCTTGCTGTAGGTGGACCCCCCTCCCCGTTTCCTATTATCGGAGACAGGGTGGTCCGGCGGTCCTTCTGTTTGTGGTGGACCCGAAATGCCTTTCATTCTTTTGACTGTCGAAGTTTCTTTGAAGGCGTCAATGACAGACGTTGGTGCCTCTTCTCTTGTCGGTTTGTCGACAATTCTCCTGGTGACGTCCGTAGTCACGTTAGGTGCTCCTTTTTTCTGTTTGGCGGAGGGCGCGGCGGTCGATGAGCGTTCTCTTGAGGCCTCCGTCCCGGTAGTCGTTGTAGCTGTTCTGTCTGTTGACCCCGTGGCGGTGGTTCCCGTTGCTGTACTCGTTTCGGCCGTAGTTCCGCTCGTCGAGGTAGTCAAAGTACCCTTAGACGAAGACGGAGTTTCTTCTGTAGGTTTGCGTCCTCTTCCTTCCGAGCGTGTGACCGGCATTTTTTCTTTCTTGATACTTCACAAAATCCGGCTCGAAGGACCATTAAATGTGTACGCTAGAACACATTTGGTGCTGGATTGGTGAAGTAAAAGATTTTTCTTGAGTTTTTTCTGATTTCTTTATTCGTTGCTTTCTTGAGGTAAGGCCGCCGACGACTGTGCCGAACCAAAAACCCGGCTCCATATTTATACGATTTTGCGGTAAACGTAAGCGGCGCTCTGATTGGCTAGCCAATCACAGGGCCTACTTATTAGCCAATAGGAGCGCGGCTGTATGTTAACTGTCGGGCGGCGTTACCGTAGGGAGAGCCATCGTAACAATTAGGCTCCTAACTATTCTAAATACATATTTACTATTATATAATTAATACTGTTATGTACATTATTATAAGCGTACGTATATGTTAAAATCAAAATTTATTGTACAACGATAAATTATTAGATACTATCTCGTATATAATATACTTTATCAGACACTATCTCGTACATAATATACATTATCAGACACTATCCGTACATTATATACATTACTAGACACTATCCGTACATTATATACATTACTAGACACTATCCCGTACACTAAGATAATTTTATATGCGACATGCATCAACAATGTTGCACATAAGTTACTAAACGAACCTAAGATAGTTTTATATGCGACATGCATCAACAATGTTGCACTTATGTTACTAAACGAACCTAAGATAGTTTTATATGCGACATGCATCAACAATGTTGCACTTATGTTACTAAACGAACCTAAGATAATTTTATATGCGACATGCATCAACAATGTTGCACTTATGTATGTTACTAAACGAACCTAAGATAGTTTTATATGCGACATGCATCAACAATGTTGCACTTATGTTACTAAACGAACCTAAGATAGTTTTATATGCGACATGCATCAACAATGTTGCACTTATGTTACTAAACGAACCTAAGATACATTTAAATGCGACATGCATCAACAATATTGCACTTATGTTACTAAACGAACCCAAGTTACATTTAAATGCGACATGCATCAACAATGTTGCACTTATGTTACTAAACGAACCTAAGTTACATTTATATGCGACATGCATCAACAATGTTGCACTTATGTTGCTAAACGAACCTAACTTGCATTTATATGCGACATGCATCAACAATGTTGCAATACCTCCATCCATCCTGTCATCCTATTCCATCCCGCCCAAAACTCATCATTGGACAAAGTGTAAACTAATTCTAATACAATTATGTATTAAAATATTTATTTTGAGCTACGTTAAAACATGAAATAATCAAATTTTTATCATAATATCTGATACTCTTTATTTTTCTAATTCTCTCGTAGGCTACTTTCTGAAAGTTCACGTCTGCCGTGTGTGTATTGCATACATTATGCTATTTATTTTAAATTTTAACTATGATATCCTATCCTATTCTTCTTTCTACTAATATTATAAAGGCGAAAGTTTGTGTTAATTTTGTTAATATTTGATATGGACATAGCTTATATCCTTGATTAACACATAGGCTACTTTTTATCCCGATAAAATATAGTGTTCCCGTGGGATGATCAAGGAGTCTTGCCGCTCAATGTTCAAACGATTGAATCAATTTTAATAAAATTTAGTATGGAAGTAGCTGATACCCTATATAAACGCATAGTCTACTTTTTATCCCAAAAATGTAGTGTTCCCGGGGGATGAGCAAGAAATACAAATATGTATATTTTCTACTCTTTCACACTCAGAGGGATGGTATAAGATATATAAATGAAATTGGATATAAGAGGACAGGAGTGCAAGCCCTGAGTTTATATATTTATATATACATTTAAATTTATGTTCAAAACTAAAATTAACCTGTAATATACAACTATTTTATTTATTTATTTGAGCTTTTATTGTATTAATTATACACTGCCCTTTCTTTCTCCCTCTCATAAATCCATCCAATGGTTGTCTGGTAGAGATTGCCTTAGTGCGATAAGACCGCCATTTGTTCTTTTATTTTTTTGTCTCTATACCTATTGTTATATTTATTGACAATAAAGAATAAAAATAAATAAAAAAAATATTTTTCCCCCTAAACAAATAAATTAAATGAAGGCATTACAAGTAGGTTACAACACGCGGAATCGCATGATTGAATATCGTTTTTCGTAGTAGCCTTCCTGTATATCATATAAAATAAAAGCCACTATAATTAACAAAACAGTTTATTGAACAACACAAACAATTACATAGGTTGACTAGGGGTGCAACTGCTGAGGGATGGGCGAGCGGTTATCTAATCTCCCACCGGGGGTTCGAGAACGGCATCTCTGCAAGGAAAAATAAATTATTTTCTCTATAAGTACGACAGACGAACAAACAGCTCACCTGATGGTAATTTATTACTGTACACGAACATCTGGGACCACAAAAAATAATTTAAGCCGAATTTATCCTTCAAATGTATTTATGAAACAGAAAAAAAATGTACAATTTGGAATTACACTCATTCACCTTTTTCTTCCCGCCAATAGGGTATTTTACTATGATCGACTTTTTGTATTATTTTGCATACAAACACAAATACCACTAAAATAAAACATTTCTGTCAAAACAGTATCAAAGTAGCTTGTAACATGAGGCACATAATATTAGTATTTAAATAAAAGATTGGTAGCGTAGTGGGGATATCTCACCGTCTCTTTCACACCCGCACACTGCAATGCATATCAGGCCTAGTGACGTCACTAGTTTAATTTTGCATCCCTTTTCTTTTACTCCCACTACAAGATTTTAAACGTTTCTAAATTGTTTAATTGTGAATGAATTTACAAAATCCTTTGTTTGCTAGATTTTGTATATGGATATCTTTAGTTAAATACAATAAAAAATTGAGTAAAATACCCAATTGTGACATTTAAAAACGCGCGAGATTAATGAAAAAGAAAAATTTGAAATGTAGTTTAGCGCTATTGAATTCCACTCAAATTCGTTTTGGGGACACTAACTAAATATACTTTCGGTTACCATGTTTATGACTAAAAATTATTTATGACTAATACCAATAATGCCTCGACTGAGACTGCCTCGGTGGCGTAGTTGAACTATTACAAAGCTGAGGTCTCGGGTTCGAATCCCGGGTCGGGCAAAGTGATATTGGGTTTTTCTATTCATTATCAGCCTGGAGTCAGGAATTTGTGCCCGATATGGCGAAAGGCTCGCCCCCTATCACATCATGGCCCGGAACATACAAGGCGAAATGTGGGTGTCCTGGTGGCGCCTCTGCCTACCCCTTCTGGGATAAAGGCGTGAGTTTATGTATGTATGTATGTACCTTTCTATAATCCGACTCGGCTATTACCGGAGTCAACAATTCAACTCGCTTCAACGGCCGGTCATCCATGTTGTGGACCACCTTGTACACCTCCGAGTTCTTCAGATGATCCAGCGACGGCTCCGGCTTCTCGTACTTCATGAAGTTGATCCTAGAAATATTGTATAGTTGTAGAAGTAGAAAGGAGGAGTGTACCAGGACAATAGTAGAGTTTAAGGATTTGAATTTGGTGTTTGTAAGTTCGTATTTTAATGGCAGCGTGGTTTTAATTACAGATTTTTTTTTGTGTTTCAATTGTATCTTACAGCTTTGTAAGTTGTTATAAAAATATTTACTAAATAAAAGTACGATGAAATATTATAAATCTTTGGTTGATTCGCGAAATAATTAAATATAAATTATAAAATTTAATAAATTACGTAATTTACAGATAAAATGAGGATTACACGTTTTTTTTTAATTACCACCCAAGTTTTCCATTTGTTTATCCAAATGGTACTACCTTAAGTACCAACACAAAGATTTTCGAACGAATGTGCTGCCATTAAAATAATTTTAACTGACAAATACTATAATTTCATTCTATTATTGTCCTGATATTACTTTAACAGTTTTTTAAGTATAAAAGTCTGTTTTATCGTGTTTCGTGAAAGTGTGACCAAGCCTTTGAAAAAATGGTGGTGTTTGATCCAATATGCGAATGTGATTTTGTGACTGAAGTAATGTGTGAAAACGTTCGAATTTCTGTTAAATATAATAATGTAATGTTATAAAATATCATACATTACATGCTGTTAAACAAAAATAAGTCTTTTCTACGTTTTAATAAAGTAAAATGTAGTGGCAGACTGACTTTTAAACTAACTTTAATTTTTTAAACTTTTCAGTTTTGGGGGCGCAAAATATTTTATTATTTTTAATTGAGACTTTTCGATCCTAGAATAACAAAAAATACTTCTTTATCTATATCCGCCCATATGCATCCCACTGCAGGGCACGGGCCTACTCTACAATCGAGAATCGATTCAGAGTGGTTAGGCCATATAGTCCACCACGCTGGTCTAGTGCGGGTTGGCGGAGTTACATACCGTAGAAATTCTTTAAAATCTCTACGGTATGCAGGTTTCCTCACGATGTTTTCCTTCACCGTTAAAAAATACTTATTGAACTTAAATACTTTTTGGATTTAATAGTAATTTTGGTTTTCTTTTTATATACATATAAATACACCCAACAGTCACATACATAGTCCTGACCCCACACTAAGATCGAGTCTTGTGTCATGGGTATCAGGAACTACGAAGGATTTTTCGGTTTCACAAACACCCAGACGCGAAACAAATACCTGTGGATCACACAAATATTTGTTTCGGTGCGGGGATTGAACCCGCGGCCTCTCGTTTCACCGCCTACGTCTAACCAACTGCGCCACGGAGGCTGCATTGCATTACATCTTAATAATACATATTACATACTTGATGATACAAACATTTTTTTTTGTATGGCGATGAATGACTAGAAATGTATTGAGACTCACAGCTACAATTTTATCGTATAGGCAAATCAGTGTCTCTCGTAGTGTGTGAAAATCCACTAAGTGGCAATTCGATTCCCTGGAACGTTATTAAATATTTGCAAAACATATTAATATATCTATTTTTATCGAAAAACTACGTAGTTTTCAGTAGTCTACGGGCTTCCTGCGCATATTTATGTAACAGATTTTTTTAAATAAAAAAATATCGTCAGCTGTGTACATGGATAAATAAATAAATAAATAAATACACCCAACAGTCACATACATAGTCCTGACCCCACACTAAGATCGAGTCTTGTGTTGTGGGTATCAGGAACTACGAGAGACTTTTCGGTCTCACAAACACCCAGACCCGAAACAAATACTTGTGGTTCACACAAACATTTGTCTCGGTGCGGGGATCGAACCCGCGGCCTCTCGTTTCACAGGCGGCGTCAAACCAACTGCGCCACGGAGGCTGTCAAAATGGATAGTATTAATTTTACAATTAATTTTATAAAGGTTAATTTAACATAATTTGTTTAAACAAAGACTCTTGCAATTGCAATTTTATTTGGAAAATATAAGTAACCTCATGAAAATTTTACCGCGTAAAAATCAACTTTTTTAATTCCACAAAAGGAACCACAACCGTACAGCCTACGTTACTACGTACCTATACTTTCTACAGAACGATTTGGTGTTGCCCCACGGCCAAATCTGGTTCCAATTCTCAATCTGCCACCGGAACATGCAAACAAACAAACAAACATGTACGCACACGGACGGACAAGACAATACTATACCTAACAATATATACAATACTAATTCTATACCTAAAATTATAACTTAGACTTAGACTAAAATTGTTTTGAGCAAAAGTATAAATACCCTTCTTTCCATCAATGTTTTATGTTTTTGAAAGGAATATATAGGTCTACAATTTTATAAAAAATTATATTATATTACCCTAATTGACTCAAAAACAAGACCTAAATCAGTAGGTCTAGTTTTGATAAGTTTCACATTTTAAACGTAGAAACGATAAAATTTGCAAATATCCCATTTAAAACAAAAATACATAATAAAAAATACTTTTTCTATAACTTTGCTATCTTTATACGTTTATTTCAATGCTGAAAATTGACCTGGACCTCTTCTACAATTGACAATTCCATTGAGGGTACAGTCCATCACGCTGGCCCAGTGCGGGCGGACTTTACATACCATAGAAATTCTTATAAATCGCTATGGTATACATCTTTTATCACGATGTTTTCGTACACCGTCAAAATGCACGCTACTTGACTGTATTTTAGAATTATAATTTAATACGAAATAGCCGTATTCTAACATAAAAAAATACATAAATAAGCTACTTAAAATTTGGACATAACAACACACGGAAATTATACACAAACAACAAAATAGACGGCACTTATCTGAAATATTTTTTACAACATACAATATAAATACACATTACGCCCGAACACTCAAACGCCACTTAAATATTACGTTGCACTTAACTGCGAAAGTCCCGCTTAAATGTACTGATTAAGGAGGTGTTTAAGTGAAACTTAATATTTAAATGGAATTTGATTATCTGGGCTTTAAACACTTAACTATTTACATTATATAAAAAATTACATTGAACAATTATACACATGTACTTTAAAATATTTAAGATTTTTTTAAAAAGTCATAAAGTAGGTACAGGTATTTTCGTATCAAAAGAAACAACCTTTAAAATCTATGCTCTATATACATTACACTTATTTAACATGCACAATACATAGTAAATGCAATAATATGTATAAATTATGTAATTATGTATGTACATGACTTTCAATGCGTTTGTTAATTCTTGTAAAAACAGTGTAATTTGGAGAAGTATAAACAGAATAGAAGCTACCCTAAGTATTATAACCACAATACTAAATGAATTATGTAATTTATTTCGAATGCAAAACCATTGAAATATCATAAAAACTGTACTATAAATTAAACTAGGTCTATTACTATATTTAATATTTATTTGATTATGAAAAATTACCGGTCAAGTTACAAGCTTACAATTTTATTTAGTCTTTTCTCTGTTACGAATTAATAAATGATCTCAATCGTTATACATGAATCGACCCCGAAATTAGACCAATAGGGTCAAAGTTTTATTGACACGCCCACATTTAACGTATTTTGATTGGTGTATTTTTGAAACAATCTTTATATCGAGATAAGAATCGTTTATTAATTTCGGTTTCGTTGTAGAATATTATGTCTTTATAATTGTCTTCAATAATTTTGGTAGAAGTATACTAATTATTAATTAACAAACGCATTGTTTCGAAACGAACCTTTCAATGTATCTGGCGTCCTTTTCGGATGAGAACCTATAAATGATTCAATGAGATGCATTATTCTATCTATTGATATACCTAGTTTTACCAGGATTAAGAAGAAACCCTGCTTTGTTTAACTACTTGAGAATTTCTTTTAAATTATCCTAACATCAAAAATAATGTAAAAAGTAATTGATATTTTTATCGTAGATAAATGCAGATTTTCTTATTAAATATTGATCTTATTAAATAATTATTAATGAAAATATATTGAAATATCTCTTTAAATAATATACTTTAAAGATTTTTTCAAAATATTTTGCCAAAACCAAGAGGTAATTTAAAAGAAAATTGGAAAAGCAACTAACTATAAGACGTTAGTATATAAAAACAGAATATGTTAGTTATCATTATTTACCCTTTTGTTTATTTATTAACCTAGTTGCAGGCTATTATAAGTTAAATAAATAATGTTGTTCATCGAATGACCTCTTACTTTATATAATTATTCTTTTTTGTACACTTGTAAATGTTAAATTACTTGTGTGATTTTGAATTAAAATAAAATAGATTTTCCCAGAACTATTATGTCGAAAATGAACAAAGAAATTCATCTTTTTTGTATAATATTTTTGCTTCATCTTGGTTTTAGCAAAATACTTGTTGCTTAGCTACAATGCAAAGATCTGTGACGACCTCCTTAATGCGATAAATTTATACAAGTTTTCTAAACAATTATGGTAAATGCACCAATGATGGACAATACAGAACTTTACACGTATGTTTTTTTTGTAAATAACGTAAGATGTGGCAAACCTTTTGAATGGCTTCTATCAATCTTTTGCATTATTTCTAGTTGTAAACGAGAAAAAAACTACATAAGATAAACTGTTTCATCTTTCGCCACGTCACCATCATCAGTATATTTTTTAGGCACAGAAAGTCCCTTCGCCAAATAATTACTAGCTGTTAACTAAAAAAAACCAGAAAAGATCGATTTATAGGTCCTCTACGATCTTCTGTCACCGAAAGCGCTGTTGTCAAAATAATAAGAATAGATTTTCTCTTTACATTTTAATAAACGGGACATATGAATACTTTTAGATTACAAGTATCTATAAATGCTTGTTATTACATTATGAAAACAAATCTGAAACAATGAATGAAAACAGTTTTTTTTATTTTATTTCTAGTTCCAAAATCCGCCACACGTCAATACAAAGTAAATGACCTGTATAGCAATTACTTACATCACAAGTACCCTTCAAATGGTTTGCCACATCAAAAAATCAATTAACAAAAAGAAATACCCGAGTACTTTTCCTTGTATCAGCTCCGATTGAGCTTGTATCGTCTCGGCAATGAGCTTCTCATCATACATATCCTTCCTGAACCGTATGGGTCTTCCAGTTGCTACCAGACGACGTTCTTCAGGGTCTAGAGGGCCGAATTTCGGCTTCGGCTTGTTCGGCCGAGGTGTAGCTTGCTGGGATCTTCTTTCTTGATCGAATTGCATTTGCTCCTAAATAATTCGTTATTGCATTTGAAAACATTGATGCTTTAAAAAGATTGATGAAGATAGATTAAAAGGCTAATGTTCAAATAAGAATACAGAAACATGTTTGAAAATTTGTAACAATTACAAAGCAACAAGTAACTTGAAAGAATACTTTCCACAATGGAATAATTTTTTGAATAGCAGGCGTTAAGAACAAAAATGGAATGGTCATTTTTGCGTCCAGGCTTAACCCATTTCACTTAAAGTGCATAATAGTTATTATGCTAAGGCAGAAAGTACACTTACAAAAGCAAAAAAACATATGTATGTTTTTAAATAATCCCAAATTCAAGTGTAAATAGTTTCGATAACAACTTGGGAAAAAACTAATGAAAATATTCTTATTGGTTTTTTCTTTCCATCATCAAAACTATTAACTTTTTCCATCAATTATTATTTTATACACTAATAGATTTATTAAATAAATATGCTCCTACCTTTCTCTGCTTCTCTGCTTTTCTTTCTTCCTCCATCCTTGCTTCTTCTTCTCTTCTCAACGCTTCGATTTCCTCCGGACTAAGTATCTTCTCTGGTTGCTGTACTTGCTGTTCTTGTTGCTGCATCAGTTGCTGCTGCTCAGCTTCTATTTGTTCTATCTGGTTCTGCTCCATTAGTTGTTGATTTTCAATTTGTTGTTGGTAGTTTTCGTATTGCTGCTCTCGCTGTTGCTGGATTTGGATCTCTGTGAATGTTTTTTGTCGCTTAATTGTGGGTACACCAAATAGATGTGACCTTTTGCGAAACATTGTCGAATAATTCGTAATATATTAAGTTATTCTGTTAAGTTACCAAAATCTAAATTACGAGTTAGCGATCGTCAAGTCTGGAGGGAACTAGATTGACAAAAAGATCAGAATCAGTTCTAAAGTTTTGCAAAACAAAGTCTAGACACCCGAAATATATTTTGATTTTCTGTTAACGAAAATCAAAATCAGCGATCGTCTATTCTGAAGGAAATAGATTGACAAAACCAATGACAGAATTAGAATCACGTAGCACAGCAATGCTTAGTTAAGACGATCTAAATGGGCTTTGTTTATGAGTAGGCTTGAATCTCCATCAGGTGGATCAGCTCGATCCGTTTCAATGGAATAAATATTAGGGGAATCAGAAGCTAATCTTTGTGCAAGCCTCACCTTCATAGCGTTCGTAGGATTGTTGAGCCTTTACACGGTTATCAATCTGATTTTGCATCTGCTGCATCCCCTGTGGCATCAAACAAAAACAAAATAAATTTACTAAGGACCTCGTTCACCATCTTCAAGTAAACTGTTGATTAGGCTAGTCGTCAGTTAAAGTCACCCGTAACATCACGTGTCGATTACGATGCTCCAGTAACACGAATCCCATGATTAAAATAATCAATACTTTACTGGCGACATCTGCCATTTAGCGTATTTACATGATGGTTAAAATCTAAGGGCCTCGTTCACCATCTTCAAGTAAATCGTTGATTAGGCTAATCATCAGTAAAGTCATCCGTAACATCATGTGTCGATTTCACCATGCTCCAGTAACACTAATCCTATGATTATATTAATAAGTAACTTACTAGCTGCATCGTCTGCCGATTAGCGTATTTACGTAATGGTTATAATAAAGTTAAAATCTCAACCTCTTTTTTTATTTTTTAAGAAAAAAACACGTTGACACTTTAGCGGGAGGCAGGGCGAGGAACATTTGACGCAATATTGAACGAATGAGTCGTTCAATTTCTTATGTCATTCACTTATCCAGCACTTTACTTTATTTTCACTTGTGAAATCGACGGAAGATACTCTGCACATTTGCTTGTCAAATAACGTTAATCAAAAAGTAGGTAATCAACGGTTTACTTGAAGATGGTGAACGACGCGCTAAATGGAACATACTTTGCGGTGCGCATTGAGACGTAAAACACCTTAACGGTGGTAGAATATATGCATAGTGGTTGTGATAGTGAGTCTTGTCATACGGGTACGTATTGGGTAAGCAGAGGCGCCACCAGGACACCGACATTTCGCCTTGTATGTTCCGACCCATGATGTGATAGGGGGCGAGCCTATCGCCATATCGAGCACAAATTCCTGACTCCGGGCTGATAATGAATAGAAAAACCCAATATCACTTTGCCCGACCCGGGATTCGAACCCGAGACCTCAGCTTTGTAGTCGTACCGTAGTACAACTACTCCACCGAGGCAGTCTGTATGTGCCGATCTTTGTAATTGTACTCCAAGATGACTTTGTGGCTCTTACACTGAAAAAAGCAGTCTATAAACTCTCAAGACCAGGAATCTCCATACCTGATGAGTGAACTGCAGTAGTTGCTTCGTGACCAGCTCCAGGGTCTGCTGGATGACCCCGGGCAGCTGCGCCAGCGCCGCCAGCTGGGCCCGCATCTGTGCCAACTGCTGCTCCAGAGGGGCATTGGGATCTGAAGAATAAGCAATATATTATCTACCTCTAAAATAAAGAGTTAGGCGAAGAGGGTATGCGAAGCCGAAAGGGGAATTCTATAGTAAACAAATACCTATAAATAACTTTTACTTTGGACCCTGAAATCGTGAAAAATAATCAGCTAGTCCTAACCGCCGGTATATTTAAAAAGGAATAAAAAAAAAACACCCAACAGTCACATACATAGTCCTGACCCCACACTAAGATCAATTAAGTCTTGTGTCGTATCAGAAATACGAGAGACGTTTCAGTCTCACAAACACCCAGACCCGAAAGAAATATTTGTGGGCCGCACAAACATTTCTCTTGGTGCGAGGATCGAACCCGCGGCCTCTCGTTTCACAGCCGGCGTCTAACCAACTGCGCCACGGAGGCTGTCAAAAAAAAATGGGGTGCTTACAACAATAACTTATCCTTAAGCACCCTAGCTTTTTAACCATAAAATGAATGACTTTTAGTCAATTTTCTAATCTTAAACTTATTGTCAATTATTTTTATATTAATACAACATTCATGAGTTCATATACATAAAACAACCTAATTTTCTAGCATAACTACTATTAGATTAAAATTTTTCATGCTATTTTTTAGTCTGGAGAAAAAGTGTATACGAATTCTCCGTTTTGACATTACTTGACTCAGCCTTAAAAATTACTTTACCAATAATAATAATTAATTGTACAACATCATTTATTAACTGCTCTGAATTAAACTAAGCTGTGACTTCTGTATAATCATTGTATTCTAAATTGGTTTTGAAAAGAGCAACGTTAGAACTTGGAGTTTCTTGCCCATTCTTCGCTTGTGGTAGAGAAAAATAGTGACTGAATCTAAATAATTTGTAACATTTTACAGATACAATAAAGTATTTTTCATTTCATTTCAAAAGTCCACGGAATTGACTTATCAAGTTCAAGTTGAGTTTTTTTCGCCTCGATTAAAGATAAAATCTCGGGGATTTTTGAGCAGGAACTCTAGATTATACACATTGTTTAGTTTTGTATAGGTTTCGAGTATGGAATAGGGAAAAAGAATATCTTTACCTCGCAAAGTTGAATCAGTCCGCAATTTATTTATTTGTTAATTTAATTAAGTACTGCTACATCTTATACAGGGTAAATCAAGACGGCGACCGAAAACGAAGCCAGGTGGTAGCATTAGCGACTTCAGGCACAATGCAAGTAAAAATTTCGCAAAAAAAAATCCGTCGTATTTGGGTGACATATACATTTTTTTTTTTTTTTTTTTTTTTTTTTTAACCTCTATTGTCCCACTGCTGGGCAAAGGTCTCCCTCAACTCTTTCCACTTGTCCCTATACATAGTTTTCCTAAAATAAAGATGTACACCTCTTTATTTTTAAACACGCAATGGTATGTAAGGGTTTAAATTAGTATTTTCGCAAAAACTACCGACCCAAATACGATGATTTTTAAAAAAATTGTCGAAATTTTTATTTGCATCGTGTTTGTAACTACTAAAACTAGCACCTGGCTTCGTTTTCGGTCGAGTCTTGATATACCCGGTATATTAAACTTTACATAGTGTTATTCATGTTAAATTAAATATTTCTGATACATAAGACAATTAGAGCGTACACACAATTTTCCAACATTATTGGCTAAATTAATGTGACTTTATAAATAAGGATACAAAATAAAAATAAAAACAAACATTACAGATAAAATTACAATGACAATTAAATGCACAAGAACAAAAAAAACAATACAATTATCTTTAGCTAACAATAATTACTAAGAGTTTCTAAATAACAAATGTCACAAGCGATGTGAAGCAGACAGTTTTACAAGTTCTTAAGATGAATTATCTTAGAATTTTCTTTTGAAAGTGTTTAACTTATCGCTATTTATTTATTTAATTTTACTCACCGACCATGCTCTGGACGCTTCTAGTCAGCTGTTCAGCGAGTTGGTTCTCGTCCATGTCTCTCATCTCCGCTGGCGCTGGTTCACCAGGTTCCACAGTAGGTTCAACAGGTTCTACTGGAGTTACCTCGAAGTGTACGGGCGCGTACTTCTGTACCGGCGTGTCTTCTGTGAGCTGTATCTCTGGAAGTTGTGGAGGTTCTTCGGCTGGGAGGGGTATCCCTGGAGAAAAATGCTTATTATTGACAATATACACGGCTGTTATAAATAAATCAATTATAATAAATACACCCAACAGTTACATACATAGTCCTGACCCCACACTTAGATCGAGTCTTGTGGGTATCAGAAACTACGAGAGACTTTTCGGTCTCACAAACACCCAGACCCGAAACAAATACCTGTGGATAACACAAACATTTGTTTCGGTGCGGGGAACGAACCCGCGGCCTCTTGTTTCACAGGCGGCGTCTAACCAACCGCGCCACGGAGGCTGTCAAATCAAATTACTAACCTGTATCTTCTAAATCAGGAACAGCGCTCTCAGGTAGTGGGTCTACAGCCTCCAAGAACTCGGGACCTTCTTCAGGTACTAGAATAGGGTCTTCAGGTTCGATGGGGGGCAGGGACGCTTCGATTTCCGCCCTCTGTTCCCAGGGTAGCGGTCCTGTGTCGAAATCCTGGATAACGTCATGTACATCGTTATTTTCATAAATAAATAAATTCACCCAACAGTCACATACACAGTCCTGACTCCACACTAAGATCGAGTCTTGTGTCGCAGGTATCAGAACTACGAGAAACTTTTCGGTCTCACAAACACCCAGACCCGAAACAAATACCTGTGGATTACATATATTTTGCGGATCATTATATTTGAGTAAATTACCTATTTAACTCTATTGAAATAATCTAGATTATTGTCGATAATTAATTTAAAAATACATCAATTAGTTAAACTATTTGATAATTGTTCATCCTAGCTACTTATATTTAAGTCTATTTAAATCTAGTTATTAACGGCCTTATTTATAGACAGTTTAAAAAACATTTTAGTTATCAAATGTTTTGTACTTTTTGAACGACGTTTGAATTCAATTTGAGTGAAGAAGACAAAACATTCGATACCTAAAATGGGTTTTAAAACGGTCTTTGAATAAGGCCATAACTCCTTAGATTCATAATTTATCTTCCGCTTTACTTCGTAGGGGAGCAGGCAATAAATATTTATTCCCATAAATTCATTTTACTATTTGGTTAATTTCGTTGCTAAAGACAAGTTAGACATTCCCGGAACCTCGGGTCGCTTCAATGCTCGGTGTGAACAATGCTGTTGATCCTGTGACACACGAATTGCAGTGGCGGGGGTGAGGGAACTGAGACAGTCTCAAATAGTTTCTGATTAATATTCCTCCGCAGCCTCATTATTCGGGGTTGTAGCGGAGTTCTGTGTTTAAGCGGGCGACTTTGAGCTGATGCAGTATTTCAACATGTTCAGTCTATATATTTTTTTTGTAATTTTTTTCGTGTCGTCGTATTTGAGTGATAAATACATAGTTTTTCTAAAATTATGACGTTCACCGCTTTATTTTTAAATACGCAATGGTACGTAAGGGTTTAAATTACTATTTTTGCAAATTTATCCCCCAAACACGACGATTTTACAAAAATTGTAAAAAAAACCGCCGCTGTTTTTGCAAACATTTTAGTTGCATTGTGTCTATAACCGCTAATACTACCACCTGGCTTCGTTTTCGGTCGCGGTCTTGATATACCCTGTATACTGTACATTCTTCTGACCTATGATAACTTCGTATTTTCTTCACGTAGCATCTTTTTTTTTTTTATTATTATTATTTTTTTATTCTTTACTGCACACCCAAAAAATACAAAAGGCATACAATATTTTACAGATAAAATTAAAGAGTACAGTTGGCGGTCTTATCGCCCTAGGCGATTTCTTACAGACAACCTTTGGATGGATATAAGAAAAGGATAAGAATAGAGGGCAGTATAGAATTTAAAGAAAAAACAAGCTCTTATCAGGGAATAGATAAACAAATTATTTATAGTGAATATATACACAACATATGATACATAATTCAATAATACACTTAATATACATACATATATAAATATTTCTATAGATAAACATACATATAAATATACATGCTAAATATAAATTACTTATTGAGACGAAAAGACGAAATAAAAACTTTTTAATGCCTTTATCCATTTTTTTGAAAGATGTCAGTGTTTGAGCTTGTCTTATGACAACTGGTAGCGCATTCCACAGTCGAACGGCTTGAACTGTATACGACTTATCCATGAAAGTCGTGGCATGCGCAGGTATTCTCAATTTCAGATTCTCCGACGACCTCAAGGACCTCAATATTTTGTCATGTTTCAAACTGTATTCATATTTTACATACATATTTTCTACCTCCTTTCTCTCAGTCTATTTTCATTGATACAATATAGAGTATGTGAATGGTACTCTACGATTTTAATAGATACATCAGCTTTTTTATTCAATTACGTTTCTTCCCACTCATGTTTCATTATGGAGTGTAGTTTCCGACCTTTCATCTAATAGTAGAATTAAAGTGGGTGTAAGCATCCTTTGTTTCCAATTAGCTTTTCTGTATAATTGTCGAAATTAACTATTTTTCAAGTTTCATCATCATCAGCCCGTTGCAGTCCACTGCTGGACATAGGCCTCTCTCGCGGTACGCCACAGAGCCCGGTCTGCTGCTTCACGCATGCAGTCGCTGCCGGCCCTCTTGTGCAACTCGTGTCGCCATCTGGCCAGAGGATGTCCCACGCTACGTTTGCTAAGACGCGGTCTCCACTCCAGAACACGCTTACTCCAGCGGTCGTTTATTATCGAAGGCTTTTTAACTAATATGAGTAGTAGAGTTCTAAGACGTATCTATTTTTAAGAAGGAATTCTATATTTAGCAAACGTGCAAGCGATTACCGTACGTATATCTACAACATTAAGATAGAAGACGCTTTGCCAGCCTATCAAAATTAGAAGGGGAAGGGTAGGAAAAGAATGGGAGGAGAAAATAAGTATTGCTCAAGTGATTGCTCTCGTTGAATCATGACAATAAGTTTCTTTTAATTGCAATGAATGGCAAGACGATGCCATTCGCCTGATGGTAAGCGATACGACCGCTCCTAAACAGTAGAAAAGCAAACACCATGAATTACAAAGCAACGCTTGGCATTCCACTGCGCTCGCCATCCTGAGACATAAGATGTGAAGTCCTATATCCAGTAGTTAAACCAGTTAGAATGTCCTTCAAACGGGAACACAACAGTGCATTTACACTGCTGTTTGTTGGAGAGATAGACATTGCGGTGGTACCTACCCAGGCGGCCTCTCACTTATGAGACCTACCATTTTAGCATAAGTACGACCATGCGTGTCGTCTTGTTAGATGAGATCTTGGCAAGCGCAGTGGTTTAGTCAAAAGATTTCGACCATCAGTCTAATAACAGTCGAAATACATTTTCGAGATCAGTTAAATCAAATCGAGATCAAACATTTAATAGATATTCTGTGGTCTAACCAACTGCGCCACGGAGGCTGTTATACCTCATTTGACCTCAAAAATTGCCATTCCATTGTCTTTGTCACTCAAAAATATGAACTTAAGAACTTCTAATTGCTGCATTTGTTGTGTTGTGAGTACAACTATGGATTTGTCTGCATTTTTCTATTTTGGTCCTTCTAAGAAACATTTTTAGTATTATTCCTTTCGCTTATGTTGTGTATTCCTTTTTCGGATTGTGTATAGGTTGTGAATCGTAATTTTCAGGGTACAAATCACTTTGGCAATTCAATCCTTTTAAAAAATCTCATATTTTATGTCAGCGATGTTAGCTCCCTCTGACATATTGTGATAGAAATAAAGTTCGGCGAATTGTGGCGTTGTGGGTGCCACAAGTGACAGCTCTGCCTACTCCCTCGTGGTTAAAAGCATAATGTTATGGATCTTCGTTTTTCTCTTTCCAATTCCTATATCCTTCCGTTTTTAGTACAATGATGCTGGTCACCAATACTACCAAAATATTTTCGTTTTCGAAACAGTTTCATAAACTTAAAGTTGTCAAATAAAGTTTATTTAAAAGGTAAAGTTATACATAGGGAATACAATAAAATAACTTAGTAAAACGGTATATTTATTATAATCATAGTAGGAATAGAAGGATTACAGGAATACAATTATTAGGACAAGTTACAAAGGGATTTATATTAGTATTTATTCTTACAAATATATATGTGATTATTTAGGTACAGGCTAAAGAATATCACAATAATAAGGTTTTATTATTTAGGTATATAGAATTAAAATAATTCATAAAAGGTTTCTAAAGACAAGTAAATTATTCATTGTCGCCATTTTGAAATTTATGTCGAACATTTTAAGTTAAAACCAAATAATGAAATATTATTGGACAGATTGAAATATAAAAGTACACTAAAATTGTTATTCGTTTGTATAAATTATTATAAAAACAAAACAATTAATGACTAATAAAAGCAAGCGAAAATTCACGCAATTTCAAAATGGCGTCCACAATTGTTAAACAAGGAACTAATCATAAAGGAGGAACTTAAAACCTACTTAAACAAATGCCAAACCTAAAATATTGAACACAAATCTTAAAAATATAAAAGTTGGAGATATTTTGAACTCCTATATTAGAAATTTTGCAAGCTGGTATTGCAGGAATGAGATAAAAAGTTGCATTTTTTTCCCTGTTGCTATACACCGAGCATTTTCAGGAAAAACATCGTACATTAGTAGGCAGGGGCACGACCAGGACACCCACATTTCACCTTGTATGTCCCATCCCATCATGGGATAAGGGACGAGCCTATCGCCATATCGGGCACAAATTCCTGACTGCGGGCTGATAATTAATAGAAAAATCCAACACCACTGTGCCCCACCCAAGACTCGATTCCGAGACCTCAGCGTTTTAATTGTACCGAAGTACAAATGGCATAAAACTAACAGGGTTTGGTCGTAACCTCTTAATAAGGCATTTTTCCACATGATCACACTCTTATAAAAGTATAATTTCGAATTTAGACAACTTTTTAATGAAAAAAAAGTCATAAAAATGCAACATTTGACGCTTACAATTTTTTAACCTGAAAATGCTCTGCGTATCCAACACGTATTTATAATATTACATATCAGTCAATTATTATTTCTATGTTAATAACTAATTTACCTCTGGTTTGTAATCTGGGGCGACTTTTGGCTTCGGCTGTTTCACGATCTTTACTTTGTACGGCTCCTGAAACGAAAAATAAGTTAATAAATACACCCAACAGTCACATACATAGTCCTGCCCCTACATTTAGATCGAGTATTTACATCATACACTTTATTAGTGTTACAGAAGAGGATATCGGTTACCTTTATCCAAAAAACAAGTACTCTTCCCGAAGGACAGTAAAAATAACTATAGTCCAATAAAAGACGGTGGACATATGTAAAAATTGGACCTACCAAATAGAATAATTTACAACACAATTACTAAATAACACAAATTGAGATCAGTGGTAACTTGGACAAAAATCTGATTTAAAATATGATTCCTGAGTTATTTTACGGACGCCTGCGAAGCTAAAAGCATAGGTAGTCAGTTATAAATAAAAATTATGTAACATGATTCAATCGATACAAAAGCGTGCTGTAGGCATACTTAAAATATAGAATCTATTGACGCTTGGCGCAAGGAGAATGACCATTGTACTATGAAACTTGGTATCGGTGCGAAGATTTCTGTCCCTCGATGAAACCTACTTTTTTGTGTAGGGAAAAATATACTTTCAATAAATATAAACATAATTGCAATCCAGGCCCGGAGATCTTGGAGAAATGAACTTGAAGTACAGTCACTCTGGTAGCCCCGTTTGTAGTAATGGCTGACGTATCGTAAAATGTGATGATAATTACTTTATTTAATAAAAATCTGTCACCCGGATAAATCAGGAAAACGTTAAGGACAAACCATAAAATATGCTATAATGAATTTTAAGCAGTATCGGTATCGGGGTCAACGATATTTTTTACCGATACCATGAATAGTCATTCTCCTTTGGGACTACAAATAAAATTTTAAAAAGATCTATAACGCTTTGTTTGAGATATGTTTTAATAACAAAAAAACAACAAAAGAAATCCACTATCAAACACATTGTAAAGTACCTCTTAACAACTATACTATATAACTAAACACATGTAGTAAAATGAAAAAAATAGAACTCGCAGACAAACCAAGTACTTGGTTTTGCGGACCTAATTTTAAACATACTGTACTTTTTTTTAATATAATAATATATTAAAAAAAAAACTAGCATTTATTTTCGTATTCTAATAGTATTAACATGTCCAATGTAATTAAATATGAAGAGAGAAAAACTATTGGTATTATTTTAAAAACAGCGCTCTGCGACAGAAGATCGCAGACGAACTATACTATTGTTGTAAATTAAACAACACGATACGGTAATACATTCCAAAATGATTTAATTAAACAACTCAAACATACATAAACTGCTGTTCTAGTTTCTTATTTATGCAGAAAAATCCCATATTCAAATATTTACATACGTGACTACAAAAGAAATTGAAGTGACGATTATTAATGCTATACGAAAACCAGTTAATTTATATTCAAAATAACATCCAAGCTTCTTATTTATTTATAAAAATATCCGATATATAATACACTTATATATAAAAATTATATTTACCTAAATATCGTCCTCTCCTTCGAACCAACTTTGAAACACTAACACAAAATCTTTGGCAGTATTACTGATACTGCCAAAATTCAATCATTGAGTGTCAGCCAAATTATTAGCAGCAAGAATCAGGAAGACGAATAAATCAAGCATTAATATAGATAAAAGAATAAATATAGACATCAAGACAAACATGGTATGCGGTAACGAATAGCAACTGAAATGATTATTGAACAATGATGTTTCGTCTCCTACTGCCTCGGTGGCGCAGTTGTATTACGGTTGCAAAGCTGAAATCTGTGGTTCAAATCCCGGGTCGGGCAAAGTGGATTTTTCTATTTATTGTCAGCCCGGAGCCTGGAATTTGTGCCTGATATGGCGATAGGCTCGCCCCCTATCATATTTTGGGACGTAAAATGCAAGGCGAAACGTAGGTGTCCTGGTTGCACCACTGCCTACCCCTTCGGGGTAAAAGGTGTGAGTTTATGTATGTATGTTGTTCCGTCCCTTAGCAACCTATGACCTATATAGGGGACGTTTTAAAAATCCCTAATGACCCTTGCAAAGGGTGAAACATCTTCAAACCGAGAGTTCCATTGAGAGAGGTTTAGCCATATCACGTTAGCCTAACGCGAGTTAGCGGACTTTACATACCGTAGAAATACCTAAAAATTGTCTATGCTCACCTTTCTTATATTTTGCATTAAATTGTAAAATAGATTTTAAACTTGGTAAAAATATTGTAAAAATAAGAAACCTTATTATCATAATACTCACGATGCTCTATATTTACCTCATTCTCTCGTAGGCTCATTTTCTGAAGTTTTCTGCTGCGTGTGTAAATTGCATACACGCATTTTTCTATCAGCCTTATCGTAGACAGTTTTAACACCTATTTTAGTTATCAAATATTTTGTCCCCTTCGAGCGACTTTCGAATTCTGTTTGAGCAAAGAAGACAAAACATTCGATAGCTGAAACAGGTTTTAAAACTGTCCATGAATAAGACCGTATATATATGTATTGTTGAGCTGTAATATTAAAATTACCTTAATCTCTTCTTGCTCCGGCTCAATATACCCATAATAACCAAACTTAGCCCTGGGTACTGGTCTTTTTGGCTTCTGCAGGAAGGTAGTCCATCTCTTTTCCTCCTTCTGTCTCTTTCTCTCCTCCTCCATTTTGATTTCTTCGTTGAGAGCTCGGATGACTTCGGAGTCTTTGAGAGAAGGTACTAAGGGCTTGATCGGTTGCGCTTCTTCGATGTTCTCGTCTACCCTGTGCATGTGGGAAGACAGGACCCTGGATAGTCTGAAAAACGGTTTTTGGTAAATATAGTAGCTATAAGATATGGGATTGTTAAAACTTTATATATGGCAATATTCCGTTAGGGGTCAAAATCAAACAAGGGTTGGTGAGATAATCTTCAGTATAATATATTCGTCTTTACGTCGTACGTCGTTCACGTCTTCCATCGTCTTCCAGACTGTTCTATACTATTCCGTATTTTCATAATTGACATCTTAATCATTCATCCTCTAACTCTTTTACTCTTAATACTTCCATTTGTTATCTCTTTCGCATAAACTACGTTCCATATCAGTCATTCGTCTAACGTTTCATTCTACTCATCCTTCATCATAACATTCAATTCCACATTTACAAACGATTATAATGTTTAGCTTAAGTTATCAATATAACAATATGAGAAGAAACTTAGGGTGTTCTGCACATAAATTTCAATAAACAGTACTTTAAAATACTAAAAAAATAAGCTTTAGTAAAATTATTGTATAAATTGTCTCCATTTTCTAATTTTTAACTCATAAACAACTAATTGTTTTTACTTTTTAGTTGGATCCATTGCTAAATCATGTGTCTTTTAGGTTTTTAAACTAATAATATTTTATTCCAAAGCTGAATTGATCGCACAATGCCATTCACGCGTCGATTTAGGTCTGATAAAGTCTCTTCATGTTGGCATTACAGGTTCAATTTTTTTAGTGTCATTGATACTCGTATTAGTAACTATCCGAATAGCTGACCTGTTCTGGACACTTGATTTTATTAAGTTTTATGAAATACCACCAAAATCATAAAAAATAGGGTAAAAAAATAATTAAATAAAAAGTAAGTACACCCAAGAGTCACATACATAGTCCTGACCCCACACTAAGATCAATAAAGTCTTGTGTCATGTATCAGAGACCACGAGACACTTAAGACTTTTCAGTCTCAGAAACACCCAGACCCGAGACAAATACTTGTGGGCCCGACAAACATTTGTCTCGATGCGGGGATCCAACCCGCGACCTGTCGTTTCACAGCTGGTGTCTAACCAATTGCGCAGGCTGCCAAAATCGGGAACAAGGATGTACCTAATTAAATAAAAGAGTATCTACTTACCCCATCACATGTGCTTCTCTTAACATATCAGCTTCGCCAGATATGATCTCAGATATTTTCTCCTTGGGCATCCCTGGTTTGCCCAACGCTTCTGCAAAATAAAATAACCAGTAGAAAATAATAAAAAGATTTCGGTGCTTTGGTACTCAATCTGGGTAAACATACTACATTATTAGCTAGAGTGATTCTATACTTTTTACATACATAAACATGCCTTTTCCCAGAAGGGGTAGACAGAGGTGCTACCAGGACACCTACGAGGTGAAACTTTCGCCTTGTGTGTTCCGTCCCACGATGTGAGAAGCGAGCCTAGCGCCATATCGGGCATTAATTCCTGACTACGGGGTTATTGAATAGAAAAATCCAACATCACTATACCTGACACGGGATTCGAACCCGAGACCTCAGCGTTGTAATCGTATCGAAATAAAACTGCCAGTCGAATAAGTACAATTATTTTACAGGTTTAGGAGACTGTCCCGCCCTCACACCCGCCACTGCAACTCCTGTGTCGCAGGATCAACAGTGGCACGCATTTTAATGACACCGAGCATTGAAGCTCAGCGAGTCTCCGGGAATGTCTAACTTGTCTTTAACCCGCAACGAAATTAATCAAAAAACTTAAATTAATAGGAGGAGTCGGAAATAAATTATTGTCCACTTCCCTCCCTAATAAAGCGGGTGACAAAACAATGAACTAAAGAGGCAACAACCTCGCATAAAGACATTTACAGCCAGAGAAGCCAGCTGTAAAGCACCACGGAATAGTGATTATTATTTAAATGGGACCTAATATGTAAGCTGTTATACTTGATTCCAATAATAGGTATGGCAAAATCGCCGGAAAGCACGGAAATTCTTCCTAGTCTCCACAAGGTCCATGTAGTATACAACACCAGATGTTATTTGCATACTATCTAGCATGGTTTTACGCTCATTCTGCCAAAGACTACACTCCCAAAGTACATGATGCGCGGACTGCTCATATTCGCAATAAAGTGTTGAACATGAGCACGCAGGCGAATCAACGAGCTTAAATGAGTACAGTTTAGACTTAAAGTTACCATGGCCCATAAGAAACTGTGATACGTAATAATCGATATCTAGCCAAGTCTTTGTCAAACGATCACGCACGCATGAAAAATATTGGTATAGATGCCGACCCTTCAAAGATACCTCCCATCTATTCTGCCATTCATCTATTAATTCGTTATATACAACTGAGAGCGGCTTAAATAATCTGTCTACTTTTACAAGTTCACGTGAATTTAAGAATCTTTTGTCCATATTCTCTCTAGTTGAGTAATACATCGCGGCGCGACGTTGTACCTCTAGGTCAACTTGAAGTACACCCGCTAGGACAGGCAACGCTTCGGTACTAACAGTCCTTTATGCCTTATAAGTTTAACAGATTGTTTATTAACTTACTCGCAACTTCTTCGTCCACCACAGCTTCTTCGAGACCATCAACTATGCCTTGAATAGTTCCTAGAAGCTCTCCCGTCTCTGACATGTACATTTTAGACTCCCTTCCGTCTGAAGGCTCTGGAGTTTCCTGGAACACGGAGTACAATTCATAAGCGATGATGGTATGGGCCTCGTATATAATTGAAAGGTATTTAGGTCTTAACTTGCTCACACATACCGGGTATATCAAGACCGCGACCGAAAACGAAGCCAGGTGGTAGTATTCATGACTTCAGACACAATGCAACTATTTTTTTTTTAAATATCGTCGTGTTTGGGTGCTAAATGCCTAGGTTTGCGAAAATAGTAATGTAAGCCCTTAAATACCACTGTGTCTTTAAAAATAAAAAGGTGTACATCATTATTTTAGGTAAAGTATGTATTTTTGGGTGCACAAATTTTTGTTTCGGGTCTGGGTGTTTGTGAGACGGAGAAGTCTCTCGTAATTTCTGATACACGACACAAGAATTGTATGTTAGTGTGGGGTCAGGACTCTGTGTGTGACTGTTGGGTGTATTTATTTACCTGCACTGGTGGAGCAGGAGTGCTTCTCTGAGATCTTGCCTCTTCGGGGTCAAATTTAACGGGTTTCACCAACTTCAAGTAATCTATCTTCTCTTCACTAACTTCTGTCTTCTTGAACTCCCTAACTTCTACAGAATCTGGTTTCTTGTGTTTCTGTTCTGTATTGTCTTTCTTAGTTTCTACTGTTTCTTTCTTTTCTTCCGTTTTTTCAATTATCTTTTGTACTTCTTTGTCCACTTCATCTTTGATGGCTTCAATTGCTGTCGTAACAGGTTCTTCAGATGTAGTTTTGACTTCGATAGTTTCTGTTTTTTGAAATTTAATTTCCTCCGATTTTTCTTCGTTTTCCTCAACTTTATCCGTGTCGATTACTTCGGTTATTTGTTTGATTTCAGTGACTTCTTTGACTTTTTTTATTTCCTCCTTGATTTCAGTAATTTCTTCCTTAACTTCAACAATTTCTACAGACCCTGGTTCGTCGACTAGAGCTGTAGTTTCTTCAGTGACGGCACCGTTCTGTTTTACGTTACCATTTTCTGTTATTACTACTTTGCTTTCTTCTGTAGAAGATTCTTCTTTAATTTCTTCTACTTTAATCTCTTCTACTTTAGGTTCTCCATTGATTATGTTATCAATAACTTCCTCTACCTTACCTTCTGTATTAGAAATAGAATCTCTCTTTTCAGTAACTTTGGTTTCTTCTACGTCTCCATTACTAGTAACTTCCTCTATTTTATTTCTACCATTTTCAGTAACAGTTTCTGTTCTCTCAGTAACTTTGGTTTCTTTAACTTCTCCATTTTCGACTATAGTTGTGGTCTCTGTAATTGTTTTTGTAATGTGTTTGTCTTCTTTCGTATGTTTTTTAGTCTCAATGCCCACTTCTTCTTTGTACTCTTCAATGCTTTTAATTGTTTCATCTATAGCTGAAGCAAGGAGAGAAGATTTTCTCTTCATTTCTCGGATTTCCTCCTGTACATAATTAAATATAAGTTTTCATATGCAAGGATGGTAAAAATAACAATAGATTATTTTATGACATATTTCATTATCTGTGGCAGTGTAAAAACATATTTACATTTTGTGTACGGTTTTTGTCGAAGTTGGAATTGCGTTGTGCATATTTTTAAACAAATATTTAAATTACGTATGTTATGACGTTATAATACAATATTATGATGTTATTTCTCTATGATTGAATGGAATCGAGACAGTATGAATATATTTCTTGTCTTAAACAATATATCCTCAACTATAAAAGTGTTTTTAATGATAATAACAGAGTAACTATTTAAAAGAAATCAATGTAACTCACCCATCACCGATAATCGAGATAGATGTATATTTACAGGACGACATCACGCCATATGAATTATTAAGTCGTTTTAACCAACTCACCCTTAAAAATCTGCCAAATTCAGCCCCACCTTTCAACCCAGGCTTAGTGTATTTAGGGGAGGAAGACTTACTAACCGGAGAAGACGGAGGGGTGGGCAAAGGGGGGTCGTAGACAATAGGAGATTCGACAACCGCTTCGATATGCGGCACCAAGCTCTTTTTAACTATATGTGGGTCTTCTTCGTTAACCACATGCAAATCTTTCTTCACAATATTCGGATCTTCTTTCTTAACTACCTTAGGTATTTCTGGTGGGATTGGTGTAGTTCCACGACTTTTAGGCAAGGGTATGCTCAGACTGAACATGTATTCATCTGTTAAAGGTGAAGGGGGGTGAGTTGAAGGGGTAGACGGGGTAGAAGGCTCGCTTTTACCTCCAACTATTTTAACTTCTTCAGAAATCTGCGCCGATCTTGCCGTGAAGGATGCTTGTTGCTCTATAGAACCGGTTTGGTGAATTTCTTGGGAGCTAAATGATTTTTCCTCGCTCACCTCAACCTCCATTTCTTGTGGGTGGTCGATTTCTAATTCTTGGTGCTTTATTATTGTTAGTCCTGCGGATTCGTCTTTAGACGATGTGACGCTCACTCCACCTATTTTCAACGCTTCGCCGCGTTTCTGTTCAACTTCAACAGACTGTGCTATTTGTACTTTCTGTTCATGCATAGACATTTCTGCTATTTCTTTATGTTCTGATTCCAATTCAGTAATTTCTACCGCAGATTGTCTCTTTGCTTTACGTTCTGATTCTATTTCTGTAATCTCAACAGCAGCTTGTCTTGTTGCTTTATGTTCTAGTTCTATTTCCGTAATGTCAACAGCTGACTCTCTCATTTCTGTAATCTGGACGGCTTCTTCACTCTCATCAATCACTTCTACAATGTCAACGCCTTCCGGTTCCTGTACATCGTATTTCACGATTTTTAACTCTGCGAATTCGTCTAGTATTGTTGGTGGTTTCCTAAGTACTTTAGCTTTTTCTTTTACTTCCGGAACTTCAGTAGTTTTAGCTAATTCTGCCTCTCGTTCGGCCTTTATTTCTAGTTCAGCTAAATCGCCGACTACGGGTTCAACTTGGGTTACTATAGCAGCTGTGGCTCGCACAGATTCTATAGATTCCTTTACGTCAATACTTTTCGCTTCTTCGATTTCAAGTTGTGCTAGCTCATCAACTTCAGCTTCAACTTTCAGAACTTCTAAAGCTGGAGCTTGTTCTATTATTGTCTCTGACACGGCCACAGCTTTTTGCTTAGAGATTTCCAGTTCGGAGAGTTCGTCGATACTTGTTTCTACTTTGGCCACTTGTAAAGCAGCTGTTTGTTCGATGAGAGACTGGGAAATTTCGGCTGTTTTCTGCATATCTATCTTAAGTTCGTCGATCTCGTCTTTGGCTGTCTCTACTTCAGCTATTTCGATAGCTGCAGTCTGAGCTATAATACTTTTAGACGCGTCTACAGCTTTTTGTTTAGTAATTTCAAGTTCACTAATTTCGTCTTTATCTGCCTCAACTTCAGATATTTCTATCGCAGCCCTTTGTTCGATCAATTTTTCAGAAGCATCCACAGCTTTCTGTTTACTTATTTCCAACTCACGAATTTCATCTGCCGTTGTTTTAACCTCGGATACTTGGATCGCTTTCTGTTCTATTAGAGATTGAGACACATCAACAGATTTAGCTTTGGTGACTTGTAGTTCTTTGATTTCGTCTTTAGCTGGTTGTACCTCAGCAACTTCGATGGCAGCAGTTTGCTCAATAATCTTCTGTGATACATCTACCGTTTTCTTTTTAGATAACTTTAGTTCTTGAATCTCATCCTTTCTGGTTTCCACAGATTGAACTTCAATTGCTTTTTGTGCGATAACAGAACGCGAAGCATCTACTTTCTTTTCCTTCTTAATTTCCAGTTTAGATATTTCGTCTTTAGTTGTTTGCACTTCTAAGACTTCCAGAGCAGCCTTTTGTTCCACAAGCGATTTTACAACTTCTTTAGCTTCTTGTTTAGAGACTTTTAATTCTGATAGCTCATCCTTAGCTGTCTGTACTTGAGTAACCTGTACAGCTCCTTTCTGCTGTATAATAGATTTAGACGCGTCATATCTTTGCTCCTTCTTGACCTTTAGCTCTTTAACTTCATCTTTAACAGCTTGTACTTGTACAATTTCAAGCGCCGCTTTCTGGTCTACTAAAGATTTGACAACCTCTTTAGCTTTTTGCTTACTTATCTTTAGTTCAGATAATTCATCCCTAGCAGTCTCTACTTTCGTAACTTGAACAGCTTTTTGAGCGACAACCGACCTAGAGGCTTCAACCTTTTTCTGCTTCTGAACTTTAAGTTCTCTGGTCATATCCTTAGTTGATTGTACTTGTAGTACTTCTAAAGCCGCTCTCTGATCTACAAGAGATTTGATAACCTCCACAGCTTCACGTTTCACATCAGTTACTTGCTTTTGACAAACTTGTACTGCTTTTTCTTCCATCCTAGGTTTAGGAACTCTCTGCACATATTTCTTTGCATCAAAGGTTTTGTGTATAGTTTTATCGACAATCTCAGTTCTTTTCATTTCTCGTTTAATCTGTTGTTGTGGGGCAACAACGGCTCTGTACAAAGGTGCTGGTGGTAACGGCGGGGGTAAAATAACCTTTCTCGTCTGTTGCACTACCGCTTGACTGCTTTGCTGCATGGACAAAGCTTGTTCTAACAAGCGTTTGGTTTCAATGAAGTCTTCAACTTTTTGGACAGCATCGTGTAATAAGTCGTTTCTAGAATACTGCTGTTGCTCAAAGCTCCTAGTTAGTTCTTCCCTCTTCCTCATTTCTAACATCTGTTCCTCTCTCCTCTTCATCTCCATTCGTTCCCTTTGAATTCTCATTTGCTCTTGTCTCTGTATCTCCAATCGGCGTTGTCTTTCCATTTCGATCCTCTGTTGCTCTCGTCTTTGCATTTCTTTACGTTCTTCTTCACGTCTAATCATTTCCAATCTCTCCTCTTCTCGTCGCTTTATCTCTAAGCTCTGACGCATTTCAAGTTCTTGAATTTCCAATTCTGTCATTTCATCAGAGTGATCTTCGAATATTACATCAGGGTTAGTGTATACATGGGCTTCTACGACCGCTCTGTAAGTTTGTCTACCTGGTCTTATGGTCCTAAGAGATCTAGTCTCTTGTCTAGTCTCCATTCTTCTAGATTCTGAAGCCTGATAACCAGCAAAACGTGTTGTAGGCGGTGGTTGCTTAGGTTCTCTTTTTTCTACAGACATTTTCTCTTCTCTATAAGCGCTTTCCATTCTCCTTTCCTCTTTAACTTCCTCTTTCAGAACTTCTTTCATGCGTTGCATCTCTTGCTGTCTCTTTTGTTCCAATTCCTTCTTCTGTCTTTCCTCAGCAATTCTCATTTCAGCTCTCTTCATCTCTTCCCTTTCGTAAGCTTCCTCCTGTAGTTTTTGTTCCACTCTTCTATTCACTTCCTTTTGAATACTATCCTCTATGACTTCTCTATCGCGTCTCTCTTGTTCGACTCTTACATACTCTTTTAATGTACTTTCCATCATAGATTTTTCCACTGTCTCTCTTCTTTTCTCACTGTCTTCTAAAGAGAAAGCAGGTTGAGTGAGAATGAATCTAGATAAAGCCACCATTACATCTGTCAGATGAATAAAGAAGGTTTTCAATAGTAAATTAAAGTGGTAGGAGTGTACTACACCTTTAATATTAGGAATGGTTTGCAACCCTAAAGTATATACTCTACGTTCAGCTGCAGATTTAAAATCTCCTGTCACTTTCTTCTCTGTGTACACTCTTTCTTTTTCTTCTTTTGCTTTTATGAATTCTTCTCGTTGTTCTTCTATCTTTGGTTCTTTTATATCCTTTTCAACTACTACTGGTTTGGTTTCTATCTTTTTATCAAAGACAACCGATTCTTTCCTGATATTGACCGACTCAAACTCTTTCTTATCAAACTTGGTTACTGTTTGTGGAATCGTTTCAGTTCCATTTTCTTCATATTTTTGTACAACTGCAGTCTGTTTTACCTCTTGTTTTTCTGCTCTTTCTATTTTAGAATCGTCTGTGGAAGTCAATTCTTTGCTCTCTTTAGAGGCAGCGGATACTTTTTCTACTTTATCTTTTCCTTTCTCAAAACTTTCAAACTTCTGTTCCTCTTTGACGGAATAGCCTGGTTTGTCAATTTGTTTTTCAGCCACCGGTTCTGGATTTATTGTATCAGTAGATATTACTTTTTCCTGCTCTAATACTTTTTTGGAAAGCTCGATTTCCTTTATCTGCTCAACAATCATTTCTGGCTTGCTATCACTGTTTTTTCGTGCTATCTCCTCCTCTTTCTCTTCTTCAACCTCCTCCACAGTATTAACATATTTCTCTTCTCGTACGTGTTTTTCAAACTTTTCAAATTTAGTTTCTTCCTCAACAACGCTTACATTAGGTATAATTTCTTTTTGAGCTTCTTCCGCAGAGGAGACATTTTGTTCTTCTTTATTATTTTTAATAGATTCCGTATGTTCTTCTTTTATTAGAATGCTTTCAGTTTTACTTTCGTCCATAAGAGTTTTAATTGGCTTTATTACCTCTTCTTCGGTAAAGGAAACGCGTCTTTCTTCTTTTGTTTCATTTTCAAAGCTTTCAAATTTAGTTTCATTATCTTCGCTATCAGGTTTAGAAACCACTTGAGTTTCTTCAACTAAAGTCGTCTCTTTTTGTTCTTCTTGAACATTTTCCATTGATTCCTCCGTCACCTTTTCTTCCTTTACATTACTTTCAATAACTTTTTCTTCCACATTTGTTGTAACTTCTTTCGTACTCACTTCTTTTATAATTTCCTCTTTTTTCTCTTTAATGATAATTTCTTCAGTTTCCTGTATTTCTTCTTTTATAATTTCAGAATCTACTTCTTCGTGTTTTGTTTCTTCCGCTGCTTCTTCTTTCTCCTCCTGAATATCTTCTAAAACATTAGGATACATCTTTTCCTCCCTTACCTTTTTCTCGTAAGATTGGTGTGATTCTTCTTCAGTAAAAGTGACTATGGGAATTTTAGAAACATTACCAGCTGTTTTATCAACCAATTCCTTCATATTTTTCTGATCTTGCATTTCATTTACTTGGATACCTTTTGATTCTGTCTCTTTTTCTAATTTTTCTGTTACAACTTTAGATGTTTTAATGATTTCCTCTTTAGTCTCCATTTTAATCTCTTCAGTGGTAGTGACTGCTTTTTGTATGCTTTCTTCGACAAGGTTTAGTGCTGCTTCCTCCATCTTCTTGAACTCAATCTCTTGCAGTACTTCCTCCATAAACTTTTTAGCTTCCTTCTTAGCTGTCTCCTCTTTCGCTTTAATCAAAATATTATCTTTCTTAACCTCCTCCGTCTTTTTAACTTCCTTAATTTTCTTTACCTTTTTCTTAGTTTCCCTTTGCTTACGTAATTCCTCTTCTTTCTTTTCCCTCTCTTTGATATATTGTAAGACATCGTTACTTACCTCCTTTATTACTTTCCTTTCAATAATATCGTCCTTTTTCTCAACCACCTTCTGTTTTTTACCCTCAGGGTCGTATTGTACTGATACCGGAAGCTTAAATTTAGTTTCAGCTGGGATATCAACTTCCTCTTCGCCAGATTTAGTGAAAACATCCATGCCCTCACTAGGTTTAGGAAAGTTGTCTTTATAATTAGGGTTTAGTAAAATAGGGTCTTCTAACGGTGGGATTTCAGGTAAGGGCTCCGTTGAGAACGGACGGAACTGCCTCTGAGGAGACGCAGTCACGGATCTAGAGTCTAAAAACTCAGCACCTAAAGGGGTGAAGGGGGTGGGGCCGCGCGGGTTGGATCCAACCAGGCTGGGTTCGACCGGGCTGGGGCCAGGTGTTGGGTCCAAGCTTGGCGGTTCAATAAACTGTTCTATTTTAAATGGTACCTCAGTCGGTTCCGAGGGTTGGTCTGAATCGGGCTGTTCGTACTTCTCGAAGGGGTCCTCCGGGTTCTCCACCACGGGCTCGTAGAGACCGCTGGAAGGGGAAGACAAAATAATTAACCAGGGATTTATAATATCTATACATTCTAGAAATGAGGTTATACCTCGGGATGTAAGATAAATAATGATACCCTTCATTTATTGCGAGAACTGGTAATATGAAATTATAAGAGTTCTACATATTAAATAAATTATGGTTAACTAACCACTCTCAATCGATTCTCTCGATTGTAGAGTAGGCCCGTGCCCTGCAGTGGGACGTATATGGGCTGATATAGATATAGATATAATCTAACAGCCAAAATTAAGTTATAAGACATTAAGCAAACTGTTAAATTAAAATAATATAATAAACTAAACTAGTTCGATATTACGTGATTACAACAACAGAGAATGTGAAAAGACTGTGTCACGTGAAATGTTTTTGGAGTAAAATTCATGGTTGAGTACTATCTCCAGAGATACAGGCATTAGCTTACTTCAGGAGATAGAAACAACTATTGCCAAAACCCTGTAACAGCCACATATATTTAAAACACATTTTGTAATCTCTTGTATGTAAAATTATTGTATTTAAGTCCAGATGAATTAAATCGCTAACGTTAGTTTTAATCGCCTACTTTTGACGGTAGATTTTATTTAGTTCCATTAAATGCCACCGCGATCAAGTCAAGACGAAAATAAGGTAAAAATGCGCTAACGTACCGAAACGGTCAGTTTTCGAGTCTATTTCCAACTTAAAAAATGATTCAAGTGCCAAGACATAAGCTATATGCTTATTAAAGTTATCTTTTTATAAATTGTAGTTATATTAAGATTACTAACATAAGATAATGCTAAAATAGCTTTAACATAATATGCAAAATATTATAATTACATTTCTTAGTTCATTGTTATAATATCTGGAAATTATTATTGCGTATAACGAAACGTCACTTTTATTTTCACCGCTCATTGTCTATGGTTTAATTGCAAAATTAAAAAAGTTATTATCTGAAGTGCTTCTTTTGTAAATTAAACAAAATAAAAATATCACAATTGTAGACTAGAAGAATCATAGTTAATTTTATTAGCGAGCCTTAAAACGAAATGAAAATAAATAATAGTTTAAAAAAACTAAAAAAATACGCTTTAGAGAAAATCCAACTTGAAAAAGAGAAAATAAATTTTAATAAATTTGAATTAAAAATACATACATACATAAACTCACGCCTTTATCCCAGAAGGAGTAGGCAGAGACGCCACCAGGACACCCACATTTCGCCTTGTATGTTTCGTCCCGTGATGTGATAGGGGGCGAACCTATCGCCATATCAGGCATCAATTCCTAACTCCAGGCTGATAGTGAATAAGAAAATCCAATATCACTTTGCCCGACTTGATTCGAAACCGAGACCTCAGTTTTTGTAGTCGTAACGTAATACAACTGCGCCACCGAGGCAGTAGTAATCGTAGCTTAATTACTTCGCCTAATAAAAAAATAAAACGCACGCATTTCTTCAATCACTGTCTCAAATTAATAAACGAATAAATATCAAAATTATATTCAAAGATTCCGTTACATACTAACATACATACGTCTGAAGCTAATAAAAAGCGTATAATGAAAATAATTTATTGAATTCATTGAAAATGTTCAACGTCATATAAATTCAATTTTTTTCTTCCCCCCGGTTTGGAAAGCTTTTCTCAGTCATCACTAGAAAAGAACGAGTAAGAAACTCTAGTGTTGCTCTTTTCAAAACCAGTTTACAATGTAGTGATCAGTCAGACAGAATATTTAACTGACTTCCTCAGTAGCATAGTTGTACAGTACGATTACAACGCTGACGTCTCGGGTTCAAATCCCGGGTCGGCCAAAATTATGTTGAATTTTTCTATAATCAGCCCGGAGTCAAAAAGTGTCCGATATGGCGATAGGCTCGCGACATACCACATCGTGGGATGAAACACACAACACAAAACGTAGTTGTCCTGGTAGCACCTCTGCCTATACCTTCTGGAAATAAGGCGTAATGCTTATGTATTATGTAAATATTTAACTAAAACGTTTATCCAGTATAAACAGTATTTGAAGTTGCATAAGGATCGTGAATTAAGACCTTAGGCCCATAATGTCTCATTTAAGGAACATTACACCCTTTCCCTTGTTATGAAAAATTCCCAGTTACAATTAGATTATTTAAAATCGAATTTAGAACAAGAAAACCTATTTGTGGACATAGTACTTTACCATAAACAAAAGAAGCACCCAGACTAACTTAAATTAACACAACACTTAAACTAAAAACTCTATGCCTTCCATTTTTAAATCAACACTTCACTTAAAACCACTTAAATCCTCTTTGCATTTGCAAACACTAGACCGCATGGTGTTTCCTTTGCGTCTTATTAAAAAGAACTTAAATCACTAAACCGTACGACGTTTCCTTTGCCTTACAACAAAATTTAAAAACACTTACTGGCTTCGGTACATTAAATAATATCTCATCTCGGAACCGACTGTTTCTTTCGAATAAAATTTGGAATTGATCTAAAACTAAAACCGATGGGCTATGGCGGATGTGGGGTATAAGGTCGTGCTATTATAGTTAAGGCTAGGTATTTTGGCTCGTATCCGTGTATAGTAATACTTCCGATTTGTCAAGGAGAAACCTCGTTTTCTAAGTATTCAGGTCACGGTTTGAGAGGGAAATTAATTGCTAATCATTATTTATAAATATGGGGTGTCTATTGCATGACAAAGTGTCTATAATAGACGTTAAGTGTTTATAAGACAAACAGTTTGTAACATATTATAAATAGTAAATACACCCAAGAGTCACATACATAGTCCTGACCCCACACTAAGATCGAGTCTCGTGTCGTGGGTATCAGAAACTACGAGAGACTCTTCGGTCTCAAACACCCAGACCCGAATCAAATACCTCTGGATCATAGAAATATTTCTCTCGGTGCGGGGATTCAACCCGCGGCCTCTCGTTTCACAGCCGGTGTCCAAGTAACTTCGCCACTGAGGCTTTCAAAACTAATTCAGCTTTATGATTGATTTCGTTGCGGGTTAAAGACAAGTTAGACATTCCCGGAGACTCGCTGAGCTTCAATGCTCGGTGTCATTAAAACACCATAGAGATACGTTGCAAGGGAATACGCTTTTTTGAAGGTCTTCATATTTGTCCGGAAATGCTGCTGTTGGCAATTGTTTCCAGTTGTTGGAGATTTGTATTTCCAATTAAGAAGGTAACAGGTACAACCGCCGGCAAGGAGACAGGTACAAAGAAGAGGCCGCCTGGGTAGCTACCACCGCAACGTCTGTTTCTCCAAACAGCAGTAAATGCACTGTTGTGTTCCGGTTTGAAGAACATTGTAGCTAGAGTATTGTCTCAGGATGGCGAGCGCAGTGGAATGCCAAGCATTGCCTTGTAATTCATGGTGTTGTTTGGTTTGCAACAGTCCATGAATGGTCGTATTACCATCAGGCGAATGCATGCTCGTCTCGCCATTTATCGCAAAAAAAGAAGGACTTACCGCGTCACTCGTAGAAACAAGGCCTCCTTAGCGTCGTCGATCGCCTGCAAAGCTTCTTCATGGCTCAAATCAGCTACCAGCTTCTCTCCAATCTTGATAATCACGTCGTCGCATTTCAGACCCGCCTTCTCTGCCGGAGTGTCTTGAGATATCTACAATAACACATGTTTTTTATACAGTGTATATCAAGACTGCGACCGAAAACGAAGCCGGGTGGTAGTTTTAGTGGTTACAGACACAATGCAAATAAAAATTTCGCAAAATAAGCGACAGATTTTTTTTTGCAATTTTTTTAAAATATTGTTTTTGGGTAGTATATACCTAGTTATTGCGAAAATGGTAATTTCAACCCTATCGTACCATTGCGTCTTAAAAAATAAAAAGATGCACATAAATTTTTAGGAAAACTATGTATTTATCACCCAAATACGACGATAAGTAAAAAATTACCAAAAAAAAGTTGACGATTTTTTTTTGCGAAGTCACTAATACTACCACCTGGCTTCGTTTTCGGTCGCGGTCTTGATATACCCTGTATATTTGCATTGCTAAGTGATGACAGACTACCCCCAGATCTACGTAATAGTTTGACGCAAAAGAACATTAAACATAAACTTAAGACATACTTCCTAAATAGTTTAAATTTGAATGCATTACCCTAAAACTCCTAATATATAAGTTATATGTTATAGTTATATGTTTTTAATAAGCTATTGGTGCACTATTGACTGCCCTCTCTTTTATCCTTCTCTTATTTCCATCCCAAGGTAGGAGATTGCCTCGTGCGATACGACCGCCTATTGTACTATTATCGAATGTAATGTTTTATTTGTTAAGCTTAAAATATATAGTGTACAATATAAATAATTAAATAAACTGCTCGGTGCCTGCCTCGGTGGCGTAGTTGTATTACGGTACGGTTACAAAGCTGAGGTCTCAGGTTCGAGTCCCGGGTCGGGCAAAGTGATATTGGATTTTTCTATTCATTATCAGCCCGGAGTCAGGAATTTGTGCCCGATATGGCGATAGGCTCGCCACCTATCACATCGTAGGACGGAACATACAAGGCAAAATGTGGGTGTCCTGGTGGCGCCTCTGCCTACCCCTTCGGGGATAAAGGCGTGAGTTTATGTATGTATGTGTAATTAAATAAATATAATCACTGAAATGTCTAATTATAACCTCAATGTCAGCTCTGATAACATAAATACAAACCATAGTGGTTTCTTGACGTTATCTCCTAACAAACATATTTATAACTTTCTTAAGCATGTTAAAAAATAAAAAAAGGTTTTGTGCTGAGTTCTCGGGTTCGAATCCCGGGTCGGGCAAAGCGAACTGTAATTAACTGGTGGTAGGTAACTTATATGGGAGAGGCCGTCTGGATAGGTTCCACAGCAATGTCTATTTCACCAAACAGCAGTGTAAATGCACTGTTGTGTTCCGGTTTGGAGGACATTGTATCCAGAATACTGGACATAATGAGACTTAACATCTTATGCCAATAATTGCCTTGTAATTCAGGGTGTTGTTTGGTTTTGCTACTGTCCATGCCCGGTCGTATCTTTTACCTATCAGGTAAATGGTATGATCGTCTCGCCATTCATCGCAATATACCGGATATATCAAGACTGCGACCGAAAACGAAGCCGGGTGGTAGTTTTAGTAGTTACAAACACGATGTAAATAAAAATTTCGCCAAAATAGTGACAGATATTTTTTTAGGATTTTTTAGAAATCATCTTGTTTGGGTGGACTGCCTCGGTGGCGTAGTTGTATTACGGTACGGTTACAAAGCTGAGGTCTCGGGTTCGAGTCCTGGGTCGGGCAAAGTGATATTGGATTTTTCTATTTATTATCAGCCCGGAGTCAGGAATTTGTGCCCGATATGGCGATAGGCTCGCCCCCTATCACATCGTGGGACGGAACATACAAGGCGAAATGTGGGTGTCCTGGTGGCGCCTTTGCCTACCCCTTCGGGGATAAAGGCGTGAGTTTATGTATGTATGTATCTTGTTTGGGTGGTAAATACCTAGATTTTGCGAAAATAATAATTTAAGCCCTTATGTACCATTGAGTGTTTAAAAATATAGAGGTCTACATCATTATTTTAGGAAAACTATTTATTTATCACCTAAATACGACGATAAGTAAAAAATTACAAAAAAAAATTGTCAATTTTTTGGCGAAATTTTTACTTGCATTGTGTCTGAAGTCACTAATACTACCATCTGGCTTCGTTTTCGGTCGCGGTCTTGATATACCCTGTTTAATTTTTCTATTCATTATCAGCCCGGAGTCAGGAATTAGTGCCCGATGTGGCGATAGGCTCGCCCCCTATCACATCGTGAGATGGAATACACAAGGTGAAAGGTGGGTGTCCTGGTAGCACCTCTGCCCACCCCTTCTGGGAAAAGTCGTTAGTTTATGTATGTAGGATGATGAAATAATATTACAGTGGATATACGTAACAAAGCACGAAGTATTATTTATAGATATAAATAAACATGATTCTATTTTTGTAAGGCTTGTTTCGAAATACATGGGGTAAGGTTCAATGCTGCGTTCAAATAGGATATTCAGCTTTTGTATGAAATATTTAATATTTGACAGCCTCTGTAGCGCAGTTTTTTCGCCGGCTGTGAAACGAGAGGCCGCGGGTTCGATCCCCGCACCGAGACAAATGTTTGTTGGGCCCACAATTTTTTAAATATCATAATGTTTGGTGGTAAATTAGGTTTTTTTTTTTTGTAAAAATATTAATTTAAACCTTAGCGTACCATTGCGTCCTTAAAAATAAAAGGTGTACATTATTAATTCAGGAAAACTATTTACACCAAATACGACGATAAGTAAAAGTAGCGAAATGTTTAGTTGCTTTGTATCTAAAGACACTAACACTACCACCTGGCTTCGTTTTCGGTCGCGGTCTGGATATACACGGCATACTTATAACTTATTTATTAGAATAAAAAAAATTCAAGGAAATACATTACATACATACATACATTAACTCACGCCTTTATCCCAGAAGGGGTAGGCAGAGGCGCCACCAGGACACCCACATTTCGCCTTGTATGTTCCGTCCTATGATGTGATATGGGCGAGCCTATCGCCATATCGGGCACAAATTCCTTACTCCGGGCTGATAATGAATAGAAAAACCCAATATCACTTTTCCAGACCCGGGATTCGAACCCGAGACCTCAGCTTTGTAACCGTACCGTAATAAAACTACGCCACCGAGGCAGTCAATAAAGAATGGGATTAGAAATTTGGAAAAACTTAATGTTGTTGATTTTCTGCTATAATATTTGCCCACAACGAATAGTTTGACCTGAAACACTTATGCCATATCTATAAATCTGACAGCCTCCGTGGCGCAGTTGGTTAGACGCCGCCTGTGAAACGAGAGGCCGCGGGTTCGATCCCCGCACCGAAACAAATATTTGTGTGATCCACAGGTATTTGTTTCGGGTCTGGGTGTTTGTGAGACCGAAAAGTCTCTCGTAGCTTCTGATACCCACGACACAAGACTCGATCTTAGTGTGGGGTCAGGACTATGTATGTGACTGTTGGGTGTATTTATTTATTTAATTCTGCTAGATTTGGTCTTACGAAATGTGCTAATTGCTATTCGTTTCTTTGTTATTAACTTTACCCGTAGGTGCGAGTATAGACAGCAATAGTTTGTGAAAGAGAGGTCGATATATGTGCCGCCATTTTCAATCCCATTCTTTATTTGTACAAGTAGTATATTGGTTTATACATATAAACAGATTTATCACAAAATTCCCGATCCCACATCAATCAAGCGACAAGATTGACATTGTGCAACATTATAAATAAGTATTGGCTGTCAATACGTTGGAGCCGAGCCATACTATGCGACACGCGGCCTCGAAACTGTTAAATAGGTCTTACTGTACTGAATGGTGTCACGCTTGTACGGTGAGGGGTAGGCAGAATACCCGACAGATATCCTGACCAACATAAAATATATTATTAAAAACTAATACCAAAGATCCTCGACCAACTTGTCCAGAAGCTCTCAATAATTGGTCGTTGGGTCAAGAGCCAGATCCAAAAGGCAGTGTTGTTGGACACGGCTCGCATAGGGAGGTTCCTCTATTTGGATCCCTAACCACAGGTGGCTTGGGCCCTGAGCCTCGCCACCGAAGGGATAACCATTTTTTTGTATTTATGTACATATTGTTGTTTTTAATATGTAATCATATAGAAATGTAAAAAAAAATAAAGACTTAAAAATAAAGAGAACTAATAATAAATATAATCAATAAATCAATTATTATATTTTTATAAGTATTTTTTTATAATATATGTATATGTATATAGCAAAAGAAAAAGGTAGGCAAGTTAGAAGATGGACAGATGATATCAAGAGGATTGGAGGGACAATCTGGTCCAGAAAAGCTACCAACAGAGAAGAATGGAAGCAGCTGGAAGTCACAAGACACGCTAAACACTGAACCGGGAAACCCGACGTATGAAATTTAAGTTAAAATAATTTGCTACTGTATTTAAAATTGTTTAGTATCAGCAATAAAGGCTTATAATAAATATGTAATAACATAAAAAACTGCCAACATGTTCACGATGGTCGCGGGATCAAGTCCCAGGGCACACCTCTGACTTTTCGGAGTCATGTGTGTATTGATAGTCAATCAACACTATAACGGTGAAGGAAAACATCGTGAGGAAACCTACATACCATAACGATTTGTAAGAATTCCTATGGTATGTAAAGTCCTTGCACTAGGCCAGCGTGGACTGTACTAACCCCTCTCAATCGTACTCTCGATTGTAGAGGAGGCTCGTGTCTTGCAGTGGGACGTGTATAAGCTGATTCAGATAAAATTTAATGTCTTACCTTGATTACTGTAAGAGGTAGGTTCTGTTCTGGGTTTCCAGCGATGTCAAATCCCCACTTTTCTTCATTACTGCGCTCAAGATGTACATCTAGCTCCATCTGTTGGCAGAATTTGGAACTATTATTGTTTATTCGCCATATTTTTCTTTTTATCAGTATGATTTTTAGCACAAAAGGCCTTAATATAATTAATTTAGACAAAAATCTAACCCATTGGGTGTAGGCAATTTTTCTATCAAACAGATATGTAGTTATTGAAGTTTAATAACTTGAAGAAATGCAATATTACGTTACCGATGACTCCTGCGCAAACGAAAACGATACAACGTTTATGGACCTTACATACATACATAAACTCACGCCTTTATCCCAGTAGGCAGTGGCGCCTCGTGGACACTCACATATCACTTTGTATGTTCCGTCCCACGATGTGATAGGGGGCGAGCCTATCGCCATATCGGGCACAAATTCCTTACTCCGGACTGATGATGAATAGAAAAATCCAATATCACTTTGCCCGACCCGAGATTCGAACCCGAGCCCTCAGCTTTGTAATCGTACCGTAGTACAACTACGCCACGTTTGCGAGGCTTAAGTATCTCGTAATTTCTGATACACGGCAAAAGACTCGATCTTGGTGTGGAGTCAGGACTATGTATGTGACTGTTTGGTGTATTTATTTATTTGGATTAAAAAAAACTGCACCCGGATGAGACCAGAACGTGACGTTGTCTCTGATACACGGCAAAAGACTGTATTTATTTATATTTTAAAATACTGCAACCGGATGAGACCAGAATTGTTCGTTAGTTTAAACAGTTATAAACAGTTATAGTCTTGTGACTGTTTGGTGTATTTATTTATTTGGATTTAAAAAATCTGCGCCCTGATGAGACCAGAGCGGGTCGTTAGTATACAGTTATAGTCTCACCTCCAAATCAGTTAATCAATCACATCAGTTTAAACGGTTATATCTCACCTCCACGTCAGCGTGCAACAGTTCTGTATCACGGTTAAAATTTAACTGAACGTTAAACTTGGCAGGGGGGGCGGTGGCACAATTCCTTACTATTTGGAACGGGGTCCGATTGGCTGTAGTGCCCGTGACTTCATTCACATTGATATTCGTTTGTTAATTTGAGACAGTGAAGAAATGCGTGAGTTTTACTGTTTTATTAGGTGAAGTAATTAAACGTTACTATTACAACTGCCTCGGTGGCGTAGTTGTACTACGTTACGACTAAAACAGCTGTCGGGCAAAGTGATATTGGATTTTTCTATTCATTATCAGACCGTAGGAATTTGTCCCCGATATGGCGATAGGCTCGCCCCCTATCACATCATGGGACGGAGCATACAAGGCGAAATGTGGGTGTCCTGGTGGCGCCTCTGCCTACCCCTTCGGGGATAAAAGACGTGAGTTTATGTATGTATGTACGATTACAACGCTGACGTCTCGGGGTTGAGGTATACGATTTTTCTGTTTATTATCGGCCTGGACTCAGGAATTTGTGTCCGATATAGCGATAGGTCCGTCCCCTATCACATCATGGGATGGAACACACAAGGCGAAACGTAGGACTTAGGAGGCTCAGCATAATTTATTTTTTTATTGCAGTGAATCGCGAGGCGAGCATGCCTTTCGCCTGATGGTAACCGATAAAATCGCTCATGGACATTAGCAAAACCAAACACCATGAATTACAAAGCAATGCTTAGCATTCCACTGCGCTCGCCATCCAGAGACATAAGATGTTAAGTGTCATTATGTCAAGGAATTACTCTAGCCACAATGTCCTTGAAACCGGAACACAAAATTGAATTTACACTGCTGTTATATACGTAGCACCACTACCTTCCCCTTCTGGAAAAAAGGAGTGAGTTTATGTATGTTGTATGTAATTAATTAATAATAAATACACCCAACAGTCACATACATAGTCCTGACCCCAAACTAAGATCGAGTCTTGTGTCGTGGGTATCAGGAACTACGAGAGACTTTTCGCTCTCACAAACACCCAGACCCGAAACAAATACTTGTGGTTCTCACAAACATTTGTCTTGGTGCGGGGATCGAACCCGCGGCCTCTCGTTTCACAGCCGGCGTCTAACCAACTGCGCTACGGAGGCTGTCAAATTTATAGTTATAATCGGTAAGTTTCTACAGCAAAACGTCTTTAGATTCTAGTTGTGGATAGTACGATAATATTGTTTTTTACCTGAATAATATCTTCTCATACAAAAGTAATAAATAGTACGGACCTTAGTCAGGTTGCAGGCCACTTTCAACAGGTCGATGTGAAGGGTCCTGATCAGTATTGGACTTCTTGTGTGAAAGACACATAAAAGTTATACGCAAATCTGGGTCCAATCTGGCGGCCGGCAAACGAGTAAACAGGTCACCTGTGCCCCTAGCCGGAACATTTTGCAGTATCGTAATAGAATAGTAATAGTAAAATTTTGTATGGGAATTTAAACAGCGCCATTGTGAGCGTATTTGGAACTAAAATTTCACAGCGGGAAACGTTTACGATACTATACGAGAATTACTATACGATACTTCAAAATGTTCCGGCTAGGGGCACTGAAGTAAGTGACCACTGCACATGAACATCCACAACGCTGGACCATGGATGTGTTGCCGGACATTGGGAGGAGAGCGGGAAGGAAGGGATGCGAAGAGGAAAAAAATATCTTAAAGGACCTTATCTATACTATACAGGGTATATCAAGACCGCGACCGAAAACGAAGCCAGGAGGTAGTATTAGTGATATCAAACAAAATGCAAGTAAAAATTTTACAAAAAAAATTTTTTTTTTGTTATTTTTTACATATCGTCGTATTTGAGTGATTAATACATGTTTTTTCTAAAATAATGACGTACATCGCTTAATTTTTAAACACGCAATAGTACGTAAGGGTTTAAATTACTATTTTTGCAAAAACTAGGTATTTACCCCTCAAAAACAATGATTTTTAAAAAATTGTAAAAAAAAACTGCCTCGGTGGCGTAGTTGTATTACGGTACGGTTACAAAGCTGAGGTCTCGGGTTCGAGTCCCGGGTCGGGCAAAGTGATATTGAATTTTTCTATTCATTATCAGCCCGGAGTCAGGAATTTGTGCCCGATATGGCGATAGGCTCGCCCCCTATCACATCATGGGACGGAACATACAAGGCGAAATGTGGGTGTCCTGGTGGCGCCTCTGCCTACCCCTTCGGGGATAAAGGCGTGAGTTTATGTATGTATGTATGTAAAAAAAAACCGTCGCTTATTTTGCAAAATTTTTAGTTGTATTGTGTCTGTAGCCACTAAAACTACCACCTGGCTTCGTTTTCGGTCGCGGTCTTGATATACCCTGTATAATATTATAAAGAGGAAAGATTTGTATGTTTGTAACGAATTGGCTCAACAAGTACTGCACCGATTTCAAAAATTCTTTTACCATTTGAATGCTACATTATCACTTATTAATATAGGCTATTTTAATTTCAAGAAAAAATAAGGATCCCTACTAAAACTACAATAATGTTACCCAAGGTCAAAAAAATGCCTATACAAAATCTTTCATCGCATACGTTGCGAAAACTATTGATAAAACAAAAAAATGTTCCACAATATTAAAGAACATATTTACTGTACGTTTATGCAAAAATGTTTAATTAATAAATATCCTCTCGTGCGAAGCCGGGACGCTAGTTAAGTTAATAAAATCAAAGTATAAGTCGTGACCAACTAGAAATAAATTTGAATCTAGATGACCTATGAACAAAATTTATTGAGCTACAAAAATGCTGCGTATTTTAATATTATTCACTATATTTAATTGCGTTTTATGTAAAAATAACGTTAAATCTTTAACGGAATCTATGGGGCAGGAGTTGATAGAAATTGGACCTCAATTTAAAGGTAAATTGAAAGTTATAATAATCAACCGCCGCCAACCCGCACTAGGCTAGCGTGGTGGACTATATGGCCTAACCCCTCTCGATCGTACCCACGATAGTAGAGTAGGCCCGTGCCCTGCAGTGGGACGTTAATGGGCTGATACAATAATAATCAAATCTATTCGGATTAACTCGAATGTCGGGGAATATTTATTATAATAGCCAAATTCCCCTAAATACAGCAGTATATTTATGTTCACAGCCTCCGTGGCACAGTCGGTTATACGCCGACTGTGAAATGAGATGCTGCGGGTTCGATCCCCGCACCGAGGCAAATTTTTATGTGATCAACAACTATTTGTCTCGGATCTGAGTGTTTGTGAGACTGAAAAGTCTCTTGTAGTTTCTGATACCCACGACACGATACAAGACTCGATCTTAGTGTGGGGTCAGGCTATGTATGTGAATCTTGGGTGTATTTATTTATTACATTTTGCTTTAACAACATTCATCTAAACGCCATGCCAATTCGCTTGCCCTCGTCGGTTGACTCAGATGCCTTTAAAGGAATTGGTGATAATAATTTAGTGAATATCGGAACTTCCCCGACTTTCGGATTCAGCCAAATACCTTTAAAATAATAATTGATAATAAATAGACCCAACAGTCACACACAAAATCATAACTACACACTGGGGTGAAGAAGTTTTGTGTTGTATATCAGAAACTACGAAACTTTTCGGTCTCCCAAAAATCCAGGCCCGAAATCCTTATCTATTGATCACGCTAATATAGGTTTATATGGGCCGACTTAATCTATTTAAGATTTACGCCCAAATACTGGAACGCAACTTAAGTATAACTCGCGCTTAACTACGTTAATCCCGATTAAATGTACTGGCTAAGTGAGCGGTGCGCTGTTAAGAGCAACTTATTATTTGAATGTCGTTCCAGTATTCGGGCGTTAGTTTTGTTTCTTTAAACTATCTATTGAAAACACGACCGTAAAATTCAAAACTCCCGCCATATTCTCATCAAATAATTTTCTCAAAATAAGTACGAAGTTTTCAAAACTTACGATTGTCCTTAGAACTTCCCCCAGGCCTCGAAGAGGAACCTTCAGCTGAAAGCGATGACGACAAGACTACAACAACTATACAGTCGGCGACGCGACGAGATGTGAAAAAAACAACGGTGAGCGAACATCATTAGAACATACAGCTTTGGAAATAATTAGAATTTTGAAAGTATTATGAAATATTGAGAAAAGAGTGTCTATTTTTAGAATTATTATTTAGTTGTATATTAAATTGATTTTTAATTAAATTACTCACATAATCCAACATTGGAAAATGTTTGTAAAAAATGAAGAAAGAAGTGTAAATTGTTAGAAAATATTGCGTGATTTTTTTATTATTATTTAAAGGGCGCTCATGAGCGCTCAGTAGCATTGGACGCATTTGTATTGCCTCGTACGCTCGCAACATAGAAGACAAACACGAACTTGTAATCTTATGTGTTTCATCCACCAACGTGGTTTACTTCTCTTTTTTATTACTATCTTGTTTTTTCTTAAAATTTTACACACGATGTAAAACGCTGTAATCGCTACTAAAGCGTTTGGTTCTATGATCAACCGTATACGGCTCGGCCTGACTGTGTAGACACTAAACCAGCACACCGCGAAGCTGCCTCTCGACACACTGCTCCACAGAGCAAACTCACGACCAGCCTCGCAATGTCGATACGCGGCTTTAGGTGTATTTATTATTTCAGATATCCACAACACAAAAGAAAACGGAAATACCAAAAGAAATCAATCAAGAAGAAGAAGAGATAAAGATTGAGAAGGAACTGGCCGAGATGTACAAAGACAACGCTGGTATCTAATCTATCTATATCAGCCCATACCGTCCCACTGCAGGGCACGGGCCTACTCTAAAATCGATTGAGAGTGGTTAGGCCATATAGTCCACCACGCTGGCCTAGTGCGGGTTGGCGGACTTACATACCGCAGATTTTTTTTTTAATTTCTACTTTATGCAGGTTTCCACACACTGTTTTCCTTCACCGTTATAGTGCGTGGCGATTGACTATCAATACACATTACTCTTAAAAGTCAGAGGTGTGCCCTGGGATTTGAACCCGAGACCACCGTGACTATGTTGGCAGCCGCGTCCTATCCGGTACAAACAGGCCACCACCCACTTCACGCACCGCGACATTTGGCCAAAAGAAATCGACTGTTATTTAAACTTCTCCTCCAAAACAGCCAATTTTCGATTTAACAAAGAAGTAGAAATAGCCCAAGTATTTTAAAATAAACGTATGAATTTTCAGACTACAAAGCGGACAGCAGCGAAGTGGTTAATGAAATAACTACAGTAGAAAATATTGAAGATAAACCCGCTTTGAGACAGAGAAAGTAAGATATCAATAATATATTATTATCATTACTATTTACCATAGATCGTCAAATTATTAACAGTTTTTCTCTCTTAACATTTTATTATATTTCAAATGTTTATAAATATTATATTACGAGTATAAATGTTGTTTACATTATGAAAATAACTCAAACAATACGTGGAATAGTTCTTTTTAATTTGTAGTTCCAAATTTCGCACACGCCAATAAATTATATAACCTTTAATTGTGTGCACCAATCGATGCGTTATGTGGTCCACACTAAAACTACTTTTTAACTGCAATGGATTTCATAAAATGTCTCGGCGCGAGAATTGTACCTGGAGCCCCTCGTTTCACGGCTTGCATAATGCATTCTTAACAAAAGTGCTACTGAGGCTGTCAAAATAAGTTTTTAATAATAGAAATATTCTTTCAGCTTTAAGTTCCAACCTGACTTGAACAACAGAGCTGACATCGAGAGATTCCGAACCTCCGTTGATGAAATAAGCTGTGACCGAAGAGTTACTAAACTAAGCGGGGTAAATAACACATTATATTGTAACTATGTATCATATGTAAATATGTATCATATACAGGGTGTCCCAGAACTAGACAGTAGACGATAAACCGGTAACCATATTATTTATTATTTGGATATGAAAAAGAGTAACAAAATAATATCATAATATTAAATAAATAAATCTGATCAGTCAATTTCACCGAATCCATTAGTCAATTGAAATAAAAAAATGTGGGTAGAAATTTGATATAATTTTCGGCACTGGTTATGGTATTTTATAATTAATGCATTGTATTTATTGAATACATACATACATACATAAACTCACGCCTTTATCCCCGAAGGAGTCGGCAGAGGCGCCACTAGGACACCCACATTTCGCCTTGCATGTTCCGTTCCACGATGTGATAGGGGGCGAGCCTATCGCCACATCGGGCACAAATTCCTGACTCCGGGCTGATAATGAATAGAAAAACCCAATATCACTTTGAATCACTTTATTGAATAGCACGTAAAAATGGACACTGAGACCGATAGATCCATGGAAGCGCTGTGCTATGAAATTGGATGCCGACAAATCGGTATTCCGGGCTTGGAATAGCTGTAAAAAGTCGCTGGATGCCGCTTCCAACAAGTCTCTGTGGAGATCTTTTGGAAGCCTATATTCAGCAGTGGACTTCCTGCTTCCAAAGATTTTTAACGGTTTAATTTGTAGTATAATTTTACTCACATGTTATTTTTCTTTTTCAGGACATGACAGTAATTAATACTGCTGCTGCAATCAATTCACCATTATTCGGATTAATTATATGTTTAACTGCGTTATTTTGTTAAATTAATTTTGCGTTAAATATTGAAAATATTTGTTTTTATTAGTTCTCAAGTTGAAACAAGATGGACCAAGATATGTGTAAAATATTGTAATGCAAAATTGTTTAGTGTTTTAATTAATAAATATAATTATGTTTGATTTTTGTGTTTTCGTTTATCTCAAGCGCAAGTTTTTGTCTTTACTTTTAACAGATACCTTTTGAGAATAATTCTAATTTTGTGTTTTTCTTTTTACCTCAATCTATAGTTTAGTCCATCAACATACCTTAAAATAATGAATATAAATTATTTGGTTTATTTTAGTTTCTTTTGTTTTTATTTAGCTATAGTACTAGGCGATTATTTATTATTACTAGTAATGCTACTTGCCAACAGATGGCTTTAACATTTTTGATCATAATAATCTGCCAAACTTAACCGATTGAGCGACACCGATAAATATAACGCGTATCAGACACTTTCGGCCTTATTCATAGACAGATAGAAAACCCATTTTAGCTATCGAATGTTTTGACCCTCTCGAAAGACTTTAGAATTCAATTGAAGAAGACAGAACATTCGATAAATAAAATAAATTTTAAATCTGTCCATGAATAAAGACATTTGAGAGTTACTACCGACTACTACTTTAAGCACATTCACTTTTAAGCATTGACTTATATTCTACCGATAGACGAGACACGTCAAAGAAATAAAGTGCCCCCGTATATTAAAAGCACACTGCAATATTACATCACTTCTATATTCTATATCAGCCCATATACGTCCCACTGCAGGGCACGGGCCTAATCTACAATCGAGAGAATCGATTGAGAGTGGTATTTTATTAAAATATTGTACCGTAACTTCAGACGATTTGCTTTCGGTTTGACGGCGAAACATTCATTTATTACTTTTAAACGCATGCGATAAGGCGTACTGCACTGTCACTGTCATGAAGCAAACTGATTCATGTGCGGTGCATGCACCGCAAGTAGGTGGGACACATTTTTTGTACTGAATGTCTTATCTAGTGTAACATTTATATCGATGCTTTAAAGCACTGACCTCTTCACTGGGTACTTTGGCACTTTTTAAAAGCTTTTATTTAATTTGCAATGTATGTTTGTTCAGGTGGAATCTTGTACTCAATTTTGAAGCAGATATCTTTTTTATTAGCTTTTTATTAGCTTCACCTGTATGTTTGTATGTTTGTTTGTAACCGACTTCTTTGGGCGCGATTTTGACCCACTTTAAACGGCCAGATTTCGTTCAAACTTTGTAGATTTATTGAGGACAGATGACAATACACTAATTTGATAAAATTATTCCATTTTTCAATTTGCAAAATATGATTTTTGTTAATTTATATAATTTTCATCTATAGTCGATAAGGTAAGAAAATTAATTAAAGCACTCTCTGATGCTTCGCATCATGAGTCGTGCAATAGTTTAAAATTAAAAAAACAAGCTATTATAAATAATCCAAACTAAAAAGTAGAAAATAAATAATAGTTTAAAAAAACTAAAAAACACGCTTTTTATAGAAAACGGAACTAAAAAATAGAAAATAAATTTTAATGAATTTAAATTAAGAAAATAGTGTTAAAAATTTCAATGAATATAAATTAATAATAGTGTGAATAAAAAAAAAATATTTTATTTTAAAAAAAGCGTGGGGTGCATGGTGTCAATAGTTATAAATATTTTATTGACAGATATGAGTAGAGTGATTATCATTTCGATAATATCTTAAAAAGCACCCCACGCTTTTTTTAAAATAAAATATATTTTTTTTAATTCACACTATTATTAATTTAAATTCATTAAAATTTATTTTCTATTTTTTAGTTCGGTTTTTTTCAATCGATTGAGCTTAAATTTTGTCTACACGTTTAGTTTGGATGACAATACACGATATTATATTCATGGTTACCTAATTATTTGTAGTTCTGTCGGTGACATAACATCGTAGACGATAAAAAAAAACAATGATGCGTATTTGAAACTCAGAAAATAAAACCCAAAAGTACAAATATAACTTTAATAATTTCATACATTTATGTACATTAAAATAATTGAATACTAGTAGGTATTTATTTTTAATACAATTAGAAATCATGCACCGGTCCGTTTGACACATTAATGTGATATTTACCAATTTCATATTACATAAACTGTAGTATTTTGTTGTCACATTCCCGCATTTCATAAGAAAATACAATTGCACTAATATACTACATATATAAACTCACGCCTTTCTCCCAAAAGGGGTAGGCAGAGGTGTTCCATCCCATTAGGCAGACTGACTATTCAACTATGAAGAAACCATCGGCTCTTACATTAGAAGCTTCTTATTCTAACTATAACGCTAAAATATTTAAAAACTTTGTCAAATATACTACAGGTGGTCTCTCATATGTGAGAGGCCTGGGTAGGTGCCACCGCAATGTCTATTTCTCCAAACAGCAGTGTCAATGCACTGTTGTGTTCCGGTTTGAAGGACATTGTAGCCAGAGTAACTATCCTTCCTATAACACAAAAATTGAGACAGATGTTTGTGTGCTCCACAGGTATTTGTTTCGGGTCTGGGTGTTTGTGAGACCGTAGTCTCTCGTAGTTTTTGATACACAAGATTTGTGAGTCAAATATAGCGAAATAGTATTTTACAATATTACAGAATTTCCATCGACAAATTAATTTCAATAAACCAATGTGAGATCATTGTCGATATTGATATAATGCAACGTCGACAAAATAGCAATGGCTTTAAATTGGCTTTTACTATGAGAAGTTTTCTATCATATACCATTCTATATCCAGATACCAATTGGGAACTATTTACATACATACATACATAAACTCACGCCTTTATCCCAGAAAGGGTAGGCAAAGGCGCCACCAGGACACCCACATTACACCTTGTATGTTCCATCCCACAATGTAGGGGGCGAGCCTATCACCATATCGAGCACAAATTCCTGACTCCGGGCAGATGATGAATAGAAAAATCCAATATCACTTTGCCCGACCCGGGATTCGAACCCGAGCCCTCGGCTTTGTAATCGTATCGTACAACTACGCCACCGAGACAGTATTTTTATGCCAAACTATTTTTTGCCACAAACAGCACTCCTATAGGTGCACAAAAAATTCAAGACGGTCAACTCAATCTTCAATCTTCACCGACCATGTATTATCACAAATGCTTTGCTCGGCTACAATCTGCTCCCCGTCAATCTCAATATCCGGCTGACTTTGAACGATCTCCACTTCAACAATCTCTTTTGTAATTAACCCGATCAATTCTGAGTATTTTGACTTCTGCTCTTCGGTCATGTTCGCTGGGTTGTGGTGTTTTAAATGGTAGTTCAGATGGCTGCTCTGTTTAAATCTTTTATCACAAATAGCACATTGGAACGGTGCAACGTTGGTGTGGGTCCTCATATGTTGTTTCAAGTGTACGGATTGACAGAAGCTTTTTGAGCAGACCACACAGCGGTATGGTTTGTGTTTCGTGTGGATTCTTAAGTGTTGCTCGAGTCCTGATTTTTGGGTGAATGCCTTCGCGCAATAAGTGCATGGAAACGGTCGGTCTCCGGTGTGCATCCTCATGTGTTGTAGCACTCCGCCCTAAGGACAAAAATACGAGTTTTTATGTAGTATTTAGTACATTAGAAAATAGGTATCTGAGTATTGGCTTATTGACAGCCTCCGTGGCGCAGTTGGTTAGTCGCCGGCTGTGAAACGAGGCCGCGGGTTCGATCCCCGCACCGAAACAAATGTTTGTGTGATCCACAGGTATTTGTTTCGGGTCTGGGTGTTTGTGAGACCGAAAAGTCTCTCGTAGTTTCTGATACCCACGACAAAAGACTCTATCTTAGTGTAGGGTCACAACTATGTATGTGACTGTTGGGTGTATTTATTTATTTATAACTCATCAAAGATATCATAAATAAATGGTTTTAAAGGCAAAATATGTTACTTATAATTTTGTTATGTATAAATTATATTTATTATGTTAAGATTCTATTATACTTTTCAATGTTTATTGCAGTTGATCTGAGAACGGATTGTTTATCTTCAGAAACTTGCTTTCGGAACAATAACTTTAGCATAGATAGTTTTGCTATAGAAAATATGTCTAAATTGTAACATTATTCATTAAATAGAAATAACCTGACATTTGGAAAAATACCTTTAAGTACGATAACATTTATTTTTAGTTGAAATAAAATAAATCACAAACACCCAGACCCGAACCAAATATCTGTGGTTCACACAAACATTTGTCTCGGTGCGGGGACCGAACCCGCGGCCTCGTTTCACTGCCGGCGTTTAACCAACTGCGCCACGGAGGCTGTCAAAATTATATGAAAAACGTAAAATGTTACCTGTTGTGTGAATCGTTTGTGGCAAATGTTACATTCATACGGCTTCAACTTGACATGCACTGTAGCCGAATGTTCATTGAGTTCCTCGTTCGTTTGAAATCCTTCTCCACACACCTGAACAAAATAAGAGAATATAATAAAATATGATTATTATGGACGGAACATACAAGGCGAAAAGTGGGTGTCCAGGTGGCGCCTCTGCCTACCCCTTCGGGGATAAAGGCGTGAGTTTATGTATGTATGTATGTATGTATGATTATTATGCTTGTAGTATATGTTGAGTATAATTTAAAATTTGAATAAGACGCCTCGGTGGCGTAGTTGTACTACGGTACAATTACAAATTTGAGGTCTCGGGTTCGAATCTCGGGTCGGGTAAAGTGATATTAGATTTTTCAATTCATTATCAAATATCAGATTGGAGTCTGGAATTTGTGCCTGATATGACGATAGCCTCCTATCACAGCGGGACGGACAAATACAAGGCGAAACGTCGATGTCCTGGTTGCATCTCTACCTACCCTGGGATAAAGGCGTGAATTTATACACATACATACATAAACTCACGCCATTATCCCCGAAGGGGTAGGCAGAGGCGCCACCAGGACACCCACATTTCGCCTTGTATGTTCCGTCCCACGATGTGATAGGTGGCGAGCCTATCGCCATATCGGGCACAAATTCCTGACTCCGGGCTGATAATGAATAGAAAAATCCAATATCACTTTGCCCGACCCGGGACTCGAACCCAAAATCAGCTTTGTAACCGTACCGTAATACAACTACGCCACCGAGGCAGTCTAAAATTGAGGCATGCATTTATGTATATAGTAAAATAATAGTTTTTTCGTTCCTTACCTCACAACTAAAAGGCGCCAAATCCTCTCCGGTACACGCCAGCGGCTTCTCACAGACCTGGCACCTCAGCCCCTTGCGCCTGCGCGTGTGCTCGTCGCGGAAGTGCAGCGAGTACTCGCAGCACGAGAAGAATATCTGGTGGCAGACGCCGTCGCCGCCCATGCTCGAGGGCTGGAGGCATTCGAAGGGACCTCTGGAACAAAATTGTACATGGAGTTACGTTAAATGTATTTGTACTGCATTTGAAACCATTGGAATAAAATAAAACACTTTAATTATTATTAATAAATAATAATAAATACACCCAACAGTCACATACATAGTCCTGACCCCACACTAAAATCGAGTCTTGTGTCGTGTATCCGAAACTACGAGAGACTTTTCGGTCTCACAAACACCCAGACCCGAAACAAATACCTGTGGATCACACAAATATTTGTTTCGGTGCGGGGATCGAACCCGCAGCCTCACGTTTCACAGGCGGCGTCTAACCAACTGGGCCACGGAGGCTGTCAATTATTATTGGACTATATGGCCTAACCACTCTCAATCGATTCTCTCGATTGTAGAGTAGGCCCGTGCCCTGCAGTGGGATGTATATGGGCTGATATAGATATATAATTATTATTAACGGCCCAATAAACTGATTTGAAATTATTAATTTTATCGAATGTTTTGTCCCTAGCTATAGAATTCAGTTAGAGCGAATGAAACCATTGGAACAAAATAAAACACTAATTATTAACGGCCTAATAAACTAATTTAAAATCATTTTTTTTTATCGAATAATAATAATAAATAAATACACCCAACAGTCACATACATAGTCCTGACCCCACACTAAGATTGAGTCTTGTATCGTGATTCGTGGGTATCAGAAGCTACGAGAGACTTTTCGGTCTCACAAACACCCAGACCCGAAACAAATACCTGTGGATCACACAAATATTTGTTTCGGTGCGGGGATCGAACCCGCAGCCTCACGTTTCACAGGCGGCGTCTAACCAACTGCGCCACGGAGGCTGTCAATTATTATTGGACTATATGGCCTAACCACTCTCAATCGATTCTCTCGATTGTAGAGTAGGCCCGTGCCCTGCAGTGGGATGTATATGGGCTGATATAAATATAGAATTATTATGAACAGCCTAATAAACTGATTTAAAATTATAATTTTTATCGAATGTTTTGTCCCTAGCTATAGAATTCAGTTAGAGCGAATGAAACCATTGGAATAAAATAAAACACTATTTATTAACGGCCTAAATGATAAACTGAATTATAAAAAAAAATATCGAATGTTTTGTCCTTAGCAAACAATTATAGACTTCAGTTGGAGCGAAGAAGACGAAACATTCGATAACTAAAATAGGTTTTAAATCAGCCTATGAATAAAGCCGTCTTCAAATAAATCTATACTAATATTATACTGCTGAAGTGCTAAAGAGATTGTTTGAGGTAATCACACGAACGATATATTGATTCGAATTGAAAAATTCTTTATATTGCCCATGTACCCATAAAGGCTATAATCTACATATCATCACGCTATGACCAATTGGAGCGAAGCATACATACATACATAAACTCACGCCTTTATCCCAGAAAGGGTAGGCAGAGGCGCCACCAGGAGACCCAAATTTCGCCTTTTTTTATGTGCCGTCTCATGATGTGATGGGGGTGAGCCTATAGCCATATCGGGCACACATTCCTGACTCCAGGCTCATAATGAATTGAAAAACTCAATATCACTTTGCCCAACCCAGGATTCGAACCCGAGACCTCAGCTTTGTAGTCGTACCGTAGTACAACTACGCCACCGAGGCAGTTAGGAGCGAAGCATCAATGAGAAATATTGCAAAAACAGAAACAGCCATAGACTTATCTGTCGAAGCTGGCCCCGGCCACTAGTAAATAATAAAACTTAAACGAAATTCCGAATAATTTATGCAAATAAAACACTCACGTAATCGGCTGCATTTCCTTCTCCTTCTTATTCTTCTCCGGCTTCTCTTGTTTCTTCTCGTACTTCTGCTTCTTGGCGGTGGGCGAGTCTTCCTCTTTGATTATGATGTAACTAACATCGTTGGACGCTAGACTCATCATGTTGGTCGGTGGGAGCGAAGACAGAAGCTCTTCTTTGCGCTGTTTAACTTCTTCTTCGTCGATTTTTAGTCTTGCGTTAGATTGGGGCTGTGAAAAAATATATTATTATATTGTATAATTGAGTAGATTTTTTTGCGAGTGGTTCATGATTTGAAAAGCTATTGATGTACTGAATAAATACAGTCACCGCAGACTACGTATGTGAATTGTGAACCAAAAATATGTTTATTGTGTTGTGACACCAAAAAGCCTAAGTGCGTGGTGGCCTGTTGGTAGCAGACTAGACGCGGCTGCCAACATGTTCACGGTGGTCGCGGGTTCAAATCCCAGGGCACACCTCTGACTTTTCAGAGTTATGTGTTGATAGTCAATCGCCACGCACTTTAACGGTGAAGGAAAACATCGTGAGGAAACCTGCATACCGTAGCGATTTTAAAGAATTTCTACGGTATGTAAGTCCGCCAACCCGCACTAGGCCAGCGTGGTGGACTATATGGCCTAACCACTCAATCGATTCTCTCGATTGTAGAGTAGGCCCGTGCCCTGCAGTGGGACGTATATGGGCCGATACACAGTGACACCAAAAAGCGTAGTACTTTGAGGTACATGATGCAGAACTTAAAGAGAGAAGTTAAAGAGGTATCAACACTAGCTGTGACTGGGTGTATGAAGTTTGCAAGTCCATTCCACATGAAAACATATTATTTCACGTACTAACTGTTTTATATTAACTTAATTTGACCACAAAGTCAAAGATGCTTTACTCATCCAGTCCCATTATACCCCGTTCTGTCCCATATCAATCTGTTGACTTGAAAAGAGTAGCAAATATGTATATTTGAATGAGATTGGGATTTTATGGGATAAAAAGGAGCATATGTTTTAATCCAGGTTGTCAGCTATCCCTATACCAAATTTCATTGGAATCCATGGCATGAGAGAGTAACGCACATACATACATACAAACTTTCTCGTTTTTAATATCAACTAGTGTATTAAAACCTGTTTATAATTCAAGTAATTTATTCTGAGAGCCTCTGCCCTGCCTGCCCTCTTTACCCTTCTTTTATATCTATCCCATGGTTGTCTATAATACATTACTTTATGCGATAATACCACCATTTGTACTTCTTTTTTCCGTTTCTGTATGTTATTTATCTATTTAAATAAAGATTTTAATAAATAAATAAGAGGGCTCATTAGCTAGGGATAAAACAAGAAGGGAATCATTTATTTACCCTAGTGGTTTTGTGAGCCGCCTGCGTCCACACCTTAGGGTCTCCGGTGGAGAAGGAATCCATATGCTCCATCCTAGCATGGTTGTTCAGTGCTACGGTGCTTGCAAACCCTTTGCAGCACAGTCGGCAGTGTACCACATCCTCAGTGGTATCTATTAGTATCCTCTGAAATGAAAATAATTAGTAGTTTATGTATGTTATCATCATTTGCAATCAACATCTGCGACAATGACTTTAACCATTGCAATTATAAATGTCTTAAAAAAAAAGAAAAAAGAAGCAGATAAAAAAGAAAACAATTTGTGTTGGTGAGGGAGTTTCTTTCACCGTTTCTTGTTCACAGCTACAACACGTTCCGAAGTGGTGTTAGTAGTAATTAATGATTCAAAAGATCTTATGAAAGACTATTTTAGTGCAAGAGTTGAGTCTGCAAATATGCGACTTGCTTGAACAGCCACCAAAATTCAGCTTCCGTAGGGCCTAGGGTGATTTATTGAGATTATCACTGCATTCAACCCATTAATATCAGTTTTGTATGCAACATTATAAAAAAGCTATTCTAAATTCAAAATAGTGCTATGAGTAGTATTTAATAAATGAATTTTCATTTCATTTTCTATACTGGCCCTACAAAGTCACTACAATGCGTCTGATAAGTGAAGTGTAATGAAAATGTCGCAATTTCGTCTAATAATGCCTTCATAATATTATTTAAGAGTCCAAATAAACTCATATTGTACTGTCGTGATGTAAGTTATGCAGTAAGTAAGTTTGTCATAAATGATTGCAATTATGCAAAAACCTTCATATTACCTTTACTTTGGGGAGAGGCGTCGTGTTCACAAACTCGAAACCACTCATTGTTGAAACTTGAAATCACAGACGATCCTAAAATAAGATAAATTATGGAATTCACACAATAAAACAATGAATGGTGTTATTACACAAACAATGCAACGAACGAAATTACAATAACCTTCAGATACAACTACAGAGATACCACAAGAAACATATCACTGATATTCAAGAAAAATATACATTAAATTAATCAGAAAAGTTCAAATAAATTTGTAAAAAGCGGGACTACATGTCAAAAATAACTTTTTAATAAAAAAAATATTTTGGTTATGGCGAATGCTTCGAGAAAAAAGTAATAAATACTATGGTTTTTTAAATAATGTGAATGTGAATCAGTAAACTGTAATTGTACAGATTGTTCTAGATGCTTTTTTATTGTAAACTGTGCAGAAATACAAACCAAAACGAGCATTTTTCACTTTCAAACATTTAATTTCATTGAATTTGATAATAGATTGGCGTTTGTTTTTTTTTTTTTAATTAAAAAAGTCAAAAAAGAAAAAATAAAAAGGATGGCGCGTTTTCAAAAAATGTCGAGAAATGTCACTTACCACTCTGAAAACGAGAATTTTGTGTGGGTTTTGACTGGAATTGAATTGAATCTAGCAAGATTTATCCAAGAAATCGAGGCGTGACTGCTTAAATGCGGAAAGACGCCATTTCGTGAATGGTCGATAAGCGACTCATTGCGACGTAAGCTATGTCATTCTATGTATGTATACAGATTTATGTATTATTATCTGTGGTCAATTTAAAATACTATTTTGTTTTTTAAACATATTTTAACCGAATAAATGATGACTCGTGCACAATAAAGAAAAAAGAAAATTTAAAAATAATTTATAGTGTTGTACTGAGTACTAGAAAGTTTAATCGATATTGTTACTAAGCAAAAAATAATTACGATTAATAGTAATAATATTTGCTTTATTTTAGTAATTATTTGTAAATAATTTGTTTTCTTTATGGCGGCTAAAGCTACAACTATAAAAGAAGCTATTAAAAGATGGGAAGAGAAGACGGGACAACATGCGAATACAGCTACTGAAGTTAGTCTTATATTTCAATGGCCACCAATAGAAAAGATGGACAATACTTTGTCTTGCCTTTCTAACTGCGAGTAAGTTTAAGTATAAATCTATACTAACAAAACAAATCTGAAGCGTTTATTTGAACCCACTAAAAACTGGAAGTACCAGTCACATTTGAAAAATATTTTTAAATTTTATCGCCATCTTATATTTATTAGTAGGCATGGAATCTTCATTTCATTTGGCTGTGCGGTGATGATATTTAGCTCTAAATGGAAAACCACTATGATTTCAGAAAACTAAGCCTGTCTACTAACATGATCGAGAAAGTATCCGGCTTGAATAGCTTGAAAAAACTGCGTGTGTTATCATTGGGACGAAATTATATCAAGTCATTCGCTGGAATGGTAAGAGAATAGTTTAGGTATTATTGTTGTTACTTTATAGTACACCATGAAAAACAACTTAAATATATGAAGACTTAAATATAAATTACTAGTTGTACAGCTTGACTGCCTCGGTGGCGTAGTTGTATTGCGGTACGGTTACAAAGCTGAGGTCTCGGGTTCGAGTCCCGGATCCGGCAAAGTGATATTGGATTTTTCTATTCATTATCAGTCCGGAGTCTGGAATTTGTGCCCGATATGGCGATAGGCTCGCCCCCTATCACATCGTGGGACGGCACATACAAGGCGAAGTGTGGGTGCCTTGGTGGCGCCTCTGTCTACCCCTTCGGGGATAAAAGGCGAGAGTTTATATATATATATATGTTGTACAAGTGGCGGTCTTATCGCTAACAGCGGCGATCTCTTCCAGACAGCCTTTTAGGTATTGTGCATAGATGGACAGAATTTTTGCCTGTATGATCTTATTATCGTTATAGCCATAGAAATTTCACAGCTGAACACTGGCCTCTTCTAGCATTCACTTGTAGTAGAGAAGGGAACGAGGAGGCAACACACGCTATGCTTGGCAAACTAGATTTCGAGCGCAAGTCGTTGCTTCTACTGTTCTGCTTCCTGTCGTCAACCTGTAAGAAGATCCAACCAACGAAAATCCATCGTTCTGATGACGGACGTATTTTCAGGAATCACTTGGAGATACGTTGGAAGAATTGTGGATTTCATACAATTTGGTAGAAAAGCTGAAAGGTATTCATGTATTGAGAAGCTTAAAAGTCTTGTACATGAGCAATAACCTCGTGAAGGAATGGAGTGAATTTAACAAACTTCAGGTTAAGTCGGAAACTAATTCAGTAGCACTAGATTTTACTTCTGTTTACTGGTATGATAAAGTAACTTTTTACTTCATACAATGAGCAATGTTTGAAATTTGAATGCATATTAGACAGTGCGATATAAGTTAAATCTTAACAACAATAATTATAGGAGCTTCCTCACCTAGACGACCTGTTATTCGTCGGGAACCCTCTATATGACGGCTGTGAGTTGGAAGTATGGCGCAGTGAGGCGGCCCGACGTCTCCCAAACTTAAAGAAGCTTGATGGAGAGACAGTGTTACGAGAAGACGACCCACCCCTTACTGTTGCTGATATGCAGGTATGAGATTACAACTTCTAAGTTCTAATCTGTATCAATCCATATACGTCCCACTGAAGGGCACGGGCCTCCTCTACAATCGAGCGTACGATTGACAGGACTAGAACTAATTCTTATTAAAATCCATTAATTTTCTGTGTGTTTGAAAGCCTACATTAATATTTTATACGGTGCTGTATTTAGCATGTAACCAAGTAAAACCATAGGTAAGATTGATGAGGAAGTAGATTTCTGTTAAACAAACCCAAGCAACAAATAGTAAAAACAAAAATAAGATTGCAGATATCTGGCGCTCCATATGTATAAATAACTTCGCAATACTGTAACATTGTTATTGAAAGGGGTTAAAAATTGTGGAAAACAATGTGTAATTTAACTAAATAATTATAAAAAACAACACAAATCAAAGGCGAGTGAAACATAGACAGAAATATATATATATAAAATCATTTTTTTTTTAATTCTTTATTGTACACAATAAATATAACAATAGGTATAGAGACAACAAAATAACAAAGTACAAATGGCGGTCTTATCGCACTAAGGCAATCTCTACCAGACAACCATTGGATGGATTTATGAGAAGGAGAAAGAAAGGGCAGTGTATAATAAAGACAAAAAAGCTCAAATAAATAATAATACTATTTATACATAAATATACAAAAACTACTTAAATAATGTATAATATAAACATACATAATCATAAAATCATAATTAAGGAATGAAGAAAATTGTTCCATATTTCCCTATTAATAATATTTATCAATGTTCTAATATATTATCGATATCAAGGAATATAAACAGACATCCCTAATTTGTTTTTGCTTTTTTTTCAGCCTGACGGAGGCGACGGTGTCGAAACACTTGTCAGCGCGGAAACAAATGATTAAAAATAAAAAAATATATAATCTGTGGCACAATAAAAATTAAAAAATATTTTTCCCGCCTTTTGTTTATAGTCTTGTTGCGAAATTTCATACCAGAATTGGCGGGAATTTTCGTATTTGGTTTGTGGCGGGAATTCTATTGCAGTATTTACAATTTACATTCATGCATAGCTATATGCGTACCTAATATAAGAGTTAATTTGTCGTATGAGTATTTAATTTGCAATAATTGAGAGTCGATGATTGATGATCGAGATGATTTTGAGTAACACAATCAAGGAGAAATAAAATAGGTAAGTCATAGAAAAAAATAATTTTATTTACACAGTAATAACTATTTATTGTACAGTAATCAAAGGCATAGTTTTCATTATTCAAAATGTTCATATACTATCACTTAACATAAAAATAAATCCGTTACCCATTATAGGACACTTCCTACATTAGTTTCATTTTTAGCTTGTTTTATACATATTTGACTTATACAGGGTATATTGGGGTATATCCAGACCGCGACTGAAAACGAAACCAGGTGGTAGTATTACCTAGTGACTTCAGACGCAACTAAAAATTACGCAATAAATATCTTTTTCTTTATAAATTTTTACTCGACGATGAGTACCGGCTATTTGTGTAATAAATAATATATACAATTTTAATTTCCTAAAATAATGATGTACACCTTTTTATTTTTGAAGACGCAATGGTACATAAGGGCTTAAATTAGATTTCTTTCCAAACACGGATTTTTAAAAACTTCCAAAAGAAATCTGTCACTTTTTTTGCAATATTTTTAATAGCATTGTGTTTGTAACCACTAAAACTACCACCTGGCTTCATTTTTGGTTGCAGTCTTGATATACCCTGTAGTGTGGAATCAGGACTGTGTATGTGACTGTTGGGTGTATATATTTATTAGCTCGAGATGTCAGCTCCAGTATAATATTGATCCTTGATATTATGATAGACATACCATTCAGAATGTAATTTTGAGACTTAAATTCTTGTCTGCTAACAGCTATTATAAAATAACAGATTGTGAAATGTGACATATATTAAAACTTAAATAACTAAACCAAAGTCAGGTAGTAAAAGTTATGATATCAATAGTAAAATTTGAATATTTTTGATCATTCACTCTCTCTCTCTCCCTTCAGCTACAGGAAGTCCACTGCTGAACACAGGCCTCCCTCAAGGATCTCCATGTCAACCTGTTGGAAGCGTCCGGCATCCAACAAAATTTTCCAACAATTTAACATCAAATAAAATTAATTCATTAAGTAAAATATTATTTTTCATAGAAAATCTCATACATTCGGATATTGTAATTGTTATAAATATTTCATATTCAGAACAAAATTGCTGCCAGCAAACTAAGACTGAAATGCCTCTCTTATTAACATTTGGTAATATTTTGAAATCATAGAAAGGACCTTACAATTTTAATGATATCATTATCTTTAAGATAAATTAATAGTTTCATTATGAGCTGCAATTTGTTAGTTGGTATAGATGTTCCATCTTACGAAGCCCGACTGCTTTATATTTTTTTAAATTCTGAGAACAAAGTAACTACAATTCGCCCGATGGTATAGGTACCGGCACGAATCTTGAGCGCTGGCCGTTACTTGCGCAGATGTCGATTTTTGGGTCTCTTTAGAGGCGGGCGGGGGCATTATCGCATCGGCCAGTGATTGGTTCACTACGCAACGCCATATTGTTGTTATGCCTAATTCATTCATTTATTTTGTCCTTAAGTTCACGATGCGCAAAGCTATCCCCACTCTGTCGCCGAGCGCTCAAGATCCGTGCCGGCGTTTATAAGTGCAGTGAAGATAGAGTATCCACCGACGTGAGATGTTCATCTCTCGACACAATTATGCAATGAAAATTATTTCACCATTATAATCCTACATAATTCCTGATTAACTTAGGTGGTAGAATACTTTCCAAAGTTGTATCTGCACCCAGGCTAGTCCGGGCCACTAGTAACCAATATACCGGGTATATCAAGACTGCGACCGAAAACGAAGCCAGGTGGTAGTTTTAGTGATTACAGACACAATGCAGTTAAAATTTTTGCAAAAAATGTTTGTGGAAATAGTAATTTAAACCCTTGCGTACCGTTGTTTTAAATAATAAGGTGTACATTATTTTAGGAAAACTATGTATTTATCACCCAAATACGCCGATAAGTAAAACACAACAAAAAAAATTGACGATTTTTTTTTGCAATGTCTGAAGTCACTAACACTACCACCTGGCTTCGTTTTCGGTCGCAGTCTTGATATACCCGGTATGTTTTGTGTTAACTTATAAATTTTAAAACTATAAACGGGCATCATGTGATAGAACTATACCAACCATTTAATATAACATATAGTTTACTTAAACTTAAAATTTGTTTTTTTACTTTTCTTTTTTAACCAACATAAAAAAATCGGAGGTTATGTTCCATTTCGTGTTCACCAATTTCAACGTCATTACTCGACCAATTTGTTTTTTTTTGTTGGCAACATTTTACTAAACACTTCACTGCTCATCACTCTAAGGCATTGGTCAAGTCTCTTAACACTTCCGGTGTCCAAAAAGCTCATGAGGCTAGCTATCAAAATTTATGTGACGTTCTCCATTGTTCTCCAGTTGTTCTCCATTGTTCTCCAATTGTTCTCCATTGTGTCCTTCTGTCAAAAGTCTATTGTCTATCCCTTCCGGTGTCGATGACGCTCATATTAGGTTCAATGTCATGATTTATGTGACATCCTCCATTGTGCTCCAATCGTTCTCCATTGTGTCCATCTGTCAAAAGTCTATTGTCTATACATGGACACCTGAAGTGTTGACATCCAGTAATCTTGTCATTCATGATTGCTTCAAAGACAGTCTCCGTGTCTGATTAGTCACACGCCGGCTGTGAAACGAGAGGCCGCTGTGACCCCGCACCGAGGCAAATGTTATGAACCATTGTGCTCCCATTATTCTCTATTATGTAGAACTGTCAAAAAGTCTATTGTCTATACATGGACACCTGAAGGGTATAACTTATATCCTTTATCATTTTTGTATCAAAAATGTTTCTGTTTCTACATGTATATTCTTCTCAAATGCTGTGCTGTTGTGATCGCGTTACATTGGGGGCAGATTTTCTTTGATTTTAGAGATTGGAGCCAGCATACCTGTAATAACAAACATGTTTATGTAATTACAAACATGTGTATGCAGGGCGAAATGTGGGTGTCGTGGTGGCGCTCTGCCTGCCCCTTCAAGGAGAAGGGCGTGAGTTTATGTATGTATGATTATATTCAAAATTTTACGTTAGATGGTTGCGTATTCTTACGCGAACTTCACACATTGAAATAAAACTAATTAATCTATCAAAAAGTAGTTTTATTTCAATTACTATTAAAATGTTTATTACAAAGTTTTGTAAAGGAAAGATTTTTATACATGGACTGTTTGGACATAATAGGAATGAGTTAAATTGAACAGAATAGCACAATTTAATTAAGAGATAGATTGATGTTAAATTCTCACCTCGCAGTAGACATGCCAGCATTGTATTGAAACCGCTGGAGATGTGTAGGGACCGAGACATATTAGACATTTCGCCTGAAACATTACATGGAAATTGTAACTTGGATATTTCACACTAATGTAACAAAATCTCAAGTTCCATAATGATTAAATATAACATAAAAATTGAAATAGTACAACGGGTGGCCATATCGCAATGAGCGATTTTTTAATTATAAAAAATTATTTTCTTTGTAATGAAATGAAAATATTTATTGAACCCATGAAATGTCATACATTATTTAGATACAGTCACTTTTTTCCACTACCACCCGGATATATTTCATTACCCTGTATATATTTCATACACTATTTCTCATGCGATATTCAAATTAAATAAAGATATCCTATCATAGTAGATGAATGAAATGAAAATATAATAATAAGAAAGAAACTCACTTCAGCTGCCCCATTCTGTTTTCGTTCCAATTCTTTGATTTTCGCCTTCAAAGCTTGTATTCTAGTCTGGAAATAACAATTAATAAAACTATGAAATCAATTAATAAGACTATGGAGGCCACTTAGCGTCCATCCACAAGATGAAAAATAAACTTGTAGCAATTTTTGGCTGTGCCCCTAGCCGGAACATTTTGAAGTATCGTATAGTAATACTCGTATAGGATCGTAAACGTTTCAAATACAAATTTTAGTTCCAAATACGCTCACAATGGCGCTGTTTAAATTCCCATACAAAATTTTACGATTACTATTCTATTACGATACTGCAAAATGTTCCGGCTAGGGGCACTGTAGTAACTAAAACTACCTGGCTTCGTTTTCGGTCGCAGTCTGCATATACCCGGTGTAATTGTAGTATTCTAGTACAATATCTAATCTAACGTAATGAGTATTTCATAGGTCAAGGCAATGTGTGTTACTAATAAGAGTATTGTTACGTTTAAAGAAACATATTATTAAGGTTTAAATTAATTAAGTTAGGTACCTAAATGACAATATAATAAGAATGGTTTCTTAGACTTACGCGAAAGTCACACATTGAAATGTATGTATAAATTTAAAAAATAAATAAATTAATTAAAAAAATAAATTTTATCGCGAATTTGGGTTAAAAAAATTTATGTCGTGTCGCGTTACACTACCCACTTGAGTTATATGTTTTGACAAGTAATACATATTCAATACACAATAAGTATTATTTACATACCTCTGCACTGGCTTCCACCAAACCATTGGGTCGGGGAGCCACATCTGCTATGTTGGGCTTCTTATCGCTGTCACCGTCAGTTACATCTTGGGAATTTGTCTCCGGTTCTTCAGTTGGTGTTACATCTGCCTGTGCATGGAAAATTACATCAAATTACTAATTTGTGGATGGAAGAGTCGGTAGGGGTCGACCTCATCGAACCTACACCATCCAAATCGGTGGTACCCTCAAGAAGGGTCAGGTCAAAAGTACCCTGAACCGACGAGAATGCATGAAGAGAATAATGAAAGTGGATGAAGCGAAAGTTGTATGTCAGGATCGAGCAAAGTGGCGATCCATAGTCTCTGCCTACCCCTATGGGATACAGGCGTGATGATTATGTATGTATGTATGGATAGTCAATTACCACACACTATAACGGTGATGGAAAACATCGTGAGGAAACCATACCATAGCGATTTGTAAGAATTTCTATGGTGTATAAAGTCTGCTAGCACTCAGCCAGCGTGGTGGAGTGTACTAACCCCTTTCAATTATACTCTCGATTTAAGAGGAGGCCCGCGCCCTGCAGTGGGACGTGTATGGGCTGATACAACTTATTAGTATTAATTTTAAATCATCAACTACAAACGAAAAAATACACTTTGCCCCGCCCAGTACTCGAACCCGAGACCTTAGGCAATCTGATTTTTCTCTTCAAATCAGTCCGGAGTCAGGAATTTGTGCCCGATATGGGAATAGACTCGCCCCCTATCACATCGTGGGATGGAACATGCAACACGGAATGTGAGTGTCCTGTGGCACCTCTGCCTACACCTTCTGGGATAAAGGCGTCAGTTGATGTATATTTTTAACACTTCCTATACATTGGCCTGTTGGTAACGGACCAGACGCGGCCGCCTACATGTTCACGGTGGTCGCGGGTTCAAATCCCAGGGCACACCTCTGACTTTTCGGAGTTATGTGTGTATTGATAGTCAATCACCACGCACTTTAACGGTGAAGGAAAACATCGTGAAGAAACCTGCATACCGTAGCGATTTTGAAGAATTTCTACGGTATGTAAGTCCGCCAACCCGCACTAGGCCAGCGTGGTGGACTATATGGCCTAACCACTCTCAATCAATTCTCTCGATTGTAGAGTAGGCCCGTGCCCAGCAGTGGGACGTATATCGGCTGATATAGATATAGATACATTGTTTAAAGTTATCACCTGACATTCAACAATATTAATTTGTCATGCAAGAATAAATAAGGTTAATACATACATCAGGTGCAATCCTTGAAGGGGAGTACTGAGGTGGTCCGTACAGCTCTGTATCCTCGTCACCATCGACTACCTGAAACAAGATAACATTGATTAATATCTTTCTTCTTCTTCTTCTTCTGCTTAGGCGTTATCCCGGCTGGTGCCAGGGTCCACCTTCCGGCTAGGTCTCCTCGATTTCGCCCAGTCTTCGGCATCCTCAATAGTAAGGCCATTGACTCTCATATCTTCCTTGACGACATCAAGTCAGCGCTTCTTCGGTCTAGCTCTTGGTCGAGGTCCTGGAATGTTGAGGCTCAGGCACACATTGCCGACGTACTCCTGCGGCTTTCTCAGGACCATACCATCTCAAGCGACATTTTTGGAGTTTATCTGCCACATCACAGACACCAAGGTCTTTAATTAATGTCTATATCCTCCTAAATTTACTAACAAATAGTAAAAATTTCTTGAAAAAAGAAAAAGACAGTGGTTATTAATAAAACAATTTTTTATAGACATTTCGTAACATTGTGTTGTGTTGTTTAACTGTTGTGTTCTGGTTTGAAGGACACTGTAGCCAGAGTAACTACTGGACATAATGAGACTCAACATCTTGTCTCAGGATGGCGAGCGCTGTGGAATGCTAAGCATTGCTTTGTAATTCATGGGGTATGGTTTTGTTACTATCCATGAGCGATCGTATCGCTTACCATAACAGAAAATAGCAGAAACTATGTTTTCAGCACCCAAACACAATGATATTTAAAAAAAATTATTAATTAGTTGCATTATAGTGACTGCCTCGGTGGCGTAGTTGTATTACGGTACGGTTACAAAGAATCTCGGGTTCGAATCCCGGGTTGGGCAAAGTGATACTGCCTACCCCTACCAAAGTGATACTGCCTACCCCTTCTGGAAAAAAGGCGTGAGTTTATGTATGTATGTATGCATTATGTCTGAAGTCACTAAAACTACCACCTGGCTTCGTTTTCGGTCGCAGTCTTGATATACCCTGTACGTGAAGACCATGTATGTACTCACCAGCGCCTGGTCGTTGGAGGCGCGCCTCACGCAGGTGGCGGAGCGCGCCTCCGCGTCCTGCAGCGCCGTGGCCCGCACCCTCCACTCGCCGCACCACTGGTACTCCGCCCCGAAACCTGCCGCCGGCTCGTCGTTCTGGAGACAAATATTATTTGTGTATATGTTTAGCCAGAGAACCATGGTGACCGACATAGCTCTGAAAGTTAGTATGTTGAAGTGGCAATGGGCTGGCCACATATGTCGCAGGACAGATAACCGCTGGAGTAAGTGTGTTCTGGAGTGGAGACCGCGTCTTGGCAAACGTAGCGTGGGACGTCCTCTGGCCAGATGTCGATATGACTTGCACAAGAGGGCCGGCAGCGACTGCATGCGTGGAGCAGCAGACCGGGCTCTGTGGCGTACCGTGGGAGAGGCCAATGTCCAGCAGTGGACTGCAACGGGCTGATGATGATGATATGTTTAACACATATACATAAACGCACGCCATTTTCCAGAAGGGGTAAACAGAGGTGCTATCAAGACACCCACGTTTCGCCTTGTGTTCCGTCCCACGATGTGATGGGAGGCGAGCCTATCGCCGTATAGGCCACAAATTCTAGTCTCCAGGCTAATAATAAATAGAAAAATCCAATATCACGGAATTCGAACCCGATATCAACTTTGTAACCGTACCATACACTCTACTGACCCAGTCTCAATTATTTGTCCATTATAAACTGTAATAGTAAGTTTGTAATTATTTTAATATTGTATCATTGTATGTGTACTTTAATGAACAAATAAAGATTTTTCTATTCTATTCTAAAAGGTATATAATATTGTTTTGGGTTCTATTACAGTAATACAGACCCCTCATATTAGTTTTTCTCATTTATCTGCCATGTACAGACATTAACGGTTACAAATTTAAATGCATAGATAATATATTCACCTCAACATCAATACTCTCATCCTCGGAGCTAGTGTCAGGCACATCTTCATCTAACTCAGCGCCCGTTCTCTTCAGGCAGCGCAATGCGTGTCTCTGTAGCCTGGAGACGGGCACTGTGGTGTTGCAGACCGGACACTCCCCTGACTGTGGGGGCGGGGTGCTTCGCCGGCGGGCGCGGAGGCGACGCAGGCGGTTGGAGTGCACCCTCTGGAAGAAGTTGTTACAAAACACTTTTGTGTAGTGTTAGTTAAGACAAAGTAATAATGTCTGAGAAACACTTGGTTAAGTCAATAGGATAATATGTTTTGAATTGACATTCAATTACCTAAATATGTTTATAATTGCCTACAAATAATGCATTTTTTAAAAGCATTTGTTTTCTTATTATTTTAAATCATAAAATTTAAATAAATGCAGGATCAAAGTCTGCTGGTATAACATATTGTAAGTCCTGAAATGTTTTAACTTGTATCAAGCTCATACATTCTTTTTTGCAGAATAAATTTCAAGTGTATTTCTAAATCAAGTATAGAGATATTGAGGCAAATATTTGTGTAATTCACAGGTATTTGTTTCAGGTCTGGGTGTTTGTGAGACTGAAAAGTCCCTGTAGTTCCTGATACCCACGACACAAGACTCAATCTTAGTGTGGGGCCAGGACTATGTATGTGACTGTTGGGTGTATTTATTTAGAAAGATTTAAGAAATTGTAAGCAATTGTTAAATTAGTCTAATATAGCAAAGACCCCGTTATATTTTACTAACACAGACTCCTTACAGTTTATGATTGATTCTTAAAGGTTGATAAAAACCACTAGGTTTCAGCTATGTGAATATTTTTTTGCATAAGTTGGCAAACACAGCTATATGAATGGGATGTCTATGTATTGTACATAGATGCAATTAAATTTTAAATTATAAAATTAAAATATACATGTAAGTGGTCTACATAGATAATAAATAAAATATTTGTAGATAAGAATGTCACCAAAAAATTCTTAATTCATACTTTTCAGAGCTCAATTCTATAAAGTAATTTCATTTTTTATCTTAATTTTTATTCCTGTAGTTTACATACCTTTTTTATTGTTGATTATTTTGCATGTAAACATACAACTTAATCGTAGATGCTTCCACAGTCCTTGTAAAAATTCAGAAAGGAACGAGACTAGTAGCAGACTAATAAGAAAGAATTAATGGTTTACCTGGTACACATCGCTGCCGAGGCACCCAGATACATCAATTTCTTGATCATCAACATCTGGAGTACTACTAGACCCTGGCACAGCTAGACTAGCCGAACTGTTCGCACTTAGCTTCCTCTTAGAAGGTCCAGTCGACAATTTGGTCAGCCTATCCAACTCCAAAGATAAATGGTTCTCTAATTCCCCTTGCCTTATAGTACAGCTGCAGACCGGGCAACTGGGTAACTCGGTTACTTTCTTCCTATTTCTAACACAATTCAATATTATATTATCGTCATAATTCTGTCCGAAACTACTGCTAGCACTGTTCACACCATTAGCGTCCATATTATGGTATAATAAGATAGGTAGCATTTCAAACGAATATTTTGTTTGGCACTGTGTACGATTTTAATCGGCCTACATCCCAGCTTTTGCGCGGTAAAAAAAATATTTGGCTGTTTTATTGAGTGAATGAAAGTTCTATTTACACGTACGAACTCATTTTGTATACGTTACACCGTTTATTTACGTAATAAATATGATAATATTAATCAAAACAATAGTTGTGAATCGTTTACACAACTTTTTTTTATTTTGATTGGGCTGTGTTGCCATGTTTTTGCTTTCAAAACACCCCATATTTGGTGCGTATTTTTGTTTACATTTTTGATAACAAAAACTACCAACACGGCAATTTATACTCATTTTGCTTTTAGAAACAGGAGTCTTAGTAAATACAAATAAAAAATATTCATAAATTGTGTTTGGTTTTCGTAGGCCAGCCACAAAAAAAAAGTTTTTATTGTAGATAAAGTGGCTACTTGGATATTTACTGAAAAGTGTTTAAGTATCTAAATAGTATTATTTTTTACTTCTCGCAATTATTTATATATTTTCAAAGGGTTGTTTAAAACGAATAAACATGTTTTTCTTTATTACTAAAGAAAAGTACTAAAATATGAACCAACAGATGAAAAATCGCGAACTTATTTTAGAAAAATAACATATTTACAATTTATCTTAATGGAAACAAATACCCAATTTGTGGTTTGAAACTTGTATGACATAAGAAAGTATAGTAACGGGATGAGACCAAAATTTTATGCAGACGTCAGCATTTCAGATGCATGTATATAGGCTTCCCTGGAGGTGCAAATGTATATTTTATTTCTGATCACGACCTTACTTACTAAAGCATTCACTCTATACCGATCATGAACGATTGCCCTTTTGCAGTTTTGCGTAACACCGTTTCTGAATTCATAATAAATTCAATACTCAAATAGATAAATTATTTCTTGAAAAACCCCAACAACATATGGGAGTTATTATTTCCTAGCAACCTTACCCTGCTCAAATTAGAATGTCAAATCCCGTGTCACAATTTTTAGTTCAAGATGGCACTTGGCACTGACAGTAAAACATTATGCCTAGTTCTTATTAAACGAATTATTGATTAGTTAATAATGTGCAATGGCTGCGGGCCTGTCAGATCTTAGAGTTCGATTCTCAGGCCGGACAATCCACTTGCGCTAGTATTGCGATAAAAAAAAACATTATATTTCCTTAAAGTTAAAATCTATGGGAGGGCCGGAGGCAGCAGGTCGTAAAATTATACCAAAATTTGTAACTCAGTGATAACCATATTGTACTTATCTCGTATAATATGCGAAATAAGTGTTACATCGTGTTCTTGACTTATGATAATTAATGTAAACTTTTTTGTGGCGGAAACGGAAACTTTTTTAGTTTTATGTTTGTAGTACTACTACTCGCTGACAGGTGGCGTAATTTTTGAAGGATCAAGAGATATAAACCCAGTAAAACTTTAGATTAAGTACCTATTGAAAATCTTTATTCGTCAGCTATTTTTTGACAGCGTAGAGTCTGTCTGTATCAGCTGATATACATCCCACTGCAGGGCACGAGCATCTTCTACAATCGAGAGTACGATTGAAAGGAATAGTAGTGTTGAATATTAGTTACCCGGAGTTTTCTATGGGCGGAGGGTGACAAAAAATAATTTTTTTTTCGAAATTACAAAATATTTAATTTCACTTAATAATAATACTGTTTCATTATTTTTATCAACAGAACACTGAATGCAGTTAATGATACATTCATTTAAATAAAAAATTATCCAACATTTATCAATTTTATAGAGTTGCTAATAAATGACTGCATTTATTTATTGTTTTAATTTCATATAATTTTATACACAAAATAAATTGGGTGTTGATTTAATTGACAATATTAGGTGCATCTTCATTCTTCTCATTAACCGGAGTTTTCTTCCTATTGGGCGGCAGTTTCAAGTGGACTGTCTTCACGTGAAGTTTCATCGAGTTCGACTGGTTGAATGTTTTGGAACAAAATTGACACTCGTACGGTTTTACACCCGTGTGTACCTGTGAATAGAGAAAATATGTTATTCCAAATCAACCCAACTACCATCGAGAGATCGATTGGGAGGGGTTAGGCCATATAGTAGTAGTTTATTTTGACAGCCTCCGTGGCGCAGTTGGTTTGACGCCGCCTGTGAAACGAGAGGCCGCGGGTTCGATCCCCGCACCGAAACAAATATTTGTGTGATCCACAGGTATTTGTTTCGGGTCTGGGTGTTTGTGAGACCGAAAAGTCTCTCTTAGCTTCTGATACCCACGACACAAGACTAGATCTCAGTTATGGGCCACATAAACATTTGTCTCGGTGCGGGCATCGCAGCGGCCTCTCGTTTCACAGGCGGCGTCTAACCAACGCAAATATTATAGTCAAATGATGAGCTGATGACGGACAATAATACACCCCCCAACAGTCACAGTCGCATACATAGTCCTGACCCCACACTAAGATCGAGTATGGTGTCGTGTATCAGGAACTACGAGAGACTTTTCGCTCTCACAAACACCCAGACCCGAAACAAATGCCTGTGGATCACACAAATATTTGTTTCGGTGCGGCGATCGAACCCGCAGCCTCATGTTTCACAGCCGGCGTCTAACCAACTGTGCCACCGAGGCTGTCAAAGCTGTCAATAACGTTATAAGAAAATATTCCGCGCTCCATAAATTGCCTATAAAGTGGGGGAGCTTTGAAAACACCCACCCATATCCTAATTGAACGACTACGTGCAGCTGTGGCCAAAAATCAGAGGTATAACTCGTTGGAAATATCTGTGAACCTAGCTGGAATGCGGTTCACATTATTTTTTTTTGTGTTCCCTTATCTACTATGTTATTTTACATTAAAAACGTTTCGAGATGGATGCGAATTCTATTTTTCATTAGTTTTTCTATTTTAATTCAATTCGTTTAACCTATATTTCATTCGCTGAACTTATGTTCCAATGATAATTATACGTCCACAGATATGTCCGACGGGTAACATGTAAATGCGACTGACCCTCACGTGTCTGTTGAGCGCGGGCTTCTGGCTGAAGCGCTTGCCGCACGCGGAGCAGCAGTAGGGGCGCTCGCCGGTGTGCGTGCGCGTGTGGATGCGCAGCTGGTTGTTGTCGGGGAAGCGCTTGGAGCACGCGCCGCACGGGAACGGACGCTCGCCCGTGTGTGTGCGTTGGTGGTATTTCAGACTCGCGTTGGACTGTGAGCAATGGATGTATTGGTGGCGTAGCTGGTGGTGAGGGCTTTAACTTAACCCTGTTTCAAAGGTAAAGAGACGAAAAGAAGACAACGCAATGTTGACAAAAATGATATTATATAGTAATTATTTTCAATCACTCTATAAATTACAACGATACTCAAGAAATAGACAATTTCAATAAAAAACGGCTTTAAAATATTTAATAGATTTGCTTGGTGCAATTTCTATCCAAATCCTGCAATAAGGACAAGGTGTTTTTATATTCTAGCACGGCACAGTGACTGCATTGCACCTGGTAAGTGCTAATGCCGTCCAGATAGAGTATCGAATGGTATCAGACGGTAGTCTCACACCATTCGATACAACAATGCCGGCCCGCTGAACTTCGCTCCAAACACTGGGAACAACAAACTACTACACTCACCGTACATTTCTTGCCGCACACTTCACAGACGACATTCTTGTTGTACTTCAATCCGAGGTGAACTCTCTTCACGTGCGCGCGGAGATTAGACCTGCTCATAAAGAATGCGTCGCACTGCAACACAAATGTTATTGTTTGGGAAGGTTTTTTTATCGGCTTGAGTGCTGAGCAAGGGTGATAAATATGTTATAGCTTGATGTTACATATATTCAGTCACTATTATTTACCAACTAACGCCCGAACACTCAAACACCATTTAAATATTAAGTTGCACTTAAGTATCCCCGTCCTACTTAACCAGTACATTTAAGCGGGACTTGTGTAGTTAAGTGCAACATCATATTTAAGTGGCGTTTGAATATTCGGGCGTAAGTCACTCATTCACTCCATTACTCCTCATTCATTTATTCAATCGGTCACTTAATCTTTCATACACTTACCGTCATTCAGTCAGACGATAACTTAATTATTAATTTCTTCATTAATTAAATCACTCTTTTAACCACTTAGTCATTCAATCCAATATATCTTTCACTCACTATATTATTACATCTCTAGTCACTCTTCATTCAGTCATTCGCTTTTCAACAACCTTGCATACCTTTACTCATTCATTCGCCAATTTATACACTCAATCCCCTTTCCCTCACAAACATTCATTCAATTATTCACTCCATCGCAAACTTACATACCTTCACTCAATTCATCAATACATGCACTCACTCATTCACCCAAACATACTTCTTATCACACTGGTGGTGAATTTACTGGTGGTAGGTCTCTCATATGTGAGAGGCCTGGGTAGGTACAACCGCAATGTCTATTTCTCCAAACAGCAGTGTAAATGCACTGTTGTGTTCCGGTTTGAAGGACATTGTAGCCAGAGTAACTACTGGACATAATGACGCTTAATGAATAGAGAATGCCAAGCATTGCTTTGTATATCATGGGTGTGTTTGGTATTGCTAGAGTCCGTGAGCGGTCGTGTCGCTTACCATCAGGCGAATGACATGCTCGTATCGCCATTCATCGCAATAAAAAAACTACTCTCAACACCCTACTAACCTGATCGCAAGCCAGTTTGACCATCTTCCTGGCGACTAATGGAGTCTGTCGCAACGACCGCTGATGCTCTCGCATGTGTGACGACATGGAATCACCCGACACTATCAGATGGCAGATCTTGCACTCAGACCTGGGGGGAATGGAGACAAGGCTGGAGTGAATAGACACCCAACAGTCACATACATTTTGACCCCACACTTACATCGGAGAGAATAGATCCATCCAACAGTCACATACATAATTTTGACCCCACTCTTACATCGAGTCATGTATCAGAAACTACGAGAGACTTACTTTTTCTCAATTATTATTCCCGAAAACGATCGACTAATTAGTAAATTTTTTAATATGTATTTATTTTGTATATGTGTCCAGTGTCGCTATCCGCCGCTTGGTGGCACTTTTATTCTTAACAATTAATTTCTGCTACGTTTAGCTCTACGCCCATAGATGACAATATTGTAAGATTTAATTTGTTTAGTTTTGCTGTTATCCCCTAGATGGTGCTATTATCAAATGAAGAACCTGTTATTAAAGAGCGAAATTATATTTTCCGTGCTATTTTATTAAAATTGATATTTATACGCACAGAACATACCAGCTATGATTACAACGTTCGATATACATATACACACGGTTGTATCTGTATCAGCCCATACACGTCCAACTGCAGGGCACGGGCCTCCTCTACAATCGAGAGTACGATTGAGAAGGATTAGCCCATTGCCTTTACAGCTACAAACGTTTTATTTGCTGTGTTTTCTTTTGTAACCCCAATTAATATTTTAAATACTGTATTACTCGTAGATATTACTTACCCGTTGCTCCCCAGCGTATGTTTTATAGACGTGAGGATGTGTCGCTTCCACGCCTCTACAGACGCGAACTGCACATCACACTCCACGCAAAAGCGGTCCGAACTAGGCGCTTCTTCTTCTGCAGCCGTCTGAGAAGAAAATACAAGCATACATACATTATAAATTATATAATTATCTATAATTATCCCATGGTTGCCTGTAATAAATTATGTAGTGTGATAAGGCCGCCACTTGTAATATTATTTGTATTGTATAATTTCCTGTAGTGCAAAAAAGAAATAAAAATTAATTAATTAATTAAAACATATCAATTCAGTGTGACTGCCTCGGTGGCGTAGATGTATCAAGGTACTATTACAACGCTGAGATCTCGGGTTCGAATCCCGGGTAGGGTAAAGTGATATTGGGTATTTCCATTAATTATCAGCCCAGAGTCTGATATGGCGATAGACTCGCCCCCTATCACATCGTGGGACGGAACATACAAGGCGAAACGTGGATGTCCTGGTAGCACCTCTGCCTACCCCTTCAGGGATAAACGCGTGAGTTTATGTATGTATGTATAATTACCTGTAGATCCCATTTATGTGTTTTGCTCTTGTGCATCAACAGTCCATGTCGTCCTACAAAGCTCTCGCCACACAGATGACACACGTGTTCGGTGGGGTGGCGCTTACGTTTGTGAGTGAGGTACGAGGTTGACTTCCTGCGGAGGGAAGCATTAAATAAATATGCTCATCCGTCACATACATAGTCGTGTGTCATCAGAAACTACGAAACTTCTCGGTCTCACAAATACCAAGACCCGTGCCCCTAGCCGGAACATTTTGCAGTATCGTAATAGAATAGTATAATAGTAAAATTTTGTATGGGAATTTAAACAGCGCCACTGTGAGCGTATTTGGAACTAAAATGTGACAGCGGGAAACGTTTACGATACAGTACGAGTATTACTATACGATACTTCAAAATGTTCCGGCTAGGGGCACGGGAACTAATATCTTTGGAACACACACACATTTGCCTCGGTGCGGGGTCACAGCGGCCTCTCGTTTCACAGCCGGCGTCTGACCAATCACACACGGAGACTGTCTTTATCTCAAAACTCACCTGAATTTCTGTCCGCACAGCTGACACTCGTACGTGTGACCGTTATGCCATTTCTCGTGCTCCCTCGCCTGATTACTGAAAAAATATGTTTTTGAAGTGAAACTTCTTTATCGGGGTTGGAAAAATTTTTGCGTTACGCGCCATCTTTATTTCTAAGTCACATTTTTGCGTTACGCGCCATCTTTATTTATTTAGTAAATTAGTAATACTTAGTAGTAATCCTGTGTATTGTAACTGTATTTAGTACGAATCCCACACTAGTGTATCATCCCACATTTGGACATAATACAGTGTATACCATTAGAACACATTCTGTACCCACTTCAGTAAGCCACACCCCCAACCGTGCCCAAGCCCCACCCAAAATTTTAAGTCCCACCCACTTTTTTGTAATTTGATCCTTACCCCCCCTCTGGCCTTCCCCCACCCTAAATCCAAAACAGTGCCCAATAGCCTCCCCACGAAACCTCCCCCCCCGCCCCCGCTTACCCCCACCCTAAAAATTTTACCTCACCCCCCCTACTCATATCTCCGGCATTATCCATCGTAGACCCACCGACCTTGGGTTCATTGGAACCGGCTCGGTGAGGGCTACAATCCTGCCCCAACAGAATTCCCGAATTCCCCCTCCACAACTTTCCACACCCAAAAATATTTTAAGGTGCCCAATAGCCTCCCCACGAAACCTAACCCCCCCCCGCCCGCCGCTACCCCCACCTAAAATTTTTACCTCACCCCCCTAAACCTATCTCGGCCAATAAAGGTCGTGGACCCACCGAGCTTGGTATCCTCGGAACCGTCTCGGTGAGGCCTACAATCCTGCCCCAACAGAATTCCCGAATTCCTCCTCCACCACTTTCCCCACCCAAAAATATTTTAAGGTGCCCAATAGCCTCCCCACGAACCCTAACCCCCCCCCCCGCCTCTACCCCCACCTAAAATTTTTACCTCACCCCCCCTAAACCTATCTCGGCCAATAAAGGTCGTGGACCCACCGAGCTTGGTATCCTCGGAACCGTCTCGGTTAGGGCTACAAATTGGCCCCGATAGAAATCCCAAATTCCCTCAAAAATTTCCCCCCTCCTAAACTTAAACTTTATTTAATTTAGCTTTATTTTACCAATTCTGTAAATTTGTAAATAGTAGATCATTTTTCGAAAAATGATGTCATAAAGAAGTTTCACTTCTTACGTGTGTACACTAATACACACACTCATTTTTTTTATCTCAACGGTGTACTACATAATTAAAATCTGTCACGCATTTATGATTCAACTGATTAAAGATACATCGGATTTAAAATTTAGCATGTCGCAACATATTTCTGGAACTTTTATTTGCTCCTAAATACCTCCGAAACAGCTAAGAATATTAAGGATATTTTTGCTCTTCTATAGTACCCCTATTGAACACTAGATGGTATATTACATTTAATTACAAAGTTGCTTTATACACCACTAGATGGTGTTACTTACCAAATACTTTATACAAACTTCAAGTCACTATTCCTCGCTAGATGGTGTTATTGAATTAAAAGTACTAAATATAATTCCACCACTCGGCGCTAGATAGAGCTACATTTTAACATACACTATTTCTATCCATCGCTAGATGGTGCTGAAGTTATAAACGTCAGTATTCACCACTAGGTAGCGTTTTCAAGAATATTATACTCTACCTGTCACTAGATGGTGCTAATAAAATTTAACATTCCAGCTATGCGACAATAGATGGCGCTATACGAGTTTGCGTAATTACTAACACAGTATGCGACACGTGGGCGCACTTGTTGCAGCGATACAGCCTGGCGTGCGCGGCGGCCGCGTGCGTGCGCAACAGCCGCGCTGATCTGTATCGCATCCTGCAAATGTCACACTCGTACGAGCCGCTGCGCTGTGAACAAATTAAAGATTAAAGGGAAAGTTGTAGCGCCATCTAGTATTGAATAGATGAATCTACGGAAAATAGGGAGAATTTTTATAGCGCCATCTATGGTCGAGTAGGTAAAGCATTAAAAAACTAATACTAATAAAGCTGATTTAAACAAATGTTTAGCTCATTTATGTGGTACTACATAAATAAAATATAATACATACGGCATCATGTTTCCTCTTGTGGTTCTCATAAGCCCTCGCCTCCAGGAATCCTTTGTAGCACATCTCACATTTAAACGGAGAGCTGATGTAGTTCAATGATTTGGACCTCTCGAATATTTCCTCGAGTTGTTGCTCCTTAGATAACAACACCTCGCTAGCGTCCACTTTAAAATCTACAATCACATGTAAAGACATAAATCGGAATTACAATGCATTCAGCTATTCGTTTGTGATATGATATAACGACTATAACAAAATTTCGTAAACTGAAATCCCATAGCTCGTCTAAGATCTTCTGTCGCCGAAAGCGCTGTTATCAAAATATTAAGGTAAGTTTTTCTCTCTTAGCATTTTATTACATTGGAATATACTATTAGATTACGTGTAAATGCTTGTTGTCTATATTATTAAAACATAACTCAAACACTGCGTTAAATTTATGTATATTTTTTAATTGTAGTTCCAAATTTCGCCACACATCAATTTATTTTAGATGATTTGTACAAATTAATTCTACATTTACCAATATAATTTTGATAGCTTAATACCTTTCTCTCTCCGTTTCCTGACCCTCACTTTCTTCTTCACGTTGACCCTCCTGTCCAGGGTTTTTCTAGAGCTGATACTCTTTAAAGGCAGGTCATCCTCGGGGTCCGAAGCATGTGCATCGCTTACATCATCTATGAACACTGAGGGTTCTGAAAACAGTAATTTTATTTTAATTATTAATTTAAAAATGACATATTTTAATTGATTTATTACATGAAATCCACGTTTTTTATTTTTTATTTATTACTTTTTTTATTTAACAATTTATACAATTGAATCGTACAGGCGGACTTAATGTCTAAGGAAATTTTCTCCAAGTCAACTTTATGGTGGTGCAGTGAGACGGAAGCAGGTGCTTAATAATTATTTTTTTTGAAAAATAATTTAATGTGAGTAATTTGCGCGTAGCTGCCTTCTTTGACAGGATAGCCGTAGATAGAGGTTTCTTTTTAGTAAAAGAAATATTAGTTTTAAAAACTAAAATACACACTTTAAGCCCCAACTAAAAAGGATAAATAATTGGTTTAAGATTGTTACAAAGCGTGGGGTGCTTACAACAATTACTTGTCCTCAAGTACCCTAGCTATTTAACAATAAAATGAATGTATTTCAGTCCATTTTCTAATCTCAATTATTTTTCCTTTTTTAGTAGGGTCATAGAGTGTGTATATAAGTTTTCAAATCTATTATTTACGGTATAAAAATAGCTGGTGAACTTACCTCTGTCCTCTGGTTCATCCTTAACCCCTACGACATTCTCATCAAACTTGTTTGTCTCGGTCTTCACTTCATTATAGTATTCATGTATGAAAGTTCCGTCCAATGCTACAGTCACTAAGTTAACCAGACCGGATGCCTCTCTATCTATTAAAGATATGGAGTTGTTGTCCAACTGAAAACAGGAAAATATAATTTTTTTTTACACTTGGTAATATAAATAAATACACCCAACAGTCACAAACATACTCCTGACCCCCATTTCAAATCGATTATTACTTTGAATTTTTTTTAATGAAAATCTTCATATGTTTAATTTTTGGTTTCATTGTTGATCTTATGGTTTTTAATGCTGTAATGTTATAGTTCGTTAAATTTTAATATGTAATGTTCTTTATATTTTAATTAAATTCACCCGTATAGATTAGTATAATTGTTATTTTTAATCTCACTAATCGAACAAATAATAATAAGTACCGGTAAGATCAATACCTGAATTCCATTCTGCAAAATTTCTTGAAGCAACTGTTCAGCTTTATGAGATCTTATGACAATATCTTGACAATTCTTTAATTGTTGATAACAAATGTAACAAGCATAGTCTGGTATCTGTAAGTCATTCACCTGTGGGGTAAATGTCAACATATATATACATATAATAAATTTGTAACCAATCAATGTCTGTACATGGAAGATAAATGAGAAAAACTGATGTGAAGGGTTTGTATTAACGTAATAGAACCCAAAACAATGATTTTTAGAATTTTTGTCTGCTTGTCTGTGCAGTTGCTTGGGATAAACAAAGAAATGGCTTAATGGATTATGATGAAATTTCATATGGAGGTAGCTGACATCCTGGATTAATACTTAGGCTACATATTATCTTAAATAATGTAGAGTGGGATGACGAAGAATTCCGATATATTTGTTACTTTTTTATACTCAAAGGGATGGGATGGGACTGGATTACTTGAGTGAGAATGAGACAGGACGGGAGGGATATAACAGGACGAGACGGGATGGAAATTTCCAAATAAAACTTATTTTAAATAAAGTTAATCACCCACACAAAGTTTGCAGGCAGAAGCTAGTTTTTAGCAGTCGAATCGCTTACCATCAAGCGAATGGCATGATCATCTCCCCATTCAACGCAATAAAAGAAACCTGAGTAGTAAGATTTCCTACTGGTAAAAAGTCTAAACACCCACACCTTTAAAGCCAAGCTTGTTACTTTGATGAGATACACCCCGTAACGATGCTAGGGACGCAATCGGTCAGCAACTTGGGATATTCACAGACCTAGGTCTTTTTCCTATTTTTGAATGGCAGAAATGCGGCGGCATGGCAATTTCCTCCATATAACTTAGGTAGCCGCTATGGTTTGCATCGAGTATTTACAACACAAAGTAAGCCTTTGAAACAAGATAAATGTGAGTTGGGACCTACCTTTTTACTAGTTAACTTATCGTAAACATCATGCACTTCAGAACCCGATATTACGAACAAACGAACGTTTACATCAAGACATATCCTACAAAATTTCATTTTACTACTTTTTGTATCGTTAAATTTTGTATTGTCCTGGTATTAAAAAAACCATTGCTTATGCATAATAATGTATAGGATCTCCAAATATCTTTGTCTCTTTATTTACCACAAATTACAGTTAAAATCTACGGAAATTAATTAAAATATTCGCGAAATACAAACAGAGTCAGAACTCAGAAGAGTTTATTTCTAAACTTAATAACATATTCAGCTCCAACTACTTGATTTGTTTCTGAGACATGCTAGAAATATGGTCTATTAGACCTTGGAACGTACCAACTTATTTTTTTTTTTTAATTTTTGCCTGACGATCAAAGGATCTCTAGAATATTCTGTCTACAGTTATTAAATAAATAGTAGTAATTAAATAAATAGTAAATTTTATCTTCAGGTATCGAATTTTAAAACGTCCGAGTTACTTCTGATTTCTAATTAACGAACATAGCATAACGCTACGTCAATTGCAAGACATATTATAAATCTATTAGTAAGATTTCTAATTTAAAAATCTAGAGAAGAAAAACGTAGACCTAGACGTCAAACCCCGTAAAGGCGCTGCTTGTTCTAAGTGGAGGGAGATCTCGGGCAAACTTTGAAGTCTTAAGATTGGGCGAAATGTAAAAGAATTAGCCGGGAGGCGGATCCTGACACCGGCCGGGATAAAGCCAGTTAGATGAAGAAAGAAGAAAAAATTGCTACAATTTTTATCAAATTAAAATTTAAAAAATAATTCTCCGAAATGGAGATAATTGTAATGGTATGTCCAGGAGAATGCAGGTGCAGTTAGTACAGTTTGCAACAAGGTACCTGGTACCTACTAAAGATGGTCACACAATGGTTGAACTGTGTTTTTCAATATACTACTTTACTTCATTGTGGACTCAGATGAATGCAGGATACAAATCGTTTATGTATGTGTCTTATAAAAATTTGTAAAATTTTAATTAACCAGTATTATTTAATTATTCCCCACCAGAAGCTTTTACCTCTCACATTTCGAAACCGAATTGGGATTTCAGTTGGTAATTTGGTGAAACGTCCGTGTAGGATTACGATAAATAAAACATGCATATCACCTCTCTCCTTCTAAAATAGAAAGCCGAATGTTTCGAGTGCATTGACCGTAAGCCAGCCAAGACCTGTCAAAAAATAAAAAAAAAAGCGACGCGGCCCTTTTATGGTTTTTGTGTTGTGATATTTCATTTATATATTAGTAAAATATAAATAAACTTACTTATATTAGTAATAAATTTATATAAATGGAGGAAATATACTTCACTCATGTAATGTAAGTTATGTTTTTAATACAATACCTACATAGATTATAGATATCATATTTATAATTTGAAATAGTATTCTAATATTTCGCGAAGGCAGAAAGTATGTTTTATTATGCGTATTGTGGTTAATTAACTTTGATAGCTTATCTTGAACCGGCCGGTGTCTCGAGGCGCCATCCATCTTGTTTGTCGTAAGAACTAATGACTTATTCTCTGGGCGGTACACTTTTCTTACACGACAGTATACATCCGCTAATTTATACAAAATAGTTGTATAAAAACAAATATAGCTACTTTTCAAGGATACGTTTCATTCCAGGGGTAGGTTGTCAGGGAAAGGGTATTTATATTTAATAATATCTTCAGGCCTCTTTTAAGGATTTCCACAGATATCTCTTGGAAACGTTATCTAGCAACTTCTAGCAACTTTTGTCAGGATGTCTGTTTGTCCATAGTTTGCGAATTTCTTACCACTATTGGGCATTAAGGATCATTGTCCACCACAATAATTAAAAAAATATTTACTTTTTGCTTGTTGACTGGACCTATTGAATAAATAATATATAAAAAAAAGCTTATGTGCTGACTTGCGTCTTTTCAGATGGAGTCTTTATCAACACACATTTCAAAATATGGCATTAAGTTATTAACTAGTAAAATATGTGGATTCTTCCCTTGATGACAATACATAACTACAATGAATCACACACAGGGTGACTTCGTTTGTGACTATTGCAGTAGAACTTTCACTAGAAAATATAATCTGCAAATGCATATAGAGAACTGTCATGTCAACTCATCATGCTTTTGTGATATATGTGACAAGACATTTGGCAGTCCCGCAGGCTTACAACTTCATTTATCCCGAGGGCACAACCGCTTCGGTCAACCCTTCCCAGAATGTGACTTATGTGGAAGAATATTCACGAGAAAACAGAATGTTATGTCTCACATGATAACGGTGCATTTACAAGGAGTCGGTCCCGAGATACGGTGTGAATTATGCAATAAGACTTTCACAACTGAAAGAAATTTGAAGAGGCATTTGAACCAGCTTCATAATCCAGATGCTCAATACCCGACTTGTGATGATTGCCACAAGGTTTTTAAAGGAAAACAGTCCCTGATAGCCCATATACAAGCTTTACATAACGTTGGCAAGGGACTCATAACCTGTCATTTATGCAATAAAGTTTATACAAACAACAGAAACTTAAAGAGACATGTCGAAATGTTTCATGGAGAGAAAGGAGAATATCGGTGTGACATTTGCCCTAAAACCTACACGTCAAATCAGAGTTTGCGACGCCATTTACGGACGAGGCACAGTTCTGACGATCAAGAGTCTATTGAGTGCAATAATTGCCATAAAATAATATACGGGAGAGATAACTTGGAAAGACATTTGCAAGTGTACCATGCTCAAAAGATTGATGATATTGGAGAAACGAAAATGGGTATCTCATGTGAAAGATGTGGCAAGAGTTTTGACGAAGAAGTGATGTTGCGAAGGCATGTAAAAAGCGATCACTCGTTCAAATCATTTTATAAGTACTGCAAGCAATCTTTAATAAAACAGATGTCGGAAACTCAAAAGAAATCTTTATACAAATGCGAGTTTTGTTTTCACTCATTTCCTTCTGTTTACGAGTTGAAAGACCACATGCGAGGAAGCCACGATAAGGAGTATATTTTATCTACATGTAATGTGTGTTTTAATAAATTTTATAGCAAGGAAACGATGATGGTACACAAAAAAGTTTGTCTACCCCCAGCTAACGTAAACAGCTGTAGTCGCTGCGATAAATTGTTCACTGATATAAGCAGTTTGGAGTTCCATACAAGAATATTTCACCCCCAAACGCAAATTGCAGATTCTAATATCACATCAACTAACATTGAGGATATTGATGTGGGGTTTTACAAGTGCAAGCATTGTGATCGAGTATATTACAGTGAGAGGTCTCTTAAACATCACATCAAGTTGAAACATACCACAGATGTTGCCATGGAGTGCGAGTACTGTGGTAAAATTTGCAGTAACAAGTACTACCTTGCCTCTCACGTTAAAATAGTTCATAGCAACGACTCCTGGTCAAAATGTGATTATTGTGATAAACTATTCAAATCTAAAAGGAATATTCGAAGACACATTGAGTATACACATTTGGGTATACAAAGATATAAATGCATAGAATGTGAAACGCTATTTAAAGAGAAAAGGAGTTTGAGAAAGCACGTGAGGACAAAGCACCCAAATTCAGCCTCTTTCCCTCAGTGCCATATATGCCATAAGAGGTTTGAGTCAGCCAAATCATGTAAGATTCACTTAAAGTTACTACATTCTTTTAATATGAATACATTTCCGTGCGACTTGTGCCCAATATCTTTTAGTTCTAAAGAGGCGTTGAACATACATCTGCAAACGAAACATTTAGCCGAAGACGAAATTTATAAGTGCGAGGAGTGTAATTTGGTTTTTAAAGGGCATGAAAAGTTTGAGCAGCATAATGATGTGTGTCATGTCAGCCTTCTACCCAATATTAAGCAGAAGGTCTTACCCCGTTGCATACTATGTATGAAGGATTTCAGTGCTAGGAAAACTTTAAAACGGCATATAAAGAAATTCCACGATTGCTTTGACGTCGACGAACTTGCTACATTTGGCTCAAAGCAAAGAGTTTTCAACGTTGATTGTGAAGAATGCATAAGGAATTTCAGTGATGATTTTCACTTCAATATTTATAATAGACTGAAGCACTTGAGAGATTCAGTTATTTTCAAATGCGAGACTTGTAAATCGTCGTTTAACGCATTAGAATATGCTATACAAAGGTATAAATTACTCAACGTAGATGCTTGTAAGAGTAAAATGATTTTAAGCGAGCTATGCACAACGGAGATGAGTGATGGGGAAGCATCCTATTCTGGGTTTGGGTCCTTGCATGAGTTGGTTGAGCCAGAAAGCACCACTTGCGAATTAAAGTTGGAACCGGAAGATTATATTGATTGTGTAATAAAGACTGAACCTATGTCTCCATAATTGTAGTGTCACAGGTTTTGAAATTGCTCTGTAAAAGCCTTTGACAATGTATTAGTAGGGTAATTGTAAAATCAGCTGTATTTTGTACAATTTTAATAAAAGTGTAGGGAAACATTGTAGGTGTAGGGAAATATTACCGGCCTTGTTCTTAAACAGTTTATAAACCTATTTTAGATTCAATGTTTTGTCTTCTTCGCTCAAACTGAAGTCCAATATTGTTCAAAACAGACCAAAAGATTCGATAACTAAAATATGTTTATAAACTGTCTATGAAATAGGCCTTTAAAATACTGTATATGTGGCACTGTGGAGCACGGGCCTCTAAAATGGCCACCTTTATAAACATTGCTATGGTAAGCAGGTTTCTTTACGATGATTTCCTTCACAGCCTCCGTGGCGCAGTTGATTAGACGCCGCCTGTGAATCGAGAGGCCGCGGGTTCGATCCCCGCACCGAAACAAATATTTGTGTGATCCACAGGTATTTGTTTCGAGTCTGGGTGTTTGTGGGACCGAAAAGTCTCTCCTAGTTTCTGATACCCACGACACAAGACTCGATGTTTGTGTGGGATCAGAACTATGGATGTGACTGCTGGGTGTATTTACAGAAGTGTACTTATTTTGAAATATGGCTGAGTTTATAATTCACCGAAAACATTTAATGGCAATCTCGTATTTAGTATTGTATTTAAGTATTATTATAGTTGATACTCATCCGTATGAATAAAATAATTTTATATTAACTTTTATTGTGTCTCATGCTATATTTCACATTTACATTAGTGGTTAAAATTGGACTCCTGTGCTATGAAGACAAATCAATAAAAATACAATTAAAGCCTATGGGTTTCTTGTATTGTAAAAGAAAAATCCTTGTGTGATCCGCAAGTATTTGTTCGGGTGTAGGGTTGAGAGACCGATAAGTATCTCATATTTCTTGATACGGCAAAAGACAACCAGAACAGGGTATATAGGAACATCATAATTAGGCGTTGCGCTTGTAAAATCGTATAGGTGAGCTTCGACTTTCAAGTGGCATCACGTTTAGATAGGAATAGGGTATTTCTATCCGCCTGCGTACCGACCATCGTAAATTGCAAGTAAGGACCTGTCAGTGATTCACGTTACTGTCAGTACGTTCCACTTGACGATCGCAACGACCACGCTCACGACCGCGATATTTACCGTTCCATTTGCTCGTGAGCGTTATGATCGCAAACCCAAGTGGAACGGGTTATGAGGCGTTTTGAGCGTTTAAGTAACAAATACCTATTTTAAAAAAGCTATAAAGAGTTAGGTTGCCTTATGGGTTAAATCTTGACGGTAAAACATTAAAGTTTTATCGTCTTGTATTCTGTGATAAGCATTAATAAAATTAGATAAATTTATTGATGTTGAAAAAACCCATTTTACGTTCGAAGTAACAAAAATATCCCTCCGTATCATATAATGTAATTTTCTCTGTTGACATTTTTCTTGTTTTGACGTTTCAAAATCCCGCCAATTTTCTCAACGCGCACCACGACCCACCTCTTGACATGGGTCGTCGTGAGCGTATGTCATGACGTCATCAGTGACGTTTTCACCGCGACCACGACGATCGTGATCGTCAAATGGAACGGCGAAATGAGTGTTTTTAGCGCCGTGAACGCTTAATGGAACGCGCCCTGTATCGTATGCAGACTTCACCTGTGTATACGCAGTTGTTTTTATTGCAATGAATGGCGAGACGAGCATGCCATTCGCATGATGGTAAGCGATACGACCGCTATGGATAGTAGCGAACTAAACATCATGAATAACAAAGCTATGCTTGGCATTCTACTGCGCTCGCCATGCTGAGACATAAAATGTTGAGTCTCATTATGTTCAGTAGTTACTCTGGCTACAATGTCCTTCAAATCGGAACGTAATAGTGCATTTAAGCAGCTGTTTGGCGGGGGAAATAGACATTGCGGTAGTACATACCCAGGCGGCCTTTCGCATACGAGACCTACCACCAGCCAGTAAAAAGATACAAGCAGGTCAAATCAAACTCAATCCGACCAGCATAATTGCGTTTATTGCCAAGCAAAATCATTGGTAGTTATTGTATCTGAATTGCACTGCGCTTACTATCGTCTATCGGGTGCATTGCATATACGGTGTCATGCCACTAAAAAAAAATGGTACAGATTTATAGTAAAGGGAAATGAAATAGAAAATACAGATAAATATTTATTTAAAACTTAGAGCTCTTCCTTCGCATTGCTGGCTTGTGCAGCGGCAGCTTCAACTGAGCCACCTTCTTATTCCCCATGGTGACCAAGCTTGCTCCGGTCACTGATATCTTCGTGGCTATCGTCCTTGACGTTAGCTTCAACTGCTGGCAAAGCTCCTCCACATCAAACTTCAAGTTGCTTATCAGCAGTAAGAATACTAATGCGTGACACAACGCTTTGTCTTTCATCTGTAGTGTACGCACCCTCTTCAAATTTGATATACCAAGGAAATTTTTAATTACTAAATCGTTAAGCGTTGATGAATGTTCGCATACCACAAAATTCTTTTTTGTGATATCTTTCATTAGAGTGCGGTATAGAATTAGCAATGTGTTAGCATATACTGCTAATACAGTCTGTTTCTTAGAGAGTTTCTTCTCAACCATTGTTTTAATGAATGGTATTAATCCGTTTACATACTCTGTGTTCTCCAATTCTTCATAGATCTTGTTATATACTTCTTCTGGTAGCATTTCATCAATTTCATAGACTTTGCTTGCATCCTTAGCATCTCTGTTTATGGGTGGTATGTAAGATTCCTCATCTGTTTTGTTGTAAGATGACAAATCAAGTTGGTCTTCGGTTATATTCTGGCTTATGTCTTGCATCTGTTGTGTGACTGTCTCAACATTAACCTTCAGTTTTTCACGTTGCTCCACCACTTTCTTTTGTTTTTTAGAACCAAACTTCCTGCTCAGCTCTAAATTGGATACTTCTTGCAGTTGTACCGATTCTAAATCAGTTTTTACGTATGGTTTGAGACCAATGTTGCCAGTTTCGAGAAGGCGTACCTTGCCTGTTGAAGCGTTACGTACTAGTAGCAATGTCTTTCCCAGTTGTTCCTGTTCTTCTTGTCCTGCATATACCATATCTGAGACCTCAGTCGCCACAGTTTTGGTTCCAGTCTGTGTGTCTTCAAGCAACAGACAGTCATTTTGCTTAAAATTGTCGGAGACGAATGCATTTTGAAAGTTGATCACTAAAGGGTACTGAGTCTCCTTCGGGTGCACCTCGTCTATTTGTATTTGTGTCATTTTCAGGCCTTCAAAGCCCTTTCTTTTCGCGTAATTTTGAGGTTATGCGAATATAAACACTGCGCAAGTGTCATTTTATTGATTAAGACTTTGTTCCAGTTACGCAGGTATTTTAGGTCAGTTCTTTAAGATATGTAGCATAATTGTTTTATAGAATTTGCTGATGTATGTTTGTTTATTGAATTCATTAAAAATCCAATGGTGAGTATTTTATTCAAAGTATACTTTTATATTAAAATACTGATATTAAAAGGTATTGCTAAGAGGAAAACAAATGAAACTAAACTATTGATTTTTATTTAAAGTACAAATATTTATTTTCTCGTTATAATTAAAATCATAATCAGTCAACGATAATGGTGCTTAACGTCTAATTTAAACAAAATTTCATGTATAGCTACCGGCACGAATCTTGAGCGCTGGCCGTTACTTGCGCAGAAAATAGTTAAATCTTATTTGCTAATAAATCTGTCAAGTTGCACGAATTTCTTGTTGATTTCAAACCTAAACTGATCAATAAGGTACATATTTCATTGGCTTATATAATGGTTTTTAATAGTGTGTAGGTTACTCGTTTCTACGCTTAGATCAGATATATCATGTACTCTGTGGCTTAGATTAATGTGTGGATCACAGTGTGGATTAATGATAGAACTTATTTAGATGTTAAATCTAACTTATCTTATGTTAAACACGACTTAGCCAGTTGTGTAAGCATTTCTTGTGTCTACCTAAGTTAGATCTACTATTTGCTATGAAGTGACATATATCGCAAACAAATTGTTTTATTTGCGCGTGTCTTATTTCATGTTTTCTAAATTCGGTTTCGATTTTGGTTTGGTAAGGACATAAATGACAGGAATATTTAACAAAATGTGTGGAGTAATGTCTTTTTCGTGTAGTTTTTCGACTTAAAATCCTATTGCAATGTGGGCATTGCCAGGTTTTATCCTTAGTATATGATATATCTACTGATTTCCCTTTAGTGTCTATATTCTGTTCGAATAGACTGAGCGTTTCTGACTGAGCGTGTTGAGATATATTCTGGTTTTCTTCAGTATCTTCGTTTAATATGTTTTTATTTTCGTTATGTTTATTAATACTATAATATTTATTAAAAGTAAACCTGTTGGTATTAAAATCATATCCAATTTCTTTATTTTCGTCTACCTCCATTGTTTTAGTATTCGATTCAGTTATATTCCGGTTTTCTTTGCCATGGTTAAAGCTTTTTTTATTTTTGTTGTATCGTGCAGTTATAATTTTATTATTGTTACGAGCGACATCGTAGATACTGCTTGATTCATCAGCAACGATATTTGATATATCGTATTCACTAGAGAAATCTTCTATATCCATAATTTCATCTTCTATATTATTAATTAACGGTGTATCTAAAAAATATTTTATAACATTTGAGTCACTGTATTAAGATTCAAGTATTTGATTTTCGTATTGCAAAAACGGCATGTCATTTATAGCCAAGCAAGTGAAAAGAAATTCTAACCTCTCAATTCATCTTGCCGATGGGAGTTGTATCTTCTAAGGTCGATTTTGAGATAATTTGCATACTCTGCACCGTAAAATACCATTAACTCAGTAAATGGGGGAATATTTTTGATTGTTCTGTCGAGAGAGATATTCCATACAGTAACTGCATTTTATAAAATAAAGAACAGAAATTCCATTAATAACAGTTCCCTGAAGTTGGAATGAGTAGTCGATCTCTATAGTGGTCATACGTGGCTAAATGCTCCAATACCTGTAGTAGAGTTGTCCCCTGTACTGGTATGCGACGAGGTTCTGCTCGCACCAGTGTCGCGCGCAGTTCACATAGCGCATCCAGTTGGAGTTGTTCGCGTCCACCGCGTCCACCACGTGCGACGGCTTGTTGTTGCCGTCGTATAACTAGATTATACATTTAAACTACCTACTCTCTTTAACAATCTAAAAGGCATTATGGCATAAGGTTGGCTGCATCATTATGGCCCAGTAGCCACCCCAATGATACCTTAGTATAATTTAATACGGATTGTCTGGGCTATTCTATTATAATAAATTACAAACTAGTCAGCCCTGAACTCGGGTTGAACGGTAGGCAAAATAAGATTATAAATCACAAAGAAAAATAATCATTAAAATCCATCCATAATCAAAGATAACTACTCTCATTTTGATTGTCGGTTAATAAAACTTTTATTGTCAAGTATCGACAGAAGAAGGAAAACACATTATCTACTATTCTATAGTTCTATATCAGCCCATATACGTCCCACTGCAGGGCACGGGCCTACTCTACAATCGAGAGAATCGATTAAGAGTGGTTAGGCCGTATAGTCCACCACGCTGGCCTACTGCGGGTTGGCGGACTTACATACCGTAGAAATTCTTTAAAATCACTACGGTATGCAGGTTTCCTCACGATGTTTTCCTTCACCGTTAAAGTGCGTGGTGATTGACTATCAATACACACATAACTCCGAAATGTCAGAGGTGTGCCCTGGGATTTGATCCCGCTACCACCGTGAACATGTAGGCAGCCGCGTCTGGTCCGTTACCAACAGGCCACCACGCACGTATCTACTATTAGCATGCTACAAATATAGATTACCTGCCAGCAGTACATGGAACGGATCTCGTTGGTGCGCCGACCCCTGTACGGTCCAAAGCGCATTCCGCGAGGTAGAGTCAGCGTGCTGAACACACCCACACCCGCACCTTTTTACCGCACAATAAAACTATTAGATTTAGATTGTAGGAGTCTTTATTCAAGATTGGTTCAGACATATTATAGTTTTTTATTGCTGTGTAAGGCGAGACGAGCATGCCGTCCGCCTGATGGTAAACGATACGACCGCTCATGGAAAGTAGCAAAAACAAACACCATGATTTACAAAGTAATTGACTTCGCTCGCCATCCTGAGACATAAGATGTTAAGTCACAATATGTCCAGTATTTACTCTGGCTACAATGCCTTTCAAACCGGAACACAACAGCGCATTTACACTGCTATTTGCAGAAGAAATAGACATTGTGGTGGTACCTAGCCAGACGGTAGCTCTCATATGAGAGACCTACCACCAGTAGTCCTGTTTGCGTCCACATTTCAACTTGCGTATATCTAGTTTCGAGCTGGCTAGAATAAATATCTCGATAGGCGAGAGATAAACTTGTCTCAGCTTTAATGATGTATGAATCCAAATTGTCGATTTACCAATAAAGTAAATAAGCCATATATTTATATTAGCCCATATAGGTCCCGATTCTAAGCAAAACAAAAATAAAACTGAACAAAAAGTTATGTAAAGAATTATACCTGGAATGCGCGAGAGCGCCAAGTGCAGGAACACGCTGGGTATAGTGAGCGCGGCGCGAGGCACGAACGAAGGGTACTCGGGCTTGCTTGAAACCTGCGATTTACCCTTTAGATATCTACACGTTTACAGCTGAAAGAGAGATTGCCGGGCGCACACTAACCGTTTTTCTTCCCATCCTCTTTTCTTCCCATTCCCTTCCCGATCTGAGGGTACACATCTATGATCCATGTGTTGTGGAAGTTCATGGGCGGCAGTGATCACAGGTGACTTGAAAGCTAATTTGCCGGAAATATTTATTAAAAAAAAAGGTTCGTATTGTCTCTTCTAGTATATCTGAATGGAAATTACCTTATCGTCCGGAATGACCAACAGTGGTCCATGTATAGAGCAATATGCGTAAACGAAATCATCGCATTTGTCGCAGTCTGTAGAGAAATTTAGATGTTTTAATTGTATCAAAATAATTGTACAAAAACATAACTGGGAACGTCCTTTGAGAGGATGTCACCCTTGGAGTATTTATAATACATAAAGTTGGCCTGATTTATGCAGACAGAGTTCAGATAACAGCCACTTAGGCACTTACATACAAAATCATCAAATGCTGGTTGTTCATTATTACGTTCCTTTTTTTCACTTATTGCCACATTTAAGTCACATAGATTCATTTTTTTGAATAAACGCGTATCAAATTAATATGACTCATTCAGGTCTCAACTCTCAGGCACGAGGCACAAAATACAAATGATTCGATTCCCGCGCTTATAGATTTTTAATAGCAAGCAAAGGAAACTATAGTACACAGCTTTCGTTTAATCACAATTTTTACCATTAGGTAATATACCCGAATCCCTTCTTTCTCTTTTTGAGATCATTCTCAAAATTGAATACCTTGGTAGCGCAGTTGTAGGGTAGGTACTACGGTACAAAGTTGGGCATTGATATTGGATTTTTCTATTCATTATAAGCATAGTCAGGAATTTATTGCCTTATATGGCAATAGGCTCGTCCCCTATCACATTGTAGGACGGAACACACAGAGCGAAACGTGGGTGTCCTGGTAGCATCCCTGCCTACCCCTTCTTATAAAAAGGTGTGAATTTATGTCTCATAAGTGGATTCAACACCTATTCAGTGTTTTCCTAGTATGTATTTTAGATTTTCTCTATATATTAATTTGTTACCCGGTTTTGGAGGCCTGAAGATAAATATAATGAACTGTAATTTATTTAATTAAGAAAAAAGTATCTTAATTGAAAATACCTAATTATGGGATTAAAATGAATATATTTTATTTATTTATTTTATTTTATTAAACTTCTTACGATAATCTTGTACAGGCGCACATAATGCCAAAGGCATTTTCTACCATCCAACCTTCGGAAGATGCAGAAATGAGACAAAAAGGGAAAATATAAACTATTATAATTAAAAATTTTATTCAAATAAATTAACACATTTAAACAAAAGATAAATTGAACCAAATAATCGAATACATTTATTTTTATTTACCTACGTGAAAATGTAAGTACTTGTCTACTTCGTAACATCAATAAAAACATTTATACGAAAAAAAATTACATATCCTCAGGATATCTTTATAAAAACACATTTTTTGTTGCCTTAATAAACTAGTTTGGTTTTTTTAGACGTCATTAGATATTGGTAAACAAATATAAATTAAGAAACAAAATTACATGTATTTCAGATGATTAGAAACAGTATTTATGAAGTAGAAAAATCAAAACCAAAATTAAATTAGATAAATTATAAAGTAGTAAAAAAATCGAAACCATCATAAAATTAGCACTATAACTTAATATGATTAAATTAGAATACTTCAAAAATATTCATTTGTAACATGCTACATTAAAATATAAAAATACATATTTCCAAAATAAATAATAAAATAATCGATTAAATAATAATGAATCTAGTAAAGATATATCCACGGCCTTATTAACAGACAGTTTTAAAATCTATTTTAGTTATCGAATTTTTGTTTTCTTCCCTCAAATCGAATTCAAGTCATTCGAAAGGGTCAAAACATTCGATAACTAAAATAGGTTTTAAATCTGTCTATGAATAAGGTCGTGGTGGCTCCGCCGGTGAATATAATTTAATTTTATTTTGATAAATGAACTGCTACTAGTTTTCAAATCGTTTTTTTTAAAGAAATATTGTATATATATTTTTTGTTTATACATATAGTATACGTAATATTACGCGTACGTATTGCCATAGCATGTAATTACCGACTAGAGTCGATCTACCGAGACGGAGGTCGCGAGTTCAAATCCCAAAGTACACCTGTAACTTAGGAGTCATGTGAGTATTGATACATAGTCAATTACCACGCATTTTCAAGTAAAATATCGTGATGAAACTTGCATTCCATAGAGATTTACGTATTTTCAATGTACGTGAAGTCAGCCTACAATAAGCCAGCTTTTATAGCCTAACCTCTGTAAATCGAATTCTCGATTGTAGAATAAGCCCGTGACTAGCAGAGGGTGTACATTGACGCTTTTTTATCTTAAATGTTACGAATCCTAGGTACGTCGATCCATATTTTGATGTTTATATTTTTTAGAAAATATTTCTTTAACTGGATTATATTATTGTTGATTTTCCCAAAATAGAATTTAAATAATTCGCAACATGGCATATTGATAAATGATACTTTAACGCAATGGCACAAATCACATTGTGGGTTGGCAGACTACATATTTTTAAAATTATTGTAAAACCATCTGAAGGTTTACTCAAAATATCTTATTGTTTCTTTTTTTATTAAATATAATCATACACACATTAAATATTACAGTGTTGAGTCGTAGGTAATATAACAAACTACGAGATATTTCGTGAAAACAAAACTCACCAACAATATTTACCATGGGCACAGGGATCGAACCTGCGACCTTCGTATAGGCACCCCTTTTTGCTACTGACTAGACTATCTGTCACTTAAATTTGGTATTACAATATTCTCTTATTCATATGGACGCGTAAATGTGTTTTTAAACTACTACTCTGGTTAAATTTCTTGTCACATATGTCACATTTATATGGTCTCTCACCAGAATGTATGCGTAAATGTTTTTTTAAACTACCACTTTGAGTAAATTTCTTCTCACATATGTCACATTTATATGGTCTCTCACCAGAATGTATGCGTAAATGTGTTATTAAACTGCTACTATAAGTAAATTTCTTGGTACATATATTGCATTTATATGGTCTCTCACCAGAGTGTACGCGTAAATGTTTTTGCAAATCACTACTTTGAGTAAACTTCTTGTCACATATGTTGCATTTATATGGTCTCTCACCAGAGTGTACGCGTAAATGTCTTATTAAACTGCTACTTTGAGTAAATTTCTTCTCACATATATCGCATTTATATGATCTCTCACCAGAAATTACGCGTAAATTTATTTTCAAATTACCACTTTCAGTGAATTTCTTGTTATTCAAATCACATGTGTTGTTGTTTGTTGTTTGTAGTTTTTCCGTAATATCGGTTTTGATTTGTTTTAGTTTTTTGTAAGACTCGTGTACTCTTAGATGTTTAACCAGAAGATTTTTATCATGAAAATATTTACCACAATCGTTACAAATAAATTCTTGGTCATTGTCAGCACTCTTCAAACGACGTTGTTTAACTTTCTCAAGTATCTTGTCACATATTTTAACATCTTCGTTGGGTCTAAGGTTCGTTTCATTTTGCGCTTTTGGTTTTCTTGGTTCTATTATTTGTGTGGAAGGCTTAATGTCTTGTTTAATATTTTGGTTTTCATCTAACTTAAGCCGTTTCTTTGGAGGTACACCTAAATATGAACAAAAACATATCACTCTTACATAATACGGGACTTCATTTACATTTATTAAAAAATGAGAGGGTCGTGAGGAGTTGCAATGTATTGATTAGTTAAATTATGTGGTCGACGGCTCTGTATGACGTGTTACATATTTACCCATTTATTACAACTCAAGACCCTTCAGCGTTGCATTGGCACGGCGTCCCGAACTATCCGCTGTTTGGAGAAACCTTAATACTAAAATCAATCAGGTCACGTAGGCAGGCTTAAAAAGATTAAAAATATTTTTCTTACCAAATTTCTGCGCGTATCCAGCCGGCGAATTGTATCTCCGCAGATCAATATGAAGTAGGTTGGCGAATTCGCTCCCGTAGAAAACCATCAGTTCAGTGAAACGGGGTATGATTTTGATAGTTCTACAATGCATAAAATATATATTATCCAGAGTGCGACCGAAAACGAAGCCAGGTGGTAATTTTAGTGATTACAGACACAATGCAACGAAGTCCTTCTTAAGTCCTTCTAAGGGGACTGTTTTTGTTCAAAATAATGCCCTTTTTTTTTCCATTTATTTAGGATAACAAACAATAGTACAATACAATTTGTAACACATATTTAAATATACATATGGTGGAGAATAAATGTACTACCCACAACGTTATCCACGGATTACTGAACATGATGTTTACAAAAGTGACGCGATCGTTTACTGAATTAAAATTTAAACAAAAATAATATTGCTGTTTAAGCTAAAACAAATAGAAAAAAGAAACAAACACTAAAAATACATTTTGGAAGACAAAAAAAAAATTCTATATAAAGTATATCACTTACTTTTTACAGGCATTAATTATAACAATATAATATACGTCTTATTTCTTGCTACTACGAGTATAACAATTTGTGTTAGGTATATGGATAAAAAAAATAATAATATAAAAACTAATGAATAGTAACAATAAAACTTAACTTAGAATCTACATTGTGTCATCATTCCAAATCACCATTCTGAGACTCCTGTCTCAACAAAAGCATTTTAATTGCCTCGGCTTTAAAACTTGACGCGGAAGTAGAGATAATGTCAATAGAGGAGAATACGCTGTTGTATGCTTCTGCCATTCTGCGTAACGGTGAACGCAGTCCAGCATTAGTACGACTAGTATTTGTAGCAAACAGGCGGCGCTCACGCACTGCACGCCCTATAATCGTACGAGGGACTGAATAACTGAAATTTTTGACCAAGTCAGTGCAGTCAAATTTGTTATGGCATATAGCATGTAAAACCATAATTTCCAAGAGCGAACGTCTTGATTTTAATGTTAAGAGATGGTATTTGGAAAGCAGTTCGTTATAGTGTAATTTCGACTGAAAACACTTATAATGCATTACTCGCAGAAATTTCCGCTGAATTTTTTCTAGTTCTGCATTATATTTGTTGTAAAAGGGACTCCAAACTGGGACTGCGTATTCCACTTGAGGACGTATTAAAGACTTATAAAGATGTAAGTATGTAGATGGACGACGGAAGTCTTTTGAGGCACGCATTACAAAACCGTACATTTTAAAAGCGTTATTAATTATTTTGTTCACATGCGAATCAAGGTGAAGTTTATCATCTAGTTGGACACCAAGATCCCGGACGGTATCAACTCTAGTAATAAAAGAATTATTGAGGCAGTAGTTAAAGTTAATTTTGTTTTTTTTTTTAGAAAATGTAATTTTGTGGCATTTATTTAGGCTCAAGTTTAACTTATTTGTTCGACAATACAATGAAAAACGATCAAGATCTGACTGAAGAAGTAGACAGTCGTTATAATTTGTTACAGTTTTAAAAACCTTTAGGTCGTCCGCATAAAGAAGAAATTTTGAGTTTGTGAAACAGGATGTCACGTCATTAATGAAGATATTAAACAAAAGAGGTCCTAGGATTGAACCTTGCGGTACACCCGAAGTAACAAAAATAGAGCCCGATTGCACTCCATTGACTACTACTTTTTGAGTCCTATTAGTTACATAGGACGCAAACCATCGCAGTAGATTCCCTCTAATTCCATTAAATGCAATTTTGTTAAGTAGTATTTCGTGGTCCACTCTATCAAAAGCCTTCTCAAAGTCAGTATACACCGCGTCAATTTGATGTTGCTGGTCAATACCGTCAAAAAGGTAGGATGTATAAAGCAACAGATTACTAATCGTAGATCTTTTTTTGGTAAATCCATGCTGTGCCTGTGAGATAATACGGTGCATAAATGGGTATATTTCGTCATGTATAAGTTTTTCGAAGACCTTTGACAGAGCGGAGAGAATGGAGATAGGGCGATATTTCTCCACATCATGTTTAGAGCCACTTTTATGAACAGGCACAATATTTGCAGACTTCCATGACTCAGGACAGACACCACAAGATAGACATTTGTTGAAAATTATAAATAGTGGAAGAGAGATAGTTTTATAGGTATTTTTTAAGAAGAGTGGTGGTATACCATCTGGCCCTGCTCCTTTACTGTCATCAAGTCCTTTAAGAGCATTTTGGATTTTGTCTAGAGAGAGATGTATGTCACAGATATTGACATCTGCATCGGTGCTGCCGAAAGTAGGCTCCCAACCGTCGGGGTCAAAGGTCGAAGGCTCGTACACAGACTGGAAAAAAGTTGAAAATAAGCTACATACAGTACCTGGATCCTCGGTCGATGTATCCTTATAGAAGATAGTGGAAGGTATTGTTACCGATTTTTTGCGATTAGCTACATAAGACCAAAAAAGCTTCATATTGATATTTACACTATCCTCAATTGAAGTTATATAATTTTTGAAGCTTTTATGGCACTCATTTTTAAATCTTTGTCTGTATATTGAAAATGTCTCGTAATCACTTACATTTTTGAACTTCTTCCACTTGATCCATGCAGATTTTTTGTTCTTGGCTATATGGACCAGCGACTCAGGAAACCAAATAGGGTATTTGGTGTTTTTTGGCCGTGATAATGGTGTGTGTAATTTGATCGCCTCGTAGATCTTTTCATAGAGGTATGCAAGAGCCTCTTCGGGTGATAAACTTTTTAAGGAACTGGACCAATCAACATTACCTACATAAAGGTTTACTGAAGCAAAGTCTGTTCTGCGGTAATTGAATTTGCCAGGACGGTTACGAGCACACTTCTTAACATTAATGTCTAAGGAGATATCAACATAAAAAGGTGGGTGAAAATTATCGATTGGTAACAAAGCATCAACCATTTTAGAGGGAATACAATATGTGTTCGAAAAAAAATAAGTCTAGTATGCGACCCTTGTAGTTAGCAAAACCGTGGTATTGCTTTAAATGATGTTGGGCGCAAGTGTTTAATAGTGCTCGAGCGGCCTGCGAACTGATGCTATTTGAGGTACAATCCATATAAGAATGTTTGTTTACCCAATCAAGTGAAGGGAGATTAAAATCTCCGGCGAGTATTATAGAGTCTACTTCATCATTCCCCAACACCGAAGTTAACGCGTCCATATATTGAATATAAATGTCATCTTTCGTATGTGGAGGTATGTAGCAAGCAGCTATTACATGATGTCGTGTTCCATCCTTACAAGGGAGTTTAACAACAACGTGCTCAGGAAGGAGTATGCGTAATTCAATTGCAGTCGGGCATAATTCTCGCAACACTGCGATGAGTACACCGCCACCATCTCTCCGATTTGTGACGCTTCGACAGCGATCACAGCGAAATATAGAATACCGTTGGTCAATAAATTCATTGTTAGAGATATCTGAAATGAGCCAAGTTTCTGTCAAAATTATTATGTCGTAGGAGTTTGATAAGACGTTCAGGTACAAAGTATTAAGTTTGCTACGAATACCTCTACAATTTTGGTAATAGATGGTAATTTTATCAGGCATTTTGTAAATAAAATCGATATATAATATTAATTTTCATATTTATAATATAACAATATGAGTAAGAAGCACACAACAACGTTATTGAAGTAAAATTAATGTTCAATAGCAAATCCGACAATCTATCTCCCATGCGATAATAGTGAGTTTGACATGAAGACAACCAAAAAATATTACAAACAATTTTAAAAAATAAATTATTATAATTAAACCAAGTTTTAAAAAATAGAAAAAAATTAAAAAGACTTTTCCCTGTTGACAAAATCATACAGTACATAATTTTGATTTTGTTTGAAAACAGTTGTTTAGTATATGCATCGTAAATCTTGTATAAGTGAAAATTCAATAATTTCATAAGTATTATAGCGTATATAATATTATTGCGTGTCTGACCTCGCTGTACTGCTCTTCTTGAACTTAGTGACGATATCACATTCATGTCGTATGACGAACGCTGGAGAGGTGTCTTTTTCTCTCGCCAGAATAGTAGCGTTTTTGATCCAGACATATTTATAGTTGTTAATTTTGGCCGCTTCTCTGCATTTACGAAACAACTGCTTATTACGTAATGTTAGGTGTTCATTCATATAAACAGTGTGTGAAGCACCCGCAATACCAAGGCGATCGGAGGTGAGGCCTTTGACTATGCGAAACGCAGACAATACATTATCCCTCAGAATGCGGGAGGTAAACTTGACTATAATATTTATAGGCTTAACCCTTTATAGGCTTAACCACCACTTGCGACGGCTTGTAAGTCCAAATACGTGGCTAAATGCTAATACCTGTAGTAGAGTTGTCCCCGGTACTGGTATGCGACGAGGTTCTGCTCGCACCAGTGTCGCGCGCAGTTCACATAGCGCATCCAGTTGGAGTTGTTCGCGTCCGCCGCGTCCACCACGTGCGACGGTTTGTTGTCGCCGTCGTATATCTATCGCGCAATAAGTCCAGATACTTGGCTAAGTGAAGTCTTAGAGGTCCGGTACACGAGCAAGACTTGATGGCTAGTGATATTAGGCAACTGAACAAGTTTTCACAAATAGTTTGACCAAACAATAAAGCATAATGAAGTGAAGTGACCAGACATAATCCATAACTACTAGAAGTTATAAGTCCAAATTTAACTACTTGGGGAAGAAAGGGTAGAAAAACTATTCCTTATAAGAAAATAATTTTATTGTTGACAGATTTCACAATGTACACAAATTATGGTTAGTTGCAGGCAGCATACAACAGGTCGTTGGGGAAATCCTTGAGAGCACCGAAACAAATGTTTGTGTGATCCGCAGGTATTTGTTTCGGGTCTGGGTGTTTGGGAGAGCGAAAAGTCTTTCGTAGTTCCTGATACCCACGACACAAGACTAGATCTTAGTATGAGGTCAGGACTATGCATGTGACTGTTGGGTGTATTTATTAATTTATATTATACCTGCCAGCAGTACATGGAACGGATCTCGTTGGTGCGCCGACCCCTGTACGGTCCGAAGCGCACTCCGCGAGGTAGAGTCAGCGTGCTGAACACACCCACACCCGCACCTTTGCACCGTTTTAGTAACTTTATTTTGTTAGATCTGATAAAAGGTTATGGTATGTGGATAGACTAATTTATTTTAAAATTAGGTAGTTCTTTAGAAAATTGTAGGGATAATTTTGATTTTATAGGCAAGTGTAATAACGTTTTTTTCCTTAATAAAGAAAATAAAATAAAATAAAGTGTGGTGGACAGTAAATAAAGTGGAATAAAATAAAGTGGTTAGGCCATATGGCCTCGATTGTAGAGTAAGCCCGTGACCTGCAATGGGACGTATATATGAACTAATACAGCAAAAATCCCCTATTGGTAATCTACCTCACAGTAATTAAACACGCCTGCTTATTTATTAAAGTAGGTAAATATTAAAATAGACATTCACTTAATTCGTCTCATTTAAACCTTTACCTCCTGCCTAAGGTCACTTTTAGACCAAAGCCGAATTTTCGGTCATAGTAAAATGCTAACTTACCTGGTATGCGCGAGGGCGCCAAGTGCAGGAACACGCTGGGTATAGTGAGCGCGGCGCGAGGCACGAACGAAGGGTACTTGGGCTTGCTTGAAGCCTAGCATTTATAGGATCTTACGTAAATTTCTAGCTTTATTACCGAGTCTTTCATAAGTATTATGACATTCACCCGGAGAGACTCGTAATAGTAGTAATACAAAAATAAAAAACGAAGTTGAATTTTGAAGTTTTTATTGCAGAATTGAAGAAATCATTCCTATAATAGAGAAGGAGGTAAATAAATAATCATACGTATTCATTAAGACTCCGAACACCGAAGTCCGAGATAAATAGTTACTATATAAGTAGCTATGGCGGGACGACTTGCACAAGAGGGCCGGCAGCGACTGCATGCGTGGAGCAGTAGACCGGGCTCTGTGCCGTACCTGGGAGAGGCCTATGTCCAGCAGTGGACTGCAACGGGCTGATGATGATGATGATGATGAAGTAGCTACAATGCAACGGTTACATGGGCTTCTTTTTGAAGTAAAACATCTTTATCTTTGTAATTTGATAGAACAATGGTCATTATGGACTAAGACGGGTTAACAGTTATGAATGATATGTCCACGTACAGACATCGGTCAGTTATTTTATTACACAGGGTTATCAAGACCGCGACCGAAAACGAAGCTAGGTGGTATTATTAGTGACTTCAGACACAATGCAACTAAAAATTTTGCAATAAAATAGACCAATTTTTGTAGGTTTTTACTGATCGTCGTATTTGGGGGATAAATACATAGCTTTCCTAAAATAATTAAGTACATATTTTTATTCTTGAATACACAATGGTAAGGGTTTAAATTGCTATTTTCGCATAATCCAGGTATTTACCACCGAAACATATTTAAAAATTAGACGAAACCTTTAGTTGCGTTGTGTCTTTAACCACTAAAACTACCACTTGGCTTCGTTTTTGGTCGCAGTCTTGTTATACCCGGTATGTGTTAGAACATATAGATTAAATTATGAAATGATTAATTCTACAACGTATAAAAGCCCTCACCTTGTCATCGGGTATGACGAGCAGCGGCCCGTGTATTGCGCAGTACTCGTACACGAAGTCCGCACATTTCTCGCAAACTGTTAGAAAATAGACATGCATCCCACGTTTTATCAATGGAACTGTCGTTTTTTTGGTTGTTGAGTCTCGGGCTCAGCAGTGGGATTATGGACGGTATTACTGATGTATACTTGACTTTATAAAGCAGAAGTCCCGAAATATGATGAACCTCTTGTCGTACTTTTTTTATTTTATTTTACGAATTAAAGTTCATCAATAGAAATTCTTTGTTACTAATAAGTACCTAATAAGAGATTACATTTGGTGACACTTTCTAATTGTATCTCCAGGACGATGAACACAACATGTAAATAATGAAGCTTATCTTTTGGCATATTTTGGTTTTCAAAAGACTCATGCTTGATGCAAACGCGAGACCTCGACATACTCCTTCAAACCGTTTCTCTCGGTAAAAAAAATATTCCTGTAACTTTTTTTATAGCTTTCGCAGGCAGACCAGCATGCGGTCCGCCTGATGGTAAGCGGTCACCGAAGCTCATGGACCTTCGCAGTGCCAAGGGTCCAGCACAGCAAGGTCGCTGTCTACACAATTACGCACCGAACTTAGTTATAGCCCCCCGAATATCTCAATTACGAATCCGTTTCTTAAACAGAGTGATCTTTTCTTTCATTCTACAAAATACAATTATGTTTAAAGAATTTTATTCTCATAAGAAATTCAGTATTCACATTTGAGATAGATGCATGAAATAATACAAAATAAATTAGACAATAAAATTGGTAATAGGTATTCATTGTAACATAATATAACTTTATTTTTAAAACTGTTTACATTTTCCCTGTCTTACACAATTTGGTAGTTTATTAAATAATGCTCCTTCATACAGAACTATGAATTATTATTTTTCCGGCAGCGACTGGATGCATAAAACAGCAGACCGGGTTCTGGGGCGTACCTTGGGAGAGGCCTATGTGGACTGCAACGGGCTCATGATGATGATGGTGACACGGAAAATGTACTTTAACAATAATTTGAAATCCAGGCGGGAGCAGTTGGCCTCCCCTGCTCCCAACCTTGATTATATCCATTTTCCTCGTTCGTAAGCTAAGTGGAACTTCGAAAACTCGACCTGGGATTCAAACCCATGACCCTAAGACAACACAGCAGCTAAGACTACTAAGATGTAAATACGGTACTTACAGACATATTCGTCTAAGTTGGGCTCCTCCGGCTCATAATAGCTGATGCGAGGCTTCTGACGCAACTTCATCTTGCTCATCTGCAAATCAAACATGTTTGGAACAACTGAAATTAAGGGGGAAGGGCTAGTATTTGCTTTTTTATTTTTATTTTTAGCTGTGGCAATCTCGGCCAGGTCTCTGATAGGCTCTCCAGAGTCCAGGGCTCTATAGCCTCCATTACCCCATCTTCACCATATGCAAGCTTTTTACCCTTAAATTACTGAAATAAGGTATATTTCCTTAGATTAGTAATTGAAATAAGCAGTTTGTTTAGTTTTAACTTTTTGAAATTTTCATTTGGTAAGGTTTATTATAACACACTTAAAGTTACCAAAATATACCGTTGTTTATTACTTAGTCGCTTATTATTGTTCAGGTGAGGACAAATTATCAATACATCAGCTATGATTATCGGTATGAAATATATTTTTCAACTTACGTTTTCTGCAGAAACTGTGCTCACCGCTTGCACAAAATGATTTTCCCGCCATTTGTTTGCATTTTGGCGCCTTTGCTAAACCAACGAAACAAAACGATTCGTTATATCAGTAATTGATTAATGTTAGCAAAAAAAACGACAATTTAAATTTATGATAATTAAAATGATGTACAGAAAATGTTCATAATTTTATTTTTTACAAATACTCCGATACTTAAAAATTAAATATTTTGTATTCACTTTGCTAATATTTGAATAAAACGCTGTGAAATCGACTTTCTATCTTCAAGTTTTCGCATCTCTAGTCTCAGGCCTTGGGACACATAGTCTGTGTTGGGACATTAATTATTTTGAAAGAATGGCTAAAATATGTAAGCCACATAAAGTGTTTTCTGTTAAATGAATATTTATTACAAAAATGTATTTTGAATATCCGATCATTATCTATTAATTGGCTATTTGACTAATTTCTGAAAAGTGTTTTAAAGTCTAGATATAATCACTCTATACCTCTTCAAACTATTAATTTATTTTTAAAGAGTTGTTTATAACGAATAAACATATTTTTCAGTTTTATCATCATATATGTCACCAAAACGGTAGGTCACGTGACTTTGAAAAAGTTACGTCACGCTTTATAAATGGTGAATGATCTTAGTGGCAGAGATGAATGAAAATTGGCTATTTGACTAATTTCTGAAAAGTGTTTTAAAGTCTAGATATAATCACTCTATACCTCTTCAAACTATTAATTTATTTTTAAAGAGTTGTATAAAACGAATAAACATATTTTTCAGTTTTATCATCATATATGTCACCAAAACGGTAGGTCACGTGACTTTGAAAAAGTTACGTCACGCTTTATAAATGGTGAATGATCTTAGTGGCAGAGATGAATGAAAATTGTAAATCGTGACATCACACGCTGCACAATGACAGCTTGTCGTGTTTTGTTACATTTAATCAACAGATAAAAAATGGCAAACTTATTTTAGACAATTTAAATATTTATAATTTAGATAAATGTAAATAAAAATACCTATAATTATTGTTTACCAAAAAGCTATCATATGCAACACATTTTATAATTTATTGCCACAACTGTCAAATACCCAATTGAAAATCGTGACATCACACGCTGCACAATGACAGCTTGTCGTGTTTTGTTACATTTAATCAACAGATAAAAAATGGCAAACTTATTTTAGATAATTTAAATATTTATAATTTAGATAAATGTAAATAAAAATACCTATAATTATTGTTTACTAAAAAGCTATCATATGCAACACATTTTATAATTTATTGCCACAACAGTCAAATACCCAATTACAATACATTTAGCCCCACGTTGTGACTAATCTTACTTGCGCAACTAATAGTCATTTTCATCTATAACAGGAAAGTATTCAACACTTGCGTTGTAAATACTATAGAGTAAGGAATCACTACGTTCTAGTAAATACATCAAAATAGTAATGATTACATGATTGGAATCATAATTGGAATTATTTTAGACTCGAATAAATGTCTCATCTGGTAATAGTCGATTATTTAGTCGATAGAAGTTTTACAGGCAGCTGTCAAGTCAACACTAGGGTCAACAATTTGAACAAATTATTTTCGCAATTTTTATGTTATTTAAAACTAAATAGTTTAAATATTATTCAGTTTTAAATTATTTTAAGTGAGTAAGAAGTTATGCATCAGTATTGTATTCAATAAATTAGTGGAATTATTTGTACAGTGGTTTTTTATTATGGCTAACATGAAAAAATATAAATCTAATAAGTTTGTAAAAGTAAGTAATTTTCATTACATCTCTTGATAAACTGTGAAAGTAAATTTGTCATGAATAGTCGAGATGGCTGTTTATCATATACTTTACAGAGATTAACATTCTAAACGTTAGTTATAAATATATAGCTGGTAGACCTAGTTTACCATAAAGAATAGTGCAAATTTCTTATAAGTATGTTGTAATTCGGGCTTATGCTGTGTAAATACGGCTTCCAAAAGGCCGGTGTCTCAACCATGCATTGTAATTAAATTGTAGTGCCATTATAAAACAATAAGATTTTCATAATATTTTTTTAAATATTTTATCATTTGCAGGCTTGCAGGATATGTCTAGCGATGGACAGAAAGATGTATCATATTAAGAAATTCAATTTGTCTGTATATTATGAAGAAATTACTGGAATTAGTGTAAGTGTAAATTGAAAATGTTACTGTATGAAAACCAGAACTTAGAAGGTCATAAACCTTCTTTGTTTATGAACATAATTTCTCAAGTGTTTTTTTTATTTTTCACAATCTCAATACACAACCGGCAGATGGATGATTAAATTTAAATTATTTTATTTTAACATCCAACTCGTAGGAAATAAATTATTATATATTTATATATTTTATAATTATTAAAATATTAATTTTAGGTATAATTTTACCAATATTTTTATTGCAAACGGTATAATTTTCACAATGTCTGTGTACGATGAATGTAGTAGTGAAGAGTTCTTTTCGGCGTGTAGTGATGACAGCTTTGCTAGTATTCCTTCAATAGCCGATACTCTCTCATCTCAGTTCTCTGACGTCCCAAGTAATTTAAATGTAGTCCATATAAACTCTCAGAGTATTCCTGCTCATTACACTGATATGCTGGCTAGTTTTGACTGTACCCATATTCATGCTATCCTTGTTTCCGAATCTTGGTTAAAACCTTGCCTCTCTTCTTCTTCTTTCTCACTTCCGGGGTTCCATCTCATCAGAAATGATCGCACAGCATGTGGTGGAGGCGGTGTTGCCATCTTTCTCCGGACTCATCTTCGTTACAAAATAGTTAGTGTATCACCGCAACCTCCACCCTCAAATGCTGGCGAACATATTTTCTTGGAGGTGGAATTCTCCCATAAGAAAATATTACTCGGTGTTTATTATTGCCCATCGCTTCGTATTGACTTTTTCTCTTCTCTTGAAATTATTCTAGAAAACTTAGTCCCATCGTACAGTCAAACCATAATCATGGGTGACTTTAATACCTGTCTCCTCAAGAACGATCGTCGTTCTTCTTCCTTTCTGAATTCTATCCAGTCCTGTAATCTTTCCGTTCTTCCTCTCAGTGCCACTCACCATCCTCCTCACTGTACGCCTTCACTTCTCGACCTCATCCTCGTCTCCTCCCTAAATCATGTTGTAAAACATGGACAATGTCCTGCTGACGCCTTTTCTTTTCATGACCTTTTATTCCTATCCTATCGTGTCCATCCGCCAAAAGCCTCTCCCAAAATCCTTTTGCAACGGAACTTTCAGGGTATGAACCTTGTTGACCTTCGCAAGGATGCGGACAATATTGACTGGAGTTCAATTTACCAGGCTGACTGTATTGACGAAAAAGTCCTAATATTTACACATAAATTAATCGGTCTCTACGACACGCATGCACCAGTTCGGCCAATAAAGGTGAAACATCTACCGGCACCCTGGCTTACTGCCGAAATTAAGGAGTTGCTCAAGAAAAAAGCATCGGCCAAGTCCAGATACAATCACCGTCCTAGCGAGTTGAATTGGCTTAAGTACATCGCCATTCGGAATCACTGCAGTAAGGTGTGTAGGAACGCTCAACGCCGACATATTCACAGTTCAGTTGAAAATGGAGATTCGGCTAAAGTCTGGAAATTTCTTCAGACTCTGGGAGTGGGTAAATCTCGTAATAATTATATTCCTGTATCTGTAGACATAAATTCCTTGAATCAACACTTTTCGTCTCCATCGTATTTTAATACAATGGTCAAAGATAACACTATTAAACATCTTTCTACCTGCCAGACTCCCGATTGTCCTGCTTTTGTCTTCAAACAATTTGCTAGTTGTGATGTTAGGAAGACCATCACGCTTATTTCGTTTAATGCGGTCGGAAGTGACCATGTCAGCCGTAATATGATTCTTCCTATCCTAGACGAAATCCTTCCTATAATCTCCCACATCCTCAACCATTCCGTTTCCACAGGAATATTTCCTACCTCTTGGAAAGAGGCACACATTATTCCTATCCCTAAAAAACCTAATGCCTCTGCACTTTCCGAATTTCGACCAATATCCATTCTTCCATTCCTATCCAAAGTTCTTGAACGTTTGATCCATACCCAACTGAATAATTTCCTTTCCAAAAATAATCTCCTTAATCCTTTCCAATCGGGATTTCGTTCTGGGCATAGTACAACCACCACTCTGACGCATATTACGGATGGCATGAGATCTGGTATGGAAGAGGGCAAGCTGACAGTTCTAGCGTTGCTGGACTTCAGCAATGCCTTCAACACCGTCGATTTTGACGTACTACTCAGCGTGATGTTTTCCCTCAACATATCTCCAACGGCACTTGACTGGTTTCATAGTTACCTGTACGGGCGCCGGCAACGCATCTGCATCGAGGAGAATTTTTCCTCTTGGTGCTCAGTGTCTGCTGGCGTACCACAGGGCGGCGTGCTTTCTCCTCTACTTTTTGCTATTTTTATTAATTCTATCACTAATCACCTTCATTCTTCCTACCACCTCTACGCTGATGATCTCCAAATTTACTCTCAGGCCCCTTTGGACAGGATGGTTGATGCAATCTCAACGATTAATGTTGATATCCAACACATTTGCGATTGGAGCAAACGGCATGGCTTGACGCTGAATCCAAATAAGACTCAGGCAATTGTTGTTGGCAGTCCCAGGTTGATAGCAAAACTTAATTGGGCCCAGCTGCCGTGTGTTGCTTGTGATGGTGTTACCATCCCCTACAGCGACACTGTAAGAAATTTGGGGCTGAATATAGACAAAGGCCTCACCTGGGGTCCGCAAATTCGAGATGTAAGTCGAAAGTTGTTTACTTCAGCTCGATCCTTGCGAAGGTTACACAATTTCCTACCCGTTACCACGAAGAAATCGCTTGCGCAAACACTCCTCCTCCCCATCCTTGATTATGCCGATGTCAGCTATCTAGATCTCACCGAGGACCAGCTAAATAAACTTGAGCGTCTTCAGAATTTCTGCATAAGATTCATATTTGGTCTACGTAAATATGATCATGTTTCCGAGTTTCGTGCTAAGCTCAAGTGGTTACCTATACGACTTCGCCGGAATACTCACATTCTTTCTCTTCTTTACAATATTTTGTTTAATCCTCTCACCCCTTCTTATCTTAAAGAACGATTTGTCTTTCTTCATGACTCACATACGAGGTCCTTGAGGTCGTCCGAGAACTTAAAGTTGAGAATGCCCGCCCACACTACAACATTTATGGACAAATCTTTCGGTGTCGTAGCTGTTCGCTTGTGGAATGCACTACCCGTTGTGGTGAGGCAGGCTCAAACTCTGTCATCTTTTAAGAAGCTAGTAAAAGAGCACTACCTTTCTTCTTAAACAGATTTACTGATTAATATTATTTCCTTTATTTAAATATATTGGTAATATATTTATATATGTATGTTTATTTACATATAAATGTATTTATGTATGTCTATATACATTAATTATGTAGTTTTTGTAAATTTATGTATAAATAGTATTATTTATTTGAGCTTTTATTGCCTTTATCATACACTGCCCTTTCTTTCTCCCTCTCATAAATCCATCCAATGGTTGTCTGGTAGAGATTGCCTTAGTGCGATAAGACCGCCATTTGTACTTTGTTGTTTTGTTGTCTATATATATCTGTTGTTACATTTTTGTGTACAATAAAGAATATAAATAAAAAAAAAAAATAATAATTTTATTGAATTCTAATGTTCAACACCATTAACTTTAAAAAAAAATGATTTATTCATTTTTTGTTCTACCATCTGATTTCGAAAGAAGTTTTCACTAGAGAAGAATGGACATGTAACTAGCATTGCATAGATTTGGACCTGCAACCACTGTAAACATATTGGTTTTGTCTGGTCTATTAACAACAGGTTACCATGCACATATCTACCAAAATCATCAAAAAATTCCTAGAGATCTAGAACTCTATAGGCAATAAGAGTGGATCTGGTCAACTCTGGAAAGTCAAGACAAATCCATGGTGTACAGTGGGAGAGGCCTATGTCCAGCAGTGGATTGCAATAGGGTGATAATAATGATGCAATAATTTTACTAATTTTGTTTTTGTGATAGGTCAAAGGAAATAAGGATGGTCTGCCACAAAAGTTGTGTTGGGAGTGTACTCACCGATTGGTGGCATGCAACAGGTTTAAAAGCAAAGCTTTGAGAAGTCACACGCTCATGACAGAACTACTGCAGGCTGCAAAATATGTAAGATTTAAATGATATAACAAGTTTTGAAACAAAAAAAAAAAAATTTTTTGACAGATTTGGTTTAATTTTTACATTTTTCAACTTCTTGATGTTTTGAATACTTTACAGTTTTCGTGGTCACTGGGCGGACACTGAAATCCGTAAAAATTGTTTTATTTCAATGTAACATTTGCGTAAATCAAAGAAACCATTATATGAAATAGAATGAAAATTGCATTGAAAAATTGACAGCCTCTGTGGTGTAATTAGTTGCAGGCTGTAACAAAATTGAGTAGAATGAAGATAATTGCATTCATAAGCTCTCCAGCTATGAAATGAGACAGCAGGTTCAATCTTCCCACCAAGACAAAAGCAAGTTTTGATTTATCAGACCAAAAAATCTCTCGTAGTTCCAGATATTCACAACACAAGATTGAATATGAATATGAAATCAGGGGTATTAATGTGACTTTTGGGTCTATCCGTATCAGCCCGTATAAGTCGCACTGGAGGGCACGGGCCTCCTCTAGAATCTATAGAACGATTTAGGGGGTTGGGCCCTATAGTCCACAGTTCTGTATTAATTAACTAAAAAAATTTTTGTAAACTTTCAGCTGACATCACAAAACCTTACCACAATAGACAGAGATTCAAATGAGCTAACAACAAAATTGTCCCAAAGAATATTTGAATCAGACCATTTGGATGTTGTACTAGAACACCCACAATCCATAGACAATGTAGAACTACAAGACATTAAAAATGACATAGAGTTGTCAGACACTAAGAACGACATAGAGTTGTCAGAGACAAAAAACGACATAGAATTGTTGTCAGAGATTAAAATTGAGAATGATTATAGCTCAAGTGACGAAATATTGTCAAAGAAAAATTATGTAAAGGAAGTTAGTGTTAAAATTGACAAAAGAAAGAAACCAGCGAAAGAAGTGCTTAACCAGGATATATTCAACATAACAGATTTGAGTTATGAAGAACAGTTGTTTGAGATCAAAAAGAGGAGGGAATCGGCCAATTATAAAAACTCAGAATATAAGTGTATGGAATGTTTTAAAGGGTTCCTAGATGTTGGTGCATTTAAAAGCCACATCGCTAGGCATTCTGATGTAAGTATTTTTATTGCCTAGAATGACTCAAGAAGTAATAATAATAATATAGCTATAACATAACCACGAAAGAAAATACATACAATATTTATCAAAGTAAATCAAACAAAGAAACAAATAACTGGTGGTAGGTCTCTCATATGTGAGAGGCCTGGGTAGGTACCACCGCAATGTCTATTTCTCCAAACAGCAGTGTAAATGCACTGTTGTGTTCCGGTTTGAAGGACATTGTAGCCAGAGTAACTACTGGATATTAGGACACAACATCATCATTAACATCCTCAGGATGGCGAGCGCTGTGGAATTCCAAGCATTGCTTTGTAATTCATGGTGTTTGGTTTTGCTACTGTCCATGAGCGGTCGTATCGCTTACCATCAGGCGAATGGCATACTCGTCTCTCCCTTTCCGTACATCGCAATAAAAATTCGTGAAGTTAAACTAATTATAACTTTTTTCAGCAAAGCGGTACCTACCAGTGTGAAGTATGTAAGATAAGGTTTAAGAAGCAACACGCCCTGCGGAATCACACGACATCGCATATGCAGAAGTTCAGTTGTAAGCAGTGTCCATATATCACCACTAGACGGTAGGTACATACGCATTTAGGGGAAATAATTTTTTTTTTTAAAATACCCTCTAATTTCCATATTTGTTGTTTTTGTGTAAATACGAGATTTCTCGACGAAATATTGCTCGTTTGCCGGACCCTATGCATTATTCAGCCGTGGCGCATTTGTTTAGACGCCGGCTGTGAAACGTGAGGCCGCGGGTTCGATTCCCGCACCGAAACAAATAATTGTGTGGTCCACAGGTATTTGTTTCGGGTCTGGGTGTTTGAGACCGAAAGTCTCTCGTAGTTTCTGATACACGACACAAGACTCGATCTTAGTGTGGTGTCAGGACTATGTATGTGACTGTTGGGTGTATTTATTTATTATGATATTCTAATGATCCCTGTATTTTGCAGACACGCAGCCAAACTACACGAGGAATATCATAATGGTACGAGATACCAGTGTCCACACTGCCAGGAACATTTCGTGTGAGTATTATGCAGTTGCACCGAGTGTATAGGCGTAGGGTTCTATACCCAAGTCAAGTATGGAGGGATATAGGGAAATATGGAATAAGGTAGTTATCGGCCGTCATAATTTTGTCGCAAATAACACCTTTTTTCCAATGAATACTAATATTTGGCCTTTTCTAATATTATTCGGGCATGCATTTTAGTCAATCTTTAATTCATAGCGCTATTTATTTTAATATTTTTAATATTTCTGGGTTCCTGTTTATTTAGTACTGCTTTTCACAGCTAGATGGCGCTATAACACTTCTCAGCAAGTAATCCAGCTACTCGAATCTGGATGGGATTGTTCTCGTAGCTGGACTATTGTGACAGAATTGTTGTGGCACCATACAGCTGTGAATAGCTAAACTAAATGGATGGGTTCTAGATGAGGTTGCATCACTTCTTGCTGAAGTAGTTCTTGTGTTTAGAATCTTTGTTTTGATCTTACCTCTAGATAGAATAGAATAGAATAATTTATTTACTGAAATATTTTACAAGATTAATGTATACGTACAAAGATATTCACTAAAGTAACACTTACAATAATAATATTATAAATGGCGGTACGCATACAACAATTAAAAATCTTTGTCCTTCGTGCTAGTTAAAACTGTGTTACGGCAGGCCAATGAATCCTTTATCACGATGACACTTTGGTTCATTTAGTTCGACTACTCGCAGCTAGATGGCGTTAAAAACTGATCAAATAGTAAAGCTCTTCACTACTAGATGGCGTTAATATACATTATACAAATAGTTCTGCTATTCGCAGTTAGATGGCACAATACCACTGCTCAAATAGTTCAGCTATTTACAGCCAGATGGCGTTATTTATAATATCCATTGTTTTGTGTTTCAGCAAGATATCTACCTACATGAGTCACGTACGCATCAAGCATCCCTCGGACTTCGTGTGCGGGTTGTGCGGACATTCCTTCGTCAGCGCCAAAGGGCTAGGGCTTCATAAGAAACTCAAACACCGCTTTGATGAATGTACTGTGAGTTCACTACATATACATACGAAATAGGCGCTCTAAAATCGAATAAGAATATTGGATAATGAAATTCTTTGTCCGAAACTAGACTTGAACATACTATACCTAAGTAATACTTACCAAATAAAAAAGACATGGAAGTCGGTCAGTTGATGTTTTCTAAACATTTTTTTGGTTGGTTTATTCACAAGACGTCCCGAAGCGATGCTAGTATTAACAATTCACAAAAACTTGTAAAAGACAGTTTAATAAGTAATATTTTTATTTGTGATACAATATTTAATTTCAGATACCAGAGGACTCGCCGAGTTGTGAAGAGTGCGGAGTGAATTTCATATCGAGAGACGCTTTGGAGAATCACTTGAAGTTGTCCACACGACATAATAATGGGTAAGTGAAATGAAATGAATAGAAAATAATTTATTGAATCCATTAAAATAAATGTATTTCTGAAAATACTTTAAATGAATTGCAATTTGGTCCCTTGCAATATAGTTTACGATAATAAATTCACGACACGAATAAATCCTCAAAAAGTACTCTCCGGCGGGGAATCGAACCCCGGTCTCCCGCGTGACAGGCGGGGATACTGACCACTATACTACCGAATACTTGCGTGTATTAGCCGAAATTAAGGATCTATTAACATAGAAAGTTGTGGAGGAATGTCTTTAATCTGGGGGCACAGCCTTGCCAAGTCGAGAAAAAAAGCGGACTTTTTTAAGAGGCATAATCCCATCATACATGATTATTACATAATTTTAACCGCACGCAACGGAAGTCACCAAAGACGAAAAAAATGTCCTTGTTTTTGCAACATTTTTCACTACTGCTCCGCTCCTATTGGCCATAGCGTGATGTTATATAGCTTATAACCTTCCTCGATAAATAGGCTAGTCAACACTAAAATATTTTTCCAATTTGAACCAGTACTTCCTGAGATAAGCGCGCACAAACAAACAAACTCTTCAGCTTTATACAGGGTATATCAAGACTGCGACCGAAAACGGAGCCAGGTGGTAGTATTAGTGACTTCAGACACAATGCAACTAAAATTTCGTAAAAAAATCGCTAATTTTTTAAAATAAAGTTTTACTCATCGTATTTGGGTGATAAATACATAGTTTGCTTAAGATAATAATGTACACCTTTTTATATTTAAATACGCAACGGTACGCGAGGGTTAAATTACTATTTTCGCAAAAACTAGGTATTTACCACCCAAACACGACGACATTTAAAAAATTGCAAAAAAAATATCTGTCACAACTTCCAACAACATTCCAACAAAAATGTGTTTTTTTGCGAAAATTTTAGTTACATCGTGTCTGTAATCACTATAACTACCACCTGGCTTCGTGTTCGGTCGCAGTCTTGATATACCCAATATAAGTAAAGATGATATATTACATAATAATGTATTTAATAAAAATAATCAACGGTTAGAATGTAATGTATTTGATTGATGTTTCACATTGTGATGTGTGTGTAAGTGCGTGGTGGCCTGTTGGTAACGGACCAGACGCGGCTGCCTACATGTTCACGGTGGTCGCGGGTTCAAATCCCAGGGCACACCTCTGACTTTTCGGAGTTATGTGTGTATTGATAGTCAATCACCACGCACTTTAACGGTGAAGGAAAACATCGTGAGGAGACCTGCATACCGTAGGGATTTTAAAGAATTTCTACGGTATGTAAGTCCGCCAACCCGCACTAGGCCAGCGTGGTGGACTATATGGCCTAACCACTCTCAATCGATTCTCTCGATTGTAGAGTAGGCCCGTGCCCTGCAGTGGGACGTATATGGGCTGATATAGATATAGATTGTGATGTGTGCTTTCAATCAAGGTCGCCATTTCTTATTTTGTCTATTTATAATCGAAAATATCTTATTAAAATATTGCGAAAAACACTTGCAGTAAATATTATGCTTTTATTAAATAGTTTGCATATAAATTTCGGCCTCTTTCACAGATTTTAAATCTATTCTAGTTGTCGAATGTTTTGTCCCTTTCGAACGACTTTAAAATTCAGTTTGAACGAAGAAAACAAACATTCGATAACTAAAATAGTTTTTAGAACTGTATATGAATAAACCGTTTGTATTTGTTAATTGTTATAATATAATACATAATGTAATAATATTGATGTATGTAATATTAAAATGAGTTGTAGTAATTGTAATATAGATTAAAAATCACGTCTTCACAACTGTCTGTGTTAATACATCGGTAATTTCGTCACTTTATGACAAGTCTTCGGTAGTATAGTGGTCAGTATCCCCGCCTGTCACGCGGGAGACCGGGGTTCGATTCCCCGCCGGAGAGATTTTTTTATATGATATATTGTGGTTTCTATAGAAGTCAAATTTAACTTCTATAATATACGACACATACGAATATATCGAAAATGTATTATTTTTAGTGAAACCCAGCGTAAAAGAATGCGCAGAACTAGAGAACTACAAGACATCGCAGAGACGAAGAAGAGACGCCCTCCATGCAAACCTGAAGGACCAATATCTTGCGAACAGGTAATATGTTTTAGCACACAAACTCACGCCAATGTCTCATTGAGGTAGGCAGAGACTATTGAGCTCTAAGTGCTCTTCGGGGAGACGTGACGAAAGGCAAGTCTAGTCGCCGTCATTGTTTTAACCGACCTACAAAAAAGAGGTTCTCAACTTAGTATGACTAAGATTTTATTGATTTTAACGTACCGTATTTTTCTAATTAATTAATTTTGTTTGCAATAAATGTATTCAAGGTCGCTTCTAGCAGGTGGACGTGGAGATCTTTAGGGGAGGCCTGTGTTTAGCTGTGGACTTCTTATGGCTAAAGAGAGACACATACATACATACATAAACTCACGCCTTTATCCCTGAAGGAGTAGGCAGAGGCGCCACCAGGACACCCACATTTCGCCTTGTATGTTCCGTCCCATGATGTGATAGGTTCGAGCCTATCGCCATATCGGGCACAAATTCCTGACTCCGGACTGATAATGAATAGAAAAAAACCAATATCACTTGCCCGACCCGGGATTCGAACCCGACACCTGAGCTTTGTAATCGTACCGAAGTACAACTACGCCACCGAGGCACCGAGAAAGAGACAGTATAATTAAAAGTTACCTTATCCTGGGCAACATTTCTCGTATTTATTTCGAAAATGCAATTCAATTTCTACGGTATGTAAGTCCGCCAACCCGCACTAGGCCAGCGTGGTGGACTATATGGCCTAACCACTCTCAATCGATTCTCTCGATTGTAGAGAAGGCCCGTGTCCAGCAGTGAAACGTATATAGGCTGATAAAGTAAAGTAAAGTATTTCTAAAATGCTCTCAAATAAAATATTTAATTTGCAACGGACAAATAAAACAGGTAACACCTCGAAATAAAATACAAATTATAATTAAAATTTCCTCCCTACAGTGCGACCTACAGCTCCCAGATTCACTGTCATACTACAGACACTTCAGAAGATCTCACCCGGACAAGAACCGAACCAACTACCCGTCGATGAAGAGCAAGAGCATGTGCGAAGTCTGCGGGAAAATGTTTCAGGTAAAGATTTGTTATTCATAATTAAATTATTTATTTTATTTTATTGGCCGTACATTAATCACGTGATGTTTTTTTAGCATTTTTAACCCTCCCCCCTCCCCGTAGGTGATACGTGGTGAGGTTTAAGACTAACCAAAATTCACGTGTATATTTTAGTACCTACAAAGAATCTTAATTTCTTACAATATTATCTTTCAATTCAGGTATAAGTAAAGTACAATCTAGGACTTCTTTCGTCCTGATAACGGCGAGTCAAGTTCACACTACACGCCGCTTTTCGACGAAAAAATAAATACACGTGATATCATCTCTCGTACACCTTATGGTACCCTAAAACTATCGGTTCCTTTTATCTTTTATCCATCCTATGGTTGGTTGTCTGTAAGAGCTCGCCTTGAGCGATAACACCGCCTTTTGTAAGGTCTTTTGGAACGAAGTTACTTATCGCGCGTTGCACGATAGATAGACGGAAAAAATTAAGACCGTCACTTGTGTACCGACACTTTTATTCCACGTTTGAGTTCGATATTCAAAATTTAAAAATATACGAACTTATTTTTTTTTATTATTTGCTTATAATTTCATATTTTTAACCGACTTCAAAGGAGGTTATTAATACGTTGGTTTTTTTTTATTATTTATGTATATGTTAAAAAATGTAAAAAATTAAACCAAGTCGCTGTTTGTTGAAATGTTTTATTTATTTATTTATTTATTTAAATCTTTATTGTACACAATTAAGAACAATTTATTTCAGTTTTATTTCAATAACAAAAAATAATAAATCTAACTTCGTTCCATCCGGGTGTCCCTTGACACCTCTCTTTTTTTTACTTTGTAATTTTTGTATATATCAGGTGTAATAAAGTTTAAAATAAATAAATATCCTGTTTCAGAGTCTAGCCCTGCTCCAAGACCACAGCTTCACGCACACGGACTCGAAGCAGTTCAAGTGTGGTGTGTGTGACAAGCATTTCCAACGCAAATACCGTCTGATAGCTCACAGACGCCTACACCTCGCGCACAGAGCCGCGCACGCGTGCCACGTGTGTGACAAACGATTTACCACCGCTAGTAACATGCATCGGCATATGTTTGTGAGTATTTTTACTAAATAGTCGAAATAGTGCAGCTATACGTAACTTAATATAGCGCCATCTTGTGGCGACTCGTGAGTATACTTACTAAATAATTTCTACTGTGGCTATACATAATTTTTATAGCGCCATCTTTTGGCGACTAGTGGAAACGAATCTCAGAAGCGATTAATGTATTAGCGCCACTCGCTACTAGATGGCGGTTTATTAAAAACATGTGTGATATTTGCTAAATGACGCTAGATGGCGTTATACTTAAATAATTTAGTACATTTAGTTACACCGTCACTAGATGACGCTATTATGAATTTTAAATTGCCAAGACTGCATGGTCGCGCGACCGCGGTCATAGGAATTGACCAGCAGGCAAAACAATAATACTGCTCGCTAGGGATGCCTTCTAAATTTCAAACAATTAGAGTGTCTAAATGTGACATATAATAACTAGTTCTACATTTCCACTGTAAAACTATGATTTTAAATGTTTTTCCAGAGTCACACAGGTCTCAAGCCCTTCAAATGTGAGATGTGTGGAAAAGGTTTTAAGCATGCGAGTGAGAAACGAGTCCATATTACATACGTGCACCTCAAGAAGCCCTGGCCTAAGCGAGCCAAAGGGAAGAGACGAAGCGATAGTAGACAGGTAATAAATACACCCAACAGTCACATACATAGTCCTGACCCTACACTAACATACAAATCTTGTATCGTGTATAAACTACGAGACACTTTTCGGTCTCACAAACACCCAGACCCGAAACAAATACCTGTGGATCACACATTTGTTTTTGTTTTCAGGGTCAAATGCCTCCACAAGCGATGCCTCAGGACACCCACGAATTAGATTTAGTTCAACCACTATGGCCAGCGTGTAATGATCCCAAAATAACAGACAGCTTGGAAGACAAACCTATGTACTACAATCTCAAGATATAAGACCTATTTGAAAAATATATTTTGATACTACCCTCAATGCTGGTTCATTGATGGATTAATCTTCAGCCATAGCAAGTCCAATACTGAACATAAGCCTCCCCCTGGGACCTTCGCATCGACCTGTGTGAAACCTATATCTAGATGTACAGATTGTATTAGTATCCAGTATTTCATGGCATAATTATATTGTATGGAACTATTGAAAATGTTTAAATTTTTCAGTACGAATTATTCAGACGTTAAAGAAAAAGAGTCTCAAAAGAGATGTATACAAAGAAAGTAACTTCTAGACATAATGAGACTTAACATCTATTGTAGGTACCACCGCAATGTCTATTCCTCCAACAGCAGTGTAAATGCACTGTTGTGTTCCGGTTCGAAGGACATTGTAGCCAGAGTAACTACTGGACATATTGAGACTAACATCTTATGTCTCAGGATGGCGAGCGCCATGGAATGCCAAGCATTGCTTTGAAATTCATGGTGTTTGGTTTTGCTACTGTCCATAAGCGGTCGTATCGCTTACGAACAGGCGAATGGCATGCTCGTCTCGTCATTCAAAGCAATAAAAAAATATACTAAAGATGTAATATCTTCCATGCATTCATATTTATATTTTTGAATGTCATTATAAATAAAATGATAAGGACAGAACACTAACTTTTCTGAAGACATTTTCTTCATCAGCATTCCAATGGTTGGATAGAACATAATAATTCCATATTTTTACACTTTATACAGGGTATATCAAGAATGCGACCGAAAACGAAGCCAGATGGTAATTTCAGTGGTTACAGACACAATGCAAATAAAAATTTCGCAAAAGCGAAAGTTTTTTTTTGCAATTTTTTACATATCTTTTTTTTTTATTAATAAATACGTAGTTATTGCGAAAATAGTTATTTAAACCCTATCCTACCATTGCGTCTTAAATAATAAAAAGGTGTACGTCATTATTTTACGAAAACTATGTATTTATTATCACCCAAATACGACGATAAGTAAAAAATTACCAAAAAAATTTTGACTATTTTTTACGAAATTTTTTGTTGCATTTTCTGATGTCACTAATACTACCACCTGGCTTCGTTTTCGGTCGCAGTCTTGATATACCCGGTATCACAAATGCTATGTCACTATATCAGATAAATGTATTTAGACCCTCGAATATGCATGTATAAATAAAAATCTATGTATATAAAAGTCTTTTATTTTACAATATAAATACACACGCACGCAATTTAAATAATATTCATCGAATTATTCTAATTTCTATCTTAATATCAGCAATATTGTAAATTTAATTATTGCTTCAACAAAAAGTTGACATTCGTAGAAGAAATTCTTCCTAAATATTGTAAAAATATATTTAGTGTGAGGCTCTGGGTTTGATTCCCAGGTAAAATCATTGGAACACTATATTAATTTAAAAAATATTTATTATTTGTCACCAATTTTAAGAATTGTCTTAAAACTTATTCCAGTCAAATATTAAATTGAAAATCTCAAAATAATTTGCACAGACTGGGAATCGACACCCATACCCTACCGGCCGCTGTATAAAACAATTGGGCTACAATATCAATAAAAATCATTTCAAATCTTAATAAATAATATTTAAATGTATTGAGATCATGCTACCATATTAACTAAATAGGGAAAAATTAGCATTTGTATAACTATTTTAACAAGTAAGGGCAGTTGTAAACACGAATAAACTTTGTAAGACTTACGGTTTCAATTATAGATTTAAAACCTATTTTAGTTATCGAAAGTTTTGTCTTCTTCGCTCAAAGTGAATTGTAAAGTCGTTCGAAAGGGACAAAACATTCGAAATGAAATGAAATTATTTATTGAACCCATGAAATGTCATACATTATTTTTAGATTCAGTCACTTTTTTCCACTACCACCCGGTTCACAAGGCTGTTTTCGCCAGAAAACGGGCAAGAACCTCTAGCGTTGCTCTTTTAAAACAAGTTTACAATACAGTATTTATACAGAGGTTGCAGCGTAGTTAAATTCAGAGCAGTTCATAGATAATTTAGAATAGTAATGATGAATAGTGTTATTGCTCAAGTGATTTTGTACGGTTGAGTTAGGTAAGTAAAGTCGCCCAGAACGCGGAATCATTCGATAACTAAAATACGTTTTAAATCTATGAATAAGGCCATTTTGTACAATATAAGAAAAAATTAAAATATACAATCATAATATTCTTAATTGGAAGTTTTCTGTATAATATTAATTTTATCAAATCATTTCGCACCTTATTTATATGTAAAAGAAGAATGCGCAATTATGGTATCGGTAAAAATATCGTTGACCCCGATACCGATACTGCTTAAAATTCATGGGACCAGAGTGACTGTACTTCAAGTTCATTTCTCCAAGAACTCCGGGCCTGGGTCGCAATTATGTTTATTTTTATTGAAAATATACCGGGTATATCAAGACTGCGACCGAAAACGAAGCCAGGTGGTAGTATTAGTGACTTCAGACAGAACGCAAGTAAAAATTTCGCAAAAAAAAAAAATCGATAACTTTTTTTTTGTAATTTTTTACTTATCGTCGTATTTGAGTGGTAATTGCATAGTTTTCTTAAAATAATGATACAGACCTCTTTATTTTTCAACACTCAATGGTACGTAAGGGTTTAAAATATTATTTTCGCACAAACTAGGTATTTCCCACCCAAACAAGATGATTTTTAAAAAATTCAAAAAAAATATCTCGCTGTATTGGTGAAATTTTTATTTGCATCGTGTCTGTAACCACTAAAACTACCTGGCTTCGTTTTCGGTCGCGGTCTTGAGATACCCTGTAAATTTTTCCCTACACAAAAAAGTAGGTTTCATCGAGGGACAAAAATCTTCGCACCGATACCAAGTTTAATAGTAAAATGGGCATTAGCCTTTCAACTCATCATCAAAGAAAATAATTAAGTAATTGCATCCATTCTTACTTATAGATCTATATACTACAATTCAGATTTTATATTTCTATATTAAGCCTCTATATTAAACTAATTATTGTGACATCTATTATACAAAATATCAAGTTGACCTAGTAGTTTCTTAGCTTAACGCGAATGTTACACATTGAAATAAAACTATTTTTTACGGATTTTATCACGATTTGGTTTAATTTTTATATTTTTTAACTTCCTGATCGATTGCTTTTCAGCTTTCGTGGTCACGGAGCGGACTGAGGTATTTGTCATCCGCTCAGTGACTGTTACAATTAAACTACCCTTAATTTACAATTATTAAATTAAAACGTTAATTTAAAAAAGTTAAGTAGGTTAATTAAACCAAATCGCGATAAAATCCGTAAAAATCAGTTTTATTTCAAGTTGACCTTTTTCAAAATACCTTTGAGAAATTTATCAAACTCAATTAAATAAGTTAACAAGAGAAAACTATAATATTGATATAAATAGACAGTAGAGAATACGAAACCTAATTTTTTAGAGTAAAATTAAACAAAAGACATGTCAAAAAAATACAAGGTGGAAACGAAAACCGAAATAAATAGAAAAGTTGCTTAAACAGATTGTTTGAAAATATTCCCTTTTGAAATTTATACGAAACAAAGGTCTCGTCCAGGGACATGCCCATCGTAAAAAGCAATTCCAAGGTCAAGGTCATACTTAACACCGCATAACGGATTTTTAAATCACATTTTATCATTGCTTATAAGTTTATAACGCTTGCCTCCGTTAATATAAGTTGAAATCTCAAGGACAAGCTTGTACTCAAAGTTCAAGGTCAATTTCGAGTGTTTCAATTCGCTTTAGTCTACGTAAATTCCGACAAAACAATAAGTTCTTTTAAGGTCATATCTACTACATTTAACAAAACCCAAAGTCAAGGTCACAATCTTAAACCACACTTTACTTCCCAAGGTAAAGGTCACAGGTCACTTTAAAGGTCAAGGTCAACACAAAGGTCAAGGTCATATTTAATCCTCATGCTGCAGACACTTCTGGTGCCACAGGTCGTGTTCGTCCCGGGCGCGGGCGGCGCGCACTCGCTTGGGCCAAGGCTTCTTCATATGAACGTGTTCCATGTGAGAGCGCTGCTCTCCTGATGTGGTGAAGCACTTGCCACAAGTGTCGCACTTGAACGGCTTGAGGCCTGTGTGGATCTGTAGATATTTAAATAAATACACCCAACAGTCACATACATAGTCCTGACCCCACGCTAAGATCGAGTCTTGTGTCGTGTATCAGGAACTACGAGAGACTTTTCGCCTTTCGGTCTCACAAGCACCCAGACCCGAAAGAAATATTTGTGGGTTGCACAAACATTTGTCTCGCAGCGGGAATCGACCCCGCTGCCTCGCGCTTCACAGCCGGCGTCTAACCAACTGCGCCACGGAGGCTGTCGAATTTGCACATATCAGTCACATACATAGTCCTGACCCCACACTAAGATCGAGTCCAAAGCTGTCTCACATTGGTCTCACAACACTCAAACTTGAAGCAAACATTTACTTCGGTGCAGGATTCGAACCCGCATGTTCTTATTTTACACCCTGCGTCTAACCAACTGCGCCACGGATCAATCCCATACACTATACATACATAAACACACGCTGTTATTCCTAGAAGGGGTAGACAGAAGTGCTACCTGGACATCCACATTTCGCCTTGTTATCTGTCCCACAATGTGATGTGCGAGCGTATCACCATATCGGGCAAAAATTCCTGCCAAAAGAACTGAAAAATTCAATATCACCATGCCCGACCCGGGATTCGAACCCGAGACCTCAACTTTGTAACCTTACAACAGCCACCAAGACAGTGACAGCAATAAATTCAAAAATACTCACAAACATATGCCTTCTCCTATTATTATAGAACGCAAAGTGCTTCCCACACAATGGACACTCGTACGATGGTCTGTTGGCGGAGTGGACCCTCATGTGGAACACCAGGTTAGTCTTCTGCGTGAAGGACTTGGTGCATCTGTCGCATTTGAACCTCTTCTCTCCGGTGTGCACCCACATGTGGTCCTTGAGGAGCGCCATGCTCTGGGAATTAGGTTGTTGGGTCCATTTGAGGTTGTTGGGTCCATTTGAGGTGATTGGGTCCATTTTTGAGATGGTTGGTCCTTTTTTATACAAGGTATATCAAGACTGCGGCCGAAAAGCCAGGTGGTAGTATTAGTGACTTCAGACACAATGCAACTAAAATTTTCGCACAAAAAAACATGTTTTTTGTAATTTTTTTATCATCGTCGTTTTTGGATAGTAAATGCATAGTTTAACTAAAATAATAATGTACTTGTACACCTATTTATTTTTAAAGACACAATGGCACGAAAGGGTTTAAATTATCATTTTAGCAAAAACTAGGTATTTACCAATCAAACTAATATTTAAAAGATTGCAAAAAATACTGTCGCTTTTGTGCAAAATTTTTTGTTGCATTGTGTCTGTAATCACTAAAACTACCACCTGGCTTCGTTTTCGGTCTGGATATAACCGTTTAGGTGGGTCCATTTTAAAATTAGTTGATTCTTTACATTAAGCGATATAATTAGTATTAACTTGAGGTATAATTAGTTAGTTATTGTTTTATAAAGGTATTGATTTGTGATTTTTAGCATTGTCCATTATCATGAATAAGTCTTATTGAAAACAATGTACAGATTTACAAACATATCTGACCTGGTGGCCAAAAGAGGAAACTAACGACGCCATTTTGAAATGTCAATCTGCTTGCCATTCGCTGACATTACGCCAACATTTTACCCATGTACTTTCTTCCAAATTGCCAGGTGTTTAACGTCAAGTCAAGATACATTATTATTATGTAGTGTGTGCATATTCTCATATTCTTTACGAACTTCAAACAAGTAGGTTATGATTTAGTCACATACCAATGTATTATTAATGGAACTGCACTATATATACATAATAATATAATAGTATTATGGATAATATTTTTACTTATTTACCCACTTTGTTGCGTAATTTATTTTTACTGGCAACACCAAATGCGATAACAGCGACTCTCACTTCGGGCCAGAAATGTTTGTATTACAGTATTTTGATTATTATGACATTAGGATTGTTATATCTATTATCAAAACTTAGACAAAGTCAATGACACTGATATATTTTAATATTCTTTCGTAGTAAGATATTTTTTATGTTTTTGACGTTTGAACGACATATTTAAATAAATACATTTCTTATTTTATTTAAACTCACTTGGAATATCTTCCCGCACTGCTCGCACATACACGGGGTCTTCATCGCTGGGTACTTGGTTCGGTTCTTGTCCGGGTGCGCTCGCCTAAAGTGTTGAGCGTATAACCGAAGATCGCGCAGTTGTATGCCGCACTAGAATGTACAAAAAAAATATCTTTAATATCTTTTCCAAACGCGCCAAAAGATTAATTTAAAAAAAAAATCCGTAATAATAAATCGAGAAAGTTATTAGAAATTGCAAAAATCCATTAAATATACAAAAACTACTCGATTTTTACTTAGTTTTATAGATAATTTGTATTTTTTGGTTGCAATATTTTTGCTAACTGTATAACTACAGTTACCATGCCAGCATATTTTTTTTGTTTTTTAGATCTTTTTCGCTTTTTTGTTGTTCTGTTTTTTTTTGTTTTCTTTTTAATACTTTTTAGTTCCTTTTCACTTTTTTTGTTATTTTAGTTTTTTTTTGTTTCAACTACCCTCACCTGCTCGCAAGTGATAGGTCCGGCGGTGTCGGGCAGCCGGCTCCTGTCGGCGGGGTCGCGCGGGTGTATGACGGGGCGGCGCTCTATCTTGCGGATGACGCGGCCGTGCTTCTCGGTGTTCATACTTTGTGAATCGTTTCTGATGCGGTTCCTGTCATTTGAAAACAAAAAAATAACATTTAGAGAGGAAATTTTCACCGCAAATTAAAAGCTTTGGACTTTTATGGGTTTTTATGTAAAAAAGAAAAACAGATTTCTTATAGAAACACTTAATTCAATCAGGATCAATCAGTCAGGAATTTGTGCCCGATATGGCGATAGGCTCACCCCCTATCACATGGGACGGAACATACAAGGCGAAATGTGGGTGTCCTGGTGACGCCTCTGCCTACCCCTTCTGGGATAAAGGCGTGAGTTTATGTATGTATATTCTATACTCACGGATCGTTATCACTGCTGTGTCTTGAAGAAAGCTTCAAATGCCTCGCGTGAGCGTCCTCTGAGACGAATCTAACGTCACACACATCACAATACGGACCTTCTAACGATACCTGCAAATGGATTAATAAATATTTAGGCTGTGATCCAGTGACGGGTTCAAATCCCAGGTCAGACATTCAATAAATAAATAAATAAATAAAATAAATACACCCAACAGTCACATACATAGTCCTGACCCCACACTAAGATCGAGTCTTGTGTCGTGGGTATCAGAAGCTACGAGAGACTTTTCGGTCTCACAAACACCCAGACCCGAAACAAATACCTGTGGATCACACAAATATTTGTTTCGGTGCGGGGATCGAACCCGCGGCCTCTCGTTTCACAGGCGGCGTCTAACCAACTGCGCCACGGAGGCTGTCAATCTATTCATATAATAAATTTGTAACCGATCGATGTCTATACATGGAAGATAAATGAGAAAAATTAATATGGAGTTTCTCTATTAACGTAATAGAACTCGAAACAATGATTTTTAGAATTTTCGTCTGTTTGTCTGTGCGGTTGTGCGCGATGAACTCAGAAACGGCTTAACGGATTTTGATGAAATTTGGTATGGAGGTAGCTGAAATCCTGGATTAACACTTGGGCTACTTTATATCCAGAAAAATGTAGTGTTCCCGTGAGAAACTCAAAGGGATGGAATGGGACTGGATTACATTCCTTGAGTGAGAATGAGCCGGGACGGTCGGGATATAACGGGACGGGATGGGATATTCCAAATAAAGTTAATCACGCAGACGAAGTTTGCGGGCAGAAGCTATTTTGAATAACTACCTATATACACCCAACAGTCACATACATAATCCTGATCCCACTTAACTCGAGTATTGTGTCGTGTATCATCAAACATCTAGACTTGAAATACTTCTAGTTCACACAAGTATTTAACTTGGTGTGGGGATCAAACCCGTAAACCCTTTTCGCATATTTAGGAATGAATAAATTTAAATATCACAATAATATACAGGGTATATCAAGACCGCGACCGAAAACGAAGCCAGGTGGTAGTATTAGCGGTTACAGACACAATGCAACTAAAAATTGCGCAAAAAAAGATCGTATTTTTTTTTGTATTTTTTACTTATCGTAGTATTTGGGTGGTAAATTCATATTTTTCCTAAAATAATGATGTACACCTTTTTATTTTTTAAGACGCAATGGTACATAAGGGTTTAAATTACTATTTTCGCAAAAACTAGGTACTTGCCACTCAAACATGATGATTATTAAAAAATTGCAAAAAAAGAACTGTCGCGTTTTTTGCGAAAATTTTAATTGCATTGTGTATGTAACCACTAAAACTACCACCTGGATTCGTTTTCGGTCGCGGTCTTGATATACCCGGTATATAACGTTTGTTATTAATTTTGTCAATATGCATACAGTTTATAATTTGTTTTTGTTTTTAAATAACTTCATTTTTTTTTCTAAAAATAAATTATATTTTTGTCAAGAATACAATTTTTCGGAGCTATTGTGTAATATTAGAAAATTAGTTTATTTTTAATGAAAATTTTGCTTATTTACTTAATGATTGCATGTTTCCCAAATAAAAAATAAAATAAATCACTAACCGATTTCTCAGCGAGCCTGTGTTTCTTCTTCTTGTGTACTTCTACACCCTTCTTGCTGACGAACGTGTACCCACACAGCTCACACACGAAATCTGAGACATGCTTTATCCTTATATGACCCATGTACGTCGTTATTTTACTGAAATAAAACAAATAGGATACTTAATTAAAGAATATATGTGGGAATAGTTCCGTTAGGGGTCAAATCAAACAAGGATCGTTTGGATATTCTTCAGTATAGTTATTTATTCTTTTAATTCGTCTTTCTGTCGTCATCGTCGTACATCGTTCACGTCTTCCACTGTTCTCTCTTATTCCGTCCTTTCATACTTGACATCTTAATCATTCGTCCTCTTATGGCCGAGATTAATAAACGATCTTGATGTCTATCTAAAGATCGATCGTGAAAATAGCCCTTCAGGTGTCTATGTATAGACAATATTAGACAATAGACTTTTTGACAGTTCTACATAATAGAGAATAATGGGAGCACAATGGAGGATGTCACATAAATCATGACTTAAAGCTCATTTGTGGCCTTATGGACACCGGAAGGGATAGACCAATGGGCTCAAGGTATTGTCGACACGCTCACATTTGATGTGTTCTGATTGGTCTATTTTCCGGATCGATCCTTAGATAGGGATTGGGATCGCTTATTAATTTTGTCCGTAACTCTTTCACTCCTTATTCGCCATCTCTTTTACATAACACGTTCCATATCAGTCATTCGTCTAACGTTTCATTCTACTCATCTTTCATCATAACATTCTATTCCTACATATACATACCCAATTATTGAAATAAAACTATTATTTACGGATTTTATCGCGAATTAGGTTGAATTTTTAATTTAATTTCCCGACGTTTTTTTCATTACAGCTTTCTTGGTCACGGGCCGAATACTCAATTAATCAATTACTATATTTTGCTAATAACTTTTAATTTTTCTAGACATTTAATTAAAAAAATGTGCTTGGAGTAACACTTAAATTATCCAAAACTTATTTGTATTCAAAAGGGTTTAAAGACGAAATAATTTGAATAAAAAATTCAACGAATGATTTTGAAACATATGACTTTAGAGCGATAATGAAAAAGTTCAAAATGACGGTTAAAAATGTTCAATTCTAGAATTAATTGGGGTGTTGAAAATCCCAAATATTCTTTTAAAAGTAAACCAAAACTGATTTGACCAAATGGTAAAGACATACGATTCTAGAGCAAACAGACTAACATATTAATTTTATAAGTTTAAGCACCAAACTCAAATTTCAAAATGGCGGCCATAACTTCAATTCTATATACTCAGAATAGAAGTTTATACTTACTCAAATTCACTCGGACAATGCGGACACTGGTATTTCGTCCCCGCGTGCCATTTTTCATGTTCCCTAGCCACCCCTCTGAAAAATAAATGAAATTTTTAAAATATCACAAGCATCATGCTAATTACAAACCCTAGATCTTCAAATAAATTATGTAGACATAAAAAAAGAAATACAAAAAGTACTCTCCGGCGGGGAATCGAACCCCGGTCTCCCGCGTGACAGGCGGGGATACTGACCACTATACTACCGAAGACTTGTAATCGAGTGGCGAAATTACAAGTCTAATATTTTGTGATTTGGTAAAAATTTCTAAAATCCATAACAATTCGACTTTTACATGAGATGGTTTCACTTTTTTTTTCACCAATGGACATAATTATTAATTTTTTAATTCATTTTAATTGTTATCTCTTATTAATTTCTAGTTTAGTTATTGTTTCACTTTGTATAATTTTATGATTATAGTATGTTTCTTTATGTTTATAAAATTTAATTCTAATATTACTTAGCAGTTATTTGTTATTCAGTGCATGTTGTGACGCCTGCAGGTAGTACATTTAACATGTTACCAATTTAATTTGTGTATTAAATATAAGAATGTAATTACCACTGGTAGTCCTTAAATAAATAAAATAAAAATAAAAATAATTATACTGGATTTAACTACTTTACATACCAAATTCTTAGAAATCGCTATGGTATGCAAGTTTCCTCACGTTGTTCACCTTATTATAGTGCGTGGTGATTGACTATCAATACACACATGACTCCGAAAAGTCTGAGGTGCCCTGGGATTAGAACCCGTGACTGCCGTGAGCATGTTGGCAGCCGCGTCTGGTCCGTTACCAACAGCGGGCAATTTGAATTAAAATAGACCTAATGGTTTCTTAGATTTATAAAACTATTTTTTACGGATTTTATTGCGATTTGGTTTGATTTTTACATTTTTTAACTTCCCCACGTTTCAATTACTTTACAGCTTTCGTGGTCACGGGGCGGACATAGCTTTATTTTATAACAGACCGTTAGGTTCAATTATTTAAACTCAAGAAAACATAGTGAGGAAACTTGCATACCCTAGCGATTTCTAAGAATTTCTACATACATAAACTCACGCCTTTATCCTAAAAGGGGTAGGCAGATGCGCCACCAGGACACCCACATTTCGCATTGTATGTTCCGTCCCATGTGATAGGGGGCGAGCCTATCGCCATATCGGGCACAAATTCCTGACTCCGGGCTGATAATGAATAGAAAAACCCAATATCACTTTGCCCGACCCGGGATTCGAACCCGAGACCTCAGCTTTGTAACCATACCATGATACAACTACGCCACCGAGGCAGTCAAAGTATATAAATTTTTATGGTATGTAAAGTCATTGCACTGGGCCAGCGTGGTGGAGTAGCCTAACCCCTCTCAATCGTACTCAATCGATTGTAGAGGAGGCCCGTGCCCGTATATGAGCTGATACAGATCAAGCTCACCTATTCCTAGTGACGAACGGACATCCTTTACAACTGAATTTCTCTGTATGTTGAGCGGTTAGGTGCTTGCGTAGCGCGCGTCCAGTCTTCAATCTCGTTTTGCATATGAAGCATTCGAATGCACCGCTTTGCTGTAACAAAAATATAATAAATTACTATAATATAGATATAATAAATTTATTATTTACTGGTGGTAGGTCTCTCATATGTGAGAGGCCTGGGTAGGTACCACCCAAACACGACGATTTAAAAAAATCGCAAATTGCTTATTTTGCGAAATTTTTACTCGCATTGTGTCTGAACTCTGAAGTCACTAATACTACCACCTGGCTTCGTTTTCGGTCAGTCTTGATACACCCTGTATAAGAAAAGGACTAGAAGTGACATTGTTTACATGTGTTTATACCGGGTATCTCAAGACCGCGACCGAAAACGAAGCCAGGTGGTAGTTTTAGTGGTTACAGACACGATGCAAATAAAAATTTCACCAAAACTGCGACAGATATTTTTTTAGATTTTTTTTAAAATCATCTTGTTTGGGTGGTAAAAATCTAGATTTTGCGAAAATAATAATTTAATCCCTTACGTACCATTGAGTGTTGAAAAATAAAGAGGTCTGCATCATTATTTTAGGAAAACTATGTATTTATTACTCAAATACGACGATAAGTAAAAATTACAAAAAAAATGTAGTCGATTTTTTTTGCGAAATTTTTGCTTGCTTTGTGTCTGAAGTCACTAATACTACCACCTGGCTTCGTTTTCGGTCGCAGTCTTGATATACCCTGTATTTATATATTTAGAGTTATACATTGTAGATTATTATTACTTATTTTACACTGCCCTTTCTTTCTCCTATTTATTTATCCATCCCATGGTTGCCTGTAAGAAATTACCTTTTTTTTTGTTTCGAGAGGAAAAGCTATTAAGCTCCCCTTTCGGTACCCCGTGGGAGGTCGAAAGGGGTATGTCAGTGTCACTGGCATACCCCAGTGTGATAAGGCCGCTGTATTATTATTTCTATTCTATAGTTTTTTTTATAATAATATTTATTTAAGACCAAATGGACATAAGTTCATGACAAATTAAAAAAAAAAAACAAAAAAAAGAGATTTGTGACTACCTCGCTATGCCTAACAGCATGGGCTTCATATCTGTCCTTGATCTGGAACCCTCTATAACAGACGGTACATTTGAAGGGAGCGCATCGGTAGTTGGTCAACTCCTGGCGTTTCTGAATCTCGGCGATTTGTTCCTCGTAAGAGAGACTGGATATCGTGAACAGGGACTCGTCCAGTCTGTCCTGGGTTTTGCGTCTTTTTATCTCGTTTGTCTTGTATCTGGAGACAAAGTGGAAATTATACATACATACATACATAAACTCACGCCTTTATCCCCGAAGGGGTAGGCAGAGGCGCCACCAGGACACCCACATTTCGCCTTATATGTTCCGTCCAACTCGCACTAAGTCAGCGTGGTGGACTATATGGCCTAACCCCACTCAATCGCACTCTCGATTGTAGAGTAGACCCGTACCCTGCAGTGGGACGTATATGGCTTGATACAAATACAATGCGAGGGCCCGCATGCGGCTTGATTTAGGTTAGACATAGTAAGCATGAAATGTCGTAAAACAAATAAAAGAATATAAACTACATTAAAAAAAATAAAGTACTTAGAAATGTAAGATCAGCAGTAGTCTCCTTGTGACTGAAGAATATAGAGATATTATAAATTTATTTTGAAACCAAACGGAAGCAATAAATCTAACGTAACGAAAAGTTATCGCCCGACTTTGAAAATCTAGAAATACCACAATCTCTAAAATTTTAATAACGAAATAACTATGGATTGAACACTTAATAGATTTGAAAAACTATTTTGGCTAGATTTATGACTTTTTACACACATAAAAAAACTACATCCATCTAATTATAAGTCAAAAGTCTACAAACCTGTCCATGGTACTAGCTGGCGTATTATCATCACACTTCTTCGGAATTTTCGCCTTCTTATCATGCTTTAACTTCTTCTTCCTAACCCTTTTTGGCTTAGCATAAATCTCACTCAATTTCTTATCATCAGAGTCAATTCCATCATTGTTATCATCATTATCATGATTATTATCATTATGGATATCATGATTATTATCATTTACATTATTATCATGTATATCATGATTATCATGGATATCATTATTATACTCATCAAAGTATATCTCATTAGTTTCATCTTTAATCTGTATTTGCATGATAGGTATGTTCGTATCTATAGGTACCTCCTGCATCTCGGGTACCATCAGGGGTGCCTTATTAGGTACTATCACGGGTACATTGGGTACTATTATGGGTAATTCGGTATGTACCTCGTTATCTGGGTAGTCATTGTCGTTATCTGAATGGTCGTTTTCTGGTTTTATAGGCGTGTCAAAATTCTCGTAATTTATATGTAAATCTGAGTCGTTGGGTTCGAAAACTTTTTTGACTAAAGTCGATTTTATATCTTCATGGATTCTTGTTAAGGTTTTAACTTCTCTTATTGTTATCTGTAATATATTTGACTTGGTAAGTGAAAATACAAAAAAATATGTAAATAATTAATTATAATATCATAAATATTTGATTGCAATTTAAACAGGTATCATTTTTATTATTTTTACGTTGGCAACACTATATGTATATTATTAAGATGCTATTATTGAGTATAAAATACAGTATAATGGTTTCTTAGATTTACGTGAATATATGTAATATTTGGTTCTTATAAAATCGCGATAAAATAGTTTTATTTCAATAAAAGACAGTGCTGCAATAAAAGAATTCGCACAAAAAGCGACATTTTTTTTCCTTTTTTTTAACTATCGTCGTGTTTAGGTGGTAAATACCTAGTTTTTGCTAAAATAATCATTTAAACCATTGAGTATCGTTGCGCCTTCAAAAATAAAAAGGCATCATTTTAGGAGAAAACTATGTATTTACCACCAAAATACGACGACAAGTAAAAAACTACAAAAATAAATTGTATTTTTTTTTTGCGAAATTTTTATTTGGTTTGTATCTGACGTCACTAATACCACCACCCGGCTTCGTTTTCTGGATATACCATATGCATATTTTTGGTTAGAAACATTACTTCAGCAGTGAACTTCCTGTGAGAGAGATGTACACACACAGAGAGAAAGAGAGAGACTACGTACATAGCTATCCGGATTCAATATATTCACTAGACACTGCTGACTGCGCAACGCCTTGTTCATAAAACCGTTGCAACGCATCAGCCGGTGTGCGCATTCCCAGCAAAGCTTCTGCGGTAGTTTATCATCTTCACCCAGCTGTAAATATTACATACATACATACATAAACTCACGCCTTTATCCTCGAAGGGGTAGGCAGAGGCGCCACCAGGACACCCACATTTCGCCTTATATATTTCGTCCCATGATGTGATAGGGGGCGAGCCTATCGCCATACCGGGCACAAATTTCTTGCTGATAATGAATAGAAAAATCCTATATCAATTTGCCCGACCCGGGATTCGAGCCCGAGACCTCAGTGTTTTAATCATACTGTAATACCTAAATACACATATTATTTATATTATGAACCTACTCATATCTCAAACACTTTATATATTTATACTTACAAAAATCCCAGTGACTTTTTCATATACTTGTTCCAATTTCTGTTCCCTGAGGTGGTACATGCGTCCTTCATGCGCCAAACATATTCTACACACCTTTAAACAAACAAATAAATACACCCAACAGTCACATACATAGTCCTGACCCCACATGAAGAAAATTGCGTCATATTTTATTTATTTATTAATTCACCTTAAATATAATGTCATGACAGATTTTAAAACTAAGGCGGCATTATATTATACTAATCTATACAAAACTACTTAAAAGACACATGGAATAAACTAACAATATAAAACAAAACGTAACAGGTATAAATAACAAAAATTAGAAACTACGAGAGACTTTTCTGTGTCATAAACACCCAGACCCGAAACAAATGCCTGTGGATCATACAAACATTTGTCTGTGTTAGAATGTTAGCGGTCTTTTGTTTCACAGGCGTCTAAACAACAAGCCACTGAGACTGTCTTTAATCCCTACTAATATTATAAATGTGAATGTATGTTTGTTACGCTTTCAGGCGAAAACTACTCAACCGATCATCATGAAACTTTGTACACATATTCTTGGAGGTATTAGAAGTAACATAGGCTACTTTTATCCCGAAAAGTTTAGTGTTCCCATGGGATAAAGAAGGAATTCCGATATATTTGCTACTTTTTTATACTCAAAAGGATGGGGTGGGACTGGATTACATTCTATTAGTGAGAATGAGACGGGGCGGGCGGGATATAACGGGACGGGACGGGATGGAAGATTTCAAATAAAGTTAACCACGCAGACGAAGTTTGTGGGCAGAAGCTAGTATAAATTATAAAAGTACATATTATGCATAACAACATCTTCTTACCCTAAGTGCCGCCGGCGCGTCTTCATCTTCAGGCATTTCCTAAAACGAAAGAACTAATAAGTAAAAAATACAAACTTGTTAATAAACTTGGCACTCGAAAATAAGATGTTCTTTCATACCATTCACAGATATTACACTGTAAACCGTTTTAATACTTCGATAATATCGGCATGACGACACAAGTCTTCGGTAGTATAGTGGTCAGTATCCCCGCCTGTCACGCGGGAGACCGGGGTTCGATTCCCCGCCGGAGAGAAACTTTTTATATTTTCTTCACATTTAATGATTGAAATCATAATAAATTTTCTACATGAAAATGACACAATTTATTGTTTAGATTATTCGTAATATATATTTTTTTATATTACATAATTTCCTAATATTTTACTGATTTTCAACATGTGTTTACCATGTACACATTCATGGATATTAATAATATATATCAGCCAATATGGGCACAATATTGAGGACCAAACTCTATTGAAAGGGAGATCTATTGATTCCTTCTGTACAAATGTATTGCCCACACTGTGGTCTGGAATATTGGTGACCCCAACACACTTGTTACCTCTAGGGCTTGCGGGATGGAAGTAAAAATTAGCTGTCCCAATAAAATATCTACTGGTGGTAGGTATCTCATATGTGAGAGGCCGCCTGGGTAAGTACCACCGCAATATCTATTTCTCCAACAAACGGCAGTGTAAATGTACTGTTGAGTTCCAGCTTGAAGGACATTGTAGCCAGAATAACAACTGAATATAATGACAAAATCTTATGTCTCAGGATGGCGAGTGCAGTGGAATGCCAAGCATTGCTTTGTAATTCATTGTGTAGTTTTGCTACTATCCATGAGCGGTTGTACTGCTTACCATCAGGCGAATGGCATGCTCGTCTTGCCATTCATTGCAATTTTAAAAAAATACTTACACATCTAAACACCGGTACAGCACCATCTTTGATCTTCCTGAGGCCTCCCTTGGTTACGTAGAAGTCATCGTTCCTGAAGTGCTCTGAACAGACCGTACTCCTATCCTTAGGCTCCCAGTCTGTAATGCCTAGTGCTTCTACCCAGGCTGATCGTAGTTTCTTGTCTTTAGGGAACCTGGAAGACCATAAATGCATGCCCTATACCACTAGATCAACTAAAAAGTGAACATTAGAACTTTTTTTTTGTAAATTGGTTCTGTGTTGTGTTTTTTCATTTATAATTGTGTACAATAAATATTTAAAAACTTAAATAGCACTCTGGTAAAAGTATATTTTAAAAAATCTACGATAATTACACACAGAACACGGTTGCATTTTGGTGTCAGCTTGTATAAACTAGAACTTTGAACATGCCAATATAATTGTCAATTTTAATTTTTAACTGCAAGTATATGAAAGCGATTCAGCATGCATTAAGCAATGAAATAAGAACCAATAACACATTTCATATTTCATTTATCTATATTGCATGTCTGTGAACTACTGGTGCCAGCTATATATAAAATTGACAGTAAAACATGAATAGCCATATTCATAGACCGATTTGAAATATATATTAGTTATCAAATGTTGTGCCCCTTCCGAACAACTTTAGAAATTCAGTTTGAGCAAAAACGAAACATTTGATAACTAAAATAACTTTTAAATCTGTCTTTGAATAAGGCCGTAAATCAATATAGCTTAGTACAAAAAAGAAAACAATACATTGCTAATTTGTATAACACTTTGAAGTATTCAGGTTTCCTTTCAATTATTCTCTTGTGGTATAAAAAGCAAGTTATTATTTACTATACACACACTAGGTTTATACCGAAGGCATTATACCCATTAATTTATAGGGAAATATACGGTTTCTCTCATTTAAAACCCCGCCGAAAGAAATGCAATAATTTATAACTTAAAATCAATTTTTATGTTACTTACATATGAAATGTAATTCCATGGGCTTTCGTTGTCTTTTTAGTATCATTGTTGCAATTCTGAACACTGCACCTCATGATAATAATCACAAATCGAATAGGATATACGAAAACTTAAATGTCCATAATTCTGAATTGAAATGTAAGGTTTATTTAAAAAAAAATGCACAGAACAATTGCATATGTTTAAAAATGGTTTGTAATTGATAAATTCCACTGATTACAATTTTTTATTTGTTTATATATTATGTTAACAATTTGGTATTATTTATTTTTTCAATACTCTAGCTGTCAAACATCGGCTCCGCACGCCATGTTTGTTTTTCGTCACAAATTAGAATTCAGGAATTCAGATTTTGTACTATTACAGTAATTGTTTTTTCATAATATATTTTGAGAATATTTAAATTTCTTTTTTATTTTTTAAATATTAATTGTGCAAATTATAGTTTTGTTTTTAAACTACAAATTATTCACGGCAAACCGGTGACGAAATCATACAAAACATTAGACACGTAATTTCACTGTGTCATCACAAGTCTTCGGTAGTATAGTGGTCAGTATCCCCGCCTGTCACGCGGGAGACCGGGGTTCGATTCCCCGCCGGAGAGATCTTTTTGATATTTTCGTGCATATTTTTTCGTAGACTTCTAGTAAAAAACAGCTGTATAAAATATGAAGAAACATTTCTGAATAGCTACTTTGCAACCAAGACTGCAGTTTCAATGGGTCGGTTAGATCAGAGTGGTACCGTTATCTCACAGAAAACCATAGTAGAACAATATTACTGCCATTGCGATTCGTTTTGTGAGTGACATTGCCGGAAATCTAATTTTGTTTTTGCCTTTTGGTAGGACACACCGATCCATCCGGAAAGCTACCACCGTAATATAGGCTAGGGACTCTTCACAGTGTTCCACATATTATAAGTGTAACGTGTACCCTGAATATTTACACATACTTATATATAATACACACGTTCCAAATCTCTAGCTAAATGGCGGGACGAATTGCACAAGAGGGCCGGCAGCGTATGGATGCATAAAGCAGCAGACCGGGCTGTGTGGCGTACCTTGGGAGAGGCCTATGTCCAGCAGCGGACTGCAACGGGCTGATGATGATGATGATAATGATATTAGGATACAATCAAGTCGACATTATTGTATTGAGATGTTTATCTGTCGCTGAATTTCCTTGATCTGAACTGCACTGCGCTTACCATCGTCCATCAGGTGCATTATAGTCACCTTGCCTTGCCAGTGTAAATGAATAAACAAAATTAGCAATTAATCGCTGCATGTCGCCTGTAGGCCGCTTTGAATAAGCTGTAATGGAAATTTTAGACCGAGACTACTACTAGGACTTCCTGTGACGCCTGATAATTTAGTATTAGCAAATAATTCCATTTGATAATGTATTCCATCCAGTATTGGATATTGCATCCAGTTGCATTGGATATTGCGCGGAATAGTTCTAAGAGATTATTTGATGTTGTAAGCCACAAGGAGTTATTTTGTCTAATACTAATTTCATTACGCAACTCCACGAATTACCTAATTTATCTACTTAAAATAAGTTTTAATAACACAAAATATAGATTATGAATTAAAATAAATACTAAAGACATTAATAGTTGTGAGTAAATTAAAGGCTACGCCTGATCATTTGAGATTAGCAAATAGTTAACGCATCATTGAAAGGAAGTCCTTTCAATGCAGAACTTAAAAAAAAACCTGTTGACGATGGTAAACAAAGAGTTTGTATATTACTTCATACAAAATGACGGTTCATCCATACACTACGCTACGAGCATTATCCTTCGATATACATTGAAGATTATTTGTTCCGTTGGAAAACCGATAATCGATATCATGCTACCGGTTTCCGATTTATCCTAGACTACTGTATCATCTCTAGTCAGAAAGCTTGGTTTTGTTGTCTCCCTCTTATACGTTGTTAGCTGTGTAAGTTGGAATAGGACATACAATGTTTATATATTCATGTTTACATATGTAATCGTATTACGCGACCAATTTAGAAAGATACATTTATTTTATTTCTCTTTCCCTCTTAATCGAATTAATATGAAGTTGGAGTAAGACAAAGCACTAATCTGAAATTTTGTAATAACTGCATAATCTTAGTCGGCAAATGAACTGACAGTGTCTTATAAATTAAAATTGTCGAAATAAATAGAAAATAAACAATTAATGAATTAAACAATCAAGAATTGTGTGTGCGCATTATTTTTTAAATATAATAATTAACGAAATGAATCATTCACGAGGCATTTTACGCGCCCCGTTTTCTGTTAAGTCTAATACAAAGATTATGCAAATTCGGTGATTGTTTTAAATTTCAATTTTGTAAATAATAGTTTCAAATAATGCGTTGTTGCGTTGCTGGTTGCAAGAATGACTCGAGACACATCTCCAAATCACAGGGGATTACATTTCATGTGTAAGTTTATTTACGGTTCATTACAATTTACCATATTGTCAATGTTTTCTTAAAAACTCGAAAGTAAAGAAATCTATTTAATTTAGACTCTTATTAGACTACTCTTGGGTATTTAAGACAAGTCTCGTATTTCCAAGAAGTCTAGACAATAAAACAATAATATTTGTATTTCTAACTAGAAAAATATTAAATTGCATCTTTGATCACTTATTTAAAAAACTCAAATAAAGATTACAAATTTAAATATGCCCACGCCTTAGTCCCTACAAAGTACAAGGATAGGCAGAGGTACCATAATCGTGTGCTATTTGTATTAAGTATATTTGTAACCCAAGATTAATAAATAAATAAATAATCCAGACTATTTATGATTCATATATCTAATATTTACTGATGGTGTTGTATTACAGATTCCCAAATGAGCCCACACTACGTACGGCATGGCTCCAAGCACTTGGCAAAGTGGACTGGACTCCGAAGGAACGGAGTGCAGTGTGTTCCGAGCACTTTCTGTGCGAAGACTTGTATGAAACCAAGAGTGGGTTGAGGAAAGTCAAAGTAGGAGCCGTACCGTTTATACTGCAGGTAATTAATAAATAATAATGATAAATACATTCAGATTTCATAAATTAATCCTGACCCCACTCTAAGATCGAGTCTTGTATCGTATCAGAAACTATGAGAGACTTTTCAGTCTCACAAACACCCAGACCCGAAACAAATACTTGTGGATCACACAAACAATTGTCTTGGTGTGGGGATCGACCCTGCATACTCTTGTTTTATAGTCAGTTTCTTACCAACCAGCCACAGCGGATGACAAATATACAATACATAGCCGTTTTAATATAACTGTTGCTTATAAAGGAGTCCTATAATCAGGATTGGGCAATTATAATAAAGTTTTTATCAATAATCGTAATAAAGTATGAAAATACATCAATAATTAAAGTATTTATTTCATTACAGGATACGAGTACTTGTGATTATGGGGAGCCGGCAAGTTTGAAAGTAAGTAATTTTATATACAAAAGCATTGGTCAAGGTAAACTTACATACATACATAAAGTGACGCCTTTATCCCCGAAGGGGTAGGCAGAGGCGCCACCAGGACACCCACATTTCGCCTTGTATGTTCCGTCCCACGATGTGGTAGGGGGCGAGCCTTTCGCCATATCGGGCACAAATTCCTGACTCTGGGCTGATAATGAATAGAAAACCCAATATCACTTTGCCCAACCCGGGATTCGAACCCGAGACCTCAGCTTTGTAACCGTACCGTAATACAACTACTCCACTGAGGCAGTCATTTAGTCGTTATTTATTTTTTTATTTACGTAAACACTGATTTGACAGAAATGTTTTATTTTAATGATATTTATGTGTGTAAGCAAAATGATAAAAAAATCTATCATAGTCAAATAATACTCTATGCCTGATTATTCGGATATACACAGAACCCGAAACGCGACACGTGGATCATGACGGCTCCTGAACCGCTGTGTATATTTGTTTCAGGTGTGTCGCGTGTGTCTCATGATGGACTGCAAGTTATTTCCAATAAATGTTTATAATCTCAAACAGGCGTATGAACATTTAACTGGAGTTACGGTAAGCTTACGTTTTGTAGAGATTCTAGCATCAACAGTCAACTGTTAATAAGAGCTGTGAGAGGCCTGGGTAGGTACCACCGCAATCCCGAGAGTGCTCCGCGGATCCGCACTGCACGATCTGTGCAGCTGCGGGAAAACCCGCAGACCACCGGGTGGGCGGCAAGGCCTGCGCTGCCTCCTCGGTCCCGCACCGTTCTCAACGCGGTGTGGGAGCCGAGGTTGCGACGCGGCCGCAACCGTTCCGCTCTGAGGCGATAGAGATCGCCCATAATTAGATGGAACTTAATTTCCTCCAGGCGAACATCAACCACTGCGTCGGAGCGCAGCAGTTGCTTGTTCAATCCCTGGCGCAGTGGTCGATTCACGTGGCTGTGGAAGGACATTGTAGCCAGAGTAACTACTGGACGTGAGACTTAACATCATGTCTCAGGATGGCGAGCGCAGTGGATGGAAGCATTTGTAATTCATTGTGTGGTTTTGCTACTGTCCATGAGCGGTCGTGTTACCATCAGGCGAATGGTATGCTCGTCTCGCCATTCACAGCAATTAAAAAGGAGCCCAGCCAATATACGGGCGCCAAGGCACGGTCCATGATCCATTGTAATGGTGGACTTGGCGGACCTGCCATGGTTTTCTACATACATTCATACATAATCATCGCGCCTGTATCCCATAGGGGTAGGCAGAGACTATGGATCGCCACTTTGCTCGATCCTGACATATCACTTTCGCTTCATCCACTTTCATTATTCTCTTTATTCATTCTCGTCGGTTCAGGGTACTTTTGACCTGACCCTTGTTGAGGGTATCATCGGTTTGGATGCTGTAGGTTCGATGAGGTCGACCCCTACCGACTCTTCCATCCACATTCACATCCATGGTTTTCTAAAGTAAGAAAATTTAGCGCACGCTTAATAGACTGACCTCAAAAAGCTGTTTGTTAGGTAATTGCATAAACGTTATGTCATTTACGACTTGTCTGACGTTATTACTTACAAGTCAATTGAAATAGCGTAATAATAATTATGGATTATAATATAAAAGTTCTGGGATTGGTAGATAGATAGCGTTGTAATAAATCTATTTGTTTGCTCATCTCACTTCCGGCTTAAATTGGTCAGTCTATTATTAAGCGTGCGTAGTGTTCTATCTTTGTATACTCTTTCTGTCTAACCTTGTATTAGTATAATGCGTTTGATTTCTGTAGAGATCAGTATAATGCAAGCGTAGTGTCGCCCTCCAGATGGAGTGAGATATGCGAAAGTTCGCTGGCAGATATTTGTAGGAGACCTATGTCCAGCAGTGGACAATAAAAGGCTGATGATGATGTTTGTATTTCTAGTCCGCACTAGTCTACCAACCCGCACTAGGCCAGCGTGGACTGTACTAACCCCTCTCAATCGTATTCTCGATTGTAGAGGAGGCCCGTGCCCGGCAGTGGGGCGTATTTTTTTCTTGTTCCAGCCCATATACGTCCCACTGCTGGGCACGGGCCTACTCTACAATCGAGAGAATCGATTGAGAGTGGTTAGGCCATATAGCCTACCACGCTGGCCTAGTGCGGGTTGGCGGACTTACATACCGTAGAAATTCTTTAAAATCCGTTCTTTATAACCGTTAAACTACGTTGTGATTGACTATAAATTCACACATAGCTCCGAAAAGTCATAGGTGTGCCCTGGGATTTGAACCCGCGACTACCGTGAACATGTAGGCAGCCGCGTCTGGTCCTTTACCAACAGGCCACCACGCACTTACGTATATGGGACTTATATTGGCTGATACAATTTATGTATAACTTCCGGCACGGATCTTGAGCGCTGGCCGTTACTTGCGCAGATGTCGATTTTTGGGTCTCTTTAGAGGTATGATGAAGTAAGCGGGCGGGGGCATTATCGCATCGGCCAGTGATTGGTTCACTACGCAACGCCATATTGTTGTTATGCCTAATTCATTCACTGCGTTTGTTCAATTCATTCATTTATTTTGTCCTTAAGTTCACGATGCGCAAAGCTATCCCCACTCTGACGCCGAGCGCTCAAGATCCGTGCCGGCGGTTATAACATGTTGTATATTTTATTTATTACAGGTGTGTGCAGAGGAGAAGCTACCTCAGAAGTTGTGTTATGAGTGTGCAGCAAGATTGGTGAATAGCTACAAGTTCAGGACAAAGTGTTTGCGGGCCAATTCACTTATGTTGGAAATAGTTAAAAAGCAGAGAGAGGTGAGGTATTCATGAATAAATTGAATGTTTTAAGTACTGTATTTTAATGCAAGGTAGAAAGTAGGACAAAAAAATGGAACACAGAAAAATGCGTGCAAAATTATGATACTGCATTTTAAAAAATACATACAAAAGAGACATGGAAACATTATTTAACTTTCAATTTTTAAAAACGCAGAAAATCATTTTATTATTTTTTATTCGTACCAAGTCGACTAATTCTAATATACATAGTGTTTCTTTAATATCAGAGATATACACAATTTATATTCCAACATAATCTTCATAAATATATTTTTTATTTTTTGTAATATACCTTTCAACTAACAAATAATTATTTTTTATCTCACAGCTAACCCTACAAAACATAAAAACGATAAACAGAGAGAACAACCAGTTGTCATCCCCACTTATCCCCAAATTCTATCAAGCTGACCACTACGACCACCACATTGACTACGAACAGCCCAAAATCGAAGAAGACATAAAAGAAATCAAACGGGAAGAGAATGAAATGAATGAGATATATATTGCTGAGGGGGAGGAAATCGCTCCGGTGGAGACAGAGGTAAATAAATAAATACACCCAACAGTCATACAAATAGTCCCGATGTGGGTACATTAAGATCAATTAAGTCTTGTGTCGTGTATCAGAACTACGAGAGACTTTTCGGTCTCACAAACACCCAGACCCGAAAGAAATATTTGTGGGCCGCACAAACATTTCTCTTGGTGCGGGGATCGAACCCGCGGCCTCTCGTTTCACAGCCGGCGTCTAACCAACTGCGCCACGGAGGCTGTCAAATATATGAATATTATAAAGAGGAAAGATTTGTTTGTTTGCACTGAATAGGCTCCGAAACTACTGAGTCGATTTGAAAAATTCTTTCACTGTTGGGAAGCTACACTATCACCGGGTGACATAGGCTATATTATATTTACAAAACAATTAAAGATCCTTACTAAAACTCCAATAACGTAAGCCAATATGTAAAAAAATTACCTAAAATATTCTTTAATTATAACTATTGCGTGCGTTGATAAAACTTTGATATGTTGTTGATGTGGACTGGACTCAAAAACTATTTGCACCCGAGCAAAGCCGGGCCAGGCCGCTAGTATATTTATATAATAATCATTTACATTAAGTCTTAAGGGTATGTACTAAACAAGGAATCTCGATATGGCGATAGGCTCATCCCCTTATTGTGGGACGGAACACATAAGGCGAAACGTGGGTGTCCTGCTACCTCTAAATAAATAAATAAATACACCCAACAGTCACATACATAGTCCTGACCCCACACTAAGATCGAGTCTTGTGTCGTGTATCAGAAACTACGAGAGACTTTTCGGTCTCACAAAAACCCAGACCCGAAACCTGTGGATCACACAAATATTTGTTTCGGTGCGGGGATTGAACCCGCGGCCTCCCGTTTCACAGGCCGGCGTCTAACCAACTGCGCCACGGAGGCTGGCTCTGCCTACCCCTTCAGGCAAAAAGGCGTGAGTTTATATACATATATTATATGTATTTTAAATTTCAGGTTCAAGATGATGTTGTAGCAGACAATATTTCAGTAAAGAATTACTCCAGTGACGACAGCTTGCCATTAGAAAAGGCTAAGAAGAGAAAAAAACGCAAAATTGAAAAGAAAGAAGTTGTTAAAGTTAGAAAGAAACAGGTAAACGAAAAATATATTTGTCAAGATTTTCTGTGGTATTATGGTTTGGTGGCAAGTTATTTTTTATTTCAATGAATGGCGAGACGAGCATGCCATTCGCCTGATGGTAAGCGATACCGCTCATGGATAGTAGCAAAACCAAACAACACCATGAATTACAAAGCAATGCTTGGCACACTGCGCTCGCCATCCTGAGACGTAAGATGTTAAGTCTCATTATGTCCAGTAGTTACTCTGGCTACGATGTCCTTCAAACCGGAACACAACAGTGCATTTACACTGCTGTTTGGAGAAATATACATTGCGGTGGTACCTACCCAGGCCTCTCACATATGAGAGACCTACCATTAAAAGTCCGTCTACAATAGGCCAGCGTGGTAGCCTAACCCCTCTCAATGGATCTGCTGGTCGTAGAAGAGTCCAGTGCTCTGTAGTGGTCGATTATAACTAAATGTGTGAATTAATAGTGTGGGTCTCTTTACATCGAGAAGTTTATTATACATAATATGCTGGAATATTTTTTTTTTTTATTAAAAATAACGTGCAAAGTGAAATTATTGTATTAAAAATGTAATAGCTTGGTGAAGTAAGTTAATTTATAGATCAATAATTTCGTCACCTTGTGATAAGTCTTCGGTAGTATAGTGGTCAGTATCCCCGCCTGTCACGCGGGAGACCGGGGTTCGATTCCCCGCCGGAGAGTACTTTTTGTAACTTTTTTCTTTTCGTATTTCATAATTTTTAACATATTTGAATTTTAGATTGACGTACAATAAAATTACTAATGATTATAGTATTACGTAATTTTTTTTTTTGGTAATTATTTGTCGTAACGGACCAGACGCGGCTGCGACCATGTTCACGGTGGTCGCGGGTTCAAATCCCAGGGCACACCTCTGACTTTTTGGAGTTATGTGTGTATTGATAGTCAATCGCCACGCACTTTAACGGTGAAGGAAAACATCGTGAGGAAACCTGCATACCGTAGCGATTTTAATGAATTTCTACGGTATGTAAGTCCGCCAACCCGCACTAGGCCAGCGTGGTGATCTATACGGCCTAACCACTCTCAATCAATTCTCTCGATTGTAGAGTAGGCCAGTGCCCAGCAGTGGGACGTATATGGGCTAATACAGAATAACATACAGATAGTATATTATTATGTAATTTTCTTTTTTTTTGATAATTTTTCGTTGATGTACTAGGTTCATTGCTTTAGTATGACAAGTAGCAACATCCTAATCCTTGGTTATGGCTTTGATAACCGAACCTATTAAAAAAATTGACATCTAAAAAGTATTTTTTGTTTTCTGATATTTTTGTTTATTTATGATATTTTGACAGCCTGCACGGCGCAGTTGGTTAAACGCCGGCTTTGAAACGAGAGGCTGCGGGTTCGATACCCGCACCGAGACAAATGTTTGTGTGTTGCATAAGTATTAGTTCCGGGTCTGGGTGTGAGACCAAAAAGTCACTCGTAGTAAAACACAAGACTCGATCTTAGTGTAGGCTCAGGAGTATGTATATGACTGTCGGGTTTATTTATTTATCGTTTGAGTCCTCGAAACCGACGAGCGTGTATGCAAAGATTAATGACAGTGGATGAAGCGAAAGAGGTATGTATGTACCGTAGCACTTGGCGCTCAATAGTCTGTGCCTACCCCAATGGGACATAGGCGTGAGTTAATGTATGTATGTTTCAGATAAAACGCGACCCAGCCGAGCCCAAGATCGACCGTCGCAGGAAACCATTCCTGAACGACGACCTCAACGAGACATTATTCACGATAACTGACTTGACCTTCGAAGAACAAGTAGCTGAGATCGAGAAGAGACAAGACAGCGCCAACTACAAAAACGCCGTTTTCAAATGTACGGAGTGCTACAAAGGATTTTTGGATGAAGACGCTTATAATACGCATATGACGAGGCATACCATTGTAAGTAAATTAGTTTCATTATGCACGATTATGTATGTACGATTCGTTATACGCGGTTCAATATAAACGGTTCTGTTATATGCGGTTTTGTTGACGCGATTTCATTATATGCGGTCCCTGTATATGCGGCCTCGTTATAAGCGATTCTTTATACGCGGTTCCATCGAACGCGGTTTTAGATCCACTAAAAACTGACTCAAAATAAGTTGATGTAGTCTCAATAGCACCTCAACAAAACACTATTTACGATAACAGACCTTAGTTTCGAAGACCAAGTAGCTAAGATTGAGAAGAGACAAGACAGCGCTAACTACAAAAATTCCGTGTTTAACTGTACGGAGTGTTATAAAGGTTTTCTTGACTAAGACGCTTATAATACGCATAAGACGAGGCATACTACGGTAAGTAATTTTTCGAGTTTCGTTATACGCGATTTTGTCTTACGCGACTTTTTATGTTCGGCTCGCTATATGCGGCTCTTTATAAGCGATTTTTAATTAAACCAAATCCGCGAAAACATCTGTAAATAATACATTTAATTTTATTTAATTGTGTAACTTGCGTAAATCTAAGAAAGGGGACGTCCATTAATCACGTGAGGCTCGAAAGGAGGGAGGGGCTTTAGCAAAAATTACGAAATATCACAAGGGGGTGGAGGGGTGTTGTAAGATATCACGTGTATTTATTTTTCCGTCAATGCGCGATTTCCAAACTGAAAAGTGGCGTGTAGTGTGAACTTGACTCGCCGTTATCAGGCAATGCAAAAAGTCTTAGATTGTACTTTACTTATACCTGTATTGAAAGATGATATTTAAAAAAAATAGATTCTTAGTAGGTACTAAAAAACAGACGTGATTTTGAGTGGGGGGTAGGGGTTAGTCTTAAAACTCACCACGTTGACCAAGGGGGGGTAGGGGTAGGTTGAGGGGGGGGGGTTTAAATGCTAAAAAACACGTGATTAATGAACGGCCCCAAACCATTTATTTTCAAATTTAAGCAACCTCATCACGTATCACTAAGGGGGAGGGAGGGTAGATGGAGGGGGGGGGGGGGTTAAAATGCTAAAAAAACACGTGATTAATGAACCATTTCTTTTCAAATTGAAGCAATGCGGCGAGCACTCGTGCGAGATCTGCAAGACGCACTTCAAGCACTCGCACGCGCTGCGCAAGCACATCACGGCGCACCACACGCAGCGCTTCAGCTGCCGCCAGTGCGTGTACGTCACCACGCACCGCCAGACCGCGCGCCTGCACGAGCGCTGGCACAAGGGCACCAAGTACCGCTGCCCGCACTGCCAGGACGAGTTCGTGTGAGTCTTATTTACTTTCTATATATATATATATATCTATATCAGCCCATATACGTCCCACTGCAGGGCACGGGCCTACTCTACAATCGAGAGAATCGATTGAGAGTGGTTAGGCCATATAGTCCACCACGCTGGCCTAGTGCGGGTTGGCGGACTTACATACCGTAGAAATTCTTTAAAATCGCTACGGTATGCAGGTTTCCTCACGATGTTTTCCTTCACCGTTAAAGTGCGTGGTGATTGACTATCAATACACACAACTCCGAAAAGTCAGAGGTGTGCCCTGGGATTTGAACCCGCGACCACCGTGAACATGTAGGCAGCCGCGTCTAGTCCGTTTACCAACAGGCCACCACGCACTTATTTACTTTGTTTTTGTTTTTTTTTTTTGTTTTTGGCAACTGATTCTGCTTCATTGCGAATACTGCCAGTGTCAAGTGACTAAGTCAATCATGTTATTTTGGAGGGTAAGATTTTTTTTATTTTATTTATTTAGGACTACCAGTGGTAATTACATTATTATATTTAATACACAAATTAAATTGGTAACATGTTAAATGTACTACCTGCAGGCGTCACAACATGCACTGAATAACAAATAACTGCTAAGTAATACTAGAATTTAATTTTATAAACATAAAGGAATATACTATAATCATAAAATATTAAAATTATACAAAGTGAAACAATAACTAAACTAGAAATTAATAAGAAATAAGAATTAAATTCTGACTTTTCGGAGTTATGTGTGTATTGATAGTCAATCACCACGCACTTTATCGGTGAAGGAAAACATCGTGAGGAAACCTGCATACCGTAGCGGTTTTCAAGAATTTCTACAGTATGTAAGTCCGCCAACCCGCACTAGGCCAGCATGGTGGACTATATGGCCTAACCACTCTCAATCGATTCTCTCGATTGTAGAGTAGGCCCGTGCCCTGCAGTGGGACGTATATGGGCTGATATAGATATAGATATAGAACAATTAAAATGAATTAAAAAAGGAAACAAACAAAAAAAAATTATGAAAATAAATAATATGTCTACAATTTCTTATCACTAATTAATTTTAGAACTTCAGTCTTGAAAGTACCCATTGAGTCATTGAACACATTAACGCTTTGGCCGAGAGAGTTGTAGGACCTGGATAACCTGGCTATTGTAGAATTTTGCTTAAGTTAATGTTAATAAAAGTTTATCGAGACAATGATTAAAGAATAAAGATAATCATTGAGACTAAAATTTAAAGAGAAATAAATACATTACTGATGCAAATGAGACATAAAATACATGCAGACATGTAAAGTTAGTTTATATGTTATTTACCTATACCGGGTGTAAGATGTGAAGGTAAATGCCAGACTTTGAAAAGATTTCTTTGATTAATAAAAATAGCGGTTACAATTTGCAATATTAATTAATAATCTATATACAGGGTATATCAAGACCACAACCGAAAACGAAGCCAGGTGGTAGGATAAGTGACTTCTGACACAATGCAAGTAAAAATTTCACAAAAAATTGTAAATATTTTTTTTGTAATTTTTTACTTCTCGTCGTATTTGGATGATAAATACATAGTTTTCCTAAAATAAAAATTTACACCTCTTTATTATTAAACACGCGGGGCGGACTGAGGTATATACCCGTGACCACGGAAGCTGTAAAGTAATCGAAACGTCGGGAAGTTAAAAAATGTAAAAATTAAACCAAATCGCGATAAAATCCGTATAAAATAGTTTTATTTCAATGTTATTTTATTAACTTACAGTAAATTCACAACGTACATGGGTCACATACGGATAAAGCACCCCTCGGACTTCGTGTGCGAGTTGTGTGGCTACTCCTTCGTCAGCATCAAAGGCATTGAGCTGCACAAGAAGCTCAAACACAGGCTCGAAGATGGACAGGTTTGTACCTACCCCTTTTAGATTAAGCTTTGTTATGACATAGTGGGTAGATATATTTTTATTGCTGTGGTCATTGACTTATATTCTACCGATACGAGACACGTCAAATAAAGTGCCCCCGTATTTTAAAAGCAAACTGCAATATTACATCACTTACCTGGTATTTTATTAAAATATTGTAACTTCAGACGATTTGCTTTCGGTTTGACGGCAAAACATTCATTTATTACTTTTAAACGTATGCGATAAGGCGTACTGCACTGTCACTGTCACGAAGCAAACTGATTCATGTGCGGTGCATGCACCGCAAGTAGGTGGGACACATTTTTTGTACTGAATGTCTTATCTAGTGTAACATTGATATCGATGGCTGTGGTTTGTTTCTCAGTGTAACTTAATTATTACAGGAATGCGATCATGATACGCGTCATATTGGCATAATTCAATACCATCTTGTCTTTACAGTCGTCTAGGGAAGCCAAGACGCTCTTTCGGATGGCCTTTTTGGGAATGACGCGTGGACAAGCTAATGTATAATATAGAAAATCCCCAATGAGGGTGACATGTTCTTGTCGAACCAAACCCTCTATAAATAAATAAAGATTAAAAAAAAATGGTGTTTAAAAAATGTTTATATTTGTGAAACTCATTGCGAGGCAAAAGGATTTTCGTCACATTAACGAAGCGTTTGAACCATAATCCATCACGAACCAATATGGCGGAATTCATGTCGAAAACAGGACGTTAACTAATAGAGTGTTTGTGAGACCGAAAAGTCTCTCGTAGTTGATACGACACAAGACTCGAACTTAGTGTGGGGTCAGGAATATACAGGGTATATCAAGACCGCGACCGAAAACGAAGCCAGGTGATAGTATTAGTGATATCAAACACAATGCAAGTAAAAATTTTACAAAAAAAATCATCAATTTTTTCCTAAATAATAATGTACACCTTTTTATTTTTAAAGACGCAATGGTACGTAAGGGTTTAAATAATTATTTTCGCAAAAACTAAGAATTTACCACGTAAAAACAATGATTTTCAAAAAATTGCAAAAAATATCTGTCGCTTATTTTGCGAAATTTTTATTTGCATTGTGTCTATAACCATTAAAACTACCACCCGGCTTCGTTTTCGGTCGCAGTCTTGATATACCCTGTATGTGATTGGGTGTATTTATTCATCTTTTATCCTCAGGTGCCAGAAGATGGTCCATTCTGTGAGCTGTGTAACGTAAGATTCGTTTCAATTGAGGCGCATAGAAGACATCTTAACGTGTCTGGAAGACATGCCGGTAAGTAGAATCTATATTATCCATACATACATAAACTCACGCCTTTTTGCCAGAAGGGGTAAGCAGAGGTGCTACCAGGACACCGACTTATCGTCTTGATATAACTCGAATATAAAGAAATGGCTGAGTGAAATTGTCATACATTTTTTGTTTTCAAAAGGAAACGAACAGCTAAATTACATTAAGATTAGAAAGAGAAAAAAATAAACGTTTATGTATATTTAAATTATCTTTTTTTGTTATCGAAATGAACTAAAAATGAATTCTTTTTATATTAATCCCAATAAATTTTCCCCTATGCTATTTCTTAACCCTGGTAGCAACGGCGGATCCAGCTTTCAAGCCAGGGGTGGTCATATAGTTCTAGTCAGAACAATGGACGTTCTCGAATTCCATTACAATTATACATTTAAAAGTATGTTACACATGTGATTAGTGAATATGTTAAAGATTTATTAAAGTGAAAATCAACGATACATTTCAAAAATCTATCAATCCGGTGTCTGCCCAGGGGGAGGGGGAGCAGAGGGGGAGGGGAGGGGGTGGTCATGACCCCCTTTACCCCCCCTGTATCTGCTTTTGCCTGGTAGTCAGTCATATGTTGTCAATTCATTATCAAAACATTTCCAAGCTACAGATAAAGAGGGGAGGGAAGCGAACAAACCGAAAAAAGGGCGCAAATCTAAAGAGATAAAGGAACGGGAGAAGAGATCTCGGGAGAAGAGCAGGGAATCAGAGGAGAAGAGGAAAGTTTATCCTAGTCAATTGAGGAAGGCGGAGGGACCTATACCTTGCGAACAGGTGAGTATTACATCTCAGTCTTATTCTCCCTCTCTCTCTCTCTTCATACATACATACATACATACATACATACATACATACATACATACATACATACATACATGCATACATGCATACATGCATACATGCATACATGCATACATACATACATACATACATACATACATACATACATGCATACATGCATACATGCATACATGCATACATGCATACATGCATACATGCATACATACATACATACATACATACATACATACATGCATACATGCATACATGCATACATGCATACATGCATACATACATACATACATACATACATACATACATACATACATACATGCATACATGCATACATGCATACATGCATACATACATACATACATACATACATACATACATACATGCATACATGCATACATGCATACATGCATACATGCATACATACATACATACATACATACATACATACATACATACATACATACATACATACATACATAAACTCACGCCTTTATCCCTGAAGGTGCAGGCAGAGGCCCCACCAGGACACCCACGTTTCGCCTTGTACGTTCCGTCCCATGATAGGGGGCGAGCCTATCGCCATATCGGGCACAAATTCCTGACTCCGGGCTGATAATAGAAAAATCCAATAACAGTTTGCCCGACCCGGGATTCGAACCCGAGACATCAGCTTTGTAGTCGTACCGTAGTACAACTACGCCACCGAGGCAGTCACTCTCTTCAGGCATAGGAAATACTGCATAGTCTCCCAAAGATATCCACGTTAATCTGGAATCTAGCAATTATCTGCAACTTTAACTTTAAGTCTTTCCGCTTTGTTTATTGCGATGAATGGCGAGACGAGCATGCCATTCGCCTGATGGTAAGCGATACGACCGCTCATGGACAGTGGCAAATGAATTACAAAGCAATGCTTGGCACACTGCGCTCGCCATCCTGAGACAAGATGTTATATCATTATGTCCAGTTACTCTGGCTACAATGTCCTTCAGAACACAACAGTGCATTTACACTGTTGTTTGGAGAAATAGACATTGCGGTGGTACCTACCCAGGCCTCTCACATATGAGACCTACCACCAGTAAAACTATTTATTATTGTTTTATCAAGGCATGTACAGCATACCTATAGTATGTCCTGTTTATTGTATGCGTACATTTGTATACCGCGTTGATACGACAGATGGGCATTAAATTACACTACGTATACTATACGTCCTTAGTATTAATTCGACACGGCACAAAAATTAATAATACCAAAAATGAGATTTTGTTTGTTTCAAGCAAACTAAATAGCCTACAAATAAGAGTAAAACGCAACCATCCTTTGTAAATAAATTTCACTGACCATTGATGAACTGAACTGGCAACGTCGCGCCGGGCGTGTGTTATCGTCGTGTCGTGGCGAGACGCCGCGCGCCGCGCCGGCGCACCGCGCGTAGTACGTAGTTTTGAAGGTAGTTTTAAGTCTAAAATTCGTTCTTTCCAAACAGCGGGTATTTGCCGCGCTGGTACTCCCTCCTGATGCGGTACTATACTTTTGTTGTCTCGTATCTTTGTACTGCCAATGTTATTGTGCGGGCGTTCCTGGGGCAATTGTGGCTGTCACCATACCTTTCGCGGTATGTACACAGAGCTAAAGCTGTGTTTCCATCGCCGTAAATAAAAACCAAGCAGTGTATTCTGACGCGGTGTAAGTTACACGAGGCATTGTTAAACAGTTTAATTACAAACACAAACACAATTTAATTACGTGTCCTCGACAATAAAAAACAGTCAATAACAAAAAAAAAATACTATTAATTATCCCAAGTTACGTGTCCTATCACAATAAAAAAAAGAAATAATGTCTTAAACTCATTTAGTATCCTATCACAATAACAATACAGAATCACAATTGTCGGCGCGAGATCGACAAGATAAAAGCGGCGCGGCGCGGCGGCGCAGGAGTTTCCGTTTACATCCGTTCCGAAAGGATAGCGACGGCGCATTAAAATAACAATTTCTTTAGCAAACAATTTTTATTTGTTAAGATGCAATAGCAACACACTGACCTATTTCTATTTCTTTTACGCGCGGGATGTTTTGCTATGATTTGTCTCTCTCGTAATGAAAGTGCAGGTGTGTATTTATTGCTTCCTTATTGGCATCGCCAACTTTTTAAGTAATTTAGTTGTACTTATTTATGTGACTTGTGTAAGAGCGGCAACAGCGCGTAGATTTTAGTAGGATCTATCGTTTTAAGGTGTTTGACCTGTGCGTTATACGTAATCAGCTGTTAGAAAAGCTACATCGTGTTCAAATGGAGCAAAATCTTACAAAATCACTTATGACTCAACTAGTGCTCCTATTTAATTGATTTTTAGTACAGAACTTGGAAATGGTACCTAGTATATGCAGTTTAAAAAAATGCCCATCGGTCGTATCAACTTTGTATAATCGTCACGCCTGCATCCCACAGGTGTGAGCAGAAACTATAAATCGTCACTTTCCTAATATATCACATTCGCATCGTGCATTTTCATGTTATCAAGATTTTAATCGTATAAAAATATTTCTTCTCTCATTTTCCCAGTGTGGGCTGCAACTAGAAGATTCCCGGGCCTACCACGGCCACTTCAGGAGAATGCACCCCGACAAGAACCGAACCAAGTACCCGTCCATGAAGAGCCCTTGTATGTGTGAGGTGTGCGGCAGAATGTTCCAGGTGAGAAATATTTTAGTTTTTATTTTATTGGGAAAAAAACAGGTTTTTTGTAATTTTACACCCGACAATACTAAGTATACATACATACATACATAAACTCACGCCTTTATCCCCGAAGGGGTAGGCAGAGGCGCCACCAGGACACTCACATTTCGCCTTGTATGTTCTGTCCTACGATGTGATAGGGGGCGAGCCTATCGCCATATCGGGCACAGATTCCTGACTCCGGGCTGATAATGAATAGAAAAATCCAATATCACTTTGCCCGACCCGGGACTCGAACCCGAGACCTCAGCTTTGTAACCGTACCGTAATATAACTACGCCACCGAGGCAGTCCTAAAATACTAAGTATACCACAATGTAGGTATAACAGTAATTAAAAAAGTACATCATCACATACATCCATCCACATCCTCAAGCCAGGTGGTAGTATTAGTGACTTCAGACACAATGCAACTAAAAATTTCGCAAATAAATTGTCAATATATTTTTTTGGATTTTTTTAAATTTATTTCCAACTCCTATTAATTTAACTTTGTGATTTCGTTGCGGGGTAAGACAAGTTAGAATTCCGGAGACTCGCTGAGCTTCAATGCTCGGTGTCATTACAATGCTATTGGTCCTGGCTTACAGGAGTTGCAGTGGCGGGTGTGAGGGCGACAGTCTCCTAAAATCTTGTTATCCTTTTCTTTTTCAGAGCTACGCCCTCCTAAAAGACCACACGTGGGTCCACACCGGCGAGCGACCGTTCAAGTGCGACGCGTGCGACAAGTCGTTCCGAATGAAGCAGCGATTGGTCGCGCATCGACGAGTGCACAGCCAGATGAAGGTGTCGTACGCCTGTACTCTCTGCGGGAAGAATTTTTCAACACACAGCAATAGGCAAAGGCATATGTTTGTGAGTATAAAAAACATTTTTTAAGTCATTGCGAAATTATAAAAAATTGGTAATTATGACAGCACATCTGGCAGAACCTGCTTGGACACCTGAGGGGTTAAAAGACCAGAGTTTTTGCCAAAAAAAATGACGTCAAATATTTTTGAAAAAAATACAAAAAAAACTTTTTTGTCAAAAAACGAAAATTCTAAGTTATATTTTTGGAAAAAAAGAAACGTGAAAGTCAATATTTAATTAAAAAATGGCAAAAGAATTAATTTTTTTGCTACCGCATGCATATTTTCGGCATTTTACGCATATTTACATATTCACAGTTTTTACATCCAAATAATTATCTTAATTAATCTTAGACAGCCTCCGTGGCGCAGTTGGTTAGTCGCCGGCTGTGAGAGAGGCCGCGGGTTCGATCCCCGCACCGAGACAAATGTTTGTGGGGCCCACAAATATTTGCCTCGGGTCTGGGTGTTTGTGAGACTGAAAAGTCTCTCGTAGCTTCTGATACGACACAAGACTCAATTGATCTTAGTGTGGGGTCAGGACTATGTATGTGACTGTTGGGTGTATTTATTTATTCATTATAAATAATATTTACAGATCCACACAGGACTAAAGCCGTTCAAATGTGAGATGTGTGGGAAAGGCTTCAAGCATGCTAGTGAGAAACGAGCTCACATCACATATGTACACTTGAAGAAACCCTGGCCTAAACGAACAAGGGGGAAACGGCGGAGTGACAGTCGACAGGTACATATACATACAGGGTATATCAAGACCGCGACCGAAAACGAAGCCAAGTGATAGTATTAGTGACTTCAGACACAATGCAAGTAAAAATTTCTCAAAAAAAATCGGCAACTTTTTTTTGTAATTTTTTACTTATCGTCGTATTTGGGTGATAAACACATAGCTTTCCTAAAATAATGATGTAGACCTCTTTATTTCTAAATACTCAATGGTACGTAAGCGTTTAAATTATTATTTTCGCAATAACTAGGTATTTGCCACCCAAAAAAGATGATTTATAAAAATTCTAAAAAAATATCTGTCGCTGTTTTGGTGAAACTTTTATTTGCATCGAGTCTGTAAACACTAAAACTACCACCTGGCTTCGTTTTCGGTCGCGGTCTTGATATACCCGGTATAATAAATTTGTAACCGATCGATGTCTGCACGAAAATAAATGAGAAAAACTAATATGGGGGGTCTGTATTAACGTAATAGAACCCAAAACAATGATTTTTAGAATTTTTGTGTGTTTGTCTGTGCGGTTGTGCGCGATGAACTCAGAAACGGCTTAACGGATTTTGATGACATTTGGTATGTAGCTGACACCCTGGATTAACACTTAGGCTACTTTTATCCAAAAATTTTTTTTCCCCGTGGGATGAGGAAGGAATTCCGATATTTTTGTTACTTTTTTATACTTAAAGGGATGGGATAGGACTGGATTACATTCCTTGAGTGAAAATAAGAACGGGCGGGATATAAAGGGACGGGACGGGATGGCAAATTCCAAATAAATAATTTTCAAATAAAATTAATCACACAAAGTTTGCGGGTAGAAACTAACCACCACTATAATTAAATTCCATTTTTTCCAGGGCATGCTACCACAAGGCCCCCCAGGTACCGATATGGACGGAGTGCAACCAATATGGCCGCCTTGCGACCCCAAAATGGCCGACATGAATATGATCGAAGACAAACCAATGTACTACTCATTGAAAATATAGCGATTCCTCCATATTAAAGATTTAATAAAATCGCTAAATTCATGCTTACCACAGATCACTGCGGACATCCTTGGAGCCTTGTTGTCGGCGGTGGATTTTCAACCAACTATCAGATTGGCAACCATCTGTCGTCAGGTGGCAACCAATTGCCTTAGGTGACAACCACTTACCTATAATGGCAACCACTTGGTATAAAAGGGCAACCATTTGTAATAGAGTGTCAATCATTTATTATCATTTGATATGTAATAACCAACATGCTTCCACCAGTTTTTGAAATGTGTCAACCATTTGTCTATAAATGGCAACAACCGTCAACCAAATATCGACCTTTTGTCAATTGGGTATTTTACTAAATTTTTTTAATTGTATTTATCAAAAGATATCCATATACAAAATCTAGCAAGCAAAGAATTTTGAAAATCCATTCAGAATTAAACAAGTTAGAAACATTTAAAATCTAGTAGTGGGAGTAAAAGAAAAGGGATGCAAATACTAAACTAGTGACGTCACTAGGCCTGATATGCATTATAGTGTGCGGGTGTGAAAGAGACGGTGAGATATCCCCACTACGCTACCAATATTTTATTTAAAATACTAATATGTTACAAGCTACTTTGATGCTGTTTTGACAGAAATGTTTTATTTTAATGGTATTTGTGTTTGTATGCAAAATAATACTAAAAGTCGATCATAGTAAAATACCCTATTGTCAACCTAATGTCAAAAGATGGCAACCATTCAAGTGACAACCATAAACCATCAATTATCAACCACGTATCGTTATGTTCGCTGGTTGATGTAGAAATAAAAAAAGATTTTTTATAAACTCAATTTATTTATTTATATGTTAAGGTTATAATGAAAAGATCAATTGTATTTGAATAAAAGGATTTTAGTGAATTTTGTGTTTTATTGGTATTATTTTGAATTTGATGGGCTAAATATAAAATCATGTTTGTAAGGAAGATTAAAATAAAAAATGGTATAATAAAAAAAATCACAAAATAAGGATTTTTATTGCAACGAATGGCTAGATTGATCGCCTGATGGTAAGCGATACGACAGCTCATGGACAGTAGCAAAACCAAACATCATGAATTACAAAGCAATGCTTGGCATTCCACTGCGCTCGCCATCCTGAGACATCGATGTTATATCATTATGTTTATGTCCAGTAGTTACTCTGGCTACAATGTCCTTTAAACCGGAACACAACAGTTTTCCTTGTTGGATGTTGTATAAAACATTATTACAATAAAGAAAAAACACTTTTCGAGCCAATTATTGTATTTCTCTGAGTAAACAAATGATTAAAAATAGATTTATTACACTTAGAATATATATTGCGATAATTTTTACTGTTATTTTCGAAAGTTAAGATTTAAAATAGCACTTGGCCAGCGTGGTGGACTATATGGCCTAACCACTCTCAATCGATTCTCTCGATTGTAGAGTAGGCCCGTGCCCTGCAGTGGGACGTATATGGGCTGATATAGATATAGAAGATTTAAAATTAATTTGTATTGTAAGGCAATAATATCTGAAGGATTTAAGGTGGAAAAAGGATTTATAATTAGCGGAACAATCTGTTAAATACATTGCTTAATATAAATATTTCACGTCTTCGTTTCATCGTCATAGTAAGACCAGGCGAAATTCTTATCCGTCTTTTGCTGTTCCATTTTGTTTGAAGGTTTGTGACCGCTCTGTCGTGTCACCATGTTATTCAATATCTTAATCATATCCGATAGGAATTCGTTGGCTTTTATCACCTGAAAATAATTAATAATCGTTTCTTAGATTTACGCGAATGTTACACATTGAAAAATAAACTATATTTTGCGGATTTTATCGCGGATTTCATTTTTTTTGTATTTTTTTTATTCTCCTCTATTACTACACCGGGTATATCAAGACTGCGACCGAAAACGAAGCTGGGTAGTTTTAGTGGTTACAGACACAACGCAAATAAAAATTTCGCAAAATAAGCGACAGATTTTTTTAGATTTTTTTTTAAATCATTTTGTTTGGATAGTAAATACCTGGTTAATGCGAAAATAGTAATTTAAACCCTAACGTACCATTGCGTCTAAAAAACTAAAAAGGTGTAAATAATTATTTTAGGAAAATTATGTATTAATTATTTAAATACGATAAGTAAAAAATTACCAAAAAAAGTTGTCGATATTTTTTGCGGAATTTTTAGTTGCATTGTGTCTGAACTCTGAAGTCACTAATACTACCACCTGGCTTCGTTTTCGGTCGCGGTCTTGATATACCCTGTATTTGTCAGCCTCCGTATAGCAGTTGGCTAGACGCCGGCTGTGAAACGAGAGGCCGCGGTTTCGAGCCCCGCACCGAGACAAATGTTTGTGTGAACCACAAGTATTTCGGGTGTGGGTGTTTGTGACTGCCTCGGTGGCGTAGTTGTATTACGGTACGGTTACAAAGCTGAGGTCTCGGGTTCGAGTCCCGGGTCGGGCAAAGTGATATTGAATTTTTCTATTCATTATCAGCCCGGAGTCAGGAATTTGTGCCCGATATGGCGATAGGCTCGCCCCCTATCACATCATGGGACGGAACATACAAGGCGAAATGTGGGTGTCCTGGTGGCGCCTCTGCCTACCCCTTCGGGGATAAAGGCGTGAGTTTATGTATGTATGTATGTATGTATGTGTTTGTGAGAGCGAAAAGTCTCTCGTAGTGATACACGACACAACACTCGATCTTAGTGTGGGGTCAGGACTATGTATGTGACTGTTGGGTGTATTTATTTTATTTTTATCGACAGAGTGGCGCAGTTGTACAACGGTACGATAACAACGCTGAGGTCTCAGGTTTGATTCAGTGATATTGAGATTTTCTATTCATTATGCGTACGTTGGCCTGTTGGTAACGAACCAGACGCGGCTGCCAACATGTTCACGGTGGTCGCGGGTTTAAATCCCAGGGCACACCTCTAACTTTTCGGAGTCATGTGTGTGTGTTCAATCACCACGCACTATTACGGTGAAGGAAAACATCGTGAGGAAACCTACATAGCGATTTTAAAGAATTTCTATGGTATGTAAAGTCCGCCCGCACTAGGGCAGCGCGGACTATATGGCCTAACCCCTCTCAATCGTTCTCTCGATTTAAGAGAAGAGCCGTACCCTGCAGTGGGACGTATATGGGCTGATACAGATAATAGAAATTCTAGTAAGTTTTACCTTTTCATACGAGTTCAGCATCTTCAAAACATTCCATCCATTTCCGTTATCTTCTAAATATCTATACATTTCCTTTAAACCATCATGTGTTTTATTTATAAAACTCACAACGTAGCCAATTTTATAAACTGTATTATTTTTGTACAAATCGTGGACTGTCTCTATACTCTCCATTTTCTTGTCTATGGCACCTTTAGACTGTCCTACCATAGACAATAATTTGTTTTTTATCTGCGTCGTTTCGTCAGAGAGCTGTTGTTTTACTGGGGTAGAAAATATTATGGGTCCTGGAGGAGAAAATTTAATGGGTCCTTCACGACTTAGCCACGGTCTTCTACGTGCATTAATTGTTATAAAAAGTAATGTAAGGATATCTGTAATAATAAATTAAGAGTTTTATCATCAGGTATACATAAATACACCCAACAGTCACATACATAGTCCTGACCCCACACTAAGATCGAGTCTTGTGTTGCGTATCAGAAACTACGAGAGACTTTTCGCTCTCACAAACACCCAGACCCGAGACAAATATATTGTGGGCCGCACATACATTTGTCGATGCGGAGATTGAACCCGCAGCCTCGTTTCACAGGCAGCGTTTAACCAACTGCGCCACGGAGGCTGTCAATAGATCAAGTATATTTTCCCAAGTTGCTCAAAAGTTTATTTCCAACTCCTCCTATTAATTTAACTTTTTGATTGATTTTGTTGCGGGTTAAAGACAAGTTAGACATTCCCGGAGACACGCTGAGCTTCAATGCTCAGTGTCATCAAAATGCGTACTGTTCATCCTGCGACACAGGAGTTGTAGTGGCGGGTGTGAGGGCGGGACAGTCTCAATAGTTGCTCATATAATATAATTTATTGACCCCATAAAAATAGGTAGTTTTACAATGGAAACAAATATTTCTGTGAACCACAAGTATTTGATTCGGGTTCGGGTGTTTGTGACACTGAAAATTCTCTCGTAGTTCTTGATATACAAGACTAGATTCGTTCTTAGTGCGGGTTCAGGACTATTTATGTGACTGTTGGGTGTATTGTTATATTTATATGTAAATGTAACAAAATATTAGTTTTGAAAAGATAAATTAATTTACTTACAAATCATATATTTCGGATTCATTTTATTCGTTGACTAATAAAACGATACAAATATCTCATCTGTGAAATAACAGTTTAATATGGTAATTTCACGACTATTATAAAATAACTTTCAATTACTGATTTGAAATTTCACGCCATGTTCTAATAATCAACAAGTCCTAATTACTAATAACAAATAATTTTACGCTTAATCTTAATCAATTACAACGTGAAGTAATTGCTTTGTTGTTGCGTTTCTTCCAGTAAGATTTTATATATAGCTATATAGGTCAACTAGATAAACTCACGCCATTTTTCAAGACATCCACGTTTCGCCTAATATGTTCCCTTCTACGATGCGATAGGGGGCGAGTCTATAGCCATATCGTGCACAAATTAAGGGAGGAAATAAAAAACAATATTTTTATATCAATGTAATCATAAAAAAATAAATAAATCAATACATGAAATGCCACATGATCTAATAACTACGGAATATTATGGAAAACATTAACCTTCGGGAATCGAAAACCGAAGACTATAAGCTTCGTTCAAATATATACTAGATACAGGGTCAGAAACAAAATCACATGCCAAAAGTGGCCGAGATTTAAACATTTGTATTTCGAACTATGAGATGTAGAAAAAAGTATTTTAATATGCACAACTTTATGTAACAATAAACTTTAATAATATGCTATAAGATTTATTATGACTTACAATATACATGCATTTATGATTATTTTGACAATTTTGAAAGGCGCATTGCGGCATGTTTACGCGTTGCCGTTGGTGATGATTGAAGCATACTAAATTGAAATAGAGCCACATTGACTTTGTGGCTCTATTTTTCGGGCCGTTTTTGAAGTGCTCACCCGACATCTAGTATATATTTGATCGAAGACTAAAAGGAATAGATTAAACGTAAAATAAAGTTCTATGCACTGTTTTTTTGCGGAAATAAGAACGTTAATGGATCAAGATTGTCTATGCTTTTATATTTTTTGCTATCAAGGCAAAAATAATATGTTACAGTGCAATAACGAAACGTTTTTTTTATCCTGTTGCTTCTCAATTTTTTTAGAACCAATATCTGCAATTTACAGTTCGATTTAAAACACTAAGAAGGCAATGTAGAATATTAAATAAACACTTAATTATAACTTTATTTAGCAAACCGTTGGGTTTTAAGAACAAAATCGTATGAAAATATAACTGTTTTTACGATATTTTTGTATTTTAGGATATCTTTTTTTTTTATATTTACCAAACAAAGAATTGATCTGTGATCACCATATTATTTTCGTATTAAGAGAATATCTTTTTCAAATACGATTTTGGTCTTGAAATCCGTTAAATATCTGCAACGCATTCTTCCTTGATACATCAAATCTTCAAATCAATACACAAATTATACAATAATTAAAATTATCTTCAAATAACTGTCTTTTATTAAACATCCTTCAAAACAGAAATATTTTTATTCAAATAATATCCCATTGAATTAAATAAAAAAATTAAATTACTTTTTTAAATTTCAACATTTTTTACTTCAATTATATTTCCTAAAATTCCTAAAATAAAAAGAAAATTAATTCAAATAATACCCACAGAAGTGAATACAAAAACACAGTACAATTTTATCTTACAATCTAAATATTGAAAACCAAAGTGGAATTACACCAAAATATGATATGTATTAGTCAATCACCACGCACTATAACGGTGAAGGAAAACATCGTGAGGAAACCTACATAGCGATTTGTATAATTTCTATGGTATGTAAAGTCCTTGCACTAGGCCAGCGTGGAGTGTACTAACCCCTCGCAATCGTACTCTCGATTACAAACGGATAAAAGAAAATAAAAGCCATATTAATTAGCAATTTCTATTTAAGTTTATGTTTAAGGTAAAATTAAAGGTCTGTGCTAAAAATATTTGTATAACACCACTTTGGTTAACAAAATGTTCTATAATTATATCATGATGCCTGTAGTGGTCTCTTCTTGAGCCAGTTCTTCTTCTTCGTCGAATACGTCATCGTCTTCTACCGCCGCTTCCTGAGAAGAAAACGCGAAATTTTGTTTTAGGTAATCACTACTTAGTTAATTATTCGTTCGAACTATGAAATGAATTCAAATGAAAATTTATTTGCAAGAATGTGGTTACATAATTTAGATATATATTTGTTTTATACAGTCTAAAAATCTGTCATAATTTAAATAGGTAATTGGTTCAAATTTATTGTTAGAATTATACATGATAACTAGTAAAGAAAACATCTAAAAAAACCGAGTAAACAGAACTTGATACGTACTCAATTAAAGTTAAAAGATGTCAAGCTACTTTACATTATAGAAATGTAACAATAAACAACATAAAAATAAATAAATACACCCAACAGTCACATACATAGTCCTGACCTCACACTAAAATCGAATCTTGTGTCGTGTATCAATTACGAGAGCCTTTTTGGTCTCACAAACACCCAGACCCGAAACAAATACCTGTATTGTATTGTATCAGCCCATATACGTCCCACTGCTGGGCACGGGCCTACTCTACAATAGAGAGAATCGATTACTTGTTAAATAATTAAATATCTGTGGATCACACAAATGTTTCGGTGCGGGGTTCGAACCCGCAGCCTCTCACAAGCGGCGTCTAACCAACTGCGCCACGAAGGCTGTCGAAAAAATATGACAGCCTCCGTGGCGCAGTTGGTTAGACGCCGCCTGTGAAACGAGAGGCCGCGGGTTCGATCCCCGCACCGAAACAAATATTTGTGTGATCCACAGGTATTTGTTTCGGGTCTGGGTGTTTGAGACCGAAAAGTCTCTCGTAGTTGATACGACACAAGACTCGATCTTAGTGTGGGGTCAGGACTATGTATGTGTCTGTTGGGTGTATTTATTATTATTATTTATTAATATGGAATATAGCTTTAATAAATGTAATTTCTCACCTGGTACTGTTGGTATTCGGAGATGAGGTCGCTCATGTTGCTGGCAGCCTCCGTGAACTCCATCTCGTCCATGCCCTCGCCCGTGTACCAGTGCAGGAAGGCCTGCGGGACAACACGATGTAACTATTGCAACTATTACATCTAAGAAGTGTGTAGTTGGTAACGGACCAGACGCGGATACATGTTCACGGTGGTCGCGGGTTCGAATCCCGGGGCACGCTTCTGACTTTTCGGAGTCATGTATTTATAGTCAAGTCTTAATAATAAATATAGGTATCAAAATTGAGAAAATCATAAACATCGTCTTATAATGTAGCAATGTTTTTATCTATTGCCTAAGGGGGTCCGCCAGTAGATTTCAACTTGTAAAGGGGTAGCGTGTTCAAAATATAAAAAAATACGTTGAACTAATTAATTATAACAATTTAGTGATTATACCGGGTATATCAAGACTGCGACCGAAAACGAAGGCAGGTGGTAGTATTAGTGACTTCAGACACAAGGCAAGTAAAAATTTCGCAAAAAAAATCGACAACTTTTTTTTTGTAATTTTTTACTTATCGTCGTATTTGGGTGATAAATACATAGTTTTCCTATAATAATGATGCAGGCCTCTTTATTTTTCAACACTCAATGGTACGTAAGGGTTTAAATTATTATTTTCGCAAAAACTAAATTTTTACCACCAAAACAAGATGATTTTTAAAAATTTCTAAAAAAATATCTGTCTCTGTTTTGGTTAAATTTTTATTTGCATCGTGTCTGTAACCACTAAAACTACCACCTGGCTTCGTTTTCGGTCGCGGTCTTGAGATACCCGGTAGGTATTTCACGACTCACGGATTTATCCGAATAGACTATATGGTATAATAGTTGCTTAGATTTACGCGAATGTTACACATTGAAATAAAACTATTTTATACGGATTTTATCACGATTCAGTCCGCCCCGTGACCACGAAAGCTGTAAAGTAATCGAAACGTCGGGAAGTTAAAAAATGTAAAAATTAAACCAAATCGTGATAAAATCCGTATAAAATAGTTTTATTTCAATCCTCTAATTCTAGTCGGTTAACATACCCGTCTGCGAAACATAGCGGTGAACTGCTCGGAGATGCGTTTGAATATCTCCTGCACAGCGGTCGAGTTGCCGATGAATGTCGCCGACATCTTGAGTCCTCTGGGCGGGACGTCACACACCGCCACTTTGAGGTTATTCGGAATCCACTCTACGAAGTAGCTGCGGATAAACTTAATATAATTATCTTTTTCTTTTACTTTGAAAAGTATCTAATTTATTGACAAAATTAAATAAAATGGCGCCCTATATGGCGATAGGCTGGCCCCCTATCACGTCGTGGGACGGAACATGCAAGGCGAAATGTGGGTGTCCTGGTGGCGCTTCTGCCTACCCCTTCGGGGATAACGGCGTGAGTTTATGTATGTATGTAGTTTTTACATTACGGGATAAACAATTACTTCCGTATTCAGACAGTTTTAATACCTATTTTAGGTATCGAATGTTTTGTCCCTTTCGAATGGCTTTGGAATTCAGTTTGAGTGAAGAAGACAAAACATTCGATAACTAAAATAGGTTTTATAACTGTCTGAATAAGGCCTTTTGAACCACTAGGACACCCACATTTCGCCTTGTATGTTCCGTCCCATGATGTGATAGGGCGAGCCTATCGCCATATCGGGCACAAATTCCTGCGGGCTGATAATGAATAGAAAAATCCAATATCACTTTACCCGACCCGGGATTCGAACTCGAGACCCCTCAGCTTTGTAGTCGTACCCTACAACTTCTTCAACTTCAAGTCTTGATATACCCTGTATAGCAGTTTAGAAGTGATGTTTTATTTTCTGTTTAAATTTTGGAAGTGATATTTTTGTTAGATTTTATTGTTTAAAGTTATATCCTGTTTTTATTTCATTTTATAGCTATATCATAAAGTTTATGAGTGATACTTTGTTTATCTTTGTTTAAAATTCTAATTTCATAAGTATTACTTCGTTTTTCTTTTTTTTATTTTGTTTAATGTCCAATGAAAATGTTTTGAACATGTGTAAATGAGACTCACCACCTCCACGGTCAAACCGCAGCCCGGTTTCGTGGAAATAATATTGATTTTTTGTTTCTAACTTTATATTTAATAAATAAATAAATAAATAAAATAAATCGATTATGCCGATCATTCATAATCGCCCACCTCTAGAAAACAGTGATCAGAGGTGACGAGCGTACCAACATGCGCGACTAATATCGAGGTTCAATTTCTATTTTGTTGGTAGCTTCGGTTAAGCAGACAACTTCATACTGTTAATTTTGTGTCACAGATGCGCGCGCATCTTAAAATTTCACTCTCATCATTTTTTCATAACGCGCCTAAAGAAGTATAACTTCAAAAATAAATAATAAACTACGCCACCGAGGCAGTCTAAAAAATACAGAGCAGTAACTATCCCTCACCTGGAGTTCTTGTTCTGTATGGCGAGGATCTGATCGTCCACCTCCCGCATGGACATGCGTCCGCGGAACATGGTGGCCACGGTGAGGTACCGGCCGCGCCGAGGATCCGCCGCCGTCATCATGTTGCTGGCGTTGAACATCTGCGAGACAAGGGATATTATACCGGGTATATCAGGACTGAGGCCGAAAACGAAGCCAGGTGGTAGTATTAGTGACTTCATAGTTCAGACACAATGCAACTAAAAATTATGCAAAACAAAAAAAAATTTTTTTACTTTTTTACATATCGTATTTTGGTGATAAATACATAGTTTTCCTAAAATAATAACGTACACCTTTTAATTTTGAAGACGAAATAGTACACAATGGTTTAAATTACTTTTTTCGCAAAATCTGTCACTTTTCATTCGAAATTTTTTGTTGCATTTTATCTGTAACCACTAACAGCCTTAGTCATAGACCGTTTTAAAACCTATTTTAGTTAACGAAAGTTTTGTCTTCTTCGGTCAAACTGAATTCAAAAGTCGTTCGAAAGGGCCAAATGCGATAACTAAAATAGGTTTTAAAACTATCTATAAAAAAGGCCGTAAAACTACCACCGGGCATTATTTTCGGTCGCAGTCGGATATACCCGGTATATGATCTACTCACCTGGCTCATTAGTTCGGATACAGTCTGTGGTCTGTAGTTGACTGAGTTCTTGGCAGTGAGGGGGGCGAAGCCTGAAAATATCAGTAATTTGAGATTTAGAGATGTTATGAGATATTCGTATCAGGTTAGGGACCGTACAGCGGTTGAGGAGTATTAAAAAGCAATATTTAGACTCTTTATTGACTGATAAACAATATAAGATTCGAATTATGTTTTTAAAAGAGTCAGTTTAAAAGAGTCTGTCAGTTGTAAGTCGCTCTTGGAAAATGTCGTTGTGTATTACCCGTCGGAAATATCTGTGGACCTGAATGATTAACGTCATTGGAACATAAGTTCAGCAAATACAAAATATAGGTTAAACAAATTGAATTAAAATAGAAAAACGAATAAAAATTGAATTCGCATCCATCTCAAAACGTTTATAATGTAAAATAACATAGTAGATAGGGGAACACAAGAAAATGAATTGTGAACCGCATTCCAGCTAGGTTCACAGATATTTCCGACAGGTTATACAATAAATGAATATTTTAATTAATCTCTACGAGTCCATTATCCGTATAAGGTAACTGAAGTACTCCTTAAGTATAAGGAGCCGTCATGGTGACCTAAGTATCGTGTTTCAGGTTTTTTTCTTATTGCTGTGAATGGCGAAAAGAGCATGCCGTCCGCTGATGGTAAGCGATACGACCGCTCATGGACAGTAGCAAAACCAAACACCATGATTTACAAAGCAATGCTTAGCAAACAGGAAAACGTTTAAGGACAAACCATAAAAAATGCTATAATTAATTTGAGCAGTATCGGTATCGGGGTCAACGATATTTTTTATCGATGCCATGAATGGTCATTCTCCTTAAACAAAATCACTAAAATAGTAAACAATAGTTTTATTACAAAAGCAATGTAAATTAACAAAAAGATATTATAACAACTCCAAATAATACGCCGGTTGTGTTATCATAATTCCTGTATTATTTTCCAACATCATGCTCATCAATACAATTAGGGCTCTCTACAAAATACAGCTCGCATATTGAAATGCCTACAACGTTACTTCTAGAACATTCACAGCGCAATCCCGACTCGGCCATCCTTCACATCAGCCGGTGACAACTCCGTGCCATATTCAAATCCTTACTCCATTCTTCTTAATACAACGGCCAACACCATCGTCATACTTGAATTAGGTTGGTTTACTCATCGCTTATAAAAATCATCCGTAACAATATATTATTGATTTTCAAGCAGAAATTTATTATCTCAAAAGTTACAATACTAGGTACAAGCAAATACGGTTTTTATCTTAACTATAACAAACACAAAATATTATTTAAACTTGACACCATAAAACAAACAGTACATATTACATAAAAATATAAACACAAATTTAAAAATAAATTAATAAATTAAAGAAAATATTTATATTCAAATTAATCAAAAAGACCGCCCCGAACCATACCCCATTTTCAAGTCATAAAGTCAATAAACATATTATTTGGTTCTCACCTGGCATGAAGAAGTGCAGACGCGGGAAGGGAACCATGTTGACGGCGAGTTTACGCAAATCTGCGTTGAGTTGTCCGGGGAAACGGAGGCACGTCGTCACGCCAGACATTGTTAACTGCAATATTATTAGGAATATACTTATACTTAAGTATAAACCATTGCTTTTTAATAATATTTCAAAAGAAAGAAACTTCGAAAAGTTTTACGAACATTTCGAATTCTTAAGCTAAGGTATTTATCATGGATTTTTTGTTCATTCATACATAAACTCACGCCTTTATCCCAGAAGGGGTAGGCAGAGGCGCCACCAGGACACCCACATTTCGCCTTGTATGTTCCGTCCCATGATGTGATATAGCGAGCCTATCGCCATATCGGGCACAAATTCCTGACTCCGGACTGATAATGAATAGAAAAATCCAATATCACTTTGCCTGACCCGGGACTCGAACCCGCGACCTCAGCTTTGTAACCGTACCGTAATACAACTATGCCACCGAGGCAGTCGTTTTCATGTACAATAAAGTGTAAAAAAAAATTATTAAAAAAAATGTGTGTGTGTGTTATTGATATTTAAAGTTTACTCACGGAAATCAAATGGTTGAGGTCTCCATAACTGGGGCTGCTGAGTCGCAAGGTCCTGAAGCAGATGTTGTAGAGCGCTTCGTTGTCGATACAGAACGACATGTCCGTGTTCTCGACCAGCTGGTGTACTGACAGCGTCGCGTTGTACGGCTCCAGGACTACTTCGCTCACCTGAGAACATACATAAATACATAAACTCACGCCTTTATCCCCGAAGGGGTAGGCAGAGGCGCCACTAGGACACCCACATTTCGCCTTGCATGTTCCCTCCCATGATGTGATAGGGGGCGAGCCTATCGCCATTTCGGGCACAAATTCCTGACTCCGGGCTGTTATTGTAGAAAAACCCAATATAACTTTGCCCGACCCGGGATTCGAACCCGAGACCTCAGCTTTGTAGTCGTACCGTAGTACAACTACGCCACCGAGGCAGTCACTCACCTGAGAAAGGATTAGAATATTAACCCATACATCTAAATAGAACATCTTTTCATAGAACGTAGATCATGCAGTATGCAACGAAGGAGAAATTGCAAAAAGCGGATAATGGCGTATTAATAAATAATAAATACACCCAACAGTCACATACATAGTCCTGACCCCACACTAACATCGAGTCTTGTGTCGTGTATCAGGAACTACGAGAGACTTTTCGGTCTTACAAACAGATCCGAAGCAAATACCACAAGTACATACACAAACATTTTTCTCGGTGCGGGGATCGAACCCGCGGCCTCTCGTTTCACAGCCGGCGACTAACTGCGCCACGACGAAGATAAACTAGCTTTCAACGAGCGGATACTGGCATTATAGGGATGTTTCCAATGATTAATTTTTAATCTATCTATCTATATCAGCCCATATACGTCCCACTGCAGGGCACGGGCCTACTCTACAATCGAGAGAATCGATTGAGAGTGGTTAGGCCATATAGTCCGCCACGCTGGCCTAGTGCAGGCGGACTTACATACCGTAGAAGTTCTTTAAAATCGCTACGGTATGCAGGTTTCCTCACGATGTTTTCCTTCACCGTTAATTTTGAATAGTAACTTATTATTACTGCAAAATGTCCTTTATACCAAACATTAATTAAAAACAGCATCATAATCGTTTAATGCCTAAGATATTAATATTTTTATTAGTGCAGTGGGGCACTCGCTATCTCTTTCACACTCGCACGCCTAATGGGAGATGACGTCATAGCACGATAGCTGCATCCTTTTCTATTTCTCCTACCACCAAAGAAACTGCTTTACTATATTGAAGTAAAACTATTTAATACGGATTTTATCGCGATTTGGTTTAATTTTTACATTTTTTAACGTTTGGATTACTTCACAGCTTTTGTGGTCACGGGGCGGACTGAAGTGTACAACGAAAGCTGTAAAGTAATCGAAACGTCGGGAAGTTAAAAAATGTAAAAATTAAACCAAATCGCGATAAAATCCGTATAAAATAGTTTTATTTCAACGTGTAACATTTGCGTAAATCTAAAAAACCATGCTTTACTATATTTAGACTGACCTTAGGTGAGGGCACGACGCTGAAAGTGTTCATGATCCTGTCAGGGAACTCTTCCCTGATCTTGCTGAGGAGCAAGGTTCCCAACCCAGACCCGGTACCACCGCCCAGGGAGTGAGCTAGCTGGAAACCTGAGGGCAGAAGAATACATAAATACACCCGACAATATTACGTCATAGTTCTGGCCTCACAGCCTTATGTCGAGTATTAAACCACGAGTGACGTTTCGGTCTTACAAACACCCAGACTCGAAACTAATATTAATATACACAAAAAAATCGAACGTCGATATTACAGTGATAGTTTAACCAACTGCGCAACGAAGATGGTATTATACTTATTATTTGAGGATTTTTTACAAAGCTGCGAACAAACTATATTAGGTATAAATCCGAAAGTGAATTCGTAACGTTTTCAAGCCTTAAATAATGATCATTTTGAATATACATTGACTGGAGCACAGAAAAGCTCATAAGGGTATCTTTCATCCAGCAAAAAATACTATTCTCAAGAGATAGGAAATTAACTTTTGAAAGAAAGAAAGAAAAGTATATTTTTACAAGCAATGGTTTACATAATACCTAATAAGTACTAATATAAGTTCAGAATGTGCTTGTAATTACACCAATGCTGGATTTAACGTATTCATTGACAAAACCTACATTATTGTGAGCCAAGCTGCGAGTAAAACGTAGTAGTTATATAATAGTATAATAGCTATGTAAGTAATATAGTAGCTATATAATAGCTATGTAATAGTAGCTATACCGGGTATATCAAGACTGCGACCGAAAACGAAGCCAGGTGGTAGTTTTAGTGGTTACAAACACGTTGCAAATAAAAATTTCGCCAAAACAGTGACAGAAATTTATTTAGATTTATTTTTAAATCATCGTGTTTGGGTGTTAAATACCCAGTTTTTGCGAAAATAATAATTTTAATCCTTACGTACCATTGAATGTTTAAAAATAAAGAGGTCTACATCTTTATTTTTGGAAAACTATGTATTTATCACCCAAATACGACAAGTGAAAAATTACAAAAACAAAGTTGCCGATTTTTTTTGCGAAACTTTTACTTGCATTGTGTCTGAAGTCACTGATACTACCACCTGGCTTCGTTTTCGGTCGCGGTCTTGATATACCCTGTATAATTACCTTGAAGACAGTCGCAGGTCTCAGCTTCTTTCCTGATGACGTCCATCACTGAATCAACCAGCTCTGCACCTTCAGTGTAGTGACCTTTGGCCCAGTTGTTACCTGCAAACAAATATATACAGATATACATAATGCTATACTGTGTCAGCATACGTCCCACTGCAGGGCACGGGTCCTCCTCTACAATCGAGAGTACGATTGAGAGGGGTTAGTACAGTCCACGCTGGCCTAGTGCGGGTTGGCAATGTCCGAAAATTAAATTAGGCACAATATTTAAATCCATAAGTCATTATTCTAACGGCCTTAGTCATAGATAGATTTAAAACCTATTTTACTTATCGAATGTTTTGTCTTCTTAGCTCAAACTGAATTCTAAAGTCGTTCGAGAAGGACAAAACATTCGATAATTGAAATATTATGTTTTAAATGTATGAATAGGCTATAAAGATCTTCGTGACGACTTGATACGAAATAAATTATATATTTATTTATATATTTTGTATAATTTAAATTAGCTTAAATTTTTGTACTTTAGATGTAAGGTAAATATTTTGTTCTCATTATTAATCTATAACGCCTTATTCATGTAACTCGGTTAATAAACCTATTTAATATCAAATGTTTTGTCCCCTCCGAACGATTTTTGAATTCAGTTTGAGAGCAGACAAAAATTCGATAGCTAATAAAGCTTTTAAATCACTAACAGCCGAATAGTCAAACGCCATTTAAATATTAAGTTGCACTTGACTAAACGAAACGAAATGAAAATAATTTATTGAATCCATTAAATGTTCAACATTATTTAGACTCAGTCATTTTTTTTAACTACCACCCGGTTCGGAAAGCGGTTTTCACTAGAGAAGAACGGGCAAGAAACTCTAGTGTTGCTCTTTCCAAACCAGTTTACAATGTATGATTATTACAAAAATTACACGTTGCTTTAAATCAGAGCAGTTCATTAATAACTTGTTACAATTTGCAAGTAGGATATATTTTATTACGAATAAGTTTAATAATGACATTAAGGGCCTCGTTCACCATCTTCAAGTAAATCGTTGATTAGGCTAGTCATCAGTTAAAGTCATCTGTAACATCTTGTGTCGATTTCACCATGCTCCAGTAATACTAATCCTATGATTACATTAATAAGTAATTTACTGGCTGCATCGTCTGCCGATTAGCGTATTTACTTAATGGTTATAATAAGGTTAAAATCTCAACCTCCTTTATTAATTTTTAAGAAAAAACACGTTGACACTTTAGCGGGAGGCAGGGCGAGGAACATTTGACGCAATATTGAACGAATGATTCGTTCAATTTCTTATGTCATTCACTTAACCAGCACTTTACTTTATTTTCACTTGTGAAATCGACGGAAGATACTCTGCACATTTGCTTGTCAAATAACGTTAATCAAAAAGTAAGTAATAAACGGTTTACTTGAAGATGGTGAACGAGGCCCTTAGTATTTATGCATATTAATTAGAGTAATTGGTGAACCAGTTTTAATATAATAATTAATTTGTACATTACCTGCCCCACTCTGTCCGAACACGAAGTTGTCGGGGCGGAACAGCTGTCCGTACTTGCCGGACCTGACGGAATCCATGGTCCCTGGCTCCAGGTCCACCAGGACCGCGCGGGGAACGAATTTGCCTGCCAAATAATGTGTATTAAATTACTACAAAATAATCTTTCTTCAGCTATAAGACGATATAACAAATAACTGCTTTCAGCGCAGTTGCACTACGGTATGACTACAATAATGAAGTCTCGGGTTCGAATCCCGGATCGGGTAAAATTATATTGGGTTTTTTTATACATTATCAGCCCAGAGTCAAAATTTGTGCCTTATATGGCGATAGGCTCGCCCTCTTATATATTATGGGACGGAACACAAGAGGCGAAACGTGGCTGTCCTGGCAGCACCTCTGCCTACCCCTTCTGGGATAAATTCGACACAATAAGATCTTACCGCTGCTGGCTTCATTGTAGTAGACATTGAGTCGCTCATACTGAAGATCGCTTTCTCCTCTGTACACTCCCTGTGTGTCTATTCCATGCTCGTCGGAAATAATCTCCCAGAACTAGAACAAAATAGAGTTCATTTGAATGTTTTGATGAAAGAAGACCTTGGTGGTGTAGTTGTACTACGGTACGACTACAAAGCTGAGGTCTCGGGTTCGAATCCCGGGTCGGGCAAAGTGATATAGATTTTTCTAATCATTATCAGCTCGGAGTCAGGAATTTGTGCCTGATATGGCGAGGGGCTCGGCCCCTATCACATCATGGGACTATGGGATATTTTATTATAACTAATAATAGGAATAATTCATGCCACATATCAATAAAAAGCCAATAATTATTACGAACATGACATTATTCGACATAATGAAGTTACAAGTACCAGGAATGCATGAAGTTATTGAAGATATTTATGTGGGAATAGTTTCGTTAGGGGTCAAATCAAACAAAGGATGGTATGATAATCTTCAGTACATAATATTCGTCTTTGAGTCGTACGTCGTTCACATCTTCCATCGTCTTCAAGACTGTTCTCTCGTATTCCGTCCTTTCATACTTGTCATCTTAATAATTCATCCTCTAACTATTACTCCTTATTCGTCATCTCTTTCACATAAACTACGTTTCATATCGATCATTCGTCTAAGATATCATATCATTGATTGGCTTAGACATAATAATTTAAATATAAATATAGATAAAACGAAAATTATTCACTTCAAAAATTACAATAGTAAAACAATTGACATTAATATACAATTTGAAAATAAAATAGTGGAACAAACTGATGAAGCCATATTTTTGGGATTGAAAATCGATAAATATCTGAATTGGAAGGCACATGTGGAACGCCTATGCAATAAATTGAACAGATTTGTGTTTGCGTTGCATAGACTAAGAAACATCGTCTCTAAAGATGCGGCTCTATTGTCATATCACGGATATGTGGTTTCATCACTGAGATACGGCCTACCATTATGGGGTAACTCGGTAGACATACAAAGAATTTTCGTAGTACAGAAAAAATGCGTAAGAGCTCTTTGTAACGCTAATAATATGGAAAGTTGTAAACCATTATTTAAAGAATTAAAAATATTGCCCCTTCCATGTCTCTATATCTTAGAAATATCACTTCTAGTACATAAATACCCTTCCTTATTCCCAACAATGGCGGATATGGGATGTAAGAGCAAAAGACTAAAAGATAAATTGTATATACCATTACAAAGGCGCAATATTTTTATAAAAAATGCTTATTGTATGGGCATAAAAATTTACAATCATTTACCTGAGTATATAAAACAAAGCGAATTAAATAGATTTAAAAATAAATTGACACAAATACTCCAACATAAGTTATATTACAACATAAATGATTATTTTAATGATAAAAATATTAATATAAATTAACATTGACATAATATTATTCGTTTTCCTTTAAATAACTAATGAAATCTAAAGTATGATTATTAATATCATCTTGACATCTTTTAACCTTTATATGATTACATACTAAGTTCTATTTCTCTATTTTTTATTATTAGTTGTAATGTATAATGCCAACATTAATGTAAACCAATTTCTTAAAATATTTGCACGTCAACTATGACAGATTGTGAGACTCCAAGGAACAAAATGTCATCTTTATGTAACCACATTCTTGCAAATAAATTTTTCATTTCATTTTCATTTCATTTCATTTCATAAGGTTTCATTCTACTCATCTGTCACCATTAACATTTAAATCCTACATCTATATTCCCTTTACCAAGTGTACTGTAAAACAATTATATCTGACCCGGTCAGAGTCGCTGTTATCGCATTTGGTGTTGGACTTGACGTTAAACACCTGGCAATTTGAAAGAAAGTACATGGGTAAAATGTTGGCGTAATGTCAGGCGTCATTACCTTCCTCTTTTGGCCACCGGGTCAGGTATGTTTGTGTAACTCGTCGGAAATATCTGTGAACCTAGCTGGCATGCGGTTCACGTTTCATTTTGTTGTGTTCTCCTATCTACTTTGTCATTTTACATTAAAAACGTTTTGAGATGGATGCGAATTCAATTTTTTATTCGTTTTTCTGTTTGAATTCAATTTGTTTAACCTATATTTTGAATTAGCTGAACTTATGTTCCAGTGACGTTAATTATTCAGGTCCACAGATATTTCCGACGAGTTATAAATATGTAGTGGATGTTCATGTAAAAAAAACAGAAATCAATATATTCTTTATTCAAGTAATTCACAAGATCTTTTGAATCGTTAATTACTGCTAGCGTTTGCGGTCATCATTTACCATCATTAGCCGTTTGCTCGTTACCCGATGTAATAAAAGTAGGTATAATCTCTAACCTTGTCCTACTTCCGACAGAATTCGTCCAAGAGTGTTCAATTTACTAAGAGTTAATCTTGTTACGTTTTGTAACGTTAATTAAATTACTTTTCACTTTTACTAACCAATAATATGACCTCCAAATATTTTTAGTATAATATATTTCTAAAAGATTAATGTCTGTACATAGAAAATATATGAGAAAAACTAATATGGGGGGTCTGTATTAACGTAATAGAACCCAAAACAATGAATTATAGAATGTTTGTCTGTTCGGTTGTGCGCGATAAACTCAGAAACGTCTAACGGATTTCGATGAAATTTGGTATGGAGGTAGCTGACACCCTGGATACACACATAGGCTACATCTTATGCCAATTAATTTTAAGTAAGTAAAGTATATGTATATTCATAGACCAAATTGCGTTACAATTTCTTAAAACTAGTTACAATTAAAGTAATTACTAAAACTAATAGCAGTAGTCAGGGGTTCCCAAACTAGGCTTAGTCTGTTTCTTGGGTAACCAATTTGTGTTTGAAATATCTGAAACTTAAGTTTAAATCTAATTTAAGGCGAAACAGTAATCACAAACGTAAGTAATTAAAAATATGATAACAAAAAATGCTTTGAATATAAATTTAGTGGATGGAAAATTTCAATAAAGTTACATTCAAATAAAGTTATCACGCAGACGAAGTTTGCGGGCTTCTAGTCATCAATAAAGTTACAATATCAATGCAATGTATAAATCATCGGTGACATTAATCCACACGACAGCCTCGATGTCGGTTAGGTGTCGGTTTTCGTCTGCAGTATTTCCGGTTCGGTACATAAGTATCTTGGAGAAAACAAGCCAGTCATGCGGTAAAGGTCACAATATTGATTTCAATCTAAATAACGACAAATCGATGTCAAATAAACATAAGTATGAACTCAGGTTCGTTGTGAAAATGGTATTATCAAAGGGCATCTTTGAATTTTCGTAGTTGTGTATTCTTAGTTAAATATCGCTAGAAATAATATAACAAAGCGGATGACTAATACCTCAGTCCGCCCCGCAACTACGAAAGCTGTAAAGCAATCGAAACGTCGGGAAGTTAAACAATGAAACCAAATCGCGATAAAATCCGTAAAAATTAGTTTTATTTAAATAAATATTGCATATTTTAACGGTGAAGCAAAACATCGTATGAAAAACTGAATTCCTAAGAGTTATTCACAAGACTTGTGAAAGTTTTCTATAAAAACTGACACGCCATGGTGACTGCAATGCGGCTAATGGCAAGCGCAGTGCAGGGGTGTCCATTTTTGACAGATCACATTTGACAATGGAGAACAATAATTGGAGAATAATATCCACATGAGATGTTCATCTCTCGACACAATGATGCCTGATTGTATTCGGATATGCACAGAACCCGAAACACGATACGTGGCTCACTATGACGAATCTTTACAGCTGTTTAAGCTTGTCTACGAATTTCTGTCACCTAAAGCGCTGTTATTTCGGAGTTATGTGTGTATTGATAGTCAATCACCATGCACTTTAACGGTGAAGGAAAACATCGTGAGGAAACCTGCATATCGTAGCGATTTTAAAGAATTTTTACGGTATGTAAGTCCGCCAACCCGCACTAGGCCAGCGTGGTGGACTGTATGGCCTAACCACGCTCAATCGATTCTCTCGATTGTAGAGTAGGCCCGTGCCCTGCAGTGGGTCGTATATGGGCTGATATAGAAAGCGCTGTTGTCAAAATAATAAAAGTTTTTCTCTCTTCTCATTTTATTACATTGGTCAAATTAGATTACGAACATCAACGCTTGTTGTTTATTATGAAAACATAATATCTCAAACAAAGCGTTATATACATATGTTTAATGAAGAATGCCTATTCATGGTATCGGTAAAAAATATCCTTGACCCCGATACTGCTTGTGCTTAAAATTCATTATAGCATTTTTATGGTTTGTCCTTAAACGTTTTCCTGTTTTATCCCGGGCGACAGATTTTTATAAAATAAAGTTATCACATTTTACGATACGTCAGCCCATACAAATGGGGCTACCAGAGTGACTGGACTTCAAGTTCATTTCTCCAAGAAATCCGGGCCTGGGTCGCAATTGTGTTTATTTTAATTGAAAATGTATATTTTTCGTAAAATACGCATTCTCCTTTTATTTATAGTTCTAAATTTTGCCACAATTCAATAGATTCTGGAGTTGTACGGTGGCCGCTCTTCGGACACGAATCCACCATATAATATTGATGTCTACCAATTCTTGGCCAGTGTGGTGGACTATAACGCCTATTTTCGAAAGAGTTGATGTCACTTGTAATATTTTATGTCTAAATATTCTGCCTCGGTGGCGTAGTTGTATTACGGTCCGTTTAAAGCTGAGGACTCGGGTTCTAATCCCGGGTCGGGCAGTGATATTGGGTTTTTCTATTCATTATCAGTCCGGAGTCAGGAATTTGTGCCCGATATGGCGATAGGCTCGCCTTCTATCACAAAGCGAAATGTGGGTGTCCGGGGGGACGCCTCTGCCTACCCTATCTAGGATAAAGGTAAGGTTTATTTATGTATGCATGATGGTTTCTTAGATTTACGCGAATGTTACACATTGAAATAAAACTATTTATACGGATTTTATCGCGATTTGGTTTAATTTTTACATTGTTTAACTTCGCGAGGTTTCGATTACTTTACAGCTTTCGTGGTCACGGGGCGGACTGAGGTATTAGTCATCCGCTCAGTGACTGTTACAATTATTAAACTACCCTTAATTTATATAATGCAGGTAGATTACGGTTATGATATGACACATTCGAAAAAAAATGTAGGTAGTGATCTTTAACACTTATTAAATACAGTTATTTGTATATACTTTTATAAAAATAACTTCAAAAATCAATTATAATGGAATTCTAGATCATTATCTACAGTTATAAAATTAATGAAACTTAATTTTATACGTTTAAAAACATACACTGGGAATTTTCTTTTTAAAGTCATAGGCAAATTTTTATCCTACGAAATACTTCGAGCAAAATATACTGCCGTAATAAGGAGAATTTACTGATTATCAGAATTCCCCGAAATTCAGATTTACCCGAATAGCTATAAACCAGTCAGCCAAAAAACTACGATAAGTAAAATATGCTTTTCAAATATCTACTTGTAGCTGTAGGGCTTGTAACAATTCGGTAAACACATGACGAAATCTCACTTGTTTATTGAAAACCGTAATCTTGTGCAATCGCCATTACAACTTAAAGAATACGGCGAGAAATTGTTAAATAAAGCCTATTTCTGTTGAATGAAAATATCAGTTTGGTTAGTGGAGTTATGAACCATCAAGGTGTAAAAAATTAGAAGTGACGTATAAACTTTATATAAATTGTGGAAGGTCATGTATCGGCCTTCTCATTTAAACGTACTAAAAAATGACTAATAGTAGCTATTTTCATTCTGTTTCTTCTGACGACTATTAAAATTAATCTATACATATAATAAAAATGCTTATTACAATAAAAATGTAATATTCATTAAAGCATTTCATTAAGTTGTATGCATTTTGGTTCCTTTCCCAATAGTATTAAAGAAAATAAGGAATGCCAAAGGACTATATTTACACAGCCGGGTAGTCCGAGATATTTAATTCATTTATAAAATGGATGAAAGTTAATTAAATCTTCACCGGCCGGGTTCACATAATTTCTGATGATTCATTGATAAAATGGAATAACAACATACCTTAGAACCGATCTGGTTTCCACATTGCCCGGCCTGTACATGAACTATCTCCCTCATTTTCACAAAACAGGTTGTAACTCAATTCGTAACACGCACTTTTGGCAGTAAAGAGGTTATAATTTACACAAATACCTAACCTCTTTTCACTAAATATGAATTATTTGATTTTGTGGTGATGTAACTGTTCCTTATCACCTTATCTCCTTTCTGGTTAAATTGATACTGCAGTGATAACGATAAAGCTGAATTTTTCGATTGTCCGCATTTAGAAATGATCGATGCACTTATATCAATAACATTTTGTCGTGTAAACTATTTAACATTTATAAGATATGTATCATTATTTACTGTATAATTACTAGTTTTATTATGAAATTTGCGTGTGATCCGGGCACCCCATCTTTCTTATTTGAATCAGTTTTCATGGAGTACGTGTATTTGGCCTTGATGCAGCGACATCTAGCTGTAAATGCTTGTACTAGTTCGAATGCGACTGTAGTTGTTGGTAATGATTTCTCGCCGTTTTAAATTGTTACGACCTCAAACAAGGTTAATACAACGTTCAACCTTGGATATTGTTAAATGAAATATAATAGCTCGTATATAGGTACTGAGCACGGGCCTCCTTTACTATTAAGAAGGGTTGAGGTCTTTACAAGATTATAAATGCAAGACATTGTGATAGTGTGTTCAAAGTTTCAAACATTAAACTCAGCGTACGCTTCACTGACGTCGAAGTTATGTGTGTATTCATGGTAATGATTGCTTTCTTTAATAAAGGCAAACATCGTGACGAAACTCGTATACCCATATTTATTTTGATAGCGTTGGTCCGGTAAACGAGCAAACAATTCACCTAATTGTAACTTATTACCGTTAATGAACATCTACGATATTTTGGTAGTAGAAATAATAAATGGGCGAGACTAGAAAATTGATGGGGTGCTCTGCACACAATTGCTACGATGGCGCCCTCTATCTAATATTCAAAGTAATAAAATGAAAAACAATAAGCCAGGGAAATTATTTTATCGTAATGCTATGGCGGCTTTCGATGGTCACGTATTGAACACTACCAATACAGAATAATGTTGATACTGTTATTGCTAGGTAATTAAATGATATTGTGATCAACTAATAACATAATACAAAAGGCTGGATGCAGACAGCTTCTAACAGATGTCTATAGAAATATTTGTGGAAGGCTTATGTTCAGCAGTGAACTTCCTGTGGCTGAAGAGAGAGAGAGAGAGATATAATCCAGAGCCTACTTGACTTTGTCGAGCCCTTCCATAATTAGTTGCCATACATAAACAAATCATACAACACGGCATCGCATATCAACAGAATTGTAATTTATCTAATCTGAAATCGTAAAGGCGTGGTCAATAGTATTTATTAATCTGTATTACAAAACGAACTCTGATTATAAGTATTCTTATCGTTTGCAAGGAGTTCCTAAAGTAATATGTGTACATCAAAGACAATATTGTAAGGAAATGAATATGGCAAATGGTCAAAATGGTCACATTCTGTATGCATGTTACCACACGAGGTTTTCCGTCAGGCTCCGTTTTAATGAAGCACTGACATATGTATAATGCATATTGACACGCTTCTATAGTTTCCTAAAGACCATAGAGTAAGTAATCACTACGTTCTACTAAAGACACAAACAAAACATTTCAAGTGGTACTTGTCTAACTTATTGGCCGCGTCTAAGACAAGACTTTCACGGATTTACTAAGTAGTTCATATTTTGTACAAGTGTGTAATGTTCTACAAAATCGCAGCATCCGCAGAAATATATATTTCTGTGGTAGCATCATAGACGAAATATCTAATAGACGTAGTGACCCCGTGCCACCGAAAGGGACAACAAATAAAGTACTTAATTGGTTTAGGGTTGCCAAGTATGGTACAATTACCCACTATTAGGTAACGGCTTTTTAGAATGATACAAAATTTGCAAACACGGAAGAAGGAAGGATAAATAAAAATGCAACAGTTTGATAGGTTTGTTTTATTTATTACTGTATACATATATTTACAAAGTGTACAAAATTACGTATGATAGATCAACAATATATAACTATACGGGTTACTATACAGGGTACGGGGTAATACTACAATCTCACTCTTGCCACACTGACATTTTAGGTTATAAAGTTTACGTGTTTATTATAATTACAATAACATTGAGATAAACAAATGTATAACTACAATGTATTACAGTGTTATCTCTTTTATAAGATTTTATAGTAAACTAGTTAATTTAAATACTGCTGGATACTATTAATTGTTACTAAAGTTATTTACTTACCCATGGAATGATAATCCTGTTATTTTCACACCACTGTCGCTTTTACAACCAAGTACGCTACACCGCACCATTTTGTGATGGATTTAGCAAAGATTTTAGAATTTAAACAATTATAAATCACTTTGAAAACTTCCGACACTAAACACAAACACGATACGACAGTCTTATGTCAAAATTTGTTTAGCAATTTCAATTCCGACCTTGAAAAAAACCGGCACGCGGTGCAGGACAGAAAATGTATATTTCGATCTCTTTCTATCTTATAGCAAAACCTATAAGCGGCATCTCTTTCTGTGGGACTGAATAGGCACTATACAGCAGTCTATTAGATTTTTCGTCTATGGGTAGCATGTTCATCTTTGAAGTAGACTTCTCGGATATGCCACCTAAAGGAAGGCCAAGCTTCACATCTATACTCCTGTACAGGCTGTATGATGTCCTTTTATATTAGCCGTAGCGGAAAGTAATGTCGTATATTGTAAGTTATAGTTTTTCTTGAGATACTTGGATCAAATATACTGGATCAAAGTTACCTCAGTTGACTGCCTTGTTAACAGTTAAAATATAGCTAATTAAAATTGTACACGTAATTAGAGAATAGCAATAAACAATAATAGGGATGTACCATTACCTGTCACACTGATATGTGTTTAGAAGCTTAATTAATTCAAAATGCTAATGCATGTAAATATTTTAATAAAAAAGTCTTTGTAATAATGTAAACTGATTTTAATAAAAGACGAATTTTATGTGAAATTGCAAGTAACTAAAGCAAAAGTTGAGAATATTTGAAAAAAAAATTTTTTTTTGTTCATGTTTATTTTTGCAACATGTCACGGAAGCAACTTCTGAACGCTACCCACAGGCCACAATCAAAACATTTCACTGGAAAAAGCGCGGGAAACTTCGATCTTGGCGGACGTAATTTTTTGAGTTTAATCTTTTAATTATTATAAAGATTGTAAATATTTCTATCAGCAGTGTTTTGTAAATATTTGCTCTTTTAATAGTATTTTATTTCCTTTTTTATTATTTTCTTCTACTTTTGGTAAGTTTTTATATATATTAATAGTTAGTAATGAATGATCCGCCTGATCCGGGGGGCTTTGTCCCCCCGGCGGGCTGTTTTGTCACGATTGATTCGAATCCACCAAATAATGTAAAAGTACCAATTTCTGAGTCTGGTATGGACACGGATGGCTCGTGTTTAGCGTTGCCAGGCGTCCGGATAAAGCCGGACATAGTTAGGCTTTTTGATTGCATGTCCGGCTAAAATAAACGGTGTCCGTCTTGTCCGGCTTTTGTTAGGCTTTTTACATTTTGCAAACAAGCGAGCACTGCCGCCGCGCCGCGCCGCCGAGCGTGGCCGAGATTTATGATAATAATAAAAAAGACTTGATTTTACATAAAAAAAAATTGTCGTACCTATTAATACTAAGACAAAATCCTCAATAATATAGGGTGTCCGGCTTTTTTAACCAAATGTCCGGCCAAACTGGCTGGTCTGTCCGGCTATTAGGTTTGGCGACCTGGCAACGCTACTCGTGTTCATCAACAGCTCGTCCAGTTAAAAGAAGTCGCCGGCATATTTGTAAGATGTGCAACAAGAGGCGGCGGAAACAAGGGCCAAATGAGTCGTTTACATGTGGTTGTATAGAAGCAGATCCATCGACGCCTACTTTTTCACAGTCTCAGCCTTTACCTAGCAAAAATCTAACAGAATCATCAAACACGAAAATTCCCGCGCAAACGGTGGGAAGACAACTTTACGACAGGAGTGATAGCGCGCCTTATTTAATCCATGTTCAAAAAAATGATTCGGCTAATAACTCCACGACTCTCCACCCTCTTTCATTTGGAAAGTTTTTAAAATATCACAATTTTAAAAATATTGTAAATGGTAGCGTAAAACGTATTGGGAGAAATAAAATTTCTATATCCTTCAATAATTATTTGGATGCCAATTCTTTTATTTCCAATGAGAATCTTAAAAAATGTAACTACAAAGCATTTGTACCATCCTTCAATATCATTAGGATGGGTATTGTTAGAGGTGTTCCATCTGAATGGTCTCCAGAGGAAGTTATTGAAAATACTTCAGTCCCCATTGGTTGTGGTCGTATACTCAAAGTACGTAGGCTAAATTATAAAACTTATGTCAATGGCACTGTTGAATGGAAACCCTCTCAAACAGTGGTAGTGACCTTTGATGGGCAAGTATTGCCAAAACGCATTTTTATGTGCTTTAATGCTCTGCCGGTAGACCTATACATTTACCCAACAATTCAATGTTTTAATTGTTGCCGCTTTGGACATACAAAGACTCAGTGTAGGTCAAACCCTCGCTGCTACAAATGTGGACAAAACCACTCGGGTCAAACATGTGAGTTAGAGGAGGCAAATGCCTCGTGCTGCCTTTGTTCAGGGCATCATTTTGCAATAAGTAAAGCTTGTCCTGAGTTTTCAAGACAGAAGGAAATTAAAACCCATATGGCTCAAAGTTCCATCTCATATATGGAAGCTAGTAAACTACTGCCCCCAGTCACTAAATCATACGCAGATATAGTAACTTCCCCATCTAAACCTATAAATGTTAGTAAATCTATTTCACCTAAATCTTTTAGCTATAAAAAAACTGTTTTTATCCCTCCCCGTTCCCCCCCTAACCTTAATAAAGGTTATAACAAACAAGACCACAATGCAGTAATCCGTGAATTCTCTATGCCGGAACCTTCAAATGGTTGTGCCCTTGCCTGCAACAACATCAACAATGAAACTCAAAATAATACACAATTCAATCTCAAGGAGTTTATTACAGCTCTGTTTAGCCTTATGAATAAATTTAATATATCACCGTCCCACGTTGCCCCTATTTTAGATAATCCCTCCTTTTTACTCCATAATGGACAATCAGTCCAACATAATACAGTGGAACTGCCGCAGCATTATTAATAAAAAATGTGACCTAATTTACTTAATTAATAAATACCAGCCTTTTGTAATTGCACTATCTGAAACATGGTTAAAACACAGCCATGTTTTTAAAATACAAAGGTACAAAACTGTAAGAGAAGATAGATCTGATGGGTTTGGTGGTGTTGCCTTACTCATTAGAGATTCTGTCCCTTACTCTGTAATCTCTTTACCTTCACATAGTGATAAAATTTCTATAGTAGCTGTAAGTGTAAATAATACCTGTTTTGTTTCTATTTATATTTCTCATCCTTCCTCTTCTATATTTAAGGAAATAATTAACCTTCTCAATTTTCTTCCGAGACCCTTTTTACTTCTAGGTGATTTTAATTGTCATCACCAATCATGGGGTAGCTCTGTTTCAAACTCTTATGGTGAAACATTACTTGATTTATTAGATACACATAACTTATGTGTGTTAAATACAGGTGCTCCCACTCGGCGTTCTGATCCCACCCATACAAATTTAAGTGCATTAGATTTGTCTATCTGCACTCCTAATTTTGCATCGTCTCTTGTTTGGTCTCCTCTTCCCTCTTCTTTCGGCAGTGATCACTTTCCTATTAAAATTTCCTTCCCATTTTTCAACAAAACTTCTTCACATCCTACAAAAAAACCATATTTAAAATATAAAATAACCTCTAGAGATAGTGATACATGGGTTCTATTCAAAAGTAGAGTTGAAAGTCTTCTTTCTTCTCTTCCCATAGTGACTGAGGGCAATGAACATGAATGCGCCGAGGCCTTTGCCTATACTCTAATAACAGCAGCCAATGAGATCTTGCCTCCTAAACATGACTCCAAGCATAGAAAAATTCCCATGCCACCTTGGTGGGATTTGGAATGCACTGAGGCCATTAAAAAGCGAAAAAGGGCAGAAAAAGATTATAGCCTGAATATGACCCCAGAAAATTAAATTATTATTATTATAAATTATTATTATTGAATCCCTTTCTTTAATAATTGCTCAAACGCGAAAATTATTCAAAAAGAAAAAGACTGAAGGATGGCATAATTTCTGTTCAACTCTATCACCTAATACGCACCCATCCCTTGTCTGGAGTAATATCAGAAGATTCAGGTCTGCTCTTTCTAATTTCTCTTCTCCTCAAATCCCTCAATCCTTGGCATGTAGTTATCTTGATATTCTTGCTCCTCCTTGGGTTGCCCAAAATATTATTGTGCAGCCTTCATCCACTGAAATTGGGAACCTTGACAAGCATGCATATTTAAACATGCCTTTTACTATAAATGAGCTAAAAGGTATTATAACAAATGCTGTAGATTCGGCCCCAGGGATGGATGGTATTCCGTATTCGTTCTTTTCTCATCTTAATGATAGTGCTGTTGAGTACTATTTGAATCTGATCAATTCTGTCATGATGACAGGAAACATTCCTCCACAATGGAAACATCAACTAGTGTTGCCAATTCTCAAACCCCAGAAAAACCCGTCCGTTGCATCTTCATACCGACCTATAGTGTTGTCATCTGTATTGATGAAATTAGCAGAGCATTTAATAAAAAATCGTCTAGAGTGGTATGTTGAAAATGAGGGTCTATTGGCAGATTCCCAATATGGCTTTAGAAAAGGCAAAAGTACCATGGATTGTCTAAGTATCTTGACAACTGATATTAGACTATCCTTTTCCAAGGGTCACTCCACTGTTGCTGTATTTTTAGACATTCAGGCTGCTTACGATAATGTACTTTTACCTGTACTTCAAAGTAAATTACATTCTCTCCAGGTTCCAATAAGACTAACTAATTTTATCCTTAATATATTAAACGAACGATCAATTAATATGTTGTGTCCTGATGATCATCAGTTAACCCGGGTTGTATGGAGAGGTTTGCCCCAAGGATCAGTTCTTAGCCCTCTACTGTACAATATTTATACTTTTGATCTTGCCTCTTTGATTAATTCCGATGTCCAGATTTTACAATATGCAGATGACATACTCCTTTACTGCTCTTCTGAGACCATTAACGATTCGTGTTCTACTCTTAATTCTTCTTTGCAGTCACTAAAATTATGGCTCCATGATAATGGTTTAGATTTATCTCCTTCTAAAAGTGCAACCGTTTTATATACCCGCAGCAGAAACACACCGGCTATAAACATTGTTTACAATAATGTTCCAATTCCCATTAAAGATAACTTTAAATATTTGGGGGTTATCTTGGACTCCAAACTCTCTGGAATTGCTCATTGTGAGTATATAGTGGATAGGGTGGAACGCCAATTGAATATGTTGAGATGTTTGTCGGGAGTTTGGTGGGGTGGCCATCCATGCTCCTTAAAACTTATTTATAATGCTTTGATCAAAAGTATTTTTGATTATGGGTCCTTTATTTTAGAACCTGCTAATATTAATTCTTTTAAAAAATTAGATCGCCTCCAATCAAAAGCTTTGCGTATTGTATCAGGTGCCATGAAATCCAGCCCAATTAACGCTCTGCAGGTAGAGTGTGGCGAACCTCCGCTTTATCTTAGGAGACAATTTCTCTCTGATAGATATTTATTTAGTATTTTACAATTCGCGAACCATCCTCTCTTTCCGTTGCTAGAATCTCTCCAAAGACATATCAACTCTTCAAGTTACTGGACTCACAAATCTTCTCCATGTCTTGTCAAAAGTTATCAAAAATTTCTATCCCTATCGGCTCCTACTCATCGATCCAATAAACTTCCGTTATTTTCCAATTCATTTAATTCACTTCGTTTTTCTCCTCAAATTATTTATAACTGCGGCCAGAAACACTCCCCAAATATTAAAAATACATTTAATAATTATCTTGTTGAAAAATTTGAGGGTTTCCATTATCTATTCTCAGATGCATCTAAATTTTCTCTTTCTCATTGTGTAGGGATTGGTGTCTTCCATTCCCAATACAATATTGTTCAAAAGGTGAAACTTCCTCCTGAGTCATCAGTTTTTACAGGTGAATGCCTTGGTTTGCTAAAGGCTGTTGAATACGTTCTTTCTTTTAAACTTAATAAAGCCGTTATTTTTACTGACTCTCTTAGTTCCCTTCAGGCCATCGCGAAATTTTCATTTAAATATAAAAAGTTATTACCGATTATTTTCCAAATAAAAGAATTAGCATACAAATGTTTTACCAAGGGCTACTCTTTATTTTTTGGGTGGATTCCAAGCCATTCGGGAATTCCTGGCAATGTCGTTGCCGATAAACTTGCCAAAGAGGCGGTGTATTGCGGGGATTTATTTCCTTTCAAAAATTTTAGCCTTGATCTTCTATCCTTACCGAAAATATATCTTCGTGACTTGTGGAATGAAACTTGGTGTTCTAGTAGACTACTAAAGGGCCGCTATTACTCCTCTATTCAGCCAGAAATTCCATCAAAACCATGGTTCTGTAGAGCTACATTTGGCAAAATGGAAACTTCTATATTGATCCGCTGTAGACTTGGCCACACTTGTTCTCCTGCCCATCTCGCGAGACTTCATATCTTAAATAGTTCCATGTGTTCGTGTGGTTCAGATGTCGGCGACTTAAATCACATCCTGTTTTCGTGTGCAAAATATGATCACTCATCCTTTATTAACTCTCTAACTCTTCTCCGTATTCCTTTTCCCTGTTCTATTACCACTCTCCTTAGCACTAATGATATGTCTGTATATAAATGTATAGCATCATTTTTTATAAGTAATAAAATAAAACTGTAAATAATACTATATATATTTAATACTTGGTAAAATTATAGAGTTTATTTTTTACTTTATAATTTTTTTTCTCTATGTTTGTTTTTTTAAATTTATATTTTTTATATTGTAGTTTGTCTTTTTCCTTATCCAACTCTCCTGATAGATAATTAATTTTGTCCATTTTTTATTATTTTATTAAAAATTAATAGTTTCCCTACCTTTTATCCTTGTCCGAGCTAACCAATATTTAAAAGTACCATAATTGGGTATTTTACTATAAGAAAGAAAAAAATCTAAAAACTATAAATGTATATAGTAGAGCATTAAGCAATAAGTATATGTTAATTTCAGTTTTTATTTCCAAGCAATAAATTTTATAATTCGTTTTGAAAATTTCAATTTTTTTATCTGTCCTAAAAATATGTGAAACGGCTGCCGCCATGATGGATAACGATTCTACGTCATTCCGTAAGTAGAATACCCCCTCCGGTGTCCAAGAGCTCATACAAACACAGGTTGTTTACTGGTTGAGTGACGTATCATTTTAAAGGAACATGGCGCCTAGCGTTTTCACATATTTGCGCGCATAAATTTAAAATTTAAATTTTAAATGGTTTTTTATTGGACTTGCCGAGCGAATAAAAATTTGATATTTTTTTAAATAGTTTGTCTTAATCTTAGGAACAACTTAAAAGACTTTTTGAAAATGGGTAGAATACCCAATTACTAACTTGACATTGGCTAAATGTACAAGAAGTACGGAGCCATAAAGGAAGAAAAAAAAAAAAACATTTCACTGTCAAATTGTAATAGAAAAATTATCAATTTTTTAATCAAATTTCCAGGACATATAAACACAATAAACCATGTTACAACCGTAAAATACCATATTTGACATACTCTCGCCGATCAAACCATTTACAACTTACAAAAATGCATTTATTCTACAACTTTGGCTAACGAAACACGATGCAACAAAATGAAGTTTATTAAATCAACACTCACTTTAATATTACTCTCTACAGCTTTATTTGGAGATTATGTTGTATTTAACTCTAAATACTCAACTTCCCAATTGTTCCGCGCGTTTATGGATACTTCTGTGCATGGTATTATAGGGTGCATATCTTCTATAGTTTTTTTCAGTTACGACCATGATTTGTCAACTCATGCGTGTATTAGTAATATTATATTCTGCACAATAGTATCCTCGTTGATTGACATCGATCATGTTATTGTTGCAAGGTCTTTGCAATGGAAGGTAAGATTATTCATACTTATCTGTAATACTTAAATTGTAATTGTACTACGCCCAAATACTGGAACGCAACTTAAATATAACTTGCGCTTAACTACGTTAATCCCGATTAAATGTACTGGCTAAGTGAGCCGTGCGCTGTTAAGAGCAACTTATTATTTGAATGTCGTTCCAGTATTCGGGCGTTAGTTACTTAAATTTAATAAAACTGCCTCGGTGGCGTAGTTGTATTACGGTACGGTTACAAAGCTGAGGTCTCGAGTCCCGGGTCGGGCAAAGTGATATTGGGTTTTTCTATTCATCATCAGCCCGGAGTCAGGAATTTATGCCCAATATGGTGATAGGCTCGCCCCCTATCACATTGTGGGACGGAACATACAAGGCGAAATGTGGGTGTCCTGGTGGCGCCCCTGCCTACCCCTTCGGGGATAAAGGCGTGAGTTTATGTATGTATGTAAATTTAAATAAAAAAATAATTTTTAACACAAAAGAAAATATCATGGTATTATGATAGTGTACCAAGAGTTTTAATGGTCTTCTAACTGACACTAGAAAGAGTGCTCACTCAAGCCTTATTTCAGTCATTTGAGAGTTCAATGTGAAAATGGAAAGCATAACTTTGGAAGTTAAGTGGTAGAGCTCTGTCTCCATATAATCCATTTTGACAGCCTCTGTGGCGCAGTTGGTTAGACGCTGCCTGTGAAACGAGAGGCCGCGGGTTCGATCCTCGCACCAAGACAAATGTTTGTGAGAACCACAAGTATTTGTTTCGGGTCTGGGTGTTTGTGAGACCGAAAAGTCTCTCGTAGTTCCTGATACCAACGACACAAGACTCGATCTTAGTGTGGGGTCAGGACTATGTATGTGACTGTTGGGTGTATTTATTTATTTAATCATCACTGTAGCTTTAACAAGACAGTACAGATGGTTCAGCTTGATCAGGGCAGTATTATCAACTCGTAGAAAACTGATTAGAAGTTATAACTTCACAATTAGATTACCACTCCATACCTGAATAAAATATAAATGCTTAACGCTCAAATACTCAAACACCACTTTAATATGATGTTGCACTAGAATACGTAAGTCCCGCTTAAATGTACTAATTAAGTGGGATGTGGGTAGATAAGTGCAACTTAATATTTAAATGGCGGGTGAGTATTCGGGCGTAACACACTTCAAAATTGTTTCAGGAAATAACAAACGCAAAACACCGTGGAATATTCCACTCAACATCATTTTGGATCGTCATTGCCCTACTCCTGTCAACATATAGTTACCTAAAGAAGAAACTTAACATATACACAATATCTTTCATGCTGTTAACGGCTGCATTATCACATCATATTAGGGATGGTAATCGAAGGGGATTGTGGTTTCCGCCAATTGGTTCTACACCACCTTTAAACCGCTTTATGTATATAATAATGTTAGGTATATGCCCACATGTGTTAGCTAATATATACAGTTATACAAAAAATAGTTTTTATAAGAATGTTGTTATAAATGAGAAATTGATTGTTTGAAAACCGTTGACAGATTGAAAGTTTTATCCTAAGGAAATATTGGGACCCGGTATTTTTGATGGCCCAGTACCGGGTCGCGACTTGGCAAATGGGAAATGGTATAGGCCATATTAAAAGTTAAAATAAATTAAATGTTAACAAAGAATACCTTTATTTGATATATTTCTTTTGATCTGTCAATTATACTGGATGTAAAATAGACATGGTGCGTTGGGGTAACAACGTCATACAAGGATATTAGGGGTAAGAATGTAAACTCCTATATTTTATAAGAGTACCCCAATGCACACTAATTCAATTTTTTTTGTTGAAGTTAAGAATGTTTGGACAATGTACAAAGATAATAGGATAGGTAATAAATAATAATCATAATTTACCTCTGATATGGTAATGGACTCATTTTTAATTATAAAAGACTTCATTTCAAGAAATGTACCATAAAAATATTTTTGTAAATCTGATAATAAGTTGACTTAAATATAGGGTTGTGTGACAGAAAAGGGATGAACAACATCAATTGTGACGTCATTGCCATTATAATGCGGGAGTGCGAAAGAGATATAAAGAATATATTTAATTATGTACTATATATACTATAAAAGTGCTTGGTGGCCTGTTGGTAACGGACCAGACGCGGCTGCCTACATGTTCACGGTGGTCGCGGGTTCAAATCCCAGGGCACACCTCTGACTTTTCGGAGTTATGTGTGTATTGATAGTCAATCACCACGCACTTTAACGGTGAAGGAAAACATCGTGAGGAAAGCTGCATACCGTAGCGATTTTAAAGAATTTCTACGGTATGTAAGTCCGCCAACCCGCACTAGGCCAGCGTGGTGGACTATATGGCCTAACCACTCTCAATCGATTCTCTCAATTGTAGAGTCCCGTGCCCTGCAGTGGGACGTATATGGGCTGATATAGATAGATAGAGATACTATAATACCCTTATATTATTTGTTAAATTCTTAACAAACGGTTGCCGTTTGAAATTTTGCCCAAATACAAATGTTCGAACAACATGCCTTTTAATTGATTTAAAAAAAGCCTAATTTGATAGCCTCCGTAGCGCAGTTGATTGGACGTCGGCTGTGTGACAAGAGGGCGCGGATTCGATCCATACACCAATGTTTGTGTGAGCCTCAAGTATTTGTTTCGGGTCTGGGTGTTTGTGAGTTAGATGTCTCATAGTTTCTAATACACTAACGCCCAAATACTGGAACGCAACTTAAGTATAACTTGCGCTTAACTACGTTAATCCCGATTAAATGTACTGGCTAAGTGAGCCGTGCGCTGTTAAGAGCAACTTATTATTTGAATGTCGTTCCAGTATTCGGGCGTAAGACCTGTATCTTGGTGTGAGGTCAGGCCTATGTATGTGACTGTTGGGTGTATTTATTTAAATTTTTAATACCTTTTTACTCATTTTACTATTTGAATTTACTCATTGTTTACTTTTCAATAATTACTAAAAAACATGTAGTCACAGGTACATGAAAGGAATAATTTGAAATTCTTTCATAAAGGTCTTTAATATGTCTGTTTTTTTGTCAAATGTATGTGTGATGTCTTCACCACTTGTAAACGGATTTTGGTAATTTATTTAAATATATTTTGTGGGATTATTTAACAATGTTTTTACCTCTTACGCTGCTTTGGGGCGGTATCAAGGGATGGTAATGATGCGATACCACAAGAGCTTCAATATTCTGTTATGAAATGTAAAATGCCATAGCTTGTAAGAAAAAAATGTTATATTTGTTGATAATTAAAATATTTTTATAAAACGTTTTTTCTTTTGCTATGTAACTGTTAAAATTACGCTACAGTCGAGGATCCTAAATACCGGATGAAGTGGACAATTCTTGTACTGATCAAATTCATTCAGTTTAAATTTCATCCATACCTCAATTTTGTATGGACCATTCAGCTTCCGGCGTCAATTCGTCGTTCACGGAAAACACATATTATTGAGAAGTGTGTTTTTTTATTCAGCAATGATAGAATATATGTAGAATCTACATATATATGACTGCCCTCACACCCGCCACTGCAACTCCTGTAAGCCAGGATCAAAAGCACGCATTTTAATGATGACGAGCATTGAAGCTCGGCGCGTCTCCGGGAATGTCTAACTTGTCTTTAACCCATAACGTAATGGTTACTTCGATTTACGCGAATTAAAATAAAACTATTTTTTACGGATTTTATCGCGAATTCGGTTAATTTTTTTCATTTTTTAACTTCCCTGCGTTTCGATTGCATTACAGCTTTTGTGGTCACGGAGCGGACACCCTCGCAAAAATTAGTTTCATTTCAATAAAATAATAGGAGTTGGAAAGATTGTAATAATGTAGATACGTCATAAGTGGGAAAACGGACCTTTGTAATAAATCTTGGTTGAATTTGGAAAGAAAAGAAATAATACAATAATTATTTATTATATTTATTCCCCCGGCCACACAGTGCTCTCAATCCAGTCTAGAAAGCTAGAAACTCTAGTATACACAGCGGGATGGCCTGGCTCAGCGCAATTTCTGCCAAATGACGTCACTCCTATGATAAAGAAGATGCATTGATTGTCAGTCGATACTACTTGGAGAGGAGAGCCGGAATCACCCTGAAAAATAATATATTATAAATGAATAATTCACTGGTGGTAGGTCTCTCATATGTGAGAGGCCTGGGTAGGTACCACCGCAATGTCTATTTCTCCAAACAGCAGTGTAAATGCACTGTTGTGTTCCGGTTTGAAGGACATTGTAGGCTGTAGCCAGAGTATCTACTGGACATAATGGGACTTAACATCTCATGTCTCAGAAAGGCGAGCGCAGTGAAATGCCATTGCTTTGTAATTCATGGTGTTGTTTGGTTTTCTACTGTCTATGAGCGGTCGTATCGCTTACCATCAGGCGAATGGCATGCTCGTCTCGCCATTCATCGCAAAAAAAGGAGATTGAACCACCGGACAATTTCGTTAAAGACTTTATATTTAATACTTATAAGATTAACGAATTAAAAATAACCAGTCATTTTATAAACTATCTAAGTTTGTCCTTGTTGTTGTTTATGATTTTTTCACTTTTATGACAGCCTTCGATTGACAGCCTCCGTTCAGTTGGTTCATGAGTTGGTTAGACACCGGCTGTGAAACGAGAGACCGCGGGTTCGATCCCCGCACCAAAACAAATATTTGTGTGATCCAAAGGTATTTGTTTCGGGTCTGGATGTTTGTGAGACTGAAAAGTCTCTCGTAGTTTCTGATACGACACAAGACTCGATCTTAGTGTGGGGTCAGGACTATGTATGTGACTGTTGGGTGTATTTATTACTTACGTTTGGCGAATTTTGCCGTGAATATTATATAAATCACATGTTAAAATAAGAGTGTTCTTATTAAGTGGAATTTTTAATATGTGAAAGCTTGTAATTAGCATCTTTCGTTATGTATTTTTGTTACGTTTGTGTTTATTTGTCTGTAAGATTTCCTAATAAAATAAAATAATGTATCCCTTATAATTTACCCTCATCCCTTACCTGACAAGTGTCCTTCCCTCCCCTAAGTTCTCCAGCACACATCTGGCTAGGAACGAAACCGTCCCATCTCCTGTTTTTGAATATTTCTAGAAAACGGTCGCAGCGACGATTTTCTAACAGCGATAATGAAACTTTTTGCAGTTCTTTCGATGTTTCTTGTGTACCTGCAATAGAGATAGGTGATTTTTTACTCTCAATTTTATTTATTTAAGGAACTCCAACGAAGGAACACGGCATATCAATATTGTGACGTAATCTTCAATTACAGGAGATCACAGCAAGCAAATTTATATAATTACACTATAACGGTGAAGGAAAACATCGTGAGGAAATCTGCATACCATAGCGATTTGCAATAATGTCTATGGAATGTAAAGTCGGCCAACCCGCACTAGGCCAGCGTGGTGGACTATATGGCCTAACCCCTCTCAATCGGTACTATCGATTGTAGAGGAGGCCCGTGCCCTGCAGTGGGACGTATATGGGCTGATACAGTATACAATGGCAAAAGATAATTATAATAATCTAGACTTTGAAATTAAGCGATGAATTTAATTTATAACAATATTATCTTTCTGTCTTCAGTCTTAGGAAGTTCATTGCTAAACATATAATTCCTCCAAGAATTTTAACAGCGGCCTGATAGGTGCTTCTTTTTTCTCAATTAGACTTTATAAATTGACAGCCTCCGTGGCGCAGTTGGTTAGACGCCAGCTGTGAAACGAGAGGCGGATTCGATGCCGCACCGAGACAAATGTTTGTGAAGCCAACAGATGTTTGTCTCGGGTCTGGATGTTTGTGACAAGATAAAGTCTCTCGTAGTTTCTGATACGACACAAGACTTAATTGATCTTAGTAGGGGGTCAGGACTATGTATGTGACTGTTGAGTGTATTTATTTATATGCTTACGTGTATCAGTAACGCCCCACCCAGTAGCCAGTGCCTTGGTGTGACCTCCGAAGTCGCTCCTCGCCCACAAGCATGCGGGGCGGATGGCTGCCCGAAATTCCACGTCCGCTGCTAACTCCAGTAGGGCGATATCGTTGTACACCTTAGGAGGCTTGTAGTCTGGGTGCTTGATTATTTTCCTTATTGGCACCTGGGAATTTAATATCATTTATAAAACATTATAATATACATACATAAATTAATATTGGGTTTTTCAATTGATTATTAGCCCGGTGTCAGGAATTTGTGCCCGATATGGCGATAGGCTCGCCACCTATCACATCGTGGGACGGAACATACAAGGCGAAATGTGGGTGTCCTGGTGGCGCCTCTGCCTACCCCTTCTGGGATTGTTGCGAAGACGACTTGTGTATTTGTTTTTGTGTGTTTTACTTGTATTTTTGCGAATATAAGGCGTTTAATGAAATAAAGAAAACACTCAAGCGTTTACTGTTAATACGTTTTATATAGAATGATCACGAGCAAAGTGAAGTTGTACAAATATGAGTATAAAATAAAAACAATATTAAAAACTACGTGGCGCCATCTGTACGTCGAAAAGGTACTAATACAAGACGATAAAAAAATAAAAAGACGGATGGCGCGCAAAATTAAACGTAAAAATCAAATAAAATCAGAACGTCTCGCTAGATGGCGCGGTCGCCAACATGCTCCCGGCCTTGGAAGCTCCAGGTTCCAACTAGTGATCTTCATCACGGCTCCAGCGGCAGTGGGCAGATTTTTGAGAAGGCACGCTGAATTACGCCATTCGCCGTCCGGATTTCTGCGACTCGGGATACGCCGTCGCTGCCAGAAAAGGTTTTCAACACGCGTCCAAGCTTCCACTTCAGAGGTGGCGAGTTGTCGTCTTTGATTAACACCATGCTGTCTAAAATGATGTCATCGGCTTGAGTTTTCCACTTCTTTCTTGTCTGAAGCTCGGCTATATATTCTGTAGACCAGCGCTGCCAGAAATGTTGACGAATTTGCTCGATTCTGTGGTAACGTGAGAGCGCCGACATCGGCCTTGAAGTCAGGTCTTCGCAGGCAGGAGCAGTTAGCGGTCTGCCAATGAGGAAGTGTGCAGGTGTGAGGGGGGTAAAGTCGTTAGGGTCTGCGGATAGAGGCGACATAGGACGGGAATTTAGGATTGCTTCTATTTGCGACAATACTGTGGAAAATTCCTCGTAAGTTAATCTAGCATTCCCTACTACACGTCTAAGATGATACTTACAAGATCGTACCCCACTCTCCCAGAGACCACCAAAATGAGGAGCGTAGGGCGGAATAAATTTAAATGTAATGCCCTCGCCTGCAGCAAATTGAGTAATATTATTAGAGTTGTTTTTAAAAAATGATGAAAATTCCCTCTGTGCACCTACAAAATTTTTCCCGTTATCTGAGAATATAATTTCTGGTTTTCCCCTGCGACTTATAAATCTTTTTAAAGTTATAACGTATTCATTTGTGGAAAGATTTGTGACTAGTTCCAAGTGAATAGCTCGCGTTGTAAAACATATAAATAAACAAATGTATGCCTTTGTTAATCTGGATCCCCGACCCCGACGATTCAATATATTAATTGGCCCGGCATAATCGACACCTGTTCGTATAAATGGATATCCATGTTCTAACCGTTCTGCTGGTAAATTGCCCATGATAGGTGTTAAGGTTTTACCTTTGATTCGGGTACATATTACACATCTGCCTACTATTTTTCTTGATAAGTTCCTGGCGCCTAACGGCCACCAGGTTTCTCGTATATTTGCTAGGAGAAGTTGCGGTCCAGCATGAAATAGTCTAATATGCTCTGATTTAAATATTAATTCTGTCAGTAAATGTTTTGCACACATTAACAAAGGATGTTTTTTATCATAAGTGAAAATAGAAGAATTATGTAACCTGCCACCTACTCTTATTAATTTATGTTCGTCTAAAAATACGTTAAGTCCTTGTATGCGATTAAACTGATTATCTTTATTCGATTTTATTTCGCCTTTTTTTATGAGACTACTATAAACTTCCGGAAAAGATTGCATTTGAGCAAATCTCACGAGTATTCGTTGTGATGCGTTAAGTTCCTCCACTAATAATGGACCGGTTTCACGATTTTGTTTATTCGCGTTAGCAATACGTATGTTATGTATAAATCTCAAAACATAAGCACCTACTCGTTTTAATTTATTAAATGAAGAATACCTTTCGAACTGAAAAATGCTTTCAGTATATAATAGTTGTGTACATACGAGATTTACAGTTATAGGCCTTAGTTCCGGTAAATTTTCAATATTTGTCACATCATTAGTCTTGCAAGTAAATTTTGAATCGTGCAAATATGAAGGACCATTCCACCATAATTTGCATCCTACTAACGAATCTAAATACATACCTCTAGATAACATGTCAGCTGGATTTTCTTTGCTGTCAACGTGTAACCATAACGAGTCACCGGTAAGTTCGTTTATCTCAGTCACTCTATTTTGCACGAAAGGTTTAAGTAAACGTGGTGTCAAGCGAATCCAACTCATTACAATTGTTGAGTCTGTCCAAAAGTAAACCTTTGTAAATTTTAATCTTAATGAATCACTTATTTTCTTGTACAATTTAGCCCCTACTAGTGCCCCGCATAATTCTAAACGAGGTACAGTAATTGCCTTTACAGGCGCAACTTTAGATTTGGCGCACAACAAATAAACATTAATAGAAGAAGTGTCATTAAATGACCTCAAATAAGCGCAAGCGCCGTACGCATTTAGAGACGCATCAGTAAAAATATGAAGTTCTGTATGTTTATTACAGTCACTTCTTACGTAACGTGGAATATGTAAGTCTGTTAATGACCCAAGCGAATTCATGAATTTATTCCAATTCAATTTAATATCTTGAGATACTGTAGTATCCCAGTCAACTTTACTTAACCATAATTTTTGCAATAATATTTTAGATATTATTACTGTTGGAGCAAGCAAACCTAATGGATCGTATATTTGCGAAATGATAGATAACATTACCCGTTTAGTAAGAGGTTCGTTCAAATCGTAATTTAATTTAGTTGTATAATATAGTTTATCACTAAGGCTATGCCAGCCTAACCCAAGAGTTTTATTTTGTGTATGTTCCCCTAAAAACAGTTCTTCGGATTTATCATGGTTGCTAATGTCAAAATTAAATTTCCATTTTCGCAAAGCAAAGCAACCACCTTGTAATGTTTTCGAAATTTTGTCGCAAGTATGTAATAAATTTTGACAATCATCGTCACCAGTAATTAAATCATCTACGAAAAAATCTTCTATGATAACGCGTGATATGACGTCATCTTTGCACTCCGACGCTAATTGTCGAAGGCACCTCATGCTCAAAAATGGTGCAGAGGCTGTGCCATATGTCACCGTATTGAGTTGATATGTGTCTAAAGGTTCTGTGGCATTTTCCCGCCAAAGAATAAGTTGCAATGACCTTTGATCCGGTTGTATTAGTACTTGCCTAAACATTTTTTCAACGTCAGCACATGCAACGTATTTGTACTGTCTAAATCTTAACAATATAGAAAATATATCATTTTGTAATGCCGGACCTGGAAACTGGATGTCGTTTAATGATTTATTAGAACTAGTCACTGCACTACCATCAAATACGACGCGTAATTTAGTTGTAGAACTAGCCTCCCTAAAAACGCCGTGATGGGGTAAATAAAAATGAGACGAGTCACACAAATTAATTTTTGTCATGTGCCCCAAATCTTTATATTCGCGCATAAAATCTGTATACATACGTTTATATTCTGGTAAACGTTCGAGTTTACGTTCTAATGAAAGAAATCGCGTCTTTGCTGACGTATACGAATTGCCGAGTGAATCAGCTGATTCTCTTAGTGGAATCCGAACAGAAAATCTACCGTCTAGTTCGCGTTTAGTGGTAGTAGTAAACAATACCTCACACTTACGTTCATCATAACTTAGCTCGTCATGTGAAGACGAAGATACTATGTCCTCTATTTCCCAAAATTTTCTAAGCTGCGTGTCTATGCTCTGAGAAAAATTACACTGGACTTGATTAATGTGCAAGTTACTCGTGTTTAAAGGACCGGAAAGCAACCATCCTAATTTCGAGCTCTGTAAATATTAGTGGCGGTACTTCCATACAAGCCCAAAAGCCCGGCTTGCCCTACATAATACGTATTTACTCCATATTGAATACAAACTATTACATTCAATACAACAATCATTTATTAGAAAACATCAAGCATTTAAATTTTTTGAATTTACCGCGCCGCGATTCAATGAGACGCCAGCGCCGAAGCGCCGCGTAATATTCATTCATTTAAACTATACTGAACTTGAAAGGACGGAGCACACAGCACATATATCTATCCTTTTCTCTCTCGTGTGCTTTTACGGGGCTTCTAGCAACGCGTGAACTGTATGGGGAAATGATATTACTCGATCGCTACGAATGTATAGCTATAGATATGTTATATAGCTGTTTACTGTACACGAAATGCCCGGCTTCGGCCTTGATGATGTAAAAACATCGTGCGTTGCATGGTCGTCACGTGATTATTTGTTAAATCAATTATATCTATTGTTATTAAATTAAGTTGATTCCTTTTAGAAAATATTTCTAATATTTTTTTTAGAACAAATAATGAAGTTTTAATATTTCTTTAAATAAATTGTATCTTTTGTATTGTTTATTTCACGTTTACTGGCAATACAGCACATATTTCTACTAACTTCATTTGTATTATGATTTATGAGTTGTGAATGTGACAGATGTTTTGTTTAAGGTTAATGTTTAGTTTTTTTATGTTATTTAAACTTTTTGATACTATTATGAGTTGTATTGTTTTCTGTGATGGTTTGAGTGCGATGGTGAAAGCGTTCATTGCCGGTAAAAAGGTAAATTCATTAAATTATATTGAAAAATAAACCGGCGCGAAACCTATGCTGGGTTTGTACATTTAGTAAGTCGTGGTAAATCACAATAGACATTTCTTCAGTTCAGTTTAATAAACTAGGTACGTACTTTTATTACTACATGCTCCCTTTAAAGCTATTAAAAATTCGTGATTCATATGTTTTTAAATGACACGTCTTGTGTGTTAGATTGTTTGGATTAAAATGCTTTAAATTTTCATTAATTTAGGTGGTCCTTTCAAAAGGCAATCTATTATTTTAAATTCAGAAAAACATTTAAACATGAATGCGTTAATAATAATTTCTGTCTGCAATTTCGGTTAACCTCGAGGTCGAACACGGCACCACAGAATAGTGACGGCAATAGAAATGCAATGAAAATTGAAAAGTTACGGATGCATGTTCGCAAGTAATCTATATTAATTGTTTTAATCGTAAGATTAGGTGGTAGGTTAGCCGACGTATTATAAATTAATTTTCTTCGTTCTTAGTAACTTTGTGTTCCTAAAATAATATTATTTAAACGTAAAAAAATATTCGGCTTGCCCTACTCCAAAACCCTAGGCACGCCACTGGTAAATATGGTCCGTAAGGTAAACGAATCCTTTTGTCACCCATAAGATCCCAAAAAATATTAGCACCTATCAACAGATCAATTTCCGAAGAAACATTAAAATTAGGATCAGCGAGTTGTATATTCTCGGGAATATTTTTAAAGTCGAATTCAATATTCGTCGAGGGTAAACTTGAAGTAATACACGGCAAGACAAAACATTTAATATTTGTATTATAATCGTTTATTTTTGAACGTATCGAAATGTCGCATAGATAAGTCGATTGTGTGATCGCTTTTCCCACACCTGATATATTGACAGTGGACTGTATAAGTGGCGAATTTAAACGTGAACATAATTTATTTGTAATAAAACAATGTTGACTTCCGTTGTCAAGCAGCGCGCGAACTGTGTGGTAACAATTATTATTATCAGCAACTTCCAATAATGCGGTGGATAGTAAAACTACTTGCAATTCAGTGCATCGTTTATTATTATTCATATTAGCCGATAATAAAGAGTGCGTAGTGGTCGCGGGCACTGCGTTAGTGTGTGTGTCGCTCGGCGTCAAGTCGTCTTCCCCGCGCGAATTAATATTATTATTATTTACACCTGCGCTAACGCCTATATGCAGCAGGCTGTTATGTTTACGTTGACAATGTTTGCAAGGCCCGAAAAAGCAGTCATTTATTGTATGGCCACCTCGTAAACAGTTTCGACATAACTTTTTGTCATCTACGAATTTTATTCTATCTTTCACTGACAAATTAAGGAAAGTAACACAACTATACAATGCATGATTGTTATTACAAAATAAACAAACTCGAATAGACTTCTTTATATTAGGTTTAGCACTGGAAACATAACTATGCACTTTATGCTTGTTACTATGCAATGAAATATTATTCTGTTGTTGCCTTTGAGGTTGATATTGCGTGCCAAGGACATCTAAAATATTTGCTCTGTTCCGAAGGAACGTAAATAAATCTTGTAAAGTAGTTTTGTCACAAGAATCACCTTTTAATTGAGAATTAATAGACGCTCTATGATTTTCCCACTCCCTTTCCGTGTGGGAATCGAGTTTAGTAGTCACTAAATGAATAATTAAAGTATCCCACGAATCGGTGGATTCGTTTAAAGTATTTAAAGCGCGTAAATTACGTGACACTGTGTCTATTAATTTTCTAATCTGTGAAGATGATTCCTGTTTTAGACTAGAAATGTTAAATAATGACTTTATATGGTTATTGATTAAGAGCCTAGTATTATTATATCTAGCTTCAAGAAGCTCCCATGCTTGGAAGTAATTTGGTGCTGTAAATTCTAAGGAACTAATTACTTTTGTTGCATCACCACTAAGTGAAGAGCGCAAATAATGAAATTTTTGTATTTCGTCTAAATCGGAACGTTTATGAATTAATGTAATATATGAGTTTCTAAATTCGAGCCAATTATCATATGAACCGTCGAATACGGGTAGGCAAATTTGTGGCAGTTTAATGTTATTTTGTGAATGTTTGCAATTTGCAACCTGGGAACCGTCACCAGAATGTTGCCTTTCCATTATATAATTTGCGCTAGCCATTGCACTGTAATAAACTGACTCAAATGATTCCACATATGCTAGATTATTATCTATTTCACTTTCCCCGGAATTTATTTCAATTTCACACTGTATGGAACTAAATTTTTGCATTATTTCACAAGCTGTTTGCATCCTTAGTTTGATTTCACAAATTTGAATTGTTGTAGGCTGTATGCTTTGGAAAGTATCTATATATTTTTTAAACTGCGTTATTTTTCCTTTAAAATGACCCCTTTGCTTACGTAGGTCGATTAAATATTCATCTTTAGACTTTTTTACTACGGTCGGAGAACTCATCATGGCGGCCTACGGGAGTAAATAAATGTGGATTAGGTACTCACCTGTAAGTATTGGCACCACGAAAGTAAAAAACTATGTTAGGAAGTAAGGTAATAATAGGTACTTAATAGGTACTAGGAAAGGATTAAGGAGACACCTGACACTTCCACTGGCTTCCGCGTGTGATGCAGTGACGATGCTGGGGCGAAGTCCCGATGATGCGAAGTTTCAATAATTATTCGGCTACGAAGGTCCAAATGTTGCGAAGACGACTTGTGTATTTGTTTTTGTGTGTTTTACTTGTATTTTTGCGAATATAAGGCGTTTAATGAAATAAAGAAAACACTCAAGCGTTTACTGTTAATACGTTTTATATAGAATGATCACGAGCAAAGTGAAGTTGTACAAATATGAGTATAAAATAAAAACAATATTAAAAACTACGTGGCGCCATCTGTACGTCGAAAAGGTACTAATACAAGACGATAAAAAAATAAAAAGACGGATGGCGCGCAAAATTAAACGTAAAAATCAAATAAAATCAGAACGTCTCGCTAGATGGCGCGGTCGCCAACAGGGATAAAGGCGTGAGTTTATGTATGTTTGTTTAAAAAGTTCAAAGTCTTCAAAACTATAGTGGAATTTTTCGTGTTATTTGGTGTATTTTAATTTCACAATGTTTTAAAGACTTCTTTTTTTACTCGGTTGTGAAGTTCCGTGTTGACCAATATTTTTTCTGCGATTAATGGCGAGACGAGCATGCCATTCACCTGATTATCATATATGGATGTCGATACGACCGCTCATGGACAGTAGAAAATCAAACACCATGAACTACAAAGCAATGCTTGGCATTCCACTGCAAAGCTATTAGTTATCAGCTGATACAAGATGAATATTTGAATATAAATAAATAAATACACCCAAAAGTCACATACATAGTCCTGACCCCACACTAAGATCGAGTCTTGTGTCGTGTATCAGAAACTACGAGAGACTTTTCGGTCTCACAAACACCCAGACCAATATAGATTTACTCTCTTAGTATAATACTTACATCGATAGGGTCAGCGCCATCATGAACACCGGGGTCTATGTTCTGGTCTCCAAGCCTCACCACCACGGGATCTGGGTCCTTGGCTCGAGGGTTTTTGATGCAGTGGCCAGCTGTCACCACGTACCTAGGACTTATGAGACTGCCTCCACAGGGAAACGAATAGCCACCATCGAAATTCGTCCAGCCTATTGCGGCCTGCGAAAGAAAAGTTAGGTTAGATATTAATCTTCTGGCAGCAGTTAATGGTTGCCTCGGTGGCGTAGTTGTACTACGGTGTGCTTACATAGCTGAAGTCTCGGGTTCGAATCCCGGGTCGGGCAAACTGTGTTTTTCTATTACCAGCCTTACCACGCCTTTTACCCAGAATGGGTTAGCAGAACATCGACATTTCGCTTTGTATGGTCAATTTTCAATTTCAATTTCATCCCACGATGTGATAGGGGGCGAGCCTATCGCCATATCGGGCACAAACTCCCGATTCTGGGCTGATAATAAATAGAAAAATCCAATATTATTTTGGATCCGGGATTCGAACCCCAGCGTTGTAATCATACCGTGGTACAACTGCGCCACCGAGGCAGTCATTCATCCATTCAGTCAAGTATTTTCATTTTCATTACGAATATACCTAAAGATATAGATACCTATAGATACCTATAGATCAGCTATAGCTTAAACGATACTATTTTGTATCAGCCCATATACGTCCCACTGCAGGGCACGGGCCTACTCTACAATCGAGAGAATCGATTGAGAGTGGTTAGGCGACATAGTCCACCACGCTGGCCTAGTGCGGGTTGGCGGACTTACATACCGTAGAAATTCTTTTAAAATCGCCACGGTATGCAGGTTTCCTCACGATGTTTTCCTTCACCGTATAAGTGCGTGGTGATTGACTATCAATACACACATAACTCCGAAAAGTCAGAGATGTGCCCTGGGATTTGAACCCGCGACCACCGTGAACATGTAGGCAGCCGCGTCTGGTCCGTCCAACAGGCCACCACGCACTCAGCTAGATATAACATAGAATCAGAATTAGAGATAGAAATCAGTGTTAATAATATAAGTAAAATAATAAGTGACGAGAATAGAAGGCCTACATTTTTAAAATGTTGTAAAAAGTAGCAACTAGTATAATAAATACAAATAAGTAGCAATAAGTATATCTAAATGATATAACGTTAGTTTATATGATTTTAGTAACGTAAGACATTGTAGCATTAATTTAAATTAGGACCAAGTAGATAAGATAATATTAGATAAATTGTAAAAATGAAAGAATAAAAAACAAAAATAAAGTATTAAAGGTTTAGGATCATAAATAAAATCACGTAAGATTTCTCGACAATCTTTATATAGAGTGACACATCTAAAAAACAAAGCACACGGTTCTAATTTCAAACATTATTACTTCTCTATCCAAAGACAATATTACATTTGATTGAAACCTTTACATTTATATATCTTTAATACTCCCACTTAAATGTATAAGGTATCAATTCCTATTCACAATAATAACACATAACTAACTTCTATACTAATAACAACATATCTAAAAACTTAACTTTAATATTATCGATAACATACTACTTAACTATATCATGGCAAGTGAAGGACCCGGATCATAGACATATCTACTTACAATATTTACAGCATATCCTATATCAGGTCTAGATACACATTTTAAAAATAACAATGCTCCCACTGCCTCTCGATATTGGAAATTAATAGACACAATACTTGTACCCTTGGATAGCTGCACATTTACATCCACAGGAGTACTGTTACATTTAGCATCTAACAAATTTAATTTCTTTATTAAAGTCTTCATATACTGTCTTTGACTTGTACTTATACATCCGTTAGTTTTATTTATTTCTATTCCAATACATGTATTAAACTTTAAAATCTTTATATCAAAAAGCCTATCTCTTAATATGTTTGACAATACACAACTAGTTAGTCCATCATCAACATAAATAATCAAAAACATTTTAAAATCATTAAAATAACATACAAACACACAATTATCAGATGGACATGGCTTAATAGATTTAATTAACATACATGCTTGTGTAGAAGGCTCGTCTTTCACTCCCACTGGTACCTCAAATCGCTCTATCTGCAGATCTTCTTTGGCGTTATACCTGTTAGTGGGGGGAAAAGTCTTATTATCTCTGTTCTTCTTGAGAGTAAATACCAATTTGCTTTTAATGGTATCTTCATCTATAGCTTTCTTCTAATGATACGAATTAGCACTATTTACTGCTTCTTCATAATTATTAGGTATATATACCTCTGCCAAATTAACTTCCATCCTTTTATTTCGTCGAGGACGCAAAGTAAAATTTCTCTCTCTAGCTTCTACAATAATACCTCTTGGAGGGTTATAAGTATCATCAGCATCTTCAAAACTCTTTATACTGTCATCTGAAGAAATTTCTTCAGATATATTATATTGATTTTGACCATCGCTTTGTGGAAAAACCATTGACTGTTCTTTTTGTTCTTCATTCAAAATAATCTCCGTAATTTTTTCTTTTTCCTCCGGTCTAAAATATTCTTCAAATTTTACATCCCGTGACAGTGTAACCTTTCTCGTACACTGGTCATACATTCGGTAATTATTATTTTCATATCCAACCAACATCATTTTTGAGCTTCTCGTATCTAGCTTCTTTCTTTTTTCGTTCGATTCATGTACATAACCAACCGTACCAAAAACTCTTATATGTTGTAGGTCGGGTTTTATTCCATGCCAGAGTTCAAATGGTGTGACACTTCCTGTTTGACTTGACGTATTTCTATTCAGCAAATATACTGCACAATTGACAGCTTCTGCCCACAAATTCAAAGAAATGTCTTTTGCATAAAGCATTGATCTTGCACTTTCCATTATTGTCCTCATCTCTCTTTCCGCTCTACCGTTTTGCTGCGGAGTATAAGGTGCAGTGCATTCATGAGTTATTCCTTTACTTTCTAGGAAATTCTTAAACTCATTATTCACATATTCTTTACCATTATCTGTGTGTAATATGTGTACATCATGATGGAATTGGTTATTTACTAAGGCATTATATTTTACAAAATACTGAAAAACTTCATTCTTATGTTTCATGAAATAAACATGGCGAAAACTAGTAGCTCCATCTTTAAATAAAACAAAGTACTTCATACCTGCCACAGAAGGTGCTTCAATAAGGCCACATACATCGCTGTACACAATTTGACCAGGATTCGTTGGACCTCTATTTGACTTCATAAACGGAAATCTTGCTTGTTTACCATATTGGCACGCTTCACAAATGAAATCCGCATTCCCTGTCAGTGTAACTGGAATAACACCACATTTACTCATATTTTGTACTTCCTTTATATTCAAATGTCCCATTCTCTCATGCCATACTTTGACATCTGTCTGAACAATATTACAATTTTCTTGTACTACTGTTTTGATTTCCAATTCGTATAAATTGTTTCCTTTTGAATGAGCACACATTACAACTCTATTGTTCTTCATTATCATTGCCTTTTCACAATTCTTTACAATAACATACCCTTTCCGAGTGGCTGCTCCTTCAGAAAATAAATTTCTTCTTAAGTCGGGCACATAAAGAACATTCTCTAATATGCATCGTTCCCATTTTCCATACACAACTTTATCTATTAAAATATTGCCTTTACCACATACCTTAAGACTTTGTTTATTGCCTAATTTGACTTCTTCATTAATGTCATTGCTTTGATGCTCAGTCAGTTCACAGAAATAGTCACGTCTGAATGTCATATGCATTGATGCTCCGCTATCTAATATCCAAGCTTCTTCGCTATTTACACACAAAGAAAATTTCTCCGCACCAAATGCTGACATTTCATGTGTCATCTTATTTTTATTAAATATTTTCTTCGGTTTTCTGCAATCTCTGGCAAAATGACCTCTTTTATTACAATTATAACAAATAAATCTATGATTTGAACTTTTTTGAACATTTAATTTATTATCATCATCTTGACTATTTATTTTGGAATTTCTTTTTGTGGACACTAACGCTGTCTCACTACAAGTAGGCAAGTAATTGGCAAGGCTTGCTTCTTCATCAATTAATCGTGATGTAAGATTGTGTATAGTCTGCCGATCAGGATCCAATGAGAGCCATGCTTGTCTTAGGGATCGATATTCAGCTGGCAGTGTACTTATGATTTTTGTTATCACCGCAGTATCGCTCAATTTTTCGCCACATTCTTTAAGTTCCTTGGCTAGCCCTTCCACTTTTGCAACATGTTGTGCCATTGTGTCACTTTGACAATATTTATACTGGTAGAACTTCTCATGTGTGAACATTTTATTTAGTTCTGACTTCCGCTCATAAATGGCCTCTAGTTTACTTAGTACTTCTACAGCGGTTTCGCAATTCTCTACCAAAGCAATTTGGTTTAACTCCATTGACGATGTCAGAATGTACATTGCCATACCGTCATCCTTGTTCCATTGCGCTGCTGCTGCTGCTTCTGAGGGTTTTGTAGTGTATATGTTTAACCCCTTTGCTCGCAAAGCACACTTCATTGTGAACTTCCATTGCTGAAAATTATTCCCGTTAAATTTTTCAACTTTCATTACCTCCATTTTTAATAATGCTGCTCTTTACGTAATTCTATATATATTTCTAACGTCCTGGGCCCATAACCTATTAAAGGTTTAGGATCATAAATAAAATCACGTAAGATTTCTCGACAATCTTTATATAGAGTGACACATCTAAAAAACAAAGCACACGGTTCTAATTTCAAACATTATTACTTCTCTATCCAAAGACAATATTACATTTGATTGAAACCTTTACATTTATATATCTTTAATATAAAGTCTATCCCAACAGACATGAAACAGCTAGGACATAAGCAGGAGTCAGCAGCAGGAGTCATAAGTCAGAGGTCAAACGGTACTATATACGTACCATATGAGGAAATTCTCCTTGTACTGCGTTTTCGCCTCCAACGATCAGCTCTACTCCAGTATAGTCACATTTAGCCGCGGAGATGGAGAAAGCTTCAGGGTCTGGCACCAAGGGGATGTAGTCCACCCTCTCTACTACCCCTCGACTGTACTCCTCGCATTCTGTGAAGATGAGTATTTAATACATACATAAACTCACGCCTTTATCCCAGAAGGGGTAGGCAGAGGCGCCACCAGGGCACCCACATTTCGCCTTGTATGTTCCATCCCATGATGTGATAGGGGGCGAGCCTCGCGATATCAGGCACAAATTCCTGACTCCGGGCTGATAATGAATAGAAAATCCCAATATCACTTCGCCCGACCCGGGATTCGAACCCGAGACCTCAGCTTTGTAACCGTACCATAATACAACTACAACACCGAGGCAGTCAATTAAAAACTACTCCAATAGGTTATTGGGATAATATAACTTATAATATACTACCTTTGTGTGCCATTAATGGCTATTCTGCCTGTCCCTTGAGGAATACAGGCGTTAACTTATGGATATTTTAATAACAATAGAAACTCACTTCGTTCGCTCACTCTTTTTGAGCCGCCATTGCTCCAAACCGGACGTTGGCTTAAATAAATAGAAGTAATTATTATATTAATTTTTTTATACAGGTTATATCAAGACTGCGACCGAAAACGAAGCCAGGTGGTAGTTTTAGTGGTTAAAGACACAATGCAACTAAAAATTTCGCAAAAGAAGCGACAGACGTTTTGTTTGCACTTTTTAAAAAATCGTCGTGTTTAGGTGATATATTTCATTTTGCTAAAATAGTAATTTAAACACATAGTACCATTGCATTTTTAAAATGAAACTGTGCTAACATCATTTTTTTTAGAAAAACTATGTATTTACCACCGAAATACGAAGATAAGTAACAAATTACAAAATACACAAAAAAAATTGCGAAACTTTTAATTGCATTATGTCTGAAGTCACTAATACTGCCACCTGGCTTCGTTTTCGGCCGCAGTCTGAATATACCCTGTATATTATGTGTTAATTTTAAATATTAAGTATATAAGTGCAACTATAATGGCCCTGCCATCTTTAAAAATATGTAATATGTTTGCATAAAAAGTGCGTGGTGGCCTGTTGGTAACGGACCAGACGCGGCTGCCTACATGTTCACGGTGGTCGCGGGTTCAAATCTCAGGGCACAGCTCTGACTTTTCGGAGTTATGTGCGTATTGATAGTCAATCACCACGCAATTTAACGGTGAAGGAAAACATCGTGAGGAAACCTGCATACCGTAGCGATTTAAAGAATTTCTACGGTATGTAAGTCCGCCAACCCGCACTTGGCCAGCGTGGTGGATTATAAGGCCTAACCACTCTCAATCGATTCTCTCGATTGTAGAGTAGGCCCGTGCCCAGCAGTGGGACGTATATGGGCTGATACAGATACAAATATGTTCTTACTCGCGTTCAGGTGAGGCTCTGTCCAGTATCGAGCTCTCATCTAGACAGCAGACTAAAGTGCTGCCGAAAGCATTGTAAGCGCAGAAAGTAGGCTGGATGCCGTTGCGTCTGAAAACAGAAATAATTTAATTATAAACTGTGTTCCTTATTGACCTAAGATTTTCCAGGAGCCAGGACTATGTGTGTGGTTGTTAAGTGTATTTAAACAGGGTATATCAAGACTGCGACCGAAAACGAAGCCAGGTGGTAGTTTTAGTGGTTACAGACACAATGCAACTAAATATTTCGCAAAAAAATGATTTTTTTTTGCATTTTTATAAATATCGAGTTTGGTTGGTAAATACATCTAATGTAATAATTTAAGCCCTCGCGTACCACTGCGTCTTTAAAATAAAAATGTGTGCATTATTATTTAGGTAGACTTTTTATTTACCACCCAAATACGACGATAAGTAAAAACTCCCAATTGTTTTTGCAAAATTTTTGCATAGTGTCTGAAGTCGCTAATACCTAAAAATAAAAAGATGTAATTTATTGGATTTATCACCCAAAAACGACGATCAGTAAAAATATACAAAAAAATATTGACAATTTATTTGCAAAATGTTTGCATACTGAAGTCGCTAATACTACCACCTGGCTTCGTTTTCGGTCGCGGTCTTGATATACCCTGTATACATCTTACTGTGCAGCTATCCTAGCAGAAGTGCACTGCTCCACTGGCCTGCATACTCCTGCGGTGTTGGTTTGCCGATCAGCGCAGTAATCGCCAACTAGAACAACGACAAGAGTATAATAAATACACCCAACAGTCACATGCATAGTCCTGACCCCACACTAACATCGAGTCTTGTGTCGTATCAGAAACTACGAGAGACTTTTCGGTCTCACAAACACCCAGACCCGAGACAAATACTTGTGGCCCTTACAAACATTTGAGGCGCGGAACGAATTCGCGGCCTCTCGTTTCACAGCCGGCGTCTCACCAACTGCGCCACGGAGGCTGTCAACTTCTTTGCATAGGAAGATAAAATAATATGCCATATGTATAATGGTTTCTTTGATTTGCGCGAATGTTAAACATTGAAATAAAACTGTTTCTACGGCTTTCATCGTGGATTCGGTTTAAATTTACATTTTTTCCCAACATTTCGATTAGTTTACAGTTTTCGGTCAGAAAAATCTGTAAATATTGCAATTCCAGATGTATTTTTAAATTGGTCACTTCACTAATAGTTCTCTAACTAGCTTAAACAATGTATTTTGCAAACGATTCGTGGTGATTCACGTAGTTGCCCTTGGGGTAAAATTAAAAACTTTCATTTTGCATAAATAACTAAGATTAATCGTTTAAGGAAAACCACAAAAGTCATGCATTACGTATGCAAGGATAAATGTGTCATTTATAATGTTTCTGTCTTTATCCGTCAGCTTACACGTCCCACTGCAGCGCACGGGCCTCCTCTACAATTAAGAGTACGATTGAGAGGGGTTAGTACAGTCACTGATCATTAGTAGGTACAGTCCACGCTGGCCTAGTGCGGGCGGACTTTACATACCATAGAAATTCTTACAAATCACTTTGATATGGTTTTCCTCACGCTTTTCGTTCACTGATATATGTGTAATGTTAATACTTTTAAATAATATGATAGTAGGTACCTATAGGTACTTAGGTATACTTATAGGTAGGTATACCGGGGTACCTATTGGTATCGACGAGAGATGAACATCTCACGTAGGTGAATACTCTATCTGCACTGCGCTTACTGTCAAGGATTGTAGTCATTTTATACATAATCTCACGCCTTTTGCCCAGAAGGTGTAGACAGGTCTCGGGTTCGAATCCCGGGTCGGGCATAGTGATATTGGGTTTTTATATTCATTATCAGCCCGGAGTCAGGAATTTGTGCCCGATAAGGCGATAGGCTCGCCCCCTATCACATCATGGGACGGAACATAAATGGCGAAATGTGGGTGTCCTGGTCCTCTGCCTACCCCTTCTAGGATAAAGGCGTGAGTTTATGTATGTATGTAATTAAATGTAATCATTTATTTCTAACTCCTCCTATTAATTTAACTTTGTGATTTCGTTGCGGGTTAAAGACAAGTTAGATTTTCGGAGACTCGCTGAGTTTCAATGCTCAGTGTCATTTAAATACGTGCTGTTGATCCTGGCTTACAGGAGTTGCAGTGGCGGGTGTGAGGAGACAGTCTCAAGTTTAAATGTAAGAAAATATAACATACCGTTCCTTTGGCAATCTGCGTTTAAGATGAAACCGGTCAGGAAAAACAAAACGAAATTGTTCAACATAATTGTTTTTTTGAGCAATTAAATATCTGAAACAAAAAAATATTTTAATAACCTCCTAAATTGCTTGTTTTGAATAGTTGCGGCAAACGAACAAACAGGTCAGTTAATGGTAAATAATCCCGCATATTATTAATTTTAATTTATTATAAATTTTTCAAAGAAAGTACAAAAATGTTTACAAATAGTCCCGCAAAACCATGCTTGGTTTGTCTGCGAGTATAGTGGTGTTTTACATATTCTGTATTTGTATCAGCCTATATACGTCCCACTGCTGGGCACGGGCCTACTCTACAATCGAGAGAATCCATTGAGAGTGGTTAGGCCATATAGTCCACCACGCTGGCCTAGTGCGGGTTGGCGGACTTACATACCGTAGAAATTCTTTAAAATCGCTACGGTATGCAGGTTTCCTCACGATGTTTTCCTTCATCGTTATAGTGCGCGGTGATTGACTATCGTCTATTAATACACACATAAGTCTGAAAAGTCCGAGGTGTACCCTGGGATTTGAACCCGCGACCACTATGAACATGTTGGCACTTGGCAGTCGCGTCTAGTCCGTTACCGACAGGCCACCACGCACTCAAAGATTCAGAAGGATTCAGAAAAAAGGCTTCTTAATAGTTAGCCTGCCTCGGTAGCGTAGTTGTATTACGGTACGGTTACAAAGCTGAGGTCTCGGGTTCGAGTCCCGGGTCGGGCAAAGTGATATTGGATGTTTCTATTCATTATCAGCCCGGAGTCAGGAATTTGTGGTCGATATGGCGATAGGCTCGCCCCCTATCACATCATGGGACGAAACATACAAGGCGAAATGTGGGTGTCCTGGTGGCGCCTCTGCCTATCCCTTCGGGGATAAAGGCGTGAGTTTATGTATGTATGTAATAGTTACTATTCATAAACAGATATAGCTAAATTAATCTCATTTATTCTTTCTTTCTCGGCAAACGTAGTGTAGGACGCCCTCCAACCAGGTGGGGCGACGATATTCGTAAGGCTGGTAGCGGTTGGAGACGATGGGCTGAAGATCGAGTCCAGTGGTGTGCTGTGGGAGAGGCCTATGTCCAGCAGTGGACGCAGAAGGACTGATGATAATGATGATGATTCTTTAATTAACAAGTATTTCAATATGGATTAATAACATATTTACCACTGTTAATGTAATTAGTTTTTTTTATTTTTTTTTATTGCAATGAATGGCGAGACGAGCATGCCATTCGCCTGATGGTAAGCGATACGACCGCTCATGGACAGTAGCAAAACCAAACACCATGAATTACAAGGCAATGCTTGGAATTCCACTGCGCTCGCCATCTTGGAAACATAAGATTTTAAGTCTCAATATGTCCAGTAGTTACTCTGGCTACAATGTCCTTCGAACCGGAACACAACAGGGCATTTACATTAGTACTCGTAATGTAGATAAATAGGTCAAATAAGGCATCAGCTTTGATAATAGATCGATAATATACCCAACAGTCACATAGTCCTCACAAACGGATACAAATCTTGGGTCGATTACAAACTACTGCAACTAGACTGCCTCGGTGGCGTAGTTGTACTACGGTACGGTTGCAAAGCTAAGGTCTCGCATTCGAATCCCGGGTCGGGCAAAGTGATATTGGGTTTTTCTACTCATTATCAGCCCGGAGTGAGGAATTTGTGCCCGATATGGCGATAGGCTCGCCCCCTATCACATCGTGGGACGGAACATACAAGGCAAAATGTGGGTGTCCTGGTGGCACCTCTGCCTACCCCTTCTGGGATAAAGGCGTGAGTTTATGTATGCATCTATGCATGTATTTTATTAAACTGGATATGTTAATAAAATTACATTATTATTATGCTACGGTATGCAGGTTTCCTCACGATGTTTTCCTTCACCGTTAAAGTGCGTGGTGATTGACTATCAATACACACAACTCCGAAAAGTCAGAGGTGTGCCCTGGGATTTGAACCCGCGACCACCGTGAACATGTAGACAGGCCACCATGCACTTTTAACATTACGCTAACGTGAAGTAATGGTCAGTGACCGAAGGTACAAATAATATTTATGTACAAAAACTGAGGTAAATACTGAAAACTTGTTTAAAATTCTAAGAATTGTTTGGTGTAATAACTTTGTACAGGAAAACGTGTTTTTGACTTCTTAGTAAACAGATTAACAGAAAGATTTGAAGAGGATTCATCCAACAAATGTTTCGTGTTTCATACAAACAGCCTTTGTTAGACGCCGGGTGAAACGAGAGGCCGCGGGTTCGAACCCCGAATTGACAAAAGTTTGTGATTTACAGGTATTTGTTTGTTGTATATGGGGAGACTTGAGACCAAAAAATCTCTCGTAGTTTCTGATACGACACAATCGATCTTAGTGTGGGGTCAGGAATAGTCCTGTCACATACATAGGTATGTGACTGTTGAGTGTATTTATTTATTTTTGTTTATAAATAGTGATTGGCTAATACACACTTTGAAAAAAACAACGAGATCAGTAGGCTAATTCACGTAATTAAATAAGTTCAGTTGCAGTGCAGTTGCAGTTAGGTTTCGATCAAAACAGCCCTTTTTGTATTCTCGTAATTTAGACAACCGCTGTCAGATACGCTCGCGTCAAGTTCGCGTCACGCGAGCGCTTTAGCGTATTCTACTGCTGCACGTTTTATACATGCGTGATTCAGATCGCAACTTGATTGGTATTTACCTATTCATTTGACGTCTTATATGACAGTTTAGTCCCACGAACGTGCAGCACATGCGCAGTTTATGCATATCTTACGCGCAGCTAAACAATTACAAGAATACCATTTTGACGTAAGTAGTACCTTTAAGACGTAAACCTAATCGCGACTGCATCGTAACTTGATCGGCGCGTCAAGAAATTATGTGAATTAGCCTACAGATGTAGGTATTATAGTGTCTTTGACTTGCCCTTATAAATTATAGTCTGAGGAAATATCCAGTAAAAATATCTAACTGTTATAAACCATTTAAAGATGAAATTAATCAATTTAAAAACACGTGAGTGATTTTGCTGAAAAACAATACCTACATAAGAGGTTTTATGGCTTAAGGAAAACTTTTACGACTTCAAAAAAAGGAGGAGGTACTTAATTAGTCGGAATCATTTTGTTGTATGTATGTTCACCGATTACTCGAAGACGCCTGAACGCTCGATAAAGTATTATGGGCGTCCATGACACATACGAGGCTCCACGTTTTGTCGCCCATCGCAAAGTCGTTTCGGGGAGGGCACAACGGCCCTGCAGTTTGTCCTGCCACCCAGATAACCTCTTTAGGTCTTCTTTTACTAAGGTAAGAGATTTAATAGGAGAATTCTTACATTCCCTAAAATTCTTAATAAATGATAATTTTATCAGCCCATATACGTCCCACTGCAGGGCAGGAGCCTCCTCTACAATCGAGAGTATGATTGAGTGGGGTTAGGCCATATAGTCTACCACGCTGGTCTAGTGCGGGTAGGCAAATGGCAAATGAAAAGTTAACTTTTTAAATTAATTATCCTACGGTACAAGGCTGTACGGTCTTTAGTTCCTTCGCCATGTTTAATGTTGTTCATCCAAAAAAGTGCGCAGAAGTTATGTTTTTTACGTTAATTATGGTAATAATATGAGTTTTGGAATTCCGATATCTGATAATTACAATAATAACGCATGTTCGTATTCGTCCTTGACTTCAACTTTAAGAGCAATGGACTCAGGAAGTTATTATGTAGGGCCTTTCTTAACAAAATAACGTAAAACGTGGTGTATTGAAACTCAAAAGCAAAAATACTTACCTATAAATAAATACACCCAACAGCCACATACATAGTCTCGACCCCGCATTAAGATCGAGTCTCGTGTGTTTGTGAGACTTTTCTTTCTCACTAACACCCAGACCCGAAACAAATACCTTTAGATCACACAAATATTTGTTTCGGTGCGGGGATCGAACCCGCGGCATCTAGTTTCACACCACGTCTAACCAACTGCGCCATTGAGGTATGTAGAAGTATACACAAGTATTATTTCGAATAAAACTAATTTAATATCATATTTTACATTGTAAGACTTGACCGCTTATGTTTCTATCTACTCCCTTTTGCGCTATGTCGACATCGAAATCTCAAATAGGCTTTCTCTACGAGAAAAACCAGATTTATTTCGTCGAGTCTCAAAAAGTCACAAAACTAAAACGTATGTAAAATATAGTACAAAATATATCAGATATTATCCCAATACTAAGTTTTTTTAATCGATTCATTATTTCATTAAGCAAAAGGATAAGGAGTAAAAAATATAAGGCCATGTAGTTTTGCAAACCTCGCAAATAAATAATTAACTAAATGTATTGATTTTCTGTATTTTCTTGAGTCGTGGGCCTATGATACCTATTTTTACACAGAACCTTTTTTAGGAAAACATCGTTCGCGTTAAAAATAACAAGCATGTTTTGATGATAAGCTCTCAGTCATATTCTCCACTTTTTAAACACATTTAGCAGTATTATAAAAAAGGAAAAAGTAATTTAAATTTCTTTTATATTTTTATTGGTTTTAAGACAGCCTCCGTGGCGCAGTTGAGTATACGCCGACTGAGAAACGAGAGACCGCAGGTTCGTTCCACGCATCAAATGTTTGTAAGGGCCACAAGTGTTTGTCTCGGTTCTGGGTGTTTGTGAGCGAAAAGTTTCTCGTAGTTTCTGAAACGACACAAGACTTAATTGATCTTAGTGTGGGGTCAGGACTATGTATGTGACTGTTGGGTGTATTTATTTATCTTATATTTTTGTTATATAATATGTTGCCGACAAGTGTATCAGATATAATATAAATGTTGGAAACTAATGGTTTAAGTTTAAATAAATCATTTCTCGTAATTTTAATTGTATACTTTGTACTGTTCCTTTCTGTTCCTTTATTTGCATATCAAATCTACAAAAGTTTTACCACTTTTATTCATAGTTATTTCAAGAAATAATTTTAATGAGTGTTTTAATAGCTATTTGTAATTGGTGCTAAAAGAAGCCCTTAGGGTCCACAAGGGACGGCTAATGGTGTGACTTAAACTTGTTTATTTTATATCTCCTTATTTAATTTAGGAAAATAAGTCCAATTGCATATTTTGTAAAAAATATTAGTCTATTTCTGTTGCAAAACAATATAATGAGGGTACAGTCATAACACTCAACAGAATAAATGTATCACTTACATAAACGGTTTTTAAAAGTCTTTTAACTTTAATTTATTTAACATAGTATATTGTGTTATTCATTGAATATTTTATCTCCGAGTTCCTCTTTTCTACATTGTTTGAAAACTATAAATAGGTCCGAATAAGCATATTCTTTTAATCTATTTACTCTAAGTAAATATAATCATCAAATTATATATAAAATAATATTTAACAAGACCCACTTACGTTTCATCCTTGGTGTCGTAAATAAAAAAATACACTCACGTTATTCGCGCGCAAATGGTCGGTCACTACTAGCTTTAAGTGTCAACAAGGTTGAGGAAAACAGTGCATGATTCACAATCGATTTGGAATCGAGTTGGCATCGATTTTATCTATCCAGTTGAGTTTATCGTTGCCAAAAGCGTTTACCGACTTGGTGACTTTAATTATGAGGGTATGCTCACCTTAAAGGCTGCCGGCGTCTCCATGCCCTATGGTGTTATAGATGTTCATGTGCCATCAGGTGAAATGTACGCTCGTTTACCGTCTTTAATATAAACAAAATAGAATGGATGGTTTCTTTTTCTTTTGAAGCTGTAGGCATAGAAAAATAACCCTTCTCAAATGATTAATTTGACAGTCTCTGTGGCGTAGTTGGTTAGAGGCAGGCTGTGAAACAAATACCTGTGGCTGTGATCCACAGGTATTTGTTTCAAGTCCAGGTGTGTGTGAGGCCGAAAAGTCTCGTAACTTCTGATACCCACGACACAAGACTCGATCTGTCGGTCAGGACTATGTATGTGACTGTTGAGTGTATTTATTTATTATTTATTTATTTATATAGTTGCCCTTAGCTGATTACATCCAGCGAATTCCTGCAAGTGAATAGGACGTCTATCTAACTCATGGCTCTCATTATAGTCTAGACTCTAGTCTCACAGGTAAGTCTACTTATTAGCACGTCACTTTTCCGCCCTGTATGCTCCACTGCCACTTCTTTTTTATCAGCTTCGTGTATTATTTGATTACCCTCGTAGCTGGTTCGAAATGTTTCTACATACATACATAAAGTATCCAGAAAATAGAAAAACCTAGTACCACTCTGGCCGACCGGGATTCGAACCCGAGACCTCAGCGTTATAATCGTACCGCAGTACAACTACGCCACCTAACGCCAACTACGTCAGTCAAGTCAATTCAACATTTATTAAGTTTCTTTACATATGTTGCAAGACACTACAATTTCTAAATGCATCAATTTAAACGTAATCGATTTTACCATCGATTAATCGGTATTCTATCCAGCAGTGTCCCATCCCTATGAACCGGTAATATACCGGTTTTTTACATATTCAGATGCGATGACGATTGACGATCCTTTTCTACGCATACTAGGCGGATGCGAAAGCGAAACTGTTTGTATTGAGATATTCAGACGCGAACAAATCTATTCGGGTAACAGACTCGGAAATAGAATGAGAAGGAGCACAGTATGTATAGAAGTGAAAGAGACAGAAGTATCAGTACGTGCTTTTATATGACTCATATTGTTTTCGATGTTTTTGGTTTATTCATGTATAGAACGGTATATTATACAAACTCACGCCTTTTGCCCAAAGGGGTAGGCAGAGGCGCCACCAGGACACCCACATCTCGCCTTGTGTATCGAAATGTATCCAACGATCTGATAGAGAAAATATCGCCATATTGGACACAAATTGCTGACTCCGGGCTGATAATGAAAAGAAAAATCCAATATCACTTTGCCCGACCCGGGATTCGAACCCGAGACCTCAGCTTTGTAGTCGTACCGTAGTACAACTACGCCACTGAGGCAGTCTAACTTGTATGTACTATAAAGAGTATAAATAAATAAATTGGCAGACTCCGTGGCGCAGTTGGTTAGACGCCGCCTGTGAAACGAGAGGCCGCGGGTTCGATCCCCGCACCGGAACAAATGTTTGTGTGATCCACAGGTATTTGTTCCGGGTCTGGGTGTTTGTGAGACCGAAAAGTCTCTCGAAGTTTCTGATACTCGACACAAGACTCGATCTTAGTGTGGGGTCAGGACTATGTATGTGACTGTTGGGTGTATTTATTATTTATTATTATTATAAATACTTGCCTCCATCGTTCTGCACCACCTTAAGGTTGACTGGGAAAAAATGCCCTTAGGCATTGAGTCCAGCTGTACGTTTGAAGAAAAATGGCCAGGTTCTGTATGCCTAGTAAGTCAAAACTCATGTACATCAATGAATTTTGCGTTCACGGCATTCAGTTTGCCCCAAAGTTATTATTGAAAAATTACAAAGCCCAGGACCTTCAGGGTTTTTAGATATTTACAAAAATAGGTTTTTAGATATTTACAAAAATAGGTTTTTAGATATTTTTAGGTTATGTTTGTAGGGTATCTGTCAATTCATTAAACTCAATAAAAGTACGTTTTCTAATTGATTTTGCCTTCGAAAGTATTTGTTATAAACTACAATAAAACAGTTGTAGAAATAAACTTTAAACTATAATATCTATTGAATACGTACAAAGTGTAAAAAAAATGGCGCAGAGGCGAAGACAATTTGGAAAGATTGGTGATAGTGGGAAACCCCGAAGGAAAAAGATCACGCGGGCGTACACCAACAAGATGGACTGACCAAATGAAACCCTCTTCATACGCAAAATTCTACACAGCCATGAGAGACGCGCTGGACAGAAACCGGTGGAGGCAGATCACCCGCTCCAGATGCAACCCTGATGCTGACCACGATCCTCAGACATGAGGGACCGACCAGAGAGAGAGAGAGAGTAAAATAAATTAAAAAAAATATTTATTCTCCAGCCCACACCACTTCTTCGATCCAGTCGAGGTAACTATTAACCCTGGTGTATACCCCAGGGTGTTCGGCCTCCCCGCAGCTCCTTCCAAATGACGTCACTCCTATGACGTAGAAGATGCACCGGTTCTCGGAAGAAACGATTTGTAAGGGAGCGCCGGAGTCGCCCTGGAAAAAACAATTAGATAAAAATGTTAAGGTTGCAGGAGGTCGCTGGTGCATGCTTCAATAGATCGATGACAGATCATTGATTATAAAGCACAGTATAAAGGTTGAAATAAAAGTATTTTATACGGATTTTATCGCGATTTGGTTTAATTTTTACATTTTTTAACTTCCCGACGTTTCGATTACTTTACAGCTTTCGTGGTCACGGGGCGGACAAAATCCGTATAAAATAGTTTTATTTCAATGTGTAACATTCGCGTAAATCTAAGAAACCATTAAGTATAAAGGTTGTCTGGAAGATATCGCTGATAGCGATAAGATCGCCAGTTTTACTGTGCAGCTTTGTAACCGTACAGTAATACAACTACGCCACCGAGGCAGTCAATTTCAATTTAGATATTTATCTTCACAATTGTATAATATGCCTTATTGTTTTTTTTTTTTGCTGAATTAATAAAATGTTTAATTGAAATAAAACAATTTTATACGGATTTTATCGCGATTTGGTTTATCGGGAAGTTAAAAAATTTAAAAATTAAACCAAATCGCGATAAAATCCGTATAAAATAGTTTTATTTCAATGTGTAAAAAAAGAAACCATTATAAAATGTTTAATGTTTGCCGTATATATACATTCTACAGTCATATACATAGTCCTGACCTCACACTAAGATCGAGTCTTCAAACATTAATTGTTTCGGAGCAGGATCGTGGCGCCCTCTCGTTTCACAGCCGACGTCTAACCATCCACGGAGGCTGTCGAATCTTTAGGAATAACAACTTATTTCTCCACTATACCTGGCACGTGTCTTTTCCTCCCCTCATATCTCCTGCGCACATCTGGCTGGACTCGAACCCACTCCATTTCCTGCTTCGGAACAAAGCCAACAGCCGGTCGCATCGCTTATTGTCAAATAACGACAACTGGACTTTCTGCAGGACTTTCGCAGTTTCTCTAGTATCTAAAATGAAATAAGTGAACATCGTAACGCGTAATGGCCTGTTAGTTATGAACTCTGGTTGCTTATAGCAGAGGGTTCGGTTCCCAGGACAAACCTTTTTAGTGCCATAATTGGCGAGACGAGCATGCCATTCGCCTGATGGTAAGCGATACGACCGCTCATGGACAGTAGAATACCATACACCATGAATTACAAAGCAACGTATGGCATTTCACTGCGCTCGCCATCCTGAGACATAATATGTAATCGACCACCTGGGTAGGTACCACCGCAATGTCTATTTCTCCAACAAACAGCAGTGTAAATGTGCTGTTGTGTTCTGGTTTGAAGGACATTCTAGCCAGAGTAACTACTGGACATATTGAGATTTTACATCTTATGTCTCAGGATGGCGAGCGCAAGGCAATGCCAAGCATTGCTTTGTAAATCATAGTGTTGTTTGGTTTTGCTACTGTCTATGAGCGGTCGTATCGTTTACCATCAGGCGGACGGCATGCTCGTCTCGCCATTCAGCAAAAAAAAACACTGTTTATAAAGCGCATGAAACACACGTATCCAAAATAAAACCACCTTTATGCAACATTTTTTATTGGTGCTTCGCTCCCATTGGTCATAGCGTGATGTTATGTACCCTGTAGTCTTTCTTGAAAACTGGGCTATCCAACATTCAAATATTATTTCTATTCGAATTAATAGTTCCTGAGATTAGCGTGTTCAAAGAAACAAACTCTTTAGCTTTTTTAGTATATGTATCATTTCTTATGCTTTTAGTATGTATCATTAGTTTTGAATTTTATTTTGTTTAATTTTCTTTTTCTTTTCTTTGTTTTTCCATTTTACTAAATTTGTTTTTCTCTGTAAGTACGTTTTCAATTATTTTGTAATCTTAACATTGTGTTATAGTCCACCTTGTATTCATTGTAATGTCGTGAAACTCTTTTATTGGCTTTAGACTTTTATTGTAAGATAAAATTAGATATAGCTGTTTTTGTATAAGCTGTTGAGTTTCCAAATAAATAAAATAAATAAATAAATAAATAAATAGATTTAAATTTAACTGCCTCGGTGGTATGCCTCGTGGCCATCCAATATCACTATATTGGATTTTTCTATTCTTTATCAGCCCGGAGTCAGGAATTTGTGCCCGATATGGCGATAGGCCCTATCACATCATGGGACGGAACATACAAGACGAAATGTAGGTGTCCTGGTAGCACCTCTGCCTCCCCCTTCTGGGAAAAAGGCGTGAGTTTATGTATACAAGGTTATTTTTAGTATACTACAAAGCCGAAAGTAGTTTGTTGAGAATCAGTAACACAATCCATTGCACAAAATTTTAACATACTTTATATTTTATCCCAAAAACATATTAAAATTCCGTCGAGCTGGTTACCTTGTTGATTAATAAAAATCCAGCGCGTGTCGGTCGTTCACCTATTAAAGTACTTACACAGCTGGTCGATGTCAAATGCAAGGACACCATTCCTCCCCCACGCCCCGCACACTACGGCGCGGCGTTGCGTGCGGTGCGTTTGATCTAATAATATTAGTGACCCCGGAAGTCTCGGCGCGTACGCATCTTTCGTGATTTTGCTTAGACTACTCCGCGCACGTACCGATTTCGCGATGGCTTTTCGTTACATTTTACAGCAATGTTGAGTATACAGATATGGTGCGTAGTCTCGCGATTTATGGTGATAATGTGTCTGCGGCAGTGAGATATTATGAAGCCGCAAAGTGAAAATGAACTAAAAAAACAAAATTGAAAGTTTTAATACAATAAAACAGAACACTTTTGTGCTATCAAAATTAGACCGCAATATGCGTAAGCGGGCTCCGCTGTGTATTAGGGAAAGGGGTGGACATTTTGAACAATTACTTAGGTATGTTTAGTTGTTATTGTAATAGCAATGAAGTGGTAAATATTAAGCCGAGTTTCGATTTGTTCTTAACACACACATCCCTCGCAAAGCATTATCTTTGGTGGAAACGCAGACGTGTTGTTAAAATGTTGTTTATAAACGACACAGTGTAAATAGTACCAGTGTTGTGCGTGTGCGTGTGTTGGCGCGAAACCCACGGCGCGGCGCATTGCGGCGCGGCAAATGCGCGGCGCGCGCTTGTTCCCATGCATTATTTAAGAAATGAGATAATTATCGTAACCTGTCACGGCGTGAGTTTTCATTATTATTATTATTGTTCTATTTTATCTGATTTTTTATATCAAAATCTAATTTGGGTGTTTCGGCTTTATGGTATACAAAAAATAACGTTGTATAGATTTAAACTTACAAGGGTTAAGCACTCCCCACCCCGTAGCCAAAGTCTGCGTCTTCTCTTTAAACCCCCCGCCGGTCCATAGACATGCCGGTCTTACAGTTTTAGTAAAGACTGCGGGAGTAGCAAGCTGCATCAGAGCTATGTCGTTGTAGACCTTCGGAGGCCGGAATGAAGGGTGCATGATGACCTGGGTTATTGGTATCTGAGAAAAAATACACCCAACAGTCACATACATAGTCCTGACGTCATGTTATCATACCAAGCCTTTTGTGTTATAATTCACATAGTCCTGATCCCACTAAGATCTAAACTAGGACAGACTTTTCGGTCTCAAACACCCAGATCCGAGACAATTATTTGTGGGTCTCATAAACATTTGTCTCGGTGCGGGGATCGAACCCGCAGCCTCTCGTTTCTCAGCGTCTAACCAACTACGCCACGGAGGTTGTCAATTAATAACTTTTCGTTTTTACTGTAATATATGCTTGTACAGTTGCATTGATTATGAAACTGTTCAATAACACAATCGATTTCGCCGATAAAAGCTTCAAGCTAATAAATAACAGAACACTTACATCTACAGGATCAGCTCCATCATCTACCAAAGGGTCTATGTTCAAATCCCCGAGCCTCACTATAACCGGATCCTTTTCTTTCGCATCACTATACTTGGCACAATGCCCCGCAGATAGGACGAAGTTTGGACTAATCAGGCTGCCTCCACAGGGGAAGATGTAGCCTCCTTCGACAGCCAACCAACCTACTGCAGCCTGCAATAATAATAATGAAAATGAAAATAATTTATTGTCTCCATTAAAATGTTCAACATTGTTTAGACTCAGCAATTTTTAGAACTACCACGTTTTAAAAGAGCATCGCTAGAGTTTCTTGCCCGTTCTTCTCTGGCGTCAACAGCCTTGTGAACCGGGTGGTAGAGGAAAAAAGTGACTGAATCTAAATAATATATGACATTTCATGGGTTCAATAAATATTTTCATTTTATTTCATTTCGAGAAACTCTCCTCCTGTTAATGGGGCATAACTCTCACCAACGCACAGACATGAATGCGTAAGAAACTTTTAATAACTAGTTCATCGCGTGTTAAACTTTGAAGAACACCGTAAGTGTTTTATTGTAACATGTGTGAGCAATAAGGGATGGAGACTGTCCCGCCCTCACACCCGCCACTGCAACTCCTGTAAGCCAGGATCAACAGCACGCATTTATTTATACAGAGCATTGAAGCTCAGCGAGTCTCCGTGAGTCTAACTTGTCTTTAACCCGCAACGAAATCAATCACAAATTTAAATGAATAGGAGTTGGAAATAAATTGTCAATTTACCTCCGTAATAAAGCGAGTGACAAAAACAATGAATGGTGCAATAAATGAAGGTAAAAATACGTAACATATGCGGAAACTCTCCGAGCCTCGCGTCCTCGCCTCCCATTCCTATGATTACAGAATCTTCTACATTATCACATCTGGCAGCCGTCACTACCGTGGGCGTTTGGTCTGGCGTCAATGGAATGCTGGCAATTGTCTCTACCACGCTTCTGCTGTACTCCTCGCATTCTTGAACAAAATAAATTAATAAAACCAAGTCACATAGTCCAGACGCACATTAAGATCGAGTCTTGTGTCGTATCAGAAACTACGAGAGACTTTTCGGTCTCACAAACATTTTTTTTCGAGAGGAAAAGCTATTAAGCTCCCCTTTCGGTACCCCTGGGGAGTTCGAAAGGGGTATGTCAGTGTCACTGGCCTTCCAGCTCGGAACAATCCGGATGTTGTGACCGAGCTTGGTCCCTAACAATATCTACGCCAGCATATTGACTAAAAACCCCTCGTTAACCGTCACACGCATAGTGGGCGGTACGGCGAAAAGCGCCCCGAGTTACGTTCGCATTACCGCCCCGCGCAAAACCATCGCTGGTCCTTCAATATAGGAGGCGCGGATGACACCCACTTTCGCCTATTTTTGGACACCCGTTTAAGGTGTTGTGGCCTGTGGGCGTCCCTGACAGAGACGAGGCTCTATCGTACATCTCGGAGTCGTTATACGTGAGGGCACACCGCCCCCGCAGTGTGCTCAGCGACTCCGATGACCCCTTTAGGTCGCCTCTTACGACGGGCAAGGAATACCGTGGCGGATTTCTTGCACCCCCGGACCACAGGGCAAACACCTACAAAAAAATACATATGGATCACACAAATATTTGTTCCGGTGCGGGGATCGAACCCGCGGCCTCTTCTTTCGCCGGCGTCTAATTGAGATCACTATGAACTACAGGTGTCCTTATAATATTAAGTATAAAAATAGTCATATTGCTCACTTTTTTCGCTCACTCTCTTGCCATTAATCCATTTAGGAGGTTTACTGTAAAATAAACATATTTTAAACATTACACAAGCATTATAAATGTAGGATTTGAATGTTATGATGTAAGATGAGTAGAATGAAACGTAAGACGAATGACTGATATGGAACGTAGTTTATGTGAAAGAGATAACGAATGGAAGTACTAAAGAGTAAAAGAGTTAGAGGATGAATGATTAAGATGTTGAAATATCAATGGACAGAATAAGAGAGAACAGTGCCCCTAGCCGGAACATTTTGAAGTATCGTATAGTAATTCTCGTATAGTAAAGTAAGTGTTTCCCGCTGTAAAATTTTAGTTCCAAATACGCTCACAATGGCGCTGTTTAAATTCCCATACAAAATTTTACTATTACTATTCTATTACGATACTTCAAAATGTTCCGGCTAGGGGTACAGGGAGACGGTGGAAGACGGTGAAGACGACGGATGACGATTTAAATAAAGACGTATTAAAGAAGACGACTTTATATTGATGAATATCAAACCAATCTTTGTTTGATCTGACCCGACACGGAACTATTCCCAGATAAGAAAGAAAGAAAGCATTTAATCGTGATAAGCAATGTTTACAGTTATATATAAAATAACCTAGGTAATAAAAGTATTGCTTGTCACAAAACGGGTCAAGCTCAGCATGACAAAAGCATACATTAACAAGAAGTTACTTACTCATGTACTGAAGCTATTTCCGAAGTATCGTTTGAGCAGCATATAAGCACTTTGTTATAAGGCCTGTGGGCGCAAAACGTTGGCGGAATACCTTTGTCCCTGTCAACAAAACAACTAGCATTATTATACAGGGTATATCAAGACCGCGACCGAAAACGAAGCCAGGTGGTAGTATTAGTGACTTCAGACACAATGCAAGTAAAAATTTTGTTTCTTGTAATTTTTTACTTATCGTCGTATTTGGGTGATCATACATAGTTTTCCTAAAATAAACATGTACACCTCTTTATTTTTAAACATGCAATGGTACGTAAGGGTTTAAATTAGTATTTTCGGTATTTACCACCTAAACACGACGATTTTTAAAAAAATCTAAAAAAATATCTGTCACTGTTTTGACGAAATTTTTAGTTGCATTGTGTCTATAACCACTAAAACTACCACCCAGCATCGTTTTCGGTCGCAGTCTTTATATACCCGGTATAATAATAATAATCGAGTCCATACACGCCCCACTGCAGGGCACGGGCCTCCTCTACAATCGAGAGTACGAATGAGAGGGGTTCGTACAGCCCACGCTGGCCTAGTGCAAGGACTTTACATACCGTAGAAATTATTACAAATCGCTATGGTATGCAGGTTTCCTCACGATGTTTTCCTTTACCATTAAGTGCATGTAATTGATTAATACACACATGACATAAATGTGTGTTTGGGATTGAACTCATCATTGTGAAAGCCAGAAAAATATATCCTTTTAAATGATTATAAAGGGTATATCAAGACCGCGACCGAAAACGAAGCCAGGAGGTAGTATTAGTTATATCAAACACAATGCAAGTAAAAATGTTACAAAAAAATTCGTCAATTTTTTTTGTAATTTTTTACATATCGTCGTATTTGAGTGATTAAACATAGTTTTTTTAAAAATAAAGACGTACATCGCTTAATTTTTAAACACGCAATGTTACGTTAGGGTTTAAATTACTATTTTTGCAAAAACTAGGTATTTACCCCTCAAAAACGAAGATTTTTAAAAAATGTAAAAAAAAAAAACCGTCGCTTATTTTGCAAAATTTTTAGTTGCATTGTGTCTGTAGCCCCTAAAACTACCACGGCTTCGTTTTCGGTCGCGGTCTTGATATACCCTGTATGTAAAATCAGATGTATATAGGTTAAATAATTTTGAAAGCCAGATAAATGTCTTACAATGTCGTAGAGCCATTACATTACATTGAAATGAAATGAAAATATTTTATTGAACCATGAAATGTCAAACATTATTTAGATTCAGTCACTTTTTTCCACTACCCGTTCACAAGGCTGCTTTCGCCAGAGAAGAACGGGCAAGAAACTTTATCGTTGCTCTTTTCTAACCAAGTTTACAATACAGTATTGAACTACAAAAATTTGGTCTCGTGGGTTCACTGTCTCATTAAACCATGGCGAGGCCACGCTGCCGAGTTACTTCGGTGAATGATATTGCCAGAGGTTCAGTTTTATCCTCTCATACTTCCTTCCTTTCCCTTTTATTGTGAGAGGGAACGCTAAAATCCAAGTGCAGTAGATGCTTTTTTTTTTTAAACTGGCACGGCATAGTGACTGCATTGCACCTGATGGTAAGTGCTAATGCCGTCCAGATAGAGTATCGAATGGTATCAAACGGTAGTCTCATACCATTCGACACAATCATGCCGGCCCGCTGAGATGCCTCTTCACGCTACTGCGGAAGGACCTAGGATTATAGGAAGGAGGGAACACGTGCGATGGCAAACCGTTCCACAGCTTGACTGTACGGCAGAAAAAAGAATTAGAGCTTATACATACCTAAACTCATACCTTTTTCCTGAAGGGCTAATCAAAGGCGTCAACCATCATATCAAATAGCGAGGTTTTTCCCTGTTGTCAGTTAAAACACCCCACAAACCTAAACACAACACCTCACAGAGACACAGTTAATACCCCTACATAATAAAACACAGACAGAAAAAAAAATCAAAGGCGTCACCTGGGCACCCACATTTCACCTTGTATGTTCCGTCCCATGTGATGAGGGCGAGCCTATCGCCATGTCGGGCACAATCTGACTCCGGGCTGATAATGAATAGAAAAATCCAATATCACTGCCCGACCCGGGATTTGAGCCCGAGACGTCAGCTTTGCAATCGTACCGAAGTACAACTACGCCACCGAGGTAGAAGATGTTCATGTGTGGTAATTAAGGTGACAGCCGTCTGCTCGATCGAAGTAATAAAAACAATGATTTTCTATTACAAAAGAGAATGCCCATTCATGGTATCGGTAAAAAATATTGTTGACCCCGATACCGATACTGCTTAAAATTCATTATAGTATTTTTATGGATTGTCCTTAAACGTACTCCCGGACGACAGATATTTATAAAATGAAGTTATTATCATCACATTTTACGATGCGTCAGCCATTACTACAAATGGGGCTACCAGAGTGACTGTACTTCAAGTTCATTTCTCCAAGAACTCCGGGCTTGGATCGCAATGATGTTTATTTTTATTGAAAATATATTTTCCCTACACAAAAAAGTAGGTTTCATCGAGGGACAAAATTCTTTGCACCGATACTATGTTTCATAGTAAAATGGTCATTCTTCTTTTGTTAACAATTTTACTTACTGGAAATTTTCTTTTACAGCATAACATTCTGCTTCTGGTGTGCACACACCCACTTTTCCAGTGAGACTGTCCACGCAAGATTCGCCAACTAAAACATAGTATAGCTATGGCATTAAAAGCTATAGTTATTTGTCAGACTCGGCCTAAATAGAAATTTTTATCTCTGTTTATAAGGACTACTTTAATATCAATTTTTCAGGTTCTCCGCTGTTGAATATGGACCCCTCCGATTCCGCAGCCAGTTTAAAATTTCTTGCAACCAAAAATTTTTGCAGTCTGCATGTTGTTTTTCAGAATCAGAAATCATTTATTTGCACAAAATGTAGGTGCAATCATAAGTTCTTAAATAATATATATATATAAGTCGTCCCAGTACATATTGCCATGTGGCGTGCAAAAGTTAATATTTCGAGAACTTAAAAAGATAATAACAGACGTGTCTTCTTATACTAATATAGCCATATAGCCTATGTTTTAAAACAACAGACAGATTACTTAAAAAATTAAAATTGCTCCGGGAACCAGCGACTTCTATAGGTAGGACTTCTTCAGTAGGTCGCGTCCGGTTCTTAGCAATGGTCGCTCTTTAGCTAGAGAAAGTCCACTGCTGAGCATAGGCTTCCTTATAGATCACCACATACAGTGTATATCAAGACTGCGACCGAAAACGAAGCCAGGTGGTAGTTTTAGTGGTTACAAACACGATGCAAATAAAAATTTCGCCAAAACAGTGACCGATTTTTTTTTTTAGAATTTTTTAAATATCATCGCGTTTGGGTGGTAAATACCTAGTTTTTGCGAAAATACTACTTTAAACCCTTACGTACCATTGCGTGTTTAAAAATAAAAAGGTGTACATCATTATTTTAGGAAAACTATGTAATTATCACCCAAATACGACGATAAGTAAAAAATTACAAAAATGAATTGTCGATTTTTTTGCGCAAGTTTTAGTTGCATTTTGTCTGAAGTCACTAATACTACCACCTGGCTTTGTTTTCAGTCGCGGTCTTGATATACCCTGTCTATCTGTTGGAAGCGGCCTGTAACCAGCGACTTCTTACGACCTTAAAGTCGTCCGTCCACCTTGTGGGTGGGCGTCCGACAATTCGCTTCCACGTGGCTTCCACTCCAGAACCTTTCGGCCCCGACGGCCATCAGTTCTACGTGCTATGTGCCCGGCCAATGTTCAATTATCAATAGTAGTAAGGAGACTGTCCCGCCCTCACACCCGCCACTGCAACTCCTGTAAGCCAGGATCAACAGCACGCATTTTAATGACACGAGCATTGAAGCTCAGCGTCTCCGGGAATCTAACTTGTCTTTAACCCGCAACGGAATCACAAAGTAAAATTAATAGGAGTTGGAAATAAACTATTGTCTACTTCACTCCCTAGTAATGTATGTCGAGCGTAAAATATTATCAAAAAAAATATAGAACAAACTTACCATATTTTTGACTAGACGCTCCGATAATCCAAATAAATAAAAACAATCCAACAGATTTCATTGCATTCACTATTTAATTTACTGTAACAAAATGAATTATGTAAATAGATAATACTGATATTGGCCATTGACTTATATTCTACCGATAGACGAGACACGTCAAAGAAATAAAGTGCCCCCGTATTTTAAAAGCACACTGCAATATTACATCACTTACCTGGTATTTTATCAAAATATTGTAACTTCAGACGATTTGCTTTCGGTTTAACGGCGAAACATTTATTTACTACTTTTAAACTATGCGATAAGGCGTACTGCACTGTCACTGTCACGAAGCAAACTGCTTCATGTGTGGTGCATGCACCGCAAGAAGGTGGGACACATTTTTTGTACTGAATGTCTAATCTAGTGTAACATTGATATCGATGGATATTGCCCTAAGCCCCAATTACGCGAAGTTTTTGCGGCGAGAAACGTACGCGATTGTCGCATGACATAACCGCCATAGATTGTGTTCTGGTAATAGGGCATTTGACTATCATCGAATGTTTGTATTATTTTGTATACAAGCACAAGTGCCATTAAAACAAAACATTTTTGTAAAAACAGTATTAAAGTAGCTTGTAACATGAGGCAAATGTTAGTATTTTAAATGTAAGAGTGGGAGCGTGGTGGGGACATCTTACCGTCTCTTTCACACGCGCACACTACAATGCACAGTAACATCACTAATTTTGTTTTGCTTCCTTTTTCTATGACCCCCACTAGATTTAAAACGTTTCTAACTTGTTTAATTCTGAATGGATTTACAAAATTCTTTGTTTGCTAGATTTCGGATATGGATACTTTTTGATTAATACAATTAAAAAATGAGTTAAAATATTACACGATGCAACTTTTTTAAATCCTTACGATAATCGCAAACTCGATGCGAGAAACTCTCTTAATATAAATGGAGCTTAAATATGAAATAGATAGCTTAATGCACCAATTAACTAACTAATTTGACAGCCGTGGCGCAGTTGGTTAGACGCCGGCTGTGAAACGAGAGGCCGCGGGTTCGATCCCCGCACCAGGATAAATGTTTGTGCGGCCCACAAATATTTCTTTCGTTCTGGGTGTTTGTGAGACCGAAAAGTCTCTCGTAGTTTCTGATACGACACAAGACTTAATTGATCTTAATGTGGGGTCAGGACTATGTATGTGACTGTTGGGTGTATATTTATTTATTATTATGCACATAGGCCTGCCCAGGCAATACACTTTCCACCATATTCATAGATAGATTTAAAACCTATTTTAGTTCTCGAATGTTTTGTCTTCTTCGCTCAAAGTGAATTCTAAAGTCGTTCGAAAAGGACAAAACATTTGATAACTAACTGTACTTCGGTACGATTACAAAGCTAAGGTCTCGGGTTCGAATCCCGGGTCGAGCAAAGTGATATATTTCTATTCATTATCAGCCCGGAGTCAGGAATTTAAGCCTGATATGGCAATAGGCTCACCCCCTATCATCGTGGGACGAAACATACCAGGCGAAATGAGGGTGTCTTGGTAGCACTTCTGCCTACCCCTTCTGGGAAAAAGGCGTGAGTTTATGTATGTGCTTTGTACATACACTTTGAAGTCGGTTTATATTTTTTTAGTAAAAGTAATTAATTTATGACAATGCGGATGTTAGAATTGAGATCGAAAAGTCTCTCGTATTTTCTGATACACGACACAAGACTATCTTTAAGTGGGAGGCTATACCGGGTATATCAAGACTGCGACCGAAAACGAAGCCAGGTGGTAGTTACAGTGGTTACAGATTCAATGCAACTAAAAATTTCGCAATTAAAAGACACAATTTTTTTTTGCAATTTTTTTATATCGTTTTTGAGTGGTGAATACCTAGTTTTTGCGAAATTAATAATTTAAACCTTTACGTACCGTTGCGTCTTTAAAAATAAAACGGTGTACATCATTACTTTGGCTATTTGTAGTATATATTATGTATGTTTATATTTATTTGTATATATGTATACATGTATTTGTGATTATCTGTTATGTATGTATAGTATTTTTGTGTATTTATATATGTTTAATAACTATTATATAGCTTTAATTCTTTATTTTTTACACTGCCCTCTCTCTCTCCATCTTTTAAATCCATCCCATGGTTGTCTGTAAGATATTGCTATAGAGCGATAAGACCGCCATTTGTACTTTTTTTTTTTATTGTTTCTATATTGTGTATTTTTGTTGTTAACTGTGTACAATAAAGATTTAAATAAATAAATACTTTAGAAAAAATATGTATTTATCACCCAAATACGACGATCAGTAAAAAAAAAAACATTTTTAGGTGCATTGTGTTTGAAGTCACTAATAATACCTGGCTTAGATTTCGGTAGCGGTCTTGAGATATCCTGTATATGTACAAAAAGCGGTTGGGTATATTTATTTATTACAACCTCACGACATTTCGGAGACTACAATCTTTTTGCAATAAGTTTTATTTCATTGTTTTGTTTATTCTCTGGGAAAAAGGCGTGTGTTATGTTTAATAACTTACATATATCCTTGGACCAAAGCTCGTTTATGTAATTATTGGTAAATGCGTACACTTCGCTATAACATTCACACTTAACTGGTTGTATGACGTTAATATTACGGTGTAGCACTTCTACCATCGTTACTAGACACAATCGATACTGAATTTAATCGATACTAAATATAATCGATACTGGATTTAATCAACACTGGATTTGAACGATACTTAGTACATTCGATGTTGGATTTTATCGATACAGAATACAATCGATACTGGATACAATCGATACTGAATTTAATCGATACTAAATATAATCGATACTAAATATAATCGATACTGGATTTGAACGATACTTAGTACATTCGATGTTGGATTTTATCGATACAGAATACAATCGATACTGGATATAATTCATACTGAGTAAAATCAATACTGAATATAACTGATACTTAGTACAATCGATACTAGATTTAATCGATAATGAATTTATTAAAATTATAAATGAATTTATTGGATTCTGGATGTAATCGTTGGTACTTAAATCGATGCTGGATTTAATTGATCCTGGATTTAATCGATACTTGATTAGATCGATTACTTATAAAATCGATATACGTACATACCAAATAGAAGTTACAAAGTGAAGATATTTTTACTTATTATCGGTTTAAATTAGCACATTCGATTTAACTCAGTACTGATGTTGATTCTTCACTAGTAACCGTAATTCTTGTAACGAGTAATTGAGGAAATGACTATGATTGGTTATATGGAGACGTAAGGTAGTAAGCGACACTATATCACATAGATTATTACATACATACATAAACTCACGCCTTTATCATAAAAGGGGTAGGCATAGGCTCCACCAGGACACCCACATTTCGCCTTGTATGTTCCGTCCTATGATGTGATAGGGGGCGAGCCTATCGCCATATCGGGCACAAATTCCTGACTGATGTTCATGTGTAGGGATTAATTACCATCAGGTGATCTGTTCGCTCCTTTGCCGGAAATATTGAATGAAAATAATCTTAGGGCTACCTCGGTAGCGTTGTTGTACTACGGATGGCTGGCACATGCGTCATACTCGTGAACGAGTGCTGCTTGTGTGGACTGGTCTGCTCGACTTGCTTATAATGATAACATTTAATTGCTTTAAAACTTTTATTACTATTCATTGCTTTGGTGAAACAGTGTACTGATTCCGCGTTCTGGGCGACTTTACTTACTTAACTCAACCGTACAAAATCACTTGACCAATTACCCTATTCATCATTACTATTCTAAATTATCTATGAACTGGTCTGAATTTAACGCTGCAACCTCTGTATAAATACTGTGTTGTAAACTTGTTTTAAAAGAGCAACGCTAGAGTTTCTTGCCCGTTCTTCTCTGGCGAAAACAGCCTTGTGAACCGGGTGGTAGTGGAAAAAAGTGACTGAATCTAAATAATGTATGACATTTCATAGGTTCAATAAATATTTTCATTTCATTTCATTTCATTTCATTACGGTACGACTACAAAGCTGAGGTCTCGGTTTCGAATCCCGGGTCGGGCAAAGTGATATTGGATTTTTCTATTCATTAGCAGCCCGGAGTCAGGAATTTGTGCCCGATATGGCGTTAGGCTCGCCTCCTATCACATCATGGGACTGAACATACAAGCCTAAATTTGGGTTCCTGGTGGCGCCTCTGCCTTTCCCTTCAGGGAAAAAGGCGTGAATGTAATGTATGTATTTTGATTTTAATACCTTTATACTGGTAGATGTTCTGAAACTTCTTCAATTATTTAGCAATTGGGTTTTGATTCATTTTTTTATTGTATTCGTCAAAAGTATCCATATCCAAAATCTAGCAAACAAAGAATTTTGTAAATCCATTCAGAATTAAAAAAGTTAGAAACGTTTTAAATCTTGTAGTGGGGGTAAAAGAAAAGGGATGCAAAACAAAATTAATGACGTCACTAATCTTAATATGCATTAAAGTCTGCGGGTGTGAAAGAGACGGTAGGATGTCCCCACTACGTCCCCACTCTTTCATTTAAAATACTAATATTTGCCTCATGTTACAAACTACTTTATCACTGTTTTAATAAAAATGTTTTGTTTTAATGGCACTTGTTTTTGTCTGCAAAATAATACAAAAATTCGATGATAGTCAAATACCCAATTATACAGTAAATGTTTTAACAGTGATAGAACTCTGTTTAATGATATCATAGGAAGTAAAACATTTATTGACAATAACAATAAAACCAACGCTCAAGAACAACAATTTATTTTACTCTCCAGGCCAGACAGTCTTCTCAATCCAGTCCAGATAGCTGGACACTCTGGAGTACACTCCTGGGTGGTCCTTCACAGCACAATACCTCCCGAAAGACACCACACCCATCACGAAAAATATACATTCATTGTCAGAAGATACCACTTGAAGCGGAGAACCTGAGTCGCCCTGAAAGAATAGAAAATAAAATAAATAAATACAGTTCAATGCCAAGCAGGTGGTAGGTCTCTCATATGTGAGAGGCTGCCTGGGTAGGTACCACCGCAATTATTTCTGTCTATTTCTCCCGCCAAACAGCAGTGTAAATGTACTGTTGTGTTCCGGTTTGAAGGACATTGTAGCCAGTGTAACTACTGGACATATTGAGAGTTATCTTATGTCTCAGGATGGCGAGCGCAGTGGAATGCCAAGCATTGCCTTGTAATTCATGGTGTTGTTTGGTTTTGCTACTGTCCATGAGCGGTCGTATCGCTTACCATCAGGCGAATGGCAAGCTCGTCTCGCCATTCATTGCAATAAAAGAAAAAGTTGCATTAGGTTATTTAATGGAACCACTAATTATGAGTCTCACGGATACTTATAATACCGGGTATATCAAGACTGCGACCGAAAACAAAGCCAGGTGGTAGTTTTAGTGGTTCCAAACACGATGCAAATAAAAAATCGTCAAAACAGTGCCAGATATCTACAGTGGTTACCCACGATACAAGCTCAGCTTAGTGTGGGAACTATGTATCACTACTGAAGCAGCAAATATATCGCATTACGCCTAAAATATTACATTCTAAGTACAATTGTGTAATTGATGTAAGCTGTGTAAAAAATGGTAACAATAAAAATTATTATTATTATTTTATTATTATTATATTTATTTAGATTTTTTTTTAAATCATCGTGTTTGGGTGATAAATACCTCGTTTTTGCGAAAATACTAATTTAAACCCTTATGCACCATTGTGTATTTGAAAATTAATAAGTGTACATTATTTTAGGAAAACTATGTGTCCATCACCCAATTACGATAAGTAAAAAATGACAATGATAACGATTTTTTTTTTGGCGAAATTTTCAATTGCATTGTGTCCAAAGTCACTAATACTACCACCTGGCTTCGTTTTCGGTCGCGGTCTTGATACACCCTGTATAACATACCTGACAAGTGTCCTTCCCTCCACGCAGCTCACCAGCGCAGATCTGACTTTCTGAGAACCCAGTCCATTTCCTCTGACTATGGTAATTCCTTAGAAGGGGATTACAGTGGCTGTTCTGCAGTAATGAAAGTGAAACCTTCAGAAGATCGTTTGAAGTCTCTTTGGTTTCTGAAATAAGTTTAAATGTTTCCAATGTTTAATTGTGAACTGCCTCGGTGGCGTAGTTGTACTACGGTACGGTTACAACGTTCTCGGGTTCGAATCCCGGGTCGGGAAAAATTATATTGAATTTTTATATTCATAATCAGTCAGGAGTCAGGAATTTGTGCCCGATATGGCGATAGGCTCGCCCCCTATCACATCGTGGGACGGAACAATCAAGGCGAAACGTGGGTGTCCTGGTAGCACTTCTGCCTACCCCTTCTGGGAAAAAGGGGTGAGTTTATGTATGTAATTCTGATCAGTATTTAATTATCACTGCAAAATATCCTTTTTTAAAACATTGATTTCAAACAGCACTAAAATTGGTTGTAAAATTACTGAGATATTCATATTTTTATTAGTGCAGTGGGAAAGCTCGCTTTTTCTTTCGCACACATTCACTTTATAGCAGATGACGTCAAAGCACGCTAGTTGCATCCTTTTCTATTACTGTTTTTTTTATGACAAAAATATTTATAACATTCTTCCTACTAGTAGAACGCCGATTATCCGAATTAATTGGGACCAGGGATTCGGATAATCGAAAGTTCGGATAATCGGACATAGCCTGGTAATAAAGAAAAACGCACAAAGAATAAACTTTATTAAGTTTAACAACCTTCTTTACTAACCTTTCAATCTTAACAGTTGAAATACATCTGGACTCCAATGAGTTCCAACTTGTTACAACAAATCTATATATCAATATCTACATCAGCCCATATACGTCCCACTGCAGGGCACGGGCCTACTCTACAATCGAGAGAATCGATTGAGAGTGGTTAGGCCATATAGTCCACCACGCTGGCCTAGTGCGGGTTGGCGGACTTACATACCGTAGAAATTGTTTGGAATCGCGAATTTGGAATACGGTGTGCAGGTTTCCTCACGATGTTTTCCTTCACCGTTAAAGTGCGTGGTGATTGACTATCAATACACACATAACTCCGAAAAGTCAGAGGTGTGCCCTGGGATTTGAACCCGCGACCACCGCGAACATGTAGGCAGCCGCGTCTGGTCCGTTACCAACAGGCCACCACGCATCTCAACAACAAAACAAAACAAAAATTACTTGGTTTTAATTTTTTATATTACGCTTAGGAACGATTCCGATAATTGGCGATTCGGTTAATCGGCGTTCGGATAATCGGCGTTCGGATAGTTGGCGTTCTACTGTTTTTTTTATAACGTAATTTTGATTAAGATAATAATAAAAATTAAGTCATCTACCTTTTTGAAAGCTGTTCATAAACATTTACAATAAGAAATACTCATATATGCTAAAGAGTTTAGCTGTTTGAACACGCTAATCTCAGGAACTACTGGATATGTACATTTGAAAATGAGAATGACCATTTATTTATTTATTTATTTATTTAACGCTTCATATACTGAAAGTATACAGGCGGACTTAATGGACATAATTAATTAGTGTATTTGTTGTTTATGACTTTGTTTACTAGTGCTGTTGCAATCTAAATGTCTTCTCTCTTTGGAAACTTAAAAAAAAAAAAAAAAAAAAAAAAAAAAAAAAAAAAAAAAAAATGCCTGAGGCATTCTCTAAGGTGAAGAAATGAAGCCCAACAGGTGTAAAAATAGGTTATAAAGCATATACTTAATTATAACAAATTATAAGCATTCATGGTATCGGTAAAAAATATCGTTGACCCCGATACCAATACGGCTTAAAATTGATTATATATATCATAAAATTGGTTTGGTTTGTCCTTAAACGTTTTCCTGTTTTATCCCGGACGACAGATTTTTATAAAATAAATTAATTATCATCACATTTTACGATACGTCAGCCATTACTACAAATGGGGCTACCAGAGTGACTGTACTTCAAGTTTATTTCTCCAAGAACTCCGGGTGTGGGTAATTATTGAAAATATATATTTTTCCCTACACAAACATCTATCTATATCAGCCCATATACGTCCCACTGCAGGGCACGGGCCTACTCTACAATCGAGGTACAAAAATCTTCGCACCGATCAAGATTCATTGTAAAATGGGCAATCTCCTCTATTTTGGTTTTGGATAGCATAAATCGAGGAAGGCTATAGGCGGTACAACATCACGCTATGCACAATAGGAGCGAGCATTATTGTTGCAAACACATATTGAGACTAAACATCTTATGTTTTTTAACTTCTCGACGTTTCGATTACTTTACAGCTTTCGTGGTCACGGGGCGGACTGAGGTATTAGTCATCCGCTCAGTGACTGTTACAATTAAACTACCCTTAATTTATAATTATTTAGTTTATAATTTAGGGTAGTTTAATTGTAACAGTCACTGAGCGGATGACTAATACCTCAGTCCGCCCCGTGACCACGAGAGCTGTAAAGTAATCGAAACGTCGGGAAGTTAAAAAATGTAAAATTATACCAAATCGCGATAAAATCCGTATAAAATAGTATTATGTACCATCAGGCGAATGGCACGCTCTTCTCACCATTCATCGTAGAATCGTTTCGTCGTCAAAAAGTCTACCTCGGGCGAAGCCGGGCCTGGCCGCTATACTTACGATCATTTATGACCCCCCACCCAGTAGCCAGGGCCATAGTGTGCCCCCCAAACCCACTGTTAGTCCACAGACAAGCAGGTCGGATCGCCGTTTTGAATTTAACATCAGTAGCCATTTCCATTAGTGCGATGTCGTTGTATACTTTCGGAGGCTTGTATTCCGGATGCTTTATTATGTTTCTGATTGGCACCTAAAAGACAAATAATTGATTATACATAACATAACAAAAACTCACGCCTTTATCTCAGAAGAGGTAGGCAGAGGCGCCACCAGTGGACACCCATATTTCGCCTTGTATGTTCCGTCCCATGTGATAAAGGGCGAGCCTATCGCCATATCGGGCACAAATTCCTGACTCCAGCTTGATCATGAATAGAAAAACCCAATATCACTTTGCCCAACCCGGGATTCGAACCCGAGACCTCAGCTTTATAGTCGTACCGTAGTACAACTACGCCACCGAGGCAGGTATCTTTATAATTGGCTATGTAGATAATTAATGAAATACACATATACAGGGTATATCAAGACCGCGACCGAAAACGAAGCCAGGTGGTAGTATTAGTGACTTCAGACACAATGCAATGAAAAATTTCGCAAAAAAAATAGTCAACCTTTTTTTGCTAATTTTTTACTTATCGTCGTATTTGGGTGATAAATACATAGTTTTTCTAAAATAATGATATACATCTTTTTATTTTTGAAGACGCAATGGTACGATAGGGTTTAAATTACTATTTTCGCAATAACTAGGTATTTACAACCCAAAAACAATGGTTTTCAAAAAATTGCAAAAAAATATCTGTCGCTTATTTTGCGAAAATTTTATTTGCATTGTGTCCGTAACCACTAAAACTACCACCCGGCTTCGGTTTCGGTCGCGGTCTTGATATACCCTGTATATTCTCCGTGGATGGTTGAACAAACACAGACTAATAATGTTTGAGTGTTCCACAGGTATTTGTTTCAGGTCTGGGTGTTTGTGAGACCGAAAGTCTCTAGTAGTTCCTGACACCCACGACACAAGACTCGATCTTAGCGTGGGGTTAGATTTTAATGTGAGGTTAGGACTATGTATGTGACTGTTGAGTGTATTTATTTATTTATTGGCTGTATTTATTTGCAAACTATCCAACATAATTTTACGCTCAATTTGCCTCAGACTACACTCCCAAAGTAAATCAAATCAAATGAAATAGTCTTTCACAAGATGTTTTGAATGGTTCCACTGCTACCACCGCTTCGGAACGTGTAGCTGTGAACAAGAAACCAAGCAAGAAACTCCCTCAGCAACACCAACTGTCTTCTTTTTTTGCTTCCTTATCTTTTATTTCTTTTCAATTTATAATGTCATTTATAATTACTATGGCTAATGTAATTTAAATGACATTAACCGACAAGTACGGACTATTTATCTTCACAGTTAGAAGTTGCTTATCCAAAAAATAACTTACGTCAATAGGGTCGGCGCCGTCTTTCACAGCTGGGTCTATATTCTGATCTCCCAACCTGAAGACCACAAAAACGTAGTAAGTAATGACCTTAGCTTAGAAAAAGAAAACTAAGTAAGTATATAAAAGGATAAGAATAAGAGAAAACCACAAAATGAGTTATTCTCTCATATGTGAGAGGCCTGGGTAGGTACCACCGCAATGTCTATTTCTCAAACAAACAGCAGTGTAAATGCACTGTTGTGTTCCGGTTTGAAGGACATTGCAGCCAGAGTAACTGGACATAATGAGACTTAACATTATGTCTCAACATGGCGAGCGCAATTGAGTGCCATGTAATACTTTGTAATTCATGATGTTTGGTTTTGCTACTGTCCATGAGCGGTCGTATCGCTTACCATCATAATGGTATGCTCATCTCGCCATTTATCGCAATAAAATGAGTAAAAATATGAGTGTGGGTGTTTGTGAGACCGAAAAGTCTCTCGTAGCTTCTGATACTCATGACACAAGACTCGATCTTTGTGTGGGGCCAGGACTATGTATGTGACTGTTGGGTGTATTTATTTATTTATTTAAAAATACATCTATTAAAAAAATAAACAAAATGATTCGAACCTCCTCTTAGGGAAGACATACATAGAAAATAATAACCTGATGACAGCAGGGGTAGCGTTCCTGTAGGAGATGCAGTGTCCCGCAGTCAAGATGAACCGAGGGCTGATGAGGGAGCCACCGCACGGGAACGTGTAGCCTTCAGGAATAGCCCAGCCTACTCCCACCTGGGGAAGAGAAATGAGGATGAGACGGGACGGGCGGGATATAACGCGACGGGATGGGAAATTCCAAATAATGTTAATCACTGACTGCCTCGGTGGCGTAGTTGTACTACGGTACGACTACAAAGCTGAGGGGTTCGAGTCCTGGGTCTGGGTAAGTGATATTAAATTTTTCTATTCATTATCAGCCCGGAGTCAGGAATTTGTGCCCGATGTGGCGATAGGCTCGCCCCCTATCACATCATGGGACGGAACATACAAGGCGAAATGTGGGCGTCCTGGTGGCGCCTCTGCCTACCCCTTCGAGGATAAAGGCGTGAGTTTATGTATAATATAAAAAGAGATTACCATATGAGGAAATTCTCCCAAGCTCGCCTTCTCTCCTCCCACAATCAGTTCGGTGCCCAGGTAGTCACATTTAGCTGATGTGATTACTTTGGAGTCAGGCCTCTGCAGGGGTATGTAGCCGACTCTTCGTACCACGTGCCTGCTGTATTCGTCGCATTCTGAAAGAATATCCGTTGAAGTTAAAATATTTTGAAAAAAAAAGACATGCATACATACATAAACTCACGCCTTTATCCCATAAGGGGTAGGCAGAGGCGCCAAGAGGAGACCCAAATTTCGCCTTCTATATTCCGTCCCACGATGTGATAGGGGGCGAGCCTATCGCCATATCGGGCACAAATTCCTGACTCCGGGCTGATAATTAATAGAAAACCCCAATATCATTTTCACCGACCGGGGATTGAAAAAAATTGAATCAATAAAAATGTTCAGCAACATTTACATTCAGTCATATATTGTTCTACCACTCGGTTCGGAAAGCGGTTTTCACTTATGAAGAACAAAGAAACACATAATAGCTTGGTACACTATGGATGACACCTCTGTCTACCCTATTGCATAAGCAATGAATGCGTGAATTTCGAATCCCGGGTCGGGCAAAGTGATATTGGATTTTTTTATTCATTATCAGCCCGGAGTCAGGAATTTGTGCCCGATATGGCGATAGGCTCGCCCCATATCACATCGTGGGACGGAACATACAAGGCGAAATGTGGCTGTCCTGGTGGCACCTCTGCCTACCCTTTCTGGGAAAAATGCGAGTTTATGTATGTATATGTATTTATTTTAATATACAAACGGTATCTTACTTCTTTCGCTGACTCTTTTGTTTGTATTAGCAGGGCCGTCGCTCCAAATTGGAGGTCGTCTGAAAGAGAAAACAATTTAAGTTAATCTATATCAGCCCATATACGTCCCACTGCAGGGCACGGGCCTACTCTACAATCGAGAGAATCGATTGAGAGTGGTTAGGCCATATAGTCCACCACGCTGGCCTAGTGCGAGTTGGCGGACTTACATACCGTAGAAATTCTTTAAAATCGCTACGGTATGCAGGTTTCCTCACGATGTTTTCCTTCACCGTTAAAGTGCGTGGTGATTGACTATTATATCAATACACACATTGAATTTAAGTTAATATGATAAGCTAATTCGTAATGAGTATGTTTGTACTAATTTCTGGATCTGTTAGGCGGATTTATTAAAATATTTTTTTGATTGATACTCTATAGAAGGTTAGGCAAAGAAATCACAGATATACCGGGTATATCAAGACTGCGACCGAAAACGAAGCCGGGTGGTAGTTTTAGTGGTTACAGACACAATGCAAATAAAAATTTCGCAAAATTAGCGACAGATTTTTTTTTTGCAATTTTTTCAAAATCTTTGTTTTTGGGTAGTAAATACCTAGTTATTGCGAAAATAGTAATTTAAACCCTATCGTACCATTGCGTCTTAAAAAATAAAAAGGTGTCCATCATTATTTTAGGAAAACTATGTATTTATCACCCAAATAAGACGATAAGTAAAAAATTGCCAAAAAAATTGTTAGAATATTTAGATTTTCTATACACCAAATAAACTTTTTATGGTAAGCTTTATAGTATATTGTTTGTAGTTGTTTTGTTTAAAAAGAATAAAGTCAGTCTGTCATGAGTATTCACTAAGAAACGTCGTTTTATTTGCATCGCTAGAAATATTCCCGATCTAACAAAAATGTTGACGACTTTTTTTGCGAAATTTTTCATTGCATTGTGTCTGAAGTCACTAATACTACCTGGCTTCGTTTTCGGTCGCGGTCTTGATATACCCTGTATGATGGTAAATGTAGTGTTTTCATCATTAATAAACATGGATAATAACATATATTTACTATATAATAAATACACACAACCTCTGACAATCACACATTCACACTACACCTTAGACAGAGGTCCTCAGACACTTATTTTCTTAAGAATATAAATGAAATGAAATGAAAATAAATTATTGAATCCATTAAAGTGTTAAAAATTATTTATCACCCGAAACAAATGCCTGTGGTTCACACAAAATTTTGTCTCGGTACGGGAATCGAACCCGCGGCCTCTCGTTTCACAGCCGGCGTCTAACCAACTGCGCCACGGAGGCTCTCAAATGTTAATGAACGGGTAGAAAAAGTGCGTGGTGGCCTGTTGGTAACGGACCAGACGCAGCTGCCTACATGTTCACGCTGGTCGCGGGTTCAAATCCCAGGGCACACCTCTGACTTTTCGGAGTTATGTGTGTATTGATAGTCAATCACCACGCACTTTAACGGTGAAGGAAAACATCATGTGGAAACCTGCATACCGTAGCGATTTTAAATAATTTCTACGGTATGTAAGTCCGCCAACCCGCACTAGGCCAGCGTGGTGGACTATATGGCCTAACCACTCTCAATCTCAATTCTCTCGATTGTAGAGTAGGCCCGTGCCCAGCAGTGGGACGTATATGGGCTGATATAGATATAGATAGATAGAAAAAGTGAATAAAGTATATTTGGGCTGTGTATTTACAAGTGATGGAAAGCTTGACAGTGATATCGAAAGACGAGTGAATGCAGGAAATCGAGTGAATGGTGCGCTACATTGCGCTATGGGGAGTCAGAAGGTATTTAAAAAGGCTCGACTGGCTGTCCATGGAGAATTATTAGTGCTAACGCTCATGTATGTTAGCGAAAGGTATAGCAGAAGAAGCATGAAAGTAAAATTAGAGCAGTGGAGTTCTTTTTTTTTTTTTTATTGCAATGAATGCCGAGACGAGCATGCCATTCGCCTGATAGTAAGCGATACGACCGCTATGGACAGTAGCAAAACCAAACAACACCATGAATTACAAGGCAATGCTTGGCATTCCACTGCGCTTGCCATCCTGAGACATAAGATGTTAAGTCTCATTATGTCCAGTAGTTACTCTGGCTACAATGTCCTTCAAAGCGGAACACAACAGCGCATTTACACTGCTGTTTGGAGAAATAGACATTGCGGTGGTACCTACCCAGGCGGCCTCTCACATATGACTAGATAAGATGACTAAGGGGAGTGTGTGGTGTGAGTTTGCGTGACAGAGTGCGGAATAGCGTGGTGATGAAAACTTGTGGAGTGAAAGAGGGTGTAGTGACGAGAATTGACACAGGCATGTCACGAGCCGGAGTCTAGCCAACTGCGCCACGGAGACTCTCAAATGACAATTATTTATTTACATACCTACATAAACTCACGCCTTTATCCCCGAAGGGGTAGACAGAGGCGCCACCAGGACACCCACATTTCGCCTTGTATGTTCCGTCCCACGATGTGATATGCGAGCCTATCGCCATATCGGGCACAAATTCCTGACTCCGGGCTGATAATGAATAGAAACATCAAATATCACTTTGCCCGACCCGGGACTCGAACCCGAGACCTCAGCTTTGTAACCGCACCGTAACACAACTACGCCAACGAGGCAGTCATTATTATTTATATAGCTAATAAACCACACTTACTCAGCAGGGGCTCTGTTCAGGATAGAGCTGTCGTCTAAACAACACACTAACGTGGGGTTGAAAGCTGTATACGTGCAAAAAGTCGGCGGGATCCCATTGCCCCTGGAAAACAAAAGAAAATGATTTTGAATACGACAAAAATAAAAAAAATGTGGTAGAGACATCCATCCATCCATCCATCCATCAGCCAAAGGACGTCCACTGCTGAACATAGGCCTCTCCCAATGATTTCCACAGTGACCTGTTGGAGGCAGCATCCAGCGACGTCCCGCCACCTTTACCAGGTCGTCTGACCATCTTGCGGGTGGACGTCCTACGCTGCGCTTTCCGCTACGTAGAGACATACTGTCTGGTAAATACTTGTATATAGTATTTACTCAACGTTGCATCCACACCGCAGTTACGTTTGTGGAGCAACATTGTGCAACACAGAAACATATTGTTAAATATCTGAGTATTTGGTTGGTAAATACCTAGTTTTTGCGAAAATGTTAATTTAAACCCTTGCGCACCATTGCGTCTTCAAAAATAAAAAGGTGTACATCATTATTTTAGGACAACTATGTATTTATCACCCAAATATGACAATCAGTAAAAAAATACAAAAAAAATTGTCAATGCTTTTAGCGAAATTTTTGTTTGCGTTGTGTCTGAAGTCACTAATACTATCATTTGGCTTCGTTTTCCGACGCAGTCTTGATATCCCCGGTTTAACTAAATGTATTTATTTATTAATAAAATGCAAGTTTACAGATTTAATCCAAAGTACCTGCATTCTAAATTCTAATTGGCTAATAGCTAAAGAGAATAACAAAATTTGAAATCTTTAATCACAAAGGAGAATGCCCATTCATGGTATCGGTAAAAATATCGCTGACCCCGGGACCGATTGTATTGTATCAGCCCATATACGTCCCACTGCTGGGCACGGGCCTACTCTACAACCGAGAGATTCGATTGAGAGTAGTTAGGCCATATTATCCACGACGCTTTCCTAGTGCGGGTTGGCGGACTTACTTACCGTAGAAATTCTGTAAAATCGCTACGGTATGCAGGTTTCCTCACGATGTTTTCCATCACCGTTACAATACTTGTGGTTACCGATACTGCTTACAAATTACAATTCATTATATGTACAACTTACAATTCATTTTTTGGTTTGTAATAAACGTTTCCCTGTTTTATCATAGGTGACAGAATTTTACAAAATACAGTAATTATCATCACATTTTACGATACGTCTGCCATTACCACAAATGGGGCTACCAGAGTGACTGTACTTCAAGTCCATTTCTCCAGGAACTCCGGGCCTGGGTCGCAATTATGTTTATTTTTATTGAAAATATATACTTTTCCCTACACAAAAAAGCAGGTTACATCGAGGAACTAAATTTTTTGCACCGATACCAAGTTTCATAGTAAAATGGGCATTCTCATCTATCTATACATATAATAAAAATGTAAATGGTCGATGTCTGTACATGGAAGATATTTAAGAAATTTCAACGCGGGGGGTCTTTATAACAGCAACAGAATCCAAAACAATTTTTTTTAGAATTTTTGTCTGTCTGTCTGTCTGTCTGTCTGTCTGTCTGTCTGTCTGTATGTTTGCTTGCGCATCACGCAAAAACTACTGCACCAAATGAGATGCGGTTTTCACAGTTGTATTGCTGCAGGTTCAACTTAAAAACTGGTATATGTTGCATTTGCATACAGGGTGTTTCTTTTTGTTTGCTTGCGCATCACGCAAAAACTACTGCACCAAATGAGATGCGGTTTTCACAGTTGTATTGCTGCAGGTTCAACTTAAAAACTGGTATATGTTGCATTTGCATACAGGGTGTTTCTTTTTGTTTGCTTGGACATTACTCATAAACTACCGCACCAAATGAGATGCGGTTTTCACAGTTATATTGCTGCAGGTTCAACTTAAAAACTGGTATATATTTTATTTATAGACAGGGTGTTTCTTTTTATTTACTAGCGCATAACGCAAAAACTACAAGACGAAATGAGATGCGGTTTCACAGTTATATAGGTACAAGCCCAACTTAAAAATTGGTAAATGTCTTATTTACATACAGGACAGGGTGTTTCTTTGTATTATGGAAGATAAATGAGAAAAACTAATATTCCCCATATTATCACTGGATTAACACTTAGGCTACATTTTATCCAGATAAATTAAGTGTTCCCGTGGGATGAGGATGGAAATCCGATATATTTGTTACTTTTTATACTCAAAGGGATGCGATGGGCGTGGATTACATACCTTGAGTGAGAATGAGATAGGACGGGCGGGATATAACGGGACGGGATGAGAAATACCAAATAATCTATACATGTATATTTTTTTAAACAAAGTTAATCACGCAGACGAAGTTAGCGGGCAGAAGCTAGTTTCTTATAAAACTAAGTCACTGTTGTACATATAAGTAACATTTCAAACCACCCGGAGCCTGTTCATAAATACGCCATTTTTATCGGATCACTAATGCGATTTACAATCACACATCCGATGCAATTATTTTATATCAAGTGGATTGTTCTTATAAGTAAAAGTACCTAATCTGATAAATATAATATTGCATGAACCGTGCATAGCTATTAATTGCTAGGGTCTGACCGATCACCCTTGAGCATAAACGAATAAATACACCCAACAGTCACATACATAGTCCTGACCCCACGCTAAGGTCGAGTCTTGTGTTGTATCAGAAACTACGAGAGACTTTTCAGTCTCACAAACAACCAGACCCGACACAAATACTTGTGGTTCTGACAAACGTTTGTCTCGGTGCGGGGATCGAATCCGCGGCCTCTCGTTTCGCAGACGTCTAACCAACTGCGCCACGGAGGCTGAGGATTAATTGCACATTGACCCACCCAAGGTGTAGGTACAACTGTGCCGTAGGAGGGTCGGTAGAGGCGTGTCAGAGCAGGAGACGGTTCCGATGCTCAAGGTCTTAAAACCACCGCCGGTATTACGCAGGCTTTCCGCACATCGAGAGAGCTCACGCCGCATATTACCTGATGAGAATATTGACCATTGAGAAACCACAATCAGGCAGCGTAACAGCGTCTGCGAACCATAGTCCTCGAGGTGAAAATTAGACGCAAAGAGATTTGTAAAGCGATTTTCTGTCGCATTACATTCTTTAAAAACGTGTTTTTAATAAAATTAAGACGGCGCGGTGCACTATAAAAATACAAATCTGCGTTGAACTCCGACGGCAAATTCTATCTTTTTTTTTTAATTGCGATGAATGTAAGACTGATGAATGCAAGACGAGCATGCCATTCGGCTGATGGTAAGCGATACGACCGCTCATGGACAGGAGCAAAACCAAACACTATGAATTACAAAGCAATGTTGGCATTCGACTGCGCTCGTCATCCTAAGACATAAGATGTTAACGCCCAAATACTGGAACGCAACTTAAATATAACTTGCGCTTAACTACGTTAATCCCGATTAAATGTACTGGCTCAGTGAGCCGTGCGCTGTTAAGAGCAACTTATTATTTGAATATCGTTCCAGTATTCGGGCGTTAGTCTCATTATGTATTACTCTGGCTTCAATATCCTACAAACCGGAACTCAACAATGCATACTTACCGACGTTTCGATTACTTTACAGCTTTCGTGGTCACGGGGCGGACTGAGGTATTAGTCATCCGCTCAGTGATACACTGCTGTTGGAGAAACAGACATTAAGTGCCTACCCAGATGGCCTCTCATGGGAGACCACCAGTAAAAATAATAAAATAATTAAATTTTTTCAATTAGTTACTTAATTATTTTGCAAATTTAATTGTAATTTGTTATAAAAAAGTAATGATTTTAAATAATTCATTATAAGAATAATTCACTATAAGAATAAACAATTTGTCGCTCGTTCCGCGGTCTCGCTTGCACTTCAAGCCTTACATGGAACGCCTCAGAGCGAGGTAACGCCGCATGACGAGGTAACGCCGCATGACGTCAGGTTTTTTCGTGCGTGCAGCCGGCTCTATCGAATTATAAGACGTTGTCACGTCAAAATCGCTTATCTTAATAAACAACAATAATAACCAGAAAACTATTATCAATAATTTAATCTGCTCCGACCGATAAGGTTGTTAAGTACTGAGATTAACGCAAATCTCGCGATGACTGAGCTTTTCTTATCAATCGTATGTTAATTTACAATTACATCAATATCTTTAGATAACGACAATTTAAAATTAATAAGAAATGTTTTTAAGGTTCAGCAGTGCTTGTAATTAAATAAATAAATAGAAAAATCCAATCAAAATGAAAATGAAAATAATTTATTGAATCTATTAAAATGTTCAACATTATTTAGATTCTGTCATTCTTTGAACTACCACCCGGAACTACTAGAAACTCTAGTGTTGCTCTTTTCAAAACCAGTTTACAACGTAGTGATTATTACAAAAATTACAAGTTGGTTTAAAACAGAGCAGTTCATTAATAACTTGTTATAAGTTTAATTTATATTTAATATGGCTGAGAGAAACAAAGTAGCCCATAACGAAGAATCATTATACTCTGTTTCGCCAATAAAATAAATTATAAAAGCGTTAAGTAATCTATTTATCAATTACAAAGTAAGCAAATCGGACAGACCAGTCCACACAAGCAGCACCCGTTCACGAGTATGACGCATGTGCCAGCCATCGGCATCTTCAACCATGTTACAGGGAAGTGACCGACCCGGCACCCGACGCCACCGCAAGCACAGACTTATAAGCGACCATGACATACCCAATCGCTTACAAAGCAAAACAAAAAGGTTTCCCACTGCAGGGCACGGGCCTACTCTACAATCGAGAGAATCGATGGAGAGTGGTTAGGCCATATAGGCCACCACGCTGGTGTTACTTAATCTAAATAAAAAATATACAGAGCACACTAACACCTCCGCAAATGTCAATTTCACTTTGGCTGACCTGGAACTCGAACCCGAGACCTCAGCGATGTAATCTACCGTAGTTCAACTGCGCCTCCGAGGTAGTCCTAGTGAATACAGTATGTTTCAGTATATAAGATAATACTTCAAGAAGAATACCTAAGGAACCCTCAGCTTTCAATAATATATTGAAAACAAGGAGTCAGCCCGGCTTCGCACGGGTGCGGACACTTTTTGAGTCCAGTCCACGTCAGACACATATTATTTCGTATACTGTTTTATATTTAAATTCCCGTCCCGTCTCGTTATATCCCGCCCTGTCCCGTTCATTCTCTCCCATGTTATCCCGTCCTCTCCTGATCCTATTTCTGTGGGTTTAAATAGTAATAAATATATTTACATTCTTTACCTATCCCACGTGAATATTTTCGGTATAAAAAGTAGCGTATGTATTAATCTAGGATGTCAGCTACATCCATACCAAATTTATTCGAAATCCATGTCTGAGAAAACCGTGCACAACCAGACAAAGACACAAAAATTCTAACAATCGTTGTTTTCGGTTCTATTACGTTTACTCATAATAGTTTTTCTCAAATATCTTCCATGTACAGACATCGATCGCATAAAAAATTATATGTATAGATAAACAAAACAATTATCAGACATATTAATTTACAAATGATTAATTTCGACATGTTCGGAGATAATTTAAGGTATAATGGTTATTGGTTATTAGCGTTATCGAACAATTGATTTCAATTGGCTATATAATAACTCCAAGTTGACAGATGTTAAATTAATATTACTCTCACCTCACCACAGCCAACACCTTGCAAAGGTAAATACTTAAATTTCTTTATGTAATATTAACAAATCAATTGTAATATACAGGGTATATCAAGACTGCGACCGAAAACGAAGCCGGGTGGTAGTTTTAGTGGTTACAGACACAATGCAAATAAAAATTTCGCAAAAGAAGCGACAGATTTTTTTTGCAATTTTTTGAAAATTGTTGTTTTTGGGTAGCAAATACCTAGTTATTGCGAAAATTGTAATTTAAACCCTACCGTACCATTGCGTCTTAAAAAATTAAAAGGTGTCCATCATTATATTAGGAAAACTATGTATTTATCACCCAAATACGACGATAAGTAAAAAATTACCACAAAAAAGTTGACGATTTTTTTTGCGAAATTTTTCATTGCATTGTGTCTGAAGTCACTAATACTACCACCTGGCTTCGTTTTCGGTTGCGGTCTTGATATACCCTGTATGTGTCATTAATATTTATATAAATAATGTGATGCGTAGGGGGTAAGACCAGAAACTCCTATACTCGTAATAATGACAGCCTCCGTGGCGCAGTTGGTTAGACGCTGGCTGTGAAACGAGAGGCTGCGGGTTCAATCCCCGCACCGAAACAAATATTTGTGTTATACACATTTGTTTCGGGTCTGGGTGATTGTGAGACCGAAAAGTCTCTCGTAGTTTCTGATACACGACACAAGACTCGATCTTAGTGTGGGGTCAGGACTATGTATGTGACTGTCGGGTGTATTCATTTAATATACGAATTTACGTTCTTGCCCCTTGCCTCTCTGTATTAAAAAGCAAAATCCTCTCTCTGAGCAAAATCCTCTTGGATCCCTTTTTACTTTGGGTGTTGTTAGACAGGGTATGTCGGATTTCTCCCTTCCAAGAACCATGACCTCCTTCAGTTTAAATAAGTGACTCCAGGATCTAACGAGGAACACACCCAAGACAAGCTTTAAATACCAAATGCGTGCATATCTTGTAAGTCAGCCAAAGCAAAATTCACTTAGCATCGAGGTGTGATTTCAGATGAAGACCCTCATTCTCTTGATTCTGGCCGTGATCGGCGCGCAAGCTGTTGAAGAATCTGTTGCCAGATCTGGCTTCAGCATTGGAAACTCCGCCGGCCGCACACTTGTGCACAAGTAAGATCATAATTTCAATTTTGCTGAAGGAATTCACTTCATTTCAGTCCTGGAGAACAACTAGCTTAACAAAAGTATCTCGCAAATTCTGATACACGACACAAGATTTGATCTTAGTGTGGGGTCTATGTTACTGTTGGTTGAATTTTTATACAATATGTCCGGCAAACGAGCAAACAGGTAATAAAAATAAATCCACTATCAAACGCATTGTAAAGTACCTCTTAACAACTATAGAAGAGGTTAGGTATAGGGCATCTGGCAAACTCACTAACCGATCAAAACGCGACAGCTAAGCTGTCGATTCTCGTCGATCTACTGTAAGACAGCCGTACCACCCTTGAGCCTCCCCATTCATGTTAAGTCATGACAGACAATAACGTGGCTCTACCACTTTTAAAGTATTTAGTAAATGATGACCATAACATCTTTTATTTATAAATTTTCATGTTTCAGTACCGTCGAGTGGTTGGCTCCCAGTGGCTTTTACCAAACCAGGCACCAGACATTCCGTACCAGGGGAGGAGCAAGGATTGCGGCTGTTGAAGTCACAGAACTGGAAGCCTTACAGGGGGCATCTGCTAACATCATCTCTGGAGGAGTCGGGAGTACCTTTGTGACAGTCAGGTTCCAGAATCCTTGGGGACATGGCTACCACTACCGTTTTAACGTTTGGGCTTAGAAAACCAATAATATAATATTGAACGTGAGCATCAGCTACTTTAGTTGAAGAAACCGTCAAATGAAAACAACCTCGGCCAATGAAAGCTGCTGCTGCAATCGCAAGTTTTATCGAAAACTAGTAAAATGACAGTTTCTTTAACTTAAATTGCTCTGCTTGCACAGTACTTATGACTCCTACTTGTATCTGTATATAATAATTGCAATGTGTTTATAATCATTTTGAATTAAATTAAAGTCCAGGCATATTGATTGTACATAATTTTTCAAATAAATCGCTTTTTTTCATATATTTGTTTTACTACTGACGTGAAGGTTTTGCTGTTGTATTTCGATGAGCTTATCGTAGGCCCATTACACCTTTTCCCGTCCCGTTTTTTCCCTCCATGATCTTTATTAATGAAGATGAAAATAATTGATTGATTAAGATAAAACATTATTTATATTCATGAAGCCATTTGTAAAGTTTTCGATTCGTGTGTTCCACTACACAAGTTAAATTGACAAATAGGCAATATAACTTTATTCTGGTACACGTCCGATAAGAAGATATAGAACTCAAATACCATTTACATAAGCGTTGCAACTGTAGTAAATCGTCTGAAGATTATGAAGCGTGTGCGCGGTATTGGGCTGGAGTGAAAGCTGTCACTGCCCGCATGACTAGCTTCGAGACTGTGGGCTTATACAACGAATAACCTGTATATAATAATAAACCCGTGGGAATTTTGGGACTACATAAGATCTAAAATAATCGGAGTATCATAAGGGACTTATTCAACGTCTGTATTGAGACTGCGACGTTTCCTGATCGTTGGAGATTGACTTGAGTTATACCCGTTCCGAAATGGGGGTGGGGCAGCACCTAGTAGCCCAGTAAGCCAGCGCCTGACTACAGAGCAGCTGCGATCCCGGCACTACAGAAATGGTTTGAAGCGGCAAGTAAGCCTCACCTATCTAACGCACTGCATGGTTTCTGTCCCAGCGAGGGGCTGTGGGTAACTTGGTGGATCTCATGACGCACCTATCACTCTTATTGCGATGAATGACGAGACGAGCATGCCATTCGCCTGATGCTAAGCGATACGACCGCTCACGGACAGTAGCAAGACCAAACAATACCGTGAATTATAAGGCAATGCTTGGCATTCCAGCGCTCGTCATCATTAAATTTTAAGTCTCATTATGTTCAGTAGTTACTCTGGCTACAATGTCCTTCAAACCGGAACACAACAGTGCATTTACACTGCTGTTTGGAGAAATAGACATTGCGGTGGTACCTAACCAGGCCTCTCGCATATGAGAGACCTACCAGTACACTTACTCTTGTGTTCACTGATGGAGTTCACAGAGGTTACTTGTCTGCTTATTTGTTATAATAATTAAATTATGTATCTAATGTTATAAAATGTTCTACTCTACTGTATTAGGTGTATACTGTCATTATTATGTAACACACATACATAAACTCACGCCTTTTGCGCAGAAGACGTAGGCAAAGGTGCTACCAGGATATCCTCATTTCGTCTCATGTGTTCCGTCCCACAATGTGATAAGGTGCAAGCCTATCGCCATATCAGGCATAAATTTCTTATTCCGGGCCAATAATGAGTAGAAAAATCCAATATCACATTGCCCGACCTGGGATTCGAGCTCGAGACCTCAGCTTATTAATCGTACCGTAACACAACTACGCCACCGTGTAGTTGTACTTGCAGTGGTTGTGACAATTAGAAGTACGTTGAAAAAATAAATAAATAAATAAATGTTCTACCCCCGGTTTGAAACGCGGTTTTCACAAGAGAAGAACGGGCAGGAAACGTGTAGCTCTCTCCAAAACCAGTTTACAATATAGTGAATGACAATACATAAAAAATGATCTAATATTTAATAGCTTACAATAAAATATAAAGTTTATTCAAAGTATGTATAATATTACAATGTGATCGTGGCTAAATGAAGCGAAGTCGTCCAGAATGGAGAATCAGTTCACTCTGTTGCGCTAATTCATAAGTAATCGTTAAATCCTTAATTAATCATCAGTGACATTGTACACAAATCACAAAGACCAGTCCACACAAGCAACCGTTCCCGAGTATGACGCATGTGCCATCGGCCTCCTCAACCATGTTACAGGGAAGTGATTGACCCGGCACACGACGCCACCGCAAGCACAGACTCGTGAACGAGCATGACATGGGTACCCAAATTGGTTACAAAGCAATAATGAAACATGTCGAGTTACTTTGTATTTCTTTCCGGATTACATAATTATTACTTCATTTTATTCTATTCCGAAGATTTATTGTCATTCAAATATTAATATATCTTATTTCTCTTTATTTATTTTACTATTTTTTTACATTTTTACATATATAATAAAAAATCAAAATACATATAAAAATATAAAAAAAAGAGATTAACCCAACGATGGCGAGGCTCGAGACCCAAGCCACCGGTGGTTAGGACCCCAAAGTGAGGAACCTCCTCACTATACGTGCCGTGTCAAGCTATTTCTCTTATTTTTATTGTGAAAATCGCTGTATATTCTTTGTTCTTATGGACATACATGAAATTTAAAAAAAAAATGTATGTCCATTTGATTGTGATGCAACTGTAATTATATTTATTTCTTAAATTATTTATTTCTAAGATTGTCTGGAGCCTTGCGATTATGTTGCATATAAACATATTATGTTCCCGAGAAACATATTGTTTATAAAATACTTTCTTCAAAAAATAATTTACTTATAGCTAACAATTACTTGCAAAGTTTTATCAAGAAGATACGCGAGTTGAGCACTCAGATTAATGTTTTTCATGCGATGACTGAGCTTTTCTTATCGATTGAATACTAATTTAGTAATTTATTAATATCTTAGATAACAAATAAATTAGCAATGACTGAAACATATTGCTAAGGTTCGGTTTTACTTGTAATTAAAGTCTTGTTTTCATTATCACTAAAGGATTGGAATACGATGAAAGATGAGTAGAATGACACGTGAGACGAATGATTGGTATGAAACGTGATGACGAATGAAATTACTAAAGAGAAAAAGAGTTAGATAGTGAATGGTAATTTTTAATAAGAGAGAACTGCATGTAAGGCGCTGGAATATGAAAACGACGCACGAAGTCAGAAGGAAATAAAGACGACAATTTTCTATTGAACATTTTTGTTATTGCATTAAATGGCGAGAAGAGCATGTCGTTCGCCTGATGGTAAGCGTTACGATCTCTCATGGACTGTAGCAAAACCAAACAATACCACGAAATAAAAAGCAATGCTTGGCAATTCACTGCGCTCGCCATCCTGAGACATAACTATGTTAAATTATGTTCATTAGTTACTCTGGCTAGAATTTCCTTCAAACTGAACACAACAGTGCATTTACACTGCTGTTTGTTGGAGAAATAGACATTGCAGTGGTACCTACCCAGGCGACCTCTCACATATGAGAGACCTACCACCAGTAGGTGAAACACAAGGTCCTGATAGTTGCACATCTGCCTACATTTACAGAAAAGGCGTGAGTTTATGTAAACAATATGTCTCAGAATTTAACGATAATATTAGAATTGGGGGAATACTTAATGAACCCTCAGATGTTAGTAATAAATAAAACAATTATCAGGAATCTTAATTACCAATCGATAAGTATCGACTTGTAATAGTTGAGATAATCATTTAAGCTAATAATGGTTATTGGTTGGCCTTATCGAATTATTGATTTCAATTGGCTATATAATAACTCCAAGTTGACAGATGTTAAACTAATATCAAGCTCACCTCACCACGGCGAAGACCATTGCAAAGGTAAATACTTATATTTCTCTAAGAAATCATTAATTAAACAATTGTTCTGGGTGTGTTCAACAACTATTCATATTGATATATACAAGTTATAAATAATTAATTATATAAGTGCGTCTGGCCTGTTGGTAACGGACCAGACGCGGCTGCCAACATGTTTAGGGTTGTCGCTGGTCCAAAACCCAGGGCACACCTCTGACTTTTCGGAAACATCGTGAGGAAACCTGCATACCATAGCGATTTGCAATAATTTGTATGGTATGTAAAGTCCTTGCACTAGTCCAGCGTGGACTGTACTAACACCTCTCAATCGTACTCTCGATTGTAGAGGAGGTCCGTGCCCTGCAGTGGGACGTATATGGGCTTCAAATTCTTCAGCCACAGGATATCTACTGAACTTAGGCCTCCCGCAAGAATCTCCACATTGATCTGTAGGACGTGGCCTGCATCCAGCGACTAACTTTACCCAGGTCCTCCGTCCACCTTCTACTCGGCCTTCTGCGGCTACCTATGTTCTCCTACGGATCTCCTCATTCTTGATTTGATCTAATGCATAAGTAAGACAGCATCGTGGTGTGATTTCAGATGAAGACCCTCATCCTCTTGGTTCTGGCCGTGATCGGCGCGCAAGCTGTTGAAGAATCTGTTGCCAGATCTGGCTTCAGCGTTGGGGATTCCGCCGGACGCACTCTTGTGCACAAGTAAGATCATAATTTTGATTTTATGATTCAAATCCTAGGGCACACCTCTGACTTTTCAATCATGCGTGTATTGATAGTCAATCACCACGCACTATACGGAGAAAGAAAAACATTGTGAGGAAACCTACATGCCATAGCGATTTGGAACAATTTCTATATAATCCGACAATCTCACTCATCGGATGAAACGTGACAGCTAGGCTGTCGCTTCACGTCGATCTTTTGTGAGAAAATGAAATCGCCCTGGACGAGCCTGCCCATTCATGCTGAGTCATGACTGACAACAACGTGGCCCTACCACTTTTAAAGTATTTATTAAATGAACATCAATAACATGTATATCATTTTCATGTTTCAGTACCGTCGAGTGGTTGGCTCCCAGTGGCTTTTACCAAACCAGGCACGAGACGTTCCGTACCAGGGGAGGAGCGAGGATCGCGGCTGTTGAAGTCACAGAACTGGAAGCCTTACAGGGGGCATCTGCTAACATCATCTCTGGAGGAGTCGGGAGTACCTTTGTGACAGTCAGGTTCCAGAACCCTCTGGGGCATGGATACCACTACAGTTTTAACGTATGGGCTTAGAAAACCAATAATTTAATATTGAACGTGAGCATCAGCAACTTTAGTTGAAGAAACTGTCAAATTAAAATTTACAATCATCATCAGCCCGTTGCAGTCCACTGCTGGACATAGGCCTCTCCCAAGGTACGCCACAGAGCCCGGTCTGCTGCTTTACGCATGCAGTCGCTGCCGGCCCTCTCGTGCAAGTCGTCCCGCCATCTGGCCAGAGGACGTCCTACGCTACGTTTTCCAAGACGCGGTCTTCACTCCAGAACACGCTTACTCCAGCGATTATTCGTTCTGCGACATATGTGGCCAGCCCATTGCCACTTCAATCTAACTTTCAGAGCTATGTCGGTCACCATGGTTAAAGTTTGAAATGAAAGGCACTGCACTGGCAAGTTTTATGGAAAACTAGTAAAATGACAGTTTGTTTAACGTAAGTTGATGTCTCCATAGCGCTAAGATTCCTTCTTGCTAATGTAATAGTCGATAGAACACTCATAAAACTCTCTCTCAGCTTCTTTTACAATTACCTTTATTTTCAATATTTGTTTATGATTTATTTGTAATATTTGTTTTGAATTAAAATAAAGTCTGTGAATATTGATTGTAACAATTTTTTGAATAAATCGATTTTTGTTACATATTTGTTTTATTAATGCCGTAAGGCGAGGACTTTGCTTTCGTATTTCATTCGATGTGTGACCTTTATAATGTGCATCATTAGTTACCTTTTGTGAAGCTATGCAACACAGTACTAACATGAGGTAACATCTATAACTTTTGTTGCTGTACTGTATGTATCAGCCCATATACGTCCCACTGCAGGGCACGGGTGTCCTCTACAATCGAGAGTACGATTAAGAGGGGCTAGGCCATATAGTTTTCTTGCTAATTGTTATTATTGGAATGTTACTCATCGCGTCCATACCAACAGAAATTTACAGAATGTTATATTATCGATCGTTACAACATTTTGAATGCTTTCCAAACGCTGCTGAGCTTTTTACTTAATTTATACTAAGACGGCAACATGTACCAACAATAAATAACAAAAAGTAGCCAATGTCATAAGCCAAGGTGTCAGCTAGCTCCGTACCAAAGTTCATCAAATGTAGTCCTGCCTTTTGATCGTGAAGAAGTAACGAACATACAAACTTTCGCCTAAAAATATAGGAAGTAGGAAGGAGACTACCCCGCCCTCACACCCGCCACTGCAACTCCTGTAAGCCAGGATCAACGGCACGCAATTAATGACACTGAGCATTGAAGCTCAGCGCGTCTCCGGGAATGTCTAACTTGTGTTTAACCCGCAACGAAATCAATCATAAAGTTAAACTAATAGGAGTTGGAAATAAATTATTGTCCACTTCCCTCCCTAATAAAGCGGGTGACAAAACAATGAACTAAAGAGGTAAATAACCTCTCATAAAGACTTTTACAGCCAGAGAAGCCAGCTGTAAAGCACCACGGATCGAATAATTATTACATTTAAATGGGACCTATTATTTGAGCTGCTATACTTGACTCCAGTAATAGGTATGGCAAAATCGCCTGAAAGCACGGTTTATCCTAGTCTCTACAAGGTCCAGTATAGGAAGTAGGAAGTAGGATGGTACTTACTCAGACGCCTGCTTCGCTGATTTACAATTCTGTAGGAGCGCGCAGGATCCCGCAGTGCCAGTATATTGATCGACACACTGATCCCCAACTGAAATAAATACAGGACTTAGTAGAATATTATAATTACTATTTTATTTAGACGCAAATGACGCAAAATGGGCAATTTGTTTTTTGAAAACCAATAAAAAACAATAAACACACACACCTTGTGGATATCAAACTGTATCAATTAATATATCTTTACCTATATTTTAATTCGTTCTGTTTCTGCTCTTTTCTTGGTCAATAACTTCATTACTATACTTATCTGTGTCATATTAAGGGTAGTTTTTATCCTTAAAATTATTAAAACTTACAATAACTAGTATAAATAAACAGTGGTACACGATTATATAGTTATAAATATGTGGAAGCTTGTTATCAGCAAATTTGTAACATACTTAATGTTAAATATCTATTTCTATTATAATTAGTCTGTAAGCTTTCCAAAAATTGTAAAATGTAATAAAATAAAATAAAATATTTCTTGCCTCGGTGGCGAAATTTTACCACTGTACGATTACAAAGGTCTCGGGTTGGAATCGCGGGTCAGGCAAAAGTGATATTGGATTTTGTAGTCTTTATCAGACCGGAGTCAGGAATTTGTGCCCGATATGGCGACAGGCTCGCCCTATATCACATCGTGGGACGGAACATACTAGGCCAAATGTTGGTTCCTGGTAGCACCTCTGCCTATCCCCACTGGGAAAAACGCGTGAGTTTATGTATGCATGTATGTACCAATATTTACAAAATAGACTGTTTTTTTTTTTCGATGAATGGAGAGACGAGCATGCCATTTGTCTGATGGTAAATATGACCGCTCATGGACTGTAGCCAAAGCAAACACCATGAATTACAAAGCCATGCTTGGCATTCCACTGCGCTCGCCATCCTGAGACATAAGATGTTATGTCTCAATATGTCCTATAGTTGCTCTGGCTACAATATCCTTCAAACCGGAACACAACAGTGCATTTACACTGCTGTTTGTCGGGAGAAATAGACATTGCGGTGGTAGAGACCTACTACCAAAATCGTAGTAAGTTATTACTACTATTATTATACACTTTATTGCACACACAAAAAAAAAAACATACAAATAAAAAGAAAATCACATACATAAAAAGTACAATTGGCGGTCTTATCGCTCAAAGGCAATATCTTACAGACAACAAAGGGATGGATTTTAGAAAACGATTAACAGAGGGCAGTTTAAAGTAAGACATGGAAGCTAACAATGAATAATAAATCAAATACAAATAATCTAATAACTACAAGTAATAAAAGTAAGTTGTTTCAAGTTTTCTTAAAATATTTTTCTTGGCACTACCAGAGTTTTTTGAAGGTCCTTTAATTTTTTTTATCAATTACTAATTTTTAACCGACTTCAGAGGAGGTTATCAATTCGTACATTTTTTTTTCTTATGTATGTTCACCGATTACTCTGAGATTTCTGATTCGATTTACGTAATTCTTCTTTAGTTGGATGTAAAATAGCTGCCATTTGGTCCCATTAAAATTTAGTGAAGACCTGATGAATATCTTCGGAATTGGAGAGTAGAACTCCTCGAAATTGAGATGGTTTCCAATGGTTCTTTTTGCAATAGGTTCAGAATAAATATTTCAGAATAAATAAGTATTTTATTGATATGAAAGGTATAGGTTTGCACAAGAGGTGTATTAAATTAAATCTTTAATAAGTTATTTTATACTTTTTAGTAATTGAAGTCGGTTTTTTTTAAACGTAGTTTTTTTATATATTTATAAACAACTAGATTTCAAAAACTTACCTTTACTTTGACATTTGACGATTGAGGCAAGAGCGAGAAGGACCAAAAGTGACGAGAGTTGAAACATTTCTGTTATGTTAATGCTTTCATCTGTAACAAAGCAGTTAATTTTAGATTATACACGGTATGTCCAGACTGCGATGGAAAACGAAGCCATGTGGTAGTATTAGTGACTTCAGACACAATGCAACTAAACTTTTATTTATTACAAAAAGTGTCATTTTTTTTGTAAATTTTTACTTCGCGTATTTGAGTGGTAAATACGTAGATTTCCTAAAATAACAATGTACACCTTTTTATTTTCAAAGACGCAATGGCATGCAAGGGTTTTAATTATTACTTTAGCAAGAATTAGGTATTTACCACCCAACCACGATAATATTTCAAAATTTGCCAAAAAAATACTGTCGCTTTTTTGCAATATATTTAAAATTAATTGCATTGTGTCTGTAATCTTTTTGACGTGACAACGTCTTATAATTCGATAGAGCCGGCTGCACGCACGAAAAAACATGACGTCATGCGGCGTTACCTCGTCATGCGGCGTTACCTCGTCGTGCGGCTGTTATAGTTATGTAATGCACCCTTACTCGCACACCTCTCGATCCCATTCTGCAATATCAGCATTCCTAATGTTATAAAACTATCCACACGTCATACAGCTCAGATCAGTCCAGTTCCATAATTCAATCCTTCCTGACGTCCCAATTGACGGTTGTGATTTAAAGTGTAATTTCGTTTTTCATTTTTTAAAAACCCTAACTCCGTATCCGTCATAACATTTTGGTGGCAGCGTAAAGGGATTTCAAATATCCCCGGTACGTCTCTGAACATTAAATACCAAGGAAGTGCTTTGTGACGCGTAAGTGCAGCTGGCCATAGTGCACCGAACATTCCATACTGAGTTCCGGCCCGGCTGACCTGGTTGTGCGTCGTCACGTTCCTGCTTGAGGACCATTGCTGAGCAACGTTTGTGCTGCAGCCGTCTCCAGAGCAGAATCGACAAGCAGAGTAAACTACACCCACTGTCACGCGCTGTGACCGGTGTAATTCTCCAGCAGCGAAGCACCCCGAGACTTATTAACAGGCAGACATCACCACATCTCAAGATTTCAAGATATGTCGTCATTCATTGTGTTATCAGCATTCTTGTGAGTAAAGTTTTACTACTTATCTGGTCATTGCTATAAATTCATATTTCATTTATTTTTCTATCTCTTGCATTTAATTGTTGCCCAACTGTATATTGTGTTAAATACCGTCTTATAATAAATCTGTAAACATGGCTGAGAGATCACAGAGCCCCAAATTTGAGAAACCCGAAATAGCTATCACTGATACCGAAGAGGAGGGACAATACAATCATCCTCCCCTCCAAGGACCTGCCACTAGGGCAGCGTCAAAAAGAAAAACGGTTGCAACAAAACCGGAAGTAGAGCTCACAACTCTACTAAAATTCATAAAACCTTATGATGGCAATCGGGAAAAGTTAAATTCATTTTTAGTCAATTGTAACAATGCATTCGACCTCGCCACAGATTCTCAAAAAGATATTGTATTTAAATACATATTGTGCCAATTAGAGGGTAAGGCGGAAACCGCCTGCTCGATCAAAGAGTTCGCCAACTGGCAACAGCTTAAAGATTTTCTCAAAACCCAGTTTAGTGAAAGGAAACATTATGCTCACTTAATAATGGAGATGCAAGAGTGCAAACAGCAAATGAATGAACCTGTCAGTCAGTATGCTCTTAGATTAGAAACCTGTTTATCCCAACTTTTAACAGAAATTGCGATATCTCACGGCCATAAAAACAGAGAAATGGTGGGACGCCAAGCTTCTATGGATGAATTGGCTCTCCACCAATTCCAAATGGGGTTATCACCCAAAATATCTAACATTGTAAGGTGTAAAAGTGTCAAAACACTTAATGAAGCCATTAATTTAGCAATTTCTGAAGAAAAGATCCAACTCTCCTTATCCCGACAAAATCCGTCTAACAACCCACATTATACCAGATCGGAAAGGCCAACATTCCCAAAACCCATCCGTCGCGACCTTAATCGCTTTAACCCCAATCCAAATCCAAACCCACAACGAAACTCTAATTTCCATCGTCCTTATAATACAAATAATTCATCCCCCGTAATATGCAGATACTGCAAGATCCCTGGACACACCATAGAGCAGTGTCGCAAACGCGAATACAATAACAATCGATTCAACAACTTCCAACAAAATTCATCGCGCACACCTCAGCGTATACACTTTATTAATGACGATACATCAAACCCTAATTATTCTGAAAATCCAATCGAACTTGCAGGGGGTTACGATACGGTCGATAACGGTCCAAAAAACGAATAGTCGTCTCGTCCCCGTGCCGTACGGGACTTAATGTGCAAAAAATCGGCACTCAAAATCACATTCCAAAACCTACTATTTCAAAGTACACTAACAAACAGGGTAACCAGCCCCAAACTCATAGTGTCTCAAATACTATTTCAAAATACACTAACAAACAGGGTAATCAGCCCCAAACTCATAGTGTCTCAAATACTATTTCAAAATACACTAACAAACAGGGTAATCAGCCCCAAACTCATAGTGTCTCAAATACTATTTCAAAGTACACTAACAAACAGGGTAACCAGCCCCAAACTCATAGTGTCTCAAATACTATTTCAAAATACACTAACAAACAGGGTAATCAGCCCCAAACTCATAGTGTCTCAAATACTATTTCAAAACACACTAACACACAGGGTAACCAGCCCCAAACTTATAGTGTCCCAAATCCTCTTAAATCCAACGTTTACGAAATAACAAGCAATCCTGAAAAAACGTTATTACCTCATGTCCTAATCCAAACATCCATATCCGACCTACCGTTGTCTCTATTAGTAGATTCGGGTTCCTCTGTAAGTCTATTAAAATATTCATGTATAGAAAGACATCCTAAACTCGAGAAAGAATTTATCCAATTAAAGGGTATTGACTCAACAGAAGAACCAATAAGTACTCGCGGTCATTTCAAACTTAAATTACATCTCAATAAATCCACAATATCACACAAGTTCCATGTAATCGACATTGTTCACTTACCTTATGATGGAATTATAGGTTCCGATATGCTTAACGCTTTAGGATGCACTATAAATTATACTGATGATCAGCTCCATATCGGAAAATCATCCCCTAAACTCTATTTCCATGATCCTGCTTATATAATCCCTGCCAGAACAGAAACTGTTATAGAATGCTCTGTATCGAATCCTGGAATTAAAGAAGGGCTAATACTAGACCAAAAATTGTCTGACACCCTACTGATTGCAAATTGTCTCGTAAAAGTCAAAGAAAATAACAGAGTTAATATTTCTGTTGTTAACACCTCAGAAAAACCTGTTCACATAAAATCAAACTTAAATTTAAAACTCGACCCTTATGACTCTAGTGTGGAGTTTAAAAATCACCCTTCTGGTACAATAAATCATATTAACCACACAACAAACAGCTTTAAGCGCACCGAAGAAGTACTGAGACAACTCCGCACCTCACATCTCAATAATGAGGAAAAAGATGTTCTATTACAACTATGTTCTGACTTTTCCGATATTTTCCATTTACCTGGCGAAAACCTTACTCATACAAATGCTCTTAAACACGAAATTAAAACCACAACGGATATTCCAATACACGCGAAATCATATAGATTCCCAGAAATCCACAAAGTCGAAGTTCGCAAACAAATTGATAAAATGCTAGAACAAAAAATAATTGAACCTTCCGATTCCCCTTGGTCGTCACCCATATGGGTTGTTCCCAAAAAACTCGACGCTTCTAATGTTCAAAAATGGCGAGTTGTGATAGATTACCGAAAATTAAATGACATAACAATCGGTGATACTTATCCTATTCCTCAAATTACCGAAATATTGGACCAACTCGGTAACAGTAAATACTTCTCTACATTAGACTTAGCATCAGGCTTTCATCAAATCGAGTTAAACGAAACGGACAAAGTCAAAACGGCCTTCACTATTCCCGAAGGTCATTTCCAATTCCTTAGGATGCCTTTCGGGCTCAAAAATGCTCCCTCAACCTTCCAAAGACTTATGAACTCGGTATTATCTGGTCTTCAGGGCATTCGATGCTTCGTCTATCTCGACGACGTGGTCTGCTATGGCCACGACCTCAAATCCAGCATTTGTAACTTACAAACAATCTTTCAAAGAATCCGAGATTTCAATTTAAAACTCCAACCAGATAAATGCGAGTTCCTTCGACACGAAGTCTGCTATCTCGGACACATCATCACCGAGCAGGGAGTTAAGCCAAATCCAGAGAAAATTAAAGCCGTAGCCGCGTTCCCAATTCCAAGAACTCCTAAAGATATAAAATCCTTTTTAGGTCTTGTCTCCTATTACCGTCGTTTTATTCCAGACTTCTCTAAACTCGCGAAACCTTTAACCAACCTCCTGAAAAAAGATACACCCTTTAACTGGGAAAATCAACAACAACTTGCTTTCGAAACGTTAAAAAATAAGCTAACCTGTGCACCATTACTAATTTATCCAAACTTTTCCGAACCCTTTATCCTTACCTGTGATGCCTCAAATCACGCCGTCGGCGCTGTTCTTTCACAAGGGTCCATTGGTAAAGACCAACCAGTCGCGTATGCTTCACGAACACTTAATAAAAGTGAATGTAACTATAGTACCACCGAAAAGGAATTATTAGCCATATTATACGGTTGCAAAACCTTCCGGCCTTATCTTTATGGGCGTAAATTTGTTATAGTCACAGACCATAGGCCTTTAAAATGGCTATTTAATCACAAAGATCCCAGTAGCAAACTCCAACGATGGAGGCTAAAACTAGAAGAATATGACTACGAAATAGTTTATCGTAAAGGAAAACTTAATTCAGCAGCCGACGCCCTTTCCAGATATCCAGTGAACCCTATTTTTCCTGAAAATAATGATCCAATAAATCCAACTCCTGGGAATAACGCTAATCCTCGTGATCCCCTTCTACTACGTCCATTACAACCTTTGAGCTCATTAAATGACGAAAATCAAAACTTACAAAATCCTTTCCCATCCTTGTCTCCACCATCCAATGTCTTTGCAGACAATCTTAACCGCGACCTAGACGGAGACCTTCTAGACTTGTTAAACACACCTTCGTATAACCCTCACGAACTATCAACCATAGATCCATCAGAACTAATGTCCTTGAATGATATTCTCCAGCCGACGGAAGTCAATCCAACTTCCTCTTCTGACGTTCCTGAAAAGGAAAATGAAACCGCTAACTTACCTCTCCACGAAATCGAACCGGAACCTCAACCGTCCACTAGTCAGGAAAATCCTGAAACCTTACCTTATTCGCCTTGCCAAGATAACCCTTCCACAGCACCTGAAACCTTACCTGATACATTTCCCCAAGAAAACCCTTCCACAGCGGCTGAAAACTTACCTTTGCCCGACGAAACTTATACCAAATTCCTTAAGTCATCCGGGACGCCATTTGATACCTCTATTGTAGAACATAACGAAGACCTACTTAAGGGAACACAAAAATTAATTATTATACCTACCTCTATAGACACGGACGAGTCAATGCCTTACGTCGAAGAAATCCTCGCGAATTGTCCGGAATCCGATCGGGAAATATTCCTGAAAACAGAAAGGACATTATATACATGTTCACCATTAAAAACCGCTGATAAAACTTACCTGTTTCTCTTCATAAAAGTTCATCATTTTGACGATTGCTCGTATCCAGATATATTCAAATCATTAAAGTACGCGCGAGACGAGATAATTATGTCTTATCCTACAATAAATGAGATAAGTACATCCGACTTCAAAAATCCATTCGATAGACATTCTTTTATCAAAATATACAATATGTTTAGTTATTTGTTTGATGGCACTAATATAAAAGTGCATGTTTACCATAATAATATAATATATCCTTCATTGAGTGAAATACCCAAAATCTTAAAAGAAAACCATGACTTACCCATTGCAGGACATCTCGGTTCAATCAGAATGTTAAACCGCATTAAAGAAAAATACTATTGGAAAGGGATGCGTAGCGACATTGATAATTATATTAAAAAATGTCAATCTTGCCAAATAAACAAAAGTTTACGCAAAATTAATCGAGCGCCCATGATAATCACTTCAACGTCCACATCCCCATTTGAGAGACTATCCATCGATATCGTAGGCCCTTTACCCGAATCGGGAACAGCAAAATTGCGATACATCTTGACTATGCAAGATGATCTCACAAAATTCTCATTAGCATATCCACTTCGTAGTAATACCGCCGAAGAATCTTGCGAGTGCCTCCTCCATTTTATATCTTTGTTCGGAATACCGAAATTAATACTTACGGACCAAGGCACGAACTTTACCGCGGAACTGTTCAAAAAAGCGTGTGAGTTTTTGAAAATAAAACAGTTATGGTCCACACCTTACCATCCACAAACTCAAGGCGCCTTGGAAAGATCGCACTCCACCTTAAAAGAGTACCTAAAACCCTATGTAAATGAAAACCAAGATAATTGGCCGAGATATGTCTATACCGCAATGTTGGCTTATAACACCGCGATTCACTCGACTACACATTATTCTCCTTATGAACTATTGTTCGGACATAAGCCACACATTCCAGACTCCATTTATAACGATTCATACACTACTACATATCCGGAATACGTTAAAATGTTACAACACCGTATGAAACATACTCGTGACAAGGCTCTTGAATATATCCAAAAATCAAAATCAAATTCGAAAAACTATTATGATTCCCACACTCGACCCGTTGAATACAAGGTCGGAGATTACGTCCTAATAAAAAACCATGTCAGATTACGCAAAGCCTTATCACCAGTATGGAAAGGACCATACAAAGTGGTCAAAATCCATGGTAATCATACACTATCAGTACTCATTAATAGGCGACATGTAAAACACCACTTCGACGAAGTGAAACATGCCAATACCCAGGACACACCTGACACAACCTAAAATCATTACATTATTTTATCTTGTATTTCACACATACTCTTATATACATAAACTTTATACTTATACACATTATACAATTTACCTTATATACAAATTAATATTATATACATAATATTATATCCATGTAAAATCAATCCCTTATATTTTTCCTTTCCAGCATACTGGCTCACGGTCATGCCGAATATGTCCAGCAAATCAACACAAGTTCTGGTATCTACTTTGATCCAATTGGCGAACTTAATATTCGAGTAAGCTATTTAGATATAGTAACACCCTTCGATATTTCCCACATCGAACCCCACATTCAAAATATAAATGCCATATTAGGCACTATACGTTTCATGTGTGGCCAGATCGAAATCGAAGCATCCAATAATTTAGAGTGTCATAACATTTTTCAACCATTAACAATTAGATATAAAGATATAGTTGCCGGGTACTCTGCAATCTCTCACCTAGTAACCAAAAGGTATAAAAGAGCCGCATGGATAGGTGGTATTGGCACTCTATCCAAAACCATATTTGGTACCTTAGACGAAGATGACGCTATCAAATACGATAACGCTATCAGAAATATTCAAGATAATGAAAAAAGATTGAGCTCATTAATAAAAGATAATATATTAGTAACATCCTCATTTTTGAATAAACTAAATAATACTTTACACGAAATCAAAATTAATGAGGGCAGTCTTAAAATAGCTATCGACGAATTCTCCTCCAAATTAAAAAACATGACCTTTGTTACTAATGAATTAATAGTCAAAACAAATATTAACTCAATCTTAAACAGCTTAGAGGCTTGCATACTTGCGTTATCATTTCAACTCGAAGACATAACAAACGCCATCCTGTTGGCTAGTCAAAACATTCTACACCCAGCCATATTACCACCCACATCACTATACCAAGAAATCGTCGATAACTATAGACACTTACCTGTAGGTGTTAAACTTCCTGTTAGCTTATCAATAAACAATATACATACCTTGATGAATATATCTTCTGTTATTTGTTATGGTCTTAATAATAAAATTATGTTTGTTCTGAGAATACCTCTAGTGTCTCCTAAAGATTATGACTTGTTTCATAATATTGCTTTACCTGTACCACATAATGACGTTGATCCAAATTCTTATAGTTTTATTATACCTAGCCATAAGTACATAGCATTGACCAGAGATAAGTCGGAATATTGTAACTTAGACTCACTAAAAGAATGCATCACGATAAGCCCAAGTAGCCGTATTTGTGATGTGACAACCGTTTTTCCGACCGCCGCAAACCCGAGCTGTGAAAGTGAGTTCATGACAAAAGTGATAAGTGTTTTACCAACGCAGTGCAAAACGGACTTCATATACGGACATGTAGATTTGTGGAAGAAACTGTATAATAATAATTGGATTTATGTACAATCCCAAACCAACAAACTATATATAGAATGTCCTGATAAAGAAATGGTCGATATAAATATCCTAGGTACCGGAATGCTTAACATTCCAAATAATTGTATAGCATATTGTAAAAACACAAAATTAATTCCTAGTTTCAACAGTGTAAAATTAAATATAACTATAAATAAATCAGACTTTAGTCTTATAAACGATTCTTGCTGTAATTTAGATAAGATTAAATTGTTATTGAATAATGAGCCTCCAATGAAAATGGAAAATCTAGATTTAGATGTTTTCACTACAGAATTAAAAACTAAATTAAAGTCTATGTCAGATAAAGCTGACGAATTAATAAATGAACCGTATTTTACCAAATATGAGACCCATTATTCAATTTTAACTATTGTTCTTACTTGTGTAATATGCCTTGTTTGTATTTTTAAATTGTATTATTGTATTAAAGCAAACAACCGTCTTACCCGTCTCTGTCCTAAATCCTCAGCATCCGCTCCAATAACCTTACCTGAAAATCCATCTCCAGATCCGGAACCCATCATTCCTGCTAGAATCATTAGAAACATTCCCGAAACCGACAATACTCCATCTCCACGCATTCGAACAAAAATTTGAACATTCCCTTCCTTGTCCTTCCCTAAATTTCCTAAACATCGAAAATATACCCCGATGTTTAGTCTACCCCAGGGAGGTGTTATAGTTATGTAATGCACCCTTACTCGCACACCTCTCGATCCCATTCTGCAATATCAGCATTCCTAATGTTATAAAACTATCCACACGTCATACAGCTCAGATCAGTCCAGTTCCATAATTCAATCCTTCCTGACGTCCCAATTGACGGTTGTGATTTAAAGTGTAATTTCGTTTTTCATTTTTTAAAAACCCTAACTCCGTATCCGTCATAACACGGCGTTACCACGCTCTGAGGCGTTCCATGTAAGGCTTGAAGTGCAAGCGAGAGCGCGGAACGAGCGACAAATTGTTTATTCTTATAATGAATTATTTAAAATTTTTACTTTTTGAAGTGAAACTTCTTTATCGGGGTTGGAAAAAATTTTGCGTTACGCGCCATCTTTATTTCTACGTCACATTTTTGCGTTACGCGCCATCTTTATTTATTTAGTAAATTAGTAATACTTAGTAGTAATCCTGTGTATTGTAACTGTATTTAGTACGAATCCCACACTAGTGTATCATCCCACATTTGGACATAATACAGTGTATACCATTAGAACACATTCTGTACCCACTTCAGTAAGCCACACCCCCAACCGTTTCCAAGCCCCACCCAAAATTTTAAGCCCCACCCACTTTTTTGTAATTTGATCCTTACCCCCCCTCTGGCCTTCCCCTACCCTAAATCCAAAACAGTGCCCAATAGCCTCCCCACGAAACCTCCCCCCCCCGCTTACCCCCACCCTAAAAATTTTACCTCACCCCCCCTACTCATATCTCCGGCATTATCCATCGTAGACCCACCGACCTTGGGTTCATTGGAACCGGCTCGGTGAGGGCTACAATCCTGCCCCAACAGAATTCCCGAATACCCCCTCACAACTTTCCCCACTCAAAAATATTTTAAGGTGCCCAATAGCCTCCCCACGAAACCTAACCCCCCCCCCCCCGCCCCTGCCCCCACCTAAAATTTTTACTTCACCCCCCCTAAACCTATCTCGGCCAATAAAGGTCGTGGACCCACCGAGCTTGGTATCCTCGGAACCGTCTCGGTGAGGGCTACAAATTGGCCCCGATAGAAATCCCAAATTCCCTCAAAAATTTCCCCCCTCCTAAACTTAAACTTTATTTAATTTAGCTTTATTTTACCAATTCTGTAAATTTGTAAATAGTAGATCATTTTGCGAAAAATGATGTCATAAAGAAGTTTCACTTCTTACGTGTGTACACTAATACACACACACATTTTTTTTTATAACAAATTACAATTAAATTTGCAAAAATAATTAAGTAACTAATTGAAAAAAATTAATTATATTATTAAAATAATAAAATCAAAATTTTAATTTTAACAATTGATCAGCAATTTAAACAATAAATTTTATTCAAGTATTTTGTTGTATTTTTATTTTTTAAATTTAAAATGATTTTCATAGATTTTATTTTAGTATTAAACATGCTTAAGAAAGATACAAATATGTTGGTTGGAAGATAAATAATAAATAAGTAATAATAATAATAAATAAATACACCCAACAGTCACATACATAGTCCCACATTAAGTATTAAGATCAATTTAGTCTTGTGTCGCAGGTATCAGAAACTCTGATAACATAAATACAAACCATTGTGGTTTCTTGGTGTTATTTGACAGCCTCCGTGGCGCAGTTGGTTAGACGCCGGCTGTGAAACAAGAAGCCGCGGGTTCGATCCCCGCACCGAGACAAATATTTGTGTGATCCTCAGGTATTTGTTTCGGGTCTGGGTGTTTGTGAGACCGAAAAGTCTCTCCTAGTTTCTGATACACGACACAAGACTCGATCTTAGTGTGGGGTCAGGACTATGTATGTGACTGTTGGGTGTATTTATTTATTTATATCTCAAACAGTGTATACTTATGTACACGTATTTTTAAATGTTGTTTGTATTGAAATAAAACTAATTTTTACGGATTTTATCGCGATTTGGTTTAATTTTTCCATTTTTTAACTTCCCGACGTTTCGATTGCTTCCAGCTTTCGTTGTCACGGGGCGGACTGACAGTTTATTTCAATGTGTAACATTCGCGTAAATCTAACAAACTACTATGGTATTTTATAGTTCCAAACTTCGCCACAAGCCAACTTATTGCACATGATATGTGGTTTCCGACGTTTCTTTTTGTATTTATTTAATTACCCCACTTAAAGAATAAGAATAAGAATAATTTATTTGTATAACATAGGTAGGTACATTGATGATCTTAAATAAATATTATGAACTCTATATTTTGCCATAAAGGCGTACAAATATTAATATTTAAAATTTTACAGTTACGAATTACATAGATAATAGTTAGTTATTATTAATTTAAGATAATTTACATTGACATTAATTTAAAACATAATTACGCAAAAATAAAGAAAAATAAAAACACTTATTCTAACACATCATTTAGGAACTGTTCAATAAAGTTCAATGACTTATTTCAAAACAGGAAAGATCCGTGTTAAACCAATTTAAGATTTTGATTTTATTTTATTGCGATCAATGGCGAGACGATCATGCCATTCGCGTGATGGTGAGCGATACGACCGCTCATGGACAGTAGCAAAACCAAACACCACCATGAATTACAAAGCAATGCTTGGCATTTCACTGCGTTCGCCATCCTGAGACATAAGTCTCAATATATCCAGTAGTTACTCCGGCTACAATGTCTTTTAAAACGGAACACAACAGTGCATTTACTGTTGTTTGGAGAAATAGACATTGCGGTGGTACCCAGGCGGCCTCTCACATATGAGATACCACCAGTAAAGTGAAGTTTAGCAACATAACCTCGGAAGTTCATGCTTGTATTAAAGAACAAAGATGTCGCTAATAGTACACAGGCCCAGCCAAGGGCGGGTCTAGGGCGGATCCAGGGGGTCATGACCCCCCCCCCCCCCGGGGTGACTCCAGATTGACAGATTTTTTAAAATATATCGTTGAATTTTACTAAAAAATTCGTAAAAAATCACAGGTGTAACAAACTTTGAAATAACCACGTTTAAATGTTGTTTTAATCTAATTCGAGTACTTAGTTCTATCCCCGCACCGAAACAAATATTTGTGTGATCCACGGGTACTTGTTTCGGGTCTGGGTGTTTGTGAGACCGAAAAGTCTCTTGTAGTTCCTGATACGACACTAGACTCGATCTTAGTGTGTGGTCAGGACTATGTATGTGACTGTTGGGTGTATTTATTAATTATATGACCCCCCCTGACATGAAAGCTGGATCCGCCGTTGGGCCCAGCTTTCTCCATCACAAAATAAAGAGCATATTGCCGTTATTAGTTCAAGCCACAATAACCTTCTATACGGACATTTTCTAAACAGCCCGTTGGTTAGACGTCAGCTGTGAAACAAAAAGCATTTGTAACCAGAGTTGGTGTGACCAGTGCCCCTAGCCGGAACATTTTGAAGTATCGTATAGTATCGTAAACGTTTCCCGCTGTCAAATTTTAGTTCCAAATACGCTCACAATGGCGCTGTTTAAATTCCCATACAAAATTTTACTATTACTATTCTATTACGATACTGCAAAATGTTCCGGCTAGGGGCACAGAATGGTTAGTGCCTGATTAGTGAATGACTGCCTTAGTGGCGTAGTTCTGCAGTACGACTACAAAGCTGAGGTCTCGGGTTCGAATCCCGGGTCCGGCAGTGATGTTGGGTTTTCCTATTCATTATCAGCCCGGAGTCGGGTATTTGTGCCCGTGGCGATAGTGCCCCCTATCACATCATGGGACGGAACATACAAGGCGAAATGTGGGTGTCCTGGTGGCGCCTCTGCCTACCCCCCTTCTGGGATAAAGGCGTTAGTTTATGTATGTATGCAGAACTGTTAGTTACCGTTATTTTGGCAAAAACGGTGAAAGTTTGGCATTTCCAGTTTACATTTTTGTATGACCTAATGAAGGTTGTTTAAGGAAATTTAAATATTGTGAATTACCGTTTTAATGCCTTTATATTGAAACATATTTTAAAACTAAACGTGTCAATTTGCTGTCTGCTGTGGATGAGATTATTTGTTTGAGCAAATCTAATTTAATGTTTATCTATATTTTGAAGAATCTGGCATTCAAATCATACATATGTACATATATAAACTCACGCCTTTTCCCCAAAAGCTTAGGTAACGCTGCTACCAGGACACCCACGTTTCGCCTTGTATGTTCCGTCCCACGATGTGATAGGGGGCGAGCCTTTCGCCATATCTAGCACAAATTCCTGACTCCGGGCTGATAATGAGTAAAAATATCCAATATCACTTTGCTCGAACCGGGATTTGAACCCGAGACCTCAGCTCTGTAGTCGTACCGTAGCGAAACTACGCCACCGAGGCAGTCAAACTGTACAACTGGTAATTTATATTTAAGTCTTTATACAGGGTATATCAAGACTGCGACCGAAAACAAAGCCGGGTGGTAGTTTTAGTGGTTACAGACACAATGCAAATAATAAATTCGCAAAATAAGGGACAGATTTTTTTTTGCAATTTTTAAAAAATCATTGTATTTGGGTAGTAAATACCCAGTTATTGCGAAAATAGTAATTTAAACCCTAACGTACCATTGCGTCTTAAAAAATAAAAAGTTGTACATCATAATTTTAGGAAAACTATGTACTTATCACCCAAATACGACGATAAGTAAAAAATTACCAAAAAAAGTTGACGATTTTTTTAACGAAATTTTTAGTTTCATTGTGTCTGAAGTCACTAATACTAACACCTGGCTTCGTTTTCGGTCGCGGTCTTGATATACCCGGTATATTTAAGTTGTTTTTCATGGTGTACTTTAAAGTAATAACAATAATACCTAAACTATTCTCTTACCATTCGATTCCAGCGAATGACTTGATATAATTTCGTCCCAATGATAACACACGCAGTTATAAATCAATCAAATACAGGGTATATCAAGACCGCGACCGAAAACGAAGCCAGGTGGTAGTATTAGTGACATCAAACACAATGCAAGTAAAAATTTTACAAAAAGTCGTCAATTTTTTTTGTTATTTTTTACATATCGTCGTATTTGAGTGATTAAACATAGTTTTCCTAAAATTATGATGTACAACTTTTTATTTTTTAAGACGCAATGGTACGTAAGGGTTTAAATTACTATTTTTGCAAAAACTAGGTATTTACCCCTCAAAAACGAGGATTTTTAAAAAATTGTAAAAAAAAATCCGTTGCTTATTTTGCAAAATTTTTAGTTGCATTGTGTCTGTAGCCGCTAAAACTACCACCTGGCTTCGTTTTCGGTTGCAGTCTTGATATACCCGGTATAAGTGTCAATGAACAGTCAATGAAACTTGGTTGAAGGAAACCAACTTTTGACACGTGACATGACTACTGGACATAATGAGACTTAACATCTTACGTCTCAGGATGGCGAGCGCAGTGGAATAGCATAGCTTTGTAATTCATGGTGTTGTTTGATTTTGATCCATGAGCGGTCGTATCGCTTACCATCAGGCGAACGGCATGCTCATCTCGCCTATATATATCTATATCTATATCAGCCCATATACGTCCCACTGCAGGGCACGGGCCTACTCTACAATCGAGAGAATCGATTGAGAGTGGTTAGGCCATATAGTCCACCACGCTGGCCTAGTGCGGGTTGGCGGACTTACATACCGTAGAAATTGTTTAAAATCGCTACGGTATGCAGGTTTCCTCACGATGTTTTCCTTCACCGTTAAAGTGCGTGGTGATTGACTATCAATACACACATAACTCCGAAAAGTCAGAGGTGAGCCCTGGGATTTGAACCCGCGACCACCGTGAACATGTAGGCAGCCGCGTCTGGTCCGTTACCAACAGGCCACCACGCACTATCGCACTCATCTCGCCATTCACAGTTATTAAAAAACGTGATACATGTACTCGCGGCATTTATTACATTCAAGTTTGTGGGTCCTTGCACGCAGCATGCAAAAAACTACAAAATGATAAATGTTAAAGAACCGGAAAACAATTAACTATTTGTAAAACACTAGCGGCTCGGCCCGGTTTCGCTCGGGTGCAGATAGTTTTTGAGTCCAGTCCATATCATCAACTTATTATAGCTTTCGCAGCGCACGCGATGTAAACAATATTTTAGGTAATTGTTTTACACCTTGAGTTACAATTAACATTACTGGAGTTTTAGTATGAATCCCATTTTTTTAAATAATATAGCCTATGTCACCCGGGGATAGTGTAGCTTCCCAACAGTGAAAGAATTTTTCAAATCGGTTCAGTAGTATCAGAGCTTATTCAATGCAAACAAACAATCAAATCTTTCCTCTTTATAATATTAGTATACATACAATTACGATCCCAAATACCAGACCAATTACTTTACACAAACACGGTAAACTGAAAAAGGTCAAAAGTACCCTGAACCGACGAGAATGCATGAAGAGATTGATGAAAGTGGATGAAGCGAAAGTGATATGTCAGGATCGAGCATAGAGGTGATCCATAGTCTCTGCCCACGCCTATGGGATACAGGCGTGACGATTATGTATATGTATGTATAAACTGAATAAATAAATAAATAAATACACCCAACAGTCACATACATAGTCCTGACCCCACACTAAGATCGAGTCTTGTGTCGTGGGTATCAGAACTACGAGAGACTTTTCGGTCTCACAAACACCCAGACCCGGAAGAAATATTTGTAGGCCGCACAAACATTTCTCTTGGTGCGGGGATCGAACCCGCGGCCTCTCGTTTCACAGCCGGCGTCTAACCAACTGCGCCACGGAGGCTGTCAAATATAAATAGTAATATTTATCATAAGCTTTCATTTTCTTTATTATACATTGCCCTTTCTTTCTTCTCATAAATCTATTCAATAGTTGTCTGGTAGAGATTGCATAAGACCGCCATTTGTACTTTGTTGTCTAATTATCTCTTTATATTGTTGTAATTAGTGCAAATTTAGTTTGCAATAAAGAATAAAAACGATAATTAAATAAATTCAAAGTAAATGATAAGTGTCATAGAGAATTGTATTGATTTGTAGAAGTGGAACACTTATAACTTACTTTAGACTTCGAATATTCATTCGAACTTCATTTCAGATCATAGTCATCTCCAGAATTATGTGACTGTTGGGTGTATTTATTTATTTCAATTCGTGCCGGATAAAGCGTCTGTTCGGTACCGTTTTTATTGCAATGAATGGCAAAACGAGCATGCCATTCGCCTGATGGTAAGCGATACGACCACTCATGGACAGTAGAAAAACCAAACAACATGAATTACAAAGCAATGGTTGGGAATCCACTGCACTCGCCATCCTGAGACATAAGATGTTAAGTGTCAATACGTCCAGCAGTTACATACATAAACTCACGCATTTATCCCAGAAGGCGTAGGCAGAGGTGCTACCAGGACACCCACATTTCGCCTTGTATGTTCCGTCCCACGATCTGATATCACTATCGCCATATCGGGCACAAATTCCTGACTCCAGACTGATAATGAATAGAAAAATCCAATATCACTTTGCCCCACCCGGTATTCGAACCCGAGACCTTAGCTCTGTCGTACCGTAGTAAAACTACGCCACCGAGGCAGTAGTTACTCTGGCTACAATGTCCTTCAAACCGGCATCTGGTACACAGACAGCCGGATAGGACGGATATCGAATATTTAGCGGGACTTTTAAACCCGGAAAACTAAATCTCACAGGCAAGGCGCAAGCAATTGTAGGTAAAATTTAAACATTTTTCCGCTACTACGTAAATGCGGGAAAATGGAAATAAATTACTCATAAGTTGCAGATTATTGCAAAACTTTACACCATTCTTATACAATTACTAAGATCGAGTCTTGTGTCGTGGGTATCAGGAACTACGAGAGACTTTTCGGTCTCACAAACACCCAGACCCGAGACAAATACCTGTGGATCACACAAACACAGTCGGCGTCTAACCAACTGCGGCACGGAGGCTGTATTTCGGGTTCTGTGCATCATCCATCAGCCAAAGGAAGTTCACTACTGAACATAGGCCTCCCCAATGATTTCCACAGTGTTGGAGGCAGCCTGCATCCAGCGACGTCTCGCCCTTTACCAGTTCTGTGTATATCCGAATACAATCACATAGACGTCTCGCGTCGGTAGATACTCTATCTACGCTGCGCTTAACATCAGTGCCCCTAGCCGGAACATTTTGAAGTATCGTATAGTAATACTCGTATAGTATCGTAAACGCTTCCCGCTGTCATATTTTAGTTCCAAATACGCTCACAATGGCGCTGTTTAAATTCCCATACAAAATTTTAATATTACTATTCTATTACGATATTGCAAAATGTTCAAGGCGTATTGTTGTCATTATATCGAGAAAGTATAAAAAGTATAAATAGTTGTACTACGGTAGGACTACAAAGCTGTGGTCTCGGGTTCGAGTCCCGGGTCGAGCAAAGTGATTTTGGGTTTTTCTATTCATTATTAGGCCTGAGTCAGGATTTATGCCCGATATGGCGATAGGCTCGCCCCCTATCACATCATGGGACGGAACATACAAGGCGAAATGTGGGTGTCCTGGTCGCGACTCTGCCTACCCCTTCTGGGATGAAGGCGTGAGTTTATGGATGTATGTTGTTTCAAAAAACAATTGAAGTAATTAAAAGTTACGCCAATTCAAGAACCAATTCCCGACGGTATTTGTCAAGTTTCCACTTTTGAGAAATACTTTTTATTTTTAAAAGTATTTCGTTAAAATTAAGCAAAGAGTTTGCATTCAACGTAAACTATATTCAAATAATAATAAAACCAAGACAATTATACCTAACCAGATTAAAAAAAAAAGAAACTAACGACGCGGCTTGGCAATCAAGTTATTCGATACACACATCAAAATCCTTTTTTATGTATTGCATATTTCAAAAACTTGGCTAAAAGGATTCATATTCAACTATAATTAAAAACGGAATCATTATAAAAACAATGTAAAAAAAGATCACTCATTATTCTAATTTTTTTTGGTTCCAAATTTGAAAATTACCTCAATTTTACAGCTCGTACTTTATAGTTCACCAAAAAGGTTAGTATAAAATTAAAATCAAATAAAAAACATAACGGACTTAACGGAGTCTTATGTAAAAAAAGCATATTAAATGTGCTTACCAAAGTAAATCAACTTGAAGTTAACCGAGTATCACTGTAAACGTCTTGCAAGATCGAGCACGCAATATGTACACACGTTATGAGATACGATCTCTTAGAGATGCGAATTATAATCGTGGTAATAATCGAATAATTAATCGACTGTAGAATCAATTACAGACTGAATTACTCAGAGTATAGACTAGACTGTTACCTGAAACGAAGTTAGGTAGTAGTCATTTCAGACACAATGCAACTAAAAATGTCGCAAAAAAAAAGATAGTTTGTAATTTTTTACCTATCGTCGTGTTTGGATGGTAAATAGTAGTTTTTCTAAAAACAATAATGTTTACTTTTTTTTTTAAAGACGCAATGGTACGCAAGAGTTGTATGATTATTTTAGCAAAAACTATGTATCTACACTTAAAAAGAAACGTCACCGTTTTATTCAAAAAAATTGGCTTCGTTGTGTCTGTAGTTACTAAAACTTACCGCCTGGCTTCGTTTTCGGTCGCAGTGTAAGTATATACCCCGTATGCAACGAACGAAGCTTAATAATATGCTTGAAGTATACTTGAAATTAGGGCATGTAATATCGGATGATTTTCGATTCCGGAACTGAGTAACGATACTACTGGTTCGATTTCGGAATTCCGGAACTGGTTCCGGAATTTTTAAAAAAGTATAAAAAATGAAAATAAATAAATAAATAGACATTAAATTGTTTTGTTAAAACAAATCTTTATTATAAAAACTAAATAAATCGACAAAACTCTTGATTGAGATCAATTATACAGCCTTCTATTAGGTTTTTCTTAGTAAATATAACAATAAATAATCAACTTTTCAATAATAATTATAGCAAAATCAACGTGTGCTATTTGCAATTGCAATGTACCTAGCTCATTAAATAACTATCCAATAAAATACTGATGAATATAAGATTCAACAACAAACAATGAACAAAATTAAGAAGTTCTCCTCTTCTGAGATCATGAAAATAGGTTTAAAGAACAAAACTTAAACTTAAATTTAAAAAACTCTAAACTTACACTGTCGTATTTTTTGGAAATTGAGATCAATTAAATCAACTTATATTAAAAAGAAATATAAAGTAAATAAGACAAGAATCACTTTTTCAGAAAAGATAGCTCTTGTTGATAATGTGTTCTCAAGAGTATCAGAGCATCTAACATTTTGTCTGAGAGCGAGCTTCGTAGGCGATTACAAAAGTACCCGGCACACGAAAATACTCTTTCGCTCTCAACACTTGTAAGAAGAACACCTAAAATATAATTGTATGCCTGTGTCAAATAAATACCACGTTCTCCACCATTATCGTACATGGGTTTCTCAACTTTTACGAATCCAGCAAGATCAAAATATCGTTTTTGATTCGTGCGAGGTTCTTTGCATTTACTGAGTTCTTTATCCAGCTGTTCTTGCAGTGTTGATTCATTGACTTCAGCTTCAGTAACACCTATATTACATACTTCGGCATCACCTTCATCGTTGATCTCACTTGATACGGCATTATCTTTGTACTTCTCTAGTTGCAGCACATTTCGCAAGAGAGTACAAATATGAAAATTTTATTATTGTGGTAACTTATCTTAACAATTATATGAGTATCGGATTGCGATATTTACTTCAGTTCCGGAATTGTAATATCGTAAAAAAACATTCGAAGTTCCGGAGTTACGAAATCTCGGAATTCCGGGATCCACGCCCTACTTGAAATGTGCAAGAATAGTGACAAATTAAGCAATATTTAAATATTATGGTATATATGGCTTGTGGTACAGGGCTATTCTAATAATAAAACCAGCGGTATCTCATTACACTTGTTACTTAGCCAAAGCATATGTCATTAAGTAGATTTCTGTTTGTTATTTATTTATTTAAATCTTTATTGTACACAGTAAAATATAATACAGGAACAGAAAAAAAAAAAATACAAATGGCGGTCTTATCGCATAAAGCCATGTCTTACAGACAACCATGGGATGGATTTAAAAGACGGAGAAAGAGAAAGAGAGGGCAGTGTAAAAAAAAAGAAATTAAATAAATAAAGAATGGAAGCCAAATAAAACTAATTAAACATATAAATATAAATACACAGACATTCCATACTTACATAACAAATAAAATAAATACATAAAAAAATAGACATACATACATACATTATATACAAAATATAAAGAGAATTCAGATGTAGGAAATAATAATGAAATCAGTTTAAAGAGAGAAGTAGTGTTTGTTAATTTAGTTTAAGGAAGGAATTTAATAAATGTTCTTATTTTTTTTTTTTTAATGCGAGGTACTTATCTTTCTTTGAATTTGATTTCAAAATTATCGTGAAATGAATAAGTACTTCGATATAATGTTGATAAACTTAATTAATACTGTACTTTATGGTATAACTAAGCTCATTACCTCTCATATGCCGATCACGGGGTTCTGCTACAGTCGAGAGATCTATTGAGAGGGCTTAGGCCACGGAGGATTTGTTTTGTATTTGCCTATGCCATAGACCACGGCCTAGTGCCGGTTGGCGGCCTTCACATACAAAAACTATTACAAAGACCTCTTTATAATGCATTTATTAACCATTACTATAGAGTATAGAGTAGCATACTTAAAATCGATTAATCATCGATAATCGATACTTTTGATTCGATTACATCTCTAGTATATTATACCAGTTTTTGCAATAATAATACACAGTATGCGGAAAATTATCTCGTGTTTTTAATGGCTTTTAATGTATCATATATCATTATATTACCTATCAGATGTTTTAACCTAAGTTCAACTTCAATTTATCTTTTAACTTTCAACTCTTTTACAACGAATTTTCTCTCTTTTTCTTCAGCTATAGTTTACTGTTAAATAATATAGTCCCAAAAGGCCATCGCGACATTATAATTTGTCTATTCATTTGAAAAAGTACGTTTTGTTTTATCAAATATGTTTTGTTACGGCTTTAAATAGGTGTTGATTTTATTTGCCTCTACTGCTCTTATTTCGGAGTCGTGTGTGTATTAATTGTTCCACCACGCATTATAAACTACGAAATCTTTAATTTAACCGTAGATTGAACAGGAGGCCCTTTCTCAGTAGCGGTCATTGATATCAATGTTGCACTAGATAAGACATTCAGTACAAAAAATGTGTCCCACCTACTTGCGGTGCATGCACCACACATGAATCAGTTTGCTTCGTGACAGTGACAGTGCAGTACGCCTTATCGCATACGTTTAAAAGTAATAAATGAATGTTTCGTCTAACCGAAAGCAAATCGTCTGAAGTTACAATATTTTAATAAAATACCAGGTAAGTGATGTAATATTGCAGTGTGCTTTTAAAATACGGGGGCACTTTATTTCTTTGACGTGTCTCGTCTATCGGTAGAATATAAGTCAATGGTAGCGATTTTGAGTTGATGATAAAGTCTTTAACTGTCTTTGGATGCCTTAATAAAACAATCTGATGTCTTAACAATTTGATATGTCAATTTGCAATTTGCGTTTAATTAAATAAATACCTATTATGATCATTAATATTATAGAATCAAATCGTTATCTATGACGAATATTTGCACACCATTTTGAATATGGTAGAATGTATTTAGAGCCAGTTCATATTGGCACCTACTATGTACACTATATTCTAGCAAATAAATTATTTGAAGTTATTTGAATTTTAATTGTAGACAGAATGCACAGCATGCAGCTTAAATAACCTGTCAGTACAAACACATAACAAAAAAATAATTTATGAGCTATTTTATTATTCCCAATATAATCCCCGAGAATAATTTCCAACCACGTTCGCGCTACGAACGAGTTTGCAGTGGATTTAATGGCAGCACTCTACTGATACCAGTTATTGACCCCCGGTGTCGTTTACAAGTGTACACAAATACGGCACTTATTATACATACACCGCCCATTGCTAGGTTTAGTACCATCCAAGCTCTGGGCGACATTGCTGGCTCATCATGGCCCATTTTTAGGGCATTCCCGGAGAAATTTATGAGGCAATCTTGATTGTTAGGGTAAGTTTATGTGAATTTTTTGGGGCACTTCTGTGATTTTTCTAGGGCTTTCTGGGTGAAATTGCGGTGCGCACAATTCTGCCATCCATGCATTGCAAAAATAGCACAAAAACAAATAACGTAGCCTTGCGGTGCCCCTTTATTTCTGGTGCCCTGGGCGATTGCCTCACCACACCTTATCCTAACGGTTCTATTGATACCATTACATTAAGTTTGTTCACGATTTCCAATAGACACTCAATTGTCTTTTAACATTTTCCTTTTGTTTCGATACTGGAGTTCAGTAGGCCAATTTACGTAATTAAATAAGTTCAGTTGCAGTGCAGTTGCAGTTAAGTTTCGATCAAAACAGCCGTTTTTGTATTCTCGTAATTTAGACAACCGCTGTCAGATACGCTCGCGTCAAGTTCGCGTCACGCGATCGCTTTAGCGTATTCTACGGCTGCGCGTTTTATACATGCGTGATTCAGATCGCAACTTGATTGGTTCATTTGACGTCTCCAATGACAGTTTAGTCCGACCAACGTGCAGCACATGCGCAGTTTATGCATATCTTACGCGCAGCTAAACAATTACAAGAATACCATTTTGACGTACGTACCGTTAAGACTTAAACCTAATCGAAACTGCATCGGAACTTGATCGGTGCGTCAATAAATTACGTGAATTAGCCTACAGATCTTTCGTCTGTACTTTTATGTTAGTTTTAAGAGTTTAGTAGCTTTAAGCTATGAGGTACTGTAGGTGAAAAGTGGTTGTGAATGAGATTTTATGGATTCGGCCTCTGCGTTGAGAAGAATATTTTCATGATCGCTAAATGTTTATTCCAAATCTGGTTACGGGTTACAGTTCCCCTTGGCGATGTCACATGGAAGGGAAGTACCTACCTTAAATTTACTGAAAAAGGCATAATTTTAATTAACAAAACAATTTTAAACTGCTTTCAAAGATTTTGGAATAATCCAATGTCTGAAGCGGGAATTGAACCCACCATGTGGTAAAAACACCCATAATTTTACGATACCAATCAAAATCATGTTTTAAATACTTTTTGTAAACTAAATCTTTTGCTAATTCCATTTAAAATTCCAGTGGGCTTAGGTCTGGGTAATGAGTTGCATGGTCTTCAATATATTTAAGTTGCTATTTTATTTGGAGAAAAATAATGCTTATTATCGAGTCTTTTGATTGGTATCGTAAATTGATGGGTGGTTTTTATTCGCCACATGGCGGTTTCGATGCCCGCTTGAATTGCAGAAATGAGATTATTCTTTGTCTATCTACAATATTTAAGATACTTCCCCTCAATGTGTCATCGCTGTGGGACGCCCGGTATAGTCCATGACTGTCCACATGAACTACAATGTTATGAACCATAAATAGACGTAAAAAATACGGTGTGAAGAATTTAGAACTCTTAATATTAGTGATGCTAAGTAAATCCACTTTTCTCGATCAACAACTGTGACTAACATTTTAATTTTTAACAATGGTCATGGTTCTTCTCAGTCTGCAATTCGAATCGACTACACTGTCCGATGTATAGAGGCCATCGAATAAAGACACGAGAATGACCGAGCATCAAGTTTCTTTTGTGCGCCACAATATACATTAAAACGTCGCGACGAAATCCAAGAAGCTTCTCACAATGTTCCTAAAAGGGAAAAAATGTGTGTGTGTATTAGTGTACACACGTAAGAAGTGAAACTTCTTTATGACATCATTTTTCGCAAAATGATCTACTATTTACAAATTTACAGAATTGGTAAAATAAAGCTAAATTAAATAAAGTTTAAGTTTAGGAGGGGGGAAATTTTTGAGGGAATTTGGGATTTCTATCGGGGCCAATTTGTAGCCCTCACCGAGACGGTTCCGAGGATACCAAGCTCGGTGGGTCCACGACCTTTATTGGCCGAGATAGGTTTAGGGGGGGTGAAGTAAAAATTTTAGGTGGGGGCAGGGGCGGGGGGGGGGGGGGGGGTTAGGTTTCGTGGGGGGGCTATTGGGCACCTTAAAATATTTTTGGGTGGGGAAAGTTGTGGAGGGGGAATTCGGGAATTCTGTTGGGGCAGGATTGTAGGCCTCACCGAGCCGGTTCTAATGAACCCAGGGTCGATGGGTCTACGATGGATATTGGCGGAGATAGGAATAGGGGGGGTGAGGTAAACATTTTAGGTGGGGGTAGGGGCGGGGGGGGGGGGGGGGTTAGGTTTCGTGGGGAGGCTATTGGGCACCTTAAAATATTTTTGAGTGGGGAAAGTTGTGAGGGGGTATTCGGGAATTCTGTTGGGGCAGGATTGTAGCCCTCACCGAGCCGGTTCCAATGAACCCAAGGTCGGTGGGTCTACGATGGATAATGCCGGAGATATGAGTAGGGGGGGTGAGGTAAAATTTTTAGGGTGGGGGTAAGCGGGGGGGGGGAGGTTTCGTGGGGAGGCTATTGGGCACTGTTTTGGATTTAGGGTAGGGGAAGGCCAGAGGGGGGGTAAGGATCAAATTACAAAAAAGTGGGTGGGGCTTAAAATTTTGGGTGGGGCTTGGAAACGGTTGGGGGTGTGGCTTACTGAAGTGGGTACAGAATGTGTTCTAATGGTATACACTGTATTATGTCCAAATGTGGGATGATACACTAGTGTGGGATTCGTACTAAATACAGTTACAATACACAGGATTACTACTAAGTATTACTAATTTACTAAATAAATAAAGATGGCGCGTAACGCAAAAATGTGACGTAGAAATAAAGATGGCGCGTAACGCAAAATTTTTTCCAACCCCGATAAAGAAGTTTCACTTCAATAAAACAAACAAATAATTTGTTAATATTGAAAACTTGTTTTCAAAACAAAAACTCAAAACAAAATGGAGGCAATACCTAGACATTGCGATGATCAAAACCTGATTTTTATGTAAATTTTATATTTTTTGCTAAATGTTTATATTACCTACCGAAGTTCGAGTCATTATTATTTTATTAAACTTTAAAAGAATGTAACTTATGACTATTTTTTATTATGATGATCGGCGAGACGAGTATGCCGTTCGCCTGATAGTAAGCGATACGACCGCTCATGGACTGTAGCAAAACCAAACACCATGATTTACAAAGCAGTGCTTGGCATTCCACTACGCTCGCCATCCTGACACATAAGATGTTAAGTAATATGTCCAGTAGTTACTCTGGCTACAATGTCCTTCAAACCGGAACACAACAGTGCATTTACACTGCTGTTTGTTTGGAGAAATAGACATTGCGGTGGTACCTACCCAGGCCTCTCACATATGAGAGACCTACCAATAAAAAAATCAGTAGAGTTAGAGATACCAGTAAAATTCTTGAACTAGACATTGTATGATGAAAAGCAGTGGAGTTTTAACATTTAAATAATGAAAAGGTTAATAACATATAACCCGTCGGAAATATCTGTGGACCTAGCTGGAATATACATCCACTATGTTTTTACATACATACATACATAAACTCACGCCTTTATCCCCGAAGGGGTAGGCAGAGGCGCCACAGGGATACCCACATTTCGCTTTGTATGTTCCGTTCCACGATGTGATAGGGGGCGAGCCTATCGCCATATCGTTCTTTACACCTAAAAATAATTTTGAGATGGATGCGAAATATATTTTTCTTATTTTAATTCAGTTTCTTTAAACTCTATATTTTGAATTTGCTGACCCTATGCTCCAATGACGTCAATTAGCCAGGTGAACAGATATTTTCGACGGGTACTATGTATATTTCTTCATCTAATAAAAACTCAAATAACGATTCTATTTTGTTTTGACACATTAATTAATGTTTATCTAAAATCTTAACTATTAAATATTGCAAAGGTTTTTTATAATGTTTCATATTTTTTGCTTTATATTTTTCAATTTGGTATAAGTTTACTATTATTATAAATAGGAAAGATTTGATTGTATGTTTGCACTGAATAGGCTCCGAAACTACTGAGCCGATTTGAAAAATTCTTTCGCTGTTGGGAAGCTACACTATCTCCGGGTGACATAGGCTATATAATATTTTCAATAATGTTAGGGATCCTTCCTAAAACTAAAACAATGTAACCCAAGGTGTAAAAAAATTACCTACAATATTGTTAACATCGCGTGCGCTGTGAAAACTATATGTTGATGATATGGACTGGACTCAAAAACTACCTGCATCCGAGCGAAGCCGGGCGAAGCCGCTAGTATTGTATAAGTTTTAAATAATTTAAATCATGAATATTATCTATACATATAATATATTTGTAACCGATAAATGTTTGTACATGGAAGATGAATGGGAAAAACCAATATGGGTCTGTATTAACGTAATAGAACCTAAAACAATGATTTTTAGATTTTCGTCTGTTTGTCTGTGCGGTTGTACGCGATGAACTCAGAAAAAGCTTAACAGATTTCAATGTTTGGTATGCAGGTAGCTGACACCCTGGATTAACACTTAGGCTACATTTTATCCCGAAAAATTTAGTGATCCCGTGGGATGAGGAAAAAATTTCAATATATTTGTTACTTTTTTGTACTCAAAGGGATGGAATGGGACTGGATTACATGCCTTGAGTGAGAATGAGACGGGACGGGTGGGATATATCAGGACGGGACGGGATGTGAAATTCCAAATAAAGTTAATCACGCAGACGAAGTTTGCGAGCAGAAGCTAGTGTAAAATATATTTGTATAATGGTTTCTTAGATTTACGCGAATGTTACACATTGAAATAAAACTATTTTATACGGATTTTATCGCGATTTGGTTAAATTTTTACATTTTTTAACTTCCCGACGCGACGTTTCGATTACTTTACAGCTTTCGTGGTCACGGGGCGGACTGAGGTATTAGTCATCCAGTCAGTCAGTCCACAGACCACAGGTATTTGTTTCGGGCCTGGGTGTTTGTGAGATCCAAGTGTCTCGTAATTTCTGATACACGACACAAGACTCAATCTTAGTGTGGGGTCAGGACTATGTTTGTGACTGTTGGGTGCATTTATTAGTTATTTAATTAAATAAAGAGGTACAATTACATAGTAATGATCGCACACATCAAGTCTTGTGTTTCATCTGAAACTAGGGCCTTTTCCATCTCACAAACATTCAGACATGAAACAAATACTTGTGAGCACATAGATGAGTATTCGGGTTCGTATCGGCGGCCTCTCGTTTCACAGCGGTCTTCTAACCAATCAGGCTGTCCGTCAAAAACCTTAAAAGAAGACGGTTTCGAAAGCACACCCTCAAAGGCAACGCTATGGAAAATGGGATAAACATTTTAGAAATACTAAAAATGTGACAATATTTTGAATAAAAATAATTATATTGTTTTGTATTACATTCGGAAATATCTGTGGACCTGAATAATTAACGTCATTGGAACATCAGTTCAGCAAATTCAAAATATAGTTGAAACAAATTGAATTTAAATAGAAAAACGAATAGAAAATAGAATTCGCATCCATCTCAAAACGTTTTTAATGTAAAATAACATAGTAGATAGATACATACACATAGATAGATACACAAAAAAATGAAATATGAACCGCATTCCAGCTAGATATTTCCGACAGTTTATATTACAATAAGAATATATTTAATTAGTTTGTGCAAAAGAAGGCATGATTCCGGCCAGGATCGAACTGGCGGCCTTCTGCGTGTAAAGCAGATGTGATAACCACTACACCACGGAACCAGGTATTGTGGTTGTCGAAATTATCAATATTATTCTCTTTTTAACTGTATTCAAAAATAAATGAACTCATTTCGCAAAAATCATGTTTTTCCTCTTGATAAATTATATTATTAAACTCAATGATATGGAATTTTAAATGTTTAAAGAAGGTAGAAAAACGCAGCTTAATATGTTAATTGAAACAGTTTTTATATAAGTAAATGTTTTTCCTCTAAATTCCTGATGTATTAAATTAAATTTTAATATTATTATACGTTAAAATAAAATTAATATTGATGGGAACGGCATCTGTTGTCCCAGAGGCGTACTATTTCATCTTATTATCAACTGGCATTTTTTATAGTTTTAAAATGTTAAACTAGATGGCACTGTGTACCATTTAAAAAAAAAGGGTTTTGACATTCTTAATATCCATTATAAGGGCAAAAGTCGAACTTAAAATCTTATAATTATTTTGATTTAAATAAATTAAAAAACATGTCATACATTTTTCGAAAGAATTCATAAATTTTGTAGCGACATCTGTTGGAAACTACACCAACTAAAATTATATTTAGTCAGCAAGCTTGCATTTTTTGTTCTAGTACTGGTCAATCTCCTAGATGGCGCTATGTTAAAAATACAACGTAAAACAAATCATTCAAAAACTACGTTGCTTTAATAACTAAAAATACCAGAATATGTTGTCTTTTCTTCGCTATATCTATTAAAAGACATTTTATTGTTTACATGAGTGTTAAATTCACGTTTTCCTACATAAATCAGATTGGATCACGTGGATAAACTTGTATTTAGAACCGGTGTGTGAGTTGTTTACAAGCCTGCATGCATGACGTAATCAGCATTTGATAAACTTGTTTACTGAACTTAAGTGCATACATTTGATTTTTAAAATGTTGTCAGGATTAGTGACAGCCCAAAATAATTTGTGAATTATTCATATCTCTATCAGCCCTTGAATGTCTCATTGAAGGGCACCTTAAGAGTACGGTTGAGAGGGGCCATAAGTCCACCACGCTGGCCTAGTGCGCGTTGGCGAGCTTTACATACCATAGAAATTCTTACAAACGCTATCGTTCCTCACGATGTTTTCCATTCTTTAAAAACTTGATGATGGAATATCAATACGCTCATCACTCCGAAAAGTCCGCGACCGTCGTGAACATGTTGGCATGTTACTAACAAGCCAACGCAACTTAACAAACACTTTAATTTTTGTTGTCCAAACCTATTAAAATGGTAATTATTCCCGTAAATGAAATAATAAATAAAATCTTACATCCTGGGAAGTGGGACGGAACATACAAGGCGAAATGGATGTCCTGGTAGCACCTCCGCCTACCCCTTCTGGGAAAAGGCGTGAGTTTATGTAAAATAAAATATTATTTACCAAACGTTTTTAATGTGGCAACACTTCAGTATGTTGAAGACCGGTTGTACTCGTAAATGCAAAATTATTTTTTGTTATTTTCGTGTTGTGAATTAACAAACTAAAATAAATGTACAGTTATGTTCATTTTTTAAATAACTATATCATACACGTGGATACGCACGGAAAATTATTTACTTTGAAAGAATGAAAGAAAGAAAAACGATTTATTTGTCACAGTCGCAACATACACAAACATGGTAAAAATAAACAATAATAAATTTAAAATAAATAACAAAATAAGATTAAAAAAACAAAAAAATAATTAAGAATAAAAATAAAATATTGGTTGGTTTTGGCTTTGTTTTTCCTAGCGGAACTGTGGTCGCGGGTTCAAATCTCACACCTCTGAATTTTCGGAGTCATGTGTATTGATAGTCAATCATCACGCACTATAACGGTGAAGACATCGCGAGGAAACATGCATACCGTAGCGATATTTACAAGTGTGGAGAAACAGCAGTGTAAATGCACTGTTGTGTTCCGGTTTGAAGGACATTGTAGCCAGAGTAACTACTGGACATAATAAGACTTAACATCTTAAGTATCAGGATGGCGAGCGCAGTGGAATGCCAAGCCTTGTTTTGTAATTCATGCTGTTTGGTTTTGCTACTGTCCATGAGCGGTCGTATCGCTTACCATCAGGCGAATGGCATACACGTCTCGCGATACAACGCAAAAAAATAGGTAAGTATCAAATTCTCTCGAAGGGTACTTTTCTGAAATATCACATCTACCGCGTGTGAATTGGATACACTTTTAAAATAAATAAATACACCCAACAGTCACATACATAGTACCCCACACTAAGATCGAGTCGTGGGTATCAGAAACTACGAGAGACTTTACGGTCTCACAAACACCCAGACCCGAAACAAATACTTGTGTTCCTCTCGTTTCACGAGGGCGTCTAACCAACTGCGCCACGGAGGCTGTCAAATTTAAGGCTGTTTTTGAGTTATTAGTCAATTTTATTACGCATAGCATCCTAGGAATACCGATGCTATGAACGCTATTTGATAGCTTATCGATAAATCGGGTTTAATCAGAACACCTGCATAATATGATAATAAAATATAGAGCTATTGATGTTTAGAAATGGCTGATAACCGACTTGGTGTGAAAAGAGGTAGGTTTTTTAAATAAAATAATTGAATAATATTAAATGATCTTTTTTAAGATTATACATCTATATCAGGAACTACGAGATACTTTTCGGTCTCACAAACACCCCGACCCGAAACACTTGTGGTTCACACAAACATTTGTCTCGGTGCGGCATCGAAGCGGCCTCTCGTTTCACAGCCGGCGTCTAACAACTGCGCCACGGAGGCTGTCATAATAAATTTCTCATCCCATCTTTTTTCCTATACACTCCCCTACCGATCTGATGGGAACACATCCAGGATCCAATGTGGATGTTATACCTTACCGTCAGGTGACAAGTTTGCTCGTTTGCCAGACCTATTGAATATAAAATCCAATAAGCACTAACCAAAAAAATCAACTATGTCACGTAAAATGCAAAACTTTGATGAGTAAAAGTTTCTTAGGTATGGCTCCAAAAATTTATAATAAAATACCTGACAATCTGAAGAATATGACTTTAACTAAATTAAAAAAAACGCTATTTAAAATGTTAATTGATGAGTGTTATTACAGTATTGAACAGTTCCTAAATGATGTGTTAGAATAAGTGTTTTTATTTTTCTTGATTTGCGTAATTGTATTTTAAATTAATGTCAATGTAAATTATCTTAAATTAATAATAATTAACTATTATCAATGTAATTCGTAGCTGTAAAATTTTAAATATTAATATTTGTACGCCTTTATGGGAAAACATAGAGCTCATAATATTTATTTAAGATCATCAATGTACCTACCTATGTTATACAAATAAATTATTCTTATTCTTATATATAACACAAAAGTACAAACCGACATTCCTTGTTTATATAAATGAAACAAGAAAGATACGTTTAAAAACCTGTTTGTCAAATACAGATGCGGTGTGTATTTATATTAACATACCGTGTATTTTTATGAACCTGCATATGGTATGGAATAATTATAGTGAAGACCTCATGATTACGAATAACGCAAAATTATGGACGTTTAACGCTTGGATCATGGTTGTGGTGACCATCACATCGTGAGGGGGGGGGGGGGTGGTAAGCGGGAAGGACAAAAGATGGGAAGAGGAAACGATCGAAACGCGACAGCCAAGATGTCGCTTCGATCTCCTGTGAGACAATGGTACCGCCCCGGATGAGCCTGCACGTAAATGCTCAATCATGATTGACAACAGCGTGGCTCTACTACATAGAGAATAAAATTGTATCTGAAATCTAGGATATTAGAAATGATAATATCCGAAACGAACGTGATATTTTCGGATAAACGGGTTTAAAATTAAAACGTCATAAGTAATAACAATTTCGTTTTTGTGAGTGTATTGTTTTGATTTACATACATGCATACATAAGCTCACGCCTTTATCCCCGAAGGGGGTAGGCAGAGGCGCCACCAGGACACCCACATTTCGCCTAGAATGTTCCGTCCCATGATGTGATAGGGGGCGAGCCTATCGCACAAATTCCTGACTCCGGGCTGATAATGAATAGAAAAATCCAATATCACTTTGCCCGACTCGAACCCGAGACCACAGCTTTGTAACCGTACCATAATACAACTACGCCACCGAGGCAGCATTGTTTTGATTTAGTTTTAGTTAAAAAGTATATCCACAACTGAAACGATTGTTTAATTCGAAACAATTTTCCAACTCCATTATTATAACCGAAATCTTAATAGCTATATTCATATTTTTTTAAATAGCTGCTAGTTTCTAGCTCGTTCTTCCCTGCTGAAGACAGCTTTGTGAACCGTCAGTGGAAAAAAGTGACTGAATCGAAATAATATATGACTTTTTATGGATTCAATAAAAATAATTAATTTTATAATTATATCCGAACCCAAATGCGTTCGGATAGCACCACCGAACACGATGGAAAATTTGTCATGACGCACTTAAATTTTATATATATAATACATGTACTATCAAAACGTTGTACGTAAAATTCACACGTGCAGACACTAAAAGACAAGTTTTAACGCAAAAACTACGATTTTAATCTCAAAAACACCCAGAAGATACATACTTGTACATCACATTCGTCTGTGATTGGATTTCACAAGCGAACAAATACGGTTGTAAAATGCTTATTGTGATAAATAAATGACGAATCTAATAATTTATTACATCTATGGAAAATAATTTCGGCATTATCATTATTTAAAATAATCGTTGTGATAATGGTTTTTTGTTTCTTTCTGTGTTGAGTGTGTGAGGGGCGGACGTATCATGAAGACATATATTATTTTAGGTGAGCAATTCATAATAATTCAATTAAACAGTTTAACGTACATTTTCGAGTCATGTGTGGAGTCGGTGGCGTAGTTGTACTACGGTATAACAAATCCGAGGTCTCGGGTTAAATTCGGATCGGTAAAGTATTGGACGGTCAAAAGTATTGGATTTTTCTGTTCATTATCAGTCCGGAGTCAGGAATTTGTGCCCGATATGGCGTTAGGCTCGCCCCTATCATGGAAATGTGGGTGTCCTGGTAGCACCTCTGCCTACCCCTTCTGAGAAAAAGGCGTGAGTTTATGTATGTGTGTGTAGTCATTGACTTATATGTAACATTGATATCGATGTGTGTAGTCAATTAAATTAATAAAGAAAACATCGTGAGGAAAACTGCGTATAAGATAAATACAAGGATGTCAAACCCGCACTACGCCGACGTTTGTCGAGCAGGGCCGTGCTCAACAAGTGATTATCTAAATCCTATAGTAATATTATAAAGAGGAAAGATTTGTATGTTTGCTTTGAATAGGCTCCAAAACTACTTAACCGTTTTGAAAAATTATTTCACTGTTGGGAAGCTACACTATCCCCGCGTGACATTAGCTATATTATATTTACTAAAATATAAGGATCCTTACTAAAACTCCAATATTGTAACCCAAGTTGTAAAAAGATTACTTAAAATATTCTTCACATCGTGCGCTGCGAAAACTATATGTTGTTGATGTGGACTGGACTCAAAAACTATCCGCACGAAGCGAAGCCGGGCCGAGCTGTTTCGACTCATACAGAATATATCAAGACGGCCGAAAACGAGGCCAGGTGGTAGTTTTAGTGGTTACAGACACAATGCAAATAAAAAATTCGCAAAAGAAGCGACAGAATATTTTTTGGATTTTTTTAAATATCATCCGTTTGGGTGGTAAATACCAAAATGTTGCGAAAATCGTAATTTAAGCCTTTGCGTACCATTGCGTCTTAAAAAATAAAAAGGTGTGCATCATTATTTTAGGAAAACTATGTATTTATCACCCAAATACGGCAACAAGTAAAAAGTTACCAAAAAAGTTAACGATTATTTTTGCGAAATTTTTAGTTGCATTGTGTCTGAAGTCACTAATACTACCTGGCTTCGTTTTCGGTCGCAGTGTTGATATACCATGTATACTTGAACATCCTGTCAGTCATTTTAATATAGTGCAAATTGCAAAGACAAACACATGTATATAGATGTATACATAGTAAATTAGCATTCATATGTTTTTTTAAAACGTCGTTCACAAGACAGATCTTAGTGTGGGGTCAGGACTATGTATGTGACTGTTGGGTGTATTTATTGCCTTTTGGTAACGGGCCAGACGAGGCTATAGAGACAGTAGTCGAGGATTCGAATCCCTGGGTACATATTTGACTTTTCGGAGTGAAATGACAGTCTCCGTGGCACAGTTGGTTACACGCTGGTTGTGAAGCAAGAGGTCGCGGGTTCGATTCCTGCCCCAAGACAAATGTTTGTGTGAACAATTATTTGTTTCGGGTCTGGGTGTTTGTGTATCAAAAAGTCTCTCGTAGTTTCTGATACCCACAAGACTCGATCTTAGTGTGGGGTCAGGACTATGTATGTGACTGTTGGGTGTATTTATTAATATTTTTTATGTAAGTGCAAAACAAGTAGTAAGATGGAAAACTTAATTAAATTGTTTAATGTTTTCTTATATGGCGATAGGCTCGCCCCTATCACATGGGACGGTACATACAAGGCGAAATGTGGGTGTCCTGGTGGCGCTTCTGCCTACCCCTTTTGGGATAAAAAGGCGTGAGTTTATGTATATATGTTTACCTATAGGTAACAATGTTTTCCTTATGTGCTATAATACATAAATATCAATTTTCATTGCTTTGACGTATACATAGATAAAAAATAGTGTTTGAGCACGGAAAAGCTATAATCATTAAAGTATTACATATATGTTCACCCCATACCCCATAGTGGGTGGGCAGACTTGACAAAAATACCACCTAAAATCGATTGCACATATTTCTGCTTCAAAATTCATTTAAACTAGTATAAAATGGATATCCCTTAATTGGTAATCGAACCTAGCGAATCACGTTTACATAAGTCAAACTAATAAGTAAGGTTGTTGGTAAGTGGTAACAGACCGGACGCGTCTGTCGATAATGGTCGCAGGTTCAAATTCCAAGGCATCTTTGAATTTTCAATAATGTTTTTATTGCGCTGAATGTCGAGAAGAGCATGCCCTTCGCCTGATGGTAAGCGATAAGAACGCTCATGGACAGTAGCAAAACCAAACACCATGAATTACAAGGCAATGCTTGGCATTCAACTGCGCACACGAATTCCTATATAATGTTTACATTCTCGCAATTTGCAAACAATGTATGAATACATATTTAACTGAAGTATGCATTGTCGAAAACAATTGAGACTGAACGCGTATAAAATTAATTATTCGTTAGAACCTGTTTTAATTTCAATGTTATTTTTTTGGTTAAAATACAAATTTGAATGCTAACTCACGTTTTTTGTTATAGTTAATATTCATGTTGTTTTAAGTATAAATCAGAGGTCGCGGGTTCTAATCCTGGGTGGGGAAAGTGATATTGGTTTCTATTCATTATCAGCCCGAAGTCAGGAATTTGTGCCCGATATGGCGATAGGCTCGCCCCCTATCACATCATGGGACGTAACATACACGGCGAAATATGGGTGTCCTGGTAATTAATGGTTTCTTAGATTTACGCGAATGTTACACATTGAAATAAAACTATTTTATACGGATTTTATCGCGATTTGGTTTAATTTTTACATTTTTTAACTTCCCGACGTTTCGATTACTTTACAGCTTTCGTGGTCAGTCCGCCCCGTGACCACGAAAGCTGTAAAGTAATCGAAACGTCGGGAAGTTAAAAAATGTAAAAATTAAACCAAATCGCGATAAAATCCGTATAAAATAGTTTTATTTCAATGTTATGCATCTATTATCAATAATTACTAACCATGGGATTGAAATGAAATGAAATAAAATTCGTTTATTGGTCACGTAGGCAATTAAATAGCTCTTATGACAAGTCAATACACATAGTACTAATTCTCTATTTACAAGATATTTAATAAATAAATAAATACACCCAACAGTCACATACATAGTCCTGACCCCACACTAAGATCGAGTCTTGTGTCGTATCAGAAACTACGAGAGACTTTTCGGTCTCACAAACACCCATCGAAACAAATATTTGTGGATCACACAAACATTTGTCTCGGCGCGGGATCGTTGCAGCATCTCGTTTCACAGCCAGCGTCTAACCAACTGCGCCACGGAGGCTGCATTTGTTATATTTTTTATATTAAATTTCCTATTTTTCGGTTTAAGTGCGTGGTGGCCTGTTGGTAACGGACCAGACGCGGCTGCCTACATGTTCACGGTGGTCGCGGGATCAAATCCCAGGGCACACCTCTGAGTTTTCGGAGTTATGTGTGTATTGATAGTCAATCAGTACCACGCACTTTAACGGTGAAGGAAAACATCGTGAGGAAACCTATATACCGTAGCGATTTTAAAGAATTTCTACGGTATGTAAGTCCGCCAACCCGCACTAGGCCAGCGTGGTGGACTATTTGGCCTAACCACTCTCAATCGCTTCTCTCAATTGTGGAGTAGGCCTGTGCCCAGCAGTGGGACCTATATGGGCTGATACAGATACATACAGATTTTTCGGTAGTCATTTTGTAGTTGAGTTATGAGTGGTCGATTAGAAATGAGTCAGACGCTGTGATAGTGTTTTCCATGATATGAATGTTAATCGTTATCTTGCTAAACACGTTTGTCCTATCTATAGGCTTTTAGGTAATCGAACTCCAAATAAAACGGCACGAAATTAATTTGGCCTAGACTATCGGTACATCGAAGTGTTGAAGTGTATATACAACAACGCCACCATGTCGGTCCGAGTACAAGATCAGAGCACGAAGGCTATTCCACTACAGAGAGGCGTGAGACAGGGAGATGTCATATCTCCGAAACTGTTCACTGCCGCGCTGGAAAACGCCTTCAAGCTCTTGCAGTGGAAAGGATTCGGCATCAACATCAACGGCGAGTATATCACTCACCTTCGATTTGCCGACGATATTGTAGTCTTGGCAGAATCGCTGGAGAACCTTAGCACTATGCTCGAAGACCTCAACCGAGTCTCCCAACAGGTGGGTCTTAAAATGAACATGGACAAAACGAAGATCATGTCGAATGTCCATGTTGTGCCCACCCCCATTGGAGTTGGGGGCTCGACTCTTGAAGTTGTAGACGAATATGTCTATTTAGGACAAGTGGTCCGGTTAGGCAGGTCCAACTTCGAGAGAGAGGTCAATCGTCGAATCCAACTCGGTTGGGCAGCGTTCGGGAAACTACGCGACGTCTTCTTGTCCAAAATACCTCAGTGCCTCAAATCGAAAGTCTTCGATAGTTGTGTGTTGCCAGTGATGACATACGGCACCGAGACGTGGCCTCTCACTATGGGCCTTATTAGGCGGCTCAAAGTCACTCAACGAGCTATGGAGAGGGATATGCTCGGGGTTTCCCTACGAGATCGAATCAGAAATGAGGAGATCCGTAGGAGAACTAAAGTAACCGACATAGCCCAGCGGATTAGTAAGTTGAAGTGGCAATGGGCGGGGCACATAGCGCGGAGAACTGATGGCCGATGGGGCCAAAAAGTTCTCGAATGGAGGCCACGTAGCGGAAAGCGCAGCGTGGGACGTCCACCCACAAGATGGTCAGACGACCTGGTAAAGGTGGCGGGACGTCGCTGGATGCAGGCTGCCTCCAACAGGTCACTGTGGAAATCATTAGGAGAGGCCTATGTTCAGCAGTGGACGTCCTTTGGCTGATGGATGGATGGATGGATGGATGACAATCATGAAGCCACAAATTCCACCAAGGATGGACTGCCTCGGTGGCGTAGTTGTACTACGGTACGACTACAAAGCTGAGATCTCGGGTTCGAATCCGGGTCGGGCAAAGTGATATTGGGTTTTTTCTATTCATTATCAGCTCGGAGTCAGGAATTTGTGCCCGATATGGCGATAGGCTCGCCCCCTATCACATCATGGGACGGAACATACAAGGCGAAATGTGGGTGTCCTGGTGGCGCCTCTGCTTACCCCTTCTGGGAAAAAGGCGTGAGTGTATGTATGGACCTCGATGTGGCAGATAAACTCCAGGAGTAACTTGGTATGGTCACGTCCTAAGGTGGTCACGTCGGCAATATGCGCCTAAGCCTTCATTCCAAGACCTCGACCGCGGGGTAGACAGAAGCGCTGGCTAAATGTCAAGGGAGATATGAGAGTATGGCAATATTGAGGATGCCGAAGACCGCGCGAAGAGAGACTCAGCTAAGAGACTGTCCCGCCCTCACACCCGCCACTGCAACTCCTGTAAGCCAGGATCAACAGCACGCATTTAATGACACTGAGCATTGAAGCTCAGCGAGTCTCCGGGAATGTCTAACTTGTCTTTAACCCGCAACGAAATCAATCAAAAAGTTAAATTAATAGGAGGAGTTGGAAATAAATTATTGTCTCTTCACAAAATCTCAGCTAGGTCGACCCTGGCACCGGACGGGATAACTCCAAGTAGAAGGAAGGAGTTTTCATGCTTGGTTTGCTGACTGTGAAACGAGCTACGATGCAAACACAGACGAGTGTTGCATTTTAAGTATTTGTTTCGGGTCTGGGTGTTGAGAGAAAAGTCACTCGTAGTTCCTGACACCCACGACACAAGACTCGATCTTCATCATTCATCGTCCTCATCCCATGTAAACACTACATTTTTCGGGATAAGAAGTATCCTATGTGTTAATCCAGGGTGTCAGGTACCTCCATATCAAAAATCGAAATCCGTTAAGCCGTTTCTGAGATCATCGCGCACAACGGCACAGACAGGCAAAAATTCTAAGAACCATTGTTTTAGGTTCTATTACGTTAATACAGACCCATATTAGTTTTTCTTATTCATCTTCTGTACAGACATCGATCGGTTACAAAATTATATTATAGAAGCTATATATCTATATCTATATCAGCCCATATACGTCCCACTGCAGGGCACGGGCCTACTCTACAATCGAGAGAATCGATTGAGAGTGGTTAGGCCATATAGTCCACCACGCTGGCCTAGTGCGGGTTGGCGGACTTACATACCGTAGAAATTCTTTTTTAAAATCGCTACGGTATGCAGGTTTCCTCACGATGTTTTCCTTCACCGTTAAATAGAAGCTATAAATAGATTTTATTAAATAAATAATAATAAAAAATATATATATTATCTGAAATTGTTTTACAGGTTCCTTAAGTAGTAATTTAATTAAATAATTAATTAATGAATAATTTCTTTACAATAGTTGTATAGAACTGCTTGAATTATTGAAGGACTTCTCACACTTGTATGTTTCAGGCTGTGTCCTCCTGTCCCACTCAGCGGTGGGATTATGGTCGTGTTCTCAAGATACAGACTGCTCAAGCCTCGCCGGCAGCTTCTGCAGTGATGGCAACTGCGTTTGCAGTCCTGGACAGCAATCTGTGCTTGGTGGTACCCTGTGTGCCGATGGTAGGAAACCTTTCATATAAGTAATTGTCTAAAGCGGCATTGATACGGTATTTGTATCCTTTTGTTGTCAAATGAAACTTTGCCTACGCTAATTCACGTAATTAAATAAGTTCAGTTGTTGTGCAGTTGCAGTTAAGTTTCGATAAGACAGCCCTTTTTGTATTCTCGTAATTTGACAACCGCTGTCAGATACGCTCGCGCCAAGTTCGCGTCACGCGAGCGCTTTAGCGTATTCTACTGCTGCGCGTATTATACATGCGTGATTCAGATCGCAACTTGATCGGTATTTAACTATTCATTTGACGTCTCCAATGACAGTTTAGTCCGACCAACGTGCAGCACATGCGCAGTTTATGCATATCTTACGCGCAGCTAAACAATTACAAGAATACCATTTTGACGTACGTACCATTAAGACGTAAACCTAATCGCAACTGCATCGTAACTTGATCGGCGCGTCAAGAAATTACGTGAATTAGCCTACTGGACGGCATTCTGTCAGCTAGAAGCAACCAACAATTAGCAGTAGGCATGTTGGCAGTCGTGTCTGGTCCGTTACCAACAGGCCACCACGCACTTAATACGCATTTTCTTTTGACATTGCCCCAACCTTTTATTTTGGTATCAATTCGATGACCCTTTACCAATCGTAATCCGGCACCTGTGAGATAAGATTCAGCGTAAAATATTTACAAAATGACACAACGTTAATCACAGTCTGTAATAGATTAAAAGATTATATCCATTGAAGTTGAAATAAAACTAATTTTTACGGATATTATCGCGATTCGGTTGAATTTTTACATTTTTTAACTTCTCGACATTTCGATTACTTTACAGCTTTCGTGGTCACGGGGCGCACCGCCACAGAGCGTGCCCCGTGACGTCAGAAAGTTATAAAAATTAAACCAATTGGCGATAAAATCCGTAAAAAATAGTTTTATTTCAATGTGTAACATTCGCGTAAATCTAAGAAACCATTATTCGTTGAAGTTTAAATTATCGTGACCAAATGTTTCAAACGTGCGGTATCACAACACGGTTGAATATGGAGCTATTCTCTGTACCATTACCCAGTGGAATGCCATTGCCTTGTTATATGTTTATTTCGGTTTGAAATGCAATGTATATTTCTCCAACAAACAGCAGTGTAAATGCGCTGTTGTGTTCCGGTTTGAAGGACATTGTAGCCAGAGTAACTACTGGACATATACTTAACATCTTATGTCTCAGGATGGCGAGCGCAGTGGAATGCCTACCATTGCTTTGTAATTTCATGGTATTTGGTTTTGCTGATGTCCATTCACTTACTATCAGGCGAATGGCTTGTCTCGCTATTCTCTACAAATGTTTCTGTGAACCACAAGTATTTCTTTCGGGTCTGTGTTTGTGAGACCGAAAAGTCTCTCGTAGTTTCTGATACGACACAAGATTCGATCTTAGTGTAGGATCAGGACTCTGCGACTGTTGGGTGTATTTATTTATTTTCCCTTGCTATTTTATCATGGCCAGCGTGGTGGACTATATGGCCTAAGTCCTAACCACTCTCAATCGATTCTCTCGAACGTAGAGTAGGCCCGTGCCCTGCAGTGGGACGTATATGGGCTGATAAAGAAATAAATAGATTTTATCATGAAATAAAAATAAGTTCAAATCGAAATTTCAAATTATTTCTGTAGTATGTAACAATGATTTAATTTGCATTTTTCAGTGGCACCATACCACACTTCGCCGTGTTTCGAGGATCATCAATGTTCCAGACTAGTAACTTCATTTCAATGCAGAAGGAATAGCACTGAAGGTAGTTATTTATATATTTACTATCATATACAATATGTATACAAAGTTATTGTTTACCATAAAGCTGAAACACCCCAAGGAGATTTCGGAATAAAAGATCAGACAAAAATATTACATACATACATAAACTCACGCCTTTATCCTAGAGGGAGTAGGCAGAGGCGCCACCAGGACACCCACATTTCGCCTTGTATGTTCCGTCCTATGATGTGATAAGGGGCGATTGCGCTTTAACAGAAGAATAGTCCGAAAATTTAAGGGGACTTTATCATCCTCAGATGCAGATAATCCACACATTGACTACCCCCAAGGATTTTCAGAGTAACCTGTTGGAAACTTGCCGTGACTTCCTGCATTACTTAATCTCTCTCTATTTCTCTCTCTCTCAAACGCTCTCTCTCTAGCCACAGGAATTCCACTGCTTGAACATGGATCGCCATATCTTCTGTTACTTAATACTTGAAATAAATTATTTCTTTCTCCCAGCCGGCCAATGCTTCTGCCAGCCCGGCTTCCACTACTTCCTGGGTCGCTGCTGGAGCTCCGTGGACTATGGGGAGCCTTGTGCGAGGGATGAGGAGTGTATGAACGTGCTGAGGAACCCTTACAGTCTGGTCTGCAACGGGACGTGCGACTGCGCGCCAGGGTACTATCTGAGGCAGAGGGGGGAGTGCAGGAAGATTGGCCAGGGTGAGTACCTTTATATGTTTGCAGTATTATTATTACGTCGTCGAAGTTAAGTAAAAAGCATATAGCCAATAGTCTTACAAAAATTGTGGCATTAGGGTAATTTGACATTTTTTTTTAATTTTATCGTCAAAACGTATCCATATCCAAAATCTAGCAAACAAAGAATTTTGTAAATCCATTCAGAATTAAACAAGTTAGAAACGTTTTAAATCTTGTAGTGGGGGTAAAGGGATACAAATCAAAATTAGTGACGTCACAAATCTTAATATGCATTATAGTGTGCGGGTGTGAAAGAGACGGTAAGATGTCCCCACTACGTCCCCTTTTCATTTAAAATACATACTAATATTTGCCTCATGTTACAAGCTACTTTAATACTGTTTTCACAAAAATGTTTTGTTTTAATGGCACTTGTGTTTGTCTGCAAAATAATAGAAAAATCGATGATATTCAAATACCCTATTATGACCCAAGGAATTTCGAAAGGAACAACACGTTTTTAAGGACAGTCTTCGTGGATGGTTGTTTAAACGGCAGCTGTGAAACGCGAGGCCATTACGATCTCAACACAGATGAGTGCTTGTGTGATCCTCAATTTGTTTCCAATATTTGTGTGACCGAAAAGTCTCTCGTAGTTTCTGTTATGTTAGTCCGATACAGGATCCAATTTTAAAGGTCTATTTTATATGTGTTATATGTTACTTCCTTTTGCTCGTCGACTTTTGCTATTTTCATTACGCATTTATTGCAGACGCTGAGAAAACTGGATACATCTTCTGTTCTGTTTCTTTTTATATTCATTATACTTGTATGTCACAAATACAAGTTACGATGGTTGTCGGTGATCTTTGGGTATATATCATGCTTTGTTAATTTCAGCTATTGGCGACGGGTGTGTGTTGGACCAAGACTGTCAGTTTGCGAATGCAGCTTGCAATATCACTTCCTTTAGATGTATCGATAGAACAGCGAGTAAGTAACATTTTATAGTATACTTCTTAGAATAATATTCCTACTTGACTTAACTGCGACACAGTAATAACTAATGAAGTTATTATGGTAAAATTGTTATTGTTACATGAGTTCCAAAATAAATGTTATATTATTTTTATTTTATTTTCAGCACAATATACAACAGATTTACAAGAGACAACACAAGTACACCATTCCTTACCAACGAGGACTAGACAGCATGGCGTCGTTTGTTCAGCCAGCTACCCCTGCACGGCGCCATTCCAATGCTCAAACTACGGGATCTGCATCTGTCCTGTAGGATATTACGCTAGTGGGGATGGGGGAACTTGCTTAGCTGGTACGTACATGAACAAAGATATTTGGGTCTGTGTGTTTGTGACAGGTAAATGTCTCTTTTTGATTTTTTTAATCGCTTTGTATAGCGAGACGAGCATGCCATTCGCCTGATGGTAAGCGATACGACCGCTCATGGACAGTAGCAAAACCAAACACCATGAATTACAAGGCAATGCTTGGCATTCCACTGCGCTCGCCATCCTGAGACATAAGATGTTAAGTATCATTATATCCAGTAGTTACTCTGGCTACAATGTCCTTCAAACTGGAACACATCAGTGCATTTACACTGCAGTTTGGGGGGAGAAAAAGACATTGCTGTGGTACCCAGGCGGCTTCTCACATATGAGAGACCTACCACCAGTTATTGTTTTAACAAAGACAAGATATTTACTGGTGATAGGTCTCATATGTGAGAGACCGCCTGGGTACCAAAGCAATGTCTATTTCTCCCGACAAACAGTGTAAATGCGCTGTTGTGTTCCGGTTTGAAGGACATTGTAGCCAGAGTAACTGGACATGATGAGACTTAACATCATGTCTCGGGATGGCGAACGCAGTGCAATGCCAGGCATTGCTCAAATTCATGGTGTTTGGTGTTCTACTGTCCATGAGCGGTCGTATCGCTTACCATCAGGCGAATGGCACGCTCGTCTCGCCATTCATTGTAAAAAAAGACCAATGAATCACAAGAAAGAATTGATCTTAGAGTGGGGTCAGGACTATGTATGTGACTGTTGGGTGTATTTATTATTTATTTATTTATTTATTTCAGAGCTAGGATCACCGTCGACACCAGAGCAGTGTGTGGGCCTTTTCGCAGAAGTAAGAGATGGTATCTGCACGTGCCCGGCCAACTTCTTCTTCGAAGAGAACATGAGGGACTGTGTCAAAGGTAGTTATCACTATATTGAAATGAAATGAAATGAAATGAAAATATTTATTGAACCCATGAAATGTCATACATTATTTAGATTCAGTCACTTTTTTCCACTACCACCCGGTTCACAAGGCTGTTTTCGCCAGAGAAGAACGGGCAAGAAACTCTAGCGTTGCTCTTTTAAAACAAGTTTACAATACAGTATTTATACAGAGGTTGCAGCGTAGTTAATTTTAGAGCAGTTCATAGATAATTTAGAATAGTAATGATGAATAAGGCAATTGGTCAAGTGATTTATTAAATCATACATAAGCTCACGCCTTTTTCCCAGAAGAGGTAGGCAGAGGTGCTACCATCACACCCACGTTTCGCGTTCTATGTTCCATCCCACGATTTGTTAGGAGCCTATCGCCAAATGGGGCACAAATTGACTTCGGGCTGATAATAAAAAGAAAAATCTAATTATCACTTTGCCCGACCCGGGATTCGAACCCGAGACCTTAGCTTTGCAATCATACCGTAATACATCTGCGCCCTGTAGGTAGTCATCAGTCAATTATTTATTAAGGTTCTCAAAACCTAAAAAGATCAGAGAATGGTAGCGAAACAATCTGCATTTGGGCCCATTCGGGTCGGTTGGTTTTGTCCAGTTTTAGAATTCAAATGTGGAAGGAAAAGGTGAAGGTGTGTTGCCCAGCAGTGGGACAGAAATACACCCAAAGCGGGATGGTATGGGGCGGTATACACATGACTCCGAAAAGTGATAATGCCTTGAACCCACGACCAACGTGAGCATGAGGCAGCCGCGTCTAGTCCGTTACCAACAGGCCAACACGCACTTTTAGACAGCCTCCGTGGTGCAGATGGTTAGACGCCGGCTGTGAAACGGGAGGCCGCGGGTTCGATCCCCCACAAATGTCTGTTTAGACCACAAGTATTTGTTTCGGGTCTGGGTGTTTGTGAGATAAAAGTATCTCGTAGTTTCTGATACTCTGATCTTAATGTCAGTGCCCCTAGCCGGAACATTTTGAAGTATCGTATAGTAATTCTCGTATAGTAAAGTAAACGTTTCCCGCTGTGAAATTTTAGTTCCAAATACTCTCACATTGGCGCTGTTTAAATTCCCATACAAAAGTTTACTATTACTATTCTATTACGATACTGCAAAATGTTCCGGCCAGGGGCACAGGAATAGCTTTAATACGACACAAGACTCGATCTTAGTGTCAGGACTATGTATGTGACTGTTGGGTGTATTTAATTTATTCTCTTTTCAGCTACCCGTCGTATAACAGACGCGTGTGTTAGTGACTCAAATTGCTTCACGTTTGGCGCGGCGTCCCGCTGCGGGCCTCCTCAACAGTGGACTCTGAGGAGTTGCGAATGCGTCCCAGAGATGGCGGTGTGGGACTCCGGCAGGAATATGTGCAGACTGTTTGTGGGTAAGTGAGGTAGTTTCTAGATAAACCTTACGGGTTTAATCTCCCTGGAAATAGGGAAACGTTCCTTAAAAGCAGGGAAAAATCTCCTTAAAAATAGGGAGTGTTATTTATACCAATAAAATATTAGTTAAACATGTGCTTACGTTTACGCAAGAATTTCCCTGACAACGGCATATGCCTATATGAGTCATGCAAGGTCATTGTTATGACGTCATGAGTTTAATTATCAGCTTATCAGTATCTCCCACCTGTTGGCTAGACGATGGCACAGGTGGGTAGGCAGATAAGACACGGATTATTCAGCTCAAGGACATAATGTTGTTTTGTAACTAAAATATTATACTTAATAGCTATTGATAACATAAAACGCACTTTACAATGCTCGCAAGAATTGGTTAAATTGAAATTACTTTAAAACCTACTTTTTTTTTTTGCACTGAATGGCGAGACGAGCACTCCCTTCGCCTGATGGTAAGCGATACCGCTCATGGACAGTAGCAAAACCAAACACCATGACATACAAAACAATGCTTGGCATTGCACTGCGCTCGCCATCACGAGACATAAGATGTTAAGTCTCATTATGTCCAGTAGTTACTCTGGCTACAATGTGTTTCAAACCGGAACACAACAGTGCATTTACGCTGCTGTTTGGAGAAATAGACATTGTGGTGGTACCTTCCCAGGCGGTTTCTTACATATGAGAGACCTACCAGTGATCTATATTGATTATCAATCCTAAAACTGTCCTTTTAACTACTACTAAGATCATGAATAAGGAAACGATTTAGATCCTATCTGTCAAAGATTTCATTGATAGGTAAGCACTATTGAAAAAGTTTCAAGTTCTAATTATTACAGAAAATTCCTTAATTCTGAAAACTCCGTAACCCCAAAGCTCCATCAATTCGTGAAAAAACAAAACAGCGCCACCTATCGACGTATAAACGTCTTTAAAATGAACCAGTATGAACTATATCCATCTCTTTCCCTCCACAGGTATTGGTGAGATGTGCGAAGTAGACAGCGATTGTCTGGCCGGAGAACTTGAAATCAAATGCGTGAGGAACGAAAATGGAGAAGGATTTTGCGCGTGTCCTGAAGGACTTACTGCTGTAGACGGGCTCTGTCTTACTACTGGATTAGGTAATGTTTTAAGTATTAACATAACTTTTTTCTCTCTTTAGGAATCCATACGAAAAATAGCAATATCATATCATTACGGGATTACTTCCCGTTGACCTAGACTCATGAAATTTTGTAAAAAGCATACATACATAAACTCACGCCTTTATCCCAGAAGGGGTAGGCAGAGGCGCCACCAGGACACCCACATTTCGCCTATGTTCCGGTCCCATGATGTGATAGGGGGCGAGCCTATCTATCGGGCATAAATTTCTGACTCCGGGCTGATAATGAATAGAAAAATCCAATATCACTTTGCCCGACCCGGGACTCGAACCCGACACCTCAGCTTTGTAACCGTACCCTGTAAATAAGCTTGAAATAAGCTTTTTAAGCCAGATTTATGAATTTACGTATGTATTTATTAAAATGGCTTCATTTCTTATAAAATTTTGGAAGACGTAACATTCAATGCTGATTCCTGATTCGTTTCGAGTAAGTCATGCTCGCTAAAACGTCTGTGCTTGCGGCGGCGTCGTGTGCCGGGTCCATAGAGTAAGTAATCACTACGTTCTAGCCGGGTCGGTCACTTCCTTGTAACATGGTTGAGGAGGCCGATGGCTGGCACATGCGTCATACTCGTGACCGAGTGCTGCTTGTGTGGACTGGTCTGCTCGACTTGCTTATAATGATAACTTTTAATTGCTTTAAAACTTTTACTACTATTCATTGCTTTGGTGAAGCAGTGCACTGATTCCGCGTTCTGGGTGACTTTACTTACCTAACTCAACCGTACAAAATCACTTGAGCAATAACACTATTCATCATTATTCTTCTAAATTATCTATGAACTGCTCTGAATTTAACGCTGCAACCTCTGTATAATTATTGTATTGTAAACTTGTTTTAAAAGAGCAACGCTAGAGTTTCTTGCCCGTTCTTCTCTGGCGAAAACAGCCTTGTGAACCGAGTGGTAGTGGAAAAAAGTGACTGAATCTAAATAATGTATGACATTTCATGGGTTCAATAAATATTTCATTTCATTTCATTTTCAGTCCTGGGCGATGCCTGCCAAGCCACCAGCGAGTGTACTGGTACTCCCAACACCATATGTTCTGAAGGACGTTGCTCCTGTGACAGTGGGTATCGGCAGGTAGAAGACTATTGTGGACCTGGTAAGTTCCTTACTGCATACGACCGGCAAACGAGCAAACAGCTCACCTGTATTGGAGACTGTCCCGCCCTCACACCCGCCACTGCAACTCCTGTAAGCCAGGATCAACAGCACGCATTTTAAACACACCGAGCATTGAAGCTCAGCGTCTCCGGGAATCTAACTTGTCTTTAACCCGCAACGAAATCACAAAGTTAAATTAATAGGAGTTGGAAATAAATTATTGTCCACCTCTCCGTAATAAAGCGCGACAAAACAATGAACTTAAGAGGTAAATAACCTCTCATTTACAGCCAGAGAAGCCAGCTGTAAAGCACTACGGATCACTAAATATTCACCTGTGCCCCTAGCCGGAACATTTTGCAGTATTGTAATAGAATAGTAATAGTAAAATTTTGTATGGGAATTTAAACAGCGCCATTGTGAGCGTATTTGGAACTAAAATTTCACAGCGGGAAACGTTTACTTTACTATACGAGAATTACTATACGATACTTCAAAATGTTCCGGCTAGGGGCACCGATGGTATGTGGTATGGTATTTACCACACTTAGGTCATAGATTTGACAGCCTCCGTGGCGCACTTGGTGTGGCTAAGGAACGAGAGGCCGCGGCGATCCCGCACTGACACAAATATTTGTGTGATCCACAGGTATTTGTTCCAGGTGTTTGGAGTTAAGTCTCTCGTAGTTTCTGATACACACTCGATCTTAGTGTGGGGTCAGGACTGTATGTGACTGTTGTGTGTTGTTGATTCGTTGACATTTTTAAACTACATACATACATACATAAACTCACGCCTTTATCCCCGAAGGGGTAGGCAGAGGCGCCACCAGGACACCCACATTTCGCCTTGTATGTTCCGTCCCACGATGTGATAGGGGGCGAGCCTATCGCCATATCGGGCACAAATTCCTGACTCCGGGCTGATAATGAATAGAAAAATCCAATATCACTTTGCCCGACCCGGGACTCGAACCCGAGACCTCAGCTTTGTAACCGTACCGTAATACAACTACGCCACCGAGGCATTTTTAAACTAGATGAATAAAGGAAGCATATAGTACGAGAAAAGGAAAGAGATAGACCTTCAGCATTATTATCTTCGTTGTAGCGTGAAGCACTAGTTAAAACTCCACACCGAGACAAAATATTTTAGTGCAGCCTATATTTTTTTATTGTAATAAATGCCGAGACGAGCATGCCATTCGCCTGATGGTAAGCGATACGACCGCTCATGGACAGTAGCAACACCAAAAACCATGAATTGCAAAGTAATGCTTGGCATTCCACTGCGCTCGCCATCCTGAGACTTAAGATGTTAAGTCTCAATATGTCCAGTAGTTACTCTGGCTACAATGTTTCGTGTGTGAGTATTGCGAGACCAATTTTCGTGAATTCTTACACATGACCTTAAGATTTTGTGTGTCTGTCTCAGGGTCATAATTATAAAATTTCTTCAATAATACATATGTGACTGTTGGGTATATTTGTAATATTTATATTAAAATTCTATTTTCAGTGCTAGGAGGTGCCTGCGCGTTGGACTCCGAATGTGTGATCCAAAACTCGGTGTGTGTAAACGGCACCAACGGTCCAACTTGTCAGTGCAGCGCGGACTATGTAGAAGACCTTGATGAATGCTGGCCGGGTAAGTTGGCACACCTGGTTGTATAAGCGCGCTTTTTAAACGTTCTAATTTTAAATTCAGTGAAGACTGGGTCTTGGCAAACGTAGCGTGGGACGTCCTCTGGCCAGATTGCGGGACGACTTGCACTCGAGGGCAGCGACTGGATGCGTAAAGCAGCAGACCGAGCTCTGTGTCGTACTTTGGGAGAGGCCTATGTCCAGCAGCGGACTGCGGGCTGATGATAATGATGATGAATTTAATCTTTTTGTTCCAGTGTCGTCTGGCTTCGGAGCGGAGTGCATCGTGACGCTGCAATGTACGGGGTCGCTTGGTGCTAGCAGTGAATGCTTCAACAACACTTGTCGGTGCGTCGGCGACCACCATCATAGAGACGGAGGCTGCTGGCGGATGATAGGTAATACCCATTGACTTATATTCTACCGATAGACGAGACACGTCATAGAAATAAAGTGCCCCCGTATTTTAAAAGCCCACTGCAATATTACATCACTTACCTGGTATTATATTAAAATATTGTAACTTCAGACGATTTGCTTTCGGTTTGACGGCGAAACATTCATTTATTACTTTAAAACGCATGCGATAAGGCGTACTGCACTGTCACTGTCACGAAGCAAACTGCTTCATGTGCGGTGCATGCACCGCAAGTAGGTGGGACACATTTTGTGTACTGAATGTCTTATCTAGTATAACATGGAAATTGGAAAAAAGAGTAGTAGATATGGAGAATACCCAAGAGGATGTTGTCTCACTAAAAAAGTTGGTCTCCAAATTGGAAACTAGTTTGGATGAGAAGGATCAGTGGCTCCGGATTAATAATTTAGAGGTTAAGGGAGTTCCAGTGAGAGACAAGGAGAATTTGTTTGATGTGGTGTCCAAAATCGCTAACAAGATATCCTATCCAGTCAATAAGTCTCAAATTAATTTTGTGCACAGAGTCCCTACTAATATAGCTGGTCAGAAAAATATTGTGGTATCCTTTACGAACAGGTTTACTAAGGAAGATTTCCTGGCTGCTGCTCGCTCGCTGAAGAAGTCCTTAATTGCTACCGACATTGGTCTGACCGGTCAAGGTGCTATTTATCTTAACGACCATCTGACCACTAACAATAAGATTCTTTTATCTAAGGCCAAAGCACTTGCCAAAGAGCATAATTTTCAATTTGTGTGGGTGAAACACGCCAAAATATTTGTCAGGAAGGATGCGAACACCAAATCGTTTATTATACGGTCACAAGAAGATCTGCGAAGAATATGCTAAGTTGCTATTTGTTAAGTATTTTTGTCACAATATTTTATTTAAAATATGCATTTGTTTTATACAATTTGATAATCGCAATGAGTCGTATCATGTTCTTTTGTTCACTAATGATCGCCTTTGTGTACCCTTCACTCATATTTTTATTGTCTTACCTATTTTTATTTTTTATTTGCTATTTGCGTAGTTCTTGTATGATTGGCTGGTTATTATGCATTCATGGATTTATATGTTTTCTAGTATACTTTTGCATAATATGGATATTCATGCTTAATAATTTTACGCCACTGTATATCTATCAGCCCTATGCTTTTCTTTTGTTTGTGCAAGATTGGAATGTCTATATTATTTTTATAATTATTATTTTTCGGAATATTTCTCATTATATATACTTGATTATCTTGTTATTGTTTTTAACGTATAAATGGCTAATTTAAAGATTTATCACCAGAATGTGCGTGGATTGAGGACTAAGACTGAAACATTTTTGCGGAACTTGAGTCTGAGTAATTATGACATTATTACTTTGACCGAAACTTGGCTTTTGGACGGCGTGTGCGATAGTGAACTCTTTGATGACAGATATTTAGTATGGCGTCGTGATCGTGATTATAGTTTTACTGGTCAGTCCCGGGGGGGAGGGGTTGCCATAGCAGTGCGTCGTGATTTAGTGACTACTGTCAGAACTGACTGGCAATCTAGTGCGGAAGATTTGTGGGTGTCTTTGTCAATACAGACTGGTCGCCGGAACTCTTTTCTTAAACTCCATTTGTGTACCATATATTTATGCGGCCAAAATCTTGGTAGTAAATTTGCTACTCAGCTCTCAAACTATCTCAATAAACTAATTGTGTTAATTAATAGTAACCCCAAGGATAAATTCATAATTCTTGGTGATTTCAACATGAGTGCTATTAATTGGTCCTCAACTGAGGACGGACCTTCTGTGTCTTCTACTACCGATTATATGTTGGAATTTATAGATAGTTTAAGTATATGTAATCTGAAACAATTTAATTTCATTAGTAATATTAATAATAAAATATTAGACCTAGTTTTAAGTAATGATTCCGTGACTGTGTCTGCGTGTTTGGACCCTTTAGTTCCCGAAGACCCTTATCACAAAGCCTTGCTAGTGGAAGTGAATTTTTTGCAGCTTCAGTTAATGAAAGTAACTAAGCGCATAATTTATCAATATAGCAAAGGCGACTATACTAAAATTCGTTCTGAACTATCAAGCGTCCAATGGAACACAATTTTGGCAAGTGATAGTATTGAGGACGCTCTGAGTACATTTTATACTATTATAAATAAGTTAAAAGATAAGTATGTACCCCGTCGAGTTTCTTACGGCCACAAGTATCCGTGCTGGTTTAGCGCGCCTCTCATCAAACTGAACAAAGAAAAATTTAAATTCCTATCCAAATATAAAGTATATGGTAACATCTCAGATCACAATTCGTTTCGCCTACTACGTGACAGGGCTAAAAAAATGGAGCACCAATGTTACAAAGAATACTTAAATATGATCGAGCGTAATATTACTAAGAACCCTAAAGCCTTCTGGGCATATGTAAAAAGTAAACGATTATGTAATAATTTTCCGTCTACTATGTCATACGCTGGTAGTACCGCTAATAATGGTCCAGGAATATGTGAACTGTTCTCGAGCTATTTTTGTTCAACTTTCTCAGATCCTGGGTCTCTTTCTACTAGCGAAGCTTCTTTAGATGACTCTTTGTGTGACATTGCTTCTATTGATATAAACACGGAGCAAGTTGGCGGATTGCTGCAATCTTTGGACCTTAACAAATCGGCTGGACCTGATAAACTGCCAGCCTCATTTATAACACAATGTGCAGGTGAGCTGGCAGTACCGGTTTCAATTTTATTCACTCGCTCTATAAGTGAAGGTGTTATGCCTAACCTTTGGAAATCGGCATTTATCACTCCTATCCACAAAAAAGGTTCCAAAGATGATGTTGCAAACTATAGACCTGTTTCGAAACTCTGTCTGTTGGCCAAAATATTTGAACGAATTGTATACAATCAACTCTACAATTGTTTACAGCCAAGCTTTTCTCCAAATCAGCACGGCTTCCTGAAAAGAAGATCCACGGTGTCGAACCTTCTTGTTTTTACTGATTTTGTCACCGTCAGCATGGATGATGGGCATCAAGTAGACAGTGTCTACACGGACTACAGTAAAGCGTTCGATAGAATCGATCACGACACACTCTTAAGAAAGCTGTCGTGTCTGGGCATTCGGGGAAATTTGTTTAGATGGTTTTCGTCTTATGTCAAAAATCGGACTCAAGCAGTGGTCTTAAATAATTCAACATCCTCTTGGACTGATATACCCTCAGGCGTCCCGCAAGGTTCACTTCTTGGTCCTCTCCTATTTGTTTTATTTATCAACGATATCGGCAGATGTTTCCTAAATTCTAATTACCTCATGTTTGCGGACGATATGAAAATATATCGGATTGTCGACAATATTTCGGACGCCACTCTTCTACAGGAGGATCTAATAAGATTAGATGATTATTGTCGCGTCAACAAGTTAGATATGAACGTGTCAAAGTGTCTGGTGATGAGTTTCACCCGTAAAAAGCAGCCGTTCCATTATGATTACTGTATCATGAGGGAACCAATATCGAGAACATCTTTCACGCGTGACTTGGGTGTTATAATGGATAACCAGTTGTCTTATGGCCTTCATATAGATCAAATAGTCAAAAAGGCAACCCGTGCTCTTGGTTTCGTTTTTCGTTGTGCAAATTCTTTTAAACAGATGAAGACTTTAAAAATACTGTATTGTGCCTATGTTAGGAGTAATCTCGAGTACGCTAGCCAAGTTTGGAATCCTTTCTATAACATTCACTCGAATAGAATTGAAAGGATTCAAAAGAAATTTACAAGATATTTAGGATTTAAGTTTAAAATTCCCAATTTCAAGTATGAGAAGCGGTGTGTTCGGTACCATCTATTACCATTGTCAATTCGCAGAAACATTGCCGATATATCTTTATTAATGAAAATCGCTCAGTCCTTGATCGATTCTCCACAACTTCTAGCCAAAGTGAATTTGTATTGTTCGTTTAGACATTCACGACGAAAGAATATTCTGTCCATTCCGCTTGCACGAACAAACTATAGAGCCAATAGCTTTATGCTACGATCTGCTAAGGCCTTTAATGATCTACCTAAAGATGTAGGCATAGATCTGTTTTTTAGCAACATCTCATTTTCGAGAAAAGTATTAACTAAGATTTTTGTTGAGTTTCATGGCGATTCGCTACCTAGTTTTCAGTTTGAATGATCTTTATTTTTATTGTTTTTGTATTTTTACTATTGTTTTTTCTCTATGCTAAAATCCGAGCTTTGAAATCACAAGAGCATTGTATTTATATTCTTTTTTTTTATATGTTCTTTTATATATACCTATTTTTTGTTGTTGTTATTGTTATCCTTAATATAAGTATGTTATGTAGTAAGCTTTGTTACCTAACTTTTAAGATAATAAGATTTTGTAACACTCAAAACCTATCTGCGGTAGCTCGTAATTGGCTATCCTTTGTATTCAATTTGTAAGATATATTATGTTCGTTTGCTATTGATAGCTGTGAGCCACCCAAATATAATAAAATAAAATAAAAAATAAAACATTGATATCGATGGTAATACCACACTCATCCACATAATTCCTCCTATTAATTTAACTTTGTGATTGATTTCGTTGCGGGTAGACAAGTTAGACATTCCCGCAGACTCGCTGAGCTTCAATGCTCAGTGTCATTACAATGCGTGCTGTTGATCCTGGCTTACAGGAGACGCAGGCGGTTGTGAGGGCGGGACCGTCTTATACCACACTCAACTTTAACTTCACAATTGACTTCGTTGTGGGTTAAAGAAAAATGCCTTGGTGGCGTAGTTGTACTACGGCATTATAAAGTTGAGGTCTCGGGTTCGAATCCCGGGTCGGGCAAAGTGATATTGGATATTTGTATTAATTATCAGCACGGAGTCAGGAATTTGTGCCCGATGTGGCGGTAGGCTCGCCCCCTGTCATCATGGGACGGATCAGAGCGAAATTTGGATGACCTGGTAGCACCTCTGTCTACTCCTTCTGGGAAAAAGGCGTGAGCTTATGTATGTAAAGAAAAATTAGACATTCCCGGAGACTCGCTGAGCTTCAATGCTCAGTGTCATTACAATGCGTGCTGTTGATCCTGCGACACAGGAGATGCAGTGGCGGGTGTGAGGGCGAGACAGTCATTTTACCACATTTTTAACAAGCCTATTATGTTCATTGGTCTGTATTTAAATTCCTTTGTCCAGTTCCCAATATTTTCCAGTCCACGGAGCGCAAACATTGTTAGGTAGAACGTAATCTATCTATCTATATCAGCCCATATACGTCCCACTGCAGGGCACGGACCTACTCTACAATCGAGAGAATCGATTGAGAGTGGTTAGGCCATATAGTAATAATATCACAGTACTAATAATAATGTTATGTAATTTCAGGTCTCTTCGAAGGTTGTTCTCGTCGCAGTGAGTGCTATTTATCTGGAATGTCTGAACGAGTTACTTGTAGGAACAGCCTGTGTCAGTGCGAGTTTGAATATCCTTACTCAGAACAATTGCACACATGTTGTAAGTACACATTATTCCCTCACGTGCTAATAAAACTAATTCTTTTATCCAATAGCTTCGGCAAACGACCAAGGTTACCTGATGGTCGAATCATTGGACATAAACATTCACAACGCTTGGATCATGGATTGTGTTGCCCATCATATCGGGAGGGGGGATGGAAAAGGGTGGGAGGGCAAAAGCAGAAGCTAAAAGTATACCTAGTACTTTTAGTTTCTGCCTTATTCCTCCTACTTTATAGTTTTACTTGAGTCCAATAAATTAAAGTAAAGTATACAGGGTATTCAAGACTGCGACCGAAAACGAAGCCAGGTAGTATTAGTGACTTCAGACACAAGGCAAGTAAAAATTTCGAAAAATATCGTCAATTTTTTTTTGTAATTTTTTACTTATCGTATTTAGGTGATTAATACATAGTTTCCCTAAAATAATGATGTACACCTTTTTATTTTTAAAGACGCAATGGTACGTAAGGGTTTATATTCCTTTATTCGCAAAAACTAGGAATTAAGCACACAAACACAATGATATTTGAAAAATTGCAAAAATAAATCAGTCCCTTATTTTGCAAAATGTTTAGTTGCATTGTGTGTTTAACCACTGTAACTACCACCTGGCTTCGTTTTCGGTCGCGGTCTTGATATACCCTGTATATTCAATGACCAAATTGCGTTACAATTTCTTAAAACTAGTTACAATACAAGTAATTACTAAAACAAATAGCAGTAGTCAGGTGTTCCCAAACTAAGCTTAGCCTGTTTCAATTTGTGTTTAAAATATCTTAAATATAAATAATATATTTTAAATTGTGTTTAAATAAATAAATAAATACACCCAACAGTCACATACATAGTCCTGACTCCACACTAAGATCGAGTCTTGTGTCGTGGTTATCCGAAACTACAAGAGACTTTTCGGTCTCACAAACACCCAGACCCGAGACAAATATCTGTGTTCGTGTGTGTGTTTCTGTGTGTACACGTAGTTTTAATATTAAATGTATTCTTATTCTTAATATTAATAAACTGTCCTACTTTGCTCTATAGTGTAATGTTTTGTTTCAGTGTCGTCTTCAACATCTCTTCTAGCCAACATTTCTGTCCTGTTAGCAGCATTAACATATTTATACTCATTATAACGTGATATTATTGTGATAAACTAGTTTAATTATACATTTTGTTTTATTTATTAATATTGTGGAGTGATGTCAATGCAAATAACCTTAGAGTGTTTATAATATGCTAGCTTCTGCCCACAAACTTCGTCTGCGTGGTTAACTTTATTTGAAATCTCCCATCCCGTCCCGTTATATCCCGCCCGCCCCGTCTCATTCTCACTAATGGAATGGAATCCAGTCCCATCCCATCCTTTTGAGTATAAAAAAGTAGCAAATATATCGGAATTCCTTCTTTATCCCACGGGAACACTAAACTTTTCGGGATAACAGTACCTTATGTTACTTCTAATACCTCCAAGAATATGTGTACGAAGTTTCATGAGAATCGGTTCAGTAGTTTTCGCGTGAAAGCGTAAAAAACAAACGGACTTTCACATTTATAATATTATGTATATGGATATGGATAAAATGTGTTTATATTTTGCAATTTGAAATTTTGTTTTTTATAGAAAATGTTTATTATAATATTCATGGAAATCGTTTGATTAATATTAATTGTGGTAAATTGCCGTACCTATCAGAATATTAGCATCGCAAAATTGATTCATAATTTACTTTTTTAAAAGCAGTGTTTAAAAGAACATACTCTAATATTTTTTTATTATTTCCCAAAGCCTAAAGCAGTAAGAGACGTAAGACTGCACCCCTCTCCTTCTAAAGTTAATTAAACGTGTTCAAAGTTAATGCAGGCCATCAAAAAACTATTAGCTGAATTAATTTAAATATTTTTCAGCTACAATTTTAATACTAGGTGTGTGTGTGGTTTTTGCTGAAATTATATTCTACATACATACATAAACTCAGGTAGGCAGAGGTGCTGCCAGGACACCCACATTTCGCCTTGTATGTTCCGTCCCATGATGTGACAGGGGGCGAACCTATCGCCATATCGGGCAGAAATTCCTGACTCCAGGCTGATAATTAATAGAAAATGCAATATCACTTTGCTCGACCCGGCTTCGAACCCGAGACCTCGGCTTTGTAATCTACCGTGCATCTACGCCACCTTACAGCTAGGCGAAATGTGGGTGGTGGCGCCTCTGCCTACCCCTTCTGGGATAAAGGCGTGAGTTTATGTATGTATGTATATCTACGTGACTTGGTTCCTAGCGATCTCATAATGAAAAGGGAAAAGGAGAAAGTACGAGAGGATAAAACTGGTTCTTCTTCAATCTCCCTCATCGAAACTCGGCAGCGTAGCGAGGCTTCACTATGGTGTAGTGTGACAGCTTACCCGAAAGACTACAGGAAAAGTCCTGTAGTCTTTTGAGTGGTGGCCTGTTGGTAACGGATCAGACGCGGCTGTGAACTTCACGGTGGGCGCAGATCCAAATCCCAGGGCACACTACTTTTCAGAGTCATGTGTGTATTGATAGTCATTCACGCAGTATAACGGTGAAGCAAAACATCGTGAGGAAACCTGCATACCGTGGCGATTTGTAAGAATTTATTTTGTAAAGTCCTTGCACTAGGCCAGCGTGGAGTGTACTAACCCTTCTCAATCGTACTCTCGATTGTAGAGGAGGCCTGTAACCTGCAGTGGGACAGTTATTTATTGCTGTGAATGGCGAGACGAGCATGCCATTCGCCTGATGGTAAGCGATACCGCTCATGGACAGTAGCAAAACCTAACACTAGAATTACAAAGCAATGCTTCGCATTCCACTGCGCTCCTGAGACATAAGATGTTCAGTCTCAATATCTATCTATATCTATATCAGCCCATATACGTCCCACTGCAGGGCACGGGCCTACTCTACAATCGAGAGAATCGATTGAGAGTAGTTAGGCCATATAGTCCACCACGCTGGCCTAGTGCGGGTTGGCGGACTTACATAACGCAGAAATTCTTTAAAATTCTTTAAAATGTAGGTTTCCTCACGATGTTTTCCTTCACCGTTAAAGTTAAAGTCTCAATATGTCTAGTAGTTGCTCTGCCTACATTGTCCTTCTGGAACACGACAGTGCATTTACACTGCTTTTTGGAGAAATAGACATTGCGGTGGTACCCAGGCGGCCTCTCACATATGAGACACCTACCAGTGAAAGATGTGAGGGCGAGACAGTCTGTTGTTCAAGGCAGATAGATATATGATAATGATCTTCAAAGGTTGTTGTACTTTGTAAAACACCTAATTTTATAGCGTGATCATTGTGTTACGTGTGTCAAAGTAATTAAAAAAATAGGTCTCCATTATATTTGTGGTTATTGTTAATTGTCTTGGGTTCTGCATGACGAATTTATGGCGAAATTACTACGATAGATATTATCCTTAGAGCATTTTTAATGTGGAGGAAGCGCTGGTACTTCAAAACGTAGATAAAATGGCAGTGCCGGGCCACCTTTTTCTGCGCTCCTATTGGCTGACATATGACAGGCTGTCTAACATTCACTAATTAATAGTTTTTTATTTTTAATAGTTCAGTGCTATTTAATTTTACTCGAATTAGTTTTAGCTGAATAATAACTTAATATACTTTCGGTTACTAACGGAATTTATAGCAATTTGTTGATAAATAATTAGTATTATTTTCGCTGATATAGCAGTGCTACCAAAATTACAAAAAAATCTACGTTTTTGAAGGAGCAAATATATGACAGCGCTCCCTCTATATCAAAATTTACTCCTTAGTCTGTGATCAAAATACTCTAAGGTTATAAGCAACGAGCCTATCGCATGCTTAATGAAAACCCTCAATAATTAATTTTGTGAATTTATTGCCCAGTCAGAACTCGGTGTCAGTGACACAATTACTTCTTAAATTATTTTTTTAAGAACGCGGAACACCAAAGGTTCATAGGTCATACAGCTTTGTTTCTATTTTGTAAAAGAGCACTGGCTGATTGGCGTGGGCACCGAAATTCCAAATTCAAATTAACAGAAAGGGCGAACACGCACGTAACAAGGCCGATTAAAAAATAAGGAATATATCTTTACAATCACTCGCATTCTATATTCAAACCTAATAATATTGAAATAGAGTACATAATAAGTTTGATGTAATTATGTTTAAAACAGGAGAAAATGTATTACTAGTTTCGGGGAAATAAAATTGTGCCTTTCTCTCCACAATTTAAAGTTCTATTTCGTTTGAGTGATTTACTTTCTAAAGAGCATTTGCATGTCATTTGAATATAGAATCTAAATTATGACACATAAGGTTTGAAATAAAATAGGAGAGAAAGTGATTTTTTTAAACAAAAGCAAGTCGAAGGAACTAACGTGTTATGCCAAAGGTCAAATAGTTAAACACGGCTGTAGCCGCCCTTTGTGTTGTATTTATTGGAAACAATTTTGTTCTTCGTGTGTGATACTTTGTTTTCACATTTGTCGAATATATTCTAGAATTCAAAGTATTTCTTATTCAAATTATTGTGGAATTCTTAATTCAAATTATTTTGCGAACATCGCGAAGAAAATGTTCCTAACTTTGTATTGTAGTATATCTAATGCTGTCTCTGTCACACTTACGAAATAACACCATCTTCCTTCTCACTTAGTCCGATCTAGTACATCTTGATCAAAATAGGTTTTTAAAGATTTTTAATGTTTATCTGTATGATGTATGTGATAAATGATTATCTTTTAACGGTCGATATACTTATGGCTAATTGTATTGTGCTTCTGGTGGTAACTGGTGAACATTCGTATCCAGCTGGACGGTGAACACCCTACAGAGGTTATGGATCCGTCATAGTGACCCATCGCGTTTTGGGTTCTGTATATCCGGGTACAATCACGCATCATTGTGTCGAGAGATGGTGGTAGGTGGTGGTAGGTGTCATATGTGAGAGGCCGCCTGGGTACCACCGCAATGTCAATTTCTCCAAACAGCAGTGTGAATGCACTGCGTGCCCTGCAGTGGGACGCATATGGGCAACACAGATACCCACTCCCACGTCCCGACCTTCGTATTTGACATATGTCAGTTAGTTTGACAGATATCACTTCAGGTGTCCATGTATGACTTTTGACAGATTGACACAATGGAGAACAATGGAGAACGTCACATTAAAGGGATATCTTCCGATTCCCCGCGTTTTTTCATGTTTAACTGCATTATTTCAAAGCATAATGTTTTTTTCAATTATTTTGAGTGTAGGACGTAATAAAGCTTTGAAATAATGACAAATTAAGCACGAAAAAAAAAATGCGTGGTGGCCTGTTGGTAAACGGACCAGACGCGGCTGCCTACATGTTCACGGTGGTCGCGGGTTCAAATCCCAGGGCACACCTCTGACTTTTCGGAGTTATGTGTGTATTGATAGTCAATCACCACGCACTTTAACGGTGAAGGAAAACATCGTGAGGAAACCTGCATACCATAGCGATTTTAAAGAATTTCTACGGTATGTAAGTCCGCCAACCCGCACTAGGCCAGCGTGGTGGACTATATGGCCTAACCACTCTCAATTGATTCTCTCGATTGTAGAGTAGGCCCGTGCCCTGCAGTGGGACGTATATGGGCTGATATAGATATAGAAGCACGAAAAAATGCGGCGAATCGGAAGATATTAGTCAAACTAAGTGACAGTGAGGCGGGCGTGGGAGAGGATTTAATATAAACGAATGTCTCTTTGCAAGAAAGAGAAACATTTTTTACAAACGGCTTTATACATTGAGCCATAAAGGCGAATAAATCAAAACTTATCATTATTGATCTTAGAGTAGCTGACCGCCGCGACCGCTCATGACGTAGATAGACTTGTGACGTCACGCAGTCTTGACGTCAGAAGTATGATACAATGATATAGATTGATGGTGTTCTATTAATATACAGATGGCGACCGTACATAGTGGCTTAGGACCCGTCATAATGATAAAAATAGCACTTTATTTAAGTAATACTTTTTTTATTGCAATGAAAGCCAATACGAGCAGGTCATTCGCCTGATGGTAAGCGATGTGAACGCTCACGGACAGTAGCAAGACCAAACAGCGTGAATTACAAAGCAATGCCTGGCATTCCACTGCGCTCGCCATCCTGAGACATAAGATGTTAAGTCTCAATATTTCCAGTAGTTGCTCTGGCTACAATATCCTTAAAACCGGAACACAACAGTGCATTTACACTGCTGTTTGGAGAAATAGACATTGCGTTGGTACCTACCCAGGCCTCTCACATATGAGAGACCTACCACCATTATATATTTAAATTAGTCCGTTAAACAACCAAATATAATAACGCCTGGTTAGTGATTTCTACTAATTTACATCTAAAACATTTAGACTGAAATGAGATGGATGCATATATTTAAGAGATAGAAAAAAGTTCCCCAAATTGTCTCATCTTTTCCTTCATAATATAAAAGATATATACACCCAACAGACACATACATAGTATGTATGTGACTGTTGGGTGTATTTATTATTATTTATTATAAATAAAATTGACAAGTTTTAATCATAATAATAATAATAAATACACCCAACAGTCACATACATAGTCCTGACCCCACACTAAGATCGAGTCTTGTGTCGTGGGTATCAGAAGCTACGAGAGACTTTTCGGTCTCACAAACACACAGACCCGAAACAAATACCTGTGGATCATACAAATATTTGTTTCGGTGCGGGGATCGAACCCGCGGCCTCTCGTTTCACAGGCGGCGTCTAACCAACTGCGCCACGGAGGCTGTCTATCTATCTAGGTATCTATTCAACCACAGTAAATCCATTGCTAATTATAGGCCTCTCTCATGGATTTCCATATCAACCTGGTGGAAGTATCCGGCGACTTCTTGCACCTTGACCAGGTCGTCCGTCCACCTTGTAAGCACCTCCGACACTTCGCTTAATAGTTAATAAGTTTTAATACGTTAGAATAAAACGGAAAGTCATCGTCACATTGTAGCGGCCGGAAGCACAAGGCTTTGCAGTTTGCAATCATATTAATGTGTTTGGTTATCAAATATACCGGGTATATCAAGACTGCGACCGAAAACGAAGCCAGGTGGTAGTATTAGTGGTTACAGACACAACACAACTAATTTTTTTTTAAAGATAATCATGTTTGGGTGGTAAATACCTAGATTTTGCTAAAGTACTTTAAACACTTGCATACCGTTGCGTCTTTGGAAATTAAAAGGTGTAAGTTATTAATTTACGAAAACTATGTATTTATCACCAATATACGATGAGTAAAAAATAATTGTCAATTTATTTGCCAAATTAAATAAAATAAATAAATAAATATAAATACACCCAACAGTCACATACATAGTCCTGACCCCACACTAAGATTGAGTCTTGTGTCGTGAGTATCAGGAACTACGAGAGACTTTTCGGTCTCACAAACACCCAGACCTGAAACAAATACCTGTGGATCACACAAATATTTGTTTCGGTGCGGGGATCGAACTCGCGACCTCTCGTTTCACAGCCGGAGTCTAACCAACTGCGCCACGGAGGCTGTCGTTGTTGTCAATTAGTTGCAATGTCTCCGAAGTCACTATATAGTGTCTTGCCTCTAGCTTTCAATCATAACAGTTGAAATATATCTGGACCCCAGCGTATTCCAACTGGTTACTAAACAAAAATAACTTGGGTTTATTTTTTTATAAAACGCTTAAGACCGTTCGGATAATTGGCGATACGGTGAATTGGCGTTCGGATAATCGGCATTCTACTGTATTACCCGTCGGAAATATCTGTGGACCTGAATAATTAACGTCATTGGAACATAAGTTCAGCAAATTCAAAATATAGTTTAAACAAATTGAATAAAAGTAGAAAAACGATTAAAAAAATAGAATTCACATCCATCTCAAAACGTTTTAAATGTAAAATACCATAGTAGATAGGGGAACATAAAAAAATGAAATGTGAACCGCATTCCAGCTAGGTTCACAGATATTTCCGACAGGTTACACTTTCATTTTCTGTCGCAGACTTGATATACCCAGTGTAATCGGAATTTCAAGCAATGACAAACATGTGAAAATTATACCTTAGAAACGCTCAGCAATAAACTGAAAAAAGAAAATGAAAGCAATTTTATTTATAGAAATATATAGATCAAGACGCTAGCTTCACCCCCCATCTCCCCCCTTCTAGTTAGTGATCAATGTGACGTCACAGTTGCGTAGGTATTAGCACATCGCATGTCAGTAATAACTCTCTCTATATACTGAATAAAAAGGTGTGGTGTCACTTATAGCGGGGAATTAATCACCTGACAGTCACATTTTACTGGTCTCTGATATGAGAGGCCGCCTGGGTACCACGGTGGTACCCAGGCGGCCTGGTGGTACTACCACTGCAATGTCTATTTCTCCAAACAGCAGTGTAAATGCACTGTCGTGTTCCGGTTTGAAGGACATTGCAGCCAGAGTAACTACTGGACATAATGAGACTTAACTCATGTCTCAGGATGCGAGTGCAGTGGAATGCCAAGTATTGCTTTAGGATTGACGGTGTTGCTTGGTTTTATTACTGTCCATGAGCGGTATAGCTTACCATCAGGCGAATAAGATGCTCTTCTCGCCATTTTATTCCCACTCCAAGATCAAAAACGTTTCTAACTTGTTTACTTCTGGATTTACGAAATTCTGCTAGATTTTGGATATGAATACATTTTAATAAATACATTTAAAAAATGAACAAGTTGTATGTCTATTTAGGGATTCCCGCCCTTGAACATCAATAACACTTACATCTGAGTAGAGATCATACAAAAGACAGCATGCTTACAACAATGTATTATCAAGCAACCTATATTTTTAATCGAGATCAAAACAGAAGGTTATCGTTTCTTTTTTTTTTTTGTATATTTGGTACTTGATTTTTAACAGATTTAATGTCACTGCCTCCATTTTCTAATCTAAAAGTCTTTAACTCTTAGGCTCAGTTGCAGAAAGAAATTTTGCCCATAACTTTGACTTTAACAATGTCAATCGCATACATTTGTATTTGCCATTGTTAATGTATGTTGACGTTTTCAAAGTCAGTTATGGGCAAAGTTTATTTGTGTAATTGGCCCTTATTTATTGATAACTTATCAGTTGGATCATTAACTAAACCATGATTTGTAGTTCTTTTTACGACAATCTAGATTCTAGACCGACTGGAAGCAAAACCTAGTGGAATATAATAACGGTCTTATTTATAGACTGTTTTAAAACCTATTTTAGTTATCGAATGTTTTGTCTTCTTCGCTAAAATTGAATTCAAAAGTAATTCGAAAGGGACAAAACATTCGATGACTAAAAAAGGTTTTATAACTATATTAATAAGTCCATTAATATTTTGACAGCCTCCGTGGCGCAGTTGGTTAGACGCTAGCTGTAAAACGAGAGACCACGGGTTCGATCCCCACAAAGTGATAAATGTTTGTGTGAGCCACAAGTATTTGTTTCGGGTATGGGTGTTTGTGAGACCGAAAAGTCTCTCGTAGTTCCTGATATCCACGACACAAGACTCGATTGTAGTGTGGGGTCAGGACTATGTATGTGACTGTTGGGTGTATTTATTTTGATCATTTTTAGCTTATTTAGCTAACTTAGTGTGAGGTCAGGTCTTTTTAGCTCATTTAGCTAATCAATATCTTCGCGTGTCTCACCCCCGCTGTCACTCGCACCGCACCCTTCAAAAGCTATTAAATTTTAGCTCGGCTCCCTCGTATAATATACGTGTGTTGTTATTTATAGCAATACCAAGTATAATAAGTCGTGTTGTAGGTGTTTGTGAAGTTAGGAGGATTGTAAAAGGGCTAATTGCTTGGAAATAAAATGTTAACTAACAAATTTATTTTTTCTACATACACATATACATAAACTCACGCCTTTTTCCCAGAAAGGGTAGGCAGAGGTGCAACCAGGACACCCGCGTTTCGGCTTGTATTTTCCGTCCCACGATGTGATAAGGGGCGAGCCTGTCACCATATCGGGCCTCCTAACTCCGGGCTGATAATGAATAGAAAAATCCAATATCACCGCTCGACCCGGGATTCGACCTCGAGACCTCAGCGTTGTAGTCGTATCGTAAATATGCCAACGAGCCAACTATGTATTAAATTTTCAGTGTGGTATGATGATGGTGACTATAAAAACTTTTTTTTTTTTATCTATTTCAGGTTTTGTTTTTATTGTCTGTGTGTTGGGTGAGAGCGAAAAGTCTCTCGTAGTTGATACACGACCCAAGACTCGATCTTAGTGTGGGGTCAGGACTATGCATTGTGACTGTTGGGTGTATTTATCTTTGTTATTGCTGTACCGATTATGATATATTTCCGCAATCAAGTTGGATCTTGGAATCAAACGGCTTAGAATCGCAGAGTGGGTTTTGGCATCCGAAGCGACAGTCCTTTGTCTGTCCTGCGCTAATTCCCTCTTACGATGTAAGTATTTGCAATTTTATTTCTAGTTTATGTGAAGTGAAAGTAACTCAAAATCCGTAAAAATGTTTTATTTAATTATTATTTTATTGAGCGTTCATCAACAGAGATTACAAAAAAATATATTAATGTGAAATTACATTTGTCGGACTTTCTAATTGTACCTCCAGAACGATGCACACAACATGCTTTTATAATAATTAGTGAAGAACTTAAGAGTACTAAAATTAAAACTAGAATAACAGTAACAATTATAAAAATTTGGAGTAAGTTATGAGGGGAGCGAGCCGGAGGAGCTTTTAAAAAATACAACTGTTCTACACGAGAGTGTATTTCAGACTGACTACACATGTTACTCTTATGGCTAAGTTACATGAGTGGTTTAATATTAAATACTGTGAAGACATTAACTTCTCTTATCTAAACGGTTTATATCTAAGGGCTGAGCGTACGTAACTAGTATCAAAAACAATTTTATTTAAAACCTAGACCTTTTCCAAAACTCCCGTTCTCATATTCCCGCGACACGTCCAACTCAGTATGACCTCCAACAATCGTTCTTTCCCCGCTCAGTTTATTTACTCTATAAACTATACGTATAACAATGACCTACATGATACTAATAATCCCTGACTTCTTTCAGCCCATACACGTCCCACTGCAGGGCACGGGCCTCCTCTATCGAGAGTACGATTGAGAGGGGTTAGTACACTCCACGCTGGCCTAGTGCAAGGACTTTACATACCATAAAAATTCTTACAAATCGCTATGGTATGCAGGTTACCTCCCAATGTTTTCCTTCACCGTTATGCTGCGTGATTCACTATCAATACGCACATGACTTCGAAAAGTCAGAGGAGAGTAGAGAGAGAGAGAAAGAGTAGTGTACTGTGTAGTGAAGACTGCCCTACCCCCCCCCCCCCCCCCTCCACACACACACACCGCCGCCACTGCAACTCCTGTAAGCCAGGCTCAACAGCACGCATTTTAATGACACGAGCATTGAAACTCAGCGAGTCTCCCGATATCTAACTTGTCTTAAACCCGCGACGAAATCACAAAGTTAAATTAATAGGAGTGTAGTGTGTAGTAGAGAAACGTAATTCACTTTTTAGAAGTGATAGAGCCACGGTGTAGTCATGACTCATGAATGTGCAGGCTCGTCCCGGGCGGTACCACTGTCTCCCAGGGGACTCACGTGAAGCGTCAGCTTCGTTAACGCGTTTCGTTCGTTGATTGACCGGTGAACGCTCTGACCAATGCCACGCCGCCGTTCCCAATCGCACCTTATTTGGTAATTTGCCTGTGCCTCCCGAAAGTATTGTAACACGGCGCGGGAGTGTCCGCCGAACTGTCATTCCAGCACGTTATCGCGAATAAAACTTTCATTAGTATAGCTATGTTTTTCTTGCTAGCCGGACAATTAAATAACTAAATAAAGTACAGTAAATAACACTAGTGCATATGTAAAAACATGCCCAAAACCTCTTCCCTCTTCCCTTCGTTTGTCCTTCCCGCTCTCATCCCAATTTGATGGGCCGCATCATGGTTGAGGGTCCAGCGTTGTGGTTGTTCATGTGCAGAGATTACTTATCAGGAGAGCTATTTAAAAATAATACTATTTATCACATCATGGTACGGAACATCCAAGGCAAAATCTTGTCCTGGTGGCGCCTCTGCCTACCCCTTTTGGATTTATGTATGTATGTAAGTAAATAAATAAATAAATACACCCAACAGTCACATACATAGTCCTGACCCCACACTAAGATCGAATCTTGTGTCGTATCAAAAACTATGAGAGACTTTTCGTTCTCACAAACAACCATCGAAACAAATACCTGTGGATCACACAAATATTTGTCTCGGTGCGGGGATCGAACGCGCGGCCTCTCGTTTCACATGCGGCGTCTAACCAACTGCGCCACGGAGGCTGTTAATTATGGGACGAAACATACAAGGCGAAATGTAGGTATCCTTGTGGCGCCTCTGCCTACCCCTTCTGGGATAAAGGCGTGAGTTTATGTATGTAATAATAAATAACTACACCCAACAGTCACATACATAGTCCTGACCCCACACTAACATCGAGTCTTGTGTCGTATCAAAAACTATGAGAGACTTTTCGCTCTCTCAAACACGAAGACCCGAGGCAAATACTTGTATACACATTTGTCTCGGTGTAGATTGAACCCGCGGGCTCTCGTTTCACATCCGGCGTCTAACCAACTGCGCCACTGAAGCTGTCACATAGAAAACCATGTTAAAATCTCTATGGCATGCACTTCATCATACTTTGCTGTTAATTGCCAGTAATTGATGAATACACACTAGCTCTGAAAAGTCAGAAGTGTGTGAGTATTTGAACCCGCGACCACCGTCTCGGCAGCCGCGTCCGGTTACCAACAGGCCACCACTTCAAATATTTATGTAAATCTCTATAGCAAGGTTTCCTTTATTATATTTCCCTTACCATGAGGAAACCTGCAAAGAAAATTTCTATGGTATGTAAAGTCCTTGCACTAGGCCAGCGTGGAGTGTACTAACCCCTCTCAATCGTACTCTCGATTGTAGAAGCGACCCGTGCCCAGCAGTGGGACGTATATGGGCTGATACAGTGCAATATTTCCCTTCACCAAGGAATCGAACCTGAGTATTAAAATCGTGTTACCAACCTACCCTTATTTTCGCCCTTAAAACATTGCGACCTCAAGTAAAGGCGGTATAAAGATTTTTTCCTTGCCCGCTACGTTATAATATATTACAGGGTGGGGGCGAAGCAACCCCTAATTTTAACTACGGTATACGGGGTGTTATTGGTTTTATATTGGTATTAAATTTTTTCTACAAAGAAAATCGGTGATAATGTTGTGGGTTAGCTTGTAAAGAGACGATCTAAGTCATGAAGTCGCCGGATCCGAATGCATCCATAATGAAAAATGAAATTATTTAATAATTTATTGAATCTATAAAAATGTTCAATATGAACAGATTCACTCATCTTTTTTGCTATGTGATTAATAATAAGCGATGCTTCGCTAGCATCTTAAGAGGGAAAAGGAAAGAAAAAATTATTTAAGGAAAATGAGATATTTGGGTTCTCTGAAATCTCACCCACTGAAAAGACGACAGAGAAACCGTCTTCTTTATGTCAATTTTCTTAGAGGCAATGGTAGTCAGCCAAGCCATTCCATTCCTATTGAAATTCAAGATAACATTTGGCTTCACGACTTTGCCAATAAAAAGGTTTTTCTATATATGGCTATAAGAAAATTTCGATGAAAATTTTTCGATGTAAATCTTGAATTAAAATAAAAATTAGAAATAAGAATACCAAAGGGATAAAACTAAAACATGCCTTTTAAAGCATGACATTTAGAGCTTTTAAATTATAAATTCACGTCCACCCTTTATACGCTAAGGCGGTCGCGTACAGCCTTAGATGTTGCTTTGCTTGCTAGTCAGTTCGCGCCAACACGCCGTAGTGCCACCAGCAACCGTAAATAACCATCTTGAACCACAAACAGTGTTAAACAGTTAAAATTAACAAATAAAGAAAGTTTTACCATCATGTTAAAACGGGAATTAAAAGTACACGCTTTCGCACGCTTACTTTTTTAATTTTCAACTTTTATTGGGCTGTTGTTTGTGATTCGAATTTTGAATATTTGAATTTTGATGTTCTTATTCATAATTTTAATAATAATATTATTTGTGTTATTATTTGCGATATCTAAATAATTTTGTTGTTTAAAAAAAAGAAACAAAAATTAAAGGATTTAAATTTACGGTAACGTTTCTTTAGCTGAATTCCATGTTTATAAGAAACTCCTAATTGTATTATTTTTAATTTGTCAATTGACAAAGGAATTTAATAATATAAATCCATGATATTTTATAAGTGTTAGACGCAAAATTTATCTCAATCCATCTTTATTCGGGTTTCCCTTTGTTTCAAGTAAATAATCTTGCCTGTACAACTAAAGTAAGTAATTATTGTGGTAAGCTCTCTGCTCTTGTTTCAATATAAATCTCTAGTTTATTTTTTTAAGTGTATAATTACGCCAAGCAATTTTGTGTAGAAATGTTTATTATGAACTAAAAAGCCTCGACTTTGAGTCATCAATGGTAAGTCATTACCTACTTTAAAAAGCTAAAGAAAGCATTATAGTACCACAGAATACTAAAGTATTCTGTGATAGTACCTACTAGCCTATGTGACGCAGTAGGTAAAACACGGCTACAAAACTAAAGGTAACGGGTTCGATCCCCGCGACGACAAATTTATTTAACCAAGTTATTACAATGATAATTTCTATTGTTTCTCATTATTTAAACAACGTAACAAAAAAATAATATAGATCGGGGCAACATGTTAATGTTGTATTCATATATTCATAATTAAGCAAATATTTGTGAAACTAATTTGTTTAAAAATATCATTTTTTTTTCTTAAATTAAACAAAATAGGCACTTCCCAGTATCGGCTAAATATATTTTAATAAATATTGAAACAGCAACCCAATAAAACATTTTATTTATTTTTTTACACGCTGCTCGCTTCCTTCAATAATAGTTTTATGAAAAAATGCTTTGATTCATTCTAAACATTTTCATTAGAGCTATGAAGAATAGAACAGGGAATGCCATTTATGAGAATCTGTTGGAAAAGTCTTCGCTCGAAAACGATAGTTTAAAATGAATGGCGCTAGTTTTACAAAAGTACTCATTTTTTTAACGTTACGGTGATCAATTTAACTTTTTTGAACAGACATCCTTCATACTCAGATATAGTACTCCTTATTTCTATTCTATATAGCTCTATGTCGCTCTATTTAAATATTGTATCTTTCCAATTTTCAAATTCATGTCAGAAATAAGCAAAGGAAACAAAACATACAGCTCCGTCGGTACAAAGTTTAACGGTTCAGAATTGTATTCATTTTAGTAGTTTTATTTAATGGCTACAAATTAATCCTGGCTACGCCCGTAGCATCGAGTCAGTAGGCGGGCATTATACCATATTCGAGGCGAGAAACTCAAATATAACTGGGGCTTTAGGTTTGAAAATAAATCCATAATTTTGTTATATTGCTGAAAGTATTGATAGTAACCAAATTAGTCTGCAATATGCAATCGTGGTAGATAACATGAAAAATTACACTTATTTTCTGCTCTTAAGCCATTGTGATCTAAATCTAACTGCCGTACTCAGAGACATTTAGTATTAATTAAATCATTACTAAGTGTAGATCTTACATAGATAATTTATACTATGGAACAATTTAATTGATTGAAATAAAACTATTTTTACGGATTTTATCGCGATTTGGTTTAATTTTTAAATTTTTTAACTTCCCGACGTTTCGATTGCTTTTCAGCTTTCGTGGTCACGGGGCGGACTGCTACCACTGCTTACCACGAAAGCTGAAAAGCAATCGCAACGTCGGGAAGTTAAAAAATGTAAAAATTAAACCAAATCGCGATAAAATCCGTATAAAATAGTTTTATTTCAATGTGTAACATTCGCGTTAATCTAAGAAACCATTAATTTAATTGATATTAATCGTCTCTGCGTGCGGCTGCAAGAGTTCAATCAAAATCTTTTAATATTTATTTATTTATTTTATTTATTTAAGGACTTCCAACGAAGGATTCACGGCATTATATAATAAACACAATGGTGTAGCATTATTATAGTTTACATTGTGACGTGATCTTCAATTACAGGAGACCACAGCATGCAAATTTAAATATTTATACAATAGCAAAAAATTATAATAATAATATAATAATTCAGAAATGTCAATGTAATTATTTAACAATGTCTTCTATTTTCTCTGTACATACATTATATTATAGAGGGAGCTGGTACTTCAAAAACGTAAATAAAATGGCGGTGCCGGCGACCTTTTTCTGTCCGCCTATTGGCTGATATTTGACAGGTTGTCCAATGTACGAATTATTTAAAAAGGAAATTAAAAAAAAAAATAGTTGAGGGCTATTGAATTCCACTCAAACTCGTTTAAGACTGATAATAAATATGCTTTCGGTTAAAAAAGGAATTTAAAGCCATTTGTTGTTAAATGATTAGTTCAATTTTCATTAATATAGCAGTGCTAACATTACGAAAACAAAAATATGTACGTTTTTGAAGACGCAAATGTGTGACAGCGCTCCCTCTATATTAAAAATAATGAAAAGAAATGAAAATATTTATTGAAACCATGAAATGCCATACATTATTTAGATTCAGTCACTTTTTTCCACTACCACCCGGTTCACAAGGCTGTTTCCGCCAGAGAAGAACGGGCAAGAAACTCTAGCGTTGCTCTTTTAAAACAAGTTTACAATACAGTAATTATACAGAGGTTGCAGCGCAGTTAAATTCAGAGCAGTTCATAGATAATTTAGAATAATAATGATGAATAGTGTAACATAAGGTACATACATAAGCTAATGATTATATGTTTCTGAAAATATAGTTACAAGTGGCACTTATTCTATCTAAATTTCTAAATTGTGTTTTACGAAGTGCGTGGTGGCCAGTTAGTAACGGACCAGACGCGGCTGCCATCATGTTCACGGTAGGCGCGGTTCAAATCCCAGGGCACACCTCTGACTTTTCGAAGTCATGTGTGTATTGATAGTCAATTGACCCCTACTTTAAAAAAGGAAAATATCGTGAGGAATCCTACAAACCATAGGAGTTTGTAAGAATTTCTATGGTATGTAAAGACCGCCAGTACTAGGCCAGCATGGACTGTACTCTTCTCAATCGTGCTCTCGATTGTAGAGCAGGCCCATGCCCAGCAGTGGGACCTATATGTGCTAATACTAATTTTCGACCCACAAATATAATAAAGAAGGGTTTTATACATTGAAATCCCGGGCGGAAATTCGAGCAACTCTGATATTACATATGTGAGAACAATACTGACTCATGTATTACCCGACCTGAGAATCGAAGTTATTCATAGTCCTAAATACACGCTGCCTCCAAATGAGTGGGTGATTTTTTTTTTATGATAGCAAATCATTGCACTTCTGGGACAAATTTAAATCTATAAACAATTTTTTTATGATAGCTCGTATTAAAAGGTTTTGATTGCGACAAAAGTTTTTTCATAATCACCATTTTGATATCACCAATTCACTAATTATATTGACTTTTTTCGATTTTTATCTGCATTTTTACGAAATTTATATCAAATACTGTCCACAACCTTAATTACGACAAGACGATTTCGTCAAACTTAATTTGGTTATGCGTTATGAACGAAACAAATTATATTGAAATAAACAATATTATAAGCTGAAGCTATTTTTAATTACAATATCTCCCTTACGTTAGTTCAAAACGCAAAAGCAATACAAAATTAAATACCACAAGACCAGGTTCCAAAATTCTGAAAAAAGTCAATCCGCCATCTTGAACCGCCATTTTGAACTTGGAGTTTGAGTGATAAATGTTTTTATTAATCGAGATGCAACGACGAGAGGCCGCCTTGGGGATCCTCCTTCTCCTCCTAATGTCCCTAACGAGGGACTCCTCGGAGGCCCTGAGTACATTCGGGGTATCGAACACGAAACCGCCGGCCGCCAAGCCGACCACACCGCCTGGTAAGCGTTTTTGTATAATGGGACACGATGCACCCTCCACTTATCACTCAACACTGTGTGTAGCACTTAGATCGCTGGTAAAATGGAGTTTTCTGGAATTTTTTCAAAAAAAAAAACAAAAAAAAGCTATAAATAATGAGTCTCATCACTTGAAGGATATTTTTTTATTTAAAAACCTTAAAGTTTAAATATCGAAGAGGTGGTAGCAGTTTTTTTTTTCTGAAATTGTCATATAATTGGTCGGTAGACAAACATTATAAATTGATGTGTTCTAAATACTATTAAAAAGCTTGTCATTGTATCTCATTGGTGGGTAAAGGCCTCCCTTTCTACTGCTACTTTTTTCTTCGCTCGTTTCAAGATCTAATGCACTCAGACCGTCTTACCACCTCTTTAAAGGCCGCGTTTTGTTGTCAACAAACAACATCAAACTTGTCGGATCCAATTTGGCCTACATTTAAAGATCATTACCAAGGGTATTTTGAGAACAAAGGTTATCAGTTTTAATAATTTCGTGGGATTTTATCATTACTTTATGGTTTGCAAAAGTAAACAGATTTTTTTAAAAATACGCACAATTTTCGCTATTTTATTTCAGAAGACTCCACCCAGTCTCGAATTTAAAAGCATCTTTTTAAATAAACAGTTTTTAAACGCCTTGTCCCATTATATGAATAATGCTTGCCAAATAAAAAACATTTTAATTCTTATCATTATGTCGTTAACTGTTTTTCACTCAACTTCGTTTTGTGTCTTTTATTTATTAACTTATACATGTTTAGTCGAGTTTTGACGTTATTTCTTGTTTTTTTATTGTATAAGTTTGAACAGGTAAATACTTTGAATTTTTGGGCGTATAACTTTAGAGGATGTCTTTCTTAACAATCATTATAAATCATTTCGATATAAGAACAAATAATCTAAATAGTGGCGTACGAATTAATAATTTCATTACCAGTCAAATTTAGCCATTTGCATTTAAAATGGTTTTCTTAAAAATCTATCCAAATTCTAAAATTAAAATATGTTTATGTGAAATATATCTAATTAACATATACTAATAAGTTATTTTTAAGAAAGTCTAAAACAATTTAACATAAATTTTAATGTTTATCAATTACTGGGGCATGAGCACCACTCCTTGAGTGATCGTGGAGTAATAAATAATTGTTTTTGTCTCTCATTCTCTATCTAATAATAATAATAATTGTATTTCACTGTACATAATATCATACATCAATCATATCTTCTTATATCATTCAAAACTTCAAACACCATGTAAATATTTACACTTCGTATTCCATGAAACAAGCATCCATTCTCTGATTCTAAAATAATTCATTTTAAATTAGAAGTGTTATTTACCATCTTTTCTTAAATGAAAGCATTGATTAGAACCATTTTTTAAATTAAATATTGTTCTTTATTTGAAATTTAGCGTCTAGTCGGAGGAAACATCATTTTAAAAAGCTCTCCTTTTATCAGACACAAATTATTGAAATTTTTTAAATATTTTTAATAAAAGTCTTCGAAAGCAAATATTTTTTTTATTATTAAAGATAGATTTATAATTAAATAAAATCGCTTAGCCATCCCCCTTGATGAATCTGTTTAAAAATCGAACACTAAAAGGGCATAGACAATTTTATTTATTTTTGAAATCAAAACTTAAATTTTCAGACTCAACATAACCTTAAAATGCGGCGCAAAACCGTTATTCTTCTGGCAATCTGCCATTTCGGGATAAATTTGGCCGCTTTTAGTCCAGCATTTGGCATTATAAAAGCGGACACGCCGGTTCCGCCATCTCCCACCACTTCTTCCGGTAAGGCTCGATATAATGGGACAAAAAAGGTTTTGTAAAAAGTTTGAATAAAAGTGTGACTTTAGCTTTGTAAATGTGCTTATGTGTAATGTTTCAATTTGCGAACGGATTTTTCGGTAAGTTTTTTGTCTGTATTGTGATATTATAGGCCAAAATTTTTAGATCAAAATTTTCGAATATATAGATTTTAAAATAAAATTGGTTACCTTTAAACGTAATAATTTTCTAAAATTGTGCTGTGTATATCAAAATAATATAAATACCTACTTAATATTAATTAAAAGTGGCTAAAAAGCAGCAAATTAAAAACAAAAAATGAACTAAATACATTTTTCATCAACTTAAGTATAGAAAAAATATAATTTCATTTCATACATATAAATCATTGAAAGAAAAAATACATAAAGGCTGTAGCCACCGCTTACACGTCATAAAAACTGTCGAATCATTGTCTATTACTTAACCATGGACAATCAGACATTGCTTTTTCATAATTGGCGGCAAAACCATGACAATTGCTTACGTTAGGCTGTTGAGGTATTATTAATAGAGCGATAAATAGCAAAAAGCATGCCCGAATTATAATCCAGACCACAACCTTACATTTCAGTATGAAAATACAATATTTCCACTTTGAAAACTAGGAAAAAATTGCTGTTTTCGCTTTGAAAATAGGCCCAAAAATCCAAAACAAAAGATGTTTTCGTATAAAATGCATACATAATTTTCTAAATAACTGCTCTTTAATAATACCTCGGTGCTTTAGGTTTAACTTCCGCAAAGCAATAACCATGGAAATGTGTTACAACCGAAAAAGAGCCATATTCTTATTGGTTCTTATAAACGGATGGTTGAAAATCCAGTGTACCGAAGGGTTTGGAATATCTTCATTCGGGAAAGCTTATACCGAAGCGCCTAAATCTTTAACCACTACAACGGCTCCTGGTAAGAATATTTAATAGACGAGCGTACAGGCGTAATTCCTTTGTAATTATAATATACCAAGTATTCGTGAATTAAAAGAGCAAACTTGTATACACGAAACAATGCAATTTGGTTGACAACTTTTACTGGGTCGAAGTAAAATGTAACAGTTCGTGTAGTAATGCTTTTAAAAAGAGTCAATTTGATGGCCAGTTTGAATAAAGTGACAAAGAAATTTAAATAAAGAATTAGACTTAACAAAAACAAAATTAAAACGAAGATAATTTATGAGGCAGTATATTAGATTTCGATTATCGTTTAATTTTACATGTTTTGCTATCAGTACCTAAAAAAACCTGTCTTAAAAACTAAAGTAGCATTGATTAACACACAAAATTAATAAGCAATCCCAATCCCTATCTAAGGATCGATCCGGAAAATAGACCAATCAGAACACATAAAATGTGAGCGTGTCGGCAATACCTTGAGCCCATTGGTTTATTTTCGCGATCGATCTTTAGATAGAAACGAAGATCGTTTATTAACATCGGCCATTAGTGCATAAAAGAAGTTATCTTCCTAATTAAACATGTTTGAAAGATGTTATAAAAGTCACAAAATAAAAAAGTGCTCTACCATTTAACGTATACAAAGAAATTATGTTTGTACGCAAAATAAATTCATAGCACAAGTTAAACAAATGTAAAAACAATGTAGCAACATATTCACATTAAAAAGAAAAATAAAAAAAGTACCTCAAGGTTAAAAAGTAGACGCTTTGTAAATAACGAAAAATAGCGCTGAGATCGTAGTAATTAGACAGATAATGCTTTGAAATGTAAAATAGATGCTTTTGTTAAAGTGGCTTTTAAAAATAAATTAATGTTAGTAAAGGTGTTTGAATGCAAAATGAATGTTGCTTATATCGCCACATCTTAACACGTTACAATTGGTTTAAAACGGAATACAAAGGAACAGCGTGAACAAACATGACTTGATGTTTTAACTTTTAATGGAATAATTATTACCTACGTTAAACACTTCTACGACCTATTCTATTATCCTTTTTTATGTTAGATAAATATTTAAAATATTTTTTAATATCGGCTTTTAACTCTTACATATAATTTTATTTTTCCAACTTTTTATTTTTTTTGTTTTTTTTTCTAATGAAAAACGGTTTTGATGCAAGGAATTTTTACGTTAATGCTTAAGATGTTTTTTAAATGTTCTCCGTCAAGGTAGTAACTACAACATATTTTTAAAGATTTCATTTTTTAGATAGTAGGAACCTATTCGGCAAAATCATTTTGTTTGTTCTATACATTTATTGTATAGAACAAATTATTACCAAAGTTCACACCACTTCTATACAACACATTCTACTACAAACTGCTGACTACACTAAGAATTCGCGCCTAAATTTGACACTTCAACTTCGTTTGTCTATGATTCTAAAAACATTATTGGCACACTTATTTCAAAAAAATGATGGCGAATTGGCTAACAATTTTTTTCTACTATACTCAGATTTACACTGTTTTTAACAATTTATGCAAATTACCATATTTTTCAAAATTCTACACCGACATTTCAAAATTCACTAAAACACGATTATTAAACAAATGCATCCTTCTTTTTCGCAAAAACCACAATAAAAATAATAACAGAATACAAAAAAGTTTCAATCGAACACAAACTCAAAAACAGTGAACACTTAAAATTGATAATCGATAAAAATATCGATTATAACGATGCGATTTGACTGTCGTGTTGAGATGTGGTGTAAACGTCAGTCCGCTGTGCTACTTCTTCTGACTGCTTGCCTGGTGGACATGTCAGAAGCCCTAACCACCTTCGGGAAGACCATAACTGAGCCGCCAAAATCAGAGCCTAAAGCGCCTCCAGGTAAAGTGAGCTTTGCGTTGAATCGATCGATTGTGATGATTAAAGCGATCGATTATATTAAATATTTTAAAATTATTTAAGTATGTTTGGTCTGTAATAAAAATAAGGCTTTATAATTTTAATGTGGATTAAAAACACGTTTTTGATAGCATGATTCCTTATCAGAACTTTTAAAATAGTCCTGCCCTATACCACTTCTTTATCAGGGTATCTTATAGATCCCCTGTGGCGAAATTAGTTGAGAACCTGTAATGAGTATGGGTGACAGTTCAATTCCCGCCATTTTGATTGTTGGGAAAGCGAAAAGTCTCTCGTAGTAATACACGACACAAGACTTAAATAGCAACGAGCCAGGACTATGTACCTTTATTTATTTAAAAGTATATATTTTTTTAAATAAACTGTTTGAATAAATCATATTATCTTGTAAGAATGAAGTAATTTACAAATTCATTTGCATAAGGAATCGTGTTAACAAAAGCATAGATTAAAAATGATAATTAAAAATATAAGCACGCACACTATGCTTCAATTCACTAAAACGCTGTTTTAAGAATTATAACTTCACTATAAAATGTTTTATTAATGGCATTATTAATAGACAGTTTTAAAACCTATTTTAGCTATAAAATGTTTTGTCTTCTTCGCTCAAACCGAATTCAAAAGTCGTTCGAAAGGGACAAAACATTCGATAACTAAAACAGGTTTTGAATCTGTCTATGAATAAGGCCGATAAGTTTTAGATTACCAGAAGAGGATTCTGTAAGTATAACACTTTTCTATTTAAAATTTTATGTAAATAATGTTAATGCCATTAATTTTAGATAAGTATATGTCATTCATACAAAAGAAAGCTACTCTCCCTGCCCTTTTTAATATCCAAGATATGTACTTAAATAGGTCATTATTAATCAACAATATATGAACGCAACAATCTGTTAAAATTTATTGAAAAGTAAACAAAAATGTAACAAAGCTTCAAAGAAATACAATTATTTTACATTTATGTACATATTATATTCAGACTGCGACCAAAACGAAGCCAGGTGGTAGTTTTAGTGACTTCAGATACAATGCAACTAAAAATTTCGCAAATACATACATAAACTCACGCCTTTATCCCAGAAGGGGTAGGCAGAGGCGCCACCAGGACACCCACATTTCGCCTTGTATGTTCCGTCCCACGATGTGATAAGGGACGAGCCTATCGCCATATTGGGCACAAATTCCTGACTCCGGGTTGATAATGAATAGAAAATCCCAATATCACTTTGCCCAACCCGGAATTCGAACCCGAGAACTCAGCTTTGTAGTCGTCCCGTAGTACAACTACCCAACCGAGGCAGTCAAGAAAAGAAGAAAAAGATGAAGAAGATTTTTGACCGATAGATGTCGCTTACAAGAATACAGACGCTAGTTTCTGTTCCAATGTTATCTGAAAATTACGCTATCAAAAAACGAAAGAATTTTATAGACAGCCTCCATGGTTGGTTGGTCAGACGCCGGCTGTGAAACGATCCTGCTACGACCCCGCGCCGAGACAAATGTTTGTGTGAACCACAGGTATTTGTTTCTGGGTTTGTGAGAGCGAAAAGTCTCTCGTAGCTTCTGATACCCACGACACAAGACTCGATCTTAGTGTGGGGTCAGGACTATATATGTGACTGTTGGGTGTATTTATTTATAAATAGGCATAGATTTCTTCGCCTTGTCTATCTGATAAGGTATAGGTCGTCTAAGAGCTTTTGTCGCCGAAAGCGCTGTTGTCAAAATAATAAGGATAGTTTTATCTCTTCACATTTAATTACATTGGCAATAATACTATTACATTACGAGTATAAATGCTTGTTGTTTACATTAAAACACATCTCAAACAATGCTAAACAGATATTTTTGAATTTAATTTGTAGTTCCAAGCGCCACACGCTAGTTAAGGTAGAAGACATGTATTTCATCCTCCTCCTCCTTGCGTCGATTCCCCAATGCTGGGGGTCGTGAGTCATCCGGGAAACAATCCTTCGCGCACGATGTTGTGCCATCGGGTCCGATCCTTGGCGACTTGAACTGCTTCAGCCACGGTCATGTTGAGTATGGTGCGGATCTGATCCGTCCAGCGCTTTGGGTTCCTGCCCCTTGATCTCTTGCCCTCCATTCGTCCGGTCATTATCAGTTTTTGGAGGCTGTCACCTGATTTTCGGGCGATATAGCCAAAAAACTCAAGAATTTTCCTCAGGCAAGTTTCGGAGAGCCTTGGTTTTCTATCAAGCTTGAGTTCTTCGAGGATAGAGATGTTAGTCCTAAACGCTGTCCACGGAATTCGGAGCATCTTCCAGCACCACATTTTAAAGTATTTCATACGTATACATAAACTCACGCCTTTTTCCCAGAAGGGTTAGGCAGAGGTGCTACCAGGACACCCACAATTCGCCTTGTATGTTCCGTCCCATGATTTGATAGGGGGCGAACCTATCGCCATATCGGGCTGATTATGAATAGAAAACTCCAATATCATTTCCCCGATTATATTCGACCCCGACACCTCAGCTTTGTAGTCGTACCGTAGTACAACTACGTCACCGAGGCAGTCATCAGTGCCCCTAGTCGGAACATTTTGAAGTATCGTATAGTAATACTCGTATAGTATCGTAAAAGTTTTCCGCTGTCAAATTTTAGTTCCAAATACCCTCACAATGGCGCTGTTTAAATTCCCATACAAAATTTTACTATTACTATTCTATTACGATACTACAAAATGTTCCGGCTAGGGGTACAGACATGTACTTGAAAGATATGATACTGACAGGCAATTTATCAATCTTCATAAATGAAGTCCAAATTCCTTGATGCCTTTTAAGTTGTCATAATGAATGATATGTAGTTTAATAAAATATTACTTCCTGCCACGTTACTTGATTGATTGCCTTACATTTAATATTTTATAGCTGCCCTATTTTCTTTAAATACTAGATTCGCCCCCAAACTTCGTCTGCGTGATTAACTTTATTTGAAATTTACCGTCCCATCCTGTCCCGTCCCGTTATAGCCCGCACGGTCTCCTGTTGACTGAAGGCATGTAGGCCAGTCCCATCGCTTTGAGTATAAAAAAGTAACAAATATATCGGATTTCTTCCTCATCCCAAGGAACACTACATTGTTTGGGATAAAAAGTAGTCTAAGTGTTAATCCAGGGTGTCAGCCTCCACACCAATTTTCATCGAAATCCGTTAAGCCGTTTCTGAGTTCATCGCGCACAACCGCACAAACAGACAAAAATAAAAATCATTGTTTTCGGTATTACGTTAATATAGATTAGTATTCTGTAATACAGACCCCCCGTATTAAATTATTTTATTATTATTTATTATTATTTATTTATTTTACGCTTTAGACTGCCCTTTCTTTCTCCTATTTATATATCCATCCCATGGTTGCCTGTAAGAAATTACCTAGTGTGATAAGGCCGCCACTTGTACTATTATTTGTATTGTATAAGTTTGCATTTGTATATGTCCATTTAGTGCAAAAAAGTATTAAATAAATAAATAATAAATTTTCTCATTTATCTTCCATGTACAGACATCGATCGGTTACTTTATTATATGTATAAATGAATGTGCATGTTAAGACCGGAGGTGGTGGTCGCGGTTTCGAATCCCAGGGCACACCTCTGCCTTGACATGAGTGTATTATTCAAGTACTACGCTATTACTGGTGGTAGACCACTCATATGTGAGAGGCCGCCTGGAAAGGTACCACCGCGATATCTATTTCTCCAAACAGCAATGTAAATGCACTGTTGTGTTCCGGTTTGAAGGACATTGTAGCCAGAGTAACTACTGGACATATTGAGACGTAACATCTTATGTCTCAGGATGGCGAGCGCAGCGGAGTGCTTCGCAATGCTTAGTAATTCATGGTGTTGTTTGGTTTTGCTACTGTCCATGAGTGGTCGTACTTACCATCAGGCGAACGCCATGATCATCTCGCCATTCATTGCAATAAAGAATCCACAGGCATTTATTTCTGGGTGTTTGTGAAAGCGAAAAGTCTCTCGTAGTTTCTGATACACACTCGATCTTAGTGTGGGGTGTACCCCACCCAGTAGTGTGATTAATGGTCACTATTTAAGATATGTGCAATGTTTATGCAAAACATTATTATTTATAATATCGGCTCGTTTCTCCACACAACGTCTTCGCACCGTTCCCGCTATACGCATATCCTTTTCCGTGTCCAAGAAGCTCATATTAGGCTCCCTGTCAAGATTTATGTGACGTTCTCCATTGTTCTCCAATTGTTCTCCATTGTGTCCATCTGTCAAAAGGCTAGACATGGACACCTGAAGTGATATAAGCGTTCTCCCACACCCGGTTTGCGTTGTGTCAAGTTCGAGACGACAGATGCACAGACTATAAATATGTCCATACACTACGTGGGGTCAGGAATATGTATGTGACTGTTGGGTGTATTTATATAACGTACCAAGTATATTCGTACTTTAGCCACGCTACTCATTTACATAAAGCCATTATTTCTCATAACAATAAAGTGTAACCTCGGCCATATTGATTTCTGTAGCTCCCAAACTGCGTAATACAACGAATATTATTTCGTTTTCAAACATTTGCGTAGAATTTCACTCGAAGTCGATGCTTAGGAGCATGTTTTCTGGATAATCATTGAAAAACTTATTATTGTGACTGCCTCGGTGGCACAGTTGTACTAGGGACGATTACAACGAGACACGGGTTCGAATCCCGGGTCGGGCAGTCACATTGGTTTTTTTTATTCATTAACAGCGCGGAGTGAGGAATTTGTGCCCGATGTGGCGATAGGCTCGCTATCAAATCGTGGGACGGAACATACAAGGCGAAATGTGAGTGTCTTGGTAGCACCTCCGCCTACCCCTTCTAGGAAAAAGGCGTGAGTTTATGTACATGTATGTATGATGAAAATCAAACCTACATTTATTTCACATTTATTATCCTTGAAATAAAACTATTTTAATGTAAAATTAATGTAAATGTAAAAATTAAACGACATCGCGATAAAATCCGTAAAAAATAGTTTATGAATTTTCAATCTAAGAAACAACTTTTATTATCCTGTTCACCAAAGCTTACCTCATCGATTATCTAAAACAATACTCGATATCTTAAAAGACACCCCAAGGGCAAGGGTTGACATGCGAGGGTAGTAAATTATTTATACCCCCGTGCCTTTCTGTACCAATCGAAATAAATCAATGCTCAGCATTTATGAGAGAGAAACCGAATGCAAATTGCTTTAACTTTTAAGATTTTTGTTTCATTTGAATAGATACTCTTTTATTTACTGTACATTACATAAACTCACGCCCATTTCCCAGAAGGGCTAGGCAGAGGTGCTATGACACCCACGTTTCGCCTAGTGTTCCGATATGTTGGGGGCGAGCTTATCGCCATATCGGGCACAAATTCCTGACTCCGGGCTGATAATGAATAGAAAAACCGAATATCACTTTGCCCGACCAAGAACTCGAACCCGAGACCTCAGCTTTGTAATCGTACGGTACAACTACGCCACCAAGGCAGTCATATTTCATAAAACATAAATTAAAACTCAAGCGAAGTCGCCGACTTAACCTAGTACGAAAATATATTTTTTTATTCAACCTTAATATTCGTTATCAATTGAAAGATTGCCAACTTAGATAAACAATGCGGAGCGTAAAAAATATAAAACAAAATGGCGACCATAGAATATGGCGAGCCGGCGAATGCATAATTTCAACATAATTATATCTTCGCCGCGCATTTGAATTGCAAAATTGTAGTTTAACTGCGTTTTTTTATTGTTCAGGGTTTTTTCAGGACGGCCTTACCTCTATAGAGACCTATACTGGTACATATGCCATCACTCCTATTGCCTGACACTTCCTGACAGTGCTCGAACACGCACGAATTATTCGAAAAAGAAAAATAGAATTTTGTAGTTTAGCGTTCTCATTCAAAATCGTTTTGGGCGTCCCCGAACACGAAGACCAAGACAAGTCCTTGTGGATCGCACCAACATTTTCTCGGTGCGGGAATTGAATCCGCAGCCTTTTGTTTCACAACCGGTGCGTAGCCAACTATAAATAATAATAAATAAATACACCCAACAGTCACATACATAGTCCTGACTCCACATTAAGATCAATTAAGTCTTGTGTCGTGTGTCAGAAACTACGAGAGACTTTTCGGTCTCACAAACACCCAGACCCGAGACAAATGTGGGCCTCACAAATATTTGTTTCGGTGCGGGGATCGAATGCGAGGCCTCTCGTTTCACAGCCGGCGTCTAACCAACTGCGCCACGGAGTCAAACGGCTGTCAAATGTAAACTATGTCACGGCGGTTTTCAAACTTCCTTTTCAGCACGTATTTACATATCAACTGAAATCTATTGATCTGTGGCGAAATTTGGAACTACAAATATAATTAAAAAAATCTATTTAACGCATTGTTTGATATGTTTTCGTAAAACAACAAGCTTTTCACTCGTAATCTAATTTTAACATGTCCATTGTAATTTAATGTGAAGAGAGAAAAACTATTCTTATTATTCTGACAACAACACTTCCGGCGACAGAAGATCGGATACGATTTGTAACGAATCTATTGCCAATGCGAACACAAAACAATTTCCAACTATACATTCAATTCATGGCTACCACGAAGCATGGAGGTCATTTTACGGAAGCAAATAGATGGTCCATTTTAACCTGACCCTTGTCGTGACCTTACACCAGTTAGCTTCACAATAAATACCGGCGGGCGCGGATCAAGATAAACTGGTAATTGCCGGGTGTAAATCTAAACCGCTTCCGAAAGTTATCTGACAGCGCCATCTCTCGGCCGGGGGAGGGAAGTGGGTTAAGGATTATGCGATGGCGAGTTAATTAATAGTTAAAGTGTTTAGTTGGTTTTATTGTCACTATTGGAATTCCTTATTGACCACAGAATTCTAAAAAACTTCTAGATCGATCAGAAACAATGCACTTATTTTAGAATAAAGCGATTTAAAAGCATTTTATTCTGGTTTCTTAGATTTACGCGAATATTACACAATGAAATAATACTAGTTTTGACAGACTCCGTGGCGCAGTTGGTTAGGCTCTGGCTGTGAAACGGAAGTCCATGAGTTCGATCCCCGCACCGAGATAAATGTTTGTGTGATCCACAGGAATTTGTTTCGGGTCTGGGTGTTTGTGAGTCCGAAAAGTCTGTCGTAGTTCCTGATACCCACGACACAAGACTCGATCTTAGTGTGTCAGGACTATGTATGTGACTGTTGGATGCATTTATTTATTTATAATTTTTGCGAATTTTATCGGGGTTTGGATTAATTCTTACATTTTTTAACTTCCCGACATTTAAATTATAATTAGTTTTCGTGGTCACGTGTCGGACTAAAATTACACCAAAAATTAGTATAATATCAAAGCATTTTATTGATCTCGATATTCAAAACACTTCTTTTTCGACAGCTACCCTTTACAATACAAATTAATTCCCGAAATTCGATTCGGTTCAACAGAAATAGTGTTTTATTTTTCATTGCCAAGTCGCGTAGGCTTCGTGACTTCAAATGCAAATTGGCAGTAACAGACGGCCTCTTTGACTTGAAAAGGTTACTGTCGGTATGCCTACTATGTAGATATTCATGTTTTAACAATGTTACTGAAACTTTTGTTTTAACTACGCCAATCGATATATTGCATAAAATAATAAAATAAGTAAATACACCCAACAGTCACATACATAGTTCTGACCCCACAATAAGATCGAGTCTTGTGTCTAGAGTATAAAAAATTACGAGAGACTTTTCGGTCTCACAAACACCCAGACCCGGAACATATACCTTCATCACACAAACATTTGTCTCGGTGCGGGGATCGAACCCGCGTCTATCGCTTCACAGGCGGCGTCTAACCAACTGCGCCACGGAGGCTGTCAAATATGTATGTGTACATTTTTCCCATTCAGAGAGATGGTTTGGGATAGAATATAGGGCGGATGAAATTTGATATAAGAGTAAATTGCATGAATCGAGTCATGGAACAGATTGAGATGGGACAGAACGGGATGTAACGGGATGGGACGAGGAAAGCATTATAAAGGACGGCAGTCAGGTTGAGTTTAAATATAAAACAGTAGGCGAAGTAATAAGTATCTGATGTGGACTGGACCCCGGGCGGAGCTTTCCGACTGCCTCAGTGACGTAGTTGTACTACGGTACGACTACAAAGCTGAGGTCTCGAGTTCGAATCCGGGGTCGGGCAAAGTGATATTGGGTTTTTCATTATCAGCCCAGAGTCAGGAATTTGTGCCCGATATGGCGATAGGCTCGCCCTCATCACATCTTGGGACGGAATATACAAGGCGAAAGTGGGTGTCCTGGTGGCGCCTCTGCCTACCCCTTCTGGGATAAAGGCGTGAGTTTGTGTGTATGTACGATCGTGGTCTATAGCAATAAATTATGGTGTAGTTGCTAGTAGCTATGAGTACGGAAGTCCAACATATCTATGTATTTAACTAATTTTAAATCCATCTAACTTTCTTAGGCACCTTAGGCAAGGGCCAGGTTAAAAGTCTTGAACCGACGAGAATGCATGAAGAGATTGATGAAAGTAGACGAAGCGAAAGTAGTATGTCAGGATCGAACAAAGAGTATAGTCTCTGTCTACCTCTTTGGGATAAAGGCGTGACATTAATGAATGTATATCACTCTGTGTATCAATCTTTCTTTCTTCAGGCACCAGTTCACAACGACCAGCCTGCATCCACGATTTCCTAAGATCTTCGAACTCATGCAATTTACTCTTCTAATCTTCTTCTTGGTCTCTTCTCTTCTTTCTTCTCATATTACATGTCAACCATAATTGAACATTAAAACGTGCATTGTTAGTTTTTGAGCAAGACAATTCAGTGATCTCGTCAAACCATTGTAACAAGGACTCTCTTATTAATCATTTCCTTTACCTCATGGATCTACGTTAAACAGCTCGTATCTAAAGCGTATACCTCCATAATCAATTTTAAAAAGATTTTTCTTCTTTATACCATCTTCTTCACCTCGCGTACCACCCATAACTGGTCAATTATAACAGGACATCTCTTTTCTATTATTAGGCTATAAACTTGCGTATCAACCAAAACTGGTCGTATCTAAGCGTGCACTTCTCATTTTCCAGCAAGTCAGTGTTCGCGCCAATATCAATAACAAGACCTCTCTTTTCTACTATTAAGCTATAATCTTGCGTATCAACCATAACTGGTCGTTTCTAAAGCATGCACTTCTCGTTTTCCAGCAAGGCCGTGTTCGCACAATAATCCATTATAACAAGACCTCTCTTTTCTAGTATTAGGCTATAAACTTGCGTATCAACCAAAACTGGCCGTTTCTAAAGCATGCACTTCTCGTTTTCCAGCAAGGCCGTGTTCGCGCCATAATCCATTATAACAAGACCTCTCTTTTCTACTATTAAGCTATAATCTTGCGTATCAACCATAACTGGTCGTTTCTAAAGCGTGCACTTTTCGTTTTCCAGCAAGGCCGTGTTCGCACAATAATCCATTATACCAAGACCTCTCTTTTCTAGTATTAGGCTATAAACTTGCGTATCAACCATAACTGGTCGTTTCTAAAGCGTGCACTTTTCGTTTTCCAGCAAGGCCGTGTTCGCACAATAATCCATTATAACAAGACCTCTCTTTTCTAGTATTAGGCTATAAACTTGCGTATCAACCAAAACTGGTCATATCTAAGCGTGCACTCCTCGTTTTCCAGCAAGGCCGTGTTCGCGCCAGGCCGAGTGCGCGGGCATCACAAGCAGCTCGTGCGTGCGAACACACTACGATGCTACAACACGGTGTCTCTGCGGAGACAACTCGCCGCCGCTGAACGGGCAGTGCGAGGCGCAGGCTAAATGTGAGTCGTTCTTTTTTCAAATGTTATTCTTTTTTTAAATAGGAACTTATTGACACACACGAAAAAAATGTAACTAAAGAAGAGCGGCACCGCTGTTATGCGTTTGTCTCTGTCAGTCTTAGACTGTAATACTATCTCCCATCTCGCTTTGGTGTCCCACCTGTCTGGTACGTGCACCAATATTTGTTTGGAATGCTCGCTCTCATTGTTAAACTATTTTTATCGCAATTTAATTTGTATTTATATTAGTTAGTTGGTAGTATTGATATCTGAATATCTGGGCAGCAACCTGAAAATGGAATTTGTGCCTGGCATGGCGATTCACCATGGCGATACGCTCGCTTTATTACATTAAGACTGAAATAAAGACGTCAAATTGTGATTGGCATTACTTTCTACTTAACCTTCAAAGATACAAGCCTAAACATAACTATATTTAAAAATGGAACACTTCAATCAGGCGCCATCTCTGTATAATGCTCAACTCTGATTGGCCAATTCAAATAACGACATTTCATGTTTTACTATAGACTGATTTTAATCTCAGCAAATTAAGTCCATGTTATAACTTAACATTGCGCACGCAAGTTAAACCTTGTTAAAGATTAAGTTTAAAGGTCAGTAATTAGACGACCTATTTAACTTAGCTTAAAAAATGTGACATGGTGACTAATTTATGCGTGGTAAAGTCTAGATTTAATTATAGAAAAATAGTTTTTAGTGTTAATACATAAATAATTTATGTAGGTATAAGACTGTCGAGAATTGGAGTATGGGTTTCTCTATAGGTAGATGGTATTAGGCGTCGAAACTCGGTTTGAAGGACGTTGTACCCAGGGTAACTACTGGACATAATGACACTTAAAATCTTATGTCTCAGGATGGCGAGCGCAGTGGAATGCCAAGCATTGCTTTGTAATTCATTGTGTTGTTTGGTTTTGCTACTCCATGAGCTGTCGTGTCGCTTACCATCAGGCGAATGGCACGCTCGCCTCGCCATTTATTGTAATAAAAAAACTTCGTTGGACTGCGAAGCGAACCAATGCTTCTTGTCCCGACTTCAAGTAATCGCTTGTCCACTATTTGCTAACAAATAATACTTTGGCATTTCGGCCACAAAGTGCGCAGAGGTGATATAAAAGAAGAAAATATTGTAGTGGTAAACACTGAAGGCAAAAGATCACCTACAAGAAGTCACTTACCGACAATATGGACTGACCAAGTGAAAAACTCGTGGTTCTACAAATTCTACACTTCCGTAAAAGACGCAATGGACAGGAATCGGTGATAGATCAAGAGCCCGTGGCCGCCAGACTTTCGTCATTTTATAAAAGCTGAAAGTTTATCTACTCATGCCTCTGACATAGGCATCCCACGATCAGCTATTATGAAGTTCCGATCGAGGTGGCTTTGAAAGTTATCAGCTTCAATGTGTCTGGCAAGATGGAAAAATCGTCAAAAATGTTCGGATGCCTAGGAAACGTCTTTTTATAGGCGCCTTAAGAACATATATAAAATTCAGCTTTTATACTATAAAGCTGTTTAAATTACATATTACGATATCAAACTTTAATAAAATGTAGTTAGGCCAGCGTTATAGTATAAAAGCTGAATTTTATATGTGTTATTCAGGCAACTATCAAAAGATGTTTCCTTGGCATCCGTACACTTCTGATGGTTTTTTCACCTTCCCAGACACATTTAAGCTGATAACTTCCAAAGCCACTCCGATGGGAACTTCATTATAGCTGATCGTGTGATGGCTATGTCAGAGGCATGCGCAGACAAAATTTCAGCTTTTATAAAATGACGAATGTCTAGCGGCCACGGGCTCTTGGTCTATGAGGGCTTGATACCCGCTCCGAATGCCACCCTAATGTTGACCAATATCCTCAGATATGAGGGACCAAGGAGAGAGAGAAGCCAATTGGATGATGACCAGATTGCGAAACCAAAGGTCATCGGCCCAAATCAAGACGAACACCGCGTGCTTTTCGAAATAACTTTCGTTTACCTACTTATTTAATTATCGCTACTAAGTACTTAACTCGTTTGAGCTGGAATAAATGTAATATTTTTTTTTTTATTGCAATGAATGGCGAGACGAGCATGCCATTCGTCTGATGGTAAGCGATACGACCGCTCATGGACAATAGTCAAACCAAACAACACCATGAATTACAAGCCAATGCTTGGAATTCCACTGCGCTCGCCATCCTGAGACATAACATGTTAAGTCTCAATATGTCCAGCAGTTACCCTGGCTACAATGTCCTTCAAACCGGACATTGGACAACCTACATTAAGCCTTATTCTTTTTTACGTGAGGCAAAGTAATTCAGTGCCATCGCGAGATGTCTGGCAGCAATGGGGACAACTGCTAATTGCTGTGGACGCTTAGAGTGTCGTTAAAAATAATAAATAAATAACACACATACACAGTCCTGACCCCACATTATGACCGAGTCTTGTGTCGTGTATCGGAAACTACGGGAGTCTTTTTCGGTCTCCCAAACACCTAGGACTCGTAAGTATGTATTTGTAAATGAAGGGGCAAACAGGATACGGACCGCCGAAAAGAATAACCGTAGTCCGTACGGTACTTCTATTACTTCACGGTAGGCAGCTACCTAATTGTGTTTGGCCCTGGCAATGCGAAAGTCCATGAGCGGCGGTGACTGCTAACCTAACCTGAACCATCAGACAGGCCAATAAAAATAAACATTCGCAGCGTCCGTTCTGGTCATCTCAATACGGAATGTCTAAGAAGGAAATTTGACAGCCTCCGTGGCGCAGTTGGTTTGACGCCGCCTGTGAAACGAGAGGCCGCGGGTTCGATCCCCGCACCGAAACAAATATTTGTGTGATCCACAGGTATTTGTTTCGGGTCTGGGTGTTTGTGAGACCGAAAAGTCTCTCGTAGCTTCTGATACCCACGACACAAGACTCGATCTTAGTGTGGGGTCAGGACTATGTATGTGACTGTTGGGTGTATTTAAAAAAAAAAAAAAAAAAAAAAAAATTGGAACTCAACAATCAACAATATCCTTATAACTTTTTAATAAAGCGCAAAAGAACCAAGACCGTACAGCCTTGTAAACTTAAAAGCGCAAACGACCAAGGCCGCACAGCGCACATAAATAGTTTTCAAACACAAATTAACGGAGTAAGGGGCTTTAATTTTATCAAATTATAATGTGGTTTTGTTGATGTATATCTGTAATGAGCGGCGGGCACGATACTTTTTCTATAACATAAAGATTTTAATAGATGCTCGAGCTCACGGAAGGGCCGCACGCTATTGTAAGAAATATAAATATGTCACAGATTTGAGGTATAATGGAGGCGACACCGGGAAAAATGTGTGAAACGAAAGAGCGGTCATGTATTTATTTTTCCGTCTCATTCACTCTAACGCTTATACTCATCCTGTCCCACTTTGTTTCCCTCTGGTACGCGCGCACAGATTTTGTTTGCAATGTCCACTCCTCTTATAAATGTCAATGATGTGCGCGGTGTTTATCATAATATGTATCCTAAGTTAGCAATAAGTAATTCAAGAATATGTCGTTTACACCTCTTAGTTCCTACATAAATTAAAACCGATATTGATATACCAAAAAAGATAGATACTAATATAAAAAAAAAAGTGTATAATATTAATATTGTGTACTGTACTATACTGTATCAGCCCACATAGGTCCCATTACAGAGCAGTGGAATGCCAAGCATTGCTTTGTAATTCATGGTGTTGTTTGGTTTTGCTACAGTCCATGAGTGATGGTATCGCTTACCATCAGGCGAATGTCATGCTCGTCTCGCCATTCATTGCAATAAAAAAGAAAGTGTAACTGTTGGGTGTAGATCTCAATGGGATTCTCGATTGTAGAGGAATACTGTGCTCCAAAAGACCAAAAGTGCGTGGTGGCCTGCTGGTAACGGACCAGACGCGATTGCCTACATGTTCACGGTGGTCGCGGGTTCAAATCCCAGGGCACACCTCTGACTTTTGGAATTATGTGTGTATTGATAGTCAATCACCACGCACTTTAACGGTGAAGGAAAACATCGTGAGGAAACCTGCATACCGTAGCGATTTTAAAGAATTTCTACGATATGTAAGTCCGCCAACCCGCACTAGGCCAGCGTGGTGGACTATATGGCCTAACCACTCTCAATCGATTCTCTCGATTTTAGAGTAGGCCCGTGCCCAGCAGTGGGACGTATATGGGCTGATATAGAGACTGTCGTCCAAGAGCAATTACGGGCTCATACAGAACAGTAATAATAACTATAAACTTTCTCCTCATAAAAATCGCAGTAACATAAGTTGCCTTATTACTATTTTTACTTCATGAATTTGTGAGAAGCTGGTGTTTGCTTACTGCTTAGCTGCTATAGGTTTAAAACTGTGGTGCCGTATCGCTCTTTTTTCCCTGCGGTGTCCCCTATAATTTATTATCTCAATGAATGTCCATAGTTTTCTACGCAGCCGTCTTTCAATCTGATTATTTAGTACTAATTGTTTATATTTCCTTCCCCAGCTCTCTACCACGTCTGCGCCAACTCCGAGGAGTGCAACGACGGGCTAGTCTGCCTCACCCCCAACATCACCGTCTCCGCGCCCCCCCACCTTCGAGTCCACACCCCCCAGGATAAGATCTGCTTGTGCGACGCCGAGAACGGGTTTAAGGAGAAGGATCATACTTGCAACGGTAAGGGTTAACTCTAAAGCCCGATTCATTTTAATATTTTACTCGCATTTTGTAGGGATTGTACGAGCAATTAATTTTAAGTAGGCGAAATTATACAAGTTTCATTGATAGGTAAAAAGGTCCTCTATAAGAAGGTCCTAATAATTTCCGTTTTTAATAATACTAATGCCCGAATACTCAAACGCCACTTATATAATATTATGTTGCACTTAACTACGAAAGACCCGCTTAAATGTACTGATTAAGTAGGACATGGGTAGTTAAGTGCAACTTAATATTTAAATGGCATTTGAGAATTTTAGTTAGTTAGGTACGTAACTTGAAGGCTTGAGACCCACAATCGTCTTAATGTAACGAATATCGCATGTGTTTATGCTCGGAGGGTACTGGAACGGACATAAAAAAACAAATATTTGTGTGCATAATATGTAAAGTGAAGCGGGAGAGAAAATACTGGGACTGCGTAAGCGTGAAAGAGACAGAAACAGATGAAGTTCCGTACCTCTATTTTTTCTAGCAAATATTTTGTTTGTGATGTCGCTTCTAGTATAATAACTCAATCCCAATATAACATGCACTATGAGATTTTTTTTTTAAGTAGATGAATACTAATTGTAATTACTTAGTATTAATAATTTGCCCGCATTTTATTTCAGATGCAGACATTCTGAAGACGTCCCTCTTTGCTATCATCGCTGTAACCTGCATACGAAAAATGCTTGCGCAATAAATGTCTTCATCTCGACACCATTTAAATTGCTCTAAATACAAAACTTTTGTTAATTTTACGAATTTTAACATTAATTGACGTATTGTCTGAGTTCAATTCATCAAAATTATTTGATTCGCAAATATTTTACATTACGAGGTGCAAAATGGTGCATGAAACGGAACGCATTTGTCATTGAAAAAATTAAAAAGTCAAATGTAGATAATAAAAATAGTTTTCATATAACGTAACAATAACGGCTATTTAGCAGATAGCACTTTTAAGATATTTAGTGTTAAGTCCACATAACGGTAGGCAAAGTAAAAGTATCTGTAGATCCGCATAAAAAGTAGTAAAAAAATATGTGTGTGTGTATTAGTGTACACACGTAAGAAGTAAAACTTCTTTATGACATCATTTTTCGAAAAATGATCTACTATTTACAAATTTACAGAATTGGTAAAATAAAGCTAAATTAAATAAAGTTTAAGTTTAGGAGGGGAGAAATTTTTGAGGGAATTTGGGATTTCTATCGGGGCCAATTTGTAGCCCTCACCGAGACGGTTCCGAGGATACCAAGCTCGGTGGGTCCACGACCTTTATTGGCCGAGATAGGTTTAGGGGGGGTGAGGTAAAATTTTTAGGTGGCGGTAGGGGCGGGGGGGGGGGGGTTAGGTTTCGTGGGGAGGCTATTGGGCACCTTAAAATATTTTTGGGTGGGGAAAGTTGTGGAGGGGGAATTCGGGAATTCTGTTGGGGCAGGATTGTAGCCCTCACCGAGCCGGTTCCAATGAACCCAAGGTCGGTGGGTCTACGATGGATAATGCCGGAGATATGAGTAGGGGGGGTGAGGTAAAAATTTTAGGGTGGGGTAGGGGCGGGGGGGGGGGGGTTAGGTTTCGTGGGGAGGCTATTGGGCACTGTTTTGGATTTAGGGTGGGGGAAGGCCAGAGGGGGGGGTAAGGATCAAATTACAAAAAAGTGGGTGGGACTTAAAATTTTGGGTGGGGCTTGGAAACGGTTGGGGGTGTGGCTTACTGAAGTGGGTACTAATTTACTAAATAAAAAAAAGATGGCGCGTAACGGAAGAATGTGACGCGTAACGAAAAATTTTTTCCAACCCCGATAAAGAAGTTTCACTTCAAAAAACTCATTGGATTTAAGAATTGGAATTCTCAACGGAAGCAAGAAGGAAAAATGAATCAAAATGTATTTGTAGCGACCACCTAAGAGTAACTTAAAGATAGTTTAAGTTACGCTATATTAAGAGTGATGTAGTTATCTAGATTGTTAGAATGATAAATGAGCAAAAGAAAAGAACTGGAAAGGGCAATGAATATAGAAATATGCTAGGGAAAATAGCACAACACGTTTTCAATTATGTATAGTTTTGATTCCACTTTGTAACACAAATAGCCATATAAAAATAAAAATAATTGTAAATAATTAAAAATATTTGTTTATTCATCGAAATTTGTATTTAAGGTCTACTTTATGAAGATGTATTTCTATCAAATTATAATATTTTAAAAGTTTAATTGAAGTTAATAAGAACTATAAAAGAAATTGTTAAAAGCATGATTTACGCATAGATCTGTAATGATGGACTGAGAAAACTTGAAATCGATAAAATATTTTTTAAATACCGAAAATTGAATGTCACGATGTCTGTTGTAAAACAGAACATTTGTATGGTTTATAAACATTTGCTTCGAGTCTAGGTACAGACTAACAAATCTCTCGTAATTTCTGATAAACGACACAAACCTTATATCTAAAATGTACATCAAGACTTGTTTGTTGGGTGAATTACTTTATTTTAAACTATAAATCATTTTCTAAATCGCCTTTATATTTCGTATAAAGTGTATTTGGATGTGATTGTAAGGTTTTATTGAGCCCAGCTAACCACAATTCTTGTAGCACGCAATTGAAGTCAAGGCCACACAAACCTGCCTAAAAATTAAAGGTACAATACCCGCTGTGTACTACATAAATAACTACCCACAGGTTCAGTTGCGTGATAGAATTAATACATTATTATTGAATTACAGGGCCTTTTAGTGGTCAAAATCACGTATTTCTGTAGACTGCAAGTTAAAATACTTCCAGAAAATGTTTAACAAAAAAAATATTCGAGTAACGTAATATTTAAAATGTTATTTTGGTTGGTCTTGTATAATTTTATATCCTTTAAATTGTAATAATGGCTTTTTTGAGACATCTGATTGTGGTTTACCTTAAATTGAGTGTTATTTAAATACATAAATTATCAATAACTTAAAGCGGAAAAGTACAATAAGTGAAAGATTTTGATTGAAAATTATAAACTTGCGTATTTTTTGTTGTCAACAATACAATCTCAAATTAAGATTATGTCAAGTATTTAAGAACGGCCATACAATAAAACATTTTTTCTTAGTATTTTAAAACAAAATAAAAAGCCTTACTCATAATAACACAATGCTAGCTTATATGTAATTTTAAAAAGTAAAATAATATTTAGTGCTTTCAAAGTTAGTAGTTTTAACTTAGTCCGTCCATTAACATATCATAATATAAATAAAAACGTAAATGTGCGATAAAATCGCTAATAAATTATTTCTTTTTTACTTAGTAATTTCTTAGATATATGTTATTCGGAGCTTATAATAAATAGTTATAGATTTCCAGATGTTTTTAGAATTAAATTAAGTTTGTTTGAATAAAAGATATTCGGAAAATTATTGTTTTATTTATAAGTGCCCTACTAGCGTAACCATCTTAGTGTTTTTTCTATCTTCCTATTTCGATGTACTCCAAACACCAAGCCAATCAATATTTTCCTGAAACTTGGGCATATCGAATGCATAAAACCTCCAGAAATTAAATACACCACTGTAGTTATCACTCATATTATTTAGCCATGCAAGAGATTTGTTATGATAATTATGTAATGTAAACAGGCCATGTAAACAGGATAGTTAGAAAGAGTATTAAAAACCAATACCATAGGAGAGCGTGGATACAAGTAAGCAAGTGTTAATGACCTCAAAGTTGTACAAAAAGTGGTCAGCAGTTAAGTGGTTCTAGATTGGAGGCCACGTACAAGCAAACGAAGTGTCGGACGCCCACCCACAAGGTGGACGGACGACCTGGTTAAGGTCGCAGGAAATCGCTGGATGCAGACCGCTTCCAAAAGGTCTATGTAGAGATCCATGGGGGAGGCCTAAGTTCAGCAGTGGACTCCCTGTGGCTGAAGGGAGGGAGGGAGGGAGGTCAGCAGTATAGCAAAAAAATTAAAATACATGAAGAGATGGATAAAAACGGATGAAGAAAGAGCTTTAACATAAAAATAACGCGGTGATAGTGTCTGCCTACTCCTTAACGAAAATCTAAAGGGTAAGGCAGGTGTAACAAGTTGTGGTTTGGAATATTTCTGCACAAAAAGATAAAAAGTGACCAGGATCATAAAGTATAGTTTATAGTCTCTAAACTCATACTTTTTTAAACCTCACTTCAGCCTGTACTTTTCGCAGTTTAACAATTAGTAATTGGTGACCTCAGTCCATAAATGCTTCCAATATAGGAGAAATATGGCGTGTGATGCCTCCCGTGATATAAAATCATAGAGAGGAAAATAATAGGAATACAAAGTTCTCGAGGATCTGGCACTTTCAGGCACGAAACGAAATGTTACAGCCAAGATATTATTTTATTTTTCTGTGCGACAAAACAGCCTCAAAACTAAGATGGATTATCTATGAAACATGGGTAATTTTAACGGAAATATATTTTGGGAATATCCTATACTAAATTTTAAATTTTAAAATTTAAAAAACCTACTCAAAGCGAATTAATTTGTAAACATAAAACTTTGACGTTATAAGTTGATAGGTAGCGTTATTTAAACAAGCGCAAAAATTTCTCTACATTTGTTCTAAAGGAATGTAAATATTTTTAATACAATGTAAAAGAATCTTAATCCAATAAGAATAACATGAAAATAATAACAATATAGCTATTTATAGGGCGTTATATGCTATATGCTACTAAACAACATTTGTATCCGAGTACACTGTCAAACTCAAACAATGTGAAATGTCAAATGTGTCAAATGTCCTAAACGCATTCAGCCGAAACGTGCGAAGCGCAAGAAAAATAAAATAAAAATTACAATGGCCAAAGACCCGTTGGACGAACTAATAAACTTTTTAAAACCAGAATCGCGGATAGATTTGAAACATGTGGCAGTGGATCACTTGATTGGTTTATCTGGCTGTGAACTTGGAGTCAATTCACTCCTTAACAACGAAGATATTATTAAAGCAATTATCGAGTTGACCGACGATAGGATTGAAGAAATCGCTAAAAGTGCCCTGTTAATCCTTATAAACGTGACTGTGTACACGCGTGGGGCAACAGAGTTACTAAAATACAAAAATAGTGCGCAGAAAAATATTATTGAGCTGTTGATCAGTTACGTTCTAAATCCTCAGAAGAAAGACGCCGATGCCGCCTGCATGATTCTTTCCAACATCACTCGACTCGAAGACGAGCTGGAAGTATGTCTGAACACTTTTATTCCGCATTTAAACGACATTCTGAATGCATTCGCAAATGTAGATTTTAACAAAAAAGGTTCTAATTTGAACTACTTGGCTCCAATGTTTAGCAACTTGTCGTGCAGCTTTAGAATACGACGGTGGCTTATAGAAGAAAATCCACATGTACCCGTGATAAAATTACTACCGTTCTGTAACTATGCTCCATCGAGCGAGCGTAGAGGAGGTGCGATAGGCACAATCAGGAACTTATCGTTTGACACAGACTGCCACAGCTTTCTATTAAGCGATGACTTGGACTTATTCTCCTACATTCTATACCCTCTAATGGGGAATGAGGATTACCCTGACGATGAGATGGACAAGTTACCAATCACGCTACAGTATTTACCAAAAGAGAAACGAAGGGACCCAGATATAGATGTACGGATAATGGTGCTAGAGACATTGATCAAACTGTGTGCTACGCGACAAGGCAGAGAGAAGTTACGAAACAGCGGAGTTTATTACGTATTAAGAGAGTTACACAAATGGGAGAAAGATCCTAAAGCGTTGCTCGTTTGTGAGAACGTAGTTGACATACTTATACAGAATGAAGATGAGGTCGGAGCTGAGAATTTATTGTCCGTTGAAGTACCAGAGGAGCTGAAAGAGAAATTCCAAAAGATGGACGATGACTTCTTAAAGGATATGTAATATAGTGTTTATTATGTTGTAAGATAATGTAATTGTTACAAGAAGGCAATTAAAATTAAAATACTTTCACATTGCAGATATTGCTTTTTTTTATTTTTTTTTATTATATTTTACAAAAAAATTACATAATGTTTATAAAATAGTCTCGTAAAACTAAATGCTTGGTTTGTCTGCGAGATTTTCTGCTTCATACAATAAACTTTCGTTCTGTCTCATTTATCCATCCCATGGTTATCTGGCAGAAATAGCTTTCAGCGATAAGACTGCCACTTGTATTTTAATTATTGTTAGGCTTTCTACTTTTATGTATTTCGTGTAAAATAAAGTGAACTAAAATAAAATAAATAATTAAAAAAAAAATATGTGTGTGTGTATTAGTGTACACACGTAAGAAGTAAAACTTCTTTATGACATCATTTTTCGAAAAATGATCTACTATTTACAAATTTACAGAATTGGTAAAATAAAGCTAAATTAAATAAAGTTTAAGTTTAGGAGGGGAGAAATTTTTGAGGGAATTTGGGATTTCTATCGGGGCCAATTTGTAGCCCTCACCGAGACGGTTCCGAGGATACCAAGCTCGGTGGGTCCACGACCTTTATTGGCCGAGATAGGTTTAGGGGGGGTGAGGTAAAATTTTTAGGTGGCGGTAGGGGCGGGGGGGGGGGGTTAGGTTTCGTGGGGAGGCTATTGGGCACCTTAAAATATTTTTGGGTGGGGAAAGTTGTGGAGGGGGAATTCGGGAATTCTGTTGGGGCAGGATTGTAGCCCTCACCGAGCCGGTTCCAATGAACCCAAGGTCGGTGGGTCTACGATGGATAATGCCGGAGATATGAGTAGGGGGGGTGAGGTAAAAATTTTAGGGTGGGGTAGGGGCGGGGGGGGGGGGGTTAGGTTTCGTGGGGAGGCTATTGGGCACTGTTTTGGATTTAGGGTGGGGGAAGGCCAGAGGGGGGGGTAAGGATCAAATTACAAAAAAGTGGGTGGGACTTAAAATTTTGGGTGGGGCTTGGAAACGGTTGGGGGTGTGGCTTACTGAAGTGGGTACTAATTTACTAAATAAAAAAAAGATGGCGCGTAACGGAAGAATGTGACGCGTAACGAAAAATTTTTTCCAACCCCGATAAAGAAGTTTCACTTCAATAAGAAATTGGTTGAAGATTTTTGTCAATAGGATAATATCTTATACAATATTAAAGTATCAAATCATTTTAAAGTAAAAGATTTTTTAGAGGAACTTGTCTTAAAAACCTTTATCTATTAAATAAATTGTAGTTATGTTCAAAGTAATTTTACCTATATTTTATTGTTAAATCAATTTTCAATGATGACTTCTACTATCACTAATATTTAGAAATTCTGATTTCTATCCAACTGCCTCAGTGGCGCAGATGTAGTACAGTACAATTACAAGGTTAAGGTCTCAGGTTCGAATCCTGGTTTGGGCAAAGTTATATTTTTGTATTATCTATCACCCTGGAGTGAGGAATATGTGCCCGATATGGCGATTGGCTCGCCCCCGATCACATGGTGGGATGGCACACAAGGCGAAACGAGGGTGTCCTGGTAGCACCTCCGTCTTCCCCTTCTGGGAAAAATTTCTAATATTTATGTATCCAACTGCCTCGGTGGCGTAGTTGTACTACGGTACGACTACAAACCTGAGGTCTCGGGTTCGAATCACGGGTACGGCAAACTGATATTGGGTACCTATTTATATTCATTATCAGCCCAGAGTCTAGAATTTGTGCCCAATATGGCGATAGGCTCGCCCTCTATCACTTCATGGGACGAAACAATAAAGGCGAAATGTCGGTCTTGTTGGCGCCTCTGCCCACCCCTTCTGGGATAAAGTCGTAAGTTTATGTATGTAAATTTTACTTTAAAGCCTTTATATCCCAAAGCTTATCCTTTATTTATTTATAAGGTCCACCAACAGCACCACACATATAAAAAAAAAGGACATTGTTAAATAAATATTTATTGTTAATAAATATCAACATTGGTCCTATAGTACTGTACATATGATCAGAATCTATTTAAAAATAATCAATAGTCTATTGAATACATCTTGGCCTTGAACTAGCATCGAACAAAGTGTTTTCAATTGATAGAATAAAGCTGTATTTTGTTTGCCGCAAAGGAACTTAATACGTTTTTTTCTAAATCAAAAAATGCTCCTGATGCAAATCCTTGTACGGACAAGCGAACCCAAGGTACCGTACTGTAACAGCCCATGTAGGTCCGACTGCAGGACAAGGGCCTACTCTACAATCGAGAGTACGATTGAGAGTGGTTAGGCCATATAGCCCACCACGCTGGCATAGTGCCAGGCGGACTTTACATGTAGAAATTATTACAAATCTCTATGGTATTGTTTCCTCACGTTTTCCTTCACCATTATAATCCGTGGAATTGACTAGAAACTAAAGCCGCAGAGATTAATTTTATAAAGTTGACTCCAATCGGTAACACAGTCTGCCCTAACAAAGAACGTTCGACCTTGGCCCTTCTTTATGTACGTACAATATGTGACCCTTTCTATAAACGGACGCTGCGCTAAATTATTCAATGCATTCGATTGCAGACGGTTCGAGCTGTTAACAATTCGCTTTGACTGACTCAGGGCCGGATATGGTCAATTTATTGAATGCTCCCCTTTTGAAATACTGTGTTACATTTTTCGTTGCTGTCACACTTGCCTGCTAAATCACGAAGCCGAAACGAAATAATAAATAATTTACTCGTGGTAGGTCTCTCATATATGAGAGGCCGCCTGGGTAGGTACCACCGCAATGTCTATATCTCCCACCAAACAGCAAAGTCAAAATAAATAAAAATAAATACACCCAAAAGTCACATACGTAGTCCTGACTCCGCACTAAGATCGAGTCTTGTGTCGTGGGTATCAGGAACTACGATAGACTTTTCAGTCTCATTAACACCCAGACCCGAAACAAATACTTGTGATTCTCACAAACATTTGTCTGATCGAACCCACGGCCTCTCGTTTCACAGGCGGCGTCTAACCAACTGCGCCACGGAGGCTAAATGCACTGTTGCATTCCGGTTTGAGGGACATTGTAGTCAAAGTAACTACTGTACATAATGAGGATTAATATATTATATTCGAGGATGGCCAGCGCCGAGGAATGCTAAGCATTGCTTTGTAATTCATGGTGGTGTTTGGGTTTCTATGTCCATGAGCGGTCATATCGCTTATCATCAGGCGAATGGCATGCTCGTCTCGCCATTCATCGCAATAAAAAAAAACATAGTCCTGACCCCACATTATAATACAAGTCTTGTGATGCATCAGAAACTACAATAATTGTAAAAATTGTAAAAGTACCCTTAAGACTGCATTACGTTTGTCCTCTTATGTCCATCCCATGTAGTCGGTAAGAGACTACCTCGAGCGATACGACCGCCATTTGTCTTTTAATAATTATATCTATATATATCTATATCAGCCCATATACGTCCCACTGCAGGGCACGGGCCTACTCTACAATCGAGAGAATCGATTGAGAGTGGTTAGGCCATATAGTCCACCACGCTGGCCTAGTGCGGGTTGGCGGACTTACATACCGTAGAAATTCTTTAAAATCGCTACGGTATGCAGGTTTCCTCACGATGTTTTCCTTCACCGTTAAAGTGCGTGGTGATTGACTATCAATACACACATAACTCCGAAAAGTCAGAGGTGCGCCCTGGGATTTGAACCCGCGACCACCGTGAACATGTAGGCAGCCGCGTCTGGTCCGTTACCAACAGGCCACCACGCACTTTTTAATAATTAATATTCGTTTATTATTAAGATTTATTTAGTGTACATAAAACAATAAACAAATTTTCGGTGTTACACCCAGATCCGAAACAAACACTTGTGGATCACACAAACATTTGCCTGAATTGGGATCGAAGCGGCCTTTCGTTTCACAGCCGGCGTCTAACCAAACTGGAACACCCTGGATGTGATAGACCCACGCTGTCAAACATGACTCAGCAGAAATTCGCTCTATTCTATCATGGGACGGAACATACAAGGCGAAATGTGGGGAGCCTGGTGGCGCCTCTGCCTACCCCTTCGGGGATAAAGGCGTGAGTTTATGTATGTATGTAGTCCATCCTCACTGGCCTAGTGCGGGTTGGCGGACTTTATTACTATGGAAATTGTGAAGATATGGTACGCAGATTTCCTGACGATGTTTTCCTTCACCGTTAAAGTGCGTTTTGATATATCTTGACCATCACTACTCGCATAACTCCGAAAAGTCAGAAGTGCGTCCTGGGATTCGAACCCGGAACGACCTACTCGGAAACCGCTTCCGGCATCCGGTCAACAGGCAACGCAAGTGAGATCCTGTATTTCTGTATCTGTATTAGCCCATATACGTCCCACTGCAGGGCACGGGCCTAGTTTACAATGGGACGATTGTGAGGGGTTAGGCCATATAGTCCACCACGCTGGCCTAGTACAGGTTGGCGCATTTGACATACCACCGTTATAGTGCGTGGTAATTGACTATCAATACACACATTACTCTCGAAGTCAGAGGTGTGCCCTCAGCCCTGGGCTTTGAACCCGCGACCACCGTGAACATGTTGGCAGCCGAGTATGATCCTTTACAGGCCAACTTTTATAATACTTTTATTTATTTTTATAAACTTTACAATAGAGCAATCTATATGATTATGATAGTAAAATAAAAAACCAAAAATTTACAACAATCTTTAATTACAATTTACAACTTAACGTGTTGACAAAGTGATTTTAATATCTGAAAATGGCAAACATTTAGGTCACATACTTAAACAACACTTACAGGACATCTAAAATCAAATGGTCTGCGGCGAAATTTGGAACTACAAATTAACTTTAATAAAATCTATTTATCGCATTGTTTGAAATCTGTTTTATTTATACAGGATGTATCCAAACTGTATCGAAAACGAAGACAGGTGAAAGATTAATTATTACAGACAACGCAACAAAAAAAATTTTTAAAAGAAAAACTACAGTATTTTTTTGCAATTTTTGTTAGTTTGGGTGGTAAATACCTTTTTTGCTAAAATTATAATTTAAACCCTTTCGCACCATTGTGTCTTTAAAAATAAAAAGCTGTACATTATTATTTTAGGAAAACTATGTATTTCCCACCCAAAACCAACGACAAGTAAAAAAATTTAAAAAAAATTACGCTTTTGGTTAGCGAAAATTTTAGTTGCATTGTGTCTGAAGTCACTAATACTGCCACCTGGCTTTTCGGTCGCAATCTTGATATACCCGGTATAAACAAGTATTTATAATCTCAATCTAATAATTACATATACAATGTAATGAAATGTGAAAATAGAAAAACCATTATTTTGACAGCTTGTGGCGACAGAAAATCGCCGAATACCTGTACAATTGCCAATAGTTTTGCCAATCAAATTGTATTTCACAATAACCACCACAGATCTAAACTTAAAACAAAAATGTCAATTTTTCACAAAAATAATAAACAAAAATTATAACTTCACAGAGGTAGAATTTTAAAGGAACTATGGAGAAATTATTTAACAATCACAAACATAGCCCTGACACTAAGATACATGTCAAAAACATTGAATTTTCATTCCTCCGTGCCTAGTTGGTTAAAAGCTGGCTTTGAAATGAGAGGCCACAATGATCCCGCTCTGTGACTATGTGTGATCCACAGGTATTTGTTTCTGGGTGATTTGAGACCCAAAATTACCTCATAGTTTGTGATACACGATACAAGACTCGATCTTAGTGTGGGGTCAGGACTATGTATGTGACTGTTGGGTGTATTTTTTTTTTATATGAGGGTAGATAAACATTTTGCGGCTAATACCATTATTTACTTTAAATCTATGTTACCCTAGTAACTTGGACAGATAAACTAATGAATATTGTAGTAATATGGATGCTTACAAACAGGAGGATGTGGAAATACTTGGGGGAGGCCTATATCCAGCAGTGGACTTAACACTTTAGACATAGACAACTTTAAAACCAATTTTAGTTATCGAATGTTTTGTCTTTCTCGCTCTAAATAAAATCTAAAGTCGTTTGAAAGGGACAAAACATTCGATAAGTAAAATAGGTTTTAAATCTATCTTTGAATAAGGCTATTCCACATTATCATTATTTTAAAAGAAAACCAAAAAGTTCTTATTTTGTGGCACATAAATGATACAAGTACTTTAGATAATAAATTTGAAAGATGTTATATCTTAAAATAAATGAAGTTTTACTTCAAAAATTTTGAGTCATTTAAATTCAAAAATGTATTTTTCACTGGACATACAGGGTGTAATAATTCTTCTGAATAGAAAAATATGGAAATAAAGCTATAGTTATTGGCCTAAGAAAAATATTATTCTAAAAGTTATTGAAAATGTTCCCAGTTTATTACTTTTAAATACCAACATAATTATTGTAACAATATCGAAAGATAATATTTTATATTTTCCCAACAAGATAAAATCGTATTTTTCTTAGGATGGGCTATAACTATATCCTTTTCCCTACTTTAACATAATCAGAAAATATTAATTTTATACTTATTTTTCTAAATTTTATTTGAACGCGCAATGTAAAGCGAACTAATTTATATAAATTAAAGACATAGAAAAACACATGCGATGGTCAGGAAAAATTGTCGACTCGAAAGAAATAATGCCAACTTTTGAACTAATGCTCCACTGGTATTGTAAGAAAAATTTCCTATCTTTTTTTAAAATATAAGAACGTTAATATGCTGAAACGATTCACTTCTCAAAAAACCTTATCAAAACTTTTGAAATACTGGTTGGAAGTTCACTTCGTTTATTTCACAATGACTTGGTAATTGTTATAGTAAAGTGTGGTGCTTCTCTATATCTCTGATATTAAGGTAATTAATCGCTAGTATCAGCTGTTTTTTTTAGCTTTACATTGCGTTATTAAAAAGACCGGTTTTAAATTATTATTTTAACAGACAATTGTCGTATTGATTTTCCAAACATGATGCTGTTGCAATAAAAAATGTCTTTTAGATAAGTTATTTATTCTGCAATGGCAAAGTGACTACGAATCGAATATTGGGACGAAGTTTGCGCAGTTATTTGCCCACACACGTTTTAGTATACTGGTGCAAACTCAGCTTTGCACAGTGAAACATATCTGTATAGGGGTACTTGCAAATGGATTGTCAGTCGACAGATATTTTATTAAATTAGTCTGAATCGTGCTAGCTGTGATTTAACGTCTTGTACTAACCGAACCCTCGAACAACACACAGTGTCTTTACGTGTGTGTCGGCCACAACTTGATACCAAGTCCAAGTTAAGTATAGATTTGCAAGAAACATTTATCTATCTCTAACTCGTCAAAACTTTAATACATTGAAAATTACAATATTCTAAACACCCAAAGTATCAATTGTAAGCTTTAAATACTTAAATTGAGTATTATGTCACCACTTATGTACAGGGTATATCAAGACTGCAACCGAAAACGAAGAAGTGGTAGTATTAGTGAGTTCAGACATAATGCAACAAAAAATTTCGAAAAAAAGCGACAATTTTTTTTTACTTTTCTACTTATCATTGTATTTGGGTGGTAAATACATAGTTTACCTAAAATAATAATGTACACCTTATTTTTAAAAACGCAATGGTACGAGTTCTTAAATTATTATTTTAGCAAGAACTAGCTATTTACCCAAACACGATGATATTTAAAAAAAATGTAAAAAAAATGTCGCATTTTTCTGAAAATTTTAGTTGCATTGTGTCTTTAATCACTAAAACTACCCCCTTGCTTCGTTTTCGGTCGCAGTCATATACCCTGAATATGTTTGGTAATACTTTAAAAAAACAAAACAATTATTTCAACCTGTTTGAAACCATCCTCTCTATATAATACACCCTGCACAATTCCTTTAATTTTCACATTTTAAGGTAATTAATCCTGTGATTCCGGGGGTCTGTAGGTCTTTACCCCTTCCATTCTAGCTTTCCTCCTCTCAGACCTGGTAGCTCCCTTCACTTTGGTAATAATATGAGGCCCTTTTTTAGTTGGATCGGGTATGTAAGCCGTAGTCACATCCTGGAATGGGAAAATATTTTTATTAGGAATTATTTAATTTTTTCTTTCCTCTTATAAATCCATCCAATGGTTGTCTGGTAGATTGCTTTAGGTCGGACCATTTGTACTTTGTTTTGTTGTCTCTATATACCTATTATTATATTTATTGTGTACGATAAATACATACATACATAAACTCACGCCTTTATCCCCGAAGGGGTAGGCAGAGGCGCCACCAGGACACCCACATTTCGCCTTGTATGTTCCGTCCCATGCGATAGGGGGCGAGACTATCGCCATATCGGGCACAAATTCCTGACTCCGGACTGATAATAAATAGAAAAATCCAATATCACTTTGCCTGACCCGGGACTCGAACCCGCGACCTCTGCTTTGTAACTGTACCGTAATACAACTATGCCACCGAGGCAGATGTACGATAAATAAAAAATATAAATAATTATGTAACAGACGATGTAATTTTCCTTTTTTTTCTCTTTATTGTTTCACTGATAATAGTAATTATACACGATTATAACTAAAAAAAAGCTAAGTGTAATATTATAAATTATTCTTGTATTGAGTGCCTCGGTGGCGTAGTTTATTACTGTAAGATTACAACGCTGAGGGCTCAGCTTGAATCCTGGAAAGTTGGAAACCACTGCAATGAATGGCGAGGAGAGCAGGCCATTCGCCTGATGTTAAGCGATACGACCGCTCATGGACAGTAGCAAAACCAAACACCATGAAATAAAAAGCAATGGCATTCCACTGCACTCGTCATCCTGAGACATAAGATGTTAAGTCTCAATATGTCCAGTAGTTACTCTGGCTACAATGTCCTTCAAACCGGAACACAATAGTGCATTTACACTGCTGTTTGACATTGACACTTAGAATATAAATACTAAATTATTTGAAATGTCTTACATTATCCCAATTCTCCGCTGTAGGGATGACTGGAGGAGCACTGGTAACCTCAACTGCAGGTCTGTATTCATCATCAGTGATATACATCTGAGAGTCCAGCATTATACGCTTCGGGCACACTGTCACGTGGAACTGTCAACAAAAAATATAGTTACTAGCTTCTGCCCGCAAACTTTGTCACCGTGATTAACTTTATTTGAAATTAACTGTATTTGGAACTTCCCATCCCGTACCGTCCTGTTATATACCGCCCGTCCCGTCTCATTCTCACTCAAGGAATGTAATCCAGTCCTATCCCGACCCTTTGAGTATAAAAAAGTAACATATACATCGGAATGCCTTCCTCATCTCACGGGAACACTAAATTTTTCGGGATAAAAGTAGCCTAAGTGTTAATCCATTGTGTCAGCTACCTCGATACCAAATTTCATCGAAGCCTGTTAAGCCGTTTCTGAGTTCATCGCGCACAACCGCAAAGACAAACAAATAAACAGACAAAAATTCTAAAAATCATTGTTTTGGGCTCTATTACGTTAATACGGACTCTCCATATTAGATTTTCTCATTTATCTTCAATGTACAGACATAGATCGGTTACAAATTTATATGTATAGATGTGTAGATCAAAAGAAATTTATTAATTTGCGTGCGATGAGACAAGCATATCACTTTCTTGAAGGTAAACATAGAAAAACCAACCATACTCAAAATGTATTATTAAGTACTACATGGAACTGCAGAGTAAGTTATCCCAAGTTATGTTGAATAAATAAATAAATAAATACACCCAACAGTCACATGCATAGTCCTGACCCCACACTAAGATCGAGTCTTGTGTCGTGGGTATCAGAAGCCACGAGACTTTTCGGTCTCACAAACACCCAGACCCGAAACAAATACCTGTGGTTCACACAAATATTTGTTTCGGTGCGGGGATCGAACCCGCGGCATCTCGTTTCACAGCCGGCGTCTAACCAAATGCGCCACTAAAAAAAAAACTTACATCCAGCTCAACGTCATTAACAATATGAGTAGCGTCAAACGGGCAAGCCACTTTGTTGCAATTGAGGTACTGCTTGCGACATTTCTGTAAATGCACATGCATTCGGTAGTGTTCGACTTGATGTGCCATGTTGTATGGGCAGCTCATCATCTGGTTGGGCTTTGGGGCTGCCATTTTGAACTGTAACAAGAGAAAAAATATATTAATGCATTAAGTTAAAGAGTTTATTTGAACACGCCAGGCGTAGGAACTACTAGATTGAATTGAAAAAGCTTTTATTGCTGGGTAGTTCATTTATCCAAGAAACATACTTTTGAACCCAGGAAAATATATTGCAGAACTCTTATCCTGGAGAAACTTTTTAATGTGGCGGAATTCAAACAATACAAGTAATATATTACAAATACATAGAGCTCTGGCAGCATAGTTTGATATTAAAAGATCTTGTATTGTGTAGTAAAAACAACATAAGACTTTTTGGTGAACATGTAGACCCAAAATAAATATTTGTATTGAACACAACTTTTTACTGGTGGTAGGTTTCTCATATGTAAGAGGCCGCCTGGGTAGGTGCCACCGCAATGTCTATTTCTCCTGAGCTGTGTAAATATGCTGTTGTGTTCCAGTTTGAAGGACAATATAGCCAGAGTAACTACTGGACATATTGAGACTTAATATCTTATGTCTCAGGATGACGAGCGCAGGGCAAAGCCAAGCATTGCTTTGTCAATCATGGTGTTATGTTATTTACCATCAGGCGGATGGCATGCTCGTCTCGCAATCTACCACAATAAAAAAAACACTAACATTTGTCACAGTGCAAGGAATACAGCAACTTCTTACACCCAAGTCTCAACTAATAAGCCACACAGATGGTCAATTTATAAGAAATTACAGAGTCATTGGATTAAGGATATTATGTTAAAGCGCAGAGCATGTAATGATGTTGTGCATGATAAGCATATTTTGTGATATTTTCTATGAAATCAATTAGAATAATATGTTAACAAACGTTTCATATGAAGTCTTTCGCATTTGCAATAGAAAAAAAGTAGTAAAACTTGCAACAAGTACTTAGAATGATTTCTAAAAAAATATTTTATGCAACTTTGACAATTATGTTATTTTTGTTCACAGTAATGCAATAAATAAGGATAAAATACACGTGAGTTAAGTTAAGGACTATGGGTTCGAATTGGTTACCTTCGTTTTAACATACCGGTTCGCTTAAAATTACGATAAACGTCACTTGTATTCTTTTGAGTACATTTTCCGGTTTGTTTTAACTTCGCAAGGGTCTATGCAGTACATTTATATAGTCAGATTTAACTTAAAACACAAGGAAAAATTATATTTTGTTGTAACAATCTATAACGTTCAAACTAATTCTTATACGAACTAAAAGTCGTGCATAATTCAACGCATTATGAACAAACGCAGTTTTATTTATGGTTCGTAATAATATTCATTCGCAAAAAACAGCAAAATGCAATAATTTAATTGTAGTAAGGAGGTAGTGCTGTTTAAATAAAAATCAAAACTTACTTTCGTCAATGATGTTTTAACTTAGTAGTTTCTAAATTTGGTTGATATCCACTAATACACCTCCATTTAATATTTCTACCACAATATTTACAACATTCAATCAATGTTGAGGTCAATTTTAATGAAATTGATTATTGAATACTATTTTGATAGTCACAAAATCGACGAAATGAAATATGAATTGTGAAAAACGCCGTCACTAGTGAGGTGATGGAGATAACAAATAACGGTTTCACTGTGAACGGTTTCTGAACAATTATCGATTGCAACAAACTTTACCGATTTTTAACATCACCACCTTAGCACAATGTTGCAAATATTTCTGTTAGTGTGAGATACTTTGGGATAAAATTTTAAATCGGACGTTACCGATCACTGGCAATTTATACGGCCGCTAAACCAATGCTACGACAATCTTACTACAGAAATAAACTGTTGTATTTTAATGACAATTTAATACGTAATCATTCTATCATCAATTTTACTGTTATCATATATTACAATATTTTAAATTCTAATTAGATTTTTATTATAAACGATCTCCATATTTTGGACTTAAATAAACTCTGAAATCTTTGACACTTCACATAAGTTTACGGCTACCGGCGCTTTTAGTAATTTATTTATGAGTTTATGTATGTGATTGAATCACATTGGTTTCGAAATTGCCAATGAATAATATTTGGAACTCGATTTTATCGCTAAATATTTCAAATACACTTGACACTACATGCTTTTGCATTAGACATGTTTATTTTTCTCAAAGTAAAATAATTGAATTACATAAATATAATTTATTTAAGAAAAACATTCATCGAATTGCGATTTATTAATTGGAGTTTACGATTCTTACACTGTTACGCCTCACTAGTTCATTCCTTTTCCAAACAGTTTTGCGAATAGTGTTCTTGAAACTTTTTATTAATTTTTCCGTATTCCTATATCAAGAGTTACATTTTTGTATTGTAAATTACTTTACGATATTACTAGTGTTACAATGGAAGAAGTTTTTGAAGATCGTGTTCATTTATCGAAAGGAATTAATCTTGGGTAAGCAAATTGTCATCCATGTTTTCGCGGTTTACTGTACATCAAAACTGTGTTGTGGGAATATATACCGTATCTATACGACATAAAATCGATATTGTCTTGCACTGATTATTATACAATTATGTTCCAAAGAATCGGGCTTGTGTATTTTTTTTCATATCTTTAGCATTAATTTAGTGCGTGTTATTCGCAGTACAGATAAACAGATTGTCTTATGTTTTATTCATTTGAATAAATTCGAAATACAGGGACGTATTAATAATGGTATGGGCGAAAAACAAAGATGGTTTTTCGGTTCTCGTCAATCTCTAGAATTTACCCCTTTTAATACTGAATGCCTTGTGTGTCGTTGTTCTACTAGATATTTCCTGCGATTTAAATCCAGGAATCTCTAATCTAATCTATAATCCAGAATTCTCTAATCCAAGGAATCTCTTATAAGGCTTTATATTTCGCACACAAATGTAAAAAATTGCGTAGGTGTTTTACGCCCGATCAATAATACCGCTTGGCGCTGGTATAAAACGTAGGTACGGCAGAGAAGTAAAGCTTGCATCTTTATGACGGGTCCACCTAATATTTGCTCGATGCTTTGGATGGATTACAGCAATAAGCCATCAGAAGCATATTACATTAAAATTTACGATGAACTTACACTTTTCAAAATGGCGGAGGGGTGTCGCCGTTTTAAACGTGTTATATCGTTTGTATCATATTGAATACTCTAAACTCTTATTATTTAATCCCCTCATGTCTGTTTTATCTCAAATTCATATATAGCAGCTTCGTTATTTCGTCCAATTCAACTCTAACAATCAGGTTTTTCAATATAAATGGCCGTCGCACAATAAACAGTTTTGTTGTGTTTCCGTCTTTTAATTTAGGGTTCTTCCCAGCCGTAGCGTAAAATGCAAATAATAAAATATAGTTATCGATCGTGTTGCTATTTAATTCCATGCGAATATAATAAGATGTACCATCCTTTTCAAAATTCTGCTGATAATTCTATCATAAACGGTGAAGGAAGACATTTTTTGTAAACCATAAACATTTTACATATATTTCTACATATGTACATACATAATCGTCACGCCTGTATCCCATAGGGGTTGGCAAAGAGTAAAGAACGCCACTTTGCTCGAACCTGACATTACTTTTGCTTCATCCACTTTCATCAATCTCTACATGCAATCTCGTCGGTTCAGTGTACTTTAGACCTGACCCTTGAGGGTATCTCCGATTTAGATGGTGTAGTTTCCATGAGGTCGACCCCTACCGACTCTTCCATCCACACTAGCTTTGTATATTTGCGTAGTTAGTTATTTCAATGCTATGTTAAGTCCGTCAAACCGCACTAGGCCAGCGTGGTGGACTATTCACAATGGTCACCGTGATGCCGTTCAAATGTCGAATGAAAAATATTCGTTAAATATTTACATGAACAAATTAAGTACCGAGTTGTATTACTAAATTATCCAACTATCACTTATATTCAGTCAGGTTACAAATTATTCGATGAGTGTATGACCTGATAATTATAATCATCATCAGCCTATACTAGTCCACTGCTGGATATAGGCCTCCTCAAAATTGCGCCATTTCACCCTGTCTTCGGCTTGTCGCATCCAACATCTGCCAGCGACCTTTCACTCACTGTCACTCCACCTAGCTGGAGGGCGTCCTACACAACTCTTGCCAAAGCGCGTTCTCCACTCAAGAACACGTTTACTTATAAAATAGTAAACGATAATTATAAAATAGGCCTCAATTGATATATTTTTGTTACAGTGATCTGGCGTCGGGAAATGAATTCCAGATCGACTTAAACTTTAATAATAGGACGAGCTACCCTTTGATAAATGCTGACGAAGCCATATTCCCCGATATGGATGATGATGACAGGTATCTTTTACAGCTTCCACTTCAAGACACATTTTAAGACATACAGTTTTATGCTGGTTTTATGAGTTTTATATTCGGTTGGTAGATTAGGTATTTTATGTGTTGCCGATACTAAGATTATCGACTAGCGGTAGCAAGCTCGTCCCTTACCATCCAATCATCAGCCATAAGGAGTATACTGCATATAGACCTGCTCAGGAATTATCTCAAGAGGGATTGGTAGTACTCGCTATTTATTATAGTACTAGTAATAGAATAATTGATCGAGGTTTACGATACAGAAGTGTATTTATACTTTGTAGTGACTCAGAAGACGTATTGAAGATGATAGAAGAATCCACCGAGAAGATGATGCTCGCGTCTCCGGAGTACCATTCGTTCGAGAAGCTATCTGCTAACATGGTCGACTGCACTGGCAATGGTGACGTCAAGATACACATCATTGAAGAAGGTAAATAGTCAGGGGCGGATTAAAAATTGGGAGCGCCCTAGGCAAGCATCTCAAAGGCGCCCCTTTAGCAGCCATATTAAAAAATATACATACATACATTACATTAATCTATAGTTCATTTAGCGAACAAATGCGATTCGTTTGTATCATAATTATAACATTAGATGGTTTTGCATAGAAACGAAGATATCCGAAATCATCGCGCCCCTAGGCACGTGCCTAGTTTGCCTTAGGGATAATCCGCCACTGTAAATAGCGAAAATAGGATAAATAGCGTTTTTTATTGCATTGATCGGGCAAAGGAGCAAACGGTTTACCTCATGGTTATTTATTACCGCATCAACATCTACAACCCTGGTATCACTATCACAGATGCGTTGCCAACCTCTTAACCTGGAAGGGTAAAAGTGAGGAAAAAGGACGGGAGGAGAGATCATATAGGACATACGACAATATTACTATGTTAATAGTGTATTTCTTTTAATCTACAATTAATAAATAAATACACCCAACAGTCACATACATAGTCCTGACCCCACATTAAGATCAACCATGTAAGATAAACTATCTGTCGTGGGTATCAGAAACTACGAGACTACTACGAGACTTTTCGGTCTCACAAACACCTAGACCCGAGATAAATGTGTCACACAAACATTAGTCTCGATGCGGGGATCAAACCTGCGGCCTCACGTTTCACAGCCGGCGTCTATACAACTGCGCCACGGAGGCTGTCATGTACAGAGGCTACACCACTTCTTTTCATACATTAAATACATTTCATCAGGTGACGGTCCCCTAGTACCAGTAGATGCAGAAGTAATGATACACTACGCAGCATATTGGGAGAAAGCGAAGATACCTTTCGACACGACCTTGACTATGAACCAAGGCATGCCTAAGGTAAGATACCCTATTTTATTGTATCGTTAATTAAAAATTTTTCACTGCTGACCACAGGACTCCTCAAAAACCGTTAAAGTACTTTTTTTATTACCATGAATGGCAAGACGAGCATGCCATTAACCTGAGGGTAAGCGATACCGCGATACCGCGACCGCTCATGGACAATAGTCAAACCAAACACCACTATGAATTACAAAGCAATGCTTGGCATTCCACTGCGCTCGCCATCCTGAGAGATAAGATGTTAAGTGTCATGATGTCCAGTGGTTACTCTGGGTATAATGTCCTTCAAACCAGATCACAACAGTGCATTTACAATGGTCTATGGCGGGAGAAAATAAGTCTTTGCTCTAGTTTTTATTTATGTCAATGGGTGATTTAAATTGAAATATCTTTTTTGATGCAGTTTTTTTATAAATTCAATATTATTGTTCTCACTTTTGTATTTTTTTTTCCTCTCAAAAAGTTCACTGTTGAACATAGGACACTCCAAGTTTTCCATAAAGACCCGTTGTGTGTAGGCTGTATCCAGTATTTATCAGCCCACATATGTCTCACTGCTGGGCATGGGCCTACTCTACAATCGAGAGAATCGATTGAAGGTGGTTAGGCCATATAGTCCACCACGCTGGCCTAGTGCGGGTTGGCGGACTTACATACCGTAGAAATTCTATTAAAATCGTGACTTTACTTATTTCAAAAACTTTTTTTTCTAGCGGATCCGCCTAGGTACCGGTCGTTTCATCCTGGGTCTAGAGGTAGGTCTGACTACAGTGAAAGGCCCGACCGCCCGCTTCAATCTTCTAGTGCAGCCCGCTGCTGCGTGGGGTCCACGCGGTGTGCCCCCGAGGATACGCCCGGAGCCGGCCCTGTTCGTGATAGTGTTGTACGATGTTAAGGACAACCAGGCTGCTATTCGGTAAGTTTAAAATTAATTATTTGATTAGCTGATGCTTAATACTGACTTCTTCCCGGTAATGAAATATATTTCACATAGAGGATAGCGGTTCTAAGGTATATTTTAACGTCCTTAGTAGTCTTGTACAAAAAGGTTTAACTAAGTAAATAGAGGAGCTATGGAGCTATGGAGCGGGCTATGCTCGGTGTTTCTCTGAGAGATAAAATCAGAAATGAGCTTATCCGACAGAGAACCATGGTTATCGACATAGCCCAACGGATTAGCAAGTTGAAGTGGCAGTGGGCCGGTCACATTTGTCGGAGAACCGACAACCGTTGGGGTAGACGTGTTCTCGAGTGGAGACCGCGCCTCGGCAAACGTAGTGTAGGACGCCCTCCAGCCAGGTGGAGCGACGATATTCGTGGGGTGGCTGGTAGCGGTTGGCGACGATGGGCTGAAGATCGAGCCCAGTGGCGTGCTATGGGAGAGGCCTATGTCCAGCAGTGGACGCAGAAGGGCTGATGATGATGATGATGATGATGATGAAGTAAATAGAGGTATTGCTCTTCTTTAGTTCTAAACTGAAGCTAAAAATAGGTTTTCCGCGAAGGTTTCCAGTGAGTTAAATATTTAAATGCGTCGTTTAAAATGTATTGCGTTGGATACCGTTTTGTTTTGTGGTATTAAATCATTGATAATTCCTAATTATATAGTCAATCACCAAAGTCTAAAAGCAACAATAATACAAATCTATATGGGTAATTTGTATCCAAAAATACTAATATATATCATTCATTTATACACTCACCTCGTTCTCAGTCTATTACTGACGTTAATTTTATTTATTTACTTTACTTGAACCATTTAACCTCCATAGATTCAACGATCTACCTTCAGAAGAGCAAGCAAAATTCGAAACCACAACGAAAACGGTCAAAGCTCTGCGCATGGACGCGAAAGAGTTCTTCCAAAACAAAAAATATTCCAGAGCCATAAAGAATTACCAACAGGCCATTTCCGTATTGTCTATATCCCGTCCGGAAACGGAAGAGGAAATTGCTGAAGTGAAAAAAGATAAAGTTAACATGTACGTCAATTTAGCTGTCTGTTATTACAAGTTAAACAAACCGAAATATGTTGTAATGATGTGTGAGAATATTGACAAAGTTATAGATATCGAAACTCATTGCAAAGCGCTGTTTTACTACGGTAGAGCTTACGAATTACTAGGCAAATACGATGATGCAATCAAATATTATAAGAAAGCTTTGAAATTGGAGCCTAATAATAAAGATATAGGTAAAGTTCTTTCTGATTTGGATGTTAAAACTAAGAAATCTTTTAAAGTTGAAAGTGATATGTGGAAGAAGGTTTTTGATACTGAAGTTAAAGAAACTAAGGAGTATTCTGTAGACCCTGATTTTCAGAATGACGTTAAAGCCATGTTTGAAGATTTGGCTGATAAAGAAGAACATTCGAAGTTCGATTTGCCATCTGGTCTTACTTCTGATGAAGTGGAATGCATAAAGGACTTGGGTAAAGATTTTGCGAATATCGTTGTTAATGATGAAGGGAAGGGAAGTGGCCGGAAGATCAGTATTATTAAGAAAGCTTAAGGATTATAATCTAGTTTAAATTTATCGTGTATTAAGTGGTGAAGATGCAGTAACATTCAGTCAAAATTAGTCATTCAAAATACTGTGAAATTATATGGGTCTTCACAATTAAAACAGTATTATTTTCATTTTTCGTACCAAAAAACTAAGAAACAAATGCATTGCTTTAGTGATTGGTTTAATAAGATTGTCGGAAGCCCAATACACATTTGCTGCGTAGTTTTTCTTTCTCTTTCTCCTCCCATTTTGAGAGGCAATGGTATGATTGAAGTGTTGTAGATGTTCATGTGTGGTAATCACATACTATCAAGTGAGCCTTTTACTCGTTCCCTTACCTATGCTATTAAGAAACAACTAAATCACCAAGTAATGTGTCATTTAGAATTCTATTTAGTAAATATCCAGTAGCTATATCGTTTTTATACATTTATTTTAAGTGTCTACACTTAATAATATTCAGTACAAATAATAAAATACAACAAACAGACAAATACGCAACCAGCATTATTTAGGATAGGCAGTTACACATTACAGTTATTCAGTACAGATAATAAAATACAACAAACAGACAAATTTGCAACCAGCACTGTTATCCACAGCATATGTAAAACAGAATTTTGTTTTACAAAGTGGCAAGTGAGAAGAGACACATTTGATTTCAATTTCTGGTGCACATTATTCTTAAAATGTATCTGAAACCTTCATGTTGCGGATCGGGGCGCTACGGAATGCACTAAAAGACACATTGAAAAGGTCAAACACGTCCGGCAAACGAGCAAACTGGTGATCAGTGAACAGTGATCATTGCCGCTGATGAACATCCACAACGATTGGGTCATAGATGTGGAGGGGAGCGGGAAAGAAAAAGCATGGGAAGAGAAAAGAGGTATTAGGTATGTTATTATGTCTTCATCACTTTTTTATGCACATTGGGCTATGTAAAAAAGCCCTCTATACCAAAAAGGTATTAATAAAGTTTAAAATAAGCGGGAAACGATATCTGTTTTATATTGTTTTGATAATGTGATATTTGGTTAAACAGCAATGTAAAGCGTTTTTTTATGACTGTGTATTTCTATTTGAAGACTAATGTCGTTGGTCAGCTGATTTCTCAGCTTTACATTGCGTTATTTTTATAAAAAGTTTACTGTTTCTATGTTTGATAATTTGTTGTTTTTTAGTCTCGTAAAACCATGACAGTGGTGATTTTGTTATTTTTTTCTTTAAACAATGTGTTATCTTATTAAAGAGAGTTTTTCAAACACGTAAGAATACTCGAATATGTTTTTTTGCAAAACCTTTCAAAACGTTAGACCATTATAATTATGTTGATTGTTTGACGCATCCTATCTCATTACTGTGGTTTTTACGTTTTCAACTAGTCTGTTTTTTTTCAGTGTCCGTATATTAGAATTATGTCGCTAAAAATAATGTTACATTGTATTTTTAAATGTGTGAGCGAATTTCATACTTTTATCAATAAGTCCGAAACAAAGCATACACGTGTATGCTACCAATTTGCATTTGATAATCTGTTAGGTTTTTTGTAAGTTAACTAAGTCGCTAGTGTATTGGCAGCGTAATTTGAAATGTAAGTTCCTGAGTTTAATGCTAATTTATAGATTTTTACTAATTAGTGGGGCATGGCCTACAAAGCAATCCCCTGATTGCGCTTCTGAAATTGTTTTTATAGAGATATCATTATTAAGACAGACTCCGTAGCTCGTTGGTAAGACGCCGGCTGTGAAACGAGAGGGCCGGGCGCGGCGCTACGATCCAAACAACAACGAGTGTTTTTCAAGTATTTGTTTCGGGTGACTCGAGATAAAAGTATCATAGTTTGTAATACACACAAGACTTGTATGTAAGTGACTATGTATGTGACTGTTGGGTGCTTTTATATATTTATCTACATTCCTTGTAGGTTTCTCATATGTGAGAGGCCGCCTAGTACCTACCCAGGTACCACCGCAATGTCTATTCCTCCCGCCAAACAGCAGTGTACTCGAATTTTATGTAAGGGTTATTTAAATATTCGTTTAGAAATTGACGAAAGTATTTACTTAAGTTTTGCACTAAACGTAGATAAATTCAACGGTGAACGAGAACATCGTGAGAAAACCTGTATTCATACAGATTTTACAAGAATTTATATGTATATGTATGTTAAGTCCGCTGGCGATAGGCCAGAGTGGTGGACTAAGCCCTCAATGGAACCCTCGATTGTAGAGGATTGACCCTCGATTGCCCAACAGTGGGCAATTATGGGCTGATATATACCATGCCTGTATCTATAAAGGGGTACCCAGTAATGACTTTCCCTAGTGTCATTCACAATTTTTCGAGCTTAATACCGTCCTTTAGTTTATCCTCATATAGAATAATTAAAGTGACTAAAATGGAATTCCTCTACCTGGGAATTGATACAGGAACCCATTGTATGACATATTTAAACTTTTTTAACCGACTTGAAAAAAAGACGAAGTTCTCAATTCCTTGGAATCTTTTTTAAAAGAAATTTATTGTAGTGAAACCTTAATATTTTAGCTTCTTACAAACAAGGTAAAATTGAGTCTTTTTGTTATTTTATTTATTACACTAGCTTCTGCCCGCTAACTTCGTCTGCGTGATTAACAACGTGATAACACCCTGTATGTAAATAAGACATTTACCAGTTTTTAAGTTGGACTTGTACCTATATAACTGTGAAACCGCATCTCATTTCGTATGGTACTTTTTGAGTAATGTGCAAGCAAACAAAAAGAAACATCCTGTACGTAAATGAAATATATACCAGTTTTTAAGTTGGATTTGCACCATTGTAATTGTGAAAACTGCATCTCATTTGGTGCGGTAGTTTATGAGTAAAGTGCAAGCAAACAAAAAGAAACACCCTGTATGTCAATGCAACATATACCAGTTTTTAAGTTGAACCTGCACCAATATAACTGTGAAAATTGCATCTCATTTGGTGCGGTAGTTTATGAGTAATGTGCAAGCAAACAAAAAGAAACATCCTGTATGTAAATGCGACATATACCAGTTTTTAAGTTGAACCTACAGCAATACAACTGTGAAAACCGCATCTCATTTGGTGCAGTGGATTTCGCGTGATGCGCAAGCAAACATACAGACAGACAGACAGACAAAAATTCTAAAAAACATTGTTTTGGATTCTGTTGCTGTTATAAAGACCCCCCGCGTTGAAATTTCTTAAATATCTTCCATGTACAGACATCGACCACTTACATTTTTATTATATGTATAGATAGATAATTTCACGGGAATCCCATTTTCAGTAGTGGGTTTCATACGGGTAAAGATGATATAGTAATGACATATCTTTAAAAAAATATTAAGATACTATAAAAGAATATTATGTCTTTCTAAAAATAGTTATCCGTTTTGGAAATTCAGCTTACATTTTATAATATAATGCTCTTGCTGTGTTGTAAATCCTCAATTTATGTGATAAAACAAGTTTCTTGAAACTAACAGATATAGCAATTCTCAATTCAGAGCATTCTTCTAAATACTAGTTGTGTTACTTTAATTAAAGTTAGATATTATGGTACATGGCTGTGTAATTTTTATGCTAATATACACGCGGCCACAAAATTGGGTTTGAATTGCCACTATGTTATTCACCTACGTTGGTTATTCCTTACGCCGGCTCTGTGTAAGGTGACATGTTTTATGCATCGTTTTGTTTTTACTGTATGTAAAAATAACATTTTTAAAATCAGTTTGTATTGAGATGTTATTAGTCATGTGATTATTGTATAAACGAAATTAAAATTTGTATTGAGTACTCCGATTTGTCTAAATGTTTTTTTTATTTAGGTTTAAGTTAATAATTAAAACCAAAATTCAAAAGGTGCCACTATTTAAGATGTAGTTGTTTGTATCAAGGAAAACAATTTATGTGACAAATTAAAATTTGATTTGTGTGATAAAAAAATACAAATGGTTTTTTTATTTTTTATATCTCCCTAAGTCTTTGTTAAAGAGAATTAAGTACGCACAAATAACATTGAAATTCGCACATTGAATTAATATAAATAGCAATGAAATCTATAACAAAACGACGTTACTACTATTTCTATCTCTGTCACTCCTAGGCAGTCACACTATCTTCCTTCTCGCTTCTCTGGTTTCCTGCGGCAGTGTGTAATTAACAGCAGTGTGCACTGACTATCTTTACAATATCTGGACTAGTGTAATACCTTAATTATATCGCTATGTTTCAGGACGCGGCATATTGGCGCTCAATATGGCACTGACCTGCGTTTAAATTCGCGCGTAATTCGGTATTACCAGGCCATAGTTTTTAAAAGATTGCGCATAGGAGTGGTGAACGTAAAGCCTTTTAGACGTGAAGCAAGTTTGTGTGACAAAGTGGTACAATCAATATTATGTCCAGTTATAGGTAGCTTTTACTGTAAGAAAAATATACGTCGTAATAAATGAAGTAAAAACCTTGAAGTTCTAAATAACTAATTATAAAGTAATAATTTTCTAATGAATTTTCCGGTATACACGTGTCACATACATGGATTAAAAGAGCAAAAACAAAACGCCAAATGTCATAACTTCACACGTCTGACGTGTTTAAAATTTATGAAGATTTCATTTTGAAAAGGTTTGCGAAACATCTTGCATACGTTAATTTCTTTATTTTATCAACACAACTACGATTCGATAAGGTTATTATCGCATGTCCACGTATTACGCTACAGGTAAAATTAATTTTCCACGGTAGCCACTGTTATAAATTAGCATTTGAAATAAGAACTTATCTGTGTGATCTTGGACAGTTTTGAAAAAGATTAAAATGTTATAAAATTCAGTACGTGTAAGAAAAGGCGGGAGGTTATACTCGTTTTTTTCTTTTAGAATCAAAATGTTGCGATTATTGTTCTTCGCTGCTTTCCTGCAGTGCACGATATGTCAACAATATCAACAGAAAGTTGCTCCTGGAGTGCCACCACAAAACTATCAGGTAATTCTATTAATACATATTTTAGATATCATTTTCCTCAAATCTTTATCGTATTCTTAAAACTACATTTTGTCTGGTACTTTGTTTGGTAATTATACTAAGTTAAGAGAACCAGATGTCATCAACAAAAATGTGTTTCCAAGTGTTTTTCTAACATCAACTCTGTGTTTTAGTTCTTAATATGAAATTTTTATCTTGATTTTCTGTTTTCACAATTTAACATTATAATGCTAATTTCAAATTGTCTGATAATGAGCAGTTTCAGGTTATAATTATCTATACAAATATTTAATATATTTAATAACAGTGCTGTTTTATATTAAAAGTTCTTTGTTACTAATGATTCAGGAAATTATTGGTAAATGATAAGTGCATAGTGGCCTATTGGTAAACGGACCAGACGCAGCTGCCAACATGTTCATGGTGGTTTCGGGTTCAAATCCCTGGGCACACCTCTGACTTTTTGGAGTCATGTGTGTATTGATAGTCAATCACCACACACTATACAAGTGAAAATATTGTGAGGAAACCTGCTTACTATTGCGATTTGCAATAATTTCTGTGGTATGTAATGTCTGCCAACCCACACTAGGCCATTGTGGTGGACTATATGGCCTTTACCCCTCTCAATTGTACTCTCAATTGTTGAGGAGGCCTATGCCCTACAGTGGGACATAAATAAATAAATAAATACACCCAACAGTCACATACATAGTCCTGACCCCACACTAAGATTGAGTCTTGTGTCGTGGGTATCAGAAGCTACGAGAGACTTTTCGGTCTCACAAACACCCAGACCCGAAACAAATACCTGTGGATCACACAAATATTTGTTTTGGTGCGAGGATCGAACCCGCGGCCTTTCGTTTCACAGGCGGCGTCTAACCAACTGCGCCACGGAGGCTGTCAATATATGAGCTGAGACAGTACAGATTCAGGAAATATTAAAGTGGGCAAACTAAAGTTTCCTGGAACACAGATTACAGAGAAAAAAACCATGGTTATCACGTTGTTAGTCGCATGTGGTCCTTTACCAATAGGCCACCATACATTTATTGAAGTATCAAGTTAGGCAAACAATAATTATAATACCATCTGTGACATTTCGTATTTGTTTTTAATGTTTATTAACTATGGAATGCATTTTGTGCAAATAAACAGCTGAAGATACCGCAATACATTTTTTTATGAAAATTAAAATAATATATTGAATGGATAAAAATTAATACATTTAGATTATTTCATTTTTTTTGTTCTACCACCTGATTTGGTAAGGTTTTCACTAGAGATAAATGGCATGAAATTCTAACTCTGTCTTTGCTACATTACTATTTTTGTTAGTTCAATCACTTCAACAAGAAACGCATGACTGTATATTGTATTAATTACTGTATGACCATATACGTCCCACTGCAGGGCACGGGCCTCCTCTACAATCGAGAGTACGATTGAGAGAAGTTAGTACAGTCCACCATACTGGCCTTGAGCGTTATTTATGTAAATAGTGGGACTTTTTTCCCGAGAAACCTTACACGAAGCTGCCAACACTACTAGATAAAATATAAAAAAACCCTAAGTTAATAAATAATTACTGATAAAATTAATCAAGAAAATTATACATACATACATACATAAACTCACGCCTTTATCCCAGAAGGGGTAGGCAGAGGCGCCACTAGGACACCCACATTTCGCCTTGTATGTTCCGTCCCATGATGTGATAGGGGGCGAGCCTATCGCCATATCGGGCACAAATCCCTGACTCCGGGCTGATAATGAATAGAAAAACCCAATATCACTTTGCCCGATCCGGGACTCGAACCCGAGACCTCAGCTTTATAGTCGTACCGTAGTACAACTACGCCACTGAGGAGACAGAAAATTATATTACTGGTTATTTACTAGTGTTTTCCCCGTTTGATAATAATTAAATCATTGATTTTATGATCGGGTATGGGTGTTTGTGAGACCAAAAACCTCGTAGTTTCTGATTACACAGCAGTTAAAAGGAGCCTTCATAGTGACACACGTATCGTGTCGTGTATATCCGGGTACAATTAGGCATCATTGTGTGGAGATGCACATCACATGTGGATACTCTATCTGCACTGCGCTTACCTTCAACTGCATAGTAGCCCTTCAGGTGTCCATGTATAGACAATAGACTTTTTGACAGTTCTACATAATAGAGAATAATGGGAGCACAATGGAGGATGTCACATAAATCATGACATGATGCTTATTTGTAGCCTGATGGACACCGGAAGGGGTAGGCAATTTGTGACAGTATAAATAAATGACCAATGCATCTTTCCCCTTATCTTTTTTCCTCAGTGACTGCCTCGGTGGCGTAGTTGTACTACGGTACGGCTACAAAGGTACTTTAACGGTGAAGGAAAACATCGTGAGGAAACCTGCGTACCGTAGCGATTTTAAAGAATTTCTACGGTATGTAAGTCCGCCCACCCGCGCTAGGCCAGCGTGGTGGACTATATCGCCTAACCACTCTCAATCGATTCTCTCGATTATAGAGCAGGCCCGCGCCCAGCAGTGGGACGTATATGGGCTGATACACAACGACTACAAAGCTGAGGTCTCGGGTAAGAATCCCGGGTCGGGCAAAGTGATATTGGATTTTTCTATTCATTATCAGCCCGGAGTCAGGAATTTGTGCCCGATATGGCGATAGGCTCGCCCCCTATCACATCGTAGGACGGAACATACAAGGCGAATTGTGGGTGTCCTGGCAGCACCTCTGCTTACCCCTTCGGGGTAAAGACAAGTTAGACATTCCCGGAGACGCGCTGAGCTTCAATGCTCAGTGTCATTAAAATGAGTGCCACTGTTGATCCTGGCTTACACGAGTTGCAGTGGCGGGTGTGAGGGCGGGACAGTCTCCTACCCCTTCGGGGATAAAGGCGTGAGTTTATGTATGTAATATAAATAAATAAATAATAAATACACCCAACAGTCACATACATAGTCCTGACCCCACACTAAGATCGAGTCTTGTGTCGTGGGTATCAGGAACTACGAGAGACTTTTCGGTCTCACAAACACCCAGACCCGAAACAAATACCTGTGGTTCACACAAATATTTGTTTCGATGCTGGGATCGTACCCGCGGCCTCTCGTTTCACAGCCGCTGTCTAACCAACTGCGCCACGGAGGCTGTCTATATATCCTTTTTTGTTCCCTCTCCCCTCCAGATTTGTTGTGCAGCATGTCCATGATCCAAGCGTTGTGGATGCTCATGCGCAATGATCAACTTAAATCTGGTAGTACAGATGACCCCTCCAACTATAGACCTATCTCAGTACTACCTTCATTAAGCAAAATTTTTGAAAAACTGATGCTTCATCAATTTCAAATTTATTTTTCAAAAAATAAAATACTTCATGGTAAACAATTTGGTTTCACTCGGGGTCGCTCCACTACTGATGCTGGTGTGGAGCTTATACATAACATATTTGATGCTTGGGAGAATTCACAGGACGCTTTAGGTGTGTTCTGTGATTTATCCAAAGCATTCGATTGTGTTCACCATGAAATTCTTATCAGGAAATTAAGCCACTACGGTGTAAATGGCGTTGCGCTTGATTTATGCAAGTCGTATTTAAGTAATAGGGTCCAAAGTGTAGATGTCAACGGAAAAAGATCTCCTGGGTCTGTTGTTACTATGGGAGTTCCGCAGGGCTCGATTCTTGGACCCTTCCTCTTTTTAATCTACATTAATGACTTACCTTTTTTTATAAGGGACAACTGTGAGGTCGTGTTGTTTGCAGATGATACTTCTTTATTATTTAAACTGAATCGACATCAACCCATTATTGACGATGTAAACCACACCCTCACAAAAATCGTACATTGGTTTAGCGTTAACAACTTGTTACTAAATAGTCAGAAAACTAAATGTGTACGGTTTGTGACTCCTAATGTCAAAAAAGTTAACGCTAACATTCTTTTGAATGGGGATGAGTTGAGCCTTGTGGATACAACTAAGTTCTTGGGAATCACATTAGATCCCAAACTTCAATGGGGTCCTCATATAGTCGCTTTAGCTAAAAAGCTGAGCGCCGCAGTCTACGCGGTGGGTAAGATACGTCAATTGACTGATATTGATACAGCTCGATTGGTATATTTTGCCTACTTTCATAGTCTGATGAGTTATGGAATTTTACTGTGGGGTGGTGCTGCTGACATTAATACCATCTTTGTTCTCCAAAAGCGAGCTATAAGATCAATTTATTCGCTAGGGTCCAGATATTCTCTTAGAGAAAAATTTAAAGAAATAAATACAATGACAGTGGCATCACAATATATTTTTGAAAATTTAATGTATGTCCATAAAAATAAAGAAAACTTTAGAAAGATTAGCGATATTCACAATAAAAATACTAGAAATAAGAACAATTTAGCTACTCATAAGACCAGACTCCACAGGATCAGCAAGTCTTTTAAGGGTTACTGTATACACTTTTATAACAAAGTTCCCACTCATATTAAAGCCTTAAGTATTGAAAAATTCAAAGCTACTATCAAGCAAAAATTATGCAATAAAGCTTATTATAAAATTTCAGAATATCTAGATGATAATAAGGCTTGGGAATAGTATAGTATAAAATTAATTAAATATATAGTATCTTGGAGCGCAGGTATTAGTGTGCTCTGTATAATTTCATTTATATTAAGTAACTTAAACTATTTTGTTTTGCTTTGTAAGCGATTGGATAAGTCATGCTCGCTTAAAAGTCTGTGCTTGCGGTGGCGTCGTGTGCCGGGTCGGTCACTTCCCTGTAGCATGGTTGAGGAGGCCGATGGCTGGCACATGCGTCATACTCGTGAACGGGTGCTGCTTGTGTGGACTGGTCTGTCCGATTTGCTTACTTTGTAATTGATAAGTAGATTACTTAACGCTTTTATAATTATTTATTGCGTTGGCAAAACAGAGTATACTGATTCTTCGTTATGGGTTACTTCGTTTCGTTTCTCTCAGCCATATTAAATATAAAGTAAACTTATTCGTATTCAAATATATCCTACTTGCAAATCATAAGTTATTAATGAACTGCTCTGATTTAAACCAACTTGTAATTTTTGTAATAATCATACATTGTAAACTGGTTTTGAAAAGAGCAACACTAGAGTTTCTTGCCCGTTCTTCTCTAGTGAAAACCGCTTTCCGAACCGGGTGGTAGTTCAAAAAATGACTGAGTCTAAACAATGTTGAACATTTTAATGGATTCAATAAATTATTTTCATTTCATTTCATTTCAACTATCATTTAAAAAAAAAGGTGTCCTGTCTGCTTGTATGCTGGTCATATTGAATAAAAAAAATTGAATTTAATATGTATGGTTGCATATTTTGCAGTACATGACAATATTGTTGTATCAGCATATTAAAATATGATGAAATTCTTCGAATCTCATTTAACCTTGATTTACATTTCTGCTTAACATACATATTATACTTACTGGACTTATAGTAACAAGTGTGAAGGTATTTTAATTTATATAAATGACAAAAATTTGCCATGTGTTAATCTAGGATACCAGCTAGCTCCATGCCAAGTTTTATCAAAATTGGTCCAGCCGTTTGAGCGTAGAGAAATAACAAACAAGGAAACTTTCGCCTTTATAATATTAGTAGGATTATTCACATATACCGGGTATATCAAGACTGCGACCGAAAACGAAGCCGGGTGGTAGTTTTAGTGGTTACAGACACAATGCAAATAAAAATTTTGCAAAATAATAGACAGATTTTTTTTTGCAATTTTTTTTAAATCATTGTGGTTGGGTAGTTAATACCTAGTTATTGCGAAAATAGTAATTTAAACCCTATCGTACCATTGCGTCTTAAAAAATAAAAAGGTGTACATTATTATTTTAGGAAAACTATGTATTTATCACCCAAATACGACGATAAGTAAAAAATTACCAAAAAAAGTTTCGATTTTAATTGCGAAATTTTTACTTGCATTGTGTCTGAAGTCACCACCTGGCTTCGTTTTCGGTCGCGGTCTTGATATACTCTGTATACATAAACTCACGCCTTTATCCCAGAAGTGGTAGGCAGTGGCGCCACCAGGACACCCAAATTTCACCTTGTATGTTCCGTCCCATGATGTGATAGGGGGCGAGCCTATCGCCATATCGGGCACAAATCCCTCCGGGCTGATAATGAATACAAAAATGCAATATCCCTTAGCCCGACCCGGGATTCGAACCCGAGCCCTCAGCTTTGTAATCGTACCGTAGTACAACTAGATCACCGAGGCATTCCTAAGATTATTTATGTAATACAATTCTATACACGTATATTTTCAAGGTCATATAATATTTCTGTCACAATAACGAACGCGATTAGAATAACTTGTAAACTGGTTTACGCTTCTTCAATCAAGAATCGTCAAGTCACTTTCGAATGTATATTTTGCAATAGTAAACTTTAGGAGCTCAGTTATATAAGATTATACAGGTTATATCAAGACCGCGACCGAAAACGAAGCCAGGTGGTAGTATTAGTGACTTCAGACAAAATGCAAGTAAAAATTTCGCAAAAAAATTGACAACTTTTTTTTGTAATTTTTTACTTATCGTCTTATTTGGGTGATATTTACATAGTTTTCCTAAAATAAAGATGTACACCTCTTTGTTTTTAAACACGCAATGGTACGTAAGGGTTTAAATTAGTATTTTCCCAAAAACTAGGTATATACCACCCACAAAAGATTTTAAAAAAAATCTAAAACCAAATCTGTCACTGTTTTGGCGAAAATTTTATTTGCAGCGTGTTTGTAACCACTAAAACTACCACCTGGCTTCGTTTTCGGTCGCAGTCTTGATATACCCGGTATAAATCTGACATTTAGGCCTACAATACTGCCTCGGTGGCGTAGTTGTATTACGGTACGGTTACAAAGCTGAGGTCTCGGGTTTGAGTCCAGGGTCGGGCAAAGTGATATTGGATTATACTATTCATTATCAGTCCGGAGTCAGGAATTTGTGCCCGATATGGCGATAGGCTCGCCACCTATCACGTCATGGGACGGAACATACAAGGCGAAATGTGGGTGTCCTGGTGGCGCCTCTGCCTACCCCTTCGGGGATAAAGGCGTGAGTTTATGTATGTATGTATTTAGGTCAAATAGCCTCCTGTGATTTGTATCTGTATCAGCCCATATACGTCCCACTGCAGGGCACGGGCCTCCTCTACAATCGAGAGTACGATCGAGAGGAGTTAGTACTTAGTACAGTCCACGCTGGCCTAGTGCCGGTTAGCGGACTTAACATTCAGCTTAACACAAATTCAGCCTTCACCGTTATAGTGCGTGATGATTGACTATCAATACACACATAATTCCGAAAAGTCAGAGGTGTGCCCTGGGATTTGAATCCGCCACCACCGGGAGCATGGTAGTCGCGTCTGGTACGTTAGCAACAGGCCACCACTTACTTCTACTCATTATCAGACAATTTTTATCTTCTTCTAAGTAATAAAAAGTTTCTATAATTTTTTTTCTAATGCTTCACTAATATTTCTAACTAACAAATATCTATTTCTCTAGCCACCACCGCCGCCTCAACAACAGGTAAGATACTAAATTATTATCAATTCTATTAAAAATAATAAGGAAATCATTTTTAAGACTACCTTTTACGGGTTTCGGTTATGACTCGCTAGATGTCGCTATTAAGGTTTGCGCGGGTCGTAAGCTACTTCCAATATTGTCAGATATGTTTTCTATGGGTTTTTAAAATTACAATATATTTTTTTAACTTTTGTATAGTGGCGCCGCTCTGCTGGCAGAAATAGTAAAATATCCTATCTATAGAAAACTAACATCAACCACGAAATCGAATTTAACTAATTGACTAAAGATAACAAAATTATTTCATCCCTTATCTTTTCTTAGCTTCACTAATCTTGTACCTTTCACTAACCAATCTATCTTTTATTTACTAGCAGCCCCCGCCGCCTCCTCAACAACAGGTAATTATTTCTTATACATTCCTTTTACAATTACCATCATTACCTATTATTATGTGCAAAGTTATTTTGTACAACTGAGCCTTAGGCAAACTTTGACCATAACTTTAATTTTGACACCATGATCGCCATAAATTTGTGACGTATTTGACATTGCTAGTATATGGGATTGACATTTTCAATAGTCAAAGTTAGTTTCTGCAACTACTATCTATCTAAATTACGTTAAAAGCATGAAACGTCAAATGGAACTTCTTAGTTTAGATAGACTGTAAGCCTAAGCGCGTCAGTTCGCTGTCTACTGCAGCGTCACAATAACGCTTAGTGATGAATTTCCGTGTATGAAACCGACTTAACGTCTAATTATGTTTTGAAGAACTCGATAATCGCATCGCTATCGAATAAAACTGTCAAAAAACTTCCTTTTCCTACCTTATTTTAAACCATAAACCTTAAAAGATATTAGGGAAATCTTTACACTTCCGACTACACTTTATACGACTTTCATTCGCATTTAATTGTGTTATCTTTTTACTTTTCAACTGTATCTTTCACTAACACATCTTTCTTTTCTTTAGCAATTTCAACCGCCCGCAGTCCAAGAGGTAAAGTTTTTTAAAAATTGTATTTTGGGAGTATCACGGGATGAATGTTTCAATAACTTGGGTCTTTCGCAATATCATTGCACTTTTATTTGACTTTACGGGTGGATTTTTGTCGAATCCTATGACAATAAATGACTACAATTCATAAGGCACTTGTATAGCATTCTGTAGTCATACTATGACTAGAGATTTTTCGATAATTCAATAGTATTACGCTTTTTCTTTTAATTCATATCTTTTGCACGGTATCTTTTACTAACAAATCTTTATTCTTTGCACTAGAAATCAGCACCACCCACACAAACACAGCCAAAGGTAAATGTTATGAATGAGTTTTGGGATAAAGCGGATTTAATGTGTCTAAATTCAAAATATTAGGTCTTCTGTAATGTGAGCTTGATTACACCTTTTTCCATAATTATGGCTACAAGTTATAAGACTTGTCTTGCGAACCCTGTAGTCAAAATCATTTGTTTAGTTTTCGCAGTGATTCCGTGGCGTTACGCTTTTTCTTTCTATTTTTCTCTTTGCACTGTACCTTTTACTAAAAAATCTTGTTTCTAAACTAGCACACACCACTCCCCGCACAGCCTCTGCAAAAAGTAATTTGTTCAATAAATAATATTTTGGATTTCAAGGGCTAAATGTAACTAACTTCAAAGCTCTTTCGTACAGCCATTTATATGAGCTTGAAGGAAAAAATCGCAAAATGTATTCATAGGTGAATTATGACTACAACTTGCCTACCTATTTTGTTTTCTGTAGTCATCATATAGGCTGAATTTTCTTTATCCTTCGGTATTTCGCTTGCTTCCTTCTGTTATCATTTTATTCGCCTCTTCTGCACTTTGTCTTTTAGTAACTAATCTATCTTTTCTGCACTAGAAATCATCGCCCCCACCACCTAAGCAACAGGTAATTTAATTAATGTTATTTAGGGATTCCACTGCTAAATGTGTCTATAAATATTAAGTTTTTTGTAAAACCATTAACCTCTAACGTTAAAGGAAGAACTTATCAAAATATTTTTATAGATTAATTATGACTTTAATTCATAAGATTTGTCTTCGGAATTCTGTAGTTAATGTATCTGGAAAGATTTCTTGATAATTTAGTAGTGTTTTTATTTTTTCTTTATTAACTTTCTACATACCTTTACACTGTATCTTTTACTAAAAATCTTTATTTTCTGCACTAGCAAGCTCCACCGCACGTTCTATCACAACAAAAGGTAAATTTACTAAGAAATGGTATTTTGGGATTTCTAAGGCTAAAATTGTCTAATTTCAAAAACTTTCATTTGAAGCCATAAAATTTTTATGTGAGCTTGATTGTAAAGTTTTGCAAAATCCTGTTGTAGCATGATTGTCACTACAACTTATAAGACTTGTTTGCCGAAGTTGGATTCTGTAGTCATTATACATAATGACTTTTCTGTACTATATCTTTTATTAACAAATCTATATTTTCTGCTCTAGAAATCACCGCCCCCACCACCTAAACAGGTAATTGAAATTGCTGACTGTTTTTGATAATTTTAGATTCTTGGCTTGAATTGCCATTAATTCTACAAAGTCTGCCCCACGTTTTTTTTGGCAATTATTATCTGCTGGGTTTAAGCGATATTTCAGTGTTGCTTTGCTTTTCTTCATATTGGCATTTACTGTCCTGTATCTATTGCTAAAAATACTTCTTTTCTGCACCAGAAATCACCGCCCCCGCCACCTAAACAGGTAAATTGTCCAATAAACCATATATTAGGAATATGGAATCTATATCTAACATCGTGTGAAATTTTCCTTAAGTTGTCACTAACTCTAAAAAGTTAATAATTTTATAATAAAAATACAATTTATTTCATTTCCTTGGAGGTGATTTTTCGTAAAATATTGTTCGAGTATATGATTACAACTTACAAGGCATTTTTGTGCTGAATTTCAATTTCGTATTATAGTTGCTGAGTGTTTTTGATAATTGTGTGATCTGATGATAGGTAGGATAGATATTACTGATGAGAGGTCTCTCATGTGAGAGGCCGCCTGGGTAGGTACCACCGCAATGTCTATTTCAATTCACATTTAAAACTGTGTTTTCGGGATATCACAGGATTTTCGTGTGTAACATAAGATATGGGATTTTGGCAAAACTAAGTCTTATTTAATACTTAATGATGTTAATTATGTGATCGGTATCAGGGCTTCATTTGGGATTCTAGCTTGTATCTTTCTTCTTCATAACAATATCTTTAATTTTTTTATTATTTTCTGCACTAGCAATCACCACCACCCCCACCTCCTCAACAGCAGGTAAATTCACTTTTTAACGGTGTTTTGGGATATCACGGGTTGAGTGTATCTTATTTTTACAATTCAGGGAGTTTTAAGACCTTTTAACCCTTATTATACGCACTGGTGTATATTTTTTATTGAACTATTCATGGCATAGACTACATCTTTTAAGGCTTAGATTAAACATAACATAACAAAATACATTTTCGCATATTCATTTACTAATGTATGATTACAAAGTATAAGACTAATATCTGCTGAGTTTTAATGACGTAACCTTCATTTAATTTCCCTTCTTAATTTTTCTACTTCTTTTCTTCCCTAGCTACCCCCTCCACCTCAACAGGTAAATTACCTTTTGAATAATATTTTTGTTCCTTCGAGGTTAAACATCTTAGATGAAAATAACGAGATTTTTACAATTGTTAAACATTTATTACACGTCATAATAATCGTTTTATATCACCAAATGCCTACAACTTACAAGACTTGTCTGACAATTAACAATTTCTTAGTCTATTTAGCTGTTAAATTCTCGTGCTGATCTAACTTTCCTGAGATTTCTTGATTCTGATCCTCAATTTGTAATCTCTTCATATTGCATGTTTAATTGCATCGATTTTAAACTTTCTTTTATCTTTTCACTTCGCACCTTTATCTTTCGCTAACAAACCTTTGTTTTCTGCACTAGCAACCCCCACCGCCACAGCCACCACAGCATGAGGTAAAATTACATTTTTCGGGTTTTTTGGGTTATTTCTTACCTTCTTATTGTGCACCATACAATAACACGGTAATTAAAACACTTGAAAATCAATAAGTACAATAATATTGCCGGTTATGGCGCTATCGATGATTTTTTCTTGACAACCTTTGGATGGACTAGAGCATTTAACTGATGTCTCTATTGGAGGTGGATTTTCGTTAAATCCTTTTACAAATGACTACAAACTATAAGACCTTTGACTACTGAATTTAAATTCTATGGTATTACGAGTTATTGTTGCGTTACGTGATACATCAATATTTTTTGTTCTAGCTCATACTACTACCTTTCTACTTACATCTTATCTTTTAATACCTTTTATTAACAAACCTTTTTCTTTTCTTTTCTTTACTAGCAACCTCCGCAGCCCCAAACGTATCAAGATCAGGTAAATCTTCATAGTTCTGGGGTTTTTTTCCATGTTCTTGACTAACAAAGCCATTACAATAACTAATATCTTCGTCTATAGTTTCAATTTCTTCAATTGGTAAATCGCCCAATAGTCACATACATAGTCCTGACCCCACACTAAGAATCAATGTGTCATGTGTCGAGTATCGAAAACTACGAGAGTCTTTTCGATCTCACAACATAGTAATAAATAATAAAATAAATACACCCAACAGTCACATACATAGTTGTGACCCCACACTAAGATCTTGTGTCGTGGGTATCAGAAACTACGAGAGACTTTTCGGTCTCACAAACACCCAGACCCGAAACAAATACCTGTGGTTCACACAAATATTTGTTTCGGTGCGGGGATCGAACCTTTGTACAAACAAACTCATCTGTGTTGGAATCGTAGCGTCTCGTTTCACAGGCGTCTAACCAACCAACCACGGATCAAACCATTGAAATCAATGATGAAATGAATGAATACTGTTGGTAGGTCTCTCATATGTGAGGGGCCGCCTGGGTAGGTACCACCGCAATGTCTATTTCTCCAACAAACAGCAGTGTAAATGCACTGTTGTGTTCCGGTTTGGAGGACATTGTAACCAGAGTTACTACTGGACATATTGATACTTAACATGTCTCAGGATGGAGAGCGCTGTGGAATGCCAAGCATTGCTCTGTAATTCATCGTGTTGTTTGGTTTTGTTACTGTCCATGAGCGGACGTATCGCTTACCATCAGGCGAATGGCATGCTCGTCTCGCCAGTCGTCGCAATCAGAGTTGTATACCAATTGGACGTTGAAGCTAGATTTAGCTAGATAAAGCAGCATCTAAAGATCTAGTATCATCGTCATTGGCCCCTTATTTGCAGACTTCAACCGTATCAGCTCATTATCGGCCAGAGCTGAGCACCCTCGTCTACAACCCATAATTCTATTGAGGATCTAGTCCACCATGCTGGCCAAGTGGATGCAGACTTCACATATTGACATTATTGTTATTTACCTATAGCATGTTTTCTCACGATTTCTTCACCGTTCACGTTGTTATTGACAATCAAAACATGACAAACATGGCTCTGAAAAGTCAGGGGTGTGCTCTGGATCTTCCGCAACCACCGTGAACATGCTAGCAGCCGCGTCTGGTCCGTTACCTGTCTACTTTTAAACCATTACGAATTCATCAACTGGGTAACGAAAAACAACTAAAATATTTTGTCTAACCTCATACATTTCGCTTCCAGCCCCCTCCACAGCAGTACCAGCCGCCACCGCCCCCTCAACAGTACCAACAAGTGCCAGTCCAACAACAATACCAACAAGTCCCGATGCAACAACAACAGGTGCCCGTGCAGCCGGTACAGCAAGTTAATATGCAGCAACAACAGCAACAACAACAACAGGGTGGTCATGCGCATTCAGGAGGTAAGGCTTGAATAGCTAATTTCTTTGACTGTATTAGCCCATATACGTTCCACTGCAGGGCACGGGCCTCCTCTACAATCGAGAGTACGATTGAGAGTGGCAATTTCTTTGACAGCTACCCTAAATTAAAGACATTATTCGCGTGTATAGTGTGTACTTATATACTTGACAGCCTCCATGGCGTAATTAGTTGCTGTGAAACGAGAGGCCGCGGGTTCGATCCCCGCACCTAGACAAATACATGTGGGCACACAAGTATTTTTGTCAGGTCTGAGTGTTTGTGAGACCGAAAAGTCTCTTGTAGTTTCTGATACCCACACAAGACTCGATCTTAGTGTGGGGTCAGGACTATGTATGTGACTCTTGGGTGTGTATTTACTTATGTACGCACGTAATAAGATAAACTTATTTTAAAGCTAAGTCACTTGTCACGATTTTTTACCATGGCCATTCACCAACATGTTATATCATTTAAAATCATACAAATTTATATTTATTATTTTTTTTATCTGCACTGATAAAAGAAGTATAACTTCAAAATGTGGCATTAATTATATAGGGCCATAAAAACTACCCTTAAAAATTAAAAACCACCACAGTTTTATATACCTATATATTCACTTCATATTGATATATTTTGACTGCCTCGGTTGCAGACAAAGCTGAGGTCTCTGGTTCGAATCCCGGGTCGGGCATAGTGATATTGGGTATTTCAATTCATTATCACCCCGGAGTCAGATATTTGTGCCCGATATGATGATAGGCTCGCCCCCTATCACATCATGGGACGGAACATACATGGCGAAATGTGGGTGTCCTGGTGGCGCCTCTGCCTACCCGTTATCCCATAAAGGCGTGAGTTTATGTATGTATATTTTCATGTTTCAGATCCTCAACTATTGAATCCCGCTAACATTGCGCAAGAAAGAGAGTGAGTATTATATTATACGTATAATTCATCTAAATTGTATTGTGTGGCGAAATTTGGAACTACAAATAAAATTAAAAGGATATCTATTTAACTCATTGTTTGATATATATTTTCATAATATAAACAACAAGCATTTACATTCGTATTAACATGTCCAATATAATAAAAAAAACAGAGAAAACTGTTTCTAATATTTTGACAACAGCATAACAACAGCGCTTCAGACGCCAAAAGACCGCAGACAATCTCTCATTGGGTATTTGACTATCATCGAATTTTTGTATTATTTTGCAGACAAACGAAAGTGCCATTAAAACAAAACATTTTTGTGAAAACAGTGATAAAGTAGTTTGTAACATGAGGCAAATATTAGTATTTTAAATGAAAGAGTGGGGACGTAGTGGGGACATCTCACCGTCTCTTTCACACCCGCACACTATAACGCATATTAAGAATAGTGACGTCACTAATTTTGTTTTGCATCCCTTTTCTTTCACCCCCACTACAAGATTTAAAACGTTTCTATCTTTTTAAATTCTGAATGGATTTACGAAAATCTTTGTTTGCTAGATTTTGGATATGGATTCTTTTTGACGAATACAATAAAAAGAAATAATCAAATACCCAATTATTTCTTTACTCATCTACGATGTTTTTCTTCACTGTTAAAGCGAGTCAATTTAACAACCGCTATTGTTTTTCCACAGCCATATTCAAGAACACATGGAGGTCCCAATTGACACATCAAAAATGTCAGAACAGGAACTGCAGTTCCACTATTTCAAAATGCATGATGCTGACAATAACAACAAATTGGACGGATGTGAACTCATCAAATCGCTGATACATTGGCACGGTGAGTCAATTTAACATTTAATTATATATCTATATCAGCCCATATACGTCCCACTGCTGGTCACGGGCCTACTCTACAATCGAGAGAATCGATTGAGAGTGGTTAGGCCATGTAGTCCACCACGCTGGCGTGCGGGTTGGCGGACTTACATACCGTAGAAATTGTTTAAAATCGCTACGGTATGCAGGTTTCCTCACGATGTTTTCCTTCACCGTTTGTAGTGCGTGGTGATTGACTATCAATACTCACAATAACATTTAATTAATAACATAACATTTAATTAATAAATCATAAACCTGGTCCCGGGTTCAGGTCCCAGGGCACACCTCTAAGTCATGAATTGATCAATCACCACGCACTTTATTAAGGAAAACATCATCAGTAAACCTGCATACCATAGCGATTTGTAAGAATTTCTATGGTATGTAAAGTCCTTGCGCTAGGCCAGCGTGGAGTGTACTAACCCCTCTCAATCGTACTCTCGATTGTAGAGGAGGCCCGTGCCCTGCAGTGGGACGTATATGGGCTGATACAGACAGACCTGACCTGATGGTAAGTGTTCACCATGTAGTTTAGACTGATAATGAATATTTAATATAAATTATTTTAGGAGAGATAATGCTGCCATTCATAAAAGACGACTATGGTAAAACTTCTTAGTTAAAAAAACTGTATTATGAATGTATAATATAAATGTTTGCCTACATTTTTATTTTAACAGCATAGTTTATTAAAATTATGAATGCGTTTATATGAAAAATATTCTGATTGGCATGTTTTTTAAAAATTGACTGCAAATTATGAATTTGTTTTTTGTTGTTTTATTTTATGTTTGTATGTGTTACTTTTCGTTGTTGTGTGGGTTTGTGAATGTGTTTTTGTGTGTCTAAGTTTGTCTGTGTGTGCAGTAACTAAGAAACCATTCACAATTCACTCATAAAACCCTATATTCATTTGTAAATGTCTTTTCATGGTTCATTTTGGGATGGGACCAACAGAACAAGGACACAAGCAGACTCAGCCAGGTTCGCCTCCTGTAGGAGAGAAAATATTCGGCGACGACGAGCTAGTCAATCTTATCGATCCTATATTAAACATGGATGATCATAATAAAGATGGGTTTATAGACTACCCGGAGTTCGTTAGAGCGCAACAAAAGAGTCAGAAACAAGGAAATTAAAAGTAATATAGGGCGGTTTTTGAATGGGACCAAATTTCAGAGTGGGTTTAAACAGTAGATGCCTTATAATCCGACATGTCTATAGTTCATAACGCAAAAACTTCACTAATATTTACTATTTATATTATAATATTCTTAATTTGATATTTTATTTGTCGGAATATACTTAAAAGAAAACTAGATTCTAGGGTCTGTGGTAGTAATGTATCATCTGACAAATTAGATAGTTCTGCCCTGCATAAGATTTGTTGGATTAACAAGGGCCTACTGAAGTAATTTCGTAACGGAGATTCGTTCAATCCATTGATTTAAATATGGACTGATTTAAAATAAATACTCAATATACAAGGTTAGTTATAAAGGATATATACAGCGGAAAGGGGGATGCTATACTCATAATGAACATTTTACTATGGGGCCAACCGTAACACCAGAAAAAAAAACAGCTGTCCCATACATTTTGCAGATTCAAACGATGGTTTTTGTAACAGCTGATTTCTTCGCGATTTCGTGGTTGGTCCCACAGTTAGTTGTTCATTATAATGAGTATAGGAACCCTTCCCAGCTCTATATACCCCTTACGACTAAGCTTGTATTTATCCTATTCAATATCCGGAATATTTAGTCCCAAACCGCCCACTGATATATCATTCCTGACTGCTTAAAATATGATGAGAAATGTATAGATGTTAATGTTTAAATATATCCTTAAATAACTTTATGCTTTTTCTCTGGTAGTCAATTTTGTGTAAAAATTAAGTTTCAATATTTAGTGTTACAGTAAAATTAAGTGAAATAATGTAAGAAATCATTTGTGAAATCACCGCTCTTTTTAAATGACAACTATAAATAGTAATTACAACGCAATGGATGCTACTTATGATTTTCATACATTTGTAAAGCCAATTTCACATGAAATTAATATAAATGGATATAACTAAACATTAATAATTATATAGATAAAAATAAGTAATTTTTGTACATAGAATCTAAGATTGTTTATAAGAACATTTCCTGCGTCGTATGCAACCTTTGGAGTTGAATTCAGTAAAATGGTTATAGATGTCGCCATATTAAATTTGGATATTTTGACAAATAAAGTACCCGCCATTTTTTTATCTAAAGTCATTATGATATAGTATATTGTCCAGACTGCTAGATTTTGTGTATTGACTGTCTCGGTGGCGCAGTTGTACTACGGTACGACAACAACGCTGAGGTCTCACGTTCGAATCCTGGGTCGGTCAGTCATATTGGATTTTTCTATGGGTTTATAATAAAAAGAAAAACCCAATATTAGTAGGATTTTTCTATTTATTATCAGCCCGGTATCACGAATTTGTGTCAGATAAGGTGATAGGCTCTTGCCCTATCAAATCGGTGGACGGAACACGCAAGGCGAAAAGTGGATGTCCTGGAAACATGTCTGCCTACCCTTTCTGGGTAAAGGGCGTGAGTTTATGTATATTTATGTAGCAATATAAAATGATAAACAAATTGTAACGTTTTATTTGAAGACATCTATAGATTTGGTTGTGACAAAATTGTGAGGTTATATATGACACAGAATTTGTCGCATTTAATATAAAAAGGTTGTAAATGTTTTACAAATATATATTATAAATTTATTTATTGTGAGATTTAAAATGTTGGAAATGTACACAAAAATATATGTTCAGTCTTTTATTAAATAGAGACGAATTGGTACCTCTTTTTCCCATGTCGGTTATGTCGTAATACAACTTTATATGGAAGTCAATTACAAAATTATAGTAAAAAATAGACGAATTAAATTTTACAATATTTAAAACAAATGTTTTAGTCTGTCCTATTTATTTTTGTTTTCTATTTTAGTTTCTCAAATTATTAAATCTCATTTGACTCTTGATCTTTCTGTCTCACTCTAGAATATTTTTAAGTTAAAACAAGATTGGCCCAAACGTTTGTGTTATTCGCAAATCATTGTGCAATTTGTGGAGATTGAATATTGTAGTAATAAAGAAATAAGTTTGAAAACTGGCTTATCTTTTGGTGTTCAATTATATTTTTCTTCTTTAATTTTCAAATCTGAGAATAATTATATATTTTATTAAAAAATTTCGTCCATAATTTTCGGAACTAAAGTATTCAAATATCATTTAAATAAGCAACATCGATATTCCGATGAAATTTTTTTTTATGTAAAATAATATATTTTGCAAGATATATTTATTCATATTAAAAAAAAATCACTTTTCACATTTCACAAAAATAATTGTCATTTTCTAATCCAGCATACCAAGTTTATAAGAGGTTAGTAGTTGTTATATTTTAAATCTAAACTCATTGCAATAGGGTTCATATTTCATTGGCATTACAACCATTTTTATAGGTGGGTCACTCCTTTCTGTATCTCGATTTAACTTATTTAATAGAAAATTTCAAAAATTGTATTGTAAAGTTAAAATGTATAATTAAAACTCTAATCTTTAATTAGTTTTATTTCATTCTAATCTAGAGTTAAACTTCAATAAAAATAAACTTCAAAAAACTGAAAGACATTAAAATGGAAGGGATAACCCGGACAAAATAAAGTACCGTAAATCGGGGTGAATAGAAACAATTTTGATTTTCAAACTTGATTCTTTCATTCTAATCTAGAGCTAAACTTCAATAAATTCATAATACACAAAGATATTAAAATGGATGGGATAACCCGGACAAAATAGTACCGTAAATCGGGGTGAATAGAAACAATTTTGATTTTCAAACTTGATTCGCACATAAATGTTTGCCTGTACGGATTATTAATTGTTTTCATTTGATTCGTCTCGTGTGGTTGTACGTCTGTCTCTTTTACATTAACAAGCGTTAAAAAAGAAAATTAATGCGAGCTTTCAGTAGAATTTTAGGTTTTGAAATAATTTCCGAAAACGTTTCTGTTCCAATTCATTCTTTTCTATGTATCTTATTAATATTCTCCACATAGATGTAGTATAACATCTGATTCTCCATTAGGTACATATACAAATTACATTTTCAATTGTCCTATATTCCCGCCAAAACGATTTTTTAATCTGTGCCAATTGTCTGTATATGTTGTTTACGGATAATTTTATGATCGTTCTACCAGAGGTATAAAAAGTGGACCGTTTCTAAATTAAAAAATTGAGCCACAACGTCAGTGTGGTACTATTTCAATTTAGTATGCTTCAATCATCACCAACGGCAACGCGTAAACATGCCAAAGTGCGCCTTTCAAAATTGTCAAAACAATCACTTCAAAAAGATGGCGCGTAACGCAAAAATGTGACTTAGAAATAAAGATGGCGCGTAACGCAAAAATTTTTGACATAAAATTTCTCCCATACGTCGATAAAGAAGTTTCACTTCAATAAATAGTAGGAGCATATTTAGTTACCTTGTAGTTTGTACTACAATAGGAATCTGGTCTCGTGGCACTGTCTATTATACCACAGTGAAGACTGAAGCGACGCCACAGCGCCTTGTTTCTATGAGATTGGCGGACTTAAAAAGACAATTTTGTAAAATACTGTCCATGTTTTATACTACGGTGTTGTCTTCTGAAATTAATGTTAATAAATGTATTAATTTTATTAAATCTTCCATATATTGTGTGTTTTATTGTGTTTATTGAACATTGCTTATAAGTCATCTATCATATTTTGGCGTGGTGAAATTTGGAACTACAAGTAACAATTAAAAAATATCTATTTAACGCATTGTTTGAGACATGTTTTCATATAAACAACAAGCATTTATACTCATAATATAATAGTATTAACATGTCTAATGTAATAAAATGTGAAGAGAGAAAAACTATTCCACAACAACAGCGCTTTCGGCTACCCTGCAAGTGTAAACAGTCGCAAAATCACATTTTTTTTATTGCAATGAATGGCGATACGAGCCTGCCATTCGCCTGATGGTAAGCGATACGACCGCTCATGGACAGTAGCAAAACCAAACAACACCATGAATTACAAGGCAATGCTTGGAATTCCACTGCGCTCGCCATCCTGAGACAAGATGTTAAGTCTCAATATGTCCAGTAGTAACTCTGGCTACGTCCTTCGAACCGGAACACAACGGACCATTTACACTGCTGTTTGGCGGGGGAAATAGACATTGCGGTGGTACCTACCCAGGCGGCCTCTCACATATGAGAGATCTACCACCAGTAAAATGTCCAAAATCTTAATTACTAAAACACTCCACAAATATCTCACCTATAAATATTTAGTAAGTAAAAATATTTCCAACTATTAATTTAACTTAATGGTTACACAAGTTAGACATTCCCGGAGACTCGCTGAGCTTCAATGCTCGGTGTCATTAAAATGCGTGCTGTTGATCCTGGCTTACAGGAGTTACAGTGGCGGGTGTGAGGGCGGGGTAGTCTCCAGAAGTATCGTATTTATTTTATACTGGCTGTTCCAACTCCGTTTGTGGTTAACTTGGTTAACAGAAAAAAGTCTCTCGTAGTTCCTGATACCCACGACACAAGAGTCGGTCTTAGTGTGGGGTCATGACTATGTATGTGACTGTTGGGTGTATTTATTTATGTAAATGGGTTAAATACGTAAGGAATGGTTTAGCTTATAAGGTGACTGGTATGCTTTAAATACGTTTTTATACTGTTTTTAAATTAAAGCTTTTTCGTTATTTTCTTTTTCAAATATCTATTTTATTATAAATTTGTTTTTATTTCATCAACTTTTATAATTGTCCATTTCATGCATGCTTTATTCGTTTTACATAATCACATATACCCATTCAAAAATATTGTTTTCTTGCTTTGTCCGCCTACCGACGAATGAGACATGGTCTTTTTTCTGGTATTTCTTGCCGGCCGACCTAATGATGTTATCCTCAAAACGGGATACAGGCTTATCCCGGAACAACACATGGATCACAATGGCGGTATCACATGGTTGCTATTCGGGTGAATCCGATTTACAAAGTATGTTGTACATCTCTGTTACTTTCGTCATTTTTAAATGCAACGTTGTACAGTGCATTTTAAAAAACATACAAAAATGTTTGCAAAGCTGTTTTGTGTTGTGAAAATACCCTACGAGTGACTGGGGTAAGTATTGTTTAAATTTTGTTTTATAGCGCCATCTATTGGCATCATTTTGTACTGCTTCAAGTTGTAGCAAGGAATGTAACATAATAACTTAGCTATCTCCTGACAGATGGCATTGCAGTCACATATTCGCACTATTTTCTTTCACATGAGATTTTAGTTTTGTCAAAATTAATGTCAGTTTAACTGCATATCCCCTCCGGTGTCGATGTATAGACAATATTAGACAATAGACTTTTTGACAGTTCTACATAATAGAGAATAATGGGAGCACAATGGAGGCTGTCACATAAATCATGACTCAAAGCTCATTTGTGGCTTTGTGGACACCGGAAGGGATATTGCCCAGCATGTGTAGGTAGGGAATCGCGAGTTCTAGATATTGACTTTATTGAGTTTTGCGTTTCGAAATATATTGTGGCTGAATGCGACAGCCGAACATTATAAGCAAATCGGCAACATTTTTTTAAAATTATACTGCACCTATCCCTTGTATCCTGAAGGTTTAGAATAACCAATACTATGCAGCATGCACAGAAATCAATAAATAGATAAAAAAAATCTACTAAATTCGTAATCACTAGAACTCCACTCCTTATTTTATTGAATTTACTATTTACATAACGCAAAATACAGTTTTTGAAAGTCTATTATTATTAGAAACAAAGGCACAGCATAAATTTATAGAATAGCCTATTAGAATAATTACAGGTCGGCGATTCATATTTAATATTTTTTCCAGGTGAAATCGACAAGAACCACAAAAGTTATACAGACCAACAAATTGAACAAGTATTGGAGTACGCATTAACCCACGCCGACCTTAATAAAGACGGATACATCGACTATTTAGAATACAGATTAAACAGCTACAAGGCTAAGAAAGCGAAGGAAGCTACTGCGAAATGATGAACCATCCTTACTCTTTTATTCTCTATTTCTTTATTTTATTTTATTTATTTAGGAACCTCTAACGAAGGATACACGGCATTACATAATAAACACAATGGTGTAGCATTATTCTAGTTTACATTGTGACGTGATCTTCAATTACAGGAGACCATAGCATGCAAATTTAAATATTTATATACAAAAAATGATATATAATTTATTGATTATGTTCTGGCTTTTAATAACACCCAGTGAGATTTTAAACTACACCTCTCCAATATGAGAGACCTACCAGTAAAAATTAATTACCATAGCTCCCATTTTTGTACTTTTTAATTTCCATATAGTTTGCAACATTAGAAGCGCCTTCCTTCGCGCGTACTTATCCAGCGCGGACTCTAACTTCATTGCTATTCAATCATCTAGCTATATATTTGTTTTTATTGCTTTGAATGACAAGACAAGCATACCTTTCGCCTGATGGCAAGCGATACGACCGCTCATGGACAGTAGAAAACCAAACAAGCTATGATTTACAAAGCATTCTTTGGCACTCCACTGCGCTCGCCATCCTGAGACTTAAGATGTTAAGTCTCAATATGTTCAGTAGTTACTCTGGCTACAATGTCCTTCAAACCGGAACACAACAGTGCATTGACACTGCTGTTTGGAGAAATAGACATTGCGATGGTACCTACCCAGGCCTCTCACATATGATAGACCTACCACCTCCACCAATGTTTATTTTTATATATATTTTGCATAAAAAAATTACAAATATTGTGTGTTTTATTTCTTTACAACGTGGTTTTACAAGTAATTTGAATAGTCATTATTATACCGCTTCGAAACGTGTTGTAGATGTGACATCAAGTTACAATGGGCCTTAAAGATTATGTTATTAATATCGGGCTGTTATGTATTTAACGTGTTCAACTTTTCTTCCATATCATCTTTGCAAAAATTTACTGCACTGCGCATGAATGGTAGCAATGGTTTGTATTGTATTGTAGGTATTGTATCTGTATCATACGTCCCACTGCAGGGAACGGGCCTCCTCTCAAGGGCGGATTCAGTGGACCCCCTCCCCCTCCCTGGCTGACTACATTGACAGATGTTTTTACATATATCGTTGATTTTCTATGTTGATGTTTTAGCGAAAATTATAATGTATCTTACATGACTGTAGACTTAAATCTAGTAGGCCATGGCAACTTAATTTGATTTATTAACATTTTTTTTAAACTCTGCAAGATAATATAAGAGCACTATGAATGATAAAAGACACACATCGATCTTATTCATAGACAGTTTGAAACCTATTATAGTTAAATAATAAATGAATACACCCAACAGTCAAATTCATAGTCCTGTCCCCACGGGCCCACACTAAGATCCAGTCTTGTGTCGTGTATCAGAATCTACGAGAGACTTTTCGTTCTCACTAACACTTAGACCCGAAACAAATACCTGGGAATCACAGAAATATTGGTTTCGTAGCGACGTTAGCGTACGTTCCCCCGCAAGATGGATAAACGACGAAATGAAAGTAGAAGCACAGAATACTAACAGAAGTCAAGCTTGTGTATGTATTTCAGTATTCTGTGGTAGAAGGAAGGCTCTGTTGCTTTCAATGGGTTGTTGTAGAAATCTTTGTAGGAGGCCAATGTTCAGCAGGGGACGCCATGTTGCTAAAGAAAACAATATGTACATAAATAAAACAAGACGTAATGAGTTCTTCCGTAGATCCGTTCACAAACAACTGACTTTTTTATTTTAATAATCCTAAAATGAAGGTAGCTTTCGTAATAGTCACTGAACGGATGAATAATAACCTCAGTCCGCCCCGTGACCACGAAAGTTGTAAAGCAATCGAACTTAAAAATGTAAAAATCATTCCAAATCACAATAAAATTCGTAAAAAAATAGTTTTATTTCAATGTATTCGCGTAAATCTAAGAAACCATTATGAATAAAAACAATTTTTATTTTTCAGGGGATGAAGTGAAGTCGCCAGTGCACTCAAGTATTTACAAAGACGAAGACCTAATACAGATTATAGACGAAACAATGAAACAAGCGGATAAAAATAACGACGGATTTATAGAATATTTGGAGTTTAGAGCCGTTTCTACTTAATTTTACGAAATTATAATTACTAATTAATTGTTATTATTAAGTTTTTTATTTATCATCTGACATCTATTGGCGAGTGGTGACAACTGGAACTTCAAAAAAAATAATTAAATAATTTAAATATCTATTTAACGCCTTGTTTGATATATGTTTTCATATAAACAACAAGCAATTATACTCGTAATCGAATAGTATTAACATGTACAATGTAATTAAATGCGAAGAGAGAAAAACTATTCTTATTATTTTGGCAACAACGCTTTCGGCGACAGAAGAGCATAGATCAGCTGTATTACGTAGAAACGTTACATACAATGAAAATGCTTTATCTGCATTATTGTAAATATATTCATTTTTTTATTGCCATTAATGGCGAGACGAGCATGCCATTCGCCTGGTGGTAAGCGATACGAAAGCTCATGGGAGTTGCAAAACCAAACAACGCCATGAATTACAAAGCAATGCTTGGCATCCCACTGCGTTCGCTATCCTCAGAGGTCTCCATTTCATTTCTGATTTATTTATTAATGTTACCAAACTATTTTGATTATAAAAATATAACTTAATATATCAAATAATATCTACCACATCACCAATACAATTATTGCGCTTAATTTTTGTTTTTGTGTCCGCATGTGCGTGAAAACCAGATCTTTACAAATGTGAATATAAGAAATGAGATATTTTTCTTGTATTATTTTAAGCGACATTTACTCTCAGAGTTTCTCGCGGCGAGAATCGTATGCAATTATCCCATGACATAACCGCCATAGATTATCGTGTTCCGACAATGTTGACACGATGCAACTTTTTTATATCCTTTCGATAATCCTATCTTCGAGGCGAGAAACTATCCCCGAGTAGATGAGGCTTCTAGAGGAAAAAATAAGTAAACTTTAAATAAATAAATAAATACACCCAACAGTCACATACATAGTCCTGACCCCACACTAGGATCGAGTCTTGTGTCGTGGGTATCAGAAGCTACGAGAGACTTTTCGGTCTCACAAACACCCAGACCCGAAACAAATACCTGTGGATCACACAAATATTTGTTTCGGTGCGGGGATCGAACCCGCGGCCTCTCGTTTCACAGGCGGCGTCTTAACCAACTGCACCACGGAGGCTGTCAAACCAACTTTATCAACACTTTGACTATTTTTTCCACCATGCATTTTGATTTAACTTATTTTGAATTTAAACGAATGCAGGCAAGAAATAATAGATACAAATATGGAACACGTTTTATTTTATACCTTAATTATTAACATAACAACAAAATTGTACAAAACATTTTGAATATAATACAATTGCAAAAATTTTCCATCGTGTAAGAATATACATTGACGGTAGGATATTTTTAATCTTTACAAAAATATTTTATATAAATACACGTAATTTTATCAAAAATCTTTTATTTAATTTCAATTTTTTTTTATCACTTGTACGCACTAATAATACAACATTGAATTCCTAGCCATAGACAGTTTTAAAACCTATTTTAGTTATCGGATTTTTTGTCTCTTTCAAACGACCTTTGAATTCAATTTGAGCGAAGAAGAAAAACATTCGATAACTAAAATACATTTTAAAACTGTCTATGGATAGTATAAAGTCTTATTACATTACAATAAATATCATAAAACATGTCAAATATTGAGCTTAAAATTTCTATCGAGGTGCATAAGTAGCGTAATGGCGCATTCACACCGCTGTTATTTGTTGAGGAACATTATGCAACGCGATAAAACTAACGGCCTTATTCATAGACAGATTTAAAACCTATTTTAGTTATCGAATGTTTTGTCTTCTTCGTTCAAACTGAATTCTAATGTCGTTCGAAAGGGACAAAACATTCGATAACTAATATAGGTTATAATCTGTCCATGAATAAGACCGTATGTACCTACTTACCTATAACCTAACAATCTATAACTTTTCTTGCTACTTGTTATCATTGTGGAATATTTCTAATTGCATCCATAATTAAAACAGAAAATAACAAAATCAAACAAAGAGTAACAATATACTTTAAAAATATTACCGATTGTTGTCAAATGTCGAGTGTTTTTTCAACAGTTTAACAATTAACAACAGCAACATGTTCTAACCATCGATATCAATGTTACACTAGATAAGACATTCAGTACAAAAAATGTGTCCCACCTACTTGCGGTGCATGCACCACACATGAATCAGTTTGCTTCGTGACAGTGACAGTGCAGTACGCCTTATCGCATAAAAAGTAATAAATGAATGTTTCGCCGTCAAACCGAAAGCAAATCGTCTGAAGTTACAATATTTTAATAAAATACCAGGTAAGTGATGTAATATTACAGTGTGCTTTTAAAATACGGGGGCACTTTATTTCTATGACGCGTCTCGTCTATCGGTAGATTAGAAGTCAATGGTTCTAACATGAAATAACATTTTGTTATCAGATGTTGCTGAGTAATAATGGAAACTTTGTTCAACAAAAAGTAACTGCAGTCTTCTGCGGACTTAATCATAAAAATAATGTGTGTACCGCCATCTGTTGAAAATATTGAGAAACTGCTATGGTTCCCAAGCCTCACTTATTACACCAAGGATGGATCGCATTTTTTAATTTGCAGTACTGGTTGTTATAAATTATATCACTGGATACACGATACTCGTCATTTTAGCTTGAAAATACTTAAATAACCGTCTTAAGTTGTTATTCTGATATTGTTTATTTTGAGCCGTAAAATCAGTTACAATCAATAACGTACTATTTATTTTAAATATCACATCGTGTGCTAGCGCCATCTAGTATCTAGAGTACAAATCACCAGTCTAATGGATTTTGGAGTGCGTCCCGAAAACTGACGCTATTTTCACTGTAGAACTGCGAGAACCAGGACCTGAATAGTCTGATTGTTTTGTCTGACCGTACGTAGGCCGGTGCGCTGACGAATCGTTTGCTGTTCCATATTTTGACGTCGCGTTCGAACTGTAAAGAAATTTAGTTTAGCTACTCGACGGTAGATGTCAGAACACAGAGTATTTTTAATCAAGGACAGTGTTTTAATTGGTGGTTTATCTAAAAATCGTTTTTATTTTTTACCATTAAATTCCACTGTGATTAATTAATTTGAAAAACTTAAAACACGCTTCACTAAGAGACCCAACAAAAAAAAATTGTTTATGAGTTTAAGATTTGAGAATGGAGTGAAATACACACATTTTATTCTTAAAAAAATAGCATAGCGAGCTGGATAATAATGTTTGTAAGCACCCCACGCTTTTTACAATAAGACTAGTCTCTTTTACTCCATTTTCCAATTTTTATCATTATTGTATTGTAGTCACTCTGAAGTGTAGTCCATGCCTCTAAAAAATCTAAGCAACTTACCATAGCTCCCTCAGTATACACGAAGAAGGACGCAATGGGAGCGTTGTAGAACGGAGAATACATTCTGTGGACGACTTTTTGAAGCAAAGGGCCCAATGGAGTGACGGACTGGACCACGAATATTGGACCTATGGCAGAATTCACGTGCAGTTTTACTTGTCCGGGGCCAACCTGGGGACAAATTAAAAGTATATTATTCTTTTGAACATGAAGTATATAACAAAGGATACAAATGTTCGAGAATAATGGTTGTATGGCTCACAAATAATGAAAGTTGTGAGACCAAAACATCTCATATCTTAATGAGGGTAAAGAGTAATTTTTTCACCTTTCTTTCACCCATATAGTTTTGTAAAGGTACAGATTTGAACCCACGACAATACTAAATATTTGTAGCATAGAATTACCATCCAGCAACCGACAATTAGAATTTTAAAGAATTTCTATGGTATTTAAGTCCGCCAATCCGCACTAGGCCTGGTGGACTATATGGCCTAACCACTCTCAATCGATTCTCTCGATTGTAGAGTAGGCCCGTGCCCTGCAGTGCGACGTTTAAGGGCTGATATAGATAGATAGATAGGAGCCACAAATAAATATCTAAAGTACTAATATTTAAGACTACAAACCTGTTCAACTCTCACTTCAGTGTGTGCTAAATCATATTTCAACACTTTGTAGTTGTGTTTGATTTTAACTATCGAAATGTGGTCCTCGCCTTTGTTCCATTCCGCTTCCCACACGTGACGACCTGTGGGATATAGCCATATCTTAAGATTAAGAATCTTAGCAATATTTTCTATGTGAAGTCCGTAAGTATTAGTAAAGGTCGCGGGACGTCGCTGGATGCAGGCTGCCTCTAACAGGTCACTGTGGAAATCATTGGGAGAGGCCTATGTTCAGCAGTGGACTTCCTTTGGCTGATGGATGGATGATGATGATGAAGTCCGCCTGATCTAGGCCAGAGTAGTAGACTAAACCCTCAAAATTGATTGTAAAGAAGACCTGACAAAATACAGACGAAGCTATAAATTGAATAATTATTACAATTAAGAAACTACTAATTTCCCCTCTCTATTTTACACTCGATTGTAGAGGAGGCCCGTGCCCTGCAGTGGGACGTATATGGGCTGATACAATACAATACTGACTATTAAAGTTTAGTCAACATGTCTACAACTGCCTAACTATTGATTTTTTGAAGGGATGAAAACTGTTGGAAAATTGTCCCTCATAACCAAAGTGACTTTCAATTAAAGTGTAAGCTGTTTTCTTTGAGGAGTCTATGTAAATTACTTCTAATTTATAAAATGTAGATGTACTCGTAATGCTCGCGGCTTTGCTCGTTTGTAAAAGTTTTTCCACAACAAAAGTCCCAAATTGACTGCCCTCTCTTTTATCCTTCTCTTATTTCCATCCCAAGGTAGTCGGTAAGAGATTGCCTCGAGCGATACGACCGCCTTTTGTACTATTATCGAATGTAATGTTTTATTTGTTAAGCTTAAATATAGTGTACAATAAAGGATATAAATAAATAAATAAATAAAAAAGTCCCGCTATACATTTTTCCAAGATGAAATATACCTTATAGCCTTCCTTGATAAATATTATCTAATACTAAAAGAATTTTTCAGTTCGAACCAGTAGTTCTGAGATTAGCGCGTACAGACAAACTCTTCAGCTTTATATATAAGTAAAGATTACCTATAAGGTTGTACAGCATCGGATATTTTTCTCCCAGGCTTGACACTAGCGACGTTGAATGAACAGCATTCAGATGCGCCACATCAGCTCCATTCTCAGGAATTTCCTGGAAATAAATTTGAGTTATCATTATCAAACGATGCCTAAGGAAGGTCACGACCCTCAAAATTGAGCAGCACGACGCAAGGAGGCATCATTATCAAAGGTTCAGTGGGGTGGTTAGACGCCGGCCTAGAAACGAGAGGCCGCGTGTTAGATTCCTGCACCGAGACAGATGTTTGTGCGAACGAAAAGTCTCTCGTAGTTTCTGACAATACACAAGACTTGTGTGGGGGAATATTGTGTGGGGTCAGGACTATGGATGCGACTGTTGGGTGTATTTATTATAATATTATAACATTATTACAATATTTATAAAGATAAACATTTTGATTAAATATAATATATATAAAATAGTTCTGCTATTCGTCAACAGATGTCACTGTACCTGTATGTGAGCGCTGACTAGGAACTCGTTCCTTCCTCTATAGCCGAAAGTCTTCACTTGCGGCGAGTCCGTCATCGTCCACAAGGGGGCGCGACCCTCGGCGTCGTACCAGATCCATATAGCACCGTCTGCTTCCACTGTGTTCCATGTTTTTATCGACACGCCTTTTGGAACTGAAAAAAAAATACTTTACGGGTACTTGGTGGAAGGTTTCTCATATGTGAGAGCCGCCTGGGTAGGTACCACCGCAATTTATATTTCTCCCGTACAACAAAAGTGTAAATGCACTATTGTGTTGCTTTTTGAAGGAAATTGTAGCCAGAGGAACTACTGGACATTATGAGACTTAACATCTGATGGTCCAGGATGTCAAGCGCAGTGGAATGCCAGGCATTGTAATGCATGGTGTTGTTTGGTTTTGTCACTGTCCATGAACGCTCATACTTACCATCAGGCACGCTCGTCTCGCACGTCATCGCAATAAAAAAATGCTTACCTTTCTCAACTCCCGGCACGCTCACACAAGCGCCCTCTGCGCTGAACTTCCACTTGTGGAACGGACACTCTATACAAGAGCCACACACTATGCCACCGATGGCCAGGTTGGCGCCCAGGTGTGGGCAGTACGCGTCCACGCAACGAACGACGCCGTCCTCGCCGCGGTATACGCAGAGATTCTGACCTGCAGGACAATTGACATAAACTTTTAATATATACGCTTATTACGGTGAAGGAAAACATCGTGAGGAAACCTACAATAGCGATTTGTAAGAATTTTTATGGTACGTAAAGAATTTCTATCGAAAGCTTTAGATACGCTACTCAATACTAGATGGCAGCACTCACTTGCGTGCACCTATAACATTTTATTCTATTCATACAAATAGGCTTTCAAAGGAGTTTCATTGCATTTATATCTATAGGATGTTCCCATCCGCTCGGATACTGAGCACCGTAAACGATGTTAGAAAAGTCGTCATGAGGACACAAGAAAGTGTCGCATTTCGGGTTCAGACATATCCAGATTTAATTTTTAATTTGAGTAGCCTTGTTACCAAAAGGTGAAACGCACTCGTATTAGTTCAAACATCACTTACAATTTACCTTTAGTTCCTTTATTGAACAACAGATGGCGCTACACAAATGCCCACTTACCAAGCGCATCCACAGACACGACACCTCCAATCTTAAGATCAAAGCTCTCGGCGACGGCGAACCATCCGTTGGGATACGGAGGGGGTATCTTAGACCCCATCCGCCTTACTGCCTGTGCGCGGGCAATGCGCCGATCCCGGTCGGGACCGGGGGGTATGTGGTCGAATCCTACTTCGGTTAATTCCTGAAAATCACACATGAATTATTTTTAATTCTATATCTATTTCAGACCATATACGTCCCACTGCAGGGCAGGGGCCTACTCTACAATTGAGAAAATCGATTGAGAGTGGTTAGGCCATATATTCCACCACGCTGGCCTAGTGCGGGTTGGCGGACTTACACACCGTAGAAATTCTTTAAAATCGCTACGGTATGCAGGTTTCCTCACGATGTTTTCCTTCACCGTTAAAGTTGAAAATACTGTTAACCGCCTGGTAGAAACTAAATAAATACATCCAACAGTCACATACATAGTCCTGACCCCACACTAACATCGAGTCTTGTGTTGTGTATCTAAAATTATGAGACTTTTTTATGACGTTTTTATCTCGATCGAGGATTGTAGCGACCTCTTCATTCACGGAAGATTTTACGGAAGAAATTATACACGGCACTGAATTTATGAAAGCTAAATAGATTGAACAGTGAAACATTGTGAAGAAATTCAATGGTATGTAATTCTACTAATTCGAATTATTGTTTCTAGAAAATTTCCTCTTCCCATCATTCATCTATTTAAACAAATCTGCAGTGGTTCTCATCTAAACCGTTTATTATTTAACTTTTGCAATAAAAAAAAATACTCACTTTTGAATAGACAACGTGGTTCCAAAAACACTTATATACAATATAGACCATCCCATAGACAGCCAGAGCTAACAAAGTCACTAAATAATGTCCATAGATAAATTCAAAAATCGATTTTAGAATGCCGAAAAAAATATCGGCGTAGAAAATTAAAAAATCATATTTGAATTCCGAATTCGATATGGCGTCGTGGCATTGTGCGTACGTCACTGGAACAAACTTTTCATGATGACAGGTAGCCATTTTGAAAGCGATGACGTCAGTTATGTTGAACATTTTTCATTATGGACCCTGAAACAAAGAAAAAATTAGGATTAAAATTTATTCATCTTTACCATTCATTTTCTTTAACTATGTATGTTGTTCGCAAAGCCAGTTTGGCGGTCTGGGTGAGAGCGAAAAGTCTTTTTTTTTTATTGGAATGAATGGCGAGACGAGCATGCCATTCGCCTGATATTAAGCGATACGACCGCTCCACTCCAGGAATTTCAAAGCAATGCTTGGTATTCCACTATGCTCGCCATCCTGAGACATAAGATGTTAAGTCTCATTACGTCCAGTGGTTACTCTGGCTACAATGTCCTTTAAACCGGAACACAACAGTGCATTTACACTGCTGTTTGTAGGAGAAATAGACATTGCGGTGGTACCTACCCTAGTATCATCGGTAGTAGTACCTTTAATATTGTATAATACAAAACGAAACGTCAAAAGATGTTCTTTTTTTCATCAGTATCGACTTTTCTGAACTCCATAAAAAAAGGTTTCATTATTACATGTCTGTCTTCGTTTTCAGGTGCGTTACTATAACCCTATAACTTCTTAACCTGGTAACTATACCTGGTATATCCAAACTGCGATCGAAAACGTACCCAGGTTACCACCTGGCCACATTAAGCTACCTTAAGTGACTTCAGACATAATGCAATTAATAATTTAGATAAAAAGCAACTATTTTTTTTTCCCTATCTGTGTGTTTGGGTGCTAAATACGTTGTTTTTTCTAAAATAATAATGCACTGCCTTGCATTTTTAAAGACGCAATGATAGGAATGGATTTAAATGATTATTTTAGCAAAAACTATTTATTTACCACCCAAGCACGATCAACTTAAAAAATTGTAAAAAAAAATTGTCGATTCTTTCTCGATTTTTTTTGTTGCATTGTGTTTGTAGTCACTGAAACTACCACCTGGCTTCGTTTTCAAACGCAGTCTGGATGTACCCTGTATTACCTCAATATCGATTTTATTACAAAATGTAATTATCGATTAATATAAGTCAGCTATTTCAAACGTGTTCGGTGTCGGATGACCTACGCATAGCGACCTTGAGCGTCCAAAAATTGCATGTAACGCACTTTGAAAATTGTTGCGAATCTTAATTATTATTGTGTGTGTTTGTTCCGCTTTTAGGCTTAAATTAATCGACCGATTGTTATGAAATTTCGCATACATGTTGTCAAGGGTGTAGAAAAAGACATAGGGTAGTTTTATACAGAAAAACTATACTCAGGGTGTACTTATGGATACGAAAGCAGGTGCTCTATTTTTTTATAGCTAATTGGTCGTAATTTTAGGCACAGAGATAGCTTAGGTCCTAAACTCTACAGATGCGCTTTAGACTGCCCTCTGTTTATTTTTTTTCTATATCCATCCCATGGCTGTCTGTAAGACATTGCCTTTGAGCGACAAGACCAATTGTACTTTTTTTTATATTGATTTCTGATTGTGGTAATTTTTTTTTTTATAGTATATATAAATAAATAAATTTGCATGAACACTCAAGGTTAAAAGAGAAGTTTACACATAACATACATAAACTCACGCCTTTATCCCGGAAGGGATAGGCAGGGGCGCCACAAGGATACCCACATTTCGCCTTGTATGTTCCGTCCTACGATGTGATAGGGGGCGAGCCTATCGTCATATCGGTCCGAAATTCCTGACCTCGGGCTGATAATGTATACAAAATCCAATATCACTTTGTCCGACCTGGGACTCGAACCCGAGTCCTCAGCTTTGTAACCGTACCGTAATACAACTACGCCACCGAGGCATTCGAATAGAAGTTTATATTATGAGGAAATTGTCAGATATTTAAAACTTTGTATTCATATGAGTAAACGAATAAATGAATGGGTGAAGTTAGGTTGCAAAACTGTTTATGTATATATTGCTTACAATGATTTAAGGTGAATTTAATGTGTGTCAATGGAAATAATCTATTGCCAAATGGAGATAATAAAAAATATATTTAAATAAATAAATACACCCAACAGTCACATACATAGTCTTAACTCCACACTAAGATCGAGTGTCGTGTCGTATCAGAAACTACGAGAAACTTTTCGGTCTTACAAACACCCAGACCCGAAACAAATTTCGCAAAAAATCGACAACTATTTTTTTTTAATTTTTTACCTATCGTCGTATTTGAGTGATTAATAAATAAAGCACTCAATGGCACGTAAGGGTTTAAATAGTTATTTTCGCAAAAACTGTCACTGTTTTGCCGAAATCTTTATTTGCATCGTTTTTGTAACCACTAAAACTACCACCTGGCTTCGTTTTCGGTCGCAGTCTTGATATAACCTGTATATGCCCCATCCCCTCGAAACCCGTTTTATATCAGTCTATAAATAAGACCGTTATACTTAATCTATATTTACTAAACATTTATAATATACAATTTAACAATCGAGAGTACGATTGAGAGGGGCTAGTACACCACACTGGCCTAAAGCGGGCGGACTTTACATCATAGAAATTCTTACAAATCGCTACGGTATGCAGGTTTCCTCACGATGTTTTCCTACACCGTTATAATGCGTGGTGATTATAAAAACACATGACTCCGAAAAGTGAGAGTGCGATACCTAATCCAGCCACTTGAGCCTAGAAAAATCAGCTCTTTGACAGCCGGCGCAGTTGGTTAGACGCCGGCTGTGAAACGAGAGCCGCGGGTTCGATCCCCGCACCGAGACAAATGTTCGTATGATCCACAGGTATTTGTTTCGGGTCTGGGTGTTTGTGGGACGGTAAAGTCTCTCGTAGTTCCTGGATACACGACACAAGACTCGATCTTAGTGTGGGATAGATTCATTATTATTTAAACCAGTACTTATTTTACGCACTTAACACAGCATGAACCCGAAACGCGAGACTTAGGACCCCACTATATACGTATTTTGCTATCTTTAACGTTGATGGATACAAAAATACTATCACAAACACCGTAAAAAATATAAATAAATAAGTAGTTACCTCAATAGGCCCGCCTGCCGCCACAGCCTAAAAACAAGTATTGGAAAGATTCAATTTAAATTTATTTTATGTGTTTTAAGAACAAGGTCAAAATTAAAATATTTGCCAATGTAAGAAATTATTACTGACTAGCTTCTGTCTGCGAGCTTCGTCTGCGTATTTAAAGTTCCATACACGGAGAGGGTTCCTCGAAGATACAATTATCGAAAGGAATTGACAGCCTCCGTGGCGCAGTTGGCTAGACGCCGGCTGTGAAACGAGAGGCCGCGGGTTCGATCCCCGCACCGAAACAAATATTTGTGTGAACCACAGATATTTGTTTCGGGTCTGGGTGTTTGTGAGACCGAAAAGTCTCTCGTAGTTCCTGATACCCACGACACAAGACTCGATCTTAGTGTGGGGTCAAGACTATGTATTTGACTGTTGGGTGTATTTATTGTATTTATTGATATAAAAAAGTTTCATCGTGTAAACATTTGTCGGAACACGATAATCTATGGCGGTTATGTTATGCGATAATCGCATACGATTCTCGCCGCGAGAAACTATCCCCGTGAAATGGCGTTTAACTTTATTTGTAATTAACTTTATTTGGAATTTCCCATCCCGTCTCGTTATATCCCGCCCGTCCCGTCTCATTCTCACTCAAGTCACGTAATCCAGTCCCACCCCATCCCTTTCAGTATAAAAAAGTAACAAATATATCGGAATTCCTTCCTTATCCCACGGGAACACTACATTTTTCGGGATAAGAAGTAGCCTATGTGTTAATCTATGGTGTTAGCTATCCCCATACCAAATTACATCGAAATCCGTTAAGCCATTTCTGAGAACATCGCGCGCAACCGCACAGACAAAAAGACAAAAATTCTAAAAATCATTGTTTTGGGTTCTATTACGTTAATACAGACCCCCCATATTAGTTTCTCCCATTTATCGTCCGTGTACAGACATCGATCGGTTACAAATTTATTATGTATATAAAAAATAGATGTAGATTATTTGTTTATGTAACAAGGTCGTTAAGCAAATGTTTTTGATATAATTTTTATTCAAGCTATCGAAATTAGGTTCACACATTTCCATACGACGAGAGTAGGTTCCCACATAAACTCACGCCTTTTCCTAGAAGGGGTAGGCAGAGGTTGTTAAACCTTGTAATGCAATCGTTTATATCTTTGTATATTTTTATCCAGTTGCAAATTATATTTGGAGGAGTATTGTAGTTAACTAAATTTCTTAATAAAACTTACGTCACTGTTTTATAACGCTCAGATGCTTGCGACCCTCTCTCTCTGTGTACACTCGTCAGAGGTTCGTGTGATATAATAAAATTTCTTCTACCTGCATCTGTGCAGATGACGTACACTATGGTTGTATTTTAATGTATATTTTTTCACATTTCTTTTTACTTTTTTTGACGCCTGTGACGTCAGTTACCGGCCTTGCGGAAGACCAGCGTTGGTTTCATTACCAGCACATGCTGTGACAAGCAATACTAATATATACCCAAGTTATTTTATACCGGGTATATCAAGACTGCGACCGAAAACGAAGCCGGGTGGTAGTTTTAGTGGTTACAGACACAATGCAAATAAAAATTTCGCAAAATAAGCGACAGATTTTTTTTTGCAATTTTTTGAAAATCATTGTTATGGGTAGTAAATACCTAGTTATTGCGAAAATAGTAATTTAAACCCTATCGTACCATTGTGTCTTAAAAAATAAAAAGGTGTACATCATTATTTTTGGAAAACTATGTATTTATCACCCAAATACGACGATAAGTAAAAAATTACCAAAAAAAAGTTGACGATTTTTTTTACGAACTTTTTCATTGCTTTGTGTCTGAAGTCACTAATACTACCACCTGGCTTCGTTTTCGGTCGCGGTCTTGATATAGCCTGTATATGAGTATAATTGTAAACATTGCTTATCACGAGATTGCTTTCTTTCTTTCTTTCAGAGGTGCAACCAAGACACCCACGTTTCGCCTTGTGTGTTCCGTCCCACGATGTAATAGGGGGCGAGCCTATCGCCATATCGGGCACACTTTCGGTAGCTAATATAGGTTCAATTCTGTCTATGAACAAGACTGAGACAATACCCACGAACATAAAAAGCTACTCATAAATTACACACACACAACTAAAGCTTGTTTTGTAGTTTTTCTATAAATTAAAAATATATCTTATTAATCAAATTAACGCGTTTTATTTTATATTTCAATTCAAGGTCCTTTCGTGTGTTGAAATGTTATTGTATTTTAATAATCATGTGTTTTTCTTTTATTGTTTTTTTTATTTTTTAGTGCTTAGGTCCGCAAAATGAGCAAAAGCCTCATCTTATAGCAGTGGCGTGCCTAGGGTTTTAGAGTAGGGCAAGCCGAATATTTTTTTACGTTTAATTAATATTATTTAACACAAAGTTACTAAGAACGAAGAAAATTAATTTATAATACGTCGGCAAACCTTCCACACAATCTTAAGATTAAAACAATTAATATAGATTACTTGTGAACATGCATCCGTAACTTTTCATTGCATTTCTATTGCCGTCACAATTCTGTGGTGCCGTGTTCGACTTCGAGGTTAACCGAAATTGCAGACAGAAATTATTATTAACGCATTCATGTTTAAATGTTTTTCTGAATTTAAAATAATAGATTGCCTTTTGAAAGGACCACCTAAATTAATGAAAATTTAAAGCATTATAATCCAAACAATCTTACACACAAGACGTGTCATATAAAAACATATGAATCACGATTGTTTAATAGCTTTAAAGGGAGCATGTAGTAATAAAAGTACGTAGTTTATTAAACTGACCTGAAGAAATGTCTATTGTGATTTACCGCGACTTACTAAATGTACAAACTCGGTATAGGTTTCGCGCCGGTTTATTTTTCAATATAATTGAATGAATTTACCTTTTTACCGGCAATGAACGCTTTCACCATCGCACTCAAACCATCACAGAAAACAATACAACTCATAATAGTATCAAAAAGTTTAAATAACATAAAAAAACTAAACATTAACCTTAAACAAAACACATTCACAACTCATAAATCATAATAAAAATGAAGTTAGTAGAAATATGTGCTGTATTGCCAGTAAACGTGAAATAAACAATACAAAAGATACAATTTATCAAAAGAAATATTAAAACTTCATTATTTGTTCTAAAAAAAATATTAGAAATAATTTCTAAAAGGAACCAACTTAATTTAATAACAATAGATATAATTGATTTAACAAATATTCACGTGACGACCATGCAACGCACGATGTTTTTACATCATCAAGGCCGAAGCCGGGCATTTCGTGTACAGTAAACAGCTATATAACATATCTATAGCTATACATTCGTAGCGATCGAGTAATATCATTTCCCCATACAGTTCACGCGTTGCTAGAAGCCCCGTAAAAGCACACGAGAGAGAAAAGGATAGATATATGTGCTGTGTGCTCCGTCTTTTCAAGTTCAGTATAGTTTTAATGAATGAATATTACGCGGCGCTTCGGCGCTGGCGTCTCATTGAATCGCGGCGCGGTAAATTCAAAAAATTTAAATGCTAGATGTTTTCTAATAAATGACTGTTGTATTGAATGTAATAGTTTGTATTCAATATGGAGTAAATACGTATTATGTAGGGCAAGCCGGGCTTTTGGGCTTGTATGGAAGTACCGCCACTATCTTATAGTAATATACCTAGAGCCCGTGGCCGCCAGACTTTCGTCATTTTATAAAAGCTGAAAGTTTGTCCGCGCATGCCTCTGACTTAGGCATCTCACGATAAGCTATAATGAAGTTCCAATCAGGGTGGCTTTGGAAGTTATCAGCTTTAATATGTCTGGTAAGGTGATAAAATCATCAGAAGTGTCCGGATGCCAAGGTAACATATTTTGATAGTTGCCTTCCATTTTCACGAGCAGGCATTCTCCCGCCAAACAGCAGTGTAAATGCGCTGTTGTGTTCCGGTTTGAAGGACATTGTAGTCAGAGTAACTACTGGACATAATGAGACTTGACATCTTATATCTCAGGATGGTGAGCGCAGTGGAATGCCAAGCATTTCTTTGTAACGGTGTTGTTTGGTTTTGCTACTGCGCATAAGCGGCTTATCGCTTACTATCAGGCGAATGGCATGCTCGTCTGTGCAATCATTACAATAAAAAAGTATTCTTATTACCTTGAAAATGTATTAATTAAACTTTAAATAAATACAAATAAATCAAAGTGCATTTGCATAATTTGTAATACATTGATTTATTGGTGTTTTAGTGGTTTAGAGGTAAAACCCTGTTCATTTAGACAGCCTCCGTGGCGCAGTTGGTTAGACGCCGGCCTGTGAAACGAGAGGCCGCGGGTTCGATCCCCGCACCGAAACAAATATTTGTGTGATCCACAGGTATTTGTTTCGGGTCTGGGTGTTTGTGAGACCGAAAAGTCTCTCGTAGTTTCTGATACCCACGACACAAGACTCGATCTTAGTGTGGGGTCAGGACTATGTATGTGACTGTTGGGTGTATTTATTATTATTTATACGGAGAGTTTCTCAGTGAGTATCAGAAACTACGAGAGACTTATTGGTCTCACAAACACACAGACCCGAAACAAATACCTGTGGATCTCACAAATATTTGTCTCGGTGCGGGGATCGAACTCGATGCCTCTTGTTTCACAGCGGATATCTGACCAACTGCACCACGAAATGTTAATACCTATATGTAAGTCCGCCAACCCGCACTAGGCCAGCGTGGTGGACTATATGGCCTAACCACTCTCAATCGATTCTCTCGATTGTAGAGTAGGCCCGTGCCCTGCAGTGGGACGTATATGGGCTGATATAGATATAGATAGATAGATAGATAGATATGGAAGACCTATTACCAGTAAATTAAGTATTTATTTTATAAACATTTTAGTTCAATTTGTATTCATTGGAATGAATATGCTGTTAAAAAGTATCGTAACATCGCGATTGTCGTAAAGATAGAGATATCAGTTTTTAACAAAGTTATTATATGACTAATAATTACAATACTTTGTGTTTTATAATATCTATTTAGATAAGTTATCTGTATCGGCGCATATACGTCCCACTGCAGGGCACGAGCGTCCCCTACAATCGAGGGTACGATTGAGAGGGGTTAGGCCAGTGATTCCCAAAGTGGTCCAGGTGGACCCCCAGGGGTCCACGGGAGACTTGCTGGGGGTCTACGTAAGCGTGAACAAAATATGGGGGTCCATAAGATGTTAATGGGGGTCCACGAAAATTTATCTGCTTTTGATAGTAAAAGCAAAAATGTAAGCATAGTTTTTATAAGGGCCTACCTACATTGTTTTAAGTACCTAACTAAGCAGATAATATTTTAATAAGGCAAGCGATTGTTACTTGTCCAAACTTGCGTATTCGATATTACGTACAATTTCGTGTACAGACTTGCAAAGCGCTATCCGCCCGACAATGCTTAATGCTTGTCCAGACATGAACTTGATCACCACTATAAATACTTGATGCCAAAGGCAAACTCATTCATTTGTTTCCGGAATTTCGAAAAAAAGTGTGAGAAAATTTATATCAGTGTTTGCTAGTGCCGGAGAAAAGTAAGTACCTACCTTTTTTTTGTTATAGTACTTAAGTATTTTGTTTCCTTGTACTAGTCGGTTGATCACAACTGCTTGTATAGATAGGTAAGGTAGATTATAATCTAAGATAGGTAACTTAGTAACTTACAGATATTTTAATTGTCCTCTTTCGATTTGAAGACAAACACAGCACGTTTTATTCCATTGTTTTTTCACGAGAGAAGCACTGCCTCTCTAAAAAGGCCGAATAAGCAATATTGCAGAGCAATTAATTTTGTAATTTTTCTTGCAAATAACTACTAATTTTATAAAACAGTAATTTCACAATCATTTTATATTAAATAAATAAATACACCCAACAGTCACATACATAGTCCTGACCCCACACTAAGATCGAGTCTTGTGTCGTGGGTATCAGGAACTACGAGAGACTTTTCGGTCTCACAAACACCCAGACCCGAAACAAATACCTGTGGATCACACAAATATTTGTTTCGGTGCGGGGATCGAACCCGCGCCCTCTCGTTTCACAGGCGGCGTCTAACCAACTGCGCCACGGAGGCTGACTAATTGAGGGCTGAGGCTAATTGATTTTGAAGTAACTACATATTTTATCAAAATTATTCCTTTTCGGAAAAAGCGAGCGGTGCGCGGGCGACGGGAAAAGGGCGGGGCTTGAGCTTCGATGCCAGTTTATCACGTTTTAATGTGCGTTTTAACAATGAAGCCGCAGACAAAAAATACGCAAATACACGGAGCGCGTGAACTCATTGATTTGATGAAATGTTAGTTATCGTTTTTATGGAATTTTGGGATTTCGACTTTTATTTTTTCCTACACAAATATGATCAGTATTCGATACTGAGTACACCAATTTTTATTTGTACTATTAAAAATTAGTGGTAAATTAGGTACTTTAAAATTGATACCGTTTTGTGAAAACGTCTGTATTTGTCTTAGCGGTTTATTAGTTGGTCCCTTTACAAGCCGTAATTCTATTTCCGCGTGCTGACAAAGGCTGCGGTGTGATACCTATATTCAGAAAAAAACTTGGTTACTAAAACATTTTTTTTTACAGGTAAGGTAACTGACACGAAACATGGCTACAGCAAAGAAAAAATGTCGACAATATAGTGTCGATTATTTGAAATATGGTTTTGTTCCATCAGAGGCAGACAAACAGTTGCCCATGTGCCTATTATGCAACAAAGTTTTGAGCAATGACTCTATGAAACCATCAAAGCTCGAAGATCATCTAAAAAGGTGTCATACTGATAAAATAGGTAAAGATTTAAAATATTTTCAAACATTGAAGGAAAAATATGAAAAGAGACCCACCATGCACAGTATGTTCGCTTCAACATCTCAAAGTAACGATGATGGCTTGCGGGCATCTTACAATATCTCATTACTTATAGCAAAATCTGGAAAACCACACACTATCGGAGAACAATTAATTTTACCCGCTGTTGAAGAGGTTTTAAAAACTGTTTTGCACAAATCTCCGTTTGACGTACTAAAAAGAATTCCATTAAGTAACAATACTGTACAAAGACGCATTGATGAAATGAGCTCTGATATCGAAAGTTTTTTGTGCAATCATCTGCAAAAAACTCATTTTTCTATACAACTGGACAAGTCAACGTTACCCGGTAATGAAGCATTATTATTGGCATATGTCCGATTTATTATGGAGGAAGAAATTCACGAAGAATTGCTATTTGCCAGAACTTTGGAGACTGATACTAAAGGCGAATCAATATTTAATGTCCTGAGTAATTTTTTTACGGAAAAATCGATTCCATTTACAAACATTATTTCAGTGGCAACAGACGGAGCTCCTGCAATGGTCGGGCGATATCGTGGGTTTATAAGTCATCTCAAAAGAATTATAACAGGACTTACAGCTATTCATTGCGTAATCCACCGACAACATCTTGTGGCAAAACATTTAAGGGACAGGTTGAACCAATGTCTTCATTTTGTAATAAAAGCTGTCAACAAAATCAGAAGCAATGCATTGAATACGCGTTTATTTGCTCAATTGTGCGACGAAAATGATGAAGACTTCCAACGACTGCTCTTACATACTGAAGTACGCTGGTTGTCGAAAGGTGCATGCTTAACGAGATTTTACTCTGTTTTCGATTCCGTATTAGAGTTCCTAGAAAGTAGAGATCCAGATTTAAAAGAAAACTTGATCAAACTCAAAGCAGACATTGCGTATTTGACAGATTTGTTTAAAAAATTTAATGATATTAACTTGCAGTTACAAGGGGACAGCCTGAATTTAATAAAAACAAAGGGGATAATTTCGGCTTTTCTTGGGAAATTGAAATTTATGAAGCAAAACATTAGTCGGCGCGAATTCTCTCAATTTCCAAACTTGTCGCAGGTAGAATTTATTGATGAGGATATCCATACCTACAGTCAACATTTAAATGCCCTGCATGATGACTTCAAAACCAGGTTTGAAGATATCCTGACGATGGATATACCACCATGGATCATAAATCCATTTGATGAAACGGAAGTAGCCAATGTTGTATTACAAGAGGAGCTGCTCGAGCTAAGCACCAATGAGGAGCTGAAGGTGAAATTTAGAAAAGGCTACCAAACATTTTGGCTGCAAGCAGAAATACCCGAAAAATATCCTGGACTGTGGGAAATCGCAAGGAAATTTTTAATAGCTTTTCCCTCGTCATACCTTGTCGAAAGGAGTTTTAGTGCCGTTACAAATCTCTTAACAAAAAAAAGGAGCAAATTAAACATCACAGAGCGGGGGGATTTGCGGTTATTGCTCACAAAAATAAAGCCAAACATTGATCGTTTGCTGACACTCCATCAAATACATCCTTCCCATTAATTAAAATTATGACCTGAACCTATATTACCTAATTAATTTTTTCTTGTAATTCTATTCTTTTAATAAATAAATAAAGTGTTATAAAATGTACCATTTTTCGTTTTTATTTTACCTATCGGAATATAGGGACAGAACTCAGAAGCGACACAATTTTTATTTTTTGGCGACTTTAAGAATGTGGTAGTAATGTAGCAGCAGGGGGTCCACCAAAACCAGTAAAATTTTGAAAGTGGTCCACGAGAAAAATAAGTTTGGGAACAACTAGGTTAGGCCATATAGTCCACTACGCTGATCAGTTAGATACATATATGCGTACATAAACATCACGCCTGTATCCCATAGGGGTGGGCAGAGACTATGGATCTGCACTTTGCTCGATCTTGACATACTACTTTCACATCGTCTACTTTCATCAATCATTTCATGCATTCTCGTCGGTTAGCGTTCGGAAAGCGATCACCGTATACCAAAATGTCAGTATGCCCCGGAAAATGATGCAAACCATCAAAAAGCGCAAGACAGAATATCTGGGCACGTGCTTAGACACGATAGATATAAGCTGCTCCAATTCTGCTGCCACTTCCCGCAGGGTTGGGGTCCTGAACAAGGTGCGTCGGTTTTTCGCGCCCGGTCAACTCTACCGCTTGTATAAAGCGCAGGTTCGGCCGGGTATGGAATACTGTTCGCACCTCTGGGATGGATCCGCCCAGTACTTGCTCGATGCCTTGGATGGATTGCAGCGGCGGGCCATCCGCATTGTGAATGATGCAGACATTACGGGCAACTTAGAGTCGCTACAGTTACGGAGGGATGTCGCCTCTCTAAGCGTGTTCTTCCGTCTGTATCATGGCGAATGCTCTGAGGAATTGTTCAATTTAATCCCCTCCTCTCCTTTCCTTAACAGAACCACGCGTGCTGGCTTGCGGAGCCATAGCTTGACTGTTCAATCCATTTCGGCGCGAACCAAAAGGTTCTCTAATTCTTTTTTCTGCCGTACAGTCAAGCTGTGGAACGGTTTGCCACCGCACGTGTTCCCTCCTTCCTATAATCCTGGGTCCTTCCGCCGTAGCGTGAAGAGGCATCTCAGCGGGCCGGCATGATTGTGTCGAATGGTATGAGACTACCGTCTGATACCATTCGATACGCTATCTGGACGGCATTAGCACTTACCATCAGGTGCAATGCAGTCACTATGCCGTGCCAGTTTAAAAAAAAAAAAAAAAAAAATATTATGGGCAAGGTGGAAGGCAAGAGACGCGCTGGACGAAGGAAAAAATCGTGGCTGCGAAACATCCGGGAGTGGACCGGTATCAGCACCGTTGAACAACTATTCCACCTGGCTAAGGACAGGGAGAAATACAAGAAGCTGACGGCCAACCTTCAGCACTGAAGAGGCACTCCAAGAAGAAGAAGTACACCAAAAAACATCATTATTGGGATCAGCTAGTAAGTATAAAAAACATGATCAAACTCTACATATTCTTAAGCCCCACTTACACAGGGAGTTTGTCGCGGCGAGAGTCGTATGCGATTATCGCATGACATAACCGCCATAGATTAACTTGTTCAAATGTTTACACGATGCGACTTTTTTATATCTTTACAATAATCGTATCTTTGAGGCGAGAAACCACGTGTATATGGCGCTTTATAGATTCTTATTTTTTTCAATCGAAGTGAGCATCAAAATGCATTTGATATTTAAAACATACATTATCTAAAACATAAATAAATAATAAATACACCCAACAGTCACATACATAGTCCTGACCCCACACTAAGATCGAGTCTTGTGTCGTGGGTATCAGGAACTACGAGAGACTTAACGGTCTCACAAACACCCAGACCCGAAACAAATACCTGTGGTTCTCACAAACATTTGTCTCGGTGCGGGGATCGAACCCGCGGCCTCTCGTTTCACAGGCGGCGTCTAACCAACTGCGCTACGGAGGCTGTCGCTACAGAACATGTAAATAAAATTGACAAGGGCAAAAATCGCACTAGGCGTGGTGGAATGTACTAACCCCTCTCAATCGTACTCTCGATTGTAGGGGAGGCCCGTGCCCAGCAGTGGGACGTGTATGGGCTGATACATACAGATTTTTAATAACATCAATAACAAAATACAATTTATCGGCCATCATCATGTCATTACGCTCGCCATCCTGAGACATAAGATGTTAAGTCTCATTATGTCCAGTAGTTACTCTGGCTAGTTATATGGTTAGTTATAATGGATTTTTCTATTCACTATCAGCCCGGAGTCAGGAATTTGTGCCCGATATGGCGATAGGCTCGCCCCCTATCACATCATGGGACGGAACATACAAGGCGAAATGTGGGTGTCCTGGTGGCGCCTCTGCCTACCCCTTCGGGGATAAAGGCGTGAGCTTATGTATGTATGTATGTTACTCTGGCTACAATGTCCTTCAAACCGGAACACAACAGTGCTTTTACACTGCTGTTTGGAGAAATAGAAATTGCAGTGGTACCTACCCAGGCCTCTCACATATGAGAGACCTACAAGTGATTATCAAAATATAGGTACTAGTAATATAATAAATACATATTAAAACTAAACTATCTATCTATCTATCTATATCAGCCCATATACGTCCCACTGCAGGGCACGGGCCTACTCTACAATCGAGAGAATCGATTGAGAGTGGTTAGGCCATTTAGTCCACCACGCTGGCCTAGTGCGGGTTGGCGGACTTACATACCGTAGAAATTCTTTAAAATCGCTACGGTATGCAGGTTTCCTCACGATGTTTTCCTTCACCGTTAAAGTGCGTGGTGATTGACTATCAATACACACATAACTCCGAAAAGTCAGAGGTGTGCCCTGGGATTTGAACCCGCGACCACCGTGAACATATTGTAGGCAGCCGCGGGTCCGTTACCAACAGGCCACCACGCACTTATAACGCAAACTAAACTATACTGATAATAAAACGCACGATTTGTTTATAACATAAAAAAAACAGTCGAATTGATTACCTCCTCTTTTGAAGTCGGTCAAAAATACGCTTGTTCCTGTTTCAAGATCATCGATTCTCTCCCACCGAAAGCGCTGTTGTCAAAATAAAATAAATAAATAAAAATAAATAAAAAATAATAACTTTTTATTGTCTAAAAATGTTTTCCTCTCTTCACATTTTATTGGACATTTTAACATTAATTTACGAGTTATAAATGCATTTTGTTTATATTATGAAATCACATCTCAATAAATTCGTTAAATATGCAATTTTACATATACACATTTTAAATTTATAGTTCCAAATTTCGCCACACGTCATTTTAGATGACCTGCATCTTAATTTATTAAAAATAGTTTTTGAGATTAAAATTCAACTTACCAAGTAATGTTTCGTAAGCCATGTGTCTTGTGAGATCACTTCACACTAACTGACACACGATGCACAAACAACGTGGTTTTATTCATTCAAATATACGTCACTATTTGAATTTCAAATGTTTAACACGCTTGCTGCGGGGCCGTTTTCAGAGGAATTACTGCTACGTTTGAGATCTTTTAGAACTCGTAGCTGCCGTAGTCGCAGTGCGTATGAGACTTAAATAGCCTCATAAAAAAACGCATTTTTTAAGAATGCGTAATTCGTTCGAAAAATATGTTAAGAAATTTGAACTTATCGCGAAATAAAGATCATCAATAACTCTATGATTGGAGTGATTTCGTTACAAACGGGTAAAAAATACGGAAAGAAAATATGGTATCTATTGTACCGCGCATCGCAACAAATGCTAGTGCTGTTTGAGTAATGACTAGTGAGGGGAAATTAGCTTGAAATCTCACTTATCGATAATCAAACTTTTATCAAGTAATGAGGTAACAACTTCTATATAAGTAATAAAAACCTTTAGTTTGGATAATTAGTACTTACATATGAATGAAAAGTTATTTTCATTGAAACATGGTAAACGTAATGGTTTCTTAGACTTACGCGAATATCACAAAAACTGAATAAAACTTTTTTACGGATTTTATCGCGGATTGGGTTTAATTTTTAATTTTTTTTAACTTCCCGACGTTTCGATTGCTTTACAGCTTTTGTGGTCACGGGGCGGACTGCATACAATACTTCATTTGTTTGATTTCACGAGAACAGTCTGTTTCTATCTTTTGATGGTTCCTCCGATTCCAATTCACTTATATTTGACAAAGGAATTGCTTTATTTTCTTTAAAAATAACTCATAATTGTATTACTTCTTTAATTAGACGATCATAATCAACTTATAGTATTATAAATAGTTATTTAAGCGTATTTTTTACACATCGACCGCGCGAGCTCACTATACTAACACTGGAACGGCACTAAAACAAAGTGCACGGCGCGGCGCCCGCGTCGCCCACTGTTCACTCCGTGCGTCTGCGAGGCTTCCAATTTAAGAGGTATAAAAAGTCTCATAACGCACCTATGATACAATATTACTTTTAGTGAATTAGGGACCTCTTCGATCTCCAATTTTTTTTTGCATAACTATTGAATTGAACTATAAGCGAGAAGCATGTATATATATAATATTGGTATCTGTCATACGCATAGATTTTATAATGGCATATGATGATATGATTTACCACCATATTATATACCGGGTATATCAAGACTGCGACCGAAAACGAAGCCAGGTGGTAGTATTAGTGACTTCAGACACAATGCAAAACTAAAAATGTAGCAAAAAAAATTTTTTTTTTACTTATCGTCGTATTTGGGTGATAAACAGATATTTTTTCTAAAATAATGATGTACACCTTTTTATTTTTAAAGAGCAATGGTACGTATCGGCTTAAATTACTATTTTTGCAAAAACTAAGGATTTACCACCTAAAAACGATTTTTAAAAAATTGCAATAAATAATCTGTCGCTTTTTGCGAAATTTTTAGTTGCATTGTGTCTGTAACCACTAAAACTACCGCCTGGGTTCGTTTTCGGTCGCAGTCTTGATATACCCTGTATAAAGAGGCACAACCCTGCTCTGTTTCATCAGGTCAGGAACTACGCCAGATACCACGCAGCGGTTGTATATACTCGATGTTTTAATTTTATGAACATGCTTAGATTAAACTGCCTCGGTGGCGTAGTTGTATCACGGTATGGTTACAAAGCTGAGGGCTCGGGTTCGAGTCCCGGGTCGGGCAAAGTGATATTGGATTGTTCTATTCATTATCAGTCCGGAGTCAGGAATTTGTACCCGATATGGCGATAGGCTCGCCCTCTATCACATCGTGGGACGGAACATACAAGGCGAAAAGTGGGTGTCCTGGTGACGCCTCTGCCTACCCCTTCGGGGATAAAGACGTGAGTTTATGTATGTATGTTATGCTTATATTAGCTTCGCCTGTATTTATGTAACGGAATCATTGAAATCCATTTTAGAGTACTTCAAAACGTCGGATTGACTTGTTTTGCGTGCTTATCAAGGACCGATGACGCGTTGACAAATGACAATACAATAATTTAAATATTTGACGTTACCAGAACCCACAGATTATTTTTTCAAATACAAGTGCGATTTGTTCTCAGCTGCCTTCTTTGTACAAGATAACTGTAGATAGAGGTTTTTTTTAAATAAAACCAATCAATAATTTAGTTTATAAAACTAAAATACACGCTTTAGTAAAATACCCAACAATAAAAATATTTTACATACATACATACATACATAAATTCACGCCTTTATCCCCGAAGGGGTAGGCAGAGGCGCCACCAGGACACCCACATTTCGCCTTGTATGTTCCGTCCCATGATGTGATAGGGGGCGAGCCTATCGCCATATCGGGCACAAATTCCTGACTCCGGGCTGATAATGAATAGAAAAATCCAATACCACTTTGCCCGACCCGGGACTCGAACCCAAGACCTCAGCTTTGTAGCCGTACCGTGATACAACTACGCCACCGAGGCAGTCGAAAAATATTTTACTTAATTAAATACATTTTCTTCATTCGTCTAGCACTTATTAAGATTGGCGATGTTTTTGCAGATATACTTTCAGTTAAAGTGCGTGAATCTGAAGCATTTGTATCTGTAACAGCCCATATACAACACATAAACAATATACAACAATACAACACATAAACACACACGCACACATGACTGCAGACTATGTCAAACACCGCAATCATTATATAGTCTCGATCACCGCTCGAAGATTTTCGCGATACAGGTTATGCCTAGTGCGAAAATCACTGGTAATCTTTCTTGGTGTACATTTATTAAAGTTATTTATGTTAAGTAGATTTTATATTATTATTTTAGATACTTTTGATCTCAGCTTTGTTTAGTTAAGTATTACCTATTGATGTACAAATTCATGGAAATAAATGCTTATTATTATTATTATTATTATATACGTCCCACTGCAGGGCTCGGGTCTTCGACACAATCGAGAGTACGATTGAAAGCCCTTAAGCCTTAGTCCACCACGCTGGCCTAGTGCGGCTTGGCGGACTTTACATACCATAGAAATTATATAGAACATACCTCCGTGGCGCAGTTAGTTAGACGCCACCTGTGTAACGAGAGGCCGCGGGTTCGATCCCCGCACCGAGTCAAATGTTTGTGTGAACCACAAGTATTTGTTCCGGGTCTGGGTGTTGGTGAGACCGAAAAGTCTCTCGTAGTTCCTGATACATGACACAAGACTCGATCTTAGTGTGGGGTCAGGACTATGTATGTTTCTGTTGGGAGTAAAAATAAAAAAAAAAACGTATAAAATCGCCACGGTGTGCAGGTTTCCTCACGATATTTTCCTTCACCGTTATAGTGCGTGGTTTACTATCAATACACACATAACTCCGAAAAGTCAGAGGTGTGCCCTGGGATTTGAAACCGCGACCACCCTGAACATGTTCGCAGTCGCGTCTGGTCCGTTACCAACGGCCACCATGACCTTTCTGAAGTATACAGACTATTAAAATTTACTGACTCTCAACAAATCAGCTGGCTTTGATGGTATTCCTGCTACCTTCATTGATAAATGTGCCAAAGCCTCAGTGTTTACAATATTATACCACCGATCACACGACGAGGCGCGGTTTCCAGCACATGGAAATTCATTTATTACACCTATTCACAAAAAGATGCTTAAATCTGTGTAGGTAATTAGGTCGATTTCGAAGCTCTGTTTCGCCATAACTTTAGTAAAATTTTTCATTAATACAAAGCCTTGAAGCATAGCTTAAGCGATCACAAACACGGTTTTATAAAAAGGCATTCTACGTCTACAAACCTGAATGCAGTGACTTCTTGACATATCATATGTCTCGATGTGGTCAGGTGTTATATATGTTACAAGTATATTGACAAAGCCGTGACATTATAATTTCACTAGTGATATCTATAAATATAATAAAAATGTAAAAGGTCGATGTCTGTACATGGAAGATAAATGAGAAAAACTAATACGGGGGTCTGTGTTAACGTAATAGAATCCAAAATAAAGATTTTTAGAATTTTAGTCTGTCTGTGCGCGATGAACTCAGCAACAGCCACACGGATTTTAATGAAATTGGGTATGCAGGTAGCTGACACCCTGGATTAACACTTAGGATATTTTTTATCCCGAAAAATATAGTGTTTTCGTGGGATGAGGAAAGAATTCTGATATGTTTGTTTTTTATACTCAAAGGGATGGGTTGAGACGGAATTACATGCCTTGAGCGAGAATGCGACGGGACGGGCAGGATATAACGGGATGGGATGGGACGGGATATTACAAATAGGTTAATTTCAAATAAAGTGAATCACGCAGACGAAGTTTGCTCGCAGAAGTTAGTTCTAAATAAACGGAATATTGTCAATTGACTTAATTTTAAATTATTGATTTCATTTTGACTTATATTAGTTTTGTTTAAAATGGAAATGAAGTAAGCAGTTAGATTTGGTACACAAGCTTTCGACGGTTAACAATCTCGCGAGATAGATTATATTGTATCAACATTATACGTCCCACTGCTGGGCACGGGCCTACTCTACAATCGAGAGAATTGACTGAGAGTGGTTAGGCCATATAGTCCACCACGCTGGCCTAGTGCGGGTTACATACGGGCGGACTTACATACCGTAGAAATTCGTTAAAATCGCTACGGTATGCAGGTTTCCTCACGATGTTTTCCTTCACCGTTATAGTGCGTGGTGATTGACTGCCAAAACACACATAACTCCGAAAAGTCAGAGGTGTGTCCTGGGATTTGAACCTGCGACGGTATATAGGGACGAAAGTAACAAGTTGTACTTTCAATACAAAGAAGTTATTATAACCACAATCGATGTAGAATGACAGAAAGAATAGATTAGGCAGAAAACTGGCACAGACTTCGAGTTTGAAATCCAAAAACATGGAGAAAATACATAAGATCCAAAAAAGGTTCAGATATCATAAATTATTTTACTATTCGATAAATTTGTTGATTTCATTTATGATAATTTGGGTAGTATAATATGTAAAAGACTGATTAAAAATAAATATACTATTGATAAATGAATGCAATTTATGTTTGTTTCCACTGGTGGCAGGTCTCTCATAGTGAGAGGCCGCCTAGGTAGGTACCACCGCAATTTCTATTTCTCCAACAAACAGCAGTGTAAATGCACTGTTGTGTTCCGGTTTGAAGGACATTGTAGCCAGAGTAACAACTGGATAAAATTAAACTTAACATCTTATGTCTCAGGATGACGAGCGTAGTAGAATGCCAAGCACTTTGTAATTCATGGTGTTTCGTTTTGCTACTGTCCATGAGCGGTCGTATCGCTTACCATCTGGCGAATGGCATGCTTTTCTCGCCATTCACAGCAATAAAAGAAATACTTTCGTCCCTGGTCTACCCTATATCTTTCCGCGTCCTTTACAGCTGTAAAGGTCACAGGATAAGTGCGAAGTAATAGAATAAAACAATTAAGAAGTAAATTAAATTAAAAGTACGGATATAACAAGTTTGGTAATTAACAAAATTATGTATTTATCTTCTTCGTTTGTAAGGGGATTTTTTTAGAAGCACAAAGAGTGAATTTATTAAAATGTAAATGAATTTATCCAATAAATAAATACACCCAACAGCCGCATATATAGTTCTGACCCAACACTAAGATCGAGTCTTGGGTCGTGAGTATCAAAAACTACGAGAGACTTTTCGGTCTCACAAACACCCAGACCCGAAACATATACCTGTGGATCACACAAACATTTGTCTTGTTGCGGGGTTCGAACCCGCGCCCTCTCGTTTCAACCAACGTCTAACCAACTGCGTCACGGAAGCTATGAAATCATCAAGCAATTCTATTTTAGATTTTACATTATTTATGCAAATAATAAATTTATAACCGATCGATGTCTGTACATGGAAGATAAATGAGAAAAACGAATATGAGGGGTCTGTATTAACGTTATAGAATCCTAAATAATGATTTTTAGAATTTTTGTCTGTCTGTGCGGTTGTGCGCGATGAACTCAGAAACGGCTCAACGGATTTCGATGAAATTTGGTATGGAGGTAGCTGACACCCTGGATTAACACGTAGACTACTATTGATTCCGAAAAAATGTGTTCCCGTGGGATGAGGAAGGAATTCCGATGAACAAAAGTCACAAATTATATACTTTTTTATACTCAAAGGGATGAGATGGGACTGGATTACATGCCTTGAGTGAGAATGAGACAGGACTCGCGGGATGGGATGGGATGGGATGGAATGGAAAATTCCAAATAAAGGTAATATCGCAGACGAAGTTTGCAGATAGAACGAAGTTTGCAGGCACAAGCTAGTTTTTAAATAAAAGCTTCAATTGACACAAATGGAATAAAAATAAAAAACATTCACCGGATCCGATATAAAACATGAATTTCATTAAATTGATTCTGTTGGTTTTGATGTTTCGACGTATATGCATACGTAAGCTCACGCCTTTTACCCAGAAAGGGTAGGCGAGGTGCAACCAGGGCACCCACGTTTCGCCTTGAGTTCTGTCCCACGACGTGATAGGGGGCGAGCCTATCGCCATATCAGGCACAAATTCCTGAAGCCAGGCTGATAATGTATAGAAAAATCGAATATTAATTTTCCCGAACCGAGTCACGGAAGCATCGATATCAATATTACACTAGATAAGACATTCAGTACAAAAATATTGTATCACCTACTTGCGGTGCATGCACCGCACATGAATCAGTTTGCTTCGTGACAGTGACAGTGCAGTACGCCCTATCGCATACGTTTAAAAGTAATAAATGAATGTTTCGCCGTCAAACCGAAAGCAAATCGTCTGAAGTTACAATATTTTAATAAAATACCAGGTAAGTGATGTAATATTGCAGTGTGCTTTTAAAATACGGGGCACTTTATTTCTTTGATGGGTCTCGTCTATCAGTAGAATATATTAAGTCAATGTACGGAAGAGAACAAAACAAACGCAAATAACTACGGCACGCGTTCTGTGGCAATATAATGCGCTGTCGATTCATCGCTGAAGATTTAAATTCAACTTTATCCTATTGACATAGTATAGTTTATCGTTTGTAATAACATTTTTCGGTAAATGAAATCTGTATTTTATGCAAAATAAAATTTAAAAAAATCTCTATCCGATAATATCCAAAGGGGTTGAAAAAAGGGTTTTAATATTGTATCAAAAATCAAAACCTTTAAGTTATTTCTATGAAAAATTATATTTCAGCTCTTTATTATAAACGAAGAATAATAGCGAGCAACAATTTTGGAAAATAAAATTATTGAGGTGAAATAAGGAATGACATGTTGTATGGAAACCAAAATCGCTGAAGCGTCCGTATTACTGATCCAATTTTCCTTATCCGCAATCGATCAAGTTTTGAATGTCAAAAAAACGTAAGGCACACTATTTGTGTATAGCGATGGGATAGAATAGAGTGAGAGGGACGGGATAGGATTGGATATTTGACAGATTTCATTTGATAGGATATGACGAAATGTAGAGGCACGGGATGAGACAGGATGGATAATGAAGAAAAAGAACGGGACGGATCGGAAAGGAACTTGACAGACGGGACGGGACGAGATTGAGGAGGACAGGTCATAGTTAGAAAAAAAGGGACAGTAGGATTGCTACGTCGAGTTTATGTTTCAAGAGGTTTAGGTATACAAGAGTTTGTACGAAAAATAACATCTATCTGATGTGGAATGTAATCAAAAGATATCTGCACCAGGTGAAGCAGGGACGGGCGCTAGTATGATAATATATTTACGTAATCATTCACAAAAGGTAAAAAAATTATTACCAAAACAAAGTATTGTGCTCACAGTCGCATACATTTTATTTATTTTTAATACTAATTAATATTATACGTGTATTTTCTATTGTTAATACGAACTATGAACCACAATTTGAAACTTTTTTTTATTGCGATCAATGGCGAGACGAGCATGCCATTCGCCTGATGGTAAGCGATACGACCGCGCTTAGACACTAGTAAAACCGAACAACACCATGAATAACAAAGCAATGCTTGGTATTCCACAGCGCTCGCCATCCTGAGACATAAGATGTTAAGTCTTTATATGCCCAGTAGTTACTCTGGCTACAATGTCCTTCAAACCGGAACACAACAGTGCATTTGTACTGCTGTTTGGAGAAATAGACATTGCGGTGGTACCTACCCAGGCCTCTCACATATGAGAGACTTACCAATATTAAAGATGATAGTATTTATCTAGCTGGTTGAAATGAACAGTGATACTAGTTAGGAAAATAGGCATTAAAATAAAAATCACATTTCACCTTGTATGTTCCTTCCCACGATGTGATAGGGGGCGAGCCTACCGCCATATCGGGCACAAATTCCTGACTCCGGGCTGATAATTAATAGAAAAATACAATATCATTTTGTCCGCCCAGCATTCGAACCCGTTGTAGCCGTACCGTAGTACAACTACGCCACCGAGGCGATTTTCGAATAAATTCGTTAACGATTTTTATTCACTTAACATTATTTTTAATCTAAAACAAAATCGATTTATACAGTTATTATTTATTATTGTGTTTATTTTTAATTGACAGCCTCCATAGCGCAGTTGGTTAGACGCCGGTTGTGAAACGAGAGGCCGCGGGTTCGATCCCCGCACCGAGACTAATGTTTGTGAGGCCCACAAATATTTGTCTCGGGTCTGGGTGTTTGTGAGACCGAAAAGTCTCTCGTAGTTTCTGATACCTGCGACACAAGACTTAATTGATCTTAATGAGGGGTCAGGACTATGTATGTGACTGTTGGGTGTATTTATTTATTTATAATTCATTCAGCTTGTGTTATAAGAATTGTTACTTGAATATAACGCCATCTGTATTTCATGACGTGATTAAATTAGTATCCTTGCTTTTTTAGGGTTCTGTACCTCAAAAGGAAAAAACGAAACCCTTATAGGATCACTTTTTTGTCCGTCTGTCTGTTTGTCAAGACCCTGTTTCTCAGGAACGCGTGGAGGTATCAAGCTGAAATTCATATCAAATAGTCAAGTCTACTGCTCTTTGGAGCTGTGAAAAAATCATATTTCTAACTCAACGTAATCAATAGATACAGCCGTTTATGCTGCAAATTTTCGACACTCGCAAGGGAATCAAAACCTACAATCTTGAAATTCGGCATGAAGTAACGTTTTACAGCGCACATAAAGGAAATTTTTGAAAACCTTATTTTTTTAATAACAAAAAAAAATTTACTTACCACCCTTTTCCTCATGAACGCGTAGAGGTATTAAATTGAAATTCCTATCAAATACTCAAGTTTATAACACCTTTAAGCTGTAACAAAATCAAATATGTCAACGCAATCAAAAGAAACTCGCAACTGCTCACATTCAGGTTCGTACGGAACCCTCGGTGCGCGAGTCCGCCTCGCACTTGTCCGGTTTTTTAATACAATAGCTCCGGCAAACGAGCAAACAGTGCCCCTAGCCGGAACATTTTGCAGTATCGTAATAGAATAGTAATAGTAAAATTTTGTATGGGAATTTAAACAGCGCTATTGTGAGCGTATTTGGAACTAAAATATGACAACGGGAAACGTTTACGATACTATACGAGAATTACTATACGATACTTCAAAATGTGAACATGAAAATCCACAACGCTTGGACCATGAATGTGTTGGCAGACTATCAGATTGGCCTTAATAGTAATAAGGTATTAATTTTTCCATTTCTAATATTGTAACTAATAATTTTAAGGGAGAAATCTAAGGGTACGATTTAATCTATATATATAAAAGAGGAATCTGATTGACTGACTGACTGACTGACTGACTGACTGACCTATCAACGCACAGCCGAAACTACTGGAGCTAGGAACTTGAAATTTTGCACAGGGATTCCTATTGTGACGTAGGGTAGCACTAAGAAGGGATTTTGGAAAATTCTACCCCTAAGGTGGTGAAAGGGGTTAAAAACTGTTGTATGGAAAATCTAAACCGTTAAAGTTACAATTGTCAAACTTGGCAGTTCAATAAATCATTTAAAAACAAAATTAATTGCATACTCAATTTGTCTAAAAATTAACATTAAAGGGGTTAAAATAAGGGTTGAAATGTTTAGAAACTGGGTGATTTCCTTCCTACCCGATCAACGCACAGCCGAAACTATTGGAGCTAGGAACTTGAAATTTTGCACAGGGATTTCTATTGTGACGTAGGGTAGCACTAAGAAGGGATTTTGGAAAATTCTACCCCTAAAGGGGTGAAAGGGGTTAAAAACTGTTGTATGGAAAATCTAAACCGTTAAAGTTACAATTGTCAAAATTGGCAGTTCAATAAATCATTTAAAAACAAAATTAATTGCATACTCAATTTGTCTAATAATTAACATTAAAGGGGTTAAAATAAGGGTTGAAATGTTTAGAAACTGGGTGATTTCCTTCCTACCCGATCAACGCACAGCCGAAACTACTGGAGCTAGAAACGTGAAATTTTACATAGGGGTTCCTATTGTGACGTAGGGTAGCACTAAGGAAGGATTTTTAGAAATTCGATCCCTAAGGGGGTGAAAAGGGTAAAATACTGGTGTATGGAAAACCGAAACCGTTGAAGTTGCAGATATCAAACTTGACTTTTTAGTTACTCATTTAGAAACAAGAATAACTGCATACTCGCTTTTCTTATAATTAACCCTAAAGGGGTGAAAATAAGGGTTGAAGTATTGTAAAACCGAACTGCCAGATCAACGCACAGCCAGAACTACTGAAGCAAGGAACTTGAAATTGTACACAGGGGTTCCTATTGTGACGTAGGGTAGCACTAAGTATGGATTTTAGGATATTCATCCCCTAAAGGGGTGTAAAGGGTTAAAAACTGATATAGGGAAAATTTAAACCGTTAAAGTTACAATTGTCAAACTTGCCACTTAAGTTATTCATTCTAAGACAAAAATAATTGCATATTTTGTTTATCTAAAATTAACCCTAAAGGGACAATAAGGGTTGAAGTTAAGTAGATCCGAATTGCTGGATCTTGAAAGCTAGGAACTTGAAAATTTACACAAGGGTTCCTATTGTGACGTAGGGTAGCACTAAGGATGGATATTTGGATATTCATCCCCTAAGGGGGTGTAAAGGGTTAAAAACTGATATAGGGAAAATTTTGACCGTTAAAGTTACAATTGTCAAACTTGGCACTTAAGTTATAAGACAAAAATAATTGCATATTTTGTTTATCTAAAATAACCCTAAAGGGACGAAAATAAGGGTTGAAGTTTTGTAGAACCGAACTGCCGGATCAACGCACAGCCGAAACTACTGAAGCTAGGAACTTGAAATTTTACACAGGGATTTCTTTTATAATGTAGGGTAGCACTAAGAAAGGATTTTTGGAAATTCAACCCCTAAGGGGGATGAAAAGGTTAAAATTATTTTGTATGGAAAACCGCAATCGTTGAAGTTGCAGGTTTCAAACTTGACACTATAATTACTCATCTAAGACCAAAAATAAGTGCGTACTCTGTTTACTTAAATTTAACCCTAAAGGAGTAAAAATAAGGGTTGAAAGTTTGTATAGAAATCAAAACTACTGAAGTTATTCGTGTGAAAATTTAACTTTTGTCCCTTTCGAATGACTTTTCAATTCAGTTTGAGCGAGAAAACAAACATTCGATACCTAAAATAGGTTCTAAAACAGTATATGAATAAGGGCGTTTATATGTTGATCCGATTGGTCTCTGAATCGATAACTGATGGAACCGGAAGAAACCATTGATCCGATAATCTAAATTCATGGTCAGAATTGGAAATAGAAATTTTGCACGTTGATTTTTGTTAAAAGTTTATGTAAAGGTTACAATGGAACAGTTTTAGCGATATAACGTCTACATTATCTTAAACACGCAGACGAAGTTGCGGGCAAAAGCTAGTTATTTATAAAAGTAGTTTGTGTTTTATTTGAATAAAAATTGCAAGAATGATTTTGTTATACAGGGTATATCAAGACCGCGACCGAAAACGAAGCCAGGTGGTAGTATTAACACAGAGTATTAGTGACTTCAGACACAATGCAATGAAAAATTTCGCAAAAAGAATCGTCAAATTTTTTTGGAAATTTTTTACCTATCGTCGTATTTGGGTGATAAATACATAGTTTTCCTAAAATAATGATGGACTCCTTTTTATTTTTTAAGACGCAATGGTACGATAGGGTTTATATTACTATTTTCTCAATAACTAGGTATTTGCTACCCAAAAACAATGATTTTCAAAAAATTGCAAAAAAAATCTGTCACTTATTTTGCGAAATTTTTATTTGCATTGTGTCTGTAACCACTAAAACTACCACCCGGCTTCGTTTTCGGTCGCAGTCTTGATATACCCTGTATATTTCACAATTTATTATCATAGTGGATGCTAATAGCAATTTTGATAGCAAGTTTGATTTAATAGCATAGTGAATGCTAGTAATAAACATTGATTTGTCTCGAGTCTGGGTTGTGAGACCGAAAAGTCTGTCTTAGTTTCTGATACCTACGTCACAAGACTTGATTGATCTTAGTCTGGGGTCAGGGCTATGTATGTGACCGTTGGGTGTATTTATTATAATTACTATCATTGTTTTCTGGGATAATTAAAATGAATAGAAGTCTAGCTGACGACCAATGTCTGGTTCTTTAAAGCATTAATTATACAGGGTATATCAAGACTGCGACCAAAAACGAAGCCAGGTGGTAGTATTAGTGACTTCAGACACAATGCAACTAAACATTTCGCAAAAAAAATTGTCAATTTTTTTGGATTTTTTACTTACCGTCGTGTTTGGATGGTAAATACATATCTCTCCTAAAATAATAATGTACACCTTTTTATTTTTCAAGACTCAATGGTACCCAAAGGTTTAAATTACTATTTACACAAAACTAGGTATTTACCACCTAAACATGATATTTAAAAAATTGCAAAAAAAACTGTCTCTTTTATTGCGAAATTTTAAGTTGCATTGTGTCATGACCGAAAAGTCTCTCGTAGTTCCTGATACACGACACAAGACTCGATCTTAGTGTGGGGTCAGGACTATGTATGTGACTGTTGGGTGTATTTATTATTTATTTTGTAAACTTATCTACGTTGCTATTTTATAATTCATTGTTTATTAATGGTGAATACATTTCTTTCGTATTTCTCTATCCACAATAAAAAATTGATTCATAAGCAAATTATTCATGAAGATACAAGCAAAATATTCTAAACAAAAACATATTTTTTCCTCCTTCGTATTTTGTGCCTGTTTACGTTAGATACTGTCGAATTGAATGTATTATGAAAACATTTCTCAAACATTGCGTTAAATAGCTTTTTTAATTAAATTAATAAATTCACCCAACAGTCACACACATAGTCCTGACCCCACACTAACATCGAGTCTTGTGTCGTGTATCAGGAACTACGAGAGACTTTTCGGTCTCACAAACACCCAGACCCGAAGCAAATATTTGTGGATCACACAAATATTTGTCTCGGTGCGGGGATCGAATTTTCTTGAGGTTCCAAATTTCGCCACATGCTTATAGATGAGTCTGTAAAATGTCTAATGTGTAATGTCTGTAATATGTAGCACGTCAGTAGTTGTAGTGTAGTTTTATTTATTGCGATGAATGGCGAGACGAGCATGCCATTCGCCTGATGGTAAGCGATACGACCGATCATGGACAGTAGGAAAACCAAACACCACCATCAATTACAAAGCAATGCTTGGCATTCCACTGCGCTCGCTATCTTGAGACATAATTAAGTCTCATTATGTCCAGTAGTTACTCTGGCTACAATATCCTTCAAGCCGAAACAACGGTGCATTTACACTGCTGTTTGGAGGAATAGACATTGCGGTGGTACCTACCCAGGCCTCTCACATATGAGACCTACCACCAGTAAGCATTATGATTAATTTATAATACTATCGTTCCATTTACCTGTAGTTATATGATGGAGAGTGAATAATAGTAATAGTCGGTTTAAAATGTTTAAAAAAATCAGAATTGGGTATTTTACTATATCCATCCATCCATCCATCAGCCAAAGGACGTCCACTGCTGAACATAGGCCTCTCCCAAAGATTTCCACAGTGACCTGTTGGAGGCAGCCTGCATCCAGCGACGTCCCGCCACCTTTACCAGGTCGTCTGACCATCTTGTGGGTGGACGTCCTACGCTGCGCTTTCCGCTACGTGGCCTCCATTCGAGAACTTTTTGGCCCCATCGGCCATCAGTTCTCCGCGCTATGTGCCCCGCCCATTGCCACTTCAACTTACTAATCCGCTGGGCTATGTCGGTTACTTTAGTTCTCCTACGGATCTCCTCATTTCTGATTCGATCTCGTAGGGAAACCCCGAGCATATCCCTCTCCATAGCTCGTTGAGTGACTTTGAGCCGCCTAACAAGGCCCATAGTGAGAGGCCACGTCTCGGTGCCGTATGTCATCACTGGCAACACACAACTATCGAAGACTTTCGATTTGAGGCACTGAGGTATTTTGGACAAGAAGACGTCACGTAGTTTCCCGAACGCTGCCCAACCGAGTTGGATTCGCCGATTGACCTCTCTCTCGAAGTTGGACCTGCCTAACCGGACCACTTGTCCTAAATAGACATATTCGTCTACAACTTCAAGAGTCGAGCCCCCAACTCCAATAGGGGTGGGCACAACATGGACATTCGACATGATCTTCGTTTTGTCCATGTTCATTTTAAGACCCACCTGTTGGGAGACTTGATTGAGGTCTTCGAGCATAGTGCTAAGGTTCTCCAGCGATTCTGCCAAGACTACAATATCGTCGGCAAATCGAAGGTGAGTGATATACTCGCCGTTGATGTTGATGCCGAATCCTTTCCACTGCAAGAGCTTGAAGGCGTTTTCCAGCGCGGCAGTGAACAGTTTCGGAGATATGACATCTCCCTGTCTCACGCCTCTCTGTAGTGGAATAGCCTTCGTGCTCTGATCTTGTACTCGGACCGACATGGTGGCGTTGTTGTATATACACTTCAACACTTCGATGTACCGATAGTCTATGTGGCACCGCTGGAGAGACTCTAGCACAGCCCAGGTTTCGATCGAATCAAAGGCTTTCTCATAGTCCACAAACGCTAAACAAAGCGGCAAGTTATATTCCCCGGTTTTTTGTATAACTTGCCGAAGCGTATGAATGTGGTCTATGGTACTAAAGCCTTTTCGGAAACCGGCTTGTTCGGGAGGCTGGAAGTCATCAAACCTGCGTTCGAGACGATTTGTGATGACCCTCGAAAACAGCTTATAGACATGACTCAGGAGCGAGATGGGCCTGTAGTTCTTCAGCAAAGTGTTATCACCTTTTTTGAAGAACAGTACCACCACGCTCCTGCTCCATGCCTCTGGCGTTGATCCCTCGAGGAGAACGGAATTGAAGAGCCTCTGAAGGACTTTCAGTATCGGCGCTCCGCCCGCTTTCAGAAGCTCTGAAGTGATTCCGTCCTCACCCGGCGCCTTGTTGTTCTTAAGCTGCTTCAGGGCCATCTCAATCTCACACAGGCTGATGTCCGGGATATCATCGCTAAAGTGTCGGATCAACTCGGCTCTCGGGTCTTCGGCCGAGCTAACAGTAGGTTCGGCAACCGAGGTGTAAAGCTGTCCGTAGAACCTCTCGATCTCCCTTAAAACCTCTGCCCTCGTCGACACTACGCGGCCGCCGTCCGTCTTCAGCCTACACAACTGGCTTTGCCCAATAGATAAGTCTCTTGCAAACACTTTGGAGCCTCCATTCCGCTCAATTGTCTCTTTAATGCTCACAGTATTGTGAGCACGGACATCGTGTCGCAAGGACTTCCAGATCCGTCTATTGAGCTGCCTATATGCTTCGGCGTCATCGGAAGACTGCAGCGCCATAGATCGACGTTCGGCCATGAGGTCAAGAGTGTGGATCGAGAGTTTTTGTGATCTATCTCTACGGCGAAGTCTAAAATACTTAGATCCCACCGTATGGACAGCTTCTACCAAACCGCTGTTTAGCTCGTCCACTGCAAGGTTTTCTTTGAGACAATCAAAGCGATTTGCCAGCTCAAGTTGAAAGCTCTCGGGGTTTTGGATATGGGCGCGAGTAGGTCGGAGCGTAGATTTCATCAAGCGACGCCTTTCTAATTGGACATTGATATTCAATGAGCCCCTTACCAGTCGGTGATCACTGCCGGTTTTCACCCTGTTGATCACAGATACATCACTGAACATCCGTCTATTCGTCGTCAAGATGAAATCTATCTCGTTTCTCGTAGAACCGTCAGGACTCAGCCAGGTCCATTTCCTGTGAGGCGGCTTCTGGAAAAAAGAGTTCATCGCAAAGAGTCCCTCTTTCTCCAGAAAGTCGGCCAGCCTCTGGCCCCTGGGGTTCCGTTGCCCATGTCCAAATTGCCCCACTTTCAACTCTGCATCGCTTCTCATGCCCAACTTTGCGTTGAAGTCTCCCATAACAACATTGAAGTAGGTTTTGGAAGTATGTATGGCCCGACTAATGTCCTCATACATCTCCTCTACTTCTTCATCTGGGTGTGTCGAGGTCGGCGCGTATACCTGTATGACCTTCAACCAATATCTTTTTGATATTCTGAGTATAAGGTACACTACCCTGCTCGACACACTTTCGATGGATACGATGTTGTTGATGATAGACCTGTGGACGAGAAATCCGACACCTCCTCGGGACTGTTGGTCGTCCCCCCGGTAGAAGAGCAGGTTACCGGACTTCAGGGTTATCGTATCCTGCCCGATTCTACGGACTTCCGATAACCCCAAAATGTCCCAGTGTAATCCACTCAATTCTTCTTCCAGTTCGACAATCTTCTCGTCTGTCCTCAACGTGCGTATGTTGTGTGTTACCAGGGCCAGTCGTCGTCGGGGGTGGTAGCCGGGGCCAACCCGGGGATTCTTAGCACCCCCTGCCCCGCCGTAACCATGGCCGCTACCATAGCCAGGAATAGCGGGGCTGCCGGGGACTGGGGGCCTGGTCCTGGTTTTGCTCATCATTGAGAGGATTTTGCCAATACTCGCCACGCTTGGCAGGCGGGTTGGCGAGCGCAGAGGGGAGGGGGGCGACGCGTTGATGACGCTGCTGCCCGTCATCAACCGGGGGAAGGGAAATAGGGTTTGTGGGTGGAGGATGTTATGGGAAAGGGAAGTATGGCCTGTAGGAGTGGATACTGCAGTCACGGAAGGGAAGGTTGGTAGTGACTGCAGTAGCTCGGGGGCCGAGGTCGCGTACTCGTAGCACCTATTCTAGGGACAGGCCATGACCACTAGATAGGAGCATCCCTGACCCATTTTACTATAAGAAAGAAAAAATCTAAAAACAATAAATGTATATAGTAGAGCATTAAGCAATAAGTATATGTTAATTTCAGTTTTTATTTCCAAGGAATAAATTTTATAATTCGTTTTGAAAATTTCAATTTTTTTATCTGTCCTAAAAATATGTGAAACGGCTGCCGCCATGATGGATAACGATTCTACCTCATTCCGTAAGTAGAATACCCCCTCCGGTGTCCAAGAGCTCATACAAACACAGGTTGTTTACTGGTTGAGTGACGTATCATTTTAAAGGAACATGGCGCCTAGCGTTTTCACATATTTGCGCGCATAAATTTAAAATTTAAATTTTAAATGGTTTTTTATTGGACTTGCCGAGCGAATAAAAATTTGATATTTTTTTAAATAGTTTGTCTTAATCTTAGGAACAACTTAAAATACTTTTTGAAAATGGGTAGAATACCCAATTGTGCTTTCATCATCAAAGGTATTGTATTATATTGTATCAGCCCATATACGTCCCACTGCAGGGCACGGGCCTACTCTACAATCGAGAGAATCGATTGAGAGTCCACCACGCTGGCCTAGTGTGGGTCATGAAAGGTATAATTAATACTAGCCCCTGTCTTTTTCTAAAGCGTTTCCCTGATACCCGATAGATAAATGTTAATGGCATGGTTCAACCATTTCAGTACGCTCCTTTTGAGCGATGACAAAAAAGGTACGATCTCAAAATGGCGACCCTTATTGGTATTAAAATAATCTTTAAAAATAACCGAATGATATATATGCAAGAGCGATCGATCCGTCTTTCCGTGCGTCATGGGCCCGTATATATAAATAATATCGCATTCAAATGATTGTTTCTTTGAAAATAACCGTTAGCGCGGGCGCCATTTTGAAATTTCCGTACGGTTTGCGTTTGGATATTTTTATGTTAAATAAATGTTTTTGAAGACAATACTTATGGATCTTTTACGGACTTATGGCGCCCGATTGCGTTGTTATCAAATAATTAATAGGAATAGTGGATTTCTCTTGTGCTAGTGCTTGGACCATCACGGCAGTTTGTCCTAGACCTGTCTGAGCAGGCGCCACGGCGCGATGACGTTCCGCCAGACGCAGGTACTATCGAGGCCTAGCAGTTTCGGCAGATACCAGTAGCGGGTGGCGAGAAAGGAAGAATCCGCTGTGTAACCATTGTGACATTTGTCCGGAGGACACAGCCCAGGACAGTCATTCGAAGTTTCCAGCCTAGGAAGAGGAGCGCACAGCTCTCCCCGTCGGAATGGACCTCTCGCTATCAGCCGTGATTCCTCCCATGGTCAAGAGTAAGAGGTCTTAGCAGGCCGTGCTCACCTTCTACGAGAACATCATCTCGCAGAAGGAGACTGTATAGCGCGATCGTGAGTAGAACGATCCCGCCCGCCACCACTAACCGAAAAGGAGGCACAGGTAATGACAACGGCTAATTCAGCGTCTCCGCCCAGTGGTCAAGGGGCGTCAGAATTACACCATGGTGTCCCCTGCCTGTCGTAAGAGGCGACTAGAAGTCATCGGGGTCGCTGAACACAAAGCAAGAGCTGAAGACTGTCCCGCCCTCACACCCGCCACTGCAACTCTTGTAAGCCAGGATCAACAGCACGCATTTTGATGACACTGAGCATTGAAGCTCAGCGCGTCTCCGGGAATGTCTAACTTGTCTTTAACCCGCAACGAAATCAAACACAAAGTTAAATGAATAGGAGGTGTTGGAAATAAATTATTGTCCAGAGTAGGAGCAGTGCGTGTTAGGAGCGACGCTGAGATGGGAGGCAGAACGCGTGGCCTCATGTCTGTCGCGGACGCTCATCTCACTTATCATCGCGGAAAGTCTTGTATAATATAAGTCAGTATAATTTACAAACTGTATATAACTTTTACAGGTCATGTTTCACTATTGGTAGTTCTCTCATTACATATGAGAGGCCCCCTGAATATGTACCACCGCAATGTCTATTTCTCCAACAAACAGCAGTGTAAATGCACTATTGTGTTCCGGTTTGAAGGGCATTGTAGCCAGAGTAACTACTGGATATAATAAGACTTAACATCGTCTGTCTCAGGATGGCGAGCGCAGTGGAATGCCAAGCACTGCTTTGTAGTTCATGGTTTTTGGTTTTGCTTCTGTCCATGAGCGGTCGTATCGCTTACCATCAGGCGAATGGCGTGCTCGTCTCGCCATTCACTGCAATAAAAAAGAAAGCCACAGTCATACGTAGTCACAACCCTACACTAATATACAAATCTTGTTTATCACAAACTACGAGAGACTTTTCGGTCTCTAATACCCAGACCCGAAACAAATACTTGTATCACGAACTTGTCTGTTGTTCGGTTCACAAGCGTGTAACCACTCGGAGACTCTTGAGAAAGCTGCACTGAAATGTTGATCAGCAAAACACTATTTAACTGTTGAAGTCATTCACCCAAATTGTAGTCAAGCGCATTGTAATAATGAGACTGCCTCGGTGGCGTAGTTGTACTGCGGTACGACTACAAAGTGATATTGGGTTTTTCTAATCATTATCAGCCCGGAGTCAGGAATTTGTGCCCGATATGGCGATAGGCTCGCCCCCTACCACATCATGGGACGGAACATACAAGGCGAAATGAGGGTGTCTTGGTGGCGCCTCCTACCCCTTCTGGGATAAAGGCGTTAGTTTATGTATGTATGCATTGTAATAATTTTATTGTGATAGTAAACATAAAAATTTGCAGTTGTAAAGATCTCACAGCCTCCGAAGCGAGTTGGTTAAACGCTTATAGAACAAGAGGTCGCTATGATCTCAACACAGTGTTTTTGTGGACCACAAATGTTTGTGTCGCGCCTGGGTTTTGAGATCGTAAAGTCTCCCGTAGTTTCTGATATATTTGTGGGACTCACAAACATTTGTCTTGGTATCGAACCCGCGGCCGCTTGTTTCAGCCGGCGTCTTACCAACTGCGCCACGGAGGCTGTTACAAAATAAATCTATCTATCTATATCAGCTCGTATACGTCCCACTGCTGGGCACGGGCCTCCTCTACAATCGAGAGTACGATTGAGAGGGGTTAGGCTATATAGTCCACCACGCTGGCCTAGTGTGGGTTGGCGGACTTACATACCGTAGAAATTCTTTAAAATCGCTACGGTATGCACGTTTCCTCGCGATGTTTTCCTTCACCGTTAAAGTGCGTGGTGATTGACTATCAATACACACATAACTCCGAAAAGAGGTGTGCCCTGGGATTTGAACCGTGAACCGTGAACATGTAGGCAGCCGCGTCTAATCCGTTACCAACAGGCCACCACGCACTCTTTATTGTGCTCTAATATATAACTAATTCACTGGTGGTAGGTCTCTCATATGTGAGAGGCTGCCTGGGTAGGTACCACCGCAATGTCTATTTCTCCAAACAGCAGTGTAAATGCACTGTTGTGTTTCGGTTTGAAGGACATTGTAGTCAGAGTAACTACCGGATATAATGAGACTTAACATCTTATATCTCAGGATGGCGAGCGCAGTGGAATAGAATAAAATAAAAATATTATTAATTATCGGGACGTGTATCCAAACGCAGAGGACGCACGAAGCCTGGATACATTATTGATGTGTTTCATACGTCAATCATTATAATACCGCATACATTTACAAGAACGGTCAGGGAATCCATATACTTAATGTGCGGGCGCTTGCACTCAGCTATATACTATTGTAAATGAGTAAACAGGTCATCTGAAGGTAACTGATCACACGCCCATCAACATCCACAATGCCTGGAGCCATCGATAACAATGTTACACTAGATAAGACGTTCAGTACGCAAAGTGTCCCTACTTGCGGTGCATGCACCACACATGAATCAGTTTGCTTCGTGACAGTGAAAGTGCAGTACGCCTTATCGGATACGTTTTTAAATTCAAATTCAAATATGTATTATTGTGGTACATAGGATGGTGTTATAACTATGACCCGCCGTGTTGGCATACAATAATGGAACTTAAATCTAATAAAAATCTAACTTTTAAACTATATAAATACTATAGAAAACAAACTAAAAGTTTTATTTCATTTCAATTATCACTAAGAAAATCATTCAAACTATAATAGCATTTATTAATTAGAAATTTAAACAATGTACCTTTATAATTATTGAGATCATTTAATTCTCTAATGATTTTGGTAGTTTATTATATATTTCAGGAACTAGATGGAACACACTTTTATGAAATAATGCAGTTTTAACTGCCTCGGTGGCGTAGTTGTATTACGGTACGGTTACAAAGCTGAGGTCTCGGGTTCGAGTCCCGGGTCGGGCAAAGTGATATTGGATTTTTCTATTCATTATCAGCCCGGAGTCAGGTATTTGTGCCCGATATGGAGATAGGCTCGCCCCCTATCACATCGTGGGACGGAACATGCAGGGCGAAATGTGGGTGTCCTAGTGGCGCCTCTGCCTACCCCTTCGGGGATAACGGCGTGAGTTTATGTATGTATGTATGTATGCAGTTTTGTGGGGTATATGTATATGTCATCTTATCATTGCGTCTGGCTCGGTTACTAAATTTAAAAAGGTGGATATTTGTTCTTTCAAAAATAGCACATTCATAGTTTTTTTTTTTTTTTTTTCTCTTTATTAATTTGGGGACTTTGAGCCAGTATTGACTATGTTAGTCCCATAGTTTACACAGTAACAATGTTGTAACAATAAGTATTACAAATTAATATCATTTTTTAAGAGTTTATATGCAGACCTATATAACATTCCAGCAGCTTTAGAAGTACTTGCTGATAAAATAGATTGAAATAAACCTACATCTAAATAATTTATATCAAAGCGGTTAAACAATTCCCGTCGCATATCTGCACTCCGAACACACTCCATCAGGAAATGAAAAACATCATCTACACAATTACACAAGGGACAATTTGGGCTATCTATTTTCTTCATTAAAAATTTGAACTTATTTGAAGGAATATGTCCAGAACGCAACCTATGAGCTACAACTATATGTTCACGGTTTAAACTGGCGGCTGCAAACCATGGGACACGAGGAGGTTCACACGCCAGCGTTCGGTACCAGATACCCTTCTCCCGAGATATCACATTAAAATACTCCTTCCACTCCAATAACAAATAACTTCTATATTTCGATAATAATCCACAAGGATCTGGCCTAATATGAACATCTGCACCTTTTAATATGGCTTCTCGAGCTAATCTGTCTGCCTCCTCATTCCCACGTATACCAACATGTGACGGAACCCACTGCAACCCCAGAGATACACCACGCGACACCAGCACGGAGACTTTTCTTAAAATGGAGTATGCTATCGATGCACCTCTGTATCCAAGGGCGCAACGAACCAAATGTTGTAAGGCGCTTCTGCTATCAGACAGAATAACCGCCTTACTAATTCCAGTGCCAATGATGTACGACAATGCCTCTGAAATCGCATAGAGCTCCACGCACATGATGTTACATTCAGATTTATTAACTATTTTATAGGATTCTCTCACATTGTGAATGGGAACATAAAAAGCCGCACCACATCCTGCTTGAGTCTGAGATCCATCAGAAAATACTTTCACCCAACCTTTATACTTATTATGTAGCATATGCAACGAATTAAACTTAAGAACTATATTATCAATTTTTTTCTTAGGCTCTGTGACACCGTCAATTATTGTTTCAATAAAATCCATATTATAGTTTGACATCCACGTATTCAATGTAAACATGTGCAAGGGATTAGAATTATTTATCTTTTCGTCTTTAGTGGTATCATATACATTAACGAGTAGAGGTTTCTTTTTTCTATGAAAGTAACTTGAGTTGGATAGACTTAGTAGATTTTTTAATATTTTAATAGATATATTGTTTGTCCATGATTGCGCCTTCAAACAATATTTTGTAGCTAAGTACTTACGACGCAAATGAAGTGGCTGTAAACATAGCTCATACTCCATAACATGTACAGGAGTACTTCTGATGTAACCTCCTATAACTCGCAAAGCTGCATTTTGTGATCGATCTAACTGTAATAAATGGGTTTTTGCAGCATTATCATATATAAAACTACAATAATCTATTCTACTTCTAATTAAAGAAATATAAATTCTTCGTAGATGTAGGGGATGTACTCCCCACGAAGACCCTGCTAAAACCTTAAGTAAATTCATACGCTTTAATGATCGAGTAAATATTTCATTAATGTGCCGTTTCCATAAAAGACCTTTATCCAACCACAATCCTAAATATCTAACGCAGTCTACATGTGGGATAATGTGATTGTTTATCTCTACAGTAATCGGATTTAGTTTCCTTTTACGACTAAAAAGGCATATTTGTGTTTTGGTAAACGAAATGTCCAATCCTATACGACCCAATAATGAACAAACAATATTAATACAACTTCGAATTTTAAGTGCACTAGTGTTAAGATTAGGGTTTTGTACAAATAAAACTATGTCATCTGCATATTGCAGGTAATGTATATCATTCTCGATGGCCTGACACAACTTGGATGTTGCTATATTAAATAGGAGAGGAGAAATTGGGTCTCCTTGTGCTAAACCTTTTCCTGTCCATCGGACTAAAATATGGTCTTTACCAGAATCATCCTGGGATATATTTAAATACCTCCGTTTTAAAAATGTATACAAATATTTACAGATTTTAGCGCCAACTTGCAGATCATCTAACATTAATGCGAGTTCATCAACCAAAACATTATTGTACGCATTATCTATATCTAAAAAACAAGCAAGTGTAGACACATTATTGGCAAAACCGCATTGTATTTGTGAAACTAAACGGACTATACAATCTATACTCGACTGCCCTCTTCGAAATCCCGAAGTTGATGATCCTAATATTTTATGCTTTACCACTCTAAGCGTTTCGATAACATGAGATGAAATATTTTACAAATACATGAAATTAAAGAAATTGGTCTAAGTTTAGGCTCAATATTACTGTGATTTGCTTTAGGTATAGGTATTATCCTAATGTCCCGCCACTGCTCAGGTACTGTACCATGTTTTAAAATTAAATTGTATATAATGAGCAGTATTAATTTACCTACGCGAGGAAGATAATAAATCATGGAATATGTGATGTTATCGATACCTGGCGCTGTGTCCTTCTTTTTTAAACAATTTTGTAATTCGTATAAAGAAAAGTCACTTTCTAATTTTATATTCTTAGAATGAAACGATGGCTGAAAATTATCGACAAAATCTGGGGCTAATGTTTTCAACAATTGCTCTTTACTGTTATCCGAAAATGTAACTACTCTGTTTCTAACTCCTTTCATCCATTGCATTTTTTTCCACATTTCGGATGATGAAGTTGTTTGATCTATTTCGCTAGTAAACTTTCTCCAACTTTTTGATTTCTCCTGTCTTAAAATTTTCCTTGCTTCAGCTATATTCTTAGTAAGGCTATCAAAATTATCTGGAGTAGGATTTTGTCTAAACCGTTTCAATGCTAAGCGCCGTTTAGCGATCGCGTGAGAAATAGATGCGCACCAGTAATGTTTTGATTTAAAAGACTGTAAAGGATCGGTACTTATTTTCAAAAAAGGTATGCTCCTAACGGCTGAGTAATTGATTTTATCTATAAAAAAATTATAGAATGTCTGTATATTGTAACTACCCGGATGAAAGTTTTGTTCCGCAATAGTCTTTTCAAATGTACTACGATAAAGGATCCAATCAGCTAATTTAAAGTTACGACGTTTTATGTAATTAGGTTCTGCATTAGTATACTGTAAATCAAACTTTATAAAGATATGATCACTACCTAAACTTTCATTCGTAACATGCCATTGAAAAAAGACAGCAATGTCTGTGGACACGAAAGTTACATCCGGCGTACTTTCTTGTAACTTTCCATTAACTAACTTGACCCTTGATGACGTTCCATTATTCAAGGAAATAAAGTTATAGTCCTCAGCAGAATCAAATAATTGTGTGCCCCTAGTATCAATTTTATATTCGTTATCGGGTACCCATCGCGACACATCAACGTCAGTTTGCTCCGTAAACATAATTCATTATTAAATCATTCAAGGAGTTTATAGACTGTGAATAAGTGTGCATAAGTGTAGTACGGGCTGGACTATCGTATAGTGTTAGTGTTACTGATATATAAACACATAAAAACTGAATTAATTGTGATTTATTGATTGTGTACGACAGGCCTACCGCCGTTTACCTACAGTGTCAATAAACAGTTGTGACGGTAGGACACAGCAAGCGATCGCCGAAGGACCTTTACTACTGTGCTAACGCATTTATTACTGTGCTAAACTACTGAGCGTCTTTATTGCTGTGCTCCATTATTGAGCGCATTTATTACTGTGCTCCATCAAAAACAAGTAATAATAGCAATGATTGAATGGGGCTGTTGTTCCATTGGTCTTGATGACAACGATTACATACAGTGCTTTAAATGTAATAAAGCGTTTCATCTGGAATGTTTGACCGTTGAAAGTGGCAATTTAGAACTGTTAAGACAGAAAACCGATTGGGTCGGTCCTTGCTGCGTAAGTGCATTACGAATACCTGGTAACAACGATAACACTCCTGTCAGATTTAATTCTAATGTAACTTTAAGGGCTACCAAAAGACAAGCGCTGTCATCCCCTCCAGGGATGGCAAATCCAGTAACATGCGCCGATGTACGCAATATTATTGAAGAGGTTATTCAAAAACACATGTCGGACTTGATGATCCAGATTAATGCTAATGTGCGCTCCATCATCGATTCGGAATTAAAAAGTATCCATAATGAGATCAATGATATAAAGCATGCCATGGATTTTATAAATGAAACATTTGAAAATGCCAAAAAAGAAAATACCTTAATCAAGGAACAACATAATACCCAACTAGAAAAGGATAACATCTTGCAGGCTAATGTAAAGGATTTAGAAATCCGCATGAACAACCTGGAACAAAACGCTCGCAGCAGGAACGTGGAGATACAGTGCCTCCCAGAAAGAAAAAGTGAAAATCTCTTCAAGGTATTCGGTGACATCTGCGAGGTGCTCAAGGTGGACATAAAAGGAGAACAATTAAACAAAATCACTAGAATCGCTAAAATTAACCCCAAGACAGATCGCCCTCGTTCAATAGTTGCGGAATTCAATACCCCTAAACTTAGAGATACGTTTTTGGCAGCGACAATTAAATTTAATAAGTCGAATCCATCTAATAAACTGAACGCTTCACATCTTGGTTTCAGCGGAACCAAGAAACCTATATTCATAACAGAACATTTGTCTGCTGCTAACAAAGCATTACATTCGGCGGCAAGACGCATTGCTAAAGAAAAAGGCTTCAAGTTCGTTTGGGTGCGTGGAGGACGAATTTTTATGAGAAAGAATGAGAATTCAGGTTTTATACTTATTCAAAATACTGATGCTCTGTCAAAATTGGAGTGATTTATGTCAATAATATTTTATTTGTATTTTTATTTTCAAGTAAGTACATTATCATGGCATCAAAAAAGCAAACATTTTTGGATATATACTATCAAAATATTCGTGGCCTTAGAACAAAAACCCATGCTTTTTATCGCAATTTAGCTTCAAACAACCATGACATCGTGGTGTTAACTGAAACCTGGCTAAACAATACTGTTTTGAGTTCAGAACTATTTGATGACCGCTATGCTGTATTTAGAAGGGACAGAGAGTCTACAGGCTTTCATTGTAAGAAGGACGGAGGTGGAGTTTTAATAGCCATTGATAAAAAAATACAGGTCAAATGTGTTAGTGACTGGAATAGCTCATGTGAGGACTTATGGGTTCTTATTGACTTACCCCACGACCAATCAATTAAACAAATTGCAATTTGTGTAGTTTACTTACCTCCACCAGTGCAACTTAATACAATAGATCATTTTATTAATAATTGTCACCGTGTTTTAGAGAATTTCGATGGTAAACTATGTATAATTGGTGACTTTAATATGAGCTGCATAGATTGGGTCCAAGTCACGCAAGATTCAAGTTCACATGTCTCAGGTACTAGTCAATTATTGATAGACTTTACCTTTGTTTATAATCTGATGCAACTAAATTGTATTGGAAACTCTAGAAACAAAATATTAGACCTCGTCCTCACTGATTTTAACAACTGTAATGTATCTCCAGCTGTTGATGTACTATCTGTTGTCGATCCGTTGCATCCACCATTGTGTATTTCTTTCACAGTAGACAACGTTACAAAATTAATTCCTAATAAATATACTGTAATATACGATTTTAATAGAGCAAATTACGATGCAATTAATGAATTCTTAAGTAGTCTAAACTGGGATTTAATTTTTTCCTCATGCATAGATGTGGATAGTATGGTTAAGAAATTTTATGATACTATAAATGAAATTATTCGTAAATATGTCCCGGCTGTTAAAAACACCAGGTTAAGGCACTACCCTCCATGGTTTGATAAGTTACTGGTCGCCAGACTTCGAGAAAAAAATAATTTAAGGATGAAATATAAGAAATACGGCAATCCGATGGATAAAATTGAACTACAGATTCTAAGTAAAAGATGCAAAAATATGATTAAAATATGTTATAACAAGTTTGTTGAGGATATAGAAAATAAGATTCGTAAAAATTCAAAGTACTTTTGGTCATTCATTAAAGTAAAGCGTGGAGGCACTAGTTCTTACCCTACACTTATGACAGATGGTACAGCCAACGCAAATAATGGGCCCGCTATTTGTAATCTTTTTGGGAATTACTTTGCAAAAGTTTACAGTAATGATACGGAAAGGCTCACTAGATTTGTAATGCAAGAATCCGAATTAATCTTAAATGGAACATCTAATTTTGTAACCTTCAACGTGACTCAAGATAGTATTCTTAAGAAACTCAAACTTCTCAATACCTCTAAAGGTACAGGTGCAGATGGACTAGCACCAATATTTCTCAAAAAGTGTGCAGAAAGCTTAGTATACCCCGTGCATAGAATCATTAATGAATCATTTTGTACCGGGGTTTTTCCTAACGCTTGGAAGCTTGCAAAGGTTATAACTATTCACAAATCTGGAGCAGATAGTCTAGTTTCCAATTATAGACCGATTTCGATACTTTCTAGCTTGGCAAAACTTATAGAATCCATAATTTGTCCACACATTCAGTTCTATTTTAAACAATTTTTAACCGATCATCAACATGGATTTGTAAAAAACAGATCAACGCTAACAAATCTGTCTTCTTTTGCAGAAAGCCTTTTTGGTGCAGTCGACAACAATCACCAAACTGATGTTATTTATACTGATTTCAGTAAGGCGTTCGATAGGGTCTCACATTCAATATTACTAGATAAGCTTGAAACATACGGTTTCTCTGGAAAAATGCTTGATTGGTTAAGATCGTATTTAAGTAACAGATCTTATTATGTAGTTTTGGATGGTTATAGTTCGGATGTTTTTAATACAACATCTGGAGTGCCCCAAGGATCGCACTTAGGACCTATATTATTTAACATTTTTGTCAATGACGTGTCTAGTTGCTTTTGGAATAGTACGCCTTATCTTTATGCAGATGATTTAAAATTCTCTCGAATAATATCTAATAGCTGTGACGTCAAATTGCTACAAGTTGATTTAGCTAGGCTAACTGATTGGTGCACGGTCAACAAGATGGAACTGAATGTTAAAAAATGTTGCCATATTAAGTTTCACAGAAAACATAACATTATACATTCATCATATAGTATAAATAATACTGTTTTAAAGGAGGTTGACAAAATTATGGATCTGGGAGTAATGCTAGACAATAAACTAACTTTTGTACCGCATTATGATCACATTGTTAAAAAGGCGTCGAAGATGCTTGGTTTTGTAATAAGGAATGGAAAGATCTTTCGCCGATACCAAACAAAACAATTATTGTATAACTCATTAGTAAGGAGCATTCTAGAATATTGTAGTGTGGTCTGGAGGCCGCATTATGCTGTACATTCATTGCGATTAGAACGGTTGCAGAAAAGATTTCTTTGGCATTTAGCATTTTCTGAAAGAGTAGCCAGAAGCAAAATCTGTTATAATAATAGGCTCAAACATTTTAAAATGTTTTCATTGGATAATCGTAGAGAATTGTTGGATTTAATTTACCTCTATAAAATTCTAAGACATCATACAGACTGTCCTCAACTTCTTAGTTGTATCCGTTTCAGAATGCCTAAGAGATGTCCTCGTAACCCTATACATCCCGTCGTTCCTCCATTTCGAAGGACAGTGCTTGGTTCCAACTCTCCAGTAGCTAGATTGAGTAGATTATATAATAAATACAGTAATCGCATCGATATACACTCTATGTCATTACACAGTTTTAGAAAACATATGTTGGATGCAATATCAGGTTACATACAGTAGTTCTATTTAGTTTTTAAGTATAAGTATAATTGTTGTTTTTTTTTTATGCTTAGTTTAAGTTGATGGTTGTGTTTTTTTTTAAATGTATTTGTTATGTTTACCTGTCAGTAATTGTGCAATTAGTTAAGATTATTTTGTTTTATATTTTTAGTACAAGCATCATTGTAACAATTGTAGGTAGACTTTTAAAAATAAATAAATAAAAAAAAATTATTCGACCAATTCGAATGATGTGCATTAAAATCGCCTGCAATAATTGATTTTTCACACAAAATACTAAACAAATCGTCCCAATCACTCTGTGAGGTCCTTACAGAAGGCGCACAATAAACTGATGCCACAAATTTTAACAAACTACAGTTATAAATTTTTACACAAATGATCTCAATTCCTGAATTTATAACAGAAACAGGAAAAGCATGTGCACTTATTGATCTATGAACAATAATTGCAACACCACCGTAACCATCTCGTCTGTCTTTTCTGAAAACATTATAACCAGAAATGTTAAAATCCGTTTCAGAAGTTAACCATGTTTCACTAACTATGCATATGCTTATTTTTTCTTGGTTTAATAAAAGTTCGAAATCCTGTTTTTTAGGCATCAGACTCTGAGAATTCCATTGTCCGATATGCAAACAATGACCATTAGAACTTCTTAAAACGCGGCTACTAATGTTGCTAGTATTATCCATTATTAATTGAACCAGTAAAAAGTTTAAATATATCGCAATTACTTACAAATCTTACAAGAAAGCATTTAACTTCATCAAAACAAATTTGCAACGCTTGAATAAATTTCTGCTCAAAACTAATATCAGTAAACAATAAAGCTCTTAGTTTGTCCCACAAACGTAAAGGTTCCGCATTATGACACTCACCACTATTCGGCCTCGACTTACCACCATCATCTTCCTTTCGATTTAAACGGTTGTTTGTAACTGTCTCATTATTGTGATGGACTTTGATTTTTTGTGATGGACTTTGATTTTTGAAGTGAAACTTCTTTATCGGGGTTGGAAAAAATTTTTCGTTACGCGTCACATTCTTCCGTTACGCGCCATCTTGTTTTATTTAGTAAATTAGTACCCACTTCAGTAAGCCACACCCCCAACCGTTTCCAAGCCCCACCCAAAATTTTAAGTCCCACCTACTTTTTTGTAATTTGATCCTTACCCCCCCTCTGGCCTTCCCCCACTCTAAATCCAAAACAGTGCCCAATAGCCTCCCCACGAAACCTCCCCCCCCCCGCTTACCCCCACCCTAAAAATTTTACCTCACCCCCCCTACTCATATCTCCGGCATTATCCATCGTAGACCCACCGACCTTGGGTTCATTGGAACCGGCTCGTTGAGGGCTACAATCCTGCCCCAACAAAATTCCCGAATTCCCCCTCCACAACTTTCCCCACCCAAAAATATTTTAGGGTGCCCAATAGCCTCCCCACGAAACCTAACCCCCCCCCGCCCTTACCCCCACCAAAAATTTTTACCTCACCCCCCCTATTCCTATCTCCGCCAATATCCATCGTAGACCCATCGACCCTGGGTTCATTAGAACCGGCTCGGTGAGGCCTACAATCCTGCCCCAACAGAATTCCCGAATTCCCCCTCCGCAACTTTCCCCACCCAAAAATATTTTAAGGTGCCCAATAGCCCCCCACGAAACCTAACCCCCCCCCCCCCCGCCCCTACCCCCACCTAAAATTTTTACCTCACCCCCCCTAAATCTATCTCGGCCAATAAAGGTCGTGGACCCACCGAGCTTGGTATCCTCGGAACCGTCTCGGTGAGGGCTACAAATTGGCCCCGATAGAAATCCCAAATTCCCTCAAAATTTTCCCCCCTCCTAAACTTAAACTTTATTTAATTTAGCTTTATTTTACCAATTCTGTAAATTTGTAAATAGTAGATCATTTTTCGAAGAATGATGTCATAAAGAAGTTTCACTTCTTACGTGTGTACACTAATACACACACACATTTTTTTTCTAAGTGTCGAAGGATTATTATTGTTAGGACCTTTCGATCTCTTAAGTCTTCGTCTTTTATTTTTCTTCTGTGTATTTATCAAATTTAAATTATTACCATCATCTTCACTGGTTCTTATAATTTCCCCGCCATATTCATTGTTCTCAGAATCGCTTTCAAATTGTCTGGAGCTAATAACCTGCGCCACTTTATCGCCAAAATTTCGTATAGATAACTCTTCTATGCTTATTTTCTCTAACCCCGTTTCACTCCCAATATTCTTACTATTCTCTTCGTCTTTTTTTGTTTGAATATATTTAGCTAAGGCTATCTTGTAAGTGCAAGTTTCAGTACACATTATTCTTCTTATATGTTTTTCTTTTGCGAAAATTGGGCAACCTCTATAAAATGCCATGTGATCACCCTGACAATTGATACATTTGTAAGCTATGGTATCGCAAGTTTTATGATCTCCACCACATTTTGGACACGAAGGTTTCTTAACAGAGCACATACGACTTAGGTGACCATACTTCCAGCAAACAGAGCACTGTGTCACCGGGAAAGTATAAGAATCAACTTTAAAGCGACAATCATACCCATATACATAGGTAGGCAGTACGCTGCCTTTGAAGCAAAATCTTACTGTTTCACTATCTATCCATTCACCTTTATCGTTTAATCGTTTTAATCTTTTCACAGAAATAATTTCAAAATCACATTTGAATGACTTCATAAGTTCTTCTTCTTTAATCTCCAGTTCTACATACTTCACCACGCCGTATATAAGGTTTACTTCATTTGTTAGGCGACATCTATATCCCAAATCCTTAAATTTCGGGTCATTTAAAAGTTTTTCAGCATTTTCTCTACTTTCAAATTTAATCAATACTTTATACGGACTTTTATATTTAATTTGAATTATACTAGGTATATCTTGTTGTTTCAATAACTTGGCGAAGCCAATTTGTTTTGGTAGCAATTGGTCTGAAGTAACACATACCTCAATGGAATTAGAATCTTCTTCAGTACTTTTCGGTCTATATATATTATTCGCAAAAGATGTTTTCCTTACAAATCGTTTGTTTTTTCGTTGAACTAAAGTAAAACCTTCCTCATACTTTTCAGATATTTCTTGTTCATCACTGTCATTTCTTGGTCTCTTCTCCGTTCTTAAACTTGTATTTTCAACAATATCAGATGTAACTGTAGCTTCCATCATATTAAGATATTCACTCTCAAGTATATTACTGCTTTTTGGTTCATTCATTTTCTTATAACATTGGGTCCAGGCCGATGGCCGACCCTATCCAGATTGGAAATTTCCAAAATATGTGTACAACACATTCGAGAATATAACTTTGTATTTATGTTAATATTTTATAGTTAAACAGTCCAAATAACAACAATTATTCGCAATTCAACGTAAATTTCAATATTAAAACTAATAAAAATAAATTTAACATCCGACTCAAATGTCAAATTTCCCGCCAATGTGACATTCATAGATAAACATACACGGAAGTGGGAGTATCTTAAGTTCTTTAAAATATGGTTTATAAGTAATTTATTTTGACTTTTCGCCGTCAAACTGAAAGCAAATCGTCTGAAGTTACATTTTTGTCATACATAGTTCCAGCCAATGATCTAAATGTCGGTAGTGTGCTTTTAAAAAAAGGGGGTACTTTGTTTCTATGACGTGTTTCGTCTATCGGTAGAATGTAAGTCAATGCCTGAAGCCTTATTGAATGGCGAGACGAGCATGCCATTCGCCTGATAAGCGATACGAACGCTCATGGACAGTAGCAAAATAAATAAATTACATAGCAATGCTTGATATTCAACTGCGAGACATCTTGAGATATAATTCTTATTATGTCCAGTAGTTACTCTGGCTACAATGTCCTTCAAACCGAAACAACAGTGCATTTACACTGCTGTTTGGAGAAATAGACATTGCGGTGGTAGCTACCCAGGCCTCTCACATATGAGAGACCTACCACCAGTCAGACATAGGAAAAGAAAAGTGGCATTGGACAATTTAGACAGCCTCCGTGGCGCAGCTGGTTAGACGCCGCCTGTGAAACGAGAGGCCGCCACGATCCCCGCACCGAAACAAATATTTGTGTGAACCACAGGTATTTGTTTCGGGTCTGGGTGTTTGTGAGAGCGAAAAGTCTCTCGTAGTTTCTGATACACGACACAAGACTCGATCTTAGTGTGGGGTCAGGACTATGTATGTGACTGTTGGGTGTATTTATTTATATTTATTATATCTTTGGGTGTGTGGCGAAATTAGGAACTACAAATTAAACGCAATGTTTGAGATATGTTTTCATATAAACAACAAGCATTTAGACACATACGGTCTTATACATGGAGATATTTAAAACCTATTGGCTATTGCTATCGTTTTGTCCCTTTCGAACGACTTTAGAATTCAGTTTGAGCGAAGAAGACAAAACATTCAATACCTAAAATAGCTTTTAAATATGTCTATGAAGATAACCTAATCGCGTTAACATAAAAATGAAATGACATGAAATAATTTTATTGAACCCATGAAATGTCATACATTATTTAGATTCAGTCACTTTTTTCCACTACCACCCGGTTCACAAGGCTGTTTTCGCCAGAGAACGGGCAAGAAATGCTAGCGTTGCTCGTTTCAAAACAAGTTTACAATACAGGATGCGCAATGTAATAAAATATGAGGACAGGAAAACTATTTTAACACTTTGCACAACAACGCGGCAACGGAATATCGTTGTACGACATATAAATAAATGAAAATAAATAAATACACCCAACAGTCACATACATAGTGCTGACCCTATACTAAGATCGAATCTTGTGTTGTGGGTATCAGGAACTACGACAGACTTTTTGGTCTCACCAAACACCCAGACCCGAAACACTTGTGGTTCTCACAAACATTTGTCTCGGTGCGGGGATCGAACCCGCGGCCTCTCGTTTCACAGCCGCCGTTTAACCAACTGCGCCACGGAGGCTGAAAACACCCAACAGTCACATGCATAGTCCTGACCCCACACTAAGATCGAGTCTTGTGTCGTGGTTTAAAATGCATTGCAATTCATTATCCTATTTTCGCTCACTCCTGAGCACGGAGCTCCTTTACAAAAGTCAGTTCCATTGAGGATATAGTTCACCACGCCTGCCTAGTGCTGGCGGACTTCATTGAAAACCTGTTAAGATCATGGTGGTAGGTATTTCATGTGTAAGAGGCCACCTGGGTAGGCACCACCGCAATATCTATTTTTCCAAACAGCAGTGTAAATGCACTGTTGTGTTCCGGTTTGAAGGACATTGTAGCCAGAGTAACTAGACGTAATGAGACTTAACATCTCATGTCTCAGGATGCCGAGCGCAGTGGAATGCCAAGCATTGCTTTGTAATCCATGTGTTTGGTTTAGCTACTGTCCATGAGTGGTATCGCTTACCATCAGGCGAACGGCGTGCTCGTCTCGCCATTCATCGCCAAAAAAGTAAAAAAAATTAAGCGTAGAAGATTTACATGTGCAATTACCACTTATCGTCAGGTGTGACCCAGAGCCTTTAAATATAATAAAAATACAGGGTATCTCAAGACCGCGACCGAAAACGAAGCTAGGTGGTATTATTAGTGACTTGAAACACAATGCAACTAAAAATTTCGCAAAAAAAATAGTCAATTTTTTTTTTTTTTACTATTTCCTATTTTGGTGATAAATACATTATTTTACTAAAATAATAATGTACACCTGTTAATTTTTATATAAGCAATAGGACGCATACGTTAAAATTACTATTTTCACAAAAACTAGGTATTTACCACCCAAACACGATGTTTCAAAAATTGCAAAAAAAACTGTCGCTTTTGGTGCGAAATTTTTAGTTGCATTGTGTCTGTAACCATTAAAACTACCACCTGTGCCCCTAGCCGGAACATTTTGAAGTATCGTATAGTAATTCTCGTATAGTAAAGTAAACGTTTCCCGCTGTGAAATTTTAGTTCCAAATACGCTTACAATGGCGCTGTTTATATTCCCATACAAAATTTTACTATTATTATTCTATTACGATACTGCAAAATGTTCCGGCTAGGGGTACTGGCTTCGTTTTCGGTCGCAGTCTTGATATACCCGGTTTATCGCGCAGGGAGACAACAAAAATATCTGGAAACATCAGAATGAGCTTCATTCGCTGCATAATGTGTTTTTTGCGTCCCGTCCGGATTTTTGGGAAGGTCAAAATGTTTTAACATATTTATATATTTATGCCCCCATTTCCGCATTGTAAAATTTTCGGGGTCCGCAAACTTGGTTCGTTATGTTTTGTAAATGAATAAATACACCCAACAGTCATGTACATAGTCCTACCACTAAGATCGCGTTTTGTGTCGTGTATCAGAAACTACGAGCGACGTTTCGGTATCACAAACACCCAGACCCGAAATAAATACCTGTGGAGCAACAACTATTTAAATAATAAATACACCCAACAGTCACATACATAGTCCTGACCCCACACTAAGATCGAGTCTTGTGTAGTGTATCAGAAACTACGAGAGACTTTTCGGTCTCAAACACCCAGACCCGAAACAAATACATGTGGAGCAACAACTATTTGTCGCAGTGCGATCGAATCCGCGCAAATTTCACATGCGTCTAACCAACTGCGCCACGGAGGATGTCAATATAAGGACGGTACTTGGACTGCATCTCAAATACTAAAATATTATTCTTAAGTATTGTATTATTTATTTCCTACATTGCCCTTTTTTTCTCCTTCATATCACAACATATCGGAATTCCTTCCTCATCCCACGGGAACACAACATTTTTCGGAAATCTCAGTCGATTCTCTCGTTTGTAGAGTAGGCCCGTGCCCAGCAGTGGGACGTATATGGGCTGATACAATAAAGACTGAAATAAATAAGATCGAGTCTTGTGTTGTGGGTATCAGAAACAGCGAGACTGGTCTAAAAAGACTCGAAACAAATACTTGTGTATTCGTTTGTGTTGGTATCGTAGCGGCCTTATTCACACCAAGCAACCACGGAGTCAAATATTACGAGGAACCATACATCAGCCCTTCTGCGCCCACTGCTGGACATAGGCCTCTCCCACAGCACGCTACTGGACTCGACCTTCAGCCCACCGTCTCCAACCGCTAGCAGCCTACGAATATCGTCGCTCCACCTGTGCCCCTAGCCGGAACATTTTGAAGTAGCGTATAGTAATTCTCGTATAGTATCGTAAACGTTTCTCGCTGTGCAATTTTAGTTCCAAATACGCTCACAATGGCGCTGTTTAAATTCCCATACAAAATTTTACTATTACTATTCTATTACGATACTGTAAAATGTTCCGGCTAGGGGCACTGTTTTTTATTTTTTTATTGCATTGAATGGCGAGACGAACATGCCATTCGCCTGATGGTAAGCGATACGACCGCTCATGGACAGTAGCAAAACCAAACAACACCATGAATTACAAGGCAATGCGTGGCATTCCACTGCGCTCGCCATCCTGAGACATAAGATGTTAAGTCTCATGTCCAGTAGTTACTCTGGCTACAATGTCCTTCGAACCGGAACACAACAGTGCATTTACACTGCTGTTTGGCGGGAGATATAGAAATTGCGGTGGTTGAAGGAACCACACAGCAAACTGAAAGTTTTTGCAGAATTGGTCAGACGGAATAAATTGGGTCACTCCAGGTCATCCGAAACACATGTGCATGCGTAATATGTATTTCGGAATATTTTTTTGTAACTGTTCATATGTTTTCTGGTAGGAATGACGACGTTATTTCCCTTATTATCGTCTGATATTCTTTGTGTGTGTTTTCGTATTTTTTAGCGCTTCTTAACTTATCTATATCTATATCAGCCTATATACGTCCCACTGCAGGGCACGAGCCTCCTCTACAATCGAGAGAATCGATTGAGAGTGGTTAGGCCATATAGTCCACCATGCTGGCCTAGTGCGGGTTGGCGGACTTACATACCGTAGAAATTCTTTAAAATCGCTACGGTATGCAGGTTTCCTCACGATGTTTTCCTTCACCGTTAAAAGTGAGTGGTGATTGACTATCAATACACACATAACTTCGAAAAGTTAGAGGTGTGTCCTGGGATTTGAACCCGCGACCACCGTGAACATGTAGGCAGCCGCGTCTGGTCCGTTACCAACAGGCCACCACGCACGCTTCTTAACTTAAGTAATATTATATTGTTTTTTTATCGCGATGAATGGCGAGTTGCCCGTTACACGGGGAGAGTTTCTCGCGGCGAGAATCGTATGCAATTATCCCATGACATAACCGCCATAGATTATCGTATTATCGCCATATATTCTGACTATGTTTATACGATGCAACTTTTCATATCTTTACGATACTCATATCTTCGAGGCGATAAACTCTCCCCGTTCAAATAGGGCTTAACGGTGAAGCAAAACATCGTTAGAAAACCTGCATAGTGCATACCATAGCGATTTGTAAGAATTTATATGTAAAGTCCTTGCACTAGGCCAGCGTGGACTGTACTAACCCCTCTCAATCGTACTCTCGATTGTAGAGAAGGCCCGTGCCCTGCAGTGGGACGTATATGGACTGATACAGTACAATACTTAAGAGAAATGGACAATAGAAATAGACACAAGGTTATAAAAGCATTTGAGAGTATCGTGTATCTATTAATACTGAAAACATGTGTACGACCTATCTTTCTGTTTCTCAATGGATTTTGGGACACAACAGGGTTGTCAATTACTATCAAAATTACTACAATAATAACTATTTATAACATTTTTTGTTCGCAATGTTGGTAGAACTGCAAATTGAACTATTTAAAAAAAAATTTAATACCTAAATTTCGTTGAAATAAAACTATTCATACCATTATTTCATAATTCATATCATTACCATTTTTGTATTTCTTTTTTCTGTAATTTACTTCTATGTATTGGTTTACAATAAAGAATATTGTATTGTATTGTATTTTTTGTTTTCGCGTGGCGCCCCGTGACCACGAAAGCTGTAAAGTAATCGAAACGTCGCTCGGGAAGTTAAAAATTAAACCACATCGCGATAAAATCCGTAAAAATGAATTTTATTTCAATGTATATTCAGTTATTATCCGTCTAAACAAATTTGAAAATATTTGTGTGAGCTACAGATATTTGTTTCGGGTCTGGGTGTTTGTGACTAATGTCTCTCGTAGTTTCTGATACACACAAGACTCGATGTTTATGGGGCGTCAGGACCATGTATGTGACTGTTGGGTGTATTTATTTATTTATTATTTACATTACATTACGACCTACATATTTCTAGGTGACCTAGAAAGTTAGTTATGAGTCAGCTAGTTCCTGAATGAAAAAATTGCAGATAGTTCATTTTGCGTTACTTTCCTTCCTAATATTACTCTGCCTTTTAAGGGTCATGTCTGTGTAATAACCAACTATAACGGTGAAGGAAAACATCGTGAGGAAACCTGCATACCGTAGCGATGTAAGAATTTCTATGGTATGTAAAGTTCGCCTCGGTGGCGTAGTTGTATTACGGTACGGTTTCAAAGCTGAGGTCTCGGGTTCGAGTCCCGGGTCGGGCAAAGTGATATTGGATTCTTCTATTTATCAGCCCGGAGTCAGGAATTTGTGCCCGATATGGCGATAGGCTCGCCCCCTGTCACATCGTGGGACGGAATATACAAGGCGAAATGTGGGTGTCCTAGTGGCGCATCTGCTTACTCCTTCGGGGATAAAGGCGTGAGTTTATGTGTGTAAAGTTCGCACTAGGCCAGCGTGAATTGTACTAACCCTCATATTTTCATTCATCGGGCACAAACCCCTGACTGACTGATAATGAATAGAAAAATCCAATATCACATTGCCAGACGGGATTCGAACTCGAGACCTCAACTTTGCATACGTATCGTACTACGTAAAAGTCGAAACACCTGCAGAAGCAACCATAGCTTCTATAGCTATACTTTGTATTTTGAAGCCGTGTTCTATTTATTAGGAATAACAATGCTCTTTGTCTTAGAAGTCAATATGTTTTTATACACTTAGTGATTCACGAATGGCAAGTGTATCAGCCTATATACGTCCCACTGCAAGCACGGGCCTCCTCTACAATCGAGAGTACGATTGAGAGGGGTTAGTACACCACGCTGGCCTAGTGCAAGGACTTTACATACCATAGAAACTCTTGCAAACCGCTATGGTATGGTTTCCTCACGATGTTTTCCTTCACCGTTATAGTGCGTGGTGATTGACTATACCTATGACTCCGAAAAGACAGTATGCCCTGAGATTTGAGTCCGCGACCACCACATCCGCAGCCGCTTCTGAGGGTTCTCTGTGATTAGAAGGAGTTCGAATGTTCGAATCTTTTTATTTAATTTTGAAGAAACTTATGTAAAACTGCACGAATGTGCCTATGTAATTGAATCCTCTATGATACGTAACCATAGACACTTATGTATAACTGCGCGAATGTGCCTATGTATTCTTAGTAATTGAATCCTATATCTTACGTAACCACAGACTAAATTCGGAGTAAATAATAAGTGTCATAGAGAAGTATTGATTTTAAAAGTAGCAAACTTATAACTTTCGGACGTCGAACATACAGAGGAGAATGCCCATTTTACTATGGAACTTGGTATCTGTGTAAAGACTTTTGTCCCTCAATGAAACCTATTTTTTTGTGTAGAGAAAAGTATAAACTTTCAATAAAAATAAACATAATTACGTCCCAGGCCCGGAGTTCTTGGAGAAATGAACTTGAAGTGCAGTCACTCTGGTAGCCCCATTTGTAGTAATGGCTGACGTATTATAAAATGAGATGATAATTACTTTATTTTATAAAAATCTGTCGTCCGGGTTAAAACAGGAAAACGTTTAAGGACAAACCATAAAAATGGTATAATGAATTTTAAGCAGTATCGGTATCGGGGTCAACGGTATTTTTTACCGATACCATGAATAGGCATTCTTCTTTCCCCCAAATTTTCGAAAAGAGTAACCTCCTGGTCCGTTATTAGCTGGTCACCATGCCCTTTTCATTACTGAGGTAAAAAAAGCCATGACACATTTATATTTCTCAAAATAACTGTTTATGTCATCAATGACGAAATACTAGCTTTGAATCCTTACAAATAGGTTAATCGGAAACAATCGGGAATGTTCGGGACACTTCGGCACTATAATGTTTTCAGTTGAATGAAAGCTTCGAGTATCTATACATATAATACAATTGTAACCGATCGATGTCTGTACATGGAAGATAACTGAGAAAAACTAATATGGGGATCTGTATTTACGTAATAGAACCCAAAACAATGATTTTTTGAAATTTAGTCTGTTTGAGTTATACAGGGTATATCAAGACCGCGACCGAAAACGAAGCCAGGAGGTAGTATTAGTGATATCAAACACAATGCAAGTAAAAATTTTACAAAAAAAATCGTCAATTTTTTTGTTATTTTTTACATATCGTCGTATTTGAGTGATTAAACATAGTTTTTCTAAAATAATGACGTACATCGCTTAATTTTTAAACACGCAATGGTACGTAAGGGTTTAAGTTACTATTTTTGCAAAAACTAGGTATTTACCCCTCAAAAACGATAATTTTTAAAAAAATGTAAAAAAAAGTCTGTCGCTTATTTTGCAAAATTTTTAGTTGCATTGTGTCTGTAGCCGCTATGACTACCACCTGGCTTCGTTTTCGGTCGCGGTCTTGATATACCCTGTATAATAGAATTGTAACCGATTGATGTCTGTATATGGAAGATAAATGAGAAAAACTAATATGATTAAACTGACAATGATTTTTAGATTTTTTGTCTGTTTGTGTTATATATTTTTGTTCGTAATGTTGGTAGCTAGCATAGTGAAAATTGAATCTTAGTGTGGGGTTAGGACTATGTACGTGACTGTTGGGTGTATTTATTTATTTATTTAATTATTAAACAACAAATTGCTATAAATTCCGCTGGTCACCGAAAGTATATTTAGTTATTACCCGTCTAAAACCAGTTTGAGTGGAATTCAATATTCCTAAACATTTTTTTAATATCCTTTTTCAAATAATTCGTACATTGGACAACGTGTCAAATGTCAGCCAATTAGATGGCAGAAAAAGGTTGCCCGGCACCGCCATTTTTATTTACATTTTGAAGTACCAGCGCTGCCTTTATTCTATAAATACATTTAACTTACTTTGATATGGAACCTTAACAAACAAACCATTACGTAATAACCTGATTTTCATTGATACCACCAACTCTTTCGCACACCAGATAAACACATCTCCCATCTCAGTCTTGAAACTAGAACACCGGATTCGGAGTACGATAAATAATTCATGAATTTCTTCAAAAATATCGGGAAAAGTTTGAAGGAATAATTGTCGAACCTTGAACAGGTTTCATAGAAAACAAAGGAATGTAAACAATTTAATGGCGAGACGAGCACGCCATTCGCCTGATGGTAAGCGATACGACCGCTCATGGACAGTAGCAAAACCAAACACCATGAATTACAAAGCAATTGGCATTCCACTGCACTCGCCATCCTGAGATGTTAAGTCTCATTATGTCTAGTTACTCTGGCTACAATGTCCTTCAAACCGAAACACAACAGTGCATTTACGAGTACACTGCTGTTTGACAAATAATGAGAAATAGACATTACGGTGGAACCCAGGCGGCCTCTCAGATATAAGAGACCTATCTGCTTTTCTATGTATGTAATACATATAATGGAAATGTTTAGAAATCTCTACAGTTTGCAGGTTTCCTCACGATGGTTATCGTATAGCTATGTAGATAATGGTTTCTTAGATTTACCCGAATGTTACACATTGAAATAAAACTATTTTTTACGGATTTCATCGCGATTTGGTTTAATTTTTACATTTCTTAACGGACTGAACCTGCCCCGTAACCACGAAAGCTGTAAAGCAATCGAAACGTGTCGGGAAGTTAAAAAATGTACAAATTAAACCAAATCGCGATAAAATCCGTAAAAAATAGTTTCATTTCAAAGCTACGTAGATGTCAACCGACAGACATCTAACAAACATGTTTACTTGTCTTCCCGATTTTACATACGTAAACTCACGCCTTTTTCCCAGAAGGGGTAGGCAGAGCTGCCACCAGTGCCACGTTTCGCCCTTGTTCCGTCCCACGATGTAAAATTCGATCCGCCAATTATACTTTTTATGTGTGTGATTTTCTTTTTATTTTTATTTTTTGTGTGTGTGCAATAAAGTGTATATAAATAAATAAATGTGATGGGGCGAGCCTATCGCCATATCGGGCATTCCTATCTCCCGTATAACCCGAGAATCGAACTCCAGACCTATAATATTCGTACCGTAGTACAACTGCCACCGAGGCAGTCAAGTCTTGATTGCGATGTCATATTTATTTATAGATCTATTTTCTATATGAACTGTATGGCCTAACCCCTCTCAATCGCACTCTCGATTGTAGAGGAGGCCCGTGCCAGTGAGACGTGTATAGATAGAGATTGACTATGTTGATCCAATTTCGATGTTATTTTTGATTTTCAAATGCAATTTATTCTTTGACGTCTATGAATTCGTATTCAAATATTCGGAAATCTGTAAACATGTCGGTTTTGTACGGCTATTTTTATTGTATGAAATATTTATTTAGAGTTACATCCCGCCCCTCCCGTCTCATTCACAGTCAAGGCATGTAATCCAGCCCCATCCCTTTGAGTGTAAAGTAACAAATATTTAAATTCCTTCCTCATTCCATGGGAACACTACATTTTTCGGGATAAAAAGTAGCCTAAGTGTTAATCCAGGGTGTCAGCTACCTCCATACCAAATTTCATTGAAATCTGTTAAGCCGTTTCTCAGTTCATCGCGCACAACCGCTCAGACAAACCGACAAAAATTCTAAAAAAATATTGTTTTGGGTTCTATTACGTTAGTACAGACCCCCCATATTAGTTTTCTCATTTATCTTCCATGTACAGACATCGATCGGTTACAAAATTATAATGTATAGATTAAGATAGTCCTACACTTGATTTTACATTGGATATTCACATACAAAGTCCTGACCCCACACTAAGATCGAGTCTTGTGTCGTATCAGAAACTGCGAGAGACTTTTCGCTTTCACAAACAGACCCGAAACAAATACCTGTGGTTCACACACATTTGTCTGTTCTGGAATCGAACCCGCGGCCTCTCGTTTGCAGCTGACATCTAACAGTGCCATGGAGGCTGTCAAAAGAACACAGAATATAGACTTAATATGAATTGGCCAGAGCTTCTCAAAGTTGGTCAAGCGCCCCTTTTTGAGCGCTGAAGATAACCAGAGGGCAGAGGAGAGGAAAATAAAGTCTTGATACTTCCATACAAGGAACAGATTCACGATTTATGTTGACTTACACTTGCAATAATGGTTTTATTATTTAATATTCAAAGTTACATACAGCGCCATCTGTTGGGCCTATAAGCCGATCCATCCACGCTATTAATTAATAGCTGTCATGGCCTCCCTTGCGAAATTCTCGTGAACTGTGAAGCATGTGTAAAATATATACATAAACTCACGCCTTTATCCCAGAAAGGGTAGGCAGAGGCGCCTCTAGGACACCCACATTTCGCCTTGTATGTTCCGTCCCATGATGTTTTAGGGGGCGAGCCTATCGCCATATCGGGCACAAATTCCTGACTCCGGGCTGATAATGAATACAAAAACCCAACATCACTTTGCCCGAACCGGGGTTCGACCCAGAGACCTCAGCTTTGTAGTTGTACCACATTACAATTTCGCCACCGAGGCAGTGTGTAAAATATAAAACTATGTAAATGTCTCAACAATAAGTGTATCACAGTTACTAATTTAAATACTGCTTTTTTTTACTTTTGAGTTTTGACCCATCACACCAACAAAGACTTGAAAGGATATAACCTCCTCTGAAGTCGGTTAAAAACCTATTGAGTTAGTGATGAACAGTTAGTGCAACAACGCGCAGTTACGCTTTCACGTGAAAACTACTCAACCGATCATCATGAAACTTTGTACACATATTCTTGGAGGTATTAGAAGTAACATAGGATACTTTTTATGAAAAATTAATTATTTTTAACGAAAAAAATGTTTGTCAACAAAATGTGCGCGATGAACTCAGAAACGGCTGAACGGATTTCAATGAAATTTGGTACGGAGGTAGCTGACACCCTGGATTAACACTTAGGCTACTTTTTAGCCGCAAGTGTTCCAGTGGGATGAGGCAGGAATTCCGACATATTTGTTACTTTATACAGGGTATATCAAGACCGCGACCGAAAACGAAGCCAGGAGGTAGTATTAGTGATATCAAACACAATGCAAGTAAAAATTTTACAAAAAAAATCGTCAATTTTTTTTTTGTTATTTTTTACATATCGTCGTATTTGAGTGATTAAACATAGTTCTTCTAAAGAATGACGTACATCGCTTAATTTTTAAACACGCAATGGTACGTAAGGGTTTAAATTACTATTTTTGCAAAAACTAGGTTTTTACCCCTAAAAAACGATGATTTTTTAAAAATTGTAAAAAAAAAACCGTCGCTTATTTTGCAAAATTTTTAGTTGCATTGTGTCTGTAGCCGCTGAAACTACCACCTGGCTTCGTTTTCGGTCGCGGTCTTGATATACCCTGTATACTGAAAGGGATAGTATTGGACTGGATTACATGCCTTGAGCAAGAATGAGACGGGACGGGACGGGTCGGGATGGGAAATTCCAAATAAAGTTAATTTCAAGTAAAGATAATGACGCAGACGAAGTTTGCGGGCAGAAGCTAGAAGAGTATAGTTAGAGGAGCTAAAATTGATTTATAAGTAAAAGAATTGAAATTCAAATATATTTGAAAAAAGAACTTTATTATTCTATTCTGCGAACAGTGTTTATAAAGGGAACTCTGTGATACATTTGCGCCTTCAAAAACGTAGATACTTTTTGTTCTTAATGTTGGTAGCACTGCTATATTAGTGAAAATCAAACTAATTATTTATCAACAAAGTATAAATTCCGTACCGAAAGTATATTTAGTTATTAACTTATTATCCATCAAAAATGACTTCGGGTAGAATTCAATAGCCCTAAACAATTTTTTTATTTCAAATAACTTGAGCATGTTGAACAACCTGTCAAATGTCGGCCAATAGGAAGGCAGAAAAAACCGAACCACCATTTTTATCTACATTTTGAAGTACCAGCGCTCCCTCTATATTACAAATACTCTAATTCTGCAATTCCCTCCTACGCTGATCCTTAAGGAGATAAACCATCACTTCTAATTTCAACTATATCATTTCTGAGATAAAGTTCAAATTCCCTTGCAAGGAATCCAAAGCTGTTGTTTACATTAGCCTGCAAAATGACTTTTGCGCTCACCAGTGGCGCTAGTGTGCTCTATCCTTCGAAATTCTCTTTGAAAAACATTAGTTCCGATTTCCGCCACCCGTAACCATAATTATGCAGTATTGTATGCAAATATAAGCCTTATATATAGGCAGTATTGCAGCTAAGCTTCAGTGCTCGGACGCATTCGAACCAAAACACTCGTCAAATTCTTTTTAAGAATGAGTGTACTTCTCTTAGTCGCTGTTTTGGCTTTCGCCGTATATAAATATTTTTCTAAAACGAAAATATTATGGCGGAGACAGAACAAATACGGGAAAGAGGAGGTTGAGGTTCTAAAGGAAGCACCCGGGCCTACACCTTTACCTGTGGTGGGCAGTTTACATCTTTTGGGAACCCACGAGTCCCCTTTTCAAGCGTTTACTGAATTGGCAAAGGAATATGGGGATATCTTCAGTATAAAGCTGGGGTCCGCTAAGTGTTTGGTGGTTAACAACCTATCCTTGATTAGAGAGGTTCTCAACCAGAATGGGAACTTTGTGGCGGGGAGACCAGATTTCCTGAGGTTCCATAAGCTCTTCGCCGGAGACAGGAATAATTGTGAGTATTTTTGTTTTTTTAAACACTATTTTTTTTTATCCCAATTTTTTTGTTTTTAACACTCACATAGATTAATACACAGATAAAGTATTTCTTTTGCACATACAAATAAATTTGAATACAACCTGTAAATTATGTTTAAATTGAAACACTAAAAATCCTTTCCAGATTTGAGATTAAATAATTTAAATATTAGGAGTAAAAAAATAACTAAACACAATAAAAAATTATATTTAGCCCGCCATATCGCTATTCGAAATTTTAAACTGTGTCATCAATTCTCGATTTCTATATTTTAAATTGCCGCGTTCTTTTTTTGAATTTCACCAATCACTTTTTTCGTGTCATCTATCGAACAGCAAGGATTTTCAGTGTTTCCTTTGCGCAAAAAATTAAAATCACTCACCACATTTTTCTCGACGTAACACGACACTAAGGGTTTTAAAATACACAACCTTACTTCGCGAAGTTTGTTTCAACACTGATTGGTTGTTGGGTGGCAGTAGGCTGTTCAAAAGGGTTTACAAAACATTTCCTTTGACTACGCTAATATTAAAAATCTATTATAAGTATTGTTGGAAAATTCGCAGACTTCTCGTGTTTTTTACGCTTGAACACATTTTTTTTTCTGTCTGTTATCGATTGATATTTCTTTTTATCAGTTATTTTAAAAATGCATGTTGTTTTGTAACCTCTCTCAATCGTACTCTCGATTGTAGAGAAGGCCCGTGCCCTGCCGTGGGACGTTTATGGGCTGATACAAATACAGTATTTTAAAGTAAGAGCACCTATTACGTATTTTCCTTAGAGTCAGTATTTATAATATAGAGAGAGCCATACATTTGCGCCTTCAAAAACGTACATATTTTTTTTCGTAATGTTGGTAGCACTGCTATATGAGTGAAAATTGAATTAATTATTTAATAATTAATTGCTATAAATTCCGCTGGTAACCGAAAGTATATTTAGTTATTATCCGTCTAAAATGAGTTTGAGTGAAATTCAATAGCTCTAAACAATTTTTTTTTTCATTACGTCAAAAAGAGGTCTAGACTGAAGAATATTGTGATAATCTAAGTCCCATTACGACCATAGACCATGTCTCATTTATTTTTTACTAGGAGCAAAGGAAAAAGTTTTATACAGTCTCGTAACGCTTTAATACGTAAGACATCTAATCTTTATGGTTGAATAAAAACTTTGTTATTACCTGCGTGTATCGTATATACATGCATCACACCTTTTTCCTAGACGGGGTAGGCAGAGGTGCTGCCAGTGCGCCTCGCCGTGTATATTCCGTCCCACGATGTAATTGGCCGCTTATGCCATATCAGGAACAAATTCTTGACTCCGGGCTGACAATGAATAGAAAAATCTAATATCACTTTGTACCCGGGATTTGAACCCGAGACCTCAGCTTTGTATATTTGTAAAAAATATTACAGTGCATCTAACAGTTTTTATGACGCACAACGATCATCTATTTTATTTATATACATAACTGTTAAACTAGCAATAAAATAATATAAACATTTGACAACTAGATCAGAATTTGTTCTAAAAATTTCGCCGATGCAACATTTATACAAGGGCATGGAGTGTTAAAAATGCTAATGTAGATCTTGTTATTTATTATTTAAGTTGCCATGCAAAAAAAGGTCCGATTTCCCTAAATCCTTGGGCCCTTTTTTCCTAGAAGGGGCAGGCAAAGGTTCCCCTTGTAGCGACCAGGATACCCACGTTTTGCCTTGTATGTTCCGTCCCATGATGTGGAAGGCGAGTCTATCGCCATATCGGGCACAAATTCCTGACTCCAATAATAAATAGATAAATCCAATATCACTTTGCCCGACCCGTTATTCGTATCCGAGACCTCAACTAAAAATTTCGCAAAAAATTTAACCATTTTCTTTTCAAATTTTTTACTGATCGTCGTATTTGGGTGAAACACATAGTTTTACTAAAATAATAATGCACACCTTTTTATTTTTAAAGACGCAATGGTACCCAAAGGTTTAAATTACATTTTTCGCAAAAACTAGGTATTTACCACCCAAACACGACGATGTTTAAAAAATTGCCAAAAAAAACTCTCGCTATTTTTGCGAAATTTTCAGTTGTATTGTGTCTGTAACCACTAAAACTGCCACCTGGCTTTTTCGGTCGCAGTCTTGATATACCCTGTATAATTTAATATATTTCACATCACCCTATGTATATACAAAATTTGATTAAAATCTAAAAAGATTTTATGTCGAAAATCGTGAATGTTTTCACGATTTTTGGCCATCCCGTAAAATACGAGTATTTTCACACTAAGAACTTAGAATCGGTTCGGGAACTTACCTGAACGGTAAAAAGACTTGTACCTATAAGAGCTGATCAAAACCCTTAGAAACTAAAATAAGGATTTTATAATGGTTTCTTAGATTAACGCGAATGTTACACATTGAAATAAATGACCCCGCCCCGTGACCGCGTAAGCTGGAAAGCAATCGAAACGTCGTGAACTTAAAAAACGTAAAATTAAACCAAATCGCGATAAATTCCGTAGAAAATCCTTTATTTCATTTCATTATTTACAAAAGTACCAAGCAGGTTTTTTCCACACTTGGTACAATGTTACCTGGGGTGTTTAGAAATGTGTGGTTTAATTTTAATACCATATGTGAGTATAATGTGAATGAAATGAGATGTTTTGAAATCGAAACGTAATATTATTTTAGTTATAGAGTTTTGTCTTTCGAGATGACTTTTCAATCCAATTCGAGCGAAGAAGACAATATATTCGAGAACTCAATTAGGTTTTAAAACTGTTTATGAACACTGTATGTATTTTGAGTTCCTACTATCATTTTTAATCGCCTATAATTCCTCAGTTTACATATCGTACACAAGGTGTTACCTGATACGTGTTATCGTTAGACCTTTTAACGTCACGACTCATCACATAAAGTATAGGCAGAGACTTCAACCCGCCACTGCAACTCCTGTAAGCCGGGATCAACAGCACGCATTTTAATGACACCGAGCATTGAAGCTCAGCGAGTCTCCGGGAATGTCTAACTTGTCTTTAACCCGCAACGAAATCAATCACAAAGTTAAATTAATAGGAGTTGGAAATAAACTATTGACCACTGTAACAAAGCGGATGACAAAACAATGAACTAAAGAGGTAAATAACGCATAAAGTCTTTTACAGCCAGAGTAATGTTATACTTGATCCCAAAAACAGGCATAGACAGACATGAAACAATGCTGCATTATTAGAAAATCGGAACATACTCGACAGCCTCCGTGGTTGGTTAGACGCCGGCTGTGAAACGAAATACTACGAACCAAACATAAGCTTATGTTTGTGATCCACAAGTGTTATAAGTGTTAAAAGTTTTTTTTATCAGTCAAGCTATTGGTACACCATTGACTGCCCTCTCTTTTATCCTTCTCTTATTTCCATACCAAGGTAGTCGGTAAGAGATTGCTTCGAACGATACGACCGCCTTTTGTACTGCTATCTAATATATTTTTTTTTTTGTTAAGCTTCTGTAGTGTACAATAAAGAATAAATAAATAAATGTTTTTCCGATGTTATGACATCAAAAAGTCTCTCGTAATTTCTGATACTCAATACCTATCCCTACTAATATTATAAATGTGAATGTAAGTTTGTTAATTACGCTTTCACGCGAAAACTACTCAACCGATCAAATACTTGTAATATTCTTGGAGGTATTAGAAGTAACATAGGCTACTTTTTATCCCGAAAAGTTTATTGTTCTTGTGGGATGAAGAAGGAATTCCGATATATTTACTATCTTTTTATACTCAAAAGGATGGTATGGGACTGGATAACATTCCATTAGTGAGAATGAGACGGGGCGGGCGGGATATGACGGGACGGGACGGTATGGGAGATTACAAATAAAGTTAACCACGCGGACGAAGTTTGCGGGCAGAAGCTAGTAAATAAATAAATACACCCAATAGTCACACACAGTCCTGACCCCACACTAAGATCGAGTCTTGTGTCGTATCAGAAACTACGAGAGACTTTTCGGTCTCACAAACACCCATCGAAACAAATACCTGTCGTTCACACAAATACGTATTTGTCTCGGTCCGGGGATCGAACCCGCGGCCTCTCGTTTCACAAGCGTCTAACCAACTGCGCCACGGAGGCTGTCATGTATGACAATGACAATTAATGACAGTTCAAACGAAAGATGTATGTATGGTTACCCCAATGGAGCATAGGCGTGAGTTTATGTATGTATGTATGCATGTAAATCTAGATATGGGAGATCTGGGTCAATGGTCTTTCACTGGTGGTATGTCTTTCATATGAGAGGCCGCCTGGGTACCACCGCAATGTCTATTTCTCCAACAAACAGCAGTGTAAATACACTGTTGTGTTCCGGTTTGAAGGACATTGTAGCTAGAGTGACTTAACATCTTATGTCTCAGGATGGCGAGCGTAGTGGAATGCCAAGCATTGCTTTGTTGCTTTGTTTGGTTTTGCTAATGTTAAAAAAATGGAAATAACTTATATTTCGTTATTTGTGTCAGAAAATTGCTAAGTCAAAAGTACCCTGAACCGATGAGAATGCATTAAGAGTTTTACGAAAGTAATTTGCTATTAATGAGCGAACTGGAGTTCCATAGTCTGCCTACTCTATAGGATACAGGAGTGACGATTATTATTTTACATACGTAAATAATTGCGCAGTTGGTTAAACGCCTGCAAAACGAGAGGCTGCGGGTTCGATCCCCGCACCGAGACAAATATTTGTGTGAACCACAGGTATTTGTTTCGGGTCTGGGTGTTTGTAAGACCCCGTCCCGTGTCATCCTCACTAGAGTAAAAAAGTAACAAACATATCGGAATTCCTTCCTCATCCGACAGGAACACTACATTTTTCGGGATAAAAAGTGATGCCTAAGTGTAGCCTAAGTGTTAATCCAGGGTGTCAGCTACCTCCACACCAAATTTCATTGAAATCCGTACAGACAAACAGGCAAACAGACAAAAATTCTAAAAATCATTGTTTTGGGTTCTATTACCTTAATACGGACCCCCATTTTAGTTTTTCTTATTTATCTTCCATGTACAGACATTGATCGGTTACAAATTTATATGTATAAATATGAACTTTCCATTTTGGTACATTAGTAAATTGCCAAATTTTAAATTATAGGTTTTCGTCTTTCATGTACTAGGAAAGCATGAATATATGTATTCTATTCATAATACGTATTAGTGGCGAAGGCTCCATGGAAGCCAATTCCCGCCGGGTTCCCTTTTGTAATTTATCATTACACTATAAACAAGCAATATATTCAAACTTATTTATTTAATATCAAAACTCAATTATTATTTTTTACATTCAACGACATCTGTCGGCCAGATACGTAAATATTACTAGGAAGCGGCACGGTAAGCCCTTTTTACATTGCGACGCGCTGCGACCTCTGGCGATTTCCTGTAAAATTGTTCGGCTTATTCAATAACACTAGCGCGGCCCGTGCGCCGCCGCCCGCCGCCGCCCCGCCGCCACCGCGCCGCCGCCGCGCCGCCCCTTACGCATTGTATAGTATGCAACAAACCACGCAAAATTGTACCTTAAATTTATAATGATTTAAGGTTCAATTTACGTTAAAAAAGCAAGAAATAAGCCGGAGCTTCTCCGGCATTTCGTGTGTACTTACGTATAGATATTACTTATTATAATAGCGAAATGCGGAGTCTAATGTATTTATAAGTGTTGTATTTACATTTTTACAATATATTCATGGTTCATGCATTTAGTTTTAAATGTTTTTAATTACAAACTGTGTAATATTAATATTATGGTTTTAATGGAAATTACTAATCGTTAGGAGCGTACTAATATGTTTAGATTGTCGATTTTACAAATAAAGTTAGTGTTTAGATTTTAGGACGTGCTCGACCCTCGCCTGATTAATACATTGTCTTACTATTGTTACAACTGATTAATGCGGGGCTACCGTACTTGTTAACATTGAGTCTAGGTTTTTATTTCTTTTATATTAATCTTATATTCACGTGCGGTTTAGAAATATACTTTTTTATTTTTCTCATTATGTAAGCATGGTTTAGTTTTTATTTCATGGACATTGTAAATATTGTATAAGTACATAGGTAACGAAAATATTAAAATTTAATTGACGGCCGCAATAGGCAGATGCCACAATATCACTTACCAAATGAAACCCAATAATTTGGTTTGGTGAGTAAGATTCTCGGAGAAATAATTTGCTGGTGGGAGGATATTTGCAAAGGTCCGAATATAAGGACACACGTGCATAAATGTGTCGCGTTTTGCGTTCATTCTGTGAAACATCACACAGTAAATTTGATCTCTATTCGGACTGCACTACGCTTACTATCAGTCGCATTGTAGTCATTTCGTAATCCCTTAACCCTACTAATATTATAAATGTGAATGTAAGTTTGTTTGTTACGCTTTAACGCAAAACCACTCAACCGATCATCATGAAACTTTGTAGACATATTCTTGGAGGTATAAGAAGTAACATAGGCTACTTTTTATCCCGAAAAGTTTAGTGTTTCCGTGGGATGAAGAAGGAATTCCGATATATTTGCTACTTTTTCATAAGTACTCAAAAAGATGGGATGGGACCGGATTACATTCCATTAGTGAGAATGAGACGGGGCGGGCGGGATATAACGGGATGGGACGGGACGGGATGGTAGATTTCAAATAAAATTAACCACGCAGACGAAGTTTGCGGGCAGAAGCTAGTAACAGGATAAAGAAAATAAACATATTTTGTGACTTGAGCTTCGGCTTCCCTTTTAAAAAATGTCACCCTTCGCCACTGATACGTATAAAGATTTCGCCTTTCATGTACCAGGAAAGCATGAAGTTGACAGAGATATATGAATTCATAATATGTAAGAGATATATGAATTCATAATATGTATAAAGAACTAGCAATTTTGCTACGTTAGAAAAACAAATTTTAAATGAAACCTTGCAAGCGAGTACCAGGAGCACACGAAATTGACGGAGATCTTTTTTTTCTATTTCTTGTGTATTATAGACCGATATAAATATTAAAGTATTGGGAATTACCGAGTCAGCTTGATTCAAACGCAGTATCACATTTCAGTAGGAAATATTGTATTCCAACACACGCTTAATATTTCGATAATTGTCATATTGACCTAAATTATTCGCTTACGCATTTTTAATAACATTAATACATAGTTAGTCCCGGGCAAATTGATATTGGATTTTTCTATTCATTATCAGCCCGGAGTCACGAATTTTCGCTCGATATGGCGATAGGCTCACATCGTGGGACGAAACGCAAGATAAAACGTCGATTTTCTTGTAGCACCTCTGCCTACCTCTTCTGGGAAAAAGGCGTGATGTTTGTGTGTGTAGACAATAATTATTCTTGTTTTGAAAGCAACGCTAGTATCTTGCCCGTTCTTCTCTGGTGAAGACAGCCTTGTGAACCGGATGGTAGTGGAAAAAAGTGACTGAATCTAAATGATGTATGACATTTCATGGATTCATACATACATACATAAACTCACGCCTTTATCCCCGAAGGGGTAGGCAGAGGCGCCACCAGGACACCCACGTTTCGCCGTGTATGTTCCGTACCATGATGTGATAGGGGGCGAGCCTATCGCCATATCGGACACAAATTCCTGACTCCGGGCTGATAATGAATAGAAAAATCCAATACCACTTTGCCCAACCCGGGACTCGAACCCGAGACCTCAGCTTTGTAGCCGTACCGTAATACAACTACGCCACCGAGGCAGTATTCATGGATTCAATAAAAATATTTTATTTCTCTCAAAAACAGTACTAATAATTGATTCAGTTATTCAAGTATCACACACCTTAGGCGATTAAAGCATCGCAAAAAGAATACGAAAGCAAAAAAGACTTTAAAACAAACGGCGCGTATAGTTAAAGAAAAAAATGAATGCGTGTAATATTATTTGTATGGGGTTCTGTATAAGTATTTAAGTAGAATTTTTTGGCGAGACGAGCATGCCATTCGCCTGATGGTAATACGAATCAAGGACAGAGAAAACCAAACAAAACCATGAATTACACCGAAACAAATATTTGTTTAATCAACATGTATTTGTTTCGGGTCTGGGTGTTTGTGAGACCGAAAAGCCTCTTGTAGTATGATACACGACACAAGACTCGGTCTTTGTGGGGTCAGGACTATGCATGTGACTGTTGGGTATATTTATTTAATTACAAAGCAATGCTTGGCATTTCACTGCGCTCGCCATCCGGAGACATAATTAAGTGTAATTATGTCCAGTAGTTACTCTGGCTACAATGTCCTTCAAACCGAAACACAACAGTGCATTTACACTGCTGTTTGGAGAAATAGACATTGCGGTGGTACCTACCCAGGCGGCCTCTCACATATGAGAGACTGAGGGTTTTGTTATTTCAATTTTACCTGCGGATCTCTAACCGTGTGTGGTCTTGGTTAATGATTCGGAAAATTCAGTCGAATAGAACGTGTGTTTTTGTTGTCTATGGTGTAAATTGTAAACAAACCATAATTTTGAAACACTATTGATCTAGAAATAACGTGTGTGTGGATTGGGAGGTCCTGGGTTCGAGTTCCATTTCCACTTTTTCGATTGTTTCGTCTTAAGCGTTTGAAAATAAACACTTTACGGAATTAATTCACGAGTATGGTTGTGTTTTTAACTTCCCAACGTTTCATAGACTTTACTATAAAACGGTTCTGTTAAGAAAATGCAACCATTTTTATCCCAATGCCGCCACACAAGTGCGTTTGCGCAAACGCGAGTTTACACCAGTCTCGAATTGAAAGACACGAAGTTTGCGCAGTTATTTGCCCACACACGTTCCAGTATACTGGTGCAAACTCAGACTTGCACAGCTATATTGTTACATGTGTGGCTGCGATTAGAAACAACTGAAAAAAGTTAGGACCAAAATTAACAGCCTCCGTGGCGCAGTTGGTTAGACGCCGGCTGTGAAAGGTTTGGCCGCGAGACAAATGTTTGTGTGAACCACAAGTATTTGCTTCAGGTCTGGGTGTTTGTGAGACCGTAAAGTCTCTCGTAGTTCCTGATACACGACACAAGACTCGATCTTAGTGTGGGGTCAGGACTATGTATGTGATTGTTGGGTGAATTTATTTCTTAATTTATTTAGAGCCGTAATGAAAATCCTTGCTTATTTTTAATTCTATAATTTCTTTGTCCACAGCCCTGGCTTTATGCGACTGGTCGAACCTGCAGCTTCGGAGGAGGAACCTAGCGCGTCGTCATTGCGGACCCAAACAACACACAGACTTTTACGCACGAATAGGATCAGTAGCTACCTTCGAATCTTTCGAGCTGGTCCAAACTTTGAAAGCTGTCACTCAAAACTCAGAATCCAGTATCAATTTGAAACCTTATTTAATGACGACAGCTATGAATATGTTCAGCCATTACATGTGCTCTGTCAGGTTCGACGAAAACGATACCGAGTTCAGGAAAATCGTCGATCACTTCGATGAGATATTCTGGGAGATCAATCAAGGTTACGCTGTTGATTTCCTGCCGTGGTTAGCTCCGTTTTACAAGAAACACATGGACAAATTATCAGGATGGGCCCAGGATATCAGGAGCTTCATTTTATCCAGAATCGTTGAGCAAAGGGAGCTGAATTTGGAAGTGGACGGGCCTGAAAAAGATTTCCTCGATGGACTGTTAAGGGTTTTAAAAGAAGATGCTAGTGTGGACAGGAATACCATAATTTTCATGCTTGAAGACTTCTTGGGAGGTCATTCGTCGGTTGGAAATTTGGTTATGCTATGTCTGACAGCTGTTGCCAGGGATCCAGAGATTGGAAAGAGAATACGAGCAGAAATCGAAGCAGTTACTAAAGGTAAAAGACCTGTGGCTTTGACTGATCGTTTAAGCCTTCCATATACAGAAGCAACCATTTTAGAATGTCTTAGATACGCATCCTCCCCTATAGTACCTCACGTAGCGACAGAGAACGCTAAAATCAACGGTTATGGCGTGGAGAAAGGTACAGTTATCTTCATAAACAACTACGTTCTTAACAATTCGACTGAATACTGGAGTAACCCAGAAACATTTGACCCTAGTAGGTTTTTGGATAGAACAAAAGTCAGAACGCGTAGGAACTCACAATGTGATTCTGGTATGGAATCGGACAGCGAAAGGTCACCATCCAAAGAGGTTGAATCGGAAATTTACTCCGTTAAGAAGAATATACCACATTTCATCCCTTTCAGTATTGGAAAAAGGACTTGCATTGGTCAAACTCTGGTCACGACTATGAGTTTCACTATGTTTGCGAATATCATGCAAGAATTCGACGTAGGGGTCGAAAATTTAGAAGATTTGATCCAGAAACCGGCGTGTGTTGCTCTCCCGAAGGACACTTACAACATGTACTTGATCCCAAGAAAGCATTAATTCGGAATTTGATGTGTTTGGTACAATGTTGCAATTGTAGACGCCATCTTGGATTTTATTTTTGTAAAGATTTCTTAGAGTATTTATACAAAATTGAGGGAGCGTTTTCATACATTTACGTCGTCAAAAACGTAAATATTTTTTGGTCGTAATGTTGGTAGTACTGCTGTATTTGTAAAAGTTAAACTATTTAACGAAAATAGCTATTAATTGTTGGTAACCGAAAATATATTTAGTTATTAACCATGTAAAACGAGATTGAGTGGAATTCCTCTACATGATAAATACTCTTTACTGCCGTACTCAAAGACATTATATGTCAATTAAATAATAATATTAAATAAATAATAAATACACCCAACAGTCACACTAAGATCGAGTCTTGTGTCGTGTATCAGAAACTACGAGAGACTTTTCGGTCTCACAAACACCCAGACCCGAAACAAATGGTTCTCACAAACATTTGTCTCGGTGCGGGGACCGAACCCGCGGCCTCTCGTTTCACAGGCGGCGTCTAACCAACTGCGCCACGGAGGCAAATCATTACTTAGTGTAGAGTTTACAAAGATAATCTATACTAAGGAACGATTTGATTGACATTAAACGTCTCTGAGGGCGGCCGTAAGATATTTGTATGAAAATTCAATCCGTGGTTAAAGTTAAAATATAATGAAATTACAATTATTTAACTGTTCAATTTGTGTTTGGATATTCAAAATTATTGTTTAATTGTGTCCATTGCTAATTCCATATTTTTATAGCAACTTATATTTTTTGTTTTTAATATATCTAACAGAATTTGAAAATTTATAAATAATGACTCATGCAGGAATTCTATTGTTTCCTTTGATTAAAAAAAAAATATAGAATTTTTCGATTTCAAATTTGTTATGTAACAAAAAAAGCGCATTGTACCAAGTTATGTTTCGCTCCAGCTATTTATTACCGAAAATAATGTATAGGATACATTCGCTTCAAACGCATTTATAGATCCATAGATATTTTTGGGTATTTCTATAGTTAAGTCATAGACAATAAAATCTTTCTTATTAAAAATTGGCGCCAAATTGTCAAACGGGTTGAATAAAATCGCAGGGGTTAATAGAAATTAAAGTTAATACTGTTTTAAGATTTAAAAACTATTCGTTTATAACACAGTCCTTCTAGAATTTCGAAGCTAATATGATTTCCAATGTATAAATTATAAATTAATAGTTTAAAGCATGATAATTTTGGTTCTAATCACCCCTGAGTTTCTATTTAACACACAATTATGTGTTAGACTGTTTATGTTATTCCTCTGTCATTTTGTTTTTTATTTTCTCAAATGTCATTTTTTTGTTTCTGGAGGGAAAAGCTCTTATTAAACGCTTTAATATTTTTGGCGCACATTCGTAAAAACAGGTACCTACTCAAATAACAAAGAAATTTTTTTTTCAACATTTTAATGGTAAAAAATTAAATGCAGGTGAAATATACCGAGTATATCAAGACTTCGACCGAAAGCGAAGCCAGGTGGAAGTTTTAGTGGTTACACACAATGCAACTAAAAAATTTGCAAAAAAAAGCGATAGATCTTTTATTGCAATATTTAAAATACCATCGTGTTTGGGTTGTAAATACCTAGTTTTGGCGAAATTAGTAATTTAAGCCCTCGCGTCCCATTGGGTTTTTTAAAACAAAAACGTGTACATAATTACATTAGGAAAACGATGTATTTATCAACGAAAAACTACGATCAGAAATATAAAAAAAAGTTTTTTTTTTTTTTTGCGAAATTTTTAGTTGCATTGTGTCCGAAGTCACTAATACTACCACCTGGCTTCGTTTTCGGTCGCAGTCTGAATATACCCTGCATGTATACATATTTTTTTCTGCAAACTCGTTTGCTTACATATCAATTTTTTGTTTAAGATGTGCGTTATAACCTTTTTACGGCAAAAATATCTTCAGTTTTTTTTATGAAACAAAACTATACTTTACAAATGGAACAAAAAAATGATATTTATAAATGGAATAATTATTTTCGAGTCCAATTATGTCGTAATTCTGCATAGCCCACTGCTGGGCATAGGCCTTCAATTAAGAGTCCACGCTGGCCTAACGCGGGTTGGTAGTCCAAATCGTTACAAAATTGTAACAACTAACAACGGTTGCTAGTTGTTACAATTTTGTTAGAATTACTAAATATTGTGAATGTTTGTGTAGTTTAATATAGTTTAGTAAGCAATGTGATTCGTAGAGTTATTTAGAAGAAACTGAAATTAAAACATTAATGAGCAATTTATGATTTGTTTTTTTTCTCGCACCTTTTGTAATATATCTAAGGCATTTAACGTATGCCTACAACCTTGAGGGGGTAGGCAGCTGTGATAAACGCAAAGTAACATTCTAATTATTGTATTGCGATCCTATTGCCAATCCAAGAAGCAATCCAGACACTAATTATTATCCCGGAAACTGACAAATACGACATTCATTTAACAAAAAAACTTGCACAAAGATTTCTCTTCCTTTTAAATACAAAATTAACTCATTTCGATTTCGAGTTATTACATACATACATAAACTCACGCCTTTATCCCCAAAGGGGGTAGGCAGAGGCGCCGCCAGGACACCCACATTTCGCCTTGTATGTTCCGTCCCACGATGTGATAGGGGGTGAGCCTATCGCCATATCGGCCACAAATTCCTGACTCCGGGCTGATAATGAATAGAAAAATCCAATATAACTTTGTCCGACCCAGGACTCGAACCCGAGACCTCAGCTTTGTAACGGTACCGTAATACAACTACGCCACCGAGGCAGTCAGTAATTAGATATACTAATTCAATTAGTATATCTAAATAGTGCATATAAATACACCCAACAGTCACACACATAGTCCTGGTACACTAACAAACAACTTATGTGTATATAATGACTACGAGACTTCGGTCTCACAAACACCCAGACCCGAAACAAATGCCTGTGGATCACACAAACTTTAGTCTCTATGTAAGGATCGAATCTTGATAACCTATTTATTACCTTCTAAGCTTTTAGCCTGTAATGGCATATTTTGTCAACAGGAAGAAGAAAGAGAAAGAGAAGAAAATAAATAAATAAAATAAATACACCCAACAGTCACATACATAGTCCTGAGCCCACACTAAGATCTAGTCTTGTGTCGTGGGTACCAGGAACTACGAGAGACTTTTCAGTCTCACAAACACCCAGACCCGAAACAAATACTTGTGTTTCTCACAAACATTTGTCTAGGTGCGGGGATCGAACCCGCGGCCTCTCGTTTCACAGGCGGCGTCTAACCAACTGCGCCACGGAGGTTGTCAAGAAAGAAGAAAGAAAGAGAAAAGAAGAACAGAAAGAGCTTCCCTCCCCTTCTCTTAAAAATGTCTTCCGAACCGAGTAATAGAGAAAACGAATGACGTTTTTTATTTTAATTTATTTATTTATTAAAATACAAAGTAATATTAAAATGTATTTATAGGTCCCACGAAACCGTATTTCGGTTTGACCGTGGAATCACGGTTGAATGTGAATCTCACTTTAACTTATCCATAAAATAAACAATTAAACAAATCAAACATTTAAAAAAGCTATATATTCTCAACTCAACTCGTCAACTCTGATAACATAAATACAAACCATAGTGGTTTCCTGATGTTTTCTTCTAACATACTTGAAACTTTCTTAAGCATGTTAAATAAACTAAAAAAACAAAAAATAAAACTAAATAATATTGTATAGAGTAGGAATCATTATTAGATGGTTTTTAAATTTTCTTTTGAAGCATGAATGCTTGGGATCAATCCTGATTACAGGAGGTCCGAGGCAGACTGCAAAAAATATATGGTAACCGTTTTTTAATTGTTCTGTCACCATAGTAGTTCGTCACTCTTGGCATGAATCGTTAAATCAGAAATCGAGAAAACCAATACGTTCGTCACTGTTCTTTCCTACGTAATACGGAAATTGGTAGGTCTCCCTATGTGAGAGGCCGTCTGAGTAACAGCAGTGTAAATGCACTGTTGTGTTCCGGTTTGAAGGACATTGTAGCCAGAGTAACTACTGGGCATAATGAGACTTAACTCATGTCTCAGGATGGCGAGCGCAGTGGAATGCCATTGCTGTATAATTAATGGTGTTTGGTTTTCTACTGTCCATGAGCGGTTGTATCGCTTACCAACAGGTGAATGGTATGCTCGTCTCTCCATTCAATGCAAAAGGAAATTCGGAAACCTTATAGAAGCATTTTCTTGTGCAATGCAGATTAGGGCATCCACCATTGACTTATATTCTACCGATAGACGAGACACATCAAAGAAATAAAGTGCCCCCGTATTTTCAAAGCACACTGCAATATTACATCACTTACCTGGTATTTTATTAAAATATTGTAACTTCAGACGATTTGCTTTCGGTTTGACGGCGAAACATTCATTTATTACTTTTAAACGTATGCGATAAGGCGTCCTGCACTGTCACTGTCACAAAGCAAACTGATTCATGTGTGGTGCATGCACCGCAAGTAGGTGGGACACATTTTTTGTACTGAATGTCTTATCTAGTGTAACATTGATATCGATGGCATCCACCAATATTTGTTTCTCTATTAATTACTGGTAGACTGCCTCGGTAGCTTAGTTGTACTCGTACAACTACATCGTAGCATTGTAATCGTACCGTAGATTACAATGCTGAGGTCTCGGGTTCGAATCCCGGGTCGGGCAAAGTGATATTTGATTTTTCTATTCATTATCAGCCCGGAGTCAGGAATTTGTGCCCGATATGGCGATAGGCTCGCCCCCTATCACATCATGGGACGGAACATGCAAGGCGAAATGCGGGTGTCCTTTTTTTTTTTTTTTTGTTTTTGGTATCGGGTTGGAAAATCCTCATGGACATCCTCCGCCCTGGGGAGGCGCGGAGGGGACTGTCAGACTCTTACTGACTAAAAACCAACCCGTGTTCCTCATGTACCCGTGTGTCGGAGGGTCGGGTATCGCCGAAGCATTCGTCGCAACCCCCCGACGGGTATTGGCCCGCCATAGTCGGGCGGGCCCCGTCACCCACTGCGGCCGTCACCCCGGCCGCAGGACTCCACTACGAGGCGCGCGCGGAACACGACGCCGCCGCCTCAAGGCCTGCTGCTGGTCGGACGACAAGACGCCCCGAGTCTGTCGTCCACAGGCCGCGCCCTAAGGTGGCCGGAAATCTGCCACCCTACGACGCCCAGTGCGTCTGCTGCGGGAGGGGAGAGAGGAGGCAGCCTCTCTCTCCCTTTCCGCCACCTCCTTTGCGAGCATCACGAACTCGCAGAAGGTGGCGACAGCTCTCCATCCTGACTTGCTCCCGACCATGGTTGAAACAATGGCCGGGAGCGAGAGGTTTCCCGCAGCACCTACGGCCGCGACCAAGTCACGGCGCTGCTCAGCCCAAGCTGGGCACTCCGCCAACGTATGCAACGCCGTATCGTCGCGGCGATCTCCACAATGGTGGCACTGGGACGTCGGCTCCCGGCCTAGACGACACAGGTACTTCCCGAAACACCCATGTCCGGTAAGCACCTGCGTCAGCCGGAAGCTTAGGGCGCCGTGGCTCCTGTTGAGCCACTCCTCAAGAACGGGCCTTACCGCCGCTACAGCGGCGTGCCCCGCCGTGGGTAGCGCTAGGCGCGTCTGCCACTCCGCCACTAGGACCTGGCGGAGCTGTGCCCTGCGTGCCTCTACCTCTCGAGGCACCAGGCGCTCGCCCCTCTCGACCGCCTCCACACGCCACCAATAGAGCGACGTGAGGAGCTTAGCGTCGAGGTCCCAGGGCGAGGATCCGGCTAAGAGGCTCGCTGCCTCAAAGGAGATCGTACGGTATCCCCTTATGATCCTGACGGCCATCGCGCGCTGCGGCCTTCGCAGCACCGCGACGTTGCGGGCCGTCAGGGAGTCCGACCACACTGGCGCGGCGTATAGCGCCATCGACCGTACGACCCCCATGTAGAGCCTCCGGCAGGAGGAGTTGGGCCCCCCCAGGTTGGGCAGCAAGCGCGAGAGCGCAGAAGCGGCGCCCATCAACCGGGGGGCGAGCCGTGTAAAGTGCGGCCCGAAGTTCCACCGACTGTCGAGGACGAGTCCAAGGTACTTCATCGTCGACTCGACAGCGATGGAGACTCCTCCTACAATGATGCTGGACCCCGGAGGCGGCTTCGTCCTCGGCCCGTGAAAACACAGGGCCTCAGACTTGTGCAATGCCACCTCTAAGCCCAGCCGCCGGATCCTACCCACGACGTGCGCGACACCAGCAGTCGCGCGTATGGCCGCCTGCCGGTACGTCTTTCCACGCGCTGTCACTAGCGTATCGTCGGCGTAACAAATGACGCCGACGCCGTGGATAAGCGCACCGCGCAGAGCCCAGTCGTACCCCACGTTCCACAGGAGCGGCCCCAACACCGACCCCTGCGGAACGCCGCACGACGTCTCTCGCCGACACCACTCTTCACGACCCGGGTACACCACCGATCTTTCCGACAAATAGGCCCCGACAATGCGTTGGAGGTAGCGCGGCACCCCGTGGTACCGGAGTGCCTCCCTGATGATACTCCAGGGCAAGGTGTTGAAAGCGTTGGCGATGTCGAGCGACACCGCCAAGACCACCTCGCCCCGGGTGACTGCCTCCTCCGCGAGGACCCTCACGCGCATGATTGCGTCCACCGTGGAGCGCCCCTGGCGGAAACCAAATTGGTTGTCCGCCAAATCCGGCCCCACCATGGTCATGTGCTGGACGAGGCGACTAGCGATAATCCGCTCGAAGATCTTACACACCTCGTCCAGCAACACGATTGGCCTGTATGCAGATGGTGAGTCTGCAGGGCGCCCCTCCTTCTTGAGCAGGACCAGCTTTCCGGTCTTCCACCGGCTGGGAAACTGGCCCCGCTCAAATGTGGGTGTCCTAGTGGCGCCTCTGCCTACCCCTTCGGGGAAAAAGGCGTGAGTTTATGTATGTATGTATGTAATAAAATTTACGATACTTTTTTGACATTTTTAGTCTCTTTGTGTCTGAAGTCACTAATACTACCACCTGGCTTCGTTTTCGGTCGCAGTCTTGATATTATACCCAGTACGGAAAAATGAAAAAAAAATAAGAATAAAGGAATGCAACAATATTGAATCTTCTTCATATGTTTCAAACAAAATTTTACGTTATCACGTGAAATTATTTATCAAATTAATGTAAATGTAACTTTTGTTAATAATTTGGAAATATAACGAGAGGCCGCGGGTTCGATCCCCGCACCGAAACAAATATTTGTGTGATCCACAGGTATTTGTTTCGGGTCTGGGTGTTTGTGAGACCGAAAAGTCTCTCGTAGTTTCTGATACCCACGAGACAAGACTCGATCTTAGTGTGGGGTCAGGACTATGTATGTGACTATTGGGTGTATTTATTTATTTAATTTTGAATTTACTAATCGCCTTACAACGCCATCTATTATCAAGTAGCGAAACCGAGTAAATATTTCTTCTATTGTGATTTGAGACTTTCTATAAAAAAATGTGACACTGTAATAAATCAAATAGAAGCATGAATCGGACGTCATGAAGTTTCCACTGATTGAATTTCATATTACGCGGATGTTATAAACTTTTTATACCATTCTGTCCACCATCCATCTCGAATGAAAAATAAATTTCACCTTCATCGTCCTTACAACTATTTATATCAATGTTTCTCAAAATGGTCTCTATTGACCCCTCGATGTTCTGCGAGGGGGAAATATGGGAGTTTTAATGTTATTGGTACAAATGTTTTACAGAGCACACCGCAAAACCGACGTGCTTAATTATTTGTTTGTTTTGTTGCTTAATATTTATATGCCAGCGTGATGTTAACCATCAGACGAGCAGTTTGCTAGTCTTCTTTTTCTATATTCAATCTTTGATACTTTTAATAACTGAAGTTTACTAAACTCGTCTAAAAGAAACAAGAAGCATGCTGTCAAAAAAAAAAAAAAAAAAAAAACAAAAAAAAAAAAAAAAAAAATTAACCCGATGAAATTGCCAAGATCTCAATACTGAGTAAACACGAGGGTTAATTCATAATAAAAATAAATAAGCAAGGGTCTAAAACATAAAGTTTGTAGACCTCTGCCTTAAACAATTCAACAAACTTACATTTGCAGGCAACGATGGCGCCACTGCATCGAAAGACAATACAAAAAACAACATTATTTAGTTTCTCGCGAGTAAGAGTACTTTAGCTTTATTTATTCTATTTGCTTAACAATTCTGTTGTTGAGGCAGGTTAGGTCTCTCCATTTAAATGCGCATAATATATCGGCAAGGACGCGGGTGTATATTAAAATAGATTAGAAAAAATGTTATGACATTGTAGAGGGCGCTAGCGGCGACAACTTTTTCCCGCCAGTGCAATTTGCAATTATCATTTGTGAATTATTATGTGAATACAAAACAAAATAGCTTTATTTCTCGTAGTTTATGTAATATGTTTATAATGTTAATGATTTACTAGTCGTTATTACTGAATTTTCATCCCTTATGATTTATTTGTTCTGCTTAAATTGATTGGAAGACTTTATTTAAATTTAATTTTAAAAGCTTTTAGACAGTTCATAATTTATGCAATATTAACCACACCACGTTGCTAAGTTTTAACAAAAATTGTATTGCAATAAATGTGTACACTTCTAACGTTGAAAGTGATTTCACATACCGCCATCTGTTGGTAAATAGCTGATTTAAAAACTTGCTCACTGAATTATTAATTGTATTATTGGCATGGCATTCTTTATTAATTAAAATATCAGATATTGTTTTAATAATATTATAATACTAAATTGCGAAGTGTGCAAACGTGCAACATTTTACTTGACACTATTCATAAGGAATTTCTATTACATTATTATTATTTTTACATTAAATATATACATATGTACATAAGCTCACGCCTTTATCCCAGAAGAGGTAGGCAGAGGCGCCACCAGGACACCCATATTTCGTCTTCTATGTTCCGTCCCATAATGTAATAGGGGCCAGGGTGCGAGTACGGGCTAATAATGAATAGAAAACCCCAATATCACTTTGCTCGATCCGGGATTTAAACACGAGACCTTAGTTTTGTAGTCGTACGGTACAACTACGCCACCGAGGCAGTCGAGACATTTATACATTAAATTCTTTAAATAAACATAGAAAACAAAGAAAAAAAATTCACTCAATTGACGACGTCATCACCTCGACCATGACCACGACCGAGGGATAGTCCAAAGAAGCGCTGGCTTAATCTCGTCAAGAGAAATATAAGAGTCAATGGCCTTACTATTAAGGATGCCAAAGACCTGGCGAAGTGGAGGAGACTCAGCCGGAAGGCAGACCCTGGCACCGGCCGAGATAACGCCTACGCAGAATGAATGACGAGGCTCATGAAGTCATGATCCACACTCGTGGTTAGGACCCCAAAGTGATGAACCTTCTTAAAGTGATAAGTTCTTATTAATTCTATTATTGTTAAATAATTTTTATAAACTTATGTCATTCATAGATGTTTTAAAACCTATTTTAGTTTTGAAATATTTTGTCCCTTTCGAGCGTCTTTAAAATTCATTTTGAGCGAAGACAAAACATTCGATTACAAAAATAATATTTTCAAAACTGTCTATGAATAACGCCGTTTGTGATTATGCAAATTGTAAAATTAAACACATTTCAAAAATTATCACATGTATTTGATAATATTAGGAAATATATATACTTAATACTTATATTGATTAATAATACATACAATTATAATATATCAATACATATTGAGAGTTGAGCCTTAGCAATCGATGAAGATAAACATCAAACGAATATTATTGTAATTATATTAGTATAGACGCCATGAGCAATTTTTCGCAGTCATAAATTTATATGGCCTTATGCATAGACAGTTTAAAAGGTATTTAAGTTATCAAATGTTTTGTCCCTTTCGAACGAATTTTGAATTCAATTCGAGTGAAGAAGACAGATCACTCGATAACTAAAATACGTTTTATAACTGACCATGAATAATGCTTATAGTTTTTAAATCAATGTTCACAGTTTAAATACATTTACCTCGATATTTAGGTAATATTGGCTAATTCAATAAGAAACCATAAGTTAGTGACTGCAAAACCATTACTTTAAAATTTTTGTATTAAATTGTATAATACAAAAATACAGACGGACTACTAGGTAATTAAATAAAATCCAAAAAATATTTTCGTAAGTAAATAAAAATGAAAACATATTTTAGTTCTGTTTATCGTTAATAGATGGCGCTATACACGAAAAATAATATAAATTATGTTTATCGCTCATAGGTGGCGCTATAAAATTCAAGCAGTTGACACATTAAAAGTACGTATTATTGCATTAACACACATAAACGACAGGTGAGAACAGGACGTCAATACTATTTTACGCATGCGAAAAAGAAATAGAGAATATTTGTGCGGAACGGATATAGAGTAATTAATCAGACTAGACAATTAGCCTTTAAGTTATTTATGCCTAAAAATTCGCTATTTTATATACAATTATTGAAGTGAAACTTCTTTATCGGGGTTGGAAAAAATTTTGCGTTACGCGCCATCTTTATTTCTACGTCACATTTTTGCGTTACGCGCCATCTTTATTTATTTAGTAAATTAGTAATACTTAGTAGTAATCCTGTGTATTGTAACTGTATTTAGTACGAATCCCACACTAGTGTATCATCCCACATTTGGACATAATACAGTGTATACCATTAGAACACATTCTGTACCCACTTCAGTAAGCCACACCCCCAACCGTTTCCAAGCCCCACCCAAAATTTTAAGCCCCACCCACTTTTTTGTAATTTGATCCTTACCCCCCCTCTGGCCTTCCCCTACCCTAAATCCAAAACAGTGCCCAATAGCCTCCCCACGAAACCTCCCCCCCCCGCTTACCCCCACCCTAAAAATTTTACCTCACCCCCCCTACTCATATCTCCGGCATTATCCATCGTAGACCCACCGACCTTGGGTTCATTGGAACCGGCTCGGTGAGGGCTACAATCCTGCCCCAACAGAATTCCCGAATACCCCCTCACAACTTTCCCCACTCAAAAATATTTTAAGGTGCCCAATAGCCTCCCCACGAAACCTAACCCCCCCCCCCCCGCCCCTACCCCCACCTAAAATGTTTACCTCACCCCCCCTATTCCTATCTCCGCCAATATCCATCGTAGACCCATCGACCCTGGGTTCATTAGAACCGGCTCGGTGAGGCCTACAATCCTGCCCCAACAGAATTCCCGAATTCCCCCTCCACAACTTTCCCCACCCAAAAATATTTTAAGGTGCCCAATAGCCCCCCCACGAAACCTAACCCCCCCCCCCCCCCCCCCGCCCCTGCCCCCACCTAAAATTTTTACTTCACCCCCCCTAAACCTATCTCGGCCAATAAAGGTCGTGGACCCACCGAGCTTGGTATCCTCGGAACCGTCTCGGTGAGGGCTACAAATTGGCCCCGATAGAAATCCCAAATTCCCTCAAAAATTTCCCCCCTCCTAAACTTAAACTTTATTTAATTTAGCTTTATTTTACCAATTCTGTAAATTTGTAAATAGTAGATCATTTTGCGAAAAATGATGTCATAAAGAAGTTTCACTTCTTACGTGTGTACACTAATACACACACACATTTTTTTTTTTATGGCCGACACAATCGGCTATAAAACATTTTATAAGAATTTCAAGAAATAAAACATAAACATTAACAATTTACATATACACAGTACAATTTCAAAAATATTATTTCTTATTAATAAACTCGAAATGTTTTTTGTCGTTTTAATTTTGGATTCAGAAACATTTTAATGTTTAAAGTGTAAAGTACAATCATACATATATTTAAAAGCTTTATATAAGCATACGGTATTTTGAAGTAGGTAAGTTTTCTGAGCTCAGATTTCAATAAATTATTACTGCCTTCTTCATAGATAGTTGTAAAACCTATTTTAGTTATCGAATGTTTGGTCTTCTTCGAAAAGGCCAAAACATTCTACTGTCTATGAACTGGGCGATTAGTCTATAGTTAATTTGGGATTACGATTTTTCAAACCACAATCCAACATTTTATATACACACGTAAGTCACGTCTGTATCTTATAGGGGCAGACAGAGACCATGGATCTTCACTTTACTCGATCCTGACTAATAAAAGTTTCTGCTTCCACTTCCATCAACCTCTTCATGTCCCGTATCAGCCCATATACGTCCCACTGCAGGGCACGGGCCTCCTCTACAATCGAGAGTACGATTGAGAGGGGTTAGTACAGTCATCCACGCTAGCCTGATGCGGGTAGGCGGACTTTACACATACCAATTCTTACAAACCGCTATGTAATCCTTACGATGTTTTCCTTCGCAGTTATTATCCCTTCATGATTCTCATAAAGGGTACTCTGACTTGGCACTCCATCTGCTACCGAGTATAATACTGTTTAAAAATGATTCGGCTGCCGTGCAAAATTTGCGCAACAATAAATACTTAAAATTTAAAGTTTGCTTTTGATTTGAGGAAATTATAGTTTTTATACATTTATTAGTTATCTCATTGCCGTTCCAAACACTACAATAGTGCAATATTTTAATACATATATCGTGTTTTGAGCATAAAGATTGCAAGAAATTGATTCACACTACGTACAGGTTTCTGTGGAAATTCTATTGTCTCCTGAATCTGATCTCTGATGAAATAGGACCATTCTCGACACTAAAATATTCTTTAAAGTTTAAACAATAATTCAACAACAAAATGTTTTACATTTTAATATTACTAACAACACGTCAAAGTATGGTGTATCTAAAGACACCAAACACGAGATTCACTCGGCAATAGTTCTGTCTTCTTTTTTGTTCTTATACGCCGAAAATATTTTATGTAAAGTATTTGAAAACACTTTTAACAATATACGTTAATTTTACAGAGAATATTTGAAATTATTTCACTCCGTTTTATCCTTCGAAATTTCATAAAGACTAGCTTCAGCAATTTGTTCATCAGTGATATAATTCTTACTTTTCAGATATTCCAGTACTTTATTTAATTTATTTATACGTTCTCTCAGCGTTGTGCTTACTTTTCTGAAATATTTAGTTTTGAATATCCATCTATTTCTTTCTTTTCTAAGTTTTTTTATGCGTTTTTTAAGGGCGGTTTCTTCAGGTGAGTCTAATATTTCGGCTAGATCGTTTAGTGTTTCGTCGAGAAGACTTTTCGGACTTGGAGGTGGCGGTATGTATATGGGCTGAAAAAAAATGATTTAAATTAGTATAAAAAATAAATTAAATGCTCTAAGAATTTAGGGTGTAAATGAGGGACTTATTGAAAGAATGTGTTGTATACTTGATACTTTGACCTACATATCGATGAAACATACACAAACTCACGCCTTTATCCCAGAAGGGGTAGGCAGAGGCGCCACCAGAACATCCACTTTTCGCCTTGTATGTTCCGTCCAATGATGTGATAGGCGAGCCTATCGCCATATCGGGCACAAATTCCTGACTCCTGGCTGATAATGAATATAAAAACCCAACATGACTTTGCCCGACCCAGAATTCGAACCCGAGACCCCAGTTTTGTATTCGTACCGTAGTACAACTACGCCACCGAAGCAGGCCATATTATTACCCTTCTAGATATTCAATAAGATCTGTATCATATATGTCGCACTGTAGGGCACGAGCCTCATCTACAATCGAGAGTACATTAAGAAGGAGGATTAGGCTTTATAGTCCACTAGTTTATTCCTACTATTCTTACGACTTTTAGCGACCTTATTCATAGATAGTTTTAAAACCTTATTTAAGTTAAAGAATCTTTTGTCTTCCTCGCTCAAACTGAATTCTAAAGACGTTCGAAAGGGACAAAATATTGAATAACTAAAATAGGTTTTAAATCTATGAATAAGTCCGTAAGTCTTTATTGTTAATAAAAACATATTAATCGCGTATTTTGGAGCTCTGATGTATCTACAGTGGTAACTCACGATACAAGCTCTGTGCCCCTAGCCGGAACTTTTTGCAGTATCTTAATAGAATAGTAATAGTAAAATTTTGTATGGGAATTTAAACAGCGCCATTGTGAGCGTATTTGGAACTAAAATTTGACAGCGGAAAACGTTTACGATACTATACGAGTATTACTATACGATACTTCAAAATGTTCCGGCTAGGGGCACAGCTTAGTGTAGAAACTATGTATCACTTCAACAGCAGCAAATATATCGCATGATGTGTCATGAATATTATATTCTAAGTACGAATGGTGCCCGACATAACTCTGAAAGTCAGTAGGTTGAAGTGGCAATGGGCTGGCCACATATGTCGCAGAACAGACAACCGCCGGAGTAAGCGTGTTCTGGAGTGGAGACCGCGTCTTGGAAAACGTAGCGTGGGACGTCCTCTGGCCAGATGGCGGGACGACTTGCACAAGAGGGCAGTGACTGGATGCGTAAAGCAGCAGACCGGGCTCTGTGGCGTACTTTGGGAGGAGCCTATGTCCAGCAGTGGACTGCAACGGGCTGATGATGATGATGAAGTACTAATGTGTAATTGATGTAAGCTTTGTTATAAAAAATGGTAAACAATAAAGATTATTCTCATTCTTACTGGCCTAATGTTTTCATTGAATAATTAATAAAATAATTTACCTCTGCAATAGGCAATGCTTTGGCTTTCAGTAAAGTCAATCCCCCGCAGGATTTGTATTTGTCCTCTTCTTTGAAGTGATCTGAGCATATTCGAGCATTCGGGGCGGGATTCCACTTGTCCTCATTCCTCTGTTTGCGAACGATTTCCACCCATTGGGACCATCGCTCCGTGTTTGATGGAAATCTGGAACCAATTTTAATAAATGCCTTATAACTACATGTCTCCATCCAAAGAGGAAATTCCTCCTGTATTTTGGGCTCGTTTGCTCCAGGAATTATGACGGGCGGTTTGTTTGATTAAGGAGGTGGGGTTGATAAATATAATATTGGAATAATTATTAGAAATTGTATTAAAGACTGTATAAAGATTGTATTGTATAAGTATGTATATTATGTTATGTTTACAATAAAATAATTATATTGAAATATTACATGTCTATACTAATATTAAAGAGGAAATATTTGATTATGTGCATTGAATAGACTCCGAAACTACAGAACTGACTTGAAATTCTTTCTCTGTTGGGGAGCTACACTGTCCTCGAGTGACATAGGCTATATTACATTTTCAAAATAAATAGGGATCCTTACAAAAACTCCAATAATGGAATCCAAGGTGTAAAATTACCTAAAGTAATATTTACATCGCGTGCGCTGCGAAAACTATTCGTTGTTGGGGTGGACTGGACTCAAAAACTATCTGCACTCGGGTGAAGCCGGACAAGCCGCTAGTTAGGTATAGGTATGCTAATACTTATCAATTTGGAGTTTGATAAAAATATTAATGGTTAACATTTAACATGTTTAATATTTTTTTCTCAATGAACGGATCATAATATCGAAATCGAATCGAAACAGCTATCTTACACAAATATTGTTTGAAATTAAATAAATAGATAAATAGCCCCAGGTGGTTAGACGCCGGCTGAGAAACGAGAAGCCGCTACTAATATTTGTACAATCCACAGGTATTTATCGCGGGCTGGGTGTTTGTGAGATCGAAAAGTCTCTCATAGTTTCTGATATACGATACAAGACTCGATCTTAGTGTGGGATAACTATGTATGTGACTGATGAGTGTATTTATTATTATTATTTATTGAATTAGTACCCAGTCCTGACCTAACACTAAGATATACAGGGTATCTCAAGACCGCGACCGAAAACGAAGCCAGGTGGTAGTTTCAGTGATATCAAACACAATGCAAGTAAAAATTTTGACATAGTTTTTCTAAAATAATGACGTACATCGCTTAATCTTTAAACACGCAATGGTGCGTAAGGGTTTAAATTACAATTTTTGCAAAAACTAGGTATTTAACCCTCAAAAACGACAATTTTTAAAAAATTGTAAAAAAAATACCGTCGCTTATTTTGCAAAATTTTTAGTTGCATTGTGTCTGTAGCCGCTAAAACTACCACCTGGCTTCGTTTTCGGTCGCAGTCTTGATATACCTTGTATAATAATATAAGTATTGTGCCGTGTCTCAGAACCTACGAGATACGATTTCACAACGACCCAAAACAAACACTTGCGGAGCACACAAACATTTGTCCTGGTGCTCGGACTATGCATGTAGGTGTATTTATTTATAATCCATTTTAATTCGCAATTGCATTTAGATCGCATTCAGTACTTAATACGCTCCGAAACGCATAATAGACACATATTACTCTTTTTACTATCACATAGGAGTAACACATCTGAGTATTATTTTAATCTTTGACATGTTATATCTATCTCTGTCGCACATGGGGTTTGGCATATTTCTGTTTCATCATTTGATGTATTGATTATGGACGATATTCGAAATTGACTTATTAAATATGTAGGCACAAACTACTTGTTAATGAAACGACAATAATCAAACGACCTTCTTATTTCTTATTTACCCCGTTTACCTTAAATAAATATATGAATATACTTATCTCAAACAGCGCCTTTAATAGATATTTAAAAATTTTATATTTAGTTCCAAATTTCACCACGTGCTAGTAGATATTATATGAATAAAAAATGTGTGTGTGTATAGTGTACACACGTAAGAAGTGAAACTTCTTTATGACATCATTTTTCGAAAAATGATCTACTATTTACAAATTTACAGAATTGGTAAAATAAAGCTAAATTAAATAAAGTTTAAGTTTAGGAGGGGGGAAATTTTTGAGGGAATTTGGGATTTCTATCGGGGCCAATTTGTAGCCCTCACCGAGACGGTTCCGAGGATACCAAGCTCGGTGGGTCCACGACCTTTATTGGCCGAGATAGGAATAGGGGGGGTGAGGTAAAAATTTTAGGTGGGGGTAGGGGCGGGGGGGGGGGGGGGGTTAGGTTTCGTGGGGAGGCTATTGGGCACCTTAAAATATTTTTGGGTGTGGAAAGTTGTGGAGGGGGAATTCGGGAATTCTGTTGGGGCAGGATTGTAGGCCTCACCGAGCCGGTTCTAATGAACCCAGGGTCGATGGGTCTACGATGGATATTGGCGGAGATAGGAATAGGGGGGGTGAGGTAAAAATTTTAGGTGGGGGTAGGGGCGGGGGGGGGGGGTAGGTTTCGTGGGGAGGCTATTGGGCACCTTAAAATATTTTTGGGTGTGGAAAGTTGTGGAGGGGGAATTCGGGAATTCTGTTGGGGCAGGATTGTAGCCCTCACCGAGCCGGTTCCAATGAACCCAAGGTCGGTGGGTCTACGATGGATAATGCCGGAGATATGAGTAGGGGGGGTGAGGTAAAAATTTTAGGGTGGGGGTAAGCGGGGGGGGGGAGGTTTCGTGGGGAGGCTATTGGGCACTGTTTTGGATTTAGGGTGGGGGAAGGCCAGAGGGGGGGGTAAGGATCAAATTACAAAAAAGTGGGTGGGACTTAAAATTTTGGGTGGGGCTTGGGCACGGTTGGGGGTGTGGCTTACTGAAGTGGGTACAGAATGTGTTCTAATGGTATACACTGTATTATGTCCAAATGTGGGATGATACACTAGTGTGGGATTCGTACTAAATACAGTTACAATACACAGGATTACTACTAAGTATTACTTATTTACTAAATAAATAAAGATGGCGCGTAACGCAAAAATGTGACTTAGAAATAAAGATGGCGCGTAACGCAAAAATTTTTCCAACCCCGATAAAGAAGTTTCACTTCAATAACATACTGTATTGTTATTGAGGTGTTTTTCTTAATAAATGTATTCTTTTTTTAATGGTATAGATACTTACGTATGGTATGAAATCCCATCACCTTTGCTTGATTTTGTGGTATAATGTTTGCACATTGCCATGACACATGACGGCATTGTTTAGGTTCGCGCCAACCGACCCGCTTGGACGAAGGCTCAATCGATACTGCCGTGAGGGTGCAGTGTTGCCAATTACTAAATACATTTACCCATAAAACTAACTTAAAAATCATTGATGCTATGTTTTGCACGCTTGCTGAAAACCGGGCCTGAGGTTATAACAAACAATCAGTTATGAATAAGCTGGCTTAATTTTTCAAGCGGTGAAAGTTGCAATTTTTTTGCCAGCCTATAATCTACTTGGACCGCATTACATGTTCTATGAGTATTAGGTAGATACGGTCACTTCTTCGTGCTAGTATGAAATTAATACATACAATAAAATATAAACAGCCAACAGTCATATACATAGTCATGACTCCACACTAAGATCGAGTCTTGTGTCGTGGGTAACAGAAACGAGAGACTTCGGTCTCACAAACACCCAGACCCGAAACAAATACCTGTGATTCACACAAACATTTGTCTGGATGCGGGCATCGAACCCATGGCCTCTCTTTTCACAGCCGGCGTCTAACCAACTGCGCCCATTAAAACGTATTCTTTTTATGATTACGACTTTTTAAAATCATAAATATTAATTGTGCTAACGTAAACGTAATATTTATTCAATTTATAATGCAATTAAAGAAATATTTCATCACAATTGATTTACCTTTAAATTTGGAAGAAACCTCATAAATTGGCAACACTGCTGCCCCGTCAATTATTTAGGGTAGCTCAATCGACCAATAGAGAATTCGAGTGGCTCAGCGCGGCTGACCACTGCGCAGTTCAAAATATAATTTATTTTTAACTACAGGTAGAGACTTTTCCTCCCACACACCCACCACTGCAACTCCTGTCTGCCAGGATCAACAGCACCCAAAGAATTGGCATCGAACTCCGAAACTCGGCGAGTCATAAAGAGACACATCGCTTGTCTTTAACCAGCATTGAAATGATTCAGTAAGAAAAATATGAAAACTTATAACTGTCCACTTCCCTCCGCAGCAAAGTGGATAAAACTATAGGCACTATCAAAGGGAGTAACGGACGTCCTACAAGACAGACGACCTAAGGTTGCAGGAATTCGGTGGATGCTTCTAACAGGTCGATGTGGAGAACATGGTGTAGGCATGTTTTCAGCAGTGGACTTACTGTTGCTGAAGAAAGGGAGAGAGAATCATTTTTACTACGTACTAGTTGGCGGGAAAAAACGTAGAACCTGTACCACCATTTTCTACTGTTTTTGAACTTCCGGGATTCTATTCAATAAATAATTAAAGTTTTGGTATTGTAAATATAGCGCCTGACAAAATCATTTTAGCAATCTTGTATGACGACGTAAAACAATCACTAGTTTAGTAGGAGTTTTGATTAAAGTTAATTTTAAGGAAAATATTCTTTCAAAATGCTCTATTTATCACAATATACGGTACACTAATATACGATACACTGTGACTTAAACATATTTCTATAGATTATATTTTGTACGACATCTCCTTACCTTGTGATTAATAGTTTATTTTAATTTATAACGAATCTCCTATTACTTGTCCTTGATGCCTATAACAAACGGCTTTGACGCAAACTTAGGTTTTAATTTAATTTTTTAGTTTATTATATTCTATATATCTATATCTATATCAGCCCATATACGTCCCACTGCAGGGCACTGGCCTACTCCACAATCGAGAGAATCGATTGAGAGTGGTTAGGCCATATAGTCCACCACGCTGGCCTAGTGCGGGTTGGCGGACTTACATAACGTAGAAATTCTTTAAAATCGCTACGGTATGCAGGTTTCCTCACGATGTTTTCCTTCACCGTTAAAGTGCGTGGTGATTGACTATCAACACACACATAACTCCGAAAAGTCAGAGGTGTGCCCTGGGATTTGAACCCGCGACCACCGTGAACATGTAGGCAGCCGCGTCTGGTCCGTTTACCAACAGGCCACCACGCACTTATTTTATTCATTCACATAAAATCCACAGCCCTTAATACTACTATAATACAACTGGTTTACTTTTCTTACCGCCAATAACGGATTTACATTTTAAAGATACAACTTATAGAATTAATATGTATGTTTATACTAATTATGTTGCAGAATGACTTATTTATAATTTTTCAACCAGGAGGACATATTGACTTAACATCTTATGTCTCAGGATAGCGAGCGCAGTGTAATTCCAAGCATTGCTTTGTAATTCATGGTGTTCTTTGGTTTTGCTACTGTCCATGAGAGGTCGTATCGCTTACCATCAGGCGAATGGAATGCTCGTCTCGACATTCGTTATAAAAAACAAGATTTAAGTAAATGCACGCATAACTTCAAAGAGTCTGTGCCTGTGGTATATTTCGTGAGTTTAATGTTTTTGTTTGAACCATTCGGTTTGTTAATCCCGTTCTTTTTTAACTGAGCTATTACCGTCATAGTAATTCATGAACAAGCTAACAATATCGTCTTAATAATGTATGTCAACACCGCTTTTATAGTTTCTCTGAATACATATATTTTATGGCCCATTAATTGCAACTGTCAGCTGGCTATTATTAATGCTCTTGTGTGTTGTAAAACACACATTGATACATTTCTGTATCGATACCAATGTAAAGGCCGCTCTACACTTAGGGCGCGGATCACGGCGCAATTTCGCGGCGCGAACTCGGCGCGAATATAACAACGACTCTACACTCGCAATGGTTCGCGGTATTTTCACAGTTACGTTCGCAACGTTGAATGAAATGGACGTCGAAGTAGCTGTTGCTGCGTCCCTAACAATGTGCGCGTTAGCGTACTATAATTATGTACATATTAAAAACGAAACGCAAATTAAGAATCAGTGGAGAAAACGAAGATGGTGGATGACAAGTATCCATCGTAATCGATCAAGGTTAGTATACATTCATCAGTTTCTTATGTAAATAATTAAATTCAATCTAATCTCTTTATTTATTTGTCACAGGATAACTATGGAAAAACAGCTGAATGAGTTGGTGGCTGAACCTTCCGGGGAATTCCATAAGTTCACTCGGATGTCTTTAACTGATTTTGAATATTTACTAAGCCAAATTTCAAGCAAGATTTCAAAACAAGATACCCAATTACGAGAAGCTATTCCAGCTCGGATACGTCTAGCTCTAACACTGAGATATTTGGCTACAGGCGACGACTTCCAAAGCCTACATTTCCTATTTAAAATATCTCCTCAACTGATTTCAAATATCATACCAGAAGTATGTCACGCCCTGACCGAAGCACTAAAAGATGAAGTTAAGGTAAGAAATAAAATTAATATAAATTAATTATTTTAGCTATTTATTGCAATAACTAAACAAAATAAATCAAGACCTTACCATACTAATTTATAATAGTTAACTTATACATATTAGGGTAAATCAATATTTTTATAGCCTCCTTTAATTACTTATTTTAAGATATATTTTAAATAACATTTTTTATTATAAATATTTGAGCAAAACCCTTAACCATGGCACGGCACGGTTTTGGGTTTACTATTTCAATGATTTTTTTTTATATCTAACTGATGTTGAACGCTTTTTCAATAATATTTGGTTTGTTGACTACTTGATATTCTTCTGTATCTGGCAAGTGAACCACGGGTGGATAAATTTGTTCATTAGAATGTATCACAATATTTGAGCCCATATCAAGGGCTGTATTTGGGGTAACTATTGGAAAATAATTATAAGATGCTGGCATGGATTGATTTGAGGATTCAGTGGTAGGTGTACTCTTTGAATTAAATATTTTTATGGTCTTCGGATTATAGTGTACTGCTGAATCGGAATAACTTGAGGCTGAAGTTCCAGGTCGCTGCAATTGGTTAGAGCTGTTTGGAAAATATGATGGGGAGGGTGATGATCGCATTGGAGAAAACTGTGTTTCTGATTGGTATCCGTACTGATGGAGTAAAACCATGCCGTCAATGTCATGCATCAGTTTAAGTCTTTTTTCTTCAGACATTTTCCTCAATTTACTCGCCAGGAGTTGAGCATATAAATCACAATCGTCAACTTCTTTATTAGGTTGTCTTGCGGCATCGGTTCTTTTCAATGTTGACGCGAAAGTATCCAGAGCTTCTTTGACAACTTTTCCCGCGGCTAGAAGTTCGGGGGGATTTCGGCGCCGCCGAAACGTTTGTATGGCATTGCTGTCAGTGTTTCCATTCAGATTGTCAGCAGCATGTTGATTTTGGCTTTCTTGTCCCCCACTTAAATCACATTCTCTGGAAGCATTTCCTTCCTCAGATTGATCGACATTTGCTGGTTTCGCATCCTATAAATAAATGAAAATGTATTATTCTTTGTTTCAGATTCCGTCGTGCTCAAATGAATGGTTGGAAATCGAAAAAGGATTTGCACCCAAATTTCCCCGAGCAGTGGGGTCAATAGATGGGAAACATATTGTTTTGGAAAGTCCAATTAACTCAGGATCTCAATATTATAACTATAAACGAACATTCAGTATAGTTTTGCTGGCGGCAGTAGACAGCGAATACAAATTTATTTTTGCTGATATTGGATGTCAAGGCAGAATTAGCGACGGTGGTGTGTTTACAAATAGTGTTCTGTGGAAAAGAATTTGCACAAATCGATTAAATTTACCAGTACCGCATCCTCTACCTGATTCAAATGTTGATGTGCCCTACATCTTCTTGGCAGATGGGGCTTTTGCCCTTTCAGAACATATCATGAGACCTTTCCCTGGTAATCACAACGTAGGCACTAAAGAACGTATCTTCAACCAGAAATTGTCTAGAGCACGGGTTGTTGTAGAAAATACGTTTGGTATAATGGTGACAAAGTTCCGAATCTTCAAAAAACCTATTCAACTACAGCCAGAGAAAGCCAGTATCGTTACAATGACATGTATTTTATTACACAATTATTTGAGGCGAAGCAGAAGTTCTTCACATATTTATACACCACCCGGTACTATCGACCAATATGACAACAACGATGTACTCATGCAACCCGGCTCATGGAGGAGTGAAATTGAAAGAACATGTGCAGTTCGTAATATACGACATGTACCACGCCGTTCACCTGCTAATGCCACGGAGATCAGGAACGAATTTTGTAACTATTTTAGTCGCTAAAATATGTTGTAGGTACAAATAACTGGCATTAATAAAGTGTTACTTACCGTATTTATAGTTTTATTACATTTTGTGGTGTCACTCAGGAAGGCAACCATGAATTCATAGGCGAACCAAACGGGCTTGTACACGTCATCCACACCGGCACCAGAACTTAGGGATTTCCTTACTTTAGTTTTATAGCTTCTGTAGCTTGAAAGTAACGAATCCCTCTTCTTTTTTAAATCAAGAACTGATATCTCCATAATTACGCTGATGCGCATCCATGCGTCATGATTTTTTAATTTGTTTTTATGGTCCTTTTGGTTAGGATTCCACAAAATAGGTTCCGCTTGGTAATACTCCAAAAATTGCAACTCCATCTCGTTCGTCCACGTTACATTCATTTTTTTGATAATTACGGTGCAGGTCTAGCTCAGACAACGGCTCGAACAATACTGACCGTCGCAGACTGCGAGTGTGGAGTCATGCACGTTCGCGTCGCGTTCGCGCTTCGCGCTCCCTTTGATGCGGAACAAAAAACCGACGAAAATTGGGGAACAAAGCGCGAAACCGCGAAGAATATGCGAAACGGTTCCACACTTAGCGTTCGCGCCCTTCCGCGGCCATCGCGCGCGTTCCGCGGGCTAAGTGTAGAGCGGGCATAACACTAGATAAGACATTCAGTACACAAAAGTGTCCCACCTACTTGTGGTGCATGCACCACACATGAATCAGTTTGCTTCGTGACAGTGACAGTGCAGTACGCCTTATCGCTAACGTTTAAAAAAGTGATTTATTTTGATGTTTCGCCGTCAAACCGAAAGCACATCGTCTGAAGTACAATATTTTAATAAAATACCAGGTAAGTAATGTAATATTGCGGTGTGCTTTTAAAATACGGGAGCACTTTGTTTCTATGACTCGTTTCGTCTATCGGTACAATATACACATAAGTCAATGCATTTCTGTATCAGCTCCAAACGCATGCAGCGTGTAAGGAACCCAAGATCATTATGTATGTATCAGCCCATATACGTCTCACTGCAGGGCACGGGCCTCCTCTACAATCGAGAGTACGATTGATAGGGGTTAGTACAGTCCACCAAGCTCGCCTAGTGCGGATTGGCGGACTTTAAATCATAGAAATTCTTCATAATCGCTACGATATGCAGGTTACTTCGGATATTTTCCTTCACCGTTATAGTGCGTCATGACTATCAATACACATTACACACATAACTCCGAAAAGTCAGAGGTATGCCCTAGGATTTGAACCCGCGACCACCGTGAAACATGTTGGCAGTCGTGTCTGGTCCGTTAACAACTTAAATGCCTTGAGTACGAATGAGACGGGACGGGACGGGAAATTCCAAATAAAGTTAATCACGCCCACGAAGTTTGCGGGCAGAAGCTGGTATCAACTATTTCTGTATCAGTCCATATACGTCCCACTGCACGCACGGGCCTCCTCTACAATCGAGAGTACGATTGAGAGGGGTTAGTACACTCCACGCTGGCCTAGTGTGGAATGGCGGACTATATCTACTACCTATTTATTTTTATATATCTTTTTGTTTACATAATGTAATCAGTAAGACAGGACATTCATTTACTTAGTTATGCGTAAATATTTACGTTACTTATCTACAATGTGTTATTCTTATTGGCTACGTCTTTCAAACGATGAAACAGGTCGTCTGATCCTCTCATGGACATCTACACTTGGCTACGAACCAAGTAGTTCGTGGTAGGTCTCTCATATGTGAGAGGCCTGGGTAGGTACCACCGCAATGTCTATTTCTCCAAACAGCAGTGTAAATGCACTGTTGTGTTCCGACTTGAAGGATATTGTAGCCATAGTAACTACTGGACATAATGAGACTTAACATCTTATGCATCAGGATGGCGAGTGCAGTGGAATGCCAAGCATTGCTTTGTAATTCACAGTGTTTATTTTTGCTACTGTCCATGAGCAGTCGTATCGCTTACAGGCGAATGGCATGCTCGTCTCGCCATTCATTGCAATTGAAAAATACGAATGACATAGAATATGTACGTTGTTTATTAATAAGATATTTTTCCTCTTAGTTACTGCAATATTAATATTTCAGTTACCTGGGAAATACATAAAACTATGCGTCGTAATAAAACTGTCTTCGCGAGAGCATAAATTTTGTTTGTAGTTCATAATTCGGTATTCTGTTTGTAAATAAAACTGAGTTATTTTTATAAAGTGCGTAATAGTGTATCGGCGAAGGACCGGACGCGGTGGTCACGGGTTCGAATCCCAGGGCACCTTTGACTTTTCGAAGTAATGTGTTCTATTTTTATTGAAAAATACATGGTGGCCTGTTGATAAACAGGGCAAACACGTTCACAGTGGTCGCGAGTTCGAATCCCAAGGCACACCTCTGACTTTTCGGGGTCATATTGTGTGTATTGATAGTCAATCACCACGCACTATAACGGTGAAGGAACACAATTAAAATAAGGTACTTGACTATGATCGATATTATTTATCATTTTGCGTACAAACACAAATACCATTGAAATAAAACATTTCTGTCAAAACAGTATTAAAGTAGCTTGTAACATGAAACAAATATTAGTATTTTAAATGGAAGAATTGGAGAGTAGTGGGGACATCCTACCGTCTCTTTCACACGCACTCGCTGTAATGCATATTAAGACCAGTGACGTTACTAGTTTTGTTTTGCATCCCTTTTCTTTTACTCCCACCCCAAGATTTACATTTCTAACTTGTTTAATTCTGAATGGATTAACAAAATTCTTTGTCTGCTAGATTTTGGATATGGATACCTTTTCATAAATACAATTAAAACAGGAGTCAAGTTTGACGGACTCTGTGGTGTAGTTGGTTAGACGCCGGTTGTGAAACGTGAGGCCGCGAGTTGGATCCCCGCACCGAAACAAATATTTGTGTATTTGTTTCGGGTCTGGGTGTTGTAAGACCGAAAAATCTCTCGTAGTTTCTGATACACGACACAAGACTCGATCTTAGTGTGGCGTCAGAACTATGTATGTGACTGTTGGTGTATTTATTTTATTATTTATCTGCACTGCGCTTACCATCGCGTGCAAAATAGTCACTTTATGCATTACAAAAATATATGTGATTTATGACAGTCAATTTCACGAAAGAAAATAAAATATACGACTTGAGATCTACGCCAACTCGTTAATAAAAGACGTACGCAAATAAATATAATGCAAGTCGTATAAAATGTCACTTTGTTCTGTCATTGTGTGCTCAAAATGTAGATGCGTTCACAGTGAAGTCACTTTTGGTGGAGCAATGTTTCCAAAAGTCAGCAACATATGAAAAATAATGGTTTCTTAGATTTACGCGAATGTTGCACATAGAAATAAAACTATTTAACACGGATTTTATCGCGATTTGGTTTAAATTTTTTAACTTCCCGACGTTTCGATTACTTTACAGCTTTCGTGGTCACGGGGCGGACTCAGGTATTAGTCATCCGCTCAGTGACTGTTACAATTTAACTACCCTTAATTTACAATTATTAAATTAAAAAGTTAATTTAAAAAGCTAACTAGTATTTGCGATCCGATCTACGCAGAAGGAGCTCACTGTGTCTTGAGGTCTGGCAGCTGGTCTTTTGGGTTCCGATTTAATTAAATGTAGAATTGGCTTGAAGCTTGCACCATCATGGGATCCAATTCTACATTTGATTAAATCGGAACCCAAAAGACCAGCTGCCAGACCTCAAGACACAGTGAGCTCCTGCGTAGATCGGATATTGGATTTTTGCGTGATATTGGATTTTTCTATCATTATCAGCCCGGAGTCAGAAATTTGAGCCCGATATGGCGATAGGCTCGCCCCCATCACTTTATGGGACGGAAGGTACAAGGCGAAATTTGTGTGTCCTGGTGGCGCCTCTGCCTACCCTTTCTGGGATACAGGCGTGAGTATATGTACGCATACTTTCTTCTCAATACGAATACTTGTTGATAATGTTGTTAAAAATAAACAATTGAGGATCATTCGAACGGCCGAGTTGTTTGGCAACGTGCCTTCACTAGCGTAATGTTCTAACTTCTGAGAATGTGACTCAACGGGAAGTTTTACCTGGTTGTTTCTAGATAAACATGAAGATATTTTAACTATCATTTTGTAAACAGTACATTTTGTAAATTTTACGGTACCTTATGAAATATAAATAAATACACCCAACAGTCACATACATAGTCCCCACACTAAGATCGAGTCTTGTGTCGTATCAGAAACTGCGAGACTTTTCGGTCTCAAAAACACCCAGACCCGAAACAAATACTTGTGGATCTCACAAACATTTATATCGGTACGGGGATCGAAACCGGGACCTCTCGTTTCACAGGCGGCGTCCAACCAATTGCGCCACGGAGGCTGTGAATGAACTAATTTGTTATCCTTCTGTCCCATTCATAATTTTTGGCAAGATTTATCATAGATAGTACATTTACTGCCTCGGTGGCGTAGTTGTATTACGGTACGACTACAAAGCTGAGGTCTCGGGTTCGAATCCCGGGTCGGGCAAAGTGATATTGGGTTTTTCTATTCATTATCAGCTCGGAGTCACGAATTTGTGCCCGATATGGCGATAGGCTCGCCCCTATCACATCATGGGACGGAACATACAACGCGAAATGTGGGTGTCCTGGTGGCGCCTCTGCCTACCCCTTCCGGGATAAGGCGTGAGTTTATGTATTATGTAGTACATTTAGTTGAAGTGGGCCGGGCACATAGCACGTAGAACCGATGGCCGTTAGGGACGAATGCATGTAAAAGCACAATTACCGCGCATTAAAGGAAAATATCGTGAGGAAACCTGCATATAGCGATTTATAACATCTACGGTATGTCTCTCAGCCATATCAAATATAAAGTAAACTTATTCGTATTAAAATATATCCTACTTGCAAATTATAACAAGTTATTAATGAACTGCTCTGATTTAAAGCAACGTGTAATTTATGTAATAATCACTACATTGTAAACTGGTTTTGAAAAGAGCAACACTAGAGTTTCTTGCCCGTTCTTCTCTAGTGAAAACCGCTTTCCGAACCGGGTGGTAGTTCAAAAAATGACTGAGTCTAAATAATGTTGAACATTTAATGGATTTAATAAATTATTTTCATATTCATTTTTTCATTTCTAAAGTCCGCCCGCACTAGGTTTGTGCCTTGTGGTGGAGTGTACTAACCCCTCTCAATCGTACTCTCGATTGTAGAGGAGGCCCGTGCCCTGCAGTGGGATGTATATAGGCATATATAGATAGTCCAATGACAGGACTATCAAATTGTATTATTTCACAATAAATTCGACATCAGTGTATGATTCAATTTAACAAGAAGCCAGGCGTCTTGCCAACTGAAATCGTAACTGAATTATTTACATCTTATTCTCGGCTTATTGAAGTTAATGGTATGTGCGAAAGATATTTGTTATCATTTACCTGAAACGCATCTAACACTTGTCTATTCCGCTTAATACTAAGGTTGGGAAAATCCGATAAACACTAAATAAATAAATACACCCAACAGTCACAAACATAGTTCTGACCCCACACTAAGATCGAGTCTTGTGTCGTGTATCAGAAACTACGAGAGACTTTTCGACACAAACACCCAGCCCCGAAACAAATACCTGTGGATCACACAAACATTTGTTAAGGTGCGGGGATCGAGCTCGCGGCCTCTCGTTTCACAGCCGGCGTCTAACCAACTGCGCCACGGAGGCTGTCAAATTGTTGGAGGGAAGCGTAAAGCAGCAGACCGGGCTCTGTGGCGTATCTTGGGAGGGGCCTGTGTCCAGCAGTGGAGTGCAACGGGCTGATGATGATGATAACTAAATTGTTACCGCTAATTGTAGCATAGTTGTACGGTACGCTTGCAACGCTGAAGTGTCGGGTTCGAATCCCAGGTCGGTCAAAGTGGTTTTGGTCTTTCTATTCATTATCAGCCAGGAGTCAGGAATTTGTGTCCGATATGGCAATAGGCTCGCCCCCATCACATCCTGGGACAGAACACACAAGACGAAGCGTGGGTGTCCTGGTAGAACCTCTGCCTACCGCTTATAGGAAAAAGGCGTGAGTTCATGTGTGTATTTAACGCCGTACATTATTCCAAAACATATTGAATAAGCAAACATGTATATTTAACATAGTTTCCGGTTTCAGGATGAGTGAAATATCAGTGTTGCCAATGACAGACGTTTACGTGCGTTTACCATCAATTGTGACGAATGTTTCACTGAAATGTTTATGAAACCAAAATAGATTCAAACAGACTATTTATAACACGTTTCCAGCTCGATGGGGTACCACTGTATCAGCCCATATACGTCCCACAGGGCACGGGCCTCCTCTACAATCGAGAGTACGATTGAGAGGGGTTAGTACAGTCCACGCTGGCCTAGTGCTGGCAGACTTATATACCATAGAAATTATTACAAATCGCTATATGCATGCTCACGATGTTTTCCTTCACCGCTATAGTGCGTGGTGATTGACTATCAATACACACATAACTCTGAAAAGTCAGAGGTGTGCTCTGCGGTTTGAGTCCGCGAGCATCGTGAAGTTCGAAGTCGCGGCTGGTCCGTGACCAACAGGCCACCAAGCACAATTACCACCGAGGTACCACTGATTAGGAAATTAATGTTAAGCACCGTCGTGTTTAATTCCCTTCCGTTTTCCTGTCCATAATTCTAATTTTTATTGCAATGAATGGCGAGACGAGCATGCCATTCGTCTGATGGTAAGCGATACGACCGCTCATGGACAGGAGGAAACCATTAATTAATTACAAAGCATTGCGTGGCGTTACACTGCGCTCGCCATCCTGAGATATAAGATGTTATGTCTCATTATGTCCAATTGCTCTGGCTACAATGTCCTCCAAACCGGAACACAACAGTGCATTTACACTGCTGTTTGTTGGAGAAATAGACATTGCGGTGGTACCTACCCAGGCGGCCTCTCACATATGAGAGACCTACCACGAGTAACAGTATTTTGGGAGACAACGCTACAATCCAAGTTTAGATCTTCATAAGAGAACCATACCATCAGATGACCTGTTTACTCATTTGTAAGACCTAGCCAATAAGAATAACACATTGTTTAGATAAGAAATATAAATATTTACACATTCTTGAGTAAATGAATGTCCTGTCGTACTGATTACATTATGAAAACAAAAAGATATACAAAAATAAATAGGTAGTAGATATAGTCCGCCATTCCGCACCAGGCCAGCGTGGTGGAGTGTACTAACCCCTCTCAATCGTACTCTCGATTGTAGAGGAGGCCCGTGCCCTGCAGTGGGACGTACATGGGCTGATATATTAATTATCATACGAAGACACATAAACCTAATAGATACTACGTAAAAAACAGTAAAATGATCAATTTAACAATAATTTAGAGGTATACTAAATAGTGTACATCAACATTTTTGCGTTGGCAACACCGAGCAAATATGTCTACTACAAAGTAAAACCTTGTTCATGGATGAAGGAAATCCATATTTAGTATAAAATTATATTATTTCTATTATATCATAGTGAAAATAAATACTTAGGTACCATATAATATTGGAACCTACAATATAGTATAAGAAACTTACTGATATAATGTCAAAATCTATACGAATATTTTAAAGAGGAAAGATTTGTATGTAAGTATGTTTGTAACGAATTGGCTCAAAAAGTACTGGACCGATTTTAAAAATTCTTTCACCATATGCTACATTATCACTGATATAATATAAACTATTTTAATTGCAAGAAAAAAATAAGGTTCCCTATTTAAACTAAAATAATGTTACCCAAGGTGTAAAAAATGCCTATAATATTATTTACATCGCGTGCGCTGCGAAAACTATAATACGTTGTCAATGTGGACTGGACTCAAAAACTATCTGCACTAGGGCGAAGCTGGGCCTAACCGCTAGTAATAAATAAAGGGCAAAAATGTTTACTTTTATTAACGTCATATAATTTAGTATTTTGAACAAGACTGATAATAATATTAATAATCTAATATTAATAATCTTATTTTATTTACTTATTTCCACTGAAAAAAATAAAAAACCGATTTCATCCGGAACATTTCAAAGTGTCCGTGAGTTAATCGAACTTAAAATCCCTCTTCTTCCCGCTGAAATCACCGAAGAATGCGTTAACATTTTGAAAATAAAGCAACACGCATCAAAGAAAATACATCGGAACTTTATGATACGAAACACAAAAATAATCATTTAATCAGAAAAAACATTGATTCGTCATGCCAAGTTCTGTATATCAACAGAGCTTGTCCGTTGGCGCGGCAGTCGAATTTTAATTCTCGTCAGTGCCGTTCTGACTGTAGTAGGGGATTGTTGTGTCGCGTTGCGTGAAATTTACGAAGTTTGTCAAATTACTTTATTGTTTAAGTGCTTATATACATCACGTAAGTATTTTTGTGTATTTTAATAGTGTTTAAGTGGAGTTTACAGAGTTTTTCAGGAGATATATTGCAAAATGTAAATGGCGGTCTTTCGTTCCGCGCAGTGAGTTTAAATGCCCCAAGTCGTGTTTTTTCACAATAGGCATAGATGTTTTTTCTATGCTCGAGAAACGAGAGAAGCAATTAAAGACTAGAAGTTAGAACTTGGAAAAACAGGCTAATTTCAATTTTAAAACACTAGAGATGAAAATTGTAAAAGCCGGCAAAATTGTTTCAAAATTAAAGATGTGTATGCGTTTGTCACTTAACATTCTGTCGTGACTCTTACCATAAGGTGCAATAATAGTGCCGAGATATTGTAAATAAATAAAATATTAATTAAAATAAATCGTAAGAATTCCGTATGTATTTAAAAACGCATTTCATTTGCATATAAATGGTATTAAAACAATATTTACACAATCACCGGTCATTTCCTTTAATAATTTGACATGCTGACTCCAAATTGTAGGTTAAAACAGGTCAAAAATATGTATCTATATCAGCCCATATACGTCCCACTGCAGAGCACGGGCCTACTCTACAATCGAGAGAATCGATTGAGAGTGGTTAGGCCATATAGTCCACCACGCTGGCCTAGTGCGGGTTGGCGGACTTACATACCGTAGAAATTCTTTAAAATCCCTACAGTATGCAGGTTTCCTCACGATGTTTTCCTTCACCGTTAAAGTGCGTGGTGATTGACTATCAATACACACATAACTCCAAAAAGTCAGAGAAATGCCAAAAATATGTAAGGGAAGTAAAAAAATGTAAAATTAAAACGAATCCGCGATAAAATTTACAGACAGCCTCCGTGGCGCAGTTGGTTAGAAGCCGGCTGTAAAACGAGAGGCCGCGGATTCGATGATTCGATCCCCGCACCGAGACAAATGTTTGTATGAACCACAAGTATTTGTTTCGGGTCTGGGTGTATGTGAGACCGAAAAGTCTCTCTGATACCTACGATACGAGACTCAATCTTAGTATGGGATCAGGATTATGTATGTGACTGTTGGGTGTATTTATTTATTTTAAATTGAACGTGTGTGACAAGCATAGTCAACAATATTCTGATGAGATAATCGTCAAAACTCAAAACAATGGTGCATTGTTTCCATTATTTTATTAACATTTAGTATGAAGGTAGCTGATACGCTAGATTAACGCATAGCCTACTTCTTATCCAAACAATGTATTGTTCCCGTGGGATGTGCAAGGAAATCAAATATGTATATTTGCTACTCTTTCACACTTCGAGGGATGGTTTGGGATAGAATATGGGTCGGATAAAATTGGATATAAGTGGACAGGATTGCATGCCTTGAGTCATGAAAACGATTGAGACGGGACAGAACGGGATGAAACGGGACGGGACGAGCAGTATAAAGGACAGAAGTCACGTTGAGTTTAAATATAAAACAGTTAGTACGCGAAATAATATGTATCTGAAATAAAACTAGTTTTTACGGAACTTATCGCGATTTGGTTTAATTTTTTCATGTTTTACATTTATCCTTTTCAATTCTTTAGTAGTTAAATTGTAACAGTCACTGAGCGGATGACTAATACCTCAGTCCGCCCCGTGACCACGAAAGAAAGCAATCCAAACGTCGCGAAGTAAAAAATTAAAGCAATCGAAACGTCGCGTGGGGAAGTTAGAAAATGTAAAAATTAAACCAAATCGCGATAAAATCCGTAAAAACTAAATTTATTTCAATGTGTAACATTCGCGTTAAACTAAGAAACCAATGTGCATCTGATGTGGACTGGACTCAAAAAGTTTTGTATAAGATCTGCCTACCACTTCGTGGAACGGGCGTAATAAAAATGTGATAAAACTAGAGGATGGTGAAATTGGCGCGATTTCAACTTGTTACTATGTACATTTCATCTATTTTTATAGAGAATTGTATCATGTATTTTTACACGCAATATTTAACAAGGACAGACGACGCGACAAAAGGTCGTTGTTTGAATAATCAAATACATAGTCCTGAGCCCAAATTAAACTACATAATATATGAAATTTTGTGGCGTGTATCACACAAACATTTTTCTCGGTGCGGAGACCGACCCGCAACTCGTTTTAATTTTGACAATGCTATTTGTATTAAGTAATGGATATTATTAATAATCGACAATAGAAACAAAAAATACGGTACTTATTTTGATGAATTTTGTTTAAGTTTCAATTTTAGTTTCATTGATTTCGTTTTTCCTTTTTACACGCTTTATAAAAGTTTCATTTTGATTTAATTTGCTGACTTTCGTAAAAGATTATGTACACCTGTTATTGGTACATATTAAATTTCGACGTTAATAATAATGTGTTTATTAATATGTAACGCTTTTTGTGGACTAAATCTATACATATGTTACCGGAAATGTATGAAATTTAGGAATTGTATACATTTCCTAGGAAATGTATACAATTCCGAAGCTATTTAGGAAATGTATAAAATATTCTTTCAATAATTATTTTATACGTACATATCCTAGGAAATGTATACATTTCCTAGGCATTGTATACAATTCCAATATCGTATTAGGAAATGTATAAGAATAATGGTTTCTGTAATAAAACACGTTGTTCAAATGAGAGTAATATTTTTTATCACAGGTAATAATCATAGCGGTAAATTCTATAATACTCGTATCTTCATATTACCTATGTTACTAATTAAAAATAACCCTTCCGGTGTCCAAGAAGCTCATTTCGGGCTCCCTGTCAAGATTCATGTGACATTCTCCATTGTTCTTCAATGGTAGGTAGGTAGGTTAGGTTAGGTTAGGTTAGTTTATGTTAATTAATCCTGCATCGAAGAAGCACTGCGGTACCACGAGGTTCCACCCTACCTTCGGCGTCTGGTGCACTCGTACCTGTCTGATAGGTACGTGGTGTATCCGGGCGCCGACGGGTGGCACCGCAGGGAAGTGACGTGCGGTGTTCCACAGGGCTCGGTTCTTGGGCCGCTCCTGTGGAACATCGGCTACGACTGGGTGCTACGTGGTACCAACCTTCGGGGCGTTGCTGTCGTCTGCTACGCGGACGACACACTGGTGACAGCGACGGCCAGGACATTCCAGAGGTCCGCCCTGCTCGCCTCGTTCGGTACTGGACTGGTGGTGGGCAGGATTCGGCGACTGGGCCTCACGGTGGCCCTCAACAAGACCGAGGCCGTGTGTTTCCACGGTCCTCGGTGTGGGCCACCGCCAGGGGCCCACATCACGGTGGAAAGCGTGCGGATTCCCGTCGGCTCGAGGATGAAGTACCTCGGTCTCGTTCTCGACAGTCGATGGGATTTCCGTGCGCATTTTGAGGAGTTGTCGCCGAAGCTGGTGAGGGCGGCGGGCGCACTGGGGCGCCTGTTGCCCAACACTGATGGTCCTGGCATCCCTTGCCGAAACCTTTATGCTGGAGTCATGCGGTCCATGGCCCTCTACGGGTGTCCCGTTTGGGCCGAGTCCCTGGGCGATCGTTGCGTCCGCCTGCTGCATCGTCCGCAGCGCATGGTGGCGCAGCGAATAATCAGGGGCTACCGCACGGTCTCGCACGAGGCGGCCTGCGTATTGGCGGGAACTCTGCCCTGGGTGCTGGACGCGAGGACCCTCTCGTCGGCTTTCTTCCGGCGAGAGGAGGCGTCCGGGCGTGGGCAGAGGTTGGTCCCCCGTGAGGTCGAGGCCATGTTGGCCTCCCTCCGCAGGACCGCCGTGGAGGAGTGGCGTTCCAGGCTGGAGAACCCTAGTGCTGGTACGAGGACCGTCGCGGCAGTGCGACCTGTCCTCGAGCAGTGGCTGGACAGGCGCCACGGTGCGCCGACATACCGGCTGACGCAGGTGCTCACCGGGCACGGCTGCTTCGGTGCGTACCTGTGTCGCATAGCCGGAGCCGAGGAGTCCGCCGTGTGCCACCATTGTGGCAACTGCCGTGAGGACACGGCCCAGCACACGCTGGAAGAGTGCCCAGCCTGGGACGAGGAGCGCAGCGCTCTCGTCGCGGTCGTGGGAAGCGACCTTTCGCTGCCGGCCGTGGTCGCCGCCATGGTCGGCAGCCGGAGTTCGTGGCGAGCCATGCTCTCCTTCTGCGAACGTGTCATGTCGCAGAAGGAGAGCGCCGAGCGGGATCGGGAGCAGACTGATCCCGCTCGTCGCCACAGGAGACGTAGGAGGCGCCGGGACGCCAACTAACCCGGCGCCGCAGAGGCCACGCGGGGCCGCCGTCCCTACCTTGGCGGCCCCCGAGACATGACGCAACACGCGTCTGTTGCCGCGTCGCTAAGCGACGGTGCACAAAGAGGCGGTCCTGGCGCGTCTGTTAAACGGTATCCCGGGGCCGTCTCTCAAGTGCACCGATGGTGGCCCACGCGGGGTTTTTAGTCGGTATTTCGGCGCGTAGGTTTATGGTAGGGACCCGACCCAGCGGCCGCCCGTCCACATCCACGGGCGGCACAACATCTCGCTGGGCTCGGAAGGCGCCGGTGAGTCCGACACACCCTCGCCCCTTCGGGGGTGGGATGGTCCGTAAAGGGATTTTCCCCGCGGGAAAAAAAAAAAAAAAAAAAAAAAAAAGTTTATGTTAATTAATATCTTAAATACTTACATTTACTTACATTTCCGATTACTATTTAGGAAATGTATAGATTTCCTAGGAAATGTGTCTAATGTAGTTTATTTTACACATTTCCGGGCGATTTTAGGAATTACATACATTTCCTAGGAATTGTATACAATGACGGATTACACACATTTCCGTTAACACATATAATAAATTTGTAACCGATCAATGTCTGTACATGGAATAAATGAGAAAAACGAATATGGGGGGTCTGTATTAACGTAATAGAACCTAAAACAATGAATTTTAGATTTTTTGTCTGTTTGATGGGCGGTTGTGCGCGATGAAGTCAGAAACGGCTTAACAGATTTCGAAGAAATTTGGTATGGAGGTAGCTGGCACCCTGGATTAACACTTAGGCTATTTTTCCCCCGAAAAAAGAGTTCCCGTGGGATGAGGAAGGAATTCCGATGTATTTGTTACGTTTTTATACTCAAAGGGATGGAATGGAACTAGATTACATGCCTTGAGTGACAATTAGACGGGTCGGGCGGGATATAACGGGACGGGATGGGAAATTCCAAATAAAGATAATCACGCAGATTAAGTTTGCTGGCAGAAGCTAGTAAATAAATGAGGTTAAATGTCCTTATGCCCGTATGTTCTCAGGCCTTGGATCTAATGTTTCCCACATTATCATAAGCGTGCGGTCAACCATATCTAGACCTTCGCATACATCCGTTATTTATTTCGATAACTCAGACTACATTCAAAATATACCATACTATTTTTGGCACTTTTTTCCAAACTGATCGATGAAATAAATTCAAAATTATATATGTTACGCTTTCTCTTCATAAATAATTACACCCAACAGTCACATACATAGTCCTGGCCCCACACTAAGATCGAGTCTTGTGTCGTGTATCAACTATCAACTACGGGAGACTTTTCGGTCTCACAAACACCCAGACCCGAAACAAATGATTGGTTCACACATTTGTCTCGGTGCGGAGAACGAACCCGCGGCCTCGCGTTTCACAGCCGGCGAAATGCGCCACGGAGGCTCTCAAAATACTGATCGATTGATCGTCATGACATTCTGCAAGATGGTATTGGTCTTTTGGCGTATGTATTGTCATGCTGTTGTCGAAATATTAGGAATAATGGTTTCTTAGATTTACGCGAATGTTACACATTGAAATAAAACTATTTTATACGGATTTTATCGCGATTTGGTTTAATTTTTACATTTTTTAACTTCCCGACGTTTCGATTACTTTACAGCTTTCGTGGTCACGGGGCGGACTGAGGTTTAGTCATCCGCTCAGTGACTGTTACAAATAAACTACCCTTAATTTACAATTATTAAATTAAAAAAGTTAATTTAAAAAGTTAGCTAGTATTTGCGATCCGGGAAACGTCGGGAAGTTAAAAAAATGTAAAAATTAAACCAAATCGCGATAAAATCCGTATAAAATAGTTTTATTTCAATATTAGGAATAGTTTTTCTCTCTTCACCATTTAGTCTATAGGACATGTTAATAATATTAGATTAGGAGTATAAATGCTTGTTGTTTATATGAAAACATGTCTCAAACTATGGGTTAAATGGATGAATTTAAAAGGATAATGACCATTCATGGTATCGGTAAAAAATATCGTTGATACCGATACTGCTTAAAATTTATTATAGTATTGTTTATGGTTTGTCCTTAAACGTTTTCCTGTTTTATCCCGGGCGACAGATTTTTATAAAATCATTTTTTACGATACGTCAGCCATTACTACAAATGGAGCTATCAGAATGACTGGACTTCAAGTTCATTTCTCCAAGAACTCCGGGCCTGGATCGCAATTATGTTTATTATTATTATTGAAAATATATATTTTTCCCTACACAAAAAAGTACGTTTCATCGAGTTAGTTTAGTTAAGTTTCATAGTAAAATAAATAGTTACTCTTCTTTTATTTGTAGTTCCGAATTTCGCCACAACACTGATGATATATGACTTATAAATTGAATCGAATGTCAAGAATTAGACCAAAAAAATCCCCAGACGAAGTCTGGTTTTCTGTCTAATGTATTCGCGTATCTTCCATCTCTGTCTATCATATGAAGAGCGAGGGAGGCAAAAAATCAGGTCGGATGCAGTGACCGTAGGCCTTGAGAACTGTGTTCAACTTCAAGAATTTTTCATAGATTTTTTCGTTTCTGTATCTTAAGGCGGCCATTTTAGGATTCTTTTAATAAGTTTTTATTCTAAAGAGTTAATAATGACCGTTTAAAACAGGTTACATGGGAACAGTGTATTTCCTACATACTTAAATAAATGAATAAACACACGCAACAGTCACATACACACTCCTGTGCTAACCGGAACATTTTGCAGTATCGTAATAGAATAGTAATAGTATTTTGTATGGGAATTTAAACAGCGCCATTGTGAGCGTATTTGGAACTACAATTTCACAGCGGGAAACGTTTACTTTACTATACGAGAATTACTATACGATACTTCAAAATGTTCCGGCTAGGGGCACTGACCCCACACTAAGATCGAGTCTTGTGTCGTGTATCAAAACTACAAACGAGCAAACAAGTCATCTGATGGTAATTGAACACTGAACATGAACATCCACAACTTGGATCATGGATGTGTTACCCACCAAAAGGGGGGGGGGGGGGGGGGTAAGGAAAAAGTTGGGGATAAGTCAAATCAAATCAAAATATTCTTTATTCAAGTAGTTTTTTACAAGATCTTTTGAATCGTTAATTTCTGCTACCACCGCTTCGGAACGTGTTGTAGCTGTGAAGAAGAAACGGCGCAAGAAACTCCCTCAGCAACACCAACTGTCTTCATTTTTTTGCTTTTCTTTTCTCTCTTTTCTTTCTTTTAAATGCCAGTTTAAATTACAATGGTTGATTTATCTAAATGTCACAGTATCGTCTGTAAGGGTATTCGGCATCCGGCAACCTCACTTACTGAACGAACTTACAGCCAAACTGTCGCATCGTCGGTCCTGTAAGAAGGTGTATGCAAAATGGTTTCTCAGACTCACGCGAATGTTACATATTGAAATAAAACTAATTTATACGGATTTTATCGCGATTTGGTTAAATTTTTGAAGTGAAACTTCTTTATCGACGTATGGGAGAAATTTTATGTCAAAAATTTTTGATTTACGCGCCATCTTTATTTCTAAGTCACATTTTTGCGTTACGCGCCATCTTTTTTAACTTTTATCGGATCGCCGTAACCAAGTAAGTTTTTAATAATTGTAAATTAAGGGTAGTTTAATTGTAACAGTCACTGAGCGGATGACTAATACCTCAGTCCGCCCCGTGACCACGAAAGCTGTAAAGTAATCGAAACGTCGGGAAGTTAATAAATGTAAAAATTAAACCAAATCGCGATAAAATCCGTAGAAATTAGTTTTATATAAAAGTGTGTGCACAATTATTATCGGTTTAATAGTTAAAGCGTAAAATCGTACCAAACATTTATGGATGGACAATTAAGTCAAGTACAATTGAGAACGTCTGTAGTACTATATTTCATTGATATTATATTCGCACTAGTATATGCCTCTCTTTCGCACACATACAATGGATCCAGCTATCTCTTTCCCGCACTTAAGATAGTTAGCACTTAAGATGCGGTCCAAGCTATAAGTAAAAGCGATATATTTTAGAAATTATTAATTTTCCTGTTTTCTTTTTAGTCATATGTCAGCACGTGAACCGTTAGGTCTCGCATTCGATTCCCAGATTGTTTTATTTGCGATGAATGGCGGGATGACCATGCCATTCGACTGATGGTAAGCGGTACGACCGCTCATGGTTAGTAGGAAAACCAAGCAACACCATGAATTACAAAGCAATGCTTGGCATTCCACTGCGCTGGCCATCCTGAGACATAAGATGTTAAGTCTCATTAGTTACTCTGGCTACAATGTCCTTCAAACCGGAACACGAGTGCATTTACACTGCTGTTTGTTGGAGAAATAGACATTGCGGTGGTACTTAAACAGACGGTCTCTCACATATGAGAGACCCACCACCAGTAAAGTAGCAAATAAATATTTATTTTAGTTCTCGAGTATTGTGTTCAATAAATATCTCATAATTTCCGACTGACTGATTCAGAACATGAAACGCTTTTGCTTATAAGATAAACCATAGACTTATAACAGTCGTCGTAAACAGCTGATCCTGTGAAGGTCAAGGGGTGTGCGAAAGAGACAAACATATACAGCTATTTACTCTCTCACTCTGTGCATAAAGAGGCATTGTTTTAACTACGATGTTAAAGCATTATTTATGCATCTGAAACATTATGACATTGTTTAGATATGTTATTATACCTAGATAACTTCCGAGGTTGGTTAAACGCCAGCTGTGTAACGAGAGTTCGCGAGCTCCGAGAAAAATGTTTGTGCAATCCACATGTATTTGTTTCGGGTCTGGGTGTTTGTGAGACAGAAGTCTCTCGTAGTTTCTGATACGACGCAAGACTCGATGTTAGTGTGGGTTCAGGACTATGTATGTGACTGTTGGGTGTATTAATTATGTCACAGATCATGAACAGCTAATTTAAAATTAAAGTTTTTTTATCTATAGTAATACTATAGAGGAAAGAATAATGTTTGCATTGAATAATCTTAGAAACTACTGAACCGATTTGAAAAATTCTTTTACTGTTGGGAAGATACACTATCCCCGGGTGACATAGGCTATATTATATTTTCAAAAAAATTAGGGATCCTTACTAAAACTCCAATAACGTAACTCAAGGTGTAGAAAAAACACCTAAAATATTCTTTACATCGCGTGCGCTGCGAAAACTTTAATCTGTTGATGTGGACAACATTTAAAAAACTATCTGCAAGCAAGCTGCCAGTTTTAATAGATAAATTGGAAGTAATTGTAAATAACAGCGCATGAGCAACAACTCAGTCCGCTCCGTGACCACGAAAGTTGTAAAATCCTAGCTGAGGTAAAAATAAATGAAAAACCGCTGCAAGTTAGTAAAAGTTTTATTTGAAAGCGTATCATATCGTGTGTATTGATAGTCAATCACCGCGCACTTTAACGGTGAAGGAAAACATCGTGAGGAAACCTGCATACCGTAGCAATTTTAGACTATATGGCCTAACCACTCTCAATCGATTCTCTCGATTGTAGAGGAGGCCCGTGCCCAGCAGTGGGCCGTATATGGGCTGATACAGTAATGCGTAAACGTATAAATCTATTAGGCTTCCGGATGTCTTGCCCTGTGGTTCGGGGGTGCAAGAATTCCGCCACGGTACCTCCTGCCTGTCGTAAGAGGCGACTTAAAGGGGCCATCGGGGTCGTTGGGCAAACTGCGGGGGCGGTGCGCCCTCACTTACAACGACCTCGAGACGTGTGATAGAGTGCATGGGTCAGACTCTATCGTGGACGCCCACAACATCCTAAACGGGCGTCCAAACTAGAAGTAAATGTGGGGCAATCAGACCGCCACTACGTAAGGACCAGCAACGGTTTTGCGCCGAGCAGTTACGCGGACGTATATCGGGGCGATTGTCGCCCTGGGATGTCCGGTGCCGCCCATAATGCGTGTGAAGGTCACCGAGGGGTTTTTAGTCAGTATGCTGGCGTAGGTTTTGTTAGGGTCCCAGCTCGACCACAATCCGCAATGTGGCGGGTTGGAAGGCCAGAGACACTGACATACCCCTTTCGGCCTCCCCCGGGGTACCGAAAGGGGAGGTTAATAGCTTTTCCTCTTGGACACAAAAAAAAAAAAAGGCTTCCGGATGTTATAATTGCTATTGTATTGTATCAGTCCATATACGTCCCACTGCAGGGCACGGGCCTCCTCTACGACTGAAGCTTTTTATTGCATAGGCAGGCAAACGAGCAAACAGCTCACCTGATGGTAAGATGAGGGATTCATATGATAGTGGTAGGTCTCTCATATGTGAGAGGCCTGGGTAGGTACCACCGCAATGTCTATTTCTCCAAACAGCAGTGTAAATGCACTGTTGTGTTCCGGTTTAAAGGAAATTGTAGCCAGAGTAACTGGACATAATGAGACTTAACATCGTATGTCTCAGGGTGGCGAGCGCAGTGTAACGCCAAGCATTGCTTTGTAATTGATGGTTTCCTCCTGTCCATGAGCGGTCGTTTACCATCAGGCGAATGGCATGCTCGTCTCGCCATTCATCGCATTGAAAATAAAAGAACCATTTATTTGATGAAGCTAATTGTTTCCTTTCTTCTACAGAATGCCTGAAGTACACGCTGCTTTCGCTGATTCCGGCAAGAAAGTTGGCCTTGAAGTATGGAGGATTGAGGTATGTCATATCTTTATTTAGGTTTTTTTCTGGTAGTGGCTGGATGCTTCCACCAGGTCTTGTGGAGATCTTGGGGAGGCCTATGTCCAGCAGTGAACTTGTGGCCGAAGAATAAGCCCAAAATGATACACTTCCATTTATATTACGGGTGTAATGATTGGAATTCTGTTCTACAGCCTCGGTGGCGTAGTTATAAATAAATACATAAATACACCCAACAGTCACATACATAGTCCTGACCCCACAGTAAGATCGAGTCTTGTGTCGTGGGTATCAGAAACTACGAGAGACTTTTCGGTCTCACAAACACCCAGACCCGAAACAAATACTTGTAGTTCACACAAATATTTGTCAATTAGTTATAAATACGATTACAACACTGGGGTCGCGGGTTCGTATCCCGGGTCAAAGTGATATTGGATTTTTTTATTCCTTATCAGCCCTGTCAGGAATTTGCCCGATATGGCGATAGGCTCGCCTTCATCACATTGTGGGACGGAATACACAAGAAATGTGGACTTGTGCGTCTCTGCCTACCCCTTCTGGGAAATAGGCGTGAGTTTGTTTATTCTCAGCCTCCGTGGCGCAGTTGGCTAGACGCTGGCTGTGAAACGAGAGGCCGCGGGTTCGATGCCCGCACCGAAACAATTTGTCAGAACCACAGGTTTCTGTTTCAGGTCTGGGTGTTTGTGAGACCGAAAAGTCTCGTAGTTTCGGATGACACAAGACTCGATCTTAGTGTGGGGTCAGGACTATGTATGTGACTGTTGGGTGTATTTATTTATATAATTATGGAGGAAAACAGGTCCCAAGTTTCCTCAAGCACGCGAACGTAATAACTAATAAGTAGTAATATTTTAAATACTCATAAAAAAAAAACACTTTAGAATCCTTTAGTTTCGTGGTATAGCTATTCAAACGCAAACGAATGTTGTCTTGTTGCAACTCGGACGCTAATCCCAAGTGACGTTTTGAAGTGTCGACAAATCCCTATATCTTATCAATGACTCGATGACATCATTGGAAAACATACTATAATATCTAATTCTAAAAGACTCGGCCCGGCTTTGGGTGCAGATAGTTTTTGGATCCAGTCCACATCAACATCATATAGTTTTCGCAGCGCACGCGATGTAATTTTTATAGGTATTTTTTTTACACCTTGGGTTACATTATTGGAGTTTTAGTAAGGATTCCTAATTATTTTATAATATAATATAGCCTATGTTAGCCCGCGATAGTGTAGCTTCCCAACAGTGAAAGAATTTTTCAAATCGGTTCAGTAGTTTCAGAGCTTATTCAATGCAAACAAACAATCAAATCTTTCTCTTTATAATATTAGAATAGTATTAATAACGAAGAAAAATTCATCAATGCGTTCGTCATATTTTCTTTTGCGTGTATTTTAGTATTTATTGTAATGTATTGTTCTGTCGGTATGCAAGTCCACCAACCCGCACTAGGCCAGCGTGGTGGACTATATGGCCTAACCACTCTCAATCGATTCTCTCGATTGTAGACGAGGCCCGTGCCCAGCAGTGGGACGTATATGGGCTGATATAGTATTGTTTTGTCAATTCGTATTTCACGGACGAAGTAAAATTAATATGATAAATGAATAATTAATGTAAATTTTCCAAACAAAAATTTTGTTTACAATAATAAATCTATTTTTAAAACTGAAACAGGAAAGAACTTATCAAAAATATTATTTCCTGTTGCATAATGAGTGTAGGATTAATAACATACGTACAGACAGACAGAAAACGAAGCCAGGTAGTATTAGTGATTTCAGACACAATGCAACTAACATTTTCGCAAAAAAATGCGTATTTTTTTGAAATTTTTATATATCGTCGTATTTGGGTGGTAAATACATTTTCTAAAATAATAATGCACATCTTTTTATTCTTAAAGACACAATGGTTTAAATTATTGTTTTGGCAAACCTAGGTATATACCACCCAAACACGATGATGTTTAAAAATTGCAAAACTGTCGCTTCTTTTGCGAGATTTTAGTTGCATTGTGTGTGTAGTCAGTAATACTGCCACCTGGCGTCGTCCAACACGCTGGCCTAGTCCGGGCTGGCGGATATTACATACCTACAGTGGAATTTAAAAAAAATCAATGTTATCCAGGATGCCTCACGATGTTTTCCTTCACCGTTATAGTGCGTGGTGATTGTGTATCAATACACACGCAAACCTATAGCTATAGCTATTTCCAGACCTGAAAAATTAATCTTAAATTCGAAACATTCACATACCTGAAGTAGATATAATAACCTAAAAGACAAACCCAGAACCACACGGAAAACTGCCTAAAAAATGTTATACTATTAAGAAAAAATAATTAAAATTAAATTACTTAAATGTCAAATATGCTGTAATTTGAATTAAACATTTAATAAACGCAATTCGTATAAATAACTTATAAATTACTTTGTTATTAATTGTGAAGGAAAATATCGTGAGGAAACATGCATACTATGGACTATAGAGACCTTTTGACGGCCTCCTTGGCGCAGTTGGTTAAACGCTGACAGTGAAACGAGAGGCCGCGGGTTCGATTCCCGCACCGACACAAATGATTGTGTGATCCATCTCGAGTCTGGGTGTAAGAGCGAAAAGTCTCTCGTAGTTTCTGATACGACACAAGACTCGATCTTCGTATGGGGTCAGGACTATGTATGTGACTGTTGGGTGTATTTATTTGTTATTTAAGTCCGCCCGCACTAGGCCAGCGTGGACTAAACCCTCGATTGTAGAGGGGCCCCGTGCCAGTAGCCCATCTGCGTCAGCAAAACGTATTTATAACCACATATAAATTTCAATTCAAACATTTAACAGAAATAAATAAATTAACGACAACTTGAGCCGACTCCAATATTTTTTATAACAAACTATTTCCTTCGACATTGATAAAGTCAGGCCGCCGGACGCGTGTTTCACGGTCAGTGTCAGATTTAAAAAAAATAAAAAGAACACTAATTTGAATTTGGCGCAGCGCCATCTGTTATTCGTGTATTCATGTTTTTACGTTCAACCCATACGGTTTCGTGGAATGTAAACAAAAAATAGAGATGTACCATTAACTTTTGTCAATTATATGTGACAAATGATGAGACTAGCATGTCAGTTCAGTTCTTCCTATTTGGAGAGACTAGCATGTCGCTCGCCTGATAAGCGTCACGTCACGTCATAACTGAATACTAACTAGCTTTTGTCCGCAAACTTTGTTCCGTGATTAACTTTATTTGAAAGTAACTTTATTTGGAATTTTCCATCCCGTCCCGTTATATCCCGCCCGTCACGTCGCATTCTCACTCAAAGCATGTAATCCACACCCATCGTATCCCTTTGAGTATAAAACGTAAAGTTTTCGGGATAAAAAGTAGTCTAAGTGTTAATCCAAGGTGTTAGCTACGTCCATACCAAATTTCAGACAAAAATCAAAAAATCATTGTTTTAGGTTCTATTATGTTAATACAGACCCCGTTCCTATTAGTTTTTCTAATTTACCTTCCATGTACAGACATCGATCGGTTACAAACTTATTGGATGTATAGATACATGACGCATTTATCGAGGAAGGCCATAGGCTTAATAACATCACGCTATGACCAATAGGAGCGGAGCAGTAATGAAAAATGTAGCAAAAACACATAAAATGTTCCTTTTGGGAGTTTCTGTTGCATGCGCTGTATAAACAGTTAACATTACGCCACATTAACATAACCGATATTTTTCCTCCAAAAAAGTTGTAAAAAAAAGTCCGCTATAGAATAATATATCTATCTTTTTTACAGCCTCCGTGGCGCAGTTGGTTAGACGCCGGCTGTGAAACGAGAGGCCGCGGGTTTGATCCCCGCATCGAAACATACATTTGTGTGATCCACAGGTATTTGTTTCGGGGCTGGGTGTTTGTGTCGAAAAGTCTCTCGTAGTTTCTGATACACGACACAAGACAATCTTTGTGTGGGGTCAGGACTATGTATGTGACTGTTGGATGTATATTATTTTTATTGGTTACCAAAAGATACGAAAAGATCTCTTAGCATCATAGATATTCCATGTACGACTTAATACTACGTTTCCCTCGAAATAACATATAAATAGAAGCGTTAACTACTAAAAACGTGGTAGATATATCTGGCTTTAAAAAAGATTTATAGAACAGTAAACCGCTTGTATTTTACATTCTAAAAGCGTGGATGACTCGTGTGGCTTTACGAATGTTTTCAAAAATCTTTTTTAAGCTCAACTACCCACACATTTTGTTTGTAGATTCGGGTCTGGCCGGATAGACAACGGTCAAGGAACCATAATATCAAGATTATTTAAAAATAAATAATAGTTTAAAAAACTTAAATACACGCTTTAGTAAAAGACCCAATCATTGTAAACTCGTTTTGAAAGACGCTAGAGTTTCTTGCCCGTTCTTCTCTGGCGAAAACAGCCTTGTGAACCGAGTGGTAGTGGAAAAAAGTGACTGAATCTAAATAATGTATGACATTTCATTGGTTCAATAAATATTTTAATTTCATTTCATAATAAAAGCAATAACAAAATTAACTTAAAACAGTTTTTTTTTTAAATAACATAAGTTTTAGTAATCTATATTTTTCATAGTAATTAATTATTACGTTATCAATTATACGATAACATGACAAATTAACTAAAAAACCTAATTAAAATCATCGTTGAATGTTGCCAATTAAAATGTTTAATTAAACTAATGAGACTATTTTTGATAAAAATGTTGGCAAATACACAAAATAAAAGCATTATTTAGTAAAAAAAGTATTTAAAAACTTCTGACGGTTTTAATATCATGTTTACAAAGGTTTAACCGAGTCATGTCTCCGATCTTTTGTCGTCGAAAGATTCTGTGCCGAAAGCTTTGTTGTCAAATAAGAAAAGTTTGATTCTATTCACATTATATTAAATCATGCTTCTGTCTTCATAATAAAGTATTGTTTCTTTCGCAGGATTTCGAGCCCGTGCCAGTCCCTCCCTCCCATTTCGGAAACTTCTATTCTGGAGACTCTTACATCGTACTTAAGGTAAGTTATTTATAACAGGTATATCAAGACTGCGACCGAAAACGAAGCCAGGTGGTAGTTTTAGTGGTCAAAATCACGGTGCAAATAAAAATTTCGCCAAAACAGGGACAGATTTTTTTAAAATATTTTTTTAAAAATCATCGTTTTTGGGTGGTATACACTTAGTTTTTGCGAAAATACTAATTTTAACCCTTACGTACCATTGCGTGTTTAAAAATAATGAGGTTTACATCTTTATTTTAAGAAAATTATGTTTAAATCACCCAAATACGACGATAAGTAAAAAATTACAAAAAAAAAGTTTTACAAAAGCGAAATTTTTGTTTGCATTGTGTCTGTAGTCACTAATACTACTGCCTTGCTTCGTTTTCGGTCGCAGTCTTGATATACCCTGTATATTTAAAATAATATTGATAGGCATTGAAATAAATTTTAATGGATTTTTATGGTTCACAAAACTACATACAGAGTTTTTCCAAACTGCGACTGAAAACGAAGCCAGGTAATATTAGTGACTTCAGACACAATGCAACTAGAAGTTTAGCAACAAAAAAAAACCTATTTGGGTAAAAAATAGTTTTCCTAAAATAATTATGTACACATTTTTATTTTAAAGACCCAATGGCCCGTAACGGTTTGAATTACTTTTTTGCAAAAACTAGGTATTTAGCACCCAAATACGACGATTATTAAAAAAATGCAAAAAAACCTGTCGTTTCTTTTGCGAAAATTTGAATTGCATTGTGTAAAGCCACTAAAACTAACGCTTCGTTTTCGGTCGCAGTCTTGATATACCCGGATTATGACTTGTGTTAGTGTGGAGTCAGGACTATGTATGTGACTGTTCGGTGTATTTAATTATCTATTTGTCCAGACATCAGGAGATGACGACCGTTTGACCTGGGACATCCACTTCTGGCTGGGCTCCCTGACCAGTCTGGACGAGGCTGGAGCCGCCGCCATCCTCACAGTCAACTTGGATGACGAGCAGTTCCATGGTTCCGCTGTGCAGCATAGAGAAGTCCAGGGTTATGAGTCGAGGCAGTTCCTCGATTATTTCCAACCGGGTAAGAAAACATTTCTTTTTTATTGCAATGAATTGCGAGACGAGCATGCCATTTGCCTGATGGTAAGCGATACGACCGCTCATAGACAGTAGCAACACCAAACACCATGAATTACAAAGCAAGGCTTGGCATTCCACTGCGCTCGCCATCCTGAGACATAAGATGTTAAGTCTCAATATGTCCAGTAGTTACTCTGGCTACAATGTCCTTCAAACCGGAACACAACAGTGCATTTACACTGTTTGTTGGAGAAATAGACATTGCGGTGGTACCTACCCAGGCGGCCTCTCATATATGAGAGACCTTCCACCAGTAATAAGGTATTAAATGGTCAAAAACTGATCCACAGGTATTTGTCTCGGGTCTGGCGGTTTGTGAGACCGAAAAGTCTCTCGTAGTTCCTGATACCCACACAAGACTCGATTTTAGTGTGGGGTCAGAACTATGTATGTGACTGTTGGGTGTATTTATTATGTTTGTCCCCAGCCATCCGCTACTTGGACGGAGGTCACGCCTCTGGGTTCAGCCATGTCACCATCAACGCTGGAGCCGAGAAGCGCCTCTTCCACATCAAAGGCAAGAGAAACGTCAGAGTTAAGCAGGTACGCATCCAGGGTTGAGACTTTTTACTTAATTGAGAGACGAATTTTCAAAAAATAGGTAAAGTTAACTGCCTCGGTGGCGTAGTTGTACCACGGTACGATTACAAAGCTGAGGACTCTGGTTCGAGTCCCGGGTCGAGCAAAGTGATATTGGATTTTTCTATTCATTATCAGCCCGGAGTCAGGAATTTGTGCCCGATATGGCGATAGGCTCGCCCCCTGTCACATCGTGGGACGGAATATACAAGGCGAAATGTGGGTGTCCTGGTGGCGCCTCTGCCTACCCCTTCGGGGATAAAGGCAGCAGTATATGTATGTATGTAGTTAAACTTTAAACCGGTTATGCGAAAACAGAACTGTATCACTAAACCACTGTTGAAATTTGAATTTATACTTTTCTGATCTCATTGAGTTTGAGACCTAAAAATTTCTCGTATTTTGTGATGCAGGACACATGACTTAATAATATGGAGTCAGTAGATGTTCGAAGCTGCATTTAAACCCCAAAATTCCTTTCTCCACCAGGTGGAGCCCAAAGCCTCATCTCTGAACAAAGGAGACTGCTTTATCCTGGACGTGGACCATCTTATCTACGTGTTTGTGGGTGAAAATGCGAAGAGCGTGGAGAGGTTGAAGGCGGCTACCGTAGCCGGGCATATTAGGGACCAGGATCATAACGGCAGGGCTGAGGTGGAGGTTGTGGGTGAGTGTTTGCAAAAAAAAAAAAAAAAGATTTTCGAAAAAAAAAATTGAGGCTTTTTGTGGGTAGTTCGGTGAAGAGTTGGGTCATAGAGACCAGGTTCATAACGACAACAGGGGGAAGCTGTGAGTTTTTGCAAAAAAAAACAAAATAGCTTTTTTTTAAATACTAAAAAGTTGCTGATTTGAAGGTCGATGGTGAGATGTTACGTGTTTTGGAAAAGAAAAACAACAAAAAAATTAACAAATTTTTTTTTCAGCTGAACAAATGATTTTGGGATCATAGTCACTACAACGTTTCTGTGCTATTAATAAACATTTGGAAAAACCAAAAAATATTGACACATGATGTCTGAAGTGAAACATCGTATTATTGGCCTATACCTAAAAAATGTCGCCGAGCTATCTCAAACATGCCAATAAAATCTCGTTGCTTTAAATATAATTAATATTTTGCATACAGATTCTGATTCTCACGACGGTATCTACGAGAAGTTCTTCGAAGCTTTAGGATCTGGTGATAAGGACTCCATTGCTGACGCCTCTGAAGGTGGAGACGATGAGGTAAGACTACATACTACACTTGTAGTCAAATAGTGATTTGACTTTGACACTACACTGAAATATAGTCACGGTGACGCGAATTGGCCTGAAGGTTAATTTTTGTGGTGTGATTTATGCATACAAAATTTGGTGTGACAACGCCCAATATCCGATAAATTTATTGTAATTCAAATAATTGGAAGTATGTTTTTAATGTAAATACATGGTTCTATACTACAAATTCTAGTTTCTTATACGACACAATCTTTGTCTGTAAATGTATAGTCCAGACTATAAAACTCCTGGTATTTATAAAATATTTTCCTTCCCAGGAATTCGAACAGGGTGCGCCTAAGGAGGTGTCCCTGAGCGAGATTTCAGACAGCACCGGAACAGTAAAGATCACAAAACTGGATTCTCCATTCAAGAAGGAACAACTGGACACCAATGTAAGATATTTAGTTTATTATAATGTCCAATAAAGTGCGTGGCCTGTTGGGAACGGACCAGACGCGGCTGCCAACATGTTCACGGTGGTCGCGGGTTTAAATCCCAGGGCACACCTCTAACTTTTCAGGAGTCATCGTCAATCACAGCGTACTATAACGGTGAAGGAAAACATCGTGAGCAAACCTGCATACCATAGCGATTTGCAAGAATTTCTATGGTATGTAAAGTCCGCCAACACACTATGCCATGCCCCAGCCTAACCCCTCTCAATCGAACTCGGTTATAAGAATCTCGTGCTCAACGGTAGCCGACTGTTTTTCATACAGATACACAATCTAAATTTAATCAGAAGGTCTACTAATAAAAGTACCGTAAAACTTTGTTGTTTGTTTACAGGAATGCTATATATTGGACACGGGCAGTTACAGCGGTATTTACGTGTGGGTCGGCCGCGCTTCTAATGATAAGGTAAGGGCCGGACTCAAGTACACGGGGGGTTGACCCCCCATAACATATTTAATGAAGATTTTTGTATAAGTCCAGATTTGAATAATTTGAAACTTAATTAATTTAGATTTACAAACTGCCTTATGAAATAATGATAGTAACTGATCAATATTACTTAACATACTTTTACAGCTTTCGTGACGCAGTTGGTTGAGAACTTATTGAAAAAGAGGCCCCGGGTTCGATCCCCGCACAGAAGCAGATGGTTGTGTGCCTTATTATAAGTCTCAATTCTAAATAAGCCTGAAAATTATCTAGTTTTATATCTATGGTCTATTTATAACTGTTGGGCGTATTCTTTATTAACTTATAGATGACAATAAATATCCCAGGGCGAGAAAGCCCAGATTTTCTTCGTATTAAAATATCAGAAAATATTTTAAGTTGTTATTTTTTCAGGAGAAGGCCGCTGCCATGTCGAAAGCTGAGCAGTATCTGAAGTACCATGACTATCCTAACTGGGTAATTTTTTTTTCAACCTTTTAATGCCTACATACATTTTTATTGTAGTTACTGTGTCATATACGTATTTTCCTCGTATTTTTGTGATGTGTAATATGTATTTAAATGACAAGAAGTATATTGTTTTTTTTAATAGTCATGCTTGTTTGTTAGTTGTTGACAGCCCCCATTGGTCAGACTGTGAAAAACCAAGGGTTCGATCCTTGCGTCGAGTCTTATGATTGTTTGGTCCCCAATTTTTTTTTCAGCTACGTGTACTGCGCCCGTAAACTCTTGTAGTTGGTGATCTAAGACTCAATCTTAGTGTGGGGTCAGAACTATGTATGTGACTGTTGAGTGTATTATTTATTTAATTATTTTTTACAGGTACATGTCTCTAAAGTGCCAGAAGATGCCGAGCCTATTGCCTTTAAGCAGTACTTTGAAGACTGGGTTTAAAAAATGCCTTATATATATTAATTTTTAGTTATTATTAAGCTTTAAAGCCTTTAAACGCTTCGAATATAGATGAAGGGACTAAGGACCCCAGATTTTTTCTTAATACGCTACTGTACTTAATCCATGCTGTTAAATCGAATTTGTTTATACTCAAATGGGGGGTAGGCCCCCATATTCTCCACAAAATGCGGCACAGTATTTTTTTATTTGTTATTTACTTAATACAATTATTTTAAAAACCGCGGTTAAAAATTTAATATTTCGTTGTTACAATAAACAGGAAATTTTCCGATTTTAAAATAAAGATTATCTATCTAGTTTTTTTTAAAGAAGTGCATTGATTTTGCATTTGTCAATTCTGTTATTTTTATTGCGTTGCCTATTTTTTTTTCAATGGCAACAATTATAATTTTGAAATTAAAATTATCAATGCATAGTTTGTCTTTTAATTAAATCAATAATACATTATTATATTTTAATAATTATACTTTGATCAAATATATTTATGTTTATAATATAGTAGTTTTATACTATAGTTAAAAAATCTACCTCATGGAGTCCGTTTATATTTTTGGAAATAAATTCTATCAAAAATCTATTGGCGTATGGTAAAATTTGGAACTACAAATAAAATTATATTTTTTATTTTATATAGGTCTTATTTCGGTTATAAACTTGGATCAATCTTGTTTCAATTCACCCCATTGTGACAGCCTCCGTGGCGCAGTTGGTTAGACGCCGGCTGTGAAACGTAAGACCGTGGGTTCGATCCCCGCACCGAGACAAATAATTGTGTGCTCCACAAGTATTTGTCTCGGGTCTGGGTGTTTGTGAGTCCGAAAGTCTCTCGTAGTTTCGATCTTAGTGTGGGGCCAGGACTACGTATGTGACTGTTGGGTGTATTTATTTATTTTAGACTAATATAAATGTGTATGTACTCTTTAATCATAGACAAACGGACTTCTTGAGATAGAACATTTAGTTTTTAAAAATGCACAAATATTACATACATGACGCATATTAAGCATTTATTTTATTTTGTTATTTCTGTCTTTAAGATAATAAAAACGTGAAAATGTTTTTGTCGTTTTATTTCTTCCTTCTATATTAAATGGAAGTGCATGGTGGCCTATCGGTTAAGGACTAGACGTGGCTGCCTATGTTCACGGTAGTCGCGGGTTCAAATCCCAGGATTTCGACGTTTCGGAGTCATGTGTGCATTGATAGTCAATCACAGCGCAATTTAACCGTTGGTAGCATTCAGCGACTTCCTTAAAGATAACATACATAAACTCACGCCTTTATCCCAGAAGGGGTAGGCAGAGGCGCCACCAGGACACCCACATTTCGCCTTGTATGTTCCGTCCCATGTGATAGGGGGCGAGCCTATCGCCATATCGGGCACAAATTCCTGACTCCGGGCTGATAATGAATAGAAAAACCCAATCCATAAAGATAATCGATATATTCACAAGGAGTTATAACTCGTAGCTACGCAAAACTATTTCTTTACGGATTTTATCGCTGCTGGAACTCCAAACATAGTCGGCCTTATTCATCCATCCATCAGCCAAAGGAAGTCCACTGCTGAACATAGGCGTCTCCCAATGATTTCCACAGTGTTGTTGGAGCCTGCATCCAGCGACGTCCCGCGACCTTTACCAGGTCGTCTGACCATCTTGTCGGTGGACGTCCTACGCTGCGCTTTCCGCTACGTGGCCTCCATTCGAGAACATTTTGGCCCCATCGGCCATCAGTTGTTCGCTTCAACTTACTAATACGCTGATAACTTACTCATCGGCGTTATTCATAGACATGTTTAAAACCTATTTTAGTTATCAAATGTTTTGTCCCTTTCGAACGACTTTAGAATTCAGTTTGAGCGAAGGAGACAAAACATTCGATAAATAAAATAAAAAATATCTGTAATAAGTATTTACATGCATGTTAATTTTCTCACCCCCATCCCTTTTTCTCTACCTCACTAAAATTTGACTTTTATATTGAACCTATTGGACAAAGAACCATTGGAAACCTGCTCAATTTCGAGGAGTTCTACTCTCCAAGTCCGAAGATATTCATCAGGTCTATACCAACTTTTTATGGGACCAAATGGCAGCTATTTTACTTCAAACAAAAGAAGAATTACGCAAATCGAATCATAAATCTCAGAGTAATCGGTGAACATACATAAGAATAAAATCTTAACGAATTGATAACCTCCTCTGAAGTTGGTTAAAAAGTAGTTTAATTTCATTTTACGTAAGTATACTAGACTGCCTTGGTTGCGCAGTTGTACTGTACAATTACAAAGCTAAGATTTCGGGTTTGAATCCCGATGCGAGCAGTGATATTGGATTTCTCTAATTATTATCAGCCCGGAGTCAGGAATTTGTGCCCGATATGGCGATAGGCTCGTTCCCTAACATATCTTTGGACGGAACATACAAGACGAAACGTGGCACTGATGCCTCTGCCTCCCCCTTCTGGGAAGGAGGCGTGAGTATATCATCATCATCATCGTGAGTATACCTATGTGTGTATGTAAATAATGACTGCCTCGGTGGCGTAGTTGTATTACGGTACAATTACAAAGCTAAGGTTTCGGGTTCGAATCCCGATGCGGGCAGTGATATTGGATTTCTCTAATTATTATCAGCCCGGAGTCAGGAATTTGTGCCCGATATGGCGATAGGCTCGTTCCCTAACATATCTTTGGACGGAACATACAAGACGAAACGTGGCACAGGTAGCACGTCTGCCTTCCCCTTCTGGGGAGTTGGCGTGAGTATAGTATAGTATGTGTGTGAATACATAATATAAGAAACATTGTACATAGATGACTAATTAAAGTTAATTTCCTTTGTTTTTCCTTAAGATTTAAATTCCTTGCGTACAAAAGGAAATATATGGTTAAATTGAGGAAAGAATAGAACCACGAGTAGCTATGACTAACATTTAACATCCTTTAAAACTTTGGAACCCCGTTTCTTCTTTAGCGTGTAGAAATACCTAAAAGTATTCATTCAATTTATACCGGGTATATCAAGACTGCGACCGAAAACGAAGCCAGGTGGTAGTATTAGTGACTTCAGACACAACGAAGTAAAATTTTCGCAAAAACAATCGACAACTTTTTTATTGTAATTTTTTACTTATTGTCATATTTGGGTGATTTATACATAGTTTTCCTACAGTAATTATGTATACCTCTTTATTTTTAAACACGCAATGGTACGTAAGGGTTTAAATTAGTATTTTCGCAAAAAACTAGGTATTTACCACCCAAACACGATAAATTTTATAAAATTAAAAAAAAAACTGTGACTGTTTTGGCGAAATTTTTATTTTCATCGTGTTTCTAACCACTAAAACTACCACCTGGCTTTGTTTTCAGTTACAGTCTTGATATACCCGGTGTTTTACAACCGTATTTATCGGGTAATGGTTTCTTAGATTTACGCGAACGCTACACATTGAAATAAAATAATTTTTTAGGGATTTTATCGCGGAATGATTTAATTTTTACGTTTTCTAACTTCCCGATGTTTCGTTTCGATTGCTTTACAGCTTTCGTGGTCACGGGGCGGACTACGATCATTTTGTTTTATTTCAATGTATTGGTATTATACTGGACTCAAACCCCAGAGCACACCTCTGACTTTTCAGAGCCATATTGTGTGTATTAATAGTCAATCACCACGCATTATAATGGTGGAGAAAACCATCGTGAGGAAACCATACCATAGCGATTTGTGAGAATTTCTATATCTGAAGTCTGCCCGATTGGCCAGCGTGGTGGACTGTACTAACCCCTCTCAATCGTACTCTCGATTGTAGAGGAGGCCCGTGCCCTGCAGTGGGACGTATGTGGTCTAAACAGATACATTTATTGTCTAAAATAGTCTAGTCATTGCGTATGGCATTCATCCTGCGTGGATCAAACCTCCATGTCCAGGTTCTTCAGCCAGATTGCTGCATCAGGAGTGCATTTGTGAAGTTCCAAGATTCCACCGGGGAAACAGCGAAGTGGGCATTCGTTTACGACATGGGACAGGGTCTGGTCGGGTGCTCCGCAGTTGCATTGTGGTGACTCCCTTAGACCCCATTTATGCAGTTAGTGGCTAGTTTTCCCGTGGTTGGACCGGAATCTATTCAGCCTTGTCCATGTCTTGCGTTCCGCATCGAAACCGGGCAGCTTCTTGGTGGGGTCAGATACCAGATTTGTATCGGTGTTTTTAAAAAGGCACCATTCTGAATAGTCTAGTTACAGACGCAAACACAACATGAATTATAGTTTGTAAGTAATTACAACAAAATTAATTATTTTCTCTCTCTGATTGGTCCCTGATGTCTGAGGATCGTGGACAGCATCAGGGTTGTATCTGGAGCGAGTGATCTGCCTCCACGGTTTCTGTCCAGTGCGTTTCTCATGGCTGTGTAGAATTTTAAGTAATTATGTATTTAGTAGAGTTTTTAAGTAATTACAACGAAATTAATTATTTTAGCCACACCCAAACTGCGCCCTGGGGCAACCGTGTTACAATACCTTAGGGACGGAGCTAGTGTACTCAAATGAAGACATCTGAATGTAACTGAACCTAATTTATATACATACATAGACTCACGCCTTTTTCCCTGAAGGGGTAGGCAGAGGTGCAACCAGGACACCCACACTTCGCCTTGTATGTTCCGTCCCATGATGTGATAGGGGGCAGGCCTATCGAATATCAAATTTATATGCAGCGTGAATTTTTCAAGTGGGCGTGGATGGCCAAATCCGAAACTATCAGGAAAGCGAAAAATACTGAAAGTAGTCAAAAGCCCGTTTTTAATGAAAACTAAAACTGCATACTTAGAATTTTGATAAAACAATATAGTCTAAGATCCCTATATACAACGACCTTCACCGAGATGCTTATTTAATGAAACGTATTTTAAATATTATTTAATATGCCAATAAATATATTCCATATGGGTTGCCTAACAAATTTTAGTCCAGAGTATTTTTAATTAATAATTAAAAAAAAATTTTTTTTTAAACATTCCACCCGTTTGATTATTAGATAAATTCGATACCAATCGAAAGTATGAAGCCCATAGAATATGCAAACGTTAGGTTGCCTATTCTTTTCCGGTCACAACTATCGGGTTGCCAGGTGTAAACAGGTAAATCTATACTAGCATTTTGCAACGGTCTGATTATTGAATCAAACTTTAATAAAATAAAAGATTATTTTATTATGAACACGGTGGTATAGGGTTGCCTGCGAAAAATCAGTCCCGAATTCCGGTTGTCGAATTTTAAAAAGTAAAATATCGCTGCGAGTGAATGTGTGCGACTGAGAGGTCCCAAACCAACCATCCCATGCGATAGAAAAGGACACAGCATAGCAGCTGTTTAAAGTCCGCCCATTTAAAGAAAGAGAGTGCGCATGCTATTTGTGCTATTTGTATATCTGAGATAGAGATATCAGTCACGATTTTGCACACTAACGACATCTTTTAAAAAAATTGTTTAAAAATTTTTTTTTTTTTAATTATTAATTAAAAATACTCTGGACTAAAATTTGTTAGGCAACCCATATGGAATATATTTATTGGCATATTAAATAATATTTAAAATACGTTTCATTAAATAAGCATCTCGGTGAAGGTCGTTGTATATAGGGATCCTATACTAATATGTCTAGCAAGGAATTGAACCCGATGATTTTGGATAAAAATCTTGCTGTATTATTACTCCAGTCGATAACGTTGCTAATGAGGATCAAATTGTAGGAAGTAACTTCACATAGAAAATCTTAAATTAAAACTATATTTTACGGATTTTATCGCGGTTTGGTTTAATTTTTACATTTTTTAACTTCCCGAATTGGATCGAAGCTTCCCGACGTTTCGATTACTTTACAGCTTTCGTGGTCACGGGGCGGTCTGACCAGTCCACGTCAGCCACGTCCAGTCAGTCCACCCCGTGACCACGAAAGCTGTAAAGTAATCGAAACATCGGGAAGTTAAAAAATGTAAAAAATTAACCCACATCGCGATAAAATCCGTAAAATATAGTTTTATTTCAATTTGTAACATTCGCGTAAATCTAAGAAAAAATAGAAAATCTTATTAAGATATTTTTGGTATGCAGGTTTCCTCACGATGTTTTTCTTTATATTAATCAATACACACTCGACTGCCTCGGTGGCGTAGTTGTACTACGGTTTACAAAGCTGATGTCTCGGGTTCGAATCCCAGAATTCATAGTGGTATTGGATTTTTCTATTCATAATTATCAACTCGTTCAGGAATTGGGCCTAATATGGCAATAGGCTCGCCCCCTATCACATCATGGGACGGAACATACAAGGCGAAATGTGGGTGTCCTGGTGGCGCCTCTGCCTACCCCTTCTGTGAAAAAGGCATGACTTTATGTGTTATCAATACACAAATTACTCCGAAAACTCAGAGGTGTGCCCTGGGATCTGAACCCGCGACCCAACGCTTAAAATCACACAAATACGAGGAAATAACTTTATTACACTGTTTACTCATTTATTCTATGAAATGATAATGTTAATAAACTAAGGAACAACGCCATATGGCATAATCGAATGGTTTTAAAAGAAATACAATATAAAGGGCCCTGTCCATACACTGAGAAAACGCTGCGTTTTTGTACTTCAATAGTGACTATAATGCCTTTTCATTATAGCGTGGTGATTGACTATCAATACACATATTATTCCAAAAAGTCAGAAATGCCATGGAATTTGAACCCGCGACCACCGTGAACATGTTGGCTGTGTGCGTGGTGGTCGGTTAATAACGGACCAGATACGGCCTAAACCGATGATTGTGATGTCTCAATTACCTATATTTTTCTCTAGGTAACATTGATTCACATTTCACTAAAACCAAATTAAAAATAATTTTCCTTGCGGTTAAATATGGAGAAGTGACTTCATTACAAACGGTGACTAATATTATTTACTTTGATAAACTATTGAACCGTGTATTAATAACGAAATCATTTTGTCCGTCTGTATAATACGTAACATACATAAACTCACTTTTTTTTTCCGGAAGGGGTAGGCAGAGGTGTAACCAAGACACCCACGTTCAATTCCTGACTCCGGGCTGATATTGAGTAGAAAAATAAAATGTCACTTTGCCCGACCCGGGACTCGAACCCGAGACCACAGTATACCGTTCCCATAAAATCGGCCTCTTTTAAAAGTTGTAAAAATCAACTTCTTATTATTATTGACACATTCTCTTATTTGGGGAGGCCTTTGCCCAGCTTTAATATCAACGGAATAGTTATCAAGTCGGCAAGTACTTTGTATCGATAGAAAAATAAAGTATTTCTATGTTATATTTCTTCTAAAGAAGGAGGTCTAAGGTACCTAAGGTTCATTTTGGAATAGGGGTCTCCTCCCCAAAATAATTTGTGAATCCCAGGCCTAGAGCGATAAGACCGCCATTTCTACTTTTATTTATTTCTGTATTTTCTTTTTATGCCTACAAAAGTAAATAAGATTAAATAAATAAAAAATAGTTTTATTTTATTCCAACATTCGCAACATGAATTATTATAAAACAAACGACGAGCAAACACACATAATTAAATAAGTTAAAGTGACCGCAACGCGATTAGCAATAAGGTCCGTTGGCTATATTAACAGTGGACCTCAGAAAACAGAATTACTAACTTCAGTCCGCTTTTAGCTAGCAAGGAGGCTGCACGTGCATTTTAATTTTGTGGACATTATTTCCTGATCACGTAAGTGTTACACATTTTAGCGTTATTAAACAGTGTATAATTCGTATTATTGTGTGGTAATAAGGTGGATTAGTTTGAAATTGAACTGTAGCTGTTTTTTTTTTTTGCTCAACGGAATCGACTAAGATGGAACGAGTTTTTTATGTAACGTAGATGTTTCGATGTAACATAATAATATAATGGTCGGATTAATTAATATATAAGATTAGAACAGTGGTCAAAATTGTTTTTAAGACAATTTGTTACGTATTTTTTTTGTCATACCTACCTCCTTATTTCAAACTAGCTTCTGCCCGCAAACTTCGTCTGCGTGATTCACTGTTTTGAAATAAACTTTATGTGGAATATTCCATCCCGTCCCGTTATATCCCGCCCGTCCCGTCTCATTCTCACTCAAGGCATGTCATGCAGTCCCATCCCATCCCTTTGAGTATAGAAAAGTAACATTATATCGGAATCTCTTCCTCATCCTACAGGAACACTTTATTTTTCAGGATAAAAAGTAACCCAAGTGTTAATCCAGGGTGTCAGCTACCTCCATACCAAATTTCGTCGAAATCAGTTAAGCCGTTTCTGAGTTCATCGCGCACAACCGCACAGACAAACAGAAAAAAAATCTAAAAATCATTGTTTTGGGTTCTATTACGTTAATAGGGATCCCCCATATTAGTTTTTCTCATTTATCTTCCGTGTACAGACATCGATCGGTTACAAATTTATTATATGTATAGATTTAATTAATTTAAAAAGTAACAACAGGTACTAAGAACATATCAAATCGTATACATTAGTACCTATATGAAATAACTAGCGCCCCGGCCCGGCTTCGCCCGGGTGCAGGGTTTTTGAGTCCAGTCCACATCAACAACATATAGTTTTCGCAGCGCACGCGTTGTAATTTTTATAGGCATTTTTTTACACCTTGGGTTACATTATTGGAGTTTTAGTAAGCATCCCTAATTTTTTTGTAAATATAATATAGCCTATGTCACCCGGGGATAGTGTAGCTTCCCAACAGTGAAAGAATTTTTCAAATCGGTTCAGTAGTTTTGGAGCCTATTCAATACAAACAAACAAATATTTCCTCTTTATAATATTAGTGTAGATGAGATGTTTTACTCAAGTGAATATATTAACAACTGACCAGCCACAATGAGGGTGACATAAATATTTGTATTTAAAATCCTCTTTTACAATTTTGACTGCCTCGGTGGCGTAGTTGTATTACGGTACGGTTACAAAGCTGAGCTCTCGGGTTCGAGTCCCGGGTCGGGCAAAGTGATATTGGATGTTTCTATACATTATTTATCAGCCCGGAGTCAGGAATTTGTGCCCGATATGGCGATAGGTTCGCCCCCTATCACATCGTGGGATGGAACATACAAGGCGAAATGTGGGTGACCTTGTGACGCCTATGCCTACCCCTTCGGGGTTAAAGGCGTGAGTTTATGTATGTATGTATGTAAAACCGTCTTTAAAAATAAAGAAAAGTAATTTTTTTGCTAACACAGACCTCTTGTAGACAGACTCCGTGTCTTCAATTGAGGTAAAAATTAAAAAAACAACCCCAAACGAAATAGAACAAACAGCCCAGATTTCAACTGTTAACTAGAATTGTTTGTTAATTTCTCAATAATCTTGTATTTGCGTTTATTTATCTCTAAAAGGTTATCTACGGTTAATTTTGTTTATGTTTAAAGATATAGCTGTTACGAAATATAACTTACATACATACATAAACTCACGCCTTTTATCCCCGAAGGGGTAGGCAGAGGCGCCACAAGGACACCCACATTTCGCCTTGTATGTTTCGTCCCATGATGTGATAGGGGGCGAGCCTATCGCCATATCGGGCACAAATTCCTGACTCCGGGCTGATATTGAATAGAAAAATCCAATATCACTTTGCCCGACCCGGGACTCGAACCCGAGACCTCAGCTTTGTAACCGTACCGTAATACAACTACGCCACCGAGGCAGTCGTCGTCGAAATATAACTTATACTATTGAATTACTAAGAAAATTGCTGTAAATGATTAAATAACCTAAAAAACAATTGGTTTTACAAGTGTTTAGCTACTTAATCAATCTCAATACTGTTTCATAAGGATTTTTCACAAAGAAGGTCCGCCCGCACTAGGCCAGCGTGGTGGACTATACTAACCCCTCTCAATCGTACTCTCGATTGTAGAGGAGGCCTGTGCCCTGCAGTGGGACGTGTATGGGCTGATACAGACACAATCCTTATTGAAGGAGGTCATCTGTTCAGATTCGTGTTCCTGGAGACCGTATATATGTGGGGATAGCTCCGTGTCGGGTCAAATCAAGCAAAGATTGATCGGAAATTCTTCGATATAATATAATCGACGTATAGTCGTACGTCGTTCACGTCTTCCATCGTCTTCCAAACTGTTCTCTCTTATTCCGTCCTTTCATATTTCAACATCTTATTCGTTCATCCTCTATCTCTTTCACTCTTAGTACTTCCATTCGTTATCTCTTTCACATATACTACGTTCCATATCAGTCATTCTAACGTTTCATTCTACTCATCTTTCATCATAAAATTCAAATACTTTATATACAGGGTATATCAAGACTGCGACCGAAAATGAAGCCAGGTGGTAGTATTAGTGACTTCAGACACACTGCAATGAAAAATTTCGCAAAAAAAAAATCGTCAACTTTTTTTGGTAATTTTTTACTTATCGTCGTATTTAGGTGATAAATACATAGTTTTCCTATAATAATGATGTACACCTTTTTATTTTTTAAGACGCAATGGTACGATAGGGTTTAAATTACTATTTTCGCAATAACTAGGTATATACTACCCAAAAACAATGATTTTCAAAAAATTGCAAAAAAAAAAAATGTGTCGCTTATTTTGCGAAATTTTTATTTGCATTGTGTCTGTAACTACTTAAACTACCACCGGCTTCGTTTTCGGTCGCAGTCTTGATATACCCGGTATATAAGGAGACTAGAATGCGTGCTTTGTTTGGTCAATGAATGAGCAATGGTGACTCACCTGTGTGTCATTGTTCGCAGTTACCTTGATTTTGAGATCACTAGCCGTCGACCATGACTTTTAACAGGAAATAGACTAGCGTTTTTATAGTAAATTGTCACTGTTTACATATACATACTAAACTTACGCGTCCCTCCCAGAAGAGGTAGGCAGAGGCGCCACCAGAACACATTTCGCCTTGTATTTCCTGTCCTATGATCTGATACGTCAAATTCCTGACTCCGGGCTGATAATGAATAGAAAAATCGAATACTGCCCGACCCGGGGTTCGAACCCGTGACCTATGCAATTGTACAACTGCGCCGCCGAGGCAGTCAATTATGTTTATATGTACTTATTTTATTTATTCATTTATTTATTTAAATCTTTATTGTACACAGTTAATTAACATACAGAAACAGAAGAAAAAAAAAGTACAAATGGCGGTCTTATCGCATAAAGCAATGTCTTACAGACAACCATGGGATGGATTTAAGAGAAGGAGAAAGAGAGGGCAGTGTAAAAAAAAGATATTAAATAAATAAAGAATGGAAGACAAATAAAACTAAATAAGCATATAAATATAAATACAAAGACATTACATACTTACATAACAAATAAAATAAATACATAATAAATAGACATACATACATACATATATAAATTTATATACAAAAAGTAAAGAGAATTCAGATGTAGGAAATAATAATAAAATCAGTTTATTTTGTTTTGTTTCAGGATGAAGGAGTTTCAATTATTTACGTTATTAGCTCTAGTTTTGTGTGTATATGCAAGATCTACCAACTACCAGCAAAACATCTCACCACAGATAACTTCTCTTACAGATAAGGTAATTACATATTTTTATTATTATTGTACATCATATGGTCTAAACACTCTCAATCGATTCTCCCGATTGTAGCTGGCCCGTGCCCAGCAGTGGGACGTATATGGGCTGATGCAATTACAAAAAAGTAACTCTTAACAACTTCACGAATATTGATTTATTACATTATTATATTACATTATCGGCTCTTCTTTATATATTTTATTGCGATAAATGGCTAAAATAGCATGCATTTCCCCCGATGGTAAGCGATACGACCGCTAATGGACAGTAGCAAAACAAACAAGAACACAAAGCATTGCTCAATGGTCCACTGCGCTCGCCATCTTGAGACATAAGATGTTAAGTCTCATTATGTCCAATTACTCTGGCTACAATGTCATTCAAACCGGAACACAACAGTGCGTTTACACTGCGGTAGAAATAATGATCGCGAAATTAAAAATTATAATCGCGATCATATCCGTAATTTCAACACTTTAAATCAAGTCATTCAAATTTGGATGCGTAAAGCAGCAGACCGGGCTCTGTGGCGTACCGCGGGAGAGGCCTATGTCCAGCAGTGGACTGCAACGGGCTGAGGATGATGATGATGATGAAATTAATTCACATCTGCCGCGGGCCGTAGCCGGGAATACTATCACGCGCTGTCAAACATTTTTAGGAGCTGTCATGGTTTTGAAACGCGTCTATATGCGTTTATTCTGTAACGGCTAAATGAACGGTTTATTAGTGTTCTGTTTCAATTCTATTTAAAGATATCTTTCCTGTTTATGTATACTGGACTGTAACAAAGATATTTATGAACTGCGAGAATAAACTAATAATAATTTATTTATATATTATAATACTTAATATAATAAAATTAATATAAAAATTACAACGAATATCTTGTAAATAGAAAATAAGTACTATGTGTATTGACTTGTCATAAGAGCTATTTAATTGCCTACGTGACCAATAAACGAATTTCATTTCATTTCATTTCAAACTACGATTTTTTTAAGTTTGAAAAATTGATGGTTAATTTGACAACGTCCGTGGCGCAGTTGGCTAGACGCCGGCTGTGAAGCGAGAGGCGGCGGGTTCGATCCCCGCGCCGAAACAAATGTTTGTGTGAACCACAGGTGTTTGTAAAACCGAAGTCTCTCGTAGTTTCTGAAGACTCGATCTTAGTGTGGGGTCAGGACTATGTATGTGAATTTGGTGTATTTATCAATGTGGGTATTTATGTGAAACATCGTGAGGAAACCTGCAAACCATAGCGATTTGTAAGAATTTCTATGGTATGTAAAGTTTGGCACTAGGCCAGCGTGGATTGTACTAACCCCTCTCAATCGTACTCTCGATTGTAGAGGAGGCCCGTCACCGTGCCCTGCAGTGGACGGAGGGCTGATACAGTATAAGAATTTTACATAACATACATACATACGCCTTTTTTCCAGAAGGGGTAGGCAAAGGTACAACTAAGACACCCACGTGTCGCCTTGTATTTTCCGTCCCATGATGTGATAGGGGCGAGCCTATCGCCATCTCGGGCACAAATTCCTTACCCCGGGCTGGTAACGAATAGAAAAATCCAATATCACTGTGCCCGACCCGGGATTCCAACTCGAGACCTCAACTTTGCAATCGTACCGTAGTAAACTGCGCCATCGCGGCAGTATTAGTAATTTTATTAATAAAATTAACCGCATTAAAATTCCTCCATATGTTTAACGTCAATATTTAATAATGGTAATTATAGACCACTTCAAATATGTTTATTATAACAGTCGGGTAATAATAACAAATTGATTTTTATGATGTTCAACAGATGTTTATGAAGCCGTATGCCCCGGTTTCCTTTGCTTGATATTTTAAATTAAAAAATATGCAAATACGTGTTATTTCTTTTGTTTTTTTAATGTTGTTAATTAAAACGAGTTTTAAGATTTTAGATTACCGACTGTTAATAGGTATTTGTCCAATTTCCCTAACTAGACATAGGCATAATCTTTTACAATTGCCTTAAACAAAAATAACGGGGTGGCTATAAATTCAGGGGTGAATATCAATAAACAAATCGTCTTGTTTTATGAATTACTGTGATATTTAATTTTAATGCAAGACATTCATCCCCCTGGAAAAGTATTTTTTTGATATAAAGCATCCTATTTTCTTTTCGTTACCCTTAAGACCATTAATAAACTCACGGCTTTTCGCAGAAGGGATAGGCAGAGGTGCCACTGGGATACCCATATTTCGCCTTGTATGTTCCGTCCCATGATGTGATAGGGGGCGAGCCTTTTCCCTATAATCCTAAAAACATGTTTGCATTATCCACCATGATAAGATCAGTTGAGTATACAAACAAACATTTGCATTTTTAATAGTAAAGATAGTTCAGACACAAATCGATGTTTGTATTAAACAGATTTATTATAAGTATTTAATCTTTTAAAAGCTACATTAATACATTTAAGTGGATGAAATGTGGTGTGCGTTACCACTTCCAAAACATTTGATAGCCTCAGTGGTTTTGTCATATCTCTACCAAATTGTACATGAATTTCTCCAGATCTTATTTTTATTGTTTAATACCAATTTTGGTTGGTATGTACTTAAGTGATTTTTTATACAGGGTACCTATATCAAGACCGCGACCGAAAACGAAGCCAGCCAATTAGTGATATCAAACACAATGCAAGTAAAAATTTTACAAAAAAAATCTTTTTTTTTTTGTTATTTTTTACATGTCGTCGTATTTGAGTGATTAATACATAGTTTTTCTAAAATAATGACGTACATCGCTTAATTTTTAAACACGCAACGGTACGTAAGGGTTTAATTTACTATTTTTGCAAAAACTAGGTATTTACACCTCAAAAACAAAGACTTTTAAAAAATTTAAAAAAAAAATCCGTCGCTTATTTTGCAAAATTTTTTGTTGCATTGTGTCTGTAGCCGCTAAAACTACCACGTGGCTTCGTTTTCGATCGCGGTCTTGATATACCCTGTATAAATGGGACGTCAAAGTGAGTACATACGGCAAGGTAAGTACAACGCAGTCTAAACAGCCTCTGTGGCGCAGTTGGTTAGACGCCGGCTATGAAATGAGCGGTCGCTATGATCCCGCGCGCGACAAATGTTTGTGCGGTCCACAAATATTTCTATCAGTTCTGCATGTGACACTGAAAAGTCTCTCGCAGTTTCTAATATACACTAGCACACGGGGGTTACTATAATGTGTACCCATAGCAGTTTCATCTAGAAAAATACCGTTACTAATTATAGAAAAAACTATTGAAAAAACACGGCAGTCCTAAAAATACTGTACATTGAAAAAAAACTAAATTTTCGGATTTTATCGCAGATTTGGGTTAATTTTTTACATTTTTAACTTTACGATTAGTTTATAGTTTTCGTGGTGCGGAATTTAGTGTTGTTTTTATTTCAATGTTACCATTATAAAAAAAAAAACTGGACATTAATCATGTTAAAAATTGTATTATCATAGAACAGCTTAGGAAAATGGAACATCTTTATACCAATCCATTTGTAGCGGCCTTCAGCGTGACTTATTTAGGGAAAGGTCGAATGATCGATATAAGGGAGGGCCGGACCACCCTGTGACGTCAACAATGGGGGTTGCTAATGGATGGGATAGGTATTTTGAGGGCAGACTAATACATAACTGCCTCGGTGGCGTAGTTGTATTACGGTACGGTTACAAAGCTGAGGTCTCGGGTTCGAGTCCCGGGTCGGGCAAAGTGATATTAGATTTTTCTATTCATTATCAGTCCGGAGTCAGGAATTTGTGCCCGATATGGCGATAGGCTCGCCCCCTATCACATCGTGGGACGGAACATACAAGGCGAAATGTGGGTGTCCTGGTGGCGCCTCTGCCTACCCCTTCGGGTATAAAGGCGTGAGTTTATGTATGTATGTATGACTAATACATTAAAACGTTTTGGTATATGAATGGATTTTATAAAAGTTTCATAAAAGAAGTCGGCTGTTATACAAATTCATTTTTTACTGCTGGTATGTCTCATAATATGTGAGAGGCCTGGGTAGGTACCACCGCAATGTCTATTTCTCCAAACAGCAGTGTAAATGCACTGTTGTGTTCCGGTTTGAAGGACATTGTAGCCAGAGTAACTGGACATATTGAGACTTAACATCTTATGTCGCAAGATGGCGAGCGCAGTGGAGTGCCAAGCGATGCTTTGTAATTCATGGTGTTTGGTTTTCTTCTGTCCATGAGCGGTCCTATCGCTTACCATCAGGCGAAAGGCATGCTTGTCTCGCCATTCATCGCAATTTAAAAAATACATAATTGGGTTCGAAACTAATTTAGACAAAGATAATAGTTAGACATTATTAGACAAAGTTGATGATAAATAATGATGATTACAAATATTATGGATGTTTTTTGGACCGAAACTGGCTTCGGCTTCGGCCACGCTTTGTAAAAATGAACTTCGGTAAGACTTTCGGTTTAAGCCAAAACGGGCTATAGCTTTGAATGAAGCCGAAAGTGTTTATATTATTTTAAGTGAATAAATATTATTACTAGGAATTTTACGAATGATAAAGGAGAAAGCCCATTCGTGGTATTGGTAAAAAATACCGTCGACCCCGATACCAATGCTCCTTAAAATTCATTATAGCATTTTTTATGCTTTGGCCTTAAACGTTTTCCTGTTTTATCCCAAGATTTTTATAAAATAAAGTAATTATCATCACAGTTTACTTACTTGTTTACAAACGAGGCTATCAAAGTGACTGGACTTCAAGTTCATTTCTCCATTTTTATAATTATTTATTGCGTTGGCAAAACAGAGTATACTGATTCTTCGTTATGGGTTACTTCGTTTCGTTTCTCTCAGCCATATTAAATATAAAGTAAACTTATTCGTATTCAAATATATCCTACTTGCAAATCATAACAAGTTATTAATGAACTGCTCTGATTTAAACCAACTTGTAATTTTTGTAATAATCATACATTGTAAACTGGTTTTGAAAAGAGCAACACTAGAGTTTCTTGCCCGTTCTTCTCTAGTGAAAACCGCTTTCCGAACCGAGTGGTAGTTCAAAAAATGACTGAATCTAAACAATGTTGAACATTTTAATGGATTCAATAAATTATTTTCATTTCATTTCATTTCCAAGAACTCCGAGCCTGGGTCGCAATTATGTTTATTTTTCATGAAAATATGTATTTTTCTCTACACAAAAAAATTGGTTTCATCGAGGGACAAAAATCTTCGCACCGATACCAAGTTTCATAGTAAAATGGGCATTCTTCTTTTGAGGTGTTGCAAAATAATTTAAACATTTTCCCTATCTGGGCAGATATGAATTAATCTACATCAGCAATTAGTTATTATAATTAGTTTTTGTCGCAGGATGCAAGGAGTAAAGCGAGGGTACATCCTGCTTTCGCCAACGCAGGTCGTCAGGCGGGAATCGAAGTGTGGAGGATTGAGGTAAACGCTTTTTTTATTCTTACCCAAGCGAACATCCTAATTGCGTGGTGGCCTGTTGGTAACGGACCTGACGCGACTGCAGAGATGGTGAAACCAAAACAAGGCACACCTCTTACTTTTCGAAGTTCTGTGAAATTGACGAGCATGCCATTCGCCTGATGGTAAGCGATACGACCGCTCATGGACAGTAGAATACCAAACAACACCAGACATTACAAAGTATTGCTTGGTATTCCACTGCGCTCGCCATCCTGAGACATAAGATGATAAGTCTAGTGATCTGCACTGGTGAACTATGATGATAACGCTTCAATGTTTTAACTGAGCAGTTTTTCTTATCGTAAATCTAAACACATTGGGCTTAAAAGCAACAACATTGAGTCAAGTTGTACGACAGATAAGATCTGTTATCAACGCGAGGTCGCAATGTTGCCAGTAATAAAAAAATTCCCAGAATAATTTAAATTTCCGCCTTACAAAAAACAAATGAATGAAGGCAATGAAATTAAAATAAGGTTACATTACAAAGCAACATTCACACACAATTGGGTGTTTTTGGGTAGCACAAATCAAGGGCGGATCTAGGGGGAGGTCATGGGGGTCATGACCCCCCCCCCCTGGGCTGACTCTAGAATGTCAGATTTTTTAAAATGTATCGTTAATTTTCACTTAAATAAATCAGTAACATCCTCACTAATCACAGGTGTAACGATCTTTTAAATAATCACTTTTATGTAATCTAATTCGAATACGTCCAGTGTTCTGCCTAGAACTATTTGGAACTATATTAACCCCCTGACTTGAATGCTGGATCCGCCCTTGGCACAAACATTTGTCTTGGTGCGGGAATCGAACCCGCAGCATCTTGCACCCACCCGGTTTTGAACCAACTACACAAACAATATTCATTTTCCATTTTCCTTTCAGAACTTCGAACCCGTAGCAGTTGCGCAGAAAGACCACGGTAAATTCCACAAAGGAGATTCCTATATTGTGTTGAAGGTAAACATTTTACATTATTATTTACATACATAAACTCACGCCTTTTCCCAGAAAGAGTAGGCAGAGGTGCTACCAGGACACCCACATTTCGCCTTGTTCCGTCCCACGATGTGATTTGGGGCGAGCCAATCGCTATGTCGTGTGCAAATTCTTGACTCCGGGCTGATAATAAATCGAAAAATGCAATATCACTTTACCCGAGGCCAGAATGCTACTAATATATACCACCTTCCCAGACGACTTCAGACAAGCGAAACAACCTATCCTGGGACATATACTACTGGATCGGGAGCGAATCATCCCAGGACGAGGCTGGCGCGGCGGCCATATTGACAGTCGGACTTGACGATAAATTCAACGGCGCGGCCGTGCAACACAGGGAAACTTTGGGCCACGAGAGCACCAGGTTCACACAGCTGTTCCCATCAGGTAGGTGTATAAGTCATCTGCTATAAGTTGGCGTGTGGTGAAATTTGGAACTATTAAATAAAAAAAATATCTATTTAACGTTTGAGATTTTTGTATTGTATTGTATTGTATCAACCCATACGTCCCACTGCTGAGCATGGGCCTACTCTACAATCGAGAGAATCGATTCAGAGTGGATAGGACATATAGTCCACCACGCTGGCCTAATCCGGGTTGGCGGATTTTCATACCGTAGAAATTCTTTAAAACCGCTAGGGTATGCAGGTTTCCTCACGATGTTTTCCTTCATCGAGTTCCTTTGTTTGAGATATGTTTTATGTTTTAATAATAAACAACAGGCATTTATACTAGTATTAATAACATGTTCAATGTAATAAAATGTTAAGAGACATAAACTATTATTTATATTTTGACAACAGCGCTATCGGCAACAGAAGATCTTAGATGACATATTGAAAATCTTTATGTGAATTTCGCCAGCACTAGAACTAAACCCTCAATGGAACTCAGACGACTCAGACGACGTCCAGCAGTGGACAATTATGGGTTGATTTGCTGATCCGTATACCTAGTTTATGTGTGAATCATTTGGCATGTCTCATACCAATTATTCATCGGAACTCGCCAATTATCTGCTTCTGGGTCTATAAACGGTGTAATTGAAGTTCCTTTGCAACAAGGTCAGTGTGTATGGTGAACGTATGTGCATACATACATACATAAACTCACGCCTTTATCCCCGAAGGGGTAGGCAGAGGCGCCACTAGGACACCCACATTTCGCCTTGCATGTTCCGTCCCATGATGTGATAGGGGGCGAGCCTATCGCCATATCGGGCACAAATTCCTGACTCCGGGCTGATAATGAACAGAAAAATCCAATATCACGTGAATATAATATAATCAATATAATATAATCAATATCATGAACGTATGTGATCATTTGTTAAATAAATAATGAATACACAACAGTCACATACAAAGTCCTGACCCCACACTAAGATCGAGCCTTGTATCGTGTATCAGAAACCACGAGAGTTTTCGGGCTCACAAACACAGACCTGAAACAAATATTTGTGGAACACACATATGCCTCAAAGCAAGGATCGAACCCGCGGCTTCTCGTTTCGCTGGCATCTCACCAAGCCACGGAGGCCGTCAAGTGTATGCGTTGTGTGAGTGAGAAAGCATCTACAATATATCTGTCTCTTTCTAGGCATCCAATACAAAGATGGCGGCGTCGGTTCCGGCTTCAACCACGTAGTGACCAACGCTGGAGCGGAAAAACGAATGTTCCAGGTCAAGGGCAAGAGGAACGTGCGAGTTAGACAGGTAGGTCAAGTTCACGGTCAAGGTCAGATTCATTGCTAAGGTCAAGGACGAAGGTCACGGTCAAATGTCACTTTAATATGTGGGTTACAGTGACTCGGGAGTTAAAGAACGTTGTACAAGGTCATTAATTTAATACTTAGTTAACATAAAATTTGAAAGAAATCTAACTGGTATTGTTTTATTGCAATTTTTCTGTATAATATTGTGGGTTTTCCTGGTTTTTCGTTACGTATAAGCACAAACTTCTCAGCTAAACTTCGCTTCGATCCGAAGACATAGATTTCAGATTGAATGCCTAATATAACAAAATAATAGCCCAATTTAATGTGGGTAGACACGTTATAACAACTATTTAACAAAAAGGTCAAGTTCAAGGCATTTAAAGTTCAATATCTGTTTCAAAGCCAGGTTTGATGTTATTATTAATGCAAGAAATACCGGTATATCAAGACTGCGACCGAAAACGAAGCCGGTATTATTAGTAACTCCATACACAACGCAACTAAAAATATCGCAAGATATTGATTTTTTTTTATTGTTTTCTGGTCGCCCTATACATAGTTTTCCTAAAATTACAATGTACACCTTTATATTTTCAAATAGGCAATGGTACGAAAGCGTTTAAATTATTGTTTTAGCAAAAACTAGGTATTTACCACCCAAACATAACAATATTTAAAAAGTTGTAAAAAAAAATCTGCCGCCTTTTTTTTTTGCGAAATTCTTAGTTGCATCGTGTCTGTAACCACTAAAACCACCACCTGGCTTCGTTTTCGGTCGCAGTCTTGGTATACTAGGTATATTAAGCCGACCAACAAAAGTTGAAGTTCAGGTTAAGTCGTGTTGCTGAGTGAGTTTCTTGCTTGGTTTCTTGTTCTCAGCTACAACACCTTCCGAAGTAGTTGCAGTAATTAACGATTCCAAAGATCTTGTAAAATATTACTTCAATAAAGAATATTTTGATTTGATTGATTTGGTCATATTTAAGTTCAAGGTCAAATTATTAATAAAATATGCTATGACGAAGTTAATGTAAAGTTTATTGTCAACACATAACTCGCGATACTATGGATCAATATAAAGGTCGCCTGAGTTTAAGGTCATATTTAATGTCAAGGTCGTACAGGTCATTGCCTTAAATTCATGTTGTTTTATGACAATTACTTTGAGAAGACAAACGTTATTTTATTAAGGTAAGGACAATTGTAAGTTGACATAGTTATGCCGGGCGCAAACAAAAATGATATGTAAAAGCTATATTGCCGTCTAGATACAGTGCCGAACGGAAGATATAAAACTTCTTAATCGAAACTATTTTGTCGGCATTTAATAAAAAACTTTTGTTACTTACTAGAAGTTAGTTTTTAATCTTTTTTTAAATTTAGTATTGATGGAGTTTAGGTTTAAAATAATCTAAGAGGTACATACATAAACTCATGCCTTTTCCCAGAAGGGCCGGCAGAGGTGCTCCCCTTCCTGACTTCGGGCTGATAATAAAATTCCAATATCACTTTGCCCGACACGGGATTCGAACTCAAGACCTCAGTTTTGTAATCCCACCGTAGTACAACTACGCCACCGAGGCAGTCAATCAAAATAATGTAACAAGTAAGAATATACACAAATAAATCTAAATTATTATTGTTCCCAGGTGGACCCCCTCATTTCATCAATGAACAAAGGAGACGTATTCATCCTGGACATCGACAATTCCATCTACACGTACGTCGGCGAAAAGGCCAGAAACGTGGAGAAACTAAAGGCCATTTCAGTGGCCAATCAGATAAGAGACCAAGACCACAATGGGAGGGGAAGAGTTGAAATCATTGGTAAGAATTATACTAGAGAAAAAGGAACGTAAAAAAATAAATATATACACCCACGAGTCATAATTATGTATCAAGTAAATACACCCAACAGTCACATACATAGTCCTGACCCCACACTAAGATCGAGTCTTGTGTCGTGTATCAGAAGCTACGCGAGACTTTTCGCTCTCACAAACACCCAGACCCGAAACAAATACTTGTGGTTTACACAAACATTTGTCTTGGTGCGGGGATCGAACCCGCAGCATCTCGTTTCACAGGCAGCGTCTAACCAACTGCGCCTCGGAGGCTGTCATATACGGTACGATTACAAAACTGAGGTCTTGGGTTCGAGTCCCGGGTCGGGCAATATTAGATTTTTCTATTCGTTATCAGTCCGGAGTCAGGAATTTGTACCCGATATGGCGATAGGCTCGCCCCCTATCACATGGACGGAACATGCAAGGCGAAATGTGGGTGTCCTGGTAGCACCTCTGCCTACCCTTTGTAGGTTAAATGTGTGAGTTTATGTATGTATGTGGATTTTATGGATTCTATACATTTTATTACAATAGAGAAGTTTCTCAAAATTCGTGAATCAAGACTTTACTGTATCATAAAGCGCCATTTACAAGTGGAGTTTCTCGGCTCGAAGATATACGATTATCGTAAGGGTATAAAAAAGTTGCAACGTGTAAACATTGTCAGTGCCCCTAGCCGGTACATCTTGAAGTATCGTATAGTAATTCTCGTATAGTATCGTAAACGTTTCCCGCTGTCAAATTTTAGTTCCAAATACGCTCACAATGGCGCTGTTTAAATTCCCATACAAAATTTTACTATTACTATTCTATTACGATACTGCAAAATGTTCCGGCTAGGGGCACTGAACACGATAATCTATGGCGGTTATGTCATGCGATATCACACGATTCTCGCCGCGAGAAACTCTCCCGTGTATTTTATTTTTATTATTATTCTAGCACGGCATAGTGACTGCATTGTACCTGATGGTAAGTGCTAATGCCGTCCAGATAGAGTATCGTCTGATACAGACGGTAGTCTCATACCATTCGATACAATCATGCCGGCTCGCTGAGATGCCTCTTCACGCTACGGCGGTGTTTAATTGACTCGAGGTTGGTTATTTCCCAGACCAATACTCCAGCGAGGCGGACACCCAGAGATTCTTCACAACCTTAGGGTCTGGAACCAGGGATATAGTTCCGGAAGACAGCGCCGGTGGCGACGACCAGGTAAACCAAAAACCATATACATGGTATATCAAGACTGCGACCGAAAACGAAGCCAGGTGGTTTAATGGTAACAGACACGATGCAACTAAAAATTTCGCAAAAAATCGAAGGATATTTTTTGCGATTGTTTAAATAGTAATTTAAACCCTTACGTACCATTGCGTCTTTGAAAATTAAAACGCGTACATTATAATTTTAGGAAAACTTTGCATTTATCACATTTATACAAAAAATAATTTGTCAATTTTTTTTTTTGCGAAATTTTCAATTGCATTGTTTCTGAAGTCACTAATATAATGGTTTCTTAGATTTACGCGAATGTTACACATTGAAATAAAACTATTTTATACGGATTTTATCACGATTTGGTTTAATGTTTACATTTTTTAACATCCCGACGTTTCGATTACTTTACAGCTTTCGTCCGTCAGCAGAGTCCGCCCCGTGACCACGAAAGCTGTAAAGTAATCGAAACGTCGGGAAGTTAAAAAAAAATGCAAAAATTAAACCAAATCGCGATACAAACCGTATAAAATAGTTTTATTTCAAAGTCACAAATACTACCACCTGGTTTCGTTTTCGGTTGCAGTCTTGATATACCCTGTAAATTGTTTGTTTCCCTATTCCAAATGATGCAGGTTTATGAGTAGGCATACTTTTTGGTTCGATATAGTGTCGACCTCCAATCATGCTACACAACCAGCTTCTGCTAAAGACATGCGGCGATATTCATAGACAGATTTAAAACCTATTTTAGTTATCGAATGTTTTGACTGCCTCGGTGGCGTAGTTGTATTACGGTACGGCTACAAAGCTGAGGTCTTGGGTTCGAGTCCCTGGTCGGGCAAAGTGTATTGGATTTTTCTATTCATAATCAGCCCGGAGTCAGGAATTTGTGCCCGATATGGCGATAGGCTCACCCCTATCACATCGTGGGACGGAACATACAAGGCGAAATGTGGGTGTCCTGGTGGCGCCTCTGCCTGCCCCTTCGGGGATAAAGGCGTTAGTTTTTGTATGATGTATGTATGTTTTGTCCCTCTCGTACGACTTTAGAATTAAGTTTGAGCGAAGAAGACAAAACATTCGATAACTAACATAGGTTTTAAAACTGTCTATGAATAATGCTGATGTAGTAAGAACATCCATGTTTAAAACGAAGTGCATGACAATGGATCTGAGGATTGCCGAGTCGGAGGTTCGATTCCCAGGGAATATTTCTGACTTCTTATAGTAATTATGTCATATTTAACAACTATATAATTAGATAATACATGTTGTAAAATTAAAAAAAAATAGAACTCGCAGACAAACCAAGTACTTGGTTTTGCGGGCCTAATTTTAAACATACTGTACTTTTTTTTAAATATAATAAATTTAAAAAAAAATCAAAAAAACACCAAAACCAAAGGAGGACATACAAGAGATCATTATTATCCATTATAAGGTTCACCAAATTTTCAGGAGTTCGAAAGAAACGAAGAACAGTCTGTAATACTTTCTGAAGTGACTGAAGTCAGCGGCAAGGCAAGAGTGACTCCGCTGTCCAAACCCTACAGACAGGACCAGCTGAAACCTCAGGTATAGTAATAAATATAATTATTTTTTCAATTATTTCGTTCCCATCATTTACCTAAAGCCTCGGTGGCGCTGTTGTACCACGGTATAATAGGAAAGCTGAGGTCTCGGGATCGAATCCCAGGTCGGACAAAGTGATATGGAATTTTTCTATTATCAACCCGGAGTCAGTTTTTTTACTCTCATATTTTTTTCCAAACTCGCCAAATAAATAAATACACCCAATAGTCACATACATAGTCCTGACCCCACACTAAGATCGAGTCTTGTGTCGTGTATCAGAAACTACGAGAGACTTTTCGGTCTCACAAACACCCAGACCCGAGACAAATACTTGTGGATCACACAAATATTTGTTTCGGTGCGGGGATCGAACCCGCGGCCCCTCGTTATACAGGCGGCGGCTAACCTGCGCCACGGTGGCTGTCAAAAAAAAAGTTCATAAATAACAAATGTTGTTTATTGTTTTTCAGGATAGCTACATTCTCGACACAGTCAGTGGTAACATCTACGTCTGGATTGGAAGACAGTCATCCGATAAGGTAAAATATTCCATTAAAATAAATAAAACCCTACTAATATTATAAATGTGAATGTAAGCTTTTTTTTTTGTTGCAATGAATGGCGAGACGAGCATGCCATTCGCCTGATGGTAAGCGATACGACCGCTTATGGACAGTAGCAAAACCAAACAACACCATGAATTACAAGGCAATGCTTGGAATTCCACTGCGCTCGCCATCCTGAGACATAAGATGTTAAGTCTCAATATGTCCAGTAGATACTCTGGCTACAATGTCCTTTAAACCAGAACACAACAGCGCATTTACACTGCTGTTTGGCGGGAGAAATAGATATTGCGGTGGTACCTATCCAGGCGGCCTCTCACATATGAGAGACCTACCACCATTTTGTAAGTTTGTTTGTTACGCTTTCACGCGAAAACTACTCAACCGATCATCATGAACCTTTGTACACATACTCTTGGAGGTATTAGAAGTAACATAGGCTACTTTTTATCCCGAAAAGTTTAGTGTTCCCGTGGGATGAAGAAGGAATTCCGATATATATGCTACTTTTTTATACTCAGAAGGATGGGATGGGACTGGATTACATTCCATTAGTGAGAATGAGACGGGGCGGGCGGGATATGACGGGACGGGACGGGATGGGAGATTTCAAATAAAGTTAACCACGCAGACGAAGTTTGCGGGCAGAAGGTAGTAATTAAGAAATAAATACACTCAACAGTCACATACATAGTCCTGACCCCTAAAATCCTGTCTTGTGTATAAGAAACTACGAGAGACTTTTCGCTCTCACAAACACACAGACCCGAGACAAATACTTGTGAAACAAAGATCTCGGTGCGGAATCGTAGCGGCCTCTGGTTTCACAGTCACGGAAATAGCGCCATTATTTTCAGTTCCCGATTTAATTAATAGATGGCGTTGTAATAAAAAAGTGAGGAATGCAAACTATAATCCGGCCGCTCAGAGAATGCGTTCCTGACACATGTCAGTTGATCATGAGTAGTGATGGGAAAGAATTATCATTTTGCTAAACTTTTGAATTATTCCCAGTAAAAGTAGCAAGTTAGAATAATTGGATACTTGACTATTTTCTATAAAGTGTTTTAAAATCTAGGTATAATCATTCTTTAAATCTTCCAACCGTTAATATATTTTTAAAGAGATCTTTATAACGAATAAACATGTTTTCCTTATTACTAAAAATATTGTCACCAAAACGGTTGGTCACGTGACTTTTTAAAATTTACGTCACACTTTACAATTGGTGAATGATCTTATTATTAAATCAATTATAAGTAAATAACATAAGTTAATATTAAATGTTCTTATTTGAAATATTTTAATAAAAACGTAAACTTCAATGCCAAATTTAAACAAAATTCACAAATGTGAAAGATATTATATTGCTGCCAGGTGAAATAAAGAGTTAGATCCGTTTAATTATTACGTTATACATTATTAAAAACACAAATGTATTATTTTATATTATAACGGAAAATAACGTTATAATAATCTGCTATTTTTTGGCCACATCACTCCAGAAATGAACAGTTGACATAACCTTGTAACGGCGTGGTATGAACTTATAAATATAATATTTTTATTTTTATTAACCGTCAAATTTAGTCCAAAGTGATAAAATTTAACCTAAATTTACATATTATATAATTTTTTATGATGTTTTATTTCGTAAGTAGGGTAAATAAATAAAATTGTTCGATAATGTATTTACATTTGCTGTCGTTGCATTTGCAACGACACTTCAAAGTTACGTCGTCCGTTCGATTACAACCTTTCAGGAACGCATTCTCTGAGCGGCCGGATTATAATGTATATTTTTCTCGTTTTAGGAAAAGAACGAAGCTATGTCCAAAGCCCAGCAGACATTGACCTCCAAAAACTATCCTGCTTGGGTGAGTAAAAACACAAATTAAGATTGTTTTTTTTTTGTTTTTAAGTTTATTTAGTAATTGAAAGTAGAATGACCATTCATGGTATCGGTAAATAATATCTTTGACCCCGATAGCGATACTGCTTCAAATTAATTAAAGGATTTTGTATGGTTCGTCCTTAAATGGTTTCCTGTTTTATCCCGGGCGACACATTTTTATAGTCGGAAATTATCATCATATTTTACGATACGTCAGCCGTTACTACAAATGGGGCTACCAGAGTGACTGAACTTCAAGTTCATTTCTCCAAGAACTCCGGGCCTGGGTCGCAATTATGTTTATTATTATTGAAAATATAAATTTTTCCCTACACAAAAAGGTGGGTTTCATCGGGGACAAAAATATTCGCTCCGATACCAAATTTCATAGTAAAATGGGCATTCTCCTTTTGTAATAACTGGACAAGTCCAATATCTACTCTAAGATCTACTACTTACTAAGATTATATTCACTATTCAGTAACATTTTAAACCCAAGATGGCCGTTACAAAATCGGCTACATTTTTGTCTTTACAATTATTATTCTACCAACAGGTGAAAGTAACTAGGGTGCTGCAAGGAACCGAACCCGCTGCCTTCAAGCAATACTTCACCACATGGCGTGATACCGGCATGTCGCATTCCCGTCTGGTCTAGACTCTTAAGGTGAGGGGTCAAAGTACAATTTCGCCTGACTTTATAAATAACGCGGTTATAGGACAATCGACTCTTATTTGAGGTTTTAGGGTTCATTTTTCTCTAACTTAAGAATAACTGTCTATTATTGGCCAATCAAAAACAGTGTAATATTTTTTTTCTGACATTGAAAAATATGTACAAAAATGAATACGGTATAGTGTCTTAATCCTTACTTATATTATAAATGCGAAAGTAACTCTGTCTGTCTGCTACCTTCTCACGCCTAAACCACAGAACCGATTTTAATGAAATTTTATACAGTGATAGACTAGACCTCGGGGAAGGACATAGGTTACTTTTTTTGTGAATTTAAGGCTTTAAGGGGTGGAAATGAGGGATGAAAGTTTGTATCGAAAATTCTAAACCGATGAAGTTACAGATGTCAAACGTGGCACTTTAATTATTAATTTATAAACAAAAATATCTGCATTCTTCGTTTTCTTAAAATTAACCCTAAAGGGGTTAAAATAAGGGTTGACGTCTTACATAGAAATTCGAAACCGCTGATGCTATTTCTATGAAAATTTATATTTAAGGTCCTTATTACAAACGAAAAATAATAGCCTGCAATCATTTTGGAAAAATAGTATTATGGGGTGGGATAAGGGATTAAAAATTGAGGTCAAAAATCATAATTTGACTCATTACCACAAATATTTATTATTTATTTATTTTATTTGCTTTATATACTAAAATGTATACAGGCGGACTTAATGCCAGAGGTATTCTATTAAAGTCTACCTTTGGGTGAAGCAGAAATGGAGCAAAGCAGGTTTATGAAAAATTAAGATGACCAAAAAAAATACATTATTTAAAAACAATATTGTCATTGTTTAAAATGGAGGTCAGAATTAATATTGCTGGCGTCCATTTTAACGGTTATTGATCCAGTTGTTGTCAAAATCGATTTCAGAAGCACGCTTTGTGCAAACAATCTAAATTCATTGTCGAAATTGAATAGGTACCCGACTGCCATATTGCGACCTCTATAAAAATATATATTGTGTTAGTTATAAGAATATTATTAAACTAATAAATATATGTAATTTGTAAAATAAAAAAAAATACAAGTTGCTATTTAACGTAAAATTAATACGTAAAATACAATAAAGTATGTAATTGTGTGAAATTAAATATAAGTAGAAGTTAAATAATAAAAGAGTATTTGTTTCAGGTCGTGTGATATCGCACCAGTGCCAAAAAAATCATCTGTTATACACTTAAATACACTTTTGTAATAAAACATAAACGAATGTATTATTGTTTTTATTTTTCTAACCTATTAAAAATGATTAAAGACCATTTCCTATCTCAATAAGTATGTAGTTGATTATTTATTTTACACCTTAGACTGCCCTCTCATTTTCCTATTAACATATGCATCCAAAGGTGCGTGGTGGCCTGTTGGTAACGGACCAGACGCGGCTGCCTACATGTTCGCGGTGGTCGCGGGCTCAAATCCCAGGGAACACCTCTGACTTTTCGGAGTGATGTGTGTATTGATAGTCAATCACCACGCACTTTAACGGTGAAGGAAAACATCGTGAGGAAACCTGCGTACCGTAGCGATTTTAAACAATTTCTCTCGATTGTAGAGTAGGCCCGTGCCCTGCAGTGGGACGTATATGGGCTGATATAGATATAGATAGAATGTGATAAGGCTGCCTCTTGTACTATTATTGTCATATGACAACTTCCGCGGAGCAGTTGGTTAAAACACAGTGAAACGAGAGCCGCGGGTTCGATCCCCGAACCGGAACAAATATTTTAATAACTTTCCGAACCGGGTGGTAGTTAAAAAATGACTGAATCTAAACAATGTTGATTGTTGAACATTTTAATGGATTCAATAAATTATTTTCATTTCATTTCATTTTCATTTTCATGTCCAACCCAGTCCCACTTGAGCTTGGCGGCTTTTTGGCCAAATATATGATTTAATAATTATTATTATAATCTACCTTGGGAAGCATGTCTCTCTCTCTCTCTCTCTCCAGCTACAGGAAGTTCACTCCTGAACATTGGCCTCCTCCAAGCAACTCCACATCGATTGGCAGCATCCAGCGACCTCCCACAACCTGTAGAAATGAAAATTTAAAAAAAATATTAACTAAAATACATACATACATAAACTCACGCCTTTGTACCCGAAGGGGTAGGCAGAGGCACCTCTAGGACACCCACATTTCGCCTTGCATGTTGCGTCCCACGATGTGATAGGGGGCGAGCCTATCGCCATATCGGGCACAAATTCCTGACTCCGGGCTGATAATTAATAGAAAAATCCAATATCACTTTGCCCGACCCGGGATTCGAACCCGAGACCTCAGGTTTGTAACCGTACCGTAATACAACTACGCCACTGAGATAGTCTAAACTAAAATATGCATACAAAACACAAAGAATTATTAATTCAAACCTGCTTTATATTCAAAATAAAACATACATACATTTTCTAATTTCCATTTATCGTAGCCATATGGTTGTCACTTCATACCCATTTTATATTTAACATGCATAGCACCTCTGTCTTCCCCTTCTTGGAAAAAGGCGTGAGTGTATGTACTTATGTATCTATTTATTTAGTAATAATAATTATTAAGCAAATAGGAAAGGCTTTGTACAAGAAATGTAAACAAAATGCGTTTTTGCGCAAAATTACGAGACATGCGTAAACGCCTACACTTACGCAGTGACTGATTGTGATTGGTAGATCAAAGTTCAACGCTACGGGGAGCGAGCGGGACGTATGCGGGCGAGCGGGGAGGGGTTACTTGTACCGTTCGGCTGTAATTGTGACTTGTAGGTATCGGAGAGCGCCTGACACGTGCCCGATTTTAAAATAGGCGAAATTTTAATGTTTTTTGGGATAAAATACAACGTATATCAAAAATATGTGAATGGATTGTGCTTCTGACTATAACAAACCACTTTCGGCTTTGGCAATGAATTTGTAAGAGTTTTCCTTGTAAGTGTGAAGTTAATAAACTGCAGTATGAACATTCCGTAATAAATATGTTTAATTCTCAGTAATAATAATTTAATGTATGTAATGTGATAACCCTGCATCGTGCGACAAGAAAAAACCCGGTCACACATAGTGATGTGACCTTCCTAGAATCGATATTATTTAAATCGATTTTGCATCGATATATAAACCAACCTAATATGAATCGGTAAGAGATGACGTTCATATTAACACAAGCACAGTAAAACCAAAGGCCTAGGCAAATGTGTGATTTACTGTATCTTTTGTATCAGTTCATATACGTCCTATTACAAAGCACTGACCTTCTCTACTATCGAGAGTACGATTGAGAGGGGGCAGGCCATATAATTCACCACGCTGGCCTAGTAGAGTTAACGGACTTAACATACCATAGAAATTCTTATAAATTGCTATGCCATGCAGGTTCTCTATGGTGTGATCTACAAGTATACATACATATGTTTTAGAGTTAGGTCTTGTGATACTGAAAGTCTCTGGTAGTTTCTGATACCCATGATAGAAGAGTTATATCTTTGAGTGCGGCCAGTACTATGTCTGTTTTGAGTTTCAGCTGTAAGCCCAACGAGACAACTGCAATAATAATCGATTTGTACATTTTAATCGATAATTTTTTAATTTTAAATCGATTAATTGCCCCCTCTCTTTTAATAACCTGTTTGTGTTTAATTCAGATTAACACAATCTGTCCTCAAGTGAACTCGTTAAAAATGTTTACTAAAATAATAATAGTGTTGCTTATTAGTCATGTGTCTGGACAATTTAATGTCGGGGGTAAAATGAAAGAGATATTCAGTTGGAAACAAATAGGATTCGACATCAATGGAGTAAAATGTAAGTTTTTTTTTTATTTGGCAAAGGTCACAAAAGTCTTACATTCTAGATATTTGACTAACTTTTAAGTGTGAGACATTTTCTACTTTTATTAATTGTTTTCGAGTTTCTTTAAGTTGACATTGGTGCAATGATTTTACAATAGCAAAAAAATATGAGACTTTTCTTTATTACGGTACGACTACAAAGTCTCGGGTTCGAACCCCGGGTCGGGCAAAGTGATATTGGGTTTTTCTATTCATCAGCCCGCAGTCAGGAGTTTGTGCCTGATATGGCGATAGGCTCGCCCCCTATCACATCATTAGACGGAAACGCGAAATGTGGGTGTCCTGGTGGCGCCTCTGCCTACTCCTTCTGGGATAAAGGCGTGAGTTTACGTATGTATGTAGTTACTGACCTTTTTATTTCGAATTCATTTTATAAACCATGGGATTCTAATAGCGAGTTAAATGGATCATTATAATAAATTAATAAATAATAATTATTCGGGTAGTTCCCTCTAATATAATAATTATTTCATTGCAGTTATACATACAATTAGGTGTTATATTATAATTATAAGTCGTATTTATAATGATTTGTAATTTGTGTAATAACAGACATAATTTTAATTACGTGATAATAACCGAGTACCTACCGGGTATATCAAGACTGCGACCGAAAACGAAGCCGGGTGTTAGTTTTAGTGGTTACAGACACAATGCAAATTAAAATTTCGCAAAATAAGCGACAGTTTCTTTTTTGCATTTTTTGAAAAATCTTTGTTTTTGGGTAGTAAATACCTTATTATTGAGAAACTAGTAATTTAAACCCTAACGTACCATTGCGTCTTAGAAAATAAAAAGGTGTACAACATTATTTAAGGAAAACTATGTATTTATCACCCAAATACGACATTAAGTAAAAAATCACCAAAAAAAAGTTGACGATTTTTTTTTTGCGAATTTTTTAATTTTCAATTGACAACCTCCGTGGCTTATTGGGTAGACGCCGGCTGTGAAATGAAGGGTCGCGGGATCGAATAAAAACCCGTTGCGTTGTTTAAAAGATCTTAGAATTCATATGGTTAGCGGGAAACGACTTTATACTATGTATGTACGTATCAGCCCATATACGTCCCACTGCGGGGCACGGGCCTCCTCTACAATCGAGAGTACGATTGAAAAGGTTTAAGCCACATTTGACAGCCTCCGTGGCGCAGCTGGTTAGACACCGCCTGTAAAACGAGAGGCCGTGGGTTCGATTCCCGCACCGAAACAAATATTTGTGTGATCCACAGGTATTTGTTTCGGGTCTGGGTGTTTGTGAGACCGAAAAGTCTCTCGTAGTTTCTGATACCCACGACACAAGACTCGATCTTAATGTGGGGTCAGGACTATGTATGTGACTGTTGGGTGTATTTATAAGCCACATGGCCTAAACCCACTCGCACTAGTTCACCCTGGCCTAATGCAAATCGCTATGGTATGCACATATCCACACGATGTTTTCCTTCACCGTTATTGCGTGGTCACTATCAATACATACCTCTGGAAAACCATAGGTGTGCCATGGGATGAACATATTGGCAGCCGCGTCTGGTCCGTTACATTATTCACGTATAGATTTATTTTGCCGGGCATTAAGACGTCAACTGGTCATTTCCAAAACAAGACCGACCCCGTGGACCGGTTTAAAATCCAAAACACGTTTGCACTTCTCGTTTTCCAAAAAAGGTTTGCTACGTGTGATAAAATACTTAATTATTTATTTATATATGAGGTCCACAAACAGCGCAACATATCATAGTGTAAAAGAAACGGTAGGTACTTCGATCAATTATACGTATAATTATACAGAGTATATCAAGACCGCGACCGAAAACGAAGCCAGGTGGTAGTATAACGCCCAAATACTGGAACGCAACTTAAATATAACTTGCGCCTATCTACGTTAATCCCGATTAAATGTACTGGCTTAGTGAGCCATGCGCTGTTAAGAGCAACTTATTATTTGAATGTCGTTCCATTATTCGGGCGAAAGTGACTTAAAACACAACGCAAAAAAAAAATCGCAAAAAAAATCGACAACTTTTTTTGCAATTTTTCATTTTAAATTAAATTATGATCAAACGAACTTCCTGTACGGGTATTTATTTATTATTCATATTTATTTGAGGAGCTTAATTTGAATAAAATATCGTCAAATAAATCTACACTACTTTTTTATACTCGGTGGCGTAGTTGTACTACGGTACGATTAGAAAGCTGAGGTTTCGGGTTCGAATCCCGGGTCGGGCACAGTGACATTAAGAAACTATTTCATCAATTTTAAATATCATTTTCTAACATCATTCTACACTATCACTGCGTAACATAGATATTGTTAATTTGTAACAATGTTAATTAGTAAGTTCTATGTTAATCAATTAACATTAAGGAAAACTATCAAAACTCCAATAATGTTACCCAAGGTGTAAAAACTCAAAATAAAAAATCCTCACGCCATGCCACATGCGCTGCGAAAAGTATTAATGATGAACAAAAATATAATACATACTATATTAACGTATAAAGGGATGTGATAGGATGGAGTGGAATGAACGGGATGGCGCTGAGATTCGTAAAATATGAAAAAGCTAAAAGTATTTAATGTATTTTCACATTTAAATGTTTAAAACTATTTTTACGGATTTTATCGCGATTTGGTTTAATTTTTACATTTTTTAACTTCCCGACGTTTCGATTACTTTACAGCTTTCGTGGTCACGGGGCGGACTGAGGTATTAGTCATCCGCTCTGTGACTGTCACAATTAAACTACCCTTAATTTTCAATTATTAAATTAAAAAGTTAATTTAAAAAGTTAACTAGGTGTTGCGATCCGATCTACGCAGTAGGAGCTCACTGTGTCATGAGGTCTGGCAGCTGGTCTTTTGGGTTCCGATTTAATCAAATGTAGAATTGGATCCCATGATGGTGCAAGCTTCAAGCCATCTTCTCTATTGAAATTTGGATGTTTTTTAATTTCAATAGCCTCGCGAAACATCCTGGGTAGGAAGCGGTGTTCTTTAGCGAGGATTTGGGGCTTATCAAAACGAAGGTAATGCTTGGAGCCTTCTTCGATGTGTTCAGCAACTGCAGACTTCATTGAGCGTCGGTGTTTGACGTCAGCTATGTGTTCTTTTACGCGGGTCCCTATGCTTCTCTTGGTTTGGCCGATATAAGAGAGGCCACAGTCACAATCTATTTTATATACGCCCGGTTCTTGCAAAGGTATATGACACTTGACAGGTGGTAGGAATTGACTAATCTTCTTGGGCGGCTTGAAGTATGTCTTAATGGAAGCACGCTTCAGGATGTAGCCAATCTTGTCTGTGACTCCTTTGATGTAAGGTAGTATAACCGGGGCCCGTTCAACTGTGGCTGGTTTCACTCGGTTTCTGTGACGGCGGCGTGGAATTTGGAGCTTGTTGTCTCGCAGTACCTGCTTGACGTGTTGCAGCTCAGTCGCCAGGTGTTTCTCGTCACAGATTCCTTGTGCTCTCTGAAACAAAGATTTACCCACGGTAGCTAACTGTTTCGGATGGTGGTGAGATTCACCGTTCAGATATTTATCTGTATGGGTCTTTTTTCTATACACGGTATGACCTAAGGACTGATCAGGATTACGGATTACTAAAACATCTAAGAAGGCTAGAGATTTATTATGTTCCAACTCCATAGTAAATTGAATTTTATTGTTAATGGAGTTGAGGTGATTTAAAAATGCAGTTACTTGGTTAGATGGTAAGATTGTGAAAGTATCATCTACGTACCGCTTGTAAAATCTTGGTGAGACCGGGGCTGTACTAAGGGCTGTCTCCTCAAAGTCCTCCATGAAAATATCGGCAACTACAGGAGATACAGGTGAGCCCATAGCAACACCATCCATTTGTACATAGTATTGATTATTCCACAACATGTAGCCAGATGTGAGGCAATGTTTGAGTAATTCTGCATATTCTAGTGGCATGTCATTCTCTGCTAACCTCTTAGAGACAATTTTGATGCAGTCTTGTACTGGTAAGCTTGTAAAAAGTGACTGGACATCAAAACTAACCATTGTTTCGTTGTCAGCTAATTGTAGATGTTTAATGTCACTGACAAATTGGTATGAATCCTTCACAGATGCTCTAGTGTTTCCTCTGAGTGGTGAAAGCACTTGTGCTACGTGCTGAGCCAATCTGTAGGTTGGTGTGTTGATCTGGCTCACAATGGGACGTAGTGGAGCATTTTCCTTGTGTATTTTGGGTAATCCATACAATTTTGGAGGTTTTGCACACGATGGGATGAGTGACTTAGAGTTCAGATCTAACTTCTCGGAGTACTTGATTATTAAAGAGCTGGTGGCCTTTAATATTTTGGTAGTCGGGTCTGATTTGACTATTTTGTAAGTAGTGTCATCCGATAAAAGTTGTTCGATTTTATTGTTATAATCTGAAGTATCCATCACTACTGTCGCATTCCCTTTATCTGCACGGAGAACAGTTAATTCCTTCATAGATCGCAGGTTCTTTAGGGCGATAAATAGTTGTTTTGGAAGATTTGGTTTCGGCACTTTGTTTCGTCGTAATAAAGATGATATATCTTGACGTATCGCCTCCGAATCTTCCTTCTTCAAATTGTTAATGAAGAGACTGTTCTCAACGTTACAAATATATATCGTTATATCGGCCAAACCAAGAGAAGCATAGGGACCCGCGTAAAAGAACACATAGCTGACGTCAAACACCGACGCTCAATGAAGTCTGCAGTTGCTGAACACATCGAAGAAGGCTCCAAGCATTACCTTCGTTTTGATAAGCCCCAAATCCTCGCTAAAGAACACCGCTTCCTACCCAGGATGTTTCGCGAGGCTATTGAAATTAAAAAACATCCAAATTTCAATAGAGAAGATGGCTTGAAGCTTGCACCATCATGGGATCCAATTCTACATTTGATTAAATCGGAACCCAAAAGACCAGCTGCCAGACCTCATGACACAGTGAGCTCCTACTGCGTAGATCGGATCGCAACACCTAGTTAACTTTTTAAATTAACTTTTTTAATTTAATAATTGAAAATTAAGGGTAGTTTAATTGTGACAGTCACAGAGCGGATGACTAATACCTCAGTCCGCCCCGTGACCACGAAAGCTGTAAAGTAATCGAAACGTCGGGAAGTTAAAAAATGTAAAAATTAAACCAAATCGCGATAAAATCCGTAAAAATAGTTTTATTTCAATGTGTAACATTCGCGTAAATCTAAGAAACCATTATGCAAACCAGTACGGACTGCAAATTGCAAACCAAATACGCCGGTTGGAGAATTTGAAAACTAAGCGCGCAAGAAATATATCATCCTTGAATTTCTTGAAGAGATGCCGTGATCATAGTCTCATCCCCACGTGTGTGAAGATATCACCGAAGACAACCATACGAGGGAGCGCTAAAATTCTAAACCAGGCGAGTAAAAAACTGTTACAAGCTACCATACATGAAACACGATCTGACCTACATTACATAAATAATTGTATTGAAAAATCATCCAATGAATTAAAGACAGTATTATCATCATTTGATTTTAAAAATTGCATCAACACATTAAATAAACGTGAAACATCCAAATATAATGAATGCAAAAATAAACACATAATTAAATATGAAAAACTTCTATCTAAATCAAATGTTAAAAATTTCAACAACTCTGAGTGCAGGCACGGAACGCACCCTAACATAGACACGCACTCCGGCGCAGACAAACAACGCGCTGTCATAAATCTGTCAAAACATACATTGGATGAAAACACAATTCAGGTTTTATCAAGAGGTCTAAATTTTGCCGTAACTCCACGTAGGATACCGTATGAGGACATTATTTGTAACGTTGAGAACAGTCTCTTCATTAACAATTTGAAGAAGGAAGATTCGGAGGCGATACGTCAAGATATATCATCTTTATTACGACGAAACAAAGTGCCGAAACCAAATCTTCCAAAACAACTATTTATCGCCCTAAAGAACCTGCGATCTATGAAGGAATTAACTGTTCTCCGTGCAGATAAAGGGAATGCGACAGTAGTGATGGATACTTCAGATTATAACAATAAAATCGAACAACTTTTATCGGATGACACTACTTACAAAATAGTCAAATCAGACCCGACTACCAAAATATTAAAGGCCACCAGCTCTTTAATAATCAAGTACTCCGAGAAGTTAGATCTGAACTCTAAGTCACTCATCCCATCGTGTGCAAAACCTCCAAAATTGTATGGATTACCCAAAATACACAAGGAAAATGCTCCACTACGTCCCATTGTGAGCCAGATCAACACACCAACCTACAGATTGGCTCAGCACGTAGCACAAGTGCTTTCACCACTCAGAGGAAACACTAGAGCATCTGTGAAGGATTCATACCAATTTGTCAGTGACATTAAACATCTACAATTAGCTGACAACGAAACAATGGTTAGTTTTGATGTCCAGTCACTTTTTACAAGCTTACCAGTACAAGACTGCATCAAAATTGTCTCTAAGAGGTTAGCAGAGAATGACATGCCACTAGAATATGCAGAATTACTCAAACATTGCCTCACATCTGGCTACATGTTGTGGAATAATCAATACTATGTACAAATGGATGGTGTTGCTATGGGCTCACCTGTATCTCCTGTAGTTGCCGATATTTTCATGGAGGACTTTGAGGAGACAGCCCTTAGTACAGCCCCGGTCTCACCAAGATTTTACAAGCGGTACGTAGATGATACTTTCACAATCTTACCATCTAACCAAGTAACTGCATTTTTAAATCACCTCAACTCCATTAACAATAAAATTCAATTTACTATGGAGTTGGAACATAATAAATCTCTAGCCTTCTTAGATGTTTTAGTAATCCGTAATCCTGATCAGTCCTTAGGTCATACCGTGTATAGAAAAAAGACCCATACAGATAAATATCTGAACGGTGAAACTCACCACCATCCGAAACAGTTAGCTACCGTGGGTAAATCTTTGTTTCAGAGAGCACAAGGAATCTGTGACGAGAAACACCTGGCGACTGAGCTGCAACACGTCAAGCAGGTACTGCGAGACAACAAGCTCCAAATTCCACGCCGCCGTCACAGAAACCGAGTGAAACCAGCCACAGTTGAACGGGCCCCGGTTATACTACCTTACATCAAAGGAGTCACAGACAAGATTGGCTACATCCTGAAGCGTGCTTCCATTAAGACATACTTCAAGCCGCCCAAGAAGATTAGTCAATTCCTACCACCTGTCAAGTGTCATATACCTTTGCAAGAACCGGGCGTATATAAAATAGATTGTGACTGTGGCCTCTCTTATATCGGCCAAACCAAGAGAAGCATAGGGACCCGCGTAAAAGAACACATAGCTGACGTCAAACACCGACGCTCAATGAAGTCTGCAGTTGCTGAACACATCGAAGAAGGCTCCAAGCATTACCTTCGTTTTGATAAGCCCCAAATCCTCGCTAAAGAACACCGCTTCCTACCCAGGATGTTTCGCGAGGCTATTGAAATTAAAAAACATCCAAATTTCAATAGAGAAGATGGCTTGAAGCTTGCACCATCATGGGATCCAATTCTACATTTGATTAAATCGGAACCCAAAAGACCAGCTGCCAGACCTCATGACACAGTGAGCTCCTACTGCGTAGATCGGATCGCAACACCTAGTTAACTTTTTAAATTAACTTTTTAATTTAATAATTGAAAATTAAGGGTAGTTTAATTGTGACAGTCACAGAGCGGATGACTAATACCTCAGTCCGCCCCGTGACCACGAAAGCTGTAAAGTAATCGAAACGTCGGGAAGTTAAAAAATGTAAAAATTAAACCAAATCGCGATAAAATCCGTAAAAATAGTTTTATTTCAATGTGTAACATTCGCGTAAATCTAAGAAACCATTATTTAAATGTTTTTTTGAATCCATTTGTAAATTACTCTACACTTTTTTATAATTACAAATGAGCGAAAGAACTCAATTCATACAGCCTTTTAAATGTTTTACAATCGATTTGTAGAGTAGTGTACACTTTTTAATAATTACAAATGAGCGAAGGAACTCTATTCATACAGCCCTGTCGATTTCAGATAGAAATAATTCGGACTTCGAAAGGAGACCAGACAGTTTGCTTTTTGATCAAGATTTGGAAGAAGATGAAAAGTTTTTCGTTCAGTACAACAATGTTCCTATAGGAATGGAAGTACATTGCGAAGTTGTGTTCGTCACAGTGCCTAGGAGAAGATTCGGTAAACCTTTTTTTACGACTGTTTTTTTTATAGTGACTGCCCGGTGATGTAGTTGTACGGTACGGTCACTGGTCACAACGCTGAGGTCTCGGGTTCGAATCCCGGGTCGGGCATATTGAATTTTTGTATTCATTATCAGCCCGGAGTCAGGAATTTGTGCCCGATATGGCGATAGACTCGCCCCTCATCACATCATGGGACGGAACATGCAAGGCGAAATGTGGGTGTCCTAGTGGCGCCTCTGCCTACCCCTTCGGGGATAAAGGCGTGAGTTTATGTATGTATGTATGTATGTAAAAAATCCGTTTAGCTTATAGTAATTTCACTCTTCCAATATTTCAGGAATACCATCAACTTTAAACTACGTTAAGTTGGGTTCGTCTTCGCCGTTGTTGAAACCGTATCCAAATTATGAGGAAGTGAAGAGATTGGTTTCAGTATACAGGCCTGCTATAGACGAGTGTAATAGACTTTGGATGGTCGACACTGGTCTATTAGAAGTACCAGGTAGGTTTAATAAATAAATGCACCCAACAGTTACGTAAAGTCACAAGAACCTTGAATACACGTTGTACGTTAAACTGTAGTTAAGCTGTACGAATTAGATACTCCACAAAATGTTCGAATTCTCTCTTACGTCGTAACCATAGACTAAGTTTGGAATGAATGATAAATGTCATAGAAAATAGTATTTTTAGAAGTGGAATACTTATAACTGCGGACTTCGACGTCCGAAAATTCGAACTTCGTTTTGGATCATGATTAACCCCCTGACCCCACACTAAGATGTCACCGCAGTGTCTATTTCTTCAACAAACAGCAGTGCAAATGCACTGTTGTGTTCCGGTTTGAAGGACATTGTAGCCAGAGTAACTACTGGACATAATGAGACTTAACATCTTATGCCTGAAATGGCGAGCGCAGTTGAATGCCAAGCATTGCTTTGTAATTCATTGTGTTGTTTTTTTTTCTACTGTCCATTACCGATCGTATCGCTTATTATGAAGCTAATGGCATGCTCGTCTCGCCATTCAACGCAATTAAAAAAAGGTAATAACTTATTTGTGTTTTTTTTTCTTTTCAGGAGCAAGAAAGCAAATTCAACCACCGGCAATTTTAGCCTACGACTTGAAGTCACGACAAATGCTATTCAGATACGTTTTCAGTTCTGATGTCCTGGTAAACGAAAGGACTAGTGGAGGTAAATATACATTAATTGTAACATAGCTATTACTTGCGGCTTAGCCACGTGGGTTAACTCATAGATAATACACTTATATATGACAGGTTAACTTGGAAAAGGTTTTATACTTTTACATTTTTCACCTAAAGTAATAGATGGCGTTAGTAGTAATGTAAGTTGAACATATGTGAACTTTCCAACAACAGATGGCGCTAGTGGAAATAAAGTTCCCTGCAAGAACGCTAGTTGATAACAGATGGCGCTATTAATGATAAATATAGGTTAACTTATTGATAACAGATGACGTTAGTCGCAATAAAGGGCCAAACGCAGAACACTATTCTATAACAGATGGCAGTACTAAAGATAAACATAGGTTAACTTCTCAATAACAGATAGCGTTTGCAAGACTAAAGGTCTATACGAGAAAACTATTCGATAACAGAACGCGTTAATAGTAACACATTGAAATAAAACTATTTTATACGGATTTTATCGCGATTTGGTTTAATTTTTACAATTTTTAACTTCCCGACGTTTCGATTACTTTACAGCTTTCGTGGTCACGGACTGACCCGGTCCGCCCCGTGACCACGAAAGTTTTATTTCAATGTGTAACATTCGCGTAAATCTAAGAAACCATTATGTTAATAGTAACATTTGATGACATAAATTCAAAGCTTTTTACAGCGTACGGCGTTAAGTGAATTTTATATTGAATACAACCAAAGCAAAAAAGTACGTGTCACATACTATTAGCGGCCTTATTCATAGGCAGTTTTAAAACCTTACTTTAGTTATCGAATCTTTTGTCGTCTTCGCTCACACTGAATTCAAGGGTCGACTGAAAGGGACGAAACATTCAATTACTAAAACAGGTTTTAAAATTGACTATAAATAAGGCCATAAGAATTTTAAGGAAATATAACATAATATATTTCATTAGTATTGTCATTATTAATTTCATTTGGTGTGGTTATATCTAACTAACATTTTGATTTAATTAAGAGCGGTTCATAAATCATTTATAATGTGTTACATTCATTAATCATCCCGTTTATATCATAACTGGTTGATACATATTATGTAGATTCATAAACTCAAGCCTTTTTCCTAGAAGGGATAGGCAGAGGTGCTACCAGGACACCCACAATGTGATAAGAGTGTTTGAATGTGCTCAAAATAGGTTAACCTAGATGTTGTATATTGTCTATTTAATGTCTGTTTGTGTAGTTGTTACTTGTTTTAAAAAAATATATTCCGTTATCACAACTCAACACGTAACACGTTTTATTTGATTATCCTATTAAATAATTTAAATAATAACAGGTCTATCGCCATATCGGGCACAAATTCCTGACTCAGGGCTAAAAATGAATTGAATAATCCAATATCACTGCCTGACCTGGTATTCGAACCCGTCTCATCGTTGTAAGCGTACCGTAGTACAACTACGCCACAGAAAGTATGCCTATTTTATAAAAATCCATAATATTTTATCTTTCTCATCCAGGTTTAACCTCAATAACAATTGACGTTCAACCAACGTCATGCGATGACGCCTACGCGTATATTAACGACCTAGCCACAGAGGGGTTGGTAGTGTTCTCGCTGAAGGAAAGGCAGTTTTGGAGAATTAATCACCCCAGTTTTGCTCACGATGAAAGTGCTATGAATTTTACAGCAGCAGGTAAGTAACCTAACCAATTGAAATAAAACGGACCACGGAAGCCCGCCTCGTGACCACGAAAGCTGTAAAGAAATAGAATAGTCGGGAAGTTAAAGGAGAATGCCCATTTTACTATGAAACTTGGTATCGGTAGGATTTTTGGCCTTCGATAAAACTGTATTTTTTGTGTAGGGAAAATATTGTATATTTTCAATAATAATAAACATAATTGCACCCAGGCCCGGAGTTCTTGGAGAAATGAACTTCAAGTCCAGTCACTTTGGTAGCCCCATTTGTAGTAATGGCTGACGTATCGTAAAAAGTGATGGTAATTACTTTATTTTATAAAAATCTGTCGCCCGGGATATAACAGGAAAATGTTTAAGGACAAACTATAAAAATGCTTTAATGAATTTTAAGCAGTATCGGTATCGGGGTCCACTATATTATTTACCGCTACCATGAATGGGCATTCTGCTTTATGTAGATCCGTAAAGTTAGTTTTATTTCAACAAGACTCGATGTTAGTGTGGCGTCAGGACTATGTATGTGACTGTTGGGTGTATTTATTATTTATTTCAGGTAATATAATAAATTGGCAAGACGGTGTCTTCAGTATAGCTCTATCGGAAATTAAACAGTCCGTTAGAACTGCATACTACCATCCCTTGGTATCAACCCATGAATTTTCCATAGACACAAGAGTTTTAAAACAAAGAGGATTTAACTTCGCCAATCAATTTAAGGTAAAGTGCATCCTATAAACGGGGTGAAAAGAAACACATGGATAAATAGAAATGTAGCCCGTTGTTGACACATTCATTCTGTAAAATAATGTATCTAGTTCTATCTGTGCCAATAATAAAAAGAATCGTTTCATTTTTCATTTACTTCAAAAAATAATGAAAAACAGTCTCTTCCCGCCGTCCCTGTGAATGCTTACATCTTTTAAACTACGCAACGAATTTTAATGCAGTTTCATAAATATATCGAATGATTCAAGAATGCTTAAATATTTTATTACATTTATTTGATTAGCAAACAATTGCACCAATACAATTCTAAAAGTATATCAAGTAATAACGGGAAAAACAAGCTGTTTTTTATCATGCAAGTATAGTAATTAAAAGTATCTCGTAGTTCCTAATACCCACGACACAAGACTCGATCTTAGTGTGGGGTCAGGACTATGTATGTGACTGTTGGGTGTATTTATTTAAAGTTTCTAATCACAGGATTTAGGTAGCCGGGGTCCTAATACTCAGAGCGGTAGTCTCGTGTACCATACAAAGACTCGAACCTTGTTCTTCGCGAACGTGGCCCAAGACGCCATTCTATGCTGGAAGGTGGACCTACCATTAACACCAGAAAATGTCGGTAAAGCTGTACAAGATCAGAAGAAACTCGTTTATATAAGTCGTAAGTAAAATACAGTTCGTCTAAAATCTATTTGTATGTGGCGAATTTTGGAACTACAAATAAAATTCAAAAATATCTGTTTAGCATTGTTTGAGATGTGTTTTAATGTAAACAACAAGCATTTATACTCGTAATGTAATAGTATTAACATGTCCAATGTAATGAAAGAGAAGAGAGAAAAAATATTCTTATTATTTTGACAACAGCGCTTTCGGCGACAGAAAATCGTAGACGACCTCTACTTTTCATTAAGGATGATTCCAAAGTTTATTTTGAACGGCATTTATTTGTCACCAGGGCCTGATTAACCCTTAGGCTAATTAGGCTGCAGCCTAGGGCGCGAGGATCGGGGGGGGCGCGCTGACATCTTATCTTCGCATGCACTATTAATCTAGCGTCATTGCTTTTACCCTCCATATTTCAACTAGACCGAGACAAAACACAAAACCTAAACTGTGAACTGAAAATGCTTGCGAGTCCCTGAGATTATAACAATAAATAAAATTTTAAAAAGCAGGTCTCTATAACAAACACTGACTTGTCTTGTCTTGTACTAGCTTCAATAGTATGATGCCTACGGTCTTTTTTAAATATCTTAACAGAAGTTTAAATATACTACGCACAAAAATTAAAGGATATTTTTTTTTGTGTTTTTTGAGAGTCTGTATCTTGGAGAAAATTGATTGTTAAGAAAATCGGAAACTAAAACTTGGAAGCTTGAAATGTCTTTTATGCAGATCTGTGCTCTATTTCTTGATTCCTCGCTAAGTTGATAAGCAATCGTAAGAAAACCAACGAGAAAAAAAAAACAATTTTTTTCTGGATTTCAAAACCGTGCATTTACATGGGTAGTATTTTTTTGGTGACATCATTATAAAATTCCCGTAGATAATTTAATTGCCTTTAATTTGATATACCAGAAACCTCCGTGACATGATTTGGAGCTGACTTATGGGTAAATCAAAGTAAAAATAGCCTATCACACTATGACATTGGATTACTCCATGAATATCAATCATGGGGAAAACAAAATCAGAATTTTAGTAACTTCAAAACATGTTCTATAAGTTGGTATTAAAGTCTTATGATAATGAATAGAATTTCTAAGTAAAATTGTTGACTGAAAAAAAGGTAAAAGAACGGTTATTTATGGATATTCGGAAAACACTGCATAATCTTTGGATAAAAGAAACAAACCAAGGATATCGTCGGTAACTTTTCAACCTTAAAGTATTCTAAAGACACTCTGAAAATTTCAAACTGCTCCGATTTGATTATCTTAGTGTTCGGAAGGTTTGAACTTACTGTATTCAGCAAAAATCGTCGTAATGAGCATTTTTCGCATGCTAATGGTTTTGTAACTTGAGAATATTTTTTTTAGTGATTATCCATATTCTTTTAATCAAATACTTTTTTCTAACGTTTTCACTATTCTCCGCAATTGTAAAAAAAATACTGGCACTGTTTTACCGCCGGCATTAGCGTTACCCAAAGCGTACTACGGGGAGGTTGCGTGGTCGGATTTATAGTAAAACAGTGCCAGTATTTTTTTTACAATTGCGGAGAATAGCGAAAACGTTAGAAAAAATTATTTGATTAAAAGAATATGGATAATCACCAAAAAAAGCATTCTGAAGTGACAAAAATCGATCACATACGAAAAATGCTTATTACGACAATTTTGACGAATACAGTAAGTTCAAACCTTCCGAACACTAAGATAATCAAATCGGAGCAGTTTGAAATTTTCAGAGTGTCTTTAGAATACTTTAAGGTTGAAAAGTTACCGACGATATCCTTCGTTCGTTTCTTTTATCTAAAGATATGCAGCAGTGGCGAAGGGTTCATACAAGCCGATTCCTAGCAGCACGCCTTATAATTTAAAGGAAATTATTAATTATTTACATTTTTTTAAACAAGTTATATGAAGAAAATAATCAAATAATAAACAGTATTAAAATAAATATAAACAATAAACAAATGTTATTCGATATTAATAAACAAAATATTATTGATCAATTAATAACACAACGACAAACGCATTGCGCGATGTTCAACGTAAGTACATGCATACGAAACACGCGGCCGCGCCGCCTAGATCCCGATGACGTCACGTCAGGCTACAAGGACACAGCACGAGTTCCCGTTGCTCTCGCGCTCATTTCCAACGTATTATTTGCCATCTCTGTTACACGTTTGTTGCTCAGAACTGCATGCAAAATTGCACCTTAAAACTAAATTTATTAAAAATAAATTTATTTGTAGAAATACGACGGTATTCGCTTGTGAATATGCCGGTGGGCCTACGGCTTATAAAGTAATTTGCCAGTTCGCGCCTCTTTTATTTCGTGTTTATAATTAGAAAATATTATTTACTACTGTGTTGTTTCAGTGTATATGTATAATGCGGTGTCTATTTTTAGGTTTGTATATAATTAGTGGGTAATTTATGAAATTTTACTGGTTTCGAAGTGCAAACAGATCTATCTATTTAGCAAAACTTTAATGATGAATGAAACTTGATAATGTCGTATGTATCGTTTTATCTCATGAATTGCATTATTATGAGGTAATTTTAAAAATGCTGCATTTACGTAATTAAAAAACGCACTGGAAATTATATTAAATTTGATAATATATTTAAGTACCAGAGAAAGAACGGCAACTGACAAGTTTTAATTATTTAATAAATATTGTAATGCCGTATTTTTGTTAGCGTTGATTCAAAATAAGACATACAAACATAACCCACGCCTGCATCCCATGAGGGTTGCCAGATTCGATAGATCTCCAGTTAGCTCTATACTGGCATCGTTTTACTTTCGTCCACTTACATCAATCTCTTCATCTTTTTTTTATATGGAACGTTTGAATTTTTTTTGTCGATCAATTTCATAACAGGCTAATGTTGTCTTTTGCATTGAATCGAAATTTACTTTCAAAACGTTAAAAAACGCACCTAACGGGCACAGTGCTATTCCGTGCAAGTGTTGTATGAAAATATAGTAAGTATTACTAAGCAAATATGTCGCTCAATATCTTACGTACATAACGGAGTAAAAATATAAGTATGAGTACTTGTTAATTTAATAAAACTAGTCACCAGAAGTATCGGCTTCCCTTTTGAAAAAAGTCACCCTTCGCCACTGATATGCAGTGTTTTCCGAATATCCATAAATAACCGTTATTTTACCTTTTTTTCAGTCAACAATTTTACTTAGAAATACTATTCATTATCATAAGACTTTAATACCATCTTATAGAACATGTTTTGAAGTTACGAAAATTCTGATTTTGTTTTCCCCATGATTGATATTCATGGAGTAATCCAATGTCAAAATGTGATAGGCCATTTTTACTTTGATTTACCATAAGTCAGCTCCAAATCATGTCACGGAGGTTTATGGTATATCAAATTAAAGGCAATTAAATTATCTACGGGAATTTTATAATGATGTCACCAAAAAAAATACTACCCAAGTAAATGCACGGTTTTGAAATCCAGAAAAAAATTGGATTTTTTTTTTCTCGTTGGTTTTCTTACGATTGCTTATCAACTTCGCAAGGAATCAAGTAATAGAGCACAGATCTGCAAAAAAGACATTTCAAGCTTCCAAGTTTTAGTTTCCGAATTTCTTAATAATCAATTTTCTCCAAGATACAGACTCTCAGAAAACACCAAAAAAAAATTATCAAAAAAAATATCCTTTAATTTTTGCGAGTAGTGTATTAAAAAAATGCTTAAAGTCGAAGCAAATGTTGAATATCGTGCAGATTAAAGGAGAACGTTAGTTTCGCTTGCAGATCAATCTGACAACTTTTATAAGTTGTATGAATCATGTTTAAATTTTCACACTTGTAAACAAAACAAAAGTAATATACCACTTTTTAGGCTCATTATAATGCAACTTGGGGGGCGCGTCCTCATAATTAGCCTAGGGCGGTCAGAACCCTAGATCAGGCGCTGTTTGTCACTGCAAATTATATTTCATATTTGACAGCCTCCGTGGCGCAGTTGGTTAGACGCCGGCTGTAAAACGAGAGGCCGCGGGTTCGAACCCCGCACCAAGAGAAATGTTTGTGCGGCCCACAAATATTTATTTCGGGTCTGGGTGTTTGTGAGACCGAAAAGTCTCTCGTATTGCCTGATACACATGACACAAGACTCGATCTTAGTGTAGGGTCAGGACTATGTATGTGACTGTTGGGTGTATTTATTTATTTATTTATTTATTTTTCAGATATGATAATAAAAGGCGATGACATATGGGTCCTAGTTAACCAAATACCAAGGTTTATTTATTCAAGATTCAACGTGAATGAAGATAATTACTTTATCCACAGGTAAGATATTACTATTTAAGTAGTCAGATGTGTGAGTGAGACAGAGCGATAGTGCTATCTCTCTAGAATATTGTTTACTAACACGACAAAGTGGAATACACATACATAAACTCACGCCTTTATCCTCGAAAAGGTAGGCAGAGGCGCCACCAGGACACCCACATTTCGCCTTGTATGTTCCGTCCCATGAGTTTCCTGACTCCGGGCTGATAATGAATAGAAAAATTTAATACCCGACCTAGGATTCTAGCCCGAGGCCTCAGCTTTGTAATCGTAGCACAACTACGCCACCGAGACAGACGAAGTGAAATAAAGTATCCGAGACGACACGTTGGTCAATATGACGCGTGCTTGACCACTATGTTTTATTATTGAATTCAACAGTGATTATGCACATGAACATCCACAACGCTTGAATCAAGGATGTGTTGCCCATCAATTATTTTATGGCATTATGGCGAGACAAGCATGCCATTCGCCTGATGGTAAGCGATACCGCTCATGGACAGTAGCAAAACCAAACATGAATTACAACGTAATGCTTGGCGTTCCACTGCGCTCGCCATCCTGAAGTCTCAATATGTCCAGTAGTTACTCTGGCTACAATGTCAAATCGGGAGGACGGAAAGGCATGGGAAGATTAATGGTGTATTGGGCATCCGGCTACCTCACTTACCGAACGAAACGGGACAGCGAAAATGTCGCTTCACGTCGATGTGGGACATTGGTACCGGCCCGGACGAGCCTGCCCATGCATGCTGAGTCACGACTGCCTCGGTGGCGTAGTTGTACTACGGTAGGACTACAAAGCTGAGGTCTCGGGTTCGAATCCCGGGTCGGGCAAAGTGATATTGGGTCTTCTATTCATTATCAGCCCAGAGTCAGGAATTTGTGCCCGAAATGGCGATAGGCTCGCCCCCTATCACATCATGGGACGGAACACACAAGGCGAAATGTGGGTGTCCTGGTGGCGCCTCTGCCTACCCCTTCTGGGGTAAAGGCGTGAGTTTATGTATGTATGTATGTCATGACTCACAACAGCGTGGCTCCTGGTCGCCATGCGGGCGGATATGATATTCCTACCAACAATGACGCGGTCTAGTTTATACCGGGTATATCAGGACTGCGACAGAAAGCGAAGCCAGGTGGAAGTTTTAGTGGTTATAGACACAATGCAACTAAAAATTTTGCAAAAACATCGACAGAATTTTTTTTTGCAATTTTTTCAATATATACCTAGAATCAGAATCAGAATCAGAATCAGAAATCATTTATTTGCACAAAATGTAGTTACAAGGAATTTAAACCCTTAGGTACCATTGCGTCTTTAAAACTGAAAAGGTGTACATCATTTTAGGAACCTTTGTATTTATCACCGAAATACGACGATAAGTAAAAAATAACAAAAAAATATTGACGATTTTTTTTGCTAATTTTTTTGTTGCATTGTGTCTGAAGTCATTAATACTACCACCTGGCTTCGTTTTCGGTCGCAGTCTTGATACACCTTGTATTATTACTAACCTTATTTAATTACTTTCCAGCGGAAAAGTCCAAGATATGGTACGAGGAACGGTTTGTGAATGAAGACTGAATGAAATAAATACAAATAGCATAAGTATATACATTTATTTCTCATATTTCCATTAACGTTTTTAATATTCGCGTCAATAAATATTTTTGTTCGGTAATTTTATTTGGTGTCCCAAGTTACGTGGCCTAATTTAGATATTATTGAAAACACTTATATTTTAACCGACTTTAAAAAATTAGAAGGTTCTATGTTCGATTGTTTGTATTTGTATGTATGTTCACAGAATTTTAGCTTTTAAATGTTGTTTTACTTAAGTCATACGTAACTGTATATGGAGTCAAGTTATTTCAATAAATATAATTTATTCAATTTGGATTCTTATTTGTGCTTGAAATTATACTTTTGTATAAAAAGGTTGCAAGAGATCGCTGGAGGCTTTCAACAGGTTGAGTGGAGATTCTCAGAGACCTATCTTCAGCAGTGGACTTGCGTTTGAAGATATGAAGACATAATTTCATTCTTAATGAATCCGAGACAAAAATTTGTGTGATCCACAGGTATTTGTTTCGGGTCTGGGTGTTTGTGAGAGCGAAAAGTCTCTCGTAGTTTCTGATACACGACACAAGACTCGATGTTAGTGTAGGGTCAGGACTATGTATGTGACTGTTGGGTGTATTTATTCATTTATTTACTTTATCTAGTTGTTTATTAAAAGAAATAAAAAAAAAATTTTGGCAAAAGAATATGTATAATATTATGTATACTTATTACTTTTAAATAAGACTGCCTCGGTGGCGTAGTTGTATTACGATACGGTTACAAAACTGAGGTTTCGGGTTCGAAGCCCGGGTCGGGCAAAGTGATATTGGATTTTTCTACTCATTATCAGCCCGGAGTCAGAAATTTGTGCCCGATATGGCGATAGGCTCGCCCCCTATCACATCGTGGGACGGAACATGCAAGGCGAAATGTGGGTGTTCTAGTGGCGCCTCTGCTTACCCCTTCGGGGATAAAGGCGTGAGTTTATGTATGTATGTTTGTACTTTTAAATAGGTAAATAAAGCTTTGATGGAAATAAGCAATACAATAGGGAACCATTTATTCATAGAACCTTGATGAGAATATAATGACGAAATGACCTTAAGAAAACACATAAACTATGAATACAAATATTTCGTTATTACAAAGGTTCTTTTAAGAAGTTTTTTTATTGCATAAGGGCGATTCCATGATCGAATTTTGTCTTAAATGGGAAAATCCACAAGTTAGTACCATTCCATGACTTCAACGTTAGTTCCTATTTTGTCCGCGCGCGACTTGTCAGGCGCGCAGTGTACAGTGTGCTTCTACCATTCTCGATTTTCTATTTAAATTGCATTGCAGTCGTACCATTATCTATACATATACTCAATTTGTAACCGATCGATGTCTGTACATGGAAGATTAATGAGAAAAACTAATATGAGAGGTCTGTGTTAACGTAATAGAACCCAAAACAATTATTTTTATAATTTGTGCCTCTCTGTCTGTGCGGTTCTGGGCGATGAACTCAGAAATTGCTTAACGGATTTCGATGTTTGCTATGGAGGTAGCTACTAGCTGACATCCTGGATTAAAACTTAGGCTACTTTCTATCTCGAAAAATGTAGTGTTCCCGTGGGATGAGGGAAATTCCGATATATTTGTTACTTTTTTATACTCAACGGGATGGGATGGGACTGGATTACATGCCTTGAGTGAGAATGAGACGGGACGGGCGGGATATAACTGGACGGCTTGGGAAATTCCAAATAAAGTTAATCACGCCGACGAAGTTTGCGGGCAGAAGCTAATAAAAAATAAGACAACAGCATCCTTTCAAATTGAACATGAACAAAAAGGCATATTAAAGGTTACTAAATGCTTCTATAAAAACGACTGCCAAATTATTGCAATGCGTATTTTTTGCCGCGCGCAAAACATCTTTTTGCTGACATACGTGTAACGATTTCACGGTAAATTTAATTGTAAAGTTTCCAATACACTTTGTTTAATACGAAATTATATTTTATATTCCTTATTGAACATTGCAACGTATTTATAAGTAAGTAAATAAATACACGCAACAGTCACATACATAGTCCTGACCCCACACTAAGATCAAGTCTTGCGTCGTGGGTATCAGGAGCTATGAGAGACTTTTCGGCCTCACAAACACCCAAACCCGAAACAAATATTTGTTTCGCTGCGGGGATCGAACCCGCGGCCTCTCGTTTCACAGCCGGCGTCTAACCAACTGCGCCACGGAGGCTGTCATATACAAGTAATATTGTAAGTAAATGAATACACCCAACAGTCACATACATAGTCCTGAGTCCTGACACCACATTATCGTAAAGTCTTGATTTTTTATTGCAATGAATGGCGGGACGAGCATGCCTGATGCCATTCGCTTGATGGTAAGCGATACGACCGCTCATGGACAGTAGCGAAACCAAACAACACTATGAATCAAATGCAATGCTAGATGTTTTATGCCAAGACCCATTTCCAGTAGTTACTCTGACTACAATGTCCTTCAAAATGCATTTACACTGCTGTTTGTTGGAGAAATAGACATTGCGGTGGTACCTACCCAGGCGGCCTCTCACACGTGAGACCTAACACCAGTGTTTGTATGTTAATAGCAGATGTGTGTCACTGTGGGTGTGTTTGCTTATTAATTATTATAACGTAGTTTCTTTTTAACGGACTTTTTTTGTTCGTCGTAATATCGAAGTGCTTGCTTGATTTTGATCACAACTATGTTAAACAACATGATTTTACTGTTAATATGTTTATTTATATTCATAGAGAATGACTGCCTCGGTGGCGTAGATGTATTACGGTACGGTTACAAGGCTGAGGTCTCGGGTTCAAACCCCGAGTCGGGCAAATAGATATTGGATTTTTCTATTCATTATCAGACCGGAGTCAGGAATTTGTGCCCGATATGGCGATAGGCTCGCTCCCTATCACATCGTGGGACGGAACATACAAGGCGAAATGTGGGTGTCCTGGTGGCGCCTCTGTCTACCCCTTCGGGGATAAAGGCGTGAGTTTATGTATGTATGTTCTTTTAAACGGACTTATTTTTTCGTCGTAATATCGAAGTGCTTGCTTGATTTTTTTCACAACTATGTTAAACAACATGATTTTACCGTTAATATGTTTATTTGTATTTATAGGGAATGGTAGAACCACAATGTAACACCACACACGATATAACTTTGCAAGTCTGAGTTTGCACCAGTATACTGTAACGTGTGCGGGCAAATAACTGCGCATACTTCGTTCAATTTTCGATTCGAGACTGGTGCAAACTCGCGTTTGCGCAAACGCACTTGAACGTGGGGCGGCCCTGACGATAAATTGGCTCGGGAAGAGATTTCAGAAAACACAAGTTGGGTTCCCTTCTATAAAATGAATATAACTAACTAGTTTGTAACAACTTAATTGAAGAAAACATGAAGGAACCTGTATACCGCGCAGATTTTACAAAAAAATATATCAAGTACGCCCGCACTAGGCCAGCGTGGTGGACTGTACTAACCCCTCTCAATCGTACTCTCGATTGTAGAGACCCGCGCCCTGCAGTAGGACGTAATATGGCTAGATTATTTATTCCACTGTAAACAAACAGTCATGTTTTTGTTTATTATTAGTGAATAATAAAACAAAATGATAACCTTTCATGTTGACTAGGAAACTTGATGTGTGCAAAGTGTAGCGATCAATCGATATACATTTTTTACATACATACATACATACATACATACATACATACATACATACATAAACTCACGCCTTTATCCCAGTAGGGGTAGGCAGAGGCGCCACTAGGACACCCACATTTCGCCTTGTATGTTCCGTCCCATGATGTGATAGAGGGCGAATCTATCGCCATATCGGGCACAAATTCCTGACTCCGGGCTGATAATGAATAGAAAAACCCAATATCACTTTGCCCGACCCGGGATTCGAACCCGAGACCTCAGCTTTGTAGTCGTACCGTGATGCAACTACGCCACCGAGGCAGTCGATATTCATTTTTTTATTGCGATTAATGGCGAGACAAGCATGCCATTCGCCTGGTGGTAAGCGATACGACCGCTCATGGACAGTAGCAAAACCAAACACCATGAATTGCAAAGCAATGACTGGCATTCCACTGCACTCGTCATCCTGAGACATACGTTGTTAAGTCTCAATATGTCCAGTAGTGACTCTGGCTACAATGGCCTTCAAACCGGAACACAGCAGTGCATTTACACTGCTGTGGCGGGAGAAATAGTTATTGCCTTGGTACCTACCCAGGCGTCTCACATGTGTGTGACTACCACCTGCGAAATTTTTCATTGCATTGTGTCTGAAGTCACTAATACTACCACCTGGCTTCGTTTTCGGTCGCGGTCTTGATATACCCTGTATAAAAGAGGAACCTGATTGACTGACCTATCAATGCACAGTCGAAACTACTGGAGTTAGGAACATGAAATTTCACACAGGCATTCAAATTGTGACGTAGTGTAACACTAAGATAGGATTTTCAGAAGGGGTGAGCAGAGGTGCCACCAGGACACCCACATTACGCCTTGTATGTTCCGTCCCACGATGTGATAGGGGGCGAGTCTATAGCTATATTAGTCACAAATTCCTGAGACCGGCCTGATGATGAAAAAAATCCAAAATCACTTTGCCCGACCCGGGATTCGAACCCGAGACTTCAGCTTTGTACCACCGTAGTAAAACTGCAGCACCGAGGCACATCGATAAATCTATGGATAAATATAGCAACAACACTAGACAATGATCTTCAGGGTCAAACAGACACTGTAATCATATTAATCATCTGCCAGTCGCTATCTTGATCTGCACCACACAGCTTCTCGGTACGTAATCTTAAACATAATTGTTAAAACAGATTTAAAACATAAATATAAACAAATGTTGTTTTAAAAATAAGCTAATTAAAAACTAACACATTCATTTTATGGTTTAAAAGCTAGGGTGCTTGAGGACAAGTAATTTCTGTAAGCACCCCACGCTTTGTAACAATCAAATAAATCAAATAAATGTATTTCAGTCCAGTTTTTTTTATCAATATTTTTTACTTTTTAAGTTAGATATATTATTGAAGTGTGTATTATAGTTTTTTAATGCAAGGTTATTTAAGCAGCTGCACGAAAATTACCCATATTTAATTATTATTAAAAAAGTAAGTTTCAGTAGGTCCTGGTTAAGATTATGTCCTATATTTTTTAAATTATTGTATTGTCATCGGTCCTTGACTAGAATGCAAAGAAGTCAATCCGACGTTTCCTTTCGATTTTAATGATTCCGTTACATACAAACAAACATACATATTAACCGTTGGAAATATCTGTGGACCTGAATAATTGACGTCATTGGAACATAAGTTATGCAAATTCAAAATATAGGTTAAACAAATTGAATTAAAATAGAAAAACGAATAAAAAATAGAATTCGCATCCATCTCAAAACGTTTTTAATGTTAAATAACATAGTATATAGGGGAACGCAAAAAATGAAATGTGACCCGCATTCCAGCTAGGTTCACAGATATTTCCGACGGGTTATACATATACAAATTACCTACATACTATAAAAATCCTAGTATGCTCGGAACTGAATATACAAATCTGAAACGTGGATATAATAAGAATATTTCTAACAGATTTTATCGAGGAATTTTTATATTTGTTTCTATTTTCGCTAAACCGCTCCTGTAGCACGAAAGTTGTAAAGCATTTAAATATAGGTGTTTGTGAGACCGAAAAGTCTCTCGTAGTTTCTGATACCCACGACACAAGACAAATCAAATCAAATATATTTATTGTGGAACATAGGTACAATAAGGTGTTAGAATATGTTTAGGTACTTGTTCAACTATGACCCGCCACATTGGCAAACAATAGATTAGTAGATAACTTAAGTCAGATAACTATTCATTAACGATACGGTACGTATTAACTTTAACGGTGAAGGAAAACATCGTGAGGAAACCTGCATACCGTAGCGATTTTAAAAGAATTTCTACGGTATGTAAGTCCGCCAACCCGCACTAGGCCAGCGTGGTGGACTATATGGCCTAACCACTCTCAATCGATTCTCTCGATTGTTGAGTAGGCCCGTGCCCTGCAGTGGGACGTATATGGGCTGATATAGAACTATTCATTAAATTTATTTGTTACATATTCTTATTATTCTTTCAGTTTAACTTTTCCGTGAGAAACTCCGCAATACTGTAATATGCTTTTAATATGCTTTGCTTGTAAGACTCGATCTTAGTGTGGGGTCAGGACTATGTATGTAGCTGTTGGGTGTATTTATTTATTTAAAATAGTAGTTCGTGTTATGTTCGCACAATTCCATTTTAATGAAGCCACCTTGCGCCCACTAAGAAATTATTAAATGGTAATAAAGTACTGCCTGCCTGCCGGTGGCGTAGTTGTACTAGGTATGGTTACAAAGCTGAGGTCTCGGGTTCGAATCCCGGGTCGGGCAAATTGATATTGGTACTAATTATCAGACCGGATTCAGGAATTTGTGCCCATTATGGCGATAGGCTCGCCCCCTATCACATCGTGGGACGGAACATACAAGGCGAAATGTGGGTGTCCTGGTGGCGCCTATGCCTACCCCTTCTTGGATAAAGGCGTGATTTTATGTATGCATGTAATAAATTACTGTCTATTTCAACGGCTATATTATAATATTTAAACTGTAATTATTACAGAAATGGCGAAAAAATTGCTACTTCTACAATGCGCAGTGTTTATTGTCGTTTCAAGCCAGGATGTAAGGAAAGCTGGACGCTTATCTGAAGTGTTTTCTTGGAAACAACTCACTTACAACATTGACGGGGTGCCACGTAAGTACATTTTGCTGTATTATATACCGGGTATATCAAGACTGCGATCGAAAACGAATGTAACTAAAAAATCGCAAAAAAGCGACAGATATTTTTGCTTTTTATTTCATATCATCATATTTGGGTGGTAAATACCTAGTTTTTGCGTAAATAGTACTTTAGAGTTTAGACAATTGCATATTTAATATCACCTAGATACGAAGATTAGTAAAAAATTAAAAAAGGAAATATTGTCCATTTAGTAGCATTGTGTCTGAAGGCATTAAATTGTATCTGAAGTCACTAAAACTACCACCTGGCTTCGTTTTCGTACGCAGTCTTGATATACCCGGTATAATCCTTTATTGCACCATAAAGAAAAACAATTACAGTCAAATAATATAAAAAAGAAAAAGTACAAAAGGCGGCCTTATCGCACTGGGCAATTTCTTCCAGGCAACCTTGGGATGGATATAAAAACAGGAGAATGAATAAATATTTATATCTTCATTTTCAGTAATACAAGATCGTGTAGCGGACTTTGAACAAAACAGTTTGATAAGAAAGAAAAGACAATCGGATCTAGTCTACTTCAAGAACGAATATATGGACGAGAGAATTTGGAATGAAAGTAAGTAATTTTAAATTACTGGGTGTTTGTGAGACCGAAAAGTCTCTCATAGCTCCTGATACCCACGAAACAAGACTCGATCTTAGTGTGGGGTCAGTACTTTGTATGTGACTGTTGGGTGTATTTATTTATTTATTTTATTTAACTACACGGTGGCGTGTATGTACTTCGATACGATTACAATGCTCAGGTATCGGGTTCGAATCCCGGGTCGGGCAAAGTGATGTAGGACTTTTCTATACAGGGCACATCCGTACTGCGATAGAAAACGAAGCCATGTGGTAGTTTTAGTGAATACTGAAACACATTGCAGAAAAAAAATCGTTAAAACAAGCGGCAGTTTTTTTTTATAGTTTGAATTTGGATGCCTAGTTTTTGCTGAAATTACAATTTAAACCCTTTCGTACCATTGTGTCTTTAAAAAATAAATGTCTATATTATTATTTTAGGAAAACGTTGTATTTATCACTCAAATAAAACGATAAGTAAAAAAATACAAAAAACCAATTGTAGCTTTTTTGCGAAAATTTTAGTTGTATTGTGTCTGAAGTCACTAATACTACTGGATTCGATTTCGGTCGCAGTTTAGATCACAGCGGTCGCGGGTTCAAATCCCAGGGCACACCTTTGACTATTCGGAGTCATGTGTGTATTGATAGTCAATCACCACGCGCTATAACGGTGAAGGAAAACATCGTGAGGAAACCTGCATACCGTAGCGATTTTTAAAACTTTCTATGGTATGTAAAGTCCGCCAACCCGCACTAGGCCATTGCATCGTGGTGGACTATATGGCCTAACCACTCTCAATCATACCCTCGATTGTAGAGTAGGCCCTTGCCCTGCAGTGGGACATATATGGGCTAATACAAGACAAGATATACCCGGTATAAATATTTTTTATGCAAATAGAATAATATTTTTCGGCGCTTACACTCAATTTTGGCACTTCTTGTAAACAAAATAACTTTCCAAGCTTACAATAAAATTGGTGGTAAATTTTATTATGCTTTTTCTAAGCGTTTTTGCTTACATCTTTCTTAATCTTCTGCTTTCTATTTCTACTAGAATATACCCGCTTGGACTCTCGTGTGATACCGAGATGGAATTTGTACAGTTGAGTATCTTTTCTTTTTTCTATCTTTTCTTTATCTTTACTATCTTATGGCCTTATACATAGACAGTTTTCGCTCAAACTGAATTCAAAAGTCGTTCGAAAGGGACAAAACATTTGACAACTAATAAGGTTTTAAATCAATCTATAAATAAGGCTGTAATTCATACAGCTTAAATACACACCAAATGATTGCTTGCAAATATTTATTGCAATAGCGCCATCTATTGGCAAAATAAAAAACGATCTATGTTGATTCAATAATAATTGAATTGAAGACAAAAACATGTGGTTAGAAATGAGGAAAATTAATAAGTTAATTATCTTAGACTAACCAAGGACATCTAGTCGTCTAATCTTCGAAGATGATATATTAAACTAATATACAAAGTGTGCAGAAAGACATACGGCCGTAGTCATACACAGATTTCAAACCTATTTTGGCTATCGAGTGTTTTGTTTTCCTCGCTCAAACTGAACTCTAAAGTCGTTCGAAAGGGACAAAACATTTGATAACTAAAACAGAGTTTAAATCTGTCTATGAATAAAGTGGTTAAAAGAAGTTATTACCCAACTTCTTTCCACATTTAAGATTGAACTTCTGCAGATCACATCACACAAAAAATCGTACTTTACGTTATTCATAAAACAATATTATTTAGAAAATTACTGAATTTCTAAATCAATGCTCACATGTGATTTTTGTATTGCGATGAATTGCGAGACGACCATGCCATTCGCCTGATGGTAAGCGATACGACCGCTCATGGACAGTAGCAAAACCAAACACCATGAACTACAAGGCAATGCTTGGCATTCCACTGCGCTCGCCATCCTGAGACATAAGATGTTCACTCTCATTATGTCCAGTAGTTACTCTGGCTACAATGTCCTTCAAACCGGAACACAACAGTGCATTTACACTGCTGTTTGTTGGAGAAATAGACATTGCGGTGGTACCTACCCAGGCGGCCTCTCACATATGAGAGACGTACTACCAGTATAAACAAATACGGGTATTAACGCTTTATGGAGACAATATTGTTATTAAAATGTAAAATAATTTCAGGGCCTAAACCGGAGCAGCCGAACACAAGAGTAAACGGTTAGCATATTCTTATTTATAACATTTCATTAATTTAAAGTACGTGGATATTATTTGGAATTGTGTTTTTGTTAAGTGCGTGGTGGCCTGTTGGTAACGGACCAGACGCGGCTGCCTACATGCTCACGGGACATTCAAATCCCAGGGCACACCTCTGACTTTTCAGAGTTATGTATTGATAGTCAATCACCACGCACTATAACGGTGAAGGAAAACATCTTGAGGACACCTGCATACCATAGCGGTTTGTAAGAATTTCTATGGTATGTAAAGTCCGCTTGGCACTAGGCCAGCGTGGTGGACTGTTCTAACCCCTCTCAATCGTACTCTCGATTGTAGAGGAGGCCCGTGCCCTGTAGTGGGATATATATGGGCTGATACAAATTAATTTTTATAGGCATTGGAATAATTCTCATCATTTAATTTATTCGTAATTCTGTCAGAATTCATTCGCTTCAGTATTTCTCATAATAAGCCTATGTTTCATCTTCAATTGACAGCCTTCGTGGCGCAGTTGGTTAGACGCCGGCTGTGAAACGAGAGGCCGCGGGTTCGATCCCCGCACAGAAAAAAAATTTTGTATCATCCACAGGAATTTGTTTCGGGTCTGGGTGTTTGTGAGACCGACAAGTCTCTCGTAGTTTCTGATACAACACAAGACTCGATCTTAGTGTGGGGTCAGGACTATGTATGTGACTGTTGGGTGTATTTATTTATTTATCATCAGCCTACGGCTGTTGTCCACTGCTAGACATAGGCCTCCTCTAAATTGCTCCATTTTACTGTCTTCGGCTTGTTTATCTATTAATAATTGACTTATTTTGCAGCCAACGAATCCGATGCCTTCTTCACGCAATACAATAATGTTCCTATGGGAGTTGAGAGAGTAGGGAACAGGGTCTTCATAACAGTACCCAGGCGAAGATATGGTAAGGTATCATCTTGTTTAAAGTTTACCGGGTATATCAAGACTGCGACCGAAAACGAAGCCAGGTGGTAGGTTTAGTGGTTATAAACACAATGCAACTAAAAATTGCGCAAAAAACGTGACCGATTTTTTTTGCAAATGGTGCATACATACATAATCTCACGCCTTTATCCCAGAAAGGGTAGGCAGAGTCGCCACCAGGACACCCACATTTCGCCTTGTATGTTCCGTCCCATGATGTGATAAGGGGCGAGCCTATCGCCATTTCGGGCACAAATTCCTGACTCCGGGCTGATAATGAATAACCCGGGATTCGAACCCGAGACCTCAGCTTTGTAGTCGTACCGTAGTACAACCATGCCACTGAGGCAGTCAATGGTGCAATGAGTGGTAAATACCTAGTTTCTACGAAAATAGTTATTAAACCCTTGCCTACCATTGTGTCTTTAAAATAGAAAGGTAGATACATTATTATTTTAGGAAATCTATGTATTTATCACCCAAATACGACGATCAGTAAAAAAATACAGATTTTTTTGCGAAATTTTTAGTTGCATTATGTCTGAAGTCACTAATAATACCACCTGGGTTCGTTTTCGGTCGCCGTATTGATAACCCTGTATATTATCCTATATTCGACAGCCTCCGTGGCGCAGTTGGTTAGAAGCCGACAGTGAAACAAGCGGCCGCGGGTTCAATCCCCGCACCGAGACGAAAGTTAATGTCTCACAAGTATTTGTCTCGGGTCTGGGTGTTTGTGAGACCGAAAAGTCTTCGTAGTTTCTGATACGACACAAGACTTAATTGATCTTAAAGGGCAGCTATGTATGTGACTGTTGGGTGTATTTATTTTTAAAGATTAACCGATTAACGTAAATAATGTATTTCCTTAGAACAAAATATCATTAAATACTAATAAATAATATAATAAAATTAATATAAATGTTACAACAAATATCTTGTAACTAGAAAATAAGTACTATATGTATTGACTTGTCATAAGAGCTGTTTAATTACCTACGTGACCAATAAACGAATTTCATTTCATTTCATTTCATTTCAAAGGTATACCGTCAACGCTAAACTACGTAGATTACAACGAAGGAAAGACTCCACTATCCCCAGCTTTGAAACCATATCCTGATATCCGACAGGCAAGGAGGTTAACATCCGTGTATCGGACCAGAGCCGACAAGTGTGGTAGGCTGTGGATGATCGATACTGGCCTGTTAGAAATACCAAGTAAGTTAATTTATATATGTCGGGTCTACAATAGTATCCTCGTTATTCTCAGACATCGTGTGGGCCGATAGCTAGGGCGATCGAGCAAAGAGAAACAGCAGAATACACAAATAACCAAATTTAATTAAACCAACGAAACGAATAACAGTTCCTAGTGTGGAGGCACTGATCTCGACGACTACTCGATTCCTAAGAGGCTCCGCTTCTTTCCTGCGCGGCGCTCCCCACTAGACTCTGTAGTAGCACGAAGTTGCCGAGTATTGACGCCATCGCGACTGTGTCGCCATCTCTCGGAACTAGTGCTGCGCTTCGTTTGGTATTTATTAAAACAGATGTCTCCGACACGGCCATCCTGCGCTACACACGTCCTCGTGTGTTATTCTGTAACAAGGGAATACACAACACAGTACATACCGTTCGGTCACTCCTAACTTAAATGCTTACAACCAACTCAGGATTGAATAGAAAACAAACAAAAAAAATAAATCTAAGGTTTTATTTTAATTTAATTTATTTTAATGTTCTACATCAAAAAAAAAATCTAGACAAATATTTTGATTAAATTATCGATTTTATCATAATAATGCTAGAGCAACCAAGTACCACTTTCATTTACTATCACATTTCAAACAATTTCTCATGCTTAACATATCACCTAACAAAACAGGAATCGTATTCGTGGCCTGTGGATTTTGCTAAAGCCCCTCCCAACAAACCTCAAATTTGTTTCATCGCATTTCCCAGAATGCACCAATTCCACTGACTATGGTCTCTACAAGACCCGACCTCCGCCAGAGCTACCCGCGCACCGCATATCCACGGACTACTAAAGTAGATACCGACTTTAAATGGACTACGGCTACGAACTAGCTACTGGTACGGTCCGACCAGCCGAACTAAGATTCACTGCAATTCAAGTGGTTCTTGGCCCTCAGGCATGCGCCTTAGCCTATCGTGAGCGTACTTATAAGTGCGCTTAGATTTTAACGCTTTCAATGTATAGGGATCTCCATCTAATACCTCGACAACTTTGAATGGTCCTTTATATTTCGGGTCTAATTTAGTTTGATTCCGTTCTTCATTTTGAAGTAACACAAAATCACCCACAGAAAACTTATCCAGTGCTGCCTTAGTTTTATCAAACCGTTTTTTGTCATATTGAGCTGATTTTTCGATTAACTGAGCTGCGCTTTCCCTAGCTTCTTCGATATCTACGTTATCAACATCGTCATTTACCATTAAGTTAAGAGGACGCGTGATTTTCCCGATAAGTAATTCAAGGGGACTCGCTTTAGTAACTCTATTGGTTGTACAGTTAAGAGCGAGCTGTACATCTCCTAACGCATCCTGCCATGACCTATCTTCGCCTGCTTCAACCGCGGTAAGCATAGATTTTAAAGTGCTCATAGTACGCTCAACTTGTCCGTTTGCTCGCGGTGTCCCGGTAGCTATTAAATGAAGTTTAATGTTTTTACTGTCACAAAATTCCCTAAACTCGTGACTCGCAAAGCAACGACCCTGATCAGCAATAATACGTGCTGATGCTCCAAACAATGACACACTCTTTGTCACGGCTTTGATACTACTGGCGGTATCAATGTGCGTTGTATGATGTAAAATGACAAACTTCGTGAAGGCATCTATGAGAACAAACACATACTCCTTGTTATCGCGTTTTCCGCTAAGCTTACCTGTCGCATCAATGTGCACCGTGTGCCAGGGCACTGTTGTCTTTGGGATTGGGTGCAACTCCGCCTGTACTTTGCCTGAATTTGACTTAGCGACCTTACATGTAACACAATTGCTCACAAACTTTCGGACATAGCGAGACATACCTTCGAACCAGTAATAGTCATACAGCTTCTCAATAGTCTTCTCCCAACCTAGGTGCATGATAGCATCATGTACGTTGTGAACAACTGACCATCTTATGCTACGAGGCAAAACAGGGAGACATTTAGTCTTGCGGTAGCGTTGAATTTTACGGTAAAGTAAACCAGAACGAACTTCGTAAATCTGTGCAAGTTCGTCCTTAAGTTCAGCATTATTTAATTGGGCTATGACGCCTTGTATTTCTTGATCCCGCTGTTGTTCAGCTAAAAGCCAGTTACCGGAAAGTTCCGCCAAGTCAACACGTTTCTGCTTGGTAAGTTCGCTTGCTTGGGGACGGGGTAAATGATTGCGGGAGAAAAAATCAACATGCGCCATATTTTTACCAGCTCGGTAAACAACGTCGAATTCGAACGATTGCAAATAAGGCCACCAACGATGTACTCTTGGCGTGAGATCTATCTTATCACGAGAGGACTTCAAAGAATTGCAGTCGGTTACAACAACAAACTTCCTTCCATGTAAGTAAGAACGGAAATGCTTGACACCATTCACTACCGCTAACGTCTCCAACTCATACGAGTGGTACCTTGATTCAGCTGGTGAAGTGCGTTTGCTGTAATAACCAACCACACATCTCCTACCCTCTACTATCTGCAATAGCATAGCTCCAAAACCATCCATGCTCGCATCCGTATGTAGCTCAGTTTGGTAAAGAGGATTGAAAATCACCAAAACCGGTTGCGTTGTTAGAATAGAAATCACCTGTTGTCGTACCTCTTCATAATTCACCTTCCAAATAAACGGGCATCTGCCTGAAGTTAATCTATGTAAAGGTGTCATTAACCGCGAGAAATTTGGTATAAACTGTCTGAAATAGGACGCAAGCCCAATAAATTGCCTAAGCTGTGTCACAGATTCAGGTGGAGGTAAAGCGCTAAGTGCCTCGATTTTCCTTTTATTTGGTCGAATTTCACCTGCTTCCACCTCGTAGCCTAGGAATTGTACACGCTTTTTCAAAAATGAACACTTTGTGAGGTTAAGTGAAAAGCCTGCTTTAGACAAAATATTCAAAACAGTATTTAACCTCTGTAAACCCTCTTCTTCATTCCCAGACATAATTAAAAGGTCATCGACATAAATAACTACATAAGAATAAGCCAGCTCACCCAATGCAATCATCAATGCACGCTGAAAAACCGAAATAGCGTTACGTAACCCAAAAGGCATAGCTAAGAACTCGTACTGGCCGTCGGGCGTCACAAACGCTGTTCGCTCAATTGACTGTTCATTTACAGGTATCAAATGAAAACCGCTAGCGCAATCAAGCTTAGTGAAATAATTGCCCCGCTGAGACGCGAAATCTGTTCAGTAATCAACGGTAACGGGTACCTATCCGGAACTGTATTTTTGTTTAGCTCTCGGTAATCTATACACATACGTTTCGAACCGTCCGACTTCTCAACAAACAAGGCAGGACTCGCAAAAGGTGAATTACTAGGTCTTATAATTTTGGCATCTAATAACTCATTAACTCGTTCGCGCATTACTTTACGTTCCTCCGGGGAACAGCGGTAAGGCCTTCTTTGAACAGTTTTATTTGCGTCAATCAAACGAATTTCTAGTTCATAAGTGTTAACGCGGGTAGTTGGAAAACCAGTAATAAAATATTTAGAAAACTTTCCCAGTATACTGATAAGTGATCGCTTACGTTCAATTGAAATGTCAGTATTTATCTTGTCAAAATTGTTAACATTAGTCTGAGCACTTATTGCATCACACGTGTTAATAACATTACTCTTTGTCAGTGTAAAATTATCTGTGCTAATACTAACAATAAAACCGGAAGATAAAATCTCGCGACCTATCATAACCTTACTACGCAAATAAATGTCTGGCAGCACATGGAATAAAATTCTAGTAGGGTACTCATTAATATCTACGTGACACAAAATCTATTCAGTACAAGTAACGTTTTTATCACCTATTCCTATGAGTGACACTACATTGTTAAAACGTTTACCACACAATTTTTTTGCAATACTTTCTTTAACTAATGAGCACTCTGCTCCCGAATCGAAATGAAAAACTATTGACTGACCGTTATGCCTTAGTGTTCCTGAAGGGGGTTCAACCATGCATAGGTCGACTCGGCGTTCAGCTCGGGCCACAGCGCTTGATGCAGCGGCCGAAGTGGCGTTCCCGCAGCACGAGGCAACGTGACCGGGCTCTCCGCACTTGAAACAGATTAGGGCTCTTTTCGGCGTAAGCTGCTGAGATGCATGAGTGTTTGTAGTCTTCGGTATAGATTGCTTCTTAAAATCCTTTCTTTTAAGGCGACAATCAGCTTGTTTATGTCCAGGCTTCCCACATATGAAGCATTTAAGCAGTGACGTTGACGTACGGGCTCGTTTCGTATTATCTAAAGCGTCAACCACGTCTTGTGGTGCTTTGCGTTTAAGATACGAATATGCTTGCAATTCTTGTTGTAATTTTTGGCGTGAAGTAATCTCGGTGGTGAAGGCAAGCCGTTGTAATCGCGTATCAATTTGTGCAAAATGAGCTAGCACCACCGACACGGCTAGTTGTTCAGTACTTGCATTTCTCCAACGATTTATCAGTAACGATATCAACCGGCTGGCGTAAGCTGCGTAGCTTTCTCCCTCGTTAGGCCTACTAGTATTCAAGTGAATGAGGGTAGCTGGGATAGTTTCCGTCGGCACGAACCTCGCCGAGAAAAGCTCCTTAAATTGTGGCCAGGTCATTCCTGCGTAGGTAACCTGTGAGAGCCACGTTGACGCAGTTCCTTTCAAAGCTTTACTGAGCGCGACGATTAACTGGCATCCTTCTGGCGGGTTGTCAGAAAAACAAAGTTCTGCGGTCGCACACCACGATTGAGGGTCAGCTTCTCTCTTATCTGGATCGAATTCGGGTAGACTCACAACGTTATTGGATTTCGGCACGTTCAGGGCTTGTTTGTATCAGTGCACGCATTTGCTCGTTTTGCATTTCGAGCATCATTCGCCATTGCGACGTTTCGAGGTTATCGCCACATGTTTTCTCATTTGCTCGATTTGATCCCAATTCTGATGTCGGGTCTACAATAGTATCCTCGTTATTCTCAGACATCGTGTGGGTCGATAGCTAGGGCGATCGAGCAAAGAGAAACAGCAGAATACACAAATAACCAAATTTAATTAAACCAACGAAACGAATAACAGTTCCTAGTGTGGAGGCACTGATCTCGACGACTACTCGATTCCTAAGAGGCTCCGCTTCTTTCCTGCGCGGCGCTCCCCACTAGACTCTGTAGTAGCACGAAGTTGCCGAGTATTGACGCCATCGCGACTGTGTCGCCATCTCTCGGAACTAGTGCTGCGCTTCGTTTGGTATTTATTAAAACAGATGTCTCCGACATATATATTTTATTTATGGGTTAGAAAAAATATATAAATAATTAATATATAAATAATTAAATCAACCTATATAGTAATTTACTTTTCATTGTTCTTGAAAGATATACCGGGTATATAAAGACTGCGACCGAAAACGAAGCCAGGTGGCACTTTTAGTGGTATCAGACACAATACAATGAAAAATTTTGGAAAAAAAGCGAGACTATTTTTTGCAATGTTGTAAACATCATCGTGTTTGGGTGGTAAATACCTAGTTTTTGCGAAAATGGTTTTTTAAACTTTTGTGTACCATTGCATCTTTAAAAATAAACACATGTACATTATTATTTTAGTTAAATTGTGTATTTATCACCCGAATACGATGATCAGTAAAAAAATAAAAAAAAAGAAGTCAATTTTTTTCGAAATTTTAGTTGCATTGTGTTTGAAGTCACTAATACCACCTGGCTTCGTTTTCGGTCGCGGTCTTGATATACCCTGTATGAAAACATCACCATAATTATTATGTTTTTAATTTTCAGATAATCCTCAACAGGTTCAGCCGCCAGCGATCGTAATATTCGATCTAAACACAGACACGCAGATATTGAGATATCCATTCAAAGACGAGGAAATTCCTGCCGCTAATACCCCTACTGGTATAATAATCCATTTGTATCTTTTTATAACAAATAACAAAAAACTACTTATTGAAATAAAACTATTTTTTACAGATTTTATCGCGATTTGGTTTAATTTTTACATTTTGTAACTTACCGACGTTTCGATTGCTTTCCAGCTTTCAGTTTCAGCTGACTAATACCTCAGTCCGCCCTGTGACCACGAAAGCTGTAAAGCAATCGAAACGTCTCGGGAAGTTAAAAAATGTAAAAATTAAACCAAATCACGATAAAATCCGTAAAAATTAGTTTTATTTCAATGAGTAACATTCGCGTAAACCTAAGAAACTATTATAAAAAAACTACTTACACAATTTTCGTAAACACAGCTCGTGCTTTAACTTTGAGAATATGTCTCTTGGTCAATAGATGGCGCTAGTTAGCCGTCTTAATTAGATTTTATAACAGTAATGTTATTAATTTGGCGAGAATATTGAGGACGGTGAATGATTATATGAAGCTATGAAAGTTTTCACCTACATAGTTAATAGCCTAGGTTCAGTAGTATCTTATTCTTATAGTTTTCAGTACAAATACCATGATTTTTAACAAGTGATATTAATCCAATAGTTGGACAGTATATTGTTTTAGAAACATGTTAAACAATAAATTTTAATTTTCAAAGCAAAGCCGTTCCTATAACCTAGCAAAAACTTTTAACTCTAAAAATTATAGATACCATCTAAAACTTATAGATGACGCTTAAATCAATATAAATAATGGTTTAATTTCTTTTCTTATTTTGATTTATCTTAATTTGTAAAATAACCGTGAAGTCCTATTATTGGCTCTATGTTGTACATCGTGATATTTATAAAATATTTGTAAGCCATTGGTTTTCCAGGCATAAAATAAATAATTAAATTTATTTATATAAATAAAAATTATTTCAGGCTTGGCGTCAATAACAGTTGATATCAACTCGGATTGCGGTTCTGCGTACGCTTACATACCAGATCTAACTACATTCGGTCTCATAGTATACTCTCTAAAAGATAATGATAGTTGGAGAGTATCGCATAGTTTCTTCCACTTCAATCCTGTGGCGGGACACTTGAATATTGCTGGTAAGCTTTTCACAGAAAAATATTATCCATACATTGCCGATAGATGGCGTTAAAAGCATATAAACTTTTAATGCCGCCCAAATATTATTTTGCCTCGGTGGCGTAGTTGTACTACGGTACGATTACAAAGCTGAGGTCTCGGGTTCGAATCCCGGGTCGGGCAAAGTAATATGGGTTTTTCTATTCATTATCAGCCCGGAGTCAGGAATTAGTGCCCGAAATGGCGATAGGCTTGGCTCCTAGGCTCTATCACATCGTTGGGCGGAACATACAAGGCAAAATGTGGGTGCCCTGGTGGCGCCTCTGCCTCCCCCTTCTGGGATAAAGGCGTAAGTTTATGTATGTATGTACCTATGTATGTATAAACATTCTTATTTATCATTCTAGGTCAGAATTTCCAATGGAGCGACGGTGTATTCAGCATAACAATAAAGAAAACAGGCAAGCAATGCAATATGGCGTATTTTCATCCCTTAATAAGCTACAACGAGTTCGCAGTCTCCACTTGTGTGTTGAACAACAAAACAGCGGTACAAGGGACTGACTACTGGTCTCTTTATTCTGTAAGTATAAAAAAAGAATCGTAAGTAGTTGACAAATAAATAATTACACCCGACAGTCACATACATAGCCCCACACTAAGATAGATTCTTGTGTCGTGTATCAGGAACTAGGAGAGACTTATCGGTCTCAAAAACACCCAGGCCCAAAACAAACACCTGTGGTTCACACAAATATTTGTTTCGATGCGAGGATCGAACCCGTAGCCTTTCGTTAGCAGGCAGCGTCTAACCAACTGCGCTACGGAGGCTGCCAAAATTAACATGAATAATGTATAATGGTTTCTTAGATTTACGCGAATGCTACACATTGTAATAAAACTATTTTCGGATTTTATCGCGATTTGACTTAATTTTTACATTAATAATAAACAAGAAGACTACCGAAAATCACATAAATTTAATAAAAAAAAACTATATGTAATGTCTTTTTAAATAAGAGATTAAGTACTATGTATTTATAATTCATAACAGCTATTTACTTGCCTACATGAACAATAAACAAATTTCCTCATTGTAAATGATCTACCGAGCACTAAAAGAATTGTACAATTCTGACCAGTAATTAGTGAGATTGGCGCGTTCAAACAAATAAATTCTTCAATGTTTTGTATTCATTTAGAGTATAGATTATAATTGACTGCCTCACTAACGCAGTTGATAATCAAATAACAACCACGCACTCAATTGATGAAGGAAAACATCGTGAAACCTGCATACCTTAACAAGATTTTCTATGGTAGGTTAAGTCAACCAGCACTAGGCCAGCGTGGTTGACTAAGCCCATTAGATAACTCTCGAGTATAGAGGCGTTCGTGCCCAGCAGTGGTTTATTATGGGCTCAGTCAAATAGTGCATTTGGTTAGGAGCTTGCAGTGTAATGTTAAAAAGGATGGGATGAACTAGGACGGGACGGGACGGGAAATAAAGCGGTACATAATTAGGTCAGGAATACAAAAGTTTACACGGGAAATAAGATGTTTCTGGAGTGGAGTCAAAACTTATCTGCACCTAGGCTAAAAATTCCGACCTTTAGTTGCCTTAGTCATAATTTCATGTACATTAATCGACAATATGTCCTTCGATTATATAAATTTATTAGGTATATTAGAATTAGAAAGAAAGAAAATGCTTTTCATCGCGAAATTAGGCAAAAACAACACAATACATTGTTCTTACACAAGCCTAGTTTGCAAAATATCAGCTAAGCAGATCTATATAAACTGCTATTTGAAATGCACAAAACAGCGATGCCGTAAGAAACGATAGATGATAATAATATTCTGTCATTTACCGGAAACTCGCTCTGAATTTTAACTGGTCATAGCCGACAAAAACTGCGACCGTTGTTGGACTCAACATCACTTACACTATATTGTCCACAAAATCTAAATTAGACAAGAACTAGCGCAGCAACGGAGCTCGCGTCTTGCTTTTACAAGCGTTCACGAGTAACTAAACTATAAGTCCAGCAAAATGACTATAACTACCCTCAAGAATACTAAAAATACAAGATCGAAAAGGCTGTTGAAACGAAAGCGACTGCTTTTTAATAAATTGTTTGTTGTATTTAGTATTTTTTTCGTATAGAAATATATAGAAATTCTCACATATCGCCCTGGTATGGTTTCCTCACGATGTTATCCTTCACCGTTACAGTGCGTGGTGATTGACTATCAATACGTGAACTTGTGTTTTTATAGCTATATTTCTTTTAGCGCATTTGGAAAATATATGAGAGTAATAATTTGACGACGAGCGCAGACCAACAGCCAAAAAAAGATTTATTGAAGTTATATCAAGTACCGTAATACAACTACACCACTAAGGCAGTCGAGCGAGTCGGTACGGTTACAAAGCTGAGGTCTCGGGTTCGAGTCTCGGGTCGGGCAAAGTGATATTGGATTTTTCTATAAATTATCAGTCCGGAGTCAGGAATTTGTGCCCGATATGGCGATAGGCTCGCCCCCTATCACATAGTGGGACGGAACATACAAGGCGAAATGTGGGTGTCCTGGTGGCACCTCTGTCTACTCCTTCGGGGATAAAGGCGTGAGTTTATGTATATAAGTACCAGGAACGTATGAAGTGAGAAGAGATATTGTTGTTCTAAGCTAGTAACTTGTTTATTGTCTTCAAGGTAGTGGGAGAACGGGGAGAAGACACGCAGTGTACTATGCACGGGCTCCACGCAGCCTCAAATGTGATGTTCTTCGCTGAGATCGGCAGAAATGCTGTCACTTGCTGGAATACTGCGCAACTGCTGAAACCTTCTAATATCGCTATACTTGCGCAAGACAGTACCAGGCTGAGCTATCCTTGTGGTAAGATATTTTAAATCTTTTTCAAATACCTGTGGATCACACAATTATAACACAAAATTTTATTTCAATACACAATTATTTGTTTCGGTGCGGGGATCGAACCCGCGGCCTCACGTTTCACAGCCGGCGATTAACCAACTGCGCCACGGAGGCTGTCAATTAATATATAAATAAATACACCCAAAAGTCACATACATAGTCCTGACCCCACACTAAGATCGAGTCTTGTGTCGTGGGTATCCGAAACTACGAGAGATTTTTCGGTCTCACACACACCCAGACCCGAAACAAATACCTGTGGATCACACAAATATTTAATTTGGTGCGGGGATCGAACCCGCGGCCTCACGTTTCACAGCCGGCGTCTAACCAACTGCGCCACGGAGGCTGTCAATTAATATATAAATAAATACACCCAAAAGTCACATACATAGTCCTGACCCCACACTAAGATCGAGTCTTGTGTCGTGGGTATCTGAAACTACGAGAGACTTTTCGGCCTCACACACCCAGACCCGAAACAAATACCTGTGGATCACACAAATATTTGTTTCGGTGCGGGGATCGAACCCGCGGCCTCACGTTTCACAGCCGGCGTCTAACCAACTGCGCCACGGAGGCTGTCAATTAAGTCAGTGATGATGTCCATGAATATTTATAAATCTGAATATTTCTTGTATATTCTTCACAGATCTCCATGTAACAGACGACGAAGTATGGGTAATGGCGAACTCTTTGCCCCGATTCAGCTATTCAAGACTGGATACTAACGAATATAATTTCTTCGTGTACAGGTAATTTTATGCCACTATGGGGCCGTCCATTAATCACGTAAGGCTCAAAAGGGGTTTAGCAAAAATCACGAAATATCACAAGGACGGAGGGGAGTGTAGTAACATATCACGGGTATTTATATTTTCGTCAATGCGCTATTTCTAAACCGAAAAGCGGCGTGTATTGTTAACTTGACTCGCCGTTATCAGGCAACGAAAGAAGTCCTATTATACTTTACTTTTACCTGTATTGAAAGATGATATTCTAAAAAAAATTAGATTCTTTGTAGGTGCTAAAAAATACACGTGATTTTGGGTAGGGGGTGGGGGTTAGTCTTAAACCTAACCACGTACACCTAGGAGGGGAGAGGGTTAAAAATGCTAAAAAAAACACGTGATTAATGGACGGCCCCTATTAAAATATAAAATAGACGAAATAAGTTCTTATAAATGTATGAAAACTAAGCCCTTCAGAATTGGTTGTATACAGTAGCGTCTCAATACTCGTTTAGTGATGATATAATGATTTACACGAAACCGATAACGTGAATATGACTATAGACCTTGTCGCCATTTTTCTTTTTATTATTGCGATGAATGACGAGCATGCCAATCGCCTGATGGTAAGTACAACCGCTCATGGACAGTAGCAAAACAAAACAAGTATGAATTACAAAGCAATGCTTGGTGTTCCACTGCGCTCGCCATCCTGAGACATAAGATGGTAAGTCTCAATATGTCCAGTAGTTACTCTGGCTACAATGTCCTTCAAACCGGAACACAACAGTGCTTTTACACTGCTGTGTGTTGGAGAAATAGACATTGCGGTGGTACCTACCCAGGCGGCGTCTCACATATAACCACCAGATATTTACACTAGGCATTGCGCTCGTCATAAACAGAAGTCACATAATTAATATAATTTCTGTATTTCAGGGCGAACATTCAAGAACTGATATCAGGAACAATATGCTCAGGATAATAAGTTAAACAGTGACGAAAAAAAACAAAATTTGGCAGCATATATTTTTTAGTTTTTTAAATAAATAATAGACAACACTTTTGTTTCATTTACCACCTATTATTTCAGAAGTACATTATTTTCCTTTTAGTTAGATGGTTGCGACACATGGTATTTACTGTTTAACACAGTTTATAAGCTTCTTTCAAAATATTATGGCTCTCAAGTCAAATTCACTTTGACACAAAATCACAAAACAATTTATTTCGGTTCTGTGCCTACGGCCTGATCTCTGAGATTACCTCCCTTGTTTATGGTCGCGAAGTCGGTGTGCGTGCCCTCTACCTATCCCTTTCTCTCTGCCCCACTAGAATTATTGCTGTCCCTTTCGTACGCCGTGCCTGCCGACAGGAGTCGGGGCGTAACGCAGCTCGCTTAATTTCTCCAGTACGCTTTTGTTTACAGAAGCGAATGGTGTGTGTTAATACAAAAATAATAAAATAAAAGTTTAATTAGCTAAACGTTGAGTAACGTTTGTAAAATACCGGGTATATCAAGACTGCGACCAAAAACGAAGCCAGTGGTAGTTTTAGTGGTTACAGACACAAAGCAAATAAAAAATTCCCAAAAAGAGACAGTTTTTTTTTTGGCAATCTTTTTAATATCATCATATTTGCATGGTAATTACCTAGTTTTTGGGAAAATAGTAATATAAACCCTTGCGTACCATTGCGTATTTAAAAATAAAAAAGTGTTCATTATTACAAAAAAACGTTGACGATTTTTTTTTGCTTAATTTTTAGTCGCATTGTGTCTCAAGTCATTAATACTACCACCTGGCTTAGTTTTCGGTTGCAGTCTTGATATACCCTGTAGAATATGTGAAGGTTTCATCTAAACAGATCTACGAGTTTGCAAAGTACCTTTTAATCTCGGTTTGAGGCCAGATTTAGGTAATTTACAAGTAATAACGAATAAGATCCTGTCCTCGGGTACATGCCCGGACGGATACAGACTGTTAAGTGCAGTCTTAAAACGCGTTCCGTGGCATGATGAATGGCCCGCCGGCTCGGAAGTTCGACCCGACCGGGTCCGAAGCTTGATCCAACCGTGTCGAAACATGATCCGACCGGGCGAAATTTCGGATCAGATCGGGCAAAATCTGCGATCCGACCAGGAAAAATCTGCGATCCGACCGGGCAAAAACTTCGATCCGACCGGGAAAAAACTGCGATCCGACCGGGCAAAATCTTCGACCCGACCATACCAGCTCCAAACCTTGAACCAGTCAGCCCCGAAAATCGACCGGAATTTGTTCACTATGGCCCAAATAAATTTAAAAATTTTGGCCCTACCGATCTGAAACTCCAAGTTCGGACCATCTGGAGACTTGTTAAACCTTCCACTATCCTTTCTAATTAACAGATGGCGACCTCACAGAATTACGTTACGTTGGGGGAACTGTTCAGCCGCAATGGGGAGGAAGAGGACGAAGAGCTCCTCGAGAGGGTTAAAGTCATTATTGAAAAAAGCCTGCCATTGGCTGGGAGAATTGGAAAGTCCTAGACTGGTCCAAAGAAGAACTTTTAGGAAAAAGAGTCGACCGCAAAGTCTTAAACAAAATCCGTTTCGCGATCCCATCAGTGGAGTAAGTGCAAGCTTTCCATCCAGATGCGGATACGATAGGAGAAAAAAGTTATAGAGACATGAAAATAAATCTTTTAGAGTGGGATATCTGCCGCGCTTTAATTACCAACCCAAATTATTTAGCCGCCAAGCTACGGGGTTCGTCCGCGCAAGCAGAAATATTCCGAAGAGCAGTGGAGTCAGTTAGAGTGTCAGTGTGCTCAAGACAGCGAATCTCGGACACGCTGAACATAGAGTCACACTAAAATAGACAGAGAAACCGATCCAGATCTGCTTCGGGCAGTGGAATCGCAGAATTTTTAGCGCAAAAAAAGTCCAAAAAGCGATCGAGAATCTTGTCGTTCTCTTCGGAAGAGTCATACCATCGTTCAACATCGCCAGACAATGGTTTAACGAAACGCTCACGGGTATCATTCCCTATCCGTCGAGGGGACACGACACCGATGTACGACTTGACCGTATGGAGGGATTAATACAGAATCTGTATCAGATGATGACTGCGAACAAAGAAAATATAAACGGGTTGGAATATTCTAACTAGCGCGCCCCGAGTATATGGATTTACATTTAGAACATCCGAAGGAAACCAGCAATAGCTGGGATATTTTCTCGCCATCCACAAAAGAGAGTGAGCCGTTAATTCCCAGACCAGACCCAACTTTAGAAAAACAAGGGTTTAAATGTCAAAGGCTGGGGGAATCAGCTTGGAATAAAATACGTCAAGCCTCGCCAGTTTTTCAAAGCCTAAGAGTTAACGCTGCGCTGTACCAGCACTCCCAGCCTAGTCAGCTCAAAGAGCAACTAGCCAAGTGCGATACAGCATTCGGTACAATTATGCATGGTCTATTGATCCAACGCCATCGTCTTCACGAGGCCTTTAAGAAAGCAGCCAAGCAACATCCCGAAGCTACGGAAACACTCAAGAGGGTTTTAGCTGCGGACAGTGACGTCAGATCAATATACTTGTGGGAAACGCGCCGAAGTTATTGAGAATCTCAGAAAGCTATATGAACCAAGGAATAATTACCGGACTATACTAAACGAGATCCCCCCCTCGGGGACCCATCTTTGGGACGAGGAAAAATACGCAGGAGGTAATTAAAACCCAAGGGATTTCAATAATTGCCCCGCCTCCTCGTCACACAGTCACTACCTATAATGAAAAAAATATAAAAGAAAACAGCTCCGGGAGCATAATTCAACTAAGAAGCCTCACCAGTCCAATAAGACTACTGCGAAGGATAAACTTCAGAGCTTCAAAGAAAGAAGCGGAGGAGACAAACGGCGTTATCTTTGACGCCAAAGGTTTCCCGGCGGGTCGACTAATAGATCACATTTTAACAAAAGCTTAGGTGCACCAAAGTCAATCATGAGTATCATAAAAGGCTATGTTATTCCGTTTCTAGAAAAACCACCATTAGCGAAATTTACTCCAATGTTGCTGAAAAAATATCAAACACACTACAGATGGACAGAGAAATCAAAAAAAATATTGTAGAAAGAACTCTAACGAGACCAAGCTGCAAAAGAGGCTTCCTTTCAAAAATTTTCCTAGTACCAAAATCGGACAACCAGAGACCAGTTTTCAATTTAAAAAGGCTAAACGAATTTGTAAAACTTCAAAATTTGCCTTATGAACCATCGCACGTTACGATATTTCCTCCAACAAGAAGACTACATGACCAAAATAGACCTATCCCAGGCTTACTATCATGTTCCCGTGGCAGAAAGACACAGGCGTTACCTAGCACTTCATTATCGAAACTCAACCTATGCACTGACGGCACTCCCATTTGGTCTGACATCTGCACCACAAGTTTTTTTAAAAATAATACATACATAAACTCACGCCTTTATCCCCGAAGGGGTAGGCAGAGGCGCCACCAGGACACCCACATTTCGCCTTGTATGTTTCGTCCCATGATATGATAGGGGGCGAGCCTATCGCCATATCGGGCACAAATTCCTGACTCCGGGCTGATAATGAATAGAAAAATCCAATATCACTTTGCCCGACCCGGGACTCGAACCCGAGACCTCAGCTTTGTAACCGTACCGTAATAAATACAACTACGCCATCGAGGCAGTTAAAAAATAATAAATTGAAATAAAACTATATTTTACGGATTTTATCACGATTTGGTTTAATTTTTACATTTTTTAACTTCCCGACGTTTCGATTACTTTACAGCTTTCGTTGTCACGGGGCTGCGGCGTTTCAATGTGTAACATTCGCGTAAATCTAAGAAACCATTAATAATAAATTGGGTAGTCAAAGTACTCAGAAAACGAAATATCCGACTAGTCGTGTACCTGGACGATTTCTTAATTGTCAATCAAAACCCACAACAGTTAGTAAACGAGGTATTGGTCTTAAATACACTGACCAACTTAGGCTTCAGGATAAACTGGGAAAAGTCAATACTAAATCCTACCAAGGAAATAAAATTCCTCGGAATAGTTTGGAACACACATTCCAATCAAAAGAGTCTGCCACGAGAAATTCAATCTATAGAAACAAACATAAAAAAAATATAAAAGCAAAAAAATGTGGTTGGAGGCAAGGAAAAACAATATTAGGAAAGATGGAATTCGCTTCTTTTGTGATTCCACTAGCTCGATTACATTACCGGAATATTCAGAGTCGTAAACCGCTTACCGGAGTCCATACCCAGCAGTGGCGAAGGGTTCATACAAGCCGATTCCTAGCAGCACGCCTTATAATTTAAAGGAAATTATTAATTATTTACATTTTTTTAAACAAGTTATATGAAGAAAATAATCAAATAATAAACAGTATTAAAATAAATATAAACAATAAACAAATGTTATTCGATATTAATAAACAAAATATTATTGATCAATTAATAACACAACGACAAACGCATTGCGCGATGTTCAACGTAAGTACATGCATACGAAACACGCGGCCGCGCCGCCTAGATCCCGATGACGTCACGTCAGGCTACAAGGACACAGCACGAGTTCCCGTTGCTCTCGCGCTCATTTCCAACGTATTATTTGCCATCTCTGTTACACGTTTGTTGCTCAGAACTGCATGCAAAATTGCACCTTAAAACTAAATTTATTAAAAATAAATTTATTTGTAGAAATACGACGGTATTCGCTTGTGAATATGCCGGTGGGCCTACGGCTTATAAAGTAATTTGCCAGTTCGCGCCTCTTTTATTTCGTGTTTATAATTAGAAAATATTATTTACTACTGTGTTGTTTCAGTGTATATGTATAATGCGGTGTCTATTTTTAGGTTTGTATATAATTAGTGGGTAATTTATGAAATTTTACTGGTTTCGAAGTGCAAACAGATCTATCTATTTAGCAAAACTTTAATGATGAATGAAACTTGATAATGTCGTATGTATCGTTTTATCTCATGAATTGCATTATTATGAGGTAATTTTAAAAATGCTGCATTTACGTAATTAAAAAACGCACTGGAAATTATATTAAATTTGATAATATATTTAAGTACCAGAGAAAGAACGGCAACTGACAAGTTTTAATTATTTAATAAATATTGTAATGCCGTATTTTTGTTAGCGTTGATTCAAAATAAGACATACAAACATAACCCACGCCTGCATCCCATGAGGGTTGCCAGATTCGATAGATCTCCAGTTAGCTCTATACTGGCATCGTTTTACTTTCGTCCACTTACATCAATCTCTTCATCTTTTTTTTATATGGAACGTTTGAATTTTTTTTGTCGATCAATTTCATAACAGGCTAATGTTGTCTTTTGCATTGAATCGAAATTTACTTTCAAAACGTTAAAAAACGCACCTAACGGGCACAGTGCTATTCCGTGCAAGTGTTGTATGAAAATATAGTAAGTATTACTAAGCAAATATGTCGCTCAATATCTTACGTACATAACGGAGTAAAAATATAAGTATGAGTACTTGTTAATTTAATAAAACTAGTCACCAGAAGTATCGGCTTCCCTTTTGAAAAAAGTCACCCTTCGCCACTGATACCCAGCTTACGCATAAGAATAAGCCCGAAAATAATCGAAAAGTTCCAATGGTGGTTAGCAAATCTAAATCAGAAATCACAAATAAGCATGAAAGAACCAGAAATCTATATAGTAACCGACGCCTCGAATACTGGCTGGGGTGCAGAGCTAGACGACAGATTAATAAATAAATAAATAAATACACCCAACAGTCACATACATAGTCCTGACCCCACACTAAGATCGAGTCTTGTGTCGTGGGTATCAGAAACTACGAGAGACTTTTCGGTCTCACACCCAGACCTGAAACAAATACCTGTGGATCACACAAATATTTGTTTCGGTGTGGGGATCGAACCCGCGGCCTCACGTTTTACAGTCTAACCAATTGCGCCACGGAGGCTGATTTCAGGACTATGGACAAATTCCCAGAAAAATTGGCACATAAACATAAAATAAATGTTTGTGGTTTACGAAATCCTGTTAAACCATCAACACGTTATAAAGAACGAAAGCATTCTCATCCAATCCGACAACAAAACAGTGGTGGCATACCTGAAGAAGCAGGGTACAAAGTCGGTGACCCTTCTACAGCTTGCGGGAAGCATTCTGAGCTTGGCAAAACGCCAAAATATAGAAATACATATAGAACATATCCCAGGTCACTGGAACGTAATATCAGATCATCTATCAAAGGACAAGAACTTACCAGATTGGCATCTCTCAATACTCAATACTCAATACTTTATTGCACTCCACATGTTAATAAGATGTTACAATTTATTTAGTACAATGTGGACCCTGTAGGGCACGGCAAAAAAATTAAAATTTTAGGAGAGAGGAGGAAGCCATTGTCTTTATATTAAGTTATGTATGTAATTAAATCAGTCTTTATTTATTTAAGTTTACCTTTGCTTATATTAAGATGTCTTATTTATTTTTCATTTAGGTACTCTGTTATTGTGTAGTAAGTTTTTGTGAGTAATAATTGCTTTAGTTGTTTATTAAAGGATGTTTCATTAGTTGAGTTTTTTATGTAGTCTGGCAGTTTATTATATATTTTAATAGACATGACTATTAAAATAAAATTTTTCAAAAATTTTTCAAAAATTCTCGGACTCTGTACAAAATTTTTCAAAAATGGGGCACACCTTGCATAGATCTATTCGCAAGCCAGGAATCAGCAGAAGTCGAAAGATATGTCACGAGTTTTATTATTCTGCACGAGCACTTCTGTCATAAGACGTAAATTAAGTGAAGTTTTCCAAGTAGCTTTATTTTATTTTTTATTTTGTTTACTATAGTATTTTGTAATTTCATTTAATTTTTGTATTTTTTTTTCTTCTCATTTTATTATTTTGTGCGACTCTAATTAGTAGATAGCTATATGTGAAGGCTTTTAATTAGCTATAGTTACTTTTTTTTTCATTTACCTATTAAGTTATTAGTCTGTAAGCTTTCCTTGAATAAATAAATAAGGTTTCCATCCAAACAAGCGGAATTTGTGAACGCATTCACAAAGACGTGGGATTACAAATTAGCATGGATATTCCCTCCCCCACCGCTAACTCCCAGGATCCTAAAACACCTCAACCAATGTCGAGGGACGTTCATAATGATAGCCCCCAGATGGGAGAGCGTCTTCTGGCGGCCAATCCTGAAGAAAAGAGCACTAGACAGGCCGTTTTCGATAGGAAATCTACACGACAATCTCCTAGACCTTCAAACAAATCAACAAATATTTGTTTCGGTGCGGGGATCGAACCCGCGGCCTCTCGTTTCACAGGCCGGCGTCTAACCAACTGCGCCACGGAGGCTATCAAAATTAAAACATTTAATAACCTTAATCTTTTATTCTTATTATCATGAAACCTATCCATTTCATACATCTTGAAGTAAACTTAACACAGTACGCCGCTGTTCCCAGAACTATTATGCCGACAGATTGAAGACTCAGAGGTCAGGCCGTAGGCACAGAACCGAAATAAACCAATTCTCCTCAAGGGGAAGAAAATTGATATTTCGGGTCTTGCCGTAGGCCTGACCGAGGCAATTCCTTGCCGGCTAATATATTGGGTACTGAATAATGAAGCTAGCCGCGTTACGGCCCGACTCCTGTCGGCACGGCATACGAAAGGGACAGCAATAATTCTAGTGGGGAAGAGAGAAAGGGATAGGTAGAAGACACGCACACCGACTTCGCGACCATAAACAAGGGAGGTAATCTCAGAGGTCAGGCCTACGGCAAGACCCGAAATATCAATTTTCTTCCCCTTGGGGGGAAATTGGTTTATTTCTATACTCCTCTGAATTTCTATTCACCCCATTTTAACAATAAGGCACTTTTCATCATGAAGATAACCACTGCAGTCCAAATTATTCCTCAGCAATCTTCATATCACTGAGTAAAAGTCTCCATAGTGTTAGCAGTCCTCGCTAGCTTCAACGCTTGTAGCGCTTGCCTGGGCTCAGCCAACCAATCTCTTTGCCCACGGGTGGTCACCAGCCGTCCCAGCAACCATCGCATTAGCTCTAGCTTGTCTATGAATGTTCTCAGACGTCTGAAACAACATACAAACATAAACTCACGCTTTTATCCCAGAAGTAGGAGGCGCTACCAGGACACCCACATTTCGCCTTGTATGTTCCGTCCCCCGATGTTATAGGCGAGTCTATCGCCATATCAGACGCAAATTCCTGACTCCGGGCTGATAAATAATTAATTAATAGAATTTAATTCCCGTCCCGGTGATTTATTTTTTATTATTGAACTTGAAAGGTCAATTGTAACATTATTGAATTATATATTTTTTAACAATACGATTTTTGCAGCCCAGTCTATTATCGCAGGACAGAGTATTAATAGAAAAACTCAATATCACTGCCCGACCCGGGATTCGAACCCGAGACCTCAGCTTTGTAACCGTACCGTAATACAACTACGCCACCGAGGCAATCAATATTTATTGGAATAATAAAAAAGAAACTCACGAGTACTGTGGCCCGCTGGTCTCCAAATCCTCATCATCTACCACCTCTTCCCTCATGTCTCTTATCTCTCCCAGTTCTCTATCCCACTGTTCTCGTACACTCATGTACTCAGCCCGTCTCTCTTTGAGTAATGCTTCCATGTGACGTAACCTGGTCTCCATGTTACTGTACTCTGTTAGGGCTGTTATGATGTTCCTGGAAAATTGAGTTCAACTCTTAATTGAATGAGCAATTTTGTCTGTATAGTTATATGGAAAGTGGTATGTTTCGAAGTTCAGAATTGTTATTCCTTATGTATATCAAAAGGATTTTTTTTTGTATTGGCCATATACCTCCCACTGCACGGCACAGGCCTCCTCTACAATTGAAAGTACGATTGAGAATGGTTAGGCCATATAGTCAATCACACTGTTTCCCTGATGACTCATGATCCCCAACATTGGGAATCGACTCAAGGACGAGGAAGGTGGCCTAACTCCTCTCAAACAAACTCTGGATTGTTAGGAATGCCTGTGCTCAGTAGTGGGCCATTATTAGTTGAATATCTATTTCTAATCCCATTCTTGACTGTGAACATTCGGTTGTGTCCGTCTCAGCACTGAGCAATTACAGAGTGATAAGACGAAGACAGTTTGTGTTGCTGAGGGAGTTTCTTACGCAGTTTATTCTTTACAGCTACAACACGTTCCAAAGTGGTGGTAGCAGAAATTAAAGATTCAATTGAATTGTAAAAGACTATTGGAATAAAGAATATTTTGTAATACTTACTCTTTCCTCTCCCTCATTTCAGGATCCAGCTTACCATCTCGTGTAGTAAGTAGCCTTTTCACCGCATTAGTATGTGTGATTGTCTTTACTGTAATCTGTTCTAATATTTTTGTACATGCTTCTTGTCCATACTCGGTGAGTGTTACTTCTGATTTTGGTTGCTCTATTATGTCCGGTGTTACTGTGAAAAATATATAAGTAATTAATAAGGGCATATTCATATTAGGCATTCCATACCAAGTCATTTTCTGTACTGTGTATTTTTAATTGTATGAATTAATGTAAACAAATGTTAACTGACCCAATAAAGAGAAAAAAAAATTATGTATCACTTTACTTAGCAGTAATAACAGCAATTTGTTCCAAATGTTTTCATACATGGTATATTTATAATGCAGACATGTTGTATTATTGTTTTTCTATTCATTATATCGGCTCAGAGTTAAGAATTTGTCCCCAATATGGCGATAGGCTCAGGCCCGACCACATAGTGGGACTAAACATACAAGGTAAAACTTGGTTGACCTGGTAGCATGTTTTTATATATAGTGTGTATAATGCAAAGTTGTAATTGGGACTTGTTTGCAGCAGATTGCAATAAAAGTGCTTAAACAGCAAGTAAACACAAAATTTACACTGTGAAAATGCTTATACTTTTAAGTAGGCCTACATACGACACATACAGACAGTTTAAATAATAATGTTGTATACAAATATTTTATTTTAAAGCCTTTAACAAATTTTCCTAAGAAAATGCCAACAAATGTGATAATATTGTTTTGGATAGTAAAAGATTTAGTAAAAGTAACTTACGAGCTAAAGATTTGGCGCGTAAAAGCTTCAATTTGGCTGAAAACAACGCTAGATCACGTAATTTCTTCGTAATGCTTGTATCAAAAGAATCACCGATTTTGGCTGAATATAAATCTTGAGATACTTGACGAATTTCACTTTCAAAGGTTAAACACACATCTTGGAGTACTTTGAAGGCAGCCATTGTGAAAAAACACTAATTATTACAGAAAATAACATAAAATAAAACCAAAATATTTTTAAAACAAATCGTTATTTTGAAACTGTGGTTTTTCACTGACGTGCATCGAAGGTGACGTAGGAAATCAAATCGTAAAGTCTGTCAAATGGTATAGCCATCATAAAATATGTAAGTTTATTTATCTACTTTATATAGCTATAAAATATAGAATAAAATACGCTTATTATGATAATTGGCTATTTGACTAATTTCTGAAAATTGTTTTAAAGTCTAGATATAATCACTCTATACCTCTTCAAACTATTAATTTATTTTTAAAGAGTTGTTTATAACGAATAAACATATTTTTCAGTTTTATCATCATATATGTCACCAAAACGGTAGGTCACGTGACTTTGAAAAAGTTACGTCACGCTTTATAAATGGTGAATGATCTTTGTGGCAGAGATGAATGAAAATTGTAAATCGTGACATCACACGCTGCACAATGACAGCTTGTCGTGTTTTGTTACATTTAATCAACAGATAAAAAATGGCAAACTTATTTTAGACAATTTAAATATTTATAATTTAGATAAATGTAAATAAAAATACCTATAATTATTGTTTACCAAAAAGCTATCATATGCAACACATTTTATAATTGATTGCCACAACAGTCAAATACCCAATTATTGTTTTTTAATAATTATTCTACCAATTTATGTCCAAAACTAAGCCAACGAAACTTGTAATATGCTTAATGTTTAGTCTGTGGCATTTTGGAAAAAAAAAATACAATAACATTGACTTGTCAAATTCTGCAAGTGAAAAATCGAAAATGTAATCGTAAAATCTTTAAAAAATATATTTCATCTTCCTCCTCTGTCCGAAACTAAAATAAAAGAAATAGTGAACAATATTCCACGCATCATGGCACAAGAGTCAGGTCCATATACACTCAAAACGGATGAAAACGAAAAATACTCTTACTTATCGAATTTCCCTACTGAACTTTTGCTACACATTTTCACCTTTTTAAAAGGCCGTGAGGTCATAAAATGCAGAGGAGTATGTTCCAGATGGAGGATAGTAATAGACGGGACCACACAAGCCGATACTTTTTGGGAAAAATACTTCAAAACCGACTTCAAAGATGTTTACTATCGGTCAGTGAGAAAAGCTAGAATAGACATGCTCTGGTTTGAATTATATCGATGTTTATGTTCCTGGTGTATTGTAAACAAAGCCTTAGAGGCCCGAGATGAGTTCGCTTCAGCTTCCGAGATGCGAAAAGAGATACGTAGCTTCGAAATTTTGAGTAACGGTTGTATAGGTGTACATACTAAAGGATCAATTGAATATTACGATATAAATACTCTAGAATTTTATCCCCGCACCCCTATTTACGGAGACTTCTCAAGATACACTGAAACCGAAGATTACCTCATTTTAATGAATTCCCATTTAAGCATGTTCATAATTCGAAAACATGTGGAAAGTAAGGCTTTAAGTTGCATTTCCTTTGGCAATATCAAAGCCTACTTGATGATAAAACATCAGGTTTATTACGTAAGTCTTACCGATGAGATATTTGTATGCAATCTGCAAGATATGGTGATGGAAAGCATTTTTATTAAACGTCTAAATGATTGTATCATGTGTCTCGGAGCAACGGACGACCAACTCCACCTATTAACTTTCCAAAGGAACATATACACACTTAAAGAAAATAAATTGGTATTTGAATGCTCATTGGGACCAAACACGAATATTCTACATCAGTTACGCAAATACAACTTTTTAGAGCAGTTGGATTGGAGGGTTTATTTTCAATGGATGTACGTTCTGAACCATACCGTCCCAGAAGGTCCTCTACGGGATATTGTTACTATACGAGCTCATGGGGATGTTTATTTTGTGGGGTCAAACTGGGGTGTCCTGAGAATATATTATGCACCATACCCGGATGGCGAGTTTGATATATTTAACACAGATCCGATAAAGCAATACAATTTCATGGAGAGATATGACTGTCCTGTGCTTTCGATGTGCCCTATATTAATGATTGATGTTATGGAGAGAAGAGACGGACATACATTACTCATAGCAATGCCAAAGAAGATAGCGGTGATGAAATTCAATCATGACTTTGAAACGCCAGAAGTTAACATAGTTTTGGAAGATGAAAAGATCGAGCAATATCGCACAAGTTTTGATGAAACCAAAGTCAGATCTGAGACAAGTATTGAAGAATTATTAGAGTGCCTTCGAGAAATTCGTTGATTGGGTATATGTACATTTTTATACTTTTATACGATAGCCAAATATCAATTTTAATAAACTCAGCACCTAGATGAAATTCGGTTTAAAAAATTATTCTTGATATTGATTGACTCATTTTTAATTTTTTATATCTAACCCATGGTTGTCTGTTGTATTTTAAAAAACTATACAAAATCCATGTTGGCTACTAGAAAAAAATGCCTACTTTAATATTATTTACAATTTACCCAGTATATGGGTAAATATGCTTTTTCTGAATGTGTGGAGACCGCGCCTCGGCAAACGTGGTGTAGGACTCCCTCCAACCAGGTGGAGCGACGATATTCGTAGGCTGGTAGCGGTTGGAGACGATGGGCTGAAGATCGAGCCCAGTGGCGTGCTGTGGGAGAGGCCTATGTCCAGCAGTGGAAGCAGAAGGGCTGATGATGATGTTAATGATGATTTTTCTTAGAGATTTTTACTATATTGACACTGCTTTGCTATTGAAAGAAATGGATAATATTTTATATCCAACTTCTATTGATTTCACTATTTGATTAATTTCGTTGTTGATTAAAGACTAATTATTATTATACATTCCCAAAGACTCGCTAGGCTTCAATGCTCGGTGTTTGTATAATGTTGATCCTGGCTTACAGGAGTTGCTGTGACGGGTGTGAGGGCGGGATCTTTATGTCATACAACAATATTATAGCTTGATTTTATTCATAGAAAAATGTTTTAAGTTATGTCGTAAGTTATTCACGGCCAAACGTAATTAGCGACCATAATACTTATTTAACGACTGATCACGAAAGTTAACCAATCAAAAGTCGCCAAATGTGGGCGTTTACATTAATCTTTGACCCTATTGGTCTATTTTCGAGATCCTTACAAAGGAATTAAGATCGTTTATTAATTTTGGATGTATATAAAATATATTACAATTTAAGTTTGTTAAAGAATCCTTTTTTTATTTAATACCAAGATTTTTTAATATACTTCCTATAAGTATTCTTATTTTTATTGCTTCAAAAACTAGTTTTGTTGATCTGTTTCTCTATTTTTTATGAAAAGTATTTCCCAATCAGTATTATTAGTTGAAGTTTCAAAGAATTATCGTTATTTGGTATTTATGTATATTTGATTTTACCAAAGATTTTATCTATTAGAACTGTGTGTATGAGTTCGATTGAGAGGGGCTAGTCCACCCTGGCCTAGTACGGTTTGATGGGTATCAGATACCACAGAAAAATTAATATCTACAGTATGCAGGTTTCCTCACGAAATTCCTCACCGTAATGGCCGCCACACAAGTGCGTTTGCGCAAACCCGAGTTTGCACCAGTCTCGAAACGAAACTTTCAAGGAAAGTTTGCGCAGTTATTTTCCCTTACTTTTCAGTATACTGGTGCAAATTCAGACTTGCACAGTTATATCGTGTATATGGTAGTTGACTATATAAACATGAATCCAAAAAGTCAGATGCGCGGTGGATTAGAACCAATAGACCTCATGTGTAGGGTTAAAATTGCTGTCATTTCAAATGGGTCATTATTAAGAAGTAAATTTATACATATATATTACCAATATTTTTGTACAAAACTTTTGCTGTGGTAATATTTCCCGCCAATTTTAAGTAGGTATAAGACCTTTTTGGTTTTAAGCTTTGAGTGATATTAAATTGTTTAACACACGTGTAATTTAAGTATTTAATTAAAATGTAGTATGCTGGATTGCACTTTTTAGATTGGCTCGACAAAGCAATTAATAAATAAATAAATAAATACATCCGAGGTCATGGGTATCAGAAACTACGAGAAATTTTCCGTCTCCCAAACACCCAGGCACGAAACAAATACCTGTGGATCTCACAAATATTTGTTTTAGTGCGAGGATCGAACCCGCGGCCTCGAGTTTTATAACCGGCGTTAAACCAACTGCGCTACGGAGGCTGCCTGACTAAAATTTACCTACTAGTTTACAAAAAATGTTGAGACTCCGGCCATGAAACAAGATGCCCGGCAGCCACGATCTCCGCACTAAGTCCCGTAGTTTCTGATACACAAGACTCGATCTTAGTGTGGGGTCAGGGCTATGTATGTGACTGTTGGGTGTATGTATTTATTTACTAAAATATGTTTTGAGTATTATTGGCTTAACACAGGTGGTCGTTATAATTGCTCTAGCGATAGCCTTTTTATAAATGTATAATTATACACATGTATTTTGTATAAAAGCATGATTTTGCTGAAAATAAATCGCCATGCATATTTGTTTTTGTTTTATTTCTCTTTTATTGCAATGAATAGCCAGACGAGCATGCCATTCGCCTGATGGTAAGCGATACGACCGCTCATGGACAGTAGCTAAATCAAACACCATGAATTACAAACCAATACTTGGCATTACATTGCTCGCCATCCTGAGACATAAGATGTTAAGTGTCATTATGCCAGTAGTTACTCTGGCTACAATGTCTTTCAAACCGGAACACAACAGTGCATTAGCACTGCTGTATGGAGAAATAGGCATTGCGGTGGTACCAACTCAGGTGGCCTCTCACATATAAGAGACCTACCACCAGTATATTATAAAAATCACTGCCTGTCTTACCTTTATCAGCCCATATACATCCCACTGCAGGGCGCGGGCCTCCTCTACAATTGACAGTACCATTGAGAATGTTTAGTACAGTCCACCACGCTCACCTAGTGTGGTTTGGACTTTACATACCACAGAAATTCTGACAAAACACTATGGTATGATGTGTTTAATGCCTCTTCCCATCTTTTCTTCTTTCCGCTCCCCTCCCGATTTTATGGATCAGTAACACATGGTCCAGCGTTGTGGATGTTCATTGGCGAGAGTGATTACATCAGGTGACCTGCATGCTCGTTTGCCGGATCAATGCTAATAAACCTTTCGTGGTCACAGGGCGGACTGAGGCGAAAATAACAAAAACTACCCTTGTTTTATAATTATAAGATAGAATAGATGAATAATTAGCTATGTTGAAAATAAACAAAGTCTTTACAATCGCTACAATTTATTGTATTCTTTCATTTCCAAAACGCATGGACAAGTTATTAATCAGATAACATTCTGTGAAATCAGAAAAACTCTTCCGAAACCCGAACGAAGTTATCATTATTCCTGTTAAAATCACTCATTGATGTAAATGATGGTCGAGCGTAGAATATTTTCTTTTCCCGCCTTCTTTTCTGGTCTACTTCATAATCGTAATCATATACTTCTAAGGAATGAAATGATTCTTCCCTTGTAAACTCTTTGAACGTTTTCTTAGAATTGTAGGAATCAATTCGTGCTGATTTCGATTTGTCAACCCTTTTCTTAGATTTCCCATCTGATATAACTTTCTTTTGTTTAAAGACACATTCATCGCCAGAATCAACTTTAGTAAATCGTATAGTTTTCTGATACTTGCGTTTATTTCTAGCAATGTTCCTCAAAGCTTGGTGCAGGTTTTCGGGTTCCATAAACTCGGCGCCCATTCTCAGTTCCCTTTTCAGTAGGTTTAAAACAATTTTCTTCTTGTTTTTCGCTGTGTATGACTTTTTGGTGGGGAACAAACCGCTGTATGCCTTCGGCAACATCACATTCCGGTTAAATGACTCTATTTTCCTTGTTTTCGTGTATTTCTGCTTTGGGATTAAATTTATTTCCGAATATTCTATTGGAGGTGGTTTCTGCTCAATCACAGTCAAATCGCTCCAGTTGTCGTCAATCATACAACACAAGTTTGACTCTTTCTCTGTCAAATTACAAGGTTTATTTTCAGTTACAATATTTAATTTCTTAGCTACAGATTCATTGATAGCCAACTCCACTTTGGAAACACTAGGCTTTTTCAATTCAGCATTTGGTCGGTCATTCATATCGCAAGCACTGAATGTAGTTTGAAGCAAATCAACGAAAAAATTGTATAGTCCTGGATCTTTTTTATCTTGCACTAGCGTCGATGGGTCATCTATAGTTACTTTTTTATCTTTCCGTTGCCGTTTCTTTACATCTACTACAGTACCTTTATCTATCTTTACAACATCATAGTTTTTCACCATTCTCGATTGGTTAGTTTTCAAAGTGTCCTGGCTCCTTTCAGAAAATATGGATGGTGTATTTATTAAATCTTTAGTTGATTGTAGTACGATCAATGTCTCGTCTGGTTGTTCGTTTAGAATTTTGGACCTGTATTTTCTTTTTTTTCTCAGTACTGCAGGGTTGTTATTGAGCTTTGAAGATTTAGGATCGTTTAAATCTGGGTGTTGTGTTCCCGTGGTAGATTTGGAGAGGATAGTAAGGACTGACGTGAGGAACCTTTTGCTGCCCGGTCGAGGTCTGGGTGGCGCTTTCAGTTTTGGAGGTGTGGTTGCTGAAACTGGACATTTTTATATTAAAACGCACCCCAATAAATACGCCAATACACCTAATACTTCTACAAAGTTAACAGTTTTCCACTTCTAAAGACCAATACTATTCTCTGTGACAGTTATCATTCACTCCGAACTAAAGCCCCATTTAGACGGGGAGAGTTTCTCGCGGCGACAATCGTATGCCATTATCACATGACAATTGACATAACCGCATTATTCAAATTGGCTGGTGAGGCAATACCCGGCGATGTTGATACCCGGCTTTACGATAATCGTATCTTCGAGGCGAGAAACTCTCCCAGTGTAAACGGGACTTTAGTATATGTTAGGCAAATTCGTACAGTGTTACGTACGACGTTCGAACACTCGAACTTCGTTTCGGATCATAGAGTAGCCCCCTAGATGCATTGTACTAGTTTTGTTGCGCTAGGGTGAAAAATACAACGATCCCTGCACTAAAGCAAATGTTCATGTGATCATACATGTATCGAACTCTGGTCGGCGTGTTCTTTAGACTGAAAATCTTTCGTAGTTTGCGATACAGAAGACTTGAGTCGGGTCAGGACTATGCTACGATTGTCGCGTCATACATTACAGTATAATGTACTGTACTGTATCAGCCCATATACGTCCCACTGCTGGGCACGGGCCTACTCTACAATCGAGAGAATCGATTGAGAGTGGTTAGGTCATATAGTCCACCACGCTGGCCTAGTGCGGGTCGGCGGACTTACATACCGTAGAAATTCTTTTAAAATCGCTACGGTATGCAGGTTTCCTCGCGATGTTTTCCTTCACCGTTAAAAGTGCGTGGTGATTGACTATCAATACATACATGAATCCGACAAGTCAGGAATGCCCTAGGGCTTGACCTCGCGACCACCGTGAACATGTTGGCAGTCGCGTCTGGTACCTACGTTTACCAACACATGCGGTATAATGTACAAACACTTAAATCTTACCTGGATCATTGATATTGGACCTCGTACTCTTCTTTTCCACATACATGCCTCGCTTCTTCAAAACGTTTGGTTGGAACTCAGCATTGCTTCTGCTTTTCTTGTTCCCCTTATCGGTTTTAGTATAAACAGCACTATTCGAAGATTTAGACTTAACAACTTTTGATACCGGTTTATCCATTTCAATCGGTTTTCTGCGAAATTATTCGCAGTTTGTGAAGAAGCAAAGGCGTATCATATTTTTCGTGTTTTTAGCGACATTTTGTTTTGTTATTTTTGTTGAAATGTTTGGAAATGACAATGTTTTGACAGTGCTATAATTTTTAATTGTACATTAAAGTCTATACTGCCATAAAAATATGAACTGAACTGTCTATATATTTTCAAAAATATTAGGGATGTCTTAGATTTACGCGAATGTTACACATTGAAATACAACTATTTTTTACGGATTTTATCGCGATTTGGTTTCATTTTTAAATTTTTTGACTTCTCGACATTTCGATTACTTCCGCCGTGGTCCGCCCCGTGACCACGAAAGCTGTAAAGCTGCGATAAAATTCATAAAATATGGTTTTATTTAAAATAAGAGATCCTTACTAAAACTCCAATAATGAAACCCAATGTGAAAAAACATTCCCAAAATTACTCTTTACATCGCGTGCACTGCGAAAACTATACTATATTGTTGATGTGGACTGGACTCAAATATACCTGCACCCGGGTAAAGCCGGGCCGAGCCGCTAGTCATTTATCAAAAGGTTATAACGATGATTTCCCCATGGCCTAATAGACTAGCAAGTTGAAGTACCAGTGGGTAACAAAGTGCAGAGGTCCATGTCTTATATGATCCAAAAGTCTCTTGAGTAGACGCACTGGTTGCGCAGTGGAAGTGTGCTGGGCCTATAACCTGATGAGTAAGACAAAATAAACGCGGGATTGATATAATAGTAAAATATTTTGCTATTGTCCATGAGCGGTCGTATCGGTTACCATCAGGCGAATGACATGCACGTCTTGCCATATATCGCAAAATAAAAATTATAGGGATACTTGCATATTCTGGCCTGCACTTAATTTATTTTAGTCATCATTCATAAAAATATACATATAAATATAACGTGTCGGAAATATCTGTGAACCTAGCGGGAATGCGGTTCACATTATTTTTTTTGTGTTCCCCTATCTCCTATGTTATTTTACATTAAAATCGTTTTGAGATGGATGCGATTTGTATTTTTTATTCGTTTTTCTATTTTAATTCAATTTGTTTAACCTATATTTTGAATTTACTGATCTTATGTCCCAACGACGTTAATTATTCAGTCCCACAGATATTTCCGACGGGTAATACATACAATCAGCGTCCACTGTCCCACTGCAGGGCAAAGGTCTCCCTACCATCCTTAAAATACAAATAAATACTTTATCAAAAAATACTTTATAGTGTTTACAAAAAAAATAAATGAATTTCAACTGCATAGAGTCGTTGGAATGTCAGAATTGGCACAAATCTTTCAGGACACGACACAAAAATTCCAGTGTAACATTTTACCAATAATTCATGGATAGGACAAACAAAAGGTACGAAATAGAGAGAAAAACAGTGAAATTGTTAAAAGACAGAGGCGATACTAGGAAACCAGTATTCGGGAGATTAAGCATTGACAAGACTTTTCCGCCGGACGGTGGCGACTCGATCCAAAAACCGGTATTCAAATCGATAAAGAAGTTCGATGACAAGAACGATTCTAATTTTGGCAAAGATTCTTTGAAAAAGGACAAAAGTAGGGAAGTTAAAGCTTTAGACGCTAAAGAAAAGAAAATTATACGGGAGAAATACACTTTGAAATTAAGAAGTTTGAACAACAGCGGTATTTCAGATTTGAATAAACCTGACACGAACTGTAAGGATGTAAAACCGGTGGATAGCAATAAAAACGGTGAGAGAAACAACAATTTGAAATATTTTAAACATAGTACAGCTTTTTCATAGTCATTTCAGATTTAGATCGTATCAGAAATGAGATCCGTAGAAAATAGGTTTCCACATACCTAGCTGAAAGAATTACAAGTTGCAATGACAATGTGTAGGGCACATAGCGTGGACATTTGTTGGCTGCTTGGGCCAAAAGCTCTCGAAAGTCCACTTTAAAGCAAACGTAGTATCGGACAATCGCTTACGAGGCAGAAATAGACTGACGACCTTGTAAGGGTTGTAAAATGTCGCTGATTTCAGACAACCTCGCTTGGCTGAGATCTTGGGGGATATCCTATCGGCAGCTGTGGACTTCCTGTGGATTTATAAGATTTCATAGACCTTAAGGCGTTATGCCACTTCTGTTAGCTGTAAAAAATCATGGCAGACATATTCATAGTATTATAATTCTTGTTACAGGTGATAGAACAATCAAAAAGAATTTTAACAATGAAATTGACTCTCCAAAATTAAAGGAGAGCGTCTCTAACAACTCTGGCAAAACGATTACCCTAAAACAGCATCATGATACGCCGAGACGAAAACCGGTGATTAAAACGATTATGTCAAAGAACGACACTATGAGAATTTTCAAAGCTGTCACCTTCGTTGACCAGAAAAAGAAACCAAACACACCTTTAAAGATCAGCATACCAACCGACATTGGAAAGAAACAGTCGAAGATACACGCAGCGGTTAAACCTAAAGTGAAGACCACTGTTAGTAGAGTTAGTGTGAAAGAAAAACCGCTTATTAAAAAAACCGGTAAGTGTAAGCGGATTAGGAGGCATGTCACATCCCCAGATATGTCAGTTGCGCATAGAGTTCGCTCGCCGCCAACTGAAGTTGCAAAATGGGCGCCAACTTCGGTCAACCATCACACAAAACCTTATTACGAAGCGTGGGTAGATACAACGTTAACAGCTATATCGAAGAATTACAAAAAGGATCAGCTGATTTTCGACAAGCAGAGTATTATAAAGTCTTTTCACAAAGTGTTTGAAGATAGACTTAAAAGTCCAGAGTTAACCTACGAAAAATTGTCCGATGAGAAATTTACTGGTCGTATTAAAGTGAGGCAAAGATAATTGGAAGTGTTTTATTTCATAATAATTAGGAAAATACACTACATTACATACATTATACAAGTCTTGCTGTAAATCAGGAATTAAAAGAGTTTTCGTTCTCAATACCTACATCCGAAACAAATAGGTACTTGTTCGCATAAATATTTGTTTCGGTGGAAGATCTTTAGCCTCTTATTTCACAGCCGGCATCTTCCCAGCCATTAAAATCGGTCGCCTCTGTTTATGCTTCAATGTTGGATGATTTTGCAGTGATTTGTACTTTTCGCGGAATAGAAAATTTCCGTGACCTTCGTGATCTAAGGTGGTCACGTAGTTTTTTTATAATTTTGTTTTTTCTTGCCAGTATATTCTCTAATTCCATGATTCGCCTGCAAAGTTGTTTTTCTGTTGGAGTGTTATAAGCAGATGGTATATATGGGGTAGAAAATATTTTTCTCTTTCGTGATGTACTCTCTTCTCCTGCAGACGTAGTGAGATTGTCTTGAGAAAGCTGTCGTGAATTTTGATTTGAACTAATAATCTGAAAATAAATTAAAATAATACATTGGAAAATATATACCGGGTATATCTAGACTACGATGGAAACGCAGCCAGATGATAGTTTTAGTGATTACAGTCACAACACAATTAAAAAATTCGCAAAAGACCGACAGTATTTTTACATTTTTTTAAATATTGTGTTTAGGTGGTAAATCCCTAGATTTTGCTAAGATAAATTTTAATACCTTGCGTCAACGGTACGTCTTTAAAAATACTATTTATTTACCACCCAAATACGATATTAAGTAATAAAAAAAATGACCGCTTTATTTTTGCGAAATTTTTAGTTGCATTGAAATGAAATGAAATTGTTTTATTAGTCAAGTAGGCAATTAAATAGCTCTTATGACAAGTCATACACGTATATAGTATTTAATCTCTATTTCAAAGCATTTGTTATAATATTTTATTAACATACAATTTTCGACAAAAACGCGAAAGGATTGGAACTTACGGAATCGTTTGTATCGAAGTAATCGAAGCTGTCATTCGAATTGGGAACCTGAAAATAATTTGTAAGTAATTATTATATTCTAAAATTCACGAAAGTAATTTGACAGCCTCCGTGGCGCAGTTGGTTAGACGCCGGTTGTGAAACGTGAGGCCTCGGGTTCAATCCCCGCACCGAAACAAATAATTGATTCACAAGTATTTGTTTCGGGTCTGGGTGTTTGTGAGACCGAAAGTCTCGTAGTTTCTGATACCCACGAGTCACAAGACTCGATCATAGGCTCAGTTGCACAAAATAACTTTGCCCGTAACTTTGCCTTTGAAAATGTCAATCCCATACACTATCAATGTCAAATACGTCACAAATGTATGACGATGACATTGTTAAAGTTTAACTTATTAAAGTTATGGGCAAAGGTACTTTGAACAACTGAGCCTTATTGTTTGATAAAGACTATATATGTATTTATTTATTTAATTTACAGATTTTTCTCACTGTCTTGTGGTAAGGGATAAAATTCAACTGAAAGTTTCGTTTAACTTGACGTCTTGCGAAATGGTAGCGCCACGGCGCTGTTGTGTCACGACTCGGCATGAATGGGCAGGCTCGTCCGGGGCGGTACCACTGTCTCAGAAAATCGACGTGAAGACTGAAGTGACAGCGTTGCTGTCGCGTTTCGTCCGGTGAATGAGAATGCCGGATGCCGAATACTCAATACACTTTTTCTCTTCTTATTTCTTCCTATTTTGTAACACTTCTATGAGCCAATGTGGATGTTCATGTGCGGTTCATCTTACCATCAGGTGACGTGCTCGCCGGATCTTATAAAAATGCACATTATACATACTAATATTGGTAGAAACAAAGTGGGTACAGCTGCTTCCATAATACGTCTTCTTTTTCCGCAATGAAAGCTGTCTGCGGTGAAATGCCTTGAACAGATGACGCTGTGGAGCGTCGGAAACCACCCATTTTCACGTTGTGTAGCATCGATCCATGCTATTTTGGTGTCAGGATCTTTTGGAAACCTTAAATAGAACGTATTAACATGATTAAATATGGTTGATAAAAAAAAAAATGTGTGTGTGTATTAGTGTACACACGTAAGAAGTGAAACTTCTTTATGACATCATTTTTCGAAAAATGATCTACCATTTACAAATTTACAGAATTGGTAAAATAAAGCTAAATTAAATAAAGTTTAAGTTTAGGAGGGGGGAAATTTTTGAGGGAATTTGGGATTTCTATCGGGGCCAATTTGTAGCCCTCACCGAGACGGTTCCGAGGATACCAAGCTCGGTGGGTCCACGACCTTTATTGGCCGAGATAGGTTTAGGGGGGTGAGGTAAAAATTTTAGGTGGGGGTAGGGGCGGGGGGGGGGGGTTAGGTTTCGTGGGGGGCTATTGAGCACCTTAAAATATTTTTGGGTGGGGAAAGTTGTGGAGGGGGAATTCGGGAATTCTGTTGGGACAGGATTGTAGGCCTCACCGAGCCGGTTCTAATGAACCCAGGGTCGATGGGTCTACGATGGATATTGGCGGAGATAGGAATAGGGGGGGTGAGGTAAAAAAATTTGGTGGGGGTAGGGGCGGGGGGGGGGTGTTAGGTTTCGTGGGGAGGCTATTGGGCACCTTAAAATATTTTTGAGTGGGGAAAGTTGTGGAGGGGGGAATCGGGAATTCTGTTGGGGCAGGATTGTAGCCCTCACCGAGCCGGTTCCAATGAACCCAAGGTCGGTGAGTCTACGATGGATAATGCCGTAGATATGAGTAGGGGGGGTGAGGTAAAATTTTTAGGGTGGGGGTAAGCGGGGGGGGGGGAGGTTTCGTGGGGAGGCTATTGGGCACTGTTTTGGATTTAGGGTGGGGGAAGGCCAGAGGGGGGGTAAGGATCAAATTACAAAAAAGTGGGTGGGACTTAAAGTTTTGGGTGGGGCTTGGAAACGGTTGGGGGTGTGGCTTACTGAAGTGGGTACTAATTTACTAAATAAAAAAAGATGGCGCGTAACGGAAGAATGTGACGCGTAACGAAAAAATTTTTCCAACCCCGATAAAGAAGTTTCACTTCAAATATAAGCTCACGTCTTTTTCCCAGAAGGGGTAGGCAGTGCTACCAGGACACCCAAGTTTGGCCATGTGTATTCCGTCCCACGATGTGATAATAAATAAAAAAATCCAATATTACTGCCCGGCCCGGGATTCGAACCCACGACCTCAGCGTTGTTATCGTACCGTCGTAGAACTACCCCACCGAGGCAGTCCGGTTGATTAAAAATAATTTTATTATTGAAATATACATTTACGTAAGCAGGAACTATTATATTTATTTTAAAAGCAATAGCAAGAATAGCAAGAAGAAACATTTATTTCTACCAAACTATATCTTTCTTTCTTTGACATTTGAAAATTCCCCCAATTTTCTGAACGCTCATCACGACCAGCAACAACCACGAGCTACCTCTTGAGGTCGTCGTGAGCCAGGCTTTTCATATATAGTAATGTACTCTGTGTCGTGAGCGTATGTCATGATGTCATGACGTCATTAGTGACATTTCGCCGCGACCATAACAATTGCTATATAACGCCAAATGGAATGGCTAAATTAGTGTTTTGAGCTTCGTGATTGCTTGGTGTAACGCGGCCTTAGAGGTGGTGGCAACACAAATGAACTGCCAAAGATAATGTGTGCAAAGGACAAGTATATCAATAATCAAATACAGTACCTAATGTGGGAAAGAGATAGTATGATAATGGCACGGATCTTGACCGATGGCCGTTGCTTGCACAAATTCGATTTTTGGGTCTCTTTAAGACTAGATTTTAATTAGTCGCGATTTAATATTTTCTACTTTCTAGCTTCTGTACGTGTAATATCAATATAAGTTTTTGGTAAGTAACAAATCAACATAATTTTTAATTTGTTATAACTTACAACTATATTTGTAGTGAATTGTAGATATTTTACGTGAGTTATTAAGGATAAAAGGATTTTTTTTTTATATTTAAAACAATAAATGACAAAAGTAATAAAATATGTTTTACTGATAGTTTTATTATATACAAAACTTAAAATAAAAACACCCAAGTAAGTAATAATTTAAGCAGTAAATTCACTTTTGAATTACCATTTACAATTCATATTTAATAAGTACTTAACTTCGAATGAATTAAGATTCGTGGGTATTCTTGTATTTATATTTTTTTAATTCTTTTTAGGTACAAAATGTTAAGAAAAAACGCATTTTTAATATACAGGCCAGAAAATGCTTTATCTGGTTTTAAATGGTATTTGATATCCATTTGTTGAAGGAAAATAAAACTACGCTTTTTAAATACAAATTTTAATTATATCAATTCCCTTTATCCACAGAATCAATGAGAAAATAAGAATAAATGAATAATATTAAATCGGTGTGCATTTAATTTGGCCATAAGTTTACGATCAGTTATGGCATCATTCTATGGGGAAATAGCACAAATACACCCACCCTGTTTACACTACAAGAGAAACTAATTAGAATATTAGTAAACATAAAACAGACGGACTCTTGCAAACCACATTTCCAAGAACTTAAAATTCTTACCTTACCCAGTATATATACAATATATACTGGGTAAGTAAGTAAGTGGTGTGTATTAGAAATATGTAAATTTGTAGCCGATATACAAACTAAATACCCACTTAGACAGAGAAACAGATTAAACCTACCAACTTCAAAGACTCACTATGCATTCTTCAAGCCCACTTGTTATGTCTTTTAAAATATATAATGAACTGGCAGACTACATAAAAAACTCAAGTAATGAAACATCCTTTGATAAACAACTAAAGCAATTATTACTCACAAAAACTTACTACACAATAACAGAGTACCTAAATGAAAAATAAATAAGACATCTTAATATAAGCAAAGGTAAACTTAAATATAGTAAATTAAATAAATAAAGACTGATTTAATTACATACATAACTGAATATAAAGACAATGGCTTCCTCCTCTCTCCTAAAATTTTATTTTTGCCGTACCCTACAGGGTCCACATTGTACTAAATAATAATAATAAAAATCTTTATTTAAATACCATGACGAAACAAATAGCATTACCAAAGGTACCCAAACTAGGCAACGCCTGTATCTTGGGATACCAAATACAATTAACAATTGGAATTATAAAATTAGTGGGCCCATTTTAAGGACTAAATCTAAATCTAAAATAACATAAAAAAAAATTAAAAAGTAATTAACATTTTTTTTTTGTTATGGCTATTTAGCCTGTACAGAATAATAACATAAAAATAAAATTTTGCAGAATAATAACATAAAAATTATAATTTTCTAACAGTGTGTGTTACGAATCGCTCAGTTTCCTCGTAGTCAAGATTTCCCAGCCAACTTACAATTTTATTTTTTGCTTTTTTAACAGGATCGTTTTTTATATCACAGTACTTTGCAGCATTATTATAAACTAATATGTGACAGTTAAATAAATTGTAACATCTTATTAACATGTAGAGTGCAATACAGTATTGAGAACGATGCGCAAAGCAATCCCCACTCTGTCGCAAAGCGGTCAAGAACCGTGCCGGTGATTATATCAAAAATGATTATGTTATTGCCAATCATAACATGACCTCCGCGAGACGTAAAACCACAGATCACTCCCAGTCCCAATAGATACCGCTCTCTAGTATAGTGTAATAACTATGGATACCGCGTTACGATAGTTTTGTTTTGAACTGAAAACGCCAACGAAGGGAACTGTGCGGGGGGCGCGCGGGTTGCAGCGCTGTCACGTGGACTTCGCTCGAGAGATGAGGCTTGTCGATAAATAAAACAAAAAGTATCGATAGTTCGATTTGCCAGTAAGTTAAACGTGTTATGACCGCTTTTATAACTTGATTACCAACTTGTTATATGTTTTATAATATGTTTTCACTGGCCTGTAGGCCAATTCACGTAATTAAATAAATTCAGTTGCAGTGCAGTTGCAGTTAAGTTTCGATCAAAACAGCCCTTTTTGTATTCTCGTAATTTAGACAACCGCTGTCAGATACGCTCGCGTCAAGTTCGCGTCACGCGAGCGCTTTAGCGTATTCTACTGCTGCGCGTTTTATACATGCGTGATTCAGAAATCAGATCGCAACCTGATTGGTATTTACCTGTTCATTTGACGTCTCCAATGACAGTTTAGTCCAAGCAACGTGCAGTACATGCGCAGTTTATGCATATCTTACGCGCAGCTAAACAATTACAAGAATACAATTTTGACGTACGTATCATTAAGACGTAAACCCAATCGAAACTGCATCGTAACTCGATCGGCGCGGCGCGTCAATAAATTACGTGAATTAGCCTACTGATCTAATAAATTATACCAACCGCTAACTACGAATAAAGTAGGATTAAGATTTATACTTTAGTATGTAACGGTTTTATTTCCATTATTCGCCGTGAATTTTTGTATACCATAATGCCGAAACACCCGAATTAAGTGTTGGTTTAAAAGATCAGATAAAAATATAAAATATTAAATGATTAATAATTAAATTTAAAATAAATTAAATTTAAATCAATATACATTTCGTGACATTGTCATTTAATCAAATTTTTTTACATTAATGTTTTAAAATATCGATATTGCTTGGAATTATATTATAAAGATGCGTCAAGCACTAGAAGAACGTGTGATTGACTGTTGACACCAGAAAAAGATGGCTTATTATGGTTATTGCTATGCGAAAAAGAGACGGCTGATTTTCGATTCAAACTCGACTGTTTGACATCGATACAATAACCAGTATAAATTGAGCTCGCTCGTGAACAAATTAATTTAAAGAATATTACTTACCGATGAAAAGTTATTCCGTTTTTTTGGATACTTGAATTTTTTGAGTTGTTTCCACACCATTTTATTGAGCAAGTCATTTTTAACTGAATTAAGATATTCCCAAAATTTAATTTTCACCAACGCTCAACGATATGTGCGGGTCCACTACTTGGATGACACTGATGACGCGACATTTGGCATCGGTTTATATCTATCCGATAGCTCGTGTGTGGCGCGCAACCGCTGCCTTGCATTAGGTATCTAGTATCTACTATCTAGTGGGAGTGATCTGTGCGTAAAACAAAATATTTCATACCGGTGAAACGTTATGCCATCTTTATCCAAACTAGATTTCCTGCTGCTCTTTCCGCACCATTTCACACTGCACGTCATTGTTACTTATTAATCATGAAAAACAAATTTTAATATCATAATCAAAGACTGGACAACATTTCTGGACAATGCTGAAATCTGCAAACGAAAAGACTTATTAACAGATTACCGACTCGCTAATATTATTTAATAACGATGAATAATATTAGTGATATTATGATTTATGACCGGAAGAATTTGCAATGTGTTGTCTTGTGTGACGTCATAGAAGAGAATTGTGTGACGTCTAGTGTCTAGTGCAAAGAATAGACCATTAGCAGTACGTTCCACTTGACGATCGCAACGACCACGCTCACGACCGCGATATTTACCGTTCCATTTGCTCGTGAGCGTTATGATCGCAAACCCAAGTGGAACGGGTTATGAGGCGTTTTGAGCGTTTAAGTAACAAATACCTATTTTAAAAAAGCTATAAAGAGTTAGGTTGCATTATGGGTTAAATCTTGACGGTAAAACATTAAAGTTTTATCGTCTTGTATTCTGTGATAAGCATTAATAAAATTAGATAAATTTATTGATGTTGAAAAAACCCATTTTACGTTCGAAGTAACAAAAATATCCCTCCGTATCATATAATGTAATTTTCTCTGTTGACATTTTTCTTGTTTTGACGTTTCAAAATCCCGCCAATTTTCTCAACGCGCACCACGACCCACCTCTTGACATGGGTCGTCGTGAGCGTATGTCATGACGTCATCAGTGACGTTTTCACCGCGACCACGACGATCGTGATCGTCAAATGGAACGGCGAAATGAGTGTTTTTAGCGCCGTGAACGCTTAATGGAACGCGCCCATAGTCTAGGGCATGGACGTATTATACAAACAGGACTAACTGACGACGTAGTGTTGTCCTGAAATAACACTTATGCTTGTGGAATAAGGTTTAATTTGCTATGAAAAAGACATGGAGGCAAAACGAGCCGAGCGAGATAGTACATGGAGGTCTGTGTCTCTTTTCTTTCGCTTCGGTGACCATAATAAAACCCTATCTTAAATCATTTTTTAACACGCTTTTATTAGCTTCGAATTGATGTATGTATGTATTTAATTGATTGATTGACTTGAAATTTTACAGATTTGTCAAGTACGATGACAATACAATTATTTAAAAAAGTATATGAGATTATCCCAACCAGAGCCTTCAGAAATTTAATTTTGATGAAAAAACAAAAAGGTTGGTAATTGGCGCGCAACTGCCACTCTTTAATAAGATAGCCGTAGATAGACTTTTTTTCGGCAGTCTCCGTGGTGCAGTTGGTTAGACGCCGGCTATGAAACGAGAGGCCACGGGTTCGATCCCCGCACCGAGACAAATGTTTGTGAAGCCTACAAGTATTTGTCTCGGATCTGGGTATTTGTGAGACCGAAAAGTCTCTCGTAGCTTCTGATACCCACGACACAAGACTCAATCTTAGTGTAGGGTCCTGCCATGTATCATGTATGTGACTGTTGGGTCTGTGTGTGTATTTACTATGGTCACCCTATTAGCAAGGGACACAATCCTCCACTCAACATCTCTCGCTCGGCTCGTTTTCTCGATCAGAGTGCGCAGTCCTGTTTGTACAGGGTATATCAAGACCGCGACCGAAAACGAAGCCAGGAGGTAGTATTAGTGAGATCAAACACAATGCAAGTAAAAATTTTACAAAAAAAAGTCGTAAATATTTTTTTGTTATTTTTTACATATCGTCGTATTTGAGTGATATATACATAGTTTTTCTAAAATAATGAAGTACATCGCTTTATTTTTAAACACGCAATGGTACGTAAGGGTTTAAATTACTATTTTTATATAAATTATTCTGTGTACATAGATTTTAGTATTGTTAAGTACAACTCTTTGTATAACAGGTAATATTACAGAAACCTAAACACTGCTCATATTTCCAACATCATAAATTCGCACTTAGATCATTTATCACAATTTTTTTAATTAACCTATTTCATGCCATTGCTGGGCAAAGGTCTCGCCCTGTCCTTTTTTTTATAGCGATGATTGGCGAGACGAGCATAACAGTGCATTTACTCTGCTGTTTGGTGGAAGTAATAGACATTGCGGTGGTACATACCCAGAGGGCCTCTTACATAAAGAGACCTACTTGTAAATTTCAGGCCACATGGGCTCGAAAGCATCCAGGTCGTCTCGCCAGCGTTTTTTAGTTCTGCCGCGACTTCGTCGACCATCCATATTAATATTGGCCATAGTTGCCCAACAATTTGGATGAATACGAGTCATACGGCATGAAATGAATGAATTTCGACAACATCCTTGTTCGTATTGAAAGTTGATGAAGCGAAAGTAATGTCAGGTTCGAGCAGTGACGATCCATAGTCTATGTATTTGCCTACTGGTTGTAGTACGGTCCGCACCAGCCAACAGCCTACACAGTGGGTGACCATCATCGACACCACGTGTCGGATTTTCTCATTTTGTAGACGTACGAGATAGCCATATAGCGTCCGTTATGTCTCTCCTCGAAGATACCATTATCGTGAGGATATTAAAAAGTTGCATCGTGTCAACATTTGTCAGAACATGACAATGTATGGCGGTTGTCATGCGATAATCGCATACGATTCTCGCCGCGAGAAACTCCCCGTGTAAAAGGCGCTTTACCATCAATTGCAATGGTGATTTCACTTTCCCGAGCCAGTATAAAATAAATATTTGTGTAAAAATGGTTAATCTTGTAACCTTAAGCAATAACCCAATGGGGCGAAATAAAACAACAATATTTCATATTGATTTTATTTGAGAAAGACTTACAAACTATTTATAGCAACCATCACTTTAACAATCATTTGTAGCAAATACAATGTATCTGTAATTTTTTTTATGTTACCATATGTGAATTTGTCGATGTCGTGTCCGATTATTAATCGGAAGCGATTAAACAAGGATATAATTCTTTAATCTCTACACTATTTAGCGTAAAATGAGACTCGAAATCGGAATGTTTTACCTGACATTTCTGAAGGCAAAACACAATTGACCTTGCCGGAGCCGATAAAATATCGGTGAGAAATAGACAAGTATAGTAGCCGATATTTTATCGGTCGCGACACCCGACAAATCGGAACGATATTTATATGAAATTAATCTATCTGACATAGAAAGAATTATACTTAAAGTTATATCATTGGGAAAGCACTTCACAATGAAGACATGACATAAAACTACACCATTACAAGAGTCAATGAAAATTAAACTTTAATATAAATGTCAACAAATTCTAAGATGTCGTTATTAAAGACTTCACGAAATTAGTGGCATGAATTAAGTTATGCGTGAAACCGTAATTAGGGTTGAATGTATTTATAATTAAATGCAGACATTGCAGTATTAGTTAATTTTCATTCATAAAGAAGTAAACAATGTTTCTAGAACATTGCACATTAAGAAACGAAAAACTTTATTTCAATTTCACATCAATTTTGCGAAATAATGAAATTACATGTTAAAAATATGTTGAAATCGTCGTTTTTTTAAACAGGACAAATGTATACACTCTTATCTTAGAAGTTAAATCTATACAATGATTTTAAATCGCGTACACATTCCCCACACTAAGATACGGAGTCTTGTCTCGTGTATCAGAAACTACGAGAAACTTTTCCAAACATTCAGAACAGAAACAAATATGGCTCCTACAAACTCGTCTGTGTTTGGATTGTAGCGTCTCGTTTCACAGCCGGCGTCTAACCAACCATGAAGAATATTTTAAAGAACATTAACAGTATGCAATACTTAATTGCAAGCAACTGTTAAAAAATCGCGAATTATTAAACAGATTGTGTACTGTGTCCGGTCCCACTGCAGGGCACGGGCCTCCTCTACAAGCGAGAGTACGATTGAGAGGGGTTAGTACACTCCACCACGCTGGCCTAGTGAAAGGACTTTACATACCATAGAAATGAAATTAAACTTACAAAAAATGTTTCAGGTTGAATAAAATTGAAGTTATCAATGAACATCATTGTGGAAATGAACGGTGAAAATATCAGAAAAAAATTGCAAGTGTATTTCTCATTAGAGAAAAAATATAGATGATTATTGGAATATTTTTATGGATTAATATCATACATGATGGTAAGCAGTCAATGCACCAACACAAGATACATTTCATTTAAAAAATCCACTACATGAGGTCTGGAAGAAACAGCTGGCAGCGATAAGACCGCAAATTGAAACTTAAGTTATTAAAATGAGTTACAAACTTTTATATGATAATTCTGACGAAATTTTCCGTGAAATGGCATTCATTTAGCTTTCCACACTAGAAATATTTTAAAGTTTATAGAAACTGTCATAACTAGACTAATGAAATATGCATTTGAAATGAAATATCAGTGAGAATAAGCTTTATCATATTCTGATACATCTGTGATTTCTAAAATCAGTACATATCCATTAATAATCAATAAGAATGGTTTATCTAACTGCTATTACCAGGACAGTAACTGCGTACAATACTATATGAATAATATTCTTCAATAAATATAATATTTACTGTAGTGTACTGTATCAGCCCATATACGTCCCACTGCAGGGCACGGGCCTCCTCTACAATCGAGATGCGATTAAGAGGGGTTAGGCCGTATAGTCCCCCACGCTGGCCTAGTGCAGGTTGGCGTACTTGTACATACCATAGAAATTCTTCTGAATATTTTTCTTCTAAAATATAATATTTATTTAAAGAAATTGAAAGTCTGGTATCGAGAAATAGACACATGAAAAATAATTGACCATACGCACGGTGGGTCGAAACGGCTATTTTTGTGACATAGGATTTTTTTTCGGATTTTCCAATTTTTTTTGACGCCAACGTTTTGATATTATCATTCCTTACACTATTCATTCTTTGTATTTTTTTGCTTAACCCTATAATTTCGGCAAAAAAAAATATTTTAGGTTTTTAATGTATGGAACGCACTATAAAAACCTAAATTTCTACGAAGTCCTGCTAGATCCTGCGTTAAAACCTTATTTTTCTGAATCCTGGCCAGTTCTACTTTACTTGTACATTTCGAATGTCTGCATTGACTTGCAACTTTTCCAGTTATAGGGATCGGAAAAATGGTAAAAATAGTACTATTTCTAATTTTGTAATTGACATTTTAAGTCAATTTAACCACAAGATAGTAAGACAAAAACATTGTGGATATACAAACTATTATATAAAAATCTAATAGAATAACACAATAGAAGTAAATAAGTAAATATTTATTGGCATAATTGGTTGTTGTACCCAAAACATGTGGTTACACAATTAACGTAAACACAGTAATAAATCATAAATGCAAATGGACCACCAGATGGCAAAGGATTACTTTCAGTCATTAACACTGATGACATCTGGAGATTACAGGTGCATTTAGTTAATTGTTTTACAACTACTGTTTGTTTATTGTCTTTAATTAACTAAAACAAAACAAACATTCTCGTGATATCGATTGTAAACATGTTTTGTCCTTTTACTTAGTTCTATCATTAATGAGAGCATCTAGGGCAATAAAATTTGTTTATTGCCCAGGGTATAAAATGACTTATATTTTGAATTCGTTCTTAATGTACATTTATCCGTGCTACGATCCATACCATTTTATTTTGAATCCTTGTTTCGGTATCATGGAGGGTCTAGTTACTAATCTCGATTTGTTTGTTGTTTTAAGAGACCAGCTTGGATCTCTATCAGATAGCAAAAAACTTTCTGATTTTCTGCAACAGAAAATAAACGTGACTGAAGAAAATAGTGTAGTGCTTCAAAAGTTTTGTGTAAAATTCTGTTCTTCTATAACTGCTAGATGGCAAAAATGCAATCGTATATTTTCTAACTTTATTAAAAAAAATGGTGATTGGCTAGAAAGTGAAATAATTTGGCCTAAAGGACTAAAATTAAACGAAAGACACGAAGAACATGAAGTACATGAAGAACACGAAAGACATGAAGAGGACTTAAGTCTTGAGAATCTGTCTCCAACCACATCGAAAGCTTCTACAGCTTTGATTTGTCCCAGAAAATCATTCGATGATTTGTCCAACAGACAAAAACGAAGACGAGTAGACCAAATTCAAAATAATTTGTCTCAGGAAGAATTAATTGCAGCTACATCAAATACACTGAAATGTAATGGACAAGAAGCCATCGCTAATATAATAAACCATTTACTTAAAAATCCAGAAGATATAACAAAAGTGAATAATTGCTTGAATGCAAAAAAATATGTTCCATACACTGCTGATAAAGCGTTGGCGCTACTTGTTTCCCTAAATTTGTCGAAGGCACAATATATAAACCTAAGAGAATCAGCAAGCGAAAAAGGCTTTCAATTGTATCCTTCTTATTATAAATTAAAAGAAGCAAAATTGAAATGTTACCCAAGAAAGGAGGATATGACATTTAGTGATTGCACGGCATCAGTTAAATTGCAAGCTCTGCTCAACTTGACAGCCTCAAGGCTTTTGGATACAATTGAGTTCGATTTAGATTCTGCAACTGACCTGAAGCTTATCAGCAAATGGGGCTTTGATGGATCCTCGGGGCAAAGCAATTATAAGCAGATCTCTGATGTAGGCGTGGACGATTCCAGTATATTTATGGCAAGTCTTGTTCCAATAAGACTACAACATGATGATGGAACGGTTTTATGGGAAAACGATCGAAGTTCATCCACATTTTACTGTCGTCCCATTATGTTTACGTTCACAAAAGAAACACAAATTACTGTAGCAGCTATAAAAGCCGGTATATCAGGAGAAATCGAGGCACTCCAGCCATCTATATTTAGGAAAGTGAAAATTGCCCACGAATTAATGATGACAATGATTGACGGCAAAATAACTTCATACTTTTCTGAGACTTCAACAGCAGTTTGTGACATTTGCAAAGCGAAACCAACAGAAATGAATAATTTGGAATCCCACAAACTGCGATCTAAGAATGAAGAAATGTACCAGTATGGATTGTCATCATTGCATGCGTGGATAAGATGCATGGAGTGCCTACTCCACATAGCTTACCGTTTGGAGATTAAGAAATGGAACTGCAGGGGTGACGATAAAGAGAAAATGAAGACCAGAAAGTCTGCAATTCAACAAGAATTTAAAGAAGAATGTGGCTTGCTAATTGATATAGTGAAGCAAGGAGCAGGCACCACTAATGATGGTAATACGGCTCGAAGATTTTTTAAAAATACAGCCATGACAGCACGTATCACTGGCATTAATGAGCAGTTGATAGAGAATTTTTATATCATTCTACAAACCATTGCGTCTGGAGAGCGTGTTGATATTACTAAATTCGCTTTATTTTCTACCGAAATCGCAAAACTATATGTTGATTTATATCCGTGGTATTATATGCCTTCCAGTGTACATAAATTATTAGTTCATGGGGCTGACATAATTAAACATTTTGGGGCTATACCCATTGGGAAGCTGTCGGAAGAAGCCGCAGAAGCACGGAACAAAGACTTCCGAAAATATAGGGAAAATCATTCCCGAAAAATTAGTAGGATATCTTCGAATGAGGACATCTGATATTAAAATCACCCAGCGTGCTGTCAGACGGGAGCTCATGGCTCTCGACATCCATAAGTCGAGTGGGCCAGACTGTATCCCCGCAGTGGTTCTTAAGACGTGCGCCCCTGAGTTGACCCCCGTGCTAACGCGCCTTTACCGTCTTTCCTACAAAACCAACCGGGTTCCGGCTTCGTGGAAGGTCGCCCATGTCCACCCAGTACCCAAAAAGGGTGACCGATCGGACCCTTTGTGCTACAGGCCGATTGCTGTCACATCCTTACTCTCCAAGGTCTTGGAGCGAGTTATAAACACTCAGCTCCTGAGGTATCTTGAGGACCGCCAGCTGATTAGTGACCGCCAGTACGGTTTCCGTCACGGTCGTTCAGCTGGTGACCTCCTCGTGTACCTCACGCACCGTTGGGCGGAGGCTTTGGAGGGTGGGGGTGAGGCGATTGCGGTCGGCCTTGACATAGCGAAGGCGTTCGATCGAGTGTGGCATGGCGCCCTTCTAGCGAAGCTACCTGCGTATGGTATCCCTGAGGGACTCTGCAAGTGGATCGCCAGCTTTTTGGATGGTCGGAGCATAAAAGTCGTAGTGGACGGCTGTTGCTCCGAGACCAAGACCATTAACGCTGGTGTTCCACAAGGATCGGTGCTATCGCCTACACTCTTCATCCTGCATATCAATGACATGTTGTCTACCGACAGCATGCATTGTTATGCGGATGATAGTACGTGTGACGCGCGATACATCGGCCATCAGAGTCTCTCTCGAGATTCCATTGAGGAAAGACGGTCTCAACTTGTGTCTGAAGTCGAGAGATCTCTGGGGCGGGTCTCCGAATGGGGTGAATTGAACTTAGTTCAATTTAACCCCTCGAAGACACAAGTTTGCGCATTCACTGCGAAGAAGGACCCTTTTGTCATGGCGCCGCAATTCCAAGGAGTTACTCTCCAAAGATCCGAAAGTATTGGGATCCTCGGCGTCGAAATATCAAGCAATGTCGACTTTAGGAGTCATTTGGAGGACAAAGCCAAACTGGCGAGCAGAAAGTTGGGTATCCTGAACAGAGCCAAGCGGTACTTCACGTCGGGTCACAGATTGACGCTCTACAAAGCACAAATCCGGCCCCACGTGGAGTACTGCTCTCACCTCTGGGCAGGTGCCCCAAAATACCAGCTCAACCCACTTGACTCCTTACAGCGACGAGCTTGTCGAATAGTCGATGATCCCAATCTTACGGACAAATTGGAACCGTTAGGACTGCGGAGAGACTTCGGGTCTCTCTGTGTGTTCTATCGTCTGTTCCATGGGGAGTGCTCCGAGGAATTGTTTGAGATGGTACCAACGTCGCCCTTCTACCATCGCACCACCCGTCACCGCAGCAGAGTTCATTCCTACCACCTGGAAGCGTACCGCTCCCGAACGGTACGTTTTCAGCGTTCTTTCTTACCACGTACGTGCAAGCTCTGGAATGAACTCCCTGCATCGGTGTTCCCTGAGCGCTATGACCTGTCCTTCTTCAAAAGAGGCTTAAAGAGAGTACTCTCCTTAAGGTAGGCAGCGATTTTGTTGTGCTGGACCCCTGGCACTGCGAAGTTCTCTGGGCAGCGGTAGCCGCTTACCATCAGGCGGGCCGCTAGCTCGTCTGCCTATAACGGCAATAAAAAAAAAAAAAAAAAAAAAAAATCTTACATAATCTCCTTTTGTCATCTGATCCAAAGATCACAAGTCTTAGATCACGCATGACAAAAAAACATGTTATGGTTCTCTCAACAAAAGCTAAAGAGCTTCTGCATTTGCCATCAAAACCAGAAGACTTAGAATTTATTAATGTAGAGAGTATTTTAGAAGATCTACAAAACAGTAGTGATAGTGAGTAGTATATAGGTATAGGCTTTATACTAGCCTTTTTTATTATTATTTTTTAATTGGGGTTATTTCCATCATTTGTTTTTTTTTAATCTGGCACGGCACATATACAAGTTTTCCTTGGTATTTGTTAATTTATTAGATTAATTTATCTTATTTGTGTCAAATTTACTGAAGATAATTGTAAAAAATCTTTTGGGAAATATTGAATTTTATCATTTCTTTCGAACTGCATAACTGAAAAAGTTGCAGTTCGATGCAGACTTTCGAAGTATAGAAGTATAGTAGAACAGACCAAGATTCAGAAAAATAAGGTTTCAACGCAGGATCTAGCAGGACTTCGTAGAAATTTAGGTTTTTATAGTGCGTTCCATACATTAAAAACCTAAAATATTTTTTTTTGCCGAAATTATAGGGTTAAGCAAAAAAATACAAAGAATGAATAGTGTAAGGAATGATAATATCAAAACGTTGGCGTCAAAAAAAATTGGAAAATCCGAAAAAAAATCCTATGTCACAAAAATAGCCGTTTCGACCCACTGTGATACGGTCTGAATAACATTAAACTTCGAATCTTAAAGTTTAATAGATTAAGAAACATCTAGCGCACTACTCGCCAAAGTCGCCGACTCGCTGGCCTATATCTGCAACCTTTTGTTGGCAACATAGGCTGGAAATCTTTGTCGTCGACATGACTGCGGCTCGACATGACATGAGGAAAATTTTAATAACGTTGAGTGTCGCCGGGCAACAGAGCGCTTGCGTCGCCAACATGTCGGCGAGCACGTGCATGTTGCCGACATGATCGTTTTCTTATAGGCCGCCGGGTTGTGTCCGGGCATTGGTCTTTAGTGCGCTTCTCTTTGACAATCCCAGATTAGAAAACCCCAGCAAAATCAGCATTAAAATAGAAACCCTCAAAACCCCGTAATTTAATGAATAATCTAAGCAAAATGCAAAGTTTAAAGAAAAATATATCGTTAACATCATTTAGGCGGCTCAAAGTCACTCAAGGAGCTATGGAGAGGGCTATGCTCGGGGTTTCCCTACGAGATCAAATCAGAAATGAGGAGATCCGTAAGAGAACTAAACTAACCGACATAGCCCAGCGGATTAGTAAGTTGAAGTGGCAATGGGCGGGGCACATAGCGCGGAGAACTGATGGCCGATGGGGCCAAAAAGTTCTCGAATGGAGACCACGCGCCAAGGCCACGGCCAAGGTGGTCAGACGACCTGGTAAAGGTGGCGGGACGCCGCTGGATGCTGCCTCCAACAGGTCACTGTGGAAATCATTGGGAGAGGCCTATGTTCAGCAGTGGACTTCCTTTGGCTGATGGATGGATGGATATCGTTAACATGACTAGTTGTCTGTCAAAACAGTTTAAAGTGACAACACCCTCAAACAACATTTATTTTTTGCTATTAATACTATGGCTTCTTCCTCTCTCCTAAGTTTTTCCCATGCCCAACGGTCCACATTGTACATATAAAATTGTAACATCTTAAAAATGTGGCGTGTAATAAAGATGAATATTAAATTTAATGAAAAATCTAAGCTAAAGACAGTCGAAATGTCAAAAATATCTTAAAGCGGCCTTATTCATAGACAGAATTAAAACCTAATTTAATTAAATCACACTATTTGAAAGTTTATAGCAAAAACATCATGAGACTTTTTTAGTCCATGTTAAAGAGAGTGTTACACTTTGGAATAAAACTATTTTTCACAGATTCTTTCAATGTTTTGGAAAGTTAAAATAAACAACGAGAAAATCCTTAACATAAGTTTTCTCAAAACTTTGAAAATCTAATGGACTTTTTATAAATCCGTAGGTAGGATAAAAATTTTCAGCAATTCTTTCTGTTAGCAAAGCATTGATGTTAGGATGTAAACATCTCGCTTGGATATTGGTTAGAACAGTGAAGATTCTTAAATTATCTTCATATTTGTCTATACTAATATTATAATGAGGAAAGATTTGATTGTTTGTTTGCATAAGCTCCGAAACTACTGAACCGATTTGAAATATTCTTTCACTGTTGGGAAGCTACACTATCCCCTGGTGACATAGGCTATATTATATTCTAAAAAAATGAGCGATACTTCCTAAAACTTCAATAATGTAACCCAAGGTGTAAAAAATTACCTAAAATATACTTTACATCGCGTGCGCTGCGAAAACTATATGTTGTTGATGCGGACTGGACTCGACTATCTGCACCCGGGCAAAGCCGGGCCGAGCCGGTAGTTAGTAAATAAAAATGTCAGAAACTGTAGTCATTGGATAAGATACAATATTTTACCAAGGTTTTATTAGTGTCCTAAATTTGATTAAAATTAAACCTTTTTATATCGAATCAGGGGGGCTTTTACGAAACACAATATTCTATATAAGTGATTCTTCGTTTTGAAATATACTAGTGAGTTCGTTTCATAATTACAAATAAAATTTAAGAAATATCTATTTAACTATTTGAGATATGTTTTAATATAAACAACAAGCATTTATACTCGTAATGTAATAGTATTAACATATCCAATGTAATAATAAAATGTGAAGAAAGAACAACTATTCCTAATATTTAACAGCTTCCGTGGCGCAGTTGGTTAGACGCCTGTGAAACGAGAGGCCGCGGGTTCGATCCCCGCACCGAGACAAATGTTTGTGTGATCCACAGGTATTTGTTTCGGGTTTGGGTGTTTGTGAGACCGAAAAGTCTCCCGTAGTTTTGTATGTGACTATTGGGAGTTATTTATTATTATTTATTTATTTTGACAAAAGCATGACACAGATTCGGACGCCAAAAGATTATTGACGGTCTATATTATGATAAATAAATAAATACACCCAACAGTCACATGCATAGTCCTGAATCCACAGTCCACACTAAGATCGGGTCTTGTGCCGTATCAGAAACTACGAGAGACTTTTCGCCCTCACTAACACCCAGACCCGATACAAAAACTTGTGCGCCTCACAAATATTTGTCTCGGGGATCGAACTCACAGTCTCACGTTTCACAGCCGGCGTCTAACAACTGCGCCACGGAGGCTGTCTTATATCAAATATCTTCGTTAGCAGTAGCCCCTTGACTCAGTGTAGTCGTTTTTATCTCTTTATATATATTGCTTAGTACTGTATCAGCCCATATACGTCCCACTGCAGGGCATGGACCTCCTCTACAATCGAGAGTACGATTGGGAGGGATTAGGCCATATAGCCCACCACGCTGGCCTAGTGCGGGTTGGCTGACTTACATACTGTAGAAATTCTGTAAAACCGCTACGGTATGCAGGTTTCCTCACGATGTTTTCCTTCACCGTTATAGTGCGTGGTGATTGACTATCAATACACACAGCACACACAATTGCTTAGTTGCTTCGCCAAATTCTAATTTGGATTTCTATATCAGCCCATATACATCCCACTGCAGGGCATGGGCCTCCTCTACAATCGAGAGTACGATTGGGAGGGGTTAGGCCATATAGTCCACCACGCTAGCCTAGTGCGGGTTGGCGGACTAATTAAGTCTAATTTGGATACGTTCTATAAAAACCCAAGTATCATTGAAAATAATTTTGTCTATATTTAGATATTTAAGTCAGAATATACAATACTTGACAAAGATACTATCAAAGTAATACAAAATGCGTCAAGGATTTATAACTGTAGTCATTTAAACATACCGGACCTATATCTAGACTGCGGCCGAAAACGAAGCCAGGTGGTAGTTTTAGTTACATAACAATGCTATTAAATTCTATCTATCTATATCAGCCCATATACGTCCCACTGCAGGGCACGGCAGTGGCGAAGGGTTCATACAAGCCGATTCCTAGCAGCACGCCTTATAATTTAAAAGAAATTATTAATTATATACATTTTTTTAAACAAGGTTTATGAAGAAAATAATCAAATAATAAACAATATTAAAATAAATATAAACAATAAACAAATGTTATTCGATATTAATAAACAAAATATTATCGATCAATTAATAACACAACGACAAACGCATTGCGCGATGTTCAACGTAAGTACATGCATACGAAACACGCGGCCGCCTAGATCCCGATGACGTCACGTCAGGCTACAAGCACACAGCACGAGTTCCCGTTGCTCTCGCGCTCATTTCCAACGCATTATTTGCCATCTCTGTTACACGTTTGTTGCTCAGAAGTGCATGCAAAATTGCACCTTAAAACCTTTAGCTTTTAAGGTCTAAATTTATTTGTAGAAATACGACGGTATTCGCTTGTGAATATGCCGGTGGGTCTACGGCTTATAAAGTAATTTGCCAGTTCGCGCCTCTTTTATTTCGTGTTTATAATTAGAAAATATTATTTACTACTGTGTTGTTTCAGTGTATATGTATAATGCGGTGTCTATTTTTAGGTTTGTATATAATTAGTGGGTAATTTATGAAATTTTACTGGTTTCGAAGTGCAAACAGATCTATCTATTTAGCAAAACTTTAATGATGAATGAAACTTGCTAATGGTCGTATGTATCGTTTTATCTCATGAATTGCATTATTATGAGGTAATTTTAAAAATGCTGCATTTACGTAATTAAAAAACGCACTGGAAATTATATTAAATTTGATAATACATTTAAGTACCAGAGAAAGAACGGCAACTGACAAGTTTTAATTATTTAATAAATATTGTAATGCCGTATTTTTGTTAGCGTTGATTCAAAATAGGACATACAAACATAACCCACGCCTGCATCCCATGAGGGTTGGCAGATTCGATGGATCTCCAGTTAGCTCTATACTGGCATTGTTTTATATTCGTCCACTTACATCAATCTCTTCATCTTTTTTTATATATAAGAAACGTTTGATTTTTTTTTGTCTATCAATTTCAAAACAGGCTAATGTTGTCTTTTGCATTGAATCGAAATTTACTTTAAAAACATTAAAAAAAGCACCTAACGGGCACAGTGCTATTCGGTGCAAGTGTTGTATGAAAATATAGTAGGTAAGTACTACTAAGCAAATATGTCGCTCAATATCTTACGTACATAACGGAGTAAAAATATAAGTATGAGTATATGTTAATTTAATAAAACTAGTCACCAGAAATATCGGCTTCCCTTTTGAAAAAAGTCACCCTTCGCCACTGGGGCACGGGCCTACTCTACAATCGAGAGAATCGATTGAGAGTGGTTAGGCCATATAGTCCGGCTATTAAATTATCGCAAAAAAAAAAAAAAAGCGATATTTTCATAATAGCATCGTGTTTGGGTGGTAAATACCTGTTTGCTAAAATAATTATTTAAACACTTATGTACCATGGCGCGTTTAAAAATAAAAAGGTGTACATTATTATTTCAGGAAAACTATGTATTTACCACCCAAATACGACAATAAGTCTAAAAAATCTAAAAAATAATATTGTCGCTTTTTTGGCGATCGTTTTAGTTGCATTGTGTCTGAAGTCACTAATACTACCACCTGGCTTCGTTTTCGGTCTCAGTCTGGATGTACCCGGTATATTTTCATTGTTTTTAAGAAATCAAATAACAGAATCATTGTGATATGTGAAATTAACAGCCGTGTGCTAAATGGAAAAAGTTTTTTAAGCTGCCATATTAGCAAATTTTTTATATTTTCACATTTGAAGGTGTCTTTTCTATAGATAATGTTTGATCGTCACTGGTTATCCAGACCGCGGTCCGCGACCGAAAACGAAGCCAGGTGGTATTTAAGTGACTACAGACACAATGCAACAAAAAAATTCGCAAAAATGCTATATTTTTTGCAACTTTTTAAATAAGGGATGTTAGCGTGATAAATACAGTATTTTCTAAAATAATAAATTAAACCTTTGCGTACAATTGCGCCTTTAAAAATAAAAGGTGGCAATTATTATTTTAGGAAAAACTACGTATTTACTATCCAAACACGATCAGTAAAAACGTTAAAAAAACGTCGCTTGTTATTTGCGAAATTTTTAGTTGCATTGTGTCTGAAGTCACTAATACTACCACATGGCTTCCTTTCTGGTCAGTTTGTATACATCCTGTATGTCAAATGTGTATATACATATGCCAAGTATGTGATTGGTTTATAGGTTATTTCAGGCCTGTATAACGACTCGCAGCAGGTTCTTAGCCTCGGCGAGGTACACAGTGTCGTCAACTTTGACACAGCTGTCGACTAACAGCTGGCCGCGGCCGCGCTCGTCGATGTTCATGTGTTTCATCGCGCGGGCCAGCATCTCCTTGCTGGGGTGTTTCGGGAACCCTGGAAAGAGAATTGGTTATTTTTTTTATTGCAATGAATGGCGAGACGAGCATGCCATTCGCCTGATGGTAAGCGATACGACCGCTCATGGACAGTAGCAAAACCAAACACCATGAATTACAAGGCAATGCTTGGCATTCCACTGCGCTAGCCATCCTGAGACAACTGTTAAGTCTAATTATTTCCATTGTCCAGTAGTCACCCTGGCTTCAATGTCCTTCAAACCGGAACACAATAGTGCATTTACACTGCTGTTTGTTGGAGAAATAGACATTGCGGTGGTACCTACCCAGGCGGCCTCTCACATATGAGAGACATACCACCAGTTACCTGTTTTATGAATAAAAATCTGTCTTGAATTTAGGGTCAAGGTGATGCGTCCTATTTTTTTCTGTTCTACTCATTTGAATATACCGGGTATGTCATCACCGCGACCGAAAACGAAGCCAGGTGTTAGTATTAGTGACTACAGACACAATGCAACAAAAAGCTTGGCAAAAAAAGCGACAAGTTTTTTTTTGTAATTTTTAAATATCGTGTTTGAATAGTAAATACCTAGTTTTTGTGACAATAGCAATTTATACACTTAAGTATAATTGCGTCTTTAAAAAAAAGGAATACATTATTATTTTAGGAAAACTATACTAACTTAGAAAACTATACTAACTATTTATCAACCAAATACGACGATGAGCAAAAATTCCAAAAAAACGATTTTTTTCGCGAATTTTTTAGTTGCACTGTGTCTAAAGTCACTAATACTACCACCTGACTGCGTTTTCGGTCGCAGTCTTGATATACTCTGTATATTACAATTACTCATATTAAATTACCTTTAATCTGCAAATGGCAGGCCACAGCGGGCAGTCCCTTAGTAAACTCTGGGAGCATTTTCCTAATAGTTGCCACTTTAACTTCTCCGACGTAGCCGGTGTCCACGTAGAGAACCTCGGCTGTGTCTCCACCGGGACCGTTGGGCTGGTCTAGGAACACTGCGCGGTACCACTGTGTGCCTGTGGGAAAGTATAGTGTCAATGGAATTTGATTTTGAAAAAGCTGGTCTAATCTGTATCTGTATCAGCCCATATACGTCCCACTACAGGGCACGGGCCTCCTCTACAATCGAGATTACGAAGAGGGGTTAGGCCATATAGTCCACCAGGCCTAGTGCGGGTTGGACGACTTTACATACCATATAAATTATTAGAAATCGCTATAGCATGCAGGTTTCCTCACGATGTTTTCCTTCACCGTTATAGTGCGTGGTGATTGACTATACACACATGATTCCGAAAAGTCAGAGCAGTGCCCTGGGATTTGAACCCGCGACTACCGTGGACATGTTGGCAGTCGCGTCTGGTCCGTTTACCAACAGGCCACCACGCACGGTCTAGAGTCTATAATAGAGATATGGAGTATCTTATTAACGGATAAATAGAAAATTATCTATGAATAAGATACGCAAAAGTATGGAGTTTTGATATATTCTTTTTAAACTAATATTGACGGCCTCCGTGGCGCAGTCGGTTGAACGCCGACTGTGAAACGAGAGGCCGCTGGTTCGATCTCCGCACCGACACAAATGTTTGTGTGAACCACAAGTAATTGTTTCGGGTCTGGGTGTTTGTGTCGAAAAGTCTCTCATAGTTTCTGATACATGACACAAGACTCGATCTTAGTGTGGGGGTCAGGACTATGTATGTGACTGTTGGGTGTATTTATTATTATTTACTAATTCTTTGAAATATTTTTAAAGTGCTTATATTGGGCACATAAATGCCACAAGTGTTTGTGTCGTAATCAACGTGTTTGTATTTTTACGGGCCGTCAAAATAATAACAACTCACTAGGCGGTAACTGGGTGATGCACAGCTCAGTCTTGGTCGGCAGGTATGGTTCACGGCCCAAAGCGCTGTTGCAATATTCAGCCATCTGAAAATAAAAAGATTTCGTCTTTAGAAAATAAAAAGGTGTACATTATAATTTTAAGAAAAAATACGTCGATAAGTAAAAAAAAATTGTCGATTTTCTTTTTGGCGAAATTTTTACTTTTATTGTGTCTGAAGTCACTAATACCACCACCTGGCTTCGTTTTCGGTCGCAGTTTTATACACCCTGTATAAATATTGAAAGTGATCCTCACCCTCTCCGCAAGCGTGGTGAAGACGTATGCAGCATGCTTGTCATGAGCGCCGCACACGGACAGGGATCCTTCGTGCAGCTCGCCGGCGTCCAGCACGTGCAGCAGCCCGCCGCCCGGCAACTCCGAGCACTCCAGCTCCTCGTACGTCAGGCGCGGGGTTCCTGGAATATTCATAAGGCTGTATTTTTGTATTGATAGTCAATCACCACGCACTTTAACGGTGAAGGAAAACATCGTGAGGAAACCTGCATGCCGTAGCGATTTTAAAAATATTCTACGGTATGTAAGTCCGCCAACCCGCACTAGGCCAGCGTGGTGGACTATATGGCCTAACCACTCTCAATCGATTCTCTCTATTGTAGAGTAGGCCCGTGCCCTGCAGTGGGACGTATATGGGCTGACATAGATAGACATAAACTCGCCTTTATTCCCGAAGGAGGGAGGCAGAGGCGCCGCCAGGACAGCCACATTTCGCCTTGTATGTTCCGTCCCATGTGATAGGGGGCGAACCTATCGCCATAACGGGCACAAATTCCTGACTCCGGGCTGATAATAAATAGAAAAATCCAAAATCACTTTGCCCGACCAGGCACTCGAACCCGAGACCTCAGCTTTATAACCGTACCGTAATACAACTACGCCACCGAGGCAGTCTCTGGAATATTATAAGGCTGTATTAAAGGTATTTTAGCATATACGTATACTGGCGAACACTATTTATAATTTTTAACTCGCTTTAATTAGCTTCGCCTGTATTTATGTAACGAGTACGTATTGTCGAGTAAGAGTATGTATGTTCGAGCACTTCAAAACTTGGGATTGACTTGAAACTTTGCATATTTGTCAATGACCGATGACAATACAATAATTTGAAAAGTATGTGACATTATTTTAACCAGAACCTGCAGAAATAACGTTTATTAAAAAAGGGTAATCTGCGCGCATCTCCCTCTTTTGATAGTTGGTAGTTGTAAATGATATAATCTTCAATCAAATATATACTAGATACAGGGTCAGGAACAAAATCACATGCCAAAAGTGGCCGAGATTGCATATATTTAAACATTTGTATTTCGAACTATGAGATGTAGAAAAAAGTATTTTAATATGTACAACTTTAGGTAACAATAAACTTTAATAATTTGCTATAAGATTTATTATGACTAACAATATACATGCAATTTATGAATATTTTGACAATTTTAAAAGGCATACTGCGGCATGTTTACGCGTTGCCGTTGGTGATGATTGGAGCATACTAAATTGAAATAGAGCCACACTTGACATTGTGGCTCTATTTTTCGGGCCGTTTTTGAAGTGCTCATCCGACATCTAGTATATATTTGATCGAAGGATATAATAGATTGTTACCTAGTACATCCCCTCCCTTCTCCTCCAGTTTCTTCCAGTCAGGTTTGGTCAGCTCGCGCAGTTTGTTAGTAACATCTTCCTTACTCTCTGCCACAGTGAGATTGGCCACGCTGCCGCTCGGGGCCGCGGCCGCGCCGTCTGCTAGCACCTGCAAATAATAATTAATACATCATGGTTTCTTACATTTACGCGAATACCATTGAAATAAAACTAATTTTACGGATTTAGTTATATTTTATTTTATTTTTTCGACTGCCTCGGTGGCGTAGTTGTATTACGGTACGGTTACAAAGCTGAGGTCTCGGGTTCGAGTCCCGGGTCGGGCAAAGTGATATTGGATTTTTCTATTCATTATCAGTCCGGAGTCAGGAATTTGTGCCCGATATGGCGATAGGCTCGCCCCCTATCACATCGTGGGACGGAATATACAAGGCGAAATGTGGGTGTCCTAGTGGCACCTCTGCCTACCCCTTCGGGGATAAAGGCGTGAGTTTATGTATGTATGTATGTATGTAGTTAAATTTTTACATTTTACAACTTCGCGACGTTTTTTTAGCTTCCTGAAGTTTCGATTATTTTAGTTAACGTGGTCATGGGGCGGACTGCCCGCAAAAATTAAACCAAATCCGTGATAGTATCCGTAAGAATTGATTTTATTTCAAAACTCACCAGTACAACAGTCTCCTGCTTCAACCCCTCCAGCTATTGTTCAGCGGGAGGGGTGAAAAGGGTGGGGAAATCAAGCATCAGAATAGAAGAGAAGGACAAATGACAACCCTTGACGATAATTTTATTATGGGCATAAAAAAAAATTTAAATTTTATGTTTAATTCCCATAAAAATCTGTACAAAAAGAAAGATTTCGGTCCCTTGTCATGCAAACTAGGCTTAGCCTGTATGTTTTAAATAATAAATAATAATCATAAATGAATAACACCAACAGTCACATACATAGTCCTGACCCCACACTAAGAGTCTTGTGTTGTATCAAATGCGAGAGACTTTTCGGTAAATATTTGTGAAACTCACCAGCACAACATTCTCCTGTTTCAATCTCTCCATGTATTGTTCTGCGGGTGGTGTGAGAGGGGTGGGAACATCCAGCATCAGTATGGACGAGAGGGGAGGCACTGCAACCGAGTCGAACTGGGAGGGGCAGGCGTAGAGCTTCTGTAGCGATGTCACTTCGACATTACCTGTGAGAGAAAAAAGCATTAACAGCCTTATTCATAAGATAATTTATAAACCTATTTTAGCTTACAAGATATTTGTTGTAATATTTATAAATAATTTATATTTTTCTTATTATTTTAATTCATTAGTATTTATATTATGGTAAAAAAAAATCCAAGGTTATACAATATTTACGTTAATCGGTGTCTTAGTGGACCATGAGTATTATTAAAACGATATTAGCGGTTTAATGGTACCACCGGATCTAACGCGGATGAAAGGACCTGACGAAACAAACTCGCAAAATGGTTTTAAATACTGACCGTATTCCAGATACTGTATCTTGTACTTATTGCTGGCGACGTTGGTCCGTTGCAACAGCGCTCTGTAGTGTAATCCGTCGCTGTACTGAGCCACTACCGTATCGCCCGGGGACGGAGCCGCAGTCAACGGAGACGCTGTAATATAACATTGTTTATTAATATGTTCTTAGAGGGTAACTATTAAAGAACTACCCTACCTCAACTTTGTGCCTCATTCGGTGCTTAATGCCTATATAGAGTATCCAGACTGCGACCGAAACGAAGCCAGGTGGTAGTATTAGTGATTTCAGACACAATTTTTTTGGATATTTTTACTTATATTTGGGTGGAAAATACATAGTTTTCCTGAAATAATAATGTACACCTTTTTTTTTTATTTATATATATATATTTTTTATTCAATAATAACCCCATCATAAATTTTACAATATTTAATATTTGTAATGAACAATTCAAAATTGCGAATCACTGCTGAACGATTGTACTTAAGCGACAGAAATTTCGTGCCAGCTCCGATGTTGGTCTTGACAAAATGTTTTGGATCAGACCTATATCAAGTTTATTTACTTTCCACCTGTTCAGCAGTAGATCGCGTTCATCTTTATTTTAGACACATTCCATCAGCAAATGTGTTACATCTTCGATCTTATTGCAAATGGTACAATTCGGTGAATTAGTTTTCTTCATTAGGTAATTTTTATTTTTAAGGACGCAACGGTTTAAATTTCTTTTAACAATTACTAGGCATTTACCATGTCTGTAATCACTAAAACTTCCACATGGCTTCACTTTTAGTTGCAGTCTTGATGTGCCCGGTATATAACCAACAGTCACATACATAGTCTCCCCTTACTATGTTACTATGGTCCGAAAGCTGAACGTCATTTTGGAGATTTTATAGTATAATGTATATGGTGAGACAAGCATGCCATTCGCCTGATAAGCTATACGACCGCTCATGGATAGTAGCAAAACCAAATACCATGAATAACAAGGCAATGCTTGGTGTTTCACTATGTTTGCCATCCTGAGACATACAATGTTAAGTCTTATTATGGCCAGTAATAACTCTGGCTACAATGTCCTTCAAACCGGAACACAACAGTGCATTTACACTGCTGTTTGTTGGAGAAATAGACATTGCGGTGGCAACTACCCAGACGGCCTCTCACATTAGAGACCTACCGCGAATTAAAAAAAACAATAGGTATATTTATTTGTATATATGTATACATGTATTTATGATTATCTGTTATGTATGTATAATATTTTTGTGTATTTTATATATGTTTAATAACTATTATATAGCTTTAATTCTTTATTTTTTGCAGTGCCCTCTCTCTCTCCTTCTTTTAAATCCATTCCATGGTTGTCTGTAAGATATTGCTGTAGAGCGATAAGACCGCCATTTGTACTTTTTTTTTATTGTTTCTATATTGTGTATTTTTGTTGTTAACTATGTGCAATAAAGATTTAAATAAATAAATAAATAAATAGGCTTTTATATATTTATTTTTACTCTGATTATGTACTCACCACTAGCTCCATATAAGGCTACATCCTCCATAACAGAGTGGAAGGCGGTCTGTGTCTTGTCATCGGCGGGTAGAACACAAATTCTGTTTTGTTGCACGTCGCAAATTGTGGCTTGGGAGCCGTTTTTCAAAGGGGGGCGGGTGGGGGATGGCACCCGGGGTGCTGGCGCTGTGGAAATAAAATATATATTATAAATTTGTACTAAAACAGCCTTGTTTAATAAAAACTTTAAAAACAACAAGCAAAAAGCACAAAATATGGCGACTGTGATAAAGAAATGAAATTTAATATAAAAAAGGTTGGAATGACCCTTACAATGGATCTCTCGGTTCAGTCGGTGTCGAAAAACTATTGTTTAAAAAAATACACAACAACCATAAAATAACCAACAAATCAAACTTTAAAACAATATTCTAACTTATTCACAAACAGTTTTAAAACCTATTCTGGTTATCGAATGTTTTGTCCTTTTCTAACGACCTTGAACTCAGTTTGAGCGAACAAGACAAAACTAAATAAATACACCCAACAGTCACATACATAGTCCTGACCCCACACTAAGATCGAGTCTTGTGTCGTGGCTATCAGAAACTACGAGAGACTTTTCGGTCTCACAAACACCCAGACCCAAAACAAATATCTGTGGATCACACAAATATTTGTTTCGGTGCGGGGATCGAACCCGCGGCCTCTCGTTTCACAGGTTGACGGAGGCTGTCAACTAAAATAGGTTTTAAAACTGTCTATGAATAACGTTTTAAGTAATTATACCAACCTGGAGCCGGTTTAGGGTACTCCACTTGAGGGATCCACCTCATGACCTCACCACTGCCAATTTCAGCACCATTATCGACATCGAATATTGACACTTTGAACCCTTTAGGTGTCTTGGAGAGAAGTGTGCACCTTATGTTCGCTCCCACCTGTAAAAAATACATTTAAACGAATTATTAATTATAAAATAAATAATAATATTAATTTGACAGCCTCCGTGGCGCAGTTGGTTCAACGCCGCCTGTGAAACGAGAGGTCGTGGGTTCGATCCCCGCACTGGACCAAATATTTGTGTGTGTCTGGGTGTTTGTGAGACCGAAAAGTCTCTCGTAGTTTCTGTTACACGGCATAAGACTCGATCCTAGTGTGAGAGGTTGTCTTCCAGTTTGAAGGACATTGTAGCCAGAGTAACTACTGGACATAGTGACACTTAACATCTTATGTCTCACGATGGCGAGCGCAGTGAATTGCTTACCATTGCTTTGTAATTCATGGTGTTGTTTGGTTTTTATCGTACATGAGTACAAAATACATAAACATACACCTCACGCCTTTTTCCCAGAAGGGGAGGGCGGCACCCACGTTTCACCTTGTATCTTTCATCCCACGATATGAAATGGGGCGAGCCTATCGCACCTGGCACAAATGCCCTACTCCGGGCTGATAGAAAAATATAAAGCACAATATTTCACCTCAACATCACTACTCTCCAACAGGCAGCAGAACTCTGGTATCTCTTGGTACTTGTGCGGCAGGGCCTTGCAGTTGTCGCTGGGCTGGAGCTGAACAATCTTGCTGGCGTCGAGCAGCGCGAGGGTGCGGGGCGCGAGGCGGCGCGCGCGGTACCACGCGCCGTCCTCCGCCTGCAGGTACGACAGACTCTCGCCTGGGGCGGCTCTGGAAATTCATTCAAATTGTTACATATTTTAAACAGTCACTTGTTTATTGTTACTATTTTGTTTTACTCTGTGCTCTCTGCTCTTTGCAATACGCGTCCATTGTACTATAAGTATTTTTGTAAATCCTCAATTAGTGTTAATATATCAGTTATTATCTTTCAATATAATCGTTTAATTTATCACAAATATTTAAAGATATTGTAGCCCGCACTATAACAGTCAGCGCGTTAGCAATATCAACAAATACTACATTAGAAATAATATACATACATACGTAAACTCACGCCTTTATCCCAGAAGGGGTAGGCAGAGGCGCTACTAGGGCGCTCACATTTCGCCTTGTATGTTCCGTCCCATGTATAAGAGGCGAGACTATCGCCATATCGGGCACAAATTCCTGACTCCGGGCTGATATTGAATAAAAAAACCCAATATCACTTTACCCGACCCGAAATCCGAACTCGAAACCTCAACTTAGTAGTCATACCGTAATACAACTACGACCGAGGCAGTCCAAGAATACAAGATCTACTAAGGATGTAATAGACTTACTTGTAGGCATTACTATCAGCCTCACAGTCCAGCACGTAGTCTTCGCACAGCCTCTGGTAGTCCGCTTCATACTTCTCGTGCATGGCGAGGCACACGTGGCCTGGACTCGAGGACGCACACGCCGAGGCCAGGTTGTCCACCGACATTATTACAGTGTCGCCGACTGAGAGATGCTGGAGTATGTACCTATTGTAAACAAAAACAAAGTTAAAGTATCAAAAATGCGATACAAATATTGTCTCACTAAAACCGACGAGAAAAAGAAGCTTTTGCCTTCCTGAGAGAAAATTTTCCATAGACCCAGGAATCAGTAATAAATACACCCAACAGTCACATACATAGTCCTGACCCCACACTAAGATAGAGTCTTGTGTCGTGTATCAGACACTACGAGAGGCTTTTCGGTCTCACAAACACCCAGACTTGAAACAAATATCTGTGGATTGCTCAAATATTTGTCTCGGTGCGGGAATCGAACCCGACACAGTCAGCGTCTAACCAACTGCGCCACAAAGGCTACAAATTTAAATTAAGTCTTCGCTGTAAAGTTAAAACTCACGTCTTAGGCACCAATTGAGGTTCCTCCTTTGCCTGGGAATTCACTTTAGCCTTGATAGTCTCCATGAACTGGACTCTGGATGGCCTGGCCTTGACCTCTTCCTTCACAGCTTCTTGCTTGGCGCTCTTGACCTTGGGCGGGACTTCCCTCGGAACTGGTGCTTCTGGCTTTGGTGGCGCAACTTCTTGCTTCGGTGGTGGAACTTCTGGCTTCGGTGGTGGAACTTCTCGCTTTGGAGATGGTTTCGGAGAAGCGAGTTTGTCAGGTGTCACGTTTTGGGGTTTCGTTTGGGCTGTCGACAAAAAAATTGTTAGATAACGTGGCATGAAAAAAGTCTTAAATGCTGTAGGTTTGTATTTATTGATTGAAATGTTAAAATTTCAAATAATTTAAGAATGATTGAGATGTTAAAATTTCAAGAATTCACAATAATCTCGTAGTTTCTGTTACCCACTACACAAGCTCGATGTAAGTGTGGGATCAGGACTATGTATGTGACTGTTGGGTATATTTATTAATTATTTATCTACGTATTTGCATGTACATACAAACAAAACATACATTTATGTCCAATATTTGAAAATTATCCGTCAAATAAATTGTATTATAACCTGATTGGATAGATCATACTATGAAAATCGGTGATACCCTCAACAAGGGTCAGGTCAAATGTACCCTGAACCGACGAGAATGCATGAAGAGATTGATGAAAGTGGATGAAGCGAAAGTAATATGACAGGATCGAGCAAAGTGGCGATTCAGAGTCTCTGCCTACCCTATAGGATACATGCGATTGTGTATGTATAAGTGGATACAAAGTGGCAAAATTTGAATTTGTGTATGTTGTATTTTATTCAACGAATATCAAAACTCAACGATTAAAACGTCCGGCAAAAATAATTAAGCTTACTTTCTTGGAAAATAAAAATATTTACACAAACATTATATTTAAAAAAACAAATCGAATCCACTGTTTTTATATCTTGTTAGAATATTAGGATCATTCTGTTAAAAAATGAAAAGAAAAATAAAAGTTGCTTTTTCGTTTTTGTTACAAAATCAACAAAAAAAAAACATGTTATAATTGTTATGTTGGAATTTACGAAAAAAGTATCAACACATTTGAGAAGTTTGTCTTTAGGCCCCGGCGAGATTCGAACTCGCGATCTCCTGTGTACAAGACAGGCGCTTTACCCGGCTAAGCCACGGCGCCTACACTCAAACTTGACGAACTTCAGCTACAATAACAATCGATCGTAAACTTATTAAATATTCATACTACATAATGGACTGCCTCGGTGGCGTAGTTTTACTACGGTACGATTACGAGCTCTTGGGTTCGAATCCCGGGTCAGGTAGTGATATCGGATTCTCTATTCATTATCAGCCCGGAGTCAGGAATTTGTGCCCGATATGGCGATAGGTTCGCCCCTATCACATGGGGCGGAACATATGTAAGGCGAAATGTGGGTGTCCTGGTTGCGCCTCTGCCTATCTCTTCTGGGATAAAGGAGTGAGTTTATATTTCATGTATGTACTACATAATATGAAATATTTACTATTGAAAGAACATTGTAATATATTTTGAAGATTTTTCTGTTGTATTTAAGCCCAGTATGTTATAATAATTAAATTGAAATGAGAAAACTTTGAGCTACACAAAAACATACAAGATTTGCATGATAATTCGTATCAATCAATAAAAAAATATATAGGCAAACAAAAATCTTCGTCAGATTAGATTAAATGAAATTTAAAAAATATTATTTTCATTTGTTATACAATTTAAAAAAAAAGTTTTTACCTACATTTTATGATATAATTTACAAAAAGTTATTTGAGAAGTCTGACTCTAGGCTCCGGCGAGATTCGAACTCGCGATCTCCTGTTAACTGAACAGGCGCTTTACCTGGCTAAGCCACGGCGCCTACACTTGTACTTGACGAAACTAGCTATAAATACTGCCTCCAGGTACAATAGCAATTGATCGTAATATTATTTGCAAAGTAATATTAATCTTCTTCAATGATATTGCTAAATGTTCCGTTTATACGTATCTTAATGTTTTTGTTTAACCGAATTTTCTAGATGGGTACTGTTTTATAATACATGTTATGAAATACCCCACTGGGGTAAGCAGACACTAAAGACATCAAAATTGGTGACTAAAATTGGTAAACGCTGGCCAATCGTTTTACTTTTCATAAATTCTTTACCAGATGACCCTTATAAAAACACCCAAAAGCTGCCCGACCTGGGATTCGAACCCAGTACCTTGGACCCATATTTACAACAGGCGAGGAATATGTCGATATTAGTACTATTTATTAAGATGCATTGAATATTGCAACGTCATTCGGAAATGTCCGGGAAAGATCGTGAAGCTTCGGAAACGCATGCGCTTTGGCTATTGAAAAATAATTATCTAACAACTGATAGTGGGATTTTGTTGGTCGTGACAGCTCCGCTCTGCGGGACGGTAGTCGCAGGTTCGATACCTGGCCAATACCCTCAATACATACGTGGGTGTAACGTTTTTAATTGTGAAAGAAAACATCGCGAAAAGTGTGTAATGAATTAATTATTGTTTCAATCCGTTTCGGAAGACAATTTTCAACAAATAAACGTTGCTCTTTTCAAATCCAGTTTACAATATTGATAATAACAGGTTGTTATTTGGTTCAATATAGAGCACTTTAATGTTTACAATCGCAAATGTTTTTTTGTTAGACATGATGTTTACCCAGTAATATTATGTGCTTTTATAAGACAAAATGAAGAAAAAACGTGAAGAAACCGGCGTAGCTGAATTCACACTTTTAAAGGTATGTAAAGTTTGGTAATATGCAATATACAGGTGGTAGGTCTCCCATATGTGAGAGGCCGCCTGGGTAGGTACCACCGCAATGTCTATTTCTCCAAACAGCAGTGTAAATGCACTGTTGTGTTCCGGTTTGAAGGACATTGTAGCCAGAGTAACTACTGGACATATTGAGACTTAACATCTTATGTCTCAGGATGGCGAGCGCAGTGTAATTCCAAGCATTGTTTTGTTATTCATGGTGTTGTTTGGTTTTCTTTCCATGAGCGGTCGTATCGCTTACCATCAGGCGGATGGCATGCTCGTCTCGCCATTCATGGCAATAAATAAAACGCATCAGGCCGGCGTGGTGGACTAAAAACCTTGAAATTTCTAGGACTTAAAAAAATGACCTTGGTTTTAAATAAGTGATGATATTTAAGACAAAAATATGGATACCATAGCTGACATAGATTCTTATACATATGACAGCCTTCGTGGCGCAGTTGGTTAGACGCCGGCTGTGAAACGAGAGGCCGCGGGTTCGATCCCGCACCGAAACAAATGTTTGTGTGATCCACAGGTATTTGTTGCGGGTCTGGGTGTTTGTGAGACCGAAAAGTCTCTCGTAGTTTCTGATACACCACACAAGACTCGATCTATGGGGTCATGACTATGTATGTGACTTTTGGTCGTATTCATTTATAAGGACAAGTCACTCACCATTTTGATTATCTTCATCCTCTCTGGCCTCATCTCTCGTCTGCCGTCCATTAAACTTCTTCACGAATTTGCCGGGGTTTCTGTTGTTTCTGGTACCAGCGTTGGCGTTCTTATCGCCCTGACGGTAATTCTGCAATAAAAAACAATGTTAAATAATAAACCATCAATAACAATGTTACACTAGATAAGACGTTCAGTACACAAAATGTGTCCCACCTAATTGCAGTGTACGCACCGCACATGAAGCAGTCTGCTTCGGTGTGACAGTGCAGTACGTCTTATCGGATACGTTTTTATGTAATTTAATTTGACTTTTCGCCGTCATACCGAAAGCAAATCGTCTGAAGTTATATTTTTATAATAGTTCCAGTCAATAAACCAAATGTCAATAGTCTGCTTTTAAAAATACGGGGGCACTTTGTTTCTATGACGTGTCTCGTCTATCGGTAGAATATAAGTCGAAGTGCGCGGTGGCCTGTTGGTAACGGACCAGACGCGGCGGCCTACATGTTCACGGTGGTCGCGGGTTGAAATCCCAGGGCACACCTCTGATTTTTCTTCTGAGTTATGTGTGTATTGATAGTCAATCACCACGCACTTTAACGGTGAAGGAAAACATCGTGAGGAAACCTGCATACCGTAGCGATTTTAAAGAATTTCTACGGTAAGTCCGCCAACCCGCACTAGGCCAGCGTGGTGGACTATATGGCCTAACCACTCTCAATCGATTCTCTCGATTGTAGAGTAGGCCCGTGCCCTGCAGTGGGACGTATATGGGCTGATATAGATAGATAGATGGCGATAGGCTCGCCCTCTATCACATCATGGGACGGAACATGCAAGGCGAAATGTGGGTGTCCTAGTGGCGCCTCTGCCTACCCCTTCGGGGATAAAGGCGTGAGTTTATGTATGTATGTTCTTTTCTCTAACCAGGCAGTTAAGTATGATAATTGTAATATATTACTGTATACCTTATTCTGTCTATCGTTGGTTTCTTCGCGTTCATTCAGTCTCGCGGAGTCTCGATCTTGCGCGGGTGAGTGCGGACGACGGAGAGGCGGTGCGCGCGGCAAACTGTGGACCAAACATTACACTCATAGATATACCGGGTATATCAAGACTGCGAGCGAAAACGAAGCCAGGTGGTAGTTTTAGTGGTTACAGATACAATGCAACTAAAAATTTCGCAAAAAAGCGGGGTTTTTTTAAAAATAGTAACGGCTTTATTCATAGTCAGTTTTAAAACCTATTTTAGTTATCGAATATTTTGTCCCTTTCGAACGACTTTAGAATTCACTTTGAGCGAAGACAAAACATTCGATAACTAAAATAGATTTTAAATCTGACTATGAAAAAGGCGGTAATTGAAACCCTTGTACATCATTATTTTAGGAAAACTATGTATTTATCATCAAAATACGACGATCACTAAAAAGCAAAACAAATATAATTTTTTTTTTGCGAAATTTTTAATGCATTGTATCTGAATTATACCACCTGGTTTTGTTTTCGGTCGCAGTCTTGATATACCCTGTATTGATAAAAAATAACCACGATGCTAAAATGAGATAAAAATTGGCCTCTATTCACATGTGTGTTTCTATTCTCCGTCTGTATGTACTTCGGTAGAAATTTGAACCTGTCTAGAAATTGTATTTGTGTTGGTAGTAATTTTAGTTCATAAAATTGTATGCAGACAAAGCTTTAACTTTTACTAGTAACTAAAGCGCATAATAGTTTATCCATCTCGCTATTTGGGCATGACAGGACGCAAAAAAAAGCTGTTGAGCTTATTTCCTGGAGCTGTCAAGTTTTCGAATATTTACGACATTATTCAACAAAATTATGTAATCTTACTACCTAAGTAGCACTTTAGCTTTGCTTTTTTTTCTACTTCGTATGCATGAAATATCCATACTTACTTGGAAAGATCCGGTTCAGGTTTATTTTGAGACGCCAAACTGCAAAATTAAAATGTATTATTACACAAATGTATGTTGGACTATGCTTGGGCTTCAAAATAGCTGGACCATGGCAATGAGGCCGGCAAAAAAGCGCAACGCTTGTCGTTAAGGAAGATGAGATGGGTTTTTGAATACTAGCGAAATATAAAATTAAATAGAGAGAGATTGTGAGAGAGAGCGAGAGTAATGTATTGTTATTTCCTTTCTTTCATTCATTAGTTCATGAACACAGCGCTTGGATCATGGAGTCGCGTTCAACGCTCTCCTGGCGACTCATCCTGATGTTGATATAATTGTGGATAATTCAGCCAAATTATTGCTTGTGTTTAAAGTACTGTGAACATTTGTGCCGTTAATGCTTTTTTTTCTCTTTTTGTTTTTGTTATTCTTTAAGTTGTTATACCGTAGGTAGGCAACGTCACTAGGGTATAGTGTGGGGATGGGGAGTGATAGATGGGAGTCGAAAGGGGATGGAGAGAGAAAGGGAAAAGGGGTACAGGCGAGAGGGGGGGGGGGGTGAAGAGAGAAGCGAGAGGGGGAGGAGAGAGAGTGAGAGGAGAGAAAGTGTGTGTGAGAGAGAGAGAGGAGAGGCAGATAAAGAGCTACTCACCGAGCCAGGTTATGGCACACGGCGCTATGCCTGTCGCGCCAGTCCCGCTGCTGGCAGGCAGGTCCGCAGTAGGGCGTGAGTCCGCAGCGCGCGCAGTAGGCGTCGGCCGCGCCGCCGCAGCGCACGCAGGCGCGCGCGCGCTCGCGCTGTAGCGCCGGCATTTTAAGCTGCGTCGCCGCGGACGGGTTATTTAAATGTGGTTTTCGGCCGAAATTTTGGGACATAGATACGTAATTTAAATATCTAATACCGCATTTACATTTAGCCCATTGCCGCGGCAACGTGGACATTGAGAATAAACTGATAAACGCGAGAATACATTCATACATAAACCCACGCCTTTATCCCAGAAGGGATAGGCAGAGGCGCCACCAAGACACTCACATTATGTTCCGTCACATGATGTGATAGGGGGCGAGCCTATCGCCATATCGGGCACAAATTCCTGACTCCGGGCTGATAATGAATAGAAAAACCCAATATCACTTTGCCCGACCCGGGATTCGAACCCGAGACCTCAGCTTTGTAGTCATACCGTAGTACAGCTACGCCACCGAGGCAGTTGCATAAACGCGAGAATATAAACAGAACATTTCCAATGCTGCTGACGTTGCTGTTCGCATTGCCCGGCTATACCCCATTTGGCGGTTTTTCTTGCGGACATCTGAGTTACGTTACTTTTCTTCTACTTTTTTATTATTAATCAACTTACAAGGCAGAACGCCGACAGTGCAATAATTTCTACGTTATGTCCAGAGTCGATTCGAAAATACATATCAAGCGGCAATGTGAACACTATTTTGCTCTTGGCCACAGCAGCATTCACGGAAATATGTACGGCATGGCAAGCAGCAATGGAAACGGCTGAATGTAAATGCGATATATTAGCCACGTCTACCACATTCGAACACCGTTAGAATTTTATACATAACTAACGCACTATAACGGTGAAGGAAAACATCGTGAGGAAACCTGCATACCAAGGCGATTTGTAAAGAATTCTATATGTAAAATCCGGCAACCCGAACTAGGCCAGCGTGGTGGACTATATGGCCTAACCACTGTCAATCGTACTCTCGATTGTAGAGGAGGCCTGTGCCCTGCAGTGGGGTTTATATGGGCTGATAAATAATTATTTTGGGACGTTTGGAAAGGAGAATGCCCATTCATGGTATCGGTAAAAATACCTTTGACCCGGATACCAATACTGTTTAAAATTCAATATAGCATTTTTTATGGTTTGTCCTTGAAAGATTTCCTGTTTTATCCCGGGTGAAATTATTATAAAATAAAGTATTTATCATCCAATTTTACGATACTTCAGCCATAACTACAAATGGGGCTACCAGTGACTGGACTTCAAGTTCATTTCTCCAAAACTCCGGGCCTGGGTCGCAATTATGTTTATTTTTATTGAAAATATATAATATTCCGTATACAAAACAGTAGGTTTTATAGAGGGACAAAAATATTCGCACCGATACTAAGTTTTATAGTAAAATAGTCATTCTTTATGAGAGTAAAGTTTTTATGATGCGCGGGCACATTAACATCGAAAAAGCGAAATTATGAAATTGTCTGTTAACTCTAAATTTCCGTAATTTAACTATATCAACCCATATACGTCCCACTGCAGGACACGGGTCTCCACTACAATTAAGAGGGTTTAAGCAGTATAGTCCACCACGCTAGCCTAATGCAGGTTGGCAGACTTTACATACCATAGAAATTCTTGCAAAGGGCTATGGTATTCAGGTTTCCTCTCGATGTTTTCCTTAACCGTTATAGTGGAACGACTTTTTGAATGTGTTAATAAAGAAAAATATTGCATGCGACACAGGTAGACTAAGAAATCTCTCGTAGATTCAGATATCCACAATACAAGTTCTTTATCTTACTCTGGGTTTACTATGTATGTGACTGTTAGGTGTATTTATTACTTAATTTTGAATACTAATTGTTCATAATTAACTAAAAAATAAAAACAAAAAACATCGTATATCATACAAAGTTTCAAAATATATTGAATTTGTAGTGTTTCATACTCATTGGTAATTATACGTGCTGGCGAACGGTAGAGGGCGCTAGCATTTGTGCCTCGCGCGCATTCTGCCCCCGGACGTCAAGCGAGACTGAGTATTGGCTATATTGTTTCATTTAGTACCGACCTATATAAGTAACCTGTACAAAATTCTATATGAAGTCCGACAACCCGCAATAGGCCAGCGTGGTGGACTATGCTAACCCCTCCTCATTCGTAGGAGCCTCATACTCAGTAATATATCATAGGTAGATAAAAAATAAAAATAATTTATTGTACCCATAAAATAAAAATATAATTTAGATTCAGTCATTTATTCTAATCTGGTTCGACAGTGGATTTCATTGGAGAAAAGAATGGACATTATTTCCAATGAGACTATTGTGTGTATATTGTTCTTGACAAACTTAAATAAAAACGCAATATTATAAATTAAAACGAATTTTATTCATAAAATTAAAAGAATGTTTACACTAGACACAAATAACTAGGGGATAATCAAATATTTAATAATAACAATAAAATACCTACCCTATCAAACGCATGTAAACTTATACAAAATATGATAACTTTAGGAATGGAAAAAATTCTAAAATTGTCATTCAAAGAAAAAATACTTCTTTAAGTGTTTTCTGATTACTTTCAAATGATTAAGATCAAGAAATAAGCTGGGTTAAGAAAAATATATTGATGAAAATACAAATTGTAGGTATTGATGTAACACATACGTAACTTAGAAAGTATGAAAAAATATAATATTCATATTTAATTATTATACCAAATGATGGAAACATTAAGACATAAATTGAAATTTGAAGACTGTTGTTTGTACATCAAAATCAATATCAATTTCTTGAAAAATGCACAATTATTTTCTTGGTTAACTTAATTTAACATTATACGTCATTTTTATTTTAGATATGACACAATTTAATATTTTTAAAGTAATTGGATTATAACAAATATAATTAATGTGTGTCGATGATACTATCATCATACTTAATAAAAAGTATTTTTTCTTTGAATGACAGCACAATTAAAACATTGATACAGGGGATAGCACAGAATATTTCAGGAGTATATTATAAAAGAGCATTCTTGTATTTGAGACAGATTAGATGAACACACAGGAGAATTATGAAACTAAGACACCACATTTAAAAATAGATGCAAAGTACATTTTAGACAATTTAGTTCTGTTAATACTCAATTAAGAAAACATTAGAATATTCATAGTTTAAAATAGCATTTAAAATAGCAACCAAGTAATTTTACTACAGATAAAGAATATTTTGAAATACCATAATTAAATCAGTAATTATCGATTAAGATTATAATTATTGTTTGTTTTTAATTTAATATCACAAATATCAAGGCACGTTTAGGTGGGTAGACACAGCTAAATGTATTTCAAAATATCACAGCTACAGTTTAAAATGGGTTTGAAAATTTGAGAATATAAATCACATCAGTCTTGAAAGATATAGATAGGAATGTCATGGATATAAAAACACATTTAAAACTAAGTTCTATGAATATGATCATGAATTAAATATTAGTTACAAATCGCATATTCTCTTCTACAAATTCATTTTTTCTATAGCGATGAAAACATTTCGTGAATGGTGGAATTTCGAAGAAATGGTGCAATGGAACGGTGATACAATCATTAAATATAAAATTATCGAAATAAATTGAGATAAAGTGCATTTTTCAAATAAAATAAGATTTGTACGATATATTTATAGAAGTCAGAATAGTTAATTCATGACCAAATCAACGAATGAAATGAAATGCCTAGATATCTATAAGAGGTCTCTTCCACTAGCTAGATTCACGCAGTTCAACGTCATTAAGGATTCGGGTATAATATTAATTTATTTAGCCACAACATACATCCATTGAAATGCCGGTTAAACGATATTTCTATGGTACATTAAATTCTTAATTTGACCAGAATTATCAGGAAAAAACAAACATTGTGCGAGTCAGAAAATAAATAGATTTGATCGAAACTTAAATTTAACATTATAGGTATTTGAAAATTACGTATGGTTTTTTTACATGTAGAAAAAGTTGTAAGGTTTTTGATATTACATGAAAAACATGATTACATCGAAACTGTCCCACTTTTGTGTCAAAAATATGTTTTTTTTTTTATGGATTTACCGATGAATCTCGGTAACTTTGCACCCAAACCTAATGATACAATTATGTAAAAAAAACTCCGCGAGAAATCCGCCAATGGAAGCAGACGTTAACAATCATTAAACCACGATTACAGTTCTAAACCGCTAACTTACAACTAGAAATAAAATCTCAATTTCTCTCCGCCAATGTATGACGCAAATTTTTTGCTTTTCATAACAGAAACAGACTGTTTATCGACGTATAGTATAAATTTACCATTACTCGGATAAGCTGTTTCCGTATAAACCTGCCATAGTTCCGTATTTAACCCCGGGTTTTTGTCTTCGAGTAAATCAAAGATAATGTTCAAATCATCTTTACTGTCCGGTAGAATGTTGACCGGAATTTTGAGAATAACTTTAAAAGTCTCTTCTCTGATGGGTTCAATGTCGCTTTTGGGCGAAACCGTATCAGGTTCTACAATTGGGTCTAAATCGCAATTTTCAGTATTTATTTTGTAATCCATAACTTCTGCATCTTCTTTAACTTCAGCAACTTCGGTTTCTGTAAATTCGTTTGCGTTGCTTTGTGTGGATTGTGAAACTTGTACTGTTTTTGTCAATTCTTTTTTGACGTATTTTTTGGTTAGCTCTTCTAGACTTCCTTTAGGCTTTAGTAAGGACTGTAGGTGACCTAGCTTAAACTGTACAGCATTCTTCCCAATATATTTGTTGAAATCCTTGCTTGTAATAACCTGGGCGCTGAGTTTGTCAATTTGTAAAACTACGTCTAATTTCGTCTTATTTCGCACGGTGCTAATTTTTCTCCAATATTTCGTACGAAGTCTTGGATTCTGATTCTGCAAAGTTTCTATTACATAATCAACTTCTTTTTCAGTTTTCACGACCATGCTTATAATCCCCACCGCGCCTCGAAACTCTGTAGATTTTAAATGCAAATTCAATTTCTCGTTTAGCTTAGGTACAGTTTCTTCGATCCATACTCTGGAAGCTTTATTTTGGCAAATAATGAATATAACACCATCAAATAAGTAAATATCGTGTATTTTTGGATATTTCTGTTCTGGGAAATCGTCTGATTCGATCATTTCGTATACAATGTCTTCTAAAGCTCGCTTTATAGTATGGAATAATGATTCATCGACCCTAGTTTCTGGATAATTAGATGGTCCTAAATACAGTTTTAGATCATCAGGTATTATATCTGAATAATGATTAGTCCTTATCCTTGTTAACGGCGCATTCATAATTTCTGCGTCAATAGGTACGTACATATTTTTCACAATCATTTTTTGTACTTTATCATCCTTGATATTAGCTTTTTCTTCGAAACTTACGTCCCGTTTCTGCCTATCAATAATGCGGAAGCTTAGAACCTCACCTTCGTAGGTAGCGTCAAAATCATCGCTTTTAATAACTTCTAAAGACTGTGGATCTACGCCAAACTGCCTTTTCTGCTTACCAGCGACATCAGAATAGTACTTCCAACACTCAGGTTTCAAATTAGGGTACCTAGCTTGCAATTTAAGCAAAATCTCCATCGATTCTACATGCGCCAACTCTTTGGGTAATCGCATAACTATTCTAGTATACCTAACAAGGCTTGTTATGTCTCTAAAAGTGAGTTTAAGCCCAGTGGAATTGATAAATTTGGGTAAAACCTCAGTTAAGTAATCCTTAGTTTCCATACTATCACAAACGTATATCACCGCTCCATTAGACAAGTAAATATCTTGGAATTTCGGGATAATCAAATTGGCAAATCTTTGAGATTTCATATCCTTGTGTAAATATTCTTTGAACAAATGTTTGAGACGGCGAATATGCGTCCCTTCAAGTTTATTCTGAGGATATCCGTCTAAAGTAATAGCTACTTTAAGCTCATTTTCTACGTGTAAATAATTCGTCCTTCTGTGATACGCTATTCCTCTATTACTATCAATGTTCAAATTACTTCCCCTAGCAATTAAATTAAGTGTACTATCAGTGATAGATTCAGTCTTGTCTGAGACAGCTACGAATGATGTGGACGCCATTTTCTCCGCCTCGTCAGCACATTCACTGATTTTCTCTTCCTCCTGGCTTTTCATTTCAGTATACGCAGTTTCATGATCACTGGTATAGTCATTGGTTTCATCCGACCAGATTAATACTTCATCCTTATCTCCAATGTACTGTACGTCTTTTAATTTATTTAGAACATCTTTACGTAGGGAAGATTCTAGTTTCTTTTTATTATTGATATCTTCATTATCATTCGCTTCCTCTATAACTACAGTTTCGTTTTTATTCACTTCTGGATCTATTACATTAATTTCGTTGTTATTGACTTCTTTATCTTCGATTGCTGGATGCTTTGAATCATCAGAAGCATTTCTCGGAGTGTTCTGTTCAGATTTTAACTCTTCTAATAGCTTTACCCTTGATACAACGCTGCTCAAATCTTCTCTCACGCTTGATAGAATACATTCGTAGTAAATTTCCGTGTAGCCAGTCAACTCAAACTCCATTTGGTCATAATCTATCACATTTATGAAGGATGGACCTCTTATAATTTCTCCAGAAACCCTATCAATCAAAAATGAAGTACATTCGACATTATCCGTACATTTTTGGGAATAAATTTTCCACATATGAGTCTTCAAGGTAGGGTTGAAATATTGTAGTAACTTGAACGCGTCTTTAGCTGTCGTCGGCCAACAAGACCTAGGGATTTTTAGCACGGCAAGACACAATCTCTTTACCTTCGCTTTGAGTAGGACTAAGCTATTTGTCATCCGTTCTTGCAACCCTGGGGATATTCTAACCACCCAATCCCTAGTATCAAAATCTTTACAAATACAAACAATAGCACCACGATTTAGATAATAATCTATGAAAACGGGAGGGCGTTTCAAGAGACCATTCTTAATCTGCATATTAACAATATCGTTTAAAGATTTCTGGAACATCTCCATTTGTTTAAGCCGCATCCTGGATTTTGGATACCCAGCCATAGCTACAACAACTTTCAAATCCTCTTCAACGATATCCATATAGTCTGCATTCCTTAACTGTATTAACCTATTCGTTTCATCTTCATCCTCAGAATCAGTATAAAAGTCGCTAAACTTCAAATCGCTCGTATCTTCGCTTTTTCGCTTCAAATCAAATTTCTTACTGGTAGTATCAGATCTCTTGCTGGCTGATTCGGATTTTTTTGGTGTTTTGGTGATGTATTTGCTAGAATGGGTTCTACTGGCTAATTCTGACTTATCTTTGATACTAGGGTCTTCGGAGCAGAGAATGCAAGTGGACGGCGTGCTACTACCGTCAGACTGGCAGCGGTCCCAGGAGCACTTGGATTTCGTCTTCGTCTTGCATGAGCAGAGCGTTGTCTCGTTCTGCAGACAAATTGTGGCGTCATCTATCTTTCTCTTTTCGTGAAGGTCGTGGCTAATTTGTACTTCCCGGAAGCTGTAATTTTGCTTATTGTGGTGCCAAAACATAAAATTTTGCGATATCGTTTTAATGATAAAAATAAACGTTTCAACCGACTGTGATAGGCTATACGTTTTGAATAGATTTTGAAAAGTAAATTAAGTATACTTTAGCTGCTAATCTATACGCAAATCACAACCAAAATCACCCATAAATCTTCTCAATATAACTTTTGTCACAGATTAATTGTAACATTTGCTTTCATAAATAATAAGTCATAAAACCTCAATGCTATCTACATTGATTCTAGCAACGTAAAATGTAATGTAATGATTTTTAGACAAGAATTTCGTTGCATGTCTATATAACCGACGTTATAGGTTTGCATTTTCATATTTTTTCGTGATGAATGTAAACACATAATAATACCTACTAAAAACCCTATAATTAAACTGTTCTACCAATTGGTTAATTTAATTCTACCCAGTCTTAGTCCACCACGCTAACTTAATGGGTCAGTGTGCCACGATTTCTTGTGATGTATTCCATCACGGTTAAAGCAAGCAGTAGTTGAGATCTGTACTCTTATTGTACGACAATATGATGAAAATAGTTTACTATTTTATACTTTATTCTTTTTTATTAATGCGATTATGGGCGAGACGAGCACGACATTCGCCTGATGGTAAGCGATACGATCGCTCATGGACAGTAGCAAAACCAAACACCATGAATTACAAGGCAATGCTTGGCATTCCACTGCAATATGCTATACAAAAGATCACATTCATATATTGTACATATAATATGCTTATGATAAATACATAGAATTTTTTGGAAAAATATTCACCAAATATTCACAATTAAAAAATACTGTTGAAATGGACACATATAATACATAAATATGACATACAATAAATATATCTTTATAATAAATTAAATTACAACATCTGTTAAAGCCATCTTTACCAGACGTTTGGATAAATATTACTAGAAATCGTAATATACTTCATATAAATACATAAATTTTACTTATGTACAAACATGGCTTACGGTAAGACTTATAAGGCAGCCAGAGAATAAAAGCAAATAATTTAAGATTTTTAGTATCAAACATATTCAAACCAGTGTTGAGGTTTTTAAAATACAATGTTTTTGTTTCAATATATACTTATATCTATAATCTGTATCATTTTAGTCCCTGATGTCAAATAAATACACCAACCAGCCAAACAGTCTTTATCTAGAGAAAAAGTCATGTCTAATATCGTGCTTATTAGAAAATATTTAGACATTTATGTCCCAACAAACGTCTCGAATGTTCTAACTATTTTTCTGTCTTCCTAAAACATTTTTTTTTATATTCAGTCTCCCTAATCTAAGTCTATGACGTATATATTCCGTCAGTCAATCAATATTTTAGGCGTTAAATTAATGAATTCAACTTACCGAATCTCCCGCGCCCGCGGCGTACGTAGCGTCGGCGTCGCGAGACTCGCTAGCACTGTAATTGAAAATGAAATGAAAATTTATTGCATCTACCGCTAATGATCAATTCTTTGATCTACCGCTCGGTTCGGTGAGCGGTTTTCACTAGAGAAGAATTGGCAAGAAATTCTAATGTTGCTCTTTTTAAGAACAATATAGTGATTGAAACAAAACTATTTTTTACGGATTTTATCGCGATTTAGTTTAATTTTTACATTTTTTATTTTCATTTAAACGTCGGGAAGTAAAAAAATGAAAAAATTAAACGAAATCGCGATAAAATCCGTAAAACATAGTTTTATTTCAATGTGTAACATTCGCGTTAATCTAAGAAACCATAATATAGTGATTGTTACAAAAGTTACAAGTTGGTTTAAATCAGAGCAATTCATTAATTTGTTACAATTAGCCAGCAACATATATTTTTAATACAAATATGTTTACGTTATATTTAATATGGCTGAGTGAAGCGAAGTAGCCTATAACGAAGAATCAGTTATACTCAGTTTCGCCAACGCAGTGAATAATTATAATTGACAGCCTCCGTGGCGCAGTTGGTTAGACGCCGGCTGTGAAACGAGAGGCCGCGGGTTCGATCCCTGCACCGGAACAAATGTTTGTGAGATCCACAAGTTTGTTTCGGGTCTGGGTGTTTGTGAGACCGAAAAGTCTCTCGTAGTTCTGATACCTGCGACACAAGACTTAATTGATCTTAATGTGGGGTCGGGACTAGGTGTGTGACTGTTGGGTGGGTGTATTTATTTATTTATTTATTTAATTGTGAAAGCCTTAAGTTATCAATTAATTAATATATTATGTATAATATACTTTTTACGCCACACATGTGAGCATTACGCCTGCATCCTACACGGGTAGGCAGACTACATCAACAGATCCCACACATTTCAAGAATTTCATTTTAATAATTATTTTACGGTCTCCATGGCTATGACCCAAGTATTTTCATTCTAATATAGGTAATTATATTCGGTATACCAGACATAATATTGAAATAGCTATAAATTAATAAATACACACACCATACCTTTTACAATACCCTTTCCAATTATTGTAGCTTGGAAATGGAAAAATACATTCATCATTATAATTTGCAAATATTATATGATCTGAATGGATAGTACATAGAAATGGTAGCAACTTGTACGGACTGTGGACCATGAGGTCCTAAATAGGGTTCCCTGTCTAGGCAGTTCTTTCGAGTTGTAAAGTCAAATAATATGATTTTCCCAGGACTGGTATTAGTGCTTGGCGTTGCGATATACATATACCAATATTTAAAATCTGTGCAATGAGTTTATTTCCATATAGCAATCAAGACTATAATCTTCTATATCAGCCCATATACGTCCCACTGCTGGGCACGGGCCTACTCTACAATCGAGAGAATCGATTGAGAGTGGTTAGGCCATATAGTGCACAACGCTGGCCTAGTGCGGGTTGGCACTATAATCTTGCCAGGTAGAAATTAAGAGTTGTAATAACATGATGACTTGTACAAAATACTACACAAAGCTACATTAATTTATTTTCGTTTATAATATAAAATAAATATGTATAAACTCACCGGTCACTATTCCTCACAATGATCCTACCATCGGGCAGCAGACATCTCGTACTCGTGGAGTTTTGGCTCACCTGAAACAATATAAAACACAGATATTTATTTGTTCCTGTATCTAAACTGTTAATATTACATTTTGAAAAGAAAAGAAAGAAAGAAATCATTTATTGTTGGACAGTAATAAAAAACATACAAAAAAGAAGCATAAAGTATTATACAAAAAATAAAATTAAAAAAGCATTATACATGAAAAAAACAAAAATAAAATACCAGCACTTAAAAATTATTACTGCGCCTACAATGGATCCCGCATTCAGCTAAATGCTTTAGTACAGCCTATGCATTTGCTATTCATTATCAGCCCGGAGTCAGGAATTTGTGCCCGATATGGCGATAGGCTTGCCCACTATCACATCATGGGACGGAACATACAAGGCGAAATGTGGGTGTCCTGGTAGCTTTGCCTAGGTCCTTCCGCCGTAACGTGAAGAGGCATCTCAGCGGGCCGGCATGAGACTGCCGTCTGATGCCATTCGATACTCTATCTGGACGGCATTAGCACTTGCCACCAGGTACAATGCAGTCACAGTGCCGTGCCAGAATAGAAAAAAAAACTTACAAAGATTATATTTAATCTAGTAGTGTATAATCTGTCGGAAATATCTGTGAACCTAGCTGGAATGCGGTTCACATTTCATTTTTTTGTGTTCCCCTATCTAGTATGTTATTTTACATTAAAAACGTTTTGAGATGGATGCGAATTCTATTTTTTATTCTTTTTTCTATATTAATTCAATTTGTTTAACCTATATTTTGAATTTGCTGAACTTATGTTCCTATGTCATCAATTATTCAGGTCCACAGATATTTCCGACGGGTAATACTCATTTTTTTAAATTGAACACACTGACCGGTTTCTTCTCGTTCTGCTTGATAAGCATCATCCTCTGCTTACACAGGAGTTGTTCCTCGCGCAGTTTCAGATGTTCTAGTCTTAGGTTCTCCATCTCCAGGCTCCAACTCGCATCTAGGGCATCGGTTAGGCTCTGTGGAGAAAACAAATACAATATTTATTCTGGTGCCCAGGTGAAACGTGTAAAAAAAAACTATCTAGATTAACACTCGGCTGGATAAATATTTGTTTTATATTTATCTGGCCCTGTATTATAACCACATATTAACACGAAAAATATATTTTTAAGGTCTTTTATTATTTTTTGATTACAGAACTATTATTCATTAAATTCCATTTCAATCTCACCATATCCTCTTCACCGGGGAACCCGGTCCCAATTTCATCCCCACCGTCAAGCATTTCTTCCTTTCTGTAACAACACATTGAAATATGTTAATATCAGACCAGAAATTAGCAACACAGGCTCCATTGTTTCTTTTATTAAGAGCTTATAGAACAATTAAGTATATCGGTATTAGCCCATATGTCGTCCTGGGTACTGAGCATGGGTCTCCTGTTAACTAGAGTAACATTGAGAGGGGTTAGGCCATATAATCACTGGATGCAAGCTGCTTTCAACAGTTTGATGAGGAGATCTTTGGGGAAGACCTATGTTCAGCAGTGGACTTCCTGTGGCTGATAGATATATAGATAGGCCATATAGTTCACCACGCTGGCTTAGTCCTGGTTGGCAGACTTTACATACCATTGAAATGTATGTCCTCATCATCATCATAAGCCCGTTGCAGTCCACTGCTGGACATAAGCCTATCCCAAGGTACGCCACAGAGCCGGGTCTGCTCCTTTACGCATGTATGTCCTAACACTATATTAATAGTCTTCTTACCGCAGTTATACATACAAAGACCGGCTGTTAGGACAAATAATGGTATTTAATAAAAAATACGCCCAATAGCCTCACAGTACTTTGTAATAGGTACTAGTAAGAAAAATAAACCTCCCACAAGCAATTAAACCCAAAATTACAAATGCGGGGTTCGAAGCCACTGCCTCTTGTTTGTAAGGCGGCGATTTATTCAACTGCGCGGTGGCCTGGAGGCTTTCATTATTATTAAAGTAAGGCCCCGGAGGATTTAAGTTTGATTTCTGACTATTTTTCTATACTATGAAAGCATACCGCAAGTTAATTTATTTATTAATCGTCTAGATGATAGCAGTGACAGCCTCCGTAGCGCAGTTGGTTAGACGCCGGCTGGGACACAAGAGGCCACGGGTTCGATCCCCGCACCGAGATAAATATTTGTAGGCCCACAAAATGTCTCGGGTCAGGATGTTTTTGAGACCGAAAAGCCTCTCGTAGTTCCTGATACCCACAACATAAGATTTGATCTTAGTGTGGGGTCAGGACTATGTATGTGACTGTTGGCTGTGTTTATACATTACTTATTTATTTATTTATTATAGATCTTAAAGGCAAAACAGAAATAAAGAATCAAAGCATACTATTGAAAGCCATACACTGATAAATAAATGAAATTTTGCAAAAACTAATCAGCGCAAACCGAACAAGCGGCAAGCAATGCTCATTGATAATGAACTTAACAACAATAAACATAAGGTTAAGAATAACTTGCTGAAAGATCGCAAACACACTTCACTATTTTCAACTCTATTCCGATGTAATTAGGTTCAATATCTAATTAACACTATTCGAGTGTTTTGCAGTTTGGTCTTCACTGTAATTGAAGTACCTGCAGTGGGCACGTTATTATTCTGTTTTCTATTATACATATTGTTTATATGTATAGATGACAGCCTCCGTGGCGCAGTTGGTTAGACGCCGACTGTGAAACGAGGCCGCGGGTTCCTTCCCGCACCGAGACAAATATCTATCTATCTATCAGCCCATATACGTCCCACTGCAGGGTACGGGCCTACTCTACAATCGAGGGAATCGATTAAGAGTGGTTAGGCCATATAGTCCACCACGCTGGCCTAGTGCGGGTTGGCGTGCTTACATACCGTAGAAATTGATTAAAATCGCTACGGTATGCAGTTTCCTCACGATGTTTTCCTTCACCGTTATATATCTAATATCTATACGACTTACAAATATAAATCACGCCTTATTTCCAGAAGGGGTAGGCACAGGTGCTACCAAGACACCCACATTTCGCCTTGTTTTTTCCGTCCCACGATGTGATAGGGGGGCGAGCCTTTCGCCATATCGGGCACAAATGCTGTTATTGAATAGAAAAATCCAATATCAGTTTGTCCGGCCCGGCATTCAAACCCGAGACCTCGGCTTTGTAATCGTATCGTAGTACCACTACGCCACCGAGGCAGTCGAGTCGAGCACGTGCAAATTTGTTTATAAAGATTCAAGTACGAGTGTAGTAAAACCGAAGTCTTCTGTAGTTTCTGATTCCCAAGATACCTAGGAGTATTCCTATTCATCGTGTATGATGGTCACTGCGATTCTACCACAAATTGTACCAGCAATTTCTATCACCGAACCAAACGCGAAAACAAAGTGGATATTTATTCCAGTGACATTACTACAGGCTACTTACATGCTCAAGTATCTAGAAAATTCTTACGTTATACCAACCGTTGTTAAATGTTCGTTAGTGCACTGAAATCGCGACAACACAATTCGTTTGTAACTCGAGAACTACGCTACAAGAACACTAATTCTCAACTCTAAATTATTTGTAGGTATGTACATATAAAACGATATTGCTTGAACAACAAGACTATTTTACGTCTCACAATAATAATATTATCTACATGGCGGGTAGGTACATATGACAAAAACTTTCATTCACCGCCCAAGTTTTATAAAGTAGGCATTGTAACACAAAACTATCTTAACATAACATTGTAAATAAAACTTTATTGTATTCATCCATTTGATTTAACAAACAAATAAAAGACTGTAACATTAACTTTGGTATAGAAAATACTTACGATTGCAATTCCATGGACGAAAAATACTCGTTAAGCATTTTTCAAACAACTCGACTTGTTTGTTTATCACAGAATCACTTACTTTGCACTTAGAACTATTAATACGATAAATACAACAGTAATTTGGAATATAAATGTTTTTATTATTCAACGAACTCCTTTCATACCGACTCGAGCAGCCATAATGAATATTTTGCCTCCAAAATTTAAGTTAGCCAATAAAATGGCGTATTCAACACGCTGTGATTGGCGGATTCGTGTGGACGTTAACCAATCACGACTTGTTTAACCGCTACAAGCGTGGGATTGGTTAGTGCTTTGTTTTTTTTTTATGTAAAGGAAATTATGAACAAACAGTTTAAATGCAAGTGTCAGCAAAGGATTATTGCATACTGCGATATGAGACTATGAAAAAATTGTGTTAATTTTATTATTAGTTTAGAGAAACAAACAAAGCTTCTATAATCTATTAGTCACTTTAATCATAATATAAAAAATACAATGTACACCATATTTTTTTGTTCATTAGATAATAATCCTAATTTATTATTGCGTGGGAAACAAAACCTATAATATACCGTTGTCTTTGAAGGGTAGGCGAAGATGCCATAAACACTTTACGTATTTTACTTCCGTCATTAAACGGGATAAGCGAGCCTATAGGGCCATGTTACGTACAATTTGCGTAGGTGGTTATTTGGTACAATTTGCACGTTAGTAAATTAATATCATTATATTATTGTTAACAATTGCTTTACGAAATAGCTCATCTCTTAACATAATAAATATAGAAAATAATTATACATTTTTAGATACGCTTTTGTACTTAGATTTTGATAAATATTGTCTACTTTCCGTACCAAAGTTAGAGGCAAAATATTGAAATAAAACAAATTTTGCAGATTTTATTAGATTTTTGTTTATTTTTCCTCGCATTTTGAAGACTTCACAGCTTTACGTTTCAATGAGCATTCACATGAGTTTAAACTTTTTAGGACATACATATATAAACGTCGCGTCGAGTGTGTTCCATATGAGAGGCAGAAATAATGGATTTTTACTTTGCTCAATACATTAGCTTCGTTTGCTTATCAATCTCTTAATGCATTATAGAGATAAAATTATTGCAGTAGTTATAAATCATGACACCTTTTGCATGCTAAAGTGCGTGGTGGCCTGTTGGTAACGGACCAGACAGGGCTGCCATGTTCAGTGGTTGTGGGTTCAAATTTCAAAGCCCAGGAGTTCTCTGACTTTTCGGAGTCATGTGTGTATTGATAGTCAATCACCACGCACTAACGGTGAAGGAGAACATTGTGAGGAAATATGCATACTAAAGCGATTTGTAAGAATTTCTATGGTATGTTAAGTCCACAACCCACAATAGGAATTCTGTACTAACCCCTCTCAATCATACTCTCGATTGTAGAGGAGGCCCGTGCCCTGCAGTGGGACGTATATGGGCTGATATTGACGACTTACCTGGAATTTCTAGTCCTACTGCCAATGCTTTCAGCGTCATCTCTTTCCCGGTAGCTGTTCCGGTCTCTTCCACTGTTCATAGTACTCCGGCTCTTGTCAGCTTTGGCGTCTTTGTTGTGGGTTCTTTTCTGTGGGAATGAAATATATTGAAAGTTAAAGGTAACTTGAGTAAGGACTTATTCCTGTTTATTAACACGCTTATATTAGCTTCGCCTGTATGTATGTAATGAAATCTTTGTAGTAGATTTTCGAGTACTTCGAAACATGGAATTGACTTGAAATTTCAGCTTTTTAACTATAAAATAAATGTATTTCACTCCAGCCCACAAACATATGTCCCACTGCAGGGCACAAGCCTCCTCTACAATCGAGAGTACGATTGAGAGAAATCTGCATATTACAAACATTTTTAACAATTTCTATCATTGTTTTAACTGCTTTGTTTGAATATTATCTGCTACGTTTCTGACTTTTTGAAGTCATGTGTATAGTGATACTACCACATTCAGTGTAAGAGAAAACATTGAGGTGCATACCAGTAAGGTTTTTAATATTTCTATAGAAAATAACAAAGTCAAGCAACAGCTTTGTTCAATTATCTGTCAAGAGGCCCTCAAACTAAGCATCTTAATTGTACACTGATCATTGTCCACTTCATTATTCTTTATTTTCAATTAGTTTAGTTTTAAGTAAATTGTATACATTGAATTTAATGTTTCTAATGCTTATAATGAATGTGGTATACACCTATAGATAGAACACACTGTCCATAACTGTAGTGTTATAAGTTTTTGTATGTTTTGTGTTTGTGTCATTGGTGTGTCTTTTATATAAATAAAATAAAATAAACTTTGAGACCAGCAAGGTATACCGGGTAAATCTAGACTGCGACCAAAAAAAACAGTAGTTTTAATGTTTTCAGACACAATGCAATTTAAAATTTCGAAAATAAACGCACCTGTTTTTGTACTTCAATTTTTTAAAAATCTCGTTGTTTTTCGCTGGCAAATACCTATTTTTTTTTAAATAATAATTTAATTCCTTGCGTACCATTGCTTTAAAAATCAAAGGTATGCATTATTATTTTAGTAAAACTATGTATTTATCACCCAAATATGACGATAAGTAAAAAATTATAATACAAATTGTCGGTTTATGTGAAAATTTTAGTTGCATTGTGTCCGAAGTCACTAATACTACCCGGCTTCGTTTTCGGCCATAGTCTGGATACATCCCGTATAATATTCTCACCTTCTTAGCAATGGAAAGGTTAAGTTTCAGCGGCTCTGTCTTGTTCATCTTCATCATGGCCAATTTAGCCTCCCTGCAAATATAATAGATATTTAAAAAACCAAAAAATTGACCCAACAGTCACATACATAGTCCTGACCCCACACTAACATCGAGTCTTGTGTCGTGGGTATTAGGAACTACGAGAGACTTTTCGGTCTCACAAACACCCAGACCCGAAACAAATACTTGTAGTTCACACAAACATATGTCTCGGCGCGGGGATCGAACCCGCGGCCTCACGTTTCACAGCCGGCGTCCAACAACTGCGCCACGGAGGCTATCAAATTGAATGAATTGAAAAATTATTTTAGTGTTGTACAGACCATTCATCGAGATCACCTATGGTACTTCCTATCCCGAGAAAATATATTTATCTTAGGAATGGAGACTGTCCCGCCCTCACACCGGCCACTGCAACTCCTGTGTCGCAGGATCAACAGCACGCATTTTAGTGACACTGAGCGTTGAAGCTCAGCGAGTCTCCGGGAATGTCTAACTTGTCTTTAATTTAGGAATACACTTACCCAGCGGTCTCGAAGGACACCAATGCATATCTCTTACTCGGGTCCTTACTCACAAACGCTTCTGTGATTGTCCCGTACTTCGCGAATGCTGTGTGGAGTCCTTCATCATTTAAACAGACGGGTATATTGGTTATGTACAGTCTGCGGTGGTCTAGGTTCATTGGTACATCGCTGTTGAAGAGAATTCAGTAAATAAATACACAGTCAAACACATAGTCTTGACCCCACACTAAGGTCGAGTCTTGTGTCGTGTATCAGAAATTACGAGACTTTTCGACACAAACACCCAGACCCGACGCAAATACCTGTGTATCACATAAGTATTCTAGGTGCGGGGATCGAACCCGCGGCGTCACGTTTCACAAGCGGCGTTTAACCAACTGCGCTCCGGAGGCTGGGAATTATAAGGGTAATAACTTCAATGTTCTTACCTCCCCTCGTCATCACCATACTGTGCATCATAAGTGGAACTATTGTATTCGTCCCTCATGGGATCCCACTCCTGACTCTTGTGATTCCTCCCCCAGGATGTCATTATGCTGCAACAAGACAAAATTGTTAACTGACTCGCAGCTCGGCCCGGCTTCGTCTGGGTGCAGATAGTTTTTGAGTCCAGTCCACAACAACAACATATAGTTTTCGCTGCACACGCAATATAAAGAATATTCTTGGTAATTTTTTTACATTTTTAGTTACGTTATTGGAGTTTTAGTATGGATCCCTAATTTTTTTGTAAATATATTACAGCCCATGTCACCCGGAGATAGTGATGCTTCCCAACAATGAAAAAATATTTTCAAATCGGTTCAGTCGTTTTGGTATAGGCCAGAATGGACAATGATAATGTAAGATATAAGGTCCACAAGTGTTAAGCACAAAACCATGTTTATTGCTTACAAGAAATGCAATAGCATGTATAGCTTCATTCACATTTTAGGTCAAAGAAATACATAATAAATGTGTTAAATATTTTCTGATTTCATTATTATTGGAATAGGCTCATAATACTGCTATATTATGAATAGTAAAAAAACTAGATCATTGTTTTTAATACAATTTTAAGATATATATTTTTTTAATCTCAGGTTCTCTACATAGGTAGAACCTTGAGACCATGTTATGAATTTATTGCCACTGAGAATTGTTTAAAAATAACAACAATTTTGGGTCCAGACCATGTTTTTCAATGTATATTAAACTATTTCAATGTTCTATTCTCATAATGAAAATAATAAAATGTTAATTGTTAATTTGTTTACATTTTGCTGAGGTTAATTAATGTTTACCAACATAGTGCATACACAAATATTACTTACATTTAAAAAATCTATTCTTACTAAAAATTTATGTCATAAACCAATATTATAGAAAATAGTTTTCAAGTCTAGTATTTATTATAAACAAACGTTCTAACCTGATATAATTGAAGGAACAAAACAATAAAATTAAAAATAGTCTCGAAAGACGCGCCAACTATGCTCAATTTAAACGTAACAACAAAAACACAAAGAAAGCTATCTTAACAGCAGCATTATCTTTTAACAATACCATGTACAATACTATATAGGACTCGATTTCAACGATTTTATTATTAAATATCCATAAACGCAACACGTATTTCATAAAACACAACGTGTTTGGCAAACCGGTCAAATTCAAAAATCGATCACTCAACACGTTTGTTATCACATTTTTGCTGCTACAACCGAGTTTTTACGACTTCCATTTTACGTAACGCATGTATCGAAATATACAGAAACATATTTAAGAAAACTCACCTGTGTTTATTGTGAAAAAATCGAATATAGTCAAAATCCTTCAACTACCGGCCATGCAAAAACAAAATGAAATAAAATTATGTGCCAAACCAAAGAGAATACAACACTTTTGCATAGACTATAAAAAGTTTACCATAAGTGCAAAAAGTCGATTATTGTTAGTCGATTAAAAATGACTTGACGACACATAATTGGCTATTTGACTAATTTCTGAAAAGTGTTTTAAAGTCTAGATATAATCACTCTATATCTCTTCAAACTATTAATTTATTTTTAAAGAGTTGTTTATAACGAATAAACATATTTTTCAGTTTTATCATCATATATGTCACCAAAACGGTAGGTCACGTGACTTTGAAAAAGTTACGTCACGCTTTATAAATGGTGAATGATCTTAGTGGCAGAGATGAATGAAAATTGTAAATCGTGACATCACACGCTGCACAATGACAGCTTGTCGTGTTTTGTTACATTTAATCAACAGATAAAAAATAGCAAACTTATTTTAGATAATTTAAATATTTATAATTTAGATAAATGTAAATAAAAATACCTATAATTATTGTTTACCAAAAAGCTATCATATGCAACACATTTTATAATTTATTGCCACAACAGTCAAATACCCAATTATTTCCTTTGAAGTAGCTTCAGTATATAATTGAAATGTTTAAATACTGACAGATTTATTACAATAATAATATATAATGAATAAAAACATATATTACACTACCTCTCTCTTTAAACTGATTTTATTATTATTTCCTACATCAGAATTCTCTTTATATTTTGTATATTAATTTATATATGTATGTATGTATGTCTATTTATTGAAGTGAAACTTCTTTATCGGGGTTGGAAAAAATTTTTCGTTACGCGTCACATTCTTCCGTTACGCGCCATCTTTTTTTATTTAGTAAATTAGTACCCACTTCAGTAAGCCACACCCCCAACCGTTTCCAAGCCCCACCCAAAATTTTAAGTCCCACCATCTTTTTTGTAATTTGATCCTTACCCCCCCTCTGGCCTTCCCCCACCCTAAATCCAAAACAGTGCCCAATAGCCTCCCCACGAAACCTCCCCCCCCCCCCCCCCCGCTTACCCCCACCCTAAAAAAATTACCTCACCCCCCCCTACTCATATCTCCGGCATTATCCATCGTAGACCCACCGACCTTGGGTTCATTGGAACCGGCTCGGTGAGGGCTACAATCCTGCCCCAACAGAATTCCCGAATTCCCCCCCCCCCCCACAACTTTCCCCACCCAAAAATATTTTAAGGTGCCCAATAGCCTCCCCACGAAACCTAACCACCCCCCCCCCGCCCCTACCCCCACCTAAAATTTTTACCTCACCCCCCTATTCCTATCTCCGCCAATATCCATCGTAGACCCATCGACCCTGGGTTCATTAGAACCGGCTCGGTGAGGCCTACAATCCTGCCCCAACAGAATTCCCGAATTCCCCCTCCACAACTTTCCCCACCCAAAAATATTTGAAGGTGCCCAATAGCCCCCCCACGAAACCTCACCCCCCCTAAACTATCTATCTCGGCCAATAAAGGTCGTGGACCCACCGAGCTTGGTATCCTCGGAACCGTCTCGGTGAGGGCTACAAATTGGCCCCGATAGAAATCCCAAATTCCCTCAAAAATTTCCCCCCTCCTAAACTTAAACTTTATTTAATTTAGCTTTATTTTACCAATTCTGTAAATTTGTAAATAGTAGATCATTTTTCGAAAAATGATGTCATAAAGAAGTTTCACTTCTTACGTGTGTACACTAATACACACACACATTTTTTTATGTATTTATTTTATTTGTTATGTAAGTATGTAATGTCTGTGTATTTATATTTATATGTTTAATTAGTTTTATTTGGCTTCCATTCTTCTTCTTCTTCTTTTAATTAAAGAATGGCTCCCCCGTAGTATCGGAGATTTTGCCAATGTCTTTGTTGTGGAGATATACATTATATTTTCAATTAGAGAGGTTAAACTAATAGATGTATGTCGTATCTTGTACGAAATTAAAAAAGAAAAGAATCTGCTCTGACCAGATAATTAAGAGATTAGTTGATTATGTAAGTATTGTACAAACAGCCACAAACAATTTGGGAGAGAAGATGTTAAACAATTAAATGAATCCATGAAAAGAGGTATAGGTACACATAATAAGTCAATTGATATATGGAAAGAGAATAGGATGAAAGCTTATAGATAAATGTTGTTAAATTTTATAAATTTGCATAATATATATATAAAACGAGAGAAAACACAGGTTAACATATATGGTAAGTTTACCGGGCGGGGGACACTAGGCGATAGGATTTCATATAAGGGGATTAGTACTCTGGGGCATTCTAGAAACATGTGATCCAAGGTACCATCGGCAAGGCCACACTCACATAAAGAATGATCACGAACACGAATCTTGGCTAGAAATACTGGAGTACACACATGGCCTAATCGCAAGCGAATAATTGTAGAAGTAACCTTTTTATTAATATTCTTGAAAATAAAGAACCAGGGCTTCTTCGGTATGAAGGGTTGAATGGAACCATAATGAATACCTTTGATCAATCTGGTAGATTGCCAACTTTCATTCCATGATGATGTGAGGTTGGCCTTGGTATAATATAGTAAGTCGCGGGAATAACAGTCCTCGTACGTTAATAATCCAGACGAGACGGCATCACGCGCGCATTGGTCAACGAACTCGTTATGAGAAATTCCAGAATGGCTAGGAATCCATGCTAGCACCACTTGAATACCAGTAGTATGACATTGTCGCAGGGCGTCTTTAATCTTTAACGTTAGGTAAGAAGATGATTTGTGAAAGGAGGGCTTAAGAATATCATGGAGAAGGCTTGAGGAGTCTGAGAAAATGATGGAATTATTTATACTATGAGAGAAAACAAATATAATCGCTTCCAAAACAGCTATTGCTTCCCCTGTAAATATAGAGGTAGCAGGAGGGCATTTATACTTAAGTATAATCTTTCGTTTTGGTATCCATACTGCAGCACCTACAAATTCATCAACAGAAAATTTGGATGCATCAGTAAATAAAGGAAGCCACCCTTCCCAATTTTCAGCGAGAATTCTGTTAAAATGGGTATTAGCATTCGGGTCATTTTTGCGAATATCAAAGTTAAGGATTACACGAGGTTTAAAGAGCAATGTTTCGTATACAAAAGTGTAAGGAAAATGGCAAGGTGTACTGAGCATTCTGAATGAAGAGTATTTTTGATAGCTGTTGACAAGGAGAGGGGGAGTTTTGTTAAACCAGTATCTGGAATTACGGAGGAATCGAGAAAGTGCATTTAATTTGTTATTTAGTGGATGGGATGATATTTGAAGGGTTTTACAAAGATATCGATCGCAAAGGAATTGCCGACGAAGAAAGAGAGGGGGTTCCGAGCATTCTACCTGAAGGGCATTTATAGGAGAAGATTTCATCGCACCACATATTATACGCAAGGATCTGGCTTGTAGTTGGTCTAATGTACGAAGAGCCAGTTTATTACATGGCTCCAATAAAAATGAGCCGTAGTCGAAGTGGCTACGTATGATCGCGTTATATAAAAGTTTTTGGTTGTAGGGATGGGATCCCCATCGGACACCTGCAACAGCCCTCAAAATATTTATACCCCTCTCGCACTTCTCAGTTACAAATCTTAAATGGGGGACACCAGTTAGTTTGGCGTCTAAAATCACTCCTAAAAATTTAACTTCGTTATAAAAGGTAATAGGTTGATAATTAACCGAAAGTAAGATAGGAGGTACAGATCTCTTACGGGAGAAGACCACAGCCTTACACTTTGGTATGGAAAGGGAAAGCCAATGATCTTGAAGCCACTGATTGAGGTAAAGAAGCGCAGAATTTAATCTGTTTGCAGAATCCACAAACGATTTGGAAGAAGTATATAAAATAATATCATCAGCAAATTGTAGGATATTCACAAAAGAGGTCACGGATTTCTCTAAGTCAGCAGTGTACACATTATATAGGATCGGACTTAAAACCGAGCCTTGAGGAAGGCCTTTCCATACAACTCTTGGATTGTGAACGGTACCATTAACACTAAAAATGACCGAGCGCCCTACGAACAGGTTAAATATAATATTTATCATCCTCGGCGGGATACTCAGCTGCAGTAATTTCTGCCTGAGCAGGGGGAGATGAACATTGTCATAAGCAGAGCTTATGTCAAGAAAAACTCCGATAACGCTTTCTTCACAAGAAAACGCTAAGCGGATATCTGTAGTGAAAATGCTCAAGTTATCCATAGTGCTCATGCCACGTCTAAAGCCATATTGAGAATCGGCTAGAAGGCCTCTGTTTTCGAGGATCCATTCCAATCTATTTTTGACTAGATGTTCTAAAATTTTACATAAAGTTGTGGAAAGGGCAATGGGTCTATAGGAAGAAGCAAAATTAGGATCTTTACCGGGTTTGAAAATAGGTAAAATAATTTGTGTTTTCCAACAATCTGGCACTGAACTATATATATAAATGTGATTAATAATATTAAGGAGGAAAATTTTAGCAGATTTTGAAGATTTGGTAATGAAAGAATAGGGAATACCATCAATACCTGGCGTTGAGTCTTGGAGCCGCTCCAGGGTGCAGCAGAGCTCATCAAACGAGAATGGGTCATTAAAAGGGTCGGAAGAGAAAGAAGAGAGAGTGGTAGGGAAGCAATCCTCAGAAGGGGCCAAGGGAGGAGCTATATTGTTAATGAAATCATGGAGCCAGAGATCAATATTATTTGATGTTACATTCGAGGAGTCGTCTACGGACCTGCGAAAATTTTTAATTTTTCTCCAGACTAAAGCAGATGGTGAACGAGGGGAAAGAGATTCGCAGAATCTAGACCAGCCCTCCGCTTTCTTTTTAGCTAAAAATCTTTTTGACTTCGCAGTAATCTTTTTAAGTGCTAGAAAGTTTTCAAGAGACATGTCAGACGCAAAACACAACTCAGCAGAGTTGCGAAGTCTTACAATCTCAGAACATTCAGCATCCCACCATGGGGGGGACGAGATCTTACCAGAAGAAGAATTTTTGAGGGGTATAGAGGAATCAGCAGCAGAGATAATAGCACTAGAAAAGGAATTGCAAATAGAGGGAAAATTGGTACATGATACAGGTTCCATAGCAGAGAGTAATTGATCAAGTTTATGGCTGTAGATATCCCAGTCTGCTTTGGAAAGCCTGTATTTTAGAAGGGGTGCAGGTTTAGGGGAGGGGGAAATAGAAGTATGCCATGTGGATACTAAAGGGAAGTGGTCGCTGCCATAAGAAAGGGGAAGGATAGACCAAGATAAAGATGATGACAAGCCGGAAGATGCAAGGGTGAGGTCAACTGCGCTAAGCCTTTGGGTGGGAGAAACTCTTCTTGTAGCTGAACCATCATTTAGGATACAAATATTTAAGTCGTCAATTAGGTCGAGAAAGGATGATGATAGGGAATCATTGTAGGAAGATCCCCACAGTGCGTGGTGAAGATTGAAGTCACCCATTATAATTAGGGGGGAAGGAATAGAACTTAAATGGCTTCGGATTTCATTGATTATATGAATGTTAGGATGGGGGATATATATCGATACAAAGGATACATTTAGAGCTCTTACAGCGACTATTTGAAATGAAGGATTATGAGCTAGGAGGGGAATTTGGGAGAATTTTGCAGATCTTTTGATGAGGATGGCACAACCAGCCCGACCATCGTCTCTGTCATCCCTCAGACAGGAATAGCCGGATAACCTAAATGGTGAACCCGGCTTCAACCAAGTCTCAGAGACAGCAAAAACGAGAGGGTTGTGCTGATTGATAAGATGAATAATTTCATTTTTTTTGTGACGAATACTCCTACAGTTCCATTGAAGGAGGTTGAGAGCCATATTGTATTTTGAAGTGAGTAAATAGCTGTTCCAGAAGATAGAAAATATTAGGGGGAAGTGCATCACTGAACTTAAACGCAATGTTTAGCAGAGCAGACAGAAGTAATTCAATAAGGTTTTCATTTGGAGAAGGGGAAGAGCAAGAAGTGTCAGGTTGGGTTGGTTTAAATGAGACTTGCGGGGGGATGGCACAACCGTTAGGTGTAGAAGACGAAGGGATAGATGTGATGTTATTATGCGCTTTCATATCATATCCTTTGGGTTGGCTTGAATTAGTGCGACGTTCGGCGAAAACTGTTTTTTTCCTTTGGATGTTAGGAGAAGAGGAAGGTAGGGAGAGAGAGGCAGTTGGTTTGGGAGGGAGTAATTTGGAGGAATTGGTTACATCAGCAAACGATTTTTTAGCTGGACGGAATCTATGTGACGCTTCAGAGAAAGAAATATTCTCCTCTGACATTACAGATTTTATAGCCTTTTGGCGGGAATGTTCTGGGCAGTTGGGGTAAGTGGCCATATGAGCACCGGAACACAGTAAACAGGTGGAATTATTTACAGGGGCCTGACAAGTAGATCCTGGATGTGGTTGGGCACAGCGATAGCAACGCGGTTGTGACCTGCATTGGGATGCTACGTGACCAAAGCGACAGCATTGACGACATTGTATGGTGGGGAGTTGGTACAAGGAGACAGGCATAGAAGTGTTGAAGCAAAATATTCTTTCAGGTAGCAGATTACCCCGAAAAGTCAAGACAACTGTAGTAGATGGGGACCACTCCGTAATGCCATTTTGAATCGATTTTCTATTGAGGCGTCTAGCTTTTAGAATCTCGCCATAAGTCTTATGGGACTGAATACCTGAGATAAATTCCTCAAGGGACCAGTCAGTGGGGACATGCCTCACTACACCCATTCTGCACAGTTGATATCGAGGAATAGAGGCAATAAGATTGTTGCTGCTAAATACATCCGAGGTCATAAAATTGTTTGCTGACTCAGCATTATTAAATTCAATTGATATTTTGTTGCGACCAAGCGGTTTAATGCTACCAGAGACAATGTTGGGCACTTCCTTTTTAAATAAAATTTTGGCAATTTTGAGGGCCTGAATGGGACTACCTTTCTCTGACGATAAATGGACCACAAATGGACCCTTATCAATGGAGAGGTAAAGGGTTTTTTTATCAAAGTCAGGGCAAGTATAACTGTCCTGAATAGACTCTGCCGGAGATTTATTTTTTTTGGGATTATCTATGGGCGACTCTAACGGACGTTTCATAGCCTTTTTATGTAAACCCAAATGAGAAGAGTTTTCAACTATATTACAGTTACCGCCTCCCCCATCCGGGGGTATATCGTCGTCCAAATCCATTTGAGGGTAGAAACAAATACAGACACAAACACAACACTATTAACTAAAGAAATAAAAACAAAACGAATTTACTACTAATATTACACACAATTAGATAATAACACTACATATAGAAATAATTAATTAAATGGTACAAAGTAATAGGAGTATAAAAATAATAATAGGAAAGCAAACAAAACGCGTGTTTAACCTCCCGCTGTCAAACGTCGCTTCCATTCTTTATTTATTTAATTTCTTTTTTTACACTGCCCTCTGTTTCTCTTTCTCCGTCTTTTAAATCCCATGGTTGTCTGTAAGACATTGCTTTATGCAATAAGACCGCCATTTGTACTGTTTTTTTTTTTCTGTTCCTGTATTATATTTTATTGTGTACAATAAAGATTTAAATAATAAATAATAAATATATTTGTAAGATTTGTATTATTTTAATTAATCGCAAACCGTACGAATTCCGGTACTTTTTTACCGGAATCTTATTATTTCTATTTAGCCGACCTCTATTTCACATGACACTAGACAACTGACAGCAACTAACCTAAAATGTCTTACAGAATACGTAAGAATTTATCAAATAAATCGCTTTAAAAACAATAATACAAATATGAAGAATGGAAGATAATGCGAAGAACACGTCCTCATATCAACTGGACCAGGATATTTTGGATGGTGAGCCTTTTAAATACTTAAAAAGACGATTTTACTCAACTAAGTTTTCCTAATCAACAGGTATCTTATGATATTATATGACGCACATTACGCATTTTTGTATAATAATAATGTGTTGTTGTGATTTATTTTACAATTAATTAGTGTAATGGCCCGTATTATTTTATTTGTTGCGTTAATCAAGTGCAATTACTTGTGGCTAAAAGTTCTATGTTGACTCAATATTTTAAAATGTGTTTTGATTTAGTTCATGTGTGTTTGTATCAGTGGATTCGAGGAAAATATGCACAGTTTTATGAAATAAGGTCTTATTTACAGTTTTACAGCCTAACATAAATTGTAGATCATAAATATTAAAATTTTATAGAAATTTAGTATTGTTAAATAATATGTGGATTTAGTATTTACTTAAAACCTTAGCACCCCATTGCTAATAATATTAGCCCTCCAAACTTATTTAAACACTTAACTTAATGTTGCTATTTTAAAAAGTCCATACATTTTATGTAAGATTAATTTCAATAAATATTATTGACTTTAGTTTAAAATCATATTACTTAATTTAATTTTGGAGAATGTATAATATGTCTGGTTTTGCACAAGTAAATGATAATAATATTAATGTTACTTATAGTTTTCTGTGCCAATTAGATATTGAACTCCTATTATTAATCATCGTTCCCTCACTACTGAGGATCGCGACCACATGTGATGTTCCTCCAACGTGTTCGGTCCTGGGTGGCATGGACCGCGTAGTATAGGCTACCACCAACCGCCTTCTTCACAATGTCCGACCATTTGGCTGGTGTTCTGCCTCTGGCGCGCTTGCCTTCTATATCCAGTGCTTGCCTGGTGGTCCACAAAGCAATGGCCAGTAACATACGTCACACCATGTGACCCGGAACCACTATTGAACTCCTAATCAGTCAGATATATTTGACTTGATTGATATATTGTACTGAAAATTGAATGAAAATATTTTATTTAACCCATGAAATGTCATACATTATTTAGATTCAGTCACATTTTTCCACTACCACCCGGTTCACAAGGCTGTTTCCACCAGAGATGAACGGGAAAGAAACTCTTACTGACTGTTTTATGTTGCTCATCAAATGTATGCCCATACTATCCACCCAACTCCTGGCATTGGGACAGGAATAACTTTTATTATAATGTGAAATATGCATATAATGTGTATATTTGATGTCCTCCATGGCCCAGTTGGTTAGACACCGGCTGTGAAACAAGAGGCTGCAGGTTCAATCCCCGCACCGAGGCAAGTGTTTGTGAGGCCCACAAGCATTTGTCTCGGGTCTGGGTGTTTGTGAGACCAAAAAGTCTCTTGTAGTTTCTGATACCCACGACACAAGACTTAATTGATCTTAATGTGGGGTCAGAATGATGTATGTGACTATTGGGTGTATTTATTTATTTATTGCAGCGAGAGGCATCGACATGACAGTGGAGGAGGTGGCAGGGCTGCCAACATGCAAGTATTCGGACAGAGTGCATGCTCTGAAGCTTAATGAAGACGACCTGGCTTTCCTCAAGGGACTGAGAAGACGGATCAAGAACAGGGTATGCGGTATTATTTTGTTATATTTCTCTTTTCCCTGCAATCTGTCTCATACGACATTTAGCTGGGGATTAAATATTTGTCTTAGGTTGTGTTTGGTGCCAAATCTAGTGATTGGCCCAAATACAGGGTATATCAAGATCTTATTATTTATTTATTTAATACTTTTTTGCACTAAATGGACATATACAAATGCAAACTTATACAATACAAATAATAGTACAAGTGGCGGCCTTATCACACTAGGTAATTTCTTACAGGCAACCATGGGATGGATATATAAATAGGAGAAAGAAAGGGCAGTCTAAAGCGTAAAATAAATAATAATAATGTATTACTCTAAATATATATAAATATAAACATAAACACATGTAAAAATATATGAATACACACATACTTACAATACATACATACATACATACATACATACATACATACATACATACATACATACATACATACATACAAACATACAATACATACAATACATACATATACGTAAACATATTATATACTTATCCTAACATTCATTAAAGGAATAGTACTCAGCGACAATCTTGTTAAGAGAGGAAATAACTCTTGATCATTTGATCTTCTAATAATTTATATGGTATGTAAAGTCCGCCAACCCGCACTAGGCCAGCGTGGTGGACTATATGGCCTAACCACTCTCAAACGTACTCTCGATTGTAGAGGAGGCTCGTGCCCTGCAGTGGGACATATTTGGGCTGAAACAAATGTAGTAAATGAAACTCATTTCATATAATTTATCGCAAGTTTTTTTATGTATCTTAAGTCGGCCACATGACCAAGAAAGCTGTTATATTTTAGAAATGCTAGGAAGATAAAAAATATCAAGATAAATATAAAAAAATCTTATTGAATTAGTTTTTGGTGAGGTGTAATATACGCGTAAACATAAGAAATTGTTTGGGTATGTAGTATTTATAATGGTTTGTTGAAGCGACTGGAAAATTGGCGGTAATGAATAGTCTAATTCATAGAATATTAAATAAAATAAATAAATACACCCAACAGTCACATACATAGTCCAGACCCCACACTAAGATCGAGTCTTGTGTTGTATCAGAAACTACGAGAGACTTTTCGGCACAAACGCCCAGACTCGAAACAAATGCCTGTGGATCATAAATGTTTCTCTCGGTGTTCGAACAAGTACAGTTTTAGGGATCCTTGACACGCGCATTTCGCAAGGCATGCGAACCGAGCCGCGTGAGATTCGCTGACGGGTGTCGGGTTCCGTGCGACCGCAAACAATTCCTTTTACTGTCAACTTGTTACTGTATTGGGAATATCTATACATATAATATATTTGTAACCGATCGATGTCTGTACATGGAAGATCAATGAGAAAAACTAATATGGGGTGTTTGTATTAACCATGCATTAACGTAATATATTATTAACGATTATAGAACCTAAAACAATGATATTTAGAATTTTTCTCTATGCGGTTGTATGCGAACTCAGAAACGGCTTACGAATTTTGATGAAATTTGGTATGGAGGTAGCTGACACCATGGATTAACAGATGGGCTACTTTTTATCCCGAAAAATTTAGTGTTCCCGTGGGATGGGGAAAGAATTCCGATATATTTGTTATTTTTTATTCTCAAAGGCATGGGATGGGACTGGATTACATGCCTTGAGTTAGAATGAGACGGGACGGGCGGGATATAACGGGACGGCATGAGCAATTCCAAATAAAGTTAATCACAATAAAAAAAAGAAAGAAAAGAAAAGAGAGAAAAAAAAAAAGAAAACAGTTCGTGTTGCTGAGGGACTTTCTTGCTTGGTTTCTTCTTGACAGCTACAACACGTTCCGAAGCGGTGGCAGCAGAAATTAACGATTCAAAAGATCTTGTAAAAGACTACTTGAATAAAGAATATTTTGATTTGATTTGATTTGACACAGACGAAGTTTGCGGGCGGAAGTTAGTAAATAAATGATATTTGTTCTAGTTAGCCTCTCAGAACAGTCGTCGACGTAGCGTGGAACATCTCCGTCGCCTCACTAAAGAGCTGCGCGCGGTGAGGGCTTGCAGACATGACGCGTTGTCTGAACGTAGGCTACTGCTCACCCAGAGAGATGTGGTGAGGGACCACTGTATGAAGCTGAGACGGTATCTTGTTCAGGTAAGTGGTGTTTTATAAACTGGTGCAAAAAATACTACATACATACATACATACATAAACTCACGCCTTTATCCCCGAAGGGGTAGGCAGAGGCGCCACCAGGACACCCACATTTCGCCTTGTATGTTTCGTCCCATGATGTGATAGGGGGCGAGCCTATCGCCATATCGGGCACAAATTCCTGACTCCGGGCTGATAATGAATAGAAAAATCCAATATCACTTTGCCCGACCCGGGACTCGAACCCGAGACCTCAGCTTTGTAACCGTACCGTAATACAACTACGCAACCGAGGCAGTCAACTAATACTAATACTAAGGCAAAAAATACTACTTTTTTTTTAAAGGCGAGAAGAGCTTGCCATTCGCCTGATGGTAATAAAACCGCTCATAGACAGTAGCAAGCTAAACACCATGAATTACAAAGCTTGGTATTCCACTGCGCTCGCCATCCAGACATAAGATGTTAAGTCTCATGTCCAGTAGTTACTCTGGCTACAATGTTCTCCAAACCGGAACACAACAGTGCATTTACACTGCTGTTGGAGAAATAGATATTGCGGTGGTACCTACCCAGGCGGCCTCTCACATATGACCTACCACCCGTAGATCTCTTAAAAAAAACCACTCATGTTCATTGACTTATATTCTACCGATAGACGAGACACGTCAAAGAAATAAAGTGCCCCCGTATTTTGAAAGCCCACTGCAATATTACATCACTTACCTGGTATTTTATTAAAATATTGTAACTTCAGACGATTTGCTTTCGGTTTAAAGGCGAAACATTCATTTATTACTTTTAAACGTATGCGATAAGGCGTACTGCACTGTCACTGTCACGAAGCAAACTGATTCATGTGTGGTGCATGCACCGCAAGTAGGTGAGACACATTTTTTGTACTGAATCTCTTATCTAGTGTAACATTGATATCGATGCTCATGTTAAAATTTCTTTAATTACCTTTTCAGATACTACAAGATAGGTCAGATTCAGACGCAGTACCCAAAATCGAAACCAACGAATCTCACCAAGAAAAAAGTCCAGACATATTTAAATGTAGGATCGATAAGATAGTCTCGCAGAGCGTGAACCACATCTTCAAGACGGACGATGAGAGGAAGAAAATCGTGGCAAAAACCATATTTATATCGGAGAATTGTTCTGATATGAACGGGGTGGGGGGGCTGGGGGAGGAAGGGGTGTTAAACCTGTCTGTGAAGGAGGGGAAGAGAAGAGGCCATGGGAGAAAGCAGTCGGCGCCTCGAAGGATCGTTTACTCTTTCGATGATAATGATGGTGAGTAACTTACATAAACTCACGCCTTTTTCCCAGAAGGGTGTTTATTGTGTAAATACAAAATACATACATTTTATTTAATCAATACATATTGAGGTGGGAATAAGTTTGGCGAACTTTTAGTGGTACTTCTGCCTACCTATATGGGATATAAGCCCTTAAATAAAGACGCCGACTGCGAAACGAGAGGCCGTGGGTTCGATCCCCACACCGAGACAAATGTTTGTGAGAACCCACAGGTATTAGTCTCGGGTCTGGGTGTTTGTGAGACCGAAAAGTCTCTCGTAGTTTCGTATACACAAGACTCGATCTTAGTGCGGGGTCAGGACTATGTATGTGACTGTTGGATGTATTTATTTAAATATCTTTAATATTTCTCGTTTCAGACGGCGTTTTGGACCTGAAAGTGAAAAAGGAAGTGAAGTGACCCCAAACATCACAAATATATATTGGTGATATTACGAATATTATACTTTAGATACTAGATTACGAAAAAAAGATGATTTTGCGAGGGTAGAATCACCAAAAAAAATTTAAAAAAATATTTTTCGAACACTTACAAGTAGATATATAAATTTGATGGTTTTTGTCGCAATAAATTGTTTTTTTTGTGATCCTACCCCGAATATTAGATTTGTGCATGGATTTAAGTATGTTGGTAAATTTGTTTTATACAGGGTGTTAGGGGATTGCAGAAAATAATTAGAGCTGGCAACTATTAATACAATACGTATTATTTGATACAATACATTGATTGTTGAATAAATGTATTATTTCAATACATATTTCAACAGCGCATTCAATGACCCTTCCTAAAAATCTATTATTCATTTTATTTTGACAGCCTCCGTGGCGCAGTTGGTACGCCGCCTGTGAAACGAGCGGCCTTGGGTTCGATCCCCGCACCGAAACAAATATTTGTGTGATCCACAGGTATTTGTTTCGGGTCTGGGTGTTTGTGAGACCGAAAAGTCTCTCGTAGTTTCTGATACACGACAAAAGATTCGATCTTAGTGTGGGGTCAGGACTATGTATGTGACTGTTGGGTGTATTTTATATGTGCTTTGAAATAAGCGCGTCAATTTTGTTAGGTGTAAAGTAACACCTCTGCCTACTCCATTGGGAATATTGGCGTGAACATATTGTATTTTTTTCTAAAAAGTTCCCCTTACATCCTGTATGTGAAATGTTTAAGATTTGTATAATATGAAAGAAATGAGTTTATATTTGGACCAATAGTAAATATTAAATAACTATTTCTATTAGGTATGGATATGCATGGACGATAGAAATCGAGGTACAAAAAAATATATAACAGAGAAGAAAATATAGAATAAATATCTTATTTCATACTCAAGGATGTTAAATTATTAATACAAAAATACTGAGTGAAATTATTTTGCAATATTTTGAAATTTAAAACTGAGGAATCAATTTATTAAATATTCGTCTAATATGATTCGTTTTACTCAAAAACTTGTGTTGCATAAATACATGTCGTATGTTGGGGAACCCTGTAATACGAAAGTGGATAAAATTTAAAAAACTTACGTTCTTACGGTGGCCCAGTTGTACTACGGTATTGCAAAGCTGAGGTCTCGGGTTCGAGTCCCAGGTCGGGCAAAGTGATATTGGATTTCTCTATTCAGTATCAGCCCGGAGTCAGAAATATGAGCCTGATATGGCGATAGGTTCGCCCCCTATCACATCATGGGACGGAACATACAGAAGTGTGGGTGTCCTGGTGGCGCCTCTGCCTAACCCTTCTGGGATAAAGGCGTTAGTGTATGTTTGTATGTTCAGAACATATTTTTCCGTAGTAATGCTTTTTTATAACATACGCTAAAAGTCATTAATACAGTCCTCAGAAAACATGTTAGATTCACTGGAAAATTATAAAACGTGAAAAAAAAACTTTTTTGAAATCATAGTATATTGTCACTCAGAAATGTTTTTCCCCGTCTGATAATATTCGTAATGTTGCTAACGCAGTATCGATACGTATGGAAACCAAAAATTATTTTATATATTCGTAGATTTTGTTATATAATGTATTCCAAATGTTTTGTATGTCCGTTCTAGCGCGAGGAATGACAAAAATAAAAAAAAAACAGAGTTCAGAAATAATATTATATGTAAAATATTTGGATAAATGACTCGAAAATATTATTTGGACAAAAAACTCGTTACTTCTTGAATTTTCTTATTTGATAAGATATTTAGTTTTTACTCATGCAAAATACCGCATTATTTTTTTGTTTTAGTTCACGAACAAACGAATCGATTGTTATAATAAATATGTGTATTTAATATTTTTGTATAATGGTAATTTTTTAATTGCTACGAATTGCCGGCCATTTAATTTCTCGCGTTAAAACACCCACTTCCAACTTAAATTATATTTACGTCCAAACTTCTTAATGTAACGATTTATCAGGCAAAGCCACGCGCGAATGTTATGCCATTTAAATAATTTGTAAGGAATGTATACAATATATATGAAGGTTGAATTAAAACTTCTTATTCTAAGACAGATTCAAAACCTATTTTAGTTATAGAATGTTTTGTCTCCTTCGCTCAAACTGAATTCTAAAGTCGTTCGAAAGGGACAAAACATTCGATAACTAAAATAGGTTTTAAATCTGCCTTTGAATATGGCCGTAATTGTATATCAGGGGCAAATACATAAATTATAGAAGCATTAGTCTTTTCGAAATATTTTTTTTTTTTAATTCCTAGTTTGATATTAATGTCGAGTAATTTTCAGTTCCATTCGAAGTTATTGAGTCGTCATGATATTAATATTTGAAAGGGTAGCTTTAGAAAAAGGATTGTAATTTCATTTTCCCTAGTCCTTGGGACTAAAAATATAAATGTGGCAAGACAGAAAATATTTATGAGTAACTTCAGAATTAAAATTAAGGACAACTGGTTATTGAATAATAGTTTATCAAAATAAATATTTATGTGTATTTGTCTCTAGTAATTACATTTTTTTATTATATGATTATTATGTACTATAGTACAACTTATACAAAATGGTTATCAAAAAATATCACAGGTTATTGTTGTTTTATTTTTTAAATACCAATTACGTTTATCACAAAAAATGTCAGAGACATATTAAATACGTTGTTTTGCATGCTTTATAGTAAAGAAAATTATAAAACATATCTTTAAAGGAAAAATCTTAGTAGATAATGTTGTGTTTCGGTTTGAAGGACATTGTAGCCAGAGTAACTACTGGACATATTGAGACTTAACATCTTATGTCTCAGGATGGCGAGCGCAGTGGAATTCCAAGGATTGCCTTGTAATTCATGGTGTTGTTTGGTTTTGCTACTGTCCATGAGCGGTCGTATCGCTTACCATCAGGCGAATGGCATGCTCGTCTCGCCATTCATTGCAATAAAAAAAATAAAAATAAAAAAAAAAAGATAAAATTGCGTTCGAGTACGAAGGACGCCTTTTGAATATTTAAGTGTGTCTAGAATGCAAATAAGAAGTTTTAATTCAACCAAATAATGATAAGAATTGTTCTCGTCCAATAAATGATGAATTTTACAATAAATTTAGTTACATGACAAAGTTATACAATATATACAAAGAATGTAGAATAAGTGTGTGTACAGTTGTAATGTTGAGTTTTAATAAATAATATAGTTACATATGTATTGTCTTTTATTTATTAAGGTCTATTCGCTTAAATCCAAATGTCGGGGAATTCCGATAATCACTAAATTCTCAAATACGGCAGTATATTTTGCTCCAATAATATTCATTTAACCAATTTCATCTAAGCTAACTTTCACTGGTCTCTCATATTATGTGAGAGGCCGCCCGGGTACGTACCACCGCAATATCTATTTCTCCAACAAACACCAGTGTAAAATGCTCTAGATTTTAGAAAAGGACGTGCTTTTAATGCCTTGATTTAATATTTATGTCAATGCTTTAATCTCTGAAACTTAAAAATGTTGGACCACGGATATGCTAAGCTGGGTTGGAACGCCTTGTGCGGCATTACTGTATACTCAACTCCAATCACACCTTGAGACAGAAATAGGAAAAGTGACATTTTAGTGAATAAACGGTGTCAATTTTCAATGGGGATTCCATATTTAAATGATTTATGAATCCGATTATCACTGTAATTGGTAATTACTAAATAAACATGGATGCTCGCTATCTAGGTGTAGCGTGAATTTCTATGGCAATCCAATTCCATGTTCAATATTCAATCCTTTTTGACTCCGGAGGTCTACTACGATAAAAATACAATAACCAACGTCCTTGGTGAGGTATTTGTTTGACATTTGTAGATCGAAAAAATTTGGCGCGAAAATCTTGTATCTGTAATAGCCCCATCTAGCGACAAAACTATACATTATATGCACCTGATAAAAAACAAAATCTACCATGTATTTTCATTACACGACTAACAGATGGCGTGAAAATAAATAATATCAATTTTATAATACTGGCAACTTTGAACGCAAGTGGCGCTCCAAGTGGAAAAATCCACGAACCTTCCTTTTGTCTCGTTCAATCCAATATGGCGGCAAACGGTGTATGAAAGGTGCGGAATGTTTTGATTCGAAACGAACAATAAGAAAAAATTGTTGTAAAAAAAATACATTCGAAACCCGAAAAAATGCGTAATGGCCGGTGAATTAACTAGGTGTGCGCCCTGAATATTACCGACCCGTGCCAGTGTTGTTGTGATATGTGATTTAAGTTTCATTTTATGATTAATGTGTTTTATTTCGCTAATGTGGTCGATTGTGGTGATTTTAGACAGTAGTTTACGCGATAGATATGTCTACCGATCCTGATAAAGACACGGCATGCCCGATAGCCAATCCTAGTGTTATTACCGTGGTAGGGATTCCTGAAAGAATCCCTCAAAATGAATTTGCGGAGAAAAAAAAGAAACCAAATCGGACTGTGACTTTCCCTGATGAGGACCAGCTCGTCACGCAGTACTTTGAGCCAGCAAACCCTTGGCATGAAGGTAAGTGTAGTGTCGTTGTAATAAAATTTATCTGGCAACATGTTCAGGTATTTTTCGCGGCCGTGAGGTGATTAAATTGTCTTTGCATTCTCTTTAGACTATAAAAAAAAATATTTCATCTAGAAATGTATGGAAAGTCGTAATTTTTGTTTTATTAATTGTGGTTATTAGTGAAAAACGTAACAAAATTCTTGTAGTAATCTTATTTGCACGTGTAATTTGGTAAACAGTATAAATCCCACAGTAAGATACCCCGTGTCGTGGGATTCAAAAATTACGAGACATTTTTAACCCCACAATGCCCAAATTCACAACAAATGTTTGTAACTTTGTAGATCACACAAACATTTGTCAAACTTAATGACCACAGACAAATGACAATACGATTTTTGTAGACATAAACAGAAAAAAAAACTCAATTTTAAATCACATACAAATATGTACACTTTCTATACACACACTATTATTATGATTTTCTGTAAGATGTTCAATAACTACATCACTGCAACCTACATTGATTGAAAATTGTTCATCTACTGAGTAGATGCTCTACGAAACCCTAATATTTCCTAGTTAAATAATAAAAAAAATAAAATAAAAATCGTAATAGATCTATCACTTTTGCCAAGTGATATATTGACTTATACCCTATGTAAATGACTGATCCAAATCTTGATAAGTATTAATCTTGCTACGAAGTTAAATGTCAGTGTTGATGAATTTTGAAACATATAGTCTATTTTGAGAATCAATCATTAGGTAGAGATCTTACGCCCAAATACTGGAACGCAACTTAAGTATAACTTGCGCTTAACTACGTTAATCCCGATTAAATGTACTGGTTGAGTGAGCCATGCGCTGTTAAGAGCAACTTATTATTTGAATGTCATTCCAGTATTCGGGCGTTTGAGTTTTTAATATAGAGCAAGTGCTGGTACTTCAAAAACATAGATAAAAATGGCAGTGCCGGCCCACCTTTTTCTTACCTCCTATTGGCTGACATTTGACAGGTTATCCAACATGCACAAATTATTTAAATTTAGCATAATAAATAAATACACTTTCGGATACAAAAAGAGCTTGTAGCAATTTGTTGTTAAATAATTAGGTCAATATTCACTAATATGGTATTGCTACTAACATTACGAACAAAAAAATATCTACATTTTTGAAGATACAAATGTATGACAGTGCTCTCTCTATATTTTATATGCTCTACGATAGAGATAAGGGTTGTGTTTTTATTATGGTAAAAGACAATATTTTATTAGACACAAAAAACAATTTAAAAAAAAGGGGTTTACTAATAAAATTGTAATCAACAGTTTACTGGACACAGGATTAGAATGTATTGTAAAACACATACATTTTGGCTGCTATGTTGCATGTGTTCTGCAAACCATTGCTAGCATTTGCCTGAATACATTTAGCTCCTTGTAAATGGGTCCCTGGCTAGGCTGTCATGTAAAAACCATAACAGAGTAAAAACTATAATATACTTTTTCCAATTTTTAACAGATAAATGAAAAAATTGAAATAAAAGCATTATTTAATATTGTAAAATAGGTTATGGTAAATATACCGGTATAACAAGACTGTGTCCGAAAACATTACTAGATGGTAGGTTTAGTGGGTACAGATAAAATGCAATTACAAATTTCCCAAAAAAAAAGTGACAGATTTTATTTGCAATTTTTTTTAAATCAGTATTTTTGGTTTGTAAATACGTAGTTTGGCGAAAGTAGTAATTTAAACTCTTACATACATCTTTATAACATCTTTATTGATAAATAGGTGTACATCATTAATTTAGGAAAACTATGTACCTATTCATCACCTAAATATGACAATAAGTAAAAATAAAAAAATAAAAAGTTTTTTTTTTTGCGAAATTTGTAGTTGCATTGTATCTGAAGTCTCTAATACTGCTACCTGGCTTCGTTTTCAGTTGCAGTCTTGATATACCTTGTATATGTATGTAAATTCGATAAACTGAACGCACAAAATAAATAATTATAAAGTAATTACTTAACGATTAGAGAACCAATGGACAACAAAATGTCTATGGTTTTCTCAAATCATTATGGTCTGCTGAAAAATTATTAGTTGTTAAAAAAACATCACAATTCTCCAAAATGGGGCAATGCTTAGTTCTGACGGTACTGTTTTAGCCTGCAACAGCCCACTCCTGGTCATGAGATTCTACAACCGAGATTCAATGAGGGGCCTGACATGTTCTGTCTAAAGTTGATTTTAACCACCGTTTGACAGCTTCCGTGGCGCAGTTGGTGCGACGCCGACTGTGAAACGCGAGGCCGTGGGTTCTATACCCACACCAAGACAAATGTTTCTGTGATCCTCAGGTATTTGTTTTGGGTCTGGCTGTCAGATTACATTTAATTGGGAGATATTGGATTTTTATATTCGTTATCAGCCTAGAGTCAGGAATTGGTGCAATATATGACAATAGGCGAAGCGTAGGTGTCCTGGTAGCACCTCCACCTGCACCGCTGCCTCTGGGACAAAGCGTGAGTTTATGTATGTATGGTTCTATGACTAAAGCTGCTTTTCAAGCTTCCTAGTTATTGCGCCATGAAGTCTAACAATAAATAGTCTTTGTCCATTAATATTTTGATGACTAACCAATTCTTGGAGGATTTAGTTTAATGACATCACCAACTCCTTAGTAACGTGACAATTTGGCAACACTTCAAGCTGTCTGGTCAGGTCTTTTCCTCGAGTGAACTCATAAAGGGCATTGTTATTTGAATTAATTTTAATTTGTTAAATCCATTGTCATTTAATACTTTCATTGTTGGTCACGTAATTTGAACATAATATCGCGCATTTATCTGAAAGTATAGGCAAAGCTTTGCCATCCACGTGTCACTGAGATTATTTCTGTCCCAATTTTTTTTATGGCAAGACGAGCACGCCATTCGCCTAATGGTAAGCTATAGCTCATGGACAGTAGCAAAACCAAACACCATGAATTACAAAGCAATGCTTGGCATACCATTGCGCTCATCATCCTGTGACATTTTTAAGTCTCATTATGTCCAGTAGTTACTCTGGCTACAATGTCCATCAAACCGGAACACAACAGTACATTTTCACTGCTGTTTGGCGGGAGAAATAGACATTGCAGTGGTACCTACCTCTCACATATGAGAGACCCACCACCAGTTCCAGCTGTGCTGGAAACCTGGCGCTGCGAAGGTCCATGAGCGGTGGTGACCGCTTACCATCAGGCGGGCCGCATGCTCGTCCGCTTGCGAAAGCAATATATCAATATATCATTGAAAATATCAAGCGTTTCCTTCCTTGTAACCTAGATTTAAAAATTTGGCACGAAAGGTCTTTGTGTCCAAAAGGAAAAAAATGGTTAAACTGGTTTCCTCGCGATGTTTGCCTTCACCGTTAAAGTTCGTGGTGATTGGTTACCAATACACATGACTAGAAAGTCAGAGCAGTGCCCTGGGATTCGAACCCGTGAGCACCGTGTACAAGCCACCACGCGCAGCTCAATATAGCGTCTAAAAAATGAATTGATTGATATAAAAGTAGAAAATGACAATGTATAGACTGAAATATGTATATTTCCCAACTTTATTTTTCAATTCTATAAATAATAATAAATAAATACACCCAACAGTCATACACATAGTCCCGACCCCACATTAAGATCAATTAAGTCTTGTGTCGCAGGTATCAGAACTACGAGAGACTTTTCGACACAAACACCCAGACCAGAAAGAAATATTTGTGGGCCGCACAAACATTTCTCTCGGTGCGGGGATCGAGCCCGCGGCCTCTCGTTTCACAGCCTATATAATAATTCTATAGGTCTGTAAAACGAGTAGACAGGTCACATTACCATAGTAAGGTAAGTGACCACTGAACATAAACATCCACAACGCTGGACCATGGATGTATTGCCGGACCATCGAAAAAAGTGAGCGGGAAGGAAACAGGATGGGAAAAAAGGGCTAGTGGGCATCTGGCAGCAAAGCTGTCACCTTATGTCGATTCTGGGTGACAGTGGTATTACCCGGATGAGCCTGCTCATTCATGCTGTCATGACTGACAGCGTGGCGCTATCACTCATAATTTCACTTGTTTCTTTGTTAGCAACTTTAGTTTACATACATACATAAACTCACGCTTTTATCCCCGAAGGGGTAGGCAGAGGCGCCACCAGGACACCCACATTTCGCCTTGTATGTTCCGTCCCACGATGTGATAGGGGGCGAGCCTATCGCCATATCGGGCACAAATTCCAGACTCCGAGCTGATAATAAATAGACAAATCCAATATCACTTTGCCCGACCCGGGACTCGAACCCGAGACCTCAGCTTTGTAACCGTACCGTAATACAACTACGCCACCGAGGCAGTCAACTTTATTTTATCTATAGGAAATCTACTCGCGATGCGGTCACAGTTTGAATTTAAAATAAACGTGACTATGAGCTCATCGTAGTCATGTTAAAACATCGGATTTGGTGGAAAAAGAACGATTACCTCATGCTAAAACGCCATATTTGTGACTTGATTTTGACGTACGATGCTTTCAATTATGGCTGTCGTGACAATTTTGTCGGCATTTTTGTCCAAAACTAGCTTCTGCCCGCAATTTTCGTCTGCATGATTAACTTTATTTGGAATATACCATCCCGTCCAGTTATATCCCGCCCGTCCCGTCTCATTCTCACTCAAGGCATGTAACCCAGTCCCATTCCATCCCTTTGAGTATAAAAAAGTTACTAATTTATCGGAATTCATTCCTCATCCCACAGGAACACTAAATTTTTCGGGATAAAAATTAGCCTAAGTGTTAATCCAGGGTGTCAGCTACCTCCATACCAAATTTCATCGAATTCCGTTGAGGCGTTAAGCAAATAGACAAATTTTCTAAAGAATCTATTGTTGTGGGTTCTATTACGTTAATACAAACCCATTATATATGTTTTTCTCATTTATCTTCTATGCACAGACATCTATCGGTTACAAATATACTCTTACTATATGTATTGATGTATAGATAGATAGATAGATAGATAGATAGAAGAAGATTATTACGCATAGGAACAAAACTTTATATGAATATAATTTATGAATATATTTTATTATTATTTAAATAAATAATAATAAAATAATAATAATTTACAGTGATGCGTATTTCGTGTGTACTGTTCATGTGCCCAATATGTGCCTACTGTAGTCTGTATCTATATCATCCCGTATAATCGAGAGTACGATTGAGAGGGGTAAGGCCGTATAGTCACCACGCTGGTCTAGAGCAGGCTGTGGCTTATAATAAACAAGTATTATTTTTAGTGTAATATCTGTATCAGCCCATATACGTCCCACTGCAGGGCACGGACCTACTCTATAATCGAAAGAAATCGATTGAGAGTGGTTAGGCCGTAAAGTCCACCACGCTGGCCTAGTGCGGGTTAGCGGACTTGCATACCCTAGAAATTCTTTGAAATCGCTACGGTATGCAGGTTTCCTCACAATGTTTTCCTTCACCGTTAAAGTGCGTGGTGATTGCATACACACATCACTCCGAAAAGTCAGAGGTGTGCCCTGGGATTTGAACCCGCGACCACCGTGAACATTTAGGAAGCCGCGTATGGGCCGTTACCAACAGGCCACCACGCACTTTTATATAGTGTAATATACGTAATTTTAATTAGTATTAATTAATTTGCACCATTAAGGTGCTAATGTTAGAAGCTAGGTGACAACGCGTAGATCGACCGAACGAATCGCGCATTCAGTTTTGTGAATTTGGCAAACTTTATGTATAGTGCCGGTGTTTTGTATTGGCCGTTGGGGTTTACTTTTAAGACTTTGCAATACTGCCTTAAAAGTTGGTATCGTATAGACATCGTAGGGCTCTTTAGTTATTATGTTTGATGTTTTTTTATTATTGCAATGAATGGCGAGACGAGCATGCCATTCGCCTGATGGTAAGCGATACGACCGCTCATGGACAGTAGCAAAACCAAACAATACTATGGTGCAAATGCTTGGCATTCCACTGCGCTCGCCATCCTGAGACATACAATGGCTACAAAGTCCATCAAACCGGAACACAACAGTGCATTTACACTGCTGTTTGGCGGGAGAAATAGACATTGATTCTGAGATATTTTTTTTTTAATATTTGAAAGGACGATAGGCTCGCCCCCTATCGCATCGCGGCACAGAACATACAAGGCGAAATGTGGGTGTCCTGGTAGCACCTCTGCCTACCCCTTCTGGGATAAAGGCGTGAGTGAATGTATGTAAGTTCCAACCTTCTATCACAGGTATTTAGTAATAATGTTTTCAGTTAGTAATTGTTATACATACATACATAAACTCACGCCTTTTTCCTGAAGGTGTAGGCAGAGGTTCCCCTAGTAGAAACCAGGATACCTAAGTTTCGCCTTGTATTTTCCGTCCCACGATGTGATAGGGGGCGAGTCTATCGCCATATCAGGCACAAATTAATGACTCCGGGCTAATAATTAATATAAAAATCCAACATCACTTTGCCCTGACCCGGGATTCGAACCCGAGCCCTTATGTAATCTTACCGTAGTACAACTGCGCCACCGAGGCGGTAATAGTTATTTAGTAATAAACTAGCTTCTGCCCGCTAACTTCGTCTGCGTGATTAACTTTGTTTAAAAAAATACATGTATAGATTATTTGGTATTTCTCATCCCGTCCCGTCCCGTTATATCCCGCCCGTCCTATCTCATTCTCACTCAAGGTATGTAATCCACGCCCAACGCATCCCTTTGAGTATAAAAAGTAACAAATATATCGGATTTCCGTCCTCATCCCACGGGAACACTTAATTTATCTGGATAAAATGTAGCCTAAGTGTTAATCCAGTGTTAATATGGGGAATATTAGTTTTTCTCATTTATCTTCCATAATACAAAGAAACATCCTGTATGTAAATAAGACATTTACCAGTTTTTAAGTTGGACTTGTACCTATATAACTGTGAAACCGCATCTCATTTCGTCTTGTAGTTTTTGCGTTATACGCGAGTAAATAAAAAGAAACACCCTGTCTATAAATAAAATATATGCCAGTTTTCAAATTGGACGTGCACCAATATTACTGTGAAAACTGCATCCCATTTCGTTTGGTAGTTTTTGTGTAATGTGCAAGCAAACAAAAAGAAACATCCTGTATGTCAATGCAACATATACCAGTTTTTAAGTTGGACCTGCAACAATATAACTGTGAAAACCGCATCTCATTTAGTGCGGTAGTTTATAAGTAATGTGCAAGCAAACAAAAAGAAACAGCCCTGTATGCAAATGCAACATATACCAGTTTTTAAGTTGGACCTGCACCATTGTAATTGTGAAAACTGCATCTCATTTGGTGCGGTAGTTTATGAGTAATGTGCAAGCAAACAAAATGAAACACCCTGTATGCAAATGCAACATATACCAGTTTTTAAGTTGGACCTGCAGCAATATAACTGTGAAAACCGCATCTCATTTGGTGCGGTAGTTTATGAGTAATGTGCAAGCAAACAAAAAGAAACACCCTGTATGCAAATGCAACATATACCAGTTTTTAAGTTGAACATACAGCAATACAACTGTGAAAACCGCATCTCATTTGGTGCAGTAGTTTTCGCGTGATGCGCAAGCAAACATACAGACAGACAGACAGACAGACAGACAGACAAAAATTCTAAAAAAAATTGTTTTAGATTCTGTTGCTGTTATAAAGACCCCCCGCGTGAAATTTCTTAAATATCTTCCATGTACAGACATCGACCATTTACATTTTTATTATATGTATAGAATATGTATAGATAATAATAATTTCGGTCTGTAATTGCTTCTTATCCGCTTCACGCCAATTCAACCCACTCCATACAATAATTACCTTGCCTAACGCCGTTGCCAAAATACTAGGTGCAAAACATGGAAAATACCGTGCGGTTATATATAACCAAGCTATTAATATACTGGGAAAAATAGCCTATAGATACATGTAGCTCTACACGAATTTGTATTGTATGTATATGCAAGAAGGGGTAGGCAGAGGTGTCACCAGTGCAACGTTTTACCTTTTGTGTCCCGTACCAGTTGTATTACGTACGGTTACAAAGCTGAGGTCTCGGGTTTGAGTCCCGGGTCGGGCAAAGTGATATTGGATTTTTCTATTCATTATCTGCCCGGAGTCAGGAATTTGGTATGTAAAGTCCTTGCACTAGGCCAGTGTGATGGAGTGTACTAACGCCTCTCAATCGTACTCTCGATTGTAGAGGAGGCCCGTGCCCTGCAGTGGGACGTATATGGCTATGGCTGATATAGTACGCGAATGTATAAAATTATAGATTTATTCTTGTTGCCTATTTCAATTATGACAGCCTCTATAGCGCAGTTGGTTAGACATCTGTAAAACGAGAAGCCGCGGGTTCGATTCCCGCACCGAGACAAATGTAATGCGACCCACAGGTGTTTGTTTCGGGTCTGGGTGTTTGTGAGACCGAAAAGTTTCTTCAATTTCTGATACCCACGACACTAGACTCGATGTTAGTGTGGGGTCAGGACTATGTATGTGACTGTTGGGTGTGGGTACTAAACTATTATACATGGACAGTTTTAAAACCTATTTTAGCTATCGAATGTTTTGTCCTTTCGAACGACTTTGTAATTCACTTTGAGCGAAGAAGACAAACCATTGGATAACTAAAATAGGTTTTAAATCTATATGAATAAGGCAGTTGGAATATGTAATATATATTACAGAAAACGATATAGTTGTTTACGCGTCTATTCGACCGGGAAGTCGTGATTTTATTTCATCGCCGGCTTATCTGCGTTGTGTAATGTTTGTTGTTGTGTTCTATGTCGCATTATCGATTCAATTGTATATAATATGTATGTATTACCCGTCGGAAATATCTGTGGACCTGTATAATTGATGTCATTGGAACATAAGTTAAGCAAATTCAAAATATAGGTTGAACAAATTGAATTAAAATAGAAAAAAGAATAAAAAATAGAATTCGCATCCATCTCAAAACGTTTTTAATGTTAAATAACATAGTAGATAGGGGAACACAAAGATATGAAATGTGAACCGCATTCCAGCTAGGTGCACAGATATTTCCGAAGAGTTATAAGTTGTTTCCAAAGAAACAGTGACAGGTCCAATGAATAAAATACATACAATACATACGTAGAATTAAAGACAGTCTCCGTGGCGCATTTCGCCAAAACCGTGACAGATATTTTTTTAGAATTTTTTAAATTCATCGTGTTTGCTTGGTAAATACCTTAGTTTTTGCGAAAATACTAATTTTAGCCCCTACGTACCATTGCGTGTTTAGAAATAAAGAGGTGAACACCATTATTTTGGAAAACTATGTATATATCACCCAAATACGACAAGTAAAAAAATACAAAAAAAAGTTAACGTTTTTTTTTTGCGAAAATTTTACTTGCATTGTGTCTGAAGTCACTAATACTACCACCAGGCTTCGTTTTCGGTCGCAGTCTTGATATACCCTGTATGTGACTGCTGGGTGTATTTATTTATTTGTCATGCCCATGTGCTTGTGTTACGGCACTCCTGCATTGGTCAGTGGATTCTTTGATAACTTAAATCTAATCTCTAGATAACGATTACGGCCTTGCCGAAAGATCTAAGAATAGGATCGGCTGTATGTTTTTAGTACAAATTAACTAACTGTACTTCCATCCATCCATCCATTAGCCAAAGGACGTCCACTGCTGAACATAGGCCTCTCCCAATGATTTCCACAGTGACCTGTTGGAGGCAGCCTGCATCCAGCGACGTCCCGCGACCTTTACCAGGTCATCTGACCATCTTGTGGGTGGACGTCCTACGCTGCGCTTTCCGCTACGTGGCCTCCATTCGAGAACTTTTTGGCCCCATCGGCCATCAGTTCTCCGCGCTATGTGCCCCGCCCATTGCCACTTCAACTTACTAATCCGCTGGGCTATGTCGGTTACTTTAGTTCTCCTACGGATCTCCTCATTTCTGATTCGATCTCGTAGGGAAACCCCGAGCATAACTGTACTTATCAGCCCTTAATTGCATGGGCCTCCTATACAACAGTTCTATTGAAGGAGGCTAGCCAATCACCTCAATAGCCTTTTCTTCTTCCATCCCGCTCTCTTCAAGATCTGATGGGCAACATCCATGGTCCAAGCGTTGTGGATGTTCAAGTTCAGTTGTCATTTACCATCAGTACCCCTAGCCGGAACATTTTGCAGTATCGTAATAGAATAGTAATAGTAAAATTTTGTATGGGAATTTAAACGGCGCCATTGTGAGCGTATTTGGAACTAAAATTTGACAACGGGGAAACGTTTACGATACTATACGAGTATTACTATACGATACTTCAAAATGTGTCGGCTAGGGGCACAGGTGACCTGTTTGTTCATTTGTCAATGAAATACGCTGGCCTAGACGGTTGGTGGACTTACATACCATAGAATATCTTGTATATTGTATGCAGGTTTTCTCACGATGTTTTCCTTCACCATTATAATGCGTGATTGACTATCAATACACACATGACTCGGAAAAGTCAGTCGACAAACACACCACGCATTTTTCTATTAGTCCAGGGTAAAACCACAAAACAATTATTGCAATTTGATTCCACGAAATAAATAATGCATATATAAATACACCCAACAGTCACATACATAGTCCTGACCCCACACTAAGATCGAATCTTGTGTCGTGGGTATTAGGAACTACGAGAGACTTTTCGGTCTCACAAACACCCAGAACCGAAACAAATACCTGTGGATCACATAAATATTTGTCTCGGTGCGAGGGTCGAACCCGCGGCCTCACGTTTCACAGCCGGTGTCCAACTGCGCCACGGAGGAAGTCTTCGATAGTGTTTTGTTTATTTTTAGCTTCGTGTGCTACATATGCTATCGATTTGTATCGCTATCTGCATTTATACATATTTTATCAATGTTTCATTGTGGAATAATTTTATCGTGTTTATCCTTCATGAATGAGTTTGCTAAATGAGTTCTCACACCCGCCACTGCAACTCGTGTAAGCAGGATCGAGAATATTGTAATTAAGTGTTTTTTTTTGTAGAATACATACATACATAAACTCACGCTTTTATCCCCAAAGGGGTAGGCAGAGGCGCCACCAGTACACACACATTTCGCCTTAAATGTTCCGTCCCACGATGTGATAGGGGGCGAGCCTATCGCCATATCGGGCACAAATTCTCCGGACTGATAATTAATAGAAAAATCCAATATCACTTTGCCCGAGCCGGGCCTCGAACCCCAAACCTTAGCTTTGTAACCGTACCGTAATACAACTACGCCACGGAGACAGTATTTCTGTAGAATAGAATCTAAAATCCAAGAATGATTGTTCAAAGATTTTTATTGGTGGTACGTCTCTCATATGTGAGAGGCCGCCTGGGTAGGTACCACCGCAATGTCTATTTCTCCAACAAACAGCAGTGTAAATGCACTGTTGTGTTCCGGTTTGAAAGACAATGTAACCAGAGTAACTACTGAACATATTGGGACTTAACATATTGTCTAATGATGGCGAGCGCAGTGGAATTCCAGGCATTGCTTCGTAATTAATGGTGTTTGGTTTTGCTAATGTGTTAGTCCATCGGGTGAAATGACACACAGACACACATACAAACCGATAGTATTCCTAGTATTACATTCCGCAAGGTCGATTACTATAGTAAAAGAATAGATAAGATTAGTTATCAAAAGAATCTATTGACCGAAAAAGGAATGCTGTAATGCAGGCACATTGACTTACAGAAAGCTCGAAAACAGAGTAACTAGTGAACATAATGTGACTTAACATCTATATCTATCTATCTATATCAGCCCATATACTACCCACTGCAGGGCACGGGCCTACTCTACAATCGAGAGAATCGATTGAGAGTGGTTAGGCCATATAGTCCACCACGCTGGCCTAGTGCGGGTTGGCGGACTTACATACCGTAGAAATTCTTTAAAATCGCTACGGTATGCAGGTTTCCTCACGATGTTTTCCTTCACCGTTAAAGTGCGTGGTGATTGACTATCAATACACACATAACTCCGAAAAGAGACTTAACATCTTATGTATTAATTATTATTCGTACTAAAATATATCCTACTTGCAAATGATAACAAGTTATTAATGAACTGCTCTGATTTAAACCAACGTGTAATTTTTGTAATAATCACTACAATGTAAACTGGTTTTGAAAAGAGCAACACTAGAGTTTCTTGCCCGTTCTTCTCTAGTGAAAACCGCTTTCCGAACCGGGTGGTAGTTCAAAAAAATGACTGAGGCTAAATAATGTTGAATATTTAATGGATTCAATAAATTATTTTCATTTCATTTCATATATTGTCTCAGGATGGCGAGCGCAGTGGAATGCCAATTGCTTTGTAATTCATGGTGTTTGGATTTGCTACTGTCCATGAGCGGTTGTACTTAGGTACCATCAGGCGAATGGCATGCTCGTTTCGCAGTTCAACGCAAAAAAAAGATTAATATAAGGTTTCTAGTATTCGAACCCACTTCATCGGTCTCATAAAATGTCCACTAAGCCGCTTGTTAACATGTCCAGTAGTTATTACTTCGAGCACAGTAAAAAAACATGTATTATGTCGTGGAAATTTTGACATGTGAAAATGATAAGGTTTACGAAAATTGTATGTAATATTTGAATGGTCTGGTTTTGTTATTTTATACCGTTGATTATTCAGTGTGATCGTACTGGACGATTACAACGCTGAGGTCTCGGGTTCGAATCCCGGACCGGGCAAAGCGATATTGGATTTTTTTATTCAATCAGCCCGGAGTCAGGCATTTGTCGGGACTCGAACCGGAGACCTCAGCTTTTCAATCATACCGTAATACAACTGCGGCACCGAGGCGTCAACTTCAACTTCAAAGTTGAAGTCGCGGCGACTTCAATTTTAGATGGTTCGAATCCCGGGTCGGAAAAAGCGATATTGGATTTTTCTATTCATTTTAAGCCCGGAGTCAGGGGTCAGGCGACGCGAAGCTGTTGCGTTTCGTGCTGTGAGCGAGATCGGATTTCCCTCTTCCCCCTTCGAGTACCTTCCTCCCTTTCTCCTCCCATTTTGAGAGGCAACGCAATTGGATCGTAATCCAAATGTTTATGTGCGCTTATCATTTACAATTCAAATCTTGACAAGTCACAGTGAGCTCCTTCTGCGTAGATTGGATCGCAAAAACTAGTAAACGTTTAAAATTAAATTTTTAATTTAATAATTAAAAATTAAGGGTAGTTTAATTGTAACAGTCACTGAGCGGATGACTAATACCTCAGTCCGCCCCATGACCACGAAAGCTGGAAAGCAATAGAAACGTCGGGAAGTTAAAAAATGAAAAAAATTAACCAAATCGCGATAAAATTCGTAAAAAAATAGTTCTATTTCAATGTGTAACATTCGCGTAAATCTAAGAAACCATCGTTCACAATTGAGCAGTTGCCTCGTTTGTCGAACCTATAAAAAATGTAGTGTTTTTATAGTGACATCACAGTGCGCGTGCGTATATTTACTATGTTAACTAATTATATTACAGCTTGTGTTATATATTCGCGTGATGATAATTTTGATAAAACGAATTTTATATATTGCATCATTGTTATGAAATTTTAAAATTAACCTTTTCTCCCAGAAGGGTTAGACAATCTGTCCTGGTAGCAAACAGGACACCCACATTTCGCCTTTGTATGTGCCGTCCCATAATGCGATAGGGGGCGACCCTATCGTCATATCGATCACAAATTCCTGACTCCAGGCACCAGCCCGGATTTTTTATTTATTACTAAATGAATAGAAAAATCCAATATCATTTTCCCCGACCCGGGATTCGAACCCGAGACCACAGCTTTGTAATCGTACCGTAGTACTACGCTACCGAGGCAGGTTAAACCAATTCCCTTTATATCCCAAGACAAAGGAACAGCGAAAATATATCGCATGATACCTTTTAATTGATACAAACATCTCGCGTGCGCGTAATTTTTTGCACACAATCATATCAATCTTTTTAATTGTGATCATCATACGGGGGGGGGGGAGGGGTTACCGGCCAATCAGAGAGCAGCACAATTTAAACCAACCAATCAGAGAATAGCATGTTTGTAACTACCAATAGGATAGCTTCGATGCCAGACTGCTCGGCGCGGTGTTGTTTAGTATCAATGTTTTCCTGCATGGTTTTTTGTTTGTGCGTAGATTTCTAAGAAGCGGGTCACGTGTAGCGTCTTGCGGGTGCGGGTTCGATATTTATAGTCCATGGATTGGATCCATATAATTACTATTATAAATGTAAATGAATGTATTGATATTAAATAATAAAGAGTAAGATATATTTGGAAATGATACTAGATATAATTGACAGCATCTGTGGTGCAGTTGGTTAGACGCCGGTTGTGTAATGAGAGACCGTGGGATCGATTCCCGCACCGATCAAATATTTGTGTGATCCACAGTTATTTGTCTCGGGTCTGGGTGTTTGTGAGACCGAAAAGTCTCTCGTAGTTTCTGATACACGACACAAGACTCGATGTTAGTGTGGGTTCAGGACTATGTGACTGTTGGGTGTATTTATTTATTTATTTACTGATGTAGCCACGGTGTCCTACTGCGCCATCGGGGCTGTCAAAATATAGTGTGACTGGTTCTGTTCCCGGGCGCCATAGTCACAATCGGATTTTGATTAATAACCCCATCTAACCAGATTTGTGTTTTGAAACCGCGACCACCGTGAACATTTTAGTAGCTACATTTATCGCAATATGTAGTATTGTCTGTCCGTACTATAATTATTGGTTGTTGCGTGTGACGAACGTTTCCGAGTATTTTATAATTACGACAATCATTATGACCGCCAGCATATGATATAGATCGCTCGATGTCATGTTTACTGTCTTACAACAATATAAAATTAAATAAATAATACACCCAACAGTCACATACATAGTCCTGACCCCACACTAAGATAGAGTCTTGTGTCGTGTATCAGAAACTACGAGAGACTTTTCGGTCTTACAAACACCCAGACCCGAAACAAAATTTGTGGTTCACACAAACATTTGTCTCGGTGCGGGGATCGAACCCGCGGCCTCTCGTTTCACAGCCGGCGTCTAACCAACTGCGCCACGGAGGCTGTCAGATGATGTTCATGGGCGGCGGTGAACACATACCATCAGGTGAGCCGTAAGCTCGTTGGTTCCCTCCATCCATCAGCCAAAGGACGTCCACTGCTGAACATAGGCCTCCCCCATAATTTATTTCCAACTCCTCCTATTAATTTAACTTTTTTGATTGATTTCGTTGCGGGTTAAAGACAAGTTAGACATTCCCGGAGACGCGCTGAGCTTCAATGCTCAGTGTCATTAAAATGCGTGCCACTGTTGATCCTGACACAGGAGTTGCAGTGGCGGGTGTGAGGGCGGGACAGTCTCCTAGGCCTCCCCCAATGATTTCCACAGTGACCTGTTGGAGGCAGCATCCAGCGACGTCCCGCGACCTTTACCAGGTCGTCTGACCACCTTGGGTGGACGTCCTACGCTGTGCTTTCCGCTTTGCCACCTATAATGTATAAAAAAAGAAAAAGTTGCCTCTACTTCAACTTTGAATTTGAAGTTGACGCCACGGCGCGTACTGCGGTATGATTGCAAAGCTGAGGTATCGGGTTCGAATCCCGGGTCGGACATATTGGATTTTTCTATTCATTATCAGCCCGGAGTCAGGAATTTGTGCCCGATGTGGCGATAGGCGCCTTATCACATCGTGGGACGGAATACAAAACTGCGCGTCCGAGGCAGTCAACATTCGAGTAACATCTCTATACGCAGGTTACCTCATGATGTTTTCCTTCACCGAGAAACTGCCCCAAAATAAAAAATAACCGTGTGGTGTCGTGGGACACCGGATAGGAACGAAGTTCCTTATTATAACAATATTAATTTTAAGTTCTATTCGAGGTATAAAGAAAATAATTATTCGGGTATACATATTTTATTATGATTTTTTATTGATAAAAATAAAAAATAACTGTCATCATGTAAACTATACATTAGACACTGTATAGCCAATAGCCATCATACAATATACATAAATAATAATAATCTTACGTTACGGACGTTTTTTTCCGGTTAGGGTACCCCTCCGCATCGTCCCATAAGGAACTTCGTTCCAAAAATCAACATATTTATAGTACACCAATACTACAATATCAATTAAGAAGCGCCCACGCTCGCTGGCTCACACCTGCACTATTCATAGTATTCGTATCACTCAACACCTGGACGACATTGCTCTGCCGCCCCACCACGCGACGAAGCGTAATAGTTCTATTTAAAGAGATTTGAACTGGGTGTGTCAAGGTGCCGAGGGGTGAAACATTGAGATCGATATGATATTAAGATGGTCTTGTGTAGAGCATCAGAAATGTTTTTCACGAGGAAATCCCTTTTCGCATCCATATAGGTATGTCGGACTCACCGTTATAATAAATAAATACATCCAACAGTCACATACATAGTCCTGACCCCACTCTAAGATTGAGTCTTGGTTGGAGTAACAGGAACTACGAGAGATTCATTGGTAGTGGGTCTCTCATATGTGAGAGGCCGTCTGGGCAGGTACCACCGGGCACCGCAATGTCTATTTCTCTATAACACCAGTATAAATGCACTGTTGTGTTGCGGTTTGAAGGACATTGTAGCCAGAGTAACTACAGGACATAATGAGACTTAACTTCTTATGTCTCAGGATGGCGATTGCAGTGTACTGTCAAGTATTGCTTTGTAATTCATGGTGTTTGGTTTTGCTACTGTCCATGAGCGGTCGTATCGCTTATCAGGAGAATGGCATGCTCGTCTCGCCATTCATTGCAATAATAGAAACCTGCATACCATAGCAATAAGATTGTATGTGAAGTCTGCACTAGGCCAGCGTGGTGGACAATACCCTCAAAGGAACTGTTGGTTTTAGAGGAGTACCATGCCCAGCAGATACAGGACAGATATGTATCGGATCGTGGTAGACATAATGGACACGTGAATTAATGTTATTTGGCAAGTTTCCACGTGTTTCGTGCTACGGTTCCACTCGTGTTGGAGATATTAGATCAACAACTTGTAGACACTCGTTATGTACTATAGAAGTTATTATGGGCCGATTTTTAATTGTCAAGTTTTTATTCGTAGAAATACCGCTGTGGACACCGCAATTCGGGGTAGGCAGAGACGATAAACGACTATACACGCTGGCCTAGTGCTGGCGGACTTGATTGAAACCCTGAAATAATTCTATATAGGTATCTATATCAGCCCATATACGTCCCATTGCAGGGCACGGCCTGCTCTACAATCGAGAGAATCGATTGAGAGTGGTTAGGCCATTTTGGCGGACTTACATACCGCAGAAATTCTTTAAAATCTGATCTTAAAGATCTGAAATAATTAATACATAAATAAATACACCCAAAGTGGCGATCCTTAGCCTCTGCCTACAGCCTACCCCTATGAGATTCAGGCGTGACGATTATGTATGTAAATACACCCAACAGTCACATACATAGTCCTGACCCCACGCTAAGAGTCTTGTGTGGAGTATCAAAAACTATGACAGGATTGTGTCGGTCTCACAAACACCCAGAGCCGAAACAAATACCTGTGGATCACACAAATATTTGTTTCGGTGCGGGGATCGAATCCACATCCTCGCGTTTCACAGCCGGGGTCTAACCACTGAGCCGCGTATACTCGTACGGCCTCATTCATAGACAAATTAGAACCTATTTTAGTTATCCAATGTTTTGTCCTTTTCGAACGATTTTAGATTTCAGTTTGAGTTAAGAAGTAGAGATGTGACATGAATGTAAAAGAATCGATTAAATAAAAAGAGTTTTTTTCTTTTTTCAGTATTAATACTGTAATTACCATAACTACCACCTGGCTTCGTTTACGGTCTCAATCTGGATATACCCGGTATAATATCGATTATAAGAAATAATAATCAATTTAAATAAATAAAAATCGATTATTTTTTAACATCCCTACTAAGAAGACGAAACATTCGATAGCTAAAATAGGTTTTAAATCTGTATGAATAAGGCCGTAATAAATGTTCAATGATACGCCCCGAGATTCGAACCCACACACACAGAATTCCACGCAACATTGCGGTTAATAACGTAATCTAAATAATTGTATCGTAAACCTACTATGTAGTAACCGGTAACATTACCCATTCGTCCTTGACCTCCGAGGTCAGGGTCACGTGTTGCAAACATCCGTCATTTGTTGATAAACTTATATACAATGTTGTCATGTAGTAATGTGTGATTGTGAAGTGGGCTGTATCTGTCGCCCACTGCTGGGCAACCGAGAGAGCTCCATTTAGGGTTTAAGTCCACCACGCTGGCCTAGTGCTGGCGGACTTGACTGAAACCCTAAAATAAATACACCCAAAGTGGCGATCCTTATTCTCTGCCTACAGCCTACCCCTATGAGATTCAGGCGTGACGATTATGTATGTAAATACACCCAACAGTCACATACATACTCCTGATTCCACATTAAGATCAATTAAGTCTTGTATCAGAAACTACGAGAGACTTTTCGCTCTCACAAACACTCAGACCCGAAAAGATATTTGTGCACACAAATATTTTTCTCGGTGCGAGGTTCCTCGGCCTCTCTTTTCACTGCCGACGTACTACCAACCACGGAGGCTGTTGTAATATCTTAATGTTAACTGTATCAGCCCATATACGTCCCACTGCAGGGCACGGGCCTCTTCTACAATCGAGAGTACGATTGAGAGGGGTTAGTACACTCCACCACGCTGGCCTAGTGCAGGCGGACTATAAATACCATAGAAATTCTTACAAATCGCTATAGTGTGCAGGTTTCACGATATTTTTCTTCACTGTTTTGGTTTAATACTAACACATGGATCAATAAGTCCCGAGACTAACAATGAAAACAACATTTTTTTTTTGCAAAATTTTTTTTATTCATTAACATAATCACCTTTTAGGGTGATACAATCGTTCCAACGCTTTTCCAATTTTTCAATACCATGTTTATAAAAAAAAATATCTTTCGCTTCAAAATAAGCTTCAGTTTCAGCGATGACCTCCTCATTTGAGCCAAATCTTTTTCCCTGGAGCATTTTTTTAAGATCAGCAAAGAGCCAGTAGTCACTGAGGGCTAAATCTGGCGAGTAGGGGGGGTGGGGAAGCAGATCAAAGCCCAATTCGTTCAATTTTGCCATTGTTTTCATCGACTTGTGGTAGGGTGCATTGTCTTGGTGAAAAAGGATTTTTTTTCTCTGCATGTGCGGTCGTTTTTTTGCGATTATCCCTTCAAACGCACCAGCAAGTCAATATAATAATCACTGTTGATCGATTTACCTTTTTCGAGGTAGTCAATGAAAATCACGCCATGAGTATCCCAAAAAACTGACGCCATGACTTTGCCAGCTGACTGCTGCGTTTTCGGACGCTTCGGACGGCTTTCGCCAGCTGTGCGCCACTCAGATGACTGCCGCTTCGACTCTGGAGTGTAGTGATGTATCCATGTTTCGTCCATGGTCACGTAACGACGCAAGAAATCTTTTTTGTTACGAGTAAATAGCGATAAACAGCTTTCTGAATCATCGACTCGTTGCTGTTTTTGTTCCATCGAAAGCAATCGCGGCAAAATTGGAAGAAACCTTTTTCATGCTCAATTTTTCATGAAGGATAGTAAACACACTTCCATATGATATCTGTGTCATCTCAGCAATCTCACGGAGCTTCACTTTACGATCTTTCAGTATAATTTTTGTCACTTCACTCGCATTTTCCGGTGTAACGGCTTCCACAGGTCTACCCGAGCGTTCCGCGTCATTTGTGTCGGTACGACCACGTTTAAACTCGGCAAACCACCGACAAATCGTTGCTTTTGATGGACAAGAGTCCGGGTAACATTTTTCAATCCATTGTTTCGCTTGCACGGTGTTTTTACCCATTAAAAAACAATGTTTTATAATTTATCAGAACACGAAACTCGGTTTTTTCCATTTTTCAAACAAACTACAAAACGACTTTACTCCAACCTCGATAACTCAGCTGTTTCTGGTCCGATCGACTTAAAATTTTGACACATTTCAAGCAAAGGTTAGTACTCTAGAAAGACGTGGTTACTGGTTTACTGCGAGCGCCATCTCTGGGTTAGTCTCGGGACTTATTGATCCATGTGCTATGTTGTAAAAAGAATACTACAGGTTATAAAAGTTGGCTTTGACATTGACATTGTGAAGGACGTGAGCCCAAGGTCACTAGTCTTTTTTATTGCAATGGAAGGCGAGACGAGCATGCCGTTCGCCTGATGGTAAGCGATACGACCGCTCATGGACAGTAGCAAAACCAAACACCATGAATTACAAATCAGTGCTTGGTATTCCACTGCGCTCGCCATCCTGAGACGTAAGATGTTAAGTCTCAATATGTACAGTGGTAACTCTGGCTACAATGTCCCTCCAACCGGTACATTTACTCTGGTGTTTGTTGGAGAAATAGACATTGCGGTGGTACCTACCCAGGCCGCCTCTCACATATGACCACCAGTATAGTAGCCTCCCCTAGCGGCCAGCATCCAGCAACTTCCCGAAACCTTGCCTGAGTCATCTAATGTAATACCTCAAATATATTCATACATATATAAACTCACGCCTTTATCCCCGAAGTGGTAGGCAGAGGCGCCACCAGGACACCCACATTTCGCCTTGCATGTTCTGTCCCACGATGTGATAGGGGGCGAGCCTATCGCCATATCGGGCACAAATTCCTGACTCCGGGCTGATAATATGAATAGAATAATCCAATATCACTTTGCCTGACCCGGGACTCGAACCCGAGACCTTAGCTTTGTAACCGTACCGTACTACGCCACCGAGGCAGTAAATATATGCAATACATTATAATGATAATTGCACCTTTTGTTCTCCATTTAATCGATCGAATTCGGGCAATTGGCACAATAGATGACATCATATGGTCATACAATTGACTCATTGCGGTCGACACCCGTATTTCAAGGTAATTTTGACTGCATTTAGGCAATAAAATTATACCAGGTATATCAAGACTGCGACCGAAAACGAAGCCAGGTGGTAGTATTTACAGACACAATGCAACTAAAAATTTCCCATCTTATTTTCACTTAATGCATGTAATACAGTCCCAATCCATCCCTTTGAGTATAAAAAAGTAACAATTATATCGGAATTCCTTTCTTATCCCATGGGAACTCTATTTTTTCGGGATAAAAAGTAGCCTAAGTGTGAATCCAGGGTGTCAGCTACCTCCATGCCAAATTTCATCGAAATCTGTTAAGCCGTTTCCGAGTTCATCGCGCACAACCGCACAGACAAACACAAAATTATAAAAATATTTTTTTGGTTCTATTATTTTAATACAGACCCCCCACATTGGTTTTTCTCATTTACCTTTCATGTACAGCCATCGATCGGTTATAAATTTATTATATGTATAGATTTTTTTATTTATTTAAAGTTATTGTACACCAGATAAACAACATGGTAGACAATAAACAGAAAAAAAGTACAATTTGTTGGTCTTATATTAGGCAATTTCTGACAACATGGGATGGATATAAGAGTAAAGAACGAAAGTTCATGTTATACATAGACAGCCTCCGTGGCGCAGTTGGTTAGACGCCGCCTGTGAAACGAGAGGCCGCGGGTTCGATCCCCGCACCGAGACAAATGTTTGTGAGAACCACAAGTATTTGTTTCGGGTCTGGGTGTTTGTGATACCGAAAAGTCTCTCGTAGTTCCTGATACCCACGATACAAGACTCGATCTTAGTGTGGGGTCAGGACTATGTATGTGACTGTTGGGTGTATTTATTATTATTATGATTAATTTACATATTTATGTTAGTCTGTATGGAATTGTTAGGTAACGCATTGTGACCAACGTAGTTTCCTTTCCTCAAAATAATGTCAATTAATCCCTCAAATCAACTGAGATTTCTGAAAACAATCAAATTTCCGAATAACACTACCATTAACTGAAATATTTCCGTCCTAATCAAAAGTTTTCATATGAATAGTTGACTGTAACGTGGACGAAGTCGTAAACATATGGAATGTGTGAGAGGGAGTATAGTGCCATCTCGCTCACACTTCAGAAATAAGACTGGGTTAAATAACATCATTGGGTGTGATTTTATTACTGGGGTGTTCTTTTCATAATAAATATTTTTTTTTTAATTGCGAAGAATAGCGAGACGAGCATGCTTTTCGCCTGATGGTAAGCGATACGACCGCTCATGGACAGTAGCAACAACACCATCAATTACAGACAATGCTTGGCATTCCACTGCGCTCGCCATCCTGAGACATAAGATGTTAAGTCTCAATATGTCCAGTAGTTACTCTGGCTACAATGTTCTTCAAACCGGAACACAACAGTGCATTTACACTGCTGTTTGGCGGGAGAAATAGGCATTGCGGTGGTACCTACCCAGGCGGCCTCTCACATATGAGAGACCTACCACCAGTAAATTCAATAATTCATCAGTAATTCCACATTCAATGTATTCCTCAAAGGGGTAGGTAGAGATAGATAAATACACTCAACAGTCAAACACTAAGCTTAAGATCAATCAAGTATTGTGTGGGCATCACAATTGTGGTCTCATTAAAACCTTTTAGTGAGACCTTTTCCTGGTGGTAGGTCTCTCATATGTGAGAGGCCGCTTGGTAGGTGCCACCGCAATGTCTATTTCTCCAACAAACAGCAGTGTAAATGCAATTTTGTGTTCCGGTTTGAAGGACATTGTAGGCAGAGTAACTACTGGACATAATGAGACTTATGCGAGCGCAGTGAAATGCCAAGCATTGCTTTGTAATTAATTGTGTTGTATGGTTTTGCTACTGTCCATGAACAGTCGTATCGCTTACTATCAGGCGAAGAGCATTCTCGTCTCGCCATTCAACGCTATAATAAAAATAAATAAAAATTATTTATTCGACTGATTGCCTCGGTGGTGTAGTTGTACTACGGTACGACTACAAAGCTGAGGTCTCGGCTTCGAATCCCGGGTCGGGCAAAGTTATATAGGAATTTTCTATTCATTATCAATCCGGTGTCAGGAATTTGTGCCCGATATGGCGATAGGCTCGCCCCCTTTCAAATCATGGGACGGAACATACAAGGCGAAATGTGGGTGTCCTGGTGGCGCCTCTGCCTACCCGTTTTGGGATAAAGGTGTGAGTTTATGAATTTATGTATTATTTTACCCAGTACAAATGCACCAGTAATGTAAGTACATACGTCTCTACCCACCCCCACACACCGTGATGCGTCGTGCTACATTAGTATCGATCGGGAACCGTCACACTGAGTCACAACGCGTTTACACTATGTACATTTGTGGGCTTTTGATGTTTCTAGTATTTTAAAGGAGTATATTGATAATTAAATATATTCTGTACTCTACTGTATCAGCCCATATACGTCCCACTGCAGGGCACGAGCCTCCTCTACAATCGAGAGTACGATTAAGAGGGGTTAGGCCATATAGCCCCAGGTAAAAGAAAATACATATACCTATACAATAATGATTAATTTTATTTAAGATAAATTAGATTGATATGCAAATGAACTTGAGTTTATTTTTGCCGTTTGTTGGCTGTGAAACGAGATGCTGCGGGTTTGATCCCTGCACCGAGACAAATGTTTGTGAGAACCACAAGTATTTGTTTCGGGTCTGGGTGTTTGTGAGACCGAAAAGTCTCTCGTAGTTCCTGATACGCACGACACAGGACTCAATCTTAGTGTGTCAGGATTATGTATGTGACTGTTGGGTCTATCTATCTATCTATATCAGCCCATATACGTCCCACTGCAGGGCACGGGCCTACTCTACAATCGAGAGAATCGATTGAGTGTTTTTTTTTTTTTTTTTTTATATTATAGGGGGCAAACGAGCATGCGGTTAGGCCATATAGTCCACCACGCTGGCCTAGTGCGGGTTGGCGGACTTACATACCGTAGAAATTCTTTAAAATCGCTACGTTATGCAGGTTTCCTCACTATGTTTTCCTTCACCGTTAAAGTGCGTGGTGAATGACTATCAATACACACAACTCCGAGCAGTCAGAGGTGTGCCCTGGGATTTGAACCCGCGACCACCGTGAACATGTTGGCAGTCGCGTCTGGTCCGTTACCAACAGGCCACCACGCACGTATTTAGTTGTCTGTGACTTAAAAGGTTTTCTAGCTTTTAGCTTAAAGTATCTAATATTTTATCAGATTTTTTTTGTTCTTGTTTCAGTTCCGTCGACGACGCGTGCGCAGCTCGCCGCGGAATATCTCGAGTCGTGTCGGAGGCACAACACTACACCCATCGAATCTGTACTGCAGCAGATACGGGTAAGTCTTCTACTGCTTCCGTGTCTGTGTCAGCCCATATACGTCCCACTGCAGGGCCCGGACCTCTTCTACAATCGAGAGTGTCATTAGGAGTAAATGTCTATTTCTTCCGCCCAACAGCTTGTGTTTCAGTTTGAAGGACATTGTAGCCAGAGTTACTACTGGACATAATGAGACTTAAAAATGTCCCGGGATGGCGAGTGCAGTGGAATGCCAAGCATTGCTTTGTAATTCATGGTGTTGTTTGGTTTTCTATTGTCCATGAGCGGTCGTATCGCTTACCATCAGGCGAATGGCATTCTCGTCTCGCCATTCAAAGTAATAAAAAAAATAGGTTATATAAATTACTCCTCACCTTTTTTGCCTCCCATCGAATCTTTATTGCAGATAAAGGTTATGTAGATTACTCCTCACGTCGTTAAAACTGATGCTGAATGAAAGTGAGGATGTGGGTTTTAAAATAGTAGAAGTTGGAACCACGCTACAGTTCAGACTGCGGAAATGCTGTGGAAATGGGTCGGTTCGACCATTTGCCGAGCCAGAAAGATAACTTCTTTTACCTACTTAGCTCTACATGTAGCATAATGTACTTACAATTTCATTAACGACATCTAATAAAACCAATAATAAAACGAGGCAAGTCTAATTGTGCGGAAATGGGCATGTAAGGGCCTTTAACATATTATTATCCATGGAAGACCCCATTAAACATGGAATTCCAATTTCACGAACTAGATGGCGTTGTCCACAGGAGTTGCTGGGCTTGTATAACACTGTAATAGTAGTTCCAATGTTTCAAACTAGATGGCGTTTTACAGGAGTTGCCGGAGAGCTCTATCGGCGGCGCCACGCGCGCTCCCCGCCTTGCGTTATCAGAATGCGCCCTACTGGGTGCAGCGCCGGCGGACGCGCTCGAGGCTCTCCTGCGCAAGGTGCAGTTCAAACGGCTGGAGATAGACCACGCACAAATCGACGATGAGGGCGCGGTGAGTAAGAGATATATAGCCGTCTCTCTCTATCAGCGAGCGCCCTGTTAGGCGCAGCGCATAATGAACCTGAGTTATAAAGTTATAGCTAAGTCCAATATCTTCCGAGACTCCCATACTTCGATAAAATATATACTAGATGTCGGATGAGCACTTCAAAAACAGCCCGAAAAATAGGGCCACAAAAAGAAGTGTGGCCTTATTTCAATTTAGTTGGAGCGAATCATCGCCAACGTAAAGACGTTTACATGCCGCACGAAGACTTTAAAATTTGTAAAAATAATCACCGTAATACCAATATTTCGAAATTAATATCTTTCTCGATAAATTAATGTCTTATAACTATTTAGTTCCATATAAATTATTTAATCAAAAATGATGGTAATGAGCTATTTGTTTCTCCTGTTTCAGGAGGCGCTTTTCGACATGATAGAGTACTATGAGAGCGCCACCATAGTGTCTATAAGCGGGCCGAGGCAGTTCGGCATCAGAGGATGGCAGGCAGCTTCCAGGATGATCAAGAAGGTAAGGTTTTATTGTATTTGGAAGAGGTAGGTGGTAGATTTGTGTGAGTTTTCGTAGGTATGTTGAGAAGTTGAGAAAAGAAATTATTTTCGATATCTTCATTAAAATATATGGTACGCAAAAAAGAGTAGAAATGTAATTTATTATGTGACATGTTTGGATAGGAAAATACGGCGACTTTGCATTAAAGTATTAATTTATGAATTTTATTATTTGGTTATCGGCGATTGCCAATATCTGCATGCTACCTTAAGGCTTCAGCTTCGACTGTAAATGACCTCCAATCGGACACTATTAGTACGAATTTTAATTGAAAATACTCACCGTAATTTATGTGGTCAGAGCGCGGAGTTGTCGGAGCTGGAGGTCCGCGAGAGTGCGCTGGAGGAGTGCCACGCGCCCGTGCTGGCGCGCGCGCTGCGGCCGCACACGTGCCGCGTGCGCGCGCTGTGCCTGCAACGCGCGCTGCTGTGCGGCGAGCCGCTGCTGTGTCTAGGTACCTATATACATCTAATTGTATCTGTATCAGCCCATATACGTCCCACTACTGGGCACGGGCCTACTCTACAATCGAGAGAATCGATTGAGAGTGGTTAGGCCATATAGTTCACCACGCTTGCCTAGTGCGGGTTGGAGGACTTACATACCGTAGAAATTCTGTAAAATCGCTACGGTATGCAGGTTTCCTCACGATGTTTTCCTTCACCGTTAAAGTGTGTGGTGATTGACTATCAATACACACATCACTCCGAAAAGTCAGAGGTGTGTCCTGAAATTTGAGCCCGCGACCACCGTGAACTTGTAGGCAGCCGCGTCTGGTCCGTTACCAACAGGCCACCACGCACTCCTACATACATGTGCATAGCTATATACCTACAATCTACACGTACACACGCGGGCACGCCCACGCGCGCGGACATAGAGAGCTTGCTCTATGATCCTCGTTTGACGAAGTTTGAATGTTCGAACGTTCGATGTCCGAAGTAACTTATAAGTTTTTTACTTCTAAAATCAATACTATTCTCTATGACACTTTACAAGAGCTCCGTCCCTGACTAAATCAAACATAATTACATTCCAGTGACAACACAAAATACCCTCATACTTATTTGCACCATACACCAACAGATGGCGCTAAATCATACTGTCTTCTTCCAGTGATAGCCTTCAAGAGCACCAGTTCAGCTTAAAAGCTCCGTCTTTAACTAAATCAAACATAATTGCATTCCAGCGACAACGCTAAAATACCCTCACAATTAGTTCCACCACACACCAACAGATGGCGCTAAATCACATTGTCTGCTTACAGTGATAGCCCTCAAAAGCAATAGTTCGGTGCGGGAGCTTCGTCTGGGCGACAATCGACTTTGTGTGTCGGATGCGGCGCAACTCGCCTCACTGTTGCGGTACAACACTACTATACAGCTTCTGGACCTTTCCAATAACCAGATACAGGTATGTTAAGAGTTTAAAAAAGAAAACTCGTAACAATAACTCAATTTGTGATTCTAATCTAGAAATCACGAACGAATATGGATCTGAATGTCTCACTGGCGCAGTTGTGCTACGATACAATTACAAAGCTGAAGTCTCGGGTCCGAATCACGGGTCGGCCAAAGTAAATAATAAAATAAAATAATAAATACACAAGCACCCAACAGTCACATACATAGTCCCGACCCCACACTAAGATCGAGTCTTGTGTCGTGGGTATCAGAAACTACGAGATACTATTTGGTCTCACAAACACCCAGACCCGAAACAAATACCTGTAGATCACACAAATATTTGTTTCGGTGCGGGGATCGAACCCGCGGCCTCTAGTTTCACAGGCGGCGTCTAACCAACTGCGCCACGGAGGCTGGACAGTGTTATTGAATTTTCTATTCATCATCAGCCAGCAGTCAGGATATTGTGCCCGATATGACGATAGGCTCGCCCCTTATCACACCGTACGACGGAACCCACAAGGTGAAATGTGGGTAGTACCTCTGCCTATCGCTTCTGGGAAAAAAGCGTGATGTTTATGTATCTATGATTGTATCTTGATATACACAGAATGAAATGAAATGTGACACGTTTAAAACACTATCCTTGTAAAGCGGTGTACGGTTACTATCGGTTGAATACGAATTTCAATTATTCTCCGCTAGATGGCGCTATTACAAATTGTCGCAGGCTGTATAACAAGAGTTTATTTATTGTTGTAGGACGCAGGTGTGGGCCATATAGCAGACGCGTTGGTGGAGCAAGCGGCGCAGACGCCACCCTCGGTCGCCACCTCGCCAATGTCGCCCAACAACTGTCCACGTGAGTATTATTGGTACCTAGTACGCCTTTTCCTAGTAGGTATTTATATATTTATCACTACCTCTTTATTAATGACTAAATTCACTGCAGAATAATGGTGGTAGGTCTGTCATATGAGAGGCCGCCTGTGAAGGTAACACCGCAATGTCTATTTCTCCCGAAAAACAGACCGATGAAACCTATTTTATTGTGTAGTGACAAATATATATTTTCAATAAAAATAAACATAATTGCGATCCAGGCCCGGAGTTTTTGGAGAAATGAAGTCTAGTCTCTCTGAAACCCCCATTTGTAGTAATGGCTGACGTGTCGTAAAATTTGGATGATAAATACATAATTTTCCTAAAAAATTTATGTACACCATTTTATTTTAAAGACGCAACGGTACGTAAGGGTTTAAATATTTTTTTTCGCAAAAACTAGGTATTTACCACCCAAAAATGAAGATTAAAAAAATAAATAAAAAAATACTATCGCCTTCTTTGCAAAATTTTAGTTGCATTGTGTCTGTAACCACTAAAACTACCACCTGGCTTCGTTTTCGGTCGCAGTCTTGATATACTCTGCATAAGTATAGGAAAGAAACTTTTTTCATTGCAGTGTTGGGTCACCCCGAGGCGCGTGGTCTCGCGTTTCTAGTATTATGGAACAACCAGCTGACCAGGAACTGTGCGACGCATCTTAGTAAAGCGTTGGTGAGTGTCTTAATACTATGGTTCTTATGAGCGTGGTGGCCTTTTGGTAACGGGCCAGACACGACTGCCATGATGTTCACGGTGGTCGCGGATTCAATTCCCAGGGCACTCACTTTTCGGAGTCATGTGTGTACAAGACTTACTTCATACCTGCGACACAAGACTTTATTGATCTTAATGTGGGGTCAGGACTATGTATGTGACTGTTGGGTGTATTTATTTATTTATAGTAAATCATCACGCATTATAACGGTGAAGGAAAACATCGTGAGGAAACCTGCATACCATAGCAATTTCTGTGGTATGTAATGTCTGTCAACCCGCACTAGACCAGCGTGGTGGACTGACTGAATCGTACTCTCGATTGTAGAGGAGGCCCGTGCCCTGCAGTGGGACGTGTACGGGCTGATACAGTACAGTACAATGGCTCTTAAATGGGCGGCATTAGAATTTATCAGGGACTCGAACCCGAGACCTCGGCTTTGTATCGTAGTAACAATAATATGTAAATATCTAACAATTTTCCAGCGTTGGTCATCATCTCTGTGCGTGCTCAACATCGGTCGCAACGCTGTCTGTGCGGAAGGCGTTCGGGCTCTTTGTGGCGGAGCCCTAGTGTCGCTAGGGCTCCAGGCGGCGCGCCTCGGGCCGGATGCGGCGTCGCCCCTCGCTGATCTGTTAAGGACTTGTACTGCGCTGCAGGTAGGTCATTCACTCAGTCATATATTCACTCATTCGTTCGGTTGAAACTCAGTTGAATGAATGATTGATTCGGTCAGTTGGAGTGAGTGTGAGTGAGTCATTCACACTGAAGTTAGTAGTAGATCAAATAGTAAGGCCAAGGTATTGTTTGTACTTAATTGGCATAATTCCATAACTTATACTATAAAGCAACTATGTACTGCATGCACACTGTAAAAATATAAGTTAGTCTTTTAAGTGAAATTGTAAAATTTCTTAAGACAATAAAGATTCTTTAAACCGAAATTGCACAAACTTTGCCCATAACATTGACTTTGAAAATGTCAATCTCATACATTAGCAATGTCAAATACGTCACAAATTTATGGCGGTGGCATTCACTCACTCATTCATTCATCCATTCACTCAATCCATATTTATATTTCTAGAGGCTAGACCTACGTGACAACAGACTGGGCAGCGTCGGTCTTCAAGAAATCTTCACCGCGATGAAGGACAACACCACGCTCACACAAATCGACCTCGACGATCCAGTGGTGAGTCACCACTAATATAACCCTACTGTCGGGGTGATAAGACTCACAATTCCTTGCAGGGGTGCGGTGTGAGAATTATATTGCACCTAACTTCACAATAGTGATCATCGCCAACTTCAGTGTTTTGTGACGTGACCTTACGCTGATATAATTAGGCGAAAGTTTGTGTATTAGTTTGTTACTTCACGCTCTAACTGCTGGACCAATTTTGATGAAATTTGGCATGGGTCTAGGTGATATCCTCTGTTCACACAATACACATACGGCCTTATTAATAGACAGTTTTTAAACATATTTATTTTATACTCTTTATTGTACATATCTAGTTACATAGGAATGTGATACCAATAAAAATTAAAATAATACAATTTTAGTTATCGTATGTTTTGTCACTCACGAACGACTATAGAATTCAGTTTGAGCGAAGAAGACAAAACATTCGATACTAAGATAGGTTTTGAAACTGTCTTTTAGGCCGTTAGTACGTTTGTGTCTGAGGCCCGAGCTCACCACCTTATATAAATGTTGTAGGAGGAACCAGCTGCGGCTCCAGAAGGAGTGGAGAGCGAGACGGCAGCAGTAGCCCGTCTCACTCGCGCGCTGCGGTCGCGGTGCGCGCGCAACGAGCCCGGCGCCGCGCACCAGCACCGCAAGATCAGCCTCACCTGCAACACTGCGCATGTGCTCAAGGTACGCGAGATTTAGTCAGTTAGTCATATAGTCAGTCAGTCAGTCAAGACAATGTGTCAATGATCTCGGACCCGCGAGAAATTACAGCCGAGCCTTACTGCGCACGTGCTTAAGGTACGGGAGATTTAGTCAGTTAGTCATTTAGTCAGCCACAGATTACAGCGGAGCTATAATACTGCGCACGTGCTCAAGGTGAGGGGGGGGGTTACTCATGTAATCATTCAGTCAGCCAGTCAGTTGCTGATTCATTCATTCACTCAAATGCTGATTTGTGCAACCACGCACTTATATTTTCAATCATTCGCTCATTCGTTCGTTCATTTCATTGTTGGCTCATTCAATAATTTACCGACTTAATTATTATTTATTTTTATTGCTCCCTATTATACTCAACTACTCTGCGTTTTATACTCATTCTCAATTTTAAATTCTGGTGCAAAGTTGTGCCTTACCTTACCTTATAACACTACAAAAATATAAAAATGGTACTACAACATGTATTTGTTCGCAGGCGCCGCTGTGTCCGGAGGAGGAGCGGCGCGGCTCCCGCCTGCGCTCCCCGGCGCCCTCCCCCGCGCCCTCCCCCGCACCCTCCCCCGCCGGCAGCCCCGTGCCCGCGCAACACGCATCGCGCTTCTCGGTATCTACATATACATAGCTCACACATATGAAAAAATAAAACATGATTCTTTGACCATGGTCTTATGACTGCAGAGCGCAAAACACATTTACTATGCAATATTCGATTGAAAGAAGTTAAGGTCATTGAATAAATGATCGGTGACTGGTGGTAGGTCTTATATGTGAGAGGCCGCCTGGGTAGGTACCACCGCAATGTCTATTTCTCCAACAAACAGCAGTGTAAATGCACTGCTGTGTTCCAGTTTGAAGGACATTGTAGCCAGAGTAACTACTGGATATAATGAGACTTAAAAATCTCTCAGGATGGCGAGTGCAGTGGAATGCCAAGCATTGCCTTGTAATTCATGGTGTTAGGTTTTGCTACTGTCCATGAGTCGTATCGCTTACCATCAGGCGAATGGCATGCTCGTCTCGCCATTCCTTGCAATAAAAAAACAAAGAACTTACCGTCTCAATACAACATAATAATAATAATTGTTACAGGTGACACGGGTGACTCCGGACAGAGAGTCTTCCACGGACAGTTCCAGTCCATCAACTCCCACCAGGCCTACCTACTGCCCCACTCCATCCAGATTCAAAGTTGTACAGGTAAATACAAAGCTAATATCAGAAACTACGAGAGACTTTTCGGTCTCACAAACAGCCAGATCTGAGGTAGGTGGATCAAACCCACGGCCTCTCGTTTCACAGCTGGCGTCTAACCAACTGCGCCACAGAGGCTGATAACAAACACTAGCATAGAAACAGGCAATATTTGGGCTCAATCGGAGTGTTACATAATGTGAAACATCACGCCTTTTTCCCAAAAGAGGTAGGCAGAGGTTCAACCAGGACATATTTCGCCTTAGGTGTTCTGTTCCACGATGTGATTGGGGCCGAGCCTATCGCCATATAGGACATAAATCCCCGACTCCGGGCTGATAATGAATAGAAAAATCCAATATAACTTTGCCCAACCTGGGATTCAAACCCGATACCTCAGCGTTATAATCGTACTATAGTACAACTACGCCACCGAGGTATTTTCTAATTTTGTGTATATCAGATTTCAAACAATCTAGCGTAAATTTGTCAAATGACGAGAGGTAGCATTCTCGCGATGGTTCATTTGTATTATACTGTACACACTATCAGGCATTCAATATGTCACTATAACAATACTAATTAAATAACTCACTTTACTTCCAGGTAGCAGAACCACCTCAAATCCAAGTTCACCCAGCTCAGCCACGCCGCAGCACATCAAGATTCTCAGTGACTAGAAACTACGACACCATTTACAACCCCACCGTTTCACCCTCACCCTCACCGACTCCGGTCCAAATCACCTACCCCGAACGACAGACACCCACACCGGAAGCTGTGAAACCTGTAGCTTTACCAGCTCAGGATGTCAAAACACCTGGTATACAAGATGTGAAAACACCTTATGTATCAGGAAGTGCAGTGAAGTCAAATATAGAAGATAAATTGACAAGTCATAGTGTCCAAGATGTAGGGAAAGTTACAAAATCGAGTGAGAGAATACAAGATTCAGTGAAAGTGATAAAATCTGATAGTGTACCAGAATCAGCGAAAACAACCACACATAGTATAGCAGAAAGTGCTGTAAAATTAACTAAACCTGCTGAAAGTATACCGGAATCAGTAAAAACTACTCGTAATATACCAGAATCAGCTGTGAAAACAGCAACTAAAAGTCATAGTAATCCAGAATCAGTGAAAGTAATACCGATACATAATATACCTTCAGTAAACATTATAACGCCTGATGTAAGTCCGGTTAGTATAAGCACAGAGCCCAATAGACATATAATTGCAGTGATACCAGAAAACGCAGTGAAGGTAGCAGTACCTACAGTTTCACCCACACCAAGACAAGAAGCGAAGAGTGATAAGATTGAGCCCGTAAAGTCCAGTACAGTACTGGTCAGCGGGTCTCCAAGTCCAAAGAAGATGATGCCTTCAGAAGTTGCTAAGAATGTTGACAGTAAAGTCGATGTGGGTAGTCAGACAAATATAGAACTGGAAATTGATAAATTGAAGGAAGAAAAACTAGGTGAGCAGCTGAAAGAATTAGTCAAAGAATTGAAAGGACCGAATCAAGTTGGGATCAAAGATCCTTTGAATATTAAAGTTACGTCGAGTGGGACCAAAATTGGACAAGGGCCTGTTATACCCGTACTAGTACCTGAAACTAAAATAATACCTGGGCCAGGTCCAGAAATACCCAGATCTGCGATAATAGTGTCAGAAATTAACTCAAGATTGGAGAAACCCGAGATTAGTGCGATGGACATTGAGACTGATAGTTTTAGTGTAGTGAAAGAGAAGACTTACAGCGATGCAGTCAAACAGTGTTGTCAAACGGAGAAATTGACTCGTAGTGAAATCAGTGATGTAGATAATAGAATGAACAGTGTTCAAAATAAAAACGTCGAAATTAATGAAGAATGTTTCAAAACTGACGATGTGAAACAGGACACTGCTATGAAACAGTTCGTGCAGTTGACGGAGGATCTAGGTAATATTATAAAGGAAATGCGCGATCTATCAACGAAGAATAAAAAAGAATTAGATAGTGAATATGTAAATAAATTTGACAATGTACCTGCAAACATACGGGATAGTGTAGTACTTAAGAAAAATAAAAGCGAATCGAGTTTAGACAGTCCGGATTTGGAGGTTTCCCGTCTAATGAACAAAAGGTTGACTGGAAGCTCGTTTTGCGATAGCAGCTCGTCGCTTGAAGTGTCAGGAAGTTCTGTAGAAAGCTTGAACGACAACCCTCAGGCCGCCAAGCCGATCATCATTCAACAGTCAGTTGAGTCGGATACAGAATTGGATAGACGAAAAGCAGACATAAGATTGTCTACGGAAAGCAGCATTGAGTCTACAAGCGATGTTACGCCAGTAAACAACTTTCTCAACACATCAGTCAGTTCTAACGAGAGTGTTTCACCGATATTCGGAAAGATTACGAAGATTCACGACTCGTTGTCTAGTTTGGAGGCAAGCGTTAGCTCTTTGGAATCGGCTAGGCAGGAGAAACTAATGGTGACGTCAGCAGACTCAGGAATAGAGTATTCGTTACAACATCCTTCTGAGAGCAAAGAGGACACTTCATCAAACGAAGGAACGCTTACAAACAATTCAAGTTTGAAAGAGACTGTCAAGAAAGACGGGTGTCCGATACAAGAAACACTTACTTCACCAAAAAGAGCTTCAAGCTTGCTAGACGTGCCTGCTTTGAAAACCAAAGGCTTGGAGCGGATGAGAAAGATATCCTGGGTGGCCCCGTCATCAAGCTTTCATATACCAAGACCAGATACTGATAGGGAAGCAAAACCATCACATTTGGAAAAACTATTGAGTCTCTTTCAACATCCAACAAGTTTGTTTTCAAGGAATTCCCAAAGCGATGACGAGAGGAAATCCAGCTCAAACACACCGCCTAGAAAAGATTCTTCTTTAACAAGCTCGTTCTGGTCTTGGGGGAGTACTGTTGAGAAAGACAAAGATGATAGAGATGACAGTTCTTCAGAAGCAACTGATTCAACGCTTTCAGAACGAGTACAAGTGTCCTACGTAGATGAATCTTTTTCAAGAAAGCTTGATAGTAAAACTCCATCAACAGACACAGATAATACTCTTAGCGAGTTCCAGTCTTTCCCCACGCATGCTGACACGGAAACCGACGAGAAATGCAAAGTTACCGAAATAACCACCGATGAAAATTTAGTACAAAAATGTTTAGTTTTAAGCTTAAAGAGTGAGTGCTCTAACGGTAATAGAGATCTTACTAAGCCCAACGATAATAAACCGGTTTGTGACGATAATAATAAGAATACGGGATGTGACGACACGCAAGAAAGTAAAGAGGTTAAGTTAGATGATAAACCGGAAGCGGTGAGACCTAGGTCTTTTGCCGCGGTATTAAAGTCCTCAGGGTCTGAAAATTCTTTGGATAAGCAAAACAGTCCTGAAACAGGTCAGCCAGTTGATAAACTACCCAGTAAAGTTATAAGAGGGATTAAAGAAAACATTAGTCCAGAAAATACTCTAACATCAAGTATGAGCAATACTAAAGCATTAGCTTTTGAGTTAGCAGAGAGACAAGTTAAAAACCAACCTATAGTGAATGCTGTATGGGAGCTATCAGCACCGATGCTAGACAAACCTGAACTTAAAGCTGAAGACAATAAAATGCAAAGTGATTTAGCACCTATAGCGACCATAGATGAGACATGCGATGAAGCGGCTGATAATAACATACAATTGGACTACATAGACGATGAAAGACCCAATCAGCAAAGTACCACTGTGACGTCAGACCCAGATAAAAGGATACAAGATATGGAAACAGTAGATTTAGGCAAAGACGCTCTTTCTTACCTAATTTACGAAAATCAAGAGTTTGAGCAATCTAAAGCGCAGAGTTCGTTAGCCCAAGAGTTAGAGGAAGCGGAGTTAAAGGAAATAATAGATTTGTCACCAGAATTAATTATTGACGAGGCCGTAGAAGTACCAGAAGTGTTCACAGCTAAAGAAATCATAGGGCTTAAGACATCTCCAGTGATTCCTGAACGGGCGAAACTCAAAAAATCTAATTCACTAGAAGATCTGTCCCAATTGAGCAACGAAGGCGAAAAGTCAGGTCCTAAACCGAAAACTATAGTATTCAAAGTGCCCGAAAGCACGACGCCGAGAGACATACCCGAAAGACGGACCAAGCTGCGCACCCGAAGCGGTTCTAGCCCGAAATCCTTGCCCGAAAGCCTTAACAAACCGTGTCCTTTGGCCAAAATGGACACTATACTTAAGAAGAAGAAAAAAGTCTCTTCTTTGGGAAAAATGGCAAGGGATTCTTTGCTAGCATTGAATATGAGCGAAGAAGAGATAGCAGAGTTCAGAAGATCTTACAAACTCACTTCGGTAGAGAGTTTGAGAAGTCTAGAATCGGTTTCGGAAGATGCAAATTCCCAAAGCGGGAATTCTATAGATTCCCGGTGTAGGGCCTGTCTTAGGACTTCTCAAGAAAGCCTTATATCATTAGATTCGATTACTGAAGATTGTCATTGCGCTGAGAAACAGGGGAGGTCTGCGAGATAAATGTCGAATCGTGGACTATTTGTCGTGTGTCGGGTCCGATAAAATGACGGATGGTTGGCCATATTTCTATACGAAGTTCACATTGTATAATAAAGCGAATGTAGTTGTTGAAAAATCTATATTAAGCTATTTATGGCATAAAGATTTTTTATCGGTACCGATGTTTTGTCGGATGTATTGACAGTGTTCGCTAAAAGTTCATAGTGTAGCTCAAAGTAGCTTGGTGTAAATTTAAAATTTATCTTCCGATAAGTTCGGGTCCGACATCCGATTAAAATCGGAACGATATGCGACAAGTAGGGACGGATAAGGGTCACCTGTGTTATGAGTCACCTTTGACTTAAATTTTTGTATGAGTCACCGATGTAATAGTAAACAAATATACTTTGAAATAAATAGCTTTAAGGACTTTATTGAGGTTTTGGATTATTTTAACTCTTCGACATTTCGAAGCCTTGCCAGCTTTCATGGTCACGGGGCGGACTGAGGTATTAGTCATCAGAAAAGTTAATTGTTGCGATGACTACCTTCATTTTATAATGATAAAAAAAACAGAAATGTTGGTCATCCGAAAAGTTTATTGTTGCAATGACTACCTTCATTTTATAATAAAAAAGAAATTGTAAAAATAATTAAAAAACTTCGAAATATCGTGAAGTGAAATTTAAACCAAAACTAAAATAAAATCTATATAGTTTTATTTCAATGAGCCACGAGTGTTCAAATTGGTTTATATTAAAATCGGCACCAGTGGATATTACACAGGTGACTCATAATGTAGATTTGTAAATAAATTGTGATATTGTGTATCACGTGATTCACGTCATATACCCATAATTGTTAATATGTTGCACTAAAGTTTAAGCTTACAATTTAACTTATTGTGAGTCACCGGTGATACACATGAAAATTACAGTGAAAAATTAAAAACGATTGAAATGTATTGAAATAAAACTATTTTATACGAATTTTATCGCGATTTGGTTTAATTTTACATTTTTTAACTTCCCGACGTTTCGATTACTTTACAGCTTTCGTGGTCACGGGGCGGACTGTCAATCGCAATAAAATCCGTATAAAATAGTTTTATTTCAATGTGTAACATTCGCGTAAATCTAAGAAACCATTATGATTGAAATGTAATTGGTATTGAAAATTTTGAGAATATAAGTTTATGAAATTTATCGAAATTTTAATTGAAATAGCTCCAAATACTATATCATACCATTAAAATATTTGTTACTTCAAATATAACAAAAAAATGTATAGAAAAAGTATTCTCGAATAACATTTTTGTCCTTTTTAATAGCTAAATCAAATATGTGAGTCACAATCATGAGTCACCGTAATGTTATGAGACACTTCTACCATTTTTTCACTATACCAGTGCAAGTACCAAGTATGAATTAAAAATTAACCACGTTTGGTATAAAAGATGGATTATATTTCAAGATTTCCAATGCCAAATATATTTCTATGAAATATAAGTATTGGTTGTCACTATATTGATATTAAATTTCATATGGCTTTGTGAAAACCGGCTGTGAAAAGTAAGAAAAGGGTTCATTTATAAACATTCATACATACATACATACATACATAAACTCACGCTTGTATCCCCGAAGGGGTAGGCAGAGGCGCCACTAGGAGACCCACATTTCGCCATGCATGTTCCGTCCCACGATATGATAGGGGGCGAGCCTATCGCCATATCGGGCACAAATTCCTGACTCCGGGCTGATAATGAATAGAAAAACCCAATATCACTTTGCCCGACCCGGGACTCGAACCCGAGACCTCAGCTTTGTAACCGTACCCTAATACAACTACGCCACCGAGGCAGTCTTAATTAATTAATTATTATTCTAAATTAGGTATTTATGAATTGTTCTGAATTAAACTTGTTTTGAAAAGAACAAAGCTAGAGTTTCTTGCCCGTTCTTCTCTGGCGAAAACAGCCTTGTGAACCGGGTGGTAGTGGAAAAAAGTGACTGAATCTAAATAATGTATGACATTTCATGGGTTCAATAAATATTTTCATTTTTTTTTCATATCGTTACGTGTGGCGGCCAATACAAAAGTTATTAAGACATTCATAACAAAAACTCTCATAATAAAATACAGGGTATATCAAGACCGCGACCGAAAACGAAGCCAGGTGGTAGTTTTAGTGGTTACAGACACAATGCAACTAAAATTTTCGCAAAAAAAGCGACAGATATTTTTTTGCATTTTTTTAAAATCTTCGATTTTAGGTGGTAAATCCTTAGTTTTTGTGAAAATAGTAATTTAAACCCTTACGTACCATTGCGTATTTAAAAATAAAAAGCAGTACATAATTATTTTGAAAAAAATATGTATTTATCAACCAAATACGATGTTATGTAAAAAATTACGAAAAAAAAGTTGTCGATTTTTTTTGCGAAATTTTTAGTTGCATTGTGTCTGAAGTCACTTATACTACCACCTGGCTTCGTTTTCGGTCGCAGTCTTGATATACCCGGTATAAAGGATAGAAATCGTGATCAGAAATGTGTGAATGATATGTAAAATCAATTTAGTGGCAATCAATATAATTAATGTATTAAAATTACGCCCCAAATGTCTGGTGGACTATGGTATAATGTAATAAAATAACCAACCAATAAGTAGTTTCTTCTGTCGCAACGTGGACGCTTATAATTGGGTATTTTACTATAAGAAAGAAAAAATCTAAAAACTATAAATGTATATAGTAGAGCATTAAGCAATAAGTATATGTTAATTTCAGTTTTTATTTCCAAGGAATAAATTTTATAATTCGTTTTGAAAATTTCAATTTTTTTATCTGTCCTAAAAATATGTGAAACGGCTGCCGCCATGATGGATAACGATTCCGTAAGATTGACGTCATTCCGTAAGTAGAATACCCCCTCCGGTGTCCAAGAGCTCATACAAACACAGGTTGTTTACTGGTTGAGTGACGTATCATTTTAAAGGAACATGGCGCCTAGCGTTTTCACATATTTGCGCGCATAAATTTAAAATTTAAATTTTAAATGGTTTTTTATTGGACTTGCCGAGCGAATAAAAATTTGATATTTTTTTAAATAGTTTGTCTTAATCTTAGGAACAACTTAAAAGACTTTTTGAAAATAGGTAGAATACCCAATTATAAGATCTTATGGTCTTCCGTATATTATTTTGTATGAAACAGCAGATTTTTATCGCATTTTTAGTGTTTGTTCAAAAGTTGTTCATTGTAATGAGTTCTGCATTACTTTTTCGGCTTACACTCTTTCTGCCTATCCCAGTAACATTTCTCCTCCCTCCGACCCCTAATGAACCTCATAAGAAGGGTTACACATCTATAGAAATCATAACTTTTTATTATGAGTGATTTTTGAAACATTTAAACTTCGACGGTACCCGCGAACAAAGCTGTATTTGAAATATTAAGGAATATACTAATAAATGTGTTTTTAAAATCGATTAGCTACATCGTTAAGAGATTAAAACATATTTAGTTTCATGGTATTTTTGCATGACAAATAAAAGTTGATAACAAATTGAATATCGTTTTTTATAAATACGACGTTTTTCGTGGCACCCCTTGAATTATTTTAAAATTACTCATTTGTATAACTTTTTGTCACAATACGGCTAAGGTCGCGGTGGAAATCTGCAGATGTTAGCATTTTATGTGCTTGATAATGATTGAATACAATAATTTGATCTGTGTACCAAAGTCCACCATACATAAAGGTGCAAACAATATGCGATTTATTGTGATCTCAAAATGCGATTTTTAATCGATCGGTGTTTAAGGACTGAGAAATTGTTTAATTATAAAATTAACGCGTTTAAAATCACTAACGTGTAAAAATAAGGTGTCTTTTTTGGAATTGTCTTCGAATAATGCTAAAATTTAATTGAATTGAAATAAATTACCGACTTTTTGTACTGTACTTGTATAGGGAAACAACGGAAATATTAATAGTATATGTACAGATAATCGTTTGAAAGATTCATGTTCAGAATTTTATGATAGTTAAGGCGTTTTTGGCGGGGTCGTTTCGGTCTGCGATTTTGTGTCGCTGCGATTGTCGGTTGATTTTAAATCGCATCGACTAAAAGTCGCAAGTCTGCGTACCCCGCGTCTATGTATTAAATTCAAAAACTATATAAAAGCTAATTAAGTGTTAAAACAAATCATAGAAGTCGATATCAGGTTGATATTTTTTTTTCGCCTATTTGTAACGTTTTTTAAGTATCAATTTTATTTTATGTAGTCAATAGACTACGATTGAAAAATATTTGTTTATAGTTCTTATTTATACGAATATGGTTAATATGTATTCATAATATTCTACTTGAGGAACAATTAAAGATTAGATCCTTGCTTGAAGCGTAATTATTTAGACAACGGATTCGTATTGGCCTGTTCCAATCAAATAATATGGTTAAATAACCTATACATTGAATTTGGACATTCGTCTAATTTAAATGAGCAATACCATAACCAGTGCCCCTAGCCGGAACATTTTGCAGTATCGTAATAGAATAGTAATAGTAAAATGTTGTATGGAAATTTAAACAGCGCCATTGTGTGCGTATTTGGAACTAAAATATAACAGCGGGAACCGTTTACGATACTATACGAGTATTACTATACGATACTTCAAAATGTTCCGGCTAGGGACACTGAAAAAGAGACTTGGGTCTTACTAGCACCGTATGTAATTTATTTTAGTTATAATGCTTCTATTTACCTCTTATAACAATTAAAAAGATAGCGAATTTAGTTTATCTACCTAGTAGAACTTTTTGTATTACAATGTCATAATTGGGTATTTGACTGTTGTGGCAATAAATTATAAAATGTGTTGCATATGATAGCTTTATGGTAAACAATAATTATAGGTATTTTTATTTACATTTATCTAAATTATAAATATTTAAATTGTCTAAAATAAGTTTGCCATTTTTTATCTGTTGATTAAATGTAACAAAACACGACAAGCTGTCATTGTGCAGCGTGTGATGCCACTTTTTACAATTTTCATTCATCTCTGCCACTAAGATCATTCACCATTTATAAAGCGTGACGTAACTTTTTCAAAGTCACGTGACCTACCGTTTTGGTGACATATATGATGATAAAACTGAAAAATATGTTTATTAGTTATAAACAACTCTTTAAAAATAAATTAATAGTTTGAAGAGGTAAAGAGTGATTAAATCTAGACTTTAAAACACTTTTCAGAAATTAGTCAAATAGCCAATTCCCCAATGAAGGATCGGTTATGTGAGCAGTGTTCTATGGTAATTATTGCAATAAAGGCCTTACTCGTAGACAATTTTTAAAACCTATTTTATTTATAGAATTTTTTGTCCCTTTCGAATGACTTGTGAATTCAGTTGGAGAGAAGAAGACAAAACATTTGAAAACTATAATAGGATTTAAAACTATCTAAAAATAAGGCCGTGTTTTTGGCTTATATATTTATGGTATAGTATATTGATGCTCTTCCCGGCTAGTTGGTTAGAAGCTGTGAAACGAGATGCTAAAATCCCGCACCGAGAGTTTCTGTGAACAATAATTATTCTTCGCTGGTCTGGGTGTTTGTGAGCGCGTGCTTGTGTGGAGTCAGGACTATGTGTGTGGCTGTTGTGTGTATTTATTTAATTTTTGTGCAGCATGGCTGATTAGATAAAATGATGTGTTCCTCAAGGAAGAATTACTAAAAGTTGATTAACATGCTATTTCACCAAGTATCTAAATACTCTGTAGTCTTATGACTACATTGATAAATGTAGTGTTGTATTCTACGTTTATATTTGTAGTCTTATTATGACTATTATTAGTCTTATTTGTAAAAAATACTGTATAAAATGAAATTGGTATTTAAAAAATCTTCATACGTAGACTATATTGAAAATTATGTATTTTTTTTTGTATATTATATCGAAATATGTTTTGACCTGTTTTAAATTAAGCAGTTGTGGATTTTATTTTGCTAACGTTTCGATATTATGGCAGTCCGTGGCTCCTGTATGGTAACAAGTGTATCATTTCGGTGGGTAGGATGTAAAATTCTGTAGAAAGTTCTAGAACTTTTTGTAGTATGTCAAGCTGTGTGTAAACAGTATTGAGTACCGGTTTAAACGACTTTGCAGTGATTGTTGGACATCATGACTTATATTGTCTTAATGACGTGCGCAGTGCCATGCAGTACTTAGTAATACATTCTGAGTTGTGATTATGTGCAGGCGTCAGGCTTACCATCAGGCGAGCGAACTGCTCATCTCGACATTCTTGCCAAAAAGTAGTAATAGATACAGAAAACCGCGTATATGTAAGGGTAGGTAGAGATTATGGACATTGCTCAATATATGTGGAAATGATGAGGGCAGTTGTAAGTTTAAAATGTAGGGTAGTTGCACTAATTTGTTGCCTCATTCAGGGGCTACCTACATAGAAATCGTTACTCATGTACTTCTCTTTCGGGTACCAGTCTAGCAACTTTAAGTTTATTTTCGAAATAGGATAGGATACCGAGCAAGATTATGACTATGATCGATTTTCTTTATTTTGCATACAAACACAAATACCATTAAAATGAAACATTTCTGTGAAATCAGTATTAAAGTAGCTTGTCACGTGAGGCAAATATTAGTACTTAAAGGGTAGGAGCGTAGTGGGGACATCATGCTGTCTTTTTCACACGCCCAAACTGTAATGCATGTTAAGACTAGTGACGTCACTTTCTTTGTTTTGGATCCCTTTTCTTTCTGCAAGATTGACTCTTAATTGTAGGATTCATGAGTATTTTTTTCGGGTCTGGGCGTTGTCGGACCACCAAGCAGTTTTTAAAACACGAGACAAGACTCGTTTCATATTCTGGGGTCAGGGCTATGCGTGTGACTCTGGGTGTATTTACTATATCATATTGTATTACGAATCAATACCAATGCTTTACAATTCGAAGATAACATGCCTCAATGAGGGTATATTGACTTGAATCAAATGTAGTTCTCATATGTATCGGCAGATCTCACTATATGATGTTGACGCTGTACGTTTGTCGGTTTAAAATGTAATTAACCTGTAAATTATGTAATTTTTATTATAGGAGTTATATTTACACACATACAAACGCGTAAATGCGGTATGGAAAACTTGTAAATAAAAGAGAAAATGTGCGAAAAGGCAAAAGAATCATGAGGTCAGTAGTTTGTGTCGTGGCATTGATTGTACAATCGCTAAGCTTCTTTTGACACAGTGGATTTAAAGGTTTTATTACTTTCAAGCGCTATTTCTCTATCCTATAACGGCCCCTATACGTCTCACTGCAGGCCACGAGCCTCCTCTACGATCGAGAGCACGATTGAGAAGGGTTAGTACAGTCCACCACGCTGGCCTAATGCGGTTTGGCGGACTTTACATAACATAGAAATTATTATAAATCGCTATGGTGTGCAGGTTTCCTATAATATACATTTAAACTAAAATCGGATGTACACAAGCTGAAGCCGATACGTGACTCTTATGGCCGCCACACACGTTCAAGTGCGTTTGCGCAAATGCCAGTCAGTCTCGAATCAAAAATTCCGACGAAGTTTGCGCAGTTATTTGCCCTCACACGTTCCATTATACTGGTGCAAACTTAGATTTGCACAGTTATATCGTTACGTGTGTGGCGACCATAACGCATTTTCTACCATGCACAGTGGTCGATATCTTTACGGATACCAATTTGTTACCGTAGCGCAGTTGGTTAGACGCCGGCTGTGAAACGAGAGGCCGCGGATGCGATCCTCGCACCGAGACAAATGTTTTACCGACATAAATTTGTTTCTGAGTGTTTGTGAGACCGAAAAGTCTCTAGTTCCTGATACACGACACAAGACTCGATCTTAGTGTGGGGTCAGAACTATGTATGTGACTGTTGGGTGTATTTGTTATTATATTTTATTATTACCACTCTTGTTGTGTGTGAATTGTTTGCGTTCTTTTGATCCTGGCTTATAGGAGTTGCAGTGTGTTCGGTATGGGAAGGAAACCATAAGTTAAAGAATGTGTTTAGTGATGATATTAACAAATGGATTAATGATTTGCAAGATGATGATATAATCGAAGTTCGCTGGGTGATGAGCAAATAGATCGCTGTGGAAATATTTAAAGAAGGCATAGACGTGTACTGAAGCATGGCGTGGCGAACTTATTAACAAAGACCGCGAGTACCCAGTGCGAGAGGGAAGGTTGGCTGACTGCGTAAGAGTGACAAAGACAAATATCTCTTTCCTCTTGCCATCTTTTTTCCTTCACGCTCACCTCCTGATTCGATGGACCGGCAACACATATGATTCAAGCGTTGTGGATGTTCATGGACCATCAAATTACCTGTTTGTTCCTTAGCCGAACCTATTGTAAAAGAAAAATAGCGGTACAAGTGCATTTTGTTCAGTGTCTTCTCTAGAATAATACGTCAAAGGGAGAATGCTTGAAAAGGAAGTAGCTGAATATGTGACAAGAATTGTAATGGACTGTCGAAACGATGATGATTGTAAATTGAAGCGTGGGGATGAGTAAGTGCCATATAAATGTACTCAGAGGGGTTTGAGTAAAAGGATGGAAATTGAATGATGAAAGGAAATAGAGAGGAGTAAAAAAGAAACAATGTTTTTTTCTGTTTTTAGAAAAGCACCTTCAAATCTATGTCGGCAATATCGCTAATATTCATGTAAAAATTGGTTTGCAACTTCACATAGCTAAGGGTCGACGTCTTTTTTATGCATCAAGATGTTTATGGACAAATTATTACGTAAGCTGAATGCATAATTTAGATCCACGAGAATATAAACAAAAAATACACGATAATGATGATAAATGATGGTGTGTAAGAAACAAGATGGCTAAAAAATCTTAAATGCGTGAATATAAAAGTTTGTAGCGTAAAGAATTGCATAAAATATATTATTTCGTTGGTCGAAAATGTTTGGAAAAATGGCATAAATGAAAATCGATGATTGAGTGAAGCAAATTGGGCGTTATCCTAAAGATTAGAATATGTTTATTAGGGATAACTTATACGCTTCAAAAAATAGTGTTAAAATGTAAATGTACGAGAATGGCTTAAAAAGGATGGAGTGCAAAATTTGGAATTTGAAATTTTTGTATCAGAATTTGAAATTTGGGAATTGGCATTGGAAGTTATAAATTGGAACTCGATTTAATTCGTATAACAGAAATAAACGTGATTTATAAATCAAGGTTCCTAGGGACGTATGTATTGGGGTTCAAAGAGTATGAATAAACGAATTATTAATAATAATAAACGAAAAATATATATTATGGAATCGGGGTTTGGAATTTATGAATTGACGCTGGCCAAATAAAGAGATGTCGCCATCAAATATCAGAAAGGAATTTCGCAGATGCAATTATATCAGATTAAAATAAATCATTAGAAAGATGGGATGAAAGGATACATTTGGATATAGACTTAATTATTTGATTTAAATGGATCATTACAAAATATTATGATTGGTAGAGTTTTGTCTTGCAACAGATTTTATGAACACTTCAGTTAATAAAGTGATTTTACTCAATGAATGTTCTTCTTCTTCTTCGAGTGCCTCTTCAGTGCTGAAGGTTGGCCGTCAGCTTCTTGTATTCTTCCTTGTCTTTAGCCAGGTGAAATAGTTGTTCAACGGTGCTGATACCTAATGAATGTTAAATGTGAAATCTATGAACATACAGGGTAGGGCAAATGTACAAAGCCAGGTGGTGGCTTTAGTGACTTCAGACACAACGCAACTAAAAATTCTGCAAATAAAATCAGACAATTTTTTTTGGTATTTCTTTAGCTATCGTCGTGTCCCTTTTATTTTTAAAGACGCAATGGTACAAAAGGGTTCTAATTATTAATTAAAATACGACGATATTTAAAAGAACATTAAAAAATTTTACTTTTTTCGAAAATTTTAGTTGCATTGTGTCTTACGTTATTAAAACTACCCCCTTGCTTCGTAATTCGTTTTTGGTCGCAGTCTGGTTATACCTGATCTTACTCAGCTTGTGTATATTCATCTTCTTGGTTTTGAGCAGGCCAATATTATTAATAGGTCAAGGCAATTCTAGCTAGATATTATACAATCAAAAGCTATATGACCACTTTATCTTGCTAGTAACAAACAAATTACTAAATTGACAATGATTTTAACAATCTTATACTAAGATATCGTAAAATAAGACAGAATCTGTTCGAGATATTATGGCGGGAAAATATCTCGAGACGATTTGCCTCGGTCGGATTATTGACTTGCTTATCTGTATAGTAATAATCTATTTTCGATATCTGTGTTTTGAATGAATACGCCCAACTGTCACACACAGACCTAATTCTAATCTAATGTCCGCCCCAAGTAACAATATAACTATGCATGTCTGTTAAGTGCTACACCCCCAACCTAAGGACTCCGCGGCGCGGCGTGGGACGTGCGGGGGCGCCCGCGCATCTGCGGCCTCCGGCCGGCTCGGCGAGTCATTCGCGACACCGCTCTTAGCCGACATCTACGCATCTATTTTAATACAGTCACCAACATTTTGGTCCTTCACCCGTTAAAGAAGCAGTATAGCAGAAGTGGGACAAAGCGGAAAACTAAAGGACGAGGATACAAATCATTTTGTGAGTTTGTTCCATAATATCCCTTCATATTTCCGTCTTCCTTGCCCAATTTTGATCATACATTCATATTTCCGAGTACGAATGTGTCGGTCTAATCTGACGCAAACCGGTTTCTTATCGCATGGCCGGTCGAGTCACCGCTTGCATTGAGCGTAAACAACTATTGCACTTATAACAAATACATACAATTTTATTTCACATTTATTTTGTAGGAGTTTTTGTTCTTGTTTTTTTTTCTTATTGCCTACTATATTTATTACTTGTACTCCTCTTTCTATGCCAAAATGAGTGACACACGTTGCAAAGAATTGATAAAACTTCGTGGCGTCATTAAAGGCAAATTAACTATATTTCAAAATTTCTTAAATACGCTAAATGATATAGACTTTTTAAATGAAAATCAATCCAACGAACTTGAGTGTCGTCTTAGTAAAATGGATAGTCTACAAATTGATTTTGACAAATTTCAGACGGAGTTGGAAATATTGTCTGACAATACCGATAAACCGACTGATATGCCGCCCGTGGAAAGGGAAGAATTTGATTCCAAATATTACTCGCTCGTGGCATCAGCGCGCACGATTCTGAACAATTCTCGGCGCCGGTTACAAAGAAATCAGTCGGCTTCCGAGATGAGTGATGGCAGCGAAGCCAAGGAAAATGCATACCACGACTTCGTCAGACTCCCAAAGATAACCCTACCAACCTTTTCTGGAAAATATCAGGAATGGCTACATTTTAGAGATACGTATATTTCAATTATACACTCTTCAAGTAATTTAAGCAATATCAATAAATATCATTATCTAAAAGCTGCACTCAAAGGCAGCGCCTTACTTACAATTCAAAATTTAGAATTTACTGCAAATAATTACCCTGTTGCATGGCAACTCTTGTCAAATAGATATGACAACGAACGTCTTTTAGTTAATAACCATATGAATGAGTTGCTTAATTTTCCTCCTATTCAAAAGGAATCACATCAAGCTTTAAGATCACTGGTAGACAACATAAATCGCAATCTATGCGCTTTAAATACCTTAGGTCAACCCACGGATCACTGGGACACTATTATAATCCATACTATGATTAGAAAATTAGATAATGTCACTTTTCGCGAATGGGAAGAAAAACGTAATACTATAACAACATCGCCAACATTAAAGCAATTTCTTGATTTCTTAATAAACAGAGCTGACCTATTAGATACAATACTACAAGAAGAAACACATAGAGGTGTACAACATTTTCAAAACAAACATAACACATATAACACTGAAATAAAATTAAAAAATACAAATTCATATAAAATCACTAACACAGACAATAAAATACCAATTTGTCCTTTCTGTAAGCAGAATCACCTTTTATTCGCCTGTGAAGAGTTTAGAAAATTAAATGTAGACACACGGATTGAAAAAGTAAAAAAGTTCAGTATTTGCAAAAATTGTCTTAGGCCAGGACATAAAGAGAATATTTGTAGATTAACACATTGTAAATATTGTCTTAATAAACACAACACACTTTTGCACAAAGATATAGAATCACACACCACAGTTGCATTATCCTCTAATATTCAAAGCTCTAATAAACCCTATATATTACTTTCCACAGCACTGGTGAATGTAGTGGGTGCCGACGGGAGCCGGCATCCCGCGCGGGTACTCCTTGACAACGCTTCCACTGCACATTATGTCACACAGCACTTCGCTGAGAAATTGTGTTTACCACGGCGTAATGTAAGCTCCTCTGTGACAGGTATCAATAACCAAATTTCTTATAGTGCAGCATCTTGTAATCTAACTATCGAATCACAATCGGGAGATTATAAAATTAATTTAAATTGTTACATTCTACCTCAAATAACAAATTCAGTGCCTTCCTGCAACGTAAATATTGAATCCTTACAACTGCCGCCTAATATTCAACTAGCCGATCCTTCCTTTTATATTTCGTCACCCATAGACATTTTAGTGGGTGCAGACGTGTTTTGGGACGTCATATGTCCTAATTTCATAGACTTAGGTAAGCAAAATCCTAAGTTACAACAAACCCAATTTGGTTGGCTTGTTTCTGGCACTATCAATAAATACAAAAAATCAAATAATAATAATTTTGATAATTTATCCTCGTGTTTTTTTTTCTCAACTTGATGAAGCCTTGTTAACACGATTTTGGGAATTGGATTCGGTATCTTCAAAATATGCTCTGACACTAGAAGAGCAAGACTGTGAGAGAATTTTCGCAGAGACCACTCGACGCGACATTGATGGTCGATTTATCGTAACTATACCCTTAAAAGAGTCACCCGAGGTTCTCAGCGACTCTTATCAAACGGCTAAAAGCCGTTTATTAGCACTTGAACGTAGATTTCAGCGCGATCATGTATTTAAAAATAGGTATTTGGAATTCATGACTGAATACGAAAAACTGGGTCACATGACTGATACTACTCAGCTTTCAGAATCTAAGGTTGCTTCAAACCCCTCTCATTTCTTAGTTCACCATGGAGTAATTCGTGAATCGAGTGCGACCACCAAATTACGAGTCGTGTTCAATGGATCTCACTCAACTTCCAAGAATAGCAAAACTTTTAATAGTATACAGATGGTTGGTCCGGTCGTACAAGACGACTTACTTTCTATTATATTGCGCTTCCGACAGCATAAATATGTTGTAACGGGAGATATCGAGAAAATGTACAGAGCCATACTCGTCGATCCCTCTCAACGCTCACTTCAACAGATATTATTCAGGTTTAATCGTAACGAAGAAATAAAATCTTTCACTTTAAACACAGTCACGTATGGCACATCATCTGCCCCATACCTGGCAACTAAATGCTTAGTTTCTTTGGCTGAACAGTGTTTGGATTCTGACGCAAAAATCGCTATTACCAGAGATTTTTATGTAGATGATTTCCTTAGCGGTGGAGACTCCATTCCGTCGGTCATTAAACTTTGTAAAAATGTGGATGAAACTTTACGATCAGCACAATTTAAGTTACGTAAATGGCAATCAAATAATCCCGACATACTTAAATCTATAAATGAAAACAATTCATTTGAATGTACACAGGGTAAAACATTAAATTTAGATGAATCATTACCCAGCAAAACACTTGGTTTGCATTGGGACTGTAATTCAGATAATTTATTATATACAATTAACTTAAATTTATGTGAATACAAAAAAATAACTAAACGTAAAATATTATCTGTTATTAATCAAATCTTTGATCCCCTTGGCCTATTAGGACCGTGTACTGTTCAAGCAAAAATTCTTATGCAGAAACTTTGGATTAATAAATATGGTTGGGACGATGAAGTTTCGAAAGATATACAAAATTCCTTTGTGAATTTCACATCTTCTCTCAATTCTCTCAATTCACTCCGCATTCCACGGTGGGTATGCACATATACGGACAGCACAACGCCGATACAATTACATACATTCTCAGATGCTTCCGAACGAGCTTACGGAGCATGTGTATACGTGAGAGCGATTGACGAGAATGGCAAAGTGCACGTTCGCCTTCTAGCTTCTAGAAACAAAGTGGCGCCATTGAAGCCTACCACAATTCCTAGATTAGAGCTTTGTGGTGCGCTTCTTGCCACCAGACTACATGCCAAAGTGGTATCTTCTTTGTCACTAAAAGTAAATAATTCTTATTTTTGGACTGATTCTACTATCGTGTTGGCATGGCTTAAAACTCAGTCAAATCAATTAAAAACGTTTATCCGAACTCGAGTAGGTGAAATTCAAGATAAAACAGCCGGTCACAGTTGGAGCTACGTTCCCTCAAAAGAGAATCCCGCCGATTTAGTGTCTCGTGGGATCATGGCCGACAGTATCAATTCATGTCCCATATGGTGGACTGGGCCAGATTTTTTAAAGTCAATTAATATTAAAATTCCAATTATACCAAACACTCATTCAAATTCACAATCAGAACTCATATTACATTGCTCATCTACAGTAATCAGCAACCCATACATAGAAACAAACACAATATACAAATTTATAAACAAGAATTCAAACTATTTACGTTTAATAAGATCAATTGCCTACATACAAAGATTTATATACAATTGTAAAAATCCAAAAAATAAATTAACATCCTCATTATCTACTACAGAATTACACAACTCAGAACATTTCATATTACGAATAGTCCAACAAAAAATGTTTCCAGACGAATACAAATTATTAAAAGCTGGCAAACCCCTTCCAAAAAATAACAGATTAAATTCAATAACACCCTTTATGCATTCTGATAACCTTATAAGAGTTGGCGGTCGACTCAAGAACTCTTATTATAGTTTCGAAGTAAAACATCCAATTTTATTATGTAGCAAACATCATGTGACAAAAATTATTTTCAACAAAGAACACATAGGACTGATGCATGCTGGCCCTCAACTGCTTTTATCTTCTATAAGGCAAAAATATTGGCCATTAGGGGGGAGGAACCTCGCTAGACGCATTGTGCACAGTTGTGTTCGTTGCTTCAGATTTAAATCGAAATCGGTACAACCCATTATGGGTGATTTACCATGTAATAGAACCTACTTAGAGTTTCCATTTTTACATACGGGCATGGATTATGCGGGCCCAATCTTAATAGCAAATCGGAAGGGTAGGGGCGCCCAACTGACAAAGTCGTATATATGCGTTTTCGTTTGTTTCGCAGTTAAAGTTCTGCACCTAGAACTTCTTACAGACTTAACTAAGGAGGCCTTCCTCGCAGCGTTCCTGAGGTTCATATCGCGCCGAGGAAGACCAGCTTCTGTGACGTCAGACAACATGACCACCTTCGTCGGTGCTAGCAATGACATTGAATCATTTTTCAATAATTACTCTGATGACATTCAGTCCGAATTGAGTAGCAGAGGCATTGAGTTCAAGACCATTCCTCCTTATTCACCCCACTTTGGTGGACTCTGGGAGAGTGCGGTAAAGTCCATAAAACATCATCTCAAACGCATACTTTCTCTAACACATTTAACTTACGAGGAAATGTCGACTTGTCTGATCCAAATTGAGGCAATCCTCAACTCTCGACCTTTGACCCCCTTATCATCTGATCCTTCTGACCTCTCCTGCCTCACCCCAGCTCACTTCCTTATTGGACGCTCACTTTTAACAGTTCCTCGTCCTCCAGTCGCAGACATCAACATCAACTGCCTTGACCGCTATCAGAGGATTGAGAAACTGAAAAATCATTTCTGGGATCGATTTTCATTCGAATATGTTTCCCTCCTGCAGCAACGTGTTAAGTGGCAGTCTTCTTCTTCAACCCTTCAGCTTGGCTCTTTGCTACTGGTGCGTGAGAAGAACCAACCTCCTCTTCTGTGGTGTCTGGGAAGAGTCGTCGATGTGCATCCTGGACGGGACGGCGTCAATCGCGTCGCCGACATCAAGACTACAAAAGGAGTCATCCGGAGAGCTTTCCACAATCTTTGCCCTCTTCCAATAAATGAAGACCTTCGGTCTTCTGGGCGGAGTATGTTAAGTGCTACACCCCCAACCTAAGGACTCCGCGGCGCGGCGTGGGACGTGCGGGGGCGCCCGCGCATCTGCGGCCTCCGGCCGGCTCGGCGAGTCATTCGCGACACCGCTCTTAGCCGACATCTACGCATCTATTTTAATACAGTCACCAACAGTGAGCTTCCAGTATAATGGAACGTGTGGGCAAATAATTGCGCAAACTTCGTTGCAATTTTCGATTCGAGATTGGTGCGAACTCGCGTTTGCGCAAACGCACTAGTGGCGGCCATAAGATACAAAACTGGTGTATCACAAACTGCCGATAAAAAAGATACACCCACACCCGAAACAAATATTTATGGACGCAAACATTTATGGGCGAGGATACAGTAGCCTCTCGTTTTACAGTCTGCGTCTAACCAACTGCGCCACGGAGGCTATTATAGCCTTATCAACTTATATTCCCCCAGAGAATTTCCTAGCTGTGAAGGTCAGTGTGATTCCAGAGTATATTGATCCGAACTTAAATCGGTTACAAGTGTGAATGCGGGTAGATTGGTCAAATTGGTGTAATGATGGGTAGTCTTGGGTTGATTAGTTAGTTATTCAGTTTCCGTTGATTATATAAGTTTTTCAATACGATTTATTTTTTCCCCTAAATAATTTTAGTAAAAGTGCTTTGAAGTTTTATTTTTAATAACGCTATCTAGACGCTTCAACACAGTGACATCTATCGGTGTTCTGGAACTACTGTTCGGGAGTATCGTCAGTCAAAGACAATATTAAAAATATCATCATTTAGTTGTCATAAATTATTCCTCTGTAGGCACTAGGCTTACTTTGTCTTGTCCGTTGCTCATCCATTTTAAAATTCCGACATCTCAACAATAATTTCGGGAGTTAATGTGCAGCGTTTAAGATTCATTTTCACTCCAGTGTCGGTCATGGACTGTCGCTCGAAAAATATTTAGGCTCTTTACAGTCAGACATAGTGCGGGATTTTTGGCTCTACATACATTATATCGAAAATTCCTATTTATGCCCAGGTTATTAAAAACCATCCACCGATTATTAAAATTAGGCATGAAATTTAATAATTTAACATACATTCACACGCCATCTCACGCCTTCGTGTTTTAAGGGTAGGCAGCGATTAGCAACCGTTGCAAACCACCATGTGACATCCATCTTTCGCCCCCTTCACATTTATATACTAACCATTACATGTGCTCATATATTTACTCTTTAAATTAATTCAAACAAAATAGTATAACAGCGTTATTTATATAAAACAGAATTCGCAATGATAACTTTTACTACAGCTTTTCAATTCAGTTTCACTGCTGCAAGCTGAGTCTACTACACATTTTATAAATATGTAATTTTCCCAATATTGATTTTATACCCTACCCACCGACATAAACAAAGATTATGAAAAGATGTGTTGAACAAAATGGCGGCCGCAATCTGGCTCGACGTACCAAGTCAGCTTGTTAAGTTGGCAAATATTTCGTCTTCGTGTTTGGGACGTGCGAACGAAGTGGTCTTTATGATTTGTGTGATAAAGTAATTAGATATTTCGAATAAATGTATATTTAACTAATGGTAATATTTGTTTTCTTTGAATACCCTACTTTTAGAAGCACAAATTGAAACGCATCTGTTGGAAGTGTAGTCCGCATGGAGTATCCTATGAGAGATGGCTATTATTAATAGATTTTGATCTCTACCTAAGGATCGATACCGAAAATTGCCCAATCGGATTAAAGGCTTATCGATGTCGAAGGTGCATATAATCCGCTGTATTACAAACCAGCGCGTCAGATTGAAATGTACATAGTACCCAGAGTAACTACTGAACATAATGAGACACGATATGTGTCAGGGCGGCGAACGTAGTGGAATGTTTTGAATGGTTTGTCATTTATCGTGTTTGGTTTTGCTTCTGTCCATAAGTGGTTGTATCGTGTAAATGCACTGTTGTGTTCCGGTTTGAAGGACATTGTAGCCAGAGTAACTACTGGACATAATGAGACTTAACATCTTATGTCTCAGTATGGCGAGCGCAGTGGAATGACAAGCAATGCTCTGTTATTGGTAGTGTTGTTTGGTTTTGGCTACTGTCCATGAGCGGTCGTGTCGCTTACCATCAGATGAATGGCATGATCGTTTCGCCATTCACCGTTATTTAAAAATATATCCCAAACTTACCTATGTATGTCAAACGAAAGTTTTACGAGTAAAGCAGCTGTTGAATCTGAGTTTATGAAATGCCTAACAACGTTTTAATAGATTTTTATTATACATTAACATTCATTACAATTTTACATCATTAATTAAAGCTTTAAAGATTAAAGTGTTTGATAAAACCACCACTTCAAATCTTAATTACTATAACATCGTAAACACACTGCCTTATTCATAGACAGACATTCGTTATCGAATGTTTTGTCCCTTACTAACGACTACTGAATGCAGTTTGAGAGAAGAAGACAAAACATTAGATAACTAAAATAGATTTTTAAAACTCTATGAATAAGGCAGACATTTTTTTAGTGCAAAGGTTATACTACTACCACAAATTTGTATTATTTCAATATTTAATATTTCCGATCCATACTGGTAGATAATAAATTGTATTGGCTTTACAGTTAATAAAATACATATACGAATAACGTTTTTACAAAATTACCATTAAGTAATACTATATCTGGATACAGGTTTCAAAAAGTGCCAAAAGTTTATACAATGAAGCTTTTATGCTCGGAATATTTCTTGTTTATTATATGTAAGTATCTAATATTTACTTACCAGATTTTTCTCGTTGTGTGTTTCAAGTACCTCGGGGTCAGTTTTTTTCTAACTATCTCGACCAAGATATACTTAGAAATACAAAGCGTGGGGTGCTTATAAAAATTACTTATCCTCAAGTACCCTAGCTTAAACATAGAATGAATGTATTTCACACCATTTTCTAATCTCAAACTCATTGACAAATATATTTTTTTTATTGTGTTTTTCACTAGACCGATTGTTAGTATTTTAAACTATTATTTATTCGTTATGATTCCCGTATAGACACAATGTGAACCGCAGGTATTGTTTCGTATGTTTGTGAGGCCGAAGTCTCGTAGTTTCTGATACACGACACAAGACTTGATCTTAGCCTGGGGTCAGGAATATGTATGTGACTATTGGGTGTATTATTTAAACGTTAAAATTGATTCATTGAATGAGAACGATGTGTGACTGTGGAGTCTTCACTTGTAGACTTCGCAACAACATCAGCTAATCAGCCACACGACCCAACAAAAATGAAACAATGGTGGAACAGCTTGGCAGTACCAACTAGATTATTGGAGCTCATGAAGACTTACTATATCGATGCAGATGAGAGGATATTGCAAATGAATCCAATGAGGTTTATGTACGAAGAAAGCCCTCATTACGAACTTGGGTACGTGATTGCGGAAGTCATTGAAAGGTAAGGCAAAACTAATGCACAGTTTTTTTATTGCGACGAATGGCGAGACGAGCATGCCATTCGCCTTATGGTAAGCGATACGACCGCTCATGGTCAGTAGAAAACCAAACAACACCATGAATTGCAAAACAATGCATGGCATTCCACTGCACTCGCCATCCTGAGACGTAAGATGTTAAATCTCATTATGTCCAATAGTTATTCTGGCTACAATGTCCTTCAAACCGGAACACAACAGTGCATTTACACTGCTGTTTGGCGGGAGAAATAGACATTGCGGTACCTAGTACCTACCCAGGCGGTTTTTAACATATGAGAGCCCTACCACCAGACACCAGTAGTGCGTGGTCATTGACAATCAAGTTAAAACTTTCATTATTACAGATACAGAAAAATGGTAGAACAAGTAAAGCGACCTATTGAATTTAAGGCAGATGGTGTATTCGCTACAACGAAAAGGACGGAACTAATTCAAAAATTGTACTTCGAGGCGTACCATCTAGCCAATATTGTACATGAGATACCCAGAAAATATATGTACGTATTTGTATTGCATAAATGTGTACTAAAATGATAGTTTATCGTTTATTTACTTTACATATTTATTTTAGGTGCTAGTATTAGTGCCAAGTTTTTGCTAAAGTAAAGTTTTTATTGCATTGTGTCTGTAAACACCATATTTAAAAAAAATATGCAAAAGAAGCAGTCGCTTTTTTGCGAAATTTTTATTTGTTGTGTGTCTGTAGTCACTAAAACTACCACCTGGCCTCGTTCTCGGTCGCAGACTGGATATACCTGGTATATCGCTATTCGATTTACGATATTATGGCGCTGTTCACTGCCGTGAGTTCAGTGGAACTAACGACAGAAATCAAATTTAGCTCCAGGAAACGTCAATTTTAGTTCTCGGGACGCGCAAGGGGCGCTTCTTATCATCATAAAATAGTCATTTTTATCTAGTCCAGTATATTAAAAGTTAATGAGGATTCTTTCCTTTCATTAACAGCCTCCGTGGCGCAGTTGGTTAGACGCCGGCTGTGAAACGAGAGGCCGCAACGATCCCGCACCGAGACAAATATTTGTGTGAACCACAAGTATTTGTTTCGTGTTTGGGGGTTTCTGAGGCCGAAAATTCGCTTGTAGTTCCTGATACACAACACAAGACTTAGTGTGGGGTCAGGACTATGTATGTGACTGTTGGGTGTATTTAAATATATTATTTTAAGGTACATACCAGAGTTTAGGTTCATGATGGACCCATCGAAACAAGACGACTTACTAAAACGCGAAGAATGGTTCAAACAGCAACGCCGGATTCAGAGGCTCAAACAAAAGGAGAACCAGAAACGAATGAGACAACTCAGAGAATTGATTTTGAAGAACCACTACAAACATTATAGTGGGATTATAAAGAAACCTTACAATCAATGGTGGCCTGTGAACTATGGCTGGGAGATCGATTATTACTGGTGATATCTTAGCTTCGTGTGGTGTCTTGACTGCCAAGTTTGAAGAGACTTGTAAAGACACAATGTCACTACAGCAATCTTTTATCCTGTCGTCTTTGTATCTTCTTTCTTTTTTAGTTTATAGTTATAGTATTGTAATTTCTATTTTCGCACTACCCCATCAATTCTATATTAAATTAATCTAGTCCATCCAAAGTACATCAGGCCATTGTACCCATGTCGTCAGTATTAATTATAGAGGGTAGAGGACCCTCCATTATGCTAATGCATTTGTATCTGTTTACTATTTCTCTTTTAAATGTTGGTGTACAATAAAATATATAAATAAATAATATTCTCTTTTTTTATTTCTCTTTTTAGACAAGATTTTTGGAAAGTGCGTGGTGGCCTGTTGGTAACGGACCAGACGCGGCTGCCTACATCTTCACGGTGGTCGCGGGTTCAAATCCCAGGGCACACCTCTGACTTTTCGGAGTTATGTGTGTATTGATAGTCAATCACCACGCACTTTAACGGTGAAGGAAAACACTGTGAGGAAACCTGCATACCGTAGCGATTTTAAAGAATTTCTACGGTATTTAAGCCCGCCAACCCGCACTAGGCCAGCGTGGTGGACTATATGGCCTAACCACTCTCAATCGATTCTCTCGATTGTAGAGTAGGCCCGTGCCCTGCAGTGGGACGTATATGGGCTGATATAGATATAGATATAGATTTTGGACAAGATGTCAAATGTCAGCCAATCGGAGGGCAGAAAAAGTTGGTCCGGCACAATAATTATTATCTACGTTTTTGAAGTACCAGCGCTGCCTCCATATTATAAATACTCCAAGAATACGTGTAGTCTCAGTTCCTCAATGCGCTCTGGACCATAGACTAATATATAACACTGGAAACTGGACCAGCGTGGTGGACTCAGTCTTCTTAGCGGAAACCTCTAGTGGAGGCCCGCGCTCAGCTGTGGGAGCATGTGCTGACACAGGTATCACCTTATTAGAAACCGCCTCCAGACTATATTTATTCGAGTATCTACTGGACATATTGAGACTTAACATCTTATGTCTCAGGATGGCGAGCGCAGTGGAATGCCAAACATTACTTTGGAATTCATGGTGTTGTTTGGTTTTGCTACTCTCCATGAGCGGTCGTATCGCTTACCATCAGGCAAATGGCATGCTCGTCTTGCTATTCATTGCAGTAAAAAAAAAAACCACATCTTTATCAAATGCTTACTGGTCGTAGGTCTCATATATGAGAGGCCTCACCAAACAGCAGTGTAAACGCACTGTTGTGTTCCGGTTTGAAGGGCATTGTAGCCAGAGTAACTGGACATAATGGTACTTAACATCTTATGTCTCAAGATGGCGAGCGCAATGGAATGCCAAGCAATGCTTTGTTATTCGTAGTGTTGTTAGGTTTTGCTAGTTCCATGAGTGCTGAGCGGTCGTTTCGCTTACCATCATGCGAATGGCATGATCGTCTCGCCATTCATTGCAATAAAAAAACGTAACGATAAAATAGTATACCACCTAATAAGTAATAAACATACTTTTAATCTGTTTGAAAATTGACGAGGCGGAAAATTAACACAGTATAAAAAATATTAATTAAAATCACAGACATTTTAAGACAAGACATTATGATGATAATAATATAAGATATGAAAATTGATGTGTATACTTTACAGTGCAGTTATTTAAGAATATCATACATACAAACTTCTAAGCCATTTATTAACTTGCTCTTAGAAAATTATCCTTATACAGACTGATTCTTCGTACGCAAGCGGCCGTCTGGGTAAGTATCACTATCTGTTTATACCTATTTTCTGTCAAGCAGCAGTGTGTACTGTTGTGTTCATTCAAAGCACATTATAACCAAAAATTACTGGGCATTCAGTATTTCAAAGTTTCGAGGTGATACACTGCACCGGTCTGAAATAAAAACTATCGCTATTTTTGCGTTTGAGCTTCATTGTGCCTGTAATCACTAAAATTACCACCTGGCTTCGTTTTCGGTCGCAGTCAATATACCCGGTATATGTAAATGCAGTGCAGTGTCAGGCAGTGATTAATAAGTTTTGCTAGTGTTCTTGTTTATGTGCAGGCGTGGCGCAGTTGGTTAGACGCCGGCTGTGAAACGAGAGGCGGCTACGTTCCCGCACCGAAACAAATATTTGTGTAGTCTATAGGTATTTATTTCGAGTATGGGTATTTGTGAGACCGAAAAGGTCTTTCGTAGTTCCTGATACACGACACAAGACTCGATCTTAGTGTAGGTTCAGGAGTTTGTATGTGACTGTTATTTATTGATTACTTATTTATGTGCCTCGGTGGCGTAGTTGTATTGCGGTGCGGTTACAAAGCTGAGGTCTCGGGTTCGAGTCCCGGGTCGGGCGAAGTGATATTGGATTTTTCTATTCATTATCAGCCCGGAGTCAGGAATTTGTGCCCGATATGGCGATAGGCTCGCCCCCTATCACATCGTGTATCACATGGGTGTCCTGGTGGCGCCTCTGCCTACCCCTTCGGGGATAAAGGCGTGAGTTTATGTATGTATGTATGTATGTTATTTATGTGCAGCGTGGTGACCATCAGGCGAGTGACCAGCTCGTCTCGTCATTTCTCGCAATGTTTCAATTCCAACTCATATTATTCTCATGTAAGTATTTCGTATTAATCTGTGTAAAGGGATGTGTGAGTGATTTTAATCCCGAAAATTAAGGTGTTCCCGTGGGATGAGGAAGGAATTCCGATATATTTATTACTTTTTATACTCAAAGGGATAGGATGGGACTGGATGGAAAATTCCAAAAAAGTTTATCACGCAGACGAAGTTTGCGGGCTGAAGCTATTTAATATTTGTGGAATACTTGGTGGCCTATAGGACAACAGCAGTGTAAATGCATTGTTGTGTTCCGGTTTGAAGGACTTTGTAGCCAGAGTAACTACTGCACATAATAACACTTAACATCTTACGTCATGATGGCGAGCGCAGTGGAATACCAAGCATTTTGTAATTCATGGTGTTTGGATTTGCTACTATCCATGAGCGGTCGTATCGCTTACCATCAGGCGAACGGCATGCTCGTCTCGCCAGTCATTGTAAAAAAAAAGCATCTCACACCCGCCACTTTAACTCCTGTAAGCCAGGCTCAACAGCACGTATTCGGAGAGTCGGGAATGTCTAACTTGTCTTTAACCAAACGAGAATCGGAAAGAAAGACTGCTTCTTAATAAAACATTGTTGAAGTACAGCTTTGGACAGATAAAGCGTAAACTCGGGGCATCGATTGAAACTTGTATGTCCTTAACTGTCTTATTCATAGACAGTTCTAAAACCTATTAGCTATCGAATGTTTCGACAGCCTCCGTGGCGCAGTTGGTTAGACGTGTGAAACGAGAAGCCGCGGGTTTGATCCCCGCGCCGAGACAAATGTTTGTGTGGCCCACAAGTATTTGTCTCGGGTCTGGGTGTTGAGACCGAAAACTCTTTCGTAGTTCCTGATACACGACACAAGACTTGAATGATCTTAATGTGGGGTCAGGACTATGTATGTGACTTTTGCGGGTATTTATTTATTTGTCTTCTTGGCTCAAACTGAATAGGGTATATGACTCTTTTTTTTATTGTATTCATCAAAAATCATCATCCAAATATCCAAAATCTAGCAAACAAAGAATTTTGTAAATCCATTCAGAATTAAACAAAGTCAGAAACGTTTTAAATCTTGTAGTGGGGGTAAAAGAAAAGAGATGCAAAATAAAATTAGTGACGTTACTAATCTTAATATGCATTATAGTGTGCGGGTGTGAAAGAGACGGTAATATATCCCCACTACGTCCCCACTCTTTCATTTAAAACACTAATATTATTTGCCTCATGTTACAACTTACAAGCTACTTTAATGTTTCCACAAAAATGTTTTGTTTTAATGGCACTTGTTTCTGCAAAATAATACAAAAATTCGATGATAGTCAAATGCCCTATTCAAAGGTCGTTCGAAAGGGACAAAACATAACCTAAAATTGGTTTAAAACTGTCTTTATAACTGTACCTGTATTGTCTGTTCTAGTATTGTTCGAATGGACTTGTGGTCATGGCTATGAACGTCCTCCTGATGTTATAGGACCACATATAAGAGACTGGACGTATCAACTCATCGCTCCACATATTATTAAAATGACTGCAGATCTTATAAAGGGTATCGTTTCATACTTACTATTATTTTTTCTATTTATACATACAGGGTATATCAAGACCGCGACCGAAAACGAAGCCAGGTATTTGTGACTTCAGACACAATGCAACTAAAAATTTCGCAAATAAAATCACGAACTTATTTTTTGTAATTTTCTACTTATCGGCGTATTTGGGTGATAAAAATAATGATGAACGGCTTTATATTTTTAAAGACGCAATGGTACGTAAGTGTTGCCTAACCCTCCCAATCGTACTCTCCATTGTAGAGGAGGCTCGTGCCTTGCAGTGGGACGTATATAGACTGATATAGTATAAAAACCCAATTCGTTGCTGTTTTTTCAAAATTTTTAGTTGCACCGTGCCTGTAACCACTAAAACTATCACCTGGCTTCGTTTTCGGTCGCGGTCTTGATATACCCTGTATAATAAATTTATAATCGGTCGATGTCTATACATGGAAGATAAATGAGAACAACTAATATGGGGAGTCTTTTTTTTTTTTTTTTTTTTTTTTTCCCCGCGGGGAAAATCCCTTTACGGACCATCCCACCCCCGAAGGGGCGAGGGTGTGTCGGACTCACCGGCGCCTTCCGAGCCCAGCGAGATGTTGTGCCGCCCGTGGATGTGGACGGGCGGCCGCTGGGTCGGGTCCCTACCATAAACCTACGCGCCGAAATACCGACTAAAAACCCCGCGTCGGCCACCATCGGTGCACTTGAGAGACGGCCCCGGGATACCGTTTAACAGACGCGCCAGGACCGCCTCTTTGTGCACCGCCGCTTAGCGACGCGGCAACAGACGCGTGTTGCGTCATGTCTCGGGGGCCGCCAAGGTAGGGACGGCGGCCCCGCGTGGCCTCTGCGGCGCCGGGTTAGTTGGCGTCCCGGCGCCTCCTACGTCTCCTGTGGCGACGAGCGGGATCGGTCTGCTCCCGATCCCGCTCGGCGCTCTCCTTCTGCGACATGACACGTTCGCAGAAGGAGAGCATGGCTCGCCACGAACTCCGGCTGCCGACCATGGCGGCGACCACGGCCGGCAGCGAAAGGTCGCTTCCCACGACCGCGACGAGAGCGCTGCGCTCCTCGTCCCAGGCTGGGCACTCTTCCAGCGTGTGCTGGGCCGTGTCCTCACGGCAGTTGCCACAATGGTGGCACACGGCGGACTCCTCGGCTCCGGCTATGCGACACAGGTACGCACCGAAGCAGCCGTTAATATGGGGAGTCTGTACTAACGTAATAGAACCCAAAACAATTGATTTTAAGAATTTCTGTCTGTTTGTGCGGTTGTGCGCGATAAACTCAGAAACGGCTTAACGGATTTCGATGAAATTTGGTATGGAAGTAGCTGACACCCTGGATTGACACATAGGCTACTTTTTATTCCGAAAAATTTAGTGTTGCCGTGGGATGAGGAAGGAATTCCGATATATTTGTTACTTTTTATACTCAAAGGCATGGGATGGGACTGGATTACATGCCTTGAGTGAGAATGAGACGGGACGGGATTGGAAATACCAAATTAAGTCAATTTCAACTATAGTTTATCACGCCTAAGTTTACGGGCAGAAGCTATACCATAATATCGTGAATATTTTCCAGACGTCGATTACAAACTGATGCACGCGAGTAAGGTTCAATTGAAGTACCAGCACACCATCACCTACGAGCTGGGGATGATAGCCGCGGCCATCCAGGATTTATACAAACACATGATATACATTTATAGATACTATAGCAATATTCGCGAAATGGAGAACGAATCCTATTATCTGTATGAGTTCCTGAACGCTGTGCATACACTTCGTAAGTATTACAGTTGAATGCATTATCATAATCTACAGGGTATATCAAGACCGCGACCGAAAACGAAGCCAGGAGGTAGTATTAGTGATATCAAACACAATGCAAGTAAAAATTTTACAAAAAGAATCGTATTATTTTTTTTGTTATTTTTTACATATCGTCGTATTTGAGTGATTAAACATAGTTTTTCTAAAATAATGACGAACCTCGCTAAATTTTTAAACACGCAATGGTACGTAAGGGTTTAAATTACTATTTTTGCAAAAACTAGGTATTTACCCCTCAAAAACACTGATTTTTAAAAAATTGTAAAAATAAACCGTCGCTTATTTTGCAAAATTTTTAGTTGCATTGTGTCTGTAGCCGCTAAAACTACCACCTGGCTTTGTTTTCGGTCGCGGTCTTGATATACCCTGTATAAATAAAACTATTTTTACCCATCGCGCATCCAATGGAACAACGACGTAATTACAAAAAAGTCGAAAATGACTTTTGAATGTCATATTTAAAAGTTTTCTTGAGTTTCACACGAAGTTATTTAAATTATCATTGATAGTAAAGTAACTTACATAAATATTAAAAGATTTCATCAGCATGATTGGAAATACATTATATTTTCAACCTCAAACAGTGGCGGCGTAAAGGGGGGGCGATGGGGGCGGTCCGCCCCGGATACCAAGCACCAAGGGGTGACAACGACAACTCGACAATCGACAACAAACGAAGAGCGTGGACCACGATCGTGGGCGAAACGATCCTGCTCGCCGCCGCCTACAAAGAAGGAGTACCTACGCTTACTCTTGAACAAAAAATGTTGATCATATACGAGCGCGAAAACTCCGGAGTAAGCATGTATAGTATTTGGTGTCATATTTTAGGTAGGTGTGCTCAATACAAAACCGCCCAGGGTGCCAACCTACCTTACGCCGCCACTGACCTCAAACTTTTAAAACGTTCTCCTGAAAAATAGCTGAGATGTAATTAAGTAATTTTTCTATCGGATGAGCGACATGTTTGTGTGATCCACAGGTATTTGTTTCGGGTCTGGTTGTTTATGAGAAAAGACTCTCGTAGTTTCTTATACCCAAGACTCGATGTTAGTGTGGGGTCAGGACTGTGTATGTGACTGTTGGGTGTATTTATTTTGTAGAAGGTGAATACAACCAGATAAGGAATGAGCAACGAATGTTCTGGAATATCCTGGATAAGTACGAAGCCCAGAAAGCAGCGATGCTAGCCAGGGAGAGGAGGGGACGCAAGCCCCCAGTCATAGACACTACATTAAACCCGCGCCGTGCTGGCGTAATGTGGAAAAACGCTGAAGAGGAATTGTGGGATGAAAACTAATATTTACGATTTTACAAGCTTTTATTTAGTTCCAATTGTACGGTCGTTTGTGAAGCAAACTGAATTACACCCACTTCCTTTTTAGATTATTGTACTTATACATATTATACACAACATAATATTGACTGCCTCGGTGGCGTAGTTGTACTACGATACGACTACAAAGCTGAGGTCTCAGGTTCGAATCCTGGGTCGGGCAAAGTGATATTGAGTTTTTCTATTCATTATCAGCCCGGAATGTGGGTGTCCTGGTGGCGCCTCTGCCTACCCCGTCTGGGATAAAGGCGTAAGTTTATGTATGTATGTATGTAATATTATATGCAATAATATACAACTTTTTTATTAAAGAAATTCACTATGTGTGTAATCACTCAAACTACCACCTGGCTTTGTTTTCGATCGCAGTCTGAATATACCCGGTATACTGGATGTCCCAGAACTAGACGATAAACCAGTAACGGGGGATAGACCAAACTATAACGGTACGGTAACAAATAAATTAAAGCCCTATCTCCGATAGTTTTTAAGTTACAGTCATTCTACTAAACATTCAAAAAAAAATTACTTTGACCCATACTTTGTACCATTTTGTATTACAAAAGATTATTATTATTTTGATTGAAATTTTGCAATGTAAAGTAAATAAGTTTAAATATTACATCAAATTTGAACTAAAAACAACTCTATTTTTCAAGAAACATGATCAAATCGCTCAATGAAGTAATTGTTAATTATTTATTAATCAACTTTGACGCGTCGTACTGAAAAAATATGTGGGTACTTAACGGAAGAAAATGTATTTTGACTAAAATGAGCTGTTTCCTTTAGTTTGCCGTACTTATCTTATTTTTTAGCAACATTATTGAATGGTGTCATAATCTTTGTTTTCGAACTAGGATTCCACGCCAGTTAAATAGATTTTTCAAATATCCAAGTATGCAGTTTTAGTTTTCATCAAAAATAGTGCTCGTAACTCCTTTGAGTATTTTTTGCTATTCCTCATAGTTTCGAATTTGGTAATCCACGTCCATTTGAAAAATTCCCTTGTATATTAGATCTTTATTTACTTAAACATAAGCATCTACATACTAACGATAGGTAGCCATGTTAACTAGAATATAAAGAATGGCCGTAATTATACAAGAAAGGCGCCAAACCTTACCTTACGCCATCTATCGACAATCTATCAAAACTAAACAATTTCGCGCATGCAAAAATCGAAATATCAACTTGTTTTCCACTGTTGCGAGATAAGTTATCATTCATTATCACAGCGCGAACAGGTTATATTTATATTACTCGTCACAAACGGCGCGAGTGACCACTAGTTTATCTATTTGACTGAACAGTCATCAGCCAGCTGCCTTGGCGCGCGATCGCTGCCTGGTATAACCCTACCAAATTCCGTCGCTCCTACCATCACGTTACTCGCTCGTGTCGCGTGTGTTCTCAACTCGGTGGAATAACATTGTTTACTTTCTGTGAATTTTTCGTTTAGTGCCTTGTGTTTGGATTTTTGATTCAGGTATGTTTGTGTTTTATTTTCCTGTTGCCGTCCCTCTCTAGTGAAAGTGAAAGTACGAAAATAATGTAAACAAACCCCATTAAGATGTTTGTGATTGAGTAATGAATAATGATGTTATGCAATAACTTACAGACATTATTGAATTGTAATAAAAAGTTATTTAATTTTATGCCAATTATTTCGTGACCTGTTGAACTTTGATGATTGTCTGTCCCGCTCGCACAGTCGCCTGTCGCCATTCAGTAAATACGTTTGACACTTCTCACATGTGACGTAAAAACGGAGACGAGGATTTATCGGGGATAATTCATTTAATTTCCTTTAAATTAGAAAAATATTGACAATCTTTTTTATCGTTTATCGTTTACTATTAACCAATAAATCCTTGTAAAACACAATTTAAGACTTTTGTATTTCTAAATTGGTTTAAAAAAGCCCAATAATCACATCTTGGACCAATCTTGAACCAATCTTTGAATAAATTCATAATTTTTTTTCGCCACGCTATGACGCAACGGGCGATGGATAATACGAGCGTACGGCCTTGAATTTACTACTGCGCGTCTGACATATACTACAGCTATTTATATCTCATTAAATCAAGCATAAAGATATGGCGAGGCTTATTTTTTGCAGTTTTTTCTATACTTTTGGGTACTTTATTATTTTTTGCTTACTATATATAGTTAAGTCTTGTATTAATTTATTTAATGTTGTGTACCTCCATAGATGGAATACAAATCACAGTTTTTTTAGGTTTTCCAAAATGTATCTTAAATGCTATTGATGTGTTTTGTGTTAAAGTAGTTACATAATTTAAATTACATAAATGATTAGCAATGGACTGCGATTTTTCTGTTTTTTACTACAATATGTTTACATTAATTTTATGAAAGTCACGCGCTTGATAAAATAATAACTAAATATTAATCACGGATAAGTTAAATAACCAATATAAGACCCTTATAAGACCATTGCTATGTATTAGTGGCGGTACTTCCATACAAGCCCAAAAGCCCGGCTTGCCCTACATAATACGTATTTACTCCATATTGAATACAAACTATTACATTCAATACAACAGTCATTTATTAGAAAACATCTAGCATTTAAATTTTTTGAATTTCCCGCGCCGCGATTCAATGAGACGCCAGCGCCGAAGCGCCGCGTAATATTCATTCATTAAAACTATACTGAACTTGAAAAGACGGAGCACACAGCACATATATCTATCCTTTTCTCTCTCGTGTGCTTTTACGGGGCTTCTAGCAACGCGTGAACTGTATGGGGAAATGATATTACTCGATCGCTACGAATGTATAGCTATAGATATGTTATATAGCTGTTCACTGTACACGAAATGCCCGGCTTCGGCCTTGATGATGTAAAAACATCGTGCGTTGCATGGTCGTCACGTGATTATTTGTTAAATCAATTACATATATCTATTGTTATTAAATTAAGTTGGTTCCTTTTAGAAATTATTTCTAATATTTTTTTTAGAACAAATAATGAAGTTTTAATATTTCTTTTAATAAATTGTATCTTTTGTATTGTTTATTTCACGTTTACTGGCAATACAGCACATTTTTCTACTAACTTCATTTGTATTATGATTTATGAGTTGTGAATGTGTTTTGTTTAAGGTTAATGTTTAGTTTTTTTATGTTATTTAAACTTTTTGATACTATTATGAGTTGTATTGTTTTCTGTGATGGTTTGAGTGCGATGGTGAAAGCGTTCATTGCCGGTAAAAAGGTAAATTCATTCAATTATATTGAACAATAAACCGGCGCGAAACCTATGCCGGGTTTGTACATTTAGTAAGTCGCGGTAAATCACAATAGACATTTCTTCAGGTCAGTTTAATAAACTACGTACTTTTATTACTACATGCTCCCTTTAAAGCTATTAAACAATCGTGATTCATATGTTTTTATATGACACGTCTTGTGTGTTAGATTGTTTGGATTATAATGCTTTAATTAAATTTTCATTAATTTAGGTGGTCCTTTCAAAAGGCAATCTATTATTTTAAATTTAGAAAAACATTTAAACATGAATGCGTTAATAATAATTTCTGTCTGCAATTTCGGTTAACCTCGAAGTCGAACACGGCACCACAGAATAGTGACGGCAATAGAAATGCAATGAAAAGTTACGGATGCATGTTCACAAGTAATCTATATTAATTGTTTTAATCTTAAGATTGTGTTGAAGGTTTGCCGACGTATTATAAATTAATTTTCTTCGTTCTTAGTAACTTTGTGTTAAATAATATTAATTAAACGTAAAAAAATATTCGGCTTGCCCTACTCCAAAACCCTAGGCACGCCACTGCTATGTATGGGACTTATCTATAATCGAGGTTGATTGGACTTTATAATCCACCACGCTGGTCTATAGAAATTCTTGTTAAAACCTCTATGGTATGCAGATTTTCTTATATTGTGACAGCCTCTATGGTTCAGTTGGTTACGAAGCCGGCTATGACACGAGAGACCGCGGGCTCGATCTCGGCACCGAAAATATTTGGGTAACTTTTTTTTCGGGGCAGTAAATATCTATTCTCTAGTAGCTTCTGGTGCCCAGGACTCTTGTGGATAATGTGGGGTCAGAAATATATTTATTCCGTAGATTGTATATTTTTTTAAACAGTGATTATTACACCTAGCAGACACCCATGTGTAGTCCTGACTCTACACTAACAGAGCCTTGTATCACGCATCAGAAACTATGAAGGACTTTTCGAATCAACACATAACTCTCTTCAGTAACAGGAGTCCATTGCTAGACTTCCCCCATGCATCTATATGTACTATACGGCCTAACCCCTCTCAATCATACTCTCGATTGTAGAGGAGGCCCGTGCCCTGCAGTGGGACGTATATGGGCTAATATAGTACAGTAGGAGCATCTGTACTGCAACCTATTGACACACATTCTCGAAACCAAATGTAACACAAATACTTACAAAGTATTTGCGGTTTTTTCAGTCAGTTTTCTACGCGCGTTTACAATAGCGTAACAGTTCTTACGTTGCTGTTTACCGGGTATATCAAGACTGCGACCGAAAACGAAGCCAGGTGGTAGTTTTAGTGACTTCAGACACTATGCAATTAAAAATTAAATTTTTTTTTTATTTCGGTTAAAACATCAGCATTTTATAAGGATATTAATAAATACTGTTTGAGCAAAAAGAAATCGTTTTTTTTCGAGTTATTTATTTATTTACATTTTATATCTCAGATCGACGACTGCCTCGGTGGAGTAGTTGTATTACGATACGGTTACAAAGCTGAGGTCTCGGGTTCGAGTCCTGGGTCGAGCAAAGTGATATTGGATTTTTCTATTCAGTATCAGCCCGGAGTCAGGAATTTGTGCCCGATACGGCGATAGGCTCGCCCCCTATCACATCGTGGGACGGAACATACAAGGCGAAATGTGGGTGTCCTGGTGGCGCCTCTGCCTACCCCTTCGGGGATAAAGGCGTGAGTTTATGTATGTATGTATATCTCAGATCTATAGTTTAATATAAAATAGCTACCATGAAAAAAACATATTATATTAAGTCTATGATCACAACCATTACATTTCTATTCCGCCCTTGAAACTTCATTATATGATCAATATTCTGCGTGAAACGGAATCAATTATTGATTGTTATGTACTTCAGTTGCTAATAACACACTTATCAACTACATAATAAGGTTTAAATTACTATGTATGGATTGACGTGGCTATGTGGTGTTTTTTATATTGGCACGACAAAATAACTACAGGCGACCTGGCAGTTATACGAAATAAGGTTTTGTTTAACCACTTTATAAAATATTTCAGCAATAGGGTATTTGACAAAAAAATTTTGATTGTAAATCTAGCAAAGAAAGAATTTTGTAAATCTATTCAGAATTAAACAAGTTAGAAACGTTTTAAATCTTGAAGTGAGAGTAAAAGAAAAGGGATGCATAACAAAATTAGTGATGTCACTAGTCTCAATATGCATTACAGTGTGCGCGTGTGAAAGAGACAGTATGAAGTCCCCACTACACTCCCACTCTTTTTTTTTAAATAGTAAGTTTTGCCTCGTATTACAAGCTAATACAAAAACCGATTATAGTCAAATACCTTATTTTTTGTATCAGAAGTATTTGTTTCTGGTCTAGGTATATGTTACACCGAAAAGTCACTTGTAATGTTACCCACGAAATAAGACTGTATTTAACAACTGTCTTCCTTTGTCTTATAAATATTTTTATATGTCAATCGCATCGCCTTATTCATAAATAAATTGAGAAAGGTTTACACAGGCAAAAGCGTACCGGGTATATCAAGACTGCGACCGAAAACGAAGCCAGGTGGTAGTTTTAGTGGTTACAGACACGATGCAAATAAAAATTTCACCAAAACGGCGACAGATATATTTTTAGATTTTTTTCAAAAATCGTCTTGTTTGGGTGGTAAATACCTAGTTTTTGCGAAAATTTTAATTTAAGCCCTTACGTTCCATTGCGTCTTAAAATATAAAAAGGTGTACATCATTATTTTAGGAAAAATATGTATTTATCGGCCAAATACGACGATAAGTAAACATTAACAAAAACAAAGTTGTCGATTTTTTTTGCGAAATTTTTATTTGCATTGTTTCTGAAGTCACTCATACTACCACCTGGCTTCGTTTTCGGTCGCAGTCTTTATATACCCTATATAAATGAGATTGCGTTAAAAAAAAACTTATAGTCTCCTTTTAATCTGTTTAATTTATTTCCATTAATATATTACAATAAGTGCAAATTGATACCAAATAACTGGAATCAACACACAAGGAAAACATTACTTGGTTATTTTATAGGTTTTCCTCTGACGAATCATTGATGACTTACACACAAACACTGCATTTGCGTCATTCGATAATAAACGCTCCCGAAGCCCGTATTACATTATTCGACAGCCTCCGTGGCGCAGTTGGTTAGACGCCGGCTGTGAAACGAAAGGCCGCGGATTCGATCCTCGCACCGAGACAAATGTTTTACCGACGTTTTGTTTCTGAGAGTTTGTGAGACCGAAAAGTCTCTCGTAGTTTCTGATACACGAGTACACGACACAGAAATCTATCTTAGTGTGGGGTCAGGAGGACTATGTATGTGACTGTTGGGTGTATTGATTTAATGGTTTCTTAGATTTACGCGAATGTTACACATTGAAGTAAAATTATTTTTTACGGATTTTGTCGCGATTTGGTTTAATTTTTACATTTTTAACTTCCCGACGTTTATTTCAATGTTGGGTGTATTTGTTTTTGTTTTTAGTTAGAGAACAGTATATTCTTAAATCTTAGTGACGGTAACAACGCTTGGATCAAAGATGCGTTGTTCATCAAATCAGAAGGGGAGCGGGAAAGAAAACGGATGAGAAGAGATTTGGCATTCGACAATGAAATAAAAATATAATATTTCTTACTAAATAATATTTTAACATATTAAGAACAGGGGCTCGGCCTGGCTTCGTCCGGGTGCAGATAGTTGAGTCCAGTCCATACATACATACATACATAAACTCACGCCTTTATCCCCGAAGGGGTAGGCAGAGGCGCCACCAGGACACCCACATTTCGCCTTGTATGTTCCGTCCCATGATGTGATAGGGGGCGAGCCTATCGCCATATCGGGCACAAATTCCTGACTCCGGGCTGATACTGAATAGAAAAATCCAATATCACTTTGCCCGACCCGGGACTCGAACCCGAGACCTCAGCTTTGTAGCCGTACCGTAATACAACTACGCCACCGAGGCAGTCCACATCAACAATATAATTTTCGCAGCGCACGCAATGTATTTTAGGTAATTTTTTACACCTTGTGTTACATTATTGGAGTTTTAGTAAGGATGCCTAATTTGAAAATATAATAGCCTATGTCACCCGGGTATAGTGTAGCTTCCCAACAGTGACAAAACTTTTCAAATCGGTTCAGTAGTTTCGCAGCCTATTCAATGCAAACAATCAAATCTTTCCTCTTTATAATAAGTATAGAACAGCGATGCGCATAATGTATCAAGCTCTTAGCAATAAGCATACCTATACATTATGCTCGTGGCTCTAACACATGTTGTTTTTATGACTTGCAAAAGTGGTCAGATTATAGGCAATACTACCAATTATATTATGGAAGATACAAGCACAATATTAAAGTTATTACTCAAGATCTACACAAACTTACAGACCATGTAAAATCTATTGGCGTGTGGTGAAATTTGGAACTAAATATGAAATTATAAAAATCTAATTAACGCGTTGTTTGAAATATTTTTTCATAATATAAACAACAAGCATTTATACTCGTTATATAATATTGTAATAACTTGTCTAATATAAAATGTCAAGAAAGGAAAACTATTAATATTTTGACAACAGCGCTTTCGCGACAGAAGATCATAGACAACCTGTAACATTTTTTTTTTAACATTGGAGATAAAGCGTGAGATGGTAAACATTCCAAATTACGCATCAATTTATTTTCATTTTAAAATATTCCATTCAATGTTTACACCTTAATTGTAATAATAACATTGATTGATTAACAATCACCCATTTATATATTCGAATTATCCAATGTGCCACATTTTTATAAATAATTAATAATACATACATAAACGGTGAAGATAAACATCGTGAATACGTAATTGTAAGAAACTCTATTTGTATGTAAAGTCCTTGCACTAGGCCAGCGTGGTGGAGTGTACTAACCCCTCTCAATCGTACTCTCGATTGTAGAGGAGGCCCGTGCCTTGCAGTGGGACGTATAGTTAATACAGATACAGATCGTCATCGGAAGCTATACCCAGTTGAACCAGAAACGCTACACTTACATGGGTCCTTATGATGGGTCCATAACAGCTGTGCGGTCGAAATCCGGCCGGATACGAACTTCCCACCACCCGCAAACATTTAACATTATTTCACTGGTTATCGGCAATTATCGATACGACAATATTCTTAGAACTGGAGTAAAGTTATTATGGTTAGATGCCGGCTGTGAAACGAGAGGCCGCGGGTTCGATCCCCGCACCGAAACAAATGTTTATGTGATCCACAGGTATTTGTTTCGGGTCTGGGTGTTTGTGAGACCGAAAAGTCTCTCGTAGTTTCTGATACACGACACAAGACTCGATCTTAGTGTGACTTAGGGTGACTGTTGGGTGCATTTATTTATTTATTGATGAAAGATCTCAGGGTTTTTTGTCCTGCTCCCTGCCCTAGATAATGGACAACAGCGCTTACAAGACTTCTTTCGTGGGTGTCAGAAACTACCTACGAGGCACTTGTGGTGCTAGGTCTCTATATGTGAGAGGCTGCCTGGGTAGGTACCACCGCAATGTCTAATTCTCCAAACAGCAGTGTAAATGCACTGTTGTGTTGCGGCTTGAAGGACATTGTAGCCATAGTAACTACTGGACATAATGAGGCTTAACATCTTATGTCTCAGAGTGAGCGCAGTGGAATGCCAAGCTTTGCTTTGCAATTCATGGTGTTGTTTGGTTTTGCTACTGTCCATGAGCGGTCGTATCGCTTACCATCAGGCGAATGGCATGCTCGTCTCCAAATTCATTGCAATAAAAAAAATTGACACATTATTCTATCCTCATAATTTTTATTTCACTTGTAATGTTTTAACGTTTGTTCATGGCAAACATTGCAAGATATTTAAAGTAGATATCCTTAACCAATTGTGCCGAAATGTTGCATGCAAATTTGGTTTAGACGACAATTCATTTTCCATAGTATGAAAAGAACAAATGCGATTTTTTTTAGAATATTTATGTAACAGAAAACAATTTTGTTACGTATTTGCTAGCTTAAGTTTTTTGTTACTTTTTAACTGACTTTATAAAAGGAGGTTCAAATTCGTCGTGATACTTTTTTTTATAAATACTCTTAAGCCAAGTTTCTCCCCCGAATCGATTGAGAGTGGTTAGGTCATATAGTCCACCACGCTTGCCTAGTCCGGGTTGGCGGACTAACATATCGTAGAAATTCTTTTAAAATCGCTACGGTATACAGGTTTCCTCACGATGTTTTCCTTCATCGTTAAAGTGCGTTAAAAAGATCATCGTTAAAGAGATCGCTTTAAGCGATAAGGCCGCCCATTGTAATACCATAAATTATTGTATTTCGTCTGATTTTGTATATATATATATATATATTTTTGGTTTACAATAAAGAGTTTTGTATTGTATTGTATTGTATTGTGCGTGGTAATTCACTATCAATACACACATAACTCCAAAAAGTCAGAGGCGTGCCCTGGAATTTGAACCCGCGACCACCGTTAACATGTTGGCCGCGTCTGGTCCGTTACCAACAGACCACCCCGCACTTCTAGTCTAGATATCCCTTCCGGTGTCCAAGAAGCTCATATTAGACTCCCTGTCAAGATTTATGTGACGTTCTCCATTGCTCTCCAATTGCTCTCCATTGTGACCATCTGTCAAAAGTCTATTGTCTATACATGGACACCTGTACCCCTAGCCGGAACATTTTGCAGTATCGTAATAGAACAGTAATAGTAAAATTTTTTATGGGAATTTCAACAGCGCCATTGTGAGCGTATTTGGAACTAAAATTTCACAGCGGGAATCGTTTACTTTACTATACGAGAATTACTATACGATACTTCAAAATGTTCCGGCTAGGGGCACGGAAGTGATATACTCTGTATTTTTGTTTTTACTGTATGTATGGATTACTCCGGCATATTATAAACGTGTACATGTCTTCTACACGAAGGCCGCGATAACAAAAACTTGCGAATTAATAAAGCAAATATTATGTAGTATTTTTCTGAGGAAACGTACAGCGTAGCTTTCGTCATTCAGTTTCGATACTTTATCTAAAACGAAATAATCTTGCAGTTGCTAACTGCGTGGATTTTGCGGGCCATAGGTCAATGACACGCCAATAATGTATAGGTCGCATTGATATTACAGCCTCCGTGGCGCAGTTGGTTCGACGCCGGCTGTGAAGCTTGCCGCGGGTTCGATCCCCACACCGAGACAAATGTTTAATGAGTATTTGTTTCGAGTCTAGGTGTTTGTGAGACCGAAAGTCTCTCGTAGTTTCTGATATACGACACAAGACTTAATGTCGGGTATATCAAGACTGCGACCGAAAACAAAGCGACAGATTTTTTTTAATATCATCGTGTTTGGATGCTAAATACCTAGTTTTTGCAAAAAAAGGAATTTAAACCCTTACGTACCATTGCGTCTGTAAAAATAAAGAGTTCTGCATCATTATTTTAGGAAAACTATGTATTTATCACCCAAATACGACGATAAGTAAAAAACTAAAAAAAAAAGTTGATGATATTTTTCGCATAAGTTTTAGTTGCATTGTGTCACTAGTATTCACTACTATCATACTTCATACTACTACCTGGCTTCGATTTCGGTCACAGTCTTAATATACCCTGTATGTATGTGACTTTTGGTTTTTTAACCGACTTCCAAAAAAGATAATTGTCCACCAATTTAGGCCGTCGCGTCGGTCGACGTAAGATAATAAAATGAAGCGAAAAGTTATTTTTCTGTCCCTAATCGTTCATTTTTTTCTAAAGTACCCTAAGCACTTATCGTACCGTTGGCAAAGTGTTTAAATTTAATAATATTCTTAATCGGTTTGTGTATAGTTAAGGTTTTGCAATCAAACTCATCTTCGGCATGTTTAAAACAGAGATAAATATGCGGAAACAATATTTATTAATAGTATTATCAGGCTCCCTCGGTGGCGTAGTTGTGCTACGGTACAATTACATACTGAGGTGGAGGGTTCGAACCCCGGGTCGTGCATTTTTCTATTCAGTATCAGCCCGGAGTCTGGAATTTGTGCCCGATATGGCGATAGGCTTGCCTCCCATCACATCTTGAGACGGAACATACAAAGCGAAATGTGGGTGTCCTTGTAGCACCTCTGCCTATCGCTTCTGGGAAAAAGGCGTGAGTTTATGTATATGTATTTTATCTTAAATTTAATTTTTAATCTATAGGAACACCAAAGCAATTGTAATACGGAAACTATAAGGCGAACGGCTTATCATTAGTGTGTTTTGATAAGATAACTAATAAATACTTCACAAGAGATATCGGCCTTATACAGAGACCGTTTTTAAACATATTTTAGTTTTCGAATGTTTTGTCCCTTTCGAACAACTTTAGAATTCGGTTTGAGCGAAGAAGACAAAACATTCGATAACTGAAATAGGTTTTTAAACTGTCTATGAATAAGGCCGTATGTATAATGAGGCCATAAGACAAGAAACTAATAAAAAAAATATTTAAGTCGAATGTTAAAAAACACTTCTTAACCAATTTGCCATAATGTATAATTATTAACTAAATGTATAAATGTATAAATTGATCCTGCAGTCAAACTGTTTGTATAGTTTTGCAGGACACTTATGTAGATTATAAGTTTATTCTTTGGTTAACTATTAATAAATAAAAAAAAATCTCTTGTTTTTAAATGTTAACTATCGTCTGCAAACTTCAGTTTTCTGTTAAAGATAAAACTGAAAACATTATTTAATTGTGACGAATAATTATACCTTCAAATATTTAATCGTAAAGACAGTCAATTATGTATCGTTTAGAAAAACAGTGACCGCCATTTTGAACTTTTTTATTCAGACATCTGACATGACAAAAGCTACACAGATTTACTCGACACGTCTGCTCAGTAATAAATTAGATAATGTAAATATTACATATAATTATTTATAACATTACCCATTCAGTATTGTACTGTATCAGCCCATATACGTCCCACTGCAGGGCACGGGCCTCCTCTACAATCGAGAGTACGATTGAGAGGGGTTAGTACACTCCACCACGCTGGCCTAGTGCAAGGACTTTACATACCATAGAATTCTTACAAATCGCTATGGTATGCAGGTTTCCTCACGATGTTTTCCTTCACCGTTATAGTGTGTGGTGATTGACTATCAATACACACATGACTCTGAAAGTCAGAGGTGTGCCCTGGGAGCCGCGACCACCATGAACATATTGGCAGCCGCGTCTGGTCCGTTACCAACACGCCACCACGCAATTGGTGTTACATATTATATCTTGAAATATCGTGGATTTAGTTTAATTTTTACACATTTTAACTTCCCGACGCGACGCGACGTTTCGATTGTCTTACAGCTTTCGTAGTCACGGGGCGGACAAAATTAGTTATATTTCAATGTGTAACATTCGCCTAAGGATCTCGTTCACCATCTTCAAATAAACCGTTGATTAGTTACTTTTTGATTAACTTTAATTTCCAAGTAAAAGTGCCGAGTATCTTCAGTCGATTTTACCAGTGCAAATTAAATATCGAGTAACAACGTGCTGGTTAAGTGATATAAGAAATTGAACGAATCATTCGTTCAATATTACGTCAAATGCAATGATTATAGAATATGATTATTTTATCATTGGTCAAGTGTTCCCTGCCCTGCCTCCCGCTGGAGTGTCAACGTATTTTTTCTTACAAAATAAAAAAGAAGCTTTAGATTTTATTCGTATTTTAACCATCAGGTAAATTGGCTGACGATGTGGTCAGTAAAGTACCGATTAGAGTAATCATAGGATTAGGGCCTCGTTCACCATCTTCAAGTAAACCGTTGATTACTTACTTTTTGATTAACGTTATTTGCCAAGCAAATGTGCAGAGTATCTTCAGTCGATTTCACAAGTGAAAATAAAGTAAAGTGCTGGTTAACTGAATGATATAAGAAATTGAACGAACCATTCGTTCAATATGGCGTCAAATGTTCCTCGCCCTGCCTCCCGCTGGAGTGTGAACGTATTTATTTCTTAAAAAATTAAAAAGAAGGATAAAAATCCGTATTTTAACCATCAAGTAATTACGCCAATTAGCAGACGATGTGGCCAGTAAAGTACTGTTTAGTGTAATCATAGGATTAGTGTTACTGAAATCTAAGAAACCATTACGCATTTTACTGTCAATTGTTTAAAACTACGGATCCCACAATTTGCAAATACGAGTCTAAATTATCAATATTTATCATCCTTATCACCGTCGCCACCCCCTTCTGAGATTACACTCAAACGTTACATTAAGACCGTTATCTTATCGAATCATCCATCCATCCATCCATCCATCAGCCAAATGACGTCCACTGCTGAACATAGGCCTCTCCTAATGATTTCCACAGTGACCTGTTGGAGGCAGCCAGCCTTATCGAATATAACTTAGAAAATTCACGCCTATATCTTAAAAAGTATAGCAGAGGAGTCAAATTAGATATTATTCTAGAACTGACATCGCTAATAAAATCTGCGCACAAAAGACATGAAAACCAGAGCGAAATGGAACATAATTGGCAGAGGAGTGAAAGGGATAGAACTAGTGCTACTCTGTTATATTAGAGCAAGATAGAACATAATTTGCTTAGGAGTAAAAGGGACGGAAATAACAGTACTCTATTACGACCCTCAGAGTGAGAGAAACATAAATTGCTAAGGAGTAAGACAGCCTCTGTGGCGCAGCTGAATAGATATATAGCACCTCTGCCTACCCCTTCTGGGAAAAAGGCGTGATGTTTATATATTCAGACAGCCTCCGCAGCACAGTAGACGCCGCCTATGAAACGAGAGGCCGCGGGTTCGATCCCCGAACCGAAACAAATGTTCGTGTAAACCACAAGTATTTGTTTCGAGTCTAGATTTGTGAGACCGCAAAAGTCTCTCGTAGTTGATACACGACACAAGACTTGATCTTAGTGTGGGGTCAGGACTATGTATGTGACTGTTGAGTGTATTTATTTATAATCAAATACCCTATTGCGGCACTGTGTCACATTCGTTTTGCTCGCTTGACAAGGAACTACAATATTACAACACTAATACGTTCACGTCTAAATGTACAAATATTATCATTTATACATACAAAAACTCACGCCTATATCCCCGAAGGGGTAGGCAGAGGCGCCACTAGGACACCCACATTTCGCCTTGCATGTTCCGTCCCACGATGTGATGTGAGCCTATCGCCATATCGGGCTCAAATTCCTGACTCCGGGCTGATAATGAATAGAAAAATCGAATATCACTTTGCCCGACCCGGGATTCGAACCCGAGACCTCTGCTTTGTAACCGTACCGTAATACAACTACGCCACCGAGGCAGTTATCATTATCATTTATCATAAAGATATTATATAAAGTTATACAATAAATATGTGATATCTTCCTATTGGCGTAATACAGGCTCGGTTGTGGTGCGGGCTGTGAAACGGGAGGCCGCGGCTTCGATACCCGCACTGCGACAAACATTTATGCGATTCACAGGTATTTAATTTTAGTGTGTGCTGGCCTGTTGATAACGGACCGGACGCGGTTGCCAACATGTTCACGGTGGTCGCGGGTTCGAATCCCAGGGCACACCTCTGACTTTTCGGAGTTATGTCTGTATTGATTGATAGCAGTCAATCGCACTTTATCGGTGAAAGAAAACATCGTGATGAAACCTGTATACCGTAGCGATTTTAAAGAATTTCTACGGTATGTAAGTCCGCCAACCCGCACTAGGCCAGCGTGGTGGACTATATGGCCTAACCTCTCTCAATCGTACTCGCGATAGTAGAGGAGGCCCGTGCCCTGCAGTGGGACGTATATGGGCTGATACAATACAGGTATTTATTTCGGTATACGTGTTTGTGAGACCGAAAGTCTATTTTGTATTGCGATGAATGGCGAGACGAGCATGCCCGCTTGATGGTAAGCGATACGACCGCTCATGGACAGTAGCGAAACCAAACAACACTATGAATGCTTGGTGTTCCACTGCGCTTGCCATCCTGAGACACAAGTTAAGTCTCATTATGTCCAGTTACTCTGACTACAATGTCCTTCAAACCGGAACACAACAGTGCATTTACACTGCTGTTTGTTGGAGAAATAGACATTGCGGTGGTACCTACCCAGGCGGCCTCTCACATATGAGAGACCTACAAGTAAAAGGTCTAAAAGGTTTTAGTGAGAACAAAAAATGTGATACCTTCTACACAAGGTACCTTCTAAAAGGTATGTTGTGCTTCTGATACCCACCAAAGAAGTCTTGTAACCGCCGTTGTCCTTTATCCGGGGCCAAGGGCGGATCCAGGGGGAGGTCATAGGGGTCATGACCTCCCCCTGGGCTGACTCCAGATTGACAATTTTTTTTTAATATATCGTTGATTTTTACTTAAAATCGTAAACATATCGACTAATCACAGGTGCAACAAACTTTTAAATAATCACTTTTAAATGTTTAATTGTAATCGAATTCGAGTACGTCCAGTTTTGTGACTAGAACTATAAGACCCCCCCTGACTTAAAAGCTGGATCCTTCCTTGTCCAGGGCAGGGAGTAGGATACAAAAACCCTGAGATCTTTCATCAATGATAAATTCAATGATTCCAAGAATATTGTCGTGTCGATAATTGTCTATAACTAGGGCGTCCTTAGCAATCGATGATATAAACGCCGTTGCCTAGCAACGGTTTGTAAACACGGTGACGTAGCCAAGGGCAGCTGTCAATAGAAAACGTAATGCCTTCCAATACCCGACATTGGTATGGAGTCTAATGTTCAGCCGGACTCTGACAAATAACGAGGCTGTACGGACTAGAGTCTTTTGCCATTTAATGGGAGAAAAAAGAAAAAAAATTACGGTCTCACTTTATCCCTCTCTCTCTTTCTCTTCAAGCACAAGAAGTATGGCAATCTATACTCTATGACACTTTCCCGCCATTTTGTTGAATAAAAAATTTAAATAAATAATTTATAATACACCCCACAGTCACATACCAACTGACCCCACACTAAGATCTAATCTTGTATCGTGTATCAGGAACTATGAGCAGACATTTCGGTTTCACAAACACCCAGACCCGAAACAAATACTTGTGGTTAACACAAACATTATTTTTGCGGTTCGGGGATCAAACCCACGGCCTCTCGTCCCAGAAGGGGTAGGCAGAGGTGTTACTTTGACACCCACATTTCGCCTTGTATGTTTCGTCCCATGATGTGATAGGGGGCGAGCCTATCGCCACATCGGGCACAAATTCCTGACTCCGGGCTGATAATGAATAGAAAAATGTAATATCACTTGTCCGACCCGAGATTCGACCCCGAGACCTCAGCTTTGTAATCGTACCGTAGCACAACTACGCCACCGAGGCAGTAATTATATGATATAAAAAGCAAAGCAAGAAAAGTTTTTTTTTAATACGAAAAGGTCTAAAATGATCACAAAGATTTGTAGAATATTGAGTCAATAGGACTACCATTCGCCGTTCTTATGACGTCACGTGTAAAGTGGACTTTGAACTTACATAACTATACAGCCATAGCCGGAAACATTCATAAAAATCTAGAGTTGCGACGATTATAACGCTGTTAGTGGCCAATATCTTCTTATTAAAATATCTTGAAACTAGTAATGATTCTTCATTTAGTCGAAACACCGGCAAAATGAACAGATTATGAATTTATAATGGAATAAACTTAAGAATATTGTGCGTTAGATATCTTTCAATAAATAATCACGTTCCGAGTTGAGAATTAAAAAGCAATGGAATCTTCATATATTTTTTGGGTGAAATATTTTGAACTTTGATTATAATATTATAATCATACTCGAAGATTTTGAAGCAGATATAATTACTATTTTAATCGTAGACAGATAATACTAATTTTAATTAATTTCAGACTATTTAATATTGACATTTTAATAAACATTTATTCCGATACGAACGTTGAACTTACGACCTTAGTAAATACCTACTTCTTCGCCAAACTTTTTCTTTTACGTCAAATAATCACTAATGTAAATGCGCGCCATCTGTTATCATAAATAGTAAACAAATCGTAAATAATGATTTGTAACATCCAAGTACCGACAGATGACGCTGTATGTTTACAGTGAGCGAATTACTTGACATAGTTTAATTTTATTTCTGACATTATTTATATTATTTAATGTATTGTATTCTTTGGCTAACGACCCGTTTCCCTGAAATTCAACGTGTGGGGATTTCCGTATAATTCGTATGTTCATCAGAATATTTCAGCAAAATAAATTATTAAGATTCGATAACTAAATAGGGTTTAAATCTGTCTATGAATAAGGTAGTACGAGTACAGTACTAATAATTTCTGATATCCACGACACAGTACATCTACGTATCGGTGTAATTATTTACCATCAAATCTTAATATGTCTTAACTCTTATGTCACAAATTACTGGTGGTAGGTCTGTCATATGTGAGAGGCCGCCTGGGTAGGTACTACCGGAATGTCTATTTCTCCCGCCAAATAGCAATGAAAATGCACTATTGTGTTCCGGTTTGAAGGACATTGTAGCTAGAGTAATTTCTGGACATAATGAGACTTAACATCTTATGTCTCAGGATGGCGAGCGCAGTGGAATGCCCAGCATTGCTTTGTGATTCATGGTGTTGTTTGGTTTTGTTACTCTCCATAAGCGTTCGTATCAAACATGAACCCGCGGTCTTTCGTATCTCAACCGGCGTTTTAACCACGAAGACTATTAAATAATAATTGCAATGCAAAATATTCTGTTATCACATAACCTAGAACCTCGCCGAAACTGATATCTTATCACTAGCAACTTCCTATTACCGTTATCTATTCTTATATTATCAATACGTGTGTAAACAGCACAGATTTAATAGTAAGATTGGGGTTCAATTCCATTTCAATAACATTATTTTTCAATATTATCACAATATTTTGACAGCCTCCGTTGCTAGTTGGTTGGACGTCGCTTGTGAAACGAGAGGTCGCGGGTTCGATCTCCGCAGACAAATATTTGGGTGATCTACAAGTATTTGTCTCGGGTCTGGGTGTCACTGCGCTCGCCATCCTGAGATGTTAAGTCTCATTATGTCCAGTTACTCTGGCTACAATGTCCTTCAAACTGGAACACAGCAGTGCATTTACACTGGTATTTGTTGGAGAAATAGACATCGCGGTGGTACCTACCCACGCGATTTCGCATATATGATAGACCTACCACCAGTAAACGTACCATGTTATGTCGTAGTGCTCAGTGATGTTCGATTATGGTCTAACGCAGTTCAGTATTTATAATGTAGACCATTTAAAACTTATTTTTTTCTTTACAGAAGTCTAAAGCACGATGCTGGACGAAATGCTGCCGACCATGCGGAGCCTCAGCCCGGACCCTGAGGACATAGCTGCGGTCAACAGGAAGATTAATAATATTCAGGTACGGTGCTTTTATTCAATCTATTTATTCATTTTAATAAAACTAATTTTTACGAATTTTATCGCGTATTTGGTATAATATAAAAAATGTTTACTTCCCGAAGTTTCGGCTTTACAGCTTTAAAACAAAAACTCTAAAACAATCGAAACGGGGGCAATCGAAAGTTGTGTTGTTTATTTATTTATCGAATTCATAAGATAGTGAGTGATGATGGGTGAATGACCTATCTTAGTGTACACATCGATGTCTGTCATATGAATCGATTATCGATTATCGAATGGTTGAAATCGATACAGCTGGTGCGTTCTGTCATCTGTGTGTGTTATTGATCATAATAATGCTGTTATAACGATAATAGTTTTTATATTCTTTAAAATAGTCAAAACAGGTATTTTAATAGTTGAAATGATATAACGCTATGCACCAATGTATGTATGAGGAATACAAACGATATTTTTTTTTTATTGTTTTAGTAATAAAAGCTATGAAACTTTTTATATGTTTGGTTGTTACAAGAACATTGCGTATAATAATGTTTAAAGTATGTACAGTGAATATCATTACATAAACATGTAATTAGTGTTACAAACAGTTCAGAAAACTGGTTTTAATATACATTTGTAATTCTTGTGATGAATTCTAAGATTGCATGTTTTTAAGGAGACTCTTATACTACGAACTAGACCACCACTTTAATATTCGATAAAGCATATTTTCATATTAAATATCTATTTGGTGGTAGTAATAATGATATCTTTAATATAAAATCCGATACAAAAATATATACTTAAAACCCCACATATTGATAGAGGAGCGCTTAATAACGAACAAGGCTCATCGATTATTCAACTCTTCTATAGTTTTAGGTCATTATCAATGTCTTACCACCAATAAAGCGTTATCAGGCCAAACTAAAAATATTAATGACAAATACACACATATAGTGACTAAATGGTTGTGCCAACTGTCAATAGATGGCGCTGTATATAAATAGTGCGATGAATTATAGTACTAGATTTTTTTCGTTCACGGCTAAGTACATGTTTGTAATAGGTTAATAAGGCCTAAAACCTTGAACGAATGTTTGTGTTGCTAATTGCGTCATATTTGTACTAATTGGATTATTATTTTCCTTCTTAAGTACAATAATACAAAGAGAGCATTGCAAAGTCTTTTTTTGTTCTATTTTAATTGCAGTTATCACTCGGATACTAAACATGTAATTTAATGTAGTGCCATCTTGTGACGAATAGTTATATTATTTTTTATTGTTTCAGCTATTAATCACAAGATGGCACAATGCCGCAGAAAATTTATCTAATTTGATATAATTATGATGCAACACGAAACTTACTCATTGTCAGTCGTAGCATTTGCAGATGCTGATTTAAACTCGTCGCAATTTTAAGGGCAAAGATAATGATAGGGTAACCTCCGTAATCAGCCGGGCGGTATCGTGTCTTTTGTTTCACTTTCCCACATAGCGCCGTCCCTTACAAACGTCAGTGTGACGTGTAGCGCTGCCAAGTTCGATCGGAAGTCAGTCACAAACCAAGTGGTGAAACGTGCGATCTTGTTTTTTTCATTTAAATAACAAATTGAATAATCATTTAAAGTGTATATTGCGGTGCAAAGTTCGTGATCGCGGTCGGAGTGCTATACCCCGGCTTGCCGCGAGTTACAGTGTATAATTTCGCTGTGTATATTGTGTGTAGTGTTTGAGTGGTGATATTACATTATTCTCGGCAACTTTTACACGTTTTCTTCGACAATCTTCCGTTATAAGAGGTAACGAAGCGTAACACTGCACCGGAGTTAGTAATTCTTATATTTTAACTTGCGCTATAGACGACCTTGCGGGTAAACGAAAAAAGGTTCTGCTTTACCACTTTTTACAATTTTTCAGCGTATTTTGAGGTGTTATAAACGTTGTTAGTGAGTGTTTCCATGTGTTTCGATAAGGAAATCAAACAAATTGTTATCTTATCAGGAAATAAGTACTATTTTACCTGGCAGTACCTATAGGGTTGCACGACCTATATTCCGTCTCTGTCTGTCATAAGTCTTTTCCCTTTGTGAGAAAGGGACGGCTGTACTTAAAGTACATGTAAGGAGATGTCAGTGAAAACTTTTTCCAATAAGATTTGTAAGGGTGTTTCATGATTTATTTATTTATTGAAACATCCAGCTTTATCTCACATAACTAGTCATTGTGTTTATTTATAAACAAAACCTTTAAAAGTATTCCATACAAATTTACTTTTGTTTGAAATTTAATCAATTTCCAATAGGCTGTATGAATCAGGCACTGTTTACAAAGTAATAGAAATATTAAAAACCTTATTAAATATTTCCTGTATTTGTTATTGCAAAGGAAAATCCATCCATACATAAAATTTTATTTATTTATTCAAATGAACTAACAACTCATTAATTTGTATGACTTACCTATTACTTAGGAGATAAGTAATTCCTAATTTAAATATCTTGGAGGACATTTGCCTTACAAGATTCACATATGGGTTACAAAATGAATATTTTGAAACTGCATTATTTGTTCTAGAAGGGACTCTGAGTTATCTGGTGTTTGTATTTTGTTCTTGATGTTTTTAATAATAAGTGCAGATATAGTTGCTACAACTAAATATTATATTGGACATAAGTTTAAAAAGGATTTAAATACAGACATAGGCCTCTTTTTATTAATCTCAATCAGTGGTAGGAGAAAATGGAAAGATAGAAATTTGTATTGATGAAATTATGTTTTACTCACAATTACTTAATACTTGTAGTTTGGATGATATTGTGCCCAGTGATAACATTCCAATAAGAAAATATTTAAGTAATTATTAGCATAAAGGGTCATTTGGTGCTTATTAATAAAATTTTCTGCATGCTCCTGCTCGCTCCTGTTTATGAGCAGGTGTCACATTTAACATCAGAAAACCAACCTACTTACCATTATTATTAAAGGTTTATAATTCTAAAATAAAATTGCGTAAGATTTCTGGACCATATTTTTATATTGTGACACACAGCAAACAACAAAGAACACAATTCTAATTTCAAACTATATTACATTGGTATCCAAAGACAATGGTTTAGATTGAAACCTTTACATTTATTTCTTCAATAATTTTGTTTAGGTATCAAAAAGATTTAGATGAATAAGTTACTAAATCACTAATTTCCTCTTTAAATATTTCATTGCTACTCTCTTCCTGGTTTGTATGTGAGGGTGCCGGATGCCCAATAATCCCCTTGCTATTTCATCTATGATCCAAGCATTATGGATGTTCATGTAGTGTTCACTTACATTAGGTGACCTGTTTGCTTGTTTCTCAGACCTATTGAATAAAAAAATATTTTTATTGGAGTATAGGTAAAGCTAAAAATTTTAGCTGTCTTACGCCCAAATACTGGAACGACATTCAAATAATAAGTTGCTCTTAACAGCGCACGGCTCACTTACCCAGTACATTTAATCGGGATTAACGTAGTTAAGCGCAAGTTATATTTAAGTTGCGTTCCAGTATTTGGGCGTTAGAGTTGTCTGGGTGTTTGTGGGATCAAAAAGTTTCTTGTACTTTCGGATACACATATGATTTGTATTTTAGTGTGGGGTCAGGAAGAAAGAAAAAAAGCATTTATTCATGATAAGCAATTGTTTACAATTATACTCATATATAAAATAACTTAAATATATAATAGTTTTGCTTGCCACAAATCAGCTCAAGCTCACATGCTGGTAATGAAACCAACGCTGGTCTTCCGCGAGGCCGGTAAGTGACGTCACAGGTGCCAAAAATAGTAAAAAGAAATGAATGAATAGCGTACGTCATCTGCCCAGATGTGGGTAGGTGAAATATTATGATCACACATCTATATATGTATATAGGTGTTGTGTGTATTTATTTATCAAAATTAATTTGTTGTGAAATGGAGTCAGAAATTTTTCATACCCATTTGAACCCAGGTTCCATAACCAGTATATACTATTTACTTACTAAGTACAAATGCCCATATTTTATATAGTTTTCATAAATATACTCACACCTTTTCCCAGAAGAGGTAGGCAGAAGTACTGTTTGAAAAGTTTCGCCTAGTGTGTTCCATCCCACAATGTGATAGGGATACAAGCCCATCAATATATTGGGCACAAATTCCTTACTCCAGGCTGATAATTAATAGAATAATCCAATATCACTTCAGACCCAGGATTCGAATCCGAGACCTCATTATAATCGTTTAATTTAATAATTACTTTAATTGCCTATGTGACCAGTTAACGAAATTCATTTAATTTCACTTCATCGTACCGAAGTACAACTGCACCGTCGAAGCAGGTTATATAGATTTCTTGGCAACATTTTTCTAATACAATGGCCATTTGCTTTGTAAAGTGTCAAGGTGATATAAAGCAATTGTCCTACTTTAGAAGTTACTTAAGTTTTATTATTTGTGTTATAATCTACTTTTTATAAGGTTATCTATGATATTTACTAGTAGGTCTCTCATGTGAGAAGCCGCCTGGGTAGGTACCAAGGCAATGTCTATTTCTCCAACAAACAGCAGTGTAAATGCACTGTTGTGTTCCGGTTAGAAAGACATTATAGCCAGAGTAACTACTGGACATATTGAGACATAACATCGAATGTCTCATGATGGCGAACGCAGGGGAATGCCAAGCATTGCTTTGTAATTTTATGGTGTTGTTGGGGTTTTTACTGTCCATGAGCGGTCGTATCGCTTACTATCTGGCGAATGGCTTGCTCGTCTGGCTATTCAACGCAATAAAAACAAATATGGGCTAGATTTTGACTGTGATTTGCTTTAATGTACGATTTGTCAATCAACTTGTAGATCGGCAAGGGAAGTATTAACATACAAAAGGTCCTTTTCGGTACTAAAATAGTTTTTTTCTGGATGAAAAGCAAGATTATGTGTTTTTCCATATCCCTGACAATCTGTATGCACAATTTTATAATTTCGGGTTGCTTACTTAAGCTGTGAAAGCTGTATTCACACTTGTTACCTTTTGTTGAGCAATATTGTGTAATATGGTAGATAACAATCCTCAACTTCTAGTACTTGTTGCTATTTACAAAGTAACAAAATATAACAAAGAATAATATATTTAAAGACAGATAAAAATACCTTTTAATTCCATGTAACCTCCTTTTGTCCTTTCGGGATATTTAGTTCCAAAACCCGTCAATAGATGTCGTTGCTCAGTTTACACCGACTTCTGAATCGCGGTGTCAAGATTCTCCGGCGTTTGTATATAAGCTGAGCGCTCGGTAGTGTATTCATACTTACCTGGCGTAGGGGACACCGTGATCATGAAGGCGGTTCCCCCAGGGCGAGGCTTGTCCATTGCACTGCGGACGGGTTGACCCTTGCGATTACTCCTAATGTGTGTAACTCGGACGCGTTATTTTTGGTAGTGGGGACTGCGTACGCGCCGTCCCCCCATAAATATTGAAATTTAATCTAGATTTAGGATTCTTCAACACGCACTAGGAAACAGGAAGAGAAATAAAGTAATAAATAAATAGTCACACCACTTAACAGTCACATACATAGTCCTGACCCCCACACTAAGATCTAGTCTTGTGTCGTGTATCAGGAGCTTCGAGAGACTTTTCGGTCTAACAAACACCCAGACCCGAAACAAAATATATTTGTGGGCCTGACAACCATTTGTCCCGGTGCGGGGATCGAACCCGCAGCCTCTCATGTCACAACGTCTAACCAACTGCGCCACGGAGACTGGCAAAAAATGCTATATTAAACATGCGTATAGAAATTAGAACAGGCAGTTTATGATCGTTTGACATTTGACTAATTAGCATAATATTTATCATACGTTATTACGATAGAGGGGGGAGTGATATAGATTTTAGTATTTAGGCAATATAAGAATTAAGAAGCATGCCCCTTTTTCCTGTTATTATAATTAAGTTCCCGTTGTATAACGTCTTCTGTGCCCCTAGCCGGAACATTTTGCTGTATCGTAATAGAATAGTAATAGTAAAATTTTGTATGAGAATTTAAACAGCGCCATTGTGAGCGTATTTGGAACTAAAATTTCACAGCGGGAAACGTTTACTTTACTATACGAGAATTACTATACGATACTTCAAAATGTTCCGGCTAGGGGTAAAATAAAAAATCTGTAATTCCAGAAGTTATTTGGGGTCGAATTCTTTATTTGACTAGTTGATGTTTATGTATTTCAAAACATTATTTATCCTTATTATATAAACGATTATTTATTTATTTAACATTTTATTTTTAAAAACAGAAATGCGCAATGTTTTCATTTCTCCTAAACATTGCTACGTGTCAACATGTAAACCATTGAAATAATTATTCAACAACGTAAAAGCAACGAACAGAAGGCTTTGCGTGAAATAACTAAATTTTGTAAGGTTTCAATTACAATGGTTATTGTTCCAAACAATTTATTATTTACCCCGTTGTTTTATAAGTATTTCTTTTATTCTATCCTTTATACTTTGACCCCTGAATGGTGTGAAACCGGTCTGGAATAAAATAAAATGTTATTAATAAATGTAGACAGCCTCCGTGGCGCAGTTGGTTAGACGCCGGCTGTGAAACGAGAGGCGGCGGGTTCGATCCCCGCACCAAGACAAAATGTCTGAGACCCACAAATATTTGTCTCGGGTCTGGGTGTTTGTGAGACAGAAGAGTCTCTCGTATTCTCTGATACCCACGACACAAGACTCGATCTTAGTGTGGGGTCAGGACTATGTATGTGACTGTTGGGTGTATTTATGTATTTTATTTACTAAGTGACTGCCCCGTTGGCGCAGTTGTACTACGGTAGGACAACGCTGAGGTCTCGTGTTAGAATCCCGGGTCGGGCAACGTGATATTGGTTTTTCCTATTATCAGCCCGGAGTCAGGAATTTGTGTCCGATATGGCGATAGGCTCGTCTATCACATCGTTGGACGGAACATACAAGGCGAAATGTGGGTGTCCTGGTAGCACCTTTGTTTAACCCATCTGGGTAAAAGGCGTGAGTTTATGTATGTATGTGTATTTATTACTACCGTGTATATGCGCAGTAATATTTTTTGTGTTTCTCCGACCTTGCCGGTCGGTCATGGCGCGTGGTCATCGCTCCTATCCGAAAATAGACTAACGAAAATATTGCTTTTACCCCTATTTAATGTATGTAAAAGTGCAACTGATATGCATCGATAAATGTGTGGACGAAATTCTGAAATGCAACGTGAATGAGAGAGAAATAGATAATCCTATAAAGGGTCCTTCCGCCGTAGCGTGGAGGCATCTCAGCGGGCCGGCATCATTGTATCGAATGGTATGAGACTACCGTCTGATAACATTTGATACTCTGTCTGTATGCACTTACCACCAGGTGCAATGCAGTCACTATGCCGTGCCACAATAAAAAAAATTGAGATAGTACACGGGAGTGTAAGAGTAGGAGTATGAGAGAGATTTCCCAGGTGGTAGTGTTAGTGATTACAGACACAATGCAATTGGGTATTTTACTTAATTTTATTTATTGTATTTATCAAAAGATATCTAGCAAACAAAGAATTTTGTAAATCCATTCACAATTAAACAATTTAGAAACGTTTAAAATCTTGTAGTGGGTGTAAAAGAAAAGTGATGCAAAACTAAACTAGTGACGTCACTAGGCCTGATTGATACTGTTTTGATAGAAATGTTTTATTTTAATGGTATTTGTGTTTGTATGCAAAATAATACAAAAAGTCGATCATAGTAAAATACCCTATTAAAAACTTGGCAACAGAAGCGACAGGTCTTTCTTTGCAATTTTTCAAATATTGCGTTTGGGTGCTAAGTACCTTGTTTTTGCGAAAATGGTAATTTAAACCTATGCGTACAATTGCGTACAATTTAAAAATAAATAGTTTACATTATTATTTTGGGAAAACTATGTATTTATCACCCAAATACAACGATAAGTTAAAATTTCGACGAAAAATAAAAAAAACGCGAATTTTTTTGTTGCATTGTGTCTGTAACCACTAAAACTACCACCTGGCTTCGTTTTCGGTCGCGGTCTGGGTATACCCTGTACGGGAACCCGAAAACCTACACACTCGGTTCGCTTAATGTGCAAGGGTCGCTATCCGCTATCCCTAATTTGTCTGTTTCAGCCATAAATAGCGATTTGAAGGTCGTTCTGATGCAAAAATTCCAGTCAATGCACTGAGGTGTGGGCGGGCCGAGTCATCTCTTTGTTCTTTTATATAATTACCTTTGTATCCATATATAACAGCCACTGTACTGTATCAGCCCATATACGTCCCACTGCAGGGCACGCGCCTCCTCTACAATCGAGAGTACGATTGAGAGGGGTTAGTACACTCCACGCTGGCCTAGTGAACTTTACATACCATAGAAATTATTAGTAATATGGCATGCATGTTCACGATGTTTTCCTTCACCGTTGTAGTGCGTGGTTATTGACTTTCAATACACACATGACTTCGAAAATTAAGAGCTGTGCCCTGGGATTGGAACCCGTGACCACCGTCATCATGTTGGCAGTCGCATCAGGTCCTTTGCTATTAGAAATGTGGACAAAAATATTTCAAACTCCTATTTATTTTACTAGTCATTTTTTTTTGCGGGTATGCATATGACATTCCCGGATAATCGGTGCGTTTCAATGCTCGTCATTACAATGCTGTTGATCCTGCGACAAACTAGTTGCAGTTGCGGGTATGACGGTATGACGGTATGCAATGGAAATGACATTGTTTTATTTTCGAGTTAATATATTTAATTTAATAATCCCGCTATAGTGTCTTCGTCCTATATCATGTCGTGACCTGGGACGAATATAAACGAGGTCGCCGTCCCAGTTTACTTGTTTTATTGTAATAATGTCCAAAGGAATTTTGGCATTAAGTCTTGATAATTTTATCGCTACTTTTGAAACGTTTACAACTCTCAACTTTGTGCAGTTGTTGTATAAATTGTTGGGGACCGATTTCCAGTTCAGGTATTTTTTTAATGATATAAGACTGGCTTCTGTTCTTTTGACAGCCTCCGTGGCGCAGTTGGTTAGACGCCGGTTGTGAAACGAGAAGCCGTTGGTTCGAACCCTGCACCGAAACAATTGTTTGCGTGATCCACAGGTATTTGTTACGGGTCTGGGTGTTTGTGAGACCGAAAACGTCTCGTAGTTTCTGATACACGACACAAGACTCGATCTTAGTGGGGTCAGGACTATGTACGTGACTGTTGGGTGTATTTATTATTATTCCGGCCACAAGGTTTTTGTTAGTGTGTCTGTTGGCTTTACTTAGTCACGTGTGATAATTTTTTCCGGGATAAAATACCCGGTATATATTTTCCCGGGATAAAAAATACCCTATAGCATTCCTCGATAAATGGATTATCAAACCCTAAAAGAATTTTTCAATTCGAACCAGTAGTTCCTGAGATGAGCGCGTACAAACAAACAACTTATTCAGCTTGATATTAGTACTAGCGGTTGGGCCCGGCTTCGCCCTGGTACTATCTGTACCAGACTTAGACTCCAGTCCACATCAAAAACATATTATTCCACGTACTAACTGTTTTATAGTAGACTCAATGTGTCCGCTGTCCTTTATATTGCTTTTCCCGTCCCGTCCCGTTATATCCCGCTATGTCCCATCTCATTCTGACCCATTACGAAAAGCGTGCAAGGGATGGATACATGCATGTATGTAGGCATGTATTACCATACATACATACATAAACTCACGCCTTTATCCCAGAAGGGGTATGCAGAGACGCCACCAGGACACCCACATTTCGCCTTGTATGTTTCGTCCCATGTTGTGATAGGGGGTGAGCCCATCGCCATATCGGGCACAAATTCCTGACTCCGGGCTAATAATGAATAGAAAAACCCAATATCGCTTTGCCCGAACCGGGATTCGAACCCGAGACCCTAGCTTTGTAGTAGTACCGTAGTCAACTACGCCACCCAGGCAGTTTATATGTATAACCAGGATCTAGTAAATACCGGATCTCGTGAAAGACGTTTCGCCTATTAAATTAATTCTGTAAATATTAACATTGCATTCACTGCAACACAGAGGTCGGGCTATTTCAGGCCGGCCGTGGGATGTTTCCTTAACGTTTAGAGTGGAATGCACTTGCTAAGTACAAAACTATTTATTTTCTATTTTATCAGTCTCCGTGGCGCAGTTGGTTAGACGCCGGCTGTGAAACAAGAGGCCTCTACGTGCTGTTAATAAATACATCCAACAGTCATATACATGGTCCTGAATTCACCCTAAGATCGAGTCTTGTTTCGTATCAGAAACTACGAGAGATGTTTTCGGTCTCACAAACACCCAGATCCGTAACAAATACCTGTGGATCACAAACAATTGTGTCGGTGCGGGGTTCCAACCCGCGGCTTCTCGTTTACAGCCGGCGTCTAACCAACTGCGCCACGGAGGCTGTCAAAAGAATAGAAGCCGCTCTTATATATAACAAAAGAATACTAAAAATACCCAACAATTTATACAACAAATCATCAGAAACTACGAGAGACTTTTTCGGTCTGGCGAACAGTGAACACCGCCGTTCTATGTCGGCAACTTTTTGTGACGGTTTCTCTTATTTACTCATCAAAGTTGATAGGTGTTTAAAGAGCTCCTTTAGTGCCTGTATCAGCTTATATACGTCCCACTGCAGGGCACGGGCCTCTACAATCGAGAGTACGATTGAGAGGGGTTAGTACACTCCACCACGCTGGCCTAGTACCATAGAAATTCTTATAAATGCAACTGCCAATCTAAAAATACAACAGCCTTGCGATTTCTTCCCATGCTAGTCGGTTGCTAGGCCCACATGCAACAGTTACCAGTTGACCTTACTTCTACAAACGCAAGGTTTTCTACTATAAATGCAATTCTATGACTCATTAGTGCATTTTCTTTGTTTCAAACACACCTGATGGTAAATTATATTTAAATATAGTATATTTCGATGGTACAATTATAGCTGATTGTTAGATATACACAGGATATTAGATTTTTAGATACATACATACATAAACTCACGCCTTTATCCCAGAAGGGGTAGGCAGAGGCGCAACCAGGACACCCACATTTCGCCTTGCATGTTCCGTCCCATGATGTGATAGGGGGCGAGCCTATCGCCATATCGGGCACAAATTCCTGACTCCGGGCTGATAATGAATAGAAAAATCTAATATCACCCCGCCCGACCCGGGATTCGACCCGAGACCTCAGCTTTGTAGTCGTGCCGTAGTACAACTACGCCACCGAGGCAGATTTTTACACTTTTTGAAGATTTTCACCTCGAAAACGTTAATATTTTCAACTAGCCTGATCTGGCTTCGACCGGGTGCAGACACTTTTTGAGTAGATGTTATTTCGCGAATAATGTTTTATATTTAAACTCAACGTGACTGTCACCGTTTATACTGCTTTTCTCGATCTGTCCCGTCCTGTCCCGTCTCAACCTGTTCCATGACTTAAGGGATGTAATCCTGTCCTATATCACATTTCATTCGCCCTATATCTATCCCAAACCGTCCCTTTGAGATTGAAAGAGAAATATACACATTTTAATTCCTTTCTCATCCAACAGGAAAACTATATTTTCGGGATAAAAAGTAGCCTATGTTAGGCCAGGTATTATCAGCTACATACCAAATTTCATGAAACCTCCTCTCTTCTAAAATTTTATTTCTTGCCGTGCCCTTCAGGGTCCACGTTGTACACACAATAAATTGTAACATCTTTTAAACATGTGGAGTGCAATAAAATATTGAGTAATGAGTATTGAGTATTGGATGAAAATTGGGCCAGCCGTTTGAGCCTGAAGATGCAACAAACACACAAACATTCGCTTTCATAATATTAGTAAGATGTAGGAAGTGGGATTACATCTAGACAAAGTACTAATGTGACCAGTGTTAATTGACCACTTGGTTTTACTTGCATATTACACAAAGAAATTAAAACTCTTTTAATTTTGGAGCTTTTCACCTTGTAAACATTATTTTTATGTGCATTCTGCGGTCCTTAACTGCGGTGTACAATGGTCGCTATCTGAAATTATACATAAATCCTCACATTTTAAAATCGGTTCGAAAAATTGGTCGTTTTTCTACTAAAACACAATGATTTTACTATTAAATTAGCTAAATAAATAGGCAAATCAACGCATATTTAAAATCAACTATCGCATACATAAATAATAGCGGGCAAGAAACTCTGTTTTACTAATGCTGTCCGACCTTGAACTTTTTGGCGGGCGGGCGAGAAAAACACCGCGTTTGACGTGCGAAATGGCGGGAAACGTTTCTACGCGGGAGCTGTCATTTCAAAAATGGAATGTTCTGACCGAGACCTTGTTTTTGACCGAAAAATAAATCTAACCTCTTTGGATGTTTTATTATTTGGCTCGCTTGATATACATGCTAGTTTTAAGTCGTAGATTTTTTGTTGAAAGGAGGAGAAAGGATATTGGGCCTTCGGTAGTTTTACCACAGAATACTAAGTTTTACTCAGAGATCAAAATGTGCGGTTTTCTGTAATTTATGAAATTTTAGGGAAATAGTAAATAAATACTCCCAACAGTCTCTGTGATGGACCAGTCTTCAGTCGTATATCAGAACAAGAGACTTTTCGGTCTTACAAAGTCCCGAAACAAATTCGTATGAATTTGTCTCGTTTGGAGAATCGAACCTATAGTTTCACGGCGTCTAACCAACGCCACGGAGGCTGTTAATTATTTGTTAAACTTTAAAAGTGCGTTTGCGTCATCAGATATTAATAAATATTACAACATCGATTTTGAGAAGATATCTTTGAATAGCCATTGTTCATACAATGTTTGCGTTTCTGATTTCGTCGTTACCAAGGACGAAAGGTTATGAAACTCTGTATTTAAATGCATACTGTTGGTACGCGTCCATGACGGGCGGGGGTTCGAATCTCAGGGCACACCTCTGACTTTTGGTCATGTGTGTATTGATAGTCAATCACCACGCACTATAACGGTGAAGGAAAACATAGTTAGTAAACCTGCATACCATAGCGATTTCTTATAATCTATATGGTATACAAAGTCCGCCATCCCGTACTAGGCCCGCGTGGTGGAGTGTACTAACCCCTCTCAATCGTACTCTCGATTGTAGAGGAGGCCCGTGCCCTGCAGTGGGACGTGTATGGGCAGATACAGTACAGTACAGCTCTGAATTCAACTGCACTGCGACTCCTGTATAATCACTGTATTGTAAACTTATTTTGAAAAGAGTAACGCTAGTTTCTTTGTTCTTCTCTGGCGAAAACAGCCTCATGAACCGGGAGGTAGATAAAAAATATGACTGAATCAAAAATAATTATAAAATTTCATGGGTTCAATAAAAAAAATCATTTCGTTTCTATGGTCACTTGTGCATTAATCAAAATGGCGGCAAAATAGCGCGCCAAAATTTAGAAAGCGCGCGAAATGGCGTGAAAGTTTAGTTTTGTAGCCAAAATGAGCAGTGGATTAGTGAAACTTGAAAGTAGCGGTACGCAATGCGTTTACTGTTTTAGAATAAAATTAACAATTAATATAAAAAATGGAAGGTAATTTACTCCTATAGTCTTATAGTATACTGTATCAAGCCATAACCGTTTTCACTGGTCTCTCATATGTGAGAGGTAGGTGCCACCGCAATGTCTATTTCTCCAACAGCAGTGTAAATGCACTGTTGTGTTCCGGTATGAAGGACATTGTAGCCAGAACTACTGGACATATTGAGACTTCACATCTTATGTCTCAGGATGGAGAGCGCAGTGGCGTGCCAAGCATTGCCTTGTAATTCATGGTGTTTGGTTTTGCTACTTTGTCCATGAGCGGTCGTATCGCTTACGATCTGGCGAATGGCATGCTCGTGTCGCCATTCATCGTCCACTGCTGGGCACGGGGCTCCTCAACATCCGAGGGTCCCATTGAGGGTATAGTCCACCACGCTGGCCTAGTGCTGGTGGACGTCACATATAGACAATCTTAAGATAAATATGGTATGCAGGTTCCCTCACGATGTCTTCCTTCACCGTCACAATATTCACATGAAAATATTATGTTAAAATTGTGAAACGAGCCAAAATTTTATGTGCGTTGATTTCTTTGTGGCGGGTGCAAATGAGAGGTCAACTAACACTGGTCAATTAAGGAGCTTGTCTAAATGTGTATAACATTTCTTTCAAAGCAAATAATTGCATGAAAATAATATTTACTGGTCGAATAGCGCCAAAAAACGTATTTGAATTTTTAATTTAAAGAATTCAAATACAATACTTCACAAGCAAATTAAAAATGACAGATGAGTTAATGTAATTGTCAGATTTTATTGCTCTTATATTTTTGCAACTTATATAATGTAAATTTGTATGGAGATTGAGAAATTGCATATGAACTCGTCGGAAGCAAAAGAAGACCAAATCACATGAAAATAATAACGTGTGCAAGGTGAAAAGCGTCAAAATTTAATGTACTGCAATTTCTTTGTGGCCAGACCAACTGAGAGGTCAATTTAAACTGGCCGTTGTATTTGGATGACCGCCATAGCGGGGAACGGCCTCCATGTCATACGAAAGACAAAAACTCAAAGGGAGTTAATATTAAAATCTAAAATTATATCACCTTGTCACAATTTCGCGTGTGTTCCTGCGATTTTCGTGTTTATTGTTTACGCGGTGTAAACAGGATCATGGTTATTGTTGCACTAATAAATAAACACTAAACACACAGTCCTGACGCCACACGACAAGTTTGTGTCGTGTATCATTGAATAAGAGGCTGCCTCGGTGGCGCAGTACTACGGTACGATTGCAAAGCTGAGGTCTCGGGATCGAATCCTGGGACGGGCTAAATTGGATTTTTCTATTCATTATCAGCCCGGAGTCGGGAATTTGTGCCCGATATGGCGATAGGCTCGCCCTCTGTCACATCGTGGGACGGAACACAATGCGAAAGCATCTCATCTCATCAAGCATCTCATTCGGCATCCTCAATAGTAAGGCGATTGACTCTCATATCTTCCTTGACGACATCAAGCCAGCGCTTCTTCGGTCTACCCCTCGGTCGAGGTCCTGGAATGTTGAATGGGAGTTCCCCAGCCAGGGTATTTTTCCTTTTCTTGTTTTACAATACATAGGATGAACAGGGTCCCATTGTCCTACAGTCACAGAACCCTAAAAACAGCATTCCCATACAAAACCTCGTTGCCAAGTAATTCCATGGCTTATTCTATACTAGGAAAGGCCGCGTGAGTCACGCATCGAATATGGTCACGTGACCTGTAAAAACATATGGTCGCAATGTTTTTCTCATTGATACAAGCTACATATCGACGAACACTGTTGTATGTCATTGGTGAAAGGAAAGAAAAGGCTTTTGGGCCTATGTGTAAATACATTTTACTTTGAAAATTTTTTTTTATTCCTTAATAGAATTGGAATAATATTTTATTTATAAGTGCAATTGATTAAGTATGTATCGTATGTGGTAATAAGCAAAGTTGATAACATTAATAAGCGTAAAGTATAGGTTTGATTATGAATCCATTTATATTATATTTGTACATGTATGCGAGAACGGAATGCTTGGTTAATTTCAATTTAGCATAGAGCTGATATTGTTTCCTTTAAAAAGACGGTAATTTTGTACCTATTACATTAAAATTGGACTCATTTGAGTTCATTTATCATTTGTCATTGACACTGACCTCATAATAAAATACAGGTTTTTTCATGTATTTCAAACTACGAGAGAATTTTATCTCAAAACATACAGATAATCGTATAACTATCTGTCCGATAAAACTCATACAAATATTTCTTAGCGCGGGAATCGAACTCGTAAGCAATGCAGAAAGCTAACGTCTGCGATATTCTACCTATTAATCTTTTTATTTCTACATATTTGTTGTGTACTGTTTGAAAGGAAATACTATCCAAACGTTTGTAGTGTCTCGTCTGTCAACATTTTAGAAGATATACATACACATACCTTCATGTAGGCGTGTGCATAAAATGCTATATCTATGGTGTGGTGGCGAAAAAGCAGGTGTTTTACTAAAGAGATATATTATAAAGAAATAAATTCCCAAATAAGCGCGAAGAAAATGAAGTCATTAATATTTATAAAGTAATATCATCATTAAGGAACTCCACCGGAAATTTCATTGCGTATTAAAAAGTAAATAAAAAAAAACAAGTTTCTACAACGCAAAATGATACACGAGGTAACAATGATTCATGTCGTGATGAAACTAGACACACAAGCTTACACAGCGATAAGAATTAGCATAATATACTATCACAAGATATATTAGCAATAATCGATAGGTAACAAAACATTATTTTCCTCGACAAAAGAAAATTCAAAACAAAGGTATGACCTAAGTTTAACAGCCTTTTTGAGTGCATCTATCATGTCTTTATAAATATAAGTGAGGAGAGGTCACGTTAAATCGGTCGTGTTAGTCACATCGCGCCTCGTGTGAATTTTGCTCAGTACTACGCAACGCGCCGATGCAAGTTGGCGTGTCGCCGGCCGTTCGTAAACAAAGAAATCGCGAAATTCAAATTTCGAACACGCGTTCGGAACTTCTGCTGATTCCAAATTTAAAAACTCGATTTGAATAACATTAATAGGTTGTTGTGTAAACAAAATTATCGCGGTGTCAACAAAATTTTTGCGTGTTGGTCTCAGCTGTTGTGTTTAATGTGCGTTTAATATTAAGATTGGCTGCGTATTAGCGTAACAATATTGACTAGAAAAACAAAAAACAATGTGCTAATATAATACTGGCCGTATATACGTTTTGCCTCTTTCACGCCAATATAAAATAATGTGTGAGAATTGAGAAGACAAAGTGATAGCTTCCTTTGTCTGGGTCTAAAAAATAGTGGTTATAAAAGATGATCCCTTAGTCCATTCTCTCCATGACGTATCCTTTATCTGCCGTATCGGTCAGCTGTTCGGGGAAGTGTTTTTGCGATTTTAAATTTAGAACGTCCGGCCACTGTTTATGTTTTTTAATAAAGACTTTTTTGGATTCGGAACGTAAACAAACAGTTTATAACATTTTAATTTATAGTTTTTTTATTGCGTTTAATTGCTTTCGTTGGACACGTTTGTGTTCGAATTTGGAACGTGACTTTTTTTCACATAACAGAACCTTTCTTCGTAACGAATTAACGAATAAAGTTTGTATTTTTTAAATTCGAATTATATTAATTGTTGTTATCGATTTTCAGCTTTGATAGCACAATTTTAAGGTCGTCTTTCAAACATAGCGCAAGTTAATATATGCCAGTTCAAGGGTTAACTAAATACGCAAGCCCGATTAAATTTTAATGCTACCAAATAGTTCACATTTGTAATTCAAATTTGGAATTCTATTCCGCTGCAGTGTGGTGACAGTGTCCATAGATGCGACTTTTTTCGCCGAATTTTTTTTGGCGTAAGACCAACTAACTCTAGAATCAAGTGAATCAAATGTTCATAATGTGTTCGGTGAAAATGGAACGGTGTGCGAGACGGAACTGACGGTGTCGCAAAATGTCTCCTGACAAGCGTAAAAGGAGGGTAGGAATTAATCTTAGTAAGATCAGGACTCGTAAACCTTAAGCCGTTTTTAGATCTCATTCGCTCAATTAGTAAAAATGATAGCTTTGAAGAAATTGTACGGGGACGAGCTTCTTAGGATCGCCCTGGTCCTGAGTCTCCTCAAGGTTGACCCCAGTGACTACCTGGAGGGGGATACTCAACTCCTAGCTGGCTTGAACATCTCAAACGGCTCCGATTGGTCTCTAGAGCAGGAAGCCAGGACTCTCATACGTCCGAGATACGTCCATCCGAAGTCCTTGGACAATATCCTGATCAACTACGAGAGGCAGTTGTTCGAGGAGCTGAACTCCTTAGGACGTTACGGACAGAGCCAAAACAATGCCCGGATGTGGCATAATCGCGGGCCGGTACATACATATTTATTAAACGTGGCTACTGATAGCGTGCCGTTGGCAGTCGCAAACGATACCGACCAAGATGTGACCGCTGATGATAACGTTGCTCAGGAAGTCAAAGTCAGTGATGAAGACACCTCAGAAGAAGAGACTAGCGATGACGTCACTGCTGTCGTCACTCTGTCAGCTGATTACTTCGACAATAGAACAGACGATGTGTTCGCCGAGATAGCGACTCGGTCGTTTGATGTCAATGAGTTTCTACTACCGGCTAATGAAATGGAGATTAAGAAGGAACCTGATGAGGAGATTCTGGATGTCCATGTCAAGAAAGAGACAGAAGATGCGTTTTACAGCGACAATGCTATTGATTACGTACCATACTTTACCACTAAAACTGAGAAAATGGAAGAAGAGTCTGTCTTTCATCAAAACATGGCCGATTTGCAAGACTACGGAGACTTCTTCGATGACGTCAAAGAACTGAAGCACGACATCGAATTGGACGTTAAACAACAACAAGAAAATCTAGAGCAATATTTAATAAACAACACTCCTCTGGATTCTGAAGTGTATGAGTTGGCTCCAATGTTTGACGACGAGCTGGTAGTGGACGTGAAGAGGGAACGAGCCAGCACTAGCTTCACATCCGCCAGTTCCAGTGGTGTGAGTGAGATGGATGTATCTGATGCGCCTGATGTGAAGTTGGAGCCGGACGAAGGTCATCATACTGGCGACGAGCTTACTCAAGAGGTGAGTAGTAGTTTATGTATACGTATAGTGTTCCCTCTTTTGGCTCTTGGTGGACTACAGTTCTTTTATGAGACAATATAGTATGTTTGATTCCAAAGCGAACACACTCAAATTGTATTCAAATTACAATTCAAAACAATATTTTTTTTATCACGCAAAAGTTTGTACACTTTAGATGCCAAAAAGATATTATGTCGAAAATAGTCCCTTTATCATTCATATGATTTAAAATATATTTAACATTGTATGTATATATTTTTAATATTCTTTAAGTAATGTTTTAAGTTTGTTCTATTACCTTTTTTATTTGGTTCATTTAGTTCAAATATTAACGTTTTTTTCTTTACGTTATAAGTATGTGCCATAAGATTTTATATTTTTCTACAATCAAACACTCAAGTCGGATTCGAAGGTCGTGTGGGATTCAGATTTCTATAGCATTTGTTGTATCGGAGCGTAACTTGCCAATAATAACAATAATCATTTGAATCATAACATCCTTCAGACAAGTTTGAGGTCAATGATATCAATTTGAAATGATAATGAATTCCTTATTTCATATTCGTGACGATTTTTGACATGATTTGATTATAATGGATGTGTAAAGAAATATTAAATAACGTGTTTGCGGTTACTAAGCCACAGTGAGGTATGAAATAACAAAATATGTAATTTGTTTATCATAATATAAACTGCCTCGGTGGCGCAGTTGTACTACGGAGGGATTAGAACGCTTAGGTCTCGGGTTCGAATCGGGTCGTGCAAAGTGATATTGGATTTTTGTATACATTATCAGCCCGGAGTCAAATTTGTTCTCGATATGGCGATAGGCTCGCCCCCTATCACATCGTGGGACGGAACATACAAGGCGAAATGTGGGTGTCTTGGTGGCGCTTCTGCCTACCGCTTCGGGAATAAAGGCGTGAATTTATGTATGTATGTATCAGCCCAAAGCCAGGAATTTGTGCCCGATATGGCGATAGGCTCGCCCCCTATCACATCGTGGGACGGAACACAAGAAGAATTGTGGGTGTTCTGGAACGCCTCTGCCTACCCCTTCTGGGAAAAAGTCGTGAATTTCTGTATGTATATTATTATATACTTCTTCTATTGTCAACTATTTTTAATACGGTTCAATATTATGGTAACAACCAAAAGTTTTTAGTAATTTTGTGGTTATCTATACGAGGATGTGGTTTAGACATTGATAATGGCCAATTACTAAATATGATAATATGTAAAGATATTGTTGTATTACATTACCCACACACGTGTGTGATTGAAGCAGCGTTTTTCGGACAATCCCACCTTATGTACGGTTGGTGGGATTCGTTGCAAATTTCATAAAAATAATGCCTGACTTCAAAGTAAGTACAATGTAAATAAAATATCTTCTGTCCTCAAATCCCACGGGGAACATCCGATCGGAGAATCGAACCCAAAACTTTACAGTACTTAGTCCATAAGCGTTGCCACTAAACCAGTGACTGATAAATAATTTCAAACACCCACGTAACTTAGAAAACAGTAGTTTACCTCAGACTCGAACCTAGTACCATACCGATCCGAACCCACACCTTTTCAACCATGTCTTTGTTCCTTCTCTTCCCCTCCCAGTTTAAGATGCACATGGTCCATATGTAGTAGATGTACATAATCTGTAACCATCTGGTGAATCGTTCATACCTTACCTATGCAAAAAAATAAGAAAAATATCTCCACGAACTTCATGCGAGCCTGGTATTTAAATAATTTTTAATGTCGCTTTTTTGGCTGTCGGTGTGCGAGCGCATCGCAAAAATTCTCTCATAATTTTCCAAAATGCACCAAAAGAAGTATGAACTACAGTACGATTATAATCTGAGGTCTCGGGTTCGAATCCCGGGTCGGGCAAAGTGATATTGGATTTTAATCAATATGGTGATAGGTTCGCCCCCTATCACATGGGACGGAATATACAAGGCGAAATGTGGGTGTTCTGGTGGCGCCTCTGCCTAACCCTTCTGGGAAAAGGCGTGAGTTTATGTATGTAGAAGTATATTAAAAATTATATTGTTCTAGCGGTCGAACAAGGCAATATCGTCCATTCACCTTTGCCAAATAGCCTTATCGCTAGTCAATGTTAATTGTAGCTGATAAGTTATCAGGACGTGACCCTTGATAGACTTTCAAGGTCTCAGAGAGTCTGGAAGACCTTAAAAATCCACCTGAACAGCATCCGTGGCGCAGTTGGTTAGACGCCGTGAAACGAGAGGCCACTATGATCCCACGAGACAAATATTTGTGTGATCCACAGGTATTTGTTTCGGGTCTGTGTTGAATTGAAGCGTCTTGTAGTTTCATACACATGGTACACGACACAAGACTCGATGTTAGTGTGGGGTCAGGACTATGTATGTGACTGTTGGGTGTATTACAAAGTAGACTAGCTTGGTTTACTTCAACGTTTTATTTAGTCGCACTCAGCCATTGTCATGTTTAATAAGTCTTTTTCTTTATTATCTTGATAAGCGATAAAACCGCTCATGGACAGTAGCGAAACCTAACACCATGAATTACAAGGCAATGCTTGGCAATCCACTGCGCTCGCCATCCTGAGACATAAGATGTTGTGTCTCATTATGTCCAGTTACTCTGGCTACAATGTTCTTCAAACTGGAACACAACAGTGCATTTACACTACTGTTTGTTGGAGAAATAGACATTGCGGTGATACCTACCCAGGCGACCTCTCACATATGACCTACCACCAGACATGTAATGCAATTATCATCTTAAAAACATAGTTACACTTTAAATCGGGATTTTCAATATCCTATGCGCTGTTCAGGCGTTACTGTGTCAGCCCATATACGTCCCACTGCAGGGCGCGGGCCTCCTCTACAATCGAGAGTACGATTGAGAGGGGTTAGTACACTCCACCAGCCTGGCCTAACGCGGGCGGACTTATAGAAAATCTTGTTGAGTTCTTAGTGGTGTGCAAGTTCCCTTATAGTGTTTTTGTTCGCCGTTAAATGGCATGGCAATTGGCAATATTTTAATCAAATTGTCGTTTTAATTAATTAATTTATAAATAATAGTTTAAACACAATTGAATTGGTGCTAGTGTTTGGCAATACGCCAATGCCATGCAACACGTGGCGAAAGCGAAAACGAATTACGCATTCGCATCTCGCATTTACGCATTGTTGTGTATCGATTACACATGTGACAGATTATTGACCTTTTGTGTAAATAAATGTTATCAATGCGTATTATGAAATGAAATAAAATATTTTTTTTATTGCAATGAATGGCGAGACGAGCATTCGCCTGATGGTAAACGATACGACCGCTCATGGACAGTAGCAATACCAAACCTATGAATTACAAAATGCTTGCTGTTCCACTGCGCTCGCCATCTTGAGACATAAGATGTAAAGTCTCATATATCCAGTAATTACTCTGGCTACAAAGTCCTTCAAACCGGACCACAACAGTGCATTTACACTGTTGTTTGGAGAAGTAGACATTGCGGTGGTACCTGCGGTGGTAATCTAATTTCTACGTCTCATTATCCACACGTGCACTCTCCATTTCGACGACATGTGTTCAACATAGTAGCATTTATATTTAAAACTATTGGCGTAAGAACATTTTATTGATTTACGATTTAGTAATGCGTTTCATAGTGGAAATGCGCATTTAGTGGATATACAGATATACACACGCCTTTTTCCCAGAAGGGGTAGGTTGAGGTGCAACCAGGTCACGTATCGCCTTGCGTGTTCCGTCCATCTAATAGGGGGCGAGTCTATCGCCATATCGGGCACAAATTCCTGATTGCGAAATGATAATGTGTAGAAAAGTCTAATATAACCCGACCCGGGATTTGAACCCGAGACCTGAGCGTAGTAATCACACCGTACAACTGCGTCGCCGAGGCAGTCTGTATTTACATTGTGTATTTACATGGATATTAATCCCCCCCCCTCCTTCTTCACCCCTCTCGTTAGAGTAACTTTCAACAACACCTAATACAAAATAACCGTTGGAATCGTACAAAATAGTGAGGAGTTCTACTCTTCAGGTCCGCAGATATTCATCAGGTCTTCACCGATTTATGGGACCACCTGTGACCTCTACTGAAACAAAAAATAAATCCAAATCCTTTCAGCCGTCTTTGAGTAATAGGTGAACAATGAACATACATAAAATAAGCTAACGACGAATTTAAACCTCCTCCTTTTTTGAAGTCGGTTGAAAACAAACTTGTGTAGAGACCACAGACATTTAAAGTAAACAGAGGATGACCTTTTGGTTCGATATAGGAAACAATGCCAGATCGTTGCACTTAGGGCATCGCCCGTCTGGATTGAGACCTAGACGACCTAGGGTGTAGTTTAGTCAAGTGAGATTTGTAAATTTATGCCTAATAATACATAGGTATATTGGTGATCATCAGGCAATTTTTTTTGAGCTTCGTCAATAACGGCCTTGTTTGTAGAGTGTAGACAGTTTTAAAACTTTTTATTTAAGTTATCGAATGTTTTGTCTTCTTCGCTCATACTGAATTCTAAAGTCGTTTGAAAGGGACAAAACTTTTGATAACTAAAATGGGTTTTTAAACTGTTTATGAATAAAGCCTTTATACACTACGGCGGTCCAAAGTTCGATTCCGAACAAACTGCAAACACTAAAGATTCAAATCACCTTGCCACATAGATGCGTCCTAAATCGGTCGTCGACCTCGGAGGTCGCTGACCCCGCGTCACGCCGCGAATTTAGCAATATAGACACTTGTTACCGAATGGGTTTTTATTTCGTTTCGTCATTTTTATAGGTGAATGGGAACGCAGGGTGATTAGGGATTAGGATGTGGTTGCCTACCTGATTTTCATAAAAATTGCGTGGTGAGCAGAAACGGTGGGGTGAAAAGGAATTGAATACAACATGTTTGTGATAAATGTGATTTGTATTTGATATTTTTATTAAACTGTTTGTTGCAATTTAGAAAAAAATATTTTTATGTATTATTTAAAAGTTATGAGTACATTGTGAATGACATTTAATTTTATTTACATCAATGTACTAATATTGTTTACCAAGTTGTAATGTGTACAATTTTGATAATTTGAAAACATATTTTTCAGTAAAAAGTTAAATTTGAAATTATTTCCGTTCTCAGTAGTTTTACGTAATTGTTTTTGTCTAACAATCGTACGTTCAAGATTTATATTTTTTGTACTGTAATTATAATCTTATGATGTTAGGTCATATTTTTCACATATTTTTCAAGGTTTGATTTTTATGAGGGGTGAGTTGCCTTTTTATTTCGATAGATGACGCTGTAGAAATTACAAATAACATTATAGAACCTTTAAAATAGCATAAATTATTTTTAAAGGGAAAAATAATAAAAGCGTATGTGAAAAATCATAAAATTATTTATCCCCTCACAAGATTTTCAAATGTATAATTCTATAATCCTGCTTCATTTTTTTATATTATGTACGCAGTCTCCAGGAAAATCTCATGAAAAATTTCCTAGAAAATGTTGCAATCTTTCCCGTTCCAATTTCCCCGCTTTCGTCCGAATTCAAGTTTTTAAATAGAGGACGCATCATATGTGACATTGCGGGACGAGGACGCCTATATATAGGTATACTTAAGAGTGAAAGAGACGGATGCGAGTGTATGACGAATTTGACGTGAGCATAGTGGGCGTACAGATTTAGTTTGCCAATTTGTGACCTTGCTGGGCCTTGACCTCCCGTAACCTTGTTGGTTCGGTACGAAAAACCCCGTTTTCCTTCACTAACACAATGTTTCTGGAACAAATAGCTAATTGTGCGGTCGGACCACGCCATCTAGTGTTAATTTCCGGAACTATTTTTTTACGACAATTTGTTATGATTTATAACATATTGCGTTTTATGCGTGTTATTAAGCCAAAAAATAATTATCTTCCTATTACCTTATTATTACCTTCCTCGTATTGCGCATCGATGGTACAACTTCTATTACCATGTGTGATACGCTTTGAAACGACATCTGTCGCCGAGTAGTGGAAGTAAATAGTCAACATTTGATGTTTGTCGATTTCATATTAGCGCACTAGATGGCGTTGTATGCGAATACAGAAAATTTATAATACTGTAAAACTATAATATAAACCCTGCAGATAGATGGCAGCACTTGTTAGCAAATTCAACGAGATTTAACTGCAATTCGCGTCGAAAGATGGCGTTAGTATACTTTGCACAATTAAGTCATCTTCGTATTTTTTTTTTGTCCACTGGATAATGGCCGCGTGTTTGAGCTGTGACCGGCACTTAATGACGCATCAAGATGTTTATTATAGTACTAAAATATTATAAGATTGAAATAAAGTTTGGAAGATGTTCTTTCCTCAAAGGATTGACGTGGGCGTATGCCGTATATAGATAGTACAGATGCGGAGGGAGGTCCATGAGTAACCCAGGATGTTGGGTTAATAATAACAAAATATATTTCGTTTTATTATTGCTTTATTTTACTGCCTCGGTGGCGTAGTTGTATTACGGTACGATTACAAAGCTGAGGTCTTGGGTTCGAATCCTGGGTTGGGCAAAGTGATATTATCAGCCCGGAGTCAGGAATTTGTGCCCGATATGGCGATAGGCTCGCCCCCTATCGTGAAACGGAAATTACAAGACGAAATGTGGATGTCCTGGTGTAGCGCCTCTGCCTACCCTTTCTGGGATAAAGGCGTGAGTTTATGTATTTATGTATGTAATTAATGATACTTACGTTACGTTCGAATGTTCTAACGTTCGACGTCCATTTATAAGTTATGTATTCCACTTCTAAAAATCAAAACTATTCTAAAATTACCACCTGGCTTCGTTTTCGGTCGCAGTCTTGATATACCCTGAAGAATAACCCAGGTTGCTTATAACTGGTTGCTGTAGAAATCCTTTAGAAGTAATCTAGGCTCAACAGTGAATTTCCTTTGCCTGAAAAAAAAAATATGTATAGCATTTTTAAATACTTGCAAAGTTTCGCCAAAACAATGCACTGTATAGTAATGAAAAAACATCGCCCGCTGAATTTATATTTAAATAACACAGATAATAAATCTACATTCGCCATAATTGGTGCTTGTATGACAGCAGACAGTTCTCTGTCGATAAAAAGTTGATAATAGCGTTACAATATTATAGGAATCAATGTTACAATATTTTTAATATAGAGCAAGTGCTGGTACTTAAAAAACGTAGTTAAAAATGGTTGTGCCCACCTTTTCCTGCCCTCCCATTGGCTGACATTTAACAGGTTGTCCAACATGTACGAATTATTTGAAAAGGAAAAGAAAATTAAAATTTTACAGCTACAGCTGTCTACGCACTCGTTTTAGCCGGATTAATAAATATACTTTCGGTTACCAACGGAATTTATAGCAATTTATTGTTAATTAATTAGTTATTTTTTTACTAATATAGCAGTGCTACCAACATTACGAATAAAAAGGTCGTCGGTCCATATTTAGCTCCATGACTAATTTAAAAAAATACAAATTTACCAGTCAAATTATTTGGGGCAAATATTTTTTGCAAGTATAGAAGAAATCGATATAAAGATATAGTTGAGCCTATTAAAACTGACATAACATATTTATTGTCTGCGTATTCTCATTTAATGTTCAATGCTCTGAGATCACATCCCTAATTTGGATGATTTTGTATAATCCATATAATATTATATTTCGTACATATTATATTTTATACAGATTATCAAAACGCATATAAATAAAACGCAATCAAGAACCTGTCAGGTCCATATTGAGCGTTTTGTTCACAAAAAATATTATCCCGCTGAGTCGGTGCGGTCGCGTCGACCCCTAGTGCGCGTTTGGCGGGAGAATACAGCACCCCGTAGCATTCAAATTTCGACTTTATCCATATGAAATTAAGAAAGAATTTTAAAATGCTATACTTGTGACTTAAGATGTTGTGTTGTTGAGACAGTCATGTAATTTCGATATTTGAATTTTCGAATCGAAATCGATCTAAATATATCCACTGTTACTGAACATGAGACTTTATATCAATGTGTTAAAGTATAATTTCGAGTGGAGTGCAGTTTTATTTTTAATTTTTTTGAACCGGACAGACTACGAGGTATGGTCATTTACGGAGAGATTAGTTATTAATTTTGTATTAAGCCAATTAAAGATGGCGGTGTAGTGAAATAAAAATAAAACAGGTTTCCCGCGTGTCTGGGTCTTATGTATTTGTGAAATGAGCGCCACGATTCATAATACATTATGTATAATTAAATTCTTATTTATATACGGTTGCGAAATAAATGTAGGTATGTTTAAATAACTGCAGTAATTTCCCGCTATTTTGCAAATGTGTTTTGACATTTCATTAGTTATTGCAATAGCCAATTTATAGGTTATTGTATTTATGTGTTTATTTAGGTTTTATATGAGACTAGCTTCTGCCCGCAAACTTTTAACAATCTATTATTTCGCGGACTAACTGTTTTATGTTTAAACTCAATGTGACCGCCGTCGACCATATTGCTTTTCCCGTCCCGTCCCGTTATATTCCGTTCTGTCTCGTCTCATTCTGTCCCATGACGAAAATCATGCTATCCTGTCCTCTCCTGTCCCGTGCCATTCATTTGAGTTTGAAAGAGTAGTAAATATATATTTGAATTCCTTACTTGTCCCACGGGAACAATAAACATGGGATAAAAAGTAACCTACGTGTTAATCCAGGGTGTCAGCTACCTCTACACTAAATTTCATCAAAATCGGTCCAGCCGTTTTTCTCTGAAAGAGTAACAAGCATCGATTCATACAAACTTTCGCAATTATAATATTAGTAAGGACATGCATGTAGTGTATGTAATAAATCATAATATTGCTTTCTATTAAATCGTTAATTAAAACTTCAGTGATCTTATACTTTCTTAAAAGATGTCTTATTAGTGAAACAACTGCGCATGACATTACGTCTCTATCAATTACAAATTAATTTAAAAAATAAAACCCATAGATAATAAAACTATGTTTTTACACCTCGTCTACATTTGTCTCTGGTCACATTTTGCGCGGATGGCGCGGATATGTTAAGATGTTAGATGTAAACTCACGATAAGACCTATTACAACTCCGTTGTTATCAAGATGGAGGTCTAAGATATAATTTTACCGCTCTTTTGTTGTTCTTTTTTTGAATTTTGATGTAGATCAGTTTTTTTTTAAATGTTGAAGGCTATGGAAATGCTTGAATGCCAATGTTAAGTTATAAACGTGGCTTATATTTCTTTAATAAGTTTTCATATAAACCCTTGAAGTTAGTTAACGGTAGTTGTCATAATATCGTGGGAAGTATATTCAAAAAGCTTATAGCGTTGTCTCGACAAATATTTAATAGTTCTATATAAACAAATAACAAGAAAAGAACGGTTTTTAAATAAAAACGAAACCAATAGGAGTTGAAAATGAATAACAGAGTTTACAGAGCAGAGAAACCTGCATAAGTTTTGCATCCTCCATTCGTCTGATGGTAAGCGATACGACTGCCCATGGACAGTAGCAAAACCAAACACCATGAATTACAAAGCAATTGGCATTCCACCGCGCTCGCCATCCTGAGACATAAGATGTTAAGTCTCATTATGTCAAGTAGTTACTCTGGCTACACTGTCCTTCAAACCGGAACACAACAGTGCATTTACACTGCTGTTTGAAGAAATAGACATTGCGGTGGTACCTACCCAGGCGGCCTCTCACATATGAGAGATCTACCAGTGAATTTCTCGTAATTTGTAATTAACACAAGACTCGATGTTAGTGTGGGGTCAGGACTATGATATCATCATCATCATCAGCCTAGTCCACTGCTGGACATAGGCCTCCTCAAAATTGCGCCATTTCTCCCTGTCTTCGGCTTGTCGCATCCAACATCTGCCAGCGACCTTTCGCAAATCGTCACTCCACCTAGCTGGAGAGCGTCCTACACTACGCTTGCCAAGGCGCGGTCTCAGGACTATGTATTTATTTATTTATTTATTTTATTCTTAACTGCACATAAAGAAAGGAAAAAAAAACACTTAAAGATATTACAGATTAACAAAAAAAGTACAGATGGCGGTCTTATCGCTCTAGGCGATTTCTTACAGACAACCTTAGGATGGATATAAGAAAAGGAAAACAAGAGAGGGCAGTCTGGAATTTAAAGGATATAAGCACCAATAAAATAATAATAATTATAAACAACTTATTTATATTAATATATACAAAATATATACATAAACATAAATGAAATGAAATGAAAATAATTTATTGAATCCATTAAAATGTTCAACATTGTTTAGATTCAGTCATTTTTTGAACTACCACCCGATTCGGAAAGCGGTTTTCACTAGAGAAGAACGGGCAAGAAACTCTAGTGTTGCTCTTTTCAAAACCAGTTTACAATGTATGATTATTACAAAAATTACAAGTTGGTTTAAATCAGAGCAGTTAATTAATAACTTGTTATGATTTGCAAGTAGGATATACACATGATATACATACACATATAAATATGATGATAATGATATACATATATGTATGTATGTGGGTGTATTTATTTATTTGTTTTCTTTCCCAGGACATGGACCTGATCGAAGTACTGTGGAAGCAGGACGTCGATATGGGCTTCTCACTCGAAGATCCTATTCAACCGGTAAGTATTTTATAATTGAACGAGTAATGGACAGTCTTTATGTAGTCAGACAGCCTCCGTGGCGCAGTTGGTTAGACGCCGGCTGTGAAAGGAGACGTGGGTTCGATCCCCGCACTGAGACAAATGTTAGTGTGAGCCAAGTATTTGTCTCGGGTCTGGGTGTTTGTGACCGAAAAGTCTAGTACCTTCTGATACACGACACAAGACTTAATTGATCTTAATGTGGGGGCAGGACTATGTATGTGACTGTTGAGTATTTATTCAGTTGATTTAATTTTGCACATAATATTCATGCTATTATGCTATGCTATAGTTACATTTTTTTTTTAATGGCAAGATGAGCATGCCATTCGCCTGATGGTAAGCGATACGACCGCTCATGACAGTAGCAAAACCAAACAACGCCATGAATGAAAGGAATGCTTGGCATTCCAGTGCACTCGCCATCCTGAGACATAAGATGGTACATTGACTATAACATTGTAATTGAGATAATACATTGCATCTAATGGTAATAGAGTATTTTACTAATATCGATTTTTTGTATCATTTTGCGTACAAACACAAATATCATTAAAATAAAATATTTTGACAGCCTCCGTGGCGTAGTGTGTTAGACGCCGGCTGTGAAACGAGGCTGCGGGTTCGATCCCCGCACCGAGACAAATACTAGTGTGAACCACAAGTATTTGTTTCGGGTCTGCGTGATTGTGAGACCAAAAAGTCTCGCACTTCCTGATGCTACACAAGACTCGATGTTAGTGTGGGGTCAGGACTGTGTATGTGACTGTTGGGTGTATTTATATATGTCCAGGAGGGCCCTCAAGCCACCAAGGTCCTCAGCGACGAGATAGACGATGAACTGAAGAGGGCAGAAGAGAAGTTGCAGAAGAAAAAAGAAGAGTCTGCTGAGAGGGAGAAGGTTGAGATAGAACGAGTCAAGGTTTCCCTGCTGGATACTGATATTAAAGAGGTGAGTAGAATTTCGTTTCTAATCACAGGTTCTAATATTCATAATACGAAAGTGCGTGGTGGCCTGTTGGTAACGGACCAGACGCGGCTGCCTACATGTTCACGGTGGTCGCGGGTTCAAATCCCAGGGCACACGTCTGACTTTTCGGAGTCATGTGTATTGATAATCACCACGCACTATAACAGTGAAAGAAAACATCGTGAGGAAACCTGCATACCGTAGCGATTTGTAGGAATTTCTATGGTATGTAAAGTCCTTGCACTAGGCCAGCGTGGTGTACTAACCCCTCTCAATCGTACTCTCGATTGTAGAGGAGGCCCGTGCCCTGCAGTGGGTCCTGCAAACGAGCATGCAGGTCACCTGATGGTAAGTAGTCACTGAACTTGAACATCCACAACGCTGGACCATGGATGTGCTGCCCTTCAAGGAAAAAGCTCACATTTTCATGCACTATTATATGGTTTTAGCAATCTAAGTATACAGGTTATATCAAGACTGCGAGCGAAAACGAAGCCAGGTGGTAGTATTAGTGACTTCAGACACAATGCAAGTAAACATTTCGCAAAAAAAATTGTTTTTTTGTTTTTTTTATTTATCATCGGATGTGGGTGATAAATACAGTTTTTCTAAAATAATAATGTACACCTTTTTATTTTTAAGGACGTAAGGGTATGCAAAGGGTGTAAATTACTATTTTCGCGAAAACTAGGTATTCAACACCCAAACACGACGATTTTTAAAAAATTGCAAAAATAACCTGTCACTCTTTCTGCCAGATTTTTAGTTGCATTGTGTTTGTAACCACTGAAACTACCACCTGGCTTCGTTTGCATCGCAGTCTTGATATACCCGGTATAATTAGAATGTCATTTTTTCGAAGATTTCTTCCGTTTTTGACTGAGTTTATTTATTCTTAACTGCACAAAAAAAAAGGAAAAGCACTTAAAGATATTACAAATTAAGTAAAAGTACAGATGGCGGTCTTATCGCTCTAGGCGATTTCTTACAGACAACCTTAGGATGGATATAAGAAAAGGAAAAAAAAGAGAGGGCAGTCTAGATTTTAAAGGATACAAGCTCCAGGAGTTTCGTTCTCATCCAGGTTCATACTGGAGTTAATGCAGAAATTACAGCATGACTTGTTTCAGGACGATCCATGGGCCGGCCTGTCCTACACCGTCGACACTGAAACTGGTAAGTACATATTAAATATTTGTACTAAACTAGCGACTCGGCTCAGCTTCGTCCGGGTGCAGATAGTTTTGAGTCCAATTCACATCAACAACAATATTATTGGCAATTTAAATAGCCTGTATTAATCAGTGATAATGTAGCATTCAAATGGTGAAAGAATTTTTAAAATCGGTCCAGTACTTTTGGAGCCAATTCGATACAAACATACAAATCTTTCCTCTTTATAATAGTATAGACTAGCTGTTCGGCCCGGCTTCGTCTGGGTGGAGATAGTTTTTGAGTCCAGTACACATCAACATGTATAGTTTTTGCAGCGCACGGGATATAAACAATATTTTGGGACTTTTTGACACTTTGGGTTACTTTATTGGAGTTTTAGTAAGGATCCCTAATTTTTTTGAAAATGTTATATAACCTATGTCACACGGGGATAGTGTAGCTTTCCAACAGTGAAATAATTCATAAAATCGGTTCATTAGTTTCGGAGCATATTCAATACAAACAAACAATCAAATCGTTCCTCTTTATAATATTATAAATGTAGAACTTGAATTTATCAAAATGTACTACTATTCATCTTTTTTTTTATTTTTTTTTAGGTCTTTTTTATCTGAGTGAATGTCCATATTCATCTTATGCTAAATGTTAACTAACAGATAAGTAATTTATTTCAATTTATTCTATTCATAGCTATAGTTTAAAATCATTTGATTTTTTTGTCAAATGTATAAGCGTGCAATATGAGGCCTTTTTTATTTTATTTACTTTCAATTTGGAAGGAACATTCTAGAATAATCTGCGGCGTCCGCATAAGTATATTTTAGGTAGCCACGTGTTCATAATGAACCTTTTCAATCAATACAAATTGAGTTTTATTTAAAGTTTGTATTAAATATTTGCACGGATCACAGTTTTCAAAGTAAAATTATTAAAATAGTTTTTTTTTTATTTAGACTCTGAATTGTATTGAAATCTCAGAAGCGAAAATACTTTTTTTATTTTTGTTCTATTTCTTATCATTCATCAATTTAAATAGTGACGTTAGAAAGCGTAAAATTCATATTACATATAACTTTGTTTAACATAATATTTCAATTATATCACGTGATTAGTATAGCTCACATTTTTAATATTTTTCTTATACTTTCTGCAATTTTCTCGTTTTTTTATTCTAAATTTGTTATTTCAGGTTGAAATTTTATTTTTAAATATATCATTAATATTTTAAGGAACTCTTTAAAACATATTCCAACGAACATTGTCGTATATACCATCCCCGTTTGAGTTAAGCATCGCACCCTCCCTTCATGATTACCCGGATACAATACAAATAACAACCCCTATACGTTTCAACCCTTATGTACTGCGGTACATAAGGGCGAGCGCCGAGGGGTGGCTTGGCGGAAATGGTATTCCTTTCCATTGAAATTAAAGTATTTTTATGTGTTTGGTAAGTTGTTGCGGTATTCATTATTTTAAGTAATGTTATGTAGTGGCTAGTGAATGTAATATACAGGGTATATCAAGACCGCGACCGAAAACGAAGCCAGGTGGTAGTATTAGTGACTTCAGACAAAACGCAACTAAAAATTTCGCAATAAAATCGACAATATGTTTTTTATAATTTTTTAGTTATGGTCGTATTTGGGTGATAAATACATAGTTTTCCTAAAATAATGATTTACATCTTTATGTTTTAAAGGACGCAACGGTACGCATAGGTTGAAATTACTATTTTTGAAAAAAACTAGGTATTTACTATTTTCCACCCAAAACATGATAATATTCAAGAAATTGCAAAAAGCTTTTGCGAAATTTTTAATTGTTTTGTGTCTGTAACCTCTAAAACTACCACCTGGCCTCGTTTTCGGTCGCAGTCTTGATAGTTGATATACCCAGTATGTAAGCAAAGCGTCCAAATTACTTCAAATCAATTAAATATGTTTGATATTAAAAGAGAATGCCTATTCATGGTATCGGTAAAAAATATCGTTGACCCCGATACAGATACTGCTTAAAATTCATTATAGCTTCTTATGGTTTGCCCTTAAACTGTTCTATCCCGGGCGAAAGATTTTTGTAAAATGAAGTAATTATCATCACATTTTACGATACGTCAGCCATTACTACAAATGGAGCTACCAGTGACTGGACTTCAAGTTCATTTCTCCAAGAACTCCGGGCCTGGGTCGCAATTATGTTTATTTTTATTGAAAATATATATTTTTCCCTACACAAAAAAGTAGGTTTCTTCGAGGGACAAAAATCTTTGCACCGATGCCAAGTTTTATAGTAAAATGGGCATTCTCCTTTTATTTGTTTCTTACACAGAACAGGTTACAATCTCGATGTTACAATACTTCATTTTATTTCTCTTTTACAATTTTGCAGTCGATTTATTAAAATATTTTATGAAACAGTAGTGACAACTAAGCAACAAATTCAATCATTCCTACAGTACTTTTAAGTAACTACAATACAGCTAAATTTTATAAATTTACACACATCACGCCTTCCTGAAGGGGTAGGCAGAGGTGCTACCAGGACACCCACGCTTTGCCTTGTAAATTTCGTCCCACGATGTGATGTGAGCCTATCGCCATATCGGGCACACATTCCTGATTCCGGCTTGATAATGAATAGAAAAATCACATGATTGAATTGCCCGATTGCATTCGAACCTGAGACCTCAGCATTGTAATCGTACCGTACTTACAACTGCGCGAAGGCAGTATAAAATTCAATCACAATTTCAAACATCAATATCAATGTTACACTAGATAAGACACTCGTTACACAAAATGTGTCCCAACTACTTGCGGTGCATGCACCGCACATGAATCAGTTTGCTTCGTGACAGTGACAGTGCAGTACGCCTTATCGCATACGTTTAAAAGTAATTTATTTTGGTGTGTCGCCGTCAAACCGAAAGTGAATCGTCTGGAGTTACAATATTTTAATAAAATACCAGGTAAGTGATGTAATATTGCAATGTGCTTTTAAAATACGGGGGCACAGTTCTATAACGCGTCTCGTCTATCGGTAGAATATAAGTCAATGATTTTAAAGCTTAATTTCTCTATATTCTAAACTACAGTACAACTTTTTGTATTCCCATTTCCCTGGGGAGACCGGCTGTTCCTGCTTCATATCATTAGTCTTATGATTCAGCTGTTTTGGGGCCGACAGCGTTCAAAGATTTCGATATTTGACAAAAAAACGTTTGGATGTGAAAGATAGACTTATAGGTCCCTTGTAAACGAGCGCGTTTAGGTCGCCAACAATCTTCTGTAGCCGAAAGCGCTGTTGTCAAAATAATAAGAATAGTTTTTCTCTCCCCAAATTTTATTACATTAGACATGTTAATACTATTTAATTACGAGTATAAATGCCTGTTGTTTATATTATGAAAACATATTTAAACAAAGCGTTAAATAGATTTTTTAAAATTTTACTTGTAGTTCCAATTTTCGCCACACGCCTATAGATTTTAGATGTTCAGCGCCGCCGCTTTGTCTATTTGTCAAGCAGCCGTGTGTACTGTTGTGTTCGTTGAAGAATATTGTTATAAGTGATTTTGTATGTCTAAATGACAGGTGCAGAGCCTAATATTAAGTTGTAAGTGTTGTGTATTGCAGGCCCTTGGCATCAGACGAGCGATAATGTTTTCGTAATATTTCCAGTAATTGTCAAAAAAAATATAAAAATTTAATTAATGTGTGTATTCATAGTCAATTACCAAGTACTTAGTTTTGTAATTTATAGTAACTAGATTAATGTAGCATTTTTCTTCTCAGCTATGCGCCTATGTGCTGAATACAAAATTTTGTACGCCATAAATGGCAAAACATGTAGCAACTTTTTTAAACTGAACATCTTGTACAAATCTATTGTCAGTCATGTTTTACAAAATAAATATCTTTATCTTTAATAATAGAAAATATCTTGAGAAATTAATATTTAATGGTAAAAACATAAAGAAATCTGTATAAAAAAAGCGATTGTGGTGTGTTTCCTAACCCCTCTCAATCGTACTCTCGATTGTAGAGGCCGTGCCCTGCAGTGGGACGTATATAGGCTGACACAGTACAGATTAGAAACGATTTTTAATTATTCAAAACTATAAGGTCTTTATAAATTCACTTACATCAATGTTCTATGTACCCCACCTGCCCTAGTACATGGTCTGAAGTGCACAATACCATTGTGTTATGATTAATGCATCCCGGACATCTCAATTCCCTCAGGACAGAATCATTAATTATATTTATTGTTGCATTAATATCGGATGTAAAGATTGTACGAGGTTCTCAAAGTTTTAAGTAACAATATTTGATAAATGCTGGTGTTATAATAGGGTATATGGCTCTTTTTTTTTATTGTATTCGTCAAAACGTATCCATATCCAAAATCTAGCGAACAAAGAATTTTGTTAATCCATTCAGAATTTAAAAAGTTAGAAACGTTTGAAATCTTGTAGTGGGGGTAATAGAAAAGGGATGCAAAACAATATTAGTGACGTCACTAATGTATATGAATTATAGTGTGCGGGTGTGAAAGAGACGGTAAGATGTCCCCACTATGTCCCCACTCTTTCATTTAATATACTAATATTTGCCTCATGTTACAAGCTACTTTAATACTGTTTTCACAAAAATGTTTTGTTTTAATGGCACTTGTGTTTGTCTGCTAAATAATACAAAAGTCGATGATAATTAAATGAGTGTGAATACGGAATTAAAGATTGTAATAAATAAATTATGTAAACAATTATACAGGGTATATCAAGACCGCGACCGAAAACGAAGCCAGGAGGTAGTATTAGTGATATCAAACACAATGCAAGTAAAAATTTTACAAAAAAAATTGTCAATTTTTTTTTTGTTATTTTTTACATATCGTCGTATTTGAGTGATTAAACATAGTTTTTCTAAAATAATGACGTACATCGCTTAATTTTTAAGCACGCAATGGTACGTAAGGGTTTAAATTACTATTTTTGTAAAAACTAGGTATTTACCCCTCAAAAACGATGATTTTTAAAAAATGTAAAAAAAAAACCGTCGCTTATTTTGCAAAATTTTTAGTTGCATTGTGTCTGTAGCCGCTAAAACTACCACCTGGCTTCGTTTTCGGTCGCGGTCTTGATATACCCTGTATAATGTCAAATAATTGGAAAAATAATAATTTTCATTTTTTTTATTTGATTTCTTGTACTTACACACAATATTGAATGATGACCACCACATGACCACCGCAATGTCTATTTTTCCAGCAAACACCAGTGTAAATGCACTGTTCCAGCTTGAAGGACGCTGTAGCCAGAGTAACAGGACATAATGAGACTTAACATCTTATGTCTCAGGATGGCGAGCGCAGTGGAATGACAAGCATTGCTTTGATACATGGTGTTGTTTGGTCTACTGTCCGTGCGCGGACGTATCGCTTACCATCAGGCGAATGACATGCTCGTCCGTTCGCAATAAAAGAAGTTACGTTTCAAGTTTGAGAATCGCTGGCATACATAATGTTTCTATTAAAAAGGACTTTGTGCATTGAAGGGTCTCGTTACGTTGGTTTTATTGTAAGTTATGAAAGATTAAACCGGTGTGTAGATGTCTAAATTCTCGGGAGTTAAAGGTTTTCTTCTTATATGTTTTTTAATTTTCTGCGTACTTTAACATTTAAGAGCTATTTTAGGTATGTAATTGCGTGCTTTCATGTTTATACGTTATTTTGAAGATTTTTTTATCTACATATATAAACTCACGCCTTTATCCACCAGAACACCTACATTTCTTCATGTGTTCCGTCCCACTATGTGATAGGGGGCGAGCCTATCGCCATATCGGGCATAAATTCCTGTCTCCGGGCTGATAATAAATAGAAAATCCTAATATCACTTTGCCCGACCCGGGATTTGAACCCGACACCTCGGCTTTGTAGTCATATCGTAGTACAAGTATGCCACCGAGGCAGTTTTTATCTAATTATGACAAATACGATAATATTCTGTATGGTATAATTCATGTTAAATATATTATCAATTTTGTCGAGTGTATTGTCTAGTGGCCTTCTTGTACAGTTTTAAAACCCATTTCAGTTATCGAATGTTTTGTCCCTTTCTAACGACTTTTGAATTCAGTATGAGTGAAGAAGACAAAAATAGGGCATAGAGATAAAATAACCTCTTAGACGTCTATTCATTGGTGTATACTTTGGATAAAAATAACTATAACGGTGAAGGAAAACATCGGGGGAAACCTACTGATTTTAAAGAATTTCTACAGTATGTAAGTCCGCCAACCCACACTAGGCCAGCGTGGTAGACTATGTAGCCTAACCCCTCTCAATCGTACTCTCGACTCGCGGCGCAGTTGGTTAGACGACGGCAGTGAAACGTGAGGCTGCGGGTTCGATCCCCGCACCGAAACAAATATTTTTGGGATCCACAGGTATTTGTTTCAGGTCTGGGTGTTTGAGGCCGAAAAGTCTCTCATAGTTCCTGATACCCACGACACAAGACTAGATTTTGGTGGGGTCAGGACTATGTATGTGACTGTTGGGTGTATATATTATTAATAAATAATAAAAAAAATCTCACAATTTGCTAAGTAAAGGACCTTAACTAACAAGTCTGAAGTCTTAAAACTAAAACTCAGATTTACTGTACCATTGCCTTAATTCAGAGGTCTTAGTAAACTGGTCACTAGTGACAGCGAAAAAAATATGGTCTCTTTTCGATTTTGAAACTTTTCACAAGTCATGGCGTCGGCGAACGGTTTTTGATTAATATTTCGAGAACGCATTTATACGTTTTTTTCGCTTTTGACCGAAAATTGCTTTTGTGTTTTAAATTCATCTGTCGGGGGTGAAGGTTTTGTAACTTCTTATTTGATGTCGAATAGTAATAACTAATAAGGCATGATTTTAAATAGGTGTTAGTATACGCTTTATGTGTCCGAAGATTTTAATATTTTGTACTATTTCTTTATTAATATTAGACGTACAATAAAGTATAATTAAATAAATACACCCAACAGTCACATATATAGTCCTAACCCCGCACTAAGATCGAGTCTTGTGTGTCAGAAACTACGAGAGACTTTTCGGTCTCACAAACACTCAGACCCGAAGAACAATTAGTGCGACTAATTGTGACATTTATTACTTTGCGGTTTCCATAAGTACGTAAATAGTATTGCTTAAGCTAAGCATACAATAAATAATAATCATTGACTTATATTCTACCGATAGACGAGACACGTCAAAGAAATAAAGTGCCCCCGTATTTTAAAAGCACACTGCAATATTACATCACTTACCTGGTATTTTATTAAAATATTGTAACTTCAAACGATTTGCTTTCGGTTTGAAGGCGAAACATTCACATTATTATTTTTAAACGTATGCGATAAGGCGTACTGCACTGTCACTGTCACGAAGCAAACTGCTTCATGTGTGGTGCATGCACCGCAAGTAGGTGGGACACATTTTTTGTACTGAATGTCTTATCTAGTGTAACATTGATATCGATGATAATAATTGATTTGATGCTGTGATGTGAATGTTACCGATGATTTTATAAATGACTCTGCTGCTATGAGATTTTTATAACGTTTTCCAAACCTTCAAAACTAATTATAATTGCTTTGGATTAACAGAATTTATAACGTACACATTTAATTCAAATATATTATAAATACCTCGGTAATACTGCCTCGGTGGCGTAGTTGTATTACGGTACGGTTACAAAGCTGAGGTCTCGAGTTCGAGTTCCGGGTCGGACAAAGTGATATTGGATTTTTCTATTCATTATCAGCCCGGAGTTGGGTATTTGTGCCCGATATGGCGATAGGCTCGCCCCCTATCACATCGTGGGACGGAACATACAAGGCGAAATGTGGGTGCCCTGGTGGCGCCTCTGCCTACCCCTTTGGGTATAAAAGGCGTGAGTGTATGTATGTATATTATAAGTATTAAGTTAAAAATAATTTCAAAACTGAAAACTGAAAACTATGCGATTTGATGCAAATTATGCCTGAGAAGTAGTAGAACAGACCGACAAAATGGTTTCGAATGGGAAGGATGGTCTATCTTAACAATTGAGATTTAGTTCATTTTGAAGAATAATTTACAAACTAATAATTATAGATATACAATATTCGTAACAAAGCTACTAAAATGAAACTGATAAGTTTAATACAAGATAAAGTACCAACCACTAAAAAAGACATTCAGTACAAAAAAATGTGTCCCACCTACTTGCGGTGCATGCACCACACATGAATCAGTTTGCTTCGTGACAGTGACAGTGCAGTACGCCTTATCGCATACGTTTAAAAGTAATAAATGAATGTTTCGCCGTCCAACCGAAAGCGAATCGTCTGAAGTTTCAATATTTTAATAAAATACCAGGTAAGTGATGTAATATTGCAGTGTGCTTTTAAAATACGGGCGCACTTTATTTCTTTGACGTCTCTCGTCTATCTGTAGATAGATATACATGATTCACCATCGCCTCTTGATAGGTACAATTTTGCCGGCCTGCTCAATTGCTTGTTTAATTTACCATTTCTTTAATTTACCAATGCGATTTTCGGGAATATTAGACAATTTTTAGGAATAGCTTCATATTTTTGAAGAATTAATCTCATGAAATGGATTTCATACAAAACGATCGATCTTAGGACTTTGTGATTCACAGCTTATTCACATTTCCATTGCCATTACACTTCTAAGACGCCTTTATTAATAAAATATAAATAAATCATATCAAAAGAATAGTACGAAAACGAACCCATATAAATATCCAAAATGGCGGCGGCAGAAAACGCGGGAAAATCCATAGCAGCCCGCCGCGCCGGCCCGTTTCATTAAAATAAAACAGCGCCCGCGCCCGGAGACCATTAATAAAAGGCAGAAAAAGATTAATGTCGGTCCCTTACACAATGCGTAATAAATTAGATGGATATTTTCCAAGGGAGACCTACCCTTGCGGCCATTTTGGTATGAGAACGCTTGCTATTGGTCGGCTCGGTTACTAATCAATAAATGCACTTTTGATATCAAAAGGTCGTAAGTTGTCGCTCACGAACATACCATTTTCAACCTTATCGCCTTATGTTAGAGGTGATATTGGAATGTGTGAATTTGTACGTGGAATAAAACAAAAGGCATCGGAACTGGTTGTGTAACGCTCTTTTGTTACCGTTCGAATATGGAACATATTGACACCAGCCCGCGGATGTTCGAAAATCGAGTTTTTAAAATTAGAATGACATTCTGATTCTGAAAAATGATGTTTGTTGCCGATGGTGCTGGCCAGCTTTTAATCTATTTGCTTTTTAATTTAAAGTGTTATAATATATTATACTTTTTAAAAGTTTTGAAAATGGAAATCGGCCAGCATTTGATTAATAATCCTTAAATTAATAAATTATGACATTCTCATATAAAACTTTTTTCTCATATATTTTCTTTGTTAATTGATCCACACGTTATTTATTTAGTAGTTTTACAAAATTGTTTTATTCGTATATATCTACTATTACTTCGGGCCGTTTTATATTACGAAGAAACTAAAAGAAAGTCAGCGTCATCATTTATTATTTTCCATAAAGCATCTTGAAAATCTTTTATTAATTTTAATTTCTCATTTGTCATATTAATATGAATTGACATTCTCTATACTGTCACTGATAATGGTTTCTTAGATTTACGCGAATGTTACACATTGAAATAAAAATATTTTTTACGGGTTTATCGCGGTTTGGTTTGATTATTAAAAATTTTGATACCGACGTTTTAATTACATTACAGCTTTCGTGGTCACGGGGCGGCCAAAAAAAATATTAGGCTTTATTTCACTGTCACTTAAAGAACTGGATGAAAGCCCTAAATACTAAATGCTATTGACAATAAAACTAGTCAGTAAAAACGCCATGACGTGACGCTATAGTTATGACGTCATCATGACTCGCTCAACACCCGGGTTCACTCGAAATACTGAGTCAGGATGCATAATAATAATAAAGTCTACGGAGTATATTCAGACTGCGACCGAAAACGAAGTTATATGGTAGTTTAATGACTTCAGACACAATTCACTGGTGGTAGGTCTCTCATATGTGAGAGGCCGCCTGGGTAGGCACCACCGCAATGTCTATTTCTCCAAACAGCAGTGTAAATGCACTGCTGTGTTCCGGTTTGAAGGACATTGTAGCCAGAACTACTGGACATATTGAGACTTAACATCTTATGTCTCAGGATGGCGAGCGCAGTGGAATGCCAAACATTACCTTGGAATTCATGGTGTGGCTTGGTGTTGTTTTTTTGGACAGTAATCCATGAGCGGTCGTATTGCTTACCATCAGGCAAATGGCATGCTCGTCTCGCTATTCATTGCAATAAAAAAAAAACAAATAATAAATAGAGATATTTCACTATATATAGATTTTATTACCAAAAACAAGGAATATTATTGAATTACAATCTGATCTCTATTTAACACTATTCATTGGAATGAAATCGAAACTCACTTGAACATTGGTTCGTGTGACGTCACGGTGACTTGCTGTACAATTTTTCTGATCATGCCATCTATTCTATAGTACTTGCTTCCGATACGGCGTCGCGGGTTCCAATCCGATATTTGACTTTTCAAATATGTGAATTGAAATGAAAATATTTTATTAAATCTGTATATTGTTAGGAATTTGTGCCCGATATGGCGATAGGCTCGCCCCCTTTCACATCGTGAGGCGGAACATACAAGGCGAAATGTGGGTGTCCTGGTACCTCCTCTGCCTACCCCTTAGGGGAAAAAGGCGTGAGTTTATGTATGTATAACGATGCACATTATTTAGATCTAGTCTTTTTTTCTCTACCATCCGGTTCACAAGGCTGTTTTCACGAGAGAAGAACGAAGAAACTCTAGCGTTGCTCTTTTCAAAACAAGTTTACAATACAATGATTTTACAGAACAAGCAGATAGGTTTTATTCACAACAAATAAGTAATTAATAATATTCCATTGCCACGCACCTAAAGGAAAATAAGGGGATACCATAGCGATTTGTAGGAATTTCTATGGCATGTAAAGTCCTTGCACTAGGCCAGCGTGGTGGAGTGTACTAACCCCTCTCAATTTATTTAGTTATTTATTTATATACACTTTATTGCACACACAAAAAAATACAAATAAAAAGAAAATCACATACATAAACAGTACAATTGGCGGTCTTATCGCTCAACCATGGGATGGATTTTAGAAAAGGATTAACAGAGGACAGTTTAAAGTGTCGATCGTACTCTCGATTGTAGATCGCTGATACAGGCTACAGTACCCCTAGCCGGAACATTTTGCTGTATCGTAATAGAATAGTAATAGTAAAATTTTGTATGGGAATTTAAACAGCGCCATTGTGAGCGTGTTTGGAACTAAAATTTCACAGTGGGAAACGTTTACCTTACTATACGAGAATTACTATACGATACTTCAAAATGTTCCGGCTAGGGGCACAGAAGTGAGTATACGCGCGCATCGTACAATTCACTCTTATTTTTGCGAAATACAACTACAAAAACACACAACCGATGTCATAGACTATCGTTTCCGTGTGTTATTTACAAAAAACCGCAACATCCGAGCATTTTGCAGCTGCATTCAAAATTTCCGTAGTAAAAGCGCTGATGTGCGATGACTGGCCGCCATCTTGTTAGTCACCGTGACTAGAAGATGTCCGGCAGTGAAAGTGTTGCTTTTTGTCAGCATATCATGTCTAGTGTATGGTTTTAAATTGGTGTTCGTATTTACAGCCTCCGTGGTGCAGTTGGTTAGACGCCTGTGAAACGAGAGGCCGCGGGTTCGATCCCCACTAACAAATGTTTGTGTGAACCACGAAATTTGTTTCGGGTCTGGGTGTTTGTGAGAGCGAAAAGTCTTGGTAATTTCGTGAGTTAATAGATGAAACTGCCATGGCATGGTTGGTTTTTAATAATCTTCGCCGTAGATTCTACGGCAAGGCTCTGCCGGTTATAACATGGTTTCGTAACAAGGTTATCCACGTTGCAGAATTATTTGACTTAACATACATACATACCTACATAAACTCACGCCTTTATCCCCGAAGGGGTAGGCAGAGGCGCCACCGGGACACCCACATTTCGCCTTGTATGTTCCGTCCCACGATGTGATAGGGGGCGAGCCTATCGCCATATCGGGTACAAATTCCTGACAACGGACTGATAATGAATAGAAAAATCCAATATCACTTTGCCCGACCCGGGACTCGAACCCGAGACCTCAGCTTTGTAACCGTACCGTTATAATACATCTACGCCGCCGAGGCAGTAATGATTTGACCTAAAACTTTAGGAATATTTTGGTCTATAGGGTCTGTAGGTGGTTGACTTTTTTTATAGCGTTGAATGACGAGACGCGCTTGCCATTCGCCTTATGGTGAAGATATGACCGCTCATGGGTAGTGAAAAACCAAACAACATGAATTACAAAGCAATTGGCATTCCACTGCGCTCGCCATCCTGAGGCATAAGATGTTAAGTCTCATTATGTCCAGTAGTTACTAAAAAAGGTTGAAAAGTAATTGTTTTATACTTTCCATAAAAATAGGAATTATTGAAGCAATCTTAGGCATTCGGGTTTCCTCACGATGTTTTCTTTCGTCGTAAAAAAGCAATAATGAACTAGATATCATTATAAATTTTGGAAGTTAAACTGTTAATGATAACTTGAAACAGTACGCTGTGTGTGTTTTCAATTTTGTCACGTCTCCAATACCTGTCATCTATAGAATCATTAACTAATACAAACGTTTTTTTCATATGTTTCTTATTTAAGTTATTTTTTTTTTAAATGACATTTAAATGACTTTGGTTTCTTCTTTACAGCTACAACACGATCCGTGGAAGTATTACTTAACAATGTACATTTCAATTAATATTATGAATAATATATTTATTAAGTTTAAAAAATTAACAAAGTGGTTACGAGATCATTTTATTAGTCGATTCAATTTTGGCGGCTTGTTAATTTATAATTAATTTTATATTTAGTAATATTACGCAATAAATTAATCCTTGTTTCTTCGTAATATGCAGTCAAAAAATGACTCAAAATGATCTCAGTAATTTTACCTCCCCAGTACCTCAAATCCTTAGTATGCCGGCCGAACAGGACCTCACAATCAATATCATAATCCACACAACACATATATACAATTCCCTCGTACTAAAACCCATTTTACATATACCCGTCTCTTTCCAACACACGCCTCCAACACACGAGCGAAAGAGACGTGCATACCGAACGCATTCGCCTTCAAACCCCGCCCGTAGGCGTTGGTAGGCCACGAATACCGGTCTCGGACAATGTGAAAAAAAAAACTAATATCGGGACAAAAAGGTTCCATTCCAGACGCGATACTAACGCCGGCAAGGCTGTAAGGAGCGTCGTCCTTAGGCTCGAAAAAACATTTCCTTTGCCTCAAGGGGCCCGTTTAAAATTTGTGATAGTGCTGGTCGTACGGACAATAAAAAAGTGATTTAAAAAGTTTGTGTTTAGGCATTCCGAGTTTTCCGCAGTCATTGTGTGTGTAAAAAAAAATAATTTCACTCGGACGGACAGTGACAGTGTTCTTTTTTTAAAAGTGCTTTTTTATCGGTGGCCAGTGTTTGGTATGTTTGTAATCGATTTTGCTTTTTTAATCGATCTCTTTAAGTGATGAATTCTTTATATTATTTTTGTAGATTATGTAAAGAATTATACATACCTTTGATAATTGATACCCGAATTTACCCGAAATATTTCTTTGAACAAGGTGTCTTTATTTTCTTATACAGAAGCAGCTTGTAATATTCTAATATAATTAAATAAGCTTTTATTTATCTCACATAGTTAGGGCACTAATACTCCATTATGATGAACAGGTGTGGTCTTCATATACAGTAGAAATCCTTATAAATCACTATGAAATTGTTTTCCTCACTGTTTTCCGTCGCAGTTTAAGTGAAATAATTAAGTTCATAAATAATGTTTTTCTATATAAAACAGTTAAATATGGCCTAACCTCTCTCAATTGAACTCTCGGTTGGGACTCCCGTATCCAGTGGGTAATTGTGGGTTTAAATATTGATGTAATAATGGATATATACATTTAAATATGTACTATTTAATCACAAAATTGATGTAAGCGATTTTATGTATTATGCTGGTGGTGTGCCATTTTAAATAAATAAATAAATATTGATTTAAGACAGAGTTGGGCACTAAAATTAAGAGATCTAGAAGCTAGGCTTGATTGGCTTTGTATTGAATAAATTATAATCTTACTAAATATAAAATTAACGCATTTAGACTATTTTATTAATACAAATGTCGTTTCTAAGTTGCTGTCTTATTCGATGAATAAATATTTGATTATTGAATAATCCTCTCCTATATTATATTGGTAATGTATTATTAACAGAATATGACAATTATCAATAGATCTGTAATACTAAATAATACATGAATATTGGTAATTTTATATAAATTCTGATGTTATTTATTCAATTTATCGTTCAGATGGATTTTGTAATAATATGCGCTGTTGTGTTCCGGTTTAAAGGACATTGTAGCCAGAGTAACTGAACATAATGACACTTAACATCTTATGTCTCAGAGTGAGCGCAGTGGAATGCCAAGCATTGCTTTGTAATTCATGGTGTTTGGTTTTGCTACTGTCCATGAGCGGTCGTATCGCTTACCATCAGGCGAATGGCAAGCTCGTCTCGCCAATAATTGCAATAAAAAAACTTGTCTCAAGCACTTTATTACCTGCATGAAAAATTAAATCATTTTATATATCAATTTCTTTTAACATTCAAACAATTGAAATTAAATATTTACACATTTTGTGAACAAAATTATTGGAAATGTAAGCGTGGTGGACTCAAAGGACCGAAAGGGTTCATGACAGAAATTCCGGCGCAATATTATACGCAAAATTTTCTGTAACGTGGATAGTCAAGATTTTGTTTTTATTGCGGTGAATGGCGAGACGAGCTTGCCATTCGCCTGTTGGTAAGCGATACGACCGCTCATGGACAGTAGAAAACCAAACACCATGTAATTTTTAGGGCAGGCTGAAGAATAACATGTAGATTACAATAAGTCGAAATACACAATGTTTTATGCGGATTTTCTTCCTTTATGACCATTTATTTATTGAATTCGGGGTCCCCCACAGTATACACTATCACTATAAATACAATTCTTTTCTATTAACGTTCTCGTTCTGATGCATATACCACTTATGAGAGTACGCAACACTTGTAAATATCACATGAACAAAAACAAGGAATACTTTAATTACATACATACATAAACTCACGCCTTTATCCCAGAAGGGGTAGGCAGAGGCGCCACCAGGACACCCACATTTCGCCTTGTATGTTCCGTCCCACGATGTGATAGGGGGCGAGCCTATCGCCATATAGGACAATATAATATAATGAATAGAAAAACCAATATCACTTTGCCCGACCCGGGATTCGAACCACCGAGGCAGTCGTAAAGTCGAAAACTTAAATTAAAACATATCAAGAAGTAACTAATAATATGACTAATTAATGTCCCGAGTCCCGACATATCAATGTTGATACAATTTAGATAAATGTTTCTTATTTACTTCAATGGCGTGGTGGACTGTTGGTAACGGACCAGACGCATGGCAACATATTCACGGTGGCCGCGGGTTCAAATCCCAGGGCACACCTCTGACTTCTCGGAGTCATGTGTGTATTGATAGTCAATCACCACGCACTTGATTTGTAATAAAAAAAAATTGCACTAGGCCAGCGTGGTGGACAACATGGCCTAACCCCTCTCAATCGTTCCCTCGATTGTAGGGGAGGCCCGTGCCCTGCAGTGGGACTTATATGGGCTAATATAGTACAATACATTTACTTTAATGGATAGTATAATTCTGAGAAAAATAAGTTTTGACTTTACACTATGACTAAATCACTAGCTCTATTGTTAATACTTATCCCTATACGAAAGACATCAACGCGTTTTTCTTTTCAAAATAATTTTCCTGGATATTGTTGTATCTATCTATATCAGCCCATATACGTCCCACTGCAGGGCACAGGCCTACTCTACAATCGAGAGAATCAATCGATTCTCTCGATTGTAGAGAGTGGTTAGGCCATATAGTCCACCACGCTGGCCTAGTGCCGGTTGGCGGACTTTACATACCGTAGAAATTCTTTAAAATCGCTACGGTTATTGTTGTATACTGGTAAAATAACTACAGTGCATCTGATGGACCACATTTCGCCTTGTATGTTCCGTCCCACGATGTGATAGGGGGCGAGCCTATCGCCATATCGGGCACAATATCCTGACTCCGGGCTGATAATGAATAGAAAAATCCAATATCACTTTGCCCGACCCGGGACTCGAACCCGAGACCTCAGCTTTGTAACCGTAATACAACTACGCCACCGAGGCAGTCAACCCAAAGTACTTACCATTTGAATAACATTGTGCGTCAATTCGCTTACTCGGCAGAATTGAACCGATTACAGATAAAAAGTGCATATTGGTATTGTCAGGGGAGACGTGCAATATTTTGACGTTTCATCTGTCAGCCGTGATGGATTGCATGTGACAGATCGATGTGTCACCCGGGATCTGTATTCATGTGTATTACCCGTCGGAAATATCTGTGGACCTGAATAATTGACGTCACTGGAACATAAGTTCAGCAAATTCAAAATATAGGTTGAACAAATTGAATTAAAAAAGTAAAAGAATAAAAAATAAATTTCGCATCCATCTCAAAACGTTTTTAATGCAAATAACATAGTAGATAAGAGAACACTTAATTAAATGTGGACCGCATTCCAGCTAGGTTCACAGATATTTCCGGCAGGTTATAAATAGATATTGCTCGCGAAAACGATTGCTTGAGATAAAAGAAACTGGACGTTGTCTAGATATCTTCATATCAATAAGTATCATATCATAGACAATCATTTATTTCCAATTCCTCCTATTAATTTAACTTTATGATTGATTTCGTTGCGGGTTAAAGACAAGTTAGACATTCCCGGAGACTCGCTGAGCTTCAATGGTCAGTGTCATTAAAATGCGTGTTGTTGATCCTGGCTCACAGGAGTTGCAGTGGCGGGTGTGAGGGCGAGACAGTTTCCTAGATATCTTCATGTTTAAGAAATTATACATCCCTAGTACTGTATACCGGGAATATCAAGACCGCGACCGAAAACGAAGCCAGGTGTTAGTTTTAATGCAAATAAAAATTTCGCAAAATAAGCGACAGATATTTTTGCATTTTTTTAAATTTTATCGTGTTTGAGTAGTCAATACCTAGTTATTGTGAAAATAGTAATTTAAACCCTAGCGTACCATTGCGTCTTTAAAAATAAAAAGGTGTATATTATTTTTTCAGGAAAACTATGTATTTATCACCCAAATACGACGATCTGAAAAAATTGACAATTTTTTTGCAAAATGTTTTGTTGCATTGTGTCTGAAGTCACTAATACTACCGCCTTGCTTCGTATTCGGTCGCAGCATTGGTATACCCTGCATACCTAAATATCCCAGTAGGAACTAAATAAAAATAAAATTCAATTAACTAGAAAATACTTTTTAAGCATCACGTTATTACGTCAACTATGTGTCGTATCTCTTTAAATTGTCGTTAGAAAATCTTTAAAATCTGAATTTTGAACACTACGCTTCCATCCCTTTATTTATGCACTCGGGAATTTTTTGCTTTTTTATTTTTATTTTTTAAATCACTTCGTGATGAAATTCATCGACATAAAGCGCGGAGCGACAATCGAATAAAAAGAAAACAAGAGTCGAACCCACGCGTCTCAAGATGGACAAAAAAGGATGACGCTCTCACGAAACGAGGGACGTGGGTGGAGAAATGAAGTATTGTAACAGTTTAGTGGTGGTTTTAGAACTGTCGAGTTACTAAGATTTTTGTTAAAGGGTTGGACAGTAATAACAAAATGAAAATTATTTTACAAATTATGATTTTTAGGTGTAATAATGATTTAGATTCTTCTTCTTCTTCTTCTTCTTCAGCCTATGTATCCACCCAATGCTGAGTGTAGGCCTCTTTTAATGCACGCCAGGTTGTTCGGTCCTGGGCAGATTTAGATTGTAAAATAATAATAAAATGTAACTTGTGTTCACTTTTTTATGTTAAACGAAACCGCTAATGATCTTTTAAATATAGGACCAATTTTTAAAGGACGAAAGTTGAAATAATAGGTTTTATGATGGGAATAAATTGCTCAACTCTCCTGTTGAGGTTTAGTCTATAAGCTTTGTTTCAACTTTTATGTAATCGGGATTTAACATATTATAACAAGATTTTGAACAGAAAAATAAAATCATAAATAGTATCAGTCGCTTTTGAAAAAAAATCCGTCATGGAAAACACTTCCCTTGCATTTGTTTAAACTGAACTTTGTTGTGAAAAGCGTGTCTTCAAATGTGATTTCTTTAATTTAATTCTCTGATTATAACTTCAAAGCCATTTTAATCCACATTAAAACGTAATCTTAATCACAATCGATCGATTTAAAACCCACCGTCCGCCATTTTGTAAGTCACGAGGGAAAAATTTCTACAAAATTACATACTGGCCGCGTCAAAGATACCGACAGTCGAAAACCTTTAAAAAAAGAACTCAGTCTCACCGACCGGTTCGTAATAAATGATTCGAATTTTAAAAAAATACCTCCGTCTCTTTCCAACTCGTTGACAGGAAAGAGACAAAGCGATCCCAATTTAAATTTGGTATGCGATGAGGACGGCACGATGACAATTTTAACATTAACCAACGGTGTGGCGCTAGCGTCTTCGTGTTAACGTCAAAATGTATGTGGGATTTTAGTTCTTCCTTTTGCCGCATGTCAGGGTAACTTTGTCTTATTAATTTATACAAGATGGCGGTCGTTTAATGTAGTAAGATTGGCACAATTGTTTCCATTGATATTGATGGCTCTGATTGGATACGCTTCGGTTACAATTATGCTTCGTTTGTGTTGTATATAAGTAAATTATCGTCTTATGTATTAGGTTATTGACGTAAATAGATCCTTGGTTGATGCTACTTGTAGATGTTTATGTATATGTTTATATAAGTTATATTTAAAGGCATAGATTTCTACAATTAAAAAGCGTTTGAGTTTTAGTTCACTGCAATATCTAAATTCTTTATTAATAGGTTCAAATAAATACCTTGATTGCGTCAGCATCTGTACTATGCTGAACCAGCTCATATACATCCCACTGCAGGGCAGGAGCTACTTCTACATTCGAGAGTACGATTGAGAGGGGTTAGGCCATATAATCCACCATGCTGGCCTAGTGCGGGTTGGCGGACTTTACATACCATAGAAATTATTGGAAATCGCTATGGTATGCAGGTTGCCTCACGATGTTTTCCTAATTATGCGTGGTGATTGACTATCAATACACACATGTTAGTATTACGAGTAATAATGGCCCATATACGTCCCACTGCAGGGCACGAGCCTCCTCTACAATCGAGAGTACGATTGAGTGGGGTTAGGCCATATACTACATTTTATTTATGTGTTACGTTTTGCACGTGTACAAAACATTGAATCAGTACAAAAACCCAACAATAGAACGGATATAGATTGAAACTTACTTTCGGTCACTGCCAAGGCCGACGCGCCGGCAAACATTATGCAACTAGTTGCTATTGTTCATTGATGAAAATCAAAGCGGATTGATCGAATACCAATGACTTTGGAGTCATGTTTACTAGTGGGTCTCTCATATGTGAGAGGCCGCCTGGGTAGGTACCATCGCAACGTCTATGTCTTCAAACAGCAGTGTAAATGCACTGTTGTGTTCCGGTTTGAAGAGCATTGTAGCCAGAGTAACTGGACGTAATGAGACTTAACATCTTATGTCTCACGATGACGAGCGCAGTAGAATGCCAAGCATTGCTTAGTAATTCATGGTTGGTTTTGCTACTGCCCATGAGCGGTCGTATCGTTTACCATCAGGGGAATGGCATGCTCGTCTCGCCATTCAGTGCAATAAAAATTTTCATTTTCATATCACTTATGACACTGAAAACTTTCATGTAGTTTCTGATACATGACACAAGACTTACCTTAGCACGTCAGGACTATGTATGTGACTGTAACATATATTCTATCAGCATTATATTCGTATGTTTCGTCCCTTTAGAACGACCTTTGACTTCAGTTTTAGAGCGAAAAAGACAAAACATTCGATAACTAAAATAGATTTGAAACGGTCTATAAATAAGGCCGTATATGTGTCACATTCAAAGCTTGTAATTTAAAAAAGGAATACCTACGCGCGCCGCTCTCTGATTGGTCAACCGTGAAGGTCTCTAACATGGCGGACAATATGGCGTCACGTGTTTTTTTGCGCGCGAAACAATTAAAAGCTAAAATGTTATTTATACAACGGACGGGATCTAATCGATTCACCACAATGGTTTTTGTGGCATTATTTTGTCAGCGTACGAGGAAATATGTTTTTTTCCCATGCGTATTAGTTTTTGTCAGTTTAATCAGGTTTTCCCTGTATTGGGTTATTTTAAGGGCCTTCTGTTTTTAGAGATTGGTGTCGAATACTTTTAAATATTCTTTTCGAACTTTTTGGAACGAAGTTCCTTATCGCGCGTTGCGAAAGGGGGCTAGACGGAAAAAATTAAAGCAAAAGTTGTAACGACACTTTTTGCTATAGTTGTAAGCCGTGCGGCGTGCGCGTGTTTCTCTGTCTGTCTCTCTCACTCTCTCTCTAATAGAAAGCAAAATCAGAAACAGAATCAGAAATCAGAAATCATTTATTTGCACAAAATGTAGGTACAGTCATAAGTTCTTAAATAATATATAAGTAGTCCCAGTACATTTTGCCATGTGGCGTGCAAAAGTTAATATTTCGAGAAGCAAGCCAGTTATTTTCGTTTCGTCTTTCTATTTCGCATTGAACAGTGTGGTGTCGCAACGATTATTTTTGTTGAGTGTATACAGATTTTTGTACATAATAAATAATAAAAAAGAATAAATCGAACTTCGTTCCATCCGGGTGTCCCTTGACACCTCTCAAGTTTTTTTTATATTATACCGGGTATATCAAGACTGCGACCGAAAAAGAAGCCAGGTGGTAGTTTTAGTAGTTACAAACACGATGCAAATAAAAATTTCGCCAAAACAATGACAGATATTATTTTAGAATTTTTAAAAAAATCATCGTTTTTGGGTGGTAAATACCTAGTTTTTGCGAAAATACAAATTTAAACCCTTACGTACCTTTGCGTGCTTAAAAATAAAGAGGTGTACATCATTATTTTAAGAAAACTACGTATATCTCACCCAAATACGCCGATAAGTAAAAAATTATAAAAAAAAAGTTGTCGATTTTTTTTTTTGCGAAATTTTTACTTGCATTGTGTCTGAAGTCACTAATACTACCACCTGGCTTCGTTTTCGGTCACGGTCTTGATATACCCTGCAGATGGCAAACGAGCTTACGGTTCACCTGATGGTAACTGATCACCGCCGCCAATGAAGATCTGTAACACCACAGGGCATGGAGATGCTATTTCGGCCTTTAAGGTGGGCATACGCTCGTTTCTTTTGCCTTTTCTACTTTTTTCCACATTGATTCACTTGGACCTAGGTAATAAGTCTCTGAGGGTCGTCTGTATACCACCGCTTTGCCTATCTCTTTGACGTAGCTGTGTAAGCATTGTTGTATTTCGGTTAAAGAACATTGTTGCTACTCATTGAGCATGCAAAGTTTATTTCTCGGGATGATAACATAAAAATCGGCCTGTAAACATCTGCCTCCGTGGCGCTGTTGCATTGCGGTACCGTTACACCTCAGCGTTGTAACCGTCTTGGGTTTGAATATCTAGTCGAACAATGTGATAGTGGATTTTTCTATTAATTATCAGCCTGGAGTCAGGAATTTGGACCCGCCACCTATCATATCATGGGAATAAAAAAAACATTACTACATGACGTTTACGACCAGCATCAAAGAAACCAACATCGAACTTTAAACTAAATTCAAATAATAAATTCAAATAAAGGAAAAGGCCCTAAATTCAAATTCTACCCACATCCAAAATTTATTCCACGCCCAAAGTCACTCACCAAAAAAATACCCTCATTTCACAAATCGCGAAATTAAGATAACATACTCCCAAAAAAAAAACAAAAAAGCAATAATCTAAAGCATTTAATCTGAAAAGTTAACACTGGAGCGTCGACGCGGACAAATTGGTGCCAACAAAAAAAAAAAAAAGAAAAAAAAAGCCCCGCCCACAGTGGCTTCGGTATGACAATTGCGGTGTAAGATAATAGGTTTTTGGGAGTTAATCCCCCTTTTGTGTGGGTATTTGGGACCCGTGGCGACTGTTTTTTGTCAAGTCGCCGGACGTTGCTATTGACGGGTTTGGTGTTCTTAGGATTGTCGTTGGTTAACCCTTAATTTGTGGTAATTTTAATTTGTGTTAAATTTTTGATGTTCGTAAGGAAGTGCGTTTAATTTAGGAAATAATATGCGCTAAAATTCCTGTAACATCATGGGTAGGTTAAAAGTAGTAACGTGAAAAATATCGCCTGATTTCAGAGCAGTAGTAGAGTTCAAATCGGATCATTAATACAAGATTTCTTTTGTAAGACGCATTTAAAACCTATTTTAGTTATCGAATGTTTTGTCTTCTTCGCTCCAACTGAATTGAAAAATCGTTTGAAAGGGCCAAAACATTCGATAATTTAAAAGGTTTTTAATCTGTCCCGAACCCGCGACCTCTCCTCAGCAGGCGTCTAACCAACTGCACCGCAAGCTAGCGTGCAAAACAGTTAGCAAGTCGTAAATTAAAAATATCCAAAAGAACCGCAAGTGATTGTAAAAAAATACTGACCACTGTTCACTTAACCCTTTTATAATTGTAAAGGCGACACGTTAATCTCTTTAGGGTCTTATGGACCCTTTGTCAAACGGTAGCTCGGGTAGTAAATCATTAAAAAAAAAAAAGCAAAAATTTAAGCGGTGAAGTTTTTGTGTTTTAAACTAAAGGTGATTTTAATATGAATTGTTTAGAATATTAAATTTATGTTTTCACGTACGGGTCTCATTATGGTTGTTGGCTGGACGGCCTCGGTGGCGCAGTTGTTCGGTGCGGATATAAAGCTGAGGTCTCGGGTTCGAATCCCGGGTCAGGCACAGTGATAATGGATTTTTCTATTCATTATCAGCCCGGAGTCAGGAATTTGTGCCCGATATGGCGTTAGGCTTGCCCCCTATCACATCATGGGACGGAACATACAAGGCGAAATGTGGGTGTCCTAGTAGGACCTCTGTCTACCCCTTCTGGGGTGAAGGCGTGAGTTTATGTATGTATTTATGAAGTTTTTAAATAATAATATAATTTTTACGGATTTTATTGCGGATTTTGTTTAATATTTTTTTACATTTTTAACTTCCCGAGACGTTTCGATTGCTTTTCAGCTTTCGTGGTCACGGGGCGGACTGAGGTATTAGTCATCCGCTCAGTAACTGTTACAATTAACTACCCTTATTTTACATTACATAAACTCACGCATATGTCCTATTGGAGTAGGCAGAGACTATTGAACGCCAAGTGCTACAATCCATACATAGCTCTTTCGCTTTATCCACTGTCATTAATTTCTGCATACACGCTCGTCGGTTTCGAGGACTCCGTATTTTTCCTTTCTTTAATAGGTCAATTATTTTCATTTATTTGTGTTATGATTGAATTGAAGTGTTAAATTGGTTTTTGCGACTCGATGACATAGTCTGGCGGCCATCTTGACATTTGCTCGTTGCCGAACCTATGCAAAAATAAGTATGATTAATGATTTTACTGCTCAGAATCCTTTTTCTAAACGCAAAGACCCCGCCATCATCCCTAGGGGTTTAAACAATAACGTTATTATAAGCTGGCCACTGTTCAAAGCCATTTATTCAACGTTACAATGGATATGGTAAGACCCGGCTGTTGAAGTTGTATTTAGGGATCGAATGTAGTAAAAACCATTGAATTTTATTCAACAGTTTATAAGATAAATAAATATAATAAATACACCCAACAGTCACATTCATAGTCCAGATCCTACACTAAGATGGAGGCTTGTGTTGTATCAGAAGAGACTTTTCGGTCTCACAAACACCCAGACCCGAAACAAATACCTGTGGATCACACAAATATTTGTCTCGGTGCGCGGATCGGACCCGCATCTCGTGTCACAGCCGGCGTCTAACCAACTGCGCCACGGAGTCTGTCTAAAGGATATATTATTTTCTAATTTAGTTTGTATGAAATACATACGTATGGAGATAATATGGTCGCCCGTTGTTCCATATTCTAATTGAAATATTTAGTTTAAATCAAATCCCAGATTAGTTCAAATCCCAGGGCACACCTCTGACTTTTCGGAGTTATGTGTGTATTGATAGTCAATCACCGCGCACTTTAACGGTGAAGGAAAACATCGTGAGGCAACCTGCATACCATAGCAATTTTAAAGAATTTCTACGGTATGTAAAGTCCGCCAACCGGCACTAGGCCAGCGTGGTGGACTATACTAACTCCTCTCAATCGTACTCTCCATTGCAGAGGAGACCCGTGCCCAGCAGTGGGCGTATAAATATATACATAGTTTTTATTGCAATGAATCGCGAGACGAGCATGCCATTCGCCTGATGGTAAGCGATACGACCGCTCATGGACAGTAGCAAACCAATCAACACAATGAATTACAAAGCATCGCTTGGCATTCCACTGCGCTCGTCCTGAGACATAAAATGTTAAGTCTCGATATGTCCAGTAGTTACTCAGGCTACAATGTCCTTCAAACCGGAACACAACAGTGCATTTACACTGCTGTTTGTTGGAGAAATAGACATTGCGGTGGTACCCAAGCGGCCTCTCATATATGAGAGACCTATATATCTATATCTATATCAGCCCATATACGTCCCACTGCAGGGCACGGGCCTACTCTACAATCGGGAGAATCGATTGAGAGTGGTTAGGCCATATAGTCCACCACGCTGGCCTAGTGCGGGTTGGCGGACTTACATACCGTAGAAATTACCACCAGTAAATCACAGAGCTTTAAGAAGCAATGCAATTAACGAACCTCCTGTGTTACCCAGGCGAGTACGTGATCCAGGGCGACCTTCCTCGAGAGCTGGTCAGCAGTGAGGAGTCCCGTTTCGATCTCCTGGAGGAGGCCTTGCAGCTGGTGGAGCTCGGAGACGAGGCCGAGACCAAGAATGAACCTGCTGAGGTGAGTCTAGTCGTATTACATACATAAACTCACGCCTTGATCCCAGAAGAGCCAGGCTAGGCAGAGCCGCCATCAGGACACCCACATTTCGCCTTGTATGTTCCGTCCCATGATGTGATAGGGGCCGAGCCTATAGCCATATCGGGCACAAATTCCTGACTCCTGATAATGAATAGAAAAACCCAATATCACTTTGCCCGACCCGGGATTCGGACCCGAGACCTCAGCTTTGTAGTCGTACCGTAGTACAACTACGCCACTGAGGCAGTCCAATTTTCAGTAGTCTAGTCTTATTTTTGCTAACAAATACTTAAAACGCAAATTAAAATGAACAGCATAAAAAAAATTTTGCTAAAGCTGACACAAGTTTACAACGGTACATAGCAATAACCTGTATTATGTAATAAGAACTACGTAGTAGGTTAGACGCCGGCTGTAAAACGAGAGGCCGCGGGTTCGATACCCGCACTGATGTTTGTGTGATTCACAAGCATTGGTTTCGTGTCTCGGTGTTTGTGAGACTGAAAAGTCTCTTGTAGTTTCAGATACACACAAGGCTTGTATGTTACTGTGGGTCAGGAATAATACATAATATGTGAGTTGGGTGTATTTGTTTTATTTTTATGTATGTTCGTAGCCTCCGGTAGAGGGCAGCAGCAGCGGCGACGGCGCTATGCTGCATCCGGCGATGCGGCACGTGCCGCACCACCCGCTCGCGCACTACCACAACCAGGTCAGTACCACCATACCATTATACCACTATACCATTATACCAGTATACCACCATATCATAATAACAGAGTACCATTGTACGAGTATACCACTATACTATAATAGCAGAAAACAACGTACTGTGATGCGGTCTTTGTCGGTGCGGTCTTTGAGTTTTCAATTATAAAATACTTTTGTAATTTTAAGACAGCCGTCTAGCGTGTTGTATAGGAGGATGATTTGCGGGTGCGAAAGATATACATTAACTCGTGCTTATGTCCCATTGGGGTAGGCAAAGACTATTGATCGTCAAGTGCTACGGTCCATACATAGCTCTTTCGCTTTAACTGTCATTAATCTATTCATACACGCTCGTCGTTTTCAAGGACTCCGTATTTTTCCTTTCTTTAATTTGTCTTCTATTTGATTCGAAAGAGTTTGGTGTATAATATCTATCGAAAAATGTGACAGGACATATGAAAGAAAAATTTATTCAAAAACATATTTTTATACATTAAAATATTAGTAATTTCTACGGATTCCTCGCAGATTGGGTTTAATTTACAATCTGCGATAAAAATATAAAGAAATAGTTTTATTTTAATGCGTAACATTCGCGTAAATCTAAGAAACCATTATATTTTATACTCGATCTGATATTACCAAGATGCCTTATCTAAATTTCTCCAACCACCAAGGTAAAACAAAAATCGATGGCATCTTTACACATTTTTTAAGGTAAACACAAAAAGTGCGACTGGCGACTAACTAAGTGTTGATTAATGATGTGTTGCGTTGCCACACACGATGTCACTGAACAGGGCATAAGCGGATAGCGGAGGGAAAAACGCTGTGAGATATACACTTGTTACTCATTATACAACTGGCTGCCCGGCCCAGCTTCGCTTGGGTGCAGATGATCTTTGACTCCAGTTTCCTTGTGATAGGTCTGTCATATATGTGTGAGTCCGCCTGGATAGGTACCACCGCAATGTCTATTTCTCCAACAGTAGTGTAAATGCACTGTTGTGTTCCGGTTTGAAGAACATTATAGCCAGAATAACTACTGCACATAATGAAACTTATGTCTCAGGATGGCGACAGTGGAATGCCAAGCAATACTTTGTAATTAATGTTGGGTTTTGCTATTGTCCATGACCGGTCGTATCGCTTACCATCAGGCGAACGGCTCGTCTCGCCAGTCATCGTAAAAAAAAGCATCTCACCAGAAATTTGTGCAATAAAAAAGTATTATACGTAAATTCCTCTTGAATCATCATCTATTGACACTTAGCAACCTCCGTGGCTGCTTGGTTAGACGCCGGCTGAGAAACGTTAGAAGGGTTCACAGGTCCACAGGTATTTGTATCGGGTCTGGGTGTTTGTGAGACCGTAAAGTCACCCGTAGTTAATGATACGTGACACAAGAGTCAAGACTCGATGCTCTTAAAAGTTCCAAATATTAGAAAGGAGACTGTCCAGCCCTCACACCCGCCACTGCAACTCCTGTGTCGCAGGATCAACAGCACGCATATTAATGACACTGAGCATTGAAGCTCAGCGCGTCTCCGGGAATGTCTAAATTGTCTTTAACCCGCAACGAAATTAATCACAAAGTTAAATTAATAGGAGGAGTTAAAATTCCAAATATTAGAAACCGCTACCTCTCCCGCTGCCTCTTATAACTCGCGCCGCGTCGTCAGTCAATCGGACCACACGACCACAATTCAACATCAATCATATCGGTGACAATTACCCGTGTTTATGGACAAATTGTCTATGGCATAGGAAAAAAAGGAATGTATACGTTGTCTATGTTATTTTTGTTTTATCTTTAGTTTAATTTTTTCTTGATATCTCTGTTATATAATCTGATAGCTTTACGCAAATAATTAAATTTTTACTGCAAAATAAAAATCGTCACGATTCTACAATACTAATCAGATTAATTGAAAATAAATACAAAATGTTTTAATAATTCTACATACATACATACATACATAAACTCACGCCTTTATCCCCGAAGGGGTAGGCAGAGGCGCCACCAGGACACCCACATTTCGCCTTGTATGTTCCGTCCCATGATGTGATAGGGGGCGAGCCTATCGCCATATCGGGCACAAATTCCTGACTCCGGGCTGATAATTCTAATTCGGTATAAAATTAGAAATTTTAATGTTTCGGTTTTTTTCGGATCTGTATTCATTTTTCGAGTAGGTATTATAGTATAGAGGAAGCGCTGGTACTTCAAAAATGTAAATGTAATAAAAATGGTGGTTCCAGGACACCCTTTTCTGCCCTCCTATTAGCTGATACTTGGCAGGTTGTCCAACATGCACGGAATTTGAAAAAGAAAAAAAAATCGTTTAGGGACATTCCATCATTCAATTTCTACGGTATGTAAGTCCGCCAACCCGCACTAGGCCAGCGTGGTGGACTATATGGCCTAACCACTCTCAATCGATTCTCTCGATTGTAGAGTAGGCCCGTGCCCTGCAGTGGGACGTATATGGGCTGATATAGATAGATTAGGGACATTTCACTCAAACTCGTTTTAGCCCCATAATGACTAAATATACTTTCGGCTACCAACGGAATTTATAGCAATTTGTTGTTAAATAATAAATAAATACACCCCACAGTCACATACATAGTCCTGACCCCACACTAAGATCGAGTCTCGTGTCGTGTATCAACTACGAGAGACTTTGAGACTTTTCGGGCTCACAAACACCCAGACTTGAAACAAATATCTGATCACACACAGATTTGTTTCGTCGCGGGGATCGAACCCGCTCTCTCGTTTCACAGGCGGCGTCTAACCAACTGCGCCAAAAAGGCTGTCACAGTTGAATGTTCACTAATATAGCAGTGCTACCAACATTAACAAATAATATCGACGTTTCTGAAGGCGCAAATGTACGACACCGCTCCCTATATTATATAAATTATAACAACTCCAAATAATACGCCGGTTGTGTTATCATAATTCCTCTATTCTTTTCCAACATCATGTTCATCAATACAAGGGCTCTCTACAAAATACAGCTCGCATATTGCAATGCCTACAACGTTACTTCTAGAACATCTACAGCGCAATTCCGACTCGGCCATCCTTCACATCAGCCGGTGACAACCCGTTCTATATTCAAATCCTTAGTCCATTCTTCTTAATACAACGGCCAGCATCATCGTCATACTTGAATTAGGTTGCTTTACTCATCGCTTATAAAAATCATCCGTAACAAAATACTAAGTAATTTATCCATTTCACACAGGTGCATAAGATTCACAAAAAGTAATTAATAATATCCAGAATACAAAGATTTTTTTTATAAAAACCCACAGGGGCTGATTAAAAACATACAGAATTTCTTACGATTTGAAGCTTGGTTTAAGTACGGCCTGAATAAACACTTATGAATTCCGATACTGTGGAGTGGACGGGCGAAATTTGTAGTGATGTGACTGGTGTCGATAAATACGTCTATTTACCTCATAGCCAATAAAACAAATGTTTTTTTTTATTGCAATGAATAGCGAGACGAGCATGCCATTTGCCTGATGGTAAGCAATACGACCGCTCATGGACAGTAGCAAAACCAAACAACACCATGAATTCCAAAGTAATGTTTGGCATTCCACTGCGTTCGCCATCCTGAGACATAAGATGTTAAGTCTCATTATGTCCAGTAGTTACTCTGGCTACAATGTCCTTCAAACCGAAACACAACAGTGCATTTACACTGCTGTTTGGCGGGAGAAATAGACATTGCGGTGTTACCTACCCAGGCACCTCTCACATATAGGAGACCTATCACCAGTAAATTGTTTATACTACTATATGGCCTAACCCCTCCCAATCGTACTCTCGATTGTAGAGGAGGCTCGTGCCCTGCAACGGGACGTGTATGGGCTGATACAGTACATTACAATGTTTATATAATCATACATACATAAACTCACGCCTTTTTCCCAGAAGGGGTAGACACAGGTTGTACCAAGACATCCACATTTCGCCATGTATGTTCCGTCCCATATGATAGGGGCGAGCCTATCGCCATATCGGGCACAAATTCCTGACTCCAGATAATTAATAGAAAAATCCAATATCACTGCCCGACCCGGTATTCGAACCTGGGACCTCAGCTTTACAATCATACCGTAGTACAACTGCGCCACCGAGGCAGTCACAATAAAATGTAGATCAACTGTATAGAGTATGGATACAAAAGTTATTACTATTTTTTGTTTATTTTTATTAAATTTTCGCAATTTCATCCCAAAAATTCAAAGTGAATGGCTCGACCTGGGATTTGAACCCAGGACTTCGACCCACAACCCATACCTATTCACAAAGTATACGCTGCATAGAGGCCAACGTCTTATATAAAAACTTTTTATTTTTTCGAATATCGATATCTGATACATCACTACGAAAACAAATATATGAAAAACCAACGCATAGCTACCGTTGTACGTGGCGACACAAAACCAACACGCATTTACACAAAATCTTCAACATTCTTCACTACAAAAAATATTAAAATATGCACCGGGAACAGAATCTGTTCAAAATTACAAAAAGGATAAGTAGGCATCTTATTTTGGCTAAGGCAGTTTGCGTGGTGGCCTGTTGGTAGCGGACCAGACGCGACTGCCAACATGTTCACGGTGGTCGCGGGTTCAAACCCCAGGGCACACCTCTGACTTTTCGGAGTCATGTGTGTATTTATGGCACTTTTACGGTGAAGGAAAACATCGTGAGGAAACCTACATACCGTGGCGATTTTAAAGAATTTCTACGGTATTTAAAGTCCTTGCACTAGGCCAGCGTGGACTGTACTAACCCCTCTCAATCGTACTCTCGATTGTAGAGGAGGCCCGTGCCCAGCAGTGGGACGTATATGGCCTGATACAAGGTATAGTTCGTGATGTTAGGTCTTGTAGAGTTAGGGCGTGGAGAGTAAGAAGCCTAGCTCTACGTGAGAACTGTCAATTTTTGGACAGTGCGAGCCATATGGTCATGGCCACGTTCTATTCTACATTATGACAATAAACCCCGTTCGATCCACGACGCGCATTTGAGTGTCTCAATTGTAGTATTAATAAGTACGAAAAAAATATACAGGGTATATCAAGACTGCGACCGAAAACGAAGCCAGGTGGTAGTTTTAGTGGTTACAGACACAATGCAACTAAAAATTTCGCAAGAAAATATCGTTGACCCCGATAATTATATATTAATTCATTATAGCATTTTTCATGGTTTGTCCTTAAACGTTTTCCTGTTTTATTCCGGGCGACAATTTCTATAAAATAAAGTAATTATCATCACATTTTACGCTACGTCAGCCATGGCTACAAATGGGGCTACCAGAATGACTGGACTTCAAGTTAATTTCCCCAAAAACTCCGCACCTGGATCGCAATTATGTTAATTTTTATTGAAAAAAATATATTTTTCCCTACACAAAAAAGTAGGTTTCATCGAGGGACAAAAATCTTCGCACCGATACCAAGTTTCGTAGTCAAATGGGCATTCCACCTTTGAATACTCTAAGGAAAATAGCCGTCACGTCTGTCCTTTCAAATTGAAGATATTGCACCACCCAACAAGGCCTGAAATGGCTCGGGATACAAGATATTAATAAGTGCAATTTTGCAAGCATAATGCATATCGCAGTTCATTCGACAGACAGACGGACAGATGAATGCGATGGGTCTCGATACCGCCTTAAAGCCGTTAATGTACCATCATCCTTATTTTGTTCAAAACCGCTGTATAAATTAATATACAGGGTGTTTCAAATGGCAATGACCTAATGTATAACTAATAAATATAATATAAAATAAAATAAATATCGAAAAACATTTAAAGGCGTTATTATTTTTATGAAAACTAAAACTGCATGGATTTTAGACAATTAGTATCCCTAGCGAGGCTTCAACTCGATGATTTTGAAAAAAAAACACAGGCTGTATTATCACACCATTAGATGTTGCTAGTAAGCTTCAAATTTAGGATAGTATAGACATACGGAAAAAAGAAAATAGGTAACTTTGAACAAAATAATATTTACAAATTCCCCCTTAATCAGTCTTTAGAAAGTTTTTCGGTGTTTGAAGATAAGTAATTTAATAATAACAGCAAAGATTGAGAAGAAGAACGCCTGGATTATATACCTACCGGGTATATCAAGACTGCGACCGAAAACGAAGCCGGGTGGTAGTTTTAGTGGTTACAGACACAATGCAAATAAAAATTTCTCAAAATAAGCGACATATATTTTTTTGTACTTTTTAAAAATTCATTCTGTTTGGGTGGTAAATACCGACAGCCTCCGTGGCGCAGTTGGTTAGACACCGCCTGTGAAACGAGAGGCCGCGGGTTCGATCCCCGCACCAAAACAAATATTTGTGTGATCCACAGGTGTTTGTTTCGGGTCTGGGTGTCTGTGAGACCGAAAAGTCTCTCGTAGTTTCTGATACCCACGACACAAGCCTCGATCTTAGTGTGGGGTCAGGACTATGTATGTGACTGTTGCGTGTATTTATTTATTTATTTACCTAGTTATTGCGATAATAGTAATTTAAACCCTAACGTACCATTGCGTCTTAAAAAATAAAAAGGTGTACATCATTATTTTAGGAAAACTATGTATTTATCACCAAAATACGACGATAAGTAAAACATACCAAAAAAAGTTGTCAATTTTTTTTTCCGAAATTTTTAATTGCATTGTGTCTGAAGTCACTAATAATACAACCTGGCTTCGTTTTCGGTCGCAGTCTTGATACACCCAGTATGTGTTTTATCAAATCGGTAAGGGATGTGGAATGTAAATGGTTGAGAAGAGGTAAGGGGAGGGGAGGGGTAAGGGGAAACGGGAAATTTGGCGGCATACATAGTTTTCTGCAGAATAAATGAAATATTTTCACGGGTCTAAATGCAGACATTTCTCTTTCCCAAATTAATAATGCAGGAAGTATTAAAAGAAAGTTTTATAAAACTAATGCTTGTTATTCTCAAATTAAGGTGTTGAACAAAAGACGGTACCATGCGGTCATAGACAGGTCAAATGTAACGTAGGGCTGTCAGATTTAATTGTAATAAATTGTACTTATAATTATAAAAAAAACTACATTAAAAAAACCGACTTCAACTACTGAAAAGTATAAAATAACTTAATAAAGATTTAATTTAATACACCTCTTATGCAAACCTATACCTTTCATATCAATAAAATACAATTATTTATATGTGCTGCCTATTTATAGGTTTGAAATCGGTGCCAAGCCCTAAACAAAATAAAACTTAATATTATAAACAGCTTAGTTAGTCTATGAAAACTATACCTTATGCAAAATAAAACCTTTGGAATCCTACTCAATTTGAGGAGTTTTACTCTCCAGGTCCGAAGATACTCGTCAGATCTTGACCAATTTTTTATGGGACCACCTGTGATGTATACGCTTTGAAACAAAAAAAGAATCGTATGGTATCGAGCATGGTATCAATAGTTTTAAATATTTTATGAACAGATATGATTAGAAGGGTTATTTTGATAATATCCTGAAAAGCACCGCACGCTGTTTTTACAATGAAATCATTTTTTCTTACACTATTTTTAATTCAAATTCATTAAAATGTATTTTCTATTTTGTAGTTGGATTTTCTATAAAAGCATATTTTTTTTAGTTTTTTTAAAGTATTAGTTATTTTGAAGTCGGTTAAAAACAGTTGCAAAGCGACCCATCTTTTTTATGGTACCTAGCAACCACATCCTTTTCAATTGTAATTGATACTTAAAAAAATCGTAATTTAACCATTTCTATAATACGAGTATGCTTTACAATTATATCGTGCGGATTTAAATATATAGGAGATAGAACAGTTATATATATCTTTTATAGTGTATGGAAGTAAGTTTTTATAAAAAAATCTGAAATCGTTTTCAGTTTCGTACATTTAACTGTCATTGGTTCTATGATAGTAATTTGACTCCCTTTCTCCTTACTGCCAACCCTGTCACTTCATTAGTAAGCCGTTTGGCCTTTCATCTCATCGTTCATACTTTCTGCAACTAAACCTCACCTTTATTTCAATAGAATAGAATTCAAAATCACTCAAATGTACCGTCATCTACTTCCAGTAACAAAATATCACCTTTATCTCAATGAAATAGAGTTGAAATTTGCGTAAACGGTATAATTTTGATAAATTACAGATATTCAGAATTCGTTGGATAGACGTTTGATCGAGAGATAGCGGCTCTTTAACGAAGAGAACGAGGTTCGATTTCTGATAGGTTAGAATTAAATGGATAGTCCTATAGTAGGTACAATAAGTACCCGTTATAGTACATACATAAACTCACGCCTTTTTCCCAGAAGGGGTAGGCAGAGGTGCCATCAGGACACCCACGTTTCGCCTTGTATGTTCCCATGATGTGATGAGCCTATCGCCATATCGGGCACAAATTCCTGACTGATAATGAATAGAAAAATCCAATATCACTTTGCCCGATTGGACTCGAACCCGAGACCTCAGTATTGAAATCGTATCTACAACTGCGCCACCGAGGCAGTCAGTGTTTCAATTATGTAATGTATAGTACAAATAATAATATCGTATGTGACATTATGAAGAGTAATTTGCAGTGTTTTTATAATAATAACAGTGGTTACTTTAATTGTTACGTTTTAGTTCATTTTCCGGCTTTTGTATGATGCAATATACATTTTTGTAACGTGAGATTATTATACATGAACAATAAATAAATAGAGTGCGTGGTGGCCTGTTGGTAACGGACCAGACGCGGCTGCCTACATGTTCACGGTGGTCGCGGGTTCAAATCCCAGGGCACACCTCTGACTTTTCGGAGTTATGTGTGTATTGATAGTCAATCACCATGCACTTTAACGGCGAAGGAAAACATCGTGAGGAAACCTGCATACCGTAGCGAGTTTAAAGAATTTCTACGGTATGTAAGTCCGCCAACCCGCACTAGGCCACCGTGGTGGACTATGTGGCCTAACCACTCTCAATCGATTCTCTCGATTGTAGAGTAGGCCCGTGCCCAGCAGTGGGACGTATATGGGCTGATACAATACAAAAAACAATACAATATAATAAATAAATAAACCCCAACAGTGACATACATGGCCTGGTAGAAACTTGTGTCTCATTATGATGGGTTTTTACCATCATATTATTATCATAGATTATATAGACTCGGAGGCGTAGTTGTACTACGGTACGACTACAAAGCGGTCGCGGGTTTAAATCCCGGGTCGGACAAAGTAATATTGGATTTTTCTATTCATTATCAGTCTGGAGTCAGGAATTTGTGCCCGATATGGCGATAGGCTCGCTCCCTATCACATCATGGGACGGAATATACAAGGCGAAATGTCGGTGTCCTGGCGGAGCCTGTGTCTACCCCCTTCGGGGATAAAGGCGTGAGTTTATGTATGTATGTATGTTGTTTCGAAAACTAATACTAACTAGGGGAGCCCTGAGTTTACTCCTTACCACATAAAGTCAAATGTGATAAATATTAGTTGATGTATCGTCTCCCGCGAACATAATCGCATCTAAATAACATAATTATACGACATTTTTCTATAACAATTTAGAAAACCGATTCCTTATTTCGTAAATTGTCTGCAGTGTTTAATTATCTAAAAGACAGCCTCCGTGGCGCAGTTGGTTAGACTCCGGCTCCGAAATGTGAGGCCGCGGGTTCGATCCCCGCACCGAAACAAATGTTTGTGTGATCCCCATGTATTTGTTACGGGTCTGAGTGTTTGTGATACCCAAAAGTCTCTCGTAGTTTCTGATACGACACAAGACTCGATCTTAGTGTGGGGTTAGGACTATGTATGCGACTGTTGCGTGCATTATTATAAAAAAAGTACCAAAAGCTGCCTCCAAATAGACTTTTTAGCAATGTTGTTCCAAAAATCTTTATATTTTTTGTCTCTACCCACCCACAACGTTGAGTGTGTATTATATAACAATTTGTCATCCGACAGGTTACTATCACCTGCGATTGTATCATTTATCATTATGTCGGCCCCTTCTTAGAACACAATTTGACCTTTACAACCACTACTACGAGAGTAAACATATTAAAAACTATATTTTTATACATAAAACAAGCTAAATTCTATGGTATGTAAAGTACGTCAATTCGCACTAGGCCAGCGTGGTGGACTGTACTAACCCCTCTCAATCGTACTCTCGATTGTAGAGTAGGCCCGTGCCCTGCAGTGGGACGTCGACGACGGTCTTTTAGTCCATCACATACCACATTGTTCGACGAAATTTTGTATAAAAATTACCGAAAATTTCCGAAAAAAAAAACTTCACTCAACACGCATTTTGATATTAAAAACCCCATTAGCGGTAATATTAAAAGAAAACTCGACAAAAAATGACCACAACCATTTAATTTTGAAATTTACAAGCGTCTACCTGGTCGGCTGTCGTCATGTCGTTTGTCAAAATATTGTCGCGTCACTGTTGAAAAAAATGGTGAAACGGGGTGGATAGAAACTCGAGCTGAATAGGAATATGATGGTCGTGTTGTTTTAGGAATTATTAAGGTTATATTTTATTTACCGACTGCCTCGGCGTAGTTGTACTACGGCACGACTACAAAGCTGAGGTATCGGGTTCGAATCCCGGGTCGGGCAAAGTGATATTGGGTTTTTCTATTCATTATTAGCCCGGAGTCAGGAATTTGTGCCCGATATGGCGATAGGCTCGCCCCCTATCACATCATGGGACGGAACATACCATACAAGGCGAAATGTGGATGTCCCGGTGGCGCCTCTGCCTACCCCTTCTCGGATAAAGGCGTGAGTTTATATATGTATGTATTTTTTAATTATGCAACGCAAAATTAGCGTCTTAGGAATGTGAGTGCATGCGTATGATTTCCATTATGTGTATCAGCCCATACACGTCCCACTGCAGGGCACGGGCCTACTCTACAATCGAGAGTACGATTGAGAGGGGTTAGTACACTCCACGCTGGCCTAGTGCAAGGACTTTACATACCATAGAAATTCTCATAAATCGCCATGGTATGCAGGTTTCCTCACGATGTTTTCCTCCACCGTTATAGTGCGTGGTGACTATCAATACACATGACTCCGTAAATTCATTGGTGTGGTGATTTGAACCCTCGACCACCGTAAACGTGTAAGCAGCCGTGTTTAGTCCATTACGAGCCACAACGCAGTTCCATTTAATTATTCGAAATTCCATTAAAATTATATTACGCATATCGATATCAATGTTACACTAGATAAGACACTCAGTACAAAAAATGTGTCCCACCTACTTGCGGTGCATGCACCACACATGAATCAGTTTGCTTCGTCACTGTGACAGTGCAGTACGCCTTATCGCATACGTTTAAAAGTAATAAATGAATGTGTCGCCGTCCAACCGAAAGCAAATCGTCTGAAATTACAATATTTTAATAAAATACCAGGTAAGTGATGTAATATTGCAGTGTGCTTTTAAAATACGGGGGCGCTTTATTTCTTTGACGTGTCTCGTCTATCGGTAGAATATAAGTCAATGATTACGCAGTAGACTCGACCAGTGTAGACGTGAAGTCCTTGCACTAGGCCAGCGTGGAGTGTACTAACCCCTCTCAATCGTACTCTCGATTGTAGAGGAGGCCCGTGCCCTGCAGTGGGACGTGTATGGGCTGTTTCAGATACAGTTATTTTAATAACGCCGCTACAAAACTCTTCCAAACTCAATTTGCATATGAATGGGAGTAATTATAATTGTATTTCGAGCAACACGTTTTTTAATTGAACTATATTAAGTTTCACGTAATGAGTACATGGCGCAGTTGGTTAGACGCCGCCTGTGAAGCGAGAGGCCACGCGTTCGATGCCCGCACTGAAAACAAATATTTGTGTGATCCAAAGGTATTTGTTTCGGGTCTGCGTGTTTGTGAGACGGAAAAGTCTCTCGTAGTTTCTGATACACGACACAAGACTTAATTATTAATGTGGGGTCAGGACTATGTATAATATGACTGTTGGGTGTATTTATTTATGTGTTGTAAGGTACTGATTAGTGTAATCATAGGATTAGTGTCTCCAGTAAAACTAATTATCTACATGTGATGTTACGGGTGACTTTATGACTAACCAACTTAACGCTTTACTTGAGGGTGTAAACGAGGCCCTTATACTTGTTACAAATATCAAGCTATTTTTTGTTTTATTGGGATCAATGCCAAGACGAGCATGCCATTCGCGACGGGAAGCGATACGACCGCTCATGGACAGTGGAAAACCAAACAACACTAAGAATTACGAATATAAGACTAGAAACGCCATCTAGTTGTGTATGAGGTAAACAATTAAAATTGACTTGAAAAGCTTGATTTGAAACTTAAATTAAAATCATGAAAGATCGATTAATAAATCATTTTTTGTATTTTTTCTTGTTGTTTTGGCTATGAAATAACTTTAAATTTACAAAACCTTATTTGTAAGACGTCGCAATTCGATTTATAAGTTCAAAGTGTCTATACTGGTCTTATAGCTTCTAAAATCTGAAGCAAGAGATTTTTATATTTTTTAAAAATATTGTCTTGTAAATACTATGAAATGACTTGTCATAAGAGCTATTTAATTGCCTACAAGACGAATAAACGAATTTCATTTCACTAACGCCATAAAAGTCGAACCGTATTTCGATTTAGATTTTGTAGAAATATTTAAAGAATCATATTTTGAATAGTAATTCATTAAGTTTAGTACATTTTAAATTCTGAATAGTATTTTAGCCACACATCCGGCAGTACTGTATCTTATAACCATTAGGTATTCTTAATGTTCATTACAATGACTTGAACTAACCGAAACTTTCATCGGAAAGTCAGTGACCTGACCTGTCTAGTTTCAATCTATACATAATCTATGAAGCGTATTTTTACTAATATATAAAGCTGAAGAGTTTGTTTGTATGTTCGCGATAATCTCAGAAACTATTGGTTAGAAAAGAAAAATACTTTTGGTGTTAGATAGCTCAATTATCGAGGAAAGCTATAGGCTATGTAACATCATGCTATGATTAATAGGAACGGAGCATTCAGAAATGTTGCAAAAGTCGGACCGGGGCGCCTAGTATGACTAGTAATAAACTACACAAGGCTCGATCTTAAAGAGGGGTTAGAACTTAGGTCTATATTTATATATTTACTAGCTTCTGCCCGCTAACTTCGTCTGCGTGATTAACTTTGTTTAAAAAAATATACATGTATAGATTATTTGGTATTTCTCATCCCGTCCCGTCCCGTCCCGTTATATCCCGCCCGTCCTATCTCATTCTCACTCAAGGTATGTAATCCACGCCCATCGCATCCCTTTGAGTATAACAAAGTAACAAATATATCGGATTTCCGTCCTCATCCCACGGGAACACTTAATTTATCTGGATAAAATGTAGCCTAAGTGTTAATCCAGTGTTAATATGGGGAATATTAGTTTTTCTCATTTATCTTCCATAATACAAAGAAACATCCTGTATGTAAATAAGACATATACCAGTTTATAAGTTGGACTTGCACCTATATAACTGTGAAAACCGCATCTCATTTCGTGCGTTATTTTTTGCGTAAAGCGCAGGTAAATAAAAAAAAAACACCCTGTATGTAAATAAAATAAATACCAGTTTTCAAGTTTGACCTGCAGCAATATAACTGAAAACCGCATCTCATTTGGTGCAGTAGTTTTTGCGTGATGCGCAAGCAAACATACAGACAGACAGACAGACAGACAGACACAAAAATTCTAAAAAAAATTGTTTTGGATACTGTTGCTGTTATAAAGACACCCCGCGTTGAAATTTCTTATATATCTTCCATGTACAGACATCGACCATTTACATTTTTATTATATGTATAGATACTAATGGGTGTATTCATTTATTGTTATATTCGTGGGTTTTTAGTGTTTATCTCTCTTAACATTTAAATGTAATAATCACTATTCCGTGGTGCTTTACAGCTGGCTTCTCTGGCTGTAAATGTCTTTATGCGAGGTTATTTACCTCTTTAGTTCATTGTTTTGTCACCCGCTTTATTAGGGAGGGAAGTGGACAGTAATTTATTTCCAACTCCTCCTATTATTTTACCTTTTTGATTGATTTCGTTGCGGGTTAAAGACAAATTAGACATTCCCGGAGACGCGCTGAGCTTGCTCAGTGTCATTAATATGCGTGCTGTTGATCCTGGCTTACAGGAGTTGCTGTGGCGGGTGTGAGGGCGGGACAGTCTCCTTTTAACAAACCCGAAACAACCTGTACATCACGCAAACATTGATCTGTGTTATGATCGTATCCTCTCGTTTCACAATCGTCCAACCAACCACGACTGTCAAAATTATTAATAACCACACACATAACGATATAACTGTGCAAGGCTGAGTTTGAACCAGTATACTAGAACGTGAGGGCAAATAACTGCGCAAACTTCGTTGCTATTTTTGATTCGAGACTGGTGCAAACTTGCGTTTGAGCAAACGCCCTTGAACGCGTGTGGATAATGCTCATAACAATGATTTTTAGAAACTTTCTTTAACAATTGTTAAAATAATCAATTTAATCGGCACAAACTACTTATTATATTTTATTACTTATAAACTTAACGAACTTTTTAATTACATTTCCTTTTCTAAGACTACAACATTCTTCAATACAATTTATCAATCAGCCACCTAGTTGTCACGTTTCATTTCACACAGTAGTGGCAGTGTTGCCAATATAAATGTACAATATCTCAACAACAATCATTGACCTGATCATCTAGTATATACTCCACGAAGCGTTTTTATTAATAAATTAGAAACGTCTGCATTGAAATTATTCTGAAAATGATTAGTAAATAATGTTCAAGAGATAGGTTTGAAGCTTTGAACCCAATTAACAATTAATGATGTTGATGTGGCCTGTTGACAGACACGGCTGCTAATACGGTCGCGGGTTCAAATCCCAGGTGTGACTTCACGGAGTCATGTTAACTACTGGTATTGGGACTTAACATCTTATGTCTTCTTATGGATGGCGAGCGCAGTGGAATGCCAAGCAATGCTTGTAATTCATGGTGTATGGTTTTGTTACTGTCTATGAGCGGTCATATCGCTTACCATCAGGCGAATGGCATGCTCGTCTGGATTCATCGCAATAAAAAAATGTGTATTCGTGCAATACATCTTATGTGGTCTAAAAATCTGACGTGTACCAAAAAAAGATTTTTTTAATAATCATAAGTTTTTTTTCTTTTTTGCAATTTTTTTTTAATTCTTTTTACGTTTTTGCCACTAATAGGCTCTGAAAACAAATAGTTTGCTTTGAATAGCTTTAAACCGCAAGCGAAAGCTCGCGGCGCCTCGGTGATAGTGTCTCGACACTAACTTATCCTTATTTCGAACGACGTAAGCGATGGACCAACAATTACGAACCTATTCATACTGAAGAGTGTTGTGGTTAAACTGCGAGCGATGAGCTGTATATGAACTACTAGAATGTAAAATTTAACATAAAAAACTGCGACTGAAGAATAAATACACCCAACAGTCTCATACATAGTCCTGACCCCACATTAAGATCAATTAAGTCTTGTGTCGTGTATCAGAATAAATAATAAGTAAATACACCCAACAGTCACATACATAGTCCTGACCCCACACTAAGATCGAGTCTTGTGTCGTGTATCAGAAACTACGAGAGACTTTTCGGTCTCACAAACACCCAGACCCGAAATAAATATTTGTGAGCCGCACAAACATTTCTCTTGGCGCGGGGATCGAAGCCGCGGCCTCTCGTTTCACAGCCGGCGTCTAACCAACTGCGCCACGGAGGGTGATCTCATTGAGATACTGATCTTAAGATAGTTTTTCAACTTTACATCACTGCTACATTTTCAAGAATAACAGACTTAAAATTGAATTGTATGAATAATAATGATATGATGATGATGACAGAATTGTATGAATTTACAATAATCGATTATTATTTTTTTTCTTATAAATCACACGGTTCAATGTGCCTCAAATAGGGATGGAAAAGTGCCATATAAAGCTTCAACCATTTTCGTGAAAAAAATCTTTTTTTTTTATACTTGACAAACTGTCTTATTAGGAGCATACATAACTAGGTTCATATTTCTTCATCGTCAATAGACCTTTCACATCTAGATATATACATATAACTAGGTACATATTTACCCATCGTCCCTAGACCTTTCACATCTAGATATTGTGCAAAATGTCTTACTTATAAAATCATCTGCCACCGACCAACGGTACGGTTCTTATAATTTTGCAGCTTTCTTCTCCTTGTATGTTCGTAATTATGTTATATTCAATTACTATTCGATGTTTAACGGTACGTGCATCGTGATGGAGGTTGAGAAGTGTGGGGTCGTGGGTTGTAAATAGTAATTGAGTAGTACATTCTGTTATGTGAGTTCCTGAGCGATCCTGTCTGTTTATTGAAAAATAACTTAAATGTCCACGATTGAACATACATACATAATCTCACGCCTTTATCCCAGAAGGGGTAGGCAAAGACGCCACCAGGACACCCACATTTCGCCTTGTATGTTCCGTCCCACGATGTGATGGGGGATGGGAATGGGATTTTTAAGGACATTTTATGATGTCGGCATGTATTCAAATTTATAAACCGTGAACACATGTTCTAAGCTCGATTACCGGCGCAGTCTTTTATATCTATGTAGATTATGTAAAGCTATTTTCGCCTTGAATAGCGAGACGAGCATGCCATTCGCCTGATGGTAAGCGATACGACCGCTCATGAACAGTAGCAAAACCAAACACCATGAATTACAAAGCAATTGGCATTCCACTGCGCTTGCCATCATGAGACATAAGATGTTAAGTGTCATTATGTGCAGTAGTTACTCTGGCTACAATGTCCTTTAAACCGGAACACAACAGTGCATTTACACTGCTGTTTGTCGGAGAAATAGACATTGCGGTGGTGCCTACCCAGGCGGCCTCTCACATATGAGAGACCTACCACCAGTAAAATAGAAAAGTAAAGCTGTAAAAAGCTATAATTGAGGTTTATTTTCGGATTACACAGATTTTATCAATAGATTGTTTTCAATTTGGCATACAAAAAAACAATGTTATCTTTATGTACCCGTGAAGAGCTTCATTGAAACGATTAAAATAATTTATGTTTTTTTTATTTGCAACTAAAAAATCCCGAGGTATAATTTAAGACTACGTAAAAATCATGGTGTAAGATTTGTAACAATTTTTTTCACCGTGAAACTGAGTAAAATCAAATCAAAATATTCTTTATTCAATTGGTCTTTTACAAGATATTTTGAATTGTTAATTTCTGCTACCGCTTCGGAACGTGTTGTAGCTGTGAAGAAGAAACAAAGCAAGACACTCCCTCAGCAACACGGACTGTCTGCTTTTTTTTTGCTTTTCTTAAGAGTAACTAACAAACATGACTTTCAAAAGTCATACCCAGGGATTGGAACCCGCGACCACTTTTGCGAAACCGTTGATTCCACGTAATTTTTTCCGAGAGAGATTTATTTTACTAAGAAATAACATTTTACTATAACACTTTAAATCGTCTACATGCTATCTAGGAATTCTGTTTACCTAGACCTAGATTTTTTCCTAGTAATCGTATTAGAGAGGATCGTTCATATGGCACGACAAAGTGGCTGCAATAAATAAATAAATACACCCAACAGTCACATACATAGTCCTGACCCCACACTAACATCGAGTCTTGTGTCGTATTAGAAACTACGAGAGACTTTGCGGTCTCACAAACACCCAGACCCGAGACAAACACTTATAAATCGTACAAATATTAATCTGTCTGGGGATCGAACCCGCAGCTTCACATTTCACAGCCGGCGTTTAACCAACTGCTCCGATGAGGCTGTCTTTCATTTTAGTTTTAAAAAGAAAATTCCCTTCCGACATCGTCTCGATATCGTGTCGGCGTCGTGTCGTGTCATGCGAACCCACCGCTACGGTACCGAGCTTTCACTCTCTCGAGCTTAAGCCATTGTACAACAAATTATATATCTTAATAATAACGCATGCAGTTATACGAAAATTCATTACAGGTAAGGATTGACGAGGTAGACGCACGACTTTTTGTCGCAGGGAAAGTAGAAAATAAAACAGGTATAGGATTTACGTATATAGTTATGCTTACTGATAGTAAGTTTAATTTAATGGTGAAAAAAAATATCATGCTTTTAACCATGAGACTTTTTAGGCTTTTTACTGGAATTTCTAGAAATAACCGTTTAGGTAAGCGTGCTAAAAAGTATTAAAAAGCGTGACTTCCAGAGTATATGCCAGGCAGATCATAAGATATATTCCCTTACTTGGGAATCATATCCAGTATCATGGTTCGTAGCTCTTAAATACTTAATACTAAGAATAGACAATTGGGACCAAAAAAATAATCAAATAACAAAAATGAAGTTAAAGTAATACAACACTCGCCCGACAAAAAGTCGCCCGTCTGCCTCACCCGTCGACAAAAAGTCAAAAACTCACAACAGTTACGCCGCGCATCGCGCACAATCAATCATACGTACAATCGAAATTGAATTGAACCCCGCCAACTCTAATTACGATCCCGCGCACTAGTGACGGACGGACGTTCTTAATTCGAATTTTTTGTTTTTTTTTTTACTTTTGACGTGAATTTACATGCCAGTTGTAAGGAAATTAGAGACTTATTTGAATTTGGAATTAGGAGCGATTTGTAGTTTTTCTGTTCTTTTTTAGACCATTTGCATGCTAGTTGAATTTGGAATTAGAAATGATTTGTACGTTTTTTTTTTTTGGTATGAATTTGCAGGGAATTAGAAACGGTTTAATCTCTTCGGTGGCGTGATTTTGCGCTATATCCGAACAGTGATATTTTGATTAAAATTAACAGTATTATCAAAATATTCTCTTTTTTGTATTCGTTTGCCTTTAATTTACATGCCATTTGTTTTAAGGTTACCGAATTTGAATTTAGAAGTATTTATGTTTGAGTTATGAATCTGGATGTCATTAAAAGTTATTTTTGCAGTTGTGTGAATGTCCAAAATTTTTTTGGTCTCATTTTGTAATTGCTGGTGATAGTATTAAGCTTATCCCGCTTTCATATTACTTGATTAAGATCTTATATTTACTGCAATTTTTTATGAGTATTATCTTATTTTGATAACAGTCTCTAAGACGTAGATCTTCAAACAACTATCTGTTAAGAGTATCTATCTATTAGCCAAAATGGATTTAAAAAAACAAATCCGTCAGTTATTAATCTTAGCATTTTTTTAAAATATCAATAATAAGAACATCGCACACGTCGTTCTTTCACATCCCTACGCCAAAAGCCGAAGAAAGCAACCGGTCAGCTCTCGCAGCCTCTTTACCGGCACCGTTAGAAACGTCCGCGAGACGGCCCGCCGATTTCACACCGCCATATTGCATGCGGGTGATTTTTTTTCATTCCGCCAACGGTATTAGTCGGACAGTCGCGGTTTGCCGGCCTAACGCGCCACAATGGCGGGAAACGAGCGCTGTCAGCGTGACATGTGCATCATGGCGCCCGATTTGAAAAAGGAACGCCTGCGCCAGTGCTAGTGCGAAATTCAAATGTGGAATAGAACAGTTCTATATTTAAAAATCGAAGTGAATTACGAAATTCAAATGTGGAAGACAGTTCTTTGTTTAAAATCGAAAATCGAAGTGAAATAAAATATGAAAATGGAATCGAATGTGGCAGTATAAATATGATACGAACTTTTTAAAATAAAATGTGACAACCTCTTTGGAGAGTTTCAAGAAAAAAAAAAACAAAAAGACAATGTGATTATTTTTTAATGTGACACCACCTTGGTACCTGAGAGTAACGTGTGCAATAATTTAACCACTATTGTGGGTAGTCGTAAAAGTGCAATATTTTTTTTTATTAAATAAGTATTAGGTTATTTAAGTTTATTAAAATGATGGAGTTTCATGAATATCAGGTGAGTTTTAGTTTTTATATTTTTCCTCGATAAGATACAGACTCGGATAAAGCACACAAAAATATTGAATCCACTAGACATAAAAATATAGTCTGTATCATACAGGAGGTTCAGGGTTCGAATCAATTTTGTATTATTTTTAGGCTTTCAAAACACTGGTTTGAAGTCTTGGGGGCTGGAATGTGTGCCCCACATGTTCTTAGACTCGCCCCTTATCACATTTAAGAAAGAAATCAGCTTGTTAATATGCATGGTATTAAAAATGCCTCTGCCTGCCCCTTCAGTGATTTAAGCGTCAACTAAAGTTACTCGTAGGCACTCGTCAATATAACCAAATTATTCAATTCGAATTCTCAGTTTTATACTTTCCGTATTTTGTAAGTTTATGTATACATAGCGTGGACGTCCTCTGGCCAGATGGCGGGACGACTTGCACAAGAGGGCCGGCAGCGACTAGATGCGTAAAGCAGCAGACCGGGCTCTGTGGCGTACCGCGGGAGAGGCCTATGTCCAGCAGTGGACTGCAACGGGCTGATACATACATACATAAACTCACGCCTTTATCCCCGAAGGGGTAGGCAGAGGCGCCACCAGGACACCCACATTTCGCCTTGTATGTTTCGTCCCATGATGTGATAGGGGGCGAGCCTATCGCCATATCGGGCACAAATTCCTGACTCCGGGCTGATAATGAATAGAAAAATCCAATATCACTTTGCCCGACCCGGGACTCGAACCCGAGACCTCAGCTTTGTAACCGTACCGTAATACAACTACGCCACCGAGGCAACGGGCTGATGATGATGATGATGATGTATAGATAAATCGTGAAGGTCCTCCGTATGTACTTAATCGACTGTATAATAGAAATACGTTTTTTATCAATGTTTTTTGGTATGATCATCTTAAGAAAACATAACTTGATTAAATATTTCATTTTTGTGTATTTTTTTTTACATTTTTTATTTTGGTTACCGCAGTAATGCGCTTTGAATCATGGTTACCAAATTATTAAATCAATTTTGAGTATTTTAGCTACTTTAGTAATGCACTGATTCTTCTTGAGTCAAATTTTATAATTTTAAGTTTGCTTACTAAAATTTGCAAGCAAATTGTGGAATTTTGAGTGCTTTGAAAAATTGTAAGATAATATAGCGTTTCTTTTTTCATACATAATGAATGTATGCCATAGGCTAGTCTTCTATCATTAGTTATGATGGATATAAGCTCAAAGAACCGTGGTTGACATTAGTAACACATCTGTCTACCCTTTAGGACGTAAAGTCGTGAACATATATGTATGAACTTAAAGAACGTAAAGTAGCACGAGTGACCGATTACACATAGAACAGACTTTTTGTCAAATATCAATTTAAAGGAAGTTGAAAAACAGTTTTTTGTTTAACGTCAATTTTTTGTTTGTTTTATACGTTTAGTTTCCTTGTATAAAGAATTGTATTTAGTTTTGTGTTCGCGTCTGTATTTAAGGCCCTTATTACCGACAGCCTCCGTGGCGCAGTTGGTTAGACGCCGGCTGTGAAACGAATGTTTGTGTGATCCACAGGTATTTGTTTCGGGTCTGGGTATTTGTGAGACCGAAAAGTCTCTCGTAGTTTCTGATACCCACGACACAAGACTTGATGTTAGTGTGGGGTCAAGACTATGTATGTGACTGTTGGGTGTATTTATTTATTTATTATTCATAGACAGTTTTAAAATCTATTTTACTTAACGAACTTTTTGTCTTCGCTCGAACTGAATTCAAAAGTTCGAAAGGGCCAAAACATTCGATAACTAAAGTTTTAAAATAACTAAGGTTTTAAAACTGTATGAATAAAGAAAAATCTATGCGAAAATATAAAATATTATTGTTATTAAGTTCATGTGGAGTTTAAATAAGACTTTAGGTATTTCATTTATCGGGTAAAAAAATTACAATAAGCTTGAAAAACGAGTTCGGGAATAAAACCTAATTAATTACAATGTAGAGTTCTATACAGAAAGATTTGATCATGGTCCACCAAGCTAACCTGCGAAAAATTCGCGTCTGTACAATAGACCACAACTCTACCATCAAATTACACAAATTTCGGTAATTTTCAAAATTACACACCCCGAGAACCGAACCGGAGACCTTGACATGACCGTGTCCAAAACACAACTGCCAATTTGTACAATAATGACAGTAAACACAGCTTTGATAAACTAATGTATGGATTAAATTAATTGAATTTTTTTTTATTTCCTATTTTTTGTGGCTGTACGGTTTTGTTTCCTTTGCCTAAAAAATGGCGATTGTCGTTGATTCTATTTTTAAATGAACTGTATTGTATCAGCCCATGTAGTTCCATTAGGGGGTTATTCGTACTTTGGCAGTTGAACCTCTGAAACAAAAAAAAAGCTTTTAAGTAGGTTTTTAAGCTATCATGCTGCCCTAATTATGTAGATTTTACATACCTTTAAAACTATGGAGATATATCTAGAATAAAGGTTCCATTACCACGTTTTTTTAATTAACGTCGGTTTATATATATAAATGAAGCTATTTATGAGACGTCGGTACAGCTTGGCCGTCGCCTGACCTTGTCCATCTCAAGGCGGCGGAATTACAGCACACACACTGTGATTTGAGACACGCTACGGTGCCTAATTGTCCACGTGCTGTTTGTCGCCTAATTGCACCCTAATTGCACCCCGGGTCACGTGGCGCAGTTCAGTATACACCGAGTAAACTCGGGAATCCTCCACTGAGTTCCATTGAGGGAATTTTCCACCTTCCTAGGGCGATTTTTTATTGTGCTGACGCGAGACGAGCATGCCATTCACCTGAAGGTAAGCGTTACGACCGCTCATGGACAGTAGTAAAACCAAAACACTATGAATTACAGCAATGCTTGGCATTCCACTGCGCTCTCCAACCTGAGATATAAGATGTTAAGTCTCGTTCGTTTAGTAGTTACTCTGGCTACAATGTCCTTCAAACCGGGACACAACAGTGCATTTACACTGCTGTTTGTTGGAGAAATAGACATTGCGGTGGTACCTACCCAGGCGGCCTCTCACATATTATGAGAGACCTACCACCAGTAAAATCCTATCGCTTTGCTTCTTTTACTCATCCTGTATTAAAATGCCGATAAAGCATACCATATCTACCTTACATTTCTAAATAACACTTCTGTGAAGCAATTATTGCTTTAAATCTTATTAAATGTCAATTTATAGCACTCAATAGTTTTTCTTTGATTTGAAATTATGACGCAGTACGCGCGTCATATTCTTGTGATCAATTTGGAATAAAAAGTGTTTCAGTGACGTCAGAAAAATTTACCGAGTTTTTATTGGTGTTTAATTATATTAATGGAAATTAATAATAGTATTACAAATGCGAAAGTATTTCTGTGCAAGTTATCGCTTGTTACAACTGTGAATGAAATGAATTAAAAACTTGCATCTGTATCTGTATTAGGCCAAATACGTCCAGCCTCCTTTACAATCGAGAGTACGATTGAGGAGGGTTAGGCTATATAGTCCACCACGCTGGCCTAGTGCCTGTTGGCGGACTTTACATACCGTAGACATTTTCAAAATCGCTACGGTATGCAGGTTTCCTCACGATGTTTTCCTTCACCGTTATAGTGCGTGGTGATTGACTTTCCTTATGTGTTCCGTCCCACGATGTGATAGGGGGCGAGCCCATCGCTTGTATAAAACATTACATAGAAATACTTGAAATATACAATATTACTCTAAAAAGACTGCCTCGGTGACGTAGTAGGATTACAACGCTGAGGGGTTCGAATCCCGGGTCGGGCAACATAATTTTGGATTTTTCTATTTATTAGCCCGGAGTCAGGAATTTGTGCCCGATATGACGATAGGCGCCTATCACGTTACGACGGAACATACAAGGCGAAATGTGCGCCTACTGTATGTATGTATGTATGTATGAATGTATGTATGTATGTAAAAAAAAATCTTAACCCGGAACATAAACACTTATAAAAGCGGTTAAAATTTAAACGTACATTTCATAAAAGTCCGTTAGTTGAAGCGTGGAGAAAGTGTTGTCAAGTGTCCAGTTGATAAGTATTACGCCTTGTAGTACGAGGTATGTCTATTGGGTGTTAGTACGCTCCGTGGGGTTCTGGGTTCGATGCTTAATGCGGACTGTCTAGTTTTAGTGAGTTTTCTGCGTATACCTAATCAAAGAGTTAATGATATTTATTGATAATTTTAAAAATATATTACGATATCAGCAAAAACATTTCTGACCTGCTAGTGTAAATTAAGTGTTTGACTTACAAAAATGTTAGATGACCTAACTGTGGTAGGAAACGCCTGGAGTCAGGCGGCTTCCAGCAGGTCTCTGCAGAAATACTTCGGGAGAGTTATATTTATCAGTCGATTTGCTATGGCTGAAGAGAGACAGAGCAGGAAACTTCCGATTAACATAAAAGAACTTCACAACATAAATTCGTCACCGTCATTACAATCTACGTACCTACTTCTGCCCATTCCAAACTCAAATTTAGAACGTCACTACATTCTATCCATTCCAAATTCAAATAATTCGAATTTAGAACACTAACTTTTTAAAGCAGCCACCGTTGAGCGTGCCGGTGCGCAAACACCACAGACAAACACGGTTGACAAACAGCATAGACGTGCGCATGACCCTAGACAAGTGGAGTTTTTGTTTACCGTCCCACCGGCCAGTTTCACCGCAATGTTTGGATGTAAGAACGGTTTATGCTTTTTTTAAGCGATTTAATGTGGGTGATTTCGTATCTTCCATCTAGTTTCGTCACGTTAGTTGTGACCTTCATAATTGTGGGAATATGATCCCGTACGTGGTTGTGCGTGGTGGACTGTTGGTAACGGGCCGGAAGCGGCAAACATATTCACGGTGGTCGCGGGCTCAAATCCCAGTGCACACCTCCGACTTTACGAGTCATGTCTGTGTTGATAGTCAATCACCACGCACTATAACGGCGAAGGAAAATGTTTCGAGGAAACTTGTACTTCATAGATATGTCTACAAGAATTTCTGTATGTGAAGTTTGTCAACACTCACTAGGCTAGGTTTGCAAAGAAGCATATTAAATTCTAGTTTCGAGGGACCGATATTAGAAGAAACATAATTAAACAAAGTAAAAAGTAAACTGGGAATCGAAACTATATCTCGATTTACAGAGCATGCGCTAAAGACCAAGCAAATATTTTAAGTGTGTAAATTTCAAGTTAATGGTGTAAACTGTAAAACATTAATATCCACTTAATAAAAACTGAATTCTAAAGTTTTTTAGCAACTTAATACTATATCGTGAAATTTCAAGTAGCTACTGCGTTTTTCAACCAATTTCTAATGTCGATGACTTGTTAAATCGGCGATGATTTTCAAAAATCGAACGTCAGTTCACAGACGATCGTTGTCTATGCCCGCTTTCGATCTTTGGCGCGAAATCCATCGCAAATATGGCGACTTTCATCCGCTTTGTTTGTCTATGGCAAACTGAATAACGGTTATTATAAGATTATTGCTGGAAATATTTATGTAAATTCTATTTATGGTTTGAAATTATATTTATGTGTGGGATTATTGGCGCCATGTTATGTAAATACATATCCAAAAAAATAAAAGGAAAAATCAAGTGAAAAAATAAACGTCATTAAATAAACGTCATTGCTAATTACGGATCACTACAATTGAGGGTATAGTCCACCACGCTGGCCTTGTTCTCTCAGCCATATTAAATACAACGTAAACATATTCGTATTAAAAATATATCTTACTTGCAAATTATAACAAATTATTAATGAACTGCTCTGATTTAAAACAACGTGTAACTTTTGTAACAATCACTACATTGTAAACTGGTTTTGAAAAGAGCAACACTAGAGTTTCTTGCCCGTTCTTCTCTAGTGAAAACCGCTTTCCGAACCGGGTGGTAGTTCAAAAAATGACAGAGTCTAAATAATGTTGAACATTTTAATGGATTCAATAAATTATTTTCTTTTGCATAGTGCTGGCGGACTTAACATAAGAATCTTGTATAGAACACTACGGTATGCAGGTTTCCTCACGATGTTTTCCTTCACCGTTATAGTGCGTGGTCATTGACTATCAATACACACGACTCCGAAAAGTCCAAGGTGTACTCTGGGATTCGAAACCGCGACCACCGTCGCGGCATATGGCGTCCGGTTCGTTATCAACAGGGCTTCACGCACTTTCATTCTTAACATCATTTCGAATAAATCATTGAAAATGTCAAAACTTTTGAAGCACATACATAAAACAATTTAATAATCGCATTTTAAAGACTGAAAAATTTAACGGGTATTAAAAACATTCATTTCGGGAAGAATGTCTTTTAATATTTCACGTGAATCAACTAAATATACCGAAACTCAGGGGGATTCAAAATAAATAAACCTAGGTCGCATAATTTGCTCCCTTATCTATTAAAAATCACACTAATGCCATCTATTGATCAATTACTTCAACTATTATCACCTAGCGACGAGTAGCGGTACTAAATTTCCGTACGACGTAACCTTGTAATGAGATCTTTAATTAAATAATTAATTTCGTTATATTGTTTTTTTTTATTTATTCTAAAAGCATATTTAAAATTGCCATTACAATTTAATCGTTTCATAAAACACAACACGACCAATTAACAAATTTCCGCTGTATTATTAAAAGTGTTAAATTATATCATTTTTATATACTCTTAACTATATTATAACTTATTTGACTGAAAACTTGTCTCTAATTTTCTGTTGAATAATTTTAAGCCAAATTCCAACAGGATAAAATTCGTTTTCTAAAATTGACAAACGATTTCCTCATGATAAATATAAATGTATGTATATTTGATGTGAAACATAACAATAATGAGTATTTTCTCTCCATTACAGTCGCTAATGCGGTCGATGTCGGTGGAGCAACGCTGGCAGGACCTCGCTTCGCTGCTGACCATCCCGCCGCCGCCGGAGCAGTACCAGCACTACCACCACCACCACCAGCATCAGCATCAGCACCCGCACCCGCATAACATCAGGTCAATATATCCTTCTCTTTCTTTCATCCAGACTGCCTCGGTGGCGTAGTTGTACTACGGTACGATTACAAAGCTGAGGTGTCGGGTTCGAATCCCTGGTTAGGCAAAGTGATATTGAGTTTTTCTATTCATTATCAGCATTTGTGCTCGATAGGGCAATAGGTTCGCCCCCTATCACATCATGGGACGGAACATACAAGGCGAAATGTGGGTGTCTTGGTGGCGCCTCTGCCTACCACTTCTGGAATAAAGGCGTGAGTTTATGTATGTATTTCAAGTATCGTCGTACTTGGGTGGTAAATACATATTTTTTGCTAAAATAGTAATTTGAAACCGTCCGCGTGGGTTGCGACTTATTAAAAAAAAGTGTGTTTTATTGCAATGAATGGCGAGACGAGCATGCCGTTCGCCTGATGGTAAGCGATACGACCGCTCATGGACAGTAGCAAAACCAAACACCATGAATTACAAGGCAATGCTTGGCATTCCACTGCGCTCGCCATCCTGAGACAACATGTTAAGTCTCAATATGTCCAGTTACTCTGGCTACAATGCCCTTGTTAGTTGCATTCATATTGTAGCTTAAATATATCCTAACTTATTTTTACTTAGTGTTCGTTTATAGGCTCATCAGATATTTAAAAAAATATTTATTTTTGCCGGTGTAATGGAGTTAATTTTTTAATATTAAAAATTGTTATCAGACTTCGAACCTCCACTAATACTATTATCCTTCCACAGTGCCCATGGGGCCGCGGGAGGCTTCGCCCCCAACTACCACGCCCCGCACGCCCCCGCCCCGCCAGTGGCGGAGAAGCACCCCGATGCTTATGGTGAGTAACAAACAAAACACCTCATTTTTAGCTAAAACGAAAAAAAGATGTAATTAAAAAACTCATAATTGGGTATTTGACTATCATCGAATTTTTGTATTATTTTGCAAACAAACAGTAGTGCCATTAAAATAAAACATTTTTTTTAAACAGTGATAAAGTAGCTTGTAACATGAGACAAATATTAGTATTTTAAATGAAAGAGTGGGGACGTAGTGGGGACATCTTACCGTCTCTTTCACACCCGCACACAATAATGCATATTAAGAATAGTGACGTCACTAATTTTGTTTTGCATCCCTTTTCTTTTACCCCCACTACAAGATTAAAAACGTTTGTAACTTTTTAAATTCTGAATGAATTTACAAAATTCTTTGTTTGTTAGATTTTGGACATGGATACTTTTTGATGAATACAATAAAAAAAATGAGTCAAATACCCAATTCATATTTTCCGGTTTTAGGACAGAAATTCTTATGCGGTGCCTCGGTAGACTGCCTTGGTGGCGTAGTTGTACAACGGTACGATAACAAAGCTGAGGTCTCGGGTTCGAACCCCGGGTCGGACTAAGTTATATTGAATTTTTCTATTCATTATCAGCCCGCAGTCAGGAATTTGTACCCGATATTGCGACAGGCCGCCTATCACATCATGGGACAGAACATACAAGGCGAAATGTGGGTGTCCTGGTGGCGCCTCTGCCTACCCCTTCTGGGAAAAAGGCGTGAGTTTGTGAGAGTGTATTTTATGTAATTCTCTTTATTCCCAGGTGCAGCAGCTCCGCTTGAAGGCGCGTACAAAGTGGAGTCGGCTCATCACCCTCAACAGCACGACAGCATTTACTATCAGGTACTCGTCACTTCTTACTAATACATACAGGGTATCTCAAGACCGCGACCGAAAACGAAGCCAGGTGGTATTAGTGACTTCAAACACAATGCAACTAAAAATTTCGCAAAAAACATTGGTTTTTTTTTTTACTTTTTTACTGATTATCGTATTCGGGTGATAAATACGTAATTTTACTAAAATATTAATGTACACCTGTTTATTTTTAAAGACGAAATGGTATGCGATGGTTTAAATTACTATTTTCGCAAAAACTAGGTATTTACCACCCAAACACGACGATGTTTAAAAAATTGCAAAAATAACTGTCGGTTTTTAATTGCATTGTGTCTGTTGCCACTAAAACTACCACCTGGCTTCGTTTTCGGTCGCAGTCTTGATATACCCGGTATTCACCCAACACACATACTCCTGACCCCACACTAAGATCGAGTCTTGTGTCGTATCAAAAACTACGAGAGACTTTTCGGTCTCACAAACACGCAGACCCGAAACAAATCCTGTGGTTCACACAAACATTTGTCTCGTTGCCAGGATCGAACCCACAGCCTCTAATTTCATAACGGCGTCTAACCAACTGCGCCAATGAGGCTGTCAAAACTGTGGTAAATATGGCCTAACCCCTCTCAATCGTACTCTATTGTAACGAAGGCTCGTGCAGTGGACGTATATGAGCTGATAAAGTACTATAATGGTTATTTTTCTCCCACAGCAGAACTCGACGGCTGAGATGGCCCCGCCGCCCAACCAAGACGGGTTCCTACAGTCCATACTCAACGATGAAGACCTGCAGCTCATGGACATGGCGATGAACGAAGGTACGTCGTATTCTTTGTAGTCTTTTCACTACCAGGACAGTCGTATAGTATTCGCACTACCAGGCTCACTAGTGCAGGTTTTAAGCTACCCATGTAGTCTACTACGATGCGGGATCTTCAAGCTAGGAAGTTGAAGTTATTTTCTAATAGCCTTATTCATATAAAGTTTTAAAACATATTTTAGTTATCGAATGTTTTGTCTTCTTTGCTCAAACTGAATCCCAATTCGTTCGAAAGGGACAAAACATTCGATAACTAAAATAGGTTTTACAACTGTCTATGAATATATAAAACGCTATATAAGTAATTTTGAACTCTAACAGACCACTAGACCCGAGACAGATAATTGTGTCCACAAATATTTGTCTCGGTGCGGGAATCGATCCTGCGGCCTCTGGTTGCACAGCCGGCGTCTAACCAACTGCGCCACGGAGGCTGTCACTGTTCAATCTGTGTTGTTCCGTCGCGTCGCAAAGCTTACAACCACGTTGCTATAACATACGTGTAATAGTGTGGAATGACACTTATTTGTTGCCAAACGATTTGTATCAAAACTGTAGTTTTTTTAACCGACTTCAGAGGAGGTTACCAATTCGTAATTTTTTTTTTTCTTATGTATGTTCACCGATTACTCTGAGATTTCTGATTACTATTCCATTTGGCTTGGCGCCGATTTCAAACCTATCAATAGGTAGCACATATAAATAATTGTATTTTATTGATATTAAAGGTATAGGTTTGCACAAGAGGTGTATTGAATTAAATCTTTATTAAGTTATTTTATACTTTTCAGTAGTTGAAGTTGGTTTTTTTAAACGTAGTTTTTTTATTTTATATTGCGATGAATGGCGAGACGAGCATTCTATTCGCCTGATGGTAAACGATACGACCGCTCATGGACAGTAGCAAAACCAAACAACACCATGAATTACAAGGCAATGCTTTGCATTCCACTGCGCTCGCCATCCTGAGACATAAGATGTTAAGTCTCAATATGTCCAGTAGTTACTCTGGCTACAATGTGCTTCAAACTGAAACACAACAGTGCATTTACACTGCTGTTTGTTGGAGAAATAGACATTGCGGTGGTACTTACCCAGGCGACCTCCAACATATGAGAGACCTACTACAAAGCTGAGGTCTCGGGTTCGCATCCCGGGTCGAGCAAAGTGACATTGAATGTTTTTATTAATTATCAGGAGTCAGAAATTTGTGCACGATATGGCGATAGGCTCGCCTCCTATCACATCATGAACAGTCCCTTTGAAATACAACAATATTTTACGGCTTTTATCGCGATTTGGTTTAATTGTTACATTTTTTAACTTCCCGACGTTTCGACTGCTATCCAGCTTTCGTGGTCAAATCCACCCCGTGTAATAATAATAATTTCAATGTTAAATTTTATTTCAATGTGTAACATTCGCGTAAACTAAAAAAAAAACATTATATAAAAGTCCTTTTCTTTAAAATTACCCGTATGTGAATTTATTTATAAAAATCGGTTGAATTCGCACTACATGGAAGCGTATCAACGTCATAATTATTTTAAGTTGCTAAGTCACATGCTATCTAATAAATTAGCCAAATCACTATTTACAAAAGCGTTTTTATCTCTCCCAGACGTAACGTTCGCAATATATCCGATTGTGTCCGGTTATAACCGGTATTTGAACCTCAGACTTCGCTCTGCCAACTGTCTGAGTACACCGGATTAATTCTAAGCTCTGACCATGAAGTATATTTATAAAAAAACAGTGTGTGCGTTGGTAACGGACGCGACTGCCATCATGTTCACTGTGATCGCGGGTTCAAATCCCAGGGCACACCTCTGACTTTTCAGTTATGTGTGTATTGATAGTCAATCACCACGCACTATGACGGTGAAGGAAAACATCGTGAGGAAACCTGCATACCGTAGCGATTTTAAAGAATTTCTACGGTATGTAAGTCCGCCAACCCGCACTAGGCCAGCGTGGTGGAGTGTACTGACCACTCTCAATCGTACTCTCGATTGTAGAGGAGGCGCGTGCCCTGCAGTGGGACGTAGATGATACAGAATTTATTCTATTCAATACTATATATTGAATATTTTAAATACAACTACATACTACAACAATACGTAATACAACTACGCCTCCGAGGCAGTCGGTATAGTACTCGTAGGTAAAATAAAAAGTCTTTTACGCCCGAATACTCAAACGCCACTTAAATATTAGGTTGCACTTAACTACCCACGTTCCACATTAATCAGTACATTTAAGCGGGACTCGTGTTATAAAGTGCAACTTATTATTTAAGTGACGTTTGAGTATTCGGGCGTAAGTCCATGTAATCTATGCAACAAGCTCTGCATATCTTAAGATAATAAATGATTTTATTTATAGACTAATACGTCACCAAATTAAATATAGATTTCCTTTATTGTACATACATAAACTCACGCCTTTATCCCAGAAGGGGAAGGCAGAGGCGCCACTAGGACACCCACATTTCGCCTTGTATGTTCCGTCCCACGATGCGATAGGGGGCGACCCTATCGCCATATCAGACACAAATTCCTGTCTCCGGACTGATAATGAATAGAACAATCCAATATCATTTTGCCCGACCCGGGACTCGAACCCGAGGCCACAGCTTTGTAACCGTACTGTAATACAACTACGCCACCGAGGCAGACAAATAACGTTGTAATATTTCACTTCTATGCAATGTATCCTTTTATCGTTTCAAATATCTTTCATTAACAATAATACTCTATTATTGAATTGTTTAATATCAGCTATTGATTTATCTCGGGCACGTGTATTGATAAAAAATGATTTTACAAGTATATGCTTATAATGACTTGGCAATAAACATTAAGCAATGAATGGATTTTTGTAACACCTGGCACATTTAAAACGCATCCACAGCGCAAATACTGTTGAGGAATTCCAAATATTATCAGCAATATCTGATAACATACATATAGTCACGCATTTATCCCAGAAGGGGTAGGTTGAGGTGCTACCAGGACACCCACGTTTCGCCTCGTATGTTCCGTGCCATGATAGGGGGCGAGGCTATCGCCATATCGGGCACAAATTCCTGACTCCGGGCTGATAATAGAAAAATCCAATATTAGTTTGTGCGACCCAGGATTCGACACCGAGACCTTAGCTTCGTAATCGTACCGTAGTACAACAGTATACAGGGTATATCAAGACCGCGACCACAACGAAGCCAGGTGGTAGTTTTAGTGGTTACAGACACGATGCAACTAAAAATTTCGCAAAGAAGCGAATTTTTTTTTTGCAACATTTTATAAATCTTTTTTGGGTGGTAAATACTTACCTAGTTTTTGCGAGAATAGTAATTTAAATCCTTACATATCATTGCGTCTTTAAAAATAAAAAGGTATACATAATTATTTTAGGAAATTTTTGTATTTATCACCCAAATATGACAATAAGAAACAAATTAGAAAGAAAAAAATATGATAGTTTCGCGAAATTTTTAGTTGCATTGTGTCTGAAGTCACTAATACTACCACCTGGCTTTGAATTCGGTCGCAGTCTTGATATACCCTGTATATCTGAACATATTATTTATTGTTAACATATGTTAAGTATAGTTGCTTAACATACGAGTAATATGGCACCAATTGATAACATTGTTGCATAATGTTTCTTCACACGTATTTAATTAGTTTAGCACACGTAACAGGTAAAACTGCTTGGATCCTGTTAGGAAAATAGGATTATGTTATACAAAAGCATTGACAGCCTCCGTGGCGCAGTTGGTTAGACGACTGCTGTGAAACTAGAGGCCGCGGGTTCGATCCCCGCACTGAGACAAATATTTGTGTGATCCACAAACATTTGTCTTGGTTCTGGGTGTTTGTGAGATCGAAAATTCTTTAGTAGTTTCTGACACCACACAAGACTTAATTGATCTTAATGTTAAGTCAGGAATATGTACATATGTGACTATTGGTGCATTTATTTTATTTATTTATTGACACCAAAAACGGTGAAGGAAAACATCGTGAGGAAACCTGCATACCGTAGCGATTTTATTGAATTTCTACGGTATGTAAGTCCGCCAACCCGCACTAGGCCAGCGTGGTGGACTATATGCTGTATGGCCTAACCCCTCCCAATCGTAGTCTCGATTGTAGAGGGGGCCCGTGCCCTGCAGTGGGACGTGTATGGCCTGATACAGTACAGTACAATCCTTCACGCATGGTTAGCAAAATATACGTCAATTCTTATCGCATTGTAAAATTTCATTTATCGTACAAGGAAAATGATTGCAATATTCATTGAGTTTTCCAATCCGATTTCTTTGAAAAGCCTTATCATGGTTATTGAGTATTTTTTTATCCAATTATCGCGATAAAAAGTGGCGTGTTATTACCAATATTTAAAGTATATCTAGTTTTTCGTAGGGCAATATTTACATAATCAACAACAAGGAAAATGTATTATCGGATTATATTTTGCATTTTTACACGTATATTTTATCTTCTTATGTAATTAATCTTATACCTATTGTATCAGCTTATATACGTCCCACTGCAGGGCGCGGGTCTCCTCTACAATCGAGACTACGATTGAGAGGGGTTAGTACACTCCACGCTGGCCTAGTGCAAGGACTTTACATACCATAGAAATGATTAAAATCGATCAGAAAAATACCATAGAAATTATTGTAAATGCACTGTTGTGTTCCGGTTTGAAGGACATTGTAACCAGAGTAACTGGACATAATGAGACTTAACATCTTATGCCCCAGGACATAATGAGACTTAACATCTTATGCCCCAGGACATAATGAGACTTAACATCTTATGCCATGGCGAGCGCATTGGAATGCCAAGCATTGCCTTGTAATTCATGGTGTTTGGTTTTGCTACTGTCCATGAGCGGTCGTATCGCTTACCATCAGGCGAATGGCATGCTCGTCTCGTCGTAGTACCATAGTCCAAAGTCCAATAGTATAAGGAAAATAACCAAATAAATGTACTAGATTTAACGTGACGAGCAAAAATAGTTGTATCGGCTTAAGAAGATTAATGTATTTAAGCTCTAGTTTCCTGTGTGTGAAAAACAACATGACCGCACGTTTTGCGCTATATTTAACCGTAATGTACTTCTATCTACCCATACACGTCCCGCTGCAGGGCACGGGCCTCCTCTACAATCGAGAGTACGATTGCGAGGGGTTAGTACACTCCACGCTGGCCTAGTGCAAGGACTTTACATACCATAGAAACTATTACAAATCGCTATGGTATGGTTTCCTCACGATGTTATCCTTCACCGTTAAAATGCTGCACGTTGGGCGCCATTTTTAATAGCAATAAAATTATCAGAGTAATTATAATTTATCATTATAAGTAAATTGTGCAGAGCATATACAAGCAACAGTGGTTTTTAAAACGTAATATCGAGTACATGAAATTGCATTTCACACGTAAAATAGGAAAGTCATAGTTATAATTGAAATTGAAACGGCGCAATTAAAGTTTAAACTGTAGTTTATGTGCAAACAGCAGTGTTTGGCTAGCATTATTGTTATCTTGTGACGTTTTATAATTGTCTTGTAATATATGTACAGCTAAAATTACATCTGTATGTCATTAGCTTGTATGTAAGATATCGTATTCTGGAATAGCACACGCCACACACCATTTTTTTATTGCAATGAATGGCGAGACGAGCATGCCATGCGCCTGATGGTAAGCGATACGACCGCTCATAACAGTTGCAAAACCAAACACCATGAATTACAAAGCAATGGCATTCCACTGCGCTCGATCCTGAGACACAAGATGTTAAGTCACATTATGTCCAGTAGTTACTCTGGCTACAATGTCCTTCAAACCGGAACACAACAGCGCATTTACACTGCTGTTTGTTGGAGAAATAGACATCTCGGTGGTACCTACCCAGGCAGCCTCTCACATACAAGACCTACCACTAGTAAACCGTATATGATACTGGAAAATGTCTGTCGAAATACAAATTATATTATTCTATGATCTAAGCGTTGTGGATGTTCATAAAAAAAAATGTTGATAAAAAAAACTCAGGCAGCTATTCTGTTGTGAAATTCAATAAACAATAAAACGGATAGGTATAATATTATTTACCGTTTCAAATTTCTATCAAATACACACTGCATTTACCATTAAGTAATTATAGTGTGTTGTAATCACTTTTCATCCTACAAAAACACCAACTTAAATTTAAAATTTTAAAAATCACTACAACAAAAAAAATACAGATTTTTTTTGTTAAACTTAGTCTATGTGTTGCCGTTGTCTAGGTGCATTTTTATCAACCAAATCCAGGTTTAAAACTAAAGACAGTACGAAGTATCATTGTTGAACGCTCGTTATTATCATTACGGCGTTACTACGCACACACTGATAAGAGCACAGTCGTTATGTTCTTACACTAAGCCCCAGTGATTACGAGTAATAATAACTTCAATGATAATGTTTTATTTGGAATATTTTTTTATCACATCGCTACAATGCATTTTATGTAAGTGCAATGCAGATAATAGTCGGCGTGGTACCTAACCCTCATCAATGGTGTTTTGGTTGTTGTCTTATGCTCAGTATGGAGTATAGACGATAGGAATATCTTTCGACCATTACCGTGGCTAAAAGTTAAGATACCGTTCAGTTGTTAACACTTCTCAATCGTACTCTCGATTGTAAAGAAGGCTCGTGCCCAGCAGTGGGACGTGTATGGGCCGATACAGCACAGTACATAGAGACAAAAGAAGAGAGCGATCTCACGAAACGAAACACGAAAATGTGGCTTCACTATGGCTTTGCAAGACATTGTTACCACCCGTTCGAATCCATTCCTAATAGTCCAAGGCAACAATGTATATATTTAAATTATTACAACAACAATATATGTTTATAATTCCCCTGTATTAACTGAATATTTAAGATAATATGTGCAATTAAACACAGCGTTAACAAAGTCACATGCAAATTTGCACTTGCATATAACCGAACTCTTGTCATGACATATTTAAAGTATGATGGATGTGGGCTTTAACCTTACGAATGATTGTGTATACTGGTGGTAGGTCTCATATGTGAGAGGCCGGCTGGGTAGGTACCACCGCAATGTTTATTTCTCCAAACAGCAGTCTAAATGCACTGTTGTGTTCCGGTTTGAAGGACATTATAGCCAGAGTAACTACTGGACATGAGACTTAACATCTTATGTCTCAGGATGGCGAGCGCAGTGGAATGCCATTGCTTTGTAATTCATGGTGTTTGGTTTGCTACTGTTCTTGAGCGCTCGTATCGCTTACCATCAGGCGAAGGGCATTCTCGTCTCGCCATTCATTGCAATAAAAATAAAAAAAACGAATGTATGTATTAATAAAGAGCAAATTCCGTTGATGTTGTGCTTCTGTATCAGCCCATATACGTCCCACTGCAGGGCACGGGCCTCCTCTACAAACGAGAGTACAGTAGTAGAGATTGATATGGTGTTAGTACAGTCCACCACGCTAGCCTAGTGCGGGTTGACGGACTTTTACATACCGTAGAAATTCTTACAAATCGTTATAGTATGCAGATTTCCTCACGATGTTTTTCTTCACCGTTATAGTGCGTGCGAATATCAATACACACACACAAATTCAAACAATGTTCCTCTTAATTATTAATGTAATCAGTTCATTGACGATTACAAAATTCATTTATACATTTTAAATTATTCCAATAATATTCTTATATCTAACACTCTATATAGAGGTCACAACCAGTTTTACATATTTACCACTGCTTCGGCATATTTTTCGATTAATCATTGCTTTTAATTTAATTATGAATTTTATAATGTAAATATGACAAACACAAAATTCACACAATACTATAAGCTAATATGAAAAAAAATTTAGTCATATCTACACGAAAAAAAGGGGTCTATTTCAACGACCAGGCAAAATGTGTGTGCAAAAAGTTATTGGCAAGATAAAAGTAATATTCACACTTGTATATTTGAAAGTCCTAATTAAAAATACGATATAAAAATGCATTTCATCTTCAAAAATACATATCATCGTCGTAGTTCGAAACGTGCCTAATATAATTCGTGTTGTACATGAAACAGTTTACACGGATATCGTCTGATTTCGTTATCAGTACGCTAACTTGACCTGATTGACGTCACAATCACAAAAAAAAACACACCGATTAGTCACATTCGGAGTTCGCGTGCGCTCGCCATGGACGGCGCCGTACGATTATCTAACTAGTAAAAAATAAAAATAAAATGTTTTGAATAGTAAAAATCCAAGTCGCGTTTTATAACGCGTCGGATTCTTTCGTGTTCGAAATTTGAATGTGAGGATGTTTGTTCAAGTGTAAAAAATGTAAACAATCAGGTTTGAAAATCGAATGACAATTGGATTTGAAATTATGTTCGATTTTTAAGTGTGTCTGAACTTGGAGTGTTGTGTTCTAAAATTGAAGTATGAAAATACAAATTGTGTTCGTAAATTTTTAAATATCGAACATTCGCGTTCTATATTTGAACCAGTGTTGACACTGGCAATCATATGTGTAAATAGCAAATAGGCTGATAACGTTTATGTTTACGTTATAACGTTTTGTTAAATCCTGTCGGAGTGGCATCGTGCATTGTTCTCTCAGTTTTCACAAAGTGCGTTCGCTTTTCGCCTTCTTTTGATTAAAAAAATAAAGTAATGCGTGTGAAATTCAAGTGAATTAAACAGTTTACGCGAGAATCGTTACACATGCACATATCCGATTGAATTCGATGTTTTCATCATGGGACGTCGATCGTACCGTTCAAATTTCTTTATTATGAAGCAAGGCATCTTCAAGTGAGAAATTAACGGTAGTGCCCTGGACAATTTAAGACATTTATCGAACTATTATTAGAGCGAAAAACTAATATCTGCCGTTTCAAAGTGCCGAACTGTTTTTAATAAATAAGAAGTGTTGTTTTTCTGCTATCGCCGAGTAGTAAAAAGCCTACTTATGCCATTCTTTATGCGCGCCCGTACTTCCAAGAGTAGAAAGGTGCATTCAGAAGGAACGATTTGTTTATGCAGATTTTGCTGCGCTCTCCGCCGTCCAAGAATCGCGTGTGATTCCCTAACAAAAGTGCCAGTTTCAGTATTAAAAAGATACAACTTTTGTCTCTGGTCGTTTAAATACAGACTGTTTTTCGATCCGTCATGAGGTATCTATATTTAGTAAGAGATAAGAGGACAATGGAAAGTCATATGTTTGTTTATATTAGAATTATGGGGATGTGTTATTTGCACTAACTCCGACGCTTGCGTCATAGAAAATTACAACGGACAAAACTGCTTGAGAAGAAAAATGAAATTGTCTATGGACGCAGGTGAATGCTAATTTGAAATTGGAACTGCACCGGTTGACATCTGTGGTGACCGATGACATTTAAAAATGGAATGTCGTGCGCAACTGATATTGGTTTCCTGATTTGAATTTACCGCGTTGAATTGACAGATTACATATCTATTGATAAAATATCATTGATATTATAGAAATATCGCTGTACTAAAAGGCGACGGACCTGTATCGATAAACGATTGATATATTTTTGAGAAAAATTGAAGGATTGGAGAGATATTTGAGGATGGATTTGACAGTAGCGAGTCTGTACCCGCACGCGTACTTCCCTGTGACGCCATTTCGATCCCTACTCTATCCGGAGCTCGAATACTACCCGTTTTTCAAATATTACGATGGTAAGGATATTTTCTAGAATGGGTGGTGGGTTTGAAAAATGTATTTTTTATTTACACAGTATACAGAACATTCGAACAAAATTTACCCCAAAATAGGCAATAAAATGATTTTTAAAAATATACTCTAAATTATCATAAGCTTTACAATTCCTTTTTATGTATTAATTCAACGGGAAAAACGTGGCTGGAAACTGGTCTTTTGAGCACTAAAAAAAATATATTAACAGTTTTTTTTCGTGTTATTCGCATTAATTAATACATATTTAAAATTTCACTGGATTACGAATATTGTAACATAAATTTTAGTCTTGCTTTATATCCAGAAGGTTTTCGCAATTTTTTTATAAGTATAACTGCCCACCGTATGTAAAAATGTGACCATCTATGAGCGTCAGTTTTAACAGTAAAAGCAGCAATGTTGCCAACGTAAAAAAAGCTAGAAGTACAAACAGTACTGCCAGCATAAATATCTCTGATTAATAATATTCAAAGTGGGCAACACTTTTAATAACGTTCCGTTTTAGGCATCACATCGAAGCAGTATAATTTTTTTGCTTTATATGCCCTTGTAAAAAATATAATATTATCATTCGTTATAACCGCGAAGGATAATACTGTGAAGAAACATTTGTGAAGTTTGCATTAGCTTGGTAGACTCCTTTTAAAGTGAATGTCAGGCAAGCGGTTGTAATATTATAAAAAAATATTTATACTCTTATCATGGTTAATATCTAAGACAGATATATTAGTATATTGGGTTTATTTATAGACAGTTTTAAACCTATTTAAGTTATCGAATGTTTTGTCCCTTTCGAACGACTTTAGAATTCAGTTTGAGCGTAGAAGACAAAACATTCGATAACTAAAATGGATTTTAAAACTGTCTATAAATAAGGCCGTAGTGTTTTGTCGCCCAACGTGTAGCTCAAGCATTTGGACAAGTAAAAGAAAGTTTTCAAATTCAAATTACCATACCATAAATACGTGTCGACATGACTTTTAAATAGTTATTCCTATATTTAACACCCTTATATTATTGATTAAAACTTTTGAATTATTTATCGCGGATATGGTTTAAGTTTTTCATTTTTTAACTTCCCGACGCGACGTTTCGATAACTTTACAGTTTTCGTGATCGGTGGACAGTCCATCGGCAAGTTAAAATTAAAAATAGAACCAAATCCGTAAAAAATAGTTTTATTTTACTGTGTAACATTCGCGTAAATCCAAGAAACAATTACGCTTCAATAACCATCGCCTGTGTCACTGAATCTTCGAACTCGATTTTCGAGCACTTCAAAACGTCGGATCTATAAGCTTAGCGGACTACAAAGCTGAGGTCTCGGGTTCGAATCCCGGGTCGGGCAAAGTGATATTGGGTTTTTCTATTCTTTATTAGCCCGGAATCAGGAATTTGTGCCCGATATGGCGATAGGCTCGCCCCCTATCACATCATGGTATGGAACATACAAGGCGAAATGTGGATGTCATGATGGCGCCTCTGCCTACCCCTTCTGGGATAAAGGCGAGAGTTTATGTATGTATATACAATTCAGATACAGAAATGCGGTTCTTGAATCGAACAGAGTTTTTTTGTCATACTATATACTCGTAATATACTATCATATCCCTTTCAATTATATAATCTTATTAAAAACAAATAAAATTGATCCGAACAATTGAAGATAGTGTTGCAACATTAAAGACATTGTAATTTGTAAATTAACAGGCACTTGCTCTTTTTAATCGCTGATATAATTTACAAAGAGCCCGTGAGATTCAGGCCTCCGTAATTTATAGAAGCTGAAAGTTTTTCTACGCATGCCTAACATAAGTCATCACATGATCAGCTATTATGAAGTTAGGATCGTGGTTGCTCTGCTAGATATCATTCAATGTGTCTGACAAGTTGAAAGGACCTTCAACTGTTTTTTTTATTGCGTTGAATGTCGAGACGAGCATGCCATTCACCTGAAGGAAGGCGATACGACCGCTCATGGAAAGAAGAAAACCTAACACCACCTTGAATAACGAGCATTGGCATTCCACTGCACTCGCCATCCTGAGACATAACATGCTAAGTCTCAATATGTCCAGTTACTCTGGTTACAATGTCCTTCAAACCGGAACACAACAGTGCATTTACACTGCTGTTGGAGAAATAGACATTGCGGTGGTACCTACCCAGGCGGCCTCACACATATGAGGGACCTGCCACTAAGTTGTTTATAAGTTGGAATTGAAACCACGTGTATGATTGTTGTGTGTGTTTATTTTCTAATCCGGATATCATTTTGCATATAAATGATTCACATACAGATAGATAACAGTATTATTTATCATACTATGATGTGACTTAACAGGAAAAATATTGTAAAAATGGATGCAACATTGATATCGCGTATCGTTCTGAAGTCCTTTAGACTTTTATCAACGTAAATACCCGAAGAATTGCTATAAAATGTATGCAAGAATGGATATTTATCTCTCTCTTTCTTTCTATCTCTCACTCTCTCTCTCTCGCAGCCACATGAACCACCGCTGAACATAGAAACTGAACTGACAATGACCTGTTAACTAACTAGGCAATACCAGCTTTCGTGGTGGATGCGGGTTCGATCCCCGCACCGAAACAAATGTGCGTGTGGTCGACAGATCCAAAATAATGTATCCTTTAGACAGCCTCCTTAGCGTTAGACGCCGGCTGTGAAACGAGAGGCTTATATCTCAATATTGCCACAGGGCGCGTGCAGGCGTGTCACTTCCACTCGTTCTCCCTTCCATGGTCGGGAGTATATATTAGTGTTGGGTGTAGTTAAAAAATACAGTAGTTATTACTGTTTCTTTTTCGCACTATGCAAAATTATCTGCAAATCTCTCCAGTCATACTGATTCGGCATTTCTAAGTCGCGGACGCTGATAAGCGCGGATAATGCTGCTACGTATTGATAACCCGCTCCCCCTTACCCCTCTTAGCCAAATACCTCCACCCACTACGGCAAAATGCCTTTGTCATCGTGAATAAGGCATTACAACTTGTCTGAACGTTCGAAGCGCTTTAGGCGCAAAAAAAAAACAATTAAAAAAATAAAAATGACAGTTATGTACATGTGTCCGTGCACGGGCGGGAATGGTGAGTTGATTTTTTAATTTTTGTTTTTTTATGCGTTTCTAAACAAAGACCAGTGAGGATATACAGCCTAATTTATAACGCAATGATTATGTTGCGTTTTGTTGTAATAATTAATACTTAAAAATATACAATAAAGCTTAATTCTCACAAGCGTTATATTTATTATTAATTTAATACGAAATGAATGAAATTCGTACATACATTCTTAATTTTTATTACCGGCCGACACACGTTCAAATGCGTTTGCGCAAACGCGAGTTTGCACTAGTCTCGAATCGAAAATTGGAACGAAGTTTGCGCAGTTGTTTGCCCTCACGTTCTAGTATACTGGTGCAAGCTCAGACTTGCACAGTTATATCTTTACGTGTGGCGGCCATTAGCTTCATTTCTAGTTCTTTTTATCATTCACCATTACTATCATGTATGAACCAATATGAATCATGAATACACTAGAAAATTGATAATCTTATCACTAACGTGACTATTTCTTTTTATACATACCGGGTATGTTAAGACTGCGACCAAAAACGAAATCAAGTTGAATATCCCATCCCGTCCCGTCCCGTCTCCATTCTCATTCAAGGCAATCCCATCCCATCCCATTCCTTTGAGTATAAAAACTAACAAATATATTGGAATTCCTTTCTCATCCCACGGGAACAATAAATTTTCCGGGTTAAAAAGTAGCCTAAGTGTTAATTCAGAATTTCATCGAAATCTGTCGAGCCGTTTCTGAGTTCATCGCGCACAACCGCACAGACAAACAGACGAAAATTCTAAAAAGCATTGTTTCAGGTTCTATTACGTTAATACATAAACTCACGCCTTTATCCCCGAAGGGGTAGGCAGAGGCGCCACCAGGACACCCACATTTCGCCTTGTATGTTCCGTCCCATAATGTGATAGGGGGCGAGCCTATCGCCACATCGGGCACAAATTCCTGACTCCGGGCTGATATTGAATTGAAAAATCCAATACCACTTTGCCCGACCCGGGACTCGAACCCGAGACCTCAGCTTTGTAGCCGTACCGTAATACAACTACGCCACCGAGGCAGTCTACACGTTAATACAGACCCCCCATATTAGTTTTACTCGTTTATCTTCCATGTACAGACATCGATCGGTTACAAATATATGTATAGATAGATTGACAGCCTCCGTAGCGCAGTTGGTTAGACGCCAGTTGTGAAACGAGAGGCCGCGGGTTCGATCCCCGAGACAAATGTTTATGAGGCCCACAAATATTTGTCTCGGGTCTGGGTGTTTGTGAGACCGAAAAGACAGACCTGCGACACAAGACTTAATTGATTTTAATGTGGGGTCAGGACTATGTATGTGACTGTTGGGTGTATTTATTTATTTATTTATAGATACCGTAGAACTGATGACTGCCTCGATGGCGTAGTTGTATTACGGTACGGTTACAAAACTGAGGTCTCGGGTTCGAGTCCCGGGTCGGGCAAAGTGATATTGGATTTTTCTGTTAATTATCAGTCCGGAGTCAGGAATTTGTGCCCGATATGGCGATAGGCTCGCCCCCTATCACATCATGGGACGGAACATACAAGGCGAAATGTGGGTGTCCTAGCGGCGCCTCTGCCTACCCCCATCGGGGATAAAGGCGTGAGTTTATGTATGTATGTATGTATGTATGTAGATACCGTAGAACGCCGAAAATCTGAATTAATTGGGACCGGGGTAGATTCGGATAATCAGAAATTCAGAAAATCGGACAATAAAGATAAATGAACTGTCACACATAGAATTCTTCACTTTATTAAATTGAACAACCTTCTTTATTAAGCTTTCAATCATCGAAGTTGAAATATATATGTACTCCAGCGAGTTGCAACTTGTTACAACAAAACAAATATACTTGGTTTTAATTTTTTATATTACGCTTAGGAACGATTCGGATAATTGGCGATTCGGTTAATCGGCGTTCGAATAATGTGAGATCTTCTGTATTAAACGGCGTTCGAATAATCTGCGATCTTCTGTATTTAAATTTTGACTTCTGTATTTAAATAATGACTCATAAAAACAAATTGATATGAAAGATATTTATCATCCTGACTGTCTTGATTGTATGTTTTTACCAAATATTTTGGGAAAAACATTAGATAATATTGATTACTACGAATTATACAAGGATAATAATTAATAAATAATAAATCAAAACGGTGAAGACTATATATCTTAAAGAAAACTATTCCCTCGGTGGTGCTCTTGTACTATGGTATAATTGCAAAGAGGTCTCGAGTTCGAATCCCAGGACATAATGAAACTTAACATCTTATGTCTCAGGATGGCGAGCGCAGTGGAATGCCAATTGCTTTGTAATTCATGGTGTTTGGTTTTGCTACTGTCCATGAGCGGTCGTATTACCGTCAGGCCAAAGGCACGCTTACCTCATGACAATCACACGGACAATTTTTTTGTTTTCGGTCGAAATATGGATATAACTGTGACTGTCGCTCTCATTAGTCGAAACAATTGGGTATTTTACTCAATTTTTTTATCAAAAAATATACATATCCAAAATCTAGCAAACAAAAAATTTTGTAAATCCAGTCACAATTAAACAAGTTAGAATTTAAATCTTGTAGTGGGAGTAAAAGAAAAGGGATGCAAAACTAAACTAGTGACGTCACTAGTCCTGATATGCATTACAGTGTGCGGGTGTGAAAGAGACGGTGAGATGTCCCCACTACGCTCCCACTCTTTTATTTAAAATACTAATATTTGCCTCATTGTACAACCTCCTTGAATACTTTTTTGACTGAAATGTTTTATTTTAATGGTATTGGTGTTTGTACGCAAAATAATACAAAAAGTTGATCATAATAAAATATCTTATTATGCCGGCCTGCTGTACCCATGCTTCTATTGTTCCAGGAATGTACACGATGCGTATGTTGGACGGCGCGGGGTCCCACCACGCCACCCACCACAACCACTCCCATATGATGATGGCGGGTAAGGGAAATTGATATCTATCGCACTACAAATAAGAATTAGTTTATCTTGACCTATGTGGAGTATGGAGTATGGTATTGAGTTGATATCTACGCTACAATTAATAAGAACTATTTTAAGTTGAACCATGTGGTATACGAAGCTTGGTAGTGTAGAGAGCTCAAACTATATGAAACAAAATATAATTTTTGATCTACTCTACCAATATGTAATAACTAATTTAAAATGGTCTCTAAGTTATATGGAGTATGGTAGTACAGAGAGGTCAAACTATATCGCGTTCTATTCCCAATTTTTATAGAAAGGTATCTATCTAGGAGGTAGGTACCTCAATTAGTGTCGAAATATTTTCTTATTGAACCATTTTAAGTTGACCCGTACTATGTATAGAGCATGGTAATGCAGAGAGGTCAAATATACAGGGTATATCAAGACCGCGACCGAAAACGAAGCCAGGAAGTAGTATTAGTGATATCAAACACAATGCAAATAAAAATTTTACAAAAAAAATCGTCAAATTTTTTTTTTGTTATTTTTTACATATCGTCGTATTTGAGTGATTAAACATAGTTTTTCTAAAATAATGACGTACATCGCCTAATTTTTAAACACGCAATGGTGCGTAAGGGTTTAAATCACTATTTTTGCAAAAACTAGGTATTTACCCCTCAAAAACGATGATTTTTAAAAAATTGTAAAAAAAAAATCCGTCGCTTATTTTGCAAAAATTTTAGTTGCATTGTGTCTGTAGCCGCTAAAACTACCACCTGGCTTCGTTTTCGGTCGCGGTCTTGATATACCCTGTATATATATGTACCGTCTAGGTTTCCAAGGATTTCCAATTTCTTCTTGACAGCCTCCGTGGCGCAGTTGGTTAGACGCCGCCTGTGAAACGAGAGGCCGCGGGTTAGATCCCTGCACCGAAACAAATATTTGTGTGATCCACAGGTATTTGTTTCGGGTCTGGGTGTTTGTGAGACCGAAAAGTCTCTCGTAGTTCTGATACCCACGACACAAGACTTGATCTTAATGTGGGGTCAGGACTATGAATGTGACTGTTGGGTGTATTTATTTATTTATTAAATAAGCATCAGAGGTTGATTAATTATTGTTATTTCTAGAGAGGGACTCCGCCTCCGACAGTGCTGTGTCTTCGATGGGGTCTGAGCGGGTCCCGTCTTTGTCTGACGGGGAATGGTGTGACGGAAGCGATTCAGCTCAAGAATTCCACAGGTACTAATAAAAATATATTTTACTACATATGTAACAATCATTTTTCCAAGTGTATGTAGAAGATCAAATATATGTTTTTAATTATGAGGAATATCTCTGTATTCAAGAAAGTCTGGGAATAAATTTTCCTCGTTTCAGCAATATTTTGTATCCCTGCTCCACTCGTATTGGTCATAGCGTGATGTTACATAGCTCATAGTCTTCCTCGGTAATTGGGCTATCCAACATTAAAAGAATTTTCCAATTCGAACCATTAGTTCCTGAGCTTATCGCGAACATACAAACTCTTTAGCTTTATATATTAGTCTTCAAAGCATTCAAATATTTCACAATATAGTAATAACGCTGCCTCGGTGGCGTAGTTGTACTACGGTACGACTACAAAGCTGAGGTCTCGGGTTCGAATCCCGGGTCGGGCAAAGTGATATTGGGTATTTCGATTTATTATCAGCCCGGAGTCAGTAATTTGTGCCCGATATGGCGATAGGCTCGCCCCCTATCACATCGTAATACGGAACATGCAAGCCGAAATGTGGATGTCCGGGTAGCACCGTTGCCTACCCCTTCTGGGGTAGAGGCGTGAGTTTATTTATGTATGTAATAACATTTTTACCCGTGTAACATGGTATCTATATTATCAATATTTCGACTCATCTGATTATATTTTCTACCTAAAGATATATTTGATAATATTATCTCGAATCCTTTCGTAATCCTTGATATGACAACACAATTATTAATTACAAAACTTTTAGCTGTTTACTTATATTTTTTTTTATTTATTTATCCCTATATAATTCGGTTTCTTCCGGATGGAAAATACTTAAAATCCTTCTCCGCACCTTTGATAAATTATATTAAATATCCATCTATATCAGCCCATATACGTCTCACTGCAGGGCACGGGCCTACTCTACAATCGAGAGAATCGATTGAGAGTGGTTAGGCCATATAGTCCACCACGCTGGCCTAGTGCGGGTTGGCGGACTTACATACCGTAGAAATTCTTGATCGATGTTTTCCTTCACCGTTGAAGTGCGTGGTGATTGACTATCAATACACACATAACTCCGAAAAGTCAGAGGTGTGCCCTGGGATTCGAAGCCGCGACCACCGTGAACATCTAGGTAACCGCGTCTGGTCCGTTACCAACAGGCCACCACGCACGTTCACGTTTCACGTAATAGGTGAAGTACTTTAGTCATAAAAACATGAATATTTTTCCCTACAGCTCGAAGTTTCGCCCGTATGAGAGCGCGTATGGAAGGGACCGATCTGCCTCACATCAGCCGCAGAAGAAACATCATATGTTTGGAAAAAGATGTTTCCAGGTTTGTCCAATATCCCTACTAATATTATAAATGTGAATGTTTGTTTGTTACGCTTTCACGCGAAAACTACTCAACCGATCATCATGAAACTTTGTACACATATTCGTGGAGGTATTTGAAGTAACATAGGCTACTTTTATCCCGAAAAGTATAGTGTTCCCGTGGGATGAAGAAGGAATTCCGATATATTTGCTACATTTTATATTCAAATGGCTGGGATGGGACTGGATTACATTCCATTAGTGAGAACGAGACGGGGCGGGCGGGATATAATGGGACGGGACGGGACGGGATGGGAGATTTCAAATAAAGTTAACCACGCAGACGAAGTTTGCGGGCAGAAGCGTAATAAATAAATGACTGCCTCGGTGGCGTAGTTGTATTACGGTACGATTACTATTTAGAGGTCTCGGGTTCAAATCCCGGGTCGGGAAAAGTGATATTGAATTGTTTATTAATTATCAGGAATCAGAAATTCGTGCCCGATATGGCGATGAGCCTCATATTGTCCTGGTAGCACCTCTGCCTACCCCTTCTGTAATATGCATATATTCTTTTTTAGGAACAAACAGCGCCTCCAATGGAGACGGTGCCGCCGCCCCGCCCTCCGCCGGTCAAATATGAGTGTCCCGAACAGACTTACCAACACGAAAACCTACATATGCATAGTGGTATGTATTTAACAATTGTTATACACGTAAGAGAAATGTTTGTGCGGCCCACAAATATTTGTTTCGGATCTGGGTGTTTGTGAGACCGACAAGTCTCTCGTATTTCTGATACCTGCTACAAGACTTAATTGGTCTTAGTGTGGGGTCAGGACTATGTATGTGACTGTTGGGTGTATTTTTTATTTATACACTGTATTAGCGGCCAGAAACCACCATTTCGCACCAGAAGCCCATGTACTATTGTACTGTATCAGCCCATATATGTCCCACTGCAGGGCACGGGCCTCCTCTACAATCGAGAGTACGATTGAGAGGGGTTAGTACACTCCACGCTGGCCTAGTGCAAGGACTTTACATACCGTAGAAACTATTACAAATCGCCACGGTATGCAGGTTTCCTCACGATGTTTTCCTTCACCGTTATAGTGCAGTCAGTTATAAGTCAGAGGTGTGCCCTAGAATAAAAAAATAAAAACTTTGTAATTTGTAATATTTGTGACTTACACAATGCAACTAAAATTTCGCAAAAAATCCATTTATTTTTTTATAATTTTTTAATTGCATGTCGAGAAACATTGTTTTAACATTCGAAACAAAGAAGTGAGATCTCTATCCACCTATGAATGATTGATGTCTAATAAGCCTAATCCCCTACAGAATTCGGACCGCGCCACCAACTTGCCACCCCGCATGTGGTGAGCCTGCAGCCAGCGCTAGACCTCAACACGGCACATTCCAGCCACGCGCTCCTACAAGTAAGTTATTAAACTTGGCCTAACCCACTGCATAGTAGTTATTTATTTATATATTTATTTATATTCTTTATTGTATCGACTGCCTCGGTGGCGTAGTTGTATTACGGTACGGTTACAAAGCTGAGGTCTCGGGTTCGAGTCCCGGGTCGGGCAAAGTGATATTGGATTTTTCTATTCATTATCAGCCCGGAGTCAGGAATTTGTGCCCGATATGGCGATAGGCTCGCCCCCTATCACATCGTGGGACGGAACATACAAGGCGAAATGTGGGTGTCCTGGTGGCGCCTCTGCCTACCCCTTCGGGGATAAAGGCGTGAGTTTATGTATGTATGTATGTATATTCTTTATTGTACACTACAGAAGCTTGACAAAAATAATAATTAGATAGCGGTACAAAAGGCGGTCGTATCGCTTGAAGCAATCTCTTACCGACTACCTTGGGATGGAAATAGGAGAAGGAGAAGTATGGTTAATACACTAGTTAAAAGACATTTTTTTTTGCAAAAAATGGCGACACGCATGCCTCACCTGATGGTAAGCGATACGACCGCTCATGGACGGTAGCAAAACCAAACACCATGAATTACAAGGCAATTGGCATTCCACTGCGCTCGCCATCGCATAAGATGTTAAGTCTCATTATGACCAGTTACTCTGGCTACAATGTCCTTCAAACCGGAACACAACAGTGCGTTTACACTGCTGTTTGACGGGAGAAATAGATTACCAAAACTCTTTTTTATCATAATCATTTATTTACTTATGTTATATAATAGTTATTTACAATGTTGGAATAACATTTACGCTGTGTGTTCTATGTGCCTTACTTGTAACGTTTAACTCGAGGCCCAAGGACGAAATTACGAAATTTTTAAATTGATCCCTTATTTTCAGACTGACACCTCAAAAACTTGTATATTTTTTTTTAAACCATCCCTTAATTTCAGACTATGTTCTAACATACTATAAAATCCTATTTAAATCATCCCCTATTTTACCCTCCCAAAACACAAAAAAAATGCAATTTCTCAAAACATCCCCTCTTTCAGACTGGTCTCCCCAGCCCGGCGCAACCCCCCCGCTTCACGTACGCCACCCCCGAGAGGGTGCGACACAACCACACGTACAGCGCACCCCTGGCCGCGGCCGAACAGAGACCAGCAGCTGTGCGGGATAAGAGAGGTAGGTTGAGGCCAAGCTAGACCATTAAGGCCAAACTGGACCATTTGAGTTTATGCGCCATGTTGAGGACAAGTGAGGCCATGATTAATATGCCATGGCGTAGATTTGATTGTGGGGTGAGGCGTTTTAAGGCCAACATAGGCCAAATTAGATAATATGCATTCTAACGCCGTTATGCTAAAACCTATTTCATTTATGGAATGTTTTTTCGCTTAAACTGAATTCTAAAGTCGTTCGAAATGGACAAAACATTCGACAAATAAAATAGGTTTTAAAACTGTCTATGTAAGGCCGTAAGAGATTATATTTAAGGTCTCAACGGGCAATATATTAGCCATAGCAGTAAGAAATCTTTAAATTGGAGGTCAAGGGACGATCATTCAACCATGTCACGCACACTATACATACATCGCGATTTTAATTTGTTAAATCTTACAAAACCGAAGTCTTTTTTGATATTTAAACGTAATAATGAAGCGTTATTTTTCTCAAATCACTTTAAAATTGAAGATTATTTTAATTCTTATTTTTCTCCGTCGTTTCACTCTTTATAGAACGGTCGTGGCCACGATAAAAGTTACTAATTATTTTAAATATGCTTAATAAAATTTGCTAAAGCTTGTAATTTCAACTTCTCCATGCTTGTGCTATCTGATTATAATGACATTGGTACTAAATTTTTTTGTATTTTCAATTCGATTAAAAAACCATTGTCTTTACTTTTATTTTTTTTATTAATTTCGATTTACTGCCTCGGTGGCGTAGTTGTATTACGATACGGTTACAAAGTTGAGGTCTCTGACGGAACATACAAGGCGAAATGTGGGTATCCTGGTGGAGCCTCTGCCTACCCCTTCGGGGATAAAGGCGTTTATTGTATGTATGTAATTTCGATTTATTAATAAGTCTATTGTATGTTCAGTCCGGCGCCTGACGGACGGCAGCATGTCGGACGGCGGCTCCTCCGCGACCAGCAGCGGCCAGCACTTGACTAGAGACGAGAAGAGGGCCAAGGCACTAGGTGAGAATATTAAATATGGCCTCAGTTGGCATTTTGGATCTTTGTAGTGTGGTATCAATTGGGAGTTTAGCGGACTAGGTAGAGATATTTGTTGGTGTAGAATTGAGGCTTTGTATATTTTGGCCTGGGTTGGCCTTTGCTATTAACACGTTTTATTAGCTTCGCCTGTATGTAACGTTATCTTTGAATTCCTTTTTGGGGCACTTCAAAACGTCGGATTGACTTGAAATTTTGCATGCTGGTCAAGGACCGATGAAAATAAAATAATTTCAAAAGTATACTATAGTTAAATATTACAATAAGTACATTATCTTAACCAGAAATTTCAGTTTTTTTTTTTAAATAAAATTTAAATTTTGCGCGCAGCTGCCTTCCTTTGATAAGATAGCCGTATATAGAGGTTTTTTAAAGTAAAATAAATAAATAGTAGTTAAAAAAACTAAAATACACGCTTTAGTAAAAGACCCAACTAAAAAAGTAAAAATAATTGATAAGTTTAATGAAATGAAATGAAATGAAATGAAATGAAATGAAATGAAATGAAATGAAATGAAATGAAATGAAAAATTTAATGAAATGAAAAATTTATTTGCAAGAATGTGGTTACATAAAGATGACATTTTGTTCCTTGGAGTCTCACAATCTGTCATAGTTGACGTGCAAATATTTTAAGATTAGGAAATGGACTGAAATACATTCATTTTGTTGTTACAAAGCGTGGGGTGCTTACAATTACTTTTCCCCAAGCATACAAGCATCATATTTGAATGGTAGTTTGATGTTGTATTGTTTAGACGTCTTATTTTAACAATTATAATACATTCGCGTTTAGTAATTAACTTTGTCGAAAATGATTTGGTCTCAGATGGCTACCTAAATTACAAACAGGGTGAATTTTTCAAATGGGCGTGGACAGCCAAATCTGAAACTATGATGTATAGCGTAAAATGCTGAAAGAAGTCACAAACCCAATTTTGATGAAAAATAAAATTGCATAATTGGATGTTTGATCAATTAATATTCCTAGCGAGGAAATTCACCCTGTATATCAGTCATTTCATACATTAAACATAAAAATATTCTTGTAATAAAAGTTTTTCATTTACATCAAGTAGTTTTTGAGAGACCATCCTTGTTTCATACCTAGACATTTTACTCATAATTTTTTTTTCTTATTTTTCTTTTCTACAGGCATACCACTAGAAGTGCAAGACATAATAAACCTGCCCATGGATGAGTTCAACGAGAGACTGTCCAAGCACGACCTCAGCGAGGCGCAGCTGTCTCTCATACGCGATATACGGCGCAGGGGGAAGAATAAGGTAATAAAACAAAAAAACTTTTTTTGTAAAAAAACATATTTTTTTCATCACTGTAGACGACGCACTACACATCTATATATTTTTGTTAATACTGTTTAATTATAAGTTCAAATATGTAAACCGCAAAAACTATGATAAAACTGGCAACACCGCATTGCAGCGCCCCGCCTCTTCCGTTTCCTTGTTGTCCGGTGGCCATTGTCGTCGTGGGTGCGCTCGCGTTCTGTTTGCAACTATTTTAACGCGTAGTTTCATTTCTGCCCTATTAGTACCAATCACAAAAAAGATATAAACATGGCTTGGAAGTGAAAAAAGAAGATTTCTAATAGATTGCAAATGATGATTGTTACAAAAAAATACTTTTTTGTAATTTGTTGGGTTACCCGAGTTGTATGTTGTTTAGTTCAAGATGATTTTCGACATAAAATTTATATTATATGTCAGTTCAAAAACCTTCCAACACCAAGTCTTCTCGTAGTTTCTGATACGACACAAGACTCGATCTTAGTGTGGGGTCAGGACTATGTATGTGACTGTTGGGTGTATTTATTTATTAAAAACCTTTTTTCTTAAAGGTGGCAGCCCAGAACTGCCGCAAGCGTAAGCTAGACCAGATCACATCGCTGGCGGACGAGGTGCGCACCGTGCGCGACCGCAAGCAACGCTCACTGCGCGACCGCGCCGCGCTGCTGGCGGACAGGCAGAGGATGAAGGAACGCTTCGCCGCGCTGTATAGGCACGTTTTTCAGGTAAATATACAAAAATAAGGTTTTTAAAATTTGAGTTAAAAAGCATTTTTGTCACTTTGTAAATAGACGAGCTCACCTGATTGTTAAAGAGGAACATCTAAAATATTTACAAAACTTCAATAACATAAAAACGACTCTAATTTAACCAGTAATTAGATTTTTTCTCGATAGTTCTGAGATATATATTTTATTTTAAGTTGTTCCAAAACACTGATATTTAAAAATATTCCAAGTTTTTTTAACTGTTATTTTTCGCTATTTTTACATACTCGTACATCAATGTTTGAATAGTTGACAACAATGTTGTACAAAAAAATATGAACCCTACAACTCCTGATATTATCTCCAGAATCTGCGCGACCCAGAAGGCCAGCCGCTCTCCTCGAGCCAGTACTCGCTGCAGCAGGCCGCGGACGGGAACGTCGTGCTCGTGCCCAAGATGCCGCAGCATCCAGGTACATTATCCCACTTTCAGGTGGGGTTGGTTGACCCCACATTAAAGTAGTGGGGTAATTTAGCGAGCGTATTCCCACCTTAAACGCTGGCAACGCACTATGGTGTTGCAAATGTTCATGGGGGGTGGTCACTTGCCATCAGGTGAACCGTTTGTTTGTTTGCCCCCTTTAATATAAAAAATAAAATAATAAAACTGGCTATTACTAAGAGTTGTGGTATAAAAGGTTTAAAAACTGGCGCAGATGCCTAGACACCAACGAACGAATGACGTGAATACTAAGAACATTGTTCTTGGCATTGGATGCGTGAATTTATCCTTAAGATATAATGTATTCTACTGACAACACAAAACTCTAAAGTTTTCTACGGAAAGGACTTCTACGTATAATAATAAGATAAGTTATAATTTCATACAAATGTCTCAATCCCCATCAATCATCTCAGATTCATAGTCAGAATATCAAGAATTGTACAATTTATAGAATTGCAAATTTACACTCTAAACGCACAGCAACAAAGTTCAGTGTCAATTAACTTTGCATACACCGCAATTCATAAATCAAAACGTTCCTAGCAACCACAATACCAATCAAACGAATTTACACCCTAAAACTACAACACAAAGCTCAATTTAACTTCTCTTTTCAGATCATGCAATGAACAGACCCTCTGATGACGACATGGACAGGAAAGCGAAAAGCTACGACCAGTGACACACGTACATAACACCGCATGTTATGACGCTTTAGCGTAACGGTAATAACGGTGGTTGTCGATGCAATAATATCCAGAAATAAGTCATCGGTCTTTTTTATTATTTTCTACCCAACTGCGGATAAAAACGATAAATAAGGTAGGTTTATTTCAAACAATTTGAGCAAAAACATACAAAAAACATTTATAAAGATCCTTTTTTAGGTTAAATATGTTGCTAATATGTTAAAGATGCGAACAAGGTAACAAAAAAATGGTTTCCAGATTTGTTACTTTTTATAGTAAAAATGACTAATTTCTCTATAATATTGCGTATAAAAATAATTTACGAATGCGAAAATCAATTTTAAACCATTTTTCTGGCATTACAGTTGCGACAGCTATGTGGTCGCTTTTTAATATCTATCACTGCTGGGCATAGGTCTCGTATGGGACTGCCCAACAGTGGGCCCTTTGGTAAATTATTGACACCACCTAAAATCAATTTTGCAAAAGCCAACACCATAAGCTTTTGCGCAAAAAAATGTAAGAACTATAAAGTATGGCATATTAAAAATGTTTTTACATTAAGCAGAATATTGTAATATTTTTTGTTTATACAAAAACTGTGGGTTTCGTTTGATACGAATTTCCCTTTTTCTAATACCGGGATGTAGGCAGTGGTACGAAAAATAGATTTAATAAATATATTATATTTATATCAGCCGATTGAGATAGGCTCGTCCAACATGCTGGCCTAGTGCGCGCTGGCGGACATCACATAGAAAAAAGAAATCTCTATTTTATGCAAGCTTCTTCACGATTTTTCCTTCTCCTTTAAAGCGGGCAAGATTTAACTATAAAATTACATATTTTCAAACGTATTATTCTGTCGTTAAAAAACTTCTTGCAACTGGTTGCAAGTTGCAATCAAAATGCCGGTACCACTGTCGCACGTCCAATCGAACTACGAGAGAACATTTATTGGAATTTTTATTTTTTTGTTTTCAAAATGAAATGTGATAGAAAATTATGATTCCATTTATGAATAGACAATGATTAGGATTTTTTTGTGTTATTATGTCGCCTATAGAGCGACGCGTGGTTGTCTATGGCCTAAATATCCTAAGTTTTTCTAAAACACATTTATTGGTTTTCTATAAAATGGCTATATTAGCCTTAATATTCATCCCGTGATTTGATTTTTTTTTTGTTTTTTTTAACTATATCAATATTTTTCCCATCACGAAGAGTCCATAGATTAAAATAAAAAAAGATGGCGCGTAACGGAAGAATGTGACGCGTAACGAAAAATTTTTTCCAACCCCGATAAAGAAGTTTCACTTCAAAAAGAAAAGCAGACCATAGACAACCACGCGTCCCTCCAGCACACACAGGTTATGTGTCTTTGGCCCAACACGACTGATAAAATATAGAGTTTAAAAAAATGGTGTCTATGACATCGCGAGTTGCAATAAGTAATGTAGTATAATATGTACATTTGCAGTTTTTTATTTATATTGTAAAATAAAATTATCTTTTCGTTGCTTGAATCGGGCTCGTGTGTTATCTGATAGCTAAATTGTCTAATTGTCGATTTCGTGTTTATTCCGGGAATGTAAGATAGAAAATTCTTTAAAAATCGCATTTTAATTTAAAATTATATGAGTGGCAACCCTGGTCCCAATTAGATAACACAGCAGCCCTATTGCCACACACACAGGTAAAACCATATTTCGAATACGAGTACAAAATATTTAAAGTTTGCTAATAGTTATATACCGAAAAGTTTTCGTTACACATGACCCTAAAAAATGACCTTGACCTTGGGGATTGGCAATTGACCTCGACCTTAATAACCTGCTTACAGTTTCATGTCATGTGTATCTTAAACCTATATTTAGTTTAAATGGATCAGTATTGAAACACTTCAATAATAACTGATCTGTATGCCACTTTTAACTTAGATGTAAATAAAAAAAAACTTTAGTTACAACAATTTTTTTGCAAAAACATTTTTTTTTGTTGAAATTATTTGACAAATGTTGGTGTGTTTTGCAAATGTTTTATCAAATGCAATAGAAAATAATGTTTTGTATTTTGTGTATTTGTTTGAAAATATTTCACTATAAAAATAATAGTATAAAAATCAAAGAATTTGTTGTAATTAAAGATATACTAACTCGGCTAAGGATGTCTGTTTCAAATCCCCAGTTATGTTTTATAATATGCAGTATTTATTAGAATCTTAAAATGAAACTGTCAAAATGACCCGCGTATGCCGCGTTTCGAGTTCGATGTATGTCCAGATACAAACAGACCGGCATTAATGTGTAGAGGAGCTGCCTTGGCGACGCAGTTGTACTACAGTACAATTACAATGAAGTCTTGGGTTCGAATCCCGGGTCGGGCAGTGATGTTAAATTTGTTTATTCATTATCAGCCCGGCGTCAGGAATTTGTGCCCGATATGGCGATACGCCCGCCTGCTATCACATGCAAGGTGAAAAGTGGATGTCCTGGTACCTCTGCCTACCTGTCTGGTAAAAAGGATTGAGTTTATGTATGTATGAAGAAATCCATAGCCGAGTTACCGTGGTGCATCATTATTTTAAACACAGCTTTTTAATAATAAACAGAAGGAATAAATAATAAAAAAATAATATTTATATTAAAATAAGTGACTTAATATAAGTAGGCAACGGGTAAAGCATTTTTTTTTCATAGTTTTTTATTCGTTTTTACCAAGCAAAGTTTGTTTAAGGCTGTGGGTTTTCAGAATTTTCCGATATGTAGCGAAAATTTGCTAACCGGGTGTTTTTTATAAAGATCAGATAGTAGCGAAGGTATATTTCAATATGGAAGCGAAAAACCCAGATGACACGTTTGGTTTAATAATATTAATAAAATAAATACACCCAACAGTCACACGCATAGTCCTGACCCCACATTAAGATCAATTAAGTCTCGTGTCGTGTAATAAAAACTACAAGAGACTTTTTGGTCTCACAAACAACCAGACCTGAGACAAATAATTGTGGTTTAAACAAATATTTGTCTCGGTGCGGGGATCGAACCGGCGGCCTCTCGTTGCGTCTAACCAACTGCGCCACGGAGGCTGTCGATATAATTTTGTAATATCCACACAGTCTAAATATGCGATAATAAATACCAAATGGTAAGCCGTCAAGAATCGGGTTGTATACTTCGCTACATTTTTTTACAATTTGCCCGGTTATTGTTGAAGCTAAAGGCCCATTTTATGCTTTGAATGGAACGCCGTTTGCTTATCGGCGAGCGAGTGAGAGACTTTTTAAAACATTACAAATATGGTGTCCATTTTTAAAAATGAAGGTTCTGTGTTGAAAGTTGTTTTGGGTAAAATACGCTCAAGATAAGTTATTGAACTTAATATGTTTAGTTCGTTTTTTTCATAACTTAGTGTTTATATTTTTCGAGTTTGATTATAACTGAAAAGCGAGGGATATGATAGTCTACATAAAAAGGAATAAATACTATTTAAATTTTAACGGCCTTTTTCAAGAATTTTAAATCCTATTTTAGGTATCGAATGTTTGTCTCCTTCGCTCAGACTGAATTCAAAAGTCGTTCAAAGGGACAAAACATTCGATAACTAAAATAGGTTTTAAAACTGTCTATGAATAAGGCTGTAAATGTTTAATAAAAAAACAACACAGAATCGTTTCTCAACCATCAAAATAAGTTACCACGTGTTTTTCTTGATCGCTCGCCGGCCAGTGTTGGGCATTTCTCTCTGACAGATGTCAACCCGAATACATTGAAAACTTTCAAAATACATCGAAAACTAACTATTCTTATTTTGTTTTATATAGTTGGAGAGTATTTCGAAAAGTAAAATATTTATAACCTGTCGGAAATATCTGTGAACCTAGCTGGAATGCTGTTCACATTTAATGTTTTTGTGTTCCCCTATCTACTATGTTATTTTACATTAAAAACGTTTTGAGATGGATGCGAATTCTATTATATACTTATATTTTGAATTTGCTGAACTTATGTTCCAATGGCGTTAATTATTCAGGTCCACAGATATTTCCGACGGTTAATAAAATGATTTTTTTTTCCAAATGATTTGACATTATTTGACATCTGACACCTGTCACGATAGAAATGCTACAGCGCGCCGTGTAAATAGCTTAAATCGAAATGTAATATTAGTTTTAAGTCGCAAAACTGTTGTAAAATATATTGAATAAGATTTACTTTTTTACTTTTAACATTGATTAGAATATTTCTAGAGTAACATAGTTTAAGATATTAATATAAAACACTGAAATTCCATGCGTTTGTTTTATTTTATACGTCCCCATATCTAACAGATGTTTAGAGGAACACAGTGAACAAAAAGTGTGCAATTGTATCACTTTTTGTCCATTGATTGGTCGGAATCGCCTCTTATATACTGCCTGAATCGATTTTTAGTAAGAGGTAACCGCGGGTAGATATAAAATTGCGGCTAGACATCTTACTGTTGGTAGAACACACTTACAGTAACCTCATCCATTCTTTATCGCTGTAGTACTTATTGAAGTGAAACTTTTTTAGCACCGTTGTAGAAACGAAAAAGAGACACAAAAACAACTAAGGCAACAGAGAAAGGAAAGAGGTTTCGCTAAACCTATGTCACGAATATGGAAAATATTACTCACATCTCAAAAAGTACTAGGGCGACAGAAATAAGAAAGAAGTTTCGCTAAACCTGTCAGCAATATGAGAAATATTTCTTAGAGCATAAAAAATACTTTATCTTTTGGTGTTGCTTTTTCGTTTCATCGAATTCAAATCACTACGTTGCAAAGTTTCACTTCGGAAAGGAAAGCATTATGGTCTCCTGATTTTTGACTACTTAAAAGAAATAAGCCTAATTCGCTCACTGCTGGGCACAGGCATCCTCTACAACCGAAAGGTTGGCACTTCACATAGAAATTCCCATACATATTTATATGTATTATGAGTATTTTCTCCGAAGATTTTCTCACATGTTTTCCTTCACAGTTAACAATATCGAAATATTACTTCTTTTGGCTTATTTGGAATCAAATATTCAAGTAATACAGGTTCGCACCGACATACAGCCAATAAAAGCCACATGGTTAAGTTAGCTATTTTAAGTACTAGGAACGCATAAAGTTGGCGAAGATATTTTTGTTCTAAACAAGTAACTTTCTATTGGCGATTAGCACATTCATCATTTTAGAATCGTACAGTTTAACACCTTTCAACTACCAGGATCACATGAAGTTGGTGGAGATATTTTAAATCATAATAAGTGGCTAATTTCCTATTGGCTACACCTGATGCTCCTCCCAGCTTAAGCCACGCCCACCGACTACTAAGGACCAATCAGCGTCTTCTTAACGTATGATTGGAAGATAACGTTATATGAATGGCTGTTATGGAACGTGATTGTATGAAAGAGATGACGAATGAAATGGCTAAAGAGAAAATGAGACGATGAATTCTTAAGATTTGAAGATCGGAAGGAAGGAATAAGAAAATTGCATGGACTATGCAGGATTATTGTGAATATTGTTCTAGATTATTATTTTTGTTTTAAATAATGGTAAATGATTAGCTATTGCAAAAAATCTTCATAAAAGCTTCTTAAAAATAATAATAAATTCTTATTTAACTTTTTTAATAAAACTATTTAATATATTGTATAAACATTTATTTGGAAAAGTTACAAGTAGCCTTAACCTATGAATACATCAACAGAAAATCTATAAACTGTAAAATATTGTAACAAAAAAGCTTTAAATTGCATTATTATAAATGCCATACAATTTATTAGTATTTGAGGTGGGGAATAAAAAAAAATCATTTTCCATTTAAAATTGTTTCAGTCAATTATATTCATTTTGTTGTTAAAAAGCGTGGGGTGCTTACAATATTTATTTGACAATATAATTAACGTTATTAACTCCTTTTTTTAATCTTAAACGGCCTTATTCATACAGATTTCAAACCTATTTGAGTTATCAAATGTTTTGTCCCTTTCGAACGCATTTAGAATTGTCTGAGCGAAGAAGACAAAACATTCGATAGCTAAAATGAGTTTTAAATCTTAGTATCATCACGAAAGGGTAATTTACTGGTTTTTAGTATTTTAAACTATTATTTAATCTGCGCCGAATCGTTGTATTTTATTTAAACGGTACAATAGTTGTTCATTTTTCTGAGATAGTCTCTATTCAATTGTATTGTATCAGCCCATATACGTCCCACTGCTGGCCACGGGCCTACTCCACAATCGAGAGTACGATTGAGAGGGCTTAGGCCATATAGTCCACCACGCTGGCCTAGTGCGGGTTGGCGGACTTACATACCGTAGAAATTCTTTAAAATCGCTACGGTATGCAGGTTTCCTCACGATGTTTTCCTTCACCGTTAAAGTATCTATTCAATTACTTTATAGTAATTTTACAGTCAACACTAAAGATAAATTAATATTAAGGAATTATATACTAAATACTTATTTACTTACTAAATACTCACGCCTTTTTCCCAGAAGGGGTAGGCAGAGGTGCTACCAGGGCACCCACATTTCGCCTTGTATGTTCCGTTCCACAATGTGATAGGGGGCGAGCCTCCGCACAAATTCCTAAATCCTGATAATAGAAAAATCCAGTAACAAACTGCCCGACTCGGGATTCGAACCCGAGACCTCAGCTTTACTATTTACTTACTTATATCCGGACAGCCTCCGCGGTGCAGTTGGTTAGACGCCAGCTGTGTAATGAGAGGCCGCGGGTTCAATCCCCGCACCGAAACAAATATTTGTGTGAACCACAGGTATTTGTTCCGGGTGTGGGTGTTTGTGAGACCGAAAAGTCTCACGTAGTTCCTGATACACGGCACAAGACTCGATCTTAATGTGGGGTCAGGACTATGTATGTGACTGTTAGCAGTATTTATTTATATAAATTTATTATTTTACGGAAGTTACCATTCAGTATCCAAAAATCTATACAAGCTAAGAAGACAAGTTGAAGAGTATGTTTGTTCGCGCTAATCTCAGGAACTACTCGGGCGATTTGAAAAATTATTTTAGTGTTAGATAGTCCATTTATCGAGAAAAGCTTTAGGCTATGTAAATCGCGCTATGGCCAATAGGGGTGGAGCAGGGATAAAAATTATACCGGAGGTAATCACTAATATTTTTGTATTTAGAAACCAAGTCTTAGTTTGTAAGTTAGCCTCAAATTCTGATTGTTTTGACCCTATTTTAGAGACTGGTGGAGACATTATGTTAATTGAAATATATTAAAAGTATAACAAATATTACAATTAAATTTTTACTAAATATATTTTATAGTAATTACTAATTCCTTGTTATAAATATATTGTGTGAAATGGCGTATGCCGTCACGCGCTCGACGTCGACAGTTTAGTAGTTTAGGTTGTGTGTGTGTGTGTGTGTGTGTGTGTGTGTGTGTGTGTGTGTGTGTGTATGTGACTTCAGTGTGTTGGTGCGTTAATGCGTGACGTCTCTAGTTGGAAGCAGGAAGGTGTTGTAGTTGTGTAGTATATGACTTCATTCGTTAGTGCGTGACGTCACTGGTTGAAAGCAGCGACGTGTTGGTTTACTGAAGTGAAGTGTGACGTCAGAGTATAACTCGGTTTATGACGCAGTGTAGTAGTTATGTAGATTATGACGTCATTCGTTAGTGCGTGACGTTACTAGTTGAAAGCAGCGACGTGTTGGTTTACTGAAGTTTAGTGGGACGTCAGAGTATGACGTGGTATATGACGCGGTGTATGACGCAGTGTATGACGTCGAGTATGACGTTTAGTTGAGCGGCTGCGGCGCGGCGGGCGGCGGGAAGCAGCGCACATGCTCGACGCCGGCTCGCTCGTCGTCGGCCGCCAGGTGGCGCGCCAGGACTCCGAATATCTGCGAGTTGAGCACCTGGAAGCGCCTGATGCGGTCCACCATGCGTTTCAGCGGCTGCGGATAGACGTCTTTTTATTGTAAACGAGCAAACATGAACATCCACGACGCTTGGGTCACAGCATCTAGAAGCGTCTAGAAGGTGCATCATACATTCTACAAATACAGTTTTGTTTGTTCATTTGAAACTGCTGTATAATGAAAATTGAACTCATTATTTCTTATTTAACTTTCACGCAAAATACTGGGAAATTTTGTTAGAAATTCTCACTAATCGCTACGGTATGCAGGTTTCCTCACGATGTTTTCCTTCACCGTTACAGTGCGTGGTTTGACTACCAATAAATAATAAATACATGACTCGGTAAAGTCGGAGGTATCTGGGATTTGAACCCGCGACCGCCGTGAACATGTAGGCAGCCGCGTCTGGTCCGTTACCAACAGGCCACCACGCGTTACATGTATAAGGAATACTTACAATGCCTTTGACCAGCTCATCTTTTCCATCAACTCTCTGGACCCTGAGTATGTGATAGCAGAAGTCCAAGGCTTCGAAGCGGCGTTGCTGGCCCAGCAGGGCTATGATGGTACAGCCGGCCCAGTGTAGACCCTCGCCGAACAGCTCCCTGAGAAGGAATTATTGGAAAAACCTTGTAGTTATAGCTACAGTAACGATGAAGATCGACTGCTGCCATTCTGTGACAGAAAACTATAGTGAAGAAAATAAAATATATTTTTTTTTGCATTTGCATCCACATTCAACGCCAATCATTTATTTTATTCTCAAAAAATATGTTCCGGAAAACATATACTTACATGAAAAAACCATCAACAGCGTTGATTTCGAGAAAAATATTTTTATAATTGTATCTGCTCAATGTTTTTGCTATCTCGTAATAAAAATCAAAATGATTGTTTATAGTCTCAAAATGCCTTTTTGGATATATTTTAAAACACTCACTCGACTGTGAACTGCGTATCTCCCACAGGAATGCAGTACAGGAACTGCAGCGCGGACCACAACCTGGTGGTGAAAGAGATTTTCATTTTTTATTACTATAAAAAAGTACAAAAAGTAAAACAAAAATTACAAAAAATGTTTTATTAGCATTGTTTTTTTTTTGCTAAAATACTATAAATGTATAAAAGCAGCAAAAACGAAAAAAAATTTGCAGTAAACAAAAATGACAAAAAAAGAATACCAAAATAAAAAAAAACATAAAAAAGCTTTACAAGTATTACCACTAACAGAAAAAAACATGAAAACAGTATGTATAACAAAAACAAAAATAAAACATCGCTCACCTATGAATGATGTTTTCATTGATAGGTGAGCGATGTTTTTTTGTAGGTATAACAAAAACACAAACAAAAATTAACAGCCTCCGTGGCGCAGTTGGTTTGACGCCGCCTGTGAAACGAGAGGCCGCGGGTTCGATCCCCGCACCGAAACAAATATTTGTGTGATCCACAGGTATTTGTCTCGGGTCTGGGTGTTTGTGAGACCGAAAAGTCTCTCGTAGCTTCTGATACCCACGACACAAGACTCGATCTTAGTGTGGGGTCAGGACTATGTATGTGACTGTTGGGTGTATTTATTTATAAAAAAAAACGACTCCTCACCTATGAAACTCGGTAGTATCGTCGGTGTGCAGCGGCGCGTGGTGGTGGTGCGCGGGGGGCGCGGGCCACGCCGCCGCCGCCAGCACGCCGCGCAGCCGCCGCAGCACCACCGCGAACAACGACAACCCGCAGCACAGCCGCTCGCGCGTCAGCAGGTCGCCCTCGCGGGACAACTGACCTTGCTGCCAATATACATCGATGCACAACACGGGGAAACAAATATACAAAAAAATATACATACTAATATACAGGGTATATCAAGACTGCGACCGAAAACGAAGCCAGGTGGTAGTATTAGTGACTTCAGACACAATGCAAGTAAACATTTCGCAAAAAAAATCGACAACCTTTTTTTTTGCAATTTTTTACTTATAAATACACCCAACAGTCACATACATAGTCCTGACCCCTCATTAAGATAGAGTCTTGTGTCGTGGGTATCAGGAACTACGAGAGACTTTTCGGTCTCACAAACACCCAGACCCGAAAGAAATATTTGTGGGCTGCACAAACATTTCTCTCGGTGCGGGGATCGAACCCGCGGCCTCTCGTTTCACAGGCGGTGTCTAACCAACTGCGCCACGGAGGCTGTCACGGAGGAGGATTTTTTACTTATCGTCATATTTGGGTGATAAATACACAGTTTTCCTAAAATAATGATGTAGACCTTTTTATTTTTAAACACTTAATGGTACGTAAGGGTTTAAATTATTATCTTCGCAAAAACTAAGTATCTACCACCCAAACAAGACAATTTTTAAAAAAATAAAAAAATATATCCATCGTTGTTTAGGTGATTTATTTTTGCCTCGTGTCTGTAACCACTAAAACTACCTCCTGGCTTCGTTTTCGGTCGCAGTCTTGATATACCCTGTACATCCATCAGCCAAAGAACGTCCACTGCTGAATATAGGTCTCTCCCAATCAACAAATCTCAAACATGCATAACACGAGGAAAAGCCTCTTGAACCCCTGTTTAATTGGGGTTGGCAGACAGTGTATGCCGGATTTCCACCGGCTAAATAAATAAATACACAACAATCGCTTTCACAGCCCTGACGCCACAACCAAACACCTACTCCCGAACTAAAACACGCTTCACTCGCTCACTCAATCAGTCAGTCACTCATTCCATCACTCCCTCGTTCATTCACATCTCATTCATTCACTCCCTCATTCATCCGTTCACTAAGTAAGTCGCCAGCTCTTTCATTCACTCAGTCACTCATTAGCTCACTCACTCATTCACCCAATCACGTACCCACTCATACACATTCATTCACTCAGTTGCCCAACCATTCATTCACTCAATCACTCACCCACTCATACATTTTCATTCACTCAGTTGCCCACCCATTCATTCACTCACTAAAGACTCTAAATGTCGTTTAAACACTCATAAACACATTCTAAACGCCGTAACTTTCGACTAAACGCTCAAAGTCACGTTCCAACCGTCCAAACGCTCGTTTTAAAGCTTATCTATATTATTCTTTACTCACCTTAGCTGTTCCGTATTTATCGACATTCTGCACAATTTGCAACGCCGCGTATTTAGCCTCTAATCTCTTCTGTTTTGTCTCTGGTTTCTCTCCCTCTATGAATAAATAAATATATAAATACACCCAACAGTCACATACATAGTCCTGACCCCACACTAAGATCGAGTCTTGTGTCATATCAGAAACTTCGAGGCTTTTCTTTCTAACAAACACCCACACCCGAAACAAATACCTGTGGATAACACAAACATTTGTCTCGGTGCGGGGATCGAACCCGCAGCCTCTTGTTTCACAGTGGTGCTAACCTAATACGTTACGGAGTCTGTTGAAATAAACAATTATAATCTTGCCAGGACACCACGACATTATACATACATAAACTCACGCCATTTCCCAGAAGGGGTAGGCAGCGGTTCTCCTGGTAACCAGGACATCCACATTTCGCCTTGTATGTTCCGTCCAACGATGTGATAGGGGGCGAACCTATCGCCATATCGGGCAAATATTCCTGACTGACATAATACTCGTAGATAGAAAAATAAAAATAAAATAAACCGAATTTCTTACCTGCAGCGAAAGGCCTCGGCAGAATATTCTGGAATGGCGCCGCGTGGAGCAAGTCCGTCACTTCTTCTTGACTTAACGCCTTTAATAATAGCCAACAATATTATAACCATTTTGTAGAAACCATTTAGAACCATAGAACTTATGCAAAATATTTGTTTTTGGATAATAGGTTTTTAATCAAAATTTATAGCCACATTATTGTTTAAGCTTTTTATTTATTTATCGTACGATTAAAAAAGAAGATTACCTAATGCTGGGCTGACATATTAAATTTTTTTTACATACATACACAAACTCAAGCCTTTATCCCAGAAGGGGTAGGCAGAGGCGCCACCAGGACACCCACATTTCGCCTTGAATATTCCGTCGCATGATGTGATAGGGGGCGTATATCGCCACATCGGGCACAAATTCCTGACCTTCCTAATAATTAACAGAAATACCCAATATCACTGCCCGACCTGGGATTCGAACCCGAGACCTCAGCTTTGTAATCATACCATACAACTACGCCACCGAGGCAGGATGTGTAGTTTTTTTGTAGCATGAACATTTTTTATGCTACAAAAAAACTACACATCCATGCCCCAAGCGTTGTGGATGTTCATATTCAGTGACCACATACCATCAGATGACCTGCTAGTTTATATGACAGACCTATCTTTTAAAAAAAAGTCCTATAAAGTTGTTTTTACACACAGCTGGCAACATTGAAAAAAATTACTGAGTATTTATATTTTAATAATACACAGACCTATCATTTAAAAAAATGTCCTATAAAGTTGTTTTTACACACAGCTGGCAATATTAAAAATAATTACTGAGTATTTATATTTTAATAATACACCCAACAGTCACATACATAGTCCTGACCCCACACTAAGATCGAGTCTTGCGTCGTATCAGAAACTACGAGAGACATTTCGGTCTCACAAACACCCAGAAACAAATACCTGTGGATCACTCAAATATTTGTTTCAGTGCGGGAATCGAACCCGCGGCCTCTCGTTTCACAGGCGGCGTCTAACCAACTGCGCCACGGAGGCTGTCAAAAATAAATCATCATTACATACCTTACACTGAAACTGACAAGTTTTCGACAGCCTCCGTTCGAGATAAATGTTTGTGAGGCCCACAAATATTTGTCTCAGGTCTGGGTGTTTGTGAGTCCGAAAAGTCTCTGGTAATTTCAAAGACTTAATTGATCTTAATGTGGGGTCTAAATGTATGTGGCTGTTGGGTGTATTTATTTATTTTTATTGTTTCTCTTCGAGACTGCCTCGGTGGCGTAGTTGTATTACGGTACGGTTACAAAGCTGAGGTCTCGGGTTCGAGTCCCGGGTCGGGCAAAGTGATATTGGATTTTTCTATTCATTACCAGCCCGGAGTCAGGAATTTGTGCCCGATATGGCGATAGGCTCGCCCCTATCACATCATGGGACGGAACATACAAGGCGAAATGTGGGTATCCTGGTGGCGCCTCTGCCTACCCCTTCGGGGACAAAGGCGTGAGTTTATGTATGTATGTATAGTTTCTCTTACCTGTTCAATGAGCATACAGAATAATATAATATTCCCGAGCTCTCTGAATGCGTGGAACAATTCTGTCCTTGCGTCGGGGTACTGAACAATATCCGTGAGTTGAGCATGATAGTAACCCAATACACCTGGAAACAAAAGAAATAATGTAATAAAGGAACATATTACACGTCGGAAATATCTGTGGACCTGAATAATTAACGTCATTGGAACATAAGTTCAGCAAATTCAAAATATAGGTTAAACAAATTGAATTAAAATAGAAAAACGAATAAAAAATAGAATTCGCATCCATCTCAAAACGTTTTTAATGTAAAATAACATAGTAGATAGGGGAACACAAAGATATGAAATGTGAACCGCATTCCAGCTAGGTTCACAGATATTTCCGACAGGCTTCACATACATACATACATAAACTCACGCCTTTACCCCCGAAGGGGTAGGCAGAGGCGCCACCAGTACACCCATATTTCGCCTTGTATGTTCCGTCCCATGTGATAGGGGAGGAGCCTATCGCTATATCGGGCACAAATTCCTGACTCCAGGCTGACAATGAATAGAAAAATCCAATATCACTGCCCGACCCGGGACTCGAACCCGAGACCTCAGCTTCAGCTCAATCAGCAAAAAACTAAAAACGCGCTTCAGTACAAAACCCAATTCAAAAAGGAAAAATAATTGTTCATGAATTTAACATTAGAAAACAGTAAATCACATTCATTTTACTTTTAAAATAATATGGTAGGGTTTATGATAATTGTAAGCACACCATGATTTTAAAATAACACAAAAATTTTACCGTTAGATCCATAGTCATATCTAGGTAGTTTGCAATGCCTAGGCATGGCTGCGGCTAGAGCTCTTGTGAACTGCGCTATAGTGCCATGAAGCAACCCCTGCGCAACCCCCAACAATTCTGAGACAACCACAGCCACCCCCTGGTATCCTAGAAGACGTACCAACGCGTGCAAATGTTGCGCCCCTACGAAACCTGGAAAGAGAAATTGCCATTGGAATAAAACTATTTTATACGGATTTGGCGATTTGGTTTAATTTTTACATTTTTTAACTTCCCAGCGTTTCGATTGCTTTTCAGCTTTCGTGGTTACGGGGCGGACTGAGTTATTAGTCATCCGCTCAGTGACTGTTACAATTAAATCAGAGAAATTGCCATCTGTAAAAGTCCCATCAAAATTGGTCCAGCCGTTCAGTATAGACGGAAGATGAACTGACAAAAATGTTTGGGTATTATTGTACACCGGGTAGTGATGCGACTCGAGTCGTTTTTTACTCGAGTGACTCGGGTCAATTTTTAAAACTCGTACTCTAGTGAAAAATAATTGGCTCGAGTTATTTGCACTCGAGTGAGTCAAGCCCTACGGCCTACGCGAAACGTTATTCAGACGGACGTTAAAACAAACACTAAGAAAGTCAATACCGTACTGTGTACGTGATCGTCTGTTAAAGTGAAAAAAAAATTAAAATAATTTATTGAATCCATTAAAATGTTCAACATTGTTTAGATTCAGTCATTTTTTGAACTACCACCCGGTTCGGAAAGCGGTTTTCACTAGAGAAGAACGGGCAAGAAACTCTAGTGTTGCTCTTTTCAAAACCAGTTTACAATGTATGATTATTACAAAAATTACAAGTTGGTTTAAATCAGAGCAGTTCATTAATAACTTGTTATGATTTGCAAGTAGGATATATTTTAATACGAATAAGTTTACTTTATATTTAATATGGCTGAGAGAAACGAAACGAAGTAACCCATAACGAAGAATCAGTATACTCTGTTTTGCCAACGCAATAAATAATTATAAAAGCGTTAAGTAATATATTTATCAATTACAAAGTAAGCAAATAATCAAGTGTTAATCTAAAGTCTAAACTCAGCACGACAAATTCTTACTCGAGTTGTAGGAGTGTTGTTTACTCGAGTGACTCGAAAACTCGAGTGACGTAGTAAAATTACTCGAGTGGCTCGAGTCACAAAATCCTACTCGAGTGGCTCGAGTCACAAAATCCTACTCGAGTGGCTCGAGTCACAAAATCCTACTCGAGTGGCTCGAGTCACAAAATCCTACTCGAGTGGCTCGAGTCACAAAATCCTACTCGAGTGGCTCGAGTCACAAAATCCTACTCGAGTGGCTCGAGTCACAAAATCCTACTCGAGTGGCTCGAGTCACAAAATCCTACTCGAGTGGCTCGAGTCACAAAATCCTACTCGAGTGGCTCGAGTCACAAAATCCTACTCGAGTCGCATCACTAATATACAGGGTATATCAAGACCGCGACCGAAAACGAAGCCAGGTGGTAGTATTAGTGACTTCAGACACACTGCAATGAAAAATTTCTAAACTTTTTTTTGGTATTTTTTTACTTATCCTCGTATTTGGGTGATAAATACATAGTTTTCCTAAAATAATGATGTATACCTTTTTATTTTTTAAGACGCAATGGTAAGGTAGGGTTTAAATTACTATTTTCGCAATAACTAGGTATTTACTAACCAAAAACAAAGATTTTCAAAAAATTGCAAAAATAAATCTGTCGCTTATTTTGCAAAAATTTTATTTGCATTGTGTCTTTAACCACTAAAACTACCACCCGGCTTCGTTTTCGGTCGCAGTCTTGATATACCCTGTAGATATAACTTACCATTATATTGAGCGTATTGAGCCGAATAAGCTAGACTGAGTTGCTTGGAGCCCCACAGCAAAGCATGCCCGTATTGTTGGGGTCTTTCTCTCTGCACATTGGCGGCAAATTGTATGCCTTTGCACTTCACAAACCTGTAAAAGGGAAAACCAATGAGATATAGTTTATTATATTCTATTTGGCAAGTAAAAGCAACTAAAATGTAAAATATTAAGAGTATCTAAGGGGGAGAAATAACTTATGAGTAAACTGGGGGAATTATGAGGTTTTTCAAATAGAAAATTAGATTGTATCGTAACAGTGGATTGTTCGATTTGGGAATCAAAGCTTGGTCTTCACGATTTACATGCATGGTGCCATTATACTAATGATTCACCACTAGCTTCTGTAAAGTTATTAGTTATCTAAGTTAAGCTCTTATCTAGCTAAGTTAAGCCTTTACCTAACCATGTTAAGCCATCACCTAATTAAGTTAAGTCTTTACCAAGTTAAGCACTTACCTAGCCGTGGCAGCGTTGTAGCAGTAATTAGGCAGGAAATCGTAATTAAGTTCCCAGAACACGTGTAAAGTGATGCGGCCATACGGGGCCAGGACACCGTGGTCTGACTCTCGTAATATGGCCTCGAAGTCGTCCAGGGTTAGGTACCGACTTAACAGCTTGTGGCATAGGCGGTTCACTGATATTAGGCCTTCTAGTTCCTGAGAAATATATTTATTTATTAATACTAGCTTTTAAAGTATATAAAAAAATTCAAAGATTTAAAGACAATTAAGTACTGATAAATAAATTATTTATAAATTTCGACCGTTAAAAAGTATCATACAGTTACGACTTGTTGAAACAGACCGAAATGGTGACATTTAACAATACAAAATACTTAAACAATTGAAGACAATTAGCGAGCGTGGTGGACTATATGGCCTATCCTCTGTCAATCGTACTCTTGATTGTAGAAGAGGTCTGGGCACTGCAGTGCAATGTATATTGGCTGATAACAATTACTAAAATGGTGGCCACTAATGTCTTACCACTACTCCAGTAATATCACCGGCTTCGAACTTAGCTACCGCCGCGTCGAGGGCTCGGTGCATGTCCGCGTTTATCCGCTGAGCCACCTGTACCACAGAATATTAATATAAGTTTTTTTTTCAATGAAATAAACATACGAAAGTGTTCAAAATAAAATGTGACTGTTTTGCATTCCAACAAAACAGATATTATGTGTTGAATAAAACACACAGCGTTGAGGTGAAGAAGCGAGTGTAAAATCGACTATTGTTTCATTGTCTATGGTTAAAAACTTACCAAATTGTCCATGCTTCTATACTTATCTCTTTCTCTCACCAGCGTGCGTCCCTTTCTAATCCGTAGGACGCTTGCCCAATAGCTGGCAACTTCATAGTGTCTTCAGCTCACCAGCAAGAGACTTGCTGCAACGCTGTGTGTTTTATTCAACACATAATATCTGTTTTGTTGGAATGCAAAACAGTCACATTATGTGTCTTCTAAAACACACAGCGTTGAGGTGAAGACCTGTTTGGTATCTGCTGGTGATCATACAAACGCTATGATGATTAAGTATAGTTAGTTAGTAATCTAGAATTAAAAATATAATTAGTCTGTACTAAAAATAAAAATTGTAATTTAATTAAACTTTGTATATTCAATACTTGAAATTAATCCAGTCAATAACTTCCTAAATCAAAAATAAAGAACTAAATAACTTGTAGAATATGATTATAAACAAAAATCAACACTATCTGAATTTATAAAACATAGAAAATAATAATAATGATAATAATAACATGAATTTATCTGTAACATTCAAGGAAAAACAATTAAAATAATCATAATTACAATCTAATTAAGAGATCAACAATCTTATACTACTTTTAAAATATCTGACATCTCTCCTTCTTAATAAAATTCAGACTAAATAATTTGGTCAAAGTTATCTTTTAAAAAATCAACATTTGGCTTATCTTTATTAATTATCTGATCTACTGCACGACAATAATATCTCTGAAAGGTCTTCATATTTTTCCAATTCCCCCTCTGAAGTATCTTGTCCACTGGCTGATTCTCTAACCAGCTTTTGGATGCTACTGCTGACCTGATACTCCCAGGTGACGCATCAATCTTTGATTCTATAAATATTTTTCTTACCCAACCAGATATTATAGTTTTAGTGGCTGGTCTGACCTTTCCAGCCAGGGTAATAAACAAGGCTGTGACAGTAGGGTCTGTTTCTCTTCTCTCCTGGGTAATGTCAATAAGTTCCCTTATATGGGTGACTGGACAGATTTTTTTGTTTGGGTGCTTTCGCAGCAGCCAACCTGACTGTCTGTGTGTCTGGCAGTCAGTCTTTGAGCCAAACTTCGGCCACAGACTAATTTCGTCTTCCTTCAGACTGAGGTGCTCCGGACTAATGTCTAATAGTGTAAGGTCGTGGATTCTGCGACCTGAGGCTAGTAACAGTATTAGCACTGTTCTTCTGGATATCTGATATATAGACCTAGAATCTACTGGTCTGTCTAACCAATTGAAAAGAATTTGTGTGTCCCAAATTGGTAATCTGTTTAAAACCGGCTTGGCAATTGAAATGGCTTTCAAAACTTGGTTTGTAAAAAATTTGTTACCAAAGTCTGAAGGTGCACAGAAAGTGGCTACTGCTGATTTATGGACTAATATTGTTTTATAGGCTAATTTGTCCTCTAGAAACAATTTTGCTAGGAACCTTGCTAGATGTTGATCTTCTGGTGTTCTTGGGTTCACCTTATTTTTGTTGCACCAAGATAACCATCTTTTGATTGGGGCCTTGTATGTTACCAGTGTGGATCTTCTCCAGCTACTCTTCAACAGGTCTATCTCCTCTGCGGACCACTGGGTAACCTGCTCTGTCCACCCCCAACTTTCCACGCCAGAAGCCTCAGTTTGTCTACTTGTGCCGGGCATCTCCCTGTGCTGTAGTCTTTCAGGACTCCTGAGAGGTTCCGTATTAAAATTGGTTGCTCTGTCGCTCGAGCTCTCAAGTCGGGCAGCCAGAAGCATTTGGTCCACTCTGGGGCTATTATTATGTATGTTCCTCTTGCCGAGTTGAGGTGAGCCAGAACTCTTGGCATCAAGCTGGGAGGAGGGAATACCCAGCCCAGCTGGTAGTCCCATTGCTGGCTGAATGCATCGCAAAATGCGGCGGAGCCATCTCTTGCATCCAGCGTGGCATACACTGGGACGACGGCTGTTCGGCAGGATGCGAAGAGATCTATCTCTGGGACACCCCAAACCCTGAATATGGCCTCCGTGGCCTCGGGTAGGAGCTTCCACTCGGGAATTCTTCTGCCTCTGGAGAGGCGGTCCGCTATGCCGTTTAACCTCCCCGGAAGGTACGCGGCAGAAAACATGATGTTTGCTCTTTCTGCGAGTTCTAGTAATCTGGTGGCTAGTTTCAGCAGGGTTACTGAATGTGTTCCTCCCTCGTTCCTGATATATGATATCAGGGTCTTGTTGTCCGACTGGACTAATACGTGGGCGTCTCCTAGGACAGTAATATGACTTTCCACTGCGGCGAACACGGCGTACATCTCTTTTACATTTGAGTGCCATTTCCTCTGGCGTGAGGTCCATCTTCCGGAGATGTACCTGTTGTTTAATTGGGCTCCCCAGCCTGTATCTGCCGCATCTGTAGTCAGAAAATGAGTCACACCTGTTCGCTTTATGGGTGTTGAGTCTTGTTCTATCCTGTTCAGCCACCATTTCAAGTCCTGCTGAACAGGTGGGGGTAGGTCTCTCCTCTCCCTCGGTCTGTTCTGTTTGAACTTTCTCAAGAAGAGTTGCAGGTTGCGACAGTGTAGTCGACCCCTTGGGATCGCATAATTTGCAAAGTTCAGCGAACCTGCTAAACTCTGCGCTTCTTTCAATGAACAGCTTTCTCTGTTCAATATCCCTGAAAGCGCTAACCTTATCCTGCTTACCTTCTTTACAGGCAGTTTGACCAGGTTCTGTTGTGTGTTCCACCGCAAGCCCAAGTATTCTAACTCCTGAGTGGGTTCTGTTATACACTTCTGGTGATTTATGTGCCATCCCAAGGTTTCCAACATTCTCAGTGTTTCCGCAACCTGAGAAATAAGTATCGACCAGCTCTGATTGGCCAGGAGAATATCGTCTAGATATACTAAAATTCGGAAGCCTTGTGAACGTAGGATCTCCGCAATCCAATTTGTTACTGTGGCAAATATCTTTGGTGCTGCTGAAAGGCCGAATGGTAGGCAGGTCAATTGCAGCACCTCGTCCTTGTAGACTACTCTGAGAAACCTCCTGTGCGACTCTGCTATTGGTAAGTGAAAATAAGCCTGATGGATATCTATCTTTGTTAACCAATCCTGAGTCTGTAAAAAGTCTGCTACATCGGTCTGGGAGATTAATTGAAAGTGCTTTACTGCTATGTATGAGTTGAGACCTCTGAGATCGAAAATAGGACGCCAGTTCCCATCCGATTTTTTTACTAGAAACATGTGACATAGAAAACCCGGATCCAACATCTGAGGGGCTTCCAAAATACCCTTCAGTTTTAATTCCTGAATGGTCTCTGTCATCTCCTGTGTCTCTCTGGTTGCAAATTTCTTTAAAAAGTGCTTGGTTGGGTACTGCAGAGGAGGCTTCCTTAGAAATGGAATGCGAGTGCCTGTTATCAATTTTAATATATGATTGTTTGCACCCTGTCTCATCCACAAGTGAGCATACTCCTTTAGGCACCCCCCCCTGAAGGACCCTGCTTGATAGTCAGAATTGTTTATGCTGACTGATGTTGGGTGATGTGTTATTTGTTCTTTGATTTTTACGAAAGGGCTGTTTGTTTTTAAATCTTGGGTTCTGTTTCTTTACAGTTTTGTAATCTCTATTGTGAGGCCTGTGTGTACTCTGATGTTTCCTAATATAACCCTGGGAAGTATGCATCATCTTCTTTTCCTTAACATAAGCAGGAGTGTTTAGCCATGTTTGTGAACCACCTAAGGAAGATATAAGTGGTTGCAATGCTTCACGGCTAAAAAGGTATTCAGTGCTTGGTGGTATATTTTGGAGAGCAACTCTGATATTTGGGTTTGTAATCTCCTTAAGGAGACGGTCTCGTCTCACCTCAATGCATTCTGCTCTTTTTCCACACACAATCTGCATTGCAGTTTCTGATGCTTTGTATGATGGTGAACTAGGTCCAAAGATGTTTGTAATTTTTTCAAATAATGTACTAGGGTTCAAATTATTAGAATTGGCTGATGACCAATCAAGTAATTCTTGTAACCCTGACCTTAGTAAATCTCTTTGTTCCAGAATATTATTAGATAAACTCGCTAATAATGTCTCAGTGCCCGCTAAAAAATCCTTGGTCTTGTTAAGATGACACAACTCCTCATTAACCTTGAGGCCCACAAAACCGGGAGTGGCTAGACTAGACTGTAATGCTTTCTTATACCGAATACCCTTCCAAGTAGGTGAATCAAATTTCTGTAGGTTAATAAGTTCCAAGAGACGTTCCCTATCTGCCTGTTTTATAACTGTTCTCTCATCGAATTGTGTGTCTAGACTACCTAACGAAAGCTTGCCTGTTGACGTACTGGGACATGTTAGGAATTGAGATGTTGATGGTGTTGGATTAATAGTTTGCCTAATGTTTTCTGTATTGCTGGTCTGTGTTGTAAGTTGTTGTGAGTTAATTAGGTATTTGGATATATAGTCTACTTGTTGAATAAGTACGTCTACACGTGGGTCGTAGTGTGACGGACTATGTTTGACCTTGGGTCTTTTGTTTGGTGGCAGTGATGCCCTATCATCTTCATCCTCCGAGGATGAAGACGATACAGAATATTTCGAGCTCACCCTCGAATGCCGATCTCCATCCGAAGCATCAGTATTCGAATTTGGCTCGCCATTACTTACTTGTTGGGTTTCTTCTGGATTCATAATTGATGATCCCCAATGCAGCCTTCTTGACAAACGCTGTGTGGTTTTCAACACTTTGAAACACTAATTTATAACTTATTCGAAACTTTTCTTAAATTATTACGTTAACGGTCCGATTTTACAAAACGCTATGAAGTTGCCAGCTATTGGGCAAGCGTCCTACGGATTAGAAAGGGACGCACGCTGGTGAGAGAAAGAGATAAGTATAGAAGCATGGACAATTTGGTAAGTTTTTAACCATAGACAATGAAACAATAGTCGATTTTACACTCGCTTCTTCACCTCAACGCTGTGTGTTTTAGAAGACACATAATTATAGATTTTAAGTAATATACCAATTACCAAGAGCCCGTGGCCGCCAGACTTTCGTCATTTTATAAAAACTGAAAGTTTGTCCGCGCATGCCTCTGACTTAGGCATCTCACAATCAGCTATAATGAAGTTCGTATCAGGGTGGCTTTGCAAGTTATCAGCTTTAATATGTCTGGCAAGGTGAAAAAACCATCAGAAGTGTCCGGATGCCAAGGTAACATCTTTTGATAGTTGCCTTAACAACATACAGGGTATATCAAGACAGCGACCGAAAACGAAGCCAGGTGGTAGTTTTAGTGGTTACAGACACGACGCAAATGAAAATTTCACCAAAACAGCTACAGATATTTAATTAGATTTTTTTTAAAATCATCTTGTTTGGGTGGTAAAAACCTAGTTTTTGCGAAAATAATAATTTAAACCCTTACATACCATTGAGTGTTTAAAAATAAAGAGGTCTACATCATAATTTTAGGAATACTATGTATTTATCACCCAAATACGAGGATAAGCAAAAAATTCCTAAAAAAAGGTGTTTTTTTTTTTGCGAATTTTTTACTTGATTGTGTCTGAAGTCACTAATACTACACCTGGCTTCGTTTTCGGTCGCGGTCTTGATATACCCTTTATATAAAATTAACCTTTATACTACAACGCTGGCAAAACTACATTTTATTAAAGATTGAAGATATAGTCATATATAACTTTTCCAGCTTTATAATATAAAAGCCGGATATTGTATATGTTGTTAAGGCACCTATAAAAAGACGTTTCCTTGGCATCCGGACACCTTTGATGGTTCTTTCATCTTGTCAGACACATTAAAGCTGATAACTTTAAAAGCCACCCCGATCGGAACTTCATAATAGCTGATCGTGTGATCCCTATGCCAGAGGCATGGACAAACTTTCAGCTTTTATTAAAATGACGAAACTCTGGCGGCCACGGGATCTTAGTCTATAAGCTATACAATAAAACTCTAAAACTGTTAAAAAATATAAATATCTGTCAACCTTTTAAATTAACCAAAAGATGCTATTCTTATTTAAAAGATATGCGTCGCTCAGTCAGGGGACTGTTTATATTGAAACAAAAAAACCGCATTATTTCAGTACCTTAGTTTACGTTCTGGTGTAACACAGATACACAGACACATCCAACCAACACATTTCCTTTTGTGTTGGGTGTTAAAAATTTATTATCAATATGCTAAAGATCAAAAAGTGCGTGGTGGCCTGTTGGCACAGATCACTCCCACTAGATACCTAATGCAAGGCAGCGGTTGCGCGCCACACGTATAAGCTATCGGACTGATATAAACCGATTCCAAATGTCGCGTCATCAGTGTCATCCAAGTAGTGGACCCGCACATATCGGTGAGCGTTGGCGAAAATTAAGTTTTGGAAATATCATATTACAGTTAAAAATGACTTGCTCAATAAAATGGTGTGGAAAAAACTCAAAAAATTCAAGTATCCAAAAAAAACGGAATAATTTTTCATCGGTAACTAATATTCTTTAAATTAATTTGTTCACGAGCGAGCTCAATTTATACTGGTTATTGTATCGATGTCAAACAGTCGAGTTTGAATCGAAAATCAGCCGTCTCTTTTTCGCATAGCAATAACCATAATAAGCCATCTTTTTCTGGTGAAATCACGCCTTCTTCTAGTGCTTGACGCATGTTTATAATATAATTCCAAGCAATATCGATATTTTAAAACATTAATGTAAAATAATTTGATTAAATGACAATGTCACGAAATGTATATTGATTTAAATAAAAATTGCAAATCACCATGACGACGTCATTTAATGTAATTTGAAAAAGGTCAAGTTTTTAACTAGGTAAATTTATAATTTCGTAGTTCTGTGTGGATAGAATAATATGATTATCAAATAATATTATAATTTTATATTGATTTTGTCCAGCATCCAAGAGTAACATTTATAGCCTTGAGATGAAGCTCGTTTAAGCGTATTCGTCTGATGGTATTTCGGGTCCTATTTCTCGAATCAAGTATCTACTGACTATGTGTTTTAATACATTCATTTTTATTTTGACTGATATAAGTGATATTGGGGTTTTCTGCTTAATTACTAAGAACGTAATGCTAGAAATTCGTGCTTGATGCGTGGCGTTAGAACCGCCTTTTGTCAAATATCATGGGAAGGTATTTAACATAACTATTAGTATACTAAATTTATTGAGAATGAGTAGTACAAGCCGTTGCACTAATTTCAACATACGTTGTATTATCATCCCAAAAACATTCATAATTCGTCAAGTGGGTTTCATTGTCACTTGCCGATATCTATTACAGTCGCCGTCGGAATTCAAGAAACAGAATAAGTTATTGTAGCCCTTTACGGCGTGAGGTTTATTCATTTAATATTTCATATTTTTATCTGCTCTTTTAACCCAACACTTAATTCGGGTGTTTCGGCATTATGGTATACAAAAATTAACGGCGAATAATGGAAATAAAACCGTTACATACTAAAGTATAAATTTTAATCCTACTTCATTCGTGTTAGCGATTGGTATAATATATTAGATCAGGCCAGTGAAAACATATTATAAAACATTTAACAGGTTGGTAATCAAGTTATAAAAGCGGTAATAACACGTTAAACTTACTGGCAAATCGAACTATCGATACTTTTTATTTTATTTATCGACAAGCCTCATCTCTCGAGCGAAGTCCACGTGACAGCGCTGCAACCCGCCCACTGCCCCGCACCGTTCCCTTCGTTGGCGTTTTCAGTTCAAAACAAAACTATCGTAATGCGGTATCTATTGGGAGTGATCTGTGCCTGTTGGTAACGGACCAAACGCGGCTGCCTACATGTTCACGGTTGTCGCGGGTTCAAATCCCAGGGCACACCTCTGACTTTTCGGAGTTATGTGTGTATTGATAGTCAATCACCACGCACTTTAACGGTGAAGGAAAACATCGTGAGGAAACCTGCGTACCGTAGCGATTTTAAAGAATTTCTACGGTATATAAGTCCGCCAACCCGCACTAGGCCAGCGTGGTGGAGTATATGGCCTAAACACTCTCAATCGATTCTCTCGATTGTAGAGTAGGCCCGTGCCCTGCAGTGGGATGTATATGGGCTGATATAGATAGATAGATAGATTCTAAAGATAATTGACGATACAATTATGTAGTGAAATTATTTAGTGTTTATAATTTTTATGGTGTAAAAACTGTGGATGCAGGCACCATTGTCAATCGTCCTGATCTTGCCTGAAATTGAATGCTACAGTACACGGAAAACTTGATCAATAAAAAAGTTTTAAAACCTAGTTTTATCATTCAAAAACGTTCAAAAACTTGAAAAGGTATGGTAAGTCTAATTTGTGTGTATTTTTGAAGTGAAACTTCTTTATCGGGGTTGGAAAAAATTTTTCGTTACGCGTCACATTCTTCCGTTACGCGCCATCTTTTTTTATTTAGTAAATTAGTACCCACTTCAGTAAGCCACACCCCCAACCGTTTCCAAGCCCCACCCAAAATTTTAAGTCCCACCCACTTTTTTGTAATTTGATCCTTACCCCCCCTCTGGCCTTCCCCCACCCTAAATCCAAAACAGTGCCCAATAGCCTCCCCACGAAACCTCCCCCCCCCCCGCTTACCCCCACCCTAAAAATTTTACCTCACCCGCCCTACTCATATCTCCGGCATTATCCATCGTAGACCCACCGACCTTGGGTTCATTGGAACCGGCTCGGTGAGGGCTACAATCCTGCCCCAACAGAATTCCCGAATTCCCCCTCCACAACTTTCCCGACCCAAAAATATTTAAGGTGCCCAATAGCCTCCCCACGAAACCTAACCCCCCCCCTACCCCCACCTAAAATTTTTACCTCTCCCCCCTATTCCTATCTCCGCCAATATCCATCGTAGACCCATGGACCCTGGATTCATTAGAACCGGCTCGGTGAGGCCTACAATCCTGCCCCAACAGAATTCCCGAATTCCCCTCCACAACTTTCCCCACCCAAAAATATTTTAAGGAGCCCAATAGCCCCCCCACGAAACCTAACCCCCCCCCCCCCCCCGCCCCTACCCCCACCTAAAATTTTTACCTCACCCCCCCTAAACCTATCTCGGCCAATAAAGGTCATGGACCCACCGAGCTTGGTATCCTCGGAACCGTCTCGGTGAGGGCTACAAATTGGCCCCGATAGAAATCCCAAATTCCCTCAAAAATTTCCCCCCTCCTAAACTTAAACTTTATTTAATTTACCTTTATTTTACCAATTCTGTAAATTTGTAAATAGTAGATCATTTTTCGAAAAATGATGTTATAAAGAAGTTTCACTTCTTACGTGTGTACACTAATACACACACACATTTTTTTTAATTAGGGAGGAAGGTGTGGGAGTGCCAAGCATTGCTTTGTAATGGTGTTTGGTTTTGCTACTGTCCATGAGCGGTCGTATCGCTTATACTCGTCTCGCCTTTCATTGCAATAAAAAAAAAACTTGAGAGGTGTCAAGGGACACCCGGATGGAACGAAGTTCGATTTATTATTTATTATTATTTATTTATTATTATGTACAAAAAACCTGAATACACTCAACAAAAATAATCGTCGCGACACCACACTGTTCAATGCGAAATAGAGAGACGAAACGAAAATAACTGGCTTGCTTTCTATGAGAGAGAGAGAGGGAGAGACAGACAGAGAAACACGCGCACCCCGCACGGCTTACAACTATAGCAAAAAGTGTCGTTACAGCTTTTGTTTTATTTTTTTCCATCTAGCCCCCTTTCGCAACGCGCGATAAGGAACTTCGTTCCAAAAAAACAAAAAGGGGAAGATAAAGGGAGACTGCCTCGGTGGCGTAGTTGTATTACGGTACGGTTACAAAGCTGAGGTCTCGGGTTCGAGTCCCGGGTCGGGCAAAGTGATATTGGATTTTTCTATTCATTATCAGTCCGGAGTCAGGAATTTGTGCCCGATATGGCGATAGGCTCGCCACCTATCACATCATGGGACGGAACATACAAGGCGAAATGTGGGTGTCCTGGTAGCGCCTCTGTCTACCCCTTCGGGGATAAAGGCGTGAGTTTATGTATGTATGTAGATAGAGTGTACGTACGAGTGCGCACAGGTCGACGTGGCGGCCCAGCAGCGCGACGTGTCGCTGGCGCAGCAGCGAGGCGTAGCGCCCCGCGCCGCAGCCCGTGCTGGCGCCGCGCGTGGCGCACTCCGCGCGGTAGCGCTTGTCCAGCATCATGCTGGAAGGAACAAAATACTTGTGGATTGTCTATTCTACAGCATTGGGTTAAATTCTGTAAGAGGTACTGGTAGGAGACTGTCCCGCCCTCACACCCGCCACTGCAACTCCTGTGTCGCAGGATCAACAGTGGCACGCATATTAATGACACTGAGCATTGAAGCTCAGCGCGTCTCCGGGAATGTCTAACTTGTCTTTAATCCGTAACGAAATCAATCAAAAAGTTACACTAATAGGAGGAGTTGGAAATAAATTATTGTCCACTTCCCTCCCTAATAAAGAGGTATTGGTAGAAATAAAAGAAAAAAAATAGTTTCTTAGATTTACGCGAATGTTTCATATTTAACGACAAACAAATTGAACACGTGTTCACGGGGCGGACTCGACACGAAAGCTGTAAAGTAATCGAAACGTAGGGAAGTTAAAAAATGTAATAATTAAACCAAATCACGATAAAATCCGTAAAAAATAGTTTAATTCCAATGAATTTTTTTTTGTTTAGTATTCTTGTGTTTTTGTTTTTTTTAGATGAAACGACAGTTTTGTCGTGTTTTATTAGGTGAGTGACATTGCCGTGAACAAGGAATTTTTTTACGAGCATATCGAAATTATGTACTAAAATACTTAGTGCAGTGCAATCAGTATAGATAAGTTAGTATGGGATGACCGTAGAGACAAATATGTCGGTTTGATCAAAACCAAATATATTTTGAAAGCCTCCGTGGCACAATTGGTTTGACATCGGTGTGAAACTAAGAGGCCGTGGGTTCGATCCGCGCACCGAGATAAATAATAATATATATTTTTTTTATAATAAAAAATGTTTGTGATTTCAATCATGTCGGCAACACGTGCGGTGCTTGTTGCCGACAATATTATATTTCTTATAGGACGCCAGGTAGTGTCACCATATATATAATTCACTATTTACTCCTGGTATAAACTGGACTATCTCGTAGTTGTACTACGGTACAACTACAAAGCTGAGGTCTCGGGTTCGAATCCCGGGTCGGGCAAAGTGACATTAGAATTTCTATTAATTATCATCCTGGAGTCAGGAATTTGTGCCTGATATGGTGATAGGCTCGCCCCCTATCACATCGTGGAAAACACAAGACGGAGCGTAAGTGTTGTGGTAGGCCCTCTGCCTACCCCTTCTTTGAAAAGGCGTGAGTTTATGTATGTATAATAATAAAATTCTTACCTCGCAGCCAACTGCTTATAATGCGCGTAGACTTGCTCAGACAATTTGTATACGAATTGATCGAAGCACAAATTGACCTCGGCTTCTACTTCGTCATACAAAAACTGTTTTTTGAACACCGTGAGGGCGTACTGAGCAGAATCGTTGTATAAGTCTAAGGGGTAGAGGACATATCTGAAAAAAATTGAGAAATACATATATAGGAACTTAACATACAGGGTATATCAAGACTGCGACCAAAAACGAAGCCAGGAGGTAGTTTTAGTGATTAAAAACACGATGCAAATAAAAATATATTTTTAATATTTTTTTTTTCATCATGTATTATAATTTTAGACTACACCTGTTTAATCTAACTATAAGTTATCAAGTTACAATTGGGTATTTGACTATCATCAAATTGTGTATTATTTAGCAGACAAACACAAGTGCCATTAAAACAAAACATTTTTGTGAAAACAGTGTTAAAGTAGCTTGTAACATGAGGCAAATATTAGTGTTTTAAATGAAAGAGTGGGGACATCTTACCGTCTCTTTCACACCCGCACACTATAACGCACAGTGACGTCACTAATTTTGTTTTGCATCCCTTTTCTTTTACCCCCACTACAAGATTTAAAACGTTTCTAACTTGTTTAATTCTGAATGGATTTACAAAATTCTTTGTTCGCTAGATTTTGGATATGGATACTTATTGAATACAATAAAAAAAATTACTCAAATACCCTATCTATACTACACAGAAAATTACCCTTGCACAATCTAATAAAATAATGAGTAGGCCCGTCATAATAACTATAATAATAATAAAAAAATAAAAATCTTTATTTAAATACCATGGCATAACAAATAGCATTACCAAAGGTACCCAAACTAGGCAACGCCTGCATCTTGGGATACCAAATACAATTAACAAATTGGAATTATAAAATTAGTGGGCCCATTTAAAGGACTAAATCTAAATCTAAAATAACAAAAAAAAACTAAAAAAGTCTATATCTATATCTACATCTATATCAGCCCATATACGTCCCACTGTAGGGCACGGGCCTACTCTACAATCGAGGGAATCGATTAAGAGTGGTTAGGCCATATAAAAGTAATTAACTTTTTTTTTTGTTAAGGCCATTTAGCCTGTACAGAATAATTATATAAAAATAAAATTTTGCAGAATAAAATTTGATGTTATGTTAACTATGTTATGATTAAAACTCACTCCATCATAGCCGGCTCCTTGGTGCGCAGAATGTGATCGGTCAATATCCAAGGCATGGACATCTCAATTGGGAACTGGATCCTCTTCTCCATGGTCACCAGGTCGTTGCACTCCTCGTTGTGCTGGTGGCGTACTGTGCATTTCTGTTACACAAGGACGACATACACATGGCAGTTAAAAATCAATTGGAATAGTTTTACTTTAATGAAGACATACGTACATACATACATACATACTTACATACACACATACATACATACATAAACTCACGCCTTTGTCCCCGAAGGGGTAGGCAGAGGTGCTACCAGAACACCCACATTTCGCCTTGCATGTTCCGTCCCATGATGTGACAGGGGGCGAGCGTATCGCCATATCGGGCACAAATTCCTGACTCCAGGCCGGTAATTAATAGAAAAATCCAATACCACTATGCCCGACCTGGGATTCGAACCCGAGACCTCAGCTTTGTAGTCGTACCGTAGTATACGCCACCGAGGCAGTCAAGATTCAAAAGATAAGACAATTTGAATAAAAAATATTTTGATTTAATTTGTGATACTTCGTTGTATGTATATTATCTGTATATATATCGTTTGTATGTTACGGGTCAGGACTATGTATGTGACTGTGTGTACTTTAAAGTAATGTTACTGTCTACTTACATTTACTTTTTTCCCCATTGTCATCTCTAGATAAAACTCCCTGTACCAAAGCTGAGATAAATCGCAACATTTAGCCAGGGAATCTGTAACAAGAATACATTTACAATTAATTAATGTAATTTATTCAACGATTTTTATATAAAATAGTATGTAACCGATTATACAAGAATCGTGTAATTACAATTATACAGTCAATTATAATCGATTAAAAATCGTATATTCTTCGGAATTGTTTATAATCGATTATAGAAATCAAAGGTAATCGATGAAAAATTATGTCTCATTTAGTATCGATTAGAAATAACGAAATACTTTACAATCTCATAACACAATGTCTGTCTTACAAATAAATTAATGAACGATTGAATAATCATTTCATTTTATTTTTAATTATCTATACTAATATTATAGAGGAAAGATTTGTATGTTTGTAACGAATTGGCTCAAAAAGTACTGGACCGATTTTAAAAATTCTTTCGCCATTTGAATGCTACATAATAACTAATTAATATAAGCTATTTTAATTGCGAGAAAATAATAAGGATCCCTACTAAAACTACAATAATGTTACCCAAGGTGTAAAAATATGCCTATAATGTTCTTTACATCGCGTGCGCTGCGAAACTATATGTTGAAGTGGACTGGACTCAAAAACTATCTGCAAGCGAGCGAAGCCGGGCCAAGCCGTTAGTTAATAGATAAATTAATAATTGGGTATTTTACTCAATTATTTTATTGTATTTATCAAAAGATATCCATATCCAAAATCTAGCAAACAAAGAAATTTTGTAAATCCATTCACAATTACACAAGTTAGAAACGTTTTAAATCTTGTAGTGGGGGTAAAAGAAAAGGGATGCAAAACTAAACCAGTGACGTCATTAGTCCTGATATGCATTACAGTGTGCGGGTGTGAAAGAGACGGTGAGATATCCTCACTACGCTCCAACTCTTTTACTTAAAATACTAATATTTGCCTCATGTTACAAGCTCCTTGAATACTGTTTTGTCAGAAATGTTTTATTTTAATGGTATTTGTGTTTGTACGCAAAATAAAACTAAAAGTCGATCATAGTAAAATACCCTATTGAATGAAGAATAAACCCACCAGGCAAGTTAAGAAGATAGGTCCAATAAAAACTGGTCCTATGGAACATCTCGATCTGATGAAGAGTGGCTGCGTCCAGGTCCTTCCTGAGGGTCCGGCGGCCTCCAGACTTGTCCGAGATTAGGGCTTCCAGCTGAGTTCGCACCATGTATAGCTGGGTTGACGACGGACCTAGGGAAAACGTAAAACAACTTTTTAAGCGCGATTTTAAAGAATTTTTACGATATGTTAGTCCATCAACCTGCTCTAGGCCAGCGTGGTGGATATGGCCTAACTACTCTCAATCTTACTCTCGATTGTAGAGTAGGCCCGTGCCCTGCAGTGGGACGTATATGGGCCGATACATAAACATACATACATAAACTCACGCCTTTATCCCCGAAGGGTTAGGCAGAGGCGCCACCAGGACACCTACATTTCGCCTTGTATATTCCATCCCACGATGTGATGGGGGCGAGCCTATCGCTATATCAGGCACAAATTCCTGACTCAGGGCTGATAATTAATAGAAAAATCCAATATCACTTTGCCCGACCCGGGACTCGAACCCGAGATCTCAGCTTTATGACCGTACTGTAATACAACTACGCCACCGAGGCAGTCGTGGTATATAGTATAGTATTCTATTCTATATCAGCCCATATACGTCCCACTGCAGGGCACGGGCCTACTCTACAATCGAGAGAATCGATTGAGAGTGGTTAGGCCATATAGTCCACCACGCTGTATAGTAATATAATATAGTATAGTAATATAATATTTAAGGTTTAACATACCAACGTTCCGTCTCGGCACTTTGATGGTGAAACTAGCCTCGCCATCTTTCTTCCCGCGCAACGCCGGGTCCTGCTGAGGCTCACATCCCCTCGCCCAGTCTCCGCAAGTCTCTCGCACTGACACTATTATACTGTAATTAATAAAAACATTTAAATAACGATTTATTTCAGTATATTTCTCGTGATTTAAAAACTAACGGATATGACCTTTAATGGTGACCTTGGCGTTAAATACCACTTCAAGTCAAAATGTAGACCTGAAAGTTTAATGAAGTAAAAATTTTGACATTGAAGCTTTGATTAATATGTGACCTTTATCTTACTTGTGATATATAAAAACTTTGTATATGAACCACCTGATAGCATTAGCAAAACCATCTCTATAAATACCTGAGCGTCTTCTAGACTCACTAGAACTATTTATAATCTAGAAGTTACGTGCGCTTAACTGTATTTTGCCATTAATTATAACCATGGACAAAAAATCGCCTTGACGTTTTTTGCGAATCTATTAACAGCAAGGTCAAGGACATAATAGGTACTCTTACCTGTGTATCAAGTTATTCTTGTTCTTAATATTAACTTACTTCATATAAACTATAATCTATAGTGATCTCTAGATGTGACCTTGTATATGACCCTGACTTAACATTATAAACAGCTCCTAAATGTTACAACTAACTGAGACCATTAACTCACCAACCACAACATTTTTAACGGTGAGGTCAAGGTCACAAAGTACCTGCGTATCAGATCCTTCTTGTTCTTGATGGCTTTCCGCAGCGGTTCTCTCAGCGCTAACTGTACGAAGTCCTGCAGCTCCGCGTATATAGACCGGCGCGCCGCGTCCGCGAACACTGTCTCCATGCGAGCCATAAGCACTTGCAGGCCTTTGATCATGGCTATGACCTCTATCATCGCGAATTTCTCTTCGGGCGCGTAGTTGTAGCGTGTTGCCTGATGATAAAAATTTAAATCTTCATCACTTTCACCAAGTTGCGTCTAACCAACTCCATCACTTGAACTACAATACTTCACAACTGACCTTTTCAACTAATAATCTAATAGCATTAGCCATTATTTCACTTGAATACACCTTGAACCTATTAATTAACCAACCTTACGAATTTAACACAACGTTGACCTCTCCGTAAAATTTGACCTTACCCGCTCATATTCTTCGGCTTCGGGCGGGCAGCGGGAGTTACTGGCGTGGTCTGTAGGATGCAGTAACTTCCAAGAGCACAGTTCAGTAAGCACTGAACACCAGGAAGACAGGAGTTGAAGACCTCGAAGGCACAACTCTGTGACAGCTTTGTTTTCTAGATCGGATCCTGCCTCTTTGAATGTCGTTGTTACCTGTAGAAGACAGTTATTTATAGTGATTTCATTTTTTTTATTCTTTCAATGTTCCTTGTAATATACATATGTAAATTACCGTGTAATGTTATAACTAGGGCATTTTCTATACATATTTATGAATCACGTAATCGGTGCTATGTTTTTGTTCTGTATTATATTTTGTAACACTGTATGTTTCCAAATAAAATAAAATAATAAATAAAAATTAATTTCACATAATAAATGTACAAATATCTTCTGCATTTATGAATATTAAATTTTACAATAAATTAAACAATGCTCCATATAATAAACTATTTAATTTGATTCAACTTACCTCATTACTGTACCGGGCCAACTCAGATATGTAGTTTTGATGTTCCTCCCTTATTTGAGGGAGGTGCACCATTAAATCGGCTTGGGGTGACGGGGGGTTGGTACTTGAAGATAAAGGCCATCTGGGGGTGAAAAAACACTTTATACCACCCAAATAGAAGTGTAGTGATTTGAAAATTAATAAACCTCAATATTCAGGTCTCTTCGCGTTGTTTCTTTACCATTAAAGAAATAACAATTTACAATACACACATGACTTCGAAAAGTCTATGTTGGAATTCGAACCCGCTACAACCATCTCAGTTTTCGTGTCCTGTAGGGTATTAACAAACCGCTACGCATTTACAAATTTAATATAATCAGTACACTGTAAAATAATTTTGAAAAGAGCAACGACAGTGTCTGTTTTTCTGTAGTGAAAATTACCTTCCGAACTGAGTGGTAAAGTATATCACTGAAATATGTTATGTATATTTCCATAGATTTAACATTATTCAGCGTTTTCCTGCAAACTTAACCAGGTCCGTCCACCTTGTAGGCGTACGAAACTTCGCTTGCATGTCCATGCCTCCACTCCAGAACCTTTGGGCCCCAAGCGGAGTTCTTCGCTCTATGTACCCTTGGGGGAGGCCTATCAGGAGTAGACGTCCTGTGGCTGAATTAAGAATATATAGACAGATAGAATAAGCACTCACTTGCTCGGGTCGTAGTGTTTAGATCTCTTGATGTAATTGAAAGGCGCGATCTGCATATCACCGAACAGCGGTACCACTTCCAGGTTCTAGAACAATATAATCTACGTTACCTGGTCATCCACTTACTGCATTTCCTATGTTTAAAGAAGAAACAAAGGTAGAATAATGTCACAATTGTTAAAAGTACATAAAAGATGCTGAAAAAGACAAAAACGAAACCGAAAGTAAATAATCTTTACCAATACTAATTTTGACATATTTCTAACTTACTCAATTCTGTATGCATTTATGTTTAAAATTAGCTTAATTCTTAAATTACCATTTGCCGAAAAATATATGACTATCTCGGAACTTCAAAGTCCAAAAGCTATGTAATATACCTTAAAAATCCTGTCAATTCTGTCCAGACGTATCTTTTTCTTCTGGTCCAGACGGTTGATGTTGCACACTTCAGAGTCCATTAGAAACAATCCAAAACCCATCACCTGCACAGAAAAGCGATAATTACATATATGTACCAAAATTGTTAAATATTTTACAAGTAATTATAATATTTAAATAAATGGTTTGCCATTAATGTACCGAACAATATTTAAACTATTAAATAAACATACTTTATAACAACATAGTTGATAATAAGATACGTACTAGATTTTATCTTCATTCATAACTAATATTAAATTATAATAATTGCTGTCGGCAAGCCAATCACATTTATATAGTTTTATCTGAAACATTGCTATATAATCAATGGATCAAAAAATGAAGCTTAAGTCTTTTTAATAGTACCTCAATTTTTAACAAAAACCTCAAATTTAACAACAATGTCAAGGACACGTTTAATACCAAGGTCATGCTAGTTAAGGTCAAGGTCAAAGACTCACCTTGACCAGCATATGCTTCTCCGACGGAGTGAGATACATCTTCGTCTCAAACATATGCACGCATATGTTGACCACATCTGCTAAAAGGTCCTCGTAGCCTGTAACAAAAAGGATATGGTACTTTCTGCCTTTATATCATATTTACGAGGGATCAGACGGATAGCTTGTAGAGATAAGACTGCTTTATATATCTACATTATTATATATTAGTAAAATGTGTTATAAAGTGTGTTGAAATAATTTTAATTTAATAACTAGAAATATATATGTAAATCAAATCCCTAATGCCAGTATCTATAAAATGAAAATAATTTAAAGATAGAACAGAAACGAGTAAAACCTCCTAGGGATAGTAGCTTGTAATTAACTTTATAATATAAGGAGTGCATTTCAAGTAGATGATCCACCAGAGACAAACAATCGTCTATTACCGGCAAAAACAATTGGCTTACCCAAAACTGAATATAGGGGTAAGTCCAGAATAACAGGTTAAGTCCAGACCGCGACCGAAAACGAAGTCAGATGGCAGTTGTAGTTTCAGCAAAATGCAACTAAAAATTTCGCAAAGAAAAAAAAAACAAGCAACGATTTTTTTATTGTAGTTTTTACCAGTCGTCGTGTTTGGGTTGTAAATACGTAGTTTAAATCCAAGGGGATAACCTCTGACTTCTTGGTGGTTGTGTATTCAATCGTAACGCACTATAATGGTGAAGGAAACCATCGTGAGGAAACCTGCGTACCATTGTGAGTATTTATATGGTATATAAAGTCAACCAACACGCACGAGGCCAGCGTGGTGGACTGTACTAACCCCTCTCAATCGTACTCTCGATTGTAGAGGAGGCCCGTGCCCTGTGGGACGTATATGGGCTGCTACATATACAGAAATGTACATACCATTTATCTTCTCCAAAGCGTCCTTGACAGTGTCCCGTATTTTGTTCTGGGTAGCCAAGAACATGGACAAATTCTGCGACTCTTGTAGGCTTTGGCTGTCCGACATCACTTTCAGGAACTGAGCGGCCCTGGGAAGGTCAAGGTCGTATTGTAAGGTCGTTAAAGGTCATATAAGTTACACTGTTAAATCAATTAAAAAAGTATTTTTTTTTAAATTACTTAAAAAGTAACCGAAAAACGCAAAACCAAATACTACACACATCACCTTGGAGGTTGGACATCCACAGTACGTTTCTCCCGACACTTTCTCCCGCGTACTACAAATCAGTGGAAAGAATTGCCAGCAGCAGTATTTCCAGACAAATTTGACCTGGCTTCGTTCAAAACACGCGCGTATTCCCACCTAAAAGGCAACGCGTCTCCATGCCTTATGGTGTTGCAGATGTTTATGGGCGGTGATCATTTACCATCAGATAAACCGTTTGCTCGTTTGCCCCCTGTAATATAAAAAAAAGAAAATTTTTGGACTCACCTACTGTATACATATTAATTAAAAGTTACCTTCTGTAAGTCGAGTAGTCGTTTTTAACAGAGCTCTTCATATTTTTCAGCTCGTCCAGAACCGCAAACATGTTGACGAATTTACCGAGGGTAAGCAGATAGGCTTCTGACACGAAATCCCTTCGTTTCTCCGCGTGACATAGCCGTCTCACCTCCCCGCAGAAACGCTCAATCGCTTTACGCTGAGGAAATTTAATAAATAAATACACCCAACAGTCACATACATAGTCCTGACCCCACACTAAAATCAATTATGTCTTGTATCAGAAACTACGAGAGTTTTCGGTCTCAAAAACACCCAGACCCGAAACAAATAACTGTGGATCACACAAACACAAGAGTTGCAGTGACGGGCGTGAGGGCGGGACAGTCTCTACACTTGACCAGCTCTGTTTCTATTTATCCTTGAGTTACAATACACCGCTTTTTCCCAACCTCTTTGTTTCCCCAACTCCTGTTCACCCAGAATCCACAGCACACAAGAACAAACGATATGTAACTACCCTCACCTGAAAATACATGAATTGCAGAAGTTTGTCAACTTCCGGAGCCAACACCTGGACGGTTCGTTCATAAATGTGGACCCTGTCTGGCTGCTCGTTGGACCTGGGCTGAGGTATCGCCCGGCTACAACATCTCCAGGTGTACAGCATCACTGCGTGAGCGTTGCCTTCCTCCAGGAGTTCGTTCTGGAAGAAAAATGTTAATTAAAGATACTTGTTCGAAAGGTTACTTTACGCAAAATCATAAAAAGAATGAATTATATAAATTCTGTTTAACCTTTGGTAGGGGAAATGGAAAAGGATGCAAATAAGTCCTTTGACGACTTCTTCCACAAAGCGCGTGGGTGCGAAAGAGAAAGCGAGTATCCCCACGTATCATTTTAGGACCAATTTTGATGCTGTTGTCAGTTAATGTTTTTTAAAAGGGATATTTTCCAGTGATCATTAAATACTGTTCAAAATTAAACATTGGAAACATCCCTATATTATACACTATCTGCATCTGCATCTACATTAGCCCATATAAGTCCCACTGCTGGGCATGGGCCTACTCTACAATCGAGAGAATTGATTGCAAGTGGTTAGACTATATAGTCCACCACGCTGGCCTAGTGCGGGTTGGCGGACTTACATACCATAAAAATTCTTTAAAATCGTTACGGTATGCAGGTATGTTTTCCTTCACCGTTACATACACTATCTATAAAATAAAAATATTTTACCAAGTTAGCATGCACAGTAGCCTCTTCAATGTACTTGGCGATGCCGGTGACAAAGCCATTCCGGTCTTCAAAGTTGGTGTCAAAGTTGGCCTGGTAGAGAATTGAGCATGGTGCCGCTTCGATGCACGGCTGTTCATCTGTAAGAATATACATATTACGAGCATTGTTTGTGGCTTTGTTAAAATGTTTTTCTAGTGAAATAAAACAATTTTTACGGATTTAATCACAGATTTGGTTTTTTTATTACATTTTTTTACTTCCCGACGTTTAGATTACTTGACAGCTTTCATGGTCACGCCCTTGATGAATTCTTATGTATGCAAGTTTAAATAAGTCAATAACAATTGGACCCTGTAATGCAGAATCAATACAACTGAAACTTTCATACTTTTGAGATAATGCTTTCTAAAGTTTAACAGTTTTGAAAATAGTATGCAGGAACTAATTGAGAACTCGATTTTATAATAGGGTCATTTCTATGACATCTAAACCAATTGATTTCCGTTTAAAATCAACTAATTTAGCCTCTTTGTATACGGTTTTCGTTTGTTAAATCTCATATGAGTTAAACTAGAGCCCAGCACAAGGTATATAAGCGCCAGGCATGACTATAGGCTCGCTCTGCTCTCTTTATCATGTCTTAGAACGGAAAACTATCTATGGGTGGCACTTATGATATCGCTGCCTACACTTTGAGGATAAAGGCGTGAATATATAACAGATCGCCAGTCCCGCCAGATCGAATTGGGTACCTAAGAATATAATGACTGTGTGTGTGTTGAATTAATACACAAATAAATACACCCAACAGTCACATACATAGTCCTGACCCCACACTAAGATCGAGTCTTGTGTCGTGGGTATCAGAAGCTACAAGAGACTTTTCGGTCTCACAAATACCCAGACCCGAAACAAATACCTGTGGATCACACAAATATTTGTTTCGGTGCGGGGATCGAACCCGCGGCCTCTCGTTTCACATGCGGCGTCAAACCAACTGCGCCACGGAGGCTGTCGAAATTAATAACAATACCAGAAATTGGGCTATATAGTGCGGTTGTCGCAACAACATCCGACCCCACCTAACTACAGTATTTCATAAAATATAGATATTACGACAACTTACCCGGCAAAGTTAGCTCATCCAAGACATCGACGTTGCTCAACGCGTCCGATAAAGACACTTTTTCACTCACACTCATGATTATTTGTGTTAAAACAAGTAAAATACGAAACTAAAAAGGGTCGGGAAACTAATTGATTCGATTCACACACACTTTTAGCAATGTTCGTCTACCGTATTACTAATATCATAGCTGTATACAGTTATTGATGAGTAAGTCGTAGTAATTAGTTAATTGAAAACAATATTTGTTGATTATTTCCAATTTATCAACATTTACGAACACTCCCACAAATGACAGCCATCCGCTGTGTAGGGTTGACTCATATCAGATTGTGATTGTGATTTTTTGTGAACAATACCGGTTTTTATTAAGATTGTAAATGTGTTTTATTATTTTAAAAATGTGTTAGGCCTGAAATACTTTTATCTATTCACCAACTTACAATTGGGTATTTGACTGTTGTGGCAATAAATTATAAAATGTGTTGCATATGATAGCTTATTGGTAAACAATAATTATAGGTATTTTTATTTACATTTATCTAAATTATAAATATTTAAATTGTCTAAAATAAGTTTGCCATTTTTTATCTGTTGATTAAATGTAACAAAACACGACAAGCTGTCATTGTGCAGCGTGTGATGTCACGATTTACAATTTTCATTCATCTCTGCCACTAAGATCATTCACCATTTATAAAGCGTGACGTAACTTTTTCAAAGTCACGTGACCTACCGTTTTGGTGACATATATGATGATAAAACTGAAAAATATGTTTATTCGTTATAAACAACTCTTTAAAAATAAATTAATAGTTTGAAGAGGTATAGAGTGATTATATCTAGACTTTAAAACACTTTTCAGAAATTAGTCAAATAGCCAATTTATAAGCTCTTACGTTTATACATTTGATTTTTATCGTAATATTTTGTACTTTTCAGTTTAACGGTTTATGTAATCGGTATACTACATCTCTAGTTTTAGTCGACGCCCAAAGTGCGTTCAGAAATCTAATTATTTTATTTCTTGAGTTGAGATGGGTTGATCTTTCATGCAAAAAGTTTGTATTAAAATCTTATTTTGAAAACAATTTATTTTTGCATATACCAAGAAATGCCAGAATAGGCGTTAAGCGTGTACAATTGCTCTTCTTACGGACAAAGAGTCTTCAGCAGTCTCCCCTCAAAGGTTTTTGTTTCCAATGCCCTAACAATGCCTAATGGAGAACATTTAAATTAAAATTAATTAACGCTTAATTAGTTCTCTGGAAACGACACATATTAAATTACTTAAATAGTTTTCATCATAATTTTCATCCATAGAAAGTCCACAGCTGAACATAAGCCTCTTCCTCAAGGATTTCTTAAGCGACCTAGGTAGGTATTGAAATTTGGAAGCAATCTGAGCAGCTACGCAGACGTAAATCGGGGCACTTTTCGCCCTGCGAGGTTCGGTGCCACCCATAAATTGCGTGTGACGGTCACCGAGGGGCTATTGCTCAGTATGCTGGCGTAAGTTTAGTTAAGGACTCGGCTCAGCTACAACATCCGCAATGTGCCGAATTGGAAGGCCAGTGACACTGACATAGCCCTTTCGACCACCCCAGAGGTACGTAAGGAGGAACTTATTACCTTTTCCTCTTGGACAAAAAACAGGTACAAGAAGTGCGAAGACAAAACAGAAGAAAAAACCTTGCAGTGGTTTTTTTCAATATCTTTGCCTTTTCGTTACTTTAATGGAAGGAAATAAAACAAAGTCAAGTCTCATGAATGTAATTATTCCACTACATTCAAATTAAACTTAAAAATACCTTAGTCCATATATGAATCCAATATTTACAATTTATGTTTAAATACTTTCAGTTTTCGGGATTGGAAAAAAAATTACCATGCACCACATAAAATAATTTTTAACGTCTATTATTTTTTCGTATAAATCAAATATTTTTAAATCATGATTATCATAAAGCGTTCACACGTTTAGTTATAACTATATAGTGTTGAGTAGGACATACAAGAGGTAGTACATTTGTCCCGGACATGACGTCAAAATGTAAGAGCGGCTCAACTTTTTAAAGTGTACTACTTCATATTTTGTGTCCCGGTACTACGTCATTTACATGATCGTGCTTCAAACGAGGGAGAGGGGAATATTTTATATGACGGAGAAGCACTGTGTCAGACAGTACTAATATTTGTACTAATACCTTCAAACTATCTAACGTATTGACAAGCGTCAGTACGCCTCGCTTCAATTGAAGTGGGACATTGTACTGGCTCAGTACAAAAATGAGGCTACTCTTACAAACTCTTTTTCAAGTCATGTCCTACTCAACACTAGTTATAACTGAAAATTTGCAATAACATTGTAACGTATAACCTGTCGGAAATATCTGTGAACCTAGCTGGAATGCGGTATTTAATTTTTTTATCTACTATGTTATTTTACATTAAAAACATTTGAGATGGATGCGAATTCTATTTTTTATTCTTTTTTCTATTTTAATTCAATTTGTTTAACCTATATTTTGAATTTGATGAACTTATGTTCCAATGACGTCAATAATTATTCAAGTCCACAGATATTTCCGACGGGTAATATGTAGAAATGACTGCCTCGGTATCGCGATAGCGGAGCCAAGGAACATCGAAGATAGGACAGTACCTGAACACGATAACTGGCAATATTAAACCAATATATGCCGTACAAATTCCTGTCTCCGGGCTGGTAATGAATAGAAAAATCCAACATCACTTTACCCGACCCGGGATTCGAGCCCGAGACCTCAGCTTTGTAGTCATACGCCACCGAAGCAGTTACATTTTAATACTTTTAAATCACGTGTGTAAATGATCGTAGTTTATATCGTGAAGGCATATGTCAAACAATGCGTTCGATATATTTTTTACTAAATTGTAATTTTAATGTAATTTTTAAATTCCACACGCTCGCATAGACAAAACTGACTTCGTAAAATAGAACATCTAGCTCATTTTCCATCCAATAATGTTTCTTATGAATTTATGTATTTTGTTTTGCAAAATAAAGTAATACAGCTCAATTTACTTACTACATGTACTTATCTATACATTATTGAATTTTTTAACTATCATAAACTATTGTTTTATATTTAACTATACTTTAACTGTACATTATTAACTTAAATAAACAATGACATGAGTTTCAGATGCGCGGAAAACATTGGGCGAAATTCACACAAAATAACAACTACCTTCATTTTTAGTATGAAAAAAATATATATGCTGTCTAGCAAAGTCACCCAGGGCCGGATGAAATGATGATGAATTTTTGAGTGGACGTGGATGGCCAAATCCGAAGCTTGGAGAAATATCGAAAAAACACTAGTAGAATTCACGTGCCCAATTTTGATGAAAACCAAAAAACTACATACTTTGATTTTTGAAAAATCAACTTTCCTAACAAGGTATCGAACCCGATGATTAAAAAAAAACATGCTGTATCATGGCACCTCTCTATGCCAAAATAAAAAAAGAAACAGATGAGAAATCTAATAATTTCTTGGAAATATAGATTTTGAAGTCAAAGGATTTCATGATCTTAAAAATAAATACATAATTGAATTTTGCACATGGAGTTAATACAATGTTTAACTTATTTTAAAATAGGTCAGTTTTACTACCAATGTAGTCAAAATGCCTTGTTTTTATAATAAAAACCTTATTTGCAACATTTTTGTGTGTGTATGTAAAACTTATGAGATGGAAGAATGGCTGATATATTGATTACAAATGAAATGGTTTAAGCATTTACATTGTACCAATCATGATATGCTATGGTAATCGGCAGTGATCAAAGCCATAAGAATTTTAAAATAATTCAAACCATAATAAATAAGTTATTGATTTGTTCACGGTAGCCACGGGTGCAACTCCCAGGGCACACCTCTGACTTTTAGGGAGTCATGTGTGTATTGATAGTCAATCACCACGCACTATAACGGTGAAGGAAAACATCGTGAGGAAACCTGCATAGTGCATACAATAGCGATTTATAAGAATTTCTATTGTATGTAAAGTCCGCCAACCCGCACTAGGCCAGCGTGGTGGACTTGGCCTTACCACTCCCTATCGTAGAGGAGGCCCATGCCCTGGAGTGGGATGTATATGAGCTGATACAATACAATAGTTACTAATTCGTATGAAAGAAGGATTATATTAGTATCTGGAAAAATAGTGAATATATGTATAAACATATGTTCAGTATAAAACATGTATGAATAACATACCTTTCTAGAACGAAATCCATCCAAATTGGTTAAGCAGTTTTAAAAAAATCATAATAGTGCACAAACTATTGCTATCGCCCAACGCATAATACATTAATTAATCTAAAATTCTATAGGTACCTCTTGCATAACTAGCTTATAACCTAAATTGTTCAACGTATAACTTTTGTCCAATTCACCGGTAATATTTCCATTATTATACACACAGACACCCTCCCCCAACTGTACTATAGGTGCTGGCACTTCAAAATCAACGATATGCATGTAATCGTCACTGTCTTCAATATTCAAATCATCAAAACCGTTTTGGGATATATCTTCAACGTTGTCAAAGTGTATCTCCGGACGGGCATCTGAAAACGGCATCTCTGGGAGGTTGAGACGGATGCATTTGTGGCTTCTGAGGAGTGAGGGCCAGACGAAGGTCTCCTCGCACACCTTGCAGCGTAGGTTTTCGTAGTCCAGGTGCTGGGTCTCTATGTGACGCTTGAGGCAATAGTTGGAAGAGAAATATTTCCCGCATGTCTGTAATAGATAAATAGATATATAGCCACGTTTCCACTGTCTCGGTGGTGCAGTTGTACTAAGGTACGATTAAGCTTAGGTCTTGAGTTCGAATCTCGTGTCAGGCAAAGTGATATTTTTTGAATGCAATCAATCATAAAGTTAAAATGATGGAACTGAAATATTTTCATTCACATCCCTCCACAGCAAAAAGTGATATAAGGCGAGATTTTCGTAATATCGGGCACAAATTAGAGCTCCGGGTAAATATCATAAGATATTATAAACAGAAAAAGCGAAAATATGTGCATTGCCTAACTTCGGTTTTGAAACCATGTCCTTACCATTCACAGCCTTAATATCACATTACATAAACTATAAAACTAAAAAAAGAAATAGATTAATTAATTAATTTACTTATTGAAATATGTTTATAAAATATATTTTTTTAATTATTTTTGAAAAATATAAATTAAACGAGTTTAGGATAATGACAGTTCTAATGCTAATTCTTTATTTATTAATTAATTAAAATATAAAAATTGAATTGAATATTGAGTTGAAAATAATAACTCTAATGCTTATAAAAGTTAAATCATAACTGACCTCACACTGATGGTTGGATATAATTGTTTTCTTCGGCTTTCTCACTGGTGACGGTTTCGCCTCCCAAACATTTGCATTTATATAATCCGTATCAGTGTCCGCTTGCTTCAAAAACCATTCATCAGCCTCCAACCTCTTCAATACCACCACTGGTTTCATATGCTCTGGAATCTCATCATTTACTTTGTACCTGGTTTTAGGTTTTCTATTCGGTTGTGCTTGTGAACTGTCGCTTGTTAAGAAATGTGTCCATTTATGCTGAAGCATATCTGTTTCCGTATCAAATTTTCTGAGACACTGATCGCAGAAATAATAGTCTTTGTAGCCGGTCATGGCACGGTTAGTTAAATCCGGTAATAAGTTAACATGTGACTCAATTATGTCTTTATCAACAGAGCTTTCTTCACAGAAATTGCATAGGTATAGTCTTTCTGTGCCAAGATTTCTCATACCGTATAGAGATACCGGTCTCTTCTCTGAATGCAAGAATGATATGTGATGTGATACTGCACATTTTGTTAAAAATTGGTCTTTACATATGTCACAAACGAAAAATGTGCCCAGATGTTCGTAACTATGGTCTTTCAAGTCCATACACTTGAAATATGACTCATTGCAAGACTTGCAAGGGTGCAATTTGAATGTACGGCACACAGTTCTACGGTGCTCATAGAATTTTGCCTTATTTTGTAGATATAATCCACAAGAATCACAATGAAGCTTTATGTGTACTTTAAAAATCATTCGATCAACGAAATTCTTATTACAATAGTGACATATATAGCATTTACGCTTCTTGTGGAACCGTTTCATGTGAATCTTCAATGTTTTATAATCTTCAAATATTTTCGGACACTTCCTGCATTTATGATACTCTTTAACTTCATGGATAATTACATGATCGGAGAAGGAAACTCTTTTCTGAGTTTTATTTTCATAGACAATCATGTGTTTTTTTGACTGGTGTTTGTTAAGCTTCCTCAAACTGGCATAGAGTTTCTCACATATATTACATTTCATTGCCATGTCTGCGTTTATTTCTGATTCGGATTCTGAGCTGGAGGAATCGCTGTATTTAAGACAGCTTTCGTACTTCAAAGCGACTTTTCTAGCGTAGAGATCATCTCTGGTCAATTTTACGCGGCAAATCTGTGCTAATCTTTGCAAATGTATAGGTGACGGAATTGGCGGTTCCTGTTGGGATTTTTCAGTACCTGTTGGTTTCAAATAGGGGCTGATGTCGTGACGTTGGAGTAAAACCAAGGGAACCTTCTCGAAACCTCGGAATTCGTCTTCAAACGAGATATCTTCTTCTGCCAAATCATTAACATCACACAGTCCTTGTTTAAAGGTGTTTGTGGTATCAGTCGGTTCGGTGTCGCCTCCATTGCAATTCAATGACATGAAAACGCAAAATTATAGCGGGAAATTAATAAAACAAAAAGAAAAAAATGTTGGAAACTGATAAAGACGTCAACAATACTGATGTTACTTTTCATTCTAGATTGGAAGGATACGCAGCCATGGCAGCTTTTTGACACCTGTCTTGCTCTTTTTTTACATCCCGATTGAATTTTTAATTAAATTGTGAATTGGCTAGTTTAAAAAATATAAAATGTAATATTTAAAATAAAAGGAACGTTAGTGATATTTATAGGCGTTAAATATTAAATTATTTCTGAAAAAAAAAATAATAATTAAATAACATTTTCTATGGAATGTACCACGAATGTACGTTTTGAAACTTCATTCCGTCCGATAGTTTGTTTTCTGCATATGAATTTTAAATGCCAAATTTTATTAAAAACCGTAGAACAGTGGTTTTTATTTATAAAAACATAAACACAACATAAAGTACTTTCATCATCAAGTGTAAGTTTATATAACTAATAATAAACAAGTGACCTCAAGTGACTCACAAGTCACAGACTAACAAGTAAAAATGGAATTGTAGTCAATTAAATGGAAAAACATTATAGAGTTACGATAAATGTTATTTCTGTATGTCGACTTGGAAATGTTCTAAGTTTCTGTTATAGTATTTGTACAATTTTTTATTAGTAAGTTTTGGAACGTACCTAACCCTAACTTATCATTAAAAGAAGCGTTACTGACATCAAGCATAGGCACAACTTTATCTCTTATCTCAAGGAAATAAGGTCAAAAATCGGTTATATAATTTTCACATTGTGATATTATGTAATTACACCGCGTCCTATCTATTTTTCACAATATTTAATCTGTGGTATTGCTCATTGACGATTAGACGTTAGCACGAGCAAAAATTAAGATAAACAAAAAGATTTAATCAAATATCGACGTGATTCACGAAAGATGTTCCCACCGACGCGCATCAGAAGTTGTCTTCCGGTGATGAATCCGCTTTTCAAGCAACGGTTGCGTCCCCACCGTCCTTTTCGACAAACAAGTACTCAAACAAAGACAGTTAACATACAGAAGACGAAATGGCTAAATTTTCGCGCTATATTCACGCGTTGGATGCCTCTAGGCAGTGTAATGTACGTCGGATGGTGTTACATACGTGCCAGCATCAATTACGAAGTGTCTAAAGTGGAAATAAGATTCTACGAGCTTTTTCCGTTTCGAGTGACAAGTCGATTATGGGGTAAAATAGCTGCTTGTGAAATTCCTGTTTCCTTGCGCGGTCTGGTCTATGGTACGTATGTGAAAATGTTTAACGTGAACCTAAACGACTGTGCTGTGACTGATTTAAGTTATTATAAAAGCTTGTCGGCGTTTTTCACGCGCCCGCTACGCGAGGGAGCTCGATACATTGCACCCTCTAATTGTGTGTCCCCCTGTGATGGGGTTGTTTTAAACTGTGGCCCGGCTAATACAGACAAGATAGAACAAGTAAAAGGGGTGACTTACAGCCTCGAAGAGTTCTTAGGTGAAAACAAGTGGGCTAAGAAAAAATCGGAGAATTATTACACCTCTTTACTAAACAATAAAGATAATATACTTCACCAATGTATAATATACTTGGCCCCTGGAGACTACCATCGGTTCCATTCACCGTGCAACTGGACTGCAACATTCCGGAGACACTTTTCTGGTAAACTTTTGTCTGTAAACCCATGGTTAGCAAGGCTCATACCTGGACTATTCACGATGAACGAACGAGCTGTTTATGTTGGAGAATGGAAGCATGGTTTCTTCAGCATGACTGCAGTGGGGGCAACAAATGTTGGCTCGATAGAAATATACTCCGATCCTGAACTACGAACAAACACGAAAGGGAAACGTAATAGAATATACGAACGGGAATTGGGGCAGGTATCTATTGAAAAAGGGGACCTATTTGGTCAGTTTAACATGGGTAGTACGATAATATTGCTTTTCGAAGCTCCTAAAGACTTTAAATTTGACATGGCGGCTGGCGACAGGGTTTTGGTGGGTCAAGCGTTGTCGGCAGCTGTGAAAGAGCATTCTAGATGACCTGGTTTGACCGAATTAGTTCATGTAGCCCAGTTGGTGTTGATTTTCTATATGGTTATTTCGTTACTGTGATGTGCTTTAAGCTGAGGCTGTTTTTAATTACGACCAATGTCTATACCTTATCTATCTTTGGCAAAAGATTAAAATATCTGCTATTTACATATCTTAAACAGTTTTATGTTTCAATAAACAAAGATTTGTTTATCTATCTATAAGTACAACATATCCATTTATTTATATTGAAACTTAAAACACTGAAATATATTTATAGTAGCTATCTTAACTGCTTGTCAAAGATACATAACTTATAGAGACTGGACGATAGCTAATAATGCTAACGAAATGTTCGTATTTGTGCCTATAAGAACATATAATGTTTGATATTGCATAGTAAGGTTTATTAATATTTTTTTTAGATTTCCTAATGCTAGATCTTGATTTAGTCTTCCTATTTTTAAGGTATTTAAATTGAATCAGCTATACAATAACAATGTGGGTTTGGGAGAACAGAATTTTTCTAATTTAATTTTGTGGTAAGATTTTGCTACGGTAATTAATAGGCATATAGACATAGGTATACATATCAATGCTTTTGGTATTGAAATTTACCTGTCTCGGGAATCAAACTCTGGACATTAAAATTAGTTTTTTAAAACTGCAACAAGAACAATTGAAACGTAACATAGTTTTTGTAGTTTTAACCAACTTACTAGGCATTGATGCAAATATTTTTTTTTTACAATCTCCATGGCGCGGTTGGTTAAAAGACGGATGCAAAACAAGAGGTCGCGGGTTCGATCTCAAACCGAGTGATTTTTTGTGGGACCTATGTATATCTTGGAATAACATAAGATAGCAATCTATTATTAACATTAAATGCATTGTAATAACTGGCGTTTAAACACATGCGAAATCAAATATATTAGATGGACTGCTTCGGTGGCGCAGTTGTACTTCAGTACGATTACAACGCTAAGGTCTCGTGTTTGAATCCCCGGTCGGGCAGAGCGGTATTTTATTACTCTATTAATCATCAGACCGGAGTCAGGAATTTGTGTCCGATATGGCGATAAGCTCGCGCCCTGTCATGTCGTACGGAACATGCAAGGCTAAATGTCACCCACATTCCCTTGTCCTCTGCCTACCCTTTCTGAGTAAAGGCGTGAGTTTATGGGATGTGCGTATGGAGATAGCAAATATATCAATTTTGCGTCAAAATGATTCATGAATTCTTATCAAGTTTATTGCAATTATTGTTAGTCATAATGACCTCATAATGCATATCTAGTGATAAAATATTTTTATCAATAGCTCATTGAGATTAGATCTTGATGGTTTACGGCCGATCTCTATATCCTATCCATCTTTAACTAGAGCTTAACAAAGCTACCATTACTTGTCGATGCAATTATATACTTCTATAAACAAAGATAGACATGTATATTCAACAAATAAATACACCATATCTTTATCTCTCAGTCTTTATTTACTGAAACATAAAATGCATCGAAATATTTAATGAAATCTCTTGTTAGAGATAGATTATAGAAACAAGACGTTAGTTACACAAGCTGAATATCGCAGTTATGATTCCTAGAACTATCTATCTATCTATATCAGCCCATATACGTCCCACTGCAGGGCACGGGCCTACTCTATAACCAAGAAAATCGATTGAGAGTGGTTAGGCCATACAGTCCACCACGCTGGCCTAGTGCGGGTTGGCGGACTTACATACCGTAGAAATTCTTTAAAATAGCTACGGTATGCAGGTTTCCTCACGATGTTTTCCTTCACCGTTAAAGTGCACAGTGATTGACTAAATTTTTAATAATTGACTGGGTTTCTTTATTGCTGGCTGGCTGACTGGGTGGTTAGACGCTAAACCGTGAAGAGAGGCCGCTTTGATCTATTTATACACAGACAAATACATGATCTGCAAGTATTAGTTTCGGGTCTGGGTGTTGTGAGATCAAGTACATAAACTCACGCCTTTTTCCCAGAAGGAGTAGGCAGGGTTGTTACCAAGACATCCGTATTTCGTTTTGTATGTTCCGTCCCATGATACACTGAAATTCCTGATTAGGCTGATAATGGATAGAAAAATCCAATAACATTTCTCGATCCGGAATTCGAACCCGAAACCTCAGCTTTGTAATCGTGCTGTACAACTGCGCCACCGAGGCATTAAAAATGGTTTACATGCAAACATCTTCTGTTAATTGACCTACTCGTAATACGTTGTGTCGACGATGCATAATTTTTGACACAGAAATGATGTAAGATTGTGTGTGTACATTAATAGTAATTTTGCGCATTAGTATTCGCTAAAGTTATATAAAAATAATTGTGTCAAAGCAAATACAATAATCACGTAATATAACTCGTTCTTCAATCTATATTAATATTATAAAGAGGAAAGATTTGTATGTTTGCTTTGAATAGGCTCCGAAACTACTGGACCGATTTGAAAAATTGTTTCACTGTTGGGAAGCTACACTATCTCCGTTTGACATAGGCTATATTATATTTTCAAAAAGATTAGGGATCCTTACTAAAACTTCAATAATGAAACCCAAAGTGTAAAAAAATACTTAAAGTACTATTTACACTGCGTGCGCTGCGAAAATTATAATACAGTTGTTGATGTGGACTGGATTCAAAAACTATCTGCCCTGCAATGAGACATATGTGTGCTAATTATAAAGTACAGTAATATATTGAAGGCGTGTCTTCAAGTACCAAACATGGAGACACTTAGTTTTAAGACAAATAGAATTATTAATATAAGGCATAGGTCCTACAGGTTTCTCACTTGGCGGCCCGCATTCAATATACATACTTACATACATATACTCATTACTTTACCCCAGAAAGGGTAGGCAGAGGCGACACCAGGACACCCACATTTCGCCTTGTATGTTCCGTCCCATGATGTGATAGGGGGCGAGTCTATCGCCATATCAGGCACAAATTCCTGACCCCGGGCTGATAATGAGTATAAAAAACCCAATATCACTTTTCCCGACCTGGGATTCGAACCCGAGACCTCAGCTTTGTACTGTGCCGTAGTACAACTACGCCACCGAGGCAGTCGCATTCAATATGTTACGTATATATTATAATTTGTGGGCTAGTATTGGCATTATTGTATCCTTTAGGCTTTAGTCGATCACGCTGGTCTAGTAGACTTGACATATCTTGGAATTATTATAAAGAACTCTTAGGTATGAAGCTATTCTTGCTGATTTTTTTATCAATAATCATCAGCCCGTTGCAGTCCACTACTGGACATAGGCCTCTCCCAAGCTACACCTCGGAGCCCAGTCTGCTTTATGCATCCAGTCGCTGCCCTCTTGTGCAATAATTAACTATACGTAATTTTAAGTTAGATATGTGTGCCCCGACCTCGAACCCACGACCTAACAGGTCAACTCCTAAGTAGGTTATCGCTAGGTAGAATTATAGTCACTAACTGCCAGTTTTTATTAGTCTTTCATTAGTATTAAATAAGCATTGTATAGCCTTCCTAATACTCAATTTTATTCCGTATTCACGTATTATTATTCAAAAAATCTTTTTATTCCATAAAGGCACAAGTGCGAACATTTATTTATTCGTAAAATCACGCAGACATCAAAATGTCACGAAAGTATTAATTTATCGAATAATTCTGGTGCATTTTATGTTCCATTTTTAACGTATTTTAAATTTCGAATGTTTTTTAAATGCGCAAGATTTATTCAATAAATATTTGTATTATGTAATAAAGGTTTTAATAAGAATATATGTGTATTGTGGTTGGGATCGTTTGAATAAGGTATTGTGCTAAGCGTAGTGTTGTGGCCGCCGTAACAATTGCAACTGGCGACGGATTCGAATGTGTTAAACGATTTTGAATATATCAAAGTGTGGTTATTTATTGACAATCTGAAAGTGTATTATAAGAAAAGCTTATCATAAATATTTTTGTTTTATTGGACCCTATTATATACCCTATTCAACTTCAATTGAGAGAGCTTAGGCCACCACTGTAGCCTGTAGCTTCGTTAGTAACAAACTAGTTTTATGGCGATAAAGACTGGCACTTGATTTTGTAGTTTATTACGTTATGACTGCGGGTTCGATCCCCGTGTTGTTTTGTTGACGGCACTATTTTATAACCTGATGGTAAATTTAATCCTGCATATAAAATAAGTAACATAATTTTTTTATTGCGATGAATGGCGAGACGAGCGTGCCGTTCGCCTGATGGTAAGCGATACGACCGCTCATGGACAGTAGCAAAACCAAACACCATGAATTACAAGGCAATTGGGTATTTGACTCATTTTTTTTTATTGTATTCGTCAAAAAGTATCCATAACCAAAATCTAACAAACAAAGAATTTCGTAAATCCATTCAGAATTTAAAAAGTTAGAAACGTTTTAAATCTTGTAGTGGGGGTAAAAGAAAAGGGATGCAAAACAAAATTAGTGACGTCACTATTCTTAATATGCATTACAGTGTGCGGGTGTGAAAGAGACGGCAAGATGTCCCCACTACGTCCCCACCCTTTCATTTAAAATACTAATAATTGCCTCATATTACAAGCTACTTTATCACTGTTTTCACAAAAATGTTTTATTTTAATGGCACTTCCGCTTGTCTGCAAAATAATACAAAAATTCGATGATAGTCAAATACCCAATTGGCATTCCACTGCGCTCGCCATCCTGAGACATAAGATGTTGAGTCTCATTATGTCCAGTAGTTACTCTGGCTACCAGTAATGTCTAATGTCCTTCAAACCGAAACAACAGTGCATTTACACTGCTGTTTGGAGTAATAGACATTGCGGTGGTACCCAGGCAACCTCTCACATATGAGACCTGCGACCAGTGAAGCATTCCTTAGCGCTGCGTTTATAACTCACAATATTTTCTTCAATGTTTAAGTGCGTGACAATTGGCTATCAATACACACATGACTCTGAAACCTAAATGTTCGCCCTGGGATTTGAACTCACCACAGCGTCGATAACAGCGTCTAGTTCATTACCAAATACTAACAGGCCATCACACACATACAAGTACATACACCCAACAGTCACATACATAGTCCCGACCCCACACTAAGATCGAGTCTTGTGTCGTATCAGGAACTACGAGAGATTTTTCGCTCTCACAAACAGCCAGACCCGAAACAAATACCTGTGGATCACACAAACATTTATTTCGGTGCGGGGATCGTACCCGCGGCCTCTTGTTTCACAGCCGGCGTCTAACCAACTGCGCCACGGAGGCTGTCAAAACACGAATCTATACATATAATAAATTTGTGACCAATCGATGTCTGTACATGGAAGATAAATAAGAAAAGTTGATATTGGACTTTTCTATTCATTGCCAACCCGTAGTCAGGAATTTGTGCCCGATGTTGCGATAAACTCGCTACATATGACATCGTGGGACGGAAAACACAAGGCGAAACGGGTGTCCTGGTAGCATCTCTGCCTACCCCTTCTGGGAAAAAGGTGTGAGTCATTATATTATTTATTTTCTTTGTACTTGTCATAAGCTAATTGCCTACATGACCAATAAGAAAATTGCAACCTACAATGCCGTTCTACAAGTAACAGTAATTATGTGGCAACTATACGACCTCCGGTATTTCATAAACACAATTATCTACATAACGGAAGCGTTTGTATGTCAGTGTGTGTTCCTTTGTACTTTGATTCACGACAGGACAATGAAAAATAGTCTTTTGTTTTATATCTGCCCATACGTCCCGCTGCAGGGCACGGGCCTCCTCTACAATCGAGAGTACGATTGAGAGGGGTTAGTACACTCCACGCTGGCCTAGTGCGGGCGGACTTTATAAACCATAGAAATTCTTACAAATCGCTACAGTATGCGTTTTGCCTCAAGATGATTTCCTTCACCGTTATAGTGTGTGGTAGTTTACTATCAATACACACAGAGGGCTGATACAGAATAAAATCTAAATTTTATTTTATTTTTAAACTAGCTTCTGCCCACAAACTTCGTCTGTGTGATTAACTTTATTTGGAATTTCCCATCCGTCTCGTTATATCCCGCCCGTCCCGTCTCTTTCTCATTCAAGGCATATAATCCAGTCCCACCCCATCCCTTTGAGTATAAAAAGTAACAAATATCAGAATTCCTTGCTCATCCCACGCGAACACAAAATTTTCGGGAGAAAATGTAGCCTAAGTGTTAATCCAGGGTGTCAGCTACCTCCAAACCAAACATCGAAATCCGTTTCTGAGTTCATCGTACACAACCGCACAGGCAAACAGACAAAAATTCTAAAAGTCATTGTTTTGGGTTCTATACAGACCCCCCATATTAGTTTTTCTCATTTATCTTCCATGTACAGACATCGATTGGTTACAAAATCATATGCATCGATATTTATAAGCAAAACACAATCACGTTTATAACACGTCTGCCGAGTATACACCAATATGAATCGATTGAAACATCACGCGATTTAGATAAGGAATTTTCGTCTGGAGGTAAGTGAACTTATCAAATTGCTCCGGGTTCAAGGTGAAATAACGTATGATTTTCTTAGTTCCCTTCCGATGATATCTTAATGTAAAAAAATAATTTTAATGTACACTGATTCTAGTTTGTTCATAATTAGTTACTGAATCTACCTCAATACTTATTTCTTAAGTTTATTACATACATACATATATAAACTCACGCCTTTATCCCAGAAGGGGTAGGCAGAGGCGCCACCAGGACACCCACATTTCGCCTTGTATGTTCCGTCCCATGATGTGATAGGGGGCGAGCCTATCGCCATATCGGGCACAAATTCCTAACTCCGGGCTGATAATGAATAGAAAAACTATATCACTTTGTCCGACCCAGGATTCATCCCGAGATCTCAGCTTTGTAGTAGTACCTACAACTACGCCACCGAGGCAGTTTAAGTTTGTCTTTTTATTATTGCGCACTACCGCCTATGAACATACCGGTCCATCAAATCAGGACGAGAACGGAAAAAAAAAGAAACGGAAGAAGAATAAGGATATTGGGCATCTGGCATTCTCACTCACCGAAGGAAACGCCGCAGCGAAGTGTGGCGCAGTTGGTTAGACGCCGGCTGTGAAAAGAGAGGCCGTGGGTTTGATCCCCACACCGAGAGAAATGTTTGTGCAATCCACAAGTATTTGTTACGGGTCTGGGTGTTTGTGAGGCCGTTATTAATTAAAATGATAGGCAAGTTTTGATAGTGATATTTGTTTTCTTAAGCCACCCTGCATTGTTAAAAGTGTTGATTTCGATACAGAAGCACTCACAGGTAGCACTGGTCTTTAATATATGAGATGCCGCCTGGGTAGGTACCACCGCAATGTCTATTAATTCTACCGCCAAACAACCGCGTAAATGCGCTGTTGTATTTCGGTTTGAAGGACATTGTAGCCAGAGTAACTACTGGACATATTGAGAACATCTTAAAGTTTAGGACGGCGAGTCCGAATTATGTCCAGTTATTCGTCAGTTATTATTAAAAGTACGGTCAAATCTCAGCTATTTTATGTAACGAAGTCCGTATAAACCAAGGTTGTTAATTTGGGGCAAAGCTGCGAAGATTAGCATATCGCAATCTAACCTACAATTATGTTTTTATACTAAAAGTAGAAGGTCAAACTTGAGTCTAATTTACGACTTAAAGTTACATAAATTAAGCCGCCGAATAATATAGTAGGTTAACATAACATAAACTAACGCTTTTATTCTAGAAGGGGTAGGCAGAGGCGCCACCAGGACACCCAAATTTTGGCTTGTATGTACCATCCTATGATGTGATAGGGGGCGAGCCTATCGCCATATCGAATACAAATTCCTGACTCCGGGCTGATAATAAATAAAAAAACCCAATATCACTTTGCCCGACCCGGGATTCAAACCCGAGACCTCAGCTTTGTAGTCGTAGCGTAGTACAACTACGCCACCGAGGCAGTCCGCTATCTAATAGGTTAAATAATCGTAATGCCATCGGGCATAGGCCATAAATATGAAATAGCATATAGCTGTACCTATAGCAGCGTTGTTTATTTGATTATACGCTGGCCGTGAAACGAGGCGCCGCGGGTTCTACCTCGCATTTGACAAAAGTTTGCATCGCCCACAAATATTTATTACGGGTCTGGGTGAATCATCATTATCATCAGCACTTTGCAGTCCACTCCTGGATATAGGCCTCTCCCAATAAATAAATTAAAACATGAAAACATTCAATAATCTATTATTTAAGCCATTTCATTTATGATCAATTAAAACTCTGTTTTTAATTGTAATTGAAATACAAACATCAGCTTTAACGTCTTGAATCGGTCAATTTATTTAGCCAAAAAGCCGTAAAATTGAACAATAATGCACTGGAACATTCACAAACTATAAAAATAGAATGTTGCTGAAAATTATTTTATAATGAAACATATTATTCCTGTATTATTTCTAGGTACGTATCTAGTATTATTTGGGGTACAAATATGGCCAGCGAAGACTGGAACGGCTAGCAAGGGATTTAAATTTGTCCAAAGGATATTCAAGCATCATCATCATCAGCCCGTTGCAGTCTACTGCTGGACATAGGCCTCTCCCAAAGTACGCCACAGAGCCCGGTCTGCTGCATTATGCATTCAGTCGCTGCCGGCCCTCTTGTGCAAACCGTCCCGCTGTCTGGGTATGAGTGAAAAGCGTTTCGTAGTTAGTAATACACGAAATATGAATAAATATTTGTGTGGGTCAGGACTATGTGTGTGACTGTTGGGTGTATTTCTTTATTCATTAATATCTGTATCTGTATTCTGTATAAACTCATATACGTCCCACTGTAGGACACGAGCCTCCTCTACAATCGATAGTACCTACGATTGAGAGGGGTTAGGCCATATAGTCCACCACGCGGCCTATTGCAGGTTAGCGAACTTTACATACCATAGAAATTATTGCAAATCGCTATGGTTTGCAGGTTTCCACACGATGTTTTCCTTCACCGTTATAGTGCGTGTTGATTACTATAATTTCACATGTATAGTATTACACTATACAGGGTATATCAAGACTGAGACCGAAAACGAGGCCAAGTAATAGTATTATTGACTTCGACACAAAAAAATACACAAAATTCACAAAAAGACACAAAAAAATACACAAAAAGACACAAAATTCCCAAAAAAAAACGACAACTTTTTTTTGTAATTTCTCGTCGTATTTGGGTGATAAATACATCGGTTTCTTAAAATAATGATGTAGACCTCTTTATTTTTAATCACTCAATGGTACGTAAGGGTTTAAATTGTTATTTTCGCAAAAACTGGGTATTTACCACACAAAAAAGATTTTTAAGAATTTTTAAAAAAAATCCTGTCGCTGTTTTGGTGAAATTTTTATGCGCATTGTGTCTGTAACCACTAAAACTACCACCTGGTTTCGTTTTCGGTCGCGGTCTTGATATACCCGGTATAGGTACTAAATATTAGTAGGAAATATAAATAACACTTCATGAGCTAATTCACTTTTAAATCAAACCAATTTACGATTTCTCTTTTAATCAATGTATTATTAATTTGTTCTAAAACAGCAACCCAAGAGTTTCTCGCCCGTTCTTCTCTAGTGAAAGTTGGCTTCTGAACTGGATGAAACTCTGGCGTTGCCTTTCCCGCTGCAGGGCACGGACCTCCTCTAAAATCGAGACGAGTTGGTCCATCAACCACGCTGGCCTAGTGCGGGTTGGCTGACATTCTTCTTCTTTAAATGATAAATGGCTCCCCCGTGGAATTGGAGATTTTGCCAATGTCAATATTTGATATTTTTATAGTTGAGGCTGACATTATTATGGCTGATATTGAAATAAACAATAAAATAGAACCTTATTACTTACTTGCCGTTATAGTTTATCGACCTTTTCTCCGAAGCATGTAAAATTAACTCTCATAGTTTTTCGATCGATGACGCGAACTAACTATATTTAGCGCCGGCAAAATGTGAACACTATTGATTGGAGGAAAACTACGCAGATATTTTTAGCATTTTGTAGCATTCCTGTGGATTTACCAGAAGATATGATAAATAACACACGGCCGTATGGCGGGACGAATTACACAAGAGGGCAGCGACTGGATGCGTAAAGCAGCAGACCGGGCTCTGTGGCGTGCCTTGTGAAAGGCTTATGTCCAGCAGTGGACTGCAACGGGCTAATAATGATGATGAATAAATAAATATACGCTTTACCTTTGGTTTATTTTTTATTTAAAATAAGCATTTTTTGTTATCATATTTTTAATTACTTACGTTTGTAATTACTGTTTCGCCTTAAATTAGATTAAAACTTAAGTTTCAGATATTTCAAACACAAATTGGTTACCCCAAGAAACAGGCTAAGCCTAGTTTGAGAACCCCTGACTACTGCTATTAGTTTTAGTAATTACTTTAATTGTAACTAGTTTTAAGAAATTGTAACGTAATTTGGTCTATGAATATATACTTTACTTTACTTTACTTACTTTAATGCGACGCACGGAACTCACCACACTGGCCTACCACGGATTGGCAGACTTCACTTACTATATACTTAATAGAAATTAACTAGAGAGACTTTCCCGAACACCCACCCACCACTGCAACTCTTGTCAGTCAGGATCAACAGCATGCAAAGAATTGGCACTGAGCTCCGGAGCTCGGCGCGTCTCTTAGAGACACCAAGCTTGTATAAATTAACCCGCATCGACATTAATAAAAAAAAAAACAAATCAACGATAACGACGAACGGGTCAACGATATTTTTTACCGATACCATGAATGGGCATTCCTTAGTTTCAAAAATAGGTAGGTAAGTAAATTCATAATTAGATAATTACTTAAAACTTGTATCTACAAGTAATTACTTAATTACTTGTAGATACAAGTAATTTATGCAGTAGTGCGTGGTGGCCTGTTAGTAACGGACCAGACGCGGCTGCCAACATGCTCACGTTGACCGCGTAATGAAATCCCAGAGCACACCTCTGACTTTTACGAGTCATGTAACATCGTGAGGAAACCGGCGTACATAAAAATATATAAAAATCTATGGCATGAAAGTCCGCCAACCCGCACTAGGCCAGCGTGGTGGAGTGTACTAACCCCGCTCAATCGTACTCTCGATTGTAGAGGAGGCCCGTGCTCTGCAGTGGGACGTGTATGGGCTAATACAGATATCTATAGTATTTTAGGCAAATGAATAGCCATTTCGCCGAAAATCACGGATGCAAACCCGAAGAATTGTAAACAAACTATTATTAGATTTGCGTAAAGTGTTTATAATAGAATATTTCAAAGCGTATGAAAACAAACGCACTGTTCATTTTATCTCAAAACCGCTTGTGATTCATTGAAAGAGTAAAGTTTATAGAGTAACAATGAGTAATTTTATCTTTTGTACATACATACATACATAAACTCACGCCTTTATCCCCGAAGGGGTAGTCAGAGGCGCCACCAGGACACCCGCATTTAGCCTTATATGTTCCGTCCCATGATGTGATGGGGGGCGAGCCTATCGCCATATCGGGCACAAATTCCTGACTCCGCGCTGATAATGAATAGAAAAATCCAATATCAGTTTGCCCGACCCGGTATTCGAACCCGAGACCTCGGCTTTGTACTCCTACCGTAGTACAACTACGCCACGAGGTAGTCTTTATTTTTTGTGTATTTTTAATACTTATCAATATTTACAGCCTCCGTGGCGCAGTTGGTTAGACGCCGGCTGTGAAACGAGATCGCTACAATCACCAAACACACAAATACAGGGTATTTCCAGGCAGCGACCGAAAACGAAGCCGGGTGGTAGTATTAGTGATTTCAGATGCAATGCAACTAAATCGAAATAATCGTATTTGAGTGATAAATACATAGTTTTCGTAAAATAATATTGTACATCTTTTATTTTTAAAGAGGCGATGGTACGCAAGGTTTAAATAATTATTTTAGCAAAAACTAGGTATTTACCACCCAAACAAGTGATACTAAAAAAGGCATAAAAAATCTGTCGCTTTTTTCCTAAATGTTTAGTTGCAATATGTCTTTAATCACTATTATTACCATCTGGCTTCGTTTTCAGTCGCAGTCTGAATATACCCGGTATATTTTTTTTATTGCAATAAATGGCGAGACGAGCATGCCATTCGCCTGATGGTAAGCGATACGACCGCTCATGGACAGTAGCAAAACCAAACACTTGAATTACAAAGCATTTGGCATTCCACTGCGCTCGCCATCCTGAGACATAAGATGTTAAGTCTCATTATGTCCAGTAGTTACTCTGGCTACAATGTCCTTCAAACCGGAACACAACAGTGCGTTTACACTGCTGTTTGGATAAATAGACATTGCGGTTGTACCTACCCAGGCGGCCTCTCACATATAAGAGAACTACCACTAGTACACTATTAAATTTGTTGTCAAGTGTATTTTATTTTCCACAGTTTAAAATAAATAAATACAACAACAGTCACATACATAGTCCTGACCCCACACTAAGATCGAGTCTTGTGTCGTGTATCAGGAACTACGAGAGACTTTTCGGTCTCACAAACACCCAGACCCGAAACAAATACCCGTGGATCACACAAATATTTGTTTCGGTGCGGGGATCGAACCCGCGGCCTCTCGTTTCACAGCCGGCGTCTAACCAACTGCGCCATAATGTATAAAATAAAACCACAATAATATGAATGTCATTTATTATTCAAAAATTCAGTCAAAGCGGGCATGTATTGTTTTCTAGAAGCTGAGAGATTCAACTGCTTGCTGTAAGGGCATTCGTTAGCTTCCGAAGACAATTTGAGGGCCGGCGACGTCCAGTTCTCAAGGAATTTCGCTAGCTGTAACAATATTAAACGTTATTTGGATGGCCTAACCTCTCGCAATCGTACTCTAGATTGTAGAGGAGGCCCGTGACCTGCAGTGGGACGTGTATGGGCTGATACAGATTTCAATATAGTAATATTTCATACTTCACAGTTATACAGATACAGATTTTGACGTATGCGGCCTTATTCATAAACAGATGTAAAACCTAATCTAGTTATCGAATGTTTTGTACCTTTCGAACGACTTCAGAATTCAATTTGAGCGAAGGCAAAAACATTCGATAACTAAAATAGGTTTTAAAACTGTCTATGAATCAGGCAGATGGTATTTAAACCACATGTTCCTAACCACCCCGGGTAACATTGTGCCAAGTTTGAAAAAAAAAACTGTCAAGTAGTTTTGTCAAAAATCACGATTTAAGTTTTCAAGGCCTTTGGTCAACCCAAATAGGTACGATTCTTTAACGCTCAGGTAAGTTCCCGAACCGATCTGAAGTTCAACTACGTGGTCAAAATACTCATATTTATACAGGGTGGCCAAAACTCGGTGAAAACTAAAATCACTATTTTTAAAAAATAATAATCTCGGTGTTGTTTCTAATACTGCAAAAACTATGAAGCAGAGTTTTTTCAAACTTTGAACAATGTTACCTTGGGTGATGAGAAACATGTGGTTTTAAATAATGACCATATGTCAATATCACCCTGTATACTTGACCTGTTTATTCTATTCACCCTTGAATTTCAATCCACCCCGTCTAACTATACTCCTACCCTTTATTATTAGTACAAGATATTCCTCAGTCCTCACCGCATCAGCCCTCCCAGGGTCATCAGGGCAATACACCGCCATGTCTCTTTGAAGGCCTCCTTCAAGGTCCATGCCTAGGAGCAGGGCGATGGAGCACCTGCGCTTGCTTAGAGCTTCGGTCACGGATGGTAAGGCTTCGGGGCGTTGCAGGAAATTCTGTAATATAAATAACAGTAAGCTCACGCGAGTGCTTGAAAAAGTTTTTCCGGGACAAAATTCCCGGTATATATTTTCACGGGATAGGAAGTACCCTGTAGCCTTTCTCGATAAATGGGCTATACAACACTAAAATATTTTTTAATTCGGACCAGTAGTTTTTGAGATTTTCGCGAACAAAGAAACAAAATCTTCAGCTTTATAAGATGGTAGTTTTAGTGATCACAGAGACAATGCAACTAAATATTTCGATAAAAGAATCGAGGACTTTTTACAATTTATAAAAATCATTGTGTTTGGGTGGTGAATACATAGTTTATGCTAAAATATTAATTTAAACCCTTACGTACCATTGCGTCTTAAAAAATAAAAAGGTGTACATTATTATTTTAGGAAAACTGTGTATTTATCACCCAAATACGGTGATAAGCAAAAAATTTCCAAATAAAAACGCTTTTTTTGCGACATTTATTTGCATTGTGTCTGTAATCACTAATACTACCACCTGGCTTCGTTTTCGGTCGCGGTCTTGATATACTGTATTAATATGGTTGGTTAGACGCCGCCTGTGAAACGAGAGGCCGCGGGTTCGATCCCCGCACCGAAACAAATGTTTGTGAGATCCACAGATATTTGTTCCGGGTCTGGGTGTTTGTGAGACCGAAAAATATCTCAGAGTTTCTGATACTCACGACACAAGACTCGATCTTAGCGTGGGGTCAGAACTATGTATATGACTGTTGGGTGTATTTATTTATTATTATTATTTATTTAATAATGATAAAATAGGCTGTTTTTACATACCTTGACCAATATAGGGAAACTTGGGACCAAAACATCTCCAAGAATCTTCACATCTTTGCTTAAAAGCTGCGCTGGAGTCAACTTGCTGACGTCACTTCTTGCAGCCACCAGGCGATCCAGCAGAGTCATCCTGCAAAATGATAACACATTACGCCTTTTTCCCAGGAGGGGTAGGCAGGGGTGCTACCAGGACACCCAAGTTTCGTCTTGTTTTCCGTCCCACGATGTAGGGGGCGAGTCTACTGCCATATGGGGCAAAAATTCCTGACTGATAATTATCAGAAAAATTCAATTTACTTAGCCCGAAGCAACATTCGAACCCGAGACCTGAGCGTTGTAACCGTACTGAAGTACAACTGCGCCACCGAGGCAAGAAAAACACATATTTCTGCCCAAAATACAGCTACATACCTCAAATTCACACAGTCATCAGGCTTGATGATACTCTCCAGGAACAATATCATTTCTTCGTCATGAGCCGTCGCTTTGTCCACTTCCTTGGAGAAATTCACTGTATCTAGTATTATTGCACCTGAAAAATACAAACGATTATTTTGAAACATAAGTTCAAGGTTTTATCTTCGTTATAATAACTCAGAATATCCCAGTGTCTCCAAATTATACAGGGTATATCAAGACTGCGACCGAAAACGAAGCCAGGTGGTAGTTTTAGTGGTTACAGACACAATGCAAATAAAAATTTCGCAAAATAAGCGACTGATTTTTTTTTTTCATTTTTTTAAAAATCGTTGTGTTTGGTTAGTAAATACCTAATTATTGCTACAATAGTAATTTAAACCCTAACGTACCATTGCGTCTTAAAAATAAAAAGGTGTACATCATTGTTTTAGGAAAACTATGCATTTATCACCCAAATACGACGATAAGTAAAAAATTACCAAAAATAAGTTGACGATTTTTTTTACGACATTTTTAGTTGTATTTTGTCTAAAGTCACTAATTCTACCACCTGGCTTCGTTTTCGGTCGCAGTCTTGATATATCCGGTATATTGTAAAGATATATTTATATTTAAAAAAAGTATAACTTACATATGTACATAAGGCCACACACATATTTACCATAAAATATTATACAATAGGAATACCGACAACCAAATTAAATAAAAATAATCAACACTAACGATCATCAGTTGTGAACGTCAAATTTTCGTCGATTTTTCTTAATTTATATTACAATATACTTGAATTCCATCAAACAAAATTAGTCCACAAACAAATTAAATAATGCCATATCACAAAAACGTTAAACTTATTTCTAAAAGCAATAGTTGTACTCGTAATAGCAAAGAAAACATTTTGACAAAAGTGACAATGTCACCCAATATATTTTAATATAACGATGTTCACAAGATGAAAAAACGAGCCAGAAGCAAACACGCACGACCAACATCTCCCAGCTCGTCGAGCTCCGCGTCGTGGGCGTCAGCTTCGGACGTATTCGAAGTGACGCCGAACATCGACGCGTCGAGCCAACGCGACGAGCTGCAGTCGTCCCCGCCGCCACCAAGACCTGCGCGGCGAAGAGGACGACCCCCTCCAGTGGTGGGCTTGGGACCAGTGGGACCGAGTGTCCCGCCTACGGTCCCCGCTACCGGTGGAGTAGTGCGCCGCATGAGATGGACTCATCAAATAAATGAAAATGTCATGCGGGCCTACTTTGGGGCAACAAGGGGAGGAACTCACCTTACTGCGTATCGTGCTAAAATGCTGTCTCTGTTTCAGGCTTTGGAACCAACAGTTGAAGTATCATCCCAACGATTGTCGGATCAAGTGCGATTTATTCAGCGGCGTAAGTTGTTGGATGATGAAGCACTTGAGCGGTTGCGCACAGACTTAAGAGTTGTCCAGGACAACAATGTCCAGCCCGTCAGTGGAGATCAAGCAGCAGACCCAACACCAATACCTATTGCTGTTATTGAGGTGACGGACAATTTGGACGACAACGTAAGTCCCCAAGATGAACAGCGTCTGAGAGGGGCTTTGGAGCGTGCGATTTCGGAATTCATGCCTTTGTCGGCGTCTTGTAGACCGCGTCTTCCGCGTTTGCCAACGCATAGAAGAAATTTGGCGCTGATGGGAGCTTTGGACTCCATGTTACCTATATACCTGGAGTCCAGTCGGGATCTTGTTGATACGCACTCGATCCTTTACTGCGCAGCCGTCGCAGCATGTCGTGTGGCTCATGTTAATTTCCCAAATGAACGTAGAGCCACTCGAGATGTTGCGGCTGTGCCTGCCTGGCAGTGTAGGATTGAGGAACGTATCAACAGGGCCCGAACTCTCATCGGCAAGCTAATTTCCTTCAAAGAAGGAAATAGTAGACCGAAGATTATGCGTTTTGTGGCGCAGGCTTTTTCGGGGACTAACACCAGTCCTCGCAATTATAGACTTTGCGTCACGGAACGCATAGACTTCTACAAACAAAAAGTCTATGCGTGGGCAAACCGCATCCGCCGCTACAGGAGGCGATGGGATCGTTTCCAACAAAATCGTATGTTCCAAAGTGATCAAAAGAGGGTTTATAGATGTTGGGAGAATTCTCCACAAAGTGTGGTAGATGGGCGGCTACCTAGTGCTCATGAAATGCGTGAGTACTGGACAAATATCTGGTCGTCGCCTGTCTCTCACACTGAAGCCCACTGGTTCAGTGTTGTAGATCGAGCTTGCAAGGTGATACCGGCTATGGAGGCCATTTTAATCAGTCCAGAGGACGTTCTGACCGCGATTCGTCCAACCCAAAATTGGAAGTCTCCGGGACCAGATGGTCTGCACAACTTCTGGTTAAAATGGTTTCCAAGTTCGCATGCTCGATTGGCAACACAATTCCAGGATGCGCTTGAAGGGGGATCACTCCCAACATTTATGACAACAGGTGTCACTCACCTACTCTTTAAATCCGGTAGTACCACGGAACCAAAAAATTATAGACCCATTACATGCCTACCCACAATTTATAAAGTACTTTCGTCGATAATTAGATCAAAAATTCAATGTCATATTACAACTAATCAAATTCTTTATTCCGGACAAACAGGTTGCAAGAGCGGGTCCCGTGGTACTAAGGAACTCCTTCTCATTGACATGGCCATTTGCCAACAGGCTCGTCAGAACCGAAGGAATTTATCAGCTGCCTGGATTGACTATAAAAAGGCATATGATTCGGTGCCCCATACATGGCTCATGAGAGTGCTTAATTTGTATAAAGTTGATACAAAATTGAGCACTTTTCTTGGGGCATTATGGACGAAGTTATTAAGACGAACAACTATAGGAAATACATCCTGAAGGACGGTACCGTCGACATCTGTCGGGCATGCCACCGTCCTGGCGAGTCCATCAGGCATGTTATCTCCGGTTGTTCGTATCTTGCTAACGGCGAGTATTTGCATAGACACAATCTAGTAGCCAAGATCATACATCAGCAAATTGCTCTTCGATATGGACTTGTGACTTTTGAAGTGCCATATTACCAGTATGTTCCCCAACCAGTTCTTGAAAATGGTCATGCTACGCTGTATTGGGATCGGTCTGTTATCACAGACAGGACTATTGTTGCCAATAAGCCTGATATTGTGATAATAGATCGATTGGCGCGCCGGGCAATACTTGTTGACGTCACCATTCCGCATGATGATAACCTCGTTAAAGCAGAAAAAGATAAATTGACAAAATATTTAGATTTGGCACACGAGGTTACTGAATTGTGGAATGTCGACTCAACAATTATTGTCCCGATTGTTGTTTCTGCACATGGATTGATACCAAAGAGCCTCGACCAACATCTCCAGAGGCTCTCAATGGGCCGTTGGGTCATGAGCCAGATTCAGAAGGCAGTATTGCTTGACACGGCACGTATAGTGAGGAGGTTCCTCACTTTGGGGTCCTAACCACCGGTGGCTTGGGTCTCGAGCCTCGCCATCGTTGGGTTAATCTCTTTTTTTTATATTTTTATATGTATTTTGATTTTTTATTATATATGTAAAAATGTAAAAAAATAGTAAAATAAATAAAGAGAAATGTTAATAATGTTTTGTGAACACAGAATAAGTATTGACTTATCATAAGAGCTATTTAATTTTTCGAAATTTCTAGTTGCATTTTCTCTGTAATCACTAAAACTACCACCTGGCTTCGTTTTCGGTCGCAGTCTTGATACACCCTGTATAGTTTAACTTACAATGCAACAGCTGGGCGCACACAGGATGTGTCTGGAAGAACGCAACCTCGCTAGCCAGTAATATGGACAGGCTCTTGACCCGCTGAGCCACCAGAGTGGAGCATGACCCCACCACCTCCATTGTACTTCGAGTGTCGTCATTGTACTTCCATTCTACAAACAAATAATACATACATAAACAAACGAGAGGCCGCAGGTTCGATCCCACCGAAACAAATATTTGTGTGATCCACAGGTATTTGTGTCCTGGGTGTTTGTAAGACCAAAAAGTCTCTCGTAGTTCTTGATACACTACACAAGACTCGATCTTAGTGGGGTCAGGACTATGTATGTGACTGTTGGGTGTATTTATTATTTATTTATATTATAGTAATTTAATCTTTTTACCTTACCTTGTAGTGGTCTGTGGTCGATAATTTCAGTGACGAATGGTAGCAGGAAATTATCTTTTGCAGCTAAAACGTGGTGGTCGACTAAAACCACGTTGGTTTTATTAGAAGTAGTCAGTTGGGCCAGGTCGTGGTCGTTTCTGGAAAGAAAAAAATGCAGATCATATAGTGTTAACTGTTAAGGCAACTAACACCGTTGTAATAATATCTTTACATAATAAACTCACGCCTTTATCCCCGAAGGGGTAGGCAGAGGCGCCACCAGGACACCCACATTTCGCCTTGTATGTTCCGTCCCACGATGTGATAGGTGGCGAGCCTATCGCCATATCGGGCACTTAATATCTTTACATTGTAATAATATTTGTACACCACATGGTGGTGGTGGCCTATTGGTAACGGACTAGACGCGGCTGCCAACATGTTCACGGTGATCGCGGGTTCAAATCCCTGGGCCCACCTCTAGCTTTTCGGGGTCATGTGTGTATTGATAGTCATCACCACGCACTATAACGGTGAAGGAAAACATCGTGAGGAAACCTGCATACCATGGCAATTTGTAAGAATTTCTATGGTATGTAAAATCCGCTAGCACTAGGCCAGCATGGTGGACTATATGGCCTAAACATTTTCAATCGTACCCTCGATAGTAGAGGAGGCCCGTGCCCTGCAGTGGCACGTATATGGGCTGACACGATAAAATAAAATTAAAAAAATATAAATTGTTTGAATATGAATAAAGAGATCTTCACCTAAAAACCAAATTAGTCTCGTTAATCCCATGTTCTCTCAAACAGAAGGCCACTTCTGTCTTCAACTCATAATCTTCCCTGTCCACATTGAGGATGGGCACAAATATATCGTCTTTGAAGAACTGAGGGTCCCTGTTCGCTCTGGTGCATACCTGGGCAAAATATTTTTGAAATAAAGTAAATAAAAGTCCCAGTTAAAATTTTCCAGCGTTGCTTATATTTCTCCCGCCAAACAGCAGTGTAAATGCACCATTGTGTTCCGGTATGAAGGACATTGTAGCCAGAGTAACTACTGGACATGAGACTTAACATCTTATGACTCAGGATGGCAAGCGCAGTGGAATGTCAAGCATTGTCTTGGAATTTAAGGTTGTTGTTTGGTTTTCTACTGTCCATGAGCGGCCTTTATGCTTACCATCAGGTGTATGGCATGCTCGGCTTGCCAATTCATTGCAATAAAAAAAAGCTTCAATACTTAAAATACTATATTTGATATCTTGATATTTGTAAAACATTTATTGATGCTACAATTACCGTTATTCCTATTCTTAGCTATTCTTATGTTACAAGTCCTACACTATGTAATATTATAATAATGTACAAACCTTGCATTTTATCTGGTTGTATTGCCAATCAAGGAATGAAGCATAGACAATAGCACACACTGCCGAGTCCAGATCACAGCTTTCATTGCCAACTACTAGGTTTAAATCATTGAATTCCTTTGAGTTCTGAAAAAACAATTGTTCTAAAGATTTCAACCTTGAATTGATGGTTTAAGAAGCTTTATTGACTATTTAAGATTCATTATTTAATTAATATTCATTTTTTTCGTGTTAATCGCATTAAAATTTATGTTAATGTGTTAGTCACAAAGCTTAATAAAAATGTTTTATGAAGTATGAAGGGCGCCTCTACATACCTATTTGGAGAAATAGGCGTAATATGTGTTATATAAGGTGATAGTAACATAATTATACTTGTATTTTAGACATTCCCTTCATAAGAGATGAAAAACTAGTTTCTTTTAGGTGATTCATTAAACACGATTCTCGATTTGATTTTTCTAAATTCTAATTTCGTATACTGTTTGATTTTTATGTCTACGCAGGGATAATACGAAAAGAAGGTTAAAAAATATAATTAAAACGTAATGACAATGTTTAGTGTAATTTAAATGGATTTTAGGTTAAAAATGTTGGCCAAATGGTTAACTTTACCAGTTTATTGACCGTCTTAGTCAAGTATTGTTCCATTTTGCAGTTACAGGTTACTGTTGAACTAATTATGGTTTAGTTTTGTAATTTTTAGTATTCCGACTAATTATTTTTGGATTTTGTTTTGACATTTTGAATTTTGCGCAAACGCCAAACACTGACAAGTTACAAATGCACAGACTATTAACATCAAGCCACAATGCACTAAGTAGTAGTGCTACTCTAACGCCATCTATATATCTTACTAATAATAATAAAGATTTGCACTATTTTTCAACTTTTTTATCACATACCAAGGTTTTCAAAAGGAATGCTGGGTGGCACAAAATTCAAAATTGCTTTACAAGTTTACAAACTTTGGTGTGTGGTTTATTGCGGAGTATCTTGAAGTATTGTAGTGTTGTTTGGCGGCCACATTTCGCATGACATGCTCTAGGTACGACTAGAAAGAGTCCAGAAGTGATACTAGTGGCATCTAGCATACTGTAAAAGTCGAAGTAAGAAACTTACCAGTTATCACAGCCACATGCAGTATTTCAAGATGCTTAGTCTATCCTGTGGAAATAACCTCAGTGATGCACTATTTCTTTATAAACTGGTTAGAACTAAAATCGACTGCCCTAAATTGTTGAATCCAATGGGGTTCAATGAAAAAGTGGTTGTGCGGCCATGAGCTCTTGAGCTAATATACAGTAGATATACAGTACACACTGATTGAAAGAAATACACAAAGCGGTGTTACACAGACACTTTCGCATACGGATTTAATAAAAATCATTTTCAAAACGATACGTTTAATAAGTGCTGTCTGAGACTTTTTGCGTTCTTTTAACGGGTCTCCTAAGTAATTGCCTTTGGGCTTCCTTATTCAGGTCACACCTGGGGTACACTGTAATCAAAGATAAATTGTGTTCAATTCAGGCTATTTTAATCCTTTATTCCATTGTGGTATATTACCATAAGATATACACACACGCACATATTTTCCATGCCTAATATAATAATTTTGTTATTATCAATATTATTTTTACGTTTTTGTTCAACTCATTTTAACGAGCATGCTATTCACCTGATGGTAAGCGATTCGACCGCTCATGGATAGTATTATAGCCAAATAACACTATGATTTACAAATGAATCATTGGTATTCCACTGCGCTCGCCATCCTGAGATATAAAATGTTAAGTCTCAGTATGTCCAGTAGTTACTCTGGCTACAATGTCCTTCAAACTGGAAGACAACGATGCATTTACACTGCTGTTTGTCGGCCAGCCAGGCAGCCTACAGATATCTAACACCCTGAATACCACTAATAATTAATTTAAGAATAATAACGTATACTTTACCCACCATTGCTATTCTCCGAGTACACCAACTTATTAGTCCCTTCAAGATAATTAGGATCTCCCTTCTCTCTGCAGTTGATAAACTTCAATACCCTGTCTTCATCATCAGGGAGACTTATACTGGCTTTTGGACTGGTCCCAGGCTTGCTTGATAGGTAAGGAGCAGACATCACACAAGGATACCTGGAGACTAACTCTAGCTCTGGAAAATAAAGGGTTTAATAAGTTTATTAGAAATCCAACAGCTAACAAAAATTAAATACTTAAAATTACTAAAAGTCAGACTTAACAACTTATATCTCAGGGTAGCAATCGCAGAGGAAAACCAAGCATTGCTTTGTAATTCATGGTGTTCAGACCAACTCTAGCTCTGGAAAATTGGGGGTTTTCTGAGAATGAGACGCGGTGAATCACCTGACGGTAAGCGTAAGATTCGACCATAAATGAAAATGAAAATGAAATTAATTTATTGAATCCATTAAAATGTTCAACATTGTTTAGATTCAGTCATTTTTTGAACTACCACCCAGTTCGGAAAGCGGTTTTCACTAGAGAAGAACGGGCAAGAAACTCTAGTGTTGCTCTTCTAAAAACCAGTTTACAATGTAGTGATTATTACAAAAATTACAAGTTGGTTTAAATCAGAGCAGTTCATTAATAACTTGTTATGATTTGCAAGTAGGATAAACAATCACCCACAGACAATGAGATAATCTTTTTGGCGACCTATAATAACATTGAACAATATTTAAGATTAAAATGCGCTTTGAATCCAATTGATAAATCATTGCGCAATCTTCAATAGTACCCTACCAATGGAATATCCATGATAAATTTTTTGTCCATTAGTAAATTCATGATTCTGGATCTCGCGTTAAAAATTGAATACTCTAATGAAAATAACCCTATTTATTAGTACAGATAAATATACATATGTACTGTATGTAATAGGAACTCACTTTCGTCAGTAAACCAACAGGAGAACATCCTCATGTGGCAGACGCTCATGAAGGTCTTGTAGATACCGTGCTGACACCTCGCGCAGACCATGACGTCACGGCTCGGACACGCCGTCGGACACTCGTCTTGAAACTCGTCGTATTCTGGAGGGAATGAAGATTAATGCAGACTCTCTTCAGGCACAGGGAGTTAACTGCTTATAAGCCTCCCCAAGGATCTTTGTAACAATCAGTGATAATTCTGTTTGTATCTGTGTCAGCCCATATACGTCCCACTGCAGGGCAAGGGTCTCCTCTACAATCAAGAGTACGATTGAGAGGGGTTAGTACAATCCACCACGATTTTACATACCATAGAAACTCAAATATCTATGGTACGTAGGTTTCCTAACGAATGTTTTCCTTCATCGTTATAGTGCGTAGTGAATGACTATCACTATACATATATATCCGAAAAGTCCGAGGTTTGTCTTGGGATTTGGACCCGCGACCACGATGAACATGTAAACAGTCGCGTCTGATCCGTTACCAACAGGCCACCACGCACTATTTACTCGTGCATAACCAACTGGTATCTAAGCATTTAACGACTACGTCTACAACAAGTTCAAGTTACGTTTGTCGCGAGATGTGACAAATACCTGTGTATCACACAAATATTTGTGTGATCCACAGGTATTTGTTTCGGGTCTGGGTGCTTGTGAGAGCGAAAAGTCTCTCGTAGTTCCTGATACCCACGACACAAGACTCGATCTTAGTGTGGGGTCAGGACTATGTATGTGACTGTTGGGTGTATTATTATTATTTTATTATGTCATTAACGGGGACTGGAGTCAAAAATTATCTTCACCGGGGTGACGCCGGGTCGGGCCGCTAATGAATATAGATATGAAACGTTGAAGTTAGTATGTCATGCAGAGTTTTATACTAAGAAATGGGATTCTATCTAAATAACGTAGATGAAGGAAAATAAATACACGCCACAGTCACATACATACTCCCGACCCCAACTTAAGATCAATTATTTGTGTGGGTATCAGGAATTTCGAGACTTTCCTGTCTCACAAACACCCAGACCCGAAACAAATGCCTGTGGATCACACAAATATTTCTATCGGTGCGATTGTACCCACAGCCTCAGCCGGCGTCTAACCAACTGTGCCACGGTGGCTGTCAAAGAGTTAATACTAAGTCGAAAGGATGATGCTAACTAAATACATACAGGCGTGAGTTTATGTATGTATGTATGTATGTAATACATACATATACTCACGTCTTTTCAGAGGTGCAACCAGGACACCCACATTTCGCCTTGTATTTTCCGTCCCCACGATGTTATAGGGGGCGAGCCTATCGCCATATCGGGCACAAATTCCTGACACCCGGCTGATAATGAATAGAAAAATCCAATATCACTTTGCCTGACTCGGGACTCGAACCCGAGACCTCGTCGTTGCTATCATACCGTAGTACAATTGCGCCACTGAGGCACTTATACCATACAAGTAATTTAACTCACCGTTAGGTTCCCGATTACGGGGTCTGTCAGTACTCTTTTCGTGATTAGGCGGTTCGTGCACATCTTGGTGTATGTCAGGTACTTCTGGCGATGCTTCTTCCACTCCTGACTCATTGCCTTCATGTGCAGGCTCTTTTTCCTTCCCCGGCTGCAGGGGAATGATTTCTGGACCATTCCCTGGACCGTCCAGATATTTTTTACCTTTAACCCGTATTTGTACGGAGTCTTCATCGCTTATTCTTGTGTGAACATTAATTTCGGCAGAAATTTGAAAGTCGTCTTTTGGACGTTTAGTAGTTGTTGTTGTTTTTGTTTTTGTCGTTCTTGTTGTTTTTGGCGTTCTTGTTGGTCTTGTGGGTTTCCATCCTTTACCTTTTAGTAATTCTATTCTTTTTGGGTTCAGTTTTACAATATCTGCAAAAGATGAGTTGAACTTTAACTATGTGCATTATGTGTCATGTTATAAGTTCTCACGCGCCCACGTCACTGTCACCTTTAACTTCCGATTCCCCGCGTTTTTTAATGTTTATTTTGTCATTATTTCAATGCTTTATTATGTCCTACGCTCAAAATAATTGAAAAAAAATATGAAAAAAATATATACTTTGCAATAATGACAAAATAAATATAAAAAAACAGGAGGAATCGGAAGATTTAATGACATCGAATTCGGAGGTCGGGAAGTGTGAGTGGTTTTAACGTAACTCAATAAATTTAAATTTAATTAACCTAATAAAAACAACATTCTTTGCCGGACGCCCAATATCTTATCTCTCCCCATGCTTTTTCTTTCTCGCTGTCCTCTCGATGCCATGACCCTGTACGACCATGACCCCAGCGTTGTGGATGTTCATGTTCATCGATTACTTACCATCAGGAGACAGTTGGCTCGTTTGCCGGACCTATACCGGGTATATCAAGACCGCGACCGAAAACGAAGCCGGGTGGTAGTTTTAGTGGTTACAGACACAATGCAACTAAAAATTTCCGAAAATAAGCGACAGATTATTTTTTGCAATTATTTAAAAATCATCGTTTTTACGTGGTAAATTCTTAGTTTTTGCGAAAATAATTATTTAAACCCTTACGTACCATTGCGTCTTTAAAAATAAAAAGGTGTACATCATTATTTAGAAAAAAATGGTATTTTTTCACCCAAAAACGACGAAAAGTAAAAAATTAAAAAAAAAATTGATGATTTTTTTGTAATATTTTTACTTGCATTGTGTTTGATATCACTAATACTATCACCTGGCTTCGTTTTCGGTCGCGGTCTTGATATACCCTGTTTAAAAATAAACATTTTTGAACTTAAACTTCTTTTAATACTTTTGGTTAACGAGGGATTTTTTTAAAATGCGCGCGACTTCGACGTGATGAAGTTAGCTGTTAATTATCTGTCAAAGGAGAATGCCCATTCATGGTATCGGTAAAAAATATCGTTGACCACGATACCGATACTGCTTAAAATTCATTATAGCATTTTTTATGGTTTATAAATAAATAAATAAATACACCCAACAGTCACATATATAGTCCTGACCCTACACTAAGATCGAATCTTGTGTCGTGGGTATCAGAAACTACGAGAGACTTTTTGATCTCACAAACACCCAGACCGAAACAAATACCTGTGGATCACACAAATATTTGTTTCAGTGCGGGGATCGAACCCGTGGCCCCTCGTTCCACAGGCGGCGTCTAACCAACTTCGCCACGGAGGCTGTTTGTCCTTAAACGTTTTCCTGTTTTATCTCGAGCGAGAGATTTTTAAAATAAAGTAATTATTATCACATTTTACAATACGTCAGCCATTACTAACAATGGAGCTACCGGAGGGACTGGACTTCAAGTTCATTTCTCAAAACTCCGGGCCTGGGTCGCACTTATGTTTATTTTTATTGAAAATACTTATATATTTTTCCCTACACAAAAAGTAGGTTTCATCTAGAGACAAAAATCTTCGCAACGATACCAAGTTTCATAGTAAAATGGGCATTCTCTTTAATTATTATTATTTCGACGTAGTTATGAATACTCTAATAGATTGATCCTTCAAATTTACTGAAGGACCTATCCTTAGCTTATAAATCAATTTGTGATAGTTTAAATTTTAAAAGGAAATTTTAAGTTGACATAAAATTTTAGAGGAAAATTTTATTTTCTTCTTTTTAGAGCATTTCAATAAAAACTTTATAAACAAAGTTTTATTTTGCTTTGAATTTATAACTTGATCATGTCGCTTCGCTTATCGGTGTGCGTTCGCATCGTAAAAACATTACACTCATAATTTTTCCAAACGCCCCAAAAGAATAACTTCAAAAAAAATGTAAAATGATACAGATCTGTTATTTTGTTACTTACCGGAGCCCGTGTCTCTTTTAACTCTTTTTGGACCTGTACATAGAACGTATAAATCATTACCATCTTCGACTGCCTCGGTGGCGCTGTTGTACTCATAGTTGTACTACTATAGGATTACAAAGCTGAGCTCTCGCGTTTGAATCCCGGTTTCGGCAAAATTATATTTGATTTTTCAATTCCTTATCAGCTCGGAGTCTAGAATTTGTGCCCGATATGGCGATAGGCTCGCCCTATTACATCGTGGGACGGAACACACAAGGCAAAATGTAGTAATCTGGTACCTCTGCCTACCCCTTCTGGGAAAAAGGCGTGAGTTTATGCATGTATCATCTTCGACAGGAAGACCACTGCTTGTATATAGGCGTCTCCCAAAGATCTACATCGAGCTGTTAGAAGCTGCCCATCGATTTCATGCAATTATAACGTCATCTGTCCACCTTATGACCTCCAAGTAAGATATTATAATATATATTTGTATTGAAATGAAACTATTTTTTACGGATTCCATCGCGATTTGGTAAAATTTTTAATTTTTTTTACTTCCTCACGCTTCGATTTCTTTACAGCTAGTTAATGTAAAATTAAAACAAATCGCGATAAAATCCGTAACAAATAGTTTTATTTCAATGTGTAACATTCGCGTAAATCTAAGAAACCATTACGTTAGAAGGTAATAAATAATAAAGTGAATAGGAAATTGTACTCGCCATTTTTCTTCATTATTTTCTCAATGTTGAGAAATTCTTCATGGCCACAGTGAACCATGTCCTCCACGCTCGCTTCAAGACCTTAGAAAAGAATAACATTTAAAAAGGTTCACAGACCGCTAAATAATAACGACTTAAACTTAAACGACAAATAAGGTAGGTCTCTCGTATGTGAGAGGCCGCCTGGGTAGGTACCACCGCAATGTCTATTTCTCCAACAAACAACAGTGTAAATGCACTGTTGTGTTCCGGTTTGATTTCATTTTAACCAGAGTAACTACTGGACATAATGAGACTAATCTTATGTCTCAGGATGGCGAGCGCAGTGGTAAGCATTGCCTTGTAATTCATGATGTTGTTTTGTTTTGCTACTGTCGATGAGCGGTCGTATCGCTTACCATCAGGCGAATGGCATGCTCGTCTGGTCATTCACTGCAATAAAACGCTATAAAGTTTACCTTAAAATGTATAAAATCCTTAACTTTATTTCTACATACCTTGATGACACTTCATATACTCGAGTTCGCAAGCATTTGCTACTATTATGTAAACAGACTTCTCTTTGTTGGTTATCTTGGCGCAGACAGGCGCGTCGTCGCGAGGACACTGGATGTTCATGCAGTCTTTATTCACTCGTGGTATTATCATCTGGGTGTTACATATTGAAGAGTGTACTGAAATAAATACATACATCCTACAGTTATACCAGGGTATATCAATACTGCGACCGAAAACGAAGCCAGGTGGTATTAGTGGTTGTAAACACAATGCAACTAAAAATATCGCAAAAAAGGGACACAAAATTACATTTGTTTTGCGATTTTTTAGCAGGATTTTTGAGAAAATTACATTTGTTTTGCGGCTTTTTTAGTAGCAGGTCTCTCATATGTGCGAGGCCACCTGAGTAGGTAGTAGTACGCTCGCTTGAAGATCTTAGAAAATAATAACATTTAAAAAGGTTCAGGTAAAGACCGCTAAATAATAACGACTTAGACCTATTACAAAAATGGTGGTGGGTCTCGCATGAGAGGCCGCCTGGGTAGGTACCACCGCTATGTCTATTTCTCCAACAAACAGCAGTGTAAATGCACTGTTGTGTTCCGGTTTGAAGGGCATTGTAGCCTAGTGTAACTACTGGACATAATGACACTTAGCATCTTATGTCTCAGGGTGGCGAGCGCAGTGGAATGCCTTGTAATTCATGGTGTTATTTTTGTTACTGTCCATGAGCGGTCGTATCGCTTACAATTAGGGGATCGGCATGCTCATCTCACCATTCACTACCATAAAAAAAACCTATCGATTCTTGAAGTTTCAAAAATAATATTTACATACATACCCAAAAATAATAAAGAAATAATATATTTCATTATAAAATATTTTTCCGTGTTACATTTCCATAGTTTTTATGAGTTGGGGCATATTATTGTTCAATTTTATGGCATATTGGAACTATAAATTGAGCAACATAAACTATATAGTTTCTGATGTTCGGAATTCGATTAAAGTTGAAAACAATATTTGGTGAATTATGAATGAAGTAGCTAACGAAATTGTTAAAAGTTTTCATGATATAAAAATAAAGGTTTTACATTATTTTTTAGGGAATAATCGTAAGATATTAACAGGTCCAGTGTAATAAAATGTGAAGAGAGAAAAATCATCTATACATATAATACATTTGTAACCAACCGATGTCTGTACATGGATGATAAACGAGAAAAAAAACTACGTTTAAAAAAACCGACTTCAACTACTAAAAAGTATTAAATAACTTAAGAAAGATTTGTTTTAATACACCTCCTATGCAAACCTATACCTTTCATATAAATAAAATACAATTATTTATATGTGCTACCTATTGATAGGTTTGAAATCGGTGCCAAGCCAAATGGAATAGTAGGTACCTACACTCGCCGCACGTGACCTTGAGCGGGATAGCTTTGTCTACAACAGTGTTTTTCAATCTGTGGGTCGCGACCACCTGGGGGCCTTACTCAAGAAGTCGCCATTCATACAGAGTATAGGTGTTCATAATAAATTTAGGTACCAAAATGGAGAAACTCATTAACACAGTCTTCTAAATCTTTAGTCTGTGTATAGCCCACGGGGGTCGCCAGAAGTTCTTAACCTGAAAAAGTGTCGCATATTCAAAAATATTGAAAATCTCTATACTAGTCGAGAACAATGAAAACAACCCAAGCGGACAAACGACGTAGACGGTCGTCTCGAAATATAGTAAAATTTTGATTCGTTGTAACCTAATTTACTATATATTATAGATTTGTATTTGTGCCCTGCAGTGGGACGTATATGGGCTGATATAGATAGATTTGTATAATTTATCTGCTGCACGAAGGTATAGTATATAAGTTCGGCCATGGAAGAAGGCAAGCTGACAGTCTTAGCGCTACTTGACTTCAGTAATGCTTTTAACACGGTCGATTTTGATGTGCTACTTGGCGTACTGTGCTCACTTAACATATCTCCAACAGCGCTTGTTTGGTTTCGTAGTTACCTGTTTGGGCGCCGGCAGCGAATCTGTGTCGATGACAACGTATCATCGTGGTGCTCGACTTCTGCTGGCGTGCCACAGGGCGGCGTGCTATCTCCCCTTCTCTTCGCAGTTTTTATCAACTCCATTACATATAAACTCCGTTCTTTTTACCACCTTTATGCAGATGATCTCCAAATATATTCCCAGGCTCCCTTGCCCCAGTTAAATGATGCTGTCTCGGCCATCAATAAGGACATTGAGCAAATAAGCAATTGGAGTAAAGACTATGGTTTAATGATAAATCCATCCAAAACTCAAGTCATTGTTGTCGGCAGCCCCAGGATGATCTCTAGACTTAACTGGTCACTAATAACACCTGTCATTTGTAATGGGATTACTATTCCCTACAACGACAGTGTAAAAAATCTTGGAATCTATTTTGATAAATGTCTCTCCTGGGGTCCGCAGCTCCGAGAGTTGAGTAGGAAGCTATTCGCCTCGGCTGGGTCCTTGCGGAGATTACGTAATTTTCTACCCATTGCCACGAGATTATCGCTTGCTCAATCCCTTCTTCTACCCATCCTTGATTATGCGGATGCCAGTTATCTTGATATCACTGAGGAGCAACTTAATAAACTTGAGCGTCTTCAAAATTTTTGCATTAGATTTATATTTGGATTACGCAAATATGATCATGTTTCAGAGTTTCGCACCAAGCTCAAGTGGCTACCCATAAGGCTTCGCCGGAATACACACATTCTCTATCTTCTTTTTAACATACTATTTAATCCTCTCTCTCCCCCATATCTCAAAAATCGGTTTGAATTCCTTCATGATTCACATTCAAAGTCTCTAAGGTCATCGGAGAACTTAAAACTGAAAATCCCTGTGCATTCCACTTCTTTTGTAGACAGATCTTTCACCGTACAAGCTGCTCGGTTGTGGAATGCTTTACCGGTAACGGTAAGAAAGGCCAAATCTCTGCCCATCTTTAAAAGGATGGTCAAAGAACATTATTTACAGGTTGACTGAGGATATTAGGGTTGTATACCTTTTCCTCTGTGTAATGTTATTTAATTATATGACCTTTATGTTTGTGTAGATATGTATGTTTATTGTATATATATATATATTTGTATTTATATGTGTATATTGTGTAAGTATATGAATATGGAATATTTATATTATTTGTACACCTGACGCTGCCCCAACTTTCGTTCTCTTTTCTAATATCCATCATATGGTTGTCTGTCAGAAATTGCCTTGAGCGATAAGACCGAAAATTGTACTTTTTTCTGTATAATGTCTTCTTTTCTGTTGTGTTTCTGGTGTACAATAAAGATTTTAAATAAATAAATAAATAAGTTGTTTTTATAATAGTATGTATTCATTAGTACTTAATTCCATTATTAGTTTGTTTTCAAAACAGAGGTACCAATACAAATACTTAGATAATGTAGAGATCAAGAATTTCTATAATCTGTAAAGTCCGCCAACCCGCACTAGGTCAGGTTGGTGGACTCTGGGGCTGGGCTAACCTCTCTGAATGGAGCTCTGTTCTCCAGTCCCAAAGACTTCCTGTCCGAAGTAGACTGCATCCAGCGTCTCCCCATAACTTTCATTAACCACTATTTAACTTGGGATGTACAATGAAGTATAAATAAATTAAAACATGAAAAAATTCAATTACCTATGTTACATAATAGCCATTTCATTTATGATAAATTAAAACTCTGTTTTTAATTGTAATTGAAATCCAAACATCAGCTTTAACGTCTTGAATCGGTCAATTTATTTAGCCAAAAAGCCGTAAAGTTAAACAATAATTCACCAACATTCACAAACTATAAAAACAGAATGTTGCTGAAAATTATTTTATAATGAAACATATTATTCCTGTATTATTTCTGGGTTCGTATCTAGTATTATTTTTGCTACAAATATGGCCAGCGAAGACTGGGACGGCTAGCAAGGGATTTAAATTTGTCCAAAGGATGTTCAAGCTTCATCATCATCAGCCCGTTGCAGTCCACTGCTGGACATAGGCCTCTCCCGCGGTACGCCACAGAGCCCGGTCTGCTGCTTTACGCATCCAGTCGCTGCCCTCTTGTGCAATTCGTCCTGCCATCTGGCCAGAGGACTTCGCACGTTCCGTTTGCCAAGACATAGTTTAAAAACAAATTAATTTAAATTCAAACTTATTTGGTAGGAATACGATATTGATTCCATTGTTTTAAATAGAAACCGCGGCATCGATAAATAGTAAAATACCTTGCGATGAGTTGGAATTGAGGCCCTTAAGGGATCAAAAGGTTCTCGAATTGCACTTAAATATCAGTTGGATAGACGAGTTAATAAAATATATCTATGGCTCCAACGTAAAATGCTCTAACTGCAAAGACCAAATTTTACAGGAGTTAAACAGTTTTAAGTGTCAAACGGTATTTAGATCATATCCTGTAAACTGCTGAAAAGTTTAATTATAGTGGTAAAATTGTGTATTTTTAAGAGTAAGTGATTTTACACATTCGCCTTTTTAAGAAGAAATAGTTTGTATTCATTTCAGTACACTCTTCAATATGTAACAACCAGATGATAATACCACGAGTGAATAGAGACTGCCTGAACATCCAGTGTCCTCGCGACGACGCGCCTGTCTGCGCCAAGATAACCAACAAAGAGAAGTCTGTTTACATAATAGTAGCAAATGCTTGCGAACTCGAGTATATGAAGTGTCATCAAGGTATGTATTTAAATAAAGTTAAGGATTTTATAAATTTTAAGGTAAACTTTATACCGTTTTATTGCAATGAATGACCAGACGAGCATTCCATTCGTCCGATGGTACACGACCGCTCAACGACAGTAGCAAAATCAAACAACATAATGAATTACAAAGCAATGCTTACCACTGCGCTCGCCATCCTGAGACATAAGATGTTAAGTCTCATTATGTCCAGTTACTCTGGCTACAATGTCCTTCAAACTGGGACACAACAGTGCATTTACGCTGCTGTTTATTGGAGAAATACCCAGACGACCTCTCATATCTTCGAGACCTTCCATCATTTTTGTATTAGGTCTAAGTCGTTATTATTTGGCGGTTTTTACCTGAACCTTTTTAAATGTTATTCTTTTCTAAGGTCTTCAAGCGAGCGTGGAGGACATGGATCACTGCGGTCATGAAGAATTTCTCAACATTGATAAAATAATGAAGAAAAATGGCGAGTACAATTTTCTATTCACTTTATTATATTGTTATATAACATAGGTACTAGAATATATTTAATAACTTAATTGGAGGAAGGACTGCCTCGGTGGCATAGTTGTACTACGGTATGGTTACAAAGCTGAGGTCTCGGGTTCGACTCCTGGGTCGGGCAAAGTGATAATGGATTTTCTATTCATTATCAGCCCGGAGTCAGGAATTTGTGCCCGATATGGCGATAGGCTCGCCCCCTACCACATCGTGGGAAGGAAACAAGGCGAAATGTGGGTGTCCTGGTGGCGCCTCTGCTTACCCCTTCTGTTATAATGGCGTGAGTTTATGTATGTATGTATGCTTAATTGAAGGTCATAAGGTGGACGAATGACGTAATAGTTGTATGAAGTCGCTGGATGCTGCTTCTAACAGCTCGATGTGAATCCTTGGGAGACGCCTATATACAAGCAGTGGTCTTCCTGTCGAAGATGATACATACATAAACTCACGCCTTTTCCCAGAAGGGGTAGGCAGTGGTCCTACCAGAACACAAATTTATCGCCTTGTGTGTTCCGTCCCACGATGTAATAGGGCGAGCCTATCGCCATATCTGGCACAAATTCTAGACTCCGAGCTGATAAGGAATTAAAAAATCTAATATAATTTTGCCGGAACCGGGATTCAAACGCGAGACCTCAGCTTTGTAAGCGTACCGTAGTACAACAGCGCCACCGGGGCAGTCGAAGATGGTAATGATTTATACGTTCTGTGTACAGGTCCGAAGAGAGTTAAAAGAGACGCGGGCTCCGGTAAGTAACCAAATAACAGATCTGTATTATTTTTGAAGTTATTCTTCTTTGGGGCGTTTGAAAAAATTATGAGAGTAACATTTTAGCGATCCGATCCACGCAGAAGAAGTGAGCTTAATGATTGAAAAATAAGGATAGCAACAGTCACTGCGCGGATGACTAATACCTCAGTCCGCCCCGTGGCCACGAAAGGGGTCGTCCATTAATCACGTGGGACTTGAAAGGGGATTTAGCAAAAATCACGAAATATCACAATGGTTGGGGCGTAGTAAGATATCACGTGTATTTATTTTTTCTACAATGCGCGATTTCTAAACCGAAAAGCGGCGTGTAGTGTGAACTTGACTCGCCGTTATCAGGCAACGAAAGAAGTCCTCGATTGTACTTTACTTATACCTGTATTGAAAGATATTAAAAAAAAATAAGATTCTTTGTAGGTACTAAAAAATAGACGCGATTTTGGATGGGGGTTAGTCTTAAACCTCACCACGTATCACCTAGGGGGAGGGAGAGGGTTAAAAGTGCTAAAAAAACATCACGTGATTAATAGACGGCCCCAAATCTGGAAAGCAATCCAAACGCCGCGTCGGGAAGATCTGTATCAGCCCATATACATCCCACTGCTGGGCACGGGCCTACTCTACAATCGAGAGAATCGATTGACAGTGGTTAGGCCATAGGCCATAGGCCATAGGCCATAGGCCACCACGCTGGCCTAGTGCGGGTTGGCAAAACGGGTCGGGAAGGTAAAAATGTGAAATTAAATCAAAGCCGCCATAAAATTCGTAAACATTAGTTTTATTTCAATGTTTTTTTTTATACAATAGGTCAAGCAAACGAACTGGTCGCCTGATGGTAAGAGATCCCTGATTATGAACATCCACAACGCTGGACCATGGATGTGTTGCACATCAACTCGGGAGGGGAGCTAGAAGGAAAAAGAATGGGGAAAGATAATGGGTATTGGTCATCCAGCAGTAATGTTATTTATTACTTTAGCTGTAATTTTACTAAGTTAAAGAAATATACAGGGTATATCAAGACTGTGACCGAAAACGAAGCCAGGGGGTAGTATTAGTGACTTCAGACACAATGCAAGTCAAAATTTCGCAAAAAAAATCGACAACTTTTTTTTTGTAATTCTTTACTTATCGTCGTATTTGGGTGATAAATACATAGTTTTCCTAAAATAATGATGCAGGCCTCTTTATTTTTCAAAACTCTATGGTACGTAAGGGTTTAAAATATTATTTTCGCAAAAACTAGGTTTTTACCACCCAAACAAGGTGATTTTTAAAAAATTCTAAAAAAATATCTGTCGCTGTTTTGATGAAATTTTTATTTGCATCGTGTCTGTAACCACTAAAACTACCACCTGGCTTCGTTTTCGGTTGCGGTTTTGAGATACCCTGTATAATGCACGGAAATCTTCAACTCATCCATCTTTTGCAGATTTAAAATTGAACCCAAAAAGATCAGTATATACGAAACGTCCGCGACCTCCGAAACCTCCGAAGCCTCCGAAGTCACCACATCGAGCACCTCTTAAACTTCAAGAAACACTACGACTTCCAAGATTTCCATTTGTGATTCGACCTCCAAGAATTCGACCACCACGTGTTGAACTTCCACCACTTCCATATCGTGATGCTGAAGATCTTTATTTCATAGAAAGACCAGGTAATGGTCCAGAAATCATACCCCTGCAACCAGGGAAGGAAAAAGAGCCTGCACATGAAGGCAATGAGTCAGGAGTGGAAGAAGCTTTGCCAGAAGCGTCTGATATACACCCAGATGTGCACGAACCGTCTAATCATGTAGAGGTTAATGATGGAGCGCATAATCGGGAACCTAACGGTGAGTTATGTTATTACAGGGTGTATCCACACTGCGACCGAAAACGAAGCTAGGTTATTTAGTGATTACAGAGATAATGCAATTAAAATGTCGTTTTTTATTTGCATTTTTTTTAATATCATTGATTACTCTACCATCCCAAACGAAGTTCGAATGTTCGAATGTCGTACGTAAAACTATACGAATGTGGCTAGGAACTCCACAAAATGTTCGAATCCTCTACCTTACGTCGCAACCATACAATATGTTCGGAGTGAATAATAAGTGTCTTCGATAATAGTATTGATTTTTAGAAGTGGAATACTTACTTCGGACGTCGAAAGTACCAAAGCTTATTTTTCTGTGATATGTAAATGCCGATCCGCTAGGCCAGCGTGGAGTGTACTAACCCATCTCAATCGTACTCTCGATTGTAGAGGAGGCCCGTGCCCTGCAGTGGGACGTATAGTGGATACAGATACAGCTCGAATTAGTATTGTTCACTACAATGATGGTGGAAGCCTAGGCCCGTGCCCTGCAGTGGGACGTATATAGATACAGCGCAAATTACTACTGTCGGAGTACGAATAAGAGGAGGCTTATAAGCACTTAACTCCCTGTGCCTGAAGAGAGTCTGCATTAATCTTCATTCCCTCCAGAATACGACGAGTTTCAAGACGAGTGTCCGACGGCGTGTCCGAGCCGTGACGTCATGGTCTGCGCGAGGTGCCAGCACGACATCTACAAGACCTTCATGAGCGTCTGCCACATGAGGATGTTCTCCTGTTGGTTTACTGACGAAAGTGAGTTCCTATTACATACAGTACATATGTATATTTATCTATATTAATAAATAGACTGCCTCGGTGGCGTAGTTGTATTACGGTACGACTACAAAGCTGAGGTCTCGGGTTCGAGTCCCGGGTCGGGCAAAGTGATATTGGATTTTTCTATTCATTATCAGCCCGGAGTCAGGAATTTGTGCCCGATATGGCGATAGGCTCGCCCCCTATCACATCGTGGGACGGAACATACAAGGCGAAATGTGGGTGTCCTGGTGGCGCCTCTGCCTACCCCTTCGGGGATAGAGGCGTGAGTTTATGTATGTATGTAATAAATAGGGTAATTTTCATTAGAGTATTTAATTTTTAACACGAGGTCCAGAATAATGAATTTACAAAGGGACAAAAAACTCATCATGGACTCATTAGTAGGGTAATATTGAAGATTGAGCAATGATTTATCAATTGAATTCAAAGCACCTAATTACGTCATCAGTTTTTGAAGCGTGTTGTTGAGGCTTTTAAAGTGCTTGGTGTCCTGTTGGTAACGGACCAGACGCGGCTGCCAACATGTTCTCGGTGGTCGTGGGTTCAAATCCCAGGGCCCAGCTCGGACTTTTCGGAGTCATGTGTGTGTTGTTAGTCATGACGGTGCAGGATAACATCATGAGGAAACCTGCATACCATAGCGATTTGCAAGAATTTCTATGGTATGTAAAGTCCGCCAACCCTCAGTAAAAAATAATTAATTATTAATTAGTTTAGCTTCTGCATAGATCGGATCGCAAAAACTAATTAACTTTTTTAATTTAATAATTGAAAATTAAGGATATTTAAATTGTAACAGTCACTCAGCGGATGACTAATACCTCAGTCCGCCCCGTGACCACGAACGCTGGAAAGCAATCGAAACGTCGGGAAGTTAAAAAATGTAACAATTAAACCAAATCGCGATAAAATCCGTAAAAATTGGTTTTATTTCAATAAAATCTTTATTTTCCAGAGCTAGAGTTAGTCTCCAGGTATCCTTGTGTGATGTCTGCTCCTTACCTATCAAGCAAGCCTGGGACCAGTCCAAAAGCCAGTATAAGTCTCCCTGATGATGAAGACAGGGTATTGAAGTTTATCAACTGCAGGGAGAAGGGGGATCCTAATTACCTGGAAGGGACCAATAAGTTGGTTTACTCGGAGAATAGAAATGGTGGGTGATAAAGCCATTTTTAGTATTTAAAGTTTTGACATGAATTTTATGTAAAGCATATTTTCTTGGTGGAAGCATATTTTTACCCGACTGCGAAAGAAGGAGGGCTATTTAACAGCGGCCTTCCAGTGCCTGAAGAGAGAAAAGAAATATTTAATAGAAGACATAAAACAATCTTGAAAATAAGATGCATACATAAATTCACGCCTCTTTCCCCTTTATCCCAGAAGGGGTAGGTAGAGGCGCCACCAGGACACCCACATTTCGCCTTGTATGTTCCGTCCCATGTGATAGGGGGCAAGCCTATCGCCATATCGGGCACATATTCCTGACTCCGGACTGATAATGAATAGAAAAACCCAATATCACAATGCCCGACCCGGTATTCGAACCCGAGACCTCAGCTTTGCAGTCGTACCGTAGTGCAACTAAGCCACCAAGGCAGTCAGCTTGAAAATAAATACCGAAATAAGTATAGTCAAATATGTCTGTGATTATTTATTTTTGGAGCTAATTTTTTTTTATTTGTTAGTAATATTTAGATGGCAGTTCCATAAGTGCCAAACACGTAGGATCAACACATATTAGTTTGTGTTACGATTTCCTTAGTTATTTATGTATCTGTATCAGCCCATATACATCCCACTGGACACGGGCCTCCTCTACAATCGAGAGTACGATTGAGAGGGGTTAGTACAGTCCACGCTGGCCTAGTGCAAGGACTTTACATACCATAGAAATTATTACAAATCGCTATGGTATGCAGGTTTCCTCACGATGTTTTCTTCACCGTTATAGTGCGTGATGATTGACTATCAATACACACATGACTGAAAGTTCAGAGGTTTGTCCTGGGATTTCGACCAGCGACCACCGTAAACATGTTTGCAGCCGCGTCTGTTGCGGTTCCAATAGGCCACCAGAGGATAAAACTGAGTATAATAATTATTCTTAATTACAGTGTACCCCAACTGTGACCTGAATAAGGAAGCTCAAAGAATATTAATAAGAAGACCTGCTAAACGAAGGCGAAAAGCCTTAGATAGCACATAATAAATGTATTGTTTTGAAAATGATTTTTATTTACTGGTGGTAGGCCTCTTATACCGGATATATCAAGACCGCGACCGAAAACGAAGCCAGGTGGTAGTCCAGTGGTTACAGACACAATGCAACTAAAAAAATTTCAAAAAGAGCGTCAGATTTTTGGTTTGCGTAAAGCAGCAGACCGGGCTCTGTGGCGTACCGCGGGAGAGAACTATGTCCAGCAGTGGACTGCAACGGGCTGATGATGATGATGATGAATATTTTAAATATCCTCATGTTTGGGAAGTAAATAGGTACCTAGTTTTTGCAAAAAATAGTAATTTTAACCCTAGGTACCATTGCGTCTTTAAAAATAAAAAGGAGTACATTTATTATTTTAAGAATACCATGTATTCCTATTTATCGCCCAAATACGACGATAAGTAAAAAAATACAAAAAAAATGTTAACGGTTTTTTTTCTAATTTTTTTGTTGCATTGTGTCTGAAGTCACTAATTAGTTTCGTTTTCGCTCTTAGTATTCATATACCCTGTATGTATGAGTACTTGTAAAAAGCGTGGGGTGCTTCCAACAATTATTGATTATCATCAAGCACCCTAGATGTTAACCACAAAATGAATGTATTTTCTAATCTCAAACTCCTTAACAATTATTTTTACTTTTTTAGTTGGATCTCTTAATAAAGCGAGGTTTTTAGTTTTAAACTAATGTTTATTGAAGTGAAACTTCTTTATCGGGGTTGGAAAAAATTTTTCGTTACGCGTCACATTCTTCCGTTACGCGCCATCTTTTTTTATTTAGTAAATTAGTACCCACTTCAGTAAGCCACACCCCCAACCGTTTCCAAGCCCCACCCAAAATTTTAAGTCCCACCCACTTTTTTGTAATTTGATCCTTACCCCCCCTCTGGCCTTCCCCCACCCTAAATCCAAAACAGTGCCCAATAGCCTCCCCACGAAACCTCCCCCCCCGCTTACCCCCACCCTAAAAATTTTACCTCACCCCCCTATTCCTATCTCCGCCAATATCCATCGTAGACCCATCGACCCTGGGTTCATTAGAACCGGCTTGGTGAGGCCTACAATCCTGCCCCAACAGAATTCCCGAATTCCCCCTCCACAACTTTCCCCACCCAAAAATATTTTAAGGTGCCCAATAGCCCCCCCCCACGAAACCTAACACCCCCCCCCCGCCCCTACCCCCATCTAAAATTTTTACCTCACCCCCCCTAAACCTATCTCGGCCAATAAATGTCGTGGACCCACCGAGCTTGGTATCCTCGGAACCGTCTCGGTGAGGGCTACAAATTGGCCCCGATAGAAATCCCAAATTCCCTCAAAAATTTCCCCCCTCCTAAACTTAAACTTTATTTAATTTAGCTTTATTTTACCAATTCTGTAAATTTGTAAATAGTAGATCATTTTTCGAAAAATGATGTCATAAAGAAGTTTCACTTCTTACGTGTGTACACTAATACACACACACATTTTTTTTATTTTTTAATACAGGACCTTAAAATTAGAAAGTTGCGCACTAATCTTAATAAACAAAATAATAAAACGAAATTTACAAAATGTTAAAACATCTAGATTATGAGTCCACAGAAAGTCATGTGAATTCTTTTGTACCTGGAGTAATATTTAATTAAATTACGTTTTGCTTTTTTTTTCTATTATGCGCTTTGTGATTCGTATTTACATATACTAATTGTTTTATACTGTCGCCACATTATCTCAACATAGTTTATATACACATATTTATTACTGTAATACTGTAACTTCTTATGTGTATCCAATTCTAAGATTGGTATCCCAAGATACAGGCTGTGTCTAGTTTGGGAACCTCTGGTACCTCTAGAATTTTAAGATCTCATATTTATTTAATTCTAATTAAGTCTGTACCTAATCCTATTTTTTTCAATAAACTTATTTCTTTCATCTGAATATCATCAATTTGTCATAATACATCATTAACTTATACATTTATGTACCATTAATCAATAAATGAGTGTTTGCGTGGAGAAGCCGATTATAAATGCTTTAATTAATATCATAGATTAGCTAAAACTCGCAGAAAGGCAACATTTTCTCTACTGTGGTTTGTTACTGAAATATATTAGAAAACGTAATAAATTATTACACCCAACAGTCATATACATAGTCTTGACCCCACACTAATAGTCTTGTGTCGTTTATCAGAAACTACGAGAGACTTTTCGCTCTCACAAACACCCAGACCCGAGACAAATATTTGTGGGCTTCACAAACATTTGCCTCGGTGCGTGTATCGTAGCCGCTTCGCGTTTTACACCCGGCGTCTGAAAATCCAGCCACAGAGCCTGTCGATTTCTATAGTACGGTTTCTTCAATTTCTATTTAGTTTTAGTCTTTGGCAATTAGTAGTTAATTAGAAATTCCGTGAGATATTTGGTTCACGGTTCACAATTGTGAGTCCACGTACTCCAGTACACAATGAATTGGGGTAAGCAACTTTAGTTTCTTACACTTTCGTTCTACTTAGTAACCACCCTGAGGACTTCAAAGATTAATTCAATTATATAGAAATATTCCTGTAATTACAATTGTTAGCTAGGGTCTATTTTAATAACGCAAGCAATTTTAGTGAGTTTCTAATAGTTCCAATTTAGTTTTTAATCTACAATCAGACCCATTAGAAATAAAGTAAATAACAGGAGTTTTAGCTCATTAAATGACTTCAAGTATATCTATGGCTTTAACCATTAATCTTACTTTCTTATGATGCACTCTATTTGCTAATCTACAAGACTCTGATGAGAACAACCGTCACTGACATAGCAATTCAAGATAAAAAATAATACTGACTTAAATTTCGATGATTTTTATATCAGCCCATATACGTCCCACTGCTGGGCACGGGCCTACTCTACAATCGAGAGAACCGATTGAGAGTGGTTAGGCCATATAGTCCACCACGCTGGCTTGGTACGGGCTGGCGGACTTACATACCGTAGAAATTCTTTAAAATATTTTGATATAAGATTTAACTGTCATTAATTATTAAATCATTAATTTGTTTAAATGCCATCTTTGTTTCAGCAATAATATTTCTAACGATGCAAATTGGAGTTGTTTTATCAAAAGCAATTGAAGATAGATGCAACTGTAGTAAGACTGAGAGAGTTAAAATCATTGTTATTAAAGTTAAAGATGACCATAATTTAAAACCATTTAATAGCAACTTTAAAATGTACAAACCAGACGATACGCTTAGAAAAGATATTAAGGATACAACTAAACTAATAGAGGAAGAAAACAACGTTAATAATAATAAGAATTGTGTTAAATGTGATAATGGTACTGTGTTAGAAGATACCGTGGCTCCTAATCTTTCATCAATAGATAGAAATGCAACTTTCAGTTCAGAAGAATTTCATAGCAAAAATGTTGAAGACGTAACAGGTGATACCAGTGATAGCTTAAGTAGAACGTCAGTAAATGCACCCCTAAATGAAAATAGAAGAATTAGTGAAAATAAAGATGTCGGTAACAGCTTAAAGGACAATGTAAATGAGGTTTTTCCAACACCAAATTATAAGGATGATGATAGTTATACAAACTTGGAAACATCCGCAATACCTCATACATCTAAAGATATTAATAAGTCAACTGAAGATAATATTAGTGAAATAGACCCGGAAACCCGTTTGGATAGATTAAATGATTCTGAAGATGTTAATACGGATACGTATGATGTAAATGATGATATTAGTACTACATCTAATGATGATAATATTGATAATGATACAAACTTAGACATATCTACAATGATAAATACTGTTATTATTAAACCAACAGAAGATATTGATAATGAAAATGAAACCCAAAACTACTATGACAGATTAAATCTTTCACAAGATTTCACAGCTGATAATGCCACGGAAGAACAGAATTACGTAATCAACGAGCCTGAAGGTCTTTTAAAAGAAGAAAACACAGCAATCACTGAAACGCAAAGTATAGAAAAAACAACAGCAACAAAGGACAAAAATACTGATCTACAAACGGACATTTTTCAGTTAGAAAAGCCGAGATTGAGTTTAAATGAGACAATTGGACAAGACCATTTCATAAAAATAAGCACAAGTAACACAACGCAGAATGAAAATAAAATAGATGTAGTTTCTATGCTGAACGGTAATTTGACCGTCATTGATAATGAAAGAGAATCGCTAAAGGAGGATAAAGAAAGAATAAACAAACCAACGAATTCACAGGAAGATGTTGATTCAGATGGAAGCAATGAAGAGTCCTTGAATAGTCACGAATTTAATGAAAATATTGAAAGTAAATCTAAATATATAGAACCTCTTAGTCCACGATCTAATTTTAGTTTCGATGATAACATTGAAAAGGCTTTAATCCATGAAGAAATAAAAAAAAATGAAGTTCATACAGAGAGTAATACGAATATGGACCTAGAAGACAATCAGACTATTCAGGATACTGTTGTTAGTGAAACAGTATTAGAATTATCTACTATCTACAGTTTACTACAAGAAACTATTAATAAAAATCACAACTATACAACAGACAATGTAGATGATCTTAATATAGAAGACGAAGGTAAATCAAGCAATCAATTACCTCCATTAGTGAATGAAACTTGGTATAAAGAAGAGTCTAATCAAATACAAAGTAATATATCCAATAAAAAGGATTTAGAGGCAGTAAATACTATCAAGAGTTTGGTAGAAGATACTACAACGTATACAAATCCCAATTTCGTAGAAATAATTGCAAAACAACACAACGTTACGCAAACTGTTGGATCGAAACGTAACAGTACACTAGATGACTTAATTAATGAAGATATTACAAAAGATCAGCTAAGTAACAATCATGAAACAAATCATGATGGTTTGCTAAATAGTATTATGAATGAAGAAAGTAAGCAAGGCGTAGAAGAATTAAATAGTGTTTCTAAACACTCAAAACTTGAAAATGTTGATTATAAACAAAATTATACAATTAATGAAGCAGTACATCAACGTTCTAATTTATATAATAACGAAAATGAAAATATCGAAACTAATATGCCTAGAAACGCACTTGAATATGTCCAAACACGTATGAATAATATTTCGGACATTAAAAATGAAGTTCAAAATACAAATAAAACTACTATAAAATCAAATACCCCTAAATCAGAGACAGAAGACATAAAACAAGAACTTAAAACAACGGATGCTCCTTATTTATCTGTAAATTCAGTAAATACAAAAGCTGATTCAAATGCGTTTAATAAAAAGTTAGATATTGAGTCGAGTACTACTCATATTTTAATAGACAGAAAACTTATAAGTGAAGTAAACAACGAAGATGAAGAAGAAGACCTTAATATAAATATTTCTAGTCTCAACAAGCCAATAAAAGAGACAAAAGAAATTGAAGATATCTCTAAAAACTTAGAGGAAAGTCAACACAAACACATGGATGAAGTCAAAGAAAACATTACAAAAGATTTACCCAAAAATCAACAAATATATAATTTTGAGTCAGAAGAAACAGACAATTTTGAAAAAGACGTAACAGATGTATCTTTTACTAGGAATGGTGAATTAACAACTATTTCACCTGGAGAAAGAATGAAAAAAGGTCAGAAACTTGAAAATAAATTACTTCCACTATTCGCAGATGGTCGACCAACAAATGCATTACACAATAATCGTAGACTTGCGAAAGAAAATTGTTTTGAAAGTTATGAAGCTACTGAACAGCCTAATAAAAAACGTAACGTACAAAAAACCATTGAAAATGCCGTACCACCAAGTTATTCGAAAAATAAACATAAATTACTTTTTAGCGATACGCAAAAATCTATAAATGATATGGTTTCGCAAAGACAATTTAAGAACAGCAATTCGCCAAGACGATTTTATAACCCCACTATTCGAAATAACAGAAATGTCTTAAATCTACCGTATTTGGCTAGAAATATGCCTGCTTCTTATTCAAATACATTTAATAAATATAATACATTAGGTTTAAATACATTTAGAAACAACAATGATATTGTTAACTTAAAAAATGACGGTAATGATTTATATAGAAACGGAATTCCCGCCAAAATTCCAGATTTAAGAAATTTCGGTATAAGAGATATTAATTTCAATGTTTATAATAGGCCTGTGTTTATATATTTAGTTCAGTAGATATTTTAATGTCTGTAAAACGACTAAGCCTATATTTAAGAAGTCGATATCGGCCAGCCAAATGCGAATGGATCGCAAGACATTCCGTACTCTTTTAAATGTAGAATATCAAAACATTGGTTATCTGATCGACTACATGTATAGTTTGTAATATTTTTTATAAATATAAGCCTATAAAAATTTCCATTTTTTTCTTAATTTTATACCTAGTGTACCATATTCCATAATTGCTCATTGTTGAACATTTTCGGTAGGTAATCGGGATTTCCATTGAGAGGATTTAGATTTCTGGCCATATAGTTCACCACGCTCGCCTAATGCAAGTTAGCGGACTTTACCTACAGAAACCATGTTTAGATCCCTGACATACCGGGTATATCAAGACTGCGACCGAAAAAGAGGCCAGGTAGTAGTTTTAATGCTTACAGATACAATGCAACTAAAATGTTCTACAAAAAGAGTCGATTTATCGGCAGATAGGTAAAAAATTCCAAAAATATGTTTTGGTGATAATAGTTTTACCTAAAATATCATGTACACCCTTTTGTTTTTAAAAACGCAATGGTAGGAATGGATTTAATTTATTATTTTAGCAATAACTATGTATTTACCACTCAAATAGGATGATACTTAAAAAAAAGTAAAGCATAATTGTCGGTTCTTTTCTTGAAATTATTGTTGCATTGTGTCTGTAGCCACTAAAACTACGACCTGGCTTCGTTTTCGGTCGCAGTCTGAATAAACCCTTTACAACACACCAATACACTAAAATAAAACATTCAATACATTTTAATTCATAACAATTCCATTCTTCATTTTTACATTTTCATCTTCACCCTGATCGAAATATCTCCCATTAATTTTGAGTCTTTTCTCTGAAACTGTTTTCTTTTCTTCCCCACTGCCACTTAATTTCGTTCGTCCATCGTCTGTATCAGAATATTCAGGGTTGTCTCCATCTTCATCAGAACCATCTTGGATGTCATCTTCGGGGTGAAATGGATTGTTATAAGCCCGTGCGTATCTGGGGTCTTGGGTTTTTGAAATGGATGTTGAGTTGGTCGACAGTGCTGTGGATACAACTGTATTAACGATATTAATTTTATAGGTTGTTAATAAAGCATCTTTTTTATTGTTGCAATGTATGGCGAGACGAGCTGCTATTCGCCTGATGGTAAGCGATACAACCGCTCATAGACAGTAGATAAAATAACACCATGGATTACAAAGCAATACTTGGCACTCCACTGCTTTCGTCATCCTGATACATAAGATGTTAAGTCTTAATTTACAATTTTTGATTTAAGGTCCGTTATTTTAATTAATAAATTGAATATATAAGCGATAAATACAGTGAAAAATATGTAAGAATGCACCAATGAAAATATTTCTCTAAAATGTTGAAATTATTCATCGATTTGATAAATAGAGGCTAGAATAAAGTTATCTTTATGACTTCGTTTTTTTTTAACACTTTTATAAACACGTACATATGTATTACATATATGTATTTAAATGAATAAATACACCAAACAGTCACATTACACATACCTACGAATATGTGAGAAATATGTAAGAATGCACCAATGAAAATATTTCTCTAAAATGTTGAAATTATTCATCGATTTGATAAATAGAGGCTAGAATAAAGTTATCTTTATGACTTCGTTTTTTTTTAACACTTTTATAAACACGTACATATGTATTACATATATGTATTTAAATGAATAAATACACCAAACAGTCACATTACACATACCTACATAGTCCTGATTCCACATTAAGATAACAAAGTCTTGAGTATCAGAAACTACGAGAGATTCTTCGGTCTCACAAACACTCAGACCCGAGACAAACATTTTTCTCGGTGCGGGGATCGAACCCGCGGCCTCTCATTTCACAGCTGGTGTCAACCAACTACGCCACGGAGGCTGTCAATACATGTATGCACTTAATATCACGCAATAAGCATCTATAAACACACTGTTGTTCTATATAATTGGTATAAAATAGCATTAAGAAATTAAATAACTAGTTAAATAAAAAAAAATCAAAATGTCCCTGGATATAGGCCTATTTCAACAAGTCACTGTTTATATCTTTGAATGACCTATGTTCAGTGGTAGACTTCTAGTGGCTGAAGGCATTCTCCAAGACATAATTGTAATAAAAAAAAAGTAGATTCATAATACAAAACGTATAGCACTTACAAAGTATGAGTGAAATCCTTATCATGACTTTCTCATTTTATTGCGCTCACATTAACTATAGATGTATATGTTGTTTAAAATATGCGTGGTTCCGTATTTTCATAGCATAGATCATTCAGGATTTATATATGAGGGAACACCGCGAGCAAAATAGCTAGTAGCATAGAAAGCTAAGAACCACGCTTTACTAAAAGACCCAACTTAAAAGTTAAAATTATTAATTGTGAGTCAAAGATTTAAGATAATGGAGTCAATTATTGGACGTAATGAGACTTAACATCTTATGTCTCGGGATGGCGAGCGCAGTGGAATGCAAAGCACTGCTTAGTAATTAATGATGTTGTTTAGTTTTTGCTATTGTCCATGAGTTATATTGCTTACCATCAAGCGAATGGCGTGTTCGTCAATAATTTGTGCCCGGTATGGGGATAGGGTCAGCCCCAAAAATAAATAAAAAATAAATAAATAATGGGACCGAATACACAGGGCGAAATTTGGGTGTCCTGGTAGCATCTTTGCATACCGCTTCTGGGAAATGCATGAGTTTATGTATGTAACTATGTACGTACGGATTCCTAACATATTTATCGTTATTGCTCGAACGGCAATTTTCCAGTTATTGCGCATGAATTTAAAAACATTGAAATGTTTTCCAACTATATGTTTATTTTGTAAGTTTTATCATACATTATAGATTATTCTTATATTCCAGATACCCAAAATTAGCTGTCACTGGTGGTTGGTCGCTCATATGTGAGAGGCCGTCTGGGTAGGTACCACCGCAATGTCTATTCCTCCCACCAAACAGCAGTGTAAATGCACTGTTGTGTTCCGGTTTGAAGGGTTTTGTAGCCAGAGTAACTACTGGACATAATGAGACTTAACATCTTATGTCTCAGGATGGTGAGCGCAGTTGGATGGAAAGAATTGCTTTGTAATTCATGGTGTTTGGTTCTGCTACTGTCCATGAGCGGTCGTATCGCTTACCATCAGGCGAATGGCACGCTCGTCTTGCCATTCATGGCAATAAAAAAATATGTCTAGCAGAGTTATCAAATCAGTCTTATCTTTGTGGGGTTAAAACAGTATTCTATTTTTATACTTTTACCTAATGTCAATATAATTCCAGTTTATATAATAGAAGAAGGAAATCTTAAAGTAACAAACGATACTGCTAAGCAGGTGTTCAAGAAATTATTGTTGAACAGCTACATAAAGTATAGAAATAGTCAAGCGAGTAACCAAAATGACAAGCGACCAGAAGATAATGGAAAATACGACCAAATAAAAAGGTTGGAAAGTCAATATAAGAACCAGGAGTTAAAGAGTCAAAGTGAAATTTCTAATGTATTTAATCAAAGCATTGAGCCGAAAGGGTCTTATGGCCAAAGTGATAAGTCTAAAGGGGCGTATAATCGAAGAGAGAAGCCGAAAGGGATGCATAGTCAAACCAACAAGCGAAAGGAAGACTACAATCAAATTAGGCCTAAAGAAGTAAATAATCAAAAAGGGAAGCCGAACAGGATAAACAGTCAAAAAGGGAAGCAGAAAGGGGCATATAGCCAACGCGACAAGACGAAAGGGTTTGATAGCCAAGACGACAAGCCAAAAGGAGTTATCAACCTATCCGACAAGGTAGAAGACGTTCATAACGACCAATATCACCAGGTACTACATTATTATAATATGCTTTACAGATTTACCAACATAATTTTATTGAGTCAGATATGGCGATAGGCTCGCCCGCTATCAAATTGTGGGACGAAATGTGAGTGTCCCTGTAGCACTTCTGCCTACCCCTACTGGGAAGAAGCCTGAGTTTATGTATGTGTACATATTATTAGATACAGCGTCGGACGTTGTACTGCCTCGGTGGCACAGTTCTAAGGTGCGATTGCAACGCAGAAGTTTCCCAAGGCACTTCCCAGGGCAAAGTGATGTTGGATTTTTCCATTCATTGTATATCAGGCAGAAGTCAGAAATTCATGCCCAATTTGGCGATAGGCTCGCCCTCTATCACATCGTGGGAGGAAACACACAAGGCGTAATGTGGGTGTGTAGCACTCTGCGTACAATCACCGGCACGGTTCTTGAGCGTTCGACGACAGAGTGGGGATTACTTTGCGCATAATGTCGCGTAGTGAACCAATCACAGTGGTGCACTCGCCCCCCGTCCTTCTTCATACCGCTAAAGAGACCCAAAAATTGACTTCTACGACGACTCCATTCGTGTCGATTTAAAAAAAACAATAAAGAAACTATTTTATCAACAGACTAGCACAACAAGGAAAAAAGTGGACGTAAACGAGATAATTCGAAACATATCCATGTCAGGAATTATTGACGACTTGACGCAGCGATTGACCGACAAAATCATGATGAGATTGACGCAAAGTATCGACGATTTGAAGGTCAAAGGTGACTCTTTGGAAAGGATCGAAGTTGTGTTGGACTCCGCTAAGGTTATTAAGCAAAGAATGATAAATGGAAGGGTGTATTAACTTGTCTTTGATTCAAAATCCTATTTAATAAACATATTATACAGGATTACAAAAATAAATACACCCAACAGTCACATACATAGTCCTAATCCCACACTAAGATCGGTCTTGTGTTGTGGGTATCAGGAACTACGTGAGACATTTCGGTCTCACAAACACCCAGACCCGAAACATATATCTGTGGTTCACACAAACATTTGTCTCGGTGCGGGGATCGAACCCGCGGCCTCTCGTTTCACAGCCGGCGTCTAAACAACTGCGCCACAGAGGCTGTCGATAATAATCGTTAGAATTTGCAAAATGTATAGAACAGCTGACTTTCGTTTCTCGATATCAGGATTGGTCCCATAGCAAAAGTTGTTCGTTATGATGAGTTTAGCATACCCCTTACACTTTGATATACCCTTAATGGCTAACCCTATAGGCTCGCCCCCTATCACATCGTGGGACGGAACATGCAAGGCGAAATGTGGGTGTCCTGGTGGCGCCTCTTCCTACCCCTTCGGGGATAAAGGCGTGAGTTTATGTATGTATGACTAACCCTGTATAAATAATACACCTAACCTCTTCTCATCCTTTTTGCTTCCCACTCCCGATGTGATGTGCAGCACATCCATGGTCCAGCGTTGTGGCTGATCATGTTCAGTGGTCCTGCAACCTGTTTGCTCGGTTGCAGGACCTATTGAATAAAAAAAGTAAAAAAGTTTCTAACCTCACTGATACCAAGTCTTGTGGAGATTTTTTTTTTTTTGTTATTAGAATCGCTGCTGAGTGTTGTGACTGAGCATGTCGGGTGAATTAACCGGCAAAGGGTTAGGGTCTCGCTATATGATACAACCCGCCTGGCGTAGGTATTAGAAACTAGCTTTTAATAAGCCAGCCCATATCTCAAACTGTAGGGCACGGTCCTGTACAATCAATAACTCGATTGAGAGGGGTTAGGCCGCCCGGGTTGTAGAGTTCACCCCGCCAGTTCTAATCTTGTTCAGTTGTCGCTATCTGGGATACCAAAACCGTAAAGATATATTTTAAAATAAAAAAGGCAAATACAAATCAGATAATATTTATTCACATAAATTACAATTAAGAAAAACTTATTTCAAAATAAAAAATATATAATCTATACCGGGTATATCAAGACTGCGACCGAAAACGAAGCCAGGTGTTAGTTTTAGTGGTTACAAACACGATGCAAATAAAAATTTCGCCAAAAAAGTGATATTTTTTTTTTATTTTTTAAATAATCATCATGTTTGTGTGGCAAATACCTAGTTTTTGCTAAAATACTAATTTAAACCCTTACGTACCATTGCGTGTTTAAAAATAAAGAGGTGTACATCTTTATTTTAGGAAAACTATGTATGTATCACCCAAATACGACGATAAGTAAAACATTTCAAAAAAAAAGTTGTCGACTTTTTTTGCGAAATTTTTACTTGCATTGTGTCTGAAGTCACTAATACTACCACTTGGCTTCGTTTTCGGTCGCGGTCTTGATATACCCTGTATATAGAAATCTAGTTGATACATTAGAAAAAGTGCCCAACAAAGGATTTGGCATAAATTTAACACCTATCACATCAAGAGTTAGTACATTCATATATATATTTATAGTTAAAAGTTATCGAAAGGTTTGTATCATTCCAACGACTTTTGAATTCAGTTTGAGGGAAGAACACAAAACATTCGATAACTAACATAGGTTTTAAAACTGTCTATGAATAAAGCCGAGAGTATATGATTACAATATAGTTGAATAAACGTAAAGCAATGAAAGACTAATAATTTTATATATTTTTAGGAATTTCAATCAATATGGAATTACAATAATGTAACATTACGATTATCGATTGCCAGAATCGATATAAACGATCGATTATATTTAAAATCGAGTGAAAAACAGCTCTAAGTCTATTTTTACCATGACAAATTTTAAATCAAATGACAGTTTTGAAAAAAAAATATTCAACTTTATTCTAAACCATAGACCACGGGCTTTGTGAGATGGAGTATACAGGGCTTATCAAGACCGCGACCGAAAACGAAGCCAGGAGGTAGTATTAGTGATAACAAACACAATGCAAGTAAAAATTTTACAAAAGAAATCGTCAATTTTATTTTTGTTATTTTTTACATTTCGTCGTATTTGAGTGATTAAACATAGTTTTTCTAAAATAATGGCGTACATCGCTTAATTTTTAAACACGCAATGGTACGTTAGGTTTTAAATTACTATTTTTGCAAAAACTAGGTATTTACCCCTCAAAAACGACGATTTTTAAAAAATTTAAAAAAAATCCGTCGCTTATTTTGCAAAATTTTTAGTTGCATTGTGTCTGTAGCCGCTAAAACTACCACCTGGCTTCGTTTTCGGTCGCGGTCTTGATATACCCGGTATAAGAAAACAATACAATCGTATTAATACATAATAATACAAGACAAGTGACATACGTAGTCCTGACCCCACTAAGATCAAATCAGAAACTACGAGAGACTTTTTCACACAACACCCAGACCCGAAACAAATACCTGTGGATCACACATTGATTTAAAAACTAAGGATAGACCCTTGAGTACAATTGTAGGATCAATAATATGGCCGGGAAAATCGCGCCATCTATTAGAGTATTCATAACGTCGAAATAATAATTAAGTAGTATGCCCATTTTACTATGAAACTTGGTATCGGTGCGAAGATTTTTGTCCCTCGATGAAACTTCCTTTTTTGTGAAGGGAAAAATATATATTTTTATTAAAAATAAACATAATTGCGACCCAGGCCCGGAGTTCTTGGAGAAGTGAACTTGAAGTCCAGTCACTCTGGTAGCCCCATTTGTAGTAATGGCTGACGTATCGTAAAATGTGTTGATAAAATTACTTTATAAAAATCTATCGCTCGGGAAAACAGGAAAACGTTTAAAGACAAACCATAAAAAATGCTATTCTGAATTTTAAGCAATATGGTTATCGGGGTCAAAATATTTTTCACCGATACCATGATTGGACATTTATCACCCAAATACGACGATAAGTATTACTCGTCGGAAATATCTGTGGACCTGAATAATTAACGTCATTGGAACAAAAGTTCAGCAAATTCAAAATATAGGTTAAACAAATTGAATAAAAATAGAAAAACTAATAAAAAATAGAATTCGCATCCATCTCAAAACGTTTTTAATGTAAAATAACATAGTAGATAGGGGAACACAAAAACATTAAATGTGAACCGCATTCCAGCTAGGTTCACAGATATTTCCGACAGGTTATAAAACATTACAAAAAAAAAAAATCATTTTTGCGATATTTTTTGTTGCATTGTGTCTGTAACCACTAAAACTACCACCTGGCTTCGTTTTCGGTCGCGGTCTTGATATATCCTGTATGTCAATGATCACACAAATATTGTCCGTGTTGGGATCGTCGCGACCTCTTGTTTTACAGTCGTGCCTATGTTACCGTTTCAGATATGTTGGAAACACTAGAATCATTCTCAAGCTTATATATAACTCCTTCAATACTTATATACTGATCTCCATCATGCTCTATAACTTCAAATTGCTCAGTATGCTCCTCAACTTTCGTCTCCTCTTTAATTATTTTCTCTTTAACTTTCTCCCTTTTAACCCCCTTCCTCCCCCCTCTCTTCGCTACAGATAACTCCGGCTTATCAATCACTACATAATCTTGTATATCTTCAATCACTTCTGAGGTTTGGTGCAAATAATCGGTTAATTCCAAATTTATTGATTTGAAAGTAGACGGGTCTAAGAGGCTCACATTTAATTTCATGTGAGGGTAGACGCGCAATTTGAACTGAGCTTTCGCGTCCAATCTGGGTATAACGACATCAGCATTATGGACTTTTGTTGCATGATTCTTCATGAAATCGCCGTGAGAGAATTTCTCCGAGCATAAACCGCATTCGTACGGCTTCACTGGACCATGTTCCTGATGACAAAAATATATAAATGTAGGATTCGAATGTTACGATAAATATGAGTAGAATGACTGCCTCGGTGGCTAGTTGTATTACGGTACGGTTACAAAGCTGAGGTCTCGGGTTCGAGTCCCGGATCGGGCAAAGTGATATTGGATTTTTCTATTCATTATCAGCCCGGAGTCAGGAATTTGTGCCCGATATGGCGATAGGCTCGCCCCCTATCACATCGTGGGAAGGAACATGCAAGGCGAAATGTGTGTCCTGTTGGCGCCTCTGCCTACCCCTTCGGGGATAAAGGCGTGAGTTTATGTATGTATGTATGTATGAGTAGAATGAAACGTCAGACGAATGACTGATATAGAACGTAGTTTATGTGAAAGAGATACCGAATGGAAGTACTAAGGAGTAAGAGAGTAAGACGATGAATGATTAAGATGTTAAGTGTGAAAGGACGGAATAAAAAAAAAACTACGTTTAAAAAACCGACTTCAAGTACTAAAAAGTATAAAATAACTTAATAAAGATTTAATTTAATACACCTCTTGTGCAAACCTATACCTTTCATATCAATAAAATACAATTATTTATATGTGCTACCTATTGATAGGTTTGAAGTCAGTGCCAAGCCAAATGGAATAGTAGGTACTTAAGCTCGCCACGCGTGACCTTGAGGGGGATAGCTTTGTCTACAACAGTGTTTTTCAATCTGTGGGTCGCGACCACCTGGGGGCATTACCCAAGGGGGTTGCCAGAAGTTTTTAACCTGAAAATTTTTGATCCGTTGTAACCTAATTTATATATTATGGATTTGTATAATTTGTCTGCTGCACGAAGGTATAGTATTTAAGTTGTTTTTATAATAGTAGGTATTCATTATTACTTAATTCCATTATTATTTTGTTTTCAAAATAGAGGTGTTGTGTGCTCGTCACACAATACGCAAACCAAAATGTCCTTTTCAGGGCCACAAATATATTCATATATAAGCATAATATAGGTTAAATATAACCATATTCAGGTATTAATATTATAAATATATATATTTGTCGTAAAGTTTTCATCTGTTTCACATAAATGCACATTGCTTATAGGATTATTTATGTAGGTTAATCTTTAGCGTAAAAAAATCTTTACTAAGCTGTATAATATTAAGTTTTATTTTGTTTAAGGCTTGGCACCGACTTCAAACCTATCAATAGGTAGCACATATAAATAATTGTATTTTATTGATATGTAAGGTATAGGTTTGCACAAGAGGTGTATTAAATTAAATCTTTATTAAGTTATTTTATACTTTTTAGTACTTGAAGTCGGTTTTTTAAACGTAGTTTTTTTTTATTTTTTACTTTTTAGTGTGAGCTAAACTCAATTTTCGTTAACAACGCTCATAAGAGCAAAACGCCTACAGTAACTTAATTTTCTCACCCTCCTCCTCACCCCCACCACTTCTTCTGCCTCACTATAGTTCGACGTTAATACTGAACCTGTTAAAAAAGAACTATTGGAAACCTACTCAATTTTGAGAAGTTCTACTGTCTAGGTCCGAAGATATTCATCAGGCCTTCACCAATTTTTTATGGGACCAAATGACAACTATTCTACATCAAACTAAAGAAGAATAACTAAGAACAGTTCAAAGCTGCCGAAGATATTGAGTATTTACATGCATATTAATGGAAACTTACTCAATTTCGAGGAGTTCTACTCTCCAGGTCCGAAGATATTCATCAGGTCTTCACCAATTTTTTATGGGACCAAATGACAACTATTCTGCATCAAACTAAAGAAAAATCACTAAAATCGGTTTAAAGCTGCCGAAGATATTAAGTATTTACATGTAAATTGATGAAAACTTACTCAATTTTGAGGAGTTCTACTCTCCAGGTCCGAAGATATTCATCAGATCTTCACCAATTTTTTATGGGACCAAATGACAACTATTCCGTATCAAACAAAAGAAAAATCACTAAAAACGGTTCAAAGCTGACGAAGATATTAAGTATTTACATTATTTTCATTTTCTCGCCCCCCTCCTCACCCCCACCCTTTTATCTCTACCTCACTAAAATTTGACTTTAATACTGAACCTGTTACAAAAAGAACCATTGGAAATCTACTCAATTTTGAGGAGTTCTACTGTATAGGTCCGACGATATTCATCAGGTCTTCACCAATTTTTTATAGAACCAAATGGCAACTATTCCGCATCAAACTAAAGAAAAATCACTAAAATCGGTTCAAAGCTGCCGAAGATATTAAGTATTTACATGCATATTAATGGAAACTTACTCAATTTCGAAGAGTTCTACTCTCCAGGTCCGAAGATATTCATCAGATCTTCACCAATTTTTGATGGGACCAAATGACAACTATTCCGCATCAAACAAAAGAAAAATCACTAAAATCGGTTTAAAGCTGCCGAAGATATTAAGTATTTACATGTAAATTGATGAAAACTTACTCAATTTTGAGGAGTTCTACTCTCCAGGTCCGAAGATATTCATCAGATCTTCACCAATTTTTTATGGGACCAAATGACAACTATTCCGTATCAAACAAAAGAAAAATCACTAAAATCGGTTCAAAGCTGCCGAAGATATTAAGTATTTACATGCATGTTAATTTTCTCACCCCCTCCTCACCCCCACCCCTTTTTCTCTACCTCACTACAATTTGACTTTTATACTGAACCTATTGTATAAAAACCATCGGTAACCTGCTCAATTTCGAGGAGTTCTACTCTCTAAGTCCGAAGATATTCATCAGGTCTGCACCAATTTTTTATGGGACCAAATGGCAGCTATTTTGCATCCAACTAAAGAAGAATTACGTAAATCGAATTAGAAATCTCAGAGTAATCGGTGAACATACATAAGAAAAAAAAAATTACGAATTGATAACCTCCTCTGAAGTCGGTAAAAAGAGAAAAGTTTGGAAGACGATAGAAGACGAGAACGACGAAAAGACGAATTAAATATAATAATACTAAAGAATATCAGAACAATCTTCGTTTGATTTTGACCCGACACAGAAATATTCCCATATAAATATATTTATTTATAAAATTAAAATAAATAAATAAATACACCCAACAATCACATACATAGTCCTGACCCCACACTAAGATCGAGTCTTGTGTCGTGGGTATCAGAAACTACGAGAGACTTTTCGGTCTCACAAACACCCAGACCCGAAACAAATACCTGTGGATCACACAAATATTTGTTTCGGTGCGGGGATCGAACACGCGGCCTCTCGTTTCACAGCCGGCGTCTAACCAACTGCGCCACGGAGGCTGTCAAACCCAAAAGTTAAATACATAGTCCTGACCCCACACTAAGATCGAGTCTTGTGTCGTATCAGGAACTACGAGAGACTTTTCGGTCTCACAAACACCCCTCGAGACATGTACGTGTGGATCAATATTTGTCTCGGTGCGGGGATCGAACCCGCGGCCTTTCGTTTCACAGGCGTCTAGCCAACTGCGCCACGGAAGCTTTCAAAATACAGGGTATATCAAGACCGCGACCGAAAACGAAGCCAGGAGGTAGTATTAGTGATATCAAACACAAAGCAAGGAAAAATTTCTCAAAAAAAATCGGCAATTTCTTTTTTGTAATTTTTTACTTATCGTCGTATTTGGATGATAAATACATAGCTTTCCTAAAATAATGATGCAGACCTCTCTATTTCTAAACACTCAATGGTACGTAAGCGTTTAAATTATTATTTTGGCAATAACTAGGTATTTACCACCCAAAAAAGATGATTTTTAAAAAATTCAAAAAAAATCCGTCGCTGTTTTTGCAAAATTTTTACATTGTGTCTGTTGCCACCAAAACTACCACCTGGCTTCGTTTTCGGTCGCGGTCTTGATACACCCTGTATATGTATTATTAATTTCAAGTAAAATTCAAGTTACCACTCTATGCCCATATACGTCCCATTACAGGCCTCCACAATCCAGAGTACGATTGAGAGGGGTTAGGCCGTATAGTCCACCACGCTGTATACATACCATGAGAATATGATCCCGGCAGTTAGACATCCATTTATACTTCTTTGGGCATAGTGCACATATGTACGGACGTGACGTATGTATTCTCACGACGTGGGAGGCGTAGCGGCTGACGTCATTAAATTCCCGGGCCGGGAAACAGAAAGTGCACGTGTGCTTTGAGTCTTGGGTGCCGAGCTTTCGTAATAGGTCGCTCATGTTCAGTGCCTGGTGGGGGAAATTAAAATTCATTGATTAGTTAATAGCTCGAAGGTATAAAGCAAATTGAATATAAAGAATTCATGATGAAATTCGTTAAATTTGTTATTTCTGTGTGTATCGTTCAATTATAAGACACTTAAAAAAATCTATTTATTATCAGCCCGGAGTCAGGAATTTGTGCCATATATGACTCGCCTATCACATCGTGGGACGGAACATACAAGGCGAAATGGTGTGGCACCTCAACCTACCCCTTCTGGGAAAAAGGCGTGAGTTTATATATACATACATATTACATACATACAGAAACTCACGCCTTTATACCCGAAGGGGTAGGCAGAAGCGCCAGGCAGTTTATATGTATATTAAATTTCCCACCCACCTCATCAATCTTCCGTTTCTTCCTGGGGTTGGTATTGAATTTATTATTACCCAAATCGGGGTGGTCCAGAATCACATAATCTTCAATATTCTCCACCACTTTCAAGTCGTTGTTCAGATAATCCAACATTTCAAAGGTCACCGAGGACAACACACTTGGGTCCACAAGGGTCATATTGACTTTCATGTGGGGATAAACTTTAATTTTTATACTGTATTTTGGGTCCTTTCTGGGTATTTTAACCACCGTATCATGGACTTTGAGGGCATGCTCCATCACGAAGTCTTCGTGGGAGAATTTTTCCGAGCAGACGCCACATTCGTAGGGGGTGACTGGGGCGTGATCCTGGGGGTGAAACGGGACACATCATTATTCGTAAGTCAAATGCAAATACAGAGTATAGTCCGAAATAAGTTATAACTTTTCCACTTCTAAAAATCAATACTATTCTCTATGAAACGTATCATTCACTTCGAACTTCGTCTATGGTTGCGACGTAAGATAGAGGATTTTAACGTTTTGTGGAGTACCTAGGTACATTCGTACAGTTCTACGCACGAGGTTCAAACATTCGGACTTTGTTTCGGACCATAGAGTAACCCCTCTTGTGTGAGTGAGCGAGTTTTTGAGTGTGTGAGTTTTTGAGAGTCAGTTATTGAATGACTGAGTGAGTTCTTGAATGCGTGATTTCTTGAGTGTGTGAGTGAGTTCTTGAGTGAGTTATTTCTTAAGTGCGTGAGTGAGTTCTTGAGGGCGTGAGTGAGTTCTTGAGTGCGTGAGTGAGTACTTAAGTGAGTGAGTTCTTGAGTGTGTGAGTGAGTATTTAAGTGAGTGAGTTCTTGAGTGAGTTATTTGTTGAGTGCGTGAGTGAGTTCTTGAGGGCGTGAGTGAGTACCTAAGTGAGTGAGTTGTTGAGTGCGTGCGCTAGTATTCGCGTTGTAGACTCGGCACTCGCCATGAGTATGTGATCCCTGCAGTCGGAGAGCCAGCGGTACTTGTGCGTGCAGAGCGCGCAGCAGTAGGGGCGGGCGGTGTGCGCGCGCAGCACGTGCGAGGCGTAGCGCGCGGCGCCGCGGATGTGGCGCGCGGGGTAGCAGTACGAGCAGCAGTGCGAGTCCTGCTCGCACAGCAGGCCCTGCTGCGTGTGGCGACGCAGGTGCTCCTTCATGTGGATCACCTGGTGATGACCGATGACAAATAAATCATTTCAAGGGTTCTATTTACAATTTAAAAATCTATTATAATAAAGTTGCATTTATTTCATTATTTTATTATAAATCATACGTGGTCTCCTCACTAGGCAAGCCCGTAGGGGTCTACTAGAGTCACTAGGGGTCACTGGGGTCCCAAAACTTTGTTATACATTGTCACTGACTACACACAGGTACACGGTAGTCTAAATTTAAGTGTAGATTTAATTGACAGTAACCGCCTTATTCGTAGACAGTTTCAAAACCTATATTACTTATCGAATGTTTTGTCTTCTTAACCGAATTCAAATGAGACAAAAAATTCGATAACTAAAATAGCTTTTAAATATATCTATGATTATGGCCGTCAATGTCTCTGAAAACGGCAGTAATACAGATATTACTTACAGATTCTCCGCATTGTTCACAAAGCTTGTAATCATTCGTGGAGTCTGGCGGCATGTCGGAATGTTCTCGCTTGTGGTGCCTCATGTACTTCTGCATATTCGAAATCACTTCATCGCACTGAAAACAATGTTTGGTTATACAGGGCGGTGCTTTACAAGCTTCTCTGGCTGTAAATATCTTTATGCGAGGTCACTTCACGTTATCAGCAGTGGCATGAAACCTATATTTTTACCCCAAACCGGGGAGAATTATTAAGTTGGCAACATTAGGGTAACTCTCCCCGAATTTGGGGTAAAAGTAGTTTTTTTTATGAAAATGTATAAAATAACTCACGTAAGGACATTTCCTGGGGTACTTGGTTGTATCCTTGCAGGACACCTTTAGATGTGTCTGATACTCCTCGGATGTGTCAAACATTTGCTTGCACGGCAAACAGGTGTTCCTGAAAATATATAGTTATTGTCACATTGTATCTTATGTGTGTATCAGCCCATATATGTCCCACTGCAGGGCACGGGCCTCCTCTACAATCGAGAGTACGATTGAGAGGGGTTAGTACACTCCACGCTGGCCTAGTGCAAGGACTTTACATACCATAGAAATGATTACAAATCGCTACGATATGCAGGTTTCCTCACAATGTTTTCATTCGTTATAGTCCGTGGTGTTGGCTATCATTACACACTATGGTATATGTATCGAAAATAAATAAATACACCCAACAGTCACATACATAGTCCTGACCCCACACTAAGATCGAGTCTTGTGTCGTGTATCAGAAACTATGAGAGACTTGTCGGTCCCGGAGATTTCTTTCGGTGCGGGAATCGAACCCGCGGCCTCACGATTCACAGGCGGCGTCTAACTAGGTCTCAATTGATATTAATGTGGGGTCAGGACTATGTATGTGACTGTTGGGTGTATTTATATATTTTGAACAACTTACTCAAACTCCTTGGCGACATCGTGTCCGTGTTTTATGGCGTGATTCTGATAACTCTTGAGAGACAAGAACGTCGTCTTACATGGGGCACAGTGGAAATCCTCATTGCCTTTCCACGGATAGTTGACGCTCTAAAACAATATTCATATAGATAATGATAGTCAATCACCACGCACTTTAACGGTGAAGGAAAACATCGTGAGGAAACCTGCATACCGTAGCGATATAGATATATAGATAGAATATATTAGATTTACTTAGGTTTAAGAATTTAATTGATGTAATTGGTGTATGCCGTTTTGATTAAATTAAAGAAAAAAAAAAAAAAAGCTACATATACTTACAATATACTTATGGGTGAACAGTTGATGTTGGTACAGCATCCTCAGAGACTTAAAAGACTCCCCACACAAGTTGCAGTGTTCGGTGTACAGCTGGCTGTAGTGGGACCACGCTATGTGCTGTTTCAGTCCCAATTCTGACCTGGAGACAAAAAAACAATTAACATATTGAAATAAAAATAATATTTACGGATTTCATCGCGATTCGGTTTAATTTTTACATTTTCCAACTTCCCGACGTTTCATTTCAGACAGTTTTATATTACAGGTATTATAAATACAAAATTTCATATACTCACTTCATTTTTCTATCGCAGAACTCACAAACTAAATCTCTCGAGGAAGCTCCATGGCGGCGGGTGAAGTGATGCTGTGCTTCATATCTATTCAACATAGCAAGAACTATCATTAAATACACCCAACAGTCACAGACTGCCTCGGTGGCGTAGTTGTATTACGGTACGGTTACAAAGCTGAGGTCTCGGGTTCGAGTCCCGGGTCGGGCAAAGTGATATTGGATTTTTCTATTCATTATCAGCCCGGAGTCAGGAATTTGTGCCCGATATGGCGATAGGCTCGCCCCCTATCACATCATGGGACGAAACATACACGGCGAAATGTGGGTGTCCTGGTGGCGCCTCTGCCTACCCCTTCGGGGATAAAGGCGTGAGTTTATGTATGTATGTATGTAACAGTCACATACATAGTCCTGACCCCACACTAACGAGTCTTGTGTATCAAAAACTACGAGAGACTTTTCAGTCTCACAAACAACCAGAAACGAAATGCCTGATCACAGAAATATTTGTCTTAGTGGGGGGATCTGCGCCACGGAGGCTGTCACTTACTTATCGTAGTATTTGGGTGGTAAAATATAAATACATCGATATGTATATATCGATATCTACATGGCCTAACCACTCTCAATCGATTCTCTCGATTGTAGAGTAGGCCCGTGCCCTGCAGTGGGACGTATATGGGCTGATATAGATATAGTAACTTTAACGTAAATAATGTATTTCCTAAGCAAAAAAAATACCGTAAAATACTAATAAGTAATATAATACTTAATATAATCAAATTAATATAAAAATTACAACGAATACCTTGTAAATAGAAAATAAGTACTATGTGTATTGACTTGTCATAAGAGCTATTTAATTGCCTACGTGACCAATAAACGAATTTCATTTCATTTCATTTCATAAACGAATTTCATTTCATTTCATCGATAGATATGTCAAAATTCAAAATTCAAAATATTTTATTGTGGTACATAGGTGAAGATGGTGTTACATTGGCTTGTTTAGTACAGCTATGACCCGCCATATTGACATACAATAGTTTAGGATACATCTTTTTTTAATCCGATTTACAATTTACAACAAAATAATTAAAAATATAAGACATAACAACAAATAAAAACAAAACTACATATCCAAAACAAAAAAAGAAAAAAAAACTAATACAATAAAATAAGCAAAATTAACAATTATTTTTATCATTTAAATTGTAGTAGCATTTACTAATTAAAAATCTAAACAAATTGCTCTTATAGTTATTTATCTCATCTAAATCTTTGATTGACTTTGGTAATTTATTATAAATCTGGGGAATTACATGAAGTGCGCTCTTGTGAAATAAAGCAGTTTTGTGGGCTGCATATGTCATTTTGTCTCTGTGTCTGGCTCGACTACTATGTTTATATAGGTGTGTGTGTCTTAGCAAAAATAGCACATTCATAAATATACATAGAGGGTAGCGTATGTATATTGTATGTACTTACGCATTAAAAAGGAATTCCTTGCACGTCTTACACTGGTATGTGTATGCATGCCACATTTCCATATGGTAGGCCAGCGTCACGGTATTCTTGTAGTACACACCGCATACGTCACATTGTGCGTATGTACTTGTGGCCTGGAAACAATAATTATATAAGTGGCTGAATATTAGGAAAATACATATACCGGGTATATCAAGACTGCGACCGAAAACTAAGCCAGGTGGTAGTTTTAGTGGTTAGACACGAGGCAAATTAAAATTTTGCAAAATTAGCGACTGCTATTTTGCTATTTTTTAAAAATCATTGTTTTTGGGTAGTAAATACCTTGTTGCGAAAATAGTAATTTAAAACATAACGTATCATTGCGTCTTAAAAAATTAAAAGGTGTACATCATTATTTTAGGAAAACTATGTATTTATCACCCAAATACGACGATAAGTAAAAATTCACCAAAAAAAAAAGACGATTTTTTTTTTGCGAAATTTTTAGTTGCATTGTGTCTGAAGTCACTAATACTACCACCTGGCTTCGTTTTCGGTCGCAGTCTTGATATACCCTGTATGTATAAACTCACGCCTTTATCCCAGAAGGGGTAGGCAGAGGCACCAAAAGGACACCCATTTCGCCTTGTATGTTTCGTCCAATGTAATAGAGGGCCAGCTTATTGCCATATCGGGCACAAATTCCTGACTCCGGGTTGATAATGAATAGAAAAATTTAATATCTTTACCCGACTTGGGATTCGAACCCGAGACCTCAGCTTTGTAGTCGTACCGTAGTACAACTACGCCACCGAGACAGTCAGTAGTAATTGTAGTTTTATTTCAATAACCCTGTTTATAAATAACATATCGACAGCCTCCGTGGCGCAGTTGGTTAGACGCCGACTGTGAAGAGGCCGCGGGTTCGATCCCGCAGCGAGACAAATGTTTGTGAGGCAGTATTTATCTCGGGTCTGGGTGTTTATGAGACCGAAAAGTCTCATAATTCCTGATACACGACACAAGACTCGTTTAGTGTGGGGTCACTATGTATGTGACTTTAGGGTGCTTTTTATTTATTTTTTAAATAACAAAAAATATACTCACTGGTTTATTATGCTTGTTAATATGTGTGCTTAACATTTGTATTGTAACGAATTTCTGATTACAAATACGACAATTGCGTTTAGATATCGGATTGGACCTTTTGTAGTACATCATCTCATGCTTGCAGGATCTTATTGTAAAGTTCTTCTCGAGTTTATGAACCCCGGTAATGTGTTTCGTGGGCACTTTTACGTGTTTATTTTGATAGTGGTTAGTTATGCTTTTTCTGAAAAAGGTTTGTGGGGTTCAGTCACGGCTCAATGGTATGGTATAAACTATAAGGGATCAGATATCGAATTTAAAAACAATCGGATCATACATACATAAACTCACGCCTTTATCCCCGAAGGGGTAGGCAGAGGCGCCACCAGGACACCCACATTTCGCCTTGTATGTTCCGTCCCACGATGTGATAGGGGGCGAGCCTATCGCCATATCGGGCACAAATTCCTGACTCCGGACTGATAATGAATAGAAAAACCCAATATCACTTTGCCCGACCCGGGACTCGAACCCGAGACCTCAGCTTTGTAACCGTACCATGATACAACTACGCCACCGAGGCAGTCAATCGGATCAATAATTAAAAAGTTCAAAATCTCTATATCTATCTATCTATATCAGCCCATATACGTCCCACTGCTGGGCACGGGCCTACTCTACAATCGAGAGAATCGATTGAGAGTGGTTAGGCCATAGTCCACCACTCACAATCGAGAGAATCGATTGAGAGTGGTTAGGCCATAGTCCACCACGCTGGCCTAGTGCGGGTTGGCGGACTTACATACCGTAGAAATTCTTTAAAATCGCTACGGTATGCAGGTTTCCTCACGATGTTTTCCTTCACCGTTAAAGTGCGTGGTGATTGACTATCAATACACACATAACTCCGAAAAGTCAGAGGTGTGCCCTGGGATTTGAACCCGCGACCACCGTGAACATGTAGGCAGCCGCTTATCAATTTATAATATCGGAGGAAAGGTTCCCACTGATATCGGTTTTGAGACAAATCCGACAAAAATATTACATTATTTCACAAATTATATTTAAAGATAAGTCATAAAACTTTTATATAATTTATAAACTTTATTCAGGTTTCATCTATCGTGTCGCTTATTCGTTTCATAAATTGCCAAATCACGATTCCGAAGAAGTGTCACGTCAAAAATCCCTTTAAAATTCATTTTGAAATCAATGTATTCATTTCGCTACCTTTTACAAAATTTAAAACATGAAAATAACTGAAGTTTGTTTCTTTGAACGCGGTTATCTCAAAAACTACTGGTCCGAATGGAAAAATTATTTTATGTTGGATAGGCCACCTATCGAGGAAAGCTATAGGCTATATAACATCACGCTATGACCAATAGGAGCTGGGCATTCATGAAAAATGTTGCAAAACTGATTTTCTCAGTGAAAAATATCTCTACCGTTGCGCTAGTTACATATTGGGAAGTTAAAATCATGAAACTTACAAATCACTGGTTTTGAAGTCGCAATCTTTGCATTTATACTCATAGAGATGCATGTGCGCCGTGTGTATAATCAATCCATCTTGACTTTTGAACTTTATCTTGCAAACTTCACATGTAAATTGGTATGATATCTGAAAATAACATACATAAACTCACGCCTTTATACCAGAAAGGGTAGGCAGAGGCGCCACCAGGACACCCACTTTCGCTTTGTATTTTCGGTCCATGATGTGATAGGGGGCCTATCGCCATATCGGGCACAAATTCCTGACTCCGGGCTGATAATAAATAGAAAACCCAATATCACTTTGCCCGACCCAGGATTCGAACCCGAGACCTCAGCTTTGTAATCCGTAGTACAACTACGCCACCGAGGCAGTCTGAAAGTAAATATGTAGGTACAAGTTTATTTTGCTTAGGGTATTAAAATTTTGCTCAAATGGGGCCGAAGGTTCTAGAGTCGAGGCCATGTACACGCAAGCGAAGTGTCGGACGACCTGGTGGGACCTCACACATACCGGGTATATCAAGACTGCGACCGAAAACGAAGCCAGGTGGTAGTTTTAGGGGTTACAGACACAATACAAGTAAAAATTTCGTTAAAAAGACAGTTTTTTTTTTTTGCAAGTTTTTAAATATCATCGTGTTTGGGTGGTAAATACCTAGTTTTTGCGAAAAAATCCTAGCGTACCATTGCGTCTTTCATAATGAAAAGGTGTAAGTTATTATTTTAGTAAAACTATGTATTTATTATCCAAATACGACGATCAGTAAAATATTACAAAAGAAAAGTTATCATTTTTTTGCGAAAATTTTAGTTTTTGTGTCTGAAGTCACACATACCACCTGGCGTCGTTTTCGGTCGCGGTTTTGATATACCCTGTATAAAGACCAGTGAATGTAAAGACTCACCCCATCATTATGCTTTTTTACGTGCTTCAAAAGTTCCTCTAAATCGAACATCACAGTCACACATAACGCGCATTTGTACGTCGCTATCCGAAAACTCGGCTCTTCCAACAACTCATTGAACGCATCTTTCTGTTGTTTTAACGTTAGCACTGAAATATGACAATTCGCCAAAGCATCACTAGTGTCATTAATAGACTTGGTAACATTCATCCTTGTCTTCTTTGGTGCTTCTTCTTTCTCTACAACTTCTTGTTCTTTCTCTTCTTCTTTTTTCTCTTCTTCCGTTTCTGCCTCCTCTTCTTTGGACACTTCTTCGGTATCTTCAGTAAAATCTGGCATTTCAAAATCATTATCCACATCATCAGAATTATCAGGTTCATCCGGCACTTCTTCTTTATTTTCAACTTCTGTTTGTAGTGATGGAGTTAAATCGAATTCGGTATTATACATTTGCGGAGGTATATCGATGTGGAATATCGATGATTGTTTATCTATCTCCTCCCTAAAGAGTTCAGTCGGCGTATCTTCAGGTTGGTATTTGTCTATGGTTTCTATCAGTGTGTCTACGTCCGGTACTTTTGGTGCTAATGCGAAATATGTTGTGTTCTGTGGTTTTGAGATGGCGTATGGTGATGCCAAGTTTGTTTTCTTTCTGCTTACCATCATTATATCATTTAGGGTTACCTGAAAATGGAAGTTTTTTATTTTATATACAGATATAATATTTTTTTAGCCGATCGATGTCTGTACATGGAAGAAAAATGAGAAAAACCAATAGCGAGACTATAGAGGAGAACCCAAAGCAATGTAAATATTTCGACAATAGTTGATAAACAAATAGAAATAATACATACCTGTTTCTTCAGAGACATAATCTCTTTCATGACATAATAGGCTCTTCTACATCTTCGTCTGAATACGAGAGCTTTCTTTATATTACCCTGGCATTCTGTGCATAGATAACCCGGTAGACCATCGAGTTGATTTACCTGAAAGAGAACAAATAAATTGTTCGAGCATGCCATTCGCCTGATAGCGATACGACCGCTCATGGACAGTAGGAAAGCCGAGTAACACCAATAATAAAACAATGCTTGGAATTCCACTGCGCTCGCAATCTTCTTTTTGGTCTCACAAATACCCAACCCCGAAAGAAATATTTGTGGGCCGCACAAATAGTCCAAGGAAGAAAGGAAAAACACGAATAAATTGTTTCTACGAATAAATAAATTGTATGTAAGTTATAAATACCGCAATTCCTGTGACAGCCGAGTATATCTTTTTGGTAATATTATTAAGTTTCTCGAGGTTGCCATTGGTGCACAGGCAACCTCTGCACGCCTGCACATCATACATCTCTTAGGTTCTGAAAAAAAAAAAAACAATATTCTTCATTATGCTAAGCTCATAATTATCATGGAGTGGAGACCGCACCGCGTCTTGGAAAACGTAGCGTGGGACGTCCTCTGGCCAGATGGCGGGACGACTTGCATAAAAGGGCCGGGAGCGACTGGATGCGTAAAGCAGCAGACCGGGCTCTGTGGCGTACCTTGGGATAGGCCTATGTCCAGCAGTGGACTGCAACGGGCTGATGGTGATGATGATGATGATGATAATTATCATTGGGTATTGCATTCATCCTGCATGGATCAAACTACTATGCCCAGGTTTTTTAGCTCCCTGCAGCAGGAGTAAATGTAGTTCAGACTTTCCGCCCGGAAACAGTGAAATGGGCATTCTTTTACCATATTATGATAAACTATAGAAAATCCACTGCTATGCCATAAACAAATATGAATTATAAGGTCAAAAATAGTATAGATATCCGTATGGTGGTCAGATAATGTCATAAAGCATGTAGTGAAATAAATTAATAGCTTTGAAGCAGTCACATTATTATTCAAAGCATAAAAAAAACTTGTATTTTGTAGTTATTCAAAGAGTATTCTGTTCTGTCTATTCTACTGTCTACTCTCTCTTATAAGACTACTTGAATATTCTTTTAGATTTATGCCTTAATGCAAAAAGTACTAGTTTCTAACATACTAAAAATATTGCCAAAACAATGAAATATTTTTTTTATTGTAAAGCATTTCTTTATTCTTTATAAGCATGCCATTCCCCTGATGGTAAGCAATAAGACCACTCATGGACAGTACCAAAACCAAACAACACCATGACTTACAATTTACAAAACAATGATTGGCATTCCACTTATCCTGAGCCATAAGATGTTAAGTCTCATTATGTCCAGTAGTTACTCTGGTTACAATAAGTATGTGTAAAGCTTATATATTGCCTTTCGAGTGTGCCTGCGTAGATCCAGTTATGAAAAGACCAGCAAAACTTTATCAGGTGGTAAGAGGAAACTACCACACACAGTTTGATGTTCTATTCTGTCTGTATTCTGCTTACCAGAGTGCATTTTTACAAACCGGTAATAAATAAAATTGGAGAACTATTTATATCACACTACATAATACAATTTATTGTATTCTAGTAGTAATGGTCTTAAAATAGAGGTAAGAAATATTTAGGATGAAATATAATCAATAAAGTGCGTGGTGGCCTGTTGGTAAACGGACCAGACGCGGCTGCCTACATGTTCACGGTGGTCGCGGGTTCAAATCCCAGGGCACACCTCTGACTTTTCGGAGTTATGTGTGTATTGATAGTCAATCACCACGCACTTTAACGGTGAAGGAAAACATCGTGAGGAAACCTGCATACCGTAGCGATTTAAAAAAAAAAAAAAATTCTACGGTATGTAAGTCCGCCAACCCGCACTAGGCCAGCGTGGTGGACTATATGGCCTAACCACTCTCAATCGATTCTCTCGATTGTAGAGTAGGCCCGTGCCCTGCAGTGGGACGTATATGGGCTGATATAGATAGATAGATAGATAGATAGATAATCAATTTTAATTATTATTTTAATGTAAAAACTATGTTTGAGTGAAGATTTAATGGGAATTTAACTTACATTTATTTAGTATAAGCTTATGGGTAAGACAATAATTTTAAAGGGCCTATTAATTCTTTGAAAACAATAATATGAATATGATTTCTAACTATTCCAAGAATTTAATCTCATAAATACTGATACTTAAACACAGACATACTTATTGTCTTTCTATCTATTCAATAAGCGTTTTTAATAAGAATATTTAACAAGAAAAACCATTAAGAACCTTTTTATTGCGATTTAAAATCAGTTATATCCACAGCAAAGAATAGCCATTCATTTTGTGCATACAATAAGGCCTCTGACTATTATAATATACAACGATGATGGAATATGGTTATTAAACCTTTAAGTATTAAAAAGTAGCATTTATTCATGAGGAATAAATAAATAAAAACATGTTTACTTACTTTCATGGGCCAAACAATTTGAAAATAACTTCAATTTTCATTATTGATTATAGAGTCACTAATTCGACGTAACTCGAAAACACTTTGCATGCAAAATGGCGATCACGGGCACCATTTCGAGGTGGCGTTGGGGTTCTCATTTTTATTCAGCGTAAACATATTTTGTCTAAAATCGACTAAATAGATTTATTTATTTAATTGCATATTTGAGCAAAAATGGATTTTTATGGTTAATTCTGCACAATTATAAATATTGTTTGAATTATGTTTATTTTAAAATAAAAAAAATTAAACTAGAAAAACTGATGTCCATAAAAAGCATTTATGACACGACTATTTAGTTCAAAAGATCCATACAGACAAATTATGTGGCAAAATTATCTTAGAAACTTAAATAGGGATATTTTAATAAGCAATTTCATAACAAAAAAAATACCGAGTTAAATCAATAGTCGACTAAATAGAATCGATATAATTTTTACTCAAAAGACTAGCATCCATCACCCAAACCAAGTTGCCTAAACGCATTGTTTATTGCATAGATAATACACTATATAGGAAATAGATATGCCACTCTTCAAAAATATTGAGGTAAAAAAAAATTACCTTTGCTGACGGCGAGATGTCGTTGGAAATATTGTTTTAAATAAAATCCGCCAGATGGTGCTGCTCATGCCTTTTTATTACCTAAAGAATGGAGGGGAGTCACGACAATTGGGCAAGAGCTCATCGTTTTGTATCCAAATCCCAATAATTTCATTTTAAAACGAAGAGAACTGGCACCAATTTGCCGTATTTAAAAAAACAGCACGTTTGCAATAACATTATCTTTATTTTTACCCGACATTATCATTATTATTATCTTTATCATTTTGTTACAATTGCGCAATGTTTGCATGTTTATCTATGTCGATGTTTCAATAGATAGCCAAAATTTCATATGTGCATGTATATATTATGTCTTTTTGTATGTTTGTTTCTCAGGTTAAACTAGATGACTTTTCACATTTAGTTTAAGCATAATCAAATATGGCTCAAGAGTTTTCAAGATATAAATTGTTTAATGCTGCAATTTCTATAATTCTTAGTTAGTATTATATTTGTTATGTGTCATCTACGGGTTTCCTCGTGTGCGTAAATAATATATACATGCACCTCTGATAGAAATTAAGGACAATTCTATAATATATGCTCCATATTTAACATGATTTTAAAATGCAAAAATCAAATAGAAAGTGCAAGAAAATTGTTACATTCAGCACAACTTTTACATTAAATCGAAAAATTTCCCGAGCCCATCCGGGTATTTAGCAAACTCCAAATGAAGTACAAAAGTAAACCACGAGGCAGAAGATATACCACGGAGGAAAAATTCTTGCATTATCTATGTACAAACAAAGTGGTTAGGGCTTATAACGTCCTCAGAGGTACACACCATTTCAAAATAGCACTTCCAGAAACACTTCCTAGGCGCCATTGTTGTTCTTGAAATATCCAAATCGGAAAGCAAGTATGAAAATCCAGTAATAGGAAGCCGAGGTCAAACGCAAAAGATATCAAACAAGTCCAGTTAAAAGCCAAAGTCGCAAAATTATAGCTATTGAATCGCAGTATTACGCACACGAAAGTTTTCGAAAAACTTGTGTCAACTGTCAATTTTTGACACAAATTGTAAAGAGGGTATGTACATACATTAAAAAATGTAAAGTATGTAATAAAATGGTTACAGTAATAAATAAAATATACTTGATTTTTTTATATTAATAAGGAAAATAAAAATTATTAAAAAGCAAGACTGCTTGTTTTGTTTATTATTTATACTTTTAGTTTTTTAATTTTTTTTGGCACTTGCCGCGACATCTAGTAATACTTTAACAAAAAGATCATCAGGTTGGACCCGTGGTTTGTGTCTTATGCATTCAAGATGGCGCGGCAAGTACCTTATGAATAGAATGCAAGAGAGTGGCACCCCCATGGTTTATTGTTTTGCACTGCTGAATTTGTTGTGAACGTGTGTGAAATATCAAAATAATAATAAACTTTAAACCCGTAGATTAATTTAAACATGTTAAAAGGAAAAGTGAAGTGTTTTAAATGATACAAAGTTACATAACAAGTGCATAGTTCGTGTGTGAGTGTGGAAAATAACCCAACATGAGTTCGATACAGGAACGACTTCAATTAAAAAGGGTCCCTTTGGATACGTGGAATATCCGTGAGCAGCTATGTCTAGCCTCCGCTGTGGTTAGGAGCGGCGACCAGAACTGGATGTCAGTCTCCCGTGCCTTAAAAACTGTTGGGGAACCTAACAGGCCTCCAGATTGGTACTCCCAAAAAAGGTATACCACAATTTTACCTTGTCTATTAATGAGTAGCTAGTATCTATCGGATTCCAAATTCTTTTATCAATATTGATTTTTAAAATGCAATAGCGAATGTAAAAATCGCGCGAAATGTTACTAATACATCTACTAAAAGCTGGCTTCTTGTGTATGATGTTGTATTACATTTGGTATCAATTAAACACACCTTGTGTGATCCACAGGTATCTTTTTCGGGTCTGAATGTATGTGAGACTGACAAGGCTCGTATTTTCTAATACACAAGGCTTATTGAGGGGTCAGGTCTATGTATGTGACTGTTGGGTGTATTTATTTATTGTTTATTCCCTTCTAGCTGCGCAGCTCAGTACGGGGCCCTATTAGAGCACGTGGAGACTCCTAAACGCAAGAAGCGGAGCTCCGAAGGAGCCGTCGAGACCCCACAGGAGAGCATACTAAAGCGACTGACTCAGGAGCGGATTGTCGAAATACAGAAGACGGTTGCGGATCTTAATCAGCAATATGAGATGGTGAAGGTATGCGATTACTCATACCTATTTATTTTATTGCTTCTTTGGTCTTTTTCTCACTCTTGGTTGCCCAATACCTATTTCCTTCCCATGCTTTTGCCAATTTGACGGGCCTGCAACACTTCCATGATCCAGCGATGTGGATGTACATGGGAGGCTGTGCAATAAAAAAAAATTGTTCATCAGTGGATTTTATTTGGCTGAAGACAGAGAAGAGGATGTTAAAATATGTAGTAATATTTGTAGCTAGTGATTAAGGTCTTGTCCTAGTGAGATTCGCTAGCGTAATTTCGTCCCAACTTGACTATTTGTATTTAAAACCAGTTGGTGGCGCTCTGTACACTTCATTACATTTAGTTCTATGTAATACCACTTCAATTACTTGAAATAAAGTAAAATTGTGCACTACTCCCCCCACCAGGGTGAAATATCCGAAGCTCGCAACCCGAATACCACAGAAGAGCGTCTCCGTGAGATATACAACAACATCGAAGCGGCCAAGCGAGCGAAAGAGAGAGAAAACGCTCGTCGCGCCGCCTGGCTGAAGGAAAGAGAGGAGAGACGCGCTAGAGCCGACAGGGCGTGGAGGCCGGCGCAGTCTAGCACGCCTACTTCACCGGGTAAGGATGTTTACTATACTAAATATAGTAAGTAGAGGACAAATGTCCATATCGAACGCTTTCCGCATTAGCGAATATCTATCCACATTGAAAAATACCCATCCGCATTCACAAATATCTAACGTGTGGATATATCCGTAAATATTAATATTAGTTTTAATAAGTGTCACCGTATTGATGAACACTCGCGTTAACAAACATCGGTTTACGAAATATGAATTGTAAAATATACAAATATGCAAAATGAAATCATAAATCCCATACAAAAACTGCAATACTATAATAATACTAAGGCTAGAAAAGTATGCTTTAGGTATTTAGTTCATATTTTTTTATTGCGATGAATGGCGAGACGAGCTTGCCATTTGTCTGATGGTAAGCGATACGAACGCAGACCATGAATTACAAAGCAATGCTTGGCATTCCAATGCGCTCGCCATCCTGAGACATAAGATGTTAAGTCTCATTATGTCCAGTAGTTACTCTGGCTACAATGTCCTTCAAACCGGAACACATCAGCACTTTTACACTGCGGTTTGTTGGAGAAATAGACATTGCGATGGTACCCAGGCGGCCTCTCACATATGAGAGACCTACCACTAAAAAAATAAAGTTTTATTGTACAGTTGCGCCGGCGCCGGTGCCTCCGTCATCACCGTTGTTGACGTCACTGCTGAAATCTTCGCCCGTTGTCACAACGCCACAGCACATATCACACCCTGCTAATGTTGTCGGTGAGTGTTTAAACAAATCACTACGCGGTTGTATTTTAAAGCTATTAAATATGTCATAAAGAAGGATTTATAAAAAAATGTCACATTCGATTTTTAAATCGTGTAAAAAGGCACACATGATATTGAAAAAGATAATTGTCGAAAAACTTTATGCCAATTTATTGTGTAATATCTAAATACTGCTTAATTATTTTAACGTAAATTTTTTCAAAAAATCGTTTTCCTTATCTATTCAATGTTTATCAATTATTAACAAGTAATTTTACCTAGAGGGCTTTTAAAAATCTTCAATTTCACTATAAAAAAATCATATTCTCTTTTATTATTATGTAGAATCTTCATTAACAAATAATAAAAACACTACAAACCCCTACACTACACTACACAAATTGTCTATGGCACAGAGACGGTGTCTCCGTCAGTGACGGCGCCCACGTTGTCTATGCTCCTAGAGAAGTCAGTCACGACGTGCTCGCAACACGAGAGCAAGCATGCTGCTATAGAACATATAAAAAGTCAACTGCAGCAGATTGAACATCAGTTAAATGGTAAGTGGTAAAATTAATGTTTTTTTTTGTATAGTATTGTTAGAATAACTTAGTAAGAGATACATTTTGCACACTGTTATTATGCACACTACTGGTAGGAATGTAAGACTACGGAATAAAAAATAGACTACAAAGTAAAAAATAATTATGCAGACAGGTTAAAAGGCTGATATTTAATATAAAGTTGGCGGGGGCTTGGCATTAATTGAAACTACATACAATGTATTGCGTCAGCCGTAACAACATAAAAAAAGGATTAAAATTAAATTCAACGATAGAGCCACTGAATATTTCACTGGATAGATTTCTATAGAATGCAAAACTTTGTTTAGTTTCTATAAAAATAGTTTTTGAATTCTCATATGACACATATTGGAATAACTTTTTAAAGTATTAACGGCCGCACTCAGAGACGTTAAATGTCTCTTTATAAAATTAACAAAGATACTCGTAACGTCATGTTTCCAGCAGTTTTTACTTTGTAGTGTTTATTTGTAGTCTATATTAAATATTATATTTATTTATTTATTTATTTTATTCTTTTTGTACACTAAATAAATCTTAATAACGAAACGAATATTTAATATTAAAGTACAAATGGCGGTCGTATCGCTCGAGGCAATCTCTTACCGACTACCATGGGATGGACATAAGAGAAGGAAAAACACAAATATTTATATTATTTTAAAGGTTTTTTACGTCACTTTTTTTCTCCTTCCGTGGATCAACTAACATAATTTCACAACCACGTAAACCCACATTAAAAAGCACACTACATCTGTCCAATAAATTTTAAAATGGTCCAAAAACTGACAGAACCATTTCTTAGCAACAATATAATGACCGTCTGGTATGAAAACAAGTTTATCCGGTTTAGTTTTGCCGACAGAGGGGATGTAAATAGGGGTGGTTTCAAGGACATATTGCAATTTAATTGCATACTTTGGTGAAACGAGAGGCCGCGGGTTCGATCCCCGCACCGAGACAAAAGTTTGGCGGAACCACATTGAGCTTATATTACTACGTATAGAGAAGCCATCCCAATAAATGTCATGTCTATTTTGGTAAAAGTTGAAACTAAAGTGCGCTGCAGCGTGGAAACAATAATTATTCGTCATACAGTACAAACATGCAGCGCTAGACCGCTTTCAGGGTGTAGTTTTCTCGCGGCGAAAAGGTCGTAAGCGCCGTGAATTTCATGGCAAGTTTGTGCCAGCTTCGAACCATCTTCTCTATTGAAATTTGGATGTCTTTAATTATTTTTTCGCCCTAGCCAACGCCCCTCCAGTGCCCCTACCGGTGCCTCCCCCCGCGCCCGCCCCCGCACTTGACCTTGATGACATCGAGATCAACGCGGAAGACGTGTACGCTTTCAAGGACATTGATATACACATACCTCCCGTGCTGCATAAAAATACCAGGTAAATATACAGGGTGATGTCAATATTGGGGTATTTCAGGGTTGCCACTATAGTAAAAGTTTTTCATTATGAGCAAAGCATTCCCAATTCGGCTATACACTATCAGCCTAACCCTAGGTAGTATGCAGGGTCATATTGACATAGGGTATTTCATTTAACCGACATGTTTCACATCACCCCAGGTAACATTGTACCAAGTTTGAAAAATAACTGCCTGATAGTTTTGACAAAAATCTGGATTTTAGTTTTCAAAGGTTTTGATCTACCTATAGGTATGTAAAATAATCTAACATAGTTTTGTAACTTATTTTCATTTTCAGGGTAGCGGAAAAAGTGCTGACGAAGAAAGATGAGCAAGAGATGGAGAGGGCACCGGAGGAGAATATGGAGGCTGCTACCGAGGAAATAGAACAGGTTATTGTAAAGGTACTGATGTCTTTATTAACGTATTATACTAGTTTAAACGAAGAAATAATTGAAATACGGATAGGCGACAGATAATTTTTTTTTTTTTTGCAATTTTGAAACATCATCGTGTTTGGGTGGTAAATACCTTGTTTTTGCGAAAATAGTAATTTTGACCCAAGCGTTTTTAAAAAAGTGTTCATTATTATTTTAGGAAAACCATGTATTTATCACTCGAATATGAGGATAAGTAAAAATATAAAAAAATTAACATTTTTTTTGCTAAATTTTTAGTTGCATTGTATCTGAAGTTACTAATACAACCTGGCTTTGTTTTCGGTCGCAGTATGGATATACCCTGTATGAATAAACACATTTTCTCATATCTTTTCAGGATGAACAAATACCCATAGACACTGTGGACGAAGAACCGGTCACATCACATGAGATCGAAAATGTAAGTTATTAAAACCTTTTTTGCTTTAGTTTCGCGATGAACGAATAATATATTTTGTTACTCAATATAATTAACTGTAATATAATTTAAAAAAATTGCCAACCCGCACTAGGCCAGTGGTGGACTATAACCCTCTACACTTTTAAGTACTTTCTGTATGACCCATACACGTCATCTGCAGGGCACGGGCCTCCTCTACAATCGAGAGTACGATTGAGAGGGGTTAGTACACTCCACGCTGGCCTAGTGCGGCTGGACATAGCATTATACTTGTTTTTTATTGCATACATCTGGCACACGAGCATGCAGGTCACCTGATGGTAAATTAATACTGAATATGACCATCCACAACGCTTGGACCATGGATGTGCTGCTCATCAAATCAGGAGGGGAGCAGGAACGAATAGATGATGAAAAGTCGCTTAATGTCGATATCGTTTGAGTGTGAATCTTCTTCTTCTTCTTCTTCTTCGTTCGAGTCAATGGCTCAAAATTACTAGACCGTTAAACCTTTACAAACCGGCCCAGTAGGTCGCTTGGACACGACGCTCCAAAATCGGCTATCAAAAGCAGATATTGGAGTGTGAATCTAATCTTGCCTACATAATAATTTATTTTCAGACACAAGAAGAACCAGCGGAAACTTTACAAGTAGTTAAAACGTCAGAACCGATACCACAGCTGCCGCCCGTGCCGGTCACCCCGGAACTGACAGCGGAAACGGAGGTCCGCATCGCGTTCCCGGAAGTCAAGTTCCCCACAACGGAAATTAAGGTTATACAGCCTGAGGATCAGAAGGTTGGTGAATGTTTTATTTTGGATAATTGTGTTAAAAAAAACTATGATTTTAGTTGTATATTTCAATATTTATGGATTGTGTTAAAAGTTAATTAAAAATTTTAAAATATACAATTAAAAATGTGACGTAATGGTTTCTAAGATTTACGCGAATGTTACACATTGAAAAAAATCTAAAAATTGGATTTTATCATTGATTTAGATACATTTTTACATTGTTAACTTCCCGACGTTTCGATTACGTTATAGCTTTCGATGTCACGGGGCGGAATCTAAAAGAAGTTAAAGAATGTAAAAATTAAAACAATCGCAATAAATTCTGTAAAAAATAGTTTTATTTCAATAAAATTTGACGACTCGATTATCGATTTTAAAAATATCTAAGCTATTACTCCCCATAGCAGGTTAAAGAAGAGATCAAAGACCCGGAACCGCCGCCGGAGGAGCCGGAAGTGCTCCCGGAAAAAGAAGTGAAGGTCGAGGAGGAAGTACAGCCGCCTGTCGTGGAAGAGGACAGGTGGGTGATATATTACTATCCAAAATATAATATAATCTTTCTACATGACTTATTTTAGTATACAGGGTATATCAAGACCGCGACCGAAAACGAAGCCAGGTGGTAGTATTAGTGACTTCAGACACAATGCAAGTAAAAATTTCGAAAAAATATAGTCTTTTTTTTTATTTTTTACTTATCGTCGTATTTGGGTGATGTATACTTAGTTTTCCTAAAATAATAACGTACACCTTTTTATTTTTAAACACACAATGGTACGCAATGGTTAAAATTACTATTTTCACAAAAACTAGATATTTACCAGCCAAACACGATGATTTTTTTAAAAAAATTAAAAAACATATCTGTGGTTGTTTTGGCGAATTTTTTGTTTGCATCGTGTCTGTAACCACTGGACTACCACCTGGCTTCGTTTTCGGTCGCGGTCTTGATATACCCGGTATATTTATGTAGCCATGTTTCCTTTATCGAAAAATCCTCCAATTTATTCTAATCCCCCAAGCGAGCCCCCGCCGCAGCCGCCGCAACCGCCTCTACCCCCGGTAGTGAAAGCGGAGGAACCGGAACCGGAAGAGGAAGTACCACTTCCGGAAGAGCCGGAAGAAGTGCCACCACCGCTGCCGGAGAATATACCGCTACCACCAGAACCGGAGGAGACACCGGAGGAGCCTAGTAAGTTATTAATAAGTTAATTAACCGAGTTAAAAAGGAGGTTCTGTATTCGATCCGTATGTATGTTTGTCAGAGATTTACTCAAAAACTACTGATCCGATTTGCACCGAGTTTTCTTAAGTGAAATGCAGAAATCTCAGGAAAAGCTTTAATATATAAATTATTTATTGTTTAAAGTATAAAGTATAAAGTATTGTATAAAGAAATATACCAAAATAGCTCACAACATGTTGGTGGTAATTTTTAACGTAGTTTTTCATCACACTTTCTGTAGCGGTCTTACTCCTAACTATTCAAATATGTAAAACAATACTTCAATATCGAATATATTTATTTTATAAAGGTATAATATCAAATATTTTATGTCACAGATCCTCCACTACCCCCCGAACCGCCAGTGGACATCAAACCCGAGCCACCCCAAGAAGAACCCACAGAAGAGCCGAAACAAGAAACAGAAGCAGAAGAAGTGAAGCAGGACTTCTCAGAAGCGCCGGCGGAGGAGAAAACGGAAGATGAACTGCGGAAGGATGAAGATGCTGAGGTGAGAAAGGAGAATGTCCATTCATGGTATCGGTGAAATATATCGCTGACCCGGATACCGATTGAGAGGGGTTAGGCCATATAGTAAATCACGCTGGCCTAGTGCGGGTTGGCGGACTTTATATACCGTGGAAATTCTTTAAAATCTCCACGATATGCAGGTTTCCTGACGATGTTTTCCTTCACCGTTATAGCCATCACTGCCATTTGTAATTTTCTCAATTTGTAATATCTATATCTATATCAGCCCATATACGTCCCACTGCAGGGCAGGGGCCTACTCTACAATCGAGAGAATCGATTGAGAGTGGTTAGGCCATATAGTCCACCACGCTGGCCTAGTGCGGGTTGGCGGACTTACATACCGTAGAAATTCTTTAAAATCGCTACGGTATGCAGGTTTCCTCACGATGTTTTCCTTCACCGTTAAAGTGCGTGGTGATTGACTATCAATACACACATAACTCCGAAAAGTCAGAGGTGTGCCCTGGGATTTGAACCCGCGACCACCGTGAACATGTAGGCAGCCGCGTCTGGTCCGTTTGCCAACAGGCCACCACGCACAATCGAATTTGTAATATCGTTGTGTTTTTCCTTTTTGGATGCAGTTAAGATCAAATTATAATAAATAATACGACAGCCTCCGTGGCGCAGTTGGTTAGACGCCGACTGTGAAACGGGAGGCCGCGGGCTCGATCCCCGCACCGAGACAAATGTTTGTGTGAACCACAGGTATTTGTTTCGGATCTGGGTGTTCGTGAGACCGAAAAGTCTCTCGTGGTTCCTAATACCCACGACACAAGACTCGATCTTAGTGTGGGGTCAGGACTATGTATGTGACTGTTGGTGTATTTATCTATTTAATATTTATTTCCGCAGGACTCGATACCACTAAAGCAGATGATAAAAGAGGAGCTAGGACTGCAGATCAAAGAGGAACGTCCTCCGGAAGATGCCCACACTGAGACAGATGACGATACTCCTATGGAGGTAACATTTTACTAATAATTTACATAGAAAGGATTTTTAATGTCTTTGACATGCAAAATTGTACTTATTCGTTAATCCTTATTGATTATAGGATATGTAGAAGGTAGTTAATATAATAAGGTACTTAAATAAATTCATAGCACGTTTTCCCAACGTCTGCGCAACCTCGAAACGACTTCCACGCGATTGTCTAGCGCCAAATATTGACGCTACAACCTTGATAAGAGACATATCAATACAAGAGGGCGTAATAGAGGGCGCTGTCACCTCGTAAATATAAGCTCTGTGTATATAAAATTCTTAAAAATGTTAAAACTATAATATATACTGTAAAACTATATTAAAAAGTTGGGCTTTTGTGCAAATCTTGTGGATAAGTGTTTGTGAAATAAAGTGACTATGAGAAAATAAGTTACAAGACTATAAAAACAAACAGTGATTAGTGAATATAAACTAGTTTATTACAGTGCAAATGGATTTTATGAATGCAGATAACTAATACCAAACACGTGTTCAAGTGTTTTCATAAACTTTAAAACCATAAAGTCGTACTATATTCGTTTTCAAGTACTAGTGGCAATAAATAATTCGTTACATTTTCAAATATATTATACTGATAATAGCGACATCTGTTGTCGAGTGAAAGTACTACGTCGCCAATGCAATAGCCAATCATAGAACGTCAATCACATATGCTAATAAAGACATCTATTGTTGAGTAGCAGCACTACTTAGTCAATACAATAAAAATATAAATCGTCAATAAGCTTTAAAAAATTGCCGCAAGATGGCGACAGTAACTACATGCCATAAATGTAAAAAAAATGTAAATGTAAAAGATACAGCTTTGTGTGCGTCTTGCAACAATAGATTTGAATTACATTGCGATGGGTATCCCGAGGCGACATATCGCCTTTTGAATCGAGAATCCAGAAATAAATGGCAATGTAAAGCCTGTGTTCGAGATAAAATAAATATTAACACCGGCAATACATCTAATGTTACTTTAAGACGGAAGCAATCTTCTTTAAAAACTCCACGGCCTACATGTATACCCCGCCGTGTACTTAAAACCTTTAGAGATAAAAATTCAAATCGCCAATCTAGTCAAGACGACTCCAAAGTATTAGATTCCCATATACTCACTGACCTAGAAACATCCGATGAGTCATATGTCACTCCAAATAAACTATCCAGGAGTGTTGATAGAACAATATCAGAGTTAGTACTGGTCTCGGAGATGAAGGAGACAATATCAAAGCTTACTCTTAAGCTCGAAAGTACAGAAAATGAACTGGGAAATATTCTACTAGAAAATTCTGATCTAAACAAGCGAATTAATAAGCTAACTACAGAAATTGAAACTTTGAAGTCATTATGTCATTCGTCCTCAATATTTAGAAGTCCTAACAAGACCCTCAGTACAAACAAAAGTAAACAGAAACACGTACTCTCTACAACATCATCCCCAGTGTCATTTGAGCCGAAAGTCGATCCTACGAATGATGCTAACATAGTTCGCTTAAAGCAAGAAATTGATTCATTACAAGAACAATTAAAAATCGCAAAAAAGGAGATCTCTACTCTAACTGAACGCATTCACGTACTTGCACCAAATAATACACCTTGTAGAAGAACAACTAAAGATGAAACTAGCCAAAGCCTTGTATGCAATACTAACATACAAGCTAGTACTTATATCGATCAGCAAATCAGAGAGAATACCGGAAAAAAGATCTTTATATTTGGGACTCAGCGTTGCGTCGGATTAGCCACAACCATCTCACACTTGCGAACCAACAGACAATATGAAAAATATCGCTTCATTGCTGAAACAAAGCCAAATGCTCAGTGTAACAAAGTAATAGAGAACTGTAAGAATATCAACTTAGGAACGGACGATAAACTTATAATATCTGTGGGTGAGAATGACCGGAACATAAACTTTGTATTGTCTCAATTAAAAAATGTATTAGAAAAATTCAAAAATAACACTGTCATTGTACTTAATGTCGTAAATAATATACATTTAAATGTTAAAAAACTAAATTATTCAATGAAACAATTATGTAAAATGTATGAAAAATGCCACTTTGTAAATTGCGTACACACAAAGCTATTCGAAATTGCCAAATCATTGATATTTACAATAGACTGTAATGATTATTCTGATAAATATTTGAACCCTAAGGAAATTCGGAAAATAATCGCGTCAAATAATTTAAATGCTAAATTGAACACGATATCAAGTGAAGATAAAAAAGGGACAATTCCCTTTTACTTCAATAGAGCAAAACCTCTTAACTCTAAGAGATTATTAGAAACTGCCACTAAAAGTCAGAAGGGGACAATTCCCTACTATTTCCCTGTAGAAAAAAAGAGAAACTCGTTTTTTCGTATCTAATGTAATTACTACGCATTGCTTTAGAATACTTCATCAAAATATCGCCAGTATATTATCCAAACAAGAACTTTTAGAAATCACTTTACAAGAACTTCAAACACAAAAAAAATATCCAGATGTTATTTGCCTTTCTGAAACTTTTGTAAAGATAGGATATGAAAATTATGTAAAAATATACAACTATGATATGGCTACTAGCTTCTGCAGAGTAAGACAAAGAGGCGGTACTTGCATTTTATGCAGAAAGGGACTGATATATAAAGAGCTGCCACTCATTAAAAAATATGCCGCACAAAATACATTTGAGGCCTGTGGGTTAGAAATAACGATGTATAAATTGCTAATTATATGTATTTATAGAACCCCCCAATCAGATCCTAATCAATTCATATTTAAATTGGACAAATTTTTAGATGAACTACTTAAAAAATATAAATATAAAACAAATATTGTTATAACCGGGGACTTCAATATAAATACGTTAAAAAAGAGTGTCATAACAAGCGACTTATATGATTTATGTTTCAATTATAATTTAAAAATACACATCGACATGCCTACACGCAAGTCATCTTGTATCGATCACATATTAAGTAACATTAATAATGCAACTGCAACTATATTACCTCTGCATCTCTCAGATCATGATACCGCTCAAATGTTGAAGTTTCCCATTATAAAGAAACCACAGAATCAACTACCATTTTATATATATAAAAGAGATTTTAACTTGAATAACTTACAGAAATATAAAAAATGTTTGCAAAGTTTGTCTTGGTCTGATATATACTTGAGAACTGACGCAAATTCCGCTTTTAATGATTTTCACAATGAATTATGTCTATTCTACAATCTTTGTTTTCCAAAAGTACGAGTTAAGATAAATTTACATAATAAGAATAAACAAAATTGGATAAGTGAGGGACTTAAGCGTAGCTGCAAGACTAAACGGATACTTCGCTTTAATTACTACAAACAAAAAAATATTGCCAGTAAAATTAAGTATATTACGTATTCTAAACTTCTTAAAAAATGCATTTATAACTCAAAAAAAAATGCAAATATTAAATATATCAATATAAATTCTAACAAATGCAAGGCAACTTGGACGGTCATAAAAAATGAAATAAGTAAAATGAACTCTAAAAATAATATAGAAGTAATAAAAAAACAAATATGTCAGTAAATTCAATGTTTCTTAAACCCATGCATGAAAGTGAGATGCAGAAAGTAATTAAGTCATTACGCAACACTAGAGCAGAGGGATATGATGAAATCAACACAAAAGTCATCAAATCCTGTTGTAATGAACTAAGTGGCATTTTAACTTACTTAATTAACTTCTCATTTTTGCAAGGAACATTTCCTGATGCGTTAAAACGGTCTATAGTAAAACCATTATTTAAAAAAGGAGATAGATGTAATATTAGTAATTACCGACCTATAACGTTAATACCTATTATGTCCAAAGTATATGAAAAATGTATGTATATGAGATTGATTAACTTCTGTAACAAATTCGAGATTATAAAAAAAGAACAATTTGGATTTCAAAAAAATAAATCGACAAGTCTAGCTATATTCTCCCTAATAAAAATTATACTTTCAAATCTTAACAACAATCAACTGACTACAAGTCTCTTCCTTGATCTATCAAAAGCCTTTGATCTAGTATCGCATGATATCCTACTGGCAAAGTTAGAAGCAATCGGAATAAGGGGACCCGTAAAACAATGGATAGCGTCGTACTTAAATAACAGACAACAATGTGTTACAATAAACAAACTAAATGAAAATAGAGACATGTCACACTATTCCTCGGGCTACAGACATAATACGAGTGGTGTACCCCAGGGAAGTGTGCTAGGCCCATTATTATTTCTTCTTTACATTAATGACATCATAAATATAACAAACCATAAATGCATATTATTTGCCGATGACATATCTATTATAATTACAACTAATAAAAAACTTTATACAATTGAAGATCATGAAATTGACATTAATAATACAATAAATAAACTACTAAATTGGTTAGAAAATAATAAATTAAAAATGAATATGGACAAATCTGTTTATATTCATTTTAATAGATCAAATATTAAAACGAACATAAAATTAAAAATAAATAAAATTAAACAGGTAACAGAAACAAAATTTTTAGGAATTACATTAGATGAAAATATAAACTGGAAAACACACGTAAACAATGTCTCACAAAATATAAATAAATTCGTATATGCATTAAAGCAAATGAAGAAGGTAACGAACATAAAAACGGCAAAAATATCTTATCACGCTTATGTCGAATCAATACTACGCTATGGTCTCATAATGTGGGGCAACAGCACAGACATGAATAGAGCCTTCATTGCACAAAAAAAAATGCATACGGTCAATGTGCGGAGTTCTACCTGGGGACTTGTGTAAACCCTTGTTCAAGGAGCTCGGACTTTTACCACTACCATCCCTCTATATTTACGAAGTCTGTGTTTTCGTCTATAAAAATGAGTATCTTTTTAAAACAGCGGCTAATATCTTCCCTCGAAATACAAGAAATCCGAATAGATTAGTACTTGATGAAGTGCCAAGGTTAACTAAATATAATAAAAGTTGCCTAGCTATGTGTGTGCGTATTTACAATAAGATACCCAGCCACTTAAGAAATTTGACATTCCGGCTGTTTAAGGCAAAATTGTATGAATGGCTTGCAAATTGCAATTATTACAGCTTGCAAGAATATTTAAATAAATAGATACATATAATTATAATTATTTAGATTAAGACATATTATAATATTGCATGCTATACCTTCTAGCAGAACATGTATGTTACGACACGGATATTATAACATCTTTATACCCATGTTTTATGCATTATAAATAAATAAATAAAAAAAAAAAAAATAAGAATATGTTAAATATGATTCTTTTCCTTTAACTTTTGTCGAAGCAGCTAGCCAACAAATACAAGCCAAAATGTAGTGTTTCTCGTCTGAATTCCCATAGACAACGACGACGTAAACGTCACGTCAGCGTAGCGTCGACGCTGCGCAGACGTTGGTGAAACGTAACGCCAGTAGGGTAGGCGCCTTATAACTAGTAGCTCTGTGATTATTTTACTCCTTGAAACTAATATCTAATAATGATTTTGGTTCAAGTTATCAATGATATGACAATTATAACAAGGTATGGTTTAATACCCACGATTGAGAAATAAAACCCATAATTCGCTAATCGATAATCGATAAAAAAAAATCGACAGTCGATAAAAATCAATAATCGATAAAATTGTCAAAAGTTTTTGCCCAATGAAAGCTTAATATTTGTTCTGTAGTTGAGTCGAGAAGAAGAGAAAGACGGAAAGAAGAAACGAGATTATTCGAGAAAGAAGAAATCGGACTCCAGGAGTGAGTACTATTTATATCTTTAAAAAATCCTTTAGAATCAGTGGAATTAGAATTCCCACAGGACTTCCTAAGGTTAATGATGTTGGTAAATGATGATTGACGGTGATGACAGATGATTTGTGATGATAATTGCTGATAATGATGATGATGATAATAATGACTGATGATGATGATGATGATGACTATGAGATGATTGATGATTATAATGATGATGATTGGTCATAATAAAGACTCGACACCAACGTCTTCCGGATCATAATTAATACTGTCTATGACTGATGATGGTTGATGATGATACTGATAATAATGATGATTCATTATGATGATAATAGTATAGATTAGACCGCGGCTTCTTCCGGATCATATATTTTTTCTGATTTTTTTTTTTTTTTAATTTAATAACGTTTATTTAAAGTAACACAATTAAAAATTTTACATTGACAATACCAGAGGCCCCCAACCTAGGCACAGCTTGTTTTTGGGGAATTAACTCTAGACTTTCCATGATTGATGATGATGATGATGATCCGCAGCATGCTCGGGCTCGGAGAGCGCGGCGGAGGCGTCGGCGCCGGAGTCCCCGAGCGGCAGCGACGCCGACAGACAACACCGACTGTGGAAGAAGTCGGTTATGCTCGTATATAGCAGGTATGAAACAATATATGGAGTAATGGGGTCTTTGAGGTTCGGCAAACGACTAAAACTGGATTGATTTAAAATTATTTCTTATGGGAAGGAATCGTGGAAGGGTTTACTTTTCTAAATTGTTTTATTTAATTTTTTTTTTTTATTGATTAGTGATGTGATCTGTCATACAAATATTTATAAATGCATGCATTCCCAACTTGAATAGTTACGAGTTCAACTTATTAAATATTTGCCAGCCTCCGTGGCGCAGTTGGTTAGACGTCGGCTGTGAAACGAGAGGCCGCGGGTTCGATCCCCGCACCAAAAGAAATGTTTGTGCGGCCCACAAATATTTGTTTCGGGTCTGGGTGTTTGTGAGACCGAAAAGTCTCTCGTAGTTTTGATACCTGCGACGCAAGACTCGATCTTAGTGTAGGGTCAGGACTATGTATGTGACTGTTGGGTGTTTTTATTTATTTATACATTGCATGAATAAAAAAAATACCAATAACTTTAATATCACAATTTTTCATAGATCCTCTTTAGTTCATTGTTTTGTCACCCGCTTTATTAGGGAAGTGGACAATAATTTATTTCCAACTCCTATTAATTTAAGTTTGTGATTGATTTCGTTGCGGGTTAAAGGCAAGAGATATTCCTGGAGACGCGCTGAGCTTCAATGCTCAGTGTCATTAACGTGCTGTTGATCCTGACACAGGAGTTGCAGGCTGTGAAGGCGGGACAGGAAGAAATCACAATTTTTCCTCCAAGATCCCTGTATTTTATTTATTTAATTTATTTATTTATTAGGATCTTCAACAAAGAATACACTTTACAAGCTTTACTATAGTACTGTAGCAGTTTAAACATTGTGTTTCTTCAATTAGAGGAGATCACAACATGCAATAGTACTGTACAACAGGAAAGAACTATGAAACAACTTATCCATAAACTATCAATATAAAATTACATACATACATACATAAACTCACGCCTTTATCCCCGAAGGGGTAGGCAGAGGCGCCACCAGGACACCCACATTTCGCCTTGTATGTTCCGTCCCATCATGTGATAGGGGGCGTGCCTATCGCCATATCGGGCACAAATTCCTGACTCCGGGCTGATAATGAATAGAAAAATCCAATATCACTTTGCCCGACCCGGGACTCGAACCCGAGACCTCAGCTTTGTAACCGTACCGTAATACAACTACGCCACCGAGGCAGTCGGCAATATAAAATTAAACGACGAAATAGGAACAAAAATATTTAAACATACATTTTCAGACTATGTGCCCACAAGTATGCGTCCCTGTTCCTGCGGCCGATAAGCGATGAGGAGGCGCCAGGGTATTCCATGGTGGTGAAGCGGCCCATGGACCTCTCCACCATACGCAGGAACATCGATAATGGCGCTATCAGGTGAGTCGCACACATACAGATTTTCACGTTAGTAATATTGTAGTTTATCGACTAAGTGCCAGTATTACTTGTAGATGATAAACATTGTCTATGATAGCTGTCTGTTTTTGTTACTTCCTTCCGGTCGTCTCTTGATATTCCACACTGTCTGTGTACTGTATATTTGCTCAGTATATAATTCAAGTTAATCTTGTTTGCTCACTTACTTATTTATCCAAACTCATCACAGGTATTCAGTGCCCGTAGCCGGAACATTTTGCAGTATCGTAATAGAATAGTAATAGTAAAATGTTGTATGGGAATTTAAACAGCGCCATTGTGAGCGTATTTGGAACTAAAATTTGACAGCGGGAAACGTTTACTATACGAGAATTACTATACGATACTTCAAAATGTTCCGGCTAGGGGCACAGGATTGGCGCCTTTGTAAAAGTTGTGCATTGTGATGATTATAGCATACCCTTTCAGCTTTATATATATAAAGGATTATATATATTTAGCAGTGGCGAAGGGTGACATTTTTTAAAAGGGAAGCCGAAGCTCAAGTCACAAAATATGTTTATTTTCTTTATCCTGTTACTAGCTTCTGCCCGCAAACTTCGTCTGAGTGGTTAATTTTATTTGAAATCTGCCATCCCGTCCCGTCCCATCCCGTTATATCCCGCCCGCCCCGTCTCATTCTCACTAATGGAATGTAATCCGGTCCCATCCCATCTTTTTGAGTACTTATGAAAAAGTAGCAAATATATCGGAATTCCTTCTTCATCCCACGGAAACACTAAACTTTTCGGGATAAAAAGTAGCCTATGTTACTTCTTATACCTCCAAGAATATGTCTACAAAGTTTCATGATGATCGGTTGAGTGATTTTGCGTTAAAGCGTAACAAACAAACTTCCATTCACATTTATAATATTAGTAGGGTTAAGGGATTACGAAATGACTACAATGCGACTGATAGTAAGCGTAGTGCAGTCCGAATAGAGATCAAATTTACTGTGTGATGTTTCACAGAATGAACGCAAAACGCGACACATTTATGCACGTGTGTCCTTATATTCGGACCTTTGCAAATATCCTCCCACCAGCAAATTATTGCTCCGAGAATCTTACTCACCAAACCAAATTATTGGGTTTCATTTGGTAAGTGATATTGTGGCATCTGCCTATTGCGGCCGTCAATTAAATTTTAATATTTTCGTTACCTATGTACTTATACAATATTTACAATGTCCATGAAATAAAGAGTAAACCATGCTTACATAATGAGAAAAATAAAAAAGTATATTTCTAAGCCGCACGTGAATATAAGATTAATATAAAAGAAATAAAAACCTAGACTCAATGTTAACAAGTACGGTAGCCCCGCATTAATCAGTTGTAACAATAGTAAGACAATGTATTAATCAGGCGAGGGTCGAGCACGTCCTAAAATATAAACACTAAATTTATTTGTAAAATCGACAATCTAAACATATTAGTACGCTCCTAACGATTAGTAATTTCCATTAAAACCATAATATTAATATTACACAGTTTGTAATTAAAAACATTTAAAACTAATTGCATGAACCATGAATATATTGTAAAAATGTAAATACAACACTTATAAATACATTAGACTCCGCATTTAAGTAATATCTATACGTAAGTACACACGAAATGCCGGAGAAGCTCCGGCTTATTTCTTGCTTTTTTAACGTAAATTGAACCTTAAATCATTATAAATTTAAGGTACAATTTTGCGTGGTTTGTTGCATACTATACAATGCGTAAGGGGCGGCGCGGCGGCGGCGCGGTGGCGGCGGGGCGGCGGCGGGCGGCGGCGCACGGGCCGCGCTAGTGTTATTGAATAAGCCGAACAATTTTACAGGAATTCGCCAGAGGTCGCAGCGCGTCGCAATGTAAAAAGGGCTTACTGTGCCGCTTCCTAGTAATATTTACGTATCTGGCCGACAGATGTCGTTGAATGTAAAAAATAATAATTGAGTTTTGATATTAAATAAATAAGTTTGAATATATTGCTTGTTTATAGTGTAATGATAAATTACAAAAGGGAACCCGGCGGGAATTGGCTTCCATGGAGCCTTCGCCACTAATATTTAGGATATCCTTAGTGACTAACCTTGTATACATAGATACCTACATACAGTGTATATCAAGACTGCGACCGAAAACGATGCCAGGTGGTAGTTTTCGTGACTTCAGACACAATGCAACCAAACATTTCGCCAAAACAGTGACAGATATTTTTTAAGATATTTTTTAAATCGTCGTGTTTGGGTGGTAAATACCTAGTTTTTGCGAAAATACTTAAAACCCTTACGTACAATTGCGTGTTTAAAAATAAACAGGTGTACCATCTTTATTTTAGGAAAATTATGTATTTATCACCCAAATACGACAAGTAAAAAATTACAAAAAAAAAAGATGCCGATTTTTTTTTTGCGAAATTTTTCTTTGTATTATGTCTAAAGTCACTAACACTACCACCTGGCTTCGTTTTATATATTATATATTATTATACCCGGTATAATAAAAGAATCTAACATAACGAACATAAGCTTAAAAATGAAATAATCATTCAAACACTTATTTTGTTCTTCAGGACAACGGCTGAGTTCCAGCGGGATGTGCTTCTAATGCTGTCCAACGCGTTGATGTACAACAGCAGTGAACACAGCGTCTACACCATGGCCAAGGAAATGCATGAAGAGGTACAAATTTATTGATGTAGGTTAGACGCCGGGTTCGATCCCCGCCCGAGACAAATGTTTCCACAGGTATTTCGGGTCTGGGTGTTTGTGAGACCGCAAAGTTTCTCGTAGTTTCTGATACAAGACTCGATATAAGTGTAGGGTCAGGACTATGTATGTGACTGTTGCGTGTATTTATTTAATTATTTTAATTATGTGCGTGGTGGCCTGTTGGTAACGGACCAGACGCGGCCGCCTACATGTTCACGGTGGTCGCGGGTTCAAATCCCAGGGCACAATTCTGACTTTTCGGAGCTATGTGTGTATTGATAGTCAATAACCACGCACTTGAACGGTGAAGGATGTGTATATTTATGCATGCGTGCGTGTGCGTGCAAATGCGTAGCTATGCATGCGTGGGTATTTATGCGTGCGTGCAGATGAATGTGTGCGTATGTATGCGTGCGAATGTGCGTATGTGTGTATATGATTGTGTGAGGGTGTGTGTAGATATGTATGCGTGTTACACGTGCGCGTGCGTATGTGTCGTGTCCTTGTATATGCACTGTACAAGCATCGTCCGGCAGGCGCAAGGCCAGCTGGGCATGTTGCTGGCGGCGCAGGCGCACGCGGGCCTGTGCGAGGCGCCGCCCCCGCGCCGCAAGCGACGCCGCGCCGACTCCCCGCACGCGCACCACAAGCGACACGCCTAGTCACCACCACCACCACCACCAACCCACACTACGCCCTTGTACGAGCCCCGGACCTGCAGCGCCCGATTGTGAACTCATACTGTACTCACCTTGTAAGATACAGGGTGTATCCAGACTGCGACCGAAAACGAAGCCAGGTTGTAGTTTTATTAATTTCAGACACAATGCAACTAAATTTTCGCAAAAATGCGACGAATTTTTTTGTAATTTTTTACTTATCGCCTGTTTGGGTGGTAATACGTAGTTTCTGTTTTTAAAGACGCAATGGTACGCAATGCTGTAAATTATTATTTTAGCATAAGCTATGTATTTACGACCCAAACATGATGATACTTAAAAAAATAAAAAAAAAATCGTTGCAAACGTTACGTTTTAGTCGCATTGTGTGTAGTCACTAAAACTACCACCTGGCATCGTTTTGGTCGCATTCTGGTATTTACCCCAAAACCGGGGAGAATTACCCTATATTGCCAACATTAGGGTAATTCTTCCAGTTTTTAATTAGCGTTTTTGGGCTGCTACAGTAAATCAATTTTGACCGTAATACAATGTACAGATTTTAATTCCATTTACGCAATGTTTCATAAAAAAGTTGAATTATCGAGCTTATTACTCTCATAATAACGGCTTTATTCATAGACAGATTCAAAACCTATTTTAGTTATCGAATGTTTTGTCCCTAAAACGAGTTTAGAATTCAGTTTGAGCGAAGACAAAACATTCGATGATTAAAATGGGTTTTAAATCTATTAATAAGGCCGAAATGTACAAGTATTATACTTAACGTAATGAGTACCATCTACAGAACAATTTGTTTATAAATACTGGTATTGCTCGTGCCTTTGCCAGCGTGAAAAAGTTTCTCCGGGTTAAATGTCCCGGTATATATTTTCCCGGGATAGGAAGTACCCTATAGCCTTTCTAGATAAATAGACTATACAACGCTAAAATAATTTTTCAATTCGAACCAGTAGTTACTGAGATTATGGCGGTCAAAGAAACTCTCGTCAGAAATATTACTATTTAACCGACTTCAATAAAGGAGCTTCTATGTTCTATAGTATGTATTTTAAGTTATCTTTATTAATTCGGTTATAATATATTTTTTTATTATAAGATGGTACTCCTTACCTTGTAATAGTAATATTTGAAAATGTAAAATTTATGCATTAGTTTAATTTAGTATTTAGTAATATGATTTTAATGAATCAATAAACTAGATAAGACTGTTTTCGTTTTATTTATTACATTACTGTATCCAACCATTACCATGTATCCTTAAGTACTGCTAAATGGGGTAAATCGAAACTTCAAGAGTGAATAGGAACATTATTAAAGTGTATTCTGTATAACTAACTGGCGGATCTTTAACCGCTGTGTATAGGAGTCGCCTGTTGGAAACGGACCAGCCGCGGCTGCCAACATGTTCTCACTGGTCGCAGGTTCAAATCCCAGGACGATGAAGGAAAACATGGTGAGGAAACCTGTATAACATAGCGCTCTGCAAGAATTTCTAAGGTACGCCGACCCGCAATAGGCCAGCGTGGACTATATGGCCTAACATATCTCAATCGTACTCTGGATTGTAGAGGAAGCCCGTGCCCTGCAGTGGGACGTATATGGGCTGATACAAAATGTACAAAACACATCATCATCAGTTTTTTATTATACTGGACATGGCCTCCAAATTGCGTCATAGCATCCTGTCTTCGGATTGTCGTATCCAGCATCTGCTAGCAACCTTTCATCAATCCACCTGGCTGGAGAGGGGAGGGTAGTGAAATAAAACACAATTCTCGGCTATTATAATATACACTTTACTTAGCAATTACAACCTTCAACGCAGACGATAGATCACTATTAATATTAACTGACGCGCGACAGTCGACACCACCGACCCTTACATCAGAAATCACACTGAAATCTCCTTACATATACATCCTCATTTCAAACCTATTTTAGTCATCGCAAGTTTTGTCCCTTTTAAACCTTTTGAATTCTGTTTGAGCGTGATCAAAACATTCGATAACTAAAATGGGTTGTAAAACTATTAATAAGTCCGTGAAGCCAATTCAATCGACGAAAATATTTAACACAAGGTGTATCAAAAATGATTTATTAATTGTCCAATTCCGTCACTTTTTTGTCTGTCGACTGAATATACCGGGTATATTCAGACTGCGACTGAAAACGAAGGTAGTTTTAGTGATTACAAACTGCAACTTAAAATGTCGCAAAATAATAGCAACATTTATTTTTTTGCATTTTTTTAAATAATACGATAAGTAAAAAATGAATTTTTTTCGAACATTTTAGTTGCATTGTGTCTGAAGTCACTAACACTACCACCTGGCTTCGTTTTCGGTCGCAGTCTGGATACACCCTGTATTACTTTCAAGTGTGCGCCTGAGTCGCGCGACAGTATGACACGGCTCGTCGCCCCAATACGGAATTTATATCAATGTTTCTTCATTAATAATACAATTTGCTAACGTCAGTCCGATTGTTGGCGTCCTTGTGACGTCATCGCGTCATTAGAGCTCGCTCTATCTCTTTCCATCGCTTGAGGAGTGAAAGAGACGCAACTAGTCAATTTGAGCTTATAGTCTGTTCCTTATAGTTTTGTGAGCTGTCAAGTGATTCTTGAAGCTCTTGTCATAAATTTAGTATTGTTCCGTCCCTTTCTCTCCCTGCCGGAGTGAAAGGGACAGAACATAGAAAATTTCAATATACATAGTTCTTACATATGATAGTTTTCGTCACAATACAAGTTATCGCTTGTTTTTTTAACAGTATTCTGTCCCTTTTCATCTCTACAGGAGCGAAAGAGACAGAATACAGTTGTAATTTACAATATACACTGACCCATGCGATATTTTATGTCACAATTTGAGTATCTTAAATACATTTCGTTCGTTTTAATGTTAAGTCACATATTTATTAGGTTTCTATCACATTTGGTATAAATAAAACTGACAATATATTACAATGCGTTGCTATACTCTATCTCTTTTCATCACTATGTGAGTGAGCGAGACAGAACATGCAATGTAATACATTTTACTTATTTTTTACACATATTTGTCATAATTCAAACAGCAGTTCATTACAACGGATATTACAATATTTTTCACATTTAATTGTGTTATGTAAAAATCAACTTTATTGCTCTAGTAATGAGATTGAAATATCGGAATCATATACATATATGCATTTTATAAAGAAGATATAATAAGCATATACATATTAGAGATTAACCGACAGAACCAAAAACATGGCTGCTAGATAGAGCGTTATTTTCATTCAAGTATTCACATTTTAAGAGGAGATTCAAAATCATGATTATGGTTCATTTTTTTTAATTCAAATATTCAATCATTTTTGTCCTCAAACAAAATACTTAGACAATATGTACGACCATAATAATCCCAATCATAAACTTCACACACACGTGCGTCTGTGTATAAAAATGACCTTGAGTGACTGAATGAGACTGTATGAAATCGAGTATAATTTGAACATTAATTAGAATATTTTGAAATGGAAATAAATGACTTATTACGTGTAAATTTGAATTATTTCACATGCGTTAATCAGTATTATCTTGAGTTTAATAAATAAATATGTGCACTCATTACAAAATAGCCCTGTATACTGTCGGTCTCATTTATAGACAGTTTTAAAACCTATTCAAATTATCGAATGTTTTGGTCCTTTTCCAACGACTTTTCAATTCAATTTGAGCGAAGAAGACAAAACATTCGATAACTAAAATAGTTTTTAAAACTGTCTATGAATAGGGCCGTATATCTAGGTTCTAGACAATCAGGATATCTGTCTGTGTGTCTATTTGTCGCATGTAAGGTATATACAGATGTCATATTAATAAACGCTAAACCGAAATTCGGTGATAGGATGGATAATGGTTAACCCCAGAAAAAATGTGTCATTAACTAACATAATTGTCATTAAAAAAATGAATTTGTCAAAAAAAGTAGACATCATCTAAAATTTATTAGTGTGGCGAAATTTGGAACTAAATATGAAATTTAAAAAATATCAGTTTACCGCATAGTTTGAGATATGTTTTACATAATATATACAAGCATTTATACTCGTTATTTAATAGTATTAACATGTCCAATGTAATAAAATATGGAGAGAGAAAAACTATTCTTATTATTTTGACAACAGCGCTTTCGGCGACAGAAGATCGTAAACGACCTTTAATAATCTTCTTTATACGACTTTTCGGAGTCATGTGTGTATTGATAGTCAATCACCACGCCCTGTAACGGTGTTTCAGCGATAGAAGATCGCAGACGAATTATATGTCACTTATCTTTATTAATGACATTCATAATATTATAAGAATTACTCAAAAAAGGTACTATACAACGTTAGCTCACGAGATAAAAAAATGGCGCATTTGGTCATAATTTTTAATGGGTCAAAACGTCATAAATTATTTTTTAATGTGTGAAAATAATTTACTTTTTTGAATACCAATAATTTATAAATACCTTTCTCTGTTATCCCTATCATCCGACTTCGGCTTGACATTGATTTATAGGCACCCTGTATATAGGTGAATTATTCCGGTGGTCGTAGATAGCCAAATCCAAAACTATGATGTACAACTAAAAATAATTGAAGGAATCTCATGCCCGATTTTGATAAAAACTAACTGCATACTTCGATTTTTCCAACATCCCTAGCTAGAAATAAAACCCGATGATTTTGAAAAAAAAAACATGCTGTATTACTACATCATTCGATAATGTTGCTTCTAACTATAAAATTCTGAAAAGTGATGTCATACGGAATAATTTTCGCTATCATAGTTTTCGATTTGGCGCTCAACCACGTGAAAAACACCCTGTATAAATATATAGATGTATTACTTGTGGTTATGCCTCAGCGCGGCGGCGATATCCCTCACATCCAGTTGAACCTTAGGTTTGTGTTGCGGCGGTTCAAAGTAAAAATCGAATCGCTTGAACGACTCGATCTCTCGCTCCCCAGCCTCCAGAGATGATAGATTCGTGATGCTGCGGTCCGGGAGGAACACGCTGGCTTCTGTAAAGAATATAAATAAATACACCCAACAGTCACATACATAGTCCTGATCCCACACTAAGATCTAATCTTGTGGGTATCAGGAACACGAGACTTTTCGATCTCACAAACACTCAGACCCGAAACAAATACCTGTGGATCACACAAATATTTGTTTCAGTGCGGGGATCGAACCCACGGCCTCGCGTTTCACAGCTGGCGTCTAACCGACTACACCACGTAGGCTGTCGAATAGTAAAGTAATACAGGGTATATCGAGACTGCGACCGAAAACGAAGCCAGGTGGTAGTATTAGTGACTTTAGACACAATGCAAATAACAATTTCACAAAAAAAAAAATCGGCCACTTTTTTTTGTAATTTTTTACTTATCGCCTTATTTGGCTGACATAAACATAGCTTTCCTAAAATAATGATGTACACCTCTTTATTTTTAAACACGCAATGGTACGCCATGGTTTAAATTATTATTTCCGCAAAAACTAGGTATTTACCACCCAAACACGATGATTTTAAAAAATAAAAAAAAAACTCTGTTTTGGTGAAATTTTTATTTGCATCGTGTCTATAGGCACGAAAACTACCACGTGGCTTCGTTTTCGGTCGTAGTCTTGATATACCCGGTATATAAAGTTATGAATAATCCAACAGACAAACATCTTGTGCAGTATCAAATATTATATTTTTATCCAAACTTTATAAACCTATTTCAGTTATCGAATGTTGTCTTCTTCGCTTAAACTAAATTCAATACTCAATACTTTATTGCACTCCACATGTTAAAAAGATGTTACAATTTATTGTATGTACAATGTGGACCCTGTAGGACACAGCAAAAAATTAAATTTTAGGAGAGAGGAGGAAGCCATAGTCTTTATATTCAGTTATGTATGGAATTAAATCAGTCTTCATTTATTTAAGTTTACTATATTTTTAACCCCTTCTTATATTAAGATGACTTATTTTTCAAAAATTCATTCAAATGTCGTTCTAAAGGAACAAAAGATTCGATAACTAAAATTGGTTTCTAAACTATAAAGAAGGATGTAAGGCTTTAGTCACAAACACACTCGAGGCAAATTAATATTAATACACCCAACAGTCACATACATAGTCCTGATCACACACTAAATTGTGTAGTATTCAAATTATGAGAGACTTGGCGATCACACAAACACCCAGACCCGAAACAAATACCTGTGGATGACACAAACATTTGTTTCGGTTCGGAGATCGAACCCCCGGGCTCTCGTTTCACAACTGCCGCCCAACCAACCAGCCATGGGCTGTAGAGTATATAGATATATACATAGACCCAACAGTCACATACATAGTCCTGACCCCACACTAACATGGAGTCTTGTAAATATTATAAGACTTAAATTAAATGAAAATTAAAATAATTTATTGAATCCATTAAAATGTTTAACATTATTTAGATTCAATTTTTGAACTACCACCCGGTTCGGAAAGCGGTTTTCACTAGAGAAGAACGGGCAAGAAACTCTAGTGTTGCTCTTTTCAACACAAACTCTTTACAAACACACACCCGAGGTAAATCAATAAATCAAATTGTAACAGTCACTGAGCGGATGACTAATACCTCAGTCCGCCCCGTGACCACGAAAGCTGTAAAGCAATCGAAACGTCGGGAAGTTAAAAAATGTAAGAGTTTAGTCACAAACCCACAACTGAAACCAACATAATATGGAAAGTATGGAACTAGTTATTGATTAAAAGGTATTGTTGATTGAAAATAAAGAAATAAGCTGAGGAATTATTATCTTAAAGTATTTATAATGTAGAGGCTATAGTTTTGGTACTTCAAAAACGTCGATAAAATGGTGGTACCGGACCACCTTTTTCTGCCCTTTTAGTGGCTGACATGTGACAGGTTGTTAAACATGCACGAATTATTTCAAAAATATATTTATTGCTATTAAATTCCTCTCAAAATCATTGCCAAGAGAATTTATAGAAATTTGTTGTTAAATATATAGTTAAATATTCACTAAAATAGCAGTTGTCGCTAACATTACGAACAACATATATTTAAGTTTTTGAAGACAAAAATGTATAACAGCGCTCCATACATATTATAAATACTGTAAGGTTATAATATCTGACCGGTGCGCGGGGTGCGAGCGCCGACGGGTCCGAAGCGCGTGTCGTGCGGCGCGGCCGGCGAGCCCCCGCCGGACGCCGCCGACCCCAGCGAAGACCCCGTGGGAGACCCGCGGGACGACGCCGCGGCTCCTGAGCGTACACAATGTGCTCTATACAGGGCGTAACGGGAGTGTGATCGGAAACAAAGCCTGTATTTGTGACTGCGGACACAATGCCATTAAAAACGGCAATGACGTGATTTGTATAGACTTGCCTAGTAGTGCGATTGTAGCGCTAGAGCCGCGCTACGACTACGCTACAGGCGCGCTAAGACCACGCTACAGCCGTGGACTGCCCCACAGCTGTGTTACTACTGCCCTATAGTTGCGCTACAGCCGCGCTGCAGCTGTGCTACGACCGCCCTACAAACGCGCAGTTGCGCTACAGCCGCGCTACGACCGCGTTACAGCTGTGCTACGACCACGCTACAGACGTGCTACGACTGCGCTGCTCGCGCTATAGTTGCGCTACAACCACGCGACGATCGCGCTACGGACGTACTACGAACGTCCTACAGCTGTGCTGCTACGGAGCTACAAACGCGCTGCAATCGCGCTATAGTTGCGCTACAGTCACGCTACGACTGTGCTACGACTGCGCTATAGCTGTGCTGCTACCGCGTTGCAATCGCGCTATAGTTGCGGTACAGCCGCGCTACGACCTTGCTACAATCGCGCTATAGTTGCGCTACAACCGTGTTACGCCCTTGCTACGACCGCGCTGAGCTTACAAACATCTGACATAGTAGCATCGTTCCACCTATGACTTTATATTTCCCCAGTTAAGGTCTAGTTAATAACTAAATTACTAGTTTTCATTGGTACATACATACATAAATATCACACCTTTTACCATAAGAGATAGGCAGAGGTGCGGAGTCCCTGCACCTGCACTACGTTTAACCTTGCGTATTTGTATCTGTATCAGCTCAAATATGTACCACTGCAGGGCACGGGCCTACTCTACAATCGACAGTACGATTGAGAGGGGTTAGGCCATATAGTCGCCCGGTGTATGCCTTTCGTTTTATTTAGTATTTTACGTATTTTTGTCTACTAATCTACATAATAAGATCTAAATACCTGCTACTCACCAGGTTTCGTGGTGGTCTGTTGGTACAGTGTGTCAGGCCACGGTGGTCTTCCGAATACCGACTCTTCACCCTGCTGTCCAATATCTGATGGTTGTGGCTCCTGAAATATTATCACTATTTATAATCATAGGTAAGTGGAATGTCCATTTTAATCCATTTATTTTAACAAAAACCTATTTGTTAAAATAAATGATTTTAAAACAAAATTGCTTATATGCTTGAAAAACGTCGAAACTTGGCACTTCTAATAAAATTATAAGAGAGTATGATCTGTTTTTAAGAACAGTATGTTGACCGGGGGAAAGTAATTATGCGTTGCTAGCTTGTTAATAATCTACAAAGCATTGCAACAACCTCAAGTATTAAAAATAAAAAATAAACAACTACCTAAACAAAAAATTACTAAAAAGTTCGTTAAAAATAAAGAATTAAAAAAAAGGAAATAAAAAAACAAACAAAAATTACAAATGAAAAACAAAAAATTAAGAAAATCACAAAAAGAAGAAAAAAATCAGTAAAAAAATAAATAAAAACACAAATATCTCACCTGTCCCTTATAAAACTTGGAGTCCTTAACATGATGTATAGTGACCTCATTATTTAACTTCGAACCAACCCTTAACCTTTGAAAATATGGCAACTGGTCCCCATTGGCGATGTGATTGGACCCAACATCGTCCACCTTACCAACGTTGGATCCAACATCACTTTTCTCATTAAAAAGCGCATTTCTGAAGACATTCCTATCTTGGAGTCCAAAAGGGGTGTAAAGACCAGTATATTCATTTTCCTCCCTTTTCAAAGGGGTGCCTATAGGCTCCGGTCTTTGTATGGGGTTGGCGAATAACGATGAGTCGTTGGACTCAAAAGTCCTGGCCTCGCTTGGCCTCGTCCCTATCGGGTTGGGCGAGACCACTGGTTTTGGACTGGAGTTCTCGACATAGTATTCTGGGGTTAAAAAACTTCTTTGTTGAGTTTCCTCTGGTGTTTTGAACAGGGAGTAGCCTTCATCGTTTTTCTGGGTGAATGAAGCTGAAAAGAATTTATTGAAGATTTTTTTTATCATGAACAAATTCTACTTTTACGGTATGTAAGTCCGCCAACCCGCACTAGGCCAGCGTGGTGGAATATATGGCCTAACCCCTCTCAATCGATTTTCTCGATTGTAGAGTAGGCCCGTGCCCTGCAGTAGGAAGTATATGGGCTGATATATATATAGAAAAAAATACTTAAGAAAAGTTAAATGACAGTAAAATATAGATAAACTATTCCGGCTTTATTCATACAGTTTTAAACCTATTTTTGTTATCAAATGTTTTGTCTTCTTCGCTCAAACATAATTCAAAAGTCGTTCGAAAGGGACAAAACATTCGATAACTAAAATAGGTTTTAAAACTGTGTATGAATAATAAGTTTGTTTGTTTGCTCGCGCTAATCTCAGTAACTACTGGTCTGAATTGAAAAATTCTTTTAGTGTTAAATAGTCCATTTATCGAGGAAGGCTTATAGGCTATTTTTATCCCAGGAAAGAATACAGCAAGAAATTTATCCCGGAAAACCTGTCACGCGAGTGGTTTTTTTTAATAGCTTTGAATGGCGAGACGAGCATGCCATTCGCCTGATGGTAAGCGATACGACCGCTCATGGACAGTAGAAAACCAAACAACCCTTTGAATTACAAAGCATTACTTGGCGCTCCACTGCGGTCGCCATCCTGAGACATAACATGTTAAGTCTCATTATGTCCAGTAGTTACTCTGGCATGTCCTTCAAACCGGAACACAACAGTGCATTTACACTGCTGTTTTTAGGAGAAACACATTGCGGTGGTACCTACCCAGGCAGCCTCTCACATATGAGATACCTACCAGTAAAAAAGTAATAAAGAATGAAATACATACCCAAATTCAAAATCCTGCTTTGATAATCATCTTGCTTCGGCGATGCCCTCGTCTCTACATATGGAGCCCCGGGGACGTAAGTGTTTGGATTAACATAATTATATTGAGGTTGGTTAAAAATTGGGTTAATCGGATGAGGAGTCTGGCTTCTAATCCCCATGAGACTTTGCTGATGCATCATTGACATCAACGGGTTCCTGATTGTGAACATTCCGTTTGATGTCGGAGTAATCGTTGCTTGACAAGGTGTTGGGGGCATTGGTATTGGATCAGGCAGCCTTATCTGCTCCTTTTTCGGTGCAGGGTTGTTTGTGATCTGCACTGGGGGTAGGTTGGGGTGGAACATGGGATTGCGGAGGGTGACCATCTTGGTGCCGTCTGGTTTGGGCTCTGAAGGAGCTTCTCCGGTTGCTTTTTTGGACTTCTTCTTGGATTTTTTCGATTTAGGCGCCGGTTCTGGTATTATTATTGTTTTTGGTTGTTCTGTTGAAGAAAACAAAGATAATAAATAAATAAATAAATACACCCAACAGTCACACAAATAGTCCTGACCCCACACTAAGATCGAGTCTTGTGTCGTGGGTATCAGAAGCTACGAGAGACTTTTCGGTCTCACAAACACCCAGACCCGACACAAATACCTGTGGATCACACAAATATTTGTTTCGGTGCGGGGATTGAACCCGCGGCCTCTCGTTTCACAGGCGGCGTCAAACCAACTGCGCCACGGAGGCTGTCATAATATATATTAACTTAATGCCAGAGGCGTTCTATTAAAGTCTACCTTTGTATGAAGCATTAATGGAGCAAAGCAGGTTTATGCAAAATTAAGATGGCCAAGATTTTTTTTTAAATGAACCTTTAAAACCAAATATACATACTTAAAAATATATATACAATTATACACACATATATACATACAATATACAATAGTATACATACATATACATACATACACAATATATACAACTAACTTAATCTGTCAATTTAGTTTCTGTCCGAAAACAGCTCCCGAACTCTTAGTTTAAACGCATAACGGTTGGTGGCCGTTGTAATTTCAAGTAGGAGAGCATTCTATAAAATATATATATTTTTATCGCCTGTGAATCTTGTAGGGGAGTGATTCGCTTCTCTGCTGAGTGTCGTGATTGTACCTGTGGGGTGAACAAACCGGCAGAATAAAAGAATAGATTGATATTACTAACCTGGCTGTGCAGTGCTGAACATCATCATCGAAGGGTCTGCGTTGATGACGGGCGCCGGCCGAGCGACGGGTGTAGGAGTCGCCGGCAATTGATTGCACTTCCACAATGGCTGGAAAATATAATAAAACATTTTTATGGGTGAATATTTTTTTTTTTTAACTGGCACGGCATAGTGCCTGCATTGCACCTGGTGGTAAGTGCTAATGCCGTCCAGATAGAGTATCGAATGGTATCAGACGGTAGTCTCATACCATTCGATACAATCATGCCGACCCGCTGAGATGCCTCTTCACGCTACGGCGATAATTTTTGAGAATAATTTTCATAAGGCCTGTCAATTCATAATTTTGGGGCTATTTTAACGTATTAACGCGCCTGATTATATCCAATAGTAATAAAAAATTTCAACACACACAAGGCGGAACGCGGGTGTCGTGGTGGCATCACAGCCTACCCAATATGGGGGAAAGGCGTGAGTTAATTTATAAATGCAGCATAAATTTTGCAGTCAGAAAATTATATGGAGCAGCAAGTTTCGGGTCTGGGTGTTTGTGAGACCGAAATAGTCTCGTAGTTCCTGATACACGACACAAGACTCGATCTTAGTGTGGGGTCAGGACTATGTATGTGACTGTTGGGTGTATTTATTTATTTAACGTTAATAAATTACTTACCACGGATTTGATAGGCGCTGGTTCTTTCTTCTCGCTTGGTTGTACTCGTGTTAAAGTTATACCGGGGGGCAGTTTTAGATCGGCAACCTGAAAAGAAATGTAACATATTATTTATTTATTTATTTATTTATTTAAATCTTTATAAATGAAAATACACAATACAGAGAAAACAAAGAAAAAAAGGTACAAATGGCGGTCTTATCGCTCTACAGCAATGTCTTACAGACAACCATGGGATGGATTTAAAAGAAGGAGAGAGAGAGGGCAGTGTAACAAATAAATAATTTAAGCTTAATAAGTGAAATTAACATTTTACATAAATACACATTCAAATCAACATAAGCATTCAAATCAAATCAAAATATTGTTTATTCAAGTAGTCTTTTACAAGATCTTTTGAATCGTTAATTTATTCTACCACCGCTTCGGAACGTGTTGTAGCTGTGAACAAGAAACCAAGCAAGAAACTCCCTCAGCAACACGAACTGTCTTATTTTCTTTTTTCTTTTCTTTTCTTTCTTTTTTTAAAGGACCGTTTAAAATACAATGGTTGATTTATATAACAAGATTTATGTCACAATATTGTATATATAATTTTATTAAACATTGTAACATTTTTAAAGTAGTAAAACCGCCTCAATGGCGCTGTTGTACTACGGTACGATTACAACGCTGAGGTCTCGGGTTCGAGTCCCGGGTCAGGCAATATTGAATTTCTTTAATCATTATCAGCTCCAAGCCAGAAATTTGTGCCCGATATGGCGATAGGCTCGCCCCTATCACATCGTGGGACGGAACGCACAAGGCGAAATGTTGGTTTCCTGGTGGCGCCTCTGCCTACCCCTTCTGGGATAAAGGCGTGAGTTTATGTATTTATGTATATCATTTTAAAAAATAACTTACAATTTAATTTAAAGAAATGATTATGTTTCTTCAATGGTCGAAACTAGAATGAAGTTTTCACTCGAACATCTCGTATTTATTGTATTGACAGCCTCCGTGGCGCAGTTGGTTAGACGCCGGATGTGTAACGAGAGGCCGCGGGTTCGATATATGTGTGAACAAATATGTGTGTGAACCACAGGTATTTGTTTCGGGTCTGGGTGTTTGTGAGACCGAAAGTCTCTCATAGTTCCTGATACACGACACAAGACTCGATGTTAGTGTGGGGTCAGGACTATGTATGTGACTGTTGGGTGTATTTATTTATTTATCTGTGACATCTAACAATAGATATGGAAGATGTATACCTGCACGCCGCAGCTGAGCTGTTCCATGATGCTGCACGACGCTGGCTTCTCAGGCTCCGCGGCGCACTGGTTCTGAGTCAAAAATATTCATATTACAAAAAATCGATTTTTATTTAATTAAAAAGATTTTTATTTATTGGCTACTTCTATTGTTATTAGCCGTTAGATTAAAAATAAATACACCCAACAGTCACATACATAGTGACCCACACTAAAATCGAGTCTTGTAACTTTTTGGTCTCACAAACACCCAGAAACAAATACCTGTGGATCACACAAATATTTTTTTCGGTGCGGGTATCGAACACGCGGCCTCTCGTTTCACAGCTACCTAACCAACTGCGCCACGGAGGCTGTCAATAAATCTGTATTCCTTCATACAACAAAGACTTATTTAACAGGATGGATTTCCGCCCGTGGATCTGCACTGCACCTAAATTTCTGACAGCCTCCGTGGCGCAGTTGGTTAGACGCCTGTGAAACGAGATTCCGCTACAAACCCGCATCGAGACAAATATTTGTGGTACACAGGTATTTGTTTCTGGGTGTTTGTGAGACCGAAAAGTCTCTCATAGTTCCTGATCCGACACAAGACTCGATGTTAGTGTGGGCCAGGACTATGTATGTGACTGTTGGGTGTATTTATATATTGCGGTCATATTGTCATCTGTACTGCACCTGCCATTGGGTGCATTCACACCATGCTATATATTTGAATTGTATTAAATATGTATCTGTATCAGCCCGTACACGTCCCACTGCAGGACACGGGCCTCCTCTACAATCGAGAGTACGATTGAGATGGGTTAGTATACTCCACGCTGGCCTAGTGCAAGGACTTTACATATCATAGAAATTCTTACAAATCGCTATGGTATGCAGGTTTCCTCACGATGTTTTCCTTCACCGTTATACGAGTAGTGCGTGGTGGTACTACATACATACATAAACTCACGCCTTTATCACAAAAGGGGTAAGTAGAGGCGCCACCAGGACACCCACATTTCGCCTTGTATGTTCCGTCCCATGATGTGAAAGGGGGCGAGCCTATCGCCATATCGGGCACAAATTCCTGACTCCGGGCTGATAATGAATAGAAAAGTCTCTCGTAGTTTCTGATACACGACACAAGACTCGATATTAGTGTGGGGTCAGGACTATGTATGTGACTGTTGGGTGTATTTATTTAATTATTATTTATTTAAAAACCCAATATCACTTTGTCCGACCCGGGTTTCGAACCCGAGATCTCAGCTTTGTATTCATACCGTAGTACAACTACGCCACCGAGGCAGTGGTACTATCTATACACAAATTAATATGAAAAGTATTGAATAATCGTACCTTTTTACTGACAATCTCTATGGTAGTATCTGGTGTGATGTTGATGACCTGTGGCTTCTGTTGTTGTTGTTGTGCCTGCTCCTTCTTCTTGCTCTCCTTCTTAGATGGCTGGGGCTGTGGCTGCTTCGGCTTGGCGGTTGCTGGTTGTGCTGTAAAAATAATAATTAAATTTTAATTTATTGCAAATGTAACGTATAAAAGTGGTCATCTATCTATCTATATCAGCCCATATACGTCCCACTGCTGGGCACGGGCCTCCTCTACAATCGAGAAAATCGATTGAGAGTGGTTAGGCCATATAGTCCACCACGCTGGCCTAGTGCGGGTTGGCGGACCTACATACCGTAGAAATTCTTTAATATCGCTACGGTATGCAGGTTTCCTCACGATGTTTTCCTTCACCGTTAAAGTGCGTGGTGATTGACTATCAATACACACATAACTCCGAAAAGTCAGACGTGAGCCCTGTGATTTGAACCCTTTTGAAAAATGACCATATTATGTACTATCTTATTTGTCGTATTTTAACTGTATAGATATATTTATCTTTTTAATGTCGATTTTCGTTTCATCGAGTTTTAAATCCCATAATTCTATAGAACTTTTCATTTAAAGTGTTTTATGAAATCGAAAATAAATAAATAAAAAACTTGTTTATACCAAAACCACGCATTTTCTTTCACGACTTCTTGCAACCCATAATGCGATATTTTTATAACAATAAAACTCACCGGTCTTCTCCTGTTTATTCTCCTTCTTCTTCTCAACTTTCTCCTGTTTCTTCTCCTTTTTATCCTCTTTCTTCTTCACCACGTCTGCTTTCTTCACCACTTCTGGTTTTTTGTCCTTCTTAGCGACTTCTGTTTTAGCCGCTTCTGCTTTTTTCGCTTCTGCCTTCTTCTGTTTCGCTTCTTGTTGTTGCTGCTTCTTTTTCTCTTCTTCTTCCGCCTGAAAGAAGTAAATAAGTAGTTATTTTAATGTGTTTGTATTGTATTGTATTGTATTGTATTGTATTGTATTGTAGTTGTGTGAATTGGTGTAATATTTTTGTGAGGGAGTGACGAAGTAGAAATGTATAAAATCTGTATTTTGGTATAATTGTTTAGCTTGCTACGTTTCATTTATTATAAAATTAAAAATGCCAGATTTGCAAAAACAGTAGTTTCATAGTTTTCGATACGAAACGAGGCTTGATGTTAATGTGGAGTCAGGACTATGTAAGTGACTGTTGGGTGTATTAATTTATTATTTAAAAATGAAAATAATTTATTGAGTCGATCAAAATTTTACATAATTTAGATTCATTTATTTTTTGTTACATCTCCCGGTACATGAAACAGTTTTCACTAAAGACGAACAAAGAAACTCTAGTGTTGCTCTTTTAAAACGAGTTTACAATACAGTGATTATAACAAAACTTTCAAATTGGTTTGATTCAAAGCAGTTTATAAGTAAATTGGTATTTATATTTATTTATACAACATAACATGCATACATAAACTCACGCCTTTATCCCCGAAGGGGTAGGCAGAGGCCCCTCCAGGACACCCACATTTCGCCTTGCATGTTCCGTCCCATGACGTGATAGGGGGCGAGCCTATCGCCATATCGGGCACAAATTCCTGACTCCGGACCGATAATAGAAAAATCCAATATCACTTTCCCCGACCCGGGACTCGAACCCGAGACCTCAGCTTTGTAACCGTACCGTAATACAACTACGCCACCGAGGCAGTCTTTATATAACAATATTTTTTATTGCGATGAATGGCGAGACGAGCTCGCATTCGCCTGATGGTAAGCGATACGACCGCTCATGGACAGTAGCAAAACCAAACACCATGAATTACAAAGCAATGCTTCGCTTTCCACTGAGCGTTACGTACCTGTTGCTTAGCCAATAGTTTCCGTTGCTTCTTGGATAACGTTTTGGTTTCCGCCTCTCCCTCCGACTTGGGTTGCTCCTTCGGTTTCTGGGCTTGTTTTGACTGATCTTTGGTCTTTTTCTGTAACAATTAATATATACCATAGAAATCTCAATAATCTATATACAGGGTATATCATGACCGCGACCGAAAACGAAGCCAGGAGGTAGTATTAGTGATATCATACACAATGCAAGTAAAAATTTTACAAAAAATGCGTAAATTTTTTTTTGTTATTTTTTACATATCGTCGTATTTGAGTGATTAAACATAGTTTTTCTAAAATTATGACGTACACCGCTTTATTTGTAAACACGCAATGGTACTGAAGGGTTTAAATTACTATTTTCGCAATAACGAGGTATTTACTACCCAAAAACAATGATTTTCAAAACTTTGCAAAAAAAAATCTGTCGTTTATTTTGCGAAATTTTTCATTGCATTGTGTCTGTTACCACTAAAACTACCACCTGGCTTCGTTTTCGGTCGCAGTCTTGATATACCCTGTATAAAAGGGAAACCTGATTGACTGACTGACTGACTGACATATCAACGCACAGTCGAAACTACTGAAGCTAGGAACTTGAAATTTCACACAGGGATTCCTATTGTGACGTAGGGTAGTACTAGGGGAGGATTTTTGGAAAATCGACCCCTAAGGGAGCGAAAATGGTGAATTACTGTTGTCTGCAAAATCAAAATTTGTAACACGCTGAAGTTGCGGGCAAAAGCTATAGGAGACTGTCCCGCCCTCACACCCGCCACTGCAACTCCTGTAAGCCAGGATCAACAGTGGCACGCATATTAATGACACTGAGCATTGAAGCTCAGCGCGTCTCCGGGAATGTCAAAAAGTTAAATTAATAGGAGGAGTTGGAAATAAATTATTGTCCACTTCCCTCCCTAATAAAGCGGGTGACAAAACAATGAACTAAAGAGGCAAACAACCTCGCATAAAGACATTTACAGCCAGAGAAGCCAGCTGTAAAGCACCACGGAATAGTGATTATTACATTTAAATGGGACCTAATATGTAAGCTGTTATACTTGATTCCAATAATAGGTATGGCAAAATCGCCGGAAAGCACGGAAATTCTTCCTAGTCTCCACAAGGTCCATGTAGTATACAACACCAGATGTTATTTGCATACTATCTAGCATGGTTTTACGCTCATTCTGCCAAAGACTACACTCCCAAAGTACATGATGCGCGGACTGCTCATATTCGCAATAAGGTGTTGAACATGAGCACGCAGGCGAATCAACGAGCTTAAATGAGTACAGTTTAGACTTAAAGTTACCATGGCCCGTAAGAAACTGTGATACGTAATAATCGATATCTAGCCAAGTCTTTGTCAAACGATCACGCACGCATGGAAAATATTGGTATAGATGCCGACCCTTCAAAGATACATCCCATCTATTCTGCCATTCATCTATTAATTCGTTATATACAACTGAGAGCGGCTTAAATAATCTGTCTACTTTTACAAGTTCACGTGAATTTAAGAATCTTTTGTCCATATTCTCTCTAGTTGAGTAATACATCGCGGCGCGACGTTGTACCTCCAGGTCAACTGGAAGTACACCCGCTAGGACAGGCAACGCTTCGGTACTAACAGTCCTATACGCCTTACACAAGAATATCAACGCCAAACGTTGGCTCTGGAGCAATTTCCTTCGCACAGCACCGATAGTAGCCCTATCGGCCCATACCCCCCGTATCCGTAAGTAATACATCCTAAGTAAGTAGCTCCATAGATGGTTTTTAGTGTATTGAAAGATAGCCCCCACGTTGATTTTGATATTCTTGTCAAAGCAAAAAAGTTATTTTTAGATTTTTCCCCGACTTTCTTAATATGTTCAAGAAAGGAAAAATTCCTTTCCAAAATTAAACCAAGATAACAAACTGATTCTTTTTTCTTTACGGTGATATTATTAAATTTAATTCGCGGCGGTGATTTTAGAATTCCTTTTAGAAGTAATTGGAACGTTTTATGTGGTGCGAACTATAAGCGATTTCGATCGCCCCAATCAGATATTAATTTTAAACACGTGTCGGCCATATTTTCGAGTCCCGACCTACTGTTTGACTCAATAAGCAAGAGGCCATCGTCCGCATATCCAATCAAAGAACACCCTGACGGTAAGGGAATTGTAAGAAAATCGTCGAAGCCCAAATTCCATAAATAAGGACCCAAGACCGAGCCTTGTGGACAGCCCATCGTCAGTGGCTTCGACACTGCATGGTGTCCAAGTTTAAGTTTTGTTGTTCCGTGCGAGAAATACGAGTATATAAGTGAATATATATTTTTAAAGCAACCTCGCAATTTCAACTTAAGAAGCAGCATTGGCCACCAAGCATTGTCGAAAGCACCGGAGATGTCCAGGAAAATACCGAGTACATATTTGCGTATCGATGTACTTACTCTTCTCCTAACCGAAATTGCCGCGTCAATAGTCGACCTACCCATAGTAAAACCGAACTGTTTTTCATGGAATTTTGGTCCACCTGGTAGCAATCGAGGGACGGTAAGACGTTCTAAAAGTTTACCTAGCGACGGCAAGAGTGTAATGGGTCTGTAAGACTTAGGATCTTGAGGAGATTTATCGCCACTCTTGGGTATTATCCGAATGAAACCGGTACGCCAGACTCGCGGAAATACCCCTTCAGCAATACACCGATTAAAAACAGTTAGCACTGCATTGCCGGCCGATTTACACGCTTCTTTGATCATTTTGTTGGATATTTTATCATCACCGGAAGCCTTGTTTAGGGGCAAAGATCGAACTATTTCACTAAATTCATCAAATGATGAGAGATTTGAATCGCAAGAGTTTGGCAGTTCCGCGGCCCACATCCTAATCTGCTTGTGGTATTCTGTGTCATTCCCAACATTATCGTCCGGTATTAACGATTGTAACAAAGCTTCCGTTGTCTCCTCAATGCCAGTTGTGTAGTTGTTATTAATTTTTATATTCTCAATATAAGCCAAATTGATTGACCTATTAGCTTTAAACTCATGGTATAAAGGAGACCACGGACCTTCACTATCTAACCGGGCTACAATTTTTCGTAATAAATTGCCTTTCGATTTTTGTACAGCCGCTCTATAATGTGATCTGGCAACTCTCAGTTCATTAAAAGCAGATGTAATTGCTTCCCCTGTAATACGGCGTTTTTTAAGCCCGTTGAACCGCCTACGCGCTCTGCGAAAAGTTCGACGTAGTTGGACTAGTAAGTCATTCCACCAATCACACCTCCGAGTCTTTGTGATGGGACCTCGACCAATGGTAACGTCCGCGCAATACGTAAACGTGTCCGACATAATCTCGGGCAAAAGCTAGTATTTAATATATGTGAAGTAAAACTCGTAGTAGGCTAATCTTTAACGGCCTTATTTATAGACAGTCAAAACAATATTACTTTGCCCGACCCGGGATTCGAACCCGACACGTCAGCTTTGCAATTATTTCATAGTACAACTGCGCCACCGAGGCAGTATGTATGTATAATACCTTCTCCTTGTTTGCTCCTTTGGCTAATTGGTTGATGTGCGCGATGGCTTGCTCCCAGGTTTGTTTCCGATTCGGGTCGCTCGGTTTCGCCGGCTGTGGTGGTTCTGGGCATGGGGGGTCTGCAACAAACATTTACTTTAACACATAATCTATACATACCGGGAATATCAAGACTGCGAACGAAAACGAAGTCTAGTGGTAGTTTTAGTGGGTACAAACACAATGCAATTAAAAATTTTGTTGTTTTAAACTTTCTTTTGCGAAATTTTTACTTGCAGTGTGTCTGAAGTCACTAATACTACCACCTGGTTTCGTTTTCGGTCGCAGTCTTGATATACCCTGTATAATGCTGGGCACCGGCCTACTCTACAATCGAGAGAATCGATTGAGAGTGGTTAGGCCATATAGTCCACCACGCTGGCCTAGTGCGGGTTGGCGGACTTGTGTACCGTATAAATTCTTTAAAATCGCTACGGTATGCAGGTTTCCTCACGATGTTTTCCTTCACCGTTAATGTGCGTGGTGATTGACTATCAATACACGAAGCTAGTATTATATATATGTAAAAATAAAATTAGAGGAATAAAATAAAGAGAATAACAATAATAAGTGTATGTACTATACTAGGCATCTAACCTGGTGGCGTTAGTTCGTGTCTGGGACGCAGCGCTAAAGTCAAAACGCCATTACCAGCCACCCGTCTCACACACACCATATTACTATCTGTGAAACAAACATTCAAATTTAAAAATTCATACAGGGTATATCAAGACCGCGACCGAAAACGAAGCCGGGTGGTAGTTTTAGTGGTTAGACACAACGCAACCAAAAATTTCGTAAAAATTAAATGTTTTTTTTTTTTTTTACTTGCATTTGGGTGATAAATAGATAATTTCCCTAAAAAAAATTATGTAAACTTTTTTATTTTTATAGACGCAATGGTACGTAAGGATTTAAATTACTTTTTTCGTAAAAACAGGTATTTGGCACCCAAACACAACAATTTTTAAAAAATGCAATAAAATATCGCTTTTTTGCGATTTTTTTTTGTTGCATTATGTCTGTAACCACTAAAACTACCACCTGGCTTCGTTTTCGGTCGCAGTCTTGATATACCCTGTATACACCCAACAGTCACATACATAATCCTGACCCCACACTAAGATCAACTAGGTCTTGTGCCGTTTATAACTACGAGAGACTTTTCGGTCTCGATTGTAGAGGAGGCCCGTGCCCTGCAGTGGGACGTATGTAAATAAATGAAATAAATAAATACACCCAACAGTCACATACATAGTCCTGACCCCACACTAAGATCGAGTCTTGTGTCGTGTATCAGGAACTACGAGAGACTTTTCGGTCTCACAAACACCCAGACCCGAAACAAATATCTGTGGATCACACAAATATTTGTTTCGGTGCGGGGATTGAACACGCGGCCTTTCGTTTCACAGCCGGCGCCTAACCAACCGCACCACGGAGGCTGTCCTGACACAGTACAGAAAAGACTCTCGTAGTTTTTGGTACACGATACAACACTTGTATGAATGTGTTCTGGACTATGAGACAGTTGGGTGTATTTATTACATACATAAACTCACGCCTTTTCCCAGAAGGGGTAGGCTGAGACGCTACCAGGACACCCACATTTCGCCTAGGCCCACGATGTGATAAGGGACGAGCCTATCACCATATCGTATTACTGATGATAATGAATAGAAAAATCCAATGTCACTTTGCCCGACCCGGGATTCGAACCCGAGACCTGGGCATTGTACAACTACGGCAACGAGGTAGTAGAAATGTATTTATGACTTACTCATCAAAGCTTCATTCTGTTTATGTTTCTCAATCTCCATCAGCTGTAACTGCCTTTGCCGTTGCAAGTGTTGTTGCTGCAACTGTTGCTGTTGTAGCTGTTGCTGCAACTGTTGTTGCTGTATGTGTTGTTGCTGGAGCTGTTGCTGTTGCATCTGTTGTTGCATCTGTTGTTGCATTTGCTGTTGCTGTTGCTGTTGCTGCAACTGCTGTTGTTGTAAATGTTGTTGCTGTAGCTGTTGCTGTTTCGCTAGCAGCGCTGATTGGTCCGTCTGCAATGAAGTGAAATATTTTAAATCTTTATAATTTTTTTTATATTACATGACATAACATCAGGACAGCCTCCCTGGCGCAGTTGGTTGGACATCGGCTGTGAAACGAGAGGCCGCGGGTTCGTTCCCCGCACCGAAACAAATGTTTGTGTGAACCACAAGTATTTCTTTCTTTGAAAAGTCTCTCGTAGTTCTTGATACCCACGACACAAGACTCGATGTTAGTGTGGGGTCAGGACTATGTATGTGACTGTTGAGTGTATTATTACATAAAAAAGTGTTAAATCTATACCAGATGAAGGCAATGTATATAGAATATTCATTTCATTTTATACAAATCGTGTATAGGTGGACTTAATGCCCGAAGAATTCTCAAATATAAAAGTATATTTTGCATTAAACCGTAGGGGGAGTTCCGGGGATTTCAAAAAAATCATTACATCAAGTGGCGCCCCAGAACAGAATCTGTCACACTTACTGATGTGCCCACTGTGTCCTACCACCTGCACAAGAAAAGATATAATGGAGGCTACTGACGCTGCCATAACTTTAGCGACCTACTGGGCCGGGAAACTAAAGGTTTAACGGTCTAGTCATTTTGAGCCATTGACTCGAACCAAGAAGAAGAACATCTAGGAATTCGTTATACTGAGGTTCTATATGTATATCAGCCCATATACGTCCCACTGCAGGGCACGGGCCTACTCTACAATCGAGAGAATCGATTGAGAGTGGTTAGGCCATATAGTCCACCACGCTGGCCTAGTGCGGGTTGGCGGACTTACATACCGTAGAAATTCTTTAAAATCGCTACGGTATGCAGGTTTCCTTCACCGTTAAAGTGCGTTATCTAAATCTTTTTGTGCTTGTGCCGTATGTGTTGAATTGTAATCGTGTCAATATTATTTTTGTCTTTCTTTCTAAATCTGAGTAAGTTGCTACCACCACACCATCTTTATCTTAATCTTATCTTTCTCCGTGTAAATCTGCTGTAATCTAGCCGTGCCGGCATAATAAGTACTTACAGGAGGCCTCTCCGGTTTCCCCTGCACGGCCCTGGCTTCAGCTATCTGCTGGTCGCATTCTTCTAGTTTTTTCAGATAGTGTTCAACTTGTCTTTCCGCGTGGTGCATCTCCTGAAAATGAAAATAATTTATTGAATCTGTGATACTGAGACATAATGAAGGTAGTAGGTCTCTCATATGTGAGAGGCTGCCTGGGTAGGTACCACGACAATGTCTATTTCTTCAAACAGCAGTGTAAATGCACTGTTGTGTTTCGGTTTGAAGGACATTGTAGATAGAGTAACCACTGGACATATTGACACTTAACATCTTATGTCTCAGGATGGCGAGCGCAGTGGAATTCCCAGCATTGCCTTGTAATTCATGGTTTTGTGGTTTTGCTACTGTCCATGAGCGGTCGTATCGCTTACCATCAGGCGAACGGCATGCTCGTTTCAACATTCATTGCAATAAAAAAAATGCATTTGTATGTGTTTATTTTACTTTAATCTATAGTCTATACAAATATTATAAAGAGGAAAGATTTGATTATTTGTTTGTATTGAATAGGCTCCGAAACGACTGAACCGATTTGAAAAATTCTTCCACTGTTGGAAAGCTACACTATCCCCCGGTGTCATAGGCTATAATAAATTTTAAAAAAATTAGGGATCCTTGCTAAAGCTCCAATAATGTAACCCAAGCTTAAAAAAATTACCTAAAATATTCTTTACATCGAGTGCGCTGCGAAAACTATCATATGTTGTTGATGTGGACTGGACTCAAAGTCTATACATATAATAAATTTGTAACCGATCGATGTCTGTACATGGAAGATCAAAGAAAAACGAATATGGGGAGTCTGTATTAACGTAATAGAACCCAAAACAATGATTTTTAGAATGTTTGTCTGTTTGTCTGTGCGGTTGAGCGCGGTGAACTCAGAAACGGCTTAACGGATTTCGATGAAATTTGGTATGGAGGTAGCTCAGCGGCGTGCACAGGATTATGACACTGGGCATGCGGCGGAGTACTCGGTCACAAAAAAATCTTTTAAATAGATTTTTAGCATAGCCACAGCCACGCGACGGATCCCTAAGTCGGAAACCATTCCAACAGAACAAGTCTTAGATGTACTACTATGAACATGTACATCTTCTACGGCAACGCAGAAAAAACAGCGATCGATTGTCGCGGCGGAAGAAATTCTAATAAGTAAAATAATAGTTATACGTTTCATAACTTTTAACATGAAACTTTCGAGTTACTTTCCCTTTTTGCTGGTTTAATTGTTGTAACTCGGGTACACACCTACCTTTAGACACAATTTGAATCTTTTCACTGAATCACAATAATTGTGAGAACTTGTTATTTTTAATAAAAAAACATTTTCAACACAAACCTCACAATCGAATAACATTTAAAAAAATCAACAAACGCACTAGTAAAAGCAAATCACTACAATTATTATAGAAACTCAGTAATAAACTGTTAAATGTACACACTTTAAATGTTAAAATAAAAAATCTTATAATTATGAAAACTATAAATAAACTGGCGCAAACAAAATAGTAAACAATGCTTATTACATGAAAAAAGCAAAATGGCCCCCGCGAAACAAAAAACATTTCTGCTATTTATACAAATAAAACCTTCTATCTATCTATCTATATCAGCCCATATACGTCCCACTGCAGGGCACGGGCCTACTCTACAATCGAGAGAATCGATTGAGAGTGGTTAGGCCATATAGTCCACCACGCTGGCCTAGTGCGGGTTGGCGGACTTACATACCGTAGAAATTCTTTAAAATCGCTACGGTATGCAGGTTTCCTCACGATGTTTTCCTTCACCGTTAAAGTGCGTGGTGATTGACTATCAATACACACATAACTTCGAAAAGTCAGAGGTGTGCCCTGGGATTTGAACCCGCGACCACCGTGAACATGTAGGCAGCCGCGTCTGGTCCATTACCAACAGGCCACCACGCACTTACTTATAATGTGCATACGTGATTTATTAGATTTCCGTCTATTATTTTTACTCGGGTTATAGGCAACGAACATTTCCGATTACTCCCGACAACTGCCGAACTTCCGTAGCCTGCCGCAGGAGTTGATTTAGATTCGGCCAATTAGGCTTTCGATATTCATGGGTGTGTGCGTTTGCGAACTGTGCACGGACACCAAAATTACTACACACATACGAACAAATCTCCTGCGGGACGCGGCGGCATGACTTGGTTGATTAGGTACTTAATTTGCAGCGCTATTGCTATTTATAAAATATTAGGCGTTTTTAATTTATTATATTTTGTTTATTCATTTATTTACTATTAATTAAAGTCATCTAAAACGTACGAACGTTTTATTAAAATATCTGTGAATGGCAAGTAAAGCACTGCATTTCTGCCTACAAGGAGCGCACGCCCCTGAGGTAGCTGACACCCTGGATTAACACTTAGGCTACTTTTTATTACGAAAATAATAGTGATCCCGTGGGATGAGGTAGAATTCTGATATATTTGTATTTTTATACTCAAAGGTATGAGATGGGACTGAATTACACGCCTTCAGTGAGAATGAGACGGGACGGGTGGGACGGGAAACTCCAAATAAAGTTAATTTTGAAATAAAACTATTTTATACGGATTTTATCGCGATTTGGTTTAATTATTAAATTTTTTAACTTCCCGACGTTTCGATTACTTTACAGCTTTCGTGGTCACGGAGCGGACCACGAATATATATCGCGATAAAATCCGTATAAAATAGTTTTATTTCAATGTGTAACATTCGCGTAAATCTAAGAAACCATTATAAAGTTAATTTCTAATGAAGTTAATCGCAGACGAAGTTTGCGGGCAGAAGCTAGTTGCATAAAGCACATTACCTTAGCAGCAGTGTTCATAAGAGTGGTCAGTTCTCCCAACTGCTCGCCGAGTAACTGCACCTTCGCTTGCTGTGCCGGGTTCAATTTCTGCTTCTTGCCTGTAATAGAGACATTCATTAGTTGTCGTTGGAAATTGATATCAATGACTATGTATTTAAGGTTCATATTTGTTTATCGTTACAAGTTTATGTTGAAAATTGAAGTCTATTTACATTATCCCCGGTTCGATCCCCGCACCGAAACAAATATTTGTGCGATCCACAGGTATTTGTTTCGGGTCTGGGTGTTTGTGAGACCGAAAAGTCTCTCGTAGTTTCTGATACACGACACAAGACTCGATCTTAGTGTGGGGTCAGGGCTATGTATGTGACTGTTGGGTTTATTATACATTTGACATTCCTTTTTAGAGGAAGGATTCCTTCAAACAGGTCGCCTGATGGTAAATGATTACTGAATATGAACATCCACAACGCTGGATCATGGATATGCTGCCCATCAACTCGGGAGGGGAGCGAGGAGGAAAAAGGATGGGTAGAGGAAAGGGTTATTGTGCATCTGGCCATCTCACTCACTCAACAAAACACGGCAGTAAAGTTGCTTCACGTGGATCTCGTGTGAGACAGTGGTACCGCCCCGGACGTGCCTGCACATTTATGAGTCATGACTGACTGCAGCGTGGCTTTACCACTTTGTACCGGGTTATATTGACATATATGGTATCTAACTTAACTTATATGTTTCTCATCACCCCAAGTGACTGTACAAAATACTGTACTGTGAAAAAATACAGAGATTTTTTTGTCAGAAAATCCTGAATTTAGTTTTCACATTTTTCTTGGTCCCCCCTTTATAGATACGAGTTTGTTTACCGCTTAGCTGAACTTTGGTTCGGTTCGGGAACTTACCTGAGCGATAGAAAGTGTTGTACCTATATGAGTTGATCAAAAGCCTTGAAAACCAAAATCATGATATTGGACAAAACTAGCAGGCAGATTTTTATGCAAACTTGGTACAATGTTACCTGGGGTGGATAGGAACATGTGGTTTAACTAAAAACTACATGTGAACATCGCCCGGTGTGATGAAGTTTAGGTATACATATCCTGTGTGAATGTGCCCGTAATTGTGTGAATGCTTGTACGTGTGCGTGTGAACGTGCCCGTTTTATTGTGTATGCGTGTACGTGTGCGTGTATACATGCGTGCGTACGTCCGTGTGATGAGACAAACGTTGCTTAGCTTAATATCTAGTAGACTGTGCTTCTGGTATTACCTTCGGCTATATAGTAGAGTATACCGGGTATATCAAGACTGCGACCGAAAACGAAGCCAGGTGGTGGTTCTAGTGGTTACAGATACAATGTAACTAAAAAAAGCGACAGATTTAGTTTTTTAAATTTTTTAAAATAAATAAATAAATATACACCCAACATTTATTTTAGGAAAACTATGTATATATCACCCAAATACGACGATAAGTAAAAAATAAAAAAAAAAGTTGTCGATTTTTTTATGTTGCAGTATTTTTACTTGCAATGTGTCTGAAGTCACCAATACTACCACCTGGCTTCGTTTTCGGTCGCGGTCTTGATATACCCTGTATAAAGCAGTATAGACACGTACCTCGGCGGTCGGCGGCGCGGCGCGTGTTCCTGGCGGGCGCGGCGCGCGCGTCCTTGAGTCGTGCGGCGGCGGCGGCGTGCGCGGCGCGCAGCGTGTCCGCGTCGTGCCGCGCCCGCGCCAGCGCCGCGCGCAGCCGCCCGGACTCCTCCACCAGGCGCACTTCCGCCTGCAAATACATACATACATACATAAACTCACGCCTATATCCCAGAACGGGTAGGCAGAGGCGCCACCAGGACACACACATTTCGCCTTGTATGTTCCATCCCATGATGTGATAGGGGGCGAGCCTATCGCCATATCGGGCACAAATTCCTGACTCCGAGCTGATAATGAATAGAAAACCCCATCATTACTTTGCCCGACCCGGGATGCACACTAATGGCCGATGTTAATAAACGATCTTCGTTTCTATCTAAAGATCGGTCGCGAAAATAAACCAATGGGCTCAAGGTATTGCCGACACGCTCACATTTGATGTGTTCTGATTGGTCTATTTTCCGGATCGATCCTTAGATAGGGATTGGGATTGCTTATTAATTTTGTGTGTTAGATCGAGTCTTGTGTCGTGTATCAGGAACTACGAGACTTTTCGGTCTCACAAACACCCAGACCCGAAATAAATACTTGTGGTTCTCACAAACATTTGTCTCGATGCGGGGATCTCTCTCTCTCTCTCATTTCACAGGCAGCGTCTAACCAACTGCACCACGGAGGCTGTCAAAGACTAACATTACATGCACAATGTATTCAATGAGGCTCAAAATCCTAAGACACCCCAAAGGAGTTCAATAAACACTAGAATTATACATACCCTCTTAGCCTTCTGTCGTTGCTTCTTAGCCCTCTTCTTAGACCTATCTACATGTCGTGCAGGTCCTTCTATGTACTGTAGTAAGGCATCTAGGTCTCTAGGGTCCTCGCCGCGAGCGCAACCGCCGCGCCACCACGACCCGCCGCTGCTGTAGGCGAATTTGAACCTTATTGTAATAGGTGTTGGGTTGAAAGTTGGTGGACACGATTGCAGTGGATGTGACATTTAGATATCAATCGTCGGTATTGTGAAGCAAATGTGATACTTAATGTTTTTGAAATAAGATGAAAAGTCTTGGAACATGGCTATTAAAGGTGAGAAATCATGCGCGAATTTCGGATTATAATGCTTGTAATAGACATAAGAATGAAAGTTTTAAATATTTATGTTGTATTATAAACACGCCTCGTAGCTGTGTACGGGAGAATAACACTTGTTTCAATAACAATAAGAGTCTATTTTAATCAATTGGTTTTCTCACCCAGAACAGCCTGAAGAAGTGGAGAACACGCTAGTATCTCTACTAGACAGTGACACAGTGCTTCTTTGCTGCTGAGCTCTGCTCTGCCGCTGTTGTTGAGCTTGTTGCTGTTGCTGTTGTTGCTGTTGCTGTTGCTGCTGCTGTTGTTGTTGTTGCTGCTGCTGTTGTTGTTGTTGCTGCTGCTGCTGTTGTTGTTGTTGCTGTTGTTGGAGTTTCTGCTGGTGGAGCTGTAAAGATGAATTTGTGTAATGGTGCATCTACACTACAGTAACTTTTTGCTGAGCAATGTTTCCAAATGGTACTCAGCAAAAACAAGAAAATGAAATAAATAAGTAACTAAATAACTGAATAAACTCACCAGTTGTTGTTGTTGTCGTATCTGTTGCTGTTGTTGCGCTGTCAACATGGGTTTGTTGTGTATCGGCAAGTCGTATATCGGCTCCGGTTTCTTCTGTTGTTGTTGTTGCTGTTGCTGGGCCGCCTGTTGTTGTTGCTGCATTTGCTGTTGTTGGTACTGCGCTTGCTGTTGCTGTTTCATTTGCTGGAATGGAAGTTTAGTGATTTTTTTAAATGATATTAATGTGTATCCAACTCCTATTTATTTTTTCTTCCTGACTAATCTCGATGCGTATTAAAGACAAGATAGTGTTAGTCTCGCCGAGGTGTGGAGCTGCGTGCCAATTTTTTTACGTGCCACTGTTGATCCTGGCCGACACGAGTTGCAGTGGGGGGTGTGTGGGCAGGAAAGAATGGAATTAATTAAAAGTAGGGGTTAAATTGAATGGCACAAAGAAATAAGTGTTGTTTTTAAGTGATAATGTTATCTATAAATATGCTTAATTTGTAATTAAATAAAGGAATGTACCTGTAATCGAATCTGCTCCATAGCGTTGGGGTTGACCTTCCCCTCAGCTTTGAGGGTAGGTGCTACATTCACTTGTACGGGGACGGTGCGCTGTAGGACCTAGAAACAGAAAAACCTTAAATTAACCTAAAATATTTGCATGGTTTATATTAAAAATAATAGTTTAAAAAACTAAAATACACACTTTAGTAAAATACCCAACTAAAAAAGTAAAGCTTTTGAAGTGTTCGAAAATGGAATTCAAAGATTCCATTACATACATACATACATACATACATACATACATACATACATACATACATACACACATACATACATACATACATACATACATACATACATACAAACATACAAACATACATACATACATACATACATTCATACACACATTCATACACACATACATACACACATACATACATACATACATACATACATACATACATTAGCCAAGCAATAAGTGGAAGTAGCTACTAAATAGCAAAATCCTTCCCCCGTGAAGAAATGCTTAACGGTAATCCCACGGGGAACAACGAAGGTGACGAAGAAGAGGCGGTTTATGTTTCTCCTCTCAAACTAATAAAAAAAGAAAAAACATTCATGCACACATACATACACACATACATACATACAGGCGAAGCTAATAAAAGCGTGTCTAAAATATGTCAAATACTCTATACTGTTCAGTAATGTTTAACAGTATATTAGGGAATCCATAATCAATGTTACCTTGGGTTTATTGTCAGGTTTCTCTGTGACGGCCATCTTGGCCATCTTGTCCGCCAGGGCGCGCTGCTGTGCGTCCATCGTCTGGCGCTTCTGTTGAGCTTGAGCTGATGTTAGGTTCGGTGGGAGGGTTTTGGGTAAAGCCTGAAAAATGAGGAGGAAATATCAATAATGTATAATTAATGAATGGCGCAAATTAAAGATTTTTGATTCCGGTAGTGTTTTTCATTAAACGATTACGTATGTAAACAGTCGACAACCTCCGTGGCGCAGTTCTTTAGACGCCGGCTGTGAAACGAGAGGCCGCGGGTTCGAGCCCCGCACCGAGACAAATGTTTGTGTGAACCACAGGTATTTGTTTCGGGTCTGAGTGTTTGAGACCGAAAAGTCTCCCGTAGTTCCTGATACACGACACAAGACTCGATGAGTGTGGGGTCTATGTATGTGACTGTTGGGTGTTAATTGTCTATTAATTATTAAATACCTGTTATTTACCTGTTATGTTTTGTTTCGTAGTATGTTAGTTTATCCGATGTGTATTTTAAGTAGTTTTGTATAGATTAGTATAATATAATGCCGCCTTAGTTTTAAAAACTGTCATGACATTATATTTTAGGTGAATGAATAAATAAATAAATAAAATAAATAAAATTTATTTATTCAACTCACAGGAGGTTTGGGCGCGACCTGCGTGGGTTTCGCGACCTTAGGATGCTGCGGCAGATCTGACGCTTGCGTCTGAACGCTCGCCTGCTTCCGCTCCGGCACTTCCGGCTCGCCAGCAACCTGGGACTGTAAGGATACATTATTAAGATTAATTATTATTGTTTGGCAAACGAAGCGTGGGACGTCCTCTGGCCAGATGGCAGGACGACTTGCACAGTAAAGAAACAAAGAAATAAAACAAAATATTCTATAACTAAAATAGGATCTAATGTCTGTTCGGGCTTTATAAATTTCATTTATTCTTTTCATTTTATTAGCGCCATCTAGTTGCCCGCTTGGCAAATTAATTATTTTACGTCAATGTCACTACATTCTGTATTGTTTACAATCTATGTTTTTTGTCTTCTATTAAAAATTAAATAAACTTGTATTCGAATCTTAAAAAAAAAAAAAAAAAAGATAATAATATTTATTTGCAGAAAAAGATTACAGTCATCATTATGTTTATGAAACTCTGTCTCCTGTGCTAGTATAAACTGTATTACAGGAGTCAGTGTCTTCTCCTAGAAATTAATTTACAGCCAAAAATGTATTATTTGAGTATCAACATATTCAACAACAACAATCAACATATTATTTGAGTACTAAAACTTAACAGAAAATGCAAATAAAGAAGGAATTAAATTACAATCAGGTGGTAAAAAAGTAATAATTAAAAGTAGAGAAAAAAAAAATTCTTCATTAAAAATTAAAATTAAATAAAAAAAAAAACAAAAAAATTAAAATTAGAATGAAAGGAGAAAGTAAACTAAAACATAAGGTTACCTTGAAGAGTAAGTGCATGTGAAAGTGTGGGAGTCAAAGTGTGTGGGTGTAAATGTTTGTGAATGTGTGTAATGTGTGTGTTGTATGAGTTCCACGTCTGTACTCAGTAGTGTCACTGAAGTAAGTCCTCAGTTTCCTCATAAGAGAGACTATGCAACCAAGTATGCATTACCTTTTTGCATAGGTTAAAGGATAGTGGATATATAAATTTGTTTTTGTTTATCTTATTATAAATACGTGGCGAACTGATGTAGAACTGAATCGAACTGTCATTTTGAATATCATCGTAAAACCTTCTCCGAGTTCATAAAAGGGGTGAAGCAAGCTAACAAGCCGTAACACTGTCTATGAATAAGGCTGGTTGAAATTAGGTATACATATGTGGAATGGAGTAAAATATAGTATTTTTAATGATACTTACATTACCGTTGGCGGGCGGTTTGCACTGCTGTTTTTTCTTGTTCAGTATAGATCTTAATCTTTCTCTAGTTTCGTTAAAGTTTCTAGGCACTGGAGTCGTTAACGGTGGCTGGAAATAAAAAATACATATAAACTCACGCCTTTATCCCAGAAGGGGTAGGCAGAGGGGATACCAGGACACCCACATTTCGCCTTGTATGTTCCGTCCCATGATGTGATAGGGGGCGAGCCTATCGCCATATCGGGCACAAATTCCTGAACCCGGGCTGATAAAGAATAGAAAAATATTTTTTCAAATCGGTTCAGTAGTTTCGGAGCCTATTCAATATAAACAAACAAATCTTTTCTCTTTATAATAGACTAGCTTCTGCCCGCAAACTTCTTCTGCGTGGTTAACTTTATTTGAAATTTCCCATCCCTTCCCGTCTCGTTATATCCCGCCCGCCCCGTCTCATTCTCACTAATGGAATGTAATCTAGTCCCATCCCATCCTTTTGAGTATAAAAAAGTATCAAATATATCGGAATTCCTTCTTCATCCCACGGGAACACTAAACTTTTCGGGATAAAAAGTAGCCTATGTTACTTCTTATACCTCCAAGAATATGTGTATAACTTGTCGGAAATATCTGTGAACCTAGCTGTCATGCGGTTCACATTTCATTTTTTTGTATTCCCTTATCTACTATTATTTTACATTAAAAACGTTTTGACTGGATGGGAATTCTATTTTTTATTCTTTTTTCTATTTTAATTCAATTTGTTTAACCTATATTTTGAATTTGCTGAACTTTTGTTCCAATGACGTCGATTATTCAAGTCCACAGATATTTCCGACGGGTAATACAAAGTTTCACGATGATCAGTCGAGTAGTTTTCGCGTGAAAGCGTAACAAACATACTTACATTCACATTAATAATATTAGTAGGGGTATGGTAAAGTATGGTAAATATACTCACGGCGTGTCCGAACACGGTGCAGTAGCAGCACGTGCAGGGCTGGTCGGCGCCGTCGCCCGCGCACGCCGCCGTCGCCGCGTGACCCACTGACACATACACTTATATTAGGGGGGAGGGGGGGGGGGGACAGAAGCCTATAGAGAGGGTATATCAAGACGACGATCGAGAACGAAGCCAGGTGGTAGTTTTAGTGGTTACAAACACAATGCAACTAAAATATCGCAAAAAAAAAAAAGGGACGGATCTTTTTTTGGACCCAAATACGTTATGTAAAAAAATACAAAAAAAAATTGATGTTTTTTTTTTGCAAAATTTTTGTTGCTTTGTGTCTGAAGTCACTAATACTACCACCTGGCTTCGGTTTCGGTCACAGTCTTGATATACCCTGTACATACCCTTTATGACTAAACCTATTTATCTTCTTTAATGAACTGTCTCAATCCATTACCTTTAAATAGTTTTTTAGACTAAAACATACCAAAAACTTACCTTTACAAACATGTTGCTGGTGGGACGCGTTCTCACAAGCCTTCGGCGGAGGTTTGGCAACTTTAGGGGGAGGTTTCGCAGCCTTAACCTCCTTCTTCTCCCCCTTTTTAGTGTCCTCATAGCATTGCTTCACAATATCCCCCAAACACACAGAACTATCGTCCTTACAATTACTACATATACAGTCACTCGTCCATTTGCAATCCGTTTTTGGAGTATCACAAGCTTCACTTTCCGATTTCGTTTGCCGAATCATATTCTTAAAAGCGACGGCGTTGAGTGTCTGTTTAGCGTTTCGTAAAGCCTGTGCCGAGTATTTAGCCAATTCCTCTGGGTTCTGCGACGCTATTACGGGAGGCGTTTCCTTCTCCTCGACTTTCAACGATTCCTCTATATCCTCATCGAGTAATTTCGCATCGATACTCGAGCAAATCGATATGACATGTTTTTTGTAAGTTTCTGGCACGGGCATTCCTTGCGTTATATACGATTTAATTGTGTAGAAGCTATCGAGTAACGATTTCTCGCCTTTCGATGTTAAAATCGCCTCACATTTGGCAAGTAAAGCATCGTTTTTGCATTTCTTCTCTTCTTCTTTCGGTGGGTCCTTTTTCTCTTCCTTTTTAACTGGTTTAGGTGGTTCCGTTTTTTTGACAGGCTTTACGTTCGCTTTGCCTATAATCTTGCTCAGACCTTTAGCTGCTAGAATTTCTGCTTCACTGGCATTAGAATTATTAGGTGTAGTTTTGGCAGGAGTAGCTTGAGCAAACATATCTTTTAGTTTCGCTTCTAATTGTTCTTGTTTGTATAACAGAACTAACCATTCGTCTCCCGTTAAAGCCTTTTTGGGTAAAGACTCCATGTATAATCTATTCATTTCTCTTAGTCTCTCTAGGAAGTAATCTCTTTTCTTCTCCTCACTCTGTGTCGTAAAATCCGGGACATTTTCGATCTTCAGAGCTGGCAACCCTGTTAATTCCTGTATTACCTTCGCCGCGATATCTGGGTCTAAGAGAATCCAGGACGCTAATTGCAAAGATTCCGAACACCGCTTGATCACATCCATGTATTTGAATTTAAGATTTGTCACAGCAACTTTTTTCTCCTGCGACATTTTTGACAACTTCATTATTAGCAGATCAAACGTATTTCCTGCGGAACTGCTAAGTAATTTTGTAATTTGCTTCATAGATTCTTTTGACATAGTTCCTGTCTCTAATTCGGTATCTTTAACAAACTCCAAATTCTTTCTCATCGCGTCGTATTTCTCTATAAGAACATCGCTTTCGTTAGCACACTGTTTTGACGCTAAGTCTTGGATATAGCTGTAGAATTTATCAAGCATAGTCTCTATTTCATTCTCAAGCAATTCGATAGGTATGCTCTTAAATTTTGTAGCTACGTAGTGCTTCCACGCGTTGAACCTAGATTTAACTAACTCCCTTAACTCGTCCATACTGAATGCGTCTTTAACAGAATTGTCAAATAACGTTGAAGCTTCTGAGTACATTTCCGAATTAATATATTTCTTTGGGAGAGAAAATAAATCTCTTCCTTCTTCCAGACATTTTGCTAATTCCGGGCTTTTATTTTGCTTTAAATATTCAAACACTTTGTTTATTACAACTTGAGCTGATATAGAAAAGAGTAGATCTTTAAAATCGTCCTTGCTATTAGCTTTCCCTTTCATCAAAGCTTGTATGTCTTTATCATCTTTGAGTAGCTCGTTCAGGTCTTTGCTGTCAAATTCTAGTGTTAAAGTGCTTACTTCGTCATTATTTTTAATCTTACGGCTAGTTTTACGCTTAGCTGTGTTCTTAGTAACCTTTATATTATCCCTAGATCTACTTAATTTCAATTCCCTTATTTGTTTTAGAGTTTCTGGAGTCAACTGTGCTTCGTTATTAACATCAGGCAAATTGCTCATTATAGAAGCAAATTCTGGGAGTTCAAACGACGCGTTGGCGAATTCCGACAGTTTTGAGGCTATTTCTGGCATATTTGCCAGGATCTGTGGCATGTTCTCTACCAGTTCAGCCAGTTTGGTGTTAGCAGCACTGATGTCTAGCGCCTCATCGTCAATTTTGTTCAGAAACTCAGCTGGATTGTTGTCCAAACTCATCATTACTTCACATATCTGTTCTAAGGATAACGGGCTGTCTTGAGAATCGCTTTCCTTATCCTTCCCATCCTTATCTTTAATACTGTTGTACGAATTGATAATATTCTGACACTCCTCCATAGCTTTTTTTATTTCAAGTCCGAAGGTAACATATTTATATATATTAGGGTCCTTATCGTCAGTCTCTTTCTGTATGTCTTTCTCGCTCTCCTCTTTGACTAACAACGGCGTACGTCTCGCATTCAGGGGAACATTTATCTCCGGAGCCATTTGGAAATCTACTGGCATTTCGTCCAGTCCATTTCTCTTTAGGAAAGTATTGACTGCTAGTAATCTTTGACTCGGCTTAGTGCTATAAACTGGCATCGGTTCTGACGTAGTGGGAGACAGCTCTTGCAACGGCGGGCTGACCGATTCCGGATATTTGGCTTCTGACTGACTATCAGGGCTGTTCAGGGCAAAATTGGCAAACTTGGCTAAACACTCCTTCATCTCTTTGCACAGATCCCCCGTCTCCTTCTCTCCAACTATCGTCTCCGTTTCGCTTATATTCTCTTCTCTTTCTAACGGAAAGGCTTCTGGAGGGTCCGCCTCTTTTCTCTCGCTCTTTCCTTCAATATCGGTTTGAGGCGCTTTGTGCTTGAGCATCTGGAGTATTCTGTGGGGTTTGCTGATCGGGGACACGGGTTTGAGTTTCCGTTTGGGCGCGGTGGCTAGGCGAGGCACTTTGGGACTGGCTGTGCGCCGTTTGCGGCGGGGTAGGTCTTCTATTAAAGTCACGTTGCTCTCTGGTAAACTGGGGAGAAGAAGAATAGTGGTTATTTTACATTTAAAAAAAATAAAAAAAGCAGCTGCTGTAGGATATATAATTATTTATCAGCAAGGGGTTCGCATCTGCTAGGTGTCATTTGCGAAAGCTGGCTGTATAAGTCGCACCCAATCTATGAATTTGTTTACAGTCTATGTGTCTTTTTTTAAACTTTTTCATGCATTATTCGCAAAACTCAATCACAACCCCAAAGACAAGGCCAAGCATGATAGATCTGCTTTTTATATTCGAACACCCTGCATTCCTTGTATGTATACACATGTTTGACAAATAAATAAATTTTAATTATAATTTGAACCCCCTTGAGCCCTCATCCCTCATCGGACACCATCAAGCCGACCATCAGTCCATCAAGCCTACCTCTCTCGCTCCTGCCGCAGCTGGTCTTCAAGCCACATGCGCAGGCGATGGTAGTACAACTGCTGGTCACGCATATGCATCACCTTACGCCGCACCTATGGACAAAACAAAACCATTTTGAAAAACAATAAAAACAAAAGTTTTTCTTTTTTTTTGGTGTTTTAATTGCTACAAGTTTGTAGAGTTGTTAAAGAAATACAATAAAACAAGTGAGCTTTTGCACATTTTTTTTAAACTACTGCCGTACTAGTATTATGCTCCTTTGCAGAAAATATATTTAAAGGTTTTTTTAAAATGGTTTTTCGCAATGATTTGTAAGTAGTATGATAAAAAAGTAAAAAAACAAATATACCCAAAGCCACTAAGCCCCAATCCCACACCAAAATACATTAATAAATTACTTATCCTCCCTACAAACCCTTGTTTTTGTTTTTGAAATAAATAAATAATAATAAATAAATACACCCAACAGTCACATACATAGTCCTGACCCCACACTAAGATCGAGTCTTGTGTCGTGGGTATCAGAAGCTACGAGAGACTTTTCGGTCTCACAAACACCCAGACCCGAAACAAATACCTGTGGATCACACAAATATTTGTTTCGGTGCGGGGATCGAACCCGCGGCCTCTCGTTTCACAGGCGGCGTCTAACCAACTGCGCCACGGAGGCTGTCAGAATATCAATAATTAACTCTTTTCTCCTGTACACATTTTTTTGTTTTTTTTTTTTTTTTAAGAAAAAGTCCATTTGACATAAAATAGACATCATTGATGAATTACATAACCGTAATATGGTTATCCGACAGAACAAAGTAACACAAACATTAGTCTCGGTGCGGGAACCGAGCCCCGGGCCTCTCGTTTCACCGCCGGCCTGACGCGCGCGCCGCGCCGACTGTCAGACATGTCGACAGACAAATTATTTCATTGTTTTTTATATATACAAAAAAAAAAAACCATAAAAAAATTCAAACCATGTTTAGTTTAATCGGTGTAAATGACTACAATGCGCCTTATACATATTACTGAACTAAGTCTATCTCTGTCACACCTACCGAATTTATCTTCCCTCTCTTTCATTCCTATCTACAGACCACTCACCTCTTTAAGCCTCTGCAAGTAACAATCGTAGCAGAGCGATAGGCAGTTCCCCTGACATGAAAAATCGCGTTGTCTCTGTCACTCCCGCCCAACTTATCTCCCCTCTTACTCTCCCTCTACAATAGTTAGCGACGTCTGTTTCACTACAATATCTAACAGAGCGGTACCGCTATATCTGTCCCTATCACTCCTACTGAATTTATCTCCCCTCTCCCTCTACTACCCCCTCATTCGTCAATCCACCACTCACCTCTTTAAACCTCTGCAAGTGGTATTCGGGGCAGAGCGCGCGGCAGGGCTGGTGCTGCGGCGCGGGCGGCGGAGACCCCGGGGGCGGCGGCGCGGGCGCCCGGCCCCCCACTAGCTGCATGCACACCTGCGGGGGAGGGGGGAGGGTTCACATATGAATAAATGCACCCAACAATGTTTCACATTTGAACAATAAAGTATTGTGGAATTTATGATAAAAAAAATGCTTTCTATGTGACATAACTTATACTCGAGAATTGGCTATCGATCATTTTCTATCTTTCACTGGTCTGGTCTCTCATACGTGAGAGGTCGCCTTGGTACGTACCACCGCAATGTCTATTTCTCCAATAAACAGCAGTGTAAATGCACTGTTGTGTTCCGGTTTAAAGGACATTGTAACCAGAGTAACTACTGGACATATTGACACTACATGTTATGTCTCAGGATGGCGAGCGCAGTAGAGTGCCAAGCTATGCTTTGTAATTCATAGTGTTGTTTGGTTTACTATCGTCCATGACTGGTCGTTTCGCTTACCAATTGGTAAATGATCGTCTCGCCATTTAACGCAATAAAAAATCTACGTCGCACATTATAGCCTAATCTCTCCATACTAAGTATTTTGAAATTTGAAATTACTCACTGTCGACAATTTCTTCTGCTTCCTGTAAACTTGTAGCTGCCTTCTGTGGACTTCTGGTAGCCTTCGGTACATGGCCATCAGCTTCCTGTCCACTTCAGATAGCCCCATGTCGACGCGTTTCCTATTGGACAAAAATATCGATACAGCAGTCAAAATAGACGTAGTCTTGTTGCTTGGGTAGTTAAAGATGAGGTGAAACTTTGGTTATGATTCGTTCAAGTTTGTTGAAGAAACCAATAGGTTGCTATCAATCTGAAAAGTCGGGATCAAAAAAACAATCGTCTGATTGATTTCAAATTTGGTGTGGTTTCGTTGCTTGGTCAGTTAAAGCTACGGTTTAAATTTAATAAGGCTAGCTTAAAGTTGGTCTAAGAAACCAGTCACCGAAAAATACTAACCTGGCCTCATGATCGTTCCGGCTGGGCGGCGCGGGCCACTCATCACAGTGCTTTAACACGCGGTCCATGAGCCTCTCTATAGAAGCTATGGACCTCATCAGGTGCCTCACAGTCCTGCAGAGTTCTCCCGGGGCCGCCTCGCCTTCAGACCCTCCCGACTCCACCGCGGCGGCCGCAGCCAGGAGCAGTTCTGACGCTGAGTCCAGGGATGAGGATGTGGAGAGTCCCAGGGATGCTGTACCGGAATTCGCGTCTGAATCTGTCACTGTTAAGAATGAGCCTGTGGAAGACAATATTTTTTTAGTTAAGAGAGCAGCTGGCCTGCATTTGGTGAAGTGTAATAATGTGCAAAAAAGGGCGAACCTTAGGGATTCTTCGCTTTTTGGGAGTTAGGCCATTGCTGATAAACCGTTGACTACACAGACGACTCGACAGACACTAAGTAGTATACGGTATAGTGTCTAGTAGTATAAGAAGACTAGACTTTAGATGTTCGCCCCCTATCACATCATAGGACGGAACATACAAGGCGAAATGTAGGGGTAGGCAGAGGCGCCACCAGGACACCCACATTTCGCCTTGTATATTCCGTCCCATGTGATAGGGGGCGAGCCTATCGCCATATCGGGCACAAATTCAAAAAAAGCAAAGAGCTAAATATGTTAATCATTATTACATTTATGACTACACGTGTACAAAACAACAATACAAAAATTTTAATCTTAGGCTAAGGTTACAATGTATATGGTAACAGATGTATGTACTCACTGTCGTCAAGGTCGTTGGTGGGGTTGGAATCGCTGTTTTCGTGGTTCGAGTCTTTGTCGTTCGCTGGTTGACCCTCCACGCTGTCTGGTGGCCTGAAAGACAAACTTGTTTTAATTTGTAACATATCGATGTCTGTACATGGAAGATAAATGAAAAAAACTAATATGGGGGGACTGCAATAACGTAATAGAACCCAAAACAATGATTTTTAGAATTTTTGTCTGTTTGTCGGTTTGTCGGTTTGTCGGTTTGTCTGTTTGTCTGTGCGGTTATGGGAGATGAACTCAGAAACGGCTCGTCGGATTTCGATGAAATTTGGTATGTAGGTAGCTGACACACTTTTTATTTTTTTATATTTTTTTTTTTTTTGTACTTGTATTATTAATTTAAAATTTTTGCATTGAAGTTTTTTTTATTTTTATTATTATTTTACTAGAATAGGTAAATCTTGTTATTTTATATTTTTAAACAAAATTGCTGACATTATGTTGCAAGTGTTAAACACTGACAATAGTGATGAAAGTGACAATTTTTATTCTTTCTCATCTTCTAGTGATTCCAGCAATGAAAGCCTTGTCAGTATGCCATCACTTTCAGAAATGCTTCAATATCAATTCTCTGACGTTCCGAACAATTTTAATCTTGTTCATATTAATGCGCAAAGTATTCCGGCCCATTTCCCCGATATGCTGGCGTCCTTTGATCAAAATAATATACATGCTGTTTTAGTCTCTGAATCCTGGCTGAAGCCTTGTTTACCCTCCACCTCTTTCTCTCTTCCTGGCTTCCGTCTCATTCGTAATGATCGCACTGGCATGGGTGGTGGTGGTGTGGCGATTTATTTACGTGCCCACATTCCCTATACTATAATTAGTATGTCGCCACAACCGCCGGGTCACGCTGCTGGTGAGCATCTTTTTATTGAGACAACTCTATCTCACAATAAAATTCTTCTCGGAGTATTTTACAGTCCATCGATACGTATTGACTACTTTTCATCCTTTGAACAAATATTAGAAAATCTTGTTCCTAATTATGACCACACTATTATTATGGGTGATTTTAATACGTGTCTTTTAAAGAAAGATCACAGGACTTACTTGTTACAAAATGTCGTAAATTCTTGCAACATGCATATCTTACCTTTAGGTGCAACGCATCACTTTCCCAACTCCTCTCCTTCTCTCCTCGACATCGTAGTTGTTTCTTCTCAACAGCATGTAGCTAAGCATGGACAATGTTCCGCGGATGCTTTTTCATATCATGATCTGATTTTTATATCCTACAAAATTCGTCCTCCCAAGCGTAAGCCTAAAATAATTCTGCAGCGTAATTTTGGTGGTATGGACCAGGAAGCTTTTCGACGTGATGTTACTAACGCTGACTGGTCTCATGTTACCAAGGCTAGTTCTATAGATGCAAAGGTTGCGATTTTTAATTCCTTGGTAACTAGGCTGTATGATATCCACGCCCCTCTACGACCTGTCAAATTAAAGCACCTCCCTGCTCCATGGCTCACAGATGACATCAGGTGCTTGATGCGCAAAAAAGCAGCGGCTAAAAACAAGCACAAACGTAATCCAACAGAATTAACCAAAGCTGAATACATAAGCGTACGGAATCGCTGCAACAGGGTGTGTAGGGATGCTTATCGTCGTCATATTCACGAATCTGTCGATGAGGAAGATCCAGCCAAAGTCTGGAAATTCCTCAGAAGTTTGGGAATTGGTAAATCTCAACACAGCTCATCATCTAATAATCTTGACATTAATGGTCTGAATAATCATTTTTCTTCCTGTTCTTGTATTGACATATCAATCAAGAACGAAACTATAAACTGTCTCAATTCCTTACCAATTCCTGATTACGCTCCCTTTGTTCTTAAAAGATTTACCGCTTGTGATGTTAAGAAAAGCATTCTATCCGTGACATCGAATGCAGTTGGTGTAGATGGCATTAGCCGCAATATGCTAGTGCCAATTCTAGATTTCATTCTGCCTTCGATTTGTCATATCCTCAACTACTCCATTCTCAATGGAGTTTTCCCTTCCTATTGGAAAGACGCGCTAATAATACCTCTTCCTAAAAAAGCCAATCCCGAATTATTTTCTGAGTACCGACCTATTTCCATCCTTCCCTTCCTCTCCAAAGTGCTGGAGCGTCTTGTCCACTCACAACTAAGTTCCTTCTTATCCAACAATTTCCTTTTAAACCCTTTTCAATCCGGTTTTCGTCCAGGACACAGTACAGTGACTGCTTTAGTCAATGTTACTGACGATATTCGTCTTGGAATGGAAAAAGGGCACCTCACGGTTTTGACGTTACTGGATTTCAGTAACGCCTTCAATACTGTTGACTTTGAAATCCTTCTAGCCTTGCTCCGCTCTATTAACATATCTCCAACGGTAATCAATTGGTTTCACAGTTATCTGTTCGGTCGCCGGCAGCGGGTTCGTCTCAACGACGACTTTTCGTCATGGAGTAATACCGAAGCTGGTGTACCACAAGGCGGCGTTTTATCTCCTTTACTTTTTGCTATTTTCATTAATTCTATAACTCAAAGTGTATCTTCTTCTTACCACCTGTATGCAGACGATCTCCAAATTTACAATCAGGCTTCCTTGTTGAAACTAAGTGACGCAATTGGTATAATTAATTCAGACTTGGTTAAAATATCTGAGTGGGGAAATCGCTATGGGCTCAAAGTAAATCCTGCAAAATCTCAGGCCATTATCATAGGTAGTTCACGTCTCATTGGTAAAATTGATTGGCCAATTCTTTCCCCAGTGGTTTTTAATGGTACTGTCGTACCATTTAGTACAACTGTAAAAAACCTTGGAGTAATCTTCGATCAGACTTTGTCATGGGGCCCACAGCTAGCAGCCACGAGCCGTAAGGTGTTTGCGTCAGCCGCTAATTTAAAAAGACTCCGTAACTTCCTGCCCATTGCCACTAAAATTATGCTTGCACAGTCTCTACTTCATCCTGTACTAGATTACGCTGACGTCTGCTATCTCGACCTAACTCAAGTCCAATTCGATAAACTTGAGCGGCTTCAAAATTTTTGTATACGATTTATATTTGGTTTGCGCAAATATGATCACATATCTGCTTTTCGCACTAAGCTCAAGTGGCTCCCTATTCGCTTCCGCCGGAATACACATATTCTTTGTTTTCTCTATAATGTGTTATTTAATCCTAGTTCTCCCACTTATCTTAAGGAACGTTTTGATTTCCTCCACAATTCTCATTCCCGCGCTCTGAGATCGTCAGAGAATCTAAAATTGAAGACACCTCGTCATGAAAGTGTTTTCTTTGACGGATCTTTTACCGTCCAGGCCGTTCGCCTGTGGAACACACTTCCCTTGGCAATTCGGCAAGCGCCTTCGCTTAACGCCTTTAGAAATAGGGTGAAGAATCATTTTCTTTCTAAATTATCTTAAGTGTAATTTTTAATTTGTTTTATTTAAATTCTTTGTTTGTTTTTGTTTTATGTTTTGCGCTTCATTGTTTAAATTTAGTATATAATTGTTATAGTATATTTAGTATATAATGTTTTAATATAATATTATATTTCATATATTTATTTATTTAATTTCCTTGTACTAAGGTAGTATTATGTTGCCGTTATAAGTTACGCACACACTTTTTAATTCTACTTTTTCATACAAATGCCCACTTTTATTTATTTCTTGTCGTACGATCCATTCTATCGTTTTTGGTTGTCTGGAAGAGATCGCTTATAGCGATAAGACCGCCAATTGTACACTTTTTTTTTTAAGATTTATATTTTTATGCGTCTCTGTACTTTGTGGTGTTCAATAAAGTGTTGTGTATCTGTGTATCCCGAAAAAATTAATGCTCTCGTGGGATGTGGAAGGAATTCCGATATAATTGTTACTTTTTATACTCAAAGGGATGGGATGGGACTGGATTACATGCCTTGAGTGGGAATAAGACGCGACGTGCAGGTTATAACTTGACGGGATGGGAAATACCAAATGAAGTTAATCGCGCAGACGAAGTTTGCGGGCAGAAGCTAGTCTAAAATAAAATTAATGTTGACTTGAAGCCCATAAGAACAGTTTTTTTTAAATACATATTACAACAGCATTATATTTTAATATCATACTTGGCCCCGGTGCCGTGTCCTTGTTGTAACTCTCCGTCGGCCGCCTGCGGTTGCAAGTCGTTTGATGGCTGAAATAAACATTAGAAATAAATACACCCAACAGTCACATACATAGTCCTGACCCCACACTAACATCGAGTCTTGTGTCGTGTATCAGAAGCTACGAGAGACTTTTCGGTCTCACAAACACCCAGACCCGAAACAAATACCTGTGGATCACACAAATATTTGTTTCCGTGCGGGGATCGAACCTGCGGCGTCTCGTTTCACAGCCGGCGTCTAACCAACTGCGCCACGGAGGCTGGCACATTAATTAATATCATTCAAAATTATCTATAATTTAAAGTTAAATAGATGTGCTAAGCTGTCTAAAATTATACATTTTGTAAAAAAAATGGACTACCCTGCTTACCATCAGGCATTATAGTCTCTATACACTTGTAATAAGTACTAAATTACCCTATAAATGTATTATAGCCTCGACAACCTTGTAATAAGTGCTATATCACCTTATCAGTGCATTATAGTCTCTATACCCTTGTAATAAGAGCTATATTTCTTTATGGACACTATTTGTATTGCACATGCCGTCATTTGCATTATAGTCTCTATACCCTTGTAATAAGAGCTATATTACCTTGTCAGAGTGTACGGCGTCCGTGCTGGCGCCGTTGTAGTCGTTGGCCGCCTGCACCATGCCGAAGAAGGAGATCCTGTTTGCCAGACTGGGTCAATGGAACAACATTATATGTTAGTACATACACAACAATTATCGTTATAATATAGTATGATAAAACTATTTTTACGGATTTATCGCGATTTGTAGTAATTTTTGAAGCATCTTTAATTTGTCCTACGTTTCGAAGACTAGGGCATTCGAAAAATAATTTCATTTTAATGTGTAATATTCGCTTAAATATAAGAGATTATTATAATATGTAGCTATAGTAGCAAATAAATGGTACGACACAAAGATATTTAACAAAGTGTATTTTTGATAATGAAATTCCTGATATGTTAGGTAGTTGGCGATGCTGATTGATAAGAAGTTAATAAATATTATTATATTATACTAGTCTAAAAGATCCCACTGCTGGGCAAAGGCCTCCCCTAAATTTTTCCAACCCCCTACTAAAAAAACAAAAATTTATTAACACGTTCACTACGACTCGCGCACGTTGTTTTTGCGTGCACAATGCGTGTGCGTATAATAGGCCTGAGCCAAAGTCATAGATAATTCATCGTTATGTTAAAATAAATGAAAAAAAACTATAATCATTAAGATAACACTGTATCTAGTCACTGTCACCACTCAAAAATAATTCACAATAACTTGAGTGTCATATAAAGAAAATATTATACATTTTCCTTTAGTAATTATAACATTAACTCCAGCAAGCTTCGTCTTTCACTACAGTTTCTTTCACACACCACTCCACAACTATGCATACAAATAATTAGCTCATGCAATGGAACAACGACGTTATTACAAAAAAGTCGAAAATGTTTTTTTAATCTCTTATTTAAAAGTTTTCTTGAGTTTCTCATGAAGTTATTGTATCATTGATAGTAAAGTAACTTACATAAATATTAAAATATTTCATCAGAATTATTGGAAATATTTTCAACCTCAAACTTTTAAACTTTTAAAACGTTCTGTAAAATAGCTAAGACGTAATCAAGTCATTGTTTTATTGGATGAGCGAATTATGTAAACAGATTAGAACTCTTACCCGAGCAGTTGTTTCCTCTGCTGCGCGCAGAGCGTGCGCGGCGTGAGGCAGTCGCAGCGGTGCTTGTACCCCGACCACGCGCTCACTGCAACAATATTATGCATAAATAAATACTGCTTCGGTGGCGCAGTTGTACTACGGTATGATTGCAAAGCTGAGGTCTCGGGTTCGAGTCCCGGGTCGGGCAAAGTGATATTGGATTTTTCTATTCATTATCAGTCCGGAGTCAGGAATTTGTGCCCGATATGGCGATAGGCTCGCCCCCTATCACATAGCACGGAACATACAAGGCGAAAGTGGGTGTCCTGGTGGCGCCTCTGCCTACCCCTTCGGGGATAAAGGCGTGAGTTTATGTATGTATGTATGTAATAATAAATATATACACCAACAGTCACACAACACTATTCTATGGGAAAATAGCACAAATACACCAAACCTGTTTACAAAAGAAACTAATATATTAGTAAACATAAAACAGACTGACTCTCGGAAACTACATTTCCAAGTACTTAAAATTCTAACCTTACCCAGTATATAATATTAGAAATAAGCAAATTTGTCCGCAAATATTCAAATTTTTAAACTAAAAGAGCCGATATATAAATTAAATACCCAGTTAAAAATGAAATCCATAATAAAGGAGTTTCATTGATATGGTGTATCCGGCTTGGCGTCGTACGACGTACGTATACGTGTTTCAATACGGACGCACACGCACCAATATGCGTGCACGTGTGCGTGTTGGTGTGTGTACACTTTAATTCTTTATTTTTTACACTGCCCTCTCTCTCTCCTTCTTTTAAATCCATCCCACGGTTGTCTATAAGATATTGCTGTAGGGCGATAAGACCGCCATTTCTACTTTCTTTTCTTATTGTTTCTGTATTGTGTATACGGCCATACGAAAGGCCAGCGCTGGTAAACCAGCACATGCTGGGTGTGGTCCGTATTTGAAACGAGCACTGTTAAATTGTTTTAGTTAAGTTATTGCTACTTGTTACAATTAAATATTTTCTTTCTTTTTTCGCTTATAATTGTTTACAATGAAGATCTCAATAAATAAGTGCGTACAGTCGTGCGGCGTGGTGCGCTTGGCCATGTCTGCGAGGCGCTGCGCGGTGGCGGCGTGCTGGTGCGGCGCCAGGTAGCGCTGCAGGCGCGCGCGCGCCGCGCCCACCCACGCCCACGACGCCGCGCTGCCGCCCACCGGCACCATCTCCACCTGCAGGCAAGCGAGCATCATAAACACCTACCCATCGAGCTCAACACCCACAGGTCATAAACACCCACCCATCGAGCTCAACACCTACAGGTCATAAACACCCACCCATCGAGCTCGACACCCACAGATCACAAACACCCACCCATCGAGCTCAACACCCACAGATCACAAACACCCACCCATCGCCTAGACAGCCTCCGTGGCGCAGTTGGTTTGACGCCGCCTGTGAAACGAGAGGCCGCGGGTTCGATCCCCGCACCGAAACAAATATTTGTGTGATCCACAGGTATTTGTTTCGGGTCTGGGTGTTTGTGAGACCGAAAAGTCTCTCGTAGCTTCTGATACCCACGACACAAGACTCGATCTTAGTGTGGGGTCAGGACTATGTATGTGACTGTTGGGTGTATTTATTTATTTATTATTTTATTATTATCGAGCTCAACACCCACAGGTCATAAACAACCACCCATTGAGCTCAACACCCACGGATAATAAACACCTACCCATTGAGCTCAACACCCACAAATCATAAACACCTACCCGTTAAGCTCAACACCCACCCATTATGCTCAACACCCACATATTCATGCTCAGCAATGGCCGAATATGGGCTGATACAGTACCATAATAATGAGCCAACTATGTTGGCATCTTGGTACCGCCCCACACAAAAACTACGTGAATTAATTTACTGCCATCTTTCACTCAGTAATATTGTCGGGTGCTTTATATCCCCTCCCTACTCTCTTCTCTTTTCTTTCCCCCCTATTTCGAGAGTCAACGCAGTGTTGTAGATGCCCTTGTAATTAATTATCATCATTTGAACCGTTTTTGTGTTGGATCTAACTTCTAAGCAATATTAAACTATTGATATTCATACCTTAAAGGTAATGGTGGATGCCAATTTGTAATTTTCTAGTATCTTGCAAAACCTTTCCACTGCGTACCTGCAAACATTAATTAGTGTTTTAAAATGGTTTATTTAAAAAATATATTCACATGAAATTTGTGTCTTATTTTCCATAATAATATTAGCTTCAACTACGCTAATATGAAAATAACTGACTACTGTATTCTAGTTGATAGCACCCTATGTAAAGATGAGGTCAAAAATAATGAACGAAGAGATTGATAAAAGTGGACGAAGCGAGAAATATGTCAGGATCAAATAAAGTGGTGATCCATAGCATCTGCCTACCCTTACGGGATACAGGCGTGATGTGTGATATGTACATATTTGGAGACTGTCCCGCTCTCACACCCGCCATTGCAACTCCTGTGTCGCAGGATCAACAGCACGCATTTTAATGACACTGAGCATTGAAGCTCAGCGAGTCTCCGGGAATGTCTAACTTGTCTTTAACCCGCAACGAAATCAATCACAAAGTTTAATTAATAGGAGTTGGAAATAATATACATACAGGGTATATCAAGACCGCGACCGAAAACGAAGCCAGGTGGTAGTTTTAGCGGCTACAGACACAATGCAACTAAAAATTTTGCAAAATAAGCGACGGATTTTTTTTTACAATTTTTTAAAAATCATCGTTTTTGAGGGGTAAATACCTAATTTTTTCAAAAATAGTAATTTAAACCCTTACGTACCATTGCGTGTTTAAAAATTAAGCGATGTACGTCATTATTTTAGAAAAACTATGTTTAATCACTCAAATACGACGATATGTAAAAAAAAACCACGGTAAAAGTGAAACTTTTTTCACACTATAGACATTTAACTAAAAATTTTTCGAATAATATTCCATTAAGGGTATAAAAATCGCTTTATCAATCTTAATTTTACACTTGGAAAATTGGAATGATAATGGGAAATAATAAAATTAGACGTCCTCTAACTAATATTTTTATTCAACTCTGTATCTTATAGGCCCTGCGCAGACGACAGACTATCCGTGACGCACTTTTTAGTCTGTGAAAATAGAACCTATGCAATTATATGCAGTAACGCACACGACGCGCAAAAAGTCCGGCGCACAAAAAATCCGTGTAATTCGGGCAGACCGCACCGCGCCGCGGCGCGCCGCTCCGCACAAAAAGTGTGTGAAAAAAATTGAACGTTTGCTTCAACGCGCGCTAACGCAGACGGCGCACTCTTTAGTCGGCAATCTGCATTTGCTAGGGGTGGGTGGACGTAACGCACGCGATCTATTATCATGGCGCCAGAGGTCGATGTAACTATGTCAATTCAAGAAATACAAAACAGACCAGCAATTTATGATACTTCTAAGGCAGAATATCATGATAGACATTTAAAAAGAAAAATGTGGGAAGAAGTGTGCTGTAATGTTTATTCCGCTCCTGTTTGGACATGTATGACGTCTAAAGAAAAAACACAATACGATAAGTTTAAGTTTTTATTAGACTTTTTAGTAGTAATTGGAGATAAAACTTGCAAAACTATAAAAAAACGATTAGATGAAAAACATAGAGGTTATTTGTTTATTTTTTCTTATGCAAAAATTAGGGATGGGTATCGATATTGAATGATAATGAACGAATGACAGTTATCGATTAATGAATCGATACAAGATTCAATATATCAAAATCGCTTTGATTATTATGTATAACACCTATACCTTGGTATTTTGAACAAAATAATTAATTAATTAACTTCTTTTTCTGTACTTCATGTACAAAATAATACTTCGCGATCTCTGCATGATTTCCATAGCGTCTACGTCCCGACAGCTCTGCCGACAAAATGATCGAAGATGTGCGTCGTGTGCGTTGAGTCTGTGAAAAATCCGCGACCGACTTTTTGCGCGCCATGCAGACTTTTTGTGCGCCGCAGACTCGATCGCACAAAAAGTGTGCCGTCTGCGCAGGGCCATAGAGTACGACTTACATAATACTTAACAATTATTTAGATAATATACACATATCAAAAAACTGAAAACAATATTTTATTATCGTTGAGTCATTATGTTCCGTTTTTCAATTATTTTCAATCATTCTATTATCATTCCATCTTCATTATGAGTTTCACAGTTTATAAATGTAACCAATATTTTATGGTAACTAAAATACGTGAACAGTGATTTACATTCAAATGAGTAATAGTCTATACACTACACGGTCAGCTGCTGCAAACTATAGGCGCCGCCACATTGACCTTAGCTGCACTGACAAGCGCCTTTCACTTTATACCTACTCGGCAGCCGACCGTCACGCGACATGCGCTACACAGACCAAAATGTTTGAGACGATGTAATAAAAGTTTCACTTTAATAACAAAAAAAAATTGACGATGTTTTTTGTAAAATTTTTACTTGCATTGTGTTTGATATCACCAATACTACCTCCTGGCTTCGTTTTCGGTCGCGGTCTTGATATACCCGGTATATACATATGTATGAACATACCCAGAAACTTAAGACACCTATTTATGATGTAGTGTAGTGACTACTCACTGTTTCTCCATTGGTTTGTCGTATTGCCTACAAAGACATATATTAGTCACTATCTGCTCCGTGATTTCGCTCTCTCGCGCGAGCCGGCAAAGTTGTTCGTGGATTATGTCAGCGCCTGCGTAAAAAATAATTATTTATATAGATGTACTATACATTAAATAAAATGATCCGAGTTTAGAGATTTGTGTTAGGGTCTGTGTGTTTGTAAATGTTAAAGGGCATGTTCTAATGAGATGTAGTCAATGTTGGTGGAATGTAGTGAATGCTGGTCAGATGTAGTGAATGTAGTTCAGATGTAGTGAATGTAGGTGAGATGTAGTGAATGTTGGTGAGATGTAGTGAATGTTGGTGAGATGTAGTGAATGTTGATGAGATGTAGTGATTCTCGGTGATATGCAATGAATGTTGGTGAATCGTAGTAAATTTTTGGTGAGATGCAGTGAATGTTGATGACATGTAGTGAATGTTGGTGAGATGTAGTGAATGTTATTAGAGTGGGCGATTTTTTTAGAGATGTATGTAGTGTGTGCATTAGAAAACAATGGTTCGTGCCCCCGCACAGCCGCGTGATACAGTTAGTATATCGGTACCTTGTTGGTGGTGCAGCAGCGCCTGCAGGCGCGGCAGGTCCCAGCGCGCGTGCTCCAGCAGCGAGCCGCCGCACAGCCGCAGCGCGCGCATCGCGCCCGCCGCCGCCCACATCGTGCTGCCTCCTGGAGACATCACCAACATCATTACCATTATCATTACCATTGTTGACATTATCATCATCTTCATCATCATTACCAACATCAGTGAAAGAAAGAAAGAAAAACAGATTTATTTGTCACAACAATAGAACGCACACACTCACACAACATTAATTAACAAACAAAAAGGAGTTTGTGCGTCGCATAGGTGACCACTGAGCATAATGTTGAGTTTTATTGCGAAATCTAAGGTCCGATACGTCCCAGTGCAAGGCAAGGGACTCCTCAACAATCAGGAATGCAATTGAGAGTGGTTAGGCCATATAGTCCACCACGCTGGCCTAGTGCGGGTGGCGGACTTACATACCGTAGAAATTCTTTAAAATCGCTACGATATGCGGGTTTCCTCACGATGTTTTACTTCGCCGTTATAGTGCGTGTTGATTGATTATCAATACACACATGACTCTGAAAGGTGTGCCCTGGGATTTGAACCCGCGACCACCGTGAATATCCGCAGCCGCGTCTGGTCCGTTACCAATTCGTGGCTATCAGAAACTACGAGAGACTTTTCGGTCTCACAAACACCCAGACCCGAAACAAATACCTGTGGATCACACAAACATTTGTTTCGGCGCGGGGATCGAACCCGCGGCCTCTCGTTTCACAGGCGGCGTCTAACCAACTGCGCCACGGAGGCTGTCGATGATGATGAAACAAACAATCAAATATTTCCTCATTATTATTAGTATAGACAATATGTAAAATGTATACACTGACCATGCGCCAAAGCCCACACGACGTCTCTGATGAAGGCGGCTAGTGCTTGTTGGTTGTTCGCGAGGCACAGACACAGGCGGCAGTGGCATCCGAACCGCGCGCGGTACACCCACGACGAACTCACGCGCTCCACGCTCCTGGGAATAATAAATATATTTTTATTTTAGTAGTAACGGAAATAGGCGTTGTTGTACTAAGGTACGACTACACACTGAGGTCTCGGGTTTGAATCCCGGGTCGGGCAAAGTGATATTAGGTTTTTATATTCATTTATTATATGTATAGATATCAGCCCGGAGGAATTTGTGCCCGATATGGCGATGTCGCCCCCTATCACGTCATGGGACGGAACATACAAGGCGAAATGTGGGTGTCCTGGTGGCGCCTCCGCCTACCCCTTTTGGGATTAAGGCGTGAGTTTATGTATGTAACGGAAATAACAGAAAAATCAATGGTACAAATGGCGTCTTATTAATTTTATCACTGGATAGAAAAGGATAGATATATCATATGTGAGAGGTCTGGGTAGGTACCACCGCAATGTCTATTTCTCCAACAAACAGCAGTGTAAATGCGCTGTTGTGTTCCGGTTTGAAGGACGTTGTAGCCAGAGTAACTGGACATAATGAGACTTAACATCTTATGTCTAAGGATGGCAAGCGCAGTGGAATGCCAAGCATTGCTTTGTAATTAATAGTATTGTTTGGTTTTCTGTCTATACGCGGTGGTATCGCTTACCAACAGGCGAACGGCAGGCTCGTGTCACCATTCAATATAATAAAAAAAACTTATTGATTTCGAAGTTAACGTTTGTTATATCAACTGCGCATGTGAGGCCGACATAATAATACTGACATATTAGTCCCAATAAGCGTGTACATGAGCGCGGATATTTCGCACCACGAGTGGTACACGCCGAGCAGCCACTCCGGCACGGGTTCGAACCCGCACCGCGACGCGCGCTCCGACTCTGTGGACAACATAAATATTATTGTCATAAACAAATAAATAACGAAGAGCGTATTTTTTGGAAAATAGTGTATAAAATTAGAATAATGGAAATAATCAAAAATTACATTTAAATATTCCGATGAACAAAATAGTGAGTCCTATATTAAGAAATGTACTTTATATCTAATCGATTTCAATAACTATCGATAATCAGTAATCGATTTTCCCAGCAATCAATTACTTTCAATTTCTCCAACAATGTTCATAAATCGATTCGTCACAACAATCATATATTTCTGTAATCGATTGTCGCAAAAGTCGATTATTTTTTTAATCGATTTTCGCCACTAATCGATTACATTTCATATCGATTCTTCCGCAAAACTCACCACAAACGTAGTGCAGCAGCGCGGCCTCCTCTTCGGGCGTGACCGCCGGCTCTTCGTAGGGAAACATCTCGCTCGTCGACAACCTGCAATCGATTAACCTTTGTTAGCGCCATCTAGCGGTGGGGAGTTGCAATGTGTTGCTAGTGAGGTAGTTGGTCAAATTATTGTAAACTGGAAATTATTGATATTAATAGACATTTAATAAGATTGAATAAAGAAGACTACCTCGGTGGCGTAATTGTATTACGGTACGGTTACAAAGGTGATGTCTCGGGTTAAAGTCCCGGGTCGAGCAATATTGGATTTTTCTATTCATTATCAGCCCGGTGTCAGGAATTTGTGCCCTATATGGCGATAGGCTCGCCCCCTATCACATTATGGGACGGAACATACAAGGCGAAATGTAGGTGTCCTAGTAGCACCTCTGCCTACCCTTTCTGGGAAAAAGGCGCGAGTTTATGTATGTATGTATCTATGAATAAAGAAGATCAATATGTAACTTATGTTTCATTCCCAGGACACACTTCTGACATTTCGGAAGTCATGTATTACTCACTATAATTAATATTATACTCACGCCTCGGGCTGTTGTTCTGGTTGTGCTTCATCAGCCAAGGGCATGGTCTCGCGAGCGCTCTCCTCAGCTGATGCCAGCAACTGTACAATAACATTATAATATTACTATTGTTTCTTATATTATACCTATACAACAATTTCTGATCTGTAGATCTCAAATACACTATCAGAAAAATGGCCTAACCCCTTACCATCGTACTCTCGATTGTAGATAAGGCCCGTGGTCACAATATTGTCAGTATTATAATTCTAATTATACCGGGTATATCAAGATAGTTTAACGGCCTTATTCATAAACAGATTTAAAACCTATTTTAGTTATCGAATGTTTTGTCTTCTTCGCTCAAACTGAATTCTCAAGTCGTTCGAAAGGGACAAAACATTCGATAACTAAAATAGGTTTTAAATCTGTCTATGAATAAGGTCGTAAGTGGTTAGACACAATGCAACTAAAAACTTCACAAAAAAAAAGGAATTTTTAATTATCATCGTGTTGGCTGGTAAATAACTAGTGTTTGCGATAATAGTAATTAAAACACTTACGTACCATTGGTTCTTTAAAAATAAGAAGGCGTACATTATTATTTTAGGGAAACTATGTATTTATCACCCAAATAAGACGGAAAGAAAGAAATATATTGAAGTTTATTTTTTTCAAAAATTTTAGTTGCATTGTGTCTGAACTTTGAAGTCACTAACACTACCACCTGGCTTCGTTTTCGGTCGCAGTCTGGATACACCCTGTATAGACCCAGCGGAATAGAATAATACATCACTGACCTGCAGAATATCCTCGTGCCTGATGAGGAAGCGGTCGTCGCGAGGAGCATCAGCGCTTAGTAAAGGCAGCAGGAACTGGCCAAGCGCTGGCGCTTCCGCCTAGAAACAAATACATAGTTTAATAAATAAATACTTGCGGCCTTACTCATACAGTTTTGACAGTGACAGCCTCCGTGGCGCAGTTGGTTAGACGCCGGCTGTGAAACGAGAGGCTGCGGGTTCGATCCCCGCACCGAAAGAAATATTTGTGTGATCCACAGGTATTTGTTTCGGGTCTGGGTGTTTGTGAGTCCGAAAAGTCTCTTGTAGTTTCTGAACGACACAAGACTCGATCTTAGTGTGGGGTCAGGACTATGTATGTGACTGTTGGGTGTATTTATTTATTTAATTATTTATTTATTTATTTAGAAGCTATTATCGAATCGAACGGAACAAAAGTCGTTAGACAGGGTAACTTTCGATAAATAAAATGTGTTTTTAAACTGTATGAATATGGCTGTTGGTATATAAGATTGTATATTAAGAAAATATATAGGTACTTTACTACATAAGTACCTGGTATATAGGGCGGTGGGGATATAAAAATAATAGGGTACTTGATTAATTTTATTGTAATATAATAAAGGTTACCTTGACTAAAATCAAACATGAGAATAATTTTCTATAATTAAATTAGAACTTATAAACATTTTAAGGGCCTCGTTCACCATCTTCAAGTAAACAAGGCCCTTATTCTCTTAGTGGAGTTAAAATACAAATAACTTTTTTTATTGAAATTAAAAAAGAAAGGGCATCTTTTTTATTTTAATACACCCAACAATCACACAAATGCCTAACTCTACATTAAAATCAAGACGTCCCACTAACACCCAGACAAAAACCATTGTTGTAGAATGTAACCTCTGTGCCCCTAGCCGGAATATTTTGAAGTATCGCATAGTAATACTCGTACAGTATCGTTTCCCGCTGTCAAATATTAGTTCCAAATACGCTCACAATAACGCTGTTTAAATTCCCATACAAAATTTTACTATTACTATTCTATTACGATACTGCAAAATGTTCCAGCTAGGGGCACTGTTGTGGTAGTGCCATTTTTCGATTCAATTTTTGTTTTTTTATTTAAACTGCATTTAAACTGCACAAACCACATATTATATATTTTATTACTAATAACATCCTCTGACTAAAATTATAACACTTTTATTTCTTCCCGTTGCTTACTACAGTCAATCACAATCATCATCTGTCATCGTCATCTTGTCTCGTTCCATTTTACACAGACAGTAATGGCAGTGTTACCAATATACATACATACATACATAATCATCACGCCTGTATCCCATAGGGGTAGGTAGAGACTATGGATCGCAACTTTGCTCGATCCTGACATACAACTTTCGCTTTATCCACTTTCATTATTCTCTTCATGCATTCTCGTCGGTTCAGGGTACTTTTGACCTGACCCTTCTTGAGGGTATCACCGATTTGGATGGTGTAGGTTCGATGAGGTCGACCCCTACCGACTCTTCCATCCACACTCGCCTTGTATATTTGCTTAGTTATTCTCCTTTCATCCATCCTCTCTACATGACCAAACCATCGTAACATGCCTTTGTCAATTCTTGTTACTACATCCTATTTCACCAATATAAATGTACAATATCTCAACAAACCCCTCCAACTCTCGATCAACGTACTCTCGATTGTAGAGGAGGCCCGTGCCCTGCAGTGGGACGTATATAGGCTTATACAGAAACAGTACTTCAAAGAAACACTCGTGTCAATATTTTTTTTTAATTCATTATCATCATCATCATCATCAGCCCATTGCAGTCCACTGCTGGACATATGCCTCTCCCAAGGTACGCCACAGAGCCCGGTCTGCTGCTTTACGCATCGCTTTAATTATTTTTTTAATTACAGCACAAATTAATGGATTTGTATTGCACTCACCGCGCCCTCATGTTGATAAGAATCGCAGGCCACGTCACCGACGGCAGCCGCCTCCTTCAGCGAAGAGCTGTCCGATGAACCTGAGAAAACATTTTACATTATGTCTTCACATCCCTACTAATACTATAAATGTGAGTATAAGTTCGTTTGTCACGCTTTCACGCGAAAACTACTTAACCGAACATCATGAATCTTTGTACACATATTCTTGGAGGTATTAGAAGTAACATAGGCTACTTTTTATCCCGAAAAGTTTAGTGTTCCCGTGGGATGAAGAAGAAATTAGCAAATATTCAAAAGGCTGGGATGGGACTGGATTACATTAAATTAGTGAGAATGAGACGGGGCGGGCGGGATATAACGGGACGGGACGGGACGGAATGGGAGATTTCAAATAAAGTTAACCACGCAGTTGCGGGCAGAAGCTAGTTACCTATAAAGGATATAAAAATAATGTATCAATACGTAATAAACTTTATGAATTCGACACATTATGAAATTTCCGGTACACTTGGTAACGTGTATATTATACATATGATTTTCGTGGCGTGGGAGCGCAAGAACAAAATTAATTTCGGATTTATCATAGTAAGTATAATAGTAAAGAAAGAAAGAAAAAAAAAAGGTTTATTTGTCACAGTCGCAACACACACAAACGTGGCTAAAATAAACAATACGAAATTTAAAAAGAAATGGTTGGTTGCGGCTGTGATCGGTAGGTGTCCACTCAGCATAAGTTGTGATGTGGTGTAAACCACGACACAACACTGATTTTCAGTACTTAATTTAATTATATTTTGAAGCATTAATATAATGTTGGCTGTGACCGGTGAAAATCAGCGTTCAAATGCTCTTTTTACATTTTTCATGCTGCTTATTAATGTACACATATGATATGAGTGTGTGCATTGTGATAAATAAAGTTGCTTGTTCACTGCATATGTGTAAGGTACTCACAAGCATCATCCAGCTCAGTCCACTGGTCATCGGAGTCGGAATCAGCGCCGACGTCGGACGCGTCCGAAGGGGCAGCGCGCGCGCGCCCGCCGCCTGCGCACGCGCCGCGACGACGTTGCAACTAGGGTACAAAATCATATTGTTAATTAAATAAATAAATAAATACCCCCAACAGTCACAAACATAGTCCTGACCCCACACTAAGATCGAGTCTTGTGTCGTGGGTGTCAGGAACTACGAGAGACTTTTCGGTCTCACAAACACCCAGACCCGAAACAAATTCTCACCAAACATTTGTCTCGGTGCGGGGATCGAACCCGCGGCCTCTCGTTTCACAGACGGCGTCTAACCAACTGTGCCATGGAGGCTGTCTGACGCTTAGAGTATTTACATGAAAGTCAGTAATACCTGTACCGGTCCATACACGTCCCACTGCAGGGCACGGGTCTCCTCTACAATCGAGAGTACGATTGAGAGGGGTTAGTACACTCCACTACGCTAGCCAAGTGCGGATTGGCCGACTTTATACATATACAAAGCGGCAACATTTTGTTATTAAATGTAGCTGAGTAACATTTTCGGAACGTTGCTCTACAAAAAATTGGATGTAGCGTTAAACTTCAAGTGGTAGGGCCACACCAATACTTGGTCCTCTGGCAGTCTCATTGTAGTCCTTGACTTGCCAGTATAATCTTCTTCTTCGTTCGAGTCAATGGCTCAAAATGACTAGACCGTTAAACCTTTAGTTTCCCGGCCCAGTAGGTCGCTAAAGTTAAGGCAGCGTCAGTAGCCTCCATTATATCGTTTCCTGTGCAGGTGGTAGGACACAGTGGGCACATCAGTAAGTGTGACAGATTTTGTTCTGGGGAGCCACAGTCCCAATCGGACATTGATTCATAACCCCTCCTAACCAGGTTTGTCTTGCAGCGGCACACACCTGTGCGAAGACCAGTATATTAAAGATCAACATACGTCCTTCCCCTTGGCGATGGGTCGTCGGCGGTGCGTGCGGGTAGGCCGGGGCTGCCGCAGGGGTCTGCCGCGCCCCCCAGACCAGGACGATGACGAAGAACCGCTGCCGGAGCCGCGGTGACCCATCTGTGAAACATATTACGTGCCTTAAAGTTAACTGTTGTACTACGGTACCATTATAAACTGATATTGGATTTTCTTTGCGCCTTTTTGCGCCACGGAGTCTGTCTAAATTGCAATTAATAAGTTTCTTAGTCCAAATTTAATTGTTATCTTCTTTAAATCCATACAAGGATTAAGGAACTATTTAATTAGACATTCATGTCTCTCAGCATGGCAGTTAGTAATAAAAATATTCCCACAATGATATCACCAATTTCAATAATTCTTAAGAATCTATGCATTTCTTTATGTCATAATTTTCTTTTCGACAGCCTACGTGGCGCAGTTGGTTAGACGCCGCCTGTGAAACGAGAGGCTGCGGGTTCGATCCCCGCACCGAAACAAATATTTGTGTGATCCACAAGGTATTTGTTTCGGGTCTGGGTGTTTGTGATACCGAAAAGTCTCTCGTAGCTTCTGATACCCACGACACAAGACTCGATCATAGTGTGGGGTCATGTGTCAGGACTATGTATGTGACCGTTGGGTGTATTTATTTATTTATTATTTATTTATTTATAATATTCAACTTGTGTCAATGTCAAGAATTTTATGCAGTTTGGACCCAAGTACATCACTATGGTAATGAACTTGAAATCAAGACCGTAAAGAAAAGAATAAAAGAAAAGAATATTTGAAATCAGGACATAAAGAAAAGAAGAAAAAATATCCGTCCCATAGTTGCCTGTAAGAAATTACCTTGTGTGATAAGGCCATCACTTGTACTATTATTTATATTGTGTAGTTTCTAATTGTGTCTCTGTAGAGGGCAAAAAAGATTTAAATATAATCAATAAACATAGGATTTATATGTTTTGAGGAAAGACAAATAGAATGAAACAACGAATAATGGATATATAGAATGTGTTATGTGAAACAAATGTCGAATGGAACTACACAAACGTAAAAGAGTTAGACGGTGAATGATTAAGATGTCAATTATGAAAGGATGGAATAAGAGAGAACAGTTTGAAAGACGATGGAAGACGTGAACCACGTACGACAAAGACGATGAAGACATATTACAAGAGTAATAAATTATCTGTCAGTCTGTACCATCTCGACGGACTTTGATTTTGACCCTAATGGAAATATTCCCACATAAATATATAAAAGATTTGTCTAACGAATTTCATCCCAGTTTGATTATTCCACCCCACACTACATTAATAATAAGGAATGATTTTTATCAATTTACTCACCTATTATTAATTATCATTTGCTCAGTATATGTAATATTTTTAGTTGTATTATCCTGATCTACAAACTACAATTCTACAAATCATCAATATCTATTCAGTAGTTTTCTCATGAGAGAGTAATAAACTTTCATACACAACCACAAACATTCCCATTAGTAGTGGGATTTTTAATAGTCAAAATCATAAGATAAAATACAATATGAACAAATTGAAAATGACAGTTGTATCATTAAACTTGTTTGATAGTATTACTTTTATATTCACTTGGGTTATAATTGATTTGATGAATATCTTTAATCAGTTGATTGAGAAATCATTGCTATGTGATCATAATTATTCATACATACATAAACTCACGCCTTTTTCCCAGAAGGGGTAGGCAGAGGCGCCACCAGGACACCCACATTTCGCCTTGTATGTTCCTTCACATGATGTGATAGGTGGCAGTAAAGTCAACGTTATCTTCAAGGGTAACTGATGCAACCAAGACTAAGGACCAGTTAAAGTCACAATCAAGGTTAGTTTATTCTACTTGGCCTAAGAAATAGATATCCAAAGTAGTTCATAATGACCATTAAATAAATAAATACACCCAAGAGTCACATACATAGTCCTGGGCTCACACTAAGATCAAGTCTTGTGTTGTGAGTATCAGGAACTACAAGAGACTTTTCGGTCTCACAAACACCCAGACCCGAAACAAATACCTGTGGTTCTCACAAATACTTGTTCCAGTGGATCAAACTCGCACCCTCTCGTTTAACAGGCGGCGTTTTAACCAACTGAGGAGGTTGTCAAATTGGGTGTAGTGTATATGAGCCATTAAAGTTATCAGATTCCTTATTAGTAGATCCAAATGATACTGACAGGGTCTTATAATTGGTCTAGACTGGTGCTTAATTTTCTTAAATCTTTCAAATTAAGAATTTATGTAGCAGATGCAAAAAAACACATGAAGTTTATGAATTGGCATATTTTCAAATGAAACAAGGACATTGGTGTATCCGAAGTGAAAAGGCACAATTGTTCGGAACCCTCTGTGGTAAAGATAAAATAAGATAGCTACAACACACTTCATTGAAAAGGCGTGAAAAACAGCACTTCAAAGTGTTTATAAATTAAAACAGGTTCTACTACAGACCAGAGACAAGATTTTTTTTTCTACACCCATTACATTCCCATTGAACCACTTCTTCGATCATACGGGATGAATGGATCTTCTAAAATAACCAAACCAGGGGTCATCGACACCCCAAAATGTACTTGCAATAAGAGTACACAAACAGTCGACACTTTATAGTTTGTCGAACTTACAGCGATCTCGTAGAGGGACGGGAAGTCCTGCTGGGGTTCGTCTGCTAGACCTGCCAGGAGCCCTAGTTCAGCGCTCAGGTCGGCAAGTTCAGCGCCGATACGGTCAGCCCTGTCCGCGTCACCCAATTCATCCTTCAGGATGTCCCCGATCTCGTCCGAGACCGCCGCCACTGCAGACGCCACCGCCGAAGCCACCTCCTCACCGCCACCACCCTCCTTCAAACCCTCAGGAGGCGCCGCAAACAGCTCTGAACCGTCCGGTGCAGTCTCATTCCTTCCCATACATTTTTCCACAGAAAACATCATTTACCAACCGATAAACACAACAATAACTACGAACGGAACATCTAAAGTCAACGCTGATTGTTTACGATCACACAACCGCGTTTAATACGTTAATTGTAAAACGTGAAACCATTTTTTCATATGCACAGATATATTCCGAACTTTTTGACAATACAATATGGCGACGGTATTTTTAGGCATATTGTGACCAGTTGAGGACGGATAACGTAACTATTTGTTATATGGCAACATCGGGAGGATCTGCCAAAGCTCGGATTTTTAGTTGAAAGCTTCCTTTCAGATGTAAAAAAGTTCATCTATTTATTACCTGAAAGATGAATAAATACTTCGGATATCATTTTCCTGGTAAATGTACCGAGAAAGTAAATTTTAAAATAAAATTATGCCTTAAAGTAACTATACATTCATAGATTTATGTAAATAACGCAGTGGTTTGTCAAAATCGTCAAGTCAATAGTTTGCCGCAGAAATTCAAAGCATGCGTAGTACAAAATCATTAACAGGTTGTTAACACAGATTACACATGTATACTATAAAACAGCTTATTTTAATGTGCATTCCCTCATATTTTGAAATCTAATTACGGTTTTCTACACGTTTTTTTAATGTGCATTCCCTCATATTTTGAAATCTAATTACGGTTTTCTACACGTTTTTGAAGTGAAACTTCTTTATCGGGGTTGGAAAAAAAATTTCGTTACGCGTCACATTCTTCCGTTACGCGCCATCTTTTTTTATTTAGTAAATTAGTACCCACTTCAGTAAGCCACACCCCCAACCGTTTCCAAGCCCCACCCAAAATTTTAAGTCCCACCCACTTTTTTGTAATTTGATCCTTACCCCCCTCTGGCCTTCCCCCACCCTAAATCCAAAACAGTGCCCAATAGCCTCCCCACGAAACCTCCCCCCCCCCCCACTTACCCCCTCCCTAAAAAATTTACCTCACCCCCCCTACTCATATCTCCGGCATTATCCATCGTAAACCCACCGACCTTGGGTTCATTGGAACCGGCTCGGTGAGAGCTACAATCCTGCCCCAACAGAATTCCCGAATTCCCCCTCCACAACTTTCCCCACCCAAAAATATTTTAAGGTGCCCAATAGCCTCCCCACGAAACCTAACCCCCCCCCCGCCCCTACCCCCACCTAAAATTTTTACCTCACCCCTCCTATTCCTATCTCCGTCAATATCCATCGTAGACCCATCGACCCTGGGTTCATTAGAACCGGCTCGGTGAGGCCTACAATCCTGCCCCAACAGAATTCCCGAATTCCCCCTCCACAACTTTCCCCACCCAAAAATATTTTAAGGTGCCCAATAGCCCACCCACGAAACCTAAACCCCCCCCCCCCCCCGCCCCTACCCCACCTAAAATTTTTACCTCGCCCCCTCTAAACCTATCTCGGCCAATAAAGGTCGTGGACCCACCGAGCTTGGTATCCTCGGAACCGTCTCGGTGAGGGCTACAAATTGGCCCCGATAGAAATCCCAAATTCCCTCAAAAATTTCCCCCCTCCTAAACTTAAACTTTATTTAATTTAGCTTTATTTTACCAATTCTGTAAATTTGTAAATAGTAGATCATTTTTCGAAAAATGATGTCATAAAGAAGTTTCACTTCTTACGTGTGTACACTAATACACACACACATTTTTTTTATAAACATATATATTATGCATACAAAAGTTAATTTTATCGGATCGATATTAAGTAAAAAAAATACACAACAAAACTCTTTTCGATTTGCTCATTAATGACAAAACTTGTTTCGATTCGAATAAATAAATAACCTTGAAAAATGAAACATTTTCCAACAATCTTATAACCTTTTAGCCCTTGGAATGCGGACATAAATTATTTATAGCACTGACAACACTGACCTCAAATTGTCAAACTGACATTCGCGGATTGACATGCTCCGATTCTGCGCGTGCCGGATATTTTTGTAATTCGTATTAAATGATGAAAAAGCGCGATGCAGTTAAAATGCCGCATTGAGGCTAACACGCGATGTATTAAAGACTTTAATACCGCCCAATTGATACAAACATCGTGATTGTAGCCTTATATACTTCGCTTTTGTATATTTATAGTGGTATTTAATAAAATGGCAGTACAAAATAAGGTTTTATACGCTTTCCGCGGTTGGATAGCGTTTGTGGCTTTCATGGACTTGGGTACCGCTGGTCGGTCGTATATTGAAAGGAGGTCATTCTTGAGTCCTAATGGAGACAATGAACAATTAGATGGTGAGTATTCGTAGTTATAATGTATTTCAGTATATTTTCCGTGTCTTTGAGAAGGCGGTAATTTAAATCTCGAATGTGAGCTATCTAACTATCGGATATCCATACAAACATAAACCCACACCTCCCAAATGGGGTAGACAGAGGTGCAACCAGAACCAGGACCCACGTTTCGCCTCATATTTTCCGTGCCTCAATGTGAGCCTAACGCCATATCGGGCACAAATTCCTGATTCTTAGCTGATAATGTATAGAAAAATCCAATACCACGTTGCCCGACCCGGGATTCGAACCCGAGGCCTCAGCTTTGTAATCATACCGTAGTACAACTGTGCCACTGAGGCAGTATTGGATATCCAACATAAAAATATTCATTAATTGTTAACAGTTGTATTCAAATATAAATATAAAGTCTATTGCTTTTTTATACACTTATATCAACTTACACGTGTGAGCAACAAACTAAAAGAGAGGTTGACGTGAAAACCGGAGAACTTTTTTAATAAGGATTGCCAGTATTCACTATCAAAAGTGCATGAATTTTGGGTGAAAATAAAACAACAAAGTGTTAATAACATTTATTTGTTTTTATTATTTATTTTATATACGACGTAACTCCTCATCCGAAAGCTTCGCTATAGGTCTGGATCGTTCCATTATTAAACCAAAACAACAATAAGAAAATAATACTAGTCAACTAACACAAAACTATGTTACGAAAACTTTTTGAGTTTTTCACTATAACAGATATTTCTTTTTATTTGTTCCGCAAAGAACCGGCTCAGGTCAAAGACCATGCTGCCAAGTCTTAAATAATGACAGATAATAATTTGACAATAACTTTGACTTGACCATTGGCATAGAACAAGAGGTCATATGTGTATGACCCACGGATGGTTCATTCGTTAAAATGGTTATTTTTTAATGAATAAAAATAAAAAATAATAAGATATGTCATTTTTATACTTAACACTGCATATTATTCCCAATTAATGTTTGCACTTATGGAATTGCCTCCGTAATTATAGCGACACAGTTAACATGTTAAATTTCATAATCAAATGGTAATTATCCTTTGGTATGGAGGTAGACACCCTGGAATAGACTACTTCTTATCCCGGTAGTGTTCCCTTGGTATAAGCAAGGAATTCATTCAATAAAATAATATCTTTGTTTCAGGTGACTACACAATATCCCGGATGCTTGGGATGTATTCGGTGCTCAAAGCTCTTGCTTTAATCCATTGTACACTCTACATACACTACAGACCGTAAGTGAACATAATTATCTTATTTTATACCGGTTATATTCAGACAGCGACCGAAAACAAAGCCAGGTAGTAGTTTTAGTTATTACAGACACAATGCAACTAAAAATTTGGCAAAAAAAGGTTGTTTTTTACTTAGCAATCTTCTTTCTTTTCTTCTTTAACGGTGAAAGAAAACATAGAGAGGAAACCTGCATACCGTAGCGATTTTAAAGAATTTCTACGGTATGTAAAGTCCGCCAACCCGCACTAGGCCAGCGTGGTGGACTATATGGCCTAACCACTCTCAATCGATTCTCTTGATTGTAGAGTAGGCCCGTGCCCTGCAGTGGGACGTATATGGGCTGATATAGATAGATAGATATAGATAATCTTCTTTGGGTGGTAACGCTCGTCTCCCCATTCAACCCAATAAAAAAAATGCATAAGTGGCAATTACGTGCCTGTAATGTTATTTCCATAGATACAATGCTCAAACAGTAACCATGGATATTTCATTGATGTGGAGCCATACGTCGTGTTAAAATACACTTGTAGTCTTTTTTATAAGCTTATATACTGACTGCCTCGGTGGCGTAGTTGTATTACGGTACGGTTACAAAGCTGAGGTCTCGGGTTCGAGTCCCGGGTCGGGCAAAGTGATTTTTCTATTGATTATCAGCCCGGAGTCAGGAATTTATGCCCGATATGGCGATAAGCTCGCCGCCTATCACATCGTGGGACGGAACATACAATGCGAAATGTGGATGTCCTGGTGGCGCCTCTGCCTATCCTATAAAGGCGTTAGTTTATGTATGTATGTATATACTGACACTGGTATTACTCACACTTTCGCCCGCGTGAAAGTTTTTCTAGGATAAAAGTCCCGCTATATACCGGGTACATCCAGACCGAGACCGAAATCGAAGCCAGGTGGTATTATTAGTAACTTTAGACACAATGCAACTAAAAATTTCGCAAATTTGTAATTTTGTACTGCTCGTCGTATTTGGGTGATATATACATAATTTTACTTAAAATAATAATGTACACCTTTTTATTTTTGAAGACGTAATGGTACGTAAGGGTTTAAATTACTATTTTCGCATAAACTAGGTATTTACCACCAAAAAACGATGATCTTGAAAAAATGAAAATGTAAACAGTCGCTTTTTTTGCGATATTTTTAATTGCAGTGCGTCTGCAACCACTAAAATTACCACCTGGCTTCGTTTTCGGTCGCAATATTAATATACCCGGTATATTTTCTCGAGATAAAACGTATCCTATAGCCTTCCACGATAAATGAACTATCCAACACTAAAATAATTTTCCAATTCCAACTAGTAGTTCCTGAGATTAGCGCGGTCAAAGAAAGAAAAGATTAAGTATTATTTATTTAAAATATTCTATGTAGAACTCTTTTGTTCCAGGGTGGTCTCAATGGGGTACTGGTCTCTGACGCTCACCATCATCTTATACTTTTCAGAAGCATTTTATTTCCACTCGACCAATTTAAACTTCTATGTCGTGTTTCCCTGTGTTTTAAATAGTAAGTATCTTTTATGTCAATTTATATTCATCATCATCAGCCCGTTGCAGTCCACTGCTGGACATAGGCCTCTCCCGCCACAGAGCCTGGTCTGCTGCGTTATGCATCCAGTCGCTGCCAGCCCTCAATTTTTAACAGAGTTCTTTTATTCTCTGAAATGTGGATGTGTTAGTAGCACCTCTGCCTACCCCTTCTGGGAAAGGCGTTAGTTTATGTATGTATGTAATAGTATTAACAGAATTATCCATCTTTCCAGTTATAACCCTTCTCGGCCTCATATACCTGCCCACAAAGTTAAAGCTCTTCGGCCAGATCCCAGGCATATCTGGCATGGATAGAGAAGTGGAGGATGAGAACACACAGATACTCAGACAGATGGGCAACTTCAGACGACGCAAGCCCGGCAATAAGAACAAGCATGTGTGATTGTATTAAGTAAATAAGTAGGTCAGTGTTGGAACGGTGAAAAATGTGATGTATGGAGATTTCTGGTAAGTTTTTTTTTATTCAGAATTTTATTGTATGTCAAAACGGTTACCATAGCGTGCCGGTACTGTAATAAATAAAATAAATACACCCAACAGTCACATACATGTACTGACCCTACACTAAGATCGAGTCTTGTGTCGTGGGTATCAGGAACTGAGAGACTTTTTCGGCCTCAAACACCCAGACCCGAAACAAATACTTGTGGTTCATACAAACATTTGTCTCGTTGCGGGGATCGAAGCCGCGGCCCCTCGTCTCACAGCCGGTGTCTAACCAACTGCGCCACGAAGGCTGTCATGAAAGAAATGAAGAAAATGTTAGAACTAATTTTTGTGCACGTGTATACAAGACCCCTCAATCGTGCTCTCGATTGTAGAGGAGGCTCGTGCCCTGTGGAACATATATAGGCTGATACAGTACAGTGTACAAGACAGAGAGAGAGAGCGGAGAGGGGAAGGGAGAAAAGATAGTGCATCTTCGAATGACACTAACATATGATCACGTAATAGTAAAAAATACAGAAGCAAGAATAGCGGTGTGGTACCGCTCTTTTTATTGTACGCATTTAATTGCCGCATGCTCAATACGCTTTTCGTCTTCCCCTGGTGGTAAGCGATACGACCGCCCATCGAACGCTTATATCAAATAGTTACGTCGTTATAATATTGTAACAATACTAAGATTTGAGGAAAAAAAACTTAACCAATTTTATGTAAAAATTAAAATATGACACTTTGACTCCTTTGTCCTTAAATCGATCCTTAAATCTTGACCTAGACTCTAGGCTCCATCTGATTGTAAGTATTCTAGAATGTCCTACATTTTCTCTTATATTTTATGGACAAGTTCTATTATCCACCACTAGATGGCACTAACTTAAAATGCTACCTTGCCTTTGAAACAATATTAACTTTTTTTCATCTACCTCCAAACATCACATTGTTCCAACACTGGCCGCGTTTGGCCCAATGTTTGTTGTTTGACAAACAGTTCCGTTCCTGACACACAGACAGCTTTACTCACGCCGTAGAATAGTTATATTTTGATACAATACCGCCTATGAAGACATTTTGTTGACTGTTAGAGAGATACGGTGGTTAACGCAAGTGAGAATCAATGTTACATGAATAAACACGTGGTTAATACCAAAGGTAAACCTCTTCTTTTTCATCTTTTTTTTTCGCAATTAATGGCGAGACGAGCATGCCATTCGCCTGATGGTAAGCGATACGACCGCTCATGGACAATAGCAAAACCAAACAACACCATGAATTACAAGGTAATGCTTGGCATTCCACTGCGCTCGCCATCCTGAGACATAAGATGTTAAGTCTCAATATGTTCAGTAGTTACTCTGGCTACAATGTCCTTCAAACCGGAACACAACAGCGCATTTACACTGCTGTTTGGCGGGAGAAATAGACATTGCAGTGGTACCTACCCAGGCGGCCTCTCACATTTGAGAGACCTACCACCGTAAACCCCTTTATTTAATAAAGCCAAATCATGCAATTAAGTAAATTTTTCGTGCCGCACCAATAAAACCACTAATTTATTTTTGATGTACCGACACTTTTCAACGATACAATTTTCTTGAAATTTTTAACCATACATGAAATTAATTTTAACGTTAATTCGTTTTATTGACACTTGCATTAACCTTCGTAAAACTTGTTTTAACTGCGTAGTATTCTTGGTGCGTTTTCTATCCGATATTCCTATACAAAATATGAATTAGTACAGTCGCCATATTTATAGGAACTTATTGGAATCTTGACAAATACTTTTAAAAAAGAACACTGCATTAACTCACGCCCTTTTCCTAGAAGAGGTAGGCAGAGTTACTACTAGGACACTCATACTTCGCCTTGTGTGTTCCGTCCCACAATGCGATAGGGGGCGAGCTGATTTAAAAATTAATTAAATATTGGTCCCATATAAAATAGGACTTATTATTCTCAATCGAAACGTAAAATAACTCTCTATATTAATAGAAATTCGTATAAAAATAGCGACTTTACTAATCGAAATGTATTGTTTTTAACCAAATCTAGTCTGTAAATATTATTGTTTTAGTATATACTATATATTGTATTTTAACTTTTATCAAAGCTCACGAAAACATCTATTATCATTTACCTAGATTTTTAAAAGATGTTTTCAAAGTTATTGTGTATAATTTTAAGCTATTTTAATGAAATCAAAGTGCTTTCTGTAGCTGTAATAGACAATGCGACTGGGGAGTGAAACTATTTGTCTATGGCTAGAGGTATCTATTACGTCATAATCGTATACAATATGTAATTTTCATATGTTTTAAAACTAAACTACTGAACTAATTTTAATGAAATTAAGCATAAATATAGCCTGGGATTTGAAGAACAAAGGCTACGTTTTATTACTAAATCTTAACAAGAGACTAATGGTCTTATTCGTGGACAGTTTTAAACCTATTTTAGCTATCGAATGTTTTGTCTTCTTCGCTCAAACTGAATTCAAAAGTCGTTGGAAAGGGACAAAACATTCGATAACTAAAATAGGTTTTAAAACTACCTATGAATGAGGCCGTAAAAGACTAATCTAGTAGAAAATAAATCAAAGCTTCGTCATTTGAGTGGAAAATATTGCATTTTAACAAAATCAAGTTGGATTACTAGTTTTAATACAAATAGTTTTATTTCCCACAGCCGTTTACCGCATATTAGTATTGGAAAATGTTGATAATTTCATAATTATTTGAATTTAATTTAAGTGCAATTGACTAAGCGTTTTATTCTTAAAAATATTGACGATAATGTACTTTGAAATTATTTTTTAAGATTAACTTTTATTGTAATTTTAATTATTTACTGCAAATACAATAAATCAAAATAAAAAGGTAGTTTAATAAAAATATTAATCAAATTACAAATAATTGGTATTGACATTTTCCCATAGTAATAAAATATATTTTAAAATATAGAAGGACCATACAACCAGTGCCATATCAGTGTAGTTTTGTTAAATTTGAAAATAAACGCCATTTTAAATACATGCATTTTATTCTAAACTACCTTCTTTTATAGAATATAATTTCTGATGGTAAAATATTGATATCCGGATGACATCACAAAAAAGAAGAAAAAAATATACATACATAAACATCACGCCCGTTTTCCCAGAAGGGGTAGGCAGAGGTGCTACCAGGACACCCACGTTTCGCCTTGTGTTCCGTCTCACGGTGTGTTTGTGGGCGAGCCTATCGCCATATAAGGCACAAATACCTGACTCCGATTTTTCCGAAAATTCAATATTACTTTGCCCGACCCGGGATTCGAACCAGAGAACCCTGCGTTGAATTCGTACCGTAGTACAACTGCGCCACCAAAACAGTAAAAAAGAGCTTAGAAATAAAATAAATTACAGATTGAAAGTGACTATTGAGCTGCTTAGAATTAAATCTTTCGACCTTTGTTATAATCACTGTATTGTAAACTGGTTTTGAAAAGAGCAACACTAGAGTTTCTTTGTTCTGTAGAGAAACCTGCTTTCTGAACTGGATGGTAGAGAAAATAACGACAATTTATTTATTTTTAACTGCACACAAAAAGGAAAACACTTAAATATATTACAAATTAACAAAAAGTAACGATGTCGGTCTTATCGCTCTAGGCGATTTCTTACAGACAACCTTAGGATGTATGTAAGAAAAGGAAAAGAAAATCTAAATGATGTTGAACATTTTATGAATTATTTTTTCACACAATCGAAAACCCACATGTCCTTGCAAGTGTGTCCCTCTTCTGGATTGACCATGTATATCCAGTTTGATTAAGTTAGCAAAAAAATAATTTTGGATATTAATAAACTTGTGGCGACTGGCATGGGTTAGCCAGATGGACAAATAGTTGTTTTAAATTGTTGATATTGACATTTTTGTAAAACTAATATTGGCATTTGGGCCAATGATTTGTATTTGTTTGTAATTTGTATTCCTTAATTTGAGAATATCTACCCTCCGCTCTCCCCCTGTAACTTTACTTTTCCCCTTATAAATGACGGACATTTTGAAATTAAACTAAATTTTAATAAAATAATATATTTTCCGGACGGCACATTTACAATGGAATGTTGTTTACACATTTTAAATAAGTTAGCTGCCATTTTATACCTCTTACTCTTTCACACTGAAATACAATAATTTAAAACCTATACCATATTCTTGGTATAAAAAAAAACATCATTGAGGTATACTAAATACACCCAACAGTCACATACATAGTCCTTTTTGGACACCGGAAGGGTTAATATAGCTCAGTTTACTATTATTTTCAGTATAATAAAATTTATAAATGCCATTAAAGTTATTAGTAATAGTCTGGCACGGGCGCGCAGGCAATTTTCACAAAGTCTTCGTAGCTCACCGTCCCTGCGTTGGTCACGTTAGCTTCACGAAATATATTCTCCACCTGGAAATTATACACAATTAAAAAAAATACACCCAACAGTCACATACATAGTCCTGACCCCACACTAATATCGAGTCTTGTGTTATCAGAAACTACGAGACTTTTCGCTCTCACAAACACCCAGACCCGAAACAAATATTTGTGGGCCTCACAAACATTTGCCTCGGAGCGGGGATCGATTATTAATAGAAAACTCCAATATGCACCCGGGTGAAGCCAAGGCGGGGCTCTATTATAATATTTATATGAAAAAATGAAAATGAAAAAATCTTTATTTGAAAATATTAATTATACATAAAGAATATTGCAAGGGTTCTCAAATTAGGCGTTGCCTGTGTCTTGAGAAACCAGTTAAAATATAATTATTTTTACAATATTTGGGTGTGTGAGTGTGAGAGCGTGATGTGTACATATGTGTGTGCGTATGTGGTTCGATTAAGCTATGAAAGTATAATGTGTGTATACATAACTTTATATGTTTCTATGTATATACGAGTATATATATTGAAAAATTCCATCGTTTTATTTAATACCTAACTGTTGTGGAAGATGGCGGATTAAATATTTACTTATAGAAATGGTTTTAATTTGGTTGAGTACGAGCAATCTTTCATAATTCATGTGGATTTATGTAAGAGGAAAGAATGTTTTCAGTTTCGTCGTAATCGAGGTGGAGTAATAGTGTGGTTATTTTTTGTTTAGCTTTTTTGACAGTACAGTTTTTTATATCACAGCGTGCATTTACTGAGTTGTGTACTACGGATTGGGATATATATATACGGGAATCTATTGGCAAAGTGTGTTTTGGCGGGGTGAATGGGCAAACGAAAGACACGTCTTTTACGTAGTTCTGTGTAGACCTCAGATTTTAAAATGGCTTTGTGATTTTGAAGGCTTGCATATAGGATAAAAAGTTGTCGAACTCTTAGTAATTTGGCTTCACTGTAAAGGAGGTCTGTGGGGAATCTGAAGGGTTTGTCCAGCATTCTTTTTAGAACGGCTCGTTGGGCTCTCTCGAGATTTAGTAGGACGCTTTTCCTGCAACAACCCCAAATGGTTATGCAGTATGTAATGACAGACTGGCATATAGAAAAATATATTAGTTTTAAAGTTCCTGTGTCTGCACTATTTCTAAGTTTGGTTATGATTCCGGAGAGTTTGCGAATTCTATTAGATAAATAATTGATGTGTGGCTCAAAAGTTAATCTTTCATCCAGGTGGATTCCTAGGTATTTAATTGTATCTGAACGTTGGATACTATCACAGAGGCATGTGGGTGGGTTTGCAGAAGGGGGTGTGGATGGACATGAGTGTAGTTTGAGTTCGGAGAATGTTTTGGGATTAGTTGCAGAGGTCTTATGGAAGCATAAAAATTTAGTTTTCTTTGTGTTTAATGTCAATAGGTTATGTTGGAGCCACTTTGTTATCTTTCTCATGCCTTCTTCGGCAGAACTTTGTGCACGATTCCAGACAGATCCATAAAATAAAATAGCTGTGTCGTCCGCGTAACAAATTATGTCAGAAGATTTTACACACAGGTCATGGAGATCGTTCATGTAAATGATAAATAGCGTTGGCCCGAGAATGCTACCTTGGGGGACGCCATAATTGATAGGATACATATTGCTATTAATACCATTTACTTTTACTGTCTGCGAGCGATTGGAGAGATAACTATTAAACCAGTTAAGTGCCAAACCACGAATACCTATTAATTCCATTTTACGGAGAAGTAGCTGAATTGAGACACAGTCAAACGCTATTGCGCTAACATATTTGCGGGAATAGTTCCGTTTGGGTCAAAACAAAACAAAGATTGGTCTGAATTCTTCAATATGCAATCGTCTTAAATTGCGTCGTTGTACGTCGTTCACGTCTTCCACACTGTTCTCTATTATTCCATCCTTTCATATTTCAACATCTTAATCATTCATCCTCTAACCCTTTTACTCATTAGTGCTTCCATTCGTTATCTCTTTCACATGAACTACGTTCCATATCAGTCATTCGTCTAACGTTTTATTCTACTCATCTTTCATCACATTAAATCCTGAATATTTATTTACCTCTCGTGCTGACAGGCCTTCGCCCCAATTCTGGAGTAGGTTGCGCAGCTGCCGCGTCGGGATTACGCCCCTCTTCTCCGCGTCGCCAGCTTTGAACGCGTTCACTACCTGAAAAATAAATTATAAGGGTTGACGCAGATTCTGTAACCGGTTCATCGTTTTCAATATTTAGAACTTAGTTTAAATATTGTTATTGTTCACTCTTTTCATATCTGTGTTATTTATTAGTGGGAACTTTACTGGATTATGTAACACATTCTTCTGTTATTTATATGTGATTTTCTCTGTTTTTTTCCCAAATAACAAATAAATAAATAAATAAAAAATTTGCACATCATGAAATCCTTGCTTGAAATGAAATGAAAATAATTTATTGAATCCATTAAAATGTTCAACATTATTTAGATTCAGTCAGTTTTTGAACTACCCGGTTCGGAAAGCGGTTTTCACTAGAGAAGAACGGGCAAGAACCTCTAGTGTTGCTCTTTTCAAAACCAGTTTACAAAGTGGTGATTATTACAAAAATTACAAGTTGGTTTAAATCGGAGCAGTTCTTGACGACCGAATGAAAGTTGCAGGAAATCGCTGGATGCTTCCATTAGGTCAATCAATACTTGGGGGAGGCCTATGTCCAGCAGTGGACTTCCTGAGGCTGAGGAGAGAGATCCTTGCTAGGTTCTTAAGCTACACTAAGAATATGTAGGCTTAACGAATAACCAGGGTACCATTGTCTCACAAGTAACACCATTCGTTGTATCAGCCCATATACATCCCACTGGACACAGGCCTCCTCTACAATCGAGAGTACGATTGAGAGGGGTTAGTACACTCCACCACGCTGGCCTAGTGTGGGTTGGCGGACTTACATACAGTAGAAATTCTTTAAAATCGCTACGGTATGCATTTCTTCACGATGTTTTCCTTCACCGGTAAAGTGCGTGGTGATTGACAATAAATACACACATAACTCCGAAAAGTCAGAGGTGTGTCCTGGGATTTGAACACGCCACAACAGTGAACATGTAGGCAGCCGCGTCTGGTCCGTTACCAACAGGCCACCACGCACTTCACACCATACCATAGCGAAGCAAAAATTGTTGAGTTTCATACAATTAGTGATATTACATTAAATATTGACAACTAACATGTTAACTCACCTCAGTAGGCAGGTTCTCTGCTCTGGAGTGGATGTGCATTACTTCTAGGAAATCAGCGAACGACATCTTACCCCCTTTGCCCTTTAAATAACCTGGAATTAAAAAGTTTAAATTAATCAACTCCCAGGCACATTGTCAATGAAGCACCAAATCATCTTAAGCGAAGTTCCTGGCATTTATCTATCACATTACTAACACCGAGGCTATGTCATTTAGTGAGTACCACTGTCCATCAACATTTTAATGATACAGGGTAGCAACAACTGAATAAAACGAGTCGTGGAGCTGTACTAAAAAGTATAATTTATTTTCTGACTATACAAATCAGGTTCGTGTTTGGGTGATTATGTCTAACGTCACACCACATTTGGGTACTTATAAGGATCGCGTGGGTACGTAGCTACGTTCCCACATTCTTCATAAGTAAGTGGTTGTATTCTTGATGTGTCACCACATCTAGGAAGCTTGGATCTTAATTTGCCTGCATAATAACATGGGCTGATCAAATAAGCAGGACGCTAGCCATGACTATCCTGGAGGCACTGCATCTGGCAGAGGACCGTTAAGCATGGCGATCAGCTGTCCAAGACTCGACCAAGAGACAGGGGTCACAATCCTCAGCATTGAGGGAATGATTAGAGAGATTGGGAATCCGGCAAAATATTCAAATTGCATATTTAAAAAAATTATACCAACCAGCCAATTCCTGTATAGTAGGGCTCATTCCCAAAGACCGCATGATGACGGTAAGCTCATCAAGAGAGGTGATCTGACCAGAGCGAGCGAACAGATAGAAACACTCACGGAATTCTGAAACAATAACCAAATGTAGTAATTTTAAACTTTTCTAAACATATGAAATTCTACAGGGTATTAAAATTGCTATCATTGTTTACTGTAGAAGGTATTTTGTTTTGTTGTTTACAGGAATTTGAACCAGTTATTTAGCTATGCAGAAACTTGGCAGTAAGTAATATTGTTTTCAATATTTACACACCTAAATCTAATTATAGAAACAGCATCAACTCCTATATTCTATGTATCAATTCAGCCACAGGCAATCCACTGCTGAACGTAGGCCTCCTCCAAGGAGTGGAGGCCACAGACAGGCAAGCAAAGTCTCGGACGTCCGTCTAACCTGGTTAAGGTTGGAGGAAATCGATGGATGCAGGTTGCTACGATGCTGAATATAAAATATGCATAAGTTATAATTTTCTACCATTGTATATGATGGTCAATACATATCTGTTTACTTTAAAATGAACTTAACTCTTAAGGACAATTATGATATTAGTGTGTAGTTTACTAAAACTTAGCTCTATACTTGCCTTAAAAAATGTAGTTAGCTATTTTTTGTAGTCTGAATAAATATAAATGTTATGATTTATAAGATATTAATAACAATTTCCTTTTAAAACAATCGTTTGAAAATAATATGTAAATAGTTACACGTAAAGTGAAAACTCCCGTTATCTTATGTCCTACTTTCAGATTACAATCAATAGGTTATTGCATCAACACGGAATATTTCTCAATATAATCATTTCCTTATCTATTTATTCACTGCATTGATTCATATTTATCTATAAAATAATTAGATTTAATCGGGACTTACCATCGATATCTTGTTCCTTAAAATAGCGCGCCTGGAAAGAAAAACATTTAAATAATACAAAAACTGAGATGTAATATGATAGAATAAATAAATTCCCTTACCATTTCGTTAAAAAATAAAGTGAAAGATGAAAATAAAAATTATTGAGAAATAAATATGTCAAAATGAAACAACTTTACCATAGACTAGAGATATGGCAGCGTTCCATATCTCATGAGTTGGGAAATCTAGCATTTCTGAATACCTGGATAAAGGTCCTATTCAAAATAAACAAATAAAATTAAGATAAATTGTGTTGGCTGTAACTTATTAATTCCAAGTTTCAATCTGGCCCTTACTATTAACAAAGAGTCAATTACATACTTTTACGCGTTACACTTACTCCTTATGTTTACTGTGTTGCGCAAAGCCTCTGGTATGCCTCCGGTTTGATAAGTTCCCTTTAGAATCTACTTATTTGCAGAGTTAATTGATACAGTAAAAGTGAGCAAAATATATAAAACCCGACGGCAAAAGGTCGTCAATGAAGATCAACTTCACCTATAATGAGGGAGATACGTACAATCACAGATTACTTAGATCACTCGTACAATACTGTTAGAGGCACTTCAGACCTAAGCTGCGTGAAAAGTGGATTCTAAACACGTAAAAAAAGTATTATCAATTGATTAGTTTTCTCATACTTTTACAAGTTTAACAATGAATTCCATATCACGTCTATTTTCTGTGAGTCTCCTGTTGAATCTGTTCTTCGTAATAAAAACCTTTGTAAATCTTGATTCGTTTTAGTACCGATTATTAAAATGAATATACGAATAGCTACACACACCTAGTTGTTCCCTATCCCGCCTAATATTCTTTCATAAAGCATTTAAATGGCTTTCATTTAATATTCAAGGTCTCACACAGCCGTAATGTATTGTTAAGAGCTGATCAGTTGAACGTGCCTTTAGCCCGAATGCGTCTGCAGCAAAAGCGAGGATCATTTCTACCATACTTTACATCAAGCTTTACGTACAACCAGTGGTTGGAGTGCTAGGCTTTTAGAAGCTTAAAATTATGCGCCGAGTGCGAATTAAAATTCTTTGTTGCTAACAAAAGAAAGGTACCCAATATTAAAATAATAAACAATAGCTTTGTGTATCGTGTACGGTACTTTGATTCTACTCTCATTAAATAACAAATTGCAACCGTATGTGTATATCCGTTGCCAGCTTTACGACTTCGCGCCAACTAGGCTATGGTAGAGATTTGCTTCGTAGTACTTCTGTCTTCTAACTGCCATTTAAACCTCTGCAGTTCTGGCACTCCAGATACTTTTCCAATCACGCCCTACCCTGACTCTTCTATTGTGTGTATGAACTATGTCGTAACGAACATAGTTATTGACTTTTGGCCTTATTTGTAAACACTTTAAAACCCATTTTAGTTATCAAATGTTTGTCCCTTTCGAATTACTTTTGAATTCAGTTTAAGCGAAGAAGACAAAACATTCAATAACTAAAGTGGGTTTTAAATCTGTCTACGAATAAGGCAGTTTGTATTTCCATAACAATTAGTTAAACACCAAAATAGGCAAGAAAACAAGTTATTCCATTGTTCATGACCTACGGAAATGTTCCGCGTGATAATTGCATTCACATTAACATAATGTTTATCATGTAAACAGGTTGTATAACGTGTATGTTATTATTGCACACGTTCTTTACCTATATTTATTTAGTTTGTAGACTCAGTGACTGTGATAAATAGTCATAGATAGTCAGGTAGGTATGTAATGAGTAATTATATGAAATACTTTAACCATAATTACAAGCAACGTTCGAGATAATTCAACTTCTTGTGCATGTATTAGTAATATAGTATTAGAAACATATGTATTCAATTTCTAATTTAACTTAATTGATTCTTTCTTATTTGCATTTCCATTACACGTACTCTATTGCAATCAAAACTAATCCTGACTAAATAATGTTAATAATATAACATTCATATATTGCATATTATCATAAATGTGTTCATGACGTAGTGGCAAAATAACAAATATTCCACATTAGAAAAAAACAAATCATTCTCTATGACTAAAATGGACGGCCAATCACCTGACAGCTGCGAAGGACTATTTTTCCATGGTGAAATAATCTGAAATTGTGTAAATTATTACATAAAACATTTTACAATACCTCATAAGCGAAGACAATTTGTGTTGGTTGTGTTTATTTGCGTTCGTTGTTATGAATGGCGGGCTTCGGGTCATGTAAGTGAACGTACCTTGAAAATCACCTGTCTTATATTTTAAGCTGATTTTTTGCATAACCCATTGAGCTTCACCTTGATTTAGGTTTCAAGGTACTCTTAGACGTTTGTAGTCATTGATTAGTCGTTACAAAATGTAACTAGGTATTAATAATGCCAAATAATAGAATTTTGTAGTGTCATACGTCTTATATCGATCTTTCATTTATCGTAAATAGATTTTTTAGGCAAATTTAATATGAAATTAAATATATTTTTACATCATTTCTTCAATATCGTTGTACTATATTAATTGGTTTGCCGGGCATTTCTTTTATTTATCATTTATTTAAATAATTTATTTAATTTTATTACGAAAAATCAAATAGAATTTCATCGTTTTTCATCTCATGTTCTTAATCTATAAACTCCTCTAGAAATTTATTGGGAGTGTCGTGCCCCTTGGTAGGATGTATAAGAGGTTACATAAAATCCTAATAACCAATTGATAACAATGTTCATACACTAAATTAAAGTCTGGTAGAAGGCATAGGCAAACTGGGTATAAGGAATTTTTCAGCACAATAAATTCTCTTTTTATGTACACATTTTCATACAGTTTTTATTTATACTGACATTTGCCCACAGTAAACAAACTGTTATTAAAAGAAGTGATATTTTCAATACAAAATGTGAAAAAAAAGACTGATGCAGGCTACTTGCACTGGCATTATCAATATACTTATACATTTTACATATCTTGGTTTTTAATACACAGCATGAATTAGACCATTACGTTCAAATAAGTAAATATTTCAATACCCAATCACATATATAGTCTTGACCCCACATTAAGATCAATTAAGTCTTATGTTGTGTATCAGAAACCACTTGTTTCACAGCCAACATCTAAACAACTGCACCCAAAGGTTGTCAACTTAGAATAGTAAAGTTGAAAACAATAATGAATATAACGGTAGAGACTAGACAGTAAACCTTATAGTTTTTAATATTTTATACCATTGGACTGACCAAAGAGATTTATAATGCGAAGATGGATGGTGGAGTCGGTTGATGACGTCCCAGGCGGACCTATAAAAATCAAATACATAATTTATTAAAGAAAGGAAAAATATGGAGTCCTGGAAACCAACGAGTGTGTATGCAAAGATTAATGACAGTGGATGAAGCAAAAGAGTTGTATGGGCCGTAGCACTTGGCGCTCAATAGTCTCTGCCTACCCCAATGGGACATAGGCGTGAGTTTATGTATCTGTATGTATGTATGGGTTGTTTAGTTGTACAAATGCCATTCATAGTTAGCTAGATATTTAATGACATGTTGTTGCCAATTATTATTGAAGCTACATTTTCTAAGACACGTAACAGTAAACAATGTATTTGAATCTGTTGTTGTTTTCATAATTAACGACATAGTATATTTAAATTTTACTTCAAAAGAGTTGATGTCACGCTTGATGTCAGGTCAAGATGTGAAGTCTCATTATGTCCAGTAGTTACTCTGACTACAATGTCCTTCAAACTGGAACACAACAGTGCATTTACACTGCTGTTTGTTGGAAAAGTAGACATTGCGGCGGTACCTACCCAGGCGGCCTCTCACATATGAGATACCTACCACCTGTAATTTATTTTCCTATACAATATATTTTAATATTCAGGTTAGTAGGGAATCAGATATCATATCAGAAAATCTAAGGCTTATTAGTTAATTTTTTTTGTTTACATCTCTTCCTATTTGTTTTTTATTTGATATCTTTATAATATTGAGGACGAACTAGTGTTCTTAATAGGGGGCCGTCCATTAATCACATGATGTTTTTTTAGCATTTTTAAACCCCCCTCTCCCTCGGTGATACGCTGTGAGGTTTAAGACTAACCCCCACACCCTTTTTTCCCAGAAGGGGAAGGTAGAGGTGCTATCAGTAATGGTACGATTACGATTTACGACACTGAGGTCTTGGGTTTGAATCACTGGTCGAACAAAGTGATGTTGATTTTTTTCTATTAAGCCCGGAGAAAGGAATTTGTGACCCAAATGGCAATAGGCTCGCCCCCTCTCTCATATTATGACGGAACACAAGGCGAAACGTGGGTGTCCTGGTAGCACCTCTGTCTACCCCTTCGAGCAAATATACGTGTGCTTATATATTTAAAAAAAGCTACAACTATTGTGTTATTTGAAAAGAGTTTGTAGATAAACGAAATGCACAAAGAAATTAAATTTTGATAACAATACTTCCTTATCTCTTAGTAATGGATGTAAACTGAAGGCAATATAATGATTTTGATAAATGCCTATCTCTATAGTATTTAGATCTTTCTTTACATTGTCATTTCTTGTCAAAAATCAAAATTAAAATATTGTTTATTCAAGTAGTCTTTTACAAGATCTGTTGAATCGTTAATTTCTGCTACCAGCGCTTCGGAACGTGTTGTAGCTGTGAAGAAGAAACGTTGTATACCATGTAGGGTTTTTTGCTACTTTAACAACTATTTTTACAAAATATTGACAGCCTCCGTGGCGCAGTTGGTTAGACGCTGGCTGTGAATTAGAGGCCGCCACGATTCCGCAGCGAGACAATAAACAATATATGTAACTTACTATTATATCGCAATAAACAATAATTGCTTGACAACTATATTATCAGTCGAGATAAAGACCAGACTGTTTTTTTAATATTTGGGTTATAAATTACAATGAAAATTACAAATTATTACAAGTTTACTAACATTTTTGTCTGTCCCGTGACCACGAAAACTGTAGTATCAGACACGTCAAGAAGTTAAATAAAGATGTATATAAAATATAAATAAACGAATACACCCAAGAGTCACATACATACTGACCCCACACTAAGATCAATAAGTCTTGTGTCGTGTATCAGAAATTACGAGAGACTTTTTAGGCTCATAAACACCCAGACCCGGAAAAATACTTGTGGGCCTCACCAATATTTGTCTCGATGCGGGGATCGAACCCGCGGTCTCGTTTCACAGCCGGCGTCTAACCGAATGGGCCCAGAAATATTTGCCTCGGGTCTGGGTGTTTATGAGACCGAAAAGTGTCTTGTAATTTCTAATGCATACGACACTAAACTTAGTTGATCTTAATTTGGGTTCAGGACTATGTATGTGACTGTTGGGTGTATTCTATTATTGTCCTGAGTTTGAAGCTTTTAATATGTGATCCCCAGTTTGGCTAGCTACAAATATACAAGGTTACAAGCTCACTCATCCCGTGATATCGCATGTATTGTCACGATTTTTTTCCTTAAGCAATGCGTGGTAAAGAACTATCAATACCCACATGACTCAATAAAACTCAGGGACTAAATTGATAAATAATAGTGCCTGAACTCAAGACGGTGTCATTACAATTCATTGAGACAGTCTCGGCAGAATCGGTATGAGAGGTAATTCTCATTCAAACGCCATGATTCTGTTGTTGAAATTCAAATCTAAGCGTAAGGCGTTAAAGTCTATATTCAATCGTTACAGTCATTTTAGTCGACGGTTAATTACTATTTTGTACATACATACATATATACATCCATACATACATACATACATACATAAACGTTCCCCTTTTCCTAGAAAGGGTAGGCAGAGATGCAACCACGCCACCCAAATTTCGACTTTTATTATTATTTATATCGATGGGAGCGACCCTATCGCCAAATTGGTCACAAATCATGTTTAAATAATGTTGAAATAAAACTATTTTTTTCGGATTTTATCGTGTAGTTTAATTTTTACATTTTATGACTTCCTGACGCGACGGTTCGATTGCTTTACAGCTTAAGTGGTCACGGGGCGGACTGAGGTTAAGTCATCCGCTCAGTAACTGTTAAACCAAATCGCGATAAAATCCGTAAAAAATACTTTTCAATGTGTAACAGTTGCCTAAATCTAAGAAACCATTATTTAAATAATGTTTTTTTGCTTCCAGCTTCAGCGGTTCTCCCCAAGAAGCTCTCCGAACACACTAAACCATGGAAGAGCCTATAGAACGCAAAACCACACAGAGCAAAGTGACCTAGTCTTAGGACTCTAAACATAGCTACAACTAGTCTAAAAGAAATATATTTTTATGTTAATCGTTGTTATTCCAATTGTATTAAATACACAAATCAATGTAATTTAAATATAGAAGAGCAAAAAGATTAATTTAAAAATAGAATATAATTTAAATATAGAACGTAATTTAAAAATAGAACGTATTTTAAAATAGTTACCAAAGAGTATAATATAGAGCGGTCGGTGCGTATATGTTAGCGAGTGTATGGACGGGTTCGTTATTGGACGCAACCGCGTGTGACGAGACCATGGCGACCATGGTGGAGACGCCGCCGCCGCAGCTCATCACCAACATCGAGTGGAGCATGATGGACAAGAGCAAGTTCTTCCCACTCTATACATTTAGTAGCTTTACAGGTGAGTTTTATGAGGGACTTCGTTATACGCGGTTTTTGTACATGGATTCGTTAAACGCGAGTTTTTTGTACGATGATCTGTCATATACGGTTTTGTTATACAAGGATTTCTGATAGTTGGTTTCATATTTGTTACGAAACCGAGTATTACACAAATGGATTGGTTAAACGACAGCACAATAATTATTGTAGTTACAATGGAGTACAGAAGTTTATTGTACGCGATTTCGTATCACGCGGATTCATTTATTCATTGTATGCGTCACTATTCGTAAGTCAAAAATATATTCTGCAAAAAACGTAATTAATTAGTCCCCGAAAAAAAATTCCAACTAGGTTTTTTCCGAAACTTTACAGAGCAATATATTCATTTACTTTGTCGAATTAATTAAAAACTTTTTACAACAAATCCGCACCCAAACATTTTTTTTTTGCAAAAACCTTTTCTATTACAAAATCTTTTTTATGTGACAAAACCTTTTTTATTTTACAAAAACTTTTTTATTTTACAGAAACTTTTTTATTTCACAAAAACTTATTTTACAAAAACTTTTTTATTTTACAAAACCTTTTTTATTTTACAAAAACTTTATTTTACCATATCTTTTTCCCCCGCAGTCCGCTGCGCGCTATACCCGCTAACGTTAGTGAAGACGCAGATTCAGGTCCAGCGCAAGAAGGAAGCTTACTCGGGTGTGACGGACGCCATCTCCAAGATATACCGGAACGAAGGCGTCTCCGGATTGTATAGAGGCTTCTGGCTTTCCAGCGTGAGTTTTCAATGTTTTTTTTTTATTAAGAGGGTGATGGAAAAAGGTCGAATGGTAAGACACAGTTGACTGTAAAAAAAAATAAACAAAAAAAGGTGTAATTTATGCCATCTCCAAGATATGTCGAAACGAAGGCGTCTCCGGATTGTATAGAGGCTACTGGCTTCCTACCGTGAGATTTTTTGTTTTTTTTTTGGATTCAGATTTTTGTCTTTTTTATGAGGAATGATAGGACAAGGCTCTACACTTGATTATTAAAAAAAAAAAACAAAAAAGGAGATGAGATAGATGCCATTTGCAAGATACACCGGCACGAAGGCGTCTTCGGATTGTATACAGGCTTTTGGGTTTCTACCGTGAGATTTTTTGTTTTTTTTTGGATTGAGATTTTTGTCTTTTTTATGAGGAATGAGAATGATAGGACAAGGCTCTACACTTGATTATTAAAAAAAAAACAAAAGGAGATGACATGGATGCCATTTCCAAGATATGCCGGAATGAAAGCGTGTCGGAATTGTATAGAGGCTTCTGTCTTTCTAGCGTCGGTATTTTTATTTTTTTATTGCAATGAATGGCGAGACGAGCACGCCTTTCGCCTGATGGTAAGCGATACGATCGCTCATGGACAGTAGCAAAACCAAACAACATCATGAATTACAAAGCAATGCTTGGCATTCCACTGGCTTTACTTTGTTTATTTATTTATTTAATTTTAGGAAAGCTTACAGACTAATACAATGAATACAAATGACAAAAAAATCTACTTAGCTAATAACAAGCAACGTATGAAATTCCTTGTTAATAATCTTATTCCTTCAGTTTCAGATAATATCTGGCGTATTTTATATATCTACTTACGAAGGCGTACGGCACGAGTTAGGAAAATACGACGTTAGCCCTAAATGGAAGGTCAGTATTCTGTTTCTATAATCTAGATTTTTTTTTGGGTTCACCAGTCTTACCACCCAAAGGAGAATACCCATTTTACTATGTAACGATGAAACCTATTTTTTTGTGTAGGGAAAAATATATTTTTTAATAAAAATAAACGTAATTTCTACGTTAAATGAACGCAACTCAGGCCCGGAGTTCTTGGAGAAATCAACTTGAAGTCCAGTCGCTCTGATAGCCCCATTTGTAGTAGTTGATTAGGTTAGTCATCACTTAAAGTCACCCGTAACAAATGTCGATTTCACGATGCTCCAGTAACAATAATCCAATGATTAAACACTAATCAGAACTTTATTGACTGCATCGGCTGCCCATTAGCATTTACTTGAGGTTTCAAAATAGGTTAAAATCTCGTTGTCACCAGCGGGAGGCAGGGCGGAAACATTGAACCGCCGCGCGGGTTCGAAACCTGCACCAAGAGAAATGTTTGTGGGGCCCACAAATATTTCTTTCGGGTGTGGGTGTTGAGACCGAAAAGTCTCTCGTTATACACGACACAAGACTTAATTGATCTTGGGGTCAGGACTATGTATGTGACTGTTGGGTGTATTTATTTATTTGTTTCAGTCGTTCATAGGCGGCGGGTGCGCGTCCATAGTGGGCCAGACTATTATAGTACCCTTCGACGTACTCAGCCAGCATCTCATGGTGCTGGGGCTGGTGAAGGGGAGGGCGGGGGGGAGCAAGAACCCCGTGAGTATACTTCTCATATTGCTCGTGGATTAGTTTGTAAAAGTTTTTTCCACGAAATCCGACATTGAATTATTATTTTTTTTTATTTTGCCTTTTTATTCCGACATTAATCTATTTTACTATTGCAATACATTCAATTTATATAATACTAATAATAATTGATATATACAGGGTATATCAAGACCGCGACCGAAAACGAAACCAGGTGGTAGTTTTAGAGGCTACAGACACAAAGCAACTAAAAATTTTTAAAAAAATTAAAAAAAAAAAACATCATTTTTGAGGGGTAAATACCTAGTTTTTGCAATAATAGTAATTTAAACCCTTACGTACCATTGCGTGTTTAAAAATTATGCGATGTACGTTATTATTTTAGAAAAAGTATGTATTAATCACTCAAATACGACGATATGTAAAAAATAACAAAAAGAAAATTGACGATTTTTTTTGTAAAATTTTTACTTGCATTGTGTTTGATATCACTAATACTACCTCCTGGCTTCGTTTTCGGTCGCGGTCTTGATATACCCTGTATAATGTTTTGAAACTTTAATTTCGATAAAATATAATAGTATTTAGTTTAATTTAGTAGTTTTCGGAGGTCTTGCGAGCAAAGGCCTTTTATTACCTAACGTTGATAAAGTTGTACAGCCTGTCAATGTACAAAGTGGACAGGCAATTTTGCTGCAAGTTCCAGGAAGTCTGGGGGTAGGTCTCTCATATGTCTGGGTAGGTACCACTGCAATGTCTATTTCTCCAACAAACAGCAGTGTAAATGCACTGTTGTGTTCCGGTTTGAAGGACATTGTGAAAAAAAGTCAGGTTACGGTACGCAGCGTTTGCTTATATACTAGGCCAGCGTGGAGTGTACTAACCCCTCTCAATCGTACTCTCGATTGTAGAGGAGGCCTGTGCAGTGGGACGTGTATGGGCTGATATAGACACAATATACTTTTCACTGCCTCGGTGGCGAAGTTGTATTACGGTACGGTTACAAAGCTGAGGTCTCGGGTTCGAGTCCCGGGTCGGGCAAAGTGATATTGGATTTTTCTATTCATTATCTACTATAATGTGGGTGTCCTGGTGGCGCCTCTGCCTACTCCTTCGGGGATAAAGGCGTGAGTTTATGTATGTATGTATGTATGTATGTATACTTTTCACGTCATTAGGTCATCTTTGTCCGCAGACAATAAACCCATTAGGCTTGGATCTGGACAAGCGGATGTCGAAAGCGGCGCTGGCTAGGGAGGTGGCGGTGCGCGTGTACCAGCTGCACGGCGCGCTGGGCTACTACCGAGGGTACGCGGCTTCACTGGCGGCGTACGTGCCCAACTCCGCCCTCTGGTGGGCGCTGTACACAACCTATCAAGGTACTGTCACAGCCGGTAGATGGCGCTATATTGTATTGTTATGTTAGTACTAAGTCTAGATGTGGAAGCGGCGGATCACTAAATTACCCACTGTGAAATAAAACTATTTTATACGGATTTTGTCGCGATTTGGTTTAATTATTACATTTTTAACTTCCCGACGTTTCGATTACTTTACAGCTTTCGTGGTCACGGGGCGGGCTGAGATATTAGTCATGCGCTCAGTGACTTACAATTTAACTCCCCGAATTTACAATTATTTAATTAAAAAATGTAAAAATGAAACCAAATCGCGATAAAATCCGTATAAAATAGTTTTATTTCAATGTGTAACATTCGCGTAAATCTAAGAAACCATTACCCACTGTGGTCACCATCGTTTTTAACATCTGGCAACGAGCAAGCAGGTCACCTGATGGTATGTCACTGAACATCAACGCTGGGACCATAGATGTGATGATCAAATGAGGGGAATGCGGAGGAAAAAGGATGGAAGAGGAACGGTCTATTGGGCAAGCAGCCATCTGTGTGAAAAAAAGTGCGTGGTGGCCTGTTGGTAACGGACCAGACGCGGCTGCCTACATGTTCACGGTGGTCGCGGGTTCAAATCCCAGGGCACACCTCTGACTTTTCGGAGTGATGTGTGTATTGATAGTCAATCACCACGCACTTTAACGGTGAAGGAAAACATCATGAGGAAACCTGCATACCGTAGCAATTTTAAAGAATTTCTACGGTATGTAAGTCCGCCAACCCGCACTAGGCCAGCGTGGTGGACTATATGGCCTAACCACTCTCAATCGATTCTCTCGATTGTAGAGTAGGCCCGTGCCCTGCAGTGGGACGTATATGGGCTGATATAGATATATAGATAGATAGCCATCTGAGTGAGACAGTGGTATCGTCCCAGGCAGGCCCAGTCATTCTAAGTCATGACAACAGCATCACTCTACTTTTGATCTAATGTGTTGTTTCCATCGATATCAATGTTACACTAGATAAGACATTCAGTACACAAAGTGTCCCACCTACTTGCGGTGCATGCACCACACATGAATCACTGCTTCGTGACAGTGACAGTGCAGCACGCCTTATCGCATACGTCTACACTGCCACAAACTTATCAGGACCGGTGGCCAAAAGAGGAAACTAACGACGCCATTTTGAAATGTCAATCTGCTTGCCAATCGCTGACATTACGTTTGTCTCATTAAACAAGTAAAATTTATTTTGATGTTTCGCCGTCAAACCGAAAGCAAATCGTCTGTGCCCCTAGCCGGAAGATTTTGAAGTATCGTATAGTAATTCTCGTATAGTAAAGTAAACGTTTCCCGCTGTGAAATTTTAGTTACAAATACGCTCACAATGGCGCTGTTTAAATTCCCATACAAAATTTTACTATTACTATTCTATTACGATACTGTAAAATGTTCCGGCTAGGGGCACTGAAGTTACAATATTTTAATAAAATGCCAGGTGAGTGATGTAATATTGCAGTGTGCTTTTAAAATACGGGGGCACAGTTCTATGACGCGTCTCGTGTATCGGTAGAATATAAGTCAATGGTTGTTTCAGACGAACTCCTCCGAATAACGCCGTCTTGGGTGTCTCACCTGCTGATTCAGTGCGTGGCGGGGACCCTCGGCGGGTTCACCACCACCATACTCACCAACCCGCTGGACATAGTGCGGGCCAGGCTGCAGGTAACTACAACATACTCACGCCTTTATCCCAGAAGGGGTAGGCAGAGGCGCCACCAGGACACCCACATTTCGCCTTGTATGTTCCCTCCCATGATGTGATAGGGGGCGAGCCTATCGCCATATCAGACATTCCTGACTCCAGGCTGATAATGAATAGAAAACCCATTATCACTTGTCCGACCTGGGATTCGAACCCGAGAACTCAGATTTGTAACCATACCGTAGTACAACTACGCCACCGTGGCAGTCATACTACCATAGACTATAGACTAATATATATGGAGAAAATTTTCTCCGCAAAAAACGTGCATACGCATTTTGAAACGTATACTGCAAAAAACGTCTTTTAAATGCAATATATTATTTACGAAACTGTGCTAATATTGCTAACCAATTTATCATTTTGAAAATAAGAAAAATCTTGTTTTTTTTTCCAGGTGGAAGGCGTGGGATCTATGCGGCAGGTAATTTAATATAAATGTTGTACCTATTTTATTACTACCACTGCATAGACGAGAATCTTAAAAAGCACTTCTTAACCAATTTGCCCTAATGTATAATTATTAATTAAATGTATAAATTGATCCTGCAGACGAACTGTTTGTATAGTTTTGCAGGACACTTATGTAGATTATAAGTTTATTCTTTGGTTATTAATAGATAAATGAAATAAAACAAAATACATACAAGCACGCTTACACACATAATATTATCTGTTGGCATTTGGCTTTGTTTTTGGACGTATTATGCACATTTTATTGATTTTGTTTTTTGAAAAAACTTCTTTTTTTTTGTGTCCGACAACTTTATTTCCAACAAGCGCATTATATTCATTCAGCCTTGCGCGATAACAAAAAAAAAACGAAACGTTTTTTTCCTTGAAATAAAACTATTACGGATTTTACCGCGATTTGGTTTAATTTTTACATTTTTTAACTTCCCGACGTTTGGATTACTTTACAGCTTTCGTGGTCACGGGGCGGGGCTTATTTCAATTTGTAATATTCGCGTAAATCTAAGAAACCGTTTTTTTCCTTCTCCCCAGGTGTTCCGCCAGCTCTGGGCCGAGGAGGGGCTCTCCGGGCTGTACATGAAGGGTCTGTCGGCGCGCCTGCTGCAGTCCGCGTGCTTCTCCTTCAGCATCATCCTGGGCTACGAGAGCATCAAGCGGGTGGCCGTCAGCGACGAGTTCCGGCCCAGGGTGCGCTGGTGATAATAAACCTCACAGTGGACTCGGTGTTTTATTTCTTGAAACCTACCTTACCTTAGTTTAGGCTAGGGAAATTCATTAAGAAATTAGCCAAAACAATAAAAATATGCTTGAAAAATCATTAAAAGAAACATGCCAAAAATTATCAAATCAATAAAAAAAATTCTCAAAAATAATATACTACAAAAATACCATAGATGTTACATTAAAAAACTTCAAAAATACCCTATAAAAATTACATTAAAAGCACTTAAAATATACTACAAAAATACCATAGATGTTACATAAAAATGTTTTAAAAATGCACTGTAAAAATTACATTAAAAGCTCTGAAAATGTATTACTAAAATACCTCAAAAATTAAACTTAAAAATACTTTGAATTAACTGAAAACTTACACAAATAAATGCCACAAAAATGTCCTTTTTTTGCTTAGGACAAAAACCCTTTGGTTAGGATAGGCCGAAGTTTTAAACAAACACAAAAGTAAATGTTAATTATTACGGTTAATTATAATTGATTACCAATCTATACATACAGGGTATATCAAGACTGTGACCGAAAACGAAGCCAGGTGGTAGTTTTAGTGACTTCAGACACAATGCAAGTAAAAGTTTCGCAAAAAGAATCAACAACTTTTTTTTGTAATTTTTTACTTATCGTCGTATTTGGGTGATAAATACATAGTTTTACTAAATTAATGATGTACACCTTTTTATTTTTCAACACTCAATGGTACGTAAGGGTTCAAATTATTATTTTCGCAAAAACTAGGTATATACCACCAAAACAAGACGATATTTAAAAAATTGTTAGCAATTTTCTGTCGCTGTTTTGGTGATATTTTTATTTACATCGTGTCTGTAACCACTAAAACTACCACCTGGCTTCGTTTTCGGTCGCAGTCTTGATATACCCGGTATAATAAATTTGTAACCGATCGATGTCTGTACATGGAAAATAAATGAGAAAAACGAATATAGGAGCTCTTTATTAACGTAATAGAACCCAAAACAATGGTTTTTGGAATTTTTGTCTGTCTGTGCGGTTGTGCGCGATGAAATCAGAAACGACCTAACGGATTTGGATGTTTGGTATGGAGGTAGCTAAAACCCTGAATTAACACTTAGGCTACTTTTAATCTCGAAAAAATTAGTATTCCCGCGGGAGGAAGGAATTTCGATATATTTGTTACTTTTTCATACTCAAAGGCATAAAATGGGACTGGATTACATGCCTTGAGTGAGAATGAGACTGGACGGGCGGTATATAACGGGACGGGACACGATGGGATTGGAAATTCCAACAAAAGTTTTTTATATAAAGTTAATCACGCAGACGAAGTTTGCAGGCAGAAGCTAGTAAAATAATAAACCTTATAAATAACCTTAATATTCTTCAGGCTCTCGCTCTCGAGGTTTCACTTCTGCTGTGTGTGATTTGCACACATACACTATTTTATTTACATTATTAAAGAAAACAATATATCATCGAAAAGTTTTACTAAAAAAATGATTGTAACAAAATTGTTCGTTAACCAACTTACATACTATGCGTAGCCAGATATGGTCCTTCCGAGCCGGATACGGAAAATGGAATGTTCTAGTACTTATAGAATTTATATTATTCATATATAACTGTTTGAAAGATGTGGTTAAGTAATAATACACCTCTTCACTCCCTTTTCGTTATAAATAAATACACCCAACAGTCACATACATAGTCCTAACCCCACACTAAGATCGAGTCTTGTGTCGTGTATCAGAAACTACGAGACTTTTCGGTCTCACAAAGTACAAACACCCAGACCCGAAACAAATACTTGTGGTTTACACAAACATTTGTCTCGGTGTTGGGATCGAACCCGCGGCCTCTCGTTTCGCAGCCGGCGTCTAACCCACTGCGCCACGGAGGCTGTCTTCCGGTTTTGCGGCTGTTTTATGTAAGTAAGTATATTTAAATCGAAATCATCATAGAGAAACAGAAATGAACTTAATACACCCAATTTATACCAATATTTTAAGTAATAATGACTATTGACAACATTAATATAGTTAACAATGTAAGTCTTGACCTTAACTCCAAAATAAAATAATAAAAAATATCCGGCTCACGAAGGACCATTTTAAAAATTACACATTTCGTCTCAATATATTGGCTAGTTATCAGTACATTGTTCCTTTATAAACTAAGATAAATATAAAATGTAATACAAATAGTTGGAACCACGCCAGGTCATCTTAAAGAAGGGTCAGGTCAGAACCCTGAGCCAATGAGAATACAATTAATTAAAATGGACGAAGCGACAAAGTCGGGATTGAGCAAATTGGAGATAAATAGCCTCTGCCTACCCCTATTGGACGCAGATAAGAATGTAAGAATAATTGAATTCTATGTATTTTGTTCCTTATTTGTTTTACATATTTATATAAATAGGAAACTAGCAGAGTATTATTATAATTTAAGACAAAGGTGGCTTTGAGGCTTGAGCATATGCCTAGATATTAAAAATAATAAAGAACATTCTGATAAAAATAGGGTTTATAATCTATTCTATCTAGGCTCGTCTTGCCATTCTTGCAATAAAAAAAAAATCAAAAAACTTAGGTTCCAAACTTAAAAATACAGGGCTAGTCAGAAAGGGTATATAAAGCTGTAAGGGGGATAGCTTACTTTACTTTAAGCAACACTCAAGGGCGGATCCACGGGGGGAGGTCATGGGGGGTCATGACCCCCCTCGGACTGACCTCCAGATTGACAATTTTTTTTAAATATATCATTGATTTTCACTTACAAAGTCGTAAATATATAGCTAGCTATATAAATATTAGCTATACTCATATGGAACAACTTTTGCTATGGCTCCAACCTTGAAATCGAGATAAAAATCAGCTGTTACCATACAAAAATAATCGTTGGAATTTGCAAATATTGCAACATTTGTTTATTATGAGTGTAGCATGCCTCTTTCGGCATTATATGCCCTTTATGACTAACCCTGTATACTTAGATTTTGTGGATCTGTCTCCTATTTCCTTCTTTATCTTAAAAAGATTTTGAGTAAGTAAAAAAGTTAAATAAGTACTGGGATTCAAGTAATTGAGTATAATCAAAGCCACCCAATCCTTTATATTTCTACACAAAGTCAACAAGAACAATCGTATTAACTTATTTAAAATGTATTATAATTTATAAATAAATAAAACCGTAGACATTGAAAATTTACTGAACATTCATGAAAAAATAATACAGGTCGTCTACAATCTTCTGTCGCTGAAAGCGCTGTTGTCAAAATAATAAGAATAGTTTTTCTCTCTTCACATTTTAATACATTAGACATGTTAATACTATTCAATTAGGAATATAAATGCTTGTTGTTTATATTATGAAACATATCTTAAACACTGCGTTAAATATAAATATTTCTAATTTTATTTGTAGTTCCAATTTTCGCCACACGCCAATATATTTTAGACGGTCTGTATGTTAATTCAATTCATCACTGAGTTTCTATCCACCCCATTTTATTGTTAAAGTATTTTCAATGTCCATGGTTTTAAAATACACTGGTTTAATAATTCATAACATATTCGTATTCGAAACTTATGCTAATTGAGAATTACACTTTGTTAAAATACCGGGTGTATTCAGACTACGACAGAAAACGAAGCCAGGGGGTAGTTTTAGTGATTACAGACACAATGCAATTGGCAAAAAAAAGCGATTTTTTGCCATTTTTTTAAATATCATCGTGTTTGGTTGGTGATACCTAGGTTTTGCTAAAGTAATCATTAAAATCCTTATGTACCATTGCATCTTTAGTAATAAAAAGGTGTACATTATTATTTTAGGAAAACTATGTATTTACCGCCCAAATACAACAATAAGTAAAAAGTTACAAGAAATATTGTCGCATTGTTTGTTGCGTTGTGTGTAAACTCTCTAATACTACCACCTGGCTTCGTTGTCGGTCGCAGTCTTGATATACCCTGTATATGCACATCATATCTTATAGAATATAGGATGATATAATTTGCACGGCATAGTGACTTTATTGTACCTAAACGCAGTGCAGATATTACCGACTGGCGAGACTTGCTAATCGATACAATAATGCCGGCATCGACGTTCGAGATTCTAATAAAGATTAACAACAAAACAATAATTGCTACATATTTTTGCTTCACTGTTGTATTTCAGTATTCCAAAATTGTGATGCAATATTTTTAAGTACATGTAACATTTCAGTATCGAAATGTAATTAAAATTAATTGCCTATAATTAGCCAGTTACTGCCATAGGACATTTCACAAATATGTGAAGAATCGACATTTTCGTCTCCGTAATAGCGGGAGTTCCTTACGCATTTTGAGTCTTTTCTATTTCATTTCCACATCTTTTAGGACAAATATATTAGCTGAACTTTTTAAATATCATAAAAACAAATTCTAATTTAGTAGTTTCTTATGAACCCTTCTAATATAATTTGTAAAAATCTCGAATACAATTTCGTTAATGCTTAAATTACTGCTTTTCATGAAACAACTTTCTGCTATCTAGGCTCGGTTACACCAACTAAATTATAACCTTAAATTTGACTTTAATGATTTGACATATAAAATAGTATTGCCAGCAAAAAAACGTTTAAAAACTTTAATTTTAAAAGATCGAATTGTGGATCATCGGTATTGTCCAATTTAGCATTAATTTCAATAAATTAATACTTTTATTTTTAAAACCCCCGTTTATGCTTTCATTTCCGTGTATATTTAGTTATTTTTCCATCAAGTCACTTTTATTACTCTAATCATATACCTATAGTGTTTCGATCCTACATCTGTTGCCTAAACATCGCAGTTATCTCTTCTATCGTCTTGTTCTTCGTCTCTGGAACCTTCATGAATATGAATAGAGCGAACAGCAGCTGCAGTACAGCGAAAACTACGAACACGTATGTCCCGAGGATGTGCTGAAATAGAAAATATATTATTATTTTTCGCGATGAATGGCGAGACGAGTAGGCCATAAATAAATAAATAAATAAATACTCCCAACAGTCACATACATAGTCCTGACCCCACATTAAGATCAATTAAGTCTTGTGTCGCAGGTATCAGAACTACGAGAGACTTTTCGGTCTCACAAACACCCAGACCCGAAAGAAATATTTGTGGGCCGCACAAACATTTCTCTTGGTGCGGGGATCGAACCCGCGGCCTGTCGTTTCACAGTCGGCGTCTAACCAACTGCGCCACGGAGGCCATTCACTTGATGGTAAGCGATATGACCGCTCATGGACATTAGCAAAACCAAACACCATGAATTACAAAGCAATGCTAGGCATTCTGCACTCGACATCCTGAGACAAGATGTTAAATCTCATTATGTCCAGTAGTTCTGGCTACAATGTCCTTCAAACCGGAACACAACAGCGCATTTACACTGCTGTTTGTTGGAGAAATAGACATTACGGTGGTACCTACCCAGGCGGCCTCTCACATATGAGAGACCTACTGCCATTCTAGGTTCCGTTCATCTCTGCATCAGTGGAAACGCAGCCTCAATTTCGAAGGTTTGTTAGAACTAAGACTTATGATGTTAACTCACGCTTAACGGTAGGAAGCTGAGACCCACGATGAAGTTGGCCGTCCAGTTGACGGTGACCGCTACAGCTGACGCCGCCGGACGAGACGACTGGTTGAACAACTCTGCAAATACAAATTATTCTATTTATATTATACCGGGTACATCAAGACTGCGACCGAAAACGAAGCCGGGTGGTAGTTTTAGTGGTTATAGACACAATGCGACTATAAATTTCGCAAAAAAAGGACAGATTATTTTTGGCAATTTTTTAAAAATCATTGTTTTTAGGTGGTAAATCCTTAGTTTTTGCGAAAATAGTAATTTAAACCCTTACGTACCATTGCGTCTTTAAAAATAAAAAGGTGTACATCATTATTTTGGAAAAAATATGCACTTATCACTCAAATACGACGTTAAGAAAAAAAAAATACAAAAAAAATGACGATTTTTTTTTTGCGGAATTTTTACTTGCATTGTGTCTAAAGTCACTAATACTACCACCTGGCTTCGTTTTCGGTAGCAGTCTTGATATACCCTGTATAACCAACGGTATAAATAGTACTGACCCTGAAGTCTGTATACGAGATGTTTTCACACAACACACCCAGTACAATTATTTTTTGGCAAACACTCGTCTGTTAGTAGCGACCTCTCGTTCCACAGCCGGTTTCGAACCAACTAGCCACAGAGACTGAAAATGTATGATATACACCAATTCTCCGTTACTTAGCTGTTCAGAATTTTCTATAATTTTACTGGTCAATTTGACTCCTACTGCCGCATTCTGACAATCTTTAAGCAATGTCTTCTAGTGAGACTTTCTCGCCCACACACACCACTACAACTCCTGTCAACCAGGTTAAACAGCTTGTTACTTCGATCAAATATATACTAGATGTCGGGTGATCACTTCAAAAACAGCTCGAAAAATAGAGCCACAAAATCAAGTGTGGCTCTATTTCAATTTAGTATGCTTCAATCATCACCAACGGCAACGCGTAAACATGCCGCAACGCGCCTTTCAAAATTGTCAAAATAATCATAAATGCATGTATATTGTAAGTCATAATATATCTTATAGCAAATTATTAAAGTTTATTGTTACATAAAGTTGTACATATTAAAATACTTTTTTCTACATCTCATAGTTCAAAATACAAATGTTTAAATTTCGGCCACTTTTGGCATGTGATTTTGTTCCTGACCCTGTATCTAGTATATATTTGATCGAAGGCTTATTAGCTGTTTATTTAATTGTTATTAATACCGAGCACTGAAGCACAGAGAGTCCCTTAGGATACTAGTTCGTCTTTAACCTGCATCGAAACTAATCAGAAACAAAAAAAGAATACTTAGGACGATTAAAATATGTAACCAGCCCTAAACTGAATAGCGTGAAATATTTTAAACACTGACCTGTAACAAGGAACCAAGGAATAGATCCGGGTCCGACGGCGAACATCACCACGAAGAGAATCACGAGGCCTATGCACATGTAGGATACCCACACCAGATGCGTCTGCAAATACACACAACAATCAGACACATAAAATAAAAAAATAAAAATATAAGATATAGCGCGTCATATTGCCGCTCCCGCGGCTCCTGCACCGCACCCGTCCGCGCCACGGGCTCCCGCACCGTACCGAGGCTACGGGTTGCGCCCGCGCCCACACCCCGCCGCCCATCGTCAGTGCCGAGGCGGCTGTTGTCCGGGATAGATGCGTGCGCGGGCGTGACCCGTTTGCTCTCCGCGATTATCGATGTAATAGACTTACCTATTTACTATTATTAGCTTCCGATAATATAGTTTTACGCGAAGGTGGTGTTCCAATCCATTTACCTATCCTGTGACCGGCACTCCTAGCAAATTAGGTATTATAGACCCGATAAAGTACAGATTTAATGTTACAAATTACGAAACGAGAATGCCCATTTTGCTATGAAACTTGGTATCGGTGCGAAGATTTTTGTCCCTCGATAAATCCTACTTTTTTGTGTAGGGAAAATATATACTTTTAATAAAAATAAACATAATTGCGATCCAGGCCCGGATTTCTTGGAGAAATGAGTTTGAAGTCCAGTCATTCTGGTAGCGCCATTTGTAGTATGACGTATCGAAAAATGTGATGATAATTATGTACTTAATCTTATAAAAATCTGTCGCCCAGGATAAAGTAATTTACCTTATATTTTACCACTACTTTCAAAATACAGGGTATATCAAGACCGCGACCGAAAACGAAGCCAGGTGGTAGTTTAAGCGGCTACAGACACAAAACAACTAAAAATTTTGCAAAATAAGCGACGGATTTTTTTTTTAATTTTTTAAAAATCGTCGTTTTTTAAGGTGTAAATACCTAGTTTTTGCAAAAATAGTAATTTAAACCCTTACGTAACATTGCGTGTTTAAAAATTAAGCGATGTACGCCATTATTTTAGAAAAACTATGTTTAATCACTCAAATACGACGATATGTAAAAAATAAAAAATAAATTGACGATTTTTTTGTAAATTTTTTACTTGCTTTGTGTTTGATATCACTAATACTACCTCCTGGCTTCGTTTTCGGTCGCGGTCTTGATATACCCTGTATAGTAAAACTAAAAATATTTTTTTATCGAATTTACCTAATATTCTACAACTATAATATTTAAAACTTAGGTACCAATACTTACATAGAAATTAGCGACCGTAATAGCGACGGTACAGACGAACATTCCCAAGAACCCAGTGAGCAGTAGCGTCTTCCTGCCCGCTATCTCGACCAGCACCAGACTTATGACCGTCATCACCACATTCATTGCGCCCATGCCTGAGGAAAGAGAATTAAACCTGTGTCTTTACATGGGTAGGCAGAAACTACTAGTGTTATAGAGTTTGAATAAAGATAGTATTAGGTTGTCCAAAATCTTCTGTCGCCGAAAACTGTAATTGTAAAAATAATACGAATAGTTGTTCTCCCCTCACATTTTATAAATACATACATAAACTCACGCTTTTATCCCCGAAGGGGTAGGCAGAGGCGCCACCAGGACACCCACATTTCGCCTTGTATGTTCCGTCCCACGGTGTGATAGGGGGCGAGCCAATCGCCATATCAGGCACAAATTCCTGACTCCGGGCTGATAATGGATAGAAAAATCCAAAATCACTTTGCCCGACCCGGGACTCGAACCCGAGGCCTCAGCATTGCAATCATACCGTAGTACACACAGACTAAATAAATAAATAAATACACCCAACAGTCACATACATAGTCCTGACCCCACACTGAAATCGAGTCTTGTGACGTGGGTATCAAGAACAACGTGACTTTTGACGGTCTCACAAACACCCCAGACTCGAAACAAATACCTGTGGTTCACACAAATATTCGTCTGTGTGAGGGGATCGAACCCAGGAATTTGCAGCCAGCGTCTAACCAACTGCGCCTTTAGGCTGTCAACTAAAAGAAACTTCAGCCTCACAACAAACTAAACAAAAAGAACAATGCCCATTCATGGTATCGGTACAAATATCGTTGACCCCGATAACGATACTGCTTGCAGTTAATTATAGCATTTTTTATGGTTTGTCCTTAAAGGTTTTCCTGTTTTATCCAGGGCGACAGATTTTTTTAAAATTAAGTAATTATCATCACATTTTACGATGCCTCAGCCTTTACTACAGGAGCTACCAATGGACATCAAGTTAATTTCTCCAAGAACTCCGGGCCTGGGTCGCAAGTAGGTATGTGTTTATTTTTATTGAAAATATACAGGGTATATCAAGACCGCGACCGAAAACGAAGCCAGGAGGTAGTATTAGTGATATCAAATACAATGCAAGTAAAAATTTTACAAAAAAAATCGTCAAATTTTTTTTGTTATTTTTTACATATCGTCGTATTTGAGTGATTAAACATAGTTTTTCTAAAATAATGACGTACATCGCTTAATTTTTAAACACGCAATGGTACGTAAGGGTTTAAATTACTATTTTTGCATAAACTAGGTATTTACCCCTCAAAAACGATGATTTTTAAAAAATTGTAAAAAAAAATCCGTCGTTTATTTTGCAAAATTTTTAGTTGCATTGTGTCTGTAGCCGCTAAAACTACCACCTGGCTTCGTTTTCGGTCGCGGTCTTGATATACCCTGTATATTTTTCCCTACATAAAGACGTAGTTTCATCGAGGGACAAAAATCTAGGTATCGATACCAAGTTTCATAGTAAAATGGGCATTCTTTGACACAAATTAAAAAATTCTCACCCAAAGTAGCATACTGCGACTGTGAATCACTCAAATTGACTTTTCTGAACATATCGGTGGAGAAGAATATAACCGCGTTGATTCCCGAGAACTGTTGCGCGACCATCACGATGATTGCGATCAGCAACGGTTGCCGCAGCTGCCGGCGCACTAGGAGCTCGCGCAGGGTAATCTTCTTGCTTACTTTGTTTTTCTCTGCTTCCTGGAAGATTATTTTAATAGTTAAACAATCAATAAATAAAATTCACGCCTTTTCCTAGAAGGGGTAGGCAAAGATGCTGCCAAGATATCCACGTTTCGCCTTGTGCATCGTCCTATAATATGATAGGGGCCGAGTTTATCATCATATCAAGCACGAATTCCTGACTCCGTGTTGAAAATGAATAGAAGAATCCAATATCACTATGAGTTCGGATTCGAACTTTAGACCTTAGCGTTTTAGTTGTACCGTAGTACAACTACGCCACCGAGGCCTTACAATGCCCTTATTGTAAGCGCAGTACAGTCGGAATAGACCAATATCATAATAACAATAATACACCCAACAGTCACATACATAGTCCTGACCCCACACTAAATAAATAATAAATAAATAAATACACCCAACAGTCACATACATAGTCCTGACCCCACACTAAGATCGAGTCTTGTGTCGTGGGTATCAGAAGCTACGAGAGACTTTTCGGTCTCACCAACACCCAGACCCGAAACAAATACCTGTGGATCACACAAACATTTGCCTCGGTGCGGGGATCGAACCCGCGGCCTCTCGTTTCACAGCCGGCGTCTAACCAACTGCGCCACGGAGGCTGTTATATATCGACGGAATTATGCTTGCCCCGAAATAAACAGTGTTACTTGATGCGCGACATACGTGGATGACAGGATCTTGAACAAGTTATTTTTTAATTATAAATGAAAAACATTATTACCTGGTGCATCTCTTCCATTTCTCCGTGGACTGCAACGTCGCCTCTCAACCAGTTGAGAGCTGAAACAATTACGTACAGTAAGTAAAAAATACTAATCAAATACAGGGTATATCAAGACTGCGACCGAAAACGAAGCCGGGTGGTAGTTTTAGTGGTTACAGACGCAATGCAAATAAAATTTTCGCAAAATAAGCGACAGATTTTTTTTGCAATTTTTTGAAAATCATTGTTTTGGGTAGTAAATACCTAGTTATTGCGAAAATAGTAATTTAAACCCTATCGTACCATTGCGTCTTAAAAAATAAAAAGGTGTACATCATTATTATAGGAAAACTATGTATTTATCACCTAAATACGACGATAAGTAAAAAATTACCATAAAAAATTTGACGATTTTATTTGCAAAAATTTTCATTGCATTGTGTCTGAAGTCTCTGAAGTCACTAATACTACCACCTGGCTTCGTTTTCGGTCGCGGTCTTGATATACCCTGTATAAATATAAACAAATGGATTGTAGCGGCCTCTCGTTTCACAGCCAGCGTCTTTTCAACCAGCACGGAGACTGTCCAATTACCTTAATTCTAATTACAGTAAAACGCCGATTATCCGAACGCCGATTATCCAAACGCCGATTACCCGAACGCCGATTATCCGAACGCCGAACTTAAGGACAAAATAAATGAATGAATTGAACAAACGCAATGAATGAATTAGGCATAACAACAATATGGCGTTGCGTAGTGAACCAATCACTGGCCGATGCGATAATGCCCCCGCCCGCCTTCTTCATCTACCTCTAAAGAGAACCAAAAATCGACATCTGCGCAAGTAACGGCCAGCGCTCAAGATTCGTGCCGGTAGCTATACGTTTTTTCTATATTGGTCTTTCCCTATTCATATTGTCACAGGTTTATAATAAAGCTTTAAAATAAATATACTGGGTATATCAAGACTGCCACCGAAAACGAAGCCAGGTGGTAGTTTTAGTGGTTACAGACACAAAGATATTAAAATTTTCGCAAAAAACGCGACAGTTTTTTTGCAATTTTTTAACATCATCTTGTTTGGGTGGTGAATACCTTGTTTTTACGAAAATAGTAATTTAAACCCTTACGTACCATTGCGTCTTTAAAAATAAAAAGGTGTACATCATTATTTAAGGAAAAATATGTATTTACCACCCAAATACCTACGACGACAAGTAAAAAATTCCAAAAAATATTGACGATTTTTTTTTGCGTAATTTTTAGTTGGATTGTGTCTGTAACCACTAATACTACCACCTGGCTTCGTTTTCGGTCGCAGTCTTGATATACCCGGTATATTTGTAATTTGTAATGTTACCTCGTTGAGCATGCAACTCCCTGCCCTTATTCAGCAGTAGATACTTCGGCGATTCAGGACACAACGGCAACGTGAAGCATTGTATGGCGGCTGGCAGGGCAGTCACAGCTAGCAACCACGGCCAACCCTCAGGCGTGCCTAGGACAAACTCTAGGCCTAGGACTTGCGAAAGCAGGATAGTTATTGTGATCACTAGCTGGTACACGGTGCCTATCTGTAAAAAACAATAAACGTTATTAGAAGTAATTTTATTGTTGTACTAGCTGCCCGAAAACTTCGTCTGCCTGAGTAACTTTATTTAAAACTAGCTTCTGCCCGAAAACTTCGTCTGCGTGATTCACTTTATTAGAAATTAACTTGATTTGGTATACACATCCCGTCCCGTCCCATCTCGTTATATCCTGCCCGTCCCGTCTCATTCCTACTCAAGACAGATAATCCAGTCCCATCCCATCGCTTTGAGTATAAAAAAGTAACAAATATATCGGAATTCCTTCCTTATCGCACGGGAACACTACATTTTTCGCGATAAAAAGTAGCTTAAGTGTTTATCCAGGTCAGCTACCTCCATACAACATTTCATCGAAATCCGTTAAGCCGTTTCTGAGTTGATCACGCACAACCGCACAGACTAACAAACAGACAATAATTCTAAAAATCATTGTTTTGGGTTCATACAGTGCCCCATAAAAGTTTTTCAAAATATCTTCCGTATACAGACATCGATCGGTTACTTTATTATACGTATAGATTTTGAAAATGAATATTATAGTTATCTTGCTTTTGATTTTAGGTCGACCTTCTATTATAGATGGACTGCCTCGGTGGCGTAGTTGTACTACGGTACAACTATAAATATGAGGTCTCGGGTTCGAATTCCGGGTCGGGCAAACTGATATTGGGTTTTTCTATTCATTATCAGTCCGGAGTCAGGAATTTGTGCCCGATATGGCGATAGGCTCGCCCCCCTATCACATCGTGGGCACGGAACATACAAGGAGAAATGTGAGTGTCCTGATGGCGCCTCTGCCTACCCCTTCGGGGATAAAGGCGTGAGTGTATGTATGTATGTATGTGTATATTATAGGTGAAATTATTATCTACTCACTAAACAATATAGAAATCGTTTCTGTATAGTGATCTACTTATATATTATTTAATAACTTATTATTGTACCTACATTTCGTGCAAATAAATGATTTCTGATTCTGATTCTAGAACTTAGAAAAATAATGAATAAACTTACCGAACCACGCAAAGAAACCGGTGATATTTCTGACAAGTACAGCGGGGCTAGGCCTGCATTCAAACCACTGTTTATACCTATAATCAACCTGAAACATACAAACGAATAAACATATATTCGTATACTTCTATGTGGACAGCCTCCGTGGCGCAGTTAGACGCTGGCTGTGAAACGAGAGGCCGCGTGTTCGATCCCCGCACCGAAACAAATATTTGTGATCCACAGGTATTTGTTTCGGGTCTGGGTGTTTGTGAGACAGAAAAGTCTCGTAGTTTCTGATACACGACACAAGACTCGATCTTAGTTTGGGGTTAGGACTATGGATGTCAAAGTAAAAAAAAATATGTAAAATTCACATTTTTGTAACTTTAGTCAATCATTTTTATTTAATATATCAAACGAGCAAACAGATCCATGACGGTATGTGCATGTGCAGAAATGCCGCAATATTCTAATTGAACTTTTGCATCTGTAATGTTAAACTTTACCTTCCCACTATAAGTAGTTCCGCTGATTTCGCAACCTTAGACGTCCCTTCCAAGATGGCCGCCAAGAACACTAACATATTATTCAGCATCAAACCTCCTTTTCTGCCGAATCTGAAAAGAAATATCTTTCATACATATACCTACAATTTAACATTATAAGTCTTACTCACTGCTGAGTAAAGGTCGCCTCTTCAACTGAGAGTTCGATTGAGAGGGGTTAGGCCGTACACCACGCTTGCCTAGTGCGGGTTGGCGGACTTACATACCGTAAAATTAAAATCGCAAGGGTATGCAGGTTTCCTTACGATGTTTTCCTTCACCGTTAAAGTTTAGTTAAAGGTATATTAATAGTAAGATTTATAATTACCTGTCAGCAACCACTCCAGTGATGAGACCCCCGATCATCCCCCCCACACAGTACATGGACACCACTACCGACCATATCGCTGTCACTTTGGGGTCATCACTGGCGCTCAACGTCATATTCGTACCACTGAGCGCTTCAGATTGCAACCACTGTGACATCACCTGGAAAATGTAATTAAGTGTTAGTATACATCCAGCGTGGTGGACTATATGGCCTAACCACTCTCAATCGATTCTCTCGATTGTAGAGTAGGCCCGTGCCCTGCAGTGGGACGTATATGGGCTGATATAGAAACATACATAAACACACGCCTTTTTCCCAGAAGGGGTAGGCAGAGGTGCAACCAGGACACACACGTTTCGCCTTGCATGTTCCGCCCCATGATGTGATAGGGGGCGAGCCTATCGCCATATCGGGCACCAACTGACTCCGGGCTAATAATGAATAGAAAAATACAATATCACTTTGCCCGACCCAGGATTCGAACCCGAGACGTCAGCGTTGTAACCATACCGTTATGTTAAATGTTTAAGTGCTTATTGTTTATATTATGAAAGCATATGCCAAACAATGCGTTGAACAAATTGGTATTTTTTTTTTGTATTTCCCAAATTCGCCACAATTAAAATCTAAATATTGTTTTCAAGTACCTAGTCTTTTACAAGATCTTTTGAATCGTTAATTTCTGCTACCATCGCTTCGGAACGTGTTGTAGCTGTGAACAAGAAACCAAGCAAGACACTCCCTCAGCAACACGAACTGTCTTCTTTCACACTTTCACTTGTGTCACATACCAATTACTTATGATAATATTTTTTTTATTGCAATTAATGACGAGACGAGCATGCCATTCGCCTGATGGTAAGCGATATGGCCGCTCATGGAAGTACCAAAACCAAACTACACATTGAATAACAAAGTAATGCTTGGTATTCCACTGCGCTCGCCATCTAGAGACATACCATTTGCGGTGCGTTCAAGACTCCAGTGTTATATCCGTGTTGAAACGCCGACCAACACGCAGACGACACGACGGCGAACGCCAGGCGCAGGTTCATTCCCTGGTGGGGCAAAAAAAAAAAATTTTATATTTGCACAAAGTTATGCATAATGTAGTCAGTGCAGGGTTGTTAAGATAAAGTTAAATGAAAGATTCTCGTGGCTCGTTTTAATTATGTCGGAATGTCGAAAAAAATATGCTTGCCTAAGGACTCTATGTATAATATGTTTTTTTGTATTGTATCAGCCCATATGCGTCCCACTGCAGGGCACGGGCCTACTCTATAATCGAGAGCACGATTGAGAGTGTTTAGGCCATATAGTCCACCACGCTGGCCTAGTGCGGGTTGGCGAACTTTACATAATATACGTATATGGTTATTCATTGGAAATTTGTATGTCAATGTATTAAATCATTGAAATTTCACACTTTTCTAAAATAATTTAGGTGATCGGGTAATAGTTTATATTTGTGTATTTTTCATTATTTTACGGTTTCTTGGAGAAAAATAACATTAATTATAATATTATGGTAAACACTGGGTTATATTTAAGACGTGTTTAATAAAAAATAAACTTAAATAACTCTCCTTTGGACCTCTGGAAAACTGTGCAATTCTGACAACAATATACGAGTACATAGAATACATACAAGTCGAATTGATAACCTCCTTTTTTGAAGTCGATTAAAAAGTAAAATATTTTTAGGACGGACAATTTTAATAAATTATATTTGGTATTTTGCTAATATTTAGTATCGAAGAGTAGCTCAGGTATGAAGCTATCTCAAGGCCTCAACCATCAATTACTCCTTATCCGAAAGTATTGTGTTTAAATGCAAACAAATCTGTTAGATTTTGCTATTTTTAACCTATTATATGACGCCCCTAGCATATCGTGGGACGGAACATACAAGGCGAAATATGGGTGTCCTGGAGGCGCCTCTGCCGACCCCTTCGGGGATAAAGGCGTGAGTTTATGTATGTATGTATTATTATGTATTTATTTTATTTGTTATGTAAGTGTGTAATGTCTGTGTATTTCTATTTATATGTTTAATTAGTTTTATTTGGCTTCCATTCTTTATTTATTTAATTTCTTTTTTTTACACTGCCCTCTGTTTCTCTTTCTCCGTCTTTTAAATCCATCCCATGGTTGTCTGTAAGACATTGCTTTATGCGATAAGACCGCCATTTGTACTGTTTTTTTTTTCTGTTCCTGTATTATATTTTACTGTGTACAATAAAGATTTAAATAAATAAATAAATAAATAAATATTATATGATGCATAGACCCCGATCTTTAAAAGATCCAATTACTGTTATGGGTTTTATGTACAAGGGAAATTCTTATTCAGGCCAAATCAAACAGAATAGTGCTCAACGAACCGAGGCAATAAACCCAAAACTTGACAGTTCACAGCCCATATACTCCCACAATGTGCGTGGTGGGCTGTTGGTAACGGACCAGACTGCCAACATGTTCACGGTGGACGCTGGTTCAAATCCCAGGGCACACCTCTGAATTTTCGAAGTCATGTGTGTATTGACAGTCAATCACCACGCACTATAACGGTGAAGGAAAATATCGTGAAGAAACCTGCATACCATAGCGCTTTGTAATAATTTCTATGGTATGTAAAGCCCGCCTGGCACTAGGCCAGCGTGGTGGAGTGTACTAACCCCTCTCAATCGTACTCTCGATTGTAGAGGAGGCCCGGGCCCTGCAGTGGGACGTGTATGGGCTGATACGATACGAAACATTTATGTTAATATTATATTAATTTGCGCGCGTCACCAATCGAAAATCTGCAGTTAAGGTCATTGCCAGGGCCGAAATAACGTAGATGTCGCTTAGTGCATATTTGGGGGCTAAATTCTATTCACTTTCATAAATCATTTATTTCATGGTTTTCGTTATTGAAAAAAAAAATGAAGAGGGAAGGATTAAACGTGTAATAATTCTAGATTGATTATTGTCAGTTTGGACGTAAGTTTATTATTAAACCAAGGAAGATTTAATATTATTCTAACATCAATATTTACCCTGTTCTTATAGAAATGGAATAAGAAATCTTACTGGTGGTAGGTCTCTCATATGTGAGAAGCCGTCTGGGTAAGTACTACAGCAATATTTATTTCTCCAACAAACAGCAGTGTAAATGCACTGTTGTCTTCCGGTTTGAAGGTCATTGTAGCCAGAGTAAGTACTAGACATAATGAGACTTAACATCTTATGTCTCAGGATGGCGAGCGCAGTAGAATGCCAAGCATTGATTTGTAATTCATGAGCGGTCGTATCGCTTACCATCAGGCGAATGGCATGCTCATCTCGCCAATCCACCGCAATTATATAAAATCACCAATGTTAAATCAGAAGAAAGCACCGTTAGTATAAATTTAACCTAAAAAATGTCGTAGAAAGAAGAAAATGTTCTAAACACAGCTTTCCATTCCAGTCTTCTTTCTCCCACTATACAACATGCAGTCTCAAACTGCCGTACTTAGAGACATTTAATGTCAATTAAATCATTACGTAGACCGTAGTGTAGATTTTACAAAGATAATCTACACTAAGAAACGATTTAATTGACAATTAATGTCTCTGAGTGCGGCCGAAAGTCACCCTCAATCTCTTCGTGGGGCAGTCCCCCTCTACCATCACCTGATTACACCCCTGCTAACATAAGCGGTGACATAATATTATTTATATTCACACATGGTCTGCGGCCTTGACAGCTAGTTCCGTTTCATTTGGGCATGTGTTACCTCGAACTTTACGTGGTTCTAATTTTAAAAACCAAAAACACGTTTTAGTAAAGAAAAATAAAAATGTGGAGACTGTCCCGCCCTCACACCCGCCACTGCAACTCCTGTGTCAGGATCAACAGTGGCACGTATGTTAATGACACTGAACATTGAAGCTCAGCGAGTCTCCGGGAATGTCTAACTTGTCTTTAACCCGCAAAGAAATCAATCAAAAATTAAAAGCGTGGTGGACTATCCTAACCCCTCTCAATCGTACTCTCGATTGTAGAAGAGCTCCGTGCCCAGCAGTGGGACGTATATGGGCTGATAAAGTACATTATTCCCTTTAAATATGATCCACAGGTATTTGTTTCGGTGGGTGTTTGTGAGACCGAAAAGTCTCTCGTAGTTTCTGATACCCACGACACAAGACTCGATCTTAGTGTGGGATCAGGACTATATATGTGACTGTTGGGTGTATTTATTTATTTATTAAAAAAAAATGGTACTTAATCGCAGTGGTTTACGAACAACATGATGTCAAGAGCACGCAACGCTGACCTTTTTACATCGGCCATTTTAACTTGCAAATGCGCGCGAACAATGGAGAAAAGAATTAATTTATGCAAGGGACAGCAATAAGGCATTAAATAACTGAAAGGTCGTCTTGTACTTCCAACAAATCGACCAGAGCGGCCTCGGCGGAGAATACGTTGTACCAAGGGCACACAATTACAACGGAGACAGGACACTAAGCGAATACCGTACCCCTATCACATCTGGTGGTAACATTAAACCGCTACGCACCGTTTTAATAATACTTATGGTCCACTTAGACACCGATTAACGTAAATAATGTATTTCCTTAGATATTTTTTTTACCACAAAATACTAATAAATAATATTATAATAAAATTAATATAAATATTACAAGAAATATCTTGTAAATAGAAAATAAGTACTTTGTGTATTGACTTGTCATAAGAGCTATTTATTTGCCTACGTGACCAATAAACGAATTTCATTATGTTTCATTTCAACATACAAGGTCAAATGTGGGTGTCCTGGTGGCGCCTCTGCCTACCCCTTCTGGGAAATTATACATTGGTTACATTTGAAAAACACACCCAACAAGTGCCTTCAACGCTTTAGAATTTTGTTTAACATTTGCTCAAAGATAATTCGAAGGTTGAAGCTATTTTTCATAGCCAGTGCTTGATTACAAAAGCAAACAAGCAAACAGTAGCGATACGAAGCCACTGTTATCTGAGTCATGAGTCTTCGCAATCTTTTAAGGAATAGTTAATATTTACTTTACCAAAATATGACGAACAATGCGGATATTTTTGGCTACGTAAATGATGGTATAAACTATCAGCCATCTTATGACGTGTGGCGAAATTAGGAACTACAAATAAAAGAAAAAAAAAATGTGATTATCGCCTGCTTTAGATATGCTTTCATGATATAAACAACGAGAATTTATACACGTAATTTAATAGTATTAAAAAATACACACTACAGTGACTATTAATTTAACTTTGTGATTGATTTCGTTGCGGGTCAAAGACAAGTTAGACATACCCGGAGACTCGCTGAGCTTCAATGCTCAGTGTCATTAAATTGCCACTGTTGATCCTGCGACACAGGAGTTGCAGTGGCGGGTGTGAGGGCGGACAGTCTCCACATAGTCCTGACTACACACTAAGATCGAATGTTGTGTCGTGTAACAGAAACTACGAGAGACTTTAGTCACAGACACTGAGACCCGAAACAAATACCAGTGTATCACATAAAAATTTGTCTCCTTGCAGGGATCGAAGCCGCGGCCTCTCGTTTCACCGCCGACGTCTAACCAAATGCGCCACTGGAGCTGTCAATCACTAATTGACTGTGACTGTTTTACTTTTGTAATTGCCGACACCAAAATTTCCTTATTTTTGTGGTTAAGCACGCATTACATTACAAGGCAAATATTTATTTACAAATTCGTTATTCTTGCCTGAATTTGCATATACGTCATGCGGTAATTTATTCAAGATAAATTATCTACGGTAACGCGTCATGCTTACAACCACAAGTTTGTAGGCGTGGCAATGTGACAGACGCAATGCAACTAAAATTTTCGCAAAAAAATCGTCATTTTATTTCACAATTATTCCTGAAAACAGTTTTACATAGTATTCGTCATTAGTTATTAGTATTCGTCATGATTTTCTTTGGATTTTTTTTTACTTATCGTCGCATTTGGTTGATAAATACATAGTTTTCCCAAAATTATGATGTACCTAGACCTTTTTATTTTTAAAGAGACAATGGTTCGTAAGAGTTAAAATTACTATTTTCGCAATAACTAAGTATTTACCACCCAAACAAGATGATTTATAAAAATTGCAAAAAATAATCTGTCGCTATTATGAGAAATTTTTAGTTGAATTGCGTCTGTAACCACTAAAACTACCACCTGGCTTCGTTTTCGGTCGCAGTCTTGATATACCCTGTATGTTACCTGCCAATCTCGATTTTAGGTTGAACTAGTTTCCTCTAGGCCAAACCATTCTCTCTACATGCGATAGGACATGTATAATGGCCGAGATTAATAAACGATCTTCGTTTCTATCTAAAGATCGATCGCGAAAATAAGCCAATGGGCTCAAGGTATTGCCGACACGCCCACATTTGATGTGTTCTGATTGGTCTATTTTCCGGATCGATCCTTAGATAGGGATTGGGATTGCTTATTAATTTTGTGTGTAAAGCGATACGACCACTCATGGACAGTAGCAAAACCAAACACCACGAATTACAAAGCAATGCTTGGCGTTTCACTGCGCTCGCCATCCTGAGACATAAGATGTGAAGTCTCATCATGTCCAGTAGTTACTCTTATCACAATGTCCTTGAAACTGGAACACAACAGTGCATTTACACTGCTGTTTGGAGAAATAGACATTGCGGTGGTGCCTACCCAGGCGGCCTCTCACATAATATGAGATACCTACCACCAGTAGTGTAATTCTTTATTAAAATGCTGTTAACCTTTGCTTACAGGAGTTGCAGTGTGTGGGCGGGAGTCGGGACTGTGTTTTGTTTTCCAAGGTTTTACTTTATAATCGAAATTCGAATGTTCTGACGTCATACGTAAAACTGTACGAATGTGCAAGAGCGGATCGAGTTTTCAAGTCAGGGGGGTCATATAGTTCTAGTCAGAACACTGGACGTACTCGAATTCGATAACAATTTTACATTTAAAAGTGATTATTTAAAAGTTTGTTACACCTGTGATTAGTGAATATGTTAACATTCAGGTGTCCATGTAAGTATAGACAATAGACTTTAGACAGATCTACACAATGGAGAACAATTGGAGAACAATGGAGAACGTCACATAAATCTTGACAGGGAGCCTAATATGAGCTTCTTGGACACCGGAAGGGTTATGCATTTTTTTAAGTGATAATCAAAGATATATTTCAAAAAATCTGCCAATCTGGAGTCAGCCCTGGTGTCATGACCCCCATGACCTCCCCCCTGGATCCGCCCTTGCGAATGTGCCTAGGTACTCCACAAAATGTTCGAATTCTCTCGTGTGTCGTAACCATAGACTAAGTTTAGAGAGATGATAAGTGTCATAGAGAATAGAATTGATTTTTAGGAGTGGAAAACTTATTTCGAACGTTCGAAATTTCGAATTTCTTTCCGATCATAGATTACCACTGTCTATCTTTGGAGAGAAACACGCGTCATTTCCCTCGGTCATTTCTTATGTATGTGTGACACCGCGTCCTTGAAAGCCGCGACAATAGTGTACTGTCCATACAGACGATAAGAATGATGTTTATGTAGATGTACATTGACCTCGCGTCTGGCACTGTTATGCGTAATATACTCACGATTATCAATAAATACACAATATCATATGTAGCTGACCACAGTTAATATGCTATCATCTTCGATCAAATATATACTAGATACAGTGTCGTGAACAAAATCACATGCCAAAAGTGGCCGAGGTTGTTAATACTTACATATACATTTGTATTTCGAACTACGTGATGTAGAAAAATGGTCTTATAATATAAACAACTTCAAGTAACAATAAACTTTAATTGTTTGAAATAATATTTATTATATCTTAGAATATACTTGCATTCAAAACGCTATGTCATTGAAGAAAAAAAAACATATTTTTCGGAAAAAAAGATATTTCCGCAGAAATCTTTGTATTTCGGTGATTATTTTGACAATTTTGAAAGGCGCACTGCGGCTTGTTTACGCGTTGCCGTTGGTGATGATTGAAGCAGACTAAATTGAATTAGAGCCACACTTGACATTGTGGCTCAATTTTTCGGGCCACATACATAGTCCTGACCGCACACTAAGATCGAGTCTTGTGTCATGTATCAGGCACTACGAGAGACTTTTCGGTCTCACAAACACCCAGACCCGAAACAAATACTTGTGTTTCACACATTTGTTTCGGTGCGGGGATCGAACCCGCGGCCTCTCGTTTCACAGGCGGCGTCTAACCAACTGCGCCACGGAGGCTGTCGAATGTAATAACACGTATCATTGTTGTAAAACTAATTAAGCGACAAAGTTTTAATGCCATTTCCGATTTTAACTATTAGGTACAACAAAATTTACATCAGACCTCATTTATCCTATTCGGTATAGAAAAATTATTAAAACAAATGACAGATGAAATTTAATACCAACGACATATGCTCCCAGAGTTCCGCTTGACAACACATTCAAGTCGATATAAGTGATCTTGACAAACCAGTTTTGCAACGAACCGAAATAGCTTCGAGACACACCTACTACGGTAATAATATTAATATATTCGTGACTTCATTATCCGTCTTACTCACAGTCAGTTTTTAAACCTATTTTAGTTATCGATTTTTTGTCTGCTTCGCTCCAACTGAATTCAAAAGTTCGAAAGGGACAAAACATTCGCAACCTAAAATAGGTTTTTAAATCTAACAATGAAGGCTGTCAGTAAATATGAATATTTATTCTAACAAATCTCTTTCTTTGTCTACCACAGGCCACAGGACGTCCCATTGCTGAACATAAGCTTCAATAGGATTTACTTTGACAGCCTCCGTGGCGCAGTTGGTTAGACGCCGGCTGTGAAACGAGAGGCCGCGGGTTCGATCCCCGCACCGAGAGAAATGTTTGTGCGGCCCACAAATATTTCTTTCGGGTCTGGGTGTTTGCGAGACCGAAAAGTCTCTCGTAGTTCTGATACCTGCGACACAAGACTTAATTGATCTTAATGTGGGGTCGGGACTATGTGTGTGACTGTTGGGTGATTTATTTATTATTATTATTTACTTATGGATCTGTTGACAAACTACAACCATTTACGTTTAAATAATAAAGATATAGTGCAACTTTATACCCAAACTAAATACGGATGAAGCCCCCATGGCGATTGTAGAGATAAAACGCTTTCGACGAAAAACAGAAACAAAAGTTCAAAGGCAGGAAATAGTCGATTTGGATTGTTCGATGAAACAAAATGGCTGCCACGAGACATGGAAAGGGGGGGAAATTGAACGACAACATTGTTAATTAGACATGGAATATTAATTATTTACCGACTGCCTCGGTGGCGTAGTTGTATTACGGTACGGCTACAAAGCTGAGGTCTTGGGTTCGAGTCCCGGGTCGGGCAAAGTGGTATTGGATTTTTTCTATTCATTATCAGCCCGGAGTCAGGAATTTGTGCCCGATATGGCGATAGGCTCGCCCCCTATCACTTAGTGGGACGGAAAATACAAGGCGAGACGTGGATTTCTTGCACCTCTGCCTACCCCTTCTGGGAAAGAGGCGTGAGTTTATGTATGTGGAATATTAAAATGTTGATAGTAATGTCACCATATAACAGAAATACGAAAGACTTATCGGTCTAACACCTAGACATGAAACAAATATTTGTCGGCCACACAAATATTTGTCTCGGTGCGGGGCCTTAGCGGCCTCACGTTTCACAGCCGGCGACTAACCCAACTGCGCCACGGAGACCGTCAATATTCATGAAAATGAAATAATTTATTGACCCTGTTACACATTATACCGGGTATATCAAGACTGCAACCGAAAACAAAGCCAGGTGATAGTTTGAGTCGTTACAGACACAATGCAACAAAAAAATACGCATTTTTTGCAATTTTTTAAATATCATCGTGTTTTGGTGGTAAATGCCTAGTTTTTGCGAAAATAGTTATTAAAACCCTTACGTACCATTGCGTCTTTAAAAATAAATAGGTGTTTAATATTATTTCACGCAAACTATGTATTTATCACCTAAATACGACGATAAGTAAAAAAATACAATTTAATTTGCGAAATTTTTAGTTGCATTGTGTCTGAAGTCACTAATACTATAAGGCTTCGTTTTCGGTCGCAGTCTGGATGATGATATAAGATCATTCATTTCTTTTCTATACCACTGTTCACAAAGCTGTTTTCGCCAGAGAAAAACAAAGAAACTAGCGTTGTTGACAGCCTCCGTGGCGCAGTTGGTTAGACGCCGGCTGTGAAACGAGAGGCTGCGGGTTCGATTCCCGCACCGAAACAAATGTTTGTGTGATCCACAGGTATTTGTTTCGGGTCTGGGTGTTTGTGAGACCGAAAAGTCTCTCGTAGTTTCTGATACCCACGACACAAGACACGATCTTAGTGTGGGGTCAGAACTATGTATGTGACTGTTGGATGTATTTATTTATTTATTTGTTCTTTTTAAAACCAGTTTACAAGACAGTGATTATACAGGAGGCGTAGTTTGGTTAAATTCAGAGCAGATATTATGTGTTTATATTCTTAATGGAATACTAAAATAGAAATACTTTAACAAAACCGCCGGCACACTATCAAGTCTTATCAATCAAAATAAGCAGAGCGTGTAAAATATTCGTTTTGTTCTAACCGTTACAACACGTGTTTCGCACACTGCAACGGCCATATTTTTTTATCCTCATTTGAATATGACGCAATACCGTGTCCATTACTGGTTCTGGGACTTGGATAAAAAAATAAACATAATCGAGATCCAGGCCCGGAGTTCTTGGAGAAATTAACTTGAAGTCCAGTCACTCTGGTAGCCCCATTTGTAGTAATGGCTGACGTATCGTAAAATGTGATGATAATTACTTTATTTTATAAAAATCTGCATCAGGGATAAATCAGGAAAAGGACAAACCATAAAAAATGCTATAATGAATTTGAAGCAGTATCGGTATCGGGGTCAACGATATTTTTTACCGATACCATGAATGGACTGCCTCGGTGGCGTAGTTGTATTACGGTACGGTTACAAAGCTAAGGTCTCGGGTTCGAGACCCGGGTCGGGCAAAGTGATATTGGATTTTTCTATTCATTATCAGCCCGGAGTCAGGAATTTGTGCCCGATATGGCGATAGGCTCGCCCCCTATCACATCGTGGGGCGAGACATGCAGGGCGAAGTGTGGGTGTCCTGGTGGCGCCTCTGCCTACCCCTTCGGGGATGGAGGCGTGAGTTTATGTATGTATGTATGTACCATGAATGGTCATTCTCCTTTGTGTTATTCACAAATAATAGTTTACGTGACTCAATAAACGTAAAGCTTACTATCGCAAGGTCACCGGTTCAATTCCCGCATGACTAAGCAACTTCCTGTGGCGTGAAAAGCGATAATAAAGTTATATCGTAACAGGAATTGTTATGGTAATTAAATTTTTATGTCGGTTTAAAAAAATATTGTAATAAAAATTGAAAGAGGTTCCTTCATAGTTAAGCTACAAGATTTTAAGCTAAATATTTAGACATTTTGTTTCCCCGCATCGTAACGATATTTGTTTCGGGTGTGTGTTATGGGAAAGTACATGCATTCATAAACTCACGCCTTTTTCCCAGAAGGGATAGGCAGAGGTGATACACGACACAAGACAATTGTTATTTTATTTATTTATTGAAATCGTTATGAAATGAAATGAAAATAATTTACTGAACCCATTAAAATGTTCAGCATTATTTAGATTCAGTCATATTTTGAACTACCATCCGGTTCGGAAAGCGGTTTTCACTAGAGAAGAACGCGGAAGAAACTCTAGTGTTGCTCTTTTCAAAACCAGTTTACAATATAGTGATTATTACAAAAATACTACTTGTGGCTGAAGAGAAAGACTGATTCTAGTTCGCAGTAAGCTACTTATTTCTTTTAAGATTGACCACGTCACATAATATGTAAAAACGACACACCCATCATATGAATTATTTAAAATTCTTAAAGTCTGCCACTTGTCAAGGTCACTGCCACGCCTGTAATTATGCTGTTACCGATCAATTATTCAGTTACGTTTGAGAAATAATCAATTACCACGCTCTACGTGAAGGAAAAAATCGCGAGGAAACTGCATACCAGTCTTCATGAATTTCTATAAGTTGTCTATGACCTTCAGCCGAAAGCGCGGTTGTCTTAATAACACTATTAATAATTGTATTATTTTATATACAGTTTTGTCATCATACATATAATAATTTTGTAAGCGATCGAAGTCTGTACATGGAAGATAAATGAGAAAAACTAATATGGGGGGTCTGTATTAAGGCAATAGAATCCAAAACAATTATTTATAGAATTTTTGTCTGTTTATCTGTTTGTATGTGCGGTTGTGCGCGATTAACTTAACGGATTTCGATTATATTTGGTATGGAGGTAGCTGACACCCTAGATTAACACTTAGGCTACCTTTTATCCCTAAAAAATAGTGTTCCCGTGGGATGAGAAAGGAATTCTGATATATTTGTTATTTTTGTATTCTCAAAGGGGTGGGATGGGAATGGATTACATGCCTTGAGTAAGAATGATACGGGACTGGCGGGATAAAACGGGACGGGATGGAATGGGAAATTCCAAATAAAGTTAATTTCACATACAATTTGTCACTCAGACGAAGTTTGCGGGCAGAAACTAGTTTAAAACAAAACATTTTCATTCAATCGATACAATATTATTTATACAGCTGTTTAAAGCTGTGTATATTTGATTTCTTTATTAACCTAATTTTAGTTTTTTTTTTTTTGTGGAGTAGGAAGATTGAAATGTGCAACATAATATAAAAATATGAATATAGCTAAATAGAAACATATCGAAATCATTAAATTATATTTATTAGTATAAAATATAAATACTGGATATTTGTACCAGTTATATTATACCTGTATAAATACCTGTATAAAGACGCTTTTTTTCTTTAATTGTTTTTTTTTTAATTTATTTTGAGAATAAGGTTTGTTTTTATTTTGTCGTATCACTGAATTCGATAATTTTAAAATATTAAAATTGACTTATAGCGATTGTATTTTGCTATAAAATCGTCGTGTGTTCAACAAGTTTTTTAATTATCTTCTACTGAAAATATTGACTAAAACGTCGCTTGTTCACCATTCTAAAATATTTAAAGACCGTGCATGCATTCCCGATGAAAAACGACAGAGAAAGCTATGGATGAGTGAAGGAAAGCGGAGATTTATGATCCTTTGAAGCTTTCCAATTGACATATACTTCAAGTTTTCTATGAGACGAGGTACGAGTAAAACTAAACTTAGATCAAATCAAAATATTTCTTCAACTACGGCCTTATTCAAAGATTATTTAAAACCTATGTTAGTTATTGAATGTTGTGTCCCTTTCGAACGAGTTTAGAATTCAGTTTAAGCGAAGAAGACAAAACATTTAACTAAAATAGATTTAAGAAGAGTAATAAATAAAAGAGTCTTTTACAAAACCATGGTAAATTTTCGTAATTTCTCGCCAGTGGATAATGTACTTGGACCTTACTACACGTGCCAGTTAAAAAATGTTCTTTATTCAAATTGTGATTTAAAAAAAAAAGTAAGAGAAAAATATTAAGGAGCTTTGTAGAAGAAACCACGCAAGAATGTCCTTCATGAATACGGTCTTACTTTTCTCTTTTTTACTGGCATGATACAGTAATTACATTTTACTTGTTGATAAGCGTAATGGAATTTAAATGAAAATGAAAATAATATATTGAAACCATTTAAAAGAAGAATTCCCATTTTACTATTAAACTTGCAAAGATTTTTGTCCCTCTATGAAACCTACTTTTTTATGTAGGGAAAAATATATATTTTTATTAAAAATAAACATAATTGCGACCCAGGCCCGGAGTTCTTGGAGAAGTGAACTTGAAGTCCAGTCACTCGGGTAGCCCCATTTGTAGTAATGGCTGACGTATCGTAAAATTTGATGATAATTACTTTATCTAAATCTGCCACCCTGGATAAAATAGGAAAACGTTTAAGGACAAACCATAAAAATGCTATAATGAATTTTAAGCAGTATCGGTATCAGGGTCCACGATATTTTTTACCGATACCATGAATGGGCATTCTCCTTTTAAACATAATTTAGATTCAATAATTTTTTGTTCTTCCACTCGGAAAGCGGTTTTCTCTGGAGAAGAACGGCCAAGAAACTCTATTGCTCTTTTCGATACCAGTTTCCAATACAGTGATTAATACAAAAAAAGAGGGGAATAGAGTTACCAAAGGCGAGATATGGTCACGTCTCGTTGGTCGACATAATGTCGGCCCGTTGGAAACCGGATATACACAGGCTGAACCCGAAACGGGACTCATGGCTCATTATTTCAATTTTTCCACCATCTTCTACGGTGGTCGGCGGTCGCTAACCAGACAGAATCGAATATGCTACAAGTTGTTGGTTCTTCGGCGAAGTCATTCACCGAACCAAACGTACGTTGTACCAAGGGTCCACAATTTCTACGGAGACAGGACACTAAGCGATTACCGTACTTGGTCATTCTTCCAAAACCGTTCCTCGATATGATCAAACGAAATCTACTGTTAAAAACATCATAAAGTACTCTTAACAACAATATAATTAGGCACATGTTTGTATAACATAACGAATGTATATTATGTAAAATTAGTTTTTTCAAAATAAATGAATTAAAAAATAAATATGTATATTTTGTTTAGGATATTATCAGTTAAGTATTTTTAATATGAATTAAGTGAATAAAATCTTAGCGAAAGTAATATTGATTGTAAAGGCATTGCAAGCAGCGACCGTTGCTAAGCCGAAAGGAGTATGCGTAGGTCATTACCACGAGTACGAAAGAAAGTCACCGGTTCATTACCATTTATACCATTGAGTACGTAACATTATTCCAAAAAAGGTTCTATAACTCACCGCCATGCTGTATCCCAAATATTCCAATAGGAACACAAAACACGATTTTTATATTATTTGAATGTTTTTTTTTTTAATTAACAATCACAATATTATCGCAAAAAAAATTTAACTAACCAAAACACAGATTTTAATCGATTGTGTTATAGAGTCATTTTTTAAATTCTGAACACGAAAATGCGCGCGCACACGCAGCCGACTCGTTCGAATTTCGAATGAAGTGACGCGAGACGACGCGCCCGCCGAGCGGCGATCTGTGGCCGTGTGACGTCACTGGTTGAACCGGTTATTGTTTTTTTTACGAAATGTGTCTTATACAGCGCTGTAGAAAGCGGTCTGAACTATTGATTTTTTTGGAATACAATACTTTTTGATCTTGTTTGACCAGGTGGCCGCACCACATGGCCGCTCGAGCAATACTTTGCTGTAAACCATCTGTCATAATGTGTCTGTACAAAATTTTACTATAACAACTAAAAAGATATTCATACAAAATTCGACAGTTTCGTTATTACATATTTATAGAAACCCACAGAATTTAGGCAAATGTCTGCACTGCAGTTAGTAAGCACTTGTGTTCCAGTATAAAAATATATCACATTTCCTCAATATGGCGATAGGCTCGCCCCCTATCACATCGTGGGACGGAACATGCAAGGCGAAATGTGGGTGTCCTAGTGGCACCTCTGCCTACCCCTTCGGGGATAAAGGCGTCAGTTTATGTATGTATGTATGTCCTCGGGGGCGCAGTTGTACTATGGTGCGATTAAACGTTGAGGTATCGGGTTCGAATCCCGGGTCGGGCAATGTGATTTTTTTTAACTTTATTATTAGCCCGGCCTCCGGAATTATGGCGATAGACCGTTGTGGGCTACCCCCTATCACATCGTGGGAAGGAACATATAAGGCGACACGTGGTTGTCTTAACAAAAAGGACGTCTGCCTACCCCTTCTGTAAAAAAGGCGTGATGTTTATGTATTACGTATATTAACTCGCATGTCGAGAAAAGTCCTTTAAGCTTCGAACTTTGATCTCTCCAGTATCGTTTAAGATAACTTACTCCAACTAAACAATGTTTTTGTAAACATGTCTTACTTCTGAGAATTATTATTCATGTTTTGTAAACACGGCATGCGTCTCGTAATCTGAACTGTCCGTGTCATGGCGATACGGATCCTATTATGTAACTTTAAAAAAGGTTTAAGGGCAAAGTGATATTGGCTTTTTCTATTCATTATCAGCCCGGAGTCAGGAATTTGTGCCCGATATGGCGATAGGCTCGCCCCCTATCACATCATGGGACGGAACATGCAAGGCGAAATGTGGGTGTCCTAGTTGCGCCTCTGCCTACCCCTTCGGGGATAAAGGCGTGAATTTATGTATGTATGTATGTAAAAAAGGTTATTATTTATTTATACTCGGCCTTATTCATAGACAGATTTAACACCTATTTTAGTTATCGAATGTTTTGCCCCTTTCGAACGACTTTATAATTCAGTTCAAGCGAGGAAGACAAAACATTCGATAGATAAAATAGGTTTGAAATCTGTCTATGAATAAGGTCGATCGAGCATACCAAGATAGACAGGAATTGGATAACAATAAAAATTAAAATGGTACAATCGATGACCATATCGCATTGAACGAGCTCTTCCTGGCAACCTTTGGATGAACAGGAATTATTGGATAGTCAAATGGCCTTGAAGTGCAACAAGAGTAAAGGCTATCAGTGGAGCTAAATAATTTTTTAGATGGTTGTACAAATCTTCTTAAAATTTTCTTTTACCAGGGAAAATGGGAGGTTCTAACGAAGCGGCCAGCCTCAGCCGCTACGGCTCGCACGGTTGCCTATCCTTCGTTACAGCGGGCGGGGGCTGCTCTCCCTCCACGCCTCCGGCTTTTATATTCACTCTAGGGTTGGTACCCAAACGTCAATCCAATATAACTTTGCCCGACTCGGGATTCGAACCAGAGACCTCAGCTTTGTATTCGTACCGTAGTACAACTACGCCACCGAGGCAGTCCTTTACTTAGACCTTCGTTCATAACACATGCAAATTGAATATACATACATTTCTCGTGGCAGGATATAAATCGCAAATTATGTGTGTTTGCGTTAATAATTGTCGATATTAAAGTGGATATAGTTACTGGAATATTTCACGTTTTTTCCGCGTTTCAAACAAGCTGACGACTTGATATTATGTGATAAACACGAAACGAAACTGGACAAAGCTGGACAAGTAAATAATGCACTTAACAGTCACATACATAAAGACTATGTACTTCACAATAACAATAAGCCTTGTGTCGTGTATCTGAAACTACGAAAATCTTTTCGCTTTCACAAATGTCTAGAGCCTAAACCTAAATTCTTAACAAATACCTGTGGAACACATAATTGTTACGGTGCGGGAATCGAAATCGCGGCCCCTCGTTTCATTCTATAGTATTTCTCTGGTGTTCAGGATTCCTCACGGTGTTTTCTAAAATTCAATGCACACAACTCCTAAAAATGTGCCCTGGGATTCAAAATTCGAACCCGCGAACACCATCTAGACACTTCGTCCTTTTCCAACAGACCACCACGCACTTTGTTAAAATCATTGACTTATATTTGGTTTACGCAAATTTGACCATGTTTCTGAATTTCGTGTTAAGCTCAAGTGGTTACCCATACGGCTTCGTCGGAATGCTCACACTCTTTCACTCTTATATAATATATTGTTTAATCCTCTCACCCCTTCTTATCTAAAAGATCGTTTTGTATTTCTCCATAATTCCCATGAAAGATCCCTGAGGTCATCGGAGAATCTGAAATTGAGAATGCCCGTACACACCACGACATTTATGGACAAGTCATTCTCCGTACAAGCTGTTCGATTGTGGAACTCTCTTCCAGATGTCGTAAGACGGGCTCGAACACTATCGTCATTCAAATTACAAGTCAAGGAGCACTATCTCTCTCACTGAACTCACATATTGCTGTGCTTTTACTATTCCTTTAACATTTATTATGTATATATCTATGTATATATAATATATTATGTATATATGTATGTAATATGTATGTTTGTTGTATGAGTTTATATTTGTATTTTATTTTATTGTTTCTTTATCTATTTATATTTATGTCACTATACACCCTAGACTGCCCTTTCTCTCTCCTTTCTTCTATGTCCATCCCAAGGTTGCCTGGAAGAGATTGCCTTGTGCAATAAGGCCGCCGATTGTACTTATTGCTTAGTTTTGTTATTATCTGTGTCTTTTTTCCGTGGTGTACAATAAAGAATATATAAATAAATAAATAAATAAATAAATAAATATATTCTATCGATAGACGAGACGCGTCATAGAAACAAAGTGACCCCGTATTTTTAAAAGCACACAAGCCACATCTACTTCATATAACATATATACATACATACATAAACTCTCGCCTTTATCCCCGAAGGGGTAGGCAGAGGCGCCACCAGGACACTCACATTTCGCCTTGTATGTTCCGTCCCATGATGTGATAGGGGGCGAGCCTATCGCCATATCGGGCACAAATTCTTGACTCCGGGCTGATAATGAATAGAAAAATCCAATATCGTTTGCCCGACCCGGGACTCGAACCCGATACCTCAGCTTTGTAACCGTACCGTAATACAACTACGCCAACACAATAATAGTATAACATTGATATCGATGGTTAAAAATTAAAATACTTAAATCTTAATTCTGTAAAATACTTGAACTTACCCAACAGAAACATATCTTTCTCCATTGCTCCATTCCTTAATTTTTATCACTTATCAGTATTAAACTTCACAAAAATGTGTACCATTAAGACTTCATTATAGGTGTATGGCTTATTCATAGACAGAGTTAAAACCTACTTCAGGTAAAATCATATAACTAAAATAGGTTTTAAATTTATCTATGAACGATGCCGTAAATGTACATATGTTTATGCTTTACACATTGATATAATATCTTAATGGCTTTACACAATTTTAAGATTACACTGCTAGTGTCCCTAAGGGTCTTTGGGTTTTGAAGCTCAGGATAAATTATGTGGGTGCCAATTAGATCCTGGCCGACAGGAGATGCAGTGGTGGGCAGTACACACTTAGGTATAGTATTTATATGGTTATTTCCATTTTAATTAACTATTTATTAATGCAATTAACATTTTGACGTTGTTTATAATTTACAGACATTTGTCATAATATAAGACATTTTGAAAATAGTTTCGTTGCGAGAGTATCCCATTCTTTTTGCCATCTGAGCATTCGATCATCCGAGTATTCATTCTACTTTATTTTAAGGGTCGTCTACGATATTCTGTCACCGAAAGCGCTGTTGTAAAAATATTATGAATAGTTTTTCTCTCTTCGCATTTTATTACATTGGACATGTTTATAATATTAGATTATGAGTATAAATGTTTGTTTAAACTATGGAAACATACATCAAACCAATCGTTAAAAAAAATAGATTTAAATTTAATGTGTAGTTCCAAATTTCGCCACACGCAATAGATTTTAGATGATCTGTAGCAATATTTAATCAAGTGCGTGGCAAAAATTCAGCGCAAACAAGCGCTTATCGCTGCATTTCAAAATGTATAGAGGTGTGTAGAGGCGCGGTTTGACGTCACTTTACGGCCACTTTTATCTGACCCATCCCCGCTACTATCCATACAGGATTTAAATAGGAAATCGGGATATAATTAGCTTGCAGGGGTCAAGTACTTCTGGTCACCATGGCGCGATACTTCGGAATGTTACGGTATTGAGTACGTGAGATGGTTTCAGAATAATTTATATGTAAATTGTTACAGTTCTAAGTAATGTGGCATTGTTTCCTGCAATTAAGTGATTGTTTAACATCCTTATTAGTGGTTTTATACGCTTTATAATTGGATAAACATGATATAATTTATTTTAATGATCTTTGTCATGACGATTTGATTTGACACACCTTTTTTTATTGCGTAAGTTCAGAAAATTAACAAAGTCATCTGATGTGATCACGGCTCATGAACATCCACAACGCTGGATGATGTGTTGCCGGACCATCAAATTAGGAGGGGAACGAAAAAAGAAAAAAAGATGGGAAGACGAAACGGGTGTTGGGCATCCGGCAATATCACTCACATAATGAAACATGACAGCAAAGCTGCTGTTTCACGTCGATTTCCTGTTACTCCTCTGACTTCATCATCATCACCATCATCATCATTATCATCATCATCATCATCATCATCATCATCATCATCATCATCATCATCAGCCTAGTCCATTGCTGGACATAGACCTCCTCAAAATTGCGCCATTTCACCCTGTCTTCGGCTTGTCGTATCCAACATCTACAGCGACCTTTCGCAAATCGTCACTCTAACTAGATTTGGAGCTTGTCAAAGCGAAGGTAATGCTTGGAGCCTTCCTCTATGTGTTCAGCAACTGCAGACTTCGTTGAGCGTCGGTGTTTGACGTCAGCTATGTGTTCTTTTACGCGGGTCCCTATGCTTCGTTTGGTTAGGGCGATGTAAGAGACGCCACAGTCGCAATCTATTTTATATACATTTCGATTACTTTACATAGCTGTAAAGTAATCGAAACGTCGCGTCGGGAAGTTAAAAAATGTATAAATTAAACCAAATCGCGATAAAATCCGTAAAAAATAGTTTTATTTCAAGGTTTTCTATGGTATGTAAAGTCCTTGCACTAGGCCAGCGTGGTGGACTGTACTAACTCCTCTCAATCGTACTCTCGATTGTAGAGGAGGCCCGTGCCCTGCAGTGGGACGTACATGGCAACTGCGCCACGCTGGCTGTGGATGATGATAATATAGCAGGCAGACGAGTATGTTTTTTTATATTATAGGGAACAAACGAACATTCCATTGACATACATAACATTGACAGCCTCCGTGGCGCAGTTGGTTACACGCCGGCTGTGAAACGAGAGGCCCCGGGTTCGATCCCCGCACCGAAACAAATATTTGTGTGAACCACAGGTATTTGTTTCGGGTCTGGGTGTTTGTGAGACTGAAAAGTCTCTCGTAGTTTCTGATACCCACGACACAAGACTCGATCTTAGTGTGGGGTCAGGACTATGTATGTGACTGTTGGGTGTATTTATTTTATTATACCGCTCACTTGATGGTAAGTCACCCATAAAAATCTGCATCACCATAGCGCATGGAGACGCGTTGCCGTTGAAGCCCGTGTGAAGGCAAGCGGTCACCGCCGCTCATAGACCTTCGCAGTGAATGAAAATAAAACAACGAATTTGGACTTTGACTACAATTTTATTTCAATTTATTTACTATGTTCTCCTTAAACAGATATTAGTGTTATTTCCTCCGTCTGAATCAATTGGTAATATATTATAGTATAAGTATTTATATACCGGGTATATCAAGACTGCGACCGAAAACGAAGCCAGGTGGTAGTTTTAGTGATTACAGACACGATGCAAATAAACATTTCACCAAAACAGCGAAAGATATTTTTTTAGAACTTTTTAAAAATCATCTTGTTTGGGTGGTAAATACTTAGTTTTTGATAAAATAAAAATTTATAGCTTTACGTACCATCGAGTGTTTAAAAATAAAGAGGGCTACATCATTATTTTAGGAAAACTATTTATTTATCACCCAAAACGACGATAAGTACAAAATTACAAAAAAAAGTTGTCGATTTTTTTTGCGAAATTTTTAGCTGCATTGTGTCTAAAGTCACTAATACTACCACCTGGCTTTGTTTTCGGTGCCAGTCTTGATATACCCTGTATGTACTTGTATATTTATTTATTTATATTTTTATTTATGTATTTATGAGTCATATGTATATTATGTTTGTGTATTTATATGTTAAACTAGTATTATTTAACTTTATATCTACACTGCCCTCTCTTTTTCCTTCTCTTAAATCCATCCTATGGTTGTCTGTAAGACATTGCCTAGAGCGATAAGACCGCCACTTGAACTTTTATAATTTTTGTTATTTCTGTATATTGTGTTTCATTGTTGTGTACAATAAAGCCTTAATAAATAAATATGTTGTATCTATTCAGCCACAGGAAGTCCACTGCTGTACATAGGCCTCTGTAAGGTGGACTGACTTGGTAAAGGTTGCTGGCAACGCTGTGGACATATATGTGGGAGGCCTATGTTCATTACTGTATTATTCTTCTTCTTCTTCTTCTATTTAGGCGTTATCCCGGCCGGTGCCAGGGTCCGCCTTCCGGCTGAGTCTCCTCCATTTCGCCCGGTTTTCGGCATCCTCAATAGTAAAGCCATTGACTCATGTCTTCCTTGACGACATCAAGCCAGCGCTTCTTCGGTCTACCCCTCGGTCGAGGTCCTGGAATGTTGAGGCTCAGGCACACATTGCCGACGTACTCCTGCGGCTTTCTCAGGATATGACCATACCATCTCAAGCGATGTTCTTGGAGTTTATCTGCCACTTACTGTATTATTACTTTAAAATCCTGTGATTTTGTACAAGCTACAAAGTCTGTGATTACTGTTAACTTAGCATCACACGATCAGCAACCCTGAAGTTTGGTTCTTGGTGGCTTTGGTAAATATCATCTTCAATGTGTCTGGCAATTCAAGGAACCATTCAATTTTCAATCAATAGCTGGTTTTCATTATTTTGTTCTAATGGTATAATGTGTTTTAACAAACAATTTCGACAATCTCATGACTCCGAAGTATGAATGCACCGTAAATGTTTTCTTAAATTAGCATTGCTTGAGAATAACTGAAAAAACAAAAAAATATTAAAATCTTGACTAAAGGAAGTAAACTCGGGGCTGGCAGTTTGGGAGGGGGTGAAAAGAGAAAGGGGGATGAAGAGGGGAAAAATAATAGCCATATTTAGTCAAACTTATAGCCATATTGGATCCAAGAAAAATATAAAGAGTATATCAAGACTGCGACCGAAAACGAAGCCAGGTGGTAGTATTAGTGACTTCAGACACAATGCAACTGAAAATTTCGCAAAAAAAAAAATATCGTCACCTTTTTTTGGTAATTTTTTACTTATCGTCGTATTTGGGTGATAAATAATTTTTTTCCTAAAATAATGATGTACACCCTTTTTTTTTTAAGACGCAATAGTACGTTAGGGTTTAAATTATTATTTTCGCAATAACTAGGTATTTATTACCCAAACACAAAGATTTTTAAAAAATTGCAAAAAAAAATCTGTCACTTATTATGCGAAATTTTTATTTGCATTGTGTCTGTTACCACTAAAACTACCACCCGGCTTCGTTTTACCCGGTACCCGTGATACTCGGTATAAATAAGAGAAGCTGTAAAAATATATATTCTCACTTTAGAACAATGTATGCAGCGGTGTTCACAAGAATGGATTAACTCAACATGCTTTTCTAAAATCTTCTTCGTGGCGAATTTCTTAGAGCATTCTTTACATGAAAATCTGAAAACCAAAACAAAAAAGGATAATACAATAAATATGCTATTGAGCACGGGCCTCCTGTACAACCGATAGTTTAATAAAGAGGGGTTAGGCCATTCACGTTGGCTTTGAGCGGGTGGACTTCAAATACCATAGAAATTCTTACAAATCGCTACGGCATGCCGGTTTCCTCACGATGTTTTCCTTCACCGTTATAGTGCGTGGTGATTGACTATCAATACACACATCACACAAGACTCCGAAAAGTCATATAAAGAAGTTTCTTAAAGGTCGTTTCAGATCTTCTGTCGCCGAAAGCGCTGTTGTCAAAATAATAAGAATAGTGTTTCTCTCTTCATATTTTATTACATGCATGTTAATACTATTAAATTACGAGTATAAATGCTTGTTGTTATTATGAAAACATATCATAAATAATGCGTTAAATAGATATTTTTTTTATATTATTTTTAGTTCCAAATTTCGCCACGTACCAATATAATTGAGATGATCTGTAGAACTTACTTAGAATCAATTGTAGTGTGTTTTGAAGACTCGGTAAAATGTCTTTTCAAACTCTTCTCAGTTTTATAATACTTGTTGCATTCAACGCAATAATAATCTTTTATATCGCTGTGCACTTTAGAATGAGCTCGGAGGTTAGAATTCGTTGTGAATGTTCTAGAACATTTTGTGCAGGCGAATGGTTTTACACCTGTGTGGCACCTGAGAATAAAATAGGTACATACATAAACTCACGCCTTTATCCCAGAACGGGTAGGCAGAGGCGCCACCAGGACACCCACATTTTGCCTTGTATGTTTCGTCCCATGATATGATAGGGGGCGATCCTATCGCCATATCGGTCACAAATTCCTGATCCGGGCTGATAATTAATAGAAAAATCCAATATCACTTTGCCCGACCCGGGATTCGAACCCGAGACTTCAGCTTTGTAACCGTACCTTAATACAACTACGCCACCGAGGCAGTCTGTAAAAATATACAAATATAGTTCCGCTATTAATCACTAGATGGCGCTGTATAGTATTGTCATACCTGATGTGTACGGTGAGACGTTGTTTCGTGCTAAGGGTCTTGTTACAATGGTCGCACACGTACTTCTTCTTAACATCGTGTACAGATTTAATGTGCATTTTTAATGAGTGTTGATCTCTGAAACAAAGTATATTTAAATATTGTACCTGCGCCGGCTTTATGACTTATTAAATAGCCAGGCAAACGAGGAAACTCTCGATCTGTTTTGTAGTCTGTATCAGCCCATATCCCACGGGCCTCCTCTGCAATCTAGAGTACGATTGAGAGGGGTTAGTACACTCCACGCTGGCCCAGTGCAAGGACTTTACATACCATAGAAATGCTTACAAATCGCTAGGATTCCCCACGATATTTTTATAAAATAAACATTTGGGACATTTAACGGTGAAGGAAAACATCGAGAGGAAACCCGCATACCATAGCGATTTAAAAAAAATCTATGGTATGTAAGTCCGCCAACCCGCACTAGGCCAGCGTGGTGGACTATATGGCCTAACCAGTCTCAATTGATTCTCTCGATTGTAGAGTAGGCCCGTGCCCAGCAGTGGGATATATATGGACTGATACAGATACAGATAACCATTTGAGGCATTTTTTATACAACAGTAAACAATTACATACCCAAATATCTTCATACAAACGTCACACACAGCTGGCGTGCTGTTCCCACACTTGTACCGATGCGCTGTACAATGCGACCAGCGTGTGAACTTCCTACGGCATGTGAGACAAGTGAACCTGCGGCGATGCGCTAGTGTATGCTGAGACAGAACCTCCGCCGTTTTGAACCTTAAGCTACATATCTCACATGTGTGTGAACCTGCCATCTAAAAAAATGCAACATTTGGGTTTTTATTAAAAAAATCTAAATTAAAATAATTTATTGTAATTAAAATGTTAAACATTATTTAGATTATTATTATTAACATTATTTAGTCATTTAAGAGGTTGATTAAAGAGCACTACCTTTCTCCTTAACTAGACCTTAGTACTATTCTCTTAAACTAAATCATTTGGCTATGTATAGTATATTTGTTTTATTCATAACTAAATATATATGTATATATTCAGATATATATTTATTTATTTATTTATATATATGTATTTATGATTATATGTTATGTATGTATATTATGTTTGTGTATTTATGTAATATGTTTAATTTCACTTATTAAGCTTAAATTATTTATTTGTTACACTGCCCTCTCTCTCCTTCTTTTAAATCCATCCTATGGTTGTCTGTAAGACATTGCTGTAGAGCGATAAGACCGCAATTTGTACTTTTTTTTTTTGTTTTTTTCTGTATTGTGTATTTTAATTTGTAATTGTGTACAATAAAGATTTAAATAAATAAATAAATAAATAAATAGATTCAGTCATTTTTTGTTCAACCACTCGGTTCGGAAAGCAGTTTTCACTAGAGAACGGGCAAGAAACTCTAGTGTTGCTCTTTTCAAAACCAGTTTACAATGTAGTGATTGTTATAAAAGTTACAAGTTGGTTTAAATCAGAGCAGTTTAATAATAACTTGTTAAAATTTACAAGTAATATATATTTTTAATACGAATATGTTCACGTTATATTTAATATGGCTGAGTGAAGCAAACTAGCTCACAACGAAGAATCATTATACTCTGTTTCGCCAACGCAGTTATTAGGAGACTTACTAAAGTGTAACTAATGGAAAATGTATTACATTTCTTATTATAAGTATTATTATTTTTTATCAGTTGAGCTATTGGTACACTATTGACTGCTCTCTCTCTTTTATCCTTCTCTTATTTCCATCCCAAGGTAGTCGGTAAGAGATTGCTTCGAGCGATACGACCGCCTTTTGTACTGCTATCTAAATTAATGTATATTTTTGTTAAGCTTTTGTACATACATACAAACATAAACTCACGCCTTTATTCCCGAAGGGGTAGGCAGAGGCGCCACCAGGACACCCACATTTCGCCTTGTATGTTTCGTCCCATGATGTGATAGGGGGCGAGCCTATCGCCATATCGGGCACAAATTCCTGACTCCGGGCTGATAATGAATAGAAAAATATCACTTTGCCCGACCCGGGACTCGAACCCGAGACCTCAGCTTTGAACCGTACCGTAATACAACTACGCCACAGTCTGAGTAAGCTTATGTAGTGTACTATAAAGAATATAAATAAATACAGTACAAATTAAATATCTACTGACGAAAACGATAGCTCTCTATGCCTCTTTAGACACGCTAAGTTTCGTGAGTCCAAGACTCCGAACCGAACCGAAGTTTAGCTGAGCGGCAAAAATAGTCGAAACTGCACGGCGTCATCAAAAATCTTAACAACAAAATAATGATTCCAATAATACTAGTCGTAGTTTTTCTAATTAGGTACAATTTTACTTAGGGTGACTAATAACATTTGGAATAAATTAATGATTATTTAATTATCACATTTTTTAAACTTAAGAATTCTTGCAGCGCAGACTGTCTGACCTGGGATTGGAACCTAGCACCCCAGTTCTCAGCCAGCATGCAAGGCTATAGATCAATAAAAAAATCCCTTAATATTAATTACCTCTGTATGTCTTCTTTCATGTTCCTCAAAATCATCTTTACCAAAGAAACCAATTCCACAACATCCACATTTATAACTGCATCTCTTATACTTCTCCAATCTTTTCTTATCTTCTATTTCTTTCTTCTGTTCATCTTTACTTAAATAATTCACTTCAAAATGCATCTCATCTAGTTTATCTTTTTTTAATTTACTTTTCTTTATGTGTGTTATTTGTTCTATTAATTTTGGTTTGGTATCTTTTATTCCAATCTTTTCTTCTTTTAAATATTTTTCTGTTATGTATTCATCTGTTGGTGGGATGTCTATATGTTCATTGTGATGATAAGACAAATTAATATTTAGATTTGTTGTTTCATTCTGAAAATAATGTACTATTATTAAAAAACAATATACATACAGATATACCATAGACAACTTAGTAATTATAAATATTGTTTTACTGAAAAAAAAATTAAATGACTGCCTCGGTGGCCTAGTTGTACTAAGGTACGACTACAAAGCTGAGGCCTCGTGTTCAAATCCCGGGTCGGCAAGGGATATTGGATTTTTCAATTCATTGTCAGTCTGGAGTCAGGAATTTGTGCCCGATATGGCAATAGGTTCGCCCCCTATGACATCATGGAACGGAACATACAAGGCGAAATGTGAGTGTCCTGGTGGCCACCTCTGCCTACCCTTTCTGGGAATAAAAGGCGTGAGTTTATGTATGTTTATGTTAAAAATTAACATATCATCAATAAAATTGAATATGTTCATTGTAGATATGTTTACAAGAATTTCTATTGTATTTAAAGTTCAGCAACCCCCACCAGACCAGTGTGGTGGACTGTGGTGTATTCAAACTCTTCATTTAAGAGTAATATACAGTAATGGCTACTTACAGATTGATACGGCAAATAGAATATCTGACTCATATGACAGCATCCCTGCCTTTTATTCAGCAGTGATACTTAAAAATATATTGCTAACTTACAATATTTACATCCCTTTCCCTCTATACTTTCTCCCTCATCCACATATGTTCATTAAATAGACCCAAAGCCAATTGCCATGTTTTGTATGATTATTGGCTATGAACAGTTATCATCAGATGTGCTACTCGGGCTTAGACTAGGAATTTTACAATTTACTAGGATTTTTTTGCGTATTTGTTTTTTTTTATGGAATTTACTTGGAATTTATTTTTTATGCTTAAAAAATATGTGTAGCAGATTTTATTTATAAAATAGATTAAGGGAATCATATCACAAAACCATGCTTTATTTCCATAAATTTATGGAATAAAACAGTTTGTGTCTTATACAAATATTACAATTTACAAGTTTAAAGAAAAAAAAACAGTACCTTTTCGTCTGGCGCTAACTTGGCACGTCTCTTTGCAATATCTAATAAAGTATTTAATTTTTTCATAATATTTTGGCACCAGGAACACAGCCATAAACCAACCTGAGAATCCTATTTAACAATAATATACCTATTAATGATTTGTGTACGAATTTAGAATTGATTACCAAACGTAAAAGTTTTACTCACAAAATTTTTGAATAACTTATTAAAAGTGTCCAAATATTGTGACGAATCAATGATTTTATTATTATAATTAGTTTTCAAACATATATTACAGAGATTTGCAGTGATTTCAGTCATTATTTATCCTATAAAGTATAAATTAATTATTATCACGCGACATTTGTTTACAAACAAATAACAATAAACAATGCCTTATTTTTTTTTTGCTTCGTTTGTGGTGTTCAAATATACATCTTACTAACATTAACTACTATAAAATATTTGTTACGTTATAAACACATAATACCTATAGTTTAAACAATATTACTTTTTGTTATACTTTTTCACCAAAACTCAAAAGTACTATATTAATACAAGGTTTGAATTCTCCATTTTTCAGATCTTAGTAATACTGTCCAAGTGCCGTTCCTTTGCTAATATCCATAGAAAAGTCCAATCTTAATTATCTGTCAGTGTCAAATAGTATCGAAAATAGTTATTATATTAATTGTGTGTTTAATAATTATTTAAATGGATATACAACAAAGTATATGTACAACATGTTTAAGCAACGATCGAGCTTTAATTCCAATATCGAAATTGACTCCAATTATAAGAGAAATTAACTTGAACGAGGTTAGTTCCCGAAAACATTTTTATGTAAACAAATAAATATTATTGTTTTTATGTTGAATTATTTTGACTTTTATAAAAGGTGTATCTGTTTATGTATAGCGGGTTTTATATGTATTTATTTCTTTTTATTAATACATTGTTTAAATTTATACTTGATAAATGAATTGTATTTATTTTATTCCTAGCTATACAAACCCGATGGACTTGTGTGTTGGGAGTGTTCAGCTATCATAATGAAGTTCTTCAAATTCAAAAACCGTTGCAAGCAAGCTGAGATTGCCCTCAACAATACTGCAAAGGTAATAATGTTCATACACTCATAAAACCATTGATTTCCAATTTGAATAATATTCAAGAATGTTAGCAAAAGTGTGTAATTTGTTATAAATATATTTAGCAGTCACACATCGTCCTGACTCTACAGTAAATATGTGTGGATCTCACATACATATGAATTAATGTGAAATTAAAGCTGAAATTATATCATAGTTAAAATTGTTTTTCTTTTTTGTAAAGTAGTTTACTCTTAATACACATGTATACTTCACAGTTTTAAAATATCTATATATTAAAATCCTTTCAGAAAACAAAATCCCTGTCATCTTTATCTAAATCAATAAAGACACTCTACGATCATGAATATTATTACTTTGATCCGCTAACTGATTCAGACTTTGACAAGATTGAACCTACGGAAATCAAAACTGAACCGTTAGATGACTGTCAAATATCTGACAAAGAGTACAACGATGCAGATGATGTATACGTTGACAGCATTAAAACAAAAAGAAAAAAGAGAAATCATAAATTAGATAAAAAATTTGAAGAAGTAAACAATTTTGGACCAGATTACAAAGGTGAAATATATGTTGCAAGTATTAAAACTAAAAGAAAGTTAAATCATAAACTAGATAAACAATCAGAAGAAGAAGTAAAAGAGAAGTTCGAAGAAGTAGTATTTACGGAAGAAGAGATGGTAAAGAACAGAGAGGAGAAAAGAAGTCAGCCGAACTTCAAGAAGATACCGTTTAAGTGTGATACTTGTGTGCTGGGGTTTACGAGGAAGGAGACTTTTGAACAGCATATGGAGAAAAAGCATGATGAGGTTATATTTGATAATACCCTAGTTGTCCTTCTCCTTTTAATATCTCAAGCCTTTTTGCCCTTTATTAAAGTTTTTTTATTAAATTAGTTTGGTAAATGAACAAATACTTGAACTAATGGTAACCAACTAATGAACATTAACAACATTGAAATCGTAGGTTGCCTTCCAAAATAGAGAAGGAAAAGAAAATAGAGGCCACAACCACTTGCCTGCTGATCCAATTAATGTGTCCTGATATTAAATAGTGGGGCCTGTTGGTAACGGACCAGACGCGGCTGCCAAATCTCGGGGCACACCTCTGCCTTCTCAAAGCAATGTGTGTATTGATAGTCGATCACCACGCACTATAACGGTGAAGGAAAACATCGTGAAGAAACCTGCATACCGCAGTGATTTGTAAGAATTTCCTCAGAATATAAAGTCCGCCCGCACTAGGCCAGCGTGGTGGACTATATTGCCTAACCCCTCGCAATCGTGCTCTCGATTGTAGAGGAGGCCCGTGCCCAGCAGTGGGACGTACATGGTCTGATACAGTACAGTACTTGACATAATTGTTATCTTAAAATATTTCCTTTCAGACAAGAGGCGACTTCCTCTGCCCCGTATGCTCAATAAGGTTCCCCACAACAGCATCAGTGGAACGGCACAAACGCAAACATTATGTGTGCTACCGTTGCAGGCTATGCAAATATGAGACCGTTGAACTGTGGTCCGCTTCCAACCACTGCAGAGTGAAGCATAGGAATGATACTAAGGACAGGATACATTGTGCTCAATGCCGTGCAGTGTGCAGGTACATATATTTTTTTAAAGTAACTTAAACTTAACTTAACTAAGGTTGTCTGTAAGAAATCGCCTAGAGCGATAAGACCGCCATCTGTACTTTTTTTTTGTTAATCTGTAATATCTTTAAGTGTTTTTTTTCCTTTTTTTATGTGCAGTTAAGAATAAAATAAATAAATAAATAAAAGTATGTCTGACGGTCTTAATGCCAGTGCTAGTGGCAGTCGACCAATGATTATCCAAGGGCACACCTGAATTTTCGGAGTCGTGTGTATTGATAGTTAATCACCACTACAACGGTGAAGGAAAGCATCGTGAGGAAACCTGCGTACCAAAGCGATTTATAACAATTTCTGTGGTATGTAAAGTCCGCCAACCCGCTCTAGGCCAGCATGGTGGACTTTACTAACCGCTCTCAATCGTACTCTCGATTGTAGAGGAGGCCCGTGCAGTGGGACGTGTATGGGCTGATACACATACAAATAAAAAAGGCAAGCAGAACTAAGTAAGACTATTGTACACACGCCTTTATCCCAGAAGGGGTAGGCAGAGGCGCCACCAGGGCACCCACATTTCGCCTTGTCGAGTCAGTAAGACTATTGTAATCTGGAAATAGGGGTAGTCGACAAAACAGAAAATGCATGACATAACATAAGATAGGTCAAGCAATGGTATCCATTGTGAGACATTCTGCTACAATATTATGTCGTTTTTTTCTGTTATTTATCAGTATTTTTATAGTTTTTTGTATATTCGACAGAACACCTGAAGATTTAGCCGAGCATATAAGAACAGAACACACTCTGTATTGCAATGAATGTGGAGAGAAATTTAAAGGCAAGAACACACTTCGAACGCATAAAACGTAAGTAATTTTTTTTATAATGTTTAATATTGATAGAAGTTAAATAAGAAATGTTTTGGGATTTCATCAATTATATTTTAAAATAATGTATGAGGACGCTAAAAGTATTTCCTATAGAAACTATAGAATTTAACTATATATCACAGCAATTACAGTCAGGATGTACCATGTATAGTTTATGTATTCTTATGGCCTAACCCCTCTTTATCGTACTCTCGATTATGGAGGAGGCTCGTGGCCTGCAGTGGGACGTGTATGGGCTGATACAATATAGTACAATAAATTGACAGCCTCCGTGGCGCAGTTGGTTAGACACTGCCTGTGAAACGAGAGGCCGCGGGTTCGATCCCCGCACCGTAACAAATATTTGTGTGATCCACAGGTATTTGTTTCGGGTCTGGGTGTTTGTGAGACCGAAAAGTCTCTCTTAGTTTCTGATACCCACGACACAAGATTCGATCTTAGTGTGGGGTCAGGACTCAGGACTATGTATGTGACTGTTTGGTGTATTTATTTATTTATTTATTATTTTATATTTTCCATACAATAAAGACATACATAAGTAAATTACAACGATTGTTTCAGGCGCATCCACGCAGTGAAAAGGGAGTTTACGTGTGATCTATGTAATAAGACGTTTATGACCAAATCTCGTCTAGAATCTCACATGGTGTCCCACAACTCAAGCATAGCTAAGAAGTTGGCTTACTGCAGTGTGTGCGACGTGCAGTATAAAAATATTTATGTGTACAGAAACCATTTGAAAAATAGCGCTAATCATTCTGAGCGAGCGTGAGTATTTTTATATAACACACACACACACAAACACACACGCATGCACGTACGCACGCACGCACACACGTATGTACGCACGCACGCACGCACACGCACACGCACACGCACACGCACACGCACACGCACACGCACACGCACACACACACGGCCACGGACACGCATGGCTAGTACGCACGCACGCACATACACGCATGTACGCACGCCTCTGTGTATAAATATGACCGGCGACCGTGCTTGTAGCACATGTTGAGTACTTGAAACCATTGATTAGAATAATTCAATATAGAAATAAATAATATAATATATTTTCCACTTCATTTTAACCAGTATTTTTTTGAGTTAAATAAAAAAAAACAATCTAATTATTAAAAAAAAATCTCACGCCATTTTCCCAGAAGGTGTAGGCAGAGGTGCTACCAGGACACCCACGTTTTGCCTTGTATGTTCCGTCCCACGATGTGATAGTGGGTGAGCCTACCGCCACATCAGGCACAAATTCCTGACTCCAGGCTAATAATTAATAAATAAATCAATATCACTGCCCGACCCGGGATTCGAACTCGAGACCTCAGCTTTGCAATCATACGAGGCAGTCCTGTAAATTTTGTAAAGCAAGTGACATTAACGAATGTGATTATAATTTATTGTCAATTCTAAAACCATTGACGGACTTTTTGGGATGGACTATGTTTATGTGAATTTATTTATTTTTATGTTTAATTTAAGGTATCCATGTCCGGAATGCAACAAGAAATTCGCTTCAAAAGTGTACTGGACGAAACACTACAATTTCTACCATCTTCAGAAGTCACAGTATAAGTGTGAAGTTTGCAATAAGGTGAGAATATACATATGTACTAACTACTATTTATTAATATTATATGAAATGAAAATAATTTATTGAAAAATGTTCAACATTATTTAGATTTAGTAATATTTTGTTCTACCACCCGGTTCGGAAAGCGGTTTTCACTAGAGAAGAAAGGGCAAGAAACTCTAGTGTTGCTCTTTTCAAAACCAGTTTACAATGTAGTGATTATTACAAAAATTACAAGTTGGTTTAAATCAGAGCAGTTTATTAATAACTTGTTATGATTTGCAAGTAGTATATATTGTAATACGAATAAACTTACTTTATATTTAAAATGGCTGAAAGAAATGAAGTAACCCATAACGAAGAATCAGTATACTCTGTTTCGCCAACGCAATAAATAATTATTTATTAATTATACAAGATAATCCTCAGTTTTAATACATTGTTAGGTTCAAAATAAATAAAAGGAGTCAATATACCGGATTATAGAAAGAAAACATTTTCAATTGCAAAATAAAATTTCTCAATTTATCCAACTTTTCCTTTCATAATTATTATAGCTGTTAATATCTACATTGTCTATGGTCACCTATATTCTCTTCACAGCTGTTCATATCTATTATCTATGGTCACTTATACCCTATTCTCACCAGCTGTTCATACCTATATTGTCTATGACTTATCCTTATTCTCTTTGCAGCTGTTCATATCTGACTGGCGTCTCAAAAACCACAAGCAGAAGCACCACGGCCTCAGTCGATCCAGGGACCACTCCTGTAATGTATGCGGGAAGAAGTTTTTTGTAAGTACATACATACATAAACTCACGCCTTTATCCCAGAAGGGGTAGGCAGAGGCGCCACCAGGACACTCTCATTTCGCCTTGTATGTTCCGTCCCATGATGCGATAGGGGGCGAGCCTATCGCCATATCGGGCACAAACTCCTGACTCCGGGCTGATAATATAGAAAAATACAATATCACTTTGCCAGACCCGGGGTTCAAACCCGAGACCTCAGCTTTGTAATCATACCTTAGTACTACTACGCCACCGAGGCAGTCTTTTTTAATACATTTTATATATTTAGTATTTTATTCAATAGGTCCGGCAAACGAGCAAGCAGGTGACCTGACGCCACCGAGGCAGTCTTTTTTAATACATAATAGTTGTCTTTTTTCTATACAATAGATCCGGCAAACGAGCAAGCAGGTCGCCTGATGGTAAGTCATCATTGAACATGAACATCCACAACGCTAGGATCATGGATGTGTTACCTGACTATCAACTCGGGAGCTAGAAGGAAAAAAGAAGGGGGGAAAAAGAGGTATTGCGTTTTCAGCAATCTCACACAAAACGAATCACAATAGCAAAGCTGCTAATGTACTGTATCAGCCCATACACGTCCCACTGCAGGGCACGGGCCTCTACAATCGAGAGTACGATTGAGAGGGGTTAGTACACTCCACCACGCTGGCCTAGTGCGGGTTGGTAAAACCGTTAATAATAATACCTAAAACCAGACAGACTAGTATTAATGTCATCAACTTTTGGTCCTTCGAGCCGGATAAAATTAAGTTAACCTTCATTCTTCAATCAAATTAAATTATTTTAAATCGGTTCATTTTACAATAGATGTGGTGATCTTTAGGCCTATGTTCAGCAGTGGTCTTCTTGGGGTAAATATACCGGGTTTATCAAGACTGCGACCGAAAACGAAGCCAGGTGGTAGTTTTTGTGTCTATAACACGCAATGCAACTAAAAATTTCGCAAAAACAGCGACAGTTTTTTTTGCAAAGTTTTAAATATCTTGTTATGGTGGTAAACGCCTAATTTTTGTAAACACATAAAATAGTAATTAAAACCCTTGCGTACCATTGCTTTTTAAATAAAAAGATGTTCATTATTATTTTAGGAAATCCATGTATTTATCACCCAAATACGACGATCAGTAAAAAAATACAAAAAAATGTATTTATTTTTTTGCGAAATGTTTAGTCGCATTGTGTCTGAAGTGACCAATACTACCACCTGGCTTCGATTTCGGTCGCAGTCTTGATATACCATAGATAGATAGTTTACCATAGATTGTAGATTTTCCAATAGATTATGTATCCACAGACTCTGTCCACCCTCCGCGGGCATCAGCTGACTCACTCAGAGCAGCGTACATACATGTGCGAGGACTGTGGCGACACGTTCCGCCAGCGGCCCGCGCTGTACACTCACGCAAGGCTCGTGCACAAGCACAGCACTGCCACGCGGAAATAGACAAACGGGGTGAATCGAAACTCACTTTAATAGACATAAATACACATACATAGTCCTGACCCCACGCTAAGATCGAGTTTTGTGTCGTATCAGAAACTACGAGAGACTTTGCTCTTACAACACACTTGAAATAAACACTTGTGTGTCATAAGCATTTGTCTGTATTTGCTCCATAGCGGCCTCTCGTTTCACAGCCGGTGTCTAATCAACAAACCAAGAAGACTGTCAAATTGGAGTTATAAACATGTGTGACATTTGTAAATGCATTTATTGTACAAATTATAGAATATGTATACAAAAAAAGCATTTAAAGAAAATTGTGTTTTATTGTATACCATCCTTTTTTACACTTATCAGGAGATAGTGGTTTTAAGCCCAGAATGCAATGGCGTCCATAATTTTTTTCTTTTTTTTTATCTGTTACCAACACTTAAATTAGGCAATATATACCAATAGCAAATACGTAATTCCATAAAAAAAAATATTTAAAATAATTATCAAAAAATTCAGTAGCTCTGTTAATCTAGTATTTTCTTATGCTTTCGGCCCTGCTAAATATTTTTCATGAAATTACCACCATTTTATACATATCTGCAAATGCAGCTATAATGTGAATACATTATACATTACATACATTTTTAATTATTATTGTATAACTTTGGGGATAGGTATTTGAGGTCCAATCATTGGAGAAGGTCAACAATAGTGTAGTTTACCTTATTTTTTTTACACATGAATAATGATACCATGGATATGGCAGTACGTTTTACGTTTCCTTTGTCCATCTTATACCTCTGAATTTCATATAGTATTATTCTACTCTTTGCCTCTGAAAAAAAAAGAACAAACGTCAAATTGGTAAATGCAAACAATTTTTTTGTTTACGGTTTATTTTGTAAATCTGTGTAAATATTGAATTAAAAACACGTGTGCAATGAAAACTAAGAAATTAGAATTATTAAAAAAGCCCAGTGTATCCTACTGCCACGGTTGTCTCAGTTCCGACAGAGCGCTTTCAGTTTTGGGTGAACTGGTCGATATATTTTTGAAAATATGCGTATATCCGTACAAGGTAAGCTTTGTATCCTGTTTTTTATTCGCTAATTTATTCGATTTGTGACTTGGAAATTCCCAAAGTTAAAACCACAGAACAATTTTTTTGTAACGTAAAATAACTGAAGACTTTTGCAGTAAAAATACACTCCCTTCTTGTCAAGGGGTTTGACGCCCAAATTAATGGTTATTTGTTTTTTTTTAGTTCATTTTTAATTTAACAGTCTAAATGCACTGTGCGATTTTAATTATACATTTATTGTTGTCACACCTACTAACAAAGCCTGTTAATATACCATTAACAACACTGGGTCTTGATGTTTGTGAAACCGAAAAGTCTATCCGTAGCTTCTGATACCCACAACACAAGACTATTGTAGTGTGGTGTCAGGACTATGTATGTGACTGTTGGGTGTATTTATTATACTTTCAAAAGGTCGACCATGCCTGGTATTAATTATATACCAATGACACAATACTGTACTTTACATACATACATACATACATAAACTCACGCCTTTATCCCAGAAGGGGTAGGCAGAGGTGCCACCAGGGCATGCACATTTCATCTTGTATGTTCCGTCCCATGATGTGATAGGGGGCGAGCCACCATATTGTGCACAAATTCATGACTCCTGGTTAATTACGAATAGAAAAACTCAATATCACTTTGCCCCACCTGGGATTCGAACCAAAGACCTCAGCTTTGTAGTCGTACCGTAGTGCAACTACGCCACCTATGCAGTCGATACTGTACTGTATCAGTCCATATACGTCCCACTGTAAGGCACGAGCCTTCTACAATCAAGACTACGATACAGAGGAGTGATTACAGTCCACAACGCTGGCCTAGTGCAGGTTGGAGGAATTTACATACCACAGAAATGTGCTTGATTGCCTGTTGCTAAACGGACCAGATGCAATTGCCAACATGTTCACAATAGTCATGGGTTCAAATCCCAGGGCACACCTCTGACTTAAGAATGATGTGTGTATTGATAGTCAATCACCACACACTATAACGGTGAAGGAAATCATTGTGGCGAAACCTGCATTTCATAGCAACTTGTAATGGAACTACATAAGTATATGAAAATATACTTAGAAACTGTAAAAATTTTCAGATATCAACGTCACAAATATATTTATGCTGGGAATGCATTGCAATGCTCAAAACAATGAGGCGTTTCAAAATGAGGGTCATTGAGGCACAGAAGATATTGCATATGAATGAAAATAAAAATCAAGTAAGTTATTTATTTATTTAATACTTTTTTGCACTAAATGGAGATATACAAATGCAAACTTATACAATACAAATAATAGTACAAGTGGCGGCCTTATCGCACTAGGTAATTTCTTACAGGCAACCATGGGATGGATATATAAATAGGAGAAAGAAATTTAATTTGTCATCAGTATTGTTTCGTTCATAATGTTAGGTATTTGAAGGCCTGGAGTCTATATCTAGTTTCCCCCACCATTTTAAAACACCTGCTAGGCATCTGAAATCCTAAACTTATAGATTTTCATGTGTGACCATTATAACTAGCAAGATAATTGCTCCTTTACTTCTGCAATAAAAAGCTTTTTTATTCACAGAACGACCTAGAAACCCTATCCAAGTTAAAAACAATGACGCCGAATCCCCCTATAGAAATTACACATGTAGACGAAAAACCATTAGAAGTTAAACAAGAAATTGAAGATCATTATGACGACGCAGCCGACTTCTCCCCACATGAAGAAGACATCAAAGTGAAACAAGAACCAGAAATAAAAGTCAATAAGTATTCCAAGAAGCAATATTGTAAATTAGTTTTTGATATGAAAAAGGAGGAATTACTACGGAGTTTCAGAATAGATTTTAATGAGATAGAATCCTGGAGAGAGCGGGATTTGAAGAGTGAATTGTTTGCCAAGTTTAAGTACAAGTGTGTGAAATGCGTTGCCGGATGGAATAGTAAGAATAAGTATGAGGAACATAACAAGAAATATCACGGAGAGGTGAGAATATTTCAATCATATTTATAGTCTGCTTCTAATTATAGGTCACTATAGAAATTCTTAGCAAAGGCATTTGTTTTGCAATTATCTTTCCGTTCTTAAAGATAGAGTGATTATTTATAGGGCCAAGAAAAAGTGTTACTATAACTTATCATAATATAATATGGCGCAAATGCATTATTTTTAGAAACATGGTGTGGTCTTGTACTGTGACGTCATACGTTTGTAAACAATCCAAACCACTGTCATTTTTATCATATTTAAGGAACTTTTGATATTTCGGTAGTTTCTCACACCTACTGTGAATAAAAGTTAACATTAATAAACGATCAAGATGGGTGTCTAAAGATTTAAGATCGATCCCAAAAATTTGACCAATCGGATCACAGATTTATGGACACGCCCACATTGACGAATTTTTATTGTTTTTTTTTCCGAATCAATCCTTAGACAGGGATGAGGATCACTTATGAATTTCGGCTGTAAATCAACATGTATGAAAATGTTTATGTGATGTTGCATTTGCCGTATTGACCGAAGCGTCTCGTAGTTTCTGATCCGACACAAGATTGAGCTGAGTGTGGGGCGATGTAATGTGCAGCCCCCGGGCGGGTACACGTGCGCCACATGCGGCACGCGCGTGGGTTCGAAGCCGCGGCTGCGCGCGCACGTGGCGGCGCACGGCGCGGGGCTCGCGTGCGCGCTGTGCGAGTTCTCGAGCGCGTCGCCCGCACTCGCGCGCGCGCATCTGCACGCGCACCGCGCCGACGTGCAGTGCCTCGTCTGCGGCGCGCGACTCAAGTGAGACTTGTATAACTATTTGTACTTCTTTTATTGCAATTACCGAATACTCTTTCCCTCCTAGGTCCCTTCGATTTGACAGCCTCCGTAACGCTGTTAGACGCCGACTGTGAATCGTAAGGCTGCTGGATCGATCACGCACCGAGACAAATATTTAGTACAGGTATTTGTTTCGGGTCTGGGTGTTTGTGAGACCGAAAAAACTTGGTTTCTGATACCCACGACACAAGACTCGATCTTAGTGTGGGGTCAGAATTATGTATGTGACTGTTGGGTGTATTTATTTTAGCAAGCTGTCAACGCTTTTATGGTCCAAGTGCCATCACATGTGTTCCCTCTTTCCTATAATCCTGGGACCTTCCGCCGTAGCGTGAAGAGGCATCTCAGCGGGCATGATTGTCTCGAATGGTATGAGACTACCGTCTGATACCATTCGATACTCTATTTGGACGACATTAGCACTTACCACTAGGTGCAATGCAGTCACTGTGCCGTGCAAGAATATATTTTTTAAATATAGGTTGGCTAATGGCAAGTAACTTCCATTGCCCATGGCCCACGCTTTCGGATCAGTAAAAATGGACAGTGCTCCCATTGTATTTTTACATTTGTTGCAGAAGCATGATGTCTTTCTACAAGCACTATAAAGCTACCCACAAAGTTTTCCTCTGCGACCACTGTGGAAAAAGTTGCAAATCGAAACATATGCTCGAAAAACATATCAGGTAAGGTTATTTTATAAAATACAACACTAAAATCAGTATCAAAATACATAACAGGTATATCAAGACTGCGACCGAAAACGAAGCTAGGTGGTAGTTTTAGTGTTAACAAACACGATGCAAATAATTTTTTTTATCAAAGCAGCAACTGATATTTTTTTTATATTTTTTAAAAATCATCGTATTTGGGTGGTAAATACCTAGTCTTTGCGAAAATAATAATTTAAACCCTTACGTACCATTGAGTGTTTAAAAATAAAGTGGTCTACATCATTATTTTCGGAAAACTATGTATTTATCACCCAAATACGACGATAAGTAAAAAATTACAAAAAAATAGTTGTCGATTTTTTTTGCGAAATTTTTACTTGCATTTTGTCTGAAGTCAGGAATAATACCACCTGGCTTCGTTTTCGGTCGCAGTCTTGATATACCCTGTATAGTTTTCCTAAACAAAAATTAAATAATTCAAAACTCAATATCTATAAATACTGACGGCCTTATTCATAAAGTTTTCAAACCTATTTTAGTTAAAATTACCACCTGCCTTCGTTCTTAGTCGCAGACTGCATCCGTTAAAAATATTCCACGTTTTCTTAATTTCAACAGTAAACAGCATTCTCCCCACGAGTGTAAGTCGTGCAACAAACGCTACAAGGACAGCAAGTCGCTCCGCAAGCACGTGTGGCTCAAGCACCAGCGCTGCGCCGCCGAGCACGCGTACTGCGCGCCCTGCGACGTGCAGTTCGATACCCGGGCCATGTACAATCAACACGTCAGGACGGGAGCCGCACACGCTAAGGAACGGCAGGACAGGTAGGAGAATGCCCATTTTACTATGAAACTTGGTATCGGTGCGAAGATTTTTGTCCCTCGGTGAAACATACTTTTTTGTGTAGGGAAAATATATTATATTTTCAATAAAATAACACAATTGCGATCCAGGCCCGGAGTTCTTGGAGAAATGAACTTGAAGCCCAGTCACTCGGGTAGCCCCATTTGTAGTAATGGCTGACGTATCGTAAAATGTGATAATTACTTTATTTCAATAAAATATGTCGCCCGGGATAAAACAGAAAAACGGTTTTAATAAAACCCGGGAAAAAAAAAAAATTTTATTTTTATTTATATTGATTGTCGTATTTGGTTGATAAATATATAGTTTCCTAAAATAATAATGTACAGCGTTATATTTTTTATCACGTAATGGTACGCAAGGGTTTAAATTACTATTTTCGCAAAAACTAGGTATTTACCACCCAAACATGATATTAAAAAATCTGCAAAAAATCTATCGCTTTTTTGCGATTTTTTTCGTTGCATTGTCTGTAACCACTAAAACTTCATTATGTACAGTATGTATGTAAATAGGAATTGTATTTATTTATTTATTTATTGAAGTGAAACTTCTTTATCGGGGTTGGAAAAATTTTTTCGTTACGCGTCACATTCTTCCGTTACGCGCCATCTTTTTTTATTTAGTAAATTAGTACCCACTTCAGTAAGCCACACCCCCAACCGTTTCCAAGCCTAACCCAAAATTTTAAGTCCCACCCACTTTTTTGTAATTTGATCCTTACCCCCCCTCTGGCCTTCCCCCACCCTAAATCCAAAACAGTGCCCAATAGCCTCCCCACAAAACCTCCCCCCCCCGCTTACCCCCACCCTAAAAATTTTACCTCACCCCCCCTACTCATATCTCCGGCATTATCCATCGTAGACCCACCGACCTTGGGTTCATTGGAACCGGCTCGGTGAGGGCTACAATCCTGCCCCAACAGAATTCCCAAATTCCCCCTCCACAACTTTCCCCACCCAAAAATATTTTAAGGTGCCCAATAGCCTCCCCACGAAACCTAACCCCCCCCCCCGCCCCTACCCCCACCTAAAATTTTTACCTCACCCCCCTATTCCTATCTCCGCCAATATCCATCGTAGACCCATCGACCCTGGGTTCATTAGAACCGGCTCGGTGAGGCCTACAATCCTGCCCCAACAGAATTCCCGAATTCCCCCTCCACAACTTTCCCCACCCAAAAATATTTTAAGATGCCCAATAGCCCCCCCACGAAACCTAACCCCCCCCCCGCCCCTACCCCCACCTAAAATTTTTACCTCACCCCCCCTAAACCTATCTCGGCCAATAAAGGTCGTGGACCCACCGAGCTTGGTATCCTCGGAACCGTCTCGGTGAGGGCTACAAATTGGCCCCGATAGAAATCCCAAATTCCCTCAAAAATTTCCCCCCTCCTAAACTTAAACTTTATTTAATTTAGCTTTATTTTACCAATTCTGTAAATTTGTAAATAGTAGATCATTTTTCGAAAAATGATGTCATAAAGAAGTTTCACTTCTTACGTGTGTACACTAATACACACACACATTTTTTTATTTTTATTTATACTCTTTATTGTACATGACTGCCTCGGTGGCGTAGTTGTATTACGGTACGGTTACAAAGCTGAGGTCTCGGGTTCGAGTCCCGGGTCGGGCAAAGTGATATTGGATTTTTCTATTCATTATCAGCCCGGAGTCAGGAATTTGTGCCCGATATGGCGATAGGCTCGCCCCCTATCACATCCTGGGACGGAACATACAAGGCGAAATGTGGGTGTCCTGGTGGCGCCTCTGCCTACCCCTTCGGGGATAAAGGCGTGAGTTTATGTTTATGTATGTTATGTATGTATTGTACATAACAAGTTACATAGGAATGAGATACAAATAAAAAATAAAATAGTACAATCGGTGACCATATCGCATTGAGCGATTTCTTCCTGGCAACCTTTGGATGAACAGGAATGTATTTAATTTTTTGAATGTATTTTTATATTTCAGCGCAAAACAGAAAATTCCTTGTCCGGAATGCAGTAATGTGTATTCTAGAAAGACCTACATGATGAACCATTACCGCCACGTACATATGAACCAGTCCAAGTATTACTGCACACAATGCGACAGGGTGAGTAATTTGTAGTCATTAAACTACAGTACAGTACAGTGCCCCTAGCCGGAACATTTTGGAGTATCGTATAGTAATTCTCGTATAGTATCGTAAACGTTTCCCGCTGTGAAATTTTAGTTCCAAATACGCTCACAATGGCGCTGTTTAAATTCCCATACAAAATTTTACTATTACTATTCTATTACGATACTGCAAAATGTTCCGGCTAGGGGCACAGACTGCCTCGGTGGCGTAGTAGTACTGCGGTGCGACTACAAAGCTGAGGTCTCGGGTTCGAATCCCGGGTCGGGAAAGTGATATTGGGTCTGTAAGTGTCATTACTTTGTTTTTCAATTATTTTATAAATAAATATTTATTTCTACAGCCTTTTCTAAACCGCACGAGATACCTCGAACACACAAAGTACAAGCACGAAGGAATTGAGAAGGAGAAGAATAAACTGTGCAGCATATGTGGCAGGGGTTTTGCTGTAAGTAGTAATATCATACATAAACTCACGCCTTTTTCCCTGAAAAGGTAGGCAGAGGTGCTACCAGGACACCCACATTTCCCCTTGTATGTTCTGTCCCACGATGTGAGGGGGCGAGCTTGTCGCCATATCGGGCGCAAATTCGCGACTCCGGGCTGATAATGAATAGAAAAATCCAATATCATTTTGCCCGACCCGGGATTCGAACCCGAGACCTCAGTGTTGCAATCTTATTGTAGTACAACTGCACCACCGAGGCAGCAAATGTACTAATATAAGGAAATTATTAGAACAACTATTCCTTATAAATTACTACTTGCTGAATGCCTCGGTGGCGTAGTTGTACTGGTAGCACCTCTGCCTACCCCTTCTGATAAAAAAGGCTCAATATGTGATCCTTTTGTGTCTACAACAAGTAGCAAATGATAAAAGCGTATGTGGTTAGTTAAATACATACATATAGTACACACATACTAGTGGCGGTACTTCCATACAAGCCCAAAAGCCCGGCTTGCCCTACTTAATACGTATATACTAAATTCTGAACGAAACCATTACATTCAATACAAAACAGTAATTACGAAACATCTACCATTTTTGAATTTACCGCGTTCGGTCGCGGCATGGCGCTCTTCAATGAAGCGCGAGCCGAAGCGCCGCCGCCCGCGCTGCGCAACGCATTTAATAAATTCATTCAATAATTTTAACTCTCACGTTGAACGTAGCTCCACGCATTTTTTAAAAGACGGTACGCGCAAAACATATATCTGCCTTCTTCTCTCTCGTGTGCTTTTACGGGGCTTTTGGCAACGCATGCTATCTCTTTCACACTGACGGGTGAAATGCTACACTCTGGCACTACGAATGTATAGCTACAGATATCTATATATAGCAATAAAGTACTAAACCAAAAGCCCAGCTTTTGACCACAGAATTATTTTGACTGAACATCGTACATTTGAAGGTCGTCATGTGTAACATTATTTGTTAACTAAATTATATTTATTGTTAATAAATTACGTTGGTTCTTTTTTAAAATTATTTAATCATTTTTGAATACAAATAATGAAGTTTTTATATTTATTTCATAAATTATAATTGCATGTTGTAATGTTTATTTTTTCGTTTACTAGCAATACTGTACGAATTACTACTAACTTCATAAGTATTTTGATATTGTGCAATTATTGTAAATAGTTCGGTTGAAGGTTAATTATTCGTTTTTTTAATGTTATTTAAACTTTTTGATACGAAAATGATTTGTATTGTTTCCTGTGATGGTTTTAATGTGATGGTGAAAGTGTTCATTGCCGTTATAAAGGTAATTTAATTCAATTATATTGAAACTGGCGCGAAAACTACGCCGAGTTTGTGCATTTCTTAAATTTGTGGTAAATCATAAGAGGCATTTTATCGGTTCAGTTTACTTAACTACGTAATTCGATTTCTAAATGCTCCCATTCATATAGGTTATTATATTGAACAGTCGTGTTACATATGCTTTTCAAGGGACACTTGTGTATTAGAATGTTTGGATTAATTCTTATGATTTCAATGAGTTTGTGGTCCTTTCAAAAGGCATGCTATTACTTGTAATTAAAATTACTTGTAAAAACTTAACCTTAATGTATTTATAACAATTTCTGTCCGCAATTTTGGTTAACTGCGTACTTGCGTAGTCAAACACGGGAGCATAGTAGCTATCGTTGTGCTAGTGTAATGCCGGGTATTAAAAGTGCTCAGTAGTTAGTGCATTAAAAAGTTACGGTTGCATGACCGCAGGCTATCTATATTTGTATTACCTAATCCTAATATTGTACAGATTGTGTGGTAGGTCTGCCGCCGCGCCGTAAATTCGATTTCGTCGTTCTTAGTATTTTTTGTCCTTCTAAATAAATATGTATTAAAACTAAAATAATATTGGGCTTGCCCTACTCCAAAACTCTAGGCACGCCACTGACACATACATACATACATACATACATACACACATACATAAACTCACGCCTTTATCCCATTTATAGATAGTTACTCTTGTGTATTTGTTTTCAGGCAACAAGAACCCTCGTCAACCATATGAGGACACACTCAGGAGAGAGACCATACGAATGTCCAAAATGCGGCCGAGGGTTCACTCAGAAACACGCCATGATCATACATTCAAAACATGTGCATGGAACACGCAAACCCTCGTGAAACTAAATAAAGAAATACCCCAACAGTCACATTTCACATTTATCATTTATGGAATATTATAGAAGTTAGAACGATATTTTATTTGAGGTTGCAATAATCTATAGGTCGTAAATCAAACTACATACATACATAAACTCACGCCTTTATCCCCGAAGGTGTAGGCAGAGGCGCCACCAGGACACCCACATTTCGCCTTATATGTTCCGTCCCATGATGTGATAGGTGGCGAGCCTATCGCCATATCGGGCGCAAATTCCTGACTCCGGACTGATAATGAATAGAAAAATCCAATATCACTTTGCCCGACCCGGGACTCGAACCCGAGACCTCAGCTTTGTAACCGTACCGTAATACAACTACGCCACCGAGGCAGTCAAACTATTATTTATCAAAATAATCTTTTATTTACCCATTTCTAGTTTATGGAACATAAGTCCAATGAACGATGTAATTTTTTAAACACGACAAATTGACCTCGTTTTTTGTATAAATAAATACACCCAACAGTCACATACATAGTCCTGACCCCACACTAAGATCAAGTCTTGCGTATCAGAAACTACGAGAGACACAAAGACCCAGAAATAAATACTTGTGAATCACAAATAAATAGGTGTTTGTATGTACCACCGCAATGTCTATTTCTCCAACAAACAGCAGTGTAAATGCACTGTTGTGTTCCGGTTTGAAGGACATTGTAGCCACAGTAACTACTGGACATATTGACACTTAACATCTTATGTGTCAAGCGAACGCAATGGAATGCTAAGCAATGCTTTGTAATTCATGGTGTCGCTACTGTCCATGAGCGTTCGTATCGCTTACCATCAGGCGAATGGCTTGCTCGTCTCACCATTGTAATAAAATAAATACACCCAACAGTATACATAGTCCTGACCCCACACTACTATCCTTGTGTTGTATAAAAACTACTATAACAGAAACAAATACCTGTTAATTATTATTATAAAGTGGTAGAGCCATGCTTTCAATCATGCAAAGGATCATACATATTATGGAAATAAATGCCCATTTTTCATACATCGTTGGGCCCCAATTGTATGACTAGTTACAATACGAAATTGATGTCTTATACTTGGTCATAAATATAGCTTTAGCCAGTGCGTGGTGGCCTGTTGGTAACGGACCAGACGCGGCTGCCTACATGTTCACGGTGGTCGCGGGTTCAAATCCCAGGGCACACCTCTGACTTTTCGGAGTTATATGTGTATTGATAGTCAATCACCACGCACCTAAACGGTGAAGGAAAACATCGTGAGGAAACCTGCATACCGTAGCGATTTTAAAGAATTTCTACAGTATGTAAAGTCCGCCAACCCGCACTAGGCCAGCGTGGTGGACTAGGCCTAACCACTCTCAATCGATTCTCTCGATTGTAGAGGAGGCCCGTGCCCAGCAGTGGGACGTATATGGGCTGATACAATAGCTTTAGCCAAACTAAATTTTAAAATAATTGACAATTGCTTTCGTGAGGTGTATGGGCTTTTTTGTATACAATAGATCCGGCAAACGAGCATGCAGGTCACCTGATGGTAAGTGGAAAAACGATGAGAAGAGGTAAAGGATATTGGGCATCCGACAATCTCACAGTAGTGTTTTAACAACAATAGCCTACGTGACTCATGTTTTTTTATTGTATTAATCAAAAAGTATCCATATTCAAAATCTAGCAATCAAAGAATTTTGTAAATCCATTCAGAATTAAACAAGTTAGAAACGTTTTAAATCTTGTAGTGGGGGTAATAAAGGGATGGAAAACAAAAATAGTGACGTCACTGTTCATTATAGGGCATTATAGTGTGCGGGTGTGAAAGAGACGGTAAGATGTCCCCACTACGCCCCCACTCTTTCATTTAAAATACTAATATTTGCCTCATGTTACAAGCTACTTAAATACTGTTTTCACAAAAATGTTTTGTTTTAATGGCACTTGTGTTTGTCTACAAAATAATACAAACATTCGATCATAGTCATCTACCCTATTCCTTTAATTTTTATAATCGGCGTCGCTCGAACACTCAAACGCCATTTAAATATTAAGTTGTACTTAACTACCGTCCTACTTCATCAGTACATTTGAGCGGGACTTGCGTATTTAAAAGTAACATAATATTTAAGTGGCGATTGGGTATTCGGCGTTAGTGAACAGCTGAGCGATGCAGCGGGTCAATGACCTCATCGTACTGTATGATAAGCGTCGTAAGATATAATAATTGGGGAATTTGGAAAATAAATGATTGCAAGTTTTTTTTGCTTTTTTTTTCATCAGTTTTCTCATCTTGCACGTGTAACATAACCACAAAAAATAAATAATTAACCCTACATCATACTTATATAAAGGCGAAAGTTTGTGTGTTTGTTGCCTCTTCACCCGCAATCGGCTGAACCAATTCTGATGAAATTAGGTATCCAGGTAGTGGAGAACCTGGGCATATATAGGCTACTTTTTGAAATATATTTGCTACTCTTTCAAACGCAGAGGGAAAAAATGGGAATGGATAGATCAGGATTGCATTCTTGAGTCATGGGACAGAATGAGGGAGGACGGGATGGGAAAAGTCGTATAGAGGACGGCAGTCGCGTTGAGTTTAAATATAAAACAGTACATACATACATAAACTCACGCCTTTATCCCCGAAGGGGTAGGCAGAGGCGCCACCAGGACACCGACATTTCGCCTTGTATGTTCCGTCCCACGATGTGATAGGTGGCGAGCCTATCGCCATATCGGGCACAAGTTCCTGACTCCGGACTGATAATGAAGAGAAAAATCCAATATCACTTTGCCCGACCCGGGACTCGAACCCGAAACCTCAGATTTGTAACCGTACCGTAAATACAACTACGCCACCGAGGCAGGCACCGAGGCAGCCGAGGCATAAAACAGTACGCGAAATAATTAGTTTAAAGTACACTGGTCTAAAAAAAATGTCTGCATCCGAGCGAAGCCGGGCCAGGCCGCTAGTTTGCACATAAAACAAGGTTATGTCCACATATATTTCACATATTTTATAAAAGTAAAATCGTAACACTATACAAATGTAAAAGAAGTTCTTTAAGCCCCATTTTCACGGGGAGTTTCTCGTCTCGAAGATACGATCGTAAGGATATAGAAAAGTTGCATCGTGTAAACGTTTGTCAGAACCTTCGATCAAATATATACTAGATACAGGGTCAGGAACAAAATCACATGCCAAAAGTGGCCGCGATTTAAACATTTGTATTTCGAACTATGAGATGTAGAAAAAAGTATTTTAATATGTACAACGTTATGTAACAATAAACTTTAATAATTTGCTATAAGATTTATTATGTCTTACAATATACATGCATTTATGATTATTTTGAAAATTTTAAAAGGCGCATTGAGCCATGTTTACGCGTTGCCGTTGGTGATGATTGAAGCATACTAAATTGAAATAGAGCCACACTTGACTTTGTGGCTCTATTTTTCGGGCCGTTTTTGAAGTGCTCACTCGACATCTAGTATATATTTGATCGAAGGTCAGAACACAATAATCTATGGCGGTTTTGTCATGCGATAATCGCATACGATTCTCGCCGCGAGAAACTCCCCGTGTAAATCGAGATTAAGAAATAATGTATCTAAGTACTTATGCAAAAGCAGGTCATAAAATAAAACAATTGTTTGTTACAATAACCTTTTATTTATCCTTTTCTATCATTTTTGGAATATGATAGAAGTTTAAACGATATTTTATTTGAGGTTGCAATAATCCATAGGTCGTAAATCAAACTATTATTTATCAAAATAATATTTTATTTACCCATTTTTATTTTATGGAACATAAGTCCAATGAACGATGTAATTTTTTAAACACGACAAATTGACCTCATTTTTTGAATAAATAAATACACCCAACAGTCACATACATAGTCCTGACCCCACGCTAAGATCGAGTCTTGTGTCGTATCAGACACTATGAGAGACTTTTTGCTCTCACAAACACCCAGACTCGACACAAATACCTGTGGACCACACAAACATTTGTTTCGGTGCGGGGATCGAACCCGCAGCTTCACGTTTCACAGCCGGCGTCTAACCGCAAAGCCACAATTTAAATGGGGTATTTATTTTTCCGATTTTCCTGGTCCATGTTGATTTCTAGCGTGTAAAACCATTGCGTACTTTTGAGTGAATCTCTTCCCGCATTTCGTGCATTCAAACGGCCGCTCTCCTGAATGGGTCCTCATGTGGTTCGTTAAAGTTTTTTTTTCCTGGAAACAAGGGAACAAATATTATTATATGTGACAGCCTCCGTGGCGCAGTTGGTTAGACGCCGGCTGTGACACGAGAGGCCGCGGGTTCGATCCCCGCACCGAGACAAATGTTTGTGAGGCCCACAAGTATTTGTCTCGGGTCTGGGTGTTTGTGAGACCGAAAGTCTCTAGTAGTTATACTCGACACAAGACTTAATAATTGATCTTAATGCGTGGTCAGGACTATGTATTTGACCGTTGGGTGTATTTATTATTATTAAAATAAATAAATTCACACATTTATTCTTAAATTTTTACACTGCCCTCGCTTTTACGTTCATGGGCAGTAGCAAAACCAAACAACACCACAAATTAAAAAGCAATTCTTGGCATTCCACTGCGCTCGCCATTATGAGACATAAGATGTTAAGTGTCAATATGTCCAGTAGTTACTGTGGCTACAATGTCCTTCAAACCGGAACACAACAGTGCATTTACACTGCTGTTTGTTGGAGAAATAGACATTGCGGTGGTACCTACCCAGGCGGCCTCTCACATATGAGACCTACCACCACCATTTTATTTTTAAAGACGCAATGGTATGCAAGACTTTAAAATACTTTTTTCGCAAAAACTAGGTATTCACTACACAAAGCGAATGAAGCGAAAGAGGTATGTATGGACCGTAGCACTTGGCGCTCAATAGTCTCTGCCTACCCCAATGGGACATAGGCGTGAGTTTATGTATGTATGTATGTCACTACACAAACTCGATGATTTAAAAAAAAATGCAAAAAATCTTGCTATTTTGCGGAATTTTAATTGCATTGTGTCTGTAACTACTAAACCACCTGGCTTCGTTTTCGGTCGCAGTCTTGATATACCCTGTATATAAAAAAGTGCTACTTACTGCAAATCCCCTGCCGCACACGTTGCAAATCTTATTTTTCTCTCTCGCTACCCCTTCGTGTTTATTTTTAGTGTGTCTTACAAACGCGGTGCGGTTGAGCATAGCCTGTTAAACAAAAAAAAAACTGTTCAACCCGCACTACGCCAGCGTGGTAGACCATATGGCCTAACCCCTCTCAATCGTGCTCTCGACTGTAGAGGAGGCTCGTGCATTGCACTATACACTAGTGATGTAACGAATGTTAGTTTTCTCACATTCGCGAATACGAATGCGAATGCGAATGTTGTCTATCAAAATTATTATTTTGAAAATTTTACATTCTTTTACTTAGATTTACTTACTAAGAATTAGAGTCAGGAGAGTTTAAATTTAGGAAACCAGAAATAGTCAACTGTGTTAATAACATATTGCCATTTAATTATCTTTAAAGTTTAAATCATAGAAACATAAAATAAATATAAGTATAGTAGAAAAAATATTTAAAATAAGACCAAAGGTTAATTATTATCAATGTAGACATTAAAACTTTGTATGTTTAAAACCAAATAAATATTGTTTTCTTAATTGTAAGGAAGAAATTGTAATTTTATTTACAAATAGGTAGGTATTTATTATTTTGTTTTCTTGAGTATGTTTATTAATTGGATTGAAAAATAATTGAAAATGAAGGTTTTAAAAATATAACATTTTGGATATTAAATGTTTAATTTTGGTTGATTATTTTTTATAACTGTAAATAGCATTTGGTTTTGTTAAAAAAATAGAAGCTATAACTTAATAAGTACAGTCAAAAGACGTACGAGACGTAGATATTATCAATCGAATCACTATACGAAAATATTAATATGTCAGTCATTTTACCACCAATTTGAAGGTTATTTTCGATTGATGTTTGTTATAAGGGATATTTTGCAGTGATCGTTAAATACTATTCAAAACTAAACATTGGAAACATAATGGTTTCTTAGATTTACGCGAATGTTACACATTGAGATAAAACTAATTTTTAGTAGTCCGCCCCGTGACCACGAAAGCTGTAAAGCAATCGAAACGTCGGGAAGTTAAAGAATGTAAAAATTAAACCAAATCACGATAAAAACCATAAAAAATAGTTTTATCTCATCGGAAACATCCCTTTTGAACACACACGCACGCGCGCTCTCACATACACACACACACACACACATACGAACGAACGCTCGCACGCACGCACGCTCGCTCGCACGTACGCACGCACGGACACTTTTTTAAAGTAGTAACATGAACTCACCGTGTTACATAAATTACAGTAATACTTGGACTGGTTCATATGTACGTGCCGGTAATGGTTCATCATGTAGGCATTTTTTGTATACTCTTTACCGCAAATCGGACATGGCACTTTCTTTTTCGCACTGAAAATAAAATACGCATTTTTCATCTATTTGACAGCCTCCGTGGCGCAGTTAGATGCCGGCTGTGAAACGAGAGGCCGCGGGTTCGATCCCCGCACTGAGGCAAATTTTTGTGTGAGCCATAAGTATTTGTTTCAGCTCTGGGTGTTTGTGAGAGCGAAGTCTTGTTCCTTATACGAGGGAAGACTCGATGTTAGTGTGGGGTCAGGACTATGTATGTGACTGTTGGGTGTATTTATTTTATTTATTTATTTTATTTATTTGACAGCCTCCGTGCCGCAGTTAGATGCCGGCTGTGAAACGAGAGGCCGCGGGTTCGATCCCCGCACCGAGACAAATGTTTGTGTGATCCTTAGATATTTGTTTCAGCTCTGGGTGTTTGTGAGAGCGAAGTCTCGTTCCTGATACGAGGGAAGACTCGATCTTAGTATGGGGCAGGACTATGTATGTGACTGTTGGGTGTATTTTGTATTGTGAGGATGAAAATTATTGAATATTTTGAAAAATATAGTATTTTTTACTAATTAACTTTATTCATGTTTCTAAACTTCCTGTTAAAATTTGAATATTTAATTAAAAATAACTCTGTATAGATTTTATACCGGGTACCCATATCGACACTGTGACTGAAAACGAAGCCAGGTGGAAGTATTAGTGACTAGACTCAATGCAACTAAAATTTTCGAAAAAAAAAAAGGGACAATTTTTTTTTTTATTTTTATTTTTCCTCTTTGGATGGTAAATACATAGTTTTCCTAAAACAATAGTGTATGCCTTTTTATTTAAAAGAAAGCCGTCACAGGACGGCTGGCAGATGTGAAACATCGACATTATTTTGTAAAAGTAATATGCAGAAAAGAACAGATTGTGATAGGAACTAAATATGTCATAATGATAAAATAAAATATTACCATTTTTTTTCTAGATAACGACTTTTTATTCAATAAACATTTATTTCCATTAAATACAAAAATTTACGAATTCATTCAAATCGTGACTACTTGATTCGTTAGTCAGTGACTTCGGTAATAGTTATATTCGATGTTGCCCCTGAGGACGGTATACATACATAATCATCACGCTTGTATCCCATAGGGGTAGGCAGAGACTATGGATCGCCACTTTGTTCGATCCTGACATACAACTTTCGCTTCATCCACTTTCATTATTCTCTTCATGCATTCTCGTATTACTGTGACAATTGGTCGATGGTAACTGAAGTATGTTACAAAAGTATTGGACATAACTATTCGATGTTTGGAGAAGTAGATAATTCTGTAATCACATCTGCATTTTGTAGACGCCTCCTTCTTTCCGCTTCACGTTGTTTCAATTTATCTCTGTTCCGCTCCCTGAATCTTTGTTGACGGCCTCTTTTTTTTTTGAAGAGCATTTAGAGACACATGAAGAGTTTGGTGTACAAGGAAAATAACCCTATCACATCTGTTGACATACGAAGGTCATACGAAGGGGTTTAATAACTGTTGTCGTAAAAAGTGGGCTAAGACACAGGATGAGAGTATGTGTGCAAAACAGAGGCGGACATGTGGAGCATGAGCTGTAATCATTTATTTTCTGTAAAAATAGCAATAAACATTATTTAGTACCAATTACTTTGATTTTTTGACCCAAGTAAAAAAATGTACGCCTAAGTGGCGTTATTTTTTGCTACTACCTGGGAGTCTTTGTTCAGTATTTCTAACAAGATTTCTTACAATACCCTAGCTTGTTATATCTTGTTGGATAGCCAATGAAACGCAGATATTTTTAAGCACATCTGCAGAATAGCTGTCATAGATATTTTTTGGAATACTTGGGAACGAAAATTTTTTTTTAATCCAATTTATTCTAATTTACAACTTCAACAGCCTCCTACGACCCAGCCCGTTCTGTAAGCTGTACTTTTAGTGTTGAGTATGATAAAGTAACTTATCCACTACACAAAAATCGCTAACACAAAACAATTTGAGGCAAAAAACCCCAAAACAAATGGGCCAATAGACAAAAAAAACGTCATTTTTTTACAAAAACTTCTAAGCGAAATATCTTGGAAACAGTTAAGTTTAGGGTACAGGGCATAGTCAAATCAGTCAGAAATTATGGGAACTACAACCTCTTAAAGGATCTAGGTCGACTTACCCTGTAACCCTGTATATACCATCATATAGCGTGGCGAGCCGTCGCCACGGCATGCGTCGCCACGCCAGTGCCCCTAGCCGGAACATTTTGAAGTATCGTATAGTAATTCTCGTATAGTAAAGTAAACGTTTCCCGCTGTGAAATTTTAGTTCCAAATACGCTCACAATGGCGCTGTTTAAATTCCCGTACAAAATTTTACTATTACTATTCTATTACGATACTGCAAAATGTTCCGGCTAGGGGTACATAAATCGGTTTTACGTGCGGCTATAGATGTTTCACATCAAAAAGTTATAGTGCGTTTGTGTTTAAATTATTATTTTAACAAAAACTAACTTTAACATTGTGTCTGCAACCACTAAAACTACCACCTGGCTTCGTTTTCGGTCGCAGTCAAGATATGCCCTGTAGATTTTATATCGATGTGTACATACGTAACATTCTTCCTCTCCTTGACATGTGCGGCGCTGCTCGTAACATGGCGATGGTACAAGGCCCGGGTATCGAACTGCAAGTCACACGGCGCGCAGTAAGCGTCCTCGGCCGCGCAAAGTTCGTGTTTCAACTTTACATGTACGCGTAAAGAGCCACGGTGCTTAAATCGTATGTCGCATGACTTACACTCGAACGTTGTGTGATGTTTTCTGTAATGTAATACATTATCTATTTTTTTTTTGTATTGTAAATCAGCCCATATACGTCCCACTGCAGGGCACGGGCCTACTCTACAAACGAGGGTACGATTGAGAGTGGTTAGGCCATATAATCCACGCTGGCCTAGTGCAGGTTGGCGGACTTGACAAACCATAATTCTTAAAAATCTATATAATATTATAAAGAGTAAAGATTTGTTTGTTTGCATTGAATAGGCTCCGAAACGACTGAACCGATTTCAAAATCTTTCACTGTTGAGAAGCTACACAGCAGGAGAGTTCTATAGCGGTAGTTTTAAAAATATTTAAGTTTTCATCTATGTTGTCACACTATGTTAAACATTAAAAGTCACCAAAAAATTCTGGGCGGCATTCATCACGTGCAATGAAGAGCGAGGATAAAAATACATACCTTATGTGTTTTTCCAATATGTCTTTGCTTTTCCAGTTTTTCCCGCAGTGATCACAAAAGAAAAGCTTGTGAAAAGCGCGGTAGTGTTTATAGAAAGCCATTCTGCTTCTAGAACGAATACAAAAAAATAAACATCAGGCAGCTTCCTATACTTCCTTTCTGTTCTTAATATATCTCTCTCTTTCTCCCACTCTTCTATACTCAGCAGATCCATTCTCAACTTGATCCAACATATTTGTCATCTATGAAAGGAGACGCGTCTGATTTCTCTCGCTTTATCCTTTTAAGTGTTATAGGCATACATACATACATCACGCCTTTTTCCCACAAGGGGTAAGCTGAGGACAGGACACCCACGTGTCGCTTTGTATTTTCCGTCCCACGATGGGATAGGGGGCGTACCTATCGCGATATCGGGCACAAATTCCTGACTCCAGGCTGATAATAAATAGAAAAATCCAATATCGCTTTGCCCAACCCGAGATTCGAATCCGAGAGCAGTATGACACGATGAAAGAAAACATAGTATTTCTATATGTGAATCTACACTAGGCCAACGAGGTGGACAAACCCCCTTAACGGTGGCCGAAAATGAGCTGATACAGATGGAAGGGAGGGACCTAGGAGGGAAAGAGTATTCGGTAATTACAATAAAAGAAGTACAAATAGTTGTACAAGTCTCACTTGAGTCGCGCGCCGCAGACGAGGCACTGCACGGCGGCGCGGTGCGCGTGCAGATGCGCGCGCGCGAGTGCGGGCGACGCGCTCGAGAACTCGCACAGCGCGCACGCGAGCCGCGGCTTCGAACCCACGCGCGTGCCGCATGTGGCGCAGCTGTACGGACCCGGGGGCTGCACATCACATCACCCCACACTCAGATACATCTTGTGTCGTATCAGAAACTAAGAGACGCTTCGGGCAATACGGCAAATGCGTTATTACATAAACATTTTAATTAATAAGCGATCTCGTCTAAGAAATTATTCAAATAATACAATAAAAATACGTCAATGTGGGCGTGTCCATAAATCTGTGATCCGATTGGTCAAATCTTTGGGATCGATGTTGATAGTTTATTAATGTCGACATTTATTCACAGTACGTTTGATAAATTACCGGAACATGCAAAGATCCAAAAATCAAGGGTTATGCTTTTTAGTTTTTAAATCTATATGTTACTCTAACCGTATCAATCGTATACAATGACATCAGTAAAAATGTCGGTACTTTGGATTGTTTACAAACATATGACGTCACTGTACATTACACGTCCATATTGCACATAATAATGTATTAGCACAATCTATAATAAGTAATAATCCCTTTTAGTAGCACTATAAATATTTTCTATATCTTTAATTTTTTTTAACTATTCGGTTTATTTAGCTGTAAGTCTTCCATGCATAAAATAAAAATAAATAAAAAATAAAATAATTTAAGCGTAGCAAGCCAATTGCTAAACATACACCTCTTATAAGAATTTACATAGTGACCTATTAGAAGAAGAATATGAATAAGTACTGTTAAAAAATATATTCTCACCTCACCGTGATATTTCTTATTATGTTCATCATATTTGCTTCTGATATTCCATCCGGCAACACATTTCACACACTTATACTTAAACTTGACAAATAATTTACTTTTCAAATCTCGCTGTCTCCAGGTTTCTATCTCATTAAAATCTATTTTAAAACTGTTCATAGCATCTTTTTTGTTCTCAATAAGAAATTTGTAATGCTTGTTTCTTAAATATTTTCTTCTAGTTTTTGCAAAGTTATATGTTTTTGGTTGTTCTGTTTCTTCTTTTGGTATCTTTATATCATCTTCGTTTGGAGAGAAGTCAGCTGTGTCATCATAATTTATTTCAATCTCTTCTTTCACTTCTATAGGTTTTTCTTCATCTGTGTGTGTTATTTCTATTGTGTCATTTGGTGTAACTGTTTTTAGGCTTGATAAACAGATTATTTCATTCTGTAATAAAAGACTTGGGTTAAATCTTTAATAGCAAAAATAAAAAGTTTTTTCTGACTGCCTAAGTCTACTACTACAATGGTACGGTTACAAAGCTGAGAATGGGGTTCGAATCCCGGGTCGGGGAAAGTGATATTGGATTTTTCAATTAATTATCAGCCCAGAGGCAAGAATTAGTGCTTGATATGGCGATAGGTACGCCCCCTATCCCATCGTGGGACGGAAAATACAAGGCGACACGTGGGTGTCCTGTCCTCAGCTTACCCCTTGTGGGAAAAAGGCGTGACGTTATGTATGTATGTATGCCTATAACACTTAAAAGGATAAAGCGAGAGAAATCAGACGCGTCTCCTTTCATAGATGACAAATATGTGGTTGACCTGGTTACCACCAGGACAACGTCTGCCTACCCCTTCACGAAAAAAGGTGTGAGGTTATGTAACGCATCTGCAACTCGGAGAAGCTGAGCCAGGCAACTATGTTTGAAGTTAAAGATACTTTATTTTCTGAAAGAAATGTACAACTGCAGAATGAGGAATTGATGCATTAAAATAATAATAATAATTTATGTATAACATTGTAAAATCTGCTTAAAATACTTACATTAATTTTATTTTTATTTATCTGCAATATTTTTTGTGTTTCAATGACTCTATTTTTAAATTGGTTCAATCGTTTGAGAGTAGCAATGCATTCCCAGCATAAATATATCTTTGAGGCAGATATCTGAAATGAAATGTTAAAAATTTACTGGTGGTATGTCTCTCATATGTGAGAGGCTACCTGGGTAGGTACCACTGCAATGTCTATTTCTCCAGCCAAACAGTAGTATAAATGCACTGTTGTGTTCTGGATTGAAGGACATTGTAGCCAGAATCACTACTGGACATAATGAGATTTAAGATCTCATGTCTAAGGATGGCGAGCGCGGTGGAATGCTAAGCATTGCCTTGTAATTCATGGAGTTTGGTTTTGCTACTGTCCATGAGCGTAGTATCGCTTACCATCAGTTCAATGGCGAGAAAGTTCGTTATTTGTCGTCAAAATTTTAATTTTTTTTTGACATTAAGGAATAACTAATATTTATAACTTAAAAGTATTTCATTGACGGTGAACAATTAAAATAACTTTAGTATTTCGGTGTCCTAGGTGTTTCAAATACGAAATTACATGAGACACGCTTTATTAAAAGGTACAAATAATTTAAAAATATATGAAGATTATTACCTTGTACGGATATACACATATTTTCAAAAAGATATCAACTAGTTCACCTAAAATGGAAAGGGCTCTATCTGAACTGAGACAACCGTGGCAATATGATAAACCGGGTTTATTAAATACTGATTGTTTCCTAGTTTTCATCGCACACATCTTTTTAATCGAATATTAACTCAATAAACAAAAAAAAATACTAAGTTTATCAATAACAAATACATACGAACCACAGACTAAGGGATACGAACTGAGAAAAACAATTCGTGAGTTTGACATTCTATGTTTTAAAATCGAGAGACAAAAGAAATTTATAACTTAAGGCCTTAATTTTTGAATAAAATACTTTTTGTCTTATAAACAAAACTAATTTCTTTATGATACGTGGGGTAAACGACATTATTTTCGGCTCCTTTCAATGATTAGTCGATAACTCACAATTTCATAAATAGCTCGATTTATTTCACAAATATATAATAGATAGCACAGCATTTAGTATAATAATTAATACTCCATTTTTTTCCACATAAAATTCTTTCTTTCATTAAAATAACAACGTGATGTCCTATTGGACTAAGTAAGAATAGTGTGCAAACATCGTTATCTCCTTACAATCGACTATAGCAATATCCCTAATCAATCAATTTACATATGACTTTATGGCTTAAGCTATTGTTTTCGTGTATTTTGTTGTTTGTCACAAAACTTATTTTTCTCAATGATTACAGTATAAATAAGTGTATTTATGACTGAATAAATGTCTATAAACCATTATGGAAGTAGTTAAAGAGGAATTTGATAAAACCGCAATATGCCACGGCTGTTTGAGTGTAAATCGTACAGTGTCCGGTTTAGGCGACTATTATAAGATCTATTACCAAGTTTTGGGCGAAAGAAACCTCGATCTTACGGATGTGAGTACATTTGTTAAGTTTATATTTTTTATTTATCATTATATATCTATCTATCTATGTATTCAGGCACTGGAAATCCACTGCTGAACATAGGCCTCCCCCAAGTATCTCCACATCGACTTGTTGTAAGCATGCATCCAGTGACTTCCTGCAACCTTAACCAGGTCGTCCGTCCACCTTGTTGGCGGGCCTCCGACACTCCGCTTGCCTGTCAATAAATAAATAAATACACCCTACAGTCACATACATAGTCCTGTCCCCACACTAAGATCGAGGGTATTAGAAACTATGAGAGATTTTTTGGTCTCGCAAACACCCAGAACAACTACAATAATTTGTATATTATGTGGCTTTGGTAATCTTTTAACAGCTGTTTACAATATTGCTTTTTTTTTTTGCTCCGTGCTTTTAGTATAAACAAGAGGTTCAGTGGTCTATTAGAAGTGAGCTGTCCTCGAGGTTCAATTCTGATATTAGACAGTCATGTTTTGGGTGTTTATCAATTTTATAAATCATATAAGTTATGCAGGACTTTCATTTGTATATGGTGTGAGGTAAGGGGTAAGCTCTCCAGTCTCCGCATCATTTATACTTTGTAACATATATTTTTTAAAGATATAAAATACTAATTCATTGGGAAAGTGCAACTGTCTTAGAACAATGTAAATTATGAATCACAATGTTAATATTAAAAAGCTTTACAACATAATATATCATAAATAAAATAAAAAATCTCGACTGCTTCGGTGGTGTAGTTGTACTACAGTATGTTTACAAAGCTGATGTCTGGGGTTTAAATCCCGGGTCGAGCAAAGTGATATTGGATTTTTCTATTAATTACCACCCCAGAGTCAGGAATTTCTGCCTGATATGGCGACAGGATCACCCCCTATTGCATTGTAAGACGGAACACACAAGGTGAAATGTAGGTGTCCTGGTAGCGCCTCTGCCCACCTCTTCTGGGATAAAGGCGTAATGTTTACGTATTAAGTACGTATTAAATGAAAATATATATTTATTTCCTTTATGTTTAATTTACAGAGGGCTAATGTGGTTCTATGCTGGGAATGTAAAGCCATATTGAAGAAATTCAAGACATTTCAACAAAAAATCCAACACGCTCAGGATATGTTAGCAGAAGCATACTTGGATTGGGTGAGTAAAAAGTTATTATATAACATATTATAAGCGTATGATTACAACGCTGAGATCTCAGGTTTGAACCCCAGGTTGAGCAAAATGATTATGAATTTGTGCCCGATATGGCGATAGACTCATCCCCTATCACATTGTGGGTACACACAAGGCAAAACATGGGTGTCCTGGTAGCACCTCTGCCTACCCCTTCTGTGAAAAAGGTGTGAGTTTATGTAAGTATGCACAAGCATGCTCTAGAACTCGCTGCTTATCAAGTAAGAAAGGTCACATTTAGTGGTCACCACATGGTAGACAAGTAAATGAGTGTGCCTACACTGCTGTTCATTAGAGAAATAGACATTGCGGTGGTACCTACCCAGGCAGCCTCTCACATATGAGAGACCTACCTCCAGTAAAATCTGCCAACACGCGTAAAGACAGTGTGATGGACTCTGTTTCTAATTTTAGAGTGTAAAAATTCTGTCCTCAGTCCTGAACAGTGGCTATTTATACACATTTTGTTACAGAAAAGCCAAGATGACATCTTCACTCTATCAACCCTTGGAACAGTAAAAAAAGACAATTACGACCTGGCAATAGACGTGGACTATCAAGACGCATCCCTCTTCATAACCGAAATAGAATACCCAGAGGTTAAAGAAGAAGAAGAACTAGTAGTAACTCCAGAGGTTTTAACAAATTCTGAAGAAGTAAAAGATGAAAGCGATCAGAAATGTGAACAATACTCAGAATCCGATGAAGTTGCTGATACAGAATACACACGTCCTGTAGTTAAAAGAACTAAAAAGAAGGAGACACATAGCACGGTTAGACAACAATCTATTAGAGTTTATGAGAAATATGCTATGGTTTCCAAAGGAGAGAAAATAAATATGGAGGATTTGACGAAATATTACGTCAAAGTTCATTTGAGTGAGAAAGAGATGGAAGATCTAATGGAGAAAAGAGATAGAAGAGAGTGTAGTTTTCTTAAGATGCCGTACCAGTGTATGCATTGTAATTTAGGTTACAAAAGGCTGACGGATTTTAACAGGCATAACCAGTTTAATCATTGCACAGTGAGTTTTATTGTCTGTATACTACATCTAGTTATTTTATTGACTACATTGTATCATTAATGTTAATTATATTTATGGGATTTTTGATTAAGTTAATTATATTTGGTTAGATGCCGGCTGTAAAACGAGAAGCCGTGGGTACGATCCCCGCAGTATTTTTTTCGGGTCTAGTTATTTTTGATCTTAAAAAATCTCCTAATTCCTGATACCCAGAACACAACACTGGACCTTAGTTTGGGGTTAGGACTACTTATGTGGGTGTATATTTAAGGCTGTCAAGATTAAATTTATATCATCAACTCCAAATAAATACAACCCATTCTGTTTTTAGTACGATAAACCTGTCCGCTGTCTAGAGTGCAACAAGAAACAGCCGTCCCTGGTTAAAATGGAGAAGCACTGGGCTCGCCACACGCGCATGTTCAGGTGCCTACAATGCTACGAGCTGTGTCGATCCTTGGGAGAGCTGAAGAAACACATTAATAGGGCCCATACGTCCGTGTATACCTGCAAGGCTTGTAACGTGGCTTATAGGTGAGTGTTTTATTTAATTTTCAATTAAAAGTACTTAGTACTGTAGTTATTTAAAATTTCTGTAGGAATAGTCAGGGGATATTAGAATATTACAAAAAACTGTCAAAAAACAAGTATTGATGATTTTACTAGGAAAGGGATGAGTCGAAATAAAAAACTAACGTAAGGTGACCTGGCAATGCTTCCCAGTGGGAGAGTGAGATTGTGAGAGGCCCAATACTGCTTGCCTCCTCCGATCCTTTCATTTTCCTAGCCGAAGATTGCCGAAGATCTAATGACTGAAACCTTTTCCGTGCCTTCTATTCCTATTACCCCTCATATTTTGTGGGAGCGGCATCGTGGCTATGTTCCAAGTCTTGTAAATGTTTACAAGACTTGTACATGAGAGCTATTTGCTCGTTTGCCGGATTTATGCAATAAAAATATGTGGTGGAACCATAATCTAATGTAGTCATGTATAACGAAGTGTAGTCATATGAAACGGAACATAAATAATTTTAACTTCGTAACTGTATAATGTGCGTGTAGTGAGATAACATTTATGTTACTATATTTTACGGAAAATAATGTGTACTTTAACCACAGATCACTCCCAATAGATACCGCATTACGATAGTTTTGTTTTGAACTGAAAACGCCAACGAAGGGAACGGTGCGGGGCAGTGGGCGGGTTGCAGCGTTGTCACGTGGACTTCGATTGAGAGATGAGGCTTGTCGATAAATAAAATAAAAAGTATCGATAGTTCGATTTGCCAGTAAGTTTAACGTGTTATGACCGCTTTTATAACTTGATTATCAACTTGTTGAATGTTTTATAATATGTTTTCATTGGCCTGATCTAATAAATTATACCAATCGCTAACACGAATAAAGTAGGATTAAGATTTATACTTTAGTATGTAACGGTTTTATTTCCATTATTCGCCGTTAATTTTTGTATACCATAATGCCGAAACACCCGAATTAAGTGTTGGGTTAAAAGATCAGATAAAAATATGAAATATTAAATGATTAAACCTCACGCCGTAAAGGGCTACAATAACTTATTCTGTTTCTTGAATTCCGACGGCGGCTATAATAGATGGTAGGTAATATCGGCAAGTGACAATGAAACCCACTTGACGAATTATATATGTTTTTGGGATGTTGAAATTAGTGCAACGGCTTGTACTACTCATTCTCAATAAATTTAGTATACTAATAGTTATGTTAAATACCTTCCCATGATATTTGACAAAAGGCGGTTCTAACGCCACGCATCAAGCACGAATTTCTAAAATTACGTTCTTAGTAATTAAGCAGAAAACCCCAATATCACTTATATCAGTCAAAATAAAAATGAATGTATTAAAACACATAGTCAGTAGATACTTGATTCGAGAAATAGGACCCGAAATACCATCAGACGAATACGCTTAAACGAGCTTCATCTCAAGGCTATAAATGTTACTCTTGGATGCTGGACAAAATCAATATAAAATTATAATATTATTTGATAATCATATTATTCTATCCACACAGAACTGCGAAATTATGAATTTTTAAATAAATAAAAATGTACCAGAATTGGTAAATATTCTGTCGGTACAGAAGTAAACGACGACGATTTTTTATTGGGAAAAAACATTCTTGGGTAAAATGTCGTGAACAAATTACGCTATTTTTTGTAGGCCACCAATCGTCACCTCGACATGTTGCATCTACCCATATTTTTAACTTCCGGGACATGTGGGGAATCTAAAATAAAAATGGTATTATTCAAACATAATGTTATATACTAACCCACAGTTTTTACCCGACGATAGCAAAGCAAGAAGAAACAGAAAAGTACAATTATTGAAAAAGTACCTAGTTAAAAACTTGACCTTTTTCAAATTACATTAAATGACGTCGTCATGGTGATTTGCAATTTTTATTTAAATCAATATACATTCATATGTCACGACATTGTCATTTAATCAAATTATTTTACATTAATGTTTTAAAATATCGATATTGCTTGGAATTATATTATAGACATGCGTCAAGCACTAGAAGAACGCGTGATTTCACCAGAAAAAGATGGCTTATTATGGTTATTGCTATGCGAAAAAGAGACGGCTAATTTTCGATTCAAACTCGACTGTTTGACATCGATACAATAACCAGTATAAATTGAGCTCGCTCGTGAACAAATTAATTTAAAGAATATTAGTTACCGATGAAAAGTTATTCCGTTTTTTTGGATACTTGAATTTTTTTGAGTTTTTTTCCGCACCATTTTATTGAGCAAGTCATTTTTAACTGTAATATGATATTTCTAAAACTTAATTTTCGCTAACGCTCAACGATATGTGCGGGTCCACTACTTGGATGACACTGATGACGCGACATTTGGAATCGGTTTATATCAGTCCGATAGCTTATACGTGTGGCGCGCAACCGCTGCCTTGCATTAGGTATCTAGTGGGAGTGATCTGTGACTTTAACCAAGATATGAAAGTATAAAATGTAAACAAACGACGACTGCAAACTTTTCGACAAAAATATTTCAATGAAATAATTACGATCTTGTGGCGCGCTAAATTTGTGAGCATAAAAAAAATGTGTTCAATATGTGCTGATTCAAAGAGTCCATTGAGTTTATTTTGCTCTTCAATAAAACGTTGACCTATTGGTGGAATTTGTAAATGTTTAAGCCTGTTATAATTCTGTCATAATTTTATCAAGTGCTTCTTATTCTCTTATGATGGGTTATTTACAAAAACACGCGTAACTTTGGCTCTAGTCAATTTTACACTGATTACTCTAGTTTCGTGGGTGCGTTTACGTATCACGTGAAATTGAAACCTCCAAGAAGAAAACCTTTCTCACCAGCGTCATTCCAGCCATGACCCAGTAAAACCATTTTTCTTTTAAAGCTCTGATATATCACCGAAAACGCATACAAGAAAATACGGCACGAAAACCAGATACACGTCAGAAACGCGCAGAGAATGCTTGGAAAATATTAAAAATGGAGTCTTAACCCAACGACAAGCGGCTAGAGAATACAGCATACCTAGAAGCACTATTAAAAATAAACTGAATGAGAAACACACTAAAGAGGTCGGTAGGCCACGAGTCAAAGACCTAGAGAAGAAAACTCAGCCAGCTGGTATGAAAGATAAAATAATGAATGATAAGGTTTCAAGTTCACGGGAGTCGTCAACAGAACCGAGATCGTCGTGGATCGAGATTTCTGATGATGCAATGTCGATAGAAAGCGAGGATTTTGAAGATTACAATGATCATTATATTATTGTTGTGAAATGAGACAAAATATTGGCAAGAATGACTAAAAAATAACTATGAAATGCAAATCTATAAAGCAAGTATCGATAAAGAAAAAAAAAATGTTGGCAACCAGGAAAGAATTTCAAGTAATATTATAGAAGTATGAAACAAATTGATATCCATTTTCCATTCGATGGGTTATGAAAACCACAATAGACGAATTTTGTCACTGAATAGAGCAGTTGATTTTTTAATTTAATCCAGAAGAATCCTCTATTGCCATGTGGATTCGTTATCTAATATGAGTTTACAGTTTAAGTAAGAAGACTGTTTGTATGTAAGAAGTAAAAGTTTTAAAACTATTATTAGAATTGGGGAAGATGAAACTTAAAAATGGAATAGAAAACGCAGGCGTAGCCGCGGGTAGAATGTAGTATAAAATATTATCGGTTACTATGAATTGCCTATATGACAAATTTAATGTTTATTTAGAAATCTTTATTTATTTTTATTGTATGTTTTGTGTATTTAACTTACGGTATTGGCATGTTTCCAATTATTAAGTTAATGAAATTAATATAAAAGATTCAGGAAGATTTTAATTTCAAATAAAATCACACTCCTATCATCCGGAAATTTTCTTTTATTTTATACCTTAAAAAGATATCATAGATGTTTAGTAATACATAATGTAGCGTTTAGTAGTAGCAAACCAAAAGCACAAATTAAATGTAGATTGTCACCCACACTTTTAACCATTTTAAATTAAGCTAAAATCCGACACTAGAGTTAGGTGGCACAAAGTTAGACTTTTTAGTATTATATAAATTGCGTAGGTCCGGCAAGTAACTCGCCAGGTGATAAGTAATACCGCACATAAACATATACAACACTTGAATCATAATTCATAATTAAGGAAAAGAAAAAGATGGAAGCAAAAGAGTATTGGCGTACCCTTTTTTTTTTTTTTTTTTTGGTATCGGGTTGGAAAATCCTCATGGACATCCTCCGCCCTGGGGAGGCGCGGAGGGGACTGTCAGACTCTTACTGACTAAAAACCAACCCGTGTTCCTCTCGTACCCGTGTGTCGGTACAGCTCATTCCCACTGTAGTCATAGGGTACATTTCATATCTTCGTATCTTGGATATGCTGTAATCTTATATAACGTATTGTAAACGAAGACAGTTAGTGTTGCTGAAGGATTTTCTTCCGCCGTTTCTTCTTCACAGCTACAACACGTCCCGAAGCGGTGGTAGCAGTAATTAACGATTCAAAAGATCTTGTAAAAGACTATTTGAATAAAGAATATTTTGATATTTGTATAGTAGTTTCTTAGATTTACGCGAATGTTACACATTGAAATAAAACTAATTTTTCGCGATAAAATCCGTAAAAAATAGTTTTGATTTTTGTAGTAAAATGCAACAGAACTTTAAAGAATTATGGATAATATGGTTCATATTTTATAACACTACGTTAGTCATACAGTTTTTTAAATAACCACATAATAATTATAAATTGGCTACATTAACATAAAGTCGTATAACCATAACGTAACGTAGTCCTATATAACTTAATGTAGTCGACTACAACAAAACTAAAAATAATTATATATTTACTACATTCGATCCCCTACTAACCTTTTAAGCCAACCACGCATATCGAGTATTATAAGTTTAACATGACTTGTATGTATCTGGTTCATCACAACTCCTAAACCAATTCCGATGTAGTTTTCTTTTAGTATAAATATATGTTTTGATAATTGTTTCCAGCACACTACGCGAGTTCAGTGTGCACTACAGGAACGACCATCAGCGGATGTATTGCGATCACTGTGGGAAGGCTTTCTTCAAGAAGAGGCTTCTGGAAGGGCATATCAGGTGAGATCTAAAGGTCACAGTCAAGATATAAAACGGTTTGCCATCCCACGTGTTCCTTCCTATAATCCTGGGTCCTTCCGCCGTAGCGTGGAGGCATCTCAGCGGGCCGGCATGATTGTATCGAATGGTATGAGACTACCGTCTGATACCATTCGATACTCTATCTGGACGGCATTAGCACTTACCACCATGTGCAATGCAGTCACTGTGCCGTGCCAGAATAAAAATAATAATAACATAAACTTAAACGGAAAAAAACATATTTCAAATTAATCATATCTGGAATCGAATTTACTAATGGAACAGACTTAAAGGAAAACTGTTTATATAAAAAAACGCGACATTTAAAAAAGACTTGGCTCGTGAGTAATTTTTTGTGAGTGCTCTTTACTCGTAAAAATTCAATTCGCAGATTTCGAACGTTAGTCAATGCTTTACACGTGCACAAAAATATATTTACGTAAAGTCTTTGTGTTAAGCATCATTTACACAGAGAAAGTTTCTCGCAGTTAGAATTATCGCATGACATAACCGCCATAGATGATCGTGTTCTGACAAACGTTTACACGATGCAACTTTTTTTATACTTACGATAATAGTATCTTCGAGGCGAGAAACTCTCCGTATAAATAGGGCTTTTTTATTGTTACTAATAAGTATACATATTTATTTTATTTTCTTTATTAGGGAAAAAAAACGTTATTACAATCAATACATGCTAATAGCACACTAATAGTCTAAAGCTTAACTATTTAATTTACAGTAATAACCACGACATAGAACGTGGTGGCCTGTTGGTAACGGACCAGACGCGGCTGCCTACATGTTCACGGTGGTCGCGGGTCCAAATCCCAGGGCACACCTCTGACTTTTCGGAGTTATGTGTGTATTGATAGTCAATCACCACGCACTTTAACGGTGAAGGAAAACATCCTGAGGAAACCTGCATACCGTAGCGATTTTAAAGAATTTCTACGGTATGTAAGTCCGCCAACACGCACTAGGCCAGCGTGGTGGACTATATGGCCTAACCACTCTCAATCGATTCTCTCGATTGTAGAGTAGGCCCGTGCCCAGCAGTGGGATGTATATGGGCTGATACAGATAGATATAGATAGAACCACGACATTTTGATATATTGTGATTACTATGTGTGTCCAAATTTTATATGTGTTTATTTTGTATGTGTTTACTGGGTCAAGAATTTGATTATCTTCATTTATTATAACTAATTTTGATTAAAATTAGCAACCATGTATACTTGGTTCGTGCGAAACCACTCTTACCACTTAGCAATAATAACCTTTTTACTCCAATTCAATACTGAATAAATGCACCAAAAATATACACGTGTTATCAACCAGACGCAACCACATGCCAGCGTACTGTGTGGTGTGCAACCGGTCCTACCAGCAGTACCACGTGTTAGAGAACCACCTGCGGACATACCACCCCCATCTCATGCGAGGCGCGGCCAACACCGAGGCGTCTTACTGCGTGGAATGCGACAAACAGTATAGCAGTGTTTATAAGTACAAGCGACACATACTGCAGTCGGCGAGGCACACGCCGCAGAAGAGGGTCCGGTGAGTAAATATGAAATGAAATTAAATTCGTTTATTGGTCACGTAAGCCTCCGTGGCGCAGTTGGTTTGACGCCGCCTGTGAAACGAGAGGCCGCGGGTTCGATCCCCGCACCGAAACAAATATTTGTGTGATCCACAGGTATTTGTTTCGGGTCTGGGTGTTTGTGAGACCGAAAAGTCTCTCGTAGCTTCTGATACCCACGACACAAGACTCGATCTTAGTGTGGGGTCAGGACTATGTATGTGACTGTTGGGTGTATTATTAAATGCGATTTTCGATTTTCGTAGGCAATTAAATAGCTCTTATGACAAGTCAATACACATAGTACTTATTTTCTATTTACAAGATATTCGTTGTAATTTTTATATTAATTTTATTATATTAAGTATTATATTACTTATTAGTATTTTAAGGTATTTTATTACTCTTTATTATATTACTAGCCTCGGTGGCGCAGTTGTACTACGATACGATTAAAGCTGAGGTCTCGGGTTCGAGTCCCGGGTCGGGCAAAGTGATTTTGGATTTTTCTATTCATTATCAATCAGTCAGGAATTTGTGACCGATATGGCGATAGGCTCGTCCTCTATCACATCGTGGGACGGAATACAAGGCGAAATGTAGGTGTCCTGGTGGCGCCTCTGCCTACCCCTAATGAGAAAAAGGCGTGAGTTTATGTATGTATGTATTATATTACTAGCTTCTGACCGCAAACTTCGTCTGCGTGATTAACTTTATTTGGAATTTCCCATCCCGTCCCGTTATGTCCCGCCCATCCCGTCTCATTCTCACTTAAGACAAGTAATCCAGTCCCATCCCATCACTTTGAAAAAAAAAAGTAAAAGTGAGTTTATGTATGTCTAATTATTTTTGTTCCACAGGGTCCCGTGTCCCGACTGCGGCAAAGTGTTCACTCGGACAACATACATGAACAACCACTACCGTCTGATCCACGTGAAGGACACCAAGCACCAGTGCGAGCTATGCAGTAAGGTACCATATGTCTGTCTCTTTCCATTGTCTGTCCTTGTCTTTACTGCACCTTCTTTTCTTCGTCGATAGATGGCGCTGATCTCGAGTAATTCTGAATCAGCCCATCGATAGATGGCGCTCTTCTCGAAAAATTCTCAGCCCATATACGTCCCGCTGCAGGACACGGGCCTCTACAATCGAGAGTACGATTGAGAGGGGTTAGTACACTCCACCACGCTGGCCTAGTGCAAGGACTTTACATACTATAAAAATTGCCATGCTTCTAGTATACAGAGCCATTTATGTTTGTCATGTATTGGCAGTGGCGAAATTAGGAACTACAAGTTAAAGAAAATTTATTTATTTAACTAAAAGAAACTGTCTACGGCTATTTTATCAAAGGGAGACAGCGGAGCGCAAATTATGCTCTTTTTCATTTTTAATAAATTTCTGTATGTTCTGGTTAGGATAATGTCACAATTTTTAATCATTGTATTGTCACCGGTCTTTCACAAGCATGCAAAATTTCAAGTCAATCCGACGTTTTGAACTGCTCGAAAATGGATTTCAAAGATTCCATTGCATACATACAGGCGAAGCTAATAAAAGCGTGTTAAAAATGTCTGCTGAACACATTGTTTGGCATTATTTGAATGCCTTCGTAGCGCATTTGGTAAGTCGCCGGCTGTGAAACGCGAGGCCTCTACGATCCCAGACAAATGTTTGTGTGATCCACAGGTATTTGTTTCGGGTCTGGGTGTTTGTGACTAGTCTGTCGTAGTTTCTGATACACAATACTCGATGTTAATGTGGGGTCAGGACTATGTATGTGACTGTTGGATTATGTATTTATTTATCATGCAAAATAATAAATAAATACACCCAACAGTCACATACATAGTCCTGACCCCACATTAAGATCAATTAAGTCTTGTGTCGTGTATCAGAAACTACGAGAGACTTTTCGGTCTTACAAACACCCAGACTCGAGAAAAAAATTCTGGACCTCACAAACATTTGTTCCAGTGCGGGGATCGAACCCGCGGCCTATCGTTTCACAGCCGGCGTCTAACCAACTGCGCCACGGAGGCTGTCAAAAATATCACGGAATGGGCTATCATGAAGTAAAATATTCTTGTTTCAGTTCTTCGCGACAGGCTACGCTATGAGGAAACACAAACAATATGTCCACGAGAAGAAAACGATGCCCAAAGACAAAATATGCGACCTGTGTGGACGGGGGTTCAGTGTGAGTAACATCATTATTGTATTTCGTACGTGTTTATATTAAAAAATATATTTTCTTAGTCCAATTATAAATATACAGGATGGTGGAAACATGAAACATGTACCTTGATAACGATATTAATATAATCACCCTGTAGGTATTGAATTTTGATGGGAAGGCTTTTTTATTGCGATTGCGACGAGCATTGATCGCCTGATGGTGAGCGATACGACCGCTCATGGACAGCGGCAAAACCAAACACCATGGATTACAAAGCAATGCTTGGCATTCCACTGCGCTCGCCATCCTGAGACATAAGATGTTAAGTCTCATTATGTCCAGTAGTTACTCTACAATGTCCTTCAAACCGGAACACAACAGTGCATTTACACTGCTGTTTGAAGAAATAGACATTGCGGTGTTACCTACCCAGATTCTTACATATGAGAGATCTACCACCGAGCCATACTAATTCCAATAAAGCTATTTGTAATTTGTAACTTATATTTATCTTCAACAGACAAACAGAATATTGAACAACCATCGTCGGACACACACAGGAGAAAGGCCTTTCAAATGTCCGCACTGCGGCGCCACGTTCGTACAATGCACGGCTCTGCACACACATCTCAAAACACAGCACAAAAACGTAGAACCTACTATAATGGCTGAATAAAACCCGCACTAGGCTGCAATATGGCCTAACCCTTCTCAATGGAACTCTCGATCTTACATCGATGGCTGAATAAATGAAGACCAACCCGCACTAGGATGCAATGTGGCCTAACCCCTCTCAATCGAACTCTCGATCTTACAATGATGGCTGATTAAATGAAGACCAATCCGCATTAGGCAGTAGGATGGCCTAACCCTTCTCAACTTTCATATCGACTATGATGGTTGAATAATGAAACCCGCACTAGGCTGCAATATGGCTTAACCTCTCTCAATCGACCTCTTGAATTTACATGAAAATAAATGAATACACTCCAGCCACACACATAGTCCTGAGCCCACACTAATATCGAGTCTTGTGTTATGTATGAGAAACTACGAGAGACTTTTCGGTCTCACAAACACCCAGACCCGAAACAAATACCTGTGGATCACACAAAACATTTTTCTCGGTGCGAGCATCGAACCCACGGCCTCTCGTTTCACAGCCGGCGTCTAACTGAAGACTAAGACTGTCAGCCAAACCACACTAGGCCAGCGTAGCAACAGCCTAATCCCTTTCAATCGAACTGTCGACCTAAATTAATTTTGAGTGAGATAAAAGATCTTAATGTTAATGTACTTAATTTACAAATGGAATGACAAATATCAAAATAAACTTTAACGTATAGGTATAAGGTTCATTTTGCATTACCAATAGAAATTTTAACTTTTTTTATATACATGTTAAAAATGTTTTTATTTGTACTTATTGCATAATTTCATGACTGATTATTTATTATTGCTTCTAAAATGTTAAAAGCCTTTATTTATCACAATCCTCGGACAAAAAAGATTGTAAACTACAGAATTATTTTATACAAAAGCTATTAAAAGCATAATACTTGTGATGTTATCTTTGTAATAATAAAGATGAACCCTCAGATATTTTTTGTATTTATCACAACCCACGAGACTTCGTTAATTAAATACTAACATCCGAGACAAATATTTCTAATTTAAGAATGATGTATCAGAAGTGCGAGAATATCGGACCCGATAAAAAATCTCTGTTAGATACAGTCAATAAAAATCCCTATTAGGCGGGCCGCATGCTCGTCTGCCTGCGAAGGCTAAAAAACGTGTGAACAGCTCCATAAATATCTTATACCCGATATTTTATCGGAACCGACATCCGACAAACGAGAACAGAAAATATAATATTTAATGTCTTTTTGTACGAGTAATAAAAAATCAAATAATTCAACTCCATAGTTTATTCCATTAAAAATACAATTATTATTATTCAGCCTTATGATAATATAATTAATTTATAACTAAATTATTTTAATGTATTAACAATTTACATTCGATAGTGCATATTTTTGGACCAATACTAAAACGTTCGACATTGAATGCTGTCTCTTTCACTCTTATACCATTTAACATTGAGTAGAAAGAGATGAAACATCTGTTAGACTGTGGGTAGTTTGTAAATAAGGCGTTATTAAAAAATGTTCTTGGTAGGCCACATACGTTCCTTTAACGTTTAAGACACTTATTTTATTATAAAAAATATGTTTAAAAACCTTGTAGTGTCGGTCGAACAATAAGCACTTCAGAAGCCTATTATGTACAATATGTATAAATAAATCATTGGAAACCATTTGCATCAACGAAACTAAGCAGAATTTCGACTAAACAGATTTTAAATAATGTCAAATTCAGATATTTATTACATTGTATAGCTGGGTTCGCAGAAACATAATAATTATGTACATCCACCAGTGACGTACCTAGTCCTGACCCCACACTGCAAAACAAATCTTGTGTTGTGGGTATCAGAAACTACGAGGCATTTTTCACATATACCCACACCCGAAGCAATTGCCTGTAGATCACACAAAGTTTTGTGTCGGTGCGAGATCGGTCTCTCGTTTCATGGCCGGCGACTAACCAATCATCCGCGGAGGCTGTTAAGTCACACTGCAGAAATGTAAGTACAGCTAAAAGAAATAATTTTATTAAGATGACAGCTTCACAAAAATATAACATGTTAATACATGGTTCTTGGGTTCCTTTAGTTTTAGAACTAATCCATCTTCTGCGTGAAAGGTTCTAGGTTCTGTCTGAATTCTTTAATAATTAATGTAAATGATTAAAAGCTTTTTTAACCTCAGTTTAGTCAAAATTGAAATTAGTTTGTTGATGCAAACGCCTTCAATGTAGTAGGTACATATTTCATCAGTAAAACTGATACCTTGTATCGACAATGGAGTCTTTTGGCAATCCTTTTAACCTTCACTAAGGCTTAAACTAAATTAATATTGTAGATTTTTTTGTTGATAAAAAATAGTCTTTGTGGTGAAATAAAACAATTTTTTACGGATTTATCGCGAGTTATATTTTTACATTTTTAACTTCCCGACGCGACGTATTTGTCGTACAATTTTCGTGTTCACGGGGTGGACGTACACGAAACGTCGAGAAATTAAAATATGTAAAAAGAAACCAAATCCGCGATAATATCCGTAAAAAATTGTTTTATTTAAATGTGTAACATTCGCGTTAATCTAAGAAACCAATCATCTTGGTTACAAGTTAGACAATAAATTAAATAAATTCTATATTTGTAAAATTGAACAGAAATGAAAATAAATTGACCATCAATTAAAAACTAAAAAGATTTAAGTTCCTTGCTTTATAGAACAGTTTTTCACTTAAGTATTAGTTAGATGCCTTCAAATTTTACAGTCATCTTTTAAAACTATCCACAATCATATTTTGAACAAAATATTTTATACAACACTCATTCAATAATTGTTTTTTTATAAACCACTATATTTAAAAAGGTAGTCAATGAATTTATCACTTGAAAACCCAAAATAAGCACAATATTGGAGCCAGCCAATTGTATTAAATAGCCTGTTTAACATTATGAATAACTCCATTGCCTCCACAACTAATATATTCTATTAATAATTAACATTTGTAGTTTATTGTGGCGGAGTGTTAGGACTCGGGGCAGTCTCCGACCTTCTATCTTACAACATGAACAATTGTAAAGTTTCCCTGTCATTCATTGAATAAAATATAAGTTTGTGTTATGAAATGCAATGGACAGGCAACTATGAAATTATAAGGAAAAGAGAATTAAAGAAAAATTTAACTAAACATAGTTATAAACATAGTATCTGTTAGAAACATTTCTCATGCCATTTGTTCAAGGCTACAGAAGGGTTAATGTAAATAATAAGTCATATGATCTTGTCGGACATTAAAAAATATTTTGATTTGAAATATCTATAAAACAATTCAATTAATTCAACAATGCTTTTTGTATAATTAGCCTACATGTAGTAGGATTGAAATCGATTAAAAACAATTTCAAAATCTCTCCCATACTTATTAAATATCAACATGATTTCTATCACAGAATGACTTGGTTTACTTTAATAAGCTTCCATGATCAGACACCAACATTAAAAGGAAAAGATGTATCGGCTTTAACAAACAAAACAATGAATAAATCGCATGTCCATTACATTTCAAACATAATTGGTACATATATAACAAAAATGAAACATAGTTATATGGCTTAACCAAACGAAACAACCAATTCTTGCTTTATAATATGCTTAGTACTGAAGTGACTGAATATGAGACTTATATTGGCCTTAGTTATAGACATATTTAAAACCTATTTTAGTTAATGAATGTTTTGTCCCTTTCAAATGACTAAGGAATTAAGTTTAGGTGAAGAAGACAAAACATTTGATAACTAAAATAGGTTTTACATCTGTCTATGAATAAGGCTGTATGAGATATAGTTACACTAAATGAGGCACACAAATATTGTGTTATGTGATGACTTTTTATTACAGCTATCATACATGTGTTATTTGCAAACATGATATGTGCGAGCCGCACTCACATATCGCTTCAGGTGTCCATGTATAGATATTAGATAATAGACTTTCGACAGATGCGACACAATGGAAAACAATTGGAGAACAATGGAGAATGTCACATCAATTTTTATTGGGAGCCTAATATGAGCTTTTTGGACAACGGAAGGGATAATGTAACTATCTTGTGACATGAGTCCAAACATATTGATATAATAGCATAACATTTTTTTTCATAGCAACAAAACCATTATCAATCCGGTCACTTCAATACAAAGCAACATGTACATTCCAATACATCCAATCAGAATCTGCAATTCTCTACTAAAATTTGTAGATCAAACTTGTGATAGTTTGCCGTGCCCCCCTGCCTCCACCACAACACAGATCTAGTACGAAACAGGCGGGACTTGAGGCATCATTGTCGTGTAAACGCATTGGTTCTCTATCGGTTTCATCGGTTGCATTTGCTGATGCTGTGGCATTACATGCTGTATCTGCTGCATCTGAGGTTGTTGGGGCGGCTCAGGGGGCTTTTTATTCTTCTTCTCACACTTCTTAAACTTAATACCTAACTTATTTAATAATATTAACCTGAGCGACTCTTTCCCGCCTCTGTAATTTAATTCGAGTTTCGCCGCGGCAAGGATCTTACCTAGCGTAGGAACCTCTTTCCTCATCGAGTAACCGTTCACAATACTCCTCAACGCGCACAATTGGAAGTAATCTAGTTGCACTTTAGTTTTTCTCACCCGTTTTTTCTTGGGACCAGTCATTTTTGTCTGTGTCGCTTCGGCTCGCAAACCGTCCCGTTTTATCCTCTTTATGGTGCTCTCAGACAGCCCCGTCGCCGCACACGCACGTTTAACAACATTCTCCACTGGAAACGCATAGCCTCTGTTCTGTTTTTCGCTCTCAAAAAACTTTATAACTTTGAAAATAATTTCGCGAGCTTGTCCGTCTATCGCCTCCTTTTTCTTCTTCTCAAGCTTCGGTTTGATCTCGTCTGGCGCCGGGGGCTGCTCTGGCGGAGGGTTGATGTGGTTCTGCGGCTCCGGCGGCGGCTGCTGAGGCTGTGGGGGCGGCTGTAACACCGGCAATTGATGCACTGGTATAGAAGTAACTATCGGGACTTCGTACACATTTATATTCATTTTCTTACACTATATACGTAATATACGTTGAGTAAACTCGTAAACTATTAACTTCAGGTATAATATGTATTGCTTTTTTTACGTTGTTTGGTGTAAAATATATGTTTATTTACGTAAAAATACACAATAGAAAACAAATAGGCGAATACAATCGCCATTTGTTACCATAGAGTTGTGTTTGTTTACTGTTTTGTGGCTAAGGAACCACATTCATACGTCCTTAGGAGTTTACGACACATTAAAACTTGTCATTCCGTAAAATATAAAATTATTTAGCTGCTTGTCGAAAGCAAACCTTAATTTAATTAAATTTAATTTTTATATATTATTTGAATCAACAAATTAATGCAGTGTCTCGTCATAACTTATAACTATTAAACTATTGGTTCGGACCAACCATAAAGATAAATGGTGATTAGATAATGTTATATACTTGCTTACTTATTATTATTTATTATTTTAGGTATGTAAATGAATAAAACAATTGTATTTTTATAAGCGTATATATTTCAGCAAATAAGTCTTATCTAGCAGTTTAAACCTTAGTCTTTTAATACTTTCTATCGCTGCCAGATAAAAATATAGCTTAAAATTAATAATCTTGTAGTCTCCAACTCGACTTGTAGTCTTTAGACTTCAACGGTCGCGCTTATCATGCACGGCTCTGACGTGCGACGTTAGCGCCGTGTGCTGCGCGAACCTGGCGGGGCAGGTAGTGCAGACGAACGGACGCTCGCCAGTATGCGTCCTCATGTGGTTGGTTAGGATTTTGTTTGTCTGTAAAAGAAGGCATTATTTTAGACCTTATAGTCAAATATGTATGTAAGTGGAGTTGATACATCCAAGCCCAATATTTACGAATTGGGAAATGTCGATAACGGTATATTTCGTATTTAAACAAATACGTAACATCGATGAATGGGTTTTACTTCATTAAAAATAGATGGTGGCCTTGAGTTCAAATCCGACGACAAACCCCTGGCTTTTCGAAGTCAAGTGCGTACTCATAGACAATCGAACTCTCAATCATAGAGGAGGCTCGTGCTTTACTAAGGAAGTAAATTTGTTGGATTATTACATTCTATTAGTTCATAGAATAATCTTTAAGCAGAGCACCTCCATATGGTAATCCTAGCGATGTAAATGTTTGATTGATTATACGTACCGTGAAACCTCTCCCGCACATATCACAGATCTTGTTCTTGGGCGGCAGTATGCCCTCGTGGACTCGCCGTCTGTGTTTCACTAGGTCGGCGTTTCTTATGAAATTCTGAAAGAAAGTAGTTGCAGTCATAGGATATTTTTTAAAGCACTGTCATATACTAGATTAATCCTGTAGTGTATAGAATAGCTGATATTAGAAAAATCCTTACAGGCATGAAATTGGGACTAATACTTGTAGGTAATACAACAACTTGTTCAGTTGAATCAAATATGTAAGTTGCGGAGCCAAAATATGAAAAATAACATATATGCCAAGAATATAAAAAAAATACACTCAATCAACATTAAAGTTTCGTTCTATTATCGCCCTCGAACGAATTGCTATTCTTAATACGAAAACATGTCGCTCGGTTGATGATGTTGCGTAAATGAGCTACAATATAATTTCTCATTTATGTTAGTACATTTACTCACCTTATCACATTCCTCGCACCTGTACTTATAATACTTCAAATGTACCAAATTGTAATGATCCTTCATGTATATGTTCTTTGAGAACACTTTATCACAGCCTGGACATGGGATCCTGTGAGAAAAAGACGAAAAATTCATTAGTTGGACATTTCTCAAGGAAAAAGAACTATGAAGTTGATTCGGTATCTTATTGAATACTATTTTTTTCGGATATTACGGAAAATAATCACTTTTTACTTAGGTTTTTCAGGTTTTTTTATTTTACATTCCAGCGCAACATCCCGATCCACGCTAAGATACAAGTTTTCTGTAATGCATCAGAAAAAGCTGTAAAGTAATCGAAACGTCGGGAAGTTAAAAAATGTAAAAATTAAACCAAATCGCGATAAAATCCGTATAAAATAGTTTTATTTCAATGTGTAACATTCGCGTAAATCTAAGAAACCATTATGCAAACCACAAAAACCATCAAAACTCATATGCCACTCACCGAACCCTTTTCCTAGGTTTATGCCTGGCACTATTCGCGAGATGCCATCTATAACGGTATATATCCACATATCTCTTGTCACACTCCACGCAGTACGCGGTCTGGCCGGGCGGCGTGTGGCGAAGCTTGTTGTGGAGCCAGAGACCGTTGTACCGAGCGAATCGCTTGTTACAGTCTTTGCATTCGAACGATGAGTGCTGTTTCCTGGAAAATGGTATGTGATAGATTTTCATAATTGTTTACAGACTGATTAAAAATGATAGTAATACCAAGTTATTCCACTTATGACTTCTGGCACCATACTGAGACTGTACTGGCTCTGATAAATGTACATTAATCTAAATATAAATAGTGCGCTATTGTATAACGGCATTATTCATAGACTATTTGAAAACCAATTTTACCTATTGATTCTTCGCTCAAACTGAATTCTAAAGTCGTTAGAAAGGGATAAAACATTTGATAACTAAAATGGATTTTAAATCTGTTCTATTTGTGTTTGAAGAGGTAGATGGCCCGCAATACTTTGTGAATATTGTATACGTTTTCTTCTTTCTGCTTCACGATGTTTTGATTTATCTCTATTCTACTCCCTGAATCGTTTTTGACGTTCTTTTTTATTATTATTTACTCTAAAAATATATAAAACAAACAAAAACATTAACACTTAATAGGCTATTGTGCAGCCTGTATCATAAAGCGTGGCGAGTCGTCGCTAGAAGTTAGTTTTAACTGCGGCTATAGATGTTTCACATCAATAAAAACAAAAGTCTCTATCGACATGATGTGATTAACACTTGCCAGTTCGTCTGATTAAAACCGAACATACACAGGTAAATGCTATAACGATTCATACCATCGTATAAGGCCTTTGCGGTCCAGGCGATTACGAACATCGTGCCATCAGCTAGAATATTAAATATATCTTACCTAATATGATCGATGATGCAGTATCTCATTTTGAAGCTAATACCACAGTGATCGCACACGAAATGCTCGTGCCACTCCTTGAAATGCTTGAAAAATTCACGGCGACTGCTAAAATAAATAATACAAATAAATATAGTTTATTGTAAAGGAATGCAAAAAATAAATTACAAAAACAAATGGTATCCGTACAAGTGGCGTTCTTATCGCTAGGAGCGGTCTCTTCCAGACAACTTTCGATTATACGATTATTATACGATTGTATTAATTAAATACGATTGTGATTGCCTCAGTGGCGTAGTTGTACTACGGTACGAATACAAAGCTGAGGTCTCAGGTCCTAACGCCACATTAAGATCGAGTCTTGTGTCGTGGGTATCAGAAACTACAAGAGACTTTTCGGTGTCACAAACACACAGAGCTGAGACATATATCTGTGGTTCACACAAATATTTGTTTCGGTGCGGGGATCGAACCCGCGGCCTCTCGTTTCACAGCCGACGTCTAATCAACTTTTTTTTTTTTTTTTTTTTTTTTTTTTCTCGTGGGGAAAATCCCTTTACGGACCATCCCACCCCCGAAGGGGCGAGGGTGTGTCGGACTCACCGGCGCCTTCCGAGCCCAGCGAAGATGTTGTGCCGCCCGTGGATGTGGACGGGCGGCCGCTGGGTCGGGTCCCTACCGTAAATCTACGCGCCGAAATACCGACTAAAAACCCCGCGTCGGCCACCATCGGTGCACTTCAGAGACGGCCCCGGGATACCGTTGATACAGAGCGCGCCGGGACCGCCTCTATGTGCACTGCCGCTGAAGCGACGCGACATGAGACGCGTGTTGCGTCACGTCTCGGGGGCCGCCAAGGTAGGGACGGCGGCCCCGCGTGGCCTCTCCGGCGCCGGGTTAGGTGACATCCCGGCGCCTCCTTCGTCTTCTGTGGCGACGAGCGGGATCGGTCTGCTCCCGATCCCGCTCGGCACTCTCCTTCTGCGACATGACACATTCGCAGAAGGAGAGCATGGCTCGCCACGACCTCTTACTGCCGACCATGGCGGCGACCACGACCGGCAGCGAGAGGTCTCTTCCTACGACCGCGATGAGAGCGCTGCGCTCCTCGTCCCAGGCTGGGCACTCCTCCAGCGTGTGCTGGGCCGTGTCCTCACGGCAGTTGCCACAATGGTGGCACACGGCGGACTCCTCCGCTCCGGCTACGCGACACAGGTACGCACCGAAGCAACCGTGCCCGGTGAGCACCTGCGTCAGCCGGTATGTCGGCGCGCCGTGGCGCCTGTCCATCCACTGTTCGAGGACAGGTCGCAATGCCGCGACGGTCCTCACGCCAGCACTCGGGCTCTCCAGCCTGGAACGCCACTCCTCCACGGCGGTCCTGCGGAGGGAGGCCAACATGGCCTCGACCTCTCTGGGGACCAGCCTCTGCCCACGCCCGGACGCCTCCTCTCGTCGGAAGAAAGCCGACGAGAGGGTCTTTGCGTCCAGCACCCAGGGCAGAGTTCCCGCCAATACGCAGGCCGCCTCATGCGAGACCGTGCGGTAGCCCCTGATAATCCGCTGCGCCACCATGCGCTGCGGACGATGCAGCAGGCGGACGCAGCGATCGCTCAGGGACTCGGCCCAAACGGGACACCCGTAGAGGGCCATGGACCGCACGACTCCAGCATACAAGTTTCGGCAAGGGATGCCAGGACCATCAGTGTTGGGCAGCAGGCGCCCCAGTGCGCCCGCCGCCCTCACCAGCTTCGGCGACAACTCCTCGAAGTGCGCACGGAAATCCCATCGACTGTCGAGGACGAGACCGAGGTATTTCATCCTCGACTCGAAGGGAATCCGCACGCCCTCCACCGTGATGTGGGCCCCAGGCGGAGGCCCACACCGAGGACCGTGGAAACACACGGCCTCGGTCTTGTTGAGGGCCACCGTGAGGCCCAGTCGCCGAATCCTGCCCACCACCAGTCCGGTACCGAACGAGGCGAGCAGGGCGGACCTCTGGAATGTCCTGGCCGTCGCTGTCACCAACGTGTCGTCCGCGTAGCAGACGACAGCGACGCCCCGAAGGTTGGTACCACGGAGCACCCAGTCATAGCCGATGTTCCACAGGAGCGGGCCGAGAACCGACCCCTGCGGAACACCGCACGACACCGCTCTGCGATGCCACCCGTTGGCGCCCAGATACACCACGCACCTGTCAGACAAGTACGCGTGCACCAGACGCCGGAGATAGGGCGGCACCTCGTGGTACCGCAGTGCTTCTTCGATGCAGGCCCAGGGCATGGTGTTGAAAGCGTTGGCGATGTCGAGAGACACCGCCACCACGACCCTACCTCGGGACACCGCACGCTCCGCTTGTGCCTTGACCCGCAGAATCGCGTGCACTGTCGACCGGCCCCGCCGGAACCCGAACTGGCAGTCCGACAAGTCCGGGCCCGTGTCCTCCAAATGCTCGACGAGGCGCGCGTGGACTATGCGCTCAAAGAGCTTGCACACCTCGTCGAGCAACACGATGGGCCGGTAGGCCGACGGCGAGTCTGCGGGTCGCCCCTCCTTGCGGAGCAGGACAAGCTTGCCCGTCTTCCACCGCGACGGGAAGATGCCCTGCTCAAGGCACGCGGAGAAAAGGCCGCGGAGCCTCGTACCCAGTGACTCGACGGCCAGCACCCAGACACGACCGGGCACCCCGTCGAGCCCCGGGGCCGAGTTTTTGCTCCGCAACCGAAGCACTGCCGCCTCTAGCTCTTGCGGCGAAACCTCCGGGATATCCCTTGCCGAAACCAACGACGATGACGCCGGTGGACGTGGCGCCATCGGTGGAGGAGTGAACTCCTCGGTGGCCGGAAACAAGGCCGCGACGATGTCCTCCAAAAGTTCGGTCCGGAGACTCTGTGTCAGTGGGGGCGCCCATGGGCGGAGTTTCCTCAACGCCACACGGTACGGACGCCCCCATGGATCTCTGTCCAGAGACCTCCGGAACTCTACGTTCGCCGCGGCCTTAGCTTGCGCGATGGCCACCCGCAGCGCTCTCTTCGCCTCTCTGTGGAGGTCGAGAAGGTGCCGCCCTTGCTCGTCGTCGCCGGGTCTACGTGTCCGACGACGACGGTGCCTGGCGAGTCGGCGGCGCGCGACCTGGCAGGACGCACGCAGCTCAGTGAGCTCGGCCGACCACCAGTACACCTGGCGTTTCGCTGGGAGGCGGGTGACCCGGGGCATGGCCGCGTCGCAGACTCGCGACATCGCCACCCCGAACCATTCCGCCTCTTGCTCTACCCGCACCGGCCCATCCGGTGCGGGGAGCCACGCCTGAATAATAGCGGCTTCCTTCGCGGCCTCCACATCGAGGCGCTTCGCGGCCCAACGTCGGCCGCCCGTGAATCGAGCAGTCGGACCACCTCCGGACTGATGGGTGGAGACCTGGGAGGTCGAGACGCTGTACCGAATGTAGAGATGATCGGACAGCGTCTCTTCCTCGACCAAAACCCTCCAGTCCCGAACACGGCGGGCAAGGGCCGGGGTGGCGAACGTCACGTCCACCACCGAACCGCCGTTGTGCCGCACGCACGTGTTCTCCGACCCCCGATTCAGGACGACCAACCCGATGGAGATCGCCCATTCCTCCAGGGCCTCGCCCCGCGCGTCGGTCACCGACGAACCCCAAGCCAAGGATTTGGCGTTGAAGTCGCCGGCTACAAGCACGGGGCGAGGCTGGGGCGTCTAATCAACTGCGCCAAGGAGGCTCTATGTATAATTAATACGATCGTATAATAAAACTCATTGTCGCCCTATATCTATAGCGATGGCGTATAATTATGAAGAGTATGGTTTGGTTTCATACCCAAAACCATACTCTTCATCCAGGCCAGGCACCCTGGTTTTTATGAGTATTACAATTTGAAATATTTCATGAATTGTCAGGGGTTTGTACATGGCATGTTGAAAGGCTAACTCCCTTTTAGTGACGCTTAAATATTGGAGAAGTTTTAATACTACAATTTTACTACTATCTCCCCTGTTTAATTTACTGCTTGAGTAATTAATCAACCAAATTAAAATAATTTCGTTGAGGTTAAAGATAAGTTCCAAATTCCTGGAGACTCGGTTCACTTTAATGCTCGGTGTGATCTCAATGCTGTTGGTCCTGGCGTATGGGAATTTGAATAGCAGGTGTGAGGGCGGGACAGTCTCCTAATATTATATACATATAATATAAATGCTTACCAGAACTTCAGCTCGCATTTCAAACACTGAAATACTTTGCGATGTTGCTTTTGGAAATGTCGGATCCTTTCGTTCCTGCCTTTACATCTGTGTGCGCACAGGTTGCACTCATAAACGTAGTAGTGTTTTTGTATATGCGACGATAGATGGCGCTTATTACGGAAACTTGAGTCGCATATATCACATATTTTATAGTGTTTTGTGCACTGAAACATAATTAAATAAAATTTCGTTTTCAATTAAATAGCGTAATGGTGAGTGTCTTGTTTATACTTTGAATAAATATGATAATTATAGGCTTTAGGGAGTTTGGAGTATAATTGCTTTGAAAAATGACTACAGGTTGAGAAAATGACTACAATTTGAGTAAACAGTTCATTTAATTAATGTAACACTTCAGATATTGGTTTCAATTTAAACTACAAAACTTATTAACTATATTAAATACACATGCACTAATGGCTATAACACTTACCTTATGAAACTTCCTTAAATGTTTAGCAAGCAATTTCTCATCCTTATACGAAGTCACACATTTCTCACACTTGTACTTCTTGGATTTATAATGATCGCTGCTTTTCACACCTTCTCTGAACCCTTTCAACTCCTCATCACTTAATTTGACTTTCCTAAAAACTTCATTACAATTGGCTAATAATTTAAACTTGGGCCTCTTGTTCTGCATAGCTCGTTCTTCTGCCCATCGGTTGATCTTTTTCGTTTCTTTGTCAATTTCAGTTTTGATATCAGGTTGAGTGAAGTCTTCGGTGTGATCAGCATTATCGCTGGATTCCAATGAGTCTGGTTTTATTAATGGTATGTCTGTTTTGTGTATGTGTATTGTGTTTGTGCAGTCATTAAGGACGATGGTTGATAGTGTTGATAATGTTCCGTAGAGGTATGTCTGGAATAGATAATTCTGTGTGAATTAATAAAGCTCCTGTGTCATATTGGATATGGTTCTTGGTAACAGCATATAAATTATAAGTCACATTATTTATCTACATGTTAAAAATTATGATAGTCATGTTGGATACAGATTTAATTATATAGCAAAAGTGTGAAATAGAAATGTGAAGTCCTGGAATTTTTTCATAGTTTGGACCATACTGTGACTTCCCAGTATGAAAAATTTCATATCAACTTCTGGGAACTAAATAAGAAGAAGGTACTAGAAGAATAAAGGATTAACAATAAGTTACTGTGGCATGTTTTTGAATGGTGAAGAATTAGTCTGTTTTGTAGCATTCCAACATAATTCAATCAAAGATATTTATACATTCATAGTACTGGCATATTTTGTTGTAGTAGACAGGGACCCATATAAATATAAACAATACCTGTCCAAGTTGCAGTATTTCATTAGCTCTCTGCACATGTTTTTGAAACTTTGCTGCCTTTTTTAACAATGAGTGGCATTCCCAACACACTTCCACTGTTTCTGATGTTTTGCCCTATAAAAAAAAATACTACATAAAAATAACTGGTACCTACTTTTACTAAGTATCATGTGTAGACTTGAATTAAAGAAAATAAGATTTGCTTATTGCTAACTGTATGAAAGTAACGGAAAAATATACTTTATTATCTTATTGGTATTTTAGGAATCACAGAACTCTAATTATTAAAAATCGTAATTTTATTTAAGCTCTTTAAACATGACACTGCGATTATCATCAATCGCAAAAACCGGTTTCTATTACCTATTAAAAATTAATTTAAAAAACAGCTCACCGGCAAATCGAGTGGAGAAGTCAATATTTTGTAAACATTTAAATATTCTACTAATGGTATGAGCTTTCTGCCGACACTTAAACACGCGCGGCACTGAAAATTCACCTCAAATTCCAGTTTTATAACACTCTCGTCCATTTTTAGTGGTTTTAAAACACAATTTAAAATGCAAGAAGTTTCAGTCATATATAATTGATAATAAAGTAGTTTAAAGGTATATTGCAAGAGATATTTAAGTTGGAAAAATATTTCATTATTGTTTTATTTGTAAATAAATAAAAAAACAGATGTTTTAATTTGTCAAATAGCCACTTTTTTATTCCGTCGGCAAGAAACTGGCTAAGGTCAAGGACTATGCTGCCAAAGGTCTATGTTTATAATGTCGGCTGTCCACTCTTGGCGAAATACCATTGAGTAAGTAATCACTACGCAAAATACTGTGCGAAATACATCGAGATAGGTTGGCTGGTTTCAAGCATAAGTATTACATCAATGTTTATGTATACGTAATAAACATAGCTTCACTTAATTCTCCGTGCTCCGATATTTTTTTTAATTCTGAATATTTTTAACGTGCATTGTGGAATCGATTACGAAACTCGATCGTGTGATTAATTGTCGACATTATTATCATCATCTCTACAACCTACTAATGTCAAAAGCACAGAGTAATTTGTTATGTCAGAAATGCAAACAACAAACATTTGAGAATAAATTATTATTTTAGTTTTTGTGTAAAAATGGCTCAAATAAAGCAAGATGTATACTCAACGCGTGCGGTATGCGTGTGCTGTCTCGCCCAGAACTCACCGCTGATACCCCTTGCTTCGTGTGCTCATAATACTTTCCTGCATACACATTTCACTCTTTCGGTAAATATTATGGTGATTTCTAATGATAAACCAACTTTTACACTCTGAACTTGACACACAGTTGTATGTGAACCTCATAATATCCAGATTTGTAGCCAGAGTATAATGGACATATTGAGACTTAACGTCTTATGTCTCAGGATGGCGAGCGCAATGGAGTGCCGAGCATTGCTTTGATTCATGGTGTGGTTTGGTTATGGTACTGTTCATGAGCAATCGTATCACTTACCATCAGGCACGGCATGCTCGTCTAACCATTCACGCAATAAAAAAAATTGATATATCACCAATATGTTGAAAGTTTTCATCTGATCAGTGTTGGATGATTGCACATAGCTTGAATAAACTGCCTTTACCATTAAGAAGGTTTGTCATACTAGCCATGCACATTCTCTAGAACTCCCAAAGAGATTGTACCAGCAGAAAAGTTACATATATACAGTGGATTAGCAGGATGAAGTGGTCAGAGCACATAGTTCGGAGATTTGTTCATGGGGTTAAAAGTTCCTGAGTGGAGGAAATCGAGTGGATTAAGAACAGACAGGTTTCCAACAAGAGCAATAGGCCACTGAAGAAATCTTTCTAGGAGATCTATGTTTAGCAGTGGATTTCCTGGGGTTATCGATAATCATAATAATTGGATGTGACTTCTTAAAACCTGTCAAGATATTTAATCCTTTGTTTGCTATAATAATGACATTGTACCATTATTATTTTTATTTGTTATGCAATTCCTGTCTCACTTGATATATACAATAAAGACGATAAATAAAATTAATAATATGTTTCATTTTCAGTGCACATTCATGGACATAGAAAACTACCTAGTGTGCCACCACTGTCACAGATTATTGAAGAAAATAGATGGATTCATACAACAGGTACAGGAGAGCCTTGTTGCTTTGAATGAGAAGGTAATTTCTAATTATTTTTATACCAATCAGACATTTTTTATATAGCAATGTTTTACACCAAATTAATCATAACAATGCTGGGATCATCACCTATAACATCAATTTATACATATGATTTAATTTGCAATAATTCCATTTATTTGCCTTATTAGAGTGGACATTATTAATTTGGGTTTTGATTAAAAATAAACTTACTTACATTTAATAAAAAAATGCTTTGTAAACCATTTAAAAAATTATTTACGTAATGTAGGCAGACTATATGGCCTAACCACTCTCAATCGATTCTCTCGATTGTAGAGTAGGCCCGTGCCCTGCAGTGGGACGTATATGGGCTGATATAGATATAGAATGTAGGCAGACCGGGTCTGTGGCGTACCTTGGGAAAGGCCTATGTCCAGTAGTGGACTGCAACGGGCTGATGATGATAATGATAATTTAAGCTGCATTACTTGTACACATATTTATTTAAACTTTATTCTCTGTTCAAACTATTAATAATTATATTTAATCCAGGCACTAGAATTCAAAAGCAACTTTCACCACAATCTACAATGCACTCAAGTAGAAGTTTTATCTGTCTACCCCACATCAGCAGAGGATCATGATGTGAAACCTGAGCCGACGAGCAGCAAGGACTACCAGGAGATAAGCATTAAGAAAGAAATTAATATGTCGGAGGATGTGAAACCTCTTGTTGACAAGGAATGTGTGTTGAAGAAAGAGGTAAGATATGTAATATTGATAGCTGCTAACTTTAATCATATACATACTTATACATATACATGTTTGACAGCCTCCGTGGCGCAGTTGGTTCGACGCCGCCTGTGAAACGAGAGACCGTGGGTTCGATCCCTGCACCGAAACAAATATTTGTGTGATCCACAGGTATTTGTTTCGGGTCTGGGTGTTTGTGAGACCGAAAAGTCTCTCGTAGCTTCTGATACCCACGACACAAGACTCGATCTTAGTGTGGGCTCTGGACTATGTATGTGACTGTTGGGTGTATTTATTTTATTTATCTTCTTTCATAGGACAAAACTAAATTAATAAAAAAAGAGAAGAAAGGTAAGAAAGACACAATAACAACATATGTAGGAAAGCTTTTAGTAACCATCCTTAGCACAGAGGAGATGGAGAAGGAGAGAGAAATACAAAGAGAAGGAGATAAATATACGAAGAGGCCTTTCAAATGTGAGAAGTGTATTGTCGCGTTCGACCATGAGATTAATTTGAAGAATCATAATAAAAGCAAACATAAACAGGTTAGTGACCTTTTGTATTTTTCTAATTGGCATAAATATACAGGGTATATCAAGACTGCGACCTAAAACGAAGCCAAATGACAAACAATTTTAATTACCATTAAGAAAGAAATATAATATATAGAAGTAATGCAGCCCAAATTATGCAATTTATTATTTCATTTACACATTAAGTTACAATAATATGTATATTAGCATTTTCTTTCCACGTAGTTCCGAAAAAGCCTACTAGATGGCGCGATTTTTATTGCCACCCTATTGATACTCCTATTGTACCGAAGGGCCTACACTTAGATTTTAAATCAATGGTTTTTCTGGTGTTATCACATTTAATAAATATTTCGATTTCAGATTTGTGATGGCTTTGTGTGCAAGATATGCGAATCAGTATATGACAGTGATGTATCATTAAAAGCTCATCATAAGCGACATTTTACTAGGTAAATATAATTTATATTAAATAAATAAATACACCCAACAGTCACATACATAGCCCTACATCCCACACTAAGATCTTTTTTTTTAAGTATGTGTATATTCATATATTTTTACATGTGTTTATGTTTATATTTATATATTTAGAGTAATACATTGTTGATGATTATTATTTATTTTACGCTTTAGACTGCCCTTTCTTTCTCCTATTTATATATCTATCCCATGGTTGCCTGTAAGAAATTACCTAGTATGATAAGGCCGCCACTTGTACTATTATTTGTATTGTATAAGTTTGCATTTGTATATCTCTATGTAGTGCAAAAAAGTATTAAATAAATAAATAAATAATAAATAAGATCGAATCTTGTGTCGTGGGTATCAGAAACTACGAGAGACTTTTCGGTCTCACAAACACCCAGACCCGAAACAAATACTTGCGGTTAACACAAACTTTTGTCTCGGTGCGGGGATCGAACCCGCGGCCTCTCGTTTCACAGGCGGCGTCTAACCAACTGCGCCACGGAGGCTGTCAATATTATCTCTAGTCTTAACGACAGCCTCCGTGACTGGTTAGACGCCTGTGAAACGAGACCCCGCTACGATTTTGCACCGAGACAAATGTTTGTGTGATCCACAGGCATAGGGTGTGTTGTGAGGCCGAAAAGGTCTCGTAATTAGTGATAAACAACAAAATACTTGTATGTTAGTGTGGGGTCAGGACTATGTTTTTTTATAGGTCTGGCAAACGAGCAAACTAGTCATCTGATGGTAAGTGGTCACTGAACATCCACAACGCTGGATCATGGATGTGTTACCATCACATCGGGAGGAGAGTGGGAAGGGAAGAACGGGAAGAGGAAAAGCGTATTAAGCATCCGGCTAACTTAAAAGAACTCAGAATGTAAATGTCTGTAGAAGAAAAGAAAAAGAAGCAGAAAAAAGAAGACAGTGTTGCTGAGAGAGTTTCTTGCGCCGTTTCTTCTTCACACCTACAACACGTTCCGAAGCGGTGGTGGCAGTAATTAACGATTCAAAAGATCTTGTAAAAGACTATTTGGATAAATATTTTTTTTGTTCTGTAGGGTATATTTGTTTAATTCGTATTTCCTTTCAGGTTTAAATGTAAGATATGTGACAAGCAATACTTGGATGAAAGATCAGCTGTGCTACACTACAGGGAGAAGCATACAAATGGACCGCAATTGTACCAGTGTAAAGTTGAAGATTGCGGCTTTGAGACTCGGTAAGTTGTTGTGTGGGGTAGACAATTCTTAATAGCGCCATCTAGTGCCGAATAGTGGAACTAAGTATGGAGACTGTCCCGCCCTCACACCCGCCACTTCAACTCCTGTGTCAGGATCAACAGTGGCACGCATATTAATGACACTGAACATTGAAGCTCAGCGAGTCTCCGAGAATGTTTTGTCTTTAACCCGCAACGAAATCAATGACAAAGATAAATTTATAGGAAGAATAGGAAGAATTGGAAATTAATTATTGTCCACTTCCCTCTGTAATTTATCTTTTTGATGGATTTCGTTGCGGGTTAAAGACAAGTTAGACATTCCCGGAGACGCGCTGAGCTTCAATACTCAGTGTCATTAAAATGCGTGCCACTGTTGATCCTGCGACACAGGAGTTGCAGTGGCGGGTGTGAGGGCGGGACAGTCTCCTTCCCTCCGTAATAAAGCGGGTGACAAAACAATGAACTAAAGAGGTATATGTAATAATTAGTTATACCTTAGAATGCAAAGATAGGAAATCTATGCTTGCTGCTTGTTTTATGCCAGTGGTAGTCAAGCACACATTCGAACTGACCGACAAGACCTTTAGCAAGGGTGTGCATTCTAGAAAATCAATTATATTAGTAGTAACATTTTGGCATATACGTCCCGCTGCAGGGCACGAGCCGCCTCTACAATCGAGGGTACGATTGAGAGGGGTTAGGCCATATAGTCCACCACTCTGGCCTAGTGCAGGCGGACTTTACATACCATGGAAGTTCTAAAAAATCGCTACGGTATGCAGGTATCCTCACGATGTTTTTCTTCACCGTTATAGTGCGTGGTGATTGACTATCAATACACACATGACTCCGAAAAGTCAGAGGTGTGCCCTGGGATTTGAACCCGCGACCACCGTGAACATGTAGGCAGCCGCGTCTGGTCCGTTACCAACAGGCCACCACGCACTTTTTGCATACACATTTTGGCATAATGTGGTCCAATTTTACTTGTAACTCATCCCATAGGGGTGGGTAGAGACTATTGACTGTCACAAGCTACAATCTTGGGAATCTAACACACCACTTTTCCCTTTATCTTATTTTTACATCTTTTCTTATTCCGTGGATGAAATAAAAAAATTAAGGATATTTGAATGTTGTAATGTTTTGTATGATGTTTAATAAAATGCCTTTTTTGTTTTAGGTCACACAGAAGCTTCAGGTATCACCAAGGAAGACATAACCAAGTTAAATGCACTTATTGTAACAAATTGTATATGAAGGGGACTCAACTCAGATTGCACATCAAGTAAGTTAACACAATTAAAGTTGGAAAATGACATAAGTTAATATGTGTCTAAATCTAAGGCTTATGTCCTTCGATCAAATATATACTATATGTCGGGTGAGCACTTCTAAACGGCCCGAAAAATAGAGCCACAAAGTCAGTGTGGCTCTATTTCAATTTAGTATGCTTCAATCATCACCAACGGCAACGCGTGAACATGCCGCAATACGCCTTTCAAAATTGTCAAAATAATCATAAATGCATGTATATTGTAAGTCATAATAAATCTTATAGCAAATTATTAAAGTTTATTGTTACCTAAAGTTGTACATAGTAAAATACTTTTTTCTACATCTCATAGTTCGAAATACAAATGTTTAAATCTCGGCCACTTTTGGCATGTGATTTTGTTCCTGACCCTGTATCTAGTATATATTTGATCGAAGCTTATGTAATTTTTCAGTCGAGAAATTAAGCATTTTACTTATAGCCCAGATTTATTTTGCCTACGATCGAAAAAGCCATCTGAATTATTATTTTCATTATCATCATCATCCAAAGCCTGTAGGGGCCCACTGCTGGGTATAGGCTATATTATAGTTTTCGCAGCGCACGCGATGGAAAGAATATGTTACGATTGGAGTTTTAGAAAGGATCCTTAATTTTTTTTGCGAGCGGGTCTCCGGGCATGTCTAACTTGTCTGTAAACCACAACGAAATCAATCACAAAGTTAAATTAATAGGAGTTGGAAATAAATTATTGTCCACCTCCCTCCCTAATAAAGTGGGTGACAAAACAATAAGCTAAAGAGGTAAATGACCTCGCATAAAGACATTTACAGCCAGAGAAGCCAGCTGTAAAGCACCACGGATTAGTCATTATTACATTTAAATAGGAGCTATTATGTAAGCTGTCCATTGTGAGGCCTATGTCCAGCAGTGGACTGTAACGGGCTGATGATGATGATGATGATGACGATGATGATGATGATGATGATGATGATGATGATGATGATGATGATGATGATGATGATGATGATGATTATGATGATGATGATGATGGTGCTGATAATGATGATGATGATGTAAGGTGTATGTATGCGTGCGAGCAGCACAGTGCACGACAAGTCGAGTTCGTTCGCGTGCGAGCAGTGCGGCAAGCAGTACCGGCAGCGCTCCGGGCTGGCGGCGCACGTGCAGTCGGCGCACGGCGACGCCGCGTACTGCCGCCCCTGCCGCGCGCACTTCCGCACCAAGCAGACGCTCGCCAGGCACTTGAAGTGCCACTCCAATCACGTCGAGAAGAAGTTTGTGCTCATTTATTCTTTACTTTTCTTGTTTAGTAACTTTAAACTGGCCTGTTTCTTCATTTTATCTTCCAATCCTTTTCCTTCTCCCAACTTGATGTTCCGGCATCACATCCATGATCCAGCGTTGTGGATGTTCATGTGCATCACTTACCATCAGCTGACCTGCATGCTCGTGTGCCGGACTATCGCATAAGAAAAAAAGCTGTATCTATTGAGATGTCATTTCGTATTATGGGCATTTCGTCTCTTACCATCTTCGATCAAATATATACTAGATACAGGGTCAGGAACAAAATCACATGCCAAAAGTGGCCGAGATTTAAACATTTGTATTTCGAACTATGAGATGTAGAAAAAAGTATTTTAATATGTACAACTTTAGGTAACAATAAACTTTAATAATTTGCTATAAGATTTATTATGACTTACAATATACATGCATTTATGATTATTTTGACAATTTTGAAAGGTGCATTGCGGCATGTTTACGCGTTGCCGTTGGTGATGATTGAAGCATACTAAATTGAAATAGAGCCACACTGACTTTGTGGCTCTATTTTTCTCTATTGTGCCGTTTTTGAAGTGCTCACCCGACATCTAGTATATATTTGATCGAAGCTTACCATCAATGGAACCACTTATTCATTGTGTCCTTAGCTATAAAATAACCTTTTTTTATACAATAGTGTTTCATTCTCCAGGTATATGTGTGACGAATGCGGCGCCAGATTCGTGAGTAAGGGAAACCTGAAGTACCATATCGAATGGGCACACCTCAAGATGGCCACGTATAAGTGTAACCAGTGCTCTAAGGTAGGGTGGAATTATTATCTAATTCATTTGATTCGTTCATTCATTCATTCATTCACTAATTTATGTATTAAGCCATTCGTTCGTTCATTATTTCATTCACAACAGATAACAAAAGTAAAAATCTTGTCTTTTCAGAAATTACAATAAGCAAATTAATCATTTGTCCATATATGGATAAGAGAAAAGTTGTAGTATAGACTATAATCCTATTTTTTTATCCCATACTGTATCAACTTTTACAAATGTTTATTTTTATTAATTTGGAAACTCAACAGCTTCTACAAAAACAGCTATATCTAATTTTATCTTACAATAAAAGTCTAAAGCCAATAAAAGAGATTCACGACATTACAAAGAATACAAGGTGGACTATAAAACAATGTTAAGAATACAAAAGAAAAATATAATAATAATTGAAAACGTACTAACAGAGAAAAAAAAGTAAATTACGGAATTACGAATTAATTAAAAACGGAAAAACAAAAAAAAATTAACAAAATAAAATTCAAAACGAATGATCTTCTATACATATAATAAAAATGTAAATGGTCGATGTCTGTACATGGAAGATATTTAAGAAATTTCAACGTGGGGGGTCTTTATAACAGCAACAGTATCCAAAACAATTTTTTTTAGAATTTTTGTCTGTCTGTCTGTTTGTCTGTCTGTCTGTCTGTATGTTTGCTTGCGCATCACGCAAAAACTACTGCACCAAATGAGATGCGGTTTTCACAGTTGTATTGCTGCAGGTTCAACTTAAAAACTGGTATATGTTGCATTCGCATACAGGGTGTTTCTTTTTGTTTGCTTGCACATTACTCATAAACTACCGCACCAAATGAGATGCGGTTTTCACAATTATATTGCTGCAGGTTCAACTTAAAAACTGGTATATGTTGCATTATACTCAAAGGGATGCGATGGGCGTGGATTATATACCTTGAGTGAGAATGAGATAGTGCGGGCGGGATATAACGGGACGGGACGGGACGGGATGAGAAATACCAAATAATCTATACATGTATATTTTTTTAAACAAAGTTAATCACGCAGACGAAGTTAGCGGGCAGAAGCTAGTACATACTAAATTGATACATACATCTGATTGATATTTTCTCCTGCAGGTATTAAGAACGTCGAGAGCTCTTCGAAGGCACATTGACTTCATCCACGAGAACAAACAGTTACCCAGGGACAAGATATGTCATTACTGTGGAAAAGGGTTTACTGTGAGTTATAATTATTTTTTATTGAGTAGGTCGATGAGCAAACGGCTCACCTAATGTTAACTTTGATAATGATCATGATACTGTTTATGATAATTGTGGTGATAAACAAATAATAGCGATGGTGAAATGAATTCTAGTGGTGATGGCAGGGGTGATCATAATGATACTGTTAGTGATGAAGAAGAATATACTGATTAATTATGACAATTATGTATTGATGGTGGCGATGATGATGCGAATAATGTTAACGCTATTGATGAATATATGATAATGATAATGATGAATATATTAGTTTTGACAATTATTTTGTTAATGATGAAGGGGATGGTGATTTGAATGATAATAAAGATAACACTAATACTGATAATAACAATGATTTATCCTCAGTCGTCATCGTACCTGCGCACGCACGTGCTCTGCCACACGGGCGAGCGGCCGCACCGCTGCGGACACTGCGCCGCCGCCTTCGCGCACCCCGCCGCGCTCTACACGCACCGCAAGAGACATACCTAGACACACTACACACGTGCTACATGATAACGGAACTGATCATGATACTGATCATGATGGTATAGTTACACAGTACAGTGTAAAAGACAGGCGTAGATACACAGCACAACATACGTGCTACATGATAACGGAGTTGATGATGATACTGGTAATGATGGTATGATAGATACAGGCGTCGTATAAGCGGTATGCGTCTCATAATGGTACTAATATAAAAGATGATTATAACGATATTCGTGTTTCATTGATATACCCTTTATTTACTTTATAATAATGGCATCTTTTAAATAAATAAATACACCCAACAGTCACGTAGGCCTGACCCCACATTAAGATCAAGTAAGTCTTGTGGCTTTGGTCTCACAAACACCGAGACCAGTGCGGGGATACATCCCGCAGCTTCTTGTTTCACACCCAACGTCTAGCCAACTGCGCCACGGAGGCTGTCCAATCTTATAGGCATGATTAGGCAATGGTCCTGATAATGAAATTAATACTATATGATAATGATGATGAACATCATAACGATGGTAATACTGATTATGATGATATATGCGTTCCATTAACATACCAATTACTTGCCATGTAAAGACAGGGCGATGTGCCTACAATGCGTCTGATGGTAAGTGTGGTTCGGATTGAATATTCACTGACAAATAATATACTGTACTGTATCAGCCTATAAACGTCCCACTGCAGGGTACGAGCTTCCTGTAGAATCGAGAGGACGATTGAGAGGGGTTATTTATATTGAATATTTATTGGATTCCCGTATATTTTAAAATTATATCCAGGGTGTTTGTATGTAGTGTAACTTTTCTTGGCGCAGAGTTAGTTTTTGCCAAGTTTTTGCAAAAATAAAAGGTTTTTGACAAATGTCAGATGCGCTTCTTAATGTCAAAATAAAAAATACGCTTTGCATTTTGTTATAAATACAAAATAAATTAAAATAATCTACTATTCTTTAAATAATTGTAAGGACTGTTTCAATCTAACTTACCTTTTCATGACAATTGAAATCACTATTTTTAAATACAATGCGAACATAATATTATGACAAAGTGCGACCATTATTTAGAATCATTCGATTTTATATCATTAAAAAGTATTAAACAACATATAATATGAATTAAAATGATGGAGGACTGTCCCGAGGACCTGTTGAAGAAACTGTGTTGTACCTGTTTGAGTGATAATCGCAAGTTGTACTTACTTTGCCGGGTCGACGATGGTGTCAACAATTTGTATTTGTTGCTGTCGTCGGACACTGAAGCTTACAGGGTAAGTTGACTATTACTGTGAAAATGTACTTTACTACCTTTGGAAAGTCTATATAAACATTAGGGCTTCAATGTAATTTTGAAAATCAATTAAGCAAAATATGTATACCCCGTTTGCTAAAATGTTATTAATAATGTTACTGGTGATGTTGTGTTCCGGTTTGAAGGACATTGTTGCCAGAGTAATTATTGGACATATTGAGACTTAACATCTTATATCTTAGGATGGCGAGCACAGTGGAATGCCAAGCATTGCTTTGTAATTCATGGTGTTGTTTGCTTTTGCTACTGTACATGAGCGGTCATACAATCAGGCGAATGGTATACTACTTGTCTCACTATTCATCATGATGAAAAAAATGTTCAAGATGATTTCCAAGTACTGACCGAATAAAAGCTTGCATTGTAACATGTTACATTACACAGTCTAACACCGGTCCATACCCAACTTAAGAAAGTACTGAATTATATTTATTCTCTAAAGGTGCATACTGACCGGTGCTACATGGTGTAATATAACATTCGCAGCAAGCATTTATGTTATGCTGTGTGTTAAAATCTTTAGTCAAAATACAATGTCCATGTTCGATTCCATGTTCTGACTGCATGAATGCTCGCTTTGTAACATGTTATATTTAATATTATGTCTTGTAAATCAACCTTAATAATAACCAATTATGGTCAAAATAGTTAGATTATGTTTACTAAGAAACTACTTTTTCAATCCAGGAAGGGTTTTACAAAGACACAGCTAGTCTGTTCATATGCTGGGAGTGTAAGGCTATTATGAGAAGGATCAGCCGGTTCAGGAGACAGGCTTGTGTTGCCCAGAAGAAGTTGACAGCCATAGCTGAGGGCAGAACAGATGTAAGTGACAATTTTATTTTTAGTTTAGTTTCTCCCTCTCATAAATCCATCCAATGGTTGTCTGGTAGAGATTGCCTTAGTGCGATAAGACCCCCATTTGTACTTTGTTGTTTTGTTGTCTATATATATCTGTTGTTACATTTTTGTGTACAATAAAGAATATAAATAAATGAATAAATAATAAATTAACGCCCGAATACTGGAACGACATTAAAATAATAAGTTGCTCTTAACAGCGCACGGCTCACTTAGCCAGTACATTTAATCGGGATTAACGTAGTTAAGCGCAAGTTATATTTAAGTTGCGTTCCAGTATTATGCTTTACAACTGGCCTCTGTGGTACAGTTGGTCAGAATGCCAGGTGATAAACAAGAGGTTGCTGGTTTGAACCATGAACTGAGAAAATTGTATGTGTGAACTGTTTATATTTGTTTCGAGTCTAAGTGTTTTTGAGATCGCAAAGTTTCTAGTTGTTTCTGATACGCTACATAGAACTCGTCTCCTAGGGTGGAGTCAGTTTCTTACTTTCGTAAAAAAAATACTTTTAATTCTAAATGTTGAAATTTTAAATACACCCACCCAAAACACCCAACAGTCATATACATAGTCCTGACCCCACATTAAGATCGAGTCTTGTGTCGTGTATCAGAAACTACGAGATACTTCGGTCTCACAAACACCCAGACCCTAAACAAATACCTGTGGATCACACAAACATTTGTTTCGGTGCGGGGATTGAACCCGCGGCCTCTCGTTTCACAAGCGGCGTCTAACCAACTGCGCCACGGAGGCTGTCAAATAATGAAATAAAATGCTATAAATCCATCTTGTCTAATTCCAGGCGAAATTCCAAACACAATGTCTCTCTTCTCTCCATTCTGAACATATCACAACTTATCAAGTTGTGGAGGAGACCAAGGAAGACAACTTTGTGGACTGCGGGCTGGCGAAAGAGCTGAGGAATGAGATAGATATTGATGATGTACCACTGTCAGAGCTGCAGAATTATGACGATACTTATAGAGACGATGATGAAGGTAAGAAACCGCAATGTAGTATACCGGGTATACCCAGACTGCGACCGAAAACGAAGCCAGGTGGTTTTAGTGAATTCAGACACAATGCAATTAAAAATGTGACGATATCTTTTTTATTTTTTACATAACATTTTATGTTGGGTGTTTAATATATTGCTTTAGTCAGATGCCTGTTTAAAAAACATTAAATTGTATGTAATATAAAAGTCTAAAAATACAAACAGACTGTGAAATGAAATGAAAATGAAATAGCTATAACTAAGAATTTATTTTTCCAGCACAACCAAACAGCATAAAGGACCACACAAAAGATATAAAACAGAAAAATATAAAAGTAAGAAAAGTAAAAAAGAAACTAAAAGATAAGTGCTTCACTGTCAAAAAGATGACAGAGGAAGAATTAATAGATTATAGAAAGAAACGGTTGTCTATGGCTTCATTCGTTAATTCTAAAGACAAGTGTGAACAATGTTTAGAAGCATTTAATGATGTTAAGGAATTTGAGACTCATAATGAATGCCATGAAGAGGTATGTAAGTATTCTTTTCTATAAATAATAATTCAGTACATATAACTCCCAATGCAGGGCACAGGCCACCTCTACAAGGGTAGTTGACTAAATTTGATACAGATATTAATAGATTCGAGTCCTGGGTCAGGCAAAGTGATATTGGATTTTTTTATTTATTATCAGCCCGGAGTCAGGAATTCGTGCCCGATATGGCGATAGGCTCGCCCCCTATCACATCGTACCACGGAGATACAAGGCGAAAACTGACTGTCCTGGTTACACCTCTGCCTATCCCTTGTGGGAAAAGGCGTGAGATTATGTATATCGAAAGGTTATGCAACATCGCAAACAGGGTTTTTTTATATGTTTAGTAATGAACAAGTTACAAATATTTTTTGTGGTAGGAGTATCAGAAAAGAATGCAAATAGCGTGCTTTGACGTCATCTTTCATAAGGTGCGTGTGTGTGAAAGGGAAAGCGATTGTGCCCTCACTGCAGTGCCAGAGAATACCGACAGATTGACTATCAATCATGTGTGTATTGATAGTCAATCACCACGCACTATAATGGTGAAGGAAAACATCGTGAGGAAACCTGCATACTTTGAAGATTTGTAAGAATGTCTATGGTATGTAAAGTCTGCCAACCCGCACTAGGCCAGCGTGGTGGAGTGTACTAACCCCTCTCAATCGTACTCTCGATTGTAGAGGAGGCCCGTGCCCTGCAGTGGGATGTATATGGACTAGATTATATAACAGTAAAGCCAATATATTATACTGTAATTACCCAAGTTATTAATGAACTGCTCTGATTTAAACCAATTTGTAATTTTTGTAATAATCACTACATTGTAAACTGGTTTTGAAAAGAGCAACACTAGAGTTTCTTGCCCGTTCTTCTCTAGTGAAAACCGCTTTCCAAACCGGGTCGTAGTTCAAAAAATGACTGAATCTAAACAATGTTGAACATTTTAATGGATTCAATAAATTATTTTCATTTCATTTCATATAAATATTTTTTTTTCAGAAGCCGGGTCACATACAATGTCATATCTGCAGTATATATGTTCCTGCCTCATCGTTTGAGAGCCATATAAGTTCTCATTACCAGAAATATAGTTGTCAACTCTGTGATTTTATAACACATCAAAGATCTGAAATGTTGGTGCATTTTGTAAGCAGTCATTCGAAGAAAAGTAATATTTGGAGTAAGGTAAACTATTTATTATTTATTTATATAATTAAATAACATACAGAAATAGAATAAACAAAGAAGTACAAATGGGGGTCTTATCATTATATTTTTTATTTACCATATCATACAGGGTATATCAAGACCGCGACCGAAAACGAAGCCAGGTGGTAGTTATAGTGGTTACAGACACAATGCAAATAAAGAAATCACCAAAACAGCGACAGATTATTTTTTTTAAATTTTTTAAAAATCATCTTTTTTGAGTGGTACATTCCTAGTTTTTGCGAAAATAGTAATTTAAACCCTATCGTACCATTGAGTATTTAAAAATAAAGAGGTCTACATCATTATTATAGGAAAACTCTATATTTATCACCCAAATACGACGATAACTAAAAAATTACAAAAAAAAAGTTGTCGATTTTTTTTGCTAAATTTTTACTTGCATTAAGTCTGAAGTCACTAATACTACCACCTGGCTTCGTTTTCGGTCGCGGTCTTGATATACCCGGTATATTATTTATTTACTAAATTAGTGCTAAAGATAACTCGGGAATATTTTTTCTAGATTTTGGTTCAACGTACCACAGATTCTCTAATGGCCTCCGTGGCTTGTTGGTTAGACGCCGGCTATGAAACGAGAGGCTGTGGGTTCGATCCCCGCACCGAGACAAACGTTTGTCTGATTCACAGGTATTTGTCTCGGTTCTGGGTGTTTGTGATAGCGAATAGTCTCTTGTAGTTTCTGATACAAGACACAAGTGTATGGTGTGACAGGACTATGTATGTGACTGTTGGGTGTATTTATTTTGTATTTCACCCCAGGGTCAGAGAATAGCTTCGCAAGTAAAGAACCCAGGAGCGAAACCTTGTAGAACAAGAATTATGACAGACAAGAGGACACCTGCAGGCTTCAAGTGTCCGGAATGTGACAAATATTTTGAGTAAGTAGTACAAAATAGCTTTTCTGTAACGCTTAGATTTATGTGATGGTGGTACAGTAAATAATGTTAGCCGTTTATGGATATAAATAATTATTTAAGAGTATAATTCCTACCGATGTTATTATTATATTATTATACATAGCCTATAAGATCCTATTAGACTGCCTCGGTGGCGTAGTTGTATTACGGTACGGTTACAAAGCTGAGGTCTCGGGTTCGAGTCCCGGGTCGGGCGAAGTGATGTTGGATTTTTCTATTCATTATCAGCCCGGAGTCAGGAATTTGTGCCCGATATGGCGATAGGCTCGCCCCCTATCACATCGTGGGACGGAACATGCAAGGCGAAATGTGGGTGTTCTAGTGGCGCCTCTGCCTACCCCTGCGGGGATAAAGGCGTGAGTTTATGTATGTATGTATGTATCATTATTTTTTGCACGTTGTTTTTTGTTATTTTTTAAAGGTTCACACACAGTGTACACGTAATACTTACTACTCGACACAGATGAAATAACATAAAATAATATATTGTTATAATTAAGAATATTTACCACTATTTATATCATATTTACAAAATGTTGAAGTCACTTAATTCTGTCTACTCGTCGCTAGATGGCGCTATAACTAAACTTTCCTTACAGCAACAAGAACTTGCGGTACAAGCACATTCGGCGGTACCACAGCGAAGGATTTTCGTGCAGCGTGTGCGGGAAGCGATATCCGTTTAAAGATAACCTTATCAAGCATGAAAGGTGGGTAAAAGCTTTGTATTTGCTAGTGGTGGTTTTATTTTTTTATAAATAGACAGCCGGAGTGGCGTAAGGGTGAGCGCCATGCTCCTCAAAACTGTTTTAGAAGATGTTTGTAATCGTAAGAGTAAAACTTGCACTGCTTTGGAACGTGTTACAACTGAGAACAACGAATCAAGGAAGTTTTATTGTATATTGTACATTTTCATCTGATCAATTTCGTGATGGGTTGAAGATGAGTTAGGGCCGGTAAATGACTCGCGAAGCTTCAGTGATCGGTCTTTCTAATATGGGGCCGTTCAAATATTACGTAAGCAGATTTATTACAATTATTTACCCCCCCATCCCCCTTGTCAGCAAAAGTAAGCAAAGCTTTTACCCCCTCCCCCCATGCTTACGTAAACATTTTTCAATTAAAAATGTATTTTTTATATTATAATTATAATGTTATAATTATAATTTTAAAAATAAGAAAACACATTTAGAATAGAGATAAGATTTTACTGATGCAGTATTCAACATAGAGTAAGGGACAAAAATATTATAATCTTACGAACATAACAAACTTATTTTAAATTTTTGGTACACATATTAAATTCAAATTAACTGTCTTCAGTCCATGAAACCCGAATCCATGATCGATTCTAAAGCGAGTGCCTAAACGTTGCGTGTATATTTGCGGGAATCCCCGAAAATGCGTTTCGTTTTCAAGCATAGACAATGTGAGGGTTGCCATTCGTGTAAAAAAGTAAATAACTACCGATGACGTAATCATCATCTAGACTCCCCTACCCCCCATGTCATCCAAAATAAGCAAAACAAAGACCCCCCCACCCCCCCATAGTGCTTACGTAATACTTGAACGGCCCCTATTGTACAGGTTAAATCTGGATATTATAACATGATATTGAATTTCACAGCGTCCGTGGCGCAGTTGATTAGACGCTGGCTGGGAAACAAAACGCCGCGGGTTCGACCCCCGCACCGAGACAAATGTTTGTGAAAACAACGAACCAAGTATTTTTTTCGGGTCTGGGTGTAAAAAACTCTCGTAGTTCCTGATACACGCCACGAAACTCGATTTTAGTGTGCGATCAAAACTATGTATGACTGTTGAGTGTGTTTGTTTATAATTCTTCCTGCAGACTGCACCAAGGCCCGCTACCACGCGAGGAATGCCCCATATGCCACAAGATGATCCGCGTAGACCTAGTGAAGACACACGCGCGCATCCACTCCACGCGGCAGACCATCACTTGTGTGGCATGCGACAAGCGGTACATCAGCCGCGCCTCCTACGAGAACCACCTCAAGTACAGCCAGGCGCACGCCTCGCAGGACGTGCTCAAGTTAGTATGGGCGGGGGATGTGGGAAAATAATAAAATAACGAAAAAAAAATCAAGTTGTATAAGAAAAAAAAAACGACAAGAAAACTATAAATGCAAAAAAAGGATAAAAAACAAACTACCAAGCTCTAAAACCACAAAAAAAAAACAATGTAAACATGAAGCAACTTAACTACGAATCCGAAAACCTGTTAAAATCATCTCACTACAGAAGCAATATCGAAAAAAGCATAAAAATACAAACTGCAAATGCAAAAGTCACAAAAAACGCAAAAAAAACTAGTAAATTTTAAAAGCAAAAAAAAAAAAGCATTCTACTCACCACTCATATATTTTGCATTATTTATTCTTGTAAATGTTTATGTTAAATTATGGTACATATTATTCTGTCAGGTACAAATGCTCGATGTGCGACAAGGGCTACAGGTCTAAGGGTGAACTTCGGGACCACGTCAACTACCAACACCTCGGGAAGACGCACCACAAGTGCCCCGTGTGTGGGAAGGTAAGGACTAAGGACTAATGAGCTCGCTCTTTATCGGTATCAGCTCATATACGTCCCAGGGCACGGGCCTCCGATACAATCGAGAGTACGATTGAGAGGAGTTAGGCCATAAACACCACGCTGGCCTAATGGCTGGCGGACTTTACATACCAAAGAAATTCTTACAAATCGCTACGGTATGCAGGTTTCCTCACGATGTTTTCCTTCACCGTTATAGTGCGTGGTGATTGACTATCAATACACACATGATTCGGAATAGTCAGAGATGTGTCCTGGGATTTAAACCCGTGACCACCGTAAACATGTTGGCCGTCGCGTCTGGTCCGTTACCTACAGGCAACCACGCACTCAATGACACAGACAGAAACACTTTTCTGTTACATTAATTTTGTTGGCAATGTCTATAATATGAAATATGTTATTAATGTCGCAGGCGTTGGCGACACGTCGTTGCATCACGCGGCACGTGCGGCGCGCGCACCACCACATCCAGGAGAGCGCCAGGGACAAGGTCTGCCAGCAGTGCGGACGCACCTTCAGGGTCAGTACACTTTCAATAGCATACAATACGACGAATAAAGCGATTAAACTATTTATTTATTTTATACAGTTAATGACGTTTGCAATGACTTTTCAAAAAATGTGTTCAGTCGAGTATCTCAGTCGTCTAACCTCAAGCTATCGGTTAATATGTAGATTGTGGCATTATGTACAAATGTAAATGTTTTGTAATTGGTATAGCTTTTTATCTATTTGTTTTCAAGGAATAGAGTCACAATACTATGATTGTTACTCCTGCAGAAACAAAAATACGATATTTAAGTAAATTTAGTAAAGACCTTTAAAAAATCCAAGACAAGGCAGTCTAGTCTCTTTCCTCAATATTTAAACACAACATTTACACAACATCCTGCTATTATTAGAAGGTGGAGATGCCAATATGCTCTTATACATGTATCCGGATATCATATGAAGCAAATTTTAACATATTATCTATTGTTACTAAAATATCCTTTCGTTGCAGGATAAGAAAGGGCTGCGAGAACACGAGTTCATACACACTGGAGAGCGCCCTCTGTCGTGCGAGATCTGCGGCTCCACGTTCAGACAGAGCGCGTCTCTTTACACCCACAGGAAGCGCGTCCACAAAATATACCCGCAGAAGAAAAACGTCGAGTTGGTCGAAGTTGAATAGCGACATCTAGCGGGGAGAGGACGATTTTATATTTTGTATTTGCGATATGTGATCTGCATATTATGTTGAATATAAGAGTTAAGAGATTGTGTGTTTTTATTTAAACCGATATATTATTTTATGGAATATATGATTTTAATGATTATACCTATTTAAGTTTGTTAAGTAAGAATTTTTATTCTATTTCAATCTTGATTGAATATTGTACATAGCAGCTTATATACTCGCATTTTGTCACTTCTTTACACAACTATTTTTCACCCCATGACTCCCCGATATGTTAAGAGCGTTTTACTTTCTATGAACACAAACGAAATCTCTTAGACCTTTAGAATTAGATACTGGTGATTCTTGAGTACAGCTCTTTATATTTAGCTAAATCTTTTACAAACTGCTCGCTTATGGTATGAATTCCCGCGTTCAATAAGAAAAACTTTTAAATAGCTTCCGTAGCGCAGTTGGTTAGACATTACAGTTTCACAATAATATAGTTTTCGTTCTTTTACTATTTGTTTAAATTTATTTTTTATCGAAAATATAATCCACTGGAGGGTAGTTTGTCGTCTCCTGCCTCTCGCTTGTAATTTAGTATGAAGCAGTGTGCGTTTCGAAAGGCATGGTGCGCGCTCCGCCGCCGAGCTGGATATTCGGTTAGTTCGTTCGTGTGTCTTGGACTATTCGGTGCAAAGCAGTGTTTAGTAGGTCTATAGCCACTACCGTCGGCGCCAACTATCCAGCTTCGGGAACGGCACTCCGGTGAGTTGACTTGACGTATTTTACTTTATTTGGATAGACTATTGTTTTGTTCGCTTTCGTATTGCCGCTTTGTGTGAAGTTCGGTTCGCCAAGTGTGTACGGAACATAACATACACAACATGCATACAATAATACGTCTATTGTGTTCCATTTAATGTACATACATTTACATACTGTATAATACATAAAGGTCACGCCTGTATCCCTGGGTAGGAGGGGTAGGCAGAGACTGGATCTCCACTTGGCTAGATCTTGACATACGACTTTCGCTTCGTATGTATATTATTATGTGCATATTGTATAATATATTATGTCTTAGTTTGTATATAGTAGTATTATGTGAAAGTAACTAATTGATGACTTATTTAACTTTTTTACTTTCCTTGTTTGTGACTTCAATTTCATCCATATTTCTAATCAATTGAATAGTAATAATAATACTAAAATAATAAGTTTATTGAAAAATTGGATTAGTTACAGAGACTTAAATCTACTTAGAATTAGTTAAACATAGTGAGATCTAAAATTCTAGTGGTACCAGAGGTTCCCAAACTAGGCACAACCTGTATCTTGGGATACCAATCACACATAAAAAGTTACAGTATTACAGTAAAGTATATATACAGGGTATATCAAGACTGCGACCGAAAATGAAGCCAGGTGGTAGTATTAGTGACTTCAGACAAAACGCAACTAAAAATTTCGCAAACGAAATCGTAAAATATTTTTTTGGATTTTTTTACTGTACTGGTGATAAATACATAGCTTTCCTAAAACAATGATGTACACCTTTTTATTTTTTAAGACACAATGGTACGTTAGGGTTTAAATTACTATTTTCGCAATAACTAGGTATTTACTACCCAACACAATGATTTTAAAAAAAATGCAAAAAAAAATCTGTCGCTTATTTTGCGAAATGTTTATTTGCATTGTGCCTGTAACCATTAAAACTACCACCCGGCTTCATTTTCGATCGCAGTCTTGATATACCCGGTATATTTAAGATAAAGTGGCGACAGTATTAAAAAGCAATTAATACAATATAAATACGAATCACAAAACACATAATAGAAAAAAAAAAACAAGACGTAATCCATCTAAAGGTTCAAAGACATCGCCGTTTTGAGATATGACTGCAGAGCGTAACACACACAGACTAAGGAGTAAAGTAAAACACATGTTTTTATGTTTTATATCCTTGTGGACTTATTTTTATTTGAGAAGAGTTTAACTCTTAAAAAATGAATAAAATTACCAATAGTTTCGTAAATTTCAATCACATGGCATAGCAAGAAATTATGATGATCACAACCTTACTTTAGAGAATAGATGGCATCAGAAATATTTTACTAATAATCAGTAAATACACACACATAAGATAGAAATCTTGCGTCGCGGGTACAAAAAACAACGAGAGACTTTTCAGTCGCACAAACACAGCTAAATACTTGTGAAGCTCACAAACATTAATTACCTATTCCGGTGCGGTATCGAACCTGCGGCCATTCGTTTCACAATCGGCATCTGAAATACGCCACGGAGGCTTTCTTAATATATTATATAGTCTTACGAATATCAAGCAGCATTAGTAAATAGTGAAACGAATCTTTTCACCAACTTATGAAACTAGTGTAATTATAATCCAGTACGATTTCGCTAATCCATAAGAGATGTGACGGCGTGCAAGTTAAATAATTGATCACTTTTAGTTAACAGAGGGCGCTAGTAGCTATTACTGTTTCATGAGCTTTCACTACTCATTAATAGATGTCGTAAGTAATATTGTAAATTTGGTTGCTACTTGATAACAGATGGCACTAGTTAAGGTGGTTCAGTACGAATGCCCTATTCGACAACAGATGGCATTGACATCACTAAAGTTCACTTCACTTTATCTATTCAACAACAGATGGTATTAGTATCGGTTCAGTTTGAAATAGTTCAACTACTCGTTAATGGATGGCGTTAAAAGCACTAAAGTTATAAATACTTTGTTTATAAAATAACAGATGGCGTTAGTTTAGCGTTGTACTATCGATAAACGTATACTTCTTGACAATAGATGGCTTACATTTATTTACTTCTTAACTTTTCAACAACAGATGGCGGTAGTAATTTTTGAACTATAATTTAACTAATTATTGTGACAGCAAATTGCCCCAGTTTTACAAGTCCCGAGCAATGATTATAGAATAAAGGTCCCGAGTCCGTAGTATTCCACGAACGTGCAGATGTACATCAATTCGCGTAATAATTAAAATTTAAATTAAAAAATGTGTCTGACCCAAGAAATGGATTGAAGCTTCATGGTCGGACTATTTAGAGTGAAGTTTGCTGGCACTAGTATTTTGTCTATATATTATGTTCGGAGTAAAACACAGTATGTATGTATATACATTTATTTATGAAGTTTTGTGGTTGTGGTTCGTTCTGGTGCGTTCTCTGTGCGGGTTGTGCACGAGGCGGCGGTGGTTGTAGAGCGAGGCGGAGTGCGCGAATGTGGCGGCGCACTCGCTGCACGAGTACGGACGCTCGCCCGTGTGCGTGCGAATGTGTGCTTGCAGGCAACGACGCATCTGTAACAATTATTGTAAATTATCTATATTTACAATGTATAAATTAGGTTTTGAGATCGGCAGTTTCCACACATATAAAATAGATGGCGCTTACCGTAAACCCCTTCCCGCAGTAGTCGCACATCTTGTCCCGCGGCAGCTGCTTCTTCTCATGCACGAATGCGATGTGGTTCTTTAAAGAGCGGGCCGTTTTCACCATCTATACAAGTGTCAATAAATATTTAGGTATTTAATTGGAGTTTTTATAATATAATAACTAATATCTATGTTATATAAAAATACATTAATAGCCGTGCTTTTTAAATTTAACAATTGATAAATTACCCAAATGTTTTCTTTTGAATATAAATCTTTATAACGAAATACGTTTTTCTTTAGATTTTTTATTCATTATATCTTAGCTTTTGTTCTGAGTAAGATTGAAAAATAAAGTAAGTTATATTACTCCTCTGTAGGTACACATAATAGGGATATTTTAAATGTCTTATAATGATTCCTCCCACGTACCTTAAAACACTGTGGACATTGGAAGTCAGATTTCTTGAGATGCACCCACTCTATGTGGCCCTTCAAATTTGACTTGGTTATGAAACGAGCTCCGCAGTTGTCGCACATGTACCTGGCAAAATATTACCCTTTAATATTAGGTCATAACACTTTTATATTAGAAATTATAATTATTTTAGTAAAACAAATAATGAAATAAAAGGAATACAAATATTATAATAAATGTTAACGTATAAACTCGTTCTATTTATTAATGTAAAATCAATTTTAATGTGTAAAGGACCATTGTATAAAAACAATATTTTATTAACGAAATAATAAAGGCTTTATTATTATCATTAGATCAATGGAACTACACTGCATGTAATGTTGAGTGTACAGTAAAGGTAAAATCGATTAGGAAGACTATACGATTGTCCATTTCAATATGAATATGTCGGTCTGGTCTATTATATTATACCCTTTCAATAAATGCGATAGATTATAAGAAGGTAAAACGAATAAAAACAAGTGTAAATGGGGCTTAAGGAGAGAACATTTTGCAACACTGTTCGACAGTTTAATGGTCTATTTTGCTGGCGGGAATCATCATCATCATCAGCCTATACTTGTTCACTGCTGGACATAGGCCTCCTCCAAATTGTGCCATTTCATGGGAATATTATCTATCAATAGAGAGCATTTTGTTTAATGCCCTGATACCCACGACACAAGACTCGGTCTTAGTGTGGGGTCATGTATGTGACTGTGGGGTGTATTTATAATAGGTCGGTACGTACTTCTTGTCGGCGTCGGTGACGTGGTTGGAGTGGTGGCGCAGATGCTGCTTGAGGTTGTTGGTGGTGCGGAAGGAGAGGTTGCAGGGCGCGCAGGCGGGCGCGGCGCGCGCGGCGTGCGCGGACTGCACGTGCACGCGGAGGCCGCAGCGCTGCTTGTACACCTTGTCGCACTTATCACAGGGGAATGTAGTTTGGGTTTGTCTGTGGACGCCGCTGGGAATAAGGTCAAATTCTTTAGAAGGAAGAACAATGAAATGTCCACTACCACTCAGCCGTATTACGTAGGGATACACGTGGTTTAATTGTATAAGTATTGCGGCTCAAAATAAAAAGTATGTGTGAGCTACAGTTAAGCTGTAAATTCATTTATTAATGAAAAATATGAAAAGCATTATTAATTAAATTACCAAACTATTGTTAACGAAAAAATGAGACAAGTACGTAGTTATTTTTAAAGAGAAATTGAAAAATGTAACAAGATATTCCTATAATTACGGCCATTTTAAACTTTTTAATTATTTTATTAACATTCTCAAGTATTTAACACACACATATAATTTTATAGTTAACCTACTGGGCCTATAAAAGTAAATTCCTAAATTTTAAAGTTTATATTATGAAATGATAATTATCATTGTTGTTTGGCAGAAGATGAAGCGAAAGAGGTATGTATGGAATGTAGCACTTGACACTCAATAGTTTCTACCTACCCCAATGGGACATTAGTGTGTGTTTATGTATGTTGAGTGAACGCAAACAGTGGCGCCACCTCGACTAGACACACCTAGATGGCGCTGTATCCGGTGTCACTCACTCTTCCGTGTGTGCTGTTCTCAGTTGATCATATTATATTGTACACCAAATTATAATAATAAAACAGTTTATATATTACTTACTGAATAGTAATTTATTTATCACAACAATGTATGTATGTGTATTTGTTATATTTCCCAAAAGCGAATGTGTTCAATAAAACAGTTTTATTTATACTTACTATATATGAGATCTGAGTTGTATCCACTTGGAGTAAACCTTGTCGCATAGTTTGCACGGATAAGTTTCATGTTTCGATCTGTGGTACATAAAGCTCCTGTACGAACTGAAAAAAAATATATTTTAAAGGTCAATATATTTTAAAATACTACTAATTATAAACACTTGCAATAAATGGCGAGACGAGCATGCCATTCGCCTGATGGTAAGCGATACGACCGCTTATGGACAGTAGAAAAACCAAACACCATTCCACAAGATATTGTCTCATAATAAACTTACGTCTTTTTTCCCAGAAGGTATAGGCGGAGGTGCTACCAGGATAGCCATGTTTCACTTGTGTGTTCCGTCCCATGATGTGATAGGGGGTGTGCCTTTCGCCATATCGGGAATTTGAAATTTCAATACACAAAAAATTCTTACTGAGTCTCGAACCCGCAGTCCTCGAGCTTGCATTTGAATTTATTATGGACGGTGGCGCCATCTGTGCCGTGTTTCTCGTTGTAGTGGCTCACTATCGCGCGCTCATCTATGTATATCTTGCCGCACTCTTTACATTCGTACCTGGAATAGTTCTGCTACACGTCACTAGGGGCGCTAGTAGTCTTTTATTAACGGATTTCGATTATGAAAGAGGTTCTATTTTAGATTGTATGTCGTTTTTATCAATGTTCGTACTGAAAGCACTCACCTTATAAAATGTCTTCTATGGTGTGGTTTTAAAGATATTTTTGTAATAAACACTGATTTGCATACGTCACAGGTAAAACTGCCTGGTTGCTGTAAGAAATAAAAAGAGAATTATATTTTACAAAATATATATAAAAAAGCTCAAGTGTGAGACGGCCTTGTGACACCCACACTTAACAATAAATACACCCAACAGTCACATACATAGTCCTGACCCCACACTAACATCGAGTCTTGTATCATGGGTATCAGGAACTACGAGAGACTCTTCGGTCTCACTTGACCTGTTTATGATTCTGGAAACTTTTTACTTGTTTTTTATAATCCATCTGCTATAGGCGTGTGGCGTATGAAACTACAATTAAAATTATAAAAAAATCTATTTAACGCAAAGTTTGAGATATGTTTCATTATTTTACGTTTTAGTTTTTAGTAACTTTTTTTGTGTGGTGTACAATGAAGTGACGAAGAAGTATAATTAAATAATATAAACAACGAGAAAATATTTTTAATGGGTCTCGTTTTTCCATTATTGATTGGTGAAAAATACTGAAAGATTCCCAATAACCGACTATCAACTCATACGATCGTTTTTACATTATACATTCAAAAAATTGTAGTCCTTCATACTTACACTTTTATGTCTCTGTGCAATATGTTTCCTCAGATAAACTTCCCGGTTAAACCCTATAATACAGTCGTGGCACTTGTGAGGCAGCCTCCTGTACTTCTCCTCTGTTCTTAATATATCCCTCTCTTTCTCCAACTCTTCTCTACTTAGTAAGTACATTCTCAACTTGCCAACATATTTTTCATCTATGAACGGAGACGGGTCAGATTTCTCTCGCTTTATCCTTTTAAGTGTTATCTGGAATACATACATATATTAACTCACACCTTTTTCTCAGAAGGGGTAGGCAGAGGTGCAACCAGAACACCCACATTTCACAATGTATAATGTATGATAGGAGACGAGCCTATCGCCATACCGTCATAAATATAATTTTATAATGGTATCTTAGATTTATGCGAATGTTACACATTGAAATAAAACAATCGTGTTTTATTTCAATATAATTTTGCCTGACCCTAGTAAAGAAATCGTCCTACCTCTTTCTTAACACAATTATTCTCCTTCTGTTTCTTAATCTCAGATAGTGGTAATTCAGTTTCCAAGTCAGAGAAGTCGCTCTCCTCTTTAATGTCCATAGTAACGTCCACAGCTTGCAAGGCTGGTTCGTCTTTTAACAAAACTTCATTTGATATTTCAGAGGTGATGTCTACCGTTATATCCGTTGATGTCTTTTGTAGATTATGCATTTTGCGTACTTTGTAATTGAGCATCTGGAAAAGAGAAAATATACAATTTAGAAATGTGACTATATAAATGAGTATTTTACACATTGTAGCCAGAGTAACTACTGGACATAATGAGACTTAACATCTTATGTCTCGGGATGGCGAGCTCAGGGGAATACAAAGCATTGCTTTGTAATTCATAGTGTATTTTTCTTTTGCTACTGTCTATGAGTGGTTGTATCGCTTATCGTCAGGCAAATGGGATGCTCAACTTTCCATTAATTAGAATAAAAAAAACAATCCATCATAGGGGTTTATACATCATTGTAATTTGTCAATAATGCTATAATACTATTACTTTTAATTACCTCTTTGTTAAGTATAAGCAAACTGTCTTCCACTTGGCACTTGAACAACTCTATTTTGCGAAGCATCTCGTGACACACTCGACACACTGTGTTCGGTAAATCTGTCTGGATCATAGAATATAATTCATTATTATATACTTAATTATTGGGCGGACTCTTCACATTTATATTTTCATTAATAAAGTTTTAACTTATTATGAAATAAACTTTATGTACAATTACTTCTGTCATGTAGTGTCTCCGTGATAAAGGTAGCAAGACATACATAATTTTATTTAAACTTGAATTACACTAAATCTTAATTTACGAAAAAATGACTGAGCTTTTTAAACTATGTATCTCAAATTAATATTTAAAAATGAATGCTGACTTTTAAAGTCTCTATTAAAGTTCCTGTATTGTTCAATAATTAATAAAGAGTACCTACAATAACATGTAGTACCCATTACCTTGTATTTATAAAACGATTCCAAATATTCCGTATGTTTACAACTGGTCAAACTTATATACGGTACATTTCCCGCCAAACAGCACACGCAGACGCCGTCTGGATACATGTTCAGAATATCATCTTCAGCATTGTACGGCGGCAGGTTTAATGCAACGAAATAAGACATTTTTATTGCTGTTTTTCGTTTATTATTTACGATTTTTTGGCCGACCTCTGAGGACCAATCTGGTTCCGATTTGACAAGTGCGTTCCATTTTACGTAAGCATAAGTTAATTAGTTAACCCTGGTTTACTTTATTTATGTGTCAAGTTGCATCATTATAAAGTGAAATAAAATAATTTTCTATATTCTATTGTTAATTTGTTTCATATGTATATAAAAATGATTTATTGATAATAATCCATATACGTTCATAAACCCATATACGTTTTACTAAAAGGCACAAGCACCGACTAATGGGCACAAGCCTCCGCTACAATCGAGAGTTCGATAATTCGGTCGAAAGGGATCAGTCGTTTAGTTAGATTCTAATCCACAACGGTGGCCTAGTATGAGTTGCTGGTATTTACATAATATCATTGAATAATCTTGCAAATCTCTATTGTATGCGGGTTTACTCACAATGTTTTCATACGCTTTAGTAGTTAGGGATACCAGTTTATTAAAAAATGCTGCCAGCTTTTTGTCTAGTAGTACTAACATAAGGCTGTGAATTATGGTTTACTCAGGTCGACCACCATTTGGGGCAATACATTTTGTGATAGCAATTTAATCGTAAAAATTCTAGGCTATTTTAATCATAGGCCAAATGTCTCTTTGTCATAAACCAATATAACTTTTGTTGCGACGAGTTAACATCTGATCATCGTTATTATAGGTATAGGGTAAAGGCAAATACAACAACTTTCTTGGTAGATATTTACAAGGTTTTTTTTTGTTACTTATCATTGGATCTTCGTGTGTATATTTTTATGGCCTTTAGATAAGCATATTATAAACACTCTTTATTTATTTATTTATTTATTTAAATAGGTTTATAATTTACCCTCTTTCTTTCTTTCAATAATGAGATAAATCTGCCCTTTTAGTTTTCACCACTTTATTTTAAATATGTCATGGCCTTTGTTTATTTTCGCTTTATGTATGGTAAATGAAACAACCGAATAAATAGTTAACAATTTTATTTAACAATAATTATTTATGAAACTGCCATCGTATGATGAATGATGACTAGTTTTAACAAATGTATCGATACATTAAACCATTGGTCGGCGACGAGTGGCTTTTGAATCCTCCCCCAGTCCACACGCTTGTATAAACAATTAAAATTAAAAAGAAAATAACATTTTTTCCCAGCCCCTCTTCTGTTCAAGTGTTCTCTTCTATCTTCCCCACACTCCTTCTCTGTCAGACTCGTCCAACACCCGTCTTCTCTGCCACGCTGCACCTCTGTCAGGCATGTCTCTTTCTTCAAGCTGCTACCTCCGCCAGGCTGCAACCTCCGCCAGGCTGCAACCTCCGCCAGGCTGCAACCTCCACCAGACTGCTACCTCTGCCAGGCTGCGAGGCGCCGCCTCTTCATCCCTGTTTCTTCCTCCTAACTTGTACCCCCAAAAAGCAATACAAACGTGGACTTCATTGTATTAAGCCACTATGCATTACCCGTGTTAAAACGTCGCCTACCATTGCTTTAAAGTATCGTTGTATTGTTATAAACTCTTGATGTTTTTCGGTGATATTTATAATTTATTTGCATAGTCCAAAGACTGCATTACAAAAATATATTTTTATCTCGTTTTTTCAATATGAAAAATTACATCATTTTTTTACAAGATACCTTAATCAACCTAGATATAATTAATTAATTGTGATATTAAGGTAAAGAGGATATTGTTAACAAAATCTGAGCGCACTGAGCATGTGTTATCCAGCACCGCGGGAAACCATTAGAGACAAAGAGAATATCTTGCGACTACGTAGGAATAAATAAAATAAATAAATAAATAAATACACCCAACAGTCACATACATAGTCCTGACCCCACACTAAGATCGAGTCTTGTGTCGTGGGTATCAGGAACTACGAGAGACTTTTCGGTCTCACAAACACCCAGACCCGAAACAAATACAGAGATAGATAAAGATATTGCAGCGTACCTACCACTCGTATTTTTGTAAGTACAGATTTTGTTCCTAGTGTCCCCTTTGTTTTATATCAATAGTTACATTATTTTTTAATAATCTGTGAGTCATAACGTGAATAAATATTTAATGGCCAATTTGAATTTAACAGTTTATTGGCGCCTTAAGTAACTGAATTATTCAAGATGTAAGGAACAAGGGACTTATGAATCCACACGTAAAAATATAATTTCGTGGAGTCCACATTTTATTTGCGAATTTCGTCTATAATTAACTTGATAAGTACAATTGAAACCCAAGTATTAATTACACACCTTTAATTCATCCCTTATTAAGCCTTACGTCCTGTATAATCACAGCCTATAGATACAACATTAATAACTTATTTTTCGATAAGACAAATGACAATGAACAGTGTTAGTCGGATTATCACTTAAAAATTAAAACATTGTCCGTTAAGCGATAGGACCGTCGTTTCTACTCAACAGAGATTTCAAGTTCTTCGTTGTTTTCATGTTCTTGTTTCTGTTGTGTGTACATCAAAAGGATAATAAATATTAAATACATTGTCCAGGAATAGTAAAGATAAGGATGTATCATTTTAATAAGTTACATTAGGAATCGTCATAATATAAAATTGATTACGCTTTTACGGATTTAATTCAAAATTATAAGCCAATGAAATACAGGCCTTATGGTCTTATGTTTAGATTTGAAAAAAAAAACAGATTCTTCATATTTCCATAGTATTTCAATATGTTATGACAAACAGAAAGAAATTCAATTGACGACTACTTTTAAGATGAAATTTGCGAAATGATCGACAAAATAATTATCTTTTCCCGAGTTTAATAAGATCATCTGCGCGGATATATCGTCGAGTTATAACTTATTAAAATGTACATTTACTCCATTACATTAATCTTTGTCTTTTTCATACATATAGTTACAACCAAATGACTACAATGCATTTCGGTACCACAAATGCATTGCTGTCTACAATTCAGAGTTATTGGCAATATACATATTTGCCCGTTTTGAATAATGGTTTCTAAGATTTACTCGAATGTTACTTTAAATTACTGTTTTATCGGATTTTATCGCAGAATTGGTTTCGGTCGAGTCCGCCCCGTGACCACGAAAGCTGTAACGAAGCTTTCGAAACGTCGGAAAGTTGAAAAATGTGAAAATTAAACCGATTTCGCGATAAAACTATTTTTTTATGGATGCAAAATGCTGACCAGCACAAACTTTTCGGGCGTTAATGTCCTAGGATTGTAGGAAAGATGGAATAGGAATAACGGGACTGGGAAATTAATATCATACAATATTATGCCATATTTAGCAGTAATACATTACACATTTTGTAATTTAATTGGTTATACAATTTTCTCTTTTATCGCCAATATTTGATTTGAACGCAATATTTTAACGGTATAAACAATTGCACATTTAACAAATTATTAATTGAATACAATACCTACCTACATTATTCAATTATTTAAATAAATACTTTATCTTATAATTAATGTATATTTAAAAATAAGAGCTTCTTAACTTGAATTTTTAAATCTTCTATCTTCCGGTGTCTCGGCAGCCAGGATCACGCCAGGCTCTTCTAAATTCAAGCTAAATGCTAGAAGATTAAAATAAGAGTAAAGGAGAAAAATTAGTACATAAAATACTACTTATATTTAACACGAGTTTAGATTTTCCGAAAATCACACGTAAGATAGTTATTAAACGAAAGGATATCCTTAAAATAAAAAAGTTACATTTAAAATCCAGTTTAAACTGTAAATATAACTGAAAACATTAATGTTTTCTGTTCATTTCCAAATTGAATATACAGTAAGTACACGTAATATTAATAAGTAAGTACAATAATAGTAATACAATACATATAATATTTAATCATTGAAATAATAAACTAGAAAAAACACAGTGAACAAATTCTAAGCCTGCTATTCTAAGCTATTTTGCACGCAGGAAAATAATGTGGCGCGAAGTTAATTATAATTTATAATAGCATAACTGTATAACAGAAACTATATACTGCAGCTTATAATTTCTGTTACATATTGTTCACTGTGATCTCTCTAGCATAATAATTTCAATGATTTACAAATTTAATGATTTTTACTTACAGATCATCTGTGATTTTACTCGTCCCAATGATTATAATTCTTTAATCATTGACTCGTCCGTTAAATTGGCGGGAAAATAACTGACAATTTGACAGATTCTATACAAAATAATTCAAAATTGCATTATTCGTCAAGTAGAATTATTATGATTGAAAAATCAGCCTAATACGCTTTTTCATATAAAAAAGATACATTTTATCGTAGACAATTTCCGTTCGTACATAGATTGATAATTATTACAATTACCACGAAATAAATTATATAGTGCGTTGAGGTTACACCGTAATACAAGAATAAAAGGGGTAAGATCGTAAACTCCAATATTTTATCCCCTCGACTGTCAATTACGGTGACCTTAGGGGATAGGAGAATGTTACACCTTCCATCCTTGTATTATTGTGTTACCCCAACGAACCCTTCATTATGTATGTATTTTCTTAAAACTAAATCTTATGACTAACGCAACCTTATTTATTCTAACTTAAATTAAAGGGCCCGTAAATCTACTTAATTGCATTCCGTTTCACTAATAATGCATCTACATATAAGCATATAGTATAAAAATGCAACATCCACATACATACATGCACGGCATTTATGTAACTTATTACTACATAATATATTTGAGAAAGGTTTGAATTAAAGACATTTATTTTGTAAATGGTTATCGTATATCCTTTATTTTTTTTATGTCAGGTGAAAGTTTGTCAAAGAGAAAAAATATATAACCAGTCATATGGGCGCTGTGCGCCCACGCCCAAGGTGCAGTTGTGGGCGCAGTTACCTCGGCTCTCGCTGTCTTGAAGCCTGAGTGATTGTTGTACCTAAAAAAAACCTGTAGCTAAAAAGTGGGAGAACGTATTCAATACACGTAATTTCCATTAAAGCCAAACTTGGACGAGGGGTTTGGCTTCAAGTAATATCATGTGGGTTTTTCGAATAGCAATGGTAGATACATCAACTGCGGCGTCGATGTGGCGAATCACAGAAAGTAGGTAAGACCATCTTGACATACCTCCAATAGCAGTGTATGATCCATATATTATTTTCTCGTTTTATTTTATTTTAATTCCTGAAATATATAAATTCCTGCAAAGTTATGATAACCGTCGAGTAGTAGGGGTAAAATATCCAAAAGGCAACTCATGAGTATTTATATTTAAATTATATATTTAAAATAAGCCCAAGTGCCATACAAAATGGCCGCGTCCCACCAAAGTGCACTTTGGATTTTAAAGTTTTAAATTTACCTTTAAACCTGTTTTACCGTTACCTGTTACCTTCATAACCATACCTCTTAACTCATACCTTAAAACCGAGAACCTTTTTTACCTTTAACCATTTTTTTTCTTTTTCCCTTTGAACGGGAAGGCAAAGGGTCAAAACAAGTCGAGTTTGGATCAAACTTAGATCATAGCTTTAGAAATCAATTCTGTCTAATGATCTAAGTTGGCAAATCTTAATTGTTATTATTATATATAATATTAATAATATAAATTGATATTCAAATAAGAGCGGATTTATCGACCGTCAAATACATTAATTACATTAAAGTAGCAATTAAGTTTAGTAAAATTGACAAAGTAAGCCACTTATGTCAGTCTGTCAATTATTGGATAACTTTTGTCTGGCGGTCGAAAACCCGCCCATAATTAAACTTAACTAAATTAGTTAAATAGTATGAAATCGACCCACCGGTTTAAAGTTTCCAGATTTCCCGCCTCCAGACTCGCGCCGTGGGGAATGGGCCGACATTGACTTTCAGTTATGACAGTGACAGCGTACGTGGGAACGTATTTTTTTTGCCCAGAGGCTTATTTTCATGTCTAGAAGGAACGCTCGAAATTCAAAAACGTGGGCTATTATGGAGATTTCTGCGGTGCCCTATAAGTAATATCCAAGTCAAAGCGAAAACATTAAATTATAGATAATAGTTAATAACGGATCAGACGCGGCTGCCTACATGTTCACGGTGGTCGCGGGTTCACATCCCAGGGCACACCTCTGACTTTTCGGAGTTATGTGTGTATTGATTGTCAATCACCACGCACTTTAACGGTGAAGGAAAACATCGTGAGGAAACCTGCATACCGTAGCGATTTTAAAGAATTTCTACGGTATGTAAGTTCGCCAACCCGCACTAGGCCAGCGTGGTGGACTATATGGCAGTATATGGCCTAACCAATCTTAATCGATTCTCTCGATTGTAGAGTAGGCCCGTGCCCTGCAGTGGGACGTATATGGGCTGTTACAGATACAGATACGAACACTATTAAGCTACAGTAAATTCCGGCATTCGGCGCTCTTTTGGCAGTAGCACCCTAGCGCCGTCGTCCAACCGCGCTCTACCCTAACGCCGGCACTAGTTTTACCGATACGTGAAAGATACGTTAGGTAATTCTTTCTACTATGGTGGTACAGTCGGCGTTCGCGTGACAGATAGCAGCTACAGTCTCAAGGTGTGGCACAAAAGCTGTCTACTAGGATCCCTTCCTATCCCTGGACGTACTGCAAATTTTCACCGAAAACTACCCCTAAATTAGCAACATACTATATACACTCTAAAAGCGTGGTGGCCTGTTGGTAACGGACCAGGGCACGGCTCTGACTTTTCGGAGTGTGTGTATTGATAGTCAATCACTAGGCCAGCGTGGTACTGTACTAACCCCTCTCAATCGTACTCTCGATTGTAGAGGAGACCCGTGCCCTGCAGTGGGACGTGTATGGGCAGATACATATATAGAATAGTATTAGTAATAGTAACCTAGAAAAGCCTTTCTTATTACTTTGCATAACAGCGGTTTCGACAGACGATCGTAAACGTATTGTAAAGGAGAATGCCCATTCATGGTATCGGTAAAAATATCGTTGACCCCGATACCGATACTGCATAAAATTCATTATAGCATTTTTTATGGTTTGTCCTTTTCATGTGTTATCCCAGGCGACAGATTTTTATAAATTAAAGGATATTATTTTTATTAATTTTATTAACACAAGTAGTTGAAAAATCGTGGTAGTCCTATTAATTTACATAGTATTCAATTATTATTCTTCTATTCTTAAAATATATTATGTAAACTGCTTCGGTGGCGTAGTTGTATTACGGTACGGTTACAAAGCTGAGGTCTCGGGTTCGAGTCCCGGGTCGGGCAAAGTGATATTGGATTTTTCTAATCATTATCAGCCCGGAGTCAGGAATTTGTGCCCGATATGGCGATAGGCTCGCCCCCTATTACATCATGGGACGGAACATACTAGGCGAAATGTGGGTGTCCTGATGGCGCCTCTGCCTACCCCTTCGGGGATAAAGGCGTGAGTTTATGTATGTATGTATGTAAACGTTTTGTCTTAAAATATTTTATTATTATTGTAGCCATGCATTTGAAGGGCCGAATGTTCCATACTGTATACCTCAGCAGATATATTTTAATTCCTATACAAACATTTGTGTACTTAACTTATCCGATGTGATCCAGTCTGAAGGGTGGTAGACTATATGGCCTAACCCCTCTCAATATTACTCACGATTGTATTGGCCCGTGCCCTGCAGTGGGACATATTCAAGTTGATACAAATACAAAAGGGACATATAATCTATAAAAAAAATACGTTTATTGGTTTGTAAATGAGCTCTTACTTAAAAATATATGTTTTTAAAGATTTTTTAGAAACGTACCAGAAACACAGCACCAAACAGACGCACAAAAACACAAAACTATCACACAATATTTTAACATTTTTTTCATGTATTTATCGCGTCATATTGATACACACTGAGTGTATTGTTTTCGAATAATTAAACATTGGGAATAACTTTTGCAGCTTTGATGCATTTGTCATGAGCGGAGCGATTTAACCAATTAATTTAATAAATACACCAAATAAATAAATACACCCAACAGTCACATACATAGTCCTGACCCCACACTAAGATCGAGTCTTGTGTCGTGTATCAGAAGCTACGAGAGACTTTTCGGTCTCACAAACACCCAGACCCGAAACAAATACCTGTGGATCACACAAATATTTGTTTCGGTGCGGGGATCGAACCCGTGGCCTCTCGTTTCACAGGCGGAGTCAAACCAACTGCGCCACGGACGCTGTCATAATAGTTCAAAATATCTTCGATGTACGTGATGGTAAATGCTAGAAGACTAACTGAAATCACTAACTACATCTGAAGTCACTAGCACTACCTGGCTTCGTTTTCGGTCGCAGTCTGAATATACCCTGAATCTTCTTCGTACTATCTTGGGTAAAAAACGCTGCACGCTCCGCTTATTATATGAACAACGGCTTTAATCCCCAATATTAAAACATGAGTGGTTTCCCAGTTTTCTGTCTCGCTTTAGCATACATTGTCCTTTAGGAGGAAAATAATATATTATCCTTGTATGATACAATTTATATTATGCATAACATAAATAGACCTACTTTAACAGATAGTAATATAGTATATACTGCCTCGGTGGCGTAGTTGTATTACGGTACGGCTACAACGCTGAGGTCTCGGGTTCAAATGCCGGGTCGGGCAAAGTGATATTGGATTTTTCTATTCATTATCAGCCCGGAGTCAGGAATTTGTGCCCGATATGGCGATAGGCTCGCCCCCTATCACATCGTGGGACTGAACATGCAAGGCGAAATGTGGGTGTCCTATTGGCGCCTCTGCCTACCCCTTCTGGGATGAAGGCGTGAGTTTATGTATGTATGTAATATAGTATATAGTAGTATACAGAGTGAATTTTTCAAGTGGGCGTGGATGGCCAAATCCGAAATTATGAGGAATAGCGAAAAATACAGAAAGGAGTCACGAGCCCGATTTTGATGAAAACTGAAACTGCATACTTGGATTTTTGGGTAATCAATATTCTTAGCGCGGAGTCGAACCCGATGATTTTGAAAAAAAATACAAATATCCGTTATCAGGGTTACTACTTACTATGCACACAGCGTCGCTTCGTTTTGATTTCATGAGACAATGCATTCCTACTGAAGTACGAAAGTAATTAAAGTTTATCAAAAAAATAAACTACTATAACGCTGAAGGAAAACATCGTGAGGAAAACTGCATACAATAGCGATTTTTATTTTCTATGGTATGTAAAGTCCGTCAACCCGCACCAGGCCAGCGTGGTGGCTTCTAGCCCTGCAGTGCCCTTGTATTTAGACGTATAGGGGCTGATACAATTAATATAACACTAAATAGTTCCAACAGGGAAGGCCTATTTTCAGTAGTGGACTTCCTGAGGCTGGATAGATAGATAGAACACTCACCAACACGAAAACAGAAAAGTATTATTCTTGGAACATTTTATTGGCATTGGCGAACTTGATGCGAGCGTATCTGACAGCGGTTTTCTAAATTACGATAATACAAAAAGGGCTGTTTTGTACGAAACTTAACTGCAACTGCACTGCAACTGAACTTATTTAATTACGTGAATAAGCCGACAGGAATGTTTTGTTAAAACATGACAACTAAATAATTAAAATGAATACATTATTTTTATATCATGAATATTTGTTGTGAGTTTTCTTGCAAATAACAATTAAATATAGGTCGTTTACGGATTTAATCGCATATACAGGGTATATCAAGACCGCGACCGAAAACGAAGCCAGGAGGTAGTATTAATGATATCAAACACGATGCAAGTAAAAATTTTCCAAAAAAAATCGTCAATTTTTTTTTGTTATTTTTTACATATCGTCGTATTTGAGTGATTAAGCATAGTTTTTCTAAAATAATGACGTACATCGCTTAATTTTTAAACACGCAATGGTACGTAAGGGTTTAAATTACTATTTTTGCAAAAACTAGGTATTTACCCCTCAAAAACGATGATTTTTAAAAAAAAATTTAAAAAAATCCGTCGCTTATTTTGCAAAATTTTTAGTTGCATTGTGTCTGTTGCCCCTAAAACTACCACCTGACTTCGTTTTCGGTCGCGGTTTTGATATACCCTGTATAATATACTGGTGGTAGGTCCTGTAGGTACCACCGCAATGTCTATTTCTCCAACAAACAGCAGTGTAAATGCGCTGTTGTGTTCCGGTTTGAAGGACATTGTAGCCAGAGTAAGTACTGGACATATTGAGACTTAACATCTTATGTCTCATGTGGCGAGCGCATGGCAATGGCAAGCATTGCTTTGTAAATCATGGTGTTGTTTTGTTTTGCTACTGTCCATGAGCGGTCGTATTGTTTACCATCAGGCGGACGGCATGCTCGCCTCGTCATTCACCGCAATAAAAAAAAACTCGTCGAATTTTTTAAATGATGTAATACTAACTCAATTTTTCCCCATTTCATTGGGTCGTTTACGTGGAAAATCACTTTATAATGACCTAATTAAATAATGAAGTTGGCTGTACATATTTCAAGGCTTAGTAACTAACTACTAAGCACAAGAACGGATTTTATTGTGGTTAGTGATTAGTGACGTACATACTAGGAGCTAGAGAAACGCTTTAGAAAACGGAGACAGACGATAATTTTTTCATTATAGCGGGCTAACGAGTATACGGTTCATCTGAAAAGAGAGAAAAAAAAAGACAGTTCGTGTTGCTGAGGGAGTTTCTTGCGCCGTTTCTTCTTCACAGCTACAACACGTTCCGAAGCGGTGGTAGCAGAAATTAACGATTCAAAAGATCTTGTCAAAGACTACTTGAATAAAGAATATTTTGATTTGATTTTGATTTTTCTGATGGTAAGTAGTACTGCCGCCCACGAACATCAGTAACACCAGGCAGTCTCAGTCTCTCCCATTGAACCCTGTCTCGTGCCACCCACTCCAACCCCATCGTGTCCCATTCCGGTTCGTCCGGTCCCGTCCAGTATCGTCTCGTCCTGTCTCATTGCATCCCATCACGTCCCATTCCGTTTCGTTCCGTCTTATACCTTTCTATCACATCGTATTCCGTTTCGTTAAGTCCCATACCGACCAATCGTGACCCAATTCGTCATGTCCGGTCTCCTATCCCACTCTCGTCCCATCCTATCGCGTCCCGTACTGTCCTGTCAAGTCTCATCCCATCCCGTCCCATCAAATCGTGTACGGTCCCGTATCATCCGTCCCACGTCATTTCATCTCAACCGTTCAATGTTTCCTATTTTGTATCGTCCGGTCCCATCCCATTGTGTTTTGTCCGGTCCCATCCCATGCCTTCCACGTCATCCCGTCTCATCCGTCCTAGTTCGTTCCGTCACCCTACCGTCTTTTACTTAACATTAGTGCATTTGGTAGCCGAAATATGTACATGTAAGATTATACTTTATACTAGCTGCTCGGCCCGGTATTTCCCAGATACGATTAATTTTCGCTTAAATCTACTTTTATCCAACTGCGTTTTTATATTTCTTCTCTCGTTAACAAATTATATCGGTAAGTGGTATGGTAATGACCAATGCTTCAGCTCGAACGAAAAGGTGCGTAATGTACATCCTGTACTGTTCCTTACTTTCATCATTCCTGAGTATTTTAAATGGAGCCTTATTTATTATTATTTTTTTGGTCTAACGAGCATATGTCTCACTCGGTGCAGGCATCGAGCCCTTCGCCTTTCGTATCAAGGCCCATCTCAATTTTAGCCTCCGTGGCACAGTTGGTTGGACGCCGGCCGTGAAACGAGAGGCCGCGGGTTCGATCCCCGCACCGAGATAAATGTCTATGTGAACCACAGGTATTTGTTTGGGATCTGAGTGTTTGTGAGACCGAAAAGTCACTCGAAGTGTCTGATACCCGCGACACACGACTCGATGTTAGTGTGGTTTCAGGACTATGTATGTGACTATTTGGGTGTATTATGTATTTTTATTTATTTAACTTCACAAGTTTTTAGTAAATGTTGGGGCATTTTCATAGTAAAATTCAAATCAATTTTGATCAAAGCTATACATATTGCTCGTACTCATTTTGCGTTTAAAAGGTAAATTTTGAAAAGCGTCAGTTCTGTCTCGGTAATTAAGCCTAGGATATTTAATATCAAGTCTCATTTAATTGTCTCCGAAATGAAATATAAATCATACACGCTTTGAAAAGTTGTTTCTTCTCCCACTTAATGGTTGACATTAGGAGTAGACAGTATTTTTAAAAAAACAAGCTCTTATTCTAATGTACTATCTATATCAGCCCATATACGTCCCACTGCAGGGCACGGGCCTTCTCTACAATCGAGAGAATCGATTGAGAGTGGTTAGGCCATATAGTCCACCACGCTGGCCTAATGCGGGTTGGCTAATGTACTAAAAATAATAAAATAAACTTTTCCTACAAAACTTTGGTTGTAATGGTTGTCTGGAAGAGATCCCTTTTAGCGATAAGGCCGTTAATTGATTCACCAAATATACATTGTGTTTCGTCTTTGTATTTTGTGTTGTGTGGTGGCATTATAAAAGTATTTTATTGTAGTTCATACATTTTTATACATGCGTATATAAAAAAATATGTACATATAAAAATTTAAAACAAATGGTTAACCCTTCGGTGGCAAGGCTCAAGACCCAAGCCACCGGTGGTTAGGGATCCAATGTGAGGAACCTCCTCACTATGCGAGCCGTGTCCAGCAATACTGCCTTTTGGATCTGGCTCTTGACCCAACGACCAATTGAGAGCCTCTGGAGATGTTGGTCGAGGCTCTTTGGTATCAATCCATGTGCAGAAACAACAATCGGGACAGTAATTGTTGAGTCCCCATCCCACATGTCAGTAACCTCGTGGGCCAAATCTAAATATTTAGACAATTTGTCTTTTTCAGCTTTTACGAGGTTATCGTCATGCGGATACGAACAACCGGAAATTGTATGTTCGCCAGGACGGTGGCATGCCTGACAAATGTCGACCATACCGTCCTTCAAGATGTATTTTCTATAGTTGTTCGTCTCAGTTTCCCAAAAGAGGTTACCGGAACGAAACCAAGACACAGATGCAGGCCGGTCCACTTTAGGCCCGTGGAGGACCCGATAGAACCGACCATGCAGCTCTTTGCTCTTCCATACTTCCCGGCGATATTTTACGCTCATCACCAGAGGTTTCCGCCAGTTCTCATTCGCCGATGAGAGCAGCGCAAATCCTTTGTCCACTATAACTCCAACCCTATGCATATCCACGTCGCTGTGAAGGAAATAATCCCTGAGATTGCACACCTCGAAATTATGCAGGTCCTTAGCATTAAGAATCCCTTAGACCCCATATCTCCGCGGGAAGTACAACCTTATCACTGACGAATGTGGATGATGCATACGATGTGCAGTTAGTAGACTGCGACCTTACGATCCAGGGCATCCAATTCAGTCTGAGTCCATCTGAGTATGCCAAAAGAGTACATCATACAGGCATAACCCAACCGTTAAAGGTTATTATTCGCTTTATTTATTATTCTATCCTTTACATTTTTACCTGTAAAATAAAAAAACAAAATACATAAAAAAAAGAGATGCACCCAACAATGGCGAGGCTCGGGGCCACCGGTGCAGTAGTTAGGACCCCAAAGAGAGGAAACTCCTCACTATACGTGCCGTGTCAAGCAATACTGCCTTCTGAAGTTCTGAATCTGACCCTTGACCCAACGGCCCATTGAGAGCCTCTGGAGATGTTGGTCGAGGCTCTTTGGTATCAATCCATGTGCAGAAACAACAATCGGGACAATAAGTGTTGAGTCGACATTCCACACGTCGGTAACCTCGTGGGCCAAATCTAAATATTTTGACATATCAACTCTTACAAGCGAAAAAAATATTATATCCTCAAAAATTCACATCTCACAAACCTCACAACGCTGTTGTATATTTAAATGTGACTTGTTACCTTTTCACCAAATAATAAATAAGTACACCCAGCAGTCACACATAGACCTGACCCCAGAGTAAGATCGAGTCTTGTATCGTGGGTATCAGGAACTACCAGAGACTTTTCGGTCTCACAAACACTCAGACCCTTAATATTTTATACCTTATTTAACTTTGCAGTTGTTGTGTTGTTGTGTTGTGATGTTTTCGTTATAATTATTGTCCAGTAATTTGTATACATATATTACGTTTAATGTTACTGAATTAAGAACTGTTTTGTGTTTAACTAATATTATAAAGAGGAAAGATTTGATTGTTTCTTTGTTTGCAGTGAATAGGCTCCGTAACTACTGAATCGATTTGGAAAATTCTTTCACTGTTGGGAAGCTTCACTATCCCCGGGTGACATAGGCTATATAATATTTAAAAAAAAAATTTTGGGATCCTTACTAAAACTCAAATAATGTAACTCAACGGTGTAAAAAAATTACCTAACTATTCTTTACATCGCGTGCGCTGCGAAAACTATAATATGTTGTTGATGTGGACAGGATTCAAAAACTATCTGCCAAAAAACTATCTAACAAAAACCGTGCGAAGCCGGGCCGAGCCGCTTGTGTTTAATAAATAAATAAAATGTAATAAATCGAAATACTTCTAAAATTTCCTCTTGGTCCTTGTGTCTCTATGTCTGTCAATGTTTTAGGTCTCCTTGTTTGTCAGTCTGTCAATAGTTTTTGTAAGTTAGTTGTTTAAGTTATTTATCGTTAATTTATTTAAAAACGTCTAGTCTTCTTCATCCGTTTCGTTCGTCCGTTTGTCCGGCTATCTGTCTTTCTATATCTCTATATGTCTTCTTATTAAACTTTCCGTCTATCTGTCATTATATCCGTCTATGTGCCTGTCTGTTTTCTGCCTCATTTTCTTTTATAAAAGTCGTAGAAGTGTCAACTATGAGAGGCTCTTCGGTCTCACAAACACCCAGACCCGAAGCAAATATCTTTGGATCATACAATTATTTGTCTTAGTGTGGGGTCAACCCCGCGGCGCCGCGGCGTCTCGTTTCACAGCTGGCGTCGTACCATCTGCCCTACGGAGGCTGCCAGCATTAATCTGTACTAATATATAAAGCTGAAGAGTTTGTTTATTTGTTTATGCGTGCTAATCTCAGAAACAAATGGTTCGAATTGGAAAATTATTTTTGTTTTTGATAACTCATTTGTCGAGGAATGTAATAAGATTACGTTATGACCAATAGGAGCGGAGCAGTAGTGAAAAATGTTGAAAAAAAACGAGGAAATTTTATTCCTTCTGATGTTTTCCGTTGCGTGCGCTGTGTAAACGGTTGAAATTACGCAACAATTACAGATTGGCAAAAAAGGGTAAGGATTTAATGCGGGCGCTTAGATCAAATATAATATTAATATGGCAACCCAAAACATCGTAAAATGTTTAAATACTAGAGTCTGGCTCACGAGTCGTGGCACAACAAAAAAGCGGCAAATAAAAAAAAAATCCGCTCGCAATCCTGAAAATAGTTGGAAAACTAATTTTGATACTTAATTATTTTCCTATATTCATTTAATTTATTATTAATGGGAAAATTCACTTCAAGTACATAAACATGAATTTAATATGCACTATTATTATTACGTAAATATCTTGGCAAACGTAGTGTAGAACGCCCTGTGACCGGATGGCGGGACGACTTGCATAAGAGAGTCAGCAGCGACTGCATGAATTAAGCAGCAGACTGGGTTCTGTGGCGTACCTTGGGAGAGGCCTGTGTCCAACAGTGGACTGCAGAAGGCTGATGATAATAATTGCTGTCTTAGGTACAATTAAATTTCGATTCCCTCAAGAGTTGTCACTTGTCTCTTTCGTCATCATGCACATTAATTATAAATGGCTCCACTACTTTTTTCCAATTCCGTCTTACTGCTGGACAAATATTGCGTTTCTGAACTAAGTGATACATTTGATACAAAAACTTCAAGTTCACAGACCAAGGTTTCCACTCTTTCTTTGATGTGTATGTCATCTAAAACAAAGTAAACATTTTTTTAAATTTATTTTCAGTATTTAGGTAAGTTTACAAAAGTTAACGATTTCCAAGCACAAAATTGCCAAAATCTAAATTAAATTTATGTAAGATATTAAAATACTTTATAAACACCAACTAAAAATATGATTATTATGTAAAAATAATACGATATATTTAAGAATACTAACCTAATAATTGAAATATAAATAAAAGTATCAATTTGTTTCGGAAGAATACCTGATACTGATAATAGGATGTTGTTTTTCTTGAATTGTAGTATCCGTATCACTTTTTATTCCATCGTAGTTGTTGATCATGGTGAACAACATACTCCTCACACCACTTTTAATTGGTATCACCATAATTAAAATAAATATTTCAAAAATAACTGCACCAAAATATCGTAACGAAATGTGGTGTTTATTTTGACATTTAAATAGTGTTACACTGCCACAAACTTATCTGGTCCGGTGGCCAAAAGAGGAACTAACGACGCCATTTGAAATGTCAATCTGCTTGCCATTTGCTGATATGACGCCAACATTTTACTCATGTACTTTCTTTCAAATTGCCAGGTGTTTAACGTCAAGTCCAGATACATGTTATGTAGTGTGTGCATATTCTCATAATTTTGACGAACTTCAAACAAGTTGGTTATGATTTAGTCACATACCAATGTATTATTAATGGACTTGCACTATATATACATAATACTATAATAGTATTTTGAATAATATTTTTTAATCGACGACTTATTTACCCACTTTGTTGCTTAATTCATTTTTACTGGCAACACCAAATGCGATAACAGCGACTCTCTCACCGGGCCAGAAAAGTTTGTCTCACTATACCATGGACAGATTCCTAAAAAATGCTTGTGCTAGGACTCGGGAGCCAGACTCTAGTTAATTTTATTGTTGTTAATGAGCCTTTTATTCATTTTCAATAACAATTAAGCAACCGCCGTATCAGAATTTACAGAAATCCGTGTTAGAATTTCTTAGCGCACACAGCAATGACGTTTATAATTTGTGCCACAACTGTTTTCTTTAGTTTAAATTTTCACCACATCGTACTCATTTTTGCCAAGTTATATGTATGCCGGATTTGTTCCTTTTAAAAAGTTCTAAAGGTTCTAAATGGTTTTTTATCCTTATGGTATTAGTCCTTCACTAAATAAATACGTTATTAATCACAAGTATTTAATGTTGAATGAATAATATTATTAGTGTCATTGTGCCTGCCTGTATCAGTCCTTAATCCATATACGTCCCACTGTAGGGCATGGTCTTCCTCTACAATGGAGAGTATGATTGACAGGGGTTGGGCCTGATAGGACTCTGTATGGTGTGGAATCTTCAGTTCAAAATTTAGACTCGCACTGTGATATTTAGAATTCTGAAAAAGTTTCAACAAATGAATAACCTCATGTCGCGATTGGAGATTTTTGGAGATTTCAATGTACAACCAGCAATTGTTTGTAATGTTGACGATCCTAAATAAATAAATAAGCATCGGTGACATGAAATCTTATTTTCAATTTCAGTAATATTTAGTTACCCGACGAAAGACTACTTAAGTAAGATTTGAACTTTTAATGTTACTCATAATTATGTTGAAATAAAAACATCAGTTCCTTTATATAGTTCCACCCAATGCCCCTAATCCCTACTCATTCCTCATACCCCTTCCACCCAACTACGATCCCCCCTCCCCTTACACCTCTCCTATACTCAGGGTATCTATCTTCCAATTTAGTCTTAAGTCATGATTGAGTAAGAAGTACAATGAATTAACTAATAAAAAATGTTTGCATTTATCACACTAGAGCCTAGAGATACCAAGTCAACTTGATTTAATGTTGGATAGAAATATTCGATAAAAGACATAGAGCGTACGATGCACAACTGCCAAATAAAAACTGGCACAGAAATTTAGAGACAAATTATGATTTAAATTGTTGCGTGTAGCTGGCAACACAAAGCGTTGTCTATGCCAAGAGTTTGCGCACGCTCTATTCTCTATGGTTGTCATTGTCAAAACTGACAGCCAACGTCAGCCCAAACCTCAAGCGCCATCTGGTGAGCGAAAAATGTCTTCCCCACAGCAAGATGGCCGCCAACGCGTGGAACGATGAGGACCTAATACATTACACAATCACTGCACCAAGCCCTGAAAATAACGATGAATTTATATGGGCACATTATTTTTAAAATATATTGAAACTTTTCTTACCTGTATTTCGTGATTGCCGCCCCATATAAAATAGATAATGTAGCTACCTCGTGCTGTAGATCCGCCGAAGCGCCCCGCCCCGAATAATTAATTTGTTCACATACCCATCTCGACGTGAAGAATCTGCGACGAAAATTTTCACTATTATCTTACGAGCTAATAAGTGCTCAGAATAAAAGGCCCCCATACATAATTATCACAGCGACTTCTATAAACCGTGCTTCTACCAAATTCTTACAACATTCATTTGATTATTGATCTTCGACGCACAATTAAGTATTTTAATAAATAAGTATTTAAATAAATCACCTATTCACTCAAAAATTCAGTCTTAGTTCGCGCACTAGGTTCCTCCCGGGGAGCCTACGTTAAAATGGACGATGAATTGAGCTAGATGTCTAGGCTTGGGAAGTATTGATTTAGTTCTTTGACATGCGCAGAAGGGTAGCGTGGGGTGTAAAGCGAGATAAATTAGGGTGTGGCCGGGCTAAGGGTTGAACCGCGTATGTAAAACTAAGTGATATATGCGCATACTGTAGTAATGTAATTTCTCTTTGTTTTAAACTCCACGGCTCAACATGGAGTCCCTAAAACTTGTTCACAGCAGTTTTCATTATCAATCTTGTTAATTTCAGTAGATTATAAGGTTTCGAAACAAATATCAGAAAAACAAAATTCGCAAATAATTTTACTCTTAAATGACCAGAAAAATCGCGTAGCATGATTCTGGAATTCGGTCTTGAAGTCAGTAATTTTAATTTACATAACACAGCATGAAATTTCTTTAAGCTATAATGTATTATTTACACTGCCTTTTTTTTCTCCTTCTCATATATCCATCCCATGGTTGTCTGGCAGGAATTGCCTTAGAGCGATAAGACCGCCATTATTGACCGCGATATTTCATTTATTTTCGTCAAATACCTTAGTTTTTTTAAATATTTTGTACTGTGGTTATTTTTTACAGACTAACAGGGCTTAGAGTATTTAAATTATTAATCATACTCATACAATATTTGCGTCTTCAAAAACGTAGACTCTTTTGTTGGTAATGTTGGTGGCATTGCTATATTAGTGAAAATTGAACTAAATAATTAACAATAGATTGTAGCCGAAAGTATATTTGGTTATTATTAATTTTACCCGTCTTTAACGACAAACATACATACATAAACTCACGCCTTTATCCCCGAAGGGGTAGGCAGAGGCGCCACCAGGACACCCACATTTCGCCTTGTATGTTCCGTCCCACGATGTGATAGGGGGCGAGCCTATCGCCATATCGGGCACAAATTCCTAACTCCGGACTGATAATGAATAGAAAAATCCAATACCACTTTGCCCGACCCGGGACTCGAACCCGAGATCTCAGCTTTGTAACCGTACCGTAATACAACTATGCCACCGAGGCAGTAAGGTTATTAATTTTTACCCGGCTTAAACGAGTTGTAGTAAAATTCAATAGTCCTAAACTATATTTCTTATTGAAATAATTCGTGCATGTTTCCTAAAACTTTACGCAATGCCTATCCTTTGACCTATCCTATTACCTGTCGATAAGATTTTTTTGCATACGCAATTTTTTTTTATTGTAGTAAATGGCGAGACGAGCATGCTATTCGCCTGATGGTAAGCGATACGACCGCTCATGTACAGTAGAAAACCAAACAACACCATGAATTACGAAATAATGCTATTCCACTGCGCTCGCCATTCTGAGACATAAGTTGTTATGTCTCATTATGTCCAGTAGTTACTCTGGCTACAATGTTCATCAAACCGGAACACAACAGTGCATTTACACTGCTGTTTTTTGGAGAAATAGACATTGCGGTGGTACCTAGTGGTACCCAGGCAGCCTCTCACATACGAGAGACCTACCACCAGTAACACAACAGTGCATAAAAGTTATTATGAAAGGTTGGACGGTTAAAGTACGGCTAATATCTACATAATCTGAATATCGTTTTGATTTGCATATTTGCAAGGATGAATGGTACATACATAAAGTCACGTCTTTTCCCCAGAAGGAGTAGGCAGGTTTTGAAATATTACATTTGGTGGTGGAGGGGAGTGGAGAAATTTTGTACGGAAGTGCCGGCTTCTCGACTTTTTCAGTAGCGACCTAATAAAAATCGTATCTACTTAACGTAGATTTGTAGTGTGAGTACAAATGTTAGCCTTTCTATCCAAATATTCTACTTGGACATCATGGTTCAGAAAATACCTTCTTAGTTTTTTTTCCAGTTGAAAATGTTTAGGTTTTATAAGTTATTCGTTCTCAATTATTAAGTAAAAGTTTAAAGTGGGCATTGCTTTCCTTTTTGGCATATCTTGGGCCTGAGAAATGTTTGAATAATTATATATTTAATATTTGTGTACATAAGCATTGTCTAAGATACATACATACATAAACTCACGCCTTTTTCCCAGACGGGGTCGGTAGAGGTGCTATCAGGACATCGCCGTTTCGCCTTGTGTGTTCACTTCCGTCCCACGATGTAATAGGAAGCGAGCCTAAAGTCATATTGGGCACAAATTCCTGACTCTGGTCTGATAATGAATACAAAAACATAATATCACTTTGCCCGACCCGGAATTCGAACCCGAGGTCTCAGCATTGCAATCATACCGTAGTACACACAGACTAACAAGTAAAATACAGCTTGACAAAAAAGTGTAAAAAGGGAACTAATCCTTTATTTCGCCTGGCCACATTGTTACATCTTTGACATTTGTGAATTTTCATTGGATTCCGCGCTGAAGATTTCGTTTTTAGCCTAATACTTGCAGTGAGAACCTTTATTTGAAGCGACTAGTGATACAAAATGAATAAAACTATTAGAAGTTCCGCAAGGGAAATTATTTATAAAGTTTACCCACGCTGTCTTGCAAAATATTAAACAAAAACAAGTTTATCGGACCTCGATGATGTTTACCAAGGAATCGCCGATATGACTGGTAAGTGGAAGTTTATTTTGTTATATTTCAGTCAATCTTATATTATTCTATGGATGTAGAGTGGTTTTTAATTCTTGTCCTACGTATTCTTTCATAATTAGCAGTTTTCTTATCAAGCCTCTAGGTTATGTTTACATTCAAGTGACAGAACCAGTTTAGAGATTGACTACCACAACTTGATACTTTTTTACTTGAGTAATTAGTTATATCTTTGAACACAATTTCTGATTCAAAAAGTGGAAGTTTTTCTCTTAATAATAATAAATACACCCAACAGTCACATACATAGTCCTTACCCCTAAGATCGAATCTTGTGTTCTGTTGTGGGCGTCAGAAACTACGACATATTTTTCGTCTCACAAACACCCAGACTCGAAACAAATGCCCGTGGATTACACAAAAAAAATTCTCGGTGCTCGGGATCGAATCCGTGACCTGGCGTTTCACAACCGGCGTATAACCAATTGCGCCACAGAGGCTGATAATTATTTTTAATCAATGATGTGTTAATTTCTACATAATTTTCAGGTTTATCCGTCATTACTGTTAGAAAAATTGCTCGTGAAGAGCAACTAAATAAGGGTGTATTCTCCACACCTGGAAGACAAACAAGGTCGTCCGAAAAAGAAACTTTTATTTATTTGCCATCAGGCAAAAAGTTCAGTTTCTCTACACAGTGAGAAAACAGGTACTACTTTAATGTAATTTAGCTTGAAGTTGTAATCTTTCTTGTATATTATAGTTTATAATAATAATAATATTTTTATATGCATTCGGTTTTTATAATCTTATTTTTTTTATATATGTAAAAAATCTAAGATTTCAAATAAAGAGGAATAATAACAATAAATGTTGGATACATATGAATATTTTCTATAACTAAGTATTTACTTTATTTTCAGGTCCTAAAATTGCGAAATTTTCTGCCGGGGGTAAGGGACGAACTGAATTTCAATGGAAGTCGTAAACATATTCTGAGAAAAGTTCTGAATCGATATGTTCGGATATCAAATATTTAGAAGAGAGTTGCTCAGATTGAAAGACACACTGAGAAATGTTTTATCTGAAAATTACAATGTTGTTACTAAAGTTCTTAATAAACTAATAAAATGAATAAAGATTGGTTTACTTTTTTTTAAGACAAACACACCTTTATCATAACTCGTATGTCAAACTGTAAACATTACACCCAAATAATTAAAGTAATATTTTATACAATCATTTCATATAAACCTACCAACATTCAGTCTTAAATTAAAATCAAGAGTCGATTTTCGATGGAGTTCGATCTTTATACGTTTTTATAGTGACTATTCAAGTTAACATTTTAGTTAATTATCCGCTATTAAATAATGTAATTTGATTGAACTATATTTAATTAAATGTTTTTATCTTATTTTAAACTAAGTATCAAAACTAAAAACCGAACTATACGGGGATGCCATATAAACAGCTCAGTGGCGCCTCCATTTATTTTTACATTTTTTTGCCAACCTGTAGTATAACCCACAGGTATAACCACAGACTAAGGAGTAAAAGTATAACCACGCCACCGAGGGAGGATATCTCTAGTTTTTTGTAAGTATGTAGTCGATTATTGACTCAGTTGCATTAGTGGATTGAGAAATCACTAAAACACTGGCAGCTGACATTTGAGTTGTCAAATATCCGTCGTTTTTGTGCGCAAACAATACTGTTTTTACCAGTTTTTACAGTTGAATGTTTATTATTTAAAACAAAAATGGATCTTTTCAAACAAAATGGCAATATAAAAGTTTTAGCGCGGGTTGTTCAATTAAAACAAAGTGGGGCGGAGCTTATGGTGTTGACTAAAGTGAACGTGTGCATCTGCTGTGGAGCTAGGAACGTTGGGCTGATAAAACTGAAAAGTTGTTTACACAAAGAATTTTTGGAATGTTATTTTAAAAATAGAGTGAGTTTTACTTCTTAGGCTGTAGTATTTTATTTCCTTTGCTTTCTTGTTGTAGTTTTACACAATTTTGAAAATTATTTCTGTATTAAGTTTGTAAAATTTCTTTAATATTAGTTAAACTTCGCTTAGCTGACTTAAATAGCTATTACCTATATTATCTAGCCTTAATCCAGCCATAAAATTACAAATACCAGACACAAAGAAGTTTCAGAAAGCTGCTAGACACAGGGCACTTATGATAAATTACTAGAAATTATTGGGGAAACTATGTTCAGATCTAGACTTGGTGTCCCTAAATATACAAACATAATTCTCACGCCTGTATCCCACAGGGGTCGGCAGAGACTGTTGTTGTCCCTAAAACTATGAATTAAAGAAGTATGTGGTTGTTACAGATCAATTTTACCATCTCAGTTATATGCCATTACTGTCATAGCACATTGAAGAAGATTGTTGACTTCAAAAAGCAAGTTGAGCAATGTCTGACAGGCTGGCAACAGGTGTGTATACAATGTTTATGTGATACTTAATTTAATTATGTTATATGCATATTGATACAAGTTTTTTTATTGCATTTAATGGCGAGACGAGCATGCTATTTGCCTGATAGTAAACGATTTTGTTGTTTCAAAACTACATGTAATAAAACTGACTTATCTTTTCAGATGCTATCTCCGAAACCTAAGCTCACCGCTCTACCCAAACCGATATCCATTATCATCCCATCAAAACACATAAAGGAAAAAAATACTAACATCCCAGAAACTGTGAACAAAAAACCAACTGCTATGTATATTAAACCAGAAATTATATGTGAAGAGTCAGAAATTATGTGTAAAAAACCAGAGATTATGTTTAAACAACCAGAAATTATGTGTAAAGAGCCAGTAGTTACGTATATTAAACCAGAAGTTATGTATAAAGAACTAGATGTTGCGGTGAAACAAGAACCACTGTCAACAGAGGAGATTGATACAGATAGTGAACAAACGAAATCATGTGATACTGATATTGAAGATGTACCGGTTTTAACAGATAAGACGGAAGATACCAATTTTGAGACCAGGGTAAACTTATTTATAGTTTTGATAATTTGAAAATATCCATTTTTACTAAATACAGTTGTATTTTACTAAAATAATGGAATTATAGTTGAAATTTTTGTACTATAACATAATCATGCTCGGTGGCCTGTTGGTAACTGACGTGGCTGCCAATATGTTCACAGTGGTCATGGGTTCAAATCCCAGGGCAGACCTGACTTTTCGGTGTCATGTGTGTATTGATAGTCAATCACCACACACTACACCGGTGAATGAAAATATTGAGAGTAATCCTATATACCATAGCAATTTGTAAAAAAATTCTATGGCATGTAAAGTTGGCCAACTCGGTCAAGGCCAGTATGGTGGACTTTATAGCCTAACCCCTCTCAATCGTTTTCTCGATTGTAGAGGCGGCCTGTGCCTTTCAGTGAGACGTATATGGGTTGGTGTAGTTATATATTTATTTTTTATATCACAGACATATTATATTAAGGGAGGAAATAAAACACAAGAGCTGAGGATTGAAAATAACGTAATTCCCATGGATTATTATAAAACCTTGGACTATCAAGCAACAATTGACGAGAGTCTGGCAGGTAAGGTAGAGAATAAATAGATAAATACACCCAACAGTCACATACATAGTCCTGACTTCATACTAAGATCGAGTCTTGTAGCGTATCAGAAACTGCGAGAGACTTTTCGCTCTCACAAACACCCAGACCCGAAACATATACTTGTAGGCCCCAGAAACATTTGTTTCGGTGCGGGGATCGAACCCACGGCCTCTCGTTTCACAGGTGGCGTCTAACCAACTGCGCCACAGAGGCTGTCTGCAGGGAAAATACTATGCAATATTTATTAAAATATTGAATTTTATATAAACCCCATGTTCCTCACCACCTCGGGTAACATTGTACCAAGTTTGGAAAAAACCTCCAGGTAGTTTTATCAGAAATCGCGATTTTAGAGGCTTTTGATCAACCCGTATAGGTACGAGCGTTTTTACCGCTCAGGTAAGTTCCCGAACCAAACCGAAGTTCAGCTAATATGATACTCCTATCTATACGAGGTGGCCAAAAATCGTGGAAACTAAAATCGCGATTTTTGACAAAAAATCATCTCGGGTTGTTTTTCAATAGTGTCATCTGGGGTGATGAGTAACTTGTGGGTTAAATTATATAATACCATACGTCAATACCCGGTATATTAATAAACCGATTTTCGATATTTATTTGTCGACTTCAAAAAAGGCGATAATTATAGAGAATTAAATTCGATATTTCTCGACAGCCTCCGTGGCGCAGTAAGTAAGACGCCGCTTGTGAAGCGAAAGGCCGCGGCTTCCATCCCCGCATCGGAACAAATATTTGTGTGATCCGCAGGTATTTGTTTCGAGTCGGGGTGTTTGTGAGACCGAAAAGTCTCTCGTAGTTTCAGATACGACACAAGACTCGATCTGAGTGTGAAGTCAGGACTATGTATGTGACTGTTGGGTGTATTTATTTATTATTTCTTAGTAAACTTACATGATATTTTTGAACTTAAATATAAATTGTTTATGATCCATGATCTGTTTTTTTTTTATATTTGCCAATGCATGCTTAAAGTTCTTAAGCTAAAACATTTGTTTTTTTTTTTCAAATCATCGATTTTAATAATCGCCTTTTTCGGCCATCACTAAGGTAAGGTGGTGACAGTATTTCTCAGTACTGAGGAGGTAGAAAGAGAGAGGGATATAAAGAGAAGAGACGAGAGATACAAGTCAATGGTTTTAAAATGTGAAGATTGCGTCCTCGGGTTCCATAGTAAAGAGGGATTTGCTCGTCACATGAAGAAACATGATCCGGTATGTATACAGTGTATCTCAAGACCGCGACCGAAAACAAAGCCAGGTGGTAATATAAGTGACTTCAAACACAATGCAACAAAAAAAAATTTAATTTTATTTATTTTGAATTTTTTTTGTGATCATCGTATTCGAGTGATAAATACATAATTTTACTAAAATAATAATGTACACCTGTTTATTTTTAAAGACGCAATGGTACGCAAAGGTTTAAATTACTATTTTCGCAAAAACTAGGTATTTACCACCCAGACACGATGATGTTTAGATATTGCCTTTGAGCGATAAGACCGCCAATTGTACTTTTTATGTATGTGATTTTCTTTTTATTTGTATTTTTTTTGTGTGTGTGCAATAAAGTGTATAATGTATATAAATAAATAAATAAATGTTTACAACATTGCAAAAAAAAACTGTCGCTGTTTTTGCGAAATTTTTCTTTTCATTGTGTCTGTTACCACTAAAACTACCACCTGGCTTCGTTTTCGGTCGCAGTCTTGATATACCCGGTATATAAACTATTTTATAACGATGTATGTAGTACGTGATTGCATGGTGGCTTGTTGGTGACACATGACTCCTAAAAGTCAGGTGTGCCCTGGTATGAGGACCCGCGACCACCGTGAACATGTTGGCAGCCGCGTCTGGTTACCAACAGGCCACAACGCACTTTTTGTACGGCTATCATTTAAGAAATTGTTTAGGATCTTTGCATCTATTCAGATCTTCAAATCGATAACTTCCTACTTTTACAGCAAACTTGTTTACTCATATTTCTCTACTTATTTGACTGTCTCCGTTGCTATTTGGTTAGACGCCAGCTGTAAAACGAGAAGTCGCTACGACCCCACACCGAGACAAATGTTTGTGATCCACAGGTATTTGTTTCGGGTCTGGGTGTTTGTGACTAGTCTCTCGTAATGTCTGATACACAAGACTCGATCTTAGTGTGGGGTCAGGACTATTACAGTATAATTCTATAATGTTGTCAAGGTAACTATCAAAGATGTTTCCTTGGCATCCGGACACTTTAGATGGACTTCTTTTATCTCGCCAGACACATCAAAGCTGACGAATTCCAAAGCCACCACGATCAGAACTTCATCTTGTGTGATGCCTACGTCAGGGGCATGCGCAGACAAAGGAGAATGCCCATTTTACTATGAAACTTGGTATCGGTGCCAAGTTTACTGTTCCTCGATGAAACCTACTTTTTTGTGTTGGGAAAAATATATATTTTCAATAAAAATCAACATAATTGCAATCCAGGCCCGGAGTTCTTGGAGAAGTGAACTTGAAGTCCAGTCACTCTGGTAGCCCCATTTGTAGTAATGGCCGACGTATCGTAAAATGTGATGATAATTACTTTATTTTATAGGATTATATAAGGACAAGCCATTAAAAAGCTATAATTAATTTTAAGCAGTATCGGTATCGGAGTCAACGATATTTTTTACCGATACCATGAATGGGCATTCTCCTTTTAGCTTTAATAAAATGACGAAAGTCTGGCGGCTACGGGCTCTTGGTCTATATGTATGTGACTGTTGGGTGTATTTATTTCTCAGACACAAGGAGATTTCGTATGCAGAGTGTGTAAATTTGTGTTCGCCTCTGAAGGTATGCTGCGGAGCCACCAAAAACTACATTTGATAAGGTACTTATCCATTGCCATATAATTTATATATCTCATCAGTGCCCCTAGCCGGAACATTTTGAAGTATCGTAAAGTAATTCTCGTGTAGTAAAGTAAACGTTTCCCGCTGTCAAATTTTAGTTCCAAATACGCTCACAATGGCACTGTTTAAATTCCCATACCAAATTTTACTATTACTATTCTATTACGATACTGCAAAATGTTCCGGCTAGGGGCACAGGTGTCCATTTTGACAGATCACATTTGACAGTGGAGAACAATTGGAGAACTATGTGCAACGTTATCAACTTTTTGACAGCGAGCTCGAAATGAGCTCTTGGACACGTGAAGTAATATAGGTCCTGCAACCGAGCAAACAGGTCACCTTGGATACCAGATGCGTTATCATCACATGGCCGCTTCCATGTCGATGTGGACATACTTGGGGGAGGTCTATGTTCAGCAGTGGACTGCTGTGACTGAATAGATAAAAATCATCACATCAGGAGGGGAGAAGGAACAAGGATGGGGAGTGGAAAGGGGAGCATCTGACAATCTCAAACTTAGTTTAAAAATAATACGGCCTCATTCATTCATAGGGCTCTGTGGCGTACCTTGGGAGAGGCCTATGTTCAGCAGTGGACTGCAACGGGCTGATGATGATGATGATGATGATGATGATGATAATGATAATGATGATGATTTATAGACAGTTTTAAAACCTATTTTAGTTATAGAATGTTTGGTCCGTTTCGGACGAGTTTTGAATTCAGTTTGAGCGTAGAAGACAACATTGGATAACTAAAATAGGTTTTAAAACTGTATGAATATGGCTGATCCACTTTGGATTTTTTTACTTAATATTAAGTATGTGTTACTTGATATCTATAAAAGTATGTCGACCAAACAAGAATTCGCCATCTACATTTCGTGGTGCGCGTTGTCATATCGTGATTACTGTGTGGTTCGGTTGTACAAAGTTGAGGACTCGGGTTCGAATCCCGGGTCGGGTAGTATATTGGATTTTTCTATTCATTATCACCCCGATGGAATTTGTGCCCGTGAAAACACACAGAGCGAAACGTAGATGTCCTGGTAGCACCTCTGCCTATCTCTTCTGGGAGAAAGGTGAGTTTATGTATATGATTGCAGGTACCAATGCGTGCCGTGCGGCAAAAGGTTTCAAAGCAGAGTAGTTTACTGCATCTCCCATTATAACAAGCATCACGCCGCGGAAGAAGACAAAATTGACCTGACCTTCGAATGTAAACTGCTGGACTGCGATTTTGTATGTTCGTAAGTAAATTGTGTGTATTGATAATCACCACGCACTTAACGGTGAAGGAAAACATCGTGAGGAAACCTGCATACCGTAGCGATTTTAAAGAATTTCTACGGTATGTAAGTCCGCCAACCCGCACTAGGCCAGCGTGGTGGACTAACCTAACCACTCTCAATCGATTCTCTATTTGTAGAGTAGGCCCGTGCCCAGCAGTGTGACGTATATGGGCTGATATAGATAGAAGTAAATTTTATAGCTAGCGAAGTGGACGCCCACTCACAAGGACGGACGACCTGGTTAAGGTCACAGGAAGTCGCTGGATGCCGCTTCCAACAGGTCGACGTGGAGATTCATGGGGGAGGCCTCATTCAGCAGTGGACTTCCTTTGCCTGAAGAGAGATAGGAGACTGTCCCGCCCTCACACCCGCCACTGCAACTCCTGTGTCGCAGGATCAACAGCACGCATTTTAATGACACTGAGCATTGAAGCTCAGCGCGTCTCCGATGTCTAACTTGTCTTTAACCCGCAACGAAATAAATAAATAAATACACCCAACAGTCACATACATAGTCCTGACCCCACGTGTCGTGGGTATCAGAAGCTACGAGAGACTTTTCGGTCTCACAAACACCCAGACCCGAAACAAATACCTGTGGATCACGCAAATATTTGTTTCGGTGCGGGGATCGAACCCGCGGCCTCTCGTTTCACAGCCGGCGTCAAACCAACTGCGCCACGGAGGCTGTCAAATCAATCACAAAGTAAAATTAATAGAAGGAGAAGAGAGAGTAACTTTTTAGTAACTTATACAGCCTTCGTGGTGCTGTTGGTTAAACGCCGGCTGTGAAACCTAAGGCCGCGGGTTCGATCCCCGCACCAAGACAAATGTTTGTGTGTTGTTTCGTCTGGGTGTTTGTGAGACCGAAAAGTCACGTAGTTTCTGATACACGACAAGACTGGATCAGAGTGGGGTCAGGACTATGTATGTGACTGTTGGGTGTATTTATTTATTTTTTATTGTACACAGAACATAGGGATAACACAAATAAGGTACTTAAATCTAAATATCTTCCAGACAACAAACAATTTATTAAAAATAGACTAAGTAAATTAAGGGTAGGTAGTTTAATTGTAACAGTCACTGAGCGGATGACTAATACCTCAGTCCGCCCTTTGACCACGAAAGCTGTAAAGTAATCGAAACGTCGGGAAGTTAAAAAATGTAAAATTAAACCAAATCGCGATAAAATCCGTATAAAATAGTTTTATTTCAATGTGTAACATTCGCGTAAATCTAAGAAACCATTATAAAAATAAACTGTTTGTTTTTAGAGACATATCTGAGTACCAAAGACACACACGCTCCCACCTCAGCCGTGCCTCTTGTGATAAGTGTACGAAGACTTTCGCCAACACCACCAGCTTGAAAATGCACGTCAAGTAAGTACTATTCCATTCGTAAACTCACGCCTTTAAGAAGGGGTAGGCAGAGGGCCACCAGGACACCCACATTTCGCCGTGTATGTTCCGTCCCATGTGATAGGGGGCGAGCCTATCGAGTAAGTACTATGCGAAAAAAAAACCGGGATGAAATTCCCACTGTATGTTTCCCGGGATATAAGGTACCTTGTAGCCTTCCTCGATAAATGGACTGACCTATACTTTATTTATATTTATTTATTTATTTAAAAAAACAGTTACATATAGTTTGGACAGGAGTTCCCAAATTAAGCTAGGTCTACTCTCCTATTAATGTAGGTAGGGTAGGTAAGGTAATTACTTCCGAGAATTAGATCCTTATTAGCAGCATGATGTAATAATACAGCATGTGTTTTTTTGAAATCCTCAGGTTCGATTCTTCGCTAGGCATATTGAAAATATTAAGTATGCAGTTTTAGTTTTCATCAAAATCGGGCTCGAGACTTCTTTTAGCATTTTTCGCTATTCCTCATAGTTTCGAATTTGGCCATCCACACCTAGTTGACAAAGTAAAACTCAAGAACGGATCCAGGGGGGAGGTCATGGGGGTCATGACCCCCCTGGGCTGAAATGAAATGAAATTCGTTTATTGGTCACGTAGGCAATTAAATAGCTCTTATGACAAGTCAATACACATAGTACTTATTTTCTATTTACAAGATATTCGTTGTAATTTTTATATTAATTTTATTATATTAAGTAATATATTACTTATTAGTATTTTATGGTATTTTTTTTTCTTAGGAAATACATTATTTACGATAATCGAGGTCTAAGTGGACCATAAGTATTATTAAGCGGTGCGTAGCGGTTTAATGTTACCACCGGATCTAACGCGGCCCTGGCTGAGAAGACCCGGCGAAAAAAACTGACTACAGATTTACAGATTTTTAAAATATATCATTGATTTACACTTAAAAAAATCGTTAACATATTCACTAATCACAGGTGTAACAAACTTTTAAATGTTTAATTGTATTCTAATTTGAGTACGTCCAGAGTTCTGACTAGAACTATCTAGAAGTGTATGACCACTCCTGACTTGAAAACTGGATCCGCCCTTAGTCAAACTATACAGGGTATAGTCAGATTGCGACCGAAAACGAAGCCAGGTGGTAGTATTAGTGACTTCATACACAATGCAAAAATTTCGCAAAAAAAGTGTTTTTTTATATATTTTTTTACTTATCGTCTTATTTGCGTGGTAAATAAACTGTCCCTAAAATAATAATGAATACCTATTTATTTTTAAACACGCAATGGTACAAAAGGGCTTAAATTATTATTTTAGCAAAAACTAGGTATTTACCCAAACACGATATTTAAAAAATTGCAAAAAACGTCTGTCGGTTATTTTGCGAAATTTTTAATTGCATTGTATCTGTAGTCACTAAAACTACCTGGCTTCGTTTACAGTACTGTATTTGTGAATGTCGTGTATTCTGTAAATAAAATAAATTAATTTAACAGCCGAATTCACAAAAAAAGCTGCCCATTGTACGAATGCAAGGATTGTAGTAAGAAGTACAAGTCTCCTGGCGGGCTCCGGTGCCATCAGATAGCCGAACACACCCCGGCAGACGAGATCCCCCTGTACTACTGCAAAATATGCGACAAACAGTTAAAGAACCACTTGTCCCTGTACGCCCATAATAAACGACACGAGAACTCCGATCAAAAGTAAGTATTACTAAGATACGGTATCTTTCGGTCTTATTTATTTGACAGCCTCCGTGGCGCAGTTGGTTAGACGTCTGTGAAACGACAGGACGCGGGTTCGATCCGCGCACCGACTAATGTTTGTGATAACCACAAGTATTTGTTTCGGGTCTGGGTGTTTGTGAGACCGAAAAGACTCGTAGTTTCTGATACACGACACAAGACTTAATTGATCTTAATGTGGGGTCAGGACTATGTATGTGACTGTTGGGTGTATTGATTTATTTATTAACAGTATTTATACATATTTTATTTATCGAATGTTTTGTCCCTTTCGGTCGACTTTTGAATGCAGTTTGAGCGAAGAAGACAAAACATTCGATAACTGAAATAGGTTCATAAAATTCATTGCTATATTTCTTTGTTCCGGTGAATGGCGAGACGAGCATGCTAATCGCCTGATGGTGATACGACCACTCATGGACAGTAGCAAAAGCCAAAAACCATGAATTACAAAGCAATGCTTGGCATTCCACTGCGCTCGCCATCTTGAGACAAGTTGCTCTGGCTACAATATCCTTCAAACGGAACACAACAGTGCATCTACACTGCTGTTTGTTGGAGAAATAGACATTGCGGTGGTACCTAACCAGGCGGCCTCTCACATATGAGAGACCAGTTTGTGTTCAATGTTTTGTGACCAATGTTTTCAGGTTAATATGCGATATTTGCGGTGCAGAGTTCCATTATAAAGACGCTATCAGAAATCATATGGACATCGTGCACCTCAACACGGAATATAAATGCAAACACTGCGATAAGGTAGGAGACTATCACCTACACACGCACACGCACACGCACGCGTGCACGCACACGTACACGCACACGCACACGCACACGCACACGCACACGCACACGCACACGCACTCGTACACGCACACGCACACGCACACGCACACGCACACGCACACGCACGCGCGCACATACACGCACAGACCACACAAAAAAACACACATAAACACACACACACACACACACGCATTGACAGCCTCCGTGGCGCAGTCGGTTAGACGCCGGCTGTCAAAGGAGAGGCCGCGGGATCGATCCCCGCACCGAGACAAATACATGTGTGATCCACAGATAATTGTTCCGGGTCTGGGTGCTTGTGAGGCCGAAAAGTCTCTCGTAGTCCCTGCTACACGACACAAGACTTCATTTATTTCATTAGACGTTTATTTATTTCATTTACATATTTTCAGGTTTCCTACACATTGAATACACATAAGAGGCATAACAAAGAGAAACACACGGCTAACCAGAAACCTAAAATCAAAATACTCTGCGATTTGTGCGGGAAAGAATTCCAGGTAAATATGACCTTTATAAACCATTGATTCAAAAACTAAGGATAGGCCCCTCAGTACATTTGGAGCATCAAAAAGATGGCCGTTATAATCGTGCCATCTATTAATTTTTTTCATAACTACGTCGAAATAAACAATGCGAATATATCGTTTTAACGGCGATAAGACTTATGTTTTTTTTCCTTAACTTTCTCTCATAATAATAAACAAAATATTACAACAATGCGTGTATAGGTCGTTTAAGATTTTCTGTCGCCGGTAGCGCTGCCAAAATACACATTTCTCTCTTCACATTTTATTACATTAGACATATTAATACTATTCAATTAAGAGTTTTAATGTTTACTATTTATATAACGAGAACACATCTCAAACAATGCATTATATTGAATTTTTAAATTTTATTTCTAGTTCCAAATTTCGCCACACGCATTTAGTTTTTAGATAATCTGAAAGTGCCCTATTAATACACTTTTATTAGCTTCAGACGTATGTATGTTAGTATGTAAAGGAATCTTTGAACAAGATTTTGACCCCCTTCATTTATGTTTCAGACTAACGCAACGCTTAAAAGTCACATGATAACCCACACAGGAGAGAGGCCGTATAAATGTTGCTTTTGTCCCGCGACTTTCGGCTTCTCAGCGGCTCTGTACACGCACAAAAGACTCGTGCACAAACAACAGAAGCGAAAGAAATAAATATATTACAAGGAAGAGATTCATTATGAAAATCATGGAAATCGTATTAAAGTAAAGGCTTGCACAAAACAAGGTATATAAAAATATATACTTGAATAAATGCAAAATAAAGTATAATTAAAAGACAATGTTTCATTTATCATTTTATTTCAGACAACTCAATTTACACAAAATCCACACTTTGTCTATAAAGTATAAACCGACGCGAAGTTGGGATTATTAATATTCGAGTTAAGCGTGACGAGAGCAGCCCACGCGAAATGTTACCGCGTTTTTTTATTTCAAGATTCAATTCTTTAGATTGAGAACATCCGAGTAAAACTATCGAGAAAACCCAAGTGTCAGTATAATATTTTTCCTATATCTATGTATTTTTCTGTCTTCATAATCGACTATTGATAACCCATAGTGCGATAGTATTCGGACATCCCATCACTAAGAACCCAACTGCATAAGTCTGACAGCTGTCAATTGAGTTGGCGCCATCACGACTAAGCGCGGTAGAGGTCGCTGATAATGTTGCAAACTCTATAAAAATTAAAAACCCCAGAAAATGGGAATTGTGCTACCTATAGCCAACTTGGATATTTGTCATTAGCCAGTCGGCGTTCTAAATATATATTTGGAATGGAATGAAAATATATATTTGCATGGAATTATATTGTCTTAAAATAAGTTTGATAAAATATGGTAGTAATTATTCGTGTTTAGCAGATTTCAATATTATTATGTTAGTACATAACTACATAGGCGCCATTATACTCGTAATAGAGAAGGAAGCCTTTCCAATAATGATATTTTTGGGCTGCCGATTTTTGGGGACACTGCAGTGGTGGTGCGCCCTCACTAGCTGCGGTGCCGAGATGGATGGCAGAGTGTGTAGCCTTTTATCTCCCGAAGACGCCTAAAATAAATAGTGATTGTGGATACCCTTGTTCTTCAATTAAAGGGGTTAGTAATGGCTCTGCGCCGCGCCGGATGGTCATAGGGTAAGGCACGTGATGGCCATCGAGGTGTTTTAAGTTAGATTTTTAAATAATTCGAGAATTGGCGTAGATACGATTTCCTAATTTTCAAGATAAGTCATCATTAGTTACTAAACAATCGCGAATTCATTTTAATTGGTATACATTGAAAATTAAGGTCATATTAAATTGTTATTATAGCAATTTTATACCCTTCTGCTTGTTTTTCTTTTTTCATGAAATAAATAATTTTCAATCATTTATCGCGTAATCCAATGAAAAAAGAATACACTAAAAGCTAATCGTAATAAAATGAGCTTTCGAAACCACCGCTTTTATTGGTAAATGGGTAAATCCACAGACTAGGTAAATCCGTTAAACCGGCAACATTCCACGATGCCAACAATAGTTCTAATTTGGGCCACGCGCAGACTGAGGCAGCGGGGTGTAACTGTCAAAGTTTATTTTCTTCGCTTTTAATTTGTTTGTAAGAAATTCAGTAAAATGGACCGTTTACAACAAGTCGGTAATATAAAAGTAATAAAAGTTGTTGATATAACAAAAGCCGGGCCAAAACAGAAGTTTGTGGTGTTGTCCAAAGTGATAGTTTGTATATGCTGCGGTGCAAAGAATGTCCGACTGATAAAACTGCATAATTGTTCCCATAAACAATTTTTGGAATCTAATTTTAAAAGTAAAGTAAGTGTTTCTATATTTAAAATTTATTTCCTTTGCCTAGGACACTGTTCGAATCAAAATTATCATAAAAATATTAAGATGTCATCCACGATCTTCAGGCGTCGAAAGCGCTGTTGTCAAAATAATATTTTTTTTATTTCTCGCTGTTTTTATACATTTCATTACATTGGACATGCCAATAATATTAGATTACGAGTAAAATGCTTGTTGTTTACATAATGAAAACATCTCTTAAATAATGCAATAAATAGACTAGAGTTTTTGAAATTGTATTTGTAGTTCCAAATTTCGCCACACCAATGGATTTTAGGTTTGTACAATAATTTGTTTATGATAAAAGATACAAATAACAAATGTTTGTATTCTAATAAATAACAACAAAAAAATATTTATGTTTTAGTCTTATTTAAACATTAATTGAATTAAATTTATAGTGATCATCACCACAGGGTTATCCTATAACAAACACCACCTGCTCACAAATATATGTTAAAATAGTTTTAATGCAACATATGTGTGATTTTGTTACGAAAAAATAATGTTTATTATTCCTGAGTTAGAAAAATATATTTTTTAAATATTTATTATGTCCCACTACTGGGCAAAGGCCCCCTCTATATTAATAAGTATTTATTTCCAAAGTACCAGACTGCTCAGTTTTAACTGATTTTTTTTTTTATTTGTATTGTCTACTATAATTAAAATATTTGCATCTTGACATTACAGATCAATTTTCAAGTCACATTTGTGTGTCACTACTGTCACGCTCTGTTGAAGAAGATTAATGACTTCAAAAACCAAGTTGAAAAGTGCCTCACAGATCGCCAAATGGTATGTATAAAATTTTCATATACAAGGGTATATAGGACATAATGACACGTAACATCTTATGTGTCAGGACGGCGAGTGCAGTGGAATGCCAAGCATTATTTTGTAATTCATGGTGTTTGGTTTTGCTACTGTCCATGAGCAGTTGTATTGCTTACCATCAGGTGAATAGCATGGTCGCATCGCCATTCATTGCAATAAAAAAAAACCGTCACCATTTGATCCGTTACCAACAGTTTACTATCTACAGTCACATATAATAAATATTTTCACAGATGCTGAACTATCAAGCAAAACTTACTGCCTTCTCCAAGCCGGTTTTACTTGATATTGAACCAGAACCCATAGACAAACTGGCTGATATTCCGCATATATACTTTGAAGTGCCGGCTTACAAACCAGATAAACCGGTAAAGGAAGAACCGCAGGAACTCAAGGAAGAGAATGATGACATGGATATAAGTGATACGGTGGTTGAAAAGATACCGATGACTGTGGATTTTATTAAGAGAAAAGCTGAAGCTATGGTAAGCTTAATTTTTTATAATTATTCAATAGGTCTGGAAAATAAGCAAACAGGTCACCTGATGGTAAGCCAGGGCTTATAATATTCGTAAACATGTCAAATACAATAAACTATGCTGTAAATAAAAAAATAATAAGAATCTTGGCCTGACTGCCTCAGTGAAGTAGTTGTACTACGGTACGATTTTATAGCTGAGGCCTCAGGTTCGAATCCCGGCTCAGGCAAAATGATATTGGATTTTTCTATTCATAATAAGCCTGGAATTTTTGAACACAATATGGTAATAGGCTCACCCACTATCACATCGTGGGACGGAACATACAAGGTGAAATGTGGGTGTCCTGGGAGCACCTCAGCCTACCCCTTCTGGGAAAAAGGCGTGAGTTGATGTATCTATGTAATAAGAATTTTCAGGCATCCCTCTATTTTAATGGTTTCTTAGATTTACGCGAATGTTACACATCGATATAAAACTATATTTTACGGATTTTATCGCGATTTGGTTTAATTTTTACATTTTTTAACTTCCCGACGTTTCGATTACTTTACAGCTTTCGTGGTCCGCCCCGTGATAAAATCCGTAAAATATAGTTTTATTTCAATCCCTCTATTATTCTAAATACACCCGTAACAACCCACTTTCAAATATTATAATTCTACAAACCTTAGTTACAGGCCGCCAATCAAAAACATCGAGATATTAAAGAAGGTCTCTTAATGCCAATAAGAAGCGTACTACCAAGTGATCACGGAAAACCTGTTAAAAAAACGCAAAAAAAATTAAAACCGTTGATAGAAGAACCAATTTATCTTGAACCATCGGATTCTGACTCCGGATCTATTGAGATAACCAGCCCTACCAAGCGTTTGGACGACAAAATTCGTATAGTGAGGGTGACTAGACAAGAGTTAGAAAAGGAGAGAGATAAAGAGAGAAGGGATAAGAAATATATGTCGATGCCTTTTAAGTGTGAAGATTGTATTGTCGGTTTTCCTCAGGAAAAACTGCTGATTGGCCACTTGAAGAATCATGATATGGTATGTATGGGTTGTTTTCTTTTTTAATAAATACACCTAACAATAACATACATAGTCCTGACCCCACACTAACATTGAGTTTTGTGTCATCAGAAACTATGAGAGATTTATCCCTCTCACAAACACCCAGACCCGAAAAATTACATGATATAATTGAGACAAAGTATATACATAATTGTTACGGATGATTTTTATAAGCGATGAGTAAACCAACCTAATTTTAGTATGACGATGGTGCTGGCCATTGTATTAAGAAGAATGGAGTAAGGATTTGAATATAGGTTGTCAACGGCTGTTGTGAAGGATGGCCGAGTCGGGATTGCGCTGTGAATGTTCTAGAAGTAATGTTGTAGGCATTTTAACATGCGAGTTGTATTTTGTAGAAAACCCTTGTATTTATGAGCATGATGTTGGAAAAGAATAGAGAAATTATGATTACACAACCGGCGTATTATTTGGAGTTTGTTATATAATTATTATTATATCAATATTAATTCTAAATGTTAAAAACAGATAAAAATTACGAAAAGTGAGGTGAAATTTATTTAAAGATATTGAATAAAATAAAATATATTAAACTTACAATTTAACATTTTCAAACAATTTTCTACAGCCTCCGTGGCGCTGTTGGTTAGACGCCGCCTGTGAAGCGAGAGGCCGCAGGTTCGATCCCCGCACCGAAACAAATATTTGTGTGATCCACAGGTATTTGTTTCGGGTCAGGGTGTTTGTGAAAAGTCGAAAAGTCTCTCGTAGCTTCTAATACCCACGACACAAGACTCGATCTTAGTGTGGGGTCAGGACTATGTATGTGACTGTTGGGTGTATTTATTTATTTATTTAATACTATTAACCCTTATACATTTACACAAGAGGTGTATAAATGGGGAAAAACCCTGTATATACTTTATTGGTTTTGTTTTATGTAAGTCCTGCATTAATAAAACATTTATATTCCAGAGTAAAGGAGGTTATGTATGTGAAGTGTGTCTTCTAGTATACACATCAGAGCAATTGTTGCGCAAACACCAACAGTTCCACTGGAAGAGGTATGTTATACACCCTGTTTCAGCCCATACACGTCCCGCTGCAGGGCACGGGCCTCCTCTACAATCGAGAGTACGATTGAGAGGTGTTAGGCCATATAGTCCACCGGGCTGTCCTAGATTTAAAAAACATAGTCTGAGATCTTGAGATGAATTTTGTAGGCACCTGTTTGTAATCAAATCTAATTTGATCTTAAATAGTATATTGCCGCCGTGTTGCCTTTAAATATGGTCACAATCACGATTTATTCCATATTTATTTTTTTAATAGTATTGCGATAGTCATGTGTATATTGACAGTCAATCACCACGGACTATAACGGTGAAGGAAAACATCGCGAGGAAACCTGCATACAATAGCGATTTGTAAGAATTTCCATGGTGTGTAGTCAGCCAACCCGCACTAGGCCAGCGTGGTGAACCTGGCCTAACCCTTCTCAATCGTACCCTCGATTGTAGAGGAGGCCCGTGCCCTGCAGTGGGACGTGTATGGGCTGATACAGTACAGTATAATTTGAAAGGCGATATTGTTAATAATAAAAAACACATAGTTGCCAGTTCAATCAGATACTGTTAGGTCTCTCATGTGTGAGGTCGCCTGGGTAGTTACCATCGCAATGTCTATTTCTTCAAACAGCAGTGTAAATGCACTGTTGTGTTCCGGTTTGAAGGACATTGTAGCCAGAGTAACTACTGGATATATTGAGACTTAACATCTTATGTCTCAGGATGGCGAGCGCAGTGGAATGCCAAACATTACCTTGGAATTCATGGTGTTGTTTGGTTTTGCTACTGTCCATGAGCGGTTGTGTCGCTTACCATCACGCAAATGGCATGCTCGTCTCGCTATTCATTGCTAAAAAAAAAATTAATCACGATTTTAATTCTTGTACATTTTATTTATTTATTCAGGTACCAATGCATACCATGCGGCAAGATGTTCAAAACGAGTCTATTTTTCTGCAAATCGCATTACAATAAAAACCATGTCGTGAACGGAGAGTTTATCGACAGAACTTTTGAATGCAGGAAGGACGGATGCAATTTTATTTGTACGTAAGTATAACGCGGCCAAAAAAACCGTGTGGGGTCGTGGGACACCGGATAGAAAGGTTCCTTATTATAAAAATATTAATTTTAAGTTCTATTCGAGGTATAAAGAAAATATTTTTCGGGTATTCAAATTTTATTATATTTTTATTGATAAAAATAAAAATAATAATAACAGTCATCTCAGGAATTTATGGCCGATATGGCGATAGGCTCGCCCCCTATCACATCAGGACGGAACATACAAGGCAAAATGTGGGTGTCCTGGTGGCGCCTCTGCCTACCTCTTCTGGGATAAAGGCGTGAGTTTATGTATGTATCACGTAGACTATACATTAAACAATGTATATCCATCATACAAAGACTATGCATAAATAATAATATTACGTTACGGACATTTTTTCTCGGTTAGTGTACCCCTCCGCATCGTCCCATAAGGAACTTCGTTCCAAAAATGAAATGCGATGAAAATTGGAACTAAAGAAAAAAATTGTGGCAACACAATTAAAAACGTCATTGCTGTGTGCGCTAAGTAATTTTAACACGGATTTCTGTAAATTCTGGGACAGTTGCTTAATTGTTATTTAAAATGAATATAAGACTCATTAGCAACTGCCTCGGTGGCGCAGTTGTACTACGGTATGATTGCAAAGCTGAAGTCTCGGGTTCGAATCCCGGGTCGGGCAAAGTAATACTGGATTTTTCTATTCATCATTAGCCCGGAGTCAGGAATTTGTGCGCGATATGGCGATAGACTCGCCCCCTATAACATCGTAGGACGGAACACACAGATGAAACGTGGGTGTCCTGGCAGCACCTCTGCCTACCCCTTCTGGGCAAAATACGTGAGGTTTTTTTTCCCAAAAGCGAAAGTTCTGTCATTACCATAAAATCTTATTACTTATATCACCTTCATATTCGGCTAAATTGGCCCAAAGTTTGCCGAAGCTTGCCGAAACCGAAGCTCCTGTCAACTTTATAATAATGTTTTCAGCAATTCCTCGCAGTATCGGGGACACCGACGAAAACACAAAGGCAGGGTGGCTTGTAATCAGTGTGGGAACACATACACCTCCACCGGAACGCTTAAACAACACATCGAGTGAGTACATACTAGTTTTAATCGACTGCCTCCGTGGCGCAGTTGGTTAGACGCCGGCTGTGAAACGCGAGGCCGCCACGATCCCGCACCGAGACAAATGTTTGTGTGATCCACAGGTATTTGTTTCGGGTCTGGGTGTTTGAGAGACCGAAAAGTCTGGTAGTTTCTGATAGGACACAAGACTCGATCTTAGTGGGGGCTCAGGACTATGCCAAGCATTGCTTTGTAATTCATGATGTTTGGAATGATTCATCAGGCGAATGGCATGCTCGTCTCTATATTTATATCTAACTCTAACTATATGTATATATATATATTTATCTATTATATTTATTTCATCATTCCACAGAACAGTCCACGAAAACGTAGTACGCGTGTTCAAATGCATAGACTGCGAGAAACAGTACAAAACCGCTGTAGGCCTCTCAGGGCATAGACAATCAGTACACGAATCCATAGACAAGTCTCCGTTCTACTGCCATCTGTGCCCCAAGCAGTTTCAGAGCCAAGCGATACTGAAGCAACATTTGAGGAGGCATAAGGAAGCTGTGAACGGAAAGAAGTAAGCATATAATTACATTTATGATACCCACGACACAATCGATGTTAATGTGGGGTCAGGACTATGTATGTGACTGTTGGGTGTATTTATTAAATTATGCTTGCAAAAAAAAATTAAAAAAAATCTGGTACAATGTTACCCGGGGTGATGAGAAACATGGTTAAATTATAATGGTTTCTTAGATTTACGCGAATGTTACACATTGAATTAAAACTGATTTTACTTATTTTATCGCGATTTGGTTTAATTTTTACATTTTTTAATACCCGACGTTTCGATTACTTTACAGCTTTCGTGGTCACGGGAGGTCCGCCTTTATGTAAAAAAAAGATTTTATTTCAATGGTTAAATTAATTCTAATGTGCCAATATCACCTATAGTTTTTTTGAGTCAAAATAATAAAAATTACTTTGTCTTCTAGGTTCAAATGTGACATATGCAGTGCAAAATATAACTCCAAAACCGACATCAGGAATCACATCGAGAGCGTTCACCTCAAGAACCGATATGAATGCCAACATTGTGACAAGGTAAAAATCACACATACGTACACTCACGCCTTTTGCCCTGAAGGGGTAGGCAAGTGAAACCAGGACAACCACATTTCGCCTTGTATGTTCCCAGGATGTGATAGCGAGCCTATCGCCATATCGGGCACAAATTCCTGCTGATAAAGGGTAGAAAAATCTAATATCTTTGCATCTTTGCTCGGGATTCGAACCCGAGAATAACTAACATATTAAATAGATGTCGCTAGTATACAAGTGTCCAAATTGGCTTGGCATATCAAAATATTTACATATATATCAGCCCATATACGTCCCACTGCAGGGCACGAGCCTACTCTACAATCGAGAGCATCGTTTGCGAGTGGTTAGGCTATATAGTCCACCACGCTGGCCTAGTGCGGGCTGGCATCAAAATATGTAATATGTAAAGAAAGAATAGAAAGAAAAAACATTTATTATTGCATGGCCAACACATACAACAAGGACAATCTAACATATAAGGTACTTAACAATATGCCGTTATATGCGCATGGCCAGACAACAATGACCCCCCATTCAGCTATATGCTGCAATACAACGCAAGTGTGCTGCAGCGATGATGTACAATCAGCCAGCATACCTGAACGATTTGAATGTAGAGCCACGTTGTCAGTCATGCCTCAACATGGATGTGCAGGCTCGTCCGGGGCGGTACTGTCTCACGAGATCCACGTGAAGCGACAGCTTTCCTGCCGCGTTTCGTTCAGTGAGAGATATTGCTGGATGCCCAATACACCGTTCTTCTTCCCATCCTTATTCCTTCCCGCTCTCCTCCCGATTTGATGATATCTAATAGATAATTCAGCCAAAGGAAGTCCACTGCTGAACATAGGCCTTCCCCAAGGACCTCTACATCGACATGGAAGCGGCCATGTGATAGAGTTGCCCAACTATCGATAGTTTCCCTATCGATAGTTGACCTCGAAAACTAGTAACAATATCGATAGTGCTATCGATATTATCGATAATATCGATACTATCGATTCTATCGATATCATAAATAAACAAATACTATTGATTAGAAGTAATAGTATCGATAGGATCGATACTATTACATAATAATACTATCGATAGTATCGACAATATCGATATATTTTAAGTAATACTATCGATACTATCGATATTATCGATAGTATCGTTGTATTAAATAATAAAAACTATCAATACTATCGATAGTTTGTAAAACTATTGATAGTAACCGCCTAATAACCGCCGATAGTATCGTTTCCGAATTATAGCTTTTGTAGCAAGTAGTGTTAAATTATTCTCATTCACTGTGCATAGTGTGTTATTATGCTCTTTAGGATTAATAAGTTTTCTTTTTTAATAAGAAATATACTGGCTATGTAATTGAATATTGGAAGGCAATACTATCGCAGTTTATTAAATTATCGATAGTGTGAGCTATCGATACTATCGATACTATTTCTGTATATCAATACTATTGCCCATATCACACTACTGATAGAATCGATACTATCGATAATATCGATACTATCGATAGGCTATCGATACTATTGATATGACGTCACCTATCGATAGACTATCGATAGTTTAACAATACTCGACTATTGATATGCAACACTACCATGTGATAACACATCTACAGGGTATACAGACTGCGACCGAAAACGAAGCCAGGTGGTAGTATTAGTGACTTCAGACACAATGCATCTACAAATTTTGGTAAAAATGCGACAATATATTTTTTATTTGGTTGGTAAATACACACATAAATGCACACCTTTGTACTTTTAAAGACGCAATGCACGCAAGGGCTTAAATAATTATTACTTTAGTAAAAACTAGGTATTTAAAAAACTGCAAAAAGATAACTGTCGCTTTTTAATTACATTGTGTCTGTAATCACTAAAACTACCACGTGGCTTCGTTTTCTGTCGCAGTCTGGACAAACCCTGTATAATCCAAGCGTCGTGGATTCATGTTCAGTCTTCACTTACCATCAGGAGACCTGTTTGCTCGTTTACCGTATTGTGTAAAACAACTTTATTGACTTATTTCAGTTGTACCACATACACAGTGCATTGAGCAGGCACGTTAAAGAGAAGCACGACCCGGACCAAAGAAAGACGAAAATACTCTGCCATTTGTGTGGAAAAGAATTCAAGGTAATAATTTTTTTTTATTTAATCAACTGGACCCTAAACCAGCCCACTGAGTACTATTCGCTGGATATACTCAGAATTGGGTCGCGTCGCGTACTTTCCAGTGGTAATGGAAGCCCACTGAGTTTGTTTCGCCGGGTCTGCTCAGCCAGGCCGCGTTAGATCCGGAATTTTACATTTTTCTGATATTTGCAATTTCATATTATTTTTGTGAATATTTTTTGACACAAATGATTCATTTTTCACATTTTTAAATTTTATTTTAAGATGTCCTATTATTTATTTCAGTCAAAGCGAATACTTCAAGGACACATGGTAACCCACACAGGAGAGAGGCCATATAAATGTTGCTTCTGTTCAGCAACATTCGGCTTCTCGGCAGCTCTCTACACGCACAAGAAACTCGTGCACAAACAACCGAAAATAAGAAGACAAATAAATTAATACATAAAATATAAATGGATGTTTATGTGTGTATTGATAGTCAATCACCACGAACTATAACGGTGAAGGAAAACATCGTAGAAACATGCATATCTTAGTGATTTGCAATTTCGATGGAATGTAGTCCGTTGACCCGCACTAGGCCAGCGTGGTGGACTATATGGCCTAACCCCTCTCAATCATACTCTCGATTGTAGAGTAGGCCCGTGGCCTGCAGTGGGGCGTATATGGGCTGATACAATGTAAATGAATAGGCTCGATATCACATCGTGGGACGGAAAACAAGGCGAAAATTGGGTGTCCTTAGCACCTCTGCCTACCCCTTCAGGGAATGAGGCGTGATGTTTATGAATATAAGTGACCGCATTTCTAAAGTATAACAAATAAATATATTATAATATGTGCCCGCATTTCATTATTTCTCCTCGTGAATGTATCCCTTAAAACTTTGCAACACACTTTGCAACATCATGTTCTGGTAATTTTCTCAAAAATTAATATTAGAAAAAAAACTCAAAAGTATGCTTTATTCTGTTTTAAAGTATTATTTTTATTTTTCAAATTCAGAAAAAGGTGGTCCGGTACCATCTTTCTTATTATACTACGTTTATGATTGTAAACAGCAATAACAGTTGGTAATTGGCGCGAATCCTTTGATAAGATAGCAGTAGATGGACGTTTATTCTGCAGCCTCCGTGGCGCAGTTGGTTAGACATCGGCTGTGAAACGAGAGGCCACGGGTTCGATCCCCGCACCGAGACAAATGTTTGTGAAGCCCACAAGTATTTGTCTCGGGTCTGGGACCGAAAAGTCTGTCGTAGGTTCTGATCCACGACACAAGATCGTAGTGTGGGGTCCTGCCATGTATGTGACTGTTGGGTCTGTGTGTCTATTAAATTTATCATGGTCACCCTTTTAGCACAGGATACAATCCTCCACTCAACATCTCTCGTTCGGCTCGTTTCTTCGATCAGAGTGAGTCCTGTGTCATGTGTGTATAATATGTCCATGTCAAATCCACATTCCAAGTGAACTGGACTGCAGGAGTGATTTAAACGTATGCGGCAAATCATTGAGGAGGAGATTTGGTCCAGGCATTGAAACTTAAAAAAACCAAGGCTTTGATGGGATGTATAACGCCATATAGTCCGGTCAATTTAAACATTCGAAGTTACATAAAGTCCCAACAAGCTGAATTTCTGTGAAAATGTTCAAAACATAATTATAAACAATGTCTAGAAGTTCCCCATCATTCCCCTGTAAGGAAAATTTTTTATTCAAGGTCAAAGGTAAAAAAAATTGTTTTTTGCGATTTTCAGCAAAACGGTAAGTTTTATCATAAAAGTACCTCAGACAAAAATTGTAGATCATAAAATTATCTATAAAAAATGTATCAATACTTTTTTTCTTACGAGCCACCGTTTCTGAGATATAACGATTCAAAAAGTTATAAAAGTTGTTATCGTCATAATATGCACGTTTCCACGCCACCTATGAGGTAGTGTATTTAGCGCGTTTTTTTAACGTGGTTTCCCCAGTAGGCCTACTCCACGGGTCAGTTGTGAACCTGTTTAATGTAAAACTAATGTAAAATAAAAAAAAAATTCGAAGATAAAAGCGATGTAAATTAAAATAAGTGTTGAAGTTTATTCGTCTTATTCGTAAGTTACAAATTCTTGTTCTTCTTCTTGATCTTCTTCTTGTTCTTCTTCTCCTGCTTCTTCTTCATCTTCATTTTGGATGCAAGTAAATTGCGTCAATAGCGATGTATCCCATGATACTTCGTCGGAGTCAAACGAATCCTCCATTGTTTGTGATTCAATTTTAGAGCACGACCGGCCTTGACAATTTGTGCATGCCAAAGAACAAGACAGTCCGACTTTTTTGCAACCACATTTAGCACTGCATCCCTTTTTGCAGTTGCAAAAAATAGTGTTCAGCAGTTTTTCCGGCGCAGGTGGAAGTAAAGTTTGAACTGGCTCTAATATATAGTTGACCAACTTCCAACCCCAGTCTGTAGGGTCTAGCTGATAACCAAGCCACACTTGAACTTGGTAATATACTCGAAAAAGATGTTGGTGAGCAGCAACTGAGGTTGGAGGAAGACAAGCTAATTGAACTTGTTTTTTATTTTTAGTATTTTTAACGAAACATGCATATCGATGCTTATCTAAACAGGTAGTTATTTTAGGAGCTCCGTACATAGAAAGAGGAAAGCGGATGCCGTTGGTAATAACTTCTTGTTGAGTTGATTTCTATCTATCTATATCAGCCCATATACGTCCCACTGCAGGGTACGGGCCTACTCTACAATCGAGAGAATCGATTGAGAGTGGTTAGGCCATATAGTCCACCACGCTGGCCTAGTGCGGGTTGGCGGACTTACATACCGTAGAAATTCTTTAAAATCGCTACGGTATGCAGGTTTCCTCACGATGTTTTCCTTCACCGTTAAAGTGCGTGGTGATTGACTATCAATACACACATAACTCCGAAAAGTCAGAGGTGTGCCCTGGGATTTGAACCCGCGACCACCGTGAACATGTAGGCAGCCGCGTCTGGTCCGTTTACCAACAGGCCACCACGCACATACGTTGAATTACACGTTGAATTACTCTTTTTAAAAACTTCAGCACATTGAATTAAATCTTGTTATATACGTGGCGTACTCATGCATATTATGACGATAACAACTTTTATAACTTTTTGAATCGTTATATCTCAGAAACGGTGGCTCGTAAGAAAAAAAGTATTGATATATTTTTTATAGATAATTTTATGATCTACAATTTTTGTCTGAGGTACTTTTATGATAAAACTTATCGTTTTGCTGAAAATCGCGAAATACTCATTTTTTTTATCTTGACCTTGAATAAAAAAATTTCCTTACAGGGGAATGATGGGGAACTTCTAGACATTGTTTATAATTATGTTTTGAACAATTTCACAGAAATTCAGCTTGTTGGGACTTTATGTAACTTCACTCTCATTTTTTGGTCTAAATTGACCGGACTAATAGAAGTTTCGCTTTTTTTTGGAAATTACCCACTTGTTCATTTCCGAACGAAAATTGGCTTTGACAATTGAACTGTCAAAAGTGTGAAAATTGTTTGCAATCACAACAAAACATTATCTAGTTAGTATTAGTTTATTTATATAAGAAAGCATTTGAGAAAAAGAAAATCTTTTAACGAACTTGCTATTTCTCGCCCTAGATAATTGGTTAATGAATATGCCGATGGAATAATTTATAACAGGATACTCATTACTCAAATATGGATACATTAAACCAAGGAATAAAAAATACAGAAATTGGGTTTACTGGCCCAAAACAAAATAAGGGTGTAAATAGTAGAATGATGGCGTTTACTAAACTAAATAGTTGCATATGCTGCGGTGCGTGGAATGTGGGACTCATAAAAATGATTAGTTGTTCACATATCGATTTTTTGGAATGTTATTTTAAAAACAGAGTGAGTATTATGGCTTATTGTTTTAGTTCCTTTGCTTTATAATTTTTCTGATTTAAAAGTATAAAGAATCAGTTAAATTATGAATTAATATTTTCGCCATCCAAAATTTGAATTTAACCATTTATAACATCTGTAATGAATATTATTTTACCAAAATGTTCTTACATCTTTCGCCTAGCATGAAAAGCAGGGCTATGTGCCAATATATTTTTGTTTACTAATGTTTTAATATGTTCAAATGTATGTAGCTGGGTGCAGGCCACTTCCAACCAGGTCAATGTGGAGAATCCTTAGGGAAGGCCTATGTTCAGAAGTCAACTTCCTGTGGCTGAAAAAGAGAGAAGAGAGATATGTTGTTCTTAATGATCTTTGATAGAAGATGTCACCCCTTTTATAACAATATGGGACAGAATTAACCTCGGGAAATTGTGGCATTAATGGAACCACTGCCTATCCTCTAAAGATACAGATTGATCCTAACATATTATATTAAAATATTATTTTGCAGATTAATTTCACTGTATCACTTGTGTGCTATTACTGCCATGCCATATTGAGGAAGATTAACAAATTCAAAAAGCAAGTTGAACAGTGTATTAATAAGCAAAAGGTTTGTAAAAATATGATATTTAAACTATGTTGCTATTTCCAGCCTCCGTGGCGCAGTTGGTTTGACGCCGCCTGTGAAACGAGAGGCCGCGGGTTCGATCCCCGCACCGAAACAAATATTTGTGTGATCCACAGGTATTTGTTTCGGGTCTGGGTGTTTGTGAGACCGAAAAGTCTCTCGTAGCTTCTGATACCCACGACACAAGACTCGATCTTAGTGTGGGGTCAGGACTATGTATGTGACTGTTGGGTGTATTTATTATTATTATTATTATTTGATTTACAATACTGAATTTTTCAATTCATTATCAGCCTGGAGTCAAAAAATTGTGCCTGATATGTGACTGGCTGATAAAGGCTTGTCCTTTCACATCATGGGATGGAACACACAAGGCGAAATGTGGGTGTCCTGGAAGCACCTCTGCCCACCCATTCTCTCAAAAAGCATGAGTATGTATGTATCTATTTTAAAATGATGTATTTATTTTTCAGAAGCCTCCAAAAGCCACCTTAACTATACAAAAACCAATGCTAACAATGATAGTACCACAGAACACACAAGAAAACAATATGCCAAACCAGCCAGTACCTACAGAACAAGCTATGTGTAAAGAAATAGAGAACATAAAAAAAGAGAGCGGCATGCAGGATGTAAGAGAAACTCACGAAATAAAAGTTGAGTTTGAATATATGAATAAAGACATGGACATTGATGAGAGTTTGGTTGAAAAACCACCTTTTGTAAGTAAATTGGTAAGTTCTTTTTTGCCTTATTACAAAGGATTTATAAAGAAATCAGATTGTCAGAAATAACTTTATCATCATCACCATCATCACCATCAGTCCGTTGCAGTCCACTGCTGGACATAGGCCTCTCCCAAGGTACGCCACAGAGCCCGGTCTGCTGCTTTACGCATGTCTCGCCATGTGCCACAATAACTTTATGCTTTGTGAAAATGCCACTACTAACCTCATAGAATTATAAATAAATACACCCAACAGTCACATACATAGTCCTGACCCCACACTCAGATCGAGTCTTGTGTCGTATCAGAAACGGAAACTTTTCGGTCTCACAAACACCCACCCGAGAAAAATACTTGGGGGCCTCACAAGCATTTGTCTCGGTGCGGGATCGTAATTCGTAGCGCCATCTTGTTTCACAGTCGGCGTCTAACCGCCCAGCCTTGGATGCTGTCATTAAATATTAATTAAAATACTCTATTACAGTAGCTGTGTCAGCCCAAATACGTCTCACTGCAAGGCACGAGCCTCCTCTACAGTCGAGAGTACGATTGAGAGTGGTTAGGCCAAATAGCCCAGTAGTATAGTAGCATTACTGAAAAATAAAATCAAGTTTTATTTCAGCAATTAAAACCCCTTAAATATACTAGTAAAGACCGAATACCTTTAACACCAGAACTTCTCCCAACTCCACCCAAAACAGACTCTAAATCTAGACCGAAAGAGAGTGTTAAAAAAGAGTTACGAAGCAAAGTGCAAATAGTGACGCAGAGTAGAGAAGAGTTGGAAAGAGAGAGAGATATGGAGAGAAAGAGTGAGAAGTATTTAAAGCGGATTTTCAGATGCGAGAATTGTATAGTCAGTTTTGCTCATCAAGACAATTTGGATGGTCATATGAAGAAACATGATACGGTATGGACTTATAAAGTTAATAAATAAATACACCCAACAGTCACATACATAGTCCTGACCCCACATTAAGATCAATTAAGTCTTGTGTCGCAGGTATGAGAACTACGAGAGACTTTTCGGTCTCACAAACACCCAGACCCGAAACAAAATATATTTGTGGTCCGCACAAACATTTCTCTTGGTGCGGGGATCGAACCCGCGGCCTCTCGTTTCACAGCCGGCGTCTAACCGACTGCGCTACGGAGGCTGTCAAATTGAATAACCTGCCTCGGTGGCGTAGTTGTGCTACGGTGCAACAGCGCTGAGGTCTCGGGTTCGAATCCCGGGTCAGGGAAATCAAATTAGATTTTTCTAATGACTATGGAAAAAAAATCTAGCGAAAAAAATATTTTGCAATGTTGTGTTTCGCTGCTGGTTTTTTTTGCAAAGTGATGTATCTTTTAATGAAATTTTCATCTCATTTAGCTGTATTAATATGATAATTATATTAAAAATGTTTTAACGTAGTATATTACAGCGAATTGTATAAGATATAATAATGAATAAAAATGATTTTTTTCACAGACTGAAGGAGATTTCGTCTGTGAGGTATGCAAATCGGTTTACATAACCAAGGCAAGATTGCAAAAACACGAGAAAACACATTGGAGGAGGTATGTTAGTAGGTATAGCCCTCCAACTATCTAGAGGGCCTTACATTCCAGGTGTGCGCCGTACTGGGGAACTGTCAATAGCCCGGTGAATGTTTTGTTTCCACAAGCAGACATATAAATCAACGCAGTAGAAAAGAGACAGAGAGCACCTCTTTATGTTATAAATACCGCTATGTCCATCCTTCGTGTTCGTGTGGTGTCAGTGCGATGTCATTGCAAACACATTGTAAACAAACTAGATCTGAGTCGATCGATCATTCGTCGTGACCCGGGTCGATCATGACCCACTCGTATGGTGATCGAGTTAAAATGATTCGATCATTTCAATCATGTGTCGCAACTTGCAATTTGTTTGTATGCCCGAAAAACGGGTACCTACTGAACAGTTGATGGCTAGATTAACGATATTGATAACAATACTATTCATTTTCTTATTGGTTTACTTAAAATAAACCTATTTATTTTTATTTCATGTAAGCATGATAATTAAGAATTTTCCGATTAAAAATCAAAACAACGAGAGAAAGAGTGAGATGAGGTGAATTTATGTCCGATGTTGTATTTATACGAAAGAGATAGAAGATGTTTTGTTTAATACGTCGTTGTGCGATCGAATGCACAACTCGATTGTTTGTTTGAGCAAGCAATTAGTTACGGTACGTGCATTGAAATAGAGTCCAAATTGGTTTAGTTTGTCACTTGATAATCGGAAGAAATAAGATCGAATCTTTTCTAGAACCATGATTCGATTACTCGTGTTTAAGTTGCGATCGAATCATAAAGATTCGATCAATCACGATCGACACAGGTCTAAAACAAACATGACGTTTGACACATCGTCGTAAATGAATTAATATATTTTCGCATGTTTTAAGTATTTAAAGGTATAATAATATCAAGTGAAGTGTATAATGTCAATATGTATTAATATAAGCAACGATATTAGGTATTAAATGATTATAAAAGCATCAGCCTGCAAAATAATACAGAACTTCCTTTTCATTCGAATTTACGAGTATTTTGATTCCTTGAACTTAGAGAAAGAATTCAATTGGTATTTTTGTTTGTATCGGCCCAATTCCAACCCGTGGTATTCGTGATAAATGCAATATAAAAAAATCCTACAATAAATATAAATTATTTACGTATTATTAATGTTGCCAACAGTAAACAGGTAATTTTCCATAAATATGATTTAAATAGTTTTTTGTATAAACAATACAATAAAAAAGACATGATTATTATATTATATATTTTTACAGCTTCTAAAATAAGGAGACACTGCACGAAATGAATAATTACATTGTTCGTAATAAATGAGAATGCTCTTAAAGTAAAAAGAGCTCTACACTGGCTATCAAAAATATAATAAAAGTAGCTCTCTCTACTAACCTCTACCTCTGCCTCCACAAAAAATATTCAATTCAAAAATATATCTTATATTTATTGGACAATAAAGTATCGAGTATTATTATTGCCTTGTTTTTTTTTTACTAAATATACAATACAATATCATTAAATATTAATAGGGAGGTGTTGAAGTATCTTCGACGAAAATCTCATATTTAGGAAGACACTTTTACCGAGCTATCAGTTTCAAGTACGTGGGCGGAACCGCCACCAAATGTACCTAGTAAACAATAAACGCTTTTTTTAAAATATTACTTTGAGATCTCCCCTAAAATTGGGTAATAGTTTTAATCATGCAACACCAAGCGTTGTATTACATGTTAATCGTAAATTCTCTATCTCTCTTGGTCTTTGCATGATAGCTGTCACTGCACACCTCCCCTCACTTCATGCCCCGGCTCTCAAGATAGTTGGAGACCTTATAATTCATAACTTGTATTACAGGATATATCCGGACCGCGACCGAAAACGAAGCCAGGCGGTAGTATTAGTGACTTCAGACAAAATTCAAGTAAAAATTTCGCAAAAAAATCTATGACTTTTTTTGTAATTTTTTACGTATCGTCGTATTTTGGTTAAATACACATTGGCTTCCTAAAATAATGATGTACAGCTCTTTATTTTTAAACACGCAATGGTACGTAAGGGTTTAAATTAGTATTATCCGCAAAAACTAGGTATTTACCACCCAAACACGACGATTTAAAAAAAAAAATAAAAAAATATCTGTCACTGTTTTGACGAAATTTTTATTTGCATCGTGTTTGTAACCACTAAGACTACCACCTGGCTTCGTTTTCGGTCGCAGTCTTGATATACCCGGTATTTGAATATCAGCCCGCATTAGGCCAGTGTATGGCCTAAGCCCGCCCATTCGAACTCCTTGTAAACTAGTGCATCTTAGTGTGGGGTCAGGACTATGTATGTGACTGTAGGCTGTATTTCAGGTATGAGTGCGTGCCCTGCGGTATGAGGTTCAAAGAGAACATATTCATATGCGTCACTCATTATAACCAAGAACACGGGAAGGACGGGCAAGCTATAGACAAAGCTTTTGAATGCAAGAAAGGTGATTGCAGTTTTAAAACAAAGTGAGTATATTTGTATTCTTATGTACCAATTACCATGTTGAGGGCTGAAGAGATTTTGATGAAGTTTTGAAGCAATTTTTCAAATTAGTCCAGAGTGCCTCGGTGGCGTAGTTGTACTACGATTACAAAGCTGAGATCTCGGGTTCGAAACCCGGGTCGGGCAAAGTGATATTGGGTTTTTCTATTCATTATCAGCCCGGAGTCAGGAATTTGTGCCCGATATGGCGATAGGCTCGCCCCCTATCACATCGTGGGACGGAACATACAAGGCGAAATAAGGGTGTCCTGGTGGCGCCTCTGCCTACCCCTTCGGGGATAAGGGCGTGAGTTTATGTATCTATGTGTGTGTGTGTGTGTGTGTGTGTGTGTGTGTGTGTGTGTGTGTGTGTGTGTGTGTGTGTGTGTGTGTGTGTGTGTGTGTGTGTGTGTGTGTGTGTGTGTGTGTGTGTGTGTGTGTGTGTGTGTGTGTGTGTGTGTGTGTGTGTGTGTGTGTGTGTGTGTGTGTGTGTGTGTGTGTGTGTGTGTGTGTGTGTGTGTGTGTGTGTGTGTGTGTGTGTGTGTGTGTGTGTGTGTGTGTGTGTGTGTGTGTGTGTGTGTGTGTGTGTGTGTGTGTGTGTGTGTGTGTGTGTGTGTGTGTGTGTGTGTGTGTGTGTGTGTGTGTGTGTGTGTGTGTGTGTGTGTGTGTGTGTGTGTGTGTGTGTGTGTGTGTGTGTGTGTGTGTGTGTGTGTGTGTGTGTGTGTGTGTGTGTGTGTGTGTGTGTGTGTGTGTGTGTGTGTGTGTGTGTGTGTGTGTGTGTGTGTGTGTGTGTGTGTGTGTGTGTGTGTGTGTGTGTGTGTGTGTGTGTGTGTGTGTGTGTGTGTGTGTGTGTGTGTGTGTGTGTGTGTGTGTGTGTGTGTGTGTGTGTGTGTGTGTGTGTGTGTGTGTGTGTGTGTGTGTGTGTGTGTGTGTGTGTGTGTGTGTGTGTGTGTGTGTGTGTGTGTGTGTGTGTGTGTGTGTGTGTGTGTGTGTGTGTGTGTGTGTGTGTGTGTGTGTGTGTGTGTGTGTGTGTGTGTGTGTGTGTGTGTGTGTGTGTGTGTGTGTGTGTGTGTGTGTGTGTGTGTGTGTGTGTGTGTGTGTGTGTGTGTGTGTGTGTGTGTGTGTGTGTGTGTGTGTGTGTGTGTGTGTGTGTGTGTGTGTGTGTGTGTGTGTGTGTGTGTGTGTGTGTGTGTGTGTGTGTGTGTGTGTGTGTGTGTGTGTGTGTGTGTGTGTGTGTGTGTGTGTGTGTGTGTGTGTGTGTGTGTGTGTGTGTGTGTGTGTGTGTGTGTGTGTGTGTGTGTGTGTGTGTGTGTGTGTGTGTGTGTGTGTGTGTGTGTGTGTGTGTGTGTGTGTGTGTGTGTGTGTGTGTGTGTGTGTGTGTGTGTGTGTGTGTGTGTGTGTGTGTGTGTGTGTGTGTGTGTGTGTGTGTGTGTGTGTGTGTGTGTGTGTGTGTGTGTGTGTGTGTGTGTGTGTGTGTGTGTGTGTGTGTGTGTGTGTGTGTGTGTGTGTGTGTGTGTGTGTGTGTGTGTGTGTGTGTGTGTGTGTGTGTGTGTGTGTGTGTGTGTGTGTGTGTGTGTGTGTGTGTGTGTGTGTGTGTGTGTGTGTGTGTGTGTGTGTGTGTGTGTGTGTGTGTGTGTGTGTGTGTGTGTGTGTGTGTGTGTGTGTGTGTGTGTGTGTGTGTGTGTGTGTGTGTGTGTGTGTGTGTGTGTGTGTGTGTGTGTGTGTGTGTGTGTGTGTGTGTGTGTGTGTGTGTGTGTGTGTGTGTGTGTGTGTGTGTGTGTGTGTGTGTGTGTGTGTGTGTGTGTGTGTGTGTGTGTGTGTGTGTGTGTGTGTGTGTGTGTGTGTGTGTGTGTGTGTGTGTGTGTGTGTGTGTGTGTGTGTGTGTGTGTGTGTGTGTGTGTGTGTGTGTGTGTGTGTGTGTGTGTGTGTGTGTGTGTGTGTGTGTGTGTGTGTGTGTGTGTGTGTGTGTGTGTGTGTGTGTGTGTGTGTGTGTGTGTGTGTGTGTGTGTGTGTGTGTGTGTGTGTGTGTGTGTGTGTGTGTGTGTGTGTGTGTGTGTGTGTGTGTGTGTGTGTGTGTGTGTGTGTGTGTGTGTGTGTGTGTGTGTGTGTGTGTGTGTGTGTGTGTGTGTGTGTGTGTGTGTGTGTGTGTGTGTGTGTGTGTGTGTGTGTGTGTGTGTGTGTGTGTGTGTGTGTGTGTGTGTGTGTGTGTGTGTGTGTGTGTGTGTGTGTGTGTGTGTGTGTGTGTGTGTGTGTGTGTGTGTGTGTGTGTGTGTGTGTGTGTGTGTGTGTGTGTGTGTGTGTGTGTGTGTGTGTGTGTGTGTGTGTGTGTGTGTGTGTGTGTGTGTGTGTGTGTGTGTGTGTGTGTGTGTGTGTGTGTGTGTGTGTGTGTGTGTGTGTGTGTGTGTGTGTGTGTGTGTGTGTGTGTGTGTGTGTGTGTGTGTGTGTGTGTGTGTGTGTGTGTGTGTGTGTGTGTGTGTGTGTGTGTGTGTGTGTGTGTGTGTGTGTGTGTGTGTGTGTGTGTGTGTGTGTGTGTGTGTGTGTGTGTGTGTGTGTGTGTGTGTGTGTGTGTGTGTGTGTGTGTGTGTGTGTGTGTGTGTGTGTGTGTGTGTGTGTGTGTGTGTGTGTGTGTGTGTGTGTGTGTGTGTGTGTGTGTGTGTGTGTGTGTGTGTGTGTGTGTGTGTGTGTGTGTGTGTGTGTGTGTGTGTGTGTGTGTGTGTGTGTGTGTGTGTGTGTGTGTGTGTGTGTGTGTGTGTGTGTGTGTGTGTGTGTGTGTGTGTGTGTGTGTGTGTGTGTGTGTGTGTGTGTGTGTGTGTGTGTGTGTGTGTGTGTGTGTGTGTGTGTGTGTGTGTGTGTGTGTGTGTGTGTGTGTGTGTGTGTGTGTGTGTGTGTGTGTGTGTGTGTGTGTGTGTGTGTGTGTGTGTGTGTGTGTGTGTGTGTGTGTGTGTGTGTGTGTGTGTGTGTGTGTGTGTGTGTGTGTGTGTGTGTGTGTGTGTGTGTGTGTGTGTGTGTGTGTGTGTGTGTGTGTGTGTGTGTGTGTGTGTTTATTGTTTCAGCGACTTTCTGCTATATCGGAGGCATCGTCGAGGATGTCACACCAGTAAGGCATGTTGCGAGGAATGCGCCAAAGTGTTCGCCAACATGGCGAGCTTGCAGAAACATATGGCGTGAGTTATTTACTCTATTTCTGTAAAAATGTGTAATTGTATGTTCAAATTTGTATCAGCTCATATACCAGTGCAGAGAACGGAACTCCTCTACAATCGAGAGTTCGATTGGGAGGGGTTAGGCCATCCACCACGCTGGCCTAGTGCGGTATCTTTCGAATCGCCACGGTATGCAGGTTTCTTCACGATGTTTTCCTTCCGTTATAGTGCGTGATTGACTGTCAACACACATGACTTCGAAAAGTCAGAGGTGTGCCTTGGGATTTGAACCCGCGACCGCCGTGAACATGTAGGCAGTCGCGTCTGGTCCGTTACCAACAGGCCACCACGCACTTTAGAAATGTTGGTCTAAGCAAATTATGAAAGACATACTTATTTCACTGTGCATTTCCCGGTATAGTTTTGCTACTGTCCATGAGCGGTCATATCGCTTACCATCAGGCGAATGGCATGCTCGCCTCGCCATTCATTGCAATATAAAATAATATAAACTTTCTAAACAACTTTGACAACCGTGGCGCAGTTGGTTAAACGCCGGCTGTGAAACGAGAGGCCGCGGGTTCGATCCCCGCACCGAGACAAATGTTTGTGACGCCCACAAGTATTTGTCTCGGGTCTGGGTGTTTGTGAGACCGAAATGTTTCTTAGTTTCTGATACACGACACAAGACTCGATCTTAGTGTGGGGTCAGGACTATGTATGTGACTGTTGGGTGTATTTATTTATTTATTTATAAACTACACCCTTATTCTGTGCTAGTACTAGAATCATAAAATTTATTAAAATTGCAGCCCATATTATGGCACGAACCTCCTCTACAATCGAGTTTGAATTAAAAAGGGGCGGGGCTTATTTATATTTTATACAATTACGTGTATAGGACATACGCGCATGTACGTATATGCGCACTCCGACAGCTAAAAAGCGACATTATAAATAATAATATTAAATACACCCAACAGTCACATACATACTCAGATCAATTGAGTCTTGTATCAGAAACTACGAGACTTTTCGTTCTCAAAACATCCAAACTCGAGACAAATATTTCTGGGCCTCAATATTTGTCTCGGTGCGCGGATCGAACCCGCGGCCTCTCGTTTCACAGCCTGCGTTTAACCAACTGCGCAACGAAGGCTGACATGGAGTTGTTATTTTGTTTTATTCACAGTTCAGTCCACCACAAAATCTCTCGTACATACAAATGCCCAGACTGTACCAGACAGTACAAGACATACAGCAGTCAGCTGGTCCACTGGAGGGAAGAGCACAGCAATGCTGACAAGCCGCTGTACTTCTGTGATGAGTGCGGACGACAGTATAAGAACAAACAGGTGCTGAATGCGCATATGAAGATGCATAGGAGAGATAAAATTGATAGGAAGAAGTGAGTGCCAGTTATTATACCGGGTATATCAAGACTGCTACCGAAAACGAAGCCAGATGGTAGTATTAGTGACTTCAGACACAAAGCAATGAAAAATTTCGCCTATCGTCAACTTTTTTTTTGGTAATTTTTTACTTATCGTCGTATTTGGGTGATATATACATAGTATTCCTAAAATAACGATAGGGTTTAAATTACTATTTTCGCAATAACTAGGTATTTACTAACCAAAAAAAATGATTTTCAAAAAATGGCAAAAAACAAACTGTCGCTTATTTTGCGAATTTTTTATTTGCATTGTGTCTGTAACCACTAAAACTACCACCCGGCTTCGTTTTCGGTCGCAGTCTTGATATACCATGTACTATTATTAAATAAAATATTTAAAAAAACATATGGGGTATATCCAAACTGCGACCGAAAACGAAACCAAGTGGTATTAGTAACTTCAGGCACAAATTTCGCATAAAAAATCGTTTTTTGTGTATTTTTTACTTATCGTCGTATTTGGCTGATAAATACATAGTTTTCCTAATAATAAGCTACACATTTTTATAGACGCAATGCACGCAAGGGATTAAATTACTATTTTTGCAAAAAAGACATGTCGATTTTTTTTGCTAATTTTTTAGTTGCATTGTGTCTGTAACCGCTAAAACTAAAACTGTTTGTCAGCGCTAACATTTTCAATAGTGTTGCCACGATATTATATTTTTACCCCCAATTTTCACCACCTCATACTCTTCTTGTCAAGCAATTAAATTGAAATATTCTATAAGCGCGTTGGAAATTTTTGGATTCATCAACATTCCAACATAAGATGATGATTGGCAGATAATTATGATTTCGATCACTTTGATCTCGCTTCCTTAGAACCTATAATAAGCACCTGTAATAAAGTAGGCTTCAACGACAGTTACTACTAGGTTAGTTATACCATTGGGAGCGGAAGTGAGTAAATTATACCATAGCAATTTATACATAAACTCACGCCTTTATCCCAGAAGGGGTAGGCAGAGGCGCCACCAGGACACCTACATTTCGCCTTGTATATTCCGTCCCATGATGTGATAGGGGCGAGCCTACCGCCATATCGGGCCCAAATTCCTGACTCCGGACTGATAATGAATAGAAATACTTAATATCACTTTGCCGGACCCGGGATTCGAACCCAAGACCTCAGCTTTGTAGTCCTACCGAAGTACAACAACGCCACCGAGGCAGTCAATTTATATTTGTAAAAACATCAATTTTTCAACAAAATAATTGTTTACCAGGTACGTGTGTGATCATTGTGGAGCTAAGTTTAGCTACAAGACTGGTATAAAGAACCACATCGATAGACATCATCTAAAGACTGAGTATAAATGCAGCCATTGCGATAAGGTAAGACTTTATAGCGAGCGGAGTGTCGGACGCCCTCCCACAAGGTCGGACGACCTGGTTAAGGTCGCAGGAAGTTGCTGGACGGCATCCAGCAGATTGTGAAGATCCGTGGGGGAGGCCTATTCATCAGTGGGCTCTCGTGGCTAAGGAGAGAAGAGAAGACTTATACATACATACATAATCATCACGCCTGTATCCCATAGGGGTAGGCAGAGACTATGGATCGCCACTTTGCTCGATCCTGACATACAACTTTCGCTTCATCCACTTTCATTATTCTCTTCATGCATTCTCGTCGGTTCAGGGTACTTTTGACCTGACCCTTCTTGAGGGTATCACCGATTTGGATGGTGTAGGTTCGATGAGGTCGACCCCTACCGACTCTTCCATCCACACTCCCCTTGTATATTGTATGTATAGAAGACTTATAACAGACAGCTTTAAGTCTTCGTGGCTGTTGGACGCCGGCTGTGAAACGAGAGGCCGAGACGATCACCACAGTAATGTTTGTGATACACAAGTATTTGCTCCGGATGTTTGAGACCGAAAAGTCTCTCGTAGTTCCTAATACCCATTAAATTTTGTAATAAAAAATATTATAAATGGCATTTTTCTGTTAAGTGGCGGAAAATTATAGATTTATTTGCAAAATTCAATTTTGACCACATGCCATGATAGTATTTTCAAAAATACTGTGAAGATTTCTCAGCATTCATGTTATTCGTCAGGGTATTCTTAAATTTATTGTTATAGATTATAATCCTCTAATAACGAATCCCAATATTCTAGTATCAGACAAACTATATGGCCTAACCCCTCTCAATCGCACTCTAGATTGTAGAGGAGGCCCGTGCCCTGCAGTGGGAAGTATATAGGCTGATATTATCTACTGTTTCAGGTGTATCATATACACAGAACATTACTACAGCACATACAATCGAAACATTCATCCACTCCACCAAGAAAAATACTATGCGATTTGTGCGGCAACGGATTTTTGGTAAATATTAAACATTTTACTGGTAACATTGTTTAGAGGGGATGCAATGCCGAACCAAACATAAATCCCTTAACAGCTGATAAAATGGCCGCCAGTTAAAGTGTTGCCAACTTAAAGTTTTATACCTCTATAAAAAACACCCTTTACTACCTGGCTCCGTTTTCAGTCGCCGTCTGGATACACCCTGTATATGGACTCGTATACGTTTCTTCGAAAGTTAATTATATTTTTTTTTCTAGTCAACGGCGAACCTAAGAAGACACATGATAACTCATACAGGAGAGAGGCCGTATAAATGTAATTTATGTTCCGCAACATTCGGCTTCTCGGCAGCTCTCTACACGCACAAGAAACTCGTACATAAGCAACAAAAAATAAATAAATAATGTTATATACTACCGACTCGGCCCCGCTTCGCCCGGTAACAGTTATAAGACGAAGGAAAAATAGCCTTAAATACGATAAATATCTACCTACATGTCAAAATGCTGTGTTTACGTTAAATATAAAACTATTTATTTTAATGAGTGTTTTTATTTCTTATAACCTACCATACAAAAGTGCGTGTGTGTTCATTCACACACAGCAGAAGAAAACTTTATAATAGTAGCCTACAAGAGCATGTAACTTAGGTTCGTTTAGTAACATAAGTGCAACATTGCAACATTGTTGATGCATGTCGCATATAGATGTAACTCAGGTTCGTTTGGTAACATAACTGCAACATTGCGACATTGTGTTGCATGTCGCATATAAATGTAACTTAGGTTCGTTTAGTAACATAACTGCAACATTGCAACATTGTTGTTGCATGTCGCATATAAATGTAACTTAGGTTCGTTTAGTAACATAAGTGCAACATTGCAACATTGTAGATGCATGTCGCATATAAATGTAACTTAGGTTCGTTTAGTAACATAAGTGCAACATTGCAACATTGTAGATGCATGTCGCATATAAATGTAACTTAGGTTCGTTTAGTAACATAACTGCAACATTGCAACATTGTTGTTGCATGTCGCATATAAATGTAACTTAGGTTCGTTTAGTAACATAAGTGCAACATTGCAACATTGTAGATGCATGTCGCATATAAATGTAACTTAGGTTCGTTTAGTAACATAAGTGCAACATTGCAACATTGTAGATGCATGTCGCATATAAATGTAACTTAGGTTCGTTTAGTAACATAACTGCAACAATGCAACATTGTAGATGCATGTCGCATATAAATGTAACTTAGGTTCGTTTAGTAACATAAGTGCAACATTGCAACATTGTTGTTGCATGTCGCATATAAATGTAACTTAGGTTCGTTTAGTAACATAAGTGCAACATTGCAACATTGTAGATGCATGTCGCATATAAATGTAACTTAGGTTCGTTTAGTAACATAACTGCAACATTGCAACATTGTAGATGCATGTCGCATATAAATGTAACTTAGGTTCGTTTAGTAACATAAGTGCAACATTGCAACATTGTTGTTGCATGTCGCATATAAATGTAACTTAGGTTCGTTTAGTAACATAAGTGCAACATTGCAACATTGTAGATGCATGTCGCATATAAATGTAACTTAGGTTCGTTTAGTAACATAAGTGCAACATTGCAACATTGTAGATGCATGTCGCATATAAATGTAACTTAGGTTCGTTTAGTAACATAAGTGCAACATTGCAACATTGTAGATGCATGTCGCATATAAATGTAACTTAGGTTCGTTTAGTAACATAAGTGCAACATTGCAACATTGTAGATGCATGTCGCATATAAATGTAACTTAGGTTCGTTTAGTAACATAAGTGCAACATTGCAACATTGTAGATGCATGTCGCATATAAATGTAACTTAGGTTCGTTTAGTAACATAAGTGCAACATTGCAACATTGTAGATGCATGTTGCATATAAATGTAACTTAGGTTCGTTTAGTAACATAAGTGCAACATTGCAACATTGTAGATGCATGTCGCATATAAATGTAACTTAGGTTCGTTTAGTAACATAAGTACAACATTGCAACATTGTTGATGCATGTCGCATATAAATGTAACTTAGGTTCGTTTAGTAACATAAGTACAACATTGTTGTTGCATGTCGCATATAAATGTAACTTAGGTTCGTTTAGTAACATAAGTGCAACATTGTTTTAGCATGTCGCATATAAATGTAACTTAGGTTCGTTTAGTAACATAAGTGCAACATTGTTGTAGCATGTCGCATATAAATGTAACTTAGGTTCGTAGAAATACTGACCACGATATACAGGTGTAAAATCCATCTTAATGTTTTAGTATTTTAGTATTTATTTCCAATAAATTTGTACATCAATAAGACTTATCTAAACAAATCTGAGATCAAAAGTATCTTAATAATATAAAATTTACTTAGCTCAAATAATTTTATAGTAATTCTTGTACACCAAGGAAGAATACCAGTGATTGTCGCACTAGGCACGTTAGATAAGCTGTTTCCAGATAAGGTAAATTTTGTTGGTGCAACACAATACATCACATTGCCACAGCCACATTTATGTGTAGCCATTTCTGTTACGAATAAAACACAGTTTTATGGCAAAATTTATTTTCATCAACAAATATTTTTGGAAATCATAAACATCACCGCCTATTTAAACTTCTGGTATGTGGTTGCTCCAGAAATAGACACTAGCATCTCCTGGCTCCAGTCATGGATACTAGTCTCCTGGCTCCAGTTATGGACACTAGAATCTCCTGGCTCTAGTAATTGACAGTAGAATCTCCTGGCTTCTGTAATATCACTAGAATCTCCTGGCTCCAGTTATGAACACTAGAATCTCCTGGCTTCAGTAATGGCCACTAGAATCTCCTGGCTCCAGTCATGGACACTAGTCACCTGGCTCCAGTTATGAACACTAGGTTCTCCTGGCTCCAGTGCTGGCCACTACTGTGCGGGTCGGTGCAGCAGCCTGGTGTGGTTGTAGAGCGCGGAGGCGTGCGCGAAGGCGGCGTTGCAGAGCGCGCAGCGGTGCGGCCGCTCGCCTGTGTGGGTGCGTATGTGGGTTCCCAGTATCGCTGCCGTCTGAGGACAATTGTATTGTATTAGCCCTTATACGTCTCACTGCAGGGCACGGGCCTACTCTACAATCGAGGGTACGATTGAGAGGGGCTACGAAATATATTCAACCATAAAAAAAAAATTAAAAACAAAAAAGGCGAATTAAAAAAATCTAATTTAGTTAACAAAATCTGCTAAAAAGGCGGAAGAAAAAAAAGCCAGTAAAAATACACAAAGACATGATATTAAATTATTTTAAAGGGCTAGGAAAGGCGTTTGGAATGATGAGTTTTTGAAACGCTGATTTGAAAAAAGGTCACAACAAAGCGAAATATTTTTCGAGCACTTAAGATACTTAAGGTCTATGTTCGGTAGAGAACTTTGGATAATAAAGTTATTTATATCAGCCCATATACGTCCCACTGAAGGCACGGGCCTCCTACAATCGAGAGTACGATTGAGAGCGGTTAGTACACTCCACGCTGGCCTAGTGCGGGCTGGTCTACTAATAAAGATATACATACGGTGAATCCTTGACCGCAGTAATCGCATATTTTATTCCTCGGCGGTCGTTTCTTCTCGTGAACGAACTCGATGTGTTTCTTCAATGTTGTTTTACTACGGAATTCCTGTAAAAAGAAATACATATAAAGAAAAATAAAGCTGAGGAAGGGCGTGGCCTGTTTGACGTCACTATAGTTGTGGAAGGAGAGCTCGGACCAGCTTCACTTTGCTCGAGACATCGGAGACGTTGAGATCTTTACTGTGTTTCTGTTGATACATTTCTATTAAAATACCGGGTATATCAAGACTGCGACCGAAAACGAAGCCGGGTGGTAGATTTAGTGGTTACAGACACAATGCAAATAAAAATTTCGCAAAATAAGCGACAGACTTTTTTGCGACTTTGTACAAATCATATTGTTTGGGTAGTAAATACCTAGTTATTGTGAAAATAGTAATTTAAACCCTAACTTACCATTGCGTCTTAAAAAATTAAAAGGTAATTATTTTAGGATAATATTTTTTTATTAATAAAGACGCAATGGTGCATATAGGTTAAAATTACTATTTTTGCATAATCTGGGTATACAACAACCGAAACACGATGATTCGTTAAAGTTGCAAAAAAATCTGGCGCTTTTTTTTGAAATTTTAAGTTGCATTGCGTCTGAGACCACTAAAACTACCACCTGTTTTCATTTTAGGTCGCAGTCTTGAATACTTGCAACTAAAAATTTCGCAAATAAAGTGGCAGTTTTTTTTTACGAATTATAGATTTTTATAACCGGTAGAACACAAACACTTCTCTATTCGTTTCTGTCGCCAAAAGCGCTGTTGTCAAAATAGTTTTTCTCACTTCACATTTTATTACGTCATGTTAATACTAATGGTTTCTTAGATTTACGCGAATGTTACACATTGAAATAAAACTATTTTTACGGATTTTATCGCGATTTGAAAGCTGTAAAGTAATCGAAACGTCGCGTCGGGAAGTTAAAAAATGTAAAAATTAAACCAAATCGCGATAAAATCCGTAAAAATAGTTTTATTTCAACATGTTAATACTATTAAATTACGAGTATAAATGCTTGTTGTTATTATGAAAACATATCTCAATGCATAAAATATATATTTTCAAATTTTATTTGTAGTTCCAAATTTCGCCACGCACCAATAAACGATACATGACTTATAAATTTATTGCAGGACTAACCTTAGAACATTTGGTGCATCTGTTGTTCCGTATCTCGAGATGCTCCCACTCAATGTGACTTTTGAGCGCCGATTTGGATATGAACCTTGAACCACACTCGTCGCAACCGAACCTGGGGATCAAAATCAGAGTTTAATTCATTTAGTAGTCTTTAACATACATAAACTCACGCCTTAATCCCAGAAGGGGTAAGCAGAGGCGCCACCAGGACACCCACATTTCGCTTTGTATGTCCCGTCCCACGATATGATAGGGGGCGAGCCTATCGCCATATCGGGCACAAATTCCTGACTCCGGGTTGATAACAAATAGAAAAATCCAATATCACTTTACCCGACCCGGGATTCGAACCCGAGACTTCAGCTTTGTAATCGTACCGTAGTACAACTACGCCACCGAGGTAGTCTATGAAAGTAATACAAAAGCGCCAACCCGCACGAGGCCAGCGTGATGGCCTATACCTTCTCAATCGGTTGTAGCTTTGTCCTTCAGGAGTCCCGGATACGTAACACACTACTTAAAACATACATACATAAACTCACGCCTCTATCCCATTGGGGTAGGCAGAGACTATTGAGCGCCAAGTGCTTTCGCTTCATCCACTGTCATTAATCTTTGCATAAAAATATTTCTAAAACTACCCACCTCTTCTGCGCCTCAGTAATATGATTAGAATGTGTTCTCAAATGGTGCATTAAGTTATGCGCCGTCCTATAGTAGGTTCTACAGTCCACGCAGTAGGCTCGTCTGTCCGTGCTATCGTGGGACGTGGTCATGTGCGTGAATAGGCCAGATTTCCCACGATATACCTTGCCGCACGGCTCACATTTGTATACCCGCGATGATTGCTTGTGAAGCGTGCTAGAATTAAATCGATTGTGATGATAATCGATTGTACGATATCTTTAAGTAGGTATCGGTGAATTAGAAATTGGTCGATTAATTTAACAGTAGTTATTGAAATCGATTAATTTAACAATCGACATTTTAATCGATTCATTTAACAGGCATTATTTAAATCGATTAATTTAACAGTCGTTATTTAAATCGATTAATTTTACAATCGATATTTTAATCGATTAATTTAATAAATAATACTTTCATAGATTAAAAAAATAGTTAACATTGTAATTATGAAGATATTATAATGCAATGAAGCAAGCTATGGGAATAAAGCTGGTGCTATCGTGGGACGTGGTCATGTGCGTGAATAGGCCGTACTTCCCACGATAGACCTTGCCGCACGGCTCATATTTGTATACCCGCGATGATTGCTTGTGAAGCGTGCTAGAACTAAATCGATTGTGATGATAATCGATTTTACGATGTCTTTAAGTAGGTATCGGTGAATTAGAAATCGTTTTAGGACTCACAAACACCCAGACACGAAAAAAATACCCGTGATTCATACAAATATTTGTTTCGATCCGGGGATCGAACCCGAACCCGTTTCCACGAAGGAATACAAAACAAGTAGATAGATCCCAAAAAATATTGATTAATTTCATCGATTTAGAAATTAACAGGTTTATGAAAAGCTGTACAAACAAGAAGCGAATGAAACAAACCAACATCTTTATAAGCAATCTTATATACCAAAGGATATTTGTGTCCTTTGGTATATAAGATTATAAGTTGAAAAGTACTCACTACATGTGTATTTTGAGACTACTCTTATTGGTGAATTCATTTCCACAAATATTGCATTTATCCTTATTATCCTTGTGTTTAGATCTGTGATACCTTAAGCTTCTATGGGATCTGAAAATATTACGAGCATATCTGTAAATATAACAAATTTGTAACCGATCGATGTCTGTACATGGAAGATAAACGAGAAAAACTAATATGGGGGGTCTGTATCAACGTAATAGAAGCCAAAACAATATTTTTTTGAATTTTTGTCTGTTTGTCTGTGCGGTTGTTCGCGATGAACTCAGAAACGGCTGAACGGATTTCAATGAAATTTGGTATGGAGGTAGCTGACACCCTGGATTAAAATTTAGGCTACTTTTTTATCCCGAAAAATTATGTGTTCCCGTGGGATGAGGAAGGAATTCCGATATATTTGTTACTTTTTTATACTCAAAGGGATAGTATTGGACTGGATATGAGTGAGTGAGAATGAGACGGGACGGGCGGGATATAACGGGACGGGTCGGGATGCAAAATTCCAAATAAAGTTAATTTTAAATAAAGATAATCACGCAGACGCAGTTTGCGGGCAGAAGTTAGTATTACATATGTCTTCAAAAGACTCTCTAAGATGTCTTTTTTACTCTTCAGCCTCAGGAAAACCACTGCTGAGCATAGGATCCCCAAGGATATACGTCCCACTGCAGGGCACGGGCCTCCACTACAATCGAGAGTACGATTGACAGGGGTTAGGCCATATGGCCTATACAGGGTATATCAAGACCGCGACCGAAAACGAAGCCAGGTGATAGTTTCAGTGGTTAGAGACACAATGCAAATAAAAATTTCGCAAAATAAGCGACAGTTTTTTTTTTGCAATTTTTTAAACCCATTGTGTTTGGGTAGTAAATACTTAGTTATTGCGAAAATAGTAATTAAAACCCTAACGTACCATTGCGTCTTAAAAAATAAAAAGGTGTACATAATTATTTTAGGAAAACTATGTATTTATCACCCAAATACGACGATAAGTAAAAAAATACCAAAAAAAAGATGACGATTTTTTTTGCGATTTTTTTTGTTGCAATGTGTCTGAAGTCACTATACTACCACCTGGCTTCGTTTTCGGTCGCAGTCTTGATAAACCCTGTATATTCCACCAAGCTGCCCTCACGAACCGAAGGGTAAACGCCCAAAAACTTACCTAGTGGAGAAGTCGCACTGCGGGCATTGAAACTCCACTAAAATCGGTCCAGCCGCGCTGTGAAACTCATTGTAATGTTGTACGGCGCTGTACTCATCTCTATATCGCTTACCGCATACTGTGCATTCATATCTGGAGAAAACGTTATTTATAACTCGTCTATCATCTATTAGACAGCCTCCGTGGCGCAGTTGGTTAGACGCCGGCTGTGAAACGAGAGGCCGCGGGTTCGCTCCCCGCACGGAAACAAATATTAGTGTGATCCACAGGTATTTGTTTCGGGTCTGGGTGTTTGTGAAACCGAAAAGTCTTTTCTGATACACGACACAAGACTCGATCTTAGTGTTGGGTCAGGACTATGTATGTGACTGTTGGGTGTATTTATTTGTCTACCTAAATATTGCGATAATGTTACCAATACAGGTTTCATCACAATGTTTTCTTCATCTATATCCTTATCAGCCCATATACGTCCCGCTGCAGGGCACGGGCCTACTCTACAATCGAGAGAATCGATTAAGAGTGGTTAGGCCATATAGTCCACCACGCTGGCCTAGTGCGGGTTGGCGGACTTACATACCGTAGAAATTCTTTAAAATCGCTACGGTATGCAGGTTTCCTCACGATGTTTTCCTTCATCGTTAAAGTGCGTGGTGATTGACTATCAATACACACATAACTCCGAAAAGTCAGAGGTGTGCCCTGAGATTTGAACCTGCGACCACCGTGAACATGTAGGCAGCCGCGTCTGGTTCGTTACCAACAGGCCATCGTTACGTCTAATTATAATTCTTACCTTCTAAAATGCCTTCTAGTATGTTCTTTAAGAGATGATGCAGAACTAAGCACTGACTTGCACAGCTCACATGTAAACCCACTCTGTAATAGTAATAAATTAGAAAGATATGCAAGCTGTGACGTCACTGCCTCGGTGACGTAGTTGTACTACGGTACGACTACAAAGCTGAGGTCTCGGGTTCGAATCCCGGGTCGGGCAAAGTGATATTGACTTTTTCTATTCATTATCAGGCCGGAGTCAGGAATTTGTGCCCGATATGGTGATAGGCTCGCCCCCGTCACATCATGGGACGGAACATACAAGGCGAAATGTGGGTGTCCCGGTGGCGCCTCTGCCTACCCTTTCTGGGATAAAGGCGTGAGTTTATGAATGTATGTGACGTCACTGCTGTTAAAATACTCGCGTGCGAGAGAGACAGCAAGAGCGTTCTCAATGTTAATAATTAATTAACTTATTTACACTGTATTACGCATCTCCAGTTACATTCAAAATATTAATTTATCTAAAATTTCACAACCCATATTGATACAGTTTTCATGTAAATATGTATGTATTTTTTTTTGTTGGAAATATTAATATTTTTAAAACAGCCTTAAACTATCAAAATGTTGGTTTACAAAATTATATTTTTACTTCTCTAAAAACTCAACTTTTATAATGCTTCTGATCAGCTAAAAAACTTCTTATATTTTTCTTACTATCTTACTCGCGCCTTTTACCCAGAAGGGGTAGGCAGAGGTGCTACCAGGACACCCACATTTCCCTTGTATGTTCCGTCCCATGATGTGATAGGGGGCGAGCCTATCGCCATATCGGACACAAATGACTCCGGGCTGATAATGAATAGAAAAATCCAATACCACATTAAACGACCCGGGATTCGAACCCGAGAGTTCAGCGTTGTAATCGTACCGAGTACAACTGCGCCACCGAGGCAATCCAATTACATATATTTGTACATATCAGCCCATACACGTCCCACTGCAGGGCACGGGCCTCTACAATCGAGAGTACGATTGAGTGGGGTTAGGCCATATAATCCACTGGCCTAGTGCGGGTTAGCAATGACTTATAAATAAATATATTTTTACCTTATCATGTTGTTTTTCCATATGACTCTTCCAGGCCATTTCAAACTCAAAGCCCACGACACAAGACTCACACTTATAAGGCAGCCTCAAGTACTTGTCTTCGAGGCTTAAGTCCCGTCTCTCAGATATTACTTCTTCTTCGCTGAGTATCACTGTAGTTAGCTTACCGCAGTACTTCTCTGTTATTGACTGTTGTAAAGATTTCTTTTTTGATGGTTTTTCCTAAAAAATATATATAAATAAATACACCCAACAGTCACATACATAGTCCTGACCCCACACTAAGATCGAGTCTTGTGTCGTATCAGAAACTACGAGACTTTTCGCTCTCACTAACACCCAGATCTGAATCAAATATTTGGTTCACACAAACATTTGTTTCGGGTGCGAGGATCGAACCCGCGGCCTCTCGTTTAACAGCCGGCGTCTAACCAACTGCGCCACGGAGGCTGTCGAAAATAAATACAATTAAGCGAGTTTATTGTTTTGTGTGACAGCCTCGGTGGCGTATTTGTACTACGGTACGATTACAAAGCTGAGGTCTCGAGTTCGAGTCCCTGGTCGGGCAGTGATATTGGATTTTTCTATTCATTATCAGCCCGGAGTCATTAGTGCCCGATATGGCGATAGGCTCGCCCCCTATCACATAATGAGACGAAATATACAAGACGAAATGTGGGTGTCTTGGTGGCGCCTCTGCCTACCCCTTCTAGGAAAACGGCTTCAGTTTATGTATGCATTGTATTATTCAATACTTTTCATACCATAAAGCTTAAAGGCGTTGCTATACTCATCATAATGAACAACTTTTACTATTTGACCAAGAATGAAACAGCGAATAACATCAGCTGTTCCATACATTTTGCAAATTCAAACGATTATTTTTGTAACGTTTTTTCGCGTTCAAAGAAACAAATTCCTTAGCTTCATGTAGATATTAGAGATATAGCATTTTTTTAATGGAATGGCGAGACGATGCCATTCGGCTGATGGTAAGAGATACGACCGCTCATGGACAGTAGCAAAACCGAACACCATGAATTACAAAGCATTGCTTGGTATTCCACTTCTCTCCTTGCGTTATATGCATAAACCAACCTTTTTAACCTTCCTTCCGCAATTCTTCTTCTTTTTGACCTCAGCCAGCGGTATATCTTGGTCAGAGAAGTCCGGTTCCACTTTAACATCAGTTTCCAGGTCGTACCCTGGATCCAGGTCGTCGTCACAGATAGGGTCCAGGGACGATGTGTATTCTGTTTGAGATTGCTGAAGAAATGCCTTTGGCTTTAGGTCTGGGATCTGTGAAATGTATTAAATATTAAAAAATCTGAATATAGAAAGAAATAAATATTTATTTATTGCTAGCACAATAACAAAATAAATTACAAAAAATAAAAAACCAAAAGAATACAAAACAAAAAACGAATTACACTAAGAACAGAATTATAAATATTAAATTAATTATTCTGTATTATAAATATTGCTATTAAATTAATTATTCTGAATTATAAATATTATATTATAAATATAAACAGCCTTTTTATAAAAATCATTTTATTCATGGACAGTTTTAAAACCTATTTTAGATATCGAATGTTTTGTCCCTTTCTAACGACTTTTGAATTCAATTTGAGCAAAGAAGACAAAACATTTGATAACTAAAATAGGTTTTAAAACTGTATATGAATAAGATTGTAAATACATAATTTTAATTTGATATTTCAGAGATTTGAACTATATGTAAATCCTTGGTCAATGCACAGCACTGGATTTTCTGTAACTAAAGAGTAAGATAAAACCAAGTATTGACACAACTTATAAAGACATTTAATATAAATATTTTAATGGCCACATACAATTTGACGAACAAATATAGATTTATATTCAAGAAATAATATTTGAGAAAACATAATTTCTGTGACTTAATTTCATACATATTCTTGTAAATTAGTAGAATAAACAAATTGTACTCAGAAAGTAAATTTGAAAAGCCCAAAGTCTAGTCCACAAAAGATAAAGATTGGGCAATGTTTATCTTTTGTGGACTAGTAACTAGTGCATTGACAAAACTTATTAGAAATGTTACCTGGTCATTCAAAATCTGCAGACTGTCTTCAACCTGCAGTCTGAATTTGTCAATTTTCTTCAACATCATGTGGCAATGAATGCATACATGGTTATTGGGGCTTTCCATCTATAAAAACACAGAGAAAAACTATTAAAATTGGTTCTGCAGTGCAAATTATGTTGTATTCCATCACAAAATGAAATAATATGGGTGGATATTGTTATAATTTTTTTTGGATTTACTGGTGGTAGGTCTCTCATATGTGAGAGGCCGCCTGGGTAGGTACCACCGCAATGTCTATTTCCCCCGCCAAACAGCAGTGTAAATGCGCTGTTGTGTTCCGGTTCGAAGGACATTGTAGCCAGAGTAACTACTGGACATATTGAGACTTAACATCTTAGGTCTCAGGATGGCGAGCGCAGTGGAATTCCAAGCATTACCTTGTAATTCATGGTGTTGTTTAATTTGGTACTGTCCATGAGCGGTCGTATCGCTTATCATCAGGCGAATGGCATGCTCGCCTCGCCATTCAATGCAATAAAAAAAAAAAAAAAATATTAATAAGATTCTGTATTAATCTTCTGCTTGTCCTTAAGCCATATTTATCTGGGGTGAGCTAGCAAAACGTTTTTATAGGTATATATGAATTATGGGTAGGAATTTTATGACGGACAGCCTAATAGCAATTTTCTTCGATAATCAAAATATACCGGAAATAATTCTTATTAACTAGATTTGTTCATAATTAAATAAAACACAGATAAAGCATTGAAATAAATTCTAAACACTATTTATATCTCATAAACGTATTTCGTATTACGAGTATAAGTCGGCCATTTTGACATCAGCCAATACTCTTCATGCCAACTGTAAACTTCATTTTACGAAAATAATGAATGAAACTAACACTTTTTTATTTAAAAATCACTTTGAATCCTAATTTTACATGATATTAAAGTCACAACTTACCTTATATTTGAATATATAGTCCAAAAACCCCTTATGTTTACATGTTACCAAATTAACCATAGCGCCTTCTTGAGAAAGGCAACAAACGCAAACAGGCGTTCCTGGTATTTCTTCATTGCTAACGTATTCAGGAACAGTAATATCGACAAATCGGGACATTTTTACATCTGATTCCATAATTCTTAACTTTCGATGAGACACAGACCAATAATAACCAATTCTTAATGTGCTACATTCCGTTTCACACAATAAATTCACGTTTGGTTTGGAGCTCCCTTATATTTATCATCAAAATATCTAGAGCACCATACAACATTTCTTGCATAGTATTTTTAACTGTTATGGTGTTTTTAGTGAGAAAGAAAGGATAAGTATTAATAAAATAGTTCTAAAGTTTATACGGGATCCAGTCATAATGTTAATATAAAAAAAAAATCTGCGTTCAACGGACAGTTCAAGATTTACGTTTTGTTATTGCATTGATGACAAATATAATAAAGTCATTGAAATTATTTAAATAATATGGATATAATTATTTAAATAAAACAAGAGAATAAAAAATGTAAGCATAACTATTGTTTCAATACTATTTTTGAAAATCATAGAATGAATTGTAAATAGCTCATTTATGATAATACATTGAAGTATGTATATTAAATAACTAACAATAAACGGTGTAACGTAAATTAAATTCTACTGCAGCTAGATATATTGCAGCTTTTGTAAGCATAATTTTAGTTTATAAAATCATGTAGAGTAATTGGGTATTTGACTGTTGTGGCAATAAATTATAAAATGTGTTGCATATGATAGCTTTTTGGTAAACAATAATTATAGGTATTTTTATTTACATTTATCTAAATTATAAATATTTTAATTGTCTAAAATAAGTTAGCCATTTTTTATCTGTTGATTAAATGTAACAAAACACGACAAGCTGTCATTGTGCAGCGTGTGATGTCACGATTTACAATTTTCATTCATCTCTGCCACTAAGATCATTCACCATTTATAAAGCGTGACGTAACTTTTTCAAAGTCACGTGACCTACCGTTTTGGTGACATATATGATGATAAAACTGAAAAATATGTTTATTCGTTATAAACGACTCTTTAAAAATAAATTAATAGTTTGAAGAGGTATAGAGTGAATATATCTAGACTTTAAAACACTTTTCAGAAATAAGTCAAATAGCCAATTGTCAACGTATTAATTATTTGCAACAACAAAACGCACTTGACATCAAAAGGAGGTCTGTTTTATAGCGTTTATTGACCAAACAATATTTATTTTCATCTTATATTCAATGTTTTTCACGGAATTATGAATTAAAGTGTGATTATTTTGATATATAAGTCACGATGGAGGCTGAAGAGAACAGCTTGTGTTGTGGCTGTCTTAGCATCGGCCGAAAAATGTATCCCGTAGAGGATTACTTGAAGAAACAGTGTTTTCTTCAGATTATTAATGAAATACCTGTAAGTATTTTATATAAAACTTAAAAACAGCCTTCGTGGTGCTTTTGTTAAGGCGCAGGCTGTGAAACAAGATATATTAGGCGAAATTAACAAATCGATACTACTATTTCGAAATGAATAATTACAGCTGTGAATAATCTATTTATTGTCTGCATTCCCTTTGTATAAGATTTGTTTTCTAGCCCTTTTTATTAATGTTCTATAGAGACTAAATTACATGCATCATGAAAACTCTTTAATTTTGTATGCAACATTAATAAAATGAGATGAATACCTACTGCTTTCCTTTACTTTTGCAATGGATTAATCTAATATTGATTAAATTTAATGCCAATCGTTTAATCACTCGAAATATTAAAGCAACAAGCCAAATTGAGAAACTTACTTCCAAGCATTTCAATTTTAATTTATTAGAATAATAATAAATAAATACACCCAACAGTCACATACATAGTCCTGACCACACACTAAGATCGCGTCTTGTGTCGTGTATCAGAAACTACGAGAGATTTACGGTCTCACAAACACCCAGACCTGAAACAAATACCTGTAGATAACAAAAATATTTGAAGAAGAATATGATGTGATTTTCTTTAAAGTTTAAGTTAAAAATCATTGAAATAAGACAATTCATCCAAATCCATATATTTTATTTTTCAGATGTCTATAGGAGATGGCAGATTAATGTTATGCTGGGAATGTTACGCTTTAATCAATAAATTTATACAATTTAAGGACCAAGTAAAATGTTCGTTCAGTATCTTCCATGAGTATCTTATGAAGGTAATAACTTTTCCTATTACAACATAATCTTTTGTATGACAAATTAGCCTGTATACATACATAAACTCACGCCTTTATCCCAGAAGGGGTAGGCAGAGGCGCCACCAGGACACCCACATTTTGCCTTGTATGTTCCGTCCCATGATGTGATGTTTTTAAAAATAATTGTATGTTTTTTTAGCACAACAGCACTTTAAAGAAAAGTTTGTGACAATTTCCTGCAAATACATCTTAATTCTATTTTCAGAACATACTACTATCAACAATAAAAACAAATTCAAAGCTATGCAACCACAAACTAAAGACCGTATCATTCCCAATGGACATTGAACCTGAACCGGACCTAAAGCAGGAGGTACAGCAACCTGAAGTGGAGATTAAGGAGGAAATGGACCATACAGAGCATTCTGAAGATGATACACTGCTTATCGAAGTTAAGAAGAGCAAAGTTGTTAACGGAAAGGTAATTTCACAACTTTGGTATTTTTTACTGCCTCAATGATGTAGTTGTACTGCGGTACAATTACTAAGCTGAGGTCTCGGGTTCGAATCAAGGGTCGGGCAAAGTGATATTGGATTTTTCTATTAATTATCTGCTTGGACTCAGGAATTTGTGCCCGATATGGCGATAGGCTCGCCCCCTATCACATCGTGGCGAGCATACTAGGTGAAACGTGTGCTGGTAGCACCTCTGCCTACCCCTTCTGTTAAAAAAGGTTTATGTATATGAATAATTCTATTCCTGTATGTTATTTTACTGTGTACAATAAAGATTTAAATAAATAAATATTTTAAAATCTATTCAAAGGTAAAAAAGAAGAAGAAACGAAAAGACCGCCACATATACAAGGAGATAGTTCTGACGCCTCAAGAGATACAGGAAGAGAGGGCACAAGCGATGCTTAGAGAAGACTATGTAAACGCCATGTTCAGGTGTGAACGATGCGTGGAAACCTTCCCCAATGGAGACGATATGGCGGACCATGTGTATGTCAAACATGAGCTGGTGAGTCAAATGTTTTATTTGGTAAATGTGTGTACTTGATTCATGAATGTTTAAAACTGGTACATGTTTTGTAATATTATAAGGGTTGGCTAAAAGGACTTGTATCCATAGACGTAAATTTAATAAAAAAATGTTTTATTTAATGTATTTAACTGAGGTATGTGGAAACGTTAAAAATGCGTGGTCTGTCGGTAACGGACCTGACGCGGCTGCCAACATGTTCTCATTGGTCGCAGCACAAATCCCAGGGCACACCTCTGACTTTTCGAAGTCATGTGTGTATTGATAGTCAATTAGTATAACGGTGAAGGGAAACATCGTGAGGAAACCTGCATACCATATCGATTTGTATTTCTATGGTATGTAAAGTCCTTGCACTAGGCCAGCGTGGTGGAGTGTACTAACCCCTCTCAATCGTACTCTCGATTGTAGAGGCCCGTGCCCTGCAGTGGGACGTGTATCAGCCCATGTTCGACATCCTCCGTGGCGCAGTTGGTTAGACGCCACCTGTGAAACGAGAGGCCGCGGGTTCGATCCCCGCACCGAAACAAATATTTGTGTGATCCACAGGTATTTGTTTCGGGTCTGGGTGTTTGTGAGACCGAAAAGTCTCTCGTAGTTTCTGATACCCACGACGCAATGGGGTCAGGACTATGTATGTGACTGTTGGGTGTATTTATTTATGTATGTACGTCCCACTGCTGGGCAAGGGCCTACTGTACAATCGAGAGAATCGATTGAGAGTGGTTAGGCCATATAGTCCACCACGCTGGCCAAGTGCAGGTTGGCGGACTTACATGGTGAGACGTACCTATATGGGCTGAATACGTTTTCAACGTTCGCGCGGTTTTTCTGTTCCAGAACGCCTTAAACTACAAATGCGATATCTGTGAATGTTCCTTCAGTTCGGAGGTCTCATACAATTACCATTCAAACAAGCATCGACGCAGGTTCGAATGCGCTCTGTGCGGCAGCAGACACTCCACCAAGCGAGGCGCCACCGCACACCACGCTGCCGCGCACTGTACCAGGTAATATCCGAATAATATCCGACAATATCCGCACATATATCCGATAATATCCGAAAATATAACTGATAATATCCGAAAATATAACTGATAATATCCGAAAATATAACTGATAATATCCGCACATACAACCGATAATAATTGCCCAGTATCTGAAAATATCCGCACAATATTTGCATCGTCTCTCCTCTTTCTCTCGGCTTATCAACTATTTTATATTGAAATAAAACTATTTTTACGGAATTTGGTTCGTTTTACATTTTTAACTTCCCGACGTTTCGATTGCTTTCCAGCTTTCGTGGTTACGGGGCGGACTGACCTGGACCACGAGAAGTAGAAAGTTTTATTTCAATGTGTGTCATATACCGCGTTGATACGGCAGATGGGCATTAAATTACACTATAAAGTATACTATACGTCCTTAGTATTAATTCGACACGGCACAAAAATTATTAATACCAAAAATGAGATTTTGTTTGTTTCAAGCAAACTAAATAACCTACAAATAAGAGTAAAACGCAACCATCCTTTGTAAATAAATTTCACTTACCATTGATGAACTGAACTGGCAACGTCGCGCGGGGCGTGTGTAATTATCGTCGTGTCGTGGCGAGACGCCGCGCGCCGGCGCACCGCGCGTAGTTACGTAGTTTTGAAGGTAGTTTTAAGTCTAAAATTCGTTCTTTCCAAGCAGCGGGTATTTGCCGCGCTGGCACTCCCTCCTGATAAGGCACTATACTTTTGTTGTCTCGTATCTTTGTACTGCCAATGTTATCGTGCGGGCGTTCCTGGGGCAATTGTGGCTGTCACCATACCTTTCGCGGTATGTACACAGAGCTAAAGCTGTGTTTCCATGGCATTCGCGGTAAATAAAAACCAAGCAGTGTATTCTGACGCGGTGTAAGTTACACGAGGCATTGTTAAACAGTTTAATTACAAACACAAACACAATTTAATTACGTGTCCTCGACAATAAAAACAGTCAACAACAATACAAAATCACAATTGTCGGCGCGAGATCGACAAGATAAAAGCGGCGCGGCGCGGCGGCGCAGGAGTTTCCGTGTTACATCCGTTCCGAAAGGATAGCGACGGCGCACTAAAATAACAATTTCTTTAGCAAACAATTTTTATTTGTTAAGATGCAATAGCAACACACTGACCTATTTCTATTTCTTTTACGCGCGGGATGTTTTGCTATGATTTGTCTCTCTCGTAATGAAAGTGCAGGTGTGTATTTATTGCTTCCTTATTTGCATCGCCAACTTTTTAAGTAATTTAGTTGTACTTATTTATGTGACTTGTGTAAGAGCGGCAACAGCGCGTAGATTTTAGTAGGATCTATCGTTTTAAGGTGTTTGACCTGTGCGTTATACGTAATCAGCTGTTAGAAAAGCTACATCGTGTTCAAATGGAGCAAAAACTGACAAAATCACTTATGACTCAACTAGTGCTCCTATTTAATTGATTTTTAGTACAGAACTTGGAAATGGTACCTAGTATATGCAGTTTAAAAAAATGCCCATCGGTCGTATCAACTTTGTATACACTCACGCCTTTATCCCAGAAGGGGTAGGCAGGGGCGCCACCAAGACACCCACATTTCGCCTTGTATGTTCCGTCCCACGAAAAAATAAAAATATATTGACTAATATGTTTCTTTTCTTCAGTACAAACTTCGACTTACAAGTAAATACTAAAGAACAAGAAATATTTGGAAAGACTGAATTAGATGAATCAGATAGGTAAGAATTATTTTAAGTCTCTACCCAACTCTTTTAATAATAATAACCAATACTTGCTGACGTCACCATTCCGCATGACAATAACATAGTTAAAGCCGAAAAAGATCAATTGTCATTACATTTGGCACACTAGGTTACCGACATGTGGGCTGTCGACTCAACAATTATTGTCCCTATTGACGTTTCTGCTCATGGGTTGATACCAAAGAGCTTTGAAAACATCTCCAGAGGCAGATGGGCTGTTGGGTCAGGAGTCAGATTCAGAAGGCAGTATTGCTTGACACGGCGCGTATAGTGACGAGGTTCCTCACTTTGGGGTCCTAACCACCGGTGGCTTGGGTCTCGAGCCTCGCCATTGTTGGGTTAATCTCTTTTTTATATATTTATACGTATTGTATGTATAAAAATGTAAAGAAAAAGACTGAAGAAATAAATAGAAAAAAAAAATATGTTATTAAAATGATAGGTAGCCGATTATTGTTATATTTTCATTATTGATTTTGATTTGGTCATATGAAAACTAATTTTATTTACAATTAAGAAATTGCAAAAAACACAATGGTGAACAACTCATTTTTCAAAATTTACTGCTTTAAAAAAATAACAGGTATCACAAAAAACATTTTTAAACATTTTAATTATTTCCCCATCAAGGGGTAATTATACAAAATGCTTTCAACCCCATCCCTTAACTATAAGTGCCGAAACAAATATGTCTAGTGTCTACCCCTATTTTTCTATTTATTTACAGTACAAAACAATCCGAAGCCTTTCCTTGTGACATTTGTGATAAGACCTTCAGATGGAAGACATCTTTGAGAAAACATTTGGAAACCCACCGTATAGAGACTGGACAGAAACGGAAACCTTATTGTGAACCTTGCAGGTAATATCATTTCACACACATAAACTCACGCCTTGGGCAAGGCAAAAAAAACACTTTATATACCGGGTATATCAAGACTGCGACCGAAAACGAAGCCAGGCTGTAATATTAGTGACTTTAGACATAATACAACAAAAAATTTCGCAAAAAAAAAAAAAAAAAATTACATAGTTTTTCTAAAAATAATAATGCACATCGTTTATTTAAAAAATGCAATGCAAACACGACGATATTGAAAAAAATAAAAATATGTTTTTTTTGCAAAATTTGTAGTTGCATTGTCCCTAAAGTCACTAACACTACCACCTGGCTTAGTTTTCGGTCCCACTCTTGATATAACCTATAAAAAAATCACGCTATTACATTTCTTTGACCAGGCTATCGTTCACGACGTCCTCCAACCTTAGAAAACACGTGAAGACCAGCTCAAAGCACCAGATACAACTGAAACTCAGGTCTGTATAATCAGCCCATACACGTCCCACTGCAGGGCACGGGCCTCCTCTACAATCGAGAGTACGATTGAGAGGGGTTAGTACACTCCACCACGCTGGCCTAGTGCAAGGACTTGTACTTGACACGTGTCATGCTTATTCAATTTTATACGTCTGATATTGCATCTTGTATTCCCATTCTATATATTGTACATAATAAGTGTATATTAAAATTATTTACAAAAGTGTTGATTGTTATTAAATCCACATACACGTACAGACTTAACATACCATAGAAATTCATGCACTGCCTCGGTGGCGTAGTTGTACTATGGTACGACTACAAAGTATATAAGGAGAGTGCCCATTCATGGTATCGGTAAAAAATATCGTTGACCCCGATACCGATACTGCTTAAAATTCATTATAGATTTTTTTTATTGGTTTCTTCTGAAACGTTTTCCTTTTTTTATCCCGGGCGACAGATTTTTATAAAATAAAGTAATTAATAATTATCATTACATTTTACGATACGTCAGCCATTACTACAAATGAGGATACCAGAGTGACTGGACTTCAAGTTCATTTTTCTAAAAACTCCGGGCCTGGGTCGCAAGTATGTTTTTTTTTTTTTTTGAAAATATATATTTTTCCCTACACCAAAAGTAGGTTTCATCGAGGGACAAAAATTTTCGCATCGATACCAAGTTTCATAGTAAAATGGGCATTTTCCTTTAATATTAATAAAATTTAACTTTCTTCAAACGAAAAGCCAATCACAGCCCACCATAAATGTCTACTAAAAAAAATCTATATCTATACATATAATAAAAATGTAAATGGTCGATGTCTGTACATGGAAGATATTTAAGACATTTCAACGCGGGGGGTCTTTATAATAGCAACAGAATCCAAAACAATTTTTTTTAGAGTTTTTGTCTGTCTGTCTGTCTGTCTGTCTGTCTGTATGTTTGCTTGCGCATCACGCAAAAACTACTGCACCAAATGAGATGCGGTTTTCACAGTTGTATTGCTACAGGTTCAACTTAAAAACTGGTATATGTTGCATTTACATACAGGGTGTTTCTTTTTGTTTGCTTGCACATTACTTTAAAACTACCGCACGAAATGAGATCCAGTTTCCACAGTTATATTGGTGCAGGTCCAACTTAAAAAGTGATTTATATTTAATTTACCTACAGGATGTTTCTTTTTAATTGCTTGCACATTACTCTAAAACTACCGCACGAAATGAGATCCAGTTTCCACAGTTTTATTGGTGCAGATCTAACTTAAAAACTGATTTATATTTAATTTACATAGAGGGTGTTTCTTTTTGTTTGCTTGCACATTACTCAAAAACTACCATACAAAATGAGATGCAGTTTTCACAGTAATATTGGTGCACGTCCAATTTGAAAACTGGTATATATTTTATTTATATACAGAGTGTTTCTTTTTATTTACTGGCGCATAATGCAAAAACTACAAGACGAAATAAGATGCGGTTTCACAGTTATATAGGTACAAGTCCAACTTAAAAACTGGTAAATGTCTTATTTACATACAGGGTGTTTCTTTGTATTATGGAAGATAAATGAGTAAAACTAATATTCCCCATATTAACACTGGATTAACACATAGGCTACATTTTATCCAGATAAATTAAGTGTTCCCGTGGGATGAGGACGGAAATCCGATATATTTGTTACTTTCTATACTCAAAGGGATGCGATGGGCGTGGATTATATACCTTGAGTGAGAATTAGATAGGACGGGCGGGATATAACGAGACGGGACGGGACGGGACGGGATGAGATATACCAAATAATCTATACATGTATATTTTTTTTAAACGAAGTTAATCACGCAGACTAAGTTAGCGGGCAGAAGCTAGTGTCTACTAAAAATAAAAATTATCTTTTCCCAACACTCAACAGGAAGTTAAAAGAATCTTTGCCAGAAGAAGCCAGTCCAGAGAAGGAGCAGGCTCGCATACAACAGATCAAGCTAACAGTGAACAAGGCGAGGGAGCAGTACCCGTGCCCGCAGTGCGACAAGCGGTTCCAATGGAGGGGCAATCTGCTGAGGCATCTGCATAGTCATGAAGCTAGGTATACTGGCTTTATCATCCTCCCCTTTTCCTACCTCTCCTTCATTCCTCCCCCTATTTACCCCCGTTCCTCCCATTCCCCTCCTCCTCCTACCTCCTTTCTCTCCAACATTTCATCCCTTCTTCCACCCCTTCGCCTTTCTCCTCCCACCGTCTCTCTTTATTAACCTACCCCCTTACTTCCTCATCGTTCTTCTCCCCATCTTCCCTCCTTCCTCGCTTTTATCCACCCTCCCAATAGGTCCGGCAGACGAGCCAACAGGTCGCCTGATGGTAAGTGGTCACTCAACATGAACATCCACAACGCTTGGATCATGGATGTGTTGCCGGACCATCAAATCGGGAGGGGAGTGCCAAGGAAAAAGGATGGGAAGAGCTTTCCTCTCCCAATTTAGGAGCTTTTTATTGGGTATTGGGCATCCAGAAATAAGATTAACAGCCAAATAAAATGTAATACCTATTATTTTATTCATTAAATTCAACAGCCGCATTTCCATTTTACTTGCAATTATGAAAATTGAACTTTTCCAGTGCAATAACAATCAGCTGTTAATTACAGCATTCGCCACTAGATGTCACTATTTCAAATTGACAAGAACCTTCGTTTCAGAGCTAACGGCGAGTTGGTCTGTGAGCCCTGCAACAGAACGTTCTCTTCGATAGCGACTTACAAACAACACATGAAGATAAGCAAGAAACACGTCACGGAGAACGATTTCAAGTTAGTATCTGTTTTAAATTAACATATTTACTTTTACTCATTCTTACATAAACTACAATAACGTTAAATTGAATTGAAGAGGCATATTTATAAAGAAACATTCCAGAAAAAAAATTGGTGATTTTTTGTTTGTTATATTATTCATGGCAATCAGCGCCTGATCTAGGGTTCTGACTGCCCTAGGCTAATTATGAGGACGCGCCCCCCAAAGTGCATTACAATGAGCCTAAAAAGTGGTATATTAGTTTTGTTTTGTTTACAAGTGTGAAAATTTTAACATGATTCATACAACTTATAAAAGTTATCAGATTTATCTGCAAGCGAAACTGACGTTGTCCTTTAATCTGCATGATATTCAACATTTGCTTTGACTTTAAGCATTTTTTAAATATTTAAGCTTCTGCTAAGATATTTAAAAAAGACGGTAGGCATCATACTATTGAAGCAAATACAAGACAAGACAAGTCAGTATTTGTTATAGGTGCTTTTTAAAATTTTATTTATTGTTATAATCTCAGGGACTCGCAAGGTTTTTCAGTTCACAGTTTAGGTTGTGTGTTTTGTCTCGGTCTAGTTGAAATATGGAGGGTAAAAGCAATGAAACTAGATTAATAGTGCATGCGAAGATAAGATGTCAGCGCGCCCCCCCGATCCTCGCGCCCTAGGCTGCAGCCTAATTAGCCTAAGGGTTAATCAGGCCCTGATGGCAATAGGCTCGCCCCCTATCACATCGTGGGTTGGAACACACAAAGCGCAATGTGGGTATCCCGGTGACGCCTCTACCTAACCCTTCTGGGATAAAGGCGTGAGTTTATGTATGTATGTTATTTATCAGGTACATGTGCAGTGATTGTGGTAAGCGGTTCGCCAACAAGACGCGACTGAAAGATCACGTCGACTGGGAACATCTCAAGAATTACGTGCACACTTGCAATGTGTGTAAGAAGGTATGTATGACATCGAGTGGATTATACAGGGTGTATTCAAACTGCGACCAACAACGAAGCCAGGTGGTAGTTTTAGTGTGTTTTTTGGGTGTTTGTGAGACCGAAACGTCTCTCGTAGTTCCTGATACATGACAAGACTCGATCTTAGTGTGGGGTCCTATGTATGTGACTGTTGGGTGTATTTATTTATTTAGATACTTCAGACACAATGCAACTAAATATTTCGCAATTTTGTGATTTTTTACTTATCGCGTAAAAAATCACAAAATTTCGCGAAATTTTTAGTTTAGGTGATAAATGTATAGTTATCGTAAAATAATGATGTACACCTTTTTATTATTAGAGACGCAATGGTACGTAAAGGTTTAAATTACTTTCTTTGCAAAAACTAGGTATTCAGCACATAAACGCGATGATTTTAAAACATTGTAATACTAATTTCCGTCTCTATTTTTGCGAAATTTTTAATTGCATTGTGTTTGCAATCACTTAAACTACCACCTGGCTTCGTTTTCGGTCGCAGTCTTGATACACCCTGTATAACTGTATGTCCAATAAGAGTGGAGCATTATTGAAAATGTTAACCGGTATTGGCAGGTATTCAAGAGCAATACATCATTATACCTTCATAAGCAAGTTGTACATAAGAATGGGCAAGCGGAACATCTGTGCGATCACTGCGGAAAAGCATTTCCGGTGAGCTATATCTTTACAGCCTAAAATCCAACCCAAGGCCAGCGTGGTGGACTATATGGCCTAACCCGTCTAAATCTCGATTTCAGAGGAGGCCTGTGCCCTGGGATGTATATGGGCTGATACAGATACAGTGTGGCCTAAGCCTTGTCAGACGAACTATCTGTTATACAGGAGTTTCTCGCTGAGCAGTAGCCGATAATGGTATGCCACCAAAAATATGTTGCTTAAAAATTTTAAAGTCTAAACTTAAAAACACAGCTAGGTGTCAAGGTAACAGATGTTTCTCTATTTAAGTATTTGAAGATCTGTATCAGCCCATACACGTCCCACTGAAGGGCACGGGCCTCATCTACAATCGAGAGTACGATTGAGAGGGGTTAGTCCGTATTGTTTGTGGAGATGACGCCCTCTAATTGATAAAGATGAGTGATGTAGTAATATAAGGTCTCCCCACACAGAACCAAGCGAAGCTACGCAGTCACTCCCGCGCGCTGCACAGCGGCGAGTGCTGGTACCGCTGCGGCGCGTGCCCGGCGCGGTTCGCGTGGCACTCCTGCCTGTCGCGACACGTGAGACGCGTGCACCGACAAGCTTAGAAACCTCCCCCTTCCTCCCCCTGCGTCCCCCGACCTCCCCGTACTGTCTCTAGATACTATTCCATCCATCAGCCAAAGGACGTCCACTGCTGAACATAGGCATCTCCTAATGATTTCCACAGTGATCTGTTGGAGGCAGCCTGCATCCAGCGACGTTCCGCCACCTTTACCAGGTCGTCTGACCATCTTGTGGGTGGACGTCCCACGCTGCGCTTTCCGCTACGTGGCCTCCATTCGAGTACTTTTTGGCCCCATCGGCCATCAGTTCTCCGCGCTATGTGCCCCGCCCATTGCCACTTCAACTTACTAATCCGCTGGGCTATGTCGGTTACTTTAGTTCTCCTACGGATCTCCTCATTTCTGATTCGATCTCGTAGGGAAACCCCGAGCATAGCCCTCTCCATAGCTCGTTGAGTGACTTTGAGCCGCCTAATAAAGCCCATAGTGAGAGGCCACGTCTCGGTGCCGTATGTCATCACTGGCAACACACAACTATCGAAGACTTTCGATTTGAGGCACTGAGGTATTTTGGACAAGAAGACGTAGCGTAGTTTCCCGAACGCTGCCCAGATAGATACTATTACCTCAGTCTTAATTAGTGGAGCAATAAAACTCACCTCCCCCTACCTCCCCTTACCTCCCCTGACTATATCAGTGACTCTACGTCCTATACCTTCCGTATGAATTAATAATGTAATGAAAACATCTCTTCCTATACCTCCCCCTACCTCCTCCTTAGTGTCTTTACCTCCCCATACTTCCCCCTAAATCATCTACCTCCCCTTTTCTCTTCCTTACTGTCCCTATGTCCTATTACCTCAGTATAAATGAACACGAAGAATCGAACCCGAGACCTCAGCGTACAATTGCGCTACCAAGGCAGTCCTCTCGAGTCGAAGGATAAAAAAACATTTGTACTTAAACCAAGTTGTTCCTTGTGAATATTTTTGTAATAAACGTTTTAAATAATTAACCTTTTATTTAATATACCTATAGTTTTAGTAATTTCTTTGGCCTAGTAGCTGAATATTGACTAAGCCGTGAATTCCTAATTAGGAATATCAGGTAGAAAATTTCAAATAAAGACCCGAGAACCCACATATAAAAAAGAAATTGTGAACCACAGGTATTTGTTTCGGGTCTGGGTGTTTGTGAGACCGAAAAGTCTCTTATAGTTTCTGATACCCACGACACAAGACTCGATGTTAGTGTGGGGTCAGGACTATGTATGTGACTGTTGGGTGTATATTTATATTTATTTAACTGGCTCAACACCGTCGCTGTAGTTTCTCACATTATTGTAAGTATTGTGTTTTGATTTATAACCAAAAAAGTAAATACTACACTTAATTATTTGCAGTTGATTTTTTGGACCTTGTAATTTTTTTCCCACAGCATCCGGACACCATCTAAACGTACTTGCCATCCACTGGTCTAAGCTATTGTTTGATGAAAACGTGAAGTTTGGCCAACAAATTTGTCAAACACATTTGATCGTTTACAGGGCCCGTTAAATAAATACACCCAACAGTCACATACATAGTCCTGACCCCACACTAACATCGAGTCTTGTGTCGTGGGTATCAAGAACTACGAGACTTTTCGGTCTCACATTATTCATTTAAATCCGTTCTATTGTTTCTGAGTTCACCTCGCACAACTGCACAGACAAGCAGACAAGAAATCTAAAAATCATTGTTTTGGGTTCTATTACATTAATTAATATAGAGTAATATAGACCCCATATTAGTTTTTCTCATTTATCTTCTAAACCGATACTCATAACTCGCGGCGACAATTAGAAGTCCGCTAATATATTTATTTAAATCTTTATTGTACTCAATTAAGAACAAAAATACACTAAACAGAAAAAATAATAAAAAAAGTACAAATGGCGGTCTTATCGCTCTACAGCAATGTCTTACAGACAACCATGGGATGGATTTAAAAGAAGGAAAGAGAGAGGGCAGTGTAAATAATAAAGAATTAAAGCTTATTAATAGTTATTAAACATATATAAATACACAAACATACTATATATACATAACAGATAAACATAAATACATATTATATACAATATACCTAATTTTCCGCATTTTTTTATAGTAAGTAGTTCCGCGTTTTTAAAGTATTGTTATAAAATAGGTAAGGAACATTGAACCACGATTAATACATTAACTTTTTGCCTATCTTAATTGAACACGCAAATTTTTAAAAGCAGTTTATGATAACATTTTAATAGCTTTGGAAATAATAAATACACCAGTCACATACATAGTCCTGACCCCACACTAAGATCGAGTCTTGTGTAGTGAGTAACTACGAGAGTCACAAACACCCAGACCCGAAACAAATACCTGTGGATCACACAAACATTTGTCTCGATGCGGGGTCGAATCGGCCTCTCGTTTCACACCCCACGTGTAACCAACTAGCCACGTAAACTGTCAATATTAATAATTACATACACACATGAACTCACGCCTTATTCCCATAAAGGGTAGGCAGAGGTGCTACAAGTGTCCCACATTTTGACTTGTATGTTTCATCACACGATGTGATAGAGGGCGAGCCTATCGCCATATCGGGCCAAAATTCCTGACTCCGGGCTGAATGAATAGAAAAACCCAATATAATTTGACCGACCCGAGATTAATTACCCGAATATTCATAATTACAATAGGTTTTTATTAATTTCCCACAATAACAATGGTGTTAAGCGTCTTATCAACAATATAATGAGGCACATGTGTGTAAAACACGCAATATAATATGTAAAACACTATGTACTCGTAGACAAACCAAGCATTTGGTTTTGCGAGACTTTTTGTAAACATTTTTGTTCTTTCTTCCAAAATGGTACAAAAATGTTCGCAATAAAAGCGTTTTTTTTTCAGTTAACGTCATATTTGGGTGATAAAATATGTGTAAACATCTTGGCAGCCGCGTCTGATCCGTTACTAGGCACAAGTATATAATATATGACATGTTTTGCATTCAATAAATTATTTCAATATCAAATGCCACGGTACGCTTGGTTCGTCTAGGGCAGTGATTCCCAAAGTGGTCCAGGTGGACCCCCAGGGGTCCACGGGAGACTTGCTGGGGGTCTACGTAGGCGTGAACAAAAAATGGGGGTCCATAAGAAGTGAATGGGGGTCCACGAAAATTTATCTGCTTTTGATAGTAAAGAGAAAAAATGTAAGCATAGTTTTTATAAGGGCCTACCGACATTGTTTTAAGTACCTAACTAAGCAGATAATATTTGCGTAATCCACCGACAACATCTTGTGGCAAAACATTTAAGTGTCAGGTTGAACCAATCTCTTCATTTTGTTATAAAAGCTGTCAACAAAATCAGAAGCAATGCATTGAATACGCGTTTATTTGTTCAATTGTGCGACGAAAATGATGAAGACTTCCAACGACTGCTCTTACATACTGAAGTACGCTGGTTGTCGAAAGGTGCATGCTTAACGAGATTTTACTCTGTTTTCGATTCCGTATTAGAGTTCCTAGAAAGTAGAGATCCAGATTTAAAAGAAAAATTTATCAAATTCAAAGCAGACATTGCGTATTTGACAGATTTGTTTAAAAAATTTAATGATATTAACTTGCCGTTACAAGGGGACAGTCTGAATTTAATAAAAACAAAGGGGATAATTTCGGCTTTTCTTGGGAAATTGAAATTTATGAAGCAAAACATTAGTCGGCGCGAATTCTCTCAATTTCCAAACTTGTCGCAGGTAGAATGTATTGATGAGGATATCCATACCTACAGTCAACATTTAAGTGCCCTGCATAATGGTATACCACTATAGATCATAAATCCATTTGATGAAACGGAAGTGGCCAATGTTGTATTACAAGAGGAGCTGCTCGAGCTAAGCACCAATGAGGAGCTGAAGGTGAAATTTAGAAAAGGCTACCAAACATTTTGGCTGCAAGCAGAAATACCCGAAAAATATCCTGGACTGTGGGTAATCGCAAGGAAATTTTTAATAGCTTTTCCCACGTCATACCTTGTCGAAAGGAGTTTTAGTGCCGTTACAAACCTCTTAACAAAAAAAAGGATCGTTTTTATTTTCCCTATCGGAATATAGGGACAGAACTCAGAAGCGACATTATTTTTATATTTTTTGGCGACTTTAAGAATGTGGTAGAAATGTAGCAGCAGAGGGTCCACCGAAACCAGTAACATTTTGAAAGTGGTCCACGAGAAAAATAAGTTTGGGAACTACTGGTCTAGGGCCTAGGCGAAGGCACTACCGTGCCCCCAGATGAGTTTGAATATCCTTTGGTAAAAAAAATAATCCATTTGACCATAAACTGCGACTTATGCACACACACAGAGGCGCGCGTTTGTATATGATGTTATTTTTACGAAAGACAGACAACAGCGCTTATAATAGATGTTGAGTATAATACGACCATTAATTAGGGGATAAATTACTTTTTATGTATAAATTTGAATATTTACCACCACGCGTTAAGCAGTATTATTCTCTTGAGTTCAATAAAAAAATTACAGTTAAAAATAACATATTATAATTTATAATTATAAATTGATAGGCAGTTCTATCTTTGTGCGAAACATAAAATGTACTTCATGAATTTTAATTAACTTTTGAGGTATATAATATATTGAAATTAACAATGACCGTCTTGTCGCCATATTGCGACATTAAATAAATAAATACATCCAACTATAATTATTAATAAAAAGAACGAATGGATCGATGACAATAAAATAATAAAAAAAATGTTTTATAACTTTTTTATTTGGTTCACAAAAGGACGCAAATAAAAAGCAAATGAAAAAATAACAAAACTGTGCGCAGCAGCCTCCTCGATGTAAACACGACTTGCATTATATTTTTACGTACATAATTTTTATAAAATAACAAAACAGTACTTTGCATACATACAATACTCGTAGTATTATAAAAAAAATGTGTGTGTGTATAGTGTACACACGTAAGAAGTGAAACTTCTTTATGACATCATTTTTCGAAAAATGATCTACTATTTACAAATTTACAGAATTGGTAAAATAAAGCTAAATTAAATAAAGTTAAAGTTTAGGTGGGGGGAAATTTTTGAGGGAATTTGGGATTTCTATCGGGGCCAATTTGTAGCCCTCACCGAGACGGTTCCGAGGATACCAAGCTCGGTGGGTCCACGACCTTTATTGGCCGAGATAGGAATAGGGGGGGTGAGGTAAAAATTTTAGGTGGGGGTAGGGGCGGGGGGGGGGGGGGGGGTTAGGTTTCGTGGGGAGGCTATTGGGCACCTTAAAATATTTTTGGGTGTGGAAAGTTGTGGAGGGGGAATTCGGGAATTCTGTTGGGGCAGGATTGTAGGCCTCACCGAGCCGGTTCTAATGAACCCAGGGTCGATGGGTCTACGATGGATATTGGCGGAGATAGGTATAGGGGGGGTGAGGTAAAAATTTTAGGTGGGGGTAGGGGCGGGGGGGGGGGTTAGGTTTCGTGGGGAGGCTATTGGGCACCTTAAAATATTTTTGGGTGTGGAAAGTTGTGGAGGGGGAATTCGGGAATTCTGTTGGGGCAGGATTGTAGGCCTCACCGAGCCGGTTCTAATGAACCCAGGGTCGATGGGTCTACGATGGATATTGGCGGAGATAGGAATAGGGGGGTGAGGTAAAAATTTTAGGTGGGGGTAGGGGCGGGAGGGGGGGTAGGTTTCGTGGGGAGGCTATTGGGCACCTTAAAATATTTTTGGGTGTGGAAAGTTGTGGAGGGGGAATTCGGGAATTCTGTTGGGGCAGGATTGTAGCCCTCACCGAGCCGGTTCCAATGAACCCAAGGTCGGTGGGTCTACGATGGATAATGCCGGAGATATGAGTAGGGGGGGTGAGGTAAAATTTTTAGGGTGGGGGTAAGCGGGGGGGGGGGGAGGTTTCGTGGGGAGGCTATTGGGCACTGTTTTGGATTTAGGGTGGGGGAAGGCCAGAGGGGGGGTAAGGATCAAATTACAAAAAAGTGGGTGGGACTTAAAATTTTGGGTGGGGCTTGGGCACGGTTGGGGGTGTGGCTTACTGAAGTGGGTACAGAATGTGTTCTAATGGTATACACTGTATTATGTCCAAATGTGGGATGATACACTAGTGTGGGATTCGTACTAAATACAGTTACAATACACAGGATTACTACTAAGTATTACTAATTTACTAAATAAATTAAGATGGCGCGTAACGCAAAAATGTGACTTAGAAATAAAGATGGCGCGTAACGCAAAAAAATTTCCAACCCCGATAAAGAAGTTTCACTTCAAAAATATAAATTCTTTTTTAATAGAACCTTCAGGATCAAATATTTGTGTGATCCACAGATATTTGTTTCGGGTCTGGGTGTTTAATGAGAGCAAAAGTCTCTCATAGTTCTGATACCCAGGACACAAGACTCGATGTTAGTGTGGGTTCAGGACTATGTATGTGACTATTGGGTGTATTTATTTATTTTTGGTTATGTATTTAATCAATAGTTCACATGGGAACATTGGCATTACTATTATTTTTCTGATTGCGTAATACACACGGTCAACGTTTTGGTATAGAATTGACGACATATAAGTATTTTATTTTTATTTTAAAATACATCATATTCAAATATTAACCACGCAGACAAACCTACAGGCATTACGTAGTGTGAACAGATAACAAAAAACCTGTTTGAGCAACAATAGAATTATCTATCTTATGAGTGAATTTTGAATTTCCGTCATTTTGAATCCGAGAGTCGCCGGGGTCGCTGCCGAACCATAGACAAACATGGAGCACGACTGTAAATACGAGATCGTAAATGGCGGGAAAAGTGACTGGAGGCCGCTCTTTCGACAGGTATTTTTTTGAATTTAGAATGTGCTTAAGGTATTGTAACATAGTGCCTATAAGGCCCTGCGCAGACGACAGACTATCCGTGACGCACTTTTTAGTCTGTGAAAATAGAACCTATGCAATTATATGCAGTAACGCACACGACGCGCAAAAAGTCCGGCGCACAAAAAATCCATGTAATTCGGGCAGACCGCACCGCACCGCGGCGCGCCGCTCCGCACAAAAAGTGTGTGAAAAAAATTAAACGTTTGCTTCAACGCGCGCTAACGCAGACGGCGCACTCTTTAGTCGGCAATCTGCATTTGCTAGGGGTGGGTGGACGTAACGCACGCGATCTATTATCATGGCGCCAGAGGTCGATGTAACTATGTTAATTCAAGAAATACAAAACAGACCAGCAATTTATGATACTTCTAAGGCAGAATATCATGATAGACATTTAAAAAGAAAAATGTGGGAAGAAATGTGCTGTAATGTTTATTCCGCTCCTGTTTGGACATGTATGTCGTCTAAAGAAAAAACAAAATACGATAAGTTTAAGTTTTTATTAGACTTTTTAGTAGTAATTGGAGATAAAACTTGCAAAACTATAAAAAAACGATTAGATGAAAAACATAGAGGTTATTTGTTTATTTTTTCTTATGCAAAAATTAGGGATGGGTATCGATATTGAATGATAATGAACGAATGACAGTTATCGATTAATGAATCGATACAAGATTCAATATATCAAAATCGCTTTGATTATTATGTATAACACCTATACCTTGGTATTTTGAACAAAATAATTAATTAATTAACTTCTTTTTCTGTACTTCATGTACAAAATAATACTTCGCGATCTCTGCACGATTTCCATAGCGTCTACGTCCCTACAGCTCTGCCGACAAAATGATCGAAGATGTGCGTCGTGTGCGTTGAGTCTGTGAAAAATCCGCGACCGACTTTTTGCGCGCTATGCAGACTTTTTGTGCGCCGCAGACTCAATCGCACAAAAAGTGTGCCGTCTGCGCAGGGCCTAAATTATATAATAATTATTATGAGAATTATGATATAAGAGAGTTCAATGCCTTTTTATATTTAGTGAACTGTGAGGTTTTGGATTCGAATCCCAGGTAGGACAATCCTAAGTAGATTGTTCTCAGGCCATACACGTCCCACTGCAGGGCACGGGCCTCCGACACAATCGAGAGTACGATTGAGAGGGGTTAGTACAGTCCACCACGCCTTTACATACCATAAAAATTCTTACAAAATCGCTATGGTATGCAGGTTTCCTCACGATGTTTTCCTTAACTGTTATAGTGCGTGGTGATTGACTATCAATACACACATAACTCCGAAATGTCAGAGTTGCCAAACTTCTGATCTGACCGTTGTTATGTTTCAGTTGGTAATATCGAGCAGTATATGGGTGGTGTATTTCTGTATGGGGTTATGTATCGGCGCCCCCACTGTATTCATCCCCCAGTTGAGACGAGAAGCGAACTCGACAGCAGCTGTTAGCGAGGAGATGGCTTCTTGGCTGTGTAAGTAATCTTTCATTGTTGTTTTTTTTTTTTACGGATTTTACGTGCGTTTCGATTACTTTACAGCTTAACGTTGGGAAGTTACAAAATGTATTTTTTTTATTAATTTAATTAAATGTGTAAAATTCGCGTAAATCTAAGAAACCATTAATCTTCTCTTTTCTAGACCCCCCCACCCTACTCTTCCATTCACAATCGCCTCGTGTATGTGTTGTTAATCGCTTTTGTCCATCCTCTTTACATCCCGAAAGCATCTTAACATTCCTTTCTCAATTATCTATTCTAAGTATTTATCGTGAAACACAAGTTTTGGGTTATAATTACGATAAAACACCTTATTGTAATTATTGTAACGGCTTCAAGATTGTAACCTGTTTTGTGTTAAAATAAATAATATAAATTCTCGCCACTACATCCTCTTTCAGTCCACCACGCTATTTCACACACATACTTGGTTGCCTCCTTATTTGACTGCCTCGGTGGTGTAGTAACGCTGAAGTCTCGGGTTCGAAACCAACTGCGCCACGGAGGCTGTCAAAACCATGTATCTCACAAACTGCTTTTTAACATTATTTTCTTTTTTTTTTCAGCTTCAGTATTCGGCTACAGCGCTTTGCCCTGGGTGATAGTTCTATCAATACTTATAAACGCAATAGGACGTAAGAAAACATCGATAATAATGTGTTTTTGTACTATAGGCATGTTCGTGCCGTTCTATTTTAGTCAAACACCGACGCAGTTACTTATAACCGAGGTTTTAACTGGACTAACCCATGCTAGCGTTATGTCGATAACTGTTATAGTTATTGGGGAATACACTTCGCCGAAATACAGAGGTGTGTTTTTAACAATTAAGTCTGCTTGCATATTGTGGGGTGTTTGGGTGTCAAACGCTATAGGAACATTTTTCCATTGGAGATATATACCAATATTCGGATTTTTCAGTTCTTTATACACTCTGTTTGTTTTTTATTGGTGCGAATCACCTCACTGGTTGGCCGCTAGAGGCCGCTTTCAAGATTGCCGCAAAACACACCGCTGGCTCAAAGGACTTGATGACGAAGCGGAAAAAGAATTAGAGAAAATAATTAAAAATCAAATGAATGTTCCTAACAGCCGATGCCAACAATCAATCCCAATCCAAAATTTGCTGTTTGACATTGACAGCTCAATCTTTTTTCTGATTATAGCTTGCCAATAATCAATCTCAGTAGGGAAAAAACTATCTAAAAAATCAATCTACTTTTGGGAGGGCCAATCCCTGCTTGTGGATTGTCCTCTGTATGAAAATGACAGTTTAGGCTTGCCAATAAACAATTATCAGTGTTGACGTTTGGATGGATTGTTCAAAACAATCCAATATTGCAATCCGAGAATTTCCACGGATTATTCATGCAGATTTGCCAGCAGCAATGAAACTAGAAAGTAGAAACGAATGTAGATGAAGATGACACAACATTGATTAACGATTTCTTCAGTTAGATCAAAATTATTGTATTGTTGTGTATATTTTATCTTGAACGAATTGATACTTTTTGTTTTACTTTGATAAATATGATTTCTGTTATGATATGTTTCTTAATTTCATAGTTGTATTTTTATTTAATTGTTCAGTGTGTTTGTGAAAAAAACATTTATAATGAAATATTCTTTATTACTCACAATTTACAATAATAATAGAAAGAATAAAAATAATAGAAAAGGGAATCAAATTTTGATCATGGGAAGTTGTAGAGCCACGCTGCTATCAGCCATGACTCAGTATGAATGGGCAGGCTATGGCCTTCTCGCTCTCCTCCCGATTTTATGGGCCGGAAACACAGCCATGATTCAATCGTAGTGGATGTTCATGGGCGGCAGTGATCACTTTCCACGGAAATGTTCAATCACATTTCGCAATTTTCTCCACAATATTCTCATAATATTTCTATTGGAATGACAAGTGATAAGTCATTGTTTACTGGATATATTATTTTTCAGTGGCCAGAAACACAACAATTCTGTAAAAATCTATATAATTGGGACAAATTGAATTGTTTTTATTGCAATTATTATTATTTCTAACGTTAATTTTTGTTTTTCACAAATTATTTATTTACAAAATGCTGAAAGTACATAAATATGCAATTAAATATTCTGCGTCAAACTAAATTGTCAAGAGGGAACCGATTGTTTTCAATCTATCAACAGAGGCAATCGACTGTCGCCTGTTTTGTTTATTGGCAACAAGATATTCGACCAATCGAAAAGTAGAAACCAATCCGGATTGACTTCAATCTAAAATTTTTGATTGATTGTTGGCATCGGCTGTAAATCGCGTAATTATATCAAATCTCTACTTTGTAGGGAATTTTATTTGCCATTATCTTTATCTCTTTTGGCAGTGTCCTTGTATCATTTTTCGGGTAAATTTGTATGTAGTGTCTACGCTATAGACATAATTAAACGAATTACAAATAATGAAAGTACTGCGTATACCGGAATGTTAATTTTAGATGGCGTTACTGTATTCAGCACTTACATCGGTTGTTTTTTATCAAAAATATTAAGACGTAGAGTTTTACTCTTAACCGCGTCATTTCTAGGCATAAGTTTTTTGTTTATTATATCTCTATATTTATATTTGATAAAGTTGTCTATTATTACCGAAAATAACGTGTTAACAGTGCTCTTTCTCTCTGGTTTTTCGATTTCCATAAGTTCAGGGCCAATAATATTGTGCACCTCTTTGTATGGTGAATTAATACCGTTGAAATTTAAAAGTATATCGGCAATTATAATATCTTTTGCATTTTTCTCATTGCATAGCACTATTTTGAAGATTTCGCCTTTAATGTTCAAAAATATAGGTATGCACGGCACTTTTCTGTTCTACGGAGTATCTTCATCAATAATTGCTATGTTGATTTATAAATATCTTCCCGAAACTCATAATAAAACTTTGATCGAAATCGAGGAATGTTTTAAGAGTCGGTAACTTAATTTATAACAGCCTCGGTGGCGCAGTTGGTGAGACGGCTGTAACGAGAGGCCGCGGGTTCGATCCCCGCACCGAAACAAGTGTTTGTGAAGCCCACAAGCATTTATCTCGTGTCTGGGTGTTTGTTCCGAAAAGTCCCTCGTAAGTCGTAGCTTCTGATACCCACGACACTAGACTCAATTAACCTTAGTGTGGTGTCAGGACTATGTATGTGACTGTTGGGTGTTTTTATTTAATGTTTTATTTATTAGATAAGCCAACAATTGTTCATACCAATACAATATTATAAAAATATCAAGCCATAACGGGAAATATAAGTGCAACAAGACTACAGACTAACACCACATTAATTATGATAAGTTTATTAACTTATAATAACAGAAATACCTTAAAAAATGATTTGTTACTGATTTCGAGGTAAATACACAACAGTCACTTCTTCCGCACACTGATATTCAAGTCTTGTGTCGTATCAGAAACTACGAGAGACTTTTCGGTCAACCCAGACCCGATACAAATGCCTGTGGAGCACACAAATATTTGTCTGTGTTTGAATCGAAGCGGCCTTTCGTTGCACAACCGGCATTTAACCAACCAACCACGGAAGCTGTCAAAGAGACAAAACGATGACGCCTACAAAATCCCATACGAATACGTAATTACCTCGGTGACGTAGTTGTACTACGGTACGCCTACAAAGCTGAGGTCTCGGGTTCGAATCCCGGGTCGGGCATAGTGATATTGGATTTTTCTTTTCATTATCAGCCCGGAGTCAGGAATTTGTGCCCGGTGGCGATAGCCTGATGATAGCCTAGCCCATGAAGTGGTCTATCACATCATGGGACGGAACATACAAGGCGAAATGTGCGTGTCCTGGTGGCGCGTCTGCCTACCCCTTCTGGGAAAAAGGCGTGAGTTTATGTATGTATGTAATTACCTCGTTAATTGGAACGAAGTTCCTTATTTTATTTTATTATAATGACCAGCCAACAATTGTTTTCACTGAAACGTGTCTATAATATAACCAGACGATTAAAAATTTTATAAGCGTAACAATAGCTTAGGCTAGTTCCGCATGCAAAAAATAATAATTAACATTAATATAAAACATTTTAAAATTATGTAGACATTTAATTAATTTAATATTTTAGTTTTAACAATGCTATTTATTTTATTGTTTTAAATATTAAAACATGTTAAAATGAAGACTGCGTTATTACGTTTTATTTTGATTTATAATCTGTTTAATGTAAAATAAATATTTATGATTGTTCCTATATGTATAGACTTATGCTAACAATATGAAATGTAAATAGGAATTTAATATGTCATGAAATTAGTGTTGCACATCAATAGTCGACTATTGCTAAACTATCGATAGTCTATCGATAGGTGACGTCATATCAATAGTATCGATAGCCTATCGATAGTATCGACATTATCGATAGTATCGATTCTATCAGTAGTGTGATATGAGCAATAGTATTGATATACAAAAATAGTATCGATAGTATCGATACTATCGAAGGCCAGTATTGCTCCTAAAGCAATACTATCGATAGTATCGATAGCTCACACTATCGATAATTTAATAAACTGCGATAGTATTGCCTTCCAATATTCAATTACATAGCCAGTATATTTCTTATTAAAAAAGAAAACTTATTAATCCTAAAGAGCATAATAACACACTATGCACAGTGAGTGAGAATAATTTAACACTACTTTCTACAAAAGCTATAATTCGGAAACGATAATATCGGCGGTTATTAGGCGGTTTCTATCGATAGTTTGTAAAACTATCGATAGTATTGATAGTTTTTATTATTTAATACAATGATACTATCGATAATATCGATAGTATCGATAGTATTACTTAAAATATATCGATATTGTCGATACTATCGATAGTATTATTATGTAATAGTATCGATCCTATCGATACTATTACTTCTAATCAATAGTATTTGTTTATTTATGATATCGATAGAATCGATAGTATCGATATTATCGATAGTATCGATAGCACTATCGATATTGTAACTAGTTTTCGAGGTCAACTATCGATAGGGAAACTATCGATAGTTGGGCAACTCTACATGAAATTATATTTGACGGCGCTGGCATCCTTGGCGCCATCTGTTGAGTTGTAAAGGCAGTGGCGGCGTAAAGGGGGGGCGATGGGGGCGGTCCGCCCCGGGTACCAAGCACCAAGGGGTGACAACGACAACCCGACAAGCGACAACAATCGAAGAGCGTGGACCACGATCGTGGGCGAAACCATCCTGCTTGCCTCTGCCTACAAAGGAGGAGTACCTTGTTTTTTTTTTTTTTTACTCCTTCACGAAAATTCCGGAGTAAGCATGTATAGTTTAGGTAGGGGTGCCCAATACGAAACCGCCCAGGGTACCAACCTACCTTACGCCGCCACTGTGTAAAGGAACCAGATTGGCAGTTGTCAGTCTAGCGGTGCGTCTGATCGATGGAGCGTTGTCATGGAGCGTTAGGATGATACTGGAGAAGTGAAATTGGGATTGTGAAAAGCTGTGCACCACGACTCAGACGAACCGCTATAGTTCCTTGCAATATAACAATACTTCCGAATTAAAATAACTTTGTAATCTGTCTGTGAAATCATTTCAATCGCCCAAATACCCACGCGAGACGCTATTGCCGATTCTGATATAGGCTTAAGATCGCCTATATATTCAATAAAATATTATCGTGAATGTCGTTTTTATTGCATAGCTCTGGCAAACGAGCAAACAGTGCCCCTAGCCGGAACATTTTGAAGTATCGTATAGTAATAATTCTCGTATAGTATAGTAAACGATTCCCGCTGTGAAATTATAGTTCCAAATACGCTCACAATGGCGCTGTTTAAATTCCCATACAAAATGTTACTATTACTATTCTATTACGATACTACAAAATGTTCCGGCTAGGGGCACCGGTCACTTGATGGTAAATGATGCACATGAACATCCACAACGCTGGATCACGGATGTGTTGCCGGTCCATGAAATTAGGAGAAGAGCGGGAAGGAAACTAATGGAAGAGGAAAACGGTGTTGGGCATCCAGCAATCTCACTCACGGAACAAAACGCGACAGGAAAGCTGTCTTCACGTGGATCTCGAGAGACAGTACCGCCCCGGACGAGCCTGCCCTTAAATACTCTCGGCCTTATGGACAGATTTAAAACCCATTTTAGTTATCGTTTAGCTATTGGATTTTTCTATTCATTATCAGCCCGGAGTCAGGAATTTGTGCCCGATATGGCGATAGGCTCGCCCCCTATCACATCATGGGACGGAACATACAAGGCGAAATGTGGGTGTCCTGGTGGCGCCTCTGCCTACCCCTTCAGGGATAAAGGCGTAAGTTTATGTATGTATGTATGTAGTTATCGAATGTTTTGTCTTCGCTTAAACTGAATTCAAAGATCGTTCGAAAGGGGCAGAAGACTAAAATGGGTTTTTAAATTGTCTATGAAAAAGGCCGTTTAAGTTTATACTATTTTATAAACAAGCTACTTTTTATTCCGTCAAAATGTAGTATTCCAGTAGGATGAGTAAAGAATTCAAAATATTTGCTTCTCTTTCCAATCCGAATGGCATGGGATAGGAGAGGACAGGATTGTATGCTATCTTAAAGGGACGGGACGGGAAAAACAAACAGTCGATGGGGGTCTCATTGAGTTATAAAATAAAAAAGTTAGTACGCAAAATAAACGGTTGTTATATGTATGTGATGAGCATTTTTTGAACCAATTATAAGTAATTCGTGATGTGTAGTCCAACACGCTGAACTCATCACTAATTACTTATAAGCGGGTCAACAAATTTATACATATGTCTTAACACAACTACTATAAAAAAGAACTCATATAAGTAGCATAATTTATTAAAAACATCAAATTAAGGAGCAGCCCTAACATACACTTCGATATTTTTATTCATTATAACCTCTTTGCTATTATCCTTTAACTCGGGTTTCGTTTGAAATTCTAAACGTACATGCTTAACCTTTTCCTCACTAGAATTATCTTTAGAACTTTTCAATCTTCCAGCAGTAATAATTTCTTCATTTTGAAGATCATCACTAACTTTATTATTATAATTTACCAAATAATTAATAACTTTATCAGCGATTTTGTTCAAATCTTTCAAGTTTTTGCTTCTCGTAATTTTATCAAGTTTACTTTTAATCTTTTCGACCTCTCTCTCTTCGAATAAGTGGTTTAATTTATTCATCATGTAATCCATGAAAAATCCCCTTTCATTGCCCAAATAAGATCTTACACTTCTTCTTATTTCCTCAGGTTCTGTTTTAGTCCAGCCTTTTAGTAAATTCTTAACTGTGTGCTTCAAATTTCTGCTAATAAAACCATCATCATTAGATATTTTTATCTTTTTCACTTTGCCGTAGATATTTTTGGTTAAATCGGTGATTTCGTCATCGGAAAAGTTTACGAACAACCTTCCCAGGTCGTCTAGAACTTCAGTGAATTTGGGAGTGTCTGGTCTAGCTCTGTGCTCTGCTTTCGTTTGTGGTTTCGGATCCAGGACTTGTTGAAGGTCGTCTAGGAACCTTTTGACACTGTTTAAGATTGAGGCGTTGTTTTTCGCGTCCTTAGGTTCAAAGAGAACTGATGTTTGAACGTCAATGTTAACACTTTTAGGGTCCAAAGTTATGGCTGGCACTGGGAAAGAAAAACTTTAAATACATTTGACAGCCTACGTGGCGCAGTCGAAAGAAAACATGTAATTTAATTTTATAATAGTGCCAAATTAATAAATTTGAAGAAATAAAATAGCAATGTTACATGCATTTCAATTTTTGTAATGCATTGTTTTATGAATTAAAAGAAATAGTCACTTAAGGCAGATACGGATAATTTTTTTTCTCAAATCGTGGTTTAAGTATTAAAATTAATAAGGAGAATTTATTAAAAAAGAGAACTCGAAATAAAAATGTATTTCAACACGTAACATACCCAAAACCGATATCAAAATCAAAATATTCATTTTACAAATAATTCCTACAAGAACATTGTTATTTTGAACTTAAAACCTTTTCAAACATTCAACTGTTAAAAACATATTGAAATCATAAAGTAAGCTATAAAATAATCGTAAAATGAATAAATAAAATTCCGACTGATTTTGTTTGCAGACTCCAATGCGCAGTGCAAATAGGCATCGACTGATTGTATCCGAATTTTACTGGTAGATCTCTCATAGGCCGCCTGGGTAGGTAGTAGATACCACCGCAATGTCTTGTCTCCCACAAACAGCAGTGTAAATGCACTGTTGTGTTCCGGTTTGAAAGACAATGCAGGCAGAGTAATTATTAGACATATTGAGACAACAACAAACAGCAGTGTAAATGGACTGTTGTGTACCGGTTTGAGGGACGTAGCCAGAGTAACTATTGGACATATTGAAACTTATGTCTCGGGACGGCGAGCGCAGTGGAATGCCAAGCAATGCTTTGTAATTCATGGTGTATGGTTTTCTACTGTCCGTGAGTGGTCGTATCAATTACAGGCGAATGGCATGCTTGTCTCCCCATGCATTGCAATAAAAAAAAAATAGAATATATCGATTGATTTACAAATATTTCAAATTGAAATATACGTGTTATCTGTTACACTGAGGTTGCAGTTAATATTTAATAGAATAATTATATTCTGGCGGTGAATTGCATTGTAATTGGTAGTGATTATTGTACCAGTAAAAGCCACAATGGGTGTAAACAAAAGCAAGGACTTTCAAGCCGATTAAATATTAATAATAGACAGTGTTCAATTATTTATATGGTTCGACCTCTGAATAATATTCAAGAATGTTTGTATGTTCGGTTGAGTGCGTCGGTGGCGCAGTTGTAATACGATTACACTGAGGTCTCGGGCTCGAATCCCAGGTCGGGCAGTGATCGGTTTTCTAATTATCAGCCCGGAGTCAGGAATTTGTGCCCGATATCGCGATAGGCTTATGTATTTATCTATACTAATATTATTACTTATTTTATTAATAGTATAACAGCCTACTGACATAAATAAATATCAATTCAACACCGGATCTGATGGACGAAAAGATATTTAAAAAACACTGTTTTCAAATATAGCACGCAGGCGAAGCTGCGACAAAAGCTAGTTAACAATTACTCAATTTCTCACCACTATGACGATAATACTAGAGAAATAGAGAAAAAAAAATTTGTTAAAACAGTACGCGTAATGTTGAATAATGCAAGAGCCATTTTCCTTTAAGGTCGACATTATTATCGCAAGACGTCACAGATTATTACGAAAGTAAAGAATTCTGATTTCGTTTTTCACCGTGACTATTTAAAGCACTGTGGCGCAGTGGTTAGGCTGTAGAGTAGGGCGTGTGTTCGATCCCGGGATTAAGACAAATACAACAAAAACAATAAGTGCCTGGTGGCCTGTTGGTAACGGACCAGACGCGACTGCCAACATGTTCACGGTGGTCGCGGGTCCAAATCCCAGGGCACACCTCTGACTTTTCGTAGTCATGTGTGTATTGATAGTCAATCACCTCTCACTAAAACAGTGAAGGCAAAAACCGTGAGGAAACCTGCATACCTTAGCGATTTTAAATAATTTCCTGGCACTAGGCCAGCGTGGCGGACTATGGCCCTACCCCTCTCAATCGTTCTCTAGATTGTAGAGGAGGCTCGTGCCCTGCAGTGGGACGTCTATGGGCTGATACAAAATGTGTGACGCTGTTACTGTATTTATTGGAAACAAACGATTTACACGAAGCGAGTTTCTCGTGCGATTTTAGGCGAGAATTGTATGCCATTGCATGCGATAAGTATAAGTATAACGTATTCTGTGCCCCTAGCCGGAACATTTTGAAGTATCGTATAGTAATTCTCGTATAGTAAAGTAAACGTTTCCCGCTGTGAAATTTTAGTTCCAAATACGCTCACTGGGCATGTTCCGGCTAGGGGCACTGGCCTCCTTAAAAAAACAAGCGTATTCCAACCTTAAAGGCAACGCAGCTCCATGCCCTATGGTGTTCCAGATCTGTGGTGATCACTTGTCATCACGTGGACCGCTTGCTCGTCTGCCCCCTGTAATATGAAAACTCACTTTAAAGCCGTAAAGTCCTGCTCACGCAAGGAAACCAGAGCCAAAGTGAAAAATATGCTTTTAATATTATCCTATGACCAATTAGAAAACATGCTTAAAATTGTCAAATAATCAAATATTCACACCCTCACACACACACATACTCTCATACACATACACACACACACACACACACACACACACACACACACACACACACACACATACACACACACGAACACACTCAGGCACACACATACACACATTAATTTTCCTTTTGTTATTAATACTAATTATATTGTGTTGGAGTTAGTTTGAGTTTAATTCGTTAATTTTTGTTTTGTGTAAATGTTTCGCTTTTGATTGTTTTAGTAAAATTGTTTACACTGGCAGTACTTAAATCTGGATGGGTGCCCAAGACACAGGCTTGGCTACGTTGGGACCCCCATACTTGATCTAAAGAAAATAATTGTAAAATGTGTGTGTTACATTGTATTTTTCGGAGATTTTTCACAATAAATTATTATTATTATAACTTTACCTATTTACAATATTAGTGTGAATTCCTTTACAAAGTAATAATGCCTTGGTAATGAATCCTTGTTGCATTTTCCATTCATTACCACGATCAGTGTGAAATCAGATCTTTAGTGGTAAACTCGTTTCGGAGGGAAAGTAAGTGAATTTTATTACTTATTCGTTTTATTTATTTATTTGGACAACCAGTGGTGGTCACAACTGCTAACGCTATAAGAATACAATAATTAAAATAAAAGTAACTGCTTTTAAGGCTATCACAACAATGAAACATACCAAAAATACACAATAATAAGTGGCTAACAGCTGGTACCTAATAAACTAAGAATTTAAAAAACATTATTATTGGTTGTGATCCTCGGGATTTCGTGTAACTCACTTGGAAAATAACATGTGTGTTAATCTCAAAATGAGTGGTATAAAATTAATTAAACCACAGATATAAAATTAATTATAAATGTAACCTTCAAAATTTTAATTACACTAATAAAGAGAGAAATAAAACGAATCTTTTAATAAATCTACATACATACATAAACTCACGCCTTTATTCCCGAAGGGGTAGGCAGAGGCGCCACCAGGACACCCACATTTCGCCTTGTATGTTCCGTCCCACGATGTGATAGGGGGCGAGCCTATCGCCATATCGGGCACAAATTCCTGACTCCGGGCTGATAATGAAGAGCAAAATCCAATATCACTTTGCCCGACCCGGGACTTGAACCCGAGACCTCAGCTTTGTAACCGTACCGTAACACAACTACGCCACCGAGGCAGTCAGTAAGGCAGTTAATTAATCTAAAATAGATAAATATGCCAATTTTTTTTTGAGGTCGGAGCATGGTGGACTTCTATAAGCTATTAAACGTCACGGTACGAACTACATACACAAGCTCACGCCTTTTTCTCAGAAGGGGTAGGCAGAGGTACTAAGGACACCCACGTTTAGCCTTATGTGTTCCGTCCCACGATGTGATAGGGGGCGAGCCGATAAATAATAAATAAATACACCCATCAGTCACATAAATACTGACCACACACTAAGATCGAGTCTTGTGTAGTATCAGGAACTACGAGAGACTTTTCGACCTCACGAACACCCACACCCGAAAACTAATTCCTACGGGTCTCACAAATATTTGTCTCGGTGCGGGGATAGTATCGGTTTCTCGTTTCACAGCCGGCGTCTAAACAACTGCGCCACGGAGGTTTTCAAATTGGGCACATATATTACATCTATGCATTTAATAAGTTACCCATTGATATGTGTACATACATACATACATACATACATACATACATACATAAACTCACGCCTTTATCCCCGAATGGGTAGGCAGAGGCGCCACCAGGACACCCACATTTCGCCTTGTATGTTCCGTCCCACGATGTGATAGGGGGCGAGCCTATCGCCATATCGGGCACAAATTCCTGACTCCGGGCTGATAATGGATAGAAAAATCCAATATCACTTTGCCCGACCCGGGACTCGAACCCGAGACCTCAGCTCTGTAACCGTACCGTAATACAACTACGCCACCGAGGCAGTCATCATTGATATCTGTACATGGAAAATAAATGAAAAAAACTAATATTTACTGGTGGTAGGTCTCTCATATGTGAGAGGCCATCTGGGTAGGTACCACCGCAATGTCTATTTCTCCCGTGAAACAACACTGCGTAAATGCACTGTTGTGTTTCGGATTGAAGGACATTGTAGCCAGAGTAACTACTGGACATATTGAGACTTAACATCTTATGTCTCAGGATTCCGAGCGCAGTGGAATGTTCCTACTGTTTATGAGCGGTCGTATCGCTTACCATCAGGCGAACGGCTTGCTCGTCTCGTCATTCTTGCAATAAAAAAAAAATATGAGGGGTATGTTTTAACAAAACGAAGATTTTTAGATTTTTTTGTATGTTTCTCTGTGCGGTTGTCGCATTTAGATAAAATTTGGTATGGAGGTAGCTTAATAAACACTAAGATTGAGTAAATTCGATAAAATTTGGTATGGTAGCTGACACTCGATTAACACTTAGGCTATTTTTTATCCCGAAAAAATTAATGTTCCTGTGAGATGTCAGATGAGAAAGGAATTCCGATATCTTTAATATTTTTTTACACTCAAAGTGATGGGATGGGACAGGACATGCCTTGAGTGAGAATGAGACGGGACGGGCGAGATATAATCGGAACAGGAAATCGATCCCACGTATTAACGTTCCGCAGCCACCAGTAAACCAAGAAGACCTATATAAGGAAACTGCAGTGAACAATACCAATTTCCTTATACCTGGAATAATTTACTGTAGGTACAATATTATGAAGTCAATAACTTTGATTACCATAATTATTACATTACCGACGTAAATACATTTTAATTTCTTAGATTTACGCGAATGTTACACATTGATATAAAACTATTTTATACGGATTTTATCGCGACTAGGTTTAATTTTTACATTTTTAACTTCCCGACGTTTCGATTACTTTACAGCTTTCGTGGTCACGGGGCGGATTGTCCGCCCGTATAAAATATCCGTATTTATAAAATAGTTTTATTTCAATACATTTTAATTGTCTTAAAGTCACCCGCACTAGGCCAGCGTGGAGTGTACTACTTGTAGAGGCCCGTGCCCTGCAGTGGGACGTGTATGGACCCACAATGTCTGTATCAACAGATATAAACAGTATACAGTCGAATTACGGTCGAATTTGAAACGCCAGGCGCACCCTAGTATTAACTAATAAGGGTAGGGTTGTTATTATTTATCGATTTAAAGAAATATAGGTATTTAATACATTGCTAAATAATACGAGTCGAATAAATTTGATTCTTGAAAAATGGGTCGGGATCCCGGGATCCCGGAACTTCGAATCCCGGGATCGAAATTCCTATTTAAAAATTAAAATGCGTGCCACTGTTGATCCTGGCTTACAGGAGATGCAGTGGCGGGAGCATATCGGTGTATACAGGGTATATCAAGACCGCGACCGAAAACGAAGCCAGGTGGTAGTATTAGTGACTTCAGACACAATGCGATGAAAAATTTCGCAAAAAAAATCGTCTACTTTTTTTTGGTAATTTTTTACTTATCGTCGTATTTGGGTGATAAACACATACTTTTCCTAAAATAATGATGGACACCTATTTATTTTTTAAGACGCAATGGCACGATAGGTTTTAAATTACTATTTTCGCAATAACTAGGTATTTGCTACCTAAAAACAATGATTTTCAAAAAATTGCAAAAAAAAATCTGTCGCTTATTTTGCGAAATTTTTATTTGCATTGTGTCTGTAACCACCAAAACTACCACCCGGCTTCGTTTTTGGTCGCAGTCTTGATATACCCTGTATAACATATTTTTTTCACAAATTCGTTTTTGACTTTCATCCCGCGTTACTTACATCCCTTTTCTCCCCTAACTTAATTAATCCTCTTAAAAAGTAAAAATAAACTGGCCAAGCGCGAGTCGGACCCGCGAATTCAGGGTTCCGTACATTGATCAGTTTAAACGTATTAGACACAATACATTACAGCTTAAAGGCATTAAAGACTTGAGTATTTGATTTGAATTTCAATTTAATACCTCTACGCGTTCATGGGAAAATGGGTGGTAAGTTTAAAATTATTTATAATATTTTTATTATACAAAATTTATGCTTTCCGCAATTTTTCCTTTATCTGTGCTATGAGACGGAACTCTAAAAACTACGCAATTGCGTACGAACTAGCTTTATCGCCATTTTGATGTCATTTTTACGACTGCAAAAGTTATCAAATGAAGTTTAACGCTATTCTAAGGCGCTAGTATACGTTATATTGAATAATTTTATTTAAATACTAGGGAACTTAAATAACAAATTGAAACTTATTTCTTTCACGCGTAAATTTTGATAATTTCGTCACTATCCAGGTTCACATCGAGTAGATTAGGTTTGCCGGCCGCCATTATGTTAATCGTAACAAGGCCCTGCGCAGACGACAGACTATCCGTGACGCACTTTTTAGTCTGTGAAAATAGAACCTATGCAATTATATGCAGTAACGCACACGACGCGCAAAAAGTCCGGCGCACAAAAAAACCATGTAATTCGGGCAGACCGCACCGCACCGCGGCGCGCCGCTCCGCACAAAAAGTGTGTGAAAAAAATTAAACGTTTGCTTCAACGCGCGCTAACGCAGACGGCGCACTCTTTAGTCGGCAATCTGCATTTGCTAGGGGTGGGTGGACGTAACGCACGCGATCTATTATCATGGCGCCAGAGGTCGATGTAACTATGTTAATTCAAGAAATACAAAACAGACCAGCAATTTATGATACTTCTAAGGCAGAATATCATGATAGACATTTAAAAAGAAAAATGTGGGAAGAAATGTGCTGTAATGTTTATTCCGCTCCTGTTTGGACATGTATGTCGTCTAAAGAAAAAACAAAATACGATAAGTTTAAGTTTTTATTAGACTTTTTAGTAGTAATTGGAGATAAAACTTGCAAAACTATAAAAAAACGATTAGATGAAAAACATAGAGGTTATTTGTTTATTTTTTCTTATGCAAAAATTAGGGATGGGTATCGATATTGAATGATAATGAACGAATGACAGTTATCGATTAATGAATCGATACAAGATTCAATATATCAAAATCGCTTTGATTATTATGTATAACACCTATACCTTGGTATTGTGAACAAAATAATTAATTAATTAACTTCTTTTTCTGTACTTCATGTACAAAATAATACTTCGCGATCTCTGCACGATTTCCATAGCGTCTACGTCCCTACAGCTCTGCCGACAAAATGATCGAAGATGTGCGTCGTGTGCGTTGAGTCTGTGAAAAATCCGCGACCGACTTTTTGCGCGCCATGCAGACTTTTTGTGCGCCGCAGACTCGATCGCACAAAAAGTGTGCCGTCTGCGCAGGGCCTAAGCGAACTATACTTCGCATATTTAAAAATCAATAACTACTTAATTTTTTCAATGAACCCTACGCATATTTTTTTGCATTATCTTAATGTATTGCCTGTTAGTGGACCTTCGAAAGTAAAACAGTGCTCAAGTGCCACAAAGAAAGCAGATAAATAGTGCGTCTGCGCTTTTAGATAGGTAAGTTCTTTACCATCTATCTATTTATTTATTTATTTATTTAATACTTTTTTGCACAACATTGAGATATACAAATGCAAACTTATACAATACAAATAATAGTACAAGTGGCGGCCTTATCTCACTAGGTAATTTCTTACAGGCAACCATGGGATGGAATAAATAGGAGAAAGAAAGGCCAGTCTAAAGCGTTAAATAAATAATACTTGTACAATGTACAATCTATGTTACACTAGTTTTAATTTTTAGTTCTATCTTAAATTCTTCACTAATTGTTTTAAACATGTTGTGTACATCGTCCTGGAGATAAAACAGTGTCACAAATGTAATTCCTCATTAATATTTTTTTTTTGTAATCTCTGTTGATGAACCTTAATAAATAAAATAAAAATAAGATATAATTTCTTTTATTGGCGTGTGGTAATGACCATTTTACTATGAAACTTAGTATCGGTGCGCAGATTTTTGTCCCTCGGTGAAACCTTCTTTTTTGTTTAGGGAAAAAATATACATTTTCAATAAAAATAAACATAATTGAGAGCCAGGCCCGGAGTTCTTGGAGAAATTAACTTGAAGTCCAGTCACTCTGGTAGCCCCATTTGCAGTATTGGCTGACGTATCGTCAAATGTGATGACAGTTACCTTATTTCATAAAAATCTGCCGCCCTGGATAAAACAGGAAAACGTGTAAGGACAAACCATAAAAAAATGCTATAATGAATTTTAAACAGTATCGGTATCGGAGTCAATATTTTTACCAATACCATGAATGGGCGTTTCCCCTTTACTCATCTTACAGCCACACACATAGTCCGGATTCCTGACCTCACACTTAGAACATCACAAGAAGTCAAACACAAGAAGTCTTGTGTCGTGTATCACTATCTACGAAATACTGTTCGATTCCACAAACACCCAGACCCGAGATAAATATTTGTGGCCCGCAGAAACATTAATCTATGTTCGTATCATAGCGGCCCCTCGTTTCACAAGTGGCTCACCAACCAACCGCGGAGACTGTAATTATAAATTCATTCTGATTTCAGGGTATGGAGAACAAAAAATATAAAGATGGAGCCATAGACTGTGACGAAAAAGGACAATGGAAATATTTCTTCCGCCAGGTAATAAGCTAATGTGCCTGTTAGCCACCAGCAAAAGTGCCTGTTAACCTGTTGGTTACGACCAGCAAAAGTCGTTGGTCACGGATTCAAATCTCAGGACACATTAATATTTCGAATACTAATACCTACTCTTTAATACTCTTAATATTACGAAATGTGTGTATTGATAATCAAATCAAATCAAAATATTCTTTATTCAAGTAGTTTTTTACAAGATCTTTTAAATAGTTAATTTCTACTACCACCGCTTCGGAACGTGTTGTAGCTGAACTAACGGCGCAAGAAACTCCCTCAAGAACACGAACTGTCTTCTTTTTTTTTTTGCTTTTCTTAGACAATCAAATCTTGATAGTCAATTACTATGCACTAAAATAGTGAAGGAAAACATCGTGAGGCAACCAGGATAACATAGCGATTTGTGAGAATTTCTATGGTATGTAAAGTCCGCCCGCACTAGGCCAGCGTGGTGGACTGTACTAACCCCTCTCAATCGCACTCTCGATTGTAGAGGAGGCCCGTGCCTTGCAGTGAGACGTATATGGGCTGATACAGTCAAATGAATGATTTATTTTCCAGGCGTTCGTATGCACTGGTCCGTGGGTGACGTATTTCCTGTGCGGGCTGTCGTTTGGCGCGCCAACTGTCTTCATACCACAGATAAGAAATAGCGCTAACTCCACAGAGGCTGTGAGCGAGGAAATGGCATCTTGGCTTTGTAAGTTGCAAATTGTACTACTTATTTCAAAATTAGTCTGCCTCGGTGGCGCAGTTGTTCTTCGGTATGATTGCAAAGCTGAGGTCTCAGGTTCGAATCCCGGTTTGGGTAAAGTAATTTTAAATTTTGATATTCATTATCAGCCCGGAGTCAGGAATTTGTGCCCGATATGGTGATAGGCTCGCCCCCTACTACATCGTGGGACGGAAAAATATAATGCGAAACGTGGGTGTGTTGGTTGCTATCAGGGAAACCTCTGTCTACCCCTACCGGGAAAAAGGCGTGAGTTAATGTATGCATAATGTATAAATATACCTACATTTATTCAAATCAATTTTAATTAGTTAAAGTAACTACCCTGAGATAAGATATTTTTATTGTTAATGCTACGACCACTTCAAAACGTTTTGGAGTTGTAAAAAAAAATACACTCAAAAGTCAATTAAATAGTGTTGACCCACAGATTACATAGTACTAGTTGACCCCGAGTATCACAAACTACGGACGACTTTTCGGTCTAAAGAACACCCAGACCCGAAATAAAAACCTGTAGATCTCACAAACATTTGGCGTCTATCTGTCGTATGAACACGTATCTACATGTTATTTCATTATATATATATTTTTACAGCATCAGTCTTCGGCTACAGCGCCTTGCCGTGGGTTTTCATAATCCCAGTCCTAACACTACACATCGGGAGGAAACTACCCTTCCTTTTAGTGGTTATCAATACTGTATTTTACTTTTTAGTTCTATACTTCAGTGCTACCACAACACAGATACTAATCAGCGAAATTATGCAAGGGTTAAATCACGCTTGTAATATGACATTATCGGTAATTATAGTTTCTGAATACAGCGCGCCAAATAACAGAGGCTTATTTTTGACAATAAAATCTGCGTCTATATTCTGGGGCATTTGGATGGCAAACGCTATAGGAACTTTTTATTACTGGAAGTATATTGCTTTAATAGGAATTTTCGCGTCAGTGTACCCATTTACTGTGCTTTTCTGGCCCGAATCACCCCAATGGTTGGCAAGCAAAGGAAGATTTGCGGAATGCCGCAAAGCGCATAGATGGTTGCGCGGATTAAACAAACAAGCGGAGAATGAATTGGAAAATTTAATCACTTCTCAAATGGAATACATGAAAGAGAGAGAAAACAATACGTTCCGTTTCACGGAGCAGTTAAAGTCCAAATGCTTTTACAAACCTGTCTTACTTTCTGTTGTAATGATGCTTCAATACCATTTGTCGGGGAAAGTAGCTTGCACTATGTACTCAGTAGATATTATTAAAAGAATAACTAAAGACGAGAAAACGGCTTACACTGGGATGTTAATTCTAGATGGAATGACAGTTTCTGGGATGTATGTAGGCTGTTTCTTTAGCAAATTTATAAAAAGGAGAAAATTACTTTTTACTACTACTGTAATTGGTTTAACTTTCCTTTTCATTATATCTATGTATTTATACATGATTAAATTGGAAGTATTGATTGAGAATAATGTAATAACTGTATGTTTGTTAATTGGCTTTTCCGTGGCAATAAGCTGTGGGCCCATGATTATTTCGACTTCAATTTATGGGGAACTAACGCCTTTAAGATATAAAAGTTCTTGCACAATGATAGCAGCTTTTACGTTCGTAACAATAAGTTCGACAATTTTGAAAATATCGCCTTATTTGTTCAAATATTTGGGTATGCACGGTGCGTTTTTCTTCTATGGGGCGACGTCGACAATTTGTTTTGTATATTTGTACAAATATTTACCTGAGACCAAAGATAAGACTTTGCAGGAAATAGAGGATGAATTTAAGGGTGTTAAAAAGCGTATTGGCGAAGGAAAAGAGTTGTTGTCTTTGAGAGAAAATGTTAAATCTAAGGAATAAGAATTTATTAATTCTATATCGCACATATTTATAAGCATTAAATAAAACTATTTTTTAGGTTTTTTTTTGCGGGTTTGATTTAATTTAAATTATAAATTGTAAAAACATTTACAAAATGAAAAAAATAACCCAAGTCCGCGTTAAGAACTGTGAAATAGTTTTATTTCAATAAAACATTTGCGTAGGTATCTAATGTTTCCTACACACTATGCCGGCCGCACACCCAGCGAATTTTTTCCGCGCGGATATGCCGGCGGCAACACCAGGCCAGCGGCATTTGCCGCAGAACATCATTTCAGTTGTGACAGCCTTGTAGAATGCTAGTAATTATTGTATTTAACAAGCCACAGGTTCCCCGTGCAACCCGCCGCGCCGCTAGCATAGTGCGTAGGAGGCATAAGAAATCATTATTTATAAGAATTTAGGAAATAAGATTATTTTAAAAATGCTGTGATTAACATTCATTTAATTGTAATATTTGTTGTAAACGATCAAAATAATATATGTGTGTATTTCCTAAAAGCATTTTTATTCGTTTCCACATAGAAATTGTCTACCAGACTGTCAGAACGCATCAAAGATATTATTTCTCCTAAACCTTCATCTTTCCTCTCTAATCTTTTCGTCAAACCATAGTTTATGTAAAAAGTATTTTAATAGGGACTTCGTGTACATATACGTAATTATAAATAACTTTTTTATTAAATGAAATTTTGGTGAAGCAATTTATTTAATTTGCATACCTACATACTAATGTTGTAATGTTTGTCACAAATAAAAGCCATCTGTTGATGAATAGTTGTACTAAAATTAAACAAAACTGTTTAATTTTTAGTTCTGCTACTCACCAACAGATAGCGTAAAATAGGGTACGGCATCTTTAACAAACTCCATTGTAACATTACATGGCATAACGAATATTTTATAATTCCCTTCAGTTTCTTTACATTGAAGTTGTACTGTAATATGATAATAACATAATACATCTAGTCCACTCACCGGAATCTTGCTCCCAAAGCTAGCTGGACGCCTACAAAAACGGTGATCGTTGTAGCTCTCAACATTACTTGCACTATATTCCACAAAACAATATAAACTAGTCAAGAACTTTAGCGCAGCAGCGGAACACGCGTCTTGCTTTTGCAGTACACGAGAAACTGAACTATCAGTCCAGCAATTTGGCACAAGTTTACAATAACTACCCTCCACTAGATAATATATTTTTATCAAAAATACAACATGTACTGTATCAGCCAATATACGTCCAACTGCAGGGCACGAGCCGATTCTACAATGGCAATTGCAAAAAAAGAATCTGTCGCTTGTTTTGCGAAATTTTTAGTTGCATTGTGTCTGTAACCACTAAAACCATGGCATGATATATTAGCAATGGTAATGTACCCGGTTACGTGGCGCATAATACTTCATAATTGGAGTATAAAACATTCAACAGGTAAAGGTTTAACAGGCGATAGGCTCGCCCCCCATCACATCGTGGGACGGAACACACAGGGCGAAACATGAGTGTCGAGTAAGCACCTCCGCTTACCCCTTCTGGGAAAAAGGCGTTTATGTATGTATCGAGGGTATTAGATTGATTCTTAAGTTTAGGGATAAAAACCAAGGTAAATGAATTAAAAACAACTTTAAATATGTAGTGTTTATTTATAAATATTTAATATCATAGTACAATAGCCTCTAGTTGCCGTTGGGCGCCCCTAAGATCCCGCACCGAGACAAATGCTTGAGACCGAAAAGTCTCGTAATTTCTACGACACAAGACTAATTTAGTTTGGGGTCAGGAATATGTAAATAATAATATATAATAAATAAATAAATACACCCAACAGTCACATACATAGTCTTGACCCCACACTAAGATCGAGTCTTGTGTCGTGCGTATCAGGAACTACGAGAGACTTTTCGGTCTCACAAACACCCAGACACGAAACAAATACCTATGGATCACACAAACATTTGTCTCGGTGCGGGGATCGAACCCGCGGCCTCTCGATTCACAGGCGGCGACTAATCAACTGCGCCACGGAGGTTGTCCAATGTGACTGTTGTTATTTATTGCTCTTCTGCAATCTCTTCCTTACTCTTTCTCATTTTCACCATAGTAACTGCACTGTTCTACATCATCTTCACACAATGTATATGTAGTTAATTGACATATCGAAATCCCTCTCCGGGAGAGAACCTCAACACAGCCACTGGCTTGTACGGATCAATATTCTGCTGAATGTCCGGTTCAATCTGTTTGTCATCTTTCCTCTTCTTGCATAACGGGTATCTTTTTGACTTGATATTAAGATGCACCTGGAAATAAAATACTTTTAATATTTAAATAATTGTTAATGTAGAGTTTTGAGTGATGTATTAGATTTTAATTTAATTGATTATTTTAATAGTTTAGACCTTGTAAATGTGTTGTCTAATTTTGTGCCTTAGGAAGAAATAATACACTTTTGAAAATAAATTCTGAATTAACTTTCTGGTTATACATTTATGATTTTTGTTTTAAAACACTAAGTTATATAGATAAAACATATATAGGTCAATTATAATTTTTCGTTTAAAAACTCATAGCATCACGCCTTTTACAGTATTAATCATTAGAATATTGTATTTGTGTTACTACTGTAAACGCACCAACCTGTCTATAATGCTTGTACAAGTTAGACTTCTGCGTAAACGTAGTGGGACAGTATTCACATATAAACGGCCTTTCTCCAGTATGCGTGCGCATGTGAGACTCCAGTTGAACTTTAGTCTGAAAACATAAGGTAATTTATGCTTAAATATTGTAACTCAATATATTAAAAGAAAGGAAAAATACGGAGTCCTCGAAACCGACGAGCGTGTATGCAAAGCTTAATAAAATAAATACACCCAACAGTCACATACATAGTCCTGACCCCACACTAAGATCGAGTCTTGTGTCGTGGGTATCAGAAGCTACGAGAGACTTTTCGGTCTCACAAACACCCAGACCCGAAACAAATACCTGTGGATCACACAAATATTTGTTTCGGTACGGGGATCGAACCCGCGGCCTCTCGTTTTACAGGCGGCGTCAAACCAACTGCGCCACGGAGGCTGTCGAACAATGACTAATGACAGTGGATGAAGCGAAAGAGGTGTGTATGGACCGTAGCACTTGGCGCTCAATAGTCTCTGCCTACCCCAATGGGACATAGGCGTGAGTTTATGTACGTGAGGTATGTATATTGTAACTCTTGGTAGGTCTCTCATATGTGAGAGGCCGCCTGGGTAGGTACCATCGCAATGTCTATTTCTTCACACAGCAGTGTGAATGCACTGTTGTGTTCCGGCTTGAAGGACATTGTAGCCAGAGTAACTACTAGACATATTGAGACTTAACATCTTATGTGTCAAAATGGCGAGCGTAGTGAAATGCTTAGAATTGCTTTGTAATTCATGGTGTTTGGATTTGCTACTGTCCATGAGCGGTCGTATCGCTTACCATCAGGCGAATGGCATGCTCGCCTCGCCATTCATTGCAATTCAAAAATAATAATATTAAAATTACCGGAAATCCTTTACCGCAATGATGGCACATCTTATTATTAGGTCTTCCTTTGTGAACGTTTCTTATGTGTTGGTCCAAATTCACTCGATTTTTTGAAGACTGCAATAAATATACAACATCTGATATACCAAATCGTAATAGCGCCATCTGTTGACGAGTAGCGGTACTATTAATTTTTAAATATTATGAAGATTCTCTTAGTATATTAATGTATAAATATAAGTATTAGTGTTGCATATCAATAGTCGACTATTGCTAAACTATCGATAGTCTATCGATAGGTGACGTCATATCAATAGTATCGATAGCCTATCGATACTATCGATAGTATCGATTCTATCAGTAGTGTGATATGGGCAATAGTATTGATATACAAAAATAGTATCGATAGTATCGATACTATCGAAGGCCAGTATTGCTCCTAAAGCAATACTATCGATAGTATCGATAGCTTACACTATCGATAATTTAATAAACTGCGATAGTATTGCCTTACAATATTCAATTGCATAGCAATTATTATTAATCCTAAAGAGCATAATAATCTCAGAATATAATCAAAAATTGACACAGGGCTACAAAAGCTATAATTCGGAAACGATACTATCGGCGGTTATTAAACTATCGATGGTGTAATACTATCAATAGTTTTACAAACTATCAATAGTATTGATAGTTTTTATTATTTAATACAACAATACTATCGATAATATCGATAGTATTACTTAAAATATATCGATATTGTCGATACTATCGAGAGTATTATTATGTAATAGTATCGATAGAATCGATAGTATCGATAATATCGATAGCACTAACGATATTGTTACTAGTTTTCGAGGTCATCTATCGATAGGGAAACTATCGATAGTTGGGCAACTCTAATAAGTATGTAAATTATACACCAAATATTAAATATCTATGTAGTGAATATTATAAGACGCATAGTGAAGTTGCTGGCAACGCGCGAAACGAGCCGCCATTAAAGAGTTTGTCATTAGCAAGCAATCGTTTCATTTGTATCCGTTAATAATATAGTGATCTGTGTTTGTGTCCGCGTTCGTCTTAGTTTATGAAAACATAAAAATACATCGCCATATGATAATTTAAGACAATTTAACTGTTTGTCAAAGATAATATTGTCGGGATTAACTAAGCAAGAAATATTTACACGCACTATAACGGTGAAGGAAAACATCGTGAGGAAACCTGCATACCATGGCGATTAATAAAGAATTTCTAGGGTATGAAAGTCCTCCATTAGGTCAGCGTGGTGGACTGTGTGGCCTAACCCCTCTCAATCGTAGAGGTAGAGGAGGTTCGTGCCCTGCAGTGGGACGTATATGGGCTAATAGTGATTGTCTGATAAAGAAATATTGAAGCAAAGCTCTTGTATTTACCTTAAGACACACAGGGCATTGGTAAGTTCTATGTAAATGTTTATCTTCAATATGATCTCTCAGTTTTGTCTTGTCTATAAATCTTCTGTTGCAATGATCGCAGACGTATCTGAAATTACAAGGGATTTTAAACTTTATCGGCCTTAAAATAAAACATTTTTTTACGGATTTCATCGCGATTTGGTTTAAGTTTTCCATTTTTTGACTTCGGATCGCAACGACTTAACTTTATAATTTAATAATTGTAAATGAAGGGTAGTTAAATTGTAAATCACTGAGCGGATGACTAATACCTCAGTCCGCCCCGTGACCACGAAAGCTGTAAAGCAATCGAAACGTCGGGAAGTTAAAAATTGAAAAAATAAACCAAATCGCGATAAAATCCGTTAAAACTAGTTTTATTTCAATGTGTAACATTCGCGTAAATCTAAGAAACCTTTATCGGCCTTATTCAGTTAGTTATCGAATGTTTTGCCCCTTTCTAACGACTTTTGAATTCAGTTCGAGCGAAAAAGACAATACATTCGATAACTAAAATAGGTTTTCAAACTGTGCCCCTAGCCGGAACATTTTGCAGTATCGTAATAGAATAGTAATAGTAAAATTTTGTATGGGAATTTAAACAGCGCCATTGTGAACGTATTTGGAACTAAAATTTAATAGCGGGAAACGTTTACTTTACTATACGAGAATTACTATACGATACTTCAAAATGTTTCGGCTAGGGGCACTGTCTGTGAAAAAGAGCGTAATAATATAAGCAATATCCTAGTATCAAGATAGACAAAATAAAGTTTGAGCCGATGAATTTTAAGGTTTATTTGTGATTCTTAAGGGACCGATGTTTGTATACAAATATTTATTTCAAGTATGAATGTTTGAAATTGAAAATCTTGTAGTTTTTACACGACATAAGCCTACTTAGTGTGGGGTCAGGACTAGGTATGTGACTGTTGGGTGTATTTATTATTTACAAGTAAATGTTTTGTTTAATGATTGCCTCGGTGGCGTAGTTGTATTACGGTACGATTACAAAGCTGAGGTCTCGGGTTCGAATCCCGGGTCGGGCAAAGTGATATTCGATTTTTCTTTTCATTATCAGCCCGGAGTCAGGAATGCCCGATATGGCGATGGGCTCACCCCCTATCACATCATGGGACGGAACTTACAAGGCGAAATGTGGGTGTCCTGGTGGCGCCTCTGACTACCCCTTCTGGGATAAAGGCGTGAGTTTAAGTAAGTATGTTATGTTTAATATACTAACTTGCGTTGGTCCTGGGAAACGTGTTTCAAGCTGTTCTTGAGGTGTCGTTGGTAGGAGCACGTGGACTTGAAGCTTATCCCACAAGATTCACAATACGCGGCCACTGCCTTCTCCTGAAACCATAGTGATCAGCTATACCGATGGCGGTCGATTTGAAATAGCGCCATCTAGCGGTGAGTAGCGGAACTGTACGCTCCAGAATTGTCATCTCAGGGTACTCTGCAGACTTATTTCCTTATAATATTCTATAAGAAATCATGTCTCAATATGTTAAAACGGTATTTATATATTTATTTTATCCTAAAATTTTGTACAAATTTAAAAAGTACAGGCGCACTTAATGCTTAAGTGCATTTTCTCTCAGTCAACCTTACGTGTTGCAGAGATAGAAGCAGATGCTTATTTAAGCTGGTAAATAAATGAAAAGATAAATAATAAACAAAATATGACAGTAGTATTTTACACAGTATCTTATAATATTCTAAACCATCGACATGGGTTCTATTACGTTAATACAGACCCGCCGTACTAGTGTTTCTCATTTATCTTCCATGTACAGACATCGATCGGTTACAAATTTATTATATGTATAGATAGTAATGAAATAATCTATGTGCAACAGCATTGCATCCGCATTCCACATGTTTGTACTCCAATTAACGTGCTAATAACAGCGCCTTCTGGTGGCGAGTGGAGGAACTGCGTAATATTACCACAGGACCCTTGAAAACTATGAAAGTGTATATTTAAAACCAATACACAATGACAGCTTCCGTGGCGAAGTTGGTTAGACGCCGGCTGTGAATCGAGAGGCCGCGGGTTCGATCCCCGCAACGAAACAAATATTTGTGTGATCCACAGGTATTTGTTTCGGGTCTGGGTGTTTGTGAGTCCTAAAAGTCTCTCGTAGCTTCTAATACCCACGACACAAGACTCGATCTTAGTGTGGGGTCAGGACTATGTATGTGACTGTTGGGTTTATTTATTATTTATTTATTTAATACAATATTTTACCTTAGTATCGTGTTTCTCGAGATGTCTCTTAAGGCTATTTTTCCATCGAAATACTTTCCCACACACGGAACATGGGAAGTTGTTGTTTAACTCGTGCACCGCGCTGTAACAATATGACAATAATTAATAGCGCCATCTACTGATGGATAGCGGAACTAACTGCAACAGTTAAACAAAAAATTTAGATTGCCTCCGTGGCGCAGTTGGTTAGACGCCGGCTGTGAAACGTGAGGCCGCGGGTTCGATCCCCGCACCGAGACGAATGTTTGTGTAATCCACAAGTAATTGTTTCGGGTCTGTGTGTTTGTTTTTAGTGTGGGGCAGGACTATGTATGTGACTGTTGGGTGTATTTATTTATTTATAAAAAAAAATATTACATTACTCACATAATATGATTCTTCAGTCCCCCACGGTGTTTGAAAGTCTTCACACATTCAGGGCATTTGAAACGGCCCTTGTGCGAGTCCAGGTGATGTATGTGGCTGTCCAACGACCTGTGAAATGTGAAAGTTTATTTTATACTGCTTACCCTTTTTCTAAGTGTTAATCCAGGGTGTCAGCTACCTCCATACTAAAGGAGAATGCCCATTTTACTATGAAACTCAGTGTGAAGATTTTTGTCCCCCGATGAAACCTACATTTTTGTGTAGGGAAAAATAAATATTTTCAATAAAAATAAACATAATTGCGACCCAGGCCCGGAGTTCTTGGAGAAATGAACTTGAAGTCCAGTCACTCTGGTAGCCCCATTTGTAGTAATGGCTGATGTATCCTAAAATGTGACGATAATTACTTTATTTTATTAAAATCTGTCGCCCGGGATAAAACAGGAAAACGTTTAAGGACAAACCATAAAAAATGCTATAATGAATTTTAAGCAGTATCGGTATCGGGGTCAACGATATTTATTACCGATACCATGAATGGGCATTCTCCTTTAATCGAAATTCGTTAAGCCGTTTCCGAGTTTATCGCACAGACAAACAGGCAAAATTCTAAAAATCATTGTTTTGGGATTTATTATTCTTTGCCCTCTCTTTCTCCTTCTCTTAAATCCATCCCATGGTTGTCTGTAAGACATTGCGTTATGCGATAAGACCGCCATTTGTACTTTTTTTTTCTTTTCTGTTTCTGTATGTTATTTTCCTGTGTACAATAAAGATTTAAATAAATAAATAAATATTACGTTAATACAGACCCCCCATAATAGTTTTTCTCATTTATCTTCATGTACAGACATCGATCGGTTACAAATTTATTACATGTATAAATAGATGAACTGTAGGTGAAATTTGCAAATTTCTTTTTGGAAATATTAGCTTTAACATCATAATAATGTACTCACAGCGAGGTGTGTCCGCACTGCTTACACTTGATGGTAGATAGCGCGATGTTATGAGCTGTGTATAGATGTTGTTTAATCCTGCCGCGGTCTAACGCTCGCTTCTTACATAAACTACACTCAAATCTGGAACAAATAACTTAATTAGTATCTGTATCAGCCTGTATACGTCCCACTGCAAGGCACAGGTCTCCGACACAAGAATACGAATGACAGGGGTTAGGCCACACACGCTCGCTAAAACGTCTGTGTTTGCGGCGGTGTCGTGTGCCGGGTCGGTCACTTCCTTGTAACATGGTTGGCCGATGGCTGGCACATGCGTCATACTCGGGAACCAGTGCTGCTTGTGTGGACTGGTCTGCTCTACTTGCTTATAATGATAACTTTTAATTGCTTTAAAACTTTTATTACTATTCATTGCTTTGGTGAAACAGTGTACTGATTCCGCGTTCTGGGCGACTATACTTAACTAACTCATACATACATACATACATACATACATAAACTCACGCCTTTATCCCCGAAGGGGTAGGCAGAGGCGTCACCAGGACACCCACATTTCGCCCTGCATGTTCCGTCCCACGATGTGATAGGGGGCGAGCCTATCGCCATATCGGGCACAAATTCCTGAGTCCGGGCTGATAATGAATAGAAAAATCCAATATCCCTTTGCCCGACCCGGGATTCGAACCCGAGACCTCAGCTTTGTAACCGTACCGTAATACAACTACGCCACCGAGGCAGTAGTTAACTAACTCAACCGTACAAAATCACTTGACCAATTACCCTATTCATCATTACTATTCTAAATTATCTATGAACTGCTCTGAATTTAACTGCGCTGCAACCTCTGTATAAATACTGTATTGTAAAGTTGTTTTAAAAGAGCAACGCTAGAGTTTCTTGCCCGTTCTTCTCTGGCGAAAACAGCCTTGTGAACCGGGTGGTAGTGGAAAAAAGTGACTGAATCTGAATAATGTATGACATTTCATGGGTTCAGTAAATATTTCCTTTCATTGCACGATGGCCTAGTAAGGATTAAAAAATATATTTGATAAATAAGTATATTACATACCTTCTCATATGCCGTTTGTAATGCGAAGTGAACGAATCCACTGAAGCTATAATGGTCTTGCAAATTGGACATATATATTCGCCTATGTTCTGAAAACAATATATTATTCACTTATTAAACACTAGTTTCTGTCCGCAAACTTTGTCTGCGTGAACTTTACTTGGTATTTCCCATCCCGTCCCGTCATATCCCGCCCGAACGGTCTCATTCTCACTCAATGCATACAATCCAGTCCCATCCCTTTTGAATATAAAAAAGTAACAAATATATCGAAAATCCTTCGTCATCCCACGGGAACACTGAATTATTCGGAATAAAAAGTAGCCTAAGTGTTAATCCAGGGTGGCAACCTCCAAATTTCATCGAATCTGTTAAGCCGTTTCTGAGTTCATCGCGCACAACCGAACAGACAAACCGACAAACAGGCAAAAATTCTCAAAATCATTGTTTTGGGTTCTATTAAGTTAATACAGACACCCCATAATATTTCTCATTATGTGTCGATATTTTCTCCATGTATATGTCGTTTTTAAAGACATTGTAGCCAGAGTAACTACTGTACATATTGAGACTTAACATCTTATGTCTCAGGCGAGTGTAGTGGAATGCCAAGCATTAAAGTAAACTTATTCGTATTAAAATATTCGTATTCAAATATATCCTACTTGCAAATCATAACAAGTTATTAATGAACTGCTCTGATTTAAACCAACTTGTAATTTTTGTAATAATCACTACATTGAAAACTGGTTTTGAAAAGAGCAACACTAGAGTTTCTTGCCCGTTCTTCTCTAGTGAAAACCGTAGTTCAAAAAATGACTGAATCTAAACAATGTTGAACATTTTAATGGATTCAATAAATTATTTTCATTTCATTTCATTTCATTAGTAATTCATGGTGTTGTTTGGTTTAGCTACTGTCCATGAGCGGTGGTATCGAGTTTCCTACCCCACACCCACCTCTGCACCTCCTGTCAGCCAGGATCTTAGAGGTCTTTAGGGCTTTTTTTTAAACTGGCACGGCATAGTGACTGCATTACACCTGACGGTAAGTGCTAATGCCGTCCAGATAGAGTATCGAATGGTATCAGACGGTAGTCTCATACCATTCGATACAATCATGCCCGCTGAGATGCCTCCACGCTACGGCGGAAGGACCCAGGATTATAGGAAGGAGGCTTAGTAAATAAATGAAAAATAAATCAGCCCATATACGTCCCACTGCAGGGCACGGGCCTCCTCTACAAGCGAGAGAATCGATTGAGAGTGGTTAGGCTATATAGTCCACCACGCTGGCCTAGTGCGGGTTGGCGGACTTACATACCGGAGAAATTCTTTAAAAAGTAAAATAAGTATATAATATACCAACAGCTCCATGTCTCGTGGTGTTATGTGCCTCATAAGCCCTGCTGTAGTTGAATCCGATGAGGCATGTGTCACATTTATACTCCGCTTGTAAATAACTGTCTTTACAAGCGTCCCGTTGTCTCTCAGACATCATGTCTTCATATGAAAGCTCTATTGTGGTGTAGTGTTTGTCTGAAGGCTTCGGTTTTTGGGGCTGAAAGTTAAAAAAATAGTTTATTTTAATTTTAATACCAAAACTCGATTTTCCCTGAAGGCAGAGGTGCAAACAGGACATCCACTTTTTTCCTTGTATTCCACGATGTAATAGAAATATACAATATCATTTTGCCTGACCCGAGACCTCAGCTTCAGCCTATCCCAGCTGAAGATCGAGCCCAGTGGCGTGCTATGGGAGAGGCCTATGTCCAGCAGTGGACGCAGAAGGGCTGATGATGATGATGATGATGATGATGATGATGATGATACCTCAGCTTTGCGATCACACCGTAATACAACTGCGCCACCGGGGCAGTTTATTTTAATTAATTTGATAAATACACCCAACAACATACATAGTCTAAGATCGAATCTTGTGTCGTGTTTCAGAGACTACAAGAGACTTTTCGGTCTCACAAACACTCAGACGCGAGACAAACACTTGTGCGTCAAACATTTGTCTCGGTGCGGGGATCGAACCCGCAGTCTCACGTTTCACAACCTTTCTAACTAACTGCGCCATGGAGGCTTTAAATGATTTTAAAACCTACATATTGCTTGCGCAAGGTAACAGAGTTATATTAAAAAATTAGCAATTTGATTAATAACTTTTTTATAATGTTGTGTATATTTCGGACTCTATACCAAACTTCTATAGTATATACAAAATGCAACGTATTTTAAATACCGAACGTATTTAGTTCCCCTACTCGCTACTAGATGGCGCTATAACAAATTGTCACATCTTTCACCAATATTATGTTACATACCTTTTTATTCCTTTGTATTGTCTTGACAATTTTCTTGGCCCTCTTAACTTTACTTTGAGTTGTGTTCTTCTTCTTTTCTCCAATAATAGCTTGTATTTCCGCATCCATGTCGATTAAGTCACATTTCGGATAAGTAAATGTTTCGTGTGTATCTAAAAAGAAATATTTTACATTTAGACTATTTATTTAATTATTTTTTAATGCCTCGGTGGCGTAGTTGTTATATGGTACTACGAAGCTGAGGTCTCGGGTTCGAATCCCTGGTCGGGTAAAGTGTTATTGGGTTTTTCTATTCATTATCAGCCCGGAGTCAGGAATTTTTACCCGATATGGCGATAGTCTCGCCCCATATCACATCATGGGACGGAACATACAAGGCGAAATATGGGTGTCCTGGTGGCGCCTCTGCCTACCCCTTCTGGGATAAAGGGGTGAGTTTATGTATGTATATACAGGGTATATCAAGACCGCGACCGAAAACGAAGCCAGGTGGTGCTATGACTAATAGCAGTTACAGACACAATGCAACTAAAAATTTTGCATAATAAGCGACGGATTTATTTTTACAATTTTTTAAAAATCATGGTTTTTGAGGTGTAAATACCTAGTTTTTGCAAAAATAGTAATTTAAACCCTTACGTACCATTGCGTGTTTAAAAATTAAGCGATATACGTCATTATTTTAGAAAAACTATGTTTAATCACTCAAATACGAAGATATGTAAAAAATAACAAAAAAAAATTGACAATTTTTTTTTGTAAAATTTTTACTTTCATTGTGTTTGATATCACTAATACTACCTCCTGGCTTCATTTTCGGTTGCGGTCTTGATATACCCTGTATATATATATATATATATATATATATATATATATATATATATGTATGTATTTTTAAATAGATTTTACAGATTATAAGGGCGATCTTACCCCGTTCATCCCAATCATTCTTAAGTTCTTTGAAGCATGTATCCTCAGATTTCTCATCAGTCGATACTATCCCAACTTCAATGGTTTTTAAAGCTGATGTGCTGTCTGTAGCCAGCGTATCTTCCAGTTTCTGTTAATAGAATGATCATAAATAAATGGGGGATATAATGACAAGCAGATAACAAAAACAAATGAGGTCACAACATTGTCGGACCTATGTTATAAAAACATAAAAAGTCATGAAAACATACATGTTTAGAATCCATGCTGTTTCGCTTGACCCTCTTAGTTTTGGATTTCTTCTTCTTATTAATGATGGCTTGCAGTTCTGCTTCAAGCTCATCTATGTCACTGCCTGATGGAAATTCTGTGTTAGATGGGGCCGGTGAATCTAAAACAATAATATTATATATAATATATGTTGACTGCCTCGGTGGCTCAGTTGTACTACAAATTACAAATCTGAGGTCTTGGGTTTGAATGCCGGGTCGGGCAGAAAGATATTGGATTTTTCTATTCATAACCAGCCTGGAGTCAGGTATTTGTGCCCGATATGGCGATAGGCTCGCCTCCTACCACATCGTCGTACGGAACACACAAGTTGAAATGTGGGTGTCTTGCGGCCTCTCGTTTCACAGCCGGCGTCTAACCAACTGCGCCACGGAGGCTGTCATACACACACACACACATGACTCCGAAAAGTCAGTGGTCTGCCCTAAACCCGCGACCACCGTGAACATGTTGGCAGCCTGGTCCGTTACCAACAGGTCACCACGCCGATTGAAGTCCAACAACCAAAAATCAATGTAAATCTAAAATACCTAGTGGCGGTACTTCCATACAAGCCCAAAAGCCCGGCTTGCCCTACTCAATACGTATATACTAAATTCTGAACGAAACCATTACATTCAATACAAAACAGTAATTACGAAACATCTACCATTTTTGAATTTACCGCGTTCCGTCGCGGCATGGCGCTCTTCAATGAAGCGCGAGCCGAAGCGCCGCCCGCGCTGCGCAACGCATTTAATAAATTTATTCAATAATTTTAACTCTCACGTTGAACGTAGCTCCACGCATTTTTTAAAAGACGGTACGCGCAAAACATATATCTGCCTTCTTCTCTCTCGTGTGCTTTTATGAGGCTTTTGGCAACGCATGCTATCTCTTTCACACTGATGGGTGAAATGCTACACTCTGGCACTACGAATATATAGCTACAGATATCTATATAGAGCAATAAAGTACTAAACCAAAAGCCCAGCTTTTGACCACAGAATTGTTTTGACTGAACATCGCACATTTGAAGGTCGTCATGTGTAACATTATTTGTTAACTAAATTATATTTATTGTTAATAAATTACGTTGGTTCTTTTTTTAAATTATTTAATCATTTTTTAATACAAATAATGAAGTTTTTATATTTATTTCATAAATTATAATTGCATGTTGTAATGTTTAGTTTTTCGTTTACTAGCAATACTGTACGAATTACTACGAACTTCATAAGTATTTTGATTTTTGACATTGTGCAATTGGGTATTTGACTGTTGTGGCAATAAATTATAAAATGTGTTGCATATGATAGCTTTTTGGTAAACAATAATTATAGGTATTTTTATTTACATTTATCTCAATTATAAATATTTAAATTGTCTAAAATAAGTTTGCCATTTTTTATCTGTTGATTAAATGTAACAAAACACGACAAGCTGTCATTGTGCAGCGTGTGATGTCACGATTTACAATTTTCATTCATCTCTGCCACTAAGATCATTCACCATTTATAAAGTGTGACGTAACTTTTTCAAAGTCACGTGACCTACCGTTTTGGTGACATAAATGATGATAAAACTGAAAAATATGTTTATTCGTTATAAACAACTCTATAAAAATAAATTAATAGTTTGAAGAGGTATAGAGTGATTATATCTAGACTTTAAAACACTTTTCAGAAATTAGTCAAATAGCCAATTGTAAATAGTTCGGTTGTAGGTTAATTATTCGTTTTTTTAATGTTATTTAAACTTTTTGATACGAAAATGATTTGTATTGTTTCCTGTGATGGTTTTAGTGTGATGGTGAAAGTGTTCATTGGCGTTATAAAGGTAATTTAATTCAATTATATTGAAACTGGCGCGAAAACTACGCCGAGTTTGTGCATTTCTTAAATTCGTGGTAAATCACAAGAGGCATTTTATCGGTTCAGTTTACTTAACTACGGTATTCGATTTCTAAATGCTCCCATTCATATAGGTTATTAAACAGTCGTGTTACATAATATGCTTTTCAAGGGACACTTGTGTATTAGAATGTTTGGATTAATTCTTATTATTTCAATGAGTTTGTGGTCCTTTCAAAAGGCATGCTATTACTTGTAATTAAAATTACTTGTAAAAACTTAACCTTAATGTATTTATATCAATTTCTGTCCGCAATTTTGGTTAACTGCGCAGTCAAACACGGGAGCATAGTAGCTATCGTTGTGCTCGTGTAATGCCGGGTATTAAAAGTGCTCAGTAGTTAGTGCATTAAAAAGTTACGGTTGCATGACCATGCTGCAAGCTATCTATATTTGTATTACCTAATCCTAATATTGTACAGATTGTGTGGTAGGTCTGCCGCCGGCCGCGCCGTAAATTCGATTTCGTCGTTCTTAGTATTTTTTTTTCTTTCTAAATAAATATGTATTAAAATAATTAAAACTAAAATAATATTGGGCTTGCCCTACTCCAAAACCCTAGGCACGCCACTGAAAATACCCTAAGATTTATTCTTACCTTGACCCTCCAATTCGGGCTTAACCTCATCCTTAAGACAGGACAACATGTCAGTCTTTTCGTCCATTTCTGAAGCTATGCTGATAGGGTCATTGGCTACTAACTTGAGTCGAGGGGGACGTGACACATCAGTCAGTAAGAATTCATGGAGGTTCTGAAAAGAATAATAATATTACACAAGTTGTGGTGAAATAAATAAATCAATACACTCAAAAGTCACATACATAGTCCTGACCCCATTAAGATCAATTTAGTCTTGTGTCGTGAGTATCAGAAACTACGAGAGACTTCGGTCTCACAAACACCCAGACCCGAGACAAATGTCTGTGAGTCTCACAAACATTTGTGTCGGGGATCGAAGCCGCGGCTTTTCGTTTCACAGCCGGCGTCTAACCAACCAGATACGGAGGCTGTCATGTCTGTTATGTGTAGCTATTCAAAGCATGCACTTAACCGATGAAGGAAATCATTGTAAAAAAACACCAACCATAAGAATTTCATTTTTTCATTATGACAGCCCTGCGTCACAGTTCGATCCCACACCGAGACAAATGTTTGTGATGCCCACAAATATTTGCCTCAGGTCTGGATGTTTGTGACACCAAAGTCTCGTGTAGTTTTGTGATACACAACACAAGACTGAATCTTCATATGGGGTCAGAACTGTATGTGACTGTTAAGTGTATTTATTTATATTTAATTTCTGTGGCATGTGAAGTCTGCCAACTCACAAGAGCGAAGCTAGGTGGACTATGGCCTAAGCCATATCAATCGAATTTTCGATTAAAGAGGAGTCCTGTACTTCGCAGTGACTGTTCTTAGACTATACTAAGTTTGAAATCAAATAACAATATTGTGATAATAACAGTAAGGTTTCGAAAGTACAAAACATTAAAATTTTTAACCATTATTCCTGAGGAAACCTGCTTACCATTAAGATGTGTTTCTAAAGTGTGTGATTTCCACCAATCCCCTGGTCAGTCTTGTGTTACATTGCCTAAACCCCATCAATAGAATTATAGAGGAGGCCCACACCCTGCCGTGGGACCAGGGGCGGATTAAATGTTGAGAGCGCCCTAGGCAAGCACCTTAAAGACGCCCTTCTAGCAGCCATATTAAAAAAATACTTCGAAGGAACAAGCAATCATCTTATTGAATAGTTGGTGATTGTACTATGATATGAATTACTGAAGAACATCACTTCACACTTTGCTATATTAAAGAAGAAACAGTGTCAGTCACTCTAGATGATTTTGCATAGAAACGAAGATATTCGAAATCACGGGCGCCCCTTCGTAACCTCGCGCCCCTAGGCACGTGCCTAGTATGCCTTGGGGATAATCCGCCACTGTGTCTGATGTATATGAGCTGGATTAACAATTTATATTTCTCACCTCATTAGTATAAGTCTGCAATATCCTATACGAGTCTTGAACCTGTACTCTAAATGATATCGCCTTTTTCAACAAAGCCTCACATTCCCAACACACCACCGGACATGCTAGTGACGTGTTGCATAGCTGTTAACAACAAAAAATAATTATTGAATTTCAATTTACAATATTCTAGGACACATTAACATATAAGGTGTAATATACTTAGCTATATAGATTGGCAAAGGCCTTTTCTTGTGCCGGTAATGAAACTCCATGAATTATGGTGTTGCAGATGGTCATGGGCGGCGGTGATCAATATCATCAGGTAAACCATATGCTCGTTGAAATGAAATGAAATGAAAATATTTATTGAACCCATGAAATGTCATACATTATTTAGATTCAGTCACTTTTTTCCACTACCACCCGGTTCACAAGGCTGTTTTCGCCAGAGAAGAACGGGCAAGAAACTCTAGCATTGCTCTTTTTAAAACAAGTTTACAATACAATAATTATACAGAGGTTGCAGCGCAGTTAAATTCAGAGCAGTTCATAGATAATTTAGAAGAATAATGATGAATAGTGTTATTGGTCAAGTGATTTTGTACGGTTGAGTTAGGTAAGTAAAGTCACCCAGAACGCGGAAACAGTGCACTGCTTCACCAAAGCAATGAATAGTAGTAATAGTTTTAAAGCAATTAAAAGTTATCATTATAAGCAAGTCGAGCAGACCAGTCCACACAAGCAGCACTCGTTCACGAGTATGACGCATGTGCCAGCCATCGGCCTCCTCAACCATGTTACAGGGAAGTGACCGACCCGGCACACGACGCCGCCGCAAGCACAGACGTTTTAGCGAGCATGACTTACTCAAATTGCTTACAACTGCGATGAAATAAAATGAACTAATTATTACATCACATCTATATCAAACAATGCACATCCGGTTAGGGGACTTATATTATGTTATGTTCCCAAGCCTTATTATCCTCTAGGTAATCTGAAATTTTATAGTAAGCTTTATTACACAACTGTCGCTTAACAGTTAGCCCATATACTATATACAAAACAAAACCCTGCTAAACCTCTGGATCAAGCTAACACTATTTCTATGCAAGATTCTTTCAAAATTAAAGAACCTCTATGATCATCAATAAAGTTTATATTTTAACTAATTTATTTGCAAAAGAAGGTATTGGAATCGACAAAACGAGAGGTCGTACGTTCTACAACCGCAACGAGAAGAGTTCGTGGATCACTAGTATTTTTTTCAGGTCTGGGTGTTGTGACCAAAAACTCCTAGTTTCTGATACCCACGACAGAAAATTTGTGTCTCATTCGGGGGGAAGGACAATTTATGTGACTGTTAGATGTATTATATTCAATTATTTAATATAAATTAATGTATAACTTACAGGAATTTCATTTAGCATGTCCAAATAATATTGTTTCATTTTCGCATCGTGTATCACACGAAGAGTTCTACCGAAACACAAACAAGCCATACACAGCACTTCCTGCAGTATTCCATCTTTATTCTCCATCTTAACAAACTACTTTTAACACACTTATTCAAATCAAACATCTCCATAAACTACCATTTTCATGAGGAAAAAATGCCTTTCACTGAAGACAAAAATCGAAAGTTTGAAATTTAATTACTATAAACATGTCTATTTATTAGTAAAAGTAGTATTGTATACATTTTTTTATTTATTCACAGTACTAATATTAAGCCCAATTTTATATAAAATTCAGTAAATATAGCGCATCAATTTCAAACAAGAGCACAGACCACAGACCACGGCTGGTAATCTTCATACTATAAAATTTCGCCTTTTTAATCTATGGGCTCAACTATTGAACATGACAGTTACCCCGCTCCTCTCACCTCTCTCTTCAGCCCTGCGTCGCCATTGTACTGTCGCCATATTTATTTACATTGTCAAAGTTTCAAATGGAACAGTTTACCGGTCATTACAGTTTTGAAGTTGATCGAGTGAAGTTTTGCGTTGATTAAATTCCGTAACTTATCCTCTCAATTTTGAAACTGTAGTGATAATTTGTGCAACATGTTCAACGCGTGCTGTGTTGTGAGTTGTGCAAGTAAACGAAAGGACGTTAATATGTTTAGATTTCCTAATAGGGAGACAGGACTCCAAAAGTGGTTACAGTGCATTAACTGTGATAGATTGCGTAGTTTAAGGTTGGAAGAACTTCGTAAATGCCACGTATGCCAGAAACACTTTGAAAAGAGATTTATTTCACCTACTCCTCGGAGGCCTCGTCTCCGTGTTGGTGCCTACCCGACGTTATTTTCTCAAAGTGAAATTAACAGTGGTATTCCTCGACCTGATCCTCTTGGCCACTTAGGTAAGTGTATATTTAATGCCTTTATTATAACCAATTCAATTACAAAACTCCCATGATTTAAAAATTACTTCATTGGATATCCCCGTAACTCCATAACTCTATTAGTATTCATGGCTTTTAGAAAAAATCTAATTTTAAATTTAAAAGCTCTCCAGGCCATTTTATACCAGTATTGTTTTTAAATAAATATTTTGATTTATTTGCTTGTTTACCTATTTTATTTTGTTTATATAAACTATAATATCGTAGAAAATTTTATTATATAACTCAATTTATTGCAGGAAATCTACTAGAACATAATTATTGTAAGAAAAGTAAGCATTTTGATCATACATATTGTAAGATTGAAGCTGCTAAGAAAAATATTGGCTCGGATATTGGTAAGTAAATAATTAGTATGCCTTATTTTAATATTTTACCATGTTAGAGCATTTTGGAGGTGTATAGAATGTCATAATTGAACAATGAATAGCTTATTTTTAAGAAACTGATTGAATATTTTTTTGAAAATAAGCAAAATGCATCCTACTAGTATTTTATACATGAAAGTGTGTATGGATGGATGGATGTTTGTTATTCTTTTACACAAAAACTACTGAACGGATTTAAATGAAATATTGGATTACTTTTTATTCTGATAATTATTTCCCTTGGGATATAATTGGATATTCAACATTTCAAGTAGATGGCCCTGGTGTCGCTAATAACTGATGGTTGATGTTGCAGTTTTGCACTAAAGCTTTTTACTACAATTAAGTATGTGATGTGAGATACCCATAAATACGCAGGCAAAGCTGCTGGCAGAAGCTAGTATGTAGATAAAATATTGACACTTCGAATAATATTCCTGAGAATTTGTTATAGTATTTTAACAATAATGGATGAGATAACAGATAGTTGGTTTGCTGGTTTATGGCTAGTAATTTTATTGTTAACAAATTATACTTTACCAAAGTGTTCACAATAGAAAACTGTGGATGATTGTTCCCAAAAATATATATACTACTTGTACAATGGCACAGATGGTTGGTTTGCTAGTCATAAACAATTATATTTTACTGAAGTGTACACAATAGAAAAATGTGAATACTTGTTCCCAAAAAATTACTTGAACAATGACACAGATGGTTCGTTTGCTGGTTTATGGCTAGTTGTTAACAATTATGCTTTACTGAAGTGTACACAATTGAATAAGGTTCACCTTATTTGTTGCTTGTTTCCAAAAAAATATATAGAAATCCAAATAGACTAATTTGCAGATTGTTTGACCCTCTTTCATAATTTTAAGGATAAGGATATAAAGGGGCAAACAAACTAGGCAACAGTGAATAAGATTATTAATCTATTTTTCTTTCATTTCAGTGACCTCTACTATGCAATCTGAAAGTAAAGATGTTATAGAAGAAGCATTACCTTCCACTTCTCAAGCAGTTACTTTAAAAGGTAAACTAGTGATTCTACAATAATCATAATAAAATTTACTACTAGATATTATTCACAAAATAAGTTTTGGTCACAACATACTATTTTACTTCAGTATTTCAAAAAAAATTAGTAAACCATAATACCAAAAAAATATTAGTTGTTTTAAGTTTTTCTTTCATATAAATAATTTACCAAATTAGCTATGTTATATAACTTTTTTAATAGTATATAAACTTTTGCTATTTTCAGGTGCAGACAGTCATATGAAAACTCTCATGCCTGTGCGAAAAAGGAAGTTAATTGTTTCTCAGCAATTACTTTCACCAACATATAGCAAACTGTATTCTGAATATCGCAAGTCCCAGAAGCAGTTAAAATATAGTTTAAGAGCATGCAGGGCATTGAAGTTTTCTAAAGAGAAAACTTTTGAAAAGTTAACCAGAAAAATGAATCCATTTGCTAAGAAAATTTTATGGATGCAAATTAAGCAATGCTCTAATAAAGCCAAGGGAAGACGATTTTCTGACGAAGAAAAACTAATTGCATTATCTATTATGAAACAAAGTCCTCGATGCTATAGGTTTTTGCAAAAAATCTTTATTTTACCCTCAAAGACCACCCTCAATAAATTGGTTTTGGGTCTGAATATTGATACTGGAATCAATATCCAAATATTTGAAGCTATCAAAGAAGAGGTAATATTTTGTTACTTATATTTATCACATAATTAATTTGCCTGAATAAAACTTAAGGAATTTCTAAATTTGGCTAAAATGGAATATAATGTCGTATCTTAATGATATTTTATAATATTTGAATAATATTTGATAATTAATAATATTTGATTTCAGGTTAAAACATGGACAGAAAACAAAAAATATTGTTCTCTTATCTTTGACGAGATAGCACTTGAAACCGCTATAACATATGATAGGAGAAATGACAGCATAATAGGGTTGGTGGATACACTAGAGAAGAAAAATGAATTTGCAGATCATGCTCTGGTATTCCTGTTACGAGGCTCAATACATAAATGGCTTCAGCCGTTAGCATTTTATTTCTGCAAAGGAGCAGCATCTGCAACTGAAATAAAAGTCATTATTTCAAAAATGATCACAGCCATCAGCCATACGGGTCTGTTGCCAGTGGCTCTTGTATGTGACCAGGGAACAGCATTTCAATCTGCTTTAAGGAGTCTACAAGAAGACACACGTAAAGAACAGTTAATCACAGGCAAAAAAATTGGTGAGTAAATATTACCTTATTTTAAGGGGGTGAGGGTAAATCTTGTATAGAAGTAAAACTACTTAATAACTGGAATCGAATACATGCTATGAAGAACAATTTCCATTTTTGTATTCAAACATACCTATGCACGAAAAAAAACTTATTGAAGAAACATAAGAATTTTCATTTTCAACATAAGAAGAAGAAACATATAGCAATAGGAAATTAAACAGAATAACTTTATTTTCAGATGATTTTATAGCACTTAATGGGCATAAATTAAGTGTGATATATGATCCACCCCACCTCATAAAGGGGTTAAGAAATAATTTTCTATTAAAGGATATCAAAATTAATGGCAAAATATCAAAGTGGGATGATATTGTAGCAGTATACAAAACGGACTGCAATCATGCGCAGATGCGACTGCTGCACAAATTAAATGATGAACATGTCATTCCAGAAAAAATTAAGAAAATGAAGGTATTTTATCATTATATGTAGTCTATCTCATTGTAGAATTTAAACATTGATCAAAATAAATTAGTTACTTTTTTTTCTTTGCAGGTAAAAAATTGTGTAAGAGTTTTTAGCAAGACAGTTGCAGCTACTTTGTCTTACTCCGCCCAATTTTGTAAGTTTTGTTAGTTAACTATTTTAACACTCTGTTTAATGTAATTATAAAATATGAATCATATATATTTTTGTTGTAGCAAAATTTGCTGATGGAACGCCAGTGAGCCCAACACTTCTTAATACCGCTGAAACAGTATCGTTCTTTGACGACCTCTTTGACTCTTGCAATGGGACAAATATTAGTGATAAAAATAAAAAGCCTTTAAGGCAAGCTTTAACAGGGACTTCGGACCACTTAAAATTTTGGAACAAAGCGATTAAAAATCTACAAAATATAAAATTTGTTGAAAATAAAACGAGCAAAGAGAAAAGTGTGCCCACATTAAAAAATTGGGTCACAACAATAGAAAGTTATAAGAGGTTGTGGAATTTTTTTAAAAGTAAAGGAATTAAAGTAATGCGGCCTAGATATTTTAATTCTGACCCAATCGAAAATTTCTTTGGTCAAGTGCGAGCCTATAATTCACGAAATATAAATCCTAATTGTGCAACTTTTAAACACACCTTTAAGTCATTGTTAATCACTAGATTCATCAAATTCCATACTGAGAGTTACAATTGTGAAGAGGATTCAGGTGAGCAGTTGATAATATTAAAGAATCTTTTCACATACAATAAAAATAATCTTGAATCTTCACCTGAATCCTCCAATGTAGGTTTTGTAAATCTAGAAAATGTTCCTACAACAGTAGCACAAGAACGTCTTCATGTTCACTCACGTGCATACACTGCTGGGTGGGTCGTAAGTAAAATATTAATAAAAATTAATTGCAAGCAATGTAAGATGAATTTAATTGAAAAAGATACTAGTTCAATTTCTACCATTCATAATTATATATCGATTAGAGAATACAAAAGTGTACGAGAAAGAAAATTGGCCTACCCATCAGAGCAGGCCGTGAGATGTTTTGGTGATATAATTCGGGAAGCAAATGAATACTTGGAAAATCAACCTGAAAAAAAATGTATACTTAAAGAAATTAAAAAACATATTTTATCCAAGTATTCATTTGACTTCCTTGATTGCAATGTACACAGGAATGTCGTTCTGGGATATTTTCTAGATGTATCTTTGAGATTAACAATGAATAATTGGTGCAATATAATAAATAAGATATTAAAGGGCACAGATATTGTTAGATTAAAAAATAAAAATTTGCCACCAATGCAAAAAAAAGCCGTCAATAGGTATTATAAGAAAAATAAAGTGAAGAAGTAATTAATAAATGTATTTTCATTTTACTACCCAATTTTCCTAAAAACAAATTAAATTATTAATAACAACCAAGGTATAGAGCGACAAGATGGCTTAAAAGACATATATCCCGAGCCAGAAATTGAGCATTGTAGGCAAAATTAGGAGGAGCCAATGCAGGAGCGATATGCGAAAATTAAAAAAAAAAAATCTGTCATGTTCTATAGTTGAGGTTCTCGGAGAAGAAATTTTATCTATGGGACATAACCATCTGTAGTACTAAGTAATCTGTGCCACAGACTAAGGAGTAAACAAAACAAATCGCCGCCATTTTTAAAACAGTGACGTGCCTCGCGATTGTTGGAATGATTTTCGTTTGACATTATCGGTTTTTAGTCTGTACCAAATTGCTGTCAGTTGAGTTGCCATCATCAACTTTCTTTTTTATTTCATTATTCTAAAATAGGTTTGTGAATTCATTTTGTAATAATTTAATTCGTATTAAATAAACCCGTTTTTAATTAACATAAGAAGGTGGGTTGATAGACTCATTTTTAATTCATCATATATGGTTATTACGGAAATTTTCCTAATAGCAACACCGGGTAAAGCAGCCATTTTTTGGTGTCGTGTTGAGTTGAACGTTCTTTACCAAAATTCGTCTATTTTACATGGGAGTATTACTTCTTGTTGTGATTTGAAAAGTAATCATAACAATATTGTTTCGGTAAATTTATTAACAGAAATGGAGCAAGACGTGGATAATAACTATACAGTGTGCTGCACTTGTCTAAGTAGCGACCGTAATCTGTTTTCAATAAGTAATTTAACACATGTATATCAAATTTTTCGTTTGATTATGCACGACTACACGGGCGATAGGGTGAGTGCGAAACTTTTAAATTCTTTTGAACTTTTCAATTAATTGTTGTACCGGAAGCGGAATTGGTTTTTTGTTACGTAAATAGGTCAATTGACTTCATTTTTCTGTTGTTACATAGTATGGATGTATTTAATATTTGATTGAGTTTTTTATGCAAATGTTTGTAATTAAATAGTTGTGATCGGCATAATTGTTTGCTTTTAATGACCTTGATTCTTAATGACACTTTACTGAATTGTCCTTGAACTTGAAAATCGAAACTTACTTGAAAGTTATTAACAAAATGCTTTGAAGCAATTTTAATTAAAGTTTGTCTGCCGAATCTAATTTAAGGTTTTAAAAATGCCTTTTAATTAAGTACTGAAGTTATTTTATGGATAACATGGTTTTACATGCGAAAAAGGTAAAGCTCTTTAATATCTGGCCGATTTTACCAACCGCAGTTTTATATTTTTTTATAAAACTATTTTTGGGGATATGAAGTCAGGTGGGATTAGTAAATTATTTACATAATTTATTCCCAAAATTAGTACGTGTAAGTGTTAAAGCTTGCGTGCAAATATTTATCCCGGTGAGGGAATCAAACCTGCTATCTCAATAGAACAGTCGCTTCCTCGCCTACTGACTTGCTTGATGTTTGTTTACGTTTATTAATTTGATATTTCCTTACAAGACTATATGGCAGAGTATATAATTTGTTCGACGAATATTTTCCCGGCATTGAATAATATTCGGAACGTTCCAAATCTATACACTTATAGGGATAGAAAATTCGACATAAAGCTTATTTCATATAAAGTTAATCACGCAAGCGAAGTTTGCGGGCAGAAGCTAGTAATGCATACTGTATTATGTGTATAAATATTTCATTGGACTAGTAAATCCTTCCTTCTATTCTAGCTAGGTGAAACTCTATCAGAGCTGGAACAGCTAGTGTGCTGGGAGTGTCTGGCGCTGATGAAGAGGTTCGTCAAGTTCAAATGGCAGGTCCACAACGCCCAAGATCATTTGCGGGTACTGGCGCTAAGCAGGACCCAGGAGGTCGGTTACATTTGCCAATTTTTATTACAAATGGCGAGTCGAGCATGCCATTCGTCTGATTGTATGCTATACGACCGCTCATGGACTGTAGGAAACCTAACACCATGAAGTACAAAGCAATACTTAGCATTTCACAAGGCTCGCCATCCTGAGACATAAGGTGTTAAGTGTCATTATGTCCAGGAGTTGCTCTGACTACAAAAACCGGAACACAATGTATTGTTTCAGACTCTAGACCACTCATACATGTCCCAATCTTTATCTTCGTTAGAAGTGGAGACTAAGAACGACTACGATAAGATATTCTTCGACTTTTCGTTCGGTGTGGACGACTGTCAGCAGTACATAGCGATAACTACGTCACGGAACGTTAAGAACGAGCAGTATGACGTCATACAGTCAGTAAGAGATAATATTGACTTGGATATTGATGGACATATGTTGGAAGGTAAGATTATTATTGATTAATTGTTTGACAGCTTCCGTGGCGCAGTTGGTTAGTTAGTGAAACAAGAGGCCACGGGTTCGATCCCCGCACCGAGACAAATGTTTGTGAAGCCCACAAGCATATGTCTCGGGTCTGGGTGTTTGTGAGACCGATAAGTCTCTCGTACTTCTAATACCTGCGACACAAGACTAAATTGATCTTAATGTGGGGTCAAGACTGTGTATGTGACTTTTTGGGTGTATTTATAATTTATTTATTTATATAGACTGTCTATGCTACATTGACGAGAGCTAATGAAATTTTTCTTTCCAGTTCCAGAGATAGTGTTGGAGAATCCAGTCACTGGAATGATGTCTCATATCGTAGTGGGCACTGATTCTTTAGTGTCTTCTACTAATACTTTCTCACAATCGATTAAAGGAGAAAATATGCCGCACTTGACCATCGAGTAAGTGTTTCATTTATTTAACCAACTAGGCAACCATGGTGGACTACCCCTCAAGGGTACTCTTTACTGGTGGTAGGTATCTCATATGTGAGAGGCCGCTTGGGTAGGTACCACCGCAATGTCTATTTCTCCAACAAACAGCAGTGTTGTGTTCCGGTTTAAAGGACATTGTAGCCAGAGTAACTACTGGACATAATGAGACTTAACATCTTATGTCTCAGGCGAGCGCAGTGGAATGCCAGGCACTGCTTTATAGTTCATAATGTTTGGTCTTTCTACTGTCTATGAGCGGTCGTATCGCTTACCATCGTCGTATCGCTTCAAGATTTTTGTCCCTCGATGAAACCTACTTTTTTGTGTAGGGAAAAATATAATTTTTCAGTAAAAATCAACATAATTGCGATCCAGGTCCGGAGTTCTTGGAGAAATGAACTTGAAGTCCAGTCACTCTCGTAGCCCCATTTGTAGTAATGGCTGACGTAGCGTAAAACGTGATCATAATCACTTTATTTTATAAAAACCTGTCGCCCGGGATAAAACAAGAAAACGTCTAAGTACAAACCATAAAAAAATGCTATAATGAATTTTAAGCAGTATCGGTATCGGGGTCTACGAGATTTTTTATCTGATACCATGAATAGGCATTCTCCTTTGGGCCTCTAGCAATTTCACTCACCGAAACACGACAGGATCAATCTATATAAAAGACTGACAATGAAGTTTGATCAATCAAAACTGTAAACGTTCCCTCAGGCCCTTGACATCCGACAAAGCTGAGGCGGTCATAGTGCAAAAAGCTAAATGCAAACAAGAGAGAGAAGAAAAAACTACATTTATCACCGAATACATTAATGCGACTGACATACTAGCTTGCAGGTGAGTTGGCTTGACATTATTGACTCTTTTGACATTATATTGCTTCAGTTTTTATTGACAGAAATATTGAGTAATTTTTATTGACATCGATATTGACTCAGGTTTTCTTAACAAAATTTAGCTTGTAGTTATTTGTGTCCGCTAGGTTAGCGATCAATCCGCTTGCCGAGTGTGGCGAATGTCGGCAAAAAACCCCTATATATTTCCTTGGAGGAGGTTTATGTTCAATAGTGGACTTGCTGTGACTTGTGTGTATGTATGACAGTGATTACACTGGTGCAGTGTAATCACTGTCATACATATATAAACGTCACGCCTGTATCCCTTAGGGGTAGGCAGTGACTAAGGATCTCCACTTTGCTCGATCCTGACATACTACTTTCGCTTCATCTGCTTTCATCAATCTTTTCATGCATTCACGTCGATTCAGGGTACTTTTCACCTAGCCTTTCGTAAGAAAAATTTCGAAAAGCTGCTCCATTGGTTTATTTCTTCCTAACATTATAAATGCGAAAGTTTGTATGTGTGGATTTTTGTTAGTCTTTTACGCAAAAATGGCTGGACCGATTGTGATGAATTTTGAAATAGGGGTAGCTGACACCCTGGATTAACGCATAAGCTTTTTACCTCTTTTTACCTCGAAAAATAAAGTGTTCTCATGGGATGAGTAAGGAATTAAAAATAATATAAAGGCTGTGCATTGTGAGGTCGGTTTCGTTAAACTTGCACCAAATTTCATATTGGGACGGTAATAAAGTCAAATGTGGGTTACACAATTAGCAGCTCTGTCAACCCCTTCAATAAATAAAATGTTGTGAATAGCGCAGGAACGGTGGCGAAGAAGAAGAATGTACCGCGACAGAAATCCAAAGAGGACGTGAAGTCGGGCTTCATTACGGAATACATGAACGAGACTGACATGCTCGCTTGTAGGTGAGTGATGTCAATATGGCTTGATTCAGTTTTTATTGACAAACACAAAAGTCATTTATAATGTGCATTATACACACACAAAATAAAATAAAATAAATTTAGTTCAAATAACACGTCGTTACAGGGAGGAGGCTAAACAAAAAGTGCAGTACGCGAGCTCTGTGTATAAATGCGAGCTCTGTATAATTGGATTCTACACGCAACAACAAGTCGAGGACCATTTCCTGTCGGAGCATAAGACGGTAAGATCATTGTGATCCTACCCAACCTTACCACGACACCTTATTTTCGACTACCGTATTAAAAAAAACATTTAACCCCATCTTCCCCTATTCCCTATAATAAATACACCCAACAGTTTTTTTTTTTTATTATTCCGCGGGGAAATTCCCTTTACGGACCATCCCACCCCCGGAGGGGCGAGGGTGTGTCGGACTCACCGGCGCCTTCCGACCCAGCGAGATGGATGCCGCCCGTAGACGTGCCGGGCGGTTGCTGGGCCAGGTCCCTACCATCCTATGCGCCGAAATACCGACTAAAAACCCCGCGATGGTCATCATCGGTGCGCCTTGGAGACGGCCCCGGGATACTGTTGATACAGAACGCGTCGGGACCGCCTCTATGCGCACTGCCGCTGAAACGGCGCGACATTAGACGCGTGTTGCGTCACGTCTCGGGGGCCGCCAAGGTAGGGACGGCGGCCCCACGTGGCCTCTCCGGCGCCGGGTTAGGTGACATCCCGGTACCGAACGAGGCGAGCAGGGCTGATCTCCTAAAAGTCCTGGCCGACGCTGTCACCAACGTGTCGTCCGCATAGCAGACGACAGCAACGCCCCGAAGGTTGGTACCACGGAGCACTCAATCATAGCCGATGTTCCACAGGAGCGGGCCGAGAACCGACCCCTGCGGAACACTGCACGACACCGCTCTGCGGTGCTACCCGTTGGCGCCCGGATACACCACGCACCTGTCAGACAAGAGATAGGGCGGCACCTCGTGGTACCACAGTGCTTCTTCGATGCAGGCCCAGGCATGGTGTTGAACGCGTTGGCGATGTCGAGAGACACTGCCACCACGACCCTACCCTGGGACACCGCACGCTACGCTTATGCCTTGACCCGCAGAATCGCGTGAACCGTTGACCGGCCCCGCCAGAACCTGAACTGGCAGTCAGCCAAGTCCGGGCCCGTACCCTCCAAATGCTCGACGAGGCGCGCGTGGACTACGCGCTCGAAGAGCTTGCACACCTCGTCGAGCAACACGATGGGCCGGTAGGCTGACGGCGAGTCGCCCCTCCTTCCGGAGCAGGACAAGCTTGCCCGTCTTCCACCGCGACGGGAAGACGCCCTGCTCTAGCCACGCGGAGAAAAGGCCGCGGAGCCTCGTACCCAGTGACTCGACGGTTAGCACCCAGACACGACCGGGCACCCCGTCGAGCCCCGGGGCCGAGTTCTTGCTCCGCAGCTGAAGCACTGCCGCCTCCAGTTCTTGCGGCGAAACCTCCGGGATATCCCTAACCGAAACCAGCGACGATGGCGCCGTTGGACGTGGCGCCATCGGTGGAAAAGTGAACTCCCCGGTGGCCGGAAACAAGGCCGCGACGACGTCTTGGACCAGATCGGTCCGGAGACTGCGTCAGAGGAGGCGCCCATGGGCGGAGTTTCCTCAACGCCGCACGGTACGGACGCCCCCATGGATCTCTGTCAAGAGACCTCCGGAACTCCACGTTCGCTGCGGCCTTCGCTTGCGCGATGGCCACCCGCAGCGCTCTCTTCGCCTCTCTGTGGAGGCCCAGAAGAAGCCGCTCCTGTTCGTCGTCGCCGGGTCTACGGGTCTGACAACTACGGTGCCTGGCGAGTCGGCGGCGCGCGACCATGCTGGCCGCGCGCAGCTCTGTGAGCTTGGCCGACCACCAGTACACCAACAGTCACATACATAGTTCTGACCCCACACTAAGATTGAATCTTGTGTCGTGGGTATCAGAAACTACGAGAGACTTTTCGGTCTCACAAACACCCAGACACGAGAGCAAAATACCTGTGGCTGTCACAATTATTATTTATTTCTATTCCGAACTAAGAATATAAATGCAAAACGAAACATTCACCTTTAACTTTACCGAAATGAAAGACAAGTGTATTTGAGGTATATTTATATTGTTTACAGAAACCTGGTCACTTGGCTTGCAAAATATGTTATGTGTATGTGGAAGAATCGAAAATGAACGCCCATGTAGATCAACATCATTTTAGGTAAGCATTCTTCTAAATACTTAAACTCACGCCTTTTTCCCAGAAGGGGAAGGCAGAGGCTAAGGACATCTACGTTTCTCCTTGTGTGTTCCGTCCCAGGGTGTAATGGGAGCGAGCCTATCGCCATATCGGGCACAAATTCCTGACGCCGGGCTGATAATGAATAGAAAATCCAATATCACTTTGCACGACCCGTTGTACAACTACGCTACCGAGGAAGTCACAAAATGTTATTTATTTTTACAGTTTATTTTTAGTAATCATGTTTTTTTCTATAATAGGTACGTGTGCAAAATGTGCGGGTACGTGGACTACAGCATGAGGTTAATACAGATGCACGTCAAAAACCATCTTAGTAAACAGATACCGAGCAACGTCATCAAGATTGGAGACGCCGGACCCACCGCTGCAAAGGTACCTACTAAACCATACAGGAATATGGAAATAAAACTATTTTTTATGGATTTTATCGCGATTTGGTTTAATTTTTAATTTTTGAAATTATACTTCTTTTGGCGCGATGGAGAAAAATTATGAGAGTGAATTTTTACGATGCGCGCGCACACCGACACCTGAATTCTACATCGTGAAGTTAGTTCTAGGTGGCATGAAAATCGATAACTATATTCAAGTTGTATATTCTAGTATTTTTATATTCAGAACACGTGTTTCGTAACTGTGTGAATAAATAAATATTATTTTGGTGTTTTTATTTAATTATATTTTGAAGTGAATCTTCTTCATACAAAACGTTAATTGGTTTCGCAACTGTCAAACATTTCATGTTCATACCGTCAATACAGTAAACTCTTCCCCCAAATTAAAGAACGTATTTAAATAAAGGTTTTGAATCGACAACATATTATATCTACAATATTCGAATAAAAGATTTTAAATATGTAGAATAATGTCATTAATGAAAAAGGATTGACATTTAAATTGGCTGTCAAATGTTTATGCGTGTGTTCAGAAATGTATAGTGTGTAAACTTCTTTTTAAAATCGGAAATCACTTTTATCACATTTTTTTACAATGTCCTATCCTTCATCGCCATTATACGAGTATAATTTAAAAAATCACATAATATCATAATCCCCGGAACTACTGAACGATTTTAAAAATTCTTTCACCGTTAAAAAGATATAACATCCCTGAGTGTCATAGGCTATATATTTTCCAAAGCGGTTGAAAAAGGGTTGGAATGTTGTATAGATAAACAGAACCAGTTAAGTTATTTCTATGAAAAATTATATTTCGTCTATAATATAATGATGTATTGTGCCCAGGCTAGGAAGAGAAAAGACAAGGACAATATAAAGGGATCTCCTCCGAAACCGGGCGACTTGAGGAAGCTGCTGTCCAAGACGACCATAGAAGGATACCAATGTCTCGAATGCGACATGTTTTTCAAGTAAGCACCTTGAAATATATTACTGTAAGGGCCTCGTTCACCATCTTCAAGTAAACCGTTGATTAGTTATTTTTTTATTAACGTTAATTGCCAAGTAAAAGTGCCAAGTATCTTCCTTCGATTTCACAAGCGAAAATAACGCACCGAGGAAGCTGGTTAAGTAAATGATATATTTACGAATGATATTAAGAAATAAACCCGTCTATCCGCAATCAGTAGTGCTATGTTATTTGCAGAAATTCCCGGGCTCGGAAGAACCACGTGGCTCGATGCCACAGAGAAGGGTTGCAATGCGATCACTGTAAGAAAAGATTTGTAAATAGGACTACACTCGCCACGCATTTAAGGTAAGATAAAATATCTGCCATTGAATATAAAAATTCTCTGAACATTTAAATAAAAAAATAAAACAAAAATACACCCAACAGTCACAACATAGTCCTGACCCCTCACTAAGATCAAGTCCTGTGTCGTGTATCAGAAACTACGAGAGACTTCGCTCTCACAAACAGACCCGAAACAAATACTTGTGGTTCACACAAACATTTGCCTCGGTGCGAGGATCGTAGTGGCCTCTCGTTTCACAGTCGGCATCTATCCAACTGCGCCACGGAGACTTTTTAACTGTTAATTTAATGGCTCGGTGGCGGTTGTACTACGGTACGACTACAAAGCTGAGGTCTCCGGTTCGAATCCCGGGTCGGGCAAAGTGATATTGGGTTTTACTGTTCATTATCAGCCCGGAGTCAGGAATAAGTGCCCGATATGGCTATAGACTCACCCCCTATCACATCATGGGATGGAATATACATGGCGAAATGTGGGTGTCCTTGTGGCGCCTCTGCCTACCCTTCCTGGGATAAAGGCGTGAGTTTATGTATGTAATTTTATTCTCAGACTCCACGAAGGCCCGTTACCTCGGGAGGAGTGTCCGATATGTCACAAGATGGTTCGCGTCATACAACTGAAGTATCACATACGAAGACACCAGAACAAAAGCCGATACGAGTGCAGTGAATGTAACAAAGTGTTCTCGCATCTAGCGACTTATAAGGCTCATCTGAAGTACTCCAGGGCGCATGCGTCGGATCAGGTGTTCAAGTAAGTATATAATATGTACATAGATATACCCAGAGTTGTGTAATTTTCAGTGAAAATAAGAAAAAGTAAGAACAGTGTGAGACGAGCATGCCATTCGCATGATGGTGAGCGATACGACTGCTCATGGACAGTAGAAAACCAAACAAAACCATGAATTACAAAGCAATGCTTGGCTTTCCACTGCGCTCGCGAACCTGAGATATAAGATGTTAAGTTTCATTATGTCCAGTAGTTACAATGTCCTTCAAACCGGAACACAATAGTGCATTTACACTGCTGTTTGTTGGAGAAATAGACATTGCGGTGGTACCTACCCAGGCAGCCTCTCACATATGAGGGACCTACCAGCAGTGTCTTTATATTTTGTTGTCTTTGTATAATATCCTACCAACATTTTCGCTAAAATCTATTTCACCTCATAAATCTATTGGACGGTTATATAAGTTTCAACAGCTGTAGAATTGAAGTCCTGAGCTGGAATCCCATGACAATTTATGAAATATTAAATATCATTTTTGTCTCCAGATTTCCGTGTCCGATGTGCAACAAGGGTTATCCCACAAAAGAGGCGATGCAAGACCATTTCAACTACCAACATCTAGGAAAGACGTCCCATAAATGTCCAGTTTGTGAAAAGGTACGTTAATTTTTCATTCCATAATCCAAAGAAGAATAACCATTTTACTATGAAACTTGGTATTGGTGCGAAGATTTTTGTCCCTCGATGAAACCTACTTTTTTGTGTAGAGAAAAATATATATTTTCAATAAAAATAAATATAACTGCGCCCCAGGCCCGGAGTTCTTGGAGAAATGAATTTGAAGTCCAGTCACTCTGGTAGCCCCATTTGTAGTAATGGCTGACGTATCGTAAAATTTGTTGATAATTACTTTATTTTATAAAAATCCCGTTTTTCTGTTTTATATAAAACATGGATAACACAGAAAAACGTTTAAGGACGAACCATAAAAAAAATGCTATAATGAATTTTAAGCAGTATCGTTACAAGGCTCATCGACCCCGATAACGATACTACTTACCGATACCATGAATGGTAATTCTCCTTTATTTGAGATTTGTGTAAAATCACTTTATTATTCAGGAGAATGATTTGAAAAAAAAAAATAACTATCTGCCTACCTAATATGGACCTTTTTAAAAAATTGGACCGAATACGTCATTTATTAATTTAAAAAAATACATAAAACCCGACTTAAATTCTCCGCAAGCCTTAATATCAAATTAATCTATAATAGTATTTCTAATTTCTTTAGCCCATAGCGTCTCGAGCCAACGTTGAGAAACACATGATGCGAGTACATAGAGAGAAGAAAGAAAAGCCGAGGAACCACGTGTGCCAGATGTGCGGGAAGGGGTTCACTGTGAGTATATCTATATATATCATTCAATGATTCGTTCACCGTCAGTTAATCTCTTTTGATATATCACTTTCATTCTTTCTTTATCAGACTGTCAATATACTTATACTCTGTGCAAAGTGATAACTGCGTGTATTGTTTTAGATGTTTCATGCAAAATCATTTATATTTAAATAATTTCGAATTGATTTGTTAGCGTAAGGATTTATATTTATTTATAACCTATGTCCTCAATAAAAGTTTTTGATTTGATTTTATTTGATTTGATAATCTAAAAATATTGATAATAATATCTGTATTTCAGAAACTATAAAAAATGATATACTAGTATAAATATCAGTTTTATAACCGCTAAGCTTTGTTATGTGTTCTATAAAATGGCGCAGTCGCGAATATAATAATATAAATATTTTATTCGGACACATAAAGTCTAATTTAAATTATGAACTAAAACTTCTTTACGCACGCTCGACTTGGGGAGTAAGCTGGTGAATGCGTGGCGGGAGCATCACGAAAAATGTGACCAGGCGAGGCAAACGGAAGTTCAGAGGGAGATATAAGTTAGCGAAGATAGAAAGAGAGATAGTTACGTTTCATATATTACTGTAGGGGCAAGAGAGAAAGGTGCGAGCACATTTTTTTTTAGTTAACGGTTCGTTTGCTTTCAAATTCGATATCTGAGGAACCCTCCGCCCCGTGAATCTAAATTGATGGTCAGAATTGAAAAAAGTGGCCGCCATTTTAAACTTTTTAGTTATTTACTCAAAATCTCGAAAAGATTTGAAATAAAAAGGAAGAGGAGACGAAGATTATAGGAAACACTGTATAGGTTTATATTATATCTGATTCTCTCGTAGGCTAAGTCCAATTTTATGAACGTTTGTCTCTTATTGGTGCCGCCTTTTTAAAATCTTTATTTATCTTACTATCTCGTAGGTTACTTTCCCAGAGTTTCACTTATGCCGTGTGTGAATTGCACACATACACAAACACATTTTTTTCTCATGTTTTTAAATTTTAATTGTGTCCTTCGTGTTAATTGTATTTCTTCTAATTTCCTATTTAATCGTAATCGTATACCATCCATATCTGGATATTAAATTTTTAATCATTTATTACATTTTAATTCCAGGATAAAAAGACCCTTACCCAGCACGAGGTGATACACTCCCGGGACCGTCCCTTATCTTGTGACATATGCCACCAAACGTTCAAGCAGAAAGCGTCCCTACACACCCACAGGAAGAGGGTTCACAAGGTGTTTCCGGAGAAACGCGTGGTTCAGTACATGGATAATGGCGAGGTTGCGCAATAATTGGTTATTTGTGGTCTTATACGAGGGTTGGAATTTGGCCATAGGCCGTAAGTGAAGTTGGCCGACTTTGGCCATTTTTGGGTGTAGTTTGGGCAATTAAAATCCGCACAATAGCTTTTTCTGGCTTTAAGTAATCACAATTTGGCTGACATTTGACAATACCGGAAATATCCAGATTGCGACCGAAAACGAAGTCAGGTGGTAGTTTACACACACAATGCAACTAAAAATTTCGCAAACAAGAAAGAACATATTTTAGCAATTTTTAAAATATCATCGTGTTTGGGTTGTAAATTAATAGTTTCTCCGAAAATAGTAATTTGAACCCTTGCGTGCCATTGCGTCTTTAAAAACAAAAAGGTGTACATTAATATCTTAGAAAGAAATATTTGTTTACCACCCCAATTACGACGATAAGTAAAAAAATACAAAAAATGTCGGTTTTATTTAACCTTGTTTAAGAAGTTCGTACTAAAGCAATTTATTTTACAAAATGTCTGATTAGAACACCATGTTAATTTTAAAAGTGTGATCGTAACATAGGTATATACTAAAGTGCATTATTATTGTATAATGAATATATTTTATCTACGAATAAATGATATTTATTAAAACATTTTAATTATGCGTTTCTTTTCTGTTGCAGAGGATAATAAATAATAATTTTACATGTCCATTAGTGTTATTTACTATACTTTATTAACTTGCCCGGCTAACAAGAAAAACACAGTTACATTAACCCTTAATTACTCGCATGGGGTCAACGTATCTTTGCGTGCCAAAAATTCTATCTTGGCTCGGCCCCAACGCGCTCTTACCAATAGTAGCTTTCGTATTCACACCAAATTTATCATTTTAGTGTCAAACAGGACGTCAAGGGTCAAAAGTGCGTCGCTGCACTCTTAGTGCGTGACCCCGTGCGAGTAATTACTTACTATTCAATGGTAACGTGCCGGATTGACAGTTCGGCCAGATTCTTTCAGAATTTAAAGGACCTTTATGATCATCAATAAAGTTTATATTTTTAATTAATTTATTTGCAAAAGAAGGTATTATTGGAATCGAGAAAACGAAAGATCGTAAGTTCTACAACCGCAACGGGAAGAATTCGTGGCCCATTAGTATTTTTTTCAGGTCTGGGTGTTGTGACCAAAAAGTCTCATCTTTACAGTTTCTGATACCTACGACAGAAGATTAGATCATTCAGGGGGATGGAAAATTTATGTGACTGATGGATGTATTATATTCAATTATTAAATATAACTTAATGTATAACTTACAGGAATTTCATTTAGCGTGTCCAAATAATATTGTTTCATTTTCGCATCGTGTATGACACGAAGAGTTCGGCTGGACTTTAGGATGTTATGGCACGAGTTGAGGGGTAAAAGTGATCAAAGGTATTAGGGATTGGGTCCCTGATTACAACGTTATGATTCTTAATAAAAGGCGACGCGTAGTTTTCGAGAAATTAATAAAAATAGTTTCTAACCTCAAATCACACTATGAGTAAAACGGAACGTTATTATGGGCGAATGACAAACAAATCGATAATACTATGTCAAATATATAGTCTATGGTTTGAAAAAATGGTGAAACGGAACGTAAAAAAATATTAAAATATAATTAATTATACATTTAATAAATAAACATTTTATAAATGCTTTTTGTTTTATTTGTTTTCTAACAACCTAGAAGTTATGTTCCGATGGTAGTTAGTGTACCAACTTTGTGCGTAAAATAGGTCGACTTTGTCCCAAAACCGACTTAGGGCACCCCGACTTCACGTAGTCTTTTGGGTACCAACCCTAGAGTGTTTATAAAAAGCCGAAGGCGCGGAGGGAGAGCAGCCCCCGCCCGCTGTAACGAAGGATAGGCAACCGTGCGAGCCGTAGCGGCTGAGGCTGGTCGCCGGAGGCGACCAACAAGCCGAAGCTGCGGAGGTGAGCATGGGTGCCTATTCTTTGTTACGCAAGGGCGAAGGGGCTGCACTTCCCGCAGCGCCGGAGACGTTGCAGAAGCAAATTTGTTTTGACAACAAGTGTTTTGAGGTTAGGTTACATTCTCAGGAACGTTGCTTCACCTTTTCATGGGAGTGGTACCAGGGGAGATGGGACACTCCCCCCTACCCCCCCTCCCCCTCCCAACCCCCAACTCGTGCCATAGGTTTCTAAAGATTACCCAACTAGGTAATTTAAATGCAAACACTTATTCAAATCAAACTTCTTCTTTCCCTACCATTTGCATTAGGAAAAACTGCCTTTCACTGACGACAAAAATCGAAACTTCGAAATTTAATTACAATAAACATGTCAATTTGTTAGTAAAAATAGTATTGTATACATTTTTTTATTTATTCACAGTACTACACTTAATATTAAGCCCAATTTTATATAAAATTTCAGTAAAAATAGCGCATCAGTTTCAAACAAGAGCAACAAAACAAATCGCCGCCATTTTTATAACAGTGACGTGCCTGATGCCTCCCAATTGATGGAATGATTTTCGTTTGACATTATCGGTTTTTACTCTGTACCAAATTGCTGTCAGTTGAGTTGCCATCATCAACTTTCTTTTTATTATTTTTTTCTAAAATAAGTTTATGAACTCATTTTGTAATAATTTAATTCGTATTAAATAAACCCGTTTTTAATTAACATAAGAAGGTGGGTTGATAGACTCATTTTTAATTCATCATATATGGTTATTACGGTAATTTTCTTAATAGCAACACCGGGTAAAGCAGCCATTTTGTGGTGTCGTGTTGAGTTGAACGTTCTTTACCAAAATTCGTCTATTTTACATGGGAGTATTATTTCTTGTTGTGATTTGAAAAGTTATCATAACAATATTGTTTTGGTAAATTTATTAACAGAAATGGAGCAAGACGTGGATAATAACTATACTACAGTGTGCTGCACTTGTCTAAGTAGCGACCGTAATCTGTTTTCAATAAGTAATTTAACACATGTATATCAAGTTTTTCGTTTGATTATGCACGACTACACGGGCGATAGGGTGAGTGCGAAACTTTTAAATTCTTTTGAACTTTTCAATTAATTGTTTTACCGGAAGCGGAATTGGTTTCTTGTTACGTAAATAGGTCAATTGAGTTCATTTTTCTGTTGTTACATAGTATGGATGAATTTAATATTTGATTGAGTTTTTTTATGCAAATGTTTGGAATTAAATAGGCAACTATCGGCAAATAAATTATTGTTTGCTTTTAATGACCTTGATTTTAATGACACTTCACTGGGTTGTCCTTGAACTTAAAAATCGAAATTAACTTGAAAGTTATTTTCAATATACTTTGAAGCAATTTTAATAGAAGTTTGTCTGCCGAATCTAATTTAGGGTTTAAAAAATACCTTTTAATTAAATACTTAAGTAGTTTTATGGATAACATAGATTAACATATTATTAAATAAATAAATAAATAAAACATCTGAAAAAGCTAAAGTAGCACTTAAATATCTACCCGATTTTGCCAACCGCAGTTTTATATATTTTTTAAAACTATTTTTGGGGATATGAAGTCAGGTGGGATTCGGAAATTACTTACACAATTTATTCCCAAAAATAGTAGGTGTAAGGGATCGAGCTTGCGTGCAAATATTTGTCCCGTGACGGAATCAAACCTGCTATTCCAACAGAACAGGCGCTTGCTCGTCTACTGACTTGTTTGATGTTTGTTTACGTTTATTAATTTGATATTTCCTTACAAGACTATGGCAGAGGTTATAATTTGTTCGACGAATATTTACCCAGCATTGAATAATATTCCGAAAGTTCCAAATCTATACATCTATACATATTATAATAGATTCGTAACCTGTGTTCGTAACCGATCGATGTCTGTACTCTGTACATGGAAGATAAATGAGAATAACTAAAATAGGGGTCTGTATTAACGTAATAGAACCCAAAACAATTATTTTTTAGAATTTTTGTCGGTTTGTCTGTGCGGTTGTGACTTGTGCGCGATGAACTCAGAAACGGCTTAACGGATTTCGATGAAATTTGGTATGGAGGTATCTGACACCCTGGATTAACACATAGGCTACTGTTTATCCCGACATATATAGCGTTCCGTCATCCGTGGGATGAGGAAGGATTCCGATATATTCGTTACTTTTTTATACTAAAAGGGTTGGGATGGGACTGGATTACATACCTTGAGTGAGAATGAGACGGGACGGCGGGGTATAACGGGACGGGACAGGTTGGAAATAAAGTTAATCACGCAAACGAAGTTTGCGGACAGAAGCTAGTAACGCATAATGTATTATGTATGTAGGTATTTCATTGTGCTGGTAATCTTTCCTTCCAGCTAGGTGAAACTCTATCAGAGCTGGAACAGCTAGTGTGCTGGGAGTGTCTGGCGCTGATGAAGAGGTTCGTCAAGTTCAAATGGCAGGTCCACAACGCCCAGGATCATTTGCGGGTACTGGCGCTGAGCAGGACGCAAGAGGTCGGTTACATTTACCTTTTTTTTTTAATTGAAAATGGCGAGTCGAGCATGCCATTCGTCTGTTATGCGATACGACCGCTCATGGACTGTTGGAAACCAAATACCATGAAGTACAAAGCAATGCTTAGCATTCCACTGCGCTCGCCATTCTGAGACATAAGGTGTTAAGTGTCATTATGTCCAGAAGTTGCTCTGGCTGTAATGTCCTTCAATCCGGAACACAATGTATTGTTTCAGACTCTAGACCACTCATACATGTCCCAATCTTTATCCTCGTTAGAAGTGGAGACTAAGAACGACTACGATAAGATATTCTTCGACTTTTCGTTCGGTGTGGACGACTGTCAGCAGTACATAGCGATAACTACGTCACGGAACGTTAAGAACGAGCAGTATGACGTCATACAGTCAGTAAGAGATAATATTGACTTGGATATTGATGGACATATGTTGGAAGGTAAGATTATTATTGACTATTATTTTAAAAGCTTCCGTGGCGCAGTTGGTTAGTTGGTGAAACAAGAGGCCGCGGGTTCGATCCCCGCACCGAGACAAATGTTTGTGAAGCCCACAAGCATATGTCTCGGGTCTGGGTGTTTGTGAGACCGAAAAGTCGGTCGTACTTCTGATACCTGCGACACAAGACTTAATTGATGTTAATGTGGGGTCAGGACTGTGTATGTGACGAGAGCTAATCATACCAACCCAATGAAATTTTTCTTTCCAGTTCCAGAGATAGTGTTGGAGAATCCAGTGACTGGAATTATGTCTCATATCGTAGTGGGGACTGATTCTTTAGTGTCTTCCACTGATACTTTCTCACAATCGATTAAAGGAGAAAATATGCCGCACTTGACCATCGAGTAAGTGTTTCATTTATTTTAACCAACTAGGCCAGCATGGTGGACTACCCCTCAAGGGTACACTCTAGAGGTGTCTCTACTGGTGGTAAGTCTTAATGAATTTTAAGCAGTATCGCGGCAGGCCCAGAAAAAGATGGCGAGATGAGTTGGACAGGTGGGAAAAAGACTGGCAGGTTCGAGCCCTGAACCGGGACGAATGGAAGGAGGGTAGAGAGGCCTTTGCCCTGCAGTGGGACAGTGGAGGCTGATGTATGTATGAAAGCAGTATCGGTATCGGGTTCAACGATATTTTTTTACTGATGCCATGAATGGGCATTCTTCTTTGGGCCTCCAGCAATTTCACTCACTGAACGAAACACGAAAGGATTAATCTATATAAAAGACTGACAATAAAGTTTGATCAATCAAAACTGTAAACCTTCCCACAGGCCCTTGACATCGGACAAAGCTGAGACGGTCATAGTGCAAAAAGCTAAATGCAAACAAGAGAGAGAAGAAAAAACGACATTTATCACCGAATACATTAATGCGACTGACATACTGGCTTGCAGGTGAGTTGGCTTGACATCATTGACTCTTATTGATTCAGTTTTTATTGACATAAATATTGACTCAGTTTTTCTTAACAAAATTTAGCTCGTAGTTACATATTTGTGTCCGCTAGGTTAGCAATCAATCTGCTTGCCGAGTGTGGCGAGAGTCGGCAAAAATCCCCTTTATATTTCCTTGGGGGAGATTTATGTTCAGCAGTGGACTTGCTTTGGCTGAAGGGAGAAAGAGAGGTGAAAAATAGTTTACCACACAATCGAACATCCTATATCGCTCAAGGAAGCACATTTATGTACGACGTCGTGAAAAGATTATTTCGCACTCTCTCTCTCTCTCTAGCCACAGGAAGTCCACTGCTGAACATAGGCCGCCCCCATACATTGCCACATAGACCTGTTGGAAGCGGCCTGCATCCAGCAACTTCCTGCGACCTTAACCAGGTCGTCCGTCCACCTTGTGAGTGGGCATCCGACACTTCACTGGTTTGTCCTTGATCTCCACTCTAGCACCTTTCGGGCCCAGCGGTCATCGGTTGTACGTGCTATGTGCCCAGCCCACTGCCACTTCAACTTGCTAATCCTAAGGGCTATATCGGTAACCCTTGTTCTCCTACTTCATTTCTGATTCGATCTCGTAGGGAAACACCGACTTCGACTATTTCGCACTGGTGCAGTGTAATCACTGTTACCAACGTATATTTATAAACGTCACGCCTGTATCCCATAGGGGTGGGCAGAGACTACGGATCTCCACTTTGCTCGATCTTGACAAACTACTTTCGCTTCATCTACTTTCATCAATCTTTTCATGCATTCTCGTCGGTTCAGGGTACTTTTAACCTGGTCCTTCGTAACAAAAATTTCGAAAAACTGCTCTACTGATTTAATCCTTGCTAATATTGTAAACGCGAAAGTTTGTATGTATGGATTTTTGTTAGTCTATCACGCAAAAAGGGCTGGACCGATTGTGATGAATTTTGAAATAGAGGTAGCTGACCCCCTGGATTAATACATAAGCTACTTTTTATCCCGAAACATATAGTGTTCCCGTGGGATGAGTAAGGAATTCAATATAAATAATAAATACGTTAAACTTGCCCCAAATTTCATATTGGGACGGAAATAAAGTCAAATGTGGGTTACACAATTAGCAGCTCTGTCAACCCCATCAATAAATAAAACGTTGTGAATAGCGCAGGAACGGTAGCGAAGAAGGATGGACCGCGACAGAAATCCAAAGAGGACGTGAAGTCGGGCTTCATTACGGAATACATGAACGAGACTGACATGCTCGCTTGTAGGTGAGTGCTATCAATATTGCTTGAGTCAGTTTTTATTGACAAATACAAAAGTCATTTACAATGTTCATTATACACATACAAAATAAAATAAATTTAGTTCCAATAACACGTCATTACAGAGAGGAGGCTAAACAAAAAGTGCAGTACGCGAGCTCTGTGTATAAATGCGAGCTCTGCATAATTGGATTCTACACGCAACAACAAGTCGAGGACCATTTCCTGTCGGAGCATAGGACGGTAAGATCATTGTAATTTATATGGAACAGGGACTAATTTACACCTCCCCACCCTTTCCACGACACCTTATTTTCGACTACCGTATCTAATAAAAAAAAAATTTAACCCCGTCTTCCCCTTTTCCCTATAATAAATACACCCAATAGACACATACATAGTTCTCACCCCACACTAAGATTGAGTCTTGGGTCGTGTATCAGAAACTACGAGACTTTTCGGTCTCACAAACACCCAGACCCGAAACAAATACCTGTGGCTGCCACAATTATTATTTATTTATTTCTATTCCGAACTAAGAATATAAATGCTAAACGCAACATTCACCTTTAACTTTCCCGAAATGAAAGACAAGTGTATTTGAGGTATATTTATATTGTTTACAGAAACCTGGTCACTTGGCTTGCAAAATATGTTATGTGTATGTGGAAGAATCGAAAATGGACGCTCATGTAGATCAACATCATTTTAGGTAAGCATTTTTCTACATACTTAAACTCACGCCTTTTTCCCAGAGGGGGTAGGCAGAGGTGTTAAGGACACCTACGTTTCTCCTTGTGTGTTCCATCCCAGGGTGTGATGGGGGCGAGCATCGCCATATCGGGCATAAATTCCTGACGCCTGGCTGATAATGAATAGAAAAATCCAATATCACTGCCCGACCCAGGATTCGAACCCGAGAGCTTTGTAGTCGTACCGTTGTACATCTACGCTACCGAGGGAGTCACAAAATGTTATTTATTTTTACATGTCGCCGTGTTAATATATGTACGAGCACAGAGTGAGGGTGCAGTTGTTTGGAATGATAATGCGAGGAAACCTGCAGATCATAGCGATTTGTAATAATATTTGGAGACTGTCCCGCCCTCACATCCGCCACTGCAACTCCTGTGTCGCAGGATCAACAGTGGCACGCATTTAATGACACTGAGCATTGAAGCTCAGCGAGTCTCCGGGAATGTCTATCTTGTCTTTAACCTGCAATGAAATCAATCACAAAGTTAAATTAATTATTGTAATAATATTTATGGTATGTAAAGTCCTTGCACTAGACCAACGTGGTGGAGTGTACTAACCCGTCTCAATCGTACTCCCGATTGTGTCGGAGGCCCGTGCCCTGCAGTGGGACCTATATGGGCTAATACAGTACAGTTTATTTTTAGAAATCATGTTTTTTTTCCATAATAGGTACGTGTGCAAAATGTGCGGGTACGTGGAGTACAGCATCAGGTTAATACAGATGCACGTCAAAAACCATCTCAGTAAACAGATACCGAGCAACGTCATCAAGATTGGAGACTCCAGACCCACCGCTGCAAAGGTACTTTACCATACAGGGTTATGGAAATAAAACTTATTTTTATGGATAATGGTTTCTTGCGTTTACGCGAATGTTACACATTGAAATAAAACTATTTTTTACGGATTTTATCACTCGGTGCGGGAGCGTAGCGGCCTCACATTTCACAGCCGACGTACCCAACTGCGCCACGGAGGCTGTCAATAATATAATGACGTATTGTTCCCAGGCTAGGAAGAGAAAAGACAAGGACAATATAAAGGGATCTCCTCCGAAACCAGGAGATTTGAGGAAGCTGCTGTCCAAGACGACCATAGAAGGATACCAATGTCTCGAATGCGACATGTTTTTCAAGTAAGCACCTTGAAATAAATTACTGAAGGCCTCGTTCAGCCACTTCAAGTAAACCGCTGATTAGTTACTTTTTGATTAACGTTAAGTGCCAAGGATCTTTCGTCAATTTCACAAGTGAAAATAACGCACCGAGGAAGCTGGTTAAGTGTATGATATATTTACGAATAATATTAAGAAATAAACCGGTCTATCCGCAATCAGTAGTGCTATGTTATTTGCAGAAATTCCCGGGCTCGGAAGAACCACGTGGCTCGCTGCCACAGAGAAGGGTTGCAATGCGATCACTGTAAGAAAAGATTTGTAAATAGGACTACACTCGCCACGCATTTAAGGTAAGATTGAATGTAAAAATTCTCTGAACATTTAAATAAATAAATAAATAAAACAAAAATACACACAACAGTCACAATATAGTCCTGACCCCACACTAAGATAAAGTCCTGTGTCGTGTATCAGAAAGAGAGACTTTTCGCTCTCATAAAAACCCAGACCCGAAACAAATACCTGTGGATCACACAAGCATTTGCCTCGGTGTAAGTATCGTCGCGGCCTCTCGTGTCACAGCCGGCGTCCAATCTGGTGTCCTGTTGGCGTCTCTGCCTACCCTTTCTGGGATAAAGGCGTGAGTTTATGTATGTATTTTTATTCTCAGACTCCACGAAGGCCCGTTACCTCGGGAGGAGTGTCCGATATGTCACAAGATGGTTCGCGTCATACAACTGAAGTATCACATACGAAGACACCAGAACAAAAGCCGATACGAGTGCAGTGAATGTAACAAAGTGTTCTCGCATCTAGCGACTTATCAGGCGCATCTGAAGTACTTCAGGGCGCATGCGTCGGATCAGGTGTTCAAGTAAGTATATAGGTACATAGATATACCCAGTGTTGTGTAATTTTTAGTAAAAATAAGAAAAAGTAAGTACATAAGAAGTATGCGATATAATTTGTACGAGTGTGAGACGAGCAAGCTATTCTCATAAAAGTGAGTGATACGACCGCTCATGGACAGTAGAAAACCTAAAAACACAATGAATTACAAAGCAATGTATGGCATTCTATTGCGCTCGCCATCCTGAGACATAAGATGTTAAGTCTCATTATGTCCTTCAAACCGGAACACAATAGTGCATTTACACTGCTGTTTGTTGGAGAGATAGACATTGCGGCCCAGGCGGCCTCTCACATATGAGAGACCTACCACCAGTGGCTTTATATCTTTGTATAATATCATACCATCATTTTCGCTAAAATCTATTTCAACTCATAAATCTAGTGGGCGGTTATATGAGTGTCTACAGCTATAACCGCGAATACCAGGACAATTGAATATTTCATACATAAGAAAACAAGAGTGTATTTTTTTATGAAACATTTATTTTTGTCTCCAGGTTTCCATGTCCTATGTGCAACAAGGGTTATCCTACAAAAGAGGCGATGCAAGACCATTTCAACTACCAGCATCTAGGAAAGACGTCCCATAAATGTCCAGTTTGTGAAAAGGTACGTTAATTAGTCCACCCATAATCCAAAATTTATATGAGATTGGTGTATAATCACTTTATTAATTTTGAAGAATGATTTGGCAAAATAAATATCTGCCTACCTAACGACCTTATAAAAAAATAAAGCTCGACTTGACTTAAGTTCTCCGCAAGCCTTAACATCAAATGAAGCTACAATAGTATTTCAAATTTCTTCAGCCCATAGCATCTCGAGCCAACGTTAAAAAACACATGATGCGAGTACATGGAGAGAAGAAAGAAAAGCCGAGGGACCACGTGTGCCAGATGTGCGGGAAGGGGTTCACTGTGAGTATATGTATATCATTCAATCATCCGTTCAGCGTCAGTCCATCACGTTTTACGTATCACTTTCATTCGTTCTTTATCAGTCTGCCAATATATAATCTGTGCAAAGTGATGGCTGCGTGTTGTTTTAGATGTTTCATGCAAAATCATTTACATTTAAATAATTTCGGATTGATTTGTTACCGCAATGATTACCCTAAAATATTAATAACAATATCTGTATTCCAGAAACTATAAAAAATGATTTGTATAAATATCAGATTTATAACCTCTAAGCTTTGTTATGTGTTCTCTAAATTGGCGCAGTCGCGAATATACATACATAAACTCACGCCTTTACCCCCGAAGAGGTAGGCAGAGGCGCCACTAGGACACCCACATTTCGCCTTGCATGTTCCGTCCCACGATGTGATAGGGGGCGAGCCTATCGCCATATCGGGCACAAATTCTCGACACCGGGCTGATAATGACTAGAAAAACCCAATATCACTTTGCCCGACCCGGAACTCGAACCCGAGACCTCAGCTTTGTACCCGTACCGTAATACAACTACGCCACCGAGGCAGTCAATAAAATAAATACTTTATTCGGACACATATAACGCGTCGGAAATATCTGTGAACCTAGCTGGAATGCGGTTCACATTTCATTTTTTTGTGTTCGCCTATCTACTATGTTATTTTTCATTAAAAATGTTTTGAGATGGATGCGAATTCTATTTTTTAGTCGTTTTTATATTTTAATTCAATTTGTTTAACCTATATTTTGAATTTGCTGAACTTATGTTCCAATGACATCAATTATACAGGTCCACAGATATTTCCGACATGTAATAAACTAATTTAATTTATGATGTAAAACTTCATTACGCACGATTGACTTGGGGTGTAAGCTGGTGAATGCGTGGCGAGAGCGTTACGTAAACTTAATTGCCTTCCATTTTCCTATTGAATCGACATCGTATACCATCCATATCTGGATATTTTATTTTTAATAAATTATCTATTTAATAGGTGCGTGGTGGCCTGTTGGTTAACGGACCAGACGCGGCTGCCTACATGTTCACGGTGGTCGCGGGTTCAAATCCCAGGGCACACCTCTGACTTTTCGGAGTTATGTGTGTATTGATAGTCAATCACCACGCACTTTAACGGTGAAGGAAAACATCGTGAGGAAACCTGCATACCGTAGCGATTTTAAAGAATTTCTACGGTATGTAAGTCCGCCAACCCGCACTAGGCCAGCGTGGTGGACTATATGGTCTAACCACTCTCAATCGATTCTCTCGATTGTAGAGTAGGCCCGTTCCCTGTACGTATATGTTCGCGGGACGTATATGGACTGATATAGATCTATTTAATATTCATTTCAGGACAAAAAGGCCCTAACCCAGCACGAGGTGATACACTCCAGGGACCGGCCGTTGTCTTGTGACATATGCCAACAGACGTTCAAACAGAAAGCGTCCCTATACACCCACAGGAAGAGGGTTCACAAGGTGTTTCCGGAGAAACGCGTGGTTCAGTACATGGATAATGGCGAGGTCGCGCAATAATTGGTTTTTTGTGGTCGAAGTTTAGAATTTGGTCATAAGCCGTAAGTGAAATTGGCCAACTTTGACCATTTTTGGGTGTAGTTTGGGCAATTAAAATCCGCACAATAGCTCTTTCTGGCCTTAAGTAATCATAATTTGGCTGAATTTTAACATGCTCGTCTCGCCGTTGCAATAAAAAACCGCTAAAAAAACAGCTGTTTCATACATTTCGCACAGCCAATTATTATTTTTGTATGGCGCAGTAATTTTTTTTTCGCGATTTTCGAGTTGTCCTCGTAGTCAAAGTTGTACGTTATGATGAGTATACCATCCCCTTTTCAGCTTAATATACCCATTATGACTAACTTTGTTTAAGAAGTTCGTACTAAAGCAATTAATTTTACAAAATGTCTGAATAGAACACTATTTTAATTTTAAAAGTGTGATCGTAACATAGGTATATACATAAGTGCATTATTATTGTATAATGAATATATTTTATCTACAAATAAATGATATTTATTAAAACATTTTAATTTTGCGTTTTATTTCTGTTGCAGAGGATAATAAATAATATTAAATAAATTCACCCAACAGTCACATACATAGTCCTGACCCCACACTAAGATCAATTAAGTCTTGTGTCGTGTATCAGAACTACGAGAGACTTTTCGGTCTCACAAACACCCAGACCCGAAAGAAATATTTGTGGGCCGCACAAACATTTATCTCGATACGGGGATCGAACCCGAGGCCTCCACATCACAGCTGTCTAACCAACTGCGCCACGGAGGCTGTCAAAATAAATTGTAAGGAAAAAAAAAAAGAACAAATGGTTAATCATAATAATTTCATTTCATTTCATTTCGTCACCCACTAACACATCGTGGGACACACACAAGGCGAAACTTGTTTGTCCAGGTAAACCTCTGCCTACCCCTTCTGGGAAAAAGCATGAGTTTATGTATATTGTATATAATATGCATGTATTGTAAATTATAAAATAGAAAATTATGTAACATGAATGCACAATGAATGGAACTAATGTAGCCTATATAAAATATGATTTACATTATTCACTGTTTTAACTTGAAATAAAACGTTTCAAGTTGTTAATTAACTCAAGTTAAATAAAAGAGAAACATAAACTCACGCCTTTATTCTAGAAGGGGTAGACAGAGGTGTCACCTGTACACATTTCGCCTTGTATGTCCCGTCCCATGATGCGGTATCGCCATATCATACACCAAATCTTGAATCCGGGCCGACAATCCAATACCGCTTTTGCCTGACCCGGGATTAGAACCCGAGACCTTTGTAGTTTGTAATCGTACCGACGTACAACTACGCCACCGAAGGAGTCGCGGGCATAAAAGAAAAGTAATAATTAAATCGAGGCACCACATCAAATAAATTCATAAAATTAACAATGTTTTGCTGCAAGATTATTTTAATTAATCCAGTTTATGACCAGCTAAATAAAAAAACCTTATTATGGTAAAAAATAAAAGCACAATAATAATATCATATTTTATTTTCAAAAAATACATTTTTACAAAACGCAACATATTCTGATGATTTATGGTCAACAAATGGTCTAGCAGTTTTCATTGATATTGAACTTAATAACGACAGCTATTAGGTTGAAAGTAGCGTGCAAAAGGTACGTTCACATAGTTAAAATTACACCTTGCATGCAAATTTTGAACTCTATTCATCTAAAGATTAGCTTAATTATCAATGAAAACTGCTTGATCATTTTTGCTTCTTAAATGGTGGCGTCAAAAATCTTTATGGACGCTTAAATTAAATGCTTACCTTATATTAATAAGGCACTATTATTATAATTTGTACATTCGTATAAATAATAAAGAAATACACCCAACAGTCACATACGTAATCCTGACATCAATTAGCACACAAAATTAAAAAGCAATCCCAATCCCTATCTAAGGATCGATCCGGAAAATAGACCAATCATAACACATCAAATGTGAGCGTGTCGGCAATACCTTGAGCCCATTGGTTTATTTTCACGATCGATCTTTAGATAGAAACGAAGATCGTTTATTAATCTCGAGAGAGAAACTACGAGACTTTTCAGTCTCACAAACACCCAGAATCTAAAAATATGCTTGTGGTTTACACTATTTGTCTCGGTGCAGGGACAAACCTCAAAAGCGGCCTCTCGTTTCACAGCCGGCGTCTAATTGGAATAATCTTTTAAAGACTAATTGCTTTGACAGTCTCCGTTGGTTAGTTAGACGCCAGCTGTGAAATGAGCCGCAGATTCAGACAAATGTTTGTGAGCCACAAATATTGATGTGTGAGACAAAAAAGTCTCTCATATGTGTATTGGCACAAAACTTGTATGGATGTGTGGGGTCAGGACAATATGTATGTCGGTGTTGGGTATATTAAGATTTCCATATTCTTGAGTTTAACTTACAATTTAATAACTACGATATTAATCCAATATTTTCGAAAATAAATATATATTTGAAACATGTTATTTGTACATTAATCATAATATAAAAATCACATTAAATGCACACTTTTATGACATACTTAGCACCTAACAGATGACAACGAGGGGTCTTTGTAAATTGGTTTTAAAACCAAAACCTAGCTAACGAGTGGGTTGTTATGAGTTTCGTATTCGTATCCGAAACTATCGGATATCCGTAATAAAAATCCGACACCGTAAACATATCCGATATAATAATTTCGTTTTTTTTAAGTAATAGCGGAGTTTAAATGAAGCTTTATTTTTAAATGCTACAATAATCTATTTCATGACTATTTTCTGGTCCCGTTTTACAACACCAGTCTACAAAAACCACGTAAAAAGACATTTTAATAATAATTCGAAATATTGAAATGTAACATCAGTAATAGAAATTCTTAAACAATTTCTTCCTACTTTTATCATCGAATTTATTACACAAAAATATTTTATATTATTAATAAAATATCCTAAATAATATATAACATGTTTGAATTGTTTATACAAAAATAATTCCACTCAATTATAACTTTAAAACATACATTTTACGCTGCGAGACTTTTTTTAATAAAAGTTTTTATAATTTTACCAAATTAAAGAAAACAGCATTCATGATTCAATCTCATTACAATATTCATCAATATAAATACATCTTTATTTTTTATATTTCTTAAATCTTTTTAATGATACTTTCAAGTCTCAGTCTGAAATGTTTTTTAGGACTCGCTTATATCATGACTCAAATTAAAAGACTCACAGCGTATTTATTGGTGAGTATTAATTATCTCCATTCACACATTCATATAACAATGTATAATTAACTAAAATTGTAACATTATATGCACATTTGGGTTCGTAATAACAATAGAATAATGAAATACTTAAAAACTAGAAAAAATATATAAATATCTAATTTTAAAATGGTACTTCATCGTCAAGGTTTCAAATCTATGAATCAATTAATCGGAACAGAAATCGATTCTGTCGAGTTCGATTTGTATCGATTCGACGATCGATTTGTTCCAGAAGAATCGATTAAATTTATTAATTACCTTGATTTTAACTTCATGTAGAGAAGTTTCATTACAATATTAATAATACATTTCTATACGAATCTAATAAGGCGTTTCGTTTTAAAATAATTTTGAATAATTTATTTTGAATATTACCCTGTTTCTTTTTTTTTTAATGCAAAACAATGTTTATGAAAATTATTAAAGACGTAAGTGATAAAATCAAAATCTTGGAAACCTGGTAGTGTATCAGTTCATAGTTGCCCACTGCTGGGCACGGGGCTCATCTACAACCGACATTACGATTGAGAGGGGTTAGGCCACCGATTATTAAGATATCTATTTGGTATTTATCGTATGCAAGTTTCCTCACGATGTTTATTTATAATAGTGTTTTAAATACAGATATTTCTGTCACCCTCATTGAGGCAAGTCAGTTAAATGTTTCCTTCGCCGTCTAATTTACAAAGATGCCATATATATTTTTGTAGATATTACGTTAAACTATCGTATATTATTTCAGATTCTCATAGACGAAGTCTTATACATTGGTCCTAGTAATCCAAAAAACATTGCATTTTTTTTCTCGCATACTAAATTTACAATTAGACATTATTGTGAGAAGGCACCAAAGGTATATATAAATCTCCATCTTTTTTTCAATCTATGAATATTACTGCCATTCAGTTACATGGTATACACAGATTGCGACCGAAAACGAATCCAGGTGGTAGTTTTAGTAACTACAGACTCAATGTAAGTAAAAATATTGAAGTGACAACTTTAAAAAAAATAATTAAATAAATAAATAATACATCCAACAGTCACATACATAGTCCTGACCCCACACTAAGATCGAGTCTTGTGTCGTGGGTATCAGAAACTACGAGAGACTTTTCGGTCTCACAAACACCCAGACCCGAAACAAATACCTGTGGATCACACAAATATTTGTTTCGGTGCGGGGATCGAACCCGCGGCCTCTCGTTTCACAGGCCGGCGTCTAACCAACTGCGCCACGGAGGCTGTCCAGAATTAAGTATAATCCTGTTTGGGTGGTTAAGACCTCGTTTTACCAAAATTTTTAACCTATTCCTACCATTGTCTTTAAAAATAAAAGGTTGTACATTATTATTTTAGAAAAACCTACGTACCAAGCTATTTTTTCGACTTTTTTTATTGCATAGTGTCTGAAGTGACTGAAACTACCACTTGGCTTCGTTTTCGGTCGCAGTCTAGATATACCCTGTATATGTATTACCTTATAATAATAATATTAATTTAGATATACTTCACCATTATATTACAATTGACGTTGACTTTATACTCAGCTACCGAAATTACAAATCAGCTGAACAAAATATTTGTAATTACAACAATTATATGGACTCCAACTGGTCCTTAAATGTGACGAAAACCCTAGATATTTAGAAACAAAAATCGTTTTTTAAAGCTCGGAAACCTTAAAATTCCATGGACCTAAAATGTTTTAACATTCTCTATATTTTAGTTGAATACGTTTTCCTTTTTGCAAAACTCTGTCAAGAACAAAAAGTCATATTGTTTTTGGAGGCACAAAATGGCGCCCATAACAAATTAATGTACATACATACATAAATTCATGCCTTTTCCCAGAAAGGGTAGGCAGAAGTGCTACCAGGACACCCACATTTCGCCTTGTATGTTTCGTCCCACGGTGTGATAGGTGGCGAGCGTATCGCCATATCGGGCACGAATTCCTGACTTTGGTCTGATATTGAATAGAAAAATCCAACATCACTGCTCAACCCGGTATTTGAACCCGAGACCTCAGCTTTGTAATCGTACCGTAGTACAACTACGCCACCGAGGCTGTCTGTACTTTACAAATTAATGTAACTTACTATTATTTTACTTTTTTGATAGAAGGGTTTTCATCACACTATATAAAAATCACAGATTAAAAATACGACCGTATTAGTACCGTTAAGAACTACTTGAACACGTATTAATCATTTTTCAAACATACCCTCACTTAAGACATATCATGCTCTCTTTCTAGCCCAATACTACTGAATATACCTATCTCTTACAGCTCTTAAATTATATCACATCGAAGAATTATTAATTTTCGTACTACAATTTGTACAGTTAGAAGTTAAGCTCTCCAAATTAGCTATTCTTTTTTGCAAATGCATTATCGTTGCGTCCTTCTGTTTTAGCTGCATTTTGAGGGTACTTATAGAATCTTCTAGAGCTCCATATACCGCTTGCACTTCGGGTTGGTAGCTAAAAACTTGCGGAGGCTCGTCAAAACAAAAGAATTCCCTCACCACCGGATGGTTGGGTATCTTACTTAGCACAGCATTGACGAAGATCTGCAAACCTCGTACCCTTTCTTCTAAAAATGCGGGCTCAAAATTGTCCCTAAACCAACGCTTACCTGGTAATGGAAGGATAATACTAGGCTGCTCAGCTTTGATCCTTGAATAGAGTCTTACGAAATCAGTATACCTTCGAAAAACCAGCCAGGACTGGTCACGCTTATCATCTTCAACTTTCAACTTGTATATCGTGAACCTTGCCCTTTCTTCCATTACTTCATACCCTACTATTGGTATCTGTAGCGTATCAAATTTCTTTATCTCTTGACTGTGTAGACTCAAGTCTACATTGCTGATGCTGTTCTGAACTCTTGCATTTCTGTAGTCTTTTCTGTAATCGTTGATATTTCCCATGCTTTTGTAGTGAGATCTCGGTTGAATAGATATTCTAGAGTCAATCTCGTTGTCAGAAATTGCTTCGGAGAACCGTTTCTTGTAGAAATTGTTTATCTTCGCTATGTGGTCTGTTGGGGTATTTTCCTCGCTGGATGTTGAGGATATTTCGTTGTTCATGGCGTCGCGACGGTGTTTGTTTTGTACTATATCCATTTTGTACTGTTTGGAGCTGTAATAGAAACGAAAAATTATTAAATAGATACATCTTGACTCTACAGATACAAATTTCGTATCGTTATTATCAGAAGATGTAGGACCTCCTAAAAATTTCACTATGGAGACTAGTCTATATAGATTATAGTTTTTTTATTGCGATGATTGGCGAGACGAGCATGCCATTCGCCTGATGGTAAGCGATACGACTGCTCATGGATTGTAGCAAAACTAAAAAATCCCATCAATAACAACAGTGTAAATGCACTGTTGTTTTCCGGTTTGAACGACATTGTAGCCAGAGTAACTATTGACATATTATGTCTCAGGAAGGCGAGCGCAGTGGAATGACAAGCATTGCTTTGTAATTCATGGTGTTGCTTGGTTTTGCTTGTCCATGAGCGGTCGTATCGCTTACCGTCAAGCAAATGGCATGCTCGTCTGGCCAGTCACAGCAATAAAAAAGTTTATTATGTAAATTAATGCAATCCTACATTATTTATACTACACTGTATAGGTATCATTAGGCTCTTTATAAAGATTTATAACCAGATTAGAATTAATTAGTGATAGAAAAAAGAAATACGATAATATTAATTTATTTGCAATGTTAATGCAATTCAAATGGATAAATAGATAAGATATATTTTATCTCCATCATGTTATATTATCGGCTTTATTCATAGACAGTTTTAAACCCTATTTTAGTAACAAATGTTTTGTCCCTTTCGAACAACTTTTAAATTCAGTTTGAGTGAAGGTGACAGAACATTAAATAACTAAAACAGGTTTAAAAATGGGTCCAAAGCTGCCGAAGATATTAAGGATTTACATGCATGTTAATTTTCTCACCCCCTCTTCACCCCCACCCCTTTTTCTCTATCTCACTAAAATTTGTCTTTTATTCTGAACCTATTGCAAAAAGAACCATTGGAAACCTGCTCAATTTCGAGGAGTTCTACTCTCCAAGTCCGAAGATATTCAACAGGTCTTCACCAACTTTTAATGGGACCAAATGGCAGCTATTTTGCATCCAACTAAAGAAGAATTATATAAATCGACTCAGAAATCTCAAAGCAATTGGTGAACATACATAAGAAAAAAAAATGTACGAATTGATAACCTCCTCTGAAGTCGGTTAAAAATAAAAAGAAATAGATATATTTTCGTATGTCCTTCCAATTTTGTCCCCGAACCGGTCATAAAATATAAGATCTCACAAACATTTGTCTGTTATTTAAATAATACAACATATTACCCATTTTGCAAATCCATTTAAAGATACCACCATTCAAAAAGACACCACTAACTAAAAATTCAATTAGCAGTAAATTTTTGTTGCGAAATTGACCATATAACATTGATATTATTAATACTTCAACCTCACAAACAGGTCTGCAATTAATGCAGAATGCAAAATTATCCAAACTAGTTTTTTTTCTGCATCATTATAAATATTTGGCGATTGGACTGGCTAATAAACTTTTAGCATAAAATTGGGGTTAATTGTTTAATGAAAATTGTATATATTTTACACTAACATGACAAGATGCATAATTTTAAATTGGAAGATAATTCCTGCATTCTGTATCAGCCCATATATGCAGGCCACAGGCCTCCACAATTGAGAGTATGATTGAGAACGGTTAGACTATTAAAGTCCACCATGCTGGACAAGTGCAGGTTAAAATAATACCCATTGGCTTGGTATTTCGTCACTCTGTTTCGAACTCCTATTTGTATTTATTAATTTTGGTTATTTTCAATGCAAATAACAGACAATCTAGTGTCCCTAAAGCCCCATTTATACAGAGAGTCTCAAGGTGAGAATTCTATGCCATTATAGTATGACATAACCGCCATAGATTATTGTGTTCTGACAAATGTTTACACGATGCAACTTTTTTATATCTACAATAGTCCTATCTTCGAGGCAAGAAACTCTCCTCATGTAAATGGTGCTAAAGAGCCTCACTGAGTTCCGGAGCTTGGTGTCAAATCTTTCATGCTGTTGATCCTGCCTGATAAAACTTACAGTGGTGTGTGTGCGGGAAAACCCTTTGAAAAACTGAAATGCATGTCATAGGAAGTGCTTAACAGCATCCGTGGCTGATGTGGGTTCACTTCCCGCATCAAGAGAAATATTTTTGTGATTTAAAGGGTTTTGGTTACATGTATGGGTGTTTGTGAGACGGTAGTCTCCCAATGTTTCTGATCTCCGATACAAGACTCAATCTTAGTGTGATGACATGACTCTATTTATGACTGTTGGGTGCATTCAAAGACTGAATTGCATTGTAAATGAATAAATTTCTAGAATTTTATACATTTAACCCAGATTGTTATAGTTTCACCTACTTTATATTTGATGTAACAACCTGTATTTATATTTCTTCTGCTAGTCAAACGCTTCTTTATTATCTTGCATCCTATAGGGGTAAGCAGAGACTACTGATCTCCAGTTCACTAGATCCTGACATATCACTTTCGCTTTGTCCTCTTTCATCAACCTCTCCATGCCTTGCCGTTAGTTCAGGAAACTAACTTAGTTACTATGTAAGTTTATAAGAAAAAAGTTTTATTTCTAGCATTGCCATGGAGTCCATGTGTTAAATTAAACAATATTTTCAAACCAAGATCTGTCGTATTGTAAAATAGTCACTTTATTTATGATTTACAGTAATATTAATTTGTTTATATTAAGGATAAGACAATATTAACTAAATGTAGATATGCTTATGACTACCTCATAGGAAATACTAGCGGAATATTGTTATATTTGATAGAAAATGTGAAATTATGCAAAACATGACATTTCTCTAAAGTACTAGGAGTACATAAGTAGCACAGGAGTTTAACCTTCAATCAATTAGTTTAAATTACTTACGTAAATGTTGGTGATCTTATTTACACAGATGCGTCGCGCATCCGTTACAATATGTTTTGATGCCCAGTGCCCACACAAATGACAACACAGATTTTGTATAATACGCCACTATAACTAGTATTTAAAAAAAGACCGCGTGAAACATTGCCATCCCGCAATTTGGAAAATGTAGCATACAGTTAATAAATGCGCAGTATAATTGGTTTAATTATTATTCGCAAAATAAACAATCCATGAAATAAAACAATCACAGCACAGCTAGACGAGCTATGGAACAAACACAGACTAAGTACAGATGCAAATAGATAATAAAACAGAAGTTTCTTTATTATACCACCCTCCGTTCTGTCGCTAGTGTCGATAACAGAATAGAATTGGCTATTTGACTAATTTCTGAAAAGTGTTTTAAAGTCTAGATATAATCACTCTATACCTCTTCAAACTATTAATTTATTTTTAAAGAGTTGTTTATAACGAATAAACATATTTTTCAGTTTTATCATCATATATGTCACCAAAACGGTAGGTCACGTGACTTTGAAAAAGTTACGTCACGCTTTATAAATGGTGAATGATCTTAGTGGCAGAGATGAATGAATATTGTAAATCGTGACATCACACGCTGCACAATGACAGCTTGTCGTGTTTTGTTACATTTAATCAACAGATAAAAAATGGCAAACTTATTTTAGACAATTTAAATATTTATAATTTAGATAAATGTAAATAAAAATACCTATAATTATTGTTTACCAAAAAGCTATCATATGCAACACATTTTATAATTTATTGCCACAACAGTCAAATACCCAATTGACTTGTGTTGTGCGAGTTAGAGATACCCATAGAGCTAATTATTTAAAACACAAGGGATGTCCTGTGTCGATAAATTGGATCGAATCGCTGGTCATATATGTTTTATATTTTGCATGTTCTATAATGGTAGGAAATAGACATTTGAGGAATATGTTAAAATAACGGTGAGCAAATGAAACGACCGGACTGCTTCATGGCCATCTCTGTCCTCTGTGATTGCAGAGGCCTCAAGTTGTGGATACACAGCCTAGGCTTAAGCCTTCCGAGTGTGGCCTATCCAAGCGACTCGTAAATACAAAGTCGTTTCTTGGTTAAGTCCGATATGAGTTCGTACTCTTAAAGCCCCATTTACACGAGGAGAATTTCTCGCCTTTAAGATACGATTAACGTAAGGATATAAAAAAAGTTGCATCGTGTAAACGTTTGTTAGAACACGATAATCTATGGCGGTTATGTCATGGAATAATTGCATGCGATTCTCGCCGCGAGAAACTTTCCCCCTGTAAATGACGCTAAATGGATTTGTATGTCGATCTCGCCCTTATAATGGGATGTAAAGGCGTAGTCGGCCCTCCCGTCCATGTTTTGATGAGGAGGCCAGCTGGCGGGGAGGCAACGTGTGACTGGAAATGAACGAAGTAATAAAAACGGTTCTAATATTTAAGATTTATTAAAATGAACCTAAGTTTACAAAATAAATGATTTTAAACTGCGACACGGTTAAACTTTTAATTACTGCAGTTGGCACCGTCTAATTGTAATCTTTAATTGTATGCTTTTGTTCAAACAAAATGTATTATTATTAAACTAAAATCAAGCAATGTGTCGTCGCGTAATGTTGTTTTGTTATTCAACTTCCATCAATCTTTTTTTTTAATTTTTTAGTCCTCTCAGTACTGTTGTGATATTGCCATGGACAACGTATTCTAGTAGTAAGTTTTGAGCATTTGTTTCTTCTTGTGGTTGTAATGAATTTTCTAAGTGCTTCCGTAGTTGTGCATAGGCTGAAGTTCTCTGAAAAAGATAATACCTGCCAATAAATACTAATATTATAAAAACAAAGGATTTGATTGTTTGTTTATATGTTCGCATTGAATAGGCTCCGAAACTACAGAACCGATTTGAAATATTCTTTCACTGTTGAAAGGCTACACTATCCCCGGGTGATATACACTTTATAAAATTTTCAAAATAATTAGGGATCCTTACTAAAACTCGAATAATGTAACACAAGGTGTAAAAAAATTGCCTAAAATATTCTTTACTACGCGTTCGCTGCGAAAACTATAATATGTTATTGATGTGAACTGGACTTAGAAACTATCTGCAACCGGGCCGAGCCGCTACTTAATAAATAAAATTGTAACAAGAAATATTATATTACTATAAGGGAGACCGCGAACAAAATTATTGTAAAAAACACTGTATTAGTCGAAAACTATTGCAGTACAGCTGATTCTTATTGCACAAGTGCGGTAAACGAGCAAATGGCTCATGATAGCAAGTGATTTATTTTATTATGTGATTGGGCAGACGAGCATGCCATTCGCCTGATGGTAAGCGATACGACCTTTTATGGATAGTAGCAAAACCAAACAACATGAATTATAAAGCAATGCTTGGCTGTCCATTGCGCTCGCCATCCTGAGACATAAGATGTGAAGTCTCATTATGTCCAGTAGTTACTCCCTGCAATGTCCTTCAAACCGGAACACAACAGTGCATTTACACTGCTGTTTGTTGGAGAAATAGACATTGCGGTGGTACCTGACCAGGCATCCTCACATTTGAGATACCTATCACCAGTTAATGAGTTATTTCAAACTAACTAGGGTACTATTGGTTGTGCATATGTTAATACATGAGGTATAATTGGATTAAGAACTGACCCAAAGAGTCCTGATTGGCATTCAGCGAAGGCGCCTGGGTCAACGCCTTGAAAACTCGTTGGTTGGCGAAGTCACGCGCCGGTGACTCCGCTCTTGTCCTCGTAACCAAGCGACTGGCGCTCTCAGAATCTGTAATAAACATTTCACTACTTATTTAAACAATACATGACGTATTTCTCTCTCTCTCTCTTCAGCCACAGAAGGTCCACTGCTGAACATAGGCCTCCAAGGATTTCCAAATAGACCTGTGGGAAGTAGCCTGCATCTAGCAACTTCCTGCGATCTTAACCAGGTCGTCCATCCACCTTCTGGGTGGGCGTCGGACACTTCGCTTGCTTGTACGTGGCCTATTTAGGGAGTAAAAAATAATAAATACACCCAACAGTCACATAGTTCTGACCCCACAATAAGATCGAGTCTTGTGTCGTTTAGCAAAAATTATGAGAGAATTTTTGGTCTTACAAACATCCAGACCCGAAACAAATACCTGTGGATCGCACAAATGTTTGTCTCGGCGCGGGAACGTAGCGGCCTCTCGATTTAAAGCTGGTGTCTAACCAACCACTAAACAGCCACGGACTATTAAATAAACATTACACTAGTAATTAGAACCAATATACATACATAATGCGGTGCTTTACAGCTGGCTTCTCCGTTTGTAACAGTTTTCTGATGTTATTACCACATTATTACTTCTATAGTTCATATTTACTATGGATAATCGATATCAATGTTACACTAGATAAGACATTCAGTACAAAAAATGTGTCCAACCCATTTGCGGTGCATGCACCACACATGAATCAGTTTGCTTCGTGACAGTGACAGTGCAGTACGCCTTATCGCATACGTTTAAAATAATTTAATAAATGTTTCGCCGTCAAACCGAAAGCGAATCGTCTGAAGTTACAATATTTTAATAAAATACCAGGTGAGTGATGTAATATTGCAGTGTGCTTTTAAAATACGCGGGCACTTTATTTCTTTGACGTGTCTCTATCGGTAGGATATAAGGCAATGCTATGGGTGGATTTATTTTTATCGAAGTAAATAGCGAGACGAGGATGCTATTTGCGCGATGGTAAGCGATACGACCCCGCTTGTAGACGGTAGCAAAACCAAACAACACCATGAATTACAAGACAATGCTTGGTATTCCACTGTGCTCGCCATCCTGAGACATAAGTCTCATTATGTCCAGTAGTTACTCTGGATACAAACATGGACAAATACATTTCCTCCCGTAAATTTTAAACACACATAACGCCTTTTTCCCAATAGTAAGCAGAGGTGCTACCAGGACACCCACGTTACGTTTTCCGTCCCACGATGTGATAGGGGGCGAGGCTATCGCCTTATCGGCCACAAATTAACTCCGGGCTGAACATGATCAGAAAAACCCAATATCACTACCCGACCCGGGATTCAAACTCGAGACCTTAGCGTTGTAATCGTACAATTCAACTGCGCCATCGAGGCAATTGTGCTAGTAAATAAAATGAAATGAATTAAAACACATACCGAACTTTTTACGATCCCATTTATTCACAATATTTCTTCGTAAACGGCGATGTGGGTATCTTCTTGGTTTCATTTTACTGTAGCCCATATAAAGAATTGCAGAGTTCCTCTCTTGCGATATATTCGTGTTTCCAGCGATTTTACAGCTTGACTACAGAAAACAGAACTTTGATAACAGCTGAACTATTTGAACAAATATCGTTTCTAAACATCACTTTTATACGCCAATTTGCCGTATTTCAATTTATTCACAGAACAAATTAGTTCGTACCCATTTTGCAGACGCGTATGATAAACTGCCGTCACAAAAACAGGGGTTGAACCCTCAAATGGATCAATATAAGCCGGAACAATACCCTTACGTTCCTTTTTCTCTTTCTATTACGACAAAGCTCATTAAAGTAGAGATTACAGGTCGTCTGAAATGTAAATGAAAAATATATCTATTAGTGGCGGTACTTCCATACAAGCCCAAAAGCCCGGCTTGCCCTACTTAATACGTATATACTAAATTCTGAACGAAACCATTACATTCAATACAAAACAGTAATTACGAAACATCTACCATTTTTGAATTTACCGCGTTCCGTCGCGGCATGGCGCTCTTCAATGAAGCGCGAGCCGAAGCGCCGCCCGCGCTGCGCAACGCATTTAATAAATTCATTCAATAATTTTAACTCTCACGTTGAACGTAGCTCCACGCATTTTTTAAAAGACGGTACGCGCAAAACATATATCTGCCTTCTTCTCTCTCGTGTGCTTTTACGAGGCTTTTGGCAACGCATGCTATCTCTTTCACACTGACGGGTGAAATGCTACACTCTGGCACTACGAATGTATAGCTACAGATATCTATATATAGCAATAAAGTACTAAACCAAAAGCCCAGCTTTTGACCACAGAATTGTTTTGACTGAACATCGTACATTTGAAGGTCGTCATGTTTAACATTATTTGTTAACTAAATTATATTTATTGTTAATAAATTACGTTGGTTCTTTTTTAAAATTATTTAATCATTTTTGAACACAAATAATGAAGTTTTTATATTTATTTCATAAATTATAATTGCACGTTGTAATGTTTATTTTTTCGTTTACTAGCAATACTGTACGAATTACTACTAACTTCATAAGTATTTTGACATTGTGCAATTATTGTAAATAGTTCGGTTGAAGGTTATTTATTCGTTTTTTTAATGTTATTTAAACTTTTTGATACGAAAATGATTTGTATTGTTTCCTGTGATGGTTTTAGTGTGATGGTGAAAGTGTTCATTGCCGTTATAAAGGTAATTTAATTCAATTATATTGAAACTGGCGCGAAAACTACGCCGAGTTTGTGCATTTCTTAAATTCGTGGTAAATCACAAGAGGCATTTTATCGGTTCAGTTTACTTAACTACGTAATTCGATTTCTAAATGCTCCCATTCATATAGGTTATTATATTAAACAGACGTGTTACATATGCTTTTCAAGGGACACTTGTGTATTAGAATGTTTGTATTAATTCTTATGATTTCAATGAGCTTGTGGTCCTTTCAAAAGGCATGCTATTACTTGTAATTAAAATTACTTGTAAAAACTTAACCTTAATGTATTTATAACAATTTCTGTCGGCAATTTTGGTTAACTGCGCAGTCAAAAACGGGAGCATAGTAGCTATCGTTGTGCTCGTGTAATGCCGGGTATTAAAAGTGCTCAGTAGTTAGTGCATTAAAAAGTTACGGTTGCATGACCGCAGGCTATCTATATTTGTATTACCTAATCCTAATATTGTACAGATTGTGTGGTAGGTCGGCCGCCGCGACGTAAATTCGATTTCGTCGTTCTTAGTATTTTTTGTCCTTCTAAATAATTATGTATTAAAACTAAAATAATATTGGGCTTGCCCTACTCCAAAACCCTAGGCACGCCACTGATATCTATAAATCGCATTGTTTGAGATATCTGTAATAGTATTATCATGTCCAATGTAATAAACCTAAGGTATACCTATACCTAAGGTATATACCGACTTAATTTTAATATATTTTTTCTACCTAAACATTAATATGTTAAAAGCTCAGATGATATAAATTTGCGCTGTATTAGCAAGTAAAATTAGTAAATACCACACACGGTTATATGGCATCACTTTAAAGTTAGGATTTTAATTGTGATTCTTATTATTACAGATTAAACAACAATTAAATAATTAAAATTAATAATAAACGTCCTCACTAAAATACTTGAATAAAAAGAAAAACTTCATTGCGAGATACAATCATAATTCACAAACGTGTTACACACACACACTGTGCACACACACAACGTGCACAGCGTGATAGTGTGATAGTATTGCCAGGTGAAATAAAGGGTTAGTTCTTTCATTCAACACATTTTTGTCAATCTGCAAGGATTTTGTTCCGGTTTCGTATTTATCTAAAGAGGGCGCAACCCCTGTTATTTGTAACGGCAGTTTAGCGTACGCGTCTACAAAATGGCCAGGAATTAGTAGTTTCTTAGATTTACGCGAATGTAACACATTGAAATAAAACTATTTTTTACGGATTTTATCGCGATTCGGTTTAATTTTTACATTTTTAACTTCACGTTTCTTGTCTTATCTCGAGACACAGTGAGCTCCTTCTGCGTAGATCGGATCGCAAAAACTAATTATCTTTTTAATTTAAAAATTGATAATGAAGGGTAGTTAAATTGTAACAGTCACTGAGCGGATGACTCACCTCAGTCCGCCCCGTGACCACGAAATCTGTACAGTAATCGAAACGTCGGAAAGTTAAAAATATAAAAATGAAACCAAATACCGATAACATCCGTAAAAAATAGTTTTATTTCAATGGCCAGGAATTAATTCGCAATATAAATTAATTGAAAAACAGTTTACTAACGTATAAAAGTGATGTTTCTATGCGATATTTCTTATAGTTTGGCTGTTATTTAACATTTTGGTCATCTGGATTCAAAGAGATGTAGAATCGCTGGAAACACGAATATAATGCAAGACTCTGCAATTTATCTTTAATTGGCTATCAGTATTATGAAACCGAGACGGTATCCACATTTATTTTATTTTAAAGAAATGTGGTCTCAATGAGATAACTAACTAAACTGTAGGATAGAGATAAAAAAACATTTTTCAATTCAAAATACTTTTTATTCAATTCATCACTTTTTAACATTATTCATATACATACATAAACTCACGCATTTATCCCAGAAGGGGTAGGCAGAGGCGCCACCAGGACACCCAAATTTTGCCTTCTATGTTCCGTCCCATGATGTGATAGGGGGCGACCCTATCGCCATATAGGGCACAAATTCCTGACTCCGGGAAAACCCAATATCACTGCCCGACACGGGATTCGAACCCGAGACCTCAGCTTTGTAGTAGTACCGTAGTACAACTACGCTACCGAGGCAGTCATCCATATACATATCCTTATATTATACGAATATATAAATTGTATGTTTCTTAATTTCCGGCAACACAATTTAAATTGCAAACATTTTTGAGCCTTGTTTCAAAAGTACCCTCTTGCCTCAGTAGCGCCATTTTTATTTCTTGTCTTTGGACGGTCATTTTTCATACACAAAGTTTCTTCGTATCTCCATTCTATATGAGATATGATAATCCTACCCACATACAGAACTTAGTTCTTGTATTAAATCTGAGTAATCATCGAAGCATGTGTGCGAAGTCTTAAATTCAACGTCGCATTTTGAGCAATAGCTGTCGTTGTTGTGGGATTCCGTAGGGTCCACTTGTAGGGTCTCTTGTGAGTCCTTTTTGTGTCTCACTCTGAAATTAAATAAATAAATAAACCCAAAGTTACATAGTCCTGACCCCACACTAAATATAAGTCTTGGGACGTGGACCAGAATATTTCAGGCATTTAGATTATCCTGGGAGGTTTGGTAGATATCTTATAAATAGCTTTTTGGGTAATTTTGTGTTATTTTTCCATACAAATTAATACATTTTTTTAATTTTCTCCAATGTGAGATGGGATAGGCAGTTAGTAATAGATAAACACTTACTTAACATGCCAGCAAAGTTTTGTTTGAGTGTGGCACACAAGCCCGCAGTGTGGGCACGTGAGGCTGTGTGTTTGTGTGTGTGTGTTGGTCCGCACTGTGTGATGTTTGGAGTAATGGTACGTCGCTTCGTCGCGACTTCGGTATTTCTTGTTGCATTGTGTGCATAGATACCTGGAAATAGAAATAATGATTGTATTATCAATTGCACATCCAATAGAGATGTTGCCTCAATTTTTATTATCATTTATATCAAAAGGTAATAAGCAAAATCGTGAACAGATTTTTTTTATTCGTGTAAAAATAAACAAGTTATAACTATTTCATTTTTTCTATTAGAAGGAACAGAAAAGGATGCAAGTATCATGCTTTGACGTCATCTATAAGGCGCGTGAGTGCGAAAGAGACAGCGAAATATTTATTTATTAATAACAAAAGAACAAATTTATAAGCTATATAAGTGTCCTGCAAAACTATACAAACAGTTTGACTGCAGGATCAATATGAGATACATACCTAAAAAAATGTCTGGATTTATGTACATGTAATATTTGGTCCGGGAGGTACTGCAAGCATATCTCACACTTACTGCCCAATGTAACATTATGCTTCCTTCTCAAATGGCTCTCATAGTTCTCCTTACATTTGAAACCTTGTATGCAATCTTTGCATCTGTACGGATATTTCAAATAAGCTTTGGAAGAGGATAAACAATACCTTTCTCGCATCAACTGTTTCTTGGTCAATTTAACCTTTTTTATTGGGTTTGGGTATTTTTTCTTTGGTTTTCTAGCTGGAAATAAATTATATTATGTAGTTTTAAAATAAATAAATAAATACGCCCAACAGTCCCATACATAATCCTGAACCCACACTAAGATCCCTTGTGCCGTGTAACTACGAGAGACTTTTCGGTCTCACAAACACCCAGAACCGAAACAAATACCTGTGGATCACACAAACATTTGTTTCGTTGCGGGATCGAACCCGCGGCCTCACACAGCAGGCGTCTAACCAAATGCGCCACGGAGGCGGCAATAAACCGGTCTATATACATTCAATAGACGATTGGGTCATAGTCTATCACCCTGCCTTAGTGTGGGTTGGCAGACTTCACATATAGAAATTCTTGTAAGTCACCATGGTATGCAGGTTTTCTCACGATGTTTTCCTTCACCGTTACAATGCGTGATTGACTATCAATACACACGCCAGACAACAATAAGGATAAACGCCGAAAATAAACCAACGAAGATAAAAAATGAAACTTACACACATCCAAATAAGGTCTATTTTTATTATTCTTTTCAGTCTTCGCGTGTTCACCGGCAGATGGCGTTGTTATGAAGTCGAGATCGAGACTGTCGCTGCCTTTGAAGCTACGACTACCCACCGAGCCTAATACATCTGGAATAATAAAATTAATATTTTGAAACTGTAAGATTACTAATACTATGGTATGGTTACAAAGCTGAGGTCTCGGGTTCGAATCCCAGGTCACAAGTATACACACAATATTATAATATAGAAAACCTCACCATTCAGCTCATTTATCCCACTAAGCAACCCCAGAATGGGCGAAGCATTGTTGCTATTAATAATATCTAGTGCTGTTTGTATGTTTTTTAATCTCACACTCTCCGGAGTGTCAATGTCCTCAGTACTCTCCTCGTATGAGGGTAAGTGAACAGTTTCAATATCATTCGGGTTTATAAGTTCATCCACTGTTTTCTCAATTTTTAATCTTGTATTTGTTTCAGGTGGTGAATATGTCTGGAAAATTTTGTTTTTTAATGGCAGAGCATTGCTGTATGTCATTATAGTTATAGTTTAAATCGAATCAAATCAATCGAAACGTCGGGAAGTTAAAAAAGTTAAAAATAAACCAAATCGCGATAAAATCCGTAAAAATGAGTTTTGTTTCAATGCATAACATTCGCGTAAATCTACAAAACCATTATCTGTAAATTATTTTCTTAAAAATATTCATATCTTACCTCTTCACTCAGCATTTTAAAACTCTCCTGGACTTGTTGTTGAAATTCATTTATTTTCTTCAGCAATGAGTGGCAATTGAAGCATACTAAAGGATTATGGGGTTTAAACTGAAATGCAAAATTACTTCTGTTAGCTTCAGGCTTTGAATCCGACATCAAGTCAATGGTTTGTGTGGTGCCCAAATATTTGTTTGAGGTGTAGAGACGAAATAGATTCTTGAAGCTTGTGATATTACTCAGGACTTGTATCTTTATGACATAATCTTAAAATAGTCAACAAAAATTTATAAATGAATATAACTACAATAATTTGCTGGCTATAAAAAAGGACCATTTATGTTATTTTAAGCTGAAGTTTTTTATTGTTATTTCAATTATATTCTAACTTCATACTTACATCTGGTATTGAGAAGTTTTTGAGAAAATCTTTGTGACTGCAACTGGTTAGATCAACAACACAGGAATTATTTTCTAAACAGCAAATGCAGAAAGAAGTATATGATATTTCAGTTGTATGTTGAGCGAGTCTGATGTTGTCTAAATTTAATATAATACATGGCACTATTTCTTGAACTGAAAATTAAAATGCAAAATAATTAATTGATTGCATAACATTGAAATATAGAAGGGACAACACAAACAAAATGTGCAATGAAAATAGTGGTACATGTACCTCTATTTATATGTCCCTCTCTTTCACTCAGTATCTTCCCTCTCACACTGCTGATTTCTAATATTGCTGGTTGGTATATAGTCAATGCACATAGATTTTGCTTACAATGCCCATTCCAGTATCAATGGCTTTATACATTACAATAGTAAATACTATAGACAAATTACTTACTTTGTTCTACAGGTTGTGGAGTATCAGAAAAATCAAGATCTGTACAAGGAGGTTGGCTATCAGGTTCAAGTCTTTCACAAGGTTTAACGCTAGGACGTGTAATTAAATCAAAATTAGGGTAATCTTTAGAAACCTATGGCACGAGTTGGGGGTTGGGAGGGGGAGGGGGGGTAGGGGGGAGTGTCCCATCTCCCCTGGTACCACTCCCATGAAAAGGTGAAGCAACGTTCCTGAGAATGTAACCTAACCTCAAAACACTTGTTGTCAAAACAAATTTGCTTCTGCAACGTCTCCGGCGCTGCGGGAAGTGCAGCCCCTTCGCCCTTGCGTAACAAAGAATAGGCACCCATGCTCACCTCCGCAGCTTCGGCTTGTTGGTCGCCTCCGGCGACCAGCCTCAGCCGCTACGGCTCGCACGGTTGCCTATCCTTCGTTACAGCGGGCGGGGGCTGCTCTCCCTCCGCGCCTTCGGCTTTTTATAAACACTCTAGGGTTGGTACCCAAAAGACTACGTGAAGTCGGGGTGCCCTAAGTCGGTTTTGGGACAAAGTCGACCTATTTTACGCACAAAGTTGGTACACTAACTACCATCGGAACATAACTTCTAGGTTGTTAGAAAACAAATAAAACAAAAAGCATTTATAAAATGTTTATTTATTAAATGTATAATTAATTATATTTTATTATTTTTTTACGTTCCGTTTCACCATTTTTTCAAACCATAGACTATATATTTGACATAGTATTATCGATTTGTTTGTCATTCGCCCATAATAACGTTCCGTTTTACTCATAGTGTGATTTGAGGTTAGAAACTATTTTTATTAATTTCTCGAAAACTACGCGTCGCCTTTTATTAAGAATCATAACGTTGTAATCAGGGACCCAATCCCTAATACCTTTGATCACTTTTACCCCTCAACTCGTGCCATAACATCCTAAAGTCCAGCCCAAAATTATATGGCTCAGAAGAATTATCAGTTGGTTCAATAGCTAATTGAATATTCGATTCTATTTCTTCCAAGTGCAATAACGGTATTGCATTAGGTTTTAATCTTTTTTTCTCGTTAATTTGATCCGGCAGGAAATGTTTAGCACAGATACGAATATTGTCTCGTTTTATAAAAGGAATCTTTTCCAAATATGGGATTATTGTTGCCCACACTTTCCATCTGGGTATGTTTGTGAAGGGCGCACTAAAGTATTTATGTTTTGGGCCTCTGGTTGGGCACCCGCGTACAACACATTTATTAACCATTATTATTATAAATAGCAAGTAGTTATGAGTTGAACGACAAAAATCTTTAGGCGTTCGAAATTCAACTGGTAAATACAATTTGCTGTTAAACTTTATTAAACATGATAAAAATAAAAACAATAAATAAATATTACGAATTAGTGAACTATATTCCAAATAACAGAAATATTCACAACCAAACAATTAACACATGGGAAATAAAGGAAATTAAATAAGACTCGTTCGCGCGATTTTATGACATTTGTCATAATCACAAAATTACAAATAAAACCAAGTAGGGTTGGATGATGACATGAGATCGATTAATCGATTTTACGGGCTTAAAAATCGACTTTTCATTGAACATTCACCCTACAATATCAAAGTTCGATTTCTTTGGGTCTGTAAGCTGTGCCTCAATGTTCAAAATTAAAAGTAGGTACATTTTGGTCTAGTCTTCATGAAAAGACCTGATAATTTGGTATCATTGCGCAAACTATTTTAATTAGGTAAAGAATCGATTCAACATTATGATTCAATTAAAAAATCAATCTCTCTCCGAAAGGATTGTTAAACCGCGCTACGTTCCGTTGCACATAAAATAATTTAAGACTCATCATTCTGCAAAGACATTAGGCTTTGTAACTGGTTTACCAAGTTATTCCTATTGAAATAAAACTATTTTATACGGATTTTATCGCGATTTGGTGAGTGAGACACAGTGAGCTCCTTCTGCGTAGATCGGATCGCAAATACTAGTTAGCTTTTTAAATTAACTATTTAATTTAATAATTGTAAATTAAGGGTAGTTAAATTGTAACAGTCACTCAGCGGATGACTAATACCTCAGTCCGCCCCGTGACCACGAAAGCTGTAAAGTAATCGAAACGTCGGGAAGTTAAAAAATGTAAAAATTAAACCAAATCGCGATAAAATCCGTATAAAATAGTTTTATTTCAATGTGTAACATTCGCGTAAATCTAAGAAACCATTAAGTTTTTCCTAATTTCTACAATATTAAGGTTTTGTGATGTAGGATACAATATATTATCTTAATGTGGGGTCAAGACTATGTATGTGACTTGAACGTACTATAGTATTTAAATATAGGTAATGTTCATTTTGTCTGTCGCCATCGTGTCTTTCATCCCTCATTCAATCATTAATTGACCCTGTACGTCGATTTCAGAAGATGACTGTAATTTAAACATTATCTTGAGGCTGAATAGTGAGTATTTATCCTAGTGGGAGCGTTTGTACTAAAAACGTAAATAAAAATTTGTAGCAAACCGCCGCGTTCGCATTACTCGGGGACGGCTACCACGGCGATATGCAATGTAATGAACGCAGCCGTGGACGCTTCCGTTCCCGCTCCCGCGCCTCACCTCACCTCACTACACTCCTTCTTCCTTCCGCCTTCCGGAATGACGCCGCGTCGCCATCACACGCATTTTTCTTATAATCCATTTTTATTGTGAATAGTCTTAGTCCATATTGTAACTCACTTAAATTAATAAATTGTACTAATAAATTGTGATAATAAATATTGTATTAATAAATTGTATTGTATTGAGTTTTACCTTATTAGAAGACACCCACGAAAAATTGTTTTTAAAGGCAAATGTATGACAACGCTCTCTATTAAAAATACTTATGTTCATCCGAACATTAGGCCGCGTATCGACTACGCGTTCCAAGAAGACGAACATTGGCACGCGTTCCGGCCACGCGAAATGGATACTATTTTGGAACGCGCGCCAATGTGTTCTGTTCGTTGGAACGCTCGAACGAGGAGCGGGCCGTTCCATCTGTTGTCGGTTTTTAACCGCGTATCAAAATTCAAAGGTAGTTCAGTTGAGACGGACGATTGTATCTTTGTTGCGTTTCTTCGTTGCTTTTCGTACACGACTGGCCCGTATGTGAAACGGTCAAACATTGGAACAATTACCAGGCGCGCTTAGTTGATATCATTCAAATATTTGGAGCGCGTTCCGTGGAACGCACTCTTGGCGCGGGTGTTCATGGCACGCGCTCCAGGAGCGCATAATGGATACGCAGCTTTAAACTTCATGAGTGTAGAAGCCAATCCTCGAGTAGCAGCTACTATCGTACGTTCTGGAGAAAAAGCTTGTTTATTAACAACTTAATATTGTAGAAATTAAGAAAAACTTGGTAAACCAGTTACAAAGCCTAATGTCTTTGCAGAATTATGAATCTTAAATTATTTTATGTGTAACGGAACGTCGCGCGGTTTAACAAAGCTTTCGGAGATAGATTGATTTTTTTAATTGAATCATAATGTTGAATCAATTCTTTACCTAATTAAAATAGTTTTCGCAATGATACCAAATTATCAGGTCTTTCCATGAAGACTAGATCAAAATATACTTTGAATTTTGAACAATGAGTCACAGTTTACAGACCCAAAGAAATCGAACTTTGATATTGTAGGGTGAATGTCGACTCGTTGAATCAAAAGTACGAAATACATTAGAAAAGTCGATTTTTAAGCCCGAAAAATCGATTAATCGATCTCATGTCATCATCCAACCCTACTTGCTTTTATTTGTAGTTTTGTGATTATGACAATTAAACTCCTTAGTCTGTGACAATTAATGTAATAAAATCGCGCGAACGAGTTTTAATTTCCTTTATTTCCCATGTGTTTATTGTTTGGTTGTGAATAATTCTGTTATTTGGAATATAGTGCCCTAATTCTTAATATTTATTTATTGTTTTTACTTTTATCATGTTTAATAAATTTTAACAGCAAATTGTATGTACCAGTTGAATTTCGAACGCCTAAAGGTTTATTTTCCTTCAACTCATAACTACTTGCTATTTATAATAATAATGGTTAATAAATGTATTGTACGCGGGTGCCCAACTAGAGGCCCAAAACATAAATACTTTAGTGCGCCCTTCACAAACATACCCAGATGGAAAGTGTGGGCAACGATATGCCCATATTTAGAAAATATTCCTTTTATAAAACGAGGTAGAATTCGTTTCTGCGCTAAACATTTCCTGCCGGATCATATTAACGAGAAAAAAAAATTGAAACCTAATGCAATACCGTTATTGCACTTGGAAGAAATAGAATCGAATATTCAATTAGCTATTGAACCAACTGATAATTCTTCTGAGCCATATAATTTTGATTTAATTACACGTCCTAGCGTTAAACCTTGTGAAAGACTTGAACCTGATAGCCAACCTCCTTGTACAGATCTTGATTTTTTTGATACTCCACAACCTGTAGAACAAAGTAAGTAATTTGTCTATAGTATTTACTATTGTAATACTATTATAATGTATAAAGCCATTGATACTAGAATGGGCATTGTAAGCATAACCTATGTGAAAACAACAGTGTGAGAGGGAAGATACTGAGTGAAAGAGAGGGACATATAAATAGAGGTACATGTACCACTATTTTCATTGCACATTTTGTTTGTGATGTCCCTTCTATATTTCAATGTTATGCAATAAATAAATTATATTGCATTTTAATTTTCAGTTCAAGAAATAGTGCCATGTATTGTATTAAATTTAGACGATATCAGACTCACTCAACATACAACTGAAATATCATATACTTCTTTCTGCATTTGCTGTTTAGAAAATAACTCCTGTGTTGTTGATCTAACTAGTTGCAGACACAAAGATTTTCTCAAAAACTTCTCAATACCAGACGTAAGTATGAAGTTAGATTATAATTGAAATAACAATAAAAAATACAGCTTAAAATAATATAAATGGTCCTTTTTTATAGACAGCAAATTAGTTATATTCATTTTAAATTTTTTGTTGACTATTTTATCATTAAGATAAAAGTCCTGAGTAATATCTCAAGCTTCAAGAATCAATTTCATCTCTACACCTCAAACAAATATTTGGGCACCACAAGAACCATTGACTTGATGTCGGATTCAAAGCCTGAAGCTAACAGAAGTAATTTTGAATTTCAGTTTAAACCCCACAATCCTGTAGTATGCTTCAATTGCCACTCATTGCTGAAGAAAATAAATGAATTTCAACAACAAGTCCAGGAGAGTTTTAAAATGATGAGTGAAGAGGTAAGTTTTGAATATTTTTATAAAAATAAATTACAGATAACATAAAACCTTACTCTTTCAGTATTAAGGAATATAATTTTGCCTTAACATTCCTTAGATGTAACAACATAAAACTAGAATGCAATTGTTGTCATGTTACTTTTCCAGACATTTTCACCACCAGACACAAATACTACAAGATTAAAAATTGAGAAAACAGTGGATGAACTTATAAACCCGAATGATATTGAAACTGTTCACTTACCCTCATACGCGGAGAGTACTGAGGACGTTGACACTCTGGAGAGTGTGAGATTAAAAAACATACAAACAGCACTAGATATTATTAATAGCAACAATGCTTCGCCCATTCTGGGGTTGCTTAGTGGGATAAATGAGCTGAATGGTGAGGTTTTCTATATTATAATATTGTGTGTATACTTGTGACCCGGGATTCGAACCCGAGACCTCAGCTTTGTAACCGTACCATAGTAATAGTAATCTTACAGTTTTTAAAAATATTAATTTTATTATTCCAGATGTATTAGGCTCAGTGGGTGAAGAGCTTAGTCGTAACTTCAAAGGCAGCGACAGTCTCGATGTCGACTTCATAACAACGCCATCTGCCGGTGAACACGCGAAGACTGAAAAGAATAATAAAAATAAACCTTATTTGGATGTGTGTAAGTTTTATATTCTATTTTCGTTGGTTTATTTTCGGCGTTTATCCTTATTGTTGTCTGGCGTGTGTATTGATAGTCAATCACGCATTGTAACGGTGTAGGAAAACATCTTGAGAAAACCTGCATACCATGGTGATTTAGAAGAATTTCTATATGTGAAGTCTGCCAACCCACACTAAGGCAGGGTGATAGACTAAGACCCAATCGTCTATTGTATGTATATAGACCGGTTTATTGCCGCCTCCGTGGCGCATTTGGTTTGACGCCTGCTGTGAGAGGCCGCAGGTTCGATCCCCCACCAAAACAAATGTTTTTGTACACAGGTATTTGTTTCGGTTCTGGGTGTTTGTGAGACCGAAAAGTCTCTCGTAGTTCCTGATACACGACACAAGGGATCTTAGCGTGGAGCCAGGACTATGTGTGGGACTGTTGGGCGTATTTATTTATTTATTTTAAAACTACGTAATATTATTTATTTCCAGCTAGAAAACCAAAGAAAAACCCAAACCCAATAAAAAAAGTTAAATTGACCAAAAAACTGTTGATGCGAGAAAGGTATTGTTTATCCTCTTCCAAAGCTTATTTGAAATATCCGTACAGATGCAAAGATTGCATACAAGGCTTCAAGTTTAATGAGAACTATGAGAGCCATTTGAGAAGGAAGCATAATGTTACATTGGGCAGTAAGTGTGAGATATGCTTGCAGTACCTCCCGGACCAAATATTACATGTACATAAATCCAGACATTTTATAAGGTATGTATCTCATATTGATTCTGCAGTCAAACTGTTTGTATAGTTTTGCAGGACACTTATGTAGCTTATAAATTTGTTCTTTTGTTATTAATAATTAAATATTTCGCTCTCTCTTTCGCACTCACGCGCCTTATAGATGACGTCAAAGCATGATACTTGCATCATTTTCTGTTCCTTCTAATAGAAAAAAATGAAATAGTTATAACTTGTTTATTTTTACACGAATAAAATATATACTTCTGTTCACGATTTAGCTTATTACCTTTTGATGTAAATAATAATAAAAATTGAGGCAACATCTCTAATGGATGTGCAATTGATAATACAATCATTATTTCTATTTCCAGGTATCTATGCACACAATGCAACAAGAAATACCGAAGTCGCGACGAAGCGATGTACCATTACTCCAAACATCACACAGTGCGAACCAACACACACGCACAGACACACAGCCTCACCTGCCCACACTGCGGGCTCGTGTGCCACACTCAAACAAAACTTTGCTGGCATGTTAAGTAAGTGTTTATCTATTACTAACTGCCTATCCCATCTCACATTGGAGAAAATTTTAAAAAACGTATTAATTTGTATGGAAAAAGAACACAAAATTACCCAAAAAAGCTATTTATAAGATATCTGCCAACCCTCCCAGGATAATCTAAATGCTTGAAACATTCTGGTACATGTCCCAAGACTTGTATTTAGTGTGGGTTCAGGACTATGTAACTTTGGGTTTATTTATTTATTTAATTTCAGAGTGAGACACAAAAAGGACTCACAAGAGACCCTACAAGTGGACCCCACGGAATCCCACAACAACGACAGCTATTGCTCAAAATGCGACGTTGAATTTAAGACTTCGCACACATGCTTCGATGATTACTCAGATTTAATACAAGAACTAAGTTCTGTATGTGGGTAGGATGTTAATATCTCATATAGAATGGAGATACGAAGAAACTTTGTGTATGAAAAATGACCGTCCAAAGAAAAGAAATAAAGATGGCGCTACTGAGGCAAGAGGGTACATTTTAAACTAGGCTCAAAATTTATAGCAATTTAAATTGTCTTGCCGGAAATTAAGAAACATACAATTTATATATTCGGATAATATAAGGATTTGTATATGGATGACTGCCTCGGCGGCGTAGTTGTACTTTAGTACGACTACAGAGCTGAGCGTCTCGGGTTCGAATCCCGGGTCGGGCAAAGTGATATTGCGTTTTCCCGGAGTCAGGAATTTGTGCCCTATATGGCGATAGGCTCGCCCCCTATCACATCATGGGACGGAACATACAAGGCGAAATTTGAGTGTCATGGTGGCGCCTCTGCCTACCCCTTCTGGGATAAAGGCGTAAGTTTATGTATGTATGTATATGGATAATGTTAAAAAGTGATGAATTGAATAAAAATATTTTGAATTGAAAAATGTTTCTTATCTCCATCCTACAGTTTAGTTAGTTATAGAACCTATAACAAAAGATACAAAATTACTGTATATAAAATTTGATAGCCTCCGTGGCGCAGTTGGTTACAACGCTGAGGTCTCGGGGTCTAATCCCGGGTCAGGCAAAGTAATGTTGGATAGTTCTCTTTAGCATTAAGTCCGGAATCAAGAATTTGTATCAATATGGCAATAAACGCGCCCCCTATCACATCGTGTGACGGAACAAAAGGCGAAACGTCAGTGTCCTGTGCCCCTAGCCGGAACATTTTGCAGTATCGTAATAGAATAGTAATAGTAAAATTTTGTATGGGAATTTAAACAGCGCCATTGTGAGCGTATTTGGAACTAAAATTTCACAGCGGGAAACGTTTACTTTATTAAACGAGAATTACTATACGATACTTCAAAATGTTCCGGCTAGGGGCACAGATAGCACCGCTGCCCACCCCTTCCGTGGTGAACTATACAGGTCATTAGGCAAGTCTGAATATTCTGTAATTTGGAATGTGTATACCCATAGATGTAGTATAACATAGATCGGCAATGTATCATTTTGAGTGAAACCAAAACGAGAATATGATAGTGTGCGTGAAGTTTGCATGTGTGCGTGACAGATAATGCTGCGCCATGCACTGTCGATACTATCATATCGATATACCTTACGGCCAACCAATAAAATTAAATTTTATAGATATATATGAGACATTTTATGGTATTTTAACAGAAAAATAATGATTGTGTTTATTTCAACACAGATACGTAAACACAAGTAAATAAAGAAAAATCGTCATATTTGAGAATACTTTTATTTCACAAGTTTTGTAAAGCATTCCTTATAATAATATCTAATGTTCTATTGTTTTATTAGAATGGCAGCCTCCGTGGCACAGTTAATTTGAAACCGGCTCAGAAATGGTAAATTACGCACACTAAATATTAATTAATATTTAGCAAATATCAGTAGTGAATAAATAAAGTGAAGTGATAACTGTTATTATAGAATTTATGTTATACTACGAGATTATAAAATGAAGTGAAACCTCTATGGTCATTGACTATTTTTATCGACATAATATTATTGATCGAAACTGTCAATCAATCTCTAGCAAATGTTGGTTGAAATTATTATAAATTCACGTATATAATATCATTTTATATAGGCAATGGATGCTTTCTACGCATTTAAATAATAAATAAGGACATTCTGTTCTACCGATATACATACAAGGTTTGTCTTACAATTCTATAATATTGTCACTAAACAACACTGAAAAAAGTGATACGATCTTATGAAAAACTATGATTATTCGGGTTTTTACACTAAAATCAATCACATCCAGGCACTGGACAACTCACCATAATAAATTACATTTAATAAAAGTAGCTCAGTTCTGAAATATTAAATAAATCAAGAAAATAAGCGAAATTTGTCGTTCGCTTAAATGACATATTTTCCACACAAATCACTATAGAAAACTCTCCGTGTAAACGCATGGTCGCATCATGCGTCTCGCTTTAATGTATGATTTGAATCATTCTATCTCTTTCACATTGCCGATCTATGTTATGCTACATCTATGTGTATACCTATAAAATAACGTCAAGTCAACATCATGTTCGTCCATTTCAGAAGATTTAGACTGTAATTTAAACATTATCTTGTAGTTGAACCTTAAAGTATTTATCCTAATGGAAGCGTTTGTACTTAAAATCGTAAATAAAAATTGATTTTAATGATGCAAATGTATGACAGCGCTATCTCTTTATTAAAAATACTCTATGTTCTTCCGAACATTAGACATCATGAGTGTAGAAGCCAATCCTCGAGTAGCAGCTACTATCGTACGTTCTGGAGAAAGAGCTTGTTTATTAACAACTTAAAGCTTGTTGGTTTCTCAACATCTGAATTCTCTTTATATTTTGTATATAAATTTATATATGTATGTATGTCTATTTATTATGTATTTATTTTATTTGTTATGTAAGTATGGAATGTCTGTGTATTTATATTTATATGTTTAATTAGTTTTATTTGGCTTCCATTCAATATTTATTTAATTTCTTTTTTTTACACTGCCCTCTGTTTCTCTTTCTCCGACTTTTAAATCCATCCCATGGTTGTCTGTAAGTCATTGCTTTATGCGATAAGACCGCCATTTGTATTGTTCTTTCTTTTCTGTTCCTGTATTATATTTTACTGTGTACAATAAAGATTTAAATAAATAAATAAATAAATAAATAAATAAATAAATAAATAAATAAATAAACATCCAAACCAGAAATATTTGTGGGCACAAACATGTTTCGGTGCGGGAATCGAACCCGCGGCCTCGTATCACAGCCACCGTCAAACAAACCTTGGAGGTAGTTGGAGCTTTTAACTTATAGGCGCATATCACCATTATTATTTTTATTTTTTTGTTATTGTTATGTTTACTGTATGTTTTTCTATTGTTCTATTTTAATTGTTTTCATGTTTAAGTTTCATGGTGTTATAATAAAGAGTTTATTATTATTATTTTTTTACTTTACATTAATCTCGGTTAAGAAACCGGGAGAAAGATATTAAATAAAACATACGAGCCTAAGCCAAGTATGTTTCATTCTTCGTTCGTTTGTAGGAACTTTCTAACTATCCTACACGTATTTAAGATGGCTGCCTTCTGTAGTGATCTGTAAAAATATTTCGGTAGTTCTAGAGTTTTAAGGGATTTATGGAGTTGTAGAGGAATAACACCGGTGGTTGAGAGTATTATCGGGACTATGGTTACTTTATCTAGGTTCCAAATGCGGCTTATTTCGTTTTTGAGATCAGTGTACTTAGATATTTTTTCAGAAATTGTGCTTTGGAGGTTGTGTGTATTTGGGATTGCTATATCAATTAGCAGGGCGGTTTTGTTACTTTTATTTACTACTGTAATGTCCGGTCTATTGTAGTGAATTGTGCGGTCAGTTAATATAGCTCTGTCAAAATAAATTTTATGTGTTTGGTTTTCCAATATTGTCTCTGGTATGTATTTATAGTAAGGCATCGAAGAAGTTAGGAGGTTGTATTTGATGGCTAGTTTTTGGTGAATGATATGTGCTACCTGGTCATGCCTGTGTTTATAGTCCGTTTGGACTATAGACTTGCAGGCTCCTGTAATATGCTGAATCGTTTCGGGTACACTATTGCAGCGGCGGCAGATGTCGGTGGGTAAATTTCTATTCTTAATTATGAATTTTTGATAATTGCGTGTTTCTATTACCTGATCTTGTATAGCTACCATGAACCCTTCCGTCTCTGGAAACAGTTCACCGTGGACTAGCCAGTCGTTCGACGCATTTTTGTCGACATTCGGTTGGCTAATATCCGATCGATGCCTGCCATGCAGAGACTTCCGGGTCCATTCGTTTATTTTACTTTGAACATCTATCTGTACTTCATTTAGTTGTGTGTTTCTATCGTGCAAGTTTAACGGAGTCAGACTGTGATCATTTTGGGTTATGGCTAGATGGAGATTGGAATCATTGGATTTTCTATGAAAGAAGAGTCTTAAGTTACTTATCTGCGAGTTGTGGAGATTAGTGAGATCAATTATACCCCGGCCACCCTCTTTCCGGGGTAAGGTCTGTCGCTGAATACATGCTCGAGGGTGATGTTTCCGATGTTTAGTCATTATGACATTTATGATGCGTTGGAGCTTTTTAAGATCTGTTTTGGACCAATTTATGATGCCGAAAGAATAAGTTAGTATAGGTATTGCGTAGGTGTTTATAGCTTTACTGGTGTTTTTGGAGTTTAGCTGAGATTTTAGTATGGTATTTAATCTATGCCTAAATTCTAACGTTAATTTGTTTTTTGTCTCCTTGTAATGAATTTGTCTTGACTGTTGTAATCCTAAATACTTGTAAGATTCTCTTTCAGTTAAGGAGTGTATGGTTTCGCCGGATTGAAGCTGATAGTCAATTGGTAAAAGTTGTCCTGGTCTAAATGAATTTATTTTGCACTTGTTTATTCCAAATTCCATATTTATATCCCTAGAAAACTGTTCAGTGAGACTAATTAATTTGTTTAGGTCTATTTCAGTATCTGCGTATAATTTAATGTCGTCCATATAAAGTAGATGATTTAATCTGTACATTCTGATATGGTCTGGTTCAGCAGTGTCTGTGTATTTTAGTGGGTAACCGGTGTCTGTTGAGTTGTTTAATAAATTTGATAATGGATTAAGTGCCAGGCAAAACCATAAGGGGCTTAAAGCATCACCCTGGAATATGCCACGTTGGATTTTTATAATTCCAGTTGTGACTGTTGTCTTGTTAGTTTTTAAATGTAGTTGTGTGGTCCATTTTCTAATAGTAGTGGCAAGGAAGTTTATTATTGTGGGGTGAATTTTATAAATATCTAATATTTGGAGGAGGTAGGAGTGTGGTACTGAGTCAAAAGCCTTTTTATAATCTATGTATGTACTATACAAACTATTTTTATTGTGTTGTACATTTCCTAAGATAACTGAGTCTATTGTAATTTGTTCTTTGCATCCTCTGCTGTGCTTTTTACAGCCTTTTTGCTGCTCAGCAAGTAGATTATTGTCTTGGGTATGAGTATAAATAAGATCCGCAAGACATGCTGTGACTATTTTATAAATAGTTTGCAGGCATGTTATGGGCCTATATTGTGCGGGATTAGAGGTATCTGTCTCGTCTTTAGGTAACATAAATGTGGTTCCTGCGGTGATATATTCGGGCATAGTTAGTGGGTTTTCTATGAAATTGTTAATGTGCTTATAGATGTAGGGATGAATATTGGTTAGCTTTTTGTACCAAAAATTGTGTATACGGTCAGAACCTGGTGTTTTCCAATTGTGTAACTTACTAATGACTTTCTTAAAGACTTCGAGAGGAATGTGTTCATTTGACATAGTTACTATATTGTCTGCTGCTTTTTGTGATTCTATTTGTATCCAATCCGCGTCCTTGTTATGTGTTATGGGGTTTTCCCATATATTGGTCCAAAAATCCTGTAACTGTTTGGGATCTGGCGGGCTGGTATGGGCACTTATATTTGTTCGGTTACTTGTGTTTGACTTCAGGTTTTGGTTATTATTATTATAGGGCATTATCTAATTTAGGATTAATATTTCGACAAGATACTTCTTAACTTCATTATTACATTCCACAACTTTGATCAACCGCATATAGATGAATGCATTGACTTACTGCAGACGATTTCGTGGTGGCCTGTTGGTAACGGACCAGACGCGTCCGTTCGTCCGGTTCGTCTGCGTGGTTAACTTTGTTTAAAAAAATATACATGTATAGATTATTTGGTATTTCTCATCCCGTCCCGTCCTGTCCCGTTATATCCCGCCCGTCCTATCTCATTCTCACTCAAGGCATGTAATCCACGCCCATCGCATCCCTTTGAGTATAAAAAGTGCCAAATACCTATATCGGATTTCCGTCCTCATCCCACGGGAACACTTAATTTACCTTGATAAAATGTAGCCTAAGTGTTAATCCAGTGTTAATATGGGGAATATTAGTTTTTCTCATTTATCTTCCATAATACAAAGAAACACCATGTATGTAAATAAGACATTTACCAGTTTTTAAGTTGGACTTGTACCTATATAACTGTGAAACCGCATCTCATTTCGTCTTGTAGTTTTTGCGTTATGCGCAAGTAAATAAAAAGAAACACACTGTATATAAATAAAATATATACCAGTTTTCAAATTGGACGTGCACCATTATTACTGCGAAAACTGCATTTCATTTCGTATGGTAGTTTTTGAGTAATGTGCAAGCAAACAAAAAGAAACAACTGTATGTAGTTTTTAAGTTGGACCTGCATTATTGTAATTGTGAAAACTGCATCTCATTTGGTGCAGTAGTTTTTGCGTGATGCGCAAGCAAACATACAGACAAAAATTCTAAAAAAAATTGTTTTGGATTCTGTTGCTGTTATAAAGACCCTCCGCGTTGAAATTTCTTAAATATCTTCCATGTACAGACATCGACCATTTACATTTTTATTATATATGTATAGATTAGTCTGTTCGATTGTCGGATGCCCAATACCTTTTTACTTCCCATCTTTTTTCCTTCCAGCTCCCCTCCCGACGTTATGGTCTGGCAACATCTATGATCCAAGCGTTGTGTTCATGGGCAGTGGTTAGTTACAATCAGACGACCTGTTTGCCGAATCTATTATATAAAAGTATAGGAATAAAGACGAAAGGCAAAGGAAACTAGTATTTTTTTTCCGACATTTTCAGGATGTTTTCGACCTCCGTGAAAGTCAAATAATACGACCAAGATATGATTCCCGTATATTTACCCCTTTAGATCACATTTAGCTTACAATTTGTTGCTAGTCTTCTTCCTTGGAACTGTGCACAAAATGTTAATTGTTATCGCTGATGTTCTTCAAGTCACTTTATTTTGGGGCAGGAGAAAACAACTTTTATGAATACATAACTTTAATGACTTTATTCATTGTACTTACCTATGTGCAGGAGTCATTTTGCTGAAACAGAATTAAATAAATAAATAATTACACCCAAAACACACATATATAGTCCTGACCCCCACCAAGAACGAGGCTCGAGTCGTATCAGAAACTACCAGAGACATTTTGGTCTCACAAACACCTACATCCGAAACAAATACCTGTGGATCCCACAAATATTTGGTTCGGTGCGGGGATCGAACCCGCGGCCTCACGTTTCACAGCCGGCGTCTAACCAACTGCGCCTCGGAGGCTGTCGAAAACGATGTAGATCTTATACAGGGTGCACAAGAGAATGGCGCACTAGCTCAGTTGGGTGCAAGGGCATAATATTAGTATGATAATAAAAGAATAATATTTGGAAAATACTTATCCGTTTTGGAGTTATGACCACTTAAAGTTTTGAGTATAATTATCACATTTTCGCAAAAAAATAATTGAAATGGGTAAAGAACAAGATTTTAACATATACGTATTTTTTCGTTTCGTTGTTAATTAAATGGTTAACGAAATATACCACGAAAACATTTTTTCTCAACAACAAAAATTTCACAGACTTCGCCTTAACATATTTTACAAATAGGCCAGGTCATTAACTCTCAGCTGTATACTTTATCCTTGTTTAATTTTACAAAAATGTATTTTTTGTTTCATTTCAAAGAAATAAAACCGTTAAACAGGGGCGTACTTAGATTTATAGCGTCAACAACTTCACAACATAATAACTAGGTAGGTATAGTTCATCGAGCATGGATCGAGTGTTTTGTCATTATTTTCCTTATGGTGTCACAAATCTAAACTCTAAGATACCAATAAATCACCCTGGTCCTCGGTTAAACCATGTTGTACCATGCAAATTTATTAATTACAAACGTTTTAGTAATACATAACATTTAAATTATCTAAGTAATTAATATTCATTAAAATTTCTTTTTACGCAATTACACTGATAAATAAAAAAATAAGATATTAAAATGATTGCAGAATTCGGCCCATTTCTTAAAGGAAGCCGAAAGTCACTATGTACTCGTCGGAACTTTGTCGGAACTAGCGCGGCTCGATTATTCTTCCTTTGAGCTCGCCGCTTCCGAGTGTGAGTGACACTAATACCATTGGCGGTGTTTTGTGTGCGTTACTCAAAGGATGACCGCCATGTTAGGGTGTGTTCACACTTCACACTTAGTACAACTTAATTTGGTTAGGTACTTGGATAATTAGAGTTACGTAAAAACGGAAAATCATAATGGATTGATAAAATGATCGTTACTCTCCCCAGAGATATTAATCTTATTTAAATGTGTTAAAATAGTTACATAATTTGATCCATTCAGTTACAAGACTGCCGTTGCTTATGATTTAATTTTTTTTTTTTTTTTTTTTATTTATTTATCATGGTTACAAAAAAGAAGTATAATAAATTCAGTAGGTATTTTAGCATTTATAAACCACAAAGGTTTGTCATAATGCTAACTATCTACAACAAGTCGACGCAAGGCATTTGTACAAGTGCCTGTCAGGTTAACAATCCGATTACGTAGGTGACAAGAGCTGGGTTAGTGAGCACAAGTGGAAGACACATTAAGTACCAGTTGGTGTTATTTGATGGTGAATAAAGTACAGTTTTAATTTAGATTTAATGTTTTTTTCTGTAATATTTTCTTTTAATGTAGAGGGTAGCTCGTTTATAAGCCGAGGAATTAAATACCGCGCAGTCCTTTCACCGTACGAGTTGTTTGCTTTTGTAGTACATAATCGTTCTCGAGCCACGGCACGAGTGTATATAGGATGAGTAATTTTATTTTGAATATTGTTATTAAAAAAATGTTCCTTGACAAAATTAAGCTTAAATTGTAGGTGTACCGGTAGGATGTTGCAATGTTTAAACAACTCAATTTCATTATCCTTGTACTTAAATTTAATAGCTGGGGAGACAATATTTTTTAGTATTTTCAATTGCAGTCTGTATATGCTGTCCAGATATGTTTTATAAGTTCGTCCATAACTACTAAGTCCGTATTGAACGTATGATCCTGCTAGTGAGTTAAACAGCATTAGCTTCACCTTAAACGGAATGCGGTCTTTTATGATATAAATATGTGCGAGAAATTGTCTTAATTTGTTACACACGTAATCAACGTGATGGCACCAATTAAATCTGTTATCTATCGTAAGACCAAGATATTTGTAAGAGGAAACTAGTTCAATATAAGGACAGTTACAGGTATTAGAGCCGGTGGTATGTAGGCACTTGTGATCGTGGGCTATGATATTTTCATCAAAATATTTTTTTATATGTGGTGATCTTATATGCAGCAGTTTGGTTTTAGTAACATTTAGTACAAGACCATTGTCATGGCACCATTTTGATATACTATCAAAGTCAAATTGCAGTTTCTCACGAGCTACCTTAATGTCTCGCTCGCCTATTAGCAGGCATGTATCATCAGCAAATTGATAGCAGGTGCAATAAGTAATATAATTTGCCATGTCATTAACATACGACAAAAAATGAAGTGGCCCAAGAACTGATCCCTGCGCTGTACCCTGTGTCGATATCATAGTGTTACTGTAAGAATCGTCTATTTTGACCTTAGATGTTCGATTTTCAAGATAATTTGTACACCAGCTTAATAGAGGGCCACGTATACCACAATTTTCGAGTTTTTTTATCAATTTCAGATGATCAAGGGTATCAAATGCCCTGGAGAAGTCGATAAAAAGGGCAAGGACAGTATTTTTATCATTAAGATGTTCATTGACCTCATCAGTAAATTTTGAAAGAAGATTAGTTGTACCCTTTCCTTGCTGAAAGCCAAACTGGTTTCGGAAAACAATATCGTTTTTCCGATAGAAATTATGAATTTGTTCACAGATATACTTTTCAACAATTTTATCTATAGAAGAAAGCAATGTTATAGGACGGTAGTTTGCATAGTCATCTCGCTTTCCTTTCTTAAATATAGGTCGGATAGAACCACCTTTCAAAGCAATTGGATACGAACTCTGTTTTACACTGGAGTTAATTAGATTCGCTATGGCCACAGATATATCCTCTCCCACAGTTTTGATGTCCAATACCCTAATTCCATCCGGTCCCGGAGCCTTGTTTGATTTAAGATTTTTTATGATTTTATGAATTAATATTAATAATGATGTTGCTTTAAAGTGATAAAAATGTACTACAATCTCATACTACAAGCGAAATTTAAAAAATCTTTGTAGCCGAATAAATAGCGTTTACTTAAGAAATAGCATATTATGATATTAAATTAGTGATAACAGTAAAAACGTGTATCAATTTTGGAAAAAAAATTATTATGAACTGAAATAGGTGTAAAGGTGTCTAATGTGAACAAGCCTTTATCTTTCGTTTTTCGAAAAAAATATTTATCTTTTATTATTTGAATTCGGACTACGTTCGGGTGTACATGTATTTGTCGTGTTCATATTTTGTAATATTAACTCGTTTCCAGTTACTTTGATTGAGTTTTATCAATTTTGACGTAGGTACGAAATATCCCATGGTATTTATTGTGAAGTGTTAGTTTAATATCTATGTAAGTGTATTTTGGGGATTGCAATGATCATGGGTTCGTGGCTAAAACAGTAGAATACTTTAGTAAGTTGTGCATTATTACGCGAAGTTGAATCAAACACGTTGCATCGGAAGACCGAGCGACGGCTCTATGTACACATAGTACATTTTACGTGTCTAATGAAGTGAATTATAAACGTAAAAGTGTTGTATGTTATCAAATTGTGCCAGTGCTTTCGTGCTGGATTTTGGCAGGTCTAGCACTTACCTCCTTACCTAAGGTACCTATTTACGGCTTAAATTATAGGGTTAATTATTATTTATTTTATGATCATTAGCGGCACTTAAGCTGTACGCTTGAATTATTGTAGGTCTTCTGCCCATGTTCTCTAGATACCATATTCTACGGTTCGTTCAATGCTAAATTCTTATTGCCTAACTATGTACACTAAGTGGCGAGGCAATCATGTAGTTTTAATCACCTATTATGGAGAAGTATTCCTACTTATCTGTTGTGGAGCGACCCGTTCAGTTGTAAGGTTCAATCACTTTGGCGTAATATGTTAAGGGGAAGCAAGTGTGATGGTAATTCTTGATTTCTCGGCATCTTTGTTATTATCAGAGAACGCTACGAAAATGCATCATAATCTAGACGTAATCACGATTTACTAAAATGTATATTAGCAGGTGCGCCATTCTCTTGTACACCCTGTATAAATAAGTTAAAGCAATAGTTTAGTATTAGAATCAACATAGAAATATGTTTCAAAATAGTTTGTTTTTATAGTCACTTCAAAAAATATAATACATTATTTACAGCTTTTAAAACTCACATAAAAACGAATATACCTTCTTTAAGAAGTACTATTTTCTTTGTACGAAACAAAATACTAATAAATAAAACTTTCAAATGCTTACATAGCAATAATTCTCATACAATTGTAAAAATATGTGTAGAAAATATTTATCAACATACTTCACTCTTCACTAGAGTCAGTTCGTTAAATATTAGGGTAAAATCTTCTAGACATCTACCCCACGTCAATATCCATTAAAAATATTTTTTAAATACAATACCTTAAGATTCACCTTCATATTATTATATCACCATTATTTTTGTAAAGTTCCTTTACAAATTACACAATAAATATTAAATACACCCACCCGACACATACGCAGTTCACCTCTCTTGTGTCGTGTGGCGAAATTTGAACTACAAATTTAAAAATAATAGTTTAAAAAACTAAAATACACGCTTTAGTACAAGACCCAATTAAAAAAGTAAAAATAATTGATAACTTAACGAGCTTAAGATTAGAAAATGGAGTGATACACATTCATTTTATGGTTATAAAGCTAGGGTACTTGAGAATATTTTAGTTTTTTAAACTATTATTTTTTTTATTTTACTAAAAAACGACTATCTTATAAAAGGAAGGCAGCTGCGCGCAAATAATCTACATTTAATTGATTATTCAAAAAATTAAATTTCTAAAGATTTTGGTTGAGATAATGTCACATATTTTTCAATTTATTGTATTGTCATCGGTCCGCGATTAGTGTTCAAAATTTCAAGTCAATCCGACGTTTTGAAGTGCTCGAAAATCGACTTCAAATATTCCGTTACATACATACAGAGACAGGTGAAGCTAATAAAAGCGTGTTAACAATACCTATTATTTGAGACATGTTTACATAATACAACAAGCATTTAAACTCGTAATTTAATAGTATTAACATGTCCAATGTAATAAAAACTATTCTTATTATTTTGACAACAGCGCTTTCGGCGACAGAAAATCTTCCTCTTTCTACCTAAATTTCAGATTTTACTTTACTGTCCGGCTGCCCATACCAAAGACAATATTTATTTTTAAATTCGACGCTTAAAAATAGTCTTAAAACTAAAACAGTCTTCTTTCTTGAGGTACAAAAATAAAACACTTGTTTTTGAAAGTTTCTTCAATCGTGGTCAAAATATATTTATACATAGTCCTAATTTTAAGGAACTTCACCGTCATAGACTTGAAAATGGGGTACATTCAGTCAATTAATATTTAGTATGGGGTAAATTCCCGAAAATAGAATATTAATATTTTACAAAAAACAAAAGCAACAATAATATAATGAATGTACACATTACTTTAGTTTTATATAAAAATTGTAACATAAAAATTAATAACTTTGATGGCAGCGAGTGTTGTAGCGTCTGCATTTTTTTAGTTACATTATTTCAATAAAATAACTTCTGTAATTTTATGTATAATACTAATAGACCCCACAGTCACATACATAGTCCTAACTCCACACTAAGATCAAGTTATGTCTCATCAGAAAATACGAGACACTCCGCTCTCACACACCCAAACCCGAAACAAATACCTGTGAATCACACATTTGTTTAGGTGCGAGAATCGAACCCGCGGCGAATTTGAATCTTAATATGAAAAAATAAAATAATTAAATTTACTACCGACAAACACTGCTTTAATATGCCTTAAAGTTGTTTTTAATTGGTATTTGTACTTAGTAGTACTAACATTAATTTTAGTTTCCGTGAATTTACCCCATAATCTTTTGTTCTGTAGAAAAATTGGTGTTTTGATGAAACTTGACGTTATTTGATATATATACACATTTCAAATTAAAGAATATAGGTACTACATTAATTCACACTTGCCTAATGGTCTGTAAAGTTCACCACGGAAGGGGTAGGCAGCGGTGCTACCAGGACACTTACGTTTCGCCTTTTGTTCCGTCCCACGATGTGATAGGGGGCACGTTTATCGCCATATTGATACAAATTTCTGATTCCGGACTAATGCTAAATAGAACAATCCAACATTACATTGCCTGACCCGGGATTAAAACCCGAGACCACAGCGCTGTAATCGTACGGTACAACTGCGCCACCAAGGCAGTCAATATAAATAAATCCTCACAGCCTGATTCATAGTTTTAAAACCTATTTTAGTTTTCGAATGTTTTGTCCCTTTCGTACGACTTTTGAATTTAGTTCGAGTGAAGAAGACAAAACATTCGATAACTAAAATAGGTTTTAAACTGTCTATGAATAGCCACCAAAATTAATGAAGTTAACATCAAGTGCATTTTACATTCACAATGTTATTTCTTGAACTGTAACACTTAGCTTCACAAAATTCCACCAAAACACCATTTTTAATTTAAACCATGTCATCATGTCTTTGACGGTAAGTCCTCAAGCACTGTCTAGAGAAACCTCACATGTACACAAAATTGAAACGGCACAAGCTCTGCGATAGGGAGGATATGATTGGTCCATATCCTTGAGCGTTGTCATACAACTCGAAGAGCGGTGCCGCTACCAACTTGTAGTTCTTGGGGACAGCGAATAAAGCCCGGTCTTGCAGCTGTACCAGAAAGAGGCGCTTGTGCTCTTTCGGTTTTGTGATGTGGGGAGGAATGTACGGGTATTGTGGGGGCTCGAAGTTCGGCCGCCACCAGTTACCTGAAAAAATAAATCAAAATTAAAATTATTTGTTGTATCTGTACTTAGAACGTACCCAGGCGCCCTCTCGCATATGAGAGACCTACCACCAGTAAAGTACCAGCAACTGCCAGACATGACTCTCTATTCTCCATTATTTTACCCCTTTTTTTATCACCCAGATCACAAGTATTAAATACGTCCCACTGAATGGTACGAGACCCATCTACAATCGAGAGTACGATTGAAAGGGGTTAGGCCATATATTCACCACACTGGCTTTTTGTGGGTTGGCCAACTTTATACACCATGGAAATTCTTACAAATCGCTATGGTATGCAGGTTCCCTCAAAATGTTACCCAATTTGAATATATTGCTATTACCAAATTTTAGACACTTACCTATCGTGTCTTCAATGACCCATTCTTGTTTAACGCCGTCCTGTCTTCCCAAAGTTTCTGTTAGTAACCTCTTCAAACCTTCAATTTCGTCCTAAAATTAATAGACAATATATTGTGAGTGTTTTTGACATAGGCCTCTCCCAAGATACGCCATAGAGCCCTGCTTTATGCATACAGTCCCAGACGGCTCTTGTGCAAGTCATCATAAAATTATATGTATCATAATAAAAAAATATCTACCCCTTGTTAAGAAATTTAGGCCAAACATGACTATAATATTATTCCTGAAATGTGTAATAAAAGTTGAGTCATTTTGTATTTTAACTTAGTTTATTTTGGTTTGTGTCTAGCTCCGTTAATTCTGCTAATATTTATTTAAGCAACAATCCAACACCATTTAAAAAAAAACAGAATTTTTGGTGATTACAAAATATTTTTATTGTTGATCTTATTTTATTGCGATGAATGGCGAGACGAGCATGCCATTCGCCTGATGGTAAGCTATACGACCGCTCATGGACAGTAGCAAAAACAAACAACACCATGAAGTACGAATCAATACTTGGCATTCCACTTCGCTCGCCATCCTGAGACATAAGGTGTTAAGTCTCATTAGGAGGACATAGTTTATCATTTGACTATAACATCTCTGCAATGGTTATTCTACCATCAGTCGTTTGCCACAGTTTTGTGCTGCTTAGAGGAGCACAACGCAAGCAGATAAAGTTAATAAAGTTTTGTTCATAGCCCCAAAATATCAGTATAATTTTTTTTGCATTTAAATTCTAGATTTGTTGACTTAAGTGAGCAGAATATGTACTTTTAAATTACACCCATGATAATAAACCTGTGTAAGGTAATTTAAAAAAATGAATACCTCTCCCGGACTGAGTTCTCCTCCTGGTAGTTTGAAGAATGCTGTGCCAAGTTGCAGGAGTAGGACATGTGGGAGTCCATGCTCGTGCACTAATAGAACACCTTCTACAGACCTAGAACAAATTTTTATTTTATTTTTTTATTTATTTATTATTTATTTATTTTTTATTACCATCATCATTATCAATATAAGTGCATGGTGGCCTGTTCGTAAACAACTGCCAACATATTCACGGTGTTTGTGGGTACAAATCCCAGGACACACCTCTAACTTTGCGAAGTTATGTGTGTATTGATAGTCAATCACCACACACTATAGAGGTGAAGGAAAACATTGTGAGGGTACCTGCATTACATAGTAATGTTAAAGAATTTCTGCAGTATGTAAAGTCCACCAACCCACACTAGGCCACTGTGGGCGACTTTATGGTCTAACCCCTTTCAATCGTTCTCTCTATTGTAGAGGAGGCTTGTGCCCTACAGTGGGACGTATATGGGCTGATACAAAACACAATTATTATCAATGATAGCCTCCATGGCTCAGTTGGTACGACACTGATGAAAATGTTCACTTACTCAATAAAATGCAACAGTTTTACTTTATCAATTTACTGAGAAATGTTGATATTCAATACTTTGTGATCCTTTATATGACAAGATAGCAATAACATCTTAATTAGTTACGATGTTTATCTATACATATAATAATTTTGTAACCAATCGATTTCTGCACATGGAAGATAAATAACAAAAACTGGGGATAAAAGATAAAGGGGTCTGTATTAACATAATAGAACCCAAAACAATGATTTTTAGAATTTTCGTCTGTTTCTCTATGCTGTGCACAATAAAATTTGTTAAGGAGGTACCTAACACCCTGGATTAACACTTAGGCTAATTATTATAGCGAAAAATGTACTGTTCCCATGGGATGACGAAGGAATTCCGATATATTTGTTACTTCTTTATACTCAAAAGGGATGGGACTGGATTACAAGCCTAGAGTGAGGATAAGACGGGAAATAATGGAAAAATCCAAATCAAGTTAATCAGAAGACAAAGTTTGTGGGCAGATACTATGTTACAATAGAATTTGTCTAAATCACAGCTCTTTTGCTTAAGAAAACCAAAATATTTATATTGGTTTCTTGTCCGAAAAATTGGGATAATATAATTTACTATATAAGTTGATAAAATAGGTTTTACACCTAATTTTCTGAGGCTTTTGTGAGCCAAAATGTTTGAAAATTCTGTTTCGACTCCCCTATACAGCAATGCAGAATATAAAATTATTGGACTAACGCCCCACATAACAGAGCATTTTAGCGGGACTTGCATAGTAAAGTGCATTATAATATTTAAGTGGGGTTTGAGGCATTATCCTCAGATAAAATACACATAAGGAGAAGCTAAATGGAAATCACCACGCATATATTAATGGCCTAACTAATTGTAAAATTATTGTAATTAACGAAACATAACCTTACCTTCTCATTCCGATTTTGACAAATTCTTCCCTCATCCTCTGGAATCGCGCGGGAACCGACGCATCCTTCTCGAACAGCGGCTCTTTAGTGCCAAACGTGTAATTTGTCAACGGATACAAGTTTATTGTGCGATTTAGCGTTACATTCGGTGCATTTTGGCTGTTCTGATGCTGAACACCCGGTCGCGCTTGCCATTGCTTATTACCCGGAGGACCTTGCACTGCGGCCATATTTAACTTATATGATAACTATTTAACACGATTTGGTTGATATTTTTGGCGAATTTAGTGATAAATTGCGTTTTTTAAATTAGCAAACTCAAACAAGCGTCGGCCATTACACTACAAAAACAGCACAAAAAAGTCTTATATACTGCGTGCTAGAGTTGCACTTATTAAGTTTATACGTTTTTCAAATATTAATAGTCGATTATAGATGTCGCGCGCTTAACTAATATTTCTTAATGATAATTAACGCAATAAACATAGCTGCTGTATTTATCTTGATATATTTGTGTTGATTGTGTAATTATTTTTTTAATATTATTTTATTTACTCAAACATTGTCTTTATCTCAAATCTGAATTTTTATATAAATCGATTCTACCAAGAATCAATTATACCATACACAATACAAAGCACTATTTGTACTAAAAATTTGGAAACGTCAAATACAATGGTTGTTATGACGTCACAGATGTTTTGACTTTTGACAGGAACTTTTGTAATTACGAAAGTGTAAAGAGTAAAAATTATGTCGGAACAATATGAATTACTTACAGAGAGCCCTTCGCAATGGATTACAGTGTCTTATGTGACGCCTGAAATACAGAAAAAGGAGATCAAACCGTTTGTCGTTTGTAAGGTTTTGATTCAAATACACCCCCTTTTTCCGTAGTCTATTTTGTATTTAGGATAATTATTAGATAATAGACTGGAAATTAATTAATTCTCCTTTTAGCTCATTTTACACAAAAACTAGCAAATATTTGTCCATGCATATTGGTAATAACTTTTAAACATTTAACTTTTTAACAAATAACTTTTTAACATGGCCAATGTCTGCCCAGTTTCCTACTTGAATTAACATCTGCAAAAATATTGCATTCAAAACACGGAGTTAACTTAAAAATTTACATTCTATATATTCCCATTAATTTTAAATTGCTCCACTGCTTGCCAAAGGTCTCCCTCAGCACCTCATATGCCCAAATACTCAAACGCTACTTAAATATTATGTTGCACTTAACTGCGCAAGTCCCGCTTAAATGTACTGATTAACTTGGATGTGGGTAGTTAAGTGCAACTTAATATTTAGGTGGCGTTTGAGTATATGGGCGATATTCACCTAATTCCTACAATTTAAGCTACAGGATGCACAAACTTTCTCACATAAAAATATTTATTCTTACTTTACAGTGGCTCTCAAAGAACTGGAAGGGAACCCAGACAGTAGAACATCAAGTTTGATGAATGCAGATAAGTTTTCAGCAGTGAGGGCTGTTGTCAGACACTGTGCGAGACTGCGCTCAGCTAATAAGGAGGCATGGAGGCCGGACGATGTTAGGACTTTCTTGGAAGGACTTAGGTAATATAATTTTAGTATGATAAAGACTAGAATACTGACAATACAATATATGATAGTGAATGCAATGCGTCCAGATAAATCCAACATTGAGGGATAGCCATCTTTTTTTAATTAAAGTGACTGCCAATGGTATATTTATTGGTGGTATATCTCTCTGCGTTTTTATAGTTGCAAAAAATGTTTTAGCGTTTATATCAACTCGTGTTAGGTTCGTGTTTTGAGTTTTTTATATGTAAGGCCGCCTGGGTAGGAACCACCGCAATGTCTATTTTTCCCGCCAAACAGCAGTGTAAATGCACTGTAATTTTCCCAGAGTAACTACTGGATGTAATGAGAATTCACAAATAACATCTTATGTCTCAGGATGGCGAGCGCAGTGGAATGCCAAGCATTGCCTTGTAATTAATTGTGTTTGGTTTAGCTATTGTCCATGAGTGGTTGTATCACTTGCCATCTGGCGAATGGCATGCTCGACTCGCCCAAAGTATTAATAAAATAATATTATTCATAGCTGTTGTAAAAGAACAAAAACCTCTTAATTTTCAGGTTTTCGCCTGATTGTACAGCAGAACTGACCTCATTACTATGCACAGACACAATATACGAAAACATACCGAGACAATTACAAGTGAAGCCTGGTATAGTCAGTCTACAATGGAAAATAGACATATCATTGTGGTAAGTACTTACTAAGCAATATTTGGAGACTTTTGGTAGGTGGTATATGTGAGAGGCCGCCTGGGTAGGTACCACCGCGTTGTCTATTCCTCCAAACAGCAGTGTAAATGCACTGTTGTGTTCCGGTTTGAAGGATATTGTACCCAGAGTAACGGATATAAAGAGACTTAACATCTTATGTCTCAGGATGGCGAGCGCAGTGGAATGAACATTGCTTTGTAATTCATGGTGTTTGGTTTTGCTACCGTCCATGAGCGGTCGTATCAGGCAAATGGAAAGCTCGACTCGCCATTCATCTTTTTGAAATAATGTGTGTATTAATAGTTACTATGCACTCGGAATTGATTAACATTAGGTTAAACACTTGATAAACATTAGGATCGCTTATTGAAAAAAATAAAAATATTTTAATAAATCCATTAAAATGTTCAATATTATTTAGTTTCAGTAATTTTTTGAACTACCACCCGGTTTTCACTACAGAAGAACGGGCAAGAAACTCTAGTGTTGCTCTTCAAAACCATTTTACAATATAGTGATTATTACAAAAATTACAAGTTGGTTTAAATTTTATGGTAGCATCTTTTCGGAAATTCAACTGTCAGTTTGATTTTCATTGGTCAATGACAGCCTCCATGGCGCAGTTGGTTAGACGCCCGCTGTGAAACGAGGGGCCGCGGGTTCGATCCTAGCACCGAAGCAAATGTATGTGAGACCGAAAAGTTTTTCGTAGTTCCTAATACACGACACAAGACTCGATTTTTGTGCGGAAAAATAACGATGCAGTGAAAATTGAAACTTAAGAAAAAAATTGTGGCAATACAATTATAAACGTCATTGCGTAAAAAAAAAACACGGTTTTCTGTAAATTCTGCTCCGTTTGTTGCTTAATTGTTATTTATAATGAATAAAAGTCTTAACAACAATAATAAAAAAATGTGTGTGTGTATAGTGTACACACGTAAGAAGTGAAACTTCTTTATGACATCATTTTTCGAAAAATGATCTACTATTTACAAATTTACAGAATTGGTAAAATAAAGCTAAATTAAATAAAGTTTAAGTTTAGGAGGGGGGAAATTTTTGAGGGAATTTGGGATTTCTATCGGGGCCAATTTGTAGCCCTCACCGAGACGGTTCCGAGGATACCAAGCTCGGTGGGTCCACGACCTTTATTGGCCGAGATAGGAATAGGGGGGGTGAGGTAAAAAATTTAGGTGGGGGTAGGGGCGGGGGGGGGGTTAGGTTTCGTGGGGAGGCTATTGGGCACCTTAAAATATTTTTGGGTGTGGAAAGTTGTGGAGGGGGAATTCGGGAATTCTGTTGGGGCAGGATTGTAGGCCTCACCGAGCCGGTTCTAATGAACCCAGGGTCGATGGGTCTACGATGGATATTGGCGGAGATAGGAATAGGGGGGGTGAGGTAAAAATTTTAGGTGGGGGTAGGGGCGGGGGGGGTAGGTTTCGTGGGGAGGCTATTGGGCACCTTAAAATATTTTTGGGTGTGGAAAGTTGTGGAGGGGGAATTCGGGAATTCTGTTGGGGCAGGATTGTAGCCCTCACCGAGCCGGTTCCAATGAACCCAAGGTCGGTGGGTCTACGATGGATAATGCCGGAGATATGAGTAGGGGGGGTGAGGTAAAATTTTTAGGGTGGGGGTAAGCGGGGGGGGGGGGGGGGAGGTTTCGTGGGGAGGCTATTGGGCACTGTTTTGGATTTAGGGTGGGGGAAGGCCAGAGGGGGGGTAAGGATCAAATTACAAAAAAGTGGGTGGGACTTAAAATTTTGGGTGGGGCTTGGGCACGGTTGGGGGTGTGGCTTACTGAAGTGGGTACAGAATGTGTTCTAATGGTATACACTGTATTATGTCCAAATGTGGGATGATACACTAGTGTGGGATTCGTACTAAATACAGTTACAATACACAGGATTACTACTAAGTATTACTTATTTACTAAATAAATAAAGATGGCGCGTAACGCAAAAATGTGACTTAGAAATAAAGATGGCGCGTAACGCAAAAATTTTTCCAACCCCGATAAAGAAGTTTCACTTCAAAAAAATACTTGTATTTAAAAATTTTACGTCGTAACGTTTTGGTTTGCCATATTAATATTATATTCTATGTAAGTGCCCTCATTAAATCCGTACGCTTTTTTGCCAAATGACTGTTGGCTGTTTATTTATTTTTCCAGCCAATCCAACATTCAAACAGAGGCTCCGAGCCCTCAGCGTCTCAAAGAGATGTTCCACAACCTGACTTTTGTGATAATAATACTACAGTTATCAGATGGCAGTTCAAACACATATCGTTTGTCGATACAGAAGTTTCATGAACTGAGATACACCGTGGCTAGTGCTCTTAAACACATGATTGTATTGGAGAAGAGAAAGTGCATGAGGAAGGAATGACACAGGTATTCTTGGGGTTAAGTAATAATAACCCTTTTGTGATCAGCTGTTTTTTTTTACTATAAAAAACATAGGTAGACTATGTATCTCCATTTTTCTCGGTCCTGAAATTATTATTATTTATTTATACAATACATACAGTCATTACAGGCATATTTATACCGGTTATATCAAGACCGCGACCGAAAACGAAGCCGGGTGGTAGTTTTCGTGGTTATAGACACAATGCAACTATAAATTTCGCAAAAAAAAGCGACAGGTTATTACTGGCAATTTTTTAGGTGGTAAATCCTTAGTTATTGCTAAAATATTAATTTGAACCCTTACGTACCATTGCGTATTTAAAAAGAAAAAGGTGCACATCATTATTTTAGAAAAATATGTGTTCATCACCCAAATAAGACGATAAAAAAAAAAATCCAAAAGAAAATGACGATTTTTTTTTTTTTGCGAAATTTTTAGTTGCATTGTGTCTGAAGTCACTAATACTATCACCTGGCTTCGTTTTCGGTAGCAGTCTTGATATACCCTGTATAACAAAAATAAAACGACAAAAAAATTTAGAAAATAAAATAAAATTAAAATAGTTTATTCATTAAAAAAATGATGAAAAAACGAAGGTACTGGTTTTTATGTCATTAAAAAAAAGGGATAATTCACTAAAATAGAAACACTTGGAATTTTTCCTTTGTTTTTTTCATAAAAAAAAACAACTGATCACATTTTTATAGCATCAAGTTAGATAGATAATATAAATTGTCGTTTGTAAATAGATATAATAGTCATGTATGTGTAATAACGTCTGTTTCAAATCTCAAAAATAAATTCTTAATACGTAATGAACAAGTGACTTCTACTAAATAACCAATATAGGTCGTCTTATCTTCTGTCGCCGAAAGCGCTGTTATCAAAATAATAAAAATAGTTTTTCTCTCTTCACATTTTGTGTGTGCGTGCGTGGTGGCCTGTTGGTAACGGATCAGACGCAGCTGCCTACATGTTCACGGTGGTCGCGGGTTCAAATCCCAGGGCACACCTCTAATCTTTTCGAGTTATGTGTGTATAAATAGTCAATCCCACTATTACGGTGAAGGAAAACATTGTGAGGAAAACTGCATACCATAGCGATTTTAAAGAATTTCTACGGTATGTAAGTCCGCCAACCCGCACTAGGTCAGCGTGGTGGACTATATGGCCTAACCACTCTCAATCGATTCTCTCGATTGTAGAGTAGGCCCGTGCCCTGCAGTAGGACGTATATGGGCTGATACAATACAATACATATTTTATTACATTGGACATGTTAACACTATTACATTACGAGTATAAATGCTTTTTGTTTGTATTATGAAAACGTGTCTCAAACGATACATTAAATATATATTTTTTTAATTTTCTTTGTAGTTCCAAATTTCGCCACGCGCCAATAAATGATAGATGACCTGTAGGTAAATTTCGCGCGGGAATGACGCGCGAGGTGATTCATAATATTTCCGCATATAAGAAATACATCGTAACTTACTTAGAAAACTTCAATAAATATAATTAGGCGAACGCTTGGGTATAGTTAATTTTTTATATTAATACCAATCAATTTGAATAGAAAGTTGAAACTTTAGTATATTTTATATTTCCTTTAAATTCTAGACTGCCCTCTCTTCTTTTCCTTTTCTTATATCCATCCTAAGATTGTCTGTAAGAAATCGCCTAGAGCGATAAGACCGCCATGTGTACTTTTTTGTTAATCTGTAATATCTCTAAGTGTTTTTTCCTTTTTTGTGTGCAGTTAAGAATAAATAAATATATTTGACTTAGATATTGTTGAAACAGACGCTAAGATGCTATTACAATTGTTAAATATTATGTAAAAATTATGAAATTCTCACGTTTTGTTTGGTCACAATATATTTATTGTTTTTTTTTTTTCATGTGAGATTATAATGGCCACCACACACATAATGATATAACTGTATAAGTTTGAGTTTGCATCAGTATACTAGAACGTGGGGGAAAATAACTGCGCAATAATCGTTCCAATTTTCGATTCGACAATGACGCAAGCTCGCGTTTGCGCAAACGCACTTGAACGTGTGGCGGGCATAAGGGTTTTGCAGAATAGACAATTTAATTATCGCTATAACGGTGGAGAACAACGTGAGGAAACCAGAATACCATAGATACATATATAAACTCACGCCTTTTTCTCAGAAGGGGTAGGCAGAGGTGCTACCAGGACACCCACGTTTCGCCTTGTATGTTCCGTCCAACGATGTGGTAGGGATCGAGCCTTTCCTGACTCCGGGCTGATAATGAATAGGAAAATTAAATATCACTGCCCGACCTAGGATTCGAACCCGAGAAATCAGCGTTGTAATCGTTTAGTACAGCTGCGTCACCGAGGCAGCCGAAAATATCGAATTCTGCAAAATCCATATCGAGTGTAGATGTTTATTTTTTCACATTCCATAATATACTACGCACAAAAATTAAAGGATATTTTTTTTGATCAATTTTTTTTGGTGTTTTTTGAGAGTCTGTATCTTGGAGAAAATTGATTGTTAAGAAACTTGGAAACTAAAACTTGGAAGCTTGAAATGTCTATTTTGCAGATATGTGCTCTATTTCTTGATTCCTCGCTAAGTTGATAAGCAATCGTAAGAAAACCAACGAGAAAAAAAAATTCCAAAATTTATCTGGATTTCAAAACCGTGCATTTACATGGGTAGTATTTTTTTGGTGACATCATTATAAAATTCCCGTAGATAATTTAATTGCCTTTAATTTGATATACCTGAAACCTCCGTGACATGATTTGGAGCTGACTTATGGTAAATCAAAGTAAAAATGGCCTATCACACTTTGACATTGGATTACTCCATGAATATCAATCATGGGGAAAACAAAAATCAAAATTTTAGTAACTTCAAAACATGCTTTATAAGTTGGTATTAAAGTGTTATGATAATGAATAGTATTTCTAAGTAAAATTGTTGACTAAAAAAAAGTTAAAAAAAACGGTTATTTATGGATATTCGGAAAACACTGCATATCTTTGGATAAAAGAAAAAAAAGAAGGATATCGTCGGTAACTTTTCAACCTTAAAGTATTCTAAAGACACTCTGAAAATTTCAAACTGCTCTGATTTGATTATCTTATTGTTCGGAACGTTTGAACTTACTGTATTCGTCAAAATTGTCGTAATAAGCATTTTTCGTATGTGATCGATTTTTGTCACTTCAGAATATTATTTTTAGTGATTATCCATATTCTTTTAATCAAATCCTTTTTTCAAACGTTTTCACTATTCTCCGGAATTGTAAAAAAAATACTGGCACTGTTTTACTATAAATCCGACCACGCAACCTCCCCGTAGTACGCTTTGGGTAACGCTAATGCCGGCGGTAAAACAGTGCCAGTATTTTTTTTACAATTGCGGAGAATAGTGAAAACGTTAGAAAAAAGGATTTGATTAAAAGAATATGGATAATCACTAAAAAAAATATTCTCTAGTAACAAAACCATTAGCATGTGAAAAATGCTCATTACGACGATTTTTGCTGAATACAGTAAGTTCAAACCTTCCGAATACTAAGATAATCAAATCGGAGCAGTTTGAAATTTTCAGAGTGTCTTTAGAATACTTTAAGGTTGAAAAGTTACCGACGATATCCTTCGTTTGTTTCTTTTATCCAAAGATATGCAGTGTTTTCCGAATATCCATAAATAACCGTTTTTTTACCTTTTTTTCAGTCAACAATTTTACTTAGAAATACTATTCATTATCATAACACTTTAATACCAACTTATAAAGCATGTTTTGAAGTTACTAAAATTCTGATTTTGTTTTCCCCATGATTGATATTCATGGAGTAATCCAATGTCAAAGTGTGATAGGCCATTTTTACTTTGATTTACCATAAGTCAGCTCCAAATCATGTCACAGAGGTTTATGGTATATCAAATTAAAGGCAATTAAATTATCTACGGGAATTTTATAATGATGTCACCAAAAAAAATACTACCCATGTAAATGCACGGTTTTGAAATCCAGAAAAAAATTGATTTTTTTTTCTCGTTGGTTTTCTTACGATTGCTTATCAACTTAGCGAGGAATCAAGAAATAGAGCACAGATCTGCAAAATAGACACTTCAAGCTTCCAAGTTTTAGTTACCGAGTTTCTTAACAATCAATTTTCTCCAAGATACAGACTCTCAAAAAACACCAAAAAAAATTGATCAAAAAAAATATCCTTTAATTTTTGTGAGTAGTGTGTATTAATTGTTAAGTTCAAGATTGTATTTTTTGTCAATAATATTTCTAAGCAAAATTTAATTTGAGTGTAAAATTACGTGAAAATATTGGTGCATATTGTTATTTATAAATAAATATTATGTTTTTATTTAGTGTTTAATTCAACCGCGAATGAAATAGCGAGGAACCCTGCACACCATGGATATTAATAATAAAAAAAATACCAAAAATATTAAGCATTCACCGTATCATAATACATTTTTAAAGTGAGTAAATACATACCGGGTATATCAAGACTGCGACCGAAAACGAAGCCAGGTGGTAGTTTTAGTGGTTACAGGCATAAAGCAAATAAAAATTTCGCAAATTAAGCGACAGACTTTTTTCAATTTTTTAAAAATCATTGATTTTGGGTAGTAAATACCTAGTTATTGCCAAAATAGTAAAACCCTAACTTACCATTGCGTCTTAAAAAATAAATAGGTGTACATCATTATTTTAGGAAAACTATGTATTTATCACCCAAATACGACGATAAGTAAAAAACTAAAAAAAAAAGTGGAAGTTTTTTTTTTTTGCGAAATTTTTAGTGGCATTGTGTCTGAAGTCATTAATACTACTACCTGGCTTCGTTTTCGGTTGCAGTCTTGATATACCCGGTATAAATTTTACGGCGGTATGCGTTTGAGAGTGTATAAAAGGGCTGGGGATAATTTTCTTGACTCCTGGGAGCGACCCAGGAATATTTAAAAAAATTATAATGCCACGACCACGGTTCAAAGTGTAATGAATAAGTACAAAATGACAGTAGAAATAAACAAAAAAAGCGCCTGATAACAGAGTAATAACACATGCGCACAGTGGGCACTGTTAAAAGAATAAATTAAAAATATAAAATTGCAGGAGATGCTGCAACAGAGAGTATGTACATGTGTGTTCCTGCACAAGGCCAGCGTGGTGGACCTGGCCTAACCCCTCCCAATCGTACTCTCGATGGTAGAGGAGGCTCGTACGTACGTATATGGGCTGATACAAAACGGTTAATAAAACGCATCAAAATTTTGATATAATTTTATTGGCGATAGAAAAAATCACAAGTTGCAAAGATATGTAAAAGTACACTGTATGTATATCATTATTATGTATATAAATCACAATAGTAACGCTATGACGTCACCAGAATAGCACAGAATCGTGACAAACACTAATTAAAATATATTTTTAAATCCAAACTCAAAAATATATTTTGTCATTATTGATTTAAATATTTAAGGAATCGTTTTTTTTAAATTAATGGAATGTTCACCGTGGAATAAAGACGTAACCGCCAATTTTTAAATTTATTATTGACCAACATTTTTGATTAAAAATAAAATAGATAATTGGCTACATATTACAGCCTCATTCATAGAGATTAAAAACCAATTTGAGTTATCGAATGTTTTGTCCATTTCGAACGACTTTTTAATTCAGTGTGAGCGAAGAAGACGAAACATTCGATAACTAAAATGGGATTTAAGACTGTCTATGAATAAGGCCATTAGTTTTGATAGCAATATTAATAATTTTACATTTTTTAATATTTATTTTGATTCTATGCAATACTGGCGTCAATACATCATTTGTCTTAAAATATTAAAACACTTCATTTCTCGTCTATATAACACGCTGGACTAGGATTTTATTGTGCTTTATTTATCGCTATTTTGATACAGACGTATATGGGGTGTATAGAAACGCAGGGTGAATAGGAATGAACTATACCGGGTATATCAAGACTGCGACCGAAAACGAAGCCAGGTGGTAGTTTTAGTGGTTACAGACAAGCTGCAAATAAAAATTTCGCCTAAACAGTGATAGATATTTTTTCGATTTTTTTCAAAAATCATCATGTTTGGGTGGTAAATATCTAGTTGTTGCGAAAATAGTAATTTAAAACGCGGTTAAAACTAAAGAAGTGTACATCATTATTTTAGGAAAACTATGTGTATATCACCCAAATACGACGATAAGTAAAAAATACAAAAAAAAAAAACTATTATTTTTTTGCGAAATTTTTAGTTGCGTTGTGTCTTAAGTCACTAATACTACCACCTGGCTTCGTTTTCGGTCGCAGTCTTGATATACCCTGTATATAGGTCAAGTGTATATTTGTGATTGACATAATTGTGTTACGGAAATCATATGTATTCTTCCATATTCGTCAAAAGAGAATTATTCACATTAATTAAAGCAAGACAACTATTTAATCCTATTTACCCTGAGTTTCGATGCACCCCATTTTACATCTTTTCTTGACGCAATCATCTTTAGTTCTCGTTCAAAGCTTCAAATCGACACAAAAATATTTTGTAATACATATCCAGTCCAGCTTACAATATTATTAATGATTCATACTTCCTAGAGATCGAGAAACATACAACTTACACTCAAAATTAATAAGCAATCCCAATCCCTATCTAAGGATCGATCCGGAAAATAGACCAATCAGAACACATCAAATGTGGGCGTGTCGGCAATACCTTGAGCCCATTGGCTTATTTTCGCGATCGATCTTTAGATAGAAACGAAGATCGGTTATTAATCTCGGCCATTAGAGTATAGCGTTATCATAGACAGATTTGAAACTTATTTCAGTTATCGAATGTTTTGTCAATTCCGAACGACTTTAGAATTCAGTATGAGCGAAGAAGACAAAACATTCGAACTAAAATAGGTTTTTAATCTAACTATGAACAAGACCGTAAGACTTTTATGCACATCAAACTTGGCCTCGACGTTCATTGAATATTTTGGTCCCAAAATATTAGTCTTTATTCTTTATTTTAATATTCGCAATTTTAGAGAATCACTAGCCATTTATATTATGGTCTTATTTTTCAAACATAGATAAAATACATAAGATAAAAATAAATATTATAGTTGCATTCAATTTAGTAGATTTTTTTTATATACAGGGTATATCAAGACTGCGACCGAAAACGAAGCCAGGTGGTAGTGTTAATGACTTCAGACACAACGCAACTAAAAATTTTGTATTTTTTTTACTTCTGGTCGTATTTGGGTGATAAATACATAGTTTTCCTAAAATAATTATGTACACCTCTTTATTTTTAAAGACGCAATGGTACGTAAGGGTTTAAATTACTATTTTCGCAAAAACAAAGGACTTACCACCTAAAAACAATCATTTTTAAAAATTGCAAAAAATAACCCATTGCTTTTTTTGCGAAATTTTTCGTTGCATCGTGTCTATAAACACTAAAACTACCACCCGGCTTCGTTTTCGGTCGCAGTCTTGATATACCCTGTATATACATATACCAAATAAGCGACAGATTTTTTTTTGCAATTTTATGAAAATCTTGTTTTTAAGTAGTAAATACCTAGTTATTGCGAAAATAGAAATTTAAACACTATCGTACCATTGGGTCTTAAAAAATAAAAAGGTGAACATAATTATTTTAGGAAAACTATGTATTTATCACCTAAATACGACGATAAGTAAAAAATTACCAAAAAAAAGTTGACTGAAGTCACTAATACTACCACCTGGCTTCGTTTTCGGTCGCGGTCTTGATATACCCTGTATTATAGGAGGCAAATGAGCATACGATTCACCTGATGGTAAGTGATAACCACTATAAACCTCTTCATTATACAGGGTATATCAAGACTGCGACCGAAAACGAAGCCAGATGGTAGTATTAGTGACTTCAGACACAACGCAAGTAAAAATTTCGCAAAAAAAATCGACAGCTTTTCTTTTGTATTTTTTTACTTATCGTCGTATTTGGGTGATATATACAAAGTTTTCCTAAAATAATGATGTACACCTCTTTATTTTTAAACACGCAATGGTACCTAAGGGTTGAAATTTGTATTTTCGCAAAAACTACGTATTTACCACCAAAACATGATGATTTTTAAAAAATTCTAAAAAAATATCTGTGACCGTTTTGGCGAAAATTTTATTTGCATCGTGTTTGGGACCACTAAAACTACCACCTGGCTTCGTTTTCGGTCGCGGTCTTGAGATACCCTGTATATTGATTCTTATTATAATTTATTTAATGATTTTTCATCTGGCGATTGAAATTTTTTAAACATTTCATTAATTGTGATTAATTTCCAATGAATTATAATTGAAAATACACCTTTAACTGTTGTCAGTATGTATTCATAATAATATATCATTATTTATCAAAGAAAACATCGTGAGGAAACCTGAATACCATTCAACAATTTTTTTAATGCGTGAAGGGTAGGCCGCATTAAACCATGGTGTATGGCCTAACCCTTCTCAATCGTAGACTCGTGCTTAACAGGGGAACGACATAAACAGTTATATACAAGAAATAGATTGATCTAATGGATCGGAAATGAATTACTTATTCTTAACTATACCGGTGACTCACAATTCATAAGTGACTCATCTATATCAGCCCATATACGGCCCACTGCAGGGCACGGGCCTACTCTACAATCGAGAGAATCGATTGAGAGTGGTTAGGCCATATAGTCCACCACGCTGGCCTAGTGCGGGTTGGCGGACTTACATACCGTAGAAATTCTTTAAAATCGCTACGGTATGCAGGTTTCCTCACGATGTTTTCCTTCACCGTTAAAGTGCGTGGTGATTGACTATCAATACACACATAACTCCGAAAAGTCAGAGGTGTGCCCTGGGATTTGAACCCGCGACCACCGTGAACATGTAGGCAGCCGCGTCTGGTCCGTTAACCAACAGGCCACTCAACAGGTCACACAAGTGACTCATACAGTTCATTTATTTATTACTAAGCGTGTATATAACTTAAAATAACATTACAACCGATAATAATAATACATAAAGATTGCACTTAATATACAGGGTGGCATTAGCGCCAAAAAATAGTAGGAAAGTACATGACGTAAATACTTTTGGCATGCTTTGAAAATGTTTTTTTTTAAATAAAGTCAAAAATTAACATAATCATGTCTATACCAATCTTCAACGTGCAAATTGCTGTATAACCGCCTATTCCAATATTTAAAAAAGCTACCATATTTAATACAAAAACATGCTGTATAACGTGTATAATAATCATGCTGTATACGGGACGTGTTATTTCGAGAAATATTTATTATCTTTATGATGAACAGCCTTTACTTAACAATAACTAATTATAAAAAGATCATTAACCTTATTTTCTAATTTAGTGTAAACTCTTCAAAAATTGTACAGCAAATATTGATATGAAATATGTACACAGCCTCCGTGGCGCAGTTGGTTAGACGCCGGCTGTGAAACGAGAGGCCTCTACGATTCCCGTACCGAAACAAATGTTTGTGTAATCCACAGGTGTTTGTTTCCGGTCTGGGTGTTTGTAAGACCGAAAAGTCTCTCGTAGTTTCTGATACACGACACAAGACTTAATTGATCTTAATGTGGGGTCAGGACTATGTGTGACTGTTGGGAGTATTTATTTATTATTTAAATAAAGAATGGAATTGAAAATGACGGCAATTATATCGACCTCTCTTTCACAAACTATTGCTGTTTAACTCGCACCTACGGGTGTCAACCACAAAATAACGAATAGCAATTAGCACATTTCACGACCAAATCTAGCAGAGTTGGGTATTTTACTATTTTTTTTTATTGTATTTATCAAAGATATCCATATCCAAAATCTAGTAAACAAAGAATTTTGTAAATCCGTTTACAATTAAACAAGTTGAAAACGTTTTAAAACTAGTAGTGGGAGTAAAAGAAAAGGGATGCAAAACTAAACTAGTGATGTCACTAGTCCTGATATGCATTACAGTGTACGGGTGCGAATGAGACGGAGAGATGTCCCCACCACGCTCCCACTCTTTTATTTCAAATACTAATATTTGCCTCATGTTACAAGCTCCTTTAATACTGTTTTGACAGAAATGTTTTATTTTAATGGTATTTGTGTATGTATGCAAAATAATACAAAAAGTCGATCATAGTAGAATACCTTATCGTAGGATTTATAGTTATGGCGTAAGTGTTTCAGGTCAGACAAACTATTCGTTGTAGGCGAATATTATAGCAGAAAATAAGACTATTTAGTTGTTCCAAGTTATATGATTTGCACTTGAACAGCTGATTTCTAAATAATTTTTGATTAATGCTATAACGCATCGTTATATTTCACGTAACGTAAATAGCAGGTTTTCACTTTTAGAACGAAACATACAAGCGCAATGGGCCGCCAATTCTAATCCCATTTATTTGAATAGATAGTACAGATTTAGAAACATATCTGGCCCGGTGGCCAAAAGAGGAAACTAATGACGCCATTTTGAAATGTCAATCTGCTTGCCATTCGCTGACATTACGCCAACATTTTACCCATGTACTTTCTTTCAAATTGCCAGGTGTTTAACGTCAAGTCCAGATACATATTAGGTAGTGTGTGCATATTCTCATATTTTTAACGAACTTCAAACAAGTAGGTTATGATTTAGTCACATACCAGTGTATTATTAATGGAACTGCACTAAATAATATAATAGCATTTTGGATAATATTTTTAATTCGACGACTTATTTACCCACTTTGTTGCTTAATTTATTTTTACTGGCAACACCAAAGGCGATAACAGCGACTCTCTCACCGGGCCAGAAAAGTTTGTCTTACAGTAGATGTTTTTTGTGTGTCTGTGCTGTCAAACCTAATTAACATATTGTAGAGGGGTGAACATGAAGAAAGATTATAACTAAGTATATGTAACGTTATATCTCTATCAATTGTGTAGTTTTTTTCGGAATGTCTATTATATACATCAGCTGTCGATTCAATACAATATTTCATAAAAATCTTTATAATATATTGTCATTTTTTATACATATTGAGCTAATATACTAAACTATTGAGTGCCTTGAAACTATTAAACATTGTTATGTCAATTATTTGTATGGAAAGATTTATTGGAAAAATTATTTAATTTATAGGGGTTGTTATACATTCATCCCCTAATTGAGACCATAGACGCTTTTTTCCCAGAAGGGGTAGACAGAGGTGTTAATAGGTGATAACATCCCTTGATGTGACAGGGGGCGAGCCTATCGCCATATCAGGCACACATTCCTGACTCCGAGCTGATAATCCAATCCAATAATTTTTCTCGACCCGGGATGCGAACCTGATACCTATACATTGCAATATACGTAGTACAACTACGCCACCGTGAAACTAACGAGTCAAATACTTTCCATACAAATAATTATAAAGTAATTACTTTTACCTGAGTCCAAGTAATGATTTGTTCGATTTGAGCGCGGCTCGGAGTTTCTTCACGAAATCAGACGGTTGTATGAGAACAGTGGCTTCTGTGCCGTGATAGCATATCCTGTTCATTTCGTCTTCACCTCCCTGCGAAAAAACACAATAAATAAATACACCCAACAGTCACATACATAGTCCTGACACACTAAGATAGTTTTGTGTCGTATCAGAAACTACGAGAGACTTTTCGGCCTCACAAACACAGACCCGAAACAAATTGTGGATCACAAACATTCGTCTCAGTGCAAGAATCAAATCCATAACCTCGCGTTTCACAGCTGGCGTTTAACCAACTGCGCCACGTTGGCTGTCCAATAGGGTATTTGACTATTATCGATTTTTTTTTAATATTTTGTGTACAAACACAAATACCATTAAAAAATCATGTCTGTCAAAACAGTAATAAAGTAGCTTTTAAAATGAAGCAAATAATAGTATTTTAAATTCATATAGAGTGGGAGAGTAATTTGTACATCGAACCGTCTCTTTCACACCCGCACACTGTAATGCATATGAAGACTAGTGACGTCACTCGTTTTGTTTTGCATCCCTTTTCATTTACTCCCATAACAAGATTTAAAACATTTCTAACTTGTTTAATTCCTGAATATACGAAATTCTTTATTTACTAGATTTTGGATATGAATACATCTTTTTCGAAAGAGTTTTTTTAAAAAACCTCTTGTTTTTATATTTTGTCCTAGTCTTTTTTTTCTCTTCTTTCTTTCACAGTAATTGAAGAAGATCAGGTAATGAAATGAAATGAAAATTTATTTGCAAGAATGTGGTTACATAAAGATGACATTTTTGTTCCTTGGAGTCTCACAATCTGTCATAGTTGACGTGCAAATATTTTAAGTAATTGGTTTACATTAACGTTGGCATTATACGTAACAACTAATAATAAAAAATACAGAAATAGAACTTAGTATGTAATCATATAAAGGTTAAAAGATGTGAAAGGTAGTTGCTTACCTTAAGCAGGTTGAGTGTTCTGTTGTTGACCTCGGTGACGGCCCACCTCCCCGGGGGCGGCAGGCCGGCGCGCGCGGCGGGGGAGCCCTCCTCCACCGACGTTATGTTGCACTCGCTGTCTAGTTTTATACCTGTAGGGGGATATTTTGGGTAAAATTATACCCATGTCTTATATTTATTTAAAAAAAAAAACAACTGTATGCCTTATTATTATTATCAGCCGTAAGTGTCCCACTGCTGGGCAAAGGCCTACTCCCTCTCCTTCCAGATTTGGCGGTCTTGCGCAATTTGGGGCCAATCTTGTAGAAACCTGTCAATTTTGTCTCTCCACTTACGCCTGGGTCTACCGCGACGTCTTTTTGGGTGGTCCAGACACCACTCAGTGGAGATTTTCGCCCACTTATGCCTTACATCAGTTATATTTAATTTAAACGAACATTCATAAATATACTGGGTATATTCAGATTGCAATTTAATACGAGAACAGGTGGTATTTTTACTGACTTCAGACACAATGCAACTGTGGCGACTTGTGCCACTCTTCATAATCGCGACATCAACCGCTCCGCTTATGCGCCTTGGGACAGCCGGCTTAGCTGTGCGTTGATGCGCCTGCGCAGCGACAGTGAACCGCTGACGACCGCCGCGTGTGTTACTACTTACTATTACTAACTTTCTGTGCATTAATTTCATTATTCTTTCATACTGTCTATCATTCTATTATTGTAAAACGTCATTTGTAATTAAATTGTCTTCCAAATTATTATTATTAGCATTCTTCATTTTTACGTTTACCCGTTATGACACACTGTACTTATCCGTCACTTTGTTGTGCCCGAGTTGAGTGGAGGGCTCGAGTGCAGCGATTGACTGCCGCTACAGCTATACATCCACACAACTAAGAATTTCTCAAAAAAGTGACGATTTTTTTATATTTTTAAGTATCGTATGAGTGGTTTCATCGTTTTAGGAAAATAATAATGTGCAGGTTTATATTATTATTTTAGCATTTAGGTATTCACCACCCAAACACGATGATGTTTAACAAATTACAACAAAAAACTGTCGCTTTTTATTTTTGCTGCATTTTGTCTGTAATCACTAAAACTACCTCCTGGCTTTGTTTCCGGTCACAGTCTTGATACACCCTGTATCTAGTGCTCCAGAATAAAACCACCTATTTATACATTCTGTAATAAAACATAATCTAATTCTGATATTATTGTTTACTTTTTCTCCCGCCTGAGTTTATCCGGGATAACGGTCCCGCTACATATGTTCCCGGGATAAAAAGTACCCTATATCCTTCCTAGATAAATGGCCTAACCAACACTAAAATAATTTTTCAATTCGGACCACTAGTTCCTGAGATTAGCGCGAACAAACAAACATTTCAGCTTTACATATTGGTGTAATTTATGTACTCACCTATGCTCTCTTTATCTCTTTTGTTGAGTAAGAATATCGTCCCTAGCGGCACTCTGTGGAATAACACGTCCACCTGAAAAAAGAAATAAGCTCATGCTTTTATTCTTGAAGGGTAGATAGTAAACTTTCTTTTTAATCGTTCCTTCACTGCTGAGGAGCGTGACTCCATTTGATTCCGTCAACCAGTTGTCTCCATCGGTTCCGTTGAGCTGGAGTCAGACCATCGTTTGGAACTTCTACCTGTAGATCATTTTCGATTTTCCTAGATAGATTCGATTTTCCTTTTAGATCTAGACAGCCTCCGTGGCGCAGTTGGTTAGACGCCGGCTGTGAAACGAGAGGCCGCGGGTTCGATCCCCGCACCGAGACAAATGTTTGTGTGAACCACAAGTATTTGTTTCGGGTCTGGGTGTTTGTGAGACCGAAAAGTCTCTCGTAGTTCCTGATACCCACAACACAAGACTCGATCTTAGTGTGGGGTCAAGACTATGTATGTGACTGTTGGGTGTATTTATTTATTTATTTATTTATTTTACCAGTCACCATTACACGTTCTAAATTGCTAGAGTTCCTGCGTACAATATGGCCGAAGTACCGCAGTATTCTTTGTAAATTACATACATACATACATACATAAATTCACGCCTTTATCTCAGAAGGGATAGGCAAAGGCGCCACCAGGACACCCACATTTCGCCTTGTATGTTCCGTCCCATGATGCGATAGGGGGCGAGCCTATCGCCATATCGGGCACAAATTCCTGACTCCGGGCTGATAATGAATAGAAAAACCCAATATCACTTTACCCGACCCGGGATTCAAACCCGAGTCGTAGCCTTTGTAGTCATACCGTAGTACAAATACGCCACCGAGGCAGCCTAAATTAGCACATGAATATCCAGACGTAGTGAGACAATTCGCGAAGTCACTCAAACTACCACCTGGTTTCGTTTTCGGTAGCATTCTACACCCTGTATATGTGTACGTACAGTATGATGCAGTGCGCGTTTGAACGCCCCCTGTGCCTTGGCAGCGCTGGTGGTGCGCGCCCCCCGCACCCCCACCACGCAGTCCCCGCAGCGACCGCTCCAGCGACCGCCCAGCGGACCCCACCACGCCACCCTGCCGACATCATAATGCCACATTCACATACAGGGTATATCAAGACCGACTTAGACCGACCGATTAGCGACTTCAGACAAAATGCAACTAAAAATTTCGCAAAAAAAATCGACAACTTTTTTTTGGTAATTTTTTACTTATCGTCGTATTTGGGTGATAATTACAGAGTTTTCCTAATATAATTATGTACACCTTTTTATTTTTTAAGACGCAATGGTACGATAGGGTTTAAATTACTATTTTCGCAATAACTAGGTATTTACAACACAATGATTTTCAAAAAACTGAAAAAAAAATCTGTCGCTTATTTTGCGAAATTTTTATTTGCATTGTGTCTGTAACCACTTAAACTACCACCCGGCTTCGTTTTCGGTCGCAGTCTTGTTATACCCTGTACATTACGGCTTTATTCATTGACAGTTTAAAACTCTATTTTAGTTATCGAATGTATTTTTTCGCTCAAACTGAAATCAAGTCGTTCGAAAGGGACAAAACATTCGATAACTAAAAAATGTCGAATGCATAAATAAAAAACCAAATTCACATACTAATATACAGGATATTTTTAAATAGAGTATTCAAAATGGTTTCTTAGATTTGGAAAGCTGTAAAGTAATCGAAACGTCGGGAAGTTAAAAAATGTAAAAATTAAACCAAATTGCGATAAAATCCGTATAAAATAGTTTTATTTCAATAGAGTATTCAAATTTTTACAGAAGATTCAGAATCATGATTATATTGAAATAAAATTATATTTTACGCGCGGACACGGCGTTGTCCGCCCCGTGACCACGAAACCTGTAAAGTAATCGAAACGTCGGGAAATTAAAAAATGTAAAAATTAAACCAAATCGCGATAAAATCCGTAAAATATGGTTTTATTTCAATTTGTAACATTCGCGTAAATCTAAGAAACCATTATCATGATTATAGACGAGTATGTCGTTCGCCTGATGGTAAGCGGTAAGCCAGTGCCCCTAGCCGGAACATTTTGCAGTATCGTAATAGAATAGTAATAGTAAAATTTTGTATGGGAATTTAAACAGCGCCATTGTGAGCATATTTGGAACTAAAATATGACAGCGAAAAACGTTTACGATACTATACGAGTATTACTATACGATACTTCAAAATATTCCGCTAGGGGTACAGCTCATGGACAGTAACAAAACTATGAATTACAAAGCAATGTTCATTCCACTGCGCTCGCTATATTGAGACATAAGATGTGTCATTTTAGGTATTCTTTTCTTCTTAATTTTATTTTTTATTGGTCCTTGTATCGTTTAAATTCTAGACTGCTTTCTCTTTTTTCCTTTTCTTATATCCATCTTAAGGTTGTCTGTAAGAAATCGCCTTGAGCGATAAGACCGCCATCTGTACTTTTTGTCAATCTGTAATATTAAGTGTTTGTATTTTCCTTTTTTATGTGCAGTTGAGAATAAATAAATATGTCCAGTAGTTATTCTCTTTCACTTTAACGGTGAAGGAAAACGTCGTGAGGAAACCTGCATACCGTAGCGATTTTAAAGAATTTCTACTGTATGTTAGTCCGCCAACCCGCACTAGGCCAGCGTGGTGGACTATATGGCCTAACCACTCTCAATCGATTCTCTCGATTGTAGAGGCCCGTGCCCTGCAGTGGGACGTATATGGGCTGATATAGATAGTAGTTACTCTGGCTACAATGTGTGAGTGTGGGGTGTATTTATGAATGTATACATACCACACCCTTCTATCATAGTCTACCATCAATGGTGGTTGGTCGGTCGGCACGGGCGCCACTAGCGCCGCCCCGCGACGTTGCTCGGCTCGCAGGCGCCGCGCCTCACGGACTCGAACCCCGCGGAGCGCGTTGTCGAGGCCGGGACGGTCTTCTGCGAACAATGACGTATGCGATTAATAATAGCGTACGTGATGGCCTCGCCTGCCTCGGTGGCGTAGTTGTATTACGGTACGGTTACAAAACTGATGTCTCGGGTTCGATTCCCGGGTCGGGCAAAGTGATATTGGATTTTTATAGTCATTATCAGCCCGGAGTCAGGAATTTGTGCCCGATATGGCGATAGGCTCGCCCCCTATCACATCATGAGACGGAACATACAAGGCAAAATGTGGATGTCCCGGTGGCGCCTCTGCCTACCCCTTTTGGGATAAAGGCGTGAGGTTATGTATGTAGTGCCTACGAACAACAACGTATCTGTATTATATAAAAAAACAGTGTATGTGTAGTGACAAAGAATAAATAATATTTAATTAGTTATAAATAAATTCAAGACATACCATTACTCAAAGAGCTGCTTCTTCGTCTACTACTATCCACTCTTGCATCTGGCCTCGACCTGTGAACCACTTTAGCCGGAGACATTACTGTGTTCCTGCAACAAATATACATAACGAATATTAAAATCAGAAACATTATTCATTGACCTATAGTTATTAACAGAATGGAAAATATTAAGATATACGGATCACTGAAACGAAAGAAAGCATTGAGGAAAATAAATAATAAATAAATACACCCAACAGTCACATACATAGTCCTGACCCCACACTAAGATCGAGAATTGTGTCGTGGGTATCAGGAACTACGAGAGACTTTTCGGTCTCACAAGCATCCAGACCCGAGACAAATATATGTGGGCCTCACAAAAATTTGTCTCAGTGCGGGGATCGAACCCGCGGCCTCTCGTTTCACAGCCGGTGTCTAACCAACTGCGCCACGGAGGCTGTCAATATATAGTAAAATCTACATACGATTTGTAAGAATTTCTATGGTATGTAAAGTTTGTCAACCCGCACTAGGCCAGCGTGGTGGACCGTACTAACCCCTCTCAATCGATTCTCTCGATTGTAGAGGAGGCCCGTGCCCTGCAGCGGGACGTATATGGGCTGATAAAGTACTCTAGAGTAACAACACCAATTTGTACATTCATTCTGGAGTAAAACTAAATCTAATTCTACATACATACATAAACTTACGCATTTATCCCTGAAGGGGTAGGCAGAGGCGCCACCAGGACACCCACATTTCGCCTTGCATGTTCCGTCCCACGATGAGATAGGTGGCGAGCCTATCGCCATATCGAGCCCAAATTCCTGACTCCGGGCTGATAATGAATAGAAAAATTCAATATCACTTTGCCCGACCCGGGATTCGAACCCGAAACCTCAGCTTTGTAACCGTACTGTAATACATCTACACCACCGAGGCAGTCTAATTCTAATAGTATTATTCGCTTTTTCTACCGCCTCAGTTTATCCGGGATAACGTCCCGTTACATATTTTTCTGGGATAAAAGTACTCCATATCCTTCCTAGATAAATGGCCTAACCAACACTAACACCTCTCTCAATGGTACTCTCGATTGTATTGGAGGCCCGTGCCCAGCAGTGGGACGCATATAGGCTGATACATATACAGAACATACCTGTCGTTAGCTTCATTATCTTGTCTCTGTGGACTCTCCGCTCTCTTTCCGTTTCCAATCCCTCGTAGTCTAGTCAATAGAGACAGCTCCGTCAATCCTCGCTTCCATATAGGCTTCGGTTGGGTTTGCTCCGTTTTCTCTGTAATGGAATATAAAAAAATATTTTATTTATTTATTTAAGGCTTTATTGTACACCGGATATACAAAAAAAGGTAGACAATATACACGAAAAAAAAAGTACAATTGGCGGTCTTATCGCACAAGGCAATTTCTTACAGACAACCACGGGATGGATATAAGAGAAAATTTAGTTTTAATAAGTATAGAACATAGATATCTCTTTCAATGGATAATATTCGTTTTATAGCATTAACTCACGCCTTTTTCCCGGAAGGGGTAGGCAGTGGTTCTCCAGGACACCCACGTTTCGCCTTATATTATTCCGTCCCACGATGTGATAGGGCGAGCCTATCGCCATATCGGGCACAAATTTCTGCCTCCAGACTAATATCACTTTGCCCGACCCGAGATTCGAAACGGAGACCTCAGTTTGCATTCATACCGTAGAACTACTGCGCCGAGGTAGTTAATTTTATAACGGTAAGCAATATATTTCTTTGACTAGATGGGTTCGAATGAAATGCGAAGAAATCGAAGGACAAGGAAAGTTTAGTTTCCATAAAGTTTGACAACCTCCGTGGCGCAGTTGGTTAGTCGCCGGCTGTTAAACGTGAGGCTGCGGGTTTGATCACCGCACCAAGACTAATATTTGGATCATCCACAGGTATTCGTTTCGGGTCTGGGTGGTTGTGAGACCGAAAACTCTCTCATAGTTCTTGATACCCATGTCACAAGACTCGATCAGTGGGGTCAGGATAATGTATGTGACTGTTGGGTGTATTTATTTGTTTTATATTCATACATACATACATACATACATAAACTCACGCCTTTATCCCCGAAGGGGTAGGCAGAGGCACCACCAGGACACCCACATTTCGCTTTGTATGTTCCGTCCCATGATGTGATAGGGGGCGAGCCTATCGCCATATCGGGCACAAATTCCTGACTCCGGACTGATAATGAATATAAAAATCCAATATCACTTTGCCCGACCCGGGACTCGAACCCGAGACCTCAGCTTTGTAACCGTACCGTAATACAACTACGCCACCGAGGCAGTGTTTTATATTCATAGTTGTATAATGAATATAAAAATGACTCACCAGTCTTTGTTTCTCTCTTAGGACTGCTATTCTGCACACTAACTTGTCTCCGGGGAGAATTGTCATATGCATTTATACTCTGTGACCGTTCCACGTTACTCCTGACTCTCTCAACCGGACTATTCTGGACTCTGGGACTCTCAGAGCCCACTGTTGGGCTGTATTCTATCTCTGTAGTCGTAGTCCCTCTACTACTTTGATTTTGATTTGTAGTATTCTGACTTAGAAATAAGAATTCATATGCCGATTCGTTAGTTTCCAAGTTTGGTAATGACGATTTTCTTGTCTTTTCTGGGTTTCTGAGCCTTCTGGGTAGCGGTGAAGGTTTAGGTTCGGCTGAGGTAGAAGCCATACACAGCCTCTCATACAAACATTCATTTTCCGTCACATTCACCTCTCTTTGGTGATCATCTGTCACCGTGACAGCTGTCACTTGGTCAGGCAGACTGACAGCTGTCACCTCATCCGTCAAACTGACAGATGCCAGCGTTGTCGTCAAGCTGAGGTGTCCGTATTCTGACTCACTTTTGGAAAATACGGTGCCGTATTCGGAATTTTGGACGTTCACTTCAGTATTGACTATGTTGACGAAGTTCGGTTCGGATGGCACTTCCGTTTTGTCCAGTTCGAAGTCGAACACATCCGTTTCCGGTCCCAGCACTGGGATTGCTGTGTGGGGCGCGTCTTTGTTTGATACTTGTATTACTGTGATGTTGGATGGGCGGTCGCTGAAAAAATAGATACGGTATTTTCATGTTTATAAATGAGAAATGTAAATCTCTGATGCACAATTAAACATGGATAACGGCAGACAAATTTATGTACTCAATATCAATTACAGAAATTGCATAGACCCTGCATACATTACGTTACCATCGATCTTAATGACATGTTGTCACAATAAAAAAAACAATTTCTCCAGCAAATCTACATACAATAAATTTGTAACCGATCGATATCTGTACATGGAAGATAAATGAGACAAACTATGGGAGTCTGTATTAACGTAATAGAACATTCGAACGTCTGTATTAAAATAATTTCACTCACCTGCCCAAATTCTCTCCGCTCGTGCTAGCTTTCTCATCGCTAACCAGAACAGTCTGTCGGTACTCAGAAACACTCTCAGCCTCGTCATGAGCCCTGTCAATCTCAGCGAAGAACTCCTCATCGCTGTCCGTGGTCTCACGCTTCAGCACGGAGTCATCTAAACATATATTCTGTCCACATATCTTGGCGACGTTTTTCCTGTCTCGCGGCTGACTGGTACTGGGTGATGGAAAATCCCATGGCTCTGGTTCTGGGTCTGGGTTTGGCGTGGGGTCTGGCTCGGGTTGAGTCCGTGTAGGGATGATTTCTATGCCGGGGACTCTAAAAAGGTATTGATGATAATTAGATGAAATAGTAGGCTGTTTGTCGAAAGAAAAGAAAGAAAGAAACATTTATATGTTACAAGCAATGGTTTACAGCTTTAAGTAATTACTATATACATATTACATAGATAATAATGTAATAATACTTCTTTTATTATTATATTTTTTTCTATTATCCCTGTAATAGCATTAAGTGATTCATGTGAAGTTTTCCCTCTGTATTTATTTTTTATATGTATAAGCTTCAAATTCAATTTTTTCAAAGTTTCAATTGGTACCCCAAGATACAAGCCTAGCTTAGTTTGGGGACCCCTGTTCAAATTGTATGTACCTAACTGTGTTTTTCGATAAATATATTTTTATTTTATTTTTATATACTCGTATAACCGTGCTTGTCAACAAAACGGCTCAAGCTCAGCATGTGCTGGTATAAACCAACGCTGGTCTTCCGCAAGGCCGGTAAGTGACGTCACAAGCGCCAAAAACATAATACGCAAAAAAAACATTAAAGAAATAAAAAGGGCGGAACGCGGCTGCTGGCAGTCACGATGGTCGCGGATTCAAATCGCAGTGGACATCAATGACTTTTCGGAGTCATGAATGGATTTTCAATTTGCACATTAACGTTAAGGAAAACATCGTAAGGAAACGTGCATTACATAGAGATTTACAAGAATTTATCTACCATTGTATATTTTAAAAATATGTGCCAACTTGCACTAGACTGATTGTAGAAGAGGTCTGTGCCCTGCAGTGAGACATATATGGGCTGATACAGTACAGTATAGTTATACAAGTAGATATGTCCGGCGGCAGCGAGGTGTCGCGTGCAGTACGGAGAGAGACAGAGTGTGCGTATATGCGTGCGGTACAGAGTGAGACAGAGTGTGCGTATATGCGTGCGGTACAGAGTGAGACAGAGTGTGCGTATATGCGTGCGGTACAGAGTGAGACAGAGTGTGCGTATATGCGTGCGGTACAGAGTGAGACAGAGTGTGCGTATATGCGTGCGGTACAGAGTGAGACAGAGTGTGCGTATATGCGTGCGGTACAGAGTGAGACAGAGTGTGCGTATATGTGAGTGAGAGGTGTATATTCCTGTCCGGCGGCAGCGAGGTGTCGCGTGCGGTACAGAGCGAGACAGAATGTGTGTGTATGCGTGAGTATAAATGAGAGGTGTATATACCTGTCCGGCGGCACGGGCGGCGTGGGGGGCAGCGGGGAGGTGGGGTCGCGTGCGGCGGCGCGCGGGGGTGGCGGCGCGGGGGGCGCGCAGTACACGTTCTCTCCCTTACCCACTATCTTCAGCTCGGAGAGTTTGTTGCGCAGTGTTGTTACCCAGTCTTGCATTGTTTCCCTGGGGAGGGTATTTGGTAAAGATGAATTATTATGATAGAATTATACAGGGTATATCAAGACTGCGACCGAAAACGAAGCCAGGTGGTAGTATTAGTGACTTCAGACACAATGCAACTAAAAATTTCGATTTATTTTACTTATCGTCGTATTTGGGTGATAAATACCTACATATTTTTTTCCAAAATAATGATGAGCACCTTTTTATTTTTAAATACGCCATGGTACGTAAAGGTTTAAATTACTATTTTCGCAAAAACTAAGAATTTACCACCTAAAAACGATGATTTTTAAAAAATTACAAAATATACAAAAAGTACAATTTTATTTTATTCGTTTAGATAAGATTTATGTGTCATATTTTGATTTCCCAGAAATTATACAGCAATTCTATATTCCGAGAATCAAATAAATGGAGCTATTACATCTCACCAATTTAATGACCATCTTAAATGACATTTAAATTCATTAAAAAACCCAAATTACGTTTTAATTTGTACTAAAGTCTAACTCACCAATCCGGAGCCAACATTCTGACAGGTCCATGATCGGTGTCTACCAGGAAGTCATACTGCTGGCCTTGTCGGGGCCTGACGCTGCCTGTCACGTGCCTAGCGGCTGACAGGCACGCGCGCCAGACAGGCCTGTGTGATAAGGCGCAGGGGTGCTCGGCCTCAGGGTATTGTTCGAGATATGGGGTTCTACCGTTGTGTATGCATAGCTGTGTCCACATCGCTTTGAGGGGTGGTTTCTGGAATAAATAATTACTCTTCCGATGAGCAAGGTTACATTACAGCACAGTCAAACATTATTAGTAGATTGTATTCGCCTACATAAAGACCACCATAATATAATCATAAAATTGTTTATGACACACAATTGATTTGTGTTTGTTTGTCTGGTCAACTAGACCAGCATCTCTAATCACATGTTGATTATTATAAATAAATAAATGCACCCAACAGTCACATACATAGTCCTGACCCCACACTAAGATTGAGTCTTTTATCAGTATCATTGAAATATGTCCTAGGTTGATTTAAAGAAATGTGAACACTACCTTATGTCCCAACGGTATAAGTTTGCTGACACTGACTTCATTAGGAATTCGTTTGAGGTACGAGTTCTTCTGTATTTCCCTGTAGTAGACGGGACCTTCATCTCTGTCACCAGACATTTTAGCTGCTCGTTAAATACTGAAACTAAATGAAAAGATTTTTGTTAAATACTTTTATAGTGAATTAAGTTTTAAATTGTGTTCATTATTTTTAGTAATCGTTTCTATGGCACTGTTAGTAAGACACTGAGTAAAATAGGTTGATATGATCCTTACACAATCCCAAGACAAATGTTTGTCTTCCACAAATATTTGTATCGGGATCTCGATGAGCTTTTTTTTGGGGTGAATGGTGAATGGTTTGTGCATCAGGCTGTTCGCCTGATGGTAACCCATATGACCGCTCATGGACAGTAGCAAAACCAAAGCACAGTTTTTCAAAGTTTCTGATACCCATTGCACATGGCTTCCATAAATCATAAGATAGGATCTAATTTTAATTTAAATAAAAAAAGTACAGTCTGATACTTGAAATAATATTTTTTCCTTAATCTTTTTTTGCATTTTATTTATATTGATGCATTCAATATTATTAGAAAATTCGTTTATTCTAGATATATTTATGTTGTTGGCATTAGCAAAACCAAGCATTTAATCATAAATTACAAGTTATTTTAAAAGTTGTTCACCCTGATACCTAATAAACATAATATGAATATCGTTTATATGTTGCTGTTTAAATCCACAGATTGTTAAATCGCGTCAATTGTGGCTTGAATAATTAAATAACGCGAGGATACTAATGGTGACTCACAATGAAAATATTTGTTTCACATCCTTACATAGAAACTATGGTTTCTTTTGGAGCTCCACTAAAGTGAAGAAAAAACACATAATACCTACTTTATTACACTTTTAATCACACTGTTAAGACCGCCAGTAATTAAGATTTAAACATAATAATGATTATAACGAGTTATTATACTTTTTAAGTTCCAAATACTCGAAATAATTACCTGTTATCTATAATCACCTTTCTCTCTATGGTTCTGTCGAATTTCAACGCACGACCTTCATATTTTGCAATGGTAGCGGCGTTTAACATTTGTGCGATTGCGTTGTGTGCAACTTTTTTATAACTGTGTGTAAATATTTGATGGAAAACAAACGGGATTGCGAATACAATGCACCGACGCCATTTTTAATATTAATGACATTTTAATGAAGTTGCCATTAGGTAAGAAGATTTTGTGTGTGTAGTTAATTGTAAATAATTATTTTCTAAATTTAAGTATTCCGGCTCTTTAAATTAATTTAAGAAATTGTAATTTATTTTAAAATATTATAATTATTTAAATATAATGAGAATTTTAAGACGTGTATAACAGTTTTACAATACTGGCAACTTTAAGTCTACTTGTCTGTGATAAATTGTGGTGTTTGTTGTTTTCAGAAAGTTTTGCAATACTACGAGAGAATTCAATTTAATGTAAGTGAAATCTATTTTCTTATATCAAAGGACGATGTTTTCTATAGTTAGTATTATTGGTTTCATATTTTAATTCACGGTTATAATAAGAACCATTAAAATTACTGTATCATCATACCCAGCTGTCAAATTATAACTTTTTAATTGTAGTTTATTTAATTCCCGTTGCGGCGCTGCTGCGGCCGCATATTTTGGTCACGTGATCATTTCAACCGCCAAAATAATTGTCACTTTTTCGCCGACTGACATTTGTGCATCGTGGAAAAACGTTGAATTCATTGTTTTTATTGCATTAGCACGACAAATCGCGCGTTAAAGTGTTGAAATTATCAATAGATTCCATTAAACATGGCTAAGGTGCATATAACGAACGTTGTAGTACTGGACAACCCAAGTCCGTTTCTGAACCCTTTTCAATTTGAGTTAACCTTTGAATGCATCGAAGAACTGAAGGAGGATTTGGAATGGAAGATGATTTACGTCGGCTCAGCGGAGACTGAAGAGCACGATCAAGTACTAGACACTATTTATGTCGGCCCCATACCCGAAGGTAGACACATGTTCGTATTTCAAGCACCGCCGCCAGACGTGACCAGGATACCTGAAAACGACGCTTTGGGGGTCACAGTAGTGCTCCTAACCTGCTCCTACCGCGGCCAGGAGTTTGTCAGAGTAGGATATTTCATTAACAACGAATACAGTGAATCGGAGCCCGAATTACGCGAAAATCCGCCAGCGAAGCCCCAATTTGACAAAGTAGTGCGTAATATCCTAGCCTCAGAGCCTAGAGTGACAAGATTCAAGATAAACTGGGCAGAGCCTGATGCAGCAGCGGCTACGGATTCAGGAGATGGTAATCTTGAGACGTCTCATGCACCAAGTAATGATTCATATGGGGCCAGTTTTAATGCGGATAGCCAGATCAGTGGGATAGAGTTTCAGGGAAGTCTGAGTGGGTATGGAGAGAATTCTAACTCAATAGCACCCATGGAATGTTGAGGTAATTGACTCTTTAGATATTTTGTTGTTTGCTTTAATTAATGTGTAAAGAAATTGTTGTATTAGGTGTTCAAAACTGGTGGTAAGGTTTTTGTACCTGCCTAGTTAGTGATCTCTGTATAAGATGGTGTCTCTTTCTAACATGCAAGTGTGTTGGGTGCATTACAGTTTTAACAATTATTTGTGTTGATTTGCAATTAATAACTATCTCTAATTGGTGTATACATGAACAAAACATCAGTAGTATTGGAATATTGATGCCCTTTTAGATAAGTTTCCTTATAGTTGGAGGTCTCTGTCAAAAGACCACTATATTTTTTTTTAAATTTAGTTTTAGGAAAGCTAACAGACTAATACAATTATGAACACAAACGACAAGTAAAACTACTTAGTTACTTTAATCTTTTTCTTTTCAGATTACCAAATGATGTGTAGTGAGTTACTTATAGCGTGGAACTCGTGCTTAGTGAACAGACTTGTATATTAAGAAATGACTGATTATGGTGTATTGTTGGTTGTGTGCTTCTTTATATCATTGGGTAGTGTAGATATTGATCAAGACGTAAATATGTAGTAAAACACAATCTTTATTGCAGAACAAAGAAATGTTTAATACATACAATGAATTTACAAATCTGTTGGTAATATATTAACAAAATAGAACCCAAATCAATGATTGTTAGAATTTTTGTGTGTTTGTCTGTGCCTTTGTGCACGCTTATCTCAGAATAGGGTGAACCACTTAAATTTGGTATGGAGGTAGCCGACAACATTAATTAACACATAGGTTAAAACAATACAATGGATCAATACCTGTTGCCTTCTTGCCTTCATTGTCTGTCTTCAATTCAAAATATCTTGTGCTTGTACTACTATGGAGCCACTATCACTTAAGAGGATTCTTACACAGACATACAAACATCACAGGTTTGACTGTATCCCATGGTTTTATAGGGTAGGTAGATTAGATATCTACTTTCTCCAGCCAGACGTATTGCTTCTGCTTCATTTACTTTCATCACTCTTATAATTTTTTGTTGGGTACTTCATACCTGATTCTTGTGTAAGGTGGCACCTGTTTAGCTTGTGTATGTTATACTAGGTGATCTCATTGAAGTAACTTAAACAGATACTTGCAAATTAAACTATAGTTTTTGTTCTTTATCATCATTAGGCCTTTTATTGTCCACTGCTGGACAGAGGCCTCCAAATTGCGCCATCTCCCATTCTTTATAAGTAACAATAAATAAACCCATTTTTAAATAAATTTTGAGTTGCCTATATCTTGGTCGGAATAAGGCCGGTTCTTTCCCACCAATTTGTATAGAAAACTTATCCAAACTTTTCTTTATCATTAATATAACTTGACTTTTTTATCTTATAAGGATGCACATTACCTTACAATGAATCCTATATGAATGCACTAACCTAGTTTTATACTGATAATGGATACTGGAATCTTGTTTAAATCTCAGTAATTGTAGACGTTTATTATGCTTTGAATTCATAACCAATGAGCAAAAATTATCAATAGACTGTGTTCCGGTTTGAAGGAAGATGTAGCCAGAGTAACTTAACATCTTATGTCTCAGGATGGCGAGCGCAGTGAAATGACAAAGCATTGCTTTGTATAGTGTTTGGTTTTGCTACTGTCCATGAGCGGTGGTATCGCTTACCATCAGATAAATGGCATGCACGTCTCGGCATTCCCAGCAATTAAAAAGAACCATTACTATAATGTTAAATGAAAATTGTATTGTGAGGGAAAGCGAGTTTGCAGTTAATCAAGGCTTCATCCAAACTACAATGCAACCAAAAACTGGCTAAGAGCGATTTGGACTCTCGCGCCTAGGGTTCTGTACCAAATTATCCATTCTGTACCACCAACATTCTGTACTGTACGGGGTGAATACAAACTGCGACGGAAAACGAGGCCAGGTGGAAGTTTCACTGACTCGCAGACACAAAGCAACCAAAAAATTCGTACAAAGGCTCTTCTTTAAAAGGATTTCTACTGCTGGTCTGCAAATGTATGTATATCAGCCCATTATACGTCCCACTGCAGGGCACGGGCCTACTCTACAATGGAGAGAATCGATTGAGAATGGTTAGGCGATATAGTCCACCACGCTGGCCTAGTGCGGGTTGGCGGACTTACATACCGTAGAAATTCTTTAAAATCGCTACGGTATGCAGGTTTCCTCACGATGTTTTCCTTCACCGTTAAACTGCGTGGTGATTGACTATCAATACACACATAACTCCGAAAAGTCAGAGGTGTGCCCTGGGATTTGAACCCGCGACCACCGTGAACATGTAGGCAGCCGCGTCTAGTCCGTTACCAACAGGCCACCACGCACTTACAGGTCTGCAAATACTTGAACGCAAAAGGAATGCTGTAAATTAAACTCGACCTTTACATATCTCTTTCGAGGCTCAGGGCGAGCCCTACTTTTCAATCTACCCTCGCCTTTTGTATTTATTTTGTGAAGCTCTTGCCATATAGCCCAAAAATGAATGTGGCAAATGAACATAAATTGATATGACGCTGGACGCCATAGTATCTGGTAGCTTCGATGTTATGGTTATTATTTGACGTTGAGACTTATACCCAGACACTTTGAATAAATGTGTAATATAAAAAAGCGATACATGTACCGCTATCTCTGTCTGTCTCGTACGCTGCACAATGTTCCGTCTCGCTCGAGTTGCGTTTGGTCGGTACATGCACATGCGCTCAGTTTGTTGCAATGTTCAAAACAGATACCTCAATGATTTTAAATGAAATGAACAAATGGCTAAGATGTAAAAAATGTATGTATTCTTGTGCAATACCAAGTAGAAAGAAACTTTTTTTAATGTTTTAAATGTAAAATAACTGGCATTATGTTTCAATTATGTCCGAAAGTATACTGAATTAACTGAATCTTATATCAAAAATATATTTGTAAACTTGAATCATTAATTTTGCCTTAGTTTACAAAACAACAGCGGAGTCATTACAAAAGCATAAAAATAACTAAGATTTTAAAGGCCATTTAGAGACAGTATTGCTAATATTTGACAAGATATACCACTCGATGTAGAGGGAGTGTATAATCTTCGAGTACCCTCATGATGCATTTTATGTAATTGACACTACCTGGCAAAATATACAAGTAAAATGAAGGTAGTTCACGATTACGGTACGTCATACTACGCTAAATATGTATAGGATTTTTGTGGCCGCCATTTTGAAACTAAATTTGTATGCGGAACAGTTTTTGATTTGCGATTAATGGTAATAGTCCAGTTTTGCTCTGATTTTGAAATGAACATTTTTTGTTTGATTTTTTTATTGTGTAATTTATTAAGATTCTGGCATTGATGTGAAGGCTTACTTTACTCAAATTTCAAAATGGCCGCCATTTGAATCTATATTGACTATTGACTGAATAGGTTGATGAGATACTTGTGTAAAAATAATGTAACATGTGATCGATAATAAGTATAATATAGTTTAATTTAAAAATGTATAAATAAAAGTTCTCATTACTAATGTTTGTTTTATTTTTTATTCCTTTACAGTTTAGATACATGTCTTTTAAGCTAGTATTGATTAGGAAAAGTGATCAGACATTCGAGGAAAGCATGCTATCTAAAAAGTCTAAAAGCAAAAAAAGCCCACTTTTTAACAAACCGAACTAATACAACTACGATATAATGTTGTTTTTTTTATAAGTTAGCTAAAAAGCGTATACTGTATCCGCTCACTGTTGGACTTGAGCCCCGGGTTGGACAAAGTGATATTGAATTTTTCTATTATCAGTCCGGAGTCAGGAATTGGTGCCCGATAGGGCTAAAACACAAGCCGAAACGTGGGTATCCTGGTAGCAACCTCTGCCTACCCCTTCTGGGAAAAGGCGTGAGTTTATGTATGTAATGGCGCAGTACCAAGTTTATTTATATCAATGTATTTTCCGATAGATGTCCTTCACCCTTTACCGCGTTTTAAAGATACCCGGCGACCCGTGTGATTCAACCTGACATTATCCATATGTTCTATTAAAAGTACTCATACCTCTACAAAAGGTATGTAATATTCCGATTGGTATATATCATCGAGACATGTTTCGAGTTTTGCACGTGAGGGCCTAGGAATTAGGATACAAGTATCCGGATAGCGATTATCTTAAACCATAATGCATATGTAATAGTGGTTTGCAAATGTGTCTCGTTTGACAAAAATAATATAAAATATTGACAGCCTCCGTGGCGCAGTTGGTTAGACGTCGGCTGTGAAACGAGGGGCCGCGGGATAAGAGACACTGAGACAAATATTTGTGTGATGCACAGGTATTTGTTTCGGGTCTGGGTGTCTGTGAGACCGAAAAGTCTCGACGCGTCTGATACCCAGTACAGTACGTAGACTCATGCTTCCAACAGGTCGACGTGGAGAGCCTTGGGGGAGGCCTATGTACAGCAGTGGACTTCCTATGGCGGTAGAAGAGATTCAATCAATTTGTCAATGTAATAAAATAGTCAATGTAATGTAATAATAATAAAAAGTATGCCGAAGCTCATGAACATAGACTTCATCATCATATGAATATCGAGGCGATCCAGCTCCTCGACAACACGGACTTAGTGAGAAGACTAAAACGGACAAAACCCTTCGAGTTAGTGACGAACAGTTAGTGCAATATAGTGCAGTGAGTGCTAGTGAAACAGAACACGCGAACATTGTGTCTTCCCCTTAAAAGAGACAATAAGAAAAGTGTTATTGGACACATTCTTAGTCATAGCACAGAATATTAGTATTCTCTGGTCATAGTCTCTAATAAATACACCCAACAGTCACAAAATATGTACATACATAGTCCTGACCCCACATTTAGATCAATTAAGTCTTGTGTCGTTGGTATCTGGACACTTTTCGGTCTCACAAATACCCTGACCTGGACCTGGACAAATATTTGAGGGCATCACAAATATTTGTCTCGGTGCGGGGATCGAACCCGCGACCTCTCGTTTCACAGACGGCGTCGCACTATGGAGGCTGTCAAAATAGTAACAGGTTTGCAATGAGAAAAATATGTCTTTTTGGTCTCAAAATACACACGAAACTTATTTTTGGGGGATAAAAATTTGTTCATTGAGAATTGAACCTGTATCTACTCGTTTCGCCCCCGGTGGCCTAACCAACCATCCAAGGAGAATCCAGGCATAGTCAAATGTTTGCGCGATCCCCAAGTACTCGTATTTGTTTCGGGTATGGGTGTTTGTGAGACTGAATGTCTTTCAGTTTCTGATACTCATCACACAAGTCTTGATCACTGTGGGGTCAGGACTATCTGTGTGACAGAACGTTGTATTTATTTATATAGTTGTACATCTGTCTACGCCTTTAAGGTTAAGCGAGAACATGCACGATAACAATGAAATGTGTAAATTTCGATAAGATAACATTTATTACCCGTATAGACAACTACATAATAGTGATGTGTTGTTTAGAATCATTAGAATACGATTATTTCATAGTTTTCCTTTTTATTTATTTATTTAAAAACTTTTTTGTTCACCAGTGACAAAATGAAATAAACAGGTAAGAGAATAAAGTACCAGTGGCGGTTTTATCTCTCGAGGTGATCCCTGCCAGACAACGAACGGATGGATAGCAGAATTTTTTTTTTCGGTCTTATTTATTCTACCCGCAAACTTCGTCTGCCTGATTAATTTTATTTGGAATTTCCCATCCCGTCCCGTCCCGTCTTAATCTCATTCAACGCATGTAATCCAGTCCCATCCCACCCCTTTGAGTATAAAAAAGGAAAAAAAATATCGGAATTCCATCCTTATCCCACGGGAACACTATATTTTTCGGGATCAAAAGTAGCCTAAATGTTAATCCAGGGTGTCAGCTACCTCCATACCAAATTTCGTCTAAATCCATGAAGCCGTTTATGAGTTCATGGCGCACAACCGCATAGACAAACAGATAAACAGACAAGAAATCTAAAAATCGATTTTTTGGGTTCTATTACGTTAATATAGACCCCCCATATGAGTTTTTCTCATTTATCTTCCATGTACAGACATCGATCGATTACAAAATTGTTATATGTATAGATAGATTGTCTAACAACACTAGTTTTTACACGAGGGCTATTATCTGTAAATCTTTGTTCTCACTTGTGTTGCTAAGTTGTGTCATAGCGGTTGGAAAACGCGGGAATTTTACGAGGTACTCTTTTTAAATTTACGTTTGAAAATAAAAGTTTAAAAATCTTAAACATGCTTTAGTAAAAGACCTTACTAAAAAGTGAAAATAGTTGTTCATGAGTTTATTATTAGATATAAAATAACTATTATATTTATTTTATTGTTAAATAAATAATAATAAGTGCATGGTGGCCTGTTGGTAACGGACCAGACGCGGCTGCTTACATGTTCACGGTGGTCGCGGGTTCAAATCCCAGGGCACACCTCTGACTTTTCGGAGTTATGTTTGTATTGATAGTCAATCACCACGCACTTTAACGGTGAAGGAAAACATCGTGAGGAAACCTGCATAACGTAGCGATTTTAAAAGAATTTCTACGGTATGTAAGTCCGCCAACCCGCACTAGGCCAGCGTGGTGGACTATATGGCCTAACCACTCTCAATCGATTCTCTTGATTGTAGAGTAGGCCCGTGCCCTGCAGTGGGACGTATATGGGCTGATATATAGAAATAATACTGAAATATAAATATCGTATTGAGTAATTATTTACATGCAAATGTTTAGCGTTCCATCCTGAGACTTATTAAGATGTTAAGGCTCATTATGTCCAGTACTAACTCCCTGCAATGTCCTTCAAACCGGAACACATAGCATTCACACTGCTGTTTGTAGGGAGAAATAGACATTGCGATGGTACCTATCCAGGTGGCCTCTCACATATAAGAGACCTACTACCTGTAAATTGACAGCCTCCGTGGCGCAGTTGGTTAGACGCCGGCAGTGAAACAAGAGCCCGCGCGTTCGATCCCCGCACCAAGAGAAATGTTTGTGCGGCCCACAAATATTTCTTTCGGGTCTGGGTGTTTGTGAGCCCGAAAAGTCTCTCGTAGTTCTAATACCTGAGACACACGACTTAATTGATCTTATTGTGGGGTCAGGACTATGTATGTGGCTGTTGGGTTATTATTAATTTATGTCATCTACGGTTTTCTGTCGCCCGAAGGCGCTGTTGTGCAAAGTAATGAAATAGTGTTCCAGTCTTCACTTCTTATTACATTGGACACGTTAATACTATTGGATAACGAGTAGTAATGCTCGTTTTTTACATTATAAAACCATATCTAAAACAATGAGTTTAATAGATATTTTTAAATTTCATTTGTAGTTCCAAATTTCGCCACACACCAAATGCATGCGGTATATCTTACCAATTCAATGAGGACATATTCGCAGTTAGAATATCTAATATATTTTATAGACATGTTGTCTTTGGTTATTGCAAAACTCTTTCGTTGCTATCCGTTTCGTAATTTAACAATTTAGTACAATGACTGACACAGTTCGGTTGACAATTGTGGCTGTGGTATTGTGAGTAATAAAAATATACTTTATTTAGTTATTCTATGAGATAAAAATAAATAATACTGCTATAGATAAATATGTTCTGTTATTGTAATATATACGTACTTTGCTCGTGTCTTTAAATTTACTAATTATATTTTAAAAAAAAGTATTAAAAATGATTTATGTTTAATAATTTCTAAATAAAAATACTCACTGTATCAGCCCTTATAGGTCCCACTGCTGGGCACGAGCCTTCTCTACAATCGAGAATACGATTGAGAGGGGTTAGGCCATAGAGTAAACCACGCTGGCCTAGTGCCAGGCGGACTTTACATACCATAGAAATTATTACAAATCGCTATGGTATGCAGGTTTCCTCACGGTGTTTTCCTTCACCGTTATAGTGCGTGGTGATTGACTATCAATACACAAATAATAAAAATACTACAAAATGAAATTAAAAAATGAGTAGGTATCTGTAAGACACATAATCTTGAGCCTATAATAAAAGTTTATAATACGTGTTTTGAAAAATATTTGCAGATTTTTTATTTGTAGTAGTTTTTCAGTTTGACTGCCTCGGTGGCGTAGTTGTACTACGGTACGATTACAAAGCTGAGGTCTCGGGTTCGAATCCCAGGTCGGGCAAAGTGATATTGGATTTTTCTATTCATCATCAGCCTGGAGTCAGGAATTCGTGCCTGATATGGCTATAGGCTCGCCCCTTTCATATGAGACGGTACATACAAGGCAAAACGTTGTCATGGTAGCACCTCTGCCTACCCCTTCTGGGAAAAAGGCGTGAATTTGTAAATGTATGAATGAATCATATGTCAACGAACTATACTCAAGTGTTGACAAAATTTATAGCAGATAATATTATCAATGGAAATAGAACAGTTTGTAATTACGTTTTTTTTATTTATCTAATAATTACTAGCGATATTTTGTAGTGTATCAGAAACTACGAGAGACTTTTTCGATCTCACAAACACGCAGACCCGAAACAAATACCTGTGGATCACACAAATATTTGTTTCGGTGCGGGGATCGAGCCCGCGGCCTCTCGTTTCACAGCCGGCGTCTAACCAACTGCGCCAGGGACGCTGTCAGAGTCCTGGACAGGATTAATATTTGTGTTTTTGTTACAGTTTGGTCATCGGTGTGGAAGCTAGAGCAAATGACATTGGTGGCATAATAAAGACAGGTAATATTCACAATAGTTTATTAATAAAACGATGCAACTTTTCAATAAGTATATACATACATAAGGTGCGTGGTGGCCTGTTGGTAACGGACCAGACGCGACTGCCTACATGTTCGCGGTGGTCGCGGGTTCAAATCCCAGGGCACACCTCTGACTTTTCGGAGTTATGTGTGTATTGATAGTCAATCACCACGCACTTTAACGGTGAAGGAAAACATCGTGAGGAAACCTGCATACCGTAGCGATTTTAAACAATTTCTACGGTAAGTCCGCCAACCCGTACTAGGCCAGCGTGGTGGACTATATGGCCTAACCACTCTCAATCGATTCCCTCGATTGTAGAGTAAGCCCGTGCCCTGCACTGAAACACCTATTACATACATATAAAGTTATTTATACATACATAATACTACCATAGCGTAATCGAACCACACACACACACACACACACACACATCACGCTCTCACACTCACACACCCAAATATTGTAAGAAAAATATTTTTAACTGGTTTCTCAAGACACAGGCAACGCCTAATTTGAGAACTCTTTCAATTGTCTTTCATGTAAAATTATTATTTTCAAATAAAGATTTTTTCATATTTTTTCTCATATAGTTTCTATTTTTAATCGACTTCAAAAATGCCTTAATGTTTGGGAAATATGCCCCGTGGTTCTACCCGCATGGTTCGTACCGTGATGTTATTTTATAATGGTTTCTTAGATTTACGCGAATGTTACACATTGAAATAAAACTATTTTATACGGATTTTATCGCGATTTGGTTTAATTTTTACATTTTTTAACTTCCCGACGTTTCGATTACTTTACAGCTTTCATGGTCACGGGGCAGACTGAGGTATTAGTCATCCGCTCAGTGACTGTTACAATTAAACTACCCTTAATTTATATTTATTAAAAAATGTAAAAATTAAACCAAATCGCGATAAAATCCGTATAAAATAGTTTTATTTCAATGTGATGTTATTTTATTTATTTATTTTATTAATATTTGGGAAACATACAGAACAATAAAGCATATAAACAGATTACAATTAATAATGCACTATCCAGTGAAGCTTCCACAATTAAATTATACATAAACAAAGCAAGTGTACGAAAAAATATTAAAATTTAGAAACTAAAAGTCACAACAAGTTTTGCGCTGTGCTACAGTGAATAATATATAAACAAAAATTATAAAATGGCAAAGAAATATTAAAATTACAATAACGACAAAAAAAAAACAATAAAATTTCAAATTAAAATACAAAAACAAATCAATAAAATGAATACAAGGTATATCAAGACTGCGACCGAAAACGAAGCCAGGCGGTAGTATTAGTGGCTGCAGACACAATGCAAATAAAAATTTCGCAAAAAAAAAAAATCGGCATTTTTTTTTACTTTTTACTTATCGTCGTATTTGGGTAATAAATACATAGTTTTCCTAAAATAATGATGTAACCCTTTTTATTTTTGAAGTCGCATTGGTACAAAAGGGTTTAAATGTCTTATTTCGCAAAATCTAAGTATTTAGCACCCAAACAAGATGACTTTAAAAAATAAAAAAATACTGTCGCTTTTTATGCTAAATTTTTAGTTGCATTGTGTCTGTAACCACTAAAACTACCACCTCATTTTCGGTCGCAGTTTTGATACATCCGGTATAGCTTAAAGTCGTCCAGCTGGCACCGACCTCAAAATTAATTCAAAGATTAGTTTTATTTCTCTTTTTGTTACAATTTTTAAGGTTTAATTTTTTTTAAATTATTTTTTAAGTTTTTTTGTGACTGCCTCGGTCTCGCAGTTGTACGGTGTTACTACGGTACGGTTCGAATTCCGGGTGACAACGGTCGTATTGTTTACCATCAGGCGAACGACATGCCCGTCTTCCCATTCACTGCAATAAAAAAAAAAGTTACCTAGCCCATCGATATCAATGTTACACTAGATAAGACATTCAGTGTAAAAAATGTGTCCCACCTACTTGCGGTGCATGCACCGCACATGAATCAGTTTGCTTCGTGACAGTGACAGTGCAGTACGCCTTATCGCATACGTTTGAAAGTAATAAATAAATGTTTCGCCGTCAAACCGAAAGCAAATCGTCTGAAGTTACAATATTTTAATAAAATACCAGGTGAGTGATGTAATATTGCAGTGTGCTTTTCAAATACGGGGGCACTTTATTTCTTTCTCGTGTCTCGTCTATCGGTAGAATAAAAGTCAATGTTCTTGGCACATCATTACCAATGCTCTTTAATGAGCCAACAAACTTTATAACGGCCATCATAGCCGCTACTGTAATGTAATTTTTGTTGTTAGATCACAATATGACTGTGCAACGCTTGACAGCGCTTCGGGCGTTGATGGCCAGCCAACCCACCGCTTTGGCTGCCTATATAATACCCACTGCGGACGCTCATAACGTAAGTAAATAATAATTAATTAATACACCCAACGCACAATATGGACAATATGGACAATAATTTATTTTCAAATCCTATTAATTCAAATTTATGATGGATTTCGTTGCGGGTTAAAGACAAGTTAGACATTCCCGGAGACGCGCTGAGCTTCAATGCTCAGTGTCATTAAAATGCGTGTTGTTGATCCTGGCTTACAGGAGTTGCAGTGGCGGGTGTGAGGGCGGGACAGTCTTCTAATTAATACACCCAACAGTCACATACATAGTCCTGACCCCACACTAACATCGAGTCTTGTGTCGTGAGTAAAGTACAAGAGACTTTTCGGTCTCACAGACATTCATACCCGAAACAAATACCTGTGGTTCGCACAAACATTTGTCTCGTGCGATTCGAACCCGCGGGATCTTGTTTCACAGCCGGTTTCTAACCAACTGCGCCACGGAGGCTGTTATAAATAAATATTAATATAGGATAAAAAAAGAAAGTGGAGACGAGGAAACACTGTATTCTTGTAGGTATTCTATCTCATTCTCAGAATAAATTAATATGTTTGCCTCTTTTTGGTGTCGCTTTTTAATTTTAAAAAGATTGGTACACGCCGCTATATCTGTCCCTGTCACTCGTACGCTGCACTATGTTCCGTCTCGCTCGTGTTGCGTTCGGTCGGTACAGGCGCCGCACGAGTTTTGTTCGCGATGTCCTTAATACGCACTACGCTAGCGTGAGCGAACTCGCACTAGGCCAGCGTGGTGGACTATACAACCCAACCACTCTCAATTGTGTGAAGGCCCGTGCCCTGAAGTGTGACGTGTATGGGTCGATAATAGCCATACTACTCCAAGCTAGCTTAGTGCTGGTAGGAGGATTTTATATTGATTTTTATTTTTATTGCGATATACGGCGAGACGAGCATGCCATTCGGCTGATGGTAAACGATACAACCGCTCGTGGACAGCAGCATCACCATGAACTACAAAGTAATGCTTGACATTCCACTTCGCTCGCCATTTTGAGACATAAGACTGAGAGCTCTAAATTAAGGTTAATAATATTTTCTGTTCAATTTCGTTTATAAGAGTCTATTATTGTTTTGTTGTGTATTATTATTATTATTATTTTTAGTACTCTTTAAAATTATTCTCATTGTTAAAGATATTTCTTTTTTCTTATGTAATTATTTTATTCAAGAGCCCATAAGTCTAATTCAGTAGCAGACTGTTCATCCTTATTCATATTGGAATTGTTATTATTGTTCTAATATTTATGTTGATAACTAACTCTGTGCAAGCTATAGGTACTCTCCTGTAATTGAAGATGCACGCAGAAGGATAAATATTATGTAGTTATATATATATGCTATGTGTTATGTTCGTTGGAGATTCTAATAAATAAATAAAATAAAATAAACATAAACTATGATGTCTCACTCTAGCTACTCTGGCTACAATGTCCACAAAAATCTGGTTTAACCTCTCTCAAACGTAATAATTGTAGAGGAGGCCTGTGCCCTGCAGTGGGCCGTAAATGGGCTGTTTTTTATTGAAATAAAACTATTTTTACGGATTTTATCTTAACTTTAACAAGTTTAATTATTGCGACAGTCACTGAGCGGATGACTAATACCTCAGTCCGCCCCGTTACCACGAAAGCTGTAAGGTAATCGAAACGTCGGGAAGTTAAAAAATGTAAAAATTAAACCAAATCGCGATCAAATCCGTAAAAATAGTTTTATTTCAATGTGTAACATTCGCGTAAACCTAAGAAACTTTTATTGTTTTTTATCCCAGTCGGAGTACATCGCCCCAGTGGACGCTCGTAGGAAATGGATCTCTGGGTTCACGGGATCGGCAGGGACAGCTGTGGTGACGTCATCGCACGCGCTGGTATGGACCGACGGAAGGTACTACACGCAGTTCGAGAAGGAAGCCGATATGAACATATGGACTCTCATGAAGCAGTGTAAGTTTTTATAAATGAAACCCATTAGGGATCCGTACTTCAAAAGGAAAAATATAACCATTATAGGATATTTTTGTTGTCCGTCTGTCTGTCGAGACCCTTTTTCTCAGGCAACGCGACAGCATAACTTATTTGTTTATATATGAGGTCCACCAACAGCGCCATACAGTGTAAAAGAAACGGTTGGTCAAAGTTTTAGTCTCATATGTGCGCCAATCATAGTACACAACGTTCATAGAAAAAGAAAACAGATCAACATAGCTTCACGGCAATCTCCTGTGAGACACCTGCCCATTCATGCTGAGTCATGACTTACAACAGCGAGGCTCTGCCTCTTTAAACCTTGTTTCCTTTATCATTTCTCATGTTTAAAGGAGAATGCCCATTTTACTATGAAACTTGGTATCGGTGCGAAGGTTCTTGTCCCTCGACGATACCTACAATATATATCTATATATATAAAAATGAAACCCGTTTCGCGTTGTCATGGCATCACGTGTGAACGGCTGAACCGATTTCGATAATTCTTTTTTTAAAATGTTTGTGGAAGTCCAAGGATGGTTCTTACGGAAAAAAATATTAAGAAAATCTTTCAGAAATATTGAAAAATATACATTTAATTTTGCATATTTTAAAAAACGCGCGTAATGAATGTCAACGTCATTCACAGCCATAGACTATATTGAAAGAGCATCGTTTGTTCGGAAACGTGGTTACTTAATTAAGTTTGTTCGGAAACGTGGTTACTTAATTAATTTCTATTGCACTAATTTATTAATTTTTGAAAATAACTCGCCACGGAATAGTAAACCTATACAAATTTCGCATAACCTATTTAGTAATCTGTGGTAGTATCTGTTTCCCTAACTTGACATTGGCGAATGGCTGAACAGCCAAGCCAATTTAAAAAAAAAATCTGTGGTAATCTGTGGCATCACATCCATAACCGCGGTAACAATAATTTTAATAAGTTTTTGATAAAGTTTGTTTTGTTTTAAAGACTAAGAAGTTTTTTGTTTGTTAATAAGTGTTTGTTAATTACGGTAAGTTGACAGCTTCATATCGATTTTTGGTAACTTTTGGTGACTACATAATAATACAATTTGGTATACATGGTTCTACAGAAAATATATAAGAGCTTTTTATTTTCAGTTGGATTTTCGTTTTTAACAATGCCACCAACCAGACGTACAAATTTAGGCCGCAGATCTCGAAATACGGCAAGTCAAAGAAATATAAGAGCAAATCAAACTGATGAGCAACGCGAAGCGCGAAATGAACTTCAACGGAATCGAAATCAACATAGAAATGTTGTGTTTAATCCCCACAGAGCTTCATTCAGTTATAATGTGGCAATTGATTACAGTTCAGAGCAAATTGTTGCTATTGGACTAATGAATATTGTGTGTCCACATTGCAAGGCATTGAAATTCAAAATTGAAGCCCCTGGATTGTGTTGCGCCAGCGGCCAAGTCAAATTGACGCCATTGGTACCGCCACCAGAGCCATTAATTAATAGATTTGGATATTACAATGGAAATGAAGGCAGTATTGTAGGATACGGCACATATAGTGAGAAGGTTCCTCACTTTGGAGTATATGTATTGTATTGCATGTATGTATCATGTGTTCATAAGCATGTGCGTGATGTGGACTGGACTCAAAAAGTGTCTGCACCCGGGCGAAGCCGGGCCGGGCCGCTAGTTTTCAATAAAAATAAACATAATTGCGATATGCCCTGAGCTCTTGGAGAAATGAACTTGAAGTCCAGTCACTGTTGTAGCCCCATACTAAGACAGGAAAACGTTTAAGGACAAAAAATTAAAAATGTTATATTGAATTGACTGCCTCGGTGGCGTAGTTGTATTACGGTACGGCTACAAAGCTGAGGTCTCGGGTTCGAGTCCCGGGTCGGGCAAAGTGGTATTGGATTTTTCAATTCAATATCAGCCCGGAGTCAGGAATTTGTGCCCGATGTGGCGCTAGGCTCGCCCCCTATCACATTATGGGACGGAACATACAAGGCGAAATGTGGTGGCGCCTCTGCCTACCCCTTCGGGGATAAAGGCGTGAGTTATGTATGTATGAATTTTAAGCAGTATCGGTATCGGGGTCAACGATATTTTTTACCGATACCATGAATGGGCATTCTCCTTTATTGTCCCCAATTCCAACCATCATATTATAACAAACCTTGTTACGGTCAGCTTAGTTGTCTCTCGTGTTCTCTCAGCGCTGCCAGAAACGCCAACGATGGAGAAGTGGCTGGCTACAAACCTGAAGGACGGTGCCATGGTAGGCGTGGACCCAAATACTTTCACTAGAGACGAATGGACACCATTGCAGGTAGTTATTTTATTTATATAAATAGATACACCCAACAGTCACATACATAGTCCTGATCCAATTGATATCAATGTTACACTAGATAAGACATTCAGTACAAAAAATGTGTCCCACCTACTTGCGGTGCATGCACCACACATGAATCAGTTTGCTTCGTGACAGTGACAGTGCAGTACGCCTTATTGCATACGTTTAAAAGTAATTTATTTTGAAGTTTCGCCGTCAAACCGAAAGCAAATCGTCTGAAGTTTCAATATTTTAATAAAATACCAGGTAAGTGATGTAATATTGCAGTGTGCTTTTAAAATACGGGGGCACTTTATTTCTATGACGTGTCTCGTCTATCGGTAGAATATGTGTATAAGTCAATGCCTGATCCCACACTAAGTGTGTCTGAAGTCACTAATACTACCTGGCTTCGTTTTCGGTCGCAGTCTAGATATACCATGTATTTAATTACACTTTCAAAAGCATATATAAATATTCAATCTCCACAGACGGCGCTAACCAAAGCCAACATGCATTTGATCCCTGTATCGAAGAATTTGGTGGACAAAGTGAGGGTGGAACTCAACGACCCGCCCCCGAATAGACCATGCAACTGCATCGTACCGCTTCCTGTTAAATATACTGGTATGTTCTAACTGTCTTTTCTCTCTCTCTCTGTGTGTGTGTGTGTGTGTGTGTGTGCGTGTGTGCGTGCGTGTGTGCGTGTGTGAATGCGTGCATGCGTGCGTGCGTGTGTGTGTGCGTGTGTGCGTGCGTGTGTGCGTGTGTGAATGCGTGCATGCGTGCGTGCGTGCGTGCGTGCGTGCGTAAGTGTGCGCGTGCGTGAGTGTGAGTGTCTGTGTTTCTCTCTCTCTTCAAACAGCAAGCCCTCTGAACATAGGCATCATCGCTGATGACCGATGCTTAGAGAAATAATTCGGCATAAAACAAAAAATAGACAAATTAAAAACAACGAATGTTTTACGAAAAAAGTCCTATTGAGTCAATTTTATATATATATATTTTATATATATATTTATATATTTTATTGCAATTGATGACGAGACGAGCCTGCCATTCGCCTGATGGTAAGCGATACGACCGCTCATGGACAGTAGCAAAACCAAACAACACCATGAGTTACAAGGCAATGCTTGGCATTCCAATGCGCTCGCCATCCTGAGACATAAGATGTTAAGTCTCAATATGTCCAGTAGTTACTCTGGCTACAATGTCCTTCAAACCGGAACACAACAGCGCATTTACACTGCTGTTTGGCCGGAGAAATAGACATTGCGGTGGTACCTACCAAAGCGGCCTCTCACATATGCGAGACCTACCACCAGCAAAGTGTCGTAAGTTATATTTAGTCGAGTTGTATTCTTGTTTGACAGATAACTTTTATCTCTATTGTATCAGCCCATAATTGGATTGATGAACACGGGCCTCATCTACAACCAACAGTTCGATTGCGAGAGGTCGGTCCACCACGCTGGCCTAGTGTCGGTTGGCGGACTACACATATACATCTTAGTTTACCTTACAACGTTTTCCTTCATCGTTAAGATTTAAAAAAAAAACAAGTCTTTTGTTAACCTTACACCTGGAATATTAAAGCCAGTGGTATATATCATTTCTCGCAGGTAAGCCAGCGGGACAGAAGATCAAAGAGTTAAGAGAGAAGATGGTTGAGAAGAAAGCTGCTGCGTTGGTCGTTACTGCGTTGGACGAAATCGCTTGTAAGTGACAATACTATTTAGTCTATACATTGGGTGGTGTCGGTTTTAGCATTACAAGTTTTGTAGTCTCTTACGTCGTAAGACTCGATCTTAGTGTGGGCCCGAACGGTGTGTGACTGTTGGGTGTATTAATTTTTTACATACCGGGTATATCAAGACTGCGACCGAAAACGAAGCCGGGTGGTAGTTTAAGTGGTTACAGAGACAATGAAAATAAAAATTTCGCAAAATAAGTGACAGTTTTTTATGCATTTTTTTTTAAATAATTGTGTTTGGGTAGTAAATACCTAGTTATTGCGAAAATAGTAATTTAAACCATATCGTACCATTGCGTCTTAAAAAAAAAGGTGTACATAATTATTTTAGGAAAACTATGTATTTATCACCCAAGTACGACGATAAGTAAAAAATTACCTAAGAAAAGATGACTTTTTTTTTTTGCGAATTTTTGTTGTATTTGTCTGAAGTCACTAACACTACCACCTGGCTTCGTTTTCGGTCGCAGTCTATATATATCCTGTATATCTTACTATATCTGTCTATTATATGTCTGTATTTCCAGATACCCTAAACCTCCGAGGCTCAGACATTGACTACAACCCGGTATTCTTCTCCTACCTTCTCATTACTCCTACGTCCGTGACCTTGTTCACCGCCGATGGTGACCTCGACCCTGGCGTGAAGGAGCATCTGAAGACCGAAGGTGTACAGGATCTTGAAGGCGCCAGGTATTGCGACGTGGTGGCGAAGCTTGAGGAGTTGGCGGTAAGAAAATATGATTATTTTTTTATTTAGCACATCGATTTCATATACAGGGTATATCAAAACTGCGACCGAAAACGAAGCCAGGTGGTAGTATTAGTGACTTCAGATACAATGCAACTGAAAATTTCGTAAAAAAAATTCGTCTATGTTTTTTGTATTTTTTTATTTATCGTCGTTATTTCGTGGTAAATACATAGTTTTCCTAAAATAATTTATTTATTTATTTAACACTTTGTACATATCAATGGTACAGGCGGACTTAATGCCTAAGGGCATTTTCTCCCAGTCAACCTTAAGGTGGTGTAGAGAGACGGAAGCAGGTGTTAATAATAAATACAGCAAAAAAAAAAAATGTACACCTTTTTATTTTTAAAGATGCAATGGTACGGAAGGGTTTAAATTACTATTTTCCCAAAAAACTAGGTATTTACCATCTAAATATGATATTTAAAACATTGTCAAAAATGTATGTTGCTTTTATTGCAAAATTTTTAGCTGCGTTGTGTCTGTGAGCACTTACACTACCACCTGGCTTCGTTTTCGGTCGCAGTCTTGATATACCCATATTTCTCTCTCTCTTAAGCCGCAGGAAGTCCACTGGACATAGGCCTCCCTCATCTCCACATCGATCTGTTGGAAGCGGGCTGCATCCAGCTACTTCTTGCAACCCGTAACCATATAACAAATAAGTCACGAGCCCAATTTTGATGAAAACTAAAATTGGATACTTGAGTTTTTTTCTGACTTTTCGGAGTTATGTTTGTGTTGATAGTCAATCACCACGCACTTTAACGGCGAAGGAAAACATCCTGAGGAAACCTGCATACCGTAGCGATTTAAAACAATTTCTACGGTATGTAAGTCCGCCAACCCGCACTAGGCCAGCGTGGTGGACTATATGGCCTAACCACTCTCAATCGATTCCCTCGATTGTAGAGTAGGCCCGTGCCCAGCAGTGGGACGTATATGGGCTGATATAGATATAGATAGAGTTTTTTTGAAAAATCAATGTTCCTAGCATGGAATCGCAGCAGATGATTTTGAAACAAACACATACGGTATTATTACACCATTCAGTAATGTTGTTAAATGGGAAAAATGGCTTTCTTCATAGTAAAAGAAAGCGGTCATTGGTAGCAAAATATTTTTTTCTTTGTTATCATTTAGTCTGCCTACCCTCAATGAATACCCGTGATGTTTTGTTACAGAGAGAGCTATCGGAGAGCGGTGACGGTAAGCACCACGTGTGGTTATCAAATGATGCCAGCGAGGCCATACATAGAGCCGCTTCAGGAGTGAGTGATGTTGAGAATATTTTTATAGATGTATTTAAATGAGATAAATCGCCCAACACTTTATAAGCCGAAATATGTACATAAATACATACATACATACATAAATACATACATACATACATACATACATACATACATACATACATACATACATAAATACATACATACATACATACATACATAAATACATACATACATACACACATACATACATACATACATACATACATATGTATACATACATAAACTCACGCCTTTATCCCCGAAGGGGTAGGCAGAGGTGCCACCAGGACACCCACATTTCGCCTTGTATGTTCCGTCCCACGATGAGATAGGGGGCGAGCCTATCGCCATATCGGGCACACATTCCTGACTCCGGGCTAATAATGAATAGAAAAATCCAATATCACTTTGCCCGACCCGGGACTCGAACCCGAGACCTCAGCTTTGTAACCGTACCGTAGTACAACTACGCCACCGAGGCAGTCCGAAATATGTATTCTGACTAAAAGTAAATATAAAAGCTAGTTTAATGTAGACCTTGTGTCCTTATGATTAAATGTTGATTAAAATAAAATAAAAAAACATGCTTTTTCAGCATGATATTTTGAAGAAGCCATTGGATCTGATATCTGAAGTCTCGCCCGTGGCTTTAGAGAAAGTTATCAAGAACGACGTTGAATTAGAGGTAAGTTTACCATCGTCAATAATAATATGTGCATTCATTTTATCATCCTTTTTTACAGATTAAAAAAAATACACAAAACATGTATAATTACAATTTATTTTATTTATTTTTATTTTATTTTATGTCGTGACATGGAAGACTTACAGCTATATATACTTAAAATAAACTCTAGAATAAAAGACTGATAGCCAATAACAAGACTTCACTTATAGTAGTATTTTAGCAGGAGTTGAGCAAACAAGTACTGTAGCTAATAAGACAGACAATAATTATGATTAAATTATTAAAAGGAATAGAAAAAAACTTAAAGATAGAGAAAGAAAATAAAAAATAGCAAAACAATTCACTCATAATACATTCTGCTTAAAGAAGTTAAGGCTTAAGCACCTTCTTGCCGAGGACACACTCGTTGTGAATGGATCCAGATTATATGCTTACATATATTATTGAAGCTTGCACCTGCGCGCACAATATAACTGTTTTGTCTATAATTTGATGACGCTTTGGGTAAGCGCAAAGGTGGTGTGAAACGAATTGATTTACATGGGACATTAAAATAAAGTTTGGCTAATAGTTCCGGGCAGTATTTAATATTAAATGTCTAATTACATGTGCTAAATTATGTTCATTGAAAATCTAGTCATATGAATCTAATTGCTATAATTACAATAGGGTATTTGACTATTATCGAATGTTTGTATTATTTTGCAAACAAACACAAGTGCCATTAAAATAAAACATTTATGTGAAAACAGTGTTAAAGTAACTTGTAATATGAGGCAAATATTAGTATTTTAAATGAAAGAGTGGGGACGTAGTGGGTATATCTTACCGTCTCTTTCACACCCGCACACTATAATGCATATTAAGATTAGTGACGTCACTAATTTTGTTTTGCATCCCTTTTCTTTTACAAGATTTAAAACGTTTCTAACTTGTTTAATTCTGAATGGATTTAATAAATTGTCGTAGGGTTTCCGTCAGTGCCACATTCGGGACGGCATCGCAGTGGTGAGGTTCTTCAAGTGGCTCCACCAGACCCTCGACGCGGGGGAAACTGTCACTGAGATACAGGCTTCGGATAAACTGCTCGAGTTTAGAAAGTATGTATTAATATTACTATTTATTCATCAATTTTGACAGCCTCCGTGGCGCAGTTGGTTAGACGCCGGCTGTGAAACGAGAGGCCGCGGGTTCTCCGCACCGAAACAGATGTTTGTGTGATCCACAGGTATTTGTTTCGGGTCTGGGTGTTTGTGAGACCGAAAAGTCTCTCGTAGTTCTGATACCTGCGACACAAGACTCGATCTTAGTGTGGGGTCAGGACTATGTATGTGACTGGTGTATTTATTTATTTTATTTTTATAGTACTCGTATTTCTCACAACTCGATGTCAAACCTTCAGGTTTCCTCACGATGTTTTCCTTCATTCTAGTGCGTGGTGATTGACTATCAATACACACATGACTCCGAAAAGTCAGAGGTGTGCCCTGGGATTTGAACCCGCGACCACCGTGAACATGCTTAGGGCCGCCTATGGCCTGTTACCAATAGGGCACCAGACACTTTATGACCATAACTGCCTAAGTTCTGTATCATCCCAAATACGTCCCACTGCTGGGCACGGGCCTCCTCTACAATCGAGAGTACGATTGAGAGGGGCTAGGCCTTATAGAACTAAATAATTTATTTATTATTTTTATTTATTAAGTCTTTGTTGTACACAACAATGAAACACAATATACAGAAATTACAGAAATAATAAAAGTACAAGTGGCGGTCTTATCGCTCTAGGCAATGTCTTACAGACAACCATAGGATGGATTTAAGAGAAGGAAAAAGAGAGGGCAGATAATATCTACTAAGAAATAAAAATTAAATAATATCCATCGAATTCTTTTTCTGAGAGTCACGCAGAACTATAAATGTAAACCATCCAAAACATTATACAGGGTATATCAAGACTGCGACCGAAAACGAAGCCGGGTGGTAGTTTAAGTGGTTACAGACACAATGCAAATAAAAATTTTGCAAAATAAGCGACAGATATTTTTTTGCAATTTTTTGAAAATCATTGATTTTGGGTAGTAAATTCCTAGTTATTGCGAAAACAGTAATTTAAACCCTATCGTACCATTGCGTCTTAAAAAATAAAAAGGTGTACATCATTATTTTAGGAAAACTATGTATTTATCACCCAAATACGACGATAAGTAAAAAATTACCAAAAAAAAGTTGACGATTTTTTTTTTGCGAAATTTTTCATTGCTTTTTATCTGAAGTCACTAACACTACCACCTGGCTTCGTTTTCGGTCGCGGTCTTGATATACCCTGTATATAAATATATTTTAGGGATGAAGAGGACTTCGTGGGCCCGTCATTCGGGACTATAGCGGGGGCGGGTGCCAACGGCGCTATCATCCACTACAGCCCTTCCAGAGAAGGGGAGCAAACTGTGATAAGGGCGCAAGATATGTTCCTGCTGGATTCTGGGGGGCAGTACAAGTATGTATATGTATAAGTAAGAAAATAATTTTAATTGTGTGGAGGTTATCAAAGGCATGATAAATTGAAATGTCTTCAGATTTATTATGTTATACAGGGTATATCGAGACTGCAACCGAAAACGAAGCCAGGTGGTAGTATTAGTGACTTCAGACACAATGCAACTACAAATTTCGTAAAAATATCGTCAACTTTTTTTTGGTAATTTTTTATTTATCGTCGTATTTGGGTGATAAATCCATAGTTTTCCTAAAATAATTATGTACACCTTTTTATATTTTTTAAGACGCAATGGTACGTTAAGCCCTGGTCTGACGAACGGTATGTGCGGCACTGCGGCAAGCAACGCAGTTCAAGCAACTAAGGAGGTTGTACAGATAGGTTTCACTCTGTGCGTAAATCCGTCGACCAATGGGAGAGCCGAAACTTGACAACAAAGGTTATTATGACAATTTTGCATTGAAGTCTTCACGGGTCTCCATGACAACGGATAATAATTATTTGAGTTCAAAAATATATAGAATTTTATTAAAAAATTGTTTGTGCTTCATTCTAAACGAAGTCGGTAAAAAGGCACATAAGACCATTTTCTCAAATATTGATACGTGACATAATTCGTTTATATTTTCTCATGTAAATTCACGTGTTATTAACTATATTATTTTATTTTTTTCTGCTAATAAACCTATTCTTTGATCAAGTTATATTTCACTGGACTTGTATAGATACCTACTCTTAAATTATCGCCGATTGTACCATAATTTGATAAAAACAAATTGTATTATCATTATAATAATAAATTCTTTTGTTATAAATTATCACAAGCAAAACCTGGATCAATAATGATAGACACTTTTTACAATAATCATTTAATTGTAGTTTTATCTTAATTCACAATACGGAGCTCAAATAATATACTTAGGTATAGGTAGGTAGTAGGTATATATCTACACTACCTCTACCACAATAGAAGATGTTATAGATCTCAGCACATAAACTTGTTGAAATCCGCAGCTTTATCAAAAAGGAACTAAATAGTGGGACTTAAAAAAAAGAATTGTCTAGTTGCCTCCATTACAAATTGAAAGACAATTAAATATTGAAAAATATTGACTGGAGAAGCTAGATGTAAAGCAACACGGACTAATATTAACAAGGGACGTATGGTATAAGCTGCGAATTAGCTTTTTATAATAAGTACGGAAAATTTTAAGAAACATTGAGCGGAAAGTACTGAAATAATTCCTAGATTGATCCATATACCACACCCAATAGCAACACGAGATGCTATTTGCACAGTATTCAACTGTAATGTATTATTAAAATACGCTCATCGGATGAACTAGTGATATTTTCGTAATTGCTCCGACCACCGTACACGAAGGTGGTAAACTCGTAAATGAAATGCAAATATTACGCGTTTCAGGTCCAGCCTACTTAAATATGCTTTCGAGCAGGCTAGTATAATAGTGTTTGACGGCAGGAGCTGATTATTTCTTGCTGGTGGATATTGTAATTGGATTTAAAATTGCAATACATCATATGCATTGCGGTTGCATTTTGATGCTTATATGGAAAAAAAAAATGGTCACACTACCATCGGAGATTTTCTTCCTTTTATTATCATTTGTTAATGTGTTATTTCTATCTTGATATAAAACACAGGGGCTCTTGCTATTATTACTGTAAAATTATCGACAAATAAATCCATTCCGCAATGTCGCACGCGGCGGCGATTTGACGAGAATGACGTCTGGCTGTGCGGTGTATTTTCATATAAATCTGCGTCCAGCACCGCAAACCGCTGTCAGTTCTATCAAAGACCAAAATATCATCAATGAGTTGACCCTTCACCATTGCGGCTGGCTGACGCCTACCGCTCCAAAACAAAAGACAAATGATGACGTTTTTCATACAAAACCGAGTCTGACACCGCATAGCACGCAACGCAGTGCCGCGCGTACCGTTCGGCAGACCAGGGCTTTAGGGTTTAAATTACTATTTTCGCAATAACTAGGTATTAACTACCCAAAAACAATGATTTTTAAAAAATTGCATAAAAAATCTGTCGCTTATTTTGCGAATTTTTTATTTGCATTGTGTCTGTAACCACTAAAACTACCACCTGGCTTCGTTTTCGGTCGCGGTCTTGATATACCCGGTATATTTACACTGATCTCTGAGTTTCAAGGTTTGGTTGCCGTGTCTAGTCATTTTATTGATATGAAATTGATGTCAAATCGTAGAATTAGGTCGGCTGGTAGATAATGCCTCTGGCATTAAGTCCACCTTATATACAATGTATATGAAGTATAAATAAATAAAATAAAATAAAAATTATAATAATACAAAAATAATTTGCACCGAGACGGCGTACAAGTAGGATAAGAACAGTTAAATACTAGAATTTACCAGCTATTAAGACATTAAAATAAATTCTAACTTATCCCGAAAAACGTAGCCAATACATTATTTTACCAAACTTGGCTACTACATCTCCGTGTCCTTTTTTATTCATATTTGACAGGGATGGCACTACAGATATTACAAGAACTAGACACATGAGCGGCAGCCCTACTGAAGGCCAGAAGGACGCCTTTACTAGAGTCCTTAAAGGCCAGATGATGGTGGGCAATGCGCTCTTCCCTAAAGGAGTGAAGGTAACATATTTTATATGAATAAATAATAAATAAATACACCCAACAGTCACATACATAGTTCTGACCCCACACTAAGATCGAGTCTTGTGTAGTGTATCAGAAGCTACGAGAGACTTTTCGGTCTCACAAACACCCAGACCCGAAACAAATACCTGTGGATCACGCAAACATTTGTTTCGGTGCGGGGATCGAACCCGCGGCCTCTCGTTTCACAGACGGCGTCTAACCAACTGCGCCACGGAGGCTGTATTTGTATCAACCCATAATTGGCCTTTGCTGAGCAAGACTCCTCTATAATCGAGAGTTCCATTGAGAGGGGTTAGGCCATACACCACACTATTACAAATATATGATAATTTTTTGGACTCCTAATTTTCATCATGTGAAAACAGCATCAAAATGTATTGTAAATTGGCTGTTATTAATATTTTTAATAGTGTAGTGGTGACAGTCGCTTTCTCTTTCGCACGCTTGCACCTTATAAAAGATGACGTCATAGCACTATAGTTTCATCCTTTTCTCTCACCGCTACTTCCAAATTTGTAGCTTATTATTATTATTATTTTTATTGCATAGAATGGCGAGACGAGCATGCCATTCGCCTGATGGTAAGCGATACGACCGCTCATAGACAGTAGCAAAACCAAACAACACCATGAATTACAAGGGAATGCTTGGAATTCCACTGCGCTCGCCATCCTGAGACATAAGATGTTAAGTCTCAATATGTCCAGTAGTTACTCTGGCTACAATGTCCTTCAAACCGGAACACAACAGTGCATGTACACTGGTCTTTGGCGGGAGAAATAGACATTGCGGTGGTACCTATACAGGCGAAAAATTTCCTGTTTACAATTTTACATAACATACCCTTTTTAACCGACTTCAGAGGAGGTTATCAATTCGTACATTTTTTTTTCTTATGTATGTTCACCGATTACTCTGAGATTTCTGATTCGATTTACGTAATTCTTCTTTAGTTGGATGCAAAATAGCTGCCATTTGGTCCCATAAAAATTTGGTGAAGACCTGATAAATATCTTCGGACTTAGAGAGTAGAACTCCTCGAAATTGAGCAGGTTTCCAATGGTTTTTATGCAATAGGTTCAGTATAAAAGTCAAATTGTGGTGAGGTAGAGAAAAAGGGGTGGGGGTGAGGAGGGGGTGAGAAAATTAACATGCATGTAAATACTTAATATCTTCGGCAGCTTTGAACCGATTTTAGTGATTTTTCTTTTGTTTAATGCGGAATAGTTGTCATTTGGTCCCATAAATAATTGGTGACGATCTGATGAATATCTTTGGACCTGGAGAGTAGAACTCCTCAAAATTGAGTAAGTTTCCATCAATTTACATGTAAATACTTAATATCTTCGGCAGCTTTGAACCGATTTTAGTCATTCTTCTTTAGTTTGATGCGGAATAGTTGCCATTTGGTTCTATAAAAAATTGGTGAAGACCTGATGAATATCTTCGGACTTGGAGAGTAGAACTCCTCAAAATTGAGTAGATTTCCAATGGTTCTTTTTGTAACAGATTCAGTATTAAAGTCAAATTTTAGTAAGGTAGAGATAAAAGGGTGGGGGTGAGGAGGGGGGCGAGAAAATGAAAACAATGTAAATACTTAATATCCTCGGAAGCTTTGAACCGTTTTTAGTTATTCTTCTTTAGTTTGATGCGGAATAGTTGTCATTTGGTCCCATAAAAAATTGGTGAAGACCTGATGAATATCTTTGGACCTAGACAGTAGAACTTCTCAAAATTGAGTAGGTTTCCAATAGTTCTTTTTTAACAGGTTCAGTATTAACGTCGAACTATAGTGAGGCAGAAGAAGTGGTGGGGGTGAGGAAGAGGGTGAGAAAATTAAGTTACTGTAGGCGTTTTGCTCTTATGAGCGTTGTTAACAAAAATTGAGTTTAGCTCACACTAAAAAGTAAAAAATACAAAAAACTACGTTTAAAAAAACCGACTTCAACTACAAAAAAGTATAAAATAACTTAATAAAGATATAATTTAATACACCTCTTGTGCAAACCTATACCTTTCATATCAATAAAATACAATTATTTATATGTGCTACCTATTGATAGGTTTGAAGTCGGTGCCAAGCCTTAAACAAAATAAAACTTAATATTATACACAGCTTAGTTCCTGTAAAGATTTTTTTACGCTAAAGATTAACCTACATAAATAATCCTATAAGCAATGTGCATTTATGTGAAACAGATGAAATCTTTACGACAAATATATATATTTATAATATGATCACCTGAATACCTATGGTTATATTAAACCTATATTATGCTCATATATGATTATATTTGTGGCCCTGAAAAGGACATTTTGGTTTGCGTATTGGTACCTCTGATTTGAAAACAAACTAATAATGGAGTTAAGTAATAATGAATACCTACTATTATAAAAACAACTTATATACTATACCTTCGTGCAGCAGATAAATTATACAAATCTATAATATATAAATTAGTTTACAACGAATCAAAATTTTACTATATTTCGAGACTGTTGTAACAATAATAAGAAAAATGTTATTTATACAAAGATTGAATAAATAAAAAGACATGTTGACTGTCAGAAGTGTATATTTGAAGTACTGAAAACTAAGGCTAGAAAGACAAAAGTATATTATCAAAATTAGAACATAATACCTACTATTCCATTTGGCTTGGCACCGATTTCAAACCTATCAATAGGTAGCACATATAAATAATTGTATTTTATTGATATGAAAGGTATAGGTTTGCACAAGAGGTGTATTAAATTATATCTTTATTAAGTTATTTTATACTTTTTTGTAGTTGAAGTCGGTTTTTTTAAACGTAGTTTTTTTTATCATATAAATAATAATCACAATTTAGTCAACAAACCCGTTCTCTCGGTGTATAATAAACAGCCTCCGTGGCGCAGTTGGTTAGACGCCGACTGTGAATCGAGAGGCCGCGGGTTCGATCCCCGCACCGAGACAAATGTTTGTTTCGAGTCTGGGTGTTTGCGAGACCGAAAAGTCTCGTAGTTCCTGATACCAACGACACAAGACTCGATCTTAGTGTGTAGTCAGGACTATGTATGTGACCGTTGGGTGTATTTATTTATAATGGAAATTTTCCTCAGGGTAACGTGCTGGACAGCTTCGCCCGCCACGCCCTCTGGGACGTGGGCCTGGACTACGCCCACGGCACGGGGCACGGCGTGGGCCACTTCCTGAATGTGCACGAGGGGCCCTCCGGGGTGTCGTGGCGGCCCTACCCGCACGACCCCGGCCTCAAAGCTGGCCAGGTGCTCAGCAACGGTCAGTAATACTGTACACAAATGTACCATAAGGTTGTTTTTGGAAATGAGCTCTTTCTTTTAGTTTGCCGTATGTCATAACTTCCCAGGATTTGATCCTTATTAGCAACATTATGAAATGGTGTAATAATACAGCATGTGTAATTTTTTTCAAAATTATCGGGTTCGATTCCTCGCTAGGAATATTGATTTATCAAAAAGTCCAAGTATGCAGTTTTAGTTTTCATCAAAATCGGCCTCGTGACTCCTTTCAGTATTTTTCGCTATTCCTAATAATTTCGGATTTGGCCATCCACGCCCACTTGAAAAAATCACCCTGTATAGAATTATAATTTTTCTCCAGAGCCCGGCTTCTACAAAGTAGGCGAGTACGGAATCAGACATGAAGACTTGGTGGAGATTATCATTGTTACGAAGGACTCCGACCATCCTAAGGTAATAATATACAAAAGGTATCTCTATCTATCTATCTATATCAGCCCATATACGTCCCACTGCAGGGCACGGGCCTACTCTACAATCGAGAGAATCGATTGAGAGTGGTTAGGCCATATAGTCCACCACGCTGGCCTAATGCGGGTTGGCGGACTTACATACCGTAGAAATTCTTTAAAATCGCTACGGTATGCAGGTTTCCTCACGATGTTTTCCTTCACCGTTAAAGTGCGTGGTGATTGACTATCAATACACACATAACTCCGAAAAGTCAGAGGTGTGCCCTGGGATTTGAACCCGCGACCACCGTGATCATGTAGGCAGCCGCGTCTGGTCCGTTACCAACAGGCCACCACGCACTTACAAAAGGTATAAAGAAGAAAATTTTTAAACAAGATATTTCATGCTTGCGTGTAATTGACAGCCTCCGTGGCGCAGTTGGTTAGACGCCGTGAACAAGAGGCCGCGGGTTCAATCCCCGCGCCGAGACAAATGTTTGTGTGATCCACAGGTATTTGTTTCGGGTCTGGGTGTTTGTGAGACCGAAAAGTCTCGTAGTTTCTGATACGACACAAGACTCGATCTTAGCGGGGTCAGGACTATGTATGTGACTGTTGGGTGTATTTATCTATTTATTTATTGTTTATTTCTCCCACAGGCAAAGAATCTTCTAGATGACTACAACGGTCGAGGTGTACTTGGTTTCAACACTTTAACCTTGGTGCCCAATCAGAGGGAATGCATTGATGTGGCCATGCTCGATGATTTTGAGGTGAGTGTCCTTGGGCAAAGGTCAAGGTCAAGCCCATTTTATCCCTTCCGGTGTCCAAGAAGCTCATATTAGGCTCCCTGTCAAGATTTAGGTGACGTTCTCGATTGTTCTCCATTGTTCTCCATTGTTCTCCATTGTGTAGCATCTGTCATCACATCATCACATATTGTCTATACATGGACACCCGAAGGGATATTAAAAGGAATGCTATTGTACTGACTTATAAAAAGTTTTTAAAGTCGCAAGGTTATAATCTAATTTTACGTGTTCTAATTCACACACAATAAAATCAATTTTCCTCCGCAACTACCCTACATCAACGCGTACCGATTTTTTTACTAAAATCAACTCTAACCCACACACAATAAAGTTCATATTTCTTTGCAGCTTTTATACATCAACGCGTAACAATTTTTTTTACTAAAATCAAATCTAACCCACACACAATAAAGTTCATATTCCTTTACAGCTGTCGTACATAAATTCGTACCATAAGCGAGTTTTGGACACCCTTGGGCCGATACTGAAGAAACGAGGACTTATTGAAGACTTGGCTTGGCTCGAGAGGGAATGCTCGGAAATAACTAGAAATTGATTAATTAATTTAACTTGGTATGTATTTTAACACCATATTTTTATTAAAGGATATGGCGAGACGAGCATGCCATTCGCCTGATGGTAAGCGATACGACCGCTCATCATCATCATCAGCCCTTCTGCGTCCACTGCTGGACATAGGCCTCTCCCATAGCACGCCACTGGACTCGATCTTCAGCCCATCGTCAACCGCTACCAGCCACCCCACGAATGTCGTCGCTCCACCTGCTTGGAGGGCATCCTACACTACGTTTGCCGAGGCGCGGTCTCCACTCGAGAACACGTCTACCCCAACGGTTGTCGGTTCTCCAACAAATGTGACCGGCCCACTGCCACTTCAACATGCTAATCCGTTGGGCTATGTCGATAACCATGGATAGCAAAACCAAACATCATGACAACAAAGTAATGTTGAAATAAAACTATTTTTTTGCGGATTTTATCGCGATTTGGTTTTCAGTCCGCCCCGTGACCACGAAAGCTGTAATTGAAACGTGGGGAAGTTAAAAAATGTAAAAATTAAACCAAATCGCGATAAAATCTGTAAAGAATTGTTTTATTTCAATGTGTAGCATTCGCGTAAAACTCAGAAACCATTAAACAAAGTAATGCTTGGCATTTCACTGCGCTCGCCATCCTGAGACATGTCTCATTATGTCCAGATATTAATATAATTGTTTGTTACAGGTACCAAACCGTGAAAACAACAGAATAAATTACTTTCATGAATATTTGTACAACTTATTTAATTTAATTACATTATATTCTAACCCAATTGTGTTTTATTTCTAGTTATTAGCAAACTTAAATAATAAAAATATATATCAGAACTTGTTAGATATAGCCTCCTCATTTGTGTGGACGTAGCGTGTAGCTATGACGTGATGGTGGACAGTACTGACCCCTCTCAATCGTACTCTCGATTGTAGAGGAGGCCCTGCAGTGGGACGTATATTGGGCTGTATACCTGATGGTAACTTTAGTCATGTCTATCGTATTTATATTCTTTATTGTACACAAAAATTTAACAACAGGTATATAGACAACAAAACAACAAAGTACAAATGGCGGTCTTATCGCACTAAGGCAATCTCTACCAGACAACCATTGGATGGATTTATGAGAGGGAGAAAGAAAGGGCAGTGTATGTTCAAATATAGTAGACATCAATTTTTTTTATTTTTTATTATTTAGTTGAAAATCAGCGCTGCAGTTTGCTTTTCCCATACTGCTGAATAAAGCTGATTGGGAGGCCCATTGTCGGCGCAATAGTTCAGTCACACAATATTGTTGCATAATAGTATTTTGTCATGTTTTTATTTTTTGTATATTTTGTTATTTTATTACCTACCTATGTATGTTTGCGCCTTCAATAAAATGTATTTCTTTCTTTCTTATTGCAATGTATGACCAGCATGCCGTTTTCCTGATGGTAAGCGATACGACCGCTCATGGACAGTAGCGAAACCAAACAACACCATGCAACAAGGCACTGTTTGGATTCCACTGCGCTCGCCTTCCTGAGACTTATGACTCAGGATGGCGAAACATCTTATGATGTTTCATTATGTCCAGTTACTCTGGTTACAATGAAATGAAATTATTTATTGAACCCATGAAATGTCATACATTATTTCGATAGTCACTTTTCCACTACCACCCGGTTCACAAGGCTGTTTTCGCCAGAGAAGAACGGGCAAGAAACTCTAGCGTTGCTCTTTTCAAAACAAGTTTACAATACAGTAATTATACAGAGGTTGCAGCGCAGTTAAATTCAGAGCAGCTCATAGAAAATTATTTAGAATAATATGTCCTTCAAACCGGAACACAACAGTGCATTTACACTGCTGTTTGAAGATGATGAGTTTACTGATGTAGTGACATTGCGTTGGTACCCACCCAGGCGGCCTCTCACAAATTTTGAGAGACCTACCACCAGTAAAGAATTTCTAGTATATAGTATCGAGTCCTGTATGTGTACCTATTTAACTATAAATTATTGATCTTAAACAAATATGCAGATATCAAAACGTCGATAATACAGCCCAAATGCCATGGTACTCTTATAAAACTAGAAATATGGCTAATCGCGAAATCGATAAAAATGATCCTTCACGAATAATGATTATCACAATGGCTAATAAATTTTATCTTTATATTGCACTTTAATATCAATTATCTTAACACTTTATCTAATCTATCGTTTTTTGTATAAGTCTGTTTGTATGGTATTGGACCAAAATATTTCCAACTACAAGTATTTGACGCCATTTAGACGGAGAGTTTCTCGCGGCGAGAATTGTGTGCTTATCGCATGACATAACCGCCATAGATTAACGTGTTCAATGCCCCTAGTCGGAACATTTTGAAGTATCGTATAGTAATTCTCGTATATACCCTGAAATGGAATCAGAGATCAAAAATGTAAACAGAAGGGTTACCACTACAATAAAAATAAATTGCCATGGTAGTTTGTCGACAACCGTTAAAATGATAGGTTAGAATTATTCTCACCTGTTATATAAGTATAAAACATAGCCGAATTAAAATTCTTTGGTATAATATTTACATAAAATACAATTTCAATTTTTTTTTTAAATGATGTGATAAAAATGGTACGAAATTATGTTATGCTGCTGGCAATAAATAGAAATTCCTAACATTTGGCTCACTGAAATAAAACTTTATTATATTTAGCCTCTCCAATTACGAAAAAATATTTGTTATGAAGAAAACATGATTAATGAAGATGGTTTACAAGAAGTGACACCGCGGTGGTGGAATGGATGTGTTAAACATGTAATAAAGTTCATTCAAGTGATATTGAAGGCTTGTGAACTGATAAGTGTGTGATTGATAAAATACTTTTTAAATAACAAACTAAATATATTTCGTTTTTGTTGGTGCTTTTCATTTTTACCATGTTAATCTAAAGGAAATTCTAAAACACAATATTCGCAACATTTGAATTTTTATTAGAAAATGTTTCCTAGCCCTGAAATGTCACTTTCACAATGACATTTGTTTGTTTACATTTTTGATCTCGGATTCGATTTCAGGGTATAGTAAAGTAAACGTTTCCCGCTGTCAAATTTTAGTTCCAAATACGCGCACAATGGCGCTGTTTAAATTCAGATACAAAATTTTACTATTACTATTCTATTACGATACTGCAAAATGTTCCGGCTAGGGGCACTGACAAACGATTACACGATGCAACTATTTTATATCCTTACGAAAATCGTATCTTCGAGGCGAGAAACTCTCCGTGTAAATGAGGTTAATTTTACCGGTAGGCTACGTAATTTATTGACGCGCCGATCAAGTTACGATGCAGTTTCGATTAGGTTGACGTCTCAATGGCACGTACGTCAAAATGGTATTCTTGTAATTGTTTAGCTGCGCGTAAGATATGCGTAAACTGCGCATGTGCTGCACGTTGGTCGGACTAAACTGTCATTGGAGACGTCAAATGAATAGGTAAATACCAATCAAGTTGCGATCTGAATCACGCATGTTTAAAACGCGCAGCCGTAGAATAATAATAATAGCTAAAGCGCTCGCGTGACGCGAACATGACGCGAGCGTATCTGACAGCGGTTGTCTAAATTACGAGAATACAAAAAGGGCTGTTTTGATCGAAACTTAACTGCAACTGCACTGCAACTGAACTTATTTTATTACGTGAATTGGCCTACTGATGTCCAATACCTCTTCTCTTTTCCATCGTTTTCTTCCACTCCCCTCCCGATGTGATGGTCCGGCAGCACATCCATGGTCCTAGCGTTGTGGATGTTCATGTGCATCACTTACCATCAGCTCACTTAGCTCGTTTGCCAGACGTATTGAAATAATCTGACCCCACACTAAGATCGAGTCTTGTGTCGTATCAGAAACTACGAGAGACTTCTCGGTCTCACAAACACCCAGACCCGAAACAAATACCTGTGGATCACACAATCATTTGCCTCGGTGCGTGAATCGAATGCGGCCTCTCCTTTTATAGCTGCCTGCTAACCAACAGCACCACGGAGGCTGTCAACTCATATCATTCCTATTATAGATACCTATTTCGTATAGATTTACAATAATGTTAATTAATTGTATGTGAATTCCTTCAAACCGCACTAGGCCAGGGTGGTGAACTATGGCCTCCATTGTCGAGACTCCTGCCCTTCAAGGGGACGCATAAGGGCTGGACCAGTGGCGGATTATCCCTAAGGCAAACTAGGCACGTGCCTAGGGGCGCGAGGTTACGAAGAGGCGCGCGTGATTTCGAATATCTTCTTTTCTATGCAAAATCATCTAGAGTGACTGACACTGTTTCTTCTTTAATATAGCAAAGTGTGAAGCGATGTTCTTCAGTAATTCATATCATAGTACAATCACCAACTATTCATTAAGATGACTCCTCGTGCCTTCAAAGTGTTTTTTTAATATGTCTGCTAGAGGGGCGCCTTTCAAGTGCTTGCCTAGCGCTCTCAACATTTAATCCGCCCTTGGGCTGGACAAATATAAATTCGGAAACAAACCAAAGAAATTAGGACTAGTTAGGGAATATGGTTATCTAATACCCGATTTATCTACAAAACAATGATTGATAACAAATCGATATCGTCCACACGTTATTCGTCGGCGAAATGGGCACCAGCTACCATCTAATATGTATTTTGTGAGTACATTCTTTATTTCGCTTATAACTTCGATTCCTGTGGTGTAGTTGTATTACGGTACGGTTACAAAGCTGAGGTCTCGGGTTCGAGTCCTGGGCCAAATGATATTGGGATTTTCTATTCATTATCAGCCTGGAGTCAGGAATTTGTGCCCGATATGGCGATAGACTCGCCCCCTATCACATCGTGGGACGGAACATAGGTGCAACGCAAGGCGAAATGTTGGTGTCCTGGTGGCGCCTCTGCCTACCCCTTCGGGGATAAAGGCGTGTTTATGTATGTTTGTAATATCAATTCCTAGGTGAGGGAATTTAATTTGTATGAATTTTTGATTGGAAATCTCTGTGCGGCGTGACGATAGGGTGGACTTATATCACATTTTGGAATATCATTAAGATCTGCGAACTATAAGTTGTATAAGAAGCAATTTGGAGATGAGAAGCCGTAGGAAGATCTTGCTGTTGCACGGTGTCAAGGAGGTGAGCAAGGAGGATACTGGACTCGTAGTGGCTAACGTCATCAAGGAGCACTTTAAAGTAAAAGACTTCTCGCCGCATAGCATTAAAAGGTGTCATAGAATGGGACGCGCCTCCGAGGCTGAAAAACCTCGTCCCATTCTCTTCAAGCTCCAGGATGTTGCGGTCCGGGATGGGCTGTGGTACGCCAAAACTAAGCTCAAGGGCTCCGGAATCACCATGTCGGAATTCTTGACAAAAGCGCGTCACGACTTATTTATGGCTGCCCGGGAGAAGTTCGGCATTGCGAGGTGCTGGACTCAAGAAGGCAACGTATATGTTATTGGCGCAGATGGCGTGCGGAAGCGTATTACATCTCTTCACGACCTGAGTCACATCGGCAGTGTTGATAATGTTAAAACTGGAACTCGATCCAGGATTGCGAGGTCCAAGCGCACAGCGAACAACAAAAATAAATAAACATTTACTTATTAACTGTTTTCATGTACTGGCTGGGTAAGACTGTTTGTTATTATATTTCACTACTACTACCTTCCATATAGGTTATATTTTTATCTGTCATTTTTGTTGTTTACCGTGTCGAGTTCCATAGCTCAATTACATTTTATTTTAAGCATTATAAATATGTAGGTTCTATAATCTGTTTTGTATACACCACTTGATTATTATTGTTATTTTATTTTATCTTTTTGTTTTGTGTACCTCTAGTCATTATGAGTTGTTAGTTAACCTGTTTAGATATTTTTTTTTTATTTTTTTTCTTTTTTTTCTTTTCCGCAATGATAATGACATTATTTTTTTAATAGACGCGGTGATAACTTTTATTTACTTTTGGTTTGGTATATTTTTGTTATTACCCGGCCTTTATCGTTGTATTTTTGTTTTGTTTGCTTTTTCTTTGTATTTTGTTTCTTTTTATTGTTGTAACTCTTAACACAACCGGCACACGGTGCAGCAGGTGGAATGTAAGGTGCCTATTAAGCAGGCCATATTTACTGATAAACATTCGTATATATGTATATTGTTTTGACTTTTAATACCTATTTGTAAGCAGTATTTTTTTTTTAAATATATTTTTAAGTTTATTTATTATTAATAAATGTCATGTCTCAAATTGATAGTGAGTCTGATGAGTTTTTCTCGGCAGGTAGTGACAACAGCAGTTTTACTAGTATTCCATCGCTAAGTGAAATTCTTTCATCTCAATTCTCTGATGTTCCTAAGAATTTCAATGTCGTGCATATCAACGCCCAGAGTATTCCGGCACATTTCACCGATATGTTAGCTAGCTTTGACTGTGCGAATCTCCATGCTATTCTTGTTTCAGAATCTTGGCTTAAGCCATGCCTTCCTTCTAGTTCCTACTCCCTTCCTGGTTTTCAACTTATCAGGAACGATCGATCCGTTGGCGGTGGTGGTGGGGTGGCTATATACTTACGTACCGGTATTTCCTTTTCTATTGTACATACGTCACCTCAGCCTCCGCCCGCAAATGGCGGTGAGCATCTGTTCCTGGAGGTTGAACTCCTTCACACTAAAATTCTTCTCGGTGTTTATTATTGTCCCTCTCTGCGCATTGACTTTTTCTCTTCTCTAGAAACCATTCTTATTAATCTCACTCCCTCGTACAGTCACAGCATAATCATGGGAGATTTCAATACTTGCCTACTTAAGAGAGATCATCGCTCTTCTTCACTATTTTCTGTTTTGAATTCTTGTAACCTTTCTATCCTACCTCTCAATGCCACTCATCATTTTCCTAATTCTACTCCTTCTCTCCTCGATCTCATATTCGTTTCCTCTCCTCATCTTGTTGCAAATCATGGCCAATGTGCTGCCGATGCCTTCTCACATCATGACCTTATTTATTTATCGCTGAAAATTCGCCCCCCTAAAGATAGATGTAAGGTTGTGATGCGGCGTTGCTTTCGTGGGGTAAATTCCGTAAGTCTTCGTGAGGATGCTGACAACATAGACTGGGTCCCTCTGCTTACCTCAAACTCGATCGATGATAAGGTTGAAATTTTCAATACTAATATAACGAAGCTGTTCGATATACACGCTCCAATACGTGCAGTTAAATTGAAGCACCTCCCGTCACCTTGGCTCACCGATGAAATAAAATCATTGATATTGAGGAAAGCTACAGCTAAGTCCAGGTTTAAGCGTAGACCCAATTCCCTGAACTGGGAAAAATTTGTAGCTATTCGTAATCTCTGCAACAAGTTATGTAGGAATGCTCAACGCCGATATGTCCATAAATCTGTAGAAAATGGTGATCCAGCTAAGGTTTGGAAGTTTCTTCAATCCATGGGAGTTGGAAAACCACGTCCCGATGTAAGCCTTCATAAATTAAACATTGATTTATTAAACTCGTACTTTTCAGCTATTCCCTGTTTTGATAGGGCTACTAAAGATAAAACTATTAATGATCTTTCTTCCATTCCAACCCCAAACTATTCTCAATTCGTCTTTAGTCAATTCTCTGATTGTGATGTTAAAAAGAGCATTTTATCGATTTCCTCCAATGCGGTTGGTAATGACTGTATAGGCCGGAATATGGTACTACCTATCCTTGACGAAATTCTTCCTATTCTATGTCACATCCTTAATTTTTCGATCTCCTATTCTGTCTTCCCATCCTTGTGGAAGGCTGCAGAAGTCGTTCCTCTTCCCAAAAAACCTAATCCCGTATCCTTTTCTGAATATCGGCCCATTTCTATTTTACCGTTCCTCTCCAAAGTCCTTGAAATCCTTATCCATCATCAGCTTTGCACCTTTCTTACGAATAACAATCTCCTTAATCCCTTTCAATCCGGATTTCGTCCTGGTCACAGTACTACCACTGCATTGGTTCATATAACAGACGACATTAGATCTGCCATGGAGAGCGGGAAGCTAACGGTACTAGCCTTGCTAGACTTTAGCAATGCGTTCAACACTGTAGATTATGATGTCCTGTTAAGCACACTTCGCTCTATTAACATATCTCCAACGGTAATTGACTGGTTTCATAGTTACCTGACTGGTCGCCGGCAGCGTATACGCATTGAAGGTGCAGTTTCTGCTTGGTGTGATACTTTTGCTGGCGTTCCTCAGGGCGGCGTTTTATCTCCTTTACTCTTCGCATTGTTCATTAACTCTATCTCCCATCAACTTATTTCTTCCTATCACTTGTATGCAGACGATTTACAAATTTATTATCACGCTCCGGTGGACAGGGTGACGGAGGCTATTGTATCAATTAATAAAGACCTCTCACGAATAAATGAGTGGAGTAGGACGCACGGGCTCACAGTAAACCCAGCTAAAACTCAGGTCATTGTTGTTGGCAGCTCCAGGATGGTTTCTCAGTTGAATGTGAATCAAATACCCCAGGTCACATTTAATTTATTTATTTAAATCTTTATTGTACACAATTACAAATTAAAATACACAATACAGAAAAAACAAAAAAAAAAAAGTACAAATGGCGGTCTTATCGCTCTACAGCAATGTCTTACAGACAACCATGGGATGGATTTAAAAGAAGGAGAGAGAGAGGGCAGTGTAACTAATAAATAATTTAAGCTTAATAAGTGAAATTAAACATATAACATAAATACACAAACATAATATACATACATAACATATAATCATAAATACATATATATAAATAAATAAATATCTGAATATATACATATATATTTAGTTATGAATAAAAACAAATATACTATACATAGCCAAATGATTTAGTTTAAGAGAATAGTACTAAGGTCTAGTTAAGGAGAAAGGTAGTGCTCTTTAATCAACCTCTTAAATGACGACAGCGTTTGAGCCTGTCTCACCACAACAGGAAGCGCGTTCCACAATCGAACTGCTTTGACCGTAAAAGAATTGTCCATAAATGTCGTGGTGTGCACAGGCATTCTCAGCTTAAGATTCTCAGACGACCTCAAGGATCTCGAATGTGAGTCATGAAGAAAAATAAATCGTTCTTTAAGATAAGAAGGGGTGAGAGGATTAAACAAAATATTGTAAAGAAGAGAAAGGATGTGAGTATTCCGACGAAGTCGTATAGGTAACCACTTGAGCTTAGCACGAAACTCAGAAACATGGTCATACTTGCGAAGACCAAATATGAATCTTATGCAGAAATTTTGAAGGCGCTCAAGTTTATTAAGTTGGTCTTCGGTGATATCAAGATAGCTGACATCGGCATAATCAAGGATGGGGAGAAGGAGGGATTGCGCAAGCGTAATCTTCGTGGAAACGGGTAGAAAGTTGCGTAACCTTCGCAAGGACCTTGCGGAAACAAACAGCTTCCGGCTTAATTCCGAGAGCTGTGGACCCCAGGTGAAAGATTTGTCAATGTGTATGCCCAGATTGCGGACGGAGTCACTGAATGGAATCGCGATACCATCACAATAGACACTTGGTAGTTGGGACAAGTCAAGCTTCGATATCATCCTGGGGCTGCCGACAACAATGACTTGGGTTTTCGAAGGGTTAATCTTTAAACCGTGAGCTTTACTCCAACCACAGATATGTTGAACGTCTGTATTGATTAACGCAATCGCATCTGCCATCCTGTCTAAAGGAGCTTGAGTATAAATCTGGAGATCATCAGCGTAGAGGTGGTAGGAGGAGCGAAGAAGATTGGTAATGGAGTTTATAAAGATAGCGAAGAGAAGAGGAGATAGCACGCCGCCCTGAGGTACGCCAGCAGATACGGGGCACCAGGAAGAAAAACTTTCCTCCACACGGATGCGTTGCCGGCGTCCATACAGGTAACTACAAAACCAATCAACTGCCATTGGAGATATGTTAAGAGAACGTAGCATGGTAAGTAATACGTCATAGTCGACGGTATTAAAGGCATTGCTGAAGTCCAGCAGAGCTAGAACAGTCAGCTTGCCTTCCTCCATGCCTGATCTGATGCCATCTGTGATATGTGTCAATGTGGTAGTCGTACTATGTCCAGGACGAAACCCAGATTGGAGTGGATTTAGTAAGTTATTCTTGGAGAGGAAACCATTGAGTTGGGTATGGATTAGACGTTCTAGGACTTTGGAAAGGAAAGGAAGAATGGAAATAGGACGAAACTCAGAAAGTAGAGAGGCATTGGATTTTTTGGGAATAGGGATGATGTGGGCTTCTTTCCAAGCAGTGGGAAAGATCCCAGTGGAGATGGAGTGGTTAAGAATGTGGGAAATGATAGGAAGGGTTTCGTCTAAGACAGGGAGAATCATGTTGCGGCTGATGTGGTCGCTACCCATGGCATTTGATGACAAAAGAGTAATGGTTTTCTTAACATCACAAGTGGCGAATTGTTGTAAGACAAAAGTAGAACAAACGGGAGTCTGAAGGGTGGAAAGATGCTTTATAGTGTTATCTTTAGTTGTCCTATCAAAATAGGACAAGGAACAAAAATGAGCGTTTAAGGAATTTAAATCAATGGATTTGGGAATAGAATCTTGTCGTGATTTACCCACTCCCAGTGTTTTCAGAAATTTCCAGACTTTGGCTGGATCACCGTTTTCGACTGAGTTGTGAATGTATCGGCGTTGAGCATTTCTACACACCTTACTGCAGTGATTCCGGATGGATACATACTTTAACCAGTTGGACTCGCTGGGACGACGATTGTATTTAGACTTGGCGGACGCTTTTTTTCCAAGTAGCTCTTTGATGTCAGCCGTGAGCCAAGGTGAAGGTAAATGTTTCAATTTAATTGGCCTGATAGGAGCATGCGTATCAAAAAGTTCAGTTAGCTTATTGTTAAAAATATGCAGCTTGGTATCAACACAGTCTGTGTCAAGAAGTGAGCTCCAGTCAATGTTGTCGGCATCCTTGCGAAGATTATCAAGATTCATACCCCGAAAATTGCGTTGCAGGAGGACTTTGGGTGAGGCTTTAGTGGGACGGACACGGTAGGAAAGGTAAAGCAAATCATGAAAGGAAAAAGCGTCGGCGGAACATTGTCCATGTTTTGCAACCAGGTTTGGGGAGGAAACAATGATAAGGTCAAGAAGAGAAGGAGTATTATTAGGGGAATGGTGAGTGGCTGAAAGAGGAAGGATAGAAAGATTGCAGGATTGGAAAGTATTTAAAAGGGAGGAAGAACGACGGTCGTTCTTAAGGAGACAGGTATTGAAATCACCCATGATTATAGTTTGACTGTACGATGGGACAAGATTTTCAAGAATAGTTTCGAAAGAAGAAAAGAAATCAATACGAAGAGAGGGACAGTAGTATACACCGATTAAAAGTTTTTTAAGAGAAAATTCCACCTCTATGAAAAGATGTTCGCCAGCATTAGATGGTGGAGGTTGTGGAGATGCGCTAACAACCGAATATCGGAACTGAGTTCGCAGATAAATTGCAACTCCGCCACCGCCACGTGCCGTGCGATCATTTCTGATGAGATGGAATCCTGGAAGGGAGTAAGAGGAAGAAGAAAGACATGGTTTCAACCAAGATTCTGAAACAAGGATAGCATGTATATGAGTACAGTCAAAACTAGCCAGCATATCGGGGAAATGAGCCGGAATACTCTGGGCATTGAAATGGACCACATTGAAATTCCTAGGGACGTCAGATAACTCGCAGGAGAGAGTATCAGCCAGCGATGGAACACTGACAAAGCTATCGTCACTACAGGCGGAAAAGAACTCTTCACTGTCACTAGAATAATTATTGTACACAGACATTTGTGAAATTCAAAAATAATATGGTATGGCTATAATAAATAAATATAAAATATAATGAATATGCAAAGCTAATCAATATAAATAAAAGAAAGACAAAATAACAAAAAGAACAATAAAAAAAAAAAAGAAGCAAATTACATATCCATCTGCCGGTTGTAATAACTTAATAAACTATTCTATAACTTATGCAATGTCACTAAAAGTAACAAAAGAGACAAAAAAGTAATTTATCAAATAAAAAATGCTAAAAAAAAACGCTTTACAAAGAGTTGAGGGTCCAGGCAAACATTCAAAAAATTTAACAAAAAAATAAAAAAAGTAAATAAAAACAATAATTGGAGTCATTTCCGAACGCAACGGCTAAATGTCAAAGATGACATTTGACAATAGTGGCTAGACTAGAATTGAGGTTAAGTTTGTTTATAAAGTAATTCAATGCGGGTGGAAAAGAAAAAATAATAACAAAGTGATATCAACCAACAAAACATCAACAAGGAATAGAAAATAAATATCTGAAAAAGGATTAAATGTTACGTTGGAGTAATTAAAGAACTTAAGATTGAGTAGTTTACCTGGAACGAACATTGCCAACAAAACATAAAACTACTTCTTGGCAGCCGCAGCCCGCCGGGTCTTAGGCACGGCTATGGTCCTCTTCACTGGTGTCGCCTTGGGAGGTGTGTCAACGTCGATCTGACTAAGCAGATCAAGCGACACTATGCGATGCCGGACACCAGCGCTCACGACAAAGACATTGCCGTCCCGAGTCCATGCGTTGGTCACGCCAAGCTTATCGCGAGCTGCCATGAATAGGTCATGGCGTCTCTTAGTGAGGAACTCGGATAGGGTTACACCAGAACCTTTCAACTTGATTTTATTGAACCAAAGCTTGTCCCTCAAAGCGACGTCCTTCAACTTCACTAGTATGGGTCTTGGCTTCTTGGAAGAAGATAGTCGACCCAATCTGTGGCAGCGTTGTAAGTCAGCAGCCTGGAACTCCGCAACACCAAGACGCTTCTTGACAACCTCAACAATGAGCTGTGCAGAGTTTTCGTCAGCTACCTCAGCTACACCGTGAATCAACAGCATCTTGCGACGTCTCTGCATTTCCATTGTGTCGACAGTGTTGGTCAATGCTTCAATTTGCTGCTGAAGCAGAGTGAGAGCCTGAGTGATGAAACGTTTATAAGCGGCAAATTCCACAGCTAAGTCGGACGAATCGGTTACACTGGTGGTGGTCTTCAGGTTGTTCTCAAAAGCAGCCATTCTCTGATGAAACTCGTTCTTCATTTCCTCAATTGAAACTTGCAGTGCGGACTCCATATTAAAATAAAGTGACTTAAGTGCAGTGAAAAGTGTAAAAAATAAAAAGTGCAGAAAAAGAAAGAAAAATAGGAAATATTATACTAAAACCGGCAGGTAGAACCTTTAACTAATGTAATAAGACATATGTAATTGTAAATAAGTATTTTAAAATAATTAAATTAATTAAAATTGTATGGAGCAAAATTTTATTGTACTGTCCTCTACAACTACCCACGCAGAAAAAAATTTAATGGCTGTGTTATCCCCTTTTGTGATAACGTAAAAAACTTGGGGGTATTCATTGATAGTAACTTATCCTGGGGTCCCCAATTGCAACAACTTAGTCGTAAATTGTTTGCTGCAGCGGGGTCCTTGCGAAGATTGCGAAATTTTCTACCTATTCCTACGAAAATTGCACTCGTCCAGTCTCTTCTTTTTCCTATTCTTGATTATGCTGATGCTAGCTACCTTGATCTCACCGAAGCCCAATTTGAAAAGCTTGAGCGACTTCAAAATTTCTGCATTCGATTCATATTTGGACTTAGAAAATATGACCACGTCTCTGAATATCGAACTAAACTCAAGTGGCTATCAATACGTCTTCGTCGGAATACTCGTATCCTTTCACTCCTCTATTGTATATTATTTCATCCCACGGCTCCATCTTATCTTAAGCACCGTTTCCATTTCTTGCGTGATACCCATGCACGATCTCTTAGGTCTTCAGAGAGTTTGATTTTGGAGATTCCGAAGCATAGCACAACATTCGTAGACAAATCTTTTACTGTCTATGCTGCTCGCCTATGGAATGAACTGCCTATGTCTATAAGACTTGCAAAATCACTGCCTATTTTTAAGAGACTAGTCAGAACGCATTATTTATCACAACAGTAACTTAATAATATATTATAGAATATATATTTTTTTTTTCTGTATTATTATTTTGTACTCATTTTATTTCTGCTTTTTTCCCCTTTACATATTTGGTTATTTATATATTTGTATAATTTATATTGTATTTGTAGTGTATAATATTGTATTTTGTTTAGTATATGTAATATGGTTATATATGTATATAGCATTTATTTATATTTATTTATTTGTTGTACATGGTACTCGTTCATTCCTTTTTATTATACTACCTTCGGTTTCCTTCTCCTGTTCATTCCAGTCCATCCAAAGGTTGTCTGGAAGAGATCGCCGTGAGCGATAAGACCGCCGTTTGTACTCATATTTAGATTTAAGTTCCATTTATATGTTATCCTTATGTTTTGTGTACAATAAAGAATTATAAAAAAAAAAAAAAAAAAGAAGCACCTCTAACTACTCTATCAAGGATATAGCCAGAATTCTTTATGTTCTTAAAATTAGTTATTAAAGAAGAAAAACATAACTATATTAATCTATTTGAGAAACAAGTTTTTAAAGTAATTAATAGCTTCAATCTAATACATACGAGTAGAATAAATTTGTAGATAACCGATCGATGTCTGTACATGGAAGACAAATAAGAAAAACTAATATGGGGGTCTGTATTAACGTAATAGAACTTAAAACCATGATTAGAATTTTCGTCTGTTTGTCTGTGCGGTTGTGCGCGATGAACTTAGAAAAGGCTTAACGGATCTCAACGAAATTTGATATGGAGGTAGCTGACACCCTGGGTTAACACTTAGGCTTATTTTTTATCCCGAATAATTTAGTGTTCCCGTGGGATGAGGAAGGAATTCCGATATGTTTGTTACTTTTTTATACTTAAATGATGAAATTGGACTTTATTACATTCCATTAGTGAGAATGAGACGGGACGGAACGGGATGCGAAATATAAACTTAATTTCAAATAAACTTAATTTCAAATAAAGTGTATCACGCAGACGAAGTTCGCGGGCAAAAGCTAGTACGTATTAATTGTAGAACATGACGCCGAAAAGACGAAGAATTTTTAAGAGCTGAGTGTGAGTAAGCTCATAAAACTTTTGCTTTTATAGGTTATCGTTAGGCCTGGCCTCAGGCCACATTCCAATGCGGTATTACGACTCGGCGGAACCTGATGCGCCTATTTTCGGTAGGTATCACAAGTTTTATTTAAAACCCTCAATTACGTGATGTAGCGATGATTCTTTTATAAAAATATGTTAATCTTTTTCGACTGCCTCGGTGGTGTAGTTGTACTACGGTATGATTGCAAAGCTGAGGTTTCAGGTTCGAATCCCGGGTCGGGCAAAGTGATATTGAATTATTCTATTAGTAATCGGCCCGGATTCAGGAATTTGTGCCCGATATGGCGATAGGCTCGCCCCCTATCGTGGGGCGGATCACACAAGGCGAAACGTGGGTGTCCTAGTAGCACCTCTGCCTACCCCTTCTGGGAAAAGGCGTGTGTTTATGTATGTAAATTTTTCACAGTACAAAAGACATCAGCGCCCATTTTGACGAGGAGCCAAAGCGCGGAGCGGCTTATTGCTGTGCGCCAAGTCTTAGCCCTGAATGGAGTAGACGCATTTATTGCACCAACGGGAGATGCCCATAATGTAAGAAGTAACTTCTTTTTATTGCGATAAATGGCGAGATGAGCTTGCCATTCGCCTGATGGTAAGCGATACGACCGCTCATGGACAGTAGCAAAACCAAACAAAGCCATGAATCACAAGCAGTGCCTGGCATTCTACTGCGCTCGCCATCCTAAGCCATAAGATGTTTAAACGCCATTTCTACGGGAAGTTTTATAATGCATGGTGATTCCTTATTTAACAACTTGTAATATTAATGTGCCTGGCGGCCTGTTGGTAACGGACCAGACGCGGCTGCCTAAATGTTCACGGTGGTCGCGGGTCCAAATCCCAGGGCACACCTCTGACTTTTCGGAGTCATGTGTGTATTGATAGTCAATCACCACTTTAACGGTGAAGGAAAACTTCGTGAGGAAACCTGCATACCGTAGTGATTTTAAAGAATTTCTACGGTATGTAAGTCCGCCAACCCGCTTTAGGCCTGCGTGGTGGACTATATGGCCTAACCCCTCTCACTCGATTGTAGAGTAGGCCCGTGCCCAGCAGTGGGACGTATATGGGATGATACAACCTCATCTCTTGGCTCTTTTTTGACAGCCTCCGTGGCGCAGTTGGTTAGACGCCGCCTGTGAAACGAGAGGTCGTGGGTTTGATCCCCGCACCGGAGCAAATATTTGTGTGAACCACACGTATTTGTTTCGGGTTTGGTGTTTGTGAGACCGAAAAGTCTCTCGTAGTCTGATACCCACGACACAAGACTCGATCTAAGTGTGGGGTCAGGACTATGTATGTGACTGTTGGGTGTATTTATTTCCAGTCCCAATACATAGCACCTGCCGACGCGCGTCGAGAATGGGTGTCTGGCCTCCGAGGGTCTTCAGGCAGCGCTGTCATCACTGCCAACAGAGCTCTCGTCTGGACCGATGCTAGATACTTCACGCAGTTCTATATTGAAGTTGATACTAGTCTGTGGGATCTGATGAGGCAAGGTAAGATGGCAGCTACTATACAGGGTGTATCAAGCGACCGAAAACGAAGCCAGGTGGTAGTATTAGTGACTTTGGACACAACGCAACTAAAAATTTCGAAAAAATATTAACAATTCTTTATGTATTTTATTACTTATCGTCGTATTTGGGTGACACCTTTTTATTTTTAAAGAACCAACGGTACGTAAGGGTTTTCATTATTATTTTGGTAAAACTAGGTATATACAACCCAAACATGAATATTTAAAAAATTGCAAAAAAAATCTGTCCATTTTTTGCGAAATATTCAGTTGCATTGTGTCTGTAACCACAAAACTGCCACCTGGCTTCGTTTTCTCTCGCTGTCTTAATTTACCCGGAATTTCAGCCAGTATATCCTATATCTATATCAGCCCATATACGTCCCACTGCAGGGCACGGGCCTACTCTACAATCGAGAGAATCGATTGAGAGTGGTTAGGCCATATAGTCCACCACGCTGGCCTAGTGCGGGTTGGCGGACAAATAATCCTCCGTTTAATAAAACAAATATTTGTCCACAGGCACAGATTTATCGATTCAAGACTGGTTGGCGACCAACATGACAGCCAACTCCGTGGTCGGAGTCGACCCTACCACCTACACCAGAAGCGCCTGGACTACGTTAGAGGTTACATTACTTATGCCTATAAATAGTTATTTACATTTTTACATATAGTGAGACAAACTTTTCCGGCCCGGTGAGAGAGTCGCTGTTATCGCATTTGGTGTTGCAAGTAAAAATAAATTAAGCAACAAAGTGGATAAATAAGTCGTCGAATTAAAAGTATTATCCAAAATACTATTCTATTTTTATGTATAAATAGTGCACTTCCATTAATAATACATTGGTATGTGACTAAATCATAACCTACTTGTTTGAAGTTCGTTAAAAATATGAGAATATGCACACACTACATAATATTTATCTGGACTTGGCGTTAAACACCTGGCAATTTAGTTAAAAACATGGGTAAAATGTTGGCGTAATGTCTGTGAATGGCAAGCATATTGACATTTCAAAATGGCGTTGTTAGTTCCTTTTTTGGCCACGGGGCCGGTTTGTGTTTGTGGCAGTGTACACTGGGTTTTATAACCTTGAAGGTGTAGGCAGAAATGAACCCAATGCTACCTACTATTCGCCGGTTTTATTTCTGTTCCAAGATGTTATAGCAAGCCAGCATAACGCCACGAAGGATTCGAATCTCCGTCAACTCTTAGATATATGAGGTTTTAGGTACTTTTAGTATGTTGTCTGGTTATTTGACTGGTGTAATGGCAGCTTGTATACGTTGTGGATCTGGGTTCGAATTCCAGATCAGGCAATTGATATTGTGAAGAATTTATGGTTTAAAAAAAATACGTGACCAGTACTGGAAGTAGTTTCTGACAATGCACTATCACATGTTGGATCGGAAATATTTTTTGCGACATGTGAACGGCACTAAAGCCACTTCGAGTTTATACCTTAAATGCAGTCGCTTGCTTAAGTTTGTTTGTATTTTACTATTTATTTATTTAATTCTTTTTTGCACTACAGGGAGATATACATATGCAAAATTATACAATACAAATAATAGTACAAGTGGCGGCCTTATCACACTAGGTAATTTCTTACAGGCAACCATGGGATGGATATATAAATGGGAGAAAGAAAGGACAGTCTAAAGCGTAAAATAAATAATAATAATCTACAATTGAATAACTTATTAAATGGGATATTTTCAAATCAACATAAACAAAATCAAATAACGATAAACCAAACCAATGACTTCAAAACCTAGTTATGTTACCCTGTCACACCCCTAGAATAGTGAATGTCAACGCATGACTCTTGATTTGCTATAGAGCAAGGGCCAACACAGCTTGCGTTGGCATTTCGAGAAACAGAATATGTTTTGTCTAGACTTAGAGATAACTATTAGGCTAAGGTGTAATTGTATTTTTAATTAATATACGAGAGCATCTCAATCTGCGCACACGTATCACTCTAGTTTTAATTAATTAATATTTTAATTTTTAAAAAGTAAATTTACGTTCCCTCAATCTTGACTGGCGCAGCCGGTAGGATCTGCTTATAAAGGTGCCACCGTTTTCGTGTATATTCGGGCCTAAAAATTTGTTCGATCGCGATCGCGGCGCGCACGAGGCGGATCCTCGAACCAAATAAATTCGTCAAGGAATCGTCCTGGAACGTGATGACGCTGGCGGGTTGGTGAGTAAGCCTTTTTCACCTTCCTTATCCTATTATTTAGTGTTTTGTTATATCGGAATATTCATTTTTCGTATAACTGTTGTCTGGTTTCCCATATAACTTTGTGTGACCATTCTATTACTATTAATTAGTGATTTAAGTTGAAAACGATATTAATGAATAAAAAGTGATATATAAAATAAATAAAGTGTTAAAGTTTTGAAGTAATTTCATAATTAATTCGCATATTTCTGTGAGTAATTAATAATATAATTTTAGTCGAACGCATATTAGATATTCCTGTTTTGTGTTAAATATTATAAAGTATTTAATTGTAAAATGGAAAATTCAGGTGAAACAGTTGCTCAAAAAATTGAACAAATAATTCTTATCCCAAATGAAATGTTAAAACTTATCCCATTATTTGGTGGTGATCAAAGACAATTAAATTTGTTTCTTCGTAAATGTGAATATGTAATTAATAAATACCAAGGGAGTCCGGCGCAAAACATATACGTCATGCATTCCATTACGAGTCGATTAGTAGACAATGCAGCTGCCCTTATCAGTGAGCGCGATGATATTAATACGTGGGTTGATTTCAAGGAATTATTAGTACAACATTTTGGTGACGCTAGGACTGAGGAATGTATCGCTATTGAATTAGAATCTTTAAAACTAAAACATAATGAAAGTTATTTAGAGTTTTGTAACCGAATTCAGTCAGCTAGATCATTATTAATTTCAAAATTAAATCAATCAACAGATCAGTTAGACACACCGAGTAAAATTAGTATTTATAACAATAAATGTCTGAAAGTTTTCTTGAACAATTTGCCGATTGATATGTTACGAGTTGTGAGATTAAGTAAACCACGCACCTTGGAACAAGCACTTAGTGTCGTTATAGAAGAGGTTAACTTCTTTGAACAGTACTCAGCTCAGAATAAATTACAGAATTCTCACATTAGTAAACCACAATTGCAGTCTAGCCCCACACAATTTAAGTTTGGTGTTCAAAATTCACAAAGCTTAGGTTTTAAACCCCAATTTACCCCTAATAAATATTTTAATGTCAGTATGCCACAACAAAAGACAGCAGCTTTCTTGCAACAGAGACCATTAGCTCAACAGGCGATCGGTTATCGCCCGCAGTTTGGTTTTACCCCACAGGTGGGATATCGCCCTCAATTTGGTTACCGTCCCCCATCTGGATATCGTCCTCAATTTGGCTATCGCCCACAGTTAGGATATAGACCCTCTTTCAATTCGTCTAATAATATTATGAAACCTCAGCAATTTGGTATTAATTCACAACCCTTTGGATATAAGCCTAACTTTAATAATAATAATCAAAATACCGATGTTTCAATGAGAACGGCCCCACTTTACAGAAAAGAAGGTTTTAATTTAAATGAATTAGAATTCAATGACGAAAATAATTATAGTGAATATTATCCTGCAGATTATCAATATAACTACAGTAATTCACAAGTGGAAGATAGTTATGAATATTACATAGGAAATGAAAACTTTGAACCGCTTTCTAAAAACGTTGACCAAGTAGATGAAACCGATACTACTGAAATTCCTGAAACTACTGAACAGATGGAAAATTTTCATCTAAGCCCTTTAGAAAAAACCAAGAAGTGATAGAAATTAATTGTGACCCTAATTTGAAATTGCCGTATGTTTACATTCCCGAAATAGACTCTAAATTTATGATAGACACCGGAAGTATGAGATCCTTTTTAAAGCCAGATAAAGCGTATGCATATTTTTATAGTGAAATACGTAATGAACCATTTAAGGTGATTAGCACCCACGCATCTAGCTCTCACGGCGAGGTCGTGGAGATCCCTTTATTTCCAACATTTAACAGTAACTTTCTTCAAAAGTTTTATTTATATAATGTTGATTCACGTTATGATGGTGTAATTGGTGATGACCTGTTAACGAAAGTTGGAGCAATTATCGATCTAAAACATAACGTTATAAGAACAAATTCAACCACTATCCCCATTGTTAATCATTGTCGTAATAAGCATGAATTTATATTACAACCGCGTACTGAACATCGTCTTAAATTACCTACAGATTTATATTCAGGTGAAGGAATTTTAGAGTATAAAGAATTCAGTAAGGATATAAGAATGCCAAGTGCAATTGTGAAATGTGAAAGAGGATATGCATCTACTATAATTCAGAATACTTCAGATAAGGAATGGAAGTTGACAATAGATAAACCTTTTAATGTAATAAGCTTTGATGGTAATAAAGAATGGAAGATTAATAATATGCATGTTGGAAGAAATATAGAGATAGATAGTATGTTAGAGGAAAATTTAAAAAATAAATTACGTTTAGATCATATGAATGAGGAGGAAAGAAAGAAAATATATGGATTATGCAAGGAATATAGGGATATATTTTATTGTGAGGAATTTCCGCTAACTTTTACCAATCAGGTTAAACATTCTATTCGAACTAAAAACGAAGATCCCATCTATATTAAGCCATATAGGCAACCTCCTGCTCAAGCCGTTGAAATTAAAGCTCAAGTAGATTCACTTTTGAAAAATAATGTAATACAGGAGTCATTTTCACCATGGAGTGCACCTGTTCACTTAGTGCCAAAAAAAATGGACGCTACAGGTAAGCCCAAGTATCGAATGGTGATTGACTATAGACGACTTAACGAAATTACGACTGATGACAAGTACCCCTTACCTAACATTACCGACCTTTTTGACAAACTAGGAAAGAGCATTTACTTTACAACATTAGACTTAGCATCAGGATACCATCAGATCGAGGTCAAGGATGAGGACCGACAAAAAACCGCTTTTAGTACTCAATTCGGACATTTTGAATTTCTTAGGATGCCGTTTGGACTTAAAACGGCACCGGCAACCTTTCAAAGAGCCATGGACAGTATTTTAAGAGGACTGCAAGGTATACATTGCCTTGTTTACTTAGATGACATTATTATATTCTCGACTAGTTTAGATGAACATATACAAAAATTAAGAGCCGTATTTGAAAGACTGAGACAGACAAATTTGAAAATACAGTTGGACAAATCAGAATTTCTCAGAAAAGAGGTGCTTTACCTAGGGCATACTATAACAAAAGATGGACTTCGACCTAACAATGATAAAATTAAAACTGTACTTGACTTTCCCCTGCCGAAAACAACGACTGAAATTAAGAGTTTTCTTGGACTGGTAGGCTATTACAGACGATTTATAAAAGACTTTGCTAAAATTACTCAACCCCTAACAAATTGTTTAAAGAAACGTAACAAAATAGTAATTGACCAAAAATACATAGACTCATTTCAAAAATGTAAAGAACTGTTAACTACTGTACCGCTTTTGCAATATCCTGACTTTAACAAACCTTTCATATTGACAACCGACGCATCAAATGTAGCCCTTGGAGCAGTGTTATCACAAGGTCTCATTGGTAATGACAAACCCGTTGCTTACGCTAGTAGAGCGCTCAGTGAAACTGAGAGTAGATATAGTACAATAGAACGTGAACTTTTAGCCATTATCTGGGCAGTAAAGCATTTCAGACCATACCTTTATGGACGTCGATTTTCGATTTACACAGACCATAGACCCCTTGCCTGGCTGTACTCATTAAAAGAACCTAATAGTAAATTGACAAGATGGCGACTTAGACTTCAGGAATATGACTTTGAAATACTTTACAAAAACGGAAAACAAAATACTAACGCTGACGCACTTTCGCGTATCAAAATTAACGCATTAAATTCGGATGACGAAACTGACTCTATGGCAGTTAATGTTGACAAAAGAGAAAAGGACTTAACATCTTATTTGAACGACTTGACTGAACAAATAACTAGAATAGCTAGGGAACAACCTCCCAATAATACTGATGTAATTTCAATTTCAGATAGTTCAAAGACTATCAGCATTTCCGATTCAGCTACTAGATCAATTGCTTCTTTAGACCCCTACCCCGTAGGATCTGATGATAGTAGTACCGACACCGTTCATTCAGCAGAAGATTTAGAATCAAAAGGTATCCCTATTTTGAACGAGGCAGTAGACACTAAGCCCAATCAGATTCTAATCCATCAGTGGTTTAGAAATGAAATTCAAGTTAAAGATATTTCAAACAATAAACAGAAAATATTAGAAGTCTTTATACCCATTAATAATTTAGAACTAATAAAACAATTTTTAAAAGAATACATTAAGCCTAAAATAAAATACTTTGTATATTTTGAGCATCCCCAACACAGATCAGACTTTTCCCGAACTATAATTAGTTTGTTTAAACAAGGTATGATAGATATATATGAATGTACAGAGCGCGTGATAAATGTGGAAGATGAAAAAGAACAAAAGGCAGTAGTACTTAAACACCATGAAGGCAAGACATGTCACAGAGGAATTAAAGAAACGATATTAAGAATAAAACGAAATTATTATTGGCCAAATATGCAGGAAATAGTAGCAGCTGTTATTAATGATTGTGAATTGTGTAAAAGGATGAAGTATGACAGAAATCCCCTTAAACCCACTCTACAATTAACTCAAACACAAGATGCCCCCTTTCAAGAACTTTTCATAGATATATTTAGTATAGATGGCAAGCATTATTTAACCGTTGTAGACGCTTTTAGCAAACTGGCCCAAGCTTTTGAAATAAGTAACAGATCAACATGCGAAGTTGTTAGAGCCCTTATCAAATATTTTTCATTTTATGGTATTCCAAAAAAAATAAGTAGTGATCCTGGAACAGAATTTAATAATGAGTTAATGCGTGAATTAGCTTCACTTTATAAAATACAGTTGCATATTTGTACAACATATAATCCAAATTCAACTGGCATTGTGGAAAGATTTCACTCTACACTTATTGAAATTTACAGGCTAGCCAAATATGAACAAAAATGTACAGATGCCGCTTCTATTATGACATATTGTATCATGGCATATAATAATACTATACATTCCGCGACAGGTTTAACTCCGTTCGAAATAGTGTTTAGTCATACTGACTCTAGTAAAATTTTTGATGGTGATTTTGAAAAAGCCTATATGCAACAATTACTTAAAGATCACGTAAAACGTTCTAAATTTCTCTATAAACATATATCAGAAAAGATGCTTAAAAATAAAGAAAAGGTAATAACTAGCAAGGGTAAAGATAAAGATAAAATAGATTTAGATTCAGAACAAGTAATTTTTACAAAAGATATTAATACAAGGAAAAGCAAGGATAAGCCCCGCTATAGAAAAGCTGTTGTTAGTGGTGATATAGAGCGCAACATAGTACCCGTTCAGATAAGAAATAGACAAACTAAAGTTCCTTTAAGAAATGTTAAACGTCCTCCGCAGGTGCTGCCTGGCAGTAGCGACGATGATAACCCTCAACCAGGGCCTTCAGTTAGAAAAAGTTGAAAGAAACCCAGGTATATTACCTATCAAATTAGGACAAGCTTTTAAACGAAAGGATAATTGGACAGTTATCAAGGTAATTGATACAAGCGGGATAGAATTAATATTGAGATATAATGTACTTAAGTATCAGCAATTCATTAATATTATAAATACAAACTCTATTTTTGCTAACGACTCCATTGGATTAAGAAAACAAGTTGATAAATTATGTAATGACACTGTTGAAAAATTCGAACAACTTATGCCTACTGTACGTGTTAAAAGAGGCCTAATTAACCCTCTTGGTTCTGTAATTAAATTTGTAACAGGAAATTTAGATTCGGAAGACGCGAAAAGATACGATTCCTTAATTACACAATTAAATAATCATCAGAGTCTAACTAACCAAAAGGTTACTATTTTGTCAAAAATGTTAAGTGATTTTATTAATACTACTGAAACAATACACAGTAATACAAATATTTTGGAAAATAAGATAATTAAAATAAAAGAACTAGCAAAGAAAATTGTTACAAAAGATATTAATATGGTTAACTTTATCCACGTACTTGTTACATTTAATATTTTCACTGATAACTTCAGAACTCTATATATCATCTTAAATGAACTTGAAACTGCTCTAGCATTAAGTAAAGTCTCAGTTCTCCATCAATGTATTATAAATTCAACTGAATTCTTAACAATATTAAAGACCATAAATGACACTGATAATTTAATGTATGAACCAACAGTCAATAATATTGTTAAAATCGAAAAGTCCGTTACTGTAAGAGCCTATGTAAAGAGAAACCAGATAACATTCATTTTAGATATCCCTCTCACAGATAATGTTATATACAATTATTTTAAACTTTATTCTTTCCCTATTTTTAATATTTCCTATAACAAAACACTCGCCATTGTTCCCAAATACCCTTATCTCCTGGTGAAAGGGCTAAAATACCTATCCGCCGCGCACTCCTGCGAGCTGATTGACGACGGCGAGTATCTCTGCACCGACGACGACATCGTCCCCTACTCCGAAGAAACCTGTGTAGAACAGTTGATGAAAATGAGTGAAAATCTTACCAACTGTATAGTTCACCCCGTTGACATAGAGGATAAGAAAATACAGAGAGTCAAATACAACACCTGGCTCATCTACCTGAAAACCTCTACAGTAATGACTGAAAGATGTGATGACGAAATCTCACACTCCTCGCTTCGTGGTTCATATATCCTGAAAATGGAGGAAAACTGTGAAGTAACACTGGACAGCATTCATATTGTACATCATAGAGTATACAGCGATAAGATACAATATCGACTGAAACCCCTGATTACGTTGCCTGTACTTCAGACACCAGCTGTAGCTGAAAACGTCTCACTAGACATGCGTGAGGCAAACTTCGACGACCTGAAACATCTCGCGTACATGCTGAAAGTGAAATCCGAAAGTAGTGTTAGTGAAAATGATGAAAATCAAAGTTCGGTGAAAGTGAATTCAGTGAGTTTAGCATCCCTATTGCTGTACGTGATAGTTATCATTTGTGTTTTAGGTTATTGTCTGTATAAGTCTAGAATAAGATTATGTTCATTCACGCGAAATTACCGGAATCAAGAGTCTTCAGGTAATTCCGCTCTTGGTGAGGGAGGAGTTATGTTACCCTGTCACACCCCTAGAATAGTGAATGTCAACGCATGACTCTTGATTTGCTATAGAGCAAGGGCCAACACAGCTTGCGTTGGCATTTCGAGAAACAGAATATGTTTTGTCTAGACTTAGAGATAACTATTAGGCTAAGGTGTAATTGTATTTTTAATTAATATACGAGAGCATCTCAATCTGCTCACACGTATCACTCTAGTTTTAATTAATTAATATTTTAATTTTTAAAAAGTAAATTTACGTTCCCTCAATCTTGACTACCTACAGCCCGGCTCTGCCGCGTATCACAAGACTAAAACAAATGACTGTTTTCAGAATACCCTCAACAGAGCCAACATTACTCTGCGGGCTGTATCAGAGAACCTTGTGGACGTCGCGAGACGGAACTTAGGCGATGGACCTCCGGAAAGACCGAATAACCCTTTGATAGCACTTACTGTTAACTTTACTGGTAAGATTTTGAAATAATATCAACACTATTAAAGATGTAGCTTGGTTTGTACTTGAATATTGCTGACTTACATAATTTTACTGCAATCTGTTTGTCAATTTAGCAATAGATGGATATGTATATATGGATATGTAGCCTCGCCACGCCTCGGTGGCGTTGTACTACGGTACGCGTACAAAGCTGTGGTCTCCGGTTCGTATCCCGGGTCGGGCAAAGTGATATAAACTTTTTCTATTCATTATCGTCTTAGATCTGGTTGATTCATAAGGTTTTGTGGCAGTATGTTGGGGTGATTTGGTATACGCTTTTGATAGGACATCCTTAGCTTCTTGTCTCATTGTTTTGATGTTAGATCTCGGTGAAGTTTTTCATTGAACAGAAATATGGCATATACAGTGTATATCAAGACCGCGACCGAAAACGAAGCCAGGAGGTAGTATTAGTGATATCAAACACAATGCAAGTAAAAATTTTACAAAAAAAATCGTCAATTTTTTTTTTATTTTTTATATATCGTCTTATTTGAGTGATTAATACATAGTTTCTCTAAAATAATGACGTACATCGCTTAATTTTTAAACACGCAATGGTACGTAAGGGTTTAAATTACTATTTGTGCAAAAACTAGGTATTTACCCCTCAAAAACGATGATTTTTAAAAAATTAAAAAAAAACCCGTCGGTTATTTGCAAAATGTTTAGTTGCATTGTGTCTGTAGCCGCTAAAACTACCACCTGGCTTCGTTTTCGGTCACGGTCTTGATATACCCGGTATATTATTATGGCCGTAGGTTCTTTGAGACGGTACTGGGTTGTAGAAACCTAAAGCAAAGATTATAGTACGTGGTCAAATTATATCTGAATCATTATTCGAACCTCCCTAAACTCATGTATATAGAGTAGTTTCGGGTATTATGGCCCATTCGGCTAATATGGCCTGGCGGTTTTTTCTCGAAACTAAGCAACATTAGCGATGTGCGTACACGCCATATTGTTGCGGCTCCTCCCTCGACCCCCTCAGTCGATCCCTGTGCGTTGGCGAGTGTGCGTGTGTGCAGCGCGCGTGACGATCGAAAACTATCGAAATCGATGTAATTTTTTGGTAAGTTTGACTCTTTATATTTTGGCAAATACTCATTGTTTTTATTATGCTAGTGTACAGTTTTCTAGATTAGCTTTTTTTCTGTAGTGTTGTGATATTTTCTAAGCATATTTGTTCACTAGTTTTTAGCTTAAACATTTGTTGATCAAAATCTGCCTAGCGGCCATTATGGCTCACTAGTGGAACGGCCAATTATTGGCCACTCATAACGTAATCTTTCTGAATACTGATTTTTCTTTTTTCTTTTAAGGCAATGGCTCCACGAAAACCAGTTTCGGAAAGAAAACGGCATGGTGCAAGGAATCTATGAGAAAGGCAATCGAAGATGTGAGAAGTAAGATACCGATACCAGATATAAAAGCTAGGAGAGCTTCTAATCGAGGCAGAAAGGCGGCTAAATCAACGTTACTTACTTCATCCCCATACAAGAATGAATTACAAGAATCGTTAAAAAAGAAGCAAGACCAAACTATGGACAAAACCAAAAAAGGAAAGGGTAAAGGAAAAAAGACGAAGGTAAAATCTAAGGAGGTACACATGTCAAGTTCGGAGGAAGAAAATGAACCTTTATACGCCGACAGTTCTGACGAAAGTCCAGATAGAAGCAATTTTTCGGATGCAAAGTGTTTGTATTGTGAGAGTCTCTATTCTATGGATAACAGAGGCGAATCGTGGATTCACTGCCTATGTTGTAAATTATGGGCTCACGAAGAATGCTCAGGAATAGAAACAGATGTATTTTTCTGCGAATTTTGTTCTGCAAAGTAGTACAAACTTTAATTCTTTTGTTTTTTTTTATTTTATTTGTTTTGGTGGGCAATATGGCTCACTTGATTTGTGGCCAATATGGCCCTAGGCCATATTGAACTACCATGTTAAATTTTTGCAAATGTACCAATTGTTTAAAAAACGTTGATTCTAGTTTTTATATCGTATTAATTACATGATAATGTTAAGTGTTGATTACTAGTAACTTGAAAGGACTGATTTGACCAATAAAGACTGATTGATCTCAAAAGTCTAGTGTTTCATTTCCAAAAAAGCTTATGGTGTGCCATATTATCCGAAATTACTCTAAACTCCCGCCTTTATCCCAGAAGGGGTAAGCAGAGGCCACATGGGGCACAAATTCCTGACTCCGGGCTGATAATGAATAAAAAAACCCAATATCACTTTGCCCGACCCGGGATTCGAACCCGAGACGTCGGCTTTGTAGTCGTACCGTAGTACAACTGCGCCACCGAAGCAGTCATCAAAAATGTAGAAAAAATATAACACAACCACGCAAAAAAGTGATTTGTCTTTAAAGCTACATCTAACATTTGTATTGTTACATCCTTAAACAAATTAATTATTATTCGATCCTATATACTTTATATGGTCTGCCAAGCATTTACCATCAGGCGAACCAGATAAACCATATGTCGAGATACTTGGGGGAGGCCTATATCTAGCGTTGCACTCCCTGTGGCTGAATAGATAGATAAAACCATATGGGAAGTCATTTAGCTCTCATAATATAGGTAATATCATCGATATCAATGTTACACTAGATAAGACATTCAGTACACAAAATGTGCCCCACCTACTTGCGGTGCATGCACCACACATGAATCAGTTTGCTTCGTGACAGTGCCAGTGCAGTACGCCTTATCGCATACGTTAAAAAGTAATTTATTTTGATCTTCGCCGTCAAACCGTCTGATTGACCGTTGCAAATCGTCTGAAGTTTTAATATTTTAATAAAATATCAGGTAAGTGATGTAATACTGCAGTGTGCTTTTAAAATACGGCGGCACTTTATTTCTATGACGTGTCTCGTCTATCGGTAGAAAATAACTCAATGGGTAATAATATTGTTTCTCATTTCAGGTAGAGCATCGAGCGACAAATTAGCAGATATTATACCGCAGATCACATCGAGGGGTGCCGTAGCGTTGGTGCTAACAGCTCTTGACGATATTGCATGTAAGTCTTTTATATTATAGTAATTGAATTACATGGGTGGCTTAAATTTATCTAAATACTACCTTCTACCCGGAAACTTCGTCTGCGTGGTTTAACTTTATTTAAAACCTCCCCTCCCGTCCCGTCCCGTCCCGTTATATCCCGCTCGCCCCGTCTTATTCTCACTAATGGAATGTAATCCAGTCCCATCCCATCCTTTTAAGTATAAAAAAGTAGCAAATATATCGGAATTCCTTCTGCATCCTACGGGAACACTAAACTTTTCGGGATAAAAAGTAGCCTATGTTACTTCTAATACCTCCAAAAATATGTGTACAAAGTTTCATGAGAATCGGTTCTGTAGTTTTCGCGTGAAAGCGTAACAAACAAACGGACATACACATTTATAATATTAGTATGATTTGAAGTCAACTAATAATCTGACTATAGTATAATAGACTGCCTCGGTAAATAACTAATACTAGACTGCCTCGGTGGCGTAGTTTTTGTAGTCATACCGTAGTACAACTACGCCACCGAGGCAGTATTTTTGCCTAAAGAGGTTGAAATTGAAATGGAAAATTAAAATAATTAACAAGTAGTTCCTGTTGTTGCTGTGAGTATGCAGGCGTGACTCGCTCCATCAGGTGAGCGACTCACTCGTCATTCTCACTAAAAATCTAATAACTAAAATAATAATCGTATTATTTTTTCATAAACAATTTATTTTTCAGATACACTGAATTTGCGTGGCTCCGATATTCCATACAATCCTGTTTTCTTCTCATATTTGATCATAAGAGCGGACGTGGTAAGAAATAATATGAATATTTAAATTTTAAAGATATTAAAACTAAATAAGACACACATTAAAGACAACAGTTTAATTGTGCCTCGATACTACATACTAAATATTGATGATGATTGAAAGTTATTGCAAGTTGCAACGAATTAAAAATAAGGACTTTTCGAAATAGCGTCAATCTCTTCGACTTCGAAAACATCGAAATTACAATCACGATGTTTCTTCTACTCTTGTCATAATATCTATATACTTATTTTTTATTTATTTTTTTTTGTTTGTAATTTATAGTAACTAGATTAATGTAGCATTTTTCTTCTCAGCTATGCGGGCCTATGCGCTAAATACAAAATTGTGTACGCCATGTAGCAACTTTTTTAACCTCAACATCTTGTACAAATCTATTGTCACTCATATTTACAAAATAAATATCTTTATCTTTATCTTTATCGCTTCAATTAAACCAAACATGCATATTTTGGCCTATAGCGAACATTATTGCACGGAGCTCCGAAATATGTATTTGTTTAAAAACGGAACCTTTGATCATACTGCAGACACTAACAAAACTTTTTTCTTTACTTCCTGTATGCTTTAATCTTCTCTTCTCTTCTAGCCTGCACCCAACAACGTGATTCTGTTCTGGGGCAACGGTACTCTCTCCTCTGAAGTGACGCAGCACTTGTCTTCAGAAGGAGTTCAGGTCCAAGCACGGCCGTACAGTCAGATCTTCGACTATCTGAGGAATATTAGTGTGAGTTTATTATATTATGTAGATATTTCAGTTACATTAAGTCTAAAGATTTGATGAAGCTCCTAAAGATTTTCGTACTTCTTTTGCATGGTGTAAAAAACATATAATCGGTTTTTTTTATCTGTAATGGTTAAATACAATGCCATTGGTAGTTTTCATACGAAAACTGCGTTGAGAGTTCGAATCCCAATCCACACCTGTGACTTTTTTAATGGTAAAAGGAAAAACGTCGTGAGGAATCCTTCACATCATAGTGTAGTAACAAAAATGAATCATTATGGTATGGAAAGTCCGCTAACCCACAATAGGCCAGCGTGGTGACCTAAGCCCTCTCAATAAAATTCTTAGTCAAGCCTCGTTCTCGTATGGCGTATGTTTGATATAGTTATTATAAAATTAGATGCAAATCCTGTAACAGATAATGATGATAGTAAAATCTAAATGTAAAGAAATAATTTGATAATTTCCAGAGTGAAGTACCAATCGGCAGTACAATATGGTTGGCGGACGACGCCAGTCATGCCGTCACCTTAGCTGTGGAGTCTGTAAGTAGACTATACTATATTTCACAACATATTTCTTAGGCAATACTCATTACACAGTAGTTAATGTGGTAGGCTAAAGAAGTAACTGAATATACAGGGTATGTCAAGACTGCGACCGAAAACGAAGCTAGGTGGTAGTATTAGTGACTTCAGACACAATGCAACAAAAAATTTCGCAAAAAAAAAAAAATCATTTATTTTTGGATTATTTTTACTTATCGGTGTTTGGGTGATAAATACATATTTTTTCCAAAATAATGATGTACACCTTTATATTTTTAAATACGCCATGGTACGTAATGGTCTTAAATTACTGTTTTCGCAAAAACTAAGGATATAGGTACCACCTAAAAACTTACAAAAAAAATTACAAAATATAATCTGTCGCTTTTTTTGCGAAATTTTTAGTTGCATTGTGTCTATAGCCACTAAAACTACCACCCGGCTTTGTTTTCGGTCGCGGTCTTGATATACCCGGTATACATACATTTTCCCAGAAGGGGTAGGCAGAGGTGCTACCAGAGCCCCCACGCGCCTTTATATTTTTGCAAATTCAATTTTATAAATACTTTTTTTGCTGGATGATCATGATTGGGCCACCGGCAATTTCAGTTACTGAATAAATACGACAAGAAAGCCATCGTTTTTCTATGGTTTTGTGTAAAACCTTGTAACTTTCTCGTCGAGAACATTCTTACTGTATTCTAAAGTAAATTCATTGTGGCTATTTTAGCCGTTTGTATTTTCGGTTCAAAATCTCTAGGTACCTACCTAATTATTTTTCTTTGTTAGCCACAGGTTGTTTATTACTAAACACAGGCACCAAGAATTTACACAGCGACCTGTCCGAAGCCGCATGCATACAGCGTCTCCCTGCATAGTTTTTTTACGTTATTAATTGTGTTATTTTTGTTTTAGTCTGGTTCTGTCAATACCCTGTTGACCATATCTCCCGTGGCGTTAATGAAAGTTATGAAAAATGATGTGGAACTACAGGTAATAAACTAAATACATACCTAGTATTCATACATACATAAAATCACGCCTTTTTCCCAGAAGGGGTAGGCAGAGGTGCTACCAGGACACCCACGTTTCGCCTTGTATGTTCCGTCCCATGATGTTATAGTGGGCGAGCCTATCGCCATATCGGGCACAAATTCTTGACTCCGGGCTGATAATGAAGAGAATCCAATATCACTTTGCCCGACCCGGGATTCGAACCCGAGACCTCAGCTTTGTAGTCGTACCGTAGTACAAGTACGCCACCGAGGCAGCTACCTAGTATTCGGTAAAAAATATTAACATTTGCAATTCTCAACATATTGAGATGGTTAGTTGTGATTATCACCTCGTCGTCAAGCACATAACATTGACAAGCTTATTATGTTTGGAAAAGTGGAAGGGAAAACCTAGCCTAGTACCTAGCCGGTGGTGGGATCAAGTGACAAAAAAAGAAGACAGTTCGTGTTGCTGAGGGAGTTTCTTGCGCCGTTTCTTCTTCACAGCTACAACACGTTCCGAAGCGGTGGTAGCAGAAATTAACGATTCAGAAGATCTTGTAAGACTACTTGAATAAAGAATATTTTGATTCGATTTGATTTGATTTGACATCACTCACTGAGATCTCTGTTACAACTGCCTTAAGCGAAGTTCAGAACCGAGAAAATTGGATAAATTTCAACCCACAGATGAAGGCCTTTCAGGGACACGACCTTCAGTAATGAAGAATACGACTTGGGAAGAAGAATCAAACTTCTGACTTTTTGGAGTCGTGTGTATTGATAGTCAATCACCACGCATTTTAAAGGTGAAGGAAAACATCGTGGGGAAACCTAAGCATAAACGACTTAACAATACTTTCGATAGTATGTGAAGTCCGCCGTCGGAGTAGGACATAGCTTAACGCTCGGTTGCCTGAACTCTTGTTCAGCAGTGGTTGATTAGGAATTGATAAAATATGTATAACAAATATATTAGGAACTGATAAAATATATCCATGATGATTTAAAACTAGCTTCTGACCGCAAAGTTCGTCTGCGTGATTAACTTTATTTGAAATTTTCCATTCCGTCCCGTTGTCTCCCGCCCGTCCCGTCTTATTCTCACTCAATGCGTGTAATCCAGTCCCATACCATCCCTTTGTGTATAAAAGAGTAACAATTATAACGGAATCTCTTTCCCATCCCACGGGAACACTAAATTTTTCGGGATAAAAGTAGCCTAAGTGTTAATCCAGGGTGTTGCTACCTCCATACCAAATTTCATCGAAATCCATTGAGCCGTTTCCGAGTTCATCGCGCACAACTGCACAAACAGAGAAAAATTCTAAAATTCATTGTTTTGGGTTCTATTACGTTAATACAGACCCCTCATATTAGTTTTTCTCATATAGCTTTCATGTACAGACATCGATCAGTTACATATTATACCGGGTATATCAAGACCGCGACCGAAAACGAAGCTGAGTGGTAGTTTTAGCCATTACAGACACAATGCTACTAAAAATTTTGCAAAAACAGCGATGTATTTTCTTTTACAAATTTTTAAAAATCACCTGTTTGGCGGTTAAATTTCTAGTCTTTGCAAATTTTTTTATTTAAATACATTGCGTAATAATTCATTGCGTGTTTAAAAATAAAGTTGTGTACGTTATAATATTAGAAAATCTATGTATTTATCACTCAAATACGACGATAAATAAAAAAATTGAAAAAAAAATTAAGTTGTTTTATGCGAAATTTTTACTTGCGTTTTTTTTGATATCACTAATACTACCACATGGCTTCGTTTTCGGTCGCAGTCTTGATATATCCGGTTTAATGTTTCGTTCCACAGGGATTCCGTCGAGCCCACATCAAAGATGGTATAGCGGTGGTGAGAGCACTACACTGGGTTCACCAACAAGTAGACCAAGGCGTTAACGTCACTGAAGTTCACATGTCTGATAAACTAGAAGAGTTTAGAGAGTAAGTTGTATCATCAATACATTAGGACCTAAAGAAGATCGCGGTGCCTCCACCAACAGTGTGTTTTTTATTGCGATCAATTTGAGCTATAGGCATGCCGTATTAAAAAGGGATGCCGCATTACCGGTTTTCCACTGTAAAAAATTGCGGCCTTATTCATAGACAGTTTTAAAACCTGTCGAATATTTTGTCTTCTTCACTTGAACTGAATTCTAAAGTCGTTCGAAAAAGAAAACATTTGATAGCTAAAATAGGTTTTAAATCTGTTTATAAATAAGCCCGTTATAACTCAAACCAAATAATTATAATAACGAAGAAATATAAACCTTATATCATGTTTTTTCAGTGAAGAAGAATTTTCAATGGGTCCTTCGTTTGCTACGATAGCTGGTGCTGGCGAAAACGGAGCTATAATACATTACAAACCTACAAGAGAGGGACCGCAACGAGTTATAAGGAGGGAGGACATGTTCTTGGTCGACTCCGGTGGACAGTACTTGTAAGTATCTTGTAATAAAAGATAGCCTGCGTGCAACGGCGGATCTAGCTTTCAATTCAGGGGGTCATATAGTACTAGACAGAACACTGGACGCTCTAGAATTAAATAAATAATAAATAAATAAATACACCCAACAGCCACATACATAGTCCTGACCCCACAGTAAGATCGAGTCTTATGTCGTGGGTATCAGAAACTACGAAAGACATTTCGGTCTTACAAACACCCAGACCCGAAACAAATATTTGTGGTTCACACAAAATTTGTAGTTCACACGAAATGTGTATTTCTAGGGATGGAACAACAGATATAACCCGCACCAGGCATATGAGTTCAAACCCAACGCCAGCCCAACGCCGAGCCTTCACACGCGTGCTGAAAGGACAGATCATGCTGGGCACTGCTGTCTTCCCTACTGGCACATTGGTAAACATATTTTGTAGAGATTATGAGGATTACGCGAAATTTTTATTTTCCTTCTTTCTGACGTCACTAATAATACCACCTGGCTTCGTTTTCGGTCGCAGTCTAGATATCCCCTCACCCCTGTATAGGTTTTGTCACAATGTTTTACTTCGTCATTAAAGAAGCCATACCTACAAATAAACACGTAACTTCGCAAGTGAGACTGTGTCTTGATCACGAATCTGTGATATTTTATTTATTAATGGCTCCCAACTGGGAATTGTTAAAAAGAGTTGTGTGCTTTGCTCTCAAATTAACAATTTGATTTGTCAATTTGTTCCTTTTGATTCAAAGACTAGATATAACCTATGAATGTTTCCAGGGTCACACTATAGAAGTCCTAGCGCGAAAGTCACTATGGGACGTGGGCCTCAACTACGGCCATGGCACTGGGCATGGAGTCGGACACTTCCTCAATGTACACGAGGGACCAGCCTGGATCCTCAGCGGACCATCTGCCAACGACCCTGGGATCAGGCCGAAGATGATCTATAGTAATGGTGAGTAAAGAGGAAAAGTGAAAATGTTTGCTATACTGACACAACAAAGAAAATTTGATGAACTTAGTGATAAATCTAACGCAGATATGTCTTTCAATTGCTTGGATTTTGCGTGTTTTATTATGACGGTGTGCAGGACGATAGGAAATAGCTTATTATAAAAATTGTTTATTATGTTATTATGTAGAATAAAACTGCCATACTAAATGGTTTAATAAAAGTTAGGCTAAGATGTTAGGACGTTACATCGTCATAATATGTAATTGTATTATGTACTAGCTTCTGCCCGCTAACTTCGTCTGCGTGATTAACTTTGTTTAAAAAAATATACATGTATACATTATTTGGTATTTCTCATCCCGTCCCGTCCCGTCCCGTTATATCCCGCCCGTCCTATCTCATTCTCACTCAAGGTATGTAATCCACGCCCATCGCATCCCTTTGAGTATAAAAAGTAACAAATATATCGGATTTCCGTCCTCATCCCACGGGAACACTTAATTTATCTGGATAAAATGTACCCTTAGTGTTAATCCAATGTTAATATGGGGAATATTAGTTTTCTCATTTATCTTCCATAATACAAAGAAACACCCTGTATGTAAATAAGACATTTACCAGTTTTTAAGTTGGACTTGTACCTATATAACTGTGAAACCGCATCTCATTTCGTCTTGTAATTTTTGCGTTATGCGCAAGTAAATAAAATGAAACAACCTGTATGTAACTGAAACATATACCACTTTTTAAGTTGGATCTGCACCAATATAACTGTGAAAACTGCATCTCATTTCGTGCGGTAGTTTTTGAATAATGTGCAAGCAAACAAAAAGAAACACCCTGTATGTAAATTAAATATAAATCACTTTTTAAGTTGGACCTGCACCAATATAACTATGAAAACTGCATCTCATTTCGTGCGGTAGTTTTTGAATAATGTGCAAGCAAACAAAAAGAAACACCCTGTATGTCAATGCAACATATACCAGTTTTTAAGTTGAACCTGCAGCAATATAACTGTGAAAACCGCATCTCATTTGGTGTGGTAGTTTATGAGTAATGTGCAAGCAAACAAAAAGAAACACCCTGTATGCAAATGCAACATATACCAGTTTTTAAGTTGAACCTGCAGCAATACAACTGTGAAAACCGCATCTCATTTGGTGCAGTAGTTTTTGCGTGATGCGCAAGCAAACATACAGACAGACAGACAGACAGACAGACAGACAGACAGACAAAAATTCTAAACAAAATTGATTTGGATTCTGTAGCTGTTATAAAGACAATCCCCGCGTTGAAATTTCTTAAATATCTTCCATGTACAGACATCGACCATTTACATTTTTATTGTATAGATTTGATCTATTATGTAAATAAGAACGAACACATTCAATCAACTTCGTCACAGACGCTGTCTGAAGGAGGAGGCTGAGGAGTCTGAAGAGGTTGGCTGAAAGGTTAATTATCCTCTAGTTTTACCTGAAAACAGCTAAATTCTAGTTACATTGTAATGCCAGAACTAGTGACATCAATCTTACAGACTAAGGAGTAAAATCAATCTCCTTTACTTATAGGTACCACAGATAAAATAATCCTTGTTACAGAGCCCGGTTATTACGAGGTGAATGAGTACGGAATCCGACATGAAGACTTGGTGGAGACCATAGAAATCAACAGATCTTCGGATCATTTATTGGTATGCTTACTTATTGATATAAATTTCCAAATGCTTTCTTGTGAGATAGCTAATATAATAGGTATGTTTGTCCGTCTGCCTGGATTTATACTTTTCAGCTCAATATCCAGATACTTTTATTTATTTATTTAATAAAGACACTAACAACATATGCATTACAAATTTACAAAAACACAAAATAAAATTTTGATGCACATGCCTATTATCGGTGTGTACAACATTCACAAAGCCAGGGTAATATACGATAGCGGTAATAAATTTAATAAACTGTAATTGTAATCAATATAATATAACATCTAGGTAAAAATAAAGAAAAGATAAATAACAAACCTCATGATTTAGTTAATTTTTGAGTAATTGGGTCAGTGTTTATGTTTGAATTTAGATATTGGATATACCCTGTTTTTAAAGAAATCACGCAATTTATATTGAATAGGTGCTAAGAACTAATGTTTCTAGCCAACAGACATTGTCAAAAAAGTAATTTTAAAAATACCTAAGTATTCAGTAGGTAGCATTAATAAATTGTATCTTAGGTTTACTTCTCAGGTCGAGAAATACACATTTGAATTGAAAAGAACAATGCATCTAGAACTGGAATTTGTGCTCAGCATTGCAAGCTCAACACCTATTGCATTTTGCGATGGAAATAACCCTAGGCCCTAGGAAATTGCGGCATTAATTTTACCTACCATCAGAATTCGAAAATATAGAATTATGTTTTAAATAATTGTTTCCCAGGCTGACGGCGTAGTGAGCGACTTCGACGGGCGCGGAGCAACGGGTTTCTACACGATTTCCTTGGCACCACACCAGACAGCCTGCTTGGACGTCAATCTACTCACCGATCTCGAGGTAAATATCTATTTGACAGCCTCTGTAGCGCAGTTGGTTAGAGGCTGTAACGAGAGGCCGCGGGTTCGATCTCCGCGCTGAGACAAATATTTGTGTGATCCACAGGTATTTGTTTCGGGTCTAGGTGTTTGTGGGACCGAAAAGTCTCGTAGTTTCTGATACACGACACAAGATTTAATTGATCTTAGTGTGGGGTCAGGACTATGTGTGTGACTGTTGGATGTATTTCTTTGAATGTTCTTTATATCTAGAATGAAGATCAATCCAACAGGAAATTGGGAGAACCGTGCTGTAGACACTTTAGTCTGCTACTGTGTGTGAAAACCGACATGAATTGACGCAACGTTGTCGTATTTTGTTGGCTCAATATCTCTTTCGCATCCTTTTTTCCTCTCCATTTTAATATTGGCAGCGCCTTAACTATTCAAATGTAGTAAATGTTTATGAGCGGTAGGTAATCATCAGCTAAAATCAGTAATAAGGGTACTCCAAGGATTGATTTGATCAATAATGTTTTCTGACATTGCAGTACTTTTAACTTTGGGTCCAGTTCTTGAGACGACTCCTCCTCGCGACGTCCTCCACTTGATCAATAATCTACTCTATTTCCTAACAGTTAAGGTACATAAACGAGTACCACGCGCGAGTACTCTCTACCCTGGGTCCTATTCTGCAGCAGCGAGGGTACTCCGATGTCCTGGCGTGGCTGGAGCGAGAATGTGCTCCCATACAACGTAGCGGTGCTGCCTGGTTAACTACTACACCGCTACTAGCTGTTCTTAGTGTCGTTATCACGTGGATTTCTTGAATAAAATACGTATTTTAATTTGGTGTTTTATTTCCCCTTTCGACCTTCCCTAAGGTACCAAAAGAGGAGATTAAGGTGCTTTCCTTAAAAGTGTGTTAGTACTTATGTACTCAATTTAATAATTTATTTTTTATTTATAAACATTTACATTGTAAACATACAGCGTTCTTATGCCAAAACGTTTACATGAATAAAATTAAACTATTTTACAGTAATTATCTATGTATAAATCGAACGAATATTAATTATATTAAAAGAGTAATTAAACATGGCTAAAAAATTTCAATACAAAACGCAAATGTTAATTGTTAGAATTAGAATAACAATACAAAACAGTATGAAGTTGAACTTCATTATAAAAGTCAGTTTCATCAAGAATTTGTACCTTGGTCTCTTCACCACCGCATATAATTTAAATATTTTTTTTATTCTAGAAATTTTAATAAGTGACTCTTTGCCACTGATATTTTATTAACTAATTTCATTTCTGCCGTGTGTGAAACTTCGAATTGTGCCGCACACTTTTTATTTGAATGCAATGCAATTGTCACTTTTCAAACATTTTTTTTTTGTTTCGCACAATCAACTACTGTTGAAATGCCACAGTAAATAACGAAAAACTGCCATACTTAGTTTTCTTCATACATTTGAAGGAACTCAGGTCATCTGTTTCGATACCTTAGTATCTGTATCAGCCCATATACGTCCCACTGCAGGGCACAGGCCGCCCCTACAATCGAGATTACGATTGATAGGGGTTAGGTCATGTGTGTTAGAATAAAAAATTGGCTACCTCGGTGGCGCAGTTGTATTACAGTCCGATTGCAACGCTGAGATCTCGGGTTCAAATCCCGGGTCGGGTAGTAATATTGGATTTCTCTATTCATTATCGGCTCGGAGTCAGGAATTTGTACCCGATGTGGCGATAGGCACGCCCTCTATCACATCGTGGAACAGAAAATATAAGGCAAAATTTATTTTTATTTTATTTTTAAACTTTATATACATTTGTATACAGGCGGACTTAATGCCATAGGCATTCTCTACCAGTCAACCTTTGGAAAGTGCAGAGTTGAGATAAAGTGGGTGTTTGAATAATAATGAACAAAAAGGGATATAAATACTTAACATAAACACACATAATATATATACATACACATATACTATATATATAAATATATGTATACATATATAATACATATAAGTAAAAATATTTATACAAAGATAAATACATAATCTATATATACCTAATACCATATTATATATCAACTTTTAAATTGACAATTCTGCCGTCTGTTTAAAAAACAACTCACGAACCTTCACCTTAAACGCGAGACGATTCCTGCATGTCCTAACTTCTACAGGGAGCGCATTCCAAAGATGTATTGTTTGGATAACGAAGGAAGAATGGAGGAAGTCAGTGCTATGGGAAGGGTACTGAAGAAGAAGGTTATTTGTTGATCGAAGATTTCTGTCGTGGTTGCAACCAAGGTATTGGAAGAAGGGAAGTAAGTAAGATGGTGGAGAAGGAGAGACAAGAATAGAATGCAAGAGAGTAAGTGCACGCATGCTACGGCGTTGGCGAATGGACAACCACTTTAACTGAGAACGGTAAGACGATACATGATCGTACTTGCGAAGATTAAAAATGAAACGAATGCAGTTATTCAGAAGTCGGTCTAGTTTGTCGAGAAGCTCTGCATTCAGGTCAAAATAGCACACATCACCATAGTCAATAATGGGAAGGATTAAGGCTTGCACAAGCATCGTCTTGGTTTTGAGAGGAAGAAAATTTTTTAGACGATAGAGAACACGAAGAGTATCGGTCACCCGACGACAAACATAGGTAACTTGAGTAAGCCAGTTCATTCCCATGTCAATGTGTAACCCCAAATCTTTAACGCTAGGTGACAATGCGATTACTGATCCCTTATAAACCAGTGGTGGAAGACTAGTTATATCTATCCTGTTTAATAGTCGCTGGCTACCCACTATTATTGCCTGACATTTGGAGGGATTGACTGTCAAGCCAAACCCATCGGACCAGCTGCTAATGTGTGTAAGATCCCTGTTGACTTTGTCTATGGCCGAATGGATAAAGTTGACACTTGCCTGGGCATACAATTGCAGGTCATCAGCATACAGATGATACGCACATTGAAGATCTTGGGTTATAAGATTAATAAAAATTGAAAACAAAAGAGGGGAAAGTATACCGCCTTGAGGGACACCAGAGTGAAGGTCACACCAAATCGACGAAAACTCGCCGACTTTCACCGACTGCTGACGCCCACGAATATAGCTTGAAAACCATTCCAGTGCTTCCGATGAGATCTTAAGATAAGAGAGGATGGATAACAGGATGTCGTGACTGACGGTATTAAAGGCGTTCGAGAAGTCAACCAGAACCAATATAGTCAGTTTGGTATCCTCCATGCCCACCCTAATATCTTCAGTCACTTTAAGGAGGGCAGAAACTGTGCTATGTCCAGGTCTGAAGCCAGATTGGAAAGGACTTAACAGATTATTCGTATGCACGAACCTGGTCATTTGCCTGTGTGCACAAGCTTCAAGCACTTTGGAGAGGAAAGGAAGAATAGAAATAGGACGGAAATGAGTGGGGAGGGTTGGGTTTTGGATTTTGGGAAGAGGAACAACATGTGCTTTCCGCCATAAAGATGGAAAAGCACAGGAGGAAAATGAAAAATTAACAATGTGGGTAATTGGAGGCAGGAGTTGGTCCAGGATAGGGATAATCATACGGCGACTGACATTGTCACAGCCCACCGCATTAGATTTAATACTTAGGATGATCCTTTTAATCTCATCTGTTGCAACCGGAGAAAAGTAGAAGGGATCGATATCAGGGGAAGGAAGACTAGCCAGATGATTCAGCGTACGACACTTGACTTGATGATCTAATGGAATAGTTTTAGTAAAGTGCCGATTAATATCATCCAATCCAATAGTTTGCTGAATATCTGGAGGTCTTTGTTTGCCAATACCTAGAGTTCCAAGGAACTTCCAGATATTAGTTGGAGAAGAGGAAGAAATATTATCAGAGATATAACGGCGTTTAGCATTGCGTATCATCTGATTACACCGATTCCTAGCAATTTTGTAAGCGGCCCAATTATCATTGGTGCGATCATGCCTAAACTTGACAAATGCCCGATCCCGACGTCTCATTGCTGTCCGAACAGTCGATGTCAACCAGAGCGCTGGTGAACGCTTTAATTTCGTCTTCCTTATTGGTGCATGAATGTCGAACAAATTAAAATGTGGGTGTCTTGGTAGCACCACTGCCTACCTCTTTTGGGAAAACTGCGTGAGTTTATGTGTGTGAAATAAAAACTCCAACAAATTAAATTATAGCTTTACTTAAAACATACTGATTTATACTACAATGCAATGGTTTTCGTTTATTCCTTGGAGCGGTAGTGCTTGATGTTGACCAGCACCCAGGCAGGGATTGCAGTCCAGCCGACCACCATCATGGAAGCTAGGAAGATCACCTCCTGGAAACAATAATTTAGGTTTTATCAAATAAATAAATACACCCAACAGTCACATACATAGTTTTGACCCCACACTAATATAGAGTCTTGTGTCGTGAAACTGCGATAGACTTTTCAGTCTCACAAACACTCAGACCCGAAACAAATTCTTGAGGTTCAAACAAACATTTGTCTCGGTGCGGGGTCTAAACCTGCGGCCTTGTCTCACAGCTGGTGTCTAACCAAATGCACTACGAAGGCTGTCCAATGTTATTATTTTTATGCTTGCATAACAAAGGTTGCAGGAAGTCGCTGGGCACAGGCTCCCAACAGATTGTTGTGAAGATCCTTGGGGCCCTATGTTCAACAGTGGACTTTCTGTGGCTAAAGAGGAAGAGTATGACAAAGTGACTACAATGCCGTTATACAAGCAGTGCTGTTCAGATAGAGTATTAATATATTTGACCAAGCAATGTGGCTCTGCTTAGTCCACCAACCCGCACTAGGCCAGTGTGGTGGACTGTACTAATCCCTCTCAATCGTACTCTCCATTGTAGAGGAGACTTGTGCCCTGCAGTGGGACGTATATGGGCTGATACAGCACAGTACAAATGTTGCTCATTCAGTGACACATTTACTCCTTATTGTTTCCAGCTTTGCTGAGATATACAACTTAACTAATGTTAGGTCTCTCATATGTGAGAGGCCGCCTGGGTGGGTACCGACGCAATGTCTATTTCTGTCTGTAACCAGTTGTGAATGTTTGATTCAAAAATCTCTAATGTATGGTTGACTAGACAAAAAAATATCTTATCTTAGTATGAAGTCAGGAATATGTGACTATTGTGTGTAATTACTTTTTATTAACTCTAGGTAAATATAAGGTACTCCATTAACATTACATAGTATAGAACTCCATTAATAATACTATGTAATTGACCAATGGAGGAAAACAATTCATGAAACTGCTACTAGTATCAATGAAAACCAATGGTTTTAGTTTTAAAACAATAGTCTATTCCAAATTTCAAAAATAAATGTGTTTACTGCGTCTCCTCTAAAAACGGTTACTTATTTTTTAATCGATTCCCTATCTTTATTATTATATCTTAAGATAACCTAGCTAACGAAATTACGTAATTTTAAAAATAGATTTTTCTGCACCAGATCTATATTAAATGCCTAATTAAACTTAAATATAGGCCTGGAAAGGGCCCACGGGTAACCTACAGGCAGATATTGGGGAAAATTTACGAAGAAAAACATGTTAGCAAAAGCTTTATACTTACGCCTTTGGAAACCTTGTTTCTCGCAGGTGTGGCGATAACACTCATGTTTCTCTGCTGGATTACATTCTTAACAACTTGCGAGTTCGCCTTAGTGAGGATGCTCCTGATTCCCAGCATTTTGAAGTTATTTTCGGTCTAGATTTCACAAAATACTGCAGTGACAAAAATCAAATCAATGAGAGATGTCAAAGTGCGGATAATGATTAATGGTGTCGTAGTTTTAGTCGACTGTGTATTTTTAATCGATTTATATCGATTATGAATCTTGAGTGGAAAAAACATTAAAAAATACTTTGCGTATAAAATATTTTCCCGTACCAAACATCAGATTATAATATTTGTAACTGGTATCGATTAATAAAATTCTTAAGCGAATAAGCTATGGTGGATTGTCATCTAAATGCTTACCTTTTCATAAAAAGTTTTCATTTTTTATACGCAATTTTAGGCGTAGGCGTAGGCGGTGTACAGTGTAGGCGATTTTCAATAAATATGACAATATCGATTCTCATCAGTAAGGCAGTTTGTTTCTGAAAGTTATAGGCAATGGAACTTACTTCGTACAGCCTTTGTAAATACAAGTAATGGGATTTTATGGACAAAAATATTGTTTAATTCACGGGCATCATTTTGTATCGCAGTTACATTAGTTTGTAAAAAAACTATTAGAAATAGAGCACTTAAGAAATGGTTTATCATTTGTAAATAATAATAAAAAACCAAATATTTTTAAATTTTATTATAAACATTACAATCTAACGACTTAACATAAACGAAACCCGTGCGAACAAACAATACAAATTGCAGATTCCTCGTCACTATTTCTTAATACAGGAATGTAACGCCTTTTAGTAGAAAATAGTAAAACTACTTCGCGTTTTAGAAATTTATTGAGTAACCTCCATCATTTGTGGTGCATCTGTAAAGAAACATTTATTTTAATATTTTTACGCAAGATAGTTGGCAGAATAAGTATCACCTAGGTACATTTCAACGAGCTAACATACAAGATTAGTTAGGGAGACGGGCCTATCGTCACGGCAGGCAAAATATTTATATTTACCACATTGGGAATTGAACTCAGGATTCCAGAAATCACAATCTATGTAGTGCTTCTTAACCAAGGAAGTTAACTAGAACATTATATTTCCAAAATGTGTATTAAAACAAACTTTTATAAATATACATATAAAAACATTAACATTTATTACTTTTTAATTTTTCTTACACCTTTTAACTCAGATATATAAAAGAAAATTATTCATAATACCTCCAGATCCATCGTTGAACATAAATTCATCCTGGTATTCCTTGAGAAACTGCTCAGATCTGTGCTCGTCCAGGAATAAGGAGTACACTTTCTTCACATCTTCCATGCTAACCTACAAAAAATAATTGTTCAACTACTTGCACAAATTAAATATGTTGGCTCTTACCATGTAGGAGAATTGGGCATTTTTTTATTGCCATGACTGGCGAGACGAGCGTGCCATTCGCCTGATGAAGCGATATAACCGCTCATGAACAGTTGATAACCAAACACCATGAATTACAAAGCAATGCGTGGCATTTATTTTATCCTACTGTATTTCTGTATCAGCCCAAATATGGGCCTCCTGTACAATCGATTGAGAGGTGTTAGGCCATATAGTCCACCACTCTGGGCCACACTTTATCTTACATACATACATAAACTTGCGCAATCCCTCCTTCTCCCCATCCTTGATTATGCCGATGTCAGCTATCTTGATATCACCGAAGACCAACTTAATAAACTTGAGCGCCTTCAAAATTTCTGCATAAGATTCATATTTGGTCTTCGCAAGTATGACCATGTTTCTGAGTTTCGTGCTAAGCTCAAGTGGTTACCTATACGACTTCGTCGGAATACTCACATCCTTTCTCTTCTTTACAATATTTTGTTTAATCCTCTCACCCCTTCTTATCTTAAAGAACGATTTATTATTCTTCATGACTCACATTCGAGATCCTTGAGGTCGTCTGAGAATCTTAAGCTGAGAATGCCTGTGCACACCACGACATTTATGGACAACTCTTTTACGGTCAAAGCAGTTCGATTGTGGAACGCGCTTCCTGTTGTGGTGAGACAGGCTCAAACGCTGTCGTCATTTAAGAGGTTGATTAAAGAGCACTACCTTTCTCCTTAACTAGACCTTAGTACTATTCTCTTAAACTAAATCATTTGGCTATGTATAGTATATTTGTTTTTATTCATAACTAAATATATATGTATATATTCAGATATATATTTATTTATTTATTTATATATATATGTATTTATGATTATATGTTATGTATGTATATTATGTTTGTGTATTTATGTTATATGTTTAATTTCACTTATTAAGCTTAAATTATTTATTTGTTACACTGCCCTCTCTCTCTCCTTCTTTTAAATCCATCCCATGGTTGTCTGTAAGACATTGCTGTAGAGCGATAAGACCGCCATTTGTACTTTTTTTTTATGTTTTTTCTGTATTGTGTATTTTAATTTGTAATTGTGTACAATAAAGATTTAAATAAATAAATAAATAAATAAAATAAACTCACGCCTCTATCCCAGAAGGGGTAGGCAGAGGCGCCACCAGGACAACCCACATTTCGCCTTGTATGTTCCGTCCCATTATGTGATAGAGTGCGAGCCTATCGCCATATCACTTTATCTTACATGTTAGTTAAATCATCTAAATTACCTCAGTAGCTCGCCTACGCCTGGCCACAAGTGAAGCAGTAGTAATAAGTTGTATAGCGTAGCGCAGTGAAGTCTCGGTGGCCACTCGAGTCAGCACAGTCAACGCATCGCTTGTCATCTGACAATCCTCTTCTTCACATCTAATACAATAACAAGTTATAATTACACAATACAATTTTATTCGGTAATGTCAACTTAACTAAAGTCAAGAAAATCGACTTAACTTACATAACACTTAAAATATGTCAATTTTATCAATAAGGTATTGTTCTCGATCCCACTAAAAACTCATCAAATAGCTCAAATTAAAATTCACATCTTTCACTTCAAACATCACAAAAATCTTTCTGAGACCATTATTAACCTCACTAAACTCACCAATTTTAATTAAACAACTTAATTTTCACTTCACACACAAATACCATTATAATAATTCATTTGAGCGTCATTACCAATTTCACCAAACATCATCCAAAAACTTGAAAATACACTCTACTACCCCAAAATCACATACAAACTCACTCTGGCACATTCACCAACCTCACCAACTTCACCAAACTCGCCAAAACTCACCTGATATTCAGTATCTCGCGCAGCTCCTGGTGGGAGTACGGTGTGGTTGGCACTATTATCATCCGGTCCAACAGGTCCAGCGGTATACCGTGCGGGCTTCTGTAGTTGGTGCCCCTGATTCGAGTGATGCCGCGGTTGGTAGCCATGATTACTATGGGCGCTGTTTCCGATTCCAGAGCACGGTTCAGGAAGGAGAAACACTCAATGTCTAGCATGTGGGCCTGCGGAAAGAATTGTGATACATTAAATTAAATTATTTGTAAATGTAGGTGTTAGATATTTGACGATAGATGGTGTAATTAACATTAATTAACTTTTAACAAAAGGGAGAAATAGAATATTGTACACTAAAATACAGGACAACCCACTTTTAGAATAAAGATTTATACTATTTTTACCAAGAATAAATGTAAATAAGTAAACAGTTTTAGAAAAGGCACACCAAAAATACTGAGTTACATAAAAATATTGTTTATTTCATAGACCAGACCTATAACTTTGGATGTATTATAATATGGTATGAATAAAATAATGGATAATTAGGTAGGAATTTTAATTCACATTACGAATCGTACCAAAGTGTAATTTTACCTCATCAATGAACAGTACTCCCGGAATCATCTCGGCTTTACCCTCCTCCCTCCATTCAGCCACTTTGCTGTTGATCTGCTCGCGGATTTCAGACTTTATTTCACCCGTGTCACCTGGAAAATTAACAAATATTAGCTTGGCAAGGTTTTGTTGTTATTTATAGAACTAGATAAAAATAGGAGAAATAGCTTTCTACAACTGTGTATAATGAGGGTTGCATGTCAAGGGTTTATAAAATAACTAGTTTTTTCTCGCGCCTACGCCCGCGTTATTGTAGATTTTGTCAACTAATTCAGGTAGATAGATCAATTAGAGGGAAAATGAAAACGAAGGGCTTTTCTTTGTTCCTATACTTTAAACACTTATCTCTGAACTACCCTCAACACCTAGCCACGCTATTTTCCGTTAGATGTCATTATTCTCCAACCTACCCTTTACAGCAACTTCTGGCAACCTCACTAGATGTCGCTATATGAATTTTGCAAATGGGCCTACACTGATCTCCATAGAATCAAGTACCCTCTGCATCTAGTCACATTAGTTTCCGCTAGATGTCGCTACTTACCAGAGAACAGAGCGAGGAACCCGTGCGTGCGAGAGTTAATGACGTCCACCTCGTGAAGAGTCACCGTGTGGACCACTTCCTTGCGTTTCTGAAGCTCACCTTCAGGACATTGGACGAAACGGGCTTGCTGACCTGATGGTGAAAAATGAAATTAATACAAAACTTTTAGAAATCCGTCCATACATACTACAGACACTAACATAGACATGTAACAATTGAATATTTAAAACATTGAAAGCAGTAAACTGTTAAATATTAATCAATAATTTAAATAAATAAAAAAATATGTATCAAACAGAAAAACAAGGCATGAAAAACATTGCTGATTTAAATCTCGGTATTGGAGAAAACCTAGTTCTAAGTTTTATTTCCCCCTGTATAGTGCATCCATGTTTTCTAGTAGAAACAATTAATTTAAACATACCTGTAGCATCATAGTCTCTGGCTCTTGCAAAACTTCGTCCCAATTTATTGATCTTGCCGGTCGCTTTGTCAATAGTGATGACATCTCCAGCTTGCACCTGCAAAATATAATAATTCTATGAATAAATTATTATCCCATAACTACTTTTCTAAATCATTTGTGTATTGACAGTCAATCGCCACGCTCTATAACGGTGAAGGAAAACATCGTGAGAAAAGTTGCATAGTGATTTTAACGAAAAAAAAAGAACCAAATAAATCTACGATAAAATCCGTAAAAATTAGTTATTTTGTGTAAAATTACTGTAAATATAATTATAATATAATGTAAATAAAATATAGAAACCAATATAGATTTTAACAAGAATTTCTACGGTATGTAAAGTCCGCCAACCCGCACTAGGCCAGCGTGGTGGACCGTACTAACCCCTCTCAATCGTACTCTCGATTGTAGAGGAGGCTCGTGCCCTGCAGTGGGACGTATATGGGCTGATACAGTACAGTATAATAGTTTAAACCACTTTCTGAGTTGTAAAGCTTCACAAAGCAGTTATTATGACAGCCTCCGTGGCGCAATTGGTTAGACGCCGGCTGTGAAACAAGAGGCTACGGGTTCGATCCCCGCACCGAGACAAATGTTTGTGTGAACCACAAGTATTTGTTTCGGGTCTGGGTGTTTGTGAGACCGAAAAGTCTCTCGTAGCTTCTGATACCCACGACACAAGACTCAATCTTAGTGTGGGGTCAGGACTATGTGTGTGTCTGTTGGGTGTATTTATTTAACCTTCTCTTTAAGCAGTGAGTCGATCATCTTCGCTCCCATATCGTAGTTGGTCTCCATGTCGGTGGTTTTAAGGGTGAGTTTTCCCACCCTCGCGCCACCACCCCCGGCCGCGCGCTCAACCACCACTTCCACCACCTCGCCTTCTATTATCTCCGATTCCTCCCTGTAAGAAAACATTAATTATTGTATAGCTTAAGCTTCGCCTGCGTAAGATTTTTCCGGGTTAAAAAGTACCTATATGTCTTAAGTGCTATCATTTTCAGTTTATTGGTGGTAGGTCTCTCATATGTGAGAGGCCTGGGTAGGTACCATCGCAATGTATTTCTCCAACAAACAGCAGTGTAAATGCACTGTTGTGTTCCGGTTTGAAGGACATTGTAGCCAGAGTAACTGGACATAATGAGACTTAACATCTTATGTCTCAGGATAGCGAGCGCAGTGGAATGCCAATTGCTTTTTTAATTTATGGTGTTGTGTGGTTTTGCTACAGCCCATGAGCGGTCGTATCGCTTACCATCAGGCGAATGGCACGCTCGTCTCGCCATTCATTACAATAAAGAAAAAAAATGAAACAAGGCTTGATTTTATATTAATAAGTGCATGTTCTAAATCAGTTAAAATTATATAAAATGTGAACTTTTAAATAAATAAATAAATACTGTCGATTACAGCATTAAATGTGATTTTTTATATATTAGAAACCATTGCATAACTCACTTAATTCTGATGCCAATGGACTTTCTGATGGCTTGTGTTAGAGCTTCAGTCTTGCTCATCTCCAATGAGAAGATTTCAGAACCTGCAATAAGTCAAATATTTCAGTCTTTGTTTAGAAATACAATTACATATGTATCACACGAACAATTGTCTCGGTGTGGGAATTGAACCCTTGCCTCTGGTTTCACAGCCAGCGTCTAACCAACTGAGCCACGGAGGTTTTCAAATCTCTCATATGTGCAAGTTTTTACACATAGTTGTATGATATCGCTAATGTCAGGGTACTTGCAATGATGCAAAATCAAGAAAGACAATTCCTCACATTTTTTTCATTTATTTGGTGTAAATATTTCTCATAGATACTCGAGCAGTGTAGAAAAGGTGTGGCTTGTAAATGATGACGTCTATACCCAGTAGTGAGTCGACATGGGCAGATTATATAGATAAATAAATACACCCAACAGTCGCATACATAGTCCTGACCCCACACTAAGATCGAGTCTTGTGTCATGAGTATCAGAAACTACAAGACTTTTCGGTCTCACAAACACCCAGACCCGAAACAAATACCTGTGGTTCACACAAATATTTGTCTCAGTGCGAGGATCGAATCCGCAGCCCTTCGTTTCACAGCCGGCGTCTGACCAACTGCGTCACGGAGGCTGTCTGATAGACACATATTTAGATAGATAAGTAGAATGATAATTACCTGCCATGCTGGTGAAAGGTGTGTCTGGACCAAGAGCTTGAGCAAGTCCCATGGCAATGGCAGTCTTGCCTGTACCGGGCTGGCCAGCCAGTAGCACCGCTCGACCAGCTATTTTACCTGCAAATGTGGTTTTGTACTGTATCAGCCCATATACGTCACACTGGAGGGTATGGGCCTCCTCTACAATCAAGCATATGATTGATTAGGCCGTATAGTCCACCATGCTGGACTAGTACGTGTTCGTGTGCTCTACATGGTAGAAAAAAAAATAAAAATTTTAAAAATCTGTCTTTTTCTCATCTCTGCATGTCTCAAAGGAAGACTTGTAGGAAATTATGACATTAAGTCCGTCTATACAATGATATTTTTTTTTTTGGCATAGTTGTTACTTTATTATAATTCTAGAGTTATAATATTTCTAAAGTTTGTAGTTAAGAAATTACATTGTTTTTCAGATAAAATAATATGCATATATTATGTAAGTAAGGTTTTAAGGACCGATTGTTATATTCATCAATAGCAATCACATACATGGACAGGAGATTTCTTTTTAGGCAGCTTACATGTGGAAACCATTCTCATGAGTTATTACAGCATGCTTAAAATTGTATATTTCAATGAATTTGAGTGATTTTTCACTCCTCGCAAGTATATTAACTAAGTCATGACCTAATATATTTACTCACTTTTGTATTGACCAAACCATCAACCTGTCAAACAAACCATAACAGCCTATGCTATCACCATTCCAATAGATTAATCAATAACCAAATATTATCAATTTCCATGACAACGGAAAATCAATTACCTTCCCGTATCATCTGCAGTACCACCCCAGCGGCTTTCCTCGCCATCTTCTGCCCAACCATGCCCTGAGACACGGCTCTTGGCTCCAAGGAGTCATCGAGACCGAGTCCTCGGATGTGGGAATGAGCTCCAATACGCTCTATACGGGTTATGTTGCGTACTTCCTGCACTTGTGCTGCGGCTAGAGACTAGAAACGGAGATTAAGGTGGTTTTTATAGCTTTTAGAGACTAAAGAAGAAAAATTATATCTTATTCTAGGGTTTGTAGACATTTTTAGGCGTGATAGAGAGATTTGGTTTTATTGATTAAGAAAATAAATGTATTTATAACATCTGGGTTTTTATATGTTTTAATTAGGCACGGAGAAAGATTTTGGCGGATACTGTTTTTTTTTTCTAGTGGATATTTCGATGTCCACAATATACAGCGGTTAACGAATAGCCGTAGTCACCTACGCAGGTGTTGCGTTTCTGTTCATTCTGTATATATATGAACACAATAAGGATTTATTTGTCTCGAACGTCGAAGATAGCCGTCTCACGTCGGTGAAAATCTAAACTGCTTTGCACTTGTCATGCCATTACAAAAGAAAAATAGGCCATACCCAGCATCTATCATTCATTCTCTGTTGACTAAAATCTCTGTTTTACATCTTAGATAAATTCCAATTTCAAATGTTTTGATTTTTGAGGTTATGTTATTGCGCCGATTTAAATTTCTCTATTTGAATTTAATTGTTGTGAAAGTAATATTAAGAACTTACCGCCATGATGATGAATTATTGATTCACTGAATAGCACTGATACAATTATAATTTAATTCTTATTACTAGAAATGTTTTGCCGCTTAGCGCCCGAAACGATGCTCGATTCCAATTTTCAAACAATGACCATAGACAAAATCTGTAGAAGTAAAGTAGGTAGTTTTTTTTTTTTCATCAATGACAGTTCGACTTATTGTTGTGTCTCACAGACTATTGTGTCTACTCTAGTTTTAGTGTGCTACTAAAAATCGACTACTTTTTAAAATCGATTCATTGTTTATAAATAAAAATATTAACAAATTACCTTTTAGTTGTTTTAATTATTTAATCCTTAAAGTACTATGAATTCCAACATGGTTTAACTGTTTATTACAAGTAGGTACTAAAGATTTATTTTCGTTGTAATCATTGTAATTATTTTAAATTAAACTCTTATTAAAAGTCACTTCAATACGTATACCTTTATTCATATTAATTAATTTGCAGCAAATACATTCGATCCTAATATTGGGTACTATATTACGTTTAACTGTTTTCATTAGCATTTTAATGTAATTTTATTTCAAATGATTCCGATTGATTCTATTCAAAATCGTTTTTGTTATCTGTGGTCATTCGTTACGAATGGCACAACTCTAAGTGGGCGTTACCCGTCAATAAAGTATCTACTTTTATTTCAAAATATTGTTCTACTGTAATGTCGTACTTTATAGGCGTGAACTGTCAAAAATAAAATAAACGAATGGAAACAGTATAGCACATTGAAATTCGGAACTACAAATTAAAAAAAAATCCAACAGATCAACCTGAATTCGTGTGCCACAGGACATATGTTTTATTTTAAATTACGCCATTTAATATTCGCAATCACTTTATATAAAATAAATCATCTTTACCCACGAGAAGTTCATTATTAAACGATGGCCTCCCCGAGGAACTTATATGTTAGAATAGGTATAAGTTCATTGGGCCTCGCTTATGAATTTCCTCAACGTTCTGTTGAAAGCAAACTGAAAAAAAAAAAGCTTACTAATTGCATACGATTGTTCCTACCGACGCGACCCTTTCGCTTCCTTCCACTTTGCAGTTATTATTTTAAGCCCTAGGCAACACTGACAGTCGTAAGCATATTAGGGTGATTACTCCTAAGTCTGTGTTAGGGTGAGAGTACAGCAGTAATTGGGAACCACCAGTTAAACAATAGTCGGTACCCTACCGCTACGGATGGTGAACGAGTAGGAGAATAAATTACATACATGCATAAACTCACGTCTTTTTCATAGTTTTTTTTATTGCCTTTATGGGCAGATGAGCTAGCGGCCCGCCTGATGTTAAGCGGCTACCGCTGCCCACAGACCTTCGCAGTGCCAGGGGTCCAGCACAACAAAGTCGCTACCTACCTTAAGGACAGTACTCTCAGTTCAGTTCAGTTCTTCTTAATTGGCTTTTGCGGTGTTGCCATACCCCAATTCTGCCAATGTCACGTATTAAATACCAGCCGAAACAGAATTTCCAGTTTTTAGCTTGAAAAATTACATAATATAAATGAGACAAAGTATATATACATAATTATTATTATATCAATGTTAATTCTAAATGTTAAAAACGGGTAAAAATTACGAAAAATGAGGTGAAATTTATTTAAAGATATTAAATAAAATAAAATATAATAAACTTACAATTTAATACTATTAACCCTTATACATTTACACAGGAGGTGTATAAATGGGGAAAAGGTGAGACTAAGAAGGGTTTTCATGTTAGTGGGTCGAGGGATTTCAGGAGGAAGGATGTCATATAGGGAAAGAATTAAATTGGGACAGTTGAAAAAAATGTGGTCAAGATTACCCTCGTCCAGACCGCATTCACATAGGGAATGATCCCGCACCCTGATTTTAGCTAGGTGAACTGGAGTGCAACAATGATTAAGGCGAATTCTGCAGACTGTAGACGAAATAGATTTATCAATTGTTTGAAACACTGAAAACCAAGGTTTTGATGGAATGTCTGGTTGGATGCTACCGTAAAATTTTCCCTTTCTTTTTCTCGTGATCTGCCATTCTTTATTCCAAGCGACCATCATAGAATTTTTCATGTTAGAGCAGATATCGAGAGGATTAATTTTAAAATGATCTAAAATACCAATGTTAATGGTCTGTTTGGCGCAGGAGTCTGCTGTTTCATTCCCTGTTATACCAGAGTGACCGGGTATCCAGGCTAGCACAACGTTTATATTGAGTTGATGACATATAAACAGAGCCTCTTTAATTTTCAGGATGACAGGGTATCTGGATTTTGCTTTGAACGGATTGGAAATTATGGATTGTAAGCAGCTTTTGGAGTCGGTTAAAATTATAGAATTTGTTAATTTATGGGAAGTTACGAATTTAATCGCTTCTAGAATAGCAATGGCCTCTCCGGAAAAGATTGTGGTAATGGAGGGGCATTTATAACTTAAAATAATTTTGGAGCTAGGGATCCAAACTGCAGATCCAACAATACCATCATTTGAAAGTTTAGAAGCGTCAGTAAAAAGTGATATCCAACCTGGAAATTCTGAGGATAACTTGTCTTTTACCATTTTGTCTGCTCCTACAGAATATTTCTGAACACCAAAGTCCAAAAATACCCTTGGAGAAAAAGTTAAAACATTATAGGGAAGGGAAAAAATAAAATTAGAGGGAAATTGTAAGATTGGGTCTGGGAGGCGAGATAATTTAATGAAGCTGCGGACTAGACAAGGTAAATCGAAGATAGATTGATATCCTTTCCTTTCTATCAAAGAAAAAAGAAAACTGAGTTTATTAAGGAGGAGATGACGGGAATTTTGGGAAAGTTTAAATAAAAACCTATCCGAAATAAATTGTCTACGCAAATAAAGAGGGGGATCAACGCATTCTATTTGCATGGCATTTATTGGGGAAGATCTCATTGCACCAAGAATTATACGAAGACATTTAGATTGGATTTTTGAAAGTTTTTCCAAAGCTCCCTTGTTTCCAGGATCTAAGAGGAAAGATCCATAATCTAAATTACTGCGTATTATGGCATTATATAATATTTTTTGGGTAAAGGGGTGAGAGCCCCACCAAACTCCAGCCAAAGAACGTAAAATGTTTATATTTTTTTCAGACTTAGAATATATGTAGTCACAGTGAGAGGCTCCTGATAGCTTGGAGTCCAACCAAACACCCAAAAATTTTACTTTGGTATCTTGTCGTATTAGTTCATCTCCGACAAATAAATTAATGGTAGGAACATTTCGTCGCTTTGTAAATACGACAGTGCTGCACTTAGAAGCAGCCAAAGAGAGACCGTGGTTACCTAGCCATGAACCAAGGGAAGTTAAAGCGTTGTTCAAACATGAAGCTATGTTATCTGGATTCTCAGAAGATGCATAGAGTGCGAGATCATCTGCATATTGGAGAATGGAACAATGTTGGTTGACAGATTGATCAAGATCTCGCGTATAGATGTTATACAGAATAGGACTTAAAACTGACCCTTGGGGTAAGCCCTTCCACACAGTCCTAGGGAATGAAAATGAGCCTTGAGTTTTAAAAATGATCCTTCGCTCCATAAGGAGATTGCATATGAAAAATACTAACTTAACAGGAATCCTCAGCTGAATTAGTTTATTCCTGAGGACTGAAAGTGCAACATTATCATATGCGGCCTCTACATCCAAGAAGACGCCGACCAGGATTTTTTTTTCAAGGAATGCTGTATGGACATCTGTTGTAAAGGTACCTAGACTGTCCATAGTACTCATGTCTTTTCTGAATCCGAATTGAGAATCCGATAAATAATTGTTATTTTCTAGGTACCATTCTAATCTGTGCTTTAACATGTGCTCAATAATCTTAACTAAAGTTGAAGAAAGTGCTATCGGTCTATAGCTATTGGGATCTGTAGGGTTTCTTCCAGGTTTTGTAATTGGCAGGATTACTTGTTTTTTCATTTGTTCTGGAATTTGTTGCGAATTATATATACAGTTAATCAATTTTAAAAAGTATTGTTTGTTTTTGTCAGATGATTTAGTGATAAAGGAATATGGGATGCCATCCATCCCAGGAGAGGAGTCAGATAGACCATCCAAAGCCAATTTCAATTCTACAAAAGAAAACTCACAATCCAAAAAAGAGGGCAGAGTATAGGGAATAGAGGATGATGGTATCATGTCAAAATTGGGAACTGAGGGAGGAGCGAGTTTATCGGCAAAATCGCTCAGCCAAGGTGATGGGTCATTACTTAAAATGTTTTCCGTGTGGAGGGAACCTCTATAAATTTTAACTTGTTTCCACACTAAACTGGGAGGGGTTCTAGGGGATAACGATTCACAGAACTTATGCCACCCAATACGTTTTTTGGAAGTAAGAGTTTTTTTTGCCTTCGCTGCTTTATGACGGTAATTAATAAAGTTTTCTACAGTCATCATTGAATTATATAATTTTTCCGCCTCTTTTCTTTCCCTAATGACCAAACTGCAATCGGAATCCCACCAAGGCGTAGAAATTCTGTATTTTTTTTAATTTTTTTTTTTTGGGAACATGCTTATTGGCACTGGTTGTTATAGCTTGTAAGTACTCAGAGTATCCTACCGGGAGGGAATTAATATCAAGGATGGGGAGGGAATCTAATAGGGAATCAAGATAAAAGGAATCAGAATCCCAGTCTGCTCTAGACAGGATATACTTAATAGAAGGGGAAATATTGGAAACCGGGATTACCCTATTAGGGATTTTGAGGACTATAGGGAAGTGGTCACTACCATGAGTACTGTCAAGAATGGACCAACACAAAAGGGATGAAAGGTTAGACGAGCTGAGAGTAAGGTCCACTGCACTATTAGGGTTTTGAGAAGGCATAACTCTACGGGTAGGTGAGCCATCATTCAATATGCATAAGTTGCACTCATCAAAGATGTCTATGAGGGAACAGGCAAATAAGTCATTATGGCTACCACCCCAGGATGAGTGGTGGGCGTTAAAATCACCCATAACAACGACAGGAGAAGGAAGTGTTGAGATTATAAGTTGGATATCAGAAAGTAGGGTTCTATTAGGGTGAGGAATGTAAAAAGATATAAAGGATATATTTAAAACTCGAACTGCTACAACATTAAAATTAGGACTATGGGAAGGGATAAGAATTTGGGAGAAAGGCAATGACGATCTTATAAGTAGAGCACACCCTGCATAGCCATCAGCACGATCATCCCGGAGACAAGAGTAGCCTGATACTCCAAAGCGAGTTCCAGGCACCAACCAAGTCTCTGCTACAGATAAAACAATGGGATAAAATTTTGAGATAAGGTATATTAATTCATGTTTTTTGGGGCGTAGGCTTTGACTATTCCATTGGACTATGACTGTCTCTGGGTCCATGATGGTTAATAATTTTAGTAAGGGAAGAAATTACATTGGCAACGTTGGGCGGTAGTGAATAATTATTTTGCATAACAAAATCTAAAACCATCTGAAGAATAAAGTTAATTAGACTGTCGTATTGGTCTGTTTGTGGGGAAGATGAAGGAGTATTTGCAAGGCCACAGCCATTTGGTTGGGAAGATGGTAAGTCAGAAATTATGGATTGGTGTAGGGACTTATTGAAAGTTTTACCTAATGGGACTCTTGGACGGGGATTAGTGTAAGTAGTTTTAGTATAGGATTGAGAAGGAGGGATTGAGTTAGGAGTGTGGGGGTTTGCATGGGGAGATGGAGGATTAATATTAATATTGGGGGAAGCTAAAATCTCTGAATAAGTTTTTTTATTTAATCTAGGGAACTGGTGTTGAGCTTCCTCATATGAAATTCCCTTTTGAGCCATTGTTTTTTTAATGGAAACCTGTCTGTCATGCTCAGGGCAGCATTTGTTGGTGGAAAAATGACGACCTGAACAAAACAAACAAGTTGCTTTGTTTTCAGGAATGTCACATGGATTACCTTCATGGGGTTGAGAACATTTAAAACATTTAGGTGAGGATCTGCATTGACTTTTAACATGACCGAAAAGGCAACAGTTAACACATTGGATAGTTGGGTATTGATAGATTTCTACTGGGAGCGATGTGTGAAATGAAAAAATTCTTTCAGGAAGAACTTGCCCCTGAAATGTCAATACTACAGTTTGGGTAGGTGACCACGATACTTCGTCATTGTTTATGATTTTTCTGCTCAGACGACGAGCTTTAAGGACAGTGCCACATCCTTTGGGTAATACAAGGCTCTCCACAAACTCGTCCATAGAGAAATCTACCGGGATATTTTTAACAATACCCATACGGGTAATGTTATAGGAGGGGATAATCGCAGAATAGTGGTTGTCAGTGAGGATAGGGTTAATGATAAAATTGTTTGCATCTGCTGCAGACATGAATTCTACAGAGATTTTATTTCTACCAACACGCTTTACTCCGTCGGGTTTTATATTTTTAATTTTGTTTTTGAACAGTAGTTGTCCAAACTTAATAGGGCGAATGGTTAAACCAGACGAAGGGTCAGGTTCGATCCTGGATATTTGGACGATAAATGACCCTTTGTCAGACTCTGTGTAAGTGTTGATGCCTACTACTAGCATTGGATGAATATATAGACGTTGGATGGAGGCTGAGGCCGAATCGATGTCTTTTATAGATTTCTTGGGATTAATTGGTGAGTCTGCGTCAAGTCGTCTTTTAATTGGAGCTACAGATGGAGCCCTATTAATATTAGGGGGATTAGGGGGATCTGGAGGGTCAGGAGGTTCTACCTCCATTTTGCAAAAAGAAAAATAAACTTATAAAATAATTATTAAACAGCACAAGTTATTAGGTATTAATCTTACCACATTCACTGGACGAACACACAACACAGAACTAAACTAATTGACAAAAAAATGTTAGTGGAATTATCAAATAAACCGCGAAAACGAAATTTTGGGGATGACACTGACAGTTTCCTCCCCTGGCAGAATTCGAGGACTTAGGTTATCCAAAACTTCACTCAACCAACTTTGAAACAGTAATCTAGTACTCTCTTTAAACCTCGTTTGAAGGACAAGTCATAGCGTTCAAAAAAACACCGATGCAGGGAGTGACGGGGTAGGCAGAGGCGCCATCAGTACATCCACATTTCGCCTTGTATGTTCCGTGCCATGATGTGATAGGAGGCGAGCCTATCGCCATACCAGGCATAAATTTTTGACTCCAGACTGATAATGAATAGAAAAATCCAACATCATGCCCGACCCGGGATTCGAACCCGAGACCTCAACGTTGTAATCGTACCGTAGTACAAATGCGCAACTGAGGCGGTCGAAATCCGACTCTTAATAAAAAAAACTACTAATTTAAATTAAAATGAAAGGTAAGAATTTTATTTTGTAGCTTTCATTTTTATTTGTCTGTTTGTATCAGCCTATATACGTCCCACTACAAAGCACGGGCCTCTACAAATGAAAGTACGATTGAGAGGGGTTAGGCCATATAGTCCACCACGCTGGCCTAGTGCGGGTTGGCGGACTTTACATACCGCAGAAACTCTTAAAATCGCCACGGTATGCAAGTTTTCTCACGTTGTTTTCCTTCACCGTTATAGTGCGTGGTGATTGACTATCAATACACACATGACTCTGAAAAGTCAGAGGTGTGTGTCATTATAATTTACTAGCCTTATTCTTCTAGATATTTTGGTATAGATCTCTCGCTGGCCGATATCATTAAAACTGCACTGCACCTAAAATGATGCATTGTATTCTTCGTCGTACTATAAAATATTTTAAACTTGAATAATAATAAATACACCCAACAGTCACATACATAGTCCTGACCCCACACTAAGTCTTGTGTCGTGGGTATTAAGAACAACGAAAAACTATTCGGTCTCACAGACACTGAGACGCGAAACAAATATAATGTATAATTTTATTTCAATTTGTTTTACATGTTTTTCTTTTACAATTTTTCACAAGTCTAGCAATTTCCTTTTGTTCGTGGCTAGCCCGTAGCTTTGAGGGTCTTGTCGTGTTATCCGGCTCGATTTTGGACCCTCAAAGCTACGGGCTAGCCACGAACAAAAGAAAATTGCTAGACTTGTGAACATTTGTAAAAGAAAAACATTGTGGTTCACAAAAACATTTGTCTCGGTGGGAGATCGAACCGCGCTCTCTCGTTTCACAGCCGGCGTCTAACCAAATGCAGGTTACAAAAAGAATTTGCAACGAGACCAATTAGACGGCTCAAAGCGATGGTTCTTTAATGAGGTCACTAGGCAAAGGGACTTGGGCGGTTCATTCAAATAACTAGAGACTAAAAAGCAAGGACCGGAAACTGCTATACATTACGGTACATGTTTTTTTTTCACTTTAACGGTGAAGGAAAACATCGTGAGGAAACCTGCATACCGTAGCGATTTTAAAAGAATTTCTACGGTATGTAAGTCCGCCAACCCGCACTAGGCCAGCGTGGTGGACTATATGGCCTAACCACTCTCAATCGATTCTCTCGATTGTAGAGTAGGCCCGTGCTCTGCAGTGGGACGTATATGGGCTGATATAGTATAGTATAGTAGAATAGCGAGACGAGTATGCCGTTCGCCTGATGGTAAGCGATACGACCGCTCCTGGACAGTAGCAAAACCAAACAACATCAATGAATTACAAAGCAATGCCTGGCATTCTACTGCGATCGCCATCCTGAGACATAAGATGTTAAGTCTCATTATGTCAAGTAGTTACTCTGGCTACAATGTCCTTCAAACCGGAACACAACAGTGCATTTACACTGCTGTTTTCGGAAAATAGACATTGCGATGGTAAACCTACCAGTAAAAAAACTAAAACTAAACCAGTACTGAAGAAATTTGTTACACGCCGCCTGTTATTTTATTTAGTTGTGTTTTGTACGAGAATTAAAATATTTTTTTTTAACTGGAATTAAAGGTGATAACATTTACCTTGGTTTACTCAGGTAGTGGTAACATAAATAAATATGGTTATATTTATGGTGTATACAGTGTCAAATGATCCTGTCCTCACACTGAGATAGGAATCTTGTGTCGGATATTAGAAAACTACGAGATATTTCCGGTCCCACAAACACCAACATCCGAAACAAATACTTGTGATTACAAAAACATTTATATTACTCCAAGTAGTGGCGAAGGCTCCTTAGAAGCCAGTTCCTACCGGCTTCCCTTTTGTAATTTATCATTACACTATAAACAAGCAAATTATTCAAACTTATTTATTTAATATCAAAACTCAATTATTATTTTTTACATTCAACGACATCTGTCGGCCAGATACGTAAACATTACTAGGAAGCGGCACAGTAATCCCTTTTTATTGCGACGCGGTGCGACCTCTGGCGAATTCCTGTAAAATTGTTCGGCTTATTCAATAACACTAGCGCGGCCCGTGCGCCGCCGCCCGCCGCCGCCCCGCCGCCACCGCGCCGCCGCCGCGCCGCCCGTTACGCATTGTATAGTATGCAACAAACCACGCAAAATTGTACCTTAAATTGATAGTGATTTAAGGTTCAATTTACGCTAAAAAAGCAAGAGACAAGCCGCAGCTTCTCCGGCATTTCGTGTGTTTAGGTATAGATATTACTTATTACAATAGCGAAATGCGGAGTTTAATGTATTTATAAGTGTTGTATTTACATTTTTACAATATATTCATGGTTCATGCAATTAGTTTTAAATGTTTTTAATTACATAATGTGTAATATTAATATTACGGTTTTAATGAAAATTACTAATCGTTAGAAGCGTACTAATATGTTTAGGTTGTCGATTTTACAAATAAAGTTAGTGTTTAGATTTTAGGACGTGCTCGATCCTCGCCTGAGGAATACATTGTCTTACTAATGTTACAACTGATAAATGCGGGGCTATCGTACTTGTTAACATATTGAGTCTAGGTTTTTATTTCTTTTATATTAATCTTATATTCACGTGCAGTTTAGAAATATACTTTTTTATTTTTCTCATTATGTAAGCATGGTTTACTTTTTATTTCATGGACATTGTAAATATTGTATAAGTACATAGGTAACGAAAATATTAAAATTTAATTGACGGCCGCAATAGGCAGATGCCACAATATCACTTACCAAATGAAACCCATTATTTTAGTTTGGTGAGTAAGATTCTCGAAGCAATAATTTGCTGGTGGGAGGATATTCGCAAAGGTCCGAATATAAGGACACACGTGCATAAGTGTGTCGCGTTTTGCGTTCATTCTGTGAAACATCACACAGTAAATTTTTAATCTCTATTCGGACTGCACTACGCTTACTATCAGTCGCATTCACAGATTACTTAGTACTAGTCGCATTGTAGTCATTTCGTAATCCCTTAGCCCTTCTAATATTATAAATGTGAATGTTCGTTTGTTACGCTTGCACGCAAAAACTACTCAACCGATCATCATGAAACTTTGTACACATATTCTTGGAGGTATTAGAAGTAACATAGACTACTTTTTATTCCGAAAAAAATAGTGTTCCCGTGGGATGAAGAAGGAATTCCGATATATTTGCTACTTTTTCATACTCAAAAAGATGGGATGGGACTGGATTACATTTCATTAGTGAGAATGAGACGGGGCGGGCGGGATATAACGGGATGGGACGGGACGGGATGGGAGATTTCAAATAAAATTAACCACGCAGACGAAGTTTGCGGGCAGAAGCTAGTAACAGGATAAAGAAAATAAACATATTTTGTGTTTTGAGCTTCGGCTTCCCTTTTAAAAAATGTCACCCTTCGCCACTGACTCCAAGGATTAACCCCGCAGCCCCGTGTCACAGCCGGCGTATTAGCAACTGAGCTGACACTGTAAATGAAGGAAAATAATTAATAAATTTTAATATAGTTGATGTTTGTCCACTTCTTGTACCTATGAAAGTCTAGTTAAAAAGCCCTAAGATATGCAGGTTTCCTCACGTTGTTTTCATAACATAAACCCACGCCTTTTTTCTCCGAAGGGGCAGGCAGAGGCGCCACTAGAACACCCACATTTCGCCTTGCATGTTCCGTCCCATGATGTGATAGGGGGCGAGTCTATCGCCATATCGGGCACAAATTCCTGACTCCGGGCTGATAATGAATAGAAAAATCCAATATCACTTTGCCCGACCCGGGATTCGAACCCGAGACCTCAGCTTTGTAACCGTACCGTAATACAACTACGCCACCGAGGCAGTCACGTTGTTTTCCTTCACAAGCTAACCTTAATTAACGCCTTTGACACAGCACCTTCTATTCACTGCATCGAACTAATTTCAAAGCTACATTTCGTATTGGAAACTCGTCAATGTTGAGAATATCAAGAGCCCTACGCTTCGTATTAATTAGGTAGTAAGTACGTAGATGGTTCGACGCGGCGCGAAAAGATGTAATTGCTTTTAACAAATAAGTGCATTTTGATGATTTACCAACTAAATTGACAGAGTGAATAAGTAAATTATTAATTATAAACTTATTTTTTATTGCCAATGCGAATAGCGAGACGAGCATGCCATTCGCCTGATGCTAATAAGCGATACGAACGCTCATGGACAGTAACAAAACTAAACAACACCGTGAATTACAAAGCAATGCTTGGTTTTCCACTGCGCCCGCCATCCTGAGGCGTAAGGTGTTAAGTCTCATTATGTCTAGTTACTCTGGCTACAACATCCTTCGAACCAGAACACAACAGTACGTGCTGTTAATTGGAAAAATAGGCATTGCAGTGGTACCTACCCAGGCGGCCTCTCACATATAAATAAATAAATACACCCAACAGTCACACACATAGTCCCGACCCCACATTAAGATCAATTAAGTCTTGTGTCGCAGGTATCAGAACTACGAGAGACTTTTCGGTCCCACAAACACCCAGACCCGAAAGAAATATTTGTGGACCGCACAAACATTTCTCTCGGTGCGGGGATCGAACCCGCGGCCTCTCGTTTCACAGCCGGCGTCTAACCAACTGCGCCACGGAGGCTGTCATATGAGAGACCTACCATCAGTAAACGTATTGTAGCTGGATATATTTAGAGTTGCACTCGCGAACCAAGCCCCTACTGCTCTAGTTATCCACTGCATCTCTACATTGTTACAGCTACCATCTGTCACTCGACAGCATGTCACTTGAAATGAGACGAGTATTTTTATACAGACTCGGCTGCGGGCTGAGTGACCGCACTAAAATTACTATTAATTATTATTCTAAATTATGTATGAGCTGCTCTGAATTTAGCTGCGCTGCAACCTCTGCATAATTACTGTATTGTAAACTTGTTTTGAAAAGAGCAACGCTAGAGTTTCTTGCCCGTTCTTCTCTGGCGAAAACAGCCTTGTGAACCGGGTGGTAGTGGAAAAAAGTGACTGAATCTAAATAATGTATGACATTTCATGGGTTTAATAAGTATTTGTATTTCATTTCATTTCAGAAAGCTGATAAATAAATACACCCAACAATCACATACATAGTCCTGACCCCACACTAAGATCGAGTCTTGTGTCAGAAACTACGAGAGACTTTTCGGTCTCACAAACACCCAAAGTGACCCGATACAAATGCGCGTTCTTCTGTATACAGTTCGCACGTGCAGTTCAGATAAAGAAAGGAGAGGAAGGGTTAAAATAAACAGAGTTTAAGTCGGAGGGTTATTTATTGACTTATGATTTAATAATTTTCCGAGGCGGATTAAAAAAATACTTCTTCAGCTTCAAATATGGGTAAATAAAATCATTTGGAAATAAGGAAATATTTAGCAACAAATTCGAAGGGGCTTAGTTTAAGGTTTATGAAGCGAGTGGAAAGCAGAATGGTTGAACTTTACACAATAGAACGCTAAAATATTATTAATTCGCCGTATAATTCCTACGAAAATCCAATATTGATAATTGACACAAAAAAAACTCGCTAATTGTCTCCGAGAACAAATGGTAGTGCTTCATAAAAACTCTGTTACGGAGGGTAGCAAACCTCCCTGCACCCTCTTAAAGCGTTCCCTCCCTTTCTCACCTGAAGGAAAATCTATTTCCATCACTTTTCCCCATTTCCCGACCCTCTCTCTCTTCTAATCGATTTGCCCACACAGTTTTCGGAGCCACGCGCGCCGTACGTGCATACCACGTGATAAAAGTATTTGTTCTATCGAAAAAACGCGAAAATACTGGTGCAATATCAAATAAAAGTGTAAAACGATATTTTGAAGTTATAATTCAGTGACTTGAACGTTTTTCGGAGTCTTTGAGCGCGCTTAAGGGAGGCAGAACACCGGTGAGATTTGGTTTATTTTTAGATGTTTAATTGCATGGAATGTTCGAGAATAATTTATATTGTACGTAATAAATCAGAGAAATAATAAAGGCTGTATATTTCACTATCCATAGCCTGTATTGCATAGTTTTAATAAACTGCGTAGAAAAAAATTGGCGGTTAAATATTGTTATTGTTTTATACGGTGGTAATGGCACATTAATTGTTCTGTTTTGTTTCCATCATAATAAATAACTAAATACTGTTGTTTTAGTTGTTTTACTGGTTTCTGGATAGCTTTTGAGTCCATAATTGTAGCGTCTATACATATAATAAATTCGTAACCGATCGATGTCTGTACATAGAAGATAAATGAGAAAAACGAACGTTGTATTAACGCAACAGAACCCAAAACAATTATTTTTCAAATATTTGTCTGGTTGTCTGTGCGATTGTGCGCAATGAATTCAGAAACGGCTTAACGGTTTTAGATGAAATTTGGTATGGAGGTAGCTGATACCGTGGATTAACACTTAGGCTACTTTTTATCCCGAAATTTTTTCCCTTAGGATGAGGAAGAAATTCCTATATTGTTGTTACTTGCGTTGAGTGAGAATGAGATGGGACGGTCGGGATATAACGAGACGGGATGGGAGTTCCAAATAAAGTTGATTTCAAATAATGTTAATCACGCAGACGAAGTTTGCGGGCAAAAGCTAGTAATGTAATATAAGTGTCATAAGATTCTAGTTTTTCTTGTTTAAATGGTTATCACGAAGGCTTAGAATATTTTAATTCAAGTCACTAATTGTGCGTACTTTTTGGATTGATACAATTGATTGTAATCGTGTTTTTTTTATTGGGATGAATGGCGAGACGTGCATGTCATTCGCCTGATGGTAAGCGATACGACCGCTCATGGACAGTAGCAAAACCAAACACCATGAATTACAAAGCAATTGGCATTCCACTGCGCTCGCCATCCTGAGACATAAGATGTTAAGTCTCAATATGTCCAGTAGGCATAGATTTTTAATGTCTAACATAGGTTTAAGACCTTCAAGTAAATAAATACACCCAACAGTCTCATACATAGTCCTGACCCCACACTATGATAGAGCCTTGTGTCGTGGGTATCAGAAACTACAAGAGTCTTTTCTAGTCTTTTTTTCTTTTTGAATTGAAACTTCTTTATCGGGGTTGGAAAAAATTTTTCGTTACGCGTCACATTCTTCCGTTACGCGCCATCTTTTTTTATTTAGTAAATTAGTACCCACTTCAGTAAGCCACACCCCGACCCGTTTCCAAGCCCCACCCAAAATTTTAAGTCCCACCCACTTTTTTGTAATTTGATCCTTACCCCCCCTCTGGCCTTCCCCCACCCTAAATCCAAAACAGTGCCCAATAGCCTCCCCACGAAACCTCCCCCCCCCCCGCTTACCCCCACCCTAAAAATTTTACCTCACCCCCCCTACTCATATCTCCGGCATTATCCATCGTAGACCCACCGACCTTGGGTTCATTGGAACCGGCTCGGTGAGGGCTACAATCCTGCCCCAACAGAATTCCCGAATTCCCCCTCCACAACTTTCCCCACCCAAAAATATTTTAAGGTGCCCAATAGCCTCCCCACGAAACCTAACCCCCCCGCCCCTACCTCCACCTAAAATTTTATCTCACCCCCCTATTCCTATCTCCGCCAATATCCATCGTAGACCCATCGACCCTGGGTTCATTAGAACCGGCTCGGTGAGGCCTACAATCCTGCCCCAACAGAATTCCCGAATTCCCCCTCCACAACTTTCCCCACCCAAAAATATTTTAAGGTGCCCAATAGCCCCCCACGAAACCTAACCCCCCCCCCCCGCCCCTACCCCCACCTAAAATTTTTACCTCACCCCCCCTAAACCTATCTCGGCCAATAAAGGTCGTGGACCCACCGAGCTTGGTATCCTCGGAACCGTCTCGGTGAGGGCTACAAATTGGCCCCGATAGAAATCCCAAATTCCCTCAAAAATTTCCCCCCTCCTAAACTTAAACTTTATTTAATTTAGCTTTATTTTACCAATTCTGTAAATTTGTAAATAGTAGATCATTTTTCGAAAAATGATGTCATAAAGAAGTTTCACTTCTTAGTTCTTACGTGTGTACACTAATACACACACACATTTTTTCTTATATATAGATATAGAGTTCAGACACAATGCAACTAAAAATTTCGTGAAAAAAATCGTCAACTTTTTTGGTAATTTTTTACTTATCGTCGTATTTGTGTGATAAGTACATAGTTTTCCTAAAATTATGATGTACAACTTTTAATTTTTTAAGACGCAATGGTACGTTAGCGTTTAAATTACTATTTTCGCAATAACTAGGTATTTACTACCCAAATGCAATGATTTTTAAAAAATTGCAAAAAAAATCTGTCGCTTATATTGCGAAATTTTTATTTGCATTGTGTATGTAACCACTAAAACTACCACCCGGATTCGTTTTCGGTCGCGGTCTTGATATACCCTGTATATACCTAATCTAGTTTATAACAAACGTCATTTTTACTTCAAGTAAATAAACTCACAAAAACACAATACGTTTCTGAAAACCTCATTCAACTATTTCAAAAACTGTTTGTATACACAATTACGTAGCTTTGAAAAGCCGGTGCTGTGAGGACGGGGCGCATCCCCCTTCATTAAACAACGGTTGAGGGTGTGTGCAGGGGTTGCAACCCTCTGTGATAAGGGAGGCTGGTGCATCGATGTTTTTTTATTAAAAACAAAAATTTTATGGTCTTTCGAGGCGGATGAAAATTTATAAAAAATACTAGAATATACAACTTGAACATAGTTATAGATTTTCATGCCACCTAGAACTAACTTCACGATGTAGAATTCAGGTGTCGGTGTGCGCGCACATCGTAAAAATTCACTCTCATCATTTTTCTCCATCGCGCCAAAAGAAGTATAACTTTAATAAATACACTCAACAGTCACATACCTAGTCCTGACCCCACACTAAGATCACGTCTTGTGTCGAGTATCAGAAAGTACGAGAAACTTTTCGACCTCACAAACACCCAGACCCGAAACAAATACCTGTGGATCGCACTTAACATTTGTTTCGGTGATCGAAGGGCGATCGAACCAGCGGCCTCTCGTTTCACAGTCGGCGGCTAACCAAGCACCCACGGAGGCTGTTAAATAGATAGTATTGTATCCTGCCACAAACGAGTTGCAGTAGCAAGCTGAGTTTCTAAAAACCTTTTGGTTCGAGATGAGTTTGACTGTTAAACAGAACAATTAATTTTTATTTTTTTATCATACATACAAACATACATAAACTAACGCCTTTATCCCAGAAGGGGTAGGCAGAGGCGCCACTAGGACACCCACATTTCGCCTTGTATGTTCCGTCCCATGATGTGATAGGGGGCGAGCCTATCGCCATATCGGGCACAAATTCCTGACTCCGGGCTGATAATGAATAGAAAAACCCAATATCACTTTGCCCGACCCGGGATTCGAACCCGAGACTTCAACTTTGTAGTCGTACCGTAGTACAACTACTACCGAGGCAGTCTTTTTATCACTTATCACACTTTATCATTTTCTTAATCACTTGAAGCAATAATGCAGACCTACTTAAGTTTTGAGATGTAGACGTAATATATTTGGTCCTTACGAGCCGGGTGAAAGGGAGTGATTTACTAATTGGACAGAAATTAACGATTCGTCGAAAGAATGGGCGGTATCGAGGTAGCTGACACCCTGGATTAACACTTAAGCTTTATTTTAACCCGAAAAATTGAGTGTTCCCCGTGGGATGAAGAAGGAATTGCGATATTAATGTTACTTTTTTATACTCAAAGGGATGAGATGAGACTGGATTACATGCCTTTAGTGAGAATGAGACGGGACGGGCGGGATGTAATGTATAATAATGTAGTCACATTTTAGGGTATTTTTTTTAATTTAAATTTAGAACATCGATAGTCTCCCAGCACTAAGTCTTACGCACTTCCCGCCATTTTAGCACGCTTCCCCGCTGCCCCATTACGCGTTGTTTTCAAACTTATCTATGCTCATGTCATAGACAATAGAGTAGTAAGCCAAAGAGGTTGGCTCACTTTTGTACCGAGACTGGCCTGGTTTTTATTTAGGTAATGTGAATAAGTATATTAATGTAATGAGATGTTTTATACTAAATGGAATTGTACTAAAATATTATGTCAGCCCATAGTTAACCAATGCATTTTTCTACAACCGAGAGTTCGATTGGGAAGGGTTAGGCCACGCACCACGCATTATTGCAGGTTGGCGTACTTGACATATAGAAAACCTTGTTAAGACCTCTATGATGAAAAGGTTTCTTCAAGTTTTCCTTAGTGTTTAAAAATGTTACACGGCAACTAAACTGTACCACTTTTATCAATACCACTCCAAAACACTAGACCCATGTCCGCAGCAAACGGTTGGTAATATCCGACAACCTGAAAAGCGGATATTGCTATCCGACAAATGAGATTGCAAGTATACTCCTAGCTATGGAGTGTATTTAATCCGTTTACGTCTGTCTGGGGGTGAAAGCTTTGCCCTTTACGGAAATTAATGACTGGGGTGGTAGGTATTACGTGGACAGAGTAATAAGCGCGGTCTGTTAATTAATTTTTAATATTACAGTATGGATATTAGTCTTTTAAGACATTTTTGTATTGTGATTATGGAATATAAAAATATACAGGTCGGTCAATTGTTTTTTTTAAGTATGGAGGCCGCCGTGGTCGGTTTATTGTGTTGCAGTGGTACAAACTGCTTCCCACAGCTATGGTTATTAAAATATTGCGATTAAATCTGATTATATTAATTACTTTAAATGCACTTTAACGGTGAAGGAAAACATCGTGAGGAAACCTGCATACCGTAGCGATTTTAAAGAATTTCTACGGTATGTAGGTCCGCCAACCCGCACTAGGCCAGCGTGGTGGACTGTATGGCCTAACCACCCTCAATCGATTCTCTCGATTGTAGAGTAGGCCCGTGCCCTGCAGTGGGACGTATATGGGCTGATGTAGAATTACTTTGGTATCCATTGCTGTCTTTGTTGGCAGATAATCGTCGGCATGCCGCAGTCTGCATGAGATGGACGGAATTGCCATTAAAACTATCTGAGAATTTTGATCATTGCAGTACATTGCTGTTTTTGTTCGCAGATAATTGTCGGCATGCCGTGGTCCGCATGAGATGGACGGCATACAGATGGAGCCAATCGGCAAGTATAAGGCCGACAGGAACGGATCTGCTAAAGGTAACTAATGCTTTGAAAAGAAAAGGCTTAACGGATTTCCATCAAATGTAGTATGGAGGTAGCTGTCACCCTGGTTTAACACTAAACCTTATATCCCGAAAAATTGAGTTACCGTGGGATGAGGAAAGAATTCCGATACATTTGTTACTTTTTTATACTCAATGGGGTGGGATGGGACAGGATTGCATGTCTTGAGTGAGAACGTGACGGGACGGGACGAGACGCAACGGGAAATTCCAAATAAAGTTTGCAGAAAGAAGCTAGTAATTATTTATTTTATTTATGAATCCTTTATTGCACAAAAATAAACATTTACAGTAAATAAATACATACATAAACTCACGCCTTTTATCCCCGAAGGGGTAGGCAGAGGTGCCACCAGGACACCCACATTTCGCCTTGTATGTTCCGTCCCACGACGTGATAGGGGGCGAGCCTATCGCCATATCGTGCACAAATTCGGTAAATAAATGACATAATAGTACAAGAGCCGGCCTAATCACACTAGGCAATTTCTCACAGGCAACCTTTGGATGGATATGTAAATATGAAAATAATGAATATAACTAATGATTATATTTGTTTGCAGTGGCTGCCTGGCGGAATATGGTCGATCAAGATCTGGATGATGTCGCTTTTTTAGCTGGTAAGTAGGAAATAAATACTACTCTCGATTGTAGAGGAGGCCCGTGCCTTGCAGTGGGATGTATTTGATCTGACACAGTACAATAGTGTATCTACGGTGATTATAAAGAAAAATATTGTTTAATTTGTTGTGTTTTATGTCTAGCGCCTCGGTGGCGTAGTCGTAATAGGGTATTACAAAGCTAAGGGATCGAATCCCGTGTAGGGCAAAGTGATTTTGGTTTTTAAAAAAAAAACAACTAAAATAGTTTTTAAAATTGTCTATGAATAAGGCCATATCTGCAACCGCTGAAGTAAGCGCGTTCTGGAGTGGAGACCGCGTCTTGGAAAACGTAGCGTGGGACGTCCTCTGGCCAGATGGCGGGACGACTTGCACAAGAGGAAGCAGCGACTGGATGCGTTAAGCAGCAGACCGGGCTCTGTGGCGAACCGCGGGAGAGGCCTATGTCCAGCAGTGGACTGCAACGGGCTGATGATGATGATGAAGATGATGATGATGATGATGAAAGCCGTATCAATTAAAATTGCCGTTTGTCTCTCTTAGATACAGACAAAGCGCGGGAAGCCCGGGAGCTTCGGGACGCGCCGGTAGCAGTGTGTTCTCAACGACGAGCGATATGCATCACAGCACTCATCTTCGCCACAATATTCGTGGTCGCCTTACTGGTGGTCTACGCTACTCCGCAACCAGGTAACAAAGACTAATTATCAATATAACTTAACTAAGAATAAATACACCCAACAGTCACATACATAGTCCTGACTCCACACTAAGATCGAGTCTTGTGTCGTGGGTATCGGAAGTTATGAGAGACTTTTTGATCTCACAAACACCCAGACCCGAAACAAATACCTGCGGATCACACAAATATTTGTCTCGGAGCGGGGATCGAACAAATCTGTCAAATATAAAATTGAAATGTGTTTGTCGTAGACTGCCCGTGTGCTGCCGAAGTGACTCTGTTACCAGAACAGCCTCCAACGGATACAGAAGGCAATGCCGCGGCTGCTAATAAGTAAGTTAAATAGCTACTTTTATTATTCAACTAGCTTCTGCCCGCAAACTTCGTCTGCGTGATTAACTTTATTTGGAATTTCTCATCCAGTCCCGTCCGGTTATATCTCTTCCGTCTCGTCTCATTCTCACTCAAGGCATGTAATCCAGTCCCATCCCTGTGAGTATAAGAAGTAGCAAATCAAGTTAAAACAAGTCTTCAAATCCGTCATACTTCCAGGCAGTTCTCTGCTATTCCGTCCTACCGTACTTTGCCATCTGAATCATTTATCTTCTAACTCTTTCTATCTTGAATACTTTCATTCGTCATCGCTTTTACACACGTTCCATATCGGTCATGAAATACAAATACACCCAACAGTCACATACATAGTCCTGACCCCACACTAAGATCGAGTCTTGTGTCGTGGGTATCAGAAGCTACGAGAGACTTTTCGGTTTCACAAACACCCAGACCCGAAACAAATACCTGTGGATCACACAAATATTTGTTTCGGTGCGGGGATCGAACCCGGGGCCTCTTGTTTCACAGGCGGCGTCTAACCAACTGCGCCACGGAGGCTGTCGAATTAATCTTACTTATAAACTCATCTTTGAACATCCAATCCTACATTTATTTCCAGGGAACGCATAGCGAGCAACGGCGCGGTGTTTCCGTGGAGGGGCGCGAGGCTACCTACATTCGTGATCCCCAAACACTACAGCTTATGGCTACATCCGAACCTCACTACTGGAGAACTGCGAGGTAAGGTCTAGGTTTCTTTATTAGTTGTCGAGTTGCTTAGTAACCTTCAACCTTCCCTAGCCATGCGGTAGACTATGGCCGAAGGTACTTAAAGTTATCCCATGCTCAGAAATAGGTAGTTATATGTAACTATATTTGAGCCATGAGGAGATAATATATTATTTGTCTAGATGAGATGTGTACCAAATTTGAATTAGCCTATAGTAGGTATTATATAATACACACATAAACTCACGCGTTTTCCCAAAAGGGGTAGGCAGAGGGGGACCTCTGAGGAGGGCGAAGCGAAATTTCACCTTGTATGTTCTGTGCCGCGATGTGATAGGCTAGCCTATCGCCATATCGGGCCCAAATTCCTGACTCCGGGCTGATAATGAATAGAATAATCCAATATCACTTTACCCGACCCGGGATTTGATCTCGAAATCTCAGTTTTGCAATACCGTAGTACAACTGCGCCACGGAGGCACCGAGGCATAAATTTAGACGTAATACAATAAACAGAGACAATAGACTGCCTCGGTGGCGTAGTTGTATTACGGTGGTTACAAAGCTGAGGTCTCGGGTTCGAATGCCGGGTCGGGCAAAGTGATATTGGATTTTTCTTATCATTATCAGCCCGGAGTCAGGAATTTGTGCCCGATATGGCGATAGGCTCGCCCCATATCACATCATGGGACGGAACATGCAAGGCGAAATGTGGGTGTCCTACTGGCGCCTCTGCCTACCCCTTCGGGGATAAAGGCGTGAGTTTATGTATGTATGTACAATAAACAATATTTTCTCTTGCAGGAGAAGTGTCAATAGACTTCAAAGTGGATAGAGACACGAACTTCGTGGTCCTGAACGTGCGAGACATGAACGTGACTGAACGAGCGCTGTTCAAGTCTGGGGGCTCGCTCGGACCCAAGATAGCGAAGACTCTGGACTACCCTGCCGCTGACCAGACTTACATTGAGTTCAAGGTATAACCAGAATGCGAACGAAAACGAAGCCAGGTGGTAGTAATTAGTGACTTCAGACACAATGCAACTAAAAAGGTTCTTCAAACCGGAACACAACAGTTCATTTACACTGCAGTTTGTTGGGAGAAATAGACATTGCAGTGGTACCTACCCACGCCTGATGGTAAGCGATACGACCGCTCATGGACAGTAGCAAAACCAAACACCATGAATTACAATGCAATGCTTGGCATTCCACTGCGCTTATACATAAGATGCAAAGTATTATGTTCAATAGTTACTCTGGCTACAATGTCCTTCAAACTGGACCACAACAGTTCTTTGTTGTTTGTTGGAGAAATATACATTGTGGTGGTACCTACCCAGATGGCCTCTCACATATAGGAGACCTACCACCAGTAAAATGAATATTCTATGTTCTGTCCAGGACAAGCTTCGAAGGAAGTACAACTACACCCTGAGCCTTCGTTTCATCACGCGATTGGAGAGGAGTGACAAGCAGAGAGGATTCTTCTTAACAGGAACTCATAGACAGTAAGTGCTTTTCATATTTGACAGCCTCCGTGGCGCAGTTGGTTAGACGCCGACTGTGAAACGTGAGGCCGCGGGTTCGATCCCCGCACCGAGATGAATATTTGCGTGATCCACAGGCATTTGTTTCGGGTCTGGGTGTTTGTGAGAGCGAAAAGTCTCTCGTAGTTCCTGATACAACACAAGACTCGATCTTAGTGTGGGGTCAGGACTATGTATGTGTCTGTTGGGTGTATTTATTTATAGTCCCGAGCTCAGCAGTTCTCGATTACGGACTGATAAAGTTTATAATGCATTTTCCTCTACAGGAAGTCCACTGAACCTAAGTTCTAAAGATATCCACAGCGAGGAAACATATAACCTATTGTATTTACCATAAGTATTATAATTGCATGTTTTTTCGCAGTCGCTGTGCAGTTTCTCGGTTCTGGTTGACTCACGCTCGCTCCACCTTCCCATGTCTCGACGAGCCCAATTTAAGAGCCACGTTTAAGCTCACCATAGTCAGGGATAGGTAAGTAATTTTGTTTATAAAGCAGTCTTGACTTCGGGGATAGGTGAATAATTATACCGGGTATATCAAGACTGCGACCGAAAACGAAGCCGAGTAGTAGTTTTAGTGGTTACAGACACAATGCAAATATTTTTTGCAAAATATGCGGCAGTTTTCTTTTGCAATTTTTTAAAAATCATTGTGTTTGGGTAGTAAATACCTAGTTATAGCGAAAATAGTAATTTAAGCCCTAACGTACCATTGCGTCTTAAAAAATTAAAAAAAATACATCATTATTTTAGGTAAACTATGTATTTATCACCCAAATACGACAATAAGTAAAAAAATTCCAAAAAATAGTTAACGATTTTTTTTGCGAAATTTTTAGTAGCATTATGTTTGATATCACTAATACTACCTCCTGGCTTCGTTTTCGGTCGCGGTCTTGATATACCCTGTATTTATCAATAACAGTCCCACGTTACGTTTTCCTGGGACGTCCTCTGGCTAGATGGCGGGACGACTTGCACAGGAGAGCCGGCAGCGACTGGATGCGTAAAGCAGCATACCGGGCGCTGTGGCGTACCGCGGGAGAGGCCTATTTCTAGCAGTGGACTGAAACGAGCTGATGATGAATAACAGTCCTGGCCTTACCTGGGTTCAGATAAAATTTACTGCAGTCCAGAATATCTATGCAATTTAAAAATGAAACATACAGGGTATATCAAGACCGCGACCGAAAACGAAGCCAGGTGATAGATTTAGCGGTTACAGACACGATACAACTAAAATTTTTAAAAAAACAGCGACAGATTTCTTTTTACAGTATTTTAAAAATCATCATGTTTGGGGGATAAATACCTAGTTTTTGTAAAAATAGTAATATATACCCTCACATACCATTGCGTGTTTAAAAATAAAGTGGTGTACGTCATATTTTTCAAAAAACTATGTATTTATCACTCAAATATGACGATAAGTAAAAAATTACAAAAAGAAATTTGAAGATTTATTTTGTGAAATTTTTACTTGCAGTGTGTTTGATATCACTAATACTACCACCAGGCTTCGTTTTCGGTCGCGGTCTTGATATACCCTGTATGTATGTAGGATGTGAATGTTATGATGAAATATGTGGGAATAGTTCCGTTAGGGTCAAATCGAAACAAATATTGTACAAATATACTTCAGTATAATTATTTAAACGTTAAATACGTTTTTACGTCGTTTTTTCGTTCGTCGTTCACGTCTTCCAAACTGTTCTCTCTTATTCCGTCCTTTCATATTTGACATCTTAATCATTCATCCTCTAACTCTTCTACTCCTTATTCGTCATCTCTTTCACATAACACGTTCCATATCCATCTTTCGTATCTTTCAAACTACTCATCTTTCATCATAACATTCAAATCCTACTTCTATAAACCTTTCTCTTGAATCATTCTATAAATTGATGAAAACTGCATTAAAATCCGTTGCGTAGTTTAAATGATCTTCGCGTTCATACAGCGACTTTCTTTTATTATAATTAAAATTGGCCCAAAACAATGAATACAATTTTCATTTTCAGATTCCACGTATCGTTAACGAACATGCCAATAATAGCGACAGAAGAAGCTGGATTCTATTTAGGGCATAGATTGGTGAGAAAATACATTTATAAATAACTTTTTTTTAAATAGTGATGGTCTCTTAGTAACAGACCCGACGCCGCTGCCGACATGAAGGTCACTGGTTCGAATCCCAGGTCACACCTCTAAATTTTCGGAGCCATGTGTATATTAATAGTGAATAATCACGCTCTTTGATCAAGGAAATCATCGTGAAGAAACCTGCGTACCTTAGCGATTTGTAAGAATTTTTATGGTATGTAAAGTCCGCCCGCACTAGGCCAGCGTGGTGGACTGTACTAACCCCTCTCAATCGTACTCTCGATTGTAGAGGAGGCCTGAGCCTAATACGGGCTAATACAGTACCGTACTGGATGTTTGTGTGAGCGAAAAGTTTCTCGTAGTTTCTGACATGACACAAGACTCGATGTTAGTGTGGGGTCAGGATTGTGTGTGACTGTTGGCTTCGTTTAAATTCCAGCTTCAAGACGAGTTCGCAACCTCCCCTCCAATGTCCCCCCACATGATGTCGCTTGCTGTATGTAGACTGCAACGCCGCGCCGCGCCTGTTATACAAGATAATGCCACTGAAGCGACAACGAACATGCCCGAAGGCACGGCGGAAACACCCGAAGACGTCCCGCCTGAAGTCAGCTTGTATAGCGACCAGCAGGTCATTTTGGATGAGTCGGGGTGAGTTATATAAATTACCTTTACGAATGATCCCGAAGTTACGGCGGAAACACCCGAATCCATAACGGAAACCCCCGAAGATCCACTAAGTTTACTTGTATAGCGACGGGCAGGTCATATTGGATGAGTCGGGGTGAGTTGTATAGATTGTCTTTACGAATCTTCCCGAAGTTACGGCGGAAACACCCGAATCCATAACGGAAACACCTGAAGGAACGGCGGAAATACCCGAAGATCCACTAAGTTAAGTTATAAAGCGAACAGTAGGTCATATTTTAGGAGCTTTTGTATAAATATTGAACTAGAAGCTACACTGAACAAAATCTGAGCGTACTGCGCTTGAGCACACAGACTGCGTAGGAGTGACAGAAATAGCTGTACGGGTCTTTTTGTTACAAAAGTTTTGGTAGCGATGTCCTTCTCTAATACCAATGCTAATTAAAATCCGGTCGAACTCTTCAAAAATTGCTGTCCACGATAATTTTCAAACCCAGAGCCGACCAGCGGTAGACTATAGCTAAATCTCTCTCAATAGATCTATCCATTGTGTCAATCTTACTTACAAGTCGAGGATTGTGGGCCGATAATATGCTATACGGCAGTGTCTTTCAATCTTTTTGAAAACGCGAGCTTTCACAAGTTGAAATCTACTGGCGACCCTTGGGCCATAGATAAACAAAAAGTTGGTACTTAGAAAACTATGTTTATGATTTTCTCAATGTTGGTACCTATAATTATTATTAAGATCTATACTCTGTAAGAAAGGGAACACCCTGAGTACGGCTTCGGGACTCCCCTGGGGGGCGCGACCCACAGGTTGAAAAACACTCCGATAGGACGGAAAATGAGTAGTTTGCTAGATTGCAGAAAACATGCAATAATGCTGTTTATTATTACAGACCGCTGTTAGAATGGATACAGAAGACCATTCAGCAATTTTCTTACGAGCTGAATACGTCGTACCCATTACCTAAATTCGGTAAGTTCGTTTTATCATGGCTTCAAGAAAATAATTTTAAAAGTTAAAGTGTTGCACGAGGTTTCCCAGAATGTAATGAACAAAGAAAATAGGAGAAAATCTTTTGAGACGCAAAGAAGAAATGATACTGCTCAGTTTTGGCTTAGCCAATTTATTATTAATGTTGTTCACAGATATAGTGGTTGTGGAGGGAAGCAACCCTTATTCAGAGGGTTGGGGGCTCATCACCCTGTCTCCATCAACTTTGTCGGACTCCAAGACTATAGCCAGGCTGTTGGCACAGCAGGTAAGAATCATTTCAGGTTCCTCATGGTTAATTTTTTTATTTATTTGTGTAAAGCTGATTTTATTGCAATAAACGAGCATGCCATTCGCCTGATGGTAAGCGATACGACCGCTCATGGACAGTAACAAACCAAACACCATGAATTACAAAGGATTGCTTGGCGTTCAACTGCGCTCGCCATCCTGAGACATAAGATATTAAGTGTCAATATGTCCAGTAGTTACTCTGGCTACAATGTCCTTCAAACCGGAACACAACATGAGATTTAATTGAAGTAAACATTTGCTGTGAGTTAGCACTGAAAATGTTATAAATATGTGTATGACTGAAGGGTATCTATTCCCCAGTGGTTCGGTGGCCTAGTCTCTCCTCGATGGTGGGGGTCCCAGTGGCTAATGGAAGCTCTGACGTCACTGCTGGCTGAGAAGTCCCCCCCACAGCGCGAGTCTGCTACTAAGCAGCAGGATGCTTTGCTGTTGGACCATGTGCTGCCTGCTTTAAGGTATGTATGATTTGGAAGTTAAATTAATGTTTTATCGATTAGATAAATAAATAAATAATAAATACACCCAACAGTCACATACATAGTCCTGACCCCACACTAAGATTGAATCTTGTGTCGTGGGTATCAGAAACTACGAGAGACTTTTCGGTCTCACAAACACCCAGACCCGAAACAAATACATGTGGATCACACAAATATTTGTTTCGATGCGGGGATCGAACCTGCGGCCTCACGTTTCACATATCTTAATCAATTGATTATTTAATTAAAGTATTGCTAGCTAGATGGATATATTTTTCCTATTACGAGTATTACCAACAGTACTTGCAAAAACATAATATTGTCTTGAATTTTAAAAAACAATATTTAACCATATTTAGTCGCTTTAATTTGTAAAACATTGATACCTATGTCGGAATGATTGCAAGTTTCCATTATTAAGCCCCATTTACACGGGAAAAGTTTATCGCCCGTAAAGATATAAAAAAGTTGCATCGTGTAAACATTTGTCAGAACACGATAATCTATGGCGGTTATGTCATGCGATAATCGCATACGATTCTCGCATGATGTAACCTAATAAGTAGATTTATATTAGGTCATTTGACACAAAATATAATTAGGGGCCTCTGCAACTTTGTTGCCCCAGGGCCTCCACACCACCTCCAGACCTGACAAATCTTCAAAATCATCCATCCATCAGCCAAAGGAAGTCCACTGCTGAACATAGGCCTTTTTTTCTGCGTGGGTAGTTGAGAAGTACAGTGAAACTAATTTTAGCTCTGCAATTTTTAATTGTTTTAAATTATACAAAGTGCTATTTTTCGCTTTCTATGTTTACATACATTAGTTAAGCTGACTACCTGTCGGTCTTAGTGTTTATTTCCTCTCTTCACTCCTTGGATCACTGAACCCACCTCCTCAACACACTCTACCAGGTTGTACACTATGGAGTCCGCACTGAAAACCACTATTGAAGAGATGAAGGATGAGTTCCACCGTAGGATGACTGCATTTGAAACCAATCTTCAAAAGTCATCAGCGGCCACCTCCGGCTCAACTGATCTGGCAGCTGAATTTGCCACATATAGGGCCTTCATCACTCAAGCCCTAAGTCTTCTTCAACAGCAAATAGAAGCTTTGGCACAGAATGTTGACACCATCGAAATGCAGCGGCGCCGCAAAATCCTTCTCTTTCATGGAGTTGCCGAAGGAACTGAGGAGAACACTATGCAACTTATTGTGGATGTAGTGAAGCAGCGCTTTTCGGCCAAATATTCAAAATGCATTGAACCAATACCACAGTTCGCAATACAAATATTTTTTTCCTCTTTTTGCGCCTCCGTGAATGAAATTCCTAAAGAATAACATTTCCAGGTTGGACTCAAGTCAAATAACATTTCCATTATTGTGTTCAGGTTGGACTCAAGTCATTCAGTGCGTGCTGTAGCATCGTTGAGGCTTGAAAGAGCTGATATAGAAGCAGCCACCGATGAACTGTCACTACATAAGGTACGTCAATTTCATCATTGTTCCACCGCAGATAATACGCTTCCTGTACAATGAAGCCTTTTGGTCTAGTTTCATCATCAACTTTGTTGATAACTTTAATAATTGTGATAATGCCAACGCTAAAAATATGAATTTCATAATACCAGGTATATCAAGACCGCAACCGAAAACGAAGCCAGGTGGTATAACTGACTTAAGACACAATGCAACTAAAAATTTTGCAAAACAATCGTCATTTTTTTTTTTTTTTACTTATCTTCCTACTTAGGTATACATGCATAGTTTTTCTAAAATAATGAGATACACCTTTTTATTTTTAAAGACGCACTGGTACGTAAGGGTTTAAATTACTTTTTTCGCATAAACTAGGAATTTAGGACCCAGACACGAGGATTTTTAATAAGTTGCATAAAAAATCTGTATGTTTTTTAGCGAAAGTTTTAGTTGCATTGTGTTTGTGACCACTAAAACTATCACCAGGCTTCGTTTTCGGTCGCAGTCTTGATATACCCGGTATGTATTTTTAAACTTCTGCATAGTATGCAGATTTCCTCACGATATTTTCCTTCACCGACGAAACGCCTTGTCAGAAAAGTCAGAGGTGTGACGGGAAGCCGCATTCAACTGACTTGGCAGTTCGCGTTCATTCCGTTACCAACAGGCCAGCACGCACATAATGATTCGATGTTTGTCCAACCAGGGAGCTGCGATAGTGAGCATGGCTATAGAAGCAGCAGGAGAGGAGGCTGGAAGAGCGGCGCTCGCGAGGCTACTGAAGGACCATCGCTTTGCCAGTGCTGATGCGAGGTAAGATGTTGAAACAAAGACGTGAATCTGAATTTAGATGCCCCGTGTATTCGCTTTACGTGTCCAAAGCAAGGTTTGTATACTTTAATTATGTTTCATTGAAATCATGATTTTTTTTGTTCGTTAGTAATGCGATTATTAGGTTTCTCCAGTCATTGTTAAATCTTAAATGAAACTTATGAAGTTTCGTTTATTTGAAGGAATTTGCGTCATATTTGGATTCATGTCCTCAATTCATTCGCAACAGTCTGTACACACCGTAACTTATAGTTACTCACTCCATTCACAAGACTCTGTACAAACTTTAACTTATTGTTACTCAATGCATTCAAAACAGTCTGTACAAACTATAACTTATTGTTACTCACTCCATTTCCCACAGTCTGTACAAAAGAACTTATTGTTACTTACTCCATTCACAACACTCTGTACAGACTGTAATTTATTGTTACTCAATGCATTCAAAACAGTATGTACAAAGTACAAACTATAACTTATTGTTACTTACTCCATTCACCGCAGTCTGTACACACGTCACAATACGTTTCATGCAATCTTTGTTCTCCAAAAGCGAGCCATAAGATCTATTTATTCGCTAAGCTCCAGACAATCTCTGAGGGAAAAATTCAAAGAAATAAACATAATGACAGTAGCATCTGAATTCATATTTACTAATCTTATGTATGTCCATAAAAATATAGAGAAATTTAAAAAGTTAAGCGATGTTCATGACAAAAATACTAGAAATAGAAATAATCTAGTCAGTCATAAGACCAGGCTCCACAAAATCAGCAAATCTTTTAAGGGTTACTGTATACACTTCTATAATAAAGTTCCCACTCACATAAAAGCCTTAAATATAAACAAATTTAAATCAACTGTTAAGCGACAGTTGTGTAATAAAGCTTACTATAAAATTTCAGATTACCTAGAGGATAATAAGGCTTGGGAACATAACATAATATAAGTCCCCTAACCGGATGTGCATTGTTTGATATAGATGTGATGTAATAATTAGTTCATTTGATTTCATCGCAGTTGTAAGCAATTTGAGTAAGTCATGCTCGCTAAAACGTCTGTGCTTGCGGCGGCTCGGTGTGCCGGGTCGGTCACTTCCCTGTAACATGGTTGAGGAGGCCGATGGCTGGCACATGCGTCATACTCGTGAACGAGTGCTGCTTGTGTGGACTGGTCTGCTCGACTTGCTTATAATGATAACTTTTAATTGCTTTAAAACTATTACTACTATTCATTGCTTTGGTGAAGCAGTGCACTGATTCCGCGTTCTGGGTGACTTTACTTACCTAACTCAACCGTACAAAATCACTTGACCAATAACACTATTCATCATTATTCTTCTAAATTATCTATGAACTGCTCTGAATTTAACTACGCTGCAACCTCTGTATAATTATTGTATTGTAAACTTGTTTTAAAAAGAGCAACGCTAGAGTTTCTTGCCCGTTCTTCTCTGGCGAAAACAGCCTTGTGAACCGGGTGGTAGTGGAAAAAAGGGACTGAATCTAAATAATGTATGACATTTCATGGGTTCAATAAATATTTTCATTTCATTCATTTCATTTCAGAGATCTCTGGCGGTCCTTGCAACGCGACAGCCCAGACGACGGTTCCGTGCAGGCCCACGCGTGGGACGGGTGGTGCGAGCGCGCCGGGTACCCGCTACTCAGCGCCACTGTAGTGGGGTTCGATGTCGTGGTGAAGCAGGAACGGTGAGTCGAATAAGAACTTTGTTCACTTTTACAACTTTGTGACTTAAACCACTTGAAACCATGCAATTAAAAGTCTCCGAGGCAGTTAGACGCCGGCTGTGAGAGGCCGTTACCATCCCAACAGAAATGTTTGTGAAACACTAGTATTTTCGAATGTGGGTGTTTGTTGAGCGAAAATTCTCTCGTAGTTAGTGATACTTGGCCGGGATGGGTCCCTAACAAAACCTATACCAGCACACTGACTAAAAACCCCTCAGTGACCTTCACACGCATTACGGGCGGCACCGGACATCCCAGGGCGAGAGGCGCCCCGATTTATGTCCGCGAAACCGTTTCGTGCAAAACCATTGCTGGTCCTTCCATTGTGGGGTGCCTATTTAGTGATACTTGATACTTCTATTGTAGCACTCAGAGTTATATATTATTGTTGGATATTTACATACAGGGTATCTCAAGACCGCGACCGAAAACGAAGCCAGGTGGTAGTATTAGTGACTTCAGACACAATGCAGCTAAAAATTTCGCTAAAAAAAACCTCGAATTTTTTTGGATTTTTTTTCTTATCGTCGTATTTCAGTGAAAAATAAAAATTTTCTGCAAAATAATGATGTACACCTTTTTATTTTTAAAGACGCAATGGTACGTGAGAATTTAAATTACTGTTTTCGCAAAAACGAAGGATTTACCACCTGAAAACGATGATTTTTAAAATATTGCAAAAATAATCTGTCGCTTTTTTTGCGAAATTTTTAGTTGCATTGTGTCTATAACCACTAAAACTACCACCCGGCTTCGTTTTCGGTCACGGTCTTGATATACCCGGTATACTATAAATAAATAAATAAACACACCCAAAAATCACATACATAGACCTGACCCCTCACTAAGATCGAGTCTTGTGTCTTGGGTATCAGGAACTACGGGAGACTTTTCAGTCTCACAAACACCCAGACCCGAAACAAATACCTGTGGATCACACAAATATTAGTTTCGGTGCGGGGATCGAACCCGCGGCTTCTCGTTTCATAACCGGCGACTGCCCAACTGCGTGACGGAGGCTGTCTTATTTAAGTGTTTCTACTGTTCTAATTTATATCTGTATCAGCTAGGCTTGCCAGACGGCCGGGATTTCCGGGATTGTCCCGGAAATTTGCCTCTTGTCCCGTGTCCAGTAATTAGAGCTTATTGTCCCGGATTCTAAAAAAATACTATATTTTGAAACGGTTTTATTTAGCTCGACCCGTACGGTATTTATTAACAAAATAAAATAGGGACGAATGACACAGCAACGGCTTACGGCTAAGCTAACCCGCCGGCTAGGCTGCCGGTGAGCGAGTGCGGGTCGCGGGAGGATTGGATTTTTCTATTCATTATCAGCCCGGAGTCAGGAATTTGTGCCCGATATGGCAATAGGCTCGCCACCTATTGTGGGACGGAATATATATGGCAAAATATGGGTGTCCTGGTTACTTACTAAGACACCTCTGCCTACCCCTTTTGGGAAACAGGCGTGAGTTTATGTATGTATGTATATTTTCTACTATGGCCACGACCCGACATTGTTGTCCTAGAATTGTCCCGGATTTGATAAGTTACTATCTGGGAACCCTAGTATCAGCCCATATACGTCCCTCAGCAGTGCACGGGCCTCCTCTACAATCGAGAGTACGATTGAGAGATTACTGTTAATAAATAATCATATTTATCTTGTAGATTCGTGATGGTGGCAGATCCACCTGAACCAGAACCGCCGATGGTCAATTACCTTCTGACCCTCAACCTTAGAGCTGACTTAGACGAGCTGTTCTACGAACCTGGTAAGTATACAAATATGTAAATCATAAATATACTGAAGGACATTGTAGCCAGAGTAACTGCTGGACATTGAGACTTAACATCTTGTGTATCAGGATGGCGAGCGCAGTAGAATGTCAAGCATTGTCTTGTAATTCATGGTGTTTGGTTTTGCTACTGTTCATGAGCGGTCGTATCGCTTACCATCAGGCGAATGGCATGCTCGTCTCACCATTCATTGAAATAACAAAAATACGTGATCTTTAAGGAGTTATAATTGATGCTGTCGGCAGTTTGGACTACTTTATAAACGACCGTTATTTCCATTGTTTTGTTTCTGATTAATTAGCGGGTCAAAAAAATATACCTTTGTGTCCCTAAGAGTATCTTAAGTAGTAACTTTTCCTGTTTTATTCCGGGTGACGGATTTTTATGAAATAAAGAAATTATCATCACATTATACGATACGTCAGCCATTACTACAAATGGGGCTACCAGAGTGACTGGACTTCAAGTTCATTTCTCCAAGAACTCCGGGTCTGGGTCGCAATTATGTTTATTTTTATTGAAAATAAATATTTTTCCCTACACACAAAAGTAGGTTTCATCGAGGGACAAAAATCTTCGCACCGATACTAAGTTTCAAAGTAAAATGGACATTCTCCTCATAATAGAAAGCCTACAAATATATTTTAAATTGTTTCTTTAACAAATTAATACCCTATATTCTAGAAAACTACACCGAACCTTTAGAAGAGGACTACAACAGTACCACCACTCCCATACCACCCACCACCACGCGTCGTACCACGACTAAAACACCGAAACCAGTGCCACCCAAATGGGTAATACCAGTTACATTCTCCGTGGGACCTTTGGAAGGAGAATACGATGAAGAAATGGAGAATATTACTAGGGGTTGGAAAAATGTGACCGAAAATTTGCAGAATGGTACCTGGTGAGTGTCTTGAGGTTTTTGCTAAAATTAAAAAAGAAACTGTACGGGACAGCCTTAGTGGCGTAGTTGTATTATGGTACGATTACAACGCTAAGGTCTCAGGTTCGCTTCCTGAGTTAGCAAAGTGATATTGGGTTCTCTATTATCAGACCAGAGTCAGGAATTTGTGCCTGATATAGCTTGGCTTTAACGGTGAAGGAAATCATCGTGAGGAAACCTGCATACCGTAGCGATTTTAAAAGAATTTCTACGGTATGTAAGTCCGCCAACCCGCACTAGGCCAGCGTGGTGGACTATATGGCCTAACCACTCTCAATCGATTCTCTCGAGTGTAGAGTAGGCCCGTGCCCAGCAGTGGGACGTATATGGGCTGATATAGATAGCTTGGCTCGCGTACACATCGTGTGTTACGTATACAAGGTGAAACGTGGGTTTCATGGTAGCACCTCTGCCTAACCCTTCTGGGAAGACGGCGTGATGTTCATGTATATGTGTATAAATATAAATTATCTCCAATAATATATATATATTTTTAAATACAATATCGTAAATATGGCGGTTGATGAAACGAAATCGACTGTATTTTAATAGTCCATTTTGTATAAAAAATACAAAATCGTTAACATGGCAGTTGATGAAACGAAACCGACTGTATTTTAATATAGTCCACGACGCTGGCCTAGTGAGGTTTGGCGCATTTTACATGAGATTCCTGGGATTTGAACAAGCGACCAGCATGAACATGTAGCCGCGTCTGGTCCGTTACCAACAGGCCACCACGCACATGGTCTGAATGACATTTTGTATTTCAGGTACGACTTGGTGAATGACACTAAGACGCCAAAAACATCGAAATGGATGGAGAATGTGGTCAATTTGATATGGATGAATGATACAGAAAGTAAGTCATTACTTTTAGCAAGTACTGAGTAGGTTTTTCCTTTATTTTTTATTCTTTAAAAAATACAATTACAGGGTATATCAAGACTGCGATTGAAAACGAAGCCAGGTGGTAGAATTAGTGACTTCAGACACAATGCAACTAAAATTTCGCAAAAATATGATACTTGTTTTTAATTTTTTGTCCTGTAGTCGTATTTGGGTGTTAATAATATAGTTTTCCAAAATAATGATGTACATCTTTTATTTTTAAAGACACAAATGGAACGTAGGAGTTTAAATTATAATTTTAGCAATTGCTAGGTATTTACCACGCTAGAAAAAACTATAATTAAAATATATATGTAATTTTTTTGCGGAATGTTTAGTCGCATTGTGTCTGTAACCACTGAAACTACCACCTGGCTTCGTTTTCGCAGTCTGGATGTACCCGGTATTTGTAAGTAGATAACCATGGTAGATAAAATCGAAAAACCAGTAAGGTTTTTAGCGTATAGTTATAAATTTAAATTGATTTTACTTACAAAAAATGACAATCAATCATTTAGGTAGTCTTATTTATTTTATTTTTAAACGATCACCAATTATACCGGGTAAGGGTATATCAAGACTGTGACCGAAAACGAAACCAGGTAGTAGTTTTAGTGGTTACCGACACAATGTAATTAAAATTTTCGCAAAAAAAGCGAAAGTTATTTTTTTATAATTTAAAAAAAATCGACGTTTTTGGTTTGTAAATACTAAGTTTTTGCGAAAATAGTTATTTAAACCCTTACGTACCGCTACGCCTTTTAAAATAAAAACGTTTTAAACATCATTATTTTAGGAAAACTATGTATTTATCACTTTAAACACGACGATAAGTAAAATATTCCAAAAAAAATTGACGTTTTATTTTGCAACATTTTTGGTTGCATTTTGTCTGAATTCATTGATACTACCACCTCGCTTCGTTTTTGGTTGCAGTCTTGATATATCCTGTATTTTAATAGAAATGTATCAACAGAAACACAGTAGAGATCACAACGTCCGTCTATGTCTCGAGCAAAATGAAGCGATGCGCGCGCGCTGCTCCGAGCTATCCTTCCCTTCCCCAACTATAGTGACGTCACACAGTCCACGCCCCTTCCTAAGCTTTATTTTTCCTTATTGTATAATATTTAATTTTGTCCTTTACACTTTGGACTCCCCTATTTTATCTTTATCTATATTTTCAGTGGTAATACCAGACCTTGGGAAACACAAATGGGTGAGGTACAATGTCGGCGCCAGAGGACTCTACCGCGTGGCGCCTCAGGACAGAACTAATGAAGAGGTAACTTATTCCACTTAAAAGTTGCATATAGACGCTAACAATACTGTTACAGCATTATTCATAGACAGATTTAAAACCTATTTTAGTTATCGAATGATTTGTCTTCTTCGCTTCAACTGAATTCAAAAGTCGTTCGAAAGGGACGAATCATTCGATGACTAAAATAGGTTTTAAATTAATAAATAAAATAAATAAATAAATACACCCAACAGTCACATACATAGTCCTGACCCCACACTAAGATCGAGTCTTGCGTCGTGGGTATCAGAAGCTACGAGAGACTTTTCGGTCTCACAAACACCAAGACCCGAAACAAATACCTGTAGATTACAAATATTGGTTTTGTGCGGGGATCGAACCCGCGGCCTCTCGTTTCACAGGCGGCGTCTGACCAACTGCGCCACGGAGGCTGTAAATCTATGAATAAAGCCGTTAGTCATTGAGGAAATAAAAAATATGAGATGATCTGCAGTACTTAAATTAAATAGTCAAAGGATTAGCTAGTTGATGTGGCACTGGGCCGGACACATAGCGCGGAGAACTGATGGCCGATGGTGAAGAAAAGTTCTAGAATTAAGGCCGCTTACAGGCAAGTGAAGCGTTGAATATGGTGGAGCATTGCGTGGGTTGAGTATAGCGTGGCCTTCAACAGGTTGCTGGGGAATTCTTTAGAATAAACTTCTTTTGACAGCCTCCGCGGCGCAGTTGGTTAGACGCCGTCTGTGAAACGGGATGCCGCGGGTTTGGTCCCTCCACCGAGACAAATATTTGTGTGATCCACAGGTAATTGTTTCGGGTCTGGGTGTTTGTGAGACCGAAAAGTCTCTCGCCGTCCCTATACGACACAAGACTTGATCTTAGTGTGGGGTCAGGACTATGTACGAATTTTTGGTGTATTTATTTCCATTCTGCAGTGAAATATATTTGTTGCAGTCAGCGGAACTATCAGCGAAGCGCGCCGCAGCGCTGTACGACAGCGGAGCGCCGTCTGAAAGGGCTCTGCTGCTGGACGACGCCTTCGTGCTGAGCAGGGCGGGCAGACTGCCGGCCAGCAGGGCTATAGCTGCCGCTGGTAAGTCATACTGCAACTCCTGTTAGAGCAGAAAAGTACTCAATATTCATTATTTATGTAGGATTTGAATGTTATGATGAAGATGGAATGAAACGTTAGGCGAATGACTGATATGGAACGTAATTTATGTGAAAGAGATAACGAATGGAAGTAATAAGGAGTAAGAGAGTAAGACGATGAATGATTAAGATGTTAATGAAAGGACGGAATAAGAGAGAACAGTTTGGAAGACGTGAACGACGAACGACAGAAAGACGATTGAAATAAAACTATTTTATACGGATTTTCCCGACGTTTCCGAGTCCGCCCCGTGACCACGAAAGCTGTAAAGTAATCGGAACGTCGGGAAGTTAAAAATTTTAAAAATTAAACCAAATCGCGATAAAATCCGTATAAAATTGTTTTATTTCAATGTGTAACATTCGCGTAAATCTAAGAAACCATTAGATCAAAAGACGAATTATAACAATAAATAATTGTACTGAAGAATATTTTAACAATCTTCGTTTGATTTTGACCCAAACGGAACTATTTCCACATTTAGCAGAAAACTTTTTGGGTAAATATTTTTTTATTGAGGCCAAAGAACTAATAGAAATGTCCGAGGCATTGTTGTTATTGTAAGAAGATGCGGAGTGACAGATAATCGCGCGTTTGATGTTGACCAACATTGATCGTTTGAAATGGCTCCAATTACCAGCAAATTGGGTCTCCGTCAAACTCATTCGCCAAATGAAACGCAAACATTGCTTCACTATGATTGCATGATATCGTCTTCCCTGTTGAGCCCACATGTACGTTTTTTTATTGCGATGAATGGCGAGATTAGCAGGCCATTTGCCTGATGGTAAGCGTTATGACCAGTTATGACCAGCGTCATGGACAGTAGCAAAACCAAACACCAATAAGAAAAGCTATGTTAGGCATTCCACTGCGCTCGCCATCCTGAGACATAAGATGTTAAGTCTTATGTCCAGTAATGTTTTGGCTACAAAGTCCATCGTAGTGCAGTGCTTCAGTGTGGCTCTAATACTCCGAATCCTGCTATCTTTCTCCAGCTCGTCTAACCAACGAGGAGCACTGGGCACCCTGGCGCGTGGTACTAAACCATCTATCCTGGTGGAGAGAGCTTCTACACCTGACGTCATCAGGGCCCAATCTGCACCGGCTGCTCAGCAAACTGCACCCAAAGGTGCACGTCTACACCCGTGAGGAGCTGGACAATGGAGGGATTAGTGAGGACCAGTTGTAAGTATTGCATAAAGAGTGGAAAGACTAAGAGCCAATTACACAAATTAACTTTGTCCATAGTTTAGTTTTATGCAACTGTCGCCAAAGAGATCATTAAGTACAGACTGCTGAAATGATTTGAATTTCTAGGTACAGACGTTGGGAAAAGGATTGAGTAACATTCGCTTTTTTTTCGATATTGTTGATATTTAGAAAATCGCCGGAATCGGAAATCACCTAAAATCTATGCAGCGCATGTACCGACCAAACGCAACACGAGTGAGACGGAGCATAGTGCAGCGTATGAGTGACAGACAGAGATAGCAGTACATGTACCGCACTTTTTTGGAACAAACATTTTGTTCGAGGTGTCTTCTAGTAAATCTCACAGTAGTTGAAACTCCGGCTGTAAAACGACTCAAATATTTTGTGTCAAGTGTGTAGCCAGACTACAAAGTTTCTTGTAGTTCCTGATACAACATAAGACTCGATCTTAGTGTGGGGTCACGACTATGTATGTGACTGTTGGGTGTATTTCTTTATAGGTGGTTGAGCGGAGCATTACTCACAGCTGGAGTGGAATGGAATAACGAGCAGGTTACTAAACAAGCGGTGCAACTGTTTGACGCCTGGTTCAAGAGGAACCAGAGCATACCGGAGATATATCAAGAGGTAATATTTATCTAATCTCTATATCCTATCTCTTTAACTAGAGCTTAACAAAGCAACCATTACTATGGCGATACAATTATCTATCTATCTATCTATATCAGCCCATATACGTCCCACTGCAGGGCACGGGCCTACTCTACAATCGAGAGAATCGATTGAGAGTGGTTAGGCCATATAGTCCACCACGCTGGCCAAGTGCGGGTTGGCGAACTTACATACCGTAGAAATTCTTTAAAATCGCTACGGTATGCAGGTTTCCTCACGATGTTTTCCTTCACCATACAATTATACACTTCAATAAACAAAGATAGACATGTAAATTCATCTTCTAGCTAACTACAAATAAATACACCATATCTATATCTCTATCTTTGTTTACTGAAACATAAAATGCATCTAAACATGTAACGAAATCTCATGTTAAAGAAAGATAGATTATAGAAACTGGGCGTAAGTTTATTATAAAACTGAATGACTGATGCAACTCCTGACAGCCAGGATCAACATTTATGCAGACAGTCGTCTTCCCGATGGCTTCAAAGGTCGCAAACCCTTCTGGCCTCCTCCGAGGCATAAGAAAGGGAGATTAAGACTATTTTTTTTCCCTCGATCAAAAATTTCCCCCTGTAGGCCTTAACATAACTACTTAGTTTTTCAAAAATTGTAGAGCCACGCTGTTAGTCATGTCTCTGCATGAATGAGCAGAGTGCTCCGTGGTGGTACCACCGTCTCACAGGAGATAGAGTCGTTTTCGTGTTCTCTGATTTTCGGTGGGGGGTGAGGGTTAGTCTTATACACCACGTATCACCTACGGCGAGGGGAGGTTTAAGAGATGGCGATGTTTCCAGGGCGCGTTCTCGGCGGGCGTGCGCGTGCGCGGCGCGGGCGCGTGGCGCGCGTGCTGGCGGGCGCTGCTGGCGTCGTACGCGGCGCCGCGCCCGCTGTACTCGCACCGCGCTTTATTAACTGCCTTATCTAGTCCCACCGACGACTGGCTGTTTTACAGGTACAACAAAAACTAATAGGGTATTTTATTGTATGCCAATTTGGCAGGCCATAGTTGTACAGATGAACAAAATGTAACAGCTTGTGTAAACATATGTTCACAATCAAAATATTTGATTTGATGTGATATTTGACTCGTTTTCTTTTATTGTATTCATCAAAAAGTATCCATATCCAAAATCTTGAAAACAAATTTTGTAAATCCATTCAGAATTAAACAAGTTAGAAACGTTTTAAATCTTGTAGTAGGGGTAAAAAAAGGGATACAAAACAAAATTAGTGACGTCACTAATCTCAATATGCATTATAGTGTGCTCGTGTGAAAGAGACGGTAAGATGTCCCCACTACGTCCCCACTCTTTCTTTTAAAATACTAATATTTGCCTCATGTTACAAACTACTTTAATACTGTTTTGACATATTTTTTTTTTGTTTTAATGGCACTTGTGTTTGTCTACAAAATAATACAAAAATGTTTTTTTAGTCAAATACCCTATTATAACAAAATATACTGGGTATAAATATACTAGGTATCTCATATGTTAGAGGCCGCCTGGGTAGGCACCACCGCAATGTCTATTTCTCCAACAAACAGCAGTGTAAATGCACTGTTGTAACTAGAGTACTGGACATAATGAGACTTAACATCTGCCTCCGTGGCGCAGTTGGTTAGATGCCGGCTGTGAAACGAGAGGCCGCGGGTTCGATCCCCGCAACGAAACAAATATTTGTGTGATCCACAGGTATTTGTTTCGGGTCTGGGTGTTTGTGAGACCGAAAAAGTATCTCGTAGATTTTGATACCCGCGACACAAGACTCGATCTTAGTGTGGGGTCAGGACTATGTATGTGACTTCTATTAAGCCCCATTTATACGAGGAGAAATTCTCGCCTCGAAGAAACGATTATCGTAAGGATAAAAGTTGCATCGTGTAGGCATTGTCAGTGCCCCTAGCCGGAACATTTTGAAGTATCGTATAGTATTACTCGTATAGTATCGTAAACGTTTCCCGCTGTCAAATTTTAGTTCCAAATTCGCTCACAATGGCGCTGTTTAAATTCCCATACAAAATTTTACTCTTACTATTCTATTACGATACTAGAAAATGTTCCGGCTAGGGGCACAGAACACGATAATCTATGGTTATGTCATGCGATAATTGCACACGATTTTCGCCGCGAGAAAAACTGTGAATGACTTCGTGTTGTTTCTAGGTTCGCGTTCACGGCGTTGTCGAGTGAGGCGCAAAGAGGAAGGGAGTGGAGGTTATGGGTGACCACGCTATGCGCTAGTGCTTGCAGGTACAGACACCGTTAATAATAACTATAGGCACAAGAATCTAGCTCTTTGACGAAATTCTTTGAATTGTATCGTTTTTCTTATAAATTTTTATTTTGTAGTACAAAACTGCATATTTTTTGTTGATTAGTTTTATTTTATTAGAGTAATTGTGTTGAGCTGTTTCTGTTTTATTTTTCTATGATTTTTTTTTTACTGATATTTTTACATGTGTTTTCGGAGTCATGTGTGTATTGATAGTCAATCTCCACGCACTATAAAAGCGAAGGAAAACATCGCGAGGAAACCTTCATACCTTAGCAATTTGTAATAATTTCTATGGTATGTAAAGTCCGCCAACCCGCACTAGGCCAGCGTGGTGGACTATATGGCCTAACCACTCTCAATCGTGGTCTCGATTGTAGAGGAGACTCGTGCCCTGCACAAGACGTGTATAGCCTGATACTTCGAAAAAATAACGGAAAGTTGATTTATTAAAAATATTTAAAAGATTGCTCTCCAGAGAATAATATTTAAAGGTTTTTAATTATGTATATTTCATTGATCCGATTGCTTACAACATCACTATTTACGAGCTCCTATAATCAAAATTCGGGCTCATAATTAATATTTCTGCCACCATTTTTAACTTTTGGCATTGACAATATATCTACTTTATAAAATATCGAAACTCATATTAAACACATGGCCAAGTTTGTAGAACAATTGATGGTGACAACTTACCACCAGCTCACATGCATCCTCAGATGGCGTGGAGCAGCCGGTGTATGGCGGATCCTGACTCCTCAGCCCTCGCTACCACCAGCCGCGCTACAAGCGGCGGCAAGGTGTCTGCACCAACCTTACGATTACTACAGGGTATGTAGATAAATAGTAGATATACAGGGTTAGCTATAAAGGATATATTAAGCCGAAAAGGGTAGTCATCATAATGAACAACTTTTGCTATGGGACCAATACTGAAATCGAGAAAAAAATCCATATATAAGTCAATGTTTACGCGAATGTTACACATTAAAATAAAACTAATTTTTACGGATTTAATTGCGATTTGGTATAATGAAATTAACTTTTTAATTCAATAATTGGAAATTAAAGGTAGTTAAATTGTAACAGACACTGAGCGGATGACTAATACCTCACTCCGTCCCGTGACCACGAAAGCTGTAAAGCAATCGAAACGTCGGGAAGTTAAAAATGTAAATATTAAACCAAATCGCGATAAAATCCGTAAAAAAAATATTTTAATCCATACAAAAATTCATCGTTTGAATTTGCAAAATGTATGGAACAGCCGATTTTTTCCTTCGTCTTCGGTTGCATTCTGCATACACCCGGTATAATTATGATTATTTATTTCCAGTTCCGAGACCTCTTCGGTGAGTACCGAGGAGCGTCTTCAGCATTGGACACAATAGCTCTCAACGCAGCCTGGGTGATGAGGGCAGACGCAGACCTGCTCCGATACTTCAACTCCATCAACCAGTAAAGACTTGGCGAGGGTAGGTCTTACATTATACAGGCTATATACATCCCACTGCACACGTGACTCCTCTTCATTTTTTTTAAATACAAGCGAAATGCAGGAAAAGGGAAGATGCCAATCCAAAAGCGACAAAGATTCAAAATAATATGTAAGCTTAATTGATTTTAAAAGGGTTATAAAACAGTAATAGTCTATCTAAAGCCCACTAGACACCAAAGCCGCCGACCCGGTCTATGTCGGCAACTTTTTGGTGGTGGGCTAGTTGGCGACTTCACTCATTGCAACTCGGAAAACTTTATTGACAACATGTCAGCGACTCGAAACGAGGACGTAGAAAGAACATTTTTATGACGTTGTTGTGTCGCCGCAACTGAGCGCTTGCGTCGCCAACATGTCGGCGGGCCGCACGAGCGGTTTGTTGCCGACATGATTGTTTTCTTATAGGCGGCTGGGTTGTGTCGCGGGTTGTCGCCCGGACGACGGCTTTGCTGTGTAGTGCGCTTAACAAGGTTCAGAAGAGATGGACAATTTTATTTGATTTTATCTTGTTTGTGCACCTTTTGTGTCTTGAAAAAATTATATATTGATTTTTGTGGACAGCTAAACGGTCAGTACATATGAGTTTTCCATCGCACGGGGAATTATCTTCATCTGTTCTTTTCGTCATATATTGTAATGTAATAAAGACCTACCCGTGGTTAATTTAGCACAAATAATAAAAAAATAAAAACGTATGGTAGAAATAAATGTCTGTATATGGCAACATTTTGTAAAACTGTCACTTGATGTATTTTTTTTAAATCGAGTATTACGTTTCGTTATCATTTTATTAGTAAACTTTGTTTCTTTATTTTAGTGATAATTCATAAAATAGTTATTAATTTAACGCTATTTCGGCTACATTCTCGATTCTAGTCATTTTACGTCCAAAGAAAATATTGTTTTGAATAGATTTGTCGGGAGAAAATGTTTTAAAATATCAATTTGTAATAATTTAAGATATTTATGTTCGTTGACTATCCATGGACAGTTTTTGTGGGGCCTAACTGTTCTTATATATGTTTGTCAGTCTGTTTATAGCCTTGTAGCTTATTCAGTATTACACACATTTATGTTTTACATATACTTTATAGCTTTTGCCCGCAACTTCGTCTGCGTGTTTAAAATAATGTAGACGTTATATCGCTAAAACTGTTCCCTTGTAACCTTTACATAAACTTTTAACAAAATTCAACGTGCAAAATTTATATTTCATCAGTTATCGATTCAGAGACCAATCGGATCAATATATAAACGCCCTTATTCATATACAGTTTAAAACCTATTTTAGGTATCGAATGTTTGTTTTCTCGCTCAAACTGAATTGAAAAGTCGTTCGAAAGGGACAAAAGTTAAATTTTCACACGAATAACTTCGGTAGTTTTGATTGCTATACAAACTTTCAACCCTTATTTTTACTCCTTTAGGGTTAAATTTAAGTAAACAGAGTACGCACTTATTTTTGGTCTTAGATGAGTAATTATAGTGTCAAGTTTGAAACCTGCAACTTCAACGATTGCGGTTTTCCATACAAAATAATTTTAACCTTTTCATCCCCCTTAGGGGTTGAATTTCCAAAAATCCTTTCTTAGTGCTACCCTACGTCATAAAAGAAATCCCTGTGTAAAATTTCAAGTTCCTAGCTTCAGTAGTTTCGGCTGTGCGTTGATCCGGCAGTTCGGTTCTACAAAACTTCAACCCTTATTTTCCCTTGAGGGTAAATTTTAGATAAACAAAATATGCAGTTATTTTTGTCTTACAATGAATAACTTAAGTGCCAATTTTGACAATTGTAACTTTAACGGTTCAAATTTCCCTATATCAGTTATTAACCCTTTACACCTCTTTAGGGGATGAATATCCAAAAATCCATCCTTAGTGCTACCCTACGTCACAATAAGAAATCTTGTGTAAATTTTCAAGTTTCTAGCTTTGGTAGTTTTGCCTGCGCGTTGATCCGGCAGTTCGGTTTTACAATACTTCAACCCTTATTTTCACCCCTTTAGGGTTAATTATGAGAAAAGAGAGTATGCAGTTGTTGTTGTTTCTAGATGAGTAACTAAAAAGTAAAGTTTGATATCTGCAACTTCAACGGTTTCGGTTTTCCATACACCAGTATTTTATCCTTTTCAGCTCCTTAGGGATGGAATTTCCAAAAATCCTTCCTTAGTGCTACCCTACGTCACAATAGGAACCCCTATGTAAAATTTCACGTTTCTAGCTCCAGTAGTTTCGGCTGTGCGTTGATCGGGTAGGAAGGAAATCACCCAGTTTCTAAACATTTCAACCCTTATTTTAACCCCTTTAATGTTAATTTTTAGACAAATTGAGTATGCAATTAATTTTGTTTTTAAATGATTTATTGAACTGCCAAGTTTGACAATTGTAACTTTAACGGTTTAGATTTTCCATACAACAGTTTTTAACCCATTTCACCCCCTTAGGGGTAGAATTTTCCAAAATCCCTTCTTAGTGCTACCCTACGTCACAATAGGAATCCCTATGCAAAATTTCAAGTTCCTAGCTCCAGTAGTTTCGGCTGTGCGTTGATCGGGTAGGAAGGAAATCACCCAGTTTGTAAACATTTCAACCCTTGTTTTAACCCTTTTAATGTTAATTTTTAGACAAATTGAGTATGCAATTAATTTTGTTTTTAAATGATTTATTGAACTGCCAAGTTTGACAATTGTAACTTTAACAGTTTAGATTTTCCATACAACAGTTTTTAACCCTTTTCACCCCCTTAGGGGTAGAATTTTCCAAAATCCCTTCTTAGTGCTACCCTACGTCACAATAGGAATCCCTGTGCAAAATTTAAAGTTCCTAGCTCCAGCAGTTTCGGCTGTGCGTTGATAGGTCAGTCAGTCAGTCAGTCAGTCAGTCAATCAGGTTCCTCTTTTATATATATAGATTAATGTACCTATGAGAAATAGTTCTTTTTTCAACTTCATAGAACTTTTTTCTTACGAAATAAACTACAAAGTTGCAGGCATTTGCGAAACAGTCTATGTTACTCGTAATAAACGTTTAACCAAAAAATATAATGTCAAGTCCTTACTGCGTAATTTGACGATAGAGGACAAACCAACAAACATACATTCGATTATTATTATAACGAAGACATGTTAGGTTCCACAAGAAATGTCTTTATATAAACGCTTAACGAAATAGCTGGTTCTACTTTTCGCCTAAATATGTTAGTGAAAATCAACTTAAATCATCATTTCCAGTTCAAATGTGTATTCGATGGTTAGGTTACCATCTGACATCATTCAACTTAAAATTAATTCTCTTTTACCATTATTAGTTTTCGATCTCGTTTTCGAATCTTTCAAAATGAAATTCTGTATGTAAAAGAATCTTGATACTTGAAGTTTTACCTTAAGGCTTTAAAACCTTGATTTGATTTTACGGTCGGGATATTTTTATAATACCTAGCCCAAATCATTCTGTAACAAACACAAACATCATAATTTTTTTTGAGAGCCTCCATGGCGCAGTTGGTTAGACGCCGGCGGTAAAACGAGTTGCCGTGGGTTCGATCCCCGCACCGAAACATCTACAGGTATTTGGTCTGGGTCTTTGTGAGACCGAAAAGTCTTTCGTAGCTTCTGATACCCACAATACAAGACTCAATATTAGTGTGGGGTCAGGACTATGTATGTGACTGTTGGGTGTATTTTTTTAATTATGACACTACATAAGCGTGCCATATGAAGATAGAGTTGGTTTTTACTAACATACGCCTCGTAACTTCCTAAAATATAAATATCTTTAGTTGCATAGAAAGATATAAAAAGGATATTCTCAAAATATATTACTACTCCAGCGACTGTGACGTTTAGTCGAGGTTATGACGTCACGTTACAGCTTGGGAATGTCCAGCCTATATAATATAAATGTATTTCACAGTTAAGTATCGCACTATGGATAGTTTAATGTTTACAGTATTTATACGGAGTGTAAATGAAAAACAATTTTAAATTATAACTTATCATAACTATCTTCTACTGGATTTGTATTTCTCTAAAAGCAGATACTGACTACGATTGACAGCTTCTCTTAAACATCACCATTTTGCAATTATCGTTTCGTCTATTTTGAGCGCATTGTACAACAACGAAAATGTGTTAAAGTGTAAAAACAAAACCACCCCGTAACGATGCACATTGCGTACAAGTGCGTCGCATTTGGAAATCAGTTTTTTTCACTTTTGGTTTGGTTAGCATAGTTTAGTTTATCAGTTAGTTATCTTTCTGAGTATTGATATAGTTAAATATCGAGTATTTGAACTATGGTGGTTTTGAACATAAAAAGTAATTGGATTTGTTCACACTCCGTATAAATATGATATAAAATATTTATTGCATGATTAGAGGTTTATTTTGCAATACAAATATAAATTTTAGGATACATAATTATTATATTATGTGATGTTAATAATAAACTTTCAAGTAAGCCCAAGCTATGAACTATGAAATGTAGTGCTAGTGACAAGTGTTTGGCAAAATATTGGCACAGATTAAGTCTTGTGGGACCGAAGTTATGAGTACTATATTACTTCTTGAACTTTACTAATGGCTTTGTACAATAAAACCAAATTAAATACACCCCTTCTATACCATCGAGATATTGTCCATGATATATTTTTACTTCCGTGTTCTAAAAATATGGTATTTAATATGGTTTTACTTTCCAATAAATTATTAACACCACATAAAAATATATATAAGTATTATCAAATGTAAAAATACGTAAAAGCTTTTGATAAAAAGCGTTTTTCAATACATTTGCCAAATGTGATATGTTTTTTTTTTTCGTAATATGTCCCTATTCTTAGATGTTTCCACATACGTAATGCCTTGATTAATATTGCCTTTTGTAGGAAAAAAGCATATTATATTGAATGGGTAACTATACTATCCCTAAGTGTAAAATCCGTCATACTAACAAACACATATATTGAATTCCAAGATCTGTTCGAGACATCTGGTTTCGGATAGGCCGGCTCTTACCAGACCAGATATTTTTTTGACACTTCTAACTGTAATGTAACATAGTAATCAGATGTTTTCCTCGATTATATTGGACTATCCACAGAAAAGAGACAATTATTTCTCGGTTTTTAACACAATTATCTTTTTATTCTTCTGTTTTTTAATATATAATTATATATAATAATTATCAAATAAATGTATAATTTTAAGACATTTTGAAAAAAACACATCACATACGGCAAATGCATTTAATGTGATTTTCATATTATATATAGAGAAAATCACAATTTCTAACATATACAAATCTCTAAGGACTTTTGTAACCGATGCCTCTAGTGTATATAGTTTTATATAATATATACAATACGTTCGTAATTTTGTACGTAGTGTGTCTTGGATGCCTGTGGAAATTCTAATAATATATGTATTTCTATAACGCTATGCTCCATCTGCATTTCCCTAACGTTTTATTATACTATATCAGTCTGTATCCCATGCTGGGCACGGGACTCCTCTACAACCGAAGTTCCATTGAGAGAGGTTAGTCCACCACGCTGGCCTAGTCGGATTGGCGGACTACACATATAGAAAATCTACTTAAAATCTCTATGGTATGTAAGTTTCCTCGCGATGTTTTACTATAATACAATTAAAACCCCTTTGATGTGTTGCAAAACCGCCACCCGAGTTATAAACATGTTACATTGCATTATCTTCACCTTCATCATTATCATCAGACCTTCTGCGTCCATTACTGGACATAGGCCTCTCCTATAGCACGCCACTGGGCTCGATCTTCAGCCCATCGTTTCCAACCGCTAATAGTCATCCTACGAATATCGTCGCTCCACTTGGAGAGTGTCCTACACTACATTTGCCGAGGCCTGGTCTCCACTTAAGAACACGTCTACCCCAACAGCTGCATTATTTTAATTCTTCATAAATGTTATCATTTACGTATTGTAATAATATCGTAAATTGAAACGTTAGGATGCAAGTGGAGTAATAGCATAAAACTCATTAAATTACTCCTTCGAAGACATAGTAGTGGCGAAATATAAACATTGTGCTTTTCTCATATTATGTGGTTTAATACTGGAGTAGACATTGCCATCAAAATCAATGAAGCAAGAGGGATATTATTATCCGTAAGAGTAATAAAGACAGAAACATAATGGCGGTACTGTACGACACTTTTTGTTACCAATATTTTGTGAAGGATGTCGCCTCTAGTATAGTTTACTTCTTGCGCTATAAACTCTGCAAGAGATAATATTTCGCATTCCAATAACATACATGATCTTGCTATGTACTTCTTGGGTTACATACCATTCATCTTAAGGTATGTTTAAACTTTAAACAATTCAGATATTAGGAGAAACGAAAGGCATGAACATATCTGACATTAAAAGTCATACATTAAATTAAGGCTTTGTATATCCAAGTCATTTAACCTATATAAATTAAATTATGTAATCATTGTAAAATCTCATATCAGCCTTTACTTTGTAAGCAAGAAAAAGCCATAATTTTGTGATAATTATTTATTTAAGTAACAATTGCCGTCGCTATTTTTTTTCACTTATAATTCACAGAATATCAAGAAACTTATAATTTAAAGTATCAAAACCAGTTGCGCGTTACAACTCTCCGGTGTGACCACAACAAAAAAATGCTACCATTTTGGTAGAATTTTTGTGTTTTATGTATCCAAAAATATAACAACGAATATTTATGGATTTGTGTCTAATAATTAAAAACAATTTACAATTGCGTAATTCAAATGTATGAATTATGAATACATATTTTAGAAGAATTATTTGTAACATTTTCAGTACAATGTACTCTCCGAACATTTTTTATGAACTAAATTATTTTTGCAAATCAATTGAGTTACGCCTAACCTGCGTTTATGGGATGAAAGAATATGTCTGTCTAATAAACTTTTGTATGAATGATCGAGTGGTCTTATATTAGAAATAAGTAATATAATGTAAAGATTTTATATCTGGCTTTTGTATTAAATATTTCCGATGTATTTGGTGTTTTATTATCATTCCTCTTATTAAATAAGGAAGCTATTCGTACATAAGTGATCCTCTATTAATAAAGTAGGTAATTCACGAAATTTATAAAATATGAAAGACAATTGCATGGTCATCATCATCATCAGCCCGTTGCAGTCCACTGCTGGACATAGGCCTCTGCCAAGGTAGGCCACAGAGCCCGGTCTGCTGCTTTACGCATCCAGTCGCTGCCGGCCCTTTTATGCAAGTCGTCCCGCATGGTCATACTATCTATTAATAATAGTTACTTAATTGTATTAAGTAGGGTCAGCCGTTAATATGGACTGTAGTTCGTGAGGTCCTGGGTTCGAATCCCAGATCGCGCAATTCACTTCATAATTAGGACGGATATTATTTTGACTAACTATAGGACTATCTACCTACAAAAAACAGTAACATATACGGCCTTATCCATAGACAGACTTCAAACCTACTTTAGTTATCGAATGTTTTGTCTTGTTTGCTAATTCTAACTTGTTCGAAAGGACCAAAACATTCGATAACGAATAGGTTTTAAATCTGTCTATGAAAAAGACCGATAAATTATAGATATATCAGCCCATATAATTAAATCTATGGAAATCTTTGGTACGCGCCAGTCTTCAGCAATCGGTTTTATGTGAAGAAAAATTTTATTTCACTTTACCACGCTTGCCTAACCACTTAACTTCACATACCTTGGATATTTCGCAGTAAAAAATATTTACCATAAAATCAATATCTAGATTTCAATTACGGAAAGCTATTAATTCTGCCATGTCGACTTTACATTACAAATTTGAAATTTACTGCTCAGTAATTCCATTGTACGCTGATTTCATTAAAAAACTTTTCAATTTAAAATGGATTCGTGTCGGTTTATATGTACTCACAAGTAACAATGCATTTTAATTTACATTGTATATGTTTTTTGAGTATTGGTAAGTGTAACTAATTTTTGCAATATAGATAATAATACAGCTCAATATAATAATGACTGCATCGGTGGCGTAGTTGTATTACGGTACGGTTACAAAGCTGAGGTCTCGGGTTCGAATCCCGGGTCGGGCAAAGTGACATCGGATTTTTCTATTCATTATCAGCTCGGAGTCAGGAATTTGTGCCCGATATGGCGATAGGCTCGCCCCCTATCACATCATGGGTCGGAACATGCAAGGTGAAATGTGGGTGTCCTAGAGGCACCTCAGCCTACCCCTTTGGGGATAAAGGTGTCAGTTTGTGTGTGTGTGTTAATATAAGTAAAAATCCCATTGCAATGAGTCTCCACTCCAATCAAGAGTTTGATTGGAAAAGCCTCAAGCCTCAGTCCACAACGCTGGCTTAGTGCGGGTTGCCGGACTTCATATATGTTTGAAAAGCTTGTTAAATTCCTATGGTATGCAGGCTTCCTCACGATGTTTCCCTTCACCGTTCAAGTGCGTGGTAGTTGACTAACAGTACACACAACTCGCGTATAGTCAAAGGTGTGCGCTGTGGTTTGAACCCGCGTCTACCGTGTCACCAGTCGGTCTATTATCCATGTACTACCACGCATATAATTACATAAACTCACGCCTTTTTCTCGGAAGGGGCAGGAAGAGGTTCACCTTGTAGCAAGGATACCCATGTTTCGCCCTGTATTTTCCGTCCCAAGATGTGAAAGGATCGAGCACATATCGGGCACAAATTCCTGACTCCGGGCTGATAATGAATAGAAAAATCCAATATCACTTTGTCTGACCTGAAATTCGTACCTGAGACCTCAGTTTTGCCATCATACCGTGGTCCAACTGTGCCACCCAGGCAGGCATATGAGACAATATTACCTAATTACATGATAAAACTCATTCCTGACCTCGCACTAAGATCGAGTCTTGTGTCGAGTATTAGAAGCGAGAGAATTTTCGATCTCTCGAAAACCAGACTCGAAACGAATACTTATGGATTACACAAATATTTCTAGAGCAATTATGTACACCAAAACGCGTATACGATAGTTAAAATGTAACAAATATAGCGCATCTATCACATATTAGGTCCTGAGAAATTATATAGCTCTCTCTCTCGTAGCTTCTGATACCCACGACACAAGACTCGATCTTAGTGTGGGGTCAGGACAATGTATGTGACTGTTGGATGTATTTATTTATTTTATTTTATATAGATTATTTTATTTACACTTCAATTCATTGCGTGAGTTGCAACAATGAATTTGTTAAGGGCATTACCTTGGCCATCGGACTATTGGTAATTTCTCAAATTTACGTGTATATACTTCGTTTGGTTTAACCATCAAGAAAAGCATATGGAAACCTGCATTATATTGAATACTGACTACTGCCATCTCAACTCACTCCGTAATTACTAAAATCACGGGTTAAAATACTTTGGTAGCTTTTCCGAGTGGTTTCCAGTCTAGAAATTGATTAAAATTCCTTTCTCTTTCAGTGATCGAAATAAACACACTTAAAGTATACTTAATAAGCACAAACGATGACACGCAACTGAACTTACTATCTGAGAATATTAAACAGCTGTTACATCTGAACAGCCCTCGAGACGACTTAAGATCCGATTACGAGTCCAACAGAGATTTCGAAAGAAACATATGCAACAGGCATTTTGGGAGCATCTTCGGAACTAAAACACAGAAGTTACTATGCCTTGAAAATTACTACGAAGACCAGATGGCAAAAGATGAGATATACAAAAGAAAAAGGAAACAGAGAAAGGAATCGAGAGTTAGAAAGCCTTTTTTAGATTTAACCAGAGGCCTCGCCATTAAGACTTTTTCTTCAGACTACTTGGATGTCAAAGATTTTGCTCGAAGCATGGATGCTGACGAGTTCTCAAATGATTATCTAGATGTAGGGGACTTAGCTAGAGATGATGACGTAGACTCTAGACGCTCCCTCGCCTATGAAACTAAACCTAACAAAAACCCAAAAGACGCAAAATTCAAAGCTGATTCCGACAGTGATTCCGAATCTTCAGAAGAAGAAAGCGATGAAAAAAAGAGATTTCAAGTTGTGGAAAGCAAGCCTGATAGTGATAGTGAAAGCGAGGATTCAGACAGTTCCGAGGAGAAATATAGTCGACAGAAGAAAAAGGAACCTAATTATATTTACTCTCAAGGGCGGAATAGGCATGTTAAAGGATTAGATGGCAGAAAGAGGCTGCAACACTTCTTACCAAAGAGATATCATTGGGAGGAAGATGATATTCAAAAGTTGGGGTACTACTGGTTCGACGGGCCTAGAGGAAAGTACGGAGATGCTAGAGCAATTTATGAAAAATAAAAATGTTGTTTGTATTTTATTTTCTAGTGTAGTGGTTCCACAGAATTTTGACCTTAATACATTATATTTTTAAAATCCCTATAGTCGAACTAATTGTTCTGGTTCGCAAAAAAATGTGTTCTGTCGTCGTTAAATCTACATTACGGAGTCCCATGGGGGTAGGCAGAGACTTTCCTATATAGTGTATTATCTATGGCAGAGACTGTCGATTGCCAATGGCTACGATCCATACCTCTTTCGCTTCATCAACTGTCATTAATATCTTATACAAACTCGTCGGCTTACAGGATCTCGTATTTTGCCTTTCCTCAACAAGTCTTGTATTTGGTTTCTATAGAACCGTCTGGGACGTCCTTGACAGACTCCACCGCCCATTTTCGCATCATAAAATTCTAGTCAGTCTCCTTGCATCCATGCTTTCAATATGTCTTAAACCTGCGGCGGTTATCACTTAGCATCAGGTGAACCAGATGTTAGTTTGCTCTCTATAATATAAAAAACATCTCCCTCCCCCTTAACCCTGCTAATCTTTAAGATTTCAAAGTAGTATTCATATGAAAATACCACAGCAACAAGTAGATTCCAATAGTATTTTGGTACAATAAAATACTGGACTTGGACTGCCTCGGTGGCGTAGTTGTATTACGGTACGGTTACAAAGCTGAGGTCTCGGGTTCGAGTCCCGGGTCGGGCAAGGTGATATTGGATTTTTCTATTCATTATCCGCCCGGAGTCAGGAATTTGTGCCAGATATGGCGATAGGCTCGCCTCCTATCACATCGTGGGACGGAACATACAAGGCGAAATGTGGGTGTTCTGGTGGCACCTCTGCCTACCCCTTCGGGGATAAAGGCGTGAGTTTATGTATGTATGTATAAAATACGTGAAGACAACCTACATTCTTCCACAAGCCACCACATATCCTTCAGGGTATATATAAATTACAAAACACTGAATTAAAACAAATTAATTATTTTAAATTTATTTCTATTACAACAAAAATAATAATCAATATTTGCATATAATATTCACAATAATAATATTGGAGGTACAAAATTGTATCTTCGCCAATTTCTATGAGTTTCGTGACGACCATGACCCATAGACACCCATAGACTACGCATTAGTGTCTATTGTCTATTCTATTGAAACAGAGACAAATCACGAGATAATAGCCGCATTTTCGTTCCATCTCACTCTCGCGCTTTTTCAATTGACAGCTGACTGAGCAGTCAATGTGTCTATGGCATCATCTCATAGAAAGAGGTTATAATAGTGTTGCCAAATCAAAAAAATATTTTTCTACTATTTATACATTTTTCTTTATAACCATGGTACAATCAATTTCAGTGTGTTAAGCGAGATTTTCTTAAAATTTCGAGCTCTATTAAAAATATACTAGATTTTGTATTGTGATCAGACTTCGAACAAGATTTATATACGGCATATTTTCTTGCGATATATCTAATTTTTTATTTTTTTTAAGCTTTGAATATTTTTTCCCTTCCCTTATCCCAATATTGGGTGGTTACAACATTTTTGTATAAGTTTAAAGTAATAATATATTTATTTAGAACAACAAGTTTACAGCAATTCCACTGCGCTGGTCACCCCGAGACATTACTTTAATCTTTTAATGCTTTACTGGCTACAATGTAGTCAAATTAGAACTAATAAAATTGACTACAATAACTTTTAATCCCAAACATTGATAGGGAAAAAATAAAGAGGTAAAGATTGCTTCCTTCATAACCTCAAAATTATTTTGCAATTTAATATGACGTCACTATTGTGTGTTTTCATTGTATTCCAATCTGATTACAATACAAAACGGATTCTCTTTACACTAATATCGAATATAATTACGAAGCACAATTTAGGCTATGCTCTCTAAAAATAATATTTAATGAACACCAAAAATAATATACAAACGTTTTCGACCGGTTCGATTCCAGTTACAATTTTATTATATGAATAACTCGATAAACGTAATGTATTCGTGAATAGTTCTTTGTATTTAAACCTATGATAAATAGAAATATACTGCACTTGTGGCTATAGTTATGTTTATTATAGTACAATTCAAACATATACCGTAAATTATTATTATTTTATAAATAAATAAATACACCCAACAGTCACATGCATAGTCCTGACCCCACACTAAGATCGAATCTTGTGTCGTGGGTATCGGAAACTACGAGAGACTTTTCGGTCTCACAAACACCCAGACCCGAAACAAATACCAATGGATCACACAAATATTTGTTCCGTTGCGGGGATCGAACCGGCGGCCTCCCGTTTCACAGGCGGCGTCTAACCAACTGCGCCATGGAGACCGTCAAATTAATTAATGGGTTTTAAATGAAACCATTATAGGCAATAACCACTCTAAATTCTGTTAATGTCTAAATTCTATTGTCATAAGCTCAAAAAAGGAAGCTGTAATTACTATATAATTTCATTTTATTAAGAAAAATTTACTTCAAAGTTCCCTCACGAAAATTCCTACACATTTTGCTATTAATAAACATTCGAGCCAGGCAGATACAAGCATCCTACATACAATAAAATTGTAAGTGAAATCAACTGTCAATACATAAATAAACAAAACATTAACACGGATAGCCGAGGCAAGTTATAGCACTCATCTTTGATACAATAGCAATTTAAATATAATACTTTCTGACATCATATTCATTTTGATATTGATAAAACATTGTAAAAAACAGAAATGAATACACCCAACAGTCACATACATATACTCTTAAATGGAATCCGAGATCAAAAATGTAAACAGAAGGGTTACCACTACAATAAAATTAATTGCCATGGTAGTTTGTCGACAACCGTTAAAATGATAGGTTAGAATTATTCTCACCTGTTATATAAGTATAAAAGATAGCAGAATGAAAATTCTTTGGTATAATATTTACATAAAATACAATTTCAAAATTTTTTTAAATGATGAGTTAAAAATGGTACGAAATCATGTTATGCTGCTGGCAATAAGCAGAAATTCGTAACATTTGGCTCACCGAAATAAAACTGTTATATTTAGCCTCTCTAATTACGAAAAATATTTGTTATGAAGAAAACATGATTAATGAAGAAGGTTTACAAGAAGTGACACCGCGGTGGTGGAATGGATATGTTAAACATGTAATAAAGGAAGAAAAACGTGCAAATTAGACCACCTGGTTGATATAGTGCCAGATCAATTTATAATAAATGTTACTGACTCTGACATCAACGATATCGTCTCATTCAAGTGATATTGAAGGAAAAGTTTACAGTTCACAAGGAACTGATAAGTGTGTGATTCATAAAATACTTTTTTAATAACAAACTAAATATATTTCGTTTTTGTTGGTGCTTTTCATTTTTACCATGTTAATCTAAAGGAAATTCTAAAACACAATACTCGCAACATTTGAATTTTTATTAGAAAATGTTTCCTAGCCCTGAAATGTCACTTTCACATTGACATTTGTTTGTTTACATTTTTGATCTCGGATTCGATTTCAGAGTATAGCACTGACGTCATGCTAACAGTCTTGCATATCAGAAACTACTAGACCTATCCTTTTTTTTTAAATCTCGTTGTGGGGATCGAACCCGCGGTCTCGGGTTTCAGGCTCAAACCAACTGCGCCACGGAGGCTGTCACATTTTATAAATAGTTTCAGCATGGTAGTATTTAAAAGCCTCAGCCCTATTATTCAATAAGCTTTAATATAAGTAGTTGAATCGTAACAATTTTAATAATAATTTCTACGGTATGTAAAGTCCGCCAACCCGCACTAGGCCAGCGTGGTGGACCGTACCAACCCCTCTCAATCGTACTCTCGATTGTAGAGGAGGCCCGTGCCCTGCAGTGGGACGTATATGGGTTTGATACAGATACAGACTCAAGTTGTATCAATGATGAGTGCTTACAATAAATGTTATATTACAGAACTGATGTATGATGATTTTGGTCATATTTATCTTGGTTGAAAAATTGAATTGTTCTTGGTTAAATTGTAGATGCCGAAAAGGTTACATATAGAACAATATTATTAACATGTAACATACTGTATGGAGAAATGTTTTCAAATAAACATCGCTATAAAGAAATTTCATCATGAAAATTAAAAAAAAAAAACAAAATAAATAAAAAAGGGGATAGAGACAAGTCTTTTTTTTAATAGAGGTATCTAGCAAACATATTGCTGTTTTTTTGGGAAATATGACCAAAATCATCTCTTATCGAACACATGATTTCTATACAACTTAAATATATGTCTTCATAGTGACGGGCCCGTCGACAAATTAAAAGAATTTTAAAAAAACGCTATCTGCATATTATCATTATGAAGTACTGCAGTCATTTTTTAGAGTAATAATAATTATATTTTTATTTTGGGGTAGACCCATTTATTGTGAATGAAATAAATAAACGATTGAAATAATATAAATATATTATGTATTTCATAGTAAATTGTAATGGAGTTACGAGTGTAAGGAACATTAAAATTTAACCGACTTCAATAATAGTGCTTATGTGTTTTACCTGTAAGGTAACATAAGTGTCAATAATAAACATCACATAAAACTATAAACAATATACAATTATATAAATTTCACAAATTAGACACACAACAAAATCCTTATTTAATAAATATATTTAAAACAAATCTATCAACGGGCCCAATAATTTACACACTAATAAAAAAAAAAAATTTTGGTCGAAGTACGTTAATGTACCAAAAAAGTATAAATCAAATAACTGGCAACACTGACACCTTTCGAAATTCGAATACGGCTGTTAACGCTCCACAGTCTACAGTCTATGGTATGACAAAACATTTTAAATCTTTATCATAGAATTTAATTCAAATTCAATCCCGGCTTTATACCATACATATTTTGTCTATGGCCTTAATAGTCGCTTTTTACATAGACTAACAATTTAGGTTCTTTTTGTAAAGATTCATTGTATCCTACTTATTATTGCAAGCTATGAATTTAGTAAGAATTTTGTAAAAATTGAAATATTTTTTGCGTAATTAAAATTTATTTGGTAGAAATATGACAATAATTGTAACAAAAATCATAATTTTATATTAAACAGTATAGCCACTGGATATATTATAATAGATATATTATTATACATTATTTTTTCATTTATTTTGTTTCAAAATATTTTTATATATTGCTGTGACGCGTAATTGATCTTCAATATAGCATATAGTTAATTGCTAACAAAATATTTAAGGGGAACGCTCCCAAAAAGGAATATATATAAAAATTCAAAAATACCAACATAACTTGGTTTTTGGTACTATTCATTTGAAAATATTTGTTTTTTTTTGTGCATTTATGGCATAATAACTGTACTCAACCAATTTGTATTAATAAACCAACATTTGCTAGGGATTGATTGAAAGTTTTGATAAATATGTTATCGATTAAAATATTCGATGACAATTCATGTTTCTCTACCAATTGTTTTTTATTCGGAAGCGTCCTCCTTAAAATCTATTTTAATTAATATTAGCCCATTTTTAAATTGTTTACCTTTAATCGTTAACTTTACAATATTATTGCAATATGAAAAAAATCTTCATACAATTGAATATTAAGCGTGCTTTAACAAGTATTTTATTTATACCTAAATAAAAACCAAAATAAACTCAAAACAGCAATTTGAATATCACTTCCATCGCAAATTTACCTGTAGGATACAATCCACTGAGAAACCGTAGACAACACTCGGCAGAAACGTCAGTCTTTATGGTAGAAAATCCAATTCAACAAGGCTTGCAACACCAGCGCTAATACAAACCCTCCGAATAGATCCCACGAGTGGGACGCGTGGGGCACTCGGCCCACGTTTTGAGGCCTAAATGCCGTGGCAGCTCTTTGAGACTCGCTCATGGCCTCAACTGTTTTCGATAGACGTTCAATGGCGACAGTTTGTTCTCGTAAGGCCGTGTCGATTGCATATAAGCTCTGTTTTAGTGTTCTTCTGTAAAATAAATATTATGTAAATAGCAAGAAAATGTTTATTTTATACTTTTACTGTAGGCCAATTCACGTAATTAAATAAGTTCAGTTGCAGTGCAGTTGCAGTTAAGTTTCGATCAAAACAGCCCGTTTTGTATTCTCGTAATTTAGAATAACCGCTGTCAGATACGCTCGCGTCAAGTTCGCGTCACGCGATCGCTTTAGCGTATTCTACGGCTGCGCGTTTTATACATGCGTGATTCAGATCGCAACCTGATTGGTAAATTACCTATTCATTTGACGTCTCCAATGACAGTTTAGTCCGACCAACGTGCAGCACATGCGCAGTTTATGCATATCTTACGCGCAGCTAAACAATTACAAGAATACCATTTTGACGTACGTACGATTAAGACGTAAACCTAATTGAAACTGCATCGAAACTTGATCGGCGCGTCAATCAATTACGTGAATTAGCCTACTGGTTAGGTGGATTAGTAGTAATTTTGTCAAAAGCACAGAAAAAACATGTTCAAATGGAAAGGATGTGAGAGAAAATATTTCTCTTATAATACGTGATTGGGTAAAACTTATGTATTTTTCGCAAGCACAGGAAAAAAAATTACGAATATTAATGGTAATTTAAAAAAAAAGCTAAAAAAATACGCTTTTATAGAAAATCCACGTAAAAAATAGAAAATGAATTTTAATAAATTTGAATTAAAAATAGTGTAAGAAAAAAATATTTTATTGTAAAAAAGGACCGATGACAATGCATCATCGGTCCTTGATAAGAATGCCAAATTTCGATTTAATCCGACGTTTTGAAGGGGATCAAAATCATGTTCAAATATTCCGTTACATACTGTGTCTCCTGATTTAAACCAACTTGTAATTTTTGTAATAATCACTACATTGTAAACTGGTTTTGAAAAGAGCAACACTAGAGTTTCTTGCCCGTTCTTCTCTAGTGAAAACCGCTTTCCGAAGTGGGTGGGTAGTTCAAAAAATGACTCTCTATCTATCTATCTATATCAGCCCATATACGTCCCACTGCAGGGCACGGGCCTACTCTACAATCGAGAGAATCGATTGAGAGTGGTTAGGCCATATAGTCCACCACGCTGGCCTAGTGCGGGTTGGCGGACTTACATACCGTAGAAATTCTTTAAAATCGCTACGGTATGCAGGTTTCCTCACGATGTTTTCCTTCACCGTTATAGAGCGTGGTGATTGACTATCAATACACACATAACTCCGAAAAGTCAGAGGTGTGCCCTGGGATTTGAACCCGCGACCACCGTGAACCGTTACTGTTACCAACAGGCCACCACGCACTTGACATACTTGACACTTGACGCACAAAAAATGACTGAATCTAAACAATGTTGAACATTTTAATGGATTCAATAAATTATTTTCATTTCATTTCATAACATACAACGTCTGAAGCTAATAAAAAGCGCATAAATTTAAGAAATTTGAGAGCCTTTTTCCTGTAAGACATATTTACAATACTACATACGTGGAAGTCTTGGAGCGTCGCGCGAGTTCGTCCCTACTGTCGGAGTCGGATTGCCTGCGCATCTCGCGCTGGCTGCGGCGCAGGTCCGGCACGGGACGCGGCGACCCGCCCCGCCGCAGGGACTGGATCACGAAGTCCTGCTCGTGCTCGACTACCTCCTCCTGCTGCCAGGGACTGGGGGCGGAAACAACAAATGAATACACCCAACAGTCACACATAGTCCTGCCCTTTGCCCTCACACACTGCCCTTTCTCCTTCTCATAAATCCATCCAATGGTTGTCTGGTAGATTGCCTTAGTGCGATAAGACCGCCATTTGTACTTTGTTGTTTTGTTGTCACTATATACCTGTTGTTACATGTTGTGTACAATAAAGAATATAAATGAATAAATAGTCCTGAAAATCGACTTCAAACATTCCGTTACATACATACAGGTGAAGTTAATAAAATAAATAAATAAATACACTCAACAGTCAGACATAGTCCTGACCCCACACTAAGATAGAGTCTTGTGTTGTATCAGAAACTACGTGAGACTTTTCACAAACACCCAGACCCGAAACAAATACCTGTGGATCACACAAATACTTGTCTCGGTGCGGGGATCGAACCCGCGGCCTCATATTTCAAAGCCGTCTAACGTAGTAACTATAGTACGATTACAAAGCTGCGGTCTCGGGTTCGAATCCCGAATTAGGCAAAGTGATATTGGGTTTTTCTATTCATTATTAGCCTGAAGTCAGGAATTTGTGTCCGATATGACACTATCGTCATATCAGGCACAAATTCCTGACTCTGGACTCGCCCCCTGTCATATCGAGGGACGGAACATACAATGCGAAATGTGTGTGTTCTGGTGGCACGTCTGCCTACCGCTTCTGGGAAAAAGGCGTGAGTTTATGTATGTATGTATGTATACTTACTCAGTATTTATGTGATTGTATTTCCATCCTTGATCCACGATACCTGAAACATAACATTTTTTAATTATTTTTTTGTATTTTTGTGTGTTCATAATAATCTTCAAATATTTATCTTATTTATAAAGGTTATAATACTGTTGAATTAGTGTCTTCGTTCACTACTCATTTTCCATAACTCTTGTCAATTAATTATAATAAATAATTTAAATCAGTAATTTCAGTTTATTAAGATGTAGATAATAAGGCAAATTATAATCATTTCAATTGTAAATAAATATTACGATGTTTGACCGATACTTTTTAACAACAGTGAAACTGGACGGTAATCTATATAATATATGTTAGAGATTAAACAAGTTTGATCCACGCAGGATGAATGCCATACGCATTGATGTTACTTATTTTATTGGAATTGCAACACAGTCCGACATGATTGACGTCTTGTAAGTTATCGGTTGCCTATGGTAACGCTGAATAGTCTGTCAGTAGAGTCTGTGATCGGTTTAATAATATTTAATGGTTTCTATTGTAAATCTTGCCCGGAACAGCGCCAAACGTGCGCACTGACTGATTAATAAGAATCATCATGTCGGACGGCAACGACGGCCATATAAATCGCAATCTGTATGAATCTCCGACATATATATATATCTATAATATATATATGAAAGAGGAACCTGATTCACTGACTGACTGACCTATCAACGCACAGACGAAACTACTGGAGCTAGGAACTAGAAATTTTACACAGGGATTCCTATTGTGTCGTTGGGTAGCACTAAGAAGGGATTTTGGGAAATTCTACACCTAAGGGGGTGAAAAGGGTTAAAAACTGTTGTATGGAAAATCTAAACCATTAAAGTTAAAATTGTCAAACTATAATAAGTCATCAAGCAGTTTAATAAGTCATTCAAAAATCATTCCATATTTAATTTGTATAAAAATTAACATTAAAGGGGTTAAAATGTTTAGAAACTGGGTGATTTCCTTCCTACCTAGGAACTTGAAATTTTACGCAGGGGTTCTTATTGAGACGTAGGGTAGCATAAGGAACGATTTCTGCAAAATCAACCCCCAAGGGAGTGAAAAAGGGTGAAATACTGTTCTAAGCAAAATCAAAATTTGTAACACGCAGACGAAGTCGCGGGCAAAAGCTAGTAGCAGTATAATACGTACCTTCAGGCGCGACGGCATGCAGATCCCTGTGGAAGTATCTGGGCACCCAGGGAGCGACCAAATTCCTAGCTCTGGCCCTCTGCGCCTCTTCTATTATCGTCTTCTGCTCCGTGGCCGCCACCTGGAAACATTCTTTTTAATTATTAAGTCCGAATCCGACAAACGAGCGGACAGGACACGGGAAAAAAATAAGGAGGAGAAGAAGATTATATGAAACACTGTATACTTCTATTCTATCTCATTCTCTTGCAGGCTAAATCCTATTTATATGTTGTCACTTTTTCGTTTCATCGAATTTTCAAATCACAACGGCGTTAAATAAGTTTCAGTTCAATATTTGTAGCTTTACCTGATTAATAGTTTTTGGAGTCATGTGTGTATTGATAGTCAATCATCACGCACAATAACAGTGAAGGAAAACATCGTGAGGAAACCTGCATACCGCAGCGATTCGGACGAATTTCTATGTATAAAGTCCTCCAACTAGGCCAGCGTGGTGGAGTGTACTAACCCCTCTCAATCGTACTCTCGATTGTGGAGGAGGCCCGGGCCCTGCTGTGGGACGTATGTGGGTACAGACCTGGTCATCATTAAGTATAGCCTCGGAGACCTTGAGCCACAGTCTCTGTGATTCGTAATCCTTTTGGTCTTCAATCCTCATCAGATATCGCGGCATGCGCTGCTCTTTGAGAACCGCCACGTCTAGAAGACTGGTTTCTTCCTAAAATAAAAATATATTGATTATTTTTATTGAGAGTTTAAGTGAAATTAATTGAAAATATTTATTGAACCCATGAAATACATTATTTAGATTCAGTCACTTTTTTCCTCTACCACCCGGTTCACAAGGCTGTTTTCGCCAGAGAAGAACGGGCAAGAAACTCTAGCGTTGCTCTTTTAAAGCAAGTTTACAATACAGTATTTATACAGAGGTTGCAGCGCAGTTAAATTCAGAGCAGTTCATAGATAATTTACAATAATAATTAATAGTAATATTGGTCAAGTGATTTTGTACGGCTGAGTTAGGTAAGTAAAGTCGCCCAGACCGCGGAATCGGTACACTGTTCCACCAGACCAACGAATAATAAATAAATACACCCAACAGTCACATACATAGTCCTGACCCCACACTAAGATCGAGTCTTGTGTCGTGGGTATCAGAAACTACGAGAGACTTTTCGGTCTCACAAACACTCAGAACCGAAACAAATACCTGTGGATCACACAAATATTTGTTTCGGTGCGGGGATCGAACCCGTGGCCTCTCGTTTCACAGGCGGCGTCTAACCAACTGCGCCACGGAGGCTGTCGTATAAATAGTAATAAAAGTTTCAAAGCAATTAAAAGTTATCATTATAAGCAAGTCGAGCAGACCAGACTGCCTCGGTGGCGTAGTTGTATTACGGTACGGCTACAAAGCTGAGGTCTCAGGTTCGAGTCCCGAGTCGGGCAAAGTGGTATTGGATTTTTCTATTCATTATCAGCCCGGAGTCAGAAATTTGTGCCCGATATGGCGATGGGCTCGCCCCCTTTTACATCATGGGACGGAACATGCAAGGTGAAATGTGGGTGTCCTGGTGGCGCCTCTGCCTACCCTTTCGGGGATAAAGGCGTGAGTTTATGTATGTATGTATGTATGTATGTATGTATGTATGTATGTATGTATGTATGTATGTATGTATGTATGTATGTATGAGCAGACCAGTCCACACAAGCAGCACGCGTTCACGAGTATGACGCATGTGCCAGCCATCGGCGAGTGTCAGCGTCAGTGGAGTCGAGAATGATTTAGTACAATCTGGTCCATTACAATTTTTTAAATGCATCTAGGTGAAGCTGGGCGGATTCGCCAATATCGTTCAAATATTTTAGAAGTAGAGCCACGATGTTGTCAGTCATGACTCAGCATGAATGTGTCTCACAGCAGATCCACGTGACGCGACAGCTTTGCCGTCGCGTTTCCGCTGTTAGTTTGTATAAAAATATACCGGGTATATCAAGACTGCGACCGAAAACGAAGCCGGGTGGTAGTTTTAGTGGTTACAGACACAAAGCAAATAAAAAATTCGCAAAATAAGCGACAGATTTTTTTTTCAATTTGTTTTAAAACATTGTGTTTGGGTAGTAAAAACCTAACTATTGCAAAAATAGTAATTTAAACCTTTACGTACTATTGCGTGTTTTATAATAAAACAATGTACGGTATTATTTTAGAAAAAATATGTATTTATCACTCAAATACGACGATATGTAAAAAATATCAAAAAAAAATTGACGATTTTTTTTGTGAAAATTTTACTTGCATTGTGTTTGATATCACTAATACTACCACCTGGCTTCGTTTTCGGTCGCAGTTTTGATATACCCTTTATAAAAATATATATAAAAGTGCAACTATGTACTCACCCCAGTCTTCTTATCCTTGATATCTATCTTTCCGTCCCAATATCCGTCGACGGTGGCTATCGTATCCTTCCCCTTCTTTATCCGGCCAGATATCGCGTTCGTTTGGTCTGAGCTGCCGAGGAACGACTGAAAACAAATTATAATTAAATACGACCGCTCATGGACAGTAGCAAAACCAAACACCATGAATTACAAACCAATGCTTGGCATTCCACTACGCTCGCCATCCTGTGACATATGTTAAGTCTCATTATGTCCAGTTACTCTGGCTACAATGTCCTTCAAACCGGAACACAACAGTGCATTTATACTGCTGTTTGTTGGAGAAATAGACATTGCGGTGGTACCTACCCAGGCGGCCTCTCACATATGAGAGACCTGACATGATTTTGAAAAGAAAATTACTTGCATAGTCGTTTAGAAAAATAATAAAACTAAGTTACTGACTACAAAACTGTGTTAAAATTGGTCTTGTGTCATATCAGAAACTACGAGAGAGTTTTCAGTCTCACAAACACCCATACATACATACATACATAAACTCACGCCTTTATCCCCGAAGGGGTAGGCAGAGGCGCCACCAGGACACCCACATTTCGCCTTGTATGTACCGTCCCACGATGTGATAGGTGGCGAGCCTATCGCCATATCGGGCACAAATTCCTGACTCCGAACTGATAATGAATAGAAAAATCCAATATCACTTTGCCCGACCCGGGACTCGAACCCGAGACCTCAACTTTGTAACCGTACCGTAATACAACTACGCCACCGAGGCAGTCAAAAACACCCAATCCGAAACAAATACATCACACAATAGGAGAATGCCCGTTCATGGTATCGGTAAAAATATCGTTGACCCCGACACCGATACTGCTTAAAATTCATTACAGCATTTTTTATGGTTTGTCCTTAAACGTTTTCCTGTTTTATCCCGAGCGACAGATTTTTATAAAACAAAGTAATTATCATCACATTTAACGATACGTCAGCCATTACTACAAATGGAGCCAGAGGACTGGACTTGAAGTTCATTTCAAGACCTACCTAGACCTGTTTATTTTTATTGAAAATATATATATTTCCCTACACAAAAAAGTAGGTTTCATCGAGGGACAAAATTGGTATCGACGCCAATTTTCATGTTAAAATGGGCATTCTCCTTTATTCACATTGTTTCACAGCCGGCGTCTAACCAACCACAGAGACTGTCACACTGCCATTAACAGGCTAAAATGCAAATACCTACCCTCAGTTTAAATTCCACGTCTGCGTGGTATCCTGTGTCAGCACACATTATATGCACCTGGAAATGAACAAATCATTTTAATACACAATACTGGCAACATTTATCGATGATGCCGCGCTCCTATTGGTCATAGCGTGATGTTATATACTCTATAGCCTTCCCCGATAAAAGAGCTATACAACATTGAAATAATTTTTCAATTCGTACCAGTGATTTCTGAGATTATCGCGAACAAACATACTTTTAAGCTTCACACCAGGTGTATCCAAATTGCAAAATTAAACCAAGTTGTAGATTAAGGACTTGAGACAAAAAATAACTACAAATTACGCATTACGATGTATTTTGTAATTTTTTACCTATGATGTTTGAGTGGTATGTACATGGTTTTAGCTGAAATAATAATAAACACCCTATATTTTCAAAGACGGAATGGTACACAAGAGCTTAGAATATCGTCCCTTTTTGTGCGAAATTTTTATTTGCATTCTGGAGACTGTACCGCCCTCACACCAGTGGCACGCATTTTAATGAAACTGAGCATTGAAGCTCAGCGAATCTCCGGGAATGTCTAACTTGTATTTAACCCGCAACGAAATCAATCAAAAAGTAAAATTAATAGGAGTTGGAAATAAATTATTGTCCACTTTCCTCCCTAATAAAGCGAGTGACAAAACAATGAACTAAAGAGGCAAATAACCTCGCATAGAGACATTTACAGCCAGAGAAGCCAGTAAAGCACTACGGATCAGTCATTATTACATTTAAATATGACCTATTATGTAAGCTGACATAAATAAATAAAATAAATACACCCAACAGTCACATACATAGTTCTGACCCCACACTAAGATCGAGTCTTGTGTCGTGGGTATCAGAAGCTACGAGAGACTTTTCGGTCTCACAATATTGCTTATTTGTATTATTTGCATTGTCTGAAATCACGAATGCCGTCGCTTTTGATATCGGAAGCCACCCAGTATTAGTAAAAATAATATTACCTTCCCCCCCAGCTCCATGCTGAGCGTGCCAATAACGATCCCCTTGCAGTGGGCGTACGGCGCCGTGGTGACGTAAGTCTCACCCCATTGAAGCAGTTGCACCCTCGCGCATCCCTCCAAAATGGCGGATGTCGAGTTACCTGCAATAGAAAATATATATTCTTCTCAAAATATTCTTTCAGATGTTTTGGTCCATTAAAAATCACTTAGAACGCGGACTTGGCGTTAAAATCTCCTAATAGGGTATTTGACTATCATCGAATGTTTGTATTATTTTGTAGAGAAACACAAGTGCCATTACAACAAAACATTTTTCTGAAAGTAGCTTGTAACATGAGGCAAATATTGGTATTTTAAATGAAAGAGTGGGGACATCTTACCGTCTCTTTCACACCCGCACACTATAATGCATACTAAGATTAGTGACGTCACTAATTTTGTTTTGCATCCCTTTTCTTTTACCCCCACTACAAGATTTAAAACGTTTCTAACTTGTTTATTTCTGAACGGATTTACAAAATTCTTGGTTTGCTAGATTTTGGATATGGGTACTTTTTGATTAATACAATAAAAAAGAGTCAAATACCCTATTGAAAACCAATGCAAGAAAAATTATTACAAAAAAAAAAACTCAATTTTATTAGTGTAAAAAATGCGCGCTAACTTTAAACAACGCTCTGACGATAATAGTATAATCTTTATTAAAAATATAAATAAACAATCTGTATCTGTAACAGCCCATATACGTCCCACTGCAGGCACGGGCCTCTACAATCGAGAGTACAATTGAGAGGGGTTAGTACACTCCACCACGCTGGCCTAGTGCGGGCGGACTTTACAATAGATTTTTCTGACAAATCGCTACGGCATGCAGGTTTCCTTGCGACGTTCTCCTTCACCATTATAGTGCGTGGTGATTGACTATCAATACACACATGACTCCTAAAAGTCAGAGGTGTGCCCTGGGATTTGAACGTTTGCAGTCGCGTCTGTTCCGTTTACCAACAGGTCACCAAACACTTTGTACTAATGCACTATTGCTTTATTGAAAATTACTCTTGATGGGAATTAAATAATAAATAATAAATAAATAAATACACCCAACAGTCACATACATAGTCCTGACCCCACACTAAGATCGAGTCTTGTGTCGTGGGTATCAGAAGCTACGAGAGACTTTTCGGTCTCACAAACACCCAGACCCGAAACAAATACCTGTGGATCACACAAATATTTCTTTCGATGCGGGGATCAAACCCGCGGCCTCTCGTTTCACAGGCGGCGTCTAACCAACTGCGCCACGGAGGCTGTGAATTGATGGATTTCTATTGGTACTTATATTTAATTAGCTGCGTGGACGAGGTATGCTTTGCTGAAATTATATCACTTTTTGACCCCTCCCGTCTCTTTCCCTCTCTATTTATCAGCCTCATCCCTTTCTTAACTCACAGGTAGTCCACTACTGAAGATAGGCCTCCCCTAAAGCTTTCCATATAAACCTTTATCACTGCTGGGGTAATAAAATATGGCTTACCATAGAATTTGGAGCGTGCTAGTAAACTACCCTCGATGATATATCCCTCCTTCCTGTTGGACACGTAGAAAGCGGATATCGGGGGGTGATGTGAGACCTACAACAAAACATAATTAATTATAATGGTTTCTAAGATTTTCGCGAATGTTACACATTGAAATAACTTCTCGACGTTTCGATTCCTGACCATTATGACATGATCACTTCAATTATACAACTTACACAAATACACAAGTTAGTTGTGAAGTACGTACATAATTTCGATTAGGCAAAATACGGAGCTCTCGAAACCGTCGAGCGTGTACGAAAGGATTAATGACAGTTAATGAAGCGAAAGATGTTTGTATGGACCGTAGCACTTGGCGTTCTATAGTCCCTGCCTACCCCGATAGGACAGAGGCGTGAGTTTATTTATGTATCTTACAAATATTCTTGCCGGTTCCGCTATTTATACAAATCTTTAAAAGTTATATAAGTTGACCCACCTGCTCAGCAACGTAATAAGTATAACTATCTCCCTGCCGATGCTTCCAGCAGCATCTGAAGGTCTCCCCCAGCACTGGGTTGTACGGCTTCTTCAGACCCTTGGGCTTGCGGTACAACCCGGAGAGGTACCAGCGAAGAACGCACTTGAAGCGCTGGTACGGGTCTTCTAGAGCCTGGGCTCTGGAAGGACAAAAATACGTAATAAAATAAATAATAAATAAATACACCCAACAGTTACATACATAGTCCTGACCCCGCACTAAGATCGAGTCTTGTGTCGTGAGTATCAGAAGCTACTTTTCGGTCTCACAAAACACCCAGACCCGAAACAAATACCTGTGGAGCACACGAATATTTATTTCAGAACGGGGATCGAACCAGCGGCCTCTCGTTTCACAGTCGGCGTCTAACCAACTGCGCCACGGAGGCTGTCAATCTTTATCAGGTATTATTTAAAAAAAACTGGCACCGCAAAGTGACTGCACTGGACCTGATGGTATGCGCAATGTCCAGACAGTTTCGAATGGCATCAGACGGCGGTCCCATGCCATGCGATACCATCATGCCTGCTGAGATGCTTCATCACGCTACGGCGGAAGGACCAAGAATTAAAGGAAGGAGGGTCCACAGCTAGATGGTACAGCACAAGAAAGAATTAGCGAACCTTTTGGTTCGTGCCGAGTTAGTTTCGACCATCAAACTTAAGCTTTGCATGCCAGCACGCGTGTTTCTGTTAACGAAAAGCGAGGAGGGGGAGGAGGAGCTAACATTGATAAAAGACTACAATAAATACTACAGGAAACGAATACTTACTGCGACAATATATCAGCATGATAATAATTATCAGACAGTTTGTCCAGGAACGACCTGGGTTCCAATATGAACGTGGGCAACACCACTTTGGACAAGTCCATTCCTGGCCTAACCTGCTTCAACAGGAACCACAGTAACGACTTGTTCTCTTCTGCTACCTCTTCTACCAGCTCTCCGGCCTGTGGAGAAAGAAATAAATACACCCAACAGTCACATACATAGTCCTGACCCCACACTAAGATCTAGTTTTGTGTCGTGTATCAGAAACTACGAGGGACTTTTTGGTCTAGCATCTAGACCCACCACAAATACCTGTTTATTATACAATTTATTTTCGTCTTGGTGCGGGGATTGAACCCGCGGCCTCTCGTTTTACAACTGGCAATTTGACCAACTAGAACACGGAGGTTGTCAGTGCCTGTGTATCGAAAATCGTACCCGTAAAGGACTTTATGCATACATACATAAACTCACGCCTTTATCCCCGAAGGGGTAGGCAGAGGCGCCACCAGGACACCCACATTTCGCCTTGTATGTTTCGTCCCATGATGTGATAGGGGGCGAGCCTATCGCCATTTCGGGCACAAATTCCTGACTCCGGGCTGATAATGAATAGAAAAATCTAATATCACTTTGCCCGGCCCGGGACTCGAACCCGAGACCTCAGCTTTGTAAGCGTACCGTAATACAACTACGCCACTGAGGCAGTCCTACTAAGGACTTTATGGTTTTACATAAATCAAAAAGTACTTTATCACGCAATTTACGTTTGTCACATTGTATATAATTAACATTTGGGGGAGGCTAGTGTTCAGCTTTGATTCTTCTTTGGTTAAAAAGAATAAGTAGAAAGACCTAACGCAGCCGTGTTACATTTCTAATAATGTATATTAGTAAAATATCTGATAATTACCGCCCCAATCTCCCTATCAGGATCCTCGACATAGCACCTCTCGATCCTGGCGAGGACCTCCTGGCGTCGATCAGCCACGTCTTCCTGCTGTCCCTCCGGCATCCCGCCTCGGGAACCGTCGCTATCCGAGTCCGAAGCGGCGCCGGCTAATTCTGTGGTGCGGTGCTAGCATGTTACTGATAGCTATACTATAGATATTGATGCAGTTACTGTAGTTGTTGTATCTAGCTTACTAACTGAGGTGACTGCAGTTGTCGTATCTAGCTTAGTCACGGAAATGACAACTGCAGTTACTATAGTTGTCGTACCTAGCTTAGTCACTGAAATGACAATTGCAGTTACTATAGTTATCGTATCTAGCTTTGATAAGGCACTGGTGTGGCACCCGACTAATATCCTGTACTGTACTATAGACTCTACTGCAGTTACTATAGTTGTCGTATTTAGCTTAGTCACTGAAATGACAATTGCAGTTACTATAGTTATCGTATCTAGCTTTGATAAGGCACTGGTGTGGCACCCGACTAATATCCTGTACTGTACTATAGACTCTACTGCAGTTACTATAGTTGTCGTATTTAGCTTAGTCGCTGAAATGACAATTGCAGTTACTATAGTTGTCGTATCTAGCTTTGATAAGGCACTGGTGTGGCACCCGACTAATATCCTGTACTGTACTATAGACTCTACTGCAGTTACTATAGTTGTCGTATTTAGCTTAGTCGCTGAAATGACAATTGCAGTTACTATAGTTGTCGTATCTAGCTTTGATAAGGCACTGGTGTGGCACCCGACTAATATCCTGTACTGTACTATAGACTCTACTGCAGTTACTATAGTTGTCGTATTTAGCTTAGTCGCTGAAATGACAATTGCAGTTACTATAGTTGTCGTATCTAGCTTTGATAAGGCACTGGTGTGGCACCCGACTAATATCCTGTACTGTACTATAGACTCTACTGCAGTTACTATAGTTGTCGTATTTAGCTTAGTCGCTGAAATGACAATTGCAGTTACTATAGTTGTCGTATCTAGCTTTGATAAGGCACTGGTGTGGCACCCGACTAATATCCTGTACTGTACTATAGACTCTACTGCAGTTACTATAGTTGTCGTATTTAGCTTAGTCGCTGAAATGACAATTGCAGTTACTATAGTTGTCGTATCTAGCTTTGATAAGGCACTGGTGTGGCACCCGACTAATATCCTGTACTGTACTATAGACTCTACTGCAGTTACTATAGTTGTCGTATTTAGCTTAGTCGCTGAAATGACAATTGCAGTTACTATAGTTGTCGTATCTAGCTTTGATAAGGCACTGGTGTGGCACCCGACTAATATCCTGTACTGTACTATAGACTCTACTGCAGTTACTATAGTTGTCGTATTTAGCTTAGTCGCTGAAATGACAATTGCAGTTACTATAGTTGTCGTATCTAGCTTTGATAAGGCACTGGTGTGGCACCCGACTAATATCCTGTACTGTACTATAGACTCTACTGCAGTTACTATAGTTGTCGTATTTAGCTTAGTCGCTGAAATGACAATTGCAGTTACTATAGTTGTCGTATCTAGCTTTGATAAGGCACTGGTGTGGCACCCGACTAATATCCTGTACTGTACTATAGACTCTACTGCAGTTACTATAGTTGTCGTATTTAGCTTAGTCGCTGAAATGACAATTGCAGTTACTATAGTTATCGTATTTAGCTTAGTCACTGAAATGACAATTGCAGTTACTATAGTTATCGTATTTAGCTTAGTCACTGAAATGACAATTGCAGTTACTATAGTTATCGTATTTAGCTTAGTCACTGAAATGACAATTGCAGTTACTATAGTTATCGTATTTAGCTTAGTCACTGAAATGACAATTGCAGTTACTATAGTTATCGTATCTAGCTTTGATAAGGCACTGGTGTGGCACCCGACTAATATCCTGTACTGTACTATAGACTCTACTGCAGTTACTATAGTTGTCGTATTTAGCTTAGTCGCTGAAATGACAATTGCAGTTACTATAGTTATCGTATTTAGCTTAGTCACTGAAATGACAATTGCAGTTACTATAGTTATCGTATTTAGCTTAGTCACTGAAATGACAATTGCAGTTACTATAGTTATCGTATCTAGCTTTGATAAGGCACTGGTGTGGCACCCGACTAATATCCTGTACTGTACTATAGACTCTACTGCAGTTACTATAGTTGTCGTATTTAGCTTAGTCGCTGAAATGACAATTGCAGTTACTATAGTTATCGTATCTAGCTTTGATAAGGCACTGGTGTGGCACCCGACTAATATCCTGTACTGTACTATAGACTCTACTGCAGTTACTATAGTTGTCGTATTTAGCTTAGTCACTGAAATGACAATTGCAGTTACTATAGTTATCGTATCTAGCTTTGATAAGGCACTGGTGTGGCACCCGACTAATATCCTGTACTGTACTATAGACTCTACTGCAGTTACTATAGTTGTCGTATTTAGCTTAGTCGCTGAAATGACAATTGCAGTTACTATAGTTATCGTATCTAGCTTTGATAAGGCACTGGTGTGGCACCCGACTAATATCCTGTACTGTACTATAGACTCTACTGCAGTTACTATAGTTGTCGTATTTAGCTTAGTCGCTGAAATGACAATTGCAGTTACTATAGTTATCGTATTTAGCTTAGTCACTGAAATGACAATTGCAGTTACTATAGTTATCGTATTTAGCTTAGTCACTGAAATGACAATTGCAGTTACTATAGTTATCGTATCTAGCTTTGATAAGGCACTGGTGTGGCACCCGACTAATATCCTGTACTGTACTATAGACTCTACTGCAGTTACTATAGTTGTCGTATTTAGCTTAGTCGCTGAAATGACAATTGCAGTTACTATAGTTATCGTATTTAGCTTAGTCACTGAAATGACAATTGCAGTTACTATAGTTATCGTATTTAGCTTAGTCACTGAAATGACAATTGCAGTTACTATAGTTATCGTATCTAGCTTTGATAAGGCACTGGTGTGGCACCCGACTAATATCCTGTACTGTACTATAGACTCTACTGCAGTTACTATAGTTGTCGTATTTAGCTTAGTCACTGAAATGACAATTGCAGTTACTATAGTTGTCGTATCTAGCTTTGATAAGGCACTGGTGTGGCACCCGACTAATATCCTGTACTGTACTATAGACTCTACTGCAGTTACTATAGTTGTCGTACCTAGCTTAGTCGCTGAAATGACAATTGCAGTTACTATAGTTGTCGTATCTAGCTTTGATAAGGCACTGGTGTGGCACCCGACTAATATCCTGTACTGTACTATAGACTCTACTGCAGTTACTATAGTTGTCGTATTTAGCTTAGTCGCTGAAATGACAATTGCAGTTACTATAGTTATCGTATTTAGCTTAGTCACTGAAATGACAATTGCAGTTACTATAGTTATCGTATTTAGCTTAGTCACTGAAATGACAATTGCAGTTACTATAGTTATCGTATCTAGCTTTGATAAGGCACTGGTGTGGCACCCGACTAATATCCTGTACTGTACTATAGACTCTACTGCAGTTACTATAGTTGTCGTATTTAGCTTAGTCGCTGAAATGACAATTGCAGTTACTATAGTTGTCGTATCTAGCTTTGATAAGGCACTGGTGTGGCACCCGACTAATATCCTGTACTGTACTATAGACTCTACTGCAGTTACTATAGTTGTCGTATTTAGCTTAGTCACTGAAATGACAATTGCAGTTACTATAGTTATCGTATTTAGCTTAGTCACTGAAATGACAATTGCAGTTACTATAGTTATCGTATTTAGCTTAGTCACTGAAATGACAATTGCAGTTACTATAGTTATCGTATTTAGCTTAGTCACTGAAATGACAATTGCAGTTACTATAGTTATCGTATCTAGCTTTGATAAGGCACTGGTGTGGCACCCGACTAATATCCTGTACTGTACTATAGACTCTACTGCAGTTACTATAGTTGTCGTATTTAGCTTAGTCGCTGAAATGACAATTGCAGTTACTATAGTTATCGTATCTAGCTTTGATAAGGCACTGGTGTGGCACCCGACTAATATCCTGTACTGTACTATAGACTCTACTGCAGTTACTATAGTTGTCGTATTTAGCTTAGTCACTGAAATGACAATTGCAGTTACTATAGTTATCGTATTTAGCTTAGTCACTGAAATGACAATTGCAGTTACTATAGTTATCGTATTTAGCTTAGTCACTGAAATGACAATTGCAGTTACTATAGTTATCGTATTTAGCTTAGTCACTGAAATGACAATTGCAGTTACTATAGTTATCGTATCTAGCTTTGATAAGGCACTGGTGTGGCACCCGACTAATATCCTGTACTGTACTATAGACTCTACTGCAGTTACTATAGTTGTCGTATTTAGCTTAGTCACTGAAATGACAATTGCAGTTACTATAGTTATCGTATCTAGCTTTGATAAGGCACTGGTGTGGCACCCGACTAATATCCTGTACTGTACTATAGACTCTACTGCAGTTACTATAGTTGTCGTATTTAGCTTAGTCACTGAAATGACAATTGCAGTTACTATAGTTATCGTATCTAGCTTTGATAAGGCACTGGTGTGGCACCCGACTAATATCCTGTACTGTACTATAGACTCTACTGCAGTTACTATAGTTGTCGTATTTAGCTTAGTCACTGAAATGACAATTGCAGTTACTATAGTTATCGTATCTAGCTTTGATAAGGCACTGGTGTGGCACCCGACTAATATCCTGTACTGTACTATAGACTCTACTGCAGTTACTATAGTTGTCGTATTTAGCTTAGTCGCTGAAATGACAATTGCAGTTACTATAGTTATCGTATCTAGCTTTGATAAGGCACTGGTGTGGCACCCGACTAATATCCTGTACTGTACTATAGACTCTACTGCAGTTACTATAGTTGTCGTATTTAGCTTAGTCACTGAAATGACAATTGCAGTTACTATAGTTATCGTATTTAGCTTAGTCACTGAAATGACAATTGCAGTTACTATAGTTATCGTATTTAGCTTAGTCGCTGAAATGACAATTGCAGTTACTATAGTTATCGTATCTAGCTTTGATAAGGCACTGGTGTGGCACCCGACTAATATCCTGTACTGTACTATAGACTCTACTGCAGTTACTATAGTTGTCGTATTTAGCTTAGTCGCTGAAATGACAATTGCAGTTACTATAGTTATCGTATTTAGCTTAGTCGCTGAAATGACAATTGCAGTTACTATAGTTATCGTATTTAGCTTAGTCACTGAAATGACAATTGCAGTTACTATAGTTATCGTATTTAGCTTAGTCACTGAAATGACAATTGCAGTTACTATAGTTATCGTATTTAGCTTAGTCACTGAAATGACAATTGCAGTTACTATAGTTATCGTATTTAGCTTAGTCACTGAAATGACAATTGCAGTTACTATAGTTATCGTATCTAGCTTTGATAAGGCACTGGTGTGGCACCCGACTAATATCCTGTACTGTACTATAGACTCTACTGCAGTTACTATAGTTGTCGTATTTAGCTTAGTCGCTGAAATGACAATTGCAGTTACTATAGTTATCGTATCTAGCTTTGATAAGGCACTGGTGTGGCACCCGACTAATATCCTGTACTGTACTATAGACTCTACTGCAGTTACTATAGTTGTCGTATTTAGCTTAGTCGCTGAAATGACAATTGCAGTTACTATAGTTATCGTATTTAGCTTAGTCGCTGAAATGACAATTGCAGTTACTATAGTTATCGTATTTAGCTTAGTCACTGAAATGACAATTGCAGTTACTATAGTTATCGTATTTAGCTTAGTCACTGAAATGACAATTGCAGTTACTATAGTTATCGTATTTAGCTTAGTCACTGAAATGACAATTGCAGTTACTATAGTTATCGTATTTAGCTTAGTCACTGAAATGACAATTGCAGTTACTATAGTTATCGTATCTAGCTTTGATAAGGCACTGGTGTGGCACCCGACTAATATCCTGTACTGTACTATAGACTCTACTGCAGTTACTATAGTTATCGTATTTAGCTTAGTCACTGAAATGACAATTGCAGTTACTATAGTTGTCGTATCTAGCTTTGATAAGGCACTGGTGTGGCACCCGACTAATATCCTGTACTGTACTATAGACTCTACTGCAGTTACTATAGTTGTCGTATTTAGCTTAGTCGCTGAAATGACAATTGCAGTTACTATAGTTATCGTATTTAGCTTAGTCACTGAAATGACAATTGCAGTTACTATAGTTATCGTATTTAGCTTAGTCACTGAAATGACAATTGCAGTTACTATAGTTATCGTATCTAGCTTTGATAAGGCACTGGTGTGGCACCCGACTAATATCCTGTACTGTACTATAGACTCTACTGCAGTTACTATAGTTGTCGTATTTAGCTTAGTCGCTGAAATGACAATTGCAGTTACTATAGTTGTCGTATCTAGCTTTGATAAGGCACTGGTGTGGCACCCGACTAATATCCTGTACTGTACTATAGACTCTACTGCAGTTACTATAGTTGTCGTATTTAGCTTAGTCACTGAAATGACAATTGCAGTTACTATAGTTATCGTATTTAGCTTAGTCACTGAAATGACAATTGCAGTTACTATAGTTATCGTATTTAGCTTAGTCACTGAAATGACAATTGCAGTTACTATAGTTATCGTATCTAGCTTTGATAAGGCACTGGTGTGGCACCCGACTAATATCCTGTACTGTACTATAGACTCTACTGCAGTTACTATAGTTGTCGTATTTAGCTTAGTCACTGAAATGACAATTGCAGTTACTATAGTTATCGTATCTAGCTTTGATAAGGCACTGGTGTGGCACCCGACTAATATCCTGTACTGTACTATAGACTCTACTGCAGTTACTATAGTTGTCGTATTTAGCTTAGTCGCTGAAATGACAATTGCAGTTACTATAGTTATCGTATCTAGCTTTGATAAGGCACTGGTGTGGCACCCGACTAATATCCTGTACTGTACTATAGACTCTACTGCAGTTACTATAGTTGTCGTATTTAGCTTAGTCGCTGAAATGACAATTGCAGTTACTATAGTTGTCGTATCTAGCTTTGATAAGGCACTGGTGTGGCACCCGACTAATATCCTGTACTGTACTATAGACTCTACTGCAGTTACTATAGTTATCGTATTTAGCTTAGTCACTGAAATGACAATTGCAGTTACTATAGTTGTCGTATCTAGCTTTGATAAGGCACTGGTGTGGCACCCGACTAATATCCTGTACTGTACTATAGACTCTACTGCAGTTACTATAGTTGTCGTATTTAGCTTAGTCACTGAAATGACAATTGCAGTTACTATAGTTGTCGTATCTAGCTTTGATAAGGCACTGGTGTGGCACCCGACTAATATCCTGTACTGTACTATAGACTCTACTGCAGTTACTATAGTTGTCGTATCTAGCTTTGATAAGGCACTGGTGTGGCACCCGACTAATATCCTGTACTGTACTATAGACTCTACTGCAGTTACTATAGTTGTCGTATCTAGCTTTGATAAGGCACTGGTGTGGCACCCGACTAATATCCTGTACTGTACTATAGACTCTACTGCAGTTACTATAGTTGTCGTATCTAGCTTTGATAAGGCACTGGTGTGGCACCCGACTAATATCCTGTACTGTACTATAGACTCTACTGCAGTTACTATAGTTGTCGTATCTAGCTTTGATAAGGCACTGGTGTGGCACCCGACTAATATCCTGTACTGTACTATAGACTCTACTGCAGTTACTATAGTTGTCGTATTTAGCTTAGTCACTGAAAGGACAATTGCAGTTACTATAGTTATCGTATCTAGCTTTGATAAGGCACTGGTGTGGCACCCGACTAATATCCTGTACTGTACTATAGACTCTACTGCAGTTACTATAGTTGTCGTATTTAGCTTAGTCGCTGAAATGACAATTGCAGTTACTATAGTTATCGTATCTAGCTTTGATAAGGCACTGGTGTGGCACCCGACTAATATCCTGTACTGTACTATAGACTCTACTGCAGTTACTATAGTTGTCGTATTTAGCTTAGTCGCTGAAATGACAATTGCAGTTACTATAGTTATCGTATCTAGCTTTGATAAGGCACTGGTGTGGCACCCGACTAATATCCTGTACTGTACTATAGACTCTACTGCAGTTACTATAGTTGTCGTATCTAGCTTTGATAAGGCACTGGTGTGGCACCCGACTAATATCCTGTACTGTACTATAGACTCTACTGCAGTTACTATAGTTGTCGTATCTAGCTTTGATAAGGCACTGGTGTGGCACCCGACTAATATCCTGTACTGTACTATAGACTCTACTGCAGTTACTATAGTTGTCGTATCTAGCTTTGATAAGGCACTGGTGTGGCACCCGACTAATATCCTGTACTGTACTATAGACTCTACTGCAGTTACTATAGTTGTCGTATCTAGCTTTGATAAGGCACTGGTGTGGCACCCGACTAATATCCTGTACTGTACTATAGACTCTACTGCAGTTACTATAGTTGTCGTATTTAGCTTAGTCGCTGAAATGACAATTGCAGTTACTATAGTTATCGTATCTAGCTTTGATAAGGCACTGGTGTGGCACCCGACTAATATCCTGTACTGTACTATAGACTCTACTGCAGTTACTATAGTTGTCGTATTTAGCTTAGTCGCTGAAATGACAATTGCAGTTACTATAGTTATCGTATCTAGCTTTGATAAGGCACTGGTGTGGCACCCGACTAATATCCTGTACTGTACTATAGACTCTACTGCAGTTACTATAGTTGTCGTATCTAGCTTTGATAAGGCACTGGTGTGGCACCCGACTAATATCCTGTACTGTACTATAGACTCTACTGCAGTTACTATAGTTGTCGTATTTAGCTTAGTCGCTGAAATGACAATTGCAGTTACTATAGTTATCGTATCTAGCTTTGATAAGGCACTGGTGTGGCACCCGACTAATATCCTGTACTGTACTATAGACTCTACTGCAGTTACTATAGTTGTCGTATTTAGCTTAGTCGCTGAAATGACAATTGCAGTTACTATAGTTATCGTATCTAGCTTTGATAAGGCACTGGTGTGGCACCCGACTAATATCCTGTACTGTACTATAGACTCTACTGCAGTTACTATAGTTGTCGTATTTAGCTTAGTCGCTGAAATGACAATTGCAGTTACTATAGTTATCGTATCTAGCTTTGATAAGGCACTGGTGTGGCACCCGACTAATATCCTGTACTGTACTATAGACTCTACTGCAGTTACTATAGTTGTCGTATCTAGCTTTGATAAGGCACTGGTGTGGCACCCGACTAATATCCTGTACTGTACTATAGACTCTACTGCAGTTACTATAGTTGTCGTATTTAGCTTAGTCGCTGAAATGACAATTGCAGTTACTATAGTTATCGTATCTAGCTTTGATAAGGCACTGGTGTGGCACCCGACTAATATCCTGTACTGTACTATAGACTCTACTGCAGTTACTATAGTTGTCGTATTTAGCTTAGTCACTGAAATGACAATTGCAGTTACTATAGTTATCGTATCTAGCTTTGATAAGGCACTGGTGTGGCACCCGACTAATATCCTGTACTGTACTATAGACTCTACTGCAGTTACTATAGTTGTCGTATTTAGCTTAGTCGCTGAAATGACAATTGCAGTTACTATAGTTATCGTATCTAGCTTTGATAAGGCACTGGTGTGGCACCCGACTAATATCCTGTACTGTACTATAGACTCTACTGCAGTTACTATAGTTGTCGTATTTAGCTTAGTCGCTGAAATGACAATTGCAGTTACTATAGTTATCGTATCTAGCTTTGATAAGGCACTGGTGTGGCACCCGACTAATATCCTGTACTGTACTATAGACTCTACTGCAGTTACTATAGTTGTCGTATTTAGCTTAGTCGCTGAAATGACAATTGCAGTTACTATAGTTATCGTATCTAGCTTTGATAAGGCACTGGTGTGGCACCCGACTAATATCCTGTACTGTACTATAGACTCTACTGCAGTTACTATAGTTGTCGTATTTAGCTTAGTCGCTGAAATGACAATTGCAGTTACTATAGTTATCGTATCTAGCTTTGATAAGGCACTGGTGTGGCACCCGACTAATATCCTGTACTGTACTATAGACTCTACTGCAGTTACTATAGTTGTCGTATTTAGCTTAGTCGCTGAAATGACAATTGCAGTTACTATAGTTATCGTATCTAGCTTTGATAAGGCACTGGTGTGGCACCCGACTAATATCCTGTACTGTACTATAGACTCTACTGCAGTTACTATAGTTGTCGTATTTAGCTTAGTCGCTGAAATGACAATTGCAGTTACTATAGTTATCGTATCTAGCTTTGATAAGGCACTGGTGTGGCACCCGACTAATATCCTGTACTGTACTATAGACTCTACTGCAGTTACTATAGTTGTCGTATTTAGCTTAGTCGCTGAAATGACAATTGCAGTTACTATAGTTATCGTATCTAGCTTTGATAAGGCACTGGTGTGGCACCCGACTAATATCCTGTACTGTACTATAGACTCTACTGCAGTTACTATAGTTGTCGTATTTAGCTTAGTCGCTGAAATGACAATTGCAGTTACTATAGTTATCGTATCTAGCTTTGATAAGGCACTGGTGTGGCACCCGACTAATATCCTGTACTGTACTATAGACTCTACTGCAGTTACTATAGTTGTCGTATTTAGCTTAGTCGCTGAAATGACAATTGCAGTTACTATAGTTATCGTATCTAGCTTTGATAAGGCACTGGTGTGGCACCCGACTAATATCCTGTACTGTACTATAGACTCTACTGCAGTTACTATAGTTGTCGTATTTAGCTTAGTCGCTGAAATGACAATTGCAGTTACTATAGTTATCGTATCTAGCTTTGATAAGGCACTGGTGTGGCACCCGACTAATATCCTGTACTGTACTATAGACTCTACTGCAGTTACTATAGTTGTCGTATTTAGCTTAGTCGCTGAAATGACAATTGCAGTTACTATAGTTATCGTATCTAGCTTTGATAAGGCACTGGTGTGGCACCCGACTAATATCCTGTACTGTACTATAGACTCTACTGCAGTTACTATAGTTGTCGTATTTAGCTTAGTCGCTGAAATGACAATTGCAGTTACTATAGTTATCGTATCTAGCTTTGATAAGGCACTGGTGTGGCACCCGACTAATATCCTGTACTGTACTATAGACTCTACTGCAGTTACTATAGTTGTCGTATTTAGCTTAGTCGCTGAAATGACAATTGCAGTTACTATAGTTATCGTATCTAGCTTTGATAAGGCACTGGTGTGGCACCCGACTAATATCCTGTACTGTACTATAGACTCTACTGCAGTTACTATAGTTATCGTATTTAGCTTAGTCACTGAAATGACAATTGCAGTTACTATAGTTATCGTATTTAGCTTAGTCACTGAAATGACAATTGCAGTTACTATAGTTGTCGTATCTAGCTTTGATAAGGCACTGGTGTGGCACCCGACTAATATCCTGTACTGTACTATAGACTCTACTGCAGTTACTATAGTTGTCGTATTTAGCTTAGTCGCTGAAATGACAATTGCAGTTACTATAGTTATCGTATCTAGCTTTGATAAGGCACTGGTGTGGCACCCGACTAATATCCTGTACTGTACTATAGACTCTACTGCAGTTACTATAGTTGTCGTATTTAGCTTAGTCGCTGAAATGACAATTGCAGTTACTATAGTTATCGTATCTAGCTTTGATAAGGCACTGGTGTGGCACCCGACTAATATCCTGTACTGTACTATAGACTCTACTGCAGTTACTATAGTTGTCGTATTTAGCTTAGTCGCTGAAATGACAATTGCAGTTACTATAGTTATCGTATCTAGCTTTGATAAGGCACTGGTGTGGCACCCGACTAATATCCTGTACTGTACTATAGACTCTACTGCAGTTACTATAGTTGTCGTATTTAGCTTAGTCGCTGAAATGACAATTGCAGTTACTATAGTTGTCGTATCTAGCTTTGATAAGGCACTGGTGTGGCACCCGACTAATATCCTGTACTGTACTATAGACTCTACTGCAGTTACTATAGTTGTCGTATTTAGCTTAGTCGCTGAAATGACAATTGCAGTTACTATAGTTATCGTATCTAGCTTTGATAAGGCACTGGTGTGGCACCCGACTAATATCCTGTACTGTACTATAGACTCTACTGCAGTTACTATAGTTGTCGTATTTAGCTTAGTCGCTGAAATGACAATTGCAGTTACTATAGTTGTCGTATCTAGCTTTGATAAGGCACTGGTGTGGCACCCGACTAATATCCTGTACTGTACTATAGACTCTACTGCAGTTACTATAGTTGTCGTATTTAGCTTAGTCGCTGAAATGACAATTGCAGTTACTATAGTTATCGTATTTAGCTTAGTCGCTGAAATGACAATTGCAGTTACTATAGTTATCGTATTTAGCTTAGTCACTGAAATGACAATTGCAGTTACTATAGTTATCGTATTTAGCTTAGTCACTGAAATGACAATTGCAGTTACTATAGTTATCGTATCTAGCTTTGATAAGGCACTGGTGTGGCACCCGACTAATATCCTGTACTGTACTATAGACTCTACTGCAGTTACTATAGTTGTCGTATTTAGCTTAGTCGCTGAAATGACAATTGCAGTTACTATAGTTATCGTATCTAGCTTTGATAAGGCACTGGTGTGGCACCCGACTAATATCCTGTACTGTACTATAGACTCTACTGCAGTTACTATAGTTGTCGTTACTAACTTAGTCACTGAAATGACAATTGCAGTTACTATAGTTATCGTATTTAGCTTAGTCACTGAAATGACAATTGCAGTTACTATAGTTGTCGTATCTAGCTTTGATAAGGCACTGGTGTGGCACCCGACTAATATCCTGTACTGTACTATAGACTCTACTGCAGTTACTATAGTTGTCGTATTTAGCTTAGTCGCTGAAATGACAATTGCAGTTACTATAGTTATCGTATCTAGCTTTGATAAGGCACTGGTGTGGCACCCGACTAATATCCTGTACTGTACTATAGACTCTACTGCAGTTACTATAGTTGTCGTATTTAGCTTAGTCGCTGAAATGACAATTGCAGTTACTATAGTTGTCGTATCTAGCTTTGATAAGGCACTGGTGTGGCACCCGACTAATATCCTGTACTGTACTATAGACTCTACTGCAGTTACTATAGTTGTCGTATTTAGCTTAGTCGCTGAAATGACAATTGCAGTTACTATAGTTATCGTATTTAGCTTAGTCGCTGAAATGACAATTGCAGTTACTATAGTTATCGTATTTAGCTTAGTCACTGAAATGACAATTGCAGTTACTATAGTTATCGTATTTAGCTTAGTCACTGAAATGACAATTGCAGTTACTATAGTTATCGTATCTAGCTTTGATAAGGCACTGGTGTGGCACCCGACTAATATCCTGTACTGTACTATAGACTCTACTGCAGTTACTATAGTTGTCGTATTTAGCTTAGTCGCTGAAATGACAATTGCAGTTACTATAGTTATCGTATCTAGCTTTGATAAGGCACTGGTGTGGCACCCGACTAATATCCTGTACTGTACTATAGACTCTACTGCAGTTACTATAGTTGTCGTTACTAACTTAGTCACTGAAATGACAATTGCAGTTACTATAGTTATCGTATTTAGCTTAGTCACTGAAATGACAATTGCAGTTACTATAGTTATCGTATTTAGCTTAGTCACTGAAATGACAATTGCAGTTACTATAGTTATCGTATTTAGCTTAGTCACTGAAATGACAATTGCAGTTACTATAGTTGTCGTATCTAGCTTTGATAAGGCACTGGTGTGGCACCCGACTAATATCCTGTACTGTACTATAGACTCTACTGCAGTTACTATAGTTGTCGTATTTAGCTTAGTCGCTGAAATGACAATTGCAGTTACTATAGTTATCGTATCTAGCTTTGATAAGGCACTGGTGTGGCACCCGACTAATATCCTGTACTGTACTATAGACTCTACTGCAGTTACTATAGTTGTCGTATTTAGCTTAGTCGCTGAAATGACAATTGCAGTTACTATAGTTATCGTATCTAGCTTTGATAAGGCACTGGTGTGGCACCCGACTAATATCCTGTACTGTACTATAGACTCTACTGCAGTTACTATAGTTGTCGTATTTAGCTTAGTCGCTGAAATGACAATTGCAGTTACTATAGTTATCGTATCTAGCTTTGATAAGGCACTGGTGTGGCACCCGACTAATATCCTGTACTGTACTATAGACTCTACTGCAGTTACTATAGTTGTCGTATTTAGCTTAGTCGCTGAAATGACAATTGCAGTTACTATAGTTATCGTATCTAGCTTTGATAAGGCACTGGTGTGGCACCCGACTAATATCCTGTACTGTACTATAGACTCTACTGCAGTTACTATAGTTGTCGTTACTAACTTAGTCACTGAAATGACAATTGCAGTTACTATAGTTATCGTATTTAGCTTAGTCACTGAAATGACAATTGCAGTTACTATAGTTATCGTATTTAGCTTAGTCACTGAAATGACAATTGCAGTTACTATAGTTATCGTATTTAGCTTAGTCACTGAAATGACAATTGCAGTTACTATAGTTGTCGTATCTAGCTTTGATAAGGCACTGGTGTGGCACCCGACTAATATCCTGTACTGTACTATAGACTCTACTGCAGTTACTATAGTTGTCGTATTTAGCTTAGTCGCTGAAATGACAATTGCAGTTACTATAGTTGTCGTATCTAGCTTTGATAAGGCACTGGTGTGGCACCCGACTAATATCCTGTACTGTACTATAGACTCTACTGCAGTTACTATAGTTGTCGTATTTAGCTTAGTCGCTGAAATGACAATTGCAGTTACTATAGTTGTCGTATCTAGCTTTGATAAGGCACTGGTGTGGCACCCGACTAATATCCTGTACTGTACTATAGACTCTACTGCAGTTACTATAGTTGTCGTATTTAGCTTAGTCGCTGAAATGACAATTGCAGTTACTATAGTTATCGTATCTAGCTTTGATAAGGCACTGGTGTGGCACCCGACTAATATCCTGTACTGTACTATAGACTCTACTGCAGTTACTATAGTTGTCGTATTTAGCTTAGTCGCTGAAATGACAATTGCAGTTACTATAGTTATCGTATCTAGCTTTGATAAGGCACTGGTGTGGCACCCGACTAATATCCTGTACTGTACTATAGACTCTACTGCAGTTACTATAGTTGTCGTATTTAGCTTAGTCGCTGAAATGACAATTGCAGTTACTATAGTTATCGTATCTAGCTTTGATAAGGCACTGGTGTGGCACCCGACTAATATCCTGTACTGTACTATAGACTCTACTGCAGTTACTATAGTTGTCGTATTTAGCTTAGTCGCTGAAATGACAATTGCAGTTACTATAGTTATCGTATCTAGCTTTGATAAGGCACTGGTGTGGCACCCGACTAATATCCTGTACTGTACTATAGACTCTACTGCAGTTACTATAGTTGTCGTATTTAGCTTAGTCGCTGAAATGACAATTGCAGTTACTATAGTTATCGTATCTAGCTTTGATAAGGCACTGGTGTGGCACCCGACTAATATCCTGTACTGTACTATAGACTCTACTGCAGTTACTATAGTTGTCGTATTTAGCTTAGTCGCTGAAATGACAATTGCAGTTACTATAGTTATCGTATCTAGCTTTGATAAGGCACTGGTGTGGCACCCGACTAATATCCTGTACTGTACTATAGACTCTACTGCAGTTACTATAGTTGTCGTATTTAGCTTAGTCGCTGAAATGACAATTGCAGTTACTATAGTTATCGTATTTAGCTTAGTCGCTGAAATGACAATTGCAGTTACTATAGTTATCGTATTTAGCTTAGTCACTGAAATGACAATTGCAGTTACTATAGTTATCGTATCTAGCTTTGATAAGGCACTGGTGTGGCACCCGACTAATATCCTGTACTGTACTATAGACTCTACTGCAGTTACTATAGTTGTCGTATTTAGCTTAGTCGCTGAAATGACAATTGCAGTTACTATAGTTATCGTATTTAGCTTAGTCGCTGAAATGACAATTGCAGTTACTATAGTTGTCGTATTTAGCTTAGTCGCTGAAATGACAATTGCAGTTACTATAGTTATCGTATTTAGCTTAGTCGCTGAAATGACAATTGCAGTTACTATAGTTATCGTATTTAGCTTAGTCACTGAAATGACAATTGCAGTTACTATAGTTATCGTATTTAGCTTAGTCGCTGAAATGACAATTGCAGTTACTATAGTTATCGTATCTAGCTTTGATAAGGCACTGGTGTGGCACCCGACTAATATCCTGTACTGTACTATAGACTCTACTGCAGTTACTATAGTTGTCGTATTTAGCTTAGTCGCTGAAATGACAATTGCAGTTACTATAGTTATCGTATCTAGCTTTGATAAGGCACTGGTGTGGCACCCGACTAATATCCTGTACTGTACTATAGACTCTACTGCAGTTACTATAGTTGTCGTATTTAGCTTAGTCGCTGAAATGACAATTGCAGTTACTATAGTTATCGTATCTAGCTTTGATAAGGCACTGGTGTGGCACCCGACTAATATCCTGTACTGTACTATAGACTCTACTGCAGTTACTATAGTTGTCGTATTTAGCTTAGTCGCTGAAATGACAATTGCAGTTACTATAGTTATCGTATCTAGCTTTGATAAGGCACTGGTGTGGCACCCGACTAATATCCTGTACTGTACTATAGACTCTACTGCAGTTACTATAGTTGTCGTATTTAGCTTAGTCGCTGAAATGACAATTGCAGTTACTATAGTTATCGTATTTAGCTTAGTCGCTGAAATGACAATTGCAGTTACTATAGTTGTCGTATTTAGCTTAGTCGCTGAAATGACAATTGCAGTTACTATAGTTATCGTATTTAGCTTAGTCGCTGAAATGACAATTGCAGTTACTATAGTTATCGTATTTAGCTTAGTCACTGAAATGACAATTGCAGTTACTATAGTTATCGTATTTAGCTTAGTCGCTGAAATGACAATTGCAGTTACTATAGTTATCGTATCTAGCTTTGATAAGGCACTGGTGTGGCACCCGACTAATATCCTGTACTGTACTATAGACTCTACTGCAGTTACTATAGTTGTCGTATTTAGCTTAGTCGCTGAAATGACAATTGCAGTTACTATAGTTATCGTATCTAGCTTTGATAAGGCACTGGTGTGGCACCCGACTAATATCCTGTACTGTACTATAGACTCTACTGCAGTTACTATAGTTGTCGTATTTAGCTTAGTCGCTGAAATGACAATTGCAGTTACTATAGTTATCGTATCTAGCTTTGATAAGGCACTGGTGTGGCACCCGACTAATATCCTGTACTGTACTATAGACTCTACTGCAGTTACTATAGTTGTCGTATTTAGCTTAGTCGCTGAAATGACAATTGCAGTTACTATAGTTATCGTATCTAGCTTTGATAAGGCACTGGTGTGGCACCCGACTAATATCCTGTACTGTACTATAGACTCTACTGCAGTTACTATAGTTGTCGTATTTAGCTTAGTCGCTGAAATGACAATTGCAGTTACTATAGTTATCGTATCTAGCTTTGATAAGGCACTGGTGTGGCACCCGACTAATATCCTGTACTGTACTATAGACTCTACTGCAGTTACTATAGTTGTCGTATTTAGCTTAGTCGCTGAAATGACAATTGCAGTTACTATAGTTATCGTATCTAGCTTTGATAAGGCACTGGTGTGGCACCCGACTAATATCCTGTACTGTACTATAGACTCTACTGCAGTTACTATAGTTGTCGTATTTAGCTTAGTCGCTGAAATGACAATTGCAGTTACTATAGTTATCGTATCTAGCTTTGATAAGGCACTGGTGTGGCACCCGACTAATATCCTGTACTGTACTATAGACTCTACTGCAGTTACTATAGTTGTCGTATTTAGCTTAGTCGCTGAAATGACAATTGCAGTTACTATAGTTATCGTATCTAGCTTTGATAAGGCACTGGTGTGGCACCCGACTAATATCCTGTACTGTACTATAGACTCTACTGCAGTTACTATAGTTGTCGTATTTAGCTTAGTCACTGAAATGACAATTGCAGTTACTATAGTTATCGTATCTAGCTTTGATAAGGCACTGGTGTGGCACCCGACTAATATCCTGTACTGTACTATAGACTCTACTGCAGTTACTATAGTTGTCGTATTTAGCTTAGTCGCTGAAATGACAATTGCAGTTACTATAGTTATCGTATCTAGCTTTGATAAGGCACTGGTGTGGCACCCGACTAATATCCTGTACTGTACTATAGACTCTACTGCAGTTACTATAGTTGTCGTATTTAGCTTAGTCGCTGAAATGACAATTGCAGTTACTATAGTTATCGTATCTAGCTTTGATAAGGCACTGGTGTGGCACCCGACTAATATCCTGTACTGTACTATAGACTCTACTGCAGTTACTATAGTTGTCGTATTTAGCTTAGTCGCTGAAATGACAATTGCAGTTACTATAGTTATCGTATCTAGCTTTGATAAGGCACTGGTGTGGCACCCGACTAATATCCTGTACTGTACTATAGACTCTACTGCAGTTACTATAGTTGTCGTATTTAGCTTAGTCACTGAAATGACAATTGCAGTTACTATAGTTATCGTATCTAGCTTTGATAAGGCACTGGTGTGGCACCCGACTAATATCCTGTACTGTACTATAGACTCTACTGCAGTTACTATAGTTGTCGTATTTAGCTTAGTCGCTGAAATGACAATTGCAGTTACTATAGTTATCGTATCTAGCTTTGATAAGGCACTGGTGTGGCACCCGACTAATATCCTGTACTGTACTATAGACTCTACTGCAGTTACTATAGTTGTCGTATTTAGCTTAGTCGCTGAAATGACAATTGCAGTTACTATAGTTATCGTATCTAGCTTTGATAAGGCACTGGTGTGGCACCCGACTAATATCCTGTACTGTACTATAGACTCTACTGCAGTTACTATAGTTGTCGTATTTAGCTTAGTCACTGAAAGGACAATTGCAGTTAGTATAGTTGTTGTATTTAGCTTAGCCACTGCTTGGACACTTGCTTAAGTAGTATCGAGTATGATACAAGTATTATAGCTAATACTACTAATAGCTTAACTATAGATATAGTTTCTAACTACATTATTACGTAAATATAAATATTGATACAACTAGAGTAGTCCGAAAGTACGAATACACAATCGTCGTAAAATATATCTAATTGGACAGTTCTAATATGACCCTATTACATCTGTATAAGTGTCTGCATACATATGAGATTACGGTAGGGATTAAATTTGGTGGCAGTTCCAACATCATCCCTCACTATACGTAAAAAGTCTTGATTTCAAAAAATAAAGCCTATAAGCCAACAAACCTCCATTCAACCTGGGCTTGTCCAGAAACATCTTGTACCCTCCATTCTCGACCTTGGTGAAATCGGACAAGATGGCGGAATCGACTGAGAACTTCCTATTATTATTTAGTCCTGCAAACGGCGCTGGTTCTGAGTACTGTCGCGACAACTTCTTCTTTTTCAGAAGAGAGAAGATCGAAGATCTTCGCCGTTCAGGCTTGTCCTTCATCTTTGCGGTCAGCATGCGTTCCGTTTCAAGTTCCATTTTTAAATATTCGAACGTTGTTAGTCGATCATTTTCGATTTTTAAATTCGCTTGTTTTATTTTTGTTCCATTTTCAAATCATAGTTAAAGTTTCGATTTTTAAATTCACTTTTTTATTGTCTATGCTCTGTTATTTATTGTTATTGTGTGAAGTCATATTGATTCGGCCTTGTGCGATCAATGCAATTCCCTACACAATTGATAAGCAGATGTTTAAGGTAATCAGTAGGAAGTACGAGGTAGCTGGTTCAGAATCTATAGTGATAATCAAAATATTATAGACGATGTTTTTGTTAATGAAAATTATGCCATTCAATAACATATTATATTATTATTGAAGTGAAACTTCTTTATCGGGGTTGGAAAATTTTTTTAGTTACGCGTCACATTCTTCCGTTACGCGTCATCTTTTTTTATTTAGTAAATTAGTACCCACTTCAGTAAGCCACACCCACAACCGTTTCCAAGCCCCACCCATAATTTTAAGTCCCACCCACTTTTTTGTAATTTGATCCTTACCCCCCCTCTGGCCTTCCCCCACCCTAAATCCAAAACAGTGCCCAATAGCCTCCCCACGAAACCTCCCCCCCCCCCCGCTTACCCCCACCCTAAAAATTTTACCTACTCATATCTCCGGCATTATCCATCGTAGACCCACCGACCTTGGGTTCATTGGAACCGGCTCGGTGAGGGCTACAATCCTGCCCCAACAGAATTCCCGAATTCCCCCTCCACAACTTTCCCCACCCAAAAATATTTTAAGGTGCCCAATAGCCCCCCCACGAAACCTAAACCCCCCCGCCGCCCCTACCCCCACCTAAAATTTTTACCTCACCCCCCTAAACCTATCTCGGCCAATAAAGGTCGTGGACCCACCGAGCTTGGTATCCTCGGAACCGTCTCGGTGAGGGCTACAAATTGGCCCCGATAGAAATCCCAAATTCCCTCAAAAATTTCCCCCGTCCTAAACTTAAACTTTATTTAATTTAGCTTTATTTTACCAATTCTGTAAATTTGTAAATAGTAGATCATTTTTCGAAAAATGATGTCATAAAGAAGTTTCACTTCTTACGTGTGTACACTAATACACACACACATTTTTTTTTTATTGGCTTTATTCCGCGGCTTCGCTCATGTAAATGTTAAGCAATTTTGATTAACGTAATGTTTACTTTAAAACCTTATGTTATATTTGTATTCCTTGTGAAAATAACTTTATTCGATACGAAAGCTGTTAATTTCCCCTTTCGATTCCTCGGGGAGGCTGAAAAGGGTGTGTCAGCGTTACTGGTCTTCCAGAACTGCACCCTTGCGGATATTGTGGCCGAGCTGGGACCCTATCGAATCCTACGCCAGCATGCCTACAAAAATCCTCGATGGTTATTTATTTACGGGACAATATTCCCTATATCCTTTCTTTTTCGGGTCTGGGTGCTTGTGATTAAAGTTCTTTTTTCTTTTTTATTGCAATGAATAGCGAGCCGAGCATGCCATTTGCCTGATGGTAAGCAATACGACCGCTCATGGACAGTAGCAAAACCAAACAATACCATGAATTCCAAAGTAATGTTTGGCATTCCACTGCGCTCGCCATCCTGAGACATAAGATGTTAAGTCTCAATATGCCCAGTACATAGTCTGGCTACAATGTCCTTCAAACCGGAACACAACAGTGCATATACACTGCTGTTTGGCGGGAGAAATAGACATTGCGGTGGTACCTACCCAGTCTCTCGTGGTTTGAGATACCCACGACACAAGACTCGGTCTTAGTGTGGTGTCAGGACTATGTATGTGACTGTTGGGTGTATTTATTTATTATTTTCAAAAAACAGTCAAGCAGCCAATTACATTAAATTCCGCAGACTTTGTCAAACACCTACTTAAGATAATGATGTATAAACATGTATTTTTCACAACGTTTGCTCGTGTTAAATAATTTAACTCGTCAATTGTGTCGTCACAAGGCCAAGACGTTCGCATTATCAATTTAATGAAACGTGTTCGGAAACTTGAATTATAATGTGGTGCATTATTAATTGAGATGTTTTTATGTGTTTTATGACATGTGAATACACTTATCAGTCACATATACACATATATACATAAACACACGCCTTTTTCCCAGAAAGGGTAGGCATAGGTGCAACCAGGAAAGTCACGTTTCGCCTTGTATGTTCCGTCCCACGATGTGATAGGGGGCGAGCCTTTCGCCATATCGGGCACAAATTCCTGACTGGGCTGATAACGAACATAAAAATCGAATATCACTTTGCCCGACCCGGGATTCGAACCCGAGACCTTAGTTTTGTAATCGTGCCGTACAACTACGCCACCGAGGCAGCCACATATATAAATACAAATAAATAAATACACCCAACAGTTACATACATAGTCCTGACCTAACACTAAGATCGAGTCTTGTGTCGTATCAAAAACTACGAGACTTTTCGGTCCCACAAACACCCAGACCCGAAACAAATACCTGTGGATCACACAATCTCGGTGTGTGGTCGTAACGTTCTCTCGTTTAACAGTTGGCGTCTAACCAACTGCACCCCGGAGCCTGTCGAATTTCGAAATGCATACATATTTTTGCGATATCAATCTTACATTACAATTTGTTTGTGACTTCCTCGGTGGCGTAGTTGTATTACGGTACGGCTACAAAGCTGAGGTCTCGGGTTCGAGTCCCGGGTCGGGCAAAGTGATATTGGGTTTTTCTATTCATTATCAGCCCGGAGTCAGGAATTTGTGCCCGATATGGCGATAGGCTCGCCCCCTATCACATCATGGGACGGAACATACAAGGCGAAATGTGGGTGTCCTGGTGGCGCCTCTGCTTACCCCTTCGGGGATAAAGGCGTGAGTTTATGTTTGTATGTATTACAATTTGTCTGTTAAGAAAAGGTGACTGAATATCACAAACCCAATTGGCACTTTCTTTTTGGTTGACATCTTTAAGAAATATTTTCTAATAAACAAAATAATTTGGAGCGGAAGTAATTATTGGTCCGCTGCAGTCACTTTCAATGTCTGTTGATAAGCGTTATCTAATCACTAGGCATTAGTAGATAAACGCTGTGTTTACCTCGTGAAGAACAACGCTAGATTATTGCTATTCCGCGGCTTGATGTAATTTCTTGTCTATTTCTCCAACAAACAGCAGTGTAAATGCACTGTTGTGTTCTGGTTTGAAGGACATTGTAGCCAGAGTAACTACTGGACATAATGAGACTTAACATCCTTTATGAATGGCGAGCGCAGTGTAAAGCCAAGCATTGGTTTGTAATTCATGGTGTTTGGTTTTGCTACTGTCCATGAGCGGTCGTATCGCTTACCATCATACGAATGATATAGACCCGACACTAAGATCGAGTCTTGTGTTGTGTATCAAAAACTTTTCGGTCTCACAACCACCCAGACCCGAAACAAATACCTGTGGCTCACACAAATATTTGTCTCGGTGCGGGATCGAACCCGCGGCCTTTCGTTTCACAGGCGGCGTCTAACTGCGCCACGGAGGCTGTCACGCATCATAGTGACGCACTATTATTCTCTCAGGTTGAACCTGTTCTGATCAGACCGACATAATTGTTACGACCAGCGAGAGACAACTTTTTCGTACTAGTACTAGGAGTAGGTCTCAGAGATTTTGTAAAAAAATATTTCGCAAAAAAATGTTTTTGTACAAGGAGGCAATTAAAATATGTATAATGCGGATTAGTATTAGCTAACTGCTCGCATATGGCGGTTGGCCTTTCAAAACATGGTGTAAGGACATGTGGCCGTCGCTGCTGGAGTACAAATAAGGAGTTTTGCAAAACATCCGGCGTAATATTTATTGGCAACTCGTTCTGTCGATTAATTTTGTGTTTCTGTAATAATTTTTAATATGTATCAGTCGCTTTCACAAGAATTGCGCGCGTGTAATGTTGTAAAAATTTTTCTATACTATTTCATAAAAAAATAGCAAGATTTTTTGCGTTACTCACAAATTATGTTTCTCAAACCTGAATACAGAGGTGACCCCGAAACTTGATTCACTTACGTGCCTCACTATAAAGAGTCTTTAACCACTAAGTATGAGAATACGGATATCTTACCAGCATTTACAACTTGCCTCGGTGGCGCAGTTGTACTACGGCACGATTACGAAGTTGAGGTCTCGGGTTCGAATCCCCGGTCGGGTTAAGTTATATTGGATTTATATTCATTATCAGCTCGGAGACAGGAATTTGTGCCCGATATGGCGATAGGCTCGCTCCTATCACATCGTGGGAACATACAAGGCAAAACGTGACTGTCCTGCACCTCTGCCTACCCCTTCTGGGAAAAAGGCGTGTTTATGTATTTATAACCTAAGATTAAATGCGCTTTTAAGGCTACTCATTACTTTATTCATTTGAATTTCCTAATCTTGTCGCTTGTAAAGACAGGTATTCTTTACTAGAGTCAAGGCTAGTCTAATGTAAATATATAACAGCTTAACTTTTACGAAGTGTTAACAGGTCGTAAATATTCTGCATTGTTAGAAATATCCCGACAGTAAACTGAGGTAATAAATTATGATATTTTAAGTGTTTATCGTTCTGTGCATTCTTGGGTTTAGCGCAAATTAAATAGACACATAACAGTTACCAAAAAACGAATTAGCGTATGTCAAGGATTATATTGTATTGAAATTTTTATTAAAGGCTAAAACGAAAATAAAGCTTTTCTTTATTGCAATGAATGGATAAAACGAGCATGCCATTCGCCTGATGGTAAGCGATACGATCGCTTAAACACCATTAATTACAAAGCAATACTTGGCATTCAACTGCGCTCGCCATCCTGAGACATAAGATGTCAAGTTTCATTATTATGTCCAGTAGTTAATCTGGCTACAATGTCCTTCAAACCGGAACACAGCAGTGCATTTACACTGCTGTTTGTTGGAGAGTCTCCGAGGCTAGTACTTTTTATCCCAGGAAAATATATAAAAACTTGGAAAAACCTTTTTACGCGGGCGAAGTCGCAAGCAATACCATTATAGTATAAAGATTTTCTAAAATATCTAGAAAATATTTGAACTGTTTTTAAACAATTCGTCAGTATGTTTAAAGAACCTTGGAGGAGGATTTTAGCGAAATTTCAGAGCTTATAATCCGACATGTTTTATGTTAAAACTGATTTAAGCTTTAAACATAGTGGTATCTATATTTTTGATATACAGGGTATAACGAATTTTGGACTATCAATGATAAAAGGATTGTTTCAAATCCCACTGGTTGTTAGAGATTAACGATTATAAACAAACTAATCAGCTTTATAATTAAGTATAGATAAAAACATGTCTTAATTAATAATACGATAATGGCATTATATTATGTATATTTTTTTTTTGTTAAGCATAAATATAGTTTACAATAAAGGATATAAATGATTGGTGTCAAAAAGACGTCGCGGTAGACCCAGGCGTAGATGGAGAGACGAAATCGACAGGTTTCTACAGGATTGGCCCCAAATGGCGCAAGGCGGCCAAATCTGGAAGGAAAGGGAGGAGGCCTTTGCCCAGCAGTGGGAGACTAACGGCTGATAATAATAAATAATAAAAAGGATATAAATAAATAAATATTTGGTTCTCCCCGTTAAGTTTATTGTACATTCGAGAGCCTCCGTGGCGTTGTTTAAGAGGCCAATGGTAAAATGTAAAACCGTGTAGTCCTATATTGAGATAATTGTTGAGATTTTTTACAAATATTTGTTTCGAGTCTGCGTGTTGTGAGAGCAAAAAAATACGTATTTTTTTATACACATAAAGAACTATTATGATCGACCATATTGGAGATCCATAGTCTCTGCCTACCCTTATGGGATACAGGCGTGACGTTTATGTATGTATGTATGTAAATAACTGGTATGTTTTGTGGGGTCACGGCTATGAGTGTGACATTTCATTTGTTTATTTTTAAAGCCCTTTTAATAAAAAAAAGGAAAATATTAAGGCATCTTCTAATTTCTATAGAAATTTGTCATAAATCCCGACATCAATAACTGTCTGCGACTCTTGCAAACAAATTGATATGGTACCACGTGACCGTGATTGCGTCATAACACGTCTTAGCTTACATAATAACGAATGAATTGGCATGGGAATGCAATGAGTGCCTCGGTGGCGTAGTTGTACTACGGTACGACTACAAAGCTGAGGTCCCGGGTCGGGCAAAGTGATATTGGGTTTTTCTATTCATTACCAGCCCGGAGCCATGAATTTGTGTCCGATATGGCGATAGGCTCGCCCCCTATCACATCATGGGACGGAACATACAAGGCGTATTTAGGTGTCCTGGTGGCGCCTCTGCCTACCCCTTATGGGATAAAAGCGTGAGTGTATGTATGTATGTTTAGTTACCTAACGAGTAACTATGCTTCATTATACAAAGCATTGTCTGCTTTATTTTGTATCCTAGCGAGAAAGATTTTACAATCAGGAATTTTGGAATTTTGAACTACATTTTGGTAGACTGCTGCGCTTTAGTTTCCTATAAAACACCCTCCGTGGCGCAGTTGGTTAGACGCCTGTGAACCAGCCACAGTATCATATTAACGTAACAAGTAATTTCCCTTTATATACATTGAACTAAATAGCTTATCATTTATATTTTCCTTATAACTTAATTAATATGTTTCGCTTCGCTAAATGAAGTAGATAAGTTATTTAATGCACTTGGTAACAGCTGCTGTATCTGTATCAGCCCATATACGTCCCGCTGCAGGGCACGGGCCTCTACAATCGAGAGTACGATTGAGAGGGGTTAGTACACTCCACCACGCTGGCCTAGTGCGGGTTAAAAGAGAAGGTAGATTGTAAAATACTGTAGTGTATCAGCCCCTATCCACACACACGTCCCGACCTCCGAATTTGACATATGTCATCTAGTCCCGCGTTTTTCCATGTTTATTTTGTCATTATTTCAAAGCATTATAATTTTTTTCATAAAGTTTTTTCAATTGTTTTGAGTGTAGAACATAATAAAGCATTGAAAAACATGAAAAACGCAGGGAATCGGAAGATATAAGTGACAGTGACGTGGGCGCGTGAGTGGATATACTCGTATGTCCCACTGTTGGGCACGGGCCTCTACAATCGAGAGTACGATTGAGAGGGATTAGTACACTCCACCATGGCCTAGTGCGGGGCGAACTTCGCATAGACAACCTTTAACATCTCTATGGTATACAGATTTCTTCAAGATGTTTAACTTTTTTTTTTGGTAATTTACTATCAATACACACATTTTACTGGTGGTAGGTCCCTCATATGTGAAACACCGCATGGGTAGGAACCACCGTATCTATTTCTCCAACAAACAGCAGTGTAAATGCACTGTTGTGTTCCGGTTTGAAGGACATTGTAGCCAGAGTAACTACTGGACTTAACATCTTATGTCTCAGGATGGCGAGCGCAGTGGAATACCAAGCCTTAGTATTTCATGGTGTTTGGTTTTGCTACTGTCCATGAGCGGTCGTATCGCTTACCATCAGGCGAATGGCATGCTCGTCTCGCCATTCATCACAATAAAAAACGTGTCCAGGTATTATATGCATATAATATACAAATCTTTTCTTTTTTATTCCGGTAAACTTTCCTTCAGTTCTTCGACTACATCATCCATGGTAACCCTTGTGGTACTTTTCTTATCTGTGCCTGTCAATTTTATGCCAGTGTATTTGGTAAATGTTTTTTGTTTATTGCATGCCAAAAAGACCATTTTATCAGTTTGTTTGACGTCAATATCCATAGAAGCGTCTTTTCGATAACTTTTTGGTTACAGTGCACTTCGGAATTTATCTGAAAATTTGAAGTTTTTGGGCATTTTGTATTCCCGCACGTAATGGTCCTATTATTAATATATTCATGCAACGTTACTCAGTTTTACGCATTACGGCAGATGTAAAAATAAATTCAATTTGTACAAGTAGTTAAAGCAGACGGAAATATTTCAAGTGCATTTTTTTGTGTATGGTAACGGACCGGTCGCGGTTGCCGAGACAGTGGGTTCTAATCCCAGAGCAAACATATGTATTTGAGTCATGTGTATTTATAGTAAATCACCACGCACTTTAATAAAAGCAAACATCGTGAGGAAACCTGAATACCATAAGAAATAATTTTTTCTGAAGTTCGCCCCGCACTAGGCCAGCGTGGTGGCCTAACCGCTCTCAATCGTAGTCTCGATTGTAGAGGAGGCCCGTGCCCTGCAGTGGGACGTATACGGGCTGATACAGTACTATATTTTACAATCTACCTTCTATTTTAAGAATAGGAAGATATGTCATACAATTTGAAAGCCTCCGTGGCGCAGTTGGTTAGACGCCGCCTGTGAAACGAGAGACCGCGGGTTCGATCCCCGCACCGAGACAAATGTTTGTGTGATCCCCAGGCATTTGTTTCGGGTCTGGGTGTTTGTGAGGCCGAAAAGTCTTTCGTGGTTCCTGATACCCACCACACAAGACTTGATCTTAGTGTGAGGTCAGGACTATGTATGGGACTGTTGGGTGTAATTATTATTGAAAAAAAATTATGTAACACGAAAATATCCACACGTTTTGAGACTGTGAAAGTATTTTTATAATTCTGTATCAGCCCATATACGTCTCACTGTGGGGCACGGGCGTCCTCTACAACCATGAGTTCCATTGAGAGGGTACAGGCCACCACGCTGGCCTAGAGCGCGATGGCTGACTTCATATAAGAGTTTTATATACGATTTTTTATACATAACACTCAGGTGTACATACATACATACATACACACATACATTCTCCTTAAAAGCAAGGTCTCTTCAAAGTCGATAATGTTTTTAATTTCTTTAGCCGAACACTTTATAGTAAATATTTTGATATCTTTTCGTGTTCATAATTAATTATTCAATACGTTAGTCTGAGCTGGAAAATGTTAAAGAATAAATAGTTAAAGACTTGCCATAAATAACTGAAACAGGTACCCTTTTCATCAGAATAAAACCAAAATATTACATAAGCTCTCGCCTGTCTCCCAGAAAGGGTAGGCAGAGGTGCTACCAGGACACCCATACATCGCCTTGCTTGTTCCATCCTACGATGTGATAGGAATTGAAAAATCCAATACCATTTTTGCCCGACCCGGAACTCGAACCCAAGTCCTCAGCTTTGTAATCGTACCGTAGTACAACTACGCCACCGAGGCTGACACCAAAGGATTTTTTTTAAATAATAAATAAATACCCCCAACAGTCACATACATAGTCCTGACCCCACACTAAGATCGAGTCTTGTGTCGTGGGTATCAGAAGCTACGAGAGACTTTTCGGTCTCACAAACACCCAGACCCGAAACAAATACCTGTGGATCACACAAATATTTGTTTCGGTGCGGGGATCGAACCCGCATCATTAATTCGCATTAAATACATAATTTCGTCCAACAGTCAATGTGGTGATTCTTGAGGGAGACCTATGCTAAGCAGTGGACTTTCTACGGCTGAGTCACCATAGTCTGGAGACTGTCCCGCCCTCACACCCGCCACTGCAACTCCTGTAAGCCAGGATCAACAGCACGCATTTTAATGACACTGAGCATTGAAGCTCAGCGCGTCTCCGGGAATGTCTAACTTGTCTAACCCGCAACGAAATCCATAAAGTTAAAATAATAGGAGTTGGAAATAAATTATTGTCCACTTATATGTATCCTGAGTCACAAATACACAACCACCGAATACATAACCTCGAAAAATTATAATGAAAACGGACGCCAATAACCTACACCCATAAATATAATAGCAGATTAAAACAATGTTATTAAAAGCTTGAAAATCAAGTTTCGTTTGAGGAAAATCGTTTAAAATCACGCATTTCATTGAGTTATTTCCCGTGTACTTTGTTTACAAACTCAATATTACAATACGTAAATCGAACTCAAAGCTTTTTAACACTGGCGTAATAAAATTGCTATGACTTTTCGGAGTCATGTGTGTATTGATAGTCAATCATCACGCACTATAACGGTGAAGAAAACATGGTGAGGAAACATAGCCTTGCATTTGTAAGAATTTCTATGATATGTTAAGTTCGCCTGGCACTAGGCCAGCGTGGTGGACTGTACTAACCCCTCTCAATCGTACTCTCGATTGTAGAGGCCCGTGCCCTGCAGGGACGTATATGGGCTGATATAGTACAGGTATCTCATGTGAGAGGCCGCCTGGGTACCACCGCAATGTATAGTTCTCCAACAAACAGCAGTGTAAATGCACTGTTGTGTTCCGGTTTGAAGGACATTGTAGCCAGAGTAACTACTGGACATAGAGACTTAACATATGTCACAGGATGGCGAGCGTAGTGTAAAGCCAAGCAATACTTTGTATTTCATGGTGTTTGGTTTTGCTACTGTCCATGAGCGGTCGTATCGCTTACCATCAGGCGAATAGCATGCTCGTGTCGTGAGATTTATGTTAAATCCACTGACTTATATTCTACCGATAGACGAGACACATCAAAGAAATAAAGTGCCCCCGTATTTTAAAAGCACACTGCAATATTACATCACTTACCTGGTATTTTAATAAAATATTGTAACTTCAGACGATTCGCTTTCGGTTTGACGGCGAAACATTTATTTATTACTTTTAAACGTGTGCGATAAGGCGTACTGCACTGTCACTGTCACGAAGCGAACTGATTCATGTGTGGTGCATGCACCGCAAGTAGGTGGGACACATTTTTTGTACTGAATGTCTTATCTAGTGTAACATTGATATCGATGGTTAAATCTCATTATGTCCAGTAGTTACTCTGTTACATTTGTACTGTAATAGATACAGTGGAATTATTCCTATAATACTGGAATTACAACAAACTATTTCCTATAACTTTTATTATGTTTGTCCTATTAATTAAATACAATTGTTTTGTTGTAAACAATTGTATATGTAGGGTTTTCCCGGAAAATATTTTACATAATTTACAATTAGTCTTGAGAATCGAACCAACTACCTCATATTATAAATCCTGCTTTAATATTCCTGATTATATTGTACAACCACATAAACACTTAAAAAAAAATAGGTTTTTTTTCTTCACTAAATCATTTCTGTTTAATTCACGTTATATTATTTTAAGTCTATAAAAATATACTAGGTGATTAACCAAAAATATTATGACCACAAAAAATATTTAAAAAAAATTATTAATTTGTTTTGTTTACGTTTACATGTTTTAATTTTTATTCATAACGTATTTATTACCGAACATAATTTGTTTTTGTTAACTTACGTACAAATTATTCATATCAACTGCTATTTATCATCTTCATTCATAATTTTACTTTAAAAAACTATTTAATTTACCACTCCGAGCCAACACTTAATTTTTCACAATCACATCAACTACAATGTTTAAACCCAATGTAAACTTCACGAAAACATCGCACCAACAACTTTACCACTTAATGTTAACATCACAAAAACGTCTTCATTATCACTCAACAAACTTCGTGTTTACACAAACTCGCGATATCAACACACACGTAATTATCTACACAGACGTCCGCGCATCACGCCCGGCGCGGGGCAACTGATAATCAATTAAACATTTGACAGTTGCGCGTGAGTGCGCGGTGCTTGTTTTTTCCTTGAATAAGGGAAACGCGGCCGTAGAGCCTTAGTTACGTCATCGCAATTTAAAATGCGAATGTTTAAAACGTTCTTAGAATTGTGGCTTTTATTAGTCCTAATGAGGTGACATTTTTATTGTAGCTATTAATTAATGATTGCAAATTGCAAATGACACATTCTTAATGTTAATTCTATATTACTTATTTAGAACCTACAAGAGGCATAGAAACATAGATTTCTTTTATTTGACTACAATTACTAACCGAGTCACTTTATGTGATATTTTTTACTTATTTAACACATACATAATATGTAAATACATGGTTTGACTCGTCAGTCTATAGACAGCTTGTAAGGGCTATAAATCGCAAGGTCCTGGGTTCCATATCCAGGTCAGGCAATCCATTGTTTACAATCTTATTTACTTGACAGCCACCGTGGCGAAGTTGGTTAGACGCCGGCTGTGAAACGAGAGGCCGTGGGATCGATCCCCGCACCGAGAGAAATGTTTGTGCGGCCCACAAATATTTTTTTCGGGTCTGGGTGTTTGTGAGACCGAAAAGTCTCTCGTAGTTCTGATACCCGCGACACAAGACTTAATTGATCTTAATGTGGGGTCGGGACTATGTGTGTGACTGTTGCGTGATTTATTTATTTATTTATTTACAAGAATCACACGTGACTAATCCTATCACATTTGGACAGTAAAATATCCTCAACGAACTACGCATCGCACTTCTGCCTACGCTTCAAAAACACGGGCTTGAACTCATTCATAATATGAATACGTCAAAACATTTATTACAAAAACACCTTATCAAGTATACCGTACTAAAAATAATCGACAGACGCCATCAATCATTATTGAAACGAGGCGCATGCTTGTATGAATCATAATCAGATCGCATTATACTTTGTAGCTAACAGGGGCGTGCGCTCCTTGTAGGCAAAAATGCACTGCTTTACTTGCTATTCACAGATATTTTAATAAAACGTTCGTACGTTTTAGATGACTTTAATTAATAGTAAATAAATGAATAAACAAAATATAATAAATTAAAAACGCCTAATATTTTATAAATAGCAATAGCGCTGCAAAATAATGTACCTAATCAACCAAGTCATGCCGCCGCGTCCCGCAGGAGATTTGTTCGTATGTGTGTAGTAATTTTGGTGTCCGTGCACAGTTCGCAAACGCACACACCCATGAATATCGAAAGCATCGAAAGCCGCGACTCCTGCGGCAGGCTACGGAAGTTCGGCAGTTGTCGGGAGTAATCGGAAATGTTCGTTGCATATAATCCGAGTAAAAATAATAGACGGACATCTAATAAATCACGTATGCACATTATGCATTTTTGTTTGGTAGGGTTTTATTTGTTTAAATAGCAGAAATGTTTTGTGTTTCGCGGTGGCCATTTTGCTTTTTTCATGTGATAAGCATTGTTTACTATTTTGTTTGCGCCAGTATATTTATATTTTTCTTAAAATAATTTTCTACTTAACATTTGAAAGTGTACACATTTAACAGTTTATTACTGAGTTTCTATAATAATTGTGATTTGCTTTTACTAGTGCGTTTGTTGATTTTTTTAAAATGTTATTTGATTGTGAGGTTTTGGTTGAAACTGTGTGTTTATTAAAAATAACAAGTTCGCACAATTGTCATTCAGTGAAAAGATTCAAATTGTGTCTAAAGGTAGGTGTGTACCCGAGTTACAACAATTATACCAGCAAAAAGGGAATGTAACTCGAAAGTTTCATGTTGAAAGTTATGAAACGTATAACTATTATTTTAGCTTATTATTTTACTTATTAGAATTTCTTCCGCCGCGACGATCGATTGCTGTTTTGTCTGCGTTGCCGTAGAAGATGTACATGAATAGTAGTACATCTAAGACTTGTTCTTTTGGAATAGTTTCCGACTTAGAGATCCGTCGCGTGGCTGTGGCTATGCTAAAAATATATAAAAGAAAAAGTTTTTGTGACCGAGTACTCCGCCGCATACCCAGTGTCATAAACCTGTGCACGCCGCTGGTAGCTAACATTGTTCGAAACTTCGGCTTCGCTTTCGGCAAAAAACGACCTTCGGGCAAATATTTCGGCTTTGGGGAACATGACACTTATACTGACAAGAAAAGTTACAATGCAACTGGGTACGAAACTTCGGCTTCGGTATAGTAACCTTCGGCAAAAAAAACTTTCGGGCAAAACGTTAAGTTATAGCAAAAAATTCCCAAAAACACAGGGAAAATTTTTGAATTCGGGAAAAATGGAATTGATACTGGTAACTTAAAATAATCTTAGAAAACGTAGCGTGGGACGTCCTCTGGCCAGATGGCGGGTCGACTTGCACAAGAGGGCCGGCAGCGACGTCCTCTGGCCAGATGGCGGGTCGACTTGCACAAGAGGGCCGGCAGCGACGTCCTCTGGCCAGATGGCGGGTCGACTTGCACAAGAGGGCCGGCAGCGACTGCATGCGTGGAGCAGCAGACCGGGCTCTGTGGCGTACCGCGGGAGAGGCCTATGTCCAGCAGTGGACTGCAACGGGCTGATGATGATGAAATTACAATTCACCTGATGGTGAATTCAGTGCAGAGAATATCAGGAAGATATCTCCAGTCGACGCAATTTTGCTGGCCTGATTGTTTCCTGATATAAAGACGTTTTGATCAAAGTTGATTGTCAAATTTTTATAGTAATTAATAAAGTAAATAAATATTATTATTGTTATGTTGAGTAATAGGGTATTTTCCTATGATGATGTATTATGCGTACAAACACAAATACCATTAAAATAAACACTTGTGTAAAAACAGTATTAAAGGGGCTTGTAACATGAGGCAAATATTAGTATTTTAAATAAAAGAGTGGGAGCGTAGTGGGGACATCTCACCGTTTCTTTCACACCCGCACACTGTAATGCATATCAGGACTAGTGACGTCACTAGTTTAGTTTTCCATAACTTTTCTTTTACTCCCACTACAAGATTTAAATCTTTTCTAACTTGTTCAATTGTGAATGGATTTACAAAATTCTTTGTTTGCTAGATTTTGGATATGGATATCTTTGGTAAATACAATATAAAAAAGAGTAAAACACCCAATTGGTACCTAAAGCTACAAGCGGCGAACCTAAAACACACATAAAAATTCCGTTCTGCTGAGCTACTACAAAGAAAAATAGCAGATAATTTAGAGCGAAACCGGGCCCCTAGCATTACTTAATTGCATATAACAATACATACTGAAGTTATTAATTCTACATAGCGTTACTTTACTTCGTTTTATAGCATTTTAATATTACGTTTTATCTCGTATGAAACCATTTTAAATAGAAACAAGGAGTACCATTTCTGTATGAACATTATGCAAAAACGTGAATTGAGATTGGGTACTATGAAATGAAATTCGTTTATTGGTCACGTAGGCAATTAAATAGCTCTTATGACATGTCAATAACTCAATACATACAGTACTTTTTTCCATGTACAAGATATTTGATAAAATATTAATCATATAAAATTTACTATTTTTCGGTAGTAGTATTTTGAAAATTTTGGTATTAAATACATTATTTACTTTCATCGGTATCTAAGTGGACCATGAGTATTATTAAAACGAAGACACGGGAGCTTCCCCACTTGACTCAAAAATATACCCCATTAAGGTATAATTTAAACTACTTCAAAAAACTATCGTTTCCAAAATTATGACATTTAAAATATGTACTTCACACAACCGCAATTTTAGTAACTTTTAAACTATTTAAAATGTTTCTGATATGTAGTTATATACAGTATGACTTCCAAAAAAAAATCTTATTATAGTTACATTCCCGGACCTCGACCGAGGGCTAGACCAAAGAAACGCTATCTAGATATCCAGGAAGATATGAGGGTCAATGGCCTTACTACCGAGGATGCCGAAGATCGTGCGAAATGGAAGAGAATTAGCCGAAAGACAGACCCTGGCACCGGCCGGGATAACGCCAGGTAGAAGAAGACATGTATTTTAGTAGTTAAATTGTAAGTCACTGAGCGGATGACTAATACCTCAGTCCGCCCCGTGACCACGAAAGCTGTAAAGCAATCGAAACGTCGAGAAGATAAAAATGCAAAAATTAAACCAAATCGCGATAAAATCCGTAAAAAAAATTTTTATTTCAATATTTAGCATTCGCGTAAATCTAAGAAACCATTACATGTATATTAGTTAAACATTCGACCATTTTTGTTTCTATTAACCAGTGCATACGGAATATCCACTGCCGAAACGAAGGCGACGTGAGCGGTGCCCATACTCAGGCTTGCGCCCAGAAATTACTAGACCAGATCAAAAATTGGTTGATCTGGGGCTATGTTATAGAACCACGCACCGGGGGTATAAAAGGCTATATTGGGAATATTCTACCACCTAGTACCCCTAGACTATATGGCCTAACCCACCTCAACTGTACTCACGATTGTTAGGAGAGGGGCGTTGTTATAGAACCTCGAACCGGGGGTATAAAAGGCTATATTGGGAATATCTTACCACCTAGTACCCCTGGATATGGCCTAACCCCTCTCATTTGACTATGATGAGACAGAGTCTCTTCTCTCCTCATATTAATATTTTCCTTTTTATTTTATCTTATTTTATCTATGATTATACTATAATTATTTATTTATTTATATTAATTATTTATACAGCGTGATATTGACATATTTGACATAATTTTGTCCACATGTTCGTGACCACCCCAGGAAACATTGTACCAAGTTACATAAAAATCCACCTGGTAGTTTTGTCAAAAATCACGATTTTGTATTTCGCAATTTTCGATCACTCTGTACATGCACGAGTAGTTTTGCCGCTCAGCTGACAAAGAACTTTGACCCCGCAAACATAAAACTTGGCGAAATACAGATCACTCAATATGTTCTACACTAAAATAATAATTAATTATTAATGTAGTCTAGAACATAATGAGTGATCGTTATTTTATAAGTAAGTACTTATGATTAACTGGGGTTTAACAGTTCACCTTTTAGTAAGGATTTAATCAAATACAAACACTAATTACTAGGTACTCTCAAATTACAATACTATCAAAATGGCATTACATTAAAATGTTTCTTGAATATCGGACATACATACAAAGCATTTTAATTGCACAATACAAATACTTAAATTGTAATCATAATCATCAAAAAAACTATTCTTCGGCACGTGACAATCGGTCCAAATAAAAATACGTGAATGAAACTATGCATCAAGAATAAAATTTATTTCAGCTTTATTTTTAAACAATATGCATTCAATTTCAAGTAATGTTTGAATCCAACACGCAATATTTCAATTTAACATTTTCAAAACAATTTTACGTAAACGTATCATAACGCGCCATGTTCCTTCTGTACTTTGAATTTACTATAATCACTTGTTGCCAGATCATACATCTTTTTATATCATAATATGCTGTCCCTTTTTCGCCCTTGGAGTAAGTATAATTATAAGAAAGTGACAGCAAACGAAACATTTTTGAAGTAGTGTTGTGAAATTATTCGAGGACACTTAATCGACATTTTTTATCTCAATATTATTTAATTTGAGTTGATCTAGTCAATAGTATTTCAGTAGTAACTTAATAGTAATACAGAAATATCATGGTAATTCGTTTTTATTGCTTACGGTTGGTTTTAATAATTTGGAACATCTTCAATAATTAAAACCCAACCGGTCATCAAGGGGTTTTTAGCATACTGATATGTTGGCGTAGGCATTGCTAGGGACCCAGCTCGGCCACAATATCCGGAATGATATACCTCTCTCGGCTTCCCCGGGGTATCAAAAGGGGAGCTTAAAGCTTTTCATCTTGAACAAAAATAAAATTTACAAAGATATCTGACTACATTTCCTGAAAATGACAATAACTTGACAATATTTAATGTTTCCAAAGTAAACCACTTTGAGAAATCGTAATTTTATACAAAATACACGTATGCATTCGCTGCTGTAGATTGTTTAATTAATGAACTACTTACGGGTAAAATTGCTTAGAAAAGTAAAGTTGACACATTTGACTAAACTACAAGTAATCGATATCGATTTCAAGATATTGTAATCACGGCTCTTATTTTAAACTACCAATCACATAAAGTATTTTTACGCCAATCAGAGTATCTCATTTTAAATACTATTGTCCAATCCAGTTACGTAATTACTGCATCAACCAATCCATCCAATCAATCCTTAGGGATCTTCAACTTTTTAGCAAATCCTAATGTATAGCGGCGCGCGGCGGCACGCTCAGTGTTCGGTTTATTGCGTTCAATTAATAATGTAAACAAAAACACGCGCGCGCGCAGTAATCGCCATTTTGTTAGTATTTTAAATTCTGTTGTTATTTGTATTTTGTGTTGAGTAAGTGAATAGTTAAGAGTGTTTAAGTGATAGAAACACATATTGCAATTAAGTACTTTATTATTAGGTGTTAGTTTTTGTGTTTTAACTGGTCTTTTTAATAATTAGGTGTTCGTATTAGTGTTTATAAGTACATTTTAGTTTTTGTAGATTTAAGTTGTTCAGTATTATTGTATTGCGCGTATTCTTAATACAATAACGAATACTTATAGTACTGTGGAATACACAGATATGGTGTTGTTGTATGGTGAGTGTAATCAAAACGGCGTCATAGCCCTCAGAACATATTGTGAGAGATTTGGTGCATAAAACACAACAATTTGAATTAGTTCATTTTATGTATTTATGTGTTGTGTGAACTGTGATTACTATGAAAAATATGTGACTTGGGAAGATTATTCCCGCGATCGCAGCGCCGCCCGTGCTAGCGGGTCGGCTGTTTTCATAAACGCGGGAATATTGCGATGTTGCCGCTCCGCTCCGTGCGGACGCTGTATACCAGGTAAATGTAAATATAGGCTGTTTAAATTTAATGTCATTATTTTGACTTATAATTTGTTTGAAAAATCAACTTTTTAGTTTTTCCGTCTACGACAATGCCTATGCGTGCAAATAATATCCCTTACTATGCGATGCTCATGGTTTAATTTAATGTAGGGGGTGTCAATATCACGCTGTATATACATATTTTAGTTAAGTACAATTTGTTTCCTTTTGTTTATTTTTTATTTAAAATAAGCATTTTTGTTATCATATTTTTAATTACTTACGTTTGTGATTACTGTTTCGCCTTAAATTTGATTTAAACTTAAGTTTCAGATATTTCAAACACAAATTGGTTTCCCAAGAAACAGGCTAAGCCTAGTTTGGGAACCCCTGACTAATGCTATTAGTTTTAGTAATTACTTTAATTGTAACTAGTTGTAAGAAATTGTAACGTAATTTGGTCTATGAATATATACTTTACTTTACTTTTACTTTATTTGAATAGAAGACCCGTGACCTGCAGTGGGATGTATATGGGCTGATACATATGTTCATACAATGGTACTCCTTACTCTATGGTATCTCACCGGTCCTAACAATCTTCCCCGCGACGTAAACACTCTGGCTACAAGCCCTTTCGTCTCTCCTCTGGCATTGACTCGCCTCGTAGCTCATCGAGGGCAGCTTCTCGTAGTTTATCACCGAGTACTTCTCCGGAGTCGCCATGTGAGAGAGCGACGCCGACTTTCTAGTGCCGCAAATTTTTTTTAAGGAACAAAAACATTTTTTTAATATATTTTTTTTAATCGTGATTTTGTCATGAATCAATTATACCGTTTCTGCATTTTTATAATAATAAAAAAAAGAAATAAAACGTAGTTTGTCCTCGAAATTTGGCCGTATAGGACTTTTTACTTTTTACTGTTTGGAAAACGCATTGTTTTCATTTACATTAGAAAACTATTTTTTAATCAAAACCTGCTTACCTACTATCCAAATCGCTGGCCGACGACGTGGAGCTATATTCTCTAAACCGCTCCATAGAGGGCGCTGTTTTGGTAATAATAATATTCTCAGGGGTGGCACACAAAACCTCACAATCTTTAAACCTCCTATTCTTCCTCCAGGGCTTGGCGAAAACCTCATCATTTTCGGTGTCACTTTTCACCCCCGACTCTCGAAAAATCTTTCTCTGAGTTATAAACTTGAGGGTAGTTGGCGTGGAACATCGTCTTTTCGGAAAAGCGGTCATCATTTTCAACAATCCATCTTCAGTTAGCGACGGAGACAATTTTCCTTTCAATTTTCTCTCACCCAATTTCATATCAAAGCATTTCAAAGCAGATTTCCTTACTAAATCCAATCTTGGACTCGACGCTAGACTCTTACTCAACGGCGTGTTTGAGCGACTTATACCCATCTCTTTCCTTCTTATTATATCCAGCAATCTTCCGTCCTTTTTCTCATCTGGCGTTTGAGATCCGCTAGACTCGTCACATTTGGATACGCTATCAACAGAACCAATAAAACTGGCCCATTTTGAAGCGAATGTTTTGGATTTTCGTCGTTTTTCGCAAGGGCTGTGTCGTGAATTAGGGATGGACATTAAGGGCGAGCTACATGAAGACGGGTCGGACAGTTTTAGCAATACTAGCGGTACCACACAGTGCAAGGATGAAGATAAAATTAAAGTTAGTTACCTTGTATTAATAGGCTACAGACTTAGAAAATAATTAGTAACATTGTAAATTATTTGATATTCTTTGTTTAAACCTTTCTAGTTAGGATTTTCATTCTTAACTTATGATTTATGATGTAAAATAACAGTCTTAAACTAAACTACAAGTTTGCAAGTTTTCTTCAAGGTCTGAAGGTCTTATAAGGTCTTATAGTCAAAGGCGAATCAATATCGATTCTGTCTGTACTAACATTACTGTTTAAAAAAATATTATAACACAGTATTTCACATTGATATTCAAATAATAATTGGTCAGGTCATGGTTACCAGAAGTCAATGTCGAATGTCAAGGTCATCTAATAAAATCAAAGTCACATTTGTAACAAAAACCTAGAACTTATTACACAAAATGTACTCTGTAATCAGTCACACTTTAAGGTCACTCAAGGTCAAGTTTAAAATGACATTCAAGGTCAACGGACAAAATCACCGTGTCCCTTCTCAACAAAAATTTTGAACTAATAGACACTTAAGTCATTCCTCATTCAAGGTTACATCAAAGGTCAGGGTCACATTAAAGGTCAAGTTCAGATTAAAGGTCAAGGTCAGATTAAAGGTCAAGGTCAGATTAAAGGTCAAGGTCAGATTAAAGGTCAAGGTCACATAATCTAGAGTACTCACCGTGCTCATTGAAGTGCTTCTCGAGCTCCTCGTGCGAGATGTTCTGCGTGGCGGGCGCCTCCGCCGCCACCGTCTGCTCCGGGCGGGAACGAGAACATCTGCACAAGGTATGTTTTTACTCATTAGTATACATGTATGAGTGCGTGGTGGTCTGTTGGTAACGGACCAGACGCGGCTGCCTACATGTTCACGGTGGTCGCGGGTCCAAATCCCAGGGCACACCTCTGACTTTTCGGAGTTATGTTTGTATTGATAGTCAATCACCACGCACTTTAACGGTGAAGGAAAACATCGTGAGGAAACCTACACACCGTAGCGATTTTAAAGAATTTCTACGGTATGTAAGTCCGCCAACCCGCACTAGGCCAGCGTGGTGGACTATATGGCCTAACCACTCTCAATCGATTCTCCCGATTGTGGAGTAGGCCCGTGCCCTGCAGTGGGACGTATATGGGCTGATACAATGTAATAACAGCATGGAAGCATAAAAGTGCGTAGAGGCAGTTCACGTCGCAGGTGCAATTCCTAGGGTACACCTCTGACGTTTCTGAGTCATGTGTGTATTGATAGTCAATCACCACGCATTATAACGATGAACTATCATAACGAACTACTGGTGGTAGGTCTCTCATATGTGAGAGGCTGCCTGGGTAGGTACCACCGCTATGTCTTTCTCCAACAAACTGCAGTGTAAATGCGCTGTTGTGTTCCAGTTTGAAGGACATTGTAGCTAGAGTAACTACTGGACATATTGAGAATTAACATCTTATGTCTCTTATGGCGAGCGCAGGGCAATGCCAAGCCTTGCCTTGTATTGCATGGTGTTGTTTGGTTTTACTACTGTCCATGAGCGGTGTCGTTTACCATCAGGCGGACGGCATGCTCGTCCCGCCATTCATCGCAATTATAAAAGAAACAAACCTGCATACCATAGCGATTTGTAAGAGTTTCTACGGTATGTAAAGTCCGCCTGGCACTAGGCCAGCGTGGTGGACTATATGGCCTAACCCCCTGTTAAATTGATTTTGAAGAGTATTAGAAGTTCAGGAATGTATATGTTACCGGTATATTGTCAAAACCGTGATATTATAATTTCACTAGAGATATTATAAATAAACGGAACATTGTCAATTGACTTCATTTTAATTACTTGAGTTCATATTGACTTAATTTTATTTAAAATGAAAATAAACTAACCTAACCTAACCTAACGATTGTTTCTTTGCGGTAACTCAATGCGGTACTTCACTCATAATACACCTAGATTTTACAATTTTAAGATTGTGATTTAACAGTTTCACTTCGATAGATTACAATCTACTGAAAAATAATGCGTTAAATTGTAAGCAGTATGTTACGGTTCACAATCTTTCGACAGTTCACAATGCGAGATAGATTGTAATGTAACGGTATTTACAATTTTACGGTGACATATATATGACCTGAGCATAGCATTGCTGCATCGTAGAGCTAGTTCGAGTCCGTCCAGCCAGCAGTGTCCGGCGGCTTGTGACGGCGCGCGGAATATCAGGTGAGCTGTCGGCAACGGCTGTACCACTGCGCCTGAAAACAAACATATTAGCAAGAAAAACTTGTTTAATAAACTAAAAATAAAACGCACTTTAACGGTGAAGGAAAACATCGTGAGGAAACCTGCATACCGTAGCGATTTTAAAGAATTTCTACGGTATGTAAGTCCGCCAACCCGCACTAGGCCAGTGTGGTGGACTATATGGCCTAACCACTCTCAATCGATTCTCTCGATTGTAGAGTAGGCCCGTGCCCTGCAGTGGGACGTATATGGGCTGATATAGAAACTAAAAATAAATGAGGCAATAGTTCCCTGTTGGGTCAAATGACACAAAGATTGGTCTGATATGAAATCGTCTCATTTAATACGTCTTCCATTGCCTTCCAAACTGTTCTCTCTTATTCCGTCCTTTCATACTTGAAATTCTAATCATTCATTCTTTAACTCTTTCACACCTTATTCGTCATCTCTTTCGCATAACACGTTCCATATCCATCATTCGTCTAACGTTTCATTCTACTCATCTACAAAACATTCAAATCCTATATAAATACATCCAACAGTCACATACATAGTCCTAACCCCACATTAAGATCAATTAAGTCGTAGGTATGAGATACGAGAGACTTTTCGGTCTCACAAACACCCAGACACGAGACCAATACTTGTGTATCACAAACATTTGACTTGGTGTTGGGATCGTAATGGCCTCTCGTTTCAATCAGCCATGCATTATACAGGGTATATCAAGACTGCGACCGAAAACGAAGCCGGGTGGTAGTTTGAGTGGTTACAGACACAATGCAAATAAAAATTTCGCAAAATAAGCGACAGATTTTTTTTTGCAATTTTTTTGAAAATCATTGTTTTTGGATAGTAAATACTTAGTTATTGCGAAAATAGTAATTTAAACCCTATCGTACCATTGCGTCTTAAAAAATAAAAGGGTGTACATCATTATTTAAGGAAAACTATGTATTTATCACCCAAATACGACGATAAGTAAAAAATTACTAAAAAAATGTTGACGATTTTTTTTGCGAAATTTTTCATTGCATTGTGTCTGAAGTCACTAATACTACCACCTGGCTTCGTTTTCGGGCGCGGTCTTGATATACCCTGTATAAAGCGCTCGACACACCAAAGTCGCCGACCCGCCGACCTATGTTGGCAACATTTTACGGCGTCCTAGTTGGCGACTTTATTCAAGATGTTATTGAGTGTTGCTGGGTAACTGAGCTGAGCGCTTGCGTCGCCGACATGCTGCCAACATATCGACACCCGCGGGATCTTGTTGCCGACATTATTCTTATAAGCCGTAGAGTTGAGTCGGCGGGCTGTGTCGCTGGGCCGGCAGCTTTGGTGTGTCGCGCCTAAGGTCCGCATCGGTAACTGAACCCTGGACTCACCGATGGTCTCGTTGTGCGGCCCCCGCGGCGCCCAGATGCTCTGTTCGAGCGGATGGTACAACTTGAAGCAGAAGCCGTCCTTCTTGCTGGGCCGTTCTATGACCTGGCACGAGGTGAGGAGTACCGTGCCCACCCAGTGACTGCTCTGTAACAAACCATCAAAATGTTGAGATAATTACTGACATACATACATGCCAGTCCCCACTAAGCCAGCGTGGTGGACTGCACTTACCCCTCTCAATCGTACTCTCGATTGTAGAGGTCCGTGCCCTGCAGTGGGACGTGTATGGGCTGATATGATAGTGAGGGAATTAAAGAAACTTCTTTTATCAAGTTGTTAAACAAAAAACTTGCCGGATGCCCAATAACCCTTTAACCCTCCTATTAATTAAACTGTTTGATTGATTACGTCGCGGGTTAAAGACAAGTTAGACATTCCCGGAGACGCGATGAGCTTCAATGCTCAGTGTCATTAATATGCGTGCTGTTGATCCTGGCTTACAGGAGTTGCAGTGGCGGGTGTGAGGGCGGGACAGTCTCCAATAACTCTTTCCTTCTTTTTCCTTCCCACTCTTCTCCCAATTCGATGGTCTGGCAACACATCCATGATCCAGCGTTGTGGATCATGTAAAGGGATCACATACCATCAGCTGACCTGATTGCTCGTTTACTGGACCAATGTCATAAAAAGACATACATAAACTCACGCCTTTATCCCCGAAGGGCTAGGCAGAGGCGCCACCAGGACACCCACATTTCGCCTTGTATGTTCCGTCCCATGATGTGATAGGGGGCGAGCCTATCGCCATATCGGGCACAAATTCCTGACTCCGGGCTGATAATGAATAGAAAAATCCAATATCACTTTGCCCGACCCGGGACTCGAACCCGAGACCTCAGCTTTGTAACCGTACCGTAATACAACTACGCCACCGAGGCAGTCATAAAAAGAATCATTTATAAATGTCCCAAATGCTGCTGCTGAGACTTCATAGTAACGGGCTAAATCCCAAACGTTTTTGAGTTATGTTCGTATTAAGTAAATAAATACACCCAACAGTCACATACATAGTCCTGACCCCACACTTAGATCGAGTCTTGTGTCGTGGTATCAGGAACTACGAGACTTTTCGGTCTCACAAACACCCAGCCCGAAACAAATATTCACACAAACATTTGTCTCGGTGCGGGGATCTAACCCGCGGCCTCTCGTTTCATAGCTGGCGTCTAACCAACAGCGCCACGGAGGCTGTAATGATAATCATCATGTACTTTCTATCTCTCTCTCCCTTCAGCCACAGGCAGTCCATAGTTGAACATAGGCCTCCGAGGATATCCAGTCTCCACCTGACCTGATGGAAGAGCCCTGCATCCAGCTACTTCCCGCGACCTTGACCAGGTCGTCCGTCCACCTTGTGGGTGGGCGTCCGACACTACATCATGCACTAATGAAACTAAATCTGTAGAAACTTGCATACCGTAAAATTTTTAAAAGAATTTCTATGGCGTGGAAAGTTCGTCTACCCGCCCTAAGCCAGCATGATAGACAATATAATTGGATTCAGGATAAAATTATTTATTCCAATAGTCTTTCCTGAAAAGTTAATCTGCTTACGAGTTAAAGAAGTGGTAGTGTCTAAAAAAAACTTCTCACTTTGGTATTGTAGGTGAATTGTAAGCTTTTCAAACTGTGGAGCTGATTACATAAGTGGACAAAAAAGTATTTTTCTTCTACATTTATTACTCCTTCCTGTCTTATTTTTCTTCTTCAAGAAAAAATACACAATTATTTAAAAGACTCACCTTAGCTTTAGAACTCTTGTAGAGCAACAGCAGACCAGGTTTGAGTACGCACCACAACTTCGTCCATGACTTGAGAGAGCCTCGGACCTGGGGCCAAACATTTTACATTATTATTATGAACAGGCATCTCCACAGGATCACTCAAGATCCCCAGACCGACAAATTGGCATTACATATTTTATTATGTTATCACAGAATAGAAGAATCGAGGGTAGGGCGCAGTGTTTTTGGTCCTTCGAGCCCGATACCAACAATCTATAAATAAGCAAGATAAATATAAGTGCAGAATTTTTTTTTAATGTTTCTTTTTTAATATATTTTTTTGTTGCAATGAATGGCCAGAAGAGCAAGCCGTTCGCCTGATGGTAAGCGATATGACCGCTCATGGACAGTAGCAAAACCAAACAATACCATGAATTACAAGGCAATTCTTGGCATTCCACTGCGCTCGCCATCCTGAGACATAAGATTTTAAGTCTCATTATCTCCAGTAGTTACTCTGGCTGCAATGTCCTTCAAACCGGAACACAACAGTGCATTTACACTGCTGTTTGGCGGAAGAATTTTTCTTTACATATCGGTCTAATTAGCGTAGGTGTACTTTCCAATCCTAACACCTTCAACAAACGGTATTTAATCATCTCACGTAGATGTTAATTGTCAATTATAATTATGATGATGACATATAATATCGTTCGGGTCTATCTTTTATACACCTTAATCGATAATAAATTAATGTTTGTACAAAACATCCTCGGCGGTTCCGAAATATCGCTATGCGATATATCCAACCCCAAAAATTTAATACAGTAGAACGACTATTATCCGAAAGCCGAATAACCGAATCGGCAATTATCCGAATTGGTCCTAAGCGTAACATAAAAATTTAAAACCATTTTTTTTTTGTTTTATTTTGTTGTAACAAGTTGGAGCTCTCTATAATCCAGATATATTTTAACTGTTTTGATTGAAAGCTTAATAAATAATGTTGTTAAACTTAGTAAAGTCAAGAATTTATGTGTGACAGTTCGTTTTTTTTATTACCAGTCTATATCCGATTATCCGAATTTTCGACTATCCGAATAGACCCCGGTCCCAATTAATTCAGATAATCGGCGTTCTACTGTATAAATATAGCGTCTCTATTCTCCCAAGTACTACCACAGCCATGGCCCACACCCGCTTAAACTGTCTTCAAATATTAGTTTTTTTGTCTCAGTCTCACCTTGAGCCAGTCGGCGAGCACCACGACCGAGGGGTCCTCTATGGAGTGCAGCAGCGCGGACGCGACCCTCTTCTTCTCCCGCCTGTAGTGCTGACGCTGTGCCTTGTAGCTCTCCTTGCGAGAGAGGGCCGTGCTCGCGGTACGGGATACGCCGCCTACTGCTGTTTCTGAAGACTGAACAGATGGACTATTAGACCTGGTAGACTATAGAAAGTCATAAAAGACGTTCATCCCTACTAATATTATAAATGTGAATGTAAGTTTGTTTGTTGCGCTTTCACGCGAAAACTACTCAACCGATCATCATGAAACTTTGTACACATATTCTTGGAGGTATAAGAAGTAACATAGGATACTTTTTATCCCGAAAAGTTTAGTGTTCCCGTGGGAGGAAGAAGAAATTCCGATATATTTGCTACTTTTTTATACTAAAAAGGATGGGATGGGACTTGACCATGATGTGACCCTATCGCTTTACTAACACACTTTATTCCTTTTAAGTGAGAGTTAGAAGTATGGAGTATGAATTCCGTACCTTGTCTGAAGAAGTGCCGTCTGGCGGATGAGCTCTAGAGTCACCTGATGCAGGAGTGATCACGGGCGCTCCTGGCGACCTCGGCGGTGGTGTTAACGTTGGCTCGCCTGGAACAAAATCCAGAATTAAATACACCCAACAGTCATTGACAGCCTCCGTGGCGCAGTTGGTTAAGACGCCGTTACTGGTGATAAATCTCTCATATATGAGAGGCCACTCGGTAGGTTCCACCGCAATGTCTATTTCTCCAACAAACAGCATTGTAAATGCACTGTTGTATTCCGGTTTGAAGGACATTGTAGCCAGAGAAACTACTGGACATTTTAAGACTTACGCCCGAATACTCAAACACCATTTAAATATTAAGTTGCACTTAACTAACTACGTCCCACTTTATCAGTACATTTAAGCGGGCCTTGCGTAGTTAAGTGCAATTATAAGATAACTCCCCAGTTGCAAGCGGCCTTCACCCAGATGTGCCTACAACCTTTAGTACTTCCCGAATCCCCCTTATATATCTAAATCTGTTAGATCTACATATGTTATTGTCTATTGTCTTACCGTAAATGGGAGGCGTTGCAGGCGCCGTCGCTGGCAACACTACGTTAAGCGGCGGGTGGTGTTGCTTCTGAAACCAAACAATACGAAATTTAATTAATACCCAAGAACTTCTACCACAATCTCCAGAGGCTCTGAATTGAAAGGAGAATGCCCATTTTACTATAAAACATATTTTTTTGTGTAGATAAAATAATATATTTTCGATTATAAACATAATTGCGACCCAGACCCGGAGTTCTTGGAGAAATGAACTTGAAGTCCAGTCACTCTGGTAGCCCCATTTGTAGTAATGGCTGACGTATCGTAAAATGTGATGATAATTGCTTTATTTTATGAAAAATTGTCGCCCGGGATAATACACGAAAACGTTTAAGGACAAACCATAAAAAATGCTTTATGAATGTTAAGCAGTATCGATATCGGGGTCAACGATATTTTTTACCGATACCATGAATGGGCATTCTCCTTTCATTTAAAAAAGAGAGCAGTATTGCAGACACGGTACGCATAGTTACTTCTGCTCTTTATAAATAAATACACCTAACGGTTAGACACATAGTCCTGACCCAACATTAAGATCCAGTCCTGTGCCGTGTGTATCAAAAACTACGAGAGACATTTCCGTCTCACAAACACCCAGACCGGATACAAATATTTTTAGCCATCAAACATTAGTCTTGGTGCGGGGATTGTAGCGACCTTTCGTTTCACACCCATCATCTTACTAACCAACTACGGAGTCTTACTTTGCATCCTTAATAACTGGTTGCTTGGATCTTAAGCCTCAACATGGGTATGTATTTTTTCGTATCAGCCCATAAACGTCCCAATGCAGGAAGCCTCTTCTACAATCGAGAATACGATTTAGAGAGGTTAGGCGAAAAAGTTCACCACGCTATCATTTGTCCCGTTTGTTTTTGTCCGCATTTCTTAAAATAAGGGGTCGCAAACACGCACATTTCGCATAATTTTCACTTTTGTTTTCATCATCATCATCAGCCTATACTGGTGTCCACTGGACATAGACCTCCTCCAAATTGCGCCATTTATCCCTATCTTCGGCTTGTCACATCCAGCATCTGCCAGCGACCTTTCGCAAATCGTCACCACCTAGCTGGAGAGCGTCCTACACTACGCTTGCCAAAGCGCGGTCTCCTCTCAAGAACACGTTTACTCCAGCGGTTGTCGGTTCTTTTTCTAATTTTGTTTTAAAAATTATAGGTTTTATAATCTATTAAGATATTTATGGGTGTCATATACATATGATAAGTTTACGACATAGCGAAATTTCAATGAGATACGTTATCACAAAATAATGTTTACATGTATTGTATTTGTCATTTTCCTTATACAATTCCTAAAAACTATTAACTACATCGGATGATTCAAAATATTTTCTTATCCGTTACCGTATCTAAACCGACATATTATTTAGATATCCGCATATCTCATCGTTACCTGACGCGTAATTTCATATCCATAATAAATTATAATAAAAAATACACCAAAAGTGCGTGGTGGCCTGTTGGTAACGGACCAGACGCGGCTGCCATGTTAACGGTGGTCACGGGCTCATATCCCAGAGCACACCTCTAACTTTTTGGAGTTATGTGTGTAATAGCCACTCACCACGCACTATAACGGTGAAGAAAAACATCGTGAGGAGACCTGCATACCATAGCGATTTCCACTAATTTATATGGTATGTAAAGTCCGCCAACCCGCACTAGGCCAGCGTGGTGGACTATATGGCCTTACCCCTTTAAATCTTACTCTCGATTGTACTCCTGACTCCACACTAAGATCCGCCAAACACCCAGACCCGAAACAAATACCTGTGGATTGCACAAACATTTGTCTCGGTGCTGGTTTCGCAGCGGCCTCTCGTTTCACAGCAGGCGTCTAACCAACTGCGCCACGGAGGCTGTCAAATATCCTTTTTTAAATGTACAGACAAACTACTGACACAATTATGAATGTTGGAAATGTTATACCATTCTGTAACCTTTAATGCGATGAATTGCGAGACGAGTATGCCATTCGCGTGATGGTAAGCGATACGACCGCTCATGGACAGTAGTAAAACCAAACACCAATAATAAAAGCAATGCTAGGCATTCCTTTGCGCTCGCCATCCTGAGACATAAGATGTCAAGTCTCATTATGTCCAGTAGTTACTCTGGCTACAATGCCCTTCAAACCGCGACACAACAGTGCATTTACACTGTTGTTTGTTGGAGAAATAAACATTGCGGTGATACCTACCCAGGCGGCCTCTCACATATGAGATACCAGTAAGATCTGTACTAATGAAACTAAAGAGTTTCTTTGTTCGCTATAATCTCAGGAACTACTGGTCCGAATTGAAAATTTATTTTAGTGTTGGATAGGCCATTTATCGAGGAAGGCTATAGGGTCATATTTATCTCAGAAAAATATATAGCAGGCCTTTTAACCCGGAAAAACAATGTCACACGTGCGAAATCGAGCAATACTAGTTTTTTTTTATATAATATAGGGAGCAAACGAGCATACGGTTCACCTTATGGTAATTGATCACCACTGGCCTTGAACATCTGCAACTCCATACGGCATAGAGATGCGTTCCGGCTTTTAAGGTCGGAATACGCTCTTTTTTTTAAGGTGGCTAGGTCTTATTTAGCGGCCTTGCGGAAGACCAGCGTTGATTTCATTACCAGCACATGCTGAGCTTGAGCAGTTTTGTGACAAGCAATACTATTATATACCTAAGTTATTTTATATTTGAATAACTGTAAACATTGCTTAGCACGAATAAATTCTTTCTTTCTTTCGATTTAGCCTCAAATGCTGCTGTTGGCAATTGATTTCAGAGATTTGTATTTTTTTTACCATATTACGAATCTCTTAATCTATTTAACACCATAGCTTCATTATTGACGCATTATAAAATCATATTTAATCTACAGACACATTACTGATAACGTTTATAAATAAACAATGATAAATTGAAGTAAACTGTTTGGGACATCGCGTACGAAATCTGTGCGGCGCATGTACCGACCAAACGCAACACGAGCGAGACGGAACATAGCAGCGTACGAGTGAGAGACAGAGATAGCGGTACATGTTCCGACTAAACGCAACACAAGCGAGACGGAAAATAGAAGCGTACAAGTGACAAACAGAGATAGCAGTACACGTAAATTGTAACATTTTTGGTACTTTTTGCTTGCGGTGTCCTCTAATCTCAATTCATTTACGTCATTATTTGCGATTATAATCACTGCTGATAACATACCATTGTATTGTAAAGTAAATTAAAAAGTAGGTTAGCGTTACATACATACATAAACTCACGCCTTTTCCCAGAAGGGGTAGGCAGAGGCGCCACCAGGACACCCACATATCGCTTTGCATGTTCCGTCTCACGATGTGATAGGGGGCGAGCCTATGCCATATCGGGCACAAATTTCTGACTCCGAGCTGATAATGAATAGAAAAACCCAATATCACTCTGCCCGACCCGGGATTCGAACCCGAGACCTCAGCTTTGTAATCATACCGTAGTACAACTACGCCACCGAGGCAGTCGTCTATTAGATCTCTTCATTCTTAAATCGGTTGCGTTTAATTTTCCCCTTCATCGTTATCAGCCTTTACCAGCCCACTGCTGGACATAGACTACCTCCAATGCGCCATTTCACCCTTTCTTCGATTCGTAGTAATGTTTAAAAATCCCTTAAATAACACATTCCTTTTGCCCAACCTACTAATTGGTTTTAATAAAGGGTTAATTTTACTTACCCTCCCCAATGACGAGTAGTTCGGTGTAGACGTATGGAACTGCGCACATTCAGCCCTTAGTGCGGGGGATGAAGGCGTCGTGGAAGGGGAAGAGGGTTCTATTACCGGCGAGGAACTCATATCGAGCGAGACGTCAGCACATCACAAATAACAATTCCATACCAGTAATCACTAATCCACAAGACTCATCGCAATTACGCAGATAATTTAATTAATTAATAATCAATTCACATAACACTTAAATTATAATTGTATTTTAATTTATCACCGCTCGGTCGATATTTAAAATTATGCAACTTAAATTAGTTTATTTAATAAACATATTTTATTTTATAATTGATTACGATTATGGATAATTATTAATTCAATTCATATTTAAATATATTTTTTTAAGTAAAGATGTGTTTTTATGTTACAAAAATGTATTTAGTTATTGGAATGGTTCAGGAAGATATCGTGTGGAATGTTCTGGAAAGGGTGGGGGTATGGAAGAATGTCGAAAAAGTGTGTTCCTGTAACAAACAACATATTATTAATTTTAACTGAATTCACTTATGTAAAAGTGTCAAGGTAGCACATATTTCAATAATATTGTGACTAAAATCCTTGGTATTATGTGAAAAAACTGCGCAAAACGGTCCACAAATAGCCTCTTTGTAACTGAAATTTAAAAGGTTTCTCCAGTTGTATGTATTTACATCGGAGGATAATATTAAGCTCTTTATTTACTCTACCCTTTTGCTGTAAGAAGTAGATAATAATTTGATACCAACTATTTATGTAATCAATTTCGTTGCGGGTTAAATACAAATACCGTTATAATAAAACATTTCTGTGAAAACAGTATTAAAGTAGCTTGTTAAATGAGGCAAATATTAGTACGCGCACACTGTAATGCATATTATGACTAGTGACGTCACTAGTTTTGTTTTGCATCTCTTTTCTTTCACTCCCACAGCAAGATTGGAAAAGTTTCTAACTTTTTAAATTCTGAATGGATTTGCAAAATTCTTTGTTTGCTAGATTTTGGATATGGATACCTTTTGATAAATACAATAAAAAATGGTGTCAAATACCCTATTGTTTGCTGTCGATCCTGGCTGACAAGAATTGTAGTGTGTCGGAATGTTATGATAAATTCTAACTCTTTTTTAGCACACATCAATTGGTTAATGTCCAAAATAGGCTATTTTTGGAGTCCAATCTCCAAATTATTCAATTTGAGATATTGTTAAGCCTACGCCATTATTAAATCTGTACGGACATCGCGGGGCTTTAACTTATGAATCATAATAGGTATGTATGTATATGGGGAAATGTGGGTGTCCTGGTAGCACCTCTGCCTATCCCTTGGGGGAAAAAGGCGTGAGTTTATGTATTTTTATATGTGTGTGATGATGAATGTAGCAAATAATAACAAAAACATAACAAGAAGTAGAAATGGGAAACGCGGACCATAGAAAAGACGTGTGTTTTTTCTTTATATAGTCTAGAAAACCTATGTATTCAGCCACTGGAAGTCTACTGCTGGACATAGGCCTCCATGGTTCGCATCATCGACCTGTTAGAAGCATCCATCGACCTCCTGCAACCTTTAGAAAATCTTTATTTTTTTGCAAACATTTTTATTGAAATGAAACTAATTTTTACGGTTTTTGTCGCGGTTTGATTTAATTTTTACATTTTATAACTTCCCGACGTTACGATTGCTTTACAGCTTTCGTGGTCACGGGGCGGACCACGTGTATCAGGAACTGCGGGAGACTTCGCTCTCACAAACACCCAGATCCGAAACAAATACTTATGGAGCACACAAACATTTGTCTGTCAGCGATCGATTTGACAAAATAGTCCAATTTATATCCAGAAAACAACTTCCTTATCTATATTGTAAAAATAACTTCACAAATTATGAAATAGGCGGTCGATAGCCGCATGAAACCATTACGAAATGATAAGCATTCTATAGAATGATACAATACACACGTAACCGTTATATTAATTATTCAAGTTTGCTATAATATTTTTTTTATCCATAGATAATACAAAGTAACTACTAAAAGCTTTATTCATAGACATATTTACAACACCTACTTTGTATAATCTCTGCATCACCCAAAGGTTGACTGGTAGAGAATGCCCAAGGCATTAATTCCGCCTTTATACAACATGTATAAAAAGTTTAAATAAATAAATAAATATTTAAAACCTATTTCAGTTATCGAATGTTTCGTGCCTGAACTGACTTTAGAATTCAGTTTGAGCGAAAAAGACAAAACATTCGATAACTAAAATAGGTTTTTAATCTGTCTATGAATAAGGCCAACTTTATGGCCACCCTGTAATTAAGGCGATAAAGCCTTAAAATCAATACAACAATATACAAATACTTAAGCAAATTAATACAAATAATGGAGATTTTATTCATAATCATAGCTTACTAAATCTCTAAGCAACCTTGCATTGAAAAAAAGCTTGAGGTCGATCCAGTAGCTTATTCTGAACATAATACTACTGGGGTGTCCATTAATCAAGTTACATATCTAAACTAATATTGTAAAAAGGAAAGATTTAATTGTTTGTTTGCATTGCATAGGCTATGAAACTACTGAATCGATTTGAACAATTCTTTCACTGTTGGGAAGCTACACTATCCCCGGGTGACATAGGCTATATAATATTTTCAAAAAAATTAGGGATCCTTACTAAAAGTCCAATAATGTAACCCAAGGTGTAAAAGATTACCTAAAATATTCTTTACATTGCGTGCGCTGCGAAAACTATATGTTGTTGATATGAACTGGACTCAAAAACTATCTGCCCCCGGGCGAAGTCGGGTCGAGCCGCTAGTATAGTATATAACTGAAGTACACATTTAGGTTAGAAGACAATACAAGTACGAGAGATAATGAACAAGGCCAGGAGATAACGGAGAACAATCTCGAAACAATGATCGATTGGGATGCTGTAGCGATAAAAATCTATTTTAACGTCTATTTCTCCCGCCAAACAGCAATGTGAATGCGCTGTTGTGTTCCGGTTTGAAGGACATTGTAGCCAGAGTAACTACTGGACATATTGAGACTTAACATCTTATGTCTCAGGATGGCGAGCGCAGTGGAATTCCAAGCATTGCCTTGTAATTCATGGTGTTGTTTGGTTTTGCTACTGTCTATGAGCGGTCGTACCGCTTACCATCAGGCGAATGGCATACTCGTCTCGCCATTTATTGCAATAAAAAAAAACTCAACAATAGAAAAAATGTCAGCCCATAATTCTATGGGGAGGCTAATCTACCACGCTGGCCTAGTGATAGACTTAATTAACTCATCTACATTCGATTGTACTGTATCTGTATCAGCCCATACACGTCCCACTGCAGGGCACGGGCCTCCTCCACAATCGAGGGTAAGATTTAAAGGCATTAAGTAATATGCAGGTTCGATCCCCGCATCGAAACAAATGTTTGTGTGATACACAGGTATTTGTTTCGGGTCTGGGTGTTTGTGAGACTGAAAAGTCTCTCGTAGTTTCTGATACCCACGACACAAGACTCGATCTTAGTGTGGGGTCAGGACTATGTATGTGACTGTTGGGTGTATTTATTTATTTATATAGTCTACCACGCTGGCCTAGTGCGGGTTGGCGGACTTTACATACCATAGAAATTCATACAAATTGCTATGGTATGCAGGTTTCGATATTTCCTTCACCAGTATAGGCGTTACAAACTATATTGGCCTGTGGCGAAATTAGGAACTAAATACAAATTTAAAAAAATATCTCTAACTTATTGTTTGAGATATTTAAATAATATTTACAACACGCATTTATACTCGTAATCGAATATTAACATGTCCAATTTAATAAAATGTCAAGAGATAAAATATATTTTTTTAACAACAACGCATTCAGGCGCCCCATCTGTACTATAGAATTTTTAAAAAATATATAGTTTGTAAATAAATATTTGCCCCCCTTATAACTACACAAGTTTGCGGTGAGCTGTTGGTAAACGGCCCAGACGCGACAGCCAACATGTTCACAGTGGTCGCGGTTTCATATCCCAGGGCACACCTGATTTTTCGGGGTCATGTGTGTATTGATAGTAGTGTTGAGTAGGACATACAAGAGGTAGTACATTTGTCCCGGACATGACGTCAAAATGTAAGAGCGGCTCAACTTTTTAAAGTGTACTACTTCATTTTTTGTGTCCCGGTACTACGTCATTTACATGATCGTGCTTCAAACGAGGGAGAGAGGAATATTTTATATGACGGAGAAGCACTGTGTCAGTACTAATATTTGTACTAATACCTTCAAACTATCTAACGTATTGACAAGCGTCAGTACGCCTCGCTTCAATTGAAGTGGGACATTGTATTGGCTCAGTACAAAAATGAGGCTACTCTTACAAACTCTTTTTCAAGTCATGTCCTACTCAACACTAATTGATAGTCAATCATCACGCACTATAACGGTGAAGGAAAACATCGTGAGGAAAATGATTTGTAATAATTTCTATGGTATGTAAAGTCCGCCTGGCACTAGGCCAGCGTGGTGGAGTGTACTAACCCCTCTCAATCGTACTCTCAATTGTAGAGGCCCGTGCCCTGCAGTGGGACGTGTATAGGCTCATACAAATACTAATACAAAACTATACAGTTACTACATAATGGATACGTTTTAGTTCTCTTTGAAACTAGGTCGGTTTGGTTAAATCTTATTACAACGGTCGGAAGGACGACCGTTGAAGCGGAATGGGTTAGTCATCGCTTGTGACCTGGGTTCGAATCTAGGTTGGGGATGTATTTTTCTTGCACAAAACTTTATCGTACCTGATGGTAAAGTATTCAATAATAAATTAATAAATACACCCAACAGTAACATACATAGACCTGACCCATTAAAGTCAATTAAGTCTTGTGTCGTGGGTATCAGAAAGAATGAGAGACTTCTCTTCTTGACAGCCTCCGTGGCGCAGTTGGTTAGACGCCGGCCTGTGAAACGAGAGGCCGCGGGTTCGATCCCCGCACCAAAACAAATATTTGTGTGATCCACAGGTATTTGTTTCGGGTCTGGGTGTTTGTGAGACCGAAAAGTCTCTCGTAGTTTCTGATACCCACGACACAAGACTCGATCTTAGTGTGGGGTCAGGACTATGTATGTGACTGTTGGGTGTATTTATATTTATTCTCGGTCTCACAAACACCCAGACCCGAACGCCTAAGCAAAAGAAGAAGCAGAAGAAGAATAAGAATAAGTTTAATTTAACTCTTTAGTGTATCTAAAATATATATAACATACATAAACCCACACCTTTTTCCCAGAAGGGGTTGGCAGAGGCGCCAGGCACCAGGACACCCACATTTCACCTTGTATGTTCCGTCCCACAATGTGATAGGGGGCGAGCCTATCGCCATATTTAGCACAAATATCTGACTCCGGGCTGATAATGAAGAGAAAAACTCAGTATCACTTTGACCGACCCGGGATTCGAACCCGAGACCTCAGCTTTGTAACCATACCGTAGTACAACTACGCCACCGAGGCAGTCTAAACTAAAGGTAACTAAAGGAATTAAGAAATTAGAAAAAATATCAACATATTTATTAAAAACTGACTGCCTCGGTGGCGTAGTTGTACTACGGTACGACTACAAAGCTGAGGTCTCGGGTTCGAATCCCGGGTCGGGCAAAGTGATATTGGGTTTTTCTATTCATTATCAACCCGGAGTCAGGAAATTGTGCCCGATATGGCGATAAGCTCACCCCCTATCACATCATGAGACGGAACATACAAGGCGAAATGTGGGTGTCCTGGTGGCGCCTCTGCCTGCCCCTTCTGGGATAAAGGCGTGAGTTTATGTATGTTTGTATGTATGTATGTATGTATTAAAAACATGCCAAAATACACCATTCTCGAGTATTGAACCCCGACAATTATAAGCAGTATCTTAATTCCAGTTCAAGGACACATTCGCGCGCAATAATTGATATAATGAATTAGTAGAGTGGGAATAATTGGACACAAGCATGCGTTTCTAACTCATTGGTCTTGTCTGAATTGTCTTAGAGTGTACTGTATTCAGCATATACGTCCCACTGCAGGACACGAGCCTCGATACAATCGAGAGTACGATTGAGAGGGGTTAGTACAGTCCACCACGCTGGCCTAGTGCAAGGACTTTACATACCATAGAAATATAAATCGCTATGGTACGCAGGTTTCCTCATGATTGCCTTCACCGTAGAGCGTGGTGATTGACTATCAATACACACATGACTCCGAAAAGTCAGAGGTGTGCCCTGGGATTTGAAACCGCCACCACCGTAAACATGTTGGCAGCCGCGTCTTTTCCGTTTACCAACAGGCCACCACACACTTTTGTCTGTCTTAAGACAGTCGCTTTTTAAAAGGGTGTTGATATCAGTTTTTTAGAATGCAAGGGATTATGGTTCCCATTCCGTGAACGCTAGAGATGGTCCAAACCACGAAATTCATACAGGGTATATCAAGACTGCGACCGAAAACGAAGCCAGGTGGTAGTTTTAGTGGTTACAGACACAATGCAACAAAAAAAATCGCAAAACAGGCGACAGATTTTTTACTGCAAATTTTTAAAAGTCATCATGTTGTGATAGATACCTTATATCGGCGAAAATAATAATTAAAACCCGTATCTTTGCGTACTTAAAAATAAAAATATGTACATCATTATTTAAGGAAAACTATGGATTTATCACCCAAATACGACGATAAGTAAAAAACTACAAAACAAAACGATTATTTTTGCAAAATTTTAGTAGCACTGTGTCTGATCCATCACATTGGGAGGTGAGCAGGAAGGATGATAAAGATGGGATGGGCACATTTCTTGTCATATTTCCGCTAGTAGTACGTCCATATTCGCCCACATAACGAATGGTTAAGAACGTGTGGCGTTTGGAATTCATCTTGTACAGATAAATTCATACATAAACTCACGCCGTTTTCCCAGAAGGGGTAGGCAGAGGTGCCACCAGGATGTAATTAAATTTAGAAATTTATTTATTTTCACAACTTATATTAAGTATAAACTCAGTCTTGTTCAAGTCCTTCCTTTCAAAAATGATGATTTTAGGTTTATAAATGTAGGTAAATAAAATTAAAACGTAGTTGAAGCATGTATATTTATTTATACTCCCAAACTACCTTTGTTCTACAAACACTTATGCATGAAAAGAAATTGTTTATCATATAAAATAGCTATAAAACTGTGTTTAATAAACTTTGTGATAAAACAAAATGTAGGATCAAAAGACATCATAGAGCTTCCTAAAAACTACTGAAGAAGTTTGTACAAAGATCATCTTTACAATAAAAAACTGTTCCGGGGATTCCAAGTCTGCCATTTAAAAACTATATTATTTGCAGTTACAAAATCAGATATTATTTCTTATGCATTTAAATTTAAGGATTAAATGAAGTTATTTGAAGTAAATATGAATTAACAAAAATGGAACTTGCCTCATAGAAATTACTGAACATAAATTAATTATGTCATAGGAAAGGCTTAATGTTTTTAAATAGTGACTTCATTGGCAGTTACATCATGTGTTTTAACAATGGCGATTGTTTGGCTGAGTGTATCGGACAAATTTCAATAAATACAATAGGTCACTTCAATACATTGTTGTTATATCAAAATGTTATGTAGTCAAAGTGTAACATGAAAAAATATATGGAGAATCAAGCTTGAAATACATTTATATCCTGAATTAAGAAAGTTAAAAACATTACAGAGCAACAGCCGCCAGACTTTTGTCATTTATAAAAGCTGAATGTTTGCCAGGCCATGCCTTTAACATAGGCACACAATCAGCTATAATGAAATTCCGATTGTAGTGGCTTTGAAATTTATCAGCTACAATGTGTCTGGCAAGATGAAAGGACCATCAAAAGTGTCTGACTGCCAGGCAAACACCTTTTGATAGTTGCTTTTACAACATATATAAAATTCAGATTTTAATAATAAATAATAAATAAATAAATACACCCAACAGTCACATACATAGTCCTGACCCCACACTAAGATCGAGTCTTGTGTCGTGGGTATCAGAAGCTACGAGAGACTTTTCGGTCTCACAAACACCCAGACCCGAAACAAATACCTGTGGATCACACAAATATTTGTTTCGGTGCGGGGATCGAACCCGCGGCCTCTCGTTTCACAGGCGGCGTCAAACCAACTGCGCCACGGAGGCTGTCGATTTTATACTATAACATTGGCAAAATTACATTTAATTAAAGTTAGAAGGTATCGTAACATACTAAATGACGAGAGTCTGGCAGCCACAGGTTCTTGGTCTATTAAGTTTGGCTTTAAGAGAAAAATGCTCAAGTATAGTGAAATCTGTAGTACCAATGCTTTTGAGTGCAAAATAAATCCATGTCCTTTTTTTATGTTATAGGGGGCGAACCAGCATACGGTTCACCTGATGGTAGGTGATCACCGCCAGCCATGAACATCTGTAACACCATCATCATCATTGCATACGGCATTCATCATGCATGTGTTTTCAGGCTTTAAAGAATATGATTGATTTTTTAAATTTCCGTCTGCTTTGAAAAATAAAATAAATATGTCAAGTCCACAAACTCATTACAGGGTCAGTGTGGTTTTGAATACAATAAACCCTCAGAATAAAACTTGTGACGAACTGTGCATAACTTATTTTAACTTGTACAAAAAACATATAAACTCAAACTAAATAGAACACTCAACAAACATCTGAAAACACCCCATACATATGCAAATAGCTAACAATGACACAATTCTTTACACCTACTACAGAAACTGTTTAATAATTGAATTAAAATGAATCTTGTTACAAGTCGTTCGGTGTACACTTATTGTGTACGAAGACAATTTAAAACGGTATGTGTGCAGGCATGAATTTAGTTAGTCATTTGATTCTTTGAGTAGACTTATGTTCTGCAGTGGACTTCTTGTTGTAGAAGTGTTTTTCATTAGCTCATGAAATTGATTATATAATATTATAATATATATTATAAATATAAAAATTACTAGGTGATAAGAAGACCCACTTTAACGGTAAAGGAAAACATTGTAAGGAAACCTGCATTCCGTAGCGATTTTAAAGAATTTCTATGGTATGTAAGTCCGCCAACCTGCACTAGGCCAGCGTGGTGGTATATATGGCCTAACCACTCTCAAACGATTCTCTCCATTGTAGAGTAGGCCCGTGCCCTGCAGTGGGACATATATGGGCTGATATAGATATTTAGATAAGGAGACCCTGACCCCAAATAAACAGAGAGGGAAGGAAGAAGAAGAAGATAATAATTAGTGGTATCTGTATTTTGATCCTTATCAGGAGGTTCACCAATAATTTTTAATTGTGGAACAATTTGATAAGTTACTCTCTCTTTTTTTGTTGAGGTTGCTATGTAGGCCAGCAAAATTGTGTTGGATGGCATATGACTATCAGATGCCAAAAGTTACTGCCTGGCGTAATGCAATCACTTTGCTAAGCCAGAATAGGTAGTCATAAATTCACCAAGACTTTTTACACATATTATTTCACTAACAGAGAAATAGAACAAATATGGACTGTTTTTATCCAGTAGTACATATTGAAACAAACAAAACTTAATTACTAAACCCACTTACAAATGGAAAATAAAGCTGTAATGACAATAATTAGGATGGTTAGTGAGCTATTTAAATGCGCATTTGTAGAAAATTTGTTTTCATATGAACTTTTTATATTGTTATTGTAATGAATTAATCATTATTTTTGTGGAAAATTCATAAGATTTAATGATGATATACAAATTTATGGGAAATTTTATGTTAAAAAACCTAATTTGCAGCAATTTCTACCAATATATGATAGAATATGTTTCATATAAAATAATGAAATAGTTGTATTAGCAAGAAAATGGATGAACAGTTTAAATAAGGTTACATAAAATTAGGTGCGGGAAAAAAGTTTTTTTTTAATTATTACAATTCTGTTACTTTCAAAAACGAAAACATGTACCTCTTTTTAACTGTGGTTTATACTGTATATTGAATATGACAAATAGACTGAGAATATACTGAAACAGGGTTGAATTTTTATGCAAATGGTAACAAACATATAAATTTACGAATATTTTAAATAGGTAGATGAAGGTTTTTTAAAGGTAAATATTTCTATAAGGTATTTTTTTCAGTGATGAAAAAATAATGTTTTATGCTGTCTACACATCATTTTCAAACAATACGCCCAATATGCGTCGTTCTCATGTAGCTCTAAATATCTTTATGATAATTTTATCGTTAATGAAATCACACAAATACATTATCGACTAGCAAAAAGAGATAAATTCAACAATTCAGTGCAAAAACTAACAGACCATAGAGAAGCCGGGAAATGTCCTCAAAACCTATTTGTTTAACCATAAAATGTAAACAACGTTAAGTAATTAAAAAAAATACTCACAAAACGTGGGGACGATGGTCAGTCTTTTTTTTCTGAATTTCTCCTCTATCCCGCCGACGCACATTTTAATACGATGTTTTCGTCCACAAGTCACTTAGCGAAAAACATCCAATTAGTATCAATTCCGTCTTACGAACACAAAATAGATGGGTTCAACATGAAAAAAAATCACCAACACACGCGTACACGACGTGCCTGTTTATCGAAAAAGATGCACAGTCTATTGCTCTAATTACGGCATCGAGTTTGTCGGTGTTGAAACAATATTTCTAAATGAAATTTACAAATGCATGAAGGCACAAAATCCCTTTTCCCGATTCTGACGTGAACGCGTAGAGTTGTGTATTGATTATTAGAAAATAGTCGATCATCGAAGGAAATAGGAAACTACCAAAACAACGTACTATATGTACCATTTACAATACGGTAGGATAAAAGCAAATAAGTACTTAAATAAAATTGGATGTAAATTTCAATTAATTTATAATTTTTAAGTCCGTTTTAAATCGAAATTTTAATATTTTTTTATCGATATTTGATGCTACATAATCGACTAAATGATCAAATTGTACTATATTCGAACTTAATGCAAGCACAAAAGGAAAAAGTACCATAGACAAACATATGAAAATTCCTCGTGATTTCTTGAATATCGTAACGATCAATAAGAAAAAAGTACTGCTAACTGTACGTAATCATGGACGTATTATACAAACAGGATTGCGCACTCTGATCGAAAAAACAAGCCCAGCGAGAGATGTTGAGTGGAGGATTGTGTCCATAATAAATTTAATACACCCACAGACCCAACAGTCACATACAGGACCCCTACACTAAGATCAAGTCATGGGACGTGGGTATCTGAAGCTACGAGAGACTTTTCGGTCTCACAAACACCCAGAGCCGAGACAAATACTTGTGGGCTTCACAAACATTTGTCTCGGTGCAGGGATCGAACCCGCAGCCTCTCGTTTCACAGCCGGCGTCTAACCAACTGCACCACAGAGGCTGCTGAAAAAACGACTATCTACGGCTATTTTGTCAAAGGATGGCATCTACGCGTAAAATACCAACTTTTACTGTTTTTACAACAAATTTCTTTAAATTTCTGAAGGTTTTGGTTAGAATATACTCATATATTTTTTAAATTATTGTATTGTCATCGGTCCTTGACAAGTGTGCAAACGTTCAAGTCAATCAATAAATTACATACATACATACAGGTGAAGCGAATAAAACCGTATAAAAAAGAATAAAGATAGGGTTTTATTATGGTCACCGTAGCGAAAGAAAAGACACACAAACCTCCATGTACTATCTCGCTCGGCTCATTTTGCCTCCATGTCTTTTATCTTAGCAAATTAAACCGTATGTCACAGGCACAAGTTTTATTTCAAGACAACACTATTTCGTGAGTGCGCAGTCCTGTTTGTATAATACGTCAATGTTGGTAATAGAGTTATTTAAAATATTAAACGGCTAATCTTATTAAAATTATGTAACTTACTAGTTTCAATCCATATTTATTGATTAAAATCCAAAAAAAACCCAACCGCCACCGTGGCGCAGTTGGTTAGACGCAGACTGTGAATCGAGTCCCGGATTCAATCCCCGCATCAAGACAAATATTTGTGTGACCCACAGACATTTATCGTGCCGCAGTACAACTGCGCCATCAAAGCAGACACGGATAAGCGTTGTGAAATAGATAGGATCTCTCTTATTTATTAAACTACGAGATTTACCTTGAACTAATCTGGTACATCTATTTCTCAGACAGCTATGGTAAAAAGGGACCAAGGAATCCTAATTCCTGTTGTAGGTGTTCATAGGCGGCGATAAACACTTACTATATCCTGAGCCGTTTAATTATTGTGTGTATGATTATGTACAAGTCGATACACTTTTGAATGCGAGAAAAATCAATTATTAAAAAAGAAAATGAAAGGCTGTATTATTTATATTTCCTTTGCCCACTACTATCTTCAAAATTGGCTATTTGACTAATTTCTGAAAAGTGTTTTAAAGTCTAGATATAATCACTCTATACCTCTTCAATCTATTAATTTATTTTTAAAGAGTTGTTTATAACGAATAAACATATTTTTCAGTTTTATCATCATATATGTCACCAAAACGGTAGGTCACGTGACTTTGAAAAAATTACGTCACGCTTTATAAATGGTGAATGATCTTATTGGCTGAGATGAATGAAAATTGAAAATCGTGACATCACACGCTGCACAATGACAGCTTGTCGTGTTTTGTTACATTGAATCAACAGATAAAAAATGATAAACTTATTTTAGATAATTTAAATATTTATAATTTAGATAAATGTAAATAAAAATACCTATAATTATTGTTTACCAAAAAGCTATCATATGCAACACATTTTATAATTTATTGCCACAACAGTCAAATACCAAATTAATAGTTTGAAGAGGTATATAGTGATTATATCTAGACTTTAAAACACTTTTCAGAAATTAGTCAAATAGCCAATTACCGAAATCTGGCCATAACTTATTAAAAACTAAACTTTATCGATTTGTCCTTCGCTTTTGCGCTTAAAAAGCTGATACGTCAATCGATTATCGAATTAGCTGTCATTATCTTCACAATATTTTGTTGTGTTTCATAAAATATTATTGTTATGTTACAAAGTCGATAATATGGCACAAACCTTAGTAGAATACGATGCTGGGGAGGAGCATTTGCGAGTTCTATCAGTGGAAATGCTGTGCGTTTGTTGTCTGGCGCAGGATGTGCCTCTAATCCATTTGGTAACATGTAAACACAAGAGTTTTCTAGAGTTTTACTTTAAATTTAAGGTAATGTGGGGTATTTTCCAGTAATTTGATGCTATTAAGACTTATTGCAAGGTTACAGCTAACTTTTTATGTCTGTGTAATAATTATAATATTTTTTTTATTATGATATCAGACTAACATAGGATTAATTACACATAAATTAAATAGAGTTACAAGAAATTGTTATACACATCAACATTACCACGGGTTCCCAAACTAGGCGAGGCCTGATTTTGAGAAACTTAAATTTGTGTTACATGATAACAATAGTTAATAAGATAGAGAAAATAAAAAAAAAATTGTCAGTTTATTTTGTATTTAAAAAAACGGTTTTACCTATCTATCTATTCTATATAGATTAATTATGAAATATATAGTTTTACAAACTGCATTTTTCTGACAGCCTCTGTGGCGCAGTTGGTTTGGACGCTGGCTGTAAACCGAGACGCTGTGGGTTTGATAATTTTGTTTATTTTTAGATGGATATCCAAGACTGTTTGATCTGCCATATGTGTCATGGGTTATTGAGAAAAATTGATCTCTTTGTGCAGCAAATAAGCAAGAGTTTAAATGTTATGAATGAAAAGGTAAGCATCATTAGTTAATATTTTGATTGTGATCTGATTGATGAGTCAAAATCATAGGCTAATGGATGCTGCAAGATGGGATCATTACTCACGTAGATTTTACGAAGATAATAAATTTGATTGACATTAAATTTCTCAGTGCGGCCGCTAGTGTCTCTTAGGCTAGTATTAATTAAAAGTCATGTAGATGGAAACCAAATAATAAGTAATAAGGCTTAAGTAGTAATAACCATTGAAATAAAACTAATTTTTACGGATTTTATTGCGATTTTGTTTAATATTTACATTTTTAACTACCCGGCATTTCGATTGCTTTACAGCTTTCGTGGTCACGGGGCGGACTGAGGTATTTATTAGTCATCCGCTCAGTGACATAATATTTTTTTAATGTGTTTTTAGGTTTCACAAAATGACATCCAATACCAAACCACTCAAGTTAAACTTCTATCGGTTGATCCACACTCGGAATTGTCACAAGAAGGCTCCGGAAGCAAAGAGTACCAGGAAATTGGAGTGAGGGATAACTCAGATATGGAACAATCCGAGCAGAGGAATGATGTGGACGGATCAGACATGGATGGTCTACAGGTAAGCTTAAAATGTGAATTTAAAAGTGTTATGGCACTAGGCCAGCATGGACACATGGCCTGACGCCTCTCAATCGTACTCTCGATTGTAGAGGAGGCTCGTGCCCAGTGGGACATATATGGGCTGATACAATACAATATTTTATTTTCATTTATTATTAAACAATAGATAGCTTACAGTATATCCAAAACGCTAACTATAATTTACAAATGACTTAAAAATAGTTTAATATAACTATTTTTTTCCCCTAAATCATCATAAAATGTGTTGACCTGCTGGCACTCATAAATCTGTTGAGCAAATGAATTGCCCGGCATAAGGCCGTGTCAAGCGAATCATCAGCGAGTTGATTACTTTATTGTAAAAAACCTTTCATCTTTAGTTATTAATGCAAATTCAAAATTTATTAATATTTTTTAGCCGATCAGCAATGTAAGCCGACTTGACACATACGATAGTCAGTTATCTTCTAAAGAAAAGCTGGATATAACCAGGTATGTACAGTATATATTTATGTATTTAATAGCTGTATGTCGTTTTTTGACTTTTTATAAACTAGCAAAACATTATTTCATAGTAGAACTTCATAGTATAGTGTCAGCTATTTATTTATGTTAGTCACAGGCCGCTTTTAAAAATTGTGTGATAAACTAGTTAAATAATTTAAGATTTTTTTTCTAAAAAAAAAATAACTGATTATTTTATATATTTTTAGTGACACAATAAAATTAAAACAAATCACAACAGAATTAAACATAATATGCCCTGACGAAACTTGTCAACATCCAGACGGACATCACTCTCATGATGATAACCATAACGAACATGATCATTATAACGATAATGATGAATATGATATGACGTTTATTTTGAAAATGGACCGCACGAACCATTACGACGATTATTTTGAAAATGGAACGAAATCGCAAGACGTCAACCGTGATACGCACAATAATGATCATACTAATTGTAATAATGAAAGTGATGTAAAAGGTGAAAATAAAAAGGAGGAGAAGAAAAAAAAGAAGGGTAAAAAGTTCAAAAGCGGGTTTAAGAAGATAATATTGTCTTTAGAAGAACAGAAGGCTGAGTTAGAAGCGAAAAGAAAGGACAAGAAATATCTAGATTCTGAGTTTAAATGTTACAATTGTGCTTCGGGATTCTTGTTTAAAGATACTTATCAGGCACACATGATGAGGCATGAAGAGGTTGGTATTTCCTTACTTTTTTGCTCTGAAAAATAGAAATAAAACCTTTGGGTTCTAGTCTTTATAAATATACCTTTGGGTGGTCGCCGGTTCAAATCCCAGGGCACACCTCTGACTTTTCGGAGTTATGTGTGTATTGATAGTCAATCACCACGCACTTTAACGGTGAAGGAAAACATCGTGAGGAAACCTGCATACCGTAGCGATTTTAAAAAGAATTTCTATACGGTATGTAAGTCCGCCAACCCGCACTAGGCCAGCGTGGTGGACTATATGGCCTAACCACTCTCAATCGACTCTCTCGATTGTAGAGTAGGCCCGTGCCCTGCAGTGGGACGTATATGGGCTGATATAGATAGTTCTAGTCTAGTCCATGATTCAATATGTGTTTAGGTAATGTTACACAGCTTGACACGTATATTCCACACTAAATAACTTTTTTGCAAAAAGACTTACTTGGATTTGCTCGCGTGCATAAGACAAGTCGAAAACGTTTTTTCTCAATATTCGTCTGAAATATCAGAAACTTATTTAAATAATTTAAGCACTGTGTATTTATTAATCTCAATAGGGTTTTTTTTGGGATGACCGTGGAAATATTATTTTCCTATCCCTCGAGTATAGTACTTGTTTTCTCGATTTATCTTATATTCCAAATTAATTGGTTAAGTTACGAGTAGTTAATGCGTGAAAGCCTAACGAACTCAATTTGGGATTAATAATACTCATAAGTTTTTTGTTTTTACTTCTTAGTAATTTTCTAAAATATTCATACATCACCGATGAAGAATGCCCATATTACTATGAAACTTGGTATCGGTGCGAAGATTTTTGTCCCTCGATGAAACCTACTTTTTTGTGTAGGGAAAATATATATTTTCAATAAAAATAAACATAATTGCGACCCAGGCCCGGAGTTCTTGGAAAAAAGAACTTGAAGTCCAGTCACACTGGTAGCCCTATTTGTAGTCATAGCTGACGTATCTTAAAATTTGATGATAATAACTTAATTAATATAAAAGTCTGTCGCCTGGGATAAAACAGAAAACGTTTATGGACAGACATAGAAATGCTATAATAAATTTTAAGCAGTATCGGTATCGGGGTCAACGATATTTTTACCGATACCATGAATGGGCATTCTCTTCTCTAGAATTCGTAATACCTTACACACAAATACAGGGTATATCAAGACTGCGACCGAAAACGAAGCCAGGTGGTAGTATTAGTGACTTCAGACACAATGCTCGTAAAAATTTCGCAAAAAAAATTGACAACTTTGTTTTTGTAATGTTTTACTTATCGTCGTGTTTGGGTGATAAATAAATAGTTTTCCTAAAATAATGATGTAGACCTGTTTATTTTAAAAACTTTATTTGCATCGTGTCTGTAACCACTCCAACTACCACCTGGCTTCATTTTGGGTCGCAGTCTTGATATACCCGGTATATTGTCGTCAGTCCAACGGCGAGCACAGATGCCCCACCTGCACGCTGCGCTTCGCGTCCCCCGCGGTGCTGCGCGCGCACGTGCAGCTGCACGGCGTGCGCGTGCGCTGCGCCCGCTGCGCCGCGCTCGTGCACGCTCGCCTCGCGCGCCCGCACGCCGCGCGCTGCCACGCACGACCCACCACGCCTTGCCATCTCTGCGCTAGAGTCTTCAAGTAGGTAACCTACTGATTTGTAATTCAAATTTTTTTGATTCATACGGGTTCTTAAAGGTCTATGTTTGGCAGTGGACTTTATTTATTTATTTTATTATTTATTTAAATCTTTATTGTACACAGTTAACAACAATACACAATATAGAAACAATAAAAAAATAACTTTCTGTGGACTGAAAAGAGAGAGAGTGAGATAGAGAGAAAGAGAGAGCGAGAGAGGCCACGGTTTTTTGAAGAAATTATATTTCTTTAATTTGCTTCTTGTATGGGTGTTTTGAAACCAATTTTTTCTTGTAAGTCTTAATGCCTACGACATATTTGGTATCTTATCAGTGTGTATGATAGGTATAGTTATAGGAAATTTCTTCAGCAATTGTCTAGTACGAAGCCTCAAGGTCATTAAACAGTGACATCTATGCTCCATACATTTATTTTCCGTCTCGCTCGTATTGCGTCAGTGCCCCTAGCCGGAACATTTTGCAGTATCGTAATAGAATAGTAATAGTAAAATTTTGTATGGGAATTTAAACAGCGCCATTGTGAGCGTATTTGGAACTAAACTTTCACAGCGGGAAACGTTTACTTTACTATACGAGGATTACTATACGATACTTCAAAATGTTCCGGCTAGGGGCACTGGTCGGTACATCCGCCGTAAGAATCTAATCACAATATCCGCTCCATACCTGAATGATTGATGAACTCGCCTTTAAGTAAAAATCTATGGTATAACTTTGTTACAGAGACGCAAGCGGTCTTCAACAGCACATTAAAAGGTTCCACCAGTCTAAAAACAGTCTTCGAAGCTATCCCTGCAGTATTTGTGGGAAGAGTTATAGTAACCAAGCCGCTGTGAGGACGCATATGATGTAAGTTCTGCGATGTTACGGGTAACTTTAACTGATGACTAGCCTAATCAACGGTTTACTTGAAGATGGTGAACCTTTATTTTAACATCGCATTTATTAATAACAGTCAAACAGGGACGAAAACTTGACCAATTTTCCTTCTTTTTTTTATCCAGAAGATTTTTATTCATTCCAGAAAGCACCTAAACAGAAAGTTCAGCTGCGAACGCTGTACAGCGACATTCAGCAGCCCCTACACGCTGAATCAGCACAAGAAGAAACACGACATTCAGCCAGAGCAACACTACTGCGAAGTATGCAAGATCGGGTACAATAGTAGGAAGAGCTTGTTGGCGCATAAAAGGAACGCTATGGTACATCAGCAAACTGTGTGAGTATTCATTTATTAATACATACATACATACACTCAAGCCTTTATCCCAGAAGGGGTAGGCAGAGGCGCCACCAGGACACCCACATTTCGCCTAGTATGTTCCGTCCCACGATGTGGGGGCGAGCCTATCGCCATATCGGGCACAAATTCCTGACTCCGGGCTGATAATGAATAGAAAAATCAACATCACTTTGCCCGACCCGACTCGAACCCGAGACCTCAGTAACCGTACCGTAATACAACTACGCCACCGAGGCAATCATTACTCACCGAACGAAACTCGACAGCAAGGTTGTCACTTCACGTCGATCTACTGTGAGACAGTGGTACCGCCCTGGACAAGCCTGCCCATTAATGCCTGACAACAGCGTGGCTCTTTTCGATAAATCCGCCTCCGTGGCGCAGTTGGTTAGACGCCGCCTGTGAAACGGGAGGCCGTGTTCGATCCCCGCACCGAAACAAATGTTTGTGTGAACCACAGGTATCCACAGGTCTGGGTGTTTGTGAGACCGAAAAGTCTCGTAGTTTCTGATACACAAGACTCGATCTTAATGTGGGGTTAGGACTATGTGTGTGACTGTGGGGTGTATTTATTTTAATTTCGATTATCGTGGATAGATGGCGCTATATGAAATTGTCACACCCATCCACTACTATAATCTAATTTCGCCATACTTTTGTTATTAGAAATCGTCACAGGGGTTAATAGGGTATTTGACTCTTTTATTTTTAAATCAAAAAGTATCCACATCCAAAATCTAGCAAACAAAGAATTTTGTAAATCCATTCAGAATTAAACAAGTTAGAAACGTTTTAAATCTTGTAGTGGGGGTAATAAAAAAAGGATGCAAAACAACATTAGTGACGTCACTGTGCATTATAGTGTGCGGGTGTGAAAGAGACGGTAAGATGTCCCCACTACGTCCCCACTCTTTCACTTAAAATACTAATATTTGCCTCATATTACAAGCTACTTTAATACTGTTTTCACAAAAATGGTTTTGTTTTAATGGCACTTGTGTTTGCAAAATAATTCGATGATAGTCAAATACCCTACTTTCCAGTTTCGAGTGCCCCGTATGCTCCCGCGTCTGTCCGAACCAGCGTGCCCTGACATCTCACATGGTGACCGTTCATTCCACCACCAAGGACCACGTGTGCGAGTGCGGCGCGCGGTACACCAGCCGCAAGTCGCTGGTGAGACATCGAGCAAGTCATAACGCGGTGGCGAAGGAGGTGCACGCGTGTCATAGGTGTCCTAGTACTTTCAAGGTAATTTTGGTTATTTTGTAAGGTATTTTTTAACTGCCTCGGTGGCGTAGTTATAAAGCTGAGGTCTCGGGTTCGGGCACAAGATATTGGGTATTTCTAGATTATCAGCCTGGAGTCAGGAATTTGTGCCCGATATGGCGATAGGCTCGCCCCCTATCACATGGGACGGAACATACAAGGCGAAATGTGTGTCCCGGTGGCGCCTCTGCCTACCCCTTCTGGGATAAAGGCGTGAGTTTATGTATGTATTTTTTATGTGTAACTTTCCACTCGGTGGCTGGGTATCCCAAAGTATCCCCGTGGGATGAGTCCCAAGATGTGATAGGGGCGAGTCTTTCGCCATGTGCACAAATTCCTGACTCCGAGCTGATGAGTAGAAAATTGCAATATCACTGCCCTGAGATTCGAACCCAATACCTCAGCTTTGTAATCTTACCGTAGTACAACTACGCCACCGAGGATGTCGATGTTAATATTGATTAATTATTTATTCTTTAACGGTGAAGGAGAACATCGTGAGGAAACCTGCATACCGTAGCGATTTTAAAGAATTTCTACGGTACAAAGTCCGCCTGGCACTAGGCCAGCGTGGCGGACTATGGCCTAACCCCTCTCAATCGATTCTCTCGGTTGTAGAGTAGGCCCGTGCCCTGCAGGGACGTATATGGGCTGATACAATAAATATAAAAACCAATAATAATTTATTATATTTCAGAGCCGGAGTAAGCTGAATCGACATTTGAAACAAGTTTGCGAAAAGGACAAGTTGGAAGAAGAATTATCTTGTTATTACGAACAAGCGATTTGAAATTATTGTAATTAATAATTATTCAGTCTGAATTTTTAGTGAAAGGAGAATGCCTTTTACTATGGAACTTGGTATCGGTGCGAAGATTTTTGTCCCTCGATGAAACCCACTTTTTTGAGCAGAGAAAAATGTATATTTTCAATAACATACATGCATACATAAACTCACGCCTTTATCCCAAATGGGGTAGGCAGAGGCGCCATCTGGACACCCACATTTTGCCTTCTATGTTCCGTCCCATGATGTCATAGGGGGCGAGCCTATCGCCATATCGGGCACAAATTCCTGACTCCGGGCTGATAATGAATAGAAAAATCCAATATCAATTTGCCCGACCCGGGATTCGAACCCGAGACCCCAGCTTTATAGTCATACCGTAGTACAACTACGCCACCGAGGCAGTCCAATAAAATTAACATAATTGCGACCCAGACCCGGAGTTCTTGGAGAAATGAACTTGAAGTCCAGTCCCTCTGGTAACCCCATTTGTAGTAATGGCTGACGTATCGTGAAATGTGATGATAATTACTTTGTTTTATAAAAATCTATCGCCCGGGATAAAACAGGAAAACGTTTAAGGACAAACCATAAAAAATGATATAAGGAATTTTAAGCAGTATCGGTATCGAGGTCAACGATATTTTTTACCGATACCATGAATGGGCATTCTCCTTTATTTAATAATTAAAACTTTAGCAGAACCTAATAAGATGTCAATAGTTGATCTGTTTATTAAATTGTATAATTAAGGAAAAAGGTTTATTCAATTAAAATACCCATTGATGTTCATTATGACCCAATCTTAACATTTTTAAATACTACAATACACGATTTCCTCTTCTAAGCTGATTTTCTTTTTTATTGAAAAAGTGTATATGGTTTTTTTTTTTTTTTTTTTTTTTTTTTTTTTTTTAAACTGGCACGGCATAGTGACTGCATTGCACCTGATGGTAAGTGCTAATCCCGTCCAGATAGAGTATCGAATGGTATCAGACGGTAGTCTCATACCATTCGACACAATCATGCCGGCCCGCTGAGATGCCTCTTCACGCTACGGCGGAAGGACCCAGGATTATAGGAAGGAGGGAACACGTGCGGTGGCAAACCGTTCCACAGCTTGACTGTACGGCAGAAAAAAGAGTTAGAGAACCTTTTGGTTCGCGCCGAAATGGATTGAACAGTCAAGCTATGGCTCCGCAAGCCAGCACGCGTGGTTCTGTTAAGGAAAGGAGAGGAGGGGATTAAATTGAACAATTCCTCAGAGCATTCGCCATGATACAGACGGTAGAACACGCTTAGAGAGGCGACATCCCTCCGTAACTGTAGCGACTCTAAGTTGCCCGTAATGTCTGCATCATTCACAATGCGGATGGCCCGCCGCTGCAATCCATCCAAGGCATCGAGCAAGTACTGGGCGGATCCATCCCAGAGGTGCGAACAGTATTCCGTACCCGGCCGAACCTGCGCTTTATACAAGCGGTAGAGTTGACCGGGCGCGAAAAACCGACGCACCTTGTTCAGGACCCCAACCCTGCGGGAAGTGGCAGATATTACGCCCTCGATGTGATTCCTTGGATTAAGATCACAACGGATATCCACACCAAGGATACTCAGGTCATTCCGCATTGAGAGGGGAATACCCTGAAGAATGGGGAGGGGAGAGAACGGGGATTTTTTGCACGTGAACGCACACACCTGGGTTTTCCTGGCATTGAACTCAACCATATTCCTGGAGCCCCATGTAGAAATGAGATCCAAGGACCGATTGAGCTCAATGACAAGATCCTCGCGCCCACTCACAGTGTCGACCCGGCAACCTGGGGACCCATGGCAGTATCGCCCATGAACCGTGCTGTCATCTGCATAGCAATGAATGTTGCCAAGTGACAACATATCATTGATATGCAGAATAAACAGGGTGGGCGACAGCACCGAGCCCTGCGGAACTCCGGCATTTACCGACATGAGCGCCGAAGCGTGTCCGTCAACGACGACACGCATTCTACGCCCATGCAGAAAGCCAGAAATCCACGAACACAAGTTGTCGGGCAGACCGTATGCCGGAAGCTTGGATAGGAGACCACGGTGCCAGACCCTATCAAACGCCTTGGCTATGTCGAGGCTCACAGCAAGAGCCTCGCCACGCCGGTCTATCGCCTCACCCCAGCGATGCAGGACAAACGCCAGAAGATCACCCGTTGATCGGTTGTGACGGAATCCGTACTGTCTGTCACTGATCAACGAGTGATCCTCCAGGTAGCGGACCAATTGAGCGTTTATGATCCGCTCCATGACCTTACACATCACTGAGGTGATAGCGATAGGGCGATAATTGGTAGGGTCTGACCGATCACCCTTTTTGGGGATCGGTTGCACATTGGCCTCCCTCCAAGATTCCGGCACAACACCTGTGCGGTAGGACACTCGGTAGAGGCGTGTCAGTGCAGGAGACAACTCCGCTGCGCAACTCCTTAAAACCACCGCCGGTATTCCATCCGGACCACTGGCTTTCCGCACATCGAGAGACCGTAGTTCACGCCGCACATCACACTGCCTGATGCGAATATCCGCCATTGAGGATCCGCAATCAGGCAGCACCGGCGGGGGCCGGGAACCACAGTCCTCGAGGCGGGAATTAGCCGCAAAGAGATTTGCCAGTAAGGCGGCTTTCTCTTGCGGCTTGTGGGCCAGCGAACCTTCCGGGTACCTCAGCGGTGGCAATGCTGGACGGCAGAAGTTAGACTGGACGGCCCTGGCCAAACTCCAATAAGCACGACTGCTAGTTGGGTGATTGGCCAACGCACGCCCAATCCTGCAAACGCGCTGGGCATCTGCTCTAACGTAGGCCTTCTTGCAGGCCTTGGCGGCTCGATTATAGGCTTCCTTGAGGGAACTGATATTAGGATCCTTGTTAGCGCGACCCCTGATCCAAGCGCGATACGCCGCCTGTTTGTCACCGACAGCATCGGCGCATGCCCGATTGAACCAGGAGCGTCCACGACCCTTACTGGCGATCTCAGAGGAAGGAATATAATATTCCATTCCTAGTCTGATTTCGTCAGCAATAGCGTTGGCACTCGCAGAAGGATCTTTTCCCTCAAAGCAGCGCTGCCGCCAAGGGATAGATGCGAAATATTCCCGCATGCCGTCCCAATCCGCCGACGAGTAATGCCAGACCCTTCGCTTAACCTGCACGGGACGTGGAGGAGAAGCGAACGGTACCGACGACCGAACCAGGCAGTGATCGGAAGTGCCCAGAGGAGCACTAACGGTCACACTATACCCGGCCGGGTGACTCGCCAGCAGAAGGTCCAGCAGAGAAGGCGCATGACTCGCCACATCCGGGATCCTGGTGGGCTGGTTCACCAGTTGTGACAAGTCATGTGTCAGAGCGAATGCATGGGCAGCTCTGCCAGCATGATCGGTCTTGGAGGAGCCCAACCACAACTCATGATGTGCATTAAAATCCCCCAAGACCACCATTTCCGCTGACGGGAACCGCACCTGCGCGTCATCTGCCGCCTGGCTAAGGTACCTGAACAGCCGAGTCGTCTCATCGTCCCCGTTGTGTGACCTGTAGAGGCACACGTAGATGCGGCTCAGAGAACCAAGATCCACGTGCACCCACAGTGCGGAGAAGGAGGGGTCCTCCATGCAGCGCAGACGGCGACAGCAGACGTCCGACCGAACATACAAGCATACCCCGGCTTTTGGCTTGAAGTTTCCTTCAAGCGAATAACCGGGGTACATCAGGTAAGAATTGTCGGCCGGACAACGAATCTGCGTCTCCGTCAAGAAGAGCAAAGCAGGCCGGGCCGTCTCAAGATGGTGGTGGACGGCATTAATGTTTGTATGGAGTCCGCGGATGTTGGCGAACTCCATAGTGAACGCGGTGGTGGGGTTATACACCGCTGAAGGACCTGCTTTCTTTTTGTGCACTGTCATGAAGGTAAGGGTTAGGTTCGGTGAAGAGGCATCGAGGAGCCTGTATCAGGGCACTAAGAAGGCCGAACGGGTACAGGGACAAGGGAGTTGGCAGGAGGAGAATTGATCCGCCGGACGGAAGGGCCCCCGTACCCTCCCGGGATGGGCCGCCGGGACCCCACATCCGGTCACCAACCGGCACGACGGACCCACCCAAGATTATGCGCGGCATGGTGAGGCAGCCTCTCGTAGTGGTTAGCTACGATTGGGCCCCTGTACTGTACCGCGGGCGGCCAGCGGACAACCGTTTCTACGGGTCTCCCTGGCCGGCGGGTCAACACTCCTTCCACCGATAGCGTACCGCAAATACCCACACGGCACAACCTCATACCCAGATACAGGCCCCTCGAGAAACCGGGGGATAACGGGCTGATCCCGGAACGCGACCCCCTTGCGGGGATCACTATGGCGGTCTTTACGCCGCGTTAACGGTGGTCGCTACCCGGGCGGATGCAGGCATCCTACCACCACGAACTGTGTCACTCATTTGGCACTACCCAGGGGTCACGTGTAGGGAAACTAGAGTCAAAGCCTACGGACGCGAGTGACGTTAACCCCCAAAAATAAAATTAAATGGTAATTCGGCCACGATTTTGAACTTTTTGTATTTTCGAGAACACATAGTCTAAACATCAAGAGAATGGTTCTAAATCATAATCCAAAATCGAAGTCACAGTCTAAAATTGTGGCGGCCATTTTGAACTTTTAGATTATTGATCCAAATGCTGTCAAATTATTATTGCTTAATGAATCATTAAAAGGTCAGTTTAATCAAAATAAATAGAATTTGAAACAAATAATTTATTAAGGTTGCAACAAATTGAAGCATTTCAAAGCGACAAATGATATCAAGCTATACCCATCCATACATTCCACTATCATTTTATTCAAAACTTCACTACATTTGGTCAAAGAACATTTCTTCTCTACATTGTCTATGGCAACTTCTTTAGTCAAATTCCATTTTTTCCTCCAAATATCTGATATAGAACTCTTATTTAATATTTTTTCCTGCGATGGCTGTGAATTTTCAACAATTTTATGTTTTGATAAAATAATTTCTAGTATATGAAATATGTAGCATAAATTCTCCATTCTGGCTGTATGTTTTATTTCGTAAGCCTCTGAAGTGTCTATGGTTTGCAAAATGGCGGTTATTTTGTCTATGGTGTATTTTTGGACGTGCGATGATTTGTTTAGGAGTAAAACTCTTTGGACTTTCTCGTCTTTTGTTAATAACTGAAACAAAATATGAGATTAATTAAATCTTTGAATGAGTAATAAATTGTTAAGTATTATTTTTAATCTTTATTAGCTTAAATACTCTTAATAGATATGGCCGACTTTATTAAAATATCTTGATCTTTGTGCAAGGATTAACCGTAAAAAAAGACCAATTAGGATATTTGTCGACACGCCTACATTTAACTTGATTGGTTGATATTTTGGATCAAAATAGAGATCATTGTTTAAAAATCATCGATCATTATATAGAGATTCGGATAGCTTATTGATTTGTGCCTGCTGTGTCTAAGGTATAAACTGTGATTTCCCAAATTCATTTCCTGACTCGGGCAAAAATTACTTTTGTAACATTTTCGGGATCGTCACAATTTTGCCGGCTTCAAACGTTTTTTATTGCGTTGAATGATGGTAAGCGATACGACCGCTCATGGACAGTAGAAAACCAAACACCATGAATTACAAAGCAATGCTTGGTATTCCACTGCGCTCGCTATCCTGAGACATAAGATGTTAAGTCTCATATACAGTTACCTGTAGAGTGCAGTCGTCTTCATAGATACTTGTTAGCAACTCTGTTATTGCGTCTAGAAGAACTTCTAAGAAGGATGGATATGATTCTTCTTCATGTAATCTGTCTATTAGTGAACCTAAAGCCTAGAAAAATATGAAATATTTAATAATTATTATCACTGTGATGGTATATTAGGCTGTCGAGTAGGTCGTGGGTTCGAATCCCAAAGCATAGCTTTCTTAGGAATCATATGTAATATTCACCACGCCCTATAACCTCCTTCAGCCTCAATGACTGGTGATCCACAGGTATTTGTTTCGGGTCTGGGTGTTTGTGAGACCGAAAAGTCTCTCGTAGTTTCTGATACACGACACAAGACTCGATCTTAGTGTGGGGTCAGGACTATGTAAGTGACTGTTGGGTGTATTTATTTAAAAGACTTACCCGGGAAATTTCTTTGGTGATTTCGCTCGTAGCGTTAATAAGAGGACAGGATATTAGGAAAGTTAATAAGCTGTGAGCGGATTGGTTGATCGAAGTTCCAGATAGCTGTAGAGCTAAAAAAATGGATAAATTGTGATCAGATTCCGGTATTTTTGAATACCGTAATTCCATAGCCTAACTGATTGATTTTGAAAATTCTTTAACGTCATAAGTAAACATAACAAGTTCATCTAAAAACCTTACAACATCATAACATTTTTATAGATTAATGTCTTTACAGCCCCTCGTCTAAAGCCTAACTGGAAATCGTAATACAATTTGATCATCTTAGTTAATTGCCTGATATCCATCAAATCTGCAAATTTGTTAAAAGTTTTTGGCTTATTTCTTTATAATTTACCTATATTTAGGCAATTATTTTGCCTTAAACATGACTCTATACATTTTATCACTGGTCTTTACTTCACCACACTGGTCTAATAGTGGACAGTAGATTTTCAGAACTTTTATTCGTATTTAATACATGATTCTTAAATGACTTATTAAACATAACATAATATACAATATACAATATTAGTTAATAGACAAGAAAGTGTATACTTTGTCAGACCTAATTCCGGTGTTTTGAAACAGAAATTCGACTCTAAGAACACGGTACAACTATAGTTATAATTGGATTGACTTAACTGACAAAGATAAAAAAAAGTGGGTGGGACTTAAAATTTTGGGTGGGGCTTGGAAACGGTTGGGGGTGTGGCTTACTGAAGTGGGTACTAATTTACTAAATAAAAAAAGATGGCGCGTAACGGAAGAATGTGACGCGTAACGAAAAAATTTTTCCAACCCCTATAAAGAAGTTTCACTTCAAAAATTGGTATAATTATTGAACTATGGACTCCCCTTTCCTCTTCCCACTTTTTCCTCCCCCTCCCCTCTGATGGGCAACACATCCATGATCCAGCGTTGTGGATGTTCATGTGCATCACTTACCATCAGCTGACCTGCTTGCCCATTTGGACCTATTGTATAAAATATACCATCAGGAGTCGATGCCGTAACTTCGTCATGGCATAAAAAAACATCAGGTTTTACGCTGGCAAAATTGCATACATACATACATAAACTCACGCCTTTATCCCCGAAGGGGTAGGCAGAGGCGCCACTAGGACACCCACATTTCGCCTTGTATGTTCCGTCCCACGATGTGATAGGGGGCGAGTCTATCGCCATATCGGGCACAAATTCCTGACTCCGGGCTGATAATGAATAGAAAAACCCAATATCACTGCCCGACCCGGGACTCGAACCCGAGACCTCAGCTTTGTAACCGTACCGTAATACAACTACGCCACCGAGGCAGGTTTTACGCTGGCAAAATTGTTTCGAGCGATAATAACTTCCAATGGTTACTTTATCTGCGGCGCACTTACTACTATCGTTATTATGGTTATTTCGTCAAATTAGTATGAATAAAAGAGTAATATTCTTACAATTCCTAGAAGTTCGTCCTTGACTATCACTTCTATAGCCAGAATCAGATCCGTCATAACTTATCCTTCTATCGTTCTTCTTCTTCAAATAATTCTTAACTTTGTTCAATTCTTCTAGAACTTTGAAAGGCACCACTTCTCTTTGAGAAGCAGTCAGGTCCGAATCATTTGAGAGATTGTCAAAGTCATCACCGAAATTGGCATTCTTGTCACTGTCGTTAATTGGAGTGTCATTGACGACATTCTCAGAGATTTCGTCACAGCCAATTGCTTTCGGATTTTGACTATCTTTTGAATGATCATTTAACGCATTTTGATTTGGGGTATTTAAATTAGTATTTAACGGATTTATATTGGTTATATTTAAATTTGTATTTAACTGATTTATATCTGACGAATTTAAATTTGTATGTAACGAATTTATATTTGACACATCATATTCGCTATTTTGAGCGTATTGTGTAAATTCTCTCCGATTATCTGATTTAAGTAAGTTGAAATCATTATCATCCAAATTAGTTTTATGTGTATTTCTTATGTATTTAGGATCTATAACTATCTTTTCAACTTGACTTTCACTGTAATGGTTTTTAAATTGACTGTAATCGCTTAGAGAATATATTTGTGTTTCTTCCAAATCGTTAATATTAATTTGTTTAGGGTCTGGATTCTGTGTGTTTAAGATACTTTCGCAAAAAGTAATGTCTGAGTCTAAATCATCGTTAGATATTAATTGTTGTTGTGAAAATTCTATATAATTTTGGGATTGTTGTATGGTGGGCTGAAAATAAAGATGTATTGATTAAATAAAAAATACTGTAAATAGAATAAAAATGTTTTTATATACTTAAATGTATATTATAGTTTGTTTCTTTTGATGATTTTCAAAAAAGGGATGGTTGGAGTACTTTTTACCGTTTTAAAATCATCAGAAGATATACGAATGTGAAAGAAATATTAAGATAGTTTAACTTAGTTTTAAAAGTCAATAGTTTCTAGTTATACCGACCCTTCTGGAATAAAAGCGTGAGTGTATAAACTCAACCATGTACTTACATTTTCAACGATTGCATTACAACTCTTCAAATCATGTATAATATTAGATATTTTATATTTCTTCAATTGATTTTCATGTGCAACTAAATTCAGTGAATTTTCAGTAGATTTTTGTAGCACAAACTGATCTTGACTGATATAATTTTTATCAGTAACTCTATTATTACGAACTTCGCTGTTACTATCATATTTATTATTAACTAAGGCAATAGTAGTATTGTTATGAACAATATCATTATATTTAGTATTTTCATTATGAATTGTATCATTATACTTATCGTTTCCTTTATGAATGCTATTACCAATCGCTTTGTTAATAAAGACTTCACTATTGGAGTTGTAGATATCATTATATGCGCTAATTCTATTATGTATGTCATTATCTGTAGCTCTACTATTTTGAACAGTACCATTATATGTGTTATTTACATTATGAATGGTGTCATTATAGTTATCACTTCCGTTATTTATATTCTTTCCAGCGGCTTTACTATTATGTACTTCAGTATTAATAAAAGTACTAGTAAAAACACCATTGTATGTGTTATTTCCATCATTAGGATTATCATTATATCTATCAATCTCGTTATGGACAATCTGATTATCTATAACATACTTATCATGAACAATGTCGTTATGTATAACAGAATTACGCATGTCACAGTCATTATCTTCAATATCAGTGACGTCATCACAGTCAATATCAAAATCATCGCTACATATTGTGACGTCACTGTCATAATCCATAGGTTTGATGGTTTTTCTTAATTTTTCTATGTATTGTTCTATTGATACGCCGCTTGGTTTGGATTTTATTATTCCTATTGCGGTGGCTACTCTTAGTTTTTGAGTTATGTGATTGACTGTAACAATAATTAAAAACATTTATATCACAGATAATTGAATATATGGCGACGTGGCGCCCGTTAGGACCGAAAACAAGGCGAAATGTGGGTGTTTTGTTAGCACGTCTGCATATCCCTTCTGGGATAAAAAGCGTAATTGCGCCAATACAATTACTAATCAGCCAAATATATTAATTTAGTATATTCTCTATCATGGCATATAATCTGCCTGTCGTTGTCCACTGCTGGACGTAGGCCTCCCCCAGTAAGCGCCAACCATCCCGGTCTTGTATCATGGCATACCTAACTAAAACTTAAACTAACACCGAAAACCAATAGTTAAAAGAGAGTGTATATAATATACTATACGAGAATAAACATACATACGAGAAATTATATTTAATACGTTTGAGGAGAAAGACAAAATGGCTATACTGGGTAATTCTCATAAAACATAATCTCACGCCTATATCCCAGAAGGGGTCGGCAGAGGCGCCACCAGGACACCCACATTACGCCTTGTACGTTCCGTCCCATAATGTGGTAGGGGCGAGCCTATCACCATATCGGACACGAACTCCTGATTACGGGTTGATAATGAATGGAAAAACCCAATATCACTTTGGCCGACCCGGGATTCGAACCCGAGACCTCAGCTTTGTATCGTACCATAGTACAACTACGCCACAGAGGCAGTAATTCTAATAACTGTCCATAATTTACATTTACGAGGTGTAGGCGCAAATTTTTTTTAATATTCACGTGTTATGAAGTAGGTAATCAGTGTCAGTGGATTGCCCGACTTGGAATCGAAGCAAGTATTTCACGGTTTTCAACCAGAGCATGTTATGATAGATATAGTGAGACTAAATATTTTCAGAAACAATAAAATTAATATATCAAATTTATTAAAATATATCATATCATTTATGTGCCTAATTTATATTCTTGCATCAAACTTATAGGTACTTTATAAAAATCTTACCGTAATCGTCAAAACTCATTTTAATAATTTCACGTAATGCCACAATATACCCTCATAATACTGATTATTTACACAATTAATTAATTTGTTATGAAAACTTGATAAAGTGCAAATTCGTTTCGCGCCACGATTTAATTAAGAACTTTTAATAGATAAAAAATATTTGTCAAAGGAATTTTGTTTGTGCAGCCTTATGCATTTTTATTAAAACATTTGTTTTCTTTTAGTCGTGAAAAAATACTTTAGAGAAACAAAATTAAATTACTGTATTTTATTTATTTACTTTACTTATAATAAAATAATAAGTAAAACATCCTTAATAAATAAAATAAAAAATAATAGTCACTATTTCAAATACATAAGTATTATAATTTCAAAGCCTAGGAACAAAACTTAAAACCGCACTGACTCAATCACATTATGACACGAAATGCCAAGAAAGTGTTTATGAATTGTATCAAAATGTTATTAAACATTATTTTCCGTGCAAATGGCACTATACACGATATTATTTGGCCTAAGTATATTTATGATAGCTCTAGTAATGGCGGTTATAAAAAGAATGTTCTTCCGATGGACACAGGAGCACAAAATCGAGAGAATGATTATGAACGCTGTGGACAGACCCGGTTGGATATATTTTTATTTATTTTGGTACTAAACAAAACATGGTTGAGTTCGAAAGGGAGGTCGACCACGTGGAAAGCCTAAACGCAGGTGGCGAGACGAATTTGACGTCTATTTTACGGGATGAGTCCTCTAAAGGCCTTAAAAGAGACGTATGGAAAGCGGAAAGAAAGGCCTTTGCCCTGCAGTGGGACGTTACGGACTCTAATATACAAAAAAAATGTGTGTGTGTATTAGTGTACACACGTAAGAAGTGAAACTTCTTTATGACATCATTTTTCGAAAACTGATCTACTATTTACAAATTTACAGAATTGGTAAAATAAAGCTAAATTAAATAAAGTTTAAGTTTAGGAGGGGGGAAATTTTTGAGGGAATTTGGGATTTCTATCGTGGCCAATTTGTAGCCCTCACCGAGACGGTTCCGAGGATACCAAGCTCGGTGGGTCCACGACCTTTATTGGCCGAGATAGGTTTAGGGGGGTGAGGTAAAAAATTTTGGTGGGGGTAGGGGCGGGAGGGGGGGTTAGGTTTCGTGGGGGGGCACCTTAAAATATTTATGGGTGGGGAAAGTTGTGGAGGGGGAATTCGGGAATTCTGTTGGGGCAGGATTGTAGGCCTCACCGAGCCGGTTCTAATGAACCCAGGGTCGATGGGTCTACGATGGATATTGGCGGAGATAGGAATAGGGGGGGTGAGGTAAAAATTTTAGGTGGGGGTAGGGGCGGGGGGGGGGGGGGTTAGGTTTCGTTCGGAGGCTATTGGGCACCTTAAAATATTTTTGGGTGGGGAAAGTTGTGGAGGGGGAATTCGGGAATTCTGTTGGGGCAGGATTGTAGCCCTCACCGAGCCGGTTCCAATGAACCCAAGGTCGTTGGGTCTACGATGGATAATGCCAGAGATATGAGTAGGGGGGTGAGGTAAAATTTTTAGGGTGGGGGTAAGCGGGGGGGGGGGGGGGAGGTTTCGTGGGGAGGCTATTGGGCACTGTTTTGGATTTAGGGTTGGGGAAGGCCAGGCCGGTAAGGATCAAATTACAAAAAAGTGGGTGGGACTTAAAATTTTGGGTGGGGCTTGGAAACGGTTGGGGGTGTGGCTTACTGAAGTGGGTACTAATTTACTAAATAAAAAAAGATGGCGCGTAACGGAAGAATGTGACGCGTAACGAAAAATTTTTTCCAACCCCGATAAAGAAGTTTCACTTCAATTACATCAGCGGCGGATTATCCCTGGCAAACTAGGCACGTGCCTAGGGGCGCGAGTATACGAAGGGGCGCGCGTGATTTCGAATATCTTTGTTTCTATGCAAATCCATCTAGTGACTGAAACTGTTTCTTCTTTAATATAGCAAAGCGTGAAGTTGTTCTTCAGTCATTCATATCATAGTACCATCACCAACTATTCAATAAGAATCCTCGTGGCTTCGAAGTAGTTTTTTATTATGACTGCTAAAGGGACGCCTTTGGTGCTTTTGCCTAGGGCTCTCAACATTTAGTCCGCTCTTGAATTACATGATATCCTCTTAGTTTGCTGCTAGCAGGATATTTGTATCTGCGAGGGTAGCGCCGATTGTACGTAATAAGGAACCCGTCTCAACCAAGTACTTGTGTCGTGTTGCGTTCTTATATATGTGTTCTTTATACAATAGGTATGCTTTAACGGTGAAGGAAAACATCGTGAGGAAACCTGCATACCGTAGCGATTTTAAAGTGTTTCTACGATATGTAAGTCCGCCAACCCGCACTAGGTCAGCGTGGTGGACTACATGGCCTAACCACTCTCAATTGATTCTCTCGATTGTAGAGTAGGCCCGTGCCCTGCAGTGGGACGTATATGGGCTGATATAGATATATATATATATACAATAGGTCCACCCGTTTTAACCCAAGTAATTGTGTCGTGTTGCGTTCTTATGTTATCTTTATACAACAGGTCCGGCAAACAGACTTGATGGTAAGTAATCATTGAACATGAACATCCACAACGCTGGATCATGGATGTGCTGCCAGACCCCACAGGTACAATCACGACACTCGGCAGAGAAACGAATCACTTCCCGACATAAAATGCACAGGCAATGAAAAAAAAAAACAGATTGCATCTGATGAGATCCCACAATATTGCCTGATATTGCCAACAGACCACGAAGCGCTTATATGTTTGTATCTTATATACGTCCCACTGCAGGGCACGAGCCTGCTCTACATTCGAGAGTACGATTGAGATAGGTCATATAGCCCATCACGCTGGCCTAGTGCGGGTTGGCAGACTACATATAGAAATTCCTACAAATAGCTATAGTATGCAGGTTTCCTTGCGATGTTTTCCTTTCATAGAGCGTGGTGACTGACATACATGAAATGAAATGAAATTCGTTTATGCCTGTCGTGCATTACCAACAGTCCACGTATCCCTTATACAGGGTATATCAAGACCGCGACCGAAAACGAAGCCAGGTGGTAGTTTTAGTGGCTACAGACACAATGCAACTAAAAATTTGCAAAATAAGCGACGGATTTTTTTTTTAAATTTTTTAAAAATCGTCATTTTCGTGGGGTAAATACCTAGATTGTGCAAAAATAGTAATTTAAACCCTTACGTACCATTGCGTGTTTAAAAATTAAGCGATGTACGTCATTATTTTAGAAAAACTATGTATTAATCACTCAAATACGACGATATGTAAAAAATAACAAAAAAAAAATTGACGATTTATTTTGTATAATTTCTACTTGCATTGTGTTTGATATCACTAATACTACCTCCTGGCTTCGTTTTCGGTTGCGGTCTTGTTATACCCGGTATGTAATAATTCCTATTTAATTTCAGCGGTCAGCATAATGATAAACATGGAGAAGTGTGTGATCCAACGACGAAAGTACACAGACGATATTAGCGTGTACGATATTATCACGAAGAGCGACATAAACTTCACCAAGAAGAATATTGAGTCGCTACAACTTATTTAGAAATAGATATTATACTATTGTTTAAAATACAGCTTTTTATTTCAAATAAATATATGTATTTATTTCAATCTATTTGTCGGTCTGTCTTATCCATCCTATGGTAGGTTGCCTGGAAGAGATCGCCTCGAGTGATAATGCCACTACATACTTTTTTACCGTCGAGTACCAAAGGATTGGTGCAAGGCTGTTATTGTGCCAGTTTTCAAAGGAAAAGGGTCCAAGCATGAGTGCAAGAATTATCGGGGTATCAGCCTTCTCAGCGTAGTAGGTAAACTGTATGCAAAGATATTGATTGAAAGAGTGATGCGTGAAACGTATGATAAAATGTGGGATGTGCAAGCGGGTTTTCGAAAGGGACGAGGATGTGTGGATCAAGTCTTTTCTCTACGGTGCATAGCAGAGAAGGCCTTAGAAAAACATCAGAAGGTTTTCTGCGCCTTTATAGACCTTGAAAAGGCTTACGATCGAGTGGTGAGGGATGATTTGTGGTCGACACTGTCTATGTATGGGGTGGATGGTAATCTGATACGGGCGCTGAAGTCTTTATACACGGAGTCAAGTGCCTGTGTCAGATTGGATGGGACCTGCACAGACTGGTTCAGCATCAAACGCGGTGTTAGACAGGGTTGTGTAACGTCACCATGGCTATTCAACCTATTCATGGATAGTTGTTTGACTGATTTGAAAGTATCTGATTGTGGTTTCAGAATTTCGATGTCTTTTATACGCCGATGATCAGGTGCTTCTTGCATCATCGGCTTGTGATTTACAACGAATGGTGACTATAATGAACGATGCATTTAAAAGGAGAGGCATGAAAGTAAATGTAAAAAAGACGAAAGTTATGGTTTTGGAGAGGAATGTATCGAGAACAGAATGCAAGGTTACAATAGAGAGTGAGGAAGTGGAGCAAGTAGATGAATTTGTGTATCTGGGCAGTTTGTTTACAAGAGATGGAAAGTGTGAAAAGGATATTGAAAGAAGAGTAAAAATGGGAAATAGTGTAAATGCAGAAGCTAGTGATGAAATAAAACTACATTTCATTATAAGCTTTTATTTTTCACTCCGAGGCGCTTTCAATTTCCCTCTTTTTCGCTTTCCTGAAGCACTTTATTCCGTATACGCTGTTTATTTTGATAATGTCGATTTCTGACAGAAGTTTTTCATTTTGCCCCATAGCCTTCATTACTGAACCGTCTGGATCCTGGGAAAGAGATTTTTCTTATTACGTTGAATGGCGAGACGAGAATGCCATTCGCCTGATGGTAAGCGATACCGCTCATGGACAGTAGAATACCAATCGTATGAGTGGCCATTTGTACACGTATGAGTACACATAACTCGTCGGAAATATCTGTGAACCTAGCTGTCATGCGGTACACATTTCATTTTTTTGTGTTCCCCTATCTACTATGTTATTTTACATTAAAAAAGTTTTGAGATGGATGCGAATTAAATTTTTTATTCGTTTTTCTGTTTTAATTCAATTTGTTAAACCTATATTTTGAATTAGCTCAACTTATGTTCCAGTGACGTTAATTATTCAGGTCCACAGATATTTCCGACGAGTTATACATACATACATAATCGTCACGCCTGTATCCCATAGGGGTAGGCAGAGACTATGGATCGCCACTTTGCTCGATCCTGACATATTACTTTCGCTTCAACTTTCATCAATCTCTTCATGCATTCTCCTTGGTTCAGGGTACTTTTGACCAGGACCTTGTTGAGGGTATCACCGATTTGGATGGTGTAGGTACGGTGAGGTCGACCCAACAGACTCTCTCATCCACACTCGCATACTCACACTTATGAGTATATTTTAATACCTGGTCCTTATAAGTAGCCACGCTGGAGAGGCCGATCTTGCCGATTTTCCTCCAAAACTGCCAGGCAGGGTGCGTGGCACTTTCATAATCGTACGGTAGAGCGAACGTGGCATCATCCCGAATCTTCTCGAAGTGGTGGAGCTTGTCTGTGAAAATATTATATACCGTCTGAATTTGCAGGGCTAATGTTTCGAGTTTTCGTTACTTAAACGGTAAAATAATGCACTTCAGGAATTTGTGCCCAATATGATGATAAGCTCGCCACCTATCACATCGTGGGACGGAACTTACATACATAAACTCACGCCTTTATCCAAGAAGGGGTAGGCAGAGGCGCCACCAGTACACCGAAATTTCGCCTTATATGTTCCGTCCCATGATGTGATAGAGGGCAAGCCCATCGCCATATCGGGCACAAATTCCTGACTCCGGGCTGATACTGAATAGAAAAACCCAATATCACTTTGCCCTACCCGGGATTCGAACCCGAGACCTAAGCTTTGAAGTCGTACCGTAGTACACCTACGCCACCGAGGCAGTCACGGAACGTACAAGGCGAATTGTAGGTGTTTTGGTAGCACCTCTGCTTACCCGATGTGAGAAAAAGATGTAAATTTATGTATGTATGTATGTATTTATTTCTCTTACTCATTTACTGAACGTAAGGCTCGAAAAATAATATCTTAAGAATATACCGGGTATATCAAGACCGCGACCGAAAACGAAGCCAGGTGATAGTTTTAGCGGTTACAGACACGATGCAACTAAACATTTTGAAAAAACAGCGATGGATTTCTTTTTACAGTATTTTAAAAATCATCATCTTTGGGGGATAAATACCTAGTTTTTGCAAAAATAGTAATATAAACCCTTACATACCATTGCGTGTTTAAAAATAAAGTGGTGTACGTCATAATTTTCAAAAAAATATGTATTTATCACGCAAATATGACGATAAGTAAAAAATTAAAAAAAAAATATTGACGATTAATTTTGTGAAATTTTTACTTGCATTGTGTTTGATATCACTAATACTACCACCAGGCTTCGTTTTCGGTCGCGGTCTTGATATACCCGGTATAGAATAAAATCTCACCTGGTCTTATATGCCTCATGTGTACTCTTATATACTTGTCTCGGTCATGCCTGGCCACCTCAAAATAGAAGCCAAGCATAGCCATTATCATCATTGCGGTGTGCTGCCTATGCTGGTCTCCACGAAACAGTTCGATGCTGCCGAAGTTCTAGAAGAAAAAGGTTGGTCAAAAATAGGTTATATTCTTCTCAATATTATGGTGCGTCCACATCGCTGTTATCTTTTGTGGAGCAACATTGTGCAATATAATAACATTAGGTAACAATCAATAAATATTTGTTGAATGTTTCTCATAACAGAAAATAATAAAACAATAATAAATACACCCAATAGTCACATACATAGTCCTGACCCCACAATAAGTTCGAGTCTTGTTTCGTGTATCAGAAACTACGAAAGACTTTTCGGTCTCCCAAACACTCAGACCCGAGACAAATACCTGTGATTCACACATTTGTCTCGGTGCGGGATCGAACTCGTTTTGTAACCGGCGTCTAACCAACTGCGTCACGGAGGCTGTATATTATAATACGTCAACCATTTATATTTATTAAAATGAACTGAAGCATGTACTAGACAACCTATTTTCACTTTTTAGCCGTGCGCGTTGGCGGGATTTACTTACCATAGAAATTCTTGCAAATCGCTACGGTATGCAGGCTTCCTCACGATGTTTTTCTTCACCGTTATAGTGCGTGGTGATTGACTATCAATACACACATGATTCCGAAAAGTCAGTGGTGTGTCCTGGGATTTAAACCCGCGACCACCGTGAACATGTTGGCAGCCGCGTCTGGTCCGTTACCAACATGCCACCACGCACATCGAAAACATGTAATAACAAATATTATACAATTTTGCTATCAAATGTTGCTGAGTGGCATTTTAAAACGTTACTCCTCAAAAGGTAACTGCGGTGATTGCACCCGTAATTGCAAGGAAATTATTCACTTTACCTGATGAAAGTGACTGGAGTTTATTTAAACCGGTGTGGTTGAAGTTACAGTCTGATCTTGAAGACTATCAGGACTTTGGAGGTCAAGAGCGTGTGTGTGCGGTGCTTCACCAAAAGCACCCATAAAGGGACGACGTCAGTGTTTGTCACGGACGCCCAAAAATCAACGGACGTCCAAACAAGACTATTGGATGATCACCTAGGACTCTTCATCTTTAGTCATAAGCCGTCAGTAAAACCGACTCAGAGAACAAGCGTTGCTAAGTCCGTCACGGGCACCCATAAAGGAACTGACGTCAGAATCTTTGATATTATGACAGCCTCCGTCGCGCAGTTGGTTAGGCGCCGGTTGTGAAACGAGAGGCCGCGGGTTCGATCCCCGCACTGAAAAAAATATTTGTGCCTACAAATATTTGTCTCGGGTCCGAGTGTTTGTGAGACCGAAAAGTGTCGTAGTTTCTGATACCCACGACACAAGACTTAATTGATCTTAATGTGGGGTCAGGACTATGTATGTGACTGTTGGGTGTATTTATTTATTCGCTCTCCCTTCAGCCCTTAGTAATTACTTATCCAGGGCTGTGGTGTGATACTGAAGGCTGGAAGGCCGGTGACACTAGCATACTCGCCCTGCCCGCATCTACCAGTGTTCAAGGTAGCCCTTATTAACTACTTCCTCGAAATAATTATCGAAAAAGAGTTGAAAAATAATGTAGTAGCGAAATATAACTATGAGAAATAAATAAATACATCCAACAGTCACATATCCTATATGAACCCATATACGTCCCACTGCTGGGCACGGGCCTACTCTACAATCTAGAGAATCGATTGAGAGTGGTTAGGCCATATAGTCCACCACGCTGGCCTAGTGCGGGTTGGCGGACTTACATACCGTAGAAATTCTTTAAAATCGCTACGGTATGCAGGTTTCCTCACGATGTTTTCCTTCACCGTTAAAGTGCGTGGTGATTGACTATCAATACACACATAACTCCGAAAAGTACTTAAGATTAATTAAGTCTTGTGTCCTTAGTATAGAAACTACAAGAGACTTTTTAGTCTCACACCCAGACCCGAGATACATACTTGTGGGCCTCACAACACAAACATTCGTCTCGTTGCGGGGATCGTAATTCGAACCCGCGGCCTCTCGTTTCACACCCAGCGTTTAACCAACTGTGCCGCGGAGGCTGTCAATTATATACGTCAACAATTTATACTAATTAAAAGGAATTGAAGCATGCACTAGACAACTTATTTTCAATTTTAATACCTCCATTCTATTGCTTAGAAATAATAACAAGGAAACTATTGAAATAAAAAAGAACATTAAAATTCCTTCAATTTATTACATATAATGAGATCTTATTTTTTACTAGATATTTAATTACTCTTAAATTCTAAAGATGGCAGCTGCTTTCAAAAGGTCGATGGTTTTCCAAATATTTATATCGACCAATCATAATTAATGGTCAAAATACTTTTCAGCTAATAAAAAACGTCATTTTATTTCATCTTAAATAAATTCGATCCGTTGTCTTTCCTTTCTTGATGTTCCACTTCATTCCGGAATCAAAAGGAAGTTTCTGGAATGTTCTAGAAAATCTGAAAAAAGTTTGACACAAAAAATGAAAATGGCAGTCTTTCAATCGAATATAATTGAAAGAATACATAAGTTTGTATGTACCAGAAATATTGATAAAGGCAGAGTTTTCAATTGTCAATTCGTCTAACAAATTAAAGCAAATTTAACATGCCAATTCTATTCATAAATTGACCAATAGTCTTTTGTATTCAGTGAAATTGTAGCATAACTTTTACCTGAACATTGAAAAACCTGCCCCAAATGACAGAGAGCAAAAAAAATATAGATACAGAAATGTTCTTATACTAAATACAATTATTTTAGCTAAAAAATGAGGTAGACGAAAGCTTACAAATATTTTAAATTGTATTTCATGCTCGCTAAATTCTTTTGTTTAATTGACGAGAAAGCCAATAAATAAACACACCCGGATATTAAAGATGTACCGACCGACTATTTATCAATTAACAGTATAAAAGGACTTTGGTAGGCTCATAAAATCGTGGGCATTTGTTATATTTCATTATATTCATTACAAAAGAATACAGCGAGAATAAAATACATGTCACAAACTTAATTAGTTTTTTTTTTTTCGATGAATGGCGTGACATTCGCCTGATGGTAAACGATACGATCGCTCATGGACAATAGCACAACCAAACAACACCATGAATTACAAGGCAATGCTTGGCTTCCATTGCGCTCGCTTTCAAAAATAACTTTAATAATACATACAAGATTTTATTTTCTCATTCACAAACAAGAGATATGACCAAAAAGCACAAAAACTTATACGCACACTACACAAAAAATACTAAAATGGACTTACCAAAAACAAAAAAATTGAGATTTTAAAAAAGACCATTAATTCTTCTAGACGTTATCAGTCAGAAACCTTGGCCAATTTAAGGCCTTAGCAAAAAGATTTAGACCTTAGATAAAAGATTTCCCGATTTTTAGCTTCATAAAGGTACATTATCCATATAGTTCTTCTATCATAGCTGCTTCATTGATTTCTCCTTGATAGTTTTCGCTCCTCTGCCGTTTAGCGCGATGCTTCAAGCTGCAACTTAACTTCATCATTATTGACGCCCACCGACGCATCAACTCAGTCAGTTTTCTTTCAAATTCCTCTCTGAGACAATCTGGATTCTCCTCCAACCATTCCAAAGCCATTTTCACCTCTTTATCCATAAAATCATGCTCTGCTTCTGTTATTTTTGCTTTGTTCTCTTTGACAGAATTCTTGACGCTGTATATGTACGTTTCCAGTTGGTTCTGAGATTCAAGTCTTCTTTTATTCTCCCTGTCCTCTTCTCTAAATAGTTCCGCGTCTGCTATCATCTTCCCAATCTCTTGTTGGCTCAACCTATGCTCGTTTTTAATTGTTATGCCATTTCTGTGTCCTGTGCTTCTATCTTCAGCGGTGACGCTCAGAATCCCGTTGGAATCTATATCAAAAGTGACGTCAACTTTCGCCACACCTCGCGGGGCCGGAGGTATGCCAGTTAAATCAAAAACACCAAGCAAATTATTGTCTTTGGTCAAGCTTCGTTCTCCTTCGAAGACCTCTATGGTCATCGAATTTTGGTAGTCGTCAAGAGTAGTCAAATCTTTGGTCACACGGCAAGGAATTGCCGTATTCCGTTCAACTATTTTGAACATCACACCTCTTGAAGTTTCTACGCCCAGAGATAAAGGTACGACATCGATTAGGAGCAAATCTTGAATCCTTTCGTGTCTTTCTCCGCTTAGTATCGCGGCTTGGATAGCAGCACCATGGGCAACTGCCTCATCAGGGTTTAAGGACGCCGTCACTTTCCCATCAAAGAGATCGTATAACATCCTTTGAATCTTTGGAATCCTAGTACTTCCACCAACTAGAATCACCTTATCTATATCACTTTTGTCTAGTCTTGCGTCAGCTAAGGCTTGCTGAATAGGTTTGAGCGTATCGTCGAAAAGATCCGAGCATAGCTCCTCGAAAAGCGATCTAGAAACCTTTCCAGAATAGTCAATGCCATCGTAAATTGAATCAACTAATACCGAAGCCTCTGTTGCTGAAGTTAAGAACTTCTTCGTCTTTTCAGCAGCGCTTTTGAGTCTCCTGATACCTTTGTGATTGCTTACGTCTATATTAAACTTCTTTCTAAAATCCTCAATGAAATAAGCTACTAATCTGTTATCGAAGTCTTCTCCACCCAAATTAGTATTACCAGCAGTCGCCTTTACTTCGAAAACACCGTTCTTGATGCTCAGAATCGAAACGTCGAAAGTGCCACCACCAAGATCGTACACCATGACGTTTTGACCTTGGACATTTTTATCCAAACCGTATGCGAGAGCCGCTGCAGTAGGTTCATTAGTAATCCTTATTATCTGCAAGCCCGCTATAACTCCTGCATTCCTAGTAGCTTGACGTTGGGAATCGGTAAAATACGCGGGTACTGTGATCACTGCTTTGTCAACTTTCGCGCCTAAATAAGCCTCAGCCATCTCTTTAACCCTGAAAAGTATGATGCTGCTAATCTCTTCGGGTGAAAACCTTTTTACCTTATTTTTATACTCTACGGTTATCGTAGGCTTACCGTGGACGTTTGAAACGCTATATGGAAGGTGCCGGAGGTGCATTTGGACCCCAATGTCGTCAAATCGACGGCCTATTAGACGCTTTGTAGCAAAAACTGTGTTCCTAGGATTTATCGCGGCCTGGTTGTAAGCAGACTCACCTATAAGCCGCTGATTGTCCGTAAATGCGACGTAAGATGGCGTTGTCCTGTTTCCGAGTTCATTTGGTATTATTTCAACACTCCCGTCCCGCCACACAGCGGCGCACGAACTTGTAGTACCCAAATCTATCCCGATCGCGACCATTTTGAAAACTTTTGAAATTCGAAGTGAATCCGAACGCGGATATTTGAATACTGATGTTTGCCGCGCTCCGGTGGTATTTATATGTTCGCCCAATCATATTCCAGAAGATTCGAATGCGAGAATGATCCGACCAATCAGAGAGCGGTATGCGCGCAGTCGTAACATTTCTCGAATAGGGATGTCAGGTATCGGTCAAGATATTTCCAGAAAACAAATTAACATAATTTATGTAACCCATGGCGTCATTTATGTGATTATTCTACCCTACTGCCTAATAATGTTGAATAATGATTTTAAATGGGAAATGCGTATGTGTAAAGCGTTGAGATATATCATTAAAAGGAAAAAAAAAATTAAATAAGAACTGATTTTCGGGCTGTATAAAAAGAGAGATAACATGTTCAAAATATCAGTTTATTTTAATTACGTAAATCAATAATAAAAGCGAAATCCATCATGACCTTTCGTAAAGTCTTACCATATTTCACTATCAAAGACATAAAATAATTATCGGGACTCTAGAATATTAAAATAAAAATGTTTCATTAAAAGTAAAAATACCATCTCTGTACAAAAATATATACCCACTTTCCAGATTTTGCTCGAACCTGACCACACCGGGCGACGTTCGAATATTAAATAATCGGGCACGTGTATTTTGGGTCCTTTTCCCACTTATTGTTAATGCCTTACTAGTAATATATCTATCTCACTCTTCACAAACGTATACATCGGATATTCACCTCTTTTGCGTCAATGGAAATGTTTTGGCAGTTATCAGTTTTATTAATATCGCGCACTGATTATTTATTGGACACCCTAGTCGGTAAAAATAAAACAAAATAAACATTTTTTTTTTTCTTATTGTGTTGTGTAAACAAACGCAAAGGCTTTCGTTTATTGTTCTGTGCCTTAAATTAAAAAAAAACCCTGGAGCAATGCATTATCCGTCTGTGTGCAAAGAAAACCTATAGAGTATGGCCCAGAATGGCGCAGTTGGTTAGACGTCGGCTGTGTAACGTGAGACTACGAGTTCGATCCCCGCACCGAAACAAATATTTATGTGATCCACAGATATTTGTTTCGGGTCGGGGTCTTTGTGAGAACGAAGTCTCTCGTAGTTCCCGATACCCACGACACAAGACTAGATTTTAGTGTGGGGTCAAGACTATGTATGTGACTTACTTACTTACTTATATCAGCCCATATACGTCCCACTGCAGGGCACGGGCCTACTCTACAATCGAGAGAATCGATTGAGAGTGGTTAGGCCATATAGTCCACCACGCTGGCCTAGTGCGGGTTGGCGGACTTACATACCGTAGAAATTCTTTAAAATCGCTACGGTATGCAGGTTTCCTCACGATGTTTTCCTTCACCGTTAAAGTGCGTGGTGATTGACTATCAATATGTATGTGACTGTTGGGTGTATTTATTTATGATTTATTTAACAACTTTGCTCGCCTTTTGGACGTGAATATCGTACCAACATCACACGGTGTTTACCAGTTTAAAAGATACAGGTATATTTCATACAGAAAACTACTAATATTTCTGATATACCGGGTATATCAAGACTGCGGCCGAAAACGAAGCCAAGTGGTAGTTTCAGTGGTTACAGACACACTGCACCTTAACATTTCGCAAAAAAAAGCGACAGATTTATTTTGCTATTTAAAAAAGATAATCCTGATTTATTAAACTCCATTTTTCATTTTTTTGTGACGCATATTACTAAACCACCTATAATAATAATAATAAATACACCCAACAGTCACATACACAGTCCTGACCCCACACTAAGATCGAGTCTTGTGTCGTGGGTATCAGAAGCTACGAGAGACTTTTCGGTCTCACAAACACCCAGACCCGAAACAAATACCTGTGGATCACACAAATATTTGTTTCGGTGCGGGGATCGAACCCGCAACCTCACGTTTCACAGGCGGCGTCTAACCAACTGCGCCACGGAGGCTGTCAAATCCACCTATGTATCATCCACGTGAGTTTCCAATCTCCCCGCAAGAGATGGCGCCACTTCCGTGCCCTATTTCAATAATTTGCCTTAAAATAATTCAAACGGCAATTTAAAAAATATGTGTTTATTTTAAAATGTGCAGAAATACTATTAAATTATTATGTTATTGTTTTTTTGCGATAATTTTCATATTTCGTGTAGTTTTCTGGGTATAATTTGTGTGAGAAATTGCATCGCGGTATGGTTTCGTTACGGGGCACTGTATAAGTTGCTTAAATGTCTCATTTTGTTTGCCCAGCTTTTCGCACGTGGGATCAAACCCGGATAATAACCAATATTTTTTGGATGCGTCAACACTACATGTGGACGACGCTATATAAACCACTTTAGTTTAACAGTGCATCCACGTCGCAACTCGCAGATGATATTGAGCTACGTTTCCACATAATATATAAATACATCCAATAGTCACATATATAGTCCGGACCCCACACTAACATCGAGTCTTGTGTCGAGACTTTTCGGTCTCACAAACATCCAGACCCGAAACAAATAATTGTTGTTCACACAAACATTTGTCTCGGTGCGGGAATCGAACCCGCGGCCTCTCGTTTCACAGCCGGCGTCTAACCAACTGTGCCACGGAGGCTGTCGACTGTTAATGTCACATGTTACTCAGCAACATTTGATAACAAAATGTTATTTATTGATAGTACATGTCACCGTGTTAGTATACGTTAAGTCATTTTGCCTTACAATTAATAACATTATTCATTGTTATCTTTGTTATTTTCTGTATGGCGGTATGGACGCGATCAGAAACATTCAACAAATAGTTTTTTATTGCAATGAATGGCGAGCCGAACATGCCATTCGCCTGATGCATGAATTACATATCATACTCGGCATTCCACTGCGCTCACCATCCTGAGACATAACGTTAAGTCTCATTATGTCCAGTAGTTCCTCTGGCTACAGTGTCTTTCACACCGAATAACAACAGAGCTGACAGCCTCCGTGGCGAAGTTGGTTAGACGCCGGCTGTAAAACGAGAGGCCGCGGGTTCGATCCCCGCACCGAAACAAACATTTGTGTGATCCACAGGTATTTGTTTCGGGTCTGGGTGTTTGTGAGACCGAAAAGTCTCTCGTAGATTCTGATACCCACGACACAAGACTCGATCTTAGTGTGGGGTCAGGACTATGTATGTGACTGTTGGGTGTATTTATTTATTTATTTACACTGCATTGAAATAGACATGTCTCAAAATCCTTACCTGCCTCCCCCCCACTCTTCCCGTGACGTAATCAGGACTTGTATCAATAACGATATAGTCTGTGTAGTTTATGGCGTCCTTCCGTCGTATTTCTTGCAGCCTAACACAAGTCTTCTTTCGTAGGATGTAGTTAACTTCTTGTATACGACTTCTCATTGCTTCTGTATCATCTGTTGACGAATATTTGGATGTATAAATAAATAAATACACCCAACAGTTACATTCAACGTCGTGTACCAGGTTAATAGGTTTAAACTGTTTACTTTGTCTATAAGTGTAAGGTGTTGTGGATATCTTATACGCTAGTCGATTTTACTAAGAACCAAGTGAACTTGTGTACCTTGAGTATTCTCACATTTCACTGAATCGTGAATGCGTACTCAGATCTTGACACCGAAGTATCCATAAACATTGGTTACTAGAAACTAGCTCAAGGTGAAGAATATACAGAACACTAATGAAAAGAACACTAATTATTTTGTGACATGACATAAAATATGTACACTCTACATATTTTATGCTCTTTGATATTTTATTGTATTTAAGTCTTTGATCTATAATAAAACGATCAGTACATACTCAGCGTTGGTGTTGTTTTATTCATCTTTATCCCCGAACCAGAACTATTAGAGACTTTTCGCTCTCAGAATTCGAGAGATCTTATTTTCAAGTGGACTTCATTTTGAGTAATCTCGACTCGATCTTAGTGTGGGGTCCGGACTATGTATGCGGCTGTCGGGTGTATTTATTTATTTATTATTATTTATTACATTTAGCTTTGGGCACCTTTAATATGCTAGTTTAAAAGTTAAGTAGATGATGTCCGAAGTTCTCTGATGACACCCAGTTTTAAATTGGAAATAAAAAGGTTTTTTTGTAGCCTATATTGTGCCCCACTGCTGGGCAGAGGCCTCTCCTTTTTTCCTCCATTCGACCTTGTCCTCTGCGAGCTCCTGCCATTTTTAAAATTAACCAGTTTTAAATTGGAAATACAATGGTTTAATAAAATATGAAAAAAAGAAAACAGATAATAATACCCTGAACCCACAAATCATAAATACATATTGTTAAAAATAGATTTAGACTTTGTGAATTGTGATTAGTGACATAATTTTTTTTTTTTTTTTTATTGCTATGTATGGCGAGACGAGCATACCATTCGCCTTATGGTAAGCGATACGATCGCTCATGGACAGTAGCAAAACCAAACAACACCATGAATTACAAGGCAATGCTTGGCATTCTACTGCGCTCGCCATCCTGAGACATAAGATGTTAAGTCTCAATATGTCCAGTAGTTACTCTGGCTACAATGTCCTTCAAACCGGAACACAACAGCGCATTTACACTGCTGTTTGGCGGGAGAATTAGACATTGCGGTGGTACCTACCCAGGCAGCCTCTCACATATGAGAGACCTACCAAATTGTTCTAAATATACGCATCTATTATTACAATTTGGCACTGAAATTAAATTATTATGCCAAGTCCTGCATTAAATAAATACTTAAAACATCGTATGTAGCATAGTTTTGTTGAGGTAGGATTCGTATTCAATATCCTTTTATTTCTCCTCGTCCTTTATTTCCAAGAACTCCCATTAATTTAACTTTGTGATTGATTTCGTTGAGTTTAGACAAGTTAGACATTCCCGGAGACTGGCTGAGCTTCAATGCTCGGTGCCATTAAAATGCGTGCCACTGTTGATGCCTGCTACACGAGTTGCAGTGGCGGGTGTGAGGGCGGGACAGTCTCCTAATACTGGTGTATTGTTACTTACATTGTTTAGCGTCCGCTCTGCTTATTAGAAATGGGATGACACCATCCGGCCATTTTCTTTCGTCGTAAAACTCTCGATTCGCTTTTGACAAAGGTATCGTTTTTGGTAATCTCGAAGTCCTTTCCTTGTCTGCTAGTCTTGCTTTATTTACCAACCTTTAAATAATAATATATTCAAGTTTTCTCGCGGCCTGGCCTGCCGAAGATAACTCGGAAATGCATTTTTCCTGTACAAGGTATACCAAGACCGCGACCGAAAACGAAGCCAGATGGTGACTTCAGGCACAATGCAACTAAAAATTTCGCTTTATTATTTTTTTGCTTATCGTCGTATTTGGGTGATATATACTTAGTTTTCCTAAAAATTAAAATAATGATGTACAACTCTTTCTTTTTAAACACGCAATGGTACGTAAGGGTTTAAGTATTTTCGCAAAAACTATTTAACATCCAAATACGATGATTTTTAAAATAATCAATAAACAATTTAGGTATGTCACTGTTTTGGCGAAATTTTTATTTGCATCGTGTTTGTAACCACTAAAACTACCACCTGGCTTCGTTTTCGTCGCAGTCTTGATATACCCGGTATATTCGATTTTTTGAAGTGGTAGAGCAACGCTCATGTCAGTCATAACAGGAAGAATGGGCAGGCTCGTCCGGGGCGGTACCACTGTCTCACAGGACAACGAGGAGCGCCAGCTTGACTGCGGCTTTTGGTTCGGTAAGTGAGATTATTGGATGCCCAATACCCCTTCTTAATAGGGTATTTTACAAAAAAAAATTTATTGTATTTATCAAAAGATAACCATATACAAAATTTAGCACACAAAGAATTTTGTAAATCCATTCACAATTAAACAATTTAGAAACGTTTGAAATCTTGTAGTGGGAGTAAAAGAAAAGGGATGCAAAACTAAACTAGTGACGTCACTAGGCCTGATATGCATTGCAATGTGCGGGTGTGAAAGAGACGGTGAGATATCCCCACTACGCTACCAATCTTTTATTTAAAACACTAATATGTGCCTCACGTTACAAGCTACATTGATACTGTTTCGACAGAAATGTTTTATTTTAATGGTATTTGTGTTTGTATGCAAAATAATACAAAAAGTCGATCATAGTAAAATACCCTATTGGTCCGGCAACACATTCATGTTCCAGCATTGTGGATGTTCATGTGCATCACTTACCATCAATGACCTGTTTTTTTTATTGCAATGAATGGCGAGACGAGCATGCCGTCCGCCTGATGGTAAACGATACGACCGCTCATGGACAGTAGCAAAACCAAACAACACCACGATTCACAAGCAATGCTCGGCATTGCCCTGCGTTCGCCTTCCTGAGATTAAGATGTTAAGTCTCAATGTGTCCAGTTACTCAGGCTACAATGTCCTGCAAACCGGAACACAACAGCGCATTTACACTGCTGTTTGGAGAAATAGACATTGCGGTGGTACCTACCCAGGCGGCCTCTCACATATGAGAGACCACCAGTAGAACCTGTTAGCTCGTTCATCGCACCTTTGCAATAAAAACATACTAGATACCACTGATACCGATGTCTGTTGTTCATTGCATTACGTTGCATTTTATTCGTGCTATGCCATTTTTACCGTACCATAATTTTAGTTGTAGCATTGTTTAATACCGGGTATATCAAGACTGCGACCGAAAACGATGGTGGTAGTTTCAGTTATTTCAAACACGATGTAAATAAAAATTTCGCCGAAACAATGACAGATATTTTTTTTTTTATATTTTTAAAATCGTCTTGTTTGGGTGGTAAATACCTAGTTTTTGCGAAAATACTAATTTAAATCCTTACGTACCATTCCATTTTTTTAAATAAAGATATGTACATATTTATTTTAGGATATCTATGTATATATCACCCCAATACGACGATAAGTAAAAAAAAAAAAGTTGACGATTTTCTTTGAGAAATTTTTACTTGCTTTGTGTCTGAAGTCACTAATACTACCACCTGGCTTCGTTTTTGGTCGCGGTCTTGATATACCCTGTATAATTTAAGTAGAGTATAATTTCATATTGTTGTGTAAGAACTAGTGACGATATGGCGCTCGATATGGCGATAGGCTGGTCCTATCACATCGTGGGGCGGAACATACTAGGCAAAATGTGGGTTTCCTGGTAGCACCTCTGCCTACCCCTTCAGGTAAAAAGCGTCTAAATGTATATGTATGTGTAGTTTCGTGTTTTGTTATCATGTCCAATTCGTCCACTAAATAATAATCCAGATACTATAGTCTTCACCGTTTTACTTCGCTTTAACCGTAAAGAAAAACATCGTGAGGGAACACTGTAGAGATTTTCAAGAATTTCTATGTCAAGTCCGGCAACCCGCACTAGGCCAGCGTGATGGACTAGATCCCTATGGAGCCCACGGTGGTGGAGGAGGCCCGTGCCCAGCAGTGGAACGTATGTGGGCTGATTTTATTCTTTGGAATATACTTGAAATAAAACTAATTTGTACGGATTTTACAATTTTAACTTTCCGACGTTTCGATTGCTTTCCAGCTTTCGTAGCCACGGGGCGGACTGAGGTATTAGTCATCTGCTCAGTGACTGTTACAATTAACTACCCTTATTTTACAATTATTAATTAAATAGTACTTTTTTTTGCGATCCGATCCACGCAGAAGGAGCTCACTGTGTCTATATGCTTACCTCTCTTGTTCCTCTTTCAGCTTTCCAATATCTTCTACCTCTTTTTTAACTATAACTTTTTCTGTGACTTCTTCCTCTGAAGGAATGGTATCATCAACATCGGATTCTGGTGTAGTTGACTTGGTCTTCTTAGCTTCGACCCTGAAATGGAGTTTTAAACCCATTAGAGATGCGTGGTGTTGTGTGGTTTTGCTACTGTCCATGAGCGGTCGTATCGCTTACCATCAGGCGAATGGCATGCTCGTCTCGCTATTAATCGCAATAAAAAAAAAGATTTTGGCATGTACCTGCCATTTAAAGAAAATACAATGAAGAGTATTGTTTAGCAATATTTCTGAAACATTTGGAAACAAAGGGGCACACTTTTGAAAACAATGACGTGAAATAACATCGAAATCTATGTATATTCTCCCGCCAAACAGCAGTGTAAATGCACTGTTGTGTTCTGGTTTGAAGGACATTGTAACCAGAGTAACTACTGGACATAAAAAGACTTAACATCTTATGTCTCAGGAAGGCGAGCACAGTGGAATGCCAAGCATTGTTCTGTAATTAATGGTGTTTGGTTTTGTTACCGGCCATAAGCGGTCGTATGGAGTGTCATTTTGACAGCGAGAGGTTAAAGACGCGTTTTATTTGCATTCGTAAATTTATTTTTTATTTCTTTACTTTGTACCATTTAATTAACTATATATTTATTTTAGTCTTTATAATTAATCATATGTTATATTAGTAGAATATTAGTTGCGTATTTTTATTTCCTTAGTTAATAGTGTTTGTTTGTGTTTTTGTGTCTACCCTCACATGGATTTGGACGATGATGTTCCCCCAGATGGGGGAGGCGGCAATTTTGGTAAAGTAGAAAACACTTCTCATATGGGTTTAAATAAAAAGGCAATGAAACGTCCATTAGAGTCACCCACGGATAATCCAAAAAAGAATAAATCTCCGGCGGAGTCTATTCAAGACAATTATACTTGCCCTGATTTTGAGGAAAAATCGATCTACTTTTCCACTGATAAGGGACCATACGTGGTCCATTTATCGGCAGAAAAGGGTAGTCCCATTCAAGCCCTCAAAATTGCCAAAATGCTGTATCAACATGAAGTGTCCAACATTGTTCCAGGGAGCATTAAACCACTTGGTCGCAGCAAAATTACTATTTCATTTAATACCGCAGAGTCAGCAAATAACTTTTTAAAATCCAATGTCATTACTGACAACAATCTCACTGCTTCTATTCCAAGATACCAACTGTGCAGAATGGGTGTGGTTAGGCATGTCCCCACTGACTGGTCCCTTGAGGAATTTATCTCAGGTATTCAGTCCCACCAAACTTATGGAGAAATACTAAAAGCTCGAAGACTAAACAGAAAGACAATGCAAAATGGCACTACAGAATGGTCCCCATCCACTACTGTGGTATTAACTTTTCGGGGCAATCTACTTCCAGACAGAATATTTTGCTTTAACACCTCTATGCCTGTCTCCTTATACCAGCTCCCCACCATACAATGCCGCCAATGTTGTCGTTTTGGCCATGTAGCATCCCAATGTAGATCACAACCTCGTTGTTACCGCTGTGCCCAACCTCACCCGGGGTCTACCTGCCAGGCCTCTATTAATAACTCAACATGTCTTCTATGTTCTGGGGCCCATATGGCTACTTACCCTAATTGCCCAGAGCATTCCCGTCAAAAAGCTATAAAATTAGTAATGTCAGAGGAGAATGTTTCTTTCTCCGAAGCCTCACTTAGATTCCGTCCTGTAAAAAAATCGTTTGTTGAGGTAGCCAAATCCTCAAATTTACTACCTTCAAAACCTGCGGCCTCTGCCTCTTCTTCTTCCACTCCCATACCACAAAGGAAAAAAACAATTTTCGTTGAACGTCGCGCTGGTACAAGCCGTCCGAAAGGTTTCGATATGACTGTGCATAATAATATTATTTCTACCCCTTCTTCCTCTTTACCTAATGGTTGTGCCATCCCACCGCAAGTCCCACTTAACCCAACCCAGCCTTCTTGTCCTTCCCCTTCCCCAAATGAAAACCTGATAGAATTACTTCTGTCTGCTCTCCTAAACATTGCATTTAAGTTCAGTGATGCCCTTCCCCCTAACATATTCTACCTACTCGAACAGCTATTTACACAATTTAAAATCCAACATGGCTCACAATCTTCTCCAATGGAACTGTAGAAGCATCCGTCATAAAAAAAACGAAATTATCCATCTTGTCAATCAGCACAATCCTCTTGTTTTTGGAGTCTCTGAGACATGGTTGAAGCCGGGCTCACCTTTTAGGTTATCCGGCTATTCCTGTCTGGGGGATGACAGGGACGATGGTTGGGCTGGTTGTGCTATCCTTGTCAAGAGATCCGTAAAATTCTCACAAATCCCTCTCTTACCCCACAATTCCTCATTTCAAATAGTTGCCGTCAGAGCTCTAAATGCGTCTTTTGTATCAATATATATTCCCCATCCCAATGTTAATATTATCAATGAGATACGAAGTCATTTAATTTCTATTCCTTCCCCCCTAATTATAATGGGTGACTTTAACCTTCACCACGCATTGTGGGGATCTCCCTACAATGATTCCCTATCGTCACCCTTTCTTGATCTAATTGACGAGTTAAATTTATGCGTCCTAAATGATGGTTCACCTACAAGAAGAGTTTCTCCCACCCAAAGTCCAAGCGCAGTTGACCTTACCCTTGCATCTTCCTGCTTATCTCCATCTCTATCTTGGTCAATCCTTCCGCTTTCTTATGGCAGCGATCACTTCCCCTTGGTATCAACATGGCATACGACTATTTCCTTCAGCCCTAAACCCTCTCCCCTTCTAAAATACAGACTTTCCAAAGCAGACTGGGATAGCTACAGTCGTAAACTTGATTGCCTTCTCTCTTCTATGGAACCCGCATCATGCACTCATTTTCTCCCTACGTGCAATTCCTTCTCTAGTGCCCTTATTTCCGCTGCCGATTCTTCAATTCCTCTAAAAAGTTCTTCTAGTAAGATCTCGTCCCCCCCATGGTGGGATGCTGAATGTACAAAGACTGTTAGACTTCGCAACTCTGCCGAGTTGTGTTTTAAGTCGGACATGTCTCTTCAAAATTTCATAACATTTAAAAAGATGACTGCGAAAGCAAAAAGATTTTTGGCTAAAAAGAAAGCTGAAGGGTGGTCCAGATTCTGCGAATCTCTATCCCCTTGTTCACCAACTGCTTTAGTATGGAGAAAAATTAAACATTTTCGTGGGTCTGTTCAATATCCCTTAAATACATCATCAAATAATATGGATCTTTGGCTTGATGATTTTATCAACAATATAGCTCCTCCTTTGGCACCTTCTGAGGACTTTTTTCCTACCCTTCTTCCTTCTATTTCTTCCGACCCGTTTAATGAACCATTCTCATATGATGAGCTCTGTTGCACCTTGGAGAGGCTTCAAGACTCTGCGCCCGGTATTGACGGGATTCCCTATTCTTTCGTTACTAAATCCTCAAAATCCTCAAAAATTTTCTTCCTTGGCCTTATCAACCACATTTATAATTATAGTACCGTGCCAGAATTTTGGAAAACCCAAATTATTTTACCCATACATAAACCCGGTAAAGATCCTAATCTTGCTGCTTCCTACAGACCCATTGCCCTTTCCACAACCTTATGCAAAATCTTAGAGCATTTAATTAAAAATAGGCTAGAATGGATCCTTGAGAACAGAGGCCTTCTAGCCAATTCTCAATACGGATTCAGACGGGGCATGAGCACTGTGGATAACTTGAGCATTCTCACTACGGATATCCGTTTAGCGTTTTCTTGTGAAGAAAGCGTTATCGGAGTATTTCTCGACATAAGCTCTGCTTATGACAATGTTCATCTCCCCCTACTCAGGCAGAAACTACTGCAGCTGAGTATCCCGCCGAGGATGATAAACATTATATTTAATCTTTTCGTAGGACGTTCGGTCATCTTTAGTGTTAATGGCTCCTTTCAAAGCTCAAGATTGGTATGGAAAGGCCTTCCCCAAGGATCTGTTCTGAGCCCGATTCTATATAATTTGTACACCGCTGACTTAGAGAAATCAGTTATCCCCTTTGTGAATATTTTACAATTTGCCGATGATATTATCTTGTATACTTCCTCGAAATCATTCCTAGATTCTGCAAACAGACTAAACTCTGCACTGCATCATCTTAATCAGTGGCTTCAAGACCATTGCCTTTCTCTTTCTATTCCTAAATGTAAAGCTGTAGTCTTTTCCCGTAAAAGATCCATCCCCCCAATCTTACTTTCAGTTAACCATGAAAGTATCCGCTTTCATAATGAAGTAAAATTTTTGGGTTTGATCTTAGACTCCAAACTGACTGGTGTACCCCATTTAAAATTTGTATCTGAAAAATGTGAGAAGGGCATCAATGTTCTGAGGGCTGTTGCAGGTGTTCGATGGGGATCCCATCCTTACAACCAAAAATTATTATATAATGCTATTATTCGTAGCCATTTTGATTATGGCTCCTTTTTACTGGAACCATGTAATAAATTAGCTCTTCGTATATTGGACCAACTACAAGCTAGATCCTTGCGTACTATATGTGGTGCGATGAAATCTTCTCCCATAAATGCCCTCCAGGTAGAATGCTCGGAACCCCCTCTTCTTCTTCGTCGACAATTTCTTTGTGATCGATATCTCTGCAAAACCCTTCAATTATCATCCCATCCATTACATGACAAATTAAATACACTCTCTCTACTATTCCATAATTCCCGGTACTGGATTAACAAAACTGCTCCTCTCCTTCTTAACAGCTATCAAAAATTCTCTTCATTCAGAATGTTTCGTACACCTTGCCATTTTACCTACATCTTCCCATTCGAAACATTGCTCTTTAAACCCCAAATAATTCTCAACTTTGGCGTTCACAAAAATGAGACAAATGCTAATACCCAGTTTAATAGAATTTTTGCTGAAAATTGGGAAGGCTGGATTCCCTTATTTACGGATGCCTCAAAATTACCTAATGTTGAATTTGTTGGAGCTGCTGTATGGATCCCAAAATTAAAAGTCACTCTTAACTATAAATGTCCTCCTGCTACATCTATATTTACAGGTGAAGCAATAGCTGTCTTGGAAGCAGTTACGTTTATTCTCTCTCGTCGCATAAATAAGTCCATCATTTTTTCAGACTCCTCCAGCCTCCTCCATGACATCCTTAAGCCCCCTTTTAACAAAAACTCTTTTTATCTCACGCTAAAAATTAAAGATACTCTACGGCAATGTCATACTTCTGGTATTCAAGTGATGCTAGCATGGATTCCTAGTCATTCTGGCATATCCCATAATGAAGTTGTGGACCAATGTGCGCGTAATGCCATTTCTTGTGGAATGCTAACTCACAAGGATTGTTTTTCCCGCGACTTGCTATATTACTCCAAATCTAATCTCAGGGCAGCTTGGGACGAAATATGGCAATCTACCAGATTGGTTAAAGGCATTCGTTACGGTTCAATTCAACCATTCATACCAAAGAAGCCATGGTTTTTTATTTTTAAAAATGTTAATAAAAAAGTTACATCTACCATCATTCGTATGCGATTAGGTCATGTTTGTACTCCAGTATTTCTTGCTAAGTTTCGTATTCGCGATCATTCTCTGTGTGAATGTGGTCTTGACAATGGTACCCTGGAACACATGTTTCTGGAATGCCCCAGAGTACAATTCCCTTTGTATGAAATTCTCCAACCTGGTGTCCCCCGCCCGGTAAACTTATCTTTTATGTTAACATGTGTTTTTTCCCGTTTCATATATAGTTTATGCAAATTTATAAAACTCAATAACATGTACTTATAAATCATTTTTCTTCTATTTTTAGATAACATAATATATATTATAGAAGCGGTTTGTTAAATGCTTACATATCTCGATCTTACCGAGAACCAGCTTAATAAACTTGAGCGTCTCCAAAATTTTTGCATACGCTTCATATTTGGCCTTCGCAAATATGATCATGTTTCCGAGTTTCGTGTTAAGCTCAAGTGGTTACCCATACGACTTCGTCGGAATACTCATATCCTTTTTCTTCTTTACAATATCTTGTTTAATCCGTTAACTCCTTCATATCTCAAAGATCGTTTCATATTCCTGCATGATTCACACCAAAAGTCCCTGAGATCGTCAGAGAACCTGAGGTTGAGAATGCCCGTGCACTCTACGACGTTTATGGACAAGTCTTTCACTGTGCAAGCTGTCCGATTATGGAACGCACTTCCTGATGCAGTAAGACGGGCACGAACACTGTTGTCCTTTAAAAAAATGGTTAAAGAGCATTACTTGTCCCTTTAACAGCCCAATTCATCGAGTGAGTGATTGTTCATATTTTTATTATATAATATGCTATAATTGTGTGCACTTATGTGTATATATAAACGTATGTATTTATTTATGTATATATTATGTAATATATATGTTTATTTATTTATTATATTAGTATGTTGCATATTTTATATGTCTGATACTGTGTCACTTGTTTATTCGTATATATATGTGTATACGGAGCATCTATTAAATATTATTTTTATTTTATAGTTATTATTAATATGTTTTTAATAAGCTATTGGTGCACTATTGACTGCCCTCTCTTTTATCCTTCTCTTATTTCCATCCCAAGGTAGTCGGTAAGAGATTGCCTCGAGCGATACGACCGCCTTTTGTACTATTATCGAATGTAATGTTTTATTTGTTAAGCTTAAATATAGTGTACAATAAAGGATATAAATAAATAAATAAATAATTTTATGAATAACAATGGATAACTTCATGAATTGTTAACACATTTTCACTCCTGTTTTTATAGCTGTTTTATAATACATACATTAACCTAACTTATTTCATAATTATATGGTCAGAGCTTTTTTTTTTAATTTCGTATCGAATATGGCTGATGGGTAGCCATCATAATTTACGAACTTAACCTCTTTACCTGGTCAAAATACTCATCTCGACTATAAAAATATCAAATACCTTGACATTGGCAAAATCTCCGATTCAACGGGGGAGCCATCTATCATTTAAAGAAGAAGAAGAAGAAGCGGTCGTATCGCCTCCCATCAGGCGAATGCTATGCTCGTCTCGCCATCCACCGCAATAAAAACAAAATTAAAGAAGTGTGGACGTGTAGTAGCTTGTGGTGACAAAGTTATGTTTCTATATTTTGTATTGTATTGTATCAGCCCATATACGTCCCACTGCTGGGCACGGGCCTACTCTACAATCAAGAGAATCGATTGAGAGTGGTTAGGCCACATAGTCCACCACGCTGGCCTAGTGCGCGTTGGCGGACTTACATACCGTAGAAATTCTTTAAAATCGCTACGGTATGCAGGTTTTCTCACGATGTTTTCCTTCACCGTTAAAGTGCATGGTGATTGACTATCAATACACACATAACTCCGAAAAGTCAGAGGTGTGATTTGAACCCGCGACCACCGTGAACATGTAGGCAGCCGCGTCTGGTCCGTTACCAACAGGCCACCACGCACTCTATAGCATGTTTCTATAGCTTGACAATTATGTAGATCTACTACCTGAACTAAAATGTTTCTAATGAACTGAACACTTTTTCGCAATGTCTATTTCTCCGACCAAACAACTATGTTAATGAACTGGTGGTACCTACCTAGGTGGCCTCTTACATATGAGAGGCCTACTAGGGCAACATTTTTACTGGTGGTAGGTTTCTATGTGAGAGGCCGCCTGGGTAGGTACTACCGCAATGTCTATTTCTCCCACCAAACAACTGTTAATGAACTGGTGGTACCTACCCAGGCAGCCTTTTACATATAAGAGGCCTACCACCAGTTGCAAGTATACCAAAATTTCAAAAGCACTAACCTCTCTGGTCTCTCCTTCAATTCTTCAATATCTTCCTTCTCCTGTACCTTGACTTCTGTTGTAACATCTTCAGAAGAATTCGTATCTTCCACCTCAGATTCTGGTGTGATAGCTCTTGTTTTTCGCTTTCTGGCCCTACAAAATACACCCAATAGTCACATACATAGTCCTGACCCCACATTAAGATCAATTAAGTCTTGTTTCGAGTATCAGAAACTACGAGAGACTTTTCAGTCTCACATACACCCAGACCCGAAACAAGTACCTGTGGATCACACAAATATTTGTTTCGTTGCCGGAATCGACTGCAACCTCACGTTTCACAGCCGGCGTCTAACCAACTGCGCAACGGAGACAGTCAAGATTAAAGAAGTTTGAAACTTACTTTGAAGAGTTTGGTAACTAAATGAATATGAAAGCAGTCTTGAAGAATGTCGGTACATTTTCGTTCTTAACTTATAGTTAAAAAGACGCTAAATATTTTCGAAATAAAGTTGTGTCACATTAATAATCGCACAGTCTGCCTTAAACTAAATTGATTTAATCAATATTTAAAAAATCCCATAAGAAATATTTTAAAAGTTAATTAGCTAACATTCTTCAAAAACTTCTAGCCGGAGTAGATCATGTTTTATATCTAGGCTTTTCACAAAAATAAGTAATAGAGATAGAAACATAGTACTATAGAAATTAATAATTACCGTGATATCCAGAATTTCAGGGCCGGATGCAGCACTTTTTAAATAAAAACATGATTTACCCGGGCGCATTAGTCACTATGGAAACGTCAGATTAATTAAATAATAAATTAATAGTCGCATACATAATCCTGACTCCACATTGATATACAAATCTTGTGACGTGTATCTGTGCCCCTAGCCGGAACATTTTGCAGTATCGTAATAGAATTATAGTAATAGTAAAATTTTGTATGGGAATTTAAACAGCGCTATTGTGAGCGTATTTGGAACTAAAATATGACAGCGGGAAACGTTTACTTTACTATACGAGTATTATTATACGATACTTCAAAATGTTCCGGCTAGGGGCACAGAAACTATGAGAGCCTTTTTATTTTTTATTGCGATAATTGGTGAGACGAGCATGCCATTCGCCTGATGGTAAGCGATACGATCGCTCATGGACAGTAGCAAAACCAAACATTATTACATAGCAATGGTTGGTATTCCACTGCGCTCGCCACCCTGAGACATAAGATGTTAAGTCTCATTATGTCCAATAGATTAATAAATACACCCAACATTCATACATAATCCTGATCCCACATTAAGTTACAAGTCCTGTGTGTCGTATCAGAAACTACGAGATACTTTTCGGTCTCAAACCGAAACAAATACTTGTGGGCCTCACAAACATTTGTCTGTTGGGATGGTCACGGCTTCTCGTTTCACAGCCACCGTCTTAGCAATTGCGACACGGAGGCTGTTAAAATTGTGTCATCTCTCTCCAGGTGCATTACAATATACCTAAGCTATATTGCAATGCATCTGGAGAGACCCCTCTCATTCGTACTCTCGATTGTAGAGGAGGCCCTGCCTTGCAGTGGGACGTATATAGGCTGCTACAAATAGGATTACTGTCAATTTGTCGTACCAATATATAAAATACAATTTTTCATGTATATTTTCATGTATATTATAGATTAGAATCACGGTTTCTCTTTTAGAAAGAAAGTAAATTTATGTAGTTAATAATAATATCTCTATTTAAAGCAAAATCCTGATATGATTTGAGACCAAAAACTCATGTATCGTAGGATTAATAGCATTATAATGACACAGACCACTGAAGCAATGCGAGTCCCCGGGTAATGTTAACTTAAACCCGCAACGAAATAAATATAGTAATAAAATTAATAGGTGAAATAATACAATCATGATACGGTTATTGGCTGTTTTACTTATTAAAACAGATTTTAAACAATCCTTTATATTTTACCTGGATTTTCGCGCATCGACAGCCTTCCCGTCTGCTCTAAAAGCAATTTTGTAAGAATGTACAGTGGTCCCCATTCTTAAATCCTGTTTATCTTCACCCATAACAGTAGGAACCCCTGTTTCAGTAGTAACTTCTCTTTTCCTAACATTTTTTTCTTTCTTGAACCTTCTGAGTAATCCTTTGGTGGAATATTCGTTGTCCGAATCTTCTATATGGCGTTTCTTTCTGTCTTTCTTAACTTCTATATCATGGGCTTCTTTGGCTTTCAAAATTTCGGCCTCAGTGTCATTGTTGGATCTAACATTGTGGTATTGAGGCCTAAAAGGAGGTGGATGTCTCGTAGATTGGACATAAATTGGTCTGTGTTGAGTACTATATTTAACTAATCCAGATTTTGTTGATTTATAATAATTGTACACACATCGGCCAGCTTGATCGTAAAAAGGGCATGCTCTTTGATAAAACTCAACTGGTTTGGACGTCTCGCAGAATTCAGTCAAATTTGCCAGAGCATTATCGACCATATTCCTAGCGTATTCTGCCACCAATTCGAGAATTCCTAGAATATCTGAATTGTTAGTTTTGACTACACCAACACGCAAATCTGGTTTTGTGTTATTGCAGTGTTTAACCCTAGCGTTTTTTAAAGCGGTAGCTGATAGCTTATTAACTTCTTCGACTACATTCTGAGCATTATCTTCAATTCCTAGGTCTCTTAGTATTTCGTCTACAGCTGTAAGATTAACTTCAGGGGGTGGTGTGATATCCCTATTAACCCTTAAACTTCGTAAGGCAAGTTCTTCGTCTAAACTCCTTTTCTTTCTAGCCACTCCAGGGTAGGATTGACACAGATCGATTTTCTCCTGTCTGTCACGCTTGAGACATTCTGGCCCGTAAACGATTTCGATTTTTCGCAGATCTGTTGGTGTGAGGCCGACGCGGTTTTGCTGTACATTGTGGTCCTGTAAAAAACGTAAATTAAGATTATTTGACGATGTGGTCCTGTAAAAAAAATACTTAAGATCGGTACAGACTATTTGACAGAGGCTAAATTGTTATTTAAATATTTTCTTATAACAAAATTAATAATATGCACCTGCAGTAAACGAAATCAAATTCAATTACATTAATAATATTAATCAAATTAATTACCAACTTAAAGGAACATAATTATTCGAAGGCAAGCACGTATGTGGCTGGGTACTCCACGAAATATAACGTAGAGTAACTCCCATGTGTGGCCGATCATGGGCTGATATAGTAAAGAAAATCAGAATCACCTTAAATATCATAGTCCTGTGGCCGTTCTTACTGTAGTCTCGATAACCGAAGTGCATCACGCTGTTGATATCGTAGGGTAGGCTGCGCAACTCTAAAGGCAGTTTTGGGTCTTTAGTGAAGAGATCTATGGCGCCTGTAACAAAATTTTAAACTATTTTTAAGAATTTTCCCATAGGTCCGGTAGATGGTTCACTTTTTTCTTTTTTATTGCCATTAATAGCGAGGCGAGCATGCCATTCGTCTGATGGTAAGCGATACGACCGCTCATGGACAGTAGCAAAACTAACACCATGAATTACACAGCAATGCTTGGCATTCCACTGCGCTGGCCATCCTGAGACATTAGTCGTTAAGTCTCATTATGTCTATTAGTTACTCTGGCTACAATGTCCTTCAAACCAGAACACAACAGTGCATTTACACTGCTGTTTGTTGGAGAAATAGACATTGCGGTGGTACCTACCCAGGCGGGCTCTTACATATGAGAAACCTACCACCAGTAAAGTAATTACCGTAGATGTACGGTATTTTTACCAAAACAGTCTACAGTTATGATCTATTATCGTGTCATTTTCTACGATAATTTATAGTTTAAAATTTAAATTTAAATTATACATAATATTATCATGTAAATATAATACTCGATAATATAAACAGTTATTTAGCATTTCTCTAGAGGTTAGTGGTATCATTGATGCGAATTAAAATTAGACAACTCAATAAACAACAAAGTACAATAATTACACACTACAATAATAATTACTAATTAGTCACTTAGTGCATACCGTTGAATACCATTAGCATGAATATAAATTATGATAATGTGGAGATAGTCTATTCTAGTGTTGCACATCAATAGCCGACTATTGCTAAACTATCGATAGTCTATCGATAGGTGACGTCATATCAATAGTATCGATAGCCTATCGATAGTATCGATAGCCTATCGATAGTATCGATATTATCGATAGTATCGATAGTATCGATTCTATCAGTAGTGTGATATGGGCAATAGTATTGATATACAAAAATAGTATCGATAGTATCGATACTATCGAAGGCCAGTATTGCTCCTAAAGCAATACTATCGATAGTATCGATAGTATCGATAGCTCACACTATCGATAATTTAATAAACTGCGATAGTATTGCCTTCCAATATTCAATTACTTAGCCAGTATATTTCTTATTAAAAAAGAAAACTTATTAATCCTAAAGAGCATAATAACACACTATGCACAGTGAGTGAGAATAATTTAACACTACTTTCTACAAAAGCTATAATTCGGAAACGATAATATCGGCGGTTATTAGGCGGTTACTATCGATAGTTTTACAAACTATCGATAGTATTGATAGTTTTTATTATTTAATACAACGATACTATCGATAGTATTACTTAAAATATATCGATATTGTCGATACTATCGATAGTATTATTATGTAATAGTATCGATCCTATCGATACTATTACTTCTAATCAATAGTATTTGTTTATTTATGATATCGATAGAATCGATAGTATCGATAATATCGATAGCACTATCGATATTGTAACTAGTTTTCAAGGTCAACTATCGATAGGGAAACTATCGATAGTTGGGCAACTCTAGTATATTCTAAGATCTTAAATTACTAATGATGAAGAATTCGGAATAACACAGCATCACCCACCACCGGTGTAAGACGCCGACAAAAATTTAGAAATCTTTAGGAGGCCTATGTCCAGCGGACTATAGATTTTAGATACATTGAATGAAAACGCGAAACTACTTATAGTACACACGGTAACAAAACCATAGCGCGATGCAGGTTCTTAATGGAATAAATTGGAAAAAAATACACAAAATGATAATTATTTGCATATAATCATATACGAAAATAATTAATAAGTACTTTTACGTATTTCAATGTCATTAAATTATTTTTAATTTGTTATTTAAAGAAATTATGAGCAAAATACTAAAATTCAACGCAGAGGTGGCGCCATCTGTTAGCGTTTATTTCGAACTAACATGGAAGAGTAACGTAGTATTTTTCTGGTATAAAGTCTAAAATAGCTTATAATTCAAATGTATTATATTTAATACATCTAACATTTAGTAAGAATCGCACGCAAAATGTACAGATAAAAATAAGGTTCGTTATGCGTGTTAAGAAACAATAATTTGTTATAGGAGTGCAAAATTAAATTCTTAGAGAAATAATCTTACTTCTGCAGGTTTCCTCACGATGTTTTCCTTCACCGTTAAAGTGCGTGGTGATTGACTATCAATACACACATGATTTCGACTCAGAGGTGTACCCTGGGATTTGAACGCGCGACCATCGTGAACATGTTGGCACTCACTATATATCATACTAATATTAAAAAGGCCATAGTTTCTGCGTTACTGCGTTACGTTGGGGTACTTTTCATTTTTATCCCGAAAAAATTGTACGTAGTGTTCCCGTGAGGTGGAAGGAATTCAAATGTATTTGCAACTCTTAATTGCATAAAGCTATAATACATAATTGTTGCTGATGTGGACTGGACTCAAAAACCATCGGCACCCGAGGGAAGCCGGGCCCGGCTAGTTTATTTAAATGTTAATCAACAAATTGAAGAAACAAGGATAAATAAATATAATACATAGTACAATTAAGTTTTATTTCCTTGTTTACCACAGATGTTTTATCTATTCGTGCCGTATTGTTTCAACGATACTGACATCAAACAGACATTGTGTTTATAAAGCAAGATATTAATTACTTTTACATTGTAAATAAACGTTTTTTTTAATTTTGATGGCGAGATGAGTATGCCCGCCTGATAGCAAAACCAAACAACGCCATGAATTACAAAGCAATGCGTGGCATTCCACTGCGCTCACCATCTTGAGATATAGGCGTTGCCTCATTATGTCCAGTTACTCTGGCTACAATGTCCTTCAAACCTGAACACAACAGTTCATACACATCTGTTTGGCTGAAGAAGTAGACATTGCGGTGGTACCAACCCAAGTGGCCCCTCACATATGAGAGACCCATCAAATTTAGAGAATCTTGTATTTCTTCACGATTCTTATAGTGGTAATTGACTGTCAATACACATGACTCCGAAAAATCAGAGGTGTGCCCTGGGATTCAAACCAGTGACCATCGTCTCGGCAGTGGCATCCTTTTTACCAACAGGCCACCCACTTCAACAGTAATGGCTACGACACACGTAAAGTGCGTTTGCGCAAACACGAGTTTGCACAATTCTCGAATCGATAATTGGAACGAAGTTTGCGCAATTATTTGCCCACAAGTTCCAGTATACTGGTGCAAGTTCAGACTTGCACAGTTAAATCGTTACGTATGTGGCAGCCAAAATAGTTACTCCCAATTCTACATCTAAAATTAAAACACGGAAAACTTGTTTACACCTACATCATTTATTAAAATTACCGATTATCGATGAAATTTAAAACGATTAACTAATCTGATAACACGTTTAATCACAAAAGGACTTTATGTACATGGCATAAGGATAAAATTGGCACAGCAGTAGGTTCCGACGGAGGGGATCCAGCAGCTCCCGCGATATCTAAATGAGTATACTTTATATTCTTATCTTCTAATCCACTGACTTTGATTAAAAACCCAGCTGCGAGTTGGTGGTGTCGGGACTTCGTATCCATATCGACTTGGACTAAGTCATCGCCTCTGCATTTACCAACATTGACAGCTAAGTCTTCTGGTCTTACGTAAGAAACTTCTATGGGATCTGATATCCTGGTACCACTGAATTGCAGTTTTGATGAATGGTTGGTCGCTTTCGCGCTGTGGTTGTCCATTGCTGCAACATAACCACCATAGCAGGCCCTAGCATGACCAGTCAATGTTGCTATTGTGTATAAATGAGGATTCAGCTCATTACTGGCCGATTCAGCTAGTTTATACAACGCATCTGCCATCGCGAATCTCCCTTCTGCATCTGTATTGGTCACTCGAACTGTCTTCCCGCTTTTGGATACCAGTAACTCATCAGCCACGTATGAATCTTCGCCTATAGAATTTCTGCAGAGGCACAATACTCCAATGACCTTCAAATGCGGTGGTTTGAGGATTGAACAGGCTTTTAAAAAGCCAGCTACAGCTGCCGCACCGCACTTATCTCTCGCCATGCCCGCCATTTTGCCGGATATTTTGATATCAGCGCCTCCTGTGTCGTAGGTAACTCCCTTGCCAACCAGCATTAAAGTTTCAGTAACCCTGGATGTGTCTGAAGGAGAGTACACGATTTCAACCACTCTTGGTTTGTGCCTGGCAATCCGACTTGCCGCTCTTGAAACAGCTGCTAATAGAGGATAGTCTTTAGCTATGACGTCTTCTGAATCAATTACGTTTAACTTAACATTACTATCGTCACTAAAAGAGGCTTTGACATACTCAACTATTTTGGCAGGAGACATTCTTTCAGGGTCCCCTCCAGCTATGTCTCTAGCAAAGACTCGTGATCTTTCCATAGCGATAGCATTTCTGACGACCCTTTCAAACGATTCCGTGCGCTTCTCTTCAGCGTGAAAGCCTATTCTTATGAACGGCCGGGAGTTGTCTCTCTCTCTCAACTGAAGAGGGATGTACAAAGCTTCCAATGCGCCTAGAATACAAACCAACTGCCCGTCTGGAAAGTAGACAACATTTTGCACGACAACCAATGGTTTCTTCGCTCCAGCGTCGATTGCTCTTGTCAGACCTTTGAAGGCAGCTTCTTTAACAACTCTTGCATCATGGTACGGAGTAACCTTTCCAGTTGGGGCCAGGATCAACCTTCCACCGGAAACGTAGTCACAATTCCACACAGTACACGTCTTTTGGATATGCTTGTCTACCTTCGCGATGGTGTCCACGAAACTGCCAATATGTCTTGGTAGAGGCACCTTCAAGTCTTCAGGGTATAAAATAAGGACCACAGCATCATAATCATTTGAGAGAAGATTGGTCTCAATAAATACGTTTTCGTAGAGCTTGAATTCCTTGTGCGACATGCTTGCAAGTAGAAAGTGTACTGATAAATTTAATTATTAACGTTGGGTGTTGTAGTGATGTATGTTAATCGAGTTTCGGTATCAATAAATTGATAAGAATTATCATAGTTATTTATTGTACTTATAAAATAAGAAATAACAAAAATAGGAGATGGATCTGAGTGACTAGAAGCACGGGAAAAATGTCTCGTGACTACATGGTTATAATATAACTTTATTTATTACATCGTCCACCGAAATATTTTTTAGATAGAATATTATGTTATGTCGTACGCATCTAGTTTTAGTGAAAAATTATAATTGATCTAGTAGCATGAATCGTCTAGAAACCTTCTGAATTTCATTTTCACTACGGGCAGTTGACAATAGGTGAGATTTTCTGTTGGAAAATATTAAAGACCTAGAGCCCGTGGCCGTCAGACTTTCGTCATTGTGTTAAAGCTGAAAGTTCATCTGCGCATGCCTCTGACATAGGCATCACACGATTATAATCGTGGTGGCTTTGGAAGTTATCAGCTTTAATATGTCTGGCAAGATTAAAGAACCTTTTAATAGTTGCCTTAACAAATATAAAATTTAGCTTTTATACTATAACGGTTTAAAAACATTAAAGTTTGAAGATATCGTTACATATAATTTTTCCAGCTTTATCTTATAAAAGCTGATTTAAATATTGTTACAGGAATTATCAGTATAATATTTTATTTATTTTATAGTTCTACAGTTAATTCACTACTTCTAAGAGATAGACACCGAAATGACACCGAATTCGGGCATCTATACACGACAATACAACACTAAAACAAACAATAATACATTTATCGTATTTGCCAACACCGTAATCATATCGTTATCAGAAATTATTCGTGCGCACTGGCGGATCACATTATCATTATTGCGAAATAATATCTGATAATATAATTAATTATTTCAGGTTCGAATTCCAATTGGGACATGCCTACTTACTGGGCTATTACCTAACTTAGTGATTGATTTCGTTGTGGTCTAATGATTTAGACACTCCGGAGATTCGCTGAGCTTCAATGCTCAGTCATTAAAATGCGTGCCACTGTTGCTAACAGGAGTTGCAATTGCGGGTGTGAGGGCGGTTAGTTCCTACTCACTTGGCTCAATGTTCTCCACCAGCACTTCGATGAACAAGTCCCGACTCGCGCGGTTGTGCTCGAAAGAGAACCCCAACGCTTTCATAATCATCATGTCGATGTTCGGAGATTGTAGGCAGTCGTACCCTAGGACCACCGTCTGAAAGATTGTCAACAAAGTATTAATCTGACCAACCGACCAACAACACGAGCGAGACGAAACATAGTGCAGCGTACGAGTGAAAAGGAGATTTTTTTTTTGTAATATAGGGGGCAAACGAGTATGCTCGAGGTGATGGTAAGTGACTTACATGAGGCTCGAACACGGAGTGTCCTTCAGAGAAGAGCATACATCTTCTCTTGCCGTCAGGGTTGGTGAAAACTAACGCATGGTGATCACCAGAGGGCGGTGCCATCACGGGAACGAATTTAAGACAAGTCTTGAACGCAAACATCGATAGAGCTGTCATTATAGCGAGGGATTGTTCGTGGTCTGAAAATTAGGATAACTAATAATATACCTGCCTATACAGTTGTCCCAAGGCAGTGCCACATGGAGGGGAGGTATCTTAAAAATTATGAATAGACTACTAACTAGAACTTTACTTAAAGAAGACATCATTTTAATTTTCCAAACAATTTGAACTGCATTCAAAGATTTTTGAATAATCGCATGTCTGAGGCGGGAATCGAACACGTTATTTGGTAAAAAAAACCACCCATCATTTTACGATTTCAAAAGGCTCGAAAATAGGGATTATTTTTCTTAATATAACATAGCATCTTAAGCAAAAGCAAGACCATGAAAATTTATCAAATTTATTTCAAAACAATCCTACCGAATAATATTCTTAAATAATGCTTTAGGGTTTCGTTTTTGGTGACAGCTTAAAAATGCTTACCGAAATGTTCAGGATGTATGTAAAACGGTATTGTAGCGTTCGGCCAGAACACATAGCTTTTAGCCGTTATTACTGGAAATAAAAATAAACCTAAATATCAGGATAAAAACAGGAAAGAAACTGATAGTCAACCATCACGCACTATACCTAACGGTGAAGGAAAACATCGTGAAGAAACCTGCATACCATAGCGATTTTAAAATAACTTCTACGGCATGTAAAGTCCGCCAACCCGCACATCGTGGGACGTAACATACAAGGGGAAATGTGAATTTTCTGGTAGCACCTCTGCCTACTTCTTATTGGAAAAAGGCGTGAGTTTATGTATGAAATGAAATTCGTTTATTGGTCACGTAGGCAATTAAATAGCTCTTATGACAAGTCAATACACATAGTACTTATTTTCTATTCACAAGATATTCGTTGTAATATTTATATCTTTGTATACGTATCTAAAGTTTTTGAATATGTTCGGTATATTAAAATTAACTTACTGTCATTATTAAATGATAATCCAAGTTCGTTACAAAATACATAAAATAAATTGAAGATAAATATGTACACTCCATATTCCTTCATCATCAATTTTGCCAAATAAAAAAAAGAATTAGATTTGTGAAACTTTATGGTTCAATCTAATATTAAATTTATTGAAGCGTGAATAAACTTTTTACGATATTGGGCATGGATTTAGATGGTTAACATTGTGATGCGACCCCCCAAAATTAAGATACCTACCTATGTTCAAAAATAACTATTAACAGCCTCCATGGCGCAGTTAGGTTAGTCACCGGCTGTGAAACAAAAAGCCGGTGGTTCGAACCCCGGGCTGAGATTTGTGCGGTTCACAAGCATTTGTTGCGGGTCTGTATGTTGTGGGACAGAAAAGTCTCTCATAGCTCCTGATACGCGGCAAACTGTTCTACCGTTTTTCATTGCTAAGATGTTTTAAACAGGAACTTATTTAAGCTATTTATAATTATTTTTATTAACTTGTTTTTAGTAGAGAAATCATGGTTTGAGCGGGTGGGGAGGTCAGGCCCCTATAACCCCCAACGTAGTGGTAATTGAGAACTAAGTTTACAAATCTTCGGTGGCGTAGTTGTATATTTTTGTAATTTGTGTTATATCGAATTGGGTACCTAAACCTGTAATGACTGTGTGTGTGTGTTGAAATATTAAATAAATAAATATTAAATAAAAAATAAAAAAAATTACAAAGCTGTGGTCCCGGGTTCGGAACCCGGGTCGGGCAGTGATATTGGATTTTTCTATTCATTACACATCACATCATGAGACGCAACATACATACATAAACTCACGTCTTTTTCCCAAAAGTAGCCGGTAGGCCTACGACACTTACATTTCGCCTTGTATGTTCCGTCTCATGATGTCATAGGTGGCGAGCCTATCGCCATATCGGGCACAAATTCCTGACTTGGGTCTCATAATGAGTAGTAAAATCCAATACCACTTTTGCCCGACCCCTTCGAACCTGAGACCTAAGTTTTATACTCATACCGTTATACAACTACGCCACCGAGGCAGTATATTGAGTGCATAAAAGCAGTCCTTTACACATTGAGATATTACTACGTATAGACAGGTATAGAGAAGCCATCTGATACAAATGTCACGTTCCATTTTGGTAAAAGTTTAAACTAAAGTGCGCTGCAGCGTGGACACAATAATTATTCGTCTAACCATACAGTACAAACATGCAGCGCTAGACCGCTTTCAGGGTGTGAATATCATGGCGCTTACGCGTTTAGTTTAAAGACAAACAGAACGTCGTCGCTTGAAATGCAGTCGGCTGACTTCACTTCAGCGGAACACCTTTTTCTTAAACGGTGTCTTCTCTATGTAGTAATTAGCTCAATGCCTTTACAATATTATTTATTAAGGACAATAAAACACAAATATATTACACTACACTTTATTTTTACAAACTTAAACAGCTTTCTGTGGCAACCCAAGTAGTTTCCTCACAGCCACATCATAACTATTCCACATCTCTTCACTTTCCCCTTCATTCAGCAAGTTTGAAACAGCATTCGCATACTCCTCCCCATTGGGTATATTCTTAACATCATAGACAATATATTCATCCTTACTTAACTCTTTAGGATCGTTCTGCACTCTATGGTACCAATCAACCAAGCTTTTCTTCGATACATTTTTATTGTAATCGTAATATTCCATATCTTCTTCCATTTTCTCCTTCTCCCAGTCTTCGAATGTCCACGATTCATGATAACAAGCGGTTAAAAGGTAATTAACATAGTCCAAATTCTGTACCCTTACTGGGCACCGATCAGCAGTAATTGTTACTAAATCTGTCTCTTTCTCATACCGATCACCGACCAAACGTATAAACTTGTCTCGTGCATGCTTGTCTAAATCAAGGGATGAAAGTTTCACCCTTAACGTTACAATCCGGGCTAAAGGGTTCCGTATAGATGGGCTTGCATGGCAATAATCTGAGGTAATAACTTCAACTGGGTAATGTTTCTCAATACTCTCCTCTGAGTTCAATTGTTTTGGCCATTCGGTGCAAAATTGCTTAAGGGCTTCACACTGGCTTTTGATGACCGGTGGTGTTAGATGAAGAAAATTTGGTATCTTCATTAGTTCTGCGTTGGCCTTCTTGCCTGGTGGAGCTTGGCCTTTTGGTACGTAACCTTGTCTTAAAGGTAGTGGTACTGATGATGGATGGAAGGACTTCGGACCTGGCCAGACGTTGCCCCAATTCTGAAATTCAAAGAACAGACAAGAATTTAATATTTATTGTTTCTTTGTAAATGCAAATACTAAAGTATGAAAGAGTAGCTTTTTATTGCTTTTATTAGTTAAAAAATGGGGTGTTAAATGAGAGCCTGCGAGTTTGTTGATTGATCCTTACACAAACACTTCACTAGCCTTTCTTTTTCTATTTATTTATCAATTAATGGTTGCCTGTAAGAAATTACCTAGTGTGATAAGGCTGCCAATTGTACTATTATTGCTTTTGTGTGAAATCTTAATTGTATGTATATTAATTATTAAATATTTAATTATACTTTTAATTACTGAACAAAATACTAAATGATTGTCTCCAACAGATGACTAATGGAAATCGTGGGACGAAGTCTATACGATGTAATTATGGCTAAAAATCATTATGAAAAATATATAATGGGAAATAAAATAAACAGAACACTTTTTAGTTTACTGAATAAAATTTCCCTCAATATTTTATTGATAAAATAGTTTATGGTTTAACCTGGTCTGTGGCCATCCTGTCTGCTCTATCTGGCTGTATGTCAGTCCTTCTAGCGACTTTCCTTTGCTGCCGATCTCTCTTTTTTAAAATATCCAGGACACGAAATTCTTCTTCTTCCTCTCCTTTTATGACCGCTGGGTCGGTTGTGGTGGAATTTAGGCGCCATATTCTTGTATTGTACGTCGTAGAAATGCAGCTAGGGCGGCAGTGTTTGATCAAAATGCTCATTTTTTTACAAATTCTACGAAAATAAATACAATCAAAAATTGCACTCCATTTTTAGGTTATACTAGGACTCGGACCACAGACAAAATAGACTTTTGTATAATGTGGTACAATGTTATGCTACATTAAATATTATCACGCTTGGCAAGCCTACACAAGCACAAACGTTTGATAATTTACCTATTTACCCTGTGTTTTTGTGCAATAAAGTCGTGAGTCGTGTGGCAAATCACGGGCAAAAAAGACAATTTCGCATTTTCAGCTTTATCGAGGTATTTAATGTAAAAATATATATATATTACATTCACGATTTTACATGTATAAATATAATATACTTAATTAATTTAACTAATGTAAGAATTTTTCCTATCAAATTAATTGGTTTTCGATTTTCGAACGAACCGCAAATTGTCGCGACTACCCGACAAGCGGAGAGCCACATCCTGCGCCTATATAGTATAAACCAACCAAATTAAAACTCGCCTTATCCGTCTTTTTGCACCCGTTGTTCTCGAACAACATTCATATATTTGAAAGGGATACAACATTAAGGGTATATTGTTGATTTCATTCATATTTTACCGTGTTATATTCTTTTACAATTTTCATTCGCTAGTTCATGTTTTTGTGTACGGCTTATTGTTGTGTAATTAACAAATATTAATGTATGTTAAACGGTTAAATGTGAAAAATGAGTGATAATAAGAGAAAAAGGGGAAGGAAGGCCCAACTGGTCAAGCGTATATGCGACGATCTGGACGATGAAAAAGTTTGTAATGTGCAGGTAGGACCACCATTTTGGATGACATACAACCTAATATCACGGTTTTAGTGTATTTAATATAATTTTCCGGCCTTAAACATTATTTGAAATATCTGCTAACGTTTTCTATGCAATTTATACTGCGCATGACCACTTTCTACATGAAAACTGTTCTACAGAATATGAAGGTAGAAGTTCCGAAGTGGGTAGGTCGACATACAAATGCAATGAAAAGACCACGCATTCGAAAATTGAATGTTTCCAAATACCTTTACTTTCGTGAAACTTATTGTAAAGAATGAATAAAAAGAGGATTTTAAAGGCCTTATTATCATAATTAAGAATTGATTTCGTTTTATTTTCGTAATTACCATCCGTCAATTTCAGGCTATAAATATCTAAAATCGCTGTAATTCTATCGAATTATGCTTGTATGAGAGGTTAAAAACATTGACCTATGGTATGTGATCTCAGAATCATGGTGAATTAAATTAATTAGAAATATCCTAACTGCTCGAAACTCGTATCTTTGGTTATCTAATCAGCTGTTTTGTAAAAAGTGTGTCAATTCGTTGACATTAGTTGTACTGATAAAATAAACAAATTATATTTAAAGATTTCAAAAAGGATTATGTTAAAGGCTGATGTATTACATATTAAATTCGTTTTTTGTACATCAAATTTTTTTTGATGATTAAGTGTATGTATTAAAATGAGTGCTGAAATTCAAGAAATTAACTGTTCATATATACACAAACTATTAAAATATGTAAATAAACACAAAATACAGGCAGAGTAAAATAGTAACTATTACTAATAACTAATGTTGAAAGTAAAAACTATTACTAATAAATACATTTTCATCAAAAATAAGGGTCTTCTCAAACATCTGGACTATTGTCCAAAAAATAAGGTTTAACCTAAACATTATATGCTATTGTACAATATAGATACATTTGTTTCTAAGCATTGCCATTGGCCAAGACTAACTAATATAGTCTCACTGCCCCGGCATGTTTGAGGGAAAAAAATAGTTTACAACAGAACCTTTTAAACAACAATTACACTATACTGTACATAGAGGCCTATGGCATTGGACTGCAACGGGCTGATGATGATGATGATGTACATAAAAATCCTCGCTTAAATAATTTTTAGGTATGATAAGTAATTTGTTTTAATAAAAATACAACCCATTCTCATTCTTTTAAATCCATCACACGGTTGTTTGTAAGACATTGTCTAGTGCAATAAGACTGTAATTTGTACTTTTTTTTTCTGTTTCTGTATGTTATTTGTCTATGTGCAATAAAGATTTAATAAAATAAATGTTTGAATTAAGTTAAAATTACAAATAGCAAATTGATATAAAACCTAAATCTAAGTTGGTAAGTTACTACACACTTTATTAATTCATGATTATTATGTTTTTCTTGTGTCTTTGTGTTTTATTTTTTGAAATAATTAATTTTTTGAATTCAACTCAGACTCAATTTTAGCACCTAATCATATCAATATTATATATATTTTGTTTATTACACACATAGTTTTCCCACAATGTGATTATGCACATAGTGCTTCCACTGTGTGATAGGGGCGAGCCTATCGCCATATTGGATACAATTTTTATTACTCAGGGCTGATATAAATAGTAAAATCAAATTTCACGTTGCCTGGCCTGGAATTGGAATTCGAGACCTCAGTGTTGTAATTGTACCTTAATACAACTGAGTCATCTAGGCAGTTGTACTTAATGATATACAACAAAAACCTTATAGTATTGGGTCAGGACTATGTATGAGACTGTTAGGTGTTTATATTTATTTATTGTTTCAGGAATTTCCAATTAATCCGGTGAATATAAAACAGGAAGTTTTTGACCTAGACCCATGTCCTCATACTAGCCATTTTGATATATCTAACATTAAAACAGAAGATGATGTGAACCACTCCACTGCTCCAGTAGCCTTCAGAATTAACGTTGAAGTTGAAGAATACAATGAAGATGTTAAAAACGAAGCAGACAACGCTGTTACCGATAATGCGACTGCAGAGAACCATGCAGTATTACCAGAACCATTCAATGACACACAAGGAGGTCTTACATTAGTCCAACCTATCAAATCGTTTACCATAGACCTTGATACACTATACAATGAAGTTGACAAAATAATAAGTACTTCAGATAATATTGCTGATACTGTCTTAGCGATTGAACTGAGAAATTATTGGGGAGCAGTCCTTAGGGTTCCTTTGGAAGATGACCCCAGAGATGTTAAGATACAAGAAGCAATACAAAAGTGGAAATCCTGGCATAATAACTCCAAATACAGAGATGTGCCACTGTTTTATAAATGTTATATTTGTGAGCAAGCCTGGTGGCACTTGCAGCCTTTTAGAACTCATCTGTTATGTCATGATGTTGATTCTTATAGAATAGAGTTTGAGGAAAGCCCTTATGAATGTAACGTTATGGCTTATGGTACGGTGAACATACCGAGTGCAAAAGATTTTCATCTGGAGGGTGAGTGTTGGAGATGCAACAAGCCGTTCCCGATCCACAGTACAGCGAACAAACAGAACGGTTTTTACTCTTGCAAATGCTGTGAGGAACGGTTTCACACATGCACCGATTTGAAAAGCCACGAAGGAATCTGTTGGCAATATTTGAAGTATTTAGAGTTAGAAAAAGATCATCAGATGGTAATGTGTAATCTTTGTAAATGTCTGTTTGTGTCCAAAAGCGAATTGGCTAAACACATGGTGACAAGGCATTCAGTGAGATCCGATATTCCTGTAGCACCTCAGTATAGATTATGTTCAAAATGCAACAGAAAATACTTTGTCTACCCTCTGCACTGTTGTCCAAGAAAAACCCTGAATTACGATTGTTCATTTTGCTTTAGAAATTTCTTAAGTAAAATGATGGTTGATCTACATTTGATGACGGCGGAAAATGATGTTAAATGCAAAATTTGTGATATATATTTGGCCAAGAAATGCATGGCGTTGGCGCATTATAAGAATCATACAGATAATTTTATTGTTGCGTATAAATGTTCAACTTGTACTACAAAGGAGGTCCATTTGGATTTGAAAGCAGCTATGGACCACAGATGGGTTGTTCACAAGCAAAAGAGTGATAAACGGAGACATTATTTTGAAAAGGTAATTTTATTCACTCTAACGTCTCGCTTATACTGGTTTGTCAATGTAATGTCAGTTTCAATGCAGCTTTAATGCAAGTATGAATAGGGTATATTTTAAAAAAGTTGACATCACATTGACATCCCTCTAGTTAGAGTACATAAGAGAGAAATTTTAGTTATTTGTGTATTTGAAAACCTCCATGGCAAAGTTGGTTCTATCCCGGCACACAGACAAATATTTGTGTGATTCACAGGTATTTGTTTCGGGTCTGGGTGTTAGTGGGAGCGAAAAGTCTCATAGTTTCACGACACAAGACTCGATCTTAGTGTGGGGTCAGGACTATGTATGACTGTTGGGTTATTTATTTATCATCCCTTTCAGTGGATACTCTTTTTAGTAAAAAATAGGTATATAATCTAGATTTTTTAATAATCATAGGTACTGCTTCCGAGGAGTTACTGCGGCACGGAAGTCGGGATAGAAGAAGCGATGCCAGGAACTAGGACGAAGAACTGGATCAATGCGTTTAACCAAGGTATGTTCGATTCCTGATTGAGGATATTTTATACTAACAACTTTATTAAAAAACTTTGTAGCCGACATTTTTAGTTGCATTGTGTTTTAAGTCACTAATACTACTGGCTTCGTTTTCAGTCCCAGTCTAGATATACCCTGTATAATAAATGCATATTATTTCAGATGAAACACCGCTGCAAGTTAAAAAAACAGCTGTTCAAAAAACGTATAAGAAAGCCAGCAAGCAAGTCAATTCTGGGTTGAAAGTAGCTGTCACTCAAACTAAACAAGACACAAGGACGTTGGACCAACAAATTGTGAATATTTCACAAACAATGATAGACGGGAGTGGTGAGAACTTATTGCAAGTTATTGAGGTACATAATTAAAATCCTTTTTTTAATGCAATGCACGAAGCTTGCCGTTCGCCTGATAAGCCATACAATCGCTCACGGGCAGTAACCAACACCATGAATTACAAAGCCTTGCTTGGCATTCCACTACGCTCTGAGACATAAGATGTTAAGCCTCAATATGTCTAGTTACTCTGGCTACAATGTCCTTCAAACCGGAACACAACAGTGCATTTACACTGCTGTTTGGCGGGAGAAATAGACATTGCGGTGGTACCCGGGCCTCTCACATATGAGAAACCTACCACCAGTGAATACCTATTACTATTTAAATAATTTCGTGTATGGGGCCTTTGTGACAGTAGTACCACCCCAGTGAAGCCCATTCTTTCAGTATTATATTCAGTCCAACTAGATTAGGAAGATTTCTAATTGATTACTAACTTCCTTATTCATAGATAGATTTAAAACCTATTTCAGCTATCGAATGTTTTGTCTTCCCCACTCAAACTGAATTCTAAAGTCGTCCGAAAGGGACAAAACATTCGATAACCAAAATAGGTTTTAAATCTGTCTATGAATATGTTAATGTTTCTCAAAGGAGAATGACCATTTTATTATGAAACTTGGTATCGGTGCGATGATTTTTGTCCCTTGGTCAAACCTAATTTTTTGCGTAGGGAAAAATATATATTTTCAATAAAAATAAATATGATTGCGACCCAGGCCTGGTTATTGGAGAAATGAACTTGAAGTCCAGTCACTCTGGTAGCCCTATTTGTAGTAATAGCTGACGTATTGTAAAATTTGATGATAATTACTTTACATTATAAAAATCTGACGCCCGGGATAAAACAGGAAAACGTTTAAAGACAAAGGATAAAAAATGCTATAATGAATTTGAAACAGTATCGGTATCGGAGTCAACGATACTTTATACCATGAATGGGTACTTTCCACAATAACTTGGAGTAGTAGCTAATACGAATGTTATAATGTAAACTATTAAATTTCAGCAACCAGACAACATACAGACGCAAATTAAATCAGAACCAATGGATGAAGAGTATGAATCTGATATAATACGTCTCTCCATTGACAATGTACCCAACGTTACCATCAAAGATGAACCGCTACAATTTACTATCAAAACTGAAATAGAAGACGAGACGCAGCTGGAGATAGTAGATCAATATATTATTAAAGAAGAATTTGTGAAGGAAGATTCAGATATCGGTGAAGAATTAACCGTTGAGCCAGAAGTTCGTATGGATTGTAAAATGCCACCGAAGTTGTATTCCTGTAGTCGGTGTGGATACAAAAATGTTCACAGGAAATATAAAGAGCATATATTAACTAAATGTAAATTAAAGAAGCTAGATAAATCGAAATATCCATGCCCAAAATGCAGGAAAAATGCAACATCGTTCAATAAATACATACTACATTTCTCAAAACATGGCTATCCGCATATGAGTTGTCCGGTATGTGTCAAATCTTTTGAAAATATGACAAAACTACACCCACACGTGATGATGCATATAAAGCAGTCTTATATTAAAGTATTTGTGATTGACCGAAGCCAGTCAAAAATGAAACGGAGAGATGTGAGGTACCAATGTAGGTATTGCAGGGAAAAAGTGGAATATGACATCTTTGTGGCACACTGGGTCAGCCACTCATCGGTGTGGTGTAAAAAGGAGATTATGGACCAGAAAGTTATGGAGAAAGGGGTGGAAAATGTCCCTTTGGAAGTGGAGGGGTTGAAATTGGTAATAAGTGAGTATTTTAGTAAACTAATAATTGAAGTTTGTGGTGCATTAGATATGAACTGTGAAACGAGAGGCTGCGGGTTCAATCCCTGTATAAGACAAATATTTGTGTGATACATAGGTATTTGTTTCGGGTCTGTGTTTGTCAGACCGAAAAGTATCGTAATTTCTAATACTAGACTTGATCTTAGTGTGGGGTCAGGACTATGTATGTGGTTGAGTGTACTGTATCAGCCCATACACGTCCCACTGCAGGGCACCAGCCTCCTCTACAATCGAGAGTACGATTGGAAGGGGTTAGGCCATATAGTCCACTGTTGATCGTATTTATTTATTATCAAAATTGTATAATTTATGTATATAATTTCTTTCAGCGTACCTTCAAACTGATTCAGCAGAACTGAAGATTAAAGACTGCGTTCTCTGCGAGAGACATTTTGACAGGAAAAACGATTGTAAGAGACATCTTATAGAACATTTGCTCACGGATGCTTATCATAACAAACAACGATATGGAGGATTGAAGTAAGTTATACCCATATTATTTGTAAAGTAAGTATTTTAAAGTAATAATAAAAAACCTGCCTCGGTGGCGCTGTTGTACTACAGCACGAGTACAACGCTATTTAGGGTTCGAATCCCGGGTCGGGCAAAGTTTTAGTGAAATGCACGATCATAAAAAAAATCTAATGATCCTTGTTTTGTGTTTTTGGGTTCTTTTACATTAAATCTTCAATGATAGATGTTCTCATAAATCTTCCATGTACGGACAACGGTTAGCTCCATTTTTATTATATATACTATATAAAGACTATACTATATAAAGAAAGCTGAGGTCTCGGGTTCGAATCTCGGGTCGGGCAACTATTGGATTTTTCTATTCATTATCAGCCCGAAGTCAGGAATTTGTGCCCGATATGGCGATAGGCTCGCCACCTATCACATGGGACGGAACATACCAAGGCGAAATGTGGGTGTCCTGGTAGCACCTCTGTCTACCCCTTCTGCCAAAAAGGCATGAGTTTATGTATGTTTTACTTACAAAATGAATAATAATGAAATTCACTTAATTTCCATAGATTTTATAATAATAGTTAATAATTCAAATTCAAAATATTTGATTGTGGTAAAGATGGTAATACATTAGTATTTAGTACAGCTATGACCCACCATATTTAATTCAAATTAAAAAAACAAGCACTGACCCTATTGCTCAAAAATTAACGAAATTACAAGAGCTGTTATTTATCTTTTCTTATTTTGTACCTAGATGTTATATTATTTTGATTAGAATTACAGTTTGTTTTTTATGTTTTACCATTATCGTGTAATACCCTCGCTTTGTGAATGTTGTACACACCTCTGATAGGCATGTGCATCAGAATTTTATTTTGTAAGTGTTTTTGTATATTTTTAATTCATATGTTGTTGGTGTGTCTTTTTTAAATAAATAAAATAAAAAATATTTACAATAGTTATAGTCTACAATTAAATAATTAATAACCTCCTATTGAAGTCGGTTAAAAATATAAATCTAAGTACGAATAAAACAGCCTCCGTGGCGCAGTTGGTTAAACGTCGGCTGTCAAACGAGAGGCCGTGGGTTCGATCCCCGCACCCGAGACAAATGTTTGTGAGGCCCATAAGTATTTGTCTCGGGTCTGTGTCTTTGTGAGACCGAAAAGTCTCGTAGCTAGATAACCACACAAGACTTAATTGATCTCAATGTGGGGTCAGGACTATGTATGTGACTGTTGGTTGTATTCATTTATTTATAAATAACTATATTGTATCAGCCCATATACGTCCCACTGCTGGGCACGGGCCTACTCTACAATCGAGAGAATCTATTGAGAGTGGTTAGGCCATATGGTCCACCACGCTGGCCTAAGCGGGTTGGCAGACTTACACACCGTAGAAATTCTTTAAAATCGCTACGGTATGCAGGTTTCCTCACGATGTTTTCCTTCACCGTTAAAGTGCGTGGTGATTGACTATCAATACACACATAACTCCGAAAAGTCCAGAGGTGTGCCCTGGGATTTGGACCCGCGACCACCGTTAACATGTAGACAGCGTCTGGTCCGTTACCAACAGGCCACCACACACTTTTATAAGTTTTTAATTCACTTATATTTCCTTCCCAGATGTCAAATATGCCCGGACCTGTACCAGAAGCCGGATCACTACAAACTTCATATGAGGGACCACGGCTCCCTCCCAGTGTACCGTTGTGACATATGTGACAGAACGTTCAGTGATTCAAGTAATTTCACCAAACACAAGAAGCTTCACAACCTACAGGTGCTAATATGCGATATATGCAACAAGAAGTTTCAAGCAATGTCTTCACTTGTCAAGCATATGGAGGTATGTATCCGAACAGCAGTGTAAACTTCACTTGAACGGTGAAGGAGAACATCATGAGGAAACCTGCATACCGTAGCGATTTTAAAGAATTTCTATGGTATGTAAGTCCGCCTGGCACTAGGCCAGCGTGGTGGACTATATGGCCTAACCACTCTCAATCGATTCTTTCGATTGTAGAGTAGGCCCGTGCCCTGCAGTGGGACGTATATGGGCTGATATAGATAGATAGATAGTGTAAATGCACTGTTGTGTTCCGGTTTGAAGGACATAGCCAGAGTAACTGGACTGAATGGGACTTAACATTGTCTCAGGATGGCAAGCGCAAGGAATGCAAAGCATTGCTTTGTAATTCATGGTGTTCGGTTTTGCTACTGTCCATGAGCGGTCGTATCGCTTACTATCAGGCGAATGGCAGGCTTGTTTCGCCATTCATTGATATATACCAATATTTTTTCAATTCGGAATAGTAGTTCCTGAGATTAGGCCGTACATACAAAATCTTCAGTTTTACAATATTAGTAAAGAAGTATAGCTACGTCTCTTATGGAGATTAAAAAAATTGGGTGATCAACACTAGAGTTCCTTGCTCATTCTTCTCTAGTGAAAACTTATTATAAATAAATAAACTCACGCCTTTTCCCCAGAAGGGGTAGGCCTTGCTACCAGAACACCTCCATTTCGCCTTGTGTTCCGTCCCACGATGTGATAGGGGGCGAGCTTATCCATAATGAGAAATAATTAAATACATACATACATAAACTCCCGCCTTTATCCCCGAAGGGGTAGGCAGAAGCGCCACCAGGACACCCACATTTCGCCTTGTATGTTCCGTCCCACGATGTGAAAGGGGGCGAGTCTATCGCCATATCGGGCACAAATTCCTGACTCCGGGCTGATATGAATAGAAAAATCCAATATCACTTTGCCCGACCCGGGACTCGAACCCGAGACCTCAGCTAACCGTACCGTAATACAACTACGCCACCGAGGCAGGCAAATAATTAAATTGTATCAAAATTTTCCTCCACAGATACACAAAGTGACTAAACCAGTCGAATGCGAGCTATGCGGGAGAGTGTACTACACAGAATCAGCATACAAGAAACACAAAAGGATCTACCACGAGAAGTCAATGACAAAATTCAAATGCTGCATTTGCAGGGAACGGTTCATAACTTTAAAAGAGAAGTGGGATCACCTGTGGCTGGTTCATCAAGAGAGAAAACTCCAAGCAGACTGTCCTATATGTAAAAAAGGTTTTAGGAAAATGAGAGATGTCAATGCACATATAAAAGACGAACATTCTGATATAAAGATACCCGGGGTGAACCCACGTAGGTATAAAACTGGGAAAATTGAAATATCTGATACGGCAGAGACCAATGAAATTGAGACTTTGATTGTGTATGAATGAAAACTATAGTGTATCTATATAGGCCACTGATAAGCGAGTCTGTCAATTGAGATGGGTTAGGCCACTATGCTGCTCTAATTCCTGTTGGTAAAGGACCAGATGCAGCTGCCAACATGTGCACGGCCCTCGCGGGTTCAAATCCTAAGGCACACCTCTGGCTTAACAGAGTTATGTGTGTATTGATAGTCAATCACCACGCACTATAACGGTGAAGGAAAACATCGCGAGGAAACCTGCATACCACAGCGATTGGTAAGAATTTCTATTTATAAAGTCTGACAACCCACAGGCCAGCGTGGTGGAGTGTACTAACCCCTCTCAATCGTACTCTCGATTGTAGAGGAGGCCCGTGCCCTGCAGTGGGACGTGTATGAGCTGTTACAGATACAGTTGGTCCAATATTGGACACTATAGAAAATTAAACAAACGTAATTTATTTACATTGTCTGTTCCTATGCAACTTCTGTTAACCAGAATGGACAAAACTTAAGGCTTTTAAACTAATTTTTACACATACCGCCTTATTAATTAGATTTAAAACCTGTTTTAGTTATCCAATGTTTTTTCTTCTTCGCTGAAACAATTCTAAAGTCGTTCGAAAGGGAGAAAACATTCGATAACGAAACTAGATTGTAAAACTGTCTTTGAATAAGACAATAGCAAATATTAAATAAAATATGTCTGTCAAAACATAAGCTTGAAACAGGGACGGTATATTTATTTTTGGCTTATTAGTCACAATGTAGTGTTGCATCACATTATTTTTAGTTTTTTAGTATAGTTATGCGTTGTATAGAAAAAATAGGCTTAACAAAGCAATAGGAATGTTAATGTAAATTCAACCTTGTGTCCACAACTTAAAGCACATATTTCTAACAAGATAAAAAGTCTTATAAAATCGCGCGTACTCCGCGCTACACGCGCGTTTGGGAGCGAGCGAATGGTTATTTTTATAGAAATATATGCCTTACTTGATAATGATAAGGTTGAATTTACTACGTTGGCTAGGTTGAGTAATAAGTATTTTAATAATCGAGTAGATTCTAATAAGTTGGTAACATTTTTATATAAATGCATTATTTGATTTCTTTTATACTTTTAATAATTTATATGGATGTTATAACCCTTTTAGTTTTAAATAACTGATTAAGATAGAATCCATAGATAAATAAAAAACATATACAATTGTTATAGACTGTTACATACCTCTAAAATATAAACGCAATTGATGGCATGTAATTTAACACATTTTTACAAATCCGAATTCACGTAAGCAATATTTTGAGCTGAAAACTATGACGTATTTTTATTGAAAAAATACTTATTTATACAGATTTTATCGCGGATTTGGGTAAATTAACATTTTTAAATTTATACGAGTCTGCCCCCAGAATACGAAAGCTGGAAAGCAATCGAAACATCGGGAAGTTGAAAATGTAAATAATTAAACCCAATCCGGGTAAAAATTCGTAAAAATCATTTTTATTTCAATGTGTAAATATAAGAAACCATCGTATATTTTTTATACAGAAAGTAATTGCTTCCATTTAAATACATGAGAATGGACATTGGGAACTACATATGTTACAAATAAAATACATGTACATATGTATATGTCTGTCCCTGTCACTCGTACGCTGCAATATGTCCCGTCTCGCTCGTGTTGCGTTTGGTCGGTACACAGTACATTTCTATATAAGTTAGGGTAAAAATAATTATTCCTGTGCAGTGGAAAATAGTTAAAATTATAGACAATAAAATACATTTCTGGAAACCTATAAATAAATTGTAATCGTCGAAAAGTATCCATGTCCAAAATCTAACAAAAAAATAATTTTGTAAATCCATTCAGAATTTAAAAAGTTAGAAACGTTCTAAATCTTGTAGTGGGGGTAAAAGAAAAGGGATGCAAAACAACATTAGTGACGTCACTATTCTTAATATGCATTATAGTGTGCGGGTGTGAAAGAGACGGTAAGATGTCCCCACTACGCCCCCTCTCTTTCATTTAAAATACTAATATTTGCGTCATTTTACAAGCTACTTTATCACTGTTTTCACAAAAATGTTTTGTTTAATGGCACTTCTGTTTGTCTGGAAAATAATACAAAAACTCGATGATAGACAAATACCCAATTGTAATGGTTTTAAGATATGCATGAATTTTACAATATTTAACTAAAATTAAATTACTGCAACTTGGTTGGTTAGACGCCGGCTGAAACGAGAGGCGGCTACGATTCCAACTGAAATGTTTTCGATACACAAGTATTTGTTTCGGGTCGGGGTGTTGTGAGGCTAAACAGTTTCTCGTAGTTTCATATATACTCGATCTTAGTGTGGGGTCAGGACGTTGGGATGTTAGGTGTATTTATTACGCGTCGGAAATATCTGTGGACCTGAATAATTAACGTCATTGGAACATAAGTTCAGCAAATTAAAAATATAGGTTAAACAAATTGAATTAAAATAGAAAAACGAATAAAAAATAGAATTCGCATCCATCTCAGAACGTTTTAATGTAAAATAACACAGTAGATAGGGGAACACAAAAAAATTAAATGTGAACCGCATTCCAGCTAGGTTCACAGATATTTCCGACAGGTTATACATATTATTTCTGTTAAAGTTTTCATACAAATAGTTGTATAACTTTTGTATAAAAAATAATATATTATTTCGTATCTATTATTTATATTCTGTCATTGGCAAATAAGCCAATGTTAAAATAAACCAGAGTAAAATTATCATTGCTTTGTAAAAAATTTAGGTTTTAATTTTGTTATATTCTGAACATTTGTTTGCATATAACTGCATTTAATGTTTTTATATGTGGGTAGAATGTACTTTTCATTTGAAGAATGAATGTTTAAGTTACATAAGGTTACACAATTTTAGCGTACTTTAACGGTGAAATTAAACTGCAGAAATCTATATGCTTGAGAGTTCTTCAGAAAAAATATCAAAAAAGTGGGAATCTATCAAGCTATTTAGGATTGTGTGGTGAATCAAAAGTGTAGTTTGATTTATATTGTCCGGGATTATTAAAATCTATCAAACTAGAATGTTTATAGCTTAAAATACCGAGAGTGGCTCATCTGACATTATTTTAAAATGGTTAATTTAAGCTATGTTACACACCGCATTAACCAAATAGGTTTACAAAACTATAACGTTTTTGCGTATTGCAAAGTGAACTGTATATCTGAATGTTTAAGTTAATTGTTGACGTTTTCAATAAAAACGGCATTTATTTTATTCATACCGGGGGTATAAAGACTGCGACCGAAAACGAAGCTAGGTGGTAGTTTTAGTTTAAACTCATTTAAAGTGTAGAGTAACTAAAAATTTAGCAAAAATGCCAGTTTTTTTTTTTCATTTTTTAAGTATCGTGTTTAGGTGGTAAATACCTAGTTTTTCGAAAATAGTAATTTAAACCATAGCGTAACTTTGTGTGTTTAAAAATAAAAAGGTGTACATTAATATTTCAGGAAAACTATGGTATGTGTCACCCAAATACGACGATCAGAAAAAAAAATTAAAGGCTTTTTGTGAATTTGTTTGTTACATTTTGTCTGAAGTCACTAATAATTCTTGGCTTCGTTTTCGATCGCAGTCTTTATACAACTTGTGTATCATAATTACGGTTTTTTAAGTTAATAATTACTTTTGTTAATCCACAACTTAGATTTACATTTAGATATAATATTAGTATAGTTTGTAAATAATTTGAAATGAAATAGCTAGCTAAAATTGTTATTGTGATACCGTTTATGAAATGAAATTTTGTTATGGGATGCCTGTAAAATATAACACCAAGTAAAACCATTGTTTTATTTATCTTTTATCCTTATATACATAGCCTTTACTCCTTATATACGCGTTCCCTCCTTCCTATCCTGGGTCCTTGGTGCCGTGAAGAAGGGTTTTAGCAGGCCGACATAATTGTGTCGATTGACATGGGACCATCTGATGCCATTCGACACTCTGGACATTGCGCTTATTACGTGCAGCCATTTTGCCGTGAATACTTTAAATATCTTTACATATAAAGTTAGATACTTTCAAGTCAAATCTGATTAAAGATTTTGTTTTTTATGATTTTATCTGATTTAACTGCCATTTATGTTTAAAATAAGATGTAAGTGAACAAAAATATATTTGTACCTACCAATTTTACGTATGGGAGGAAAAGAGATAAAGATTATGAAAATAATACTACGTAGACCAGTAAAACTATTGGTTGATAGCAAAAATTAAAGTACTACATAATTGCGGGTAGAGCAAATTTGGTAAAAATAATTTATAATTAGAATGTTGAGGGTAGCGTAAATGTTTTGATAAAAATATGATTTAATTATTTAACTACCCTATTCATGTCACTTTCTGCTGCCCTGGTACTTCAACGACCTGTATTCGTACTTTTGATTATGCTTTTGAATTCGATAAAAATAATTTAATTATGTAACTATATATCTATATCAGCCCATATACGTCCCACTGCAGGGCACGGGCCTACTCTACAATCGAGAGAATCGATTGAGAGTGGTTAAGGCCATATAGTCCACCACGCTGGCCTAGTGCGGGTTGGCGGACTTACATACCGTAGAAATTCTTTAAAATCGCTACGGTATGCAGGTTTCCTCACGATGTTTTCCTTCACCGTTAAAGTTAAAAATTATGTAACTACCCTATTTATATTTAATTTTCACCTCCTGTCACTTTCTGCTGCCCTGGTACTTCAACGACCTGTATTCGTACTTTTCATTGTGCTTTTGAATTCGATAAAATTAATTTAACTTTTCAACTACCCTATTTATCTTTAATTTTTACCTTCTGTCACTTTCTGTCGTCCTGGTACTTTTGAATCCATATTTACAGGATATTAAGCTTGATTTTTTCCTACCCTCCTTAAAAATGATATTTTTACGTAAAAATGTGATCTTTCACTTTTATTATCATATTCCTGTTTAGTTTTCAAGAACTATAAGATATATCAGAAGTTCTTCAAAGTCTCGTAGTCTCCTCGCAGTATATTTTAGTTTTCGAAAATGTAATAAATATAAATATATACTAGGTGGGATGACAAATAAAAACAACAATATTCAAAATAAAACACATTTTATTCGTAGCTAAATGATTAACAAATAGTCATTCGCATGATCGTCGCAATACAAGTCAGCGCCATCTATCCGACGCAATCTGTACTACGCTTAATATAAACGCTACCATACGGGAATTTCTCACTACCGTCAATATTAAGAAATTCACGTGTTGGCGATGTGGTAAATAAGGCCAATTTATACCCAACGCGTGGCCAGTGTTGGAGCCAATATTTCCTATAAATAAAATCGTACATAATTATTCAAATGACGATGATTTTTCATATAATTCTTGCACCTATAAGCTGGGTGTTGAACCCAAAACCACGATTTTTGCTCATATCCATACCTTCTCTTAGAGCGCAGGCATTTTCACTTTATTACTAAATGATTTAAAAATGTTTTTAAACTCATTGACATATACATACTAGAAGGGACAACTCGAAAAAAAAAACTGCGGTACATGTACCGCTATTGCTGTCCTTGTCACTCGTACGCTGCACTATGTTCTGTCTCGCTCGTGTTGCGTTTGGTCGCTATACGCCGAACTGATGTAGATCACGATGTCCAAAACATACCAATTGTCTAAATATTATGCGATTTAATTTGCTAAAGAAATAAATTTAAAATAATCTAACAATTTTACAAATAATGTTTAGCAGTAGATAAAAGATCATTGAAATTTATAATAAGTGTGGATTTTATAACCTTTAGATTTCTTTTTCATTTGTAGAAATTGATTGCAATTAAATATACTTCAGTTTTAACCTAACTTTCATTGTATTCAAATTACATTAGAAAAATTCCTACGGTATCTTAGAAGTCCAATGACCAACGAAAATGAAATTACAATGGGACCAAATTAGAACTTAACTGAACCAAACGCCATAAGATTTATTTAAATCGGTGTAGAAATGAAAATAATTGATGAAAAATACATAACATCGAACACAACTTTCTTATTCAAAGTCGGTTAAAAGGTCAAATTCATAACTTATAAATATGTTTCAATAATACAGGCTCCAACATACCAATTTGGATTCAGTATTGTTTTGGTGAAATTCTAACTATTTGACAATATATCTGATATTACATACATAAACTCACGCATTTTTCCCAGAAGGGGTAGGTAGAACTTCTACCAGGACACCCACGATTCTCCTTGTGTTCCGTCCTATAATTTGCGGCAAACTTATCCCCAAATGGCTATGGTATGCAGGTTTCCTCACTATGTTTTCCTTCACCGTTATAAGATTACTTGATGCTCGATATAGAGTGAATTTCACTTACCATCTTGTGTCACGTTATTGAACTAGGAAAATATTTTTCCTATTTTTTAAAATCCTAACATATAGGGTATATCAAGACCGCGACCGAAAACGAAGCCAGGAGGTAGTATTAGTGATATCAAACACAATGCAAGTAAAAATTTTACAAAAGAAATCGACAATTTTTTTTTTGTTATTTTTTACATATCGTCGTATTTGAGTGATTAATACATAGTTTTTCTAAAATAATGACGTACATCGCTTAATTTTTAAACACGCAATGGTACGTAAGGGTTTAAATTACTATTTTTGCACAATCTAGGTATTTACCCCACGAAAATGACGATTTTTAAAAAATTTAAAAAAAAAATCCGTCGCTTATTTTGCAAATTTTTAGTTGCATTGTGTCTGTAGCCACTAAAACTACCACCTGGCTTCGTTTTCGGTCGCGGTCTTGATATACCCTGTATTATGTTGTATATCTGGACTTATCCTCAAAGCCTCATTTATACAGGGTCTCCCATTAATCAACGGGCTATAAGGCAGGTAGTGACCAAACCACAGAAAAATTTTAAAATTCTGTCTCGTATTTTTAATCTTAAAAATCCAAAATGTAAACGAATTTGTTAAACATGATATACAATATTGGCACGTGAAATCAAATGACAGCGCGTTTAGTCGATTCAAAGTGATATTTTTGTGTATGCATAAAATGCCTTAAATTCTTACTTTTCAATGGCAATAATTTAAAAATACGTGACATCATTTTTTTTCTAGGGTCAGCCACTATTACCCGACCTCGGCTTGACATTGAATTATGGAACAGCCTGTAGACAAGCCTAATAGTTAGAATCTCACCAAAACATCCATAGATATTAACAACTTCACCATATAACTTTATAATGCATAAAAACTAAATTATTAAAATTTTTACAAAAAAACCTAGAAACACTATTGCAGATATATTTTGATAATTGATTTTTCAAAACTTTGTATTCGCAAAAGTTCATTATTTTTTATTTAGTTAAAGAATTATTTTGTGCCTTTGGGGTAACTTTGTACCACACAATATTGAAAAAACAATCTGAATTGAATTTTCTACCTTTATTTAGAGCAGATTTCTTTATTTCTAGATTTTTATGAGTTACAATTGGCCCGCCCTTGCTTCGCATGGGTGCAGATTCTTTTTGACAGTTTTTGTAATATTTTTCATTAATGCTCGCTCCTTTTAGTCACAGCGTGATGTTACATACCCTATAGCCTTCCTCGATGAACTGGCTATACAACACTGAAATAAATTTTCAATTCGAACCAATAGTTCCCGAGATTACCCCGTTCAAACAAACAGTTAACCGTAATGATGCCTCAATTTTTTTAAAATATAATTCCTACTATATTTACAAAAATGTATTACAAAGATACCCCGTAAGCACAAAGGAACCTCAACGTATTAAGCTATTACATATTAAGCTATATATTTAGCTTAATTTTTAGGATTTCATAATAGGCAACAACGGACAACGGATTAACCTTATATTTTAACTATGTGCATGGAAGCACAAAGATTTTAACGAAAAGCTGTAATTTTGAATAGGTATAGCAAAATTGTAAATATAATTAATATCACGGATTTTAACATGATTTTTTAAAGGTATCTTAATTTTTAAATTCCGAAGTTTCGAAGAATCAGTTTCCAAAAAATTATCATCGATAAAATCCATAACATTAATTTTATTTCAATGTGTACCTCGTATTCTTACTATTAAATAGAATCTTGAAAAACTTGGAATATTAGATTTTTTTACTCAATTCAAGGTTTTCTAAACTATATTTAGATCAGTAACTATAACCGAAAACTTTCACCATACAAAGTTTCGAAAAACATTTCAGCGAGTTAGGTAACAAAATCGTAACCGAGATATTTCTTATTTTTCCGCCTTACCCTGGACGCCGCTTTTTTATCCTCATAATCCTCAGTATCATCGAAACTGGCTTGAATGACCCAGTCCTGGGGTTCGGTCTTCACTTGCGAATCGGGTGAAGGCATCCGTTTACGCTTCTTTTTGGCTGAATCATCCTTTCGCTTCTTGGGACGTTCATCCAACACCAAATGTTGGTATTCTTCAACAATATAATTCTCTGGCTCATAACTGGTCGTTATTTCCACACCAACTGACGGATCCACATCGGGGAGTATGTAATAATTTTCAAAATCCCCTTGTAGGGTTATCTCATTCATTTCTGCAGTAAAATGGCGTTTCTTCTTCCCTGTGTTGCAGTGCTTGATGTAAGCATATTTTGGTTTATTCTCTTCGGGTAAAATGTTGACAATCCATTCTTTGCTGTCAACGGGGATCTCTTTGACTTCCTCCATGGTAATTTCTTGTTCCTCGGCTATTTCGTAGATAAAATTGTCAGTGATGGTGTTGTCTTCCATCATTTGGAGTACTTCGTTTGCTGGCTGTTCGGATGTCGATGTTTGTGGTAATACCTGAGGGAATTTAATTAGAGACACATGTAGTTATATATATACTGGTGGGTACTATGGTCTTTCATATGTGATAGGCCACCTGGATAGGTACCACCGCAATGTCTCCTCCATACAGCAGTGTAAATGCGCTGTTGTGTTCCGGTTTGAAGGACATTGTAGCCAGAGTAACTACTGGACACGAGACTTAACGCTGTCTCAGGATGGCGAGGGTAGTGGAATGCCAAGCATTGCCTTATAATTCATGGTGTTTAATTTTGCTACTGTTCATGAGCGGTCGTATCGCTTATCACCAGGCGAATGGCATGCTCTTGCCATTCATCGCAATAAAAAATGAATTTCACAAATCACGTTAGTTTGGGCTACTAAGTGCCTTTGTGGCACGCCTATTTTGAGATCAACATAATCTAAAATAAACATTTTTAATTACATGAGACAATTTTTTTTTATTTTTATAACCCCAATATTTTCAAAATGCAGTTTTGTATTCTCAAAAATTGATGTCACAAGATTATTTCTAAACCACAGAATTTTGTCCACTTGTGGTGTTGGTTTAACAATTAACATACACATTTAATTTCAAATTCAATTAACATCTATATGCCCTAAGCTCTAAGATATGCCTAAGGAAATTGACTACGTTTTATCGTTTCATTTTTCTCATTCAGAGAAATGAATTTTAAAAAATCTGAAATTGTTATATAGCTGGACGTCCGTTCAATAATAAGTAATATTATTTGACATATTATTGTATTTAAAAATCCCCAAGAAGCAATGGAATTACACACCTATAAAATTAATAAATAAATAAATACACCCAACAGTCACATACATAGTCCTGACCCCACACTAAGATCGAGTCATGTGTCGTGTATCAGAAACTACGAGAGACTTTTCGGCCCCACAAACACCCAGATCCGAAACAAATACCCGTGGTTCACACAAATATTTGTTCCGGTGCGGGGATCGAACCCGCGCCTCTCGTTTCACAGCCGGCGTCTAACCAACTGCGCCACGAACGCGGTCGAATGAACCTGTAATTGTAATTGAAGTGGAATCGAAGTATCCCTTATTTAACACAATAAATTGCTCTTTATTTAATAACAGCCTTATTCATGCATTCTAAAACCTATTTTAGCTATCGAATGTTTTGTCCTTTTCGAACGACTTTAGAATTCAATTTGAGCGAAGAAGACAAAACATTCGATAAGTAAAATAGGTTTCAAAACTATGAATAAGGCCGAAATGTTGTTTCTCACCTCAATCATCTGCTTAGGGTCCGACATCTTGGTGATAACCTGTTCGGATTGGGTAATGGAAGCTTCTGCTTTGTCTGTTTCTACTTTAACCACCCACAGCTGTTTCCGCTGCAGGTTCTTTAACGACCTGAAAATAAAATACATACATACATACATAAACTCACGCCTTTATCCCAGAAGGGGTAGGCAGAGGCGCAACCAGGACACCCACATTTCGCCTTTATGTTCCATCCCATGATGTGATAGGGGCGAGCCTATCGCCATATCGGGCACAAATTCCTGACTCCGGACTGATAATGAATAGAAAAACCCAATATCACTTTGCCCGACCCGGGACTCGAACCCGAGACCTCAGCTTTGTAGCCGTACCGTAATACAACTACGCCACCGAGGCAGTCAAATAAAATACATGTAGGATTTAAATGTTATGATGAGTAGAATGAAACGTTAGACCGGTTAGACGAATGACTGTTAAGGAACGTATAGTGAGACAAACCTTTCCGGCCCGGTGAGTCGGTGTTATCGCATTTGGTGTTGCCAGTAAAAATAAATTAAGCAACAAAGTGGGTAAATAAGTCGTCGAATTAAAAATATTATCCAAAATGCTATTATACTATTATATTATTATGTATACACAGTCAGGTCATAAGTATTGCCACACAGTAAAAACTTTTCTTTTAGAATGCTGGCCACAAAAAAGTTTATTGAATTCGAATTTCGAATTGTTCATGAAAATAAAAATGTATACTTTTTAGAATTTTACTCATTTTTAAATATGGCGTGGACGCTTAAAGAAGACCGTGTTGCAGTTATTGCGTTGCATCGTTGCGGTTACGCGCCAATTCAAATTTTTGACATACTGAAACATTTAATTATAACGGCTGAAGATGCAGGCTTCAGGTCTCTGTGGAAATATTTTTAGGAGACCTATGTCCAGCAGTGGACTTCCTTAGGCTGATGGATAAATGATTAAAATGCAAATTACTTACAAATACCCCAGCGTGTCGACCAACTGCCTGACATTGAGGCGGGAGACACTGTCCATGGATTCTTTGACAGGCGGCTCCAAGCTGTAGTTGTGGTCCATGCGCACTACCTCGGCAACTGCGGACAAACAAACATTATCAATAATATTCAGCATACATACATAAACTCACGTCTTTATTCAGTAGGCAGAGGCGCCACCAGGACACCCATTTCGCCTTGTATGTTCCGTCCCATGTGATAGGGGGCGAGCCTATCGCCATATCGGGCACAAATTCCTGACACCGGGCTGATAATTAATAGAAAACCCAATATCACTTTACCCAACCCGTGATTCAAACTCGAGCAGCTTTGTAGTCGTACCGTAGTACAACTACGCCACCGAGGCAGTAAATTTTCTATTTGCATCAAATTGGAGACTGTCCCGCCCTCACCCGCCACTGCAACTCCTGTAAGCCAGGATCAACAGCACGCATATTAATGACACTGAGCATTGAAGCTCAGCGAGTCTCCGGGAATGTCTAACTGTCTTTAACCCGCAACGAAATCAATCAAAAAGTTAAATTAATAGGAGTTGGAAATAAATTATTGTCCACTTCCCTCCCTAATAAAGCGGGTGACAAAACAATGAACTAAAGAGGTAAATAACCTCGCATAAAGACATTTACAGCCAGAGAAGCCAGCTGTAAAGCACCAAGGAATAGTGATTATTACATTTAAATGGGACCTATTATGTAAGCTGTTATACTTGATTCCAATAGTAGGTATGGCAAAATCGCCGGAAAGCACGGAAATTCGAAGGAAGAATTTCCGTGCTTTCCGGCGATTTTGTAGTATACAACTCCAGATGTTATTTGCATACTATCTAGCATGGTTTCACGCTAATTCTGCCAAAGACTACACTCCCAAAGTGTATGATGCGCGGACTGCTCATATTCGCAATAAGGTGTTGAACATGAGCACGCAGGCGAATCAAATTGTCATTTGCATCAAATTGTCTTCTTTGAGTCCGTGTTTTTCTTTTTTAAAAGGCCTACGTGGTTGGTTGGTTTATTTATTTATTGAATTAGGTATACACATTATCACTATTAATACAACACGTTCCGAAGCGGTGGTAGCAGAAATTAACGATTCAAAATATCTTGTAAAAGACTACTTGAATAAAGAATATTTTGATTTTATTGTTTTGCTAATAACGTTTTCGTTCTGATGCATATACCACTTATGGGAGTACACAACACTTATAAATATCACACTCATGAACGAAAACGAAGAAAAATTAATACTTCAAGAAAACAACAAGAGGTTAGAAGTTAGTTAGACACTTGTGAAACGAGAGGCCACTACCACCCACACACACATGTTTGTCCCACAAGTTTCGGGTCTGGGTCATTACCCATGGGTATTGGTGAGACTGAAAAGTCTCTCGTAGTTTCCGATAAGAAACGAGACTAGTCTCGAACGGCCTTATTCACAGACAGTTTTAAAAACTATTTTATCTATCAAATGTTTTGGCTTCTTCGCTCAAACTGAATTCTAAAGTCGAAAGGGACAAAACATTGGATAACTAAAATAGGTTTTAAAACTCTACGAAATTGACTGCCTCCGTGGCGCAGTTGGTTTGACGCCGCCTGTGAAACGAGAGGCCGCGGTTGCGATTCCCTTACCTAAACAAATATTTGTGTGATCCACAGGTATTTGTTTCGGGTCTGGGTGTTTGTGAGACCGAAAAGTCTCTCGTAGTTTCTGATACCCACGACACAAGACTCGATCTTAGTGTGGGGTCAGAACTATGTATGTGACTGTTAGGTGTATTTAAATGATATTAAGGTCTACAGGTAAGTTTCGGATTAGATCAGACACCTTAATTGATACTTATAGATGTTCTTTACCGGACCAATCTAAGAAATACGTTTATAACTTAACTTTTGAAATATACACGTTTGAGACAGACTGATCAATACTTTGATACAAAATCAATTTTAAGGATACAAAAATAATGAATTTATAATGTAATACTTTGTCGACGGATCAACAAATGTACTGCACTGTATCAGCCCATATACGTCCCACTGCAGGGCACGAGCCTCCTCTACAATCTAGAGTACGATTGTGAGGGGTTAGGCCAGGTAGTCCACCACGCTGGCCTACTGCGGGTTGGCGAACTTTACATACCATAGAAATTCTTTCAAATCAGCAAATGTGTCTCCAATAAAATAACACTGCCAAATATTAGATATTACGCTATCGTTAATAGCCTCAACCAGTCCAAAATTACCATAGATAAAATTATCGATTGCGTCAAAATTGTTGGAAACCTAAAAAATAACCTTGAGACTCTGAGTTCAATGTAACGTTTATTCTCCAGTAAAAGTATAACAAGAATGAATAAAATATATTAGAAAATAACTAATGACAGGTAAAAGCACTCCAGCGCCACAAAACGACAACAAGGTGCAACTACTCAAATAAATACTATTTATGTATTTATGTTTACTATTTCAACATCCTCCCTTAAACATAAATCAAGCCCATCTTGGTAGAACAATATGCCAGCTTTGAGTATGGTGTCGCTTTTGTAAGTGCATCAGCTACCATCATATCCGTCTGTATAATATATTGCACATCAATGGCTCCTTCAACCAATTAACAATCGGAATCTGAAAGTTTAATAGAACTTTGATTATCGGTGTAAATAGCCATTGCCTCATTCTATAGCATAGAGGCCGAAATAGCCACATAGCTATCCTTTCTTTTCTTTAAATCCTCTTTTCCTTGCTTTTCTTTTGTTTTCCTCTTGAAAACCCATTTGCATGGTATAGCACGTTTATCTTCTGGAAGAATAGTCATTTCCCAAGTTTTATTTTCCAATAATGAATGATACTCCTCATCCATAGCTGCTTTCCAGTATTCAGCATCAGTGCCCGACATGGCTTCTTTAATAGTCAGTGGGTCTGAAATCTGTTGAACACACATGAAGTTGTTTTGCCTGTGATGAGATCTTAAAGTAATATTTCTTGTAAAACTTTCAGTGCTAGTATCATCATTTGAACTGGGATAATAGGTTTCATCCTCAGTCATTCTATTCAACACACAACTATCGAAAGATGTGTCAGGACTTGAGTGTGACAAAGTGTTGCTACTCCGTGTTCTATCTTCGACAGATATTACCTCATCACTATTTGCACTTAAAGGAATATTTATGAGCGGTTTGGTAGGTAAGGGTTCCGATGTATTATTATTATTATCCATAACTCCATTAATAAATATGACATCTCTACTAATAATAATTCTTTTCTTTACTGGATCATACAGTCTGTAACCCTTCGTATTGTCACAATATCCCACCAAAAGTAATTCTCTCGATTTACGATCCCATTTGAAACGATTTTGTACCATAGCTTTGCAACCAAACATCCTTAAATTTGAAAGGTTCGGTTTCTTACCAGTCCACTTTTCATACGGAGTTACCTTATCCAAAACCCGAGATGGTGACCGGTTGGTAACATAAGCTGCAGCAGCAACTGCCTCTGCCCATAACTGTTTATGCAGCTTTCCTGCAAAAATCATGCATTTCGCACGTTCCACCAACGTCCGATTCATCCGCTCCGCTAGCCCGTTTTCCTCAGGTGTATACGGAGTACTCGTCTGATGTTTGATGCCGGAAGCCCTTAGGAAATCCGAGAATGCTTTATTAAGATATTCTTTCCCATTATCGCTTCTAACTATTTTTATTTTGAGATCTAACTCATTTTCTACTTCTTCTTTAAAACTTTGAAAAACCGACTTAATATCCAACTTGTTCTTGAGAAAATAGACATAAACTTTACGGGAATAGTCATCTATGAAAGTTATGAAGTATTTCGCACCACCAGCAGACAGTGTCTCCATCGGACCACATAGATCAGTATGAACTATTTCTAATAATGCCTTTGCCCTAGAACCAGAGTCTGGAAACGGTAATCGTGTTTGTTTAGCTTCACAACATGGTATACAAACAGTATCAACATCTTTATTAGTGATAGTTATACCCTCAGCACATGATTCTAACCTCTTTACATCAGCCAAATTTAAGTACCCCATTCTCTTGTGCCATGTAATAAGATCTGTCTTATTTTCACCCAATGCAGTCACGGTAACAGTGTTCAATTTGTACATGTTATTGATCAAACTTGCATTTGCTATAAGAATCTTATGAACATTATATATGTTACATCCCGTGTCAGTGAATTCCACTTTACAACCATTTTTAGTTAGTTGACTAACTGACAACAAATTTACACACAGCTCGGGAATAAATAAAACATTTCTCACCTGGATTGGACACCCATCTTTGCAAAAAATGGTATGAATGTTTACTTTACCCATATTTTGCACGGAGACAGCATCATTATTAGCCACCTTTATTTGCTGAATCGGAGATGCTTGGATATCATACATCCAGTCGGAACGTCTCGTCATGTGCATAGTAGCACCTGAATCTATATACCAGTCTTCTTTATTCACATTGCTGTAAGCTGAAAAAATTGCTGAAAAACTGTTATTGTTGTCATGGTTACATTTTTTCACTGTACATTGATTTTTGTAATGTCCATATTTATTACAATTGAAGCAACGAGGGCCTTTTTCTTTTTCCTTTAGCTTGGCATTGTTTTTAGAGGTATTTTTGTGCTTTGTAAATAAAACAGAAGACGCAGAAGACTCGGAAACTTTAACCTCCTGTAAAAGTTTTGTCTTGACAAAATCTGATGACATTTTTATTCCGGAACTTTCCAGACCCATGATCATCGGTTTATAATTTTCCGGTAAACCTGCCAGCATGAGTGTTCCCAACCATTCGTCATCAACTACGAAACCAATGTTTCGTAATTTGTATGCAGTACTCATTACTTTATTTACATATTCTTCGACGTTTGCGCAGTTATCCAGTGTTGTGTTGATTAAATCCCGCAATAAGCCAACTTTCCTCGATAACCCGGAGTCTTCGAAAGCATTTCGTAGGTTTGTCCATACTTCTTTCGACGTAAGTGCATTTTCAATATGGACATAGTTTATTGGTTCCACCAACAAAATGATTTTCGACTTAGCTTTTGTATCTTTCTTACTGTCGACATCGGTGCCAGGATCGACACATTCCCACAAATCTTCATGTTCCAGATACGATTTAACCGCAAACTTCCATGTCGAATAATTTTCCCGTCCGGCTAATTTTTCAATTTGTAAATTAGACATCGCCATTGTTTTCGGGCCGATGTACGATGGAATATTCTCGAATGATTATTGTCCGGTACTTTATGAGAATAAATATTAAACTTCGAATCTTCAGGTATATGAGACTGGGCCCATAACCTGTTGGAAACCTAAAAAATAACCTTGAGACTCTGAGTTCAATGTAACGTTTATTCTCCAGTAAAAGTATAACAAGAATGAATAAAATATATTAGAAAATAACTAATGACAGGTAAAAGCACTCCAGCGCCACAAAACGACAACAAGGTGCAACTACTCAAATAAATACTATTTATGTATTTATGTTTACTATTTCAACAAAAATCGATTTCTACAATCGATACAAATTACTGTCCTTGAATGAGTAATTGATTACGCGAAACCTTACTATATTAAAATAAAACATTTTTTTTTATTTAACGTGACTACGACACCTGTAAAGTATCGAAACGTCGGGAAGTTAAAAAAAATTTAAACCAAATCGCGATAAAATCCGTAAACCAAATTATCTTATTTCAATGTGTAACATTCGCAAATGCGTACAATTATGCAAACCTTACTATATTAAATATAATTACTAATACCTTAGAATCGATAAAATTACTATCATAAAATCGATTGTCAAAAATCGATTTCTACAATCGATACAAATAAATAGGTACGATGGGACAGTACCTTTTGGTGAGCCCTCTATGAATTTTTCGTATGAGCTTTGATACGTCCCGCACGGCCGTTTGCTCCCTGCAACCGTTAGATAATGTCAAAATCAAACCTTAATAAGGAACTAGGTTCGAATTCGTTTGGGAGCGAACTATATGTACCAAAAATACTAATTTATTATACGCTTTTTATTAGCTTCAGACGTATGTATGTTAGTATGTAACGGAATCTTTGAACATGATTTTGACTCCCTTCAAAACGTCGGATTAACTCGAAATTTGGCATTCTTATAAGGACCGATGACAATCCAATATTTTAAACTAAAAAATGAAAAATAAATAATAGTTAAAAAAAACTAAAACATACGATTTTCTATAAAAGCATATTTTTTTTTGTTTATTTGTAGTATTATTTATTTTTATAGTGGGTTTTTAGAATATTTTTTAGCTATAAGTTTTAAGCGTCCCAATGAAGACGGCTTGGGACGAACGCGATAAAAGAAATAAAAAATAATTGCTTTTTATAGTATCGTATACACTTAAAAAAAAAATTCCTTCTATACTATTTAACTATCTAGAAATTCAAATTCCTAGATAGTTAAATAGTATAGAAGTTCGAATTTGGTTCATTAATCGGTTTTATTTAATGATAATTAAAAAAATACACCACAGAAATACACTATCGTTGATTGGAATTTTATAGTTATGTAATAATAATAACCTTTGTTTTCTTTCATATCCGACCTATTGCCGTGCACGGGCCTCCTCTACAATCGAGAGTACGATTGGGAGGGGTTAGGCCATATAGTCCACCACGCTGGCCTAGTGCGAGTTGGCGGACTTTACATACCATAGAAATTCTTTCAAATCAGCAAATGTTTCTACAATAAAATAACACTAAGAAATATTTGATATTACGCTATCGTAAATAGCCTCTTGATAAGGGTTAGGCCACAATATAATCACGCTGGCCAATTTTATAGGATATTTTTTGAATTAATTTTAAAAATCAATTCAGTAGACAGCTCGTTTTGAGACATAAGATGTTAAGTCTCATATGTCCAGTAGTTACTCTGGCTACAATGTCCTTCAAACCGGAACACAACAGTGCATTTACACTGCTGCTTGACGGAAGAAATAGATATTGCGGTGGTATCTGGATGTTGTAAAATCGTCAAGTCCTTCATAGATGGCTTCGTTTTCGGTCACAGTCTTGATATACCCTGTGGATACAGATGTGGCATCCCCCTGATTTCAATTCACCATATTCATTCTTATATTATTATTTTTCTTGCTTTTTTCATCCTCTTTGAAGATTAATGTTAAACTTTGAAATCTAGAGTGCGCGGTGGCCTGTTAGTAACGGACCAGACGCGGCTGGCCATATGATCACAGTGGTTGCGAGTTCAAATCCCAGGGCACACTTCTGACTTTTCGGAGTCATGTGTGTATTGATAGTCGATCACCACGCACTATAACGGTGAAGGAAAACATCATGAGGAAAACTACATACCGTAGCGATTTGTAAGAATTTCTATGGTATGTAAAGTTCGTCTGGCACTTAGCCAGCGTGGTGGACTGTACTAACCCCTCTCAATCGTACTCTCGATTGTAGAGGAGGCCCGTGCCCTGCAGTGGGACGAATATAATAATAAATAAATACACCCAACAGCCACATACATAGTCCTGACCCCACACTAAGATAGAGTTTTTGTCGTGTTCAGAAATCACGATAGACTTTTCGGTCTCACAAACACCCAGACCCGACACAAATACCTGTGGTTCACACAAATATTTGTGTCGTGCGGGGATCGAACCCGCGGCCTCTCGTTTCACAGCTGGCATCTAACCAACAGCGCCACAAAGGCTGTTGTAATGTGTGATAATAAATTATAATTTTGCACGAAGCTGACATATAAATTACTTTTAATTTATTACTGCAATTGAAGACAAACAATCTATTGCCAATTGATTGTTTGATAAATCAATCGTTTCTATAACATATATGAAATAGTATTTTTTGGAATAAATGGCGCGACGAGCATGCCATTCGCCTGATGGTAAGCGATACGACCGCTCATGAACAGTAGGCAAAACCAAACACCATGAATTACAAGGCAATGCTTGGCATTCCACTGCGTTCGCCATCTTGAGATATAAGTGAAGGCCTAATATGTCCAATAGTTACTATGGCTACAATGTCCTTCAAACCGGAACACAACAGTGCATTTACACTGCTGTTTATTATTAATACTTATGAAATGAAAGGTTTTTTTATTACAGCCTCTGAAACATTTTGTGTGCCTGTTAGTTGTTATCACCTCAAAATTCCCTAACAAATGTCAAACAACACTTACGCTTCTTATCCGCGGGCGACTGGAGTAAGGCAGGCGCCTTGTCTTGCACGGTGAGCAGCTCCGGCAACATCGGCGAGTCGATCCATAGACCTTGATTGTCCAGCTCGAAGTGGTAGCTGATGGAGAAACATAAATAAATACACCCAACAGTCACATACATAGTCCTGACCCCACACTAAGATCGAGTCTTGTGTCGTGGGTGGATCGCACAAGCATTTGTCTCGGTGCGGGGATCGAACCCGCGGCCTCACGTATCACAGCTGACGTCTAACAAGCGACGGAGACTGTCATATAATAGATTATATTAATTCTTTATATGTATTTATTCATTGTTACAAACTTAATTCCAAACCAACAAGTGCCCATATGGAACACAAAAACTAATCATTATTAAGTATATTGTCTAATTCTTCGATAGAATCCAATGGAAATCAACATTTCGTTTTGTAACCACCAACACATACAGATGAGTCTGTCCGTGGCATTATATATCCTAAACTAATTTCACATACATACATAAACTCACGCCTTTATCTCAGAAGGGGTAGGCAGAGGCGCCACCAGGACACCCACATTTCGCCTTGTATTATCCGTCGCACGATGTGATAGGAGGCCTATCACCATATCGGGCACAAATTCCTGACTTCGTGCTGATGATAAATAGACAAATCCAATATTGCTGTGCCCGACTCGAGATTCGAACCCGAGACATCAGCTTTACAATCATACCGTAGTACAACTGCGCCACAGAGGCAGTCTACCAATTTCGATATGGTTAGTTTTTTCTTTGAAAGGAAAAACATCTTGTAAGGCTGGCACAGAATAAGTATTTGTGAAAATCTTACCCGCATAGCTGCAAGCTGACGTGCCTCCACAGACACTCGCTCTGTTCGTGCATGGCGCCGTCAATCCACTCCTGACGCTTTCCATCATTGTCGGAAGATATGTTTGTACTGGGGACAAATAAATATACCCAACAGTCACATACATAGTCCTGACCATGTACGTTTTGGTCCTCATCCCTCACTAGGGTCAATTAATTCTTGAGTCGTGGGTATCAATAAATACACCCAACAGTCACATACATAGTCCTGACCCCACACTAAGAGGGCCTCTGTTGTGTATTAAAAAACTACGAGACTTCGCCCTCACAAATACCTGTGAAAAATTGGGAGCCGCGTCTGGTCCGTTACCAACGCAATTCAGTACGCCCACAAAACATTCGAATGTTTAAAATTTAACTACAATACATAATTGATATGTTATTAACTAATATTATCATATAAATGTGATACAATTGATAAGAGAACTTAATATGATTTCTAATATTTATTTTAATAGTTATTAATAATAGTAATTTAAGCTATGTAAAATTGACGCCTTTTTCCCAGAAGGGGTACCCACATTTCGCCTTGTATGTTCCGTCCCATGTGATAGTGGGCGAGCCTATCACCATATCGAGCATAAATTCCTGACTTCGGGCTGATAATGAATAGAAAAATCTAAAACTACGCCACCGAGGTAGTCAATTTAAGCTGTAGTTGTGATAAAATACTTTTCAATGCTACTTTCGTCCATATGCGGGTCAAAGATCTCTTTTATATTACCACTCTATTGAGGGCCAATTTGAATCCCCCGGCAAAAGAGCTATCTTGTGATCGTGGATACAATATCAGGATACCAGAATTAGGTGCATTTTAGACACCTTATGATGGCAGTATACGAAAACATTCATCATCATCATCAGCCCGTTGCAGTCCACTGCTGGACATAGGCCTCTCCCGTGGTACGCCACAGAGCCCGGTCTGCTGCTTTACGCATCCAGTCGCTGCCGGCCCTTTTATGCAAGTCGTCCCGCCATCTGGCCAGATGAAATTAAAAGCCCATAACTATGTAGGATTGGTATGATGAAAGATGAGTAGAATGAAAAGTGAGACGAATGACTGATATAGAACGAGTTATGTGAAAGAGTAAATGATTAAGATGTCAAGTATGAAAGGACGGAACATGAAAAAAATGCATGGAAGACTTTGACAACAATGGATAAAGCTGTAATAAATGAATCAATAAAGAAATAAAATATATACAGAAGATAACCAAACCAATTTTTGTTCAATTTGACTTGATACGGAACTATTCCTACATATATGGGATCAGAAGATCTTACTCAAACTGTATTAGCTTAAAATTGGTTACTCCTGAGCATGGTACTCCTCTACACCGAGAGTTCCATTGTGGGATTAGGCCATGAACTGCGCTTGCTTGGTCCACGATGGTGGACTTCACATGCCATAGAAAATCTTGTTGAGATTTTAATGTTATTCAGTGGGGTAACTCTATGATCCGAAACAAAGTATTGACAGCCTCCATGGCGCAGTTGGTTAGACACCGGTTGTGAAACATGAGGTTGCGGGTTTGAACCTCGCATAGACACAAATATTTGTGTGATCCACAGATATTTGTTTCGGGTGTGGGTGTTAGTGAGACCGAAAAGTCTTATCATTCCTGATACCCACAACACAAGACTCAATCTTAGTGTGAGGTCAGGACTATGTATGTGACTGTTGGGTGTATTTATTTATTTAAAGTATGAATGTTCGAATGTTGTATGTAAAACTGTGCAAATGTGGTTAGGTACTCTACAAAATCTTCGAATCCTCTACCGTATGTTATAACCATAGACTTAGTTTGGAGTGAATGATAAGTGGCATTGAGAATAGTATTGAATCTTAGGAGTGGAAAACTTATAGCTAACTGCAGACGTTGAACATTTGATCTTCATTTCGGATCATAAAGTAACCCCTAAAATTTATTACAATATTACTTCACACTAAATCTTTCTACATTTCAACTATAAAATCTTGTTCTAAATATTTCATTTAGAATTTGTGTTGTAGGAAATTATCATATTTTTATTTGTATTAGAAGTTACTGTGGTAAAGTGTTGACCAATGCTGAGTTTCACTGCATCAAAAACAATCATTTGGCAATTTAGGGGATTTATGTAACAAACACGGCAATTGCTGTAATAACAATTAGACTGGTTCTAATCATACATTTATTTTGGGATCCTTTTCAAGGATACACAAACTTAAAAATAGGAAATACAGAACTTACAAGGCGCAATCTTATGTAAAAAACAGCAAAAACTATTAAACTAGGACTATGACAGCCCCAACAGTGGTCCGACCACACCCTACTAAAACACTTTTATTGGTGACCTATATCATAATGAAAAATTGACATCAACTATATGAACCATAAATGCAACATTCTTGTATATTTCATATATAAATAATGCTTTATTGTACCTAAATAAGCTTGCAGTCAATTAATGATTTTGATAAAGTCATTTAATCTGTTCTCTATTACTTTTTTAAACAAATGAATATAACATAAATATATATTATTGTTGTGCCCATATCCTATATGAATATGTATATGGACTGATATATTTTTAATATATAAAAGGTGTTTGGCCAACCGGCCTCGGGCCAGCATGGTGAGCTATTTCCTAACCCTTCCGAATCATGGAGACTGTGTGCTCTGTAGTGAGACATATGTGGACAGGATCATTTTATCTAAGACATGTTTTAACATGTTAAAAATTAACCACTATGTTCATATGTCTCATAGTTTAATATGGTTACTACTCTTTAAGTAATGAATTGATAAAGATTATAATGTCTGCATTGCACCAGAAAGGAGGCTTTAAACCATTTTAACAGAGAATGAGGCCACCCAACCCTTACCAACATATAAGTATGTTTATGATACTTTTCATATAAGTTAATTATATATTAAATTTTTGAAAACTAACTTATAATTGTAATGAAATTATTTAAATAAAAATAAATATTTTTTATTTTCTAATACGAATGTATAACCTAATTTTCGCCAACAAATAAGGCTATTCCTGTAATTTTCTCGATTTAACCTAAATGCGAGATTGTGGTTTTTTAAAAAATGTGATTTTTCCTTGAACAAAACATTACTGCACAACATAAACATTAGTATGTACGTCTATTAAGTAAATATAGCACACTGAATGTTTACGATTGAATTTGCTTCGCCTCAGTAAGGTCATTGCATCCGATACAGTGATCGCCATTACAGAATAGATAAGTGGACCAAAAAATACACGAAAAACACAATTAAAACAACGAAATACTTACTTGTAGAAGGAAAAGCTGCAGACAACATCATATTCCAAGTTGCAGCCTTCAACAACGCACTTTTGTGTACTCATAATGGCTTAAACGATAACGCGTCACCTAATATGGGCAGAACTTTATCACATTGTAATACGATATAAAGTTTAACGAAACAATTACATTTAGCGCGTAAACTAACTTTCAAACAAACTAATTTTGATGGGTCCTTTGGAAATTTATCAATCAAACGTCGAAATGACGTACATGTCACGAAAAGTCGAAAAATTTAGCGAACGCCGTCAAATGTCTGCCATGACATGGTGATGTAATTTTGCGCGGTAAAATATGCTGGCAACATCGCGCTAGGGTTATCGATTGTAATCGATTTGTAATATTTTTACGTTATGAAAAATGTGTACACGATATTTTTGCTGAACGAATAAAATTTTATTCAAGGTTTCAGATAATTTCGTTAACAAATTAGGTTTCAAATTCGATTTATACATTACTCTTCAGTGCAAATTTTCTGTGGCAATTAATTTGTAATGGATATTTATTAATATTATAGAATATGCGATACAATTAAAATTTAACACAAACAAAACTTACATGTTTGCGGTATTCACTGGCACTTGTATTGTTATTGCCTGAGTTATGAGGACTTATACCACAATTTTACTAAACAATCTTTTCCGTCCTGCGATATTATAATCGATACGAAGAAACTTAATTGTGATAACTCCACTTGAAATGAATAACCACTTGTAGCAGTAACAGTGTTATTATAACACACACACACTCATATAACAAGTGCCGGATAAAAAACTAGTGGTCTGGGATGCATTGGTCAGGCGCGAATATACCTATTTTTCATCTTAACTAAACAACCCAACCTTCCTCTTACCTCTTTTCACATGCTTGCTGTTGCCAAATCATCCAATTATCATCAAAAATGGTATTCCATAGAGAATGTATTAGAAAATAAAATGTCTTTATATTTTATATTATTCGTTAAACTGCTACCGAGTTAAAGGATCGTGTGCTAAGATGATGGGAAGATTTCCTGAAAATCTCATCAAAATTCTTCCAGCCATTCTAGAGTCCTTCAGAAACGTAAATTCATATACATCAACTATCAGAAATAATATTGATATATTATTCAAATGCGTTGAGGTATTTTAAAGATAGAAATATAGAATTTAATACATTCTTCATTGAGAAGCTGTGCTACATTGTGTATTATATTTATGATAGGTTTTCGAATTAAACTTAATAAATATATTATAATGTAATTATAAAGTCATATAAACTCCATTTGTCATTAATAATATCCTCCATTTAGGTACAATTTTTAAATACTAATATTATATTTCGATTAAATATGTATATTAGTTAATCGATATTCAGTGTTGCTAGCCTTAATTGTTTCTTATAATCATAGACAATATATATTTTTTCCATAAAGTGAAGCTGTCTTATGTAATGCCTCATTAATAACTTTATTCTTTTTTAGAATACAATTTTATTGTTGTAGTCGGATAAAATGTGTTAAAATTGAATTTATTTTGTCCCTTCGTTCGTTAGTGCAACTGAATTTAAATATCCGATTATCCAAACTTCTTCAGTACTTTACTGCTAAGTCACTTCCGGTAAATATCACAGGAATGATATAATTTTGTGGTTCTTTGTGAATGATGAATACGATAAGTGAAATATGGACATAGGAAGCAAATTACAATTGCGAATTTGTCACGTTGACATCTTTTTTTCTTGTAAAAGTGTCATTTTGGGCAAGTGTTGATCAATTTTGACTTTGACTTGATGTCATCAGAATTGACAATGACGTAAACACTCAAAGAAACTTCTGCCAATTTTTGAACCTGATGTGTACATCACTTGTAAGTGCGAAGCCAAAAACAGAAGAACCACGATTTGATTCGCGTTTCTTTTGTTTCATGAGGGCTGATTAAATTGTATTTCTAATTGAATTCAGTGATTCCGCTATTAATAATTTAGCCAGCTTTGTGTACCAGGAAATAATAAATCATTGAGGTCTTTTGAAATGTTATCTGCAAGGTTATAGGTACATTAATTAAAATTAATAGAATACGTAATAGTTGGTAGCGAATCTAGCGCGATCCGCGAGGACGTTAGTCCTGGGTTCGATTCCCAAACCAAATCTCGGAATTTTCAGGAGTCCTATGTATTGATAGTCACTTGATATATAAGTACGGCCCGCTGCAGGGCATGCGCCTCCTGTACATCCAAGAATACGATAAAGAGGGGTTAGGCCATGTGGTGGATTACATGGCTAAGTGTGGGTTGGCAACCTTAACATAACATAAAAACTTACTTAGGTAGTTGAAGAGAAACATTCCGAAGCTTAAATAGCATACAGCTTTACTAATGGTGTGTAAAGTCATAGCTCATAGCTCTCAATTGTAGAACAGTGGACATCCTACCACGTAGGTGATATACTCGTGGTAGGCGTCTCATATGTGAGAGGCCACCTGGGTAGGTACCACCGCAATGTCTATTCCTCCCACCAACAGCAGTTTAAATGCACTGTTGTGTTGATTAACTTCTGGACATAACGAGATTAACATATGTGTCAGGAGGGCGAGCGCAGTGGAATCCCAAGCATTGCTTTATAATTCAAGGTGTTTGGTTTGCTACTGTCCACGAGCGGTGGTATCGCTTACCATCAGGCGAACGGCATGCTCGTCTCGCCATTCATCGCAGTGAAAATAAAACCTATGGTTAAAGGTTATACGGCAGAATTCAGGTCAATTCTTTCACCGCTCAGTTTTAAAATACACCACACTGACACATGGTTCTGACCTTATACTAAAATATTAGCATTGTGTCGTGCAGTGTATCTCAGAGACACTTCTATCACAAAACACGCAGACCCGAGACAAATTAAACAATTCAGCCTCCACGGCGTAATTGGTTAGAACCCGGCTGCGAAACGTGAGGCCGCTGCTTCGATCCCCGCACCGAGACAAATATTTGTGTGATCCACAGGTATTTGTTTCGGGGCTGCGTGTTTGTGAGGCCGAAGTCTCTCATAGTTTCTGATGCACGACACAAGATCTTAGTGTGGGGTCAGGACTATGTATGTGACTGTTAGGTGTCTGTATGTAAATATTTGTGGGCTGCACGAAAATTCTTATTATGGAGTTCGTAGCAGCCTCTGGTTTCAAAGCCGGCATCTAACCAACTGCGCGACGGATGCTGTTATTTAAAGGGATGGTAAGGAAAGGATAGGTTCTGTAGGATTTACTCTCTCATACCAATAAAACAACACATATTGTATAAAATATATTCCAATAACTGAAGTATGCATAAACGTGTTATAGTGTCATATTATATGTCATGAATTTCTATCGGTTCATCGTATTCCATAAGAAACTGGAAATACAGACGTAATTTCCAGAGATATAAGCTGATGGTATTCGTATTGAGCTAATTAATTAGTTCATACATACATACATAAAGTCACGCCTGTATCCCCGAAGGGGTAGGCAGAGGCGCCACTAGGACACCCACATTTCGCCATGCATGTTCCGTCCCACGATGTGATAGGGGGCGAGCTTATCGCCATATCGGGCACAAATTCCTGACTCCGGGCTGATAATGAATAGAAAAACCCAATATCACTTTGCCCGACCCGGGACTCGAACCAGAGACCTCAGCTTTGTAACCGTACCGTAATACAACTACGCCACCGAGGCAGTTAATTAGTTCAATTTTCACTAATATAGCAGTGCTACCAACATTACGAATAAAAACAATCTACGCTTTTGAAGACGCAAGTGTGTGACAGCGCTATATTATAAATATTAAATACATTAAAATGTGCACATATTTTAACTTTTAAAAATAAATACTCCCCAAGTACGCCATGCCACTATTCAAAGATGCTAAATAATTATTACTACTAAAATATCTAACTACAATATTAGTAACTACAACATCACCAAATATAAATTTTGTCAGTCTCTCAAACCATTTTATCACATTTCTTGACCAGTTCGACTTTTTTGAGTCCCATTAACTAGATTCCAACAGACTAAGAATTTTGATCTAAATATAAGCCTTAAGTGTTACTTAAGTTAACAAAATTTACATTCTAAGTTTACGTTAAAATACACATTAAAATAAAACTAATTGTACCAATTTTGTAGCGGTTTTTTTTGTATAAGTATTTTAAACTTCTCGACTCTTCAAAGACTACAGCCTTCGTAGTCACGGGGCGAACTGAGATGCACATCATCCGGCGCAGTAAATGTTAAAATTACATACTTCATTTTATAATACTAAAAACTAAAAAGTAATTTTAAAGTTCAAAAGTAATATAGATATAAAAAATCGGCGACAAAATCCATAATATTAGTTTTATTTCAAAATATAGATCACTAAATGTTAGTCTAAATACAGTTACCTGTTTGAAACTCATCTTCTCAAATTGCAACAGCAACATAACCACTTTTGTATCCCAAAATAGTCATCAGAGATCTTTGTCAGAGATCTTCACTTTGTTCAAACTTAACATGCTTAATATCACTCTCTTTTCATCTACTTTCATCAACCTCTTCATGCATTACTGATTCAGTGTGCTTCTGACCTGACCTTCGTTTAGGATGTCACTGATTTGGCTGGCAAGTTTTGGTAATGTCAATTCTAAATGTCTTCCTTCCACACTTAACTTTAAATCTTGCATCAATTTTATACAGCCTTAACTTTCGTCTCCAGACAGCCTTGACTGGCGCCGGCCTGTCTGTGGTGGAGGGGTCGGGGGCAGGGGGAGGGTAGAGGAGGGGTAGGATCACAGTGTAGACTGTGGGTATTATCATCATTATCATCTTTAACCACAGAAAGACTGGCAGGCCTCTCTTAAGGATATATAGCTGTCATGACATTATATTTAAGGTGAATTAATTAATAAAATAAATAAAAAAAAATTATCTTTAACATCAGGTGTTGCAGAGTCCCATGTTCAGTCATGGTCTTATATCATCATTTCAGTCCAAATTTATCCATTGCTGCATATATCTCTTCTTTATCGTACCATAGCTCGTACATATCATATACATATCATATCATATCGTACCATAGCATAAATACCACTTTGGTCTATTTATCCACACAAGCCTCTTCTACTTCACTTTTCTATCTATTCTATATCAGCACATATACGTCCCACTGCAGGGCACAGGCCTACTCTACAATCGAGAGAATCGATTGAGAGTGGTTAGGCCATATAGTCCACCACGCTGGCCTAGTGCAGGTTGGCACTTTTACTTGTAACGCAATCTTATCCACACTTTTCCCTGTAGTTAATTGTAATTTCATCGAACAGGTTTCCTCTTGATCACTCTAGTCCACCATTCTGTAATAGCTTTAGCCCATCTACATTTTCAAGCCAAGCGTCCCACTTATTTCCAAGTTGAGCCAGCTATTCGTGGGTTTAGAAAACATGTATCATGATCAATGCTCACCCATATAGATGTATGCTCGGAATAACTTACTGAATTGAACTCTTTTAATGTAAAATTGCTGAGTTTGATATTATCTTTGTGATCATTAAGTTTACCAAATTTATTATAACATTTACTTAAAGACCTTATCTTGACTAATGTTTCAATTTCGTGTTTTGAGCATTTAATTTGAACGGTGTTTATAATTTTGTTCATCCTATTTTTCCTAATTTTATCCTATACCTGCTTATTTTATAATCTATACTTTTTACAGGATGTACATTGATCATTCTACGTATATAACATACTAATATTTATCCAAACATTTCTTCCAACAAATCACTATCAACTTTCTTTCCCTCTTTGTGCTCTACATTCAACACTTTCCTTTTCTTAGGTAGCGGGACATATGCACTCAGAATTTTCTTAGGACTTCTAGGATTATATGGATTAGGGAATCCGATAACAGTGGTGGGAGCCAGATAACTGACGAAGTACACCAGCTCACTACGGCTGCAATGTGTTGCAAAACACACATCAATTGTGTCTGCGATGCCGTCCCTCAAACTTCCCTGCTCAGTTTCAAAGTCTTTCCATTTGTAAGCCGATAAATGCAGGGACAAATAGTGAGGGTTATCTACATGATTGTATTTGCATTTTCTGACGCAGCGAATGCTGTAACATAGGTGTATTTTTGGATCCTGCTCTTTGTGGGACACTGCGGGATATACTTCTGGGAAATTGCTGAAAAAATTTAAAATATTTGTTCAGTGAAAGTATTACATGGTATAAATGATAATTCTAACATAACTAAATCAGTTTTCATAAGGTATGTAACATTTTCAACAAATGTCGGCTATTTTACTGCTAATATGATTAGAAAGACTGCCTTGGTGGCCTAGTTGTAGAATGCCTCGTTGGCGTAGTTTTACTACGGTACAATTACAAAGGTGAGGTCTCGGGTTCGAATCCCGCGTCGGGCAAAATGATATTATTCTATTCATTATCAGCTGGAGTTAGGAATTTGTGCCCAATATGGCGATAAGCTCGCCCCCGTCACATCGTGGGCCGTAACAAGGCGAATAGTGGATCTACGTATGTATATATTATAGCCACGCGACAAGTCCTTGAGTTGTCAAAAGTTATTAAAAATACTCACGAGTAAAGTTGCCAAATATCATCATCAACACACACTTTCAGGCCCAATCTCTTGTATATCTCCAGGAAACTGAATTCCGTTGTATAATTCGCCGATGTGTGTATAGCTATTCTGTTCTCATCGTCTTTCTTCAACCAGGAGTCAATCATATGTATCATTTCATCCACACTGTCTCTCCTCTTCGCGAACTCCATGTGTTCTAAGTCCATGAATGTTGTATCTACATACATAACGTCAATGTGGATTGGTTCACCGTGCTTGTGAAACTGTGCATACTTTGACAAGTCGTTTGAATTCATTCTAAAGTCTCCAGTGTATAGGATTGTCTTGTCGTTGGTCCGGAAGAGGAACATAACCGATCCGATGCAGTGGCCTGCTGGTATTAAAATCACTTCTATGTGTAAACCGTCATCGATTGTGACGGTCGTAGTGCCTGCAAAATAAATTAATGGTTAAATAAATATAAGTGACTGTTATTTTGGTTATTTTAACTGTTATAAGAATTTTCTAAAATATACAATGTAAAATTATAAGTTTGTTACATTCAAATCTGATTAAAGTATAGCAAATATGATCTCTTCTTTAGCACGATTTACTCCTAACTTGTCAAAGTGAATAAGTTTATATTATTAAATGGGGTATGTTGGGATAAAACTATAATACAAGGATATAAGAGGTAAGAATGTAAACTCCTACATTTTATAGTTTTAAAATTAACTTTTCAGTCTTACATACACCCAGACCCGAAACAAATACTTGTGGTTCACACAAACATTAGTCTCAGTGCGGGGATCGAACCCGCGGCCTTTCGTTTCACAGCCGGCGTCTAGCCAACTGCGCCACAGAGGCTGTCAAAAGAAAGAGGATGAATAGGGAAGCGAAAAGGTGTATCAACAACTACATAAACTCATTTCCATTCTAGAACTAACTATTTTTCTAAAATAGCGAGTTATCCGCGTTTTAAGTACCTTCTCTTATTTATTAATTTTATTTCACAATATGTGGAGAATGGTGTGGGCTGTATGTTTGTTAATTATTATTGTTTAGTACATATTCTCTTTCTTTTAATGTTTAAGCATACAACCCTTTTAAGGCCCTTATAAATAAAATAAAATAAACTCACCTAGTTTCAAAGGCTGTATGAAGTCGCAAATATCAGGATTGCATGCCGTAAATTCCACAATTTTCATGGACGATTGTGTCATGTAAATTTTCCCGCCACTTTGCTCAAGGTATCTCGGAAAATTCCTGTCATACAAGCCAACGGTATGGTCACTGTGACAATGGCTTAGAAAATAAGCCTTTTTCGTTTTATTTTCGAAGTTATCCACTGATATACTCGGAATATCGTGTATAAATCCGTTGAAAGAGCTCCGTGTCATGGTAAACACACGTGAATTAACAATGGTTTATACACAAATGCCGCTTTTAATGGATGTTTTAAGTGATTATAGGGTCCAAGAAACTCGGATAATTAAATAAGACACGAATAAAATGTTAATAACACTCTAAAAAGCTTTTATTTTTCATGCTATTGCAAAGACCTCAGATCACAGACTAACACAGACTAAGGAGCATGGGGGTGCCACTCTCTTGCATTCTATTCATAAGGTACTTGCCGCGCCATCTTGAATGCATAAGACACAAACCACGGGTCCAACCTGATGATCTTTTTGTTGAAGTATTACTAGATGTCGCGGCAAGTGCCAAAAAAAATTAAAAAACTAAAAGTATAAATAATAAACAAAACAAGCAGTCTTGCTTTTTAATAATTTTTATTTTCCTTATTAATATAAAAAATTCAAGTATATTTTATTTATTACTGTAACCATTTTATTACATACTTTACATTTTTTTATGTATGTACATACCCTCTTTACAATTTGTGTCAAAAATTGACACAAGTTTTTCGAAAACTTTCGTGTGCGTACTACTGCGATTCAATAGCTATAATTTTGCGACTTTGGCTTTTAACTGGACTTGTTTGATATCTTTTGCGTTTGACCTCGGCTTCCTATTACTGGATTTTCATACTTGCTTTCCGATTTGGATATTTCAAGAACAACAATGGCGCCTAGGAAGTGTTTCTGGAAGTGCTATTTTGAAATGGTGTTTACCTCTGAGGACGTTATAAGCCCTAACCACTTTGTTTGTACATAGATAATGCAAGAATTTTTCCTCCGTGGTATATCTTCTGCCTCGTGGTTTACTTTTGTACTTCATTTGGAGTTTGCTAAATACCCGGATGGGCTCGGGAATTTTTTCGATTTAATGTAAAAATTGTGCTGAATGTAATAATTTTCTTGCACTTTCTATTTGATTTTTGCATTTTAAAATCATGTTAAATATGGAGCATATATTATAGAATTGTCCTTAATTTCTATCAGAGGTGCATGTATATATTATTTACGCACACGAGGAAACCCGTAGATGACACATAACAAATATAATACTAACTAAGAATTATAGAAATTGCAGCATTAAACAATTTATATCTTGAAAACTCTTGAGCTATAATTGATTATGCTTAAACTAAATGTGAAAAGTCACCTAGTTTAACCTGAGAAACAAACATACAAAAAGACATAATATATACATGCACATATGAAATTTTGCCTATCTATTGAAACATCGACATAGACAAACATGCAAACATTGCGCAATTGTAACAAAATGATAAAGATAATAATAATGATAATGTCGGGTAAAAATAAAGATAATGTTATTGCAAACGTGCTGTTTTTTTAAATACGGCAAATTGGTGCCAGTTCTCTTCGTTTTAAAATGAAATTATTGGGATTTGGATACAAAACGATGAGCTCGTGCCCAATTGTCGTGACTCCCCTCCATTCTTTAGGTAATTAAAAGGCATGAGCAGCACCATCTGGCGGATTTTATTTAAAACAATATTTCCAGCGACATCTCGCCGTCAGCAAAGGTAATTTTTTTTTACCTCAATATTTTTGAAGAGTGGCATATCTATTTCCTATATAGTGTATTATCTATGCTAAGGAGTAACAGACTAATAAACAAGAAACTTGTCAAATGACAAATGACAACGGAATTCAGTGTTGCAAAATTTTCAATATTGTTAAAAAAAAATTATTAAAACTTTCGTTTCATTCAAAATAAGTGACATAATATCTTCGTCCTTAATCTTCGTCCTTGTTTTAAACATTTCCCCTTTTAATTGAATTATTAACATTTTATTTCCTTGATATTACTCTTTGTTTGCTACAAACAAACATATTTTGTCTGATTTTGTCATTGTATACGCCTCCTTCTAAGGACCCATGATTGGGTATTTGACTGTTGTGGCAATAAATTATAAAATGTGTTGCATATGATAGCTTTTTGGTAAACAATAATTATAGGTATTTTTATTTACATTTATCTAAATTATAAATATTTAAATTGTCTAAAATAAGTTTGCCATTTTTTATCTGTTGATTAAATGTAACAAAACACGACAAGCTGTCATTGTGCAGCGTGTGATGTCACGATTTCCAATTTTCATTCATCTCTGCCAATAAGATCATTCACCATTTATAAAGCGTGACGTAACTTTTTCAAAGTCACGTGACCTACCGTTTTAGTGACATATATGATGATAAAACTGAAAAATATGTTTATTCGTTATAAACAACTCTTTAAAAATAAATTAATAGTTTGAAGAGGTATAGAGTGATTATATCTAGACTTTAAAACACTTTTCAGAAATTAGTCAAATAGCCAATTGCAAAGGTGATCCATAAAACCCACATAAAACCCAATAGTCTTTCTAACCCCGCACTAAGATTGAGTCTAATGTCGTGGGTATCAAAACCTACGAAGACTTTTCGGTCCCACAAACACCTAGACCCGAAAAATATACGTGTGGATCACGCAAATATTTGCCTCGGTGCGGGGATTGAACGCGTGGCCTCTCGTTTTAACGCTGGCGTCTAACCAACTATGTCACAAGTTTGTAGTGGCCTTTTGGTGACGGCTGCCGCCTGCCGACACAGAAATATGTCTGCCGAGACAATGCAACAGTCGTGGTTTCAAATCTCAGAAATAACTAGACATCAGTTTGTAGATATAATTGTTGGTAATATGGTATTTTACTATGGTCTACTTTTTGTATTATTTTGCGTACAAACACAAATACCATTAAAATAAAACATTTCTGTCAAAACAGTATTACAGGAGCTTGTAATATGAGGCAATTATTAGTATTTTAAATAAAAGAGTGGGAGCGTAGTGGGGACATCTCTCCGTCTCTTTCACACCCGTACACTGCTATGCATATCAGGACTAGTGACGTCACTAGTTTAGTTTTGCATCCCTTTTCTTTTACTCCCACTAGAAGTTTTAAAACGTTTCTAACTTGTTTAATTGTGAAAGGATTTAAAAATTCTTTGTTTGCTAGATTTTGGATATGGATAGCTTGTGATAAATACAAAAAAAAAATTGAGGAAAATAACCAATTAACAATCGCATGCACTCTGTAGGCTAATAAAAAATTCTACTGTACCGACAAACGAGCAAACAGGTCACCTGATGGTAAGTGATGCACATGAACATCCACATCGGGTGGGGAGTGGGAAGAAAAAATAATAATAATAAGAGAAGAAGAAGACGAAACGAGACCGCAAGTGTTAACAATTATCAATTTATTATTATTACGACACAAATAGTGGCTGTATGTGTTTTAATTTAATGTTAAAATATTATTTATAATTATTAATTAATGTCATGCTATGTAATGGGCGAGATTGCATAAAACCATAATACTAAAATCTTTGCGTAGAACCTCAATATTAAAAAGCTACATGTCAAAATTACCGCCATTGTGACACGCGCTTCGCGCCAAAAACAGATCCGAACGCCTGTGAGAACACGCTCATTGTTTTGTATTTAGATGTACTGTAATGTTTACCAAGTATAACAAATATTGTAATTTAAAGATATACTGGCGTTTGATTACTGGAACCTAACACACGGCTGTCGCTTCACATTGATCTTCAGTGAGACAGTGGTACCGCCCCGGACGAGATGGTATGTTAAGTCCGCCAACCTGTACAAGGCCACCGTGGTGAACTATGACTTAAGCCTTCTTCATTGTACAAAAGGTATCAATGGTGAATAGAGACCTACTCTTATATGTGAGAGGCCTGGGTAGGTACCACTGCAATGTCGAGTATTTCTCTCGCCAAATGGCAACAAATGCACTGTTGTGTTCCGGTTTGAAGGACATTGTAGCCAGAGTATTGGACATAATGAGACAACATTTTATGTCCCAGGATGGCGAGCGCCAATGCCAAGCATTGTTTTGTAATTCATGAGCGGACGTATCGCTTACCATCAGGCGAATGTTGTGCTCGTCTCGCCATTCACAACAAAAAAAGTCACGTAAGGATGAAATTGAAATAAAATGCATCATTGGTTTTTTATAATTAATTTATTTATCAATATAATAATATGTATGTATATAATATATAAGTTAGAGCCGGCCCCGCGCTTCCTGACGTACCTCCACAGAGCTAAGTGTTACCGACTTATACCATACATACATTATCTAAGCATTCTCTTTATACAACCACGCCTGTCCCTCGCGGCCGCCCTGTATCGGCGACACTAACTAATTACTTAAGCTACTTACAACAATACATTTTTTTGTGTTTTCGTTTATACATAATAGCGCGATTCGAGTTGCGCGATGACCACGCGCGCCGGCAGATGGCGCTGTACAGGATTGTCTCTAGCTGCAGCGGTATTAATCAGAAACAGTAAAGCACCACCGATTTATATTTACACGGGCATCGCGCGGTCATCACGCAGGCCGATTGTGTCGGCCGTGTCGCGCGGACATCAGCCATTCATTTGTAACAAACAAAACTTCCATTATAAAACATTCAAATCACAAATGAACCACAACTGCTATATACATTCCGTCATTACTCATTAGTCAATATTGTATCAATTATAATACATTATACATGTCCACGAGCGGCATTGTCCGCGCAACACGCACCGCGCACGAACTAAATATAGGGGAAAAAACATTAAAACTCACTCTTACTTACTAAACTAATACATACGAGTACACACAGCTCCACCGACGCGCTGTAGCAATACAGCGGGAATGAAAGCCATCGCCACCATTCCCGAACACCAACGGAAATAAACATTGAGCAAGACACGAGCACGCGCGCCGATACACTGCGCTAGAGCGAGACGGCACGTACCCGCCCCGCGCGAGCGACAGAGATAGATACACTGCGCTATATTGCATCGCGCCAGAGCGAGACGGAACGTACCCGCCGCACGCGAGCGACAGAGATAGATACACTGCGCTGTATTGCATCGCGCCAGAACGAGACGGTGCATACGCGTCGCACGCGAGCGACAGGGATAGATGCACTGCGCTGTATTGCATCGCGCCAGAGCGAGACGGTGCATACGCGCCGCACGCGAGCGACAGAGATAGATACACTGCGCTGTATTGCATCGCGCCAGAACGAGACGGTGCATACGCGCCGCACGCGAGCGACAGGGATAGATGCACTGCGCTGTATTGCATCGCGCCAGAGCGAGACGGCATACACACGCCGCGCACGAGCGACAGAGATAGATGCACTGCGCCATATTGCACCGCGCCAGAACGAGACGGTGCATACGCGCCGCATGCGAGCGACAGGGATAGATGCACTGCTCTATATTGTGCCGCGCCAGAACGAGACGGTACATACGCGCCGCGCGCGAGCGACAGAGACAGATATATCTCAACGAGTATACCTTTAGCACCTGATGACAATTGCAGTTCTCTCGCCGGTCGACACAATCATGTACGAGACGATATACATGTGCCTATGTCAACTATATGTCATTTATTATTATACGGGTGGCGAAATTTGGAACTACAAATAAAATTTATAAAATATCTATTTAACGCAATGCTTGAGATGTGTTTTCATAATATAAGTAACAGGCATTTACACTCGTCATCTAATAGTATTAACATGTCAAATGTAATTAAATGTTAAGAGTGGAAAACTATTCTTATTATTTTGACAACAGCGCTTTCGGCGACACACATTCTTCTGCAGTTTATTCGTTTCATTACATAACCCATGTGTAATTGTTATACCGGGTATAGTTATAAGGAATTGTAAACCACGATAATTCATCTGACAATTGATAAATAACTGAGAAAAATTTGATATATTTTCTGTCTCGTAACTTGTGGATACTTTATGTTCGACCTATCTTATTTCATTGTCAACGACCTTTGCGTTTTATTAGCAGTCTTGCCAATGACTAAATAATTTAATATTTAATAAAAATCATACTAGTTAACAACCTTTCAAGTCCTTATAATTTTACATAACTAATATAAATTGATGCTTTATTTTAGCAATTTCAATATTGACGGATATTTCGTCTTTTTAAGAGCCCAATAATTACATGTTACCAGTCACACAAATACTTAGTTTTAAACGAAATAATAAATGTATAATCCGTTAAATAAGGCCCAGAAAGTGTATTATACAGGGATAGTCAGAAAGGGTATGTAAAGCTAAAAGGGGGATGTTACACTCACAACTTTTACTATAGTAGAGGCTCGTGTCCTGCAGTGGGACGTATGTGGGCTGATAGTAGTCATGAACACAACTTGGATATTCTCAAAATAGGGGGAGAGGGGGGGAAAAGGGTCGGGAATTGTATCTCCGGGAATCTCATTCACGACAGTGAAGCCGCGGCATAACTTCCATTTATTATATTATTTATAGTCTTTAGATATACGAGTGTATCGGGGCGCGGTGGACTCGCGACAGAGCGTGATGACGTCACCATAACGTCACGCTAACTACCCACATACGAACAAAAATACACGACGATAACCAGGCGAAGGTTATTAGACGATACGGCCTGTTTATCGCTTAACAAATTAAAATTATCGCAGGCACTACGGCAGTGGTTGGATTTTATTGCTTTCAATTGACGTCAGTACATACTCCTCCCCCGCGTTTACTGCGAAATGCCGCGGCAGAGCGAGGGGAGATGGTCTGCGTGCGAGTGACAGGGACGGCGATACCGCAGTTAAAAGCGTTCGCGTCCGTTTGTATACACGCACTTTGCGTCATTACAATATTAATAAGCTTATAACGACACTATACACTTTTTAGCTTGTATATTTTGGACCTTATTCGTACAGATTTAAAACCTATATTAGTTATAGAATATTTTGTCTTTTTCGCTCAAAATGAATCCTAAAGTCGTTCGAGAGGGACAAAACATTCTTAACTATAGGTTTTAAATCTGTCTATGAATAAAGCTTTGTATTTAGACTAATATATTTGCAAGATTAAGTTACACATTGGCTGTGAAACGAGAGGCCGCGGGTTCTACAGTGTATTTTTGAGTGTATAGCGTCTTATAGCTATTACGTATCTCAGTCCGGCCGCGGCGTCTGACACCGCGAGAGCGAAAAGGACGACACGTTTAGAACCTATCAAAATATTATTGTCTTTCGTCCTAGTGTCTTGGCCAGCCAATGTAGTCTGTCCCTCTCGCTCTCGCACGAGCCGCGTCAGAGCAGAGGCGACGGAGAATCACGTCACAACAGCTACATCGAGGCGCCGTACTGTGCGCACACGAGTGAGACGGCACATAGCATTCGCGTGCGAGTGACAAGGACAGCGATAGTCGTGCACTTTAGTACAGCGTCTCAGTTGCTGTGGAAACTTCTAGTATTCGATCGGCTGCACATATGCTACACTCGCAGCCGTGCAAGCCAAGCCAAGCCTAAATAATAACGTTCGGAAAATTAACAAAAAAAAAATCATACAAATTAAAAAACACAAAAAAATAAAAAGTAAAAAAGCATTGTTACACTATACGTTTAGGAACTTAGCGAGCGAATAAATGTACCGTAATGTGGAGCGAGGGAGATGCCGACTGCGCGCGAGTGACACACACCTTATATAAAATGCATTAACAGCTAACAGTTTAAGTAGCACACTTCACTTGTAGTCCGTGCGTGTAGTGTTTGTAGTGTTTGTAGTAGCAGGTGTAGTGCGGCCGCGGTTCACTGCGCGGGTTCCGCGCGCTCTGTCTTCTGCGCCGCTGTGGACAAATATACAATTACACATTGATTTATTTAAATGATATATTTTTTAATATTTTTTCTTACTATAAAATTATTATAAGTAAAAAATAAGAACACTATCGAAAGCCAAGTAAATTGATTAAAAATATATTGTATTTAAGTTTTGTAAATAGAGGTTAACTGTTATTTATTGACTTGTGATAAGAGCTATTTAATTGCTTAAAAACTACAAAAAGATACAAAAAACGTTTGCGTAATCTGAGCATGCATATACATGTACGTGTTAGTGCGTGTTCGTGTACGTCTACGTATACGTACGTGTGCGTGTACACGTATGTGTGTATGTGTGTGTGTGTAAATGTACGTGCGTGTGCGTGTACACGTGCGTGTGTGTGCGTGTACATGTACGTGCGTGTGCGTGTACGTGCGTGTGCGTGTGTATGTGTGTAAATATACATGCGTGTACGTGTACACGTGCGTATGTGTGCGTGTATACGTAGGTACGTGTGTACATGTGCGTGTGCGTGTACTGACCGCGCGCGTGGTGCGTGTTGGGGCGCGCGTCGGCGACGACGCTCTGCGCGCCGCAGGAGCCGGCGCGGCCGCGGTTGCTGCTGGGCGCCGCGCCCGCGCTGCCCACGCTGCCCACCACGCCGCCGCCGCCGCGACTGCAAACACACCAGCATTTACCATCATTAACCATATCATATCTCATTTCTTATTTGTTTTTAACTCCTATTTTCTTTCTGATTAATTTCAGGCAGAGATTCTCCTGGTAGGACACTCACGTTTCGCCTTTCCACGATGTTTGGAGCTTATCGCCTTATCAGGCACAAAATGACTCCGGGCGGATAATAAAAATCCAATATCACTTAACCCAATCCGGGATTCGAACCCAAGACCTCAGCTTTGTAATCACACCGTAGTACAACTACACCACCGAGGCGGGTAGTGTAGTTAAATAAATATTAAATAAATACACCCAACAGTCACATACATAGTCCTGACCCCACACTAAGATCAAGTCTTGTGTCGTATCAGAAACTAAGACTTTTCGGTCTCGCAAACAAACCGAAACAAATACCCGTGAACACAAATATCTGTCCCGGCGCGGGGCTCGAACCCGCGGCCGTGGCGGTGTGTGTGTACGCACGTGTAGTTGTGGCGCTGCGCGTGCGTGCGCTCGCTCTCGGACACGGAGCGGTGGCGCTCGTAGCGGCGCGCGTGCGGCCGCCCCGGCGCCGCGCCGCCGCACGTCGACAGCAACTCGTTCAGTGCCGGCTGCGGGGGACATGCACATTATACGGTTTATTTATTTAAACATTTATTGTACACAATTAAGAACAAAAATACACAATACAGAAATAATAACAAAACAAAGTACAAATGGCGGTCTTATCGAATAAAAAGAAGGAGAGGGGGCAGTGTAAAAAATAAAAAAATTAAGCTAATAATAATCATTGAACATATCGCACGCTTAATAATAGACTGACGTACGGTTGACGGTTATATTGTATTGTAGAACATGGCCTGATATATATGCTTTATGATGAAGAAAACTTGATTTAAATCGGTTGTGTAGTTTTTGAGATAATAAGGTACAAACAAACATTTATCGGCTGGCATTTTACCTTTACTTTTAGGCCTTTACTTTAAAAAAAACAAAAAAACGCGTTAAAGCTACAAATAATTAACAACCAAAAAAAAATGTTTACATTTTGTTTGCTTGTCGAATCCCATTTGTTTTTTATACAACCAGATGAGAGAGAGAGTGAGTTAGAGGGAAGAAAAGAGTAATACACACACCTCCAGCACGCGGAAGTCTTCAATACTCTGGAACTTGGCGACATATCCGTGCAGTTTAGGATCCACCTGCAAAGCGCTCGCGTGCTTGTAGTACTTGAGGAACGCCCAGAACTTCTCCAGCCCGTATAATTGACCTGGAGACAAAGAAATCTCTTAGTCTCACAGAAAACTGATATACATAAACATCACGCCTTTTTTCCCAGGGTTAGGCAGAGGTGCAACCAGGACACCTTATGTGTTCCATCCCACGATGTGCACAAACTTATTATTATTTATTTATTTATTTTATTGTTTTTGTACACTAAATAAATCTTAATAACTAAACGAATATTGAATATTAAAGTACAAATGGCGGTCGTATCGCTCGAGGCAATCTCTTACCGACTACCATGATAACTTATTGCGGTTTTGGGCACAAATGAAAGACTGGGCTAATAATGAACAGAAAAATCCAATATCACGTTGCCCGACCCGGGATTCGAACCCGAGCTCAGCTGTGTAATCGTAACGTTGTACAACTACGCCACCGAGGCAGTCATCAGAAATTTGACATCATCGAAATAGTTGTTGGTGGTAGGTATTTCAATTCGCCCGGGGAGTGACCGTACACAGCGGGTAAGGCGTCATCGTGAGCCACGTGTTTCATTCCGGGTTCACCTTGTATATAGACTTATACAAAACACAAAAAAAAAAGGATTTTTCGATCCTGTCTTATATTAAACGTAAATTACTGCGTAGACGACACAATCCCTAAAAAAAAAAAAAAAAAGGACGCAAAAGCGCTACCATATTATATTTTGGGTGACAACATAAAAAAACAAACAAAAAAGGTACCTTTTTCATAATCGGCGATGGTCTCCTGCTGGAAGTGCTGGTACAGTTCCGGGCGGAACTTGCGCTCGAGCCCGTACGAGTAGAACCGGAACAGACACTCCAGGCCGTAGCGGAAGCCCTCTGCCGCGTCCTCGTTAGCTAGTGTCCTGAGAAAAAAACAAATAGGATATGTCACAAGAAATCATAAAGTATTTAAAATAAAATAAATTAAGGTTAAAAATATTTATTTATTTAATAATTTTTTCACTACAGAGAGATATACAATACAAATAATAGTACCAGTGGCGGCCTTATCACACTAGGTAATTTCTTACAGGCAACCATGGGATGGATATATAAATAGGAAAAAGAAAGGGCAGTCTAAAGCGTAAAATAAATAATAAAATAGTATTTAAACTAAAAAAGAGTGAACAAATAAAAATAATAATAAAAAATGCAGGTTCAAAAAGGGTATATAAAACCAAAAGCGGGATGCTAAACTCATCACAATAATATTTTTTTTTAACTAAAAGGCCAACACTGAAATCTTGAAAAAAAAGCAGCTTATCAATTCAAATTTCTTTTGGCTTTAAATCTGTATGTAACATCTGATTTCAGAGTTAGTTAGTTAAAGTTGTTCATTGCGATGAGTATAGCATCTCCCTTTTCGCTTTATATACCTTTTCTGACAACTATACATAGTATATAATGTACTCACCTGAATTCATTATACATGGCCCTGTTAAAGTGGTCCCTGAGGAAGAAAGACCAGAATCGGAACAATGTGTTCATTTCTTGTGACTGGCCAATGCCAAGCTTCTTCCGTTCTGCAAACATTACATCAAAATTGGTTCAGCAGTTTTAAAAAAAACTCCATTAATAAGAGCGTGGTGGCCTGTTGGTAACGGATCAGACGCGGTGCCAACATGTTCGCTCACAGGTTCAAATCCTAGGGCACACCTTTGGAGTTTTCGGGAGTTATGTGTGTATTGATAGTCAATCACCACGCACTATAACGATGTAGGAAAACATCGTGATCCTACATACCATAGCGACACAAATCGCGATGGTATGCATATTATAGGATTGGTTTGCAAGAAATACTTTCTAAGTATCTGTATATAAAAATAAAAAAAATACACAGAACAGTCACATACATAGTCCTGACCCCACACTAAGATCGAGTCTTGTGTCGTATCAAAAACTACGAGAGACTTTCAGTCTCACAAATACCCAGACTTCGGGTACAAATACGAATACCTGAGGTTCACACAAGTATTTGTCTCGGTGCGGGGATCGAACCCACGGCCTCTCGTTTCACAGGCAGCGTCTAACCAAATGCGCCATGGAGGCTGTCAACATTTGTCTAACATCTTGTCTCAGGATGGCGAGCACAGTCGAATGCCAAGTATTGCTTTGTAATTCATGGTGTTTGGTTTTACTACTGTCCATGAGCGGTCGTATCGCTTACCATCAGGCGATGCTGTTCGTCTCGCCATTAATCGATAAAAAAAAATGTTTTCACAATGTGTCTCACCTTTAAGGCACCTGGAGTGGTACTTATGATAAGCCTGCTGCGTGAAGTGGTTCTCTCGGAGCAGACCGTGGCTAGGGTGGTGGAAGGTGGGCAGAGACTGCGGCACCGACCCACACGACGATCCCAGGGTGGGAGACGTGCCCAGGGAAGATCTGCAGACAACATTATCATGTTAGTTCGACTTTCTAACAAAATAAGGGAAGTCAGATGTATGAATAATAAAAACACTGTTTTTTTATTGTAGTTGTGTGTATATTTATTTGCTCCAAAATGCATTTTACATTTATTTAATAGCGCTTCTGAGTAAAGCGTAGTTAAATATGTAGTTTTGCGTAGTTAAGTATGTAGTGTAGTCTGTTGTAGTGTAGTCAAGTGTGTAGTGTAGTCTGTTGTAGTGTAGTCAAGTGTGTAGTGAAGTCAGGTGTGTAGTGTAGTCAGGTGTGTAGTGTAGTGTAGTGTAGTGGCTACATACCCGGTGCTGTGCGTGCGCGGCCGGTGTTCGCGCACGTCCATGATCCAACCAATGTGGTGCTCTACGGGCGGGTTCAGACTGTGCCGGGTCTTGTGCTTCCTGCTGCTTCTGTTAATACAAAACATACAATGAGGGAAATGAGAAATATGAAGTCCGCCGAGCTGTAAAAAAATGTTTTGACAGCTCGCCTTCCGCGGTTACTTCACTTCACGAACGACTCCGTGAGCGGGCGCATCACACGTGTAACGTAGAAATTACACCGGAAATCAATGACAATCAGAAATTTTAAATTATTTTAATTAAAACTTAATTATTTAACTATCGGTCGTTTCACTTCTGAAAATACATTATATTAGCTTTTTATCTATTTATACTCTTTATTGTACATATCAAGTTACATAGGAATGTGATAACAATAAAAATTAAAATAGTACAATCGGCCACCATATCACAATATCGTATTGAGCGATTTCTTCCTGGGCAACCTTTGAAAAAACAAGAATTGTTAAATTGAAAATTTGGACTTGACGTGCAACAAGAGTACATTAGCAAAAACTTTTTACATAGAAATAAGATAAAGCAAATTACTGGTGTTAGGTCTCTTATATGTGAGAGGCCGCCTGGGTAAGTACCACCGCAATGTCTATTTCTCCCGCCAAACACCAGTGTAAAAGCACATAATGTAGTTTAACATCTTATGTCTCAGGATGGCGAGCGCAGTAGAATGCCACGCATTGCTTTGTAATTCAAGATGTTTGGTTTTGCTACTGTCCATGAGCGGTCGTATCGCTTGCCATCAGGCGAATGGCATGCTCGTCTCGCCATTCATTGCAATAAAATGGACTGGATTATTATGAAGCTATCATGAGAAGGCCTGCATACCATAGCGATTTAGTGAGAATTTATATGGTATGAAAAGTCCGCCAACCCGCACTAGGCCAGCGTGGTGGATTATATGGCCTAACCACTCTCAACCGTACCCACGATTGAGTAGGCCCGTGCAGTGGGACGTTTATGGGCTGATATAATACTGACATGACATCTGTAGCGTGTGGGTCCTTGCTGGCCGCGTAGAACCGCGCCGTGCGCCGCGGCCGCTTCATTTTGCCGGCCTGCTGCTCAGCAGCCTCGTGCACCTACAAAGATACATAATAAATTATATACAATACAATGCGGTTAGATGATGTATGTGCAAGATGTGTCAGGATTTTAATTTGGAAGTATCGTCTTTGCCTACCCTTTGGGATGAAGGCGTGAGTGTAAATATAACGCGTAATTTTAATTGTTTTATATAGAAGATTGGGTAATTTATACTGACTAATATAAAATGAAATATGTGGATGATTGACAATGTGATAGGATTAATGTTACTTATAAATTAGAGAGGACGTTAATTGTTCAAAGATGAAATGAATGAGTAATTAAGGAAGTGAATGAATGAATGAATGAGATTTGTTACAGTGTTTTAATGACTGATTAACTGACTGAATAAGTATCAATGATGTCGAGTAAGTGACCAACTGTTTGTATGATCGACTGACTGATTGGAGTGAATGGTTACCCAATGCGATGGTATACATGTGACTGACTGTTTCATTTACTTGTCTAATTGACAGAGTGAATCATTGAATGTATGAATGAAAGAATTGGTTAGTCACCGTGTGAAGCGACTGTATGACTATCAACTATTGATTGTCTGTTTCATTGGCTTGATTGATTGACCCAGTGAAGTTTGACCGACTGGCTGTCTCACTAAATGATTGACTGAGTGAGTGAGTGAGTGAGTGAGAGAGTGAGTGAGTGAGAGAGTGAGTGAGTGAGAGAGTGAGTGAGTGAGAGAGTGAGTGAGTGAGTGAGTGGTTACCCGGTGCGGTGGCGGCGGCGGCGGGTCGGGCGGGTTGCGGTGGCGCTCGGTGGGCACGGCCTGTTCGAACTGCTCGCGAGAGATCAGCGACACTGTGCGGTACGACGCGCCGCCACTCGCCTGACAAGCATAAAAACAAATTAATATAGAAAAATACACCCAACAGTCACATCACACATGCCAATCCGAACTAGGCCAGCGTGGTGGAGTGTACTAACCCCTCTCAATCGTACTCTCGATTGTAGAGGCCCGTGCCCTGCAGTGGGACGTATATGGGCTGATAGAGGTAACAGTCACATACATAGTCCTGACCGCACACTAAGTTTGGTATGTCACGCAAGGATTTTTCTCGGTGCTAGAATCATAGAAGCCTCACGTTTCATAGTCGGCGTTTAACCAACCAGCCAGAGGCTGTCAGTACAGCCTTTGTAATAATCTTATGTACATATATTTCTTTTTTAGAGTATATGGAGGGAGCGCTGTCATACATTACCGTCTTCAAAAACGTAGTTATTTTTTTGTTCGTAATGTTGGGAGCACTGAAAATGAAGCTAATTTTATTTAACAACAAATTGCTAATACCCTTTGGTAACCGAAAGTAAATGTACTTATTATCCATTTAAAAAGAGTTTCAGTGGAATTCAATGGCCCTAAACTATTTTCTTAAATTTTTCTTTTTCAAATACCTAATACATTCCACAACCCGTCAGCCAAAAGGAAGGCAGAAAAAGGTGGCCTTGCACCACCGTTTTATCTACATTTTTGAGGTACCAGCGCCTCTATATTATAAGAATATCTAAGATTTCTTCAGTAAATGTATTTACAAAGTATTTACTTACCGAAGTATAATCCGTATCATTCCATAAGTCCTCTTCGTACCGTCTCAGTCCATCTGTGATCACCTGTAGACAACATTAAAATGTTTATGTTTTTATAAACCTTGAAAATTTACTTTGAAATAATTGTAAATCAGTATAATCGGCTACTGAGCTAAACTTATTATTAATATATTCGTTTCTTTTTAACGGATCTATTCATAGACAGTATTAAAACGGATTTTTGTTATTAAATGTTTTGTCTTCTTCGCTCAAACTGGTAGAAAGGAACCTAGAAAGGGAGAAAACATTCGATAACTAAAATGTGTTTTAAAACTGTCTTTGTATAAGTCCGTAAATGTTTATTGGAAATCAAAGCCTTTAACATCAATATAATATATAATTTATATCATTTTACATAGAACAGATATTGTAATTGAGTATATATTTTCCTAATGATTAAAAAAGTCACCCTATATATTGCAGTTTAAATCCATACATTTTTGTATGTGTAACTTGGTATTGTGTGATTTATAATATTATGTGTAGCACGTTGTAATATATTATATAATGTCTAATATGCGATAAGTAGTGTGTTTGTGTAAGTAAGGTGTGTGTAAAGAATTTCTACGGTATGTAAGTCCGCCAACCCGCACTAGGCCAGCGTGGTGGACTATATGGCCTAACCACTCTCAATCGATTATCTCGATTGTAGAATAGGCCCGTGCCCTGCAGTGGGACGTATATGGGCTGATATAGATAGATAGATAGTATGTTTATGTGACATGTGTTCTACAAGATATATACCATGATGTGTAGTGGATAGTGCGGCGTAAACCACGATATGTAGTATTTGGTGTCATACATATAATGATGTGCGGTGTGTAGTTTTTTTATAGCCTTCGCAGGCTGGCGAGCATGCGCCACGCCTGATGGTAAGTAGTCACCGCCGCTCACGGACTACAGTGCCAAGAGTCTAGACCAACGAAGTCGATACTTACGACTGCCTGCCACGTGTTTAATATCATGCTGTGTAGTGTACAGTGTGAAATTTTATGATGTGTAGTGTACAGTGTGACTTATTATGATGTATAGTGTACAGTATGATATATAACATGATGTGTAGTGTACATTGCTATTATTATGTGTAGTCTGTTTTGTGTATATCATGGTGTATAGTGTTTTGTGTATCATTAAATCAAGATGTGTAGTTTATAGTGTGACATATATCATGATGTGTAGTGACCACAGTATAGTGTGATATATATCATGATGTGTAGTACACAGTGTGTGTGTGTGTGTGTGTGTGACATGTATGGTGATGTGTACCTGCTCCAGGTCCTGCGTGATCTTGGTGCGCGTGGTCCAGTCTCCCTGGCGGTCGTGTCCGTCGTGCTTGAGCGCGCGCGCGCTGGTCTGCGTGACGATGAGCAGGCGGCCCACGTCGCCGTCCGTGAACTCCGCGTCCGACTCCTCGTCCGACCTGGTGGAGATTCACATCATCATATTTAAAAATGACGTAATCAACATCATTGACACGATAAATGAGAAATTAACTCAGTTACTAAGTTACTGGTGGTAGGTCTCTTATATGTGAGAGGCCGCGTGGGTAGGTACCAACGCACTGTTGTGTTCCGGTTTGAAGGACATTGTAGCCAGAGTAACCACTGGACATAATGAGACTTAACATCTTATGTCTTAGGATGGCGAGCGCAGTGGAATGCTTTGTAATTCATGGTGTTGTTTGGTTTGCTATAACTGTCCATGAGCGGTCGTATCGCTTACCATCAGGCGAATGGCATGCTCGTCTCGCCATTCATCGCAATAAAACAGTATAGTATATACCTATACATGGTATATCAAGACCGCGACCGAAAACGAAGCCAGGTAGTAGTATTAGTGACTTCAGACACAATGAAAGTAAACATTTCGGTAAAAATATCGACATCTTTTTTTGTAATTTTTTCTTATTGTCGTATTTGGGTGATAAATACATAATTCTCCTAAAATAAAGATGTAGACCTCTTTATTTTTAAACACTCAATAGTGCGTAAGGGTTTTAATTAGTGTTTTCGCTAAAACTAGGTATTAACCACCCAAACACGATGATTTTTTAAAAATTCAAAAAAAATATCTGTCACTTGTTGGGCGAAATTTTTATTTGCATCGTGTCTGTAACCACTAAAACTACCACCTGGCTTCGTTTTCGGTCGCAGTCTTGATATACCCGGTATAAACTATACTAGACTCACCACGCATCGGTGAAAGTATTGTGCCTGGGGGGCGGCAGGTCGAGTTCCTCATCCAACTGGAAGTGCAGCTCCTCGCGGGGCTCGTCGTCGTGCGCGGGCGCGGGCGCGGCGGGGGCGGGGGCGGCGGGGGCGGCGGGGGCGGCGGGCGCGGGGGCGGAGCGCTCGCGCGAGCCCGCCTTGTTGCGGCGCTTCACCTGGAAGAGAAATGCGTCAAAATCGCTCCAGAGGTTTCTCATCTATACATATAATAAATTTGTAACCGATCGACGTCTGTACATGGAAGATAAAGGAAAAAAACTGATATGGAGGGTCTGTATTAACGTAATAGAACTTAAAACAATGATTTTTAGATTTTTTGTCTGTTTATCTGTGCGGTTGTGCGCGATGAACTCAGATCCGGCTTAACGGATTTCGGTGAAATTAGATATGGAGGTAGCTGACACCCTGGATTAACACTTAGGCTACTTTTATCCCGAAAAATTTAGTGCTCCCGCGGGATGGGGAAGGAGTTCCGATAAAATGGTTACTTTTGTATATTCAAAAGGATGGAATGGAACTGGATGACATGCCATGAGTGAGGACAATACGGGCCTGGCGGGATAAAACGAACGGGACGAGATGGGATGGGAAATTCAAAATAAAGTTAATTTCAAATAAAATTAATCACGCAGACGACGTTTGCGGGCAGAAGCTATGTGGAAATAAAACTTTTTTTAACGGATTTTATCTCAGACTCTCAGTCCGTCCTGTGACCACGAAAGCTGGAAAGTAATCGAAACGTCGCGTCGGGAAGTTCAAAAATGTAATAAGTAAACCAAATTCGTAAAAAGTAATATTTCAATGAAATCTAAGAAATCATTGTCTCATGTTTATAATATAGGGCACGGGCCTCGTCCAAAATTCCAGAAACCGATCGAAAGGTCAGGCCGTAGTCCACAACGCTGGCCTAGTGCGGGTCGGCAGACTTCACATACCACAGAAGTTCTTCATAATCCTTGTGATCTTTGTGAAGAAACTTGCATGTGTCTTTACGAAGTTTTCCTTGTGAAGATTGGACTATCAGGTCGTTACCTACCAGTCGTGTGTATAAAAATTAAAGTGCCCATTCATGGTATCGGTAAAAAATATCGTTGACCCCGATACTGCTTTAAATTCATTATAGCATTTTTGGTTTGTCTTTAAAATTTTCCTCTTTTATCCCGGGCGACAGATTTTTATAAAATAAAGTAATTATCATCACATTTTACGATACGTCAGCCATTACTACAAACGAGGCTACCAGAGTGACTGGACTTCAAGTTCATTTCAAGAACTCCGGGCCTGGGTCGCAATTATGTTTATTTTTATTGAAAATATATATATACAGGGTATATCAAGACCGTGACCGAAAACGAAGCCAGGTGGTAGTTTTAGCGGCTACAGACACAATGCAACTAAACATTTTGCAAAATATGCGACGGATTTTTTTTTTAAATTTTTAAATATCATCGTTTTTGAGGGGTAAATACCTAGTTTTTGCAAAAATAGTAATTTGGACCCTTACGTACCATTGCGTGTTTAAAGATTAAGCGATGTACGTCATTATTTTAGAAAAACTATGTTTAATCACTCAAATACGACGATATGTAAAAAATAACAAAAAATAATTGACGATTTTTTTTGTAAAATTTTTTCTTGCATTGTGTTTGATATCACTAATACTACCTCCTGGCTTCGTTTTCGGTCGCGGTCTTGATATACCCTGTATATCCCTATACAAAAAAGTAGGTTTCATCGAGGGACAAAAACCTTCGCACCGATATCAAGTTTCATAGTAATATATTCTCGTTTACCTCAGTCCAAGCGGCAGTGTTCTGTTCTGAGGGACTCAGCGCTCCCGAGCCGGGAGTCCCGTCGTAATGGTCCATTTTATCGCTGTTCGGTTCATCTGAAAATAAAGATATTCAATAATAAATACACCCAACAGTCACACACACCCTGACCCCACACTATCATCGAAAATCGTGTCGTGTATTTGAAACTAATAAAGACTTTCCGCCTCACAAACACCCGAATCAAATACCTGTGGATCACACAAATATTTATCTCGGTGCGGGGATCGAACACGCGGCGTCTCGTTTTAAAATCGGCGTGTAACCAACTGCGTCACATTCCAACTAATCACGCCACGTCGACGTCACGTCGTCGTCCCGTCCCGCCAGACGCAAAAATTAATAATGAATTGAAAGAATATTATGAAATAACAGTAGGAAAGTAGATACAATAATATTACCTCTTCTAGTAGACTGTGGGACGAACTCAGGCACGTCAGGGTTGAGGGGGTCGTGTACCCCCGTGGGGCCTCCCGCCACGCCTGCTACCACACCGCGCTGCGTGCGGAACATCCTGTGTAACAAACAAACAATAAACCACATACTCCCTGTATAACACAAGTATATTGAGACAACACGCTGTATAACAATTAACTCAATAAACCACAAACACCTGTCTATTAAAACACTAAATTCATCATCTTACTCCTATTATATTCGGATTATAAATAAATTATGTACGGACCTGGGTAGCGGCGGTGGGGGCACCGCCCTCAGTAAGCTCGAAACGGGGGCTACTAGTGGACCCCCCATTGTAGCGAGGGGAAATATGCCCACCATCTGCTTCTTGCGCCTGTCGACAAACACAACACTAATAAATATAAGATATTTTTATTCTGGCACGGCATGAGACGGTCCCATGCCATCCGATAAAATTGCCAGCCTGTGTGTGCGTGGTGGTCTGTTGGTAAACGGACCAGACACGACTGCCTACATATTCACTGTGGTTGCGGGTTAAATCCCAGGGCACACCTCTGACTTTTCGGAGTCATGTGTGTATTGATAGTCAATCACCACGCACTATAAAGGTGAAGCAAAACATCGCGAGGAAACCTGCAGTATTGCTCGCGGTTTCGTCGCGTGAAAAACTTTTTCCAGTATTATACTTCCGCTATATATATTTTTTTGGTATAAAAAGTACTATATAGCCTTCCTCGATAAATGGCCTATCTAACACTAAAAGAATTTTACAATTCGGACCAGTAGTTCCCGAGATTAGCGCGAACAAACAAACACTTCAGCTTCAAATCTGTATTTATATCAGCCCATATACGTCCCACTACAGGGCACGAGCCTGCTCTACAATCGAGAGTACGATTTAGAGGAGTTAGGCCAGCTTCATTAGTATAGATTTACACACAAATATCGAACCTCTTCATTTTACAACATCTGCGCCACACAATATAACACCAAAATATAACATGTATAGGCACTTATGATCCACTAGGCGTATATTCGCCAGTGGTTCGGTTGCGCCGCTCCTATTTAACCCTAGTCGTATGCCTCAATAACTAAATCATTGAGCAAACTACACAACTAGGGTATGTTATACCAGGAATTGAATTTAAATATTCTAATTTTTATATACTTATTTATATTTAAAAGACTCATTAAAACTCTCAAATATTCAAATCAAGGCTAAAGTATGAATATAATTAAACCATACAATAAAATGAATTGAGTCGGTTGGTATATATATCAAATGTTATGCAAATGTTAATAGCGCGATTCAGAACTCCATACATTAGATGGAATTAGTATGAAGATTAGAAAAAGCGACATCTATTAGTAGGTGTTAGAAACTATTATATGCGCCCACGCATAGTTTATAAAGTGCGTGGTGGCCTGTTGGTAACGGACCAGACGCGGCTGCCTACATGTTCACGGTGGTCGCGGGTTCAAATCCCAGGGCACACCTCTGACTTTTCGGAGTTATGTGTGTATTGATAGTCAATCACCACGCACTTTAACGGTGAAGGAAAACATCGTGAGGAAACCTGCATACCGTAGCGATTTTAAAGAATTTCTACGGTATGTAAGTCTGCCAACCCGCACTAGGCCAGCGTGGTGGACTAAATGGCCTAACCACTCTCAATCGATTCTCTCGATTGTAGAGTAGGCCCGTGCCCTGCAGTGGGACGTATATGGGCTGATATAGATAGTTTATAAATATATTGTTTTTTGTGCGTGGCGGCCTGTTGGTAACGGATCGGACGCGGCTGCGCGACTGTGGTCGCGGGTTCAAATCCTAAAACTCTGACTTTTGGAGGCAAATTTGTAATGTGTATTAATTACCACGAATTTTAATGAAAAAGTCGTGGCGAACTATGAGAGACTTTAATGTCACACTCGAATACTAATATCACAAACATTTGTGTTGAGATCGTAGCGACTTGTCACACAGCCTGCGTCAAACCACGCCACGGAGACTGTTGTAGTACACTAACATACAGGGTTAGTCAGAAAAATAAAGCTGTAAGGGGATGGTACACTCATCATAATGAACAACTTTTGCTATCCAACCTTGAAATCGAGAAAAGAAATCATCTTTTCCATGCAAAAATAATCGTTTGAATTTGCAAAATGTATTTTTTTTATTGCAATGAATAGCGAGACGAGCATGCCATTTGCCTGATTGTAAGCAATACGACCGCTCATGAACAGTAGCAAAACCAAACAACAGCATGAATTCCAAGGTAATGTTTGGCATTCCACTGCGCTCGCCATCCTGAGACATAATTTGTTAAGTCTCAATATGTCCAGTAGATACTCTCAAACCGGAACACAACAGTGCATTTACACTGCTGTTTGTTGGAGAAATAGACATTGCGGTGGTACCTACCCAGACGGCCTCAAACATATGAGAGACCTACCACCAGTAAATATGGAATGATAATAAATAATCTATATCAGCCAGTATACGTCCCACTGCAGGGCACGGGCCTACTCTACAATCAAGAGAATCGATTGAGAGTGGTTAGGCCATACAGTCCACCACGCTGGCCTAGTGCGGGTTGGCGGACTTACATACCGTAGAAATTCTTTTTTAAAATCGCTACGGTATGCAGGTTTCCTCACGATGTTTTCCTTCACCGTTCAAGTGCGTGGTGATTGACTATCAATACACACATAACTCCGAAAAGTTAGAGGTGTGCCCTGGGATTTGAACCCGCGACCACCGTGAACATGTGGGCAGCCGCGTCTGGTCCGTTACTAACAGGCCACCACGCACTTACTTAAATAATAATAAATTACTAATTTATGACTAACCCTGTACATATAAAGCTAAATTGTTTGTTTGAACGCGCTAATCTCTGAAACTACTGGCACGAATTTAACATTTCTTTTAGCGTTAGAAAGCCTATTTATCGAGGAAAGCTATAGGCTATATAACACCACGCTACGACCAATGGGAGCGGAGCAGTAGGTAATTAAGGATATTCTCACCGTTTCTCCCCCGGTTTCTCGTCGACACTCTCCGACTGTAACGGCGGGTCGTCGTTTGAATCTGGTATTTTCTTATCCTCTGCAACTTCTTGTTTATCATTCTTCTCTTCTGTGTCTTTTGCATCTTGAGGTGGCGGAGTCTGTTTAAATATTAAATTATTATTCATTATAACCAAATATATCTATACATAGTATAAAATAGAGTCGCTTCCCGCTGTCTCTTTGAATAAGATCTTTTAAATCCAGTTTTAAGTATATAGTGATTCAAGAGGAAGGTAATATACATACATAATACATATAACTTTTCTTCAGATCCTTCAGATAGCAGATTTTCAGGGATTAAGTTTCAATAAATTCATGACGATAGGCCGAGTTTTTATGCCAGGCTACCATTTATTTTGATTGAAGTACCCTAATGCTTTTCTCGGAATGTAGACAACAAAAATAAATAAAATACCAACCTCTGTATTATCAACAAATTTAGCACCAATATCAGTCTCGACCCCGGCCACTTCATTCTCTTTAGCAACTTCTCCCTGCTTCGCTTCTCCCTGCTCAACTTCTGCCTGTCCAACTGCAACTTCTGCCTTTTCAACTACAACTTCTGCCTGTTCATCTCCATCCTGTATGCTGGGCGCCTCCGTTTTCTCGCTTTCGTTAGAATCATTTATGAGTTTATTCTCTGAGTCGTCAGTTTCGGTTACTTCCTTGTGCGTGTCGTCTTTTGTTTTGTCGGCCTCGGTTGCTCTTGTTTTGTCGTTCTCGCCGATGTTCGTGGATGATGTTATGTCGAGGATAGGCCATTTGAGCGGCTCGAACGCGGTTCGCACCTGATGACAATAATGAATTTATATATTTGTATAATGGTATGAATGCATTAGGCCTGCCATACATGTTTACAGTAGTCACGGCTACAACCTAGGGTACTGCACTGTATCATACATCACACTGCAGGGCACGGGCCTCCTGTACAATCGAGAGGATTGAGAGGGGTGAGTACAGTCCACCACGCTGGCCTAGCGCCAGGCGGACTTTACATACCATACATTTTTTTACAAATCGCTAAGGTATACCGATTTCCTCACGATGTTTTCACTCACTGTTAAATGAATAATTATAGTAATAACTCACATTGAATCCGTTTATAAGCTGCAGCTTATCAGAGTCCCGTATAGCTTCTATAATAAGCTGCATGTCTCCAGTCAAAGCTCGGACGCGGTGGAACGAAGCTATAAGCGTCACCGGGATGGTCCCGTCTGCGGACATCTTGCGACGCAGGAAGAAGTCCCGCGCTAGGTTGTCCGGGCTAAAGTAATATTCACTGTGGAGGAAAAAAAAAAAGTTATGAATTAGGGTAACTTTGTGCCATGGGGATAACTTTGTTCCACGCATTGAACTTTGTTAGTAAGTGTTATTAGGAGTTTTATAATTTGATAAATAATCTTTTGGTTAAGGGTAAATTGCAATGCAGAAAAATAAAAAAAGAAGTGAACTATAACACATTGAAGTTTGTTTATAAAATGTTGTTACGGTTTCATAAACACGTTGTCGGATTGCAAGTTTTGTTAAGTTCCATTTAATTAATAAAATAACTCCCCGATATTGTGAATAAATATTTACCTCGAAAAACTATTCTCCTGGACAAACATATATTTTTATACTTGCATTATCGCAACAAAAATACCAACGTATCTGACTTTCTGTACCAAACAATTTCATCTACAAAAAATGACCACTGACCCGAATGAACTAAAAGTTTGGTTAGCCCCAAAACAACCTATCAAAAACTTCAAAAAAACAACTCACATTTGCTTCTTAATCAAATCCTTGAGAGTGCCTTGGTCGAGTCCTATTCCGTACGGCGCGGCGGTCGCGGCGGCCGCCCCGTAGTAGTACGCCTGGGCCAGTCCCGCTCCCAGACCCGCTCCTAAAGCCAATCCCGGGTAGGGAACTACCAGGCCTTGCGCCACACCGCCTACTGTCTGGCCGACGCGCACCTAAGGGAAAAAGGTTAAATGCGTAAAAAAATCTATTTATTTCCACTACGCACTCGTTAATAAATATGATACTAGACCAGGTAATTAATTACTAGGTCCATATACAGACTAGGGGGATATTATTACATACATACATACATACATACATACATACATACATACATACATACATACATAGGTACATACATACAAACACAACACACAACACAACTCACGCCGCTCTCCCAGAAGGGTAGGCAGAGGTGCTACCAGGATACCCACATTTTGCCTTGTATGTTCCCACGATGTGATAAAAGGCGAGCCCATCGCCATATCGGGCACAAATTCCTGATTCCGGGCTGATAATGAATAGAAAAATCCGATACCTCTTTTGCCCAACCCGGGATTCGAACCCAAGAACTCAGCTTCGTAATCGTACCGTAGTACAACTACGCCACCGCGGCTGGGAGGCAGATATTATTACATTTTAATCACTGTTAATGATAATAATAATCTAGCCCATACAAGCTTTACTTCAGGGATCGGGCCTTCTCTACAATCGAGAGTGCGATTGAGAGGGGTTAGGCCTTAATCCATACAAATTCATGTAAATATGGTATGCAGATTTCCTCACGATGTTATCCTTCATCATTCCGTTCAAGATGAAAGAAATAGCTTCTTAATAAAAAGGATTAATGTCATACGGAAATTTACATATCTAATCGTAGCTTAAATTTAATCTATTGTACAATAAAACGTAAGATAATAAATACACGTGTTTTTAATTACGTGGCGCTTAAATGTCAAGTCAGTTATTGGTTCATGGTGTAATTGGTTTTGTTACTGTCCATGAGCGGTCGTATCGCTTACCATCAGGCGAATGGCATGCTCGTCTCGCGTTTCATCACAATAAAAAAAAGCAAGTATTATAAATTGGTGGTATATTCACCTGCGCCAGGTCGTGGTGGTGCGCGAACTCGTGGTGGTGGTAGACGTGGTGGTGTGGCAGGGCGGGCAGCGCGGAGGCGGGGCGGCCGGCGCGGCGGCCCCCGCGCGCTGCGCCCCGGCCTCCACCCCGCGCGCGCCCGCTCACGCGACTGCGCTCCTCGCCGTTGAGGGATACTGTGTCTGCAACACACACACATCTCTATCAATTTAGGACATAATTTGTTAATATGGGTCGTGGTCAGATTTGAATACTCCCGCTTTCTTTCTCACTCTATCTTTGTCTCTCCCTTCAGCCACAGGATGTCTACTGCTAAACGTGGGTCCCAATTTTTTATCCCTTTCACATTAAACATTATTTCTCTGTTTTCATGGATAAACCCGACAACCTCTCGTTTCACAGCCGGCGTCTAACCAACTACTCCACGAAGGCTGTCTACTTTAAATGTAGTTTTATAGAGCATTCGAACATATCAAAATGATAGCTCGATGTATACTCTACAAAACATTTAATGTCCCCGCATTGCGTAACCAGAATCTCTATGGAGAGAAGCTAGGCCTAAATTGCGGGGATTTCTTATACTCTCTCTCTCTCTCCAGCCCCAGGAAGTCCAGTGCTGAACACAAGCCTCGCTCAAAGATCTCCATATCAACCTATAGGGAGCATACAACGACATGCTGCAACCTTAAGCAGGTCGTCCGTCCACCTTCTGGTTGAGCGTTCAACATTTCGCTTGCTTGTACGTGGCCTCCACTCTAGAACTTTCCGGCCCCAATAGCCATCAGTTCTTCGCTCTATGAAACCCATCCATCAGCCGAAGGAAGTCACGGCTGAACATAGGTCTCCCCCATGATTTCCACAGTGACCTGGTGGAGGCAGCCTAAGCTATGAAACCACAAATAAATAATACAGTGACTACCTTATTGTAAAAGAATTCCGTTCCCAGAAATTATGTATAAGTTAGATATACGCTCACCATTATCAGGTCTGGCTGCATGCGGAGGTCCATGCTTGCCTGGCCTCGCCGCCTTCACATCGATGTCCAGGGGAACCCATTTGTGCTTGCCAGACTTGCTGCCTCCTTTGCCGGCGCCTGAAAAAGATATTTCAATTATATATGTAGGATTTGAATGTTATGAAGGATGAATATAATGGAACGTTAGACGAATGACTGGATATGGAACGTAGTTTATGTGAAAGAGATAACGAATGGAAGTACTAAAGAGTAAAAGAGTTAGAGGATGAATGATTAAGATGTTGAAATATGAAAGGACAGAATAAGAGAGAACAGTTTGGAAGACGATGGAGACTTTGAGGACGACGGATGACGACTTAATTAAAGACGTAAAAAGACGATTACATATTGAATAATTTCAGATCAATCTTTTTGATATGACCCGACATGGAACTATTATGTATACACCCAACAGTCACATACATAGTCCTTAAGATCGATGTAGTGTTTCAGACACTACGAGACTTTTTGGTCTCACAAACACCTAGAACCGAAATAAAAACTTGTGTAAGAAACAGTAACAGCCTCCGTGGCTAGTTGGTTTGACGCTGGAACGAGGCCGATACGGTCCCCGCACCGAGATTAAAATTTCTGTGTTTAAGTATTTGTTTCGGGTGTTTGTGAGACCGAAATGTCTCTCGTAGTTTCTGATACAAGACTCGATCTTTGTATGGAATCAGGACTATGTATGTGACTGTTGGGTGTATTTTTTATTTATTAACTTCGAATATTCGTGATGGACCTGCGAGTAACGTGGCAAAAACCAAAAGTTCAAGGTTGATGTGTGTTCGAGTCTTCGTCGAGACCGGTTTATGCGATCATAACAATGTAGGGTATAATTAAGAAGTTAGAAATATTATATTCAAAACATTGGCTCGGCATCCAATAAACTAAACATTCCGCTTTGCTACGGCCTACGGAGGGAAGTGGATAAAAATATTTTCAACTCCTATTAATTGACATTTATGATTGATTTCGTTGCGGCTTCAAGACAAGTGAGATTCCCGGGGACTCGCTGAGCTTCAATGCGCGGTCTCATTGCAGTGCATGACACTTTCGATCTCTTACAGGAATTGCAGTGGCAGGTGTAAGGACGGAAACGTTTCTAAAATATCTTTATCCTTACACGAACTGTATCTGTTTCAGCCCCTATACTTCCTACTGGAGGGCACGGGCCTCATCTACAATCGAGAGTACCATTGAGAGGAGTCACGCCATAGTAAACCACGCTAGCCTAGTGCGGGTTAGCAAGCTTCACTTACCATAGAAATTCTTACAAATCGCCATGGTATGCAGGTTTCGTCACGACATTTTTCTTCGACGTAATAGTTAGTGATGAGTGACTATTACGAGTACACACATAACTTCGAAAAGTCAGAAGTCTGCGCTGGGTTTTAAGACCGCGACTTTAAACATGTTGGCAGCCGCGTCTGGTCCGTTACCAGGCCCCCACGCATTTACACAATATACGGATAGATATAAAAGTATTTTCTTTCTTATATTCAGCTTGGATGGGCAAGCTCGTTGGGCGGTATCACTGTCTCACAGGAGATCGACGTGAAGTAATAGCTTTGCTGTCGCTTTTCGTTCCGTGAGTGAGATTGCGGATGCCCAGAACCCTATCGCTCTTCCAATAATTTTTCCTTCCTTCTCCCCTCCCGGTTTGACGGTACAGCACCACTTCTTTGATCCAAGCGTTGTGATTATGGGCGGCAGTGATACCATCAGGTGAACTGTTTGCTCGTAATCTTGGCTTTTAATATATCCAGTACTAACCTGAACTCTTGGCCCTGTCGTGGTGTTTGTCGTTCTGCTGATGATGGTTGTGCGTTGGCTCCACTCTCTCGACCTTCGGGTTGTGCTGCTGTACCGGCTGCTCCTCCAACGGCTTCCTCTCTTGATCCTGAGGAACGATCACCGCATTAGTAATATAGATTCACACATGAGCCTTGGCGGCAAGGAAGTACCCAAACTAGATGGTACAGGATTACAAGAAACAATCAGATCAGTAAAGTATAGAAGTTACTCATTACAAAATTACATCACGAAAGGGTAGATATGAAAATCCAGCTCCTATTATTATTTGATGTCGTTACGAGTTAAAGACAGTAGCCATTCCCGGAGACTCTGTTTAAAAATCAACAACGTTCCTCCCCTCCAATCGTAATATTCATACATTTATATAGTCATGCCTTTTTCCCAGAAAAGGTAAGCAGAGGTGCAACTAGGACATCTATGTGTGTAAATCCATCCATCACATTCGCCTTGTGTGTTCCATCCCACGATATGATAAGAGCCTATCGCCATATTGGGCACAAATTCCTGACTCCGGGCTGATCATGCATAGAAAATCCAATATGCTTTTGCCCGACCCGGAATTCGAAACCGAGACCTCAGCTTTGTAATTCACCGTAGTCCAACTGCACTGAGGAAGTCGTAATATTCATAAGCATATATGACCACCACGTGCGCCATTTGGTCTTCCGACTTGCCTGAAGTCCTGAAATTCTAGTAATGATAAGGATGCTTACAGCTGTCCCATTATGATGCGAGGAGTCTGCTTCATGAGGGGGCGTGGAATGACATCTGGAAGCGGCCACAGCCGCGCCTAATGTCGGCCAGTCGCCGATGTCTGTGAAGTCTGACGCCTGGGGACAAAGGAACATCGATATTAATACAATTCAATGCGAGAGAACATTCGCTAAATTGGTGAGCATCACTCCTACATAGGAGCAATGCTCAACTTATTATACATTGCATGCCAATGCATTGTGCTCGTGTCTCCAGTATACTATTTTTGTTTCCTCTAGTTGCCTCGTAGTGGCTATGATAGCCATTTTGACCTTGGTAGGCTCATCTAGTTATGTATTAATTCATTACTACGTTGAAGGAATGAATGAGCAAGAAAAGGGTCAGTGAGATAGGAATGGCGATTAGATTAGATCGTAAAGCGAGCCATCTTAAAAGACGACCACGACCACTCTGTCAGAAGTGAGACGATTTTATTTTTGAAGAAGCTAATTGTTATACATCGTTGTCAATAGTGTAAAGAAATGTATAATTGTACGTTACAACTCGGCATTTTTACCTTATTAATGTAAGCTGTCAAAGCCGCCATCATAGCGTGGCGTTACTTTAAATAACAATGCCGAATGCTGTAATAATACACCATGGTTTATATTTTCAAAATCATAAGGTTCGATAGCACTCTAGGAATATTGCTTTTTCGAAATTCCTAGTATGCAGTTTTAGTTTTCATCAAAATCCTCTCTTCCTCCTTTCAGAATTTTTCCCTATTCCTCCTATTTTCCTCTAATTTTTGATAAAATCATCCTGTATAACATATGCCATCTGGGCCAGTATACCTGAGTCTCGTTCTCCACCTTGGCCCAGCTCCGTCGAGCCCGGGCTTTCCGCCTCGCCGTGACCCCAGCAGTCATTGTACACTGATTCCACACTTCACTTATAGACACATCATGCACTTAGAATGATAGTACTTCACATGGATTTCATTTTAGATATTTAGATAGTGCTAGAAGATAGATAGAAGTATGTTTAATAAGAGGGGTAAAAGGTTCGAGTTTAAGAACACATTTGACAGCTTGCGTGGCGCCGGCTGTGAAACGAGAGGCCGCTATGATTCCTGCATCGAGACAATTTTTTTGTGAGACCGAAGACTAACGGTGAAGGATAAACATGATGTTCATAGTAACTGAGATCTGGAAGGATTTCTTGCAAATCTATAAATCTCCTAATTTGCTCATAATGAAGTCACTTAAGGAAACCAAATGCGTGGTGGTCTGCTAGTAACCAGACGAAGTTACCAAAGCTCCGCGGGTTTATATCCTAGACAATAATTTTGATTTTTAGGTGAAGGAAAACATCGTGAGGAAATCTACATACCAGCTATTTACAAGAGTTTCTTGCAAATACACTAATCTTTTAATTTCAAAATGTTACAACCAATCCCGATACTGTTTTCGAATGTTTATAAACAAACTTTCTCAGATCATGTAAGCCGTGACTTGGTTAAGAACCGTCTGCGATAAGAGAGGCAGACACGATCCGCACACACAGAATATTTGAAGTTGTGTCCAGAAAGTCATACAACACTCAGTATCTTTAGATAGAAAACTGATCTAGTCAAACAGCGGACGGGACTGCGAAGGCGACGACTCTGTGTGATATACACACACAAACATCACTTTCCCAGAAGGGGTAGGCAGAGGTGCTACCACGACATCTACATTTCGCCTTGTAAGTTCCGTCCCACGATGTGATAGGAGGGCGAGCCTATCGCCATATCAACACATAATATATGACAGACAGCCTCCGTGGCGCAGTTGGTTAGACTTTGCTCACGAAACGAGAAGCCGCGGGTTTGATCCCCGCACCGAATTAAATGTTTGTGTGATCCACATGTATTTGTTTCGGGTATAGGTGTTTGTGTGACAGAAAAGTCTCTCGTAGTTTCTGATACACGACACAAGACTCGATCGTAGTGTGGGGTCACGACTATGTGTGTGACTGTTGGGTGTATTTATTTATTTATATCCCTATTGTATATACATCCAAGTAATTGTAGTAATAGATGAAACTACAGAGACGAGTGCAGGCACAGTTGGGTACGGTCAGGGTTTGGACGAGAGTCAAAAATGTAGACATCTCGACACTCGAATAGCTACACGCTTCGTTAAAACTGTTGTTGATGGACAACTACACTACAATGCTCGTTTAATTACTAGTGCTACAATTAAGATAGGATTAATAATAATTTATAGCATGAGCTAAAACTGGAAAAAATATCTTAAGTACTGTTAACATTTTATTCTGGCACGGCGATGCACCAGAGTATCAAATGGCATCAGACGGCGGTCCTATACCATTCGCTACAATCATACCGACCTGCTAAGATGCCTCTGCACGCTTCGGCGGAAGTACCCAGGGTTATAGGAAGGAGGGAACACGTGTACCATTAGCTTGACGGATTTAGTTCAAGATTAAAATCGATCCTCTCCTTTCTTTAACAGAACGCATTCTGGCTCACAAAGCCACATGTGATGAGCAAAACCATCTCGGCCCGAATCTAAAGGCTTGCCAATTCTTTTACTAATCACACCACTAAGCTGCGGAATGGTTTGCCGTCACACGTGTCCCCTCCTTCCTCTAATCCAAGGTCCTTCTGCTGCAGCGTGAAAAATCTTCGCAGTCCGGTATAATTATATCAAATTGCTTGAGACCAGCATCTGATGCTGATATTTCTGTCAGTATTAGTATTCCAGTTGTTCGATAGGACATAATAATTCATTAATAATGTTGATTTGCAACATCTTGACAGATACACAGTTATAACATGAGTATTAAAACGTCATTTTGATTTATTAAGGAAATCGTTAGCGTACTACATTTACTACATCCATCACATTTAAATGTAAATATTATTCAAATTAGATTTTTTATTTCACTTTACGTAATATATATTTTTCACTATTAGGAAAATGTCACGAATTTCGCAAGAGACGCATCGAAAATGGTCCAGCAGTTCGTTTAACGCTTGTGCGTGAGGTCAGTTGGTTAGACGCTAGGTATGTAACGAAAGGCAGCGGGTTCGATCCCCAATTTAGCAACACAAATATTTGTTTCGTGTCCAGGTGTTATAGGTCAGAAAAGTCTCTCGTAGTTGATACGTCATTAGTATTTTATCTTAGTGTGGGGTCAGGACTATACTCTGTCTACATATATTACGTATATGTACAAGACTGTACGTAACCGGGGCAGACAAATCAATAAAAATGCACACCGTTATTGGAGCAAAGCCAAGAAGTAGCATTTTACATTTATAACTCCTATCTTTTGGCAAATCTTGAGCGTTGTAATAAAAAATAATGACATAACAAACATGATTGTTTTGATTTTATATTACGTTTTTAAGAGCCAATTACACAAACTAACTTTGGCCATAACTTTGACTTCGAAAACTTCAATACCATACATTAGTAATGTCAAATACGTGACAAATGCAAAGCGATGACAATGTCAAAGTTAAATCGTCAAAGTTAGTTTATGCAACTGAGCTTAATTTATTTCTCTGTATCTTTATCTGTATCAGCCTATATACGTCCCACTGCAGGTCACGGGCCTCCTCTACAATCGAGAGTACGATTGAGTGTAGCCATATAGTCCACCACGCTGGCCTAGTGCGGGTTGGCAGACTTACATACCGTAGAAATTCTTTAAAATCGCTACGGTATGCAGGTTTCGTCACTATATTTTCCTTCACCGTTAAAGTGCGTGGTGATTGACTATCAATTCACACATAACACCGAAAAGTCAGAGGTGTGCCCTCGGATTTGCCCCGCAACCACCGTGAACATGTAGGCAGTTGCGTCTGGTCCGTTACCAACAGGCCACCACGCACGTTTTTTAAGCTACATATTCTCTCAAAAATTATGGGAGGCTAAATTAAGTTTAATATATGTTTATATTTCTCTTTGTTTCTCATTTTCAGTGAAATATGTATTTCTCATGAGAATAAAGATCTTCATACCTAAACCTTACGGAGTTTTGGGCATCCGCCAATCTCATTTTCTATTACATCTTTCATTCATATTCTATAACATCTAAGTCCGAAATCCATTGGAATCCGTCTGAAACTAACGGTAAATTAAGTAAAAAATGTAAGTCACGCTTAAAAATAAATTGGATCGCTTTGCCGACGCTTCGAATATAAACGAACTATTCAAATTCATCTTACAATCCAAAAAAGTAAGTGGTAAAAGGCGAGCGTGGTAGATTTTGGCCTAAGGCTTCTCAAACGTGAACTATTGATTGTCGAGAAGTTTACAATGAATACTATCGATTGCCTCGATGGCGTAGTAGTACTACGGTACGACTACAAAGCTGAGGTCTCGGGTTCGAGTCCCGGGTCGGGCAAAGTGATATTGGGTTCTTCTATTCATTATATGGCGATAGGCTCGCCCCCTATCACATCGTGGGATGGAACATACAAGCACAAACGTGGGTGTCCTGGTGGCGCCTTTGCCTACCCCTTCGGGGATGAAGGCGTAAGTTTAAATGTATGTATGTATGTACTGCAGCAAAAATCACACGATAAAGATTTGATTTAATTTTATTTGTAGTTCAGCTTTTCAATGCTTCGAGTCTGGGAAACCATTTGCAGTGTAGTATAAAATATATTACACCTCAAATAACAAGAAACCATGAAAACATTATAATTGGCATGAAATACAAGACGGTTATACGAACCACTGTAAACAACTTTTTAGGAGCCTTGAAAAAATCAATTCACTTTTTATTTTTTACATTGATATCGCAATATATTATTTTTGTAATCGTTCACGAAAATAATTAATGTTATTTTAGAATTGCAAGCAGAATACCAAGTAAGTAATATGAATAAGCAAAAAATAAAAACTGAATTTTGATTCGGTCAATATTTTATTCAAGGAAAAAGTTACCCCAAACAATTACCAATTCACTTGGCAACAAACAATAATTTCAAAAATAGAACACCAATGAATCTTTACGTCACACTGGGCACATTACGAAATCGTAGAATGTCCTTTACAGTTTACACGTCATTTAAAAAAAGTAATAATAATCGACGCCGCGTGCAACGTGTTCCCGCGTGGCGACAAATCGATCGATTTAATGTCACATAACCTCAAAATGTTCGACCACGTTGCGCACGCACCGGTACTCGCGTCTCACTCGCACGTTCGCAAACAATATTTATCCGTCTCTTTCTACACGCTATTCTCGCTCTATCGCCACGCTATCGGGTATCTGCATTTCTTTTCAACATCATTCGCCCCGCTCTGACTAATGATTGTTGTGTATTTCCCGTCTCGCTCGCACGTGCAGTCCCGTTCACCGGAGCGTCAAGGCCGCGCGATTATTATTGATACTTTATCACGTGACGTTTTCAACAAAGAACATTGTAAATTATCAAGGAGGGTTACTTTTGCACATAACATTTCGTTTTAAAACAATCGTGCATTCTTTCCAATTCAATTTACTGCATACTTTGCTTAATTAAAATTTAAACAAATAGTGTTTACGAACCCTTTATTTACCACGTGTGTCGCGTTTCGGGTTCCCTTATCTATTACCAATTAGTCCAACACAATTATTTCCAACAACGAATGCATCTTCACTGTACTTAACACATAGCATTCTTTAGGTATCAGTAAAAAAATGTCCGAAAGAGGGATAATAAATTGATTCGAGCATTGACCCGTCACAGCTCCGCTACGAACATTACGTAATTAAAGTTAAGTATTACGATTTTGTTATAGATATAGGTTAGTGGTACTTTTCTCGTCAGCTGATATATTTCATAAGCAATGTTACGACAGCCGTGGCGCAGTTGGTTAGACGCCGCGCGGGTTGTGTGACAAATATTTGTGGCATCCACGGGTATTTGTTGCGGGTCTGGGTGTTTGTGAGACCGAAAATTATCTTGTAGTTTCTGATAAACGACACAGGACTTGATCTTAGTGTGGGGTCAGGACTATGTGTAATGTGATGATTGGGTGTACTATGACGAAAAACACGTTTAGTTGTTGATAGGATATTCGGATCTGAGCGTAAAGTGACCACCGTACATTGTGGTATCTGTGATTGTGATGGAACCTAATTTTAAAGTGAAATTTTGGATCCCGCCTGTGTATTTATCGGTCATGCCAGCATTGTATAGACTGGTGAGACGCTCATCGATCATTTGAATAATTTAAACTGCATTGCGCTTACCATAAATTGGGTATTTGACTGTTGTGGCAATAAATTATAAAATGTGTTGCATATGATAGCTTTTTGGTAAACAATAATTATAGGTATTTTTATTTACATTTATCTAAATTATAAATATTTAAATTATCTAAAATAAGTTTGCCATTTTTTATCTGTTGATTAAATGTAACAAAACACGACAAGCTGTCATTGTGCAGCGTGTGATGTCACGATTTACAATTTTCATTCATCTCTGCCACTAAGATCATTCACCATTTATAAAGCGTGACGTAACTTTTTCAAAGTCACGTGACCTACCGTTTTGGTGACATATATGATGATAAAACTGAAAAATATGTTTATTCGTTATAAACAACTCTTTAAAAATAAATTAATAGTTTGAAGAGGTATAGAGTGATTATATCTAGACTTTATTTATTATTTATTTATTTTAATTTAATCAAAACGGCATACACCAATTACATCAATTAAATTCTTAAACCTAAGTAAATCTAATATATTAAATCTAGACAAATCAACAAAATATAAACAATATTTATGAACAAAAACAAAAACAGTGTGGTAATAAAAAATATATAAACTATAGTAACTAAGTTCACGAAAAACAAAAAACAGAAAAAAAAAAAAAAAAAAAAAACTAAAATCCTAATAAATATTAAACAAACCTCTGATTTATAATTTATTAACCACCGTGAAAGGCTATTTACAAATCTTCTCACAGTATTCCACACACGCTGACAAGATAACTGTCCATTCATCAGTAAACAAATCAACTTTGGAATTTGTATCGAGGAGGGCATTACTTTTCAGAAATTAGTCAAATAGCCAATTGCAGTGAATTTGAGCCGGCATAAAAAGTGTAATTACCCCATCTATAGTATGCTTGAGTATTAAAAATTAAAATACACCCAACAGTCAGATACATTGTCCTGAACCCACACTAATATCGAGTGGGGTGTCCTAGTGACAGACTTTTCAGTCTCACCAACACTTCTGTACACATTTGCCGCTAGCGGATCGAACCCGCGGCCTCTCGTTTCATAGCCGGCGTCTAACCAACTGCGCCTGCGGCCGTATTATTGCGTATAATATTATTACGCAACTAGCGACCTTGAGCTCGCGTGCTTTACACTACGCCGTCGCTGTTATATCACATAATTTTATCTATAATACAGATTCCCTAATATTTACTAGGAAAACATCGTAATGAAACTTGCATACATACATAAACTCACGCTTTTATCCCCGAAGGGGAAGGCAGAGGCGCCACCAGGGCACCCACATTTCGCCTTGTATGTTCCGTCCCATGATGTGATAGGGGGCGAGCTTATCGCCGTATCGGGCACAAATTCCTGGCTCCGGGCTGATAATGAATAGAAACTTGCATACCTTAGCGAATTGCAAGAATAATATACATGATATTCACCAACCCGCACTAGGCCAGCGTGGTGGACTATATGACCTAACCCCTCTCTATGGTACTCTCGGCTGTAGAAGAGTCATGTGATTAGCAACGGGCGATTATGGACAGTATATTAAAGACTGCTTCCGAATTACGTTTTTCACTAGACCATTGTTGATTGGAGACATTGCGGAGACCGGGTCTTGGCAAACGCAGCGTGCCACGCTGTCTGGACAGTTGGACGATGCACAAGAGGGCCGGCAGCGGATGCATAAAGCAGCAGACCAGGCTTTGTGGCGTACCTTGGGAGACGTCCAGCAGTGGACTGCAACGGGCTGATGATGATAGTCAATGAATCCCCGAACATCGACGCAACGTGTCTCAAGCGGGATTAGAATTTCGAATTGCAAATCGGGATGTTCCATCAAATCTATACTTTCACTGCTTTCCAATGTAAAAAATTATATCTCTACGTATCTGATAAAACGTACCTCCAATAATCTCGGTATTGCAACCGATGTGAACGTACCACTATCGGGTCAATGGTATTCTTGTGAACGCTGAATTATTTTCCGATTTCTATGCAGCTAGCGTAACACAATTTTAATTGGACAATTTATCGAGTCGATAATAATAAATAAATAAATACACCCAACAGTCACATACATAGTCCTGACCCCACACTAAGCTCGAGTCTTGTGTCGTGGTCCGTGGGTACCCAGACCCGAAACAAATACCTGTGGATCACACAAATATTTGTTTCGGTGCGGGGATCGAACCCGCGGCCTCTCGTTTCACAGGCGGCGTCTAACCAACTGCGCCACGGAGGCTAAATAATAAATACACCCCATGGGTTAACACCAAAGAGCTCGACCAGGAGCCTGATTCAGAAGGCAGTATTGCTTTACACATCGCGTATAGTGAGGTTCCTCACTTTGGAGTCCTAACGGTTGGCTTAAAAGCAAAATGAAGTCAATATGATAAGCTAACCACGAGAACACTTAATATAAACATCTTTGTATTAATTAACATGAAACAAAAGAATAAAACACTCCTCGTGTTACACATACATCATTGTGAGCGAGTCGGTGCAGAAAATGTTGTCACAATCAAACAGCCGGGAATGTACAATGGAAATTTATATTAATACACATTACTGTACAACCGACAGTGGCATTGAGTTAGTCCACCACGCTGGTATAGTGCGGGACCGTTGACTTATATTCTACCGATAGACGAGACACGCCGTAGAAATAAAATGCCCCCGTATTTTTAAAAGCACACTACCGTCATTTGGTTCATTGACTGGATCTATTACAAAAATGTAACTTCAGACGATTTGCTTTCGGTTTGAAAGCGAAAAGTCAAAATAAATTACATAAAAACGTATCCGATAAGGCGTACTGCACTGTCACCGTCACGAAGCAGTTGCTTCCTTTTGCAATCAATAAAACTTCACAATATCTTTTAAAAATAACCAATAATTAAAATAAATGTGAAAGTAAATTTAAAAACCTAAACAATTTTTTTTTAATACTTGTACGACACACTCATTATGTATAACACAACGCAATCATAACAGAACTTCTTCTTGCGGACCTTTCAGGGTAAAACGTCTCATAACATTTTACAAACATTATTCGCGGGACCCTTAATCACAAACGTCATCAATACGCGAACGTATTCTCCTATCCATGTGTATTGTGTACAGTTAGTCTCGAGATATATGCATACATTCGCGCGTCCTTGACATTATCAACCGGACTCAGCTATTTTTGTAATAGCTTGAGTTCGCCGGGGGGCGTGTAACACATATTTCGTAATATTTAGCTGTCTTAATGTTTACGATTGTGGTTCGTAGAAAAAACACTTAAATACAAGTCCTTCATATACGAGGCGATCTGGGAACTTTTTATTTTAATGGTGGAGTCGGTCGAGGACGTCCCAGGACCTATAAAAATCACATACAAGATATATTAAAGAAAGGTAAAATACGGAGTCCTCGAAACCGACGAGCGTTGCAAAGATGCAAAGATTTATGACAGTGGACAGCGAAAGAGGTATGTATGGACCGTAGCACTTGGCGCTCAATAGTCTATGCCTACCCCAATGGGACATAGGCGTGAGTTTATGTATGTATGTAATTGCCGGTAAAATAAATAAATAAATACACCCAACAGTCACACACATAGTCCCGACCCCACATTAAGATCAAGTCTTGTGTCGTAGCTATCAGAACTACGAGAGACTTTTCGGTCTCACAAACACCCAGACCCGAAACAAATACCTGTGGTTCACACAAATATTTGTTTCGGTGCGGGGATCGAACCCGCGGCCTCTCGTTTCACAGCCGGCGTCTAACCAACTGCGCCGCGGAGGCTGTCAAGTACTATAGATATAAATAATGTAGTCATTGATTACATGCATTTAAGAACATAACGGGGTGACGAGCGCAGTGCAGTGTTATGCAGTTCTTAGTAATAACAATTTGTGAATAGTCTGTCTTTAAATACCAATGTTTCCCATCAGGCGAATAGCTAGGTTGTCTCGTCATTCTGATCAATAAAAATACATACATAAACTCCCGCCATTATCCCGGAAGGGGTACGCAGAAGCGCCACCAGGACACCCACATTTCGCTTTGTATGTTCCGTCCCACGATGTGATAGGGGGCGAGCCTATCGCCATATCAGGCACAAGTTCCTGACTCCGGACCGATAATGAATAGAAAAATCCAATATCACTTTGCCCGACCCGGGACTCGAACCAGAGACCTCAGTTTTGTTACCGTACCGTAATACAACTACGCCACCGAGGCAGTCAATAAATTCTGTCACATTTGTGCTCTCATGGCTTCATTTACCTTACCCTAAGTATTTCTATACCAAAGTATGTTCGACTCGTCCTCTCATGGATAAATACAGTAACCAAATGAGGTTTAAACTCAGCTTATTACCATTCAAAACTACTCAACGTTGCATCACGTACCAATATTCAAATCGCCGAAAACTTTCCCGACACGGGGCACAGTGACCGCCGCGCCGCGCCGCTTCCGCCATACCAGACGTCAAAACACTTAAAATCAAAAGTGATCGCTATGTACGGACACACTTCGCGTCCTGAATTTTTATATACAATTTTATATGGAAAAATGTAAATAACGTCGAAAATTGTATGAAAAAGTAACGTACCGAGTAAGAAGGATTTTAAAAGTTTATAAAGAGGCCTTCAAGCCATGAATTTAAGAGCCTGCGCAATTGTTTCAGACTCGGGAGGTGAAATGAGAGACAGTAGAATCGACACAAAATTCCTCGTGCAAAATTCTTCCTTCTTTTTCTTTTAATTTTCCATACATACATACATAAACTCACGCCTTTATCCCAGAAAGGGTAGGGGTAGGCAGAGGCGCCACCAGGATACCCACATTTCGCCATGTATGTTCCGTCCCATGATGTGATAGGGGCGAGCCTATCGTCATATTGGACACAAATTGCTGACTCCGGGCTGATAATGAATAGAGAAACCCAATATCACTTTGCCCGACCCGGGATTCGAACCCGAGACCTCAGCTTTGTAGTCGTACCGTAGTACAACTATGCCACCGAGGCAATCGCAGAAGATTTCATTAACAAAATTAATTTCCTTTCTTTTAATGTTTTTTTTTTACATCTGTATATGTACGTCGTTTTGTTCGCTAGTGACAAATAAACAGTTTTTCTTTCTTTCTTTCTTTCGATACCCCCACCGAGATAAATGTGTGTTCAATCCACAAGTAATGCTTGTGAAATCAAAAAGTCTAGAAGTTCTCTATACTATATTTGGATGTACTTGTAATTTGTATATTTGAAACACAAAACCAACATTTGCGTGCAATTTGGATAGAGTAATGCAGTTCACTTCATATGACTTCATATTATTTTCTAGCGTGGCAATATACATTATCAAGTTTTAGTGAAGAATTTCTGACATTTCAATATTGGACATTACAGACGTACGAATATTAATTAATAATTAACATAATCCACGATCCAGACTGACAACGTAATAATAATTAATAATGTAAACCGCGAAATGTCAGTTCGTTTCACTTTTTAAACAGCACCTGAGCAATTTGAAACCGGTTTCGTCGGGCGGCGAGACGTATAGCAACCGAGCGGTGTGCACCTAAATTAGATTGGGTTTGGCGCAAATATTGACCAAACTTTGAACAAATATTCGCAACAATCGATCCAATATAATCCTGACAACGTAATGATTGTTTATGGGGATATTTAAAACGAAGAACAAAAGCGTATCCGAAGTATTAGGATATTTCGTAGATTCCAAAACAGTAATGCCATGCCTAGTTAGAATAAATAATACAACAAGTTTACATAATGGCAGACGAAGAAAAGAGAGGCGAAAAGGGAGATACGAACTCCGACAATCTCAATCATCGAACGGAACACGACAGCAAAGCCGTCACTTGACGCTTTACGACGGTTTTCAGTGAAAAAATACATTTTGAACCTTATCGACTGGTTCAAGCGTTGGACCAAACATCTTCGTGGAATGCACCGAGTGCGAGTGAGACGGCTATAGTTTAATGCCATTCGTTCTGGCAGCGCGCAGTTACTTGTTCGTATGTTAATTACACTTGGACGTAACAGGGTTGGCAGTAACTGTGAAAACACAGTTAAAGGGACAATATGAAACACAATTACAAAAGATAGAATATTTAAAAATAATTTCCATGTCATATCCAAGTAAAATGACAGTATTTTCAAACTCAATGAAAGAATAATTTATCCAGTTGAAAGTATGACTTGCATTAATATAATTTGTTATTAGGGTAAATAAATAGTGGTTATTACAAGTCAGTACAAAAATATACCACGTCTTGAAAATATTTATTCTGACCGTGACTTACACGGGAGAGAAAAAACAAGTGGAAATGACGCGACTGGACGCGCCCTGTGGCATTATTATGCGCTATCGATTGATCGTTGAGCATTGAAATTTCAACTTTATTGTATTGACATAGGATAGTTTTACGCTTGTCTTTTTAATAACATTTTCCGTTGAAACAAATCTGTATTTTAGGCAAAATAAAAAAAATGAGCTCTAACTGATGGTATTATACAATTACACATTTTTATATCCGCGTTGTCTGGTATCGAGCAATTGGGTGAAATGTTGAGCGACAGCGCATATTGCCACACCACGTATGCACTATGCAGTAGTGTCCCTTACACTTATTTCCTCTCTTCCGTGGTGTCTTATTTGAGTATGTAAATGTCTGCTGCGGACCAGGACTTCATTCCTAGATTGTTTGTGTTGTACAGTTTGAAATATCTCACATAAACTACCCGTTCTTGGTATATTTACATGTGGTAAAAAGGTTTGTTCCTTATGTAACATTTTGAGCAGTATGTAAGTGCAGTAGGACTGCCTGCCCTTTCGAAGATACAGACGTATGTATTACATAACTTAGCAACAGGGAACAAAACCTGTAAACAAAAACAATAAAAATGACCACCTGCCAACCCTATGTAGTAACTTCGGTTCGCCATTATCTGTCTCTTTCTCGCGTGGATTTTTTTGTATCTTTCATTCCTTTCTTGCGTGTTACGAATTGAGTCATAATAAATATGTAATACAACTAACTTTGCAGGTGGGAAACTGTACGTTATGTGTTGTTATTTACTGTCACGTTTGTATGGAGTCTAGTTTTTTATTTATTTTAGCTAACTAACGCCCGAATACTGGAACGACATTAAAATAATAAGTTGCTCTTAACAGCGCACGGCTCACTTAGCCAGTACATTTAATCGGGATTAACGTAGTTAAGCGCAAGTTATACAGGGTATATCAAGACCGCGACCGAAAACGAAGCCAGGAGGTAGTATTAGTGATATCAAACACAATGCAAGTAAAAATTTTACAAAAAAAATCGTCAATATTTTTTTTGTTATTTTTTACATATCGTCGTATTTGAGTGATTAAACATAGTTTTTCTAAAATAATGACGTACATCGCTTAATTTTTAAACACGCAATGGTACGTAAGGGTTTAAATTACTATTTTTGCAAAAAGGTATTTACACCTCAAAAACGATGATTTTTAAAAAATTGTAAAAAAAAATCCGTCGCATATTTTGCAAAATTTTTAATTGCATTGTGTCTGTAGCCGCTAAAACTACCACCTGGCTTCGTTTTCGGTCGCGGTCTTGATATACCCTGTATTTAAGTGGCGTTCCAGTATTTGGGCGTTAGTGACTAGAACATCTAGGGGGCTATTACGTAACGCAACATACGATATATAAATAAATACACCCAACAGTCACATACATAGTCCTGACCCCACACTTAGATCGAGTCTTGTGTCGTGGGTATCAGAAACTACGGGAGACTTTTCGGTCCCACAACCACCCAGACCCGAAACAAATACTTATGGTTCACACAAATATTTGTCTCAGTGCGGGAATCGAACCCGCGGCCTCTCGTTTCACAGGCGGCGTCTAACCAACTGCGTCGCGGAGGCTGTCGTACGTTTTTTCGAATTGAAATCTACTTGACTTACTGTGATGTCGATAAATGCAGTTTATGGGAGTATTTCCTGTCACATCTTAAATCGAACTAGTAGTTCCTAAGATTAGCACAGTCAAACAAATTCTTCGGCTTTATATCTGTATAAGCATAAATACCTCTCACTGCCGGGCAGGGGCCTCCGCCACAATCGCGAGTACGATTGAGAGGGGTTAGGCCATATAGTCCGCTACGCTGGCCTAGTGCGGGTTGGCAGACTTTGCATACCGTAGAAAATTTAAATAATCGCTACGGTATATATCAGCTTTATATATAACCTTGTTTTTATTTCTCTTAACTATACTCGACATGTTCTTTAATTAATATTAGGATGATCAAAGCGGGAGGTATACTCCCGCGACGAGCATACGTGACGAAAGTCATTGGGCAAGCATTCAACGGTAATTCCGTTTAATACCAGACAGTTTCACAATACTCGCGACCTTTGTATTCGGACATTTATGTGCGAAAAAACATCTTATTTTTTTATTACATACATAAACTAACTGATTTTTGCCTAGAAGGGGTAGGTGTGTGTGCTTCCTGAAATTTTATTGCGACGAATGGCGAAACATGCACATGCCATTCGCCTGATGGTAAGCGATACGACCGCTCATGGACAGTAGAAAACCAAACACTATGAATTACATAGCAGTGCTTGGCATTCCACTGCGCTTGCCATCCTGAGACATAAAATGTTAGTTCTCATTATGTCCAGTAGTTACTCTGGCTATAATGTCCTTTAAACTGGAACAAAACAATGCATTTTCACTGCTGTTTAGCGGGAGAAATAGACATTGCGGTGGTACCTACCCAGGCGGCCTCTCACTTAAGAGAGACCAGTGCACTAAAACTAGGTTCTAACACGCGGAATCGCTCGATGTATCGAATACACTAGCCCCTATTAGCGGGCACGACAGTTGACAGCGTCGCATCGTGTCACATCGTTCAAGACAGCGCCATCAGCCCGGTTGATCCATTTATTAGGTTTAAGTAGGGAAACGTGGTCCCGTTTCATAATAGAACGCACGGATGCAAATAGAAAAATCGATAACGCCAGACAGTGGCACTTTAATAGAACTGGCCAGCGACCAAAACAACGGTAAACACAAAAAGGCTTGCGTAGTTTACACATTTTTTGTTTATACTGGACGATGTAAGATCTTTCTTTACTCTGCATCTGTATCAGCCCGTATACGTCCCACTGCAGGGCACAGGCCTCTACAATCGAGAGTATAATTGAGGGGTTAGAAAATGCGTGGTGGAACAGAGCAGACGCGGCTGCCAACGTGTTCACGGTGGTCGCTGGGTCACATCCCAGAGCACACCTGAATTTTCGGAGTCATGTGTGTTAGTCAGTGAAGAAACCACAAAAGCGATTTGAAAGAATTCTATAGTATGAAAAGTTCGCCAACCCGCACTAGGCCAGCGTGGTGGCCTATAAGACTCGTACTCTCGATTGTAGGCCAGTGCCATGCAGTGGGACGTGTATGCTAATACAGGATACTCCATCCTATCTATACTAATAATATAAATGTGAATGTCCGTTTGTTTGTTACGCTTTCACGCGAAAACTACTGAACCGATTCTCATGAAACTTTGTACACATATTCTTGGAGGTATTAGAAGTAACATAGGATACTTTTTATCCCGAAAAATTTAGTTAGAAGAAGGGATTCCGATATTTTACTACTTTTTTATACTCAAAAGGATGGGATGGGACTGGAATACATTCCATTAGTGAGAATGAGACGGGGCGGGCGGGATATAACGGGACCACACAAACGAAGTCTGCGGGCAGAAGCTAGTGCTACTATAAGGTGCATTGTATTGCTAATATAATAACTAGGCTGTCCACTCGTAGAGACGAGTATAATAACGCATGACATTTAGCCAAACATCCGGATAGCGAAGCCAAGGCCGGCGACAAAATTTTCAAATATTATTTATAGTTTAAACATTAAACAAGAGCCGCAGCGATGACCTAGTGATTGGAATCAGGTATATAGGATTTGAATGTTATGAAAGATGATAATGAAACGTTAGACGAATAACTGAGAACGTGTTGTGTGAAAGAGATGACGAATTAAAGTGCTAAAGATGAAACGAGAGAATGAATGATTAACAGTTTGAAAGACGATGCAAGACGTTGAGAACGATGGATGAAGATGCATATAAAGACATTAATTTTATATTGAAGATAATCTATGTCCTATTGCTTAACATTCCTTTTTAGCTTCTATATCAGCCCATATACGTCCCACTACAAGGAACTTGCCTCCTCTAAAACCGAGAATTACATTGAGTGGTTCGGCCACAGTCCACCACGCTGGCCTAGTGCGGGTTGGCGGACTGTACATATCATAGGAATTCTTACAAATCGCTATGATAATCAGGTTTCCTCGCGATGTTTTCCTTGACCGTTGAAGAGCGTGATAATTTACTATCAATACAGCCTCCGACAGCCTCCGTGGCGCAGTTGGTTAGACGCCGGCTGTGAAACGAGAGGCCGCGGGTTCGATCCCCGCACCGAGAGAAATGTTTGTGCGGCCCACAAATATTTCTTTCGGGTCTGGGTGTTTGTGAGACCGAAAAGTCTCTCGTAGTTCTGATACCTGCGACACAAGACTTAATTGATCTTAATGTGGGGTCGGGACTATGTGTGTGACTGTTGGGTGTATTTAATTTAATTTAATAATACAGACATGACTCCGAAGTCAGAGGTGGGCTCTGATACTAATATGTTTTTATAATACTAAAGCTGTTTAACACACAATATAAACGCATTACGCGTTATTGTTTAACTGTGAACGCAATTAAGATAACATAATTTATAAAACTACATTGAGTGCATTTCTAATGACTGTATAATTTATTATTGATAATACTTATCAAGTATTACTGTTGTCGTTAGGCAGCTGGTATGTGACACATTACTTTATAGCCGCCCCCCCCCCCCCCCCTTCATTACTAACATTGTATAACTTGACGTAAGAGACGCGTGTTTCTTTTATATCACTTCAGTAGGCTAATTCACGTAATTAATTGACGCGCCGATCAAGTTTCGATGCAGTTTCGATTAGATTTACGTCTTAATCGTACGTACGTCAAAATGGTATTTTTGTAATTGTTTAGCTGCGCGTAAGATATGCATAAACTGCGCATGTGCTGCACGTTGGTGGGACTAAACTGTCATTGGAGACGTCAAATGAATAGGTAATTTACCAATAGATCTGAATCACGCATGTATAAAACGCGCAGCCGTAGAATACGCTAAAGCGATCGCGTGACGCGAACTTGACGCGAGCGTATCTGACAGCGGTTATTCTAAATTACGAGAATACAAAACGGGCTGTTTTGATCGAAACTTAACTGCAACTGCACTGCAACTGAACTTATTTAATTACGTGAATTGGCCTACAGGTGTCCATGTATAGACAATAGACTTTTGACAGAGGGACACAATGGAGAACAATGGAGAACGTCACATAAATCTTGACGGGGAGCCTAATATGAGCTTCGTGGTCACCGGAAGGCATATTATAGGGGGCGAACGAGCAAACGGTTCACCTGATTGTAAGTGATAACCGCCCATGAACATCTGCTACCATACGGCATGGAGATGCGTCCTAGTATACTATGAATATGAATACACCTAGCAGTCATATTTGACAGCCTCCGTGGCGCAGTTGGTTTGACGCCGCCTGTGAAACGAGAGGCCGCGGGTTCGATCCCCGCACCGAAACAAATATTTGTGTGATCCACAGGTATTTGTTTCGGGTCTGGGTGTTTGTGAGACCGAAAAGTCTCTCGTAGCTTCTGATACCCACGACACAAGACTCGATCTTAGTGTGGGGTCAGGACTATGTATGTGACTGTTGGGTGTATTTATTTATTTATTTATTTATATTCATAGTTCCCACACTCACAAATCTCATGTATCACTAACTTAAGAAAAAAATAATTCAAGATATTTTTCGATCGGTTAACTTCATACTTATATTTTCGCCGTTTGAGGTGCTCAATATTTTAAACTTCAAAAATGTAAATGACACAAATAGACACAATTTTATAAACTAAGGATCATTAAAATCGATATCGCTATTTGTGTACAAATAACATTTGTCGACGATGAAATTTTCCATTACAGGCTGCAGTACCTAAGAAACGACTAGAAATCTATACTTTCCGTTGGTTTCTGTATAAATCCATATATCACCCGAAAATCTATTGAACTGCATGTATTGTAACTAAACTTAAGACACTGTTCTTGGGAATAGTTCCATATACATAGAAGTATAGTTACATATACATACATTCTAAGTCATACCTGGTCATAATTATATTTCGCTTGTAATATTGCACTCATTTCGCAAGTTTAACTAGAGGGGACACTGCCCACAAAATGTTACAAATTGAGCGGTACATGTACCGCTATTGCTGTCTCTGTCACTCGTACGCTGCACTATGTTCCGTCTCGCTTGTTGCGTTTGGTACGCATATGCCGCACAGATTTTACTCGCGATGTTAGAAACAGTATAATACGTCATTCTACCATAAAATGGCGTGTGTCGAAATTAGGAACTACAAATAAAAATGAAAAATATCTGTTTAATGCAATGTTTGACATACGCTTTCATAATAAATACAACGAGCATTTAGATTTCTAATAGTAATAACATACATACATACATAAACTCATGCCTTATTCCAAGGGGTAGGCAGAGGTGCAACTAGGACACTCACGTTTCACCTTGTATTTCCCGTCCCACGATGTGATAGGGGGCGAGCCTATCGCCATATCGGGCACAACTTCCTGACTCCGGGGCTGATACACATGTCCAATATAATAAAATACGAAGAGAAAAACCTATTCTTAGATATTACTTTACAGCGCTTTCGGAGACAGAAGATCGTGACCTATACGACCAACATTTGATGTGATTTGAGTCACAATGTTTACATGTAGATAACTTTTCATTTCACCTTTGCATATTGTGTAATTGTGTCACTGGTCCTTACATGATATTATCAAAAGATAATACACGATTACGAGAACATTGTTCGGCTATTTTTACGCTTATCATTATCATTAATTAACATCTCATATTTTCCGCAGGTTAGACGCTTGCGAAACGAAACCGCTACGATACCAACACAAATGTTTGTGATACACAAGTTTTTATCATCATCAGCAATGTATCCTTGCTGTCCTCAGCGGACGGGATATGATAGGGATAGCGTTTACGGGATCGGGGAAAACCTTGGTGTTCAGTCTGCCTATTATTATGTTCTGTTTAGAACAGGAGATTAAAATGCCATTTATCAGGTGAGGGAATGACATACATAAATTCACGCCTTTTTCCCAGAAGGGGTAGGCAGAAGTGCTGCCAGGTCACTCACGTTTCGCCTTGTGTTCCGTCCCAAGATGTGATAGGGGGCGAACCTATCGCCATATCGGGCGCAAATTCCTAGCTCCAGGCTGATAATAAAGAAAAATCCAATATAACTTAGCCCGACCCGGGATTCGAACCCGAGACATCAGCTTTGTCATCATACCGTAGTACAACTACGCCACCGAGGCAGTTTCGTGTATTTTTGAACCACAATACAACACTTGTATGTTACTGTGGATTCGTATTGGTATAGTTTTAGCCTGAAACGTTCATAGCACTGTCATATTATTAACGAGACCGTTATTAAAAATGCCACGTGGTAGTAAAGGGCGCATGATGCGTAAAATAAGGGTTGTAAATAATACGGTCAAAAGAACGGGGTTGATATAATGAGGGTAGAATTTGACCCTCCGTATACCCTCGTAAGAGAAAAGCTCCTTAGTAATATGTATAAATCCGGATGGAAGTTCGTTTGTTACGTTTTCACGTATGTTCATACATACATAAACGCCTTCTTTGGAAGGGGTAGGCAGAGGTGTCACCAGGACTCCCACATTTAGCTCGCCTCCTATCACATCTGTACAGTATTGTACTGTATCAGCCCATATACGTGCTAATTACATTGTGGAACGGAAAATACAAGGCGAAATAAGGGTGTCCTGGATGCACCTCTGCCTACCCCTTCTGGGATAATGTATGTATGTAATATGTATGTAATAGTTGATCTATTTTTAATATGGTATTGACTTGTCATAAGTACTATTTAATTGCCTTATAATAAACACACTTTATTTAATTACGCTGGAAGTCTCGCATTCCGAAATGAATATTTATTTACAAACATTTGTCTCGTGCGGGGATCGAACCCGCGGCCTTCGTTTTCAACTGCGCCACGGAGGCTGCCATTACTCTATATAACTCCGTTTTAAAGGCAGGTAGAGATGCCGTATTTCGTACATTTACTAATAAAAACAATTACTTAACATCAGGCGGGTCGCATGCTTGTTCCTCTGGTTGCGAAGGCAATAAAAATATTTTTACTGTTGTCTTAGTTGTTCTCCAGAGGGTTTGAATCCAGTAGAGACATTTTACTGCAAAATTACTTCTGGAAAAATGTCCGCTTTTCGATTATTGAAACTTTTACTACACTGTCATTTTGTACTACGGTACGATTACAAAGCTAAGGTCTCGGGTTCGAATCCCGTGTCGGGCAGAGTTATCAGCTCGGAGTCAGCAATTTGAGCCCGATATGGCGATAGGCTCGCCCCCTACCACATCATGGGACGGAACATACCAGGCGAAATGTGGGTGTCCTTGTGGCGCCTCTGCCTCCCACTTGTGGGATAAAGGCGTTAGTTTATGTTTGTATGTATGTAATAAATCGTCCACTGCTGGGCACGGGACTCCGAAATAACCGACAGTGCCATTAAGAGCGGTTTACAACACGCTGGCATAATGCGGGATAAAGGACTGGGGACTGCACATATTAATATTCTTAAGCAGAACTCAGAGGTACGTAAAATTCCTCACAATCTTTTCCTTCAAAGTTAAAATTAATAAACAACACCTAAAAATATGTTTGGATAGAACCTATGACCCTTGTCACCTTCAAAAACGTAAACAGCTACTTCACTAATAAACACCACGCTTTCAAAATATACCATTAAAAAAAACAATTTCTACTTTTCATTATCTGCTCGTGCCTATACAACGTAGCGTGATGTTGCCCAGTGAAAACCTTACTCAACAACGGGGATTTTTAATTTAAAAGAAACATCTCATTTACGCCTCACACAACCCGAGATAAACGCGAACATTCATACATTTTATTATTAGTTACAACGCATATTTCAACATTACAAACCGAGCGAAAAAACTGCGTACGGATATATTAATCTTTTTATAATCACAATATTCACCATGGGGTATCGTAACACATTAATACACTTCACTTAACACGTATATCACTATAAAATTGATTTAATTAAAATGAACGCGCGATAGAGCGTAGAGACGCGTGCGTACTTCGCGCCGGTCGGCGGACGACTGGCATAGTGCGGGGACGCTACGTACAAACAGGGGAACAGTCGATCGATTCTGTTTAACTCTTATTAATATCGAGGGTGTAGTCGTTTGGTATTGGGACGGGAGTTTTAGATATAATCTAACATACCCAACACAATAATACCATGTAGTTATATCAAAAACTACTAGGCTCACTGGTCTCAACACCCAGACTTAAAAAAATATTTTTTTTTTCAAATTTATCTCTTTGTTGAGATCGATTATGCAGGCTCTCGTTTCACAGCCGGCATCTAACCAACTGCGCCACAGAGTCTGTCGGAATTTAAATAGACATTTTAAGGTAAAATTATAGAGTTTTCTATTCGATAATTTTATGAAATTGCATTCAACGAGACCATCTAAAAGGGGTTAATATAATAAAATAAAATAATACTACAAACTAATAGATCAAGTTTCGAGTGGAGTCTCGACTAAAATATTCTACATATTTTTTAACATAATGTTGCCATATTGTTGGTCACTACGATGCATCACAAATACAATACGACGTCAGCGCCTCTACTGGTGGATAATATAACTAATTAGTAATTTGTCATCGGTTTTGGCGATAGGCTTGCCTCCAATTCCATTAGGAATTAACTTGGCTTAATATTATCACTAATAGCCTTTGAAAGCGTCCGTGGCGCAGTTGGTTAGACGCCTGCTGTGAAACGAGAGGCCGCGGGTTCGATCCCCGCACCAAGAGAAATGTTTGTGCGGCCCACGAATACTTCTTTCGGGTCTGGGTGTTTGTGGGACCGAAAAGTGTCTCGTAGTTCTGATACCTGCGACACAAGACTTGATTGATCTTAATGTCGGGTCAGGACTATGTATGTGACTCTTGGGTGTATTATATTTATATTATACTGCCTTGGTGGCGTAGTTGTATTACGGTACGGCTACAAAGCTGAGGTCTCGGGTTCGAGTCCCGGGTCGGGCATAGTGGTATTGGATTTTTCTATTCATTATCAGCCCGGAGTCAGGAATTTGTGCCCGATATGGCGATAGGCTCGCCCCCTATCACATCATGGGACGGAACATACAAGGCGAAATGTGGGTGTCCTGGTGGCGCCTCTGCCTACCCCTTCGGGGATAAAGGCGTGAGTTTATGTATGTATGTATTATTTATATTTAATAGCACTTCTGTCAACCTCTCGAAAATACGGGTCTAAGCTTTGAGGTTACTTCATGATCCGAAACGATGTTCGAGTGTTCTAATGTTCGATGTCCGAAGTTACAAGTCTTCGACTACCAATAATCAATACTATTCTCTGACATCATTCACTCCGAACTGAATCTATGAATTCGAACATTTTGGCACATTCGTACAGTTTTACTTACGACTTTCGAACATTCGAACTTCGTTTTGGAACATAGAGTAACCCCTTATGTGTACATAAAACTAACTTATAACTTTTCAGCTTGAGTCGTGAAGGCTAAAAATATTTTTAATATATTTTTATACTACCAAGGCGCACCAATTTACAGTCCAATGGTAGACAGTAGCATATCGTCCCTTTTGATAGACAGTTTGAAATGTATTTTAGCTATCGAATGTTTTGTCCCTTTCGAACGACTTTTGAATTCAATTCGAGCGAAGAAGACAAAACATTCGATAACAAATAAATTTTAAAACTGTCTACGAATAATACCTCAAATTTTTGCAATACTAAAGGTGTCACACGCGCGTTGCCGACCCTGCTACGGTACTTTTTTGAATCGATAATAAAAAATATATTTTTGAACCAATTCGGCACTTTTTTCTTTCGATAATAAAAAAATACATATATTTTCCGTCAGCTGCATTCTGGTCTCCTTTATAGGTACAAAAAACTTCATACCAACTTCACTTATCCATCATTTATTTGCCTCCTAACGACTACACAAATAAAACATTAACAAACATTGGACTCGAGCATTTCACAATTATTTAATCAAGATAACTTTAACGACAAACAAATTTGTTATTGGATTGTTGTCGCGTTGTTAACTATGCCGACAAAACTATTCTATTATCTGCTTTGAGGAAAATCTTAACGTTTTAATATAAGACTTAACATATTATGTCTCAGAATGGGGAACTCAATGGAATGCCAAGTATAGCGTTGTAATTCATGGTGTTTAGTTTTGCTACTGTCCATGAGCAGTCATATCGCTTACCATCAGGCGAATGGCATGCTCGTCTCGCCATTCATTGAAATAAAATCTATATTAAAATAAAAAGCTGGAGTTTTAACGCATTAATCAAGAACTGCTTGTTTAATATTAAAATTTATTTTGTTGTTGTATAGCTCATTTATTGAAAAAGGCTAAAGGTTTATATGAAAAAAAAAATAGTAAAAAATGTTGGAAAATCTGTTTCCCCGTCAAAAACTATCTCCGCCTGGGCGAAACCGCTAGTTTTTATTAAAAAGTTGTGTTTAAAATCTATACAGACACTTTATTTTTTAATAGCCTTTATTGTGTCACTATATCGATGTTATACCAACACAAACGGCACATCACTAGGCCGACAAAACAACAATAAGCCTCGACACGTAGCACTTGCCCACGTATTACTTCTCGTGTAATATTCGTAATATATTTTACTTCTTAAATAATATACCTGCCACTACACGGACATACCTACATAAACATTACGCCTGTTTCCCAGAAGGGCTAAGCAGAAGTGCTATCAGGGATCCCACGTTTCGCCTTGTGTGATCCGTATCACGATGTGATGGGGGGCTAGCCTATCGCCATATTGGGCACTAATTCTTGACTCCAGGCCGATATGAACACATATATGAAAGACAGCCTCCTTGGCGCAGTTGGTAAGACTCCGCCTGTGAAACGAGAGGCCGCGGGTTCGATACCGATACATATGTTTGCGTGATCCACAAGAATTTGTTTCGGGTCTGGGTGTTTGTGAGACCGAAAAGTCATGTAGTTCCTGATACCCATGACCCATGACTCGATCTTAGTTGGATACTTACATTTATTACTAAAATAATATGAGCTCTAACTACGCTATATTTGTAATTAATTGACAACTGCGTTCTTGAAATATATGGACCTAAAGTTGAACCGAATCATTAACAATTTGTATACGTCAACTTGTTTTTTTTTTTTTCATTTGAAATGCGTCAAATTAAATATTTCAATAAATACATTGTTATTGTTTTTTCGGTGTGGATTCTTTTTAACAGCACAAATAAAATTATCAGTCTAAAAATTTACCCAAAAATAAGCATTTTGTTTAAGCTATTTTTTCTTATCAACAACCATATTATTTACTCTAAATTATCATTTGTATTAATAAAACACTTTCCTTTTACCGATGACCTTGAGTCGCAAAGACCAGAATTCCATAACACGAATGTTACCTAACACTGACAAATTATGTCTGTCGCAATAATTAATGCTAGCCGAAAATGGATCTTAACGTGAGCATATTTCAACCTGTTGGTATTTTAATAATGTTGAGGTAGATAGCAAAAATTACTTCGTGAAGTGAAACTTATTTAGATCTTGAAATAAAACTATTTTATAGGGATTTTATCGCGATTTGGTTTAATTTTTTACATTTTTAGTCTAATACCTAAGTCCGCCTCGTGACCACGAAAGCTGTAAAGTAATCGAAACGTCGGGAAGTTAAAAAATGTAAAAAATTAAACCAAATCGCGATAAAATCCGTATAAAATAGTTTTATTTCAATGGGTAACATTCGCGTAAATCTAAGAAACCATTATTTAGATCTGATGTGATAAAAAAAATGAAACGAAAAGGAGACAAATATGTTCATAAGGATTCATACATACATAAACTCACGTCTTTAACCCCGAAGGGGTAGGCAGAGGCGCCACTAGTACACCCACATTTCGCCTTGCATGTTCCGTCCCACGATGTGATAGGGGGCGAGCCTATCCATATCGGGCACAAATTCCTGACTCCGGGCTGATAATGAATAGAAAAATCCAATATCACTTTGCCCGACCCGGGATTCGAACCCGTGACCTCAGCTTTGTAACCGTATCGTAACACAACTACGCCACCGAGGCAGAATTTAGCCTTCTTATTTTCTTTTCGTCTTTCCCAAATAAACTATATTAAATATTAGGCATTAAAATAGAACATATTTTTTGGTCTTGGTAAAAATGTTATAAAAACAATTGACCCTATTCTAATACTCCGAGTTCTCTATATTCATATCAATGGCACACACTCACTGTTTTAAAATTTTCTTGTTTTTAGGACAGCTACATAATTTTACTGATAGCTATTGTAATAATTTTATACTATAGGAATGGGCCGATATGGCGATAGACTCGCCCCCTATCACGTCGTGGGATGGAACATACGATGAGAAATGTGGTAGCACCTCTGCCCACCCCTTCTGGGTAAAACACCCGACAGTCACAAACATTCTTGTCTTTTATACAGGGTGTCCCAGAACTAGACGATAAAACGATAACAAGCGATAGACCAAGCTATGCGTTCCCCTTATTCTGAACAGCTTTTCTATCATAAATATGTTCATGTAACTATTTCATTAACATAAAATGCAAATTACATAAAAATACTCAAGTAATGAAACATCCTTTAATAAACAACTAAAGCAATTATTACTTACAAAAACTTACTACACAATAACAGAGTACCTAAATGAAAATAAATAAGACATCTTAATGTAAGCAAAGGTAAAAATATAGTAAACTTAAATAAATAAAGACTGATTTAATTATATACATAACTGAATATAAATACTATGGCTCCCTACTCTCTCCTAAAATTTAATTTTTTGCCGTGCCCTACAGGGTCCACATTGTACATACAATAAATTGTAACATCTTTTAACATGTGGAGTGCAAAATATTGAATATTGAGTATTTATTCAGCTAGCGACAGCGAGGCCCTAGTAACGCTTATTAACTAACAATGTGTATTACAGCATATCATAGGGGGAGAGGGGGGTAAAGAGGGGGATATAAAACTGATTTCGCGAACTCAATATAAACAATGTGTGTATAATTTGATACAAGTAAAATGAGACCGGAAAATCTACGATAAACGACTGTGAAAATAGGTGGAAAATTAAGCACCATTTTCACAGTTAAATTGTTGTCATGCGCTTTCGCATATACACCGGGTAGCATTTTTAAGGAAATAGACTTGGCATTCCACTGCGTTCGCCATCCTGAGACATAAGATGTTAAATGTCATTATGTCCAGTAGTTACTCTGGCTACAATGTCCTTAAAACCGAAACACAACAGTGCATTTACACTGCTGTTGCGGGAGAAATAGACATTGCGGTGGTACCTACCCAGACGGCCTCTCACATACGAGAGACCTACCACCATCTATAATTACACCTATATTTTACAAAAATCATCAGTCTGTGCGTTTGGCCTCCACAAGGGGTATTAGGCATCTGGCATCTCACTAACCGAACGAAACGCAACATTTACATGATGTTCGTGACGTTGCTCTGTCGAAAACTAAATTAACTCATACTAGGGAAGCTAATAAAGCCTAATTAAAACTCTTTGCTAAGTTAATTATACAGGGTATATCATCTGCGACCGAAAACGAAGCCAGGTGATAGTATTAGGGACTTCAAACACAATGAAAGTAAAAATTTCGAAAATACATCTAATTTTTGTAATTTTTGACTTATCGTCGTATTTTGGTGATAAATACATAGTTTTCCTAAAATAATGATGGAGGCCTCCTTATTTTTAAACACTCCATGGTACGTAAGAGTTTTAATTATTATTTTCGCAAAAACTAGGTATTTACCACCCAAACAAGATGATTTTTAAAATTTTCTAAAAAAATATCTGTCGCTATTTTTGTAAACCATTTATTTGCATCGTGTCTGTAACCACTAAAACTACCACCTGTATTCGTTTTCGGTCGCAGTCTTGAGATACCCGGTATATTATAAACATAACGCGAATATTACTAAGCGGATAAATTTTTGGGAAATAATTGCGATTGTGCTTTATTGTAACTTCTTCCTTCTTTGATTTATAACCTATTGTAGATAAATCTAAATGTGAAGTAAAGAAAAACATTTCATTTAAGGCGAGGTGGAAAGCCGCACGAAATCGGACTTCTTTCTCTCTCTCTTCAGCTCCAGGAAGTCCACTGCTGAACAAAGGGCTCCCCCAAGGTTATCCACATCGACTTTAGAAGCATAATACCCTAAACCGGAAAAAAATCTAAAGCTAAATCCGACTCACCTTTTGATTAATTTTGGCATTCTTGGGCGCCTTCACGACCGCCGGTTTGATGACAGGGGGCGCCACTGCGACGGGTTCTGTGTAATAAAACATGACATTATCAAAATATTACTAGAAAACATAACTATATAGACTCCCATTAATTTTGCTATATTTTGATTTCGTTGCGGGTTAAAGACAAGTTCGACATTCCTGGAGTCTTGCTGAGCTTCAATGCTCGGTGTCATTTAAATGAGCGCTGTTGATCCTGTTGAGGAGTTGCAGTTGGTTTTGAGGGTGGGACAATCTTCATGGTGCGTTTCTAAAGGTAATTTAAGCACTAGACCAACGTGGCAAACTATATTGCCTAACTCCTCTCGATTGTAGAGGAGGCCCGTGCCCTGCAGTGTGACCTTCTTCTAGAAACGTACCGTACGAGATCAAATTGCCTTCGGGTGAAGAACTGTACTGATGTGACTATGGGTTATATCTTACCTGTATGCACTTGCGCCCTGCCCTGCTGCTGTGGTTGGAGGGGTGATCTCTTCTCCTGCTCCACTATAGCTGGCGGAGCTGGGGGCGGAGCACCAGTACTGCCTCCCCTTACCTGATGACAAATTAGAAATATAGGAATTAGTGTTTTAGAAATGAACTTTGAAAGATTTTTGTTTCTGGACACCGTAGAGTTGTAAAAATTTCTATGGCATGTAAGGTCCACCAACCCGCACTGGGCCAGCTGTGTGGACTATGGCTTCTCAATTGTATTTTCGATTGTAGATGAGGCCCGTGGCCTGCAGTGGCGTATGTGGGCACATACAGAAAGATTTTTTAATACACCGGTAAACGCGATGTTAAGTGATGACCGCGGTCCATAAAGTTCTGCATTTGGATCCTAGATTAATTACCATCCTCTTAAAATAGCATAAGAGAAGGTAGAAGGAGGAAAGGGGTAATAAGCCCAGATACCAAGCACGATAGACATTAATGGAAAACCAGTGATGATAGACAAGTGCATTTTTTTATTGCGATGAATGGCGATACGATCATGCCATTCGCCTGATAGTAAGCGATACGACCGTTCATGGACAATAGAAAACCAAAACCAAAAAAGAAAACCAAAAAAACAAACAACACCATGGATTACAAAGCAATTCTTGGAATTCCACTGCAATCGCCATCCTGAGACATAGGATGTTACGTCTCTTTATTTCCAGTAGTTACTCTGGCTACAATGTTCTTCACCAGAACACAACAGTGCATTTACATTGCTGTTTGGCGGGGGATATAGACATGTGGAACCTACCCAGGCGGCCTCTCACATATGAGAGACCTACCAGTAAGTTTCGACCATACATGAACCGACGAAAATGAATGAAGAGATTGATGAAATTAGACGAAGCAAAGTGGTATGTCTGCATGGAGCAATGTGGCGAACCATACTCTGCCTACTCCTGTGGGATGAAGGAGTGACGACACGGTTCGCTATCGACACTTACCCTCAGGAGCACTGCAGTAATTTCGTCGCACCAATACAAAATAAAGTATTTATTTAACAAAATATCAAAGAAACTGCGTACCAAATACTTTTGCGAACAGAAAACTATTCATCAGAATTAATTAGAGGAAAAAATCGAATATCAGTTCATTTTCATTTAAAAGGGGAAAGACCAATGCACCCATATACATGTAAATAATGTTCTACATAGATAACAGTGTTAATGTTAATACTGAGTTACGAGATCGTTTAAAAACTAAAGGGGGTGAAGTACTCCCCTCGATATCTTCGCAAATAATTTGACTGCTTCCGTGGTTGGCTAGACGGCTGTGAAACGAGAGGCCACTACGATTCAATCACTTTTTGTGATAAACTACTAATTGTTACGGGTTTGAGTGTGTGTATTAAAAACTCTCTCGTGGTTTCTTTTTCTCTAATATTTGGGTGCACTTATTATGTATGGTTTTGATACATCTCTCTCTCAGCCATATTAAATATAAAGTTAACTTATTCGTATTCAAATATATCCTACTTGCAAATCATAACAAGTTATTAATGAACTGCTCTGATTTAAACCAACTTGTAATTTTTGTAATAATCATACATTGTAAACTGGTTTTGAAAAGAGCAACACTAGAGTTTCTTGCCCGTTCTTCTCTAGTGAAAACCGCTTTCCGAACCGGGTGGTAGTTCAAAAAATGACTGAATCTAAACAATGTTGAACATTTTAATGGATTCAATAAATTATTTTCATTTCATTTTCATAAGAGAAACTCAAGAACGAATTAAATAGTACTATTACAAAGTCCAATATCCCTTTACTTTTTCTTTCCGCTCCTCTTCCGATTTGATGGTCCGGCCACACATCCATGATCCAGCGTTGTGGATGTTCATATGTGATCACTTACAGTCAGGGGACCTGCTTGCTCATTAGCCGGACCTATAGAATAGAAAAACATCTTCTGTCCATCAGTGGACGTACAGACTGATCGTAATTTGTATATTTTAATAAAGGGCCGTGCGTTAAAGATAATAATAAATACAACCAATAGTCACATACATAGTCCTGACCCCAAACTAAGATCGAGTCTTGTGGCGTGGGTATCAAAAGCTACGAGAGACTTTTAGGTCTCACAGACACCCAGACCCGAGACAAATACTTGTGGGCTTCACAAATATTTGTCTCGGTGCGGGGATCGAACCCGCGGCCTCTCGTTTCACAGCCAGCATCTAACCAACTGCGCCACGGAGGCTGTCATACAGTCAAAGATACAGTGCAGAAATTTCGCAAAAATTTAAAACACCCAAGCGTTACAATTTAATCCGGCAAATAATCTCAATTGAGACCTGGCCGCAATAAAAATTACAATTTGAAAACCGGTTAACATGGCTTCGATATGAGAACCAGTTGTGTTACGACAAAATTGTTTTGCCTCAAGTTATAAGCTGAAGCGATTGTGAGTAACCCACGTCCCACTGCAGGGCACGGGCCTCCCCTACAATTGAGAGTACGACTGAGAGGGGTTAGTATAGCCAACTCATTTATGCTGTCGCGTCGCGTCGTCAAACAACACGCTAAAGCCCAGTTGCATAAACAAACTTTGACCTGCATACTAAACCGACTTGAAAGAATTTATATGGTATAAGTCTACCAACCCGCACTAGGCCAGTGCAGCGTGGTGGACTATATGGCCTTATCAATCACAATCGCATCCTCGATTGTAGAGCAGGCACATGTCCAGCAGTGAGACGTAAATGGGCTGATACAACTTAATTTTGACAATGTTATCGCCGTACATTTGTGATGTATTACTAATGTATGGGATTGACATATTCAAAGTCAAAGTTATGAACAAGGTTACTTTGTGCCATTAGCCCTTACACTCAAGAAACGTGATACTTGCATCGATCAGTACGTTAGGATTCTCTTAACAATATCCATTTCAGAATTATAACTCTCTTTCTCTCTCTTTTCAGCCATAGGAATTCCACTGCTGAACATAGGCCTCCTCCAATAATGTCCACCTTGTCCTGTTGGAAGAGGCCTGCATCCAGCAACTTCCTGTGACCTTAACCAGGTCGTCCGACCACCTTGTAGCGGGCGTCCGACACTGCTCTTGCCTGTACGTGGCCTCCACACCAGAACCTTTCAGCTCCAACAGCCATCAGTTCTTCGTTATGTGCCCGGCCCACTGCCCACCTAAATTATACCTAATTTTGTTGAAAAAAACTCTGGTACAAAAATAAAAACGCATCGGGTACAAACGATTCGTGATAATTGTTTCTCAACACCCAACATAATCGGTCAATAGGAAAAAAAAATATTACTTATCTCGATAAACACAAACAGTGGTTCAAGATAATGATTATTTATAACTTTAACACTTCGATTTTCCTTGTTTGTTTCTCGCTACCCAAGATTAAACACGATAAACCAAAGCAATAAGTTGGTGATCAGATCTGCATAGCTCTCAACTTTACAATTTACAGCGCCCTTCACACCACCGGAGACAGAACCAGATGGAGAAAGCGATGCAACAATACTGACGAATAAGACGCAAAGAGGAGTAAGTTATTACAGATACTACTCTATATTGAAAATAAATTGACAGCCTCCGTGGCGCAGTTGGTTAGACGCCGGCTGTGAAACGAGAAGCCGTGTTCGATCCCCGCACCGAAACAAATGTTTGTGTGATCCACAGGTATTTGTTTCGGGTCTAGGTGTCTGTGAGATCGAAAGGTCTATCGTAGTTTCTCATACCCACGACACAAGACTCGATCTTAGTGTGGGGTCAGGATTAAGTAGAATATGCGTATGCGCCCAGATAGCGAACTGGACCACCGTAAACAGCGTTTAAGGACCCTGCATAGTCACCCACGTAAATGTCTTATCTCGGGGTCATATTTTATACAACCGTGTACAAATGAGCCAGCATAATTAGTATATTAAAAAAGAATCGGTATTAAACAGCCCCCATGGCTAGTTAGACGCCGGCTGTGAAATGAGAGGCCGCTGCGATAGCTCGCATCGAAAATGTTAGTCCGGGCGTTTGGGGAACCGAAAAGTCTTTCGTAGTTTCTGATACGACACAAGACTCGATCTTAGTGTGGGGTCATGACTATGTATTTGACTGTTGGGTGTATTAATTTATTTATTGATCACTATTCGAGTATTCTACCACGCTTATTCTTATATCTTGGACCACAGGAACATATCAATAGACGTTTAAACTCTCGTTATAAACCAGTAGATTATTGTTACAGTTCATTTGACAGCCTCCGTGGCGCAGTTGGTTAGACGCCGGCCTGTGAAACGAGAGGCCGCGGGTTCGATCCCCGCACCGAAACAAATATTTGTGTGATCCACAGGTATTTGTTTCGGGTCTGGGTGTTTGTGAGACCGAAAAGTCTCTCGTAGTTTCTGATACCTAGTCAGGACTATGTATGTGACTGTTGGGTGTATTATTATTATTATTTTTATTTTTTAATTTTTATGCTCGGATTTACTCCGGTATACTGATGCACACGAGCCTAAGCCAAGTGTACATCAGGAGGGTTTCCCTGGGCTGCAGCTAATCTTATATTATTGGTGGGTATGTCAGAGTCAGTCTGTAAGAACTTTCGGACGGTACGGCATGTATTAAGGATGGCAGCTTTTTGTAGCAGAAGATAAATGTTGGGAGGTAGATTTAATGTTTTTAGTGATTGGTGTAGCTGTTTGGGTATTACCCCTGTGGTGGAGAGTACAATAGGGACTATAACAACTTTGCGGAGGTGCCAAAGTCGGGTAATTTCATCTTTTAACTCGGTGTATTTAGTTAATTTCTCTGCTATTGTTGTCTGTAAGTTGTGTGTGTTTGGAACAGCTATGTCTATGAGGTATCCGGTTTGGCTAATTTTATCTACTAACGTAATATCAGGCCTATTGTAAGGAATGGTTCGGTCTGTAAGGATGGCTCTATCAAAATATAATTTCGATCTTGGATTTTCTAGTACTGTGTCGGGTTTGTATTTATAATAATGGCTGGGAGTTCTCAATCAAGCTGTAATTTAGAGCTAGCTTCTGGTGGATAATATTAGCCACCTGATCGTGCCTATGCTTATAATCGGTTTGGGTTATTGATTTACAAGCTCCGGTTATGTGTTGGATTGTTTCGGGAGAACTATTGCATTTTCTACATGTGTCGGAATTAAGGGTTTTTATTATGTGTTTCTGGTAATTTCTTGTCTCTATTATTTGGTCTTGTATAGCTAGCATGAATCCTTCAGTTTCTGGGAAGAGTTGGCCTTGGCTGAGCCACGCGTTCGACGCCTCCTTGTCGACGTTTGGTTGGCTCAGATCTTGGCGGTGCCTTCCATGAAGTGACTTTTGGATCCATTCTTCTATTTTTGTCTTATCGTCTGTCATTCGCTCATTTTTTTGATCTGTTCTGTCTTTCATATTAAGCGGAGTGAACTTGCTATCGTTTTCTACTATAGATTTATGAAGGCCAGAGGATGCTGTTTTATGGAAAAAATACTGTCTCAGTGTTGTAATTTGTCTATTATGGAGATTAACAATATCAATAAGTCCTCTGCCCCCTTCTTTTCTTGGGAGGGTTAGTCTTTGTATACATGATCTGGGATGATGTTTACGGAATCTAGTCATTGAGGTGTTTATTGTGCGTTGTAAGTTTTTTAAATCAGATTTACTCCAGTTTATAATTCCAAAAGAATACGTGAGTATTGGTATGGCAAACGTATTAATTGCTTTTACTGTATTTCGGGCATAAAGCTGAGTCTTTAATATTGTATTAAGTCTATGTTGAAATTCCTGTTTTAATTTAAGTTTTGTGGTTTTATAATTAATTTGGGACGATTGGTTATATCCTAAATATTTATAGGTTTCCTGCTCGGTGAGAGGGTTTATTTGTTCTCCGGTATGTAAGGTATAATGGTGTTGATAATTAACTCCTGCCTTTACAGAATTGATCTTACACTTGTCGATACCAAAGTCCATCCTAATATCATTACTAAACGATTCAGTTAAGTTAGCTAGCTGATCAAGTTGGTGTTCATCTTGGGCATAAAGTTTGATATCGTCCATGTAAAGTAAATGATTTAACCTATTTATACGTTCTTGTTCGTCTATGGGTTGTTCAGTATTTCTATATTTTAAGGTATATCCGAGTGATGTAGAATTTAAAATATTGGAGAGTGGATTCAAAGCTAAGCAAAACCAAAGCGGGCTAAGTGAATCTCCTTGGAATATACCTCGTTTTATTTTAATTGGATCAGTTTCTATTGTTTTAGTGGGACTAGAAAGTTTTATTCGGGTTGTCCAGTTTTTCATAATTGCTTCAAGAAATATGATGATATTAGGGTGGACTTTGTAGATCTGCATGATTTGGAGTAGCCATGAGTGGGGGACAGAGTCGTAGGCTTTCTTGTAATCAATATACATCGAGAAAAGATTGGCTTTGGTTTTATGGACATGTTTAAGAATTACGGAGTCTATGATAAGTTGCTCTTTGCAACCTTGCGCGAACTTACGGCAACCTTTTTGTTGTTCGGCAAGAATATTGTTGGCATCTATGTGCTGATAAATTAATTCAGAGAGGCAAGAGGTAATAATTTTATACAATGTTTGTAGACAAGTGATCGGTCTATACTTAGCAGGGTTCATGGGGTCATTTCGATCTTTTGGTATCATATAAGTAACTCCTAATGTTAAATAAGATGGTATTTTATTTGGTTCCTGTATAAAATCATTAATATATTTAAGCAAGTATGGATGTAGGTACGTCAGTTTTTTATACCAATAACTGTGTATGTGGTCAGATCCTGCTGCTTTCCAGTTATGTAGGTTATGGAGTACTTTTACAAATGTTTCTGGTGGGATCTGTTCGAAGTTCATTTCTGTACATCTAGCATTATTTATTATTTCCTCTTCTATCCAATTGGCCTGTGTATTATGACTTTCTGATGTTCCCCATATACCTGCCCAGAAATGTTTCAATTCTTCGGAGCTTGGGATATCATTTATATTATTATCTGTGTTATCCGGTTCAGTATTTGTAGCTGCCTGTTTAATCGTACGATAAAAAAGTTTCTCATTGTTATTAAATCGACTGTTTTGTTGTTTTCTTAAAGTGCAATTTTTATATCTGTGTAGACGACCGGATATAACTGTTAGTTTTTGTTTTAGTGTGTCTAGGGTGTGTGTTAACTGAATATTTGGTTCTTCGTGTATAGAATGTGTTTTATATTGCTCCATTATTGCTTTAACGTGAATTGTTAGTTTTCTTGTTCTGTTACCGTTAATGAATTGTGTTAATCTGCCTATTTTTGTGCGTAGCTCATTTATTCTGCGTTCTAATCGCGCCTGCCAAGCTGGTTTACGTTCTTTTCGATTATTACGAGTTTTTTCATAATCATCTAAATTAATTTTGGACCCATTAACTTTTGCTGCTGTCCAAGCAGCGCAATACATAACAGTTTGCAAAGTATTAAACTCTGTTTCTTGGTTAATATTTTGAGGGAGTGTAATGTTATTTAGATATTGTACGATTTTCGCTAATTTTTTAGATGGTTTTTGCTTTGGAATATACTTTCTGTTAATAGGGTCAGTATTTTTGAAATAATCTAATGCTTTTTGGAAGGTCTCGTCTATTTCTTTATCTCTATCTTCTGTGGTTTCAAGGATTACATGATGATCATCAGTGCCATTTATTCCTATTGTACTATTGTTTAATATTGTTTCGTCGCTGTTTATGCAAAGATATTCTGGATTACTGTTATGATTAATACTATTGATAGTAAGTGACAGTTCTTCAGCCACTTCTTGTCTTATTGCTTGCAGTCGGTCATCTGCAATATATTTATTAGAGACTATGGTTCTCCTCTGATCTGCTATTCTTTGTTCCGACACATGTGAAAGGGATGGGAAATTAATGATAAAATCTCTGTGTAATAATTTACGATATGCTGTTTTATTGGTTTCTAAATGGGTGATTCGGTAATAAGATCGCATTATAGTTTCATTTTGCGCAGTCGTCCACCTTACACGGTTAGAGCTGCTTGCAGTATTATTCGGTTGAATTGGTTTTGTCTGTGATTGTATGTAAGTCTGTGGGGGGTTGGTACTAGTTGGTAGGCTATTGATTTCTTCTTCAACATCTTTATAGATTTTATCGATGATACTCTGTGGCAAAAGTTTACTACGTATTATAGCTCTCCGCTGGTCTCCAACTCTTTGGCGGCTCACTTGCATGTTCGGGAATTTTTCTATAAACTTTAAATGAAGCGGTTCGAGATAAGTCTTTCTGTCGGTGTCTAGAGAAGTCAATTGCAGGTAAGTGCGCAGGATAAATTGGTTCATTTCAGATGTCCATCGCCTACGCGTACGGCTGACGTCTACAGTGGGTACAAGCTCTGCGTCTAAGTCGACATCTTGTACAACACCATCGACTGAGCTTATAGAGGACAAGGTAGGTGTTCGCCTTGTCATATAAGATGGGCACGTTGAGGGAACGGATGAGAAAAGGGATACGGTATCGTCATCCGATAAGTCGGCTGTAGCTTCTACGTCGCGAGCCCGCCTGCTCAACCTGCGACGATCGGCTGTAGCATCTTGTGTGGCGCGCGCCCGCCTGCTCAGCGCAGCGCCACCGGTGTCCCGCATACTGAAGCACCCAGCACCGGCTCCAGGTGCGCCCCGGCGACCCCCGGGCAGCGACCGTAAATTGTATCTTCTTTCACTTGGCTCCATTTATATTAGGGTAGTTTGGGATGATTCGTTCAGAAAGGGTCGCACAGCTGTTATTGGCGTTTAAATAAAGTATCGCTCACAATGAGGTATGTTGGTCTAGGTGTTCAGACCTCGTCTAAGTTCCTGCTTTCCTTAAGCCCCCCCACCACGTCAAGGTTCAATCCCTGGGGGGGTTATTATTATTATTATTATTATTTCACATCTACATTGTCTTATTAGTATGCAAATACAATTAATATGTTTTAGCCAACCCCCCACTAGGCATGGTGGACTAACCCCTCTTAATTGAGCTGTCGGTTGTAGAGGCCAGTGCCCAGCAGTGGGCCATTATGGACTGATACAGTAGTCAATCACCACGCACTTTAACGGTGAAGGAAAACATCGTGAGGAAACCTGCATACCGTAGCGATTATACAGAATTTCTACGGTAAGTCCGCTAACCCGCACTAGGCCAGCGTGGTGGTCTATATGGCCTAACCACTCTCAATCGTACTCTCGATTGTAGAGCAGGCCCGTGCCCTGCAGTGGGACGTATATGGGCTGATATAACACAGCAGAGTACAGTCTTATTTATTTTATTTTTTTTACACAAACAAACCTTGACTGCTTCGGTGGCGCAGTTGTACTACGGTATGATTACAAAGCTGTGGTCTCGGGTTTAAGTCCCGGGTCGTGCAAAGTGATATTGGGTTTTTCTATTCATTATCAGTCCGGAGTCAGGAATTTGTGCCCGATATGGCGATATGCTCGCCCCCTATCACACCGTAGGACGGAACATACAAGGCGAAATGTGGTTATCCCGGTGGCGCGTCTTCTGAGATAAAGGCGTGAGTTTATGTATGTATGTATAATTAAAATGTATCGACAAATAGACAAAATATACGTACCGAGCCTCTCACATACGAGGAAGATACCACTTATTAAATGTTTTTGAATACTAAGTTTTTCTACGTTTTTTAACATCACCGTCTGGCGTTGATTATAAAAACTATCTTTTTTTACACACGATGATTAAGCATAAATAATTTTAATATACTTCTTTACTATATTTAATAAGTCAATTCAAAACATCGTGAGGAAACCTGCGCCGTAAAAATCCTGACATGATTTTTTATGGTATGTGAATTCCGCCAAACAGCACTAGGCCAGCATTGTGGATTATAGCCTAACCCCTCACCCCTCTCAATCGAACTGCTAAATGTAGAGTAGTCCCGTGGTCAGCTATAGGAGATTACACCTTGAGATTCGAACCCGCGACCTCCCGCCTCAAACCGCATCGAGCTTTACCAACAATTCATACAAGTATATGCAAAACTGGTTAAATTCCACATAGCTTAACCCCTCTCAATTGAATTGCTAAATGTAGAGGAGTCCCGTGGTCAGTTATAGGAGATTACACCTTGAGATTCGAACCCGCGACCTCCCGCCTCAAACCGCATCGAGCTTTACCAACAATCCACACACGTATTTGCATAACTGGTTAAATTCCACGAAAACCTTAACTACAGTTGCACAACCGACTTGACATAATAATGGGCGAAAACCCAGCCACTCGAATTAAATACCAGTTTTAGAGAGGCTTGCACTGTACACCTTATGACACAAAAATAATTTATTAAAATAAAATCGCTCCTTCATAATCATTTAATACAATTATGGCGTTCGTGACTAGTTAAACACCGGCTGTGAAACGAGAGGCTGCGGGTTCGATCTCAGCACAGTCAATATTTGTGTGATCCATAGGTTTTTGTCGGGTCTGGGTGTTTTTCTTTCTCTTTTCTCTCTTTTCAGCCATAGGAAATACGCTGCTGAAAAAGCAGTGTAATACTCATTGTAAACTGCACTATTATCTATCCAGGGTCTTATAAAGCTACCGTTGAGAACATTTCATGTGGTCGCCCTTTACCACCACACAGATGACCTTCACTCTCCCTTCACCCTTCATTTCGACCTTGGGACAATATCCCTTATAAACTGAACGGTCTGCTTTCACTTTAATAATTGATATTTAATTCTTGAATCTATATCAGCCCATATACGTCCGATTGCAGCGCACGGGCCTCCTCTACAATTGAGGAGGTTAAGCCATATAGCCCATCACGCTGACCTAGTGCGGGTAGATGGACTTCTCAGACCACAGAAATTCTTGAATCATCATCAATGTAATAATCACTATTCCGTGGTGCTTTACAGCTGGCTTTTCTGGCTGTAAATGTCTTTATGCGAGGTTATTTACCTCTTTAGTTCATTGTTTTGTCACCCGCTTTATTAGGGAGGGAAGTGGACAATCATTTATTTCCAACTCCTCCTATTAATTTAACTTTTTGATTGATTTCGTTGCGGGTTAAAGACAAGTTAGACATTCCCGGAGACGCGCTGAGCTTCAATGCTCAGTGTCATTAAAATACGTGCCACTGTTGATCCTGGCTTACAGGAGTTGCAGTGGCGGGTGTGAGGGCGGGACAGTCTCTTGAATCATCATCATCATCAGCCCTTCTGCGTCCACTTCTGGACATAGGCCTCTCCCATAGCACGCCACTGGACTCGATCTTCAGCCCATCGTCAACCGCTACCAGTCACCCCACGAATATCGTCGCTCCACCTGGTTGAAGGGCATCTTACACTACGTTTGCCGAGGCGCGGTCTCCACTCGAGAACACGTCTACCCCGACGGTTGTCAGTTCTCCGACAAATGTGACCGGCCCACTGCCACTTCAACTTGCTAATCCGTTGGGCTATGTCGATAACCATAACGAATTCTTGAATATCGCTATGATATGATTTTCCCACTATGTTTTCCGACACCGTTGAAGAGCATAGTAATTTACTATCAGTACACAGATGAATCGTAGTCAATGGTGTGCTCTGGGCTACCAAGTTTAAAATGTTTTGATAACCTCTATAATTTTCGGGTTTCCTCACGATATTCTCCTTCAGCGTTATAGTGCGCGGTGATTGACTATCAATACACATCGAAAAATAGGAGGGCTTTGGGATTTGACCCACAACCACCGTTTCAGTAGCCGTGTCTGGTAGATAGAGATAGGTCTTCTTGAAATGGTTATAATCAATATCTTTGCATTAAGAGCCTTAACTAATGTCGTAATGACGAAGCACAGAGCAGTGGCATGCCGTGCTTAATAAATAGCTCGTGTTGCTACATCATCAAGCGACCATTCTACTGCCAAACAGCAGTGTAAATGCACTGTCGTGTTCCGATTTGAAGGACATTGTAGCCAGAGTAACTACTGGACATAATGAGACTTATGACTCAGGATGGCGAGCGCAGTGCAATGCCGAGCATTGCTTTGTAATTCATGATGTTTGGTTTTCTATTGGCAATGAGCGGTCGTATCATTTACCATCAAGCGAATGGCATGCTCGTCTCATTTATCACAATTTAAAAAAATCTTTAAAAACATTTCCATTATTACTTTAACTTTAACAATGATTTTGTTGCGGGCGGACAAGTTACACATTCGCGGAGTCTCGCTGAGCTTCAATGCTCGGTGTCATTACAATGCGTGCCACTGTTCATCCTGTGACAGGAATTGGGTATGTGACTATCATCGATTTTTTGTGTTATTTTGCAGACAAACACAAGTACCATTAAAACAAAACATTTTTGCGAAAACACTGATAAAGTAGCTTGTAACATGAGGCAAATATTAGTATTTTTAATGAAAGGGTGGGGACGTAGTGGGGACATGTTACCGTCTCTTTCACACCCGCACACTATAATGCATATTAAGAATAGTGACGTCACTAATTTTGTTTTGCATACCTTTTCTTTTATCCCCACTACAAGATTTAAAACGCTTCTAACTTTTTTAATTCTGAATGGATTTACAAAATTCTTTGTTTCCTAGATTTTGGATATGGATACTTTTTGATGAATACAATAAAAAAAAATTGTCAAATAACCAATTGCTGTGAGAGGAAATTTTATTGCGTAGGTCCAGAAAATTAGCAAAATTAGCAAGCAATTGATTACTTATCACCTGATAAGTAATCACTGAACATCCACAACGCTGGATCATGTATGTTGATCATCAAATTGGGAGGAGAGCGGGATAGAGAATATGGTTTCAGGCCGGGACAGTCTCCAGAAACGAGCATACTTGTCTCGTCATTATGGCTAATAAAAATAAACATAATCTTACTACGTTATTCGACACAATGAGAGGAAACGTAAATAACCAACAAGGTTACGCGACTACGCATTTGGAACAAAAAATCTTAATACAATAATAATGTTTATTTATACATCGGTGGCGTAGTTGTACTACGGTACGATTACAAAGGTGAGGTTTCGGGTTCGAATCCAGCGTCGGGCAGTGATATTGGATTTTTCAGCCTGGAGTCAGAAATTTGTACCCATTATGACGATAGGCTCGGCCTCTTATCACATCGTGGACGGAACATACAACGCGAAATTTGAGTGTCCTGGTAGCATCTCTGACTGCCCCTTCTGGGAAAAAGGCGTGAGTTTATGTATGTTCATTTATAATGACACGACTTCAATGTTTCTAGTCTGGATGTCTATGAGACCGAAATAAGTAAATGCACCCAACAGTCACATACTCTCTTAGAGTCTTGATAAAAAGTATCTTAGTTTCTTATGCACGCATTAGATTTGAAATTAGTGTGGGGTCAAGCAGTGCCAAAAACGACGGCTGTGCGAGCGGTGGCCAGGCACAGGGCGCAGACATGACACCAGACCAAGATTTGGTTAGGGGAGCAGTTATAGAAGCTCGCACCGGTCAAATAAAAACCTCGTTACGTTACTTGGGTCAGAACCATGTGTGTGACAGTTGGGTGTATTTATTATCAAATCCCAGGGCAGACCTTTGACTTTTCGGAGTCATGTGTGTATTGAAAGTCACCACGCACTATAACGGTGAAGGAAAACATCGTGAGGAAACCTGCATACCATAGCGATTTGCAAGAACGTCTTAGGTATCTAAAGTCTGGCAACACTAGGCCAGCGTGGTGGAGTATATGGCCTAACCCCTCCCAATCGTACTCTCGATTGTAGAGGAGGCTCGTGCCCAGCAGTGGGACGTATATGAGCTGATACAAAACAGTACGTCACTTATACTAGTCCAAAATCGCTCAGTGATGAGCACGACACTCGTCCAAAACCGTGGGTTTCATTGAGGGATCGACCACTGGGACGACAAATGATGGTATTAGTTCGACAGCCTACGTGACGTTGGTTAGACACCGGCTATGAAACGAGAGGCCGCGGGTTCGACGCTGAGACAAATGTTTGTGAGGCCCACAAATATTTGTCTCGGGTCTGGGTGTTTGTGAGACCGAAAAGTCTCTCTTAGTTTCTGATACCCACGACACAAGACTTAATTGATCGTAATGTGGGACTATGAATGTGTCTGTTTGGAGTATTTATTCTATTTATTTATTAGTTGCCTCTACCTACCCGTTTGAAAACACAGGCGAGATCAGTTTCCTCCCATCCTAGCTGTCATTTGAGCAGAACTCCATCACTTATGGGCGAGTCGTGACCTTGACCCGGTTAAACCGACATCGCGCCATATAGTGACCTTGACATTAAACGCTCCACGTACGGCGAACAAACCTAACTGTACTACGTAGACATTATACCATAAATGTTTTTATAACGATCAATTACAGTACAGGCCAGCGTTGTGGACTGTACTAACCCCTCTCAATCGTACTCTCGATTGTAGAGGAGGCCCGTGCCCTGCAGTGAGACGTATACGGGCTGATACAGATGACCTAGTCTGGTATTCAAGGAAATAATGGTCCACATAAGATTCTCTTTCTATTCCTCTTTCTTCAGCCACAGGAAGACCACTGCTGAATATAGGGCATTCGTATCTCCATACAGATATATTGGAGATACATTTCTGACAACCCGTTGACAGCTGACTGTGAAACGAGAGGCCGCGAGTTCGATCCCCGCACCGAGACAAAAGTTTGTGTGATCCACAGGTATTTGTTTCGTGTCTGGGTGTTTGTGAGAACGCAAAGTCTCTCGTAGTTTTTGATACACGTCACAAGACTCGATCTTAGCGTGGGGTCATATGTATGTGACTGTTGGGTGTAATAATAATAAATTGAAATAATAAAATCCTGTTTCATATGGAAATTAAATTGGAAGAGTTTTAGTTATTTAAATTCGAGCAAAACTGGGCGGCTTTAAATGGCTAAGGGAGAGGACTGAACGGGGTAAGATGTGATGACGGTAAATAGGAAGGAAATAGGAAGGCGTTTCCTAAGCGCTGACTTGGCCTTCATTAAGCGAGGCTTAAGGAGTCTCCTCACGATAGGCACCTTATTGTGCTGGATCCCTAGATCTCCGAAGGTCCATGAGCTACGGAACCGCTTATCAGTAATCGCTGGTCTGCCTGCGAAAGGCCATTAAGAAACGTCGATAGCGATCAGCGATGGACTGCGCGAGCTAAACCAGCAGTTAAGAATACACTTGGCTTTCCTCCAAATCTATTAGCTGTCATGTTTCGGTCTCCTTTGAAAAAACACAAGCGCATTGTTAATTGGGATTGTTATCGACATTGTTATCTATGCTCGGATTATTTCGACAGCCTCCGCGGCGCAGTTGGTTAGACGCTGTGAAACGAGAGGCCGCGGGATCGATCCCCGCACCGAGAGAAATGTTTGTGCCGGCCATTTTTTTACTGCGATGAAAGCGAGACGAGCATGTCATTCTCCTGATGGTAAGCGATACGACCGCTCATGGACGGTAGCAAAACCAAGCAATACATGAATTATAAAGAAATGTTTGGCATTCCACTGCGCTCGTCATTCTGAGTCATAATTTGTTAAGTCTCATTATGTCCAGTAGTTACTCTGGCTACAATGTCCTTCAAACCGGAACACAACAGTGCTGTTTGGCGGGAGAAATAGACATTGCGGTGGCACATACCCAGGCGGCCTCTCACATATGAGAGACCTACCACTATAAATATTTTTTCGAGACTGGTTGTTTGTGAGACCGAAAAGTCTCTCGTAGTTCTGATACCTGCGACACAAGACTTAATTGATCTTAATGTGGGGTCGGACCATGTATTTGACAGTTGGCTGTATTTATTTATTCTGAAGGACACGGCCTCAAAGAGGGGTAAATAAATAAGTACCAGTATTAGCTCATATGCGTCACACTGGGCACGGCAATCTTCTAAGTGAAAATAATTTATTAAATCAATTAAAATGTTCAACATTATATAGATTCAGTCATTTTTTGTTCTATCGCCCGGTTCGAAAAGCGGTTTTTAAGAGAAGAAAAAGCAAGAAACTCTAGTGTTGCTCTTCTCAAAACCAATTTACAATATAGTGATTGTTGCAAAAGTTACAAGTTGGTTTAAATCAGAGCAGTTCATTAATAATTTGTTATAATTTGCAAGTAAGATATACTTTTAATACAAATATATTTACAATAGATAACAAATATATGTACAATCGAGAGTACGATTGAGAGGGGTTAGGCCGTATAGTCACGACACTGAAGAATTAAGCTAAATAACTAAGCTACTATTAAACGACATGGAAATTGTTCACATATTACATTAATATTAAAATCATTAATATGATTGAATGTGTACATTTCTCGTGGTTATTAAGATCTGGCGCTGGTCCAGCACACGTCACGGGATGTCAACGCCATTCTAAGGTCTTTCATGGTCACCCATGTTTATTTCATATACTCATGTATATAAATACACCCAATAGCTATTTACCTAGTCATGACAACATCATTAGTTGACAGGAATTATAAATAAATAAATACACCCATTCGCATACATAGTCCTGACCCCGCACTAAGACCGAGTCTTGTGTCGTGTATCAGAAACTACAAGAGACTTTTTGGGTCTCACCACCCAGACCCGAAACAAATATCTGTGGTTCACACAAACATTTGTCTCGCTGTCGGGACCGAACGCGCAGCCTCTTGCTACAAAGCCGGCACAGGAACGCATAAAATTATTGGTGTAATTGGACGAAGCGAAAATGTCAGGGGGGTACTTTATCTTCGACACGACGTTCGAATGTTCGAACTTTTGGCTACCAAAATGGTAAGTTTTATTTAAAAAATGAATACTATTCTCTACAACTTATCATTCACTAACGGCCGCACTTAGAGGCGTTTAATGTCAATTGAATCGTTCGTCAGTATACTCGTAGATTCTCTTTGTAAAATCTACACTAAGTAATTATTTAATTGACATTAACGGCAGTTAGAACTTAGTCTATGGTTACGTACGATAAAACTTCGAACATTTTGTAGAATTTGCTCTCTACCTACCCCTATAGGACGCATGCGTGACGATTTTATATGTATCTACCACAATATAGTATTGTGTTGTGTCAGAAACTATGGCTTTTCGGTCTCATAACACACCCTAAAACCTTTGCGAGTAAAAAAATCGTCCGAGTCAATAGAACCCGCGGCCTTCCGTTTCACAGCCGACGGTTTAACCAACGGACCGGACGCAGCTGCCGGTATGGTCGCGAATTGGAATTCCAGGGCTCTTTTGACATTTTGAAACTTTGTATTAATAGTCCATTACCACATTAACGATTATGGAAAACATCGAGAGGAAACCTCCATTCTGTAAGTACATAAGAATGTCTATATGGAGTCCGCCTGGCACTAGGCCAGCGTGGTGTGTACTAACCCCTCTCAATCGTACTCTCGATTGTAGAGGAAGCCCGTGCCCTGCAGTGGGACGTGTATGGGCTGTATTATTATTATTTTTTACATATACATTACGTTCATGAACTATAACCTTCCAGTCTCTTTTGCCAACAAGAAAAAAAAAACAAAATAATATGGCGATATACTGTATCAGATCTTATACGTCCCACTGCAGGGCACGGGCCTCCTCTACAATCGAGAGTTAGTACAGTCCACCACGCTGGCCTAGTGCAGGTTGGCGGACTTTACATTCCATAGAAATTCTCACAAAAGGCGATATATTACATAAAAATGTGAACTTTCCTTGACCCAATATGAAATAAAATGGACTATAAAATATAAATTTAACTATAACGGTCGGGAGCAAAGGGTAGTTTTTATTACGTATCCCGGTGATGACGTCACGGATGTTCTAACTGTTTTGGCAACGTCACCGTTCTGCGCTGAGTAATCCTATTTGATGGGTGATTCAGTGTAGAAAACCCCGGGATACAATGAGTCGGAAAGGAGCTTATTTGTGACGATAAATTATGTACCTAATATACTTAAAACTTGCTACATTTTTGACTCGGAGCCTTCCGTGGCGCAGTTAGACGCCGGCTGTGAAAGGAGAGGCCGCGTATTCGATGCCCGCACCGAGACAAATGTTTGTGTGAACCACATGTATACAACCCAGACCCGAAAGCCTTGTGAGAGTGAAAAGTCCCTCGTAGTTGATACACGACACAAGACTCGATCTTAGTGTGGAGTCAAGACTATGTAAGTTATTGGGTGTATTTATTATTCTTGAACCCTCACTTTTTAAGTTTAATAGGGCTGAAGATCGAGTCCAGTGGCGTGCTATGGGAGAGGCCTATGTCCAGCAGTGGACGCAGAAGGGCTAATGATGAAATTATTCTCAGCCTCTGTGGCGCAATTGGTTAGACGCCGGCTGTGAAGCGAACCCTCACTAATACATAAGTCTTGGGTCGTGTATCTACGAGAAAATCGGTCTCATCTCGAAACGAATACTAGTTGAGCACACAAACATTTGTCTCGGTACGGGGGTCGAACCCGAAGCGTTGCACAGCCAACGTTCAACCAACTGCGCCACGGGGGCTGTCAAATAATTATAATATTTTTATTTTACGCACTGCTCGAATATTACACGACACGTAAAACAGAGCACTCGAAACATCTTAGTGAAAGTACACGAGACAGCCATTCTGTGACAACTGTGTGTTGCATAAACTCTCGGTTTACTTTCCATCGCGAGATTTCGGCGAACATTTCTTTAACTGCCACGATATAGTGACAGCATTGCACCTGTTACATACATACAAAAACTCACGCTTTTATCCCCAAAGGGGTAGGCAGAGGTGCCACCAGGACACCCACATTTCGCCTTGTATGTTCCGTCCCACGATGTGATAGGGGGCGAGCCTATCGCCATATCGGGCACAAATTCCTGACTCCAGACTGACATTGAATAGACAAATCCAATATCACTTTGCCCGACCCGGGACTCGAACCCGAGACCTCAGCTTTGTAACCGTACCGTAATACAACTACGCCACCGAAGTAAGCGCAATGTCCAGACAGAGTAGCGAATGGCATCATACGGTCTCATGCCATGCGATACTATCATGCCTGCTGAGATGCTTCATCACGCTACGGCGGAAGGACCCGGGATTATGGATCAGGAACATGCTTGAGGGTGTGGTACAAGAAAAAATAAATAAATACACTCAATAATGGTTTTTTAGATTTACGCGAATGTTACACATTGAAATAAAGCTATTTTTTTACGGATTTATCGCGATTTGGTTTAATTTTTACATTTTTTTACTTCCCGACGTTTTGATTGCTTTACATCTTTCATAGTCAATTGTAACAGTCACTGAGCGGATGACTTACACCCAACAGTCATATACATAGTCCTGATCCCACAATAAGATCGAGTCTTGTGTCGTGGGTATCAGAAACTACGAGAGACTTTCGGTCTGACAAACACCCAGACCCGAAACACTTGTAGATGCACAATTATACAAAATAGAAAAACCCAATCTCACTTTGCCCGACGCGAGATTCGAACCTGAGACCTCAGCTTTGTAGTCGCACCGTAGTACAACTACGCCACCGAGGCACTATTCAATGCAAACAATCAAATTTTTCCTCTTTATTATATCAGTATAGATAGGTATTTATTTGATACCTTCAATTACACGTATTTTTTCACTATTCATAAATATCTACGTTCTCTATATTCGATGATAAAGTCAAGGCCACTAGTGATTTAGGCGCATATTATCCACTATCGCATTGCGTCATATCTAATCAAAATAGCATGTTAATACTATAAATAATTCGGGTAGCAATGAATTGACAACCTCTGTGGCGCAGTTGGTTAGACGCCGCCTGTGAAACGAGAGGCCGCGGGTTCGATCCCCGCACCGAAACAAATATATGTGTGATCCATAGGTATTTGTTTCGGGTCTGGGTGTTTGTGAGACCGAAAAGTCTCTCGTTAGACGGCAAAGCTACCACATCGGTCTGTGAAACAGTGGTACACCTGGACAAGCCTGCCCGTGAGTCATGATAACATGCCTCCACCACTTTCTAAATCAATAAATTATATTACAGAAAAACAATAAATATACAATGTTGATCTTACGAGACCTTGATATGTTTTTATCGGCGACAATATAAAACAAAAGACGGGTACAAAAGAGCCTAGCCATTGTAATATGTTCAAAACAGCTGATCAAAGTCACGTGATCCGTTGACGTACTTTGACCATGAATCTGTCTGAACACCTGTTGGTGTGTGACCCACTTCACCCCTGAGGGGTTGATTTTTGCCTATATAAAGTTTCCTGAACACAGTGTCTTTATCCTAGCGGTTCGGCCCAGCTTCGCCCGGTTGCAGATAATTTTTAAGTCCAGTCAATCAACAATATATAGTTGTCACAGCGCAGCGCAGGTTACATTATAAGAGTTTTAGTAATTATCCCAAATTTTTTTGAAAACATAATATAGCCTATGTCACCCGGGGATAGTGTAGCTTTCCAACAGTGAAAGATTTTTCAAATCGATTCAGTAGTTTCGGAGCCTATTCAATGCAGACAAACAATCAAATGTATCTTCTTTATAATATTAAGTACAGATAATTACACCCAACAGTCACATACATAGTCCTGACCCCACATTAAGATCGAGCCTCGTGTCGTGTATCAGAAACTAGCTGAAACCATCTAGACCCAAAAGCAGTAACTGTGGATTAAAAATTTATCTCGGTGAAAGTTAATTTGTAACATGTAAAAAACGTACACCGTTTGACTTTGAGTCAACATAATATCTCGAAAAAGCAATTGATATATAATTAATTTCAAGTTAAGTATAGTAAAACCTGATATTACCTTAAATATGGCACAAATTTCTTATCATTACATCTTATCATTTTTAGGCCCAACCACGCGCGGTTGGGCATTCTCCTTTAGAAGTTTCGATAACATCGAGTGTCCCTATTTACCCCGGTAAAACCACAGATAAAAACAATAAGATACTGGGTGTATTTTACAGTCTTTCTTACTTAACAATTAAATATCATTTCTTTTGTCATGTATTTCTGCACTCATTTTATGTTTGAAGGACATTGTGGCCAGGGTAACTGGACATAATGAGACTTAACATCTTATATCACAGGATGGCGAGCGCAGTGGAATGCATTGCTTTGTAATTCATGGTGTTGTTTAGTTTTGCTACTGTCCATGAGCGTCCGTATCGCTTACTATCAGGCGAATGGCATGCTCATCTCGCCATTCACTGCAAAATAAATAAATAAAAACTCAGAATGCTCGGAATTTTTTTTTTTGAAAGTCAAACATCTGACTCGGTGTGGGGATCGAACCCGCACCCTATCGCTTGATAGACGGACCCTTAACCAACCGCGCCATAGATTCTGTACAATATATTATCCTACTCTAAAAGACCTAATTAAATCCTATAAAAACATATATGACGTAGTCCGAAATGTCCTATGACAAAAGTTTCTGTTGACAGCCTCCGTGGCGCAATTGGTTAGACGCCGGCTGTGAAACAAGATGCTGCGGGTTCGATCCCCGCACCGAGACAAATATTTCTGTGAACCACAGGTATTTGTTTCAGGTGTGGGTGTTTGTGAGACCGAAAAGTCTCTCATAATTTTTGATACACGACACAAGACTCGATCTTAGTGTGGAGTCAGGACTATGTATGTGACTGTTGGGTGTATTTATTTATTGACTATTTGTCATTAGAAATATGTCACAAACCATTTATTTATTCCATTAACACAATACAACTGAATAACAATATACTTTATAGGAACAAAGAACAGTGCTATATTAATATTTGCCGTAATATGCGTGTAGAAAGGGTACCCAGCTCAGTATACAAATACATATGTTCGATGAATTGAATAACAAAACACAGTCAAGCTACATTAGTAGCGTATATGCCTAAGTATCGGAAAAGTCGGCTTTTTACTAATAAGCGTGAGAGAATTTCTTTGGTATTGAAATGTCTCATGAAAATGGCTTAGTGGTGGTCCGTGGTAGGTCTCTCACGTGTGAGAGGCCACCTCGGTAGGTCAATGTCTATTTCTTCCGCCAAACAGCAGTGTAAATGCACGGTTGTGACATTGTAGTCAGAGTAACTACTGGACATAATGAGATTAAACATCTTAAGCCTCAGGATGGCGAACGCAGCGGAAGCGCATTGCTTTGTAATTCATGGCGTTCTTTGGTTTTCTACTATCCATAAGCGGTCGTTTCGCTTACGCAATAAAAATATATATTACAAAAGGTATAGCGTTAGTACCCCATGAGAGTAAACATCACAGAACTTGCACTTTTACTTATAAGAGTAAGATAATTTCCGTGGTATTCGAAGTCCGTCAACCCGCACTAGGCCAGCGTGGTGAATTATTTTAACTTCTCTAAATAGCGCCCGTGTCCTGTAGTGGGCCGTATATGAGCTGTACTTCTACCCCTCCTAAAATTTATAAACCATAGTATTTTGTATTCATTTTCCACTGCCACGGTGGCGCAGTTGTAATACCCTATGATTACAATGTTAAGGTCTCTGGTTCGAAGTCCCGGTCGGGCTAAGTGATTATAGATTTTTCTATTAATTATCTGCCCGGAGTCAGGAATTTGTGCCCAATATGGCGATAGACTCGCCCCCTATACTTCGAGGGACGGAACACACAAGGCCATACGTGGCATCTCTACCTACCCCTTCTGAAAAAAGGCGTGATGTTTTTGTATAGATAATTTTTAATTTATCACGTAACTTAGATCGCAAATCCTAACCGAATGAAACATTCATTAAAAAAGCGCACGCGAGCAATCTAATCATTGGGAAAAATACACGACACGAGATTACGGAATCCGAAAAAACGCCTGCGATAAGACGCGATAGCGTGCATAACCTCAAAGATCACATGTTTAAACCACGTGGTGACAAGTAATTTATATTCCGGCTATACCAAGTAATAAGTGGTGGCCTGTTGGTAACGGACCAGATGCTAACATGTTCAAGGACTCAAATCCCAGACCTGACTTTTCGGAGTCATGTGTGTATTGATAGTCAATCACGCACTGTAACGGTGAAGGAAAACATCCTGAGGAAACCTGCATACCATAGCGATTTGAAATTCTACGGTATCTAAAGTGGACTTTATCGTCTTACCCTTCTGAATCGTACCCTCGATTGTAGAGGAGGCCCGTGCCCTGCAGTGGGACGTATACGGGCTGATACAGTACAGTTTCTCGTTGTTTCTGATATCCACGATACCAGGTCGGCAACGCATCATGCCACCACCATGTGTTGCTGATGTTCACGGGCGCCGCTGATCTCTTACCGTCAGGTGAACCTCCTGAATCCTCCTCCTGAATCCTCATTGGCCTCCTATATTGTATTAACAAAAGCACAAGACTCGATCTTAGTGTGGGGTCAGGACTATGTATGTGACTGTTGGGTATCTTTATTTATTTAATTACACGGTCAGACCCTAAACAAGGGTCAGGTTAAAAGCACCCTGAACCGAAAATGCAGAGGTTGATGAGAAGCAAAAGTGGTATGTACCGAGTAAAGTGGAGACCCATAGTCTCTGCCTACCCCTATTATATGCAGACATTATGTTAATTTTTGACGCAATAATTTCACTTTAAAAATCGTGATCCAATTATAGCTTAAACTTCCCCCTATGACGTAATGGTGCCCACATGACAATGCCATAGAGACATAGGCAATATTTTTAGCTTAATTAGCACCCCACGAAGTACTATTTTCGTACGTACATTGTCGCAATAACGCAAATTGAATTGCTACACGCACTTCTAAACTAATATTATCATTTAGCTTTGCCTGAATGTTCTTTCATGTTGGTAGGATTTTTTTATTGCTATGAAAGAGAGGAGCATGCCATTCGCCTGATGGTAAGATATACGATCGCTCATGGACAGCTGTAGCATAACCAAACACCATGAATTACAACGCAATGGTTGGCATTCCACTGCGCTCGCCATCCTGAGACATAAGATGTTAAGTCTCATTATGTCCAGTACTGACTCTGGTTACAATGTCCTTCAAACCGGAACACAACAGTGCATTTACTCTGCTGTCAAGAGTTGAACCGTAAAAATAATTCGCACCGAAAATGTTCAAATTATGCGACGACTTTTGACACAACATTTTCTATTTGTAGTCCGTAAGGCCGGCATGGTGGCCTAACCCCTCTCAATGGAACTATTGGTTGTAGAGGAGGCCCGTGCCCAGCAGTAGGCGATTGTGGGTTGTTATTTATGTTTTTATCATCATCATCAGCCCGTTGCAGTCCACTGCTGGACATAGGCCTCTCCCGCGGTACGCCACAGAGCCCGGTCTGCTGCTTTACGCATCCAGTCGCTGCCGGCCCTCTATGTTTTTATACGTAAAGGTAAAAATAATACTCAGGGACTTCCCAGACAGACCTTCCAGGAAAATAAAGTGATAATTACTAAGAGCCATCTTTAGAAAACCCTTGGTATTTTCCTCCATTCATAGACATTGTTTTAACCTAATTTTTATAAGCTAATATCCTTATCAAATCTTATGAAGTGTTATTGCACATAATCATTTTCCTCACGATGTTTTCCTTCACCGTTATAGTGCGTGATGATTGAATCAATACACACTTGACTCCCAAAAGGGGTGCCCTAGGATTAGAACCCGCGACCACGGTTTTGGCAGATCACGTCCGGTTCACAATAGCACATTTTTAGTTAATTATAAAACTATTACACCAAACAATTAATCTAATAGTGTATGCACTGTGAAAAGTCCTGGGTTTGTAACCCAGTTCGGACATTTTTTATTGTTTCTTGGGTTCCAGGATATGAATTGCCCGAAACTGGAAATGGTGGCTGGCGTGGCGATGTTTACCGACGCCACCGACGCCGACGGAAATAAAATTACCAAAACTCGCCTAACCTATAGAGAATGCATAAGTATATAATTATAGTGCGCATACGTGCGTGGTGGCCTGTTGGTAACGGACCAGACGCGGCTGCCTACATGTTCACGGTGGTCGCGGGTCCAAATCCCAGAGCACACCTCTGACTTTTCGGAGTTATGTGTGTATTGATAGTCAATCACCACGCACTTTAACAGTGAAGGAAAACTTCGTGAGAAAACTATATGGCCTAACCACTCTCAATCGATTGTCTTGATTGTAGAGTAGGCTCGTGCCCTGTAGTGGGACATATATTGGCTGATATAGATAACTATAGTATATTAATCATTCCAAATATGTACAAATACAAAAATACCTACCAGGAACAAAATATCTGCCAACTGTTCAAACATTTATTAACCTTCGAAGGCGAAAATTAACTTTTCAGCTGCGGAAATATGCATTTAATATATCAATTTTTGAATAATATTTTATATGGATCGAACCTGCCACTTCACATTCAATTTCAGGTAGATAAATTCACCAAAAACTACTTGATCAAATAATTACTGAAACTACAGTACGGTAACAACGCTAAGGTTTCGGGTTCGAATCACTGGTCGGGCAAAGTGATATTGGATTTTTCTATTCATTACCAGCCCGGAGTCAGGAATTTGTACCCGATATGGCGATAGGCTCGCCCCCTATCACATCGTGGGACGGAACACAGGCAAAACTTGGGTGTCCTGGTGGCAAACCTGGTTCCTCTTAAACCCCTTATGGGAAAAAGACGTCATGTTTATGTATGCAAAACGGACGCTGTCAAATATTTCTGTTTCCTCCTATTAATTTAACTATGCGATTGATTTCGTTGCGGGTTAAAGACAAGTTAGACATTCCCGGAGACTCGCTGAGCTTCAATGCTGTGTCATTAAAATGCACTGTTGATCCTGGCTTACAGGAGTTGCAGTGGCGGGTGTGAGGGCGGGATAGAAGAAATGTTTCTGTATTTCACATCAATGAAGATTAATTTTAATAACGAGACGAGAATCCTCGCCTGGTGGTGCGTGGCGCTTGCAAATAAACGGCAGCTTACTAATTATTAAGCACTGTATGCCCCTGCACTCGTCGTCAAGCCATTACCAAGTCTGAGTCTATACTGGTGGTAGGTCTCTCATATGTGAGAGGCCGCCTGGGTAGGTATCACCGCAATGTCTATTTCTTCAAACAGCAGTGTAAATGCACTGTTGTGTTCCGGTTTGTAGGACATTGTAGCCAGAGTAACTGGACATAATGAGACTTACGCCCGAATACTGGAACGACATTCAAATAATAAGGTGCTCTTAACAGCGCACGGCTCACTTAGCCAGTACATTTAATCGGGATTAACGTAGCTAAGCGCAAGTTATATTTAAGTTGCGTTCCAGTATTTGGGCGTTAACATCTTATGTCTCAGAATGGCGAGCGCAGTGGAATGCCAAGTATTGTTTTGTAATTCATGGTGTTTGGTTTTGCTACTGTCCATGAGCGGTAACTTGTCAATAGGCGAATGGCATGCTCAATTTTCAGACCTCAAGTACTGCACCAATCGTCAAATGTTTTCCTTACACGTTGTCAGCAATACAGAAAAGTATTTAGCGTAAATTTCAACCAGCATGAGCGCAAGTCGCTAGCAAAACCCGAGTATTTAATGCAAATATGTGTTTAATGTATTTGTAACAACGACAAAATGTAGTTTAGCTGACACATCAAGAATATGTATGCGAATATGTATTCAGGTCAAAATATAAATTATATTATCGAAAATCAATATTAACGAATGTACAATTTTACAGTGAAACATTATGATGTATAATTTAAACTATACTATATTGTATCATACACGTCCCACTGCAGGGCACAGACCTCCTCTACAATCGAGAGTACGATTGAGAGGGGTTAGGCCACTATTATAGTCGACTCATATATACAATTATAAAGAGGAAAGTTTTGATTGTTTGCATTGAATAGGCTCCAAAACTACTGCAACGAATTGAAAAAATCTTTCACTGTTTGGAAGCTACACCATCCCCGAGTGACATAGGCTATATTATATTTTCAAAAAAAAAAGGGGATCCTTACTAAAACTGCAATAATGTAAACCAAGATTTAAAAAAAATAGCTAAAAAATACTTTACATCGCGTGCGCTGCGAAAACTATATGTTGTTGATGTGAACTGGACTCAAAAACAATCTGCATTTGGGCGAAGCCGGGGTGAGCCGCTCGTCTATAACACATTTATAAAAGTTCTAAATTGCGTTTATGAAAATGCCCATATATATTTTTCAGTCTGAATTTACCTAACCGTCAGCATAAAAACGACAATTCTCAAATTAAACATTGCATAATATAACGTCACAGAACACACAATAAATATTAATTTATTCACAAAACATTCTAAATAAACTTCATACAATATTCGTTCAAAAAATTGTTTTCACAATGACTCGCTAAACGTTGAACAAACAATTCAAGATTACCGTAGTAACTGGTAACCCAGTAAAATATATTCCAAAGTCTTTGATAATATTTACAGTGCTTGTTTAAGATAATTTATCATACATGAGTGTGGGTCAAGACTGAAAGGTCCTTAGGCCAGAGACCATGCCAGACTATAGCGAATAGACATTCAAATAATACATGAAATTGATCGTATTTTAGTGAAATGTGGTGTTTTTGAGTGCAATAACATGTGACATCTCTCCGCTCATTGGTCAAATAGAGCTTCATCGGTTTTCTATAACACATTTTTTTCCACAAAATTCCTCCCACAAAAAATATGCCTGCTGAGATGAAAGATGTCAAAAACATTACTTACTGGTGATAGGTTACATGCATTGCAGTGGTACATAAAGGGCTGATATAGATTCAAGAATTCAATATTAATTATTGAAGTGAAAGTAGACCATTGAGGTTAAAAGGGAAATTGTCCCAAGGTAGAAATGAAGGGTGAATGGAAAGTGAAGGTCATCTGTGTGGTTGCAAAGGGCGACCACATGGAATGTTACCAACGGTAAATTTATAACACCATGGTAATAGATAACAGTGCAGTTTACCATCAATATTATACTGTTTTATTAAACATTATTCTGATGTTTTGTATGGGTTGTTACAGTAATGAGATGCCTAAGTGCATTAATGCATAGTTAAAATACTATATGGCCCAATATGACAATAGGCTCACCCCCTATCACATCATGGGGCAGAAAATAGAAGGCAAAATGTGGGTGCCCTGGTAGCACCTCTGCCTACCCTTTTGGGAAACAGGCATGAGTTTATGTATGTTAAAATACTATTGTCATAATATAGAATTGATATAAAGTTGGCAATTTTCACTACACATATTTTAAGACTCAAAAATAATACCAAGCTATTTCCAAAACGTTCAATCCGAAATTATTAGAAAAGCCCGTCACTGGGCTAATACTTAGCACTTCACTACTCACCATCTAAAGACATTATTAAGTCCCTAAATGCCCAATAATCATTGGCTACAACATCCTTCCTTGGAACGTAACAGTGTTTATATAAAACATTATGTAATATTACTTAAGCATTCTTATATGCCAAAAAGCTCAAACTCAAGGTATCGCAATGATTAATAATTAAATACAATTTTGGTTTAATATGGTCGCAATGTTTTTTCTGTTAAAGGCAAAGTTGTTAAATACAGTTACTTCTCAATAGCATAACCAATGTTGCAAGACAATCTAATTAAGCTGGCCTAATTATCTGCAGTAGGCCAGCGTGGTGGACTATTGAGCCAAACCCCTCCCAATCGTAGTCTTGATCGTAGAGAATGCCCGTGACCTGCAGTGGGACGTATATGGGCTAATACTGATCTGTATACCATCACACTGTGATATCTGTGTACTGTTTACAAATAACAATCTGAAATAAATTGTTACTCAATTGTATTGCTTCCATCAGCTGCATTGCAATAACTGTTTTATGACAATGAAAAAGTATAAAATATAATCTATATACTTGATATATAACTAGGAAGACATTGAACATTCAAAACCAGTGATACTATACGAGATAAAATATGATTAAAATTATATCAGATATTACAAGATATTACTACTGTGTTTTATATATTTTAAATCAAATCTTTCTTTACTTTTAGTCTCACTTACTCTTCTTGAAGTCACCAACTATATATATTTTTGATACTGGTTTCGAAACATTTGAGAAACATTAATGGACTGTCTGTCTGACTGTCACTAATCCTCAATTTTTTTATAGAAAAAGATACCACAGTTACCTATCCATCCCTAGAGACAATATTGATCTAATTAGGTATAACTGCAATAAATTGATGAGAAAATTACGTTTGAACTATTTTAGTACCGTTTAAAAGCATGTTAAAATAACGCCAGCAATAAAATAATGAACAAATTATGCATTAAAAACATAAAAACTAGTTTGTAGATAAAATATATATGTTTTTTTAACTGTTATGACATAACATACAATAAATATGTTGCAAAGATGCTTGGTCATCACAAATAGGAGCTGAAAAAACAATCATAACAGAGTCCGCAGTCCATTTGATCGGGTAAAAGTCCACAAATTGAATGCTATGAAATAAAACACGTAAATGTTGCAGCAGTTAAGCTGATTTCATACTGGAATCTCTGCTAACTACAACATAGCTTATTATACTGTACAATCAGGTATCACGTAAGAGACTATACTTAGTATGAAACATTGTGGAGTGTCACCATATTGGAACAGCCCAGTGGACAGTGTTTCATTATACTTCTAATCTTATGTATTCTTAGTACAGTCATAATATGCTACAATGGAGTAATCAGAAATCTTAAGTGTGTTCTTACCTGCCAAGGATTGACTTTTGGAATGGGTGCTTCCACGAACTTCTTGGGCTGCGGTTCGTTCGACTGTTGCTGATCCTGCGAGGGCTGAGACTCCGAGCTCTGCTGCGGCTGTGTCTTGTGCGGGCGCTGCGGGGCCTTGCGATCGCGGTCGCGACGCCCCTTACCCGGCTTGCGCGTATGTGATATCACCGGCACGAAGCCCTCCTCTTCCTCTTCGTCGTCCGGCCGCGGCGGCACGTTCGCCACCTCCTCACTAGGCCCCTCAATCTCTATGTTCTCCTTGTTACACTCAGCACCTCTGAAATTCAACACGGACGCGTACGAGGGCCCTGCGCCCTCAGCGGACACGCGCGCGGCCATCCCGCCACCGCCGTCACTTATATAAGGCCGGGCGCGCGCTCCGCGCCGTGAGGGGATCACGAGCGCGCCTCCATGCTTCAACAGGCCATGTTGAGATAACCCAACAAATTCGTTTCAACGCCGACTGTCGTTACACGTCCCGATCGGTCGCCGTGAAGGTCAAAAACACAAACAGAACACAAAATCACGCGTTCCCGTGGCTAAATGCGCGTATCAGCGAGCACACCGCACTGACCCTGGCAGAAGCGTATTTACATCGAAAAAATTCACTTCCGTCGGCTCGTTCCAACTTTTTTTCAACACTGAATGGACCGCACGCACCCTGTCCACCGATGACGAGTACTGTTCTAGGTGAAAATGTGTTTTTAAAACGTAAAATCACAACAGAACCATATTTCGTTCACAATTCACACATGTGGTCGGACGCCCAAAAAGGGATTTTTCCGCAACACACACGGAACTTGCGGAAGGCTATGACTTCTAAATTTACACAGTGGACATTTCGCCGCTAGAGGGCGCTGAAACACTGATGACATGTGATGTGTTCAATTTAAGCTTTAGGTTTTTTGCGTTTATTAATTTGTTGTGATATCTAGAAAAAATATTAATTACATATTTGGAGTTAAATTTTTATTACTTCTTCATTTATTACACTTTTCATCATAATAAAAAAAGTTTGTGCAAATGACCCATAAGAACTTCAGCCAAATACTTGATCGCATCTTTAATAAAGATCACATTTTCCAAATCTTGCGAAATGCTTACGAATGACAATAATGGGCAACACCAATATAACATTGTGTAACTTTTCGTAACAGATTAATTAATTAAACTTTCCCTTACAACTTTAAAGCATTTTCTTGATAATGGAAATTAATGTGTTTGATCTCAATATTAGGAAAATATTTTTTTCTAAAATTGTCTATGGTGTCGTTACTCTCGGTAAACCCAATAAATATCTTATAAGATTACGCAGAATAAGTTTAATTATAAACTTTAACAAATATTAAAAAAAAACAATAATACATTACAAATTGCACAAGTTAACGATAATTACTATCTGGATTGGTAGGGCAGTACATTCCTAAGAAATTGCGACAATTTGCACAATAGTGGTAGACGTCTTTGCATGATCTTAGAACGTACGGAATCGGTACACATATCCAACAACAAAATAAACATAAAATAAACGCGCACATATGAGTGCATAACGTAATTTTAGTTATCGTCACACTCATGCCTGTAAAACCACATTCAGGGCATACTACAGGCATTGGTGCGAAACCTAAGCTATAGGTCCTAGGAGGGGGTGGGGGTATAGTGTTATCGACATAAATATCAAAGGCAGTTGCGTAAGTTGGCGGTGGAGTATGTTGAACGAAAGACGGAGACGGTATAAAGGTCCCCATTAACCGAGGCCTCCTTCGCGCGGCCATTTGTCTCAGTACAAAAGAATAGGAGGGCGGAGCACTTGTCAAAGAGTCGGGTGGAGATATGAAAATAGATTTCTTTACTGGATTTATTTTATCTGTAAGAGACGGTTGTGTGGACAGTATACGATTTATTATTGCGAAGCTAATAGGGCTCTCGTTAAGTTTAGACAATGCTAGAAGAAACAACGGCTGTGGTATATTTTGTAAAGGTTGCGTTGTCATTGTCGTTGAGGTCGATGCGAGACCTTGAAACGATGGGCGTAATAAAGCCAATAAATTACTATGCCTGGAATTATCGTTTCCTATGTAAGAAAAATTTGATGTTAAACTAAACGATTCGGGTGGTTTAGGTGATGAGAGATTTAACACGGGCAGCTGTAATTCTTCTATCGAACTGTTCGATTTTGGCTCATTTGTCGCCTGTGGTGTGTGTTCATTTGTAATATCTGGTTCACGGCTGCATTTAGGTGTTTCGTGTTGATCCATGTTTGCTGTGAACAAAATATATTCCAATGAACTTTGAAAAATCTTAATAAGAGTGTATAATAACATCTAAATATTGTTACAAAATAGTTACCACTGATGTTAAAAGTACAAAATGCAAATGTTTGACCAGTATATGCCTCATTGGGAAAGTATAAATTAATATATTATAAAATAAAATAATGACGATTAGTTTTCAATAAAAATAGGCTGTCAAAAACTTTGTCATTCGTCTACACTTCAAGAAAAAAAAAACCTTGTCTATTTTTGTAAAGGTTCACTTGCATGAGTAAATAGTTATGAATACAAATGTAATTTTATGTTGCAATACGATTGATTCAAAAGCTAATGATAACGGGGTTGATTATGTTTCTCATTATGGCTTACAAAAAAAATATGCCCACTAAATTTTTAATTTACAAATCGGTAAATACATTAGATTTGGTTTAGGAAGTTCCGTAAAAAGTATTTTTCGATAGTGTGGCAACTGTCGGTTACTGCTGTCAAAAGACAATTCTGATTTCCGGTCTTTTCACTCCTCCGTGGCATGGCGGATGGTCTTTACCACCGCTAATAGTGTGTTTTTCGGAGGAATAGCTTCGCTAATATAGCGAAATGGTAAGTGTTTTTCACGTTTAAGTGTTTAAAACGTTTGCGAATGTATAAAGTGGCAATGATTTAAACAGTGCAAGTGATTAGTTGTATATTTTACGCACGGGGCTCACAACACGTGTTTTGTCTAGGCTTTGTAAAAATAATGCGGATTGAGGACTTTCTAAGTAAGTTTTAACAATAATCGCAAGCATTATCGACATATTTGGCTGTTTTACTGCTAGTTACGCGGATGTATTACCGATGCATTTAATATTTTGGTTATAAACGACAACATGGTTTCACGAAGTTTACTGCTTATATACATTGTTTGTGAAGTTAATTCCTGCTGAAATATGAACAATATTCGTCTTTATTGCTGCTTCTGTGGATTTCCAACCATATTACGGCCGTAATATCGAATATTTTTGCGAAAGTTACCGTACTGATTTTGAGGTTAAGACTCCAGACAATTCCGACAATGCTTAAGAATTTTCGTTTTTATCGACACCATGAGACGAAAAACGTTTTAATCTTAATTTAAAGGCTAATTTATGCGAAAAATCTATTAAGATTTAGTTCAATTCCATTCTTTAAAAGTTATTTACGATATTTCCGGTTTGTTTATTGAAATAATTTTGAAAACTTCTTGATTTTGATAATTTAATATGGTTTAGAAATATTTTTGACCAATATATAATCTACATAATAATTACTTGTTAGAGTTGGAAGATGGGTAGGAATTAGAAATGTGACGGTACCCATATTTCATAATTGTAGCAATAATGGTAGTTTATAGAAATTATTAGGCATGTATGATTTCTACAGAAAACCATATTTGGAAATAAAAATATTTTTTTACGTTGTCAATAGAAAACACCGTGCAAGGTCAAAAGATCTAATACAGCTACCAATAAGACTATAGTCAATATATTAATATAGATGTTTTTTTTAAAGTAGTAAAGTTGCAAATTACAGTTACAAACTTGTCATCCAGAGCCCAAATATTACACAATATTCACTCAATGAAATTTGATTATTGCTTTAACTTTAATTATGAATAATTTTTTACAGATTTTGTCATAGATTTGGTTTATTTTTTAGATATTTAACTTCTTGATGTTTCAATTACTATATAACTTTTGTTTTGTCATAGTGTGGACTCCATAGTCTGCAATAAAACTGTAAAAATAGTTTTATTTCAATGTGTAACATTTGTGTAAATCAAAGAAACCAATAAGTAAAATAGTTATTGAAGTAAGATACATGTATTTTTTTAGAATAACCCCAATCTCTTCCTGATTGGCTCCATGGCCTCTCAGGTACAAATATGGGGAATATTAACATGTTCCCTTAGGAAACACTTCTGCCCACCCTGGGGGAAAGTGTGTCGACGTGTGGAACACAACTATACACTGTACAAAGTACTGAAGACATAAAATAGAGTATTTGACTAACATCAAATTATTTTGTAGACAAACACAAGTGCCATTAAAACAAAACATTTTTGTGAAAACAGTATTAAAGTAGCTTGTAATATGAGGCAAATATAAGTATTTGAAATAAAGGATTGGGGACATCTTACTGTCTCTTTTACACCCGCACACTATAATGCACAGTAAAGTCACTAATTTTGTATGGATCCCTTTTCTATTACCCCCACTACAAGATTTAAAACATTTCTAACTTTGTTCTGAACGGATTTGCAAAATTCTTTGGTTATTAGATTTAGGAAATGGATACTTTTTGATTAATACAATTAAAAAAATGAGTCAAATACCCTATTGATGATACTTCATATAGCATACCATGTCAGTAGATTTCACACCACATAATTACAAAGTTATCATCAATGGGATCTGTATAGGGAACTCATGATTACCTTACGATTGTTTTTCGTCTATAGTCTAATGTTATCGCACAAATATCTTATGGTTTGTCTTTTTTTATTAAATAAATAAATACACCCAACAGTCACATACATAGTTCTGACCCCACACTAAGATCGAGTCTTGTGTCGTGGGTATCAGGAACTACGAGAGACTTCGGTCACAAACACCCAGACCCAAAATAAATACCTGTGGATCTCACAATTTGTCTCGGTGCAGGGATTGAACCCGTAGCCTCATGTTTCACAGCCAGCGTACAACCAACTGCCCCACGGAGGCTGTCAGTTATAATTTTGTGTTCACCACTGCTTACTCCAAATTGAGTTTTTGCCAATTAATATTAGAGGTATAATAATTTAACCCATGTTAACTGATATTAATATAAACACTTTCCGTTTCAGAGTCTGTCAGTAGCCCGGCCTTTAGTGTCGGTGTATTCGGAGAAGAGCGAGCCCGTAACTGGGGCCGCTATCCCTCTACCATTCGTGTTCAAGGCTCCCATCAGGCCGGACCTGGTCAACGATGTCCATGTGTCTATGTCCAAGAATGCCCGTCAACCTTACTGCGTTAGCAAGGAGGCCGGTGAGTCTAAGATATTTATATTTTATATTACATAATTAAAAATAAAATAAGAAAAGAAATTTAAATGCCTCATATATGTAATGTTATGCAATTGTTTTTATTATTCTCTTTCATTAAAAATTACATTTTCATTTTCTATTATGTCTGAAAATTTCTGTGTACAATAAAGTATTTATAAATAAATAAATACATACAAACATACGTCTTTGGCAATCACTGATTAAGGATTACGACTTTTAACCCCCATTATAAAAAAGAGGGGTGTTATTAAGATTGACATGGGTCAGATTCAACGGATGAAACGATTTCAATCTAATGGTCTTATTCATAGACAGTTTTAAAACCTATATTAGTTATCGAATGTTTCGTCATCTTCGCGCAAACTGAATCTAAAAGTCGTTAGAAAATGACATATTATTCTTTAACTAAAATAGGATTTAAAACTGTCTATGAATAAGGCCGTAAATATTTAAATAATTTCACCGCGTTACCAATTTGTTTGAAGTGGTTATATTGGCGTGTATATAAGATTTAAGTAATAATTTGCACTAAATGTCCACGTACTGCGCGACACTCGGCGCAGCGCGTTACTGCGGATTAGTGCGACATCAACGTGAAGGCAAGGCGTTCCGGGTTCGCTTCCCTGGCGAAGACGGGTGCATAGCTGTCACTACATTTGTTTTTTATAACTTGTTTAATGTTTAGTCTTATTGTAGAGGGAGGACTACCATTTGTTTCTTTATAAAATTCATGTAAAAAATTGTATTGTTGATAAATTGTATTTAAGTCTTAAAAATAATTTACTATATATTTTGACTTAGGTTTCTATTTGGAGTATCATTTTTACTGTTTAAAATAAAGTTTTAAGCAAAAAATAATCATTTGTATGTGTTAATTTTAACATGAATTCATTTATACGAGAATGAATAGGTTTCCTTATTAGAACAATACGTATTTTTTTTGAAATAAAATTGTGCTTTATTGAAACACATTTTTCACCTCACTTCTTTTTAACACTGTCTTTAATATTCCCCAAGTTGTACTATAAATTACAATTGTGTTGAATATCAATGTGACACTATTTCTTTGTCGTCAGGTCACCAGACCAGCGCCGAATCCTGGGGTACTGGTCGCGCCGTAGCGCGTATCCCGCGTGTACGTGGTGGTGGTACCCACAGGTGAGATCAATAAATAAATAAATACACCCGACAGTCGCATAGTCCTGACCATACACTGCCCCCTCTTTATCCTACTCTTAAATCCATCCCATGGTTGTCTGTAAGACATTGCTTAAAGCTATAAGAGCACAATATACAGGGTATATCAAGACCGCGACCGAAAACGAAGCCAGGTGGTAGTTTTAGCGGTTACAGACACAAATTTTGAAAAAAACAGCGGTGGATTATTTTTTTAAGTATTTTAAAAATCATCATGTTTGGGGGATAAATACCTAGTTTTTGCAAAAAATTGTAATATAAACCCTTACATACCATTGCGTGTTTAAAAATAAAGTGGTATACGTCATAATTTTAGAAAAACTATGTATTTATCACTCAAAAATGACGATAAGCAAAAAAAAAAAAATTGTGAAATTTTTACTTGCATTGTGTTTGATATCGCTAATACTACCACCTTGCTTCGTTTTCGGTCGCGGTCTTGATATACCCTGTATACTTATTGTTATTTCTGTATTTGTTGTTTTTTTTTTTTTACATTAAAGGCCAACGGCCTTATTTAAAGTCTAACTTCTTCGCTCAAACTGAATTCAAAAGTTGTTCGAGAGGGACAAAACATTTGATAACTAAAATAGTTTTATAAATAGACTATGAATAAGGCGGTTAGAGTAGTTAGACTATAGATACATGATAGGAATATTTATCGTACCATTTTTTTTAAGTATTTACATGTGGTCGCCATGTTGAACTTTGTAATTTAGATCCCATTGCTCTCAATGTCTTTAGTTCTATCTTAAGGTTAGAGTTCCTTCACTTATAAAACCAAATTAATAGTTAAATTAGAAAATTGTGTCTGCCATTTTGAACTTTTATTTTTTTATTGTATTTTTTTGTATGGTCCCTGTTTTCTTACCTCGTTGTTTCAAACAGCGATGGTCACTACGGCAGGGCATATTATTTTCACATTTCGTACACGTGTGTATATAAACACACGTTTCGGTATGGTGAAAACAGTTTTAGATTTTGAAGATTAGTCTCGCTTATTTTGCATGTCTCCCTGTAAGTTTTCATTAGAATTCATTTTGAAAATAAGTTCCTTAGAGGGGTAGTGGTTAATTGAACCACCAATTGGAAGAAGGGAATAAACGCCACTTTTCGACATATTCACTTTTATACAGTTTTACATTCTTAAGACGTAGGGCTAAGTTGTGAGTTCGAAAAAAGAAAAAAAGTCCATTCATTTCATATAGATTCATGGGGCTAAAAAAATTGTTAGTTGGAAGGAGGAAACAAATCCTTCCTTTATTCCCTTCTTCCAACTATCAACTTTACGTGTATAGAAATAATATTTCTTTTTGCCTCTTTTTTTATTCGATAAACAAAATCGCATCACATAGTGGTAGGGGGCGTCATACTAGCGATCTAATACCCGCCATTGTAGTTGTATTTGACGCTCCAAAAACCTTCTACAAACCCGAAAATACCTGAAACTCTGGCATATGTCACTAAAATACCCTTAAATGAGAAAAAAATGAATGACATACAAAAAATAATCCAATATATTCCTGACGAATTCAAAGATTTCTACGATATAATTCTGACCTGGCCAACTACAAGATCCGAAAATGAAGAATAGAAGGATAACAGAGTGTCTTTACAAGTTTGTAATAAATAAATAGTTTTTGTCATTATATTGTCTATTATTTCAAAATATTTTGGACCTGGACCAGTATACAATTATTGTATACTATTAATATATTATATAAAAACATGTAATAAATGGTTTATCTTTAGAATTATATGATAAATTGGAAGAAGGGAATAAATCCAACACATTTCGATGAACACACATAAATAAATATTATACATTTAAGGCAGGTCTGTCGGTGAATAAATCAGGATTGATATTTTCTTAATAATCATTGATGTCCTATAAGTTTATAAGTTGAAAGCAAAAAGTTATGAAGTTTTTTTTTATTATCTCCGTTCCTATTTTTTGGATTTATTCCCTTCTTCCAATTGGTGGTTCAATTATAGTCTTAAATTAGAGAGTACTGTACTTGTTATTGAATAGTTTTTGTTAACATACATGTCACAGATAATTAAACGGATTTAAAGACACATAAAGACATTATTCAGCATGGTATACCGGATGGTTTGAGAATAGTCATTTTCACCCGACTGCGGCAACGCAAAGGGGTTATATGTTGTATTAGTAATCTTCAAAAATACAATTTCATTTATGCTTAATACTCCATTTAACGGAGTCAATATAATGGAGTCCAATATATTTAGTTCCATGTAATGCATTTAGTAATATTTCCAGTGATATAGCTATAGCAATAACTTGAGGGTCTCGATAGCCCTTTAAGTTAGTAGGGAAGTTAATCCCTAGTCTCCGATGAACAATATGTATAATTTGTAATCCAGGTCGGGTCAGGGTGCGTTCGGCAACATGTGTCGCGGGGGCCGCATGTTCGCGCCCACGAAGCCGTGGCGGCGCTGGCACCGCCGCGTCAACCTGCGCCAGCGCCGCGCCGCCGTCGCCGCCGCCCTGGCCGCATCCGGAGTCCCCGCCCTCGTGCAGGCTCGCGGTACGTGCCAATGCTTTCTGATGAGATAATAAATAAATACACCCAACAGTCACATACATAGTCCTGACCCCACACTAAGATCGAATCTTGTGTCGTGGGTATCAGAAACTACGAGAGACTTTACGGTCTCGACAAACACTCAGACCCGAAACAAATACCTGTGGAAGACACAAATATTTGTTTCGGTGCGGGGATCGAACCCGCGGCCTCACGTTTCACAGGCGGCGTCTAAACAACTGCGCCACGGAGGCTGTCAAAATATCATAATCAAAATATCATGTCATATCTAGAATGTTGGTCTCGAAACGTTTTAATAAGAAGAAAGACAAGACATCACAGGACATTACACAGGCACATTATAAAAGGAATAAACCTAATACCACCTATTTGATTGCTATTTTACAACACTTTCCTCTGATATCATATATTTCCGTACTGAAGTAGAAACGTCATTAAAATGAAATGTGTCTGTAGAAACACCATTTAAGCAGTTACAACTGACTGTCTCGGTAGCGCGGTGTGGTACTACGGTGCGATTACAACACCGAGGTCTCAGGTTCGAATCCCGGGCCGGGCAAAGTGATATTCAATTCTTCTATTAATATCCAATCAGGAATTTGTGCCCGATATAGCGATAGGCTCGCCTATATCACATCGTGAGACGGTACACAAGGCGAAACGTGGGTGTCCTGGTAGGACCTCTGCCTGCCCTTTCTGGGAAGAGTCGTGATGTTTATGTATGTTATAAAATGTGAATTACTCAGGTCACATCGTGGAGAAGGTTCCCGAGCTGCCCTTGGTTGTATCAGACAAGGTCCAGGAGATTACCAAGACCAAACAGGCTGTGATCTTCCTGAGACGCGTCAAGGCGTGGTCTGATGTCCTCAAGGTATGTTATAAATACACCCAACAGCCACATACATAGTCCTGACCCCACATTAAAATCAATTATTAAGTCTTGTGTCGTGGGTATCAGAAACTACGAGAGACTTTTCGGTCTCCAACACCCAGACCTGAGGAAAATATTTTTGGGCCTTACAAACATTTGTCTCAGTGCGGGGATCGAACTCGCGGCCTCTCGTTTCACAGCCGGCGTCGAACCAACTGCGCCACGGAGGCTGTCAAATAAATGTAAAATGTCCTTAGTTAAGTTGGCTGTTTCTATAAACTGTTTGAACTTCCTTCGGACAATATTATTATCACCGGCCAACAGTTGGAAATGATCATTTCATTTTTGATATAAAACTTGGTGTACATTTAGAATATTTTATTTATTTTATTTTATGTCGTGACGTGGAAGACTTACAGCTATTTATACTTAAAATAAACTCTAGAATAAAAGACTGATAGCCAATAACAAGACTTCACTTATAGTAGTATTTTAGCAGGAGTTGAGCAAACAAGTACCGTAACTAATAAGACAGACAAACGATAGAGAAAAAAAATATAGCAAAACAATACACTCATAATACACTCTGCCTAAAGAAGTTAAGGCTTAAGCTAACAGAATATTATTACATTTAGAATATCATAAGCTGGCTGTGGAACAAATGTTTGTCCACAGATATTTGTCTGGGTGTCGGTGAGACCGGAAAGTCTGGTTTTATACTTGACTTATATCTATTTTTATTATTTTAGGTATACAAGTCCCAACGCCTGCGTGCCGGTAAGGGTAAGATGCGCAACCGTCGTCGCGTGCAGCGCAAAGGACCCCTCATCATCTACCACAAGGACAAGGTGAGAATATACAGGGTGTATAAAGCCGAAGGGTGCTCCTAAAAAATGAACATACATACATACATAAACTCACGCCTTTTATCCCCGAAGGGGTAGGCAGAGGTGCCACTACGACACCCACATTTCGCCTTGTATATTCCGTCCCACGATGTGATAGGGGGCGAGCCTATCGCCATATCGGGCACAAATTCCTGACTCCGGACTGATAATGAATAGAAAAATCCAATATAAAAAAAAATGAACAACTTTCATTTATTTATTCATCCTTTATTGCACACAAAGAAACATTTACAGTAAATAAATAGCATAGTAATAGTACAAGAGGCGGCCTTATCACACTAGGCAATTTCTTACAGGCAACCTTTGGATGGATATGTAAATAGGAAAATGAGAGGGCAGACACGACTTGCTATGGGACCAATCCTCAAATCGTGTGATCAGCTGTTCCATAGATTTTATGTTATCGGTTTCTGTTTGAATTATTGTAATTTATTTAATGTTTTTTTTTAAATTTCGTTGCTGCTGCATAGTAGCCATCTTGTGACTGTTTATTAATATTCATGTAAATTTATACTAGTTTGTTAATAGAATTCTCTGTTTGATGGTCTCTTTATTCGTTTTCTTAAACTGCAATCAGTTGCCAGACTTTTATCAGTTCAGTTTAGGGAAGTATGGGTTTTAGGAGCAAGCCATTGCTTTGCTGACAGTCGAAAGTTGCAGTTGTTTGTGCAGTTCCTTTTACTTAAAAAAAGAGAATAAAAAAATTGGAGTTAGATTATTTTTTGTATGGATCAATCATCAACTTTTTCGACACAACTCGATTTCAAGTATACAAAGCGATAGTGCTATATCAGAACACATGAATGAAGAAACATTTATATTTTTTTTGTTTCCAGGGTCTGAGCAAGGCTTTCCGTAACATTCCCGGAGTAGAGATGCTGAATGTGAACAAACTGAACCTGTTGAAACTGGCGCCCGGCGGACACCTCGGCCGCTTCATTATCTGGACCCAGTCTGCCTTTGACAGGCTCGGTGAGTACTACCTTGTATTGTCAGCCCATATACGTCCCACTGCAGGTCATGGACCTCCTCTACAATCGAGAGTACTTCACTACATTTTATTCTTTACACTGCTCTCCCTTTCCCCCCGTTAAATCCATTCTACAGGGCACGCCCGTTTTTTCGGAATCATGTGTGTATTGATAGTCAATCACCACGCGCTATTAGCAAAACATCATGAGGAAACCTGCATACCATAGAGATTTGAAAGAATCTCCATGGTCCGCCAAATAGTACAAGGTCAGTGTGGTGGACAGTATGGCCTAACCCCTCTCAATAGTGCTCTGGATTTTAGATGCCTGTGCCCTGCAATGGGTCTTATATGGGCTGATATAGGTACAGTTTAAGAATGAGGTGTGCTGCAAAATTTGTATATGGGGGAATCAGATCGGACTGCTAGAGTAATAATGTTAGATTATTAAACATCCCCTATAAGCCTTACTCCCTGTATAATATATACAGGGAGTTACATATGATTGGGGTAAAGTAAAACAGTTCCCTTAGGAAACATCGGCCATACCACCGAGTGGGACGGTGTGTCGACATGAGGAATACAATAATAAATAACAGATATATGAACATTAGGAGACTGCCACCCAGACCCGAAACAAATATCTGTGGATCACACAATTGTTTCGTTGCGGGAATTGAACCCGCGGCTCCTGGTTTCACATCCGGCTTGTAACCAACTGCGCCACGGGGGCTGTGAGAGTGTGTTATCTTCCCGGAGTGAGGAATTTGTGCCTAATATAACGAAATGTTTCCTCTCTATGACATCATAATAACACTCAAGGCACAACGTGGGTGTCCTGGTAGAACCTCTGCCTACCCTTCCTGGGGAAAAGGCGTGATATTTGTGTCTTTATCCCAATATATTTATAAGTTGTCTATACACAGATGCCCTGTTCGGTTCATGGAAGACTCCATCCAAGCTAAAGAAGAACTTCAACCTGCCTCAACCGAAGATGGCCAATACCGACCTCACCCGTCTGCTCAAATCTGATGAGATCCGCAGCGTTCTCCGTGCTCCCAAGTATGTACTCATTGAAATGAAATTTTGCCTGATGTTGTTGAATGTTGTATGAGTATGTGTATGGTATGAATATAAATGAGGAAGAACACTTTGTATAATAATATTTTTTTTTGGTATATTATAAGTACACAGTACAATGATTAGAGAGTGGCTGGCGTTATTACACTATCACTTTTCGGTGTTAATATTTTAGCGCTTTTGAACTATTATAAATATCTCGTTTTGTTAAAGCTTCAGATCATTTGTAACTCATGAATAATACTGTTAAGCACTTAAATAAATTGAAGAAGAAATAAAGGCATTTTATCTTATGATGTATAATTTTCTATTCTGAATAAAATACATGATAAATTGTCTTAATACTTATTTTCTAATAAATAGACATCAATACTACTTATGTATTGAATTCATAAATATAAATAAATGTGTATATGATGATATTCTCTTTCAGAGCATTGGGTTATGATAACCATGATTACTCTAACACGTTGACAAATTCTGACCACCGTTACATTACACCACACAATTACTCAATCACAACAATATATAACAATTTTTTTTTTTTGTTCACAGCAAGCGTGTCATCCATGCCAAACGCAAGCTGAACCCGCTCACCAACAGTCAAGCCATGCTGAAACTCAATCCCTTCGCGGCCGTTCTTAAGAGGAAAGCCATCTTAGACCAAGTCAGGACGAGGAATGTCAGAGCCTTGGCTCTGGCTGAGAAACGTGGAGTAAGTATAGAAATAATAATTACACCCAACAGTCACATACATAGTCCTGACCCCACGCTAAGATCAAGTATAAGGAACTGCGAGACTTTTCGACACAAACACCCAGACCTGAAACAAATACTTGTGGGTCACAAATATTTGTCACGATGTTCGAACCCGCGTGATTTTCGAAATTTTCGTTCAACGTAAAAAGTTTTATTACTGATCAATACAATATACAATTTTTATATCACTGTAGACTTGAAAATATGGTAATATACATTTTCACTAAATACAAAACTCGAATAGGAATAATGTAAGTTGGAAAAATAGCAATGAAATTTAAAAGAACATAGGTCACATTTGCCTCGGTGGCGTAGTTGTAGTTGTACAATAACAAAGCTGAGGTCTCGAGTTCGAATCTCGGGTTGAGCAGTGATATGGATTTTCTATTCATTATTTGGGGTCAGGAATTTGTGAACGATATGGCGATTGGCTCCCAATCACATCGTGGGGCGGAACACAAGGCGAAACGTGGCTGTCATCTAAATTATACTGTTAGCACCGTTGCCAACCCCTTCTGGAAAAAGGCGTAATGTTTATATACAGGGTATATCAAGACTGCGACTGAAAACGAAGCCAGGTAGTATTAGTGATTGCAGACACAATGCAACTAAAAATTTCGTAAAAAATAGTCATTTTTTTTTATATATTTTACTAATCGTCGTATTTGGGTGATAAAAATGCATAGTTTTCCAATAATAATAATGTACAACTTTTTATTTTTATAGACACAATGGTTCGTAAGGGTTTAAATTACTATTTTCGCAAAAACTAAGTATTTACCATCCAAACACGATGATATTTAAGATTGCAAAAAAATCTATCGCTTTTTTTGCGAAATTTTTTGTTGCATTGTGTCTGTAACCACTAAAACTACCACCTGGCTTCGTTTTCGGCCGCTGTCTCTATATACCGGGTATGTATGTCTCATTTCGATGATGATTCTCTAACAGAGCATTGGGTTATGAAAACCATGATTACTCACGTTGACAGCAACTGACAATGCATCCCATATTGGCCCTCAAATATTTCTAATACTTTATCTAATAAGCAATATCTTTCTCAGATCAAGTTGCCCGAAGACCACCCGGCAGTAAAGGCGGAGAAACTCCGTGAGAAGAGGCGCAAGGCCATCAGCGCGGCTTTGTCCAAGAAGCCGAAGAAGCCAGTGGCTAAGAAGACCGCGCCGCCGGCCCCTAAGAAGAAGACGGTAGAAAAAGCCGCCAAGAAAGCTGCAAAAACAGTCAAACCGGTGGCTAAGCCTGCAGCGAAGTGACGGAATAAAGTTTTATAGACTATGTATCTGTGTTTCATTTTGTTGAGTTCAGAAAACGCCACTACTGGGTGCACCAATAAGACCTTTAAACCATAACTGTCTCTCAACTCCTAATTATTTGCTCCGTCTTAAGGTGGAGCGACGATATTCGTGGGGTGGCTGGTAGCGGTTGACGATGGGCTGAAGATCGAGTCCAGTGGCGTGCTATGGGAGAGGCCTATGTCCAGCAGTGGACGCAGAAGGGCTGATGATGATGATTATAATATGACTGAAGCGTATTGCTATAAATGTAGCATTAGGCGCCAACAATAACGATATTAAAGAAACGGTAACTCGAGTTATGTGCATTTATTTTATTTACATAAGGTGCACCCACAGCGCCACATATACAGTGTAAAAGAAACCTTAGGTGGTAAAAGACACCTTAGGTGTGCACAATGTTCATAGAAAAAGAAACAGTTAAACATAATTACATAAATAAAATTAAAACTAATCAACAGAACAACAAAAACTGTGCAGTCTTGTAAAAATAAATTATAAGAAAAATGTATAAGTCAATAGGTACATTCAGAATAACCTGGGGGGTTACTGTATCTGAAACGAAGTTCGAATGTTCGAACGATCGACGTTCACGTATAAGATGAAGTTTTCCACTTATAAAAATCATTATTCTCTTTGAAACTTATTCACTCCGTACTTACGTCTATGGTTACGACGTACAATAGAGGATTCAAACGTTCTGTAGAGTTTTTAGGCAAATTCCTAGTTTTATATAAACATATAAATACCGTTCTACACTACATCTATGGGAAATAATATATATCTACATGCTTTTAGTACACCCACATTTCGCCTTGTATGTTCCATCCCACGATGTGATAGGGGGCGAGCCTATCACCATATCGGGCACAAATTCCTGACTCCAGACTGATAATGAATAGAAAAATCTAATATCACTAATTATTTATATTATTTAAATTTTAAATGAAAAAACAAATACAAATTAAGCATTTATTACTATTTATTATACTATACAAAACTTATATACATACAACACATGTATAACTCTATAACGGCTGGACCGATTATGATGAAATTTGTATGTTTTAGTGAATTCGAAAATGGTTTAGATTCAGTTCAGTCCAGAAATATAGTTTTTTTAACACTATAGGTCACCTGATGGTAAATGATGCACATAAACATCACAACGCTGGATCATGGATGTATTGCCCATCAGAGGGGAGGGGGGAGGAAAAAGGGAAGAGGAAGAGTATTAGGCATTTAATAATCCGCCGCAGTGTTAGCCAAATAGTCTCTTCTGCCGATGTTTGAAGCTTGTTTGTTCTGTACCGCCTCCAACTTGGGACATTCTGTGGACAAATAGCGTTTAATTAATAAAAAAACTCCGCCAACTTTATGCGTTCCTGGTACTTCAATAATTTCATCATGTCGCTTTTTGGCTGTCGGTGTGCTGCTGTAATAATTTTACTTATAATTTTTCCAAACGCCCCAAATAACACAGATTAATATCTGTGATACATTTGTAATTGATATAGTGATACATTTGTTTTTTTTTTTGTATTATTTGACAGCCTCCGTGGCGCAGTTGGTTAGACGCCGCCTGTGAAACGAGAGGCCGCGGGTTCGATCCCCGCGCCGAAACAAATATTTGTGTGATCCACAGGTATTTGTTTCGGGTCTGGGTGTTTGTGAGACCGAAAAGTCTCTCGTAGTTTCTGATACCCACGACACAAGTCTCGATCTTAGTGTGGAGTCAGGACTATGTATGTGACTGTTGGGTGTATTTATTTATTTATTTATTTCGGATATTTTTGACACCGAAAAGTCTCATAGTTTCTGATACACGACACAAAACTTAGTGTGGCGTTATGACTATGTATGTGACTGTTGGGTGTATTTATTTATTCTATTGTGATCATAATAAAAAAACTATATACACACGAAATGTAGTGTTGTTACTCAACGGAGTAAGAAAACACCTGATTTCACAAAGCCGATTGCGGATTCCATTAAAAAAATGTGTGTGTGTATTAGTGTACACACGTAAGAAGTGAAACTTCTTTATGACATCATTTTTCGAAAAATGATCTACTATTTACAAATTTACAGAATTGGTAAAATAAAGCTAAATTAAATAAAGTTTAAGTTTAGGAGGGGGGAAATTTTTGAGGGAATTTGGGATTTCTATCGGGGCCAATTTGTAGCCCTCACCGAGACGGTTCCGAGGATACCAAGCTCGGTGGGTCCACGACCTTTATTGGCCGAGATAGGTTTAGGGGGGTGAGGTAAAAATTTTAGGTGGGGGTAGGGGCGGGGAGGTTTAGGTTTCGTGGGGGGGCTATTGGGCACCTTAAAATATTTTTGGGTGGGGAAAGTTGTGGAGGGGAAATTCGGGAATTCTGTTGGGGCAGGATTGTAGGCCTCACCGAGCCGGTTCTAATGAACCCAGGGTCGATGGGTCTACGATGGATATTGGCGGAGATAGGAATAGGGGGGGTGAGGTAAAATTTTTAGGTGGGGGTAGGGGCGGGGGGGTTAGGTTTCGTGGGGAGGCTATTGGGCACCTTAAAATATTTTTGGGTGGGGAAAGTTGTGGAGGGGGAATTCGGGAATTCTGTTGGGGCAGGATTGTAGCCCTCACCGAGCCGGTTCCAATGAACCCAAGGTCGGTGGGTCTACGATGGATAATGCCGGAGATATGAGTAGGGGGGGGTGAGGTAAAATTTTTAGGGTGGGGGTGAGCGGGGGGGGGGGGAGGTTTCGTGGGGAGGCTATTGGGCACTGTTTTGGATTTAGGGTGGGGGAAGGTCAGAGGGGGGGTAAGGATCAAATTACAAAAAAGTGGGTGGGACTTAAAATTTTGGGTGGGGCTTGGAAACGGTTGGGGGTGTGGCTTACTGAAGTGGGTACTAATTTACTAAATAAAAAAAGATGGCGCGTAACGGAAGAATGTGACGCGTAACGAAAAATTTTTTCCAACCCCGATAAAGAAGTTTCACTTCAATAATCCGACGTTTTAAAGGGGGTCAAAATCATGTTCAAAGATTCCGTTACATACTAACATACATACGTCTGAAGCTAATAAAAAAAATAATGTACTGACCTGTGATACGATGTCCCAGGCCGCCACAATAAGAACATCCCTGTCCGTCCGGTACGGGAACCTCTGGGGCCCCAATCATGTCTAGCAGGAATGGTGGGACCTGTGGAAAAATATGATTTTTTATCATATCTGTATCAGCCCATACACGTCCTACTGCAGGGCACGGGCCTCTACAATCGAGAGTACGATTGAGAGGGGTTAGTACAGTCACCACGCTGGCCTAGTGCGGGCTGGCGGGACTTTACATACCATAGAAATTTGCTACTGTCCATGAGCGGTCGTATCGCTTACCATCAGGCGAATGGCATGCGCGTCTCGCCATTCAAGGCAATAAAACAAATATGTGTCTGTGTATGTATGTATTGAATTGTGTATAAATCCACCTAACAGTCACATACATAGTCCTGACCTCACACTAAGATCGAGTCTTGTGTCGTGAGTATCAGAAACTACGAGAGACTTTTTGGTCTCACAAACACCCAGACCCGGAACAAATACCTGTGGATCACACAAACATTTGTTTCGGTGCGGGGATCGAACCCGCGGGCTCTCGTTTCACAGCCGGCGTCTAACCAACTGCGCCACGGAGGCTGTCATATTGTATAATGTGTGTATGTATGTATGTATGTATGTATGTATGTGTGTATGTATGTATGTATGTATGTGTGTATGTATGTATGTATGTATGTATGTATGTGTGTATGTATGTGTGTATGTATGTGTGTATTTATGTATGTATGTATGTGTGTATGTATGTATGTATGTGTGTATGTATGTATGTATGTATGTATGTATGTATGTATGTATGTATGTGTGTATGTATGTATGTATGTATGTATGTATGTGTGTATGTATGTATGTATGCGTGCGCGGTACCTTCTGCCCGGCCTCGGTGAGCAGATGCGCGAGGTCCCGCAGCACGCTCTCGTCGACGGCGCGGCCGAGCAGCGTGGTGGCGACTCCGCCCCCGCCCGCGCGGCCCGTGCGCCCGATGCGGTGCACGTAGTTCTCTATGTCCTCGGGCATGTCGTAGTTGATCACGTGCTGGATGTTGGCGAAGTCCAGACCTGGATGGAATTAACAAAATAATAATGGTTTGTTTGATTTACGCGAATGTTACACATTGAGATAAAACTAATTTATACGGATTTTGTCGCGATTTGGTTTAATTTTTACATTTTTTAACTTCCCGACGTTTCGATTGCTTTACAGCTTTCGTGGTCACGGGGCGGACTGAGGTATTAGTCACCCGCTCAGTGACTGTTACAATTTAACTAACCATAATGTACAATTATTAAATTAAAAAGTTTTATTTCAATAATAATACATTCGTGATATTACATCGCGGACATATTCAATGAAGTTATAAGTGGATGCAAATCAAGTATGAGATATATACAGGGTGTATCTAGACTGCGGCCGAAAACGAAGCCTTAATGGTTACAGACACATATTGCAATTAAAAATTTCGCAAAAAAAAACGCGGCATTTTTTTTTAATATCTTTACTTATCGTGGTATTTGGTGGGTTTTGCACAATTTTAGCCTTACCTTTGCTAGCAACGTCAGTGGCTACTAGAACATCTTTTTCTCCCTTCCTGAATGCTTCAACCGCCCTGGACCTTTCCTCCTGGTCTTTACCTCCGTGTATGGCCACTGCTTCCACACCTAAAACAATAAGTTTTTTTTTCCATTACAAAATATCCTAATCAAGTACGGTCGCCGGTTATCTTTATAAACAGACGCGCGCGCGCTTGTGTGTGTATTTTATGAATTGGCTTATTATGGTCAAGCGTGTCTAAGTTTTTTGTTTTGTGAGGATGCAAATGACTGGATATTTAGATATTTTTTATTATGTTGAACTTCCTGTTAAAATTTGAATACTCTGAAAACACCAGCCTGTATATAAGTATAGACAAACCATCTTTCAGCAACAAATTCTTGTATAAAGCGTCCACAGAACGAATGATTGAATGACTAATTATTTGACTGGCAGAATGATAGAATGACTGAATGAATGCATTCATAAATGAAGGTGAGTCCTATTGAATGAATGATTGAATAAATACATTAATAAAAAAATGGGTGACATATTGAACATATTGAATGAATGTATTAATAAATGAATGAGTGGACTATTTAATGGCTACATTAATAAACGAATAAGAGTCCTATGGAATTAATAACTGAATGAATGCATAACTGAATGGGTGTACTATTTAATGACTACAATAACTAATGAACGAGTGTACTATTGAATGAACAAGTGAATGAATGAGTGAGTGAACGGCTATTGAATGAATGAATGAATGACAAACTCACCTTTTAGTAGCAAATACTCGTGGATAGCGTCGACGTCCTGCTTGCGCTCGGCGAACACGAGCGCCGGCGGCGGCGTCTTCTGCAGGCAGTGCAGCAAGTGCACCGTGCGCGCCTCCGCCTGCACGGCCTCCAGCTCCTGCCGCACCGACAGCGACGCCGCGCCCGCGCGACCCACGTTCACCGTCACCGGCTTCACCAGCGCTGACCTGAGGGTACATTCATCTAATTGCAAGCCGTTCGCCTGATAAGCCATACCACCGTTATCACAGTTGTAATAAATAATTTAAAATTTTATGTATTAAGATTTTTTTATTCTCATTTCTCAGTGCAACAAAGTCATGAGAGCAAGCTGAACAACCTCAAGCTGGAGACGCACAGCGAGGAGGCGGGGGCGGAGGCGATCACATTTCTTGATAGACCATGACTCTACGGAAAATGGGCATTCTCCTTTACGCGATTATTAAAAGTTAAATAATAGTTACTCTTTTACTATTACATAAAATAGCTATTTTAAATTACTTTTAAAATGTGAAACAAATGTAGTTTGTGTACAGTTACCCCTGTGACCACGAAAGCTGTAAAGTAATCGAAATTACGTGGTTAAAAAATATTAAAAAACCTGTTTTTTTATATTCGATTATTATTGATTTGTCTTTTCTATCCCATGATAAAAGATCTCTTCAAGAATTTCAAGGAGCTGTAGGAAGGAAAGACCACATACCTGGCGAAATTCTGTATCTTCTTAGGCATGGTGGCGCTGAAGAGTAAAGTCTGTCTTTGGCCGGCAAAATAAGAGAATATTGTCCTAACGTCCTCTTCGAAACCCATGTCTATCATGCGGTCGGCCTCGTCCATGCACAGGTAGCGGCACACGTTCAGGCGGACCTGGGTTCAAATCCATTAGAATTCAATTAAAAAGTAATTTTTATTTCAGTCATAATAGAGAATATGATATATTTTTTTATAAGTCCTACCATACTAAATGAATATTAACAGATAATTAAAAAATAACAGCATATAAAAGCTGTTGAAACTCGTGACGTCAGAGTCTATTTATCTGTTCCTATTCACCCCTGGATCCTTATTCAGGGTCAACGATTCTAAAATTGACAGCCTCCGTGGCGCAGTTGGTTAGACGCCGGCTGTGAAACGAGAGGCCGCAGGTTCGATCCCCGCATCAAGAGAAATGTTTGTGCGGCCCACAAATATTTCTTTCGGGTCTGGGTGTATGTCAGACCGAAAAGTCTCTCGTAGTTCTGATACCTGCGACACAAGACTTAATTGATCTTAATGTGGGGTCAGGACTATGTATGTGACTGTTGGGTGTATTTATTTATTTATTTAAAATTATTATGCGTTTTTATACACTCTGAAGTTAAATTGCTTATATACTCAAAATTTCCCATATTTTATGCAGTTTGACTTTGTAATTATTTTCTAAAATACATACATACATAAATTCACGCCTATATCCGAGAAGGGGTAGGCAAAGGCGCCACCGGGACACCCTCATTTCGCCTTGTATGTTCCGTCCCATGATGTGATAGGGGGCGAGCCTATCGCCATATCGGGCACAAATTCCTGACTCCGGGCTGATAATGAATAGAAAACTCCAATATCACTTTGGCCGAATCGGGAAGTTAATTTTTTTTTCTAAAATATGAATGTTAACATATTCAGTAATATATACAGGGTATATCAAGACTGCGACCGAAAACGAAGCCAGGTGGTAGTTTTAGTGGTTACAAACACGATGCAAATAAAAATTTCGCTAAAACAGTGACAGATATTTTTTTAGAATTTTTTAAAAATCATCGTTTTTGGGTGGTAAATACCTAGTTTTTGCAAAAATACTAATTTAAACCCTTACGTACCATTGCGTGTTTAAAAATAAAGAGGTGTACATGATTATTTTAGGAAAACTATGTATATATCACCCAAACACGACGATAAATAAAAAATAAAAAAAAAAGTTGTCGATTTCTTTTGCGATATGTTTACTTGCATTGTATCTGAAGTCACTAATACTACCACCTGGCTTCGTTTTCGGTCGCGGTCTTGATATACCCTGTATAGGTAGTTTTTTTCCTGGTTACATACCATTTTCTTGTCGAGCATGTCCATGAGTCTTCCTGGCGTGGCCACCATAATATGAACCCCTCGTTGGACAACCTCCATACATTCAGAGACCGCAACACCTATCACCAACATACACATATAATCATAGCAAGATATTAAAAGTATTTAACTTGGCAAAAAAGAGTATGATGCGGTGAAAAATGGAACTAAAGAAACTAAACTATAATATAATATTTGTATAAATTTTATCTATCAAGCTAAAATATTTTCATTTTTTGTCCTATTTTTATCATTAAAGCTTTATTGTAAAAGTACACTTAAGACTGCCTCATGTTTTTCCTTCTCTTATGTCCATCCCATGGTAGTCGGTAAGAGATTGCCTCGAGCGATACGACTGCCATTTGTACTTTAATATTCAATATTCGTTTAGTTATTAAGATTTATTTAGCGTACAAAAAGAATAAAATAAAGAATAAAGTTCTATATCTCTATCTATATCAGCCCATATACGTCCCACTGCTGGGCACGGGCCTACTCTACAACCGAGAGAATCGATTGAGAGTGGTTAGGCCATATAGTCCACCACGCTGGCCTAGTGCGTGTTGGCGGACTTACATACCGTAGAAATTCTTTAAAATCGCTACGGTATGCAGGTTTCCTCACGATGTTTTACTTCACCGTTAAAGTGCGTGGTGATTAACTATCAATACACACATAACTCCGAAAAGTCAGAGGTATGCCCTGGGATTTGGACCCGCCACCACCGTGAACATGTAGGCAGCCGCGTCTGGTCCGTAACCAACAGGCCACCAAGCAATAATAATTAAACAACATACAATATCTTACCTCCTATAGCCAGGCAGCTTCTTATTTCAGGACTTCCAGCCATCTTCACGTGTTTGATGAAGTGTATTATTATATCGTGGGTTTGTTTTGCCAATTCTCGGGATGGACAAATTATGAGGCCGTATGGACCTTCGTTTCTGGAACAAACGATTAATAATTAATGTGGTCTAGAACTTATACAATAAAATTAATGGAAGCTAGAAATATATTAATCTATTTCACTCTGTAGCAAAGGAGACAAACCTATGGAGTAGAGACAAAAACAGTAAATGAAGTGAAAATGGAAAGAAAATAATTTATTGAATCCATTAAAATACATACATACATACATACATAAACTCACGCCTTTATCCCCGAAGGGGTAGACAGAGGCGCCACTAGGACACCCACATTTCGCCTTGCATGTTCCGTCCCATGATGTGATAGGGGGCGAGCTTATCACCATATCGGGCACAAATTCCTGACTCCGGGCTGATAATGAATAGAAAAATCCAATATCACTTTGCCCGACCCGGGATTCGAACCCGAGACCTCAGCTTTGTAACCGTACCGTAATACAACTACGCCACCGAGACAGTCCATTAAAATGTTCATCATTATTTAGATTCAGTCATTTTTTGAACTACCCACCCACTTCGGAAAGCGGTTTTCACTAGAGAAGAACGGGCAAGAGACTCTAGTGTGGCTTTTTTCAAAACCAGTTTACAATATAGTGATTATTACAAAAATTACAAGTTGGTTTAAATCAGAGCAGTTCATTAATAATTTGTTATCATTCGCAAGTAAAATATATTTTTAATACGGTTACAACACTGAGGTCTCGGGTTCGAATACCGGGTTGGGCTAAGTAATATTGGGTTTTTCTATTATTTATCAGCCCGGAGTCAGGAATTTGTGCCCGATATGGTGATAAGCTCGCCCCCATCACATCTTGTGGCGGAACACAAGGCGAAACGTGAGTGGCCTGGCAGCACTTCTGCCTACCCCTTCTGGGAAAAAGGCGTGAATTTATGTATGTAATTCCCTCACCTGATAAATGGCATTTTAATCTCCTGTTCTAAACAGAACATAATAATAGGCAGACTGAATACCAAGGTCTTCCCTGATCCCGTAAACGCTATGCCTATCATATCCCGTCCGCTGAGGACAGCAGGGATACCTTGCACCTGGATAGGAGTCGGCTTCTCTATCCCTTTAGCTTCTAGACCTCTTAGGATACCTGAAACAATTTTGCACTTTTTTATTTCTCATTTCATTGTTAAATAACATTTATAAATATTTCTGTAGTTTTTTGTGTATGTGTTGAAGATACGATTAATTGAAATCACTTAACTGTTATTTTTTGTTATTTTAATCTATAATTTTATTTGGGTGGTAAATACATATTTATTTTAGTAAAATCTCGACATTTACCCATCACGACACTATTAAGGGTTACAAAAAATATTTACATAATTTTTTTGCGAAAATTTCGATAACAATACACAATACACAAGACTTATTGAACACCACAAAGTACAGGGACGATAAAACATAGAAAAATTAAAAAAATAGTGTACAATTGGCGGTCTTATCGCCATAAGCGATTCCTCCAGCCAATTTTTTTGCAGATTTTGATAGCATTATGTCTGAAATCAAAACCACCTGGCTTCGTTTTCGGTCGTAGTAATACACCCTGTATTTACCTTTAGGAAACTTCATATGCTGAAACGTCCTGATAGGCGGGGGTACGTCATCCCCCTCCACTAAGACTCGTAATTGCCTTCGGATTCGCTCGTGTCTCTCCGGAGGTTGGTTGAGAATGCACCGCGGTGGGCGCCACGAAGTCTTTATAGGGTCTTCGTACTGTATACCTGATGAAAGTTAATATTAATTCGTTATTTGTACGTATATTCTGGGTGTATTGGTGATATTAAGACCGGGTATATCAAGACTGCGACCGAAAACGAAGCCAGGTAGTTTTAGTGGTTACAAACACGATGCAAATAAAAATTTCGCCAAAACAGTGACAGATATTTTTTTACAATTTTTTAAAAATCATTGTGTTTGGGTGGTAAATACCTGGTTTTTGCGAAAATACTAATCTAAACCCTTACGTACCATTGCGCGTTTAAAAATAAAGAGATGTACATCATTATTTTAGGATAACTATGTATATATCATCCAAAAACGACAATAAGAAAAAAAAATGTCGTTTTTTTGCGATGTTTTTACTTGCATTGTGTCTGAAGTCACTAATACTACCACCTGACTTCGTTTTCGGTCGCGGTCTTGATATACCCTGTATAACTAACCTCCGTAGTACTTTACTATGAAACGAGAGGTTTATACAGAAGTAAGAAAAAATAATATCGTTTATAATATAAGTGCGTGGTGGCCTGTTGGTAACGGAACAGACGCGGCTGCCTACATGTTCACGGTGGCTGCGGGTTCAACTCCTAGGGCACACCTCTGACTTTTCGGAGTTATGTGTGTATTAATAGTCAATCACCACGCACTTTAACGGTGAAGGAAAACATTGTGAGGAAACCTGCATACCGTAGCGATTTTCAAGAATTTCTACGGGATGTAAGTCCTCCAACCCGCACTAGGCCAGCGTGGTGGACTATTTGGCCTTACCTCTCTCAATCGTACTCTCGATTGTAGAATAGGCCCGTGCCCAACAGTGGGACGTATATATAAGTATGCAATATCATCATCTAAACTTTTGGTTGGTGGGAGAAAGACTGGCAGGATTGAGCTCTGAACCGGGACGAATTGACGGAGGGTAGAGAGGCCTTTGCCCTGCAGTGGGACAGTTGAGGTTGATGTATGTGTACATAAAAATTACCTTTAGCCAGTTCAGCGACACCCATCAAAGCCTTGCTCTGAGCGACACTTTCCAGTATGTGCTCTTCTTCCCGTGCTTGTTTCTCGGCTGCAGACAGTGCCCGGGCCTCAGCAAGTCTCTTGAGCTCACTGTGCTGGTCTAGGAGGGATATGTTGTACCGTCTACCCCATTCTTCTTGCGATGCTGGAAATAAACAAATTATATTTGATTACGGTGATTTCATAGTCTTTGCATAACTGACTCCTTTGAAATACAGACATGGGGACTATGTATGTGTAAGAAAAAAATATATGGAGAAATAAAGTGCAATACTTGTATGTATGTATGTTTGTAAAGAAATAAATAACACCCAACAGTCACATACATAGTCCTCACCCCACACTAAGGTCTAGCCTTGTGTTGTGAGTATGAGAAACTATAAGAGACTTTTCGGTCTCACAAACACCCAGACCCGAAACAAATACCTGTGGGTCACACAAATATTTGTCATGGTGGGGTAATCGAAACCGCGGCCTCTCGTTTCACAGCCGGCGTTTAACCAACTGCGCCACGGAGGCTGTCAAGTATTTATTTATTAACAATGAACACTTTGAATATGTTTCTTGGACATTGGTACATTGTTTAGTGGGTAATACTGGTATATTGACATATTCAGCAGACCATATAAAGAATTTGGAAAATCAGGGATAGAGTGTATATCTCCGACTTATTAAAGTTATCTATTTTTGTGGTTAATTATATAATCACTCACTGTAAAAGTAAAGGGATACATTATAAGAAAACTTGCATATTCAAGAGATCTACACATGTATTTCATAAGTAATTTATGTCCTCTATTCAATAGGTGAACTCAACCATACAGTAAAACTATGTCTAGTAGTCCCTAATAGCTTAAAACCAATTTAATATCCTCAATATTAAGTCACACAGTGACAAAACTACTAAAAAAATAGAATTTTATACAAAATACCAACTTTCATCGTCAGGATCATTGTCGCTGGAGCTCTTGGTCTCTGCCGCGGCCTCGGCAGTAAGCTGGCTAAGCCTTCCTAGCTTCAAAAGCTGTTGTTTCTTCCTTTCTTTAACAGGGACGTACGGTTCGTAATTATCTATATCTTCCTCTGATTCTGAGGACTTTTCCTCACGTCTATACCGTTTTATGGGCGGCTGCGGTTCTTCAGACTTTTCTGACATTTTTAGTTGAAAATTTTTAGAAGATTTTTGTTTAAAAAATCAGTTTTGTGTGTACAAAACAAATAACAAGTTTCACAACAATAAATAGCACAGAATAAAAATCCAACACATGTTTAATATTCTTAGCTGTCACAATTAATAGGCAAAGGAAATTATAGCCGCACAGTCTGACAAATCAAAATTGATAAATAAATGCATGTGTTAACAGATCCATCCAAATTAAGGGTTTTGGAAATGAGGTCAATGATTTAATCTATAATCATTGGCTCAATAAACATAAATTATGACATTAAATCGCGAAGAGGACGTAGTAAGTGAGTTTTAATTAATTGTGAGTTTGCAACATATATTTTTTATAAGTCTACTGGTAGCCTATATGGGCTGTAATCAGTTAGGTCATTGGTTCGATTCCGAATTCACACAGTTGGGTTTGGAAAATAGAACTGGAATTTATAATGGGCATGGCAAATTGACTCGATCACAAAATATCTTAGCAAATAAACAAACAGGTCGGCGAACCATAAATAGCATGGCTCAGCTTACTTCGCAAAAAGTGAGCAATGTACACAAGCCGTGACTTGCTATATTCATTATATACATTAAGAATCACCTTATACAACGCTTAATAGAACTGTTTTTTATTTAATTCTTGTAAAAAAAAACTATCGACAGTAATGTGTACGCTTGATTATTGTAATTTTAAGACTCGACGCCTCTTTTTATCTATGTGCCTATTTTTACGAACGTGGCAAAATGCCAACAACATTTTTACAACGACTCCTATGACTCGCTGGGCTATAAGCTGGGTGCGAAACGAGATGTCACGAGCAAGGAACTTATACTCTATAAGTTCCTTGGTCACGAGTTCAATATACGCAACGAGATGAATTCAAGGATTAAATAATCATTGGATGAATTAGGTACGTGATTATACGTAAAAAATTAATTGTTGATCAGGACCTTCGAGGACTATGTATCATTGTGAAGTGTGTCGTGTGAATATTCTGATATTTACGTTACATTGGTTCTCAAACTTTTTCTTAGACCTTGAAATAAAGATAATTATAATTATTTCTTAGATTTACGCTAAGGTTTAACACATTGAAATAAAACTACATTTTATAAATATTATGGCGGTTTTGGTTTTTTTAGCTTCGCAGCGATTGGATTACTTTGCAGATTTTCGTACACCTTTAAACAAAAAGTAAAACATAAAGCCCTCTATAAGATGAACCCGGAGTAAGATGCTTTTCAGCGATCACGTCAATGAGCTTTACATCTTTAGAGATGCAGTTATCGAGAGAAAAACTTTACGGGTTCCGAGGCAGGTGATTAAAAAAAAAATTTTTATTCTTTCATTACCCAGTCCATTCCGTATACAACTAGGCAAACATTAAATGTAATCGCGTAAAACAAACCCCGCGTAACTCGGGGTAATGTTAGCCGAAACATTACAGCACCGTAGGCGGGCTAATGTCGTTTGTCGCGATCTCGCATTCAGGAAATTAATTTCCTCTCGGAGAACAAAAATAAAACTTCTTTATGACATCATTTTTTTTCTTTATTGGCCGAGATAGGTTTAGGAGGGTGAGGTAAAAATTTTAGGTGGGGGTAGGGCCGGGGGGGGGGTTTAGGTTTCGTGGGGGGGCTATTGGGCACCTTAAAATATTTTTGGGTGGGGAAAGTTGTGGAGGGGGAATTCGGGAATTCTGTTGGGGCAGGATTGTAGGCCTCACCGAGCCGGTTCTAATGAACCCAGGGTCGATGGGTCTACGATGGATATTGGCGGAGATAGGAATAGGGGGGGTGAGATAAAAATTTTAGGTGTGGGTAGGGGGGGGGTTTAGGTTTCGTGGGGAGGCTATTGGGCACCTTAAAATATTTTTGGGTGGGGAAAGTTGTGGAGGGGGAATTCGGGAATTCTGTTGGGGCAGGATTGTAGCCCTCACTGAGCCGGTTCCAATGAACCCACGATCGGTGGGTCTACGATGGATAATGCCGGAGATATGAGTAGGGGGGGGTGAGGTAAAATTTTTAGGGTGGGGTAAGCGGGGGGGGGGAGGTTTCGTGGGGAGGCTATTGGGCTAATTTAGGGTGGGGGAAGGCCAGAGGGGGGGTAAGGATCAAATTACAAAAAAGTGGGTGGGACTTAAAATTTTGGGTGGGGCTTGGAAACGGTTGGGGGTGTGGCTTACTGAAGTGGGTACTAATTTACTAAATAAAAAAGATGGCGCGTAACGGAAGAATGTGACGCGTAACGAAAAATTTTTTCAAACCCCGATAAAGAAGTTTCACTTCAAAAATCGTGTTTCTATTCATAGGAAAAGCCTTTACCTACTTGCCTACTCATACTGCCTTGACAAGGCCTTGACCCCTCTCATTTTTATTGCATAGTCCATCACCAACATTGAGAAACACTGTTTTTAATATGAATAAAAACTTTGCATAATTCTTATGGACATGGTTTTTTGTGTGTAAATAAAATCACTAATTACTTTTTATAGTTTACGTTGTTACAACTGGAATAGTGAGCATTTTTCACGAATGTTGCACCGTCGCGTCGTCATTGGCGTTAAAGGGAATACCATCACATAAGTTGCATCCTTGCCATCTAATAAGCAACTTGCAATCAATATCTTCGATTTTTCGGGTGTACACCAGTGATTCTGATATTAACAACATATATTACAAATCTGCTTTATTTAGAGTGTTGTTTGTTAACAAAATTGTCGGATATTAAAAGTTGTCGTTTAAAATGATATCAATTTGTGGATATTTTGATAAACATAACAAAATAACTTGCTTCCTAAACACCTTGTAAATTGTAATGTCACACGTCAATTTCGATTGTCAAATAATGTTGACACGTAACTTTCTCAAGTAAATTAACATCAGCCGACCTCCAAATGTGTGATTTTGTGACAAATTTTCACATGTAACCGGTGTTTATTATATCTAAATTATGTCCGACAAAAGTTTCGGTGATCACGCAAATCGGAACATTGTTAAAAATCCGCTACTGTCTAGTGCCGTGACTGGTGTTTCCATAGAAGATTTGACGAATAAAGCTATTCTGCTGCCCGTTACGCCTTCACAGGGGCTGATCACGAGATCCGGTGAGTATTTATGTTTATTTTTATCCTACATAATGTTTTTTCTGTGACGTAATGGTATAATTTGAGCCAATATAGCGAAGGAGGAATTTAATAGGTAACTGTCAATTTGTGTGCTATGGGTGTACATTTTTCGCGACAATCCTTTTGTTGTGTCGATTTCTAAGTGTATTTACTGTTAATCCTGATTCTAAAAGTGTTTTTATAGTGCTAAAATTGTAAAAATTGAGACTGGAAAACACAAGTGCAAATAATGTCCTCATTTTTGTATAAAACGTACAGAAATGCGCCGTTTCAAAGTGGTTTCACGCCACAGTTTCGTTTACCGTGCACCAAAATGAAAGAGGTTCAAAAATATCTGGATAATATAATTATTGTGAGTAAATAATAACTTACAGATTTTTTTATATGAAACTGTACTAGTCTAATATTTATACATCTATTTTTTAATATGGCTTACATCATATATGCATATCCTTGTACTGTATACAGCATATTTATCCAAGAATATGCATTTAAATAATTCTACACTAAAGATAACCATTAAAATTAACAACAATAGATTCAAATTATGGACATATTTAACCAATAATTACATAGAATTTCTAAATAAACAAATCTATAATTTTATCATCAACAAAGGTAAAATGTTTTAAATCATTTATTTAACTTAGAATAGTCAGTTTACAGTGTACCAGAAGCTCTATTACTAATTGAAACTTAAAAATGTTTTCATTCATCTAAAATGTTTCTAACATTGTCACTATGCCTTTCACTGCATTGTTTATCATAATAATTTCTAAATTTAAAGTAAAAGACCCATTGTTATACTTATAGCAGCATATTAGTTGATTTTTGGGACTTGTAGGTACAGATTTTACATAGATTAAGCATCACCCATATTCACTAAGGCCTACTTAGCCTATAAATCCACAGCATAACCTTTTTTTAAATTAGGTTCGGGAAATAAACTCATAAATGATTTATGTTGAATTTTTAGAACATTTTTTTATTATTCTTTTTTGATTATACATCTAAATTACTTAGCTATTTTTGGTTACAGCATGTTATTCTTTTAATAATGTGTGTATTTCTCATGCACAAACGGCACAAGACTTGAGTATGATATCATCCATATTATATAAATTAACCTTGAATCATAATGTTAGTTTAGTAAATGTTTTTGCATATTTGTAGAAATTCTTGACATATAACGAAGGAAGTAACAAATGCAAGGCAAATTGGTTTATGATTAATTTGCTAGATATTATGTTAAATTTTGACATGAGCAGGCGTCTACCAACAGGTTAATGTGGTGATCCACGGGGGAGGCCTGTGCTTAGCAGTGTACTTCCTGAAGTGAGAGAGTAGCTGAAGGGAGACAGTCAAAGTACTTGTTAATAGATTATTATTGAAACAAAAGCAGCTAAACTAAAATAGTGGTTATTATAAACTTAATAAGAGGCCCATTAAATATGTACATATGAGTATACAGTACAGTAAAAAAAGTTAATGCAACAGTTTTTAACCTTTTATGAGTATATCACAAAGATATATAAATGATAAATATCATATTTTTATTAAGATGTCAATAATATTTTTGTTTGAAAATGTTCCTAATTTTGATAACAATTTATTTTGCTCTTTTTATACAACACAATTTTTGTCAGTTCTCACATTCATTCTTGCGAATGCTGCTTAAACAATAATCAATATGTTAAATACCATTTATTTACGAACTTCCACATAAAACTTGAGAATAAATAATTATAGAAAAACATTATAAAATATAATGGTTTCTTAGATTTACGCGAATGTTACACATTGAAATAAAACTATTTTTTACGGATTTTATCGCGATTTGGTTTAATTTTTACATTTTTTAACTTCCCGACGTTTCGATTACTTTACAGCTTTCAGTCCGCCCCGTGACCACGAAAGTAAAAATAGAGAAAATAGTTTTATTTCAATTATAAAATATGACTCAACTATGTATTTTTTCAATCAATGGCTTGTAGATTTTTCAGTGATTTTCAGAGAGTAAAAATAGTTATAGATGAGAATTTATTTGTGAGGAAATTATGCAATAGGCCTTTGTTTTCGTCACTAGTTTCAGTGCAACTTCTAGAACAGGCGTAGTAACAGATATTTAATTGAAAAATGAAAGCAGCAATTTTGATTTCTAATTTGTTATTATGAAACATATGGTTTCTAATTAATGAAAATCAATTGATGGGTAAAAGTAAAATGAATTTTGAAAACACAACATACCTTTGCTTAAGTTCAAATATTACCTACTTAGATAATACACATTTATAAAATATTTTGTTGACACTTCCGTTTATACATATTTTTTTATTTTACCTCTGGTGCGATTTCTATTTATATTATTGACAGCCTCCGTGGCGCAGTTGGTTAGACGCTGACCTGTGAAACGAGAGGCCGCGGGTTCGATCCCCGCACCGAAACAAATATTTGTGTGATCCACAGGTATTTGTTTTGGGTCTGGGTGTTTGTGAGACAGAAAAGTCTCTCGTAGTTTCTGATAACCACGACACAAGACTCGGCTGGACTTTAGTTTATTAGGCCACGAGTTGAGGGGTGAAAGTGATCAAAGGTATTAGGGATTCGGTCCCTGATTACAACGTTATCACTCTTACTAAAGTTTAGTAAATCAATAAAGTTTAAAGTAAATAAATAAATAAGTAAATAGATAAAGTTTAGTAAACGTGTTGGTATCGGCCACGATAGCGCGGACGTCCCAGCCCGGAGTAAGAGATCTGGTGAAATTCACTGCTTATGGTAAGAAATTTAACGAAAACATTATCCAAATCACCTCAGTAATTTTCGTAAAAATCGCGGACATACATACATACCTTCATCGTTATATGTTGTGATTGATTGGCTATCAATACACACATAGCTCCTAAAAGTAAAAGGCCTGCCCTGGAATTTAAACCTGCGACCACCGTGAACACGTTGGCAGCCATAGTCCATTACCAACAGTCCACCATGTTTTATATTTCGGTCAGGACTATGTATGTGACTGTTGGGTGTATTTATTTATTTATTTATTTATTTATTACTACTGTAGCATGTACTTACCACAGTGGCAGTGTTAGTCAACATGTTCTGCCAAAATAAGCCATAAAATAAGTTTTAGCCAAAAACGAATGTCATAGTTTTATCAATGGTAGCTATTAATAATCTTAAACAAAAAGAAGAGAAAGGTGTTTGCCCAGCTGTGACACAATTTACAGATAATAAAAAGGTAAAATAAATAAAACATCCACAAGAATGCAATAATTTTTATTTGCAAAAATAATAATTTTACAAAAATATGGCTCATCGTTTTACATATTTCGTATTAAATTACGTTTAATTTATTGTACTACCCGTATATTAGTTAATTTTTATATAATTTGAATAGTTTGTATCTGGATCGGACTTTAAATATCCTTGTTTTGTATCGGCCCATTATCGCCTACTTTTGAGCACGGGACTTCTCCAAAATTGAGTGTTTAACTGAGAGGGATTGGGCCATATAATGATAATATTTTGTCTTTATTAAGACAACAAAGATACAAGCATTTGTTGTAGTTACAAATAACAATTTATATACATATACTTAAATATAAGTGGAAGACATTCACTATTACATGATGTGGTATACATTGCGTTCCTTAATAATAACCATAAGGAAACATTAGGACTCCTTTATACCACTTTTGCCTATTGCAGATTAGTAGACTTCATAATCTAAATATTTTCTTTGTTAATTTCTATGGTATACACATTATTTCTGTCAGTTATAATGTGTTATTAACATACATACATACATACATAAACGCACGCCTTTATCCCAAAAGGGGTAGACAGGGGTGCCACCAGGACACCCGCATTTCGCCTTGTATGATATTAACAATACTTATAAAACAGAATTTTGAATGCTTATGAATCAGGCCCAGGTCCAAACTTTTCAAATTGTTATTACCATAATTATTTATTGTTAATTTACAATCTAATAAATACTTAACTTATTTATAAAATACTTTTACGGTTCATAAATTGTGACAGGCTTCATTTAAAAAAAAAAAATGGATAAAATTTTGGAACAAATCCTTGATTTTGTTCTGAGTTTCAGTAACTGTATTAATTTAAGAAGAGCTGTATATAACAAAAAAATGCTGAAGATTAGTCTGTAAAATTAAATTAAATATAATGCATAAACTGTTATATAGAAAGAAAGTAACATGTAAGACAAGTGACAACATACATAGTTAAATGGTTTGGCAAAATATAATAATAAAATCAGTTACTTCATGCATTGAATGAACCTTATACTTTAATTATACACTATTTTTAGTCTATTGACAGCCCCCGTGGCGCAGTTGGTTAGACCCCGGCTGTGAAACGAGAGGTCGCGGGGTCGAAATATTTGTGTGATCCACAGGTATTTGCTTCGGGTCTGGGTGTTTGTGGGACCGAAAAGTCTCGTAGTTTCTGATACGACACAAGACTCGAACATTGTGTGGGGTCAGGACTATGTATGTGATTGTTGGGTGTATTTATTTATGTATTTAATTTAATTAATTTACAATTTATGAACCGTAAAGAGGATGGCGATTAATTATAATAACATCACATTTTCACCTTATTTTTTTTGTAAAACTTACATTATAATTTCACTTCCCTTTTTACTACAATTTGTTCGATAGAATGACTGATAGAAATAAATAGGTATCGTCGAAAAATTCGGCAATATTCAAGGTTTTTAAAATAATCAAATTAATCTTCATGTTTGATTTTATAGATGTACAATAATAATATTTATGATTATATCCAAGAGATTTTGTATGGAATAATTTAAAAACTTTGGATGAACAATTTAATACAACTTTTGTAAAGGGCATGACCTGTTCGTCCCCCTTTATTATAACACATTTTATCAATTTAAAAATTAGAAAAACATTTTTTTAAATATATCGAGAAAATATATTTATTTTAAAGTCGCCTCGTGTTTTAATCAATAACTTAATAATTACTTAAATGTAAAGGTAACTTAACAATACGTAAAAAAATCACATTTGTTTTTAAGATGACGTAATGTCGTGGTTTCTCTTATTAGCGGACAGATGGCAGCACATGTCGTAACTTTAATCAAAATAACTTTCATAATATATTATAATGCTGTTTTTTTATGCCGAGAAAGACAATTTTCTCTTTCGAAACTGATTTTTTGGCTTTCCATTTGTTAAAACTCAATAATTTATTTTTTGAATTAAAGGGGAAATATTTTCGAAGGTTTTTTAATTTAGTACTGCCGTCTACCGCTAGATGGAGCTATATCAATATTACCTAACTAATGTTCCGCGAAGTGCTGAATGAGGGTAGTTCTCTCGATTCCTTCCTTCTCCTCACGCATAGGCATATTAGGAATATCACTAAAGCTATTAGAGCTATTAATAGTATTACGCCTAATACTATAGCTGCAATAGCTGCTTCTGTGAAATAATCTGTGAAAAAAACATTATTATTAGTCCTAAAAGGTCGGCCAGTCTTAAGGACACTAGCTTGTTTTGAACCCGTATGGAAATTGAAATAAAACGAGTTTTTACGCATTTTTATCGCGATTTGGTTTAATTGGTCCGCCCCGTGACCACGAAAGCTGTAAAGCAATCGAAACGTCGGGAAGTAAAAATGTAAAAGTTAAACCAAATCGCGATAAAATCCGTAAAGAATAGTTATATTACAATCTGTAATATTCGCATAAATCTAAGAAAACACCGTTTAGAAATTACATACATAATCGTCACGCTCGTATCCCACAGGGGTGGGCAAAGGCTATGGATCGCTACTTTCCTCGATCACGACATATCATACATACACAAACACGCCTTTTTCTCGCAAGGGGTGGGTAGAGGTACCACCAGGACACCCACCTTTCGCCTTCTATGTTCCGGCCCACGATGTGATAGGGGGCGAGCTTATCGCCATATCGGACACGAATTCCAGACTCCGGGTTGATAATGGATAGAAAAATTCATAATCACTTTGTCCGGGATTCGAACCCGAGGCCTCAGCGTTATAATCGTACCGCAGCCCAACTACGCCGAGGCAGTCATATCAGTTTCGCTTTATTTTTCGTCAACCGTCATGCGTTCTCGTCCGTTCTGGGTCTATATCAGCCCATATACGTCCCACTGCAGGGCACCGGCCTACTCTACAATCGAGAGAATCGATTGTGAGTGGTTAGGCCATATAGTCCACCACGCTGGCCTAGTGCGGGTTGGCGGACCGTTCAAGGTACTTTAGAAATAAATAGAAGCTGATCAAAAAATGTTAACTCACTAGATATATCAACGACATAGCTATTGGTGTTTCCATAAGCGTCCACCGCGTTGACCAGCATTCTAGGAGCGCAGCAGGTCGCTCTGTAAGTCGCTACCACCTCTTCCCTGGTGCCAGACACGAAGGAGTTGTCGTAGGTCAGTCCTATGGGCGAGGAGGACAGGCGGAGCAGACCTGGAACCAAAGATATTCTGATCATCCATCTCGAGAACTTCCCAACCCAATAGGACGTTAGTTCTTCGTTCTATATAAATACACCCAACAGTCACATACATAGTCCTGAACCCACACTAAGATCGAGTCTTGTGTCGTGGGTATCAGGAACTACGAGACTGTTCGGTATAACAAACACCCAGACCCGAGACAAATACCTGTGGACCACACTAATACTTGTCCTGGTGCGGGGATCGAACCCGTGACCTGCGTTTCGCAGCCGGCGTCTAACCAACTGCGTCACGAAGGTTGTCTGATGAATTGATGCTTTTCCTCCTTCTCTAAGAGAAGATACTAGAGTACCCACCTCCAACAGCATCCCTGGCTATGACACTAGCAGACCACACGTGCTGGGCGCAGTCTTCGCCCATTCTCCCCAGGCAGCTGCCTTGGAAGTGGTGCCTTAGTTCGGGAGCCCAGGTGTCACGAACGATGCTGTCAGGACTCACCACGTAGATGTAGGCTGATATTGATACTTGGTCCAGACCTGGAGAATAAGGGTTTTGTTTTTAAGTTATTTTACATGTGGACATTGAAGGAATTATAAATACCAAAAAATATAAGACATGGTGGACTGTTGGTAATGGACTATGGCTGCCAATGTGTTCACGGTGGTCACGGGTTTGAAATCCAGGGCAGGTTTTTTACATTAAGGAGTTATGTGTGTATTGATAGCCAATCAATCACAACATATAACGATGAAGGTATGTATGTATGTCTGCGATTTTTACGAAAATTACTGAAGTGATTTGGATAAGTTTTCGTTAAATTTCTTACCATAAGCAGTGAATTTCACCAGATCTCTAACTCCGGGCTGGGACGTCCGCGCTATCGTGGCCGATACCACCACGCTTACCGTCTGCCCAGATAGTATGGTTTGTCTGAAACAAAATATTTAATTATATATAAATACACCTAACTGTCACATACATAGTCCTGACCCCACACCAAGACCAAGTTGTGTGTATCAGAAACATCGAGAGACTTTTTGGTCTAACACCCAGACCCGAAACAGATACTAGTGTAATGCAAACATGGAACATTGGATCATAGCGGCCTCTCGTTTCACAGTCGTCTAATCAAACAGCCGCGGAGGCTGTCAAAAATAATTAGTACGATATTCGTAATTCGTATTCTTCTGAATAGCGACGGTACACAGCGGTTAAAGAACTGTCTTAGTGACTCACGTGTGATTCGTTTCGAGTTCATCTTTTGTATATCCGGACATAATGTCTGCTATAATTGTATTTATAGATCTCATCGGTGGATACCCTATCACCATTACCATCAGGTGCAGTTATACTCTTTACATTTCATTGCATATACCATCAAGCACATCATCATTATCATCATCATCATCGTCATCATCATTAGCCCTTCGTGGCCACTGCTGATCAAAGGCCTCTCATATGGCACGCCACTACGCTCGATCTTCGGCCCATCGTCTCCGACCGTTACCAGCGCGTCAGTCACTTAATGAGAGTATAAAACTTTCTGTACCAGTCCATACACGTCCCACTGCAGGGCACGGGCCTCCTCTACAATCGAGAGGACGATTGAGAGGGCACTTAACTTAAAGTTTAACTGTACTTACGAATAAGGACTGATTCCAGTGAGAAATCTTAGTTCTCCCTCAGCACCGAAAGTGAATCTAACTGCTTGTTCCCTGTAGTTGGTCACTTCGAAGTGTAGCTGTAAAGAAACATTGATTACAATACTGTATCAGCCCATAGTCGCCCACTGCTGGGCACGGGCCTCCTCTACAACAGAGAGTTTCATTGAGAGGGGTTAGTCCACCACGCTGGCCTAGTGCGGGTTGGCGGATTTGACATACCATAGAAAATTAATTGTTGATTATAGTAGTAAATAATTAAATACACCCCACAGTCACATACATGGTCTTGACTAATAAGATGCATTTTGCGTGTCACAAATTGCGAGAGTTTTTATTTCGGTCTCACAACACCCAAAACCGAAACAAATATTTGTGAGCCACAAAATACTGGATTGATGAAATATTCTGGTGTGACAAACGTTAATCTGTACAGTTTCAACGTTATTATTTTAATAGTTCAAAAATCTTATTTGGTAGCCCTTGAAGGATCTTTCATAAAAAGTCGAGTTTTCTTGACAATTTTGTATTGCCTATCAAAAAAAGCTCTGAATCAGCCGCCATTATTGTTTATATTTGCATCACAACAGTCTGATTTCAGTCAATACTTTATCTGGACTGTTCAGCACTTACATCAGGTATAACTACCGGCACGGATCTTGAGCGCTGGCCGTTACTTGCGCAGATGTCGATTTTTGGGTCTCTTTAGAGGTATGATGAAGTAAGCGGGCGGGGGCATTATCGCATTGGCCAGTGATTGGTTCACTACGCAACGCCATATTGTTGTTATGCCTAATTCATTCATAGCGTTTGTTCAATTCATTCATTTATTTTGTCCTTAAGTTCACGATGCGCAAAGCTATCCCCACTCTGTCGCCGAGCGCTCAAGATCCGTGCCGGCGGTTATACTTTCATTATTGCCAATAAAAAAACTCCTATTTCACCATACCTGAAGATTGTCCCCCGGTGATCCGTAGAGCCTAGTGCTCAGCCCGATCTGAACTGCTGTCATTAACGCGCCTTGTTGGTTCACCACCTGTAAGGTAGAAAAAATCAATACACCCAACAATGTCTGTTGGCTGTCTCATCCCTAAAAGCGATCTTCCAGACCTTATATCTAGTTTTAAGATATTATGTACGTCGAATATTGTTTTGACTAATAAACAAGGTTTCTTTTCTTTCTTTTTCTTGTACTTGTGTTCGATACGAAAGATACAATTTTCCAAATTGGTTTAGAAATATTGGAAATACAGTAACGTATGTACATAAAAAAAAATCAATTGATAAACTCAATTTAAAAATCGTTAAAAGAACAAAAAGATACTTAAGATAAAGACAATTCTTCAACGTACCTGGGCACTACTCCTGCTCAGACCCTCGCTGACATTGTATCTTCCCTGGTACGCCCTGGAGTTCTCCTCTTCAATTCTCTCCAAGTCGTTGACTGAGTCCCGGTTTACTATGGATGCTGATCTGCTCAGACGAACCTCAGGCTGGTTTAACGGCCCTGACAGACGGACGAAGGGTTCCCCTGGAAAGTAAATACAACAGTAAAAAAATCTGATGGTAGAATTTCGAATTTGCCAGGATACCAACAATCGTACCATTGGTTATGTTCTATCATATTGACCCACGCGTTTTCTCTCTCTTTAAAGCTATACGAAGTCCACTGCTGAACACAGACCTCCCTATTTTTAACAAGAGGAAACTAATGATGGCTCTTGTCACCCTAGTTTGAGGCAGCCGTTAACATATCCGCACCGTTCGTATCGGACGCATCGCATCAAACGAATTGTTCACACAATTGAGTTATAATGTCGGCAAATCCGGTCGCTGCTCATACTGTGGACGCATTGTAAAAATAATACGTTTAATGCCATCCGTCCGTTCCGTACGATCTGAATATGAGGACGCCTGCCTTTAGGGTTCATTTTGTATCTATCTATATCTATATCAGCCCATATACGTCCCACTGCAGGGCACGGCCTACTCTACAATCGAGAGAATCGATTGAGAGTGGTTAGGCCATACAGTCCACCACGCTGGCCTTGTGCGGGATGGCGGACTTACATACCGTAGAAATTCTTTAAAATCGCTACGGTATGCAGGTTTCCTCACGATGTTTTACTTCACCGTTAAAGTGCATGGTGATTGCCTATCAATACACACATAACTCCGAAAAGTCAGAGGTGTGCCCTGGGATTTGAACCCGCGACCACCGTGAACATGTAGGCAGCCGCGTCTGGTCCGTTACTAACAGGCCACCACGCACTCATTTTGTATACATGGCTGTAATAATTGACCTATGAGACAATCATTTCTCCCTGGTCTATACCTTAGACGAAGGATGAGAATCGGTAGGAAAAAGGATGGGAACAGGTAATTGAGATTGAGCATACGGTAATCACACTCACCGGACGAAACGCGACAACGAATCTGTCGCTTCACGTCGATCTCCTGTGAGATAGTGGTGATGTGGGGACATAACGACATTGAATTAAAACATATACAGGTATTGCATTACGAGTTGGTACATCAAAAATCAAATCACATTCAACAGTATAGCTGGAAAAATTTTACTCTATGTAGATAATGGAATCACCATCAGTTTCAATTTAGCTACTTTTCCATACATACATGAATGAAATCACGCCTTTTTCCCAGAAGGGGTAGGCAGAAGTGCTACCAGGACACTCACGTTTCGCCTTGTATGTGTCGTCCCACGATGTGATAGGTGGCAAGCCTATCGCCATATCGGGCACAAATTCCTGACTCCAGGCTGATAATGTAGCTATTTTGCATAAATTGGTCAGGCAACATACCCTTATAGTCCCTCCCAAAGATCTTGACGTAAACCTTGGTTCCCTGGACTTGTGGAAGGTTGACATCGGCCACCAGTTCGGTAGATGGGTCCACTACATCGATCTGGTCTTCTCCAGCCACTGGCTGGTAACTGGAATTAGGAAAACGGTGGTTTAGTTGGAGTAAATGGTGTTGAAGATCTTGAAATTCGTATAGAATCAAAGTTATATTACCGAAGCGATAGATTGTCGGAACTCCATGCATCCGTAGCTCCTAGTTAGGGATGCATGGTTCACTATTCATTAAATTATTGAATTGGTATATCAGTGCAGGGTTTTAAATTGATTGTAAGTAAGATGGTCTTTTTTTTATTGCATTAAATGGCGAGACGAGCATGCCATTCGCCTGATGGTGAGCGATACGACCGCTCATGGACAATATCAAAACCAAACACCATGAATGAAAAAGCAATGTTTGGCATTCCACTGCGCTCGCCATCCTGAGACATAAGATGTAAAGTCACATTATGACCAGTAGTTGCTCTGGTTACAATGTCCTTGAAACCGGAACTCAGCAGTGCATTTACACTGCTGGTTAGCGGGTCTATCGAATCTATTCGAACCTCTAGGTTTAATAGATCCTATCTACCTTCAAAATCTGCCTTCACACTTTTCTACATGAAAAGCAGTAACAGTGATAAAATTGATACTTGCTTGGTGGATGGTGGTGATCTACTCATTTGAAAGCTAATGTATATCAATTTCAATGGTCATAAAGTCTGATAACTCTCATTAGATTAGCTTGGCGTATTCCGTAAGCATACATCGACTTTCTGCAACTTTAACCAAATCGTCCGTCCACCTTGTAGGCGGGCGTCCGACACTTCGCTTGCCTGTCGCTGAATGCAGGCCCCTCCCAACAGGTCTTGGGGGTGGCCTTTGTTCAGAAGTGGACTTCCTATGGCTGAATAGAATCCTAAGCCCTCTTAATGAAACTCTCGGTTGTGTCAGTCCCGTGTTCAGTGGTGTCTGATTTATAAGTTAATGCAGTGCAAAAGGATCTTACCTGAATGGTAGTTTCGCCAGTTCAGCACCGTATTCGTCAACTAACAGCGTCTCTCTCACGCTTGATACTGGACCGGTGACCCTCAGTTTGATGGCACCTGTAAAATAAATAATAGGAGGCTTATTGATTATGCCATTGGCCAAATAATTCGTATAGGTCGTCTAAGAACTGTTGTCGATTCAATAAAAGGAGATGTTAATTCTTGTTTCATGTATCAAAATACGAGATTTGCTCCCACAACAAGACCCGAGATATAACGAAAGCAGCTTGCATTGCAGGACCCATGTGACCTCGCTAATGAAGAGACTTTAGAAGTCCTTGAGTTATCAATGTCTGAAGTCAGTACGAAGATAGTATATCCGTGACAAGCGTCATTGATTCATTAGATTCATTAACAGATGCACCGCTTGTTATCTTTGTTTATTTGTAATTTATAGTATTTCTGTTTGTGTATTTCATCTACTATTTAGCAAATATTCTTTAGGATTCTAAAACTAGATCTTTTAGCTGCTGTGGAGGCAGAAGTAGACACAGCATTGGCACTTACCCTGAGCTCTTTCTCGCATAGCTTTAGATGCTTCTAGGTAAATAAGAATTGCTCATAGGTTTAGAAGTTCATCTTATCAAGGTTAAATTTTTAACAGAACGTACACGTACTTCCATGGGTCATGATGGCGTGTTTCGAATTCGTGAACTCACCACCATATTTGTGGAGCAAAGCGAGTGAAACCGTGTGCGTTATCTAACTAATCGGAGCGAGTTGTTGTTCGTCTCTCGTGATAAACTTTTGATCTTTTGACCAGCGTCACACTTCCTTGTTTGTAGATATTTAGATTCTAATGCTTATGTTAGGATGTTTGTATGTTTGTTTTTCATATTGAAAGATTTAATTTGTCATGTATGTGTATCAGCCCATACAAGTCCCACTGCAGGGCACGGGCCTCCTCTACAATCGAAAGTACGATTGAGAAGACTTGGCCATATAGTCCACCACGCTGATCTAGTGCGGGCTAGTGGACTTTACATACCATAGAAATTGTTACAAACCGCTACGGTATGCAGGTTTCCTCACGATGTTTTCCTTCACCGTTACCGTGCGTGGTGATTGACTATACTCATGATGTGGTATATACGGTGTTCGTTACTCGGGTGGTTATGCATTTCCTACCGGAATATTCATTTACAAAACTTTCCTACTTTTACATTTTGACTGGGAAAGTACTTATACGATAATAGAAGATAAATATTTACGTGTTACTAATTCTAATCTAATCTGTTTGAGTGTACTATCAAATACATTAATCATAATCATTACGTCTGTTTGAGCGTCGCAAAGTGGACGTGTGTACTTTTGTCCTTAAATTTTTGTCTTTAATTCGCTTGCTAAAATTGTGATTGGTGATTTCGCTAAAGTCTGATTCCTTGTCGCTCTCGTGGTGTGCTTGCGGACGGGACCCTCCTAGTGGGTGTGGTTAGAGGGAGACAAGTTATTTTTATAACTTCGACATAGAAAAAGTGCAGTGTGATTGGCGTGAAGCGCTGGGACTCGAACCTCTGGTCACGCTCACGTAGTGACGATCGGGCGCTTTCGTCGTTGAAGCCAGAACACCTCGCATTTGTTGTGTCAAAATTGTGGATGAATATCGTGCCGTCACATCGCGCCGTATCGACTACGAAAACCTCAGTTGTAGCAAGCCTCAAATCACTTACGAAGACTGCTACGACGCGCCTAACCCGCTACGCCGCTCCTTCGATCTGCTACGAACGACGTGCAAAATGCCAAATCTCAACCGCACGCCGCCGCATACTTCGAAGAGTAATCTAACGCTTGATAAATCTCAATCTGATCCAGACTTATCAGCTGCGATAGAAGAGTCAGGCAAAAGGAAAAATACCCGTCAAAAAAAACGACCTCGTCCAAATGATTCTCCGTTGGAACAACGAGAGTTTTCCGAAAAAATCCTTAATGATTTTAAAGCTGATGTTTTGGCTATGCTTGAAAGTTGGAAGTGGGAACAAAAGGAAACCTTGTCGCAACTAGTAACAGAGGTAGCTCAACTAAAGAAGCAATGCTCAGATATTCATGACACTAACCTTCAAATAGAACAGTCAATTGAATCGTTGTATAAGGACTATGAAGATATCGTTGGCAAAGTGTCACAATTGGAAAAGCTACGTGAAGACCTAAATAGTACCATCATCAACCTAGAAAACCAAATACAAGATCTGCAACAGACACATCGCCCATCAGCTATTGAGGTTAGGAACATGCCTGTAACACCAAATGAAACCACAAACTCGCTTCTCCAGCTCGCTGCAAAATTGGGGAGACTTGTTCAAGTGGAAATCTCAAGTGCAAATATTAGAGACATTTACCGACTTCCTGGAAAACCTGGTCACCCAAGGTCGATTTTTATTGAATTCACATCAGTATTTCTCAAAAATGAATTCCTTTCAGCCATGCGAAATTACAACAAGAAGCGCCCAGTTCCAGAAAAACTGAACACAGGAAACATAGGTCTACCAGGCGATCCAAAACCCCTATATATTGATGAACATCTCTCTAAAACAGTCAAAAGATTGTTTTATTTAGCACGCGATTTTGCAAAACGTAACAAATTTATGTTCTGTTGGATAACGAACGGTAAAATATTATTGCGTAGAAGTACTGATGCAAAAGAAACATACTTAGTAAAAACTGAACAGTGCCTACAAAATCTGGAGACAAAGCAATGACTATTACCAATATTAGTCGTAGTTCTCTTCGCGCGCCACAACTTTAAATTACCGAGCTATCTTTTTTTTGTAAGTAATCAATTGTTCTTTATACTATGTTTATTCACTTGTTTTGAATATGAACATAATTTTCATGAGAATACTTTAGAGCTGCTTGTTCTTGAAATATTTGATGACTGTAACCACATAGGAGCCAAGTACATTTATGTATCGGAAACCCTCATCGCAATATCACGGTCTTTTAGGACATGCATAGCATTTATCTTGTGTTTCTTCAGCTTCATAAATTATTTAGCAACTTTGCTCTTTTTTGAGCTGGTTAATTAGATTAATACAAAACAATATAATGAACAATAAAAATAGTTATTTATATAATGAAATAGACCACCTTAAACTAGTTTCTACCCACACATGTACGCCTCTAGAGGTTTCTGGATTAATTCCCAGGCCTAATGACCAACTCAAGATAATACATCTCAATATTAGAAGCATAAACAAAAATTTTGATCAATTTGCAACTATGTTGACCATGTTTAACTTTGATGTGGATGTAATAATTTTATCCGAATGTTGGCTAAAGTCTTTAGATCATACTCCAGTGCTTGAAAATTATACATGTTATACTTCTACACATAACGTTAATCAAAACGATGGAATCGTAGTGTATGTTAAAAATGCACTGAAATGTGTCGTATCGGAACCACGATTTTTGGATGCTAACTGCTTGTTATGTACTATTGGTACTACAGCCATTGTTGGGCTCTATCGATCTCCATCACACCTGGACCTTACTAATTTTTACGCGAGTCTAGAAATGTTGTTAGTTCAATAAAAACATACAAAAGCATGGTCGTCATAGGTGATATGAACATTGACATTAAAAAGGAGAATAACTGTGATCGAAATTGTAACGAATATCTTCTTGTCGCGGCCTTCTTGGGATTACTTCCAGCGCATACGCGTCCTACGAGACACAAAAATTGCCTTGATCACATTTTAGTAAAAACTGATGCTCCGGCAAAAACCGTGATATTGGATACGCATATAACAGACCACCAACCAATATTATTTTTTCTCGAACAGCGCAAAACTAACTATCATGGTTTTACAAAGCATAATATTACTAGACTGAATTATCTTGCGATTGAAAAAGACATCAATAAATGTGATTTTGGGCCAGTTATGGAAACTCATGATGCAAACTTAGCAACTGATATACTGATTTCTAAAATAAAGAACTGTATTAGTATACACACGGCACAAAAGACTATTACAAGACGAAGTCGCCTCCTAAAGCCCTGGATGACAGAAGGTCTTCTTCGGTGCATTCGAAACCGCGATAAAATGCATATGGATGTAAGAAAAAATAGCAGCAACAATATTCTTCTTATAACCTATAAGAGATACCGCAATTTTTGTAACGATTTACTCAGAAAACTCAAATGCAAATACGAAAAAGAACAGTTTAGTAATGCTGGAAAGAATACCAAAGCCATGTGGGATGTTATAAACTCAATTACAGGCAGAAAACGTCAGATAACACTTCCAACGGAACTACTTCACTTGTCAGCTGATGAGTACACATCTATAAACTGCGTAAACCAGTATTTCGTTGGCCTAGGGGAGAAGCTGGCTTCCAAAATCAGACTTCCAGACAAACAAAGACCACACAACGAACTGTCTCCACCTTGCAACTCTCTAGCTATCACACCGGTGACTGAACAGCAAGTGGCTTCCATTATTGCCTCACTTCGGAGAAACTGTGCTGCAGGTTGGGATAATATACCACCCCTAATAGTTAAACTATCTAGCAATAAATTGATATCACCCATAACTCACATATGTAATACCTCTATTGCCACAGGGATATTCCCCAATAGTATGAAAAAAGCCCTGGTAACTCCTATTCATAAGGATGGGAATAGAGAACAGGTTCAAAATTATAGACCTATATCAATTTTGAGTAGTGCGTCAAAGATTCTAGAAAGGATATTGAACAATTGTCTAACAGATTACCTTGTAAAATACGATATTATATCTAAGAATCAATATGGGTTTAGAGCTGGTGTATCCACTGAAGATGCTGTCGTAAATTTCACCGAGGCTGTAGTTGACAAATTAGACAAAGGTTTTAAGTGTTATGGTGTATTTCTGGATTTATCGAAGGCCTTTGATACGGTTTCTATCCCCATCCTCATATCAAAATTGGAAGCCATAGGAGTTCGTGGACTGACCTTGGATCTTTTTAAAAGTTATCTGACAAATCGCACCCAGGCGGTGAAGATTGATAACAAAGTAAGTGAAGAGGCAAAAATTAACTACGGTGTCCCACAGGGGAGTATCCTTGGGCCTACCTTGTTCTTGGTGTACGTAAACGAGTTGTGTAAGATGAAGATCACTAACTGCGATATTTTTGCATATGCTGATGATACAGCCTTGTTAATATATGGTGACACCTGGTTAGAGGCCAAGTCCTTAGCTGAAGACACGTTAAGAAGAGTAAACTCTTGGTTATCCTCAAATCTGCTCACACTAAATGTAGAAAAGACCAAGTACATACGCTTTTATATTCAAAATACAAAAACCCCTCCTGCCGAAACATTGTCTCTCATCGCTCATCAATGCACGAATAATAGTAACACAAACTGCACCTGCATGCCATTGAAAAATGTTACTTACATTAGGTATTTAGGAATCTTAATTGATGAAAGACTTGACTGGCGACCACAAATAACTACCCTCACACAGCGGCTAAGAAAGCTTATTTACATTTTCAAAAATCTCCGTTACTCTTCAGATCCTACCATTATGAAGATAGTGTATGTAGCTCTTTGCCAATCCATTCTCAGTTACTGTATCCCTGCCTGGGGTGGAGCTCATAAGACCCTGTTTCTGCAATTGGAGAGAGCACAGAGATACATCCTCAAGGCCATGCATCACAAGCCACGTCTGTACCCCACTGCCAAATTATATAAGGAGAGCAATGTTCTAACCGTGAGGCAGATATTTATTCTCCGTGCCCTTCTGCGAAGACATATAGACCTCCCCTTGAACAAGAACACGGCAAGAAAAAGACTAGGTGCTATTGTTTGCCAGCCCGTAAAATGTCGGACTACATTCGCAAGCCGACAGTACAGTGCCCTGACTTCTAGACTGTACAATAAAATAAACAGCAAGATTTCCCTGTATAAACTATGTAAATATAAAGCGAAACAAAAATTATGTGCTTGGTTACAATCTTTAGATTACAATGAAACTGAAAACCTATTAATGGTTTTAAAATAGAAATTCATGCAGCAGAAGTAGATCATTATTAATTGTTAATTAATTAATTAATTGTTATAGTACTAAACGAAAATTTGTATTAACATTAACTTACTTTTAATAATAGTTCATAATTATTTATTTTATCCTGATATTAACTCCACTTTAAAAATACATATAAATTATTGTGATTATTACTCTTATAGAAATTAAATGTACAACAATGTCCACCTTTGTCGATGCTACTTAATAGCTAGTCTAAAACGGATGTAAACCGATTCCTATAGTACGAGCATGACTCAGTTTAGGAATCGGACTACCTTGTATATAATGCCCTGTACAAGTTTTTCTGTGCACCCTTATTGTATGTACATGCTTATGTGTTGTTTCTTTTTGTACTACTTATTGGAAATAAAAATTTATTATTATTATTATTATTATTAATGAACGTACTATTACCAATTATCTGTATGTGTTTATTGTTTCGTTGTATGCCTGTCTATATTTTTTAAAGTTTATCTTTAACGGTGAAGGAAAACATCGTGAGGAAACCTGCATACCATACAGATCTTAACAAGATTTTTTGTGATATGTACTGTACTGTGTGGCACGAGCCTCTATACTCGAGAGTACGATTGAGAGGGTTTAGGCCACCACGCTGACCTACTGCAGTTTGACGAACTTTACATGTGAGTGTAGTCTGCCAGCCTGCACTGGGCCAGCGTGGTGGATTATATGGCCTAACCCCTCTCAATGGAACTGTGGGTTATAGAGTAGGCCCGTGCCCAGCAGTGGGCTATTATGGACTGATACAGTTAAAAATATAGTATGAACCTTCCTCTTGTTTTATTCCATTTATTAATAAAAACTGCATTAAAATCCGTTGCGTAGTTTAAAAAATAATAGCGTTCATAGAGACCGCGGGAAGCAATTTTATCATTTTAGAATTGCTCGCGTAAAAAAGTTTTTCCGAGATAAAAGTCCTACTATATATTTTCCCGGAATAAAAAGTACCCTAAAACCTTCCCCGATAAATGGCCTATCCAACACTAAAATAATTTTTGAATTCAGACCAGTAGTTCCTGAGATTATCGCGAACAAACAAATTCTTAAATTTTGTAGTTTAGATTATGTATAGAAGTTTTACATTCAACTAACATTAAAAACCCGTTCAATATTAGTTAAAATTTAAGGCGAAACTCGAGTGTTCTGGTTCTAGGTGTCCTTGGAAAATGGCGTGAGTTTATGTATGTATATACTATGTGTTACATAAACGCAATTTGATCGATCTCTTTAGAATTCGTGCCAAACAAATTTCGGTCTTCTGTGCTTATTCCAACTTAGTATTACTGTGGCTTCCACACGCAAAGGTTCAACAATCGATTTAACTTCGTGGTTTTATATAACTGTTTGTGTGTCGTCATAGTATGTTTGTATATACAAACATGAACTCGCGCCTTTTTCCCAGAGGGGTAGGCAGAGTGCTTCCAGGACACCCACGTTTCGCCTTGTGTGTTCCGTCCCACGATGTGATAGGCGAGCGTTTATTGAGTAATAATTAAATAGCAAACAGCAGTGTAAATGCACTGTTGTGATCCGGTTTGAAGGACATTGTCGCCAGGGTCGCCAGACTTACATCTTATGTCTCAGGATGGCGAGCGCAGTGGATTGTCAATGTTTTGTAATTCATGGTGTTTGGTTTTCGACTGTCCATGAGCGGTCGTATCGCTTACCATCAGGCGAACGGCACGCTCGTCTCGCAATTCATCGCATTAAAAAAATACAAAAGCGACGAGCGTACCCGCGCGATACTGAAAGTTATCTGCAAGTTATTTTAACTATTTAGTTTAGTGTGTGGTGTAACTGTGATTAGACGTGCGGTGTAATGTGAAGTGTTTTAAACCGTCAGTTAAAATGTGTTTAGTTCTTTGAATTGGTTACTCATATCCGCAAGTTCCGTTTAGGCATCTTGTGTCTTGGATAGATCAATTAATTTTAAAGTTTAAATGTGTTTGCGGCGTCAAGTATAGTGCCTTTTAGTTATTTATATAATATTTGTTGATAATTATAGTTAATTTGTAAAATTTCAATGTGTTTTCGGTGTCTTAGTGTACCTGTTTTTAAAGATTCAGATTTGAAAAGCAAAACGAAAAGAATTGATTTTTAAAATTAGATCGACTATATTAAAGACAATGTTTTGGCATATATTATATGTGGAACATATGTAGGTTTTCGTCTACCCCCAACGGTAAATTAATGATTAGGTGTAAATAGGTTCCCATATAGTCCTGGTTAAAATTACATAAATATTCTATAGGGGTGGTTTCTATTTCGTTTAAGTTTTTAATCAATAACTAATTTATTTACTTACATATTCGTAACAATTGTTTTGTCATGGGGAAACTAATAAATACTTATTTATTGAGCTGAGTGATAAGCTATAGATAAAACAATAAAATAAATCAAAGACATAAGAATAACATTGACAATTACAAATCTTACGATGAAATATATTAATTTCTTACAGTCTCCGTGGCGCAGTTGGTTAGACGCCGGCTGTGAAACGAGAGGCTGCAGGTTCGATTCTCTCATGAACCATATAGGGTCTATTACGTTAATTTTTGACATTAATAAGCGTATATTTTCGAAGCCTTTTGAGAAATATTTAACTGTGACATTTGCTACAGAAAAAGTTTATTTAAAGAAGCGTAGATAGATCAATATGTATTAAGTAATATTTGTTAATATACATCATATAATTAAGTATGTTGTAACTGCCAATGTCAAGCACGTAGTATATAGCGTACAGACAAGTGAAGTAATAGTCTAAAGTTCATACTATACGCAATGAGTATTCTGTCCTTATTTATAGAGTATTAAAATGTATTTATTTATCGAATGTTTGTCGTTTTCAAACTGAGTCCAAAAGTCGTTCGAAAAGAACAAAGCATTCGATAACTAACATACGTTTTAAAACTGTCTATGATTAAGGCTGTATATTGATAAACTACCACACACTTTAACAAAGGAAAACATCGCAAAGAAACCTGCTTATATCATTAGCGGCTTGATGTAGCTTCGCCAGGGTCCAGATACCGTTTACAGATACAGTTTAACCGGGAAACAGTTTTTGCAACATTTTTCATTACTGCCCCGCTCCTATTAGTCACAGCGTGATGTTATATAGCCTATAGCCATCCTCGATAAATGGGGTATTAAAAACAAAAGTTATTTTCAATTCGAACTCAGTAGTTATTGAGATTTGCGCGATCAAACATAGAAATTCTTGATGTTTATATATTATAGATTACAATAATCCCTCAGTGGAAATGTCGGTTGCAGACTACGGAAAAACCTCACTGACTGGCCCTTTTTTGTATATAGATTGAATTCTAGATATTACATACATACATACATACAGAAACTCACGCCTTTTTCCCAGTAGGGTAGGCAGAGTACCAGGACACCCACATTTCGCCTTGTATGTTCTGTCCCATGATATGATAGGGGGCCTATCGCCATATCGGGCACAAATTCCAAACTTTCTTTTTTCTAGATATTACTATGGTATGTAAAGTCCGTCAACTTACTAGGCCAGCGTGGTGGACTACATTGTGGCCTAAACCATCTCAATCGTTCTCTCGAGTGTAAAGAGGCCCTGCAGTGTATTATAAGGTCGCCGTCCGGACGGACGCGTTTATTTTTAAATAATTTAAGGGCAACATGCCGGAAACAATTCTTGATGCGAAATAAGAAAACATTTAAAGTCGTTAATCTGCTTGCTCGACCTTCAAGTTGGAAATGAAAACAAAAATATTAGCGCATGTTGCTGTTGTTGTTTAAATTTGGGGTGGTTTGGATATCTATATCAATCTATATCAGCCCGTATACGTCCCACTGCAGGGCACGGGCCTACTCTACAATCGAGAAAATCGATTGAGAGTGGTTAGGCCATATAGTCCACCACGCTGGCGTAGTGCGGGTTGGCGGACTTACATACCGTAGAAATAAATACACGCAACAAAATACAAAGTCCTGACCCCACGCTAAGATCGAGTGTATCAGAAACTACGAGAGACTTTTCGGACACAAATACCCGAAACAAGTAGGATAAAAGTCTATTTTTTGAATGTTAGGTGTAGTAAAATAAGGTAGTAGCGCGTATAACAAATACCACGTAAAAAGGGTCTCGTGTATTACACGTATTACCATGCTAGCATAAAAACTGCGACTCACAAATGCCAACAAAGCGGTTGACATTCGCACAACGGTTCGATCCATCATTGTACCTACTCGTAAAAGAACTTAATTCAAGCTAAAACCGGTACAGAAATAAACCCACCGACTGACCCTATTCTGTTATAGATTGCATACATAAATAAACTCACGCCTTTAGCCCCGAAGGGGTAGGCAGAGGCGCCACCAGGACACCCATTTCGCCTTGTATGTTCCGTCCCACGATGATAGGGGGGCGAGCCTATCGCTATATCAGGCACAAATTCCTGACTCCGGGTTGATAATGAATAGAAAAATCCAACAACACTTTGCCCGACCCGGGAATCGAACTGAGACCTCAGCTTTGTAACCGTACCGTAATACAACTACGCCACCGAGGCAGGCAGTATAAAGATTGAATTATAGATACATTAATTCTACAATACTTCTCTATTTTCCAAACGGCAGTGTAAATGCACTGTTGTGTTCCGGTTTGAAGGGCATTGTAGCCAGAGTAACTACTGGACATAATGAATAACATCTTATGTCTCAGGCGAGCGCAGTGGAATGTCAAGCATTGCTTTGTTATTGTTTGGTTTTCTACTGTCCATGAGTGGTATCGCTTACCATCAGGCGAATGGCATGCTCGTCTCGCCATTCATCGCAATAAAAAAGGACAGTTATATTGAAAGGGGTAAGACAACCACGCTGGCCTAGCGCTGGTTGGCCGACTACATACATAGAAAATCTCGTAAATTAATATGCAGGTTTCTAAACAATGTTTTCTTCTGTTAAAGTGTGGTCATTGTCTATGAACACATGACTCGGCAAGTCAGAGGTGTGTCCTGGGGTTTGAACCCGCAACCACCGTTTCAGCAGGCATATTTGAATATCATTTATGTTTGTTTTTGTAGAATTGTTCTCATGATATTTCGTATAAAGTTTCAATTAATATTATGTTTCTGAAAACTTAAAGTAATAATAATGTATTCCTTTTAATTATTTTCTATATTTATTGTTTTTAATTTTTGTATTAATTCACATGCTTTTTATACAACGCAATAATCTAAACTAGTTTATAAAACAGAAAATAATAATACATATCCAGTTAAATTAAAATTACGTACGTATCGTCACGCTTGCATCCGATAGAGGTGGGCAGAGACTATGGGTATCCACTTTGCTCGATCCTGCTATATCACTTTCAATTCGTTTTCATTAATTATTTTTTTGTTATAATGAATTGTTAGCATTGATATTAAGAGTCCATAGCCAAAAAGCTTTAAATACAAAAATATGTTCAAATGTTTTTATATTTAGGTATAATTGTAGTAAATATGTGGTGAAGACTTGGCTTAACTTTATTTTTGTGAATTGTTTTCTATTCGGGACCAAAGTCGATAGTGAAGACTAACAATAGTGATTATTATTACAAAAAAAATAATTTCGAGACAACATGTTACCGCCTTAGAAACAAAAAAAAAGAAAACTATTTTTGTGTTGCAAAAAAAAAAATTACGTGCTCAAAACCCAATATGGAATCTCATTATTAATTCAATGTCATATGTGTAATAAAAGCGGCTAAAAAAAGTGTTTTGTAACCATTAGTATTATAATTTAAGCTATATTACTGCCATTTTGATTATTGAAACTAAAGCTGAGAAACCTAAACATGGTATTGGTTTTAAAAAATTCACAAATTGCGCCAAAGTAATTTTATTAACATACATTCGTCAAATCTTAATGAAGAATTTCTCACGCATAAAATGCATACCATTAATTAAATTTCGCATAATTGATTTCATTAAAAAAAGTATGAGAACTTAAAATGTCAAAAGAAGTTTTTTCTCAACATCCACAAATTCGCGCCCAAAAATGAAACGTGTCCAGATTAACGAAAATACGTAGATAATTTCCAATTTATGACTAAAAAGTAAAAAATGAAAAACAATATTTTTGTTGAACACAAAAATGAAACAAGAGGTATTTCGTGAAAAGCGACAGTTAGCACAATTCAATTCCTTTTATAAACATAAATTAAAAAACCAAAATGACAAAAATATTTCCCCCAAAAAAACATGGCCGATTGCGCGCCAAAAGCGAATTCCATCAAAACTTGCGTTTCAAAACAGCGCATTGAGGCGGGGCGTTCGGAAACTGGTTGCCGGTGCGACATTTAAGGAACCAGTCTAGATCATGCGCTCTTGACCTGGTTATCGAGACTGCGTTGGAACGCATCCATTTTGCGAGGTTAGTGATATTTTTTCTTTTTTTTTTCACTATAAATATCACGAAAACTGTTTTATAGCCTATCTTCTGTAATTAAAACTTTTTTGTGAATTTTTTGTATTTTTTTTATCAGTTTTAATTTGCAATTAAGATGTGTTTTAGTTTTTTTTCATAACTGTAAATATTGCAGAAACGGTATTCAGTCTTTTTGTTTTTTGAATTGAAGTGTTTTTATGACCAAGGACGTGTGCATCATACAGCCTAGTTTTTATACGGTTAAGGACTTCATTTGTTTTTTTCATTGATCATAAACTTTGTGTCTTTTTTGTAGCAAAGGAATTGTGCTTCAGCCTAGGTTTTGTATAACTAATTACAATACTTCAACCGCTTGCATTGGTTCTGAATTATGAAGCTCTGGTTTGAACTCCTTCGTTACTTGTTACTTCTTGTATGTTTATCGGACTACGTGTAACACGTGGCCATATTTATTTTTATGTATAAACAAAATAAGAAACATCCAATACAGAACCGGTATAGCATCGAAAGTGATCAGGTTTATAAATATACTTGCGGAAATCGGGTGATGTCATCGCCTCGCGGATTTTGAGTTTTAATGCTTTTTTTTCGGCGCGATACATAGTAAGGATTTTTAAAGGCGTGGAGGGACTAAAATGGACTTGGTAAGTTCAGGTTAGATAGAGAATCCACTGTTGATGAAGGGGGTATTGATTGACATAATTATGACGATGTAGAGGCACTGGTAGGTCTCTCATATGAGAGGCCGTCTAGGTAGGTACCACCGCAATGCCTATTTCTTCCGCCAAACAGAAAACTCCGCAGTGTAAATGCACTGTTGTGTTCCGGTTTGAAGGACATTGTAGCCAGAGTAACTACTGGACATAATGAGACTTTATATCTTCTGTCTCAGGATGGCGAGCGCAGTGGAATGCCAAGTATTGGTTTGCTTTTGCTACTATCCATGAGCGGTCGTATCGCTTACCATCGGGCGAATGGCATGCTCGTCTCGCTATTCATCGCGATAATTTTTTTTTTTTTTAAACTGGCACGGCATAGTGACTGCATTGCACCTGATGGATAATAATAAAAATATTATATATTTTGGGGTAAAAAGAAATGTATCAGTTAATCTAGAGTGTCTATTACCTTAATATAAAGTTGTCAGTGAAATAAGTTCAGCCGTTTTTGAGATTGGCGCGTTAGATTCATTGTTTTGCGTTCTATTACATTTGACAGTCCCGTGGCGCAGTTGGTTAGACGCCGGCTGTGAAACGAGAGGCCGCGGGTTCGATCCCCGCACCAAGAGAAATTTGCGGTTCACAAATATTTATTTCGTGTCTGAGTGTTTGTGAGACTGAAAAGTCTCTCGTAGTTCTGATACCTGCGACACAAGACTTAATTGATCTTAATGTGGGATCAGGACAAAGTATGTCATTGTTGGATGTATTTATTTATTTATTATTATTATGTTCTATTACTCGTACGTTGATAAAGTCTCCTTATAATAGTTTTTCTCATATATCTTCCATGTACTGTCTCATATATCTTCCAACCTCGGACTTTTTGGAGTCATGTGTATTAATACTCAATCACCACGCACTATAACGGTGAAGGAAAACATCGTAAGGAAACCTGCTTATTGTACTCCTGTGTAACCTCAATTGTACTCTCGATTGTAGAGGAGGCTCGTGCCCTGCAGTGGGACGTGGGCTGATTCAGATACAGATCTTCTATATACAGTCATCGATCAGTTACAAATTTATTATATGTATAGATTTTAGTAGCTGTCAGTTATTGGAGGTAAATCTCCTATCGTTTTGTACGACCTTTACGATGTTGTTTTATTTGAATACCGTCGATATGTCCTCTTTGAGTTTCAATGTTTTTGTTTGGTAAACATTACATACATACATACATAAACTCACGCCTTTATCCCCGAAGGGGTAGGCAGAGGCGCCACCAGGACACCCACATTTCGCCTTGTATGTTCCGTCCCACGATGTGATAGGGGGCGAGCCTATCGCCATATCGGGCACAAATTCCTGACTCCGGGCTGATAATGAATAGAAAAATCCAATATCACTTTGCCCGACCCGGGACTCGAACCCGAGACCTCAGCTTTGTAAGCGTACCGTAATACAACTACGCCACCGAGGCAGAAAAACATTATTCGGGTGAATATGCCCTATAGTGATAATCCTCTCCGCACATTAAGATGTAAGTGTTGTTTTTAACTTAATAGAAGACACAGAATACAAATTGTGGATCACGGAAATATTTGTCTCGGTTTACCATTTCTAAAGATTTTTTCATTCTTGCTATTAGCCAAATTCCGTGATCAATCTATAGGAATTACATACAGCTTTTCTTGACTGACAGACGGAAAAAATGTTCCTATAATGTATTCATTATCTTTTTGGTACGAAGCAATAAAATATAAACAAAATATCACTTTGCTGATATAAAGATCTTAAGCATTACAAAACAATAAACTAAGTTAAACAAACAACATGTAGCAATAACAATTATTTAACCGATATCAAAAAGGGTGATCATGAATAAAAAACGAAAAAAGAAAAACAGCATGATAACAAAAACGAGACTTAAAATGCGTCATGCACCGAAAAGGATCTTTGGCCATTATTGGTATTAAAAAACCGTTTTAAACTGCATTTGATTATAAAATTCTACGTGGTATGTTTGCCGGACCGAAAAGACTTAAAGACAGTCGCCGTGGCTTGGTTAGACGCCGGCTGTGAAACGAGAGTTCGCTACAATCCCACACTGAGACAAATGTTATTGTGATCCACAGGTATTTATTTCGGGTCTGGGTGTTTGTGACACTTAAAAGTCTCTCGTAGTTCTGATACCTGCGACACAAGACTTAATTGATCTTAATGTGGAGTCAGGACTGTGTATAGCTACCGGCACGGATCTTGAGCGCTGGCCGTTACTTGCGCAGATGTCGATTTTTGGGTCTCTTTAGAGGTATGATGAAGTAAGCGGGCGGGGGCATTATCGCATCGGCCAGTGATTGGTTCACTACGCAACGCCATATTGTTGTTATGCCTAATTCATTCATTGAGTTTGTTCAATTCATTCATTTATTTTGTCCTTAAGTTCACGACGCGCAAAGCAATCCCCACTCTGTCGCCGAGCGCTCAAGATCCGTGCCGGCGGTTATATGTGACTGTTGGGTGTATTTATTTATTTATTTAATGTTTACCTGCACTATTAGTAGCGACGTCCAGATGTACTTGCGAAGTAGCCGTCACACAGATCCTGTAGTCGCAAGTGTCACAGCGGACGCTGAAGTGCCAGATCCCAACCAGGGTAGTCTCTTCAGGTAGCTTCTTGGCAGGAATCACTGAGAGCCTGAAACGAAAGGTAGTGGTTAGATTTTGTGGGGGGAATTTTGCTAGATTGTAGATGGTATATGAAGAGGTGAGGGATTTAGCAAGATTGAAGATAGTATGTGGAGGAATGGTTTATGCTAGAGCCGAGATGCTGGATAAAACACATGGGTTATTTTTAAAAGATGGGTCGCGTACCATGGTTTTTTTTCCTTTGTAACAATCTTTTGTGATAGCGTCTGTGAAAAATGAGCCTTACAATAATAACGATAGACAGACAGAACACGTATCGTAATGGTTTCAAAATATTCTGCCTTGGACTTCTTGTGGGTGAATCTTCTCCCGCTTCTTATCATTATTTTATTAGCTTGTTATACCTAACTTCAACTTATTCGGTTTACAAATGTCGTAGAGTTAGAATCAAGCTAATATCCCTAACGAATCTTGTTAGTGCTGTACCTAAATCATTACCTTTCGATCCTACCTTAGGACCTGCAGTGGTTATAAGTAAACTTTACTTACGTGTCAGAGTCCAGAGTGCTTCCGGGGAAGACCAGGTACACGTCTCTCGGAGACAGACCCTCGGTCCTCGACGCTGGAGAAAACGCAGCCACTGATGACGCGTTGTACAGGTCTATTTGAGGAGCTGGTGGAAAAACAGGATAGGATATTTTGGTAATATAGAAAACTGAAAGTGCTGTACTATATTGGCTCATAATCACTAAGCACAGATCTCAATCGAGAGTACGATTGAGTTCACTGAGCACTGAACTCAATCGAGAGTACGATTGAGAGGGGTTAGTACAGGCCTAGTGCCAGATGGACTTTGTATTTTTTTATTATTTTTTAAATCTGACACGGCATTGTACCTGGTGGTAAGTGCTAATGCCGTCCAGATAGAGTATCGAATGGTATCAGACGGTAGTCTCATACCATAAAAATCCTTACAAATCGCTATGGTATGCAGGTTTCCTCACAATGTTTTCCTTGAACGCTTACCCAACAGTATTTCTATTCATGAAGGTATAAGTAGTATTACCCAAGCCATTAGGATTTAACGAGCGACCGGAAAATAGGAACACAATAATGTTGAATAACTTGAAACAACCGGAAATCATTATTGATAATGATAATCATTTTGAGTCGGCAATCATTGTACTATTTACCAATTATGAATGAAATGACTTGACATGTGAGGCTTTACTTCCGTTTGTAAAGGTTAGTAAGGTTGCAGGTAGATTCTAACAGTTGTCGAAATTGTTGGAAGGCCTGTAGTCTGGAGTGGAGTTTTTGTGACCGAAGAGAGAGATAAAGAGAGAGGGTTTTTGTTCGTGATTTATAGCGTTTGTGACGCAGGTGAAGATACAGAGAGAGAGACATTGACCCATTTATACATAGAGAGCAAGATGGAGAGTTTCCACATACATAATCCCGACCACCTATTAAACGCAATAGTCTTGAGTCGCGGGTATCAGAAACTATGAAACGTTTTCGGTCTCACAAACACCCAGGCCAGAAACAAATACTGTCCCATAAAAATATTTGTTTCGGTGCGGGGGGTAAAACCCCGGCGTATCTTTCACGGACAACGTCTAACCAACTGCGTCATGAAGGGTGTTAAGTTCTATTATTCTTTTGTGAACTCATTTCACGCTGATAAATACTCTTATTTTGTGAACACTGCGTTTACCATCGCGTATTGTAGACATTTCTCAACCAGAATAAAGAACAACTGACAATCTCTTGTTCTTCTAGTCTCATTTACATCAAGTTTCTTACATTCATTAGGAGGGTAGAGGATAGCATGCTCCACTGCCCCTTCGATGAAGATCCTCAGGGCAGTTACTCCGGTCTCCACTGGTAGACCGAGGGATATCGCCTCGCCACCTCCTCGTCTCACCAGTAGTGTCTGAGGGTATAGAAGAGCATAAATAATTACAACCAACAGTCTCATAGTCTACACTCAAAAGAAAACTACGACTATGTTTGGTTTCGAATCATCAAAACTAAAAGTTGCTTTCATAAAATGAAGAAAGTCTGGATCACGCTGTCTCTTGGTCTAAATGTTGCAACACTGCATTGGGTAAGAGGAATTGGGAGAGAGTGATTTCGTCCATAAAGTTGTTTTGATATTATTTGGTATAAAATAAAATAAATACACCCAACAGTCACATACATTGTCCTGACCCCACATTGAGATCAATTAAGTCTTGTGTCGTGGGAATCAGAAACTACGAGAGACTTTTCGGTCTCACAAACACCCAGACCCGAAACAAATACCTGTGGTTCACAGTTCACACAAATATTTGTTCCGGTGCGGGGATCAAACCCGCGGCCTCTCGTTTCACAGTCGGCGGTTTAACCAACTGCGCCACGGAGGTTGTCAGTTACTATGCTAAAAACCCCTACGGCTTATAATTTCAGCATCGAACTTACATCAAACCGGTCGATGTCCACGTCCTGGTTCAGCCTGCCCTGTCTCCCACTCTTCAACACCAGAGGTTGCCATTGAACATCAGCTTCCGAAGCGAAGTTACTAGATCCGTCCACGTCCTTGAAACAAATGTGGTATTGTTATGTGCTTCATAAAAGCATAAACATATTAGCCTACTGATAAAATTGTCATCATCTTTAAAAAGCAGATTATCATTATCTTCTGAGAGTATCATTGTCTTTAGCCACAAAAAGTCTGCTGTCAAACAAATGCCGTAACTTAAAATCTTCACAGAGAGCTGATGAAAGTTAGCATCTGGCGACTTCTTGCAGTGTTTATTACTTCGTCTGTTATCTCACCTAACACAGGAGAAGCCTAGTAATTGATATGGTCGCAAAAGGTGGACAGACGATCTCGTAGAGTTTGCAGAGACTCTGTATAGTAGTTTACAACAGGTTATAGTGAATACACTTGGCGAACGTCTTATTTTTAGCAGTAATCATCAATATTATCATTTCAGCTCATAGTTACCCATTGCTGGACATAGGCATCTTCTTTATTACATAACTTTCCTCAATCTGTGCCAATCGTATTTACTTTTTACCTTGAAACTTAAAGGCATCATTCTATGTATCAGGTGGTCTGCCTACCTTTGTCTTGGCCACCATTCTGTTAGTTGTGATTATATTATGATGACTACAACAAAGTTTTTATTCTCACCATAACTTGTATGGAGTAAGGCAGTACATCTCCTTCAGTATGCTGTGATATGCTCCTCAGGCCTTCGAGAGCTTTTTCTGATTCCAACGATGGGTGATCAGGATCCGTCCATATTGTATAGACCTGTTGAGGATTTGTTCATCAGATAAAGTTCATATATTTTTGAATTTTTCATTAAAATAAGCGTATCTACATCGTACAATTATTTCTATTGCTTTCTTTGTTACCTTAACTTCGATTGCTAGAGAAATTATCTGAAATCTTTATACTTTACCATTATTAACCATTTCTCCATTTCTTTCTTCTCCGAATCTTTTCCGAGCAGCTTCCTCTAAGGCACTTCGTACGAGGCAACTTGAAAAAGTCAAGACTTACCTTCAGTCGTTTTTCCACCAGCGTCCTCAACGCCAGTGGTAGCCTCTGCAAGTCACCAGCTCCTTTGTCGGTCACCACGAAGAGCGCGCTGTCATACGGCACCAGCTTAGCTGCTGATGCCAGCGCCCTCATTGTACCATCACTAGCTGAGTCTGTGTGTACTCCCTGTAGGAAATAGAATGTTCAGGATTGAACATTTTATAGTCTGGGGAATTTGAAGGCTGTCCCGTTTCACACCCGCCACTGCAACTCCTGTAAGCCAGGATCAACAGTGGCACGCAATTTAATGACACTGAGCATTGAAGCTCGGCGAGTCTCCGGGAATGCCTAATGCCTTTATGATGTCCTGTGTTCTTTGATCAGGTCGGAACATCTTATAATTTTTAATTTAAATAAACAACCCAACAGTCACAGCATTATTTATTTAGTGACACATAAGAGATTTGCATATTTTTCGTGCGTTTGAAACGGTGTGTGTGAGTAATTGTATTGTTATTCAAATAAGACGTTACTAAAGATACTGTTCTGATATTGGCACACGATGTTATTTATTTAAGAAATAAATACACCCAACATTCATACATAGTCCTGACCTCACACTAACAGTCTTGTGTCGTGGGTATTATAATTTGCGATAGACTTTTCGGCCTAAACGCCCAAATTCAGATCGAAAATTTGGTGTTTTCATGAAAGTTCTCATGTAACTCATTCGCATCTATGAATTAGTAACCAAATTTATTTAAACCTATACGATATTACGGCATAAAACAGTTTCGGACATCGCGAGCGAAATCCGTGAGGCGCATGTACCGATCCGCAACACGAGCGAGACGGAGCATAGTGCGGCGTACGAGTGACTGGGACGGATATAGCGGTACATGTACCACTCTTTTTGTTACATGTATTATTGTTCGACGTGTCCTCTCTATTATATTACAAAGATTTACTATATCCAAGATTTCTTTTGGACCATAACCTTGATTGTAGAGGAGACATGTGCCCTGTAGTGGGATGTATATGTATGTACTTTACTGTATTCGCCCATACACGTCCCACTGCAGGGCAAGGGTCTCCTCTGCAGTCGAGAGTACGATTGGGGGTTAGGCCAAGAACGTATATGGGCTGGATTACTATCTAAGCATGTTGTACTTACTTGATACTTCAGAAGCAGTTTTGACAAGGCCTCGGAAACATCCCGGTCTTTGGCAGCTGAATTTAATGGTTGAAGGTTGTGTCTGGATCTCCAATTCACTCCTACGAATAGAAAAAATATGTTATTTTAATGGTAAGACTGCCTAGGTGGCGTAGTTGTACTACGGTACGACTACAAAGCTAAGGTCTCGGATTCGAATACCGGGCAAAGTGATTTTGGATTTTTCAATTCATTATCAGCTCGGAGTCAGGAATTTGTGCCCGATATGGCGATAGGCTCGCCCCCTATCACATCGTGGGACGGAACATACAAGGCGAAATGTGGGTGTCCTAGTGTCGCCTCTGCCTACCCCTTCTGGGATAAAGGCGTGAGTTTATGAATGAATGAATGAGATCACATTTGTGAGAGGCTGCCTAGGTAGGTACCGCAATGTCTATTTCTTCAAACAGCAGTGTAAATGCACTGTTGTGTTCCGGTTTGAAGGACATTGTAGCCAGAGTAACTACTGTACATGAGTTAAGCCTCATTACTCTTACGTCTCTGGATGGTGAGGGCAGTGGAATGTCAAGCATTGCTTTGTAATTCATGGTGTTTGGTTTTGCTATTGTCCATGAGCGGTCGTATCGCTTACCATCACACGAGTGGCATGCTCGTCTCGCCATTCATTGCAAAAAAATATATATAGACCCGCTATTGTTGTTATTGTTGCGTTTCGGGTTCGCTCGATGTTTATTCGGTGGATATTCTGAGGACTGCACTACGCGTACAATCAGGAGCATTGTATTCACGCCCGTATTCATGAAAGATAGACAGAGTCGTTACTAGTGACCCCTTCATTTTACTGATCTTATGACCGTTCCGAGATATTGTAGTTGAGCCTATCGCCATGTCGAGCACGAATTGCTCAATTATTAAAAAAAAAAACAAAGTACAGTGCCTATCCTGGGCTTCGAACCCGCGGCCTCGCGGTTCAAAGACCGAGCATGGTGTTCCTAGCCCAATGAGATGTTGTTATATGAATTTGCTAAATACACGAAAATAAAAAACAGCTGTTCGAAACATGATTTGATAACCGGAAAATTTCCCAACCGGTTCCGGTCGTTGACCCCGAACCGGAATGGTTCCGGTTTAACCGGTATTATTGAGAAACTTATGTTAGAAGAGATTAATGTGTTTCTATTTAAACGAGGTTAATATTTCTATATGATTTAGGGCTGATTATTCCGATAAAAGTTTGCTACTTGTCATAGCTTCACTAATAAAGCTGCAGAATATGTTTGTTAGAACGCGCTAATTTCAGAAACCAGTGGTTCTAGTTAAAAATTTATTTCGGTGTTGGATAGCCCATTTATCGTGTAAGGCTATATAACATCACGCTATGACGAATAGGAGCCGAGCATTAATGAAAAATGTAAAAACAGTCAAAAATTATGTCACCCGGACAAGGCTGAGCCGAAGAGCTTCTAAGTTACCTTAAATGAATAATAGTATAATTGGAAATCTCATTTTTAATTTGTCAATGTTGTAATTTCTCTCTCTCTCTTTCTCTTCAGCCACAGGAAGACCACTGCTGGATATAGGCCTTCCTCAAGGATCTCTACATCCAGCGACTTCCTGTAACCTTGACAGCCTCCGTGGCGCAGTTGTTTAAACGCCGGCTGTGAAACGAGAGGCCGCGGGTTCGATCCCCGCACCGAAACAAATTTTTGTGTGATCCACAGGTATTTGTTTCGGGTCTGGGTGTTTGTGAGACCGAAAAGTGTCTCGTAGTTTCTGATACACGACACAAGACTCGATCTTATTGTGGGGTCAGGACTATGTATGTGACTGTTGGGTGTTATTTATTTAACCAATGGCAATTTATTTGACGGAATATATATTATTTTACGTCTGAATAGTCGGCACTTAGTCCACAACGCTGACCCAGTGCGGTTTGGTGGACTTCATATAAATCCGTATAAATCGCTGCGGTATGCAGGTTTCCTCACGATGTTTTCCTTCACCGTTAAACCCCGTAGAAGTTATCAAATTACCACCCAAGAAATTAAGACAAAATTTTATTTCTATATTTTGGGATCGGATTCAATTGTAATTATAAATTCAATACGCTTTTAATGAACCCGCCCGGAATTATTTAATTGCGATGTATACTCAGCTTTTATCAAATTTATTAGTACAGATAAATGTTTCGTGAGTTTTTGGAATCGAAAAATATTATTACATGGTCGGTGATAAATTTCATAATGGGCTGATTTTCTTTTTCTTTTTTTATTGAAATAAATGGCGAGACGAGCATGCCATTCGCCTGATGGTAAGCGATACGACCGCTCATGGACAGTAGCAAAACCAAACACCATAAATTACAATGGCTTTCCACTGCGCTCGCCATCCTGAGACGTAAGATGGTAAGTCACATTATGTCCAGTAGTTACTCTGGCTACAATGTCCTCCAAACCGGAACACAACAGTGCATTTACACTGCTGTGAAGCGGAAGAAATAGACATTGCGGTGGTACCTACCCTGGCGGCCTCTCACATATGAGAGACCTACCACCAGTAACTATTACTGGACTATGTTCTCTCGAACTCCTGGCTGCAGAGGAGCCTCGTGATTAGCGATTCAATAACGATTCAGTAGCCTCCATGGCTGTGAAACGTAAGACCACAGGTTCGAACTACGCAAGATTAATGTTTGTACATACATAAATTCACGCCTTTATCCCCGAAGGGGTAGGCAGAGGCGCCACCAGGACACCCACATTTCGCCTTGTATGTTCCGTCCCATGATGTGATAGGGGGCGAGCCTATCGCCATATCGGGCACAAATTCCTGACTCCGGGCTGATAATGAATAGAAAAATCCAATACCACTTTGCCCGACCCGGGACTCGAACCCAAGACCTCAGCTTTGTAGCCGTACCGTGATACAACTACGCCACCGAGGCAGTCAGTCCAATAAATGTTTGTGATCCACAGATATTTGTTTCAAATATTTGTGAGACCGAAAAGTCTCTCGTAGTTTCTGATTGACAAGACTTAGTGTGCGGTCAGGACTATGTGTGTGACTGTTGGGTGTATTTATTTATTTCTCTAACAGTACACTCAATAATGAATGATAATGCCGTAATACATTTTCACTAGTTTGTGTCGCTGTTTACCAGAGCGTGACGTTACATAACCTCCCTGTCACATTCACTCCTCAAGGTCAAGCAGATTTATTAACTTCAATCTTATACACTTAAGAGGTTGACAGAATGAAATAATTAAAATATATTTTACTTGCAAACTATAACAAATTATTAATGAACTGCTCTGATTTAAACCTACTTATAATGTTTGTAATAATCACTACATTGTAAAATGGTTTTGAAAAGAGCAACACTAGAGTTTCTTGCCCGTTCTTCTCTAGTGAAAACCGCTTTCCGAACCGGGTGGTAGCTCAAATAATGATTGAATCTAAATAATGTTGAACATTTTAATGGATTCAATAAATTATTTTAATTTCATTTTCAATTTGCAGAAACATACGTACTCACTAAGCGTAGAATGCGAGAAAATTGTGTACTTTATCAACCCATACTGGGTTACTTAGCACGGGGCTACTCTTCAACCGACAGTTCCATTGAGATGGGTTAGGCCACCACGCTGGCCTAATGCGAGGCGGACTTAATATATAGAAAATCTTGTTAAGTCGCTATGCTGGTTTCCACGCGATGTTTACTTTTATAAGTGGTAATTCAATATACACACATGACTTCGAAAAGTCAGAAATTTGTCCTGGGATTTGAACCCGCTGACACTTTGTATTGGATGTAGTGTGTCATTCATTGCATCTTACCCGACCTCTGCGGAGCCAAAAGGAGCATTATACAGGGTAGATCGAGACCGCGACCGAAAACGAAGCCAGGTGGTAGTATTAGTGACTTCAGACACAACGCAAGTAAAAATTTCGCAAAAAAAAAATCGATAACCTGTTTTTTACTTATCGTCGTATTTGGGTGATGTATACATAGTTTTCCTAAAATAATGATGTACACCTCTTTATTTTTAAACACGTACGTAAGGGTTTAAATTTGTAGTTTCGTAAAAATTTGGTATTTACCACCCAAACAGGTGATTTTTAAAAAAATCTAAAAAAATATCTGTCACTGTTTTGGCGAAAATTTTATTTGCATCGTGTTTGTAACGACTAAAAGTACCACCTGGCTTCGTTTTCGGTCGCAGTCTTGATATACACTGTATTTTAACAGTTTAAGCATAATTGTATTTTAAGTGTTTGTGTTAAGTTTCATTTTGTATTGAACATATAAATTCATTTTATGATCTTTTTGTTTCAGGTAAGTGAATGATACTTCGGTACATTTCAAGGAGTGAGTGAGTAATAAAAATATAATATACTATTGATTGAAATAAAATTACCTTTTTATAGGTATCTCCTTTATAATGTATCATTGGTTTAGTTGCATCGTACATGAGTTCCGTTCGGGAGGTCCAGCGTTCTATGCTCGGGTTGGATAATTTTTATACTGTGACATACATACATAAACTCACGCCTTTTTCCCAGAAGGGCTAAGCAGAGTAGCTACCAGGACACCTTTCGCCTTGTGTGTACCGTCCCACGATGTGATAGGGAACGAGCCTATCGCCATATCGGGCACAAATTCCTGACACCGGGCTGATAATGAATAGAAAAATCCAATATCACTTTGTCCGACCCGGGATTCGAACCCGAGAACTCAGCTATGTAATCGTACCGTAGAACACCTACACCACCTCGGCCGTCATATTATTTTGTAATACGAAATAAATAACTTTTTGTCCATTCAACTACAAATCATAGTTTTGTATATTCGTTTTTTTTATTGTTTATACGTAAGAAGAAATTCAATTTATGCTATTATCAAAGCGTACAAATTCGATGTTACACGTACAATATACTTGACTTTAATAATCCTATCCACCCCCAAACATCAGCTTGAACATACCAAATAGGATGTAAATTAGGATATTAGAAAAACACAACAATAAAACCACAAAACGGAATTGAATTATTCATGTTTTTATAGCACAGTTTTTATAAAACAGTTTATTTCCAAAACGTGGTAAGCGTCTATCGAAATGTATGGATAATAGACATTTAATAACTATTTTATATTTATAGGTGTAAAAAGCGACCGAGAACTTCACGCGTTTAATAATTATATTTTATAGGGTTCGTTTGTATGGTACGGGCACGGGACGTGAACGTGACGATTTTTACTGACTGATTATTAAATTGTAAAATTTTGCATATGATTTTGATTTAATGTAGTATATTTATGAATATTTATTTTGATATTTTTCTGCCTCGGTGACGTAGTTGTACAATTACAAAACCGGGGTCTCGGGTTCGAATCCCGGGTCGGGAAAGTGATATTGGATTTTTCTATTCATTATATATCAGCCCGGAGTCAGGAATTTACGCCCAATGTGGGGATAGGCTTACCCCTATGACTTTGTCGGCCGGAACATAAATGGCGAAACACACAAATAGACGTGAGTTTATGTATGTATGTATGTACTTCGGTCGTCGAACGTTCGAACATTCGAACTTCGTTTCGGATCATTGAATAACCCCCCCAGGTGACATAATATGAGCGCGTAACTCTTTTGAAAGCGTCATAATATACCTATAGTAGAAGTATCATAAGCTGTAAGGTGTAAAGTCGTGGTTAGATTCCCAGGTAGGAAAATATATTATTTATGACTTTTCAATTAGAAAAATGGCGTAATTTTACGGTAGGTAAATTTGTGCCAAGCGCTCTGGGTTTCATGATTGTCGTCTCTGCTTCATCATCATCATCATTATCAGCCCTTCTCCGTCCACTGCTGGACATAGGCCTCTCCTATATAGCACGCCATTGGAAACAATCTCCAGCCCATCGTCTCCTCTTACTCATTTATAATATCAGATCTTATTTGTAAAATTAATATACGTCGTCGCGTGTGAACGAACCTGTAGTTCTTTACATACATATCGTGTTTTTTCTATTGTTTTTTGCATACGGTGTCCGTTTTTCACGGTCAACATTATATTGGCGCGAAATTGTTGATTGATCGAGGTGTTTTAGCGGTATAGCTACCTCGGTGCGGACCGGTTTGTCGGTGTTGATATCTATGCGGATAAATAAGACCGAAATATTATGATTTGATAAATAAATGAATACAATTAACGTTAGTGCGTGGTGGCCTGTTGGTAACGGAGCAGACGGGCACTAGGCCAGCGTGTCGGACTATATGGCCTAACCCCTCAATCTTACTCTCGATTGTAGAGGAGGCCTGTGTCCTGCAGTGGGACGTATTTGACGGTTGTACCAATCCAGGCGGCCTTATGTGAGAGACAACCAGTAAAGAATTCTATTAGAAAAATAAAAAGACAGTAACACTCACCATTAGAATCATACCCCACCACAACAATATCGGTCACGTTCAGCCCCTCCACCATCAGATCCTTCCACACAGCCAGGGCCCTGTTCAGCGCCATTGGTCTCAGTGGCACCAGGACAGCGGCAGGTGGTCGGAGCCAGGAGTCTTCCAACCAGGATCGAAGGGTCGAGCTCTTGGTGGTGGGGAGTAGGGTCTCGTGGTGCCGGGGGTCGGGGTGGGAGTTGGTTTCCGCTGGAAATTGTGGTCTTTTAGATGTTTAGAAGACTTGGTTAGGCTACTGGTTATTGTTTCAAAAGAAAGAAGAAAAAAGGTGGTTAGTCATATTTTCCGTTCTTATCTGTCTTTTTTCGTCCCATTTTCTTCGAGGCTTCCTACGGTTTTTCCTTTGAGTGGCTTTCCAATTTTGAGGAAAGAAAATGAAAATAATTTATTGAATTCATAAAGTATTATGTAATGTCATTTATATTTAGTTCTTTTTTATCTAAGATCCGGTTTGGGAGGCAGTTTTCAAGTCAGGAGGAACTCTAATGTCGCTCTTTTGAAAGTCAGTAATATAATAAATTGTAGTAATTTTATTGATTCGATAAAAATCTATAATTTTAATTTAAAAATAGGAGTTAAGTTTTATTCAGAGAGTAGCACATTTATGATCCAAGAGCTTTAGCTGTTCATGGGCGGCGTTTACCTTTAATTAAACCAATAAAAAATTCACCCAACAGTCAAATGCATAGTCGTGACCCCACACTAACATCAATTAGTTATTATGTCGTGGGTATCACATACTACGAGTGACTTTTTGGTCTCACAAAAACCCAGACCCGAATAATATTTGTGGGTCGCACTAATCTTGGTCCTTTGGTATCTTGGTCCGTGGATCGAACTGCGCCGCGGAGGCTGTCAGATCTGTTAAGCTGTGCACTCTTTTGCCAAACTTATGCAATAGATAATATTAATATACATACAGCTTTCAGTTTTAGGACTTCTTTGACCAGTCGTCTCCAATTCTTCATCAGACTCCGCTGATCTTTCACCAGACGTTTCCTCCTCATCCATAGCCTTGGTTGTCTGTGTTGGAGCCGATGTGGTGTCTGTCTGAAATGTTATTTTTTAAGTATATACTTCAGTCATAGATTAGCTCAAATGCTTATCTAATAAATATAAGTAATGTTATATCTAGTTATGGTGTGACCCTGAAAGCCCTTGCTGGTTGTCGTAAAGAAAGATTTGCAACAAAATGCTCTCAAATTCGCAATGCCAAAGACGTGATATTGGCCGGGATATCGTTAGGTAAGAAGGTAGTTAGTGGCTGTTCCATTTTAACAATGGAAAAAAACAATTAGGAAGAATGATCTCACGCCCCCTGTTTTAAAGGAGATAGCGGTTTAAGTCGGTAGGACGTTCTAATTTGTATTAGAACGGTGAGTTCGACGTACGTATAGGGATATCGCCATGTGAGAAAAAAAAAATGATGGCTTTTCCAGTCGTATTTTTGGTTCAATATTTTGTCGCCCGCTTTGTTGCTGAGCTGGACAATTATTTGTTTCCCCACACCTATTTGTTTTATTAATTTTGATGCGGGCTAAAGACGTCCTAGTGTGTCTTAGAGACTCGCCGAGCCCTGGAGGTCGGTGACAACTGTTTGCTGTTGATCCTAGCTGACAAGAGTTTCAGTGGCGGGTGTGTGGGTGGGAAATTCTCTGCTAAACATTGATGTTAATAACTTACTAAGGATGTATTGCATTTAAGTTTATAAACTAATCGTTAGATTACTAAAAACACAATAGATTAGTTTAGAAATTAGACATAACATTGTACAGTGATCTAATGCTTAGAAGGTAATGAAGATGGGTATCACCATAAATTATTAAAATTCGAATAATGTCTTCGTTGCGTTTCTTTCGGTGATTGACATTTAAGACTGAAATATGATGATGCAAAATTTTTCATAGTTCCTATCGTGTTTTGAGTTCAGCTTACACAAGCTAGAACTGGACTGGTATTATTCTGTAAGGGCAAATGATAAGTATCCTACAGGTAGATACTCAATTTTGACGGTACTGCTCTCGCTATCGAGAGCATTATTATCATTCTGTCGTACGAATATACATATATTATGTATATTAAGACCTTAAAATCTTGGTCTAACACAAATTTAGTTTAGGATACCCAATTCACGAACTCTTCAAATACCTAAAAACTCTCAGCTTTGCAAGTTTCCTCATTATATTCCTCATTTAAATAACTTCTAACTACAAATGAAACTATATTACTTACCCTACCATCCGTAGTACTAACACTAGTAAACACTTCATCATTATCGAAATTCTCAGCACTCAAAGTGTTCTCTTCAACACCTTCAGTGGTATCAGCTGGCGTGACTCTATCTTCTTCTTCATTCTTAAGACCTAGTGCTTCTGGAAGATCTTCAGTGTAAGCTTCTGTAGTTGAATTAGCGAAATCATCTGATTCAACAACTTTTTCTATGTTCTCTTCTTGAATTTCATCCGATGCATGGCTTATTTCGTTTAGTTCTTCACAGTTGAATGTGGTAATGTTGAATATTAGTATTGACAGTATAACAACTGCCCTTTGGCTAATGGAAGCCATTTTTGTTTTTCGAATATCACTGATGCATTTTTTGGTGCGAAGTTGGTCTGTGGACAAAAGAATTTAATTTTAATAACTTTTGAGATTGTCCCTTTGAATAACAGACTTTGACTTTGAATAACTGTGTTGTATGCTTTGTTTTTACCTCTCCTTATTTCATAGAAAAGTTTGGATACAGATGTTGTATTCATTATGACGATAAAACCTTGCCCGATCCAAGACGCGCATTTGGGTATCTCGTTTGTAGTATTTAAAAAAATACAAAAAAATTACATAATTATCGTAAGTTATAATACACATTTTAGTATCAATTACCCTCAAATGTAGCAAATTTTTAAATTCTGACAATAACTCTGTTAAGTCTCGTTATGTACCGTAGTTGCTCAATACAATGTCCTTCAAATCGGAACGCAACAGTGCATTTACACTGCTGTTTGTTAGAGAAATAGACATTGCGGTGGCACCTATCCAGGCTTCTCACATATGAGAGACCACCAGTATATGTCTTCATGATCATATTTCGTTTCATCATCATAATTCGGATCCCAAAAGACTTCCATAGTTTGAATCTGTGACAATTTCTATATGTGTAGTAGTATCAACCCGCACTAGGCCAGTGCGGATAAGAAAGCGCTGTACGTGAAAACAAAATCTAAATGGATTTCAGGAGTAAATTAAATACATAAATCTCGTCAATTGTCGTAGTACGGGCGTCGAGAGGAGCATCGAAGGGGCGCTGGAAATGGACGGAAACCGGACACAATCGAGAGTTCGATTGAGTGGCCTAACCCCTCTCAATCGAACTCTCGGTTGTGTCCGGTTTCCGTGTTCAGCAGTGGGTTATTATAAACCTATAAAGTACTTATTTACGACGCAAGACCCTTATTTCAAAATCAAGACAGTATGTTTATTAGTAAACACAGCTTTAATACCGAGAAATCGTTTAATTAAACCGCATAAGCGATTAATAATTATGTAAATATTCATTTGTGTTACACGTGATGTGGAGAAGTGAAACCAACGACCCTCGTGTGTACTAAGCGTTAATATCATTGTTATTCACCTCAGTTAAATAACAGTTTTACATAAATACATACATAAACTAACGCAAAAAAGCTGAGGTCTCGGATTTGAATCCCGAGTCGGGCAAAGTGATATTGGGTTTTTGCATCCACTATCAGCCCGGTGTCAGGAATTTGTGCCCGATATGGCGATAGGCTCGCCCCCTATCACATCATGGGACGGAACATACAAGGCGAAATGTGGGTGTCCTGGCAGCGTCTCTGCCTACCTCTTCAGGGATAAAGGCGTGAGTTTATGTATGTATGTATGTATGTATTGATTCGTATTTATAAAATCATTACCATAGATAATAGCTAGTCGTGGGTAGCTTCTGATACCCACGACACAAGACTCGATCTTAGTGTGGGGTCAGGACTATGTATGTGACTGTTGGGTGTATTTATTTATTTGTTTATTATAATATCATCAACAACTCTATACGCATTCTTGTCTCCAAAAATCAGAGTGACGTCATCACCGAACCATTCGCTAAAGCAAAAAAACGGTGACCAGAAAGACACGTTTCGGATGCGTAAAGAATTTCTCGTGCTCGTACCCTCATTATAATCGTTTGGTACAGTTCAAGAGCTGGCACCAATTTTGGGTAGGTATTTGTGGCAAGCTGGAAACTTGTCCCATATCGGGTACTTCTGGACCCCGGGCTGATAATAGAAAAACCAATATAATTAAATTAATAATTTACTGATTGATAAATTGTTGGGAAAAGGAGACTGTCCCGCCCTCATACCCGCCACTGCAATTCCTGTAAGCCAGGATCAAGAGCACGCATTTTAATGACACTGAGCATTGATGCTCAGCGAGTCTCCGGGAATGTCTAACTTGTCTTTAACCCGCAACGAAGTCAATCAAAAAGTTAAATTAATAGGAGGAGTTGGAAATAAATTATTGTTGGGAAAAGCCTGCGTTTACTAATTTAACAATATACGAGGTAGTTTCGCCACAGAATGCTGGCTTCAGTGCAGTCAATTGTTTTGAATCAATCCTGGACTACAGGAAGTGCAATATTTATTGTATCAGCCCATACTCGTCTCACTGCAGGGCACGGGCCTGTACAATCGAGAGTACGATTGAGAGGCGTTAGTATAGTCCACCACGCTGGCCTAGTGCCAGGCGGACTTTACATACCATAGAAATTCTTACTAATCGCTATGGTATGCAGGTTTCCTCACGATGTTATCCTTCACCGTTATAGTGCGTGGTGATTGATCACACACATGACTCCGAAAAGTCAGCGGTGTGCCCTGGCATTTGAACCCGCGACCACCATGAACATATAGGCAGCCGCGTCTGTTCCGTTACCAACAAGCTACCACGCATTTCGCACGTGAGTTGCAATAGCCGGTGTATTTACTACCTACCCTTCAAGTGCATAAGATTGAAGTTAATAAGTCAGCTTGACCTTGAGGAGTGAATGTGACAGGGAGGTTATGTAACGGCACGCTCTGGTAAACAGCGACACAAACTAGTGAAAATGTATTACGGCATTATCATTCATTATTGAGTGTACTGTTCAAGAAATAAATACACCCAACGGTCACATACATAGTCCTGACCCCACACTAAGTCTTGTCAATCAGAAACTACGAGAGACTTTTCGGCCTCACAAACACTCCCGGAACAAATATTAGTATCACAATCATTAGTGTTCTACTGTGTGACTGCCTCGGTGGCGTAGTTGTATTACGGTACGGTCACAAAGCTGAGGTCTCGGGTTCGAGTCCCGGGTCGGACAAGGTGATATTGGATTTTTCTATTCATTATCAGCCCGGAGTCAGGAATTTGTGCCCGATATGGCGATAGGCTCGCCCCCTATCACATCGTGGGACTTACATACAAGGCGAAATGTGGGTGTCCTGGTGGCGCCTCTGCCTACCCCTTCGGGGATAAAAGCGTGAGTTTATGTATGTATGTATGTATGTATCATTAGTGTTGGAATCGTAGCGGCCTCTCTCACAGCCGGCGTCTAACCAACTGCGCCACGGAGGCTGTCAAATGGTTTCAAAGATTGGTGTGCACTAGGATTAGAATTCGCGACCACCGTCTCGACATACGCATTTGGTATCTATATCTTCTATCTATACGTGTAATAAAGTAACCGATCGATGTCTGTACATGGAAGATAAATGAGAAAAACGAATATGGGGGGTCTGTATTAACGTAATAGAACCCAAAAAAAACTGGCCTTTAAAAGAATGAAAAAGAAAGAAAAGACAAGCAAAAAAAAAAAATGAAGACAGTTCGTGTTGCTGAGGGAGTTTCTTGCGCCGTTTCTTCTTCACAGCTACAACACGTTCCGAAGCGGTGGTAGCAGAAATTAACGATTCAAAAGATCTTGTAAAAGACTAATTGAATAAAGAATATTTTGATTTGATTTGATTTGACAAATGAATTTTAGAATTTTTGTCTTTTTGTCTGTGCGGTTGTGCGCGATGAACTCAGAAACGGCTTAGAGGATTTCGATGAAATGTGGTATGGAGGTAGCTGACAGCCTGGATTAACACTTAGGCTACTTTTTATCCAGAAAAATGTAGTGTTTCCGTTATATTTGTTACTTTTTTATACTCAAATGGATGGGATGGGACTGCATTACAGGCCTTGAGTGAGAATGAGACGGGACCGAAAGGGAAATTCCAAATGAAGTTATTCATGCAGACGAAGTTTGCGGGCAGAAGTTAGTTTTAAATAAATATTTACCATCAAATTACAAATATTCAAAACATATTTATATGATGCAAGCCTGTCGTAAATCAAATTCGTGTACAAGGAAAATATATTGTCTGTTGGTATGACAGATGGTGTCTAACGCAAGAATTACAGTATTATTTCGCAAATAAACGCAATGAGTGTCTGTTTTCCTGCTGTAATAGAACCTCCGTGGCGCAGTTGGTTAGGCCGGCTGTGAAACGAGAGGCCAAACAAATGTTTGTGTGATCCACAGGTATTTGTTTCGGGTGCTATGTGCGAGCGAAAAGTCTCCCGTAGTTTCTGATACGACACAAGACTCGATCTTAGTGTGGGGTCAGGACTATGTATGTGACGACACAAGACTCGATCTTAGTGTGGGGTCAGGACTATGTATGTGACGACACAAGACTCGATCTTAGTGTGGGGTCAGGACTATGTATGTGACGACACAAGACTCGATCTTAGTGTGGGGTCAGGACTATGTATGTGACGACACAAGACTCGATCTTAGTGTGGGGTCAGGACTATGTATGTGACGACACAAGACTCGATCTTAGTGTGGGGTCAGGACTATGTATGTGACGACACAAGACTCGATCTTAGTGTGGGGTCAGGACTATGTATGTGACGACACAAGACTCGATCTTAGTGTGGGGTCAGGACTATGTATGTGACGACACAAGACTCGATCTTAGTGTGGGGTCAGGACTATGTATGTGACGACACAAGACTCGATCTTAGTGTGGGGTCAGGACTATGTATGTGACGACACAAGACTCGATCTTAGTGTGGGGTCAGGACTATGTATGTGACGACACAAGACTCGATCTTAGTGTGGGGTCAGGACTATGTATGTGACGACACAAGACTCGATCTTAGTGTGGGGTCAGGACTATGTATGTGACGACACAAGACTCGATCTTAGTGTGGGGTCAGGACTATGTATGTGACGACACAAGACTCGATCTTAGTGTGGGGTCAGGACTATGTATGTGACGACACAAGACTCGATCTTAGTGTGGGGTCAGGACTATGTATGTGACGACACAAGACTCGATCTTAGTGTGGGGTCAGGACTATGTATGTGACGACACAAGACTCGATCTTAGTGTGGGGTCAGGACTATGTATGTGACGACACAAGACTCGATCTTAGTGTGGGGTCAGGACTATGTATGTGACGACACAAGACTCGATCTTAGTGTGGGGTCAGGACTATGTATGTGACTGTCAGGTGTGTGTATGTGAATCGCTATATAATTTCCCTTATGGTATAAAAAGTGGTAGATATTTGTACCACTTTTTACCAGTAATATGCGTGTCTAAACTGGTTGTACGTGTATTATATAACGTTAGTGTACATACCTCAGTAATTTTGAACTCGTCTTAGTAGTTACTTGTTATTTTTTGTGTTATGTAAGTGCCTGTTGCCCTTTAGTGAACCGGACGCGATCTGACCGATGGTGACTTCGATTGGCAGGGCACAATTTGGATTTTTAAGAGTGGATACATACATACTCACACCTTTATCCCACTAGAGGTAGACGGAGGCGCCACCAGGACACCCAAATTTCGCCTTGTATGTTCCGTCCCGCGATATTTTACTTTTCAGTAGTTTTGAATTCATGATGAATGTTTGTCGGAAGCAAAATATACCTGTCCTCTTTCCATTCTGTTTCCTTCCCACTCCTTTCCCGATGTGATGGGCAACACACCCATGATCCAGCGTTGTGGATGTTCATGTGTGACCACTTACCATCAGGGGACCTGCATGCTCGTTTGCTGGAGATATTGTATAAAAAACTGTTTTATTTTGATTTTGATAAACATATACTATACTAATATTATAAAGTTATTATTTTAAATATTGTAATATTATCCTTGACTGTTCAATCCATCTCGGCGCGAACCAAAAGGTTCTCTAATTCTTTTTCTGCCGTGCAGTCAAACTGTGGAACGGTTTGCAATCACACGTATTCCCTCCTTCCTATAACCCTGGGTCCTTCCGCCGTAGCGTGAAGAGGCATCTCAGCGGGCCGGCATGATTGTATCGAATGGTATGAGACTACCGTCTGATACCATTCGATACTCTATCTGGACGGCATTAGCACTTACTACCAGGTGCAATGCAGTCACTATGCCGGGCCAGAATAAAAAAAATAAAAAAAATAAAGAAGAAAGATTTGTTTCTTTGCATTGAATAAGCTCCGAAAGTACTGAACCGATTTGAGAAAATCTTTCACTGTTGGAAAGCTACACTATCCCCAGGTGACATAGGCTATATTATGTTTTCAACAAAATTAGGGATCCTTACTGAAACTCCAATAATGTAACACAAGGTGTAAAAAAATACCTAAAATATTCTTTACGACGCGTGCGCTGCGAAAACTATACAATACAATACACAATACAATATTCTTTATTGTAAACCAATACATTGAAGTAAATTACAGATAATAACACTATTTTCTTAATTTAAATTCATTAAAATTTATTTTCTATTTTTTAGTTCGGTTTTCTATAAAAAGCGTGTTTTTTAGTTTTTTTAACTATTATTTATTTTCTACTTTTTAGTTTGGATTATTTATAACCGCTTGTTTTTTTAATTTTATGAGACTACGACTACGCCATGACTACTACATTACATGACCATCATATTTTGCAAATTGAAAAATGGAATAATTTTATCAAATTAGTGTATTGCCATCGGTCCTCAATAAATCTACAAAGTTTGAACGAAATCTGGCCGTTTAAAGTGGGTCAAAATCGCGCCCAAAGAAGTCGGTTACAAACAAACATACAAACAAACAAACATACAGGTGAAGCTAAAAAAAGGGTGTAAAAAAAAATAAAGTACAAAAATGGTATTACAAGTGGCGGTCTTATCGCTTGTAGCGATCTCTTTCAGACAACCTTTGTATGGCTAGTATCAGAAGTTGGTGGCGGTACACAACAAAGAAGGACACAAGATATAGAAAATACACAAGATAGAATATGTTGTTGATGTAGACTGGACTCAAAAACTATCTGCACCCGGGCAAAGCCGGGCCAAGCCGCTAGTGTATTATAATACATACTTTTTCTAACTTCCCGATCTTATGTATGTAAACTCAGTATGTATTTACGGCGGCCTTCTCTTAGATAAAGTTAATTTAAAATCAGCGAACGTAGGTTAATCTAGCGAGTACAGAATACATCAAGTTCATGTTTATTACAAGGATTTCCCCCTTTTAAGTAAAGTTTAATGTTAGAATAATGTAGTGATGGACCTATAGGATATCGAGATTTTAAGTCTAGAAATAAAAATAAATGAATACACCCAACGGTCATAATAGTCCCACATTAAGATCAATTAATAAATAAATTAAAGATTTATTTAATTGCTCACTACGATGATATTTTATTGTTTGTTGATCCTAGCTGATAGGACTCGCAATATTAATATAATTTTTGTTATCCATCTTAATTTTGCATAAATCAGCTTTGTTCCATTTCTGCTTCACCCAAAGGTAGACTGTAATAGAATGCCTCTGGCATTAAGTCTGTATACATTTTAGTATAGAAAGCAAATAAAATAAAATAAAAAACAAATATAAAATGCGACAGTCTCATTAAAAAAACATAGTCCGATAATGGTTTCTTAGATTTACGCGAATGTTACACATTGAAATAAAACAATTTTTTACGAATTTTATCGCGATTTGGTTTAGTTTTTACAACAACTTCCGGACGTTTCGATTGCTTTACAGCTTTCGTGGTCGCCAAATAAATAAATAAATACACCCAACAGTCACATACATAGTCCTGACCCCACACTAAGATCGAGTCTTGTGTCGTGGGTATCAGAAGCTACGGGAGACTTTTCGGCCTCACAAACACCCAGACCCGAAACACCCGTGGATCACACAAATATTTGTATCGGTGCGAGGATCGAACCCGCGGCCTCTCGTCTCACAGGCAGCGTCTAACCAACTGCGCCACGGAGGCTGTCAGAGAAATATATCATCCTTGAATTTCTTGAAGAGATGCCGTGATCATAATCTCATCCTTACGTGTGTGAAGATATCACCGAAGAAAACCATACGAGGGAGCGCTAAAATTCTAAGCCAGGTGAGTAAAAAACTGAAAAGAGAGAGAAAAAAAAGAAGACAGTTCGTGTTGCTGAGGGAGTTTCTTGCGCCGTTTCTTCTTCACAGCTACAACACGTTCCGAAGCGGTGGTAGCAGAAATAAACGATTCAAAAGATCTTGTAAAAGACTACTTGAATAAAGAATATTTTGATTTTGATTTTGATTTTGATTGCCCCGTGACCACGAAAGCTGGAAAGCAATCGAAAGGTTGGGAAGTTAAACAATTTAAAAATTAAACCAAATCGCGATAAAATACGTAAAAACAATTAGTTTTATTTCAATGTGTAAAATTCGCGTAAACCTAAGAAACCATTATTTCAACAGGCATCGATGTTAAACTACCATCCCTGATCGTCTAGTCTGCAACTCCAGGATTTATCGTTCAATTTACGTCATTTGGCTTGTTATAGACGTGGCCGGCATAATAATTTCGCGGATGGTACATCAAGGTCAAGTATTATGTATTCATGAGGTGAACTTTCCGGGAGTATTGTTGTGGCTTGGTGGTGACGCGACGGGTTTTTTTTTGGGTGGGAATAGGTTCGAATTTGCGGGAAAGAGGTTGACCAATAAAAAAAAGAAAACGTTTTTTAATGTCATGATTAATTTATAGCATTTTTGATACTATATTTGAAGGAAAATATCGAAAATATAGCAATTTGTAAAAAAATCTATGGTAATGTCCGCTAATTCGGTTTAGGCCAGCGTGGTGGACTGTATTAACCCCTCTCAATCGTACTCTCGATTGTAGAGGAGGCCCGTGCCCTGCAGTGGGACGTATATACCTATGTAACATATTTTTTTTTTTACTTCTTTTAATTCTTATTGTAGCAACTAAATATTTCTTCTCATCTGACTGTTGGGTGTATTTATTTATCTCTCCAACGCCCTAGTTTCGACTGTCAGAGAATGCCTCAGGCATTAAGTCATTAGGTATTTGTACATACATACATACATACATAAACTCACGCCTTGTTCCCAGAAGGTGTAGGCAGAGGTGATACCAGGACACCCAAATTTCGCCTGTGTCCCATGATGTGATAGGGGGCGAGCCTATCGCCATATCTGGCACAATTTAGAGACTCTGGGCTGATGGTGAATAGAAAAATCCGATATCACTTTGCCCGACCCTGGATTCGAACCTGAGACCTCAGCTTTGTAATCGTACTATAGTACAACTACGCCGCCGAGGCAATCCATTTGTATGAAGTGTAAATACATAAATATTTACAAAAATGTATGTATTTATGTATGTCATAAGGAAATATTTCCACACGACCAATTAAAACTGGAATATAGCGGCCATTAGTATTTTTAAGTACTCTGCTCACCTTGAAAATCGCGAGTCGCAATGTCTACGCATACATTCGATCTATGAGCAATTCTTTTATATACAAGTAACATAGTATTATTTATACTTATATACAAACAGCAGTGTAAATGCACTGTTGTGTTCCAGTTTGAAGGATATTGTAGCCAGAGTAACTACTGGACATAATGAGACTTAACATCTTATGTCTCAGGATGGCGAGCGCAGTGGAATAACATTGCTTTGTAATTCATGGTGTAGCTTGGTCTGCTACTGTCCATGAGCGGTCGTATCGCTTACCATCAGGCGAATGGCTTGCTCGTGGCGGCATTCATCGCAATAAAAAAATGGTCGGGTTTATTCTGTATATTTGTCTGCTTCGATAGCGCAGTTGTACGATACCATTACAGCGCCGAGATCTCGGGTTCGAGTCTCGGGCTGTGGAAATGGGAGTCACTTATGGGAATATGGCGTGATTTTTGTGGATCTGGATACAAGCTGGCCGGCAAAATTATATCGACTGAAAGATAAACATCTCTCTCATACTCAATCTGTACTGCTTAATGCAGGTTCAGTGCCCCTAGCCGGAACATTTTGCAGTATCGTAATAGAATAAAAAATAAAATATTGTATGGGAATTTAAACAGCGCCATTGTGAGCGTATTTGGAACTAAAATATGACAGCGGGAAACGTTTACGATACTATACGAGTATTACTATACGATACTTCAAAATTTTCCGGCTAGGGGCACCGGACTATGTATGTGACTGTTGGGCGTATTTATTTATTTATTATTGGTACAGATCTCCTCTAAAGTAGAGAACACAATATTCTTGCCGGCACGCGTCACTCACCGACCTTGACACACTAGCAACCATTTCGTGTTTTATTAGATATACTGTATCATTTCATAATTATTTAATTAACGATTGGACTCGCTTGAGAATAGAATAACATTAAGTTCCATATTTAGAATTTTCTCCGCTTTAAATACCTTTTTTTTACGGTAATAACTGGCGCGGCTGTCGACATGTTCACGGTGGTTGGGGGTTCAATCCCATGGCATACCTGAGTTTTCGGACTCATGGAAGAAGACATACATACATACATAAACTCACGCCTTTATCCCCTAAAGGGTAGGCAGAGGTGCCACTAGGACACCCACATTTCGCCTTGCATGTTCCGTCCCACGCTGTGATAGGGGGCGAGCCTATCGCCATATCGGGCACTAATTCCTGACTCCGGCCTAATAATGAATAGAAAAACCCAATATCACTTTGCCCGACCCGGGATTCGAACCCGAGACCTCAGCTTTGTAACCGTACCGTAGTACAACTACGCCACCGAGGCAGTCATGGAAGAAGACATCGGGAGGAAACCTCATACCATAGTGATTTGTCAGTATTTCTCTGGTATGTAATGTCCGCCTGGCACTAGGCCAGCGTGGTGGACTGTACTAACTCCTCTCAATCGTACTCTCGATTGTAGAGGCCCGGGCCCTGCAGTGGGACGTATATGGGTTGATACAGATAGTTAAGTTAAAGTTACTTCGCTATGCTTCTATGAAACAGTGGTACTTGTCGAGTCGACGCATTAGTATATTAGCTTTAACGAGCTAATAATTCTCGTCTAACTAGTTTTGAAATTAACAATAATACTATAAGTATGCTACAAACAGGTGTTAGCTTCCGCTGGACAATAAAATTATAAAAATATTGTTTTGTGTCGTCTATTTATATCTTACTAGCTTCTACCCGCAAACTTCGTCTGCGTGGTTAACTCTATTTGGAATCTCCCGTCCCGTCCCGTTGTATCCCGTCCGTCTCATTTTCACTAATGGAATGTAAACAGCAGTGGCGAAGGGTGTCTTTTTTCAAATGGGAAGCCGATATTTCTGGTGACTAGTTTTATTAAATTAACAAGTACTCATACTTATATTTTTACTCCGTTATGTACGTAAGATATTGAGCGACATATTTGCTTAGTAGTACTTACTATATTTTCATACAACACTTGCACGGAATAGCACTGTGCCTGTTGGGTACTTTTATTTAACGTTTTTAAAGTTACGCTTACAAAAATACGGTATTACAATATTTATAAAATAATTAAAAGTTGTCAGTTGCCGTTCTTTTCAAAATCATCGGGTTCGATTCCTCGCTACGAATATTGATTTATCAAAAATCTAAGTATGCAGTTTTAGTTTTTATCGAAATCGGGCTCGTGACTCGTTTCAGTATTTTTCGCTATTCCTCATAGATTCGGATTTGGCCATCCACGCCCACGTGAAAAACTCACCCTGTATATCACTACTTTCCTAATGCGATAATTTTTTTGTGACTAAGAGATAGTTTTTGCTCATATCGAGAACAGGTACAGCCAGATTGGAGGCGATTGTGATAAAAATCATACAAGTAAAAAACTATGTGAACGGGTCACTGACCCCGTATTTGCCGAAGTCATGTTATGTATGATGTAATGAAATGGTTAAAATTTTGACTCATACATAAGTGTTGTACATAGATTGCTTCGGTGGCGCAGTTTATTATGGTATAATCATGAGGTCTCGGGTTCGAATCCCGAGTCGGGCCAAAGTATATTGGATTTTTATTCATTCATCAGTCAGGAATTTGTGCCCGATATGGCGATAGGCTCGCCTCCTATTACATTGTGATACAGAAAACACAAGGCGAAATGTGGGTGTCTTGGTAGCACCTCTGCCTACCCGTTCTGGGAAAAAGGCGTGAGTTTATGTGATGTCTCTATAGCATCTGCCGGTTAACAATCATTTCGTCCCGGTCTGTTTTCCTTTCTGTATCATCCCATACACGTCCCACTGCAGGGCACGGGCCTCTACAATCGAGAGTACGATTGAGAGGGGTTAGTACACTCCACGCTGGCCTAGTGCGGGTTGGTCGGTTTTCCTTCTCAATATTAGTGTGAATGGGTTTTTCTAAGCGGGAATTACGCGTTGAATGGATGATGTCAATCAAAATTATTGATTGTGTCTATTACATTAAAGAAATATACAAAAGGTTCTGTTGAAACTTCGTGAGGTTTGAATATTGGAGGAAAATATTTTTAGTAGTTCAAATTGTGAGTAAATATATTTACGTGGATCGATGTAATGAATTCTTAACGAACTTCATTTTATTATACAGGGTATATCCAGACTGCGACCGAAAACGAAGCCAGGTGGTAGTATTAGTGACGTCAGACATAAAACTACTAAAAATTTCACAAAAAAATCGTCATTGTTTTTGTATTTTTTTACTTATCGTCGTATTTGGGTGGGAAATACATAGTTTTCCTAAAATAATAATGTACACCCTTTTATTTTTAAAGACGCAATGGTACCCAAGGGTTTGAAATATTATTAAAAAACTAGGTATTTACCACCCAAACACGATGAAAGAGTTTCGCTGTTCTTTGCGACAATTTTATTTGCATTGAGTCTGTAATCACTAAAACTACCACCTGGCTCCGTTTTCGGTCGCAGTCTGAATACACCCTGTATAATACGTTATACGTATACACGCTATGATGAATAGGAGTGGAACATCGAAAAACGTTTTCCGCCCCAAAAAATATTTGCACCCTGGTGAAAACGGGCCGGGCTGTTGTATATATGTTTTTATTGCAATGAATAGCGAGACGAGCATGCCATTTGCCTGATGGTAAGCAATACCGCTCATGGACAGTAGCGAAACTAAACAACACCATGAATTACAAGACAATGCTTGACATTACACTGCGCTCGCCATCCTGAGACATAACGTTAAGTCTCAATATGTCCAGTAGTTACTCTGGCTACAATGTCCTTCAAACCAGAACACAACAGTGCATTTACACTGCTGTTTGTTGGAGAAATAGACATTGCGGTGGTACCTACCCAGGCGGCCTCTCACATATAGGAGATTTACATACATACATACATAAACTCACGCCTTTATCCCCGAAGGGGTAGGCAGAGGCGCCATAAAGACACCCACATTTCACCCTGCATGTTCCGTCCCACGGTGTGATAGGGGGCGAGCCTATCGCCATATCTACCATATTCCTCAGCTTTGTAACCGTACCGTAATACAACTACGCCACCGAGGCCTTACCACCTCCTTTACCACCTGAGATTTACCACCAGTAAATATAGAAAATGAGACTCAATGTCCCCGGGAATGAAACCCCGAGCAGAATACATTAATTGTTTATATACATAAACGTTATAACTACATAAGGAAAATACAGTTAATGACATCATAAAGTTATAATGTATCGTCATGGTGGTTAATAACAAGACAATTTGCATTTTATGTACTTTAAACAATAAAGTGTGGTTTTATCGCATTGGTGTAGTTGTTGTGGATATACGCCATGAAGTGTGGGGTAGTAGGTTCGAGATTTCGCCCACTGAGCACGGGATTCCACTACAACCAAAGAGTTCGATTGAGAGGGCTTAGGCCATTACATTTTATGTACTTTAAAACATAAATTGTAGTTTTATCGCATAGGTATAGTTGTAAATTTACGCCATGAAGTGTGGAGTAGTAGGTTCGAGATTTCGCCCACTGAGCACGGGACTCCACTACAACCAAGAGTTCGATTGGGATTAGGCCATAAACCCAAAGAACAAAAAAAAACATATATCCTTATCGGACGACCGCCTACGAGGTGGTCGGACCTGGATAAGGTTTCAGGGAATCGCTGGATGCAGGCTTCCAAAAGTCGATGTGGAGGTGCGTGGGGGAGGCCTATGTTCAGCAGTGGACTTCTTGGGCTGATTAGGAAGATAGGCCATAAACAATGTTGGCATAATGAGGGTTGAAGAACTTTACATACCAATAAATTCTATATCTATATCTATATCAGCCCATATACGTCCCACTGCAGGGCACGGGCCTACTCTACAATCGAGAGAATCGATTGAGAGTGGTTAGGCCATATAGTCCACCACGCTGGCCTAGTGCGGGTTGGCGGACTTACATACCGTAGAAATTCTTTAAAATCGCTACGGTATGCAGGTTTCCTCACGATGTTTTCCTTCACCGTTAAAGTGCGTGGTGATTGACTATCAATACACACATAACTCCGAAAAGTCAGAGGTGTGCCCTGGGATTTGAACCCGCGACCACCGTGAACATGTAGGCAGCCGCGTCTGGTCAGTTACCAACAGGCCACCACGCACTTCTAAATAAATTATAAGTATTAAATTAATATTTTAAGAAACCCACTAGAAAATGGGATAGTAGCGATATTAATTGAATTGCTGGAAACTTGAGTAACATAATAGAAATAATATAATTGTTTTTAATGGATGGTAATCAAATGTAATTTTGTATGGTGGAGCGCGTTGATGTCTTTTATATGACGCTAAAAGTTTGAGTTGAAATATTGATATTTGTAATAATATATGGATAAATACATAGTTTATGGTATTGAAAACAAAATAGTTAATATAAAACTATGATATAGCACATATAAGACGACTCTAGTATGGTGGTATCGCAGTCTTATGATAATCAATATTAAATATCAACTTTCTGTACAATATTACAAGTTAATAGTAGACGAAACGCTATAAAACAGGGAATACGCATACGATTCTATTACGAGACAGAATTAATACTGACATTTAATGCTGACATTTAAGCCGTATTGAAAGAAAGGCCTAGAACAAGACATGTATAATTTTAAGTGTGGTGTCAATCGCGTATTAGTAGGTTCGAGTCCTGTGCTAGGTGCATGTTTTTTTGGAAGAATTGAGCATGAGGGCATAATGTCGTAATGTATGTTGTATTTGTTTGTGGTCGTGACTGCTGAAACCATCAGAGACAATTAATTTCAATGAAACAGTTCTTTAGAAAAATTCTAGAAAATCTATTGCATAGGTTTTTACATACATAAACTCACGCCTTTTTCCCAGAAGGGGTAGGCGGAGGAAGTACCAGGATACACGTTTCGCCTTGTGTTTTCCGTCCCACGATGTGATACAGGGCGAGCCTATCGCTATATCGGGCACAAATTTATGACTCTGGGCTGATAGATAGAAAACCCACCATCACTTTGCCCGACCCAGGATTCGAATACGAGACCTCAGCGATGTAATCGTACAGAAGTACAATAACGCCACCGAAGCAGTCTCATTTAAAATATTTCTTAAAATACATAAGACATGTGTTCTTAAAAACATATTTTGAAAATGAATATCATTAGACCGAATTTAATCTTAATGTTTGAGTAATTTAGATTAGTTTTTTATTCATACGAGAATTCAAATAAAACTTATTTTATGGGTTTTGACTGGATTTTTTAATATTTATCTCGATTTTAATTTTTCGACATTAATATCTTAACAGCTTTTGAGAAAAACGTGATAGCTCGGTTTTTTCTTTTTGTTTTTGCATTGTATAGCGAGACAAGCATGCCATTCGCCTGATGGTAAGCGATACGACCGCTCATGGACAGTAGTAAAAGCACAACACCATAAAACAAAGCAATGCTTGCTATTCTACTGCGCTCGCCATCCTGAGACATAAGATGTTAAGTTTCATGTCCAGTACTCTGGCTACAATGTCCTTCAAACCGAAACATAACAGTGCATTTTCACTGCTGTTTGGCGGAAGAAAAAGACATCGCGGTGGCACCTACATAGGCGGCCTCCACACATAATACGAGGGGCCTATCACCAGTAACAGAAGGTATACATTCATTCATAAGTGTAGGTATTAGTAAATAGTATATAAGTAAGTTCGTGTAGTGCGTGGTGGCCTGTTGGTAACGGACCAGACGCGGTTGCCTACATGTTAACGGTGGTCGCGGGTTCAAATCCCAGGGCACACCTCTGACTTTCGGGAGTTATGTGTGTATTGATAGTCAATCACCACGCACTTTAACGGTGAAGGAAAACATCGTGAGAAAACCTGCATACCGTAGCGATTTTAAAGAATTTTTACGGTATGTAAGTCCGCCAACCCGCACTAGGCCAGCGTGGTGGACTATATGGCCTAACCACTCTCAATCGATTCTCTCGATTGTAGAGTAGGCCCGTGCCCTGCAGTGGGACGTATATGGGCTGATATAGATATATATATATAGATATAAGTAAGTTGCTTCCCGCTATCTGTATGACCGCTTATATCTTTTAAACCACGCAACGAATTTTATACAGTTTTCGTCAACGGGTAGAGCGATTCAAGAGAAAGGTTTATATATATTTATTTTTTTAATTATTGCACAGGTCCGACAAACGAACATCTGACCGAGGTTCGGCCAAGCCGCTAGTTTGATATAAAATCAACGTGTTGGGTTCACGAATTCCTCGAAAAAACAGTGTTGACAGTTGAAAATTTTGTAAGGTTAAAATTCCCCTTTTTTTGGTACGGAACTCTAAAAATCATGACGGTTTTTGATTGACTTCAAAATTTAATTATCATTTTGATCTGTATGTATGTAATATTGTAAGAATTGCACTGTTTTAGGATTATTAGTCTATACCAGCGTCTGATTACGTATGCCAAATTTCATAAATGTATGTATGTTTGTCCACGCATATCTCAAAAAGTATAAGTCAGATTTCAAAAAAAATTTTTAGTTGGATTAGACATAGTCCGACTTAGGAACTGTATAAGTTTCATTGAAATCGGTTCTGTAGATTTGAGATAGAGCAGGGGTCCACAATCTTTTTTCATAGTTATTAATTAACATACATACATAAACTCACGCCTTCATCCCAGAAGGGGTAGGCAGTTATTAGGTATTAGAGGTTATTACTTAAGCTGTAAGGAGACTGTCGCGCCCTCACACCCGCCACTGCAACTCCTGTAAGCCAGGATCAACACGCACACATATTAATGACACTGAGCATTGAAGCTCAGCGAGTCTCCGGGAATGTCTAACTTGTCTTTAACCCGCAACGAAATCAATCAAAAAGTTAAATTAATAGGAGGAGTTGGTAATAAATTATTGTCCACTTCCCTAAGCTGTAATGTAATATTACATAATAATACTCCCAGCCGGTTTCGGCTATGGCGGTCGCTTATTTTTCTCCGTTGCTATTCTCTATAATGTTTAACATGACTTAAATAACCAATCTTGTTGGTGAAGGTCCGCACACATTTTGGACACGTTAGAGCACAATATTGTATAATATTACATAGACACGAATAGGTTGTATTAATGCATTTTATTGCTGTTATTGTCCATAAACGATTTCCGTAATGTTTTTAAACTTATTCGTTAATTGATTCTAAATAAAGAAACTGCCTTAAGCCAGTTGGTTAGGCGCCGGCTGTTTGACGAGAGGCTGTGGGTTTGATTCTCGCACTGATAAAAATGTAAACGATTTGTTTCTGATGTTGTGTGAGCGCGGTGTCCGCACTGAAAAAGCTCCACAGCTTTTATTCTTTAATAAAAAGTGTCTCGTAAAAATAGTTTGTATTGTGTCAGGACTACGTGGATGACTGTAGTGTAATAATTTATTAAGGTATGTGTAGCAAGATTTTAAAATATTCAACACAAGATTATATTCAGTTATAATGTAGGTATAATTTCGCCGATATAATTTGTGAGAACTGGATGTCCACTGGAATCAGTTGAAGCTTTCCAAAAATAAGTATTTAGTAATATACATTACTAAAGGTTGTTGAGGAAAAACATCGCACTTAAGCAACATTCGTAATTTTAACAAAACAAAACAAAAACAATGTATTTTTTGATCTTGAAAACTCACTTTGAATGTACTCTGAGATAATTCCAACACTAAAACACTTTGCACTGAATTACACTTAAAAATCACATTAAAAACACAATTTAATTTGAAATTGGAACTTTCAAATTCGGAATGGACTTTTCAAATTCAGAATCGATTTTCGAACATAGAACGGGTTTTTCGAACGCGGAATGGATTTTTCAAATTCGGTTTGGTTTTGAATTTCGAATGTGTTTTATTTATCGCGATGCTTGTGCGTTCACCACGGCGTTTGCAAGTAGACTGGTGGCGGTGTGTGGCGCGCGCGCAGGTGTCTTTTACGAATCAATGGTGGACGGGTTTATGCGTCATCGCGCCATTTTGTTTGTGATGGAAAATTGTTTCTTATCTGATTGTTCGGGAATTCGGGTGCGGCCTTTTTTCCTTTTTGTTTATAATGTTAATGCTTTTCGGGTGTTTGTTTTGTGACTTTTATGGATTGAGTAATAGACGGTTATGGCTCATAATTTTTTGTAAATATTTATATTGTATGACAGTCATAAATGGCATGTGTGGTCCGCTTTTGCTGAATGTAACCTATATAGTGTTTTTTTGTATACTGTAGTAGTGGAAATAGATGGCTTAGCAAATGCATTAGTTTTCGCCGGTCATTAACCTTTACTATATCCAACGGCTCATAGGCAAGCTTTAGAAGAAGAAAGAAAGAAAAAATAAATTTATTGACACGTGTTGTACACATACAGCAAATGTAAAAGAGGAGAATAAAAAAAGAACAAAGAAAGGAAACAATAATAAAAAAGAATAATAATTATAAACAAGGAAAGACGTATAAAATCGCAGAATTTAACATTTTGAATAATATAGTAAGTACATCATTTCGTAAACGTGCCAAAGTGTTGCCATCTCAGCATTACTGCTGAATTGTCATGAGAATGACAACACAGCACTGGTTTTAAGTTTAAAGAAGAGAATGGAAGGAGGTAAGAAGATACTGGACTGTGTTCCGCTAGAGGCCACGGGCATCCTCTACAATCGAGAGTACAATAGTGACGGGATTAGGCCATATAATCCACCACGTTTATCACGTGCAGATTAGCGGACTCCAAAGACAACCTAATTTAAAATTTTATTTCGCACAAAGCCGTGGGCAAATCTAAGTATCTAGTTTCGCGGAAAAACACTTTTCCTACGCTTATCTATGTTGCTTCACTCTTTCCGGTCCAGTTGGCTTTATCTACGACAAACGTAGGTCAGGCTTCGAGGAAAAGGGAAAGTCGGTGAATAATATTAGATTAGGTTTTTCATGACTGTTTTATGACATGGGTGGGGTAAATGAGCTTACATAAGTGGTCGTTGTAATACATCAATATCATTGTAGATTATTGTGTCGGATTATTCTATTCATATGTTTTTTTTTATTTTATTGCAATGAATGGCGAGACGAGCATGCCATTTGCCTGATGGTAAGCGATAAGACTGCTCATAGACAGTAGCAAAACCAAACAACACATTGAAAAACAAAGTGAAAATCACATTGTGGGACGGAACACAAAAGCCGAAATGTGGGTGTCCTGGTAGCACCTCTGCCTAGAGAAGTGAGTGAGTTTATGTATGTATGTATGTCTCGTGATGACGAGCGCAGTGCAGTGGCATGCAATGTAAATAGTAAGTGTTGCTGCTGATCCTGTGCAGGCGTCACGCACCACCAGGCGAATGATTTGCTCGTCTAGGCTCTGGCTCATAAAAACCTATTCTATAGTCTATCGCTCCCGAGAAATATACATATATACATAAACTCACGCCTATGTACCGAAAGGGTTAGGCAAAGGTGCTGCTAGGACACCCACATTTCGCCTTGTATGTTCATTCCCACGATGTGATAGACGCCTTGTTCCCAGAAGGTGTAGGCAGAGGTGATACCAGGACACCCACATTTCTCCTGTGTCCCATGATGTGATAGGGGGCGAGCCAATCGCCATATCGGGCAAAAATTTCTGACTCAGATAATGAATAGGAAGATCCAACATTTCTTTTCTCGACCCAGGATTCGAACCCGAGACTTCAACTTTGTAATCACACCGTAGTACAACAACGCCACCGGGGCAGTCACTTAAGAAATATACGATATTAGAAAGCATTTATTTATTGCCTAATTTCCGTGAATAGTTAGGAAACTATTGAATAGTTGAAACTGTCACGTATGGAGATAAATATTATCTTCAGATTCTGTTTTATTATCAGTCAAACGTGCAGTTAGTTGCCGAATGAGTTTTTATTAAGCATCAGGCTTAGAGTCTTAAATTAAATCAACATACTGGTGGTAGGTCTCTCATATTTGAGAGGCCGCCTGGGTAAGTACCACCGCAATGTCTATTTCTCCCGCCAAACAGCAATGAAATGCACTATTGTGTTCCGGTTTGAAGGACATTGTAGTCAGAGTTACTGGACATAATGAGACTTAACATCTTATGTCTCAGGATGGCGAGCGCAGTCGAATGCCAAGCATTGCTTAGGAATTCATGGTGTTGCTACTGTCCATGAGCGGTCGATACGCTTACCACCAGGCTAAAAGCATGCTTGTGTCACCATTCATGGAAATAAAAAAAAACCAGTACTTACTTTGTAATTCACTCTAGCATAAAACCATCCACTAGTACTACGCTCCGATCAACCGGTATACACCCGTCTCTTTCGCACGCATACACCCATCCCTCTCGCGTGTTTACCGAACCCGCGATATAAACATTTGGCAAATGCCATTCTATAATGTCTTGACTTCTTATGACCGCCTAGTACATGCATCAGCGCGCAGACTTTTGTTTTAGCAAAGGGGGGTTTGAAAATCTAGATTTTAGGTCGTAATATAGATTTTTAGTTTGCATATTAGTCCAGTTTTAAACTGTGTTTTAAAATAGTTTTAATTAATACAATTTTAAGCAAGGCGAGGTCAACGATTGTTGTTTTTTTAATGCTAATAAGATGTAGATTTTTTTGTGTTTTTGTTATTTTCGACTGAGTTGCCTTACTGGTCTAGCAGTAAGGAATATAGATTGTGAATTTGATGTTCTGGGTTCGAACCCAAGCTGATTTTTGCATTTGGAATCGAAAATAATTATTGCAATTATTTTTATTATTGAAAAAGATTATATATAGGCAATTATGCCAATAATGGGGTTAGGCCATATAGTCCGCCACGTTGGATGCTTGTATGTGTTGTATTTTTTCTATTCTATATGAAACAAACATAAACATATACTATATATGCATTGTGTATACAATGCTAACGATATCTTAATCGAGTGGTACTTGTGGCACAAAGGAGGGTTCGTTCCGAAGCACGTGTTCAATGTCAAATGTTAAGGGGATGTTAATATCACTAACTTATTTATTTATAAATACGTTTTTTGTATACGATGCATATATCAAAGCGCATACGCTTAAATTTAGCAAAAAATATGTATTTACCACCCACACACGATGATACTTAAAAAAACGTAAATAAATTGTCGCTTCATTTTTCGAAATTTTTAGTTGCATTGTGTCTGAAGTCACTAATACCACCTGGCTTCGTTTTCGGTCGCGGTCTGGATATACCCTGTATGTATTACAATCGGCGGGCTTATTGCTGTAGACGATTTATTAAGATGGACTGGATTAGAAGCACGGAAGAAAAGCGTGGTCACAATATGAGAAAAATAATAAAAAGTTAAATAATGTACAAATGATAAGGAAATCAAATGTATTATTATTAAACCTGTATAGACTCCGACTGGCCTCGTTGGCGCGGTTCTACTACGGTACGATTACTAAGCCAAGGTCTCGGGTTCGAATCCCGGGTTGGGCGAAATTATATTGGATTTTTCTATTCATTATCAGCGGAGTCAGGAATTTGTGCCCGATATGGCGATAGGCTCGCCCCCTATCACATCGTGGGACGGAAAATACAAGGCGAAATGTGGGTGTCTTGGTACACCTCAGCCTACCCCTTCTGGGAAAAAGAACGTGAGTTAATGCACATATGTATGTGTGACTATCTACAGCAGATTTATAAAAATATTTTTGTCTTAGTAATGCGTTATTTGAAATGTGCATAGAAATATGAATTTCTATGAATCAACAAAATCTGTTTTACTCTTGTACATTTTTTTCATCTCATAATGGTGACATAACTCGACCGATATGGAATCTAACATTAGAATTCAAATCGTGTTTCAAAGACACATATTAAGGACAAAGTCACCTTTTCGCTTTATTATTTTTAAACTCGCCATTACAATATAAATTATAGTGTTGTGTTAATATTAAGTTAAATGAATATTTCAGCTTATATTATACGTTCCACTGTCAAGCACGGGACTGACATACAACCGAGAGTTCGATTGAGAGGGGTTAGGCCATGTTCAATTACGCTGGACTAGTGCGGTTTGGCGAACTTCATATATGTACCATTGAAATTAATTTTACTGGTGGTAGGTCTCTCATAATATGTTAGAGGCCGCAGGCTAGGTACCACCGCAATCTCTATTTCTTTAACAAACAGCAGTGTAAATGCGCTGTTGTGTTCCGGTTTAAATGACATTGTAGCCAAAGTAACTACTGGACATATTGAGACTTAACATCTTATGTCAGGATGGCGAGCGCAGTGGAATGCCTAGCAATGTTTTGTAATTCATGGTGTTGTATTGTTCTGTTATGCCCATGAGTGGTCGTATTGCTTACCATCAGGCGAATGGCATGCTCGTCTCTCACATGTGAGAGACCTACCACCATTTATTACCACCATTACCAGTAATAATAAATAAATACACCCAACAGTCACATACATAGTCCTGACCCCACATCAAGATCAATTAAGTCTTGTATCGCGGGTATAAGAAACTACGAGAGACATTTCGGTCTCACAAACACCAAGACCCGAGACAAATATTTGTGGGCCTCACAAACATTTGTATCAATGCGGGGATCGAACCCGCGGCCTCTCGTTTCACAGGCGGCGTCTAACCAACTGAGCTATGGAGGCTGTCTAATAACCAGAGATAATTGTCAATATAAAATGTAATATATTAGAACAAAACTCCAAATAATAAGACGATTGTGTTATCATAATTCCTGTATTCCTTTCCAACATCATGTTCATCAATACAAGGGCTCTCTACAAAATACAGCTCGCATATTGAAATGCCTACAACGTTACTTACTAGTACTACTACTAGAACATTCACAGCGTAATCCCCGACTCGGCCATCCTTCACATCAGCCGTTGACAACTCCGTTCCATATTCAAATCCTTATTCCATTCTTCTTAATACAACGGCCAGCATCATCGTCATACTTGAATTAGGTTGCTTTCCTCATCGCTTATAAAAATCATCCGTAACAATATACACTTTCACGATTTAGGCCAGTTGGTATAATATTACAGTATATTCCGGAATAAGACAAAAACATGCCTCATCTTAAATAATAAAAAACAATGAGATCTGATTTCTTTGTAGGTAGATTTCTGCTAATAATGATTGGATCCGTCTGCTATTGAGTGTTTTCATTCGCTAACAATTGCATTGATGTGGTATACGGGTCGGCATTGTGAAGTACGGTGTTTGGTTTCAAGGCCGAGCAATTTAAGGGGCAAGATTTTTGAAATTGATTTTTTTTAGTTTTCTGTCACATTATACAAATAAGTTGTTATTTATTTGTCAAGCGTGCAAATGCAAAAAGTCTCTCGCAGTTTCTGATAAGACACAAGATTTTGTTAGTGTGGGGTCAGGACTATGTATGTGACTGTTGGGTGTGTGATTTACATAATGACAGCCTCCTTGGCGCAGTTGGTTAGACGCCGGCTGTGAAACGAGAGGCCGCGGGTTCGATCCCCGCCCCGAAACCAATGTTTGTGTACACCAAGTATTTGTTTCGGGTCTGGGTGTTTGTGAGACCGAAACGTCTCCCGTAGTTCCTGATAAGATAACACTCGATCTTAGTGTGGGGTCAGGACTATGTATGTGACTGTTGGGTGTATTTATTTAAACAACATATTGCTATACCAACAAAAATATCTCTCAAACTATTTCAATACAACACGCATGCTTACAAGTTGTAAAGCTCCGCCCATCCGGTTAACTTGACGCACATAACTGAGCAGTTAGTCACTAACTGCGTAAGATAAGATAAAGTTCACACCTTTGTTTTACGTGCGGTAATGTTAGCCAGTTATACTAATGTATAAAAATGAAGAGTTTGTTTGTTTGTTCGCGCTTATATCAGGAAATACTGGTTCATTTTAATTACTTGAGTTCATATTGACTTAATTTTATTTAAAATGAAAATAAACTAACCTAATCTAACCTAACGATTGTTTCTTTGCGGTAACTCAATGCGGTACTTCACTCATAATACACCTAGATTTTACAATTTTAAGATTGTGATTTAACAGTTTCACTTGGATAGATTACAATCTACTGAAAAATAATGCGTTAAATTGTAAGCAGTATGTTACGGTTCACAATCTTTCGACAGTTCACAATCTCGCGAGATAGTAATGTAACGGTATTTACAATTTTACGGTGACATATATATTTATTTAGTTTTATAACCCATTTTAGTTATCAAACGTTTTGTCCCTTTCGAACGACTCTTGAATTCAGTTTGGGCGAAGAAGACAGAACATTCGATGACTAAAATTTGTTTTAAATCTGTCTATAAACAAGTCCATTAGAGTTTATCGATTGAAATCCCATACATCGTAACATGGGAAGTCCCTTTTCCTCATTCTATAGTTTTTCCTTCCTGCTCCCTCCCCAGTTGATGGCATCACATCCATGATCGAAGCGTGTTAACGGACGGCAGTTATCATTTACCATCAGGTGAATCAGATTGCTGGCGTAGATAAGGTTTAAGGTTTAGAATACTTTATTTCTCATATATATCTATATCAGCCCATATACGTCCCACTGCTGGGCACGGGCCTACTCTACAATCGAGAGAATCGATTGAGAGTGGTTAGGTTAGTCCACCACGCTGGCCTAGTGCGGGTTGGCGGACTTACATACCGTAGAAATTCTTTAAAATCGCTACGGTATGCAGGTTTCCTCACGATGCTTTCCTTCACCGTTAAAGTGCGTGGTGATTGACTATCAATACACACATAACTCCGAAAAGTTAGAGGTGTGCCCTGGGATTTGAACCCGCGACCACCGTGAACATGTAGGCAGCCGCGTCTGGTCCGTTTACCAACAGGCCACCACGCACTTTCTCATAAGATTACATAAAATCACTTACTGAGAAACGTATGTAATCCAACATTTATATACAGGGTATATCAAGACCCCGACCGAAAACGAAGCCAGGAGGTAGTATTAGTGATATCAAACACAATGCAAGTAAAAATTTTACAAAAAAATCGTCAATTTTTTTTTGTTATTTTTTACATATCGTCGCATTTGAGTGATTAAACATAGTTTTTCTAAAATAATAATTACATCGCTTAATTTTTAACCACGCAATGGTAGGTAAGGGGTTAAATTACTATTTTTGCAAAAACTAGGTATTTACCCCTCAAAAACGATGATTTTTAAAAAATTGTAAAAAAAAAATCCGTCTCTTATTTTGCAAAATTTTTAGTTGCATTGTGTCTGTAGCCGCTAAAACTACCTCCTGGCTTCGTTTTCGGTCGCGGTCTTGATATACCCGGTATACTTGGCCGAGCATACAAATTAAGTACAGGCACTGATCTTAACCTATTAACATTTTGTTAAATTATCATCACTTATACGTTTATTACAAAGTAACAATAACATCGCACACAAAGTATACAACTATAAAAATTGTGGTGGGTAGGTTTTGATACAGGACGTAGGTCAATCAGCAACTAGATAATGTTAGGGACCCAGCTCTGTCATAACAGCCGCATTGTTCCGAGCTGGAAGGCCAGTGACACTGACATACCCCTTTTGACCTCCCCCGGGGTACCGAAAGGGGAGCTTAATAGCTTTTCCTCTCGAAACAAAAAAATAAAGGGACCCAGCTCTGTCACAACTGCCGCATTGTTCCGAGCTGGAAGGCCAGTGACACTGACATACCCCTTTCGACCTCCCCCGGGGTACCGAAAGGGGGGATTAATAGCTTTTCCTCTCGAAACAAAAAAAAAAAGGGACCCAGCTCTGTCACAACAGCCGCATTGTTCCGAGCTGGAAGGCCAGTGACACTGACATACCCTTTTCGACCTCCCCCGGGGTACCGAAAGGGGAGCTTAATAGCTTTTACTCTCGAAACAAAAAAAAAAGGGTCCCAGCTCTGACACAACAGCCGCATTGTTCCGAGATGGAAGGCCAGTGACACTGACATACCCCTTTCGACCTCCCCCGGGGTACCGAAAGGGGGGATTAATAGCTTTTCTTCGCGAAAAAAAAGGTGACCCTGTTTGCTCGTTCGCCGGACCGTACAAAAAAAAGATATTGTAACATGGAAAGTCCCTTTTCCCGTATTTTGATATTTACCTTGAACTTGGGGTTTTTCGATTGCATATAAAAGATTTATTTTTATTGTTACCGTAATAGCGGTTAAGGAGTTTTTTTGAACTTTTTTGAGCGGTTTTTAACAGTTGCGGTGTGTAAGGTTTTAGCGTAAAATAAATTTGAAAGGTTAAAAAATAATTGCTTTAAAAATTCTGTTTAATTTAAAATGTAGTTACAAAACCACAGAAAACACAATTATGTTTTATTTACGTATCAAAAATAACTACGAAATGCAGTTAATTTAGAGTTAAAAATACATACTTTTTCCCAGAAGGGGTAGGCAGAGGTGCAACTAGGTCACCAACATTTCGTCTTGTATGTTCCATCCCACGATGTGATAGGGGGCGAGCCTATCACCATATCGGGCACAAATTACTGATTCCGGTCTGATAATGAACAGAAAAATGCAATATCGCGTCGCCTGATCTGGGATTCAAACCCGAGACCTCAGCTTTGTAATCGTACCGTTATACAACTACGCCACTCAGAAACGGCTTAACGGATTTTGGAAATTGGTACGGAGGTAGTTTAACCTGGATTAACCCTTAGGCTATATTTATATCGAAAAAATTTGTGTTCCCGTTGGACGACGAAGGAATTACGATATAATTGTTACTTAAAAATCCAACTCAAAAATAGAAAATTAATTTTAATAAATTTGAATTAAAAATAGTGTAAGAAAATGAAACTATTATAAATTTTCCATTTTTTAGTTTAAAATATTGAATTGTCATCGGTCCTTAATAAGAATGCCAAATTTCGTGTTAATCCGACATTTTGAAGGGGGTCAAAATCATGTTCAAAGATTCCGTTACATACTAACATACATACGTCTGAGGCTAATAAAAAGGGTATAAAAAAGCTTGCGGCAGACGAATTTTGCGGGCAGAAGTATTTAAACATGAACTATTAATAAATAAATACACCCAATAGTCACATACATAGTCCTGACCCCACACTAAGATCGAATCTTGTGTCGTGGGTATCAGAAACTACGAGAGATTTTTCGGTCTCTCAAACACCCAGACCCGAAACAAATGCCTGTGGATCACACCAATATTTGTTTCGGTGCGAGGATTGAACCCGCGGCCTCACGTTTCACAGCCGGCGTCTAACCAACTGCGCCACGGAGGCTTATAAACTATGATTGTTATATTCATAATTTCACGGACCAATAAGCTTCGTTTATGTCAGCAATTTTTATTGAAATTGAATCTTACAATTCTCTTTGAAGTACTCGAGCCAGGGTCTGTTGCGACACAAAGAAAATAAAATATTTACCTTGCAACTCGACAAACACACTGATTGACACACTTTCCATTATTAAGTAATGCTTACTGGTTAGTTATAACTTGTAGCTTATACTCGTAGCACGTGACTTCGTCTGAGATTATTTCGATATTCACAGCCTCTGTGGGGCAGTTGGTTTCGGAAAGTCTCCTGTAGTTATCATTTTACGACTTAATATAAGTAAATAAATAAATGATAATAAATACACCCAACATTCACATAGTCCTGACCCCACACTAAGATCGAGTCTTGTGTTGTATCAGGAACTACGAGAGACTTTTGGTCTCACAAACACAAGGGGTAGGCAGAAGTTTCCTTGGTAAAAACCAGGACACACACGTTTCGCCTTGTGTGTTCCGTCCCACGATGTGATAGGGAGCGAGACTATCGTCACATCGGACACAAATTCCTGACTCTGATAATGAGTAGGAAAATCCAATATCACTTTGCTCGACCTGAGACTCGAACGCGAAATCTCAGCTTTGTAATTACCGTGGTACAACTACGCCACCGAGACAGGCAATAAAATCTATACAAAAATAGAACTGAAGAGTTTGTTTGTTCGCGATAATCTCAGGAACTACTAGTCCGAATTGAAAAATTCTTTTGGTGTTGGATAGGCACTTTATCAAGGAAGGCTATAGGGTACTTCCATCCCGGGAAAAGTTTTTCACGCTGGAAAAATCGCGGGTAATACTAGTCTAGTAATGTATCAACCCCATACACGTCCCACTGCAGGGCACGAGTCTCCTCTACAATCGAGAGTACGATTGAAGGGTTAGTACAGTCCATCACGCTGGCCTAGTGCCAGGCGGACCTTACATTCCATAGAAATTATTAGAAATCGCTATGGCGTGCAGGTTTCCTCACGATGTTTTCCTTCACCGTTAGTGCGTGGTGGCCTGTTGGTAAACGTACCAGACGCGACTGCCAACGTATTCACGGTCGCGGGTTCAAATCCCAGGGCACACCTCTGCCTTTCAGAGTTATGTGTGTATTGATAGTCAACCAGTACATCAACAAGGAAGTTAACCAAGTGCGAAGGAAAGCCAGTTCCTCGCGGATCTTGTAGTAGATCAGCCAAGCAAATTATTCGTGGAGTGAAACGTCGCCATTATGCTGGTAGGTGCGTACACCGCTTTCTAAGGCTAACGGGATGATAACTCATAAGGACTGGCGAGAACGAAATACATTTAATAAATACCGGGTATATCAAGACCGCGATCGAAAACGAAGCCAGGTGGTAGTATTAGTGGCCACAGTGTACCACTTGGCTTCGTTTTCGGTCGCTTACTTGATATACCCTGTATAATTTTCATGTAACTATTTGTGATTTATAATAAATATTTTCATTTTTCAATTAAAACCAATTTGATTTAAACGACTGTTTTATTTTAAATTGATGATATCGCCAAAAGAAAGTTATTTGCATAGTACAATAATATCTCTGCCAATTTCAACCATACCGTTCTTATTACCTACATAAACTTCATCATGTCGCTTTTTGGCTGTCGGTTTGCAGTTGTATGTTAAAATTTAACTCTTATAATTCTTTACAAACGTGCAAGATGTATAACTTCAAAAATTACACCCAATAATCACATACCTAGTCCTGACCCCACACTAAGATACAGTCTTGTGTCGTGTATCAGAGAAAAAAATTACAGTTGGTTGTGAGGAGAGAATATCTTGTAAACTACTGCATTTTATTGCGATGAATGGCGAGACAAGCATGCCATTCGCCTGAAGGTAAGCGATACGACCGCTCATGCATAGTAGCAAAACCAAACAACGCCATGAATTACAAAGCAATGCTTGCCATTCTACTGCGCTCGCCATTCTGAGACATAAGATGTTAAGTCTCAATATGTCCAGTAGTTACTCTATAATGTCCCTCAAACCGGAACTCAACAGTGCATTTACACTGCTGTTTGTTAGAGAAATAGACATTGCGGTGGTACCGACCCAGGCGGCCTCTCACATATGATAGACCTACCACCAGTTATACAGTAAACTCGATAATTAAATTATTATTTACACTTTCGTGCCGTACAGTACTAGCTTTACTAGCGTTAACTAAAGTCTCTTATTAAATCGTAACGAATACCGAGTATATGTCGACATATGTATATGTATACATATGTCGCAGAACGGATAACCGCTGGAGTAAGCGTGTTCTGGAATGGAGACCGCGTCTTGGAAAACGTAGCGTGGGACGTCCTCTGGCCAGATGACAGGACGACTTGCACAAGAGGAAGCAGCGACTGGATGCGTAACAGCAGACCGGGCTCTGTGGCGTATCGCGGGAGAGGCCTATGTCCAGCAGTGGACTGCAACGAGGTGATGATGATGATGATGATGATGATGAATACCGAAGTTATATCATAAATACACACGCCAGTGAGTGGTGGCCTGTTGGTAAATGGACCAGACGCGGCTGCCAATATGTCTACGGTGGTCGAGGGTTCAAATTCCACACCTCTGGCTTTTCGGAGTCATGTGTGTATTAATAGTCAATCACCACGCGCTAATTTTAGTTCCATTGTGTCTGTATTGAGTAGTTTCCGAAACCACTGAAGCGATTTAAAAAAATCTTTCGCTGTTGGGAAGCTACACTATCCCCGAGTGACATAGGCTATATTATATTTTCAAAAATAAAAGGGATCCTTACTAAAAGTCCAATAATGTAACCCAAGGTGTAAAAAAATACCTAAAATATTCTTTACATCGCGTGCGCTGCGAAAACTATAATATGTTGTTTATGTGGACTGGACTCAAAAACTATCTGCACCCGGGCGAAGCCGGGCCGAGCCGCTAGTCGTTATTATATGCTCTACAAAACTAGGAAAATACTGCATTTCCGAGAATACGAAAATTAACAACCGCATTGAGTTCATGTATTTTTACCGTTCGAGTATTTCCTTAATGCAATATCATTTTTATAATAGTTAAATTCACGTGCGGAATAATTTTAAATATAACCTCGAAATATTTATATTTTAAAATTTAAATTGGTCAAAATTCAACTTTATTGTAGTAACAATAAGGTTGTTTTGAACGCATGAAGTGTGGAAATGAACCAAAACAACGTACATACATAATTATATTGTTGAAATTGACGAAAACAACATATTTGCATATTTTTATTGTAAAATGAGAATGCCCATTTTACTATGAAACTTGGTATCGCTGCGAAGATTTTTGTCCCTCGATGAAACCTACTTTTTTGTGTAGGGAAAAATATATAGTTTCAATTAAAATACACAGAATTGCGACTCAGGCCCGGAGTTCTTGAAGAAATCAACTTGAATTCCAGTCACTCTGATAGCTCCATTTGTAGTAATGGCTGACGTATCGTAAAAAATGATGATAATTACTTTATTTTATAAAAATCTGTCGTCCGGGATATAACAGGAAAACGTTTAAGGACAAACCCTAAAAAATGTTATAATTTTTAAGCAGTATCGGTATCGGGGTCAACGATATTTGTTACCGATACCATGAATGGGCATTCTCCTTTTCGTATACTTCCACATAGTCCTACACCAAATTTTTTTGGGTTTAACGTAACTAAACTTTATTTATTAAAGTGCCTGTTGGTAACGGATCAGATGCGACTGCCAACTGCACAGTGGTCACGGGTTCAAATACCAGGGCACACCTCTGACTTTACAGAGTGTAATGTGTATTGATAGTCAATCACCACGCACTATAACGGTGAAGGAAAACATCGTGACGAAACCTGCATACCGTAGCGATTTTTAAAATGTTCTACGGTATGTAAAGCCCGCTAACCCACACCAGGCCAGCGTGGCCGTCTATATGGCGTAACACCTCTCAATCGTACTCTCGATTGTAGAGGAGGCCCGTGCCCTGCAGTAGGACGTATATAGGCTGATACAGATACAGATTCAACTTTATACCTCCTCTACAATCGAGAGTACGATTGAGAGGGGCTAGTACAGTCCACCACGCTGGCCTAGTGCGGGTTGTTGGGCCACATACCACAGACATTTCAAAAATTCTATAATATGCAGGTGTCCTCGCGGTGTTTTCCTTCACCGTTAAATTGCGTGGTGATTGACTATCAACACACATGATTTCAGTCAGGTACAATCTAGGATTCGAACCGGACACAATATCGGCAGCCGCATGCACTGTCCAGTCCATTACCAACAAGCCAACACGCACTTACATACATACATACATACATACATAAACTCACGCCTTTATCCCCGAAGGGGTAGGCAGAGGCGCCACCAGGACACCCACATTTCGCCTTGTATGTTCCGTGCCATAATGTGATAGGGAGCGAGCCTATCGCCACATCGGGCACAAATTCCTGACTCCGGGCTGATATTTAATTGAAAAATCCAATACCACTTTGACCGACCCGGGACTCGAACCCGAGACCTCAGCTTTGTAGCCGTACCGTAATACAACTACGCCACCGAGGCAGTCACTACGGCACCGAGGCAGTCACACTTACATTTACGCAATATTTATAAGCGAGAGATAAACGAGATTCAAACCCTGACCCTGGTATGGGGCACGGTCACCGTCAGCTATGGTTGTATGATAAACATCAAACCGTTTAGGTAAAGAGCTGACATCGCGAACAAAATCCGTGCGGCGTTTGTACCGAACGCAACACGAGCGAGACGGAACATAGTACGGTGTAGGAGTGACAGAGACAGATATAGCTGTACATGTATGAAACTTTAATATGCGTTTTATTAGGTACATGGTATTAGTGGTTACAAACATAACGCAATTAAAAATTTCGCCAAAAAAAGCGACAAATTTTGAATATCATCGTGTTTGGGTGCTAAATTCCTGGTTTTTGCGAAAAAAGGAATTTAAACCCTTACGTACCATTGCGACTTTAAAACTAAAAAAAAGTACATTATTTTTTTGAAAACTATGTATTTATCACCCAAATACGACGATTAGTAAAAAATTACGAAAAAAATAATTGACGAATTTTTATGTGAAATTTAAAAATTAAGAAAATTAGTTGCAATGTGACACTAATGCTACCTGGCTTCGTTTTCGATCGCAATCTTGATATACCCGGTATAAATATTTACAACAATGTATAAGTTATTAGAAGGTTTACGGATGTTCTTGACCCCGCACAAAGGGCATGCGCTGCCGTAAGGCCGGATAATTGTTTCTCAGTTGTTATCGCACCCGCGTGAGAGGTTCAAGGTTCGAAACCATATTGCGCGCGTACTTTTATTGTATCAAGTTGTATTTGTATTAGTAGGTAATATGATACATTATTTAATAAGAAAAGTAATGTATAATGCTACTTTTAATTTTACTGATGGTCTCATATGTAAGAGGCCTGGATACCACCGCAATGTATATTTCTCTAACAAACAGCAGTGTAAATGCACTATTGTGTTCCGGTTTTAAGGACATTGTAGCCAGAGTAACTACTGGACATATTGAGACTTAACATTTTATATCTCAGGATGGCGAGTGCGGTGGAATACCAAGCATTGCTTGGTATTTCATGGTGTTGTTTGGTTTTGCTACTGTCCATGAGCGGTCGTATCGCTACCCATCAGGCGAATGGCTTGCACGTCTAGCCAGTTGCCATTCAAGGCAATAAAAAACATCGAAATTGGATGAGACTCGCAAACGTCGACAATATTAACATATGAGAGAGCTTTGTATATAACATTGGGTCCTCTAAAGCTGTACATGATAAATAGAACTGCACTATACTTTTTATTAACAAAAAAATCCTTCTTTTTCAGAACAACCACCCCCCACGCTGGCTACCGACCCAGACCCCAACAAAAATGACCCCCCCAAAGACGACGATTTCGATGTCAACGAGTATTTCGCCCGTCTCCAAGGCACGCGGTACGTCAGCGCCCCAATCACGCACACGCCCGACCCGAACTCGAACCTGGGACCGCCAGAAGACCTAGAAGAAGTTAACTTAAACCCAGAAGTGGAGCAGCAGAGCCTCACTGCTGATATAGCGCAGAATTTTTCTCAACTTCCCAATGTACTGCCTCATGTAGCCAGTGCTGTCTTCAGTTCGTTCTCAAATATGCTCAGTTTGAAGAGCAAGGAAAGGCCTGAGGAGCCAAGGGTCGAGGCGCCCTGGGTGGCCCAGGAGGTGAACGTCGGACCGCCTCCTAAGGAACCTCCTGTTGGTGGTGAGTATCGTATTTTAAATCATCAAATCAAATCAAAATATTCTCAATTCAAGTAGTCTTTTACAAGATCTTTTGAATCGTTAATTTCTGCTACCACCGCTTCGGAACGTGTTGTAGCTGTGAAGAAGAAACGGCGCAAGAAACTCTCTCAGCAACACGAACTGTCTTCTTTTTTTTTGCTTTTCGTTTTTTAAAGGCCAGTTTAAATAATTTTATTTTATTAATTGTTCTAATTTAATACAAATTTAGCAATTGGGTATTTTACTATAAGAAAGAAAAAATCTAAAAACTATAAATGTATATAGTAGAGCATTAAGCAATAAGTATATGTTAATTTCAGTTTTTATTTCCAAGGAATAAATTTTATAATTCGTTTTGAAAATTTCAATTTTTTTATCTGTCCTAAAAATATGTGAAACGACTGCCGCCATGATGGATAACGATTCTACGTCATTCCGTAAGTAGAATACCCCCTCCGGTGTCCATGAGCTCATACAAACACAGGTTGTTTACTGGTTGAGTGACGTATCATTTTAAAGGAACATGGCGCCTAGCGTTTTCACATATTTGCGCGCATAAATTTAAAATTTAAATTTTAAATGGTTTTTTATTGGACTTGCCGAGCGAATAAAAATTTGATATTTTTTTGAATAGTTTGTCTTAATCTTAGGAACAACTTAAAAGACTTTTTGAAAATGGGTAGAATACCCAATTTATTCTCAAGCAGTTTTGTCTTCCATATAGTCAGAGATATGCTAATATTTATATACTACGAGTATCATATTTAATTAATGATTGTAGGTCTTTTGGTCTTGGATTTGTTCTATCTATATCAGCCCATATACGTCCCACTGCAGGGCACGAACCTTCTCTACAATCGAGAGTACGATTGAGAGGGGTTAGATATAGTTCATACCAGAGAAATTATTTTAAATCGCAATGGTATGCAGGTTTCCTCACGATGTTTTCTTTCACCGTTATAATGCATGATGATTGACTATCAATACACACATGACTCCGAAAAGTCAGAGGTGTGTCTGGGATTTGAACCCGCGACCGCCTTGAACATGTTGGCAGTCGCTAGTCCATTTACCAACAAGCCACCAAGCACTTTTATTGTTTTTGTTGTTCAGGTCGGGAAAAAATATTTGTAATTTTTGATTGCGTAGGTAAACACACCCAACAGTCAAGTACATAGTCCTGACCCCACACTAAGATCGAGTCTTGTGTCTTATCAGAACCTAAGAGAGACTTTTCGCTCTCACAAACACCCAGACCCCAAACAAATCTATGATTTTGTGCCTGATATGGCGGTAGGCTCCCTATCACATAGGACGGAACACACAAGGCGAATGGGAGTCCTGGTAGCACCTCTGCCTACGCCTTCTGGAAAAGGCGTGAGTTTAGTTATAGATGTAAAAGTTAGTACTTAGAGTTAGAATGTTATCGAACTAGTTGTAATCTTGTAACTCAGTTGGCTGTAATTGGCTGCCACAGTTTTCTCTACTAATTATTTCCTGCGATATTTATTCTATTAACGTATAATATTAGAAAGCTGCACCGACGTGAGTGGTTGCAGCTTTTAATGGGATTGAAAATTGATCAATTTATCTGATTATTTATACTAGCAGCTTGGCCCAGCTTCGCCCGGGGGCAGATAGATTTTGAGTCCAGTCCACATCAACAACATATTATAGTTTTCGCAGCGCACGCATGTAAAACATATTTTAGGTATTTTTTTTACACCTTGGGTAACATTATTGGAGTTTTAGTAAGGGTCCCTAATTTTTTGAAAATATAATATAGCCTATGTCATCAGGGGATAGTGTAGCTTCCCAACAGTGAAAGAATTTTTCAAATCTGTTCAGTAGTTTCGGAGCTTATTCAAAGCAAACAAACAATCAAACCTTTCCTCTTTATAATATAAGTATAGATTGTAGGGTTTGGTTCTGTATTTTGTAACTAGATCGATTGGGAATACATAATATGACTAAAGGCTTACAGACTTAGTCAATGACAGTTTTAAAACCTATTTTAGTTGCCGAATTTGAAATTGGGATATAGTTATTACATTTTAACATCGCGCTATGTCTTTAAATAAGCTACATCTGTTACTTTTTTGAGGAATAAACTGTTTAAATTTTTGAAATATCCATATAATTTTTCTTTTGTTCCAGGTGGAGGAAATTTCCGAATAACATCTAAAAAGAAATACGCGCAAATACCAGGCTTAAGCTGCGGCAACGCTGCGCCAATACCTTTCGACCCCGCTGTACCATCATGCTCCAACGCCCCGCCAAACCACGCTCAAATCGATAACCAAAATGACCACAATCAAAATAATCCAGATAATCAAAATAATCAAAATAACATACCACAACATAATAATGAACCACAAGCTAGAGTCCCTACACCACAAGGCGCGCGAGCTAACGATATAGTTATCAATAGAAATTCAACTATAGGTAATGTTGCGAATCCAGAAGATTATCGTTACATATTCGAGCAAGGTGTGCCTTTTCCGAACGTACACAACTATCCCTTTCAAGTTAATCCGAAGATAATTGAAGATAAATCTAAAGAGTACGTACCAGATTTGTTCGCTGTTAGGGATGAGTATAAACCAGCGCAGATGCTACAATCGAATTTTTATACGCAATGTGGACCTTATGATATGTACCCTAGGGAAGGTTATGTATTGCCAAACGATCCAGAACCGTTTTTACCACCTAGAGAACCAAGTCCGCCAGTCATTCCACCTCCACCAATGTTTTCTAATAGGAGAGATAGACAGCCTGCAGCAAGGGGTGTGTTACCACCCTCAGTAGCTCGGCGTATATCAGCCAATCAACCTGTGATGAGACCTCAAGCTGTCCCAAATGTAGTGGAAAATATATTCGTACCTAATTTCGATGACACAAATTCCAACGCACAAGCGGAGACGTTAGCTTCAAATTTACCACCAACTGATACAGCTCAAACTTCGGAGTCTAATACACCATTTTCGATGTTGGTTCCAACGTATTCTGAATTAGATCTAACTTCAACTTCAAGTTCATCTCAAGCGAAACCTCCAGAATATCGTACGTCAGCAAATTTGGTGCCAACGTCGGATTCCAATGCATACCAATCTCTAGATGTAACCAAACCGCCTACACAAGCAGAATCATCAAACTTTATACCAATGTTCGCGTCGTCATCTTATTCAATTAACCCACCACCACTGGTCCCACAAGTTTCGTCAGGAACTTCACTTTCGGCAGCTACAAATGTTGGATTATCATCTACGGTTACTTCTACAGAATCTATACAATCAGCTGAGCCAGCAATACCAATGTACTCCACAAAAACAGCGCGAGAAACAGTCCCTTCAATGTTTGATCCAACAGGAAACCAACCAACTGCACCGACATCAGATTTTATGCCAACATTCTTCTATCCTGTTCAAGGTGATTATGATAAGCAGACGGTTAAAAACACAGAGCGCAATTTACCTATAGAACCACCCAAACCTTTACAAGAACCACCAAAAGCAACAGGAGCGTCTAACTATAGAATGACTAAAAAGCGACCCCAATATTACTCAGGACCTATAGAAGGAGTAGGTGATATAAGTAATAATGTTAAACCTGTAATGCCTCCAGTAGACACAGGATTTCAAGGCACAATATTTGCCTCGGAACAATCGAATACTCTACCAACATTCCCAATAGTTGAGCCAACAGTTGAGGCTACAGCTGATACACCATTTGATATTAGTAAGCCGAAGTATACCGAAGCTGATTATAATACCACCTTCGATCTCAGCAGACCCACCACAGAAATGTATGAAAATGTACCCCAAAAACAAGAATCAAAAACGTTTGGCCTAATCGGATCGCTCAAATCGAAGCTCAGTGCGATTGACATCAATAAGATTCAGAATACTGTGACTACATTTTTTGATCCAACGTACAATGAGCCTAAAGTAGAAGAGAACCCTGCACAGGAAATTAAGCCTTTTGAGCAACAGAGTAATCAATATACAAGTCAAAGCAATTTTGAGATATTCGTGCCGACTGTAGAACAAACTGGAAGCTTTGGCCAATACGATTATAACAATCAAACTGCAAGTTATTTCGGACAGAATAGCCAATATTATCAACCACATTCATACTATAGTGAACCGCAAACCAATACGATATCAAACGTCTATAATCCTAATTATTATTCCACTACAGTTCAATCTGGGATTGAAGCTATCCAACCACCGGAAACTGATACACAATCGATTTCTGCTACAACAAAATTATTGGAAGAAAAAGATATTATCTTAGATGCAGAGGCTATTAAAAAAATTCACTTTGAAAGTATAATAGATGATTCGATGAAAATTCGCAAAGATTCTCCAGAATTTACGTCAAACGTTCCAGCAGAAATAATGGAATCATATCAAAATATAACGAGTTTATCGGATTTGGCTGCTAAAAACTTTTTTGATAGCGCGTTTGTGGCTGATAGTTCGCAAAAAAAAGATACTAATGCAAAGATTGACCTACAATACGCTACTGGGGATAAAGCTGAAATTAATAAACCGTTTTCTGATTTTACATTTAAAGATACAACAAATGATGGAGGAGAAGACAGGGTTTTCGATGAAGTACTCAACTCAATAATAGGCGATGATTCTGCCTTTGAAAATAAAGCAACAGTAAAACCAATAGACCCGTTTAAGCCAAAACCAGAAGATATTAGACCAATATTTACCGAACCAGTTGAGCGTAACCCAATACCATTCTCAAATATCCCACCACAACCAAGTTTATCCGAAATATTGAGCAGTCTGGGTGAAAAAGTAACTCCAGATATTCAAATACGTGAGACTAATCTTCTAGAATCTTTGATCACTGATGCGATACCCATTGTAGCTGTCTCATCTGTCCCACTATTCGGCCTTTCGACAATCATAGCAGATAAAGCAAAAGACCCAAAAAATGACACAAAAACATCTATTTTCGAAGCACCTAAAGATAACTTCGCCGAAAGGAGAGTAAGCATAACGTTTTACGAAAACATTCCGAAAAAAAGTGAAAAGGAAAATCTAAATAAAGATTTGTTAGAAGCGAATAGAGATATAAATAAAAATATTGCAGATTTGGCGACGGACATACAAAATGTGTCTTTGTTTGATGCGCCAAAAGATGGTATTAAGAGCTTTTTTGATGATACTACAACAGCAAAAGAACAAGAGGAAGCTGTTACTGAACTAAGCATATGTGAAACTTGTCGTGAAGTTACCAAACACGAAGAAAAAGACTCCGAAGACTTGACTACACAACTTATAGAGAACATAACATCTCCTATACAGTTATCTAACCCTGTGGAAGTCCCTCTAACTGAATCAGATATTGTGGAAATCAGAAATGATTTTGACACGTCTCAATGCGCTGAAATAACTCATATTACCGAAGAAACTATAGATACTATTAATGTACAATCAGTGACAGAATTATTGGAAGATGATATGAAAGATGTAAACCCTAGAAACTACGGATGGTGTGATACAGAAACCTATCCTGAGAAAGCGTTATCTGATCATGACTACACATTCAAACTTGATCCAAATTCCATCGGATTTTTTGGAAATAATTCTCTTTTCTTCGACAATGTCCCAAATAATGCAAGTGATGAGATAAAAGCCGAGTTTAAGAATTCGCATGAAGATATGCTGTCGAAGCAAGTCTCTATACCGTCTGCACCTCCGGCAGAAGATGATACTAAGTCAGATGAAACTGGTGGCTTGGACGTCCACTCAATCGAACAGGACGCTAAAAAAGATTTTCCAATTTACGAAGAATTTGTGATCGAACCATCTGAGACTGACGACGACAAAATTGAATACAAAGAACGGGAGAAATCAGAAGATCCCATTTCTGAAATAGATTCGTTTACAAACCGCGTTGAGAGATTCAAGAAAATGGAAGAGATTAATGTTGAAACTGACCAAACGCACGATGTTTTCGATAAAAAGTGCATGTTTGAGCTGAAACCTAAGAACAGTCCTGCTATCTCAATAGCTTCTTACTTCGATACGGGCAACTATGCTGCTGAGACACATTACAGGAATTCTCTTAGCTCTCCGTCAAGCAGTTTTCAATTTGGATCTCCCAACATTCCTATGAGGATACCACCAGGCTTTGAAGAAGAATATCGTAGAAGAATGAGTGGGATATCCCTTCAAGACAACGCAGAACTAGACCGTATTATACAAAGGGATATACATTACGTTCCAGAAACGTCTACACAGACACCTCATTCCGTAACAACAACTTACGTTAGCAGCTCTTCAGAACCCACAGAAGTTGGCTTCGATATAAAATCTAACTTAGTCAGTCTAGTAGAAGATTCTAACAGCCCAATACCTATTTCACCCGAAATCAAACCTGAAACAGATAATACTCCTGATAAAAGTTCGAACGAACCGGTTAAACCATTACCAGATCCAATAAACTTCTTCTCCAGCGAACCTAGTGAAACCGAGGCTCCGGAAAGCTTTAACAGACTAGCGAGTTATTTCTCATCGCCCAAAGAAAACAAGTCATTCTTTGATTCCAATCAGAAATCTGAAATTGATAACACAAAAACACACAAGTCTTTTTTTGAGTTAAGCCAGGGACAAAACCATTATATAGATAGAAACGTACCCGATGACAGACTAGCAGCCTTGGACGTAATGCGCGATCTAACTTCAGTTCAAAATATAGTCGTAACACGAGATCAAATAGTTAGAACGGTAAACTATTTCACTGTAGAATACGATAAAATTGCGGAGGAAAAAAGTAACCAATTCAAAGAGAAAAACCTTAACCAAACCGATGATGTTAATTCCTTGATTGACTGCGAATTTTGTTTTAAAAACGCTTTAGTTAATATTGTTGATGTTAAATATAAAGTTAGGCAATTGGTGAATGATAATACTGAGGGGAAAAGGGACAGTGAAGCTATGGATTCAAGCAAGGAACCGAGAAGATCTGTCAGCTTGGATTTAAATGACTTTGGACTTCAAGATGAAACTAAAGATGGTGTCACTGTCACTCATGAGGTATATCTTTTACAGATTTTAAGTAATTTAAAAGTTTTTAATTATCTATTATTAAGTAAAGTATGCGTTGATGAGAGAGAAAATTAGATTAGATTAAGGATTCATTTATACAATCTGTCGATAATACAGCAAAAAAAATACAATATAGTCACAATTTTAGTTTTTTAATAAACTTTCTATCTATCTATCTATATCAGCCCATATACGTCCCACTGCAGGGCACGGGCCTACTCTACAATCGAGAGAATCGATTAAGAGTGGTTAGGCCATATAGTCCACCACGCTGGCCTAGTGCGGGTTGGCGGACTTACCAACATACCGTAGAAATTATTTTTTAAAATCGCTACGGTATGCAGGTTTCCTCACGATGTTTTCCTTCACCGTTAATAACCGTTAATAAACTTTAGGCTAAAGAAATTAGGTTTATTCTACATTACCGATATGCTGTGATAATCATATACTATGTATATCAAAATCGTACACGTGGTAATCATAACGCCATCAAAAACAAAAGTTGTAAAAAAATCCAAGTCTCGCAATTCAGTTCTTGTACCGTAAAAAGTTGTTAGATGTAATACCAAGTTGATAAATTTATTCAATCCTTACTTATGGGACCTTCTGTCTTAAGTTGTTACGTAATTAGCTAACCTAACATTTTATAGTGACCATATCAATATTAAAATATTTTATGTAAATAAAATAGATTGACTTGGCCATCGCATGAAAACACAATGTATCTCACAAGTAATACATATTATATTAAATAATATTGTTTAGTGTAATGTTTTTCTATATATTTTTATGAGTTACATGTTCAGTATTATAAAACGAATGGTATCAGACGGTAGTCTCATACCATTCGATACAATCATGCCGGCCCGCTGAGATGCCTCTTCACGCTACGGCGGAAGGACCCAGGATTATAGGAAGGAGGGAACACGTGTGATGGCAAACCGTTCCACAGCTTGACTGTGCGGCAGAAAAATGAACTTGAGAACCGTTTGAGATGAATACATATTTTGTATTTAAATTATAATCATCCACGTATTTCATCCACGACAGCCTCCGTGGCGCAGTTGGTTAGACGCCGCCTGTGAAACGAGAGGCCGCGGGTTCGATCCCCGCACCGAAACAAATTTTTGTGAGAACCACAAGTATTTGTTTCGGGTCTGGGTGTTTGTGAGACCGAAAAGTCTCTCGTAGTTCCTGATACCCACGACACAAGACTCGATCTTAGTGTGGGGTCAGGACTATGTATGTGACTGTTGGGTGTATTTTTTTATTTTTTTTTTATTTTTATTAAAACTCAAAACTTAGAAAAGTATTTTATCGTGTATCACAAAATACGATAGATTTTTGACAATACGCTCGCAATAAATATATTCGTACCATTCAAACATTTGTTATGGTTCGGACATACTCGTATTATTTCGTCACAGCTCGCTTCCTACTGACATTCATATTCAGACAAATATTAAACCAAAACTGAAAACAAAATCAAGACGTGACGGATTTGAAGGTTGTTCATTACAATGGTCTTCTCAGACTTTCTTGATACGCAACCAAATATAAATAACGCCTTTTTCCAAAACGGGTAGGCAGAGGACTATTAGGCTACTAGGCACCCACGTTTCGGTCTATACCGTATATCAAGACTGCGACCGAAAACGAAGCCAGGTGGTAGTATTAGTGACTTTAGACACAATGCATCTAAAAATTTCGGGAAAAATCGTAAATTCTTTTCTATATATTTTTTTTCGTTTCGTCGTATTTTGGTGATAAATACATAGTTTGTCTAAAATAATAATGTATATATTTTTATTTTTAAAGACGCAGAGGTACGTAAGGGTTTAAATTACTATTTTTACCACACGTGATATTAAAAAATTCACAATTTTTTTTGCGAAATTGGCGAAATTTTTAGGTGCATTGTTTCTGGTCACTAATACTACCACCTGGCTTCGCAGGTCGCAGTCTTGACATACCCTGTATAGGTATAGATGTATAACTAAATGAATCATTTCAGAACCGCTCCTCATCAGAGTACGCCCCGGTGAAGTTCCACTGGTTCTACAGCGTGGATGTGGACGACAAGTCCATATGGAGGGGCTTCTCCATCACTGACTCCAGAGCTTTGGAAGACGCCTTCAACAGTCGTGAGAACAATTTTTCTTATATTTATTTATTTAAACTTTGATTGTACAGTAATATACTTTAGTATTATTTTCTTCAAGTAAATCATTTGGTTATTTGTAGTATATACAACATTATTTTTTGTATACCATAAAGCCGAAACACCCAAATTAGATTTTGTTATAAAATATCAGATAAAATAGAAAAATAATAATAATATTGAAAACTCACGCCGTGACAGGTTACGATAATTATCTCATTTCTTCAATAATGCATGGGAACGTGCGCGCGCCGCGCATACACACTGCCGCGGCGCGCCGTTGGTTTCGCGCCAACCACAGAATTCTGTGCGCCAACACGCACTACACTGGTACTATTTACACTGTTTCGTTTATAAACAACATTTTAACAGCACGGCTGCGTTTCCACCAAATATGATGCTTTGCGAAGGATGTGTGTGTTAAGAACAAATCGAAACTCAGCTTAATATTTACCACTTCACTGCTATTACAATAACAACTAAACATACCTAAGTAATGGTTCACCCCTTTCCCTAATACACAGCCGAGCCCGCTTACGCATATTCCGGTCTAATTTTGATAGCACATAAGTGTTCTGTTTTATTGTATTAAAAGCAATTTCAATTTTGTTTTTTAGTTCATTTTTACTTTGCGGCTTCATAATATCTCACTGCCGCAGAAACATTATCACCACAAATCGCGAGACTACGCACTATTTCTGTATACTCAACGTTGCTGTAACGAAAAGCCATCGCGAAATCGGTAGGTGCGCGGAGTAGTCTATGCAAAATCACGAAAGATGCGTACGCGCCGAAAGTTCCGGAGTTACTAATTATTAGATCAAACGCACCGCACGCGCCGCCGTAGGAAGCGAGCGGGCAAGTGCGGGGCGCGGGGGAGGAATGGTGTCCTTGCATTTTGCATCGGCCGGCTGTGTAAGTACTTTAATAGGTTGAACGACCGACACGCGTTGGATTTTTATTAATCAACAAGGTAACCAGCTTGACGGAATTTTAATATGTTTTTGGGATAAAATATAACGTATGTTAAAATTTAGTGCAATGGATTGTGTTACTGATTCTCAACAAACTACTTTCGGCTTTGTAGTATACTAATAATAACTTTGTATATGTATGTTTATATTTATTTGTATATGTATATTTATATAATGTATACATGTATTTATGATTAACTGTTTGTATGAATAGTATTTTTGTGTATTTATATATGTTCAATAACTATTATTAGCTTTAATTCTTTATTTTTTTACACTGTTCTCTCTCTCTCTTGCTTTTAAATCCATCCCATGGTTGTCTGTAAGACATTGCTGTAGAGCGATAAGACCGCCTTTTGTACTTTTTTTATTATTGTTTCTGTATTGTGTATTCTTGTTCTTAATTGCAATAAAGATTTTAATAAATAAATATACACAGAAAAAATAATAAAAAAGTACAAATGGCGGTCTTATCGCTCTACGTAATGTCTTACAAATTTCGAATTCGAATCCGAGACGCCAGCTTTGTAAACGCACCGTACAACTACGCCACCGAGGCAGTCAAGCGTTCATACAGTGCAGTTATTTCCTTCCAGCGGATCTGAACGAGAACACGGTGGTGGCCACAGACGGTGGTAGATATGACGTCAACGTGGTGAAACGAACCAGGACAGCGGTCTATTGGACCGAGAAACCCACCAATGTTAGCAGGTTAGTGGTCAAATGCTGGTGATTATAATAATAATAATAATTTATTTATCCGCCAAAAATGTTTCACATACACTTACAAATAACATACATTGGTAAAATGCAAAAACTTATAATAGTGTTATTGAACACTGGTACCCAAAGTAAGATTGAACTTGTGTTATGGGTACCAGAATGCTCACTTAGGTTACATTATAATATTATAACGCATTAGAAGTTAGTTATTTGTTCTTAAACTTAGCAGGAGCGAGGACTTGAATGTGGTTGTGTGTGTGTGTGTGTGTATTATCTTAGAAGCCCTGCCCAGCTTGCCCAGAGTGCTGATATTTTTGACGGTGAAACAGTTTGTACATTTATCATTAATGCTTCGCTCCGTTTGGTCATAGCGTGATGTTATATACCTTATAGCCTTCCTCGATAAATGAACTATCCATCACCAAAAGAAAGGAGAATGCCCATTCATGGTATCGGTAATATCGTTGACCCCGGTACCGATACTGTTTAAAATAAATTATAGTATTTTTTATGGTTTGTCCTTAACGTTTTCCTGTTTTATCCCGGGTGACAGTTTTTTATAAAATAAAGTAATTATCATCACATTTCACGATACGTCAGCCATTACTACAAACGGGGCTACCAGAGTGACTGGACTTCAAGTTCATTTCTCCAAGAACTCCGGGTCTGGGTCGCAATTATGTTCATTTTTATTGAAAATATATTTTTTTCCCTACACAAAAAAGTAGGTTTCATCGAGGGACAAAACCTTCGCACCGATACCAAGTTTCATAGTAAAATGGGCATTCTCCTTTTCAATTAAAACAGTAGTTCCTAAGATGACCGCGTTTAAACGAACAAAAAAATCTGGGTATGAATAATTACTAACCATAGTTAACGAAGTCTCTCGTAGTTTCTGATACGACACAAGACTGGATCTTAGTGTGGGTCCAGGACTATGTATGTGACTGTTGGGTGTATTTGTTATTTCTTTTACAGATGTAGCTGGTTCTACAAAGGTCCCACTGATGCTAGATACGTGCCCTATTCGGAAGCAGTTGCTGAGAAGCTGGAGGTATGATAAAGAATATTAATTTTCAAGTAGATAGAATATTTGGTTGAGGCATAATACATGTAAGGTGTATTGATAGTCAATCACCACGCACTTGACAGTGAAGGAAAACATCGTGAGGAAACCTGCATACCGTAGCGATTTTAAAGAATTTCTACGGTATGTAAGTACACCAACCCGCACTAGGCCAGCGTGGTGGACTATATGGGCTAACCACCCTCAATTGATTCTATCGATTGTAGAGTAGGCCTGTGCCCAGCAGTGGGACGTATATGGGCTGATACAATACAATAGAAGGCATAATACACTACTTTGTATAAAAAATGGAGCTAATGGGATCATATAATCTTCAAGCAAAGATACAATTTTCATTGACATATTCATTTGACAGTCTCCATGGTTAGTTAGATGTCGGTTGTGAACAAGAAGCCCGTTAGAATCCTAACACACGGACTCATATTTCTATGATCTACTGCTGTAAATCCTAATGACTTCCAAAGCTTGTCATTAGCATATCTCTTCCGGTGTCCAAATAGCTTATATGAGGCTCGCTATAAAAATTTTATGACGTTCTCCATTGTTCTCCAATTGTTCTACATTGTGTCGCATCTGTTAAAAGTCTATGGTCTACTCATGGACACCTGAAGGGACATCTTTTTTTAAATAGGCCTGATAAAAATCTACATTACTAAAACAGACGCATTGAACAAAATGTCTGAACAAAAAGAACGGTACATGATTTTTATTGGGTGAATGGCGAGACTAGCAGAGCAATCGGCTGATGGTAAGCGAAACGACCGCTCATGGACAGTAGCAAAACCAAACAACACCATGAATTACAAGACAATGCTTGGCATTCCACTGCGCTCGCCATCCTGAGACGTAAGTCTCATATGTCTAGCAGTTACTCTGGCTACAATGTCCTTCAAACCGGAACACAACAATTTACATTTACTGTGAAACAGACATTGTGGTACCTACCCAGGCGGCCTCTCACATATACATACATACATAAACTCACGCCTTTATCCCCGAAGGGGTAGGCAGAGGCGCCACCAGGACACCCACATTTCGCCTTGTATGTTCCGTCCCATGATGTGATAGGGGGCGAGCCTATCGTCATATCGGGCACAAATTCCTGACTCCGGGCTGATAATGAATAGAAAATTCCAATACCACTTTGCCCGACCCGGGACTCGAACCCAAGACCTCAGCTTTGTAGCCGTACCCGGTACCGTACTACAACTACGCCACCGAGGCAGTCATCCACATATATACCAGTTTAAAAATAATACATTTGTCTCCAGGAGGAGTATCACCATGGAATAACGACCGGGGAGTGGCACAGGAGGTTGTTACTGCCCAACAGTGAGCTGGTTGTGATGCACGGGCCCAGTGTGATGGTCCACTTCCTGCACGGAGGCTCGGCTGACGCGTTCAGTTCCCCTCCAGTGAGTATAACACAATTATACCGGGTATATCAAGACTGCGACCGAAAACGAAGCCGGGTGGCAGTTTCAGCGGTTACAGACAGAATGCAACTACAAATTTCGCAAAAGAAAATCGACGGATTTTTTGTTGCATTTTTTTAAATATCATGTTTAGGTGGTAAGTACCTAGTTATTGCGAAAATAGTAGTTTTAAACCCTTGCCTACCATTGGGTCTTTAAATATTAAAAGATGTACTTTATTATTTTAGGAAAACTATGTATTTATCACCCAAATACGACGAAAAATGTGGTGTTTGTCTGTAAATAATTGTTGCTCTTATGAATGATTATTAAGTCACCATACGATATTGATGTAAGAATTAGAGTAAGCAATTGTTGGTAAACCTGTTAAATAAAATAAAAGAAATAAAATAATAAAAAATTAAAAAAAAAATGATTTTTTTTGCGAAATTTTTAGTTGCATTGTGTCTGAAGTCACGAATACGACCACCTGGTTTCGTCGCGGTCTTGATATACCCTATATCAATAAGTGCATGGTGGCCTGTTGGTAACTGACCAGACGCGGCTGCCTACATGTTCAGGGTCGCAGGCACAAATACCAGGCCACACCTCTGACTTTTTGGAGTCATGTGTGTATTGATATTCAATCACCACGCACTATAACGGCGAAGAAAACATCGTGAGGAAACCTGCATACCAAAGCGATTTGTAATAATTTCTATGATATGTAAAGTCGGCCCGCACTAGACCAGCGTGGTGGACTGTACTAACCCCTCTCAATCGTACTCTCGATTGTAGAGGGGGCCCGTGCCCTGCAGTGGAACGTATATGGGCTGATACAGTACATTACATTTACCAAGTTCTGAAGCAATACATGGATCGTGATCAATTTATCTTATGTATAAAGAGAAAAATCAATCAATCAATTTATCTTATGTATGAAGTGCGTGGTGGCCTGTTGGTAACGGACCAGACGCGGTTGCCTACATGTTCACGGTGGTCGCGGGTTCAAATCCCAGGGCACACCTCTGACTTTTCGGAGTTATGTGTGTATTGATAGTCAATCACCACGCACTTTAACGGTGAAGGAAAACATCGTGAGGAAACCTGCATACCGTAGCGTTTTTAAATAATTTCTACGGTATGTAAGTCCGCCAACCCGCACTAGGCCAGCGTGGTGGACTATATGGCCTAACCACTCTCAATCGATTGTCTCGATTGTAGAGTAGGCCTGTGCCCTGCAGTGGGACGTATGTGGGCTGATGAAGATGAATATAAAGAGAAAAAATATAATAAGAAAAGTATTTTCCAAGTCCCAAACATAAAACTTCACAACCAGTTCTATGTTCCTTAATCCTTATCCTATCCCATCCCATCCCAGTTGTTCACCTTCGGCAAGCGCGTATACCGCAACCCGCCGAAGATCCGTGTGGCCCGGGACCAGCCAGTGAAAATGGACCATCTGATACTCCTGGTCCATGGCGCGGGAGAGTACAGTAGCCAGAAGGAGAAGATTGTTAGTGCAGTCATTCGTTCATTCTATAGTTCGTTCCGTCAATCAAATCGTTATTTTTTCTTAGTTGAATTGAAATTAAGTCATTTTAGTGATCATTAGTGCAGTCATTCGTTCATTCATTCAGCTCGATCAGTCAATCAAATCATTCATTCTTTTTAATTAGTTAATTTGGTTTAAAATAAGTAATTTTAGTATAGTAATTATTTTTATCATTTACTAGCGGCTCCCCCCGGCTTCGCCCGGTTGCAGATTTTGAGTCCATTCCACATCAACAACATAATATAGTTTTCGCAGCGTGATGTAAAGAATATTTTAGGCATTTTTTACACCTTGGGTTATATTACTAGAGTTTTAGTAAGGATCCTTAATTTTTTTGAGAATATAATATAGCCTTTGTCACCCGGGTATAGTGTAGCTTTCCAACAGTGAAAGAATTTTTCAAATCGGTTCAGTAATTTCGGAGCTTATTCAATGCAAAGAAACAAATCTTTCCAGTTTATAATATTAGTATAGTGTTAGAGGAAACAATGTCTGTGGAGGGGGAAAACCCTTTATAAGCCGGTGTAGTGTGTCGGAACGATTCATTATTGCTCCGTCGGTCGGTTCGGTAACGTTGCCGTCGGTTCGTATATTGTCTTGTGGATTGTTTGTTGTACTTATCGGTCTTGTCTGGATCACTTGAATTGTTTGTCAAAAAAATAATAGTTTTGAAGGCGTAATTCTTAATCAAATATTTTTGTGAAAATTTAATTAATTCATTAGTTTGTAAGAAAATTGTGTATTTCTTTTTTTAAGTCACTTCTGATCTGGTTTCTAAGATCAGAAGTGGGATACTTACTTTTGCCCACTTGTTTTCGTAAATTTTTTTATTTAATTTTTTTTTGTTTGTGTGTACCTGCAAGAAAAATATTTTTTTTTTTATTTTTTTTATTTCATTAATTGTTTCTCCTTGATAACATGTCTGACCGCGAACGTAGTCGTAGTAATCGTGGTAGCAATTCGCGTCGAAATCCTCGTAATGAACAGGACAGTAGGTCTCGCGAGCGATCTCTCGACGAGAATAGTATGTTGAGGCTAGAGATGAAGGCAATGCAATCCCGTCTCAAGGCACTAGAGGCGAAAACTAAGACATCGCCCTTGCCCGGTCCGTCGTCGGGTCATTTGTCAGCACGTTCGCGCGATTGTGAAGACACGCGTAGGTCCCACGTGTCAATACGTTCATGTGATCGCGATAAAAATCAATTGTCTGTCGGTGATGGTCACAAGCCTGCATCACGACGATTGCAAACACCACTGCAAGACCTAGATGGGTCTCCGCAACTGCCTTATCGCCACGATTATCATCGTATGCGTCAATTATCGCCATTAAGGCGACGTTCGATTTCTCCTCCGCTTGCACCCGCAACTTGCAAGCGCAACCATCGTCGCAGCTCCCGTGCTTGCTCAAAAACACCGCCGTCGCGGTCGTCAAAGCGTATGGCAGAACACTCGGTTAAACCATCGGATCTAGAAAAAGGTACTATGGCGGATAGTATTGCAAATGCAATTCGTTCCATTAGTGCGGTAAGCAAAACGTCCCAGCATTATTACATCTCTAATTTTGATCCGAACTTGCATAATTTTGACGACTGGTGTGCAGAGGTAGATCGCGCGAAAGAGTTAAATGGTTGGAATGACTTCGAGTGTTTATCACGTATAGGAAACTGTTTAAAGGGGGACGCGAAGTCGTGGCTTGACGAATGGGTATCCAGTGACCGTAGTTGGACCAACCTTAAGCGGGAATTTAGACCTTTATGTCCGAAGGTACCAGACTTCGCGGGTATACTATTCGATGTCATGATGAAGAGCTCCGATAATTATCAAACTTACGCGGAATACGTGCGCCGTTCTTTGCTTCGTTTACGCATAGTGCGGGGGTTGAGCAATGAACTTATTTCGGCAATAATAATTCGCGGCATCACCGACCCCAGTATCAGAGCCTCAGCAACTAACGCTAGATTGTTGCCAAACGATCTAGTAGAATTTTTCTCGATCTATGTTAAGCCGAACTCAAGCAGTGTGTCGAAGGCCGTTCCATCACGTTCTGATTCGCGATACATGACGACGGGTACACGTAGTATGGAGGTATCGCGTAAACGTAGCCTTAGCGATGTTAGGTGCTTCTCTTGCGGACAGTTAGGACATAGACAGGCTCTGTGTGGTAAGAAACCTAGAACTGAACATCCATCAGGAAATGCGCCGAATAATGTAGGGACCAACTTACCTCTACCTGCGTTCGTACCAACCAGGTCCGAGCCGTGCTCTTATTGTAAGAAACCGGGGCACAAGGTTGAGACTTGTTTCGCTAAACAACGTGCGGAAGCTGCGAATAAGGATAACGTAAATTTTTGCAACGCGTTTGTTCCAACACGGACGTCGTAGTGGCGGTTATACAGGACGTACCGGTTGACGTTCTGATCGATAGCGGTTCGACTATCTCGTTAATATCCTTGTCACTGATAAAGCACTTCAAATGCTCCCGTATGCCTGCGTTACGGATACTTAAGGGGTTAGGTAGTCAGGAAGTCGAGAGTACCTTTTATGTCACGTTATCTATCGAGTTTGACGGTTTGACTCTCGAAGTAGATCTGTTTGTGGTCTCTGACGAGTATATGAACACACCAGTGATCATAGGCACGGATGTTCTAAATAGGGAGGGCGTCAAATATCTTCGAACCAAAGATCGTCAGATACTCACAAGAAAAACTGACAAGTCAGGAACGGTAATGAACATACAATCAGACGTCCCAATTCAAATCAACACACCTCTGGCGGGGGATGAGTTAGACAACTTGCTTGGTATTATTAACGAGTTTTCTCGGAGTTTTATTTCTGGGACCGCTACTTCGACTGTCAACACGGGGTGTATGTCAATCAAACTCTACACCAACACACCCGTGTATTACCGACCATATCAACTCTCACAAGCCGAAACTATTCGCGTCCGCGACATAATTAGAGACTTGCTTGATAAACGAATTATAGAAGAGTCAGAGTCCGACTATGCAAGCCCGATCCTGTTGGTTAAAAAGAAGGACGGGTCAGACAGAATGTGTGTGGACTACCGTAAGCTTAATGAGGTTACCATTAAAGATAGGTTCCCGTTGCCACGTATAGACGATTGTTTGGACCGTTTGGGTCACAATAAATATTTCACTAGCCTTGATATGGCAACGGGTTTCCATCAGATTCCGTTGAATCCTGAGTCAGTTCCGCTCACTGGTTTTGTCACACCGGAGGGTCACTATCAATATCTAAAGATGCCATACGGTTTGGCGAATGCTCCAGTGGTTTATCAACGTATCATCACAAAGACCCTTCGCGAATTCATAGATTCTGGAGACACCCTTGTCTACATAGATGATATTTTGATCATGAGTAAGAGCATTGTCCAGGGTCTGGAACTGCTGCGTAAAGTGCTTGATACGTTGACAACGGCCGGTTTTTCCATCAATTTAAAGAAGTGCTCATTTCTGGCCACCAGTATTGAGTATTTGGGCCGAACGATTAGCGAAGGTCAGGTTAGGCCGAGTCATCAGAAAGTTCGGGCTTTAATTGACTCAGCTGAACCTAAAAACGTTAAGCAGGTACGACAGTTCATGGTCTTAGCTAGCTATTTTAGGAGGTATATAGCTGGATTTGCTCAAAAAGCTTCTTGTATCGCGGCACTTACTAAAAAGGGAGTAAATTTTCATTGGGGCGCGGAGCAACGGGCTGCTCGTCAGTACATCATCGATTGTTTAACAAATGAGCCGGTACTCGCAATCTATGACCCCTCGTTGCCAATAGAAATTCACACAGATGCAAGCTCCATCGGTTACGGGGCCGTTTTAATACAACTTCACGAGGGTGGTCGCAGGCGAGTGGTATCTTACTTTAGTAGATTGACTCAGGGGGCCGAGAGTAGATACCACTCGTACGAGCTTGAGACACTCGCGGTAGTGAAGGCCCTGAAATATTTCCGACATTACCTCGTTGGTTTGCGTTTTACCGTAGTTACCGACTGTAACGCGTTGAAGCTCACCCAGCGTAAGAAAGATCTATTGCCTAGGGTGGCCCGGTGGTGGGTATATTTACAGGATTTCGATTTCGGCCTGGACTATAGGAAGGGCAGCCTCCTGTCTCATGCTGACTATCTTAGCCGGAACCCGGTCAATGTGTGCACGGTTCAGAAGCCACTGAACTGGGCGCGGATTGCTCGGGCTTCCGATGAGGAAACTCAGGCTCTTATCCAGAGGTTGGCAAATGGGCAGTTGGATTCGGGTCGTTATATTGTCAAAAACGATATCCTCTATGTCAAGACTAAACCTACGTATGGAAATCCTAGACTCTGCTGCTTTGTCCCTAAAGGTCATAGACTTAGCCTTCTGCGCATTTTTCACGACGAACATAATCACCACGGAGTTGATAAAACTCTCGATTTAATTTCGAAACACTTTTGGTTTCCGGGTTTAAGAGCTTTCACACAGAAATACATTTCGCATTGCTTAATATGCCTCTCCCACAAAAAAGTCCCTCGCGCTCCTTTACAGCCCATTCATTCGTGGGAAAAATCAGACATACCGTTTGAAACTGTCCACTTGGATACATTAGGTCCCCTGCCTGAAGCCGATGGGTACCGTCATGTATTAATAGCTGTAGATGCTTTTTCAAAATATTGTTTACTGTATCCAATGTGCCGACAAGACGCAGACGAACTTAAGAGACATTTCACGAACATGATATCGTTGTTTGGAACCCCTAAATTAGTTGTTGCCGACCGGGGCCGTATGTTCCAAAGCACCGAATTCCAGAGCTGGATCGAGAACCTGGGGTGCGACATTCACCTTATAACACCGGAGATGCACCAATCCAACGGGCAGGTGGAACGTTATTGCCGCACCGTGCTCAACATGGTTCGCATCGAGTGCAATCACCGGCAGCAAAGATGGCCGGCTATTATGTGGAAGCTGCAGTTGATCCTGAACATCACGAAGCACAAGAAGACTCAGCACTCGGCATTGAACCTGCTCATAGGCGTTGAAGCTGCCACACCACTCATCCGCAGCTTAGTACGCGACGTAGCAATTGAAGGGTCGAGCCCCAACCGAGAAGCACTTCGTGCGATGAGCCGTCAGAAAGCATCCGAGCGTCTCCGTGCTAATCAAGAACGTCAGGATGCCCAGGTTAACGAGAGGCGGAAACCACCTCGTACTTTTGAGTTGGATTCCTTAGTTTTTGTTCGCAAACAGGCGCAGTCGACCGGGAAGCTGGACTCATGTATGCGTGGACCTTATCGTGTTGCAAAGATACTACCACAGGGTCGCTACGAACTAAAGCTTTTGGCTGGCTCGTATGGAAAATCGACTCAGGCGGCCGCGGAATACATGATTCCGTGGCAAGGAGAGTGGACTCCTGAAGTGTGCCTAGCTTTCTTTAATGGTGAGTTCTCAATTATGTCGCTTCTTTGTTTTCCCGCTACATGTTGTTTTAAGAAGCCCTCTTAAATCGTGGTACTAACTGTGAGTTACGAACAAATTGAGCTGAGCTGAGATGAGCGATTGTCCTGGAGCGCATCGGACACGCTATCCTAGTGTGCTCGGAAACTTGATCTGTCAAGTTGTCCTGGAGCAGGGCTGCCGGAAAGTCACGTGGGTGACGATTCGTGTAGCGTTAGGCATGCCTGTCGGCAGACATTGTCTGTACTGGTTTAATGCATGCTTATATGTGAACCGATACACACACGCAAAGCCATGCCTCACGTAAGTACTCGTAGGTCTCTGACGAGTCGTGGGGGCGATCTTCCGACAAGTCCCGCCCCGGGTGGTTGGTTCATGTATTTGGATGTTTTACACCTACTGTGCATAGGACATTATTATGTGACCATTCCCGATAACTATGACTAAGGAACGAACTTATGAAGTGGATCCTCTCGTGTTTTTTTTTTTTTTTTTTTTTTTTTTTTTGTTGATACAGATACAGATGATGAAAGGGATGAGTCTGGTCCTGACGTCGACTAGGCTCCTGAGGCGAACCAACTCATGGACGACGTCGAGTCACAGCCAGGACCTTCTGGAGTGCAGAGGAACGCAGAATCGAACGCCTTTGCTGCGAACAAAGAGGATTCCTTACCTTCTGTACCAATCTTGGAAACAGAACGGGATTGTTAACGGCGATGAAGATATGGAGCCCGGGGACGGACTCCTGTCAGGAAAGGCCGTGTTAGAGGAAACAATGTCTGTGGAGGGGGAAAACCCTTTATAAGCCGGTGTAGTGTGTCGGAACGATTCATTATTGCTCCGTCGGTCGGTTCGGTAACGTTGCCGTCGGTTCGTATATTGTCTTGTGGATTGTTTGTTGTACTTATCGGTCTTGTCTGGATCACTTGAATTGTTTGTCAAAAAAATAATAGTTTTGAAGGCGTAATTCTTAATCAAATATTTTTGTGAAAATTTAATTAATTCATTAGTTTGTAAGAAAATTGTGTATTTCTTTTTTTAAGTCACTTCTGATCTGGTTTCTAAGAATAGATATATTTATGGCATGATAAAAATTTTCATCTAATTAACTTAAGCTGTCTATAAATTATTTGATTTTCTTCTGGTATTACAACAGTATTTCTTAGGGCCTCGTTTACCATCTTCAAGTAAACCGTTGATTAGTTACTTCTTGATTAATTTTAATTGCCAAGTAAAAGTGCCGAATATCTTCCGACAATTTCACAAGTAAAAATAAAGAAATACATAAGAAATTGAACGAATCATTCAATATTACATCAAATGTCCCACGCCCTGCCTCCCGCTGAAGAGTCAACGTATTTTTTTTTTTAATAAGATAGCTGGTTGAGATTTTGACATTATTTTAACCAACAAGTAAATACGCTAATTGGCAGACAATGTGGCCAGTAAGGTACTGATTAGTATAAATAAGATTAGTGTTACTGGAGCGTCGTGAAAACGACACGTGATGTTACGGGTGACTTTAACTGATGAGTAGCTTACTTGACGCTTTACTTGAGGGTGGTGAACCGAGGCCCTTAGTGTTATTAAACCCTCAAGATATACAAACAGTATTGTGACATAAATCTTGTTATATAAATCAACCATTTTATTTTAAACTGGTCTTTAAAAAAAGAAAGAAAAGAAAAAAAGAGAAGACAGTGTTGCTGAGGGAGTTTCTTGCGCCGTTTCTTCTTCACAGCTACAACACGTTCCGAAGCGGTGGTAGCAGAAATTAACGATTCAAAAGATCTTGTAAAAGACTACTTGAATAAAGAATATTGTGATTTGATTTGATTTGAAGAAAACCCAATTGCCATCGTTTTCATCAATAATTCGACCTTCATAACTTCACTTCTCTACCCTTATTCATGTATCTGCTTCTCCTCAGCAGTCCACATCCAGGCCACGCGTGGTAAGACGAGGCCACGACGAGTCCGAGATCGAAGACTGCGAGCCGTCCAGCATAGACCATCTGCTGCTGCTGTGTCATGGCGTAGGATCAGCGTGCGATATGAGGTTCAGATCCGTGGAGGAAGTCGGTAAGTTTCATTTGTAGAATAGTTTAATGGAACTTGTCTCCTTCTTTCCCTTTATAAGGCTTGATTTCTCATATTCCCCTCATCTTTATGAGCCTTCCTTCATAAACCCCTTTATGTCTTCCCCTAGCTCCTTTTCATACATACATACATAAACTCACGCCTTTATCCCAGGAGGGGTAGAAAAGGCGCCACCAGGACACCCACATTTCGCCTTGTATGTTCCGTCCCACGATGTAATAGGGGGCGAGCCTATCGCCATATCGGGCACAAATTCCAGACTCCGGGCTATAATGAATAGAAAAATCCAATATCACTTTGCCCGACCCGGGATTTAAACCCGAGACCTCAGCTTTGTAACCGTACCTTAGTACAACTACGTGATCGAGGCGGTCCTTTTCATTAGCACCTCAATTTTTCTCCTATCTACCGTTCTGCTGTTACCTATGTCTTCCTACTTACCCTGCATACCCTTCTACCTAACTCCCTACCTCCCCCGATCATTCTAAACCGCGCTCTCTGTAAATCTTCCTGCGTCCCCTCCTACCCCTACTTCCCCCTTACTGTTCTAAACAGCGCTTTCTATAATTGATACCAGTAGGTAGCTTCAAACACATTATGACTATAACCTGCATTTGTTATGAATTAATAAAAAGGTATCAAAATGCAATATTTCGGAAATAAATAAGACACATTCTTAATTTACACAAAAAATTATCTCGATGAATTGAATCCGCATTTCTCGTTTCATGACGATGATTTTTTTTTCCCCTCAGTGGATGACTTCAGAGCGACCAGCTTACAGCTAGTTCAATCCCACTACAAGAATTCGTATGACAACGGAGTCGTCAACAGAGTTGAGGTGAGAACTTATTATGTCGGCACCATTGACTTATATTCTACCGATAGACGAGACACGTCAAAGAAATAAAGTGCCCCCGTATTTTAAAAGCACACTGCAATATTACATCACTTATCTGGTATTTTATTAAAATATTGTAACTTCAGACGATTTGCTTTCGGTTTGACGGCGAAACATTCATTATTACTTTTAAACGTGTGCGATAAGGCGTACTGCACTGTCACTGTCACGAAGGAAACTGATTCAAGTGTGGTGCATGCACCGCAAGTAGGTGGGACACATTTTTTTGTACTGAATGTCTTATCTAGTGTAACATTGATATTGATGGAGGGCACTGTATTTAAAGCGTGCCCTTGTGAACCTGACTTATTGCCGGTTCTGTGTATTTTTTTTATACAAGGTTCGGCAGACGAGCAAACAGGTCAGCTGATGGTAAGTGATGCACATGAACATCCACAACGCTGGATCATGTGTGTTGCCCATCAGAGGGAAGGGGGGAGGAAAAAGGGTGGGAAGGGGTAAGGGGTATTAGGAATCCAGTAATGGAGTATGGATGCAATAAAGACGACAGAATGTGCGGGGATCGAACCCGCAGCTTCTCGTTTCCCAGCCGGCGTCTAACCAACTGCGCCACGGAGGCTGTCCCTGTATGTATAAAAGTGGTAGGTCTCTCATATGTGACAGGCTGCCAGGGTGGGTACCACCGCAATGTATATTTCTCTAACAAACAGCAGTGTAAATGCACTGTTGTGATCCGGTTTGAAGGACATTGTAGAGTAACTACTGGACATATTGAGCCTTAACATCTTATGTCTCAGGATGGCGAGCGCAGTGGAATGCCATTGCTTTGTAATTCATGGTGTTTGGTTTTGCTACTGTCCATGAGCGGTCGTATCGCTTACCATCAGGCGAATGGCATGCTCGTGTCGCCATTCATTGCAATAAAAAAAAATTTATATTTCGAAATTTACCTTCCCAGGTGCTCCCGATATCGTGGCATTCTACCCTCCACTCAGGGGAGACGGGGGTGGACCGCCGCCTCGCCCAGATCACCCTCGACAGCATCCCTCGACTGAGGAACTTTACCAACGACACCGTGCTAGATGTGCTGTTCTACACCAGCCCCGTTTACTGCCAGGTACTGTGTGGCCTAACCCCTCTCAATCGTACTCTCGATTGTAGAGGAGGCCCGTGCCCTGCAGTGGTACGTATATGTATTATACAGTACTATACTGTATCTCATATACGTCCCAATGCTCGGCACGGACCTCCTCTACAATCGAGAGGGGTTAGGCAATAATTATGGCCTAACCACGCTGCCCTAGTGAAGGTTCGCTTTATACAGGGTATGTCAAGACTGTCACTGCCCTCGTTTTCGGTCGCAGTCTTGATATACCCCTTTAAGTTTTCCGAAGAAAAACTAAATAAATATGTTCTATATATTTTTATTTCCAGACTATACTAGATACAGTATGTAGCGAGCTCAACCGCATATACAGTCTGTTCGTCGCGCGCAACCCTTCGTTCAAGGGGCGGGTATCCCTCGGCGGCCACTCACTAGGCAGCGTCATACTTTACGATCTGCTGTGCCATCAGACGCCGGAGGTAAATATAAATATACCCTACACACACATAGTCCTGCCCTCACACTATATAAGGCTTTGACAGCCCCCGTGGCGCAGTTGGTTAGACGCCGCCTGTGAAACGAGAGGCTGCGGGTTATACCCGCACCGAACCAAATGTTTGGTGATCCACAGGTATTTGTGAGACCGAAAAGTCTCTCGTAGTTTCTGATACGACACAAGACTCGATCTTATTGTGGGGTCAGGACTATGTATGTGACTTGGGTGTATCAATTTTTCAATTTTTTTTTGTAACTTTGATTTTCACGTCAGTGCGCACGTTTGGCGCTGTTCCGGGCAAGATTTACAATAGAAACCATTAAATATTATTAAACCGATCATAGATTCTACTGACAGATTCCTTCGACGTTACCATTGGCAACCGATAACTTACGAGACGTCAATCATGTCGGACTGTATTGCAATTCCAATAAAATAAGTGACCTGTCTCGTCATTATAAAATAAATAAATAAATAAATCACCCAACAGTCACACACATAGTCCCGACCCCACATTAAGATCAATTAAGTCTTGTGTCGCAGGTATCAGAACTACGAGAGACTTTTCGGTCTCACAAACACCCAGACCTGAAAGAAATATTTGTGGGCCGCACAAACATTTCTCTCGGTGCGGGGATCGAACCCGCGGCCTCTCGTTTCACAGCCGGCTTCTAACCAACTGCGCCACGGAGGCTGTCATTGCGTATGGCATTCATCCTGCGTGGATCAAACTTGTGTGATCTCTAACAGATTATGTACATGATACTGGTCATCAATAAGTTTGTTTTTTATATGATTATACATATCCACTGTTATGTCCTTCCCCAGGCATTGAACGGCAACGTCCCCGATAAGAAGCTGGTGTGCGGCTCCGCTGGTACGGGCCAGCCCAGCGTCCGCTACCCCACGCTGGGATTCAAACCCGCGGCCATGTACGCACTCGGCAGCCCTATTGGTAAGCACTGAGCTATAGGTGTGTTCGACATTTAATGTTTGGGGAATAAGAAAAAAAAGCGAATAAAAAGAAAATATATATTTAATGTTATAAAATTATGCCTGCCTCGGTGGCGTAGTTGTATTACGGTACGGCTACAAAGCTGAGGTCTTGGGTTCGAGTCCCGGGTCGGGCAAAGTGGTATTGGATTTTTCTATTCATTATCAGCCCGGAGTCAGGAATTTGTGCCCGATATGGCGATAGGCTCGCCCCCTATCACATCATGGGACGGAACATACAAGGCGAAATGTGGGTGTCCTGGTGGCGCCTCTGCCTACCCCTTCGGGGATAAAGGCGTGAGTTTATGTATGTATGTATAAAATTATCTTTTTCTAGGACATAAAGCAACGAAAAATTAATAATAATTTATCTAGCATCTAAAAAAAGAAAAATAAAATATTTTTTTGACTCGTTTTTTAATAAACTTTCATCCGTTTTTGAGCTATTATGTAAAGTATTGTAGATAAAAAAGAAAAAAAAAATTAAAGCGTAAGTTTTTTTTTCTCTTTAAATATGTTTTGGATATATTAAAATAATATTATATTCGACAAATCCACTCATATCGAACATTCGTAGTGACAATATATAAAATATTATTTTTTGTTGCAGCAATATTCGAGTGCATTCGAGGCGTGGAATCTCTAGGCTTGGAGTTCGCGCTGCCGACATGCGACAGCTTCTTCAACATATTCCACCCCTACGACCCCATCGCGTACAGGTAACCTTTACACCCCTTCAACATACATTACCTCACCCTATTATACCGGGTATATCAAGACTGCGACCGAAAACGAAGCCAGGTGGTAGTATTAGTGGTTTTATCTTGTTTTTAGTGTAAGCTGTCTTCACTTTAATAGGTTATAAATTGTCCGTATGTTATATTGTTGAACAGTTATATGTACTTTCTATTTTGTAACCAGTTTGTGAAGCAAATAAAAAAAAAAAAAAAAAAAAATATATAGATATAAATAAAAAATACATTGATTTGTAAGGAAAAATAAGTATTAGTGACAAAAAGAAAAGTATCTTTAAAGTTATTCGACAGCCTCCGTGGCGCAGTTGGTTAGACGCCGGCTGTGAAACGAGAGGCCGCGGGTTCGATCCTCGCACGGAAACCAATATTTGTGTGATTCACAGGTATTTGTTTCGGGTCTGGGTGTTTGTGAGACCGAAAAGTCTCTCGTAGCTTCTGATATTCACGACACAAGACTCGATCTTAGTGTGGGGTCAGGACTATGTATGTGACTGTTGGGTGTATTTATTTATATATTTTATTCTCAGGATTGAGCCCCTAATCAACCCCCGACTGAGGGAGGTGAAACCATCCCTCATACCACATCATAAGGGCAGGAAAAGGATGCATTTGGGTACGTATACTGTCATCCTAAAGATATTATAAATGTCAAACGTTTTGTTCAATCACTACTGAATGGATTTTGATGAAACTTTACAATATTATAACTTATATTTCTGAATAAAAGAAGAAAGTCATAAACTTTTTTGGACTTTCTAAGCCTTAAGGTGATGAAAACTTTTTAACATTTTTTTATTAATTTTTGTTATAGAACTAAAAGACACGATGTCCCGTGTAGGCGCTGATTTGAAACAGAAACTGATCGAGTCTCTACGCACCACGTGGAACAAATGGATGTCGCAGCCGCCCACAGACGGACAACTAGAAAAGGTATTTAATTATACAGGGTGTGTCCAGACTGCGACCGATAACGAAGTTAGGCGGTAGTTTTATTAATTATAGAAACAATGCAACTAGAAAAGTGTATTTGTACTAAAGCTGAATGCGAGATTCATTGTTGGCGCAATAATAATTATTTTGTTTTTGTTTTTTTTTTTTCATGTATAATTTTTTTTTGTGTAATGTATAATGCTCCATTTTTGTATATTTTTTATTTCTGTCTAACAATAAATTATTTCATTTTTCTATTTGATGTCAATACCTGGATACACGCTTTATTTTTTATCGTGTTTAGGTTATATGAAAAAGAAAATACAATGTTTTTGAGAACTAAAAAAATGTCTCTTTTAAAAAGCAAATGTATGACAATAATACTCCAAAATATTATCAAAACAATAGATTTTACGACTGCTTATAAAAAATAAAAAAAATATTTTCGCAGGTGGTTGAAGAAGAAATGGAGAAAGAGCAGCTTTGTGACGAAAATAAGGAAGAATTTGAGAAGCAATTGGTATGTACATATTATATTACAAGTATTACATTATATATTTTTAGATTATTGTGTACACTTACCTTGTACCTCTGGTTCTTTTTTTTCTTTTTTAATTCCAATGATTACACTAATCAGTACTTTACTGGCTACATTATCTGCCAATTAGCGTATTTACTTGATGGTTAAATAAGGTTAAAATCTCAACCTCTTTTTCATTATATATTATATATTTTTTAAGAAAAAAAACACGTTTACACTTCAGCGGAAGGCAGGGCGGGGAACATTTGACCAATGATAAAATAATAATATTCTATAATCATTGCATTTGACGCAATATTGAACGAATGATTCGTTCAATTTCTTATGTCACTTAACCAGCACGTTACTTTATTTTCACTTGAGAAATCGACTCAAGTTACGCACATTTACTTGGCAATTAACGTTAATCAAAAAGTAACTAATCAACGGTTTACTGGAAGGTGAACGAGGCCCTTAGCCAGGAATATTATTATAACATGTTTTTTCTTCTATCAGGCTACAACAGGATTAGCGGGGAAATTAAACGGAGGTAGGAGAGTAGACTATGTACTACAAGAAGCGCCGCTGGAACTCATCAATGAATATCTGTTCGCAATGAGGAGCCACGTCGGATACTGGTATGTAGAAATATTACAAAAATAATACCTAATCATGTTCGATTCATAAATCATAATACAGGGTATCTCAAGACTGCGACCGAAAACAAAGCCAGGTGGTAGTATTAGTGACTTCGGACACAATGCAACTAAAAATTTCGCAAAAAAAGAAATGTTATTTTTTTTGGAATTTTTTACTGATCCTCGTATTAATGGGTGTTATTACCCCCCTAGTTATTGCCAAAAAATATATTTAAACCCTAACGTACAATTGCGTCATAAAAAATTAAAAGGTATACATTATTATTTTAGGAAAACTATGTATTTATCACCCAAATACGACGATAAGTAAAAAAAATACAAAAAAAGACGATTTTTTTTTTGCTAAATTTTTAGTTGCATTGTGTCTGAAGTCACTAATACTACCACCTGGCTTCGTTTTCGGTCGCAGTCTTGATATACCCGGTATGAATACGCTTTTATTAGCTTTGCCTGTATGTATGTATGTAACGGATTCCTTGAAGTCGATTTTCGAGCACTTCAAAACGTCGGATTGATTTGAAATTTTGCATACTTGTCAAGCATCAATGACAATACAATAATTTAAAAAGTATGTGACATTATCTTGACCAAAACTTTGTTTTTTTTTTTGGAAAAGATAATGACGTGGTAATCTTAAACTCATTATTAATTATTTTTACATTTTTAATTGTTTTTTTTACCAAACCGTGTGTTTTACATACATACATACATAAACTCACGCCTTTATCCCCGAAGGGGTAGGCAGAGGCGTCACCAGGACACCCACATTTCGCCTTGTATGTTTCGTCCCATGATGTGATAGGGGGCGAGCCTATCGCCATATCGGGCACAAATTCCTGACTCCGGGCTGATAATGAATAGAAAAATCCAATATCACTTTGCCCGACCCGGGATTCGAACCCGAGACCTCAGCTTTGTAACCGTACCATAATACAACTACGCCACCGAGGCAGTGTGTTTTAGTTTTTCAAATTACTATTTTTAATATTATAAAATGTGTGTGACGCAGGGAGTCCGAAGACACGATGCTGCTGATGCTGCGGGAGATCTACTCCGCGCTCGACGTGCAGCCAGACTGCACCGTGCCGCAACACTCGCTCACCGTGCAACGCACCAAGATACATGTAAATTATACATTAATTAATACACCCAACAGTCACATACATAGTCCTGACCCCACACTAAGATCAAGTCTTGTGTCATATCAGAAACTATGAGAGACTTTTCGGTCTCACAATACATCCAAGACAAATAAATACCTGTGGATAACACAAATATTTGTTTCGGTACGGGGATCGAACCCGCGGCCTCTCGTTTCACAGGTGCGTCTAACCAACTGCGCCACGGAGGCTGTCAATATAAGTGTTATCATGACAATATCCCAGAAAAAAACAAAGTTTGAGTTAAAAAAAAACAGCTTTTATAAAAACTTGTTCAATAATGGAATTTTCTTCATAAAAATAAATCTATGAAGAAAATACCAAGTTTTGTAGCGTTTTAGAGTCTTGTGTATTTAACTATGTTTTTTTTTCTTTTCAGGACGATACTGTCATAATCGGTGAGTACCAAAATTGAGTGCTTAAGATAGCTAGATTTTTTTTCGATTTACGGGTATTTTTACCGCTCAGCAGAACTTCAGTTCGGTTCGGGAATTGTACAATATTGCCTGGGTAGATTAGATATGTGTGGGTTAAATTATCATAATACGTCAATATGTATATTTTGCCTAAAAACTACCTAAAAGCTTTAATTTCTTTCCCATTTCAGATCACCCATCAACAAGTCGAGGCGGGACGTGATAGAGAAAAGCGATATTCCATTTTTATATAGATAATAAAACTAAACTCAATTGTGAAGACATTTTTAAGGAAAAATAAATAAACACATGTTTATACGTAGATGAAATAAAAAACATACAAGTCATACAAAAATCCCATAAGATTTTCTATTATGGGATTAAGTTACTGAAGAATTTGGTCCCAACTCAAAAAAAATAATTAATGACATAAATACATATTAAAAATGTAACTTTTTATATTTTTTATGATTTTAAAAAATAATTTGTTAGCCGAAATTGGTATCTTAAGTTATTTTCAATTTTTATTTAACTGGTTTAGTTATGAAATTCATAGTTAAGTATGGAAATCCATATTTTATTATTGATATTAACGTCGAATGGATTTTTTTTACTTCAAGTTGTTACAACTTCCAATATTCCCAAATTGTTATTAATTATTTTGTTAAATTATTTTCAATAAAATACTTTGACTTATTCATGTTCTTTTTGTGCTTTATCTGTATGGTTTATTTATTATTTTTTATTTAACAATCTTGCTTTAGTTGCAACATGATATATTTTAAGATTGATACATTCATTTTAATACACAATTGACGCTATTTTTAATATACTAATAACCTCCTCTTGAAGTCGGTTAAAAAATAAATACACAAGATAGGCGTACTTCATTTAAATTGGACTAACTCAATATCAAAGATTGAAATTATAAAAAAAGCAAACTGACTTAAAATTTTACAATAAAATAACACATAGAAGTAATAACTACTTCTCCAAACCACAAGCTTATTAACGGGATTAAATAGTATATTATTTATGGGACTAACTGAAATATTAAAGGAACCTAACCATTATACCTTGGGTCCACGGCAAAAGAGTTCAATTTCATTATGGTCGTTTGAATTTGCCAATTTTTGCCTATTATGGCTAGCCGCCTATCACAGCGTGAGACGAAACATACAAGGCGAAATTTGGGTGTCCTGATAGCACCTCTGCCTACTCCTGGGAAAAAGGCGTGAATTTTTTGTATGTATGTATGTATTTGCCAACTGTTAATTATTTTTGGCAAAAATGTTGTCTTGATTTCTATTATTTAGCATATTAAGCAATATTATTCTTCCGTGCTTTTGATATAGAAAATAATTGTAACAGAATTCTGTTAACACGACACGACGTAATACTTTCAAGTTATAATTTACTTCTGTTATTTATACTGATTTACTAACATTTGTTGCTTGATAACCCAAGCTTTGAGTATATTTAATAAGAAAATCGAGCTTAGTTATTATTAATATATATTGTTAATATATAATTCATGACAAAAGCAAATTACAGTCTAAAAACTATACCACACACCCGCCTCTGCAACTCCTGTAAGCCAGGATCAACAAAGAATTGACAGCAATGGAGAGCAGTCTCTTAGCAACCATTAGGTCTTTAAACCGCATCGTAATTCATCATAAAGATATTAAATAGGAATTGGTAATTATTTTCCACTTGTCTACATAAATTGGAAGACAAAATATTGAGCTAAAAGGTATTATCCTCTGTTATAATGACTTAACAGTGCATCTAACTTAAATCTAATTATTTGAATGTTATAAGGTCTATTTTAATGTTAGTAAATTCTATATAGAATTCTCTTGATAAATGTGAATCACAAACTATAAAGAAGTAATAAATACACCCAACAGTCACATACATAGTCCTAACCACACACTAAGATCAAGTCTTGTGTCGTGTATCAGAATTCAGAAACTACGCGAGGCTTTTCTTTCAACATGCACCATGAGTTACAAAGTAATGCTTCACGTTTTGTTTTGGAATGCCAAGCATTGCTTTATAATTTATAGTGTTGTGTGTGTTTGCTATGCTACTGTCCATGAGCAATCGCTTACCATCAGGCGAATGGTTTGCTCGTCTCGCCATTTATCACAATAAAAAAATGCACACGAAACAACATTTGTATTTTAGGCAGTCGCGTCCTATCTCAATTTCCATCTTATTCCCAGCCTAAGAAAATAGAGTTACATAATAGTAATTTAATAGACACCTATTGCCTATAAAACTGTCTTCAAAATTGGTTTTCTCAAATATTTATTTTTATTAATAAGTAGATATTTTCGGAACATAAAATATGTAACGCACAATGTAAAATTTTCACCGTTTAGGAATTTGTGAATTCAAAATACACACCACACCACATATTCGATGGTGTCTTAAAATATTTGTGTAGCGTTAGCAACATAAGTTTTTATTGAGATTTAATAAATACACCAAACAACCACAGACAGTCCTGACCCTCACTGCACACAACTGTTGTGTATAACTACGAGACATTTCTTAAACACCATACTGATGCAGGTCTCTCATACATATGTGAGAGGCCACCTGGGTAGGTAGCACCGCAATTTCTATTTCTCCCGCCAAACACCAGTGCATTTGCACTATTGTGTTTTGGTTTGAAGGACATTGTAGCCAGAATCACCACTGGACATAATGAGACTTATCATTTTATGTCTCAGGATGCCGAGCGCAGTGAAATGCTAAGCTTTAGTTGTTAATAAGTTGAACAACATATATTGCTGACGCTACAAATTGCCTGTACTTGGCATTGTAACTATGAATAGAAATATTCATTTAAAAAATGATTAATAAAGCGTTTAATTTTGATACCGTGGTACCATTTGGTTCCATTAAACTCGTATTATGATGTTATGGGACCAATTGGTACCAATGATGACTTCAAGGGCTGATCCAGGAAGGAGGTCATAGGGGTCATGAACCCCTTGGGCTGACTCCAAATTGACAGATTTTCTTAAATATATCGTTGATTTTCACTTAAAAAAATCGTAAACATATTAACTAATCACAACTGTAACAAACTTTTAAATAATCACTTTTAAATGTGTGATTGTAATTGAATTCAAGTACGTCCAGTGTTCTGACTATCTAGAACTATATGACCCCCCCCCCCCCTGACTTGAAAGCTGGATCCGCCCTTGGCTGTCTTTGATACCAGATAAGTTAGTACCATACTACTCATAAATTGGTACGTTGTTACCATTGGCTTAGGTCCCAAAAACTTTGATACCATGGTACAATGGTAACAAGGTATCTTATCTTTTAAATAAATATCGTACATTAAACATTTCAAATTAAATAAATAGTAGAATAAATGAAGTTTCTAGTGGCATTTTTTGTGATGTTTTGTTTAAAATTAAACAATTTTATTTATGCGAAGAAGTCAGACTTATTAATACAGATATTTAATATTCGTTTTGATCTCATTGTGGTTAGAAATATAAACAATATTTTTTACAATTTATGACTCCGTTTTAAATTCAACAAATGATTACAAAATATGCCACTATGCCCTTGTCTTACTCATTACAATAGTGTTAAAAGTAACTTTCATAATTATATTCCGAATGATATTTAAATATTTGGTATTTGTGAATGTTTCTCTCTATTCAACACAGGAAGTTCACTGCTTAATAAAAACCACACCCAAGGATGTATTAAAGACGTAACTTTTTGAAACAGCCGTAGAAAAATGATATCCATTTAGAATTATACTGCGTCGACCCAACAACGCGAAAATGTGAATTTATGTAACTTTAAAGATTAAATTACAGAAATACATTCACAGAAGGGGATAACATAGTTTTTCTTGATTACTATATTTTAAACATATACAAATACTAAATGTTTCGATTTATCACATGCACTCATAGGTTTTAATTTGTATTTTAAGAAAGTAATAAGTAAAAATATTAAGAGTTCAGATCGAGTTTTAGCGCCACCTATTACGCCTATTTTTCAGTTGAATAAAGTTTATGGTACCACTAGAATAGGTTCACAACAAAAGACGAAAGAAGAATTTAAAATGAGTCGTGTTCCTTTAACTGTTGCACCCAATTATACCTATTTCTATCGCAAAATTGATTATAAATTAATAAAAAAGGGTTTTTCAAAATTGACACCTAATTCCGTTCTTTATAAACGGCAGAAAGATAAGTTCACAACATTTTTAATTGCCGGATACGTATTTCCTCTTCTCATCCTATTTCCTTCTCGCTCTCTCGATTTGAAGGGCCAGTAACACAGAAGGCCAAGTGTTGCGGATGTTCATGGCGGCGCGGCGGTGATTACTTACCATCAAATCTTTTGTATAAAAAAAATGCATGATTCAATTATGGATACGAAGTTCTTGCTAAAACCTTTCTACTAACTAAATTACGGCATGTTAAATATAATACTTAAATGTATGCCTAAGATTATTCTCGTATTTTTAAAATTGAAAACTATTTTATTCTCAAAACATTTATGACTCGATCTGAACACAATAAAATAAAAATACCTTTAAACTGTATAGAGGATTTGCGTTTCTTTAATAATAATAAAGTATTTAAAAAATAAGAAAAAATACTTTAGTTAAATTATTTTGTATTTATATTTTTCGATCTTTTAAAGGTTGTTAATTGTGCCTTCATACAACACGATAACTTAAATGGATAACCGCGCTTTGAGAATCGAAATTAAAATAGATTGATTGATATATACAGGGTATATCAAGACCGCGACCGAAAACGAAGCCAGGTGGTAGTTTTAGCGGCTACAGACACAATGCAACTAAAAATTTTGCAAAATAAGCGACGAATTTTTTTTTACAATTTTTTAAAAATCATCGTTTTTGAGGGGTAAAATCCTAGTTTTTGCAAAAATAGTAATTTAAACCCTTACGTACCATTGCGTGTTTAAAAATTAAGCGATGTACGTCATTATTTTAGAAAAACTATGTATCACTCAAATACGACGATATGTAAAAAATAACAAAAAAAAAAATTGTCGATTTTTTTTGTAAAATTTTTACTTGCATTGTGTTTGAAATCAGTAATACTACCTCCTGGCTTCGTTTTCGGTCGCGGTCTTGATATACCCTGTATATTATTGAGATTTTAAACCAAATATTTAAAAAAAACATTTTTGTATAAAATGAATGAGAGTTTCAACCATCATTGAAATAATTTTTCGCCTATAAAACAGTTTTAAAATTGCGTTGTGTGAAGGCATACTGATGAATATATGTGACAAATAGTTTTTAATAAAAAAACGTTCCAGCTTATTTAAGTTTGTGTAGAATTCGAAATCGGAGTCGATATAATATAACAAGATGTTTGTAATTATGTTATTGTTCTTGTAATGTGTACGATGAAGGAATTAAAACAATTTGTAAGAAAAAAATAATAACTGCCTTATTCATAGACCGATTTAAAACCTATTTTAGTTACCGAATGTTTATCCCTTTCGAACGAGTTTTGAATTCAGTTTGAGCGAAGACAAAACTTTCGATAACTAAAATAGGTTTTAAAACTGTCTATGAATAACGCCGTACATCTTTATGTATATTTTTATTGTATCAACTCTTAAGTAATCTACCACTGCTGAGGCCGGGTCTCCTCTACAACCGAAAGTTCAATTGAGAGGGGTTAGGCCACCACGCTGGCGTAGGTTGGCGGACTACATACCATAGAAACTCATGTAAACATCAAATCTATATATGAAACCCAGGCCTTCACGCATTACAGCTGATATTACCCTAATAAGGCAAATATTAATTTTGTATAAACAAAAAGTAATATATTTTAGTTCATTCTTTACTATTATCTAATATCGACTCCTTTTTTAAATTATTATTTATTTAACTTACGTATTTTGGTTGATGTGATTATAAATTTATACTTTAATATCGCACTGTTTTATTTACCTACCTATAATAATAACACTACCTATATATTACCCGTCGGAAATATCTGTGAACCTGAATAATTGACGTCACTGGAACATAAGTTCAGCAAATTCAAAATATAGGTTAAACAAATTGAATTAAAATAGAAAAAAGAATAAAAAATAGAATTCGGATCCATCTCAAAAGTTTTTTATGTAAAATAACATAGTAGATATGGGAACACAGAAAAATGAAATGTGAACCGCATTCCAGCTAGGTTCACAGACATTTCCGACAGTTTATACGTCCCCTTCAGGGCACGGCCTCCTCCACAAAACATTCGAGACTAAAATAGGGTTTAAAATTGACTATGAATGAAGCCCTTATTTTATGTGTAGAAGCAATTACATAAACTACATTGACAACTAGTAGGGCTCAATAAATATCAGCTAACGCATTAGTTTTAGACTTTCTCGAGGCAATAAAAACTATGGTAATAAAATATCAAATAAAACCTTTATTCAGAAAATATTGTCCACATGATTCTCAATTGCGTACAACTTCACAGGGAAAACATAGGCAAAACCGCAATAAGATACTAGTACGAAAAACAACGCTTTGAACACTTTAGCTGCTAACTTCACTGCGTACTTATACGCAGAATTGAAATCTGGCTTGTCCACCGGTTTTGCAGCTAACTTCACAGCTTTCTTAGGTTTTGGCGCCAATTTCTTTTTGGGAACTTCTAGATGTTTAGTGATAAATGCCCCTTCAAGGTCCAGTTTGTACCACGATTTGTGTTTGTCGAATGTTTTAATTTTGCCTTGGTGCATTTTCACCGGAATTTTGAGTGACAGTCGTTGAAAGATTTGTAAAAGAAGTTTTTGCGTAGCGTTTTCGCCATTGAGGTAATATTCTAGAACGGACATTTAACAAAATCTCTTCACATATTAGGTTCGCGGGAAATAAAAGCAAGATGGAAGATAGTGTGACTGCATAGGAGTGAAAAGGATAGGAATAGCGGTACCACTCTTTTTTGATATAATATTTTTATTCGTGGCGACGTTCTACAACCTCGGTGGCGCAATTATACTACGGTAGGCTTACAACGCCGAGGTCTTGGGTTTAAATTTCGAGTCGAGCAAAGTAATATTGGATTTTTCTATTCATTATTAGCCCGGCGTCAGGAATTTGTGCCCAATATGGCGATAGTCTCGCCCCCTATCACATCGTGGGACGGAACACGCAAGGCGAAACGTGGGTGTCCTGGTGGCTCTGCATACCCTTTCTGGGAAAAAGGCGTGAGTTTATTATGTATTATTCTTCTAGTAAAACATCTAAATTATGGTTTTTTTTACGTTGTAGGCCTCATTGTTTCTGTATTCTGAGCATTTTAGTATAAATTTGTAGAAAACGAAACCAATAGCCAGTAATTACTGTACATTAACGGCCTTATAGACATATTTAAAACCTATTTTAGCTATCGAATGTTTTGTCCTTCCCGAACGACTTTAGAATTCAGTTTGAGCGAAGAAGCCAAAACATTCGATAACTAAAATAAGGCCGCACAAAATTATGTCTCGTGGTTACAAGGGTAGCGCAGTGGCATATAATAAATAAACCAACAGTCACATACGTAGTCCTGACCCCACATTAAGATCAATTAAGTCTTGTGTCGCAGGTATCAGAACTACGAGAGACTTTTCAGTCTCAAACACCCAGACCCGAAAGAAATATTTGTGGGCCGCACAAACATTTATCTTGGTGCGGGGATCGAACCCGCGGCCCCTCGTTTCTCAGCCGGCGTCTAACCAGCTGCGCCACGGAGGCTGTCAAATGAGATAGGAAGATAATAAAACAAGAAAAATTAGCAAATAAATTTTATTGAGACGAGTTTCATAGAGATACAAAATAAATGCTTTTTTTGAGACCGAATCTAAAAATAAACAATTTACATAACAAAAACATTTTAATATGCCCCTCCTATCAGTCAAGCCCTGTAGGAATATGTGCCTTACTTTGTGGAGATAAGGAAGAATTTGCACCGACAACTTCGATTGACGTTTCGTTGCACCACAGATTATGTCAATCTTTTTTATTATCTATGTAACATCCCATTGACACTAGGAGTTTTTCGCCTCGAAGATACGATTATCGTAAGGTATAAAAAAGTAGCATCGTGTAAACATTTGTCAGAACACGATAATCTATGGCGGTTATGTCATGCGATAAGCACACGATTCTCGACGCGAGAAACTCTTCCCTTGTGAATTGGGCTTAATCTCCTTAATGTTAACAGTTTGTTAAGGACCAATAATTAAGGGCATATTAAAATACTTATATAAAGATATATATATGTATAAAAGAACGCAATCTAATATTTTAAGGGCTGATTTTTCAAACCGATTTTTTTTTCTGATTTGGCAGATTTTTTGATCTTTTAATTTGGCTAATTATAATCTGCTACACAATTGTGCATTTTTGCTCATAAAACCATGATTTTATATCTTTTCGTTTTATATATTATGACTTTATCGTAACGATCTTCTGTCGCCGAAAGCGATGTTGTGCAAATAATACATTTTATTTCTTCACCGTTTATTAAATTGAGCATGTTATTACTATTAAATTACGAGTATAAACGCTTGTTTATATTATGAAAGCATATTTCGAGCAAAGCGATAATATATATATTTTTAATTGTAGTTCCTAATTTCGCCGCACGCCAATCAGCGTAGCATGCGCTGTAAATTAATTTTCAAAAATATTAGATGGCGCCCTTAATTTTTACAAAACAAATATTTTTACATAAAGTACAACAGAAATTACAATGATTTACTTTGCTTATAATTAATTGCAATGGTACAGGAAACACGTGCCGACAAAATTATTATGACGAGGTTTAAAATTGAAATATTTCCTTTTAGAGTTCGCAATTTTCCGTTTCGTCCATGGTTTGTCTAATAAACTCTAGTCACATAATCTACGTATAGATTTTTTTCCCACTTAAAAATATTACACATGATTTCCATATCTATACTAAAATTATACAGAAAAAAGATTTGATTGTTTCTTTGCATTGAATAAGCTCCGAAACTACTGAACCGATTTGAATAATTCTTTCACTGTTGGGAAGCTACACTATCCCCGGGTGACATAGGCTATATTATTATTTTTTTTAAATTTGGGACCTTTACTAAAACTCCAATAATGTAAATCAAGATTTAAGAAAAATACCTAAAACATTCTTTACATCGCGATAATAATGTCGGCATTTATCCCCCTCACTGCGTGCGTTTTGGTATCATGTATACCCTTAATACAATTCATTAAAGAATATATCTACTACAACCTACATTGGAAAACGCAGTTAGAACCATTTGAAATGCTTTTGATGGCTCGAAGGACCAACATTTTTTGAAAATATTGATAATCAATTTTGAAAGTTTTTGCAGTCCATGATAATCTATAAAAAATTATTTCAAGCTCTCGAGACAGTGGCTGCAGGTTCAAATCTTAGGGCATCCCACTGGCTTTTGGAATCATGTGGGTATTGATAGTCAATCACCACGCACTGTAACGGTGAAGGAAAACATCGTGAGGAAACCTGCATACCGTAGCGATGTGTAATAATTACTATGGTATGTAAAGTCCGCCTGGCACTAGACCAGCTTGGAGGGCTGTTACCTAAATTCTCAAACATAAAATTTTCTAACCGAAAACACAACCTTACCTTACCTGGCAGTTGAACCTGGGAATGCCACTACATTGATTCGACTTGATTCCAAAACTGTTTTTTGGATATATAAATAAATACATAGTCCTGACTCCACACTAAGATCGAGTCTTGTGTCGTGGGTATCAGAAGCTACGAGAGACTTTTCGGTCTCACAAACACCCAGACCCGAAACAAATACCTGTGGAGCACACAAATATTTGTTTCGGTGCGGGGATTGAACCCGCGGCCTCTCGTTTCACAGGCGTTTAACCAACTGCGCCACGGAGGCTGTCAATTATATTGTTTCCATATTGTTTCATTTCAAATCGTTAAACTTTTTTACAAAACTGATATTATTCGAAATAGATTATTTAATTTCATATGGTTTTAACTGCACGAGCTTTTTTACAAAAATACTCATTAGTTACAATTATGCGTTTTGATCACGAGTACAGACGCCATTTTTATTTAGGGTTCCTTGGGAATGTAAAAACCATTATGCAAGGGTATGTATCAAGAACCCAATTCATAGGATATTTTACGCTTACTTATAAAAGTTACCGAATTAATAAAACAGTTTTGTTGAACGAAAAATAATATGTACATTTTGTAATTAAATTTTTTTTTACAATTCGGAAGTAAATTTGAAATTTTCACAGTCTTATAAATACACTTAAAGACATATAAGAAACGCAGTTTAAGCTAATTTAAACTGATTTTATGATTCCCTAAGGAGCCCTAAATAATCGAACATTTAAATACATTGTATGCAACAGGGCGTATTAAAACCGCTAAGTCCATACAAATTAATAGTTTTCTGATAAATTCTTTGTAATAACTTAAAAATAGTTGCTATTTTGAGATTTATTATAATGGACCGAAACAACTACAATGCTTGATGATAAATACAGTTTTATTATATTTTAGGGAAAGTTAGTTCAGATAGAATGTCCAGTAAAATGTATACATACATAACATACACGCACGCCTTTATCCCAGAAGGGGTAGGCAGAGGCGCCACCAGGACACCCACATTTCGCCTTGTATGTTCCCCATGTGATAGGGGCCGAGCCTATCGCCACATCGGGCACTCTTGACTCCGGGCTGATAATGAATAGGAAAACCCAATATCACTTTGCCCAACCCGGGATTCGAACCCGAGACCTCAGCTTTGTAGTCGTACCGTAGTACAACTCCACCACCGAGGCTGTCAGTCAGTCAAATGTATTATCAGTTAAACAATTATGCCCGATCGAATCCATACATTTAAGTCGCTATAGGGTATCTTTAATCGACTTCAAAAAAGGAGTATGTTCTCTTTTCTTTTTTTTATGTATCTTCACCTGTTACTCAAAGACGTCTGAAAAGATTTGGAAAAAAAAAAATAGTTTCAAAACGTGGTCCCATAAAAAATTGGTGAAGACCTGAGTAATCTTCGAACCTGGAGAGTAGAACTCAAAATTGAGTAGAATTGCTGTTTCTTGCATTAAATTCATTGAATTGGACTTAACGGCGTTAAAGTTATACACTAAATAGGACATCGCGAAGAAATGTTGCACGTGTCGCTATAGCTGTCTCTTTCATTTCTATGTATATTATCTTCCTTCCCCTTCTACTGATGTCTTTTTACTACCACTAAGTAAAAATAAGTGTTTGTTTGTTTGTTTGTTCGCGTTTATCTCAGCAACTACTGGTCCAAATTGAAAAAATATTTTGGTGTTAGATAGCTCATTTATCGAGGAACGCTATAGGCTATACAACATCACGCTATGACCAATAGGAGCGGAGCAGCAATGAAAAATATTGCAACGGAAAAAAATTATTCAGGATATTTTGATGTGGCGTCATAAATAAGGTTATAATATATCTACTAATATAAAGTTGAAGAGTTTGTATGTTCGCACTAATCTCAGGAACTACTGGTACGAATTGAAAAAATATTTTAGTGTTGGACATAACATTTATCGAGAAAGGATGTAGGGTACTTTTATCCCGAAAAAACTTATTTAAACTGCGGGAAATACTAGTATTTATAAGGGTTAATATATTTCTTCGCGATGTCCTGTACCTTCGTCTACTCAAAAACCAGAGAAGCGCTGGCGTAAGACACGGAAGAATCTTGCATACTCATACATTGAGAAGATTGAGCGTATTTGAGGAATTTGAGAGACATACGGGGTGTGTTCGACTGGCTTTGAAGTTTCCAGATTGCCTGTGGACAAAAAATATGATAAATACACAGTCAAATACGTAGTGCTGACCCCACACTAAGATCGAGTCTTGTGTCGTATCAACTACGAGACTTTTCGGTCTCACAAACACCCAGACCCGAGACAAATACTTTTGGACGCAAACTCTTGTCTCGGTGCGGGGATCGAACCCGCAGTCTCACATTTCACAGTCGGCGTCTCATCAACCAAGGACGGAGACTAAAACCCATGACTCCGAAAGGTCAGAAGTGTCGTGGGATACGAACCCTCGACTACTTTAAAGTTGTTTTCTTTTAATGAATTTTTAATCTTATTAATGAATACATATAGAAATATTCTTAAAGAACTACATAAAGTGATAATTCAATAGCATATACAGGTTGATTTTTTTAAATAGGCATGGATGGCCAAAACCGAGACTATGAGGAAAACCGAAAAATACTGTAAAAGAGTCACGAGCCCGATTTTGATTACAAAAACTGCATACTTAGATTTTTGATAACTCAATATTCCTAGCGAGGAATCGAACCCGATATTTTTGGAAAAATAACATCCTGTATTATTACCCCATTCTTGTTGCTAATAAGGATCTAATTCGGGAAGTAATTACATACGGCAAACTTAAATAAAAGGTCATTTTAAGCCCCCTCATTTTACCCCCTACCCCTTCTTCCTCCCCTTAATATAAGTAATACACTTACCTGTAAAAGCACTCCAATGGGATGTCTGCCGCATATAGTGTTGCCATATTTATTGAGGTATTCGGTGAAAGCTCTGGGATCCATTTTTTCAATTATATCCATACCCTGAAGACGGGAAAATTATTTTGTATATATTTTTTACATACATACATTAACTCACGCCTTTATCCCCGAAGAGTAGGCAGAGGCGCCACTAGGACACCCACATTTCGCCTTGCATGTTCCGTCCCACGATGTGATAGGGGGCGAGCCTATCGCCATATCGGGCACAAATTCCTGACTCCGGGCTGATAATGAATAGAAAAATCCAATATCACTTTGCCCGACCCGGGATTCGAACCCGAGACCTCAGCTTTGTAACCGTACCGTAATACAACTACGCCACCGAGGCAGTCAATTTTTTTTATGTATTAAGTATATATTTTTTAACTGCAATGAATGGCGAGACGTGCATGCCCTTCGCCTGATGGTAAGCGATACGACCGCTCATGGACAGCAGCAAAACCAAACACCATGAATTACAAAGCAATGGCATTCCACTGCGCTCGCCATCCTGAGACATAAGATGTTAAGTCTCAATATGTCCAGTAGTTACTCTGGCTACAATGTCCTTCAAACCGGAACACAACAGTGCATTTACACTGCTGTTTGAAGAAATAGACATTGCGGTGGTACCTACCCAGGCCTCTCACATATGAGAAACCTACATATTTTGAAGTCACATTATGTTTTAATTATTTTTTTAATTAAAAAAGCTACCTACATCGATATCATGGTAACACTAGATAAGACATTCAGTACAAAAAATGTGTCCCACCTACTTGCGGTGCATGCACCACACATGAATCAGTTTGCTTCGTGACAGTGACAGCGCAGTACGCCTTATCGCATACGTTTAAAAGTAATAATGAATGTTTCGCCGTCAAACCGAAAGCAAATCGTCTGAAGTTACAATATTTTAATAAAATACCAGATAAGTGATGTAATATTGCAGTGTGCTTTCAAAATACGAGGGCACTTTATTTATTTGACGTGTCTCGTCTATCGGTAGAATATAAGTCAATGGCTTCCTACCTGTTTGTCCAACCACTCGATGCTTTGGTGTATCGGCCCGCGGCTCGAGTCCCGCCACGTGTATCTGAACCTACTACCCCAGTGGCAGAAGTCCGAGGAGATCACTAGAAGGTTCTGAGGGTCGGCCAGGTAGGGGGCTAGAATCGCGCCGTACCTGGTGCGGGGTGGACAGTGATACAAATTTTGTAATTACATTTTCTGGTAATGAATTTTGTACGGTTTGAAAATATATTTCCAAAATTTATTTTTTACGTATATTTTTACGAAAAATATATTTGTAATTTTTTTTTACCTTCCGAGAACGTGATTCAATACAATTTTTGTAATTATAGTATATGGATATATAAATATTTAAAATCAAAATACTAATATTATAAATTAACATAAGCATATGAACATATTTTTCAAAATATAAAAGTAATCTTCGATATCGCCATGTTTAGAAGTGGCGTGAAATTACGGAACTCCAATAAAATAGAATATAAAAATAGGAATAATGTTTACTCACTTCGCTTCCTTTTCGGGAGACAATGATCCCACCAGAATTGGTATAATGGTGAACCCGGTGGGGTACCTAAAAAATACAAATAAAATTAAAATTCCTGAACAATATTCTTAATTTTTTAATTAAAATTAAATTATTTATTTAACGGTGAAGGAAAACATCGTGAGGAAACCTGCATACCGTAGCGATTTTAAAGAATTTCTACGGTATGTAAGTCTGCCAACCCGCACTAGGCCAGCGTGGTGGACTATATGGCCTAACCACTCTCAATCGATTCTCTCGATTGTAGAGTAGGCCCGTGCCCTGCAGTGGGACGTGTATGGGCTGATATAGATAGATAGATAGATAGATTCTTAATTTGTAATCTGTCAATGTTTGCCGCAATTTTGAACTTATTAGTTGTTGATCTGATAGCTTAAATTAATATTTATTTATTTATTTATTAGAATCTCTATGTATTTATTTGAACTACAACTATTTATACGGATTTTATCGCCATTTGGTTTCATTTTGTGTCTGCCGCGTGACCACGAAAGCTGTAAAGCAATCGAAACGTCGCGTCGGGAAGTTAAAAAATGTTAAAATTTAACCAAATCGCGATAAAATACGTAAAAATTTGTTATATTTCAATGTGTAACATTCGCGTAAATCTAAGAAACCATTAATATTTGAAGTTCGCTTTACTTCAATAATCCAAAATTAGATAGATAGATAATAAAATTAGAAGCTTTCTTACGAAATTTTTATTTATTGATTCTAAAGGCTTTATACATTCAGTTTATAAACCAATTTTAGTTTTGTTTTGACCGAATGTTTTGTCCCTTTCGAACGACTTTAGAATTTAATTTGAGCGTGAAGACAAAACATTCGATAACTAAAATAGGTTTTAAATCTGTCTGTCCGCTCTCCCCTCTTCTCTATTTTTCTTTTTCTGTATTTATCTTTCAAACTGCTGTAGTTTATTATTTATTTGTTTTAATTGTATTTTGGTCTGGGTGTTTGTGATACCGAAAAGTCTCTCGTAGTTTCTGATACAACACAAGAATCTTAGAATAGAATCAGGACTATGTATGTGACTGTTGGGTGTATTTATTTATTATAAAATGTTTACACTTACTCTTCCATGACCTTGGCTATGTATGGCAGGTGCATTTCAATGGAGTGCTCTTCTTCGTCTGTCTGTATGTCCATGCGTTCGAACTGCCGCGTCGCTTCCAGTTCCGCGTAAACTGGGGGCAAAATGCTAGTTATAATAATATTTTTACGCTTGATATGTTCATAGTGACAGCCTCCGTGGCGCAGTTGGTTAGACGCCGCCTGTGAAACATGAGGCCGCGGGTTCGATCCCACCGAAACAAATATTTGTGTGATCCACAGGTTTTTGTTTCGGGTCTGGGTGTTTGTGAGACCGAAAAGTCTCTCGTAGTTCCTGATACCCACGATACAAGACTAGATCTTAATATAAGGTCAGTGTATATAACTGGGTATATTTATTTATCTTAAATTTAAATTTTCTGTGGCCTCTACCTACTCTATAATTTTTACAAGTATTGTCTATGGCATGACTCACTCTGTTTGTCTATGGTGAGGTCGTAGAGAGGCGTTTGGTATTTATCCATAGACGAGAGAGCGCATCCGGCCAACCGTACATGATGGGAGGGACCCAGGATGAAGATGCGTTTCCTGAAACAAAACATAAAATATAATACAGTTTTCAGTGAAATGTAAAATTTCTTGCTTGTAAAAGACAGCGGTAGAAATTGTGCTCTTATATTTTTTCCAAACGCGCCTCAAGTGTAAAAAGTGAACAAAAGCTTTTTCTTCTTTTTGACGATTTATATTAGCTTCAGCTGTATACTTAATAACTACAAGGTACGTCACATACCATTAAAGTTCCATCTCATATCTATTAGCGAAAACCGCATTAAAATACATTCAGTAATTCTCGAGATATTAGCTAACATATATACAACTATTATTTTAAGAGGTTTAAAAATATTACTCGATTGCATCGGTGGCGTAGTTGTACTACGGTACAAAACTGAGGTCTCGGGTTCGAATACCGAGTCGGACAAGTGGTATTGGATTTTTTATTTTTATTTTATTTTAAGTGTGTGACAAAAGGGTGTTTGTAAAAAATAAATTAAGATAATATAATAAATACATACAACCTATCAATAACATATTATTATTAAGGTATATAGTATTTTTCTATTCATTATCAGCCCGGATCCAGGAATTTGTGCCCGATATGGCCATAGGCTCGCCATAGGCTCGCTCACATCATGGGACGGAACATGCAAGGCGAAATGCGGGTGTCCTGGTGGCGCCTCTGCCTAACCCTACTGGGAAAAAGGCGTGAGTTTATGTATGTAAAAATATTAAAATTACTCACACAACAACAGGGCTGACTTGTCTGTACGCGAAAGCGGCGCACGCACCGCAGTAAGAATATCCAGCGTGGCTGAAACAAAAGCGAAATTTATCTTTTTCTTACTGCACGTGGGCTGTTCTGCTGGAGGCTGTGGCTGCCAATTCTTCCATTCTTGACAAATCCATAGCTTATTTCATCAAATCTATACTGTAAGCATTTAATATTATTATTTCCCTGTAACATGGTTGAGGGAGCCGACGCGATGGCTAGCACATGCGTCATACTCGTGAACGAGTGCTGCTTGTGTGGACTGGTCTGCTCGACTTGCTTATGCTTATGATAACTTTTAATTGCTTTAAAACTTTTATTACTACTCATTGCTTTGGTGAAACAGTGCACTGATTCCGCGTTCTGGGCGACTTTACTTACCTAACTCAACCGTACAAAATCACTTGACCAATAACACTATTCATCATTATTATTCCAAATTATCTATGAACTGCTCTGAATTTAACTGCATAGCAACCTCTGTATAATTTCTGTATTGTAAACTTGTTTTGAAAAGAACAACGCTGGAGTTTCTTGCCCGTTCTTCTTTGGCGAAAACAGCCTTGTGAACCGGGTGGTAGTGGAAAAAAGTGATTGAATCTAAATAATGTATGACATTTCATGGGTTCAATAAATATTTTCATTTCATTTCATATGTAATAGAGGTTTGTTTAATAATATATAATGAATACTCTATATGTGTTTAACGTGAGTGACAGTTAACTTTAGACGGTGACACAATATGGTAGATTGGAATAGACAGTAAGGAATTGTATTGAACATCCAAAGACTATATTGTTATAAAAGTTGTAAAGTCCTGATCCATCAGCGTTTATTTCAAGATACCTTGACCATTTAAAACTAATATATAAAGCTAAAGAATTTTTATGTTTGTTCGCGCTAATCTCAAGAACTAATGGTTCGAATTGAATACTCTTTTAGTGTTGGATAGTTCATTTATCGAGAAGGGCTATAGGCTTTTTATTCCAGGAAAATATTTAGTAACTTTTATCTCTAAATATCTTCACGCAGGCGAAGTCACAAACAATAGGTACTAGTTATGGCAATACTCACGGAGCGATGATAGCTCTGGCGGGGCCGTGTGTGAGGTCAGCTTTCGACAACCAGAGGTCTAATTGGCGGGATAGTTCGCTACCTAAAAATTAATCATAATTCTAGCTTTATCATTAGCGTAGCGCAGTTGATGACAGCCTCCGTAGCGTAGTTGGTTAGACACCGGTTGTGAAACGAGAGGCCGCGGGTTCGATCCCCGCACCGAGACAAATGTTTGTGAGGCCCACAAATATTTGTTTCGGGTCTGGGTGTTTGTGAGACCGAAAAGTCTCTCGTAGTTTCTGATACCTGCGACACAAGACTTAATTGATCTTAATGTGGGGTCAGGACTATGTATGTGACTGTTGGGTGTATTTATTTATTTATCATTTAACATTTTAGCATTTCAGACCCAAAAGATGACAGTATCCACCGTGATAGCGACCACGCAAGTGTTTCGGGTGCAAACTGTATTTATTCGGATATAATCAGGATTGAGTTACTCTCTCTTCAGTCATATGAAGTCCTCTGCTGAACCCAGGCCTCCCCCAAGGATACCACCCTGTTAAGCATTCAGCGACTTCCTGTAACCATAACCAGGTCCATCCGCCTTGAGGGCAGGCGTCAGACACTTCACTTGCCTGTACGTGACATCCAGTCCAAGACCAGGCCCCAGCAGCCATTATTAGTCGAGTCTACCGGCTTGAAATAGCCAATTAAACCCTAGGTATCTTATTGGCTAAGGCTCCGGTACCTGCAGGAGACGAATGACGAATAGATGTTTAGAAGGAAATGAAAACACACATATTATAAATATCAATTATTTAATTAGGACTTACAAAAATTAGAAACATTTGAATAAGCTTTACAAAATATTTATAATCTTGTTATGGCCATATTGTAGTTTTATCATTATGTTTAACTAGTTCTTGAAAAAGGCATTCTATGAGAGAAATTTCAGTTTCAGGGCACAAATTGACTGATTTTACATAAAGAATAGAATTTTAGTACCTATGTATATACAAATCTTCTGAACCATTTTATTTTTTCAACGTTCCAACAAAGAGCAGCTTTTCTAGGTTGTCTGGTTCGCGTCTAGCGACTTGTCCGAAGTGCTTTATACTTTATACTCCTAGTAAGTTAATTAAGGCATCACTTCTTTTTTTAATTAATCAACTACTTTCGGACTTACTTGTATTAATAGTGTAACATTAACTCGACATCGACTCGACTGCCTCGGTGGCGTAGTTGTATCACGGTACGGTTACAAAACTGAGGTCTCGGGTTGGGCAAAGTAAAATTGGATTTTATAATTCATTATCAGTCCGGAGTCAGGAATTTGTGCCCGATATGGCGATAGGCTCGCCCCCTATCACATCGTGGGACGGAACATACAAGGCGAAATGTGGGCGTCCTGGTGGCGCCTCTGCCTACCCCTTCGGGGATAAAGGCGTGAGTTTATGTATGTAATAGTGTAACATATTTTCACTACAATTTTATAAAAGTAAATATATTTATAACTAATTAGTGCAATTATTTATGCAAATTATAAGGTATAAGTTTTTACTCAACAAAAATTCATGTTTAGTTTGCTTAATTTTATTTTATAAATTCTTTTTTTACAAAATAAGGAATGTTTTAATTATGTATATTGATTATGAAAATATCTTCAAGAGTTAAATGTGTTTCTATACAGTTATATTTTTCTGTCAAAATATTACAAAGAAAAGGCTAAGCTTAGCAAAAAATATATACACTTTATTAAATAAACACAACAAAAAAACATTGATCATTCATCATCATTATCCATCAATTTTGAAATCCTTTCCGAAGCTTCCGCAATCAATTTCTCAGTAAAATTTGGGAATTTTGTCTCAAAATCCGTCTTTAGACTTTCCAAATCAAATCTTTCCTTTTCAATCTCATGCAGCCTCTTTTGTGACTTCTCATACTCTTTGAATTTATCCATAGACAAATTTGAGTGCTTTTTTATTTGTTCCAAGCCATCTATGGCATCATTTACTGCGTCTAGGAGCTGTCTATGCCCACTCTCTTTGTCATAGCCAAAGTTTATGTTTTTAGTTTGCAATTTGTCCAAGGATGCTTGTTCAGTACTGTTCAGGTTTTTAACCAATTCTTCAACATTGGATTTCTGAGTTGTGTCGTAGAATTCTGTGCAGTGCTGGTTCTTTAAATCAAGTAACCTAGAACAAAAAAGGTTTTAATTGTATTTCAGGTAAAATTTACATATAAAAACGTTGATATAGAAATGTCTTAAAATTATAATAGTCTATTAATATGACTGACGTCTGACATTCAGAAGTGTATTGAAATCAAAGTTATTAATTTCAATTGGGGTGCTGCTTAATCCAAATAATCTCTCTTCAACAGGAAGTCCTCAGCTGAACATCGGTCTCCCTATAGGAACTAAATACTAAACTATGTAAACTAAACAAAAAATACAAGTAAATTTAAATTTAGAACATGTAGATATCACATCTACCAAATTAATAGCCCAGCTATATGTTACAAGAAAATTCAAATTTGGAACATCTTACCGTTTCTGCTCAACAATAAAATTGATATCCTTCAGTCTGCGATTAGTTTTGTCCAATTGATCCACGGTTTTCTGGAACCTATCGGCCAGCTGTGCCATCTGCATGTCAACTTGTGTCTCCTCCCTCTCAATTTTTTCATCCACCAGGCACTCTTCAAGCATGGCGCGCAAAAATTTACCATAGGCGATTTGGCGGTACTCCGTATCAAAATCTGATGAAGTTTCCGCTTTTAGGATAGAGATGTCGCTCTCCGCTATAGTTGTATTTCTATCGCGCATTTGAACACTTTTATCCTTTGAAATTGGCGCTCTGTTTCGACTTGAGGAAGGCCCTGTGACTGTTGACGGCCTTTTTGGTTTAAATGTCTTCGATGTTGGGGCGAGGAATCCTTTTTTATCGGACATTTTTGCGAGAATGCAACGACACCGTTGTTATGAGTAACAATTTGACATTTGTTTAAATCGCTGTCATGGCGATCGTTCTATATTCGTTCGGAAACGTAATGTTAAAACAAAATTAATTATATTCTAGTCTAAGTACAGAATATTGTTTTCATTAATGTTAACAAAAGTAGAGAGTAAGAAAGGGCTTTATTTACAAAGATAATTAGATAAAAGAATTTATTTTCTAAATTACTAATATACAACATTCCTAAACGAAAAACCACTGAACGGAAAATGAGATTTATTTCTGATGCCATGATAGGTTATGTTTTAAAAATAAACAATATTATAGGTGTGTTTATAATCCATATACCACACCATATACCGTTATAGACCACTTCACACAAAGAGGGACAAAGGAATGCCCAACAAAATTCAGAGGTCAACAACCTTTTGACTTCGCAAGTCATTAAATTATTTTCGACCATTAAATCGCTATACAAATAAACAATCCGCATATTCTAACATAAAGATAATATTTATCTCCATACACTTGAATTATAAGTGCGATTATAGATATCTAAAACATTTTTTCATTCCAATAAGATTCACTTACCGTTTTCGGTGTACCAACTACCGGCGTGGGAGGCGCAACGACACGACATTTTGAAGAAATATAAAGTTTAAAACAAAGATGAATTCTTAGAATTAGGTAAAAATCACTTTCTCGATCACAAAAATAATACTTTGACGTTGACAGATGTAAATACACCATAGACAATGAAGATGCGGTGTGAAGTTTGCCCCCTTTCACCTGGATCAGCAGTAAATTAGTTAATATTTATTTATTTACTTACACTTTCAAACTAATTATTGTCGTAATACAATCTTTTACATATTTCCAAACTATTGAAAGTCGTACTGATAATATTAGAAATTAATTGACAACATTCCTTCCGTAGAATATGAATTATAGCTCTATGTTTGCAACTTATATTATCTGTAACACAATCACAACCATTCGTTCTTTGGTACTCCATATCCATAGAGTTAGTATTATAACTGGAGTGCTTACTTTGATTGACATAAAAACTAAAAATATATTTTATGTCTGTGAGTTAAAGTTCATTTTATAATATCAATATTTGTAAGGAGACGCGGTCCGCAAAGAGAATGATTTTTAAGTGGTGGTGTCCCCCTCGCACATATTACAAATAAAGAGCAGTGTTGCTAACTTAGTTGATTTTCCATTAAATCGGGTGATTAGGATAATCTCTTCAAAGGTCATAAACTAATAACTGAACTGAATTGAACTGGATCATCTCTTAGTGGTCAAAAATTAGTTTTAGTTGTTGAAAATTATTGAAAGGATTACAAATCGCTTTTAAATCCGATACATTTTTGTTATTTTTTAGTTTAAAAGTGATTTCATACATTTTATTCAATTTATAGTGAAGACAAGAATATATTCAAATAAACATTTTAACGGCAATGTTTAAAATGCGCTGCGGCCTAAAATTTACTGGCAGATGTTGCAACGCATGTTTGCAATGATGTTGTTGTACAAAAGAAACTTGCTTAGATGAAAAAATAATGGTGCCACCCCAAATGATTTCTTTGATAAAGACATTTGATTATGGATTTCTGGTGGTTTTTTTTTAAATGTTGAATCTGGTGGGAAACCAGCTTAATTATTGGTAACACTGATAAACATCAATGAATGTTTATGAACAAAATGGCGTCTATTTACATTTGTGGTTCGGAGATAAAGGGATATTGTTAGTCCCACGCTTATTCTTTTTTCGAAAATCGTGAAAGTTTCCGCGTTATCATGATGAACACTTGTATTGTAAGTGGGTGAAAGCGAGAATTCTATCCAGGTTGTGGAATATCCTTCCTTATGTAAGATTCATTGATAAATTTTTACTAGTGTGAGCATATATTTGTTTATTGTGAGATAGCATTTTTTTAATGATTATAATATTTTATACTGTTTGTCTTGTAAATGTTATAGTGGTATATTATGGTAAATGTATGTCCTATTCGAGTTGAGTTAAGTATGTGCCGTACCGTACGCTCCGTCAAAGAAAATAGTGTTATACAGTTTTAAGTCTCTATTTACAAAAATATTAAATATTATTGTAATATGTTAGAGCTAGCTCAGCTAAGTTACTGTTCTGTACATCAAACAATTTAGCTCAAGTGATGTCTCGTATTTTTATATAATATAATCTCGGAATACCGAAAAGATATGTTCACAGCGTGCACATTTATGATACAGTTAATCTGAGATTATAGTACACATCTTATCGAGTTTGAGTCTTAATTTGAGAGGTTTATGTGTTCTATACATGCTGCAGTGAAAGTAATTAAATACCAATCCTAAAAATTTCATTCAATAATCATTAATTTAACCACCTCTAATGTTGCAAAAGATTTAAATCCTAAGAAACAAACGATCTAATAATTTTTCATATCAATTATTATGTTATAGGTATTTCCAAGAAGCAAGAAAATTACAGTTTTGAGTATTAAAAATTTGGAACGACAATCCTCTATACAGTCATCGACTTCCAGAGATATCACACAAGCAGGAACTTCTTGCAACCAAGGAAGATCTTCTAGTAAATAATATGATGTTGGAATTTCTAGGGAACTGTCTTATACATTCCCACTTACGTTACGCACCGTTTTAATAATACTCATGGTCCACTTAAACACTAATTGAATATGAATTTTGTTGAAAAAAAAAAAGATTTTACGATAAAATAGTTAAATATTACTTACTATAAGACCACAGAATATTTTGTAAATAGAGATTAAGATGTATTGACTTTTGTAAATTATTTAATTGTCTACATGCCGAATAAACAAATTTCATTTCAGTTCATTTTATTTCATTACCCATTGTGTTTTGTTTCCTAAAATTATGTAAGTAGTAGAGCCAATATACAGACACGTGTACGTGAAGATAACACAGAACTAACAATACAACCAATTTTAAATCAATTGTAAATTTGAATGTAGGAAGCGCACGATACACTCAATCCATATGTGTTGCACTGTCTCAAACATGAGTATTATTCAAGAAGTTTAATATGTAGTAGAACTGAGCTAATGTTGTAACAAATCTCAATGGTTTTTTCGACAACGAAGTAGTTCCTAAAAACAACACTACCTGCGAAAGTATATGACGAAGCAATGTTTGGAACTGAATTTACATAAATAAACTGTCGCAAGCACGTGTGTTGTATTTACATAGGGCTCTATGGAAATACTTGAAGAAAAATTTAAATTTTCATATATAAAATATCTGTATAATTTTGTCCTATAAATAAATTTTAAATGGTCACCACATTAGACAAGGACACCACGACCAAAAAGTTTTCTTTCTCCAGACCGGTTTCGCGGCATCAGATAGCACTCCAGGTACATAATAACTCCATGTCCATATCTTTCATTCTGTGCTTTCATTCTTCCAGTCATTCCACAAAAGTCTAGGAAAGCAGTGATAAAAAATATTAATAGTAAATAAATTCTAATTTATTAACGCAACTGAAGCATTTATAGTGTTTATTTTGTATCAAATATATTTTATTAAACAGCACAAATACAAACATGTTTCTTTCAAAATGTAAGTATTTGGTTATAATTAAATATTTATTTTTTCCGATAAATAAATAGACTGTATTTACTTTCGTAAAATGATTTATACTGTTTCCTTTAACGTTTAATTAATATGACTCAACAATGTGTAATATGTGTAACAAAAATAAGCTACGCACCAAAATACATATTGATTACGAAATTGTTAATAAAAACTGGTTGTGTCTCGTTTCAAATGCAAATATTTATTTTTGCATAAATTAATGGTTATTTATATTGCCTTGTTTTGCCGGTTTAATATTTTTTTCTATTTATAAATTTGTTTGCGCAATTCTTAATAAGCAAATAATATAATCAATATTGTTGGTAAAATTAAAATATCATATTTCCGTGAAGGATACTTGTGTAATTACAGTCGGATTCGTACGAAAAACTTTGTTTATGTTAAAACCTTTTGTATTCAACATTTATGTACTATTTTCCCTAATTAGCTGTATTATACAGGGTATATCAAGACTGCGAACGAAAACAAAGCCAGGTGGTATTAGTAACTTCAGACACAATGCAACTAAAAATTACGCAAAATAAATGTCAATTTTTTTTGTAATAAAACACCATTGTGTCTGTAACCACTAAAACTACCACCTGGCTTCGTTTTCAGTTGCAGTCTTGATATACCCAGCATTTTACAAAATTTATGTTTTTGAGTCTAGTTATTTGCCCATTAATTAATTAAGATTTAAAACCAATTTGCTTATCTTCCATAATAATAAGAGAAGTTGTGTAGCCAGTAAAGTTATTTTATTTATTTATTTATTAATCCTTTATTGCACAAAAAGAAACATTTACAGTAAATAAATTGCATAATAATAGTACATGAGGTGACCTTATAACATTAGGCAATTTTTTACAGGCAACCTTTGGATGGATATGTAAAAATGAGAGGGCAGTCTAGGGTCTAATAATTATATTAAATGGAAGGATATAAATATCTGCTGCCAATCAATACTGGATGTACTTGGATAGCTTTATACTTACCAGTGCAATCACTTTTCCGAGTCAAAGTTAAAAATATATATATACATCATAGAGACTGGCTCATCAATAAAACTTGAGACTAAAATAAGCTTAGCATCTCTGCCTACACTATGTAAGGAAGTAGAGGTGAACTTATGTATTAATTAAAATATAAGACTTATGTATGTATTGCTTCCAAAGATATATTTATACAATACCTGTTTGAAACAATAATATGTATATGACAGAGATAAAACCATGTGTTAATTATTTTAAACTAGGCCAGTGACAATGGCACTGGTCTGTATTTGTTTATTAATTAATTATTGCTATCACAACACTTTAATTAACGGATATATGATTTACCCCAATATCTTCGAAAACTTATCAGTTTTAAAGGAAACACAGGATAGCCAATTCTTTAATGCACAATAGTGAATGTTCTTCTTCTTTTAAAAGTTGTATGGCTCCATGTGCATTCTATGATTTTGCCAATGTCGGAGGAGGGGAAGAAAGAGGAATCAAAATGGCGTGGTAATCACTATAAATTTAGCTGATAGTGAATGTTAAATATTCTGCTGGTACAGAGGCAGTTTATATTGCAAACTCTAACTGTGGACACAGAAATAGAACCAAAACCTTGTCCAATTTAATAAAATTTCTTCTACAACTAGCCGTAGACTGCTTAGGGCTTATTTACAATTTTAACAGTATTTTGTTACATTTCTACTTTACATAAGATTGCCTCGACATATAAGAATATTAATAGATAATTTATACTTTAATTCAATACAATTCAGTACAATGTAATAATGTTCTGCTGTTTTTTAGTATGTATTATTTATGGGCAAACAATGTTTATCACTTATTTTTAAATACTCTGTTGTTATAATTCTAGATGTTGTTTCATTAACCTCGAGATAATAATAATAAATAAAGCTAACGAAACAGTCTCCCCTCCAGCGACTTCATGTTACTATCAAGTGTCCCTATAATGACAGATGTGGTGCAGTTATTTATTTATTTATTTATATACACTTTATTGCACACACACAAAAAATACAAATAAAAAGAAAATCACATACATAAAAAGTACAATTGGCGGTCTTATCGCTCAAAGGCAATATCTTACAGACAACCATAGGATGGATTTTGGAAAAGGATTAACAGAGGGCAGTATTTATTGAAATAAATACACCCAACAGTCACACATGACCCCACACTAAGATTGAGTCTTGTGGCGTGGGTATCAGAAACTACGAGAGACTTTTCGGTCTCACAACCACCCAGACCCGAAAGAAATATCTGTGGTTGACGCAAACATTTGTCTTGGTGCGGGGATCGAACCCGCGGCGTCACATTTCACAGCCGGCGTCTAACCAAGAGCCACGGAGACTGTTAAACTGTTTTAATTTTTGTGTTAATTTAAGTTTATGATTGATTTCGTTACGGGTTAAGACTAGTTAGACATTCCCGGAGACTCGCTGAGCTTCAATGCTCGGTGTCATTCAAATGCGTGCCACTGTTGATCCTGGCTTACAGGAGTTGCAGTGGCGGGTGTGAGGGCGGGATAGTCTCCTGTTAAACTGATTATTCATATACTTGTTCCAGGTCGTATAATCTCCGCACTACCTCGTCTCTCAGCGTACAGCACAGCCGCTGAGAGCACAGTGAAACCCAAGACTGCTATAGTGATGCTCAACATGGGAGGCCCGGAAACCACTGACCAGGTGAGAAATACCTATTGATAGGTGAAGGATATTTGTAAGGCCTATTCACCTAAATCCGTATATCGAGGAATTTCTAAAATCACTAATTTCTCCTAAATACAGCAGTATATTTTGCTCCAACATTCATCTAACCGCCATGCCATTTCACTCGCCCTCTTCGATTGACTCAGGTTCCTTTAAAGGAATTAGTTTACAATTTAGTGATTATCCGAATTTCCCGACTTTCGGATCTAGCGCATGTACCGACCAAACGCAATACGTGCGAGACCATTGACTTATATTCTACCGATAGACGAGACACGTCAAAGAAATAAAGTGCCCCCGTATTTTAAAAGCACACTGCAATATTACATCACTTACCTGGTACTTTATTCAAATATTGTAACTTCAGAAGATTTGCTTGCGGTTTGACGGCGAAACATTCATTTATTACTTTTAAACGTATGCGATAAGGCGTACTGCGCTGTCACTGTCACGAAGCAAACTGATTCATGTGTGGTGCATGCACCGCAAGTAGGTGGGACACAGTTTTTGCACTGAATGTCTTATCTAGTGTAACATTGATATCGATGAGCGAGACGGAACATAGTGAGCGTACGAGTGACAAGGATAGATATAGCGGCACATGTACCGCTCTTTTGGCAACATTTTGTTTGGGTTATCCCCTCTATAATATCGGGGGGAGCCACGAATGAGTTCAAGTATATAAAATTAACAAGAGCAGATATTGTATTTTAATATATTCTATTATTATTTATCAATATTGTTTTTGCAGTATTCTTATCTATTGTATGCATTGAGTGTTGCACGTTTAAGTATTTTGTTTTATAATGGTTTCTTAGATTTACGCGAATGTTACACATTGAAATAAAACTATTTTTTACGGATTTTATCGCGATTTGGTTTAATTTTTAAAATTTTGTTTTAGTTAATACTTTGTACATAAACTCACACCTTTCAACCAAAAAAAATCTTCATGGATTTGTAATTTTTTACTTACGTCGTATTTTATAAATACATAGTTTTCCTAAAATAAAGATGTACACCTTTTTTATTTTTAAAAACGCAATGATACGTAAGGGCTTAAATTACCATATTCGCAAAAACTACGTATTTACCGCTCAAAGACTACTTAAAACATTGTAAAAAATGTCGCTATTTTCGAAATTTTAGTTTCATTGTGTCTAAAGTCACTAAAACTACCACCTGGCTTCGTTTTCGGTCGCAGTCTGGATGTAGGGTACATTTATTTTAATAATCCTTTTTTGTAGGTTGGTGACTACCTCCTAAGGATAATGACAGACAGGGATATGATACAACTACCCGTACAGAGTAGGCTGGGTCCCTGGATAGCTACACGAAGGACTGAGGAAGTAAAAAAGAAGTATATGGAAATCGGCGGTGGATCGCCCATTTTGAAATGGACGAATACACAAGGTGGGTGACAATTTGTGATAGCGCCATCTAGTGATGAGTAGTGGTAGATATTTTACAGACTTATTTGTTAGTGTATGTCGACATAATTTTATATACCAGTGCAGTGTATGCAGGGTGAATTTTTCAAGTGGGCGTGGATGGCCAGATCCGAAATTATTACGAATAGCGAAAAATACCGAAAGGAGTCACGAGCGCTATTTTGATGAAAACTAAAACTGCATACTTGGATTTTTGAGAAATCAAGATTTTGAAAAGAAAATAACACATGCTATATTTTTCCAGTAGTAGTGTAAATGTAATTGTATATTGTATTTTTTATTTTACACTTTTAGGAAAAATAACAGTTAATATGGGCATGAAGTTAGAAATAATTGATAAAATTAAAGGCTTATTATAAGTTTTCACAGATAGCATATGCTTTACAAAGTACGATTCACACATTATTAACATAACATATTTACACATCTAACAACACAAGAATACTGAACAATTACAAAAACTAATACTTAATTTTATTATGAAAATAGAGTATATGTTGTTTTTCTCTGTTGGACAGTTCATCCGGTGTACATTGCACTTGTTACATACTGTGTCATTTATCATCCTAATTTATACAATGAAATAGACAAACTGCCTCGGTGGCGTAGTTTTACTACGGTACGACTACAAAGCTAAGGTCCCGGGTTCAAATCCCGGGTCGGGCAAAGTGATATTGGGTTTTTCTATTCATTATCGGTCCGGAGTCAGGAATTTGTGCCCGATATGGCGATAGGCTCGCCCTCTGCCACATCATGGGACGGAACATACAAGGCGAAAATGTGGGTGTCGTGGTGGCGCTTCTGCCTACCCCTTCTGGGATAAAGGCGTGAGTTTATGTATGTAAATAGACTCACTTAGTTGTTTATTTGGAGCCCTTGCAGGATTACAAGGCTTCCTTTTTTGTATGGGATCCCAGATGTAATGTACAAATGATAAAACAAAAGGTTTCTTATTCATTTTCAAACACCTTTGAATGTAATTTATTAAAATTAGAATATACCCACTCTTGGTTCATATTACAATACTCATAATAATATTTATTATGTGACAGCCTCCGTGTCGCAGTTGGTCAAACGCCGGCTGCGAAATGAGAGACCGCGGGTTCGATCCCCCACCGAGACAAATATTTGTTTGATCCACAGGTATATGTTTCGGTTCTGGGTATTCGTGAGACTGAAAAGTCTCTCGTAGCTTCTGATACCCACGACACAGGACTCGATCTTAGTGACTGTTGGGTGTATTTATTTATTTATCACAAAACGACCTCAATCACACACTACCGCTACTCACCACAAGATGGCGCTATTCCAAACTGTCAACATTATTTCCAGGTTCGCTCCTCACACAAGCACTAGACCAGATGCTGCCTGAATCAGCGCCTCACAAACACTACGTGGCTTTCAGATACGTGCCCCCGTTCACTGAGGAGACATTTGAGCAGTTGGAAAAGTGAGATTATTAATATATTTTATTTTATGAATAGATAATGCGAATAATGGCGGTAGTCTCTGCCTCTGTTTTTTTGCTATGTTTCCGTGGCCTAAGCCCTCTCAATCGTACCCTCGATTGTAGAGTAGGCCCATGCCCTGCAGTGGTACGTATATATGCTAATACAATACTGTTTTCTGTGGACTTCATGTCTTTACTATTATAAAAGCACAGTATTATCAGAACCTATGGCCTTTTGCATGGGTTAACCGTGAGTCCTAGCGTCTATTTCTAGGTCGAGAAATTCAATTTGTACGAGTTTTCAATTTTGGGAAATGTCATATAAGATACATAAATCTGTAATTAATGCTACATGCCTCTATAGAATGATTGAGAAATAGGATCAATGGTATAGGAGTGGAGGCGTCACCTCTGCCTATCTTTTCGGTGATATTGGTGTGAAGATATATGATAATGTTACAGAGACGGTGTAGAACGGGCGGTGATTTTCTCTCAGTACCCTCAATACAGTTGCGCCACAACAGGGTCAAGTTTGAACGCTATTGCTGACTTCTATAAAAACAGGTGGGTTGAAATTATTTCTTTATAGACATGTTGGCATTCTCAGTTATTTAATTTCTATGCTGGCAAACTTAGTGAATCATGTTTTTTTCTGGAATTAAAGATATAATATAAATAAAGTATGGCATAAAATCAATATGGTACATTTCAGTTGTTCCGTGATAGCGTAAGATTAATTAGTCTACCATTTTTATTAAAGCTTTTTTGTCTTATATTAACAGTATGTGAATTGTTTTTAATTAAAAAAGAAGAAAAATATAAATATTTTCGATTTTTTCTAAAAACAGTTTAAAAAATACTAGACAATCAAAACGCGATAATAGTTTTCGTTGTGGACTTTTGTTGATTTCATTATACAAGTTTCCAAAAATGAACCACCATTTATTATCAATTTAAAATAGGTTTATTAAAATTAGAACAAATCATAATTTCTAAACTACATTTTTATTTCTTTATTTCGCAGTAGTTTGAAAACTAAACAACATATTATATATCTTTCAACCCCCAGACAGCTGCCAAAGAACATAAAATTCAGTTTAATAGAGAGGTGGGCGTCCCACCCCCTACTTGCCAGTGTATTTGCCTCCAGAATCAAGGACAAATTGAAGCTATTTGACCCCAAGATAAGGGATGAAGTCGTTATACTGTTTACAGCGCATAGTTTACCGTTGAAGGTATGTATTTTCATTTAAAAAACATAGTCTTACATATAATTGTTTATTTCTCGTTGTTATTTTCACAAAAAATAACATTTTGTATCTTTTTTGCTGGTATGAGTAAAAAAAAATATAGCAAAAAATCTTTAGATTATTCATATTTAACAGTTTTTGGCATCCGCAATTACTGCACATATATTTTTAAACAATATGAATAATAATCTTTTTAAAAAAATAATAATATGAAACATAAAAATGTAAAAATCTTGTTTTTTATGTTCTTACTTCTTAAGAAAGATCTTCTTACATCTCCAATCTCACCAAACAAATTTTAATTTACAAAAAAAACATTATTTTGTTTTTTTTTCACTTTTTTTGTTTTTTTTTTTTACTTTTAGGCGGTATCTCGAGGCGACACATACCCGCATGAAGTTGCCGCAACTGTAGCGGCTACGGTTGCTCAGTTGAACGTTTCTAACCCACACAGACTGGTATGGCAGTCGAAAGTAGGCCCGTTGCCTTGGCTGCAACCTTACACCGATGATGCTATCAAGGTAAATACATTATAAATAAATAAATACACCCAACAGTCACACACATAGTCCTGACCCCACATTAAGATCGAGTCTTGTGTCGTATTAGAAACTACGAGAGACTTTTCGGTCTCACAAACACCTAGACCTGAAACAAATACTTGTGGTTCACACAAATATTGGTCTCGGTGCAGGGATCGAACCCGCAGCCTCTCGTTTCACAGGCGGCGTCTAACCAATTGTACTACGCTACGATTGCAACGCTGAGGTCTAGGGTTCGAATCCCGAAAGTGATATTGGACTTTTCTATTCATTGTCCGCCCGGAGTCAAGAATTTGTGCCCGATTTGGCGATAGACTCGCCCCCTATCAAATTATGTGACAATACAAGGTGAAACGTGGCCTAGTAGCACCTCTGCCTACCCCTCCTGAAATAAAGGCGTGAGATTATGTTATTTACTACGCAAGCAAGTATAAATAATTGATTTTTTTCAGTCATACGCGAAGCAAGGAGTAAAGCATCTTATTCTGGTGCCCATAGCGTTTGTGAATGAACATATTGAGACGTTGCATGAACTGGACATTGAATACTGTGATGAAGTGGCTAAGGAGGTAAGAAACATTTATATGTAGAATATACAAACAATGTTATATATTGACTTAACACGTTATGTCTCAGGATGAGCGCAGTGGAATGCCAAGTATTGCTTTGTAATTCATGGTGTTTGGTTTTGCTACTGTCCATGAGCGGTCGTATCGCTTACCATCAGGCGAATGGCATGCTCGTCTCGCCATTCATTGAAATTAAAAAAATACATTACAATTCTTGTATAAAAATATACAACAGTATAAAAATTAGAATGAAGTACAAATGGAGAGTTCAAATTAGCCAATTTGATCACTAAAATTAAACGTTAATTTCCAAATTGGAGTGTGTTTGTGAAGTGAAAAAAAGGAGGAAGATTCTTATAATAAAATATATAATAGAATATTTTAACTCATTCAAATAATTTAAAAAATCAGTTGATTTGATAACCTACTGTGATATATTTAACCGACTTTATATTTAATATTTAGTTACAATGTTTTTTTATATACAGGGTATATTAAGACCGCGACCGAAAACGAAGCCAGGAGGTAGTATTAGTGATATCAAACACAATGCAAGTAAACATTTTACAAAAAAAATCGTCAATTTTTTTTTTGTTATTTTTACATGTCGTATTTGAGTGATTAATACATAGTTTTTCTAAAATAACGACGTACATCGCTTAATTTTTAAACATGCAATGGTACGTTAGGGTTTAAATTACTATTTTTGCAAAAACTAGGTATTTACCCCTCAAAAACGATGATTTTTAAAAATTTTTTAAAAAAATCCTTCGCTTATTTTGCAAAATTTTTAGTTGCATTGTGTCTGTAGCCGCTAAAACTACCACCTGGCTTCGTTTTCGGTCGCGGTCTTGATATACCCTGTATATTGACTTAACATGTTATATCTTAGGATGGCGAGCGCAGTGGAATGCCAAGTATTGCTTTTTAATTCATGGTGTTTGGTTTTGCTACTGTCCATGAGTGGTCGTATCGCTTGCCATCAGGCAAATGGCATGCTCGTCTCGCCATTCATTGAAATTAAAAAAATATATTACAATTCTTGTACAAAAAATATACAACAGTATAAAAATTAGAATGAAGTACAAATGGAGAGCTCAAATTAGCATAATCATTAAAATTAAACGTTAATTAGTGAAAAAAAGGAGGAAGATTCTTATAATAAAATATAAAATAGTTCATTTAAACTCCTTGAAATAATTTAAAAAATCAGTCGATTTGATAACCTACTGTAAAATGTTTTATCTGACTTTATATTTAATATTTAGTTACAATGTTTTTATATATAATCCAGCAGACGGGCAAACAGGTCCCCTAATGGTAAGTGATGCACATGAACATCCACAACGCTGGATCATGGATGTGTTGCCGGCCCAGCAAATTGGGATGAGAGGGGGAAGGAAAAAGGTTTTTTTTTGTATTGCAATAAATGGCGAGACGAGCATGCCATTCGCCTGATGGTAAGCGATACGACCGCTCATGAACAGTAGCAAAACCAAACACCATGAATTACTAAGGCTTGGTATTCCACTGCGCTCGCCATCCTGAGACATAAGATGTTAAGTCTCAATATGTCCAGTAGTTACTCTACAATGTCCTTCAAACCGGAACACAACAGTGCATTCACACTGCTGTTTGTTGGAGAAATAGACATCGCGGTGGTACCCACCCAGGCGGCCTCTCACATATGAGAAACCTACCACCAGTAAAAGGATAGGAAGAGGAACGGGATATTGAGCATACAGCAATCACACTCGCCGAACGTAACTACTACTTTATTTCAGGCTGGTATAACTCAGATAGAAAGAGCGGCGGCGCCCAACGACCATGCTACATTCATCGCGGCGTTAGCTGATGTGGTCGCCAACCATCTTAAAAGCGGACCTAAAGTCTCCAAGCAGTTCCTTACCAGGTAATGATACCGATTATTAGTTAGACCACATATTAATTCTTATTTATCTTCTATGTACAATTCGATTGGTTACAAAATTATACAGGGTATGTCAAGACTGCGAAAACGAAGCCAGGTGGCAGTTTTAGTGGTTACAGACACAATGCAACTAAAAATTTTGCAAAAACAGCGACGGAATTTTTTTTTGCAATTTTTTAAACATCGTCGTGTTTAGGTGGTAAATCCGTAGTTTTTGCGAAAAATGTAATTTAAACCTTTGCTTACCCTTGCGTTTATAAAAATAAACAGGTGTACATTATACTTTTAGTAAAATTATGTATTATTCAACCAAATACGACGATCAGTAAAAAAATCGAAAAAAAATTGGAAAATTTATTTTTTCAAAATTTTTAGTTGCATTAGCTTTGAAGTCACTGATAATACCACCTGGCTTCGTTTTCGATCGCGGTCTTGAGTACCCTGTATGTATAGATTTTCGTTGATTAAAAAAAATATTTCCAGATGTCCACACTGCGTAAGTCAGAGGTGCCGATCTTCTAAAGACTTCTTCAAGAAACTCTGTGGTGACTTAGAAGTAGAAAACATTAGATCTTAAGCGGGGATTACAGCGCCTCTGGTGGTTAAATTTGGAAACGTAGACTACAGTAGCGCATTAAGCGGGGAGTAGCGGAATTATTAGTTAATAAATATTTTATAATTTCATTGACTGTTTAATCTTACTGAAAGGAAATAAATGCTAAAAATTACCAATATTAAAATACACCCAAAAGTCATAAAATAATGTCGTTGAGAAATTTATAAAGCTGTTTTTTGAAATGATCTAGCCTACTGATCATTTCAAATTTCGTCACCAGAGGCGCCACTGTCTTCGTTATTGTATTAGTTGAAAGAATAACTGAGTTACTACAAGTAATGTGTTCCGTACTTTAATGGGTTAATGGGTGAACGTTTGTGCATACTTCATAGTTGTATATACGGTGGAGTGAATAATATATGATGTTGGAAATTATGTGTTTTATTGACCCGATTTAAATTATAGTTTTATAACAAATGAAATTATCTTAAAACATATTTTAACTCAATAATTTGATTACAAAATAAATGTATGGAACTAATACAATAATGTCATTAGAATATTTTTTTCTTTAAATGATATTTAAGTATTAGTGTTATTAGCCATCTGTTGGCGGATAGCGATTAAAATTCAAGGTGGGGTATAAGCCATCTATTAGTGAATAGCTGGAAACTTAAATATTGCAATTTGCGCTCTCTATTGGTGACTAGCTGTACTAAAAGGACCAAAGTTTAAATCTTATTTTTTACATTCCAGTCTAAGTAAGATGATAAAATGTATTTTAATAATAATAATTTTTAATGTCAATTGAAAATATTTCTTACATTTAAATATTTTTTTTCGTATCTATGAAGCTAAGATAAAACAGGTAATAGATATACGACATCTATTGTTGAATAGTGGAAATTAAATAGACTTAAATTTCATTCTAACATATTTTAAGCAAATAAACCTATAAATTGTAAAATTAAACCTTTTCTATGACAAATAATAACTTTTTACCTAAAAGAGGATTTCAGTTACGCTAAGCTGCTTAACTTATACACTAAATAGGGTCTTGTATAAGTACCTTAGCGACATCTGCCAGGGAGTAACGGTACTAGAGTATTTGGATAATGGAGTAGTATTCGGAAAACAATATGGATAAAAGGCGTTAATAACAACTTTTTATAATTGAAATACAACTATTTTTACGGATTTTAACGCGATTTGGTTTAATTTTTACATTTTTTGACTTCCCGACGCGACGTTTCGATTACTTTACAGCTTTCGTTGGTCATTCTCGTAAATCTAAGAAACCATTATGCAAACTTTTTATAATTCAGTTTATACATAAAAGGCATAGCTTTTATCATTAGTAATCCTAACATTATATACCTAAGTCCTGCTGGGAGAACACCCAATTCAAGTTATTTATTTAACTTTAATATGGTGCCTTACATGAATATACGCCATCTATTAGTGAAAAGAAATACTAACGCGATAGTCATACATCAATACGTGACACCTTGCATGGATATTCCGCTCAAATCCTGTGATTGTATTTCTTAAAGGAAAAACACCTAGTCACTAATCGACCGGAGAATCGAATGTGGGCCCTTATTACAATACCATTAAGCTAAGAATAATGGTAATTTATAGTTCTCTACAATTTATCAACAAAGTTGACTTTTTTCATTTCATCGGTAAGTAAAAAAGTATACCTGCACGCGGGCGGAGCCGGGCCGGGCCGCTAGTTCAAAATACATTTCGTGTGTTGTGAAACTAAAATATCTCGTAGTTCGTGTTCCACTTATATCATACTGTTTGGTCAGAACAACACAGATAAAATCCGATCGAAAAAGAAGCCGGTACCATCATCATCATCAGCCTTTATTGTCCACTGCTGGACATAGGCCTCATCCAAATTGCGTCATTTCACCCATTATACCCTGTATAATACTAGGTATATATTTATTTATTTACCCTGATTGTTTAATGTTTAGAACTATCGACGAGTCTTTACCGAACAATTAGCATACACGCAATCCGCTTTCCCTGCCGAGTACCGGCACGCGCGGTTGCAAAGGCGCTAACGTGTGCCAAATATACAATCAGTAACACGTAACCACTGCGTAACACATCCTTAAACGTATTTAACCTTGGACCATCTATAGTTGATTTTGATAAGTAAGTTACAATTACATACAGGGTATATCAAGACTGCGGCCGAAAACGAAACCCGGTAGTTTTAGTGGTTACAGAAACAATGTAACTAAAAACTTCGCAAAAAAAGTGACAGGTTTTTGTACACTAATTTCGGGAATTGTTTATTTGATAGCAAAAAATCAAAATGGATTACCGGATTTGGGAATCGAAACTAAAATCTTACGACTCGCATCTTAAATATTACCAGTAAACCACCGAGCGACATTTAATAGACATGTATTTACATACATAGATAATCTCACGCCATTTTCTCAGAAGGGGTAGACAGAGGTGCTACCAGGACACCCACATTTCGCCTTGTATGTTCCGTCCCACTATGTGATAGGGGGCGAGCCTATCGCCATATCGCGCACAAATTCCTGACTCCGGGCTAATAATGAATGGAAAAACCCAATATCACTTTGCCCGACCCGGGATTCGAACCCAATATTTACAATATTAAAATAATCAATTATTAAAACATAAACATTACATTTTTAAATCCTTGACAAGTTGTATAATAATATTAAACCGTGAAAATCGTGTTTCGTGGCCAAGTAAAGGTCAATATTTTGCTAAAAGTGCTATTGACCTATAAACATTGCATAGTACTGACCCCATTGACGTAGTTTTTTAAATCGACGACTGACCCACTTGTTTTAAACCAGTGGTTGAAATAGTATGAAAATATGTACAATTTTTTTATTGCGATGGTAAGCGATTCAACCGCTCATGGACAGTAGCAACACCATGAATTACAAATTAATGCTTGGCATTCGCTCGCCATCCTGAGATATAAGATGTTACGTCTTATTATGTCCAGTAGTTACTCTGGCTACAATACCCTGCAAACCGGAACACAACAGTGCGTTTACACTGCTGTGTGTTGAAGAAATAGACATTGCGGTGGCACCAAGGCGGCCTCTCAGTTCTCACATATGCGAGACCTACCACCAGTGTAACGCTTTTCAAGTTCTGCTTATGTTTTTAGTATTTGTAACAGGTTAGCATGATTGTGGCGACGTGACCTGAGCTATCGGCGATCAATATTATAATTTTAATTGGAGGAGAAAGAGAAAGATAAATTACGGTAACGAAAAAGTTATTGGGCCCCCGGCAATTTCTCTAACAAGAAACACAACAGCGTCGCCTCTTCACTTCGGTTTTCTGTAAGATATTACCATCCCGGTAAAACCAACCTATTCTTACATTAGTCCGAAGTAACTACAGTATAGCTCTGTCACAAAAAACTGAGGAACTTTACTGGTGGTAGGTCTCTCATATGTGAGAGGCCACCTGGGTAGGTACCACCGCAATGTCTATTTCTCCCGCCAAACAGCAGTGTAAATGCGCTGTTGTGTTCCGGTTTGAAGGACATTGTAGCCAGAGTAACTGGACATATTGAGATTTGAGACTTAACATCTTATGTCTCAGGATGGCGATAGCAGTGGAATTCCAAGCATTGCCTTGTAATTCATGGTGTTGTTTGGTTTTGCTACTGTCCATGAGCGGTCGTATCGCTTACCATCAGGCGAACGGCATGCTCGTCTCGCCATTCATGGCAATAAAAAAAAACCTAAAATGGTTGCTTAATTCTGTGCATGAAATTAAACATTTAGGAAGGTATACAATTTGATTCCTAACTTACTAATGAAACATGGGTCATGAAGCTCACAAAGTTAGTCGATAAATCCTTGAATTAATTTATTCATTTTAGTACTTAAATACTTTATTATACATAGAAAAGACCAACTAGGGTTAAATTTCTTCTTGCGTGTAATTTGTAAATCTATTTGACTATCGCTATAAACAGGTGTATTTCAACAACTCATGAATGTTATGTGCCACAACAATAAATAATAAAAGACCTTTATAAATTCTAAATCCTCAATAGAATACGAATTAGCTTCGAATTAACAAAGACACACCTAGTTATTATGTCACAAATAGTTACATTTCTCATTTTCAAGTAATGAAATTAGCATACAAATTTTGTAGGTAAAATATAACAACACTATACATAATTGTACGGTAAATACAAATTAGGGGTACAAAGAAGCCTGAAACACAAGCACATTATAATTATCTTCTGTAATATCATCTGTTTAAACAATTTTAGTAATTTAAATCAATTTGAAAGTGTGTGGGAAGCATCCCTAGGTTTAATCAATTGTATAATCTTAAATAAATCTTAGAGCGTATATGTCTCTGTCATGCTTAGCTGAAGTTGCACGAGAGTGAAAGAGATGTGAATAGTATCATGGCCGATAGCGTCAGCTGTTAAAACGTTTCTAACTTCGCATCGCTTGTCCGTTCAACTTATATTTAGTTACGTAGAGTTATCCCAACGCGTAACACGTGATGTGCAAAAAATTATAACATTTGTAAAATGTAAACAAACATTTTAAACAAAGAGTTTGAGTGAAAACATGTTTACAATAGGAATAATGACGGTCACCGCCGTGAGACGCGTGCATGTGTTGGTTCTGTTTGTGTTTTTTGTGAATTTATTGGGTGTTTTATGCGACACATCCATCATAGAGCATCAACATGTACATTGTACACACGAACACCCGAAAGCTGACCAAGTAAGTACTAAAAAAGACCTAATAATGATTTTTTTTCGCCCTTCGAGGTTATGCTCCGTTTACGTGCAGCCAGTGTTTGTTTAAAAAATGCTTACTCTATCTTTATTTTTAGTGCAAACGAACGTGTATAATTATTGCTTTCCAATAGCAAAAACTAGATGAATTATAAAATTATGAAAGTGAAAGCAAATATACTTGTTGGCTGTTTGCACTTTGCAACATTGCTTGTTATAACATTAAAAATGCGTCTAGAGTTCTAGACCCTTAGGTTTTCACTTTTGAAATAAATTAAAAATCAAGGTTGATTTATGTATCATTATGTTGTTTAAGATTAATATTGCATAGTCTGCAAATTCTACGAATATAAGGAAAATGATTGTATTTTTTTTCACAAGAATGATAAAAATATACATTTTAATTAGACACGCCGTCAATAAATAAGTAATCATAAAGTTTGTACTTCTATATTAATTAGGAAAAAAACAATCGCAGAGTAATCATTAATAAAAACAAAAAAACTGGCATTAAATTAATCGGATTAAAGCTTGCTTATTTATCGTTCTTTGTTTTTTATATTATATTTAATATAAATGCAGTTTAATGAATTGAATTTTAACAAATCACCATTATTAATGTTTGACTTGCCGATCACCATTTCATAAGAAAGAAAAAAACAATAAATGCGGAATTAACCGAATGAGTATTCATTTGTTTATTTTCGTTTCATATTACAAATGCATATTAACAATGGAAAATGTAATTAATTATTTAAATTTCTGTAAAATTTTAGTACTTCATTATTTTTTGTTCATTCAGCGTTTAACCACAGTTTAACAATGGATGAAATCATTTGTTTCTCGCGTGAAATAAACAAAATACAAAACTGTAATATTTTTACAAAAAAAGATACGAGTTTGAATGTCTTGATTCTTTGAATTGGGTATTTGACTGTTGTGGCAATAAATTATAAAATGTGTTGCATATGATAGCTTTTTGGTAAACAATAATTATAGGTATTTTTATTTACATTTATCTAAATTATAAATATTTAAATTATCTAAAATAAGTTTGCCATTTTTTATCTGTTGATTAAATGTAACAAAACACGACAAGCTGTCATTGTGCAGCGTGTGATGTCACGATTTTCAATTTTCATTCATCTCTGCCACTAAGATCATTCACCATTTATAAAGCGTGACGTAACTTTTTCAAAGTCACGTGACCTACCGTTTTAGTGACATATATGATGATAAAACTGAAAAATATGTTTATTCGTTATAAACAACTCTTTAAAAATAAATTAATAGTTTGAAGAGGTATAGAGTGATTATATCTAGACTTTAAAACACTTTTCAGAAATTAGTCAAATAGCCAATTGTGTTTCTATAACATTCAGTCATCAATGTCTGCATATGCATTACTTTGCCAACTCCTTTTGACTACTTCAAAAAGATTAATGCGACTTATAATATTTAAGTGGTAGAGCCATCGATATTAATGTTACACTAGATAAGACATTCAGTACAAAAAATGTGTCCCACCTATTTGCGGTGCATGCACCACACAAGAATCAGTTTGCTTCGTGACAGTGACAGTGCAGTACGCCTTATCGCATACGTTTAAAAGTAATAAATGAATGTTTCGCCGTCAAACCGAAAGCAAATCGTCGGAAGTTACTATATTTTAATAAGACACCAGGTTACTGATGTAATGTTGCAGTGTGCTTTTAAAATACGGGGGCACTTTATTTTTTTGACGTGTCTCGTCTATCAGTAGAATATAAGTCAATGGGTAGAGCCATACTCTAGCTACCTTGCGATGCATAGTCTCGACCGGGATGGCACTACTACCTATCTTTTTTTTATTGCAATGAATGTCGAGACGTGCGTGCCCTTCGCCTGATGGTAAGCGATACGACCGCTCATGGGCAGTAGCAAACCAAACAACACCATCAATTACCATGCTTGGCATTTCACTGCGCTCGCCATCCTGAGACGCAACATGTTAAGTCTCATTATGTCCAGTAATCTGGCTAAAAATCGTTCAAACCGGAAAACAACAACATTTTTATCACGAACGGGCAAAGGTATCAAAAAACATACGGTTTAATTCCCAACTTTTTTTATTTCGTATACGCAAAGGCATTAAAGCCGAAGCCCCAATTACGTAACAGTATTCTTTACAAGTATGGATAATGGAACACGTGTGACGAATTTCAAGGTGACAGAGTTTGCGCGTCAAAATATATTAACGTTGATTATTGCACAAACATCTTTGAGCCATTAAAATTAAATATAATTATCCTCCTAGCGCCCAACCGCCTTTGAAATACCCTTAATAGAATTCATTTTATGCGCCCAAATGTCTTCAGGACACGACTTTGATCAGCGCCCAAAGCACCTTTTGAAAAGACATATTCAAAAAGTACTGTAACTTTTTTTTATGAATAAGAATAATTTATTTGTTTAACATAGTACATTAATAACCTTAAATAAATATTATGAGCTCTATGTATTTCCATAAACGCGTACAATTATACATATTTCAAGGTTTATTTATTGAATCAAGGATCTCCCACAGTATCGAGTTCGACTATATAAAAGTGACTTCAGGAAGTTTTAATTAGGTTGCTAAAGGATTTTAGGATTTCCATTAGGAGCATAAACTTTCGCGATCAGCTGGAGACTACCTTTTAAGCCAGTTTGTAACATTACTACAATACTTATCAAAGGCGACTGTAATTCGGAAAATATACATTATCACAATTAACAAAATTCTTAGCTAGTTAAGTACTTGTTCTGATGCATATACCACTTATAGGAATACACAACACTTAAAAATAACACTCATGAAAAGATTTACTACCACAATAGCTTAAAATTATTACGCGGACCTCATTGAAATAATTCGATTACATTTCTGGACAATAAATTGAAGTATCAATTCCGGCAAACTCTTATTGGTTGTCACTCTCTCGTTGTCACAAGTCGCAAATGTTCGCAATCTTGACAAATAACAAGACAGAAAATCCCGGCAAGAAAATCCCCTGCTTACCGCAATAACGTCGTAATTAAATTAAGATTGGTTGTTCTTTGTCTTCACAGACATTTGTAGACACGATTAAAGCTTAGTTTTATCCCATAGATGTGGGCATTTCATACTTAAGAATATTCCAGACACAAAAGCAAGCACTTTGTCTTTGCCCGTTGGTGATAAAAAATATTGTTATATAATATAGTGGATGTCGGATGTGTGGATGCGGCTCCTTTGCCTGTAGTAAAGAATATTCCAGGTTCAAACTCATATTATGTAAGAAAAAACATTGTGTAAATTATTACAGCTACATAATGTTTCAGGTATTGAATAATTTCATAGTATTATTAAGGGCCAAGTTCTAAATATTTGTGTCACTTTTTATCAAAATATGGTCAAGAACACATTTTTCATATTCGAAAAAAACATAAGCTTCATACAATTCGACTCAGAAAGCGTAACTTTACGGTTGAATGACAATTATGATCGACCTTTTTTATTTGAATAATAAAAAAAGTTTACAATTAAACATTCGAGTTTTCCTTTGCCATTGTTGAAAGTATTAAAAAAGTTCAATGGATTCCCGCTTTTTCATTTTGACAGTCAAATGTCAGGTCTTTTTCTCTGTAAGCGTTGGGATAGTCAAAGTAATCTAAAACGTAGATTATTAAAAATAAATAAAATGTTATTTATAACATATGCATTTAAATAAAAAATAAAAATATGCAATATTGAAAAGCGGTGTTTAAGACGCTTACGTCAAAATCAGCATACAACTTTAAATAACTATTCACATAAATAAATTGAAATAACGTGCAGCTTTTTTGTTTATTGTGAATGAAAAATAATCAGGTATTGTCCCATTAGTTCGGTAGTAAAATAATAAACATTATTGCCATAAATTATTGAGAATATTGTTACAAATAACTATGATGTAAGATTTTACTCATTTACGAACATAATCGGCCAAATAATATCGCAAATACTGTGAATGTATGCATTATTAGATTTTGGGTCAAATTTATGGCAGAAATGAATTGGCATAATATTCAAATGAATACAATCCAGTCTTTCATTAGTATATGAGCGGCGCATGAACCGAAACGCAACACGTGAGTGAGACGGAATATGTGTGCTTGCTTAAGTGTGACAGAAACAACAGTATTCGCGTTATGTTACAGGTCGACTACCACCTGAAGCCGGAAGCGCTGTTGTCAAAATAATAATAATATTTTTTCTCTCTTCACGTTGATTATATTGGACATGTTAATACTATTAAATGACGAGTATAAATGTTTATTGTTTATGTTATGAAAACTTATAACAAAGCGTTAAATAGATTTTTATTTTTTTTGTTTAAACTTGCAGTTTCGCAACACGTTAATAGATATTTTAATGATCTTTAATTATGTAGTGCAGTTCTTTGTAATTCTCAAATCTCGATATTAATTACATAATTTATTCATACAGTTTTAAAACGTATTTCAGTTATCAAATGTTTTGTCCCTTTCGAACTACTTTTGAATTCAGTTTGAGCGAAGAAGACAAAACATTCGATATCTCAAAATACCTTTTAAAACTTTCTGTGAATAAGGCCATTGTTTGTAGTCCTTACATAATTTTATTACGTGGGTCAATCTTAATAATCTACTCGACACGATCTAAGCTAAGTGGAACAATAAACTCAATTTACCTAGTAATGAAAACTGCCTAGTACTACTTACTTATTTCAAACCATGATTCATCATATACATAAACTCACGCCTTTATCCCAGACGGGGTAGGCAGAGGCGTCACCAGAACACCCATATTTCGCCTTGTATGTTCTCACATATGATAGGAGGCGAGCCTGTCGCTACATCGAGCACAAATTCCTGACTCCGGGTTGATAATGAATAGTAAAATCCAATATCACTGCCCGATCCGGGATTCGAACCCGAGACTTCAGCTTTTGTAATCGTACCATAGAACAACTACGCCACTAAAAGGGACACCGAAAACAAAATCGTCACAGAAAGAGCGGTACATGTATTACTATCTCTATTACTCCTACGTAGTCATAATACCTTCTCTTTCGCTCGCGTGTGGGGACACTGCGAACAAAATGTGTGTAACAAGGACCGGTACATGTACTATATCTGTCCCTGTCGCTCGTACGCAGAACTATGTTCCGTCTCGCTCGTGTTGCGTTTGGTCGGTACACGCGCCGCTATCTCTGTCTGACACTCGTACGCTGCTATGTTTCATCTCGCTCGTGTTGCGTTTGGTCAGTACATTTGCCGCGCAGATTTTCGCGACGTCCGAAACAGTACTTCAATGGCTTTGAACTACTTATTATGAAAATATGATTCATCAAATGACAACGTTAATGTTTATTGCATAATTTTACGACAATTTTATACAAAAACCGCTTAACATTAGATTTTTTAATGGCATGGCTAAGTGTTAAATCTGGTGATCTGTTGGTAACAGACCAGACGCGACTGCCGTCGTGTTCAAGGTAATCGCGGTTCCAAATGACAAATCCCAGGGCACACCTCTGACTTTTCGGAGTCATGTGTGAATTGATAGTCCATTACCTCGCACTATAACGGTGAAGGAAACATCGTGAGGAAACCTGCATACCATAGTGACTTATAAGAATTTCTATGGTATGTAAACTCCGCTAACCGCACTAGGCGTGGTGGAGTGTACTAACCATTGACTTATATTCTACCGATAGACGAGACACGTCAAAGAAATAAAGTGCCCCCGTATTTTAAAAGCACACTGCAATACTACATCACTTACCTGGTATTTTATTAAAATATTGTAACTTCAGACGATTTGCTTTCGGTTTGACAACGAAACATTCATTTATTACTTTTAAACGTATGCGATAAGGCGTGCTGCACTGTCATTGTCACAAAGCAAACTGATTCATGTGCGGTGCATGCACCGCAAGTAGGTGGGACACATTTTTTGTACTGAATGTCTTATCTAGTGTAACATTGATATCGATGGTACTAACTCCTCTCAATCGTACTCTCGTTGTAGAGGAGGCCTGTGCCCTGCAGTGGGACGTATATGGGCTGATACAGATACAGTAATATACAGCTAGGCAGTAAAAGTGTGTTCGACAGAGGCACCATTGTATCATAAAATCATAGCGAAGTAACTTTGGTGAAGTGTTTTGTTTCATATTTCCGAAGTCCTTAAAAGGTAGTTGGGTATTGGATGCATGATTCCTATAGGTCGATATATCCTGGGTGGAGCCCTATGTTCAGCAGTGGACTTCCTGTTAAGAGAGAGGGAGAGGGAGAGAGAGAGAGAATAGCGATCTTTGAACATAGTGGAAAACTGGTTAAATTAACACGTAATGGCGGAAAAGCCGGAAAAATGGCGATATTTTCTTGGGTTTTCTTTCATTCGTTAGGTACGTTGTTTTTGTCCTACAAATGTTAAATATAATACCTAAATATTCCTGTTTAATAGTATCTGTATCAGCCCATATACGTCCCACTGCAGGGCACAGGCCTCCTCTACAATCGAGAGTACGATTGAGAGGGGTTAGTACAGTCCACCACGCTGGCCTAGTGCTAGGCGGACTTCACATCCCATAGCTTTATAATAAGTTTTGTATTGTATCAGCCTATATACGTCCCACTGCAGGGCACGGGCCTCTACAATCGAGAGTACGATTGAGAGGGGTTAGTACAGTCCATAACGCTGGCCTAGTGCCAGGCGGACTTTACATACCATAGAAATTAATTAAAATCGCTACGGCATGCAGGTTACTTCACGATGTTTTCCTTCACCGTTATAGTGCGTGGTGATTGACTATCAATACACACATGACTCCGAAAAGTCAGAGGTGTGCCCTGGGATTTGAACCCGTGATAACCTTGAACACGATGGCAGTCGCGTCTGGTCTGTTATAATGACTAATTAATAAAATATAGTAAGTTGTAACGGATGATTTTTATAAGCGATGAGTAAAGCAACCTAATTCTAGTATGACGATGATGCTGGCCGTTGTATTAATAAGATTGGAATAAGGATTTGAATATGGAACGGAGTTGTCAACGGCTGATGTGAAGGATGACCGAGTCGGGGATTACGCTGTGAATGTTCTAGGAAACGTTGTAGGCATTGCAATATGCGAGTTGTATTTTGTAAAAAGCGCTTGTATTGATGAACATGATGTTGGAAAAGAATACAGGAATTATGATTACACAATCGTCGTATTATTTGGAGTTTATAATAGTGGCGGTACTTCCATACAAGCCCAAAAGCCCGGCTTGCCCTACTTAATACGTATATACTAAATTCTGAACGAAACCATTACATTCAATACAAAACAGTAATTACGAAACATCTACCATTTTTGAATTTACCGCGTTCGGTCGCGGCATGGCGCTCTTCAATGAAGCGCGAGCCGAAGCGCCGCCGCCCGCGCTGCGCAACGCATTTAATAAATTCATTCAATAATTTTAACTCTCACGTTGAACGTAGCTCCACGCATTTTTTAAAAGACGGTACGCGCAAAACATATATCTGCCTTCTTCTCTCTCGTGTGCTTTTACGGGGCTTTTGGCAACGCATGCTATCTCTTTCACACTGACGGGTGAAATGCTACACTCTGGCACTACGAATGTATAGCTACAGATATCTATATATAGCAATAAAGTACTAAACCAAAAGCCCAGCTTTTGACCACAGAATTATTTTGACTGAACATCGTACATTTGAAGGTCGTCATGTGTAACATTATTTGTTAACTAAATTATATTTATTGTTAATAAATTACGTTGGTTCTTTTTTAAAATTATTTAATCATTTTTGAATACAAATAATGAAGTTTTTATATTTATTTCATAAATTATAATTGCATGTTGTAATGTTTATTTTTTCGTTTACTAGCAATACTGTACGAATTACTACTAACTTCATAAGTATTTTGATATTGTGCAATTATTGTAAATAGTTCGGTTGAAGGTTAATTATTCGTTTTTTTAATGTTATTTAAACTTTTTGATACGAAAATGATTTGTATTGTTTCCTGTGATGGTTTTAATGTGATGGTGAAAGTGTTCATTGCCGTTATAAAGGTAATTTAATTCAATTATATTGAAACTGGCGCGAAAACTACGCCGAGTTTGTGCATTTCTTAAATTTGTGGTAAATCATAAGAGGCATTTTATCGGTTCAGTTTACTTAACTACGTAATTCGATTTCTAAATGCTCCCATTCATATAGGTTAATAAATTGAACAGTCGTGTTACATATGCTTTTCAAGGGACACTTGTGTATTAGAATGTTTGGATTAATTCTTATGATTTCAATGAGTTTGTGGTCCTTTCAAAAGGCATGCTATTACTTGTAATTAAAATTACTTGTAAAAACTTAACCTTAATGTATTTATAACAATTTCTGTCCGCAATTTTGGTTAACTGCGTACTTGCGTAGTCAAACACGGGAGCATAGTAGCTATCGTTGTGCTAGTGTAATGCCGGGTATTAAAAGTGCTCAGTAGTTAGTGCATTAAAAAGTTACGGTTGCATGACCGCAGGCTATCTATATTTGTTTTACCTAATCCTAATATTGTACAGATTGTGTGGTAGGTCTGCCGCCGCGCCGTAAATTCGATTTCGTCGTTCTTAGTATTTTTTGTCCTTCTAAATAAATATGTATTAAAACTAAAATAATATTGGGCTTGCCCTACTCCAAAACTCTAGGCACGCCACTGGTTTATAATAAAGTAATTAATAAAAACCCACACAGTTATAGTAAGTAATTAATAAAATATATTTTTCAAGTCATGTGAAGACAATAATTTATTAATTAACCGCAGGATTTCCTACATTATAATCTGTGTTATGTCTGTAATGCGGGTATATTTCCTTCATCCAATTATAATATTTACAAATATATTTTATTGGTTCAATTAAAATAACAACTTGAATAGTCATCGACTGCCTCTGTGGCGTAGTTGTGCGGTAAGTTTACAACGGTGAGATGTCGAGTTCGAATCCCGGGTCGGGCAAAGTGATATTGGATTTTTTATTATCAGCCTGGAGTCAGTAATTTGTGCCCGATATGACGATAGACTCGCCTCTTACCACATCGTGGGACGGAACATACAGGGCGTCGGGCGAATGTGTCCTGGATACCCCTGCAGGAAAAAAGGTGTAAGTTTGCCTATGTATGTAAAACAACACATAGATATACTGTTGGATCATGAAAAGTTTCCGAAAAATTTCCAAATGAAATTTTTCAATTTTTCAGAAAAATATGAAAAATTTCAGAATATTTTTCCGATATTTTTCAACTTTTGAATTTCGAACGAAACGTAACTTCCAGAAAAACGGGGTGAATCGAAACTCAGGGAGAAATAGAAAAAAAAATATTGTTTGTTTTTTCGTGTTTTATGAACCAAATTGATTATATTTTATTTATAATTAATGATTTATGACTCTTTTTTACAAATTGCAGCCATTACATTTAATCGCTATCGCGAATTTGGACTTTACAGTATTACAAATGCATGTATTTTTACTTTATTAGCAAATTTATTACGAATATAAAACAATTAAATCGATTTTACGATTAAAAAGCAACAATTAAGTTAAATAATCGAATTTTTTCATTATTTTTCCATTTTGAAATTTTTCCGAAAAATTTCCTGAAAAATTTCCGAAAAATAGAATTTTTCCGAAAATTACACAACACTACATAGATATAAATACTAGTGGCGGTACTTCCATACAAGCCCAAAAGCCCGGCTTGCCTTACTTAATACATATATATACTAAATTCTGAACGAAAGCATTACATTCTATACAAAACAGTAATTACGAAACATCTACCATTTTTGAATTTACCGCGTTCCGTCGCGGCATGGCGCTCTTCAATGAAGCGCCTGCAACGGCGAGCCGAAGCGCCGCCCGCGCTGCGCAATGCTTGTAATTAAGTCATTCAATAATTTTACCTCTCACGTAGAACGTAGCTCCACGCATTTTTTAAAAGACGGTACGCGCAAAACATATATCTGCCTTTTTCTCTCTCGTGTGCTTTTACGAGGCTTTTGGCAACGCATGCTATCTCTTTCACATTTACGGGTGAAATGCTATACTCTGGCACTACGAATGTATAGCTGCAGATATTTATATATAGCAATAATGTACTAAACCAAAAGCCCAGCTTTTGACCACAGAATTGTTTTGACTGAACATCGTACGTTTGAAGGTCGTCATGTGTAACATTATTTGTTAACTAAATGAGATTTATTGTTATTAAATTATGTTGGTTCTTTTTTAAAATTATTTAATCATTTTTGTAATACAAATAATGAGGTTTTTATATTTATTTCATAAATTATAATTGCATGTTGTAATGTTTATTTTTCGTTAACTAGCAATACTGTACGAATTACTACTAACTTCATAAGTATTTTGATCATTGATATTGTGCAATTGTAAATAGTTCGGTTTTAGGTTAATTATTCGTTTTTTTAAAGTTATTTGAACTTTTTGATACGAAAATGATTTGTATTGTTTCCTGTGATGGTTTTAGTGTGATGGTGAAAGTGTTCATTGCCGTCATAAAGGTAATTTAATTCAATTATATTGAAACTGGCGCGAAAACTACGCCGAGTTTGTGCATTTCTTAAATTCGTGATAAATCACAAGAGGCATTTTATCGATTCAGTTTACTAAACTACGTAATTCGATTTCTACATGCTCCCCTTCATATAGGTTATTAAACAGTCGTGTTTCATATGTTTTTCAAGGGACACTTGTGTATTAGAATGTTTTGATTAATTATTGTAATGATTTCAATGATATTGTGGTCCTTAAAAAACATAACCGTGTAAAAACTTAACCTTAATGTATTTAAAACAATTTCTGTCCGCAATTTTGGTCAACTGCGCAGTCAAACACGGGACCATAGTAGCTATCGTTGTGCTAGTGTAATGCCGGGTATTAAAAGTGCTCAGTAGTTAGTGCAGTAAAAAGTTACGGTTGCATGACCACAAGCTATCTATCTATCTCTATCTATCTATATCAGCCCATATACGTCCCACAAGCTATCTATATTAAATATAGAATATTAAAATTAGGTAATACAAATTTTGTATTACCTAATTTTAATGTTGTATAGATTGAGTGATAGGTCTGCCGCCGCGCCGTAGATTCGATTTCGTCGTTCTTAGTCTTTTTTTTCTTCTAAATAAATATGTATTAAACCTAAAATAATATTGGGCTTGCCTTACTCCAAAACCCTAGGCACGCCACTGATAAATACAATAAATACACCCAACAGTCACATACATAGTGCTGCCCCCACACTAAGATCGAGTCTTGTGTCGTGGGTATCAGAAACTAAGAGAGGCTTTTCGGTCTCACAAACACCCAGATCCGAAACAAATACCTGTGGATCACACAAATATTTGTTTCGGTGCGGGGATCGAACCCGCGGCCTCTCGTTTCACAGGCGGCGTCTAACCAACTGCGCCACGGAGGCTGTCTTATATGATTTTGGAATATGGAAAAATATAATATTATGACTTCAAATACATATGTTGTTTTACAGCTGCGCTCTTGACCAGTTTTGTCTGTATTCGTCCTTGAGTTTTGATTCATCCGTTTAAATGTATTAAAAAAAAATAGACCACTGACAATAAATTAATTCAGAAACCTCCGTAAATAAATTGCATTTGAACACATCTGCTATTTTTTTTTGTGCGTCTAAACCCTTTTGAGGAAAATAATAAACAAATGACTTTACAATTAAGGAAAAGACATGCGTACTGAGTTAATTGGTAAGTGCTATGATTCTGTACCTAACATGGACTTACATACATAAACTCACGCCTTTATCCTAGAAGGTGTAGGCAGAGGTGCTGCCAGGACACCCACGTTTCGCCTTGTGTGACACGATGTGACAGAGGGCGAGCCTATCGCCATATCGGGCACAAACTGAATCTGGGCTGATAGTGAATAGAAAAATCCAACCTCACTTTGCCCCACCCGGGACTCGAAGCCGAGATATGCACTACTGAAAGGATTTTAAAATTTCTTTCCTCATTAGAACCCTACATTCTCCTTGATGAACATAGCGTATATTTTTACCTCAAGAGGTCGAAGTAAATGTTGAAATGGGAATTGAACATACATACATACATAAACTCACGCCTTTATCCCCGAAGGGGTAGGCAGAGGCGCCACCAGGACACCTACATTTCGCCTTGTATGTTCCGTCCCATGATGTGATAGGGGGCGAGCCTATCGCCATATCGGGCACAAATTCCTGACTCCGGGCTGGTAATGAATAGAAAAATCCAATATCACTTTGCCCGACCCGGGACTCGAACCCGAGACCTCAGCTTTGTAACCGTACCGTAATACAACTACGCCACCGAGGCAGTCAAATTTGCAGGGAATTGAAATAATGTATAAAACTGAAGAGTTAGTTTGAGTGCGCTAATCTCAGGAACTAAAAATATATTTCGAATGAATATACTGGGTTGAATTAAAAATATATTTCGGCTACATAACATAACGTTACGACCATCGATATCAATGTTACACTAGATAATACATTCAGTACACAAAATGTGTCCCACCTACTTGCGGTGCATGCACCACACATGAATCAGTTTGCTTCGCGACAGTGACAGTGCAGTACGCCTTATCGCATACGTTTAAAAGTATTAAATGAATGTTTCGCCGTCAAACCGAAAGCAAATCGTCTGAAGTTTCAATATTTTAATAAAATACCAGGTAAGTGATGTGATATTGCAGTGTGCTTTTAAAATACGGAGGCACTTTATTTCTATGACCTGTCTCGTCTATCGGTAGAATATAAGTCAATGGCTACGACCAATAGGAGCGGAGCGTTAACGAGAAATGTTGCAATAATTGTTTCCTCGTCAAAGAGCGTCTGCACCCGGAGGAAAACGGTGCGGGTCGCTAGTTACGTGTATTTATTTTTTGTCCTATAAGTTCATAGTGCTTGGTGGCCTGTTAGAAAACGGACCACACGCGACTGCCAACATGTTCACGGTGGTCGCGGGTTCAAATCCCAGGGCACGCCTCAGACTTTTCGGAGTCATGTGTGTATTGATAGTCAATTACCTCACACTATAACGGTGAAGGAAAATATCGTGAGGAAACATGCATACCGTAGCGATTTGCAATAATTTCTATGGTATGTAAAGTCCGCCAACCCGCACTAGACCAGCGTGGTGGAATATATGGCCTAACCCCTCTCGATCGTACTATCGGATGTAGAGGAGGCTCGTGCCCTGCAGTGGGACGTATATGAACTGATTCAGAAGTTCACAGTCAGGGTATATTACGTTGTAATATGTAAAGACCCTCAATACGGCATTAAAATGCGAGCTTGAATATCTTTCCTTATTACGGTTGCTCGCAAACTGGTTTGTTCCGTAAATGTGTATTTCAAAACCGGTATATTATGTTTGAATGTCGAGAGCAATATTAATTGTACTCATATGTATGTATCACATACACGTCCCAATGCAGGGCACGGGCCTCCACAATCGAGAGTACGATTGAGAGGGGTTAGTACAGACCACCAGTTTTTAATGTCTGTTATTTATAATTTACATCATTATAAAAAGATTGATTGTTACATGTCATTATAAAAGCCTCATCCGCGATTTTTTGTGAACTTATTGCAACATTAACATGTTTAAAAGCGATAAAAAATACATTAAGGCAGTCGTAAAAAAATAAACAAATGCTTTTTTATCGTATTGAATGGCGAGACGAGCTTACCTTTGCCTAATAGTAAGCGATACGTCCGCTCATGGACAGTAGCAACACCATGAATTAAGCGATGCTTGGCATTCCCCTGCGCTCGCCATCCTGAGACATAAGATGTTAAGTCTCATTATGTCCAGTCGTTACTCTGGCTACAATGTCCTTCAAACCGGAACACAATAGTGGATTTACACTGCTGTTTGGAGAAATAGACATTACGGTGGTACCTATCCAGGAGGCCTCACACATATGAAAGACTTACCAACTACCACACAACATACCGTACAAAAATGCATAGGTCATACATAGATTCCAGGTCCGGGATAACTATATTCTAATAAAAAACCTAGAATAAATTTACATTTTGTAGACAGAGATGAATGACGGACAAAATTGATGGCTTTGCTCGACAAATTGTGTTATGATTGGGTTTAAATAATGGCTGCCATTTTGTGACGTAAGAGCATCAAAGATGGCGACTGAAAATATTCAATTGTTTGGTTTAAATTATAAAAATGTGATCTAAGTAATGCGTAAAAAATGACTTACCTATTTGCATTTTAATATAAGAAATTACTAAAAATCCTCGCGATACTATCTATCAAATATAGATTTGATCCCACTTTGAAAAGTAATTAATTATTATTTCGTTAAAAACTATTATAACTAACGTTATTTTTTGCTTAAACTCCTGCCGTGAAATAACCAAACCGGAAAATTTTAACGTTTTTTGAAAAATTCGCGTTCAAACGTACATTAACATTTAAATCGGGACCTCTTTTGAGGTACTTAAGTATAAAATACCTTCATGTGATTTAGGAGGATCAAACGATCAATGTAAAAATCGTATTCTTTTTATTTCGTATAGCAGAAAAACTAAAAGAACGCCTTAAAGTTTAAACTTATGGTATAAAAAATACAAAACGAATTTTGATATAAGCAATTGGATAAAAAAAAAAAACTTTATACCAAGGGTTATGGGACAAGAATAGATAAATTACAAAAGGTAAGTTTTGAAGGACATTGTAGCCCGTAACTACTGTATATTATATAATGAGACTTAAGCTGAAGTCTCGGGTTCGAATCCCCGGTCGGGCAAAGTGATATTGGGTTTTTCAATTCATTATCAGCCCGGAGTCAAGAATTTGTGCCCGAAATAGCGATAGGCTCGTCCCCTATCACATCGTGGGACGGAACATACAAGCCAAATGTGGGTGTCCTGGTGGCGCCTCTGCCTATCCCTTCTGGGATAAAGGCGTGAGTTTATGTATGTAGCATCCATGGTATTGTAATAAAGCAATGAAATTGACTTGGGAATTTAATAATACTAGTAGAGAGTATAAAAAAGCCATTCGCTGAGAATTTAATAAAGCGTTGAGCTAGCAGTAATGTATTTATGACGGGAGAATACGGAAGTGATATTTCTTCGGCAAATGCTATTTTTTTATTGCTATGAATGGCGAGACGAGCATGCCATTCGCCTGATGGTAAGCGATACGACCGCTCACGGACAGTAGCAAAACCAAACATCATGAATTACAAGGCAATTGGCATTTCACTGCGCTCGCCATCCTGAGATATAAGATGTTAAGTCTCATTATGTCCAGTCCACTCTGGCTACAATGTCCTTCAAACCGGAACACAACAGCGCATTTACACTGCTGTTTGTTGGAGAAATAGACATTGCGGTGGAACCTACCCAGGAGGCCTCTCACATATGAGAGTGAGACCTACCACCAGTAAAAAAATATTATTTAGTTATTTTGCAGAAAACATTCACGCATTCCAAATCTAATCTAAATATTTAGACTAATTGTTTGAATATAACATTAATAATAATCTATCTATATCAGCCCATATACGTCCCACTGCAGGGCACGGGTCTACTCTACAATCGAGAGAATCGATTGAGAGTGGTTAGGCCATATAGTCCACCACGCTGGCCTAGTGCGGGTTGGCGGACTTACATACCGTAGAAATTCATTAAAATCGCTACGGTATGCAGGTTTCCTCACGATGTTTTCCTTCACCGTTAAAGTGCGTGGTGATTGACTATCAATACACACATAACTCCGAAAAGGCAGAGGTGTGCCCTGGGATTTGAAACCGCGACCACCGTGACCACCGTAAAATAAAGATTAGTTTATTAATAATAAACTAATCTTTATTTTATTATTATTCATTTTTATATTGTAGTACATGTTGTAGACAGCGTTGTGCTTATGTTTTTAACATATTGTCGTTAGCTCGTCACCTCGTACAATTCTCATATAAAATATATGTATGTGTAATTTTATCGGTGGCGCACCGATGGTGTATCGCTTTTATAAATAAATATTTACACACGATTTCTATGTCAGTGGAGTTACTATTTATTAACTTTTATTCTTTATTATACACAATAAATATAACAATATGTTTATAGAGACAATAAAACAAAGTACAAATGGCGGTCTTATCGCTGTAGGCAGTTTCTACCAGACAACCATTGAATTTATGAGAAGGAGAAAGAAAGGGCAGTGAATAAAGAATTTGAGTTGACAGCCTCCGTGGCGCAGTTGGTTAGACGCCGGCTGTGAAACAAGAGGCCGCGGGTTCGATCCCCGCACGGAGAAAAATATTTGTGTGATCCACAGGTATTAGTTTCGGGTCTGAGTGTTTGTGAGACCAAAATGCCTCGTAGATACACGACTCAAGACTTGATCTTAGTGTGGAGTCAGGACTATGTATGTGATTTTTGGGTATATTTATTATTTTATTTTATTTATAAATAATTAATTGTGTTCCGGTTCGAAGGACATTGTAGCCAGAGTAACTACAGTGCCCTTAGCCGGAACATTTTGCAGTATCGTAATAGAATAGTAATAGTAAAATTTTGTATGGGAATTTAAACAGCGCCATTGTGAGCGTATTTGGAACTAAAATTTGACAGCAGGAAACGTTTACGATACTATACGAGTATTACTATACGATACTTCAAAATGTTCCGGCTAGGGGCACTGGACATATTGAGACTTAACATCTTATGTCTCAGGATGGCGAGCGCAGTGGAATTCCAAGCATTACCTTGTAATTCATGGTGTTTTTTGGTTTTGCTAATGTCCATGAGCGGTCGTATCGCTTACCATCAGGCGAATGGCATGCTCGTCTCGCAATTCATTGCAATAAAAAAAAAAATATGCGACTGTCGGGTGCATTCATCTTTTACTTTGAGAAAGCCTTGTGCCTACAAATAGCCCAAAGTATTTCCCTCACATGTGACCAAAATTCTAACCCCAAGTAACTTATATTTTCCCAATTAAGAACCCATTACAAATTGGATTCCCCCGCCTGGGGAAGAACCCATCACCTCACGACTGATAAAACAATGAGGCGATAAATCATTTCCTAAAGGTCAATGTTATTTACACTATATTAAGCTGAAGCGTTTGTTGTGTTTGCTTGTTCGCGATAATCTTAGGAACTACTGGTCCGAATTGAAAAATTCTTGTAGTGTTGGATAGGCCATTTATCGAGAAAGGTTTTAGGGTACTTTTTATCCCGGTAAAATATATAGCGGGACTTTTATCCCGGAAAAACTTTTCACACTAAGTGGCGAGCAATAATATTTACACATTCATTGTTGCTTTAGAAGTGGTAGCCACGCTGCAGCCAGGACTATAGTACGAATGTTAACCATAGTAATCACTAATAAATACACCCAACAGTCACATACATAGTCCTGACCCCACACTAACATCGAGTCTTGTGTCGTGTACCAGAAAGATCGACAGACTTTTTAGTCTCACAAACACTCAGACCCGAAACAAATACCTGTGGTTCACACAAACATTTGTCTCTGTGCGAGATAGTAGCGGCCTCTCGTTTCACAGCTGGCGAACTAACTGCGCCACAGTGATATCAAAAAATGATTATTGTAAACAGTGATTTTTGACTGCCTCGGTGGCGTAGTTGTATCACGGCACGGTTACAAAGCTGAGGTCTCAGGTTCGCATCCCGGGTAGGGCAAAGTGATATTGGATTTTTCTATTCATTAGCCCGGAGTCAGGAATATGTGCCCGATATCGCGATAGGCTCGCCCCCTATCACATCATGGGACAGAACATGTAAGGCGAAATGTGGGTGTCCTGGTGGCGCCTCTGCCTCCTTCGGGGATAAAGACGTGGGTTTATGTATGTATGTGATTTTTACCAGGTGATTTAACGTAGCAGATGTGGTTTCACATCTTTTTTCTCTGCTAGTTGTGTAACGGAAGGTAATCTGCATTATACGCTTTCCTTTGTCACTTCCTAGCTAATACTTCCACGGGTAACAGGTGTGATTTATTGACAGCCTTCGTGGCGCAGTTGGTTAAAACGCCGCCTGTAAAACGAGAGGCCGTGGATTCGAACCCCGCACCGGAACAAATATTTGTGTGATCCACAGGTATTTGTTTCGGGTCTGGGTGTTTGTGAGATCGAAAAGTCTCTCGTAGTTCCTGATACACAAGACTTGATCTTAGTGTGGGATTAGGACTATGTATGTGACTGTTGGGTGTATTTATTTATTTATTTATCTTCACATAACCTTATGACGTCATAAAGACATTACTTTTTATTACAGTCCAATAAGAGTGATTTATAAGATGGCGGGACGACTTGCACAAGAGGAAGTAGCAACTGGATGCGTAACAGCAGACCGGGCTCTGTGACGTATTGCGGGAGAGGCCTATGTCCAGCAGTGGACTGCAACGGGCTGATGATGATGATGATGAAAGAGTGATAAGATTTTGATTTATTTACAGTGTAAAAGTACAAAAACTGTAGTCACGGATTCAAATACAGCCTTTATACGTCCCATGTGAGGGCCTCCTATACAATTGAGAGGGGTTGGTACAGTCCACCACGCTGGCCTAGTGCCAGGCGGACTTTACATACTAGAAATTCTTATAAATCGCTATGGTATGCAGGTTTCCTTACGATGTTTTCCTTCACCGTTAAAGTGCGTGGTGATTGACTATCATACACACATGACAGTATTTCAGATGTGTGACCTGGAATTTGGACCCGCGACCGCCATCTCGACAGCTGCGTCGGGTCCAACCAATAAACCACCTTATGCTTAATGCCATGCCACTCGCAAATTCCATTATTTATGTGAATATAAAAGATCTTTTAACTTCTGAAAGGAAATAATGGGTTTATTTTCGTATATTTTCACGAATCCTCTTTGTTCGCTCAAAAAGTTGAAAGAATCACGTTAAGTGTTATTGGGAATTTTATTTATTGGAGTTTATTGTAACTCTGGCTTTTCGTAGTCACGTGTGTAACAAGTTAATCGTGCCACGAACACGAACTATAACGGTGGAGGAAAACATCGCGAGGAAACCTGCATACCGTAGCGATTTGTAAGAATTTCTACGGTTTTTAAAGTCCGCCAACCCGCACTAGGCCAGCGTGGCGGACTATATGGCCTAAGCACTCTCAACCGTACTCTAGATTATAGAGCAAGCACATGCCCAGCAGTGGGGCGTCTCTGGGCGAATACAATACAAGATGAAGTATAATTCACATCAAAATGACGGTCTGTATTTATTCATGCGATTGCTCTTAAAGTCGATATCTTTATGTCCCTTATATCTAATATAAATTCGTATTCAAGCTCGATAATTACATCGGCCATTTTGAACTTTTTTGAGATTTATACGATTGATTTTTTAGATGCCTTTTCACTGATAATTATCTAAATTAATATCACAGAATTAATATTAAGTATCCAAAATTGTTGCCGCCATTTTGAGCTTAAACTTAATTATTATTAATTAAATTACTATCAAATTCAATACATGTAGGTTCTTACCCCGTTAATTTATATTCATAAATCGAATATTCTGACGCCATTTTGAACTTTCTAACTTTAAACCAATTGGTTCACTGCCGAGTTAGTACATAGTTCATACAATTCAGTTCTATTATACTATCTATTATTCAACATCGTAGGTTTGACGTAACATAATAGACACAATTAAGACATTGTAAGTAAGGCAATCTTTTGTTAGATAATATAGTATACTAGGAATGCCGCGCGGTTCCGTCTGTGACAAGTGTGCAGCCCACCATTTTCTTTTGTTTTTTGTCTGACTCGGCACATTGACAGCAATGCTGTTCAGATAGAGCATCCAATGTCATTTTTTGGATGGCTGTCTAATAAAAAAAAATATTATTTGGATATAACAGTACTTGTTTTTTTGGATGACGTGTCACGTCCTTTTCAATGACCCTAACAACGTCAATGCTAAATTTCATTATAATTGGTTGGAGAAGTTAAAGCGCGAAATTGTAACGAACATACTTATTTTAGAATTTATAATATTCACAGGCCCGAGCGTAGTGGACAATATGGCCTAACCCCTCTCAATCATACTCTGTTGTAGAGGAGGCCCGTGCCCTGCAGTGGGAAGTATATGGGCTGATACAATACAAAGAATTCTTTGTTCATGAAGAAGGAATTCCGAAATATTTGTTACATTTTTATACTCAAAGGGATGAGATGGGCGTGGATTACATACCTTGAGTGAGAATGAGACGGGACGGGCGGGATATAACGGGACGGGATGGGATATTCCAAATAAAGTGAATCACGCAGACGAAGTTTGCGGGCAGAAGCTAATATATATGGGCTTAATAATTCGTAGTCTAAATATAACAAAGAAAGAAAGTACGATTGAGAACGTGTCTTTAATTATATGATTTCTCTCACGCTATGCTTTAGGTTATGTAATAGTGTTCTTTAGAAGAATTTCTGTGGTGTGTAGACCGCCTCGCACTAGGAGAGCGCGATGGACTAACCTCTCTCAATGGAATTGTCGGTTGTAGAGGAAACCTGGCTTCAGAGGCCCATAATGGATTGTTATTGAACTGTAAATATAAAATATTTTAAACAACTATAAAATTAATTATAGACATTGACAGGCTCCGTGGCGCAGTTGGTTAGACGCCGGCTGTGAAACGTGAAGCTGCTTTCGGTCCCCGTAACAAATATTTGTGAACCACAGGTATTTTTTCGGGTCTGCGTGTTGTGAGACCGAAAAGTCTTGATACCCACGACACAACACACAAGACTAGATAGTAGGACTCCGACTATGTATGTGCTTGTTGCGTGTTTTTATAGTAGTTACTTGAAAGCTAATAATGGCTTTAAGGCCAAGGAAAATACCTTGATTTGAAAGCTGGATCCGCCATTGAGTCCTGACCCCACACTAAGTCTTGTCTTGTCTAACGAGAAAGTTTCACAAACACATTCGAAACGAATTGTGTATCACAGATATTAGTGTTTGGATCGTAATGGCCTCTCGTTTCACAGCCGGCGTCTAACCAACTGCGCCAGATACTTTTTTATTACCATGAATGGTGAGACGAGCATGCCATTCGCCTGATGGTAAGCGATACCGCTCATGGACAGTAGCAAAACCTGAATTACAAGGCAATGCTTGGCATTCCACTGCGCTCGCCATGAGACATAAGATGTTAGGTCTCATTATGTCCAGTAGTGACTCTGGCTACAATGTCCTTCAAACCGGAACACAACAGTGCATTTACACTGCTGTTTGAAGGAATAGACATTGCGGTGGTACCTACCCAGGCCTCTCACATATGAGACCCTACCACCAGTGAAACAACTATTGATTTCTTGCGTCGTTTCCCACGAAACATATATTATGTAACTACAATACATACAGTCTGCCTCGGTGGCGTAGTTGTATTACGGTACAGTTACAAAGCTGAGGTCTCGGGTTCGAGTCCTGGGTCGGACAAAGTGATGTTGGATTTTTGTATTCAGTAGCAGCCCGGAGTCAGGAATTTGTGCCCGATATGGATGGTTGTAGATGTTCATGAACAGTAATGATGCCATTTGACAGCCTCCGTGGCGCAGTTGTTTAGACGCCGGCTGAAACGAGAGGCCGCGGCTTCCATCCCCGCACCGAAACAAATATCTGTGTGAACCACAGGTATTTGTTTCTGGTCTGGGTGGTGAGACCGAAAAGTCTCGTAGTTTCTGATACACAAGACTCGATCTTAGTGTGGGGTCAGAACTATGTATGTGACTGTTGGGTGTATTTATTTATTTGCCGGATATATGCGATAAACATTACATATCGCAATGTATGAGGAAATAGTTTGTTTCCGTATTAAATGATACAAGTAATATTACTTTATAGTTTATGAATAGATAATTATAATGTCGTTTGCTTGATCTCCGTATCTGTATCAGCCCATACACGTCCCGCTGCAGGTCACGGGCCTCTACAATCGAGAGTACGATTGAGAGGGGTTAGTACAGTCCACCACGCTGGCCTAGTGCGGGTTGGAGGACTTTACATACCGTAAAAATACTTACAAATTGCTATGGTACGTAGGTTTCTTTACGATGTTTTTCTTCACCGATATAGTGCGTGGTTATTGAATATTAATACACATATCCGAAAAGTCAGAGGTGGGCCCTGGAATATGAACACACAGCCGCACCTGTTCCATTACCAACAAGCCACCACGCGGTCAATATATTGCGTCAATATAAAAAAAATTCTGCCCTAGAATCCAACCCAAGATTCTATCTCACAGCTCATTGCTGTCATTACATGTCTAGTTACATGAGCCATCAGCCAGTTACGAGAGCACAATAAATATAATAGTAAAGAATAAAGATTCACAACACGAATCACTTTCACTGTCAAATGACGTAGCAACTAGGCGCATAACGCGGCGGCCATTACGCAACGTGAGATACCGCCTTTTGTCACGGTGCCTCCAGTGTATTCCATTTTCAAATGCTTTTTTTTTTTATTCTTATTTAATCGTAAGTTGACATCGGCATGGTTTTTTTTTTATTTTCCTTTTCCCATTTGTTGGGAAGGCAAAGGGTTCTTGCCCATACAGCCTTGTCATTTACAGTAGGTACTTCAATGTTTGCAATTCATGAAGGCCTAAGACACGTCTTCTCGAACTAATATGTATGTTTTTATCGTGGAATTATTTAATTCTATCGATGTTCGATAAACTTAATATGTACATGGTTCCATGTTTTGTCTTTGCCAAATTAAATTAATAATTTCACCCATAGTACCGCTGCTTTTGATAGTCATGCATACATACATAAACTCACGCCCTTACCCCAGAAGGGGTAGGCAGAGGCGCCATCAGGACACCCACATTTCACTTTGTATGTTCCGAACCACGATGTTATAGGGGGCACAAATTCCTGACTCCGGGCTGATAATGAATAAAATAAATCCAAAACTACCGACCCGGGATTCGAAACCGAGACCTTAGCTTTGTAATCGTACAACTACGCCACCAAGTCATTTGATATTCATTCTAAGTTAACTAGTTTTTACGCATTCAACGCATACAATAACAGGAATGCGATAAAAAAAATCGCACAGTTTCCGATGCTGTGGCGAAAGAAATATTTCAGAACTTCCATCTATTGTTTCGGTTTGGTAATCGTCCTTCGTGTATGAGACAATTTGTTATTGCAATCTTTAGGTTTCCACGCATATTTATTACTAGCGGCCCGGCCTAGCTTTGCCCAGGTATCTGTGTCTGTATCAGCCCATACACGTCCCACTGCAGGGCACGGGCCTCCTTTACAATCGAGAGTACGATTGAGAGGGGTTAGTACACTCCACCACGCTGGCCTAGTGCTGGCGGACTTTATATACCATAGAAATTCTTGCAAATCGCTATGGTATGCAGGTTTCCTCACGATGTTTTCCTTCTCCGTTATAGTGCGTGATTGACTATCAATACACAGATGACCCTGAAATGTCAGAGGTTTGACCTGGGATTTGAACCTACGACCACCGTGAACATAATGGCAGCCAGGTCTGGTCCGTTACCAACAGGCCACCACGCACTTTTATATATATTATAGGTACATATATTTTGGCGATTGGCTCGCCCCATATCACATCATGGGTCTGTGGACGGAACATACAAGGCGAAATGTGGGTGTCCTGGTGGCGCCTCTGCCTACCCCTTCAGGGATAAAGGCGTGAGTTTATGTATGTATATATATTTTGATAAAAGCGCCGCCGTTTCGTGAGATATCGTATCAAACGGTGCGTTTAACGAATCGAGACGAGTACGCTTCGGCGATCGCCAGCTATTTCTATTATGAATGGGAAAAGCGAGATTCACAAGATTTTTTGCAAGTCACAATTATACATATACTACAGAATGGTGGCTTGCTGGTGGTCGCTAGGCTTTTGCCTGCCATACGCCTGATGGTAAGCAATACGACCGCTCATGAACAGTAGCAAAACCAAACACCATGAACTACAAAGCAATGTATTTCACTGCGCTCGCCATCCTGAGACATAAGATGTTAAGTCTCATTATGTCAAGTTACTCTGGCTACAATTTCCTTCAAACCGGAATAAAAATGCATTTACACAGTCTGGCGGGAGAAATAGACATTGCGGTGGTACCTACCCAGGCGGCCTCTCACATATGAGAGACCTACCACCATTAAAAGTTCGAATCCACATTCGAATTCTTTAAATGTTTGGAGTCATGTGATAATTATTTAAATAAGAAAGCCTCCGTGGCGCAGTTGGTTAGACGCCGCCTGTGAAACGAGAGGCCGCGGGTTCGATCCCCGCACCGAGACAAATGTTTGTGCGAACCACAAGTATTTGTATCGGGTCTGGGTTTTGTGAGACCAAAAAGTCTCTCTAAGTTTCTGATACACGACACAAACTCGATCTTAGTGTAGGGTCAGGACTATGTATGTGACTGTTGGGTGTATTTGTTTATTGGGTGTATTTAATTACCTCCAACAATGGAGGAATGGAATATGAAGAAATATGAAATAAAATATGAATAGATAAATAAAAATACGCCTGGAAATATGAAGAAGCTTCATAATTACAAATTGCAAGTATTCCATTGGAGCGTGCAGTCGTTACTCAAGCAATCAGACTGAGGCATGTCATTGAAATATTGCATGTGTTGATAATACTTGACTGCCTCGGTGGTGCAGTTATACTATGGTTTGATTGCAAAGCTGAGGTCTCGGGTTCGAATCCCGAATCCCGATTTTCCTATTCACTATTCCTGAGTCAGGAATTTGTACCCGATATGGGGATAGTCTCGACCCCTATCACATCAAGAACACGTAAGAAACCAATGAGATCATCGTCATCAGCCTGTTGCAGTCCACTGCTGGACATAGGCCTCTCCCAAGTGTTATCTATATCAGCCCATATACGTCCCACTGCAGGGCACGGGCCTACTCTACAATCGAGAGAATCGATTGAGAGTGGTTAGGCCATATAGTCCACCACGCTGGCTTAGTGCGGGTTGGCCCCAAGTGTTAGGTTTAGATATTAAACCTTTAAAAAATAATATGTGACATTAGGAATTTGACGTGTAAATTAAAAATGTCTAATGGATAATGGATCATGAATTATTAAAGATATTCTATCGGATTGAGTCAATATTGGGTGAGAAGAGAATGTAAAACAAGAAGGAACTATTTGTAAAGAGGATAAGATTGTATTGAACGGTATTGGAATAATAAATTGTAAAAAGTACATGAAGACTTTAAGTGGAGTAATTTCTTCTGCTGAACCCCTTTACAAGGTACGCACAGACCTGTCTGCTGTTACGCATCCAGACGCTGGTTCCTCTTGTGCAAGTCGTCCCGCCATCTGGCCAGAGGACGTCCCACGCTACGTTTTCCAAGACGCGGTCTCCACTCCAGAACACGCTTATTCCATCCAAAAACCATGGGATATAAGAAAAAGAAAAATAGAGGATGCAGTAATCTAAGAATAATTTTAAAAAATAGCAAATACCGGGTATATCAAGACCGCGACCAACGAAGCCAGGTGGTAGTATTAGTGACTTCAGACAAAACGCAAGTAAAAATTTCGCAAAAAAAATCGACGACTTTTTTTTTGTAATTTTTTACTTATCGTCGTATTTGGGTGATAAATACATAGTTTTCCTAAAATAATAATGTACACCTCTTTATTTTTAAATACTCAATGGTACGTAAGTGCTTAAATTATTATTATTGTAAAAACAAGGTATTTACCACCCAAAAAAGATGATGTTTAAAAAATTCTATAAAAATATGTGTCGTTGTTTTGGTGAAAATTTTACTTGCATCGTGTCTGTAACCACTAAAACTACCACCTGGCTTCGTTTTCGGTCGCAGTCTTGATATACCCGGTATGAACAACATTAATCAAGCTTCAACGTTATTTTAATACAATTCCTCCCACATTCAGTTCTATATCTATTAACTCCTAATAACCATAGACAAGATACCGATCAAAGACAATACATTGTAGAACATCAGTGAACTATGTCCTATTACGATGCGTTTTTGTGTCAAGGGAACGCATCTATTAAATAATACTTGTGTATTTGTTTTGTTTCAATAGACATACATAAACTTACGCCTTTTTCCCGGAAGGTAAGCAGAGGTGCTACCAGGACACCCACCGCATTGTGTGTTTCGTCCCACGATATGGGCGAGCCTATCGCCATATCGCGCACAAATTCCTGACTCCGGGCTGATAATGAATAGATAATCCAATATCACTGCCCGACTCGGGATTCGAACCCGAGGTCTCTGCTTTGAAATTGTACCGTAGCACAACTGCGCCACCTAGACAGTCTCAAGGATATCTCAAGGAGGTTTTCTGAATATAATAATAACATGATTACCGATGAGAATATAGCAGATTCGAATCCCAGAAAGAGATGTGATGGATTACATTATGTTATTTAGACGCTGTGAAAGATGGAGTCTTCTTATATTGCGATGAATGGCGAGATGAGCATGCCATTCGCCTGATGGTAAGCGATACGACCGCTCATAAACAATAGCAAAACCAAACACCATGAATTACAAAGCAATGCTTGGCATTCCACTGCGCTCGTCATCCTAAGACATAAGATGATAAATCTCATTATGTCCATACTCTGGCTTCAATGTCCTTCAAACCGGAACACAAAAGTGCATTTACACTGCTGTTGGTTGAATAGACATTGCGGTGGTACGAATTTTAAACTTCATTGATATGGAAACTTTTTTTGAAAGACGACAAAGAATTATATATCAAGTATATTTATGTTACTAGCAAGCGGTCATGCCATGCATAATCGTATTTCACAGTAAATTAGTTAAACTGCGATAATACGTATGTTTTTATACTTAAACATTTCCATGTATTTTCTTAGAATTGTGTTATTTTCCTATTTATTGTGTTATTTATAGATTGCCTCGGTGGCGTAGTTGTATTACGGTACGGTTACAAATCTGAGGTCATGGGTTCGAATCCCGGGTCGGGCAAAGAGATATTGAATGTTTCTATTCATTATCAGCCCGGAGTGAGGAATTTGTGCCCGATATGGCGATAGGCTCGCCCCCTATCACATCGTGGGACGGAACATGCAAGGCGAAATGTGGGTGTCCTAGTGGCGCCACTGCCTACCCCTTCGGGGATAAAGGCGTGAGTTTATGTATGTAGGTATGTATGTGTTATTTTCCACGGTAAAGGAAAAACATATTAAATTGTTTGACTGAAGCGGATCAGTTGACTTTTGTATCATTTTAATCATCCAGGGCTTATCACGAGCCTCTTCTACAATGGAGAGTACGATTGAGAGGGGTTAGTACAGTCCACCACGCTGGCCTAGTGCTGGCGGACTTTACATACCATGGAAATTCTCACAAATCGCTACGATATGCAGGTTTCCTCATGTTTTCCTTCACCGTTATAATGCGTGGATTGATCAATACACATGACTCCGATAAGTCAGAGCTTCTGGGATTTGAACCCGCGACCACCGTGAACATGTTGGCAGCCGCGTCTGGTCCGTTTAACAGGCCACGTATTTATGTACTTTAAAGGTCAGAAAATTAAACCTGAGGTCCTGTTAATATACATATAGAGCTCGTTACTGAATACTGAGGCAAGGACATAACCGGTCTTTGCGACTTATTTCTCGTACTGGCGAATACAAAAACTTTAAGGATATTCTTTTAGACAATATATTATTTGGGAGAGATGCATTAAATTTAAAATTTGCGAAAAGTATGTATACAAATAAATAAAACCTTCATATGACATTAAAAATAAATAAATACACTCAACAGTCACATACATAGTCCTGACCCCACACTAAGATCCAGTCTTGTGTCGTATCAGAAACTACGAGAGACTTTCCGCTCTCACAAACACAAAGGTCTCAAAGGTCTGGCCTTTGACAAATACCTGTGGTTGACACAAACATTTGTCTTGGTGCGGGGATCGCACCCGCGGCCTCTCTTTTCACTGCCGACGTCTAACCCACTGCGCCATAGAGGCTGTCAAAAAGATACATACATAAACTCACGCCTTTATCCCCGAAGGGGTAGGCAGAGGCGCCACCAGGACACCCACATTTCGCCTTGTATGTTCCGTCCCACGATGTGATAGGGGGCGAGCCTATCGCCATATCGGGCACAAATTCCTGGCTCCGGACTGATAATGAATAGAAAAATCCAACATCACTTTGCCCGACCCGGGGCTCGAACCCGAGACCTCAGCTTTGTAACTGTACCGTAATACAACTAAGATGACGAAAAAAAACAATATTTAAATTACTGCACTGAACCCGTGACCATCGTCAATAAGTCGGCTGTCGCGTCCGTTTACCAACAGGCCACCACGCAATTATAATTATTATGTATTAATTAATTGTAATAAAACTATTTTTTACGGATTCTATCGCGTATTTGATAAAAAACAATTGGTATAAATTAAAATATGTGAAAATAAAACCAAATCGCGATAAAATCCGTAAAATGTAGTTTTATTTCAATGTGTAACATTCGCGAAGTGCGTGGTGGCCTGTTGGTAACGGATCAGACGCGGCTGCCTACATGTTCACGGTGGTCGCGGGTTCAAATCTCAGGGCCCACCTCTGATTTTTCGGAGTTATGTGTGTATTGATAGTCAATCACCACGCACTTTAACGGTGAAGGAAAACATCGTGAGGAAACCTGCATACCGTAGCGATTTTAAAGAATTTCTACGGTATGTAAGTCCGCCAACCCGCACTAGGCCAGCGTGGTGGACTATATGGCCTAACCACTCTCAATCGATTCTCTCGATTGTAGAGTAGGCCCGTGCCCTGCAGTGGGACGTATATGGGCTGATATAGATAGAACATTCGCGTAAATCTAAGAAACACTTACTAGCTAATTGTTATTATGTAAAGTTGAAAGTACGCTGTCTCCAACTATACATACATCGTGATCTCCGGAAAGCAAACAGTTTTAGAGGTCACTGACATCGGTATCGTTAGTATGCACCGCACATTCTCCAAATTGCATCTTTATTACTAAAATTCTTCTTTAATTCGTGTATTTATCCTCCGTGGCGCAGTTGGTTAGACGCCGCCTGTGAAACGAGAGGCCGCGGGTTCGATCCCCGCACCGAAACAAATATTTGTGTGATCCACAGGTGTTTGTTTCGGGTCTGGGTGTTTGTGAGACCGAAAAGTCTCTCGTAGTTTCTGATACCCACGACACAAGACTCGATCTTAGTGTGGGGTCAGGACTATGTATGTGACTGTTGGGTGTATTTATTTATTTATTTATTCATCTGGTAGGTCTCATATTGAGAGGCTGCCTGGGTAGGTACCACCGCAATGTCTATTTCTCCAACAGCAGTGTAAATGCACTGTTGTGTTCCGGTTAGAAGGACATTGTAGCCAGAGCAACTACTGGACATATTGAGACTTAACATCTTATGTCTCAGGATGGCGAGCGCAGTGGAATGCCATTGCTTTGTAATTCATTGTGTTTGCTTTTGCTACTGTCCATGGCGGTATCGCTTACCATCAGGCGAATGGCATGCTCGTCTCGCCATTCAACGCAATAAAAAAATAGTTTATTCGTTTTTGTCTTCCCAAGACCTTTGGAGATGCCGTGAGATCATTTTAATTGTACTACTTATTATTATTTTAATACAATTTGATATTAGCATATTTAAGTCACATGTTTTATACACATACAGGGTATATCAAGACCGCGACCGAAAACGAAGCCAGGAGGTAGTATTAGTGATATCAAACACAATGCAAGTAAAAATTTTACAAAAAAAATCGTCAATTTTTTTTTTGTTATTTTTTACTTATCGTCGTATTTGACTGATTAAACATAGTTTTTCTAAAATTATGACGTACATCGCTTAATTTTTAAACACGCAATGGTACGTAAGGGTTTAAATTACTATTTTTGCAAAAACTAGGTATTTACCCCTCAAAAACGATGATTTTTAAAAAATTGTAAAAAATAATCCGTCGCTTATTTTGCAAAATTTTTAGTTGCATTGTGTCTGTAGCCACTAAAACTACCACCTGGCTTCGTTTTCGGTCGCGGTCTTGATATACCCTGTATATGTCGTCATTTCTAAAAATTCTGTCTCGGTGGCGTAGTTGTACTATGGTATCAATCATGGGGACTCGGGATCGATATCCGGGTCGGATTGGTGATATTGGAGTTTTCTATTATCATCAGCCCGGGGTCAGGAACTTGTGCCCGATATGGCGATAGGCTCGCCCCCTATCACATCGTGGGACGGAACACAAGGCGAAACGTGGGTGTCCTGGTAGCACCTCTGCCTCCCCTTCTGGGGAAAAGGCGTGAATTTATATATGGTTTAAATTAGTTAATTTTTATTCTTCGAAGACCTTCGGAGATGCCGTGAGATAATTTTTAATCTACTACTTCACGTAATTTACATATACATATACTAATTTTTAATGTATTAATTGTAATTTACATTTAAATATACAAAAAACTGATGATATTACCATATTTAAGTCACATGTTTTAACACGCCATTTTTTAAACATTCATTCACACTTATTTTTGCGAATTGTTACTGCCATAGGAATAAGAGTATTATCTGGTGGAGATTAGGGTGAATTTGCTGTGTCAAGCCACTGTTTTTCAGCATTTTAATTCCCTGACTAAACTTTAAAGTTTAAACTTAAGAATTTACGCTAAGTTTTATGGATTAGTTGCCGGCGCATCGAGTTGGTAGGGCAGCGGGACGATTACTTTAAGATTACTTTACGACGATTGAGCGGGGTTAGGCCACTAACTAACTAACTTACAACAGTGCGACTTGGCGCACTTCACACACCATATAAATTCTTGTAAAATAAAGTGATATTGGATTTTACTATTCATTATCAGTCCGGGGTCAGGAATTCGTGCCCGATATGGCGATAGGCTCGCCCCCTATCACATCGGGGGCGGAACATACAAGGCGAAATGTGGGTGTCCTGGTGGCGCCTCTGCCTACCCCTTATGGGATAAAGGCGTGAGTTTATGTATGTAAAATCTCAGGAGTATTCAGTATGCATCCTAACGATGTTTTCTCAAGTATTGTACTCTAAAATTGCAAGTAAGTAAACGTGGAAAGACAAATAGAAATTGACTGTTAATTATTTTTGTAGTGTTTACGCCTGCGGTCATCGACCCTAATGAAATTTCACTGCGAACGCTAGATGAATCTACAATGAATTGTTTTAGTTTATCTCTATAACTTTACCGGCTTTATTCATGTACTGTAACAGCCCATGTACGTCCCACTGCTGGGCACGGGCCTCCACAATCCAGAGTACGATTGAGAGGGGTTAGGCCATAAAGTCCACGCTGGCCTAGTGCGTGTTGGCGGACTTTACATACCATATAAATTGTTACAAATCGTATCGTTTTAATCGTATTTTAGTAATCGTATGTTTTGTCTCTTTCCAACGACTTTATAAATCAGTTTGAGCGAAGGAGACAAAACATTCGATAACAAAAATAGGTTTTAAAATTGTTTTTGAATAAGGCGGTAACTGTGAACTGTCTCAAACACACATCTCTGGCTAGATGTCACATGTTTACTCATGTATTATTTGAATTATCGCTTAGTTTAACATAAACTCACGCCTTTTCTCTAGAAGAGGTAGGCAGAGGTGCTACAAGTACACCCACGACTGCCTTGTGTGTTCCGTCCCACGATGTGATAGGGGGCGAGCCTACCGTCATATCATACAAATTCCTGACTCCGGATTATGAAAAACCCAACATCACTTTGCCCGACCCGGGATTCGAACTCGAGACCTCAGCGTTGTGATACCGTAGTACAACAGCAGGAGGCAGTTTATAATATTAGTAATGCACTTTACTTGCTTTTAATTACATTGTGAATTGTATGAAAGAAATAAAAACTATATTTTTTTTCAGAATGAAATTCTTAGTAGTGAATTCTTTGCATCGAAGAACACGCTTTGAAGCGTGACTGCTTGAATATTACTTCACATCATTGATGTCCAAGATCTGAAGGGTACGGACCTACTCTACAATCGAGGGTATGAATGAGAGTGGTTAGGCCATATAGTCCACCACGCTGGCCTAGTGCGGGTTGGCGGACTTACATACCATAGAAATTCTTACTAATCGCTACAGTATGCAGGTTTCCTCATGATGTTTTCCTTTACCGTGCGTGGTGATTGACTATCAATACACACATGACTCCAAGTCAGAGGTGTGCCCTGGGATTTGAACCCGCGACCACCGTGAACATGTAGGCAGCCGCGTCTGGTCCGTTTAACAGGCCACCACCCACTCAGAAAGGATGTTATTTAAATTTTATTTTTAGTTCCAATTTTCGCCGCAAGCCAATAAATTTTAAATGAACTACGTTCAGGTGCATTATACGCGAGATTACAACCCGTAACCGTGGACCATGACGGAACATTAATTACAGCGGCATTGACATTGACAGACTGTTTTCTACTCATTATGCCGGCCAAATACCGCTACAGATTTCACTGTTTTATATAACATCGTAAATCTTTATAATGAAGTTGAATTCGGTGAAATTTTGTTAATCAACTACATAATTTGGACTAAATTGGAGGCTGACTTATAAATCTTATAATACACTGGTAGGTCTCGTGTGAGAGACCTAGGCAGGTACCACCGCAATGTCTATTTCTTCAAACAGCAGTGTAAATGCACTGCACTAGTTTTGTTTTGCATCCGTTTTTTTACTCCCACTACGAGTATAAGATTTAAGTTTCTAGCTTGTTAAACCTTTTGATAAATAAAATAATGGAGTCAAATACCCTATTGAATACAAAAATTACGAAGGAATATTTTAAAGAAAATACCGAGTTATTTTAAAAACAATGGATTTGTTACGGACACGGCTAATGATTTTACTTTTATTGTTATTTGAGTATGAATTTCAAATGAGTTATGTTAAACCTTGTTTCTATACGGCCATCTTGTGACGTAGATAGGGTTGTTGACTCAATTCTCCTCAAGCCTCAAGCCTCAAGCAACCTCCACAATGAGGGGTTAGGCCATATAGTCCACCTTACTGCCTTAGTGTGAGTTGGCGGACTTAACATACCATAGAAATTGTTACAAATCGCTACGGTATGCAGGTTTCCTCGCGATGTTTTCCTTATTTTATTGCGTGGTGATTGACTATCAATACACACATGACTCCGAAAAGCTAATGATCTGGGAGTTGTACCCGCGACCACCGTGAGGCGTGAACATGTTGGCAAGGTTGCGGTTCCGCGTCTGGTCCGTTACCAACAAGCCAGCGCCTAGAAAAACACAAATAAATTGAATATGGATTAATTAATTAATTATTTTGACTGGCTCAGTGGAGAAGTTTTATTTATTTAATTTACACAAATAAAATTGAGTAACACAATAACAGTTAAATCACTTATAACTAAAGACAAACGATTTTTGTTTTACTACGGTACGATTACAACGCTGATGTCTCGGGTTCGAATCCCGGGTCGGGTAAAGTGATATTGAAGTTTAGTATTCATAATTATCAGCCCGGAGTCAGGAATTTGTGCCCGATATGGCGATAGGCTCGCCCTCCATCACATGGGACGGAACATACAAGGCGAAACGTGGGTGTCATGTTTACAACCTTCCGGGACTTTTTTTATGCCTTCTGGGAATAAGGCACGAGTTTATGTATGTATAATGAATACATTATTCAAGATAAATCACATCGATTATGCATGTTATTTAATGTTATACAATTTTACGTAATTCTTTGCTTTCTATATTAGTGAAAGTGCTGCATTGACCTTTGCCATGATATTAAAAAGTTATGTCGACTGCACACGAGAAATATGGACGATTGATTATGAAATAAAAAGAAAATAATTCATAGAATTCATTAAAAGAAACATCATTTATATTCAGTTTTATACTTCGCGGTTCGAAAAGCAGAACTTTTAAATAGAAGAACACAGAAACTGGTTAAAACCAGTTTACAATACAATATATTATTTAATTATTATATTTTAATGCCTAATGGCCATGATTAATAAACGATCTTCGTTTCTATCTAAAGATCGATCGTGAAAATAAACCAATGGGCTCAAGGTATTGCCGACACACTCACATTTGATGTGTTCTGATTGGTCTATTTTCCGGATCGATCCTTAGATAGGGATTGGGATTGCTTATTAATTATGTGTGTAAATGGCGAGACGAGCATGCCATTTGCCTGATGGTAAGCGATACGACCGCTCATGGACAGTAGCATAACAAAACAACACCATTACAAAGCAATGGGTTGGCATTCCACTGCGCTCGCCATCCTGAGACATGTTAAGTCTCATTATGTCCAGTAGTTACTCTACAATGTCCTTCAAACCGGATCACAACTTGTCTGATCCACATGTAATTGTGAGAACGAAAATACACTCGTATTTTCTGATACGCCACAAGACTCGATCTTAGTGTGGGGTCAGGACTATGTATGCGACTGTTGGGTGTATTTATTTATTATTTAATCGGTATTTTTATATATGTTTTTTTTCCAGTTCTGTTGCTCCAAGAATGGTGATAATAGCGTAATATTTCAAATACGATTTCGTTCTTAGTTTTTTGATGAATCAATTTTGAAATAAACTTTATGTAATAAACATAAGAATTTACATCCATTAAATCGATTATTTTAAATGCTTTCCAGCTGTATGAATCAAATATTTTTATTGTTATTGCTGATTTAGTAACTAGATTTTGTTTGGGGGCAGTGAATTTTGAATAGTCAACTTATATCAGCCTTTGTGGCGTAGTTGTACTACGGTACGACTACAAAGCTGAGGTCTCGGGTTCGAATCTCGGGTCGGGCATGATATTGGGTTTTTCTATTCATTATAATCAGCCCGGAGTCAGGAATTTGTGCCCGATATGGCGATAGGCTCGCCACCTATCACATCATGGGACGGAACATACAAGGCGAAATGTAAGTGTCGTGGTGACGTCTGTGCCTAATCCTGCTTGGAAAAAGGCATGAGTTTATGTATGTATGTATATCACAAACCATGCGTTAAATAGGTAATTTTGAAATGTTATTTGGAGTTCCAAATTTTGCCACTTGCCAATAAATTTAAGATGACTGTAACGCATTGAAGTCACTTTATAGGACCAATATAAAAATGAATGAAATAACAATTAAACAGATACCGAGTTTTATTGCCAAAGTATTTAGTAACTATTAACTACACAAGCTTCCGTGATAATCAATGAAGTGTACTAGCTATTAAATATTTAACTTTACGTCACCATTGCGATCACAAAAACCGGTTTGAAACGAGACATCGGTTTTTATTGATAGTTTTGACGTAACGTGAAGATAATTGTGTTTCTTGCATATCTGGTGGTTAGGAATTTGTGCCCGATTTGATAGGCCCCTTATCACATCGTGGGACGGAACAAGGCGAAATGAGAGTGTCCTGGTGGCGCCTCTGCCAACCCTGTCTGGGATAAAGGCGTGAGTTTTTGTATGTATATCCAATTGCTTACATACGTAAACTCGCGGCATTTTTCCAAAGGGGGAGGAGGTGGTACTAAGACACCATTTCGCATTGTGTTCGTCCCATGATGTGATAGGGGGCGAGCCTATCGCCATTGTACACAACTGACTCCAGGATGATAATGAATAGAAAAATCCAATATCACTTTGCCTGACCCGGGATTCGAACCGGTGACACCGTCGTATTGGTACCGTAGAAAGACTGCGCCACCGAAGCAGTCATATTTATTAAATAATTCTTACTACAATACTGTAGCGGATCAGCCAATAATCTCTCACTGCTGGGCCCGGACCTCCTCTACAAACGACAGTTTCATTGAGTGGGGTTAGGCCACCACGCTGGTCTAGTACGGGTTGGCGGACTCCATATATCTTTATGGTATGCAGGCTTCACCGTTATAGTGCGTGGTGATTGACTATCAATACACACATGACTCCGAAAAGTCAGAGGTGTGCCCGGGGATTTGAACTCGCGAACAACGTGAACATGTTGGCAGCCGCGTGTGGCCTGTTACTGACTTGTCACTAAGCACTTATGTATGTATGTATACGCCAAAACATTCACTTTACAAAATTTTACCTCGTGGTAATCAAAATTGAACATTTTTGAATAGAACATTACATCTTTTTTTATCCTTTATATTAAGCCTCGCTCATTGTTAAAATGATGTCTCAAAAACTATACTCATAAAGTAGTACTTAAATGCAGTTGAATATGGCTGCAATGATGAAATAACAACCTTTACTGACCTTTAGAAGTTCAACACACTATGCTACAGAGAGCTTTGTTGAAATAAATACAAAGCGCATTTGTCTCGCGTCTGCCCGTATTATCCTTTTGAGAACGGACACACAATATGTTAAAAAATAAATACATCCAACAGTTATACATAGTCTTGACTCCACTAAGTCTTGTGGGCATCAGAAACTACGAGAGTTTTCGGTGTTACCCAGAAACTTAATAATACAGTACGAAAGAATAAGAATTTGGTAGGTCTCTCATATGTGAGAGGCCGCCTGGGTAGGTGCCACCGCAATGTCTTTTTCTTCAAACAGCAGTGTAAATGCCCTGTTGTGTTCCGGTTTGGAGGACATTGTAGCCAGAGTAACTACTGGACATAATGAGACTTAACACTTTATGCCTCAGGATGGCGAAGCATTGCTTTGTAATGCATGGAGTTGCTACTGTCCATGAGTGGTCGTATCGCTTACCATCAGGCGAATGGCATGCTCGTCTCGCCATTCATAAATAATAATTTCTATGGTATGTAAAGTCCGCTTGGCACTAGGCCAGCGTGGTGGAGTGTACTAACCCCTCTCAATCGTACTCTCGATTGTAGAGGAGGCTCGTGCCCTGCAGGGGGACGTATATGGGCTGATACAGATGACAAAGTCTAAGTGCAGTGCAGATAGAGTATCAATCGATGTGAGATGGGTGTCCCTTGTCATGTACATGTACCGCTCTATCCCTTCCGGTGTCCATAAGGCCACAAATGAGCTTTAAGTCATGATTTATGTGACATCCTCCATTGTGCTCCCATTATTCTCTATTATATAGAACTGTCAAAAAGTCTATTGTCTAATATTGTCTATACATGGACACCTGAAGGGATATCTGTCTCTCTCACTCGTACGCTGCCACTATGTTCCGTCTCGCTCGTGTTACTTTTGGACGGTACACTCATCCCACGGGAACACAATTTTTTCGGGATAAAAAGTACCCTATGTGTTATTCCAGGCTGTCAGCTACCTCCATATCAAATTTCATCGAAATCCGTTTAGCCGTTTCTGAGTACATCGCGAACAGACAAAAATTAAATCATTGTTTTGGGTTCTATCACGTTAAAAAAACCCTCCAAATTAGTTTTCTCGTTTATCCTCCATGTACAGACATCGATCGGTTAGAAATTTATTATATGTATAGATGTGAGTTCTGCTATAATAAATAAGAAATAACTTTATAAGTGCCTGTGATTTAAATACATTCAGTTGTTATTGTGTAATAAACATGAATCCTCAATTTATTTATACAAATTAATTTATTATTCGTTTCTGGGAAGTTTAAGACAATCTGCGCTCGTCAAGGTTTTTCAAATCGACTGTATTTTGTTCATTAAGTATTTTGCCTATCGGTACAAGATGTACTAGGAATTTTAATGCGAGCTTTAAGGTCATGTGGCTATTATCACCCTTATTTCTTTGTAATAAGGCCTATATGTATATAATTGGTCATAATGACTACCCTTCACTTTGTATGGGTAAAATTCTAATCCCGGAATAATTGAATTCAAATAGATTTGATGAATTTGCGACAACCTGTGAAACGCGAGGCCGCGGGTTCGATCCCCGCACCGAGACATACAGTTTATCCAGACTGCGGCCGAAAACGAAGCCAGGTTTAGTGACTTGAGAAACAATGCAATTATTTTTTTTGCGGTTTATTTTTGTATTTTTTTAGTTATCGATATGTTTGGGTGGTTAATACGTAGTTTTCCTAAAATAATAATGTTATATACACCAAAATACGATGACACTTAAAACATTGTAAAAAAAGTGTTACAATACAATACAATAATTCTTTATTGCGCACCAAATTACAGTATTGAGTTTAAACATATGTTATGTTTGGCAATACAATGGGCGGTCTTATCGCTTAAAGCGATTTCTACCAGACAACAACAAAGTGATCGTATTTTTTTTTCGAAATTTTTATTTTTATTGTTGACAGCCTCCGTGGCGCAGTTGGTTTGACGCCGCCAGTGAAACGAGAGGCCGCGGGTTCGATCCCCGCACCGAAACAAATATTTGTGTGATCCACAGGTATTTGAATCGGGTCTGGGTGTTTGTGAGACCGAAAAGTCTCTCGTAGCTTCTGATACCCACGACACAAGGCTCGATCTGAATGTGGGGTCAGGACTATGTATGTGACTGTTGGGTGTATTTATTTATTTATTTACTATGTCTGTAACCACTAAAACTACCACCTGGTTTCGTTTTCGGTCGCAGTCTTGATATACCCTGTATGTTTGTATGGCCCTAAACATTTGTTTCGAATCTAGTTGTGAGACCGAAAAGTCACGTAATTTGTAATACCACACAAGACTTACATAGTGTGGAGCCAGGACTATCTCTATTGTTAAGTGTATTTATTTACATATTTACAATACCATCGGATATATCCTTATTCCAAATATATACAGGGTATATCAAGACCGCGACCGAAAACGAAGCCAGGTGATAGTATTAGTGACTTCAGACACAATGCAAGTAAAAATTTCTCAAAAAAAATCGGTAACTTTTTTTTGTAATTTTTTACTTATCGTCGTATTTGGGTGATAAATACATAGCTTTCCTAAAATAATGATGTAGACCTCTTTATTTATAAATACTCAATGGTACGTAAGCGTTTTAATTATTATTTTCGTAATAACTAGGTATTTACCACCCAAAAAAGATGTTTTTTTTTTTTTTTAAAATATTCTGTCGCTGTTTTGGTGAAATTTTTATTTGCATCGAGTCTGTAACCACTAAAACTACCACCTGGCTTCGTTTTCGGTCGCGGTCTTGAGATACCCTGTATATTATTTCACATTATAATATTTCTTCGCTGCCTTTTCATAAGCTTCCTTCTTCCTAGCCGCCATTTTGAGAATTCTTTTGATATGCGGATCGTTTTTCAACGCAAATCTGACAGCTGTTTCATCGACCATCGCCATTATTGTTGGTATTTTAACTGTTGTTGTCTCCTTCACATTAGTGGTAACAGTCGTCTTGTCCTTCTCTAACACTGAATACCCTTTCTTCTTCTCCAAGCTTTCGAGAAGATTTTCGAAGTCGTTTTTGGGCTTTCGTAAGTACTCGTCGTGTTCAATCACCTTTGCTAGTTTTTCTAATAATTCTGCTTGTTTTGTCAAAGCTTTGTACAATTGTTCGTCTTGGCGGTCGTTACTTATTTCAGCTGATCTTAAGTTAGAAATGCTGAGTTTGTTGAAATCTTTTTTGATACCTGGAACGTGGCTTTGTTTTATTATCGATGCTAGACAAGTAACCTAAATTCCTGAAGTACTCCCCGACCACTATAGTGTTGTGTCAATGTAATATCAATTTCTTTTTAAATATACCCTATTTAAACTGACATTAAGTTGAAATTACATTGACACACCACTATAGCAAATGGGTCGTTAGAGTGGTTAATTTAAATCAATGTTTAAAAGAGCGGTCATTTCGAACAAAATCTGTGCGGCGCGTGTACACGAGCGAGACGGAACATAGTACAGCGTACGAGTGACTGGGATAGACATAGTGGTACATGTACCGTTATTGTTACATTATTTTCCCATTGTCTTCTCTAATTTAATAGATAATAGAAATTCACGGTACCTTTAAGTCTCTCTCTTGATCTTTCTTCTATACTCGTGGTATGAAATCTCATATGTTTTATTTTCCTAATATCTTTCCTTCTATCGTTAGCTACAACCGAATGTAAATCTCTATTCATATTTCCTTCAAGTCTTGTAGTTTCATGAGTGCCTGGTATTTTAAAATTAGTCTTCTTTCTGACCATAGTAAATTGATCTAGCTTTTTCTTCATAATATTATTGTCTGTATGTGTGGGTGCGTATGGGTTTAATTTAAAATGTGTATTGTCGATGTTTTTTAAAATTGCAGCACCACAGACACCTGAAATAATAAATCACTATAATAAATGTTTATCATCATAAAACGGGGTGGATAGAAACACAACGGTGAATAGATCCAAACCGATCAAGTTTATAACTGTAAATTATGAAATTTGTGAGAAAATCACACTTCTATAGGTATTCCGAAAACTAATAATTTGGTGCATATTAAAATGCAAGTTACCCTATTTCAAAACAATATAGCTTCTTTCTATTCATCCCTAGTTTCTATCCACCCCGTTTTACTTATTTTCATTGCCGAATGTAGTTTAATAACGTTTTTCCACCGTATAAAGCAATAGAATACGAAGAAAATAATTCACAAATTCAAATAAACCTCACATATAAATAAAATTAACATTTGACTGTATGTATAAAACATTTTTCAATAAATTCAAGAGATTTATGGGTTTCCGTTACACAATCTCACTTTCATATAATCAAATATGCTAATATGAATTTATTTTTAGCGAGTCTTTGAACTGACTAATGTATTCATTTATTTTAGTAATGTTGCCGTTTTGTGGTTCCGTCGGAGAAAAGCTTAATTGAATTTGATTCTGCAATTAATTTAAATGATGCTATTATACACGGTATATCAAGACCGCGACCGAAATCGAAGCCAGGTGGTAGTATTAGTGACTTCAGATACAAAGCAACTAAAAATTTCGCAAAAATATATCTTTTTTTTTTACTTGTCGTATTTGGATCATAAATACATAGTTTTCCTAAAATAATAATGTACACCTTTTTATTTTTAAAGTTGCAATGGTACGCTAAGTTTTCAATTACTATTTTCGCAAAAACTAGGCATTTACCACTAAAACGATGATTTTTTTAAAATTGCATTAAAAATCTGTCGCTTTTTTCGCCAAATTTTTAGTTACATTGCGTCTGTAAGCATTAAAACTACCACCTGGCTTCGTTTTCGTTCGCAGTCTTGATATTCCAGGTATAGTACGACTGCGCTCGCCATCCTGAGACAAAAGATGTTAAGTCTCAATATGTCCAGTCTCTGGCTACAATGTCCTTCAAACCGGAACACAACAGTGCATTTACACTGCTGTTTGAAGAAACAGACTTTGTGGTGGTACCTACCCAGGCCTCTCACATATGAGAGGCCTACCAGTACCACTAGTCCGGTCCGTTACCAACGGGTTACGTATAAAAGTTTTACATACATAAACTCACGCCTTTATCTCCGAAGGTGTAGGCAGAGGCGCCACCAGGACACTCACATTTCGCCTTGTAAGTTCCGTCCCACGATGTGATAGGCGAGCCTATCGTCATATCGGGCACAAATTCCTGACTCCGGACTGATAATGAATAGAAAAATCCAATATCACTTTGCCCGGGACTCGAACCCGAGACATCAGCTTTGTAACCGTACCGTAATACAACTACGACACCGAGGCAGTCAAAAGTTTTATTAAGATGGAAGACTAGTTTTATGTTACCAGTAAGTAATTAATAATTGTCGCGGTATCAGATAGCGTCGTTTAAGAGGTTACAGTTCAAGTAATCTTTATGGCTAATAATAATGTACTGTTGTGTACACAAAATATAAGTTTTTATCGAAATAAAACTAATTTTTACGAATTTTGTCGCGATTTGGATGAATTTTTACATTTTTTTACTTCCCGAAACGATTGCTTCACAGCTTTCGTGGTCAGCGACAAAATCCGTAAAAGATGTATTATTTTAATAAAATACAGTCAATATATACTCCATGCTATCCTACTTCTCTACTAATATTATAAATGTGAATGTAAGTTTGTTTGTTACGCTTTCACGCGAAAACTACTCAACCGATCATCATGAAACTGTGTACACATATTCTTGGAAGTATTAGAAGTAACATAGGCTACTTTTTATCCCGAAAAGTTTAGTGTTCCCGTGGGATGAAGAAGGAATTCCGATATATTTGCTACTTTTTTATACTCAAAAGGATGGGATGGGACTGGTTTACATTCCATTAGTGAGAATGAGACGAGGCGGGATTTAACGACACGGGACAGGACGGGATGGGAGATTTCAAATAAAGTTACTACGCAGTCGAAGTTTGCGGGCAAAAGCTAGTACTTAATATAAAGCTGAAGAGTTTGTGTGTTAGTTTCTGATAACCTCAGGAGCTACTAGTTCGAATTGAATATTTGTTTTAGTATTAGATAGCTTACTTATCGAGGAAGGCTATAGGCTATATAACATCACGCTATGACGAATAGGAGCGGAGTAGTAGTGAAAAGTGTTGCAAAAACGGGGAATATTTATTCCTTTTGAGAGCTTCTGTTGCATGCGCTGCGTAACAATCACGTATGACGGAATTTTACCTTACAATTTTACCTAATTTTACCTTCCTTAAGATGTTCGCTATATCATATATATCTTTTTAGATCGGCTTCTAAAAAGATACTACAACCTACCCACGTAATAAAATACAAAAACGAATATTATAACTCCGGCCCTTTTTAATACACGTTATTAAGCAGGGTTTGTTGACTTTCAATTTACCCTAGCTTGTAGGAACCGTTAATGCATTATTCATAAAAATCTCCCCTTTTTACCCTTTTTATATTTAGTATATAACTTAACAGTGACTAAGTTTGCGTATGTGAGCAATCAACCATGTTTAAACTCATAATTTCGGCTTTATTTAGAATTCTGCACAATATTCTTTTCGGTATTTTGGCGAGCGAGACGAGCATGCCATTCGCCCGATGGTAAGCGATACGACCGCTCATGGATCAAAAATCAATCAACACCATGAATAACAAAGCAATACTTGGCATTGCACTGCGTACGCCATCCTGAGACGTAAGATGTTTAGTCTCATTCTCCAGTAGTTACTTTGGCTACAATATCCTTCAAACCGGAACACTACAGTGCATTTACACTGCTGTTTGGCGCGAGTAATAGACATTGCGGTGGTACCTACCCAGGCGGCCTCTCACATGTGAGAGACCTACACCAGTGCTATACGCTCGCCCCTTATCACATCGTGGGACGGAACTTACAAGGCGAAACGTGGGTGTATGTGTAGCACCTCTGTCTACGCCTTCTGGGAAAAAGCTGTCAGTTTTTAGATGTATGTATGTTTGATGTGACTAAAATATGACTATTATAAACACTTCTCTACATGATTGTATTTATTAATATACGTAACAAATGATCAATTTAGTGACAGCCTCCGTGGCGCAGTTGGTTAGACGCCGCCTGTGAAACGAGAGGCCACCACGGTTTCGATCCCCGCACTGAAACAAATATTTGTGTGAACCACAGGTATTTGTTTCGGGTATGGGTGTTTGTGAGACCGAAAAGTCTCTCGTAGTTTCTGATACCCACGACACAAGACTCGATCTTAGTGTGGGGTCAGGACTATGTATGTGACTGTCGGTAGTATTTATTTATTATTATTATTAATGTATTACGTGGTGGTCTGTTGGTAAACGGACCAGACGCGACTGCCAACATTTTGGTGGTCGCGAGTTCAAATCATGCGTTTTAATAATGGAAATCATCGTGAGGAAACCTGCATACCATAGCGATGTGTAAGAATTTCTATGGTATGTAAAGTCCGCCAAACCGCACTAGGCCGTGGTGGACTATGTGGCCTAACCACTCTCAATCATGCTTTCGATTGTAGAGGAGGCTCGTGCCCTGCAGTGGGACGTATATGGGCTGATACAAATAAAAATACTTAAGCGACGGAGATGCAGCAGAAAAATAATTTAAATCAAAGACCATGTTTTTTCTTCTTCTATTGGCAAATATATGTTACACAACCACATAAGGACGTTATGTACGTGCATAACATATGATATATAAGGAAACGGATAACATACATTTTAATTCGTTTTGAATAGGAATCAATGTCCATGCCACTTATAGAATACAAATGACGCGACTGTTTTAGTAGTAATGTTTTGATACAATTTTATAATGTCAAGGATTATTACTGCAACGCGAGCTTCTAGTTTATAAAGGAGTATATGTAATCTTGGGTTGATGTAAAAAAACATGAAAATATTCATAAACAATAATCACGCCTTTTTTCCCAGAAGAGGTAGGCAGAGGCGCCACCAGGACACCCTCATTTCGCCTTGTATGTTTCGTCCCATGATGTGATAGGGGGCGAGCCTATCGCCATATCGGGCCCAAATTCCTGACTCCGGGCTGATAATGAATAGAAAAATTCAATATCACTTTGCCCGACCCGGGACTCGAACCCGAGACCTCAGCTTTGTAACCGCACCGTAATACAACTACGCCACCGAGGCTGCCGTTTACATACACTGACTTACATTCTACCGATAGACGAGACACGTCATAGAAATAAAGTGCCCCCGTATTTTAAAAGCACACTGCAATATTACATCACTTACCTGGTATTTTATTAAAATATTGCAACTTCAGACGATTTGCTTCCGGTTTGACGGCGAAACATTCATTTATTACTTTTAAACGAATGCGATAAGGCGTACTGCACTGTCACTGTCACGAAGCAAACTGCTTCATGTGTGGTGCATGCACCGCAAGTAGGTGGGACACATTTTGTGTACTGTGTGTCTTATCTAGTGTAACATTGATATCCATGTTTACATAGCTTTAATAAACTACATTTAAAGATGGTATCAACATCAATGATTTTTTGAATTTTTGTCTTTTTGTCTTTGTGCGCGACGAACTCAAAAACGGCTAAACACATTTCGATGACATTTGGTATGGAGGTAGCTGACACCCTGGATTAACACTTCATCATCATCATCATCATCATCAGCCTGTTGCAGTCCACTGCTGGACATAGGCCTCTCCCGCGGTACGCCACACAGCCCGGTCTGCTGTTACGCATCCAGTCGCTGCTTCCTTTTGTGCAAGTCGTCCCGCCACCTGGCCAGAGGACGTCCCACGCTACGTTTTCCAAGACGCGGTCTCCACTCCAGAACACGCTTACTCCAGTGGTTATCTGTTCTGCGACATATGTGGCCAGCCCACATTACAAATTAACACTTAGGCTACTTTTATACCGTAATAATGATGTTTCCGTGGGATAAGGGAGGAATTCCGATATATTTGTTACTTTTTATACTCAAAGAGATGGGATTGGATTACATGCCTTGAGTGAGTATGAGACGGGACGGGCGGGAAATAACGAAACGAGACGGAAAATAGTTAACTTCAAATAAAGTTAATCACACAGACAAAGTTTGCTAATAAACAAATACACATGATTCATACGGCCTTAATATTTGACAAAATTATCCATGTATATTGAGGATATTAGTAATCTTATCCGCTGGATAATTACCTTGCGTAGTGGTTAAGAAACCACGAACTGTCGCATTTTGGTATAGATACTGTATACTGCCTACATGTTCACGGTGGTCGCGGGTTCAAATCCCAAGGCACACCTCTGACTTTTCTGAGTTATGTGTGAATTGATAGTCAATCACCACGCACTTTAACAGTGAAGGAAAACATCGTAAGGAAACCTACATACCGTAGCGATTTTTAAGAATTTCTACGTATGTAAGTCCGCCAACCCGCACTAGGCCAGCGTGGAGGACTATATGGCCTAACCACTCTCAATCGTACTCTCGATTGTAGAGTAGGCTCGTGTCCTGCAGTGGGACGTATATGGGCTGATATAATGCTGTAAACCGGGTATATCAAGACTGCGACCGAAAACGAAGCCAGGTGGTAGTTTTACTGGTTACGGACACAATGCAATTAAAAATTTCGCTAAAGAAGCGAGTTTTTATGATTTTTTTTAAATATCATCGTGTTTGGGTGGTATATTGGTTTTGCGAAAATAGTATTTCAACCCTTGCGTACCGTTGCGTCTTTAAAAGTAAAAAGTGTACATTATCACTTTAGAAAAACAATGTGTTTATCACCTAAATAGGATAAGTAAAAAATTACAAAAAAAAAAAAATTGCGTTTTTCTTGCATTGTGTCTGAAGTCACTAATACTACCTGGCTTCGATTTCGGCCGCAGTCTTGATACACCCTGTATATCCGGATAGAATTATTATTTATTAATTAACTGACGGTCTTAAAACCTATTTTAGTTATCGAATGTTTTGTCCCTTTCGAACTACTTTTGCATTCAGAGCGAAGACAAAAGATTCGATAACAACGCTTTCGGCGACAGAAGATCGTGGTCGACCTACAAGCTTTTTTAAGTATAATTAATTGTATTTCTCTTTACAGGTAGTCCGAGGGGTGCACATAGAGCCTGCTCATATAGTGAAAAAACGTAGCATAGACCAACCCTTAAGAATAAGTATATACTACGATCATTCGGTATATAGGTAAGATATACTAATATATTACAAATGGTAATTAATTCTAATAATTACCCAACAGTCACATACATAGTCCTGACCCCACTAAGATCGAGTTTTGTGTCTGTCGTATCAACTACGAGAGACTTTTCGGTCTCACAAACACCCAGAGCCGAAACAAATGCCTATCACACAGACATTTGTCTCGGTGCATAGCAACGGCCTCTCGTTTCACAGCCGGCGTCTAACCAACTGCGCCACGGAGGCTGTAAATTTTTATATCTCGCTATTAAATGACACGAAAATAAGCTCGGTGTATTGTTGATGGCATTATTAACAACCCTCATCAGCCCCTATCAACCGCTTTATTGACATTTATATTTTTATTTTATTTATTTAAAAAAGACACACAACAACATATGCATTAAAAATATACAAAAACACATACAAAATAAAATTCTGATGCACATGCCTATTAGAGGTGTGTACAACATTCACAAAGCGAGGGTATTACACGATAATGGTAAAACATAAAAAATAAACTGTAATTCTAATCAAAATAATATAACATCTAGGTAAAATATTTTATTATACAGGGTATATCAAGACTGCGACCGAAAATGAAGCCAGGTGGTAGTACTAGTGACTTCAGACACAATGCAAGTACAAATTTCGCAAAAAAAAAATACAACTTTTTTTTGTATTTATTTACTTATCGTCATATTTGGGTGATAAATACATCGTTTTCGTAAAATAATGATGCAGGCTTCTTTATTTTTCAGCACTCAATGGTACGTAAGGGTTTAAATTATTATTTTCGCAAAAAACTAGGTTTTTACCACCCAAACAAGATGATTTTTAAAAAATTCTAAAAAAATATCTGTCGCTGTTTTGGCGAAATTTTTATTTGCATCGTGTCTGTAACCACTAATACTACCACCTGGCTTCGTTTTCGGTCGCGGTCTTGAGATACCCTGTATAAATAAATAAAATATTTTATTATGTAAATAATTTTATTATATTTAATTCGAATCCTTATTGACATAAGCGTAAACCTCTTTCGTTTCTTGCTCGTTCTGCTCTAGCGAAAATCGCTTTCCAATCCAAGTGGTAGATCAAAATTACATACATAAACTTACGCCTTTTTCCCAGAAGGGGTAGGCAGAGGTGCAACCAGGACACCCAGGTTCCGCCTTGTATTTTACCGTCCCACGATGTAAAAGGGCTATCGCCATATCGGGCACAAATTCCTGACTCCCGGCTGATAATGAATAGAAAAATCAAATATCACTGCCCGACCCGGGACTCGAACCCGAGACCTCAGTTTTGTAACCGTACCGTAATACAACTACGCCATTACCTGATACGTTCAAAGAATAATTGAATGTTATATAAAACATAAAATAACATTTAATTATTCTTTATAGTTTATACGTATCAGATAATGTAAACATTTATTCATGGAAATACAAATGTTGAATAAATGGATTTATTTATTTAATTCTGCTTAAAACAACTGAATGCGAACACATTTTACTGGTGGTAGGTCTCTCTTATGTGAGAGGCCGTCTGGGTAGGTACCACCGCAATGTCTATTTCTTCAAACAGCAGTGTAAATGCGCTGTTGTGTTCCGGTTTGAAGGACATTGTAGCCAGAGTAACTGGACATAATGAGACTTAACATCTTACGTCTGAGGATGGCGAGCGCAGTGGAATACCAAGCATTACTTTGATTCATGGTGTTTGGTTTTGCTACTGTCCATGAGCGGTCGTATCGCTTACCATCAGGCGAATGGCATGCTCGTCTTGCCATTCATCGCAATAAAAACAAAGTTTTTTTTAAGTCCACCTTGTTAATGGAGTAGTCCCGTGCCCAGCAGTGGGACGTGTATTGACTGAAACAGTAATATACTTATAATTGCACACAAAGAAATCGATAGTTTCGAACCTCAATTCGGTTTTCCAGTATACTGATGAAATATTACTAAAATACCGCAAATTGTACCAAATAGTGACAGATTGCGGTCAGTTTTGACTTACAGTATAAAGTATTGAATATCTTTAATGCAATGAAGTTACATTAAATACACCCCCAAATAAATACACCCAACAGTCACATACATAGTACTGACCCCACACTAAGATCGAGTCTTGTGTCGTGGGTATCAGAAACTACGAGAGACTTTTCGGTCTCACAAACACCCAGACCCGAAACAAATACCTGTGGATCACACAAATATTTGTTTCGGTGCGGGGATCTAACCCGCGGCTTCTCGTTTCACAGGCCGGCGTCTAACCAACTGCGCCACGGAGGCTGTTAACATTACATTACTATTAAACGTTATTTGCACTGCCTCGGTAGCGTAATTGTATTACAGTACGGACTCTTTTTGTTCGTAATGCCTCATAGTATCTGATTTGGTCGTCCACGCCCATTTGGAAAAATCACTTGTATAATGTTGACACTTATTTTTAATGTACTAATTTTTTGTGTTTTCTTGCAGGTTAGAACAAGAAAAATTCTACATGATAAATGTAAGTATTTTTGGTTATACAGGGTATATTAAGACCGCGACCGAAAACGAAGCCAGGACGTAGTATTAGTGATATCAAGCACAATGCAAGTAAAAATTTTACAAAAAAAATCGTCAATTATTTTTTTGTTCTTTTTTACATATCGTCGTATTTGAGTGATTAATACATAGATTTTCTAAAATAATGACGTACATCGCTCAATTTTTAAACACGCAATGGTATGTAAGGGTTTAAATTACTATTTTTGCAAAAACTAGGTATTTACCCCTCAAAAACGATGATATTTGAAAAATTGTAAAAAGAAATCCGTCGCTTATTTTGCAAAATTTTTAGTTGCATTGTGTCTGTGCCCGCTAAAACTACCACCTGGCTTCGTTTTCGGTCGCGGTCTCGATATACCCTGTATGTATGTAGTATGAATGGCCTTTAGATTCTCATGTTACAGTTCTCTCTCTGTATCTGGATAGCTATGCTTCTAGGAATGGTTATCGCTAAGAATAAAACTCCGTCTCGTCAAAGTATTTATAATTTCTAGTTTTACATGAATTTATACAAACACAATCCAACCGACGTCACACCCATCAATCAAAAGACCAGTGTTTTACATTTTTAATTTCCTCATTTTTTGTTCAATACAAACAATGGGAAAAATATAATAAGGAAATTATATTTGTTGTTGTTTTCAGAATACAATACTTCCCGAAGCAGTCAAGTTCTGGGAGCAAGCGCTTAAAGTACGCAAGACTGGTGGACCTATCAAGTTAAATAGGTAAGTTTTTATATATTTTTACAGTCATGTTCATGAAAATACACCCAACAGTCACATACATAGTCCTGACCCCACACTAAGATCGAGTCTTGTGTCATATCAGAAACTACGAGACATTTTTCGGTCTCACAAACACCCAGACCCGGAACAAATACCTGGGGTTTACACAAATACTTGTTTGTACACACAGACCCGAAAGAAATATTTGTAGGCCGCACAAACATTTCTCTTGTGCGGGGATCGAACTCGCGGTCTCTCGTTTTACCGGCGTCTAACCAACTGCGCCACGGAGGATGTGAAAAGATAGTCGTGATAACCATAAGATTGTCGTGTTCTGACAATGTTTACATGATGCAATTTTTTATTATCCTTACGACTACCGTATCTGCGAGACGAGACACTCTACCTGGTTAAATGGAGCTTTACGGCAGAAAGTAGCAAAAAGTTCGCAAAAAAGCGACGATTTTTTGTAATTTTTTTTACCATCGTCGTGTTTCGTTCGGTATATACTTTTCTCTTTCACATAACACGTTCCATATGTCATTCGTAACGTTTCATTCTACTCATCTTTCATCACATTCAAATCCTACATACATTTTAATCTGAAATGTATGGGATTGACATTCTTATAGTCAGTTATGGACAAAGTTACTTTGTGCGACTGAGCCTTAGACTTTTTGTCGAAATAAAAACAAAACAACACATGTATAGATAACGTTTATTGATCATTGAACTCTAATATAAATATTAACCCTGAAATTAGCAACATGCACGTACAAAAACAATAAAATATACATTTTTACAATTATCTTTTTATAACCTTATTTGTATTTATTTTCTATCTAGATTAGTCTGGTATTAAAATTGTTATATTATATTTTGTTTTCTTTTCATTTGTTTTTTTCATATTTAACGTCTTCGATTGTAAGATCAATAATTAACACAAATTGTTAACTGAATACACTTATTTCCTTTTGCTCTTATTACGAAACTATGATTCATAGATATAGAACATTTAATATGTTATACCATATTCAAAAGTTTAACAAAAATCATGTTGAAATAAACTAATTTTTAAGGATTTCAACGCGATTTGTAGGTATCGTGGTCACGAGGCGGACCACGAAAGCTGTAAAGCAATCGAAACGTAGGGAAATTAAAAAATGTAAAAATTAAACCAATTCGCGATAAAATCCGTAGAAATTAGTTTTATTTCAATGTGTAACATTTGCGTAAATCTAAGAAACCATTATAAAAATAAAGTTGAAAAATATAGATTTAGTACATGTTTTCACTAAAAGATGAAGCCACTTAAATCACATCTATTAAATATAGATCGACTACGGTCTTTTGGAATCTGAATGCGCTGTTGTCATGCTGTTGTTAAAATATTAGGAACAGTTTTCTCTCTTCATATTTTATTATATTGGACATGTTAATACTATTTATTATACCACAAGTATAAATGCGTGTTGTTAATATTATGAAAACATATCTTAAACAAAGTTTTAAATATATTTTTAAATTTTATTTGTAGTTCCAAATTTCGCCGCGTGCCAGCATAAGGTGGACTTATAATTATTTTTTATTAACATTGACACTGGCAAATGCACAAAACATGCCTTGCAAAGAAAAAAATATCGGTTATAAAATAATAATTGGCAACAAAATTTACTTATTACAATTAAATTTCTATTAACTGATTTCATGATACTTATGCATGTTTGTGTGTTGTATGTTGGATGCTACAAGCTGAAGACAGGGTGAAATGGCGCAATTTGGAGGAGGCCTTTGTCCAGCAGTGGACTAGTATAGGCTGATGATGATGATGATGATGATAATGTACCTGAATCTTAATTTCGATTACTAAGCTGTCTTAAATATTTACAAAAGATATATTGGATTCAAAGATAAGAATAAAAGATATGGCGCTTACTTATTTTACTTAAGGTATCATACAATTTCGGACATTGCGATCAAACGTGAGGCGCATTTACCGAAACGCAACACGAGCGAGACAGAACATAGTGCAGCGTACGAGCGACAGGGACAGCAATAGTACATGAACCGCTCATTTTGTTATAATAAAATTGTTCTAAGTGTCCTTTAAAGTGTAATATCTCAATGGATTTTATTTCTGGAACATTTTTAAGTTATAATTATTAATTATCGTCCAGGAATCTTTATCTTATAATATCGAGCTTTTTGTCGAACAACATCGTAACTGACATTTTTTTACAGTAGCTTTCCTTTCTCTTTCATTTGAAAGGCATTTATACCTTTCTGAAAATATCACTTGAACAAATATTAAATAATGCTTTTTAAAAGCTCGTGTAACATCGAAAACTGGTCACTTGCGATGTTTTTCCTTATAAGGCTCCTTTATATTATTTTAACCTAGTTTGTACATAAAACTAAATAATAATTACTAGGTAATATGAACAGTTTTGTTAGTGCTCAGGGGTAACTCGTAGCCAATCATCTTGTTGCAGTTTGGACAAAAATGACTCTTATTCTTCAAACAATCCATGCAGTAAATCGTTATTATTATGGGGAACATGCTGGAAGAAAAAACAAATAATAAATACACCCAACAGTCACATACATCCTGACCCCACACTTGACTTGTCTAGGTCTGTCATAAGTGAGAGGCCGCCTGGGTGAGTACCACTGCAATGTCTATTTCTTCAAACAGCAGTGTAAATGCACTGTTGTGTTCCGGTTTGAAGGACATTGTAGCCAGAGTAACTACTGGACATATTGAGACTTAACATCTTATGTCTCAGGATGGCGAGCGCAGTGCAATGCCAACAATTGCTTTGTAATTCATGGTGTTGTTTGGTTTTGCTACTGTCCTACTGCTACTATAAGCGGTCGTATTGCTTACCGTCAGGCGAATGGCGTGATAGTCTCGCCATTCATTGCAATAAAAAAAAATATATACAGGGTATATCAAGACTGCGACCGAAAACGATGCCAGGTGGTATTAGTGACTACAAGCACAATGTAGTACTTATCATTTTTTTTTCTTATCTTCGGATTTTTGTGATAAATACATAGTTTTCCTAAAATAATGATGTACACCTTTTAATTTTTAAGACGCAATGGTACGCAAGGGTTTATATTACTATTTTTGTAAAAACTGGGTTACATTGCAACTTTATGCAAAAATAAATTTCGCTTTTTTGCAAAAATTTTAGTTGCATTGTGTCTGTAACCACTAATACTATTACCTGGCTTCGTTTTCGGTCGCAGTCTTGATATACCCTGTGTATAGGTATAACCGCCGGCACGGATCTTGAGCGCTCGGCGACAGAGTGGGGATTGCTTTGCGCATCGTGAACTTAAGGACAAAATAAATGTATACCGATTTATTATTATTAATTTATTCTTAGTTACTTATCAATAGCCGATGCGATAATGCCCCACCCGCTTACTTCATCATACCCCTAAAGAGACCCAAAAATCGACATCTGCGCAAGTAACGGCCAGCGCTCAAGATCCGTGCCGGTAGTTATACTAGATACTCTAATAGATGTAGCTATAAAATCAAGTGTTATATCCTTACCATATAAGAAAGCAGATTAAAGCCGATATATGGGTGACGAGCCCCACTTCTCGGATGACCAGTGTGTGGACATGCATGCCACAGTGGTGACACTTGAGGTACTTCCGGTCTGTGTTGGGTAAGCCTACGGGTCCTGGAAAAAAAGTTGAGAAACCAGTCATACAGGGTATATCAAAACTGCAACCGAAAACGAAGCCAGGTGGTAGTATTAGTGACTTCAGACACAATGAAAGTAAAAATTTCGCAAAAAAAAAAGTCCATTTTTTTTGTTCTTTTTTACTTATCGTCATATTTGGGTGATAAATACATAGTTTTCCTAAAATAATGATTTAGACCTCTTTAGTGTTAAACACTGAATGGTACGTAAGGGTTAAATTATTATTTTCACAAAAACTAGGTATTTACCACCCACACATGATGATTTTTAAAAAGTTCTAAAAAATATCTGTCGCTGTTTTGGTGAAATTTTTATTTGCATCGTGTCTGTAACCACTAGAACTACCACCTGGCTTCGTTTTCGGTCGCAGTCTTGATATAGCCGGTATAACTTATGTAAATGTCGCGTTATGGCATTAATTTAAAACATTGCTTTTTATGTCGTATTCCTATCAGATAAGTTTGAATTTCCTTTGGTAAAAAAAATAATCCATGTCGGTCTGCGTCGGTCCTTACGCTTCAGTCTGTTTAGCTACCGTCTTATAACCACACTTTACCATATAACTGTGCAAGTCTGAGTTTGCACCAGTATACTGGAACGTGTGGGTAAAAAACTTCGCAATCTTCGTTCCAATTTTCGATTCGAGACTTGTGCAATTTGCTTTTGCGCAAACGCACTTGAACGGCCATTAGAATAGGGAGGTTATTTTATGATCTGAAACGAAATTCGAATGTTCGGCCGTTTGAAATCCGAAGTAAGTTATGAGTTTTCCACTTCTTAAAATCAATACTATCTGAAACTTATTCACTCCGAACATTGTCTATGGTTACAACGTACCATAGAGCATTCGAACATTTTATGGTATAACTCGGCACATTCGTACAGTTTTACTTACGACGATTTGGACATCGTTTCGGATCCGTTATTTCGGTGATCCAAATTTCATTATAATATTGAGAATTGGCACTAGACTCCGGCATAATTGCTCATATTCCCGCCAAGCATTAACAGACTTATTTATAGATAGTTTTAAAGCCTATAGTTATCGAATGTTTTGACTTCTTCGCTCAAACAAAATTCAAAAGTTGTTCGAAAGGGACATTCATTATCATCCCGGAGTGAGGAATTTGCGCCCGATATGGCGGTAGGCTCGCCTCCAATCACATCGTGGGACGGAACACAAGGGTGCGTGTTCTGGTAGCCATTCTGCCTACCCCTTCTGGGATAAAGGCGTGAGTTTATCTACGTATGTGGAATTAACATGTTGCACCAGCTCATTGGGAGGTTAGGCTCTGCTTCCAAGTATATGGTTGATTTCAAGGAAGCCAGTTAGTGGTGAAATAACTTTAATATGATATACCTAATTTGCTGACGTCGTGAAAACAATGTAAGCTAAGGTGATCACGTGACTCAGAGGCGTTCAAATTTTTGAACTGAAAATTGAAATGAAAATAATTTATTGAATCCATTAAAACGTTCAACATTATTCAGATTCAGTAATTTTTACTCTACCACCCAGTTCGGAAAGCGGTTTTCACTAGAGAAGAACGGGCAAGAAACTCTAGTGTTGCTCTTTTCAAAACCAGTTTACAATATAGTGATTATTACATAAGTTACAAGTTGGTTTAAATCAGAGCAATGGGCTACATGACTAGTTTCTGAAAAGTGTCTTAATATCTAGATTATTTATATTTTCAAAGTGTTATAAAATATAATAGACATGTTTTTCTTTATTACTAAAAAAATGCAACAAAACGATAGGTCACGTGAAATATAAGAAATGACGTCACGTATTTTACTCGACAACGTTCTCAGTGGCAAAGATGAAAGGTTTGTAAATTGTGACATCACCGACCCTATTAGGGTTCCGTATTTAGAAAGGAAAATAACGGAACCCTAATAGGGTCACTTTGTTTTCCGTTTGTTTGTCAAGATCCTATTTCTCAGGAACGCGTGGAGGTATCAAGCTGAAATTACAAATACCCAGGTCTACTGTGTTTACTGGTTATATAAAATATTTTAATTAACATTGTTTCCGCGACCTAACCAAATTAATGAAAAGATCTTTGAAGGAAAGTTAGAATGGTGCAATATTATGGACAGAACAGCTACCCACCATGATGAAACGAAATCTCGTGAATTTTGAAAAAATACGAACAACTTGGACGCTGGGCCTGGCCTCACTATGAGTGACGGATTCACGGACACTACTGAAATAGCAAACATGTTCAAAGGCTATTTTTTTGTGAAGTCGCCACTGGCTTCGTCTTCTTCCGTGACTGAGGACGAGTAAAGGGAAAGGAGAATGCCAATTCGTGGTATCGGAAAAAAAATTCGTTGACCCCGATATCGATACTCCTTAAACGTTTTCCTGTTTTATACTGGGTGACAGATTTTATAAATAAATAAATAAATACACCTAACAGTCACATACATAGTCCTGACTCCACACTAAGATCGAGTCTTGTGTCGTGGGTATCAAGAACTACGAGAGACTTTTCGGTCTCACAAACACCCATACCCGGAACAAATACCTGTGGTTCACACAAACATTCGTTTCGTGCGGGGATCGAACCCGCGGCCTCTCGTTTCTCAGCCGGCGTCCAACCAACTGCGCCACGGAGGCTGTCAAAAATAAAGTAATTATCATCTTTTACGATACGTCAGCCATTACTATAAATGGGGCTACTAGAGTGACCGGACTTCAAGTTAATTTCTCCAAGAACTCCGGGCCTGGGTCGGAACTATGTTTATTTTTATTGAAAATATATATTTTTCCCTACACAAAAAGTAGGTTTCATCGAGGGACAAAAATCTTCGCACCGATACCATGTTTCATAGTAAAATGGGCATTCTTCTTTGACTTTAAGGTACACCGCAAAGCCCGTCTATTCTACCTATCAGGAGGATGATATACCGGGTATATCAAGACTGCGACCGAAAACTAAACGTGTCTGAACTCTGAAGTTAATACTTCCACCTTCGTTTTCGGTCCCAGCTTGGTCCCTGAATACATAGCTATACCTAACCCACACATCCTTAAATTTGGCCGGTAATGCAAGAAGACCGAACCCACCTGGTACGATGACCTGCGTCCTCGGCGGCGGCAGGGGCTGCGGCTGAACCCTGGGCTGTTCCACCACAGGAGAGCTTATATCGAACTCAGTGTACGCTGGGGGGGGCTCAGGAAACCCCGTGATAGGCAGGGAGACTGGTAAATTCGTCTCTGGAAGGGGACGCGTGTAGGATTCAGTTAAGCTAGTGGGAAACATCGTTGTGGTTGAGGATATGGAAGGAATTGGGGGTGTTGTTGATGACCCTGGAAAGAAAATAAACATTACTGGTAGTCACTCATATGAGGATGCCTGGGTGGGCACAGGAAGACGGCTGAAAATAGGCCTTCCCCAAGGATGTCCACATAGACCTGGTGGAAGCCTGGATCCAGCGACTTCCAGCTACCTTAACCAGGTCGTCCGTCCACTTTGTGGTTTCCTTTATCTATATCTATCTATATCAGCCCATATACGTCCCACTGCAAGGCACGGGCCTACTCTACAATCGAGAGAATTGATTGAGAGTGGTTAGGCCATATAGTCCACCACGCTGGCCTAGTGCGGGTTGGCGGACTTACATACCGTAGAAATTCTTTAAAATCGCTACGGTATGCAGGTTTCCTCACGATGTTTTCCTTCACCGTTGAAGTGCGTGGTGATTGACTATCAATACACACATAACTCCGAAAAGTCAGAGGTGTGCCCTGGGATTTGAACCCGCGACCACCGTGAACATGTAGGCAGCCGCGTCTGGTCCGTTACCAACAGGCCACCATGTACTTTTAGTTTCACACTTGGTTTCCTTTAGATAAATAAAAATAATTAAAACCCTCACCAGAACCACTAGGCAAGTCCAAGATCCGTGGCCTCGCAGGCCGTGAAGGCGGGATTCTGGGAGGAGTGTCCGTGATGCTGTCCAGATCTGACTCGGAGTTCCAAGACCCAATGGATCTGACTGTACTGTGGGTCTTCGCCACGTCAATGCGTCTGTTCTCGAACGGGTCGTAGAATATAGTCTCCTGAAAGAAAGGAATTTGCTATATGATGTTTGTGTTTCATTTGAGTAAGATAACGGAGTTCCAATTTGTTGGTTAATAAAAATTAATACACCCAGCATTCTTGACAGCCTCCGTGGTGCAGTTGGTTAGACGCCGGCTGTGAAACAAGAAGCCGCGGGTTCGATCCCCGCAACGAAACAAATGTTTGTGTGATCCACAGGTATTTGTTTCGGATCTGGGTGCTTTTGAGACCGAAAAGTCTTTCGTAGTTATACACGACACAAGACTCGATCTTAGTGGGGTCAGAACTATGTATGTGACTGTTGGGTGTATTTATCTATTTATCTCGACACATGAGCCATCTCTTATCTTAGTGTGGGGAATATGCGACTAATATTTATGCAGGTTATATCAAGACTGCGACCGAAAACGAAGCCAGGTGGTAGTATTAGTGACTTCAGACACAAAGCAAATAAAAATTTAGAAAAAAAAATTGTCTTTTTTTTTTTTTTTTTCTTTTATTATTATTTGAGGATTTTTAAAAAAAAATAAAAAAATCTGTCGCTTTTTTTGCGAAATTTTTAGTTACAATGTATCTTTGACCACTAAAACTACCACCTGGCTTCGTTTTCAGTCGCAGTCTTGATATACTCGGTGTATGTAACTTGACTAACCTGCACGAATTCCGGTTCACTCCCCCTCTCCTCCCTGTTCTGTGAGACTTCGCTCCCCCCTTCATCTGGAAGATCTATGTACACCACCGGATTCGCGTCTGGTTCAGGTTTGAAGGGCAGCTGCTGTCTCACTGAGCTTGATGGTCCTTCTCTCTGGAAATAAAATGTTTGTTAATTAAACAAAGGCCATTAATAGCGCCACCCTGATCGATGGGCCAAAATCATCGGCGAATGTATGCCACGAGACGGGTATAGGCGAAGAGGTAGACCCCGAAAGCGATGGCGGGACGACCTCAATAAATTTAACAGCGACTGGAAGCAAATTGCTCTCAACAGAGATTTATGGAAAGTTTTTGGGGAGGCCTTTGCCCAGCAGTGGGATCTTTAAGGCTATTATAATATAATAATAAAAATTAATAGCGCTTAGTAATCGCAATTATTGCTATTTCAAAATAACTTCATCAACTTGTGAATTTGCAAGTCGTAGCAAGTTACACATAGCAGCTATTGCTAACTTCTTAAATATTTAATGATATTAGTTTCATTATGCGACTTAGTGAGCAAACCAACATTTACTGAACACTCACTCAGGTAATTTTTGTTTGTCCAAGTTAATTTCATTTTTTAGGTTGTATGCCGGCCAGCGCGGGCCGCGTACTATGCATCGTGCTTCACGAAATATTATAACCAAACAGTTTACGCGATTTATTTAGCCAGATAGCAAACTTTAGCGATTGTATATAATTTGTGAAATGTTATATTTTATTTCCCTTGCTTAGCTTGACTGCTATAGCTATTTATTCCATCACTGATAGCGCTTAATGAAACTAAAGAACAGATCCAAAATATATGCTCTACTTTTAAATCATTTTTACTGGTGGTCTCTCATAAGTGACAGGCCGCCTGGGTACCACCGCAATGTCTATTTCTCCCGCCAAACAGCAGTTAAATGCACTGTTGTGTTCCGATTTGAAGGCATTGTAGCCAGAGTAACTACTGGACATAATGAGACTTAACATCTTATGTCTCAGGATGGCGAGCGCAGTGGAATGCCACGCATTGCTTTGTAATTCGTGGTGTTTGGTTTTGCTACTGTCCATGAGGCGTCGTATCGCTTACCTTCAAACGAATGGCATGCTCGTACGCCATTCATTGCAATAAAAAAATGTTAAGGAAATCAACCCATACCAGGCCAGCGTGGTGGACCTACTCCTCACAATGGTCTCAGTGGTAGAGGAGGCCAGTGCCCAGCAGTGGGCGACTGGGCAAAGTACAGACCCTAAAGTCTGACAAACATATTTGAAGATTACCTGCGCAAAGACACTCTGTTCCCCCCTCTCTTCTCTCGGAGTGACGTCACGCTGGGTGACGTCACTCCCGCCGTCGTTTTCCGGCAGGTCTATATACACTACTGGCGCTTCATCTGGTTCTGGTTTTAGCGGGAGTGCCATACGTGATGTACTGGAAGATGGTTCTGCTCTCCCCTGAAAATAGACAGTGAAAATGGTAGTCTTGTAGTCATTAGACTACAGCAATTGCAACCACCAGGTACATATAGTAAAACCTGTCACAGTGGATGTAAGCATCCGTGGCGCAGTTTGTTAGACGCCGGCTGTGAAACGAAAGGCCGCGGGTTCGATCCCCGCACCGAGACAAATGTTTGTGAAGCCCACAGGTGGTAGTTTTAGTGACTTAAGACACAAAACAAGTAAAAATTTCGTAAAAAATATCGACAATTTTTTTTGTTATTTTTTCCTTATCGTCGTATTTGGGTGATAAATACATATTTTTCCTAAAATAATGATGTACACCTCTTTATTTTTAAACACTCAATGGCACGTTAGGGTTAAAATTATTATTTTCGCAAAAACTAGGTATTTGCCACCCAAACAAAATGATATTTAAAAAATTCAAAAAAAATATCTGTCGCTGTTTTGGTGAAATTTTTAATTGCGTCGTGTCTGTAACCACTAAAACTACCACCTGGCTTCGTTTTCGGTCGCGGTCTTGATATACCCGGCATTTATTTATATGAAACCTTACCGACCTGGTAACTGGCTCCATTGTCAGGCGAATAGACGACATAAGGTCCGCCACTGGTAACATTGATCTGTCTTCTGGGAAGGTTGGACCAGCGTGAAGCAGTGGCTTGGTCCACAGTAGGAGCGTCGAAGGAATGAGGGTTCACGTAGGGATACCCCTGGTAGCTGCTTGATGGGGCTTGCATTGCTGAAATTTAATAAAAACCTTAAATAATTGCTAGTAATAAGATACCAATAGGCAGCCATCGTGTTCACGGTGGTTGCAGGTTCAAATCCCAGAGCACTCCTATTGCTTTTAGTCATGTAGGTTTTGATAGTCAATCACCACGCATTCTAAAAGTGAAGGAAAACATGAGGAAACCTGCATATCATAACGATTTGTAAGAATTTCTAAGGTATGTAAAGTCCGCCCGCAATAGGCCAGCGTGGTGGAGTGAACTAACCCCTCTCAATCGTACTCTCGATTGTAGAGGAGGCCCGTGCCCTGCAGTAGGTCTATATTGGACTGATACAGACACAAGCAGAAGTTATATGCGAGAGTGTGTAATGACATTGACAGCCTCCGTGGCACAGGCATTACAAAAGGCATTACATTCTGCTCGTCACATCGAGACATCTCTCAACGCCCGGTAAACATCTACAATAAATAAAATAAATAAATACACCCAACAGTCACATACATAGTCCTGACCCCACATTAAGATCAATTAAGTCTTGCGTTGCAGGTATCAGAACTATGAGAGACTTTTCGGTCTCACAAACACCCAGACCCGAAATAAATATTTGTAGGCCTGATAGATATACCATATATACATAAACTCACGCCTTTATCCCCGAAGGGGTAGGCTGAGGCGCCACCAGGACACCCACATTTCGCCTTGTATGTTCCGTCCCACGATGTGATAGGTGGCGAGCCTATCGCCATATCGGGCACAAATTCCTGACTCCGGACTGATAATGAATAGAAAAATCCAATATCACTTTGCCCGACCCGGGACTCGAACCCGAGACCTCAGCTTTGTAACCGTACCGTAATACAACTACCCCACCGAGGCAGTCGATAGATATAACCTGTATAATATAACACCTAGTAAGTATAATTATCTGAATACTTAATAAAATACACCTTTTTTTCGGGTGCAATAGAGCTGAATTTGCACCCATGTGAACTAAAGTTGAACTGTATAACACAAATAACTACTTTTACTATAAAAGCCGATCGTATCTACACAATATCTGATAAAACATACGTGCTAATTGCACAGGTCATATCAATATGTGTATTTATTTATTTGAATACCATTTACATAAACTATTTTTAAAAATACAGCTTAATAAAGCTAACAGACAGATATTCTGACCCCTGATACTTTTCTCGTAGGTCTCTCATATGTAAGAGGCCGCGTGGGTACCACCGCAATGTCTTTCTCGAAACAGCAGTGTAAATGCACTGTTGTGTTCCGGTTTGAAGGACATTGTAGCCAGAGTAACTAGACATTAGGGTGTCCCTTAAATTTCAAGTTCAATATATTTTTACGCATAGCTTTTTAAAACATTCGTATTAACCCAATATAGCATAGAAAAAAATATTAGCCCGTTTAATAAACGATAACCCGTGCCGACTTGCGATTTAAACGTGTCCAATAGACATATTGAGACTTAACATCTTATGTCTCAGGATGGCGAGCGCAGTGGAATGCCAAGCGTGGCTTTGTAATGGTGTTTGGTTTTGCGATTTTTTACTGTAAATTGAATTATAAAAGTACAAATTACTATTTGACATCAAACTCTTTTCAGAATAGAAGTTTTAGTCTATCACGATGGCCTTATCCTTGTTCGTTTTCTTCAAAATCATTGTTTTATATGCATCCTTCACGATGTTTTCCTTCACCGTTAAGCTGTATTCAATACACTAGTACCTTTTGAAATTCAAGTAGTACTATTCACTTATGAAGGATATTATAGCTAGACATAACCTGGTTATAAGATAATGTCTTGGGAAGATGAGGGCAGCACAGTGGCATGCAATGCTCAAACTTCAGTGTTTTATATGGGCAGAACACATTTATCATACATAAACTCGCGCCTTTATCCCCGAAGGGGTAGGCAGAGGTGCCGCTAGGACACCCACAGTTCTCCTTGCATGTTCCGTCCCATGATGTGATAGGAGGCGAGCCTATCGCCATATCGGGCACAAAATTCCTGACTTCGGGTCGATAATGAATAGAAAAACCCAATATCACTATGCCCGACTCGGGATTCGAACCCGAGACCTCAGTTTTGTAGTCGTACCGTAGTACAACTACGCCACCGAGGCAGTCAAGACATTTATCATCTATATGTATTTGTATCAGCCCATATACGTCCCACTGCAGGGCACGGGCCTCCTCTACAATCGAGAGTACGATTGAGAGGGGTTAGTACAGTCCACCACGCTTGCCTAGTGCCAGACGAACTTACATACCATACAAATGTGTATCAGGCGAGAATAAATATATAATTTCTAGGTTATCTCATTCGAGAAGCTAAAAATTCTTTATTTAAATAATCGAAGACGTCATTCCAAAGACAAATAACTACAGCGCATCTACAATAATTTGGAGTGTGGAGAAATCAGGAACTACAAATTACAAAATATCTGTTGAACGCGTTGTTTGCTTTTGTGATATAAACAACGAGCATTTATACTCGTGATAATAGTTAATATTACAATGTAATACTCGTAAAATATGAAGAGAGAATAATTACCCTTATTATTACAACAGCGCTTTCGGGGAACAGTAAATCTCGGGCGGTCTATAATTCAACTCCTGGATTTTTCGTAGCACAATATGTACTACTAAAACTAAGAGATAAAAATATGTTTACCTGAAAGTTTAAGGGCAATCCGAGCCTACCATTTCACAAATTCACACAAACACCATTGTTTATTAGTCGAAGTAAAAATTACTACGTTGCCTCAGTTGAAATTCGTCCTGATACCAGTTATCTGTTGATAAGATATGGACAAATGTGAATGTTTTGATAAAGCCATTGCGCTGTGACAGTGGTCGAGGCCGTCATTAATAAATAGGTTTTTGACAGCTTGTACTTTGTTGCGCCGTCGGATGCCGGCTGTGAAAGATGAGGCTGCAACGAAATTCTTATCGAGACGAGCATGCCATTCGCCTGATGGTAAGCGATACGACCGCTCGTGGACAGTAGCAAAAACAACAACAATAAGGCAATGCTTGGCATTCCACTGCGCTCGCCATCATGAGACATAAGATGTCTCTCATGTCCAGTAGTAACTCTGGCTAAAATGTCCTTCAAACCGGAACACAACAGTGCATTTACACTGCTGTTTGAAGAAATAGACATTGCGTCTCCGTAGTTTCTGATACACCAAACAAGACTCGATCTTAGTGTGGGGTTAGGACTATGTATGTGACTGTTGGGTGTATTTATTTATTTATTTATCTCCTATGAGACAGTGGCACCGCCGCGGACGAGCCTGCCCATTAATGAGTCATGAATGATCAGTGTAGCTGCTTTTTAAATATAAGATTTGATTAGTGTGGGGTCAGGGCTTTGTTGGAAACTGTTAATTTCCTACATTTGTTACCAAGACGAGATATTTAAGGAATGCAAATTATTCGTGTACCCACGTAGATGCGATTAAATGAATGCATTGGCCACTTAAAAAGCCATTTACATAACTGTCCTCTACGAGAATGTTTGATGATGTCACGCATTTGGCGTAATTTACGTGGTTAAAAGCAGTTTATTTCCAAAATACAGGACATATTTTTATATACATACATAAGCTCACGCCTTTTTCCCAGAAGGGGTAGGCAGAGGTGTTACCAGGACACCCACGTTTCGCTTTCTTTTCCGTCCCACGATGTAATAGGGGGCGAGCCTATCGCCATATCGGGCATAAATTCCTGACTCCAGGCTGATAGTGAATTGAAAAATCTAATACCAGTTTCCCGATACGGGATTCGAACCCGAGACCTTAGCGTTGTATCCGTACTTTAGTACAACTACGCCACCGAGGCAGTCATATTTTTGCTGACTTCAAAAACAGAGAATGCGATATATACTTGTTAATCTTATTGCTTTGGTGAAACAGTGTACTGATTCCACGTTCTGGGCGACTTTACTTACCTAACTCAACCGTACAAAATCACTTGACCAATTACCCTATTCATCATTACTATTCTAAATTATCTATGAACTGCTCTGAATTTAACGCTGCAACCTCTGTATAAATACTGTATTGTAAACTTGTTTTAAAAGAGCAACGCTAGAGTTTCTTGCCCGTTCTTCTCTGGCGAAAACAGCCTTGTGAACCGGGTGGTAGTGGAAAAAAGTGACTGAATCTAAATAATGTATGACATTTCATGGTTTCAATAAATATTTTTATTTCATTTCATTTCAATCAGCGGTTCCGTATCATAGAATGCGCGAAGTTTTAGTTAATTGACAAAAAACGTTATTAGGCAGAATGTTGAGGATTAATTTGGCTCCAAACCAACTGAACTACTGAGGGTGTTACTAGGAGACTCCTCCTCGTCGGGAGAGGAGTCTCCTTCGTTAGTAGAAGACTTGCTTCAACTCAATTTGACCAATTAGAAACCGGTGAGCGTAACTTTGTGTGTTGATAACATTCAATTGTCAATGAAAATCGATACTGGTTCTTTGGTATCATGTCTAAGTAGGGCAAAATATGAAAAACTCTTTAGTCACAGACAACCTTCGATCAAATATATACTAGATGTCGGATGAGCACTTCAAAAACTGCCCGAAAAATAGAGCCACAAAGTCAAGTGTGGCTCTATTTCAATTTAGTATGCTTCAATCATCACCAACGGCAACGCGTAAACATGCCGCAATGCGCCTTTCAAAATTGTCAAAATAATCATAAATGCATGTATATTGTAAGTCATAATAAATCTTATAGCAAATTATTAAAGTTTATTGTTATCTAAAGTTGTACATACTAAAATACTTTTTTCTACATCTCATAGTTCGAAATACAAATGTTTAAATCTCGGCCACTTTTGGCATGTGATTTTGTTCCTGACCCTGTATCTAGTATATATTTGATCGAAGCAGACAACCTAATAATTCAAAGGAATTTCGTTTTAATGATGACTCTGCATTGAAACTACTAGAAGTTATTACGCCGTTAATTAAGCATGGGAATAAGTCTAAACGTTTGGAGCTTCTCCCGAGCCACAAGAGCTTGGGAGTGGCCTATGTCCAGCAGTGGACTGCAACGGGCTGATGATGATAAAGATTCAATATTACTTTTGTTTCAGGAAATGTCCGACAAGGCAAGTCTTCGTGAGGGGCGGAAGGTCTCATTGTATTGACCAGTGCAATGCTGAAACAATGTGTGGAGAAGTCAGGGTGCCAGAGAAGCATTTAAATGTAAGTATTATGCTCGTTTGCCGGTACCCATGCTATAAACAAAATATGTAATTTCCTAGTATTGGGAGTATTGCCTATTTAAAATAATTTATTGCTAATCTACAATTAAAATGTTAAGGAACTAAATATAATGTCACAGCAGGGAGTTGATTATTAGGAAAATGTACTCATTTGGGCGTCATTGACAGACACGCGATGTTTTCATACTCAAAGGGTAATGACCAATTTAAATAGAAACGTAACAATATGAAATTATTGTTATAAATTAGATAATTGTATCAGCTTTTTTATCAATTTATTTTTGTGCAATGGTGGTAGGTCTCTCATGTGAGAGGCCGCCTGGGTGGGTACCACCGCAATGCCTATTTCTTCAAACAGCAGTGTAAATGCACTGTTGTGTTCCGGTTTGAAGGACATTGTAGCAAGAGTTACTACTGGACATAATGAGACTTAACATGTTATGTCTCAGGGTGGCGAGCGCAGTGAAATCCCAAACATTGCTTTATAATTCATGGTGTTCGGTTTTGCTGCTGCCATGAGCGGTCGTATCGCTTACCTTCAAGCGAATGGCACGCTCGTCTTGCCATTCATCGTAAAGTATTTATTATTGCTTTTTTTAATCAAATTTTTCCGCTACGGCGGAAGGACCCAGGAAGGAGCTTTACAGGAAGGAGGGGGGAACACGTGCGGCGGCAAACCATTCCACAGCTTGACTGTGCGGCACAAAAAATAATTGTTTTGGGGTAAAATATGATTTTGTGCAGTAAGAACTGCAGTACAAATGGCCCAAAGCTTGAAAATACATAACGATGATAGAAAGCAAATTTATTCCCAATTTTTATTCTCATTCAAATTATTTTCGTTGTCTTTACCCCACCATTCATCCAAAGGTAGTTTCGGCAATACAACCGGCCCGCTGGTCGCAATCAACACTGATTTGGGATACTTAGGATTATCATATTGGTCAAATTCGTTTCTCTCCTTTCTGGTGCTTAAGCTCCTTTGGATATTTTCAAAATCAAAAGGCTCTAGCGTTCCATTCTCTTTAGAATTTGATGTTAGTCGAAATCGGTTAGGACTTAGGAATTTCGACTCTAAGTTTGGTTCTCCTCGTAACATTTTTTCTGCTACTCCTATTGTTGAATCTAGTTGTGGCATTTCAGTAGATTGTGGTTGATAAAAATCATTTTTTGGCTTATTTCGTTCTTTAATAGTGTACGAATATTGATCAATCATTTTTCCTTTCTCACCATTAAAATTTTCTTGCCTCTTTGGTTGCGTTACATTGGCAGATTTAAGATTAACAGCTCCGAATTTCTTAGGCCTGAAGTGTCTTAAATTAGCTTTTCTAGTAGTCCTTGGTGTTTTAGTTGTCAATGTAGGTCTTCTTGTTCTTGGTTTTGTGTCTTTGGGGTGTCTTTGTCTGGCTATGTTGTATGAATCCCTGTTTTCCTGAGAAATATCTTCGTATCGTCCTTTTTCGTTCTCATCAGACACATTTGTGATCATCTGTTCTGTAGCACGAGCTATGAAGTCGGCTATTTTCTCTGCTAAAGATTCTGAGACGAATTTCTTTGCTAGTTTCTTTATGTCGTCAATGTTCGCGGTTAGGAGGACGAAACTTTGGGCTATATGGTTTAGAAATAGAAGATGGAGACCTGGAAAAGAAAATGGCTTAGGGATCACCGAGATTCTTAATGACCCTAATCATGGGCCTAGGGCTTATAAAGTTAGGCACAGAATCTCCATGGCTGGTTTGTTAGAGGTTGGCTGTGCATCGAGAAGCAATACTCGAATCGAGACAAATGTTTGTGTGATTCACAAATATTTGTTATGGGTCTCGGTGTTGTTACGCCGGAACGTCTCTCGTAGTTTCTAATACATGACACAAGGGTTTTATGATGGGCTGAATCTAGATTAAAGCAACAGATGCAGCGGATAAAACCTAGTTTAATTACACAGAAAGCATAACCATATTGTTTGTGGAAAAATATTTAAATATAATAAATTTATTTACCAATAACACATACGCTCTTCATTTTCGACGAACGAATGAAATGTTTTACTGCCACTCAAATATTTATTGATATTGAGGGTTTTGATTTACTATGTCGATTCTATTGAGAATTTATTTTATTGAATTGCTTGGATTGAATGGTTAGACGACAAGTCACGAGTTCGATCCCTTGTGATGTTTTTTGAAAACATGTTTCGTAAAAAATCGCATCGGATTGATGGAACGGATCAGATTCGTTTCGGGTCTAAGTGTTTGTGAGACTAAAAAGTCTACTTTCTGATACCCACACACAAGATATGTATACGACGTCTGTGTAACGTGTTTGTCTGTCACTACTTGATTATTTAGAAGCAGATAGACGAAGATAAAGAATCAGAAGGTTTCAAAAACATTGTAGCCAGAGTAACTACTGGACATAATGAGACTTAACATCTTATGTTTCATGATGGCGAGCGCAGTGGAATAGCAACCATAGCTTTGTAATTCATAGTGCAATTTGGTTTTGCTACTGTCCATGAGCGGTCGCGTCGCTTAACATCAGGCGAATGGCATGCTCGTTTCGCCACCTGCGTCTAAGCTTTCCACGTGGTCGACGGTCTTCGCCTACATTTTATCCGGCATGCGACAATTAAATAGTATATTATTAATCTGGCGCAGCAGTGACTGCATTGCAGCTGATGGTAACCGCAATGCCGTCCAGACAGAGCAACTTATTACATCATTTTGTGGTCTTATGCTCTTTGACACAATTATTAATTGTCTTACAAATACGCTATGCGTGAAGCAGCAGACCGGGCTCTGTGGCGTACCTTGAGAGGCAGCAGTGGACTGCAACGGGCTGATGATGATGAAGCAACGCTCATTTGTTTTGCTGATTCCTACCGATTTTCTTCATTTCCAGCCATGCTACGTCTGCAACAGTACTGGACACAACTGCAGAATTCTTCCTCGTCCGAAGATCAAGATAGAAGAGGTTACTACAGAAGCTGTTAGTGATACCACTGAGATACCGGATAACTCTACTAATAAAGCGCCTGAAAGTGTTGAGACAACAGGTAATAGGACACTAACAGTACTTGAGTCAATATTTATTATTATTAATATTAAAGGTTTACATACGATACATAAACTCACGCTTTTGTCTGAGAAGGGGTAGGCGGAGCCGCCACCAGGATACCCGCATTTCGCCTTGTATGTTCCGTCCCATGTGATAGGGGGCGAGCCTATCGCCATTTCGGGCACAAACTCCTGACTCCGGGCTGAATAAAAAGTCTCGTTCCTATACGGTATCAAAAACCATGAAATTTTTTATCACGATTTTTAACAAAACTTCCAGGCAGTTTTTTTTCAAACTTGGTACAATGTTACCCGGGGTGGTGAGGAACATGTGGTTTAAATTAAATGCCATGTATAACGTTATTATCTTTAACGGTGAAGGAAAACATCGTGAGGAAACCTGCATACCGTAGCGATTTTAAAGAATTTCTACGGTATGTTAGTCTGCCAACCCGCACTAGGCCAGCGTGGTGGACTATATGGCCTAACCACTCTCAATCGATTCTCTCGATTGTAGAGTAGGCCCGTGCTCTGCAGTGGGACGTATATGGGCTGATATAGATAGATATATCGTTATTATATTATTTTACCTCCAGACCGTCCAATATCTTCAGAGGAAGACGAGGAGCCTGTAGGGGTAGAAGACACGGACTTCGTCCTGTACGTGAGCGCGGTGGAGACGGAGCGGTGTCGACGCGGGTTGACCGTGGCGTACGCCTCGCATTGCCAACAAGAGTCGGCTTTGGACAGGTAGGTGCTGGCTTGCGGAGCCTAGCCTGACTGTTTAGTCCACCTCGGCGCGAACCAAAAGGTTCTCTAATTATTTTTTCTGTCGTTTGCTATGGAACGGTTTGCCACCACACGTGTTCCCTCCTTCCTATAATTCTGGGTCCTTCCGCCGTAGCGTGAAGAGGCATCTCAGCGGGCCGGCATGATTGTGTCGAATGGTATGAGACTACCGTCTGATACCATTCGATACTATCTGGACGGCATTAGCACTTACCATCAGGTGCAATGCAGTCACTATGCCGTGCCAGTTTAAAAAAAATAACAATAAAGAGACTGGTGTTTTATATCCTAGATTTTCGTGTAAGTTTATACAGGACTCTGATAATGTCATTACGTTGTTTTTTTTCACGTCAGTAGGCTGAGTCTTTATATAAATAAATAAATACACCCAACAGTCACATACATACTCCTGATCCCACACTAAGATCGAGTCTTGCGTCGTGTATCAGGATTTTTTTTTAATTGCAATGAATGGCGAGACGAGCATGCCATTCGCCTGATGGTAAGCGACCGCTCATGGACATTAGTAAAACCAAACAACACCATGAATTACAAGGCAATGCTTGGAATTCCACTGCGCTCGCCATCCTGAGACATAAGATGTTAAGTTTCAATATGTCCAGTAGTTGCTCTGGCTACAATATCCTTCAAACCGGAACACAACAGCGCATTTACACTGCTGTTTGTTGGAGAAATAGACATTGCGGTGGTACCTTCCCAGGCGGCCTCTCACATATGAGAGACCTACCACTAGTAAAACTACGAGAGACTTTTCCATCTCACTAACACCCAGACCCGAAACAAATACCTGTGGTCCACACAAATATTTGACTTGGTGCGGGGATCGAACCCGCAGCCTCTCGTTTCACAGCCGGCGTCTAACCGACTGCGCCACGGTGGCTGTCTGTATAGCTAAAGAGATTCAGAAAAAATAAGAAACAGGAATGCGCGATGCGAATCAATTCGCAATTATTGCGATGCGTCGTAGTTGCTCGTAGAGTTTTACGATGCGAGTCGCATCGCAGTTTTGTGTATAAGCCCTATGCCTTAAATATTATCGTGATAATAGGGTATTTGACTCATTTTTTGTTATATTAATAAAAAGTATCCATATCCAACATCTAGCAAACAAAGAATTTTGTAAATCAATTCAGTATTAAACACGTTAGAAACGTTTTAAATCTTGTAGTGGGGGGTAAAAGAAAAGGGACGCAAAACAAAATTAGTGATGTCACTAATATTAATATGCATTATAGTGAGCGGGTGTGAAAGAGACGGAAAGATGTCCCTACTACGTACCCACTCTTTCATTTTAAATACTAATATTTGCGTCATGTTACAAGCTACTTGAATACTGTTTTCACAAAAATGTTTTGTTTATAGGCACTTGTGTTTGTCTACAAAATAATACAAACATGCGATGATAGTGATGATAGTGAATGATTTTTTTTGTGATAATTGAAATGTAATAATACTTTTAGTTTTCTCTTCTATAGTATCTATATAGTTTTAAAGTTAGATTTTTATTAGATTTAAGTCCCATTATTGTATGCCAAGACGGCGGGTCATATTATAACACCATCCTATGTACCAAAATAAAAAATATTTGAATTTGAAATTTGAATTTGAATAGTCAAATACCCTATCAATCTTTTTGTCTTCCAGGCCAGTGGCGGGACACGCCAATTTCTGCCCGGGTGAACTGTCGACGAAATACAGAGATCTACCTTCAGTGCTATCCACTGTCAAACACGAGATGCTACACGCACTGGGTTTCAGCGTGTCGCTGTTCGCATTTTACAGGTAAGAAATATAAAGAAAGAAAGAAAAGTTTTATTCCTTGTAACAAGCTTACATTAACGACGTTTCACTCTCAGTGAATAGACAAACAAAATCAATAAGTACAAAGTGAACAGCAAATACGAAAAAAATAAGAGTAAAAAAAAATATCTAATTACAAAATAAAAATCATAAAAACATTTATATTATTTAAAAAATACTTATTTTAACATTCCTTAAATAAAAAAAATACATCAAAAATATGTCTTTATTTTATTAAAGACAATTACAGGGTGACCTGCAATGCCGAATGGAGGGAAAGTATCGTAAATATTGTTGATAGGCAATTTTACTGAAAGATACATTTTAATTTTGAAAATAATTTAAATTGCATTATAAGGTTTCTAATCGCATGTGTGAAGCGGAAATCGAACCCGGCATGTGGTATAAACAACTCATCATTTTACGATACCAATCTTTACGAATTCAGGAAATATTTTCTTCATTTATTGTGATTCTAACAAATGATTTTATTATGTCAAAGTTCAATAATTTCAAATTCCTGTTCGAGGAATGTAATGTATCTATTAAGAGTGCCAAATAACATTGATATGTGACCAGCTGAGCTAATGACCGGTTAATGACAATCATAATAGTATGATTGTCATTAACCGCAAAAATCAATAAACAATCTTGGTGTATATTTAACGATAGATCGCGAAAATTAACGAATCGGCTCAAGGCATTGTTGACACGCCCACATTTGACGTGTTATGATTGGTCCATTTTCTGTATCTATCCGTAGATTGGGATTGCGACTGCTTATAAGTTTTGGCCCTAAGTCCACCTATACAATGTATGTATGAAGTGTAAATAAAATATAATAAAATAAAATAAAATAAATAAATAAATTGTTCTAAAGCTCAATATTTTTCTTAGCATAGTATGTCATTATGATCATATTATGTCATAATCACACATTATAAATGTTTACTTCTATGGCGGGAAATTGGAAAAAAAATCGATTATACAAATGTAGCTTAAAATAAAGATGAATATGGACTCTTTTTCAATAACGTCGATAAATTCGAAAGCTATATTATTATTTTGTATCTATTACAGAGATGATAATGGCGAACCATTGACAGAAAGGCGTCCGGACACTGGGAACCCACCTTTAGATGAAGAGTAAGTTTGACATAATATAAACATACATATACAACGTTATTTTTTGTATACCATAAAGCCGAAACACCCAAATGAGATTTTGGTATAAAAATCAGATAAAATAGAAAAATAATAATAATAATGAAAACTCACGCCATGACAGGTTACAATAATTATCTAATTTCTTGAATAATGCATGGGAAAAAGCGCGCGCCGCGCATCTGCCGCGCCGCGATGCGCCGCCGCGCCGTGGGTTTCGCGCCAACACACGCACACGCACAACACTGGTACTATTTACACTGTTTTGTTTATAAACAACATTTTAACAACACGTCTGCGTTTCCACCAAAGATAATGCTTTGCGAGGGATGTGTGTGTTAAGAACAAATCGAAACTCGGCTTAATATTTACCACTTCATTGCTATTACAATAACAACTAAACATACCTAAGTAATTGTTCAAAATGTCCACCCCTCTCCCTAATACACAGCCGAGCCCGCTTACGCATATTGCGGTCTAATTTTGGTAGCACAAAAGTGTTCTGTTTTATTGTATAACAACTTGCAATTTTGTTTTTTTAGTTCATTTTCACTTTGCGACTTCATAATATCTCACTGCCGCAGACACATTATCACCACAAATAGCGAGACTACGCACCATATCTGTATACTCAACATTGATGTAAAGTGTAACGAAAAGCCATCGCAAAATCGGTACGTGCGCGGAGTAGTCTAAGCAAAATCACGAAAGATGCGTACGCGCCGAGACTTCCGGGGTCACTAATATTATTAGATCAAACGCACCGTACGCACCGCCGCGCCGTAGTTTGCGGGGCGTGGGGGAGGAACGGTGTCCTTGCATTTGGCATCGGCCGGCTGTGTAAGTACTTTAATAGGTGAACGACCGACACGCGCTGGATTTTTATTAATCAACAAGGTAACCAGCTTGACGGAATTTTAATATGTTTTTGGGATAAAATATAACGTATGTTAAAATTTTATGCAATGGATTGTGTTACTGATTCTCAACAAACTACTTTCGGCTTTGTAGTATACTAAAAATAACCTTGTATAAACTCACGCTTTTTGCCAGATGGGGTAGGCAGAGGTGCTACCCGGACACATTTCGCCTTGTATGTTCCATCCCACGATTATAAGGGGCGAGCCTATCGCCATATCGGCCACAAATTCGTGACTCCGGGCTGAAAATGAATAGAAAAATACAATGTCACTTTGCCCGACCCGGGATTCGAACCCGAGACCTCAGCTTTGTAATCATACCGTAGTACAACTGCGCCACCGAGGCAGTCACACAGTGTAGTTTTTAAAACAAATGTATTGTATTTAATTGTATGATTTAAATGTGGTTGGTTACTGATTATTTTAACCAACCACCTCAAAAAGGTGATATTATAGGTCAGCTGTGTTTTGTATGTTACATCATAGCTCCTAAACTACTCAACCGATGTTGATAAAGTTCTTTTTGTTTAAAATCTGATTTATTCGAGATTATTTTTATTAAAACTTCAAAAAGAATGAAAAATTTGAAATTTAAATATTTCTCACCAATTTAAATAAATACTATAATTATTATTTAAATTTGGATGTGTTGTATACAATTGTTTGTGTATTTGAATAGGGTATTTGACTAATTTTTTTTATTGTATGAATAAAAAGTATCCATATCCAAAATCTAGCAAACAAAGATTTTGTAAATCCATTCATAATTAAACACGTTAGAAACGTTTGAAATCTTGTAGTGGGGGGTAATAGAAAAGGGATGCAAAACAAAACTAGTGATGTCACTGTGCATTATAGTGCATTATAGTGTGCGGGCGTGAAAGAGACGGTAAGATGTCCCCACTACGTCCCCACTCTTTCATTTAAAATACTAATATTTGCGTCACGTTTCAAGCTACTTTAACACTGTTTTCACAAAAATGTTTTGTTTTAATGGCACTTGTGTTTGTCTACAAAATAATACAAGCATTCGATGATAGTCAAATACCCTATTTCATCAGCTATTTAATAAATAAATATACTTTCAGGCTGCAGATTCACAAATGGTCGAAACGAGTGGTGAGGCCCGTAACCAGACGTAACTGGATGGTACGAGGGGGGTACATGGACAGAACTTTCAACATGATCGTCACTCCGAGGGTAGTTAGAGAGGTAAGTGTTTTAATTACCTGAGAATATGGTATGTAAAGTCCGCCCGCACTAGGCCAGCGTGGTCTGTACTAACCCCTCTCAATCGTACTCTCGATTGTATAGAGGCCCGTGCCCTGCAGTGGGACGTATATGGGCTGATACAGTACATTACAATTTGTAATTTGGTACATAATTTATATGAAATAGGCATACAAAGTGCGTGGTGGCCTGTTGGTAACGGACCAGACGCGGCTGCCTACATGTTCACGGTGGTCGCGGGTCCAAATCCCAGGGCACACCTCTGACTTTTCTGAGTTATGTGTGTATTGATAGTCAATCACCACGCACTTTAACAGTAAAAGAAAACATCGTGAGAAAGCCTGCATACCGTAGCGATTTTAAAAAGAATTTCTATGGTATGTCCGCCAACCCGCACTAGGCCAGCGTGGTGGACTGTACTAACCCCTCTCAATGTTTGTTTTCTAGGTTCGCGATCATTTCAACTGCTCAAAGCTTGAAGGTGCTGAGTTAGAAGACCAAGGAGGGGATGGCACGGCTATGACGCACTGGGAGAAAAGAGTTTTTGAGGTGAATCTAGAAAATGTCAGCAAGAATATATTAGTATTACCCGTCGGAAATATCTGTGGACCTGAATAATTAACGTCATTGGAACATAAGTTCGGCAAATTTAAAATATAGGTTAAACAAATTGAATTAAAATAGAAAAACGAATAAAAAATAGAATTCGCATCCATCTCAAAACGTTTTTAATGTAAAATAACGTAGTAGATAGAAAAACACAAAAAATAAAATGTGAACAGCATGACAGCTAAGTGCGTGGTGGCCTGTTGGTAACGGACCAGACGCGGCTGCCTACATGTTCACGGTGGTCGCGGGTTCAAATCCCAGGGCACACCTCTGACTTTTCGGAGTTATGTGTGTATTGATAGTCAATCACCACGCACTTTAACGGTGAAGGAAAACATCGTGAGGAAACCTGCATACCGTAGCGATTTTAAAGAATTTCTACGGTATGTAAGTCCGCCAACCCGCACTAGGCCAGCGTGGTGGACTGTATGGCCTAACCACTCTCAATCGATTCTCTCAATTGTAGAGTAGGCCCGTGCCCTGCAGTGGGACGTATATGGGCTGATATAGATAGATAGATAGATGACAGCTAGGTTCACAGATGTTTCCGACACGTTATAATTACGTTACTGTGATTTAGACAATATCAAATGGCTCATGATAACCAGTAATTACAGTTTATCAACATTTACCGCCTTAAAGGCCGAATACAAAGCCAGGTGGTAGTGGTGACTTCAGACACAATGCAACAAAAAATTTCGCCAAAAACAAAGTTGCCAATTTTTTTTGTAGTTTTTTACAGATCGTCATATTTGGATGTTAAAACATAGATTTCCTAAAATAACAATGTACACCTTTTTATTTTTAAAGACGCAATGGCACGCAAGGGTTTAAATTTACTAGCAAAAACAAGGTATTTACCACCAAAACACGATATTTAAAAAATCGCAAAAAAAAACTTGTGCAAAATTTTTAGTTGCATTGTGTCTGACCACTAAAATTAACACCTGAATTCGTTTTCGTTCGCAGTCTTGATATACCCTATGTATGTCCATGCCTTGTGGTGCTATAGTGTCACTTACCATCAGGTGAAACGTATTCTCGTTTGCCCCCTATAATAATATAATTAAAATATTTGAAGCGAGTTGTTGCCACGTCTAAACATGTAGGTGAAAAGATTATCCACTATCTTTTACGATTGTAACTATATGGGTTTGATTGTCCCACCAATAAAATGATGGGGAAGCACTAAAATGAAAATGAATTAACATTTTTTAAAGATTTCAAATTCGCCCATAATATATGACGATAGTTATATCGACTTTTATAGACAAATCGAAATCCGAATAAAATGCAAAAATCATTTTTCTTTTATTGCGTTGAATGGCGAGACGAGCATGCCGTCCGCCTGATGGTGAACGAAACGACCGCTAATGGACAGCAGCAAAACCAAACAACACTATGATTTACAAAGCAATGCTTGGCATTGCTTTGCGCTCTCTATCCTGAGGCATAAGATGTTAAGTCTCAATATGTCCAGTAGTTACTCTGGCTACAATGTCCTTCAAACCGGAACACAACAGTGCGTTTACACTGCTGCAGCTGCTGCTGTTTGTTGGAGAAATAGACATTGCGTTGGTACCTACCCAGGCGGCCTCGTACATATGAGAAACCTACCACCAGTAACATTTATGTCACACCCCAACACTTAACCAATTTAACTGAGAAGTCTGCTCCTCAGAACGAAGCAATGACGGGAACACACACACAAAACTCAGTGTTCAGCAGAATAACTTTCGCTATGATGGAGGACACGGGTTGGTACCGCGCCGACTACACCCACGCAACTCCCCTAGACTGGGGCAAAGCCCTAGGGTGCAAGTTCGCCATGGCATCGTGCAAGGAGTGGCTGAATACTCAAAGGTTCAGGTATTAAATTTTATACGGGCATGTGCTGTGCTTGCGGTGTGAGCATAATGCTTGCATGGCAAAGATAAACTGGTTATAAGTGAGATTTGTGCTCGTTGTAATGTGATGGGTAAAATGCTTATTGCGATTGTTAAAAACGTTCGTATGGAAAATAAAATAACTTAATATGAGGGATTCTGATACTTGAATAATAAATGCTTGGATGCAAACTAATATGTTTCGGGTGTAAGGTTATATGTGTCTGTATATTAACATGTGAGCATTTATCTCAATATATTTTAATTTTGATAAATACAATAAATCAATACATAACATGAGTTCTTTATTTTCAATTTTATTGTGAGCAAAGTTAATGTAAAATTGAGATAATTGCTCACTATATAAAGTCAAGCAATTTTCTCAATTGTTTTGTATATTTATTTTTAAATGTTTTATTACAAGCAACGTTACGGAAAATTCGACAATGGAGTAAGTAATGTATCATATATATATTATAATATATAAATATAGATTTTGAATTAGTTCTGGGTTCATTATAAATAATTATTTTGTCGTCAACGGAATGTTTTAATAACTTATTCTTTTTCATTTTGTAGTGGGTTTTAATACGTAGATTATTAATATTTTTTTGTAATACATACTTAATATATTATTATTTATTTCTAAGCAATACCAATGGAACGGAATTTGAGTAAGTTTCTATTATATTTTATAGTTAAAAGTGATGCTAAGTTCAGTCCAGATAGAGTATATAATAGTTGTATATTGTAATATATATAAATAAATACACCCAACAGTCACATACATAGTCCTGACTCCACATTAATATCAATTAAGTCTTGTGTCGTATCAGAAACTACGAGAGACTTTTCGGTCTCACAAACATTTGTCCTGGTTTTGAGGATCGAACCCGCAGCTTCGCGTTACACAGCCGGCGCCTAACCAACTACGTCACGAAGCATGGCAAACTGTATTAATTTAAGTGTATTGTCCTAACAGGAGAAGAAACCCGGCGCCATTTTGCGAAAGGATCAAAGGAAATCCTTTAAGAACCGAATGTTCACCAAGAAGAACTGCCGTTGTACTATGTAATTTGGTACGCCATGATAACATGCTACCGAAAGCTTATCAGGTAAGGATATTTTGCAAGAATATACCTACATCCTTTAGCCTAGCCTGTGTCCTTTCCCGAGGTCTAATCTATCACTGTATCAAAGAAGAATGCCCATTCATGGTATCGGTAAAAAATATCGTCGACCTCGATACTGCTTAAAATTCATTATAGCATTTTTTATGTTTTTTTTTACGTTTTCCTGTTTTATCCCGGACGACAGATCTTTATACATTAAAGTAATTATCATCACATTTCACGATATCAGCCATTATCATATTTTTATATAAAATATTTATTTTTCCCTACACAAAAAGTAGGTTTCATCGAGAGACAAGAATCTACGCACCGATACCAAGTTTCATAGTAAAATGGGCATTCCTCCTTTCGAATTCGTTGCGAATGAAATAAAAATTATGGACTTTTTATTGATGATAAATGCTTTATTTCCAGTCCTCGCTTTCATTGGTGTACATATAATTTATTTATTTATTAAGTCTTTATTGTACACAACAATGAAACACAATATACAGAAATAATAAAAGTACAAGTGGCGGTCTTATCGCTCTGGGCAATGTCTTACAGACAACCATACGATGGATTTAAGAGAAGGAAAAATATGAATATAATGTTACAGGTTGTATGTTTTCGAATAAAACTGTATTTGTCCGCAGCATTTCGATTCCCTCCCCGATGTTAAAGGCAAGGATTTACCCTATTACGGAGGTTCTGTATCATTAGCAGACTACTGCCCCTACCTCCAGGAGTTCACGTGGAGACACAAGAGCGTGCTGGTGCGAGGCAGTCGATGCTCTTACGAGGAGAATACGCCAAGTAAGTGGAAATTATTAGTCTAATATGCTACTGAACTGCGGTAAAATAGGGTATTTGACTCATTTTTTTTATTGTATTCATCAAAAAGTATCCATATCCAAAATCTAGCAAACAAAGATTTTGTAAATCGATTCATAATTAAACACGTTAGAAACGTTTTAAATCTTTTAGTGGGGGTAAAAGAAAAGGGATGCAAAACAAAATTAGTGACGTCACTAATCTTAATATGCATTATAGTGTGCGGGTGTGAAAGAGACGGTAAGATGTCCCCACCACGTCCCCACGCTTTCATTTAAAATACTAATATTTGCCTCATGTTACAAGCTACTTTAACAGTGTTTTCACAAAAATGATTTGTTTTAATGGCACTTCTGCTTGTCTGCAAAATAATACAAATATTTGATGATAGTCAAATACCCAATTAAAGATTTCTCACAGAAAGTTCATATTTGTTGTATTTTAGTATAAGCATTACGGTAAATGTGAAGGTTTCGCAAGAAATAAGGATTGTCAACTCGTAATTTAAATCCGAATAATCTTTTTGTTGCATATTGGGTTCGAATCCCGAGTCGGGCAAAGTGATATTGGAGTTTTCTATTCATTATCAGCCCGGAATCAGGAATTTGTGCCCGATATGGCGATAGGCTCGCCCCCTATTACATCATGGGACGGAACATACAAGGCGAAATGTGGTCCTGGTGGCGCCTCTGCCTACCCCTACTGAGATAAAGACGTGAGTTTATGTATGTGTTTTTTTGTTTCAGAGGTGGACGTGAATTTCGCTTTAGAGAACTACGGAGAGCATTCCAAGTGCTTTGACCACAGTGACAAAGTGTGGGAGCAGAAATCGTGTAGACAGGTATAAAGAACTCTCTTAGATTCACGCGAATGTCACACATTGCAGTCGCAGGCGCAGTCGGTTAGACGCCGGCTGTGAACCGAGAGGCTGCGGGTTCGATCCCCGCACCAAATGTTTGTGCGGCCGACAAATATTTCTTTCGGGTCTGGGTGTTTGTGAGACCGAAAAGTCTCTCGTAGTTCTGATACCCACGACACAAGACTCTTTCTTAGTGTGGGGTCAGGACTATGTATGTGACTGTTGGGTGTATTTATTTATTTATTTGTTTTTGTTTTAGATACGGGAATGGCAGCACTGGGGCTCGGGTTGTTACAAGTATAAATGTGAAAGCGGGAGGCTACATATTGTGGTGAGTTTCTTTCCAACTGCTTTATATGAAATCTTAGAGTAGATATAGAGGGATCGCTGGTACTTCAAACATACATACATAAACTCACGCCTTTATCCCCGAAGGGGAAGGCAGAGCTGCCACTAGGACACCCACATTTCGCCTTGCATGTTCCGTCGCACGATGTGATAGGGGGCGAGCCTATCGCAATATCAGGCACAAATTCCTGACTCCGAGCTGACAATGAATAAAAAAACCCAATATCACTTTGCCCGACCCGGGACTCGAACCCGAGACCTCAGCTTTGTAACCGTACCGTAATACAACTACGCCACCGAGGCAGTCTACCGAGGTACTTCAAAAACGTAGATAAAAATGATGCCGGGTCACCTTTAACTGCCCTCCTATTAGCTGACGTTTGACAGGTTGTCAAATGAATTGTATGAAAAAGAAGAATTTAAAAAAAAATGTTTTGTACCATTGCATTCCACTCAAACTCGTTTTGGACGGATAATAACGAAATATACTGAATAAATAAAGCTGAAGTCTCAGGCGAATGGCATGCTTGTCTCGCCATTCACTTAAACAAAGAAAAATATCCTAGACATGTTTTTTTTTTTTGAAAATTCGATTTCTCGCTAAAATGAAGAGTAGATTATAAAGTAAGGTTTGTCCCACAGGTGGGCAACTACACATACACGTGTTTCCACGCTGGGCAAGTTCTGCAAGTGAAGATTATCAAGAACGGCTGGCTACACAAGGGTGGCGTGGTCTGCCCTCCTTGTAGAGAAATGTGCGCTGAAGAGTTTAGTGTAAGTATCTACGGTATATCCAGGCCGCGACCGAAAACTAAGCCAGGTGGTATTAGTGACTTCAGACGCAATGCAACTGAAAATTTCGCAACAAAAAGCGTCATTTTTTATTTATCGTATTAGGGTGGTGCATAGTTTTACTAAAATAATTATGAAACCCTTTTTATTTTGAAGATGCAATGGTACGCAAGGTTTAGACAATAATTTTAGCAAAAACTAGGTATTTACCGCCCAAAAACGATATTTTTAAAACATAGCAAAAAAATCTGTCACTTATTATGAGATTTTTTTTTATTGCATTGTGTCTGTAATAACTAAAAATACCACCTGGCTTCGTTTTCGGTCGCAGTTATCGCTCGCAACGATTATGATAAAGCCTATTTGTTGTAAGACAGAAAATTTGGTAAAAAGGATAATAATTGTTAAGAAAAATGTACTGACGTTAATTTGATATGTAATTTAGCATTTTTATTTCTACGTAATAACGAAAAAGTCTAATAGATGCCGCGATGTGCACGGCCATTTTATTGATTCCAAATTTACTGAAGGGCCTTCCTTAGTTTTTAAATCAATGAATAGAATACATACACCCAACAGTCACACACATAGTCGTGACAGAGCACTAACATTCAATTCTTCTATATTAACACAATTAACGAGAGATATTTTTTATCGCGATGGATGGCGAGACGAGCGTGCCATTCGCCTGATGGTAAGCGATACGACCGCTCATGAACAGTACAAAATCAATCAACATCATGAATTACAAAGCGATGCTGGGTATTGCAGCGCTCGCCATCCTGAGACATAAGATGTTAAGTCTCATTATGTCCAGTAGTTACTCTGGCTACAATGTCCTTCAAACCGGAACACAACAGTGCATTTACACTAAGCTAGTTCGTTCGGTTATTTTAAACATTTGTGTTGGAATGTAGCGGCCTGTCGCCCCACAAAGCTGTCAAATAATTTAAAAAGTCGTAACTTTATTTCAGACAAGGAAAGAATACTGCAAGCCAGGAGAAGAACCGTTACCACCGAATTTGTATCCGAACGATATTTTAAAATGCGGTGTCTGGTCGCTGACCTCAACAGCTGTTTTGACATTCGTCGCCATTTTGATAAGTGTTTTAACTTAATGTTTTACGAAAGTTGTGTGTGAAGTGTTTTAAATTAACGGTAAAAATGGTTAATAGAAAAAAAATATCTGTTAAATTAAATACCTATTTTAGTTTTCGATCCCAATCCTAAATCTAGCGTCAAAAGTACGACAGAAGTGTAAATAAATATTCTAATTTAATATTTATGGGATGTTTGTAATAATCATTTTTGCCGTTAATAATAATGTAAAATGGTGTGGTACCAAACAAGGAAACCTTTTCTATTTAACACGGTGCCCCAAGCATAAAAATTAAGAACCCATAGACATACAGACTTAAATACACCCAACAGTCATACAAAGTCCTAACCTCACAAAGTTCAAGTCTTGTTTCGTACCAGAAACTACGGGAGACTTTTCGGTCTCACAAACACCCAGACCCGAAACAAATACTTGTGTATCACACAAACATTTGTCTCGGTGCGGGTTCGTCGCGGCCTCTCGTTTCACAGCCGGCGTCTAACCAACTGCGCCACGAAAACTGTATACAAAAAACACGGGGTGGATCAAAATTTAATGGGAAATAGAAATAAACTAGTATTCTTATTTTATTTTATTTTAATTTATTTATTTATTTGGAACACCAACAGCACAGTATACATAATAGTGTTATAATAAATGTAACAATTGTTCTATACAAGTACACGTGCCAATAATATGCGAACACAATTTATGAATTATAATGATTAAATTTTATTTATCAAAAACACACTTAGTAGTTTTATAATGTAGAAAAATTCACCTCATATTTTCGATACACTTGACGAGTATCATTTCTATTCTCCTTAAGTTTCTTTCCACCCCTTTTATTCCCTTTTTTGTCTATGGGTGATAGAAAAGGTTTAAACTACTGACCCAATAGGTCCGACTTAAAAAGCTACTTCGTCTCTTAAAACGTACCTAAGGCTTGAGAAATTGGAATAATGTTATTATGTATGTATACCTTATTTCTTTAAAGTATGTTATTCAATTTTAATCACTATTCATTTACCATTAAGGTTGGCTTTACCCTGGTATATAACGTCACATTGAAGCTTTTACAAAATAATATTAAAGCCCCATTGACACGGAGAGTTTCTCGCGGCGAGAATCTTATGCGATTATCGCAAGACATAACCGCCATAGATTATCGTGTTCTGACAAATGTTTACACGATGCTACTGTTTTATATACTTACGATATCGTATCTTCGAGGCGAGGAACTCTCCCCGTGTAAATGAGGCTTTATATTGATTTGCAAGTTGTAATATTAATCTAGGTAATTATACAAAATTATAAATAAATAAATAAATACACCCAACAGTCACATACATAGTCCTGACCCCACTCTAAGATCGAGTCTTGTGTCGTGGGTATCAGAAGCTACGAGAGACTTTTCGGTCTCACAAACACCCAGACCCGAAACAAATACCTGTGGATCACACAAATATTTGTTTCAGTGCGGGGATCGAACCCGTGGCCTCTCGTTTTAATTTTTTTATGATTTTACATGACATAAAAAAAGTCTCCCAATTCGTCAGTATAAAGCATTTATTTGAAGATTTTAAAACTATTCCGTCGTTGCACAGGCTGTGAAATAATAAGCGTTTCAAAAAACGCCCGTCTGCCCACCAAGCACCCAAATTCTTAGCCAGAAACAACACTGGACCAACTTGTAAATATTCTTTAAGTCTTAACTCTAAGCTTAAATCGTGGACATAGAAATTGGACTTAACAACCCGTCAAATAAATATTTTTTTATCAAAAGGTATCCATATCCAAAATCTAGCAAGCAATGACTTTTGTTAATCCATTCAGAATTAAACAAATTAAATACACCCAAATACACCCAACAGTCACATACATAGTCCTGACCCCACACTAAGATCGAGTCTTGTGTCGTGTATCAGAAACTACGAGAGACTTTTCGGTTTCACAAACACCCAGACTCGAAACAAATACCTGTGAATCACACATTATTTGTTTCGGTGCGGGGATCAAACCCGCGGTTTCTCGTTTCACAAATAAAAATTTTAAATCTTTTAGTAGGAGTAAAAGAAAAGAGATGCAAAACAAAACTAGTGACGTCACTAGTATTAATATGCATCACGGTGCGCGCGTGTGAAAGAGACGGACTTGTACTTCTGCACGTAAAGGTTCATTTTTCATCCTCTCATTTAAAAAGAATTGACGAGTCTAATTTCTATGTCTCCAGATGAATTATGTTTTGACATTGACATCTGTCACTTTTGACAGTTCAATTCACTTGGACTACAATAGCATAGGAGGTACATACCACAAAATTCGATGTGAAAAAAAGCTTTACCATTTTCGTATTAACCCCTCCGGTGTCGATGTGTTGACAGATGTGTTTTGACAATGGAAAACAATTGAAAAACAATAGGCTACGTCATCAAAATTTTGACAACAGGCTCAAAATGAGCTCTTGGACACCGGAAGTATTAATATCAATCCATATTCATCCCACTGCCCCTATTGTAGGTCGACTTCATATTAGAAATTCTCGATAAACTCACAAATATGAAAGTTCCCGTACGATGTTTTCCTACTCATTATCCGCCAACCCAGAATATGCCTGGTGGACTATTGTAGAAGAGGCCCGTGCCCTGCAGTGGGACGTATGGGCTGATACAGTACTTCAGTTTCCATAATAAATGAAACTAATTTTGTAACCTAAAAAAGATTTTCTGTCTTAACTCTTAAGCATACAACACACGTTCTAGCGTTTGCGCAACCGCGAATTTGCGCCAGTCTCGAATCGAAAATTGGAACGAAGTTTGCGCAGTTATTTGCCCATACGTTCAAGTATGCTTGCGCAAACTCAGACTTGCATAGTTAAATGCGTGTATGGCGGTAGTCCTATTGTAAGAGAGCTGTCAATCTGTATCAGCCCATATATGTCCCACAGCTGGGCACGGGCCTACTCTACAATCGAGAGAATCGATTGAGAGTGGTTAGGCCATATAGTCCACCACGCTGGCCTAGTGCGGGTTGGCGGACTTACATACCGTAGAAATTCTTTAAAATCGCTGTGATATGCAGGTTTCCTCACGATGTTTTCCTTCACCGTTATAGTAGTGCTGTCAATGTCAAACATAAATTATTTTCCACTACGTGTGCTCTGGTATGCCATAATTTAATTTATTTTTATGACTATGATTTGTGTGAAGATTGCTCTACGATTCATGATGAAGTTTTAATTTTACGATAGCACTAATAGGTGATTTTAGGAGTATATATAGCAATGAACTATTAAACTATGAAACCATTGATATAACCCCTTATTGTGATTTTCAAAATTTGCGTATAATTAATAATAAATACACTCAAAATATTCTATGAGATATCTCTATCGAAGACTTCTTAACCAACCGCGCTGCAAAGTCAATTATGTGTCCCTTCAAATAGCGTAGAACAATCTTTGCCCAGTAACATTAATACCAAGGGAAAGCAGACGAGCGTGTTCTAAAAAACAACTCGTCTGCACACCCGAACTGTAAATATTAGTACTTAAGTGTATCCAATTTCGGTGCTTTAATTGTGATTTATTTTTCATTCCTACGTTATTTTTTATTTTATTCGCATTAGCAATTGTTGCAAAAATGTTTTGTATTATCAGTGCAATTTATTTAAAGAGTTTAACATTTTATAATAAGGCTGTATGATCGTAGATTCCTTTGTCCTTTTAAACAGTTAAATTAAAAATGAACTTTGTAATGCAGATTATGTGATAATGCAAGTTTATTTTACAAACTATTCATACGGAACTTATCTTTTTAATTAAGGTATCATAAAATAAGGAATTATTTATATTTTTATTATATTTTATCCAACCATTCTTAATTTATTAATAGATGAAATAAGTATATTTATATTTTGTTAGTTATAAATACAAGGTATCTCAAGAATGCGACCGAAAACGAAGCCAGGTGGTAGTATTAGTGACTTCAAACACAATGCAACTAAATATTTCGCAAAAAAACCTTGTCAATTTTTTTTTATGTTTTACTTGTCGTCGTATTTGTGTGATAAATAAATATTTCCTAAAATAATAATGTACACCTTTTTATTTTTAAACACGCAATGGTACACAAGGGTTTAAATTACTATTTTCGTAAAACTATATATTTCCTCCCCAAACACGATGATATTTAAAAAAATAAAAAAAGTATCTGTCGCTTTTTTGCGAAATTTTTAGTTTCTTTGTGTCTGTAACCACTAAATCTAGCACCTGGCTTCGTTTTCGCTCGCAGTCTTGATATACCCGGTATAATGTCGATTTATTATATACAATTGTATTTTTATAAAAACAGTTAACAACGGAAGATATGATTTGTGAATACTAATGCTGGATACATGATTACATTAAACTATATGATTGTCGCTAGGAGTTATTTAAAATACTTTCAATTTACTACCACATGAAAAGAAGACAGAAATAATAATAAATCCTATAAAAAATATAGGAAATATAAAATGAAAAGTCAAGTAGCCAAACGGTAAAATATAACGTATTATTTTATACTGCCTCGGTGGCGTAGTTGTACTACGGTACGATTACAAAACTGAGGTCTCGGATTCGACTCCCAGGTCGGGCAAAGTGATATTGTTTTGTTTTATTCATTATCAGCCCGGAGCCAGGAATTTGTACCCGATATGGCGATAGGCTCGTCCCCTACCACATTGTGGGACGGAACATACAAGGCGAAATAGGTGTCCTGGTAGCACCTCTGCCTAACCCTTCTGGGAAAAAGGTGTGAGTTTATACGAAGGGCAGACACGTGTGTGGTTTTAAATAATAACATGTTACTATTAAACAGTTTATGTTTTTCAATTTTTTAATGATTTTGTCAAGTCTATTCAAGGTTTTTGATAGTTAAATAGTCATATTTAGAGATGCAAATTACTTTTATGGTTTTAGTTAAATGTTTTAGTTTTAGCCAAAATACGATATTTGCACATCATGGTAATAATGCATGATTTTGTCGCATTTTTCTTTTGTTATCAATGTTAACCTCAATAAAATTAATTAAATGACGGGATGATTTACGACATATGCCCAAACATAATATTTTTGCAACAAAATGTACCCAATACACCTAAGGGTCATAGCGCAGAAACGCGACAAAGCTTCAGTCTAAAAGTTGACACAGCAAATTCAACCTTATCTCCATAATATGAAGTACATATTTCTTAGGCAATAAAACGCTTTGCGCTCGTTGACGCGCGTATACCGCAGAATGCGCGCGAATTTGAATTATTTATCTCGATAGAAAATTGTGCTTTAGGTTATGGAGATAAGGGTGGGTTTGCTTTATCATCGTTTAGATTGACGTTTCGCTTCATCTTTGCGTTGACCTAAAATCGTTGTAAGTATTGTACTGATTTATATTTAAAATATATATTTTGTAAATTGATTGCTTTCTTTTATTACACCCTGACATATTGTTTTATATATTTAGCATATATTTGATGAACATGTACTGTATCAGCCCATATATGTATGTCCCACTGCAGGGCGCGAGCTTGCTCTTTAATCGAGTACGATTGAGAGGGGTTAGGCCATATAGTCCACCACGCTGGCCTAGTTGGCGGACTTTAGATACCATAGAAATTCTTGCAAATCGTTATGGTGTGCAGGTGCTCACGATGTTTTCTTCACCGTGGGTTCGACTCCCAGTCGGGAAACTTACAGTAAAAATATATAATAGCCAGGGTTTAAATGTGTGTTTAATTTAAACAAAATCAATTAAAAATGTAATTGCTTTTAATCATGTTTTAAGGTTTTTGATAATTACTTTTTTTATCAGCAATATAATTCAAGGCCATTAATATTGCGAATTTGTGCTGAATATGTTCATTATTATATTACTGGGTGAGGAAATGTTTTTCTTTTGATTAAATGCAATTAATTTTCTAAATAAAAACATTTGACAGTCATATAGTTCGGCCCACACATTAACATATAAAGTTGTGTCGTATACTGCTTACTACGAAAGACTGCCCTTAAAACATAAATAAATACCTGTGGATCACACAGACATTTGTCTCCGTTGTCGAAACAAGTTGAATTTCGTGAAATCATTCCAGGTTTGCCTGTCTAAGTGCCTCGATTATAGTTGTACTACGGTACGACTACCAAGCTGAGGTCTCGGTTTCGAATCTCGGGTCTTGAAAAGTGATATTAGACTTTTCTATTAATATCAGCCCGGAGTCAGGAATTTGTGCCCGATATGGCGATAGGCTCGCCCCCTATCACATCATGGGACGGAACATACAAGGTGAAATGTGGGTGTCCTGGTAGCACCTCTGAAAAAGTACGTGAGTTTATATATGTATGCATTCCAGGTTTCTTATTAATAGAGGCAGAATGCTACGTCCTCCTTCAAGTTAGAAAACAAGACAACAACCACTCCAACATCGACGCATTGATACACAAAGTAATACCTTCTGACAAATTCGAGGAAATTGCTAACAGGTTGGCAAAGAAGGACTTTAATGACAAGAGAGCTAGTAACGCAGATAAAGATGACAAAAATGAGGATATAAGTAATTTTGAAGGCATAGCAAACAATATTCTTGAATATGCTAAGCAAGCCCAGCCTGTGTTTAGATCACGTGAAGGCAGTAAGTATTTTATAAGAAACGTTGATATACCAGAGGCTTAGAGTAATTATAATATAACGAAAGCGCTGTCATACTGGTGGTCTCCCATATGTGAGAGGCCGCCTGGGTAGCTACCACCGCAATGTCTATTTCTCCCGCCAAACAGCAGTGTAAATGCACTGTTGTGTTCCGGTTTGAAGGACATTGTAGCCATAGTAACTACTGGACATAACAGACTTAACATTTTATGTCTCAGGATGGCGAGCGCAGTGGAATACCAAGCATTGCTTCGTAATTTATGGTGTTGTTTGGTTTTGCTATTGTCAATGAACGGTCGTATCGCTTACCATCAGGCGAATGGCATACTCGTCTCGCCATTAATACCAATAATAAATTGAAGTATTTAATTAACAATAAATTGCTTTAAATTACGTTGCTAACCGAAAGTTTATTTAGTGGAATTCAATAGCTCTTTTTAAAGTTTATTTCTTTTGCTAATAATTTGTACATGTTGGACAAATTTAATTAGGTTTTAATTAGGTTTTTGAAGTACCAACGCTCCCTCTAAATTATAATAACTCCAAATCCAGAGGTGACACTGCAAACAAAATTTATTAAAAAAGATCGGTACATGTACTATTGCTGTCCTTATCACTCAAACGCGTACTATGCTCCGTCTTTCTCGTTGCGTTTAATGATACATGCGCACAAACTTTCTTCGCGATGTCCGAAACAGTATACCACGTTAATTTAGACTGCCTCGGTGGCGTAGTTGTACAACGGTACGACTACAAAGCTGAGGTCTCGGGTTCGAATCCCGGGTCGGGCAAAGTGATATTGGGTTTTTCAATTCATTATCAGCCCGGAGTCAGGAATTTGGGCCCGTTAAGGCGATAGGCTCGCCCCTTAACACATCGTGGGACGGAACATACTAGGCGAAATGTGGGTTCCTGGTGGCGCCTATGCCTACCCCTTCTGGGATAAAGGCTTGAGTTTATGTATGTATGTATGAAATTTAGATAGCATATTTTTTTCAGAGCCAAAGATAATTAACTTCAGAAGCGACAAACCATCCGTAGTATTTGAGATAGATTCCAACGCGGTTATAAAGACTATAAGGAATGTGTTAGCTTCAGACACTTTCCATACGTACATGGAGAAATTCGCCAAACAAGCAGCAGTGGTATACCGAGCTATTAAAGAAGAAATGGAGAAAGATAATAAAGAATAAATAATTATACGCTATCCTTGTCTTTTACTTCCACTAAGAGGAAGAGAGAAAATAGTTATGTCAACTCTTAACAAAAATTGATTTGCCAGCCTTTTTGGCCCAGTTAGTTAGACGCCGCCTGTGAAACGAGAGGCCGCGGGTTCAATCCCCGCTGTGAGACAAATGTTTGTGAGAACCACAAGTATTTGTTTCGGGTCTGGGTGTTTGTGAGACCGAAAAGTCTCTTGTAGTTCCTGATACCCACGACACAATACTCGTTGTTAGTGTGGGGTCAGGACTATGTATGTGACTGTTGGGTGTATTTATTTATTTATTAACTGCATTGTAATTACACGGAGCATTGAAGCTCAGTAAGTCTACGCAGTTGTAATACCTGTACCCCGTAAATAAAATTGTATAGTAAATAAAATTAAAACGATTAAAAAAAAATACTGTCTAAAAATTTGAGACAAAATTAGGAACAGAGATTAAAATACTTATACCTATGTTATTTTATTATTTGTATCTTTCATAATTACATGAGAAATCATCATAGAAAGTTGGGGTCACTGATGACCCCATGCGAGCAGTTGTGTGATTTTCTTCGTGCGAGTAATTAAGGGTTAATTTTATCGTAAATATAATCGAGTGGAGGGTAGTTTTTCGTTTGCCTCTCGATTGTCATGTATGGAGTCGAGTGCGCTTCGCGACGCAGGGCGCGTGCTCCGACGCGAACTGGATATTCGCGTAATTCGTGTGTCGTGGACTATCTGGCGCTTAGTGTTTGGTGGGTCTATAGCAATCGTCGTCGGCTCCATCCAGATTCGAGAATGGGACTCGGGTGAGTTGACTTGACATGTTTTATTTTTCGGCTGGATTATCGTTTTCGTAATGCAGAATGCAGGCTATTTTCAACAGGTCGTTGTGGAGATACTTGGAGGTGGCCTATGTTCAGAAGTGGACTTCCTCTTGCTAAATAGATAGATTCGTATTACGGGATGCGTTACCTACTAATAAACGGTATGGTAAAAACAACTATACACAGAAATACATTACTTATTTACAGGGCTGCGCCAATTTTGAATAAAACTTTCTTTAAAAAATATTATCTACCATTGAAATCAAAACAAAGCGTTTCGTCCACCACGCTAGCCTAGTGCGGGTTGGAGGACTTTACATACCACAGATATTCTTATTAATGCTATGGTATTCAGGTTTCCTCACGATGTTTTCCTTCGCTATTAAACTACGTTGACTATACACATGACTCCTGAAGGTGTGCCCTGGCTTTAAACCCGCGACCACAATGAACATGTTGGCAGTCGCGTCTGTTCCGTTTCGTGGCCACCACGCAATAATTACTTACCGCTTAAAAATACTAATAAATAAACTAATTACAATACGATAAAATTACAATTCCCCTTTGTACTTATAAGCGATGGCATTGCCAAAATAAAACACGATAATTATTTTCAAAATTATATTTCTCAAAACGTAAAAAAATCGCTTACAATAAAATCAATACAAAATCAAAATTAAATATGTACATTAATCTTTATGCACCTTTAATAATGTCACTTGTGATAAAATTAAATGAAATCTGTATTCTGAAATTTTCCCTCCAAAATATTTTTTTTTGTTCCATTAAGGCTTCGCACGGTTTGTATATAGCCAGTCCTGAAGTAATAAATAATATCATACTTAAATGCAAACAAGAATTGGATGTTCTGAATAAAATCCACACGCTTATAGACCATAAAGGTCCCATTTCAAACCTAACCTAACTTTGAATCTAACTTAAGTTTAAAATGGCGGACACCAAAATCACAAAATTGTATACTCCCAATTTCATTGGATCCTTCACAAGGTTTTAATTTTATCATAGATTAGAGTAATTTTATTACATTTCCTTATAAAACTTTGTGATTTTGGCAAAGATATCTTCACATTGAGGTATTTTTCTATAAGATTACGTTTATTTTAAAAACTGTAGGAGACCGTGTGAAAATAAGTTCTGTCTGTATCAGCCCGTATACGTCCCATTGCAGGACACGGGCCTCCTCTACAATTGAGTACGATTGAGAGGGGTTAGGCAATATAGTCCACCACGCTGGCCTAGTGCGGTTTAGCGGACTTAAAAAGGACTGAAAATAAGTAATGGAACGTAAAACATTTTTTGATGTGTAACATATTTACTCTCCGTTGCTGGTAAGTTTTATGTTGAGCTTTTCGTAAGATGGAATTGAAATGTGTTACAAGAAACCAGAGAAGAGCGCGCTTGATTTGACCAATGACCGGAGATGCGAGATGTTATTTCACTCAAAAACGCATCACACTCTTCATAATTCACAAAACTTATTATCAATTATTTTGTATTTGTGTATGCGGTTTGTCTTTTGTTTTCTTTAGTGAAATACCTCAATGTTTCCGCAACATGGCTCCTATTACACCAATAAATGTGCTCATGGTTGGTCATCGCAATGGAGGTTTGAAGTAAGTTAGCAAATTGGAATGTTTTAAGCGATTACATGATCGGATTTTCCAACACATTTTTAGTTTTTATTTTATTATGAAATAATATTAATAAATTTTATCTTAAGCTGCTTAGAAGTCAAGATATTTTTATATTTTGAACATAATTTTGAGCTCCATTGATTTTTAATGATACAGATCATAGAGCATTGAAGATAAAATATTTCATTTTTCAATTACTTGTATATCACAGATAAATAAAAGCTAATCAAATAACCCCTCCCAATCGTACTCTCGATTGTAGAGGAGGCTCGTGCCCTGCAGTGGGACGTGTATGGGCTGATACAGATACAGTAAATAATCTTGCAGATGGAACTATAGCCTCCGCATCAATATGATAACCACACCACCAGCACAAATATTGGCTAAGTATAAAAGCCATAAAAATAAACATCAGAACACAGCCTGCGCTTTGGCATAAAACCGGATTATCACAAATAATCATTTACATTTTAGCTCCATAAAATAAAACATAATATTAAGTTTTCTTGTATTTTCAGCATTGATATACTAGAAGGGACACCACGAAATGTAGCAAAAGAGCGGTACATGTACTATGTCTATCCTTGTCACTCTTAAGCAATGACACTATGTTCCATCTCGCTCGTGACCGCGAACAAACACAACATCGGTACCGTACTGCTGTTTGTCTTTGTCACTCGTACGCTACATTATGTTCCGTCTCGCTCGTGTTGCTGGTCGGTACAGATCTTGCTCGAGATGTCCGAAACAGATCTTCAGCTGTACTACTTTTAACACTCGATTTAATTCAAGTACGCTACTGAAGCATTCAATAGCACCAAAGCTTTCAATAATCATTATTAAATCGACTGTTAAAAGCAAGAAGGATATTTAAATAGTCATTTTAATAAAACGAAATTATTGTACCATTTAAAAAGAAAGACATGCCTTTTTTTTAATACTCCAGAATATATTTCAACCAATCACAACACGTCAGTAACGCGCGAACCTCTGCTATTGGTTGTTTCGTATTACATGGCGAACGCTGCTTGTCATTTTGACATTCAGTTTTGACAGCTCATGAAATTACGTACAGCGGAAATAGCATGAATCTGTTGTTGCATTTTCAACCTAAATGTAAGGCTTTAAAGCCTATATTTAATTGGCTGTTATGATGGTTCTTACTTCGTACTGTGCTCGTTTTAGCCAATGTAACTTTTTAAATGGTACACTTATACATTCAAAAATTAAAGCTTATTTGAGCTTGTACTTCAAATATATAAAAGTAATGTCACACGATTTCATGTAATATAATTATTTTCACTTCCAAAATGTAAAATATAATGGATAAACTAAACTAATTATACAAAAAAATTACGGTAACATCCATACAGTATTGAAAATAATAATGGGTAATCTTACACTGCTTAAAAGCCCTATCGATTAATACATTCTTCTTCCTATATTGGACACAAGGACTGGTTACCATAGCTTTAAAATCTCTTAAAAAAAATCTCATAAATTATTTAAAAATGGAACATTCGACAAAAAATTGTACTGCTGCACCAAGAATTGCGCACCGTTTAAAAAATATATAAAAAAAGAAAAATGTATACATTTCTAACACTTACTAATAACTAGTGAACATCAATTTTTTTTGTTTTTCTTTCTAAATCACAGACGGAAAGACAGTTAATACGAGTAATATAGACATTAGAAAAGTTTTTCTCTTTGTAGGTTAAACTATAGGTAAAAATAAAAGAAATTATAAAAGACAGATTTGATAGGAATGAAGATAGAATACTGCACAAGTTTCACGAAATAGTCTCCTTTTTTTAAAAAACGGCCGAGAACGCTCTTTTGAGAACGTTAAAAGCTTTTCGAAGGGCGGTAGAAATATCATTCCAAAATAGTATTCATTATTTGGTATAAATAATATTTATATATGAAATAACTTTTTATAATTTTTAGTTGGTTTAAAAGGTCATAGGCTCTCAAGTCTGATTTTCACATTAAGAAAAAAAGTTACAAAATGTAGGACCGTGCTTTGGCGTTGTTTATTTGCTAATGTTGGTCGAAAATTAAACATTTATACTTAAAGAGAAAAACGATTGTGTTCACGAGTTTCAACAACCATAAAAAAATGATCCTTTATTTAAAACACCACAAAGTTAATACAAAAAAGAAAAAGAAAACTAAACAGAAAAAAATGAATACGGTAGTCAATTCCGTGAATCAATGCGCAGTTAAATGAAAATTATATGAAAGAAATGAAGAAGGAATGATATGCCATAGACGCCTACGTATATTTACAATCACAATAGGAAATACTGAAGAATATCAATATTGAGATATGAGGGGACACCGCGAAAAAAGAGCGGTACAAGTATCTATCCATCCTTGTCGCTCGTAAGCTGCACTATGTTCTGTCTCGCTCGTGTTGCGTTTGGTCATACGCCGCAAAGACTGTTCGCGATGCCCGATCTACACTTCAATGATCAAGATTCTTTATTGAAACACGTTATCAATATTCTACCACGATTTACATTAATACATTAATTTATATATAATTTATTCTTATTTTAGTATGGCGACTTATACAGTATGACAAAAAACCTATGTCTGTCCGATCCACAATTTGTTTTGGTATCTCAATTGTAGTAATAAAAAAATACGAAAGAACATGTAATAAAAGATAACATAATTATCGTAAGTTATCAACACATTTTAGTATCAATATTTCTCTAAAATGTAGCCGTTTTAAATTCTGAAAACAACAACACACATTCTGACATTTTGAAACGTCTCGCGCCGCACGTTGCTTATTACGAACGCGGTTGTTAGCAGTGTAATGTTACCCTATTTTTGAATTTATTTTATTGGGATTTAAATAAAACATATTAATTTTTCCTGATAACACCTTTATCGATCGGACAGAATTTTTTTGTCATCTGTAGAGTCCGTATAATTGTACGTTTTTTTATCTGTCGAGATACCTCAACGTACATACAAGTCCACGATATTCTGTCGCAAAAAGCGCTGTTTTCAAAATAATAGTTTCTCTTCATATTTTATTACATTGGACAAACTACTATTAGATTTCGTGTATAAATGTTTTTTTTTTGTATTATGAAAACAAATCTCAAACAATGCGCAATATATATTTTTTAAATTTTTATTTGTCGTTCCAAATTTCGCCACGCGTCGTTGAGATTCTGATGACCTGTACGCGATAGTGCAAAACCCTTTAAAGTGGACCGTTGCGTTTCAGGTTCAACTCGCGTATATTCGATTTTGAGCATGATGACTTTTATCGTTATACAGGGTATATCAAGACCGCGACCGAAAACGAAGCCAGGAGGTAGTATTAGTGATTATCAAACACAAAGCAAGTAAAAATTTTTCAAAAAAAATCGTCAATTTTTTTTTTGTTATTTTTTACATATCGTCGTATTTGAGTGATTAAACATAGTTTTTTTATTTTAATGACGTACATCGCTTAATTTTTAAACACGCAATGGTACGTTAGGGTTTAAATTTCAATTTTTGCAAAAACTAGGAATTTACCCCTCAAAAACGATGATTTTTTTTTAAATTGTAAAAAAAAAAACCGTCGCTTATTTTGCAAATTTTTTAGTTGCATTGTGTCTGTAGCCGCTAAAACTACCACCTGGCTTCGTTTTCGGTCGCGGTCTTGATATACCCTGTATTTTTGTAATATTTTCAGAATTTTTTTTATCGGTGTAACTGCCATACTCAGAGACATTTAATGTCAATTAAATCATTACTTAGTGTGGGTTTTACGAAGAAAATCATTTTGAGGAACAATTTAATTGTCATATAACGTCTCTGAGTGTAATAAAAACGTATTTGTCGAATTTTAAAAAGTACATAATAATTATTTGTTTTTAACAGATTTTAAAAATATATTTTTCTTATACTTTTTTGGTATTTCATTCTTGTTATTAATACTTCAAGCTTATAGTTTTAGTATGGCCACTTACACACAAAATTAATAAGCAATCCCAATCCCTATCTAAGGATCGATCCGGAAAATAGACCAATCAGAACACATCAAATGTGAGCGTGTCGGCAATACCTTGAGCCCATTGGTTTATTTTCGCGATCGATCTTTAGATAGAAACGAAGATCGTTTATTAACATCGGCCATTAGTCGCTTTGTGCAAATCCTTTTTACTCTTCTTCTAAGAATTGCCAGTTTTTATTAATATTCTGATATGGTGAATAATATGGCAATAGATTTTACATATAGATGGAGACATGACATTAAATAAAACACAATTACAATTAGTCAAACAAAATCACTTTAAAATTAATTACTTAGATGTCAAAGTAAAACATAAAAAAAATATTTTTTAATGAAGTAAATGAGACAATATGTAATCTCTTGAATAAAAAAATATATCCTATAGCTACATGGTTAAAATTAAATTTTTCTCAATATTTTTGGAAGTAACATGCAAAATAATTCTTAAATAAAATATGTAGTCAATTTATAAAATAGTTTCAATAAATTTGATAAAAGTAGGTTTCATATCAAAATAAAAAAAAAATGTGTGTGTGTATTAGTGTACACACGTAAGAAGTGAAACTTCTTTATGACATAATTTTTCGAAAAATGATCTACTATTTACAAATTTACAGAATTGGTAAAATAAAGCTAAATTAAATAAAGTTTAAGTTTAGGAGGGGGGAAATTTTTGAGGGAATTTGGGATTTCTATCGGGGCCAATTTGTAGCCCTCACCGAGACGGTTCCGAGGATACCAAGCTCGGTGGGTCCACGACCTTTATTGGCCGAGATAGGTTTAGGGGGGGTGAGGTAAAAATTTTAGGTGGGGGTAGGGGCGGGGGGGGGGGGTTTAGGTTTCGTGGGGGGGCTATTGGGCACCTTAAAATATTTTTGGGTGGGGAAAGTTGTGGAGGGGGAATTCGGGAATTCTGTTGGGGCAGGATTGTAGGCCTCACCGAGCCGGTTCTAATGAACCCAGGGTCGATGGGTCTACGATGGATATTGGCGGAGATAGGAATAGGGGGGGTGAGGTAAAAATTTTAGGTGGCGGTAGGGGCGGGGGGGGGGGGTTTAGGTTTCGTGGGGAGGCTATTGGGCACCTTAAAATATTTTTGGGTGGGGAAAGTTGTGGAGGGGGAATTCGGGAATTCTGTTGGGGCAGGATTGTAGCCCTCACCGAGCCGGTTCCAATGAACCCAAGGTCGGTGGGTCTACGATGGATAATGCCGGAGATATGAGTAGGGGGGTGAGGTAAAATTTTTAGGGTGGGGGTAAGCGGGGGGGGGGAGGTTTCGTGGGGAGGCTATTGGGCACTGTTTTGGATTTAGGGTGGGGGAAGGCCAGAGGGGGGGTAAGGATCAAATTACAAAAAAGTGGGTGGGACTTAAAATTTTGGGTGGGGCTTGGAAACGGTTGGGGGTGTGGCTTACTGAAGTGGGTACTAATTTACTAAATAAAAAAAGATGGCGCGTAACGGAAGAATGTGACGCGTAACGAAAAATTTTTTCCAACCCCGATAAAGAAGATTCACTTCAAAAAAATGTATTTTAAAATAAACTAATAAGAAAATAATACTTTAATGTCTTATCTATTTAATAAAAGTACTTTGAATGTAATCTGCACGAACTTTTGACTCAATTTAATTAAAATTACCATGACTCCACCAAAAACTTAAAAAAACTGGCAACCCTTTCCTTAAAAAATGTTTTCGCAATTCAATTTAACCAGTTTAGGCGGGTTAGTGCATGTATACACTTTCTTGGTCATAAAAGGTCGTATTTGCTTAATTTCACCCTTCTTCAGGTCCCTGGCGAGTTGGCGGGGGCTCCTTTTGATCTCTTCAAGTTGGAATGTGTGGTATTGCCAGGATAAATGCTTTTGTATGCCTGTTGTGACGACGACGTTGCATACGCCGCAGTGGTACGCTGAATTTTTCTGAAAATGATGTTTTGTTGTGAATAAATACACCCAACAGTCACGTACATAGTCCTGACTCCACGCTGAGTCTTGTGTCGTGGGTATCAGAAACTACGAGAGACTCTTCGGTCTCTCAAACACTTTTTTTATAACGAAGTTTTGTTTTAAATAGGCTAAACTTCTTGCTTCGTGAACTATTTTAGCATAATGATAAAACGCAAAAAAAGAATAGCTGACATACATAACCAAATAAAAAAATAAGGACTTTTCTAAGAGGGCTCACCAAAACATAAAAATGATGGTTACAATAAATTGATTGTCTTAGCTAATCATTTTACTTGGAATTATCGTGTGTATCAGAAACTTTTCTGTTTCACAAATACCCAAAACCCATACAGAAGCTTGCGGGCCACAGAAACATTTGACTAGAAGGGGGATCGAACCCGCAGCATCTCGTTTCACAACCTGCGTCTCATCAGCCTCGGAAGCTGTCAAATAATGACCTACAAGTCAAAATAAATTTACAAATAAATTAATAGATTACTCACCCATCTAATCAAATTCAATTTATAATGGTACATAAATTTGCAGCTCTTCAAATTATCGTCGTGTTTGGCACTCGCAACATGATGTTTCAAATCCTGGCACATAACTTGCTCCCAACATACAAAACAGGACCTATTCCCATCCCCAGAAGGTACTAGACTGTTATAAGCACTAAAAGATATCTTGAACATTATGTCTCTAAGTTTCAGATATATGTATTCCTCCAAATCGTACGGTTCATTTAAATCTAAAGTGATTTCATTTATGTCTGAAGTGGATTCATTTATTGACGATCCGTCATCGAAGGTGTAGTCTTCTGTGTCAAGTACAGTAGTTTCGAGTTCCTTAGGTGTTATAGGTTCATTAAGATCTGTAGATGGTTCATTTACTTTTAACTTTTCTTCGATAGCGGGTGTTTTATGAGACTTTTTGTTTTTTGTATTTTCCTGCGTTTTTGGAGTATCTTCTAAATCTGTAGGAGACTTATTTACACCTTTTTTACTTTCAACAGATTTATTTTTAAGACTATCTTTGGATACTTCCTTGTGTTTCTTATCTTCTTGCCAGGATATTTTTTTCTTTTCTATTTTTACATCTAAACTTGGAGGAATGTTAGCCGCTTTGTTGTCTATTTTCTTTTGATCTGAATTTGAAGGAGCTATAGAATCATCTGATGTAGGTGTCTTAACATCATTCTCAAAAGTCAGTTTCCTTTTATCTAAATTAAGTTTTTTAATCACGCCGTTATGTTCATATTTAGTAGATGTATCTCTATTTATTGTTTTTTCACTTGCGTCCCAAAATGCCCTGTCTTCCAACGATTTGTTTTCTGTAATAATTTCTTCTTGAGTCTCCGCCCATATAGCTTTGATAAAAGCGGTTGGGTCGTAATCCAGGGTAAGTTTATTTGCGTCAAAATTTGATTTTCCTATTAAACCGTTTTCTGATTTAACAGATATCGTTTTTAAAGGATCATTCCCATAGTCCAAAGGATCCGATTTAGGTATATTTGCAACAATACCATTATTAGGGGTTATAGTAGATGACTCATCCTTTTCACAATGTTCTCTACTTCTGTCACTTTTGAATTCTTTGGTGAAATTCGCAATGCTGAACTTTTCGTTGAAATTCCAAGGGCTTTTGTTTTCTAGACTAAAATCTTTTATTCCAGAGCTTTCAGTTTTAGTCGGTTCGTTAGCAAATGTTTTATGTGACGTAATTCTGTCTTCCCAATCGGGATCATTTAGGGCTATCGTATCTTTAACAATTGGTATTATGTTATCATTTAGCAGCGCAAGAATATCAGCTTTAATCCTAGATGCGACATCACTGGAAACAGCGTTTGTCTCATTAATTTCATTTAAATCCGGCGTTTTATATACTATATCCTGTTTAGGTGGTTCATTTATAGATGCATTTACAGCGTCTTCTTTAGCTATCTTTTTACCTTCTATAACTTTACTTTCGTCCGATTTATTTACATTTACCTTAGTTTCTTTCTCAGTCTTACTATCACTTGGTTCCTTACTAAGCTCGTCAATTTCAAATTTCTTTATCGTTTCTTTTATTTTGGCTATCGTCTCTTCATCCACGAGTTGACTGGGGTCTGTTTTCACGTCACTAATTTGAGCCGCTTTTTCTTTTACCTTAGCTATTTCCTTTATAACATTAGAGTCTATTTTCTTCTCATGTAACTTAACTTCTTCTTCTGGCGTCTCCGTTTCCGTTTTGTAAGACCCGCCCATAGTGAAAACCATCGCGTGGACGTTAGTTCCGGGACTTTCAGCTTTTTTTTTCGGTTTCGTTCCATCTTCTGTACTATCCGGGGTTTTCGAAGGCGCTGGCTGTTGCTGTCCCATAACAGTTTGTACTGGAGGAGTTTGCACCGGGACCATAAGGGGAGGAGCCGGACAGCGTGGGAAAACATACGGCCAGACAGGATAGGAGACTGGCGGCGCGAACTGTGCCACTGGCATTATCGGATTTGGCATTGGCATGCCACATTGAGGTAACGGCGGCCACCATCCGAACATTGGGTTGGGCATCGGTCCAGGCATGCTAGTTGGCACTGATATATTACCCCCTGGCATGGAGCCAACCATAGGTGCTGGTATGTTTGGCCCAGGCATAGATGTGGCCGGAGTGGGAGGTCTAAATGGACTTGGACTTGCACTCGATGCCTGCGTGCCAGGCTTGTCGCCGGCAGAAGCTTTAGTAAATAGCGTAGTATGTGGCGGGTTCATTATGTGGTTGAATATATTGTCGTGATTCATGAAGACATTGCAAATGGCACAGTGAAGACGGTCCTTTATCTGAAAAGAAATAAAAAATAATAAAACAGTTAGAAATTTTAGTTCTTTGTATTATTAATCCGAGAGGGAGTTTGTTGTTTTATTGTTACATTTTTACACCTACCCTACTTGATCAAATTTTACTAACACGCTGTTAGAAGTATATAAAAGGACATAGAAATTCACGAAAAATTACCAATTCATATATATTTTACATAAATATCTTCTGTCGATCTACAACCATTGATTGACAAAACATTAGATACTAAAAACTTACCTCTCGTATCAAGTTATTGTTGAAATTGCATATAAATGGGGTGCATCTTAAAATTTCCGTATGAACCGTGCCACATATATGATGCACCGGGTCATCTTTAGGCACCAAAGCATCACAGAGTCCACACACAAGATTATCAGCGTGTAGAAACACCGTATTATAAGATAGCAAATTGATCCTTAACTCCATATCGAAAGGGCATATTTTTATATCACTAGCAAACACGTTTGATTTCCTAAAATAGCTGAATTTTGCTGGTTCTGTTGCGACTTTGACCACTTCTGGGCTTTCTGATTCTCTCGTAGATTTCCCATCGCTGGTTTTACTGGATGGACTGTCTGTAGCCCTTTCGGGATCTGATGTATTTACTTTGACAGAATTTCCTTTGACAGAAGCTTCTTTATCAAGTGCTTTGGCTTTGACAGTGGCACTAGGTTTGACAGCGCCAGGATAATCATTAGATTGAATTATTTCTTTACCCTTAATCGCTTCGAGTAATGATTTAGCTACAGCATTATCCCGAATGCCAGTGTTTTCACTAATTTTGGCAGCATTGCCGCTTGCTTTCGTAGCATTATCGCTAACATTCACAGTGAAGTTTGTGGGAGTTTGTCTTGCTGAATTGTTTTCGCTTCTAATATTTTCCTCTATATTACTTATATTGTTTTTCTTCGCTTGCGGATGGTACATAGCTATATGTCGAGCCATGTCAGGAGAAAATTCTAGGTTGTTGCAATGTCCACAATGGTAAAACTTATCGTCCACCTGAAAGCAAAAGAAAATATAATACTAAAAATACAAAATTTTGAAAAATCTGTTAATGATAACTGCATTTATCCTGCAACAAAATATGAACTGGAACAGACATCGCGAATATAATCTGTGTGCCTATTAGGCCAGGTAACCGTGGAGCGAAAGGCAAGATAGTAAATTGTGTAGGAGTGACAGAGATAATAGTAGCAGTACAGTAGTGGTTTGTTTTTTATTCGCGGTGTCAGCTCTAGTATTCCAATGGACTAGCACCACACGATATTGAAAATAGTACGTTCTGGAATGCATTTAACACCTCGAATTTGGACGACGTTAAAATAGAAAATGACACGCGTAACAATACCTGTGCAAGTCTGAGTTTGCACCAGTATACTGGAACGCGTGTGGGGAAATAACTGTGCAAACTACATTCCATTTTTTATTCGAGACTGGTGCAACACGCTTTGCGCAAACGCAATTAAAAGGTGTCAATAACGAGGGCGACTAAATGAAACACCGTTTAAGTAAACCAAGCTTTGGACACTATTTTGATTCATGCAACACCACGACGGAGTATTTGTGATATAGAGGGGGCGCTGGTACTTCAAAAACGTAGATATAATTGGTAGTGCCAGACTACCTTTTTCTGCTCTTTTTTTTGTTTTACTTTTATTTTTTTTTCTTCTTTATCTTTTTCTAGCTGACATTTGACAGGTTGTCCAACATCCAGTCTAGGCTCTTTATTATAGTTTATCAATCTAGAAATATCATTTGCGAGTGCTGATTTGTACGGGTAAAATTGAAGACATATTCGAACTTCTATTTCTAATAGTATTTTTTATTACCACGAATGGCGAGCATGCCATTCGCCTGATGGTAAGCGATACGACCGCTCATGAACAACATGAATTATTAGACAACCCTGGCATTCCACTGCGCTGGGAATCCTGAGAGTGAGATGTTTAGTCTAATTATGTCTGGTAGTTACTCTGGCTACAATGTCCTTCAAACCGGAACACAACAGTGCATTTACACTGATGTGAAGAAATAGACATTGCGATGGTACCTTCCCAGGCCTCTCACATATGAGACCTCCCACCAGTAGCTTCTTCAATTTCAAATAATAACACACTCAACCGTAAACCATAATCTTAAATCACTAAGTCTTGTGCCGAGTATCAGAAAATATACTCTGTCACCCAGACCCGAAATGAACTTGTAGATTTTCTTCTTCTTCTGCTTTGGCGTCATCCCGGCTGGTGCCAGGGTCCGCCTTCTGGCTAAGTCTCCTCCAGTTCGCCCGGTCTTCGGCATCCTCAATAAGGCCATTGACTCTCAGATGTTCCTTGACGACATCAAGCCAGCTTCTAATACTTGTAGATCAAATTGTTAAAATATCTATATCGTTTTTCGTTTTATTTACTTTGTTCGTGTTTTCCCTGGGTTTTCTTTAGTTTCCATTAACCTCAGTCTTCAGTGCTTCTTGTAAAGCATTTCATTCTTTAGTTCTCTTTATACATAATTATTTTTCATTGGTTATTGGGGCTTTTGGTTGATAAGCTGGGGTAGATTTTAATTTCTTCTTCAGGCCGCGTTGGTTCCGGTGGTAACGTTAAATCGCTGCGCGTCGTTTAAGTCTCATGGTCCACTCAGTCTTAACGTAAATGTACTTCCTTTAATAACTTTTTTTCCTACCATTAAATAATTATAAACTTAATAAACAAGAAGACTACCGAAAAACAAATAAACATATAAATATATCATATTTAAAAAGCGATAAATTACATATGAAATAATTAATTGCCTACGTGACCAATAAACGAATTTCATTTCATTTTAAAAGAAAATATACAGAAAACATATTAAATCATATGTTACAAAATTATAAAAAATAAATATGACAGAAAAAACATATAAAGATTTTAATAGACTAATATTTGTCTAAAATTTTGTACGCAAAAATATGTATGGGATAATATTTATTGTTCTGTTTTTCATATTGCCTTGATAAGTGGAATGAAGTATATAAAACATACATACATAAACTCACGCGTTTATCCCAGAAGGGGTAGGCAGAGACGCCACCAGGGCACCTACATTTCGCCTTGTATGTTCCGTCCCACGATGTGATAGGGGGCGAGCCTATCGCCCTATTGGGCACAAATTTCTGACAGGCATAATGCATAGAAACACCCAATATCACTTTGCCCGACCCGGGATTCGATCCAGAGCCCTGTTTTGTAATCGTACCGTAGTACAACTACGCCATGGAGGCAGTCATAAATACATACATAACAAATAAAAAAAAAGAAACAAAAAAAATAAAGAACAAGTTGGCTATTTCTCGCGGACAAAAATAGGGTAAAAGACTATAATCGATGTTGTTTATTATTCAGCGTAACAACAAGAATACCATTAAAATAAAACATCAAAACAATATTAAAATAGCTTTTAAAATGAGGCAATTAGTATTTTAATAAGAGTGGGAGCGTAGTGCGGAAATCTTACAGTCTCTTTCACACGCGCACACTGTAATGCATATTAAGACTTGTGACGTCACTAGTTTTGTTTTGCATCCCTTTTCTTGTAATCCGACTAAGATTTAAAACGTTTCTAACTTGTTTAATTATGAATGGGTTTACAAAATGCCTTTGTTTGCTATATTTTGGATATGGATACATTTAGATTAATATAATAAATTATTGAGTGAAATACCCTATTATTCTGATCTGATTTTTTGTTCAAACACCAAACCCGAAACACAACACACATGGGATCACTATCAAAGATCCTTAACCGATATTTTTGGTCTTCGCTCTCCGGGCACCATTCTACAATCAGCATATTTTACGAATGCTCGAAGGATTAAATAAGGCAAAAATGATTTTTTTATCGCAATAAATGGCGAGACGAGCATTCCATTCGCCTGATGGTAAGCGATACGACCGCTCATGTGCAGTAGCAGAACCTAGCACCATGAATTACAAAGCAATGCTTGGCAATCCACTGCGCTCGCCATCCTGAGACATAAGATGTTAACTCATTATGTCCAGTAGTTACTCTGGCTACAATGTCCTTAAAACCGGAACACAACAGTGCAACACATGATTTCAAAATAAGGCAAGAATTATATAAATTTTCATAATTGTCACACCACCTATTTCTTCCGATATAAACTGATAAAATCCCGAAATAAACCAAACACAACCTAAATTAAAAAAAACACAAAGTCAATAAAAAAGAAAAAGAAAACAAAAAAAAAACATACCTTTCTTATAAAATAGTCTTCGAAAGCATCTACTATGTGGCATCGTTGGACATTCACAAAATGCGTCTCAGTATTACAATGGTCCACCCTGTCAACTACATCCGTTTTACATGCCATGCAATAATAGGCTCTATTCTTTATATTTATGATCATATTCCACGAATCAAATCGGACTTTTACAACCTTTTTGTCGTATTCTTTGAGCAGAAACTCTGGTGGCGCTACCACAATCTTTTTTGCCGCCGATGCGTACGACATTGCGCTTGTGGGTCCAATTTCCGTATTAACGGGTCCAATATCCGTATTAACGGGTCCAACTTCCGTATTAATGGGTCCAACTTCCGGCGTATTATTTGTTCCATCGGTAGACGCACTATTACTGTTTTCATTATCACTATTCGGGACATTTACAGTGATCACTTTCAATTTTTTGGCCCGTGCGATCTTTTTGATTCTTCCATTGCTTTTAATTGCTTTTTTATTATCTGCCGGTCCAGCCAGAGCAGGGCATTTATTTTGAAGCACAGTTCCATTATTACTTATAGGACCACTGCTAGGCTGCATATTACTAATCGTTCCATTATTGGATTGTCCAGGAATATTCAAACAAGGCCACATAATTTGATTAACAGGGCCATTATTACCAGGCGGAATATTGCTGGCCGTTTCATTATTTGGTTGTCCACGAATTAAAGAAGGCCACATGTTTTGATTTAAAGGATTATTATTACCAGCAGGTCCATTATTACTAACAGGGCCATTATTACCGAGCGGCATATTCTTATTTGTGGGTATATTATTAACGAAACCAGGAATGTTTGGCGCAGGCCACATAGGAACCGGTCCAGTAGTTAGTCCATAATTACCAATCGGTCCATTATGGACAGGCCTCGGAATGTTTATAGCAGGCCGCATATTCTGAGGGCCACACGCACGAAGCATCGCTCCGTAAAGAATCTCATAATTGGTTATGGTCTGTCTTATTTGGTTATTACCAGGAACATTATGATTATGGACCATTTGGTTATAATGATGTGGTCCATTATAGAACAGTGCGTTACCGTAGAACTGTTGGGGATTAATGAAATTGGGTCTAATGTTAAATGAATTATTGACAGGGTTTTGGTTATGGACCGGACCATTATTGACAGGGGGTGTAGGTGCAGTGGTAGGTGCAGTTTCATTATCGTTATCACTGACACGCAGTGCTGAGGCTTTATTAAGTGCGTGGTTGTAGTTTCGATTGTGGTTTGTCGTGTGAAGGTGTTTTTCTACTTCTAATACTACAATAACGTTGCAAATTCCGCAGTGATCATGGGTTTTGATCTGGAAAAAAGCATGATATTTTGCATTGAAATGGATTAAAATAAATACAAATAACTTCGCAAAAATATAAGCATAGAATTGTAAGCTTTGGTCATGGAAGAGCGAAATTTGGTAACACAAGCAATGGTTTTTTTGAACAGATATCAAGGATAGAGATAAGATATCAAACTTTGGAGTGTAAATTAAAGTTATTGCAATAAAAAAAAATATTATTAATATAACATTTCCTTACAGTGAGCTCAATTAAGATAAAAGACTTGTATCGTGTATCAGAAAGACTTTTCGGTCATAACACCACGAAATAATAGATCACACGAATATACAGGGTACATCCAGACTGCGATCGAAAACGAAGCCAGGCGACCCTTCGACTTTTGAATTCAATTTGAGCGAAGAAGACAAAACATTCGATGACTAAAATAGGTTTTTAATCTGTCTGAACAAGGCCGTCATATTTAATCAACGGAAACAAGCATAACTCAAAAGATAATTTAAAAATAGCAAATTATATAAAACAAATGAATTTAAAATAATCTAAATTGAATGAATGAATTCTGAACATTAGAAATACATACAGTGCATAGTCCCGACTCCATTTAAAAATGGAGTCTTGTGTCGTGTATCAGAAACTACGAGAGACTTAGCTCTCAAAACACATTCGATAAAAGGAGAATGCCCATTCATGGTACCGGTAACAAATATCGTTGGCCCCGATACCGATACTGCTTAAAATTTATTATAACATTTTTATGGTTTGTCCTTAAACGTTTTCCTGTTTTATCCCGGGCGACAGATTTTTATGAAATAAAGTAATTATCATCACATTTTACGATACATCAGCCATACAAATGGGGCTACCAGAGTGACTGGACTTTCATTTCTCCAAGAACTCCGGGCCTGGATCGCAGTTATGTTTATTTTTATTGAAAATATACATTTTTCTTTATACAAAAAAGTAGGTTTCATCGAGGGACAAAAATCTTCGCTCCGATACCAAGTTTCATAGTAAAATGGACATTCTCCGTTAGTTTTGTCTTAGTATAGAGATTGAAAACGCGGCATCTAACCAACTGCGCTACGTAGGCTGTCAAATTCAACATTTCTAACAGTATCAATTGTTGTTTACGTCACTAAGGAGGCTTTACATTTTGAGAACTATAAATCTATTAAAACATACTTCCACAACACTCCCAAAGATGGCAGCACATGTATAAAAGTTTCTCATACTTTATAACAGATGGCAGCACATGTATAAAAGTTTCTCACACTTCACAACAGATGGCAGCACATGTACAACTTACCTTTCTCACGACATTCAATTCGTACTCCGGTAGAGGTTTACATCTATTCAGCTTCTCTCGATGTTGTTCGCTGGTTATATGGCTTTCAATACCCTGCTGCGTCACTATGGTATCACAAACAGCGCATTGATAGTCCTCTTCTATCGGCACCACTGTGTTCCAACTGTGGTCGCCGATGAAAACGTCCGAATTTACCACCACACCGTTCGCTACTTTTGTTATTGTTAAATCCGATGATATGTCTGCAAAAAAATACATATTTATCTTCACGCATTTTTCCCAGGGTAGGCAGAGGTGCTACCTGGACACCCACGTTTGGCCTTGTATGTTTCATCCCGCGATGTGATAAGGAGCCAATCTATCGCCATATCGGGCACAAACTCCTGACTCCGGGATAATGAATAGATAAATCCAATATCACGTTGTCCGATCCGGGATTCGAACCCGATTCCTCAGCTTTGTTATCGTACCGTAGTACAAGAAGCCAACATAAGAATAATATATATATATCATACCAAAATAAGAATGAAAGTGTTAAATACGCAGAGTTGTCACTCATAGTTCGCCAAGCTTATCCTAAGCAAAGCAAGGTACGACAGTTTTAAAATTTAATATATAAAACGAGTATGTATGTTTGAATGGGCTAATCTCAGGAACTACTGGTTCGAATTAAAAAATATTTTAGTATTAAAAAGCTCATTTATCAACTAAGGCGATAAGGATAAAAAATATCCCGGGAAAATATGTATACCTTTATCACAGAAAACCTTTTTCAGGCGGGCAAAGCCGCAAGCAATGCTAGTATTAGAACTGGGAATCGAACGTGTGTCCTCAAGGTTCACAATCCATACATGGCGTCACTAATCCCACGAGACGAATATTTAAAAATAATTATATTATTTTTTCTAAGTTTGTAATGCTAAATATGTAATACACCAACAATCACATACATAGTAATGACCCCACACTAAGATCGAGTCTTGTGTCGTGGGTATCAGAAACTTCGAGAGACTTTTCGATCACACACACACCCAGACCCGAAACAAATATCTGTAGATCACACAAATATTTGTTTCGGTGCGGGGATCGAACCCGCGCCCTCTCGTTACACCGGCGGCGTCTAACCAACTGCGCCACGGAGGCTGTCATATTTTTCTATCTTTTCCAATATTTCCTTCCATGAAGGACCAATTATGAGAAAGTGAGCAATTGCATCATACCTTCGCAATGCTAAAACTACTTAAAACCATACCAGACTTATCTTATCTACCAACTGATACTAACAAAACAATTAAGGGCTTATTGATACAGTTTCAAAACCGATTTTTTATCGCATGTTTTTTCTTCACTCAAACTAAACGCAAAAGTCGTTCGAAAGGGTCAAATCATTCGCTAGATAAATACGTTTTAAAACTATATGAATAAGGCCGTTAAAATAATCTTTAGCATGGCACAAAGTTTAATAGTAAGAAAAATAAAGTTCTCACCAACAGATGTCGCTAGTCTCGCCCTGCGGTCGCTGTCAGTCAAATCTTCTTCTCTCACTTCAAAGTTTACAAGTTCATTGTCTATGCTTATATTAGAATACTCTTTGAATTCCGTCCCGTTTATTTTGTATATCTTATCAGGTGGTTTTAAGTGGAATGTAGGTTTAAGAAACGCTTTGTTCACGCAATAATCTTCCATTAAATATTTTACCCATTCCTCCTTTAAGAACTCATCCATTTTTCCTGAAAAGAGAAGTTACATTCGATAAATAATCCAATAGATTACATGGTCCTGACCTCACACTAAGATCGAGTCTTGTGTCGTGTATTAGAAACTACGAGAGACGTCGGCCTCACAAACACACAAACTCTGAAAAGACCAGACCGAAACAAATACCTGTGGATCACAGAAATATTTGTCTAAGTTCGTGGATCAAACCAATGACTTCTCGTTTCTCGACCAACCTCCACCAACTGCACCATCGGAGGCTGTCATCTATATATTATCATTTCCATAATGTTCATGAGCGGTCGTATCGCTTACGAGACGGCCTGCCATTCGCCTGATGGTAAGCTATACGACCGCTCATGGACAGTAGAAAACCAAACATCATGAATCACGAAGTAGTGCTTAGCATTCCACTGCGCTCGCCATTCTGAGACATGAGATGTTAGTCTCATTATATCCAGTAGTTACTCTGGCTACAATGTCCTTCAAACCGGAACACAACAGAGCATTTACACTGCTGTTTGTTGGTGAAATAGACATTGCGGTGGTACCCACCCAGGCGGCCTCTCACATATGAGAGACCTACCATCAGTATCGCAAACATTTGTCTCGGTGCGAGGTATGCAGCGTCCTCTCATTTCACAGCCAGCGCTCACTGTGGCTTCTGAATCAATTATGTACTGATAATTTAATAAAATTATAAATATTTCTGCCTCGACGTAGTTGTACTACGGTACAACTACAAAGCTGAAGTCTCGGGTTCGAGTCCCGGGTTGGGCAAAGTGATATTGGATTTTTCTATTCATTATCCATTCAGGAATTTGTGCCCGATATGGCGATAGGCTCGCTCCCTATGGTCATGGGACGGAACATACAAGGCGAAATGTGGGTGTCCCGGTGGCGCCTCTGCCTACCCCTTCTGGGATAAAGGCGTGTGTTTATGTATGTATAAATATTATAAAGCACATTTACGCCGCACATAATATAAGTACCATTAATAGGCAAAAACACTGACTAATACATTCCTGACTCATCATTGCCAAGGACATGTTGATAAGGATAGATATACAAGAATTAATTTATAGGCATTGTTTAAAAACAATTAACGTGGCTTGTGGCCTGTTGGTAACGGACCAGACGCGTCTGCCAACATGTTCAGGGTGGTCGCGGGTTCAAATCCCAGGGCACACCTCTGACTTTTCGGAGTTATGTGTGTATTGATAGTCAATCACCACGCACTTTAACGGTGAAGGAAAACATCGTGAGGAAACCTGCATACCGTAGCGATTTTAAAAGAATTTCTACGGTATGTAAGTCCGCCAACCCGCACAAGGCCAGCGTGGTGGACTATATGGTCTAACCCACATACAAACATAAAAAAAATAACAAATGTAACAGCCCATATACGTCCCACTGCTGGGCAGGAGACTCCTCTACAATCATGAGTCCGGTTGGAGGGGTTAGGCCATATACTTTACTACGCTGGCCTAGTGTGGATAGGCAGACTTTACAATAGAAATTCATAATAAATAAAAAATAAAAATAAAATAAAATACACCCAGTAGCCACATACCTACTCCTGACCCTACACTTAAGATCGAAACAAATACCTGTGGATTACAAAAAATATTATTTGTGGAAATCCAAATTTGTTTTGGTGCGGGCATCGAATCCGCGGTCTCTCGTTTCACAGGCGGCGTCTAACCCACTGCGCCACGACAGCTGTCATACAAATTGCTATCGTTTCCTCACAATGTTTTCCTTCACCTTTAAAGTGTGTGGAGATTGTTTATCAATACTCATATACACACGCATGTGATTATGGCGGTACAACCGGAAACTATTTTTTTCTCTTATGTAAAATCTATATAACGCCTCTATTATTACTACTGTTACAAGCTTTGTAATATTATACAAGCATCTAATAAATAATTCAAAATGAAATCTCTAGATACCCATATGGAATCAAATTGATTAAAACTAGTTTAACGAAAATATAACATTTGACGTCCGCAATGGTATGTCTCTCATAGTTGAGAAGATGCGTGGTTAGGTACCACTGCAATGTCTATTTCTCCCGCCAAACAGCAGTGTAAATGCACTGTTGTGTTCCGGTTTGAAGGACATTGTAGCCAGAGTATCTACTGGGCATAATAAGATTAACCATCTTATGTCTCAGGATGGTGAGCTCAGTTGAATGCCAAAAATTGCTTTGAAATGAAATGAAAATATTTTATTGAACCCATGAAATTATTATACATTATTAAGATTCATTCACTACCACCCGGTTCGGAAAGCGGTTTTCACTAGAGAAGAACGGGCAAGAAACTCTAGCATTGCTCTTTTCAAAACAAGTTTTCAATACAGTAATTATACAGAGGTTGCAGCGCAGTTAAATTCAGAGCAATTCATCGTTTGTAATTCAAGGTGTTGTTTGTTTTGTTACTCAGATGTATCGCATATAATCAGGCGAATGGCATGCTAGTCTCTTAAGTCAGTGAATTAAAAAAAAACAGCTGTGTAAGGAGAGGCTGCTGTTATGAGATATTTATTAAATATTATGCTAAATATCTGCCTCGGTGGCGTAGTTGTATTACGGTACGGTAACAAAGCTGAGGTCTCGGGTTCGAGTCCCGGGTCGGGCAAAGTGATATTGGGTTTTTCTATTCATTATCAGCCCGGAGTCAGGAATTTGTGCCCGATATGGCGATAGGCTCGCCCCCTATCACATCGTGGGACGGAACATACAAGGCGAAATGTGGGTGTCCTTGTGGCGCCTCTGCCTACCCCTTCGGGGATAAAGGCGTGAGTTTATGTATGTATGTATGCTAAATATTTCATTTTGGTTAAGGTGTTGTAAGATTGAATAGTCTATGTGACTGTTGGATGTAATTATTTGAAAAGTCACTGAATTGTGAATGCCATAGTTCTCTGAACATATACAGGAAAAACATATCAAATAATTTATTTGAATTATTGATATATAGACAGCATAACTAATAAGATAGTATTATATGTTTAAGTTTTGGGACACATTGTTCATATTAAATGTATATTGTTAACAATTCATAATTTATAATTATTAAGACACATACAGTCCTGTATGTGTCTAAATATTAATTAATGTCATACTATATAATGGGTGTGTTTAAGTAAACCTTAATAATATTAAAACCTGTTTGCATAGAACCTCAATATTAAAATCTTAATGTCAAAACTCCCGCCATGCAGACACTTTGCACTCAAGAGGAAATATAAAAAACACTCAATGTTTTTGTATTTGGAATTAATAATATGAATATAACAAATATAATTATTTCAAGACATACCGGTGTTTGATTCCTGATTTCTAACAACATATACTAATAAGCATACACACATTTAAAATCAATTGGTTTTTATACTCAATTTGATTGATATTGCAATCTACACAGTATAATATTTTTTTTTTTTCTAGTGAAAAATAATTAACCCAATATCTATTTACCTCTTCTTGTAAAACTCAAATTTAAACTATTAGAATATGTTAAGAAACTAAACACTCCCAAGAAGGTAAAACTAATTTAATCATATCAAAAAAAGAAAAAATAATTAGGTAGTTAAAATTTCACAATAGCAATTTTTTAATCAATTAAAAAACATAAACAAGTCATAGAATAGATTCTGCCTTATTTTTTTATAAATTGATTGTCCTGTAAGATTCCAATTAGAATCTTTGTAATATCAAGATTTCAAACAATATACAGCAAAAGAATTAAATAGCCAATATTGTTATTATTTCTTCAGGTGAGATGAAATAACTAACCATATGGGGTAAAATATCTGGTAATTTATATACTCCATACTGAATTTATACCCCTTCATTAAATCTATGTAGATTTTTTTCTTCTAAAAGGAAACAATATGTTTCTTTTTTTTTAATATCAATTTTTTTAAATCGTTTTTATGCACATGTTTGATGATTCAGCCACAATATTTTTTAATAATAATTTATTTTCGCGGCAAAATAATATATCAATATTAAACAATTAGATAATTACAATTACAATAAGTAATAAATGTAACTTATATGTAATTTACTTAGTAATTTATCCAAACGCACTACATACCTGAATGCCTTAATATTTTGAAAATAAAAACTTATTGCTCTTTTTACATTCCTGAAATGGAGGACAAATCAATCGATTTATGCAGCTAGAGCAACCATAAAAGCATGAATCATTAATTGAACGTGATTTTAAATAATTAGATATATAAATGATATAACGATAAAAATACAATTTTTACCTCAAATTGATTATATGCCGAAATATTTTTATTTCGAAAAAAAAAAAACAGAAAACTGCATCGCGGATGATCGTTCGCAGTTCGCACTATGCCGATTGCCGGGAGACATTAAAACGCACAATATTGTCCGTAAGAATTATTTTTTATGAAGATAAGCAACGCTTTTACATACCTTGTATAGAACTTCGATTTGGATACAACCATACACATTAGAAATATAAAACCGTTTTTGTCCGCGAAACAATAAACAATACTGATTTGTTTTACATTATAAACAATGACAGCTCCAAATAATAAAACCTTTCCACAATGACAGTTTTAATCGATACAAAATTATATATCGATTGTTATGTACAATCGAATGTACACGTATTAAACCGATGATCAATTATTAAAATGTAATACTTATTGAAATTGTTTCATACGTGTTACCCTGCTAATCAATAGGCATGATGACTGATTTTGAGAAACTACTTCAGAATGTTCGTATACATTAAATTAGCTTAAAATATATTTTATTTCTGAAAAAAAGTTAGGTTTTGCAGGAAAAAAATACGTTTTAAATAAAATAATTTATACTCTGTTCCAAAACGCTAGATTAGTAATGGCGTCCGCGTGTGACGTCATTCTTTCGTAAACATTTGACAGTTCTATGTTTACATGTTTGTTGTGATAAATTAATTTCATCAATTTCTTTAATAATGATGAATCCTAATGTGTATCGATGGTGTGCAGTTCCACAATGTAAAAATACATCGATAAAAACTCCGAATAAGTTATTTATTAACGTTTCAACGAACAAAAATGTTATAAATATGTGGCTAAAAATGGAAAGGCGAGACAAAGCATCTGTATATTCAAACTCAGTAATATATTTCTGTGAAGACCATTTTGATGTAAGTATTTACAACGTTTATAATGTTTCACGCGCCCAGAAAACTTGTAATCAGAACTAATACCTACATAATATACTGCTAATAACACAATCGATCAATTATGAAGGTAGATTTCATTCATTTACTTTAGGTATTATACCATTAGCTGTGTATATAAGTACTTGAAAACATATTTTGGTTCTAGTTACCAAATGATATGGAAAATTACATGGAATATCATTTATTGGGCTCAGTTTCGAAAGTACGCATGAAGTCAGGATGTGTGCCCACAAGATTTGAATGCCAACCAGATAGAAGAAAACGAGCTTTTAGCACAACAGAACGGCAGTTTGTTCACAAAAAACAAAGAAAATTAATAATAGAAGAAATTGAAAATAGTGTAGAAATGGAAAATAAACCTACAACATCTTTAGAAACTGTTAAAAGTTCAGGTACCCAACCATATCTTTTTGAAGTGAAACTTCTTTATCGGGGTTGGAAAAAATTTTGCGTTACGCGCCATCTTTATTTCTACGTCACATTTTTGCGTTACGCGCCATCTTTATTTATTTAGTAAATTAGTAATACTTAGTAGTAATCCTGTGTATTGTAACTGTATTTAGTACGAATCCCACACTAGTGTATCATCCCACATTTGGACATAATACAGTGTATACCATTAGAACACATTCTGTACCCACTTCAGTAAGCCACACCCCCAACCGTTTCCAAGCCCCACCCAAAATTTTAAGCCCCACCCACTTTTTTGTAATTTGATCCTTACCCCCCCTCTGGCCTTCCCCTACCCTAAATCCAAAACAGTGCCCAATAGCCTCCCCACGAAACCTCCCCCCCCCGCTTACCCCCACCCTAAAAATTTTACCTCACCCCCCCTACTCATATCTCCGGCATTATCCATCGTAGACCCACCGACCTTGGGTTCATTGGAACCGGCTCGGTGAGGGCTACAATCCTGCCCCAACAGAATTCCCGAATACCCCCTCACAACTTTCCCCACTCAAAAATATTTTAAGGTGCCCAATAGCCTCCCCACGAAACCTAACCCCCCCCCCCGCCCCTACCCCCACCTAAAATGTTTACCTCACCCCCCCTATTCCTATCTCCGCCAATATCCATCGTAGACCCATCGACCCTGGGTTCATTAGAACCGGCTCGGTGAGGCCTACAATCCTGCCCCAACAGAATTCCCGAATTCCCCCTCCACAACTTTCCCCACCCAAAAATATTTTAAGGTGCCCAATAGCCCCCCCACGAAACCTAACCCCCCCCCCCCCGCCCCTGCCCCCACCTAAAATTTTTACTTCACCCCCCCTAAACCTATCTCGGCCAATAAAGGTCGTGGACCCACCGAGCTTGGTATCCTCGGAACCGTCTCGGTGAGGGCTACAAATTGGCCCCGATAGAAATCCCAAATTCCCTCAAAAATTTCCCCCCTCCTAAACTTAAACTTTATTTAATTTAGCTTTATTTTACCAATTCTGTAAATTTGTAAATAGTAGATCATTTTTTTTACATTAATTATATGTCTTCAAGTCTATTTAATTCAGTTACTCCTATTATACATTACATTTTTAATTTTGTATTGGTACTTAAAGAGGCTACACTTCAACTTAGCTTAGTAAGGGGCTCTTGTTCAAAAGGCATGTAATTGTGTTTTTAATAAACATCATATTACTTTATTTGTTACATTGTAAATATAGTTTGTGTTCTTAGCTAAAATTCTAAGAATATAATTTTTATTTGTGTTTGAAAACAATCTTTGTAGTATTTAATTTATTGTTTTAAGATCTGCTATAACAATTTGTGCAAGCATAAAACATAACAATGTGTTCTTGTTAATATATATATTTTTTTATATTTTCAGTTATCCACACAACCAAAGAGCAAGAACAAGGTTCTACCACCTGCCCAAAATTCATTGATAAAGCGGTACAGGCACAAATATTTCCAAAATTTAGAAGTAAAGCAGTCCAGACTAAAATAATAACAATGCATCAATTAACATCACCTATAAAACCTGATCGCTGCTCAATTTCTACTTCTCCATTTAAAATTGAAAGTGATGGTACTACTAAATCAACAACATTAAGCCTATTGAAAACTTCAAAGAGAATATTTACCGTAGAAGATCAATCTGACAGCGATATTTCATATACACCATCTTTAATTCATAAAGATTCATCACTATCAATACAATCTCTTCAGGCAAAATCAACTTCCGACTGCAGTGAATTAATTGAGGAGGCAAAGAAAGAAGAGGCATCAAACATTCTAAAATACACCTTACATAAAATAATGAGAAATACACGTTCCTACATAGGTCTTCCTAAAAACTGTAGTTTTTTATTAAATATAATTGAAGAAGAGACAAATATACCTTTTAACCATATTTTGCTTTGCTTAGAAAAAATTAAATTAAACATTCCTTTTAGACAGCTTGGTGATGATTTTTCTATAAACACTACTTATGCAAGCAAAATTTTTTTCAAAAATGTATCAGTGATAGCCAGTGTATTGCGACCATTTATTGTCACATTAGATAATGATTTAACAAAACGTAATTTGCCTATAGCTTTTAGGCACAAATTTCATAATACAAGCTGCATAATAGACTGTCTTGAAATAGAAATACAAAAACCTACAAAAAGTGTCCATCAAGCTGTTACATGGTCCGAATATAAAAAAACCAATACTATCAAATATTTAGTGTCCTGTACACCAAATGGTTTGGTGAATTATGTTTCACCAGGATTTGGAGGAAGAATAAGTGATACATGCTTGGTTGAGTCGTGTGATTTTATCAAGTGTTTACAGCCTGGTATGTGTGTGATGGCAGACCGAGGCTTTAAACATATTGAACAATATTTACGCATGGAAGGTGTAAAACTTGTAAGACCTCCAAGTGTTGTCACTGGAGTCAAATTGTCAAAGACTGAAGTGAAAGAAACCAAACAGATTGCTAGTTTACGGATACACGTAGAGCGCCTAATTAGACGTTTAAGGGAGTTTAATATGTTAAAACCTCATTCAGGCCTAAACACAAATTTTGTTAAAATACTAGATGAAGTTATTGTGATTGCTTGTGCACTTATAAATCTGCAAAACTCTCTTATCAAATAAAACAAATGAATTTCAATTTTTGCATTTTATTTTCGTCTTTTATTTTGTGGTTTGGTACAACACAGGATAAACTTTTTCTTCCCACTGGATTTTTAAAATTTCGATGAAATCTGACATAAATGTGTGATCGTATGTCACAAATATTATTTCAATTTTTTTATTATTACTATAATTGGGATCTGCTACGCAAAAGTATCCCTTCTGTAGCCCTGCCAAATACATCTGCATCTGCATTTGTGCATAAAATTTGTTTTTGGGTTTTCCGTCTTTTACATAGACTTCAAATGTTTTTATACTGGTGGGACACTTAATTTCTATGATGCTGTCCTCACAGATCCCATCTGGTGACCCTGCTAGCATTGGGTACTCATTGGATATGAACAGCCCACACTTCTTAATTTTCTTCCCAAACGTTTTGCTAATGGTTTTCCTCACGTCATTTTCTAGAAGTCTACCTCGTTTCATAGCAGGTGTATCTGGGATATTACCTCCCATTATCGAAGACATAAGACTTCCATCGTGTTTTTGGCATCTGCTAAATTCATAGGCACGTGATGCCGTGATTCTCCCATAGCGCAATTCAAACCAAAGGCTGTTTTGGTGTTGATCTCGTGTTGCTAGCTCTACATCAGCAGTAATTTTGCTAGACAGCTTTATTTTTGCTAAAAAATCCTTGCAGCATTTTTCTTTGTACTTAAGAATGAGTTGGTGCATTGACACACTTTCAACATCCATGCAAATATGGGCATGTTGATATTTTAGTAATTCACAGTCCTCTATTTTTCTTTTTCTCCCCCTGTCCAAAAACTTCTCCAAAGCACCTTCCTTCGACGGTAAGCTGAGTGAACCATTTGATATATCCTTTGTCGTCATAAATTTGAGGCTTGTTCCAACTTTGGAGAGTTTGGATTTCTTCCAGTAACAAGCTACATACGTACAGGATGGTTCTTCACTCCTGCGGTGAATCCACATGAGGAATGCTACTGAGTGCTTGCAGCCTCCTTTAGAAGCGACGCAATCGTGGCATTGTACGGATTCAACAGCTTCTGCTTCTTCGTCCACTACTACTGAAACAGCATACAGCCTTCCATGTATCTTGTGTTCTGGACAAATTTTACCTTTCACTATGCATTTTTCTCCGTCACGCTTAAGCTGTACGTAGCTCACAGCGTCATCGCCATATGATGGTCGTGAAGATCTAAAAAGAAAAACAAAAATAGTTAGTACATATTAATTATTAGGTTATACCGTTACGTTATTTCTTCATGTGGTTAGGTTATAAATAAAAAATATAAAATACGATTTTATACTGTTTACTATTGATATATATAGGCAATACTTACTTTGCAGTTTTAACATGTCGAAATTCAGCAGAGCAAAAATCATTGTTTATTGCAAAAAACTTTCCCAACATCATCATGTCTATTCTTGGCAAATTTGAGCTATTTGCCTTTATGAATCCTGGTTCCATGGTAATATTACTATTTCGTACTTTTGGTAGCACAAAATTGTTTGTGTTAAAACGAATTAATAGTTAAAACTGAGTTCGAAAGTTTCGTAAACTAAGGGAAGCGGTCAGCGGAGTGTCAACTGTCAACCAAAGTAATTGTTTACGAAAGTGCAACGTCACTCGCTTCCTATTGGCGTTTCATCTAATATGGCGGATTCTTAGGTTTTCTACTTTTATTTTTACTAAAATATATTTAATCGCTATTATAATCTTCAGCAAACTTATATTCTTAGGCTCCCTATAATACATATTAATATTGTAAATCATCATTTCATTAATCCTTTATAACAGTCATCATCCCTATTCCCACATGAAAATTGTTTCAACTCAGTATATGGGTCGAATTTAGTTTAAACTTGGTTCGAAACTTACCTTTTAGATGTAAAGTTCAATATCTTTGCTACAAATATTATCAAGAAATCGGATTGATTTATATTACATTAATTATTTTTGGTAATCGATAAATAAAATCGATACTTTTACTACCGATTACGAACTCACTATACGATGATTTTTCCAGGTAATACCAGTGTATAGACAATAAATTCTACAACAATGTGATAAAACCGGTTGTTCTAAACTTTATTGTTAGTATATACCCTTTAAATAAATAATAAAATTTTAAGAATACGAAAAGTAAATATTCTGTATCGAATTAAAACCAACGAGTTATTATTCAAGCCATACCAATGTGGGATGAAATATTGAGGTCCCCTTCAGTATTCATTTATCCCCAAAAGTACCTACATGGCACCTAATCTTAATAATAGCAAATAGCTTTGTGCAATTGGATGTAGTTTATAAATAAAATATCTTAAAAATGAATAAAACAAGTTCAAATCACACCTTTTTTGCCTGTTATTAAGGCAAATAATAGAAGCATAATTTATAATGAAATAAAAATCAAATATTTGAAACTAGGTTAAAGTTACCCCACTTGACTGTACGTAAGCCTCACGTTCGTTGTTCCTTTGACATTGCAAAAAAGGGTTCCCACGAGTAGCCAATCGACGTTGGCCACGTTGGCTTTCTACGGCACACAGACAAATCGGAATAAGTGTGCTTTCAGTATTTAATGAATTTACATACATACACAAACTCACGCCTTTTCCCAGAAGGTGTAGGCAGAGGTGCTACCAGGACACCTACATTTCGCCTAGTATGTTCCGTCCCAGCATGTGGCACGAATTCCTGACTCCGGGCTGATAATAGAAAAATCCAACATCACTGTACCGGACCCGGGAGTCGAACCCGAGACCTCAGTGATGTAATCGTACCGTATTACACTGCACCACCAGGGCACTTCACATATCTTATATCTACCAAAGATATTTTTTAAGATCCTTATGGTGTGCAGGATTCCTCAAACTGTTTTCCTTCGCCGTTAAAGTGCGTGGTGATTGATTATCAAACACACTACGAATAGAAACATGTGTGCCCTGGGATTTGAACCCGCGACAACCGAGTCGGCAGCCGCGTTCGGTTCATTACCAACAAGCCACCACACATTGTTATTAGTAGCTTTTTGTAATCAAGCAATTACATGTAATTGCCAATAAAATGCCCCATTTGATAAACCAATCAGTATTTCTTAGTTAAAATCGATGAAAATATTCATTTACTGAAGTTAAGATGAAATCAACCTTGTATTGGCTTCTTCAATTAACTTTTGTTTTAAGTAAGTACATATTTTTTTCGTTGCTCCATTAAAATGTTTTCGTAAGTTCTGGGTGTAATGGCCCTCAGGTTGACATACTGTCCTCTCTCATTGCATTTGGGGGGTAGCATACTTCTAGGAAGGGTTTCTCAGGCTAAGAATGAAACTCCGTCTCGTTCAAAAACAAATGTATTCTCCGATTGTTTTACATCAATTTTCCTACATTACACGAGCCCACATTAAGATCAATTAAGTCTTGTGTCGTGGGTATCAGAAACTACGAGAGACTTTTCGGTCTCACAAACACCTAGGCCTTTGTCTGTCTCGGTATAGACGGTACTCAGACCAACCACCACAAGACATCAAAAACGACTGATCTACATTTAAAAATTCCTCGTTCTATTTTCCACAATTTAAATCTATTTCTTTTTAAAACACGTCTCTTCAATTGTTAAAAAGAGTATAACATTATTAGTACAAAAATATAGTAATTTTATGAATTCAATGTTCTGTACTAAAATGCAACCTTACAATATTTAATATAAATTAACGAAATCATTACATGGGTATCGTAAAAGTGAATTAAGAAAGGCATGAATGACTCTGCCGTGTAGACTCGCGTCTTCGTATTTCTTGTACCCGAGCGCTAAAAGAAAAGTTTTCAATTTAATTAAATTGCTGGTGTAATATCGTTAGGATGCTGACTACAGAAGGCGTTAATGGAGTCACTTGTTTTCTAAGACCCAGGATATGTCCTAGTTTAGGAACCAGCGCTCTCTAAAAATGTATGATGGAATTATAATAAATGGATATATAATTATTATACAGGGTATATCAAGACTGCGACCGAAAACGAAGCCAGGTGGTAGTATTAGTGACTTCAGACACAAAGCAAACAAAAATTTCGAAAAAAATATCGTCATAACTTTTTTGGAAAATTTTACTTGTCGGATTTGGTAATAAATGGCATAGTTTTTGTAAAATAAAGACACCCCCACCCAACAGTCACATACATAGTCCTGACCCCACACTAAGATCGAGTCTTGTGTCGTGGATATCAGAAGCTACGAGAGACTTTTCGGTCTCACAAACACCCAGACCCGAAACAAATACATGTGGATCACACAAATATTTGTTTCGGTGCGGGAATCGAACCCGCGGCCTCTCGTTTCAAAATAATGATGTACACCTTTTTATTTTTAAAGACAATGGTGTGTAAGTGGTATGTAATTACTTTTTTCGCAAAATCCATTATTGGTATTCACCACCCAAAAACGATGATTTTTTAAAAATTGCTAAAAAAATCTGTCACTGCTTACGAAATTTTTAATTGCGTTGTGTCTGTTGCTACTAAAACTACCACCTGACTTCGTTTTCGGTCGCAGTCTTGATATACCCGGTACAATTTTTTCCCGGAGACTCGCTTCGGTTCAATGCTCGGTGTGTAATGCTGTTGATCCTGCGACACACGAGTTGCAGTGGCGTGTGTGTGACTGTCTCATAAGTGGAACGAATATTTTATGTGTGACAGCCTCGGTGACGCAGTTAGTTAGACGCCGGCTGTGAAACGAGAAGCCATGGGTTCGATCCCCGCAACGAGAAAAATGTTTGTGAGGCCCACAAATATTTGTCTCGGGTCTGGGTGTTTGTGGGACCGAAAAATCTCTCGTAACTTCTGATACCCACGACACAAGACTTAATTGATCTTAATGTGGGGTCAGGACTATGTATGTGACTGTTGGGTGTATTTATATCTTTCAGATTCCTTCGGTAATAGAAAGAAGCCTGTGAAATATAATCAAACCGAGTAAGTATTGTTTTTTTTTTGAAGTTATATTTAAGACTTTTTGAAATGAGAATGTCCATTTTACTATGAAACTTGGTATCGATGCGAAGATTTTTGCCCCTCAATGAAACCTACTTTTTTTGTAGGGAAAAATATATATTTTCAATAAAAATAAACATAATTTGTTTTTGAGGTCGAAAAGTCTCTCTTAGTTATACGACACAAGACTAGATCTTAGTGTGGGGTCAGGACTATGTATGTGACTGTTGGGTGTATTTATTTATTTTTATTTCTTTCAGTCCAGCAGCTAAGTTTGATAACCCGAACTACATCCGAGATAGATTCAAAAGTAAGTTATTAATAAATTAATAATATGCGAAGCAGAAATTATCACCTTTTTTATTACATACATACATACATAAATTCACACCTTTATCCCCGTAGGGATAGGCAGAGGCGCCACCAGGACACCCACATTTCGCCTTATATGTTCCGTCCCACGATGTGATAGGGGGCGAGCCTATCGCCATATCGGGCACAAATTCCTGACTCCCGCCCTCTCACCCAGCCAGGATCAACAGTAGCACGTATTTTAATGACACTGAGCATTGAAGCTCAGCGAGTCTCCGGGAATGTCTAACTTGTCTTTAACCCGCAACGAAATAAATCAAAAACTTAAATTAATAGGAGGAGTTGGAAATAAATTATTGTCTACTTCCCTCCCTAATAAAGCGGGTGACAAAACAATGAACTAAAGAGGTAAATAACCTCGCATAAAGACATTTACAGCCAGAGAAGCCAGCTGTAAAGCACCACGGATTAGTCATTATTACATTTAAAATTCATTTGATTCCAGATGTAATTTTCAAACCTGAAATGTCAATACCTTGGAAGAACAGGTTCAGAAAGCCTTTTCATGCTGCCTGGATGGACTATTGTGATCCCTACCATTGCAATGATTATCATAAACTTGCCTGTGGACTTAACAGGAAGAATATGAAATTCAAATGGTTTCAGAGCGCCTGCCATATTGTTCTTAACAACCAATGCGCTACTTACAGAGGCAGTTTGAGTAAGTATGATCCATCCATCCATAAACTCACGCCTTTATCCCAGAAGGGGTAGGCAGAGACGCCACCAGGACACCCACATTTCGCCTTGTATGTTCGGTCCCACGATGTGATATCGCCATATCGGGCACAAATTCCTGACTCCGGGCTGATAATGAATAAAAAAATCCAAAATCACTTTGCCCGACCCGGGACTTGAACCCGAGACCTCAGTTTTATAGTCGTACCGTAGTACAACTACGCCACCGATAAGTATGATGGTTAAACTATTTTAAAAGAATACGAAAGTAAGAATTGACGATCCATTTTTTGGGATTTAAATGAGTACATTGACTAAACACATTTTTCACTTAAAGGCAAAAAAAAAACATATTTTTATTAATAAAACGCTTACACCCGAATACTCAAATATTATGTCGCACTTAACTACGAAAGTTTCACTTAAATGTCCTGGTTAAGTGGGACTTGGGTAGTTAAGTGCAACTTAATATTAAAATGGCGTTTGAGTATTATATTTATATACCGGGTATATCAAGACTGCGACCGAAAACGAAAACTGACAGATTTTTATTGCATTTTTTTAATATTTATTTATTTTTATTTATATTCTTTATTGTACACAATAAATATAACAATAGGTATAGAGACAACAAAATAACAAAGTACAAATAATATCATCATGTTTGGGTGGTAAATATCTAGTTTGTCATTATTCCCAATCATTACGACGCGACGCGCCATCCCTAACTGACTTCCCACTGGTGCCCACTTCCAAACAAGGGCGGTTCCAGCTTTCAAGTCAGGAGGGGTCATATAGTTCTAGACACGTTCTTGAATTCGATTACATTTATACATTTAAAAGTGATTATTTAAAAGTTACACTTGTAGAATATGTTTACGATTTTTTCATGTGAATATCAACGATACATTTTAAAAAATCCATCAGCCCAGGGGGGCAGACCCCCATGACCTCCCCCTGGATCCGCCCTTGCTTTGAGATCACGCTCTAATTGGAACCAAGGATTTTTTGAGCGCTTTCAGTGTCAATGTTTTTTTTTAGAATACGATGTAGTTAGCCCGAAGTTTTGTATGATCTACGTAATGTATTTGAGGACGGGCTGTCCAGTTCCTTGTACGGAAGACATGATGCAGCCCGTCTGTGGGGTAAGCAGGATCGACAGACGTGCCACATTGTTCATCAACAAATGCGTCATGGAAAACGAGAACTGCGAGAGTATTATCCCAGGTAAATTATTTTATTCAATGATGCACCCAAAGACTTATGGCCGATGTTAATAAACGATCTTCGTTTCTATCTAAAGATCGATCGCGAAAATAAACCAATGGGCTCAAGGTATTGCCGACACGCTCACATTTGATGTGTTCTGATTGGTCTATTTTCCGGATCGATCCTTAGATAGGGATTGGGATTGCTTATTAATTTTGTGTGTTAAAACGGCCTCATTCATGGACAGTTTTAAAACCCATTTGAATCGAAAGTATTGAAGTCGGATTTTGTATATGTTGTTAAGGCACCTATAAAAAGACGTTTTCTTGGCATCCGGACACTTTTGATGGTTCTTTCATCTTGTCAGACACATTAAAGCTGATAACTTTAAAAGCCACCCCGATCGGAACTTCATAATAGCTGATCGTGTGATCCCTACGCCAGAGGCATGCGCGGACAAACTTTCAGCTTTTATAAAATGACGAAAGTCTGGCGGCCACGGGCTTTTAGTCTATTAGAATAAAATGTTTCTCCCAAATTTCATATGATTTGATAATTCAAGTGTCGAATGGGGAGGGTAGGCAATTTTGAATATGTAAATTATAACATAAGTAAGGTTATTCAGTGGTTCATTTCACTTTAAGAGAATGAATGGGGCTTAAGAATTCCTATTGTATGTGATTTTATTGCATGGTGTGTCTATTTCTCCCGCCAAACAGTAGTGTAACACTCTTGTGCTCCGGTTTGAAGGACATTGTAGCCAGTGTAACTACTGGAGATTGAAACTTACATCTTATACCTCAGGATAGCGAGCGCAGTGGAATGCCTGGTGTTCATAATTCATGGTGTTTGGTTTTGCTAGTGTCCATGAGCGGTCGTATTACCATCAGGCGAATGGCATGCTCGTCTGGCCGTTCATTGAAATATATAAAAAAATTGCCGCATTTACTCCTGCGAGCAAAATTGTGAAATATTATTGAAGAATAGAGAGGCCGCTGCAATCCAAACAGACAGAGTTTGTCTATGCCTTGTATATGTAGCCTTTATTGTTTGGGGTGTGTTGCAAAAAAGTGTGCTGGCGTGTTGGTAACGGACCAGACGCGGCTGCCAACATGTTCACGGTGGCGAGTTCAAATCCCAGGGCACACCTCTGACTTTTCGGAGTCATGTGTGTGTTGCTTAGTCAATCACCACGCACTTTACGGTGAAGGAAAAAAAAATTACGAAACCTGCATACCATAGCAGATTTGAAATGATTTGTATGGGATGTAAAGTCCGCCTGGCACTAGGCCAGCGTGGTGGACTGTACTAACCCCTCTCAATCGTCTCTCGATTGTAGAGGAGGCCCGTGCCCTGCAGTGGGACGTGTATGGGCTGATACAGTGTCGAGATCGAAAAGTCTCTCGTAGTTTTTGATATACAGTTTGAGTCTAGGTCAGTATGTTACCGTTGGGTGTATTTGGGTCAATCTCCAAATCGGGCGTATTCGTGTGATCGCTCTGGTGCTTTTCAGTTATTGATATTTAATAGTAATTATGTATCTCATTAAAAATAATGATGTTCAAATAGCACATTTTTACTATTGGCCTTCAATTTACACATATAGTTATTGAAATATTTAAGTTCAAAAAAATTCGCGACCAGAGTAATCATAATTGGTGCCAGAGCAATCATAAATGGTGAAATCAGTGAAACAAATATAAATATATTGAATAAAATATTATTTATTTAGCCGATTTATTTATTCAGTCTTACAAATAAAAAAAAACGAAATATTTTATATAACATAATTGCTAAAATAACAAATTAACTTAAAATTAAAATATCAACTTTTGGCTTAGTTTCATTTATTTGGACTTAATTAAATCACTTCTAGGTTAATGAGACAAAATTAAAAACCTTTTGAAATCAACCTTCAATACCTACAGGCTTTTATAGTTATAAAATGACTTAGACTCATTAAAATATAATTTAAAGTATTAAATATTAGTTTTTAAAAAGTATTTAAAGAAAACTAAGGTTTATAAAAAACAAAATTAAATTCTTAAAAATAAACATTTTATAAAAAAAATTACAGTCTTTTCAAGATTATTACAGATTTGTAATAATCACATTTTCCTTAACTATATATTTAGTCGAAAGTAAAGAATTAAATAGAACAACACAAAGTACAATGCAATTCATAATATGATCAGATCAGATTGAAATATTGTTTGCAAATTATAATGATACAAATTTTAACACCAAGTAAAAAAAATACAATTTCTATAAGGCTTAGTTGATCAACAAACTAAGAATATATTAAGGTTTATTGGAAGCTCAGAAAATTTAAAAGTCATCAGAGTCGGAGTCAGGTAAATATTCTGCTGCAGCAACCTTTGTCAAGGTGTTATCCTTTTGCAACGAAGATAAAACTACCTCGGAAATACTTGGAGTAATTAAATTTTCATAGTCAATAGATGGAACTTCATCCAAAAAACTGTTCGGCAGGTCCGAGTTGTGTAATGATTGTTGACTTTGATTTGCAGTTATAGTCTGTCTATTATTTAGCATTTGTAGGAGCTGAATTTGCTTCTCTTGATTGTAATTTTTTGAACGCTTAACCAGCGAAGGTCGGCTTGTCTTCCTTGGTGCCCGTGACATGTTTGTCTTTGAGGTGCTTTGGTTCGAATCGCTATTAAGTTAGTAAAAGCCTAAGTGTTTGCCGTGCGGACATTGTACAGCCTCTTGTGAGCAGTTGTCTAAATCACAGCTTAGTCGCCTCATAGCCAAATGTTTTTAGTATTTGCTGAAAAATAGATTTAGAACGTACAATTAATGCAAAATATCATCGCTCTGGTCTTTTTGGACAGAGCAATCACAGTCATAGCGATCAGAAAAAGTCACAAAATCATCAATATAGCCGAATTTAAAAGCAGTAGAAAGTTGTGATTACCTCTCATAAAAAACATCATAAAGATCACTTAATTCAAATAAAAAAACATATTCTCAAGCTTATTATTCAATTTAAATAGCATGCCATAGCAATCATAAAATTCGAGAACCAAATCCAGAGCAATCATAAACTTACCTTCGTAATGTTGGAGCACGGGAACGTGGCACACAAGTATCCTCCTCGGCGGTTAGACCACTACTGGCGTTACCCCGAGGGAGGGGAATAGAGTGTCTATAACGCATAACCAGGAATGAGCGCGATATTTTACCTCAGCGCAGAGCGATGAGATAAAATGCCCGGTCACGATTTTAAGTTCAAATTGTGGCAAAAGTATTGTTCATATAACTAAAAATATTTTATTTTGATGAAGATTAACTATCTGTTATGTAATCTAAATAAGTTGTTTCATATGAACCTTCTCATTAAAAAGTTAAAAAATATTTTTTTCATTCAATCGGGAGTTCGGTCAACCCAGAGCGATCAGGATTTTAGGGTTTAAGATTTTTTTTAAAATATTTATAATAAACTTATTCATAATATTAGCGTTGTACCACGTAGATTAGGCACCGAACTGTATATAAAAAAATATCTTGAAAACGTTTTTCGATTTTAAAAGGGACTTATTCAGCCCGACACGAAAAAAAATGCCTTTGGAGATCGACCCATTTAATTGTCCACAGAGTTCGAAGAAGTAGAAATAAAAGAATGCTTCAAAGTTGGACTGATTATGAAAAGTGAAAACACGCGTTTGGAGGAAATAGCTAATCATATATAAGCAGAATCAAAAATAACCTTCAATTTAGGCAAGAAAGAAGAAATTGCTTTTTCAAATAAAATAGCTACATTTGAATTAACAATGTGTTTTTTTCATCATGAGTATTCCTCCCTAGGAAATACATACATAAACACACGCCTTTATCCCAGAAGGGATAGGCAGAGGCGCCACCAGGACACCCACATTTCGTCTTGTATGTTCCGTCCTACGATGTGATAGGGCGGGCCTATCGCCATATCGGGCACAAATTCCTGACTCCGGGCTGATAATGAATAGAAAAACCAATATCACTTTGCCCGACCCGGGATTCGAACCAGAGACCTCAGCTTTGTAGTCGTACCGTAGTACAACTACGCCACTGAGGCAGTCAACCCTTGCGTACTATTGCGCCTGTAAAAGTGTGAACATTATTATTTTAGGAAACCTGTATATATACCACCCAAATACGATGATAAGTAAAAAATAACAAATGTTGGCTTTTTCTGCGAAATTTTAAGTTGCATTGTGTCTGAAGTCACTAATACTAACACCTGGCTTCGTTTTCGGTCGCAGTCTTGATATACCCTGTATTTATTTCTTAAACAATGTTTGTAAATGCCTGAGTGGTTTTAATCAAGACATTTTAATGCTCGTGTTTTGCTCCAAAACGCAATTCGTATCATTCAGTCAGTTTTTAGTTTTAAAAATGTATTTATATTTAATATTATTTATCATGAGTAAGTATATGACATTATTTCAACGTTTTTATTAAAAGAGAATGCCCATTTCATTATAAAACTTAGTATCGGTTCGAAGCTTTTTGTCCCACGATGAAACCTACTTTTTTGTGTAGGGAAGAATATATATTTTCAATAAAAATAAACATAATTGCGATCCAGACCCGGAGTTTTTGGAGAAATGAACTTGAAGTCCAGTCACTCTTGTAGCCCCATTTGTAGTAATGGCTGACGTATCGTGAAATGTGATGATAATTTATTTTATAAAAATCTCTCGACCGGGATAAAACAGGTTTAAACGTTTAAGGAAAAACCATAAAAAATGCTATAATTAATTTTAAGCAGTATCGCTGTCGGGTAAACGATATTTTTTACCGATACCATGAATGGCCATTCTCCTTTTGTGATGATAGACTACATTAACTATAAAGGACGAAAATTAATCTTTTGCCAGTCACATACAGTTACTCTACTATTCGACACGAAGTTTGAATATTGATCCTGGCCGACAGGAGTTGCATTGGTGGGTGTGAGTGGGAAAGTCTCTATACTTGGTGGTACAATATATACATACATAAACTCACGCCTTTTTACCATAAAGGGTAGGCAGAGGTGCTACCAGGACACCCAAATTTCGCCTTATAATTATGTTCGGTCCCCCGATGTGATACGGGGCGAGCCTATCGAAAAATCAGGCACGAATTCCTGACTCCATGCATGTTTAGAAAAATCCAATATCACTGACCGACCCAAAATTTGAACCCGAGACCTCAGCTTTGTAATCAAAGCACAACTACGCCACCGAGGAAGTTATTGGTTTTTAAAAATAAATGAATTTCACAGCTATACAAACCACCCATTCAAAACAGACAGATGTAACGCTAAGCATACACGAACGCGTGAGACTTCTCAAACAGGAATTTGTGAACGAGATGCAGATTGCAAGACAAGGACCCGTCAATCCAGTGGCAGATGACTTCCCAGACTATATCTATGAAGACGAAGATGTACAGCCAATCACTCCAATATCAAATGACGATGAACGGAAGAAGAAACACCGTTTCATGTTGCGGCAGTTTAAGACCACTACCGATGATGATCGGCCAAAGTTTAAAGTGCAAACAGGTTGGTAGCTTTAATATCTAGATTCTAGAGGGAACGTTATCATACATTTGTCGAAAACGTAGATTTTGAAGACAAATGTATACTCGTTAAGCGCTTGGCAGGTTTAATGTCTTGAGGGGGCGCTATCACATACGAGTATTTGTCAAAAACGTAGATTTTGAAGAAAAATGTATATGTTACCGGAAATGTATGAAATTTAGGAATTGTATACATTTCCTAGGAAATGTATACAATTCCGAAGCTATTTAGGTAATGTATAAAAAATTCTTTCAATAATTATTTTATACATACATATCCTAGGAAATGTATACATTTCTTAGGCATTCCAATATGCAATTCAATTCCAAATTCCAATTCCAATATCGTATTAGGAAATGTATAAGAATAATGGTTTCTGTAATAAAACACGTTGTTCAAATGAGAGTAATATTTTTTATCACAGGTAACAATCATAGCGGTAAATTCTATAATATTCGTATGTTCATATTACCTATGTTACTAATTAAAAATAACCCTTCCGGTGTCCAAGAAGCTCATTAAGGGCTCCCTGTCAAGATTCATGTGACATTCTTCATTGTTCTCCAATGGTAGGTAGGTAGGTTAGGTTAGGTTAGGTTAGTTTATGTTAATTAATATCTTAAATACTTACATTTCCGATTACTATTTAGGAAATGTATAGATTTCCTAGGAAATGTGTCTAATGTAATTTATTTTACACATTTCCGGGCGATTTTAGGAATTACATACATTTCCTAGGAATTGTATACAATGACGGATTACACACATTTCCGTTAACATATATACCAACAAATGCAACGACAAATGTGATGGTAAACAGCACTTAGAAGGTAACTTACCTCAATGGTTTCTTAGATTTACGCGAATGTTACACATTGAAATAAAACTAATTTTTACCTTTCCGATTTAATATTTTTAACTTCTCGACGTTTTGATTGGTTTACAGCTTTCGTGGTCACGGGGCGGGCTCAGGTATTGACTGGACTGAGCGCATGACTTATACCTCAGTCCGCCCCGTGAACACGAAAGCTGAATTCCGGTAATTACAAATCATTTACATGTTGACTGTTATTGCAAAATGCAAATATACACGCAATACACATAAATACAAAAAATCACGCCTGTTTCCTAGAAGGGGTAAGCAGAGGTGCTACCAGGGAACCTACACCTCGCCCTGTGTGTTTTGTTAGGGGACGAGCCTATCGCCATATAGGGCACGAATTCCTTCCAGGCTTACCTTAGTAAGCACTGAGGCAGTCTACAAATGAAATACGTAACGAAAATATCTACACGAAAATATTTGTTCCAGATCCCAGAGTCCACAAGAAAGCCAGAAACGTGAAAAAGGACAGAAGACTTCGTAAAAGGAAGACTACAAAACCAGTAGACATTTTCTACAGAAGACAGTTTGATTCCAGCTTCATGGAGAGTCAGGCGTGTTGGACCCATTGTCAAGACCTTATTACCCCGTTCCTTACCGGACAGAAGAAGAATTTGACCAGAGCTAAAAGAGTGGTTGTTAAAGATCCTATAGTTATCAGGTTATTCGAAACTACTTTTTTATTTTACGGCGAGACGAGCATGCCATTCGCTTGATGGTAAGCAATACGAGCTCATGGACAGTAAAACCAAACATGAATTACAAAGCAATGCGCGGCATTCCACTGCGCTCGCCATCCTGAGACGTAAGATGTTAAGTCTCAATATGTCCAGGAGTTACTCTGACTACAATTACCTTCAAATCGGAACACCACAGTGCATTTACACTGCTGTTTTTTGGAGAAATAGACATTGCGGTGGTACCTACCCAGGCGGCCTCTCACATAAGAGAGATCTACCTGTTCATATGGTGGTGTTTGTTTGATTTCGCATTGTTTTGTTTTCTAGTATGTAATATAGTGTAAATGCATATACCGGGTATATCAAGACTGCGACCGAAAACGAAGCCAGGTGGTATTAGTGACTTTAGAGACAATGCAATTAAAAATTAATTGCATTGTCTGCCATCGACTGCCTCGGTGGCGTAGTTGTATTACGGTACGGCTACAAAGCTGAGGTCTCGGGTTCGAGTCCCGGGTCGGGCAAAGTGGTATTGGATTTTTCTATTCATTATCAGCCCGGAGTCAGGAATTTGTGCCCGATATGGCGATAGGCTCGCCCCCTATCACATCATGGGACGGAACATACAAGGCGAAATGTGGGTGTCCTGGTGGCGCCTCTGCCTACTCCTTCGGGGATAAAGGCGTGAGTTTATGCAATTAAAAATTACTCAAAAAAATTTTTTTTTAATATCTTGTTTGGGTGGTATATACATAGTTTTCGTTAAATAATATTTAGTATACCTTGGCATTCAAGGGTTTAAGTTATTATTTTACCACTCAAACACGATGATATTTAAAATAAATGTAAAAAAACGTTTTTTGTAAAATTTTTAGTTGCATTGTGTCTATAAGCACTTAAACTACCACCTGGCTTCGTTTTCGGTCGCAGTCTAGATATACCCGGTATAAATAAAGTTATTATTGCCTCGGTGGCGTAGCTGTACTACGATACGACTACAAAGCTGAGGTTTCGGGTTCGAATCCCTGGTCGGGCAAAGTGATATTGGTTTTTCTATTCATTATCAGCCCGGAGTCTGGAATTTGTGCCCGATATGGCGATAGGCTCGCCCCCTATCACATCATGGGACGGAACCTACAGGGCGAAACGTGGGTGTCCTGGTGGCGCCTCTGCCCACCCCTTCTGGGATAAAGGCGTGAGTTGAAATATGTTTGTTTTTCAGATTAGTACAGCTTATTAGTTTGAACACAACGGGGTCATCAAAAGACGATATCTACTCAATACTATATCAAATTAGTAATCTACAGATAAGGTTATTTCAATGGGATGTAAGTTCCATAATGTTTCTATACAAAGGTCTTCTTAAAAGTAAGTATATATATCCTATCCTAATAATATTCTAGACAGCCCTCTCTTGTTTTCCTTTTCTTATATCCATCCTAAGGTTGTCTGTAAGAAATCGCATAGAGCGATAAGACCGCCATCTGTACTTTTTTTGTTAATCTGTAATATCTTTAAGTGTTATTTTTTCCTTCTTTTATGTGCAGTTAAGAATAAAATAAATAATAAATAAATATTATAAAGGCAAAAGTTTGTGTGTCTTACTTTTTCACGCTCAAACGGCTGGACCAATTTCGATGAAACTCGGTATGAAAGTAGCTGATAACCTGGATGTTTTTGTGAAATTTAAGATGCATTGTGTCTGAAGTCACTAATACTACCACCTGGCTTCGTTTTTGGTCGCGGTCTGGATATACCGGGTATATAAATACACCCAACAGTTACATACATAGTCCTGACCCCACACTAAGATCGAGTCTTGTGTCGTGTATCAGAAACTAAGAAAGCCTTATTATACAGGGTATATCAAGACTGCAACCGAAAACAAAGCCAGGTGGTAGTATTAGTGACTTCAGACACAATGCAACTAAAAATGTTTGTAATTTTTTACTTATCGTCGTATTTGGGTGATAAATACATAGTTTTCCTAAAATAATGATGTATACCTTTTTATTCTTTAAGGCACAATGATACGATAGGGTTTGAATTACTATTTTCGCAATAACTAGGTAATTTCTACCCAAACACAATGATTTTTAAAAAATTGCAAAAAAAATCTGTCGCTTATTTTGCGATATTCTTATTTGCATCGTGTCTGTAACCACTAAAACTACCACCCGGTTTCGTTTTCGGTCGCAGTCTTGATATACCCTGTATATTTGCTTATTGTAGATGAGCAACCAAGTTTTAAAACGCTGAAGCATGCTTTGAAGGAAAGATTCGCGACTTGGAGTCTAGATATCACCAATACCACCAATCTATTGAAACAAGCCAGGATCTTTCGACCACCCTGCGTACAAACCACCGGTTATGATGGTAAGGTGATTTTCTAGTAAATAAATAAATAAATACACCCAACAGTCACATACATAGTCCTGACCCCACACTAAGATCGAGTCTTGTGTCGTGGGTATCAGAAACTACCAGAGACTTTTCGGTCTCACAAACACCCAGACCCGAAACAAATACCTGTGGATCACACAAATATTTGTTTCGGTGCGGGGATCGAACCCGCGGCCTCTCGTTTCACAGGCCGGCGTCTAACCAACTGCGCCACGGAGGCTGTCAAATAGTAACCTTAATTTTGCAGTAAAATACTGGTAGGTCTCTCATATGTAACTGAGCCAAGGTACCATCGCAATGCGACTGCGGAGCACCCGACCAGACCCTGTCCCATGTCGTAAACGAATGCCCACTTCGCTGTTTCCCCGGTGGAATCATGGAACTTCACAAATGCACTCCTGATGCAGCAAGCTGGCTGAAGAACCTGGACATGGAGGTTTGATCCACGCAGGATGAATGCCATACGCAATGATATTTATATATTTCTCCAAACAGCAGTGAAAATGCACTGTTGTGTTCCAGTTTGAAGGACATTGTGGCCAGAGTAACTACTGATAATGCGACTATACATCTTATGTCTCAGGATGGCGAGCGCAGTGGCCAGGCCTTGCTTTGTTATTCGTGGTGTTGTTTGGTTTTCTACTGTCCATGAGCGGTGGTATCGCTTACCATCAGGCGAATGGTATCATCCATCCATCCATCCATCAGCCAAAGGACGTCCACTGCTGAACATAGGCCTCTCCCAATGATTTCCACAGTGACCTGTTGGAGGCAGCCTGCATCCAGCGACGTCCCGCCACCTTTACCAGGTCGTCTGACCATCTTGTGGGTGGACGTCCTACGCTGCGCTTTTCGCTACGTGGCCTCCATTCCATTCCAGGCGAATGGTATGCTCGTCTCATAAATATAAACGTATTGAAGTTACCAAAATTAACAATATAATTTTCCAGGGTCAACGAAAAATCCCAGAAGTACATTCTACACTCGACCAACGAAAAAGAAGTGTGCCGAAGACGACGATGATGATGAATGTCGGTATCAAGGGAAATATTAAAATAAACTATGTCGATATATACTGTTATATTTATTTACTAGGTTCTGCCCGCAAACTTCGTCTGCGTGATTAACTTTATTTGGAATTTCCCATCCCATCCCTTCCCGTCACGTTATATCCCGCCCGCCTCGTCTCATTTTCACTCAAGGCATGTAATCCAGTTCCATCCATCCATTTGAGTATAAAAAGTAACAAATTATTGAGTAATGGTTTCTTAGATTTACGCGAATGTTACACATTGTAATAAAACTATTTTTTTACAGATTTTATGGCAGACTGGTTTAATTTTACATTTTTAACCGTAACCACGAAAGTTCAAATCCCAGGGCACACCTCTGACATTTCGGAGTCATGTGTGTGTTGATTAGTCAATCACCACGCACTTTAACGGTGAAGGAAAACATCGTAGGGAAACCTAGCAAATAATTTCTAATTGAAATAATTTCTATGGTATGTAAAGTACGTCAACTCGCACTAGGCCAGCGTGGTGGACTATATGGCCTAACCACTCTCAATCGTACCTTCGATTGAAGAGTCGGCCCGTGCCCTGCAGTGGGACCTATATGGGCTGATGTATTACATTTATTTTTTAAAAATGCCGCAAAACGCGTCTACTTAATACACCAAACGCCGGAAAAAAAGTATTTTTAAACAATAAATCCATTGAGAGCCTTCGTGGCTAGTTAGACTGGTTAGACGCCGGCGGTGAAACGAGAGGCCGCAGGTTAGATCCCCGCACCAAGACAAATGTTTGTGTGATTCACAGGTATTTGTTTCGGGTCTGGGTGATTGTGAGGCCGTAGTCTCTTGTAGTTTCTAATACCCACGACACAAGACTTAATGGATCTTAGTGTGAGGTCAGGATTATGTATGTGACTGTTGGGTGTATTTAAGTTAATTCTATTGGACGTTTTATTCTATCGCCAGTAACTCCCAGTGCAACATACATTATATGAAGTCTATCTTAAAACTGCGTACTTAATAGGTAGATTTTATTGTCAATAACCGCTTCAGCAGCTCAATGATAAGGCTGTATAACAATAAAATTCCTTTGCCTAAATATTTTTTATTGAAAACAATTTAAATCATTCTTCTCCGTCCAGAAAATGCGTTGAAACTTCCACTGTACACCGTTCCGCCATTTTTACTTCTTACTCCTTTTAACATTATCTTCATTCCTTGTCTAACCGTGAATTTCGGCGGCAACTCCGTGTATCTCATTAAATTTTGAATCGAAAGAGGTTGCAATCCTCGATTTGTATAAATATATTGATTTACTGGATTAAAATCGTTTACTTTTAAAGGTATTTTCATAACAATTGGTACTGAAGCGGTTGAAAATGTTACGAACAATAATAAAAATATTATCGCCATTTTGTAACTAAGATAAAACCTTTTTCACGTTCCAATTCCTTTTCAGATTGAATTCTACTTGATTGTGTGCCGTAAAAGTGTCGTAAAATTAGAAAAATATGATTTTTTATGTTAGCAATTGTAGTAAGTGCTGGTGAGATTAAAAGTCGGGCTTACTGGTGGTAGGTCTCTCATATGTGAGAGATCGCCTGGGTAGGTACCACCGCAATGTCTATTTCTCCAACAAACAGCAGTGTAAATGCACTGTTGTGTTCCGGTTTGAAGGAGATTGTAGCCAGAGTAACTACTGGACATAATGAGACTTAACATCTTATGTCTCAGGATGGCGAGCGCAGTAGATTGCCAAGCATTGTCTTGTAATTCATGGTGTTGTTTAGTTTTCTTCTGTCCATGAGCGACCGTATGGCTTACCATCAGGCGAATGGCATGCTCGTCTCGCAATAAAAAGTTTTATGGCCATTTAAATAACCTCCGTGGCTCAGGTGATGAGACGCCGCCTGTTTGATTGGTTTAATCACCGCACTGAAACAAATATTTGTGTAAAGCCATAGGTATTTGTTTCGGTTCTGGGTAGTTGTGAGACCGAAGTCTCTCGTAGTTTCTGATACATGACACAAGACTCGATCTTACTGTGGGGTCACTGATCAGGACAATGTATTCGGCTCTTGGGTGTATTTTTAAAATTTATTCTCAACATTTTGATCGTATCATTGTCAACCAAAATAATAGTAATTTTGTCTGTAATAGTTGTTTACATTTCATTTCATTTTGTATCCTTATTTATAAAGTCACATTGATTTAGCCAATCATGTTGGAAAACTGTATGTACGCTCTAATTGTCTTATGTATTAGAAATATTTAATTTAACATAAATAACACTGTGTAAAGTTTAAATATACAAGATGTAGCAGTACTTAATAAAATAAATAAATAAATAAAAATAGGACACAAAAAATGATGGGAGGAAAAGGATTTTTGGATCTTCAAAAATCTCACTCACGGAACGAAACACGACTGCATCACGTTAGTTGACTATATCACAGTACCAACCTAACCAAGTTTAGTGTGAAATATAAATAAAAACAAAAATATACATTTTTATTAAAACTACAATCGAACCTTCTTATTGATCTTAGCTGGAGGGTTACCAATATATTTTATTTTTTCTGGCTCTCTGTCTTTCTCAGGTAAAGGCTCGTTGAAGTCGTATTTTTCTGCCACAACTGGCAATTGTTTATAATAATCAGGAGAGCTCATTTTGTAATATTCCCTTGTGGGTATCATAGTGCCTTTACCTTTCTTAGTATTGATATTGCGTATAGCGCCATCTCTTGTCCGGTTTTGGCGAATTTCTCTCTCATCGTATATTAGGCTTTCAGTTCTAGCTTTTACGTCATCATAATCTTTAGGTCTTCCGTCATAATTAGGATTTTTAAACTTATATTCTTGACGTAAAGGTTTAGTTTTCCTTGTAGTTTTAGATTCACTGCTGTCGAATATTTTTTCTTTAGGTGGGGTAGCGTAATCTTCATAACTGTCATTTGTATTTCTCAAGTCTACTTCGTGGAATATTTTACCGTCTGCATTTTGATTACTAATTTCTGCGTCGCTCTGTGTGACAATTTTCTGATATTCTTTCTGTTCTCTATCCTTCTGCGTTATTATTTCGTCTCTTTCAGTTTTATGTCTTGCTTTTTGTACATTGCGATGTTCAGTTGTCATTTCTTCGTAATTGTCGACAATTGGCTGTCTTTTTCCAACAATTTCCGAGTTTTCTCCTTCATAACTGTTTTGGCTGTATTCTCTATTCGCCTCGTCATGTTTGTAAGGTTTTTTCACTACGTATCGATTCTTTTCGTACAGCTGTCTCTGCTGTGTGATTTCTTTAGGTCTACGCTTCTCGTTAAGCAATTTCTCTCTGACTTTCTCCACTATTTCGTCAATATTTACTTCGGAAGCTTGATTTTTGATGACGTATCGTTTCTTGGCAGGCGTTTTAGCTTCTTCTGTGGCAGTTTTAGTAGTGCTTTCTCCCTCGCTCTCGTACTCTTCGTAGATTGCGTCCTTTTCTGCGGCGTTCTGTCTATATTTAGCTGAAGATTCGGATGCCATTTGAGCTAACTGATCAGCGAGTTTTTCAGGTATAAATTTTTTGGCAATGCTTCGGAAATCGTCTAAGTTTGCAGCAAATAGTACGTATCCATGGGCTTGGCTTGTTATTATTGTTAAGAGACCTGAAAGTACATGTAACTTGTTTATTTTTGATAGATAAGCTAAAGTCATTATTGCCCCTCGAATTAAAATGTATTTTTACTGTAGTGTTTCGTTCAGTAAGTGATGTTGCTGAAGACCAAAGAATGTTAAATCATTCCTAGGTCTCCTTTCAATAAATTATAAATAAACAGGTAATTTCGTTGTCATTACAACGTCGAATGCCTTTAATGAATAATAATGTTTGTTCGCACTCAATACATATCTGTAATCTGACATTACGCTTATTATGACGTTTTCAGCATTACATTATCCAACCAGGAATAAAAAATATAGGTATTTTGTAGCGAAAAATTAAGAAATTGCACTCACCAACACACAAAATCCAAAACAAGAGCATTTTTCGTACTTTAATAATTTTTTTACGACTTCAATTTTATAGGTTTTGAATTAAGGTGAAATATAAACACTTTCTTAGGTAGGTATTTTTGTTTCATATTTGCATGCTTCCAACAACAATTTAAGTGTATTTTGCCTAACTGCAAAATTTAGGCAATTTTAATTAACAATTTTAATTTTGGATATTTATAATTTAGTATTTATAGAGGGTGATATTAACCCTACGATGATGTTTCTCATCAACCCAGGTGACATCATATAAACATTTAAAAAAAAACGAGATGTTTTTTTGTCAAATATCGTGATTTTAGTTTTCACTACACTTGGCCACCCCGTGTAGATACGAGTGTTAACAATTATTAATTTATTATAACTACGACACAAATAGTGACTATGTATCTTAATTTAATGTCAAATATTATTCATAATTATTAATTAATGTCATACTATGTAATGGGTGTGATTGCATAAAACCTTAATTCTAAAATCTTTGCGTAGAACCTCAATATTAAAAAGATACATGTCAAAATTACCGCCATTGACACGCGCTTCGCGCCAAAAACGGAATCGAACGTCTGTGCAGAACGCACTCATCGTTTTGTATTTCGATGTACTGAAATGCTTACCAAGTATATCAAATATAGTAATTTCAAGATATACTGGCGTTTAATTGCTGAAACCTAACACGAGTATTTTACCGCTTATCTGAGCTTCAGTTCGGTTCGGGAATTTGCCTAAGCCTGAAAAAGACTCGTACCTATACAGTATACGGGTTGATCAAAAGCCTTGAAAATTAAAAACGAGATTTTTGACAAATGTCTCAGGCACTTTCAAACTTGGTACAATAGTACCAGCTGGGGTCGTTAGCAAAATATAAATACTCTACCATATTAATATATAATTATCATCCTGTTAACAATTCTTTTGTATTTTTTTTTCATTGAACTTTTTCTAATCGGCTGGGTTATGGTTTTTCGTATGTGTTTAATTGAATAGCTGACTGCCTTTTCTCTCTTAATGACTTTATGTCTTTTGCGGACTTAATGCCCGAGGCATTCTCTTCCAGTCAACCTTAGGGTCGTCCAGAGAAATTAAAGTAGGCGCATAAACCAAACGAAAATAGTGAAATAAAATTAATGGTAAAAAGCTATCAATATTCATGATATCCATGTCATGATGTACCTATGTAAGAAATAGCCAATTCGATAAGACAACTATTTGTACTTACCTAGTAGTTCTACGGTCTAATACATAGACACATTTAAAACCTATTTTAGCTATCGAATGTTTTGTCTTCTTCGCTCAAACTGAATTCTTAAGTCGTTGGAAAGGGACAAAAAAGTTCAAATTACATTCAAAGGGTTAAACTCGGTGAAAAAATAAAAGAAACTTATTCAAATCACAATAATTTATTATACATTATTAGTTAACACATTTCGTCCAAAACATGAATATTGCGCGGTAATAAACATTTAATTTAATTCACTGAAGTCTTGTTCGTGCTTCTTGCTACCCGGACATTCGCTGGTAAATCTGAAACATAGGATATTTTACTACGTTCGATTTATTGTAATATTTTGCGTACAAACACAAATACTATTAAAACAAAACATTTCTGTCAAAACAGTGTTAAAGTAGCTTGTAACATGAGGCAAATATTAATATTTTAAATGAAAGAGTGGGAGCGTAGTGGGGACATCTTACTGTCTCTTTCACACCCGCACACTGTAATGCATATTAGAACTAGTGACGTCACAAGTTTTGTTTTGTATCCTTTTAATTTTACTCCCACTGTAGTGGGAGAATCTTGTAAGATTTAAAATGTGTCTAACTTGTTTAATTTCGAATGGATTTACAATATTCCTTGTTTATTTGATTTTGGATATGGATACCTTTTGATGAATACAATAAAAAAAATAAGTCAAATACCTTATTAATCTAATATTACTTATTTATTATTTTTCTGTATCCCTTTCAATCGCATCATGTACTTTGGGAGTGTAGTCTTTGGCAGAATGAGCGTAAAACCATGCTAGATAGTATGCAAATAACATCTGGAGTTGTATACTACATGGACCTTGTGGAGACTAGGAAGAATTTCCGTGCTTTCCGGCGATTTTGCCATACCTATTATTGGAATCAAGTATAACAGCTTACATATTAGGTCCCATTTAAATGTAATAATCACTATTCCGTGGTGCTTTACAGCTGGCTTCTCTGGCTGTAAATGTCTTTATGCGAGGTTGTTTGCCTCTTTAGTTCATTGTTTTGTCACCCGCTTTATTAGGGAGGGAAGTGGACAATAATTTATTTCCAACTCCTCCTATTAATTTAACTTTTTGATTGATTTCGTTGCGGGTTAAGACTAGTTAGACATTCCCGGAGACTCGCTGAGCTTCAATGCTCAGTGTCATTAATATGCGTGCCACTGTTGATCCTGGCTTACAGGAGTTGCAGTGGCGGGTGTGAGGGCGGGACAGTCTCCTATCCCTTTCAATCGTTCTCTTGGTTGTAGTGGGACATATATAGGCTGATACAATAATAATTATTATTTTGTTCAGTCTCATTATGTCCAGTAGTTACTCTGGCTACAATGTCCATCAAACCGGAACACAACAGTGCATTTACACTGCTGTTTGAACAAATAAACATTGCGGTGGTACCTACCCACTCTACTACCCTTATTGTTGGTAGGTCTTTTATAATGAGACTTAACATCTTATGTCACAGGCTGGCGAGCGCAGTGGAATGCCAAACATTGCTTTGTAATTCATGGTGTTTGGTTTTGCTGTCCATGAGCGGTCGTATCGCTTACCATCAGGCGAATGGCATGCTCGTCTCGCCGTTGATCGTAATAAAAAAACTTACCAAAGCTTAATTCCCTTCCTAGTCTAGGCGAGAAGCTCATGGTGCGTCCTAGTCTGGGAGAGAAATACCTAGTGCGGGTGTCGATCTGTTCAGGGTCTTGGTGGTAACTGAAACAAAACATACATTTTGAAACAATACTAACTTTTACGGACGATATCGTGAATTAGAAAAAAAATACTGCCTCGGTGGCGTAGTTGTATTACGGTACGGTTACAAAGCTGAGGTCTCGGGTTCGAGTACCGGGTCGGGCAAAGTGATATTGGGTTCTTCTATTCATTATCAGCCCGGAGTCAGGAATTTGTGCCCTATATAGCGATAGGCTCGCCCCCTATCACATCGTGGGACGTAACATACAAGGCGAAATGCGGGTGTCCTGGTGGCGCCTCTGCCTACCCCTTCGGGGATAATTCGTGAGTTTATGTATGTATGTAAAAAAAATACATTTTCCAACTTCCCGACGTTTCGGTTGCTTTACAGCTTTCGTGGTCACGGGGTAGACTGAGGTATTAGTCATCCGCTCAGTGACCATCGATGGTACTATCCTTATTTTACAATTATTAAACAAAAACTTAATTCAAAAAGTTTTTTGTTGTTTGCGATCCGATCTACGCTGAACGCTCACTGTGTCTTAAGGTCTTTTATTGGTGGTAGGTCTCTCATATGTGAGAGGCCTGGGTAGGTACCACCGCAATGTCTTTTTCTTCAAACAGCAGTGTAAATGCACTGTTGTGTTTCTGTTCGAAGGACATTGTAGACAGAGTAACTACTGGACGTAATGAGACTTAACATCTTATGTCTCAAGATGGCGAGCGCAGTGGATTGCCAAGCAGTACTTTGTAATTCATGGTGTTATTTTAACTACTGTCCATGAACGGTCGTATCGCTTACAATCAGGCGAATGGCAAGCTCGTCTCGCCATTCACAGCAATAAAAAAATAGATTTTAACTCTTTTTTTACATAGTTTTTATTTACATACACAAATACATAGCCGTCATGCCTGTATCCCATAGGGGTAGGCAGTGACTATGAATCTCCACTTGGCTCGATCGTGACATGCTACTTTCGCTTCGTCTACTTTCATCAATCTCTTCATGCATTCTCGTCTGGATTTATTTACAAAAATATAAATAATAAAATCTCACTATTCCTGATCTGGTGGTGTGGCTGGCATGTCCTCAGACAATCTTCTGCCCAATCGAGGAGTGAATTCCACATTATCATAGATATTCTTCTCTTGGAACGCATCGCTCACACTCCTACCGAGTTTCGGAGTGAAGATAACCTTCTTTGTCACTGAAACAAGGTTATTTAGACAGTTTTAAATCGTATTTAATTCATCGAATGTTTTGTCCCTTTCGAACGACTGTCGAACTCAGTTTGAGCGAAGAAGACAAAACATTCGATAACTAAAATGGGTTTTAAATCTGTCTATGATTAAAAACTTGGTTTTAAAATCATTCTGAATTATTAAGAGAAAATTTTTAAACTGCTAATTGGAGTAAAAGACAAGTTAAGTGACGTAATTATTCCTGTTAGGCCTTACAGAACGATGCATTGCTAATGTTCTCTAAATACTATATTTATAATGGTTTCTTAGATTTACGCGAATGTTACACATTAAAATAAAACTATTTATACGGATTTTATCGCGATTTGGTTTAATTTTTAAATTTTTGAAGTGAAACTTCTTTATCGGGGTTGGAAAAAATTTTGCGTTACGCGCCATCTTTATTTCTACGTCACATTTTTGCGTTACGCGCCATCTTTATTTATTTAGTAAATTAGTAATACTTAGTAGTAATCCTGTGTATTGTAACTGTATTTAGTACGAATCCCACACTAGTGTATCATCCCACATTTGGACATAATACAGTGTATACCATTAGAACACATTCTGTACCCACTTCAGTAAGCCACACCCCCAACCGTTTCCAAGCCCCACCCAAAATTTTAAGCCCCACCCACTTTTTTGTAATTTGATCCTTACCCCCCCTCTGGCCTTCCCCTACCCTAAATCCAAAACAGTGCCCAATAGCCTCCCCACGAAACCTCCCCCCCCCGCTTACCCCCACCCTAAAAATTTTACCTCACCCCCCCTACTCATATCTCCGGCATTATCCATCGTAGACCCACCGACCTTGGGTTCATTGGAACCGGCTCGGTGAGGGCTACAATCCTGCCCCAACAGAATTCCCGAATACCCCCTCACAACTTTCCCCACTCAAAAATATTTTAAGGTGCCCAATAGCCTCCCCACGAAACCTAACCCCCCCCCCCCCCCCCGCCCCTACCCCCACCTAAAATGTTTACCTCACCCCCCCTATTCCTATCTCCGCCAATATCCATCGTAGACCCATCGACCCTGGGTTCATTAGAACCGGCTCGGTGAGGCCTACAATCCTGCCCCAACAGAATTCCCGAATTCCCCCTCCACAACTTTCCCCACCCAAAAATATTTTAAGGTGCCCAATAGCCCCCCCACGAAACCTAACCCCCCCCCCCCCCCCCCCCGCCCCTGCCCCCACCTAAAATTTTTACTTCACCCCCCCTAAACCTATCTCGGCCAATAAAGGTCGTGGACCCACCGAGCTTGGTATCCTCGGAACCGTCTCGGTGAGGGCTACAAATTGGCCCCGATAGAAATCCCAAATTCCCTCAAAAATTTCCCCCCTCCTAAACTTAAACTTTATTTAATTTAGCTTTATTTTACCAATTCTGTAAATTTGTAAATAGTAGATCATTTTGCGAAAAATGATGTCATAAAGAAGTTTCACTTCTTACGTGTGTACACTAATACACACACACATTTTTTTTTTAAATTCCCGACGCAACGTTTCGATTACTTTACAGCTTTCGTGGTCACGGGGCGGACTGAGGTATTAGTCATCCGCTCAGTGACTGTCACAATTAAACTACCCTTAATAATTCAAGTAAGAAGTTAAAAAATGTAAAAATTAAACCAAATCGCGATAAAATCCGTATAAATAGTTTTATTTCAATACTATATTTATATATCATGGCATTTAAAATAGATCCAAAATATTCGTGGATGGCGAGCGCAGTGGAAAGCCAAGCATTGCTTTGTAATTCGTGGTGTTGTTTGGTTTTGTTACTGTACATGAGGTCGTATCGCTTACCATCAAGCAAATCGCATCGTTTCGACATTCGTCGCAATTAAACAAAAATAAATATATTTTTTTCTAACAAGCAGTGCTGATGTCGACAATAATAATTCTGCCAGTGTCAATATACGATGAGTTCCCCTGGCTTTGGTGGTGTGAATTCGAGCTAAATTCATTTAATTTCTTTTTTTTGGCTGTTGTTAATGAGCAACGACATCTATATATATTATTAACACGTAAAGTAGAATCTTTGTACGCATTTTTTCGAAAATTTCGCGGTTGGAGGTGCGTGAAATTTGGCCCAGTTAAGGATTATGAAATTAAATGCAAATATTTTATTGAACCCATGAAATGTCATACATTATTTAAATTCAGTCATACATTAATTAGATTCACACACAGTTTTTTCCACTACCACCCGGTTCACAAGGGTGTTTGCGCCAAAGAAGAACGGGCAAGAAACTCTAGCGTTGTTTTTTAAAACAAGTTTACAATACAGTGATTACACAGGAGCCGCAGCGCAGTTGAATTCAGATCAGTTCATAAGTAATTTAGAATAATAAGACCGCCATCTGTACGTTTTGTTAATTTGTAATATCTTTAAGTGTTTTTCCTTTTTTTTTGTGCAGTTAAGCATAAATAAATATCTATATCAGCCCATATACGTCCCACTGCAGGGCACGGGCCTACTCTACAATCGAGAGAATCGATTGAGAGTGGTTAGGCCATATAGTCCACCACGCTGGCCAAGTGCGGGTTGGCGGACTTACATACCGTAGAAATTCTTTAAAATCGCTACGGTATGCAGGTTTCCTCACGATGTTTTCCTTCACCGTTAAAGTGCGTGGTGATTGACTATCAATACACACATAACTCCGAAAAGTCAGAGGTGTGCCCTGGGATTTGAACCCGCGACCACCGTGAACATGTAGGCAGCCGCGTCTGGTCCGTTACCAACAGGCCACCACGCACTTAAATAAATAAATAATTGGATTAATAATACTGGTCAAGTTATTTTGTACGGCTGAGTTAAGTGAAGTCGACCCGCGAATCGGTTATGTTCTACCAAAGCAATGAATAGTAATAAAAGTTATGTGGAGTTAAACTAAATGAATTAAATAATTGCAGTGCAGTTAGTAGGTGTGAAATATTTTACCTTTCGTAGGTTCGTCGACTTGTCTTTCGTAGTAAGGCAACTGGTCATAATAGAATTTAAGGGTGTCCGCTGCTTCCAACAACCTGAAGAAAGCTTGTCTGAAAAGAACATTAGTATTTTAGTTCTGTTATTTTTTAATATCATTGGGATTTGATTTCGGGCTTTCAGCCTAGTTTAAGAAACCCTTAATTATGTTTTTTGTACATTATATTAATTGAAAGTTTATTAATAATAGACTAATGAAATTTTAACGTTACTGCTTCATTGATAAATTGTTATTACCTATTTTCTATATGTCACAATTTCTTTTTATATTCCCGTAATATTATTAATACAAAATTAAACAACGCCATCTATTGACATTTATTATTACTATTTTCAAACTGATGAAATAAAATTGAATAATTTTAATTACCTGTCGTCTTCGCTTGTTAATTTTAATGAGCGTTTGCCGAGTCTGGGGCCGAACCAAAGTGCTCCTCTGTCACTGTGGGCCCCCCTGTCTCCTTCATCCTTTAATAAAAAAAATAATTTGTGGTCGTATCGGTATATTGTCTTTTGGCTATACGGTTAATTGGCGGGAAATCGCACGTTCCAATGTAAAACTCAATAGAGAGATGAAAATAATTTAAATTAATTGCTATAAATATTAGAAAAGTAATGAATCCAATAAACGCACAACGATAACTCCTATGCTTTAAATTCCTTTTCGATTCCTTGTGTAAATTTAAAAAGTTGTTTTTTTTTCTTTGCTACGATGCAAAGGAAACGTGACTAAAATCTTTGATGATTTTTTTATACTCTATTACAATTATTTTTCCTATTGATACCTAAACCTAAAGTTTCATAGTTCCTTTTTGTTCAATATTTAAATTTAAGACACTTTTTTTATCATTACGTTTTTATAACTTTGGAAATATTTTAGCCATATATTAAGGCTTATATTTTTGTTCAGCACTTCTTGTAGCCAATTAAATAAAAGCCCGATATCTGTTAAAGCACTAAATACTGCACTTTAAACTTTATTAAAGATTAATAGACAACTCACCTTCAAATCATTGCTGGAAGCAATAACACAACTGAACAGACAGATTATAATCAATTCTAAAGTGACGTAATGAAAAGACATTTTGTTCGTTTGAGATCACACGACAATCTGATACAAGGGATGCTGCACGAGGGTATATATACAGGGGGTGCTTGTATCGAATAGTGATGAGGGGAGACGGGGTGGAACGAACGCTTGGATTTTTTTTGAGATTTTCAAAGGCTGTATTTTACTTTTAATGGATAACAATTTAAAGGATAATAATATCTTGTTGGTATTTATATTTTTATACATACATAAACTCACGCCTATGTTCACTTGGGGTAGGCAGGGACTATTGAGCGCCAAGTGCTACGCTCCATAGTCTTTCGCTTCATCCACTGTCATTAATCTCTTCATACACGCTCGTGGGTTTCGAAGACTCTGTATTTTTCATTTTTTTAATAGGTCTTTTTTTATATTTTCATACCGTGTTACATACTTGACAGCCTCCGTGGCGCACTTGGTTAGACGCCGGCTGTGAAACAATTGATCGCGGGTCCGATTACCAAGACGAATGTTTGTGTGAACCACAGGTATTTGTTTCGGGTCTGGGTGATTGTGAGACCGACAAGTATCTTGAAGCTTCTGATAGCCATAAAATAAGTGGGGTCAGGACTATGTAAGTGACTGTTGGGTGTATTTCTATATCAGCTCATATTCGTCCCACTGCAGGGCACGGGCCTACTCTACAATCGAGAGAATTGATTGAGAGTGGTTAGGCCATATAGTCCACCACGCTGGCCTAGTGCGGGTTGGCGGACTTACATACCGTAGAAATTCTTTAAAATCGCTACGGTATGCAGGTTTCCTCACGATGTTTTCCTTCACCGTTAAAGTGCGTGGTGATTGACTATCAATACACTCATAACTCCGAAAAGTCAGAGGTGTGCCCTGGGATTTGAACCCGCGACCACCGTGAACATGTAGGCAGCCGCGTCTGGTCCGTTACCAACAGGAGACTGTCCCGCCCTCACACCCGCCACTGCAACTCCTGTAAGCCAGGATCAACAGTGGCACGCATTTTAATGACACTGAACATTGAAGCCCAGCGCGTCTCCGGGAATGTCTAACTTGTCTTTAACCCGCAACGAAATCAATCAAAAAATTTAAATTAATAGGAGGAGTTGGAAATAAATTATTGTCCACTTCCCTCCCTAATAAAGCGGGTGACAAAAACAATGAACTAAAGAGGTAAATAACCTCGCATAAAGAGTCCGTTACCAACAGGCCACCATGCATTTTTTGGGTGTATTTATTTATTGAAATAAAACGATTTTTTACGGATTTGTTTAATTTTTCATTTTTAACTTCCCGACGTTTCGATTGCTTTACAACTGCATTTCAAAGTCTACACATTCGCGTAAATCTAAGAAACCAATAAGTATTTATTTTTTATTGATTATCACATTACTTCCATTGAGAGATCGAACACGCAGCCTCTTCTTCTATAAACAACTGCGCCAGGAGTTTGTCATCAGTATTTTAAGTGATTAAAACTCTCTCTGGGGCATTGACACGAGCTGTATGCAAATGCTGCGTCTGTGGGTTTCCTTGATGGAAATTAGCATTTATCTTGGCTAAATCCGTATATATTCTAACCTGCATCCCTTTGGGATAGGCAGGGATTATAGACCGCTTGGGTGTATACAGGGTATATCAAGACTGCGACCGAAAACGAAGCCAGGTAGTAGTTTTAGTGGTTACAAACTAAAAATAACCCTGTGTTTGAGTGGTAAATACCAGTGGCGAAGGGTTCTTACAAGCCGATTCCTAGCAGCACGCCTTATAATTTAAAGGAAATTATTAATTATTTACATTTTTTTAAACAAGTTATATGAAGAAAATAATCAAATAATAAACAATATTAAAATAAATAAAAACAATAAACAAATGTTATTCGATATTAATAAACAAAATATTATCGATCAATTAATAACACAACGACAAACGCATTGCGCGATGTTCAACGTAAGTACATGCATACGAAACACGCGGCCGCCTAGATCCCGATGACGTCACGTCAGGCTACAAGGACACAGCACGAGTTCCCGTTGCTCTCGCGCTCATTTCCAACGCATTATTTGCCATCTCTGTTACACGTTTGTTGCTCAGAACTGCATGCAAAATTGCACCTTAAAACCCTTTGATTTTAAGGTCTAAATTTATTTGTAGAAATACGACGATATTTGCTTGTGAATATGCCGGTGGGCCTACGGCTTATAAAGTAATTTGCCAGTTCGCGCCTCTTTTATTTCGTGTTTATAATTAGAAAATATTATTTACTACTGTGTTGTTTCAGTATATATGTATAATGCGGTACTATTTTTAGGTTTGTATATAATTAGTGGGTAATTTATGAAATTTTACTGGTTTCGAAGTGCAAACAGATTTATCTATTTAGCAAAACTTTAATGATGAATGAAACTTGATAATGTCGTATGTATCGTTTTATCTCATGAATTGCATTATTATGAGGTAATTTTAAAAATGCTGCATTTACGTAATTAAAAAAGGGACTGGAAATTATATTAAAGGAGATCGGTCGTTTTTCTATGAATATTGGGCCTAGTAGTGGAAACATGGTGGAGACAAGTGAGACATAGAATTAAATAATAAGGATTTTTTGTCCTTCAAATATAACATAGTCTTCTTGAGCTAGGATACGGGGTTTTTAAGATTTATCCTCTTAAAGTTTTACAAAATCTACCATTTTCTGCTATCTGAATACGTAATGTCATAGTTGGCTTATATTTTAAGTTTGGGATGAGTATGAATATACATTATTATAAAGTACGTAAGCTTATCAAGGAAGACAGGAAAACACATTTGAATATTTAAAAGTATATTATTTTGATATCAGGTTTATTGTATGTAGATTATTCACTTTGTCATGCGCTAGTTTAAAAAATATTTGAAGCTACCGTACACAATAATGAAAAAATAAAACAATGATTGAGGATGAATCCATTCAGACATTACAGATCATGTAAGCCTTTGCGCCTTTACGATCGGTGTCTCGTAGTTGTTGGCTTCAGGCGCGCATCAATGATTTCCCGTAGTTTTTGCTTACATGACGATTATAAACATTTTAACTTATTTATATGCTATAGTATTGTTGAATCGAGGTAAGCAATTGACTGCAAGGGACGCCGTAGAGAATAAACACAACACCCAGCCACAAAACGAAATTATATGATTTTGAAATTAATTCAATTTTAAATACACATTAGTACACGACGAAATAAAACAATGCAATTTGACAGATAATAGTCTCGTGACAGATGTCAACTCTATTAATGTTGCTGACAAATATAAAAATGGTAGAAATATTTCATGATATCCTCATTTTTTTGTAAATCTAATTCCAATGGTGTAGGATAAAAGTAAATAGAGAAATAAATCTAAAAAAATACGCCAAATTTTTTGGTAGTAATGAATTTCTTGTCCACAGTTGGACCAAATCGACCGATCTCCTTTGATAATACATTTAAGTACCAGAGAAAGAACGGCAACTGACAAGTTTTAATTATTTAATAAATATTGTAATGCCGTATTTTTGTTAGCGTTGATTCAAAATAGGACATACAAACATAACCCACGCATCCCATGAGGGTTGCCAGATTCGATAGATCTCCAGTTAGCTCTATACTGGCATCGTTTTACTTTCGTCCACTTACATCAATCTCTTCATCTTTTTTTATATATAAGGAACGTTTGAAATTTTTTTTGTCGATCAATTTCAAAACAGGCTAATGTTGTCTTTTGCATTGAATCGAAATTTACTTTAAAAACGTTAAAAAAAGCACCTAACGGGCACAGTGCTATTCCGTGCAAGTGTTGTATGAAAATATAGTAAGTATTACTAAGCAAATATGTCGCTCAATATCTTACGTACATAACGGAGTAAAAATATAAGTATGAGTACCTACTTGTTAATTTAATAAAACAAGTCACCAGAAGTATCGGCGTCCCTTTTGAAAAAAGTGACCCTTCGCCACTGGTAAATACCTAGTTTTTGCGAAAATAGTAATTTACGACTTTGCGTACCATTGCGTGTTTAAAAATAAAAAGGTGTATATTATTATTTTAAGAAAACTATGTATTTATCACTCAAATACGACGATCAGTAAAACTAAGAAAAATATATTTTTGCGAAATTTAGTTGCGTTGTGTCTGAAGTCATTAATAATACCTCCTGGTTTCGTTTTCGGTCGGCAGTATTACTGACATCAAACACAATGCAATTAAAAAATTCTCTTTAAGGTCTCGAACAGACCTGTATAATTTCGTCAAGATCCATTACAATTTCTTACGACACATTGTATTGCAATATATGCCAATTAAAAAACACTTTTGGTCTTATTGTCTCTCCAATGCCAGAAAATAAAAAATGATCTACTATTTACAAATTTACAGAATTGGTAAAATAAAGCTAAATTAAATAAAGTTTAAGTTTAGGAGGGGGGAAAATTTTGAGGGAATTTGGGATTTCTATCGGGGCCAATTTGTAGCCCTCACCGAGACGGTTCCGAGGATACCAAGCTCGGTGGGTCCACGACCTTTATTGGCCGAGATAGGTTTAGGGGGGGTGAGGTAAAAAATTTAGGTGGGGGTAGGGGCGGGGGGGGGGGGGGGGTTTAGGTTTCGTGGGGGGGCTATTGGGCACCTTAAAATATTTTTGGGTGGGGAAAGTTGTGGAGGGGGAGTTCGGGAATTCTGTTGGGGCAGGATTGTAGGCCTCACCGAGCCGGTTCTAATGAACCCAGGGTCGATGGGTCTACGATGGATAATGCCGGAGATATGAGTAGGGGGGGTGAGGTAAAATTTTTAGGGTGGGGGTAAGGGGGGGGTGGAGGTTTCGTGGGGAGGCTATTGGGCACTGTTTTGGATTTAGGGTGGGGGAAGGCCAGAGGGGGGGTAAGGATCAAATTACAAATAAGTGGGTGGGACTTAAAATTTTGGGTGGGGCTTGGAAACTATTGGGGGTGTGGCTTACTGAAGTGGGTACTAATTTACTAAATAAAAAAAGATGGCGCGTAACGGAAGAATGTGACGCGTAACGAAAAATTTTTTCCAACCCCGATAAAGAAGTTTCACTTCAAAAACCACGGTAAAAGTGAAACTTTTTTTCACACTATAGACATTTAACTAAAAATTTTTCGAATAATATTCCATTAAGGGTATAAAAATCGCTTTATCAATCTTAATTTTACACTTGGAAAATTGGAATGATAATGGGAAATAATAAAATTAGACGTCCTCTAACTAATATTTTTATTCAACTCTGTATCTTATAGAGTACGACTTACATAATACTTAACAATTATTTAGATAATATACACATATCAAAAAACTGAAAAGAATATTTTATTATCGTTGAGTCATTTTGATCCGTTTTTCAATTATTTTCAATCATTCTATTATCATTCCATCTTCATTATGAGTTTCACAGTTTATAAATGTAACCAATATTTTATGGTAACTAAAATACGTGAACAGTGATTTACATTCAAATGAGTAATAGTCTATACACTACACGGTCAGCTACTGCAAACTATAGGCGCCACCACATTGACCTTAGCTGCACTGACAAGCGCCTTTCACTTTATACCTACTCGGCAGCCGACCGTCACGCGACATGCGCTACACAGACCAAAATGTTTGAGACGATGTAATAAAAGTTTCACTTTAATAAAAAACAAATTGTCGTTACATCCCCTTTCTCCCCGAGTCTGAAGGTATTAGCGGCAAATTGAAATAAATATTTTTTGCAGGCGACAACGATTAACGTATCTATTTGTCCGCGTCATTCGTGACATCTTGATGTATATTGTGTTAAGGTGGGTTACCATTGGAGGAAAATAAGTTGCGTTTTAAATGTATATGGAGTTTAGTCTTTAACGGCCTTATTCATAGACAGTTTTAAAACCTATTTTAGTTCTAGTATAACTACTGGGGCAAACACAGACTTGCACAGATCTATATCGTTACGTGTGCGGCGCCCATAACGGTTAAGGAAAAAATGAGGAAGCGTGCATACCATTTAATCTTTCTACGCAAAGCAATGCTCTGTAATTCATGGTGTTGTTTGGTTTTGCTACTGTACACGAGCGGTCGTATCGTTTACCATCAGGCGAAGGGCATGCTCATGACATCTCGCATAAACGCAGGTAAAATATTGTATATGGAAATGCACCCTTATAGCAGAAGAAAACTATTTTTCAGTTTACTTTACAGAGCTGATTGCTGAGCTGAAGTGCGTGGAGGCCTGTTGGTAAAAGACGCGACTGCCTACATGTTCACGGTGGTCGCAGGTTCAAATCACAGGGCACACCTCTGACTTTTCGGAGTTATAAATACATACATAAACTTACGCCTTTATCCCCGAAGGGGTAGGCAGAGGCGCCACCAGGGCACCCATATTTCGCCTTGTACGTTCCGTCAAGATGTGCTATGAGGGCGAGCCTATCGCCATATTGGGCACAAATTCCTGACTCCGGGCTGATAATGAATAGAAAAATCCAATATCACTTTGCCCGACCCGGGACTCTAACCCGAGACCTCAGCTTTGTAATCGTACCGTAATACAACTACGCCAGCGAAGCAGTCTTCGAGGCAGTTTTCGGAGTTATGTGTGTATTGATATTCAATCACCACGCACTTTAACGAAAACCTGCATATAGTAGCGATTTTAAAGAATTTCTACGGTATGTAAGTCCGCCAACCCGCACTAGGCCAGCGTGGTGGACTGTACTAACCCCTCTCAATCGTACTCTCGAGTGTAGAGGAAGCCCGTGCCCTGCAGTGGGACGTGTATGGGCTGATATAACACAGAGCTGATTATGGCGCTATAAAATGCGTGGTGGCCTGTTGGTAACTAACCAGATTCGGCTCCCAATATATTCACAGTGGTTGCTGAATCCCAGGGCTTTTCAGAGACATGTGTATTGATAGTCAATCACCACGCTTTATACGGTGAAAGAAAACATAGTCAAGACACCTGCGCACCATAGCAATTTGAAATAATTTCTACGGTATGTAAAGTCCGCCAACCCGCACTAGGCTAACGTGGATTATGGTTTATTGATCTCGAATCTTGAATTTAGTGGAGGTAGGTCTCTTATATGAGAGGTTTCCTGGGTAGGTACCACCACAATGGCTATTTCTCCCGCCAAACAGCAGTGTAAATGCACTGTTGTGTTCCGGTTTGAAGGACATTGTAGCCAGACTACTGGACATAATGAGACTTAACACGTTATGTCTCAGGATGGCGAGATTTTTAATGAAACTTTTCACTGACCGTAGAAAATCTTGTTAAAATCTCTACATCGTGTGATTTTTCTCAAAAATAGTATTTTAAAACCAGCGTTTCTTTAAATTCGTCTGCGTCCTAAATCTGTCTATCAAGAAACACATTTGTACAAATCAGTCGGGTCATTTAAGGAAACCAGAGATTTAATGTTACCGAAATAGTTTTAATTAAAAACCTTTGGAACGAGTAAACAAACATTGGAAGAAAGGGAAATAAGGGCGACATACCTAGGTAGTTACATTTTGTTTTAATATGTATAACACGTCGGAAATATCTATGAACCTAGCTGGAATGCGGTTCACATTTCATTTTTTTATCTTCACCTATCTACTATGTTATTTGACATTAATAACGTTTTGAGATGGATGCGAATTCTATTTTTTATTCCTTTTTTCTATTTTAATTCAATTTGTTTAACCTATATTTTGAATTTGCTGAAATTATGTTTCAATGACGTCAATTATTCAGGTTCACAGATATTTCCGACGGGTAATACCGGGTATATGCAGACTGCGACCGAAAACGAAGCCAGTTTTAGTACCTAACTATAGACACAACAAAAAAAATCTAAAATAAGAATAGAATAGAAAAATCTTTATTTGTTCATTAAAGTACACATACACTGATACATAACTAAAACAACTAAATTACAGACCTACTATTACAATACACAATGGACATAAAGATTAAAGATAACAGAGAAAAAGTAGTTACAATGATAAATACCAAAAAAAGAAAGTGTAGCAGCATATGTGTTGCAGCAGAACAAAAGGGTGATGACTCAGTATACGTTCACTCATACGAGCAAACACTGATATTCTGCCATTACCCGGTGGAAGAGTGGTGGCGGAGTAATAATTCATTAGTCTGTGTCCCAATTTAATTTTACAAATCATAAGTATGTCTAAATAAGAATACCCATTACAACGTGACACCAATGCGAACATAAATAAAGCATATTATGATTTATTAGTATTATCGATTATGTTAACATTATGTTAATCATTATTATTTAATAAAATATAAAGAAAGAAAAGGGATAAGTTGATTAGAATGAACTATAAACCACAGGACACTCTCGATAAATAAAGCAATTCAAAACAATTTTTTTTTTACAGTATTTTTTAAATTTGGGTGGTAACTACATAGTTTTTGTTAAAATAATAATGTAAACCCTTGTGTACCATTGTGCCTTTAAAAAAAAGGTGCACAATGTACATTTATTTTAAGAAAAAACACGTATAAAAAATTATAAATTTTTAGTTGCATTGTGTCTGTTGAGACCACTAACTGGCTTCGTTTACGGTCGCAGTCCGAATATACGCGGTATATTAGTATAGATTAAAAGTTTTTATCATTTATGTCTTTTTAGTGTTGATAAGCATTTAAATGACGAAGAAGTGGTCACACAAGAAACAAAATGATAACAACACTAAAATCGGTTCAAAGCTGTCGAAGATATTGAATATATACTATATTAATGTATATTCATTTTCTCACGCCACCCCCACCCCCTAGCCCGCACCCCTTCTCCCACCCACCGTAGTTTAACTCTCAAACCAAACCTAATGCAAAAATAACGATTGGAATCCTAGTCGATTTTGAGCAGTTTTACTCTCCAAATCCGAAGATATTTGTCAGATCTTGAACAATTTTTACGGGACCACCTATGAAGTTGTTGAAACGAAAATAAATTCAAATTGGTTGGTAATCGGTGAACACACATAAAAAAGATTACACAGGAAAAAGGCACCGCCATTTTTATCTACGTTTTTGAAGTACGAGCGCTCCCTCTATATTATACCGGGTATATCAAGACTGCGACCGAAAACGAAGCCAGATGGTAGTAGGTATTAGTGACTACAAATAAAAATAAAATAAAACACTAAAAGCAAATAAAAATTTCGATTTTTTTATATTTTTTTATTTTTTACTTTTCGTCGTATTTGTAGTGAGCAGAGATATCAATAGTTTTCCTAAAATAATGATGCACACCTTCTTATTTTTAAAAGACGCAATGGTACGTAAGGGCTTAAATTACTATTTTAGCAAAAACTAGGTATTTACCACCCAAAAATTAAGATTAAAAAAAAAAATTAAAAAAGAGTGTCGCTTTTTTTGCGAAATTTTTAGTTGCCTTGTCTCTAAAGTCACTAATACCACCTGGCTTCGTTTTCAGTCGCAGTCTTGATATACCCGATATTTATACTCTAAGGTATGAACCTTGCTTTATCCCAAAAAACCATGATTCTAGGTCAATTGGCGGTTGTCTTGAGACAAACGAACGAGATGATCTTATAAAACCTCCTCCTTTTTATGAAGTCGGTTAAAAAAACCGTTTTTCCATTGGTAAGGAAACGAAAAACCTTAAAGAATTGAAACAATAAATGCATAAATATGTATATTTATTAATTAAACAAGGCGTTGTCTTCACAAATACGAAAGAAATAAATATTACAAAATAAATTATTATTAATAATAAATAATATATAGAGACAAACACATTCAATAATAAATAGATTTCAATGAGACATATTAATTGACATAACACATCGTTAAGTATTAGCGATTTTTTTTTATCCCAACATTTCGGGATTTTTTCCATTTGCAATAAAAAAAGTATTGATTACTTTGTATTTTTGACTTAAATGTAAGAAAAATACAGTAAGGGGCTTTGATGGTCCCATGTTATAAAATAGGGATCAGTATATAGCCGCAAATATCAATGGTATGTAATAAAAAATGTGCCCTTATCGCCCTCCAGTTAAAAATATTATTTAAGTCAATATACAAGTAATTTAAGCAAGTTTCAAAAACATTAAGCGAATTCATAAACGCCATTGGGGCTAGTACCCTTAACTACGTCATTAAAAATTAGAATACATTTGAATGGCTTTCTACTAATTGGCACTGAAAAAAGCCAATCAGGATGAGTCAAATGTAAGCCTGTCGATAAATCTTCAATCCGATTGGTCTGTTTTCGTGTTCGATATTTAAATTGAAATCAGATCGTTTATTAATTATGATCGTTCGTGTAGTTAATAGTAAACTTAACAGATAGCGCTATTTCGAATGCTGTTTTCCTGTATCGTATCGTTTTTTACACCAATTTACAAGCCCAACCTCTTTCGGTACTTCTCGGGGATATCTTCAATGCTATCTACACAGAAGCATATTTTGCCGGCATCGCAATGATGGAGAGGGCGTCTCGGGCCTCTGGAGCCAATTGTGGTGCCACCAGTACTGGAAGAGCTGCCAGTCGTTGAAGTACCATTGCGTCCCGTAGAGCCGCCAGATGAGCTACTGCTGCCTGTCGTGTATATAGTGCCATCTCGTCCGTTAGTGGCTCCACCAGTACTGGAAGAGCTGCCAGTCAATGAAGTACCATTGGGTCCCGTAGAGCCGCCAGATGAGCTACTGCTGCCTGTTGTGTATATAGTGCCATCTCGTCTATTAGTGGCTCCACCAGAAGTGGATGAACTGCCAGTCGTTGAAGTACCATTGCGTCCCGTAGAGCCGCCAGATGAGCTACTGCTGCCTGTCGTGTATATAGTGCCATCTCGTCTATTAGTGGCTCCACCAGTACTGGAAGAGCTGCCAGTCGTTGAAGTACCATTGCGTCCCGTAGAGCCGCCAGATGAGCTACTGCTGCCTGTCGTGTATATAGTGCCATCTCGTCCATTAGTGGCTCCACCAGTACTGGAAGAGCTGCCAGTCGTTGAAGTACCATCAGGTCCCGTAGAGCCGCCAGATGAGCTACTGCTGCCTGTCGTGTATATAGTGCCATCTCGTCCATTAGTGGCTCCACCAGTACTGGAAGAGCTGCCAGTCGTTGAAGTACCATCGGGTCCCGTAGAGCCGCCAGATGAGCTACTGCTGCCTGTCGTGTATATAGTGCCATCTCGTCCATTAGTGACTCCACCAGAAGATGAGGTACCGCCACCAGTAGTGGTATCAGGAGTCTCGTAACATCCGGGATCAGTTTTACACGTGTACTTTGTTTGTAAATTACTCGTTCCTAGGACAATAAAAATAATTCACATTTTAAATGCTTTAAAATTATCTATCATAACAAAATCAACATTTTCATAAAAGTTAGAATTATATAATTGGAGGATGAGCCTTGAATTTAACAATTTTGCAGTGCACGATTCGTTTTCCTTGGACATGTATTTTAGGGCATAAAGCATTTCTGGCATCTATTGAGGCTCATGTCTGTGGTCTCAACATTTCGAAAAGAAAACTTAGTACACATACATACATACATAAACTCACGCCTTTTTCCCACAAGGGGTAGGCAAAGGTGTTACCAGAGCACCCACATTTTGCCTTGTATGTTCCGTCCCAAGATGTGATTTGGGGCGAGCCTATCGCCATATCGGGCACATGTTCCTGACTCCGGGCTGATAATGAACAAAAAACTCCAATATCACTTTGCCCGACCCGGGATTCGAAGCCAAGACCTCAGCTTTAATCGTGCTGTAGTACAACTACGCCACCGAGGTAGTCTTAGTCTGCTTAATAAACGCTCTTTTGAGGTTAGGGATAATAATCGGCTGATTCCGTGAAATTGGACACAATCTGGTCGCGGTGATAAAGAATGAAAGAAAGATACGGGAATATACAATGTACAGGGATTTTTTTTATCTATATCAGCCCATATACGTCCCACTGCAGGGCACGGGCCTACTCTACAATCGAGAGAATCGATTGAGAGTGGTTAGGCCATGTAGTCCATGTAGTATTTTTTTATACTGGTACGCGCAAATTCAGTATACTATCAAACGTCCACCGACGCTATATAACTATCTCTCACCACTGGACACAATTCTTCCAACCTTACACTTAAGTTGATTCGGAAACGCGACAATGATATAACGAGTTCTTAACCTCTGTGTTTGGTGGTCGCAGTTCGCTACTCGAGTGGACCTACAAGTTTCCTACCGCCAGCACGTTATAACAGACCATCACCGTCCATAAATATCCTACACTTGGAACGTACCGACCTCTTATAGCAGCAGTAATAGATATGACGGTGAAAGGCCCACGACAATCGTAATTCAAATTTTAAAATGTTGCTTTTAATTAAATAATTTCTTTTCATTTTGATTTTTACCTGATACTGTGGTGGATGAAATGATGTCCTTCTTAGTCACAACGGTACGCCTGTCGTGAACTGGCACCAGTCTAGGTCTCGGCCGTGGTCGTCTGTGATGTGGTCGCCGACGCCTATGATGGTGGGGTTTACGGCCACCACCGCTAGTAGAGCCGCCAGTTGTACTACTACTGCTTGTTGTAGATGAAGTGCCATCTCGTCCATTAGTGGCTCCACCAGTACTGGAAGAGCTGCCAGTCAATGAAGTACCATTGGGTCCCGTAGAGCCGCCAGATGAGCTACTGCTGCCTGTCGTGTATGTAGTGCCATCTCGTCCATTAGTGGCTCCACCAGTACTGGAAGAGCTGCCAGTCAATGAAGTACCATTGGGTCCCGTAGAGCCGCCAGATGAGCTACTGCTGCCTGTCGTGTATGTAGTGCCATCTCGTCCATTAGTGGCTCCACCAGTACTGGAAGAGCTGCCAGTCAATGAAGTACCATTGGGTCCCGTAGAGCCGCCAGATGAGCTACTGCTGCCTGTCGTGTATATAGTGCCATCTCGTCCGTTAGTGGCTCCACCAGTACTGGAAGAGCTGCCAGTCAATGAAGTACCATTGGGTCCCGTAGAGCCGCCAGATGAGCTACTGCTGCCTGTCGTGTATGTAGTGCCATCTCGTCCATTAGTGGCTCCACCAGTACTGGAAGAGCTGCCAGTCGTTGAAGTACCATTGCGTCCCGTAGAGCCGCCAGATGAGCTACTGCTGCCTGTTGTGTATATAGTGCCATCTCGTCTGTTAATGGCTCCACCAGTACTGGAAGAGCTGCCAGTCAATGAAGTACCATTGGGTCCCGTAGAGCCGCCAGATGAGCTACTGCTGCCTGTTGTGTATATAGTGCCATCTCGTCTGTTAATGGCTCCACCAGTACTGGAAGAGCTGCCAGTCAATGAAGTACCATTGGGTCCCGTAGAGCCGCCAGATGAGCTACTGCTGCCTGTCGTGTATATAGTGCCATCTCGTCCATTAGTGGCTCCACCAGTACTGGAAGAGCTGCCAGTCGTTGAAGTACCATTGCGTCCCGTAGAGCCGCCAGATGAGCTACTGCTGCCTGTCGTGTATATAGTGCCATCTCGTCTGTTAATGGCTCCACCAGTACTGGAAGAGCTGCCAGTCAATGAAGTACCATTAGGTCCCGTAGAGCCGCCAGATGAGCTACTGCTGCCTGTCGTGTATATAGTGCCATCTCGTCCGTTAGTGGCTCCACCAGAAGAAGAAGTGCTGCTAGTGGTAGTCGTGGTAGGAGTTGGGTGTGGTCTATGCTTGTGGCGTCGATGATGTCTTGGTCTAGGTCTATGATGTGTACCAGAACCTGTTGTACTTGTGCTGCCTGTTGTGGAAGTGGTGCCTCCGTGTCCTGTAGTAGTACCACCAGTACTGGAAGAGCTGCCAGTCGTTGAAGTACCATGGCGTCCCGTAGAGCCGCCAGATGAGCTACTGCTGCCTGTCGTGTATATAGTGCCATCTCGTCCATTTGTGGCTCCACCAGTACTGGAAGAGCTGCCAGTCGTTGAAGTACCATTGCGTCCCGTAGAGCCGCCAGATGAGCTACTGCTGCCTGTCGTGTATATAGTGCCATCTCGTCCGTTAGTGGCTCCACCAGTACTGGAAGAGCTGCCAGTCAATGAAGTACCATTGGGTCCCGTAGAGCCGCCAGATGAGCTACTGCTGCCTGTCGTATATATAGTGCCATCTCGTCCGTTAGTGGCTCCACCAGAAGAAGAAGTGCTGCTAGTGGTAGTCGTGGTAGGAGTTGGGTGTGGTCTATGCTTGTGGCGTCGATGATGTCTTGGTCTAGGTCTATGATGTGTACCAGAACCTGTTGTGCTTGTGCTGCCTGTTGTGGAAGTGGTGCCTCCGTGTCCTGTAGTAGTACCACCAGTACTGGAAGAGCTGCCAGTCGTTGAAGTACCATTGCGTCCCGTAGAGCCGCCAGATGAGCTACTGCTGCCTGTTGTGTATATAGTGCCATCTCGTCTGTTAATGGCTCCACCAGTACTGGAAGAGCTGCCAGTCAATGAAGTACCATTGGGTCCCGTAGAGCCGCCAGATGAGCTACTGCTGCCTGTTGTGTATATAGTGCCATCTCGTCTGTTAATGGCTCCACCAGTACTGGAAGAGCTGCCAGTCAATGAAGTACCATTGGGTCCCGTAGAGCCGCCAGATGAGCTACTGCTGCCTGTCGTGTATATAGTGCCATCTCGTCCATTAGTGGCTCCACCAGTACTGGAAGAGCTGCCAGTCGTTGAAGTACCATTGCGTCCCGTAGAGCCGCCGGATGAGCTACTGCTGCCTGTCGTGTATATAGTGCCATCTCGTCTGTTAATGGCTCCACCAGTACTGGAAGAGCTGCCAGTCAATGAAGTACCATTAGGTCCCGTAGAGCCACCAGATGAGCTACTGCTGCCTGTCGTGTATATAGTGCCATCTCGTCCGTTAGTGGCTCCACCAGAAGAAGATGTGCTGCTAGTGGTAGTCGTGGTAGGAGTTGGGTGTGGTCTATGCTTGTGGCGTCGATGATGTCTTGGTCTAGGTCTATGATGTGTACCAGAACCTGTTGTGCTTGTGCTGCCTGTTGTGGAAGTGGTGCCTCCGTGTCCTGTAGTAGTACCACCAGTACTGGAAGAGCTGCCAGTCGTTGAAGTACCATTGCGTCCCGTAGAGCCGCCAGATGAGCTACTGCTGCCTGTCGTGTATATAGTGCCATCTCGTCCATTTGTGGCTCCACCAGTACTGGAAGAGCTGCCAGTCGTTGAAGTACCATTGCGTCCCGTAGAGCCGCCAGATGAGCTACTGCTGCCTGTCGTGTATATAGTGCCATCTCGTCCGTTAGTGGCTCCACCAGTACTGGAAGAGCTGCCAGTCAATGAAGTACCATTGGGTCCCGTAGAGCCGCCAGATGAGCTACTGCTGCCTGTCGTATATATAGTGCCATTTCGTCCGTTAGTGGCTCCACCAGAAGAAGAAGTGCTGCTAGTGGTAGTCGTGGTAGGAGTTGGGTGTGGTCTATGCTTGTGGCGTCGATGATGTCTTGGTCTAGGTCTATGATGTGTACCAGAACCTGTTGTGCTTGTGCTGCCTGTTGTGGAAGTGGTGCCTCCGTGTCCTGTAGTAGTACCACCAGTACTGGAAGAGCTGCCAGTCGTTGAAGTACCATTGCGTCCCGTAGAGCCGCCAGATGAGCTACTGCTGCCTGTTGTGTATATAGTGCCATCTCGTCTGTTAATGGCTCCACCAGTACTGGAAGAGCTGCCAGTCAATGAAGTACCATTGGGTCCCGTAGAGCCGCCAGATGAGCTACTGCTGCCTGTTGTGTATATAGTGCCATCTCGTCTGTTAATGGCTCCACCAGTACTGGAAGAGCTGCCAGTCAATGAAGTACCATTGGGTCCCGTAGAGCCGCCAGATGAGCTACTGCTGCCTGTCGTGTATATAGTGCCATCTCGTCCATTAGTGGCTCCACCAGTACTGGAAGAGCTGCCAGTCGTTGAAGTACCATTGCGTCCCGTAGAGCCGCCAGATGAGCTACTGCTGCCTGTCGTGTATATAGTGCCATCTCGTCTGTTAATGGCTCCACCAGTACTGGAAGAGCTGCCAGTCAATGAAGTACCATTGGGTCCCGTAGAGCCGCCAGATGAGCTACTGCTGCCTGTCGTGTATATAGTGCCATCTCGTCCATTAGTGGCTCCACCAGTACTGGAAGAGCTGCCAGTCGTTGAAGTACCTTTGCGTCCCGTAGAGCCGCCAGATGAGCTACTGCTGCCTGTCGTGTATATAGTGCCATCTCGTCCATTAGTGGCTCCACCAGTACTGGAAGAGCTGCCAGTCAATGAAGTACCATTGGGTCCCGTAGAGCCGCCAGATGAGCTACTGCTCCCTGTCGTAGATATAGTGCCATCTCGTCCGTTAGTGGCTCCACCAGAAGTGGATGAACTGCCAGTTGTAGTTGTACGCCCGGTTGATCCTTTTCCGCTTGGTTCATCGTCATTGTCATCATAATTGTCACGGTCATCGCCATCATCGCCGTCGTCTTGGTCGTCAACATGACCATCATCATCGCCATCGTCATCACCATAGCCATCGTCATATTCATAATCGTCTTCACCATCGTAAATGGGGTCATCAATGACGTATCCATCATCATCAATGTAAATTGTTTCGACAACGCGATCGTCAGTTGAAGTGATAGTTGTGGTACCTGTAAATTTAATAATGTTGTAATTAGTTAATCCTTTTGCCATTGTGAATTGTACCCTCTCGCTCCACTAGTTTCTCGGGAGCGTGAGACATAAACTCATTTTGTTTGCATAATAATAACGCAATGATATTTTTGTAGACCCGAAGACATCGACATCTTATAGCGATAAGACCGCCAATTGTACGCATATTTTCAAGTTTTCAATCTTTTATTGTTTCTGTACTTAATGGCGTTCAATAAAGTGTTGTGCGTCTGTATGATTGTAATATTTTTTGAACAAAACATTAATATACTAACCACCCGACGTGCTGGTGCTCGATGTTACATAGACGACGTGACCTGGTCTTCGACCCCTCCTTCTATGCCTGCGTCCCGAGGTAGTTCCACCAGATGTGGATGTACCACCACTTGTGTTAGTTCCATTAGGTCCAGTAGAACTGCCAACTATAGTAGTACTGTCTGTTGCTGAAGTGGAGCCTTCGGGGCCTGCAGTACTTCGGCCACTGGTGCTTGTGATTCCTCCTGATGTGATTGGCCCGCCTGTGGGATGAGGTCCTGGTCTTGGGTATGGTCTAGGACCAGTAGAACTGCCAACTATAGTAGTACTGTCTGTTGCTGAAGTGGAGCCTTCGGGGCCTGCAGTACTTCGGCCACTGGTGCTTGTGATTCCTCCTGATGTGATCGGCCCGCCTGTGGGATGAGGTCCTGGTCTCGGGTATGGTCTAGGACCAGTAGAACTGCCAACTATAGTAGTACTGTCTGTTGCTGAAGTGGAGCCTTCGGGGCCTGCAGTACTTCGGCCACTAGTGCTTGTGATTCCTCCAGATGTGATTGGCCCGCCTGTGGGATGAGGTCCTGGTCTCGGGTATGGTCTAGGACCAGTAGAACTGCCAACTATAGTAGTACTGTCTGTTGCTGAAGTAGAGCCTTCGGGGCCTGCAGTACTTCGGCCACTAGTGCTTGTGATTCCTCCAGATGTGATTGGCCCGCCTGTGGGATGAGGTCCTGGTCTCGGGTATGGTCTAGGACCAGTAGAACTGCCAACTATAGTAGTACTGTCTGTTGCTGAAGTGGAACCTTCGGGGCCTGCAGTACTTCGGCCACTGGTGCTTGTGATTCCTCCAGATGTGATTGGCCCGCCTGTGGGATGAGGTCCTGGTCTCGGGTATGGTCTAGGACCAGTAGAACTGCCAACTATAGTAGTACTGTCTGTTGCTGAAGTGGAGCCTTCGGGGCCTGCAGTACTTCGGCCACTGGTGCTTGTGATTCCTCCTGATGTGATTGGCCCGCCTGTGGGATGAGGTCCTGGTCTTGGGTATGGTCTAGGACCAGTAGAACTGCCAACTATAGTAGTACTGTCTGTTGCTGAAGTGGAGCCTTCGGGGCCTGCAGTACTTCGGCCACTGGTGCTTGTGATTCCTCCTGATGTAATTGGCCCGCCTGTGGGATGAGGTCCTGGTCTCGGGTATGGTCTAGGACCAGTAGAACTGCCAACTATAGTAGTACTGTCTGTTGCTGAAGTGGAGCCTTCGGGGCCTGCAGTACTTCGGCCACTGGTGCTTGTGATTCCTCCTGATGTGATTGGCCCGCCTGTGGGATGAGGTCCTGGTCTCGGGTATGGTCTAGGACCAGTAGAACTGCCAACTATAGTAGTACTGTCTGTTGCTGAAGTGGAGCCTTCGGGGCCTGCAGTACTTCGGCCACTGGTGCTTGTGATTCCTCCTGATGTAATTGGCCCGCCTGTGGGATGAGGTCCTGGTCTCGGGTATGGTCTAGGACCAGTAGAACTGCCAACTATAGTAGTACTGTCTGTTGCTGAAGTGGAGCCTTCGGGGCCTGCAGTACTTCGGCCACTGGTGCTTGTGATTCCTCCAGATGTGATTGGCCCGCCTGTGGGATGAGGTCCTGGTCTCGGGTATGGTCTAGGACCAGTAGAACTGCCAACTATAGTAGTACTGTCTGTTGCTGAAGTGGAGCCTTCGGGGCCTGCAGTACTTCGGCCACTGGTGCTTGTGATTCCTCCAGATGTGATTGGCCCGCCTGTGGGATGAGGTCCTGGTCTCGGGTATGGTCTAGGACCAGTAGAACTGCCAACTATAGTAGTACTGTCTGTTGCTGAAGTGGAGCCTTCGGGGCCTGCAGTACTTCGGCCACTAGTGCTTGTGATTCCTCCAGATGTGATTGGCCCGCCTGTGGGATGAGGTCCTGGTCTCGGGTATGGTCTAGGACCAGTAGAACTGCCAACTATAGTAGTACTGTCTGTTGCTGAAGTGGAGCCTTCGGGGCCTGCAGTACTTCGGCCACTGGTGCTTGTGATTCCTCCTGATGTAATTGGCCCGCCTGTGGGATGAGGTCCTGGTCTCGGGTATGGTCTAGGACCAGTAGAACTGCCAACTATAGTAGTACTGTCTGTTGCTGAAGTGGAGCCTTCGGGGCCTGCAGTACTTCGGCCACTGGTGCTTGTGATTCCTCCAGATGTGATTGGCCCGCCTGTGGGATGAGGTCCTGGTCTCGGGTATGGTCTAGGACCAGTAGAACTGCCAACTATAGTAGTACTGTCTGTTGCTGAAGTGGAACCTTCGGGGCCTGCAGTACTTCGGCCACTGGTGCTTGTGATTCCTCCTGATGTGATTGGCCTGCCTGTGGGATGAGGTCCTGGTCTCGGGTATGGTCTAGGACCAGTAGAACTGCCAACTATAGTAGTACTGTCTGTTGCTGAAGTGGAGCCTTCGGGGCCTGCAGTACTTCGGCCACTAGTGCTTGTGATTCCTCCAGATGTGATTGGCCCGCCTGTGGGATGAGGTCCTGGTCTCGGGTATGGTCTAGGACCAGTAGAACTGCCAACTATAGTAGTACTGTCTGTTGCTGAAGTGGAACCTTCGGGGCCTGCAGTACTTCGGCCACTGGTGCTTGTGATTCCTCCAGATGTGATTGGCCCGCCTGTGGGATGAGGTCCTGGTCTCGGGTATGGTCTAGGACCAGTAGAACTGCCAACTATAGTAGTACTGTCTGTTGCTGAAGTGGAGCCTTCGGGGCCTGCAGTACTTCGGCCACTAGTGCTTGTGATTCCTCCAGATGTGATTGGCCCGCCTGTGGGATGAGGTCCTGGTCTCGGGTATGGTCTAGGACCAGTAGAACTGCCAACTATGGTAGTACTGTCTGTTGCTGAAGTGGAGCCTTCGGGGCCTGCAGTACTTCGGCCACTGGTGCTTGTGATTCCTCCAGATGTGATTGGCCCGCCTGTGGGATGAGGTCCTGGTCTCGGGTATGGTCTAGGACCAGTAGAACTTCCAACTATAGTTGTACTGTCTGTTGCTGAAGTGGAGCCTCCGGGGCCTGCAGTACTTCGGCCACTGGTGCTTGTGATTCCTCCAGATGTGATTGGCCCGCCTGTGGGATGAGGTCCTGGTCTCGGGTATGGTCTAGGACCAGTAGAACTGCCAACTATAGTAGTACTGTCTGTTGCTGAAGTGGTTCCTTTAGGTCCAGCAGTACTTTTACCCGAGGTGGAAGTACTGCCAGTTGTAGTTGTAGTGTCTGGCTTAGTGGTAGTACCTTCATCATAGTCATCGCCGTCATCATCAACACTGTCATCATCTCCACCTTCACCACCATCATCGCCTTCATCACCTTCAACCCCTCCATCATTACCTATATCGCTGTATTCGCCACCATCTTCACCATCATCACCGCCATCTCCGCCATCGTCACCACTATCAATATCACCACCGTCATCTCCTTCATCATCACCATCATCACTTCCGTCGCCGCCACCAGCTCCATCATCACCGCCACTGTCATCATCATCATCCCCGCTATCGCCACCTTCTCTGCCATCGTCGACGCCCGTTTCATCGTCACCGTCATCTGATTTATCTTCATCATCGTCGTAATAACCGTCGTCGTCATAGCCGTCGTCGTAATATTCGTCGCCATTGCTGACATATTCACCTGAATCCGACGTCGTAATAGTCGTAGTCCTAGGCCCATGGGATCCACCAGTTGTGCTAGTGCTGCTGGTTGTAGAAGTGGTTCCAGTAGGTCCAGCAGTACTTTCACCCGAGGTGGAAGTACCGCCACTTGTGTTAGTTCCATTAGGTCCAGTAGAACTGCCAACTATAGTAGTACTGTCTGTTGCTGAAGTGGAGCCTTCGGGGCCTGCAGTACTTCGACCACTGGTGCTTGTGATTCCTCCTGATGTGATTGGCCCGCCTGTGGGATGAGGTCCTGGTCTTGGGTATGGTCTAGGACCAGTAGAACTGCCAACTATAGTAGTACTGTCTGTTGCTGAAGTGGAGCCTTCGGGGCCTGCAGTACTTCGGCCACTGGTGCTTGTGATTCCTCCAGATGTGATTGGCCCGCCTGTGGGATGAGGTCCTGGTCTCGGGTATGGTCTAGGACCAGTAGAACTGCCAACTATAGTAGTACTGTCTGTTGCTGAAGTGGAGCCTTCGGGGCCTGCAGTACTTCGGCCACTGGTGCTTGTGATTCCTCCTGATGTGATTGGCCCGCCTGTGGGATGAGGTCCAGGTCTCGGGTATGGTCTAGGACCAGTAGAACTGCCTACTATAGTAGTACTGTCTGTTGCTGAAGTGGAGCCTTCGGGGCCTGCAGTACTTCGACCACTGGTGCTTGTGATTCCTCCTGATGTGATTGGCCCGCCTGTGGGATGAGGTCCTGGTCTAGGGTATGGTCTAGGACCAGTAGAACTGCCAACTATAGTAGTACTGTCTGTTGCTGAAGTGGAGCCTTCGGGGCCTGCAGTACTTCGGCCACTGGTGCTTGTGATTCCTCCAGATGTGATTGGCCCGCCTGTGGGATGAGGTCCTGGTCTCGGGTATGGTCTAGGACCAGTAGAACTGCCAACTATAGTAGTACTGTCTGTTGCTGAAGTGGAGCCTTCGGGGCCTGCAGTACTTCGGCCACTGGTGCTTGTGATTCCTCCAGATGTGATTGGCCCGCCTGTGGGATGAGGTCCTGGTCTCGGGTATGGTCTAGGACCAGTAGAACTGCCAACTATAGTAGTACTGTCTGTTGCTGAAGTGGAGCCTTCGGGGCCTGCAGTACTTCGGCCACTGGTGCTTGTGATTCCTCCTGATGTGATTGGCCCGCCTGTGGGATGAGGTCCTGGTCTCGGGTATGGTCTAGGACCAGTAGAACTGCCAACTATAGTAGTACTGTCTGTTGCTGAAGTGGAGCCTTCGGGGCCTGCAGTACTTCGGCCACTGGTGCTTGTGATTCCTCCTGATGTGATTGGCCCGCCTGTGGGATGAGGTCCTGGTCTCGGGTATGGTCTAGGACCAGTAGAACTGCCAACTATAGTAGTACTGTCTGTTATTGATGTGGAGCCTTCGGGGCCTGCAGTACTTCGGCCACTGGTACTTGTGATTCCTCCAGATGTGATTGGCCCGCCTGTGGGATGAGGTCCTGGTCTCGGGTATGGTCTAGGATCAGTAGAACTGCCAACTATAGTAGTACTGTCTGTTGCTGAAGTGGAGCCTTCGGGGCCTGCAGTACTTCGGCCACTGGTGCTTGTGATTCCTCCAGATGTGATTGGCCCGCCTGTGGGATGAGGTCCTGGTCTCGGGTATGGTCTAGGACCAGTAGAACTGCCTACTATAGTAGTACTGTCTGTTGCTGAAGTGGAGCCTCCGGGGCCTGCAGTACTTCGGCCACTGGTGCTTGTGATTCCTCCAGATGTGATTGGCCCGCCTGTGGGATGAGATCCTGGTCTCGGGTATGGTCTAGGACCAGTAGAACTGCCAACTATAGTAGTACTGTCTGTTGCTGAAGTGGAGCCTTCGGGGCCTGCAGTACTTCGGCCACTGGTGCTTGTTCTGCCTACTGATGTGATTGGCCCGCCTGTGGGACGAGGCCCTGTTCTCGGGTATGGTCCCGGCCTAGGGGTTGGTCCAACAACAGTAGTGGAACCTCCAGTTGTGGTACTGCTGCCTGATATAGATGTGGTGCCTCCAGGTCCTGAAGTGGTTCCGCTGGAAGCACTTGTAGCTCCTGAGGTATACGTTGTTACTAGATAAAAATGATATTTTTTATTCATTTTTGTGCATAAATAAATACTGTCGACATTAATTACCGTGTTTTTATTTAAATTGGTTTGTATGGAAAATTCATGGCAAAGCTACGTTTCTATCAACGTCCTGGTTCTATGGTAATCTTTGCTCAGCAGTTGACCTTATAAGCTTACATTAAGTTCACAAATCACAATTTATATTAAAAGTTTTACATACCGTCAGGTCTCCTTGTTACCGGATGACTTGGTACGGGGTGAGGCCTTGTAGAATCCGGAGGTAGGCTGTGGCCACCATTGTTGACGGTGGATGGAGGGTGCGGATGACCGTGATGTCCTGAAACGGGATATATTGGCTTAGTAAGTCCGACCTCTGAAACTTGAAATAAAAAATTACAAGCAACAGTCAAGTTTCATGATGATCGGTTGAGTAGTTTTCGCGTGAAAGCGTAACAAACAAACTTACATTCACATTTATAATATTAGTAGGGATGCGTCAATTTGTCAACCGTTGCATTTAATCATTTTAGCGCGTCATGTAATTATGGAGTACTATCAAATATTAAGATTTAAACATATTATGGCAATAAGGTTAGCATTTCAATGGCTTTGACAATCGTTTTTAGTCCGTCATAAAAAATAGACATTTGATATTAGCACCCAATTTGAAATATTTATCAGAAAGAAACCTGCATACCATAGCGATTTTAAAAAATTGCTATGGTATGTAAAGTCCGCCAACCCGCACTAGGCCAGCGTGGTGGACTATATTGCCTAACCACTCTCAATCGTACCCTCGAATGTGGAGGCCCGTGCCCTGCAGTGGGACGTAGGTATATGGGCTTATACAAAAATCAGAAAGACATAATTATTTATCTCCATTTTACTGTATGCTCTATATGTTCCTAATAATCGTAGCATGATGTTAGACTGTAGATCCTCAAGAATAGGGCTATTGAAAGCGCAGATATTTTATCAAAACCCTTTGGTTCTAGTAGCTTTTTTCATCCTCGTATTGACTTGACTATAGTGCATCTGATGGTTACTGAGTATCCACCTGGATACTCCTTACACGAAAGAATTAAGTTTGTTAAAACCGGTTACGCTGAACCAGAAGACAGAAACACGTCACTCGTCTCTAACTACGAGGCGTCTTCCATCTTGTACGAAATAATGTTCCTAATGTTATAAAGTACCTATGTTACTTACCCAGAGGCTTCAGCAACAAGGTTATGACCGGTTCACCTTCGTTGTCGAAGGTCTCGTAGGTTTTGATTTCGTAATCCAATTCTTCGGCTGCAAATATACATGTTTAATTTATTTCATTGTCATAAAATTGTGTCTGCGAGATGTAATGGGGAAGGATTGTGTTAAATTTACTTTGAAAATGTTGTTTCCTTTTTGTATCATTTTTATTTCGATCAATGGGGAGACGAGCATGCCATTCGCTCGATGGTAAGCGATACGAGCGCTCATGGACAGTAGCAAGCCAAACATGAATTACAAAGCAATGCTTATCATTCCACTGCGCTCGCAATCCTGAGATATAGAATGTTAAATCTCATTATGTCCATTAGTCACTCTGGCTACAATGTCCTTTAAACCGGAACACAACAGCGCATTTACACTTTAGAGGGAGAAATAAACATTGCGGTGGTATCTTCCCAGGCCGCCTCTCACATATGAGAGACCTACCACCAGTAAGGTCTTTTACAATAAATAATATTGATTAATAGTAATTTTATAGTGGAATATTTCTAACGTAATCAAGTAAACTTACGAGGGGAATATTCTGTCTGCGTAGTCGAAGAAGAAGTAGAAGTAGAAGAACCAGTCGAAGTACTAGCTGACACGCTTCCATCATTCTTCTTAACGATGTCGATGTTACTGCTAGAATACGATCCGCTCTGCGCGTTCTGAGAGTAGCTTCCTTCCTTATCTTCGTAGTATACACCGCCTCCTTGGTATGATCCACTCGAAACCCCAGTATGCAGGGCTGTCTGACCCTTATCTTTAGTTATGGAGTTATATTGTCCGCTATTCTGAGACCCTCCGGCGTAGGTGGACAGTACTTTACCATCTTTATCGTAATAATAGCTGTTGTGTTGCTGGTTAGCGTACGATCCACTTCCAGAGCCAACGCTGGTCCTATCCTTATCTTTGTAATAATCATCGTAGCTATATTCACCCTGGTTAGCATATCCAGACTTTATCGATGTCGCGTCTTTGTCACTATAATAGTGATTGTAATCTTGGTTGTTTTCTGATCCTCTAGAATTGTATTTGGAAACTCTGTCCTTGTCGACGTAATAGCTGCTGTAATCCTGGTTAGATTTGCCAGCACCCACGCTGTTAACAACGGTCTTATCTTTTCCGTAATAGTAATCGCCGTTTCGCTGATACTCGGAATTGTAGTTACTTTCACTGCCGCTCTTGGAGTCGTCTGTCGCGTAATAATTACTGGATCGTCCAGATGACTTCCGATTGTTCTGGTTGGTGCCATGAACATTGCCATGTTCGTCAGTGTAACTTGTGCCAGTACCGTGGTTAGATTCGGAATAGTCGTACTGGTTGTCGCTCACTGTGTGTTGGACGTCAATCTTATGGTATCCATCGTCAGGTTCCTGTATTGCGTCGTCTTCGTCGTCGTAGTAATAGAGGTCATCATCGTCAATTATATCAATGGGTTCGTAGTCAGGTTCGTCTACACCTGAAAAAAGGGAATTTATATTTAATCTTTCATTATTCATACATAAACTCACGCCTTTTTCCCAGAAGGGGTATGCAGAGTTGCTATCAGGATCTACATTTCGCCTTGTATTTTCCGTCCCATGATGTGAAAGGGGGCGATAGCCATATCGGACACAAATTCCTGACTACAGGATAATGAATAGAAAAATCCAATATCACTTTGCCCAACCCGGGATTCGAACCCGAGACCTCAGCTTTGTAGTACCGTAGTACAACTACGCCACAGAGGCAGTCTTTCATTCTTCAATTTATTTATTATTTTATACTATTTGTAAATATCAAGTTAGATAGCAATTAGATAAATAAAAACTAAAATGGTACAGTGGGTAACCATGTCGCATTGAGCGATTTCTAATAGAACGAAATTGATAGAATCGGTTTAAAAAAATATTAGTTAACTAATGTCAAATTACTAAGATTTGAGTCTTGATCAAAATTTTAAATGAATCCATATATGACAAAATAAACATTTTCTTTGAGAAAATAAACATTTAAGCTTCGTTATCTATTTATTGTAGCATTATTACGAAAATAAAAAATACACTTACCCCCACGTGCACTCAACGCCTGTAAAACAAGAATAAGATTAAAATATTATAGCATACGCTAATTGTGACACAATAGTAATAGTATAAAAAAAATATTTGGGTACACCAAGACGTTGGAAATGAAAAAAAGGAAGGACAAGTTTAAAGACCAATTTTAAATCGTTTTTGCAACAATAATAGTGGTCTCTACAAAGCTTGCACAAGCTTGGGATCCAATTCTACTTTTGATTAAATCGGAACCCAAAAGACCTACTGCCAGACCTCAAGACGCAGTGAGCTCCTTCTGCGTATATCGGATCGAAAAAACCAATTAACTTTTTAACTTAATAATTGCAAATTAAGGGTAGTTAAATTGTAAGTCACCGAGCGGATGAATAACACCTCAGTCCGCCCCGTGACTACGAAAGCTGTAAAGTTTTCAAAACGTCGGAAGGTTCAACAATGTAAAAATTAAACTAATTCCGCGATCAAAACGGTAAAAAATAGTTTTATTTCAATATTACAATGCTTTACGACTAAAATAAGACAAGCAAGGTACTTGGTTGTGTCACTGCTGCTTGGCGGTTGAAATAGATAAATTGGAACCTATGCGGTCGGCCCTTAGCACTCAAGGGACATATTCTTTTAATTTGCGAAGAGTTTGCACTTCAGCGGTTTTGTTACTTTTATTAAATAAGCAAAGGAGGACTTCATACAGCCCAATAAAAAAAATTAAAAACTTACACTAAGCGCGAGGACCAAAAGGCATGTTACCAGACGCATTTTGGTCCCGTGGATCCAAAGACCCGCTATGGACCAAATAAATGGACTGTAATCACGACTCGCGACAAGGAGTTTATATACTCACACTATATAAATAAAAAACGCAATAAATTATAATATACATCTGTGTAAATTTTTATTGTTTATATTTAATAAATAAAGTAAAGGATTATATTTGTATGTCGGACGTTAATTTATTGATTTCTACCTTTTGTAACGACGCGCCGCCATCTTTGATTCTAATTCTATTTTAAAATAAATAATGCGCGCGGGTTTGTCTGTTCTTATTACAAAACAACAATAAATATTCACAGTAATCCCACAAAAGCCTGCAACGTCGTAAGAGACGACCTAAAGGTGTTATTTGTATAGCTAGGCACACTGCACGGGCTGTGCGCCTTCATTACACACCATGAATTACAAAACAATGCTTGGCATTCCACTGCGCCCTGCGACATAAGATGTTAAGTCTCATTATGTCCAGTAGTTACTCTGGCAATGTGACTGATGAGCGACAGAACGCGTAACCTTGTATTCGTGGACGCCCATATCAACTTAAACGGGTGTCCAAACAAGTGGGGGACTTCTGTACTCACTTCAATAAAGGACCAGTCAATTGCACCTGATCCCTGACTGTAAACCGGGATGGGCCTATAATATCTAATTTCCACTATAATGAACCTGATAGTAAATGAGGGGTCTTAGTGTTTATGCTGACGTAAGATCTGTAGGAGAACTATAAGCGCACACCATTTTAAACCTTAAACCGTATATACTGGTGGTGGGTCATATGTGAGGCCGCCTGAATATGTACCACCGCAATGTCTATTTCTCCCGCCAAACACTGTAAATGCACTGTTGTGTTCCGGTTTGAAGGACATTGTAGCCAGAGTAACTACTGGACATAATGAGACTTAACATCTTGTCTCAGGATGGAGAGCGCAGTGGAATACCAAGCAAGGTTTTGCTACTGTCCATGAGCGGTCGTATCGCTTACCATCAGGCGAGCGGCATGCTCATCTCGCCATATAACGCAATAAAAAACACATGACTGCCTCGGTGGCGTAGTTGTGTTACGGTACGATTACAAAGCTGAGGTCTCGGGTTCGAATCTCGGGTCGGGCAAAGTGATATTGGGTTTTTCTATTTATTATCAGCCCGGACTCAGGAATTTGTGCCCGATATGGCGATAGGCTCGCCCCCTACCACATCACGGAACATACAAGGCGAAATCCTGGTGGCGCCTCTGCCTACCCCTTCTGGGATAAAGGCGTGAGTTTATGTATGTATTTATGTAAAAATAACATACAAACATAATTTAATATTAGTTGAGTATGGGAACAGTAATATTATAACATTTATTTTGTTGTCATCTGTTTGTTAAGCGAGTGTGGTATATTATGATTGTAAATAGGGTGAAGGAACATTATCTAAACAAAACTATATTATTAAACTATCCATATATAAGTTTTTGGTGGTGAGATAAGTCAAATAACATACAAAAACTCGCGCCTTTTTCCCAGAAGGGGTAGGCAGAGGTGCTACCAGGATACCCACATTTCGTCGTGTATGTTCCGTCCCACGATGTGATAGGGCGAGTTAATAATGCTAAAAACATCACGTGATTAACGGACGGCCCCTAACCGCCTAGTATACCCGATGTCGAACAACCCATCATAATGACATTATGACATACATACATAAGATGCCAACCCGCACTAGGCCAGCGTGGTGGACTATAGGCCTAACCACTCTCAATCGTACCCTCGATTTTAGAGTAGGCCCGTGCCCAGCAGTGGGACGTATATGGGCTGATACAATACAAAAAGACATACATAAGAGATGGCCGGATGCCCAATACCTACTTATCATATTTTCTTCCCGCTCCCGTCACGACTTATGGGCTGGCAACACCATATGATCAAGGATTGTAGATGTTCATGGGCGGCAGTGATCCATCAGGTGACCTGCCGAACCTGTAGTATACAGCCTCCGTGTCTTGTTTCAGTATAGTTTTGACAGCCTCCTTGCGCAGTTGGTTAAACGCCGGCTGTATAACGAGAGGCCGCGGGCTCGATCCCCGCACCGAGACAAATATTTGTGAGACCCACAAGTATTTGTCTCGGGTCTGGGTGTTTGTTAGACCGAAAAGTCTCTCGTAGCTTCTGATACACGACACAAGACTTAATTAATCTTTATGTGGGGTCAGGACTATGTGTGTGACTGTTGGGTGTATTTATTTATTTATTTTAATTAGTATATAAGTGTGTCGTAATCTGTCTTAGGCTATATTATCCAGTTTCGAGGCATTCTGAATTTTTAACAGACTTCAGAGGAGGCTATCATACCTAATAAACTTATTGGAAAATAATTTATTCACGGATGAAAACAGCATCAAAATATTAGTGATTTGAAATGTATGCCCATACACGTCCCACTGCCGGGTACAGGTCTACTCTACAATTAAGAGAATCGATTGAGAGTGGTTAGGCCATAAAGTCCACCACGCTGGCCTAGTGCGGGTTGTCGAACTTACATACCGTAGAAATTCTTGAATTCGTTCTTTTAAAGCCTTTCTTTAACATACAATATGGACAGACGATCTTAAAAAAGTTCTCTCGAAAACGCTGAATCCAGGCTTCCAACAATACCCTCTAAACCTCCTTGGAGGCATGTACAGCAATAGACAATGGCTGAAATAATATAAATTTTCGATTCCTACGTTTTAAAACGTGTGTTTTCTTTAAAATACGCAAGATCCAAATTAAACAGAACAAAGCAAATATTGTAAAGAACAACTTTTAAACGAAAAATAATATGAAGTATAAATATTTTTTGTATTATGAGTTTATCGTGCCAAATTCCTTGTTGACGGTGTTTATTTTTCAAAATGTTTTTACAAGCGCGCCTGTAGGGGCGTCACCCCGCGCATAAACAGGAGCAATATCAGGATTATTATCGACAGCCTCCGTGGCGCAGTTGGTTAGACGCCGGCTGTGAAACGAGACGCCGCGGGTTCGATCCCCGCACCGAGACAAATATTTCTGTGATCCACAGGTATTTGTTTCGGGTGTGGGTGGTTTGTGAGACCGAAAAGTCTCTCGTAGTTTTTGATACGACTCAAGACTCGATCTTAGTGTGGGGTCAGGACTATGTATCTGACTGTTGGGTGTATTTATTTATATTTATTATTTTATTACACTGCTGTCGTCAGCCCGAGACCATAATGTTAGTCTCGTACGGCCGTATTCGTAGACAGTTTAATCCTATTTTAGTTATCGAATGTTTTGTCTTCTTCGCTCGAACTGAATTCAAAACTCGTTCGAAAGGGACAAAACATTCGATAACTAAAATAGGTTTTAAAACTGTCTGTGAATAAGCTAAGTTGCTAAGTTTGCCGGGAGTGTGACAAACTACAAGAGAAGTTTAAGTCTCACAGCACCTAGAAGAGGAAATAAATATTTGGGTGTCACATCAGTCCGGAGTCAGGAATTTGTACCCGATATGGCGATAGGTTCACCCCCTATCATGGGACGGAACATACAAGGCGAAACGTGGGTGTCCTGGTGGCGCCTCTGCCTACCCCTTCTGGGATTACTGGGTTTAAGTTTATACAGGGTATATCAAGACCGCGACCGAAAACGAAGCCAGGTGGTAGTATTAGCGACTTCAGACACAATGCAAGTAAAAATTTCGCAAAATAAAATCGCCAACTTTTATTTGGAATTTTATACTTATCGTCGTTTTTGGGTGATATTTATTTCTGAAACAAAAATGTAAACCTCTTTATTTTTAAACACGCAATGGTACGTAAGGTACGTTAAATTAGTATTTTCGCAAAAACTAGGTATTTACCACCCAAAAACAATGATTTTTATAAATTTCTAAAAAAAAATCTGTAACTGTTTTGGCGAAATTTTTATCCGCATCGTGTTTGTAACCACAAAAACTACCACCTGGCTTCGTTTTCGGTCGCAGTCTTGATATACCCGGTATATGTATGTACACAATCAATTTGATTGATATATCTATCTATACAGCCACGGGAAGTCCACTGCTGAACATAGGCCTCCCCCGAGGACTTCCACACCGACCTATTTGTAGCGGTCTGCATCCATCGACTTCCTACAACTTCAACCAGGTCGTCCGTCCACCTTGTAGGCGTCCGACACTTCGCTTGCCTGTCCGTGACCTACAGAACCTTTCGGCCATCAGTCCTTCGCGCTATGCCCGGCCCACTGCCACTTCATCCTAATTCTATTGGCTATGTCATAACGGCTATTTAATGATACCAGTATCTACCTATATACACAAAGTATATGACCTGAGAATTGAAGTCAGATCGGTTCACAGCCTACGTCACGAGACCAATGCAAACTGGTGTGCCATCTATTTAAATATTTTTTTATCGTCACAATAATTGTTACGCGTTAAATCGTGGTTGTGTTATTTGTTTTATATAAAAACATCTGTGTAATTAAAATTGTTTATTCAAAAACACAATGCGTCTGCGCTTTATAACTATTGTTGATTTACAATATCAGATTTTTAATTTGCTTCAATTGATATTTACCACGCTACTAATCCTGGCTCAGCAAAGTGCCTATTTTATTGGTATTAATGGCGAGACGAGCATGCCATTCGCCTGGGGGTAAGCGATACGACCGCTCATGGACAGTAGCAAATACAACACCATGAATCAAAGCAATGCTTGGCATTCCACTGCGCTCGCCATCCTGAGACATAAGATGTTAAGCCTCATTATGTCCTGTAGTTACTCTGGCTACAATGTCCTTCAAACCGGAACACAACAGTGCATTTACAGTTTACACTGCTGTTTGTTGGAGAAATAGACATTGCGGTGGTACCTACCCAGGCGGCCTCGGCGGGCTACCTACGCACGTAAGAAGTTATTTTTTTTATGATAAAAGTCACTTTTTTACAATGGCCTATCATTCACAACCATAATATGTAATTTAAAATCATATACACACAGGATAAATATATTTTTAGTTGCAGTGTTATGAATTCCAAATCTGAATTTAAATTATCGTAGTAAAGGGTCCTTCAGATATCGATTTTGAGACTAATCGGACCAATAACTAAATAAAACGTTCAAAATGACGGCTACAATTTTAATTCTGATTATTAATTACGGAGCGTCACTCAGATATCGAATTTGAGATAAAGAAGTATTCACTTCAAAAGCAAGAAAAAAATTAGAAATTATTTTCCGTCTCTTTCACACTGTCAGTCTATTAATATTGAAAATATTTTCATTGCACCTGGAACGCAACATTGTCTGGTTTGTTTACATGTCACTTCACATTCGGTGCCGAAAAATTGTAAACAATAAAAATGGGTGAATTATTGGAATTAACGACAATCAAGTGCAAACAACAAGCTATACGCGCAGTCAGGTTCAATGTGGATGGGACTTATTGCCTCACATGCGGATCAGACAAGAAAATAAAGCTTTGGAATCCACATCGCGACCTTTTGTTAAAAACATACGGAGGTCATGCAAATGAGGTCTTAGACGCCACCGGGTCGTGCGACAGTAGCCATATAATATCCTGCAGTGCCGACAAATCAGTAATATTATGGGATGTCACCACCGGCCAGCCTCTTAGAAGATACAGGGGCCACGCAAGCTCAGTCAGCTGTATAAAATTCAACGAAGAATCAACAATGGCGGTATCAGGATCCATAGACAATACCGTAGCTTTTTGGGATATTATCAGTCGACGCAACGAGCCCATTCAGGTTTTAAAAGATGCCAAAGATAGTATAACCTCATTGCAAGTCACAAATCATGAGATATTAACTTGTTCCGTTGATAATCATGTAAGATTATACGATATACGGATGGGGAAAATGATTTCTGATTATATCGGACACATTATTACCTATGGAAGTATGACTAGAGATGGCCAATGTTACGTGTTAAGTTGTAACGATAATACTATTAAATTGTTCGACAAAGATACTGGTGAGCTTTTAAATACCTTTAAAGGTCACGATTGTAAAGATTTACTTTTAGAAAATGCTGTGAATGAAAAAGACAGTCATATCATCTCTGGTTCAGCTACAGGAGAGGTTTTCTACTATGATTTAATTAGTTCAAACGTGAGCCGCAAATTGGTGCATGGAGTGAAGCCAGTGGTTTCTTTGAGCCACCATCCAACTGACAGTTACCTGCTGACGGCTTCTGAAGATGAGATTAAACTTTGGGGTGTACAAAAAATGAATATATAAATAAATGTGTTAGTGTTTATTTTTATAAAGACACGTATTATTCGATTGCATACATACATAAACTCACGTCTTTATCCCTGAAGGGGTAGGCAGAGGCGCCACCAGGACACCCACATTTCGCATTTTCGTATGTTCCGTCCCTAGATGTGATAGGCGGCGAGCCTATCGCCATATCGGGCACAAATTCCTGACTCCAGGCTAATAATGAATAGAAAAATTCAATATCACTTTGCCCGACCCGGGACTCGAACCCGAGACCTCAGCTTTGTAACCGTACCGTAATACAACTACGCCTCTGAGGCAGTCAGTTATTTGATTGCTTCCTATAATAGTCAGAATCTCTTACTCTTTCTTAGTAACTACTAACTAGTCTTATATCGTTATGTCGTTAATCGTTACACGGTCTGCAACACAACTTTATCTGGGTTAAGTTGCTTTATTATTAAAAAAATATTTTTTACCCGGATAGTAACACTCTCACCATTAGACTAAAATATCAAAAAATGTGCAATTCTGACAAAATTGGCTATTTGACTAATTTCTGAAAAGTGTTTTAAAGTCTAGATATAATCACTCTATACCTCTTCAAACTATTAATTTATTTTTAAAGAGTTGTTTATAACGAATAAACATATTTTTCAGTTTTATCATCATATATGTCACCAAAACGGTAGGTCACGTGACTTTGAAAAAGTTACGTCACGCTTTATAAATGGTGAATGATCTTAGTGGCAGAGATGAATGAAAATTGTAAATCGTGACACCACACGCTGCACAATGACAGCTTGTCGTGTTTTGTTACATTTAATCAACAGATAAAAAATGGCAAACTTATTTTAGACAATTTAAATATTTATAATTTAGATAAATGTAAATAAAAATACCTATAATTATTGTTTACTAAAAAGCTATCATATGCAACACATTTTATAATTTATTGCCACAACAGTCAAATACCCAATTACATACATACAGGTCGAATTGATAATCTCCTTTTTTTGAAGTATAAAATGAACGCGACATAAATAAAATAGAGGAAAAAAAGTAAAACGTCAAAATTGCGTCTACAATTCATCGCGTTCCAAGCCTAACAACGCCTAACGCAACCATAGTTCTAGCATATTTTTGATGTTATCTCCACATACACCAGCAGACTCGTATACACCCATCACTGTTCTGTGTCACTCGGTGTTAAAAATCAAACCTATTTAGACCTCATTACTTGAACCGCAATTCAAATTTCACTCATCGTTTTACAATTTACACAAATTTATTTCTCGTGTATCTAAATGAAATCATAATGGGCGCAAAAATACCAGGCAGATTTAAAACCCGCCGGCCGACGTGTAAATGCGACATTTGTGGTAATCATTTCCTTAACATACAAGCATTGAGGTCCCACCAAGCTTGCGTTCACCCCAGAACCAAAAGAGTAGCGTATAAGCCGAAAATTGAGGTAATAGCGCGACGCAAGCTAGTTCCTGTTAAAAAGGCTTTAAAGACCAATGTGAAGGCTAAAGCCGCGCCGAAAACAGTTAAGAAGGCTACGAGTGAGGTGTCTCAATCTCCGGACGACAAGCGGTATAATACACGGCGCACGGAGTTCGAATGCCCTGTCTGTGCAAAGATCTTTACCGTGTATTTCTCAGCGTACAGACATATTCAAAAGCACCATTGTGTGAATGAAGAGGGAGAGGCTGTGTAAGTAGTTTTTTTGTATATTTTTTTATCAGTTCTGGAATTTTGTATTTGTCTCTACAGTACTGTAGTCTGTACTGTATAAACCCATTGCACGGAGCTCTTCTACAACTTACAGTTCTGTTAAAAGGCTTCGACTACAGTCCACACATGACTAAATATTCAAATTCTGTTAGAACACTAATATCTCTTCGTTGACCTTCATGAGAGACCCTTTCTCATATGATTAGTGAAATGAATACTCAGCAGAGTTTGACAATAGCATTTTAATGTAAATTATAAGAAGTACATAAGGTAAAACTTTAATCACTACACAGTAATAGCTATGCAAAATGTATATGAAAAATATTTGTAGTTTATGACAGGAGTTTTCAATAACAACTGACTTCCCAAATATTTTTCACATATTTGAAGACTCGTCATTTTGAATCACCATTCAAATCAACCAGCCGGTCTCACACACTGACATAAGGTTACTCATTGTGCAATAGCACCTCTTTGCTTCAATTTATTCATTCATATGTGTTCCGGTTTGAAGGACATTGTAGCCAGAGTAACTACTGGAGTGAGACTTAACATCCTACGTCTGAGGATGGTGAATACCAAGCATTGCTTTGTAATTCATGGTTTTTTTGGTTTTGTTACTGTCCATGAGCGGTTGTATGGCTTCCCATCAGGCAAATGTCATGCTAGTCTCATCATTTGTCACAATAAAAAAAATAGTATCAACAGACAAGTGGAACTTGTCTGATGATACTATTTATGTAAGGGTCTCAACTTTAATTCTATTTTAGAAATTAAATTGTTGGAAGCGGCCTGCATCCAGCAACTTAACCAGGTTGTCCATCCTTGTAGGTGGACAACACTTTGCTTGCCTGTCCATGGCCTCCACTCCAGAACTTAGAACAGAAGCAGGCCGCTTCAAACAGGTTGATGTAGTGTTCCTTGGGAGAGGCCTGTGTGCACTAGACTTCCTGTGGCTGAATAGATAGATAGAATATAATTGTAATCTGTCAATGAACCTTAATACTAATTAAATGATATTCTCATTATTTCAGACCAGCAAACTCCTCTGACTTGATAAAACCCACAAAGATAGAGCTTTGTGTGTCCTGCAACAAACGTGTAGTTTCCAACCAGGTACACTCATGCGCCCCGTCATTCTCTTTAGGGGAAGTTTCCCACCAAAACTGTTACACGTGCCTCGGTTGTGAGCAGACATTCTCATCGCTCCATTTGTTTGATGTACATATACCAGGATTGCATAGCGATGTGGTGGAGAGCCTGTTCTTTCCGGATAAAGAAAGTGAGTATTTTTAACATTTTTGTATGTTGGATGCCTCAAGTTTTGTGTAATGTCCCAATTATAGCCAAAATTTTAATATTCTATAAAGGATATGCTTAGTCACTCTAGACTCAGTAATGCAAATTTATTTAAATTTCACTTTCAAAGGATCCAGCCGGTTAAGGATACGAAAACTTCACTTGTGTCTGATGAAGGGTTCTTACCTTGTTTTTATTGCTTTACATCTAAAATCTATTTACCATAAACTATATAAACACCTGTGCACTGTCTCTATATCTCGCATAATTAAAACGTTCTCATATCTTGTAAATGCCTACAAAATGACTATAAACAATATGCAATTGCGATGCGATCCTCACATATAGAATAATGTTTATACGACCCACAAATATTTCTTGAGTGTCAGTTTTATAAAACTGGAATTTATTCTCCAGTGTAAAGCAGGATTGTTTGTCCATTGGGCGCACAATTACATAAATAAATGTAATTCCTCTATACAGTGTATGGTTTCTATCCGACCTCATACTAATATCGTAATAATTCGTTGCAGCATTCTCCGCATGGCAAGATAGCATGGAAGTTCAAGCGGAAATGAAATATGTGCTCCTTAACAAAAGGGAAAACTTCCGCATAGAACACTGCAGCTACGTGCGAACTGACGACAAGACCGCGTGGTTCTGCCCCTCCAGTTTCACAGTTCAAGAGTTCAGTAAAGGAATTCAAGTTGCCTTCTACAAGGAGCATTTCGGCCATGACTGCAAACCTTACGAACTCCATGAAAAGTTTGAGAAGTATGTAATGAACAAAATATTGAAAAACAAAGAGGTGGCATACACTGTTACGAAACCACGGGCTAATCAGACTGACATAACACAATTTCAGAATTTAATGAATAGTATTATAAAGATGGCACCTCGTGTTGACTGCGATGAGTTGAAGACTTTGGTCGCCAAGGCTATGGATATGTCCGAGATTGTAAGAAAATATGAAGTAATGGATAAAGTGGCTGAAATGAATAAAAAAGAAGAAGAAGAGAATAAAATAGAAATAGTGCAGAGGAAAAGGAAAATTGATGCAGAAGTTGTTACACCTAAACGACGGAAGATAGATGTTAAAGAACCAACCCCAGAACCGCCTGAAGTGATAAAAACACCAATCAAATCTGTTGCGAAGGTATTTAAGCCAGTACCAACAAAGGAAGATGAAAAGAAACTCATTCCTGAACAACCGTCTCCGTCATCATTCAATGATTCTTACAAGAATTTTGTTGATGCCAGCTACAAACTCAACGAACGGCCTCAAGCAAAGAATAAATCTGAAGTTAAGAAAAAGGAGGTGGTTAAAACCAAGATTGGTCAGTTTAAGAAAGCTGTGGTGTCTCCGAATAAATTACCAACTCCTGCAGTGAAGAAGGACTTTGAATATGAAGTTATTGAACAGGCCAATGATTGTAATATACTCGTGATTAGGATTTAAGAAGTGTTAGTGTACATAATCGGAAAATTCTGGCCAATCTGTGACTGTGTAAATTGTATGATCATGGTTTAGTTTAAAATGCGTATTCTGGCCGTATTTGTGCCTAAATGCTTGAATTATTATGTATAATTATATATGTACGATTCGTAAATTAATAATGACTGCAAATAACTAAAAAGTTTACCACAATTTTAGTATCTGATTACGAATTTCAATTATTCGAATTCTCAGACCCAAGTGTTTATTTTGACAGCAATCTGTTCAATGAGTAAAATTCAAAATGGCGGCCACAATTGTAATTTTTTTTTGTGTTTATTGGCCATTTATAGCTCTGAAACTGCAAAGAATTATTGAATTTGTATAAATTCGTACAGAGCTGTTTTCTAAAGAACTCAGTTTTTTATATTCGGATTATAAGAAAATAGAACTATAATTATTCTAATGTATTTTTCATATATTGGAGTTCGTTGCTCAGCAGTCGACAATTATGAGTTAATAAAGATACAGAATACGGTGAAATAAAAATCGCGAGGGAACCTGCATACCGTAACGATTTACGAGAATTTCAAAGGCACGTGAAGATCGCTAACTCTAAGCAATTGACGGCCTTATTCATAGACAGTTTTGAAACCTATTTCAGTTATCAAATGTTTGGCTTCTTAGCTCAAACTGAATTCAAAAGTCGTTCGAATGGGACAAAACATTCGATAGCTAAAATAGGATTTAAAACTGTCTATGAATATTCGATCCATAGTCCACATTTTCTGCCTACCCCTATGGGATACAGGCGTGACAATTATGTAAGTATGTAAAACTGTATAAATAAGATGTTTAGACTGCGGCCTACCCTCTCAATTTAGAGGACCGTGTCTTATTTTAGGATGTATATAAACTGGCATTATACTATATTGTATGATATTTCGCTTGTTTGACCACGAAATGACTTATTAATTGTAGTTTCCAATAAATAACTACTTTCAGAGATAAAGAAATAAATGAAGTAAAAACCTTGAAAAATAGTAACTAAATGGAATGTGTTGTGAGCCTTAATCATAAAAATAGATTTGATGGAAATCAAATAACAATCTCGATGTTTATCTCATAGAGCAAGAGACCGTGGCGGCCAGACTTACGTAATTTTATAAAAGCCGAAAGTTTTGTCTGCTCATGCCTCTAACATGACACGATCAGCTAATATGAAGTTTGGATCTTGATAGCTTTGGAAGATAACAGCTCCAATGTGTCTAGCAGTTTGAAAAAACCATGAAAAGTATCTGACTGCCAGAAGAAACATAAAATACAGCTATTGTATTAAAACGCTGGTAAAATTACATTTTATTAAAGTTTGAAGATATCGTAACGTTTAAAGGTATGTAATTTTGCCAGTGTTATTGTAAACGACCTGAATTTTATACAGGGTATATCAAGACTGCGACCGAAAACGAAGCCAGGTGGTAGTATTCGTGACTTTAGACACAATGCAACTAAAAATTTCCCATAAAATAAAAACTACTTTTTTTTAATTTTTACTGACCGTCGTATTTGGATTTTAAATACATAGTTTTCCTTAAATAATAAGGTACAGCTTATTCTTTTTAAAGACGCAATGGCACGTAAGGGTTTAGATTACTATGTTCACTAAAACTAGGCATTTATAATTAAAAAAATGCAATAAAAATAGCTTTTTTTTTGCGATTTTTTTTTGTTGCATTCTGTCTAACCACTAAAACTACCATCTGGCTTCGTTTTCGGCCCCAGTCTTGATATACGCGATATATTATGTTTCTTAGGCAACTATTAAAAGGTAAAAAAATCCTTGATAGTCTTGGTAGTCAAAAAAGGTAGTCATTTTATTGTACAATTAATAAATGTGTCAAAATTGCCCTACTTTTAATATACGGACATACATTGTTTTGCGTTTCGTCGTGTAATGTAAGTAAATTCTTTTGTAAGTTTTCTTAAATAAAGTTTTATTTCATTTATGGTTTTTATTCATACTTCTGCCTGTAAAGGTAGACCTTTAGGGCAGGGCTACCCAAACTGCGTCGTGATGCCCTGGGTCGTCGTTGCAACATTGACCCAGAGGCGCCGTGTGTTGATGCGACAGAGTCAACGGGGCCAAACTGGAATCATTACTTCCTATTGTTAGTTGGCCAAAAGTAAAATATTACCCGTCGGAAATATCTGTAGACCTGAATAATGGACGTCATTGGAACATAAGTTCAGCAAATTCAAAATATAGGTTGAACAAATTGAAGTAAAACAGAAAAAAGAATAAAAAGTAGAATTCCCATCCATCTCAAAACGTTTTAAATGTAAAATAACATAGTAGATAGGGGAACACAAAAAAATGAAATGTGAACCGCATTCCAGCTAGGTTCAGCATTCAAACAGGCATAAATAAGCCTTGTATCTTAACACCATGGATTAATAAATGAATAGCGTCTACAGATCTACTCTATTAACGATGGAATTATTACGCAAAATGTGTGGTAGCCGCCTCAATGAGGGAGGGAGTTCAACCCTGTATATGTGCCCATGTCCAATGTTACGCGAATGCAGAGCGTACACTGTGAACTACAAACCATTAAATCCGTAAACGGAGAAACTTGGCTTAAAATATATATAGCTAGCAAACAAAAAGAAACAATAAGACCTGCTAAGTATGATTGGGTCAATATTTGATTAAAAAATAAAGGGGTAGCGGAAAGAAGAAAAAACACTGTTTGGCGAAAGGACTTGTATCCACCTACTTAAAAATAATTTAACAACTCCGGGCTGTCATGTTTGTTTTTTAAATTAAATTCCAACGGCCAATGTTATTGTTTTCAAAATATGAGACGAAAGTGTTTTAAAGTATGGTGAATTAAATGAAATAATATATTGTGTGTTGATTTATGTTCGTAGTGTATTAACATCAAGATGCAGTCTACGCAGACGAATAGTGAGTAAAACAATTTGTTTTTTACATAACCGACATTGATCTTTCGTGTTGCATTTAACTTGTGTTATTTTAACTGCATTAATCCCTCCATTTCGTGGGTTCATCGGATTATGATTTTAGCTTATGCAGCAAGTGGCCTGATGTCAATTTTTATTTAAATAGCTAGGCTAGTCTCATACTTGGGCCTGGTCTAATACAGGTTTGATGATTTGTTTTAAAGTTGTCTTGTAGGCACTGCGTTAACAAGCTCTCAATTACTATAACTACAATAACTTGGCGTCTGGTTTGTGCAAAATATAAATATTTAGCACCGTAAATTGTCTTATATTGTAAAAATAATTACCTAATTTTATCAACATGTCTGATAACAAGCTTCTTAAGGATAGGACCAGCACCCCTTAAAAATTTATATTCACACGCCTTTTACCCAGAAGGGGTAGGCAGAAGTGCAATTATGACACCCGCGTTTCGCCTTATGTGTACCATGTCCCATGATGTGAGTGGGTGAGCCTATTGCCATATCAGACACAAATTCCTGATTCTGGGCTGATAATGAATGGAGTGAATTCCAATATCACTTAGACCGATTCGAACCCGAGACCTCAGCGTTGTAATCATACCCTACAACTATGCCACTGACGCATTCCAAGTTTACAGGACCAATGTTTTCAAATGGCTTTGCCACCTCTATGTATATCTTCCACTTGGTTGATGGCTCTATTGACAGTCTCCATTGCGCATTTGGTTAGACGCCGGCTCGGAATAGTGAGGCTGTGGGTTCAATCCCTGCACCAGAACCAATATTTGTGTGATCCACAGATATTTGTTCCGGGTCTGGGTGTCTGTGACACCGAAAAGTCTTTCGTAGTGTCTGATACACAACACAAAACTCGATCTTAGTGTGGGGTCAGGACTATGTATGTGACTGTTGGGTGTATTTATAACTAATAATAATGATAAATACTTTTCAGAAATAAAGGAGCTGCAACAGATAATAACAAGGATGCCGCTACCAGTGTTCTGTGTGACGGTCCTACCAGAGATTGGAGTAAAATGGAGAGACTTGTCCAAAGCAGTGCGTAAGGCTAGGTTGGCAATGACCCCGGCTAGTGTTGCAAGGGTGCTGTGCAGACATGTTGCGAAGAGTCTGGAGAGCGAAGAGATTGATGAGATTGTGGCCAAGTTGAGGCTTAAATGTAAGTTTGTATTTGTTATAATGTAAATTATAACTTTAGGCAATATAGGCAATATGTTGTGCTAAAAATGTATATTAAAAAGAAAAGTATTAGCAATATGGTTGTGCAATGTTAGTTTATTGTATGATGTTTTGTGCAAAACCAGATATAAAAATTCTTAATTAATAATATGTTGTATCCATAACCTGAGGTCTATAGTATTTATTAATGCTGATTTTTAGCTGATGATATGTGCAGTGTAGTCCAATATAAATCAGTAGGAGACAATTATTATTTATAAATAAATAAACAAATACACCCAACAGTCACAAACATAGTCCTGACCCCACACTAAGATCGAGTCTTGCGTCGTGGGTATCAGAAACTACGAGAGGCTTTTCAGTCTCACAAGACCCAGACCTGGACAATTACCTGTGGATCACAAATGTTTGTTTCGGTTCGGGAATCGAATTCGCAGCCTCGCTTTTACAGCCGGCGTATTTTGCGCAAATGCACTTGAACGTGTGTGGCAGGCTTAAATATTAGCTCTAACAATGTTATTTGTTTCCAGTTGTAGCGACACAGAATCGAACCTGGCACGTGGTGACACTCTCAGAGCCTACTACAACGGAGTCTCCAATGGAACTTATTCAGAACTTGCCCGATAGGATTGTGCAGGCACTAAGAAAAGGGAAGGCGAGATTCTCACGACCAGAGGTAAGTTGTTACCAATAGATTGTTCTTCCTACATATCAACTTAAATTATTTCAGCCTATACATATTGCTATTACCAATAATGCAAGTACTATTGACCTGATTCATAGAGTTTTTTAGTTACCAAATATTTTGTCTTCTTCGCTCAAACTGAAATCAAAAGGAACCAAACATTCAATAATTAAAATATTTTTGAAATTGTCTATCAATATTTATTTATTTACAGACTTTATTGTACACCACAATAAAAGGGAGTAATATAGTAACAGTTAAATAACTAAAACTAGTCATGGTTACAATTGGCGGCCTTATCGCTGCCTGCGATCTCTTCCAGGCAACCTTTGGATAGATGTGTTGACAGCCTCCGTGGCGCAGTTGGTTAGACGCCGCCTGTGAAACGAGAGGCCGCGGGTTCGATCCCCGCACCGAGACAAATGTTTGTGAGAACCACAAGTATTTGTTTCGGGTCTGGGTGTTTGTGAGACCGAAAAATCTCTCGTAGTTCCTGATACCCACGACACAAGAATCGATCTTAGTGTGGGGTCAGGACTATGTATGTGACTGTTGGGTGTATTTATTTATTTATGTAATATTTTGAATATATAAATATTTTCAGATACAAACAGTGATGCTAGGCGAAGTGGTGTACGCGAGCCTACAATTAATATCAGCTAACAAGTCTAGTCCGGTACTGTACGGTGCGGCGCCCCCGGGACACCCTGTAGCATTGCTCAGCACCCTCGGATCTGCCACCCTCATACGGGCTTTTGTTGAAGGTACAAAAGGAATTCTCGTTTTTACATATTGAAATACACAGTATCAGCCCATACACGTCCCACTGCAGGGCCCGGGCATCCTCTACAATCTAGAGTACGATTGAGAGGGGTTAGTACAGTCCACCACGCTGGCCTAGTGCCAGGCGGACTTTACATACCATAGAAATAATTACAAATCACAATCAACACTGGTGGATGGTCTCATATGTGAGAAGCCTGAGTAGGTAAAACCGCAATGTCAATTTCTCCCGACAAACAGCAGTGTAAATGCACTGTTGTGTTCCGGTTTGATGGACATTGTGGCCAGAGTAACTACTGGACATATTGAGACTTAACATCTAATGTGTCAGGATGGCGAGCGCAGTGGAATGCAAAGCATTGCTTTGTAATTCATGGTGTTTGGTTTTGCTGTCCATGAGCGGTCGTATCGCTTACCAAAAGGCGAATGGCATGCTCGTCTCGCCAAAAAAATCACCAATATGAGATTGTTGCCTAGATAAAACCGAATAACACTTATTGCTAGCTTATCCACCAATAACGCTTTGTGTAGTCAGAATCCTAACGATATTACACCAGCAATATAATTAAATTGAAAACTTTACTTTCAGCACTCGGGTACAAGAAATACGAAGACGCGAGTCTCCACGGCCGAGACATTCATTCCCTGTTACGCATACACGATCGAGCCTACACCGAGGGCCCCGACCACCTCGCAGAGATGCCCGAATACGCCCCTGTGCCGCAAATAACCTCCCATGGGATAGACTACACAAACAAATCATACGATGACTCATATGTAGACAGCATTTTGGGGCCCAACCCCCCGTTACTAACTGATTTGACAATCAAAACTGTCAAGCCGTTCTTCGATAGAAGTATGCTGGACAAGTCTATGACACTTAAAATTCAGTTGAGAAGTGAAAATGTTGCTAAAACGCTTAAAAGCTGGGTTGTAAAGGGAGCACTGTCGCCGACATCGGATTTTTTTCAAATTTTCCATAAGATTAAATCAAATAAAATTACTTATAATAGAGACGATTCTGATTGAGTTGTTATTTAAGGTGTTTGTAATATATTTTTGACCGTATTCTGTCGTTTTATTTAATTGTTCATTAAGAAGGTTCCAGATCTTAACGGCAACGGGAAATAGACCGTATACCAATACTTTGCAACAATGTGACCAGTGATTTCAATTATTTTTTTACTATGTTAAATAGATATCGGCAATATTATATACCGAATTAAACCAAAACAAATATTTTTCAAGGAAACAAATACTTATAATTTCTCGAAAAAGGTAGAGTTATAGTAGGGCGGTAGAAATAGGAAGGAATTTTCGTTCAATTTATGTCATCATTATGCGGAATATGTCGGACCACAAACAAAATTTACCAGGGCGCCAGAAATAAGAAGGTTACGTTAAACCTATGTCATTAATTTTTTGACATATTTCTCAGAGCACGAAAAGTACTAGGGCGACAGAAAGAGAAAGGAGTTTGTCTAAAAGTTGTGTCATCAACATGACTGTCAGAAGTGAAAAAGTACTAGGGCGACAGAACAAGGAAGGAGGTTCCTGCATTTACAAGATTTTTACCCACAGTCCAATTAATTAAATATCTACCCACAGGTGTTGTCAGATGTGCAAAAGTACTAGGGCGACAGTAAAAGGAAGGAGGTTCCTGTATATATAAGACTACCCACAGTCCAATGAATTAAATATCTACCCGCAGGTGTCAGATGTGCAAAAGTACTAGGGCGACAAAGAATGGAGGAAGTTACCGTTTTTACAAGATTTCTACCCCCAGTCCGATAAACATACTAGATAGACTAAGAATATTAAATGTCAAAAGCAAGCTTATGGAGCCCATCATTGAACATTGAAGAAATTTTTTTGTCAAGATAAGATCTTATTACTGTCTATATTATTGTGTAAATCGGCATTTCACGAGTGTTAAAGCAAAGTTTATATACTTCTAGTTTCTAACATTACATCATTTATTTCAATTTTCGATCGCGTATAAAAGTTATCCACTTCTAAAAGTCAATATTCTTTATGAAACTTATCATTCACTTGAAATCTATGGTTAGGCCTTACGTCCGACGGTCGAACATTCACTGTCGTGTCGGAGAAAGAGTGGCCTTGTAGCTCGAGAGAGAGGGAGAGATAAATAAAACACAGAAATAAAGAGTCCAACTTGTTTATTCTCTTTGATTCGAGATTTTTTCTTGTTTTGCACAACACAGCGGCGTCGCTGTCACACACCACACAACACATACATTAAATGCAAGCGCAACTTCCTGCTACAATTGAGATATTCTAGAAAATACACTGTTTATATCAGCCCATATACGTCCCATGCAGGGCACGGGCCTCCTCTACAATCGAGAGTACGATTGAGAGGGGTTAGTACAGTCCACCACGCTAGCCTAGTGCCAGGCGAACTTTACATACCATAGAAATTCTTACAAATCGCTATGGTATGCAGGTTTCCTCACGAGAAATCACAGTAAATGCGCCGCACAGATTTTGTTCGCAATGCGATTTTTATTCGTATTTTAATACATTGTGATCCAAATTAGTTGACAATTACAGATTTTATAAATACTTATTTTTACCCGAATTTAATTAATGATAATTATTACAGAGACCATTTTCATCAATTTCAGCACAATTTTCCTAACCGACCGCCAAAAAAATTAATATAACTACAAATTAAAAAACAAATATATCAATTGTTTATGTCAAATTAATTTAACAATGTCAAACACCAATATGGTAACAAAATTTCATTAAAATAAATAATACGACAGTCGGAGAGAATTTTTTGACCAAATACTTTTTACATGCTACACTAAGGCTGATTTTGCAATCGTCAATATTTATGCCTAAAACAATCAGAACATTTTACTTATTCTAACTTTAATTTCTAATTTACTAAATTTGACGATTAAAAATCCACCTCGAGTATACAATATACATGTGATAATTATTCCTTTGAAATTACATAACTAGTGAACCGACATTAGGTACCATTGAAATAATAAACTAGAAGGGACAAGACTATCAAAGAGGTAGATATAGGCATCTCTGTCACTCGTACGTTGCACTATGCTCCGTCTCGCTCGTGTTGCGTTTTTTGCGATGTCCGAAACAGTTTAATACTTCAATACTATGTGTAGAGACATGACATTAAAAATACTTTCACATCTGTATCAGCCTATATACGTCCCACTGCAAGGCACGGGCCTTCCTTTACTTTAAAATATAACATCACAATTGTAAAAAAATATTTTTCAAACAATAAAATTGTATGTGATTTAAATTGACATGTCTCTATTTACTAATATTATTGTTTAACAATTACACTATATTGGGCATACGAGTGACTGTCGGGTTCTAATATTGTATACTTGTAAATATTTCACTATTTAATATTTTGATTATATAAATAAACCCCCAACAGTCACAGAACCTTGTGATAATCTTCTGTATGAGGTACGAAACGAGACTTCCAAAATATGAATTTTCGAGACTACTTTGAATTTTCGGGACTTGTCTATATTTTTAAACAGATGACAAGCCGTTCTAAATTTGAATATAAGTAACATGTTCTATATTTAAAATTGAGCGACACATTCTAAATATGAAATTGAGGGACTAGTTTCTAAATTCAAAATTGAAGTACTTGTTCTAAAAATGATAGTGACTTTCGGTGTGACGCACCTGATATTTACAATCCATTGCGCTATAAACTTGTAGCAGGAGGTCGCGCGTTTAAAAAACTTTACAATCTCTAGTGAAATGCTATTAATAAAATTCTCGTATCGCTCGTCGCTTCAATCTGCGAGTTAGTTCAGAGCGCCGAGTCTTATAGTAGTTAAGGCCACTATTACCCCACACGTGGGATTGGCCCGCATAGTGACTCACTGTCACGTTCCGGGCCACCTGTGTATAGTCAGGCCGACGTAATTCTGTCAACTGACAACCATCTTGAATACTCTTATAACCCTACACAATTTTGCCGGCCTGAAGTAAAGTTGACCAAAGACAAACCATAGACTCGGCGCCCCCCTCGAGTTATATCACAGAGTAATGTACATACAGTTTCTCTTACATTCACACAACGCCCTTTTTAGGGCCCGATCTAAAATTACCCAAACTTCGGCATATTTTGATACAAAATTTAGCTCTTATGGACCACTTCAGTTATTTCGGTTTATGAATATGTTAGAGCATATTGGAATGCAGAAATATCATTTCATTGTATGAATTTTGTGTGATAATTTTTTGTCTATCGCTTGTAAACTTTCGGGCAATTCATGATATTTTTCAAACAGAAAAACTTAAATTTGTTTGCCCGAGGTAGAATAAGGCGATATAAGTTTATTGTTTAGGCCGGACTTATTTTGCCGGCCTGATTCTAATATAATACATGAAATGATATTTCCGCGTCTTGTAAAATGAAACTTAACCGACTTTGCGATACGCGAGATCATTTTTTTTCTATTTTTTCGATAGATTTGTATTTTTTTTTGTCATTTATCATATACTAAGTTAAGATATATACTAAGTAAATGAAAATATTAATGCCGACATGTTTTTTTTTTTTGGGAAATTTATTTTTTTTGTATTTTTTTTGCGTTAGTGGTTTTCCTCCACTACATACAATAAAACTAATACTTAAAAAATGAACAAAAACGCTTCGGTGGACTTTATGGAGACACTAATTTCTATGGATTTTTGGCCCCATCACGACATGTCTACAAACTTTTTTTTAATAGGATATACAAAATAACATGTTTTATGTTTACATACTACTTTCGTATTTCGTCTACATTGGGCCGAGATACGTGTCTCCTTTTAAAAGCAAATACATTCTCTCATGTTTTAAAAGAACTTTTACACTGATTTACTTATTTGGGAAAAGAAGAATATTTGACTTTACTTAAACTACTTTTTATATAAAAGACTGCGCTTAATAAAACAAATAAAAAAATGGACAAATAATATACAATATTTAACAAAAACTATATTATTCATATTAAGTTAGATATTCACAGAACGCACTAGATATAAAAAATCGGCCTTTCGACACACAACAATATTAATAGTTCATTCACCTGTCCTCATTCAGCTGATTATTTAGATAAAGGCAAAACATGGTTTTTGTTAAACATTGTATAAAAAATATTTTTTTTTGCATTTCGAGTTGAAATCACGAGGCTCTTAGATTCCTACTCGAATTGGACTGTTAAATAGGCCAACGTTTATGGCCTAAGCCTACACAATCGATCTCTCGTTTGTCCCGTGTAAGCGATTATGGAATGAAATTTTTATTCTTCTCTTCCCGTTTTAAAGCGATATTGTGAAGCATACAATGCAATTACAAATAAATTATTTTTTTCTCGTGGAATTTGAATTTTATTATTTTTTTGTGTTTTTTTAATTGCACCATATTGATATAACTTATATACTAACGTGACGACAGAACTCTCAACAGCTCGTGGATTATTATATTCTATCGAACTGGGATTTCTCAAAAACCACTCTCGAAATGAGTATGCTGCGGTGTCCAAGTCTTACATTAGCAATTAAAAATAACACTGACAATATATAGGACCTGTATTTATATGTAAATACTTAGAAATAATAAAAAAAATACCTATTTATACTTTAATAAATTACGATTTTAAATCAAAATTAAAAATATTTAAATTTACATCTAACTGTAAATATAAATAGATTGAAATATGTTTTTGTAATGTCACTAATAAATTACAAAATTGAAACGAATTAAAAATATTCACAGCATTTTAAATATTCCAAATAAGTTCATATTGGAAAACCATGTCAACTATGCATTTACATATAAACTGGAGCCCTATAATATCAGTTTCACCTACTTCGGTAATGCAATAACTATAGGGTATTTGACTATGATGAAAATATAAAACTTATTGTTATTAGACTACCTGTTAATATATTTTTAAACCAAATTAACTTATACAGTATTTAAAAAAATGTTAGATTTTCATAAGAAATCATTTTAAAAATAAATAAATTTTCGAGCTTGACCACGTGACTAAAAACGCACGCCATTGGTTGCATTTAGAGTGACGTCACTTTCTTGTTGTCAGTCGATGTTTAGAACATTTCATGAGCGTTTTCCTTTGTTTTCTCAGTAATTTCTGAAATATTTATCCTTATTCAACTTTATTTGTGATAATTGTACGATGGCAACCAACTTTGTAAAAGCTGACAGTGAAAACCTCCCACAAATAGACGCGATTATGGTCGGACTATTTTTAAAAACAACCTTGATTTCTACGCTGCTGAATTAAATGAATGAATTTATACTATAGCTAACAATGTATGAAAAATATAATAAATTATTGTATTCCGATTAGTAACAGTTTATTCCATACAAAACCAGCACTGAAATTTACAACAGTTTAGTGACACTGACCTCAAATATATTGTTATTTAAAGAATCATAATTACGAAAATATAAAATAAAGTCGATAATTGGGTAGGATAATATATCATAAACAAAATGTTTACTTATGTTAAAGTGATCTTCAAACATGTAAGCATGAGTTCTTGCTGCAATTTCTTTCGGGTTTCTACGAGCGAGCTTTAACCACTTTACCCGAATCTTGGTGTACTTTGGAATGCTCACGAACATTTTATCCGGTGTTTTAATAGATTTATTCGTACATTTTGGGACTACACACCAATTATAAGGCATTTTAGCTGTAACCCTATTAAAAGTTATTCTTGATAATGAATATTATAAGTATTTCGATTTGACAACTAAATCAAAATGTTTGTTTTGCAAGCAAGTGACGTAACAATATCACGTGATCCACTTATATGGCGTCTATAGCGTTTTGGCGGTCTTATTTATCATTCAAACTTTAATTTTGATTTTTATTGAAAATATAGCAGTTCACAAAGAAATATTCATATTGCAAGTGTATATTGGTATAAAGAACAATATGAGATATTTTCCAAAAAACTGTCAAATACCCTATTCTTTAATTTATTTTTGATACCATTGTCAAGTTTCCACTTTTCGATAGAACATAATTAAACACAGCCTCAACATCGGGCTCCGGAATTTTGAAAACAACCAAAAGTGGGAGCACGGGTATAGCTGCTTCTATAAGTTGATAGAAATTGTGGATATGAAACGTGGATAACCGAATTCAATATTAGATTAGACCTTTTATTTCGTGTTTCAAAAATGCATATACTAACCAATTTTAATCTATTTTACTGTGTATACCAAACAAAATGTAACGGTTTTTGTGAATTTGTTTCTTTTAACATACTATTTAGAATTATCCTAAACAATTTCACATTAAACCCGTGACTGATACAAAACGATTTCATATTCAGATCCCAAATTTCACATCCACAAAATCCTTATATACATTAGTATACGGAACGTCCATACTATGTTGGAAAAGTATCGGATGATCATACCATGTCTGGGACGTCAGTACCATGCCTGGCACATCAGTACCATGTCCGGTACGTCCGTATCAGTTGGAGAAGTAAACAGGCAGCACCGGGCTCCGTGGCCAGTCCGATGTATCACAATCACTGTCACTATCCTTCCGGTTCCTGGGCTCTTGGGTGTGTTGCTCTTGGATGGTGGGCAGGAGGGAGGTGAGCCGGTCCGTGGGGCGAAGCACCTTGAGCGTGCGCTCCGAGAGGCGCCAGATGAGGCGCTGGCGTTGGGGCAACGCCCTGCGCTGTTCGTATTGTTGTGACACGTGGCGGACACGGGCGCGCGCGTGGCTTAGCGTTGCGTCTGACATCTGAAATAAAGTATTTGATTAACGGACTGTTTTAATGTGTCTCTCTTAGTTTCTGATACGACACAAGACTGGATCTTAGTGTGGGGTCAGGACTATGTATGTGACTGTTGGGTGTATTTATTATTTTATTATTAACGTCTTTCTGATTCACACCTAATATTTAAGTGTTGGAATTCAACATTAATTCCCTAAATAATAGGTAATTTCATAGATTTCGTATTGACAGCCTCGATGGCTTGGATAGTCACCGGCTGAGAAACGAGAGGCCGCTGGTTCGATCCCGTAGAAAATGTGATCCACACATATTTATCTCGGGTCTACGTGTTTGAGAGACTAAAAAGTTTCTCGTAGTTTCTTGTACCCACAACACAAGTTCTTATTGTGGGGTCAGGACTATGTATGTCTGTTGGGTGTATAATGTTACGTACATGGCAGTGTATCTGCAGTTGCCTCGCGAAGTCGTACAAGTAGTAGACACTCTCCGGAACAGCCAGGCCCTTCTCGGATCGCTCCACCAGTTGCTTCTCTGAAACATTAATTCACAACTTATACATACATACATAAACTCACGCCTTTTTCCCAGAAGGGGTAGACATTGGTGCTAGCAGGACACCCCCATTTCGCCTTGTATGTTCCGTCCCATGATGTGACAGGCGAGCTTATCGCCATATCGGGCACAAATTCCTGACTCCGGACTGATAATGAATAGAAAAATTAAATATCACTTTGTCCGACCCGGGACTCGAACCCGAGCCCTCAGCTTTGTAGTCGTACCGTAGTACAACTACGCCACCGAGGCAGTCGAAACATTAATAGAGATATTACATTTTACAAAATAACACATTATGACTTAACCATTGTGGACAATAATTTATTTCCAACTCCTCCTATTAATTTAACTTTATGATTGATTTCGTTGCGGGTAGACAAGTTAGACATTCCCGGAGACGCGCTGAGCTTCAATGCTCAGTGTCATTACAATGCGTGTTGTTGATCCTGGCTTACAGGAGTTGCAGTGGCGGGTGTGAGGGCGGGACAGTCTCAGAAAAACCAATATTATTATTATTCAAATGATTATCATAAATCATTATGAACTGCTCTGAATTCATAACCACTGCTCTGTATTGTAAACTTGTTTTGAAAAGAGCGACCCTAGAGTTTCGTGCCCGTTCATCTCTGGCATAACAGCCTCGTGAATAGGGTGGTAGAGAAAAAGTGACTGAATCTAAATAATGTTTTACCTTTTAAAGATTCAATAAATTATTATTGTTTCATTTCAAGACTACTGTCAGATATTTAAACAACGCTTTGCAATTAATGTTACTAAACTCCACTGCAATAAATGTGTCTTTAACTATCTTGAAATGGGTTATGAAATGACAAAAACCCAAAAAATAATTAAAACTTTATTTTCTCTTATTTATATAATAATAATGATAAAATAGATATGTGGCTAGTGCGGTGGACTATATGGCCTAACCCTTCTCAAACATACTTTGGATTGTAGAAGGGGTCCGTGCAGTGGGACATATATGGACCAATATAGATACAGAATGATAAGAGACATGGCTGAATATTGAATATTGACATTGAGTTGTTCATGAACTGTAATAAAATTGATATTTTATGTATTACTGAACACTGGCTGAAAAGCCATCAGTTCATGTTTAATTTCAATAATCACCAAGTTGCAAGCTCGTTCAGCAGAGAACATATTTTACATGGAGGCTCTTTAATAATTATAAATAATTTTATTAAATATAAGGAAAGACTTGACATTGTGAGCCTGTCTGTTGAACGAGTTATGGAAATAGCTTGTATAGAAATTGAGCAGTATATTGTATTAAGTGTATACAGGCCCCCTTGTGCACCACAAAATACGTTTTTTGATATTCTGGAAGATGCTTTGCACAAGGTATGTGTTTCACACAAGAGAATTGTTGTCTGTGGAGACTTTAATATTAATATTTTAGAGGAATCTCCTATAGCTTGCAGTTTTATCAATCTATTTAAATCATACAACTTACAAAACGTTTTTTTTCGAACCAACTAGAATAACTGCCACTAGTGCTACATGTATTGATAACATTTTCATAAATTTCTCAATTAATGAAAAGTCGGTTGTTAACGTGTTAGACTCTGATCATTGTGGTCAGTTTGTTTCATTGCCTAGCACTAAATGTAAAGTACAAAGAAAAAGTATTAAGTTTGTTCCTAATAATATATATCGTATGGAAAAATTTAGAATAAATATTCAAAAAAATCTACCAATGCTGCCCCCTCACCGAGACCCAGACAAACTGTATAGTTCATTATTTGAACTCATAAAAGGTGAATTTAAAAAAATATATAAATCTAAAACTATTATGGTAAATAAGGGACTAACATTTAGTGAGTGGGCAACCACTGGTTTATACAAAAGTCGGAATAAATTATATGATCTATATAATGAAAGAATGTATAACCACAATCCGACCTTTAAGCAATATGTAAAATATTACTCGAAAGTTTTCAAACGAGCCTGTTCCATAGCTAAATCGTTATATTTAAGAAACAAAATTAAAATGTCTAAAAATAAAATTAAAACCACTTGGAATATTATCAATATTGAATCTGGTAGAAACTCTGTACGCGACAATGAATTTAATCTTAAAATAAATAATAAAAAAATTACAGCAGATCTGGAAGTAGCCACTGAATTTGAAAGATTTTTTACTGACATTCCTAAAAATACCACTCAACATCTTCAGTCATCTTCGAGGTCTGCACTGTCGATACTTGAAAAACTTGTACCTAAATGTGACGTGGCGTTTGAATTCTCGCAAATTGGGCCGCAGCATATATTAAAAGCTTTTAAAGAAATTAGTTTAAAGAAGACCGGGGACTTGTGGGGGATTTCTGTTATTAATATTTCTTTAATCATTGAATATCTAGCACCCCATTTAGCTGATATATTCAACCGCTGCGTGGTGTCTGGTGTATTTCCTGACCTGATGAAACAGAGCAAGGTGGTGCCTCTTTTTAAATCCGGTGACAGCTCAGACCCGACCAATTTCCGACCTGTTTCAATTCTACCAACGCTTAGCAAGTTATTAGAGAAAATAATTCTGTCTCAATTGTTAACCCATTTCAACACCAATAACTTGCTACACAGGAAACAGTTTGGATTTACGAGAGGTCGATCAACAATTGACGCGGGAGTCGATCTCCTAAAACAAATTTATGAGGCTTGGGAGGAGTCACAGGATGCCCTTGGTGTATTTTGTGACTTATCTAAAGCTTTTGATTGCGTAGAGCACGACACCCTGGTCAGGAAATTACACCACTACGGTATCAGGAACGAGGCTCTCAATCTTTTGTCCTCCTATTTGAACAATAGAGTACAGAGGGTTGATATTAATGGAAAACTTTCTCGAGGATCTGCGGTCACTATGGGAGTACCGCAGGGTTCAATTCTGGGACCTTTTCTGTTTCTCGTCTACATAAATGATTTACCTTATCACGTCGGGAATAGACACGAAGTTGTATTGTTTGCGGATGATACGTCATTGACATTTAAAATTAAAAGACAACAATTAAATTTTGATGAAGTAAACAGTGCTCTTCGTGAAGTTGTACACTGGTTAAATATTAATAATTTATTGCTTAATGCTAATAAAACTAAATGTATTAAATTCACATTGCCCAATGTTAAGCAATTATCTACCACTTTACAAATTAACGGCGAGGAATTGGATCCTGTTGCGTCTACGACGTTTCTAGGCATTACGGTAGACGCAAAACTCCAGTGGGGACCGCATATTAATAAATTATCTGGTAGTATCTTTATTTTACAAAAAAGAGCTGTTAGAGCCATTTATAAACTTGGTCCCAGAGTTTCCCTAAGAGAAAAGTTTAAAGAGGTAGATATTCTTACTGTAACATCTCAATATATTTATGAAAATTTACTGTATGTTCGTAAAAATATAACTCATTTTAAGCGTAATTGTGACTTTCATAGTAAGAACACTAGGAACAAACTTAATCTTGCCTCCCATGTTACTCGTCTCCACAAGATAAATAGTTCTTTTATGGGTCAAAGTGTACGCTTCTTTAACAAACTTCCCAATGGTATTAGAGAACTTCCAATTAACAAGTTTAAAAATATAATTAAAGTAAAGCTGTGTAAAAAGGCATATTATAGTATCTCTGACTATATGGAAGACAAAACTGCTTGGGAATAAATTGCTCAATTTCTATGAAATTAGAACAATTATTGACATGATAATAATATATATATACAGACGATACTGTGATATTTAGATAAATCAACCATTGTAATTTAAACTGGCCTTTAAAAAAAAAGAAAAAGAAAGAAAAGACAAGCAAAAAAAAAATGAAGACAGTTCGTGTTGCTGAGGGAGTTTCTTGCGCCGTTTCTTCTTCACAGCTACAACACGTTCCGAAGCGGTGGTAGCAGAAATTAACGATTCAAAAGATCTTGTAAAAGACTACTTGAATAAAGAATATTTTGATTTTGATTTTTTGATAATATCTCACCTAGTTGGTGGAAGAGCAGCACTAGCGCAAGCTCGCTGGGTCGGATGTTGGCGCACGCCGCGTCACACGACACTATCTCCAGCAGATTCACCAGCTCGCTCTCCTGCAACAATGTTAGGAATTAATATACAGTGGACCCGCGGTAATCCGACAAACAGTTTGCAGGGCAGTGTCGGATTATCGAATTTGTCGGATTATACAGTACTGACTAAGACCCCCTATAGTCCGGATTTTTTTACGAAAGAGTACCTTGTAATCCGACAAATTACAGATCCAATGATAAGATTCCACATGTTATATATATGTACTCTGAAGTACAAATCATACTTCATTATGTATGTCAAATAGAAAGCTTTCGTTTTATTACAAAATTAACGTTATTAATGCTATAGAACTCACAAAAAATAAGCAATAGGAAATAATTGTGTACAAACAAATTTACATATGTACACAATAAATAATAGACCATGTCGGATTACAGGGGGTGCCGCATTAGCCAGGGGCCGGATTATCGGGGGTCCACTGTATGACGGATGATTTTTATAAGCGATGAGGAAAGCAACCTAATTCAAGTATGACGATGATGCTGGCCGTTGTATTAAGAAGAATGGACTAAGGATTTGAATATGGAACGGAGTTGTCAGCTGATGTGAAGGATGGCCGAGTCGGGGATTACGCTGTGAATGTTCTAGAAGAAACGTGGTAGCCATTTCAATATGCGAGTTGTATTTTGTAGAAAGCCCTTGTATTGATGAACATGATGTTGGAAAAGAATACAGGAATTATGATTACACAATCTATTATTTGGACTTTTGTAATAATATAATCACATCTACCGAGTAAGAACAATGTGGTATTTGCGTATTCATTACATCAAATCTATCTTAATTTATTATATCCATATTTTATTACAGGAATCAACGTCTTAACGTCTATCTTTATTTAACATCAAATTATCGAACGGTGTAATAATATAGCATTGTTTTTTTCTAAATCATCGGGTTCGATTCCTTGCTGTAATGTATACGTTTGCGAGGCCCACAAATATTTGTTTCAGGTGTGGGTATTTGAGACAGAAAAGTGGGTAGTTCCTGATACCCACGACACAATACTCGATCTTAGTGTGGGGTCAGGACTATGTATGTGACTGTTGGGTGTATTTATGTATGTATTTATTATAAGATATATGTATGCGAGGCCCACAAATTTGTTTCAGGTGGGGGTATTTGAGACCGAAAAGTCTGAAAAATTGATGTTAATATGGGGCGAGGACTATGTATGTGGGTGTATGTATGTATATACCTGCGGCAAGATGACGAGGTCGTCCACGTGCAGCGCCACGAGCGCGCGCACGAGGCGCAGCCAGCGCAGCGCCGTGTGCGACGCCGCGCCGCGCGCCAGCCCCAGCTTGTCCACCACGATGCGGGACATGCGGGACACGTCGCCCGCCGTGCACGCCGACTGTGATATTGACACTGGAATGTGCAACTATTATATTAAACATACATACGTACATAAACTCACGCCTTTATCCCCGATGGGGTAGGCAGAGGCGCCACCAGGACACCCACATTTCGCCTTGTATGTTCCGTCCCACGATAGGGGGCGAGCCTATCGCCATATCGGGCACAAATTCCTGACTCCGGACTGATAATGAATAGAAAAGTCCAATTTCACTTGGCCCGGGACTCGAACCCGAAACCTCAGCTTTGTAACCGTACCGTAATACAACTACGCCACCGAGGCTGTAATTATATTAAACATACGTGTATTTACGTGTTTACGCTTGTATGTTATGTGTGACTGTTGGGTGTATTGATTGTATATTGTCGACCTTATTCATACAAAATTAAAACCTATTTTAGTTATCGAATGTTTTGTCCCTTAAAAACGACTTTAAAATTCAGTTTGAGCGAAGAAAAAACATTCGACAACTAAAGTATGTTCTAAATCTGTCTATGAATAAAGCCGTATCCTTTGTGTGTCCCGGTGTTGCCAGAAAACTTTTGACAATTATGGAGAACAATGCGCAACGTCATCAAATTTTTGACAGCGGTCCCGAAATGAGCTTTTGGACACCTGAAGGAGTATGTATATATTATACCCTTGTACACTACAACGGCCAACCTGCCTACTATAGCAATTTGTATTAATTTCTATGGTATATAAAATCCGCCAACCCGCACTAGGCCAGCGTGGTAAAAAAATGTGTACTACATGTACTAACCCCTCTCAATCGTACCCTCGATTGTAGAGGAGGCCCGTGCCCTGCAGTGGGACGTATATAGGCTTATACAGATGGATGTTAGTGTGTGCAACTTTGGGTGTATGAGACTGAAAAGTCTCTCGTAGTTTCCGATACACGACACAAGACTCGATCTTAGTGTGGGGTCAGGACTATGTATGTGACTGTTGGGTGTATTTATTTATTTTATTTATTTATTTACCTAGTTCTTCAATGGAGACGTTTCGCTTGGCGTTGTTCCGCGCGGCGTACTCGTCTATGGCGATGTTCATGCAAGAGACAGTGATGCAAGGGACGTGACACGGACGCACCTTCATCTTCGTCAGGAATCTGGAATAGATACGGCAATATTATAGATTTATATTAGGAAAACGTAGCGTGAGACGTCGGCTCGCCAGATGGAGGGACTACTTGCGCAAGAGGGCCGGCAGCGACTGCATGCATAAAGCAGCGGACCGGGGTCTGTGATTAATTTATTTAATAGCTGTTGAATCAATAACGAAGTTCAAAATGGCGGCTACAATTTTCCTTTTGATTTCGAGAAAAATACTTATTTAATATAAAAAACGTATATTGAATAAGTTTTTTTCCGACAATATTGTTTAAATAAGTGTTAATTATTCGCTAGTTTTAATTTTCTGTAGTTATATGTATTTGTTAGAGAACTTTTAACACTTAAATATCATGCCTTGCATTACATATGGTTCTACTCTCATATCTTTCTATACCCTTGTACTACATCTGCCTACTCCGCCGCAGCTCAGTCGTGAAGCTACACTCACCTGTCGAACAAGTTAATAGCGTCGATGAGCACGTCGGCGGGCAAGTCGAACCACATCTTGAGGCAACGCAACACGTGAGCAGCGCCGTCGCGCGCGCCTGTCGTTACTTCACCGTTCTGAAACAATATTATACTTAATTAAATAAATTAATACACTAATAATAATATTATACAGGGTATCTCAAGACTGCGACCGAAAACGAAGCCAGGTGGTAGTTTTAGTGGTTACAGACACAATGCAAGTAAAAATTTCGCAAAATAAATCGTCAACTTATTTTTTTGTTATTTTTTACTTATCGTCGTATTTGGGTGATTAATACATCTATATATCTATATCAGCCCATATACGTCCCACTGCAGGGCACGGGCCTACTCTACAATCGAGAGAATCGATTGAGAGCGGTTAGGCCATATAGTCCACCACGCTGGCCTAGTCCGAGTTGGCGGACTTACATATAGTTATACTTACTTACATAGTTTTCCTAAAATAATGATGTACACGTTATTATTCTTAAAAACGCAATGGTACGTAAGGGTTTAAATTCCTTTTTTCGCAAAAACTAGGAATTTAGCACCCAAACACGACAATATTTAAAAAATCGCAAAAAAATTGTTGCTTATTTTGCGAAGTTTTTTTGCATTGTGTCTGTAACCACTAAAACTACCTCCAAAATAAAATAAAAACAATTTATCACTTTTTTGGCGAATTTTTTTTTGCATCGTGTTTGTAACCACTAAAACTACCACCTGGCTTCGTTAATGGATCCAATTCCCTTTCGATATCATAAAGATATTCTTTCTCAAAAACGGCTAAACCGATTTGAATGCATGCCACTTAAAGCCTGTATTCTTACAAAAAATATCATAATTCCTTTTTTTAAATATTAGCCTCCCGTTGTTTACTATTAAAACAATTATTTAAAAACTAACCTCGACGAAACGTTATGATCTCGTCAATGTTGGCACGACCTTCTAAATATGCTAAAACGTGTATCAACATTCTCGCTAACACGTACTTACTGAACCTTGTACTTAGCTCGCGCTTATACGCAACATCCGAACCATTTGTATTTTATTTCTGTTAAGTAACTGAGTAGCTGTTATGAAAAACATTTGCTGAGATAATTAAATGAACGCTTGGAGTGTCTGAATGAAGATTGAGTATCTTAATGATGACTTATGATGTTTAAATGAAGGGTATTTACTATCTAAATGAAGACTATTGACTATTGAGTATCTAATTAATGTCTAACGTTTCATATCTTAACGCAAACATTTGAGTATTTAAATGAACACCGTCGAATTTTATCGTAATCCGTTAAATATCGAAATGAGAACTATTGAGTATCTAAATGAACATTTTTGAGTGCCTAAATGAACACTTGAATATTCAAACAAAGCCTGTTGAGGATCTAATAAAGCCTGCCGAGTAAACTCTCGTATGTGTAAATTTGACGCGTCTCGACTCATTTTGCGTATCTAAATGAACACTTTTAAGTTTAAATGAACACTGTTGAGTTTAAATAAACTGCTGAATTCCGCTCCTCACCTCCGATTCAACAGGCAGCCTCAGCCGCGGCTGGTACTTGCTCTCCATGAGCAGGCACTCGTTGAGCGCCGCGTAGAGTGTCGCCGCGTCGTCCGTCATCTCAGTGCGAGAGGACGCTGCCACCTGTTCGTCCGCATCCGGGTGCCTCGCGCCCGCTCTCAACATTTTCGGGATGGCGCGAGCGGAGGGTGAATCGGCACCTGGGGGATGGAAACAGTTTAATAAAAATAAATAACAACCACTTATATGTATGGTGTTGAGCATACATTATAATACAAGTGATATTTGGTTGTTCCGCTTTTACATAGACCATCATGATATTTTGTATACATGTTGTCAGGGATATATACATACAAACATAATCGTGTGACAGATCTATTTAGCAATATAAATCTAGATCGTATCTATAGTCCTAAAAACTGTTAAATCAGACCGGCATATCGACTGGCTAAAGATAACCTCTGTTGATGAATGGAGAGTCATAACCATTTTACGTCAATCGACACTATGTGAACTGCAATATCCTTAACAACATCATCATCAGCCCATTGCAGTCCACTGCTGGACATAGGCCTCCCAAGGTGGCGTACCTTGGCGTACTCTACAATCGAGAGAATCGATTCAGAGTAGTTAGGCCATATAGTCCACCACGCTGGCCTAGTGCGGGTTGGTGGACTTAAAAGTGTATATAAAAAAGATATTTGTCCTCACCTAAGCGTCAGTTGGAGCAATCACCGGCTGTCAGTCGTTGTATATGCCCGTGCCGATCCGCCCTTAGCTCGACTCCCGAGGATGAGGACCGGGCGCGGAGGCCCTAGTGCCTGCCACAGAGAGCGCTCGTCAGCCAACTGGGGCGTAGCCCCTGTTAGTCGACGTGGGAGGAAGGGGGTTTTCCTTTTTTTCTTTTTTTGTGTTTAGGAGGTTAATTGAGAACGGTAAGTAGCAAAGGAAACACAAAAAAAGTTTTGGAATTTTTTTGTGATGGAATTTGATGATCTTTGACTGTAGTCGAGAAGACGCACAAAGATTGTATAAGATGCGAGAAAAGTTTATTTTTTATTTTTTGCAACTTTTTGTGAATGTGTTAAAGATTTAAAAGATTTTAATCTTTGGCAATTTATAATTAATAAATTAAATAAAAATCTAAATAATACTGAAATTTAAAAAAATCACAGAATCAGATCCGATTTATATTGTCTAAATTAAATTATTATAATTTTTATATATGTGATATAGGAATCAGGTACGGGATAAAAGGATTAAAGGATATAAATCCAATAGGGCTACTGGTGCCAATGTTTTGTTGAAAAACGATTGACCAGCCGCCGGCGCCTCTGTAAGTGACAGACTTGCAAGTACAAGTTGAATTGAACTCGCAGGGGGTACTCTGGACTCGACAGTGCAAGTCACAGATACTGAAAAACAATGCCTCGGTCCTTTCGACCCTAGTACACACCGGACTTGCGTCCTTAGTACTATTTTTAAATCGCAAAGCGAGAGTGGGTCTCTAATACAAATAAAATACCTGTAAAATTTATATGGTTATTTTTTTGTTTGGTTTGTGGGGGTACATGCACACATCACGATATAATGCAAGCACGAACACTGAACAGCCATAGTAAATCATATTACAGTATTCGAAAAGCTACAATTTATCATATAAAAAAAACTTAAACTTTGTGTAAAGATTACTATAAGTGTTCATGCTTGATACAGAACATTCAAAATAAAGACAAAACTATGTTAAAAATAAATAATACATACATAATAAACAAATACGTATTTCGTTTTAGTAAAATAGAACAAGTGTCAAAATTTTATTATTTTTTACTTCAACCAGTGTTCATAGTGGAAATACTCCATAAAAACATAAAAAAATTACTGTAACGTATAGGCGTATAATCTCCCACTATTTAGCACGGGACTCTTCAACCACAGACAGTTCAAAGGAGAGGTGTTAGGCCACAGTCCAGCTGGCCAGTTTAGTCCGCTGGCCTAGTAAAGGATGGACTTCACATACTATAAAAATTCTTGGAAACCGCTATGGTATGCAGGTTTCCTCACGATGTTTTCACTATTAAACCGTGTAGTAATTAACTATAAATACGGCCTTATTCATATATTTTAAAACCTATCTTAGTTATCGAATGTTTTGTCCCTTTCGAACGACTTTTGAATTTAGTTTGAGCAAACAAAACATTAACTAAAATAGGTTTTAAAACTGTCCATGAATGAGGCCTTTAGTATATGTTTTGTTGTTAAACCTATAAACATTGAATAATTGAAACTATTTTTTATAAACAAGAGTTATCAACCGCCTTATCATAATGAATATGTGTGTACATAAAGATACCACACTGTTATATGTACAAAATGGCGCGTATATTATGTAAATATAATTATACGTGGGCAAACACGGGAAGAATTGAAGCTTAGATAAGCGCACATTTATTTATATTATAGTGTGACTTTGTATTTATAATTATTTAAATATTGTGTGACGTAATATTGTCCACTATAAAATTTCTGTCAATTCTTTTACGCGTCACTCATTTCGTGCGCCAAAATAATTATTTATTCTTTAGATAGGCGCATACCATTGCGATGCAGATGGCCCAACACATCTGCTTACAGTTATCTTTATACAAAACATCTGCTCCTACTTATTCGGGTGTAGAAATCACAATGGGTAAGTTCGTCAACCTTATACCCCGATTAAACTTTTCATAACAATGATTAATTCAAATAGTGTGATGATCCCTGAGGTAATAGGTTTCAGGTAATTCATTTAACGGTTTATTTTGTTTACAAGTTCGGTTTTTTAATTTTTTCGTGCTACGAAACTTAAAAAATATCATTTTTTAAAATTCAATATTTTTTGTCAAAATTTGGAAAACAAAATTATATTTTTTTCAAATTTCTCCTTGCTTAGTTAACGTTTTTAGATTTACAAATGATATAGTTTATACTAAAAATAAGTTTGAAAATAGGAAATTTAATTAAAATGGCACGATAAACTAATAAGTTAATAACAATATAAATGATAAGTACAATTCAGTCCCCAATTAAACCATATGAAGAATCATTTTAGACGCAATTTTCTTTATGAAACGAGACACATACCAACTCTACACTGTGAGTTGTGACATAAATTAGTCTGTTTTAAAAAATGGCGACTTAAACCTTAATCCAATTGCATCCTAAAACATTATAATCATTTTCAAGAACTATTTATTTTTATAGACCTATAAATATACGTATTATTCATACATTATCTGATTTTAATCTATAATCATTTATCAAAAGCAGCTTGTAAAATTAAATTATCATATCAACAAAGGACGTCCATTTTGACATTGTCATGGAATATTTTTCATGCGGATTTAGTTCTACCCTCGCGATAATCTTATCATGATTTCTGTGACGTGACGTTGGCAAATAAGACGTAATATATTCATATCGATATTAAAGACATCACAAATGATAACCACTTGATTATAATCGTATTAAATAACATTTTCGTGTTTCGGGTACATTTACTATTTTATTTATTGAATGTTTTGTCTTCTTCGCTCAAACTAAATTACAAAGTCGTTCGAAAGGGACAAAACATATAACTTAAATAGGTTTTAAAGTGCGTGGTGGCCTGTTGGTAACAGACCAGACGCGGCTGCCTACATGTTCACGGTGGTCGCGGGTTCAAATCCCAGGGCACACCTCTGACTTTTCGGAGTTATGTGTGTATTGATAGTCAATCACCACGCACTTTAACGGTGAAGGAAAACATCGTGAGGAAACCTGCATACCGTAGCGATTTTAAAGAATTTCTACGGTATGTAAGTCCGCCAACCTGCACTAGGCCAGCGTGGTGGACTATATGGCCTAACCACTCTCAATCGATTCTCTCGATTGTAGAGTAGGCCCGTGCCCTGCAGTGGGACGTATATGGGCTGATATAGATATAGATATATAGGTTTTAAACCTGTCTATGAATATTTCTTTTTATTTTTTCATTGAAATAATGCACCTAAAACTAGACTAACGAGGAATCCAGATACTATCATTAATTTTTATAAGTTTTTAAGTAAAAAAGTCATCAATTTAGAAACAAGAAACCTCTTACGTCGACACTTAGAAACACAATAACTATAAAATATCATACATAGAAAAACTCACAATAAAACGCATGAACCCATACAATTACTAATCATAAATATTAACTAGTTTTATTAGTGCTCAACTTCTCATTGTGAAATCATTTGGCGCTGGGAAATATTTTTTACTCGTGCATTGTTAATTGTAGTGTGGAAACCATATTAAAGCCATTGAAGTTTTAGAACAATCTTCGCGAATATAAATATGTATGTAGTATAATAAATAAATAAATAAATACACCCAACAGTCACATACATAGTCCTGACCCCACACTAAGATCGAGTCTTGTGTCGTGGGTGTCAGAAGCTACGAGAGACTTTTTCGGTCTCACAAACACCCAGACCCGAAACAAATACCTGTGGATCACACAAATATTTGTTTCGGTGCGGGGATCGAACCCGCGGCCTCACGTTTCACAGGCGGCGTCTAACCAACTGCGCTACGGAGACTGTCAATAATATGTACGGCGCATGTACCGAGCTCCGACCAAACGCAACATGAGCGAGACGGAACATAATGTACATCATCTAAAATCTGGTGTGGCAAAATTTGGAACTACAAATAAATTAAGAAATATATACAAGGTTAGTCAGAAAGGTTTTATAAAGTTGTAAGGGGGATGCTACTTTCAATATAATGAACAACTTTTGCTATGGGCTCAACGCTGAAATCGAGAAAAAAATATATATTTTGCAAAATGGAACGTAAATTTTTGTATGGAACAGCTCACTATTTCTTACAGATATTTCTAAGTTAAAAAAAATCCGAAACATCTTCAGCGATCGCTAGAAATTTGTTCTCAATGTCTCATCTGTCCCTACAACTTCAGTTATAGAAATAGCTTTTTAATTCTCATTGTTAAAGGTTAGCGTTTCTTTCATAGTTTTAATTACTGGCGCAATGCTTTTTGTCCTTAGTTCAACGACCTAGTTGCGGGGTCGTGAGCATTGTGAAGCGAAAATAGACTTTATTACTTAGTTCTTTTTGTTGGAAAATATTTGTAATGCATCTTGCTACTATGTTTGTTTTTCGAGGATGTGGAACTTGTTATTTTATTTGATGTTTTATCAGCTCGCTGCTGAGCATAGGACATCTACAACCGAAAATTCTATTGCGAGGGGTTAGGCTATGCACCACGCTGGCCTGGTGCCGGATGGCGGTTCTTTTTTTGAAATAAAACTATTTTTACGGATTTTATCGCGATTTGTTTAATTTTTACATTTTTTAACTTCCCGACGTTTCGATTACTTAACAGCTTTCGTGGTCACGGGGCGGACACGTCGGGAAGTTAAAAATTAAACCAAATCGCGATAAAATCCGTAAAAATAGTTTTATTTCAATGTGTAACATTCGCGTAAATCTAAGAAACCATTATGGTTCTTTTTTTATTGGGATAAATGTTATATAATTATGTTTCTTCCTCAAAATGCATTATGTATACCCTGTTGAAGTTTTATTTTCGCAATCACATATTCTACCGTCAATATATTTACGAATCTACAAAACCAGACGCTCTATTTATACAATGCTTTCTTCGACGCGCGTTATCCTCTATAAACATTATCTTGCGAATAAGCAATCGCTATTTTTATCAATTGTTTTCGTCCACTTGCGGTGTCAACGAACTTTCCAATTTACATAATATATCGAAATAATAAGCGTCATATGATAAACAGTTGTTTTCGTGGAGAGTTTGCAAGTCAGCTCAAAGACACAGCTGGCAAATATCATTGTTCTTTTGTTTCTGGTGTTAATACTAAATATATTATGTAGAGGAAGCCATTTCTATCTATCTATTCAGCCACAGGAAGACCACTGCTGAACATTGGCCTTCACTAAGGACCACATCGACCTGTAGGAAGTGGCCTGCATCCAACGACTTCCTTAAAAAAAATAAGATACTTAAAAAAAAAATTGATAGTCGATTTTTATATGCATTATCAGCCCGGAGTCGGGAATTTGTGCCCGATATGGCGATAGGCTCGCCCCCTATCACATCGTGGGACGGAACACACAATGCGAAGTGTGTGTCCTGTAGCTTATACCTTCTGAAAAAAATCCCTCGATGTAACGAGCGACCCTATTGCCTACTTTGCCCGACCCAGGATTCGAACGAGGAATTTCAGCGTTGTAAATTAGTACAACTGCGCCACCGAGGCAACAATTTTTTTAACAATTTATCAGACTTGTATCAATAATGTTGAAATTGCTCAAAGACTGGTTTGCATAATGGTTTCTTAGATTTACGCGAATGTTACACATTGAAATAAAATAGTTTTATTTCAATTGCTCAAAGATTTATACGCCTTGTTTAACACTTTCGCTTCGATACGCTGAGAGAGTTGCTTCAATGCTGTTATTAACTAATGCTGAAAATATGCCACTTAATTTGGCACGCGGAGAAATTATTGACTACCCTCGTAAAAGTTTTATAGATAAGTCTCAATATAACTAGTAGTTACTCTGGCTACAATGTCCTTCAAACCGGAACAGAACAGTGCATTTACACTGCTGTTTGTTGGATAAATAGACATTGCGGTGGTACCTAGGCGACCTCTCACATATTGAGAGACCTACCACCAGTAAATTATGTTATGTCGATATGACGATACCATGGTAAATATGTCTCCATCGAAACTTAAAATGCGTGAAACTTGGGTTTTGTTAAGTAAACATTATGCAATGTGTTACATAAGGTTAGTATATAAACGGTTATGTTATACGCCATTACTTCTTTACAAATGTTTTTTTATTAAAAAAAAAATTTTTTTTTTGATAAGACCGCCTTTTGTACTTTTTATATGTAGTTTAAGTGAAACTGTATTCTTACTGTATTATTCATACAGTTTTAAAACTTATTTTAGTAATTGAATGTTTTGTCTTCTTCGTTCAAACTGAATTCAAAAGTAGTAGTTCGAAAGGAACAAAAAATTCGATAACTAAAATAGGTTTTAAAGCTGTCTATGAGGCCAAAGGTGTATAAAAGGATAAAAAAATATATACCCCAGTTTGGTTTTAAAATAATTCCTAATAATTCCTTTAAAAAAAATACTTATACTTTGTATATTTTTTCACGTTTGTGAACTGCTCTGAATGAAACCAACTTGTAAATTTTGTAATAATCATTGTATTGTTAACTGATTTTGAAAATACCAACACTAAATTTTCTTTGCAGTGCTCGGTTCATCTCTAGTGAAAACCGCTTTCCTAACCGGGTGGTAGAATAAAAAAATGACTGAATCTAAATAATATTTTATAATATGGGTTAAATAAATTATTTTCGATGGGTTCGCACCCTATCACATCATGGGACGGAACATACAAGGCGAGATGTGGGTGTCCCAGTGGCGCGTCTGCCTGCCCCTTCTGGGATAAAAGCTAAGTTTATGTATGTATAAATGTAAATTATTTTCGTTTCTTGTCACGTGACAAACCTGCATCAAAATTCTGATATTTCATGAGATATCCACAGAACAAGTCTATAATAACAGCATCTTACTACATGTCAACGCAACGGTACCTGCGTAGGCCGGTTTAACGATCCTTCGCGACAAACAGAAGCATAAACTTTACTGTATGAAAACATATAATCATTTGAGAAATTTTAGAACTAGTGACAAAATACGTTCTCAATTAAAATTCGCTTGTAGATTCAAATTTAATAATTAAGTAATAGAGGTTATTCTAAATTTAAAATTATAGCTTCTAAAAATAAAATTACAGATCTAAAATGTTTTGGCGTGTGGCGAAATTTGGAACTACAAATAAAATTATAACAATATCTAATTAATTCATTATTTGAAACATATTTTCATAGTATAAACAACAAGCATTTATACTCGTAATTTAATAGTATTAACATGTCCAATATAATGAAATGTGAAGAGATCGAATAACTATTCCTATTATTTTGACAACATCGCATTCAGCACGAGAAGATCGCAGACTGATAAAAAATATGTTTTTTTTTTATTTGTGCTTGGTATGTCAGCCATCATCCTTTATAACATGTTGTGGCTGAAAAACTTAATAGCACACAAGTGGAATATTCGCCTACCCTTCAGAGATAACCCGCGAACGTACCTACACAATTTTTAAATTTAGAAAATTGCACCAAACGGTCCGTTACGAGATTACCATAAACTATTCCAAGTTTAAAATATGACAGTAGGCGCCAAGATGGCGACCGTTCCGATTAGCGCGTCTAATTCCGGTGGTTATTAGCGGGAAAGTGGGGCGTTTAGCTAATGGCTGCCCTGTATACTGGGTAATAAGTTAATAGAAATTTTAGTTCAAACCTTTTAATGTAAAAAATATTATAGTTTAACTATTTTAATTTATGTGGTAAATTGACACGCAAGCACAATACGCCAGCGAAATATGGTTGGTATAAGAACTGTCACCTTTCAATTTTAGAATCTTGTGTTCTGTAAAGGGCTATCTATCTATTCAGCCACAGGAAGCCCACTGCTGAACAAAGGCCTCTCCAAGGACCTCCACTTCGACCTTCCTACAAACTTAACCTTAAGGGCTATAAAGAGATTTATTTACACTTTTTTGTATACCACAAAAAGCTAACTTGATACTGCCTTAAAAATAAAAAATGGCGGTTTAGATTGCAAAATCATACGTTGTGCGTTTATCTGATTGAAACCAAAGAGTACTCACGATCCATATACATTTTTTCCTACATTGAGGCGACACACATTCTGCTACAAATGAAAAAAAATGGTCCAAGAGATAAGATAGCACGCGTTGCAGCTCCAACGCAATATACATTGACCCAGATAGATTATGAATGAAAATTGCTCAAAAAGATTAAAAAACGACCTCAAAGCAGGATTGTTACTAAGCGCTGATTTTGAATTGTCAAATCAGTAATTTGCCAAAGCCTAACCCCTCTCAATCGCACTCACGATTGTAGAGGAGGCCCGGGCCCTGCAGTGAGACGTATATGGGCTGATAAATAAGAAGGAATGAATAATCAGTAATTGCCATATGAAGAAAAAAAGGACATTTTTGTAAAACATTCTTAAAACTGCAAATCGATTGTTACAACAAAAAGTTTGTAAAAAATTGTTTATATCCACCATCTCCATTTTTTAATGTGATCCTCCACATTTCTAATTTGGAGAGGTCTCATTTTCGGGTAAATTCAAGACAATTCTATTAAAGAAATTTTAGTTCGCAAGAATAAGAAAAAAAACTCAGTAACACAGAGTTATCCTTAACAACTGTATAAATTAAACCAAATTCTCCAAGTTTTATTTCAATGTAAACCAAAGTATCTCGAACGATCGTAATATCAAACATCTATAATTACTATCTCTTAGGAGTTAGGACACAGAACAATATCTTCGAAATTGAGACAGTTTCCAAATTCCAATACATTGGAACGCTGTCGACTAAATTGGGACGTATGACATTTCTGCGTACTTCTTTAGCCCTCAACAAACCATTCGTATTACACCGATATTAAAATATAAAATGACTAAACATGAAGGAATGTGTGTCGACTGATTACGACCAGGTAACTTGTATCTATGACGTCGTCACTGTGACGTCACTCTGTACATTTATGTACGTTTAGCGACGTGTATCATTACTTAGATAATGCGCCTCCTTTATAATTGAGAGGTTCAAGTGTTAGAAATCACGCTGGACGAGTGCATTAGTAGACTTGAAATATTTTTTTATGAAATAACATTACATAAAAACAGGGATAAAAGTAAATACATTCAGATATTTGTATTTCATACTTTTTTTAACTAAATACATAATTTATATACTAAGGCTATTCCTACATTGGCAAAGATTGGGCCAAAAAATACAAAAGATATCTATTATTGTTCTTTTATAGTGAGCTTTCTTAAATTGAACGTGTCAAACCACAAAGGGCCAACATCGGCCAACTCCAAGGGCAAAAACCAACGTTGCCCAACCTTGGCCCAAACCATCGCAAGTTCATTACGTTGGAAATTATATTTGTGTCAAATGTCACCTTGTACCAATTCAATACAGGACTGATTTCTCATATTGCTCCCAATCTGTATTGAGGTCATGTAACAATAAGAGGTGTTAAAAATCGGTCCCTCAAATACTGAGGAATAGGGTCACGAACATAAATAAATAAATACACCCAACAGTCACATACATAGATATCACACTGAGATCGAGTTTTGAAAGGGTATGCGAAAGGGTCACAAAGACACCCATTATCGCTTTGTACGTTCCATCCCACGATGTGACAGGGCGAGCCTATCGTATCGGGCACCAATTCCTGACTCCGGGCTGATAATTAAGAGAAAAACCCAATATCACTTTACCCAACCCGAGATTCGAACCCGAGACTTCAGCTTTGTAATCGTACCGTAGTAGAACTACGCCACCGAGGCAGTCCAACAGCCGAGTAACTCCATATAACCGATAAAATCGGATATTGGAATTAAAATGCTATCTAATACAAAGTGTTTTTTTTTTTGTTAGTGTACAATAAAGAATATAAATAAATAAATAAAATTATATTACATTAAAAAAGATTGACATATCCAAGTATCAAAACCAAAGACGTCAAAATTCTCGACAAAAGCACTGCCATATGACCGAAGGCCTCTTTAATATTTCCACATTCGATGTCTCAAAGCGTTCATTGTGTATTCACTAAACTCATGTCTATAGCCGCTGACCTTGTTTGAGAAAACTGGTTTCGATATTTACGCAATCCATACATATGGTACTAAAGCTAAAATAGTTATGGTAAAACTTATAGGAAATTCAACCTTAACTTCATGAGATAATGCACATATTTCTATGGAGTTATGGAAGTCGGTCCAAGACGCGCGTATACCGTAGAATTCGCGCGAATTCGCCAGGCGTTTTTATAATATCGATAGGAAAATGTGCTTTAAATAGAGGGTATAAGGGTGAATTTGCTGTGACTGTATAACTTAGTTGACAAGCGATTTAGTAAAGTTTTAAATATTTATTACTTCCTTATTTTAGAATAAATTCATATTATACTCTTTTCATATTTTAGACAAAGTAACCTTTTGTCAGAAACAGCTTTTATAAAGTCAACTACCCTATGTCAGAAAGCAAAAAAAAACGCTTTTTAATACGTTAAACACATTTTAAAACTAAGTGCGTGAAGGCCTGTTGGTAACGGTGGTCGCGAGTTCAAATCCCAGGGCATACCTCTGACTTTTCGGAGTCATGTGTGTAATGATAGTCAATCACCACGCACTATAACGGTGAAGGAAAACATCGTGACGAATGTGATGTGATCGAAAGAATGGTATAAAGTCCGCCAACCAGCACTAGGCCAGCGTGGTGGACCGTAATCCCTCTCAATTGTTATCTCGATTGTAGAGGAGGCCCGTGCCCTGCAGTGGGACGTATATGGGCTGATACAATACATTTTAAAACTGATTATCAGATTACAGTCACTATCTTGCTTGTATAAAAAAATATGTATAACATGACCATTTCCGTCAGCTAAGCTTCAAGTTCGCCTTGCTATGACCTCATGATGTGTCGAGTTTCTGCGGCGTTAGGTGAATGGCTGTTATTGAGAGTACTAAAACGATAGATCGTGACTTAGCCACAATTATATTTTTACATGTTTTCTTCATTACCACTTGTTATTGCTGTTAAATGTGACTTATAAAAAAATACGTGAGTTCTCAAATTTATTTAGTTTCATTTGATTGAATTGAAATTTCATTTTATTGACTGCCTCGGTGGCATAGTTGAACGACGGTACGATTCAAAGCTGAGGTCTCGGGTCCGAATCCCGAGTCGGGCAAAGTGATATTAGGTTTTTCTATTCGTTATCAGCCCGGAGTTAGGGATTTGTGCCCGATATGGCGATAGGCTCGCCTCCTGTCACATCATGGGACGGAACATACAAAGCGAAATATGCGTGTCGTGGTGGCGCCTCTGCCTACCCTTTCTGGGCAAAAGTCGTGAGTGTATGTATGTATGATTGAGTTAAATTTCATCATATCTCCGTGGATCAATCATAAAAAACAAATTAAAAACTAATCAATATACGTGCCCTAATTACTATAAAGCGAACGACCTAAGTACTCTTATTCTCTTTTAAAATATCCCCATCGAACAACTGTATTAGCCCACATACGTCCCGCTGCAGGGCACGAGCCTCCTCTACTATCGAGATAGTCCACCTAGGCCTAGTGTGGGTTCAACAATGCGTGAATCCTATCATATTAGCCTTACTTTTTTATTAATATCGACTTGCACATCGCGATTTGAGTACACCTATTCACCTTATTACATTTTGAATGGTATTGCTTTTGTTATAAGCCAGGTAACTGCCTCGGTGGCGTAGTTGTATTACGGTACGGTTACAAAGCTGAGGTCTCGGGTTCGAGTCCCGGGTCGGGCAAAGTGATATTGAATTTTTCTATTCATTATCAGCCCGGAGTCAGGAATTTGTGCCTAATATGGCGATAGGCTCGCCCCCTATCACATCATGGGACGGAAGATACAAAGCGAAATGTGGGTGTCCTGGCGGCGCCTCTGCCTACCCCCTTCGGGAATAAAGGCGTGAGTTTATGTATGTATGTATGTTGCTTTTGTTTATGGGCATGCTTTACCATTAGGCTAACAAAGGATTCTCCTCTTTTTCATTAAAAATCCCACGTAACTTCATTTCATGAACCCCATTCAACGAACCCACCATTCGTGCTTTCATATTACTGTTGGAACACGGAAGCAAAGCTATATAATTGACGTGTCACGCCCTATTATTGTTTTATACGCGGTGTGCGTAGGTCGGTGTCGTGTTGGCGGCCATTTTGTTTCGCTGTTGCTATGGCTTATAACAGTATGAAGAATAGTCTTTAGAGCAGTCTTTTTGCCGCAGTTGGTTGTGATTCGGCTGTCAAAATAAGGCTGCGGGTTCGATCCAGAGTGACAAATGTTTTTACGGTCTCTACCAAACTAACTGATGCTACCATAATGTTTTTCGCAGAGAATAGCGAAACGAGCATGCCATTAGACTAATGGTAAGCGATACGATATCATGGACAGTAGCAAAACCAAAAAACACCATGAATTACAAAGTAATGCTTCGCATTCCACTGCGCTCGCAGTCCTGCGACGTAAGTCAATTCTCAAGTTGGTACTATAAAAGCAACACAAAAATCCCTTGGTTTGTTTTTTTATTAGAACTAGTTCAAAGACAAAGAACTTCAAATTGACAATTGCGCAATTGACTGTGAAACGAGAGACCCCGGGTTCAATGCCCACACGTAACTGAAAAGTCTATATGCCAATTGGATTCGAACTCTCAACCTCCGTTATTTACCACTCCGCCTTCGACTTGTCTATCACAATTTTTTACTTTTATTACTTTAAAACCAGTAGGTTTAAAACTAAAGCCTTCTAAATTCACCTTAAAATAGCGGCATACAAAAATATGGAAGAATCAACACACGTCGTACCTGACTATACACATCTGTTGCCTAATGGTGCCCCATATTTTACGGCCATGACGTCACACCCTCCTAATATGAAGCGACAAACACACCCAAGTCACACAGACCTGACCCCACACAAATGTATTTATTTATTTATTCTTAACTGCACATAAAAAGGGAAAAAAACACTTAAAGATATTACAGATTAACAAAAAAGTGCAGATGGCAGTCTTATCGCTCTATGCGATTTCTTACAGACAACCTTAGGATGGATATAAGAAAAGAAAAAGAGGATATACGTCTTGTGTTCCAAATAAATAGCGTAAAACACTTAAAAAGATGCTTTAGTAAGACTCGACTAAAAAGCAAAAATAATTATTGAATTTAAGATTAGAACACGGTCATTACATTCATTTTATTGCTAAATAAGTTGCTTTTTTATAACCATAAGTCGGACAAACGCTCAAGCAGGTCGCCTGCTGGTAAGTGATCACATGAACATCCACAACGCTGGATCATGGATGTAGTGGCTGACCATCACATCGGGCGGGGGGCGGGAAGGAAAAAGGATGCGAAGTGGAACAGGGTATAGGGCATCCGGTTGATAATAATAGGGTTTTTTTTTTACTGCAATGAATAGCAAGACGAGCATGCCATTTGCCTGATGGTAAGCAATACGACCGCTCATGGACAGTAGCAAAACCATACAAGACCATGAATTCCAAAGTAATGTTTGGCATTCCACTGCGCTCGCCATCCTGAGACATAAGATGTTAAGTCTCAATATGTCCAGTAGATACTTAGGCTACAATGTCCTTCAAACCGGAACACAACAGTGCATTTACACTGCTGTTAGGCGGGAGAAATAGACATTGCGGTGGTACCTACCCAGGCAGCCTCTCACATATGAGAGACCTACCACCATTAAAATACCATGATCGATGTATTGTATTATTTTGCGTCCAAACACAAATAACATTAAAATAAAACATTTCTGTCAAAACAGTATTATAGTAGCATGTAACATGAGGCAAATATTGCTATTTAAAAAAAAGGAGTGGGAGTGTGGACATCATACTGTCTCTTTCACACGCGCACACTAATGCATATTGAGACTAGTGACGTCAATAGTTTTGTTTTGCATCCCTTGTCTTTTACTCCCACCACAAGATTTAAAATGTTACTAACTTGTCTAATTCTAAATAGATTTACAAAATTCTTTGTTTGCTAGATTTTTTTGATTGTATATACCAAAAGGTATCCATCCTTTTGGTATATACAATCAAAAAAATGGAGTCAAATACCCTATTTTTTAAGTACCCCACGATTTTTAATAATAAAATGAATACTTTTGCCTCCATAGTCTAAATTCTGATAAACAGGCTATGGTACGTAGGTTTTCACGTTTTCCTTCATCGGTAAATTCTACGGTAATTGACTATCAATATATGTTATTCGAACCAGTAATCCCTTGTTTCTAAGCCGGTTTTATCCCCACTGCGCCACTGAGGCCGTTGAAAGTGGTATCTATTGTCAAACTGGAGATCCGAGGTCTACGTGACATTGAGCTCGTCCGATGTTCGTAGATATAAAAAACTTGGATTTTATATTTATACTGTTTAAGACTTTTTGAAAGTAATTCGGCCTTATTCATAGACAATGTATTGTCCCTTTCGAACGATTTTTGAATTAAGTTTGAGCGAAGAGGACAAAATATTCGATAACTAAAATAGGTTTTAAAACAGTCTATGAATAAGGCCGTTTGACTATAGCAATTGGTGTATAGATCTTTTAAATCAATAATAAAAATATAAAATTAACAGTCCCTCTATTGTTTTTTTTCTCGTCATGAACAATTTTTCCCTATTATTAATCCGTAGTATTGGTTACTGTTATTATACTACTCTAATAAAATACTAACCATGATTCACAAAAAGGGTGCACTATAAAAAAAGAAACAAAAACTTATGGCTTCGAAATAATTCTTCTTCCCATAATCCTATTACACTTTACAACTACCCAAGCAAAAAAAAACAAACAAACAATACAGTAGAAAAAAGCTTTTTTAATACTAATTACTAAGCGTTCCTTAGCAACTTTTGTTTTTTATAAGTAACCGTCCCATCACTATACAACTCGGGACGATTATCATTTGACCTTATTGTACGGTCCTAGACGCAGCGCGTCACGTACGCATCAAAAACAAAAAAAAATACAAAAATATTTTTTTTATTGTAAAACTACCCATAACGATGATACGCGGGGCAGAGTACAGACGTCCACCAGCCCAATTCGTACAAATCCCCCGCGCGTCGCGTCACGTAGGCAGTACAACGCGACCTTGTGTGGAGGCTGCGATGCCACGCCATGGCTACTTGAACTCAGTTTCACTTTTATATACCTACGTCTATACTTTTTTTTACAAAAAAAGGAGGAGGTTGTATGTTTCATTTTTATTTTTTATTTACGATTATCGATACTTAACCGAAAGCGGCTTGCGATACTTGGGGTAGAGTTTCTCCGCAGTGAGATCCTGTAGGTTTGTACAATATTTGACTACATTTTTTTTTATTGTATCCACATCCAAAATCTTAAAATAATTTTGTAAATCTATTCAGTTTTAACTCTTGCAGAGCACCAGCTTGTCTTTATGCATGGAAATTATCAGAAGAAAACGACTATGGAGTCTTAAAAAATATTTTCCATTGAATTTAGTTTTTGAATAAAAGGAATTCGAAACAGTCTGTAAATTTTATTTGTTTTGACGCCGTGCCAAGGTTACCGCGCTAAATGTCTCGTTTACGCAACAGTTTGTAAGAAAGTCAAAGTGTCAAATTATATAATTATACCTAAACTATCAAGGAATTTGCCAGGACAAAACACTTTACATTAATTTAAATAGCATTTAATGTTTCAGAAGCGTAAATAAAATAGAAGACCTATAAAGGAAGGATCTATAAGGAAAAATACGGAGTCCCTGAAACCGACGAGCGTGTATGAAGATATTAATGACAGTTGGTGAAGCGAAAGAGGTATGTACTATGTATGGACCGTAGCACTTGGCGCTCTATTGTCTCTGCCTACCCCAATTGGACATAGGCGTGAGTTTATGTACATGTATGTATACTAAAATCAATAATTTTATTTACAGTTCCCGCTGTATTGGACATTTTTTATAGAATAAATAATTTTTAAGCATTATTGTCCTGGCACCCAAGTTAGTATAGTTTGATTTCAGAAAACGACTCCCGGCTGAATTCAATAAGCGATCCTAAACCCTGTCTACAGATCGACTTCAGAATTAGACCAATCAAAACAACTCAAATGTGGGCGTGTCGACAAATGTTTGTCCTGATTGGTCTATTTCGAGATCGTTCCTGAGATAATTTATTTTGGAATTTCTGATTACTATAATGTACTGTACTATACTGTAACACTCCATATACGTCCCACTGCAGGGCACGAGCTTCCTTTACAATCGAGGGTACAATTGAGAGGGGTTAGGCCACACTGCCCCGATTCGGGTCGGTTACTATAAGTCTTACTAACATACGGTCGCTATCCAAGTGGATACTATTAATATGCTTTACATCATTACAATTTCATTCACCTGACCTTATTTGAGGGTCGTGCTGTGTCGTAATATCATCCTACCCGCATATTAACACACATGCGTCTGCCCCTGACCTCGCACATATAATTAGATTTTTTGTTTGAAAGCCAACTTCATAATATTGACAAATAATATGTACTGTCTGGAAATATTTCTTTTCTGGATTTTTTTGACAGCCCCCGTGGCGCAGTTGGTTAGACGCCGGCTATGAAACGCGAGGCCGCGTGTCAGATCCCCGCACAGAGACAAATGTTTGTGTGAACCACAAGTATTTGTTTCGGGTCTGGGTGTTTGTGTGACCGATAAGTCTCTCGTAGCTCCTGATACCCACGACACAAGACTCGATCTTAGTGAGTGGTCAGGACTATGCATGCGACTGTTGGGTGTATTTATTTATTTATTTCAAAGTGTTAGACTGAAGTTACCTTAGACTAAACCAGTGGATCCCAATCTTTCAGTCCACGGCATACATACATACATGTTCATTATTAGCGCCCTAACCTATCTAGCTGCTCATAATAAATAAGTACAATGATAGTTGTCAGGTGGATAGCCAAAAAATTTAAAATGAGAGAGGATAGCTTCACAGCGCGGCAATCTGCTTCACTTTCTACGACGCACACTTTGGAAACCTGTACTGTAAAGGCTTTTGAATTTAAAACCTATTTTAGTTATCGAATGTTATGTCTCCTTCGCTCAAACTGAATTCTATAGTCGTTCGAAAGGGACAAAACATTCGATGACTAAAATCTGTTTATGAATAAGGTCGACTGAGCTCGACCAGGTACTTCGACAGGCATGAATTTAGATGAGCGAAGTTCGTTTAGATGTATGAAAACAACATCCAATATCATACAGTTTATTGTTAATACGCGTATTTTTAAACATAAAAGTAGAAAAAATATTTAAGCTTCTATAATTGCTCTTATAAAGGACTCCTAATATTTTTAAATGAAATATCTAGAATTTAAAGATTGGCCATATACAGATTATACTATGTACAGATATTGACAATTCCTGAAAAAAAAAAAAAAAATTTCATAGTAACTATAATTGTACTAATATTGATAAAGATATGCTTGATGTCAACAAACAAGATACAACACTTGCGTCATTAATATTTTTGTTTTCCGCAGCAAAAAACAAGAAGATACGATAAAATCTTCAATCATTGTTGACATTCAAGTTTCTCCAATACATTCTAATATGAAACATTAAAGTAGCACACTTGAAAAAATACACAATACAGGTACACAAATAGAAGTATTTTAGTAATTTGAACTAAGTGAAAGAGACGGTGACTTTCAATACAGGTCATCCATGATAATCTGCCGCTGTAAGCGCTGTGGTCAAAATAGTAAGCACAGTTGATCTCTCTTCATATTTTATTACATTGGACATGTTAATAAATTAAGAATATAAATGCTTGTTGTTTATATTTAGTTAATATATCGTAAACAACGCGACAGCCTCCGTGGCGCAGTTGGTTAGACGCCGGCTGTGAAACGAGAGGCCGCGGGTTCGATCCCCGCACCGAGACAAATGTTTGTGTGGACCACAAGTATTTGTTTCGGGTCTGGGTGTTTGTGAGACACACACAACACAAGACTCGATCTTAGTATGGGGTCAGGACTATGTATGTGACTGTTGGGTGTATTTATTTATACAGGGTATATATCAAGACCGCGACCGAAAACGAAGCCAGGTGGTAGTTTTAGCGGCTACAGACACAATGCAACTAAAAATTTTGCAAAATAAGCGACGGCTTTTTTTTACAATTTTTTTAAAATCATAGTTTTTGAGGGGTAAATACCTAGTTTATGCAAAAATAGTAATTTAAACACTTACGTACCATTGCGTGTTTAAAAATTAAGCGATGTACGTCATTATTTTAGAAAAACTATGTATTAATCACTCAAATACGACGATATTTAAAAAATAACAAAAAAAAATGCCGGTTTTTTTTTTTGTAAAATTTTTACTTTCGTTGTGTTTGATATCACTAATACTACCACCTGGCTTCGTTTTCGGTCACGGTCTTGATATACCCTGTATTTATTTAAATAGATTTCTTCGTTATTTTATTTGTAGTTCCAAATTTCACCACACGCCAATTGACTTAGGATGATCTGTACACACGTTTTAAATGCTTCATTATTGTGTTTTTAAGAAAACGTAGCGCTATGTCTCTCTCTGTCATTGCTGTAATAATATCTTCTCTTTTACTCTTGTGTTCCCGCGTTTAGTCGGTAAATGCGCCTCAATGTACCAGTTAATCCGTATAGTTTATTATTTATAAATTCTAAAGGCGTACGTTACGAAATCTTATTAAAAGTCAACGGTGAACGTGCGAAATTATTGCAAACGCGTATTGTTACAATGCATTGCAGGTAGTTGCGAATATACATTTAGTTAATTACAACACATTACGAACATAGATTTTATTTGCTATATGAAGAAAATTTCTAAAACGATTTTCATTGCATAAGCACGGGTGGTAGGTCTCTCATATGCGAGAGGCCGCCTGGGTAGGTACCGTAGCAATGTCTATTTCTCCCACAAACAGCAGTGTAAATGCACTGTTGTGTTCCCGTTTTAAGGACATTGTAGCCAGAGTAACTACTGGACATAATGAGACTTAACATCTTATGTCTCAGAATGGCAAGCGCAGTGGAATGCCAAGCATTGCTTTGTTATTCATTTAAATATGCAGACCTTCTTCGCTGTTTCTTCATACTACGGCGAAAGGAATCAGGATTATAGAAAGAAGAAAACATGGACCGGCATAATGTCACAGCTTAAGCATGAAATATAAGCTTGCGAACTTCTTGGATGCGACTGAGATGAATACGAATAATAATAATCTTTATGCATATTTTTGCACGACTGCATTTGCGATCTGACGAAATTCATTACACCAAGCTTATATGCCCAAATATACAGGGTATATCAAGACCGCGACAGAAAACGAAGCCAGGTGGTATTATTAGTGACTCCAGACAAAATAAAAAAAAATTGACTGTTTTTTTTTCTTACTGATTGTCGTATTCGGGTAATTAATACATAGTTTTCCTAAAATAATAATGTGCATCTTTTTATTTTTAAGGGAGCAATGGCACACAACGTTTTTAATTACTTTTTTCGCAAAAACTACTTATTTAACACCCAAGAGTAACAAAAAAAACGATTTTTGCGAAATTTTTAGTTATATTGTGTCTGTAACCACTAAAACTGCCACCTGGCTTTGTTTTCGTTAGCAGTCTTGATGTAACCTGTATAATCAGGGGCTGAACACCGATATCCTATTTTTGTAACCCATATCAATAAACTTCGGTCCTATCAACAGATTTCATACATCATCGTGTACCTATGTTAGAAGCGTGACAGTGTATCTTATCTCGTGTTATCGCGTGAACAACGCGTGCTGACGGGACAACCTAAATATAACTTAGGTTCATTGTTCCGGCAAACAGTTGCGTAATAACATCACCACGCACTATAACGGTGAAGGAAAACATCGTGAAGAAACCGGTACACCGTGGCGATTCGGAAGAATTTCTATGGTACTTATATAAAAAACGTGGTGGAATATACAGCCGAACCCCTCTCAATCGTTCTCTAGATTGTAGAGGAGGCTCGTCCCTACAGTGGGACGTATATGGGCTAATTCCGGCCCTATACGGCCCACTGCTGGGCACGGGCCTCTACAACTGAGAGGTTTGACCACAGTCCACCACGCTGGCCTAGTTCGGGTTCACTTCACATACTATTTAAAATCTAGTTAATTTCTTTACTATTAGGTTTCCTCACGATGTTTTCCTTTACCGTTGTAGTGCGTTGTAATTAACTATCAACACAAATAACTCGGAAAAGTCAGAGGTGAATTTTTAAATAATTGCTAGCGACATTTCGTACAATATGCGTTCCTCGTTTTATTATCAAAAATTACGCAATAACAAAAACAAATCTATTATGCAGATTGTAGTCACTTCACGTTGACAAAAATGTGCTTAATTTTTTATCTACCGTCGTATCATGTTGTGCACAAGTGATTCTACAAACTGGATAAAACTATAACATCCTTTATTGCGCAATTGGTAAAGAAAAAACAAGATAATTAAACAAGATTTTGCGTGTGGTGTGCTAACTCAGACTTTTCGGAGTCATGTGTACATTGATAGTGAATCACCACGCACTTATAACAGTGAAGAAAAATATCGTGAGGAAACCTGCATACCGTGGCGATTTTAAAGAATTTCTACGGTATGTAAAGTCCGCCAACCCGCACTAGGCCAGCGTGGTGGACTATATGGCCTAAACCTTCTCAATCGTACTCTTGATCGTAGGGTAAGCCCGTGGCTTGCAGTGGGACGTATATGCCATATGGGCCGATACAGATACAGAACAGTACTATAATTATTATATTCAACTGTATACACAACCGTCTGGATATTGCGTTTTAAAAATAAGTTATAATTACATTAACTATACATATGTGACCCTCAGGCTTCAGTGTAATACATATTCTAACTGCTGTTAATGTAATATGTTTCATTTATTTCTTGCTTCCTTGCTCATATAATTAATGCATGTTTGTTACTGCCTCGGTGGCGTAGTTGTACTACGGTAAGACTACAAAACTGAGATCTCGGGTTCGAATCCCGGGTCGGGCAGTGATTTTGGGTTGTTCCATTCATTATCAGCCCGGAGTCAGGAATTTGATCAAACATTTGTCTGGTTGCGGGGATCATATTGGCCTCTCGTTTCACAGTGTAACCAACTGCGCTACAGAGACCGTCGTTTTCCTGTCCTTATACACAGGGTCAGCGCAATAATCTTACAAAATGCGTAAATTATGCAATATAAATTCGACATAGGCAAATGATTCTATGCGCCACACACTCGACTGTGACGAAAGCGTTAAAAATAAACTAGCTTTGGCGTATTCTGATAAACATATTTACTGTTTTTAACATATAAACTATGCGCACAATAGATACTAATCTATTTTGCTCTCTTTAAAGTGATGTTGGATTTTTCTATTCAATATCAGCCCGGAGTCAGGAATTTGTGCCTGATATGGCAACAGGCATCCCATCGTGGGACGGAACACAAGGCGAAACGTGGGTGTCCTTGTAGCACCCCGCCTATCCCTTCTGGGAAAAAGCGTGAGTTTTTGGTTGTAAGTCTCTATACCTTAAAAAGAAATAAAGGAACCCTTAAAGTAGAAAAAGTTAGTAAAAAAAAGTAGTAAAAAAAAGTAGTTTTGTTAACTATCAAGACCCAAATAAATGTAAAAATCTACTGCAACGCAGAGCCTTAAATTGTATCCATGCTGAAAATGGGTGGGCAGTGATGCGTGAGCGAGATAGCCTACTGACGTCTCTGTCTCTCCATTCAAGAATATATCTTACCCTATCGAAAACATAGCGAACGAAACCAGCTGGTTTTAAAGTAGAAAACAATTTGCTAATTAAAACGGTGGCCATTTTGAATTACTGGCCAATCAGGAGCGTTGGCTTAGTGGAACTCGTTATTGTGATGTCTTTGCATACATTTAAACTATTTGATGGTAATGCGCAGTTGCTTACAATTTTATTGAAAACCTTTAGCAATAGCAGTTGGCAGGATTTTTATAGTATATAAAGATTATCATAGTTATTCATGGTGTTGTTTGGTTTTCTACTGTCTGAGCGGTCGTATTTACCATCAGGCGAATGGCATGCTCGTCTCGCCATTCAACGCAATAAAAAAACAATCATGAATCAGATAAGTGTGTCCGGTGGATACTTCATGACTACTAAGGCCAGCGTGGTGGGCTATATGGCCTAACCGCTCTCAATCGTACTCTCGTTTAGAGGAGGCCTGTGCTCTGTAGTGGGACGCATATGGGCTGACACCACAGATCACTCCCAATAGATACCGCATTACGATAGTTTTGTTTTGAACTGAAAACGCCAACGAAGGGAACGGTGCAGGGAAGTGGGCGGGTTGCAGCGCTGTCACGTGGACTTCGATCGAGAGATGGGGCTTGTCGATAAATAAAATAAAAAGTATCGATAGTTCGATTTGCCAGTAAGTTTAACGTGTTATGACCGCTTTTATAACTTGATTACCAACTTGTTAAATGTTTTATAATATGTTTTAACTGGCCTGATCTAATAAATTATACCAACCGCTAACACGAATAAAGTAGGATTAAGATTTATACTTTAGTATGTAACGGTTTTATTTCCATTATTCGCCGTTAATTTTTGTATACCATAATGCTGAAACACCCGAATTAAGTGTTGGGTTAAAAGATCAGATAAAAATATGAAATATTAAATGATTAAACCTCACGCCGTAAAGGGCTACAATAACTTATTCTGTTTCTTGAATTCCGACGGCGGCTGTAATAGATGGTAGGTAATATCGATAAGTGACAATGAAACCCACTTGACGAATTATGAATGTTTTTGGGATGATAATACAACGTATGTTGAAATTAGTGCAACGGCTTGTACTACTCATTCTCAATAAATTTAGTATACTAATAGTTATGTTAAATACCTTCCCATGATATTTGACAAAAGGCGGTTCTAACGCCACGCATCAAGCACGAATTTCTAACATTACGTTCTTAGTAATTAAGCAGAAAACCCCAATATCACTTATATCAGTCAAAATAAAAATGAATGTATTAAAACACATAGTCAGTAGATACTTGATTCGAGAAATAGGACCCGAAATACCATCAGACGAATACGCTTAAACGAGCTTCATCTCAAGGCTATAAATGTTACTCTTGGATGCTGGACAAAATCAATATAAAATTATAATATTATTTGATAATCATATTATTCTATCCACACAGAACTACGAAATTATAAATTTTTAAATAAATAAAAATGTACCAGAATTGGTAAATATTCTGTCGGTACAGAAGTATCCATTAAACAACGACGATTTTTCTTTGGGAAAAAACATTCTTGGGTAAAATGTCATGAACAAATTACGCTATTTTTTGTAGGCCACCAATCGTCATCTCGACATGTTGCATCTACGCATATTTTTAACTTTCGGGACATGTGGGGAATCTAACATAAAAATGGTATTATTCAAACATAATGTTATATACTAACCCACAGTTTTTACCCGACGATAGCAAAGCAAGAAGAAACAGAAAAGTGTAATTATTGAAAAAGTACCTAGTTAAAAGCTTGACCTTTTTCAAATTACATTAAATGACGTCGTCATGGTGATTTGCAATTTTTATTTAAATCAATATACATTTCGTGACATTGTCATTTAATCAAATTATTTTACATTAATGTTTTAAAATATCGATATTGCTTGGAATTATATTATAAACATGCGTCAAGCACTAGAAGAACGCGTGATTTCACTAGAAAAAGATGGCTTATTATGGTTATTGCTATGCGAAAAAGAGAAGGCTGATTTTCGATTCAAACTCGACTGTTTGACATCGATACAATAACCAGTATAAATTGAGCTCGCTCGTGAGCAAATTAATTTAAAGAATATTAGTTACCGATGAAAAGTTATTCCGTTTTTTTGGATACTTGAATTTTTTGAGTTTTTTCCACACCATTTTATTGAGCAAGTCATTTTTAACTGTAATATGATATTTCTAAAACTTAATTTTCGCCAACGCTCAACGATATGTGCGGGTCCACTACTTGGATGACACTGATGACGCGACATTTGGAATCGGTTTATATCAGTCCGATAGCTCATACGTGTGGCGCGCAACCGCTGCCTTGCATTAGGTATCTAGTGGGAGTGATCTGTGGCTGACACAGTCAGTATACACGATTATCAATATTATTTTTCCTGCCCTTTTATCGTAGACATGTTGGCTACATTTTTAGCAACACAGATACATTTTTATCACAAATCAAATATGATAAGATAGATAAGAATGGTATATCCTATATGTTCTATACAAGGTAGGCCCAATATATTTTCAAACACTCAATATTTTTTTTTTCTAGAAACTATAATAAGACATTATACTCCTTCGACATTCAGTTAAACACTCGCCGTGATTATGGTCATACACTATGAGACTGACATAGTCTTCATTGACTCAAAGTCTCTAAAATAAATCAGAATTAAAAAAAAAAAAAAAAAAAAAAAAAAGTGATTATGGTCGCGGGTTCAAATCACAGTATTTGTTATTTATCAATCAATTATCACGCACTAGAACAGTGAAGAGAAATATCTACCTATATAACCTGTACAATTTTACATATTCAAGAATTTTTATAGTATGTTAATTTCGCTATATAGTGGTGAACAATATGGCATAAACAGTCTCAATCATACTTTCGATTATAGTGGAGGCCCGTGCCCTGCAGTGGGATGTACATGGGCTGATACAGATCTATGTCTATCGTAACTAAATAATATTATAACGTTTTGAAACCATAAAAGGCCAAGGAAATAATGTTCAACAGCCTACGCAAAACGCCGTTTTAACCAAATATTTTACGCACGATTCACAATTGCGCAACCATAAGGTGAACATTGGCTATCGTGTTACGACCATCTGTTACTACCATATAAAATTAAATTTGAACCCTCTTTACAGCTAGTTAAAGCTTAAAATTGTTTTAAAATATGGAGGTAATTCGTACGTCGATATTGCCAAGATTAAGTTAATTTCAACTTAATTTATAGTACGTTAGAGTTCTAATTACAATGAAGGTAGTTCACCTATCGCGCCATTTGTAAGGTAATGTGAACTCTAAGTACAAGTTTTTAGAGTTTAAAATACGTTGAAAAGTAATGCAAGGGGTTGGAACTTGTGACGCGTACTTCCTAAAGTAATGAATATTTAAACTGGTAATTGTTACAAAAATAACTGACCGACATATTTAAATTGAGCTACAATTGAGTCAAATGAAAACATATTAAAATAGTATAAAACTCGTTTTCTTTTATCACACCTACCTACTAAAAAAGTTAATTACTAAAATAAAAATGAACAGTTAATAATATACCTCTGTTTCATAAAATCGATAGGTCTAGTGAAACGAGAGGCCGCGGGTTCGATACCGCGTTACCAAACATTTGTGTAATCCACATGTAATTGCCTCCGTGGCGCAGTCGGTTAAGAGCTTAAGAAGCAATGAAACGAAAGCCAGTGTAAACAAACATTGATTAGTTGTGAGAGCAGTCTCGTACTTTGATGTAAATGACTTGATCTTAGTGTGGGGTCAGGACTATGTATGTGACTGTTGAGAGTATTTATTCCTTAACTGGCACAGAATCTTTGACATGTGTTTCGCATTAAGGCGTGAAATAGCATATGTCAATGATTATCTGGGTTAAACAAATAAAATTTAACTGTCACATTATTTTAATTCTATTTGGCAATCCGTTGGCCACTGCCATATTTAGCAGTTACCCAAAATTCTGCTGATTTTATCAACAATAAAATAAATGATTGTGCTTCTTTTATTTTTGACTAACTATACTAAAGTTCCAACACCGACTAGACCAGTGTGGTGGACTAAATGGCCTAACCCCTTTCAATCATACACTTGATTGTAGAGGTAGTGTGCCCTGCAGTGGGAAGTATATGTGCTGATACAGATGCTAAAGTGAAGGAGATTTAAAGATCCAGCATTCGATTTTAATCTTGAAATAAAACTAGTTTTTACAGTTTGCGATTCGGTTTAATTTTTAAATTTTTTAACTTCCTAACGTTTCGATTGCTTTACAGCTTTCGTGGTCACGATTATTATCTTTTTTTTCATACTTAACTAACTTACGCCCAAATACTGGAACGCAACTTAAATATAACTTGCGCTTAACTACGTTAATCCTGATTAAATGTACTGGCTAAGTGAGCCGTGCGCTGTTAAGAGCAACTTATTATTTGAATGTCGTTCCAGTATTCGGGCATTAACTTTTTAATACTTTAATTAATTAGGTCTAGCAAATGAGCAAACAGAGCACCTGATGGTGAATGATACCTACCGCCCATGAACTTCCACAACACTTGGATCATGGATATGTTGCACTATGTAATCGGGAGTTTTGGGGAAGGAAAAGAATTGGAAGAGGAAAGTGGTATTGAGTATTGGGCAAACATAATTCAGTGCTCTGTCCACAGAATAAAATTTAATAGTACAGGGCAAAGAAAAACGTTTATTCTAATAATAATTCCTAAACACATCCCATGGTAACACATAATTTTAACAACAATTTACAATTCTTGTACAACAATACAATATTTTGCTTTCACAAAATAAACCCATAACAAACACCTGTAGATCAAACTATGGATATAACTCAAAAAATTTAATGTAATGCGAAGTTAACCAATGCAATGCCAGTGTAGTGTACTGAAGATTATTTCAATTTCTCGTGCTTCATAGTAATATTTGTGCTGATTTGACATTTACATACAATTAATATTGACATTTCCAAATACTAAAGACGAGCTAAATCGTAATTTTCCTCACACGAGCTATAACACTAATGTGTTGTAACAGTACCAAATTCTAATGCAATACATCCTGGTATGGTACCGCTGACCCAATTCATTATCAATTGTATTATAACGCTTCAGTTTAATCTTATGTGGGTGTGAAATATATTAATTTCATAATCTTAATAGAAGTATTTGAAACCATTGAGCTTGTATGAAGAGATTAATGACGGTAGATGAAGCGAAATAGGTTTCTCGGCCTACCTGCCAACTATCTTTATTCTTACTTGTTCATTAACCTATCTAGTTTGTATAAAAAATTGAGAAAACTTCATAAGAATAGATAATCATATGAAATAGGACTAATATACAGTAAACAGGAATAAGACCGCCCAGATCAGTATCTTAAAATACATATGTCCGGCAGGATGATGTTTTCATTTAAAATATTTTCACCAATTTTCATACCTTAAATTAATTTATTAACAGCCCATATGTATTTTACGCCATCAATGTATAAAATAATTCAAACTATAAATTTTTTAACAAAAATTGGTAACTACCTCACATTCATTGAAAAGTTTTTTGGAACACGTTTTTTTAAACGTGCGATTCGAATGAGTAACAGTGATGAGTGACGTCACAGTCGTGATGCAAGTCCCGACAAGTTAACGCTAAAATTAAAGAAATAGAAACTTCTAGAAAAATTGAGAAATACTTTTAACTATAATAATAGTCGAAAAAACTTGCGCATATTACGTAATTGTTACTTCATTTTAATTCATGTAGAATTCTTAGTAGAAGAAAAAAAAATAGGTTATAAAAGTTTTGTAAACATTAATTATATCACAAACTTGGTATAATTATAACTGAAAAAATTTAAGGATGATTTCTAATGACGATTAAGGCTTAAAATATGAGTAAAAGTCATAAAGTAGACATAGTACATAAATAAAGAAAACTTTCTACCAAGTCCCAGGTTCCATATTACAAGGAGTACAGATTTCTCCGCCATTAAAACAGTCGACGAATATGCAAATATCCATGCAAATAAATATCTTTGTGAACACTGGTTGACCCAAAAAGCGAAAAGTTAACCAAAGAGGTTAGGTTCGCAACAAAGAAGTTTCGATGTAAAAAGAAACGCAAAAATTCAATTTTATCACATAAATAGATGTTAAACACTCACCCGGATGCTTCCGTGGTGGATTTTTTTCTAAAAACCACCCTATGTGATGTTTTTTTGTTTTACACTTCCCACCAAAGAAATCCAAAATGTACTGACAGATGACTGAATGGGACGATGAAAGATGGCGGACCGTTTCGACAATTACGTCATTACGCGGGAAACTTGAATGCCCTTTGCGTTTCTTTGTCATCAGAAAATATATGAAATAGGTTTTTTTTTTATATAAAATGTGCGTTAAAACTAAACTCACCTCATATAATGGAATAGATATGTGAAATCGGATGAAATCCGATGTGGTTTTCGCTAATACATTAGAACGAAGATTTCATTCAGGCTCCCTTGCGCTGTTGCCAGATTGGTGTTGCGTCAGAAAGTTCACAGCGTTCAAATACACACATTTCAAAACACACAAGCATTACTTTGATAATCAACTCTTTTGAATTATGTCACAGATTCGTTTAAAACCAAAAATACTGACTATCGAACAATCGCGATCGATAACCGACGACCCAAACTTCGTTGAAGGAGCGGCAACGTCGCACAAACTTTTTAATTTGAACAAAGGCTAACGAACACTTATTAAGGAATTATGTCAAAAGCTTATTAACGTAAAGTGTAAACTATTAGGTATTAAAGTTATGTCAAAGGAATGATATAGAATTGGAAATAATTATAAAAATGGCAGCAAGTTGATCGTGTGAAGGCACAAAAATAACTGGTTTACTGTGAACTTGTTTTTGTTTCGAGACTGGCGTTGTAAACAATGGGCGAGTGTTGCCAGTTTTTGCATAAATTTCTACCATTTCTACAAAATCGACCACCAAATCATAGATTTCATACGCATATTATGAATTAAATGTTTCTAAATAGATGTCGTCTAGAATATTTATTATTTTCATTACAACCCGTAGTAAAAACCGGGATTATAAAGAGAATTAAGTTTTAAGTTGCATTTTTAGTTGTTGCTTGTTGAATCATAGAAGGTGTAATTTGTTTATTTTTTAGTTTTTGTTGCGCACACAAATTATTATGTTCACATTCTTTTCCTTCGCCATTAGATCCAATTATAATTCATTATGAAATAGGCGGCCAAAAATCTTGTAGTCTTCTAAATTACATTTAGTCAGATAACACCAGGCGCAATTGGGTATTTGACTGTTGTGGCAATAAATTATAAAATTTGTTGCATATGATAGCTTTTTGGTAAACAATAATTATAGGTATTTTTATTTATATTTATCTAAATTATAAATTATCTAAAATAAGTTTGCCATTTTTTATCTGTTGGTTAAATGTAACAAAACACGACAAGCTGTCATTGTGCAGCGTGTGATGTCACGATTTTCAATTTTCATTCATCTCTGCCACTAAGATCATTCACCATTTATAAAGCGTGACGTAACTTTTTCAAAGTCACGTGACCTACCGTTTTGGTGACATATATGATGATAAAACTGAAAAATATGTTTATTCGTTATAAACAACTCTTTAAAAATAAATTAATAGTTTGAAGAGGTATAGAGTGATTATATCTAGACTTTAAAACACTTTTCAGAAATTAGTCAAATAGCCAATTGATGAATGTTCGATGTTCTGTTGTTCGATTTTCATGTGTTTTAAATAATTTCTTATTGTTATCATGAATAGATAATAGATTAGTTAACTGTTTTTGTTAGTTTATCATTGCTTGTTTATACAATTGGAAAAACGTTGACCGCCTCTGAGTCGCGTGGTCACTTTAGTGTTCATTGTTTTCACGACCTAAGCAAATCAGGTATATTTCGAAAACAGTCTGAAGCTTTTAAGAGTTTTGTTGTTATTTGTATATTGCATTATTATTTAATCATCTATCTGGGCAAGATTTAAAAGAGAAGAAATGCCGATTGAAATGTGTGTGGCAAAAGGCAGGATTATCCGCACAGACTCAATTTTTTGCAAATCTTTACAGGTCTAGTTGGTAGGGAAGTTTCATCAGAAATTGTAAAGTTTCTGATAGACTATAGATTTTGTCTTTATAATACACAAAAAAAAAACACGAGTCTTACTGTGAGTAGCGACTGTATTATGTGACTGTTGGATTCCGTTATTTATTTATTAAAAACAAAAAGACATCAGTATAAATATATATTATCAACTTATAAGTACAGTATAGTAAGAAACAAAAATTATTAACATTTAAAATTGTAATTACGAGGTACAGTTATGTTTATTGCTAAAAATATATTGCATACACTTATCTATGTATTCATTAATTACACCTAATAAATAACATTTCAATAAATTGACAGCTGGGACCTTAGAACGACATAAATATACACGCCTATATTTTAGAAGGTAGGCAGAAGTGCTACTAATGCTATTTTATTTCTTTTAAGTTTCATTGGAGAAGATACTCAACATGCCTTAAATTCGAGTTATAGCCTAATTTTCAACCACAATGTATAAAATATGAAATATTATTATTTTACATCTTTATTGTCACTAGACCAATAAATAATTAAAACTACTAAATAGTCGAATTCCTTGTACATGGCAACACCGATACGAAGCCCTAGAAATATGGACATCCTCGGTTTTCGGCTTCGAGAGAAATCGACAATACATTACGTAAGAGCGTATGCCCGAATCTTTATTTAGGCTCGATTATTTTTATCGTAGTTAGTCTAACGGCTTCCGTACAATTAAAAACTTGGTTGAAATGGAGAAGTGAATTAAGGCTTTTAAATATCTACCTGTTTATTTTGAATTTTAATAAGGGATTCGAAATTGAATAGACAAAGAAGCAGATTAAGAAAATGTGATCTCCTTTCAGGTTTTTTAAAAATGGAAGAATTATTAGTTGAGGATTTTTTTTTGGATATTAATGACCTAATAATTGTATTTAGTTGTCGCCGAATTGAGAATATACAGTCTGTTAAAAAATATGTCTACCTCTGTAAAATTATAATGTATATAATACAAAATTATTATGTGTTTAAATAATATTATTAGCAACCGTAGTTGTCAGCCCTGTGTAAAGTAACGGCGCTTAACCTTAGATAGATGAAGTCACAGATGAAGACGTGGTGTTGATCATATTTTATAGATATTATTTACAATTTACATACATACATACACACATAAGTCTAAAGTCTGTATCGTACACGGGGTAGGCAGAAATGCCACTAGTAAAACCCACAGTTTGACGAACTTATTTCCATCTCAATATGTGATAGCGAGCCTATCCGCAAAACAATAAATATAATGGGGAAATAGCCAATGTTTTCAATTTTTTTTTTTTTTTTTTATATTATACAGCCTCTCCTGATATTATGCAGATTGACACCACTTAAACTCAATGTAAAAAAAAAAAAAAATCCACCAAAAATGAATTTCAATTGTTGCTTGCTTTTTATTAGAAGTCAAGGTCCATTATCAATACAATAACAATAGGATCAACTTAGAGCTAAACGGAGCCAAACGCAGGAAATATCAAATTTGATTAGAAAATAACCAAAAATCGGTGAACATATAACTAAGTATTCTGTGATATAACTAACGCACTGAAAATTGAAATTGAAAAGTTGTGGCAACACAATTAATAACGCCATTGCTGTATGCGCTGAGAAATTTTAACACGGATTTCTGTAAATTCTGGTTCGGTTGTTGCTTGTTGTTATTTAAATTGAATAAAAGCCTGATTAACAACAATAAATAAAAATAACAAGTATTTAAAGATTTCACGTTAGTGCTTTGGGTTGCCATATTAATATTATATTCGATCTAAACGCACTCATTAAATCCATACTCTTTTTTCCAACCTTTTCATAAAACACAAACAAGCACACCTGTTCTTTCTAAAAGTCGGATATAGAATCTCCTCTTTTTTAAGAGGGTTTTTCAAGAAGAAAAGAAAAGTTGACAAAAGGGAAGTTTTAACCGCCTAGATAGAAGTGTAAATCAGATACAGTATGAAGTATCGGTGGTAATAATTATCTCAACATTCTTAAAACAGAATATACAGATGCTGAACCAGAAACACAACACACTTGTCACATAACAAATTTCTACCATTATGACTTGGTATTATGCTCAAATTTTCAAGAGAATATATTAGATTAACTTAACTCGCGCCTTTTTCCCAGAAGGAGTAGGCAAAGGTGCTACCACGACACCCCGAGGGAGAGTCTATCGCGATATTCCAAATTAATATTGATTTTTTTCCCTGGGAGCATAGAAAACCGAATTGTTTAATTGCCCCATTAGTAAAGAAATAAGATATGCAAATAAGTGTCAATATGAATAATTTGACAGCCTCCGTGGTTGGTTAGTTAGACGCCGGCGTTAACAAGAGCCAGCTACGATACACAGACTTATATTAGACCAAAGTCTCATAGTTTCTGAGTTCTGACACAACATAACATTTGTATGAAATAAAACAATGTTTATACGGATTTTATCGCGATTTGGTTTCATTTTTACATTTTTTTTACTTCCCGACGTTACGATTGCTTTACAGCTTTCGTGGCCGTGATAAAATACGTAAAAAATAGTTTTATTTCAATATGTAACATTCGCGTAAATCTAAGTAACACTTATATTTTATATTAGACTGCAAAAAAAAGCCATGTGATAGTTTTAAACAGACAATTTTTTTAAATGTCGTGTTTGGGTGGTAAAAACATCGTTTTTGTTAAAAATCGACTTAACAAATAATCAGTCTTTCGGTGACTTCACACTAAAAAAGCTGTGTAGAGATGTCTGAACTAGATTGTCCGGAGACTTTTTCTGCTTAACATATTTCCTTTTCAATGGTGTGATGTCTTGCTTCGGTCTGACAATCAAATCTTTGATATTATTCTGACTGTATTGTAAAACATATTGTTTTAACTTTGTATGTTTATTTTTATTTTTCATCTTCCTTTTGTTTCCTGTGATTTGAACGTTCAATCTTTCCGTCTTCCATTTAATTTTAACTCGTATATTGTCGTTGGAGATTGAGACGCGGGTTTTAAGTTTCTTTTTCCGTTTCTTGTCTGATTCATCGAAATTGAGATTCATACCTTTGCTTCGTTTCTTCTTTTTCTTTTCAATTTTTCTCTTCTTCGTGGCAATTTCTTCAGTGTTCATCTTCCTTTTCCTATCTTCCTTATTTTCATCTACCGTTTCACTTGGGATTTCATTAGAAAACTCCCTTACAACTTCATTTAAATAGTGATTTTTAAAACACTCCAAATCAATACCAACGTTATTCTCTTGAAGCGTCTCTTTATCTAGCGGACTGAATTTAAATGCACACTTCTTACTCTTAACCGGACTTTTAATATTTAAATTATGCAAAAAATCTACATTATCATTCTCTTTCATTTTAACTACATTTATATTCACCGACTGGTCGTTGGCTGAGATTTCCAAGCTGGAATCTTTCTGTATGTCAACAGTTTTGAGTTTCTTCGGTGTGTTGAAGATGGGAAGGCTGTCATCGCTGTGGTGGTCTGCGATGAACACTGAGGGTAGTTGGAAAGTGCTGGACGAATCATCGCTTTCCGCTGGCACCGGTGTGTTTTCAGAAATTTCTTGTATGTCTTCTTTTATTTGTTGTTTCATGTCTTCTTGTTTGATTTCTTTCGTTGGTGATTGCTGTGAAAAATAAGCTCATTATTTATATGAAACTAATTTTACAATCAATTTCTATCAAGCAACAGTCAGCTGTATTTTAAAGCCTTCCATAATGAAAAAAAAAATTACAAAATACATTATAACCCCATTTTAAAACTATTCTAGGCAGTGATTATCGGAAATTAAGACTAACATAATGTCTAACAGCCTCATTCATAGACAGATTTAAAACCTATTTTAGTTATCAAATATTTTGCCTTCTTCCCTCAAACTGAATTCTAAAGTCGTTCAAAAGGGACAAAACATTCGATAACTAAAATACTAAATAGGTTTTAAATCTGTCTATGAATAAGGCCGCAAGGGTAACAAGCGCATTGTTTAGTATTTACCTCGTGTTTGATAGTATCCTCGCATTTTCTAGGCGAGCACCATTCTTTAGGTGCGTCCTTCTGTTTCGGCTCCCTTAATGCGCCGTCCAGTATGCTGTCCAGGATGTCACTGCAAAATACAATTACAAATATATTACAAATGTTATTAAGATATTCTTAATCGACAAGATAGCTATTATCCCAGACGATAGAAGAAAATTCGTCATAGTGACAGGAGCAGGGCGAAACAATAGGGTATTTGACGCCAAATATTTTTATTGTAGTCATCAAAATGTATCCTTATCCAAAACTAGCAAAGAATTGTGTAAATCCGTTTAAAATTATACAAGTTGGAAACGTTTTAAATCTTTAACGCCCAAATACTGGAACGACATTCAAATAATAAGGTGCTCTTAACAGCGCACGGCTCACTTAGCCAGTACATTTAATCGGGATTAACGTAGTTAAGCGCAAGTTATATTTAAGTTGCGTTCCAGTATTTGGGCGTTAGTGGATTACTATAACTCTATAATTAAACTCCGTTGGATTACAATACAATGGAACGGAATACGAAGAATTTTAATATAAACAAAAAAATATAGTAACTACTGGCCATAATGCGTCGAATGTCTCAGGATGGCGAGCGCAGTGGAATGCCAGCATTGCTTTGTAATTCATGGTGTTTGGTTTTGCTACTGTCCATGAGCGGTCGTATCGCTTACCATCAGGCGAATGGCATGCTCGTCTCGCCATTCATCGCAATAAAAATAAAAAATACTCACGTTTAAATTAGCCATACTGTATTCCGAAATGAACAGCACCAAAACATATATATATAACGACGGTATTATTAATTTTATTTTTTTCCTATTTTAGGTATAAGGGCCATACGACGTTCTCCATTGTGGAGCATCTGTCAAGTCTATTGTCTACACATGGACACCTTAAGGGATATACGTTCCACTGCAGGGCATGGGCCTCTACAATCAAGAGTACGATTGAGAGGGGTTAGGCCATATAAACAACAATACTCACTTAATAACCCTCCGTTTAACACTCAAAGGCTTAGGTTTCTTCAGTTTATATTTGACCTCATCTAAGATGTTGTCATCCAGCGGTACTTTCACCCCGAGGCTGTCCATCTTCTCTCTGACCCCTTGCTCAATCAACTTGGTGGGTGAAGCGAAGGTATCTGGTTGTAACGGCTGGTCTGGCTTCTTGGGTGATTTTTGAATGATTTCTTGTGATGGTTTCTTTGGGGAGTGTTCTGCAAATAAATTAATATTGAATTATTCATTGCATATATAAACATACGCCTTTATCTCAGAAGGGGTAGGTAGAAGCGCCACCAGGACATCCACATTTCGCCTTGAATGTTTCGTCCCACTATGTGATGGGGGCGAGCCTATCGCTGTAAGCAATTTGAGTAAGTCATGCTCGTTAAAACGTCTGTGCTTGCGGCGGCGTCGTGTGCCGGGTCGGTAACTTCCCTGTAACATGGTTGAGGAGGCCGGTGGCTGGCACATGCGTCATACTCGTGAACGAGTGCTGCTTGTGTGGACTGGTCTGCTCGACTTGCTTATAATGATAACTTTTAATTGCTTTAAAACTTTTATTACTATTCATTGCTTTGGTGAAACAGTGCACTGATTCCGCGTTCTGGGCGACTTTACTTACCTAACTCAACCGTACAAAATCACTTGACCAATAACCCTATTCATCATTATTATTCTAAATTATCTATGAACTGCTCTGAATTTAACTGCGCTGCAACCTCTGTATAATTACTGTATTCTAAACTTGTTTTGAAAAGAGCAACGCTAGAGTTTCTTGTCCGTTCTTCTCTGGCGGAAACAGCCTTGTGAACCGGGTGGTAGTGGAAAAAGTGACTGAATCTAAATAATGTATGACATTTCATGCGTTCAATAAATATTTTCATTTAATTTCATTTCATATAGTAGTTACCTGTGCGTTCTTGTGCAGCTCGCCGCGTGTTGGCGGCGGGCGCGTGCTGCTTGGTGCGGCGCAGCGACATGCGCGCCGGCATCACGCGCCGCGGCGCCGCACGCCGGGACTCCGCCACTCGCTCGCGCTCCGCCACTGCAACAATACCTTGTAAATACAGGGCGTCTCTATACTGCGACCGAGGACCCAGCCAGGCAATACTTCTAATGATTACAGACACAATGCTTTCAAATATCGCAAAAAAAAACGACAGCTAAAATAATAATTTAATCCCTTGCGTATAATTGCGTTTAAAAATAAAAAAGTGTGCATTATTATTTTAAGAAAACTATATGACGAAAAAAGGAAGAAATTGAGAGAGGTTAGGCCATATAGTACGCCACGCTAGCCTAGTGTGAGTTGGCGGATTTTACATACAATAGATATTGCTACAGTATGCAGGTTTCCTCACGATGTTTTCCTTCACCGTTATAGTGCGTGGTGATTGACTATCAATACACACATGATTTCGAAAAGTCAGAGGTGTGCGCTGGGATTTGAACCCGCGATCACCGTGTTACGATCTTCGCACGGCACAAATGTTTGGATGTGGGTGTTTATGACCCTGAAATGTTTCTCGCAGTTTCTAGCACTACACCTTGTATTTAATGTGATGTCACTATTGTGTATGTTTTTATTAGGGAGGGAAGTGGACAATAATTTATTTCCAACTCCTCCTATTAATTTCACTTTTTGATTGATTTCGTTTCGAGACGCGCTGAGCTTCAATGCTCAGTGTCATTAATATGCGTGCCACTGTTGATCCTGGCTTACAAGAGTTGCAATGGCGGGTGTGAGGGCGGGACAGTCTCCTTATATTGTGTATGTAGCTAGAGTGTATTTAATAATATATTTACCAGCATGTACCCTCTTGGCGAGCGCTTGCAAGTCATCAGCAGCGGCTGGTCGACACGCGCTGCACACCGCGGCTGTGTACTCATGTTGGTCAGATTGGTCAGACTGGTCAGTTTGGTCAGATTGGTCAGCATGGTCAGTAGAGACTCCGTGGTGGCCGGCGCAGGCGCGGTGCCAGCCCGCGCCACCGCAGAGAAGACAGGATATGATGTCCCACCAACTGGAAGTGTACAAATAATATTTACGTGTCTATAATGTTCATAAAAGTATATTGAAATGAAAAGTACCTACGCATTATGTAAGTAAAGCATAAATAAAAATGTCTGCTTCAATTTTCTATCTTAGCTATGTAGTTTGTTATTGAACCATAAAAACCCCCAACTTTATTAATTTGAATACAAATTTTATCTTTCAAGTACTCGTATAACTTGTTTAAAAAAATTTAATTAGTTTTTATGTTTGCTTTAAATTAAAAGGCATGCCGCTAGGATTCGGCTTCTAGGAACCCTACGCCACTGGTAGATATTGTTACGGATGATTTGTATAAGCGACTAGCTTCTGCCCGCTAACTTCGTCTGCGTGATTAACTTTGTGTAAAAAAATATACATGTATAGATTATTTGGTATTTCTCATCCTGTCCCGTCCCGTCCCGTTATATCCCGCCCGTCCTATCTCATTCTCACTCAAGGTATGTAATCCACACCCATCGCATCCCTTTAAGTATAAAAAGTAACAAATATATCGGATTTCCGTCCTCATCCCACGGGGACACTTAATTTATCTGGATAAAATGTAGCCTAAGTGTTAATCCAGTGTTAATATGGGGAATATTAGTTTTTCTCATTTATCTTCCATAATACAAAGAAACACCCTGTATGTAAATAAGACATTTACCAGTTTTTAAGTTGGACTTGTACCTATATAACTGTGAAACCGCATCTCATTTTGCCTTGTAGTTTTTGCGTTATGCGCAAGTAAATAAAAAGAAACACCCTGTCTATAAATAAAATGTATACCAGTTTTCAAATTGGACGTGCACCATTATTACTGTGAAAACTGCATCTCATTTCGTATGGTAGTTTTTGAGTAATGTGCAAGCAAACAAAAAGAAACACCCTGTATGCAAATGCCACATATACCAGTTTTTAAGTTGAACCTGCAGCAATACAACTGTGAAAACCGCATCTCATTTGGTGCAGTAGTTTTTGCGTGATGCGCAAGCAAACATACAGACAGACAGACAGACAAACAGACAGACAAAAATTCTAAAAAAAATTGTTTTGGATTCTGTTGCTGTTATAAAGACCCCCCCGCGTTGAAATTTCTTAAATACATTCCATGTACAGACATCGACCATTTACATTTTTATTATATGTATAGACTAGCTTCTGCCCGCTAACTTCGTCTGCGTGATTAACTTTGTTTAAAAAAATATACATGTATAAATTATTTGATATTTCTCATCCCGTCCCGTCCCGTCCCGTTATATGCCGCCCGTCCTATCTCATTCTCACTCAAGGTATGTAATCCACGCCCATCGCTTCCCTTTGAGTATAAAAAGTAACAAATATATCGGATTTCCGTCCTCATCCCACGGGAACACTTAACTTATCTGGATAAAATGTAGCCTAAGTGTTAATCCAGTGTTCATATGGGGAATATTAGTTTTCTCATTTATCTTCCATAATACAAAGAAAAATCCTGTATGTAAATAAGACATTTACCAGTTTTTAAGTTGGACTTGTACCTATATAACTGTGAAACCGCATCTCATTTCGTCTTGTAGTTTTTGCGTTATGCGCAAGTAAATAAAAAGAAACACCCTGTCTATAAATAAAATATATACCAGTTTTCAAATTGGACGTGCACCATTATTACTGTGAAAACTGCATCTCATTTCGTATGGTAGTTTTTGAGTAATGTGCAAGCAAACAAAAAGAAACATTCTGTATGTAAATGAAATATATACCAGTTTTTAAGTTGGACCTGCACCATTGTAATTGTGAAAACTGCATCTCATTTGGTGCGGTAGTTTATGAGTGATGTGCAAGCAAACAAAAAGAAACACCCTGTATATCAATGCAACATATACCAGTTTTTAAGTTGAACCTGCAGCAATATAATTGTGAAAACCGCATCTCATTTGGTGCGGTAGTTTATGAGTAATGTGCAAGCAAATAAAAAGAAACACCCTGTATGCAAATGCAACATATACCAGTTTTTAAGTTGAACCTGCAGCAATACAACTGTGAAAACCGCATCTCATTTGGTGCAGTAGTTTTTGCGTGATGCGCAAGCAAACATACAGACAGACAGACAGACAGACAAAAATTCTAAAAAAAAATTGTTTTGGATTCTGTTGCTGTTATAAAGACCCCCCCGCGTTGAAATTTCTTAAATACATTCCATGTACAGACATCGACCATTTACATTTTTATTATATGTATAGACTAGCTTCTGCCCGCTAACTTCGTCTGCGTGATTAACTTTGTTTAAAAAAATATACATGTATAAATTATTTGATATTTCTCATCCCGTCCCGTCCCGTCCCGTTATATGCCGCCCGTCCTATCTCATTCTCACTCAAGGTATGTAATCCACGCCCATCGCTTCCCTTTGAGTATAAAAAGTAACAAATATATCGGATTTCCGTCCTCATCCCACGGGAACACTTAATTTATCTGGATAAAATGTAGCCTAAGTGTTAATCCAGTGTTCATATGGGGAATATTAGTTTTCTCATTTATCTTCCATAATACAAAGAAAAATCCTGTATGTAAATAAGACATTTACCAGTTTTTAAGTTGGACTTGTACCTATATAACTGTGAAACCGCATCTCATTTCGTCTTGTAGTTTTTGCGTTATGCGCAAGTAAATAAAAAGAAACACCCTGTCTATAAATAAAATATATACCAGTTTTCAAATTGGACGTGCACCATTATTACTGTGAAAACTGCATCTCATTTCGTATGGTAGTTTTTGAGTAATGTGCAAGCAAACAAAAAGAAACATTCTGTATGTAAATGAAATATATACCAGTTTTTAAGTTGGACCTGCACCATTGTAATTGTGAAAACTGCATCTCATTTGGTGCGGTAGTTTATGAGTGATGTGCAAGCAAACAAAAAGAAACACCCTGTATATCAATGCAACATATACCAGTTTTTAAGTTGAACCTGCAGCAATATAATTGTGAAAACCGCATCTCATTTGGTGCGGTAGTTTATGAGTAATGTGCAAGCAAATAAAAAGAAACACCCTGTATGCAAATGCAACATATACCAGTTTTTAAGTTGAACCTGCAGCAATACAACTGTGAAAACCGCATCTCATTTGGTGCAGTAGTTTTTGCGTGATGCGCAAGCAAACATACAGACAGACAGACAGACAGACAAAAATTCTAAAAACCCCTCGCGTTAAAATTTCTCAAATATCTTCCATGTACAGACATCGACCATTTACATTTTTATTATATGTATAGATGAGTAAACCAACCTAATTTTAGTATGACGATGATGCTGGCCGTTGTATTAAGAAGAATGGAGTAAGGATTTGAATATAGAACGGGTTGTCAACGGCTGATGTGAAGGATGGCCGAGTCGGGATTGCGCGGTGAATGTTCTAGAAGTAACGTTGTAGGCATTTTAACATGCGAGTTGTATTTTGTAGAAAACCCTTGTAATTATGAGCATGATGTTGGAAAAGAATAGAGGAATTATGATTACACAACCGGCGTATTATTTGGAGTTGTTATAATATGTAATGTGGTACAGTACCCCTCCTCGGCGTCGTAGTTCCGTCCCATGGGGCACAAGCACTGGTCCGCCCCGCAGCGCAACACTCGCTCGTATATCTCCGCGAACGCGTTCTGCTCCAGCTCCCACGCCGCGTCCCTGGTACAGACAACATATTTATTATAATGTCGGGTCCAAACAAGATTGTATTTCAAATATTTGAATTTACAGTTCAGTGCCCCTAGCCGGAACATTTTGAAGTATCGTATAGTAATACTCTTATAGTATCGTAAACGTTTCCCGCTGACAAATTTTAGTTCCAAATACGCTCACAATGGCGCTGTTTAAATTACCATACAAAATTTTACTATTACTATTCTATTACGATACTACAAAATTTTCCGGCTAGGGGCACAGGCCGCATGCTTAAAGTAACTAAAGAAGAGTGGCTGTATTCTAAACATCAGTTTTGTCATTGTCGGATTTATAATATTAGTAAAGATTAGTAAATTCTTCAAACTTCTTCTTCTTCAAAGTTTGTCTGCGTTATTAACTTTATTTGGAATTAAATTTATCTGGAATTTCTCATACCGTCCCGCCCGCCCGTCTCATTCTCACTCGAGGCATGTAATCCAGTCCCATCCCATCCCTTTGAGTATAAAAAAGTAACAAATATATCGGAATTCCTTTCTCATCTCACGAGAACAATAAATTTTTCGGGATAAAAAGTAGCCTGAGTGTTAATCCACAGTGTCATCTACCTCCATACCAAACATTGAAATCCGTTAAGCCGTTTCTGCGTTCATCGCGCACAACCGCACAGACAGACAAAAATACTCAAAATCATTGTTTTGGGTTCTATTACGTTAATGCAGATCCTCATATTCATTTATCTCATTTATCTTCCATGAATAGAAGATGTAGCAATTGATACCATCCTTATAGTTAGTTTATTAAAGCTATGTAAACCTGATGACCCGCCATTTTAGGTTTTCTTATTTATATTCCATGAACAGACATTGTTCGGTTACAAATTAATTATATGTATAGATGTAATTTATAATTACCTGTCTGGTATGTAGTATCCCTGGTTGATAACTGCTTCATAGAAATTCTCCTTATCATTGCATAAAGGGCATTTTAGATAATGCATGCCCGCACTGAGAGCCATACGCTGAAACCAACAATTATATATCTGTATATTATGTATATTAATGCCTCGGTGGCATAGTTGTAGAACGGTACGATTACAAAGAGGTCTTGGGTTCGAATCCCGGGTCGGGCAGTGATATTGGATTTTTCTATTCATTATCAGTCCGGAGTTGGGAATTTGTGCCCGATATGGCGATAGGCTCGCCCACTATCACATCTTGGGACGGAACACACAAGGCGAAACGTTGGTTTCTAGTTGCACCTTTGCCTACCCCTTCTGGGGAAAAGGCGTAATGTTTATGTATATGTATGTACTATTCTAGGACTATACATACATACAATATTTATATATTAGTGAATTATACAAGGTATATCAAGACCGCGACCAAAAACGAAGCCAGGTGATAGTATTAGTGACTTCAGACACAATGCAAGTAAATATTTCTCAAAAAAAATCGGCAACCTTTTTTTTTGTAATTTTTTACTTATCGTCATATTTGGGTGATAAATACATAGCTTTCCTAAAATAATGATGTATACCTCTTTATTTCTAAATACTCCATGGAACGTAAGCGTTTAAATTATTATTTTCGCAATAACTAAGTATTTACCACCCAAAAAAGATGATTTTTAAAAAAAATTAAAAAAGAATCCGTCACTTATTTTGCAAAATTTTTAGTTGCATTGTGTCTGTAGCCGCTAAAACTACCACCTGGCTTCGTTTTCGGTCGCGGTCTTGAGATACCCTGTATATGATTTACCTGCAGACAAGTGCGGTGGAACCAGGCGTCTCTCGCGCAGCATGGCGGCCAGAACGTGTGCAGTGATGGATAGGCATCCACTTCCTCGTAGCAAATTACACACACACACTCCGGGTCCAACTTGTGAGGCTCTGGAATATAAATAAATAATAAATACACCCAACAGTCACATACATAGTCCTGACCCCACACTAAGATCGAGTCTTGTGTCGTGTATCAGAAACTACGAGAGACTTTTCGGTCTCACAAACACCCAGACCCGAAACAAATACCTGTGGATACACAAATATTTGTTTCGGTGCGGGGATCGAACCCGCGGCCTCTCGTTTCACAGGCGGCGTCTAACCAACTGCGCCACGGAGGCTGTCAAATATGTTTTGATATACTATAACTGTGTTATTGCTTGTTGGACTTGTGGCCTAACCCCCTCTCAATCGTACTCACTATTGTAGAGGAGGCCTGTGCTCTGCAGTGAACAGTGAATTAGGCATTTTTCTAATAAAATGATAAGAAAATAGCATTGTCGTTTTTTTTTGTTCTTTCATTGGTTTGGAAGGCAGTTTTCATTTATAGATCATTCAAGAAACTCTAGAAGTATTGCTCTTGTTGCTCTTTTGAAACTATCTCTCTATTCAGCAACAGGAAGATCTCCACATCTGTTGGAAGCGGGCTGCCTCCACGACTCTTTTGAATAACTTTACAATACAGCAATTATAACTTAAATTTTAGATATCATTAAACGGGTTTATTGCAATATCTCTCTAGTCTTTATGTCTTCTGCTTCTTTTTAATAACGGATATCTCCCCGATAGTACTGGACATTTCGCCAATGTCAAGTTTTAAAGTAATTATTTATGTGAATAAATAAAAATATCAATATATACACCCAACAGTCACATACATAGTCTTAACCCCAAATTAAGATCAATTAAGTCTTGTGTCGTGGGTATCAGAAACTACGAGAGACTTTTCAGTCTCACAAACACCCAGACCCGAAACAAATATTTGTGGGCCACACAAACATTTCTTTCGATGCGGGAATCGAACCCACGGCCCCTCGTTTCACAGCTGGCGTCTAACCAACTGCGCCACGGAGGCAGTCAAAGTCATATTGTAAGACTTTGACTGCGTCAGCGTGGCAAACTAAACGGCTTAATTACTCTTACGCCACTTAAATATTATACATACATAAACTCACGCCTTTATCCCAGAAGGGGTAGGCAGAGGCGCCACGAGGACACCCACAATTCTCCTTGTATGTTCCGTCCCATGATGTGATAGGGGGCGAGCCTATCGCCATATCGGGCACAAATTCCTGACTCCGGGCTGATAATGAATAGAAAAACTCGATATCACTTTGCCCGACCCGGGATTCGAACCCGAGACCTCAGCTTTGTAATCGTACCGTAGTACAACTAGGCCATCGAGGCAGTCAACATGCAGTCACTTAAATATTACGTCGTACTTAACTACGTAAGTCCTACTTAAATGTACTGGTTAACTGGGATGTGGGTAGTTAAGCGCAACTTAATATTTAAATGGCGTTTACGTATTAGGTCACCCATGCATTGCAGTGAGACATATTTGGGCGGACATATGTAAATTACAAAACAATTACCATTTGGACTGCTATCTTCTGAATTTGTAATACATTTCATTTTCTTGTTGGCTTCCTTTCTCCTTAATTTCACTTTCTGCATTATTTGGTCTGGGATCTTCTGTTTCTGAGCGTGTTGTTGACAAAATGATCTGAAATCATTATTGCCATTGAGGAAGTGAAATATTTTCACAATGTTCCCACTTTTATTGCTAGAGCTTGTTTGTATTCATGAAACTGTGTAATTATTATTTTTTGATTTTTTTTTTACTTAGACACACACCCACACACACAACAGTCACAAACATAGTCCTGACCCCACACTAAGATCGAGTCTTGTGTCGTGTATCAGGAACTACGAGAGACTTTTCGGTCTCACAAACACCCAGACCTAAAACAAATATCTCTGGTTCACACAAATATTTGTTTCGGTGCGGTGATCGAACCCGCGGCCTCTCGTTTCACAGCCGGCGTCTAACCAACTGCGCCATGGAGGCAGTCATGTAATGGCCGGAACTAACTATTATTTAAAGGTTGCTTATACAAAATGTACATCTAATAACTCAGAGCAAACAATGTTATGGGCACGTCACATTCAATATACTCGTTTATTGTGCTACCACTGTCTCAAAAAAATCGATATTTGTAACCAGAGTAACTACTGAACATAATCAGACTTAACATCTTATGTTTCAGGATGTTTGGAGTGGCATACATTGCTTTGTAATTCATGGTGTTTGGTTTTGCTTCTATCCTTGAACGGTTGTATCGCTTACCATCAAGGGAATGGCATGCTCATCTCACCATTCATGGCTATAGAAAAAAAACATTGTAGTCATTTACAATCCAAATATTGTAAGAATTCATGGGTAACGGTAATTGCTAACCATTATTTGAGCTGTTTGCAGATATGCTGGGTCTCTTCAATAATAAGACAACTCACTTGTAATTCCCAAAGAACAAGGAGATGGCATTTTTCTCCCTACCACAGGGTAAATGGAACTGCTTGCGACACTGCCCCACGGCGCAGCCCAGTGTTGCGCCATCCAAACCGCAGTATGAGCATTTCTGAAACAACCATTACGCTTATGCTTTAGCAGCCTGATTGTACAATGACATAGTATGTAGTTAGCGACAGAATTATCTAAACCCAATAAAGGGGACGAAAAGGCCGGCCGCACGCCAAGCCTCTTGAACCAGTCTACACTGTTCCCCCAGAACTTTCACTCATTGTATCAATTACAGTATAATCTCACTAATCCAGCACTTCAATAGACCGATACGTCCAATATTTTGGCACCCTCCGCCCGCGCCTCCCTCACCCCTCTAAAGCCAATGGATCAAAATGTTATTTAAAGTAAAGTCCTTGTATAAAAATAAATTGCTGATCAATACTATATCACATTCTATACTCTTCAAGATTAGTCCGAAGTCGCACAAGACCGCAAGATCTGGAAGGAAAAGGAGGAGGCCTTTGCCCAGCAGTGGGACACTAATGGTTGAAAAAAAAAAAACTATATCTCAGAGTGGTGACATAATGCAGAGCCTTAAAGAATTGAATTTGAAGGATGTTCTTTTCTCTCTTGCACATGGTTATTTATTATGATATTTTCTCTGTATTCCTGTAATCCAGTAATTCGAACATTTCAATAATCCAGCACCCTCTGGTTTTGAATAGTGCCAGAATAATGAGACTATATTGTATTTTAATTTGTAGCCGCTACTTTTATTCAATAATGTGCAATAAGTATATGAATGTAACTTACATGTTTCTTACTCCTCTCTATTTCAGCCACGATGTCTTGATAGAGGAATCCAAACAGACCTTCTTCGTCTTTGCCTTTTTGTACTAGACATGACGAGAGCAGCTGAAAGTAAACAAATAAGTTATAATTATTACTTCACATGTTTGACATATTTATTTTGTTTATTGACGCTGGCTGTGAAACGAGAGGCCATGGGTTTGATCCTCGAACCGAAACAAATGTTTGTGTGATCCACAGGTATTTGTTTCGGGTCTGGGTGTTTGTGATAGTACTCTACTACTACTCTCATAGTTCCTGATACCCACGACAAGACTCGATCTTTATGTGGGGTCAGGACTATGTATGACTATTAGGTGTATTTATTACTATTTATAGAAATTTGGTAAAAGCAGTTCACAGAATCATCTACATCCGGGGAAAAATACATTGCTGAACATAGGCTTTCCAGAATGTCGATAGTAACCTGTTGCATGTCTGCATCTAGTAACTTTCAACAACATTTCGGACCTCGTTTGGCAAAAGGCGGACTTTTCGACATGACTTCCTAGCTTCTACAGTCTTTATTAAATCATTTGTCTGCCTTAGTATATCCTATACTTACACAAAAGACTATCATAAAAACATCTACCATAAAATTAGACAACCAAATAATTATTATCATAGCTCAAATGTGTCAAGATTGTAATGTACACATTAATGTTTTGTTGACTCACCACGCAATAATAGTGGCATTGTATGTCGCCAATCGCGTATAATTTGCCGTAAATTAACTCGTCGTCCACATCGCGCCGGCAAAAAGCACACGGCACTCGATCTTCAGTAACAAGTTTAGCCAAGAACAAATTTCGCCTCAAATTCTTTCTGAGCGCCATTTTAACACGTCTACAGTCACTAATTATCAAGTTATGATGCACTCCATACAATTAAAAAAATAATGAATACATGTGAGATAAGATACAATAGCCAGCATGGTAAAATCTCTACATCTTATCAATTAAAAGAGTTATCAACAATGCACCAAATTCGCCTCAAAAATAACAATGGCGATATGTAAATTTGGCGGGAATTCAAGATTTTTTTTCTTTTCCGTTCGGAAATCATAACGCTTCCTACATGACATGCACGAGTTCGATTCACATACGAAAATTGTCTATGGAGAACATGAAAATAATTAATGTGCAATTAATCAAAAAAAGGCGTATGTAGCAACACTAAATTAAAAACGTCAAAAAATTCACAAAAAATGCCGCAAACGCGCCAGTAGATTTTATTTTTATTGTTATTTGTTTATTAATTGTTGTTATGAAATACTCGTCATGAGTGTAACAACCATAATTTTATCTAGTCCGTAATGTTATGTATAGGAAACTTGCAATTCTAGATGCTTGACACTTTTATGGTGCCATTAAAAATAAAGTATACTATCCTTTGTGCTTCGGACGAGGAAAAAACTCGATTATTGCAACTCCACGCGCCGAAACCGAGCGTAAATTGCGTCTACAAGGCTTCTGGAACAATCTCCTGGTATTTGCGACGTGTAAAAGTGTCCTAAAGCGGCTGAAACACCAGTTAATGTAATTTTTGTACGAGTAACATATTTTGGCTGTTTTTTTGCCGTGAGAATGTCTGTACCGTACAGTTATTGTTTTGATTTGTGCCCTACGATGTTCAGAACTAATAAATGACGGAAGAGGATGTAAGTGGAGCGAAGAAAGGCAGGTTTTTAGCAGAATGTCCACTATACAAAATACAGGGCGATGGTCGCTTTCTGACAAGCCGTTGGAGTCAAAATATGAGAAATGTCGCAATATTACCGAGGAGATATACAAGAGGATTAACATAACTTTCCAGATTAAACAATTAGAGGCCACACAAAGTGATGTTTCCGACCACAGGTAAATATTTATATATATTTTGACATTAACTTTGCATAATATGATATACAAGCAGCTTGGTCCGATTTTGCTATTCCTATCCTATTTTGCAGATAGATTTTTAGTCCAGTCCACATCAACAAGATAATTATTATAGATTTCGCAGTGCACACAATGTAATTAATATTTTAGGTAATTTTTTTTACACCTTAGACTACATTATTGGAGTTATAGTAAGGATCACAATTATTTTTGAAAATATAATATAGTCTATGTCAACTGGGGATAGTGGAGCTTTCCAACAGTGAAAGAAATTTTCTAATTAGTTCAGTAGTTTCGGAGTCTATTCAATGCAAACAAACAAGCAAATCTTTTCTCTTTATTATATGAATATAGAACGAGGCTGTCAGATTCAACCAATTTTGAACTTATTTATACAATACAAATATCAAAAGCTCAAACTTGTATCACGGAAGAGGTAGACATGCAACAAATGCCAGAATTTCTAATCTATTTTATTTCCAATGTGATAATGGACGAAATATTTCCAAGGTGTTCACATTAACATAATTTAAATAACCAGCATTGTTTGCTCGGTGGATAATAATTATATATTCTGAACGAAAATGTTTTTTATTTTTGTGACGGTTCAAGGTCTTGTGTTGTAATTCATCTTAAATTATTAGAGTGATATGTAAATAACTGACAATATATAACATATTATTAATTCTTAACCATATTCATTCTAATAAGAATCACACTAGAATTATTTCAAAATCAGTAATTTTATCTAACATGACAAAATGTCTACACAAGAGAACTGCTTGTCTCATTATTGAAAAATTTTATGTATGATTATAGAGCAAGAACCACTGGTTTCCAGATTTTTGTCATTTTATAAAAGCTGAAAGTTTGTCTGCGCGTGGCTTTGATATAGGGATCACACTATAAGCTATTTTGAAGTTCTAATCATGATGGCTATATAAGATATCAGCTTTAACATGTCTGGCAAGATGAAAGAATCAACATATTTTTTTTTTATTGCAATGTATGGTGAGACAAGCATGCTGCTTGCCATGATACAACCACTCATGGACAGTATGAAACCAAACAAGACAATGAATTACAAAGCATTGTTTGGCACTCCACTGAGCTCGCCATCCTGAGACAAGATGTTAAGTCTCATTATGTCCAGTAGTTACTCTGGCTACAATGTCCATCGAACTGGAACACAATTTACACTGCTGTCTGTCGGGAGAAATAGACATTGCGGTGGAAACTACCCAAGAGGCCTCTCACATGACCTACCACCAAGAAATATATGTACTATATTTATTTCCAATGATCAGATAACCTACATATTATGCATGTAGTAATAAAATACCTATGTATTTATTCCAGTGATCAAATAGACAGCAACGACTTGAGTAACGAGACAGATCTATTCGCTTGTGACAAGACCGACACTATATCAAGCAGTACCGAGGGTGAGAAGCCGTTGGCTACGTGCGAGAAGTACATCAATATTAATAATAACGAGGAGACCAAGAAGAAGCACGATGTTGTCTACAAAAGACCTAGGAAGCGGTGAGATATGTTGTTTAATTTACATACATACATATATAAACTCACACCTTCATGATTTATCCCTAAAGGGGTAGGCCGAGGCGCCACTAGGACACCCACATTTCGCCTTGCATGTTCCGTCCCACGATGTGATAGAGGGCGAGCCTATCGCCATAATGTATAATTTAATACCAGGTATATCAAGACTGCGACTGAAAACCAACCCAGGTGGTAGTTTTAGTGGTTACAGACACAATGCAATTAAAAATGTAAAAAAAGCGACAGTTTTTTATTTGCAATTTTATTTTTTGGTGGCTGAATAAATACTGGCCCTATAACCCGTTAGTTTTAAATTGAGTCAATTTTTTATTGCTTTGGTCAACCCTAATGCCGGTGGTTAAACATTGCCAGTATTTTTTTTACATTTCCGGAAAATAGGGAATACGTTTGAAAAAAGGATTTGATTAAAAGAATATGGATAATCACAAATCTATAACATGTGAAATATGCTCATTACGACGATTTTTGCTAAAGTCAGTGAGTTTAAACTTTAAACCTTCATTCAATTTTCTCCAAGACACAGACTCAAAAAACACCAAAAATCTAACAAAGAAAATATTCTTTCATTTATGTATGAATACATGTATAAATTAATTTATTATCCCTTAGTTTCCGCAAGCGAGTGAAGAAGTCGCAGCCGCAGCCCCGCAGCGAGTCGGACGGCTCCAGCGACGAGGCGCCGCTCAGCCGCATCGTGGAGCTCGACGCCAAGTGCGTGCGCGCCAGCCACGTGCAACACAGCGTCATGGGCGTGCCCAACATCGTCATCGTCGCTAGTGAGTATCTCTCTCCCTCTCTCCCTCTCTCCCTCTCTCCATCTCTCCCTCTCTCCCTCTCTCCCTCTCTCCCTCTCTCCCTCTCTCCCTCTCTCCATCTCTCCCTCTCTCCCTATCTCCCTCTCTCCCTCTCTTCCTCCAGCCATAGGAAGTCCACTGCTGAACACAGGATCTTCACATCGACCTGTTCGAAGCATGCGTCCAGCGACATCCTGCGATCTTAACCAGGTCCGTCCGTCGTGGGTGGGCGTCCGACACTTCGCTAGCTTATCCTTGGCCTTCACTCCAGAACCTTTCGGACCCAACGGCCATCAGTTCTACGTGCTATGCTATTTTAGTGAGTAACTACTAACAACTTGATATTCAGGTAGATACCCTCAGCCGTGTCGAGGAAGAAAATCATGGGCAAACTTGAAGTTATTTTCCTGCATACAAGTTTATACTAGTATACCTCGATGCTCTTTCAAGAGAGAAACAACGACGAAGAAGATAACAATTTTAAAATTATCTTACAAAGTTTTGAAGTATTTTTTTTTCCAGACCTCAAACCGAAACTATACACGCCAGAAAAGAAACAGCCCAGAAACAATACAGAAAAATCCACACCGAAAACCATAGACAACAAACCGGAAGTCTCTACAGACAACACTAAGGCCATAGACAAACCGGAAGCGGCAGATTTGTCGGTGAAAATTGAAAAGTGCGCTACTGAGTACAAGAATTGTACTTTATGCACTTTGTCCTTTAGGGGAGAAAGGGGATTGAGGTAAGTATAAAAAATAAATACACAACAATTACGTAATGTTCATATGTTGATGCTTCTGTCGTTATGCGGTAGGCAGTGTAATTTTTTTTATTGATGAACTATAATTTTTATTTTTCTATCAATGTCGAGACGAGCATGCCATTCGCCTGATGGCAAGCGATACGACCGCTCATGGACAGTAGCAACACCATAAATTACAAAGCAATGCTTGGCAATGGCCATCCTCAGACATAAGACATTAAGTTTCAATATGACCAATAGTTACTCTGGCTACAATACCCTTCAAACCGGAACACAACAGTGCATTTACACTGCTGTTTGTTGAAGAAATAGACATTGCGGTGGTACCTACCCAGGCGGCCTCTCATATTATTCCTGGTGTACAAATAAAGATGAATATATTACTTCCAGACGTCACATGGCAATGTCTCACATAGTTCCCCCGGAGGGCAGCATGTCCACAACGGAACAACGATATAAGGCAACATAAGTCGGTATGCATGCACAGCGACCGCCGTTTTGTAGTAATTTTTATATATATTATATGGAATTGTAGACTATTTGACAAGTAAATATGTTAAATTTTTATATAGTATGTTAGTTTTTGATACAATCTTAAGCTAAATGCCATAATTATATGTTGAAATATCTGTATCAGCCCATATACGGCCCACTGCAGGGCACGGGCAGCCTCTACAAAAAAAGTACGATTGAGACGGGTTCTTGAATGGTTATAAAATTTAGCTGATTTTTTTTTAAGCAGTTGAGAATTTTTTGTTTTATTAATTTTTATTTTCACCCTAAATTATTATTATGTTTTGTACATTGTCAAATAGCCTACAATATTTAAAAAATCCAGGTTGAAATATTGTTTTATAAAATTGATAAGTGTATATTTTAAATTTATTGGTAAATCTAGTCAGATATATTAGATATTAAAATATTCAAAAATCTTTATTATATTGATACTTTGTATATACAACTGCCAAAATTAAAGTATTGATATGTGGTATAGAAAATTTCTCTAAAAGCTAAAAGGCAATAATATTACTTTTAACTAATTTTTTTATACAAATTCTTCAATTTCAACCTGGATTTTATGCTACAAAAATCAAAAAACTTTAAATTGTAAAAACAATGCTTTTTGGTCTTATTGGGCTGTCATCGGATGTAGATTTAAAAAATCTATTTTTTTCTCACAAAATGGCGGACGGTGTGCGGTTTATTTTAAGGTCTTGTTTTTAGTGCTAATGCTAGTTATTGAAAAATGTTAAGATTAAATCTTTTTAATGGTAAGTTTATGGTGCGATGGTACGGTATAAGAGGTGTGACGGTGCTTCTGTCACTTGAGAATTCATATTGAATTTTATAAATTGATTCCAAAGTCTATTTTGAACCCCGAGTCGACAGCATGCTACAAATTTTGGCAGCAAATTTGAGGTGAAGTTTTAGTCGTGTTAATTTTTTGTTTTTTAGCATATCCTATAGAAGCTAGATTTAATCGTATTCAAAACGATCTAGTTAGGCAACGGGCTTTTTCAAAAATATATTGTATGGCAAAAGTTCTATGTGACTAAGTTTAATGCCCTTTGAAGTATAATTAATACTATAAAATAAACCATGTTATAAAAAGAAGAATTGCAATATCACTTAGAATTAAAAAAAGACAGAAACATGACACTAATTGGCAAATTATTAATGATTTAACATTTTTTCATATCACTGGATTGATATTTCGATTGAAAAAGTTGTAAAAATCAACCAAATGATCATATTGGATGAATATAGATGAAAATGGTTGTCAAATTCAACCGTGATGAGCATCCAACGTGACGGAAGCACTAGGTATGAGGCAGGGTCAAAATATCTGTGATCAGAAGGGCATAATGTGATTGTAGTTTATTATTGTGAAAATTTAAAGTTTGTATTGGATTCACTTTTTCAACAAAAACAAATATTTTTGAGAATTATTTTGTATCTTTCCCGAGATTGGACTTTTCGTGAATAAAACTAAATTAAAAAATTCAAAAAGTTTAATCAAAAAGTTTTTTGCTTCCATGACGCTACTGTGGGATGAGGGCAGATATCAAAAAGTTTTTGGCTAAGATACTTGTTTTTAAATTGGTTCTGTAAAAAAGGAGTTTTATTCATTCTGGATTAAAAAAGTATATTGTTTTAAAAATATTTTGAATTTATTTATTTTTTTTAACCACAAGAGCCATTGCATTAAAATTAGGTCATTGTCTAAAAGAAATAAAAAAAACAAGAAAAATTGGTCTATGTCATTTTTGTTGAAGAAGTGAATCCACGGTTAGGTAAGTTTTTAAAAAAGTTTCGGCCGATATTGAGTACAAAATTTTTAAAGAAATAAAAAATGTCTTTTTAAAATTTTTCTCTTAGGAATTCTTATTAGATGTTAAGGTGTTTTGGAGGTAGGCGTTTGTTTTTGTCATGTTTTGGAGTGGGGGGGAGTGGGGATGGAATGGCAGTTTGTAAAATAGATTGTGGGATGGAATATGGGCTTTTAAACCATTTTTTTTAACTCATAATAATAATAAGTACACTCAACAGTCACATACATAGTTCTGACATCACATTAAGATCGAGTCTTGTGTCGTGGCTATCAAATATCTACAGGATATGCATTATTTCCTATTTTCTATAATTCCACCGGCAAAAAACTATTTTACAACTGCCATTCTCAATTCTAATCGCAAGTTAAGTATATTAAAAATGCGTCTACGTCAATTTGTTACGTGTCGCGATGTTGCGGTTTTGGGGAGAAAGGGGATTTTTGTCAATACAGATAGGGTGTTTGCAATATTCGAGAAAATATAGTCGTGATTGTTTCTAGTGGTTTGTGTAATGAAGATGTTAAACATCGAAGGTGATAAAAAATAGGTGTCACGGGTCCGTCCGCATCCTTTCTAAACTTTATTGCTCGGGGCATTGGTTAATCTTATTTTTAAGCGATGGAAAATTTTGCTGCTATTTGAGATTTTGTTTGTGTTATTAACTTCGTGTCTTGGAGTCGCAATGGACCCAATTTTAAAGATTTTCTTATTTTGGACAAACTTATATGTATTTTTTTGTTTGGATTAATACATTCTTTCGCGTATCGTTGAGGTTTTATCGGACCCCAAAAAGCGAAGTATACGAACCACTAAAACAGCCATGACAAATATATTATTTATGTATTTTGTTTTTTCTTTTCTTTTAATACGGTGCTAAGTTTTATTAAAGATAAAGTTTTAAAATATTAGCGTAAGTAGTTGTAGGTGTAGATATGGCAAATGAAGATCTTTTAAACGAACTAGTCAAAAGATATCGAAGGAAATGAGATAAAAATGTTCCTACGCCATTGCTGGGCTTGAAGTTGGGTGGTGGCCATTTGGATTGAAAAACAGCTGATAATACAGGGTATATCAAGACCACGACCGAAAACGAAGCCAGGTGGTAGTATTAGTGACTTCAGACACAATGCAAGTAAAAATTTCACCAAAAAAGCGACAGATAATTTTATAGATTTTTTAAGAATCATCTTGGTTGGGTGGTAAATACCTAGTTTTTGCGAAAATATAAATTTAAGCCCTTACGTACCATTGAGTGTTTAAAAGTAAAGAGGTCTACATCATTATTTTAGGAACACTATGTATTTATCACCCAAATAAGACTAAGTAAAATATTACAAAAAAAAAAGTAGTTGATTTTTTTTTTGCGAAAATTTTACTTGCTTTGTGTCTGAAGTCTCTAATACCACCTGGCTTCGTTTTCGGTCGCAGTCTTGATATACCCGGTATAATATTTATACCACCAATGCAAGTGAACTCTCATATCAGGTGTATTGCACTTTGGCGAATATAAAAAAAAAAGCGCTACAAACATAACGTCAGCCATATTTTTATTGTCAGAATCCAAGTGGCGCCACCTACAGTAAATACTTGCCATAAATCCAGTGAAATTACTTTTGAATACATATCAACGACGTATTGTGACATTTTCGATTCAATTATTTAAAAAATGAGCGAAAAAGTGAATAATGTATGAAAGATTTCGCTTTAAAAGTTCTCGACCAGTTAACTATGTTTTTATAGTATGTGTAATATAATTTTCCAGAAACATAAATTTTGCGAATTCGATTTTTTGACTTAGCCCCATTGCTTATTTTTTTAGCCTAATTTGGATGTAGTCAAAAATTGACCTATAAATATGAGAAATGGTTTAAAACAATGTTTTCTGATAAATTCTGTTACGTGTAGTATTTCTTGTTTCGAAGATTTGCTCCATAATTTAACAAATACGCATTTATACGCATACTGCTACGCGCTCGTTTCGTTTTCGCATTTCGCAGAATGTTTGACTCTAAATGAAGAATTGAATTATATTTTTAAAAATTCGAAATTCAAAATTGTTGAAATATATTTTGATTACATTTTATTTATATATTTGGGAGACTATATTTTTGCGAGTTGGACATTGGGCCGTAAGTTTTGGATCAAACATTTTGCCGTATTGTTGAATCGGGGTCGGTATTGTCTTCCCGTTTTGTCATTGGCCCCAACATTTGTTAAATGATCTCTGTTTTGTGTCATTTGTCTCTGGTGCAATTTGTGTTGCCATATGTTAATGTATCTCTACGTTTATTATTATTGAGTACATTATGTACACACTTGTATTTTGCTCATAAGTACGAAACGTGACGATAGCGAATATTCGTATACGCGTGTGTTTTCATTTTACAGTTATTTCGCTTTAACTTAATTATTGGGGTATTTTTGTACATATATAGTATTTTCTTTTATGAATTTAATGGAACAGTTATAAAACTATGTTTTTAGATCATAATGACATTGCAGTTGCATTTAATTAATTAAATCTTCGCATACGCATTAATTTCTCGTTTACGCACGTGTTTGCGAATTTCGCATTCGTTTCGTCAACGTTAAGTGTAATATTAAGTTTTGTCGAAGTACAGTGATGGAGTATGTTAAGCGGATATTATATATATGTTCCTGGAATGTGTGAATTTTGTTTATGTTGTACTTGATTTAAGATATTGTTAAATAAAACATGACTAGTCTTTTTGTGTTTTATTTATAATTACCCCAGGAAATAGGAACCATGAGGGCGCGTAGTTATTTGAAAAAATACTACACCCGAATACAGAAACGCCGTATGTTTAGTCCCAATTTTGATCACGTAATTCCACACTCTTTTTTCTTTATTTCAATGAATGGCGAGACGAGCATGCCATTCGCCTGATGGTAAGCGATACGACCGCTCATGGCCGGTAGCAAAACCAAACACCGTGAATTACACAGCAATGCTTGGCATTCCACTGCGCTCGCCATCCTGAGACATAAGATGTTAAGCCAGACAGTATGTGTACACATAGGTACATTGACTCACCGCTAGAAACGGATGAGTATGATAGGTTTTTAGAATACCTCGAATCTAGATGTTTATTTTGCCAAGAAGATATACGATAGACTGCCTGGGTGGCGTAGTTGTACTACGGCATGTCTACAAAGCTGAGGTCCCGGGTTCGAATCCCGGGTCAGGCAAACTGATATTGGGTTTTTCTATTCATTATCAGTCCGGAGTCAGGAATTTGTGCCCGATATGGCGATAAGCTCGCCCTCCTATCACATCATGGGACGGAACATACAAGGCGAAATGTGGGTGTCCTGGTGGCGCCTCTGCCTACCCCTTCTGGGATAAAGGTGTGAGTTTATGTATGTAGATATACGCTAGGAACAAGTTTAGTTACAGTTCTATCGGAAAATAGTTTTTCGGCTACCAACGATGCATTAAACATTGAAGAATGGAAGGGATAGATCGGGACGGGTCGGGGAAAAAGGAAAAGTTGGTTAGGTAGGGTTCAGGAAAATAAAATTTTGGACAGGAAATATAACCATGTTTCTGGTGAGGAGTGGAGTCAAAACATATCTACACAGTTGAATGTAAACTCTGAATTTCTCTTCCTTATTATTAAATTGATGTACGTTTATCAAAAATGTGTTCTTTTGATTAAATAAATAAATACACCCAACTACCTCCGTGGCGCAGTTGGTTAGACGCCGGCTGTGAAACGAGAGGCCGCGGGTTCGATCCCCGCACCAAAACAAATATTTGTGTGATCCACAGGTATTTGTTTCGGGTCTGGTCGTTTGTGAGACCGAAAAGTCTCTCGTAGTACCTGATACCCACGACACAAGACTCGATCTTAGTGTGGGGTCAGAGCTATGTATGTGACTGTTGGGTGTATTTATTTATTTATTATTTATTTATTTAACTGGCACATACATAGTCCTGACTCCAGATTAAGATCGACTAAATAAATCAAAATAATTTACATAATAAGTTAAAAAAAAATGATTTGTAAAATTATCAGTTAGTTATTGGAAATGGCGCACAGAACAGCGGGTACTTTAACAAAGAATAGTTGATAATAATCATTTATTACATTTCTAATACTCACCGGAATCTTGCCTCCGAAGCAGAATGACGCCGACGAAAATCGTTGTAGCACTAAACATCACTTGCACTATATTGTACACAAACAATGTAAATTAGTCAAGAACTAGCGTGGTATCGGAGCACACGTCTTGCTTCTGCAAGCGTTCCTCGTGAACTGAACTATTAGTCCATTAAAATGTCACAAAATACCTACAATGTTTAACTACCCTCAGATAATTGTTGTTTTAAACAAAAATACAAGATCGGCGACGCCTAGAGACTTGATATGAGTGTCATAAAAAAATCGCCAAGTTATAGCGAAGCTTTGTATTTCTTTGCGAAATCAACATAAATTACGACGATTAAACAAAATTGATAAAATAAAAATTTATATTTTTGGTACCTTTGAATTTTATATTAAATCTAAGGTAAATAGGACCGGTCTTATTCATACATAAACTCATGCTTTGTCCCAGAAGGGGTAGGCAGAGGCGCCACCAGGACACCCACATTTCGCCTTGTGTTCCGCCACACGATTTTTGGCACCAATTCCTGACTCCGGGCTGATTATGAATGGAAAAATCTAGTATCATAAGATTGGCCAACTTTATAATACCTACTCTAGTGTCTAGTGATACCTATCTCTGCTTATCATTTCTGTGATAAATGGTGGGGTAATTATGAAATAAAGAGACATTAATAATAAAAAATATTTTCAATTTATTAACATATTAAAATGCACAAAACATTTCATGACAAAAAATATAATCTTTATATCTATCTTAAAGCTATGTCGAAATACAGGGTATATCAAGACCGCGACCGAAAACGAAGCCAGGTGGTGTTAGTGACTTCAGACACAACGCAACTAAAGATTTCGCAAAAAATATGGTATTTTTTTACTTATCATCGTATATGGAGGATAAATTGCTAAAATAATAATGTACACCTTTTTATTTTTAAACACGCAATGGTACGCAAGGGTTTATATTACTATTTTCGCAAAAACTAGTATAGGATGTTTTCGTGAGCGATAAGTCATTAAAGTGAATTGACTACAATAGTTTACTTGTAGTTTAGTCACTACAATTTTTACAGTATAGAAGCAACGACAATTTAATATATTTAATAGGCCTTTTACTTAATAAATCAGCTTCAACACCAATTGATACGGGTTCGAATCGCGGATAACTATTAACATGGCCTATATTTTCCGAGATTAGGATTTCGCATAATTTATGCTTATAAAACGCACCTCATTTAAGAATAACCTTAAATACATTTATTAAACAAAAAAAATAAAGAAAAACAGCAAGCTTAGAAAGGGTTTCTTGGCTTTGAAAGACTTATAAGAACGCAACACATGGTGTTGAAACTAAATTATTATATATTCTATAGGTTAATGTCCTTATTCATATAGTTTTAAAACCTATTTTAGTTATCGAATGTTTTGTCCCTTTCGGACGACTTATGAATTCAGTTTGAGCGAAGAAGACAAAACATTCGATAACTAAAGCAGGGTTTAAAGCTGTCTATGGATAAGTAAGTATAACAACGACAAATAGTTTTTTTTATGTATCCCGTATTTTTTACCGAAGATTTTATGGGTATAATTCGGATCTGGATATGGTTATAGATATGAAAGTATTCTGTATTATTCCATAGTTTCAGTTATGCATATTTTTAAATAAAATATTATAATAATTAAATAAAAGCTTGTAAAATAAGAATACGATAAGTGTCGCATTTTAACTTTTATCCGTAATTACTCGAAATTGTTAATTTAGATTTGGTTTCGGATTAATATAGTGCGGATATCCGTATCGTTTCGGATACGGATATAGAGCATAACATCCCTGTTAGCATACGAGATATCTAACTGTTGCCAAATGTTGGCAAATATCGTGGCCCAACATTGGAGCCATAACAGGGGTAAAGAAAAACATTTAAAAAAAAAATACTTATAATTTGGAATCAGGTATTAAGAAAGTCCAAAAAATTTATAATTTAAATACTTTAGAATTTACACGAATAATGTGCAAGTTTATACCGGGTATCTCAAGACCGCGACCGAAAACGAAGCCAGGTGGTAGTTTTAGTGGTTACAGACACGATGCAACTAAAAATTTCGAAAAGGAAGCACTTACTTTTGCGATTTTTTAAATATCATGTTTGGGTTGTAAATAATTAGTTTTTGCGAAAATAGTAATTTAAACCCTAACGTACCATTGCGTCTTTAAAAATAAAAAGGTGTACATTATTATTTTAGGGAAACTATGTATTTAACACCGAAATCCGACGAAGAGTAACGAATTAAAAAAAATGATTGTCGATTATTCTGCGAAATGTTTACTTGCATTGTGTCTGAAGTTACTAATACTACCACCTGGCTTCGTTTTCGACCGCAGTCTCGATATACCCTGTATAATATTATCGATAAAATTTTATATCTCAGAGATCTAAAAGATTTTTAAGTCCACCAAAATTGGTCAGAGGTCTAGGCAGAGAAGCCCGTATGGGACGTATAGGCATTATTTTTAAATACAGCCATTTTATTATTGTACCATTTAAATATCACACGACGATTTACCCTCACAAATAAATATTTGATACGTTCTAGATTCTAGTATTTAAAATCATCGGGTTCGATTCCTCCATAGGAATATTGATTTATAAAAATCCAAGTATACAGTTTTAGTTTTCATCAAAATCGGGCTCGTGACTTCTTTCAGTATTTTTCGCTATTCCTCATAATTTCGGATTTGGCCATCCACGCCCACTTGAAAAACTCACCCTGTATACACCCAACAGTCACATACATAGTCCTGACCCGACAAAAAGATCGAGTCTTGTGTCGTATCAGAAACTACGTGACTTTTCGGTCCAACAAACACCCAGACCCGAAATACCCGTGGTTCACACAAATATTCGGTGCGGGTATCGAACCCGCGGCCTCTCGTTTCCCAACCGGCGTCTAACCAACTGCACCACGGAGGCTGTCAATTTGTTATTCTTGATTCGCTGGTTAATTTGAAATGTCAACGATGTTCCATTGAATTATTTGTACTGCCGAAATAGCACTTTGTATTTCAAATCTAAACTCAACGCAGTAAGGTCTGTATTTCTTTGCATTTCACAATTGTTTTGATTTGGCGTAGGGTAGTTAGAGTAGAGCAGCGTGGTATTTTTCTTATTGCGTTGAATGGCGAGACGAGCATGCCATTCGCCTGATGGTAAGCGATACGACTGCTCATGGACAGTAGCAAAACCAAACACCATGAATTACAAAGCAGTGCTTGGCATTCCACTGCGCTCGACATCCTGAGACATAAGATGTTGTCTCATTATGTCCAGTAGTTACTTATGGGCTGAATGGCCTAACCCCTCTCAATGGAACTCTTCGTGGTGTCGCAGTGTAATTATGAGCTACAAGTAACTCGAAATATTTGAATGGTACAATATTTTAATATGTGGGCCACAATTTAAGAGTTAATAGATTAAACAATGATGTATATTAAAATCTTTATTACAAGGTACAGTAAAAGTTACAAGGTATTAACGAGGCACTTATTTCATTAACTCATATTTGTAATAACACATAATATATAAACTCACGCCTTTTCCCAGAAGGGGTAGGCAGAGGTGCTCCCAGGACACCCACGTCGCCTTGTGTGTTCCGTCCCACGATGTTCCGAGCCTATCGCCATATCGGGCACAAATTCCTGACTCCAGGCTGATAATGAATAGAAAAATAATATATTTTGCCCGCGCCGGATTCGAACCTAATACCTCAGCTTTGCTATCATACCTTAAAACAACTACGACACGGAGGCAGTTTTTATGTCGTCGCTTTTATGTATTACGTATACATTTAACAGTAAAAAATAAGAATTTTCGCGGTGTACCACTATAGTTGTTTGCATCTCTTTCACTCTTACGTAATATCTTCCATTTCGCTCGTGTGTCACCGCATTTGATTATTACTTTTAATACCTCAATGATTTGTATTATTTTGTCAACATTGTAAAGATATATTTCTCAAAGCATAAAGGTTTTATAAGCAAAAAAAAAAACGAAAAAAAAAATGATATATTCTACATCCTATATAAGTGCCTCGTTGAACACCCTGTATAACTAAAACTAAGTTACAACTAATAAAACATAAAACTTAAAGTTAGAATTTAGATTATCACATGGTTCAGGCATTACCTTGCGAAATATACCGAAATTGCCACACGTAATTCAAGGGTGGTTCATCAATGTACCGATAGGTGGCGTTAAATTATTTTTTTGGAGATTTGAAATATTTATAAGGGACATGCGGTTTTATAGGCTTTTTGTATTTTTAATGGTTGTACGTATGTTTTTAAAAGCAACTGGTGTTCTAAAATTACACATAACATTTTTATGGAAAGAATTACAATACAATCATTTAATTATGGAAAATATAAGAAATTAAAATCTTTACTATCTGTTGACGACATATTGAAGTAATTATACACAATTTTTAGGCCTGTCTCTATCCTACACTTTCGTAGCGTCTGTATTAATTAAGTTTTGTTATTAATTTAATACCCACTCACGCGCCCACGTCACAGTCACTTATATCTTCCGATTCTCCGTGTTTCTTCATATTTATTTTGGCATTATTTCTATGCTCTATTATGTCCTACACTCAAAATAATTGAAAAAACTTTATGATAAAAATTATAATGCTTTAAAATAATGAAAAAATAAACATGAAAAAACGCGGGGAATCGGAAGAAAAATGACATATGTCAAATTCGGAGGTCGGGACGTGTGAGTGGATACATCATTTTACAAGTCATTTCTGTGTTGTGACTACATGTCATTTTTTTGCGGGTAGATTCAAAACTACTACCGCCATCTATCGGCATACTGATAAAACATCCTAAGTGGTAACATATAAATCACCATACAAATATATTAACTGTGCAATGTTTTAAACACATGGATTATTGAGTCAAATTGTTTTTGAAGTATCATAGTAAAGGAGACCTCATGATCAAAATAGAGTGGTTCTATTGCCGTCTCTTTCACTCGTACGCATACTATGTTCTATCTCGCTCGTGTTGCGTTCGGTACAAGCGCCGCACAGATTTCGATCGCGATGTCCGAAACAGTATTCTGAATGGCTTATAATATTTTTTATATTTTGATTTGGCAAATTGCTTACCTAATGGTATATGCAATGCCGTCTTTATAACAACAGATAAAATTTTGCCATAAGACACAATTACTTCGGCTTATAAAACATCCACGACCCAATGAAATACAAGGGCCGTTAAAAAATATATATTCTTACAATATGCTCTTCGACACAAATATGCCTTATTCTAAGACAGAAGGGCCTATTAAAGGCGCGAGCCGGCAAAACAATTTCAACAACAGCACTCATAATCTGGTATGACCAGCTCACAATTTTTTCATCATTTCCAGACCACTAAGTCTATACCTAGATTTAGAATTGGCGTTGCCAACTCGAAATTATCTTTTAACATTTTTAGGCAACATTTTAATTTTTGAATTGGTGTTGCCAGCTTACAATTCATTTTTGACAATTGCAAGGCTCATTGTAAAAGTTGAATTGGTGTTGCCAGCTCACAATTGAGAGGCGGTGTTGCCAGCCCTGAGTAGGGTAAACTAGATAACACGTCATCAACGGCATTTCTTCAAGAAGTCCAGCACTTCTTGGGGGTAGTTTTGCCGCGTGGTCGACTTGGCGGCTGAACGCGCGTATTCCAGTGGCGTTACTGAGCTGTAAAGAAAAAAAAATGATAATAAGGAAATGATACAATAATCCTTAAATCTTGTAAGACTTGCACAAGAGGGCCGGCAGCGACTGCATGCGTGGAGCAGCAGACCGGGCTCTGTGCGTACCTTGGGAGAGGCCTATGTCCAGCAGTGTACTGCAACGGGCTGATGATGATGCAAAATGGTATTAATATAGCGATATCACAATAATTTCTATGGTATGTAAAGTCCGCCTGGTACTAGGCCAGCGTGGTGGACTGTACTAACCCCTCTCAATCGTACTCTCGATTGTAGAGGAGGCCCGTGCCCTGCAGTGGGACGTGTATGGGCTGATACAGATATAGCCAAGATCCCTGTTGAGCATAAAGGGGCCCCGAGTCTAGCATTGGTATAATTATGGGTTGATATGAAAAGAAATGAAAATAATAATTTAAATCCATTAAATTATTCAACATCATTTAGATTCAGTAATTTTTGTCCTACCACGAGAGAGAAGAACGGGCAAGGCCTAGCGTTGCTATTTTGAAAACTAGTTTACAATGCAGTGATTATAAGGTACAAGTAGTTTGATTCAGAGCAGTTCATGAGTAATTTGATATGATTTGTAAGGTTAAATTAATTATTTCCCATACATACATAAATTCACGCCTTTATCCTCGAAGGGGTAGGCAGAGGTGCCACCAGGACACTGGACACCCACATTTTGCCTTGTATGTTCTATCCCACGATGTGATAGGGGGCGAGCCTATCGCCATATCGGGCACAAATTCCTAACTAAGGACTAATAATGAATAGAAAAATCCAATATCACTTTGCCCGCCCCGGGACTCGAACCCGAGATCTCAGCTTTGTAACCGTACCGTAATACAACTACGCCAACGAGGCAGTCATTTTCTCATATTACCTCATATTTCGGTAATGCGCCAGGCTCTTCCACTGTTTCCTGTCGACGTTCTTGAACAGCATCATGATGAGCTGCAGGTCGCAGTTGGCGGAGTTCACCGCCAGGTGGACAGCCGTGTCGCCGCCTTTCACGTCCTGAGGGGTACAGCGTGTTAGCGTGGGATTCATTAAGTATATGTGGGATTGAGTGACTACAATATCGATACACTAAGTCCCTGTAGTATTACTCCATTAAGTGCCCGTAGTATTGAGTGTGATATACTCTTTGTGCGAGGTTATTTACCTCTTTAGTTCATTGTTTTATCACCCTCTTTATTACGGAGGGAAGTAGACAATGGTGATTGATTTCGTTGCGGGTTAAAGACAAGTTAGACATTCCCGGGGACTTGCTGAGCTTCAATACTCGGCTCACTGAGTGTCTGTAGTATTGAGTGTCGTATACATTGTTTGAGTGTCCGTAGTATAGTGTAGTTACCCCCTGCCCCACTGAGTGTCCGTAGTATTGAGTGTCGTATACATTGTTTGAGTGTGTGTAGTTTAGTGTAGTTACCCCCTGTCCCACTGAGTGTCCGTAGTATTGAGTGCCGTATACATTGTTTGAGTGTGTGTAGTATAGTGTATTTCCCCCCTGCCCCACTGAGTGTCCGTAGTATTGAGTGACGTATACATTGTTTGAGTGTCCGTAGTATAGTGTAGTTACCCCCTGCCCCACTGAGTGTCCGTAGTATTGAGTGTCGTATACATTGTTTGAGTGTGTGTAGTTTAGTGTAGTTACCCCCTGTCCCACTGAGTGTCCGTAGTATTGAGTGCCGTATACATTGTTTGAGTGTGTGTAGTATAGTGTATTTCCCCCCTGCCCCACTGAGTGTCCGTAGTATTGAGTGACGTATACATTGTTTGAGTGTGTGTAGTATAGTGTAGTTACCCCCTGCCCCACTGAGTGTCCGTAGTATCGAGTGTTGTATACATTGTTTGAGTGTCTGTAGTATAGTGTAGTTACCCCCTGCCCCACTGAGTGTCCGTAGTATCGAGTGTTGTATACATTGTTTGAGTGTGTGTAGTTTAGTGTAGTTACCCCCTGTCCCACTGAGTGTCCGTAGTATCGAGTGTTGTATACATTGTTTGAGTGTGTGTATTTTAGTGTAGTTACCCCCTGTCCCACTGAGTGTCCGTAGTATCGAGTGTTGTATACATTGTTTGAGTGTCTGTAGTATAGTGTAGTTACCCCCTGCCCCACTGAGTGTCCGTAGTATCGAGTGTTGTATACATTGTTTGAGTGTGTGTAGTATATAGTATATAGTTACCCCTTTCCACACGTCGGCGCCGGCGTGCGTGAGGAGCACGTGCACGGTGTGCAGGCGCGGCGCGCGCGCGCTGTGCTGACTGCACGACACGTGCAGTGCCGTGTAGCCTACACATACATACATCACTTAATATAATAAATATTAATAAATAATAGTTTAAAAAAATAAAATACACGCGTAAGTAAAAGACCCAACTAAAGAAATAAAAATAATTGATAATGCATTTTAGTTTTTTAAACTATTATTTGTTTATTTTACAAAATACCTCTATCTACAGCTATATTATCAAAGGAAGGCAGCTGCGCGCAAATTATCCACTTTAGTTTTTGATCAGAAAAATTAAATTTCTGTAGGTTCTGGTTATGTTACACACTTCTGAAATTATTGTATTGCAATCGGTCCTTGACAAGTATGAAAAATTTCAAGTCAATCCGACGTTTTGAAGAGCTCGAAAATGGATTTCAAAGATCCCGTTACATACATACAGGCGAAGCTAATAAAAGCGTGTTAAAAATAATTAGAAAGAGGAAACAATAGTAATAGTATATTACCGTCGGTGTTGGCGTGGTGGATGCGGAAGAGCGGCGGCTGCTCGGTGTCGTTGCGCACGAGCTCGCCGAGCACGGCGGAGTACGCGTCGCCGGCGCGCGCGCACGCGATCACCAGCGTGTCGCCTTGCGCGTCCACCTGCCGACGAACATTATATTGGCTATTCATTTTGTACATACATAGATAAACTCACTTTTCCCAGTAGTCTTTTGCCATGTTTGGCCTTGTGTGTTCCGTCCCACTATATGATACGGTGTGAGCCTATCGCCATATCGGACGCAAATTCCTGACTCCGAGCTGATATTATTGTTTTACTTATTATACAAGCAAAGGCATCCTCTAAGTTCTTTCATAAATCTCTATTGAACGCAATTTTCATCTAGTCCTTGTTAAATTTATTGAGGTAATTCCATCATCGCTTTAGGGGTAACAAGCCATAATATCTTTCCACCGGGCTGATAATGAATAAAAATTTCTATGAAACTACCCTCAAAAGAATTGATGTCAGACAGCCTATAATATGTAAATCATGTTATGCCGACGTGTAAGTTTGTAATGAGGGTAGACAGGACATTGTATAGCTAAGTCCTTACCTCCTGGAAAACGCTGTCCTTCCCCGCAGCAAGCGAGGGGTCGACCTTCAAGGCGACTCGGATGCACTGCACCACGTAGCGAGTCAGAATAGGCCGGTGCGGGCAGCGGAGCGCCGCTGACTTTAGAAGCGAGAGACCTGGGGAAGAGGGGGGTGGAATTAGGGGGGTTGTGGGGCATGTTATACAGACTTATTCATTTGTTAGTATTGACAAATTGCATAGTAAAGCACCATTGACGGGGGGAGTTTAAAAAGTTGCATCGTCTTAACGTTTTTAAAGTTTGAACCGTTGTATCTTAAAATTAGTGGCTCTTAAAACCATTTCGAGACTTTTTTACAGATATTGGCGAACTTAAATAATAACAAAAAATCGTAATTGTTCTTACCAAAGTCGTGGGCGAATAGGGCGGAGTTCTTCGCGAGTACCCTTTCGCAAATGAGCGCGAAGAGAGCGTACTGAAGATCCTCCTGCTCCGCGCCCCTGGACAGGCTCAGCAGGATGTTTTGCAGGACACTGTGCAGGGGAATATACTGTCACATACTGATACCATAGGACACTAATTACAGTGGAGCCCCGGTCTAACCCGGTAAATTGTAATCCGACATTAAAAGTCATAATAGGACTTAAAAGTATATTTATATTTTAAATAGAATCGAACCACTTTGATTTTATCATTGCAATGAATCGCGAGACGAGCATGCCATTCGCCTGATGGTAAGCGATACGACTGCTCATGGACAGTAGGAAACCAAACATCACCATGAATTACAAAGCAATGTTTGGCATTCCACTGCACTGGCAATTTCGAGACATAAGATGTTAAGTCTCAATATGTCCAGTAGTTACTCTGACTCGCAATTTGTCGGATTACAAGGCATTCTTTTTAAATAATCCGGTTTATAATAGGTACGGTATAGTCCGAAAATTCTCTAGTCAGCCACCGTCTTGCAAAAGGTTTTTCGAATTACTGTTGTTCTATCGAGTCACGAAGTAAAGGACACTAGGAGTGCAGAGTAACAGAAATAACGGTACAGTCCCTCAATTTGTTAAATATTATTTTCGTGGTATCAGTTATACTTTATCAACGATTCAAGCAAAGAATTTCTTTGAAAATTATGTTTGTTTATTTTTCTTTTATCTTGGAAATATAGTCAAGGCAGGAAGGTCAACTCAGCCACCTGCAACTACGTACGTATGTTGACCCTACGACCTCTGTGACTCGATTTATATAAGTCTTATCGACAAGAAGGTCACAGGGTCAACTGTGTTTATAACTTTACGAGTATTAATCATTTTCTCTGAGTAGGTATTTCTAATTAGTAATTACAAAAGGCCTTATTCACAGACACATAAAACGTATTTTAGATATCGAGTGCTTCGTCTTCTTCACTCAAACTGAATTCAAAAGTCGTTCGAACGGGACAAAACATTCGATAACTAAAGTTCGTTTTAAACAGTAATGTTTAACGAGATTTTATATCAATAAGTGAGATTGCTGTGAAACCAATAGCTACTCTCGTCTTTTATCCTTCACTACCTTCCCATTTTCAATGGCTTTAACATTACCTGCTATCAGGTGGCGCTTTTCCTCATTGGCTAGTTTTACACTATAAAAATTTGTCCCTTGCAGACCCTTTTTGTTCACATAACACATTTTAAACCGCATCCACATCGCAGTTACCTTTTGTGGGGGGAAAATGTATCAAGGCACGATCTGTAACTTTTGTTGTTACTTATTACTATTTGTTGAATGTTACTCATCGCCTCCGTACAATAACAGATATTTACGAAATATAACAAAGAGTAATAATTGATCATCACAAGTTGACTGTTCAAAAGCTAGGCAATACAACAACATGTACGAACAATAAATCACAATTATCTGATGTTGCTGATGTACATTTGGAAACTCCACAAAAAGTTACTGCTGTGTGGAACTTTATCCTCCAAATAAAATACATACCCATAAGCCGTGTTCAACTCCAATTTAGCGACCTTCAAGCACAGATTCTTGCGTTCCACCATCTTCAACTTAGAGAGATGTTCCTGAAATATCTCCTTGCAAGTCTTCCTGCTTGTATCACAACACTCCATCTTCGAAAACCCATTGGCGATATCCTTCTGTAGATCTTTGAACTGTTTCATCGTCATCGAAGATATTGAGGACGACCTGTCTCTTGATTTCTCTGTTTCGTTTGAGTTCGGAAACTCGTCGAACGCAGTCAAGTCTTGGTATTTTTCGTAATCGCTGTTGTATATTGGCGATGATCGTTCAGGGGATAAAGTGTAGTCCGAGTTTGAAGGGTAGAACGACGCTTGTGATTCGGACATTGGACTTGGAACGTTCTCTGATCTCGGAGGAGTTGGGAATATGTGTGTTTTCGACTGATTCTCCTCCTCCAACGCGCCCATTATGAGCATATTGGTCATGTCTCCGAAATCTTCGTAGTTCACATGTAAGGAGTTGGAGAATTCTTCAACTGGATTCGGTTCAGGTGTTTCAGTCGGGACTATCTGTATTGGGTCGTATTTCTCTGCTTGTAACTGGACGAAATCTGATAGAAAGTCCAGTTCTGGTTTCGTGTCATTGTGAATCAGTTCGAGGACGTCTTCAAGGTACCCTTGCTCGTGTTGCCGTTTCTGAGAGATCTTCTCAACGCTCTTCAGGGCTATATCTACTTCGGAATAATTGTCTGGTACTTGGTTGGAGTTCACTATGACCTGGCCCCCGGATAACGTATGCTTGTTTATCTCCCTTATCTGTGGACAGAAAAAACAAATAATTTAATTTAGAGATATGTATGTATAAGCCCATACACGTCTCACGGCAGGGCACGGGCCTCCTCTACAATCAAGAGTACGATTGAGGGTTTAGGCCATATCGAATGGCATTCTCGGTTGTAGAGGAGTTCCGTATTCAGTATTTAATAAGTATGATTAACATTTATGGCCGCCACACACGTAACGATGTAACTGTGCAAGTCTGAGTTTGCGCCAGTATACTGGACCATGTGTGGGCAAATAACTGCGCAAACTTCGTTCCAATTTTCGATTCGAGATTTGTGCAAATTTGCTTTTGCGCAAACGTACTTATTATTTAAAATCTATTCATCCAGATGCGTGATGGCCTGTTGACAACGGATCGGATGTAGCTGCCGAAACAGTGGTCGCGGCTTCATATCCCAGGGGCCGGGACATATGTATCTCTGACTTTCAGTGATGTGTGTTGATAGACAATTACCAACGGTGAAGAAAAACATAGTGAGGAAACCTGCATACCATAGAGATTAACGACAATTTCTAAGTTTATTAAGTCGGTCTACCCGCACTACGACCACTTAGTGGATTATGGCCTAAACCTTATCAATCGAAATCTCGGTTGTAGAGGCTGGTTTATTATTATCATCTCTTAAAACAACATCAAATTATCTTGAAAAATGTCCCAACCATTAGCGTTTAAGATATAAAGCGTGAGCATGACAGCAATATCACAATATCTCTCTCGCACGCGCTATCATGATGATGTCATGGGCAATACACTTCCTTAAGGATATCAATAGCATTGAGGCTTTAACCCAACTTCCTTAATACTTCGGAAAAGGCTTCACGTTGCTATTATATTTTAAGTTCTTCCTTCCTGCCTGGGGTTTTGAATAAAGTTAAGAGTAATACGCATACTGTTGTGTTCCCGTTTGAAGGACATTGTAGCCAGAGTAACTACTGGACATATTGAGACTTAACATCTTGTCTTAGGATGGCGAGCGCAGCTTTGTAATTCATGGTGTTTGGTTTTGCGACTGTCCATGAGCGGTCGTATCGCTTACCATCAGGCGAATGGCAAGTTCGTCTCGCAATTCATCGATTTTAATAGAAATGATTTTACCTATATGGTAAAGACAGCGGATGAAAAATGCTTTCTGCGTCAATGTGCGTGGCCGTGACTAAACTTATAGATTTAATTTTTTTTTACTTTCACTTTATCTTAGATTTTTTTTTCTATTTTTAAAGTACATAAACGAAACGATATAATTAATGCAAAACCTTTAAAATGTGACCTGATATTTCCTATCATACCTTTCAGCCACTCTAAATAAGATTTTTCTGGACACCACGTGGCCACCACGTGACACGGACACACTATGTAACAAAAGTATTCAATAGATAGGATCCTCATGATTAAATTACCATTATTTTTACCATCGGGTGCAATATGGAAACCTACCATTATCTACCTATAAGTACACACACACAAACCGCAACACATTTTTACTTTCTAATTTCATATTACGTGGTTCCAAATTCCAATACAATACAAAATTAACGTCACTTCAAGCCATGATAGATGGTTCATAATTAATGTATAATTATTTCTGCGAATGTCTCAGCTTATGCATTTTCCTTGTGTATGGTGTAAATGAAAATAATTTACTGAATCCATTAAAATGTTCAACATTATTTAGATTCAGTAATTTTTTGATCCACCACCCGGTTCGGAAAGCGGTTTTCACTAGAGAAGAACGGGCAAGAAACTCTAGTGTTGCTCTTTTCAAAACCAGTTTATAATATAGTGATTATTACATTACAAGTTGACTTATATCAGAGCAGTTCATTAATAATTTGTTATAATTTGCAAGTAAGATATATGTATTTTCGTCACTTAACATATTTCCTTATATTAGAGGTTAATCCATATTTTGTCAACCGATTTTTTAAGGAGTGAAGTGGACAAAAATATTTCTAGAAATTAACGTGTGGCGAAATTTGGAACTACAAATAAAATTTAAAAAAATCTATTAACCGCATCGTTTGAGATATGTTTTCATAATATTAGTAACAAGCATTTATATTCGTATTCTAATAGAATTAACATGTCCAATGTAATCAAATTTAAAGAAAGAAAAACTATTCTTATTATTTTGACAAGTATTTCGGCGACAGAAGATAAATAAATACACCCAATAGTCACATACATAGTCCTGACCCCACACTAAGATAGTCTTGTGCCGTGGGTATCAGGAACTACGAGGAACTCTCGGTCTCACAAACACCCAGACTCGAAACAAATAACTGTGGATCACACAAATATTTGTCTCGGTGCGGGGATCGAACCCGCGCCCTCTTGTTTCACAGCCGGCGTCTAACCAAATGCGCCACGGAGGCTGTCGTAGAAGAACTGTAATAACTCTACTTTACATATGTATGTATGTATGGTATGTACAGAAGTGTACAGTATGTAAAATGTTATTTAAAGTAAATCGCATGTAGGTTTTCCCCTGAGTATTGCCATTCATAACACACAGCGCATACTAAGCGATCCGCCAGTAAGATTGTTGAATGTAAGTTGTTTGTATAACAAACTACATAAGATGTCTTTAATTCGACTTGAATTTCTATATCTATATCAGCCCATATACGTCCCACTGCAGGGCACGGGCCTACTCTACAATCGAGAGAATCGATTGAGAGTGGTTAGGCCATATAGTCCACCACGCTGGCCTAGTGCGGGTTGGCGGACTTACATACCGTAGAAATTCTTTTAAAATCGCTACGGTATGCAGGTTTTCCTCACGATGTTTTTCTTCACCGTTAAAGTGCGTGGTGATTGACTATCAATACACACATAACTCCGAAAAGTCAGAGGTGTGCCCTGGGATTTGAACCCGCGACCACCGTGAACATGTAGGCAGCCGCGTCTGGTCCGTTACCAACAGGCCACCACGCACTTGAAGAAGTTGAATTTACATAAATAAATAATAATGATACAGTTGTATAATGTAACAGTCGTAATGAATGTCGCGATTATAAATCACACACAACCATCACGCTTTATTCCCAGTAGGAGTAGGCAGAGGTGCAACCAGCACACCCACGCTTTGCCTTGTGTGTTCCGTCCTACGATGTGATAAGCGAGCCTATCGCCATATCGGGCACAAATTCCGGGCTGATAACGAATAGAAAAATTCGATACCACTGCCCGACCCGGGATTTGAACCTGAGACCCCAGCGTACTAATCGTACCGTAGTACAACTGCGTCACTGAGGCAGTCCATCTGAGACATACATTTTATAGAGGGGTGAAGTCAACGATGTTTTGTCGCCGAAGGTGCTGTTGTCAAAATAATAAGAATAGTTTCTTTCTTCACATTTTTATTACATTGGGCATATTAATACTATCAGATGACGAGTATAAATGCTTGTTACTAATATTATAAAAACATATCTCAAACAAATAAATAATAAATAAATACACCCAACAGTCACATACATAGTCCTGACCCCACATTAAGATCAAGTCTTGTGTCGTGGGTATCAGAAGCTACCAGAGACTTTTCGGTCTCACAAACACCCAGACCCGAGACAAATACTTATGGGCCTCATAAATATTTGTCTCGGTGCGGGGATCAAACCCGCGGCCTCTCGTTTCACAGCCGGCGTCTAACCAATTTCGCCACGGAAGCTGTCACACAATACATTAGATATTTTTAAAAATTTCACTTTTAGTTCCAAATTTCGCCAATAGATGATGCATGACATATACGTATGTCTTTTGGGTATAAAAAAGATGAGGAAATCGAACTAATGACCGTTTGGTTCTAAACCACATGTCACAATACGAGGTTTATTACATATGGCATATCACGCTGTTTACGTAATCCAATCATAACGAACTATAAAGCCGGATGTATGTACAAGGCGGAAAAAATCGAGGAAGATGTTACGCCAACTAGTAAGGGCTTGGGCTAACTAGCGGTTTTTAGTGAACGGCCATTTTTTGTGAGCATCAAAATGGCTGGTAGCAAGAGGCCTCTTTTAAAGGTTCCCACCAATAATACAATTAATTCTTATATGCTATAAATTAGCCCATATACGTCCCACAGCAGGGCAAGGACTACCTCTACCATCGAAAGTACGACAGAGAGGATAGGCCATATAGTCCGTCACGCTGGTCTAGTGCGGGTTGGCGGACTTTACATATATCATAGAAATTTTTACAAATTGCTATAGTATGCAGGTTTCGTCACGATATTTTCCTTCACCGTTATAGTGCCTGGTGATTGACGATCAAAAGAGACATTTCTAAAAGTTTACCACAAATAATAATCACCTTATGGGTACTATCTGACAACACCTCTATTCTTTATTCTCTAATTCTATTCTTCAAAGTCTTCGGAGATGTTCAACAAAGATATTAATTTGCAATTTTGATGCTGTATCGCGTTTCGGTGAATACACAGATCACTCCCAATAGATACCGCATTACGATAGTTTTGTTTTGAACTGAAAACGCCAACGAAGGGAACGGTGCGGGGCAGTGGGCGGGTTGCAGCGCTGTCACGTGGACTTCGCTCGAGAGATGAGGCTTGTCGATAAATAAAATAAAAAGTATCGATAGTTCGATTTGCCAGTAAGTTTAACGTGTTATGACCGCTTTTATAACTTGATTATCAACTTGTTAAATGTTTTATAATATGTTTTCACTGGCCTGATCTAATAAATTATACCAATCGCTAACACGAATAAATTAGGATTAAGATTTATACTTTAGTATGTAACGGTTTTATTTCCATTATTCGCCGTTAATTTTTGTATACCATAATGCCGAAACACCCGAATTAAGTGTTGGGTTAAAAGATCAGATAAAAATATGAAATATTAAATGATTAAACCTCACGCCGTAAAGGGCTACAATAACTTATTCTGTTTCTTGAATTCCGACGGCGGCTGTAATAGATGGTAGGTAATATCGGCAAGTGACAATGAAACCCACTTGACGAATTATGAATGTTTTTGGGATGATAATACAACGTATGTTGAAATTAGTGCAACGGCTTGTACTACTCATTCTTAATAAATTTAGTATACTAATAGTTATGTTAAATACCTTCCCATGATATTTGGCAAAAGGCGGTTCTAACGCCACGCATCAAGCACGAATTTCTAACATTACGTTCTTAGTAATTAATCAGAAAACCCCAATATCACTTATATCAGTCAAAATAAAAATGAATGTATTAAAACACATAGTCAGTAGATACTTGATTCGAGAAATAGGACCCGAAATACCATCAGACGAATACGCTTAAACGAGCTTCATCTCAAGGCTATAAATGTTACTCTTGGATGCTGGACAAAATCAATATAAAATTATAATATTATTTGATAATCATATTATTCTATCCACACAGAACTACGAAATTATAAATTTTTAAATAAATAAAAATGTACCAGAATTGGTAAATATTCTATCGGTACAGAAGTAAACGACGACGATTTTTCATTGGGAAAAAACATTCTTGGGTAAAATGTCGTGAACAAATTACGCTATTTTTTGTAGGCCACCAATCGTCACCTCGACATGTTGCATCTACCCATATTTTTAACTTTAGGGACATGTGGGGAATCTAAAATAAAAATGGTATTATTCAAACAATGTTATATACTAACCCACAGTTTTTACCCGACGATAGCAAAGCAAGAACAAACAGAAAAGTACAATTATTGAAAAAGTACCTAGTTAAAAACTTGACCTTTTTCAAATTACATTAAATGACATCGTCATGGTGATTTGCAATTTTTATTTAAATCAATGTACATTTCGTGACAATGTCATTTAATCAAATTATTTTACATTAATGTTTTAAAATATCGATATTGCTTGGAATTATATTATAAACATGCGTCAAGCACTAGAAGAACGCGTGATTTCACCAGAAAAAGATGGCTTATTATGGTTATTGCTATGCGAAAAAGAGACGGCTGATTTTCGATTCAAACTCGACTGTTTGACATCGATACAATAACCAGTATAAATTGAGCTCGCTCGTGAACAAATTAATTTAAAGAATATTAGTTACCGATGAAAAGTTATTCCGTTTTTTTTGGATACTTAAATTTTTTGAGTTTTTTCCGCACCATTTTATTGAGCAAGTCATTTTTAACTGTAATATGATATTTCTAAAACTTAATTTTCGCCAACGCTCAACGATATGTGCGGGTCCGCTACTTGGATGACACTGATACCGCGACATTTGGAATCGGTTTATATCAGTCCGATAGCTTATACGTGTGGCGCGCAACCGCTGCCTTGCATTAGGTATCTAGTGGGAGTGATCTGTGGGTGAATAGGAGACTGTCCTGCCTTCACCACCGCCACTGCACTCGTGTGTGGCAGGATCAACAGCATTGTACACACCCAGCATTGAAGCTCAGCGGATCTCCGGGAATATCGCACTTGTCAACTGTACATCGTGTGTTACAACGAGTGTATCGATACTGCATTGCGTTTTGACGACTACCTGTTTTCCACTTACAAAAGTTAAAGGCAAGTTGGACATTCCCCGTGACTTGCTGAGCTTCAATGCTTGGTGTCATTAAAATGCGTGCTACTGTTGATCATGCGACACAGGAATTGCAGTGGGGAGTGTGTGGGTAGGACAGTCTCCTTTTCCCGTAGGAATATTACAATTTTGTTGCTATCTGTGCTTCCAGCATATTTAACCGTAGCTGATGTAAGCGTGCGGAATAAAACGGTCGAGGCATTAGGTTTCCTAAAAGTTAAATCGCCAATCCAAATTGTCGGTTTGCTTGAACCTTAAACAGTATTTTTATTTTCGTATTGTGTCAGCCCACAATCCCAGAGTACAGGAATGCTCTACAATCGAGAATCAAAACAAAATTATCTTCAGGATGTCTGCTCTGTACTCAATGTTGACGTCATAGTTTCCTCTCGTATTTAATTCAGTTCAGGTCACATTGAATTTACTGAGAACTAACTATAAATCTTTGCCACTTATGTTCATTTACATAATTTGTTTTAGTATGAGGAAAAAGAAGGCGTTATAAAAATAAAAAGTATTGACGTCTCCACAGTAAAAAAAAAGGAAAATAAAAACGAGTTTTCTTGTTATAAGTGACAATGACGGGACGAACAGGTCGTTCACCTGATGATAAACGTCACTCCTTAAAAACAAACTAGCCTGCATGTCACTGCACTGCGCTCGACATGATAATACATACATAAACTCACGCCTTTTAACCAGAAGGAGTAGGACAGGTGCTACCAGGGCCCTCGTTTCGCCTTGCGTTTCGTCCCACGATGTGATGGGGGCGAACCTATCGCCATATTGGACACAAATTCCTGACTCCGGGCTGGTCATGAAGAGAAAAATCCAATCACATTGACCAAACCCAGGATTGTGAACTGATGCCTCAGCGTTGTGATCTTTTCGTAGCCCAACAGCGCCACCGAGGTAGTATTTATAAAATTGACAGCCCCCGTGGCGTAGATGGTTAGACGCCGGCTTTATAACGAGAGGCCGCGGGCTCGACTCCAGCTCCAAGACAAATGTTTTTGTGAACTACAGATATTTGTTTCTGGTCTGGGTGCTTGTGAGACCGAAAAGCTTCACGTAGTTTCTAATACACGACACAAGACTCGGTCTTAGTGTGAAAATGACGGAAAGACCCGCCAGTTTGTATAACTATGTCAACCGGTAAAGATACTTTATTAGGACTGTTAACCATCAGGCATTGTATGAATAACAATGCTCATGATACAAAATGCTATTCAAATTTTTATCACTGTCCTAATTAAAGTTAATACTGTCCGAAAAAATATTCGTATAAACCATGTCTTGTTAAGAGTTTATTGTAAGAAATACAGCGGGATTAGAAATACTTACGGCTGATATCAATAGCTCTACGTAAAACCTTACAATTCAAGATGAACGGGAAGTATGAAAGATCCAATAGGTTTTCTTGACACATACAACAAAATGGTCCTATAAGGGTTTTTACTATTATTGTACGGAACCCTAAATAGTTTCGTGCTCAGCATACTTCAGTACAGAGAAAGTAAGTATCTCAGTAGTAATAATTTGCTAAACAAAGACTTTCAAATAAATATGAACTGGCGTACTACGTAACCGATCTTGGATTGTTGACAAAGCCATCGATTTTGTACCAATTTATGTATATTTTAATATATAACTTACAAGTTACAGCATTACAAATACATATGGACATTTAGATACTAGTATTTCTTTATTGCAATGAATGGCGAGACGAGCATGCCATTCGCCTGATGGTAAGCGATACCGCTCATGGACAGTAGTAAACCAAACACTATGGATTATAAAGCAGTGCTTGGCATTCCACTGCGCTCGCCATCCTGAGAAGATGTTAAGTCTCATTATGTCCAGTATTTATTTTGGCTACAAGGCCTTTCAAAACAGTACACAATAGTGCATTTACACTGCTGTTTGTTGGAGAAATAGACATTGCGGTGGTACCTACCAAGGCGGCCTCTCATATAATATAAGAGACCTACGCAAATGCTTGTGGTTCACACAAATATTTGTCTTGGTGCTAAGATCGTAGCGGCCTATCATTTCACAGCCAGTGTCCAACCAACTGCGTTACAGAGGCTGTCTATAGAAAGCAGGATAATATAAAATATACCATACCATGGAGGTTTTAATACCTTGCAGAAGAATATTATTAAAATTTGCTCTTACCTCTCTGAATGAGTTTTCGTTGAGTCGCACCGTGTACGGATCTCGTGGAGTCTTGTTCAACGCAAGCTTCCCTCTAATAGGAGTGCGTGGTACTAACACATTCTTCGTCTTCTTCTTCTCTCCATCCTCTATCTTTAGATTCTTTATCGACTCCACTACGTCATCTTCTGGTTTAGGCTCAGCAAAACCGCTGTCCTCTGAAGACTGTGAATCGATCCTTTCGCATCTAGGATCTTCGTTCACGATCTTGTAGGAGAAGAATTGTGATTCGTCATCATCTTCTTCTTTCTCCTTCTTTTCTTTGTCAATCTTTAACTTATCGAGATCTTGGAGCACTCTTTCGACGGGGTCAATCTTAGGCTCCTCTTTTGTCTGTTTATCTTTCCGTTCCTTTTCCTTTGCTTTATCCTTTTCCTGTTTCGTTTCTTTCGGCTTCTCCTTCTTGCCGAAATTGAGTTTGAGTTTCCTCAAGAAGTTGAATCCTTTCTTCTCATGGTCGCCCATTGTAGTAATCGTTGCGCTCGAGACTTTAGCACTGCCCATAATTGGATTGACGTGTCAGTTATTTCAGTGTATCACATGTAATCGTTGGACATCCTGCAACAAAAAAATACTATATTAGTTATTGCACCAGCTTCTGCAAAGATCAATAATTTGTTATACTCCATGGGTGTTGCAAACCATTTTTGGGATAAATGGTTTATTTATTTATCTATTACATTAACAAATTTTGCACCAAGATTCATTAAAATCCTACATATTTTTAGCATTCTACACATGTTCACAAACTTTTGTATTAATAAATTATATTTAGCAGGGATTGGAATGCCCGGGGACCCCACAAGCACTCAGACCCGAAAAAAGACAGTAGATCATGCAAACATTAGTCTTGGTGCGGAGTTCGAACCCACGGCCTCTCTTTTCACAGCTGGATTTTCATCAACTGCGCCACAGACGCTGCCGTCAAATCTTAATTCATTATTGCTCAAAGGTGTAATCTTGAAAAGGTGTATTTCAGTGTACGCAACATAAATGATACTGGGTGAACATTAGTCATTAATCATTCTTAGAAAATGATGTAATTTTCTTTATCATCAGGAACTAATTTATCAGCTCTTTATGACGTATCGTAAAATAATAATACGAAATGGCATTGAGAGCAAATACATGTAAAGATACAATTTTGTAATAGCGTATTTGACTTTGATCGATGTGTTTTTATTATTTATTTATTCTTAACTGCACATAAAAGAGGAAAAAAAAACACTTAAAGATATTACAGATTAACAAAAAAGTACAGATGGCGGTGTTATCGCTCTATGCGATTTCTTTGACAACCTTAGGATGGATATAAGAAAAGGAATAGAACAGAGGGCAGTCTAGAATTTAAAAAAAATAATTTAAAGGATTTATTATTATGCGTTCAAACACAAATACTATTAAAATATACATTTCTGTGAAAACAGTATTAAAGTAGCTTGTAAAATGAGTGTTTATTTCGATCCAGTAGATTACTCTGGACAGTCTGGTTCTGAACACACGTTGTATGTTGATCGCGTCTGAACGCGAGAGATAAACATTTATATTTGGTATTACATCTGTCCCTCACTAACAGTTTTTTTTTTTTATATATATTATTGGAGGCAAACGAGCATGCGGTTCACCTGATGGTAAGTGAACACCGCTGCCCATGGACATCTGCAACACCATGGGGCATTGAGATGCGTTGCCGGCCTTTGTGGTGGGAATACGCTCGTTTTTTGAAGGTCGCCAGGTCTTATCTGTCCGGGAATGATGCCGCTGGCAACTGGTTATAACTTTATGCGTCGCGGATTATCGCAAATACAGGGTATATCAAGACCGCGACCGAAAACAAAGCCAGGTAGTAGTATTAGTGACTTTAGACACAATGCAAGTAAAAATTTGGATTTTTTTACGTATCGTCGTATTTGGATGATAAATACATAATTTTTCTAAAATAAAGATGTACACCTCTTTATTTTTAAACACGCAATGGTACGTAGAGGTTTAAATTAGTATTTTCGCAAAAACTAGGTATTTACCACCCAAACACGATGATTTTTAAAAAATTCTAAAAAAATATCTGTCACTGTTTTGGCGAAATTTTTATTTGCATCGTGTTTGGAACCACCTGGCTTCGTTTTCGGTCGCAGTCTTGATATAAAAATACTAGTGGCTCGGCCCGGCTTCGCCCGGGTGCGGATAGTTTTTCAATCCAGTCCACTTCAACAACATATTATAGTTTTCGCAGCGCACACGATGTGTAGAATATTTTAGGTAATTGTTTTACACCTTGGGTTACATTATTGGAGTTTTAGTAAGGATCACTTTTTTCTTGAAAATATAATTTAGCCTATGTCACCCGGGGATAGTGTAGGATCCCAACAGTGTCAGATTGTTTCAAATCGGTTCAGTAATTTCGGAGCCTATTCAATGCAAACAAACAATTAAATCTTTCCTCTTTATAATATTAGTATAGATGATATCTATATCTAATCTCCTGCAAATGACAAATGGCTTAACTAATCATATTCGGTTTTACAATATTGTTACATATTTTATTAATCAATAATTATTTGCGATATGATAACGAGTCTATTTAATATTTCAGGAAACATTACGTCACCACTAATTGTATGAGCGGAATAATAAGAAAGATGATTTAAAAAAGACACATTTATACGAAAAAAAGCCTAAAATGATGAATGACTAGATGATTCTGTTGTTTCAAACCGCACTAGACCAGTGTGGTGGACTATATGGCTTAACCCCTCTCACTCGTACCCTCGATTGTCCTGGGAGGCCCGTGCCCTGCAGTGGGACTTATATGGGCTGGTACAGATAGATGATTTTGAAGCTGGCTACTCCGACAGTGAAAATAGTTACAATCTGACATTCTGAGGCTTATCTATTACTCATAGTTAGTGAGGCCGTCTGGGTAGGTACCACCGCAATGTCTATTTCTCCAACAAACAGCAGTGTAAATGCACTGTTGTGTTCCGGATTGAAGGACATTGTAGCCAGAATGCGTGAAAAAAGTGCGTGGTGGCCTGTTGGTAACGGACCAGACGCGGCTGCCTACAAAGTATTATGATTAACTAGTAATATAATGTCTCCATTACTTTATATAGTACCAAATTACGACGAGTTTAAATACTTTCGATGTTATATTTACAAGATAACGTAAGTAAACTAATTTATAAAACAAAGTTTGTTTTCACTTGTAGATAATCATTTAATACACCCACCAGTCATGAGTCACAAACCTACGAGCTGGGTATAAGATTTTCGGACTCATGTGTGTATTGATAGCCAATCACCACGCACTATAACGGTGAAGGAAAACATCGTGAGGTAACTTCTTACCATAGCGATTTGCACGAATTTCAATGGCAATTAACGCGACTGCCAACATGTTCACGGTGGTCGCGGGTTCAAATCCCAGGGCACACCTCTGACTTTTCAGAGTTATGTGTGTATTGACAGTCAATCACCACGCACTTTAACGGTGAAGGAAAACATCGTGAGGAAACCTGCATACCGTTGCGATTTTAAAGAATTTCTACGGTATGTAAGTCCGCCAACCCGCACTAGGCCAGCGTGGTGGACTATATGGCCTAACCACTCTCAATCGATTCTCTCGATTGTAGAGTAGGCCCGTGCCCTGCAGTGGGACGTATATGGGCTGATATAGATAGATAGCCAGAATAACTACTGGACTTATTAAAACTTAACATCTTGTGTCTCAGGATGGCGAGCGCAGTGGAATGCCAGCATTGCTTTGTAATTCATGGTGTTTGGTTCTGCTACTGTCCATGAGCGTTCGTATCGCTTACCATCAGGCGAATGGCATGCTCATCTCCATTCATCGCAATAAAAAAAGTTATTACTACACATGAACTAAGTTGGATCGAAGATGCTTTTCCGTGCTCAAGGCTCTATTTTAGAATTGTGTTTAGGTACTTAACGTCATCTCACTTAAAAATAACAAGCACTATCTCATAATGTAACTTTTACGTCGTTAAGTTAGAATCTGTTTAATGTACGTGTCTTAAAAAACGATTTAGACCCATTTCCGAGATGACTTTCTATAAAAATGTTTTTAGCTTTAAACGACACTTGATTACATAGCCAATTTTACTCAAATACTGTAATTTTGCGTATTACTTGCGTAACAGACGTTGAAAAGGGTAAAAAATCCTATATTCAAATTGCATATTGCATCAACACTTTTTTGAAAAAGAATATATTTGAACCCATAAACATTTAGCCCCGTCACTCACCAGCCAAGTCTGCAGCTCGGAGTTGGGGTATAGTCAGGGGCGGATTAAATGTTGAGAGCGCCCTAGGCAAGCACCTCAAAGGCGCCCCTCTAGCAGCCATATAAAAAAAATACATACATTACATGAATGTATACTTCATTTGGCAAACGAATGCGATTCGTATGTAACATAATTATACCATCAGATGGTTTTGCATAGAAACGAAGACATCCGAAACCTCGCGCCCCTAGGCACGTGCCTAGTTTGCCTTAGGGATAATCCGCCACCGGGTATAGTAGGAGAGGTGTGGGGCAAGTTTTCAGCTTGCCGCAAATACCTACCCCAAAACCGGTGCGAGCTCTCGAACTATACTATTCGCTTGATGCGACGCGTCCGTTACGTACGTAATGAAATGAAATGAAAATATTTATTGAACCCATGAAATGTCATATTATTTAGATTCAGTCACTTTTTTCCACTAGCATCCGGTTCACAAGGCTGTTTTCGCCAGAGAAGAACCTGCAAGAAACTCTAGCGTTGCTCTTTCGAAAGCAAGTTTACAGTACAGTAATTATACAGAGGTTGCAGCGCAGTTAAATTCGTTATCAGTGAGGAAAGAAAACGTTCGGAAGGAAATGAATGGGCTAATAAAATTGCATCAAAGCGTGACTACCTACTTGTATTTAAATAATTATTCGGAGTATGAAACGTAATCTAGCGATATCAGACGGTATTGGTCCCGACAGTAGATAAACATTTTGATAATCCAAAATTTCTTATAAATAAATTGTAATCCATTGCGGTTTATTTATCGGAGTAATCTATTCAAACTTTAATGTGACAGGCGATGGGTTATAACTTGTAACATTCTCATTCAGGATAATCGTTCGGTAAGAGATTGCGGAAGATCAGGAAAACTATAATTTAGAATCGAAAGGAATTATCTGTAGGAGCTTTAATAGGACGCCAATGTCAATGTTTTTGGGCAGAGCGTGATTTTGAATAAAAATAGCGGAATTCCACAGAAGAAAGTGAAACATTTTGTTATTACAATGAATGAAGACGAGCATGCCATTCGCTTGATGGTAAACGATACGACCGCTCATGGACAGTGGCAAAACCAAACAACACCATGAATAACAAAGCAATGCTTGGCGTTCCACTGCGCTCGCATTCCTGAGACATAAGATATTAAGTATCAATATGTCTAGTAGTTACTCTGGTTACAATGTCCTTCAAACAGGAACACAACAGTGCATTTACACTGCTTTTTGTCGGGATAAGAAGACATTGCGGTGTTACCCACGCGGCCTCTCACATACTTACAACCAGGAAAAATCTTCATATTCATATTCATAAGCCAACATAATTTTCATTTTCTTTAATTGTAAAATAATAGTCTCACATATTAATTTTAATAAAATATGTAAATATATAAAATATGTACACAGTTGGATTTAAATTTTAAACCAATAGTGAAACATGTGACTGCCTTAGTGGCGTAGTTGTACTACGATACGATTACAAAGCTTAGGTCTCCGGTTCGAATCCCGGGTCGGGAAAAATAATATTGAAATTTTCTATTCATTATTATCCCCATATCCATCATGGGACGGAACATTCCAAGCGAAATGTGGGTGTCCTGGTAGCACCTCTGCCTACTCCTTCTGGGAATAAGCGTGAATTTATGTATGTATGTAGAATATGAAACCAGCAACGTCATATAGACCCTACGGCTATAGTAACTGCCGACCTCATTGTCGACCGCAACTTATTACCAAAGTTCTGTTGACGCAGCCACACCTTAAAATATATTAATTACATCACATCACATTTGCACAAGTATTGTAACATTGAGTTACAAGAACACAAACCTATCCCTACTAATATTATAAATGTGAATGTAAGTTTGTTACGCTTTCACGCGAAAACTACTCAACCGATCATCATGAAACTTTGTACACATATTCTTGGAGGTATTAGAAGTAACATAGGCTACTTGTTATCCCGAAAAGATTAGTGTTCCCGTGGGATGAAGAAGGAATTCCAATATATTTGCTACTTTCTTAAACTCAAAAGGATGGGATGGGACTGGATTACATTCCATTAGTGAGAATGAGACGGAGCGGGCGGGATATAACGGGACGGGAGATTTCAAATAAAGTTGCGCATAAGAAGTTTGCGGGCAGAAGCTAGTAATATTATAAACATAAGGAATCTATAATATTATAATGCTGAAGGAGTTTGTTTGTGCGAATCTCAAATACTACTGGTTGGAGTTAAAAAATCTTTTAGTGATGCATTGTCCATTTACCATAACAGACATTGCGGTGGTTCTTACCCAGGCGGCCTCTCATGTATGGGAGACCTACCACTAGTAAAATTTAATATAAGGATGACCATATTTATTTTATAAGTATACACACATAAGCAGGAGTAAGCGTGTTCTGGAGTGGAGACCGCGTCTTGGAAAACGTAGCGTGGGACGTCCTCTGGCCAGATGGCATGGCGGGACGACTTGCACAAGAGGAAGCAGCGACTGGATGCGTAAAGCAGCAGACCGGGCTCTGTGCGTACCGCGGGAGAGGCCTATGTCCAGCAGTGGACTGCAACGCGCTGATGATGATGAAGTATACAAAGTGAGGTCAGGACTGTGTATATGACTGCTGGGTGTATTTATTACCAGGTGCAGAAATTAGTGTTCAAATCCTTATCGGTGAAGATAAGGCATGGCAATCCGAAACCAATTTGTGATACAAGTTATCGCGTGATATGATAACAAATCATATGACGTGATCAAAGGTAAAGTCACATGGCTCAATAATGATAGGTAGGTACAATATTTCGTGATGATTGAGCAATAATGTGCAATGGGGTGGGCAGGGAAGATACCAGGGATTCAAGGCCTTGTTTAGAAGGTTCCGCTGGGGTATTCGTTTCGTGATAGCGACCAAACGTTGTGGGGTAAGGTTGGTTCATATCCGGAGACAATTAGGCCGGCAAAATTGTGTCGCCCGGCGAGATATACCCTTACTCGACCGCTCATGGACAGTAGGAAAACAAAACAACACCATGAATTACAAAACAATGTTTGGCACTGCGCTCGCCATCCTGAGACATAAGATGTTAAGTATCAACATGTCCAGTTACTCTGTAATCTTGTAGTGTACGAACTACAAGACTACATGACTGCAGTATGTGCTAACAGAGCAGAACCCAAGGGCGGGTATATTTAGAGATTATCCCATTTTCGATACTATGTTGATTCGCAGTAACGCTGGAATGGGGCCAAGAGATGCTCCAGGGAGTGTGTTACACCGTAGTTTATTACTTAAATAAATAAATACACCCAACAGTCACATACATAGTCCTGACCCCATACCAAGATCGAATCTTGTGTCGTGGGTATCAGAAACCACTACTAAAAAAAGGGCGTAATAACAAAAATGAAAACTATTTTGATTCCCTTAAAAACTTTACCATCCATCTATTTGAAACCAACCAGTATATAAAAATACATAAATATAGCTGTTACAAGCGCTGACACCGCTACATGCAATCAAAGTCAAACACCTTTCACAAAAAATAATAAAAAAGCCAGTCACTACGTACAACAAAAGGCGACGGTGTGACAGGCGCCCGCGTCTGCCAAACGGACTGAAGTAAAAAGTGATCTCAATCACTAGAAATTCGCACGCGAAATTTTACTTGGAAAAAGTATGGTACAATAATAGGTTAACTGTATATATTGGCAAATATTCGGCAATTGCTGCCCACGGGACTCCAATAAAACCTAGAGGTCAATCCCGGGTCGGGCAGTGATATTGAATTTTTCTATTCAGCGGCGAAGTCAGGAATTTGTGCCGGTTATGGCGATAGGCTCGCCCCTTATCTCATCGTGGGACGGAACATACATGGTGGGATTGCTGGTAGCACCTCTGCTTACCCCTTCTGGGAAGAAGGCGTGAGACGTATGTATGTATGTATATTGTATGTCCATTAAGAGGGCTTAGCTTTTCTATTGAAATTAAAACATTATTCGTCGGATAGACATTTTTTTTAAATACCTGAAATTAAAAAAATCTTTTCTAAGTTATAAATACACCCAACAGTCACATACATAGTCCTGACCCCACACTAAGATCTAGTCTTGTGTCGTGTATAATACTTGTCGACAAACATTAGTATCGGGGTAAGGCCTTTCGTTTCACAGCAGGCGCAGTGCACAGGCCGCCTTTACAATCGAGAATCGTACTCTCGAGAGGGGTTAGGCCATATAGTCTACTACGCTGGCTTAGCACGGCCTGGCGGACGTTACATACCATAGAAATTCTTACAAATGGCCATGGTATGAAGTTTCCTCACGATGTTTTCCTTCACCGTTAAAGTGCGTGGTCATTGACTGTCAATACACACATGACACCAAAAAGCCAGAGGCGTGCTCTGGGATTTGAACCCGCGACCACCGTGAACATGTTGGCAGTCGCGTTAATTGCCATTGAAATTCGTGCAAATCGCTATGGTAAGAAGTTACCTCACGATGTTTTCCTTCACCGTTATAGTGCGTGGTGATTGACTATCAATACACACATGAGTCCGAAAATCTTATACGTAGCTCGTAGGTTTGTGACTCAAGACTGGTGGGTGTATTATAAATGATAAATAAATAATCTATCTACAAATGAAAACAAACTTTGTTTTATAAATTAGTTTACTTACGTTATCTTGTAAATATAACGTCTAAAGTATTTAAACTCGACGTAATTTGGTATTATACAAAGTAATGGAGATATTAAATTTCTAGTTAATCATAATACTTTATAGGCAGCCTCCGTGGCGCAGTTGGTTAGACGCCGGCTGTGAAACAAGAGGCCGCGGGTTCGATCCCCGCACCGAAACAAATATTTGTGTGGTCTACAGGTAATTGTTTCTGGTGTGGTTGGTTGTGAAACCGAAAAGTCTCTCGTAGTTTCTGATATGCAGGGAAGACCTAATTGATGTTAATGTGGGTTCAGAAAGATGTGTCTGTTGGGTGAATTTATTATTTTAAATGTAATTATCATTCTTTTTAATATTCACATCATGTTAATTCAATAATGCTGTCCTGATCAATTGCTTTGCACAGATACCCAAGAAACGCAATGCCTAGTGCGGTTATCACCGTATTTAAAAAAAAAAGAAAATTGTAACAAAGCTAAATGAAGATTTATTATCCGAATATCATATATAATTGATACAATTATGCAAGAGATGAACATCTCACTTTTGTGGATACTCTATCTGCACTGCCCTTGTAGTAAAAAAAGTTTAAAATGACTCAATTCGGATTACGTGACGTAGCAAGCCGTTATCAGTACAGATAACAGATAACCGAGACGGTCGACACAAGGTCACCAAGCCAAGTCAATGGCAAGCTTTAAATTGAGCACGTAATTTTAAAATTGTATGAAAGTTCAGAGGTTACGAAGATACTAGAGGTCACCGGGGACTGAAACTTTACGTAATAAAAAACTAAGTTATTTCTATCCTTATCAGTTCTACGCAGTGATATCAACGTTAGGTTATTGGGCCAACTGTATTTATTTTTCTTATGTTTCAACGGGTTATTTTTGAGTTCTGTACTAAAAATTTAAATAACGAAACCTTTAACTGAGGACTTTAACTTTTCTTTCTCCTTCTCTTAAATCCATCCTATGGTTGTCTGTAAGACATTGCCTAGAGCGATAAGACCGCCACTTGTAATTTTTTTTGTTATTTCCGTATATTGTGTTTCATTGTTGTGTACAATAAAAACATACATACATACATAAACTCACGCCTGTATCCCCGCAGGGGTAGGCAGAGGCGCCACTAGGACACCCACATTTCGCCATGCATGTTCCGTCCCACGATGTGATAGGGGGCGAGCCTATCGCCATATCGCCATATGTACAATAAAAACTAAATTAATAAACCGGGAACTAGGTACTTCGTTGCTCGTCTGCCATTAAGGAAACCCTATAGGCTATTTCGCATCTACAATCATATTTGGCAAGAAACAAGTTTTCAGTATAAATAAACTATAAAGGAATAAATCCAAAAAGCATACCATTCGCCTGTTGGTAAGAGATACGACCGCTCATGGACAGAAGCAAAAGCATACTATATCTATATCAGCCCATATACGTCCCACTGCAGGGCACGGGCCTACTCTACAATCGAGAGAATCGATTGAGAGTGGTTAGGCCATATGGTCCACCACGCTGGCCTAGTGCGGGTTGGCGGACTTACGGACGGAAATGCATACAACACCATGAAATGCAAAGTAATGCTTCGTATTCCACTTCGCTCGCCATCCTGAGACATAAGATGTTAAGTCTTATTATGTAAAGTAGTTACTCTGGCTACAATGTCCTTCAAATCGGAACACAACAGTGCATTAACACTGCTGTTTGTTGGAGAAATAGACATTGCGATGGTATCTACCCAGGCGGCCTCTCACATGTGAGAGACCTACCACCAGAACTTTTATTACTTAACATCCTTTGAATCTCGAAATATATTTTTGTACAAGATTTTCACTATAAAAAGATTAAGCTGAGATAAGATCGTTTCACTGCTCGCGTGATGACGCAAAACGAAGCGAATTCCTGCGAAATAAATTACGTTCGCGGAAATGCAGATACGTATCGAATATGTAACTGGGTATGTTTATTATAATAATGCACGTGATTGCAGTGCTGATATAGTATCTGATAAGATTGCTTACACTTTCTAGCGATATCGGCCGGTGTCGGGTTCGAATCCCGGGTCAGATAGTTATGTTGAATTTTTTCGTTCATTATCAGTCCGGAGTGATTTGTGTCCGATGTGGCGATAGGCTCGCCCCCTATCACATGGGACGGAACAAACAAAGCGAAACGTAGGTAACACCTCTGCCTACCCTTTTATGTATGTTAGTCTAGATTTTTAGCAAGACTCTCGGCATTGTTTTATTTTTTATTTCGATGAATGGCGAGACGAGCATGCCATTCGCCTGTGGTAAGCGATATGACCGCTCATGGACAGTAGCAAAACAAAACAACACTATTACAAAGCAATGCTTGGCATTCCACTGCGCTCGCCATCCTGAGACATGTTAAGTCTCATTATGTCCAGTAGTTACTAATGCAACGTGTCAACCAAGCAAGAGCTTACGTTTCGAACCCGTTTCGTCCTTCAAAAACTGCGCTGACAATGATTAATACCGCCATATTTTATGCAAAAACAAAACAACGTTGGCTCCGCACAATAACTCGTAAACTCGGCGTGGGATGAGCAGGGAATATAAACGAAGCTGCCGACGCACTCGCGCTATTTCCATCACAATGTGCTCAGATCCAGGTTATTGTTGTTCGTGATAAAATTACATTAGGCGAGTTTGCTTGTAATGAAATTCGTTTATTGGCCATGTAGGCAATTAAATAGCTCTTATGACAAGTCAATACAGAACTTCTCTATTTACAAGACAATAAATAAATATATATATACCGGGTATATCAAGACTACGACCGAAAACGAAGCCGGGTGGTAGTTTTAGTGGTTACAGATACAATGCAAATAAAAATTTCACAAAATAAGCGTCATTTTTTTTTTTGTTATTTTTTAAAAATCTTTGTTTCTGGGTAGTATCTAAATACCTAGTTATTGCGAAAATAGTAATTGAAAACCTAACGTACCATTGCTTCTTAAAAAATAAAAAGGTTACATCATTATTTTACTATGTATTTATCACCCAAATACGACGATAAGTAAAAAAATACCAAAAAGAAGTTGACGATTTTTTTTTGCGAATTTTTAGTTGCATTGTGTCTGAAGTCACTAATACTACCACCTGGCTTCGTTTTCGGTCGCAGCCTTGATATACCCGGTATTTTTTGTTTACTATAGTCTTCTTTATTATATACTAGTTTCTGCCCGCTAGCTTTGTCTGCGTGATTAACTTCATTTGGAATTACCCATCCCGTCCCGTCTCATTCCATCCCTTGACTATAAAAAAGTAACAAATCGGAATTACCTCCTTATCCCACGGGAATACTACATTTTTCGGGGTAAATCACGGGACGGAACATACATGGCGAAATGTGGGTGTCCTGGAGGCGCCTCTGCCTACCCCTTCTGGGATAAAGGCGTGAGTTTACGTATGTATGTAATAACCTTGTAATCATTACATGTGCATATCATTTGAAGATACAAATATGTAATTATTTTCACTCAAAACTATTTCGAGTGGTTCACGCTTGACACGCTAACAAGTGACAGTTTGAAGTTATTATTTTTAATTGCTATGTGCTAACACTCAAAGCGTAACAGTTACATAACTTCTGCTTCTTCAGAAGTTGCGGAATATTTAATGAGACAGAGAGTTATACTGGTCTAGTAGATTGTACGGCCTCGAAATCGAGAGGTCCCGGGTTCGAATTCCAACTTTGGAATTTTGTCATTTTTTCGTATATCAATTTCATATGAATTTTTGTAAGTACTCTGCCGCGCAGATAAACGTCCTGAACGGCTATAGTAAATCTTCATACCGAGTTTTTATAATTAAACTGTTGGAGTGTCTTTGGACCTCTGCCTACCCCATTAGGAGATACAGGTGTGCTCATATAATATGTATGTAGGAAGGCTTTGTAAGTCAATCCACTTTCGCATTTTCTTGACCAGGATCTAGGTATGGAACAGGTATTTGGTATGCCACATAATGCCACTCGATTATCAACTCTGTTGATATAGGGATAAGATACCTTTTTCTGCACCAAATTCTCTATAATCAACTATCGAGTAGCATTCGTCAAACAAAACATTCGATTTTCAACTCTATAATTATTTAAACAAGATAAAGTTTAGAATACTATGGTTGGTAATTACTGGGCAGAACGTGTTTGAGAACAAAAATCATTTCTAATTCGATTTTTAAAACATTTTATAAGAATATACTTGATGTACAATGGATTTCTATCTCTAATTGTATGTAAATAAAATATAATTTTCAATGCAAATTAACCACCATAAACTATGCCCTATTTTGTGCTTAATATTCTCATATGATTCTATTTAAATGATAATCAGTTTGAAAATTATGTACACAAAAGAATTTTGCATTATTTTCCATTTGTGAATGCATTTGATTTTCATCTCTAAACGCGAGCATTTAAAAGTTATTTTTGTTTGTCTCCGTCCGATATAGGGTCAGAGGAAAATTGTATGAGGAAAAACGCATCTCAAAGACGAGGTTATTAATATATATATGCTGCATACGTACTTGTTTAACTGCGAATATAAAGGACCAATAAACATATAACATATTAATATAGAGAATAACACAATTGAGGTTTTCTAGAGCCGACATAATCCTCTTTTTTTATATAAATGCGTGGTGGCCAGTTGGTAACGGACCAGACGCGGCTTCCAACATTTTCACGGTGGTCGCGGGTTCAAATCCCAGGGTACACCTTTGACTTTTTAGAGTCATGTATGTATTGACAGTCAATCACCACGCACTTAAACAGTGAAGGAAAACATCGTGAGGAAACCTGTATACCATAACGATTTATGAGAATTTCTATGGTATATGAAGTCCGCCAACTAGACCAACGTGGGTGGACACAGGCCTAACCCCTCTCAATCGAACTCTTAGTTGTAGAGGAGTCCCGTGCCCTGCAGTGGGACGTATATGGGCTGGATTATTAATTATTTTTATATTATAGAATTGCTCAATTTTATCGGGATAAAAGTGCCCTATAATATTTATTGATAAATGGACTAATAGACTGCCTCGGTGGCGTAGTTTTACTACGGTACGACTACAAAGCTGAGGTCTCGGGTTCGAATCCCGGGTCGGGCAAAGTGATATGGGGTTTTTCTATTCGTTATCAGCCTGGAGTCAGGAATTTGTGCCCGATATGGCGACAGGCTCGCCCCCTATCACATCATGGGACGGAACATAAAAGGCGAAATGTGGGAGTCCTGGTGGCACCTTTGCATACCCCTTCTAGGATAAAGGCGTGAGTTTATGTATGTAAGTAAATGGACTATTCAACACTAAAAGATTTTTTAAATTTAATTTAAATTCTAACCAGTAGTCCCATAGATAAGCGTGTTAAAAGTAACTCTAATTTTTATATATTCGTATTGATTAATGAATAGTCACAAAGAGTAATAGAACGCCACTTACACAAGCCAAAATGGCGGGTATGTCATAATAATAAATAAATAAATACACCCAACAGTCACATACATAGTCCTGACCCCACACTAAGATCGAATCTTGTGTCATGGGTATCAGGAACTACGAGAAACTTTTCGGTCTCACAAACACCCAGACCCGAAAGAAATGTTTGTGGGCTGTACAAATATTTCTCTTGGTACGGGGATCGAACCCGTGGCCTCTCGTTTCACAGCCAGCGTCTAACCAACTGCGCCACGGAGGCTGTCAATACCTTATAAGTTCCTCATCCGGTATATAAACACAACATGCCTTTTATGTATTTATACAAACCAAGTACGATTTCTTTAGCACTAACATGCTAATATTTGTAAGGTCATTCTATCATTTATGTTAATACTATCGGCCCGACCTGGTTTCGCCCGGGTGCAGACACAACACCATGAAATACAATTACATAGCAATGCTTGGCATTCCACTGCGCTCGCCATCCTGAGACATAAGATTGAAAGTCTCATTATGTCCAGTAGTTACTCTGGCTACAATGTCCTTCAAACCGGAACACAACAGTGCATTTACACTGCTGTTTGTTTGTAAATATACATTGCGGTGGTACCTAGGCGGCCTCTCACGTATGAGAGACCAACCACAAGTAAAAAATAAAGTGGATATTCCTTCCTGGACTGCCTTATCAAAAGTACCCGTTTCGGGAGTCAAACCCATAACCTTGAGCAGTTTATTCATATTAGTCCTTGCCACACCGGATAACACTCCAAATATAACCTACTTATGCATTCAGAGATCAACATGGCGGTGCGCATGTGGCGACCTCTACCCGTCTCATGACGTCACATTTATGAATATAACATATATTATGAATTATATTTTTATAATACAGGGTACATCCAGACTGCGAGCGAAAACGAAGTCAGGTAGTGTTGGTTACTTCAGACACAGCGGAATTTTTAATTGTGTTGGGACCGAAAAGTTTCTCGTAACTTCTGATACCAACGACACAAGACTCGGTCTTAGTGTGGAGTCAGGACTATGTATGTGACTGTTGGGTGTATTTATTTATTATTGTTAAAAACAGTAAGCTAAACACAAAGTTCGCATTCAAATTCATACGAAAATTATCATAAACACACTAACAGGCCGCAATAACAAGTTTGTGCGCCATTTTGCCTTTTTAGTGCTGTGCATGGGCCTTCCCCGTAGCATAGTGCTTGATCAATTAAGATAAGTTTAAAACGAGATATACCAGTCGTGCGAACTGGTACTAAAAGGCAAAGAAGGGCTTTGAGTTCCACTGTATATACATATGTATTTATATACATAAATACTCACGCCTTTATCCCAGAAGGGGTAGGCAGAGGCGCCACCATGACACCCACATTTCGCCTTGTATGTTCCTTCCCACGATGTGATAAGGGGCGAGCCTATCGCCATATCGGGCATTAATTTCTGACTGCGGGCTGATAATGAATAGGAATCCAATATCACTTTGCCCGACCTGGAATTCGAACGCGATACCTCAGCTTTGTAATCATACCGTAGTACAACTACGCCACCGAGGCAGTCATGTATTTATATACATGAGTTTAAAAGTGCGCGGAGAGGTCTTAAAATCCAGATGTGATCTGCCAACATAATACAGGTATTTGTTTCGGGTCTAGGTGTTTGTGAGGCCGAAAAGTCTTTCGCAGTTTCTGATACACGACACAAGACTCGATCTTAGTGTGGGGTCAGGACTATGTATGTGACTGTTGGGTGTATTTATTTATTTATCTTCTTCGCTCAAACTCAGTGGCGGCGTAAGGTAGGTTGGCACCCTGGGCGGTTTCGTATTGAGCACCCCTACCTAAAAGTATACATGCTTACTCCGGACTTTTCGTGCTCGTATAAGATCAGACTTTATTGTTGTTTTTTTTCGAAGGAGTAAAAAAAAAAAAAAGGTACTCCTTCTTTGTAGGCAGCGGCAAGCAGGATCGTTTCGCCCACGATCGTGGTCCACGCTCTTCGTTTGTTGTCGCTTGTCGGGTTGTCACCCCTTGGTGCTTGGTACCCGGGGCGGACCGCCCCCATCGCCCCCCCTTTACGCCGCCACTGCTCAAACTGAATTCTAAAGCCGTTCGAGAAGGACAAAATATTCGATAACTAAAATAGGTTTTCAATGTGTCTATGAATAAGGGTGTAAAAGTCTCTAGAAGCCGGTGTTTAACGAACTAGCCACGGAGGCTATCACATGCCTAAAGAACATGTTATGAAAGTAATAATTCCTAGTAACATTCATCATGTTTCTTATCTCTTTCCCTCTTATAATATTAGAAAAAGACAACAAATCGGGGCGTGCCAATATCAGCGCGGAAAGAATTCTGTGTTGCCAGATTTAAAATATACAAGTTTATTATGGAGTTTATACAAAGCATTTAACCTAGTTGGGGCTTACTGGAGAGGTAAGTTGCAGGTTGCAGTTATTCGCAGCGCACGCGATGTAAACAATATTTTAGGTATTTTTTTACACCTTGGGTTACATTATTGGAGTTTTAGTAAACACCCCAAATCTTTGAAAAAAATAATATAGTCTATGTCACCCGGGGATAGGGTAGCTTCCCAACAGTGAAATAATTTATCAAATCAGTTCAGTAGTTTCGGAGCGTATACAATGCAAACAATCAAATCTTTCCTCTTTATAATATTATTATAGATTTATCAATTTTATCTAACCTACATAATTTTAGGAGATGTTTAACACTTCCACGTATATTCACGAAATTATTACCTGTAAAGAAAAAACAGTTTAGATGAAATATTAAGGATATATGCACACGTGCAAAATCTTCATAAGAACTTTAATATGCCACATTTTAACAAACTCCGTGGCGCAGTTGTTTAGTCGCCGGCTCGAAACAAATGGTTGTGAACACTAGTATTTATTTCGTGTCTGGGTGTTGTAAGACCGAAAAGTCTTCGATCTGATACACGACACAAGACTCGACCTTAGTGTGTGGTTAGTGTATTTATTTATTATATTTTTTACAAGTCCTATTGTCCTTGTCACTCGTACGTGGTTTGTATCTTTCCTCTCGCTCTGATTCCTCGCGTGTCACTCGCGCATAGATTTTGTTCGTCATGTCCGCTCTGGTAGAATATTATATTCTTTGTCGTACACCATGATTACACATATCAATAATAATACTGTATTAACAATTTCGTACTATGTTGTATTAAATTAGTAATTATTGGCCTAACCCCTCTCAATCGTACTCTCGATTGTAGAGAATTGCCCGTGTCCTGCAGTGGGACGTATATGAACTGATACAGATACAGATTATTATAATTTCTCAATAAATAGAAGTCCAACCAGTCTAGATTATTCAGAATAGACCAAATAATTTGCAAGTTATTAACGATTGCCTATTACGTTATACAGTGAAGAGGAACATCGTGAGGAAATCTGCATACCATAGAAATTTACAAGAATTTCTTGGGTATGTAAAGTCCGTCAGCTTGCACTAGACCACTATGAACTAAGCCCTTTCAATGATAGAGTAGGCTCGTGCCCTGCAGTGGGAAGTATACGGGCTAGATCATTATAAATAATTAATTATAATTCTGCCTCGGTGGTGTAGTTGTAATACAGTACGATTACAAAACGAAGGTCTCGGGTTCGAGTCCCGATTCGGGCAAGGTGATATTGTTTTTTTTTTCATTATCAGCCCGGAGTAAGGAATTTGTGCCAGATATGGCGATAGGCTCGCCCTCTATGACATTGTGGGGTGGAATATACAAGACGAAATGTGGATGTCCTGGTAGCACCTTTGCCTACCCCTTATGGGAAAAAGGCATGAGTTTATGTATGTATGTAATTCTGTTAAATAAAGTCATGTCGAGCCGGCAAAAAGTGTGGGAGCAGGACAGACAGATCTTTTAATAAGCACATAAACGCGAGAGGGAAGGAGACAGGCAATATTTTAATTAGGTATACAGGAAGGAAAAACATATCAACTCGGCCATAACCTGTTTTTATTATCTTCAAATTATTGTTGAACAATGGAATATTGTATACTATTAATTATAATTTTATTTTATGCTTCAGTAATAACGGCCTTATTCATAGATAGATTTAAAACCTATTTTAGGTATCGAATGTTTTGTCTTCTTCGCTCAAACTGAACTCTAAAGTCGTTCGAAAGGGACAAAAGATACGATAATACGATAAAACAGGTTTTAAAACTGTCTATAAAATATGAATAGGGCAGTTAAAGTGTATAAATTGCTCTGTTATTGAACAAATTGGTTTGATGTGTCATCATCATCACAGGAAGGCCACTGCTGCACATAGGCCTCCCCCAAAGTTCTCCATATCGAGCTGTTGGGAGCGGCTTGCATCCAGTGACTTCCTGCAATTTTAATGACGCCATCCTCTCTTAAGAATGTATACTAAAAAACTTGAACGCTGTGCATCTACAAGCATATACAAAATGTGTTTTCCATCTTTAAGCAGGAAGCAAATGTCACGGACTTTTTTATTCTTATAAAAAGTTTTTCCATTCAGTACCGAGGGCAGAAATTACTTTATAGATCCATAGACAAACAAGTTATCAAATTACGGACGTAATTAATAAGCGATCCCAATCCATATCTAAGGATCTATCCCGAAAATGAACCAATCAGAACACATCAAATGTGAGCGTGTCGACAATACCTTAAGCCCATTGGTTTATTTTCACGACCGATCTTTAGATACACATGAAGATCGTTTATTAATCTCGGACATTAACCTGGAAGTGAGTTAATTAAATGGGTGTAGTAATACTGCTGGTAGAATATTAATATCGAATAATCGTCACACGCGGTTAAGAACCCGTCATAATTACTCTCGTGTTACTTTTGAGATCGTTTTCAAATTCCTCAAAACCCGGGTAATTTTTTACGTCTGGCAACACAATTCACGCGTCGCCACCGTAATGTCTAAATATAGAGTTTTAAATTGCCTGTGTTTTTAACCTTATGCGCTTAATTGGAACACAAGACAGCGATGTGCTTGCGAATCTACTTCTAGATTTTACACACGAATTTACTCATATCTTACATATACATACATACATACATAAACATACGCTTTTTCCCAGAAGGAGTAAGCAGTGCTACCAAGACAGCCACATTTCGCCTTTTATGTTCCATCCCATAAATTGATAGGGGGCGAGCCTATCGTCATATCGGGCACAAATTCCTGACACCGGGCTGATAATTAATAGAAAAATCCAATATCAAATTGCCCGACCGTTCCGTAATACAACTAGGCCAGAGGCAGTCCAACTGGTATTTATTTATTTTTATTAACCTGTCTTATACTAAACCATAGTGAAGCGACACCACGGTATCGTTTTCAATATTTTCATTTTTAATAGACTTCAAAAAAAGGAGATTATTAATTCGGTCTGTATGTATGTAATATTGTCACAATTGTAGTTTTTGGATATGTTAGTCTATATCAGCGTCTGAACACGTGTGCCAAATTTCAAAAGTGTATGTACGTTTGTATATTTGTATGTTTGTCCACGCATATCTCAAAAAGTATATGTAGGATCGCAATTTCTTTTTTTTGTTGGAATAGTTATAGTATAACTTAAGGGTGGTGTAAGATTCATCAAAATCGGTCACGTATTTTTTGAGCTACCGCAAAAAGCTTAAAAAAATGTTAGCATATTTACCTACTTTAGAATTTTAAATGATTAATTTTATTGCCCTCTTTTTAATCTCAATTTTGAAGTCGCTATAATTTTCTATTCATATTTACTTACGTTTTTAAGTGAGGTGATAAAATACCCTGTAGCTGGGGTAGGACTCGGAGCCTTGTTAGCAACAGCAAACCGAAGACCCCGTCATATTGACACATGTGTCGTGTTTCGGCTTCAATGTGTGTAAACAAGTGCGTGGTGGCCTGTTGGCAAACGAACCATGCGCGGCTGCCAACATGTTCACGCCGCGCCGGGTTCAAATCCCAGGACAAACATCTGACTTTTCCGAGTCGTGTGTGTATTGACCAATCACCACGCTCTTCAACGGTGAAGTAAAATATGGTGAGGAAATTCCATAGCGATTTGTAAGAATTTCTATGGTATGTAAAGTCCGCCAACCCGCACTAGGCCAGCGTGGTTGACTATATGGCCTAACCCCTCTCAATCGTACTCTCGATTGTAGAGGAAGCCCGTGCCTTGTAGTAGGACGTATATGGGCTGATACAGTACAGTAAACAATATCAATGATGCCATTAAGTGAGGGTTATTTCTTAACTTAATAACTTAGTACTTGAGCTGTATATACTAGATGTTTCCATACACCAGACGGCTCTTATTAAAATGGCAATGTCCTTGGAACAACAGGAAACAACTTAATAAAACTAAAAGTAAGATATCAAATAATTATATGCATATTTGCGCAGATGTAAACGCCATATGTGCCAGAACTATGTATGACTGTTGGGTGTATCACTTTAAAAGCCTTAAGACACGGCTTCAAGGCGTGTTCGAGACGCATGCTTAGTCTCTCTGCCAGCTGTGGTCAGTACTATAGGCATCACCATCATGAGCGAAAGTTACAAGGTTCGAATTTGAATATTTTAGGTTTTTTTTATTGTGATGAATAACGACCATGTCATTCGCCTGATGGTGATGGTACGCAACACGCCCGCTCATGATCATACCAAACCAAACAGCATGAATAACAAAGCAATGCTTGGTATTCCACTGCGCTCGCCATCCTGAGAAATAGGATGTTAGTGTAGTCCAGTAGTTACTCTGGCTTCAATGACTCTTCCTACTTTTTGGTCTCACCAACCAGACCCGAAACGAATGTCTGTGGATCGCAAAAAAATGTGTCTCGATGCGGAGTTCGTAGCGACCTCTCGTTTCAAAGCCGGCGTCGAACCAACTGCGCGAAGGACGCTGCCAATCTCTAACCATTTTGCTTTAGACTAAAACTTGAAAACAAGTACATACATAAACTCACGCCTTTATTCCAGAAGGGGTAGGCAGAGGCGCCACCAGGACACCCACATTTCGCATTGTATGTTCCGTCCCATGATGTAATAGGGGGCGAGCCTATCGCCATATCGGGCACAAATTCCTTTGAAAATTAAAAACAAGTAATAAATAAATACAATAAATACACCCAACAGTCACATACATAGTCCTGACCACACACTAAGATCGTGTCTTGTGTCGTGGGTATCAGAAACTACGAGAGACTTTTCGGTCTCACAAACACCCAGACCCGAAACAAATACCTGTGGATCACACAAACATTTGTTTCGGTGCGGGGATCGAACCCGCGACCTCGCGTTTCACAGGCAGCGTCTAACCAACTGCGCCACGGAGGCTGCCACAAGTAGCTTAGGAATGACAATAATCGTTTCAAAGCCAACATTAAAGGCAATTAGTAAATCATTGAGAGAAAGTAGGCTTGTAATCCATCTTAATTTAATTTCGACATTAGACGAAGGCACCGCTAGAGCCATTAAATATAAATCAGAAGCGAATTATGCTGAGAAATCGGCTCACCTGATGATCACGATGGCAAGTGATTACTGTCTACTGGTGGCAGGTCTCTCATATTGTGTAAGTGACCACCTGGGTAGGTACCATCGCAATGTCTATTTCTCCCGCCAAACAGCTGTGTAAATACACTGTTGTGTTCTGGTTGGAAGGATATTGTAGCCAGAGTAACTACTGGAAATAATGAGACGTAACATCTTATGTCTACGGATGGCGAGCGCAATGGAATGCCAAGCATTGCTTTGTAATTCATGGTGTTTGGCTTTGCTATAGTCCATGAGCGGTCGTATCGCTTGCCATCAGGCTAGTGGTATGTTTGTCTCGCAAATTATTGCATTAAAAAGAACGTTATAATTTATCACATTGGCTTAATGCGGTTAGAAGATTTCGTTTATTAAAGAATAAATAAATAATAGAAACTACGAGAGACTTTTCACTCTCACAAACACCCAGAAACAATTACTTGTTCACACTGCACACAAACATTCGTCTCTGTGGATCGAACCCACGGCCTTTCGTTGCACAGCCGGCGTCTAACCAACCACGCCGCGGAGGCTATCGATAGAAAACAATTAGTTAATAAATAAACCATTCTAATGGACAAATAAGATCTCTGACCGCTATTGCTATGCAGGCAGATCATCTGAATATTTTCCTTGAGTTGTTTACAACCATCCTAAAAATACCCAGAAGCTTATGAATTTAAATTTGTTGACCTTTTTAGGAGAGTTTGGTGTGAGTTATGTGTACCAGTTTTTTAAATTTCGATGGTAAAACGGTTTTTCGGACTAGACATATTAAACAAGTCCTTTTAAGCCGTACAGCCGGTCTCTGCATCTTTTTTTTTGCGATGAATGGCGAGACGAGCATGCCATTCGCGTGATAGTCAGCGATACGACCGCTCATGGACAGTAGCAAAACCAAACACCATGAATTACAATGCTTGGCATTCCACTGCGCTCGCCATGAGACATAAGATGTTAAGTCTCATTATGTCTGTTATTGAAATCATTTCATTATGATACCTCAAAAATAAGTATGAGTATAACTGACAGGTGCAACATAATTGTATGAAATGGCAATAAATAAATAAATAAATAATAAATAAATACACCCAACAGTCACATACATAGTCCTGACCCCACACTAAGATCGAGTCTTGTGTCGTGGGTATCAGAAGCTACGAGAGACTTTTCGGTCTCACAAACACCCAGACCCGAAACAAATACCTGTGGATCACACAAATATTTGTTTCGGTGCGGGGATCGAACCCGCGGCCTCTCGTTTCACAGGCGGCATCAAACCAACTGCGCCACGGAGGCTGTCATATAATTCGTGTATTTAATAATTGTCTTGCAAGTGGATACTTTATCAGCTATTTAGACGGCATTCCACTTACGGTCAGGTGCAGCGCAGATATTTCGCGTACAAAAATGTTTTGTGTAGTACAAAACAGGCTCAGAAAACAGCGTCACATTATAAATACAAGGTTGATTTCAACTGAATAGTAGTCATAAATTACGAACGAATTGTTTATTCTGGAGTTACACAAAAATTACCTTTAATTCAATGTGGTTAAAGACTATATTCTCTTTATAATGTAACGGCAAAAGCAATTTACATACACGCAAAAAGTTTAAAGGAAAAAAAACATTTAAAAACAATATCGATAAGGTTTATTTTTGTTTGCCAATGCGTGCGTATTTATAACAAGTTTCTAAAGTGTATGTGTTGTGGTAATTTAGACTCTAGCTGCAGAATATAGGGTTGATTTTGCGTTGTAAGTAACTGTACTAGGTACTGGCAGGTACCAATAATGCTTTTTTTCTTCATCAGGTAGTTTAGTTAGCAATACACGTCGCGTGAAAGATAGATGGCTCGCATATTGCAGGATTACGGCTTCGAAATAAAAATACAAAGAAATAACCTAATAAAAACATAACCCTTCTTTTTGTTGTGCCGTAATCGGTTAAAAATACAGCCTATGATACCTGCAATACAATAAAAAATCGATTGACACCTCATTCATCAAAATCGGTGCAGTAGTTCAGACGCTAAAGTGGAACATCCTATCCTACTAATATTTTAAAGACGAAAGTTTGTGTGTTTGTTTCTTCTTCACGCTCAAACGGCTGGACCAATTATGATGAAATTTGGTGTGGAGGTAGCTGATATCCCGGAATAACACAAATGCTACTTTTTACGAACTTTATCGCGGGTTTGGTTAATTTTTATCATTTTTTTAAGTCGGTGTCCGCTAAGTGACCACGATAGCTGTAAAGTAATCGAAAGGTCGGGGAGTTAAAAAATGTAAAAAAAACCTAAATTTCAAAGTGTAACATTCGCGTAAATCTAAGGAACCATTATTCATATGAGTTACAAACACTGCTCTTTTCGTTTTTTGCCTCAAATACGCCTGAGGCATACACCTCTTACTTTTGGTTACGTGTTGGTAGATAATCATTTTAATGGTGAAGGAAAACATCGCGAGAAAACCTGCATATTTAAAACTTCTACAGAATTTAAAAAGTGAATGGGGTAATTTAAGACGCTGGTAGCTAATATGGTCGAGTGACGACAGCCTCCGTGGCGCAGTTGTTTAGACGCTGGCTGTGATACGAGAGGCCCCGGGTTTGATCCCCGCACCGAGACAAATGTTTGTGTAATACAAGTATTTGTTTCGTGTCTGGATGTTTGCGAGACCAAAATGTCTCACTTAGTTTCTGATACGACACAAGACTCGATCTTAGTGCAGGGGCAGGACTATGTATGTGACTGTTGGGTGTATTTATTTATTAGTAAGATATATTTGTATATTGGAAATCACACATGAGTACTATTCAAAATTCTAGAATTGTGTTGTGAGTAAATATCACCACTTTAATTTCATAACAAGACTAGTTTAATCCCTATCCACCCCTTTTTGTTCTATATGAAGTCTATTTATTTATACTAGGCCACCGTGGAAGACAACTTTATTCATAGACAGATTTAAAACCTTTTTTAGTTAATTAAGTTTTGTCCCTTTCGAACGACTTTAGAATTCAGTTTGAGCGAAGACAACAAAACTTCGATAACTTTAAATTTCTAATAATGGCCGTAATAGTTCGACCCACAATGTATAATTATTGGTCCTTCAGCAGCCAGAAGCAATCTTATAGGCATAATGATGTCCAATGGCAGAAAATAACTGTACTGCCAATGGATATTGTAGTGTATGGACATATTTATACTCTGTGCATCTGTCGTCTCGAACTTGACACAACGCAAACCGGGTGTGAAAGAGAACGCAATAGATGGAATGGCGGGAACGGTGCGAAGACGTTGTGTGGAGAAACGAGCCGATATTATAAATAATAATGTTTTGTATAAACATTGCACATATCTTAAATAGTGACCATTACAGATACCTTATCTACGCGGCCTTGCCATCAGGTAAATAAAAAATACACAACCTAGGAACCGAACCCAGGAACAACAGACCGTAAATAAAGTGTTACATAATTTTAATGTTTGCGGTCAGGTCCTCTAAATTTCATCTCGGCTACATTACCGTTACCTATTTCGGGGTTCGTTGAACCTTTATCGCATTGTCGACCGTAAGCCAAATTCGAACTCAATATATTTTTTTTGGTTTCATTTTAAGTGGTTTTTGCTTGAGGGTTCATTCCTTTTTTTGCAATAAATGGCGAGACGAGCATGTCATTCGCCTGATGGTAAGCGATACGACCGCTCATGGACGGTAACATAAACCAAACAACACCGTGAATTACTAAGCAATGCTTGGCATTCCACTGCGCTCGCCATCCTGAGACATAGGATGTGAAGTCTCATTATGTCCAGTAGTTACTTTGGCTACAATGTCCTTCAGACCGGAACTCAACAGTGCATTTACACTGCTGTTTGTTGGAGAAATAGACATTGCGGTCGTACCTACTACCTACCCATGCGGCCTCTCATATTCGAGACCTGCCACCATTATTTCTCCATCCAGTCGACATTATGCCGGCAATCTCAATAACAATATACACAGACATATTAATACATACTGCTTCGGTGGCGTAGTTGTACTACGGTACGATTACAAAGCTAAGGTCACGGGTTCGAATCCCGGGTTAGGCAAAGTGATATTGGATTTCATTATCAGCCTGGAGTCAGGAATTTTTGTCCGATATTGCGATAGGCTCGCCGCTTATCACATTGTGGGACGGAACACATAAGTCGGAATTTGGGTGACCTGGTAGCACCTCTGCTTACTCCTCTGGGAAAAAGGCGCGAGTTTATGTATGTATGTGTACATTTACACATTGCACGGGTCACTGTAGCGGGTTTTCACAATCTGAATATGTGTCATTTCTTAGAAGTAAAATAACATTACATACAAGTAGCCATAAAAACGGTGTGTCCATGTTATAGCGTAATTCGGAGCGGAACAGTGCCGACAGAGGTCGTGGGTTCAAACCACACCTGTGCTTTTTTTACATGTCTACTGTATGTACGAGTTTTTTTATACTTAATTTAAGGTCATGGATTTTTTTTAATTTTCACGTACACATAACGGCCTTATTTATAGACAGATTTAAAACTTATTTTAGTTATCGATACTTTTGTCCCTTTCGAACGATTTTTGAGTTCAGTTTTAGCGAAGAAGACAAAATATTCGATATCTAAAATAGGTTTTAAAATTGTCCATGAACACGGCCGTTATAGTTTATCGGAGTTATTGTTAATTTATTAAACATTATAAGTTTGCTGATGTTGACATACAAATAAAGTATTTAATACTTCATCTGTCATATATTTACATTATGTTGATATTTTGAGCAATTCGGAGAAGGAATCGAATTTGCGGCCTTGTTTAGCAATGTGTTTAGCAAATATCAAGTCATTGTTAATTAAACTTCACTTAGCACCGATACTATAGAAAAAGAAAGGACATACAATATACGGACGTGCGAGCGAGATAGTTATATGTATGAATGTGCGCCAAGTTTCTATCGTAAGGTCAAAAATTTAAATTTAGAACTTGAATATGTTTTAGTGTTGTGAGTCTGCTGTGCAATTTTTATTATCTATGTATGTAAAAACTGCTTATATTTGGCAAAATAAATCAGAATTTTCTTTTCTAATTGTTTTTGCGGAATCAATCGGCATTTAAAAATCCAAGGTTATTACTACTACCAAACCATGACCGTCATGAAGATATCAGCTCTCACCGGAATGTTTAGCGAATGCTCAAGGTCATTAACTCAGGAAAGCACCTTAAATACAAGCGGTTCCAGGCGTTACGATGACGTCAATGACTAATCATTTGTAGCCCCCTTCCCCCAGTCCATTAGCGTCGCGTATAACGAGGCTTATCGTTTGCGGTCAGTGTGTATAACCAGGGCAGTATACGTTTATACTAAAAATTAAAACATTAATACAAGTAGGTCGGTACCTCGTATATAAAAGGCCGTCTGTACTAGGTATATTTAGACAGCCAAGAAATACAGGTGGTAGGTCATATGTGAAATGTTAATGTACACATACATACATAAACTCACGCTTTTTTTTTAAAAGGGTAGGCAGAGGTGCTACCAGGACAACTATGTTTCGCCTTATGTATTCCATTGTGATAAGGGGCGAGCCCATCGCCATATCGGATACAAATTCCTGACTACGGGTTGATAATGAATAGAAAAATTCAATATCACATTACCGGACCCGGAATTCGAACCCGTGACTTTAGCTTTGTAATCGTACCGTAGTACAACTGCACCACCGAGGCATTAAATGTGTAAATGTGTCTGTGTATATTGTTATTAACATTGTAGACATAATGTCGACTGGATGGAGATATACTGGTGGTAGGTCTTAAATGTGAGAGGCCGCCTGGGTAGGTGTCACCGCAATGTCTATTTCTCCAACAAACAGCAGAGTATATGCACTGTTTTGTTCTGGTTTGAATGACATTGTAGCCAGAGTAACTACTTTACATAATAAGACTTAACATCTTATGTCTTAGGATGGCGAGCGTAGTGAAATATCCAGCAATGCTTTGTGTTTTTGTTTTGCTACTGTCCATCAGGCGAATGGCCTTAATTTTAAGTAATTAATTTAAATGGTTTAAACGTATTAATTAATTATATAAATGTGTATATCTGCCGCCAAGCTGCAGTAAACAATACACTCAACACTCAACAGTCATATATGTTTTAGTCCTGATCCCACACTAAGATCGAGTCTTGTGTCGTGTATCAGGAACTACGAGAGATCCCTCGGTCTCACAAACACCCAGACCCGAAACACCTGTGGATCACACAAACATTTGTCTCGGTGAGGAGATCGAACCCGCGGCCTCTTATTTCACAGGTGGCGTCTAACCAACTGCGCCACGGAGGCCGACATGTGTTTTACTAGTCTTACCACGCACTATAACAGCCAAGGAAAACATTGTAAGGAAACCTGTATACCACAGGGATTTTTAAACATTTCTATGGTATGTTAAGTCAGTCTGGTACTAGGCCAGCGTGGTGGACTGTACTAACCCCTCTCAATCGTACTCTCGATTGTACAAGAGACCTATGCCCCTAGCCGGAACATTTTGCAGTATCGTAATAGAATAGTAATAGTAAAAATTTGTATGGGAATTTAAACAGCGCCATTGTGAGCGTATTTGGAACTAAAATTTGACAGCGGGAAACGTTTACTTTACTATACGAGAATTACTATACGATACTTCAAATTGTTCCCGCTAGGGGTACTGTGCTCTGCAGAGGGACGTATATAACAAAGATATGTACACATACATATACATGTATTTATTGAGTTAATACTCAGCCGTACGGTTATGTTTGATAAGAGTTCAAGTCATAAATTCCGTTATAATTATGTCACCCAAGTAATGACACATTGAGTTATAGCCATGCGAATGTTACTGCTGCCCAAGTTAGGAGTTTTCCTGTCGTGCTTGTACTTATATCATCTAATTTGAACAAAGCCTTTGAAATTTTAATACTGGTATGACAAAGCGAGTATAATAAAAACATTCATAAACTCACGCCTTTGTCCCAGAAGGAGTAGGCAGAGGTGCAACCAGGACACCCACGTTTCGCCTTGTATTTTCCGTTCCACGATATGATAGGGGGCGAACCTATCGCCATATCGGGCACAAATTCCTGACTCTGGGCTGATAATGAATAGAAAAATCCAATATCACTTTGCCCGATCAGGGAATCGCAGCCGAGACCTTATGTATTTATTTTGTTTTTATGTTATATTTTGAATGCAATCATCATTGCAACAAATGTAGGTATAGACTTTTGGTAATAAATAAAATAAAAATAAAGAATTCCCCGTCGACGAAATCACGCTGTTTTGGTCATAATATGTTATGCACGGAAGTCTCCTGTTAAATATAGGCTCTTGAAGGACATCCACTGCGTTTTGGAAACGGCCTGAATCCACCGACGCAGCAACATTAATCGAAGTAAACTATTTTTGCACAAAAACATTTACTCCGTACATAACCTTATAGTTTTTTTTTATTGAGATGAATGGCGAGAAGAGCATGCCAGACCCCTGATGGTAAGCGATACGACCGCTCATGGACAGTAGCAAAACCAAACAACACCATGAATGACAAAGCAATGCTTTGCATTACACTACGCTCGCCATCGTGAGGCATAAGTTAAGTGCCATTATATCCAGTAGTTACTCTGGCTACAATGTCCTTCAAACCGGAGCACAACAGTGCATTTACACTGCTGTTTGGCGGGAAATATGGACATTGCGGTGGTACCTACCCATGGGGCCTGTCACATATGAGAGTCCCACCAATTTTATATAGGTTTTTTACCGACCATGCTACTTTTCATTCAGAAATTCACGCTCGTATCCTCAAAGAGGTAGGCTGAGGCATAGTGTACCAAAATTATTTCCATCACATGTCAGCGAACCAATTACTATAACGGAAATGTTACATGAGAATTTCCAAAAAAAAGCTATTTTTTCGACATTGTATTCGAACTCAGAACCTCGCAAGTCGCAACCCAATACATATACAAAGCCTCACGATTATATCGCTCACAACGTTCACATAGGATTTACTAAACTAGTCCTCAGTAATTCCCCGCACGCAAGTTTTTATATGCAGAAACGAGTTATCAACATTACCATATAAATGCATCATTCGTTTTTATTACTTGAGCTATGGGTGTGGCTATTTAAATACGACAAATATGCACATATTATATAGTGTATATCGAGACTGCGACCGAAAACGCAGCCAGGTGGAAGTATTAGTGCCTTCAGACACATCACACAATGCAACTAAAAAGACATACTCCCTGATTGAGCGATATTGGTTCGGGAGAGAATATAAAACGTACGGTGCATTGTACAGTGCCCCTAGCCGGAACATTTTGAAGTATCGTATAGTAATTCTCGTATAGTAAAGTAAACGTTTCCCGCTGTGAAATTTTAGTTCCAAATACGCTCACAATGGCGCTGTTTAAATTCCCATACAACATTTTACTATTACTATTCTATTACGATACTGCAAAATGTTCCGGCTAGGGGCACTGAGCGACACAAGGAACAATTTGTAAAGAGATAAGACTGTATCGAAATAATAAATTGTAAAGTTTAGTTCATTGTTTTGTCACCCGCTTTATTAAGGAGGGAAGTCGACAATAAATTTATTTCCAACTCCTATTAATTTTACTTTTTGATTAATTTCGTTGCGAGTTAAAGACAAGTTAAACATTTCCGGAGGCTCGCTAAGCTTCAATGCTCAGTGTCATTATAATGCCTGTTGTTGATCCTGGCTTACAGGAGTTGCAGTGGCGGGTGTGAGGGCGGGACAGTCACCTAATAAATTGTAAAAAGTACATGAAGACTTTTAGTGGAATAATTGCTTCGACTGAACCCCTTTAATACAATATGGTAGTACACGAATAATGACGTCACTACTCACTAAATTCATTGAAATGCAAAATCTACAAGATTTAAATTATTCCTATCTCGTTTAACTCTGAATGCGTTTGCAAGTTCTTTTCATGTTAGATTTAAGATAATGTAAACTTTATGACACAAAAAAGTGAGTCAATTAAATCATTATCTTGATTAACTAACCTGTTTGTTTACAAAAAGCAACCATAATATTTTTGTTGGAAGCGTGATAATTTCGAATGCATTTTCGACACATCTTTTTCCTTCTTTTCTTTTTTTAGCCTTGTCAATATTATTTTAAAAAAAGAGGCGAATATATTTTAAAAAAAGAGTGGGAGCGCGTAGTTGGGTCATATTACCGTCTCTTTCACACGCGCACACTGTAATGCATATTAAGACTAGTGACGTCACTAGTTTTGTTTTGCATCCCTTTTCTTTTACTCCCACTACAAGTTTTAAAACGTTTCTACCTTGTTTATTTCTGAATGGATTTACAAAATTCTTTGTAGGCTAGATTTTGGATATGGATACATTTTGATAGTTACAATAAATAATGGAGTCAAATACCATATTGTTTGCTGTCAATCCTGGCTGACAGGAATAACTGTAGTATGGGATATTCTTTGCCAATATAAACGGCAGCTCTACAAATGAAGAATTATGTGAAAGTTCAATGTTCGCTACACACTACACAGGACTTTCACTGCGCGAGTGACTGTTGGTCATATGTGGTGACTTGCAGAGATACGCAGGCTATACGCATAAATACTAGCGAGAAAGTTCACCACCGAAGCTGATTTTTGTTGCTGGTTGGAGGAAACCTGCATACGATACCGATTTGTTAGAATTTCTATGGTATGTAAAGTCCGTTACTAGGCCAGCGTGGTGGACTGTACTAACCCCTCTCAATCGTAATCTCGATGTTAGGCCCGTGGCCTGATGTGGGACGTATATTGGCTAATACAGATATAGTTCAAGTGCATTCATATTCGCCCGATAGACACAACCGTACAGCGGATAAGGACTCGTCATAGTAAAACGTATATGTCGTGTTTCAGGTTCATTCACTGTGTATATCCGCATACAATCAGACATAATGACAGCCTTTGTGGCGCAGTTGGTTAGACTCCGGCTGTGAAACGAAAGGCCGCGGGTTCTATTCCCGCACCGAGATTAATATTTGTGTGATCCACCGATATTTGTTTCGGGTCTAGGTGTTTGTGAGACCGAAAAGTCTTCGTAGTTTCTGATACAACACAAGACTTGATCTTAGTGTGAGGTCAGGACTATGTATGTGACTGTTGGGTGTAACTATTTATTTATAATGTCCGGCGAGAGATATCGACTCACGTATGTGAATACTATATGTGGACTGTAAAGTTACCATCAGTACTGGTGGTAGGTCTCTCATATGTGAGAGGCCGCCTGAGTAGGTACCACCGCAATGTAGTAAGCTATAAGTATTAAAATGTCAAAATACACAACACGAAAACATGAAATATGAAGAGTGATATCGGAATCACTTATCTCAACATCGTGTCGATAAATTCTATAATTACATATTATCGAGCACTCTTCCTATTACTAACAAGAATTATCTGATATTGCGGTCGTTCGGCAAAAATATCAAGATTATTTTTAGTAACTTGTATACTTGTACGAAAATGATACAATGCACTGTATCAGCTCATAGCCAGACTACTGTTGAACAGGCGACTCTCCTACAATCGAGAGTACGATAGAGTGGGGTTAGGCCATGTAATCCACCACGCTGGCCTAGTCGGCGGACATCACATACCATAGAAATTCTTACAAATCATTATGGTGTGCAGGTATCCTCACGATGTTTTCCTTCATCATCAGCCCGTTGCAGTCCACTGCTGGACTTAGGCCTCTCCCAAGGTACGCCGCAGAGCCCGGTCTGCTGCTTTACGCGTTTTCCTTCACCGTGATATAATTATACACCAATATACTATTTTATATTGGTGTCCGGTTGTACTTATTTTGCAATTTACAAATATTAAACTAACGTTGCCAGCTTCGTTGTCGCGTTTCATTCGGTGAGTAAGACTGACGAGCCAGAAAACGGGTGTGAATCGCAAACTCGTTGCACATTATGTAGGATATTAATGTTATGATTAAAAACATGAGTAAAATGAAACGTTAGACGAATGAATGATATGGAACGTGTTATGTGAAAGAGATGACGAATAAGGAGTGAAAGAGTTAAAGGATGAATGACTAAGATGTCAAATATGAAAGGACGGAATAAGAGAGACCGATGGAAAACGACTCAATTCAAGACGTATTATAGAAGACGATTTCATATTGAAGAATTTCAGACCAATCTTTGTTTCATTTGACTCGACACGGAACTATTCCCACATTTATATTAATTTCACGTATTATCTACACTATAGATGATATAGGATAACATTAACAAGTAAACAAATATTCACGTTAATCGCATGCAAAAAATAAGGAAATAAATAAAAAACACTACTCAATTTTCTTATCTTTGAGTCATATCACACATTTTAAAAACAATAAGATATCATAGTTTAGCCGACACTTCGTATATGTAATAAATAACAATGTATACGAACGCCCTTATTAATACAGATTTAAAACCTATTTTAATTATCGAATCCGTCTTCTTCGCTCAAACTAAAACAGGTTTTAAAACTGTATTAATAAGGCCTTAACAACTTTGATACTCAATCACCACGCACTACAACCGCGAAAGAAAACATCGTGAGAAAACCTGAATACCATAACGATTTGATAGAATTTCTATGGTATGTAAAGTCCGCCAACCCGCACTAGGCCAGCGTGGTGGACTGTACTAATCCCTCTCAATCGTACTCTCAATTGTAGAGGAGGCCCGTGCCCTGCAGTGGGACGCATGTATATGGGTATCAGATTAATGAGTTATCCAATTCCAATATATTTGCTACTGTTTGTGCGATACGAATCAATTTTATAAATATCAAAATCTTAAATCAGATAATAATTTGATATTTAAAATAATCTTTAACATAGAAATACTCCCGAATTTAATAGATATCGACGGAATTAACATTGTTGTTTTGTTTTATTATTCAGTATACATTTTCATATTACAGGAAAAGAATTATTGTTAAAAAGCAATAAAAAATACTTTGTATACTTTTTTATATCGATACTATAATTTCTAGACGCTATCGTCCGTATTCATACAGAGTTTTTAAACCTATTTTAGTTATCGAATGTTTTGTCCCTTTCGAACGACTTGAATTCAGTTTTAGCGAACAAGACAAAACATTCGATAACTAAAATAGGTTTTAACTGTCTGAATATAAAATATGAATTTAATTTTTATACTGATAGCTAGGTTTTTAGCTGTATTATATTTTTAGTCCCTAAAGCTACCACTTGGCTTCGTTTTCGATCGCAGTCTCGACATACCCTGAGGCCTGAATGTATTTTGCGTAATATTAATAATGAGTAGTGTTTATCAGCGGACAGGAAGGTGTATGTTAGCGTTCGTTATCTCGGCATTAAAAGTATATTTATAAACATTTATATGTAAACCGACGTCATTAAAATATACTTTAATTATATACTAGCCTCTGCCCGCGACTTCGCTCGTGTTAATGTAGATTTTTTTATTGGTAAATTGGTAAGCGATATGACCGCTCATGGACAGTAGCAAAACCCAACAACACCATGATTCAAAGCAATGCTTGGCGTTCCACTGCGCTCACATCCTAAGACCAGGGAACCGTCCTCAATATGTCTAGTAGTTACTCTGGCTACAATGTCCTTCAAACCGGAACACAACAGTGCATTTACACTGGTGTTTGTTGGAGAAATATACATTCCGGTGGTACCTACCCAGGCGGCCTCTCACATATGAGAGATCTACCACACAAATTCCTCAAACAACATTACAATACTATACTTTAATAACTCGCACTAGTATTGTTCAGAATAATAAGCGTTAAATGTTATAATTACTCACTAGTTCTAATTAACCGCATACGATAAGTGTTACTAAAATTGTTTGTTTGCACCATTGTATACTAAATGCGTCCTACGGCCGAGCTCCATCGAGTGGGAGCTACTTGATAAATAAACCAAGTTAATTCTTATTGAATTTTAATTGTGGTATATCTTTGAAGTCCAATGTCCAATGGCGATGGATTTAAAATAGAATAAACTAGAAGTTATAATGAATCATAGGCTAAAATAATAATTAAAATCAGTCCAGAAAAGTTATACGCGAACTTGTTTTCACTGGTGGTGGGTCTCTCAGTGTAATGCCGTTGATGTGCATAATTATTAAATAAATACACTCAACAGTCACATACATAGTCCTGACCCCACACTAAGATCGATCCTTGTGTCCTGGGTATCAGTAACTACGAGAGACTTTTTCACAGACCAGAGATCTCACAAACACCCAGACCCGAAATAAATACCTGTGGATCACAAATATTTGTTTCGGTGCGGGGATCGAACCCGCGGCCTCTCGTTTTATAGTCGGCGTTTAACCAACTGCGCCACGGAGGCTGTCAACCAATGGGTTCGCATTCCGAGTTTATTTTCCAACAGATGCAATAATATAATTTAGGCTATATTTCTTATGTCTCTGTCTTTGTTCTGGACCGAACATCTGGAACAAAATTTGTGTGCGCATACAAGAGACGGGAAAACATTAGATCGAGATGGAAGATGCTTACTCTGTACGAGTGACAGGGACAGACACATAAATAGCTGTATCTCAGTTTTTTGCAACATTTGTTCGCGCGACTGTTCTATTAAAACATTACGTTATTAAATGTTGCGTAACTGGTTAGGCACTGTTTCCTTATCAATGGAGAAACCAACGTGCATGGTATTTCGGATTTAAATATATACGGAAAATATTGTAGATTTACGTAGAGGCTAGAATTTACCTTATTGTCCTTCCATTTAAAATTCCGTATCTTAAAGGAAAAACGGAAGGCTTTGGGCCAACTCTTGACATACGATTTCATTTAGTTTTACATACTGCCACTGCGCTCATGGAAAATTGTGCGCCACTGTAGCATACAATAGAATAAATATGATTTTTTTATCCAAATTCGAAATTTGAAACGAAATCAGGAGAAGGGTCTTTTGTTGGGTCAATTAGCTATCCGTCTGTCAGTTAAGCAGGACGTCTTCGGGATTTTTTATACTGGCTTGATAAAAAACATGGTTCTTTAGCATAAATGCAGGAAATAATACGAAAAGGAAAACGTAATATTGCCATAATTATTTTATTCACAATAAAAACGTACATTTGCTGTAGGAAATAAGAGTACATCGTGACGTAAAATTTTTAAGGAAGATTTTTTAAAACTAAGCAGTTACTTAAATTAGCCTTTTACGTAATTTCCGTTGTTTTGTTTTCGCTCTATTAATAATTAGTCCATGACTTACTTAATACTTTCAATGGTATTTGTGTTTATACGCAAAATAATAATAAAAATCGATCAATTAAAAACCCTATTGTACTGGCTTATTCGACGTTGGATGTACACAGACTGAACCCGAAACGCGACACACGTGTACACTGACGGATTCTTCGTCGTTTACGGTTGCTAATATAAACAGATGCAAAAAAACTAAGGAACACTTAACTCTCACAACAGACATTTTAAACCAATATTTGTGGATCTCACAAATGACTGCTTTTTAACTTCGTTTATGATGATTTTACCAAAAAAAAATTACTACAAGACTCTTAACTCTTACAATACACCCGAGGCCAATACTTGATCAAACATTTGTCTCGGTGCGGTCGAACCCACAGCCTCTCGTTACACAGCTGGCGTCTCGACTGATTACGCCACCAAATTAAGTACATATATTTGAAAAAAAATGTCTTTTCGATGTCTGTATATTGTAAAGGTAAAAGAAAAATAAATATGGACGTCTTTATAACAGCGACAATACAAGCAGAAATTATTGTTAGAATATGTATCTGTATGTTTCCAATACGCAAAAACTGCTGCACAGAATTGGATGCGGTTTGCGCAGTTGTATTGTTTTGGGTCTAACTTAAAATGTGGTTCAAACCGAGCTATTCAACAGTCTCTTTTTTTCTGCATACTACTGAGATGATCAAGATTTTCTATGTTGATCGGCCAACCCGCTGACCGCGTGGTGAACTGCGGCCTAAGCCTTCTCAATAGAACTGTTGGTTGTAGTGGTGTCCCGTACTCAGCAGTGGGTGATAATACTGATAGTGTTTTTTAACAGCCAATACAGAAAATAGGAATCCATGGGAAATACAAGGAAAATTTCTAAGAAATTTCACGTGCTTTGTGAAAGATGATAGAATCGAATTAGTTAATATGCAATGCGACGGACATACTTTAACACACAAAATTAATAAGCAATCCCAATCCCTATCTAAGGATCGATCCGGAAAATAGACCAATCAGAACACATCAAATGTGAGCGTGTCGGCAATACCTTGAGCCCATTGGTTTATTTTCGCGATCGATCTTTAGATAGAAACGAAGATCGTTTATTAATATCGGCCATAGGTCTTCTATGATCTTCTGTTGCCGAAAGCTTATTATTTATTGAGTATTTACACCCAACATTCACAAACATAGTCCTGACCCCACACTAAGATCGAGTCTTGTGTCGTGTATCAGGGACTACGAGAGACTTTTCGATCTTACAAACACCTAGACCTGAAACAAATATCTGTGGATCACACATATATTTGTCTCGGTGCGGTCGAACCCACAGCCTGCCATTTTACAGGCGGTGTCTAACCAACTGCGCCACGGAGGCTCTCAAATAATAAGAAAAGTTTTTCTCTCTTCACATTTTACAAGACGAAATGTGGGTGTCCTGGTAGCACTTCTGCCTACCCCTTCAGGGAAAAAGGCGCGCGATTATGTATGTATGTTGTTGTATGTTTGTTACAAGTAAACAAACGCACATTTCAATGGATTTGTATGAACATAGATAGATAGGCTATTTGGTATTCAGAATACTAGTTTCATTGGGATGCATTCTAAATTATTGTTCAATATTTATAGGCATGCTCGTATCTCAAGCTATTATTTAATTCGGAGAAAATTAAACATAAATTAGAACTCGGAAAGCACGCGGATAAAATACTTGATAAATTGATACAATGGAGTTATTTCAACGTAAACCGAATTTATCTTGACGTTAAAACCTACATGCAAAATCAGTTGGAGCGATATCTATAAATAAACACATCACAATTTTCCACTGAATACGGATTAGAACCTGTTACTTCCGTACTTTCTCCAACTGCTTACAAAAACAAATCACATCTGTCCAAATTCGCGAATTCTTATAGTAACATCAGCAAATAATGCACCCAACAGTCACATACATAGTCCTGAGTCCTGAGTCCTGACCCCACACTAAGATCGTGTCTTGTGTCGTGAGTATCAGAAACTATGAGACATTTCAGTCTCACAAACACCCGACCCGAGACAAATACCTGTGACCGCACAAATATGTGTCTCGGTGCGGGGATCGAACCTTCAACCACACGTTTCACAGCCGGCGTCTAACCAACTGCGCCAAGACGCCGCCTGTGAAGCCTAAGACCGCGGGTTCGAACCTCGCACGAAAACAAATATTTGTGTGATCCACTGGTATTGTTTTCGGGTCTGGGTGTTTGTGAGACCAAAAAGTCGCTCGTAGTTTCTGATACGACACAAGACTCGATCTTAGTGTGGGGTCAGGACTATGTATATATGTGACTGTTGGGTGTATTTAATTGTCTTCAATTATTGGAGATCACAGAATGCATGTTATTTCTATTATTTAGGCATAATTGATTATAATGTCCTTCAAAACACAATATGTAGATGGAAAAAATATTTAAAACGGTATTACCTTGCTAAATGAGACCTACTTAGTATGCATATAGTTGTATTCAAATTTCCCGCGCTCAAAAACCAATAACACAAAAATTGCGAAATTTGCACGTCTGATCCAAAAAATACATTTTTAAACTCAAATCGAGGTTATAAAAATAATAAATAGAGCACGAAACTGGCTCCAGATGACGTAATGGCAAAATTTTTTTTTCGCCAATCTTGTTCTTGCAAATTTAACTCACCTTGTCCTAATCGGCGTTTAGTGGAATAGTATCACTATCACAAATACTGAACACTGCAATCCAGGCACGTATGGACACTATGACACACAGTTCCAGGAAATGTTATTGTATTTGCACTAATTCACACACTAAATGTCCAGCAAGCACCACCGATGCGCGAGAGTCGTGGAGTAAAGGCGACTGCGCGGGCGGAGGGAGGCAGTGTTGCCAATTATGTAATATGCTATCTACTTACTTTATGGGATGGTAGGTTATTTATCTGTTTGCTCTTAGATATCATCACAGACTAATGGATATCATTGTTGTGTTTGAAGAGAAGATTAATACACATTGTGCTTTTTGGAACTTTTTAAATAATAATTGTAAAATAGGTGCGACTACTGGCACCCACATTTTGTTTCTTATTGCTGATCCAGAATAATATAAGCCAGCCCCACGGCTAGGCTGGGTGGCTCCTGTGAGATTTGCCAAATTACAAAACTCAAGCAAAGTTAAGTGACTGAGCATGGAAACGAATCCTGGATCTCCCAGCTCACATCCAAACACGCTACCGCTAGACCAATGAGCAAGATGTCTAAAAGTTGAAATGTGTTGATATAAGACGATATCAGACATTACAGTAAAAAGAAAAAAATAAGCTACTAGCTCTAGATTTTGCTTTTCATGTTATAGGAATTTACAAAGGACAATTTTGAACGAATAAACAATATCAGAACCACGTCTTTATCAGGCTTCTTTTACGAATAAAATATATTTTTATAAGTCAACCACATTCTACATTCTAATGTGAATTTAAAATACAAATTACTTTTATTGAAGAATTTAAAATACATATGATTTTCTACTAAATAGTACAAAAATCATTACCTGGCAACATTTTCAGTTGCGAATTCTTATGTATTTATGCCGTATTCGTCATTACCGATGACAGAGACAACTACATTGTTGATAACAGATGTTAGTGAAGGACAGCAATACTCTTGCAAACCTTGAAGAACTACATACGATTAAATCTTATTGAACGGGAAATAAATTACTATATCCACTATACATTGTATTATTAGCACAAAATGTCTCCGTATTAGTAAAATGTATTATTATAAAACATTACTCACCGCTTATACACTTATATAAAAATCTTTAATCATCGTAACTTTTTAATATATATGCCAATTAAGTATTATAAAGGGTTTATGCCAATAATGGGAACATTTGGCAGACAGCTTGGCGAGCGTAGGGCGCAGTTTCTCAGGTTGATGACGCTGCTGCTCATTAGCCAGGTATTCTACGCCAGTCGCCTCTGCGATGCTTGTCCCGCCATTTTTAAATTGCCTGCAATTGGCTAGCAGGGTGCACCGCGAATAGGCGTAGTTAGCTTCGGTCCCTGATTAATTGCTGTATATAACATTTGTGTTAACATGCTCTATTTACAAAAAAAAAAGACCGCAACATAATATTTTCCATAGGTACTTATTTACTTATCCATCCTTCTTCCGTTAAAGAAAATGAATATAATAATTTCCACATTAACTTTTCTATCTAACTTTTTTGGCATTAAATTTTGTAATATAAAATAGCCTTTGTCCACATCAAGGTCCCAAGCTAACCTTTTACCCAATTTAACTGCGATCGATAGAATGTTTTGGCCGTGAAAAGATAACTCACGAAATTAATTTCTGATTTCGCACGGGTATCATATTTATATGGGTATATTTTGGAAGCGGATGAATGCTCAGTTAAGAACTTGAGGGCAATACCAGAGGTCACAGGTTCAATCCCAAGACTGACTGGAAGTTACGTGTGTACCTATTCTTATTTCTTATCGCATCATTTGACAGTGAAGGAAAATATACTAAGGAAACCTGCGTTATTGAGATTTCCCTAACAAAGAATTTCAAATGTATGTAAAATGGACAGAAAATCCCTAGGTCAGCCTTGCCACGAAAGCAGGTATTATTAAACTAGGGGAGGTCTGCGGGTTTTTTAAAATCTTACGGTTGCCAGAGATATGAATAGTGATTGATGAGCAGGCTGACTATAATTTGACTACTAACAGCTTTATTCATAGACAGTTTTAAAACCTATTTTAGTAATCGAATGTTTGGTCTCTTTCGAACGAGTTATGAATTCAGTTTGAGGGAAGAATACAAAACATGCGATAACTCAAATAGGTTTTTAAACTTTCTATGAATAAGGCCGTTAGTCTATAACTTGCTAATCCGCTGAGCTAAAACAATAAATAAAACACGAAACAAATGAAGTATTATCAGACGCTTGTAATATGCTACAAGTAGCCATTTGAGCTTATGACGTAGTTTTTTACGAGTATATTCTCTTTGATTTGAGCCCCGAAGTCACAGTTTGATGACTTTAATAATAGGATAATATGTCATATGGTCGACATAGTTTAAATATCTTGTTTAGGTACACAAGTATTTCGGTATTTACAGCCTCCGTGGCGTAGGTGCCTCGGCAAACGTAGTGTAGGACGCCCTCCAACCAGTTGGGGCGACGATATTCGTGGGGTGGCTGGTAGCAGTTGGCGACGATGGGCTGAAGATCGAGCCCAGTGGCGTGCTATGGGAGAGGCCTATGTCCAGCAGTGGACGCAGAAGGGCTGATGATGATGATGATGATGATGATGATGATGATGATGATGATGTGGCGTAGTTGGTTTATGGTAAGACGCTGGTAGAGAGACGAGGCTGGTTCTTGAATGAAATATCTTGCCCTCGGGATAATCCATACTCGACAGTTCTATATAAATACGGATAACGAGAAATAATCGCTAAAATAACCTGGTCATGTTCGATAATATTTCATTTTGTCGTTTTATTTCGCAGTAATTTTGCAGATTGAATAAAAAATAAAATTTAAACACGTCCATACGAGGATAAGACACAAAATGTTTCTACTTTATGTAATTTAATACGTTTTTAAATGTTTTTCCTGATACGTAGATTTATTCTATTTTGGTTTTTCCTCAATGGCCGAGGCTATCAATTTGAATAATTACAGTACTTTTATTATATAAATATAGATGGCGCTTAACAGAGAGCAATATTAAGTGTTTAAGAAAAACTCATGTAGATGGCGCTTTGATAAATATTTTTAGCGCTAAACTATAGTACACAATATCGTGCTTTATAACGGAAAAACATAGATGGCGCTTAATATTTATTTATTAATAGTGTTTGCAAGCAAAAGCCAATAATGCCGCTAGATAGCGTTAGTAAGAACAAAAGAAAACACACCCAACAGTCACATACATAGTCGTAACTCGTAATCCCACATAAAAATCACTTAAGTCTTGTGTCGTGGGTATCAAAAACACCCACACCCAAGACAAATATTTGTGAGCTTCACAAACATTTGTCTCGGTGCGGGGATCTAAACCGCGGGCTATCGTTTACAGCTGGAGTCTAACCACAGTCTAAACAACTACGGAACGGAGGCTGTCAAATAGTAAAAATAACAGGTTTTTGTGACAAATGAAAAACTTAAAAAAGTTGAAAAAGCCTCGGTGGCGTAGTTGTATTACGGTACGTTTACAAAGCTGAGGTCTCAGGTACGAGTCTTAGGTCGGGCAAAGTGATTTTTCTATTCATTATCAGTCCGGAGTCAGGAATTTGTGCCCGATATGGCGATAGGCTCGCCCCTATCACATCGTGGGACGGAACATACAAGGCGAAATGTGGGTGTCCTGGTGGCGCCTCTGCTTATCCCTTCGTGGATAAAGGAGTGAGGTTATGTATGAAAAACTTACAAAAATTGAATTACCTATCTAGGAAACAGAACCCAGATCCTCACGGTTCGACACATTCAGACAACAAAATTCAGACCATTAAGGAAATTTTATTGTTTTAATCCTTTAATCGTTATATCAATGTATTGATTGATTTTATCACTCCACTAGCTTTCGCATCCGGCTCTGCCCATAAGTAATTAGTCCACACCTTTTACAAGTAACACTGACTTTTAAGTATTATATGAATAGAATGTTTCCCATATTTATTAATTATCTTTTTGCTTGGCCTCTAAGTTTCATGGCGTGATGTTAAATATTCTTGACATTCCTAAAAAGTGCAGCTATCAAATGCAATACGGTTTTTTTAAGTCGGGCTAATAACTTAGCCTCCGTGACGCAGTTTGTTTGGACGCCGGCTGTGAAACGTGAGGCTGCGGGTTCGATCTCCGACCCGAAAAAAATATTTGTGTGAACCATATGTATTTGTTTCAGGCCTGGGTGTTTGTAAATGAAAAGTCTCGTAGTTTATAACACCTACGACATAAAACTTAATTGATCTTAGAGTGGGGTCAGGACTATGTATGTGACTGTTAGGTGTATTCATTTATTTAACAATATAATTTTAGAAATTATCGTGTACAAACAAACAATACATAATTGTCACATTAGTTTAGATTATATCGTGAGTTAATTGTATCAGTTTAATTACTAATATACATAATGTGTACTTTAGATATTAGGTCGTGATATTAACAAAATAATTTCCTTTAAGGTAAAATTTTCAATTTATTGCCTAGGACTTTTTTTAAAGAGATATTTGTTTTAGAATGTACTTAAAATATACTGCAGCAGCAAATAGCGTAAAATATTATTCTAAGTACCTACAATTGGGTATTTGACTATCATCGAATGTTTGTATTATTTTGTAGACAAACACAAGTGCCATTAAAATAAACATTTTTGTGAAAACAGTATTAAAGTAGCTTGTAATATGAGGCAAATATTAGTATTTTAAATGAAAGGGTGGGGACGTAGTGGGGACATCTTGCCGTCTCTTTCACACCCGCACACTATAATGCATATTAAGAATAGTGACGTCACTAATTTTGTTTTGCATCCCTTTTCTTTTACCCCCACTACAAGATTTAAAACGTTTCTAACTTGTTTAATTTTGAATGGATTTTCAAAATTCTTTGTTTGCTAGATTTTGGATATGGATACTTTTTGACGAATACAATAAAAAAAAAAGAGTCAAATACCCAATTGTGTAATTGATGTAAGCTGTGTAAAAAATTGGTAACAATAAATTATTATTATTATTATTTTAAATTTTCTTTTAGATAGTTTCTACCATTTCTGGCGAAATAATCAGCGCAGGTTTGTGGCCAAAACGAAACTGATGTGAATAAATCAATATTAAAACAAAGAAAAGAAATTGGATAAGCTGATTGCTAAGTTTCTAGTGGCAGGAATTCATCAACTATTCGGCAGGTATTCAGAATGACAAATTATTATTATATAATATCTGGGTAATAAAAGATAAAATAACTTTATTCTTTCTTTTTCTCCCTCTCTTTAGTCACAAGAAGTCCCTGCGGATGTAAGGCCTTCCCCAAGGACCTCCAAGCCAGTTGGAGGCGGTCTGAATGTAGCGACCTCTTCTGGTCACGGGGCGGAGTAATTGATACGTCGCGTCGGGACGTAATAAGTAAATAAATACACCCAACAGACATATACATAGTCCTGACCCCACACTAAGATCGAGTCTTGTGTCGTGGGTATCAGAAACTACGAGAGACTTTTCGGTCTCACTACCTCCCAGACACGAGACAATATGGGTCTCACAAATATTTGTCTCGGTGCGGGAATCCAAACTGCTGCCTCTCGTAATGGCCGGCGTCTAACCAACTGCGCCACGGAGGCCGTCAATTGAGAAAAAAACTTGAGAGGTATCAAGGGACACCGGGATGGAACGAAGTTCGATTTATTATTTTTTATTATTTATTATGTACAAAAAAACCTGTATACACTCAACAAAAATAATCGTCGCGACACCACACTGTTCAATGCGAAATATGTAGAAAGACGAAACAAAAATAACTGGCTTCTTTCTATGATAGAGAGAGAAAGAGAGACAGACAGAGAAACACGCGCACGCCGCACGGCTTACAACTAACTATTATAGCAAAAAGTGTCGTCACAACTTTAGTTTTATTTTTTCCGTCTAGCCTTTCGCAACGCGCGATATGGAACTTCGTTCCAATAACATACATTAGACACTGTATAGCCATTATACCAAGACTATACATAAGTAATAAAAAACCCAACGAATTGATAACCTCCTTTAATAAGAAAATAATTAAAACAAAAAATTAGTTCCTAAATTTTTTAATTTAGAATGTCAAACTCAAACGTGGAATTAAAGTGTCGGTACAACTTCTGGTCTTAATTTTGTCAGTCTAGGCCTGTTTCGCAACGCGCGATAAGGAACTTCGTTCCAATAATAATCATTTGGTAATCTGTTGTTAAATTTCCTGGCGTGTGTAAAAGTATATGATTAATAAGTACTTATAATATAATTAAATCAAAACAAGCGTCGCTATACCTAATTACCATCGATTCTTGTAAAATAGTATTTAATATTTATATGCGATAAATTACTGGATTAAATGATATAAGGAATCAATCAAATTGATATGCAAATAAAACAGTTGTACACATGCGTGTATTACCAATCACTTTTGATAAGGTACCTAAATCTAGGCATTTTGTAGGCGACCTGGTTGTGCTAGACCTGCACTGGGAAGGTCATGAGCGGCGGTGAGTGCTTACCGTAATGATTTTGAAAAATCCACTCCACGCTGGTTTGTCTAACACAAATGCATGGATTTTGATAAATCAACAGTGAAATTGTGACATACGCTAGTTTGTTGACTTTGCTCAGCCACTGTACGAGTATTGTTATAGCTATGTTTTTGATAAGTTTTCTATTTAAATAAGTATACCCAGCAGTCCCAAACATAGTCCTGACCTCACGCCAAGATCCAGTTTTGCGTATCGTGGGTATCAGGAGTTACGAGAGCCTTTTTGGGTTTAGAAACACCCAGACCTGAAACAACTTGTGGGTCACACAAATATTTTTCTTGGTGCGGGAATCTTCTTCTTCTTCTTCTTCTACTTAGGCGTTATCCCGGCCGGTGCCAGGGTCCGCCTTCCGGCTGAGTCTCCTCCATTTCGCCCGGTCTTCGGCATCCTCAATAGTAAGGCCATTGACTATATCTTCCTTGACGACATCAAGCCAGCGCTTCTTCGGTCTACCCCTTGGTCGAGGTCCTGGAATATTGAGGCTCAGCACACACACACACACACATTGCCGACGTACTCCTGCGGCTTTCTCAGGACATGACCATACCATCTCAAGCGACATTCTTGGAGTTTATCTGCCACATCGCGGACACCAAGGCTCGGGAATCGTTTTATTAATTTGTTTTTATCATTGTCAAAGTTGTATACGCCTTTATTGGGCATGCATATTAAAATGTATACGTAATTTAACACAATAAACCAATTTATAATTAATAATATGTATAATATGTTATGCTGTTTTATATTTTCAGCATATTCTGGAAGTGGTAGAGCAACGCTATTGTCTGTCATGCCTTAGTATGAATTTGCAGGCTCGTCCGGGGCGGTACCAGTCTCACCGGAGATCGAGATCTGCTTCGCTGTGTCGTTTCGATCGGTGCGTGAGATTGTTGGATGTCCAATACTTCTTTCCTCTTCCCATGCTTTTTCGTTCCCGAATTGATGGTCCAGCAACACATCCATGATCCAGCGTCGTGGATGTTCATGTGCAATGGTCACTACCATCAGGGGACCTGTCTGCTCGTTCGCCGAAGCTATTGGATAAAAAAATAAACGATTTCGTAAAATTCATATCGGTTTCAGATTAATTTATTATTATTATTTATTAAAATACAAAGTTAGAAACAAAAAATAAATATTATTTCCACGAAACCGGGCTTCGGTTTGACCGTGGAGGTGGTGAGAGTCTCATTTACACATGTACAAAACATTTTCATTGGACATTAAACAAAATAAAAAAGAAAAACAAAGTAACACTTATGAAGTTAGAATTTTAAACAAAGATAAATAAAGTATCACTCATAAACTTTATGATATAGCTATAAAAGGAAATAAAAATAGGATATAACTTTAAACAATAAAATCTAACAAAAATATCACTTCCAAAATTTAAACAGAAAATAAAACATCACTTCTAAACTTATATAGAAATAAAATTAAAATAAAACACAATATGAATTACAACTACAAATGAATGTAAATTTTCCGTCACACACGTCTCAAATTTTAATTATCAATGAAATATCTCCGAACATTATCGTTATTTTAATGAATTATACCTAAATGTGCAATGATCTCACATAGCTCAGTGCCAATATCAAAGTCGGTGCTTTGATTAATGAAATCTACGTTGAATGGCAGTTGATTGATGGCCCAAAGTTTTTATTTAATTAGCTTAGAAATTAAATTGATTGATGAATGGTAGCCTTGCTGTGGTTCATTAAAGCTACAGTACATGTGACTTGACCGGCGCCTTAACCTGCCCCTAAAGAGTAATAAGTCTCCTGATGGTGAATGGCAAACTGCCAGCTGAATAAATAATTCATCAACGGAAATCACTTGGAAGTGGTTGTACTGTCTTGATTCGGTATGAATGCGCAGGCTCGGGGTGGTATCACTGTCTCACAGGAGATCTAAGACAAGCCATAGCTTCGCTGTCGCGTTTCGTTCGGTGAGTGTGATAGCCGGGTGCCGAATACCCCTTGTTTTCTTCGCGCTCTGCTCCCAATTTAATGGTTCGGCAACACATCACCTACATGTCATAGCCACGATGTGCCAACTTCTTGTTTTTTATTATTATTTTTTTATTGTTTTTATTTTCTTACACCTGTATTTGTACGTCGTTCACATTGTGACTAATAAAACTTTTGGAACGAAGTTCCTTATCGCGCGTTGCGAAAGGGGGCTAGACGGAAAATATAAACAAAAGGTGTAACGACACTTTTTGCTATAGTTGTAAGCCGTGCGGCGTGCGCGTGTTTCTCTGTCTGTCTCTCTCTCTCTCATAGAAAGAAAGCTAGTTATTTTCGTTATGTCTTTCTATTTCGCATTGAAAAGTGTGGTGTCGCGACGATTATTTTTGTTGAGTGTATACAGGTTTTTTCTACATAATAAATAATAAATCGAACTTCGTTCCATCCGGATGTCCCTTGACACCTCTCAAGTTTTTTTTTCTTTCTTCCTTTCTTTTCTTTACTGGTAGGATCCACAACGCCGACTTATTACATGTTGAAGGACTTCACACACTGTGACACTACAGGAATTTATGTAAAGATTTCTATGATATGCAGGTTCCTTCACGATGTTTCCCTTTATCGTTTAAGTGCTCAGAAATAGGCTGTAAACACACAGGAGTCCGAAAATTCAGAGGATTGCCCTGATTGAAACCTTAACTCCAGATTGCATCCGGCTAGTTACCATTACTTATAAAGGACTAATAATAACTATTAATTACAATAATCTAAGCTTTATGTGATCTAGATAAAACTTATTGTTAATAGATATAACACAGCTCCGCGAAACATGACATTATAGAATATAATTTGTAAATTATTTATAAGTTATCGGAAAGTCCATCAATCGAGGAAACCGACTACAGAATTTCACTGAAGCACACAAAAATTAATAACGTTTTTTTATACTTATGGCGCGTCTAAGGATAAGCAGCTACCGTAGCTTGTGGAGTTCGCAACACCAGCGCTGTCACTCGCCCGTTGCCGACTGTGTCAGAACCTTTTGACTCCTCTTTTGAAGAGCCCATGCTCCAATCTTTTGGGAAAACCACGGCAGGTAGCTCAATCCACAGGCTAATTGTACGTGGGGAAGAAATTCCTCTGAAACCGTACAGTACGAGATTGTATAGGTTCTAAGGTGTAAGGATTATATCGCTGTCGACGGAACATGGACATGTTGAAATGTGGCCGTGGGTACATGAAGCAGCTTCTACCTTACATATTCAAATTACGAAAATATAACATACATAAACTCACGCCTTTATCCCCGAAGGGGTAGACAAAGGCGCCACCAAGACACCCACATTTCGCCATGTATGTTCCGTCCCACGATGTGATAGGGGGCGAACCTATCGCCATATCGGGCACAAATTCCTGACTCCGGGCTGATAATGAATAGAAAAATTCAATATCACTTTGCCCGACCCGGGACTCGAATCCGAGACCTCAGCTTTGTAACCGTACCGTAATACAACTACGCCACCGAGGCAGTCACGAAAATATAAGATGTGACTAAAGATATCACAATCCAATTATTGTGAGTGGAGGCCACGTACAGGCTAGCGCAGTGTCGGACGCCCGCCTACAGGGTGGTCGGAGGACCTGGGAAAAGTAACAGGAAGTCTTTGTTCAGGCCTTTGTTCAGTAATGGACTTCCTATGGCTGAGAAGAAGAATCCAATTATTGCATTCACATTTTACTTATTCACACAGTTTCTTACGGGCCATGGTAACTTTAAGTCTAAACTGTACTCATTTAAGCTCGTTGATTCGCCTGCGTGCTCATGTTCAACACCTTATTGCGAATATGAGCAGTCCGCGCATCACATACTTTGGGAGTAGCGTTGCCAGGTCGCCAAACCTAATAGCCGGACAGACCAGCCAGTTTGGCCGGACATTTGGTTAAAAAAGCCGGACACCCTATATTATTGAGGATTTTGTCCTAGTATTAATAGGTACGACAATTTTTTTTAATGTAAAATCAAGTCTTTTTGATAATTATCATAAATCTCGGCCACGCTCGGCGGCGCGGCGGCAGTGCTCGCTTGTTTGCGAAATGTAAAAAGCCTAACAAAAGCCGGACAAGACGGACACCGTTTATTTTAGCCGGACATGCAATCAAAAAGCCTAACTATGTCCGGCTTTATCCGGACGCCTGGCAACGCTATTTTGGGAGTGTAGTCTTTGGCAGAATGAGCGTAATACCATGCTAGATAGTGTAAGATAACGGAAAGTATATTAAGAATAATATAAAATATTGCATATCCTAAAATTAATGTTAAAATGTAATGGAAATTATATGAATCATGGTGAATCTTAAATTCTTATGTTTTTTTATAATATCGATATTCTTATGAGGATAGTTGGTCTATTGATTTTTATAAGTAATCTATGTAACCGGGGGCCCCCGGGCCGGGTGTCCTGAATCACTATGGCGTCGTGTGGAGAGCGCGCGGTTCCAGAATTATTATCAGTGGATTTGGCCTCCGTCGCAACATCGCTCCCGAAGATACAGTAGTGTGGTGTAATTATAATAATATTATCCGGAAAAGTTAATGTACAATATAATTGTGAAACAATAAAAGTGTTCGAACAGTTTACCCGAGTTTTCAACTCAGAAGTGGGATTGTGAGCAAGACACGATCCTGTTATCTGCAGTTGTACGAACCGTGAGTCTGTTAAAAAAAGAAACTACTGAGTGACTTTGTGAATTTTTACATTTGAAATACATTTAAATAATTTCATAGTGATTTTGACTATTGGAGGTGTAATTTTACAAGTTGTTTAACTGTATAGACGATTTACAACTGGATTCATCTTCAATATCGTTATTATTATTCATTTTATTCGTAATACTTTGCCACCTGGTCAATAATATTAGAGTTGGATACCATGGGATCGAATAGGCTTCGAAGCGAAGACGCCGACAATCGTCAACAACTAGCTCTGATTCATCTCGTGATTACGAAAAAGGTCACAAGCATCATAAAAAATCAAAAAAACACTCGAAAAGGGCAAATAAGCACAGCGAACGGCATAATAAGGCTCGAGTTCGCGACGAACAAACGACCTCCCAATCGCGATCAAATACATCGCCACCTACAGTTACGCCTACACATACTTTAGTAGGAAGCGAAGCATTAACGACTAGAGATTCCAATAATGAAACAGTTCCTAGATCAGTTCAATTTGGCAATCGTGATATTAACACGGCTCATAATGTAACTATACCTAATCAAACGTTTAGCACTATCAATGTAATACCTGAATTTAATCCTAGTGACGGTTTACAAAGTATCGATTCTTGGATACATAAAGTTAATGAATGTGCTATAATATATGGCTGGAATGAAAAGCAGGTATGCCATTACGCGTTGGCAAAACTTACTGGTCTCGCGAAACGCTGGTACGAAGGACTACCCTCACTACTATACACTTGGGATCAATGGGTGAACAAATTTAAAGCTGCTTTTCCTTCTAATGAAAATTATGGCGATTTGCTACAACGTATGTTATTTTTGCGATGCAAAATAGGTCAACCTCTAGACGAGTACTACTATGAGAAAATGATATTGATTAATAGATGCGAAATTACTGGTAGTAAGGCGGTTGGATGTCTAGTGCACGGCATTGATGATAAATTTGTAAGAATGAGTGCGAATGCATGCCGATTTGGAGAACCAGAGCAGTTATTTTCGTTTTTGAAGACATTATCTCATAGTGATAGTTATGTTACAAGTAGACGTAAAGTGACATACAGTCGGGACGTAGAATCGACGCCGGGTCCATCAAAGATGAGGGATGTATCCAGGCCTGGCATAATTTGTTTTAATTGCGGTGAAAGTGGACACATTAGGACTGTGGCAGTCCGCTGCCACCGCCTTTGCCTCACCGCAGAGAAAACCTAACGCTATGCTTCCGCCTCCGCCCGGCGCACGCGTCAGTGACGCCCGCAACCTCGCCGACGCAAGACCGCTGCCGTCTGCCGTCCGCTCCGCCGTTGCAATCTTGCTGGGACTACGCTGTCCTCCGCGCCGCTTGCCGACTGCCTCGCCGAAGCACGCGCTTTATCACAATTTGTAATTAATAATCATTGGGTGACAGTGCATGTACTTATTACACGTAATAAACATAGTTCCGCCATTGTATCGAATTCGGATGTTTCATTGGTGTATAATGTGGATAGGAACCCACATGTGGTGACCCCGACGTGATCGCCAGACAGAAACGGTCACACCTACGGAGAAGAACAAGGTAACGGAAATGGAAGAACATAACACAGGCGAAAAGGAATCGGTCGACCGCGTGGCTGTGCGCCTGCCGCCATTTTGGCCGGACGATCCGGAAGTATGGTTCGCGCAGGCCGACGCGCAATTCCGCATTTCTGGGATCAAAGAAGATACCACTATGTTTTACCACGCAATCGCCCAGATAGACCAGCGTTTTATCAAGGAAGTCAAGGACATCGTCAAGAATCCTCCTACCACTGGTAAATATGAAAAATTAAAGTCGGAATTAATAAAACGATTATCGGTGTCGCGGGAACGCCAAATTAGCCAATTGTTATCCAGTGAAGAATTGGGAGATCGAAAGCCGTCTCAGTTTTTACGTCATTTAAAAACGCTCGCGGCGGACGGCGTCACAGGAGAATTTTTACGAAGTCTGTGGACAAGCCGATTACCACCACACATACAAGCCATTATTGTGTCGCAAACGTCAAGTAATTTGGACGCCATCGCGGACTTAGCGGACAAAATAAGCGAGGTAACACCATTTCCCACACATATTGCAAGTTCAATTTCAAATAACGACGATTTGTTAAAGCGCATAGACAACATGGTGACCGCACGCATCCGGGCCGAACTGAGTCAGCAGATCTCAGAATTGAATTTAACCGACCGCGGTCGATCGCGGTTTCGACGTTGGAATAACGGCAGGACAACCAGCGAGAACCGTTTTAGAAGTCGTTCACGTAAAGAAGCACCCGGTATATGCTGGTACCATAGCAAGTTCGGCGACAACGCTAAAAAGTGCTCGCCGCCATGCACGTATAAATCGGAAAACTACAACGGCAGTTCGTAGAAGCGGCGGACGACTGTCGTAAAGCTTCCAGCCGCCTTTTTATCACAGACAAGAAGACTAAGGTACAATTTTTAATTGACACTGGTTCTGACCTTTGTGTGCTACCACTAAGCTACAGTCCCCACTGTAGGAAACCAACGGATTACAGCCTTACAGCCGCAAACGGCACCACCATTCGCACGTTTGGTACAACGTCACTTAGTCTTGATTTGGGTTTAAGGCGTAATTTTTTTTGGAACTTTGTCATTGCAGAAGTCGAGAAGCCTATCATTGGCTCTGATTTTATGGCTCACTACGGGTTGTTGGTCGACTGCAAGAATGGCCGCCTCCTGGACAGCGTCACTACATTGTCGACACCCGGGACTGTGCGGAACTACGGTTACCTTAGCGTAAAGGCAATAGCAGGTAATACAATTTACCATAAATTATTAAGAAGCTACCCCAGCTTGACTACGCCTCCTGGCGTGTTCAGAGAAGTCAAGCACGCGACAGTACATTACATACGCACCACACCTGGGCCACCAGTTTTTTGTAGGCCAAGACGCCTCGCGCCGGATCGCCTCCGAGTGGCTAAGGAACAGTTCGACAACATGATTCGAGAGGGTACAGCACGACCATCTGACTCACCTTGGGCTTCAGCACTACATCTAGCTCCAAAAACGAATGGTTGGAGACCCTGCGGTGACTACCGCGCTTTAAATTCACGGACCATCCCGGACAGATATCCAATCCGGCATATTGAAGATTGTGCCCACAGATTAGCCGGCTGCACAATATTTTCAAAAATTGATTTGGTAAAGGCCTACCACCAAATACCTGTGGCACCAGAAGACATACCCAAAACTGCCATAACGACGCCATTCGGGCTATATGAATTCCCGTACATGACCTTTGGCCTCCGCAACGCAGCACAGACTTTCCAGAGATTCCTGGATGAAGTCTTACGGGGGTTAGAGTTTTGTTTCTCATATATTGATGACATACTCATATATTCCAGAAGCAGTGAGGAACACATGCAGCATTTGGAGGAAGTATTCCAACGCCTACAGGCCTACGGCCTGATTGTAAATAGCACAAAATGTGAATTTGGATCAAATGAGGTAACATTTCTTGGCTTTAAAATTTCTCAACATGGCACATATCCACTTGAAGAGAAAATCAAAACAATTCAGGAATTTCCGCCACCTAAAACTGTCAATGGCCTACGTAGATTCCTTGGAATGCTCAACTTCTACCGTCGTTTCATACCCAGTGCTGCCTGTGACCAAGGACCTTTACATGGTATGATAGCCGGACCAAAAGTCAAAGGTTCGCAATCGTTGAGCTGGACACCAGACTTAATACAAGTTTTTGACTGTTGCAAAGAAAGCATAATACGCTGCAGTCTTTTGGCTCATCCTGTATTGAATGCCCCACTCGCCCTTTTGACAGACGCGTCGAATACTGCCTTGGGCGCAGTGCTTCAGCAGTTAGTGGACAAGGAATGGCAACCCTTAGGATTCTTTTCAAAGAAATTAAGCAACTCACAAAAGTTATACAGTGCATATGATAGAGAACTATTGGCTATCTATGAAAGCGTCAAACATTTTCGACATATGGTCGAAGGTAGACACTTTGTGATATACACTGACCACAAGCCAATCACATATGCTTTTCAACAAAATAAACAGAAGTGTTCCCCAAGGCAATTCAACCACCTTGATTTTATATCCCAATTCACAACAGATATAAAACATGACGGCGCTGGCATCCTTGGCGCCATCTGTTGAGTTGTGAAGGAACCAGATTGGCAGTTGTCAGTCTAGCGGAGCGTCTGATCGATGGAGCGTTGTCATGGAGCGTTAGGAGGATTCTAGAGAAGTGAAATTGGGATTGTGAAAGGCTGTGCACCACGACTCAGACGAACCGCTATAGTTCCTTGCAACATATCAATACTTCCGGATTAAAATAACTTTGATTGTAATCTGTCTGTGAAATCATTTCAATCGCCCAAATACCCACGCGAGACGCTATGGCCAATTCTGATAAAGGCTTAAGATCGCCTATATCAGAAGTGGGATGCGAAGGGCAACAACAGAAAGATACAATACCGTCAGAAGAAAATTGTGCCATGAAGCTGTTGAGTACTACGGAAGCACTACTTACCCGAGTATTGACTACGTCCCCGTCTGAGACAAGAGGTACAGGTGCTCAGTCTAATACCGTCCAGTTGATGACATTTAACCCAGATGATCCAGACGCGGAAATAGAAGGTTGGTGCAAAGTCACTGAACTTATTGTCAAGAATAAAGGCCTTGAGAGTATTGAATTACTGGTTGCCCTGACGACTGCACTTAAAGGACGCGCAGCTTCTTGTCTAACTAAATTAAATTTGGACGTGTTACATGGAACACTGTGAAAGAAAGTTTAATAGCTAAATTTTGTCAGCCGATGACATATCAAGATTACTTTGATAATGTACTTCGTTTTCACATTGGAGCTTAAGAAACCGCAGCAGAAGCCAGTTTACGTTTATGGACTATGATTGAACGTATACCGAAAATGCAATTGTTAGAAGAGGTTATGACAGGTTTTGTGATATCGATTTTATGCCAAAAGGATGGTCAACTTCACTGCGAACTGAATGCGCATACTATTACGACCAAGACTCAATTATTTAGAATTCTCGGTGGCATTTCTCTTAAGCGTCGCTTGGATATTTCGGACACACAAAAATCTGAATTCAAACGACCGCGACCGTCGGATACTAGGTTCCCCGGGAAATGTCATTGGTGTGGAATACCAGGACATCGGGAAGCTGACTGCAGGAAGCTACAAGAAGAACCAATGATGAAGACAACACCACAAGGCGCTTCAAGTTCAACGCGTAGACCCGAAAGAACTGTGACCTGCTACGCATGTGGTAAATCAGGTCACCTTGCACCAAATTGTCCAGAGAAAAAGACCGGTGGTATGGTTGTCAATAATAAGGAGGTCAATCTGTGTATGCAACGAATGTCGAGACGTATACTGAGGAAGTCATCCGGTGAGTCTGTCCCATTTTTATTTGACAGTAGTTCGTCTTGCTCTTTAATAAAAGAAAGTAATTTTGATAAATTCACGGGCATTGAGAGTAAGAATTTCGTGTATTCCACTGGTATTGGTCATGACGAAATAGAGTGTAAGTCTAAAATTTCAAGTGAAATAATCAATGGCAAAATTTCGCAAACCTTAACATTTCACGTAGTTCCTAACTCTTGTCTTAGAGATCCTGTTATAATAGGGAAGGATATTTTAGAAAATGGTATTAGCGTTCAAATTAATAACGATGACCTTGTATTTTTATTTAAAGAACAAACACTTTATTGTGAATCGAATATCAGTAAGCCAGACTTATCTCAAATAGACACAGATTTAACGGGTGATGATAAACAGGAGCTCGTGAGACTACTGAACCGGTATGCTGACAATTTTGAGAAAGATGGCCCTAGTAGACGCGTAACAACGGGAGTATTAGAAATCGAATTACTAGACCCAAATAAGACAGTTCATAGGCGCCCTTATAGACTAGCCCCGGTAGAAAAGGAAATAGTTAGAAACAAAGTTCAGGAGCTCCTTGACGCGGGTGTCATTCGGGAGAGTTCATCACCGTTTGCGAGTCCCATTCTTTTAGAGAAAAAGAAAGATAATACTGAGAGGATGTGCGTCGATTACAGAGAGCTTAATAGTAACACGCAACCTGAGCATTACCCACTTCCCCGAATTGATGAACAAATAGATCAGCTTAGCAGTGCATGTTACTTCCCTTCACCTGATATGGCCTCAGGTTTTCACCAGATTCCGATACATCCAAATTCTCACAAAATACAGGCACTCGTAGATTCTCCTTCACCAAAAAAGGGTACTCAAGTTCGACAGGTTTTAGGCCTGACCTCATACTTCCGGAAATTTATTTCTGGGTACACAAACATCGTTAGCCCATTATACCCCTTAACGAAATTAAAAGGCCCAATCCAATGGACTAACAAGCACGAGGAGAACATATGGGGCAATCCTTATACAAATGAGAAACGATTTTCCCCATGTCGTGGAATACTTTAGCCGACGTACTTCTGAAGTCGAGTCCCGATACCACTCGTACGAGCTGGAAATACTGGCAGTTGTACGAGCGGTAGAACATTTTCGGCATTCGTTCACAATCCCTAGGAATGTTGAGGAAGAGCCTTTTTACTTCAGAAAATGAACAACGGCTAGACTTATATTAAATCCGTAGTGATGCTTCTAGTTACATCCAAAAGACAGTTGCATCTGATACCGAAAAATTCAATAGAGGTCGCGCAGTTATTAAACATTTTTCTAACAGTGATTACGTTTTTATAAAAAGCAGCGAACGTTCCCAAACTAAATTAGACAAAACGTATAGGGGTTCTTTTGTGATAACTGTTGTACTTGATAACGACCGCTAAGAGTTAAGGAACATATCCGGTTCAAATCGTACCCTTAAATATGCTCACGAAAATTTACGATTAGTATCTCGGGGTCATGAGGGATTAATTGAAATCAGTACCAGTTTAATACACGAAGAGGAGGCCGAGACGGCGCCGGTAGACTTAGAACTCGCCCTGATAGATCGAGTAGTTGTGTTACATTGACCGCAGACTCTGATACAATGACAGCAGACTCAGATACACTGAGTATACTCTGACTATGAAATTACTGATCACGACAAATAAGTATGTGTTCCCTTTTTGTTACTTCATCAGTGTGTTATCCGATTAAAGAGAATACTTATATGTGACTTTGAGGGATAAGTTGTGTGTGAACCTGGTCGAGGGGACAGTGTCGTCCGGGTCATGCAGTCGTGGCTGATCGAAAGGACACACCCGTCCGGTCCAGGCATATGAGTTACGAAGTTAGACTGGTCGAAAGGACAGTGTCGTCCGGTCCATGCACTTGCGCTTGGTCGAAAGGACACACCCGTCCGGTCCAGGCTTATGAGTTACACTGGTCGAAAGGACAGTGACGTCCGGTCCAGGCACGTGTGCCTGGTCGAAAGGACACACCCGTCCGGTCCAGTCAGGATGGTTGAATAGTGTTGTCCGGTCCATGCGTGGTCGAAGGGACGCATTATTTCGATTAATGTTTTGAGATTGGCTGAAAGGTGCCGTCCGGTCTATGCGTAGTCGAAGGGACGCACGCTTTCCAATTATCTGAGGTGCCTAGAAAACTACAGAAGTAAACTCGTTTGTGGTAGTGATAACATCAGATTGATTATAGGAATGTCAGGTAGGACGAGCGGGTTGTATGACAAGGAGGGCTATAGGTACCTATGTGATTGTTACAGGATTGCAAAACGAAGCGCCCGAGGACGGTCGCATGTCAGTCCGGCCGTGACGGCGCTGGCATCCTTGGCGCCATCTGTTGAGTTGTGAAGGAACCAGATTGGCAGTTGTCAGTCTAGCGGAGCGTCTGATCGATGGAGCGTTGTCATGGAGCGTTAGGAGGATTCTAGAGAAGTGAAATTGGGATTGTGAAAGGCTGTGCACCACGACTCAGACGAACCGCTATAGTTCCTTGCAACATATCAATACTTCCGGATTAAAATAACTTTGATTGTAATCTGTCTGTGAAATCATTTCAATCGCCCAAATACCCACGCGAGACGCTATGGCCAATTCTGATAAAGGCTTAAGATCGCCTATAAACACATTTCAGGAAAAAGCAATATTGCAGCAGATACGCTGTCGCGCATTGAAGCCATCTCTTCGCCGCCAGACATGACGAAGCTAGCTGAATCACAAGAAAGCAACGCCGAGCTTCAGGAACTCATCAACAAAAACTCATCACTGCGCTTGGAAAAGGTACCCATACCAGGTACAAACATAACATTGTATTGTGATGTCTCTCTATCGACGCCTCGTCCTTTTGTTACCAAGGACCTGCGTCGTGAGGTTTTCAATTCCATCCACTCCATGAGCCATCCTGGAACAAGGTCAACTATAAAGATGGTTACAAGCAGATTTGTTTGGCCCTCCATTCGAAAGGATTGTCGAGCCTGGGTTCGCACATGCGAAGCTTGCCAGAAAACAAAGGTCCAACGACATACGGCATCGCCTTTAGCCGAATTTAAATTACCCGGGACACGTTTCAGTCATGTCCACATCGACCTCATCGGACCACTACCGTCTTCTCGCGACTATACCTATTGTTTAACTGCCATAGATAGGTACACACGATGGCCGGAAGTACAGCCACTTCGAGAAATATCAGCCGAGACCGTGGCTAGAGCTTTCAACAAAATATGGATATCCCGTTTTGGATGCCCTCAGACCATAACGACAGACCAAGGTCGCCAATTCACATCCAACGTGTTTAAAGCACTTCCAGATTTTTGCGGGACTCAGCTTCGACATACCACTGCATATCACCCGGCTTCTAACGGCATGATTGAGAGGTTTCACCGGACATTGAAGGCTGCCATCATGGCTCATGGTGAGCAAAGGTGGACAGATGTACTACCTGTCATACTGCTTGGCATAAGAACGGCTTGGAAAGAAGACATCAAGGTATCCACAGCTGAAATGGTGTATGGTGAGCCCCTAAGAATCCCTGGCGAGTTTTTGCATTCCAAACAACTCAATGAAGTTAAACCAGCTGATTTCGTTTCACAACTACGCACATATATGGCGCAATTGAGACCGCAACCCGCATCACGCCACTGTTCGAAATCCGTATTTGTCCACAAGGATCTGAAGACTATCCAACATGTTTTCGTACGGAAGGACAGTCTGCGTAAGGCGCTGGAACCACCTTATACTGGCCCATACCGTGTCATAGGACGAACAAATAAAACTATGACCATAGAAACGAGCACAGGCCCAGTGACAGTATCAGTGGACCGAGTGAAGCCAGCATACATCTTGTCCGACGAACAAGACGCCAAGCCGCAAGTTATCAAGAAATCATCTGATCAATCTCAAGAAGACAAACGGCAAGAGATGGGCAGAAATACCGACCAACGGTGTGGCATAAAAACTACCCGGTCGGGACGCGTAGTAAAATTCCCTAACATGTATCTGTTCACAGATTAAATCTCCAGCGGGGGTGATGTGGCAGTCCGCTGCCACCGCCTTTGCCTCACCGCAGAGAAAACCTAACGCTATGCTTCCGCCTCCGCCCGGCGCACGCGTCAGTGACGCCCGCAACCTCGCCGACGCAAGACCGCTGCCGTCTGCCGTCCGCTCCGCCGTTGCAATCTTGCTGGGACTACGCTGTCCTCCGCGCCGCTTGCCGACTGCCTCGCCGAAGCACGCGCTTTATCACAATTTGTAATTAATAATCATTGGGTGACAGTGCATGTACTTATTACACGTAATAAACATAGTTCCGCCATTGTATCGAATTCGGATGTTTCATTGGTGTATAATGTGGATAGGAACCCACAGGACCAATTGTACCAAGCCCATGAAAAAGTGCAGTATTTGTCGTAGAGTTGGTCATTATTCTAAGGATTGTCGAAGTAAAAATATGGATGTCTCTTATTTATCTGAAAATGGCAACGCATCTAGTAGTTTGCTACAAATTAAGGCTCCTCCTTCAGATAAAAATGTAATGCGTATTCAAGCTGACAAAATGGATAGTCGTAAATATTACAAAGATGTACAAATAGAAGGTTGCATCAAATGTGCATTTTTAGATCTAGGTAGTAGCTGCACATTAATGAAGGAAAGCGTAGCCAAAGAAATTTATGGGACTTATACAATAAATTGTACTCTACCCAACCTTCGAGGGTTTGGGAATACTATTGTTAAACCCCTAGGTACCGTTGCGGGAACAATAGTAGTGGATGATATTTGGACAAAGATCGAATTTGTGGTGGTTGCGGATATTTATATGCCATACGACGTAATAATTGGACAAACTTTTACCGAGTTGCCAAACATAGTTATGTACAAAACTGCAAACAATCTGCATTTTTATGAAGCTCCGAGTATTAGTTCGTCCGAAGATCAAGGTCCGAAAATCAAGTTGAGTCCGGTTGCTGACGTTTTGATTTCACCTAGTGCTACTTCACCTGTAGAGGTACAAACGATGTCAGAATTTACTGGGTCTTTGTACGTCGAAGCTGCCTTTCGCGATAGTGGTGATCAAAAATATTTTATACTTCCTGGATTATACAAGATTTCTGATAGTAAAGGTTACATATTAGTGTCTAATATTACTAATTCACATTTATCCATTAAAAAGGACATCTTTTAGTACGGGGAATTATTTACAAAGAAATAGATTCCCCGTATATTGGATTTACTACGAATCATTCGCAATTGAAAGAAAAAATTACAGAAGGTGATATTAATATTGGAACTCAATTAAATACGCAAGAATTGGAATGTTTATATAAGTTGCTAAGTAAATATACTGATTGCTTCGCGTCTGATTTGTCTCAGTTAGGAGAAACTAACCTAACTGAAATGACGATTAAATTAAAGGATGAGACGCCAGTTGTATACAACCCATATCGTATGTCGATTAAAGAGAAAGAACAGTTGTCGGAAATTATTGAAGACCTGTTGAAAAATGGTATCATTAGGGAAAGTTCATCCTCATATGCGAGTCCTGTCATATTAGTTGACAAAAAGAATGGTCAAAAACGATTGTGCGTCGATTATCGCGCATTAAACAGAAAAACATTAAAAGATAAATATCCCTTACCACGCATAGAAGACAAATTAGACTCTTTAGGCGGGAACAAGTTTTTCAGCAGTCTTGACCTTGCTTCAGGATATTACCAAATTCCAGTAGCGGAAAAAAGCAAATACCTTACAGCTTTTGTGACGCCAGATGGCCTTTACGAATACAATCGTATGCCTTTTGGGTTGGCGAATGCCCCTAGCATTTTTCAAAGGGCCATTAATAAATTATTAAATGGTGTTGGTCAAAAACTGGTACTTGCATACATGGACGACCTTCTAGTTCCCTCTAAAACCATAGAAGAAGGCTTACAGAAACTGGAAAATGTATTTATTCTTTTACGAAATGCTAAGCTTACATTAAATCCAGATAAGTGTGTGTACTTTCAAGAGAAGATAGAGTATTTGGGATATGAGATATGTAGTGCCGGTATTAGGCCCGGAATTTCAAAAATTAAGGCAGTAAAACTTTTCCCAGTTCCGAAAAACGTTCATGAAATACGTCAATTTATAGGACTAGCAAGTTATTTTCGTAAATTCGTGCGTAACTTTTCAGTCATTGCGCGGCCACTTACGGTCCTAACAAAAAAGAATGAACCATGGCAATTTGGTCCGGAGCAAATGGAAGCTTTTAATACTCTTAAAGATATGTTAGTTAGTCGTCCACTTCTTGCACTTTACGTTCCAGGAGCTCGTCTTGAGGTTCATACAGATGCAAGTAAATTAGGAATAGGTGCAATACTTATCCAAGATTGTGGTAAAGGTCTTCAACCTGTGGTCTATTACAGTAGACAAACCTCACCTGAGGAACAAAAATTTCACTCGTACGAGTTGGAGACGCTTGCCGCAGTGACGGCCCTGAATAAATTTAGAGTTTATTTATTGGGAGTTACGTTCAAACTGGTAACTGATTGTAATGCGATTAAATCTACAATGACAAAAAAGGATTTGATACCAAGAGTAGCAAGATGGTGGATGGCAATGCAGGAGTTCGATTTTGTAGTAGAATATCGTGCGGGAACTAAGATGCGACATGTAGACGCCTTAAGTAGGAATCCAATTATGTCCCCAAATACTCCATCTCGTTTTGAAGATTATAACATTTTCTGTGTAGATATGGAAGTAGCTCTTACTGACGTAGATGACGAAAAATGGCTTCAAACTGTTCAGCAATCGGACACTGAACTTCAAAGAATTTTTGACATTTTAAAAGACCCTGGGACTAATAACATTGTTGAAATCAAATCAAATTTTATTATAAAAAATAATAAATTGTATAGAATAAACAAATATGAAAACAGTGTTCGATTGCTATGGGTCATACCAAAATCAGTTAGATGGCAGATTGTTAAAAGAAATCACGACAATGTCGGACACTTCAGTTATGAGAAAACTTATGATAGAGTTAGGAAGGTTTATTGGTTCAAGGGTATGCGTCGGTTTATTAAAAAATACTGTAAATCATGTTTGCAATGTGCTTATAATAAAGTGCCAGGCGGACCAAAAGAGGGTATGTTACATCCAATACCAAAACCCATTAAGCCTTTCGAGGTGTTGCATGCGGATCACTGCGGACCCTTTCCTCAAAGTAAAAAGAAGAATTGTTATATTTTGTCCATTATAGATTCTTTTACCAAATATATTTTCATTAAACCGGTAAAAAATTGTAAAAGTAATACATCTATTAATGTTTTTAATGAATACTTTTCCCTTTTTGGCGTTCCACGCCGATTAATAACCGATCGGGGTACTAGTTTTACTAGTAATGATTTTAAAAAGTTTGTCAAAGGGAAAGGAATTTGTCATATATTGAACGCTGTTGCAACGCCTCGAGCTAACGGTCAGATTGAACGTTATAATAGGACTATTATAAACGCTATCAAAGCAACGAATAACGATAAACCAGATAATGAATGGGACCTGGTAATTCCCCAAATTCAGTGGGGTATTAACAATACCGTAAATAAAGCAATCGGCAAAACACCTGCAGAGGTATTATTTGGTATCGTGCCTACTGGTGTATCTGATGGTACACTTAATTCTATTGTATCTAACGTTCATGAACCACAAAACCTTGACAATATTAGAGCTGCAGTTGGTGAACGAGTGACAGTTGAACAAAAGAAACAAAAAGAAAGGTTTGATAAAAGGCGGAAACCTGCGCGTCAATATAAAATAGGGGATTTAGTGCGCGTAGAAAGAGAGTTAAATAATAATCCAACTGGCCAGTCTAAGAAATTAATTCCTAAATGTGGTGGCCCGTACAGAATTATAAAAATACTAGGAAATTGAGGATACCCCTATAACTAAAAAACCCGGTAAACCTGTTTACAAAGCTGTTTTTGCTGTCGATAAAATACATCCATGGCTTGTATTTCGTAATGATGTTGTGGCTAGCGATTCTGAAGAAAATAGCGATTGATTATTGTTTTCCAAACATGCCTAATCTGATTTGTGGTATGGCAAAGTAAATACTTAATAAGGTTATTGTGTTATGTTCTTAGATTATATTTACAGTGAAATACTAGTTAAGTTTAAATGTCATTCAATTGTGATTAATAAATATTTGAAAAAAATGTTCCGATGTATTACTAGCCCACTGTGGCGTTGTAATATTTCAAGGACTTGCTAGCCCGTTGTGGCGTTATAATAGTTTAAAGAGTTACTAGCTGTCTGTGGTGTTACCAGCCCTCTGTGGCGTTACCAGCCCTCTGTGGTGTTACCAGCCCTCTGTGGCGTTACCAGCCCTCTGTGGCGTTACCAGCCCTCTGTGGCGTTACCAGCCCTCTGTGGTGTTACCAGCCCTCTGTGGCGTTACCAGCCCTCTGTGGCGTTACTAGCCCTCTGTGGCGTTACCAGCCCTCTGTGGTGTTACCAGCCCTCTGTGGCGTTACCAGCCCTCTGTGGCGTTACTAGCTGACTACGGCGATATGAGCCCGTTGTGGCGTTACAAGTTTTTGGTTGGTATATATATTAACACTACTGTGGCGTTAAGACTTCGCTATTGCGCGCGTGGGCGCGCGCGTTTTCAGAATGGCCGAATGTAAGATAACGGAAAGTATATTAAGAATAATATAAAATATTGCATATCCTAAAATTAATGTTAAAATGTAATGGAAATTATATGAATCATGGTGAATCTTAAATTCTTATGTTTTTTTATAATATCGATATTCTTATGAGGATAGTTGGTCTATTGATTTTTATAAGTAATCTATGTAACCGGGGGCCCCCGGGCCGGGTGTCCTGAATCACTATGGCGTCGTGTGGAGAGCGCGCGGTTCCAGAATTATTATCAGTGGATTTGGCCTCCGTCGCAACATCGCTCCCGAAGATACAGTAGTGTGGTGTAATTATAATAATATTATCCGGAAAAGTTAATGTACAATATAATTGTGAAACAATAAAAGTGTTCGAACAGTTTACCCGAGTTTTCAATAGTATGCAAATAACATCTGGAGTTGTATACTACACGTACCTTGTGGAGACTAGGAAGAATTTCCGTGCTTTCCGGCGATTTTGCCATACCTATTATTGGAATCAAGTATAACAGTTTACATTATAGGTCCCATTTAAATGTAATAATGACTAATCCGTGGTGCTTTACAGCTGGCTTCTCTGGCTGTAAATGTCTTTATGCGAGGTTATTTACCTCTTTAGTTCATTGTTTTGTCACCCGCTTTATTAGGGAGGGAAGTGGACAATAATTTATTTCCAACTCCTCCTATTAATTGAACTTTATTGATTGATTTCGTTGCGGGTTAAAGACATGTTAGACATTCCCGGAGACGCGCTGAGCTTCAATGCTCAGTGTCATTAAAATGCGTGCCACTGTTGATCCTGGCTTACAGGAGTTGCAGTGGCGGGTGTGAGGGCGGGACAGTCTCCTATTGCATTCACATAGTTCAAATATTATGTTAGAGGGAACAGCGAGAACAAAATTTTCGTAACAAAAAAGCGGTACATGTACCGCTACACCTGTCCCTGTCACTCGTACGCTGCACTATGTTCCGTCTCATTCGTTGCGTTTGGTCGGTACATGCGCCGCACAGATTTTGCTCGCTGTGTCCGAATCTGTATCATACCTAAATGGCTGTAAGTTGTAACAGAAGTAGGAAAAGTTAGTAAGGCTAAAATTTCACTTGATAACTAGGTGAAGGTTGTAGGAAGAAATTTGTAAGTACATTACGTAATTGCTTAGGCAGTGATCCGAGTTCAATTAATTATAGCGTTCAATGAATAGGGTTGGCGCCGTTAGAACTGAATTCTAATTTACAATATAAATTATTTCCCGACATATATTGTTGTTCCGGTTTGAAAGACATCGTAGCCAGAGCAACTACTGGACATATTGAGACTTAACAAAATGTCGCAGGATGGCGAGCGCAGTGGAGTGCCAAACAATGCTTTGTAATTCATTGTATTATTTTCTACTATCCATGAGCGGTCGTATTGCTTACCATCAGGCAAATGGCTTGCTCGTCTCGCCATTCAACGCAATTTAAAAAATAAAACCGAGATTCTAACACAATCCCGTCACAAAGTTTGCAGTATTATGGACCTAAAAGGTATTTACTTTGATAAAAAGTTTAATACAGGCGACCCTAAGAATGACCTTAGATGACAACTGTCTTTCATCAGTTCTTGCCAAGTTTCCTTAGTTATTACTTGCGCTTCGTTACAAAACACCGTGGTTTGATCACAATGGTTTCACAGCAGAGTTAGAGCTAGTATATTAAAAGACTAGTTAATTATTAACTCTATTTTGCAGCCGTGAATGTTCTGCTTTCTTGAATATCCTGTTTTAAGAATCTTACCGTTTGACAAAAAATATGCGAGGAAATGCATTTTGGCTCGAATTTAGATGCAGGACATTAAAATACATACGAATTAATAGCATAGTTTTTGGAACAATTTATTTTATTCATTTTGCTTTGTAATCTCCCGAATTCCGATAGAAATAGCGTTGAAAGTTCTATCAAAACAGCTGCTGAAAATTACTTATTGTGATTTTGGTGACGAAACCTCTGTGACGTGTCCGCTTATCGGAACTAATTATTTGTATTGTTCAAATCACGGTATTTAAATCTGTGTTTCGATGTCGATAAAATCGATTCCGCCTACCAAGATTTTTGTATATTATTTAATATTAATTGATGGTTTTATCACTTGATCAAGTGTAGTTGTATAAAAGGATTTTCCTTCAACAAGTAGCTAGTATTGCGAATACAACATGGCTGTTTTCATTGCATTGGGACTTATTTTGTCGGCAGGTTAGTACATAGTCTTGAAAACTCTTTTATACTGGTAAGACAAATTGACTGCGATGTTTCTTGTAGTATATTGACATACTCATACTCTTTACACCTGTCGAATTGTACACAACGCTAACCAGGGATGAATAAGGACAGATATAGATCTGTGAATGGCGGGAACGCGAACGGTGTGAAGACGTGGTGTATAGCAAAGGAGTCGATAAATATTATTAATTGTATTCTATGTTATTATTGCACATATTTACCTTAAACAGTGACCATTACATTTCTGATGGTACGTGCTGCAATATAATTGGAGCAAATTTGTCTTCTGTTCGAAATCAGATAAAGTTAAAGTTTAGCTTTAAATACTTTCGTCTCACTATGATCAATGATGAGTGAACTATTGTGTACGGCGGTCAATATTCGGGGTATAAGATTGTGCTGCCAGCTATTTAGTCTCAGTTTCTCCCGCCAAAGAGCAGTGTAAATACACTGTTGTGATCCGGTTTAAAGGACGTTATAGCCAGAGTAACTGCTGGACATAATGACACTTAACATCCTATGTCTCAGGATGGCGAGCGCAGTGGAATGCCAAGCACTGCTTTGTAATTCATGGTGTTGTTTGGTTTTGCTACTGTCCAGGAGCGGTCGTATCGCTTACCATGAGGCAAATGGCATGCTAGTCTCGCCATTTATTACAATAAAAAAACGTTAATCGCACTCGGCGAATGATACGTATTTTTTGCAACAGTAGACCTCGCACTGTAGTTGTAGAAACATCTGTAGGAATGAGCTCAACCGGATTGCTACTGTACTGTCTCATCTCTCACAAAAGCGATGTGAAAACATCACGTCTGTTTTTTTGGTGTTTATCGTTTGGTGGATAAAACCCAATACAAATAAAAGGTGGGTGCCTTTTATCCATTGTAAGACGCCGGCAATGTGTCTACGGTCCAAACAATGTAATTTTTTATGGGCGGCGATCATGTACTTGCAAGTGAGCAAGATCTTTCATCATCTTTTCAAGATGTCATCATCATCATCATAATTTCAGCCCGTATTTATCCAGTGCTGGACATAGGCCTCCTCTTTATTGCACCACTCTGTTCGGTCTTGCGCCAATCTCGTCCATGCCTTGCCCTGAAGCTTAACGATGTCATCACTCCATCTAGCAGGTGGTCTGCCTACCTTTCGTCTGGCCTCTCTAGGCCACCATTCTGCTACCGCCTTACATGCTCCATCGACTATCGTCTCGTCGTTCTTGATGTATGAAGTAAAATAACTGTATTGTGTATTCTCTGGGTATCACAGCGTGGAGCGACGCCGCAGTGCTGATGAAGCTGGACCCAGGCCCTCGCTACCAGCCCGTGATCGGCGAAAATGGAGTGGAACTACAGGATTTGTGGTTGAAGCCCAGCGACTTGGTGCAGTCTGATGCTTACGACCCTGACGTGCACAACGGCTACCATTTGTTTACCAGGTCGGTTGAGATCTACTGTTTCGGACATCGCGAGGTAAATCTGTGTGGCGATGTACCGAACAAACAGAGCGAGCGAGACGCAACATAGAGACACTGTACGAGCGAAGCATTTTAAAGAAACTGAAACAATCATTCTTGTATACACATACATAAACTCACGCCTTTTTCCCAGAATTGGTAGGCAGAGGTGCTAGGACACCCACTTTTCGCCTTGTATATTCCGTTCCACGATGTGATAGGGAGCGAGCCTATCGCCATATCGGGCACTAGTTCCTAACTCTGGGCTGATAATGAATATAAAAATCCAATATCAGTTTGCCCGACCCGGGTTTCAAACTCGAGACCTCAGCTTCGTAGTCGTACCGTAGTATAACTACGCCACCGAGGCAGTCGGAACAATAATATGACTTATTACACAATAATATGACTACGAAAAGTCTATGCGTTGGTTTTTTAACGTCGAGACGTCTACCAGCAAGCTGGACAGACGATGTGAAACATTGCAATGCGTTGCTGGATGCAGCCCGATTCTAAATCGCTATAGACATTATTGTAGCCTATGTACAATAACGTTCATATGCAAGAACAATGAAGTGCCAAACAATCTATACAATTAATAAATTTGTAAACGATCGATATCTGTACATGGAAGATAAATGAGAAAATCGAATATGGGGGTCTGTATTAACGTAGTAGAACTCAAAACAATGATTTTTAGATTCTTTTTCTGTTTGTCTGTGCAGTGTGCGCGATGAACTCAGAAAAAGCTTAACAGATTTCGTTTAAATTTGGTATAGACATAGCTGACATGCTGTATTAACACTAAGGCTACTTTTTATCCCGAAAAAATTTGTGTTCCCGCGGGATGAGGAAGGAATTCCGATTTATTTGTTAATTTGTATACTCAAAGGGATGGAATGGGACTGGATTACATGCCATGAGTGAGAATGAGACGGGGCGGGCGGGATATAACGGGACGGGACGGGATGGAAAATACCAAATAAAATTAATTTAAAGTAAAGTTAATTACGTAGACGAAGTTTGCGGGCAGAAGCTAGTAAAAAATAAATCAAATAAGCTTTGCATTCTATTGAGTAATTTTCGTAACTACGACTCTAAACTATAATTAATATAGAAAAAATGCTTTACCGTGTTTACCCTTCCAGATCCAACCCCCAGACGAGCCAGCCCTTAGCTTTAGGGGCGGCGGACGTACTATCCCAGTCCAACTACGACCCCAGCAAGAGGACAGTACTACTGGTGCACGGGTGGCAGAACGTACCCACTTCCGAATTCCACCTCGTTGTTATACCAGGTACATCTAATAAATGATCTAGTAAAAATTAATAATCGTGCCATCTAGTGGGGAATAGCTGGACTGCCGCCGCATACTATAAAACGCCCTCTCCATACTTAGTTATCCCAAGGGATTAATGAAGATACTTCCGAGGTATATTAATTGGTAGTTTTCCCAAGCTTTTTCATTCCGCGGCGCATATGCATGTAAATAATATATTGTCTCGGCACTAGAACCTATCTAGCTAGTCGGAACTTAAGTAAATAGGCGTCAAATTAAAATTGAGAGGGAAGATTGCTCCGCTGCGCCCTCCTCCGCTTTTTACGGCGCACACTTTAAAAACTCCTGCTTTAAGCTCCTTTTTTTTTCTCAGCATACCTAGCGGCGGCTGACGTGAACCTGATAATGACAGACTGGAGCATCGGCGCGGCTGGGGAATACCTCCCCGCCCTGCTCAACTGTATTAAATCAGGTACATTTGTGCTTAGCATGGGTCTATAGTCTATTAGTATTCTACAACGCTTGGATCCTTGGCCGCTGAAAATGATCTCTCATTTAAGTGAGACAAGGGACGTTCAAAGACGAGAGGAGGAAGCTCCCGGTCGAGCACCTTCCTATAGTAGGTTACTCAATGTAACTACAGTGCGGCTTTACCATTTTTCCATCAATACATAAATATGTTGAAATAAAATTATTTTATACGGATTTTATCGCGATTTGGTTTAATTTTTACATTTTTTAACTTCCCGACATTTCGATTACTTTACAGCTTTCGTGGTCACGGGGCGGACTGAGGTATTAGTCATCCACTCAGTGACTGTTACAAATTGTAAAATAGTTTTATTTCAATGTGTAACATTCGCGTAAATCTAAGAAACCATTACATAAATATGTAATAACATACACTTACAAATACACCCTACAGTCACATGCATAGTCGTGACCTCACAATATGAATAATTAAGTCTTGTGACGTGGTAATTAGAAGGTTCGTGGGACTGTTAGGTTTCACAAACAAAGACTCGAGACAAACACTTGTGGGCCTCACAAACACATTTGTCTCGGTGCGGGGATCGAACGCGGCCTCACGTCTCACAGCCGGCGTCTAACCAACTGCCTCACGAAGGCTGTTAATGCCCCAGGAAAACTACTGCTGGCCTTGCAACTTTAATTCAATTCAACAATGGCACGCAAGCATTGATACCTAGCAGTGAAGTTTGGAGAGTCTATTAGCGACACCGACATCCGTTTATGACATTGATATCAATGTTACACTAGATAAGACATTCAGTACAAAAAATGTGTCCCACCTACTTGCGGTGCATGCACCACACATGAATCAGTTTGCTTCCTGACAGTGACAGTGTAGTACGCCTTATCGCATACGTTTATAATTTATTTTGACTTTTCGCCGTCAAACCGAAGGCAAATCGTGTGAAGTTATATTTTTGTAATAGTTCCAGACAATGAACTAAATTTCGGTAGTGTGCTTTTAAAAATACGGGGGCACTTAGTTTCTATGACGTGTCTCGTCTATCGGTAGAATATAAGTCAATGGTTTATGGTATGTCAATCAACTCGTAAATGGTAGCGTGGTGGGCTTAGCCCTCAGTCGTAGAAGCTCTCACAACATAGGAATGTAGGAGAGCTCATTATATTCATATAATTGCAGGTGCAAGCGTGGCGAAGTTTGTGAAATGGCTGGTGGAAGCGAGCGGCGGGGACCTGTCTCGCTTCCACCTCGTGGGGCACAGCCTGGGTGGTCAACAGGTGGGGATCATCGGCAGGAACCTGGGCGGAGTCGTGCCTTATATCACTTGTACGTTCATTAATGTTAAAATTATTATTCATCCACATTCTTTTATTAATCGAAATGGGTGCGTGGTGGCCTGTTGGTAACGGACCAGACGCGGCTGCCTACATGTTCAATGTGGTCGCGGGTTCAAATCCCAGCGCACACCTCTGACTTTTCGGAGTTATGTGTGTATTGATCACCACGCACTTTAACGGTGAAGGAAAACATCGTGAGGAAACCTGCATACCGTAGCGATTTTAAAGAATTTCTACGGTATGTAAGTCCGCCAACCCGCACTAGTCCAGCGTGCTGCACTATATGGCCTAACCCCTCTCAATTGTACTATCGATTGTAGAGTAGGCCCGCGCCCTGCAGTGGGACGTATATGGGCTGATATAGATTAATCGAAATATTTGACTCAAAAATTGAAAACAATATAAACTAATGAAATGTGATACGTGATATAACTTTTATTCACCTAACCGTTGTGATATTTCTGAAGATGAAAATAAAAATATGACAATGATTACATTTATGTACATGCAAAAATGTGTATTCCCGAATTTCTGATAACACTCACTTTTACTCTTCATTTACATTTTGACTTGCATCACAGAAAACTCCTATAAGTATAATATTCTGTATTTTTGTCTATTTTTGATAAGTAAATTAATAATATTTGTTGCAGCCTTAGACCCAGCTATGCCAGGTTGGATCACAAACACCCACAAATTTAAAGCCGACGACGGCCTCTACACCGAGGTGATCCACACGAATGGCGCCTTCTACGGGCTCCTCTCTCCGGTGGGGCAGGTCGACTTCTATCCCAATGGGGGGAGGAACATGCCCGGCTGCGCTGACGATAAAGGGTGCAGTCATCACAGGTGAGATGGGAATCAAAGGTGGTGATTTTAGTGTAGGTTTTTATAGCAATGAATGAGCCATTCGCCTGATGGTAAGCGATACGACCGCTCATGGACAGTAGCAAAACTAAACACCATGAATTACAAAGCAATGCTTGGCATTTTGTACTGTATTAGCCTATAAATGTCCTACGCAGGGTACGAGCCTCCTCTACAATCGATAGTACGATTGAGAGGGGTTAGGCCATATGGTCCACCACGGTGGACTAGTGCGGGTTGGCGGAAATATATCGTTATGGTATGCAAGTTTCCGCGGAATATTTTCCTTCACCGATAAAGGTGCGTGGTGACTACACACATAATTCCGAAAATGTCATGTGGTGTGTCCTGGGGTTTGAACCCGCGACCAACTGAAAATGTTTACAGCCGCGTCTGGTCCGTTTACCAATAGGCCACCACGCACTTTATATATATCGCTTTAATGTATTTATCCTTCTAGATGTAACTACTACTTCGCGGAGTCCCTGACCGGCGGCTTCGTGGGCAGACAGTGTGACACCTTGGCCGCAGCTCTACTAGGACACTGCGTCGGAACTAGCCTTAATATGGGGGGACTTACTCCCAAACCAGGGTGAGTTTATACGAACAAGATACATTCATATTAATTAATGTAGTTTCCTAGTGAGGAATTCAACAATTCTTTCTTAAATTATTATTTTTATTTCTTTCTCTGCATATTATCTTCATCCTTGAAGTTTTATATTTGGTAAAATTGTATATTGTTGTTGTCTCTGGTATTGTAAATATCGGTAATTGAATAATACATATGTCTTCACATACTATATAGATATGTGTTGATAGTCTCCGTGGCACACTTGGTTAAGAAAAGAAGCTGTCTCTAAATCGAGATATCGTGGGTCGATCCGCGCGTCGAATTTATACGTTAGGGCGTTGACAAGAATGTGTGACTGATGTGTATATAATTTATTTATTTAAATTATTGTATTGTTACAGAATCACTGGCATATACCACTTGGAAACGAACGCGGCACCACCATTTTCTAGACAATAAATTAGTTGTAAAAAAAAATTATGTTTCATTTTCCTAGCTAGTTACCACTCTTTTAACATAGTTAAAAAAAGTTTTGTTTTACTAACTACCACTCTAAATTAAAGTTGAACCTATTCTTTTATACTGTTTTGAAATTCTCACTTCGCGAATGCACACAGGGGTGCAAAACGAACAAATGATAAACCAGCTGAAAGGTAAGCCAACTCACGGGAGTCCCGTTCTCGAAGCTGGGTGGTCGGCGCCGATGGCAATAGACCAAACACTAAAGACAGATAGTCCACGACCATTGACTTATATTCTACCGATAGACGAGACACGTCAAAGAAATAAAGTGCCCCCGTATTTTAAAAGCACACTGCAATATTACATCACTTACCTCATACCTGGTATTTTATTAAAATATTCTAACTTCAGACGATTTGCTTTCGGTTTGACGGCGAAACATTCATTTATTACTTTTAAACGTATGCGATAAGGCGTACTGCACTGTTACTGTCACGAAGCAAACTGATTCATGTGTGGTGCATGCACCGCAAGTATCGATGTCCACGACACACGAATTACGCGAATATCAAGCTCGGCGGCGGAGCACGCGTCATGCGTCGCGAAACCATACATGACAATCGCGAGGCAAGCGACAAACTACCCTCCACTCGATTATATGTATTAACGATAAAATTAAATGAATACTGAAACTACGAAAACTATATTAATGTGAAACTGTGAAAATATTACTAATACATACTATACCTACTGAAAATAAATTATGAATACACACAGCAGCGCCAAGAGAATTAGCGAAATACGAGTAAAATTAGGATTTTTTCGTGAACAGGGATAAATATCCCATTTATTTGCTTCTTTTTATTGCGTAGGTCCGGCAAACTAGCAAGCAGGTCACCTGACGGTAAGTAATCACTGCACATGAACATCCACAACGCTTGGATCCTGGATGTGGTGCCGGACCATCAAATCGGGAGGGGGCCGAGAAGGAAGAAGAATGGGAAGAGTGGTATTGGGCATCCGGTAATCTCGCTCACCGAACGAAACGCGATATCAAAGCTGTCGCTTCACGTCGATCTACTGTGAGAAAGCGGTACCGCCTCGGACGAGCCTGCCCATTATTGTAAAAATCATTAATTAATTACCAAATCATAAAAAAAAGTCTGTTGATTCCCAGTAAAAATAATATGTTTTGAATTATGTAGAACCACTAGCTGTTGAGATTAGCGCGTTCAAAAATACAAACTGTTCAGCTTTATTGGTATAGAGTTACGTCAATGAGTGTATCTCACCGGGGTATCTCATAAACATTGGTAATATGTCTTGGTGCGGGGATCGAACCTGCGCTTTTATTTCATAAGTGGCTTAACCAACTGCGCCACAGAGTAGGCCTGTGCATAACGCGTTATAAAATTGAAAATTTTAATTTAAAACAACGTGATCGTAAAATACGGCGATAAGTTTCGTGTCGTACGCAGCCATGATATTTATTTCTTTGTATTTTCTAATTCAATTTCATTTTGGATGCGGGCAATTGTGGCCGAAAGGAGTGGTGCATTATGCTATTAACCCAAAAGACTACGGTAAGCATTAATTCTGATATTTAATAAGAATTGTAGACTATCTTTATGTGTACTTATGTGCAAATAAAATAGCGAGAAACTCCTGAAATATTTATTGGAAAGTAACACAATTTTCAGTTTGTCGGTTTGTTAGTGCGTTTGTCTGACCTGATGGAAAATGCAATGGATTCCAAATAGAGTATCCCCGGTGAGAAGAAATGACCTCCTATTTGTCGATATATGCCAATCAGTTCGAACCCGAATATCAGAAGCTGGACCCAAAACTTAACATACTTGCGAGTGTCACTACACGAATTTTTCACCATTGTACGACGGTATCTAACTGGATGGATACGAAATATTGTAATAGCAACTTCCAAATTGATTGCCCAAATCGCATAAGACCGGACAATCTGGAAGGAAGGGGAGGAGGTTCTTGCCAAGTAGTAGGACAACAGTTAAAAATAACAATCCAAAATACCTTTAAACATTTTTTTTATTACAATGAATGGCAAGACCAGCTTGCCATTCGCTTCATGGTAAGCGATACGACCACTCATGGACAGTAGCAAAACCCAACACCATGAATTACAAAGCAATGCTTGGCATTTCACTGCCCTCGCTATGCTAAGAAATAAGATGTTAAGTCTCAATATGTCCAGTCGTTACTCTGGCTACAATGTCCTTTAAACCGGAACACAACAGTGCATTTACACTGTTGTTTGTTGGAGAAATGGACATTGCGATGGTAACTACCCAGGCGGCCTCTCACATATGACAGACCTACCACCCGTCAACAATTTCCAAAGGAATCCCAAAGATTTAGGCTCATATTTATTATTAAACACAGATTTACACTCGCAAGATATAATAACATCGACCATCTCGGACATACAGAAAGAAATATGCATCAAGTTCTTCCAGACTCCTATCCAACACAATTCCTCTGCGGATCAGAAGATATTGTACATAAATAACCCTGATAAAAGGAAGACATGTCCTCCTGATAACTATTATTTTAACAATAGCGTTGTGGTACGTATTATTTTCTGTCTGTTGCTTCGACTTCTGTATTGTAAACTGGTTGTAACAAAATTAAAACTAGGATAACTAGTGGTTTCTTAGATTTACGCGAATGTTACACATTGAAATACAACTAATTTTTATGGATTATATCGTGGTCCGCCCCGCCCCGTGACCACGAAAGCTGAAATCGAAATCGAAAGAAATCGAAACGTCGAGAAGTTAAAAAATTTAAAAATTAAACCAAACCGCGATAAAATCCGTAAAAAATAGTTTTATTTCAACGAGGATACCTATTGTTCTTATCTGGTAGAAAGTGACTGTCGATCGCGATGCCAAAGAAAAAAAGATATAGGTCCTTATACCATTTTATTGATACGATAAATTATTTTTATTTTCATAGCTGCGTGATGCGGCTTTACCCATTATTACAGAATTTGGCTTATAACTTGACGGCCAGCTGCCTGATGTCTACCGTTTCATGCGAAACTTTTAGACTACGGATACAGATCCAGATACGCAACACTTTATTGAACACCACAAAGTACAGAGACAATAAAATATAGAAACTTTTAAAAAAATAGTGTACAATTGGCGGTCTTATCGCTATAAGCGATCTCTTCCAGACAACCACGCTGATCTGATTTAGTTTTGGTATATAGGTAGGTATATGAAGTCTACATACCTTTGAGATTCTTGTGCAAAACTCTCAGGTATGCAACTTGCCACAGCCAAAAATGTATTCTTTGTATGAATTACAATGTCACAGCGGCTACCTTGTCTGATACGTTCATAGCGCGATCGTGTTATGCGTACAACGTAGTTATATTTTGTTTCCAGGATCTAGTAATCGGATATAAGTGTTTAAATCGCAATGATATAGCCAGAATACTAGTTGAAATGTTGAAAGCAAGCATTACTCATTCCGGTGAGTATAAGTAAATACATATTATTATGTATTTATTTACTGACACGTTAAATAGATTACTATGCATTATACACTTGTCTATATAATTTATAGACAGATTTAGAACCTATTTTAGTTATGGAATGTTTTGTCCCTTTCGAACGACTTTAGAATTCAGTTTGAGCGATAAAGACAAAACTTTTACATCATCTAGGAATAAGGCCGTTGATGTTAAATGCACTGCAGTTTAGTTAGAGTAGGTATAAGAATAATATCCTCTGGCGACAGATCTTATTCGGGTTATCTTCGGCGGTAGATTGATCGACCGGAATATTTCTAATTTGTTACTTATTCCTAAATAACTTAATATATATTAAAAGTACTACTTTCTTAAATTTAGGGTTAAAAATTCTTTTGATATAAACAAAAAAACTGTATCGACAAACCTAATGTACGACGCTTTACGCTCTTACGGATAAGAAAGGCTCATATTCTTCCCAATGCAGGGCACGGGTCTCCTCCACGGCAGACTAAGCTTATTACCAATACCAATTACTAATGAAAAACAACTTTATTTTATTTTAGTGGTAATAATAAACAGCAACGATTTGATCAAAAAGTTCCAAGTAATGGTGAGTTTTAATTAAATTATTATGCCGGGCAGGAAACATAACCACGACACACTTGCACTGGTCACCTTTTCCACTGTTTGCGGTAATCACTACGCGGTTAGATACTAATATCCTAGCAGGAATTATATAGGATCTCCTGGAATCGCACCCCCTGGGCGAAACGCAATCGGCAATAGCCAAGCTAATACACATCGTCTTCTCGTTTCTGTGTAAGAAACTTATTAGAGGAAAACTGTAAGTTGCCACTAAAGGTTGCAAAATTATTTCATATAGATACGTTAATCCTTGCTCATTTAATTCACATCCCATCAACGATGTATTAATTACTTAATACCTATATTATGTATAGGATGAAGATCCATCACGACCTACAATATTAACGGCAAAGGACAGGAATTTCATCAACGCTCACTACCACGGCGAGTGTGGCGCGTTGTCCCAAAGACCAAGCATAGACAGTAGAAGATTCAGCGGCTCCCTGTACATGTCCCAACAAAACGAGGAGTATTATAAAGATAAAATGTGGCCGCTTGGAATCGTTATGTATGGAATCGAGCCGAGCTTACGTTAGTAGTTTTAAGTATTTATTATTGCAGGCACACGTCTAGTGTGTATTATTAATAAATCACTAATTTTAACGGTAAAGGAGAACTTCGAGTGGTTTTCTGCAAATATTAGAGATCTTAAAAGAATTCCGAGGGTGGGAGACAAAAAACCCTACTCCCGAAAGGCTTGATGTAAGTCAAAAAGATGAAATTACGCAACTATATTCACCATTATAGGATTATTAGTTCTTTCAAAATAAACCACACGATTTTAAATATGAAGATAAATAATCAAATTTAAGCCATTTTGACTCTTTAAGGCCTAGTTTTGGACTTTTATAAAATATCGTTTTTGTTTTAGGTTTAAGTCCTTTTCACAAGGCGTTAAAATACGCGATGACTACAATAGAACTATCCACATGTGTCGTCTTCCAAGAAATGCAGAAAAACGCTGTGTTGACTCCCAAGAATTTCCTCTGGTTCGCGAGGGAGGGCGAAGAATCTCCTGAACTAGGTTTTAAGGAGGGAAACCAGGTAAAGACACTATGCTGTATCATCCCTTGAGTTTTCCAGTACATCGGGCTGTGAAATATAGGTTTTATTTGTTTGCGAATATGAGATTTGGATTAGGTCATTGTTTAGCAAACAGTAATGACATTACTGCTTGCTGCTAGAAGAGATCCTTAGCATCAGCCGCGCGACCTAATCCACATCAATAGAACTTTTTTTTTTTTTTCTTTTTAGGTCGGTAATCCAAATCCTAAAGCCCCATTTACACGGGGAGAGTTGATTATCGCAAGGATATAAAATGTTGCATTACGTTAAAGTTAGTCAGAACACAATCTATGGCGGTTTTAACATGCGATAATCGCATACGATTCTTGCCGCGAGAAACTCTTTACGTGTAAATGGGGCTTAAACCTCACAAGATGAAGATAGCTACTACCGTCATCTGTAATTAATTTACCAAACTCTTTGGACTTTTATGTTATTACTGCCATCTGTTGTCGAATAAACAAACCGTATACACTCAAATGGTAAAGGTGGCAGGACGTCGCTGGATGCAGGCTGCCTCCAACAGGTCACTGTGGAAATCATTGGGAGAGGCCTATGTTCAGCAGTGGACGTCCTTTAACTGATGGATAGATGGATGGATACACTCAAATGACAACTAACGCCATCTGTTATCGAGCGTCACACAAATTAAAGATGCCTACTACTGCCATCTGTAATCGATTTACCAAACTATTTAGACTTTTGAGTTGGTACCGCCATCTGTTGTCACACAAACAAACTAAGTATCCAAATAGTAACTAACGCCATCTGTTGTCCAGGAGAAATTTAAAACAACCACTAGTACCATCTCTTGACGAATAGCAGAATTAGGAATACAAACAACGCCATCTAGAATCATTTTATGGCACTAAATCTAACTTTTGTGGTTTTACTGCCATCTCTTGTCGAAAAGTAAAACTATATTAATCCAAAGACGATACTAACGCCATCTGATGGCAAATAGCAGAGTTAGTGAATGAATAAAACTCCACTAACGCTACCTTTAATCAGTTGACGGAACTATTAGCGCATAGCTACTGCCATCTGTCGCCCAATAAAGAAACTATATTGTGTCCGAAGTACTCCTAAAGTTATCTGTTGGCAAAGGTGTACATATAAAACAACTACTAACGTATCAGAAACGACGAGAGATTTTTCGGTCTCACAAACGCCCAGGCCCAACATCTACTTACCTGTGGCTGACAAATATTTGTGAAGTTTGCCAACCCACTATACCTAAGCCCTCTCAATTTAATCGGATTGTAGGAAATCCGTGTTCGCGAGTGGGCGATTATTGGAGGATTCGGTACAGTCAAAGAAACGCGCTGGCGACAGCTTAATACTAAAGAATATAGTTATATTACAAATATTCATTAAAATAAACTGTCTACTTTCCAGACTATTTCTCTGATAGCGATGACGACAGGTGTTCCAGGACACACGGCACACACTCTGAACCAATTGATGCGGGCCCTGGGCGTGCCCATGATGTCCAACAGATACGATAGAGACAACTACATCGCTATTCACTGGAAGAACGTGCAGAAAGGTACACTGACTACTTTCCATTTTTTTGAATTTGAGAGAGGCTCAGTTGATGATAATTGGTTACTTATTACAACACTTGGATAGTAGACGCGTTGGGATTGTCTCAGATTGGGCGGGGCAAGCAAAGTAAGAAAACGGGGTAAAGATATTGCTATTTTGGCACACATTCATCATAATTCATCAAATAAAACTGGACGGCATATTTAATTGCGACTGTTAAGGCTGTCTAGAGTATTTGTGGCTTGGCAGGCAAAGAGCGTTACTTGGAGAAGACTCCGGAAGCCGCGTGGCTCAGCGACCAGGAAGGCGGTCACATGCCGTACGCGTTCGACAGCGCCTCGCACGCGCCCGCCAACTACCTGTGCGCACAGTGCGCCCGCGCCGCGCACACCGTGCTGCCCGTGCAGGTATGTACCACATCTACACACACGCCACAAACACTTCTGTTACGTAACACTCGCGGCGTCACTTTATATACACGACTTTCTTTATTTCACCATCAGTTTTAAATACCTGAATAGATTTGGATGTTTCAGTGTCACTAGATATAACTTTAAAAATCAAGGCGGTAGGATTGGCGAAAAGTTGCAAATAAAATGATGGATTATAATTTCAGGATCACTTATGGCAGCGCAGCATGTCGATGGGTCACCGCACGGACCTGTCGCGCGGCGACGCGGCCGTGCTCGGCGCGCTGTACCAGCAGCACTGCCGCCGCCGACACGTGCACGACTAACATACAATAAATACCAAGCTCCTTGTTGCTGTTTGAATCTTCTACCCTCATTTCAGTCAGGTTTCTTGTATGCGAGAGGCCGTATGTGCAGACTGTAGGCGATATTTCTATAACCAGTTTTCTTAACTTTTTTAAAAGAAAAACCGACCAAGTGCAATTTGGAGTCGTGTAACTAGTTTTCCATAAACACTACTGCTAGAGTATGTTTGTAATCGCAATAAAAATCGTTAGAAATCAATATAAAAATCATTTTTCGAATATTTGCTTCTTGTATAATTTCATGATTCTAGATCAAAGAGAAGTACCCTATAGATTTTCTTGATAAATATGATAGATTTGGGTTAGTTACTGAACTCTAAAATTTGCCAAAAACCCAACAGTAGTGTATCGCAGCCGTGGTTGATAAAATAAAACATGTTTATTAAGAAATTCCATTTATTGATGTAAAATTACAATGAATATATTACAGACGGGCGCGCTCCTCTGCAGAGCCGCGCCTCACAACATTACTCTTAGCATTCTCTCATGTACTCACTCATGCACGATTCACTCGACGCCGCGCTGACAACGACCTATGTTTTAGATATTTGGAGACAAAAATGAAGTATTTTATTGCCTTAAAGTATTATATTCATACTCAATAATACTTAAGATATTTATAATTAAACACGAGGTAATTCCTTGTTATTTTATACATAATTTTGCGATATTTTTATTTGAACATGTACTCTCATTTTTAAGACAATAACAGTAAAAACACAGTTTTCTTTACATATTCCAATTCTTTACAAAGTATTTTAAAACAAAATAACAGTATTTACGATTTTAAGTGGTATGATTGGCAATGTCATTATTCTCTTACACTCGACACAATTATAACACAGCTGCTTTACACTGCGGTGGAAGGCCACATGATCGACCCCGAGCCTCGCGTCGCAGGCCCGGGCGCGTGCGGTGCAGTGCAGGTGCAGTGCCGGTGCAGTGCCGGTGCAGCTGCGGTGCAGTTCAGTGCGTCGCGGCGCAGGTCTGAGCCGACGCGCGCTGCGCTAGCTCGCGAGTGATCTGCGCACATACATGTTAGTGTATATTAACACTACCAAAAATAAATGGGATATTGAAAAATTGCAATTTTTGTTGGTGATTTTAAAACATCCCAAATATCGCGTGTATTTAGGAGGAAATAAAAAAAAAATACATGTTTAGAAAATTTAAAACCACGAAATAGTAGCTTGAGTTGTCTTTATTTATACATATATTGCTAAGCAATCATAAAAAAACTAATGTGAAAAAATATTACACTTTCACGCGTTTCGGCATGATTTTTTGCCAATTTATCGTAAATCAAAGCAATAATGGCCTTTTAACTTTGACAATCGATTCCTTGAGAAATGGCGAAAAGTAGGATTAATTAAACTTCAAAATATCTCTACAAGACGTTATTAAAGTTGTATGATGAAAAAAAAGTTAAAATTTTTTTAGATTTTGTAGCCCCATCAGAAATTTGATTTTTACTATAGAATTTTTTGAGCGATTTTAAAGTGAAACTTTTATTACATCGTCTCAAACATTTTGGTCTGTGTAGCGCATGTCGCGTGACGGTCGGCTGCCGAGTAGGTATAAAGTGAAAGGCGCTTGTCAGTGCAGCTAAGGTCAATGTGGCGGCGCCTATAGTTTGCAGCAGCTGACCGTGTAGTGTATAGACTATTACTCATTTGAATGTAAATCACTGTTCACGTATTTTAGTTACCATAAAATATTGGTTACATTTATAAACTGTGAAACTCATAATGAAGATGGAATGATAATAGAATGATTGAAAATAATTGAAAAACGGATCAAAATGACTCAACGATAATAAAATATTGTTTTCAGTTTTTTGATATGTGTATATTATCTAAATAATTGTTAAGTATTATGTAAGTCGTACTCTATAAGATACAGAGTTGAATAAAAATATTAGTTAGAGGACGTCTAATTTTATTATTTCCCATTATCATTCCAATTTTCCAAGTGTAAAATTAAGATTGATAAAGCGATTTTTATACCCTTAATGGAATATTATTCGAAAAATTTTTAGTTAAATGTCTATAGTGTGAAAAAAAGTTTCACTTTTACCGTGGTTTCATAAAACCACACAACATTTTTTTTAATAATGGATTATTGCAAAAAAGTAGAAAAATAATTCAAGAATGGGTAGTTTTATTGAAAATATCTTAAAAATGTTTAGATTTATTGAAAAAAATTTGAAACTCATTTTCAAACTGGGAAAAATGTCTCAAAAATGTATTATAAGTTATGATTAAAAAGCATTAAAAAATGTGTAGTCGTAATGGTTGTTGCGTGCGTACGTTGTGCGCGGCGGCGGCGGCCATGTCGGGCGGCAGCGCCAGCGCGTGCAGCAGCGCGGCCAGCCGCGGCGCCGCCCAGCCCCGCGCCAGCGCCAGCTGCACGCCGCGCGCGCCCATCTCCGCACGCGCCGCCGCGCGCCGAGCGCTGCCGTCCGGCGCGGGCAGCGTGCCCAGCGCGGGGCACGGCGCCGGAGCCGCGCCGCCCGCCGCCAGCGCGCGGATCTGCAACGCCACACAACACTTTAATACTCATTTTTATTTTATTTTATGTCGTGACATGGAAGACTTACAGCTATATATACTTAAAATAAACTCTAGAATAAAAGACTGATAGCCAATAACAAGACTTCACTTATAGTAGTATTTTAGCAGGAGTTGAGCAAACAAGTACTGTAGCTAATAAGACAGACAATAATTATGATTAAATTATTAAAAGGAATAGAAAAAACTTAAAGATAGAGAAAGAAAAAAAATAGCAAAACAATTCACTCATAATACATTCTGCTTAAAGAAGTTAAGGCTTAAGCACCTTCTTGCCGAGGACACACTCGTTGTGAATGGATCCAGATTATATTGTTTACATATATTATTGAAGCTTGCACCTGCGCGCACAATATAACTGTTTTGTCTATAATTTGATGACGCTTTGGGTAAGCGCAAAGGTGGTGTGAAACGAATTGATTTACATGCCATGCTGATGCCAAACTGTGCCGCGATAATGTAGCTACTTCTGTTTATACATGTTATTAAAACACTGGAGCTTGTTGTAATGGTCACTATTTAATACCTGTGCAATGTTTATGCAAAACACAAATAAGTATCGGTTCGTTTCTCCACACAACGTCTTCGCACCGTTCCCGCCATTCGCATATATTGCGTTCTCCTTCACACCCGGTTTGCGTTGTGTCAAGTTCGAGACGACAGATGCACAGAGTATAAATATGTCCATACATTACACTTGTATTACTCGTTTTTATTTCACAAAGAAACTTTCAGAAGAAAAATAATAAAAACGTACACCCGAAAAAACAAAAAACAAATCAAGAAGCGCATAGCTCGCGCCACCTAGCGGCAAAATCTTCTACTATGTAGGCAGTGTCAATAGTGGCAGCAGACAAGTTCACCGAACATCTCCGACACTCGGGGTACTAGCCAAACGACACGTAACAACGTGGTTACACAAACACGTTTCATGCTTATTCTATGGAATCTCACAATGTATGATAATTGACGTATAATAGTATATTAATCTCAGAGTGCGCACCTGCTGGCACACGAGGTAGTAGTTGTAGAGCGGCTGCCCGCCGCGCTCCCAGCCGCTCACCTCGTGCCGCCGCGCCGCCGCCTGCAGCTGCTCCAGCAGCGGCGCCAGCGCCTGCAGCTCGTCTGCAACGCGCATGCACACTCATAAATACACACACCCGACACTCACATACATAATCCTGACCACAGATTAAGGTCAATTGGGTTTTTTAATGTCACACTTTTTTCATTGATAAGTTTTATGTTGGTTTGAGAATAGTACTTTTTATCTGTTATGAAAATACTTAGAGCACGAAATAACCACCGCCTTATATAATGCCCCACAATTGTGTCAACTCTGTGTATATTTCTCTTCGAAATGTAATTGCCTTGTTATGAATAAATATTTGACTTGACGGAAGTATTACTGTCTCTGTAAGCTGTGCTGTGGCGTTGGTATCTGTGAGTGAGATGTTTCGCGATGTCTTCATTAGTGAGTGAGTGAGTGAGTGAAGGGTGAGTGAGTGAGTGACTGAGTGAGTGAGTGAGTGAGTGAGTGAGTGAGTGAGTGAGTGAGTTACTGAGTGAGTGAGTGAGTGAGTGAGTGAGTGAGTGAGTGAATGAATGAGTTAGTGAGTGAGTGAGTGAGTGAGTGAGTGAGTGAATGAGTTAGTGAGTGAGTGACTGAGCGAGTGGGTGAGTGAGTGAGCGGTGAGTGAGTACTGACCGGCGAGCACGGCGTCGGGCAGCAGGTCGCGCACGAGCACGCGGTGCGCCGCGTTCCAGTGCCCCGCGCCCGCCAGCAACTCCGCCTCCAGCGCCGGCATGTGCTGCGCGACCAACATTATTAAACATTATACTATACGCACATTGTAGTGTTCAATATCCTTCACGGTGGTGCTCCACTGTCTCACACTAAACCATATTGAAACAGCTTTGTTGGGTGACTTAGATTTATTTTATTTAAATTACTCTTTTTTGCGAGACAATAATATTCAAGTGTTGTATGTTCAATTACGGTAATCATGTACCATCAGGCGAGTTATTTGCTTGTTTCTCGAATTATTATGTATTACAAAAATTTACAAAAACCCTTGATGTTGGAACATACAAGATATCATCTAATTGTATTAGAGATTTCTTATGAACGTCCCTATGGTATGCAAGTTTCATAGTGATGTTTTCTTCTACTGGTCTAATCATTACATTAATTAATTCCAATGTGAGTTAACGTCATATTGAACGTTGTCTATATCAGCCCATATACATCCCACTGCAGGGCACGGGCCTACTCTACAATCGGGAGAATCGATTGAGTGGTTAGGCCATATAGTCGACCACGCTGGCCTAGTGCGGGTTGGCGGACTTACATACCGTAGAAATGCTTTTTTTTTTAATCGCTACGGTATGCAGGTTTCCTCACGATATTTTCCTTCACCGTTAAAGTGCGTGGTGATTGACTATCAATACACACATAACTCCGAAAAGTCAGAGGTGTGCCCTGGGATTTGAACCCGCAACCACCGTGAACATGTAGGCAGCCGCGTCTGGTTCGCTACCAACAGGCCACCACGCCTAACGTAGACGACTAGTGCAACCTTCTTCATAGACAGATTTATAACCTATTTCAGTTATCGAATACTCTGTCCCTTTCCAACGACTTTAAAATTCAGTTTGTGCGAAGGAGACAAAACATTCGATTGCTAAATATGTTTTAAATTTGTCTATAAATAAGAGTCAGTGCTTGGTGAAGACAGCACCTACTGAGTATCAGTGGTGTTTGATAGACATACCAAAGGCATCAATACATAGTTCTTATGTGGGAAAGTTATAAAAGCCACAGACATCACAACAGTCATTTGACATTGCTTCGAATTGTGTTAGTATTAACAAGTATTTAGCACCGTGTATTTTTTATTAAAGTTCAGTTTTTTTCTGGCATGGCACAGTGACTGCATTGCATTTGGTGGTAAGTGCTAATGCCGTCCAGATAGAGTATTGAATGGTATCAGACGGTAGTCTCATACCATTGTACAATCATGCTGGTCCGCTGAGATGCCTCTTCAGGATCCAGCATGATATGAGTATATAAATAAATAATAATAAATAAATACACCCAACAGTCACATACATAGTCCTGACCCACTAAGATCGAGTCTTGTGTCGTGTATCAACATTACGAGAGACTTTTCGGTCTCACAAACACCCAGACCCGAAACAAATACCTGTGGATCACACATTTGTTTCGGTGCGGGGATCAAACCCGCGGCCTCTCGTTTCACAGGCGGCGTCTAACCAACTGCGCCACGGAGGCTGTCAATGTAACCTAGTGCAGTGCGGTGTGTGGGTCATGTAGTGCACCTGGTACTTGGCGCGCGCGGCGCGGGCGAGCAGCAGGCAGGCGCGCGGCGCGGGCAGGGGCGGCAGGGGCGCAGGCTCGGACGCGGGCTCGGGCTCCGCGGGCGCGTGGCGCTGCAGCACGCCGCGTACTAGCTCGGCGCGCCTGCACACACAACCTCACACGCTGTCATATGCACACCTTGCAGTAGCATAAACAGGGAGCGCGGTTACTTCCAAAACGTATATTAAAATGCCTTTTCCTGCCCTTCTATTGGCTGACATTATTTATTGGTCAATAATAAGTTCAACTTTCACTTCTACTAATTAATAATTTTCGAAGACGCAAATGTAGACGCGCTCCCTTTATATTATATATAACGGCCTTATTTATAGAGTAGTGGTGAGTGGTGAGTGGTGAGTGGTAAGTAGTGGTGAGTAGTGTGTAGTAGTGAGTAGTGGTGAGTGGTGAGTTGTGAGTAGTGAGTAGTGGTGAGTGGTGAGTGGTGAGTGGTAAGTAGTGGTGAGTAGTGTGTAGTAGTGAGTAGTGGTGAGTGGTGAGTTGTGAGTAGTGAGTAGTGGTGAGTGGTGAGTGGTGAGTGGTGAGTGGTGAGTGGTAAGTAGTGGTGAGTAGTGTGTAGTAGTGAGTAGTGGTGAGTGGTGAGTTGTGAGTAGTGAGTAGTGGTGAGTGGTGAGTGGTGAGTGGTAAGTAGTGGTGAGTAGTGTGTAGTAGTGAGTAGTGGTGAGTGGTGAGTTGTGAGTAGTGAGTAGTGGTGAGTGGTGAGTGGTGAGTGGTAAGTAGTGTGTAGTAGTGAGTAGTGGTGAGTGGTGAGTTGTGAGTAGTGAGTAGTGGTGAGTGGTGAGTGGTGAGTGGTAAGTAGTGGTGAGTAGTGTGTAGTAGTGAGTAGTGGTGAGTGGTGAGTTGTGAGTAGTGAGTAGTGGTGAGTGGTGAGTGGTGAGTGGTAAGTAGTGGTGAGTAGTGTGTAGTAGTGAGTAGTGGTGAGTGGTGAGTTGTGAGTAGTGGTGAGTGGTGAGTTGTGAGTAGTAAGTAGTGAGTAGTAATTGGTGACTGGTGAGTGGTGAGTAGTGGTGAGTGGTGAGTAGTGGTGAGTGGTGAATGGTGAGTAGTAGTGGGTACAGACGCGGCGCGGTGGGGATGGTAGGCGGCGGCGTGCGCGGCCAGCTGCCACGCGCCCGCCGCCTCCAGCTGCGCCGCCGCGCCCGCCACGCTCGCCGCCGAGGGGTTGCCGAACCACACGCCCAGCAGGAAGCTAAGGGGACAGCGTACAAATGTTATATATATTTTACACGAATAAATAGCATAACAAAAATCAAGAAAATAAATCAATTTCCAAGGTGCGTCCTGACTAGGGTTACAGATCGTAATGTATCACTCGCAACGAGCGTGTTACATTACGCCTTGTTCTGTAATGTGGGTAGTTTTGGTCGTGGTTCGCGTGTTTGTGCTCGTTTCTCAATTCTGACTGCAGGAATGGTCGCTTTGTAACGTGTTACAATACACTCTGTAACACCGGTCAGTTCCCACCTCAATGTTTACACGACAAATTATTTTTTTACTCACTTTATCGTGAATTTTTAAAACGTTAATAAATGAAAAACTTGAGATATGTATAAGAAATCAGCAAAATGGGTTAAATTTTAGCGTAAATCATACGTAGACAAATATAAGATACGACTGTTTTGTTTATTATTTTTTTGTATTTTTTGCAAGATGTATAAACTTAGTGTTTTGTTCCTGTTAATGAGTAAGTAAGCAGCGCGTCACCTGAGCGAGTAGTCGGTGCTGTCGGGCGAGTACGCGGCGGGCGGCACGCTGGGCCGCGCGTGCAGTGCGCGCGCACGCAGCACGCTGTAGCGCGCGTCCAGCACGCGCCGCACGCGCCCGCCCTGCCGACACGCTCACGTCAATGCCGTAGCACGAGGCGCCAGGTCGACAATGTTACACATACAGGGTATATCAAGACTGCGACCGAAAACGAAGCCAGGTGGTAGTATTAGTGACTTCAGACACAATGCAAGTAAAAATTTCGCAAAAAAAAATCGACAACTTATTTTTGTAATTTTTACTTATCGTCGTATTTGGGTGATAAATACATAGTTTCCTAAAATAATGGTGCAGGCCTCTTTATTTTTCAACACTCAATGGTACGTAAGGGTTTAAATTAATATTTTCGCAAAAGTTAAGTTTTTCGCTGTTTTGGTGAAATTTTTATTTACATCGTTTCTGTAACCACCAAAACTACCACCTGGCTTCGTTTTCAGTCGCGGTCTTGAGATACCCTGTATAATGCTCCGTTAACTAGAATGTGTGCCCTATATACTTGCAAATCATAACAAGTTATTAATAAACTGCTCTGATTTAAAGCAACGTGTAATTGTTGTAATAACTACTACATTGTAAACTGGTTTTGAAAAGAGCAACACTAGAGTTTCTTACCCGTTCTTCTCTAGTGAAAACCGCTTTCCGAACCGGGTAGATCAAAAAATAACTGATTCTAAATAATGTTGAACATTTAATGGATTCAATAAATTATCTTCATTTCATTTCATATACAACGAGACCAACAATAAAGTGGATCTCGACATATTCAATGACTTTTAGCCGGTTCAAGGATAAGGTATTGAAATATCTCACTAACTAATTCACATACTTTTTTTTTGCAATTACTGTTAGTCATAAGTTAATAAGTCTTACGCCCAAATACTGGAACGCAACTTAAATATAACTTGCGCTTAACTACGTTAATCCCGATTAAATGTACTGGCTAAGTGAGCCGTGCGCTGTTAAGAGCAACTTATTATTTGAATGTCGTTCCAGTATTCGGGCGTTATTGTTTCTTAATATTTTGTTACATTTTATTTCACAGCTTATATTTTTTCGTTTATTCTTTCCATTGCCATACTTTTTGTTTCTTGGTTATGTAGAAAAATACTTATTTTGTAGGGTATAATTAACGTTAATACAAATGTGTTCGCCTATTATTGGCACGTGTACTTGTATAGAACAATTGTTACATTTATTATAACACTATTACGTATACTGTGCTGTTAGTGTTCCAAATAAAGTAAATATAAATTCACACAAACACTTGTCTGGGTGGAGCAGCCTCGGAGGCGGTCAGGTCCACATGCAGTACAACATCTAAGCTGAGTGGTCACCTACTTTGTCACAGTTCTTTTTAACCGACGGTTATCAATTCGTATTTTTTTTTTCTTATGTATGTTCACCGATTACTCTGAGATTTATAATTCGATTTAAAATATTCGTCTTTAGTTGGATGCAAAATAGCTGCCATTTGGTCCCATTAAAAGTTGGTGAAGACCTGATGAATATCTTCGGACTTGGAGAGTAGAACTCCTCGAAATTGGGCAGGTTTCCAATGGTTCTTTTTGCAATAGGTTCAGAATAAAAGGCAAATTTTAATGAGAAAAAGGGGCGGGGGTGAGGAGGGGGTGAGAAAATGAACATGCATGTAAATACTTAATATCTTCGGCAGCTTTGAACCGATTTAAGTGATTCTAGTTTAGTAATGTGCGTACCTGCACGAGCGTGGCGTCGTAGCTGGCGGTGTAGGGCGGCAGCGGCAGTTGCACGCCGGACTCGTCGCCCGCCGCCGCCAGCTCCTGCTCCTCGCCGAAGTAGCGCTCGAACCGACGCACTATCTGCTCCAGCGACGACGCCGGGGGACAGATGTACCTGGACACGCAAGTACCATTGTTTATAACTTATTATATAGAGTATAGACATTCACGGAGACTCGCTGAGCTTCATTGCGTGACATTAACCCTTCCGGTGTCCATCACGCTCATATCTTGCTCCATGTCATGATTATTGTCTATACATGGACACCTAAAGGGTTAAAATGCGTGCTGTTGATCCTGGCTTACAGGAGTTGCAGTGGCGGGTGTGTGGGCGGGACAGTCTCCTAAAATTTATGAGATGACGATAGTGGTTCTTTTTTACAAATCAAAATCAAAATATTCTTTATTCGAGTAGTCTTACAAGACCTTTTCAATCGTTAATTTCTGCTACCACCGCTAGGAACGTGTTGTAGCTGTGAAGAAGAAACGGCGCAAGAAACTCCCTTAGCAACACGAACTGTCTTCTTTTTTTTACTTTTCGTTTCTTTCTACAATGGGTATCTGCAGCTTTGTGACGCATTTATGGGTGAATAGTTATGAATTGTGCCACATCCGATAGATCGCGCTGCAGTCGCGTTCTAAATTTTGATCAACCTCAAGCAATGTGGGACAATTTGATAAATACTAAAAAAATATTCATCAATTTACCTGCGTAGATATGGGATAAGTAGGTCAAATACGTTCAAAATTGATATTGCATGAAACTCACGCGGCGTAGGAAAGCTAAGCAAGGTAGACAGGACATATTTCACGTATTCTACGTCTGTGTGAGATAAATTAAAGCCATCAGATAAGACATCATCCGAGAATCCCACGTAGATATTAGTTTCTTTACGCGATTTACGCGAACGTTACACATTGAAATAAAACTATTTTTTACGGACTGACCACCCCGCCCCCGTGACCAAGAAAGCAATCGAAACGTCGGGAAGTTAAAAAATGTAAAAATTAAACCAAATCGCGATAAAATCCGTACAAATTAGTTTTATTTCAATATACCACGTAGATGTGGGATAGTTCCGATTACAATACACCTGCGCTTTACCCTCACCTAGCCGTAGCGTGCAGCACTCGCATCCAGTCGAGGGGCACGAAGTGCTGCACGGGAGCCGAACCCGCGACCAGCTCGAGCGCGGCCAGGCGGTGCGGCGCCACCAGCGCGTCCGCGCCGCACTCGCGCCACAGGCTCAGCTGCCGCGACAGCAGCTGCTTGAACGTGGCGTCGCCTGACAACATGAAAGAAAGAAAGAAAGAAAACACATTTATTTGTCACTTATCACAACGCACACACTCATATAACATAGATTTACATACACCATACAGAAACAAAAAAAATAAAATAAAAGAAAAAAAAGTATGTACGTCGCAAAAAAGTGACACGTAGGTGACCACTCAGCTTAATGTTGTACTGCAGCGCGAGCCACAGCGCAACGCTGGTTTTCAGTGGTCAACATCGTTCATTGAAACAAAACCGGCAAGAAATATTCAAAACACAAGTGTAATTGTATACCTGTTTTTTGCTCTAAATAAATTAAAAAAAAAAAAAAAAAGTGCCCTGCCAAAATGGAACTAAAAAGTTCCACACGAAGCGAAAGGTTAGCCATTTACTCTATGAAATTAAAAAATAAATAAAATTTATTTTGGAAGATATTCTGTTGAACACTTTTAAATATAAGAGCTCCGCTAATTTCGTCATGTAGAATTACATATTCCTTATGGAAACTCCTCTAGCCACATATAAAATATATACTAACCAGAAGCCATGGATATGAGCATGGCCATGTTGAGGTCTCCGTTCTCCCTGGCCACCTTGCAAGCTTCCACCACTCTGCCGCCAAGCAGGAGCGTCCACACGCGCGCGCTGTGCCCGTCGCACTCTGTCAAACACATACACACGTAAACTCACGCCTTTATCCCCGAAGGGGTAGGTAGAGGCGCCACCAGGACACCCACATTTCGCCTTGTATGTTCCGTCCCATGTGATAGGGGGCGAGCCTATCGCCATATCGGGCACAAATTCCTGAGTCCGGGTTGCTAATGAATAGAAAAATCTAATATCACTGCCCGACCCGGGACTCGAACCCGAGACCTCAGCTTTGTAACCGTACCGTAATACAACTACGCCACCGAGGCAGTCAGTCCACCGAGAATATTAGTATAAATATAAATACTACTTGATATGAGTAGAGAATAATAATCACCGTCTTCGCTCTCCGGCTGCTGTGGCTTGGCTAGTTCCTGGTCCGTGACGTCAGCGACAGCCGATTTGAACCACTCGAGGAGTTTCTTGTGCCGGTTCACTATGGATAGGTCGTCGGTGCCGATTTCGTCTGGAGGAGAAAAAAATATATTGTATTTAACAAAAACCATGTTATTTTGCTAATTCTTTGCTGTCTTTTCATTTTAATTTCTTAAAAAGGCAATAATAAAATTCAATTTAAGTATTATTGAAGTATTGCACCATATAAACTTAGTTGTAATTGAATTGTAATATTCGATCTGCAAAGTGAAAAACAGCTGACTGATGCGGGTGAATGACCTACTCGTGCTGTATTGTAGAGTGCAACGGCCTTATTCATAAACAAATTAATAACCTATTATTTATCGAATGTTTTGTCTTCTATAATACAATGTTACCCGGGGTGGTTACGAACATTTGGTCTATAATCTATATTATTACTATTGGCCTTATTCATAGAGTTTAAAAACCTATTTAAATTATCGAATGTTTCGTCTCCTTCGCTCAAACTGAATTAAAACTCGTTCGAAAGGGACAAAACATTTGATAACTGAAATAAATAAATAATAATAAATAAATACACCCAACAGTCACATACATAGTCTTGACCCCACACTAAGATTGAGTCTTGTGTCGTGGGTATCAGGAACTACGAGAGAATTTTCGGTCTCACAAACACCCAGACCCGAAACAAATACTTGTGGTTCTCACAAACATTTGTCTCGGTGCGGGGATCGAACCCGCGGCCTCTCGTTTCACAGGCGGCGTCTAACCAACTGCGCCACGAAGGCTGTCAAATAGGTTTTAAATCTGTCTATGAACAAGTCCGCATGTATCGAATGGTGGACTTACCGTCATTCTCGAGGTCCGCCGCCCACAGCGCGTCGACAAGCTTCCACACTTCATAGCAGTACGCACCTGACACGCCGAACTGAATCAAACCAACAACGTAAACATCAGTGCAAGATTCAGATAATATAAAACATAGAACAAATATACATATATTATGTAGGATTGAGTTTTGATAATGTATACATTTAGGCTCAGTTGCACAAACTAACTTTGCCTATAACTTTGCCTTTGAAAATGTCAATCCCATACATTAGCAATGTCAAATACGTCACAAATGTATGACGATGACATTGTTAATGTCAAAGTTACGGGCAAAGTTAGTTTGTGCAACTGAGCCTTAATATTGAAGTAACATTTAAGTAACAATTTGTGTAAACTAGAACGTGAGAGGAACGAAAGCAAGACAGAATTGAGTGAAAGTAGGAATGGAATGAAAGGAAGTGGAGAGAGGGAGGACGACGTAAAGACGAGTGCATGTGCTGAAGTGTTATTTTTGTAAATTAATTAATAAAAGGAGTTAATACCAAAGAATTTAATTGGCCCAAATCCTACACCTTCCCGCATACATACGTACATACATACATACATAAACTCACGCCTATGCCCCATTGGAATAGGACCGCACTTTAACGATGAAGGGAAACATCGTGAGGTAACCTGCATACCGCGATTTTAAAGAATTTCTACGGTATGTAAGTCCGCCAACCCGCACTAGGCCAGCGTGGTGGACTATATGGCCTAACCACTCTCAATCGATTCTCTAGTAGTAGGCCCGTGCCCTGCAGTGGGACGTATATGGATTGATACAGATGTACCACTATACCGGGTATATCAAGACTGCGACCGAAAATGCAGCCAGGTGGTAGTGACTCCAGGCAAAATGCAACTAAAAATTTCGCAAAAAGAAAAGTTAATTTTTATTGTAATTTTGTACTTGTCTTGTTTGGGTTGTAAATACATAGTTTTCCTAAAATAATAATGTAAATTTTTAATTTTTAAAGATTCAGTGTCCTCTCTAACATGTCATAAACTCACTGAGTTAACAAAGTCCTGTTTGGACGCGTGTCTCAATATCTCCTTGAGCGCCGCGAGCCGCGCCTTGGGGTCGGGGTCCATGCTCATCCTCGGGAATTCATCTTCACCGTCTTCAGATATTTTGGAGTACTGCAGCAACGTTTTGAGATGGGGCTCCATGATATCCTGAGAACAACGCATTTAGCATGAGTGGTGGAATGTGTTAAAGTAGATCATTAACATCAGTACTTTTGACATTAGCGCCAATTATGCCGGCTGTTAAACGAGAGGCCGCGGGTTCGATCCCCGCACCGAGAAAAATGTTTGTGCGGACCACGAATATTTCTTTCGGGTCTGGGTGTTTGTGGGACCGAAAAGTCTCTCGTAGTTCTGATACCTGCGACACAAGACTGAATTGATCTTAAAGTGGGGTCAGGACTATGTATGTGACTGTTGGGTGTATTTATTATTTATTAATTAATTATGAGCGCAAGAGTCACGTCGAGGGAACTTAAGATGTGAAGAGGAAAAATAATCTTGATTATTTTGACAACAGCGCTTCCGGCGACAGTAGATCGTAGACGACCTTCATTATGATTTAAAAATGTAAATCTTTATTTATTTATATATTCTTTATTGTACACAAAATGTAACAGGTATATAGAGACAACAAAACAACAAAGTTTTTCAACACATCAATATTGCAGAAATAAGGAAGTGTTAAACAAATTTGTGTGCAACGGAACGTTGCATGGATTGAGAATAATTAATAATAATAAAAACACCCAACAGTCACATATATAGTCCTGACCCACACTAAGATCGAGTCTTGTGTTGTGGGTACCAGAAACTACGAGAAACTTTTCGGTCTCACAAGCACCCAAACCTGAAACAAATACCTGTGGATCACACAAATATTTGTTTCGGTGCGGTGATCTAACCCGCGGCCTCTCGTTTCACGGACGGCGTAAGACAACCCTGAAATTGAGAAAAAGAAATCAGCTGTTCCATACAAATCAAATCGTTTTAATTTGCAAAATGTATAAAACAGCTGTTTTTTTTTTCTCGATTTTAGCGTTGGAACCATAGGAAAAGTTGTTTATTATGAGGAGTGTAGCATAGCCCTTCCGGCTTTATATACCCTTTACGACTAACGCTGTCTGTATATGCATTAAGCATGGACACACCTGTACGTGCGCGTGCGTGTTGTGTGTACGTGTGTGCTCAGCTGTATGTGTATATATATATAAGCGTGTACGTACCCGTACGTGCGCATGCGTGTTGTGTGTACATGTGTATTCGTTTGTATGTGTATGTATGAATGTGTGTATATAAGCATGACACACCTGTATGTGCGTGTGCAGGGTTTGTACGTGTGCTTAGTTGTATATGTGTGTATACACGCGTGTACGTACCCGTGCGTGTAGTGTGTACGTGTGTATACACGCGTGTACGTACCCGTGCGTGTAGTGTGTACGTGTGTATACACGCGTGTACGTACCCGTGCGTGTAGTGTGTACGTGTGTATACACGCGTGTACGTACCCGTGCGTGTAGTGTGTACGTGTGTATACTAGCGTGTACGTACCCGTGCGTGCGCGTGCGTGTAGTGTGTACGTGTGTATACTAGCGTGTACGTACCCATGCGTGCACGTGCGTGTAGTGTGTACGTGTGTATACTAGCGTGTACGTACCCGTGCGTGCGCGTGCGTGTAGTGTGTACGTGTGTATACTAGCGTGTACGTACCCATGCGTGCACGTGCGTGTAGTGTGTACGTGTGTATACTAGCGTGTACGTACCCGTGCGTGCGCGTGCGTGTAGTGTGTACGTGTGTATACTAGCGTGTACGTACCCATGCGTGCACGTGCGTGTAGTGTGTACGTGTGTATACTAGCGTGTACGTACCCGTGCGTGCGCGTGCGTGTAGTGTGTACGTGTGTATACTAGCGTGTACGTACCCGTGCGTGCGCGTGCGTGTAGTGTGTACGTGTGTATACTAGCGTGTACGTACCCGTACGTGTGCGTGCGTGTTGTCGTGTGCTAGTCGGACGACGGCAACGACGGGCTCGGACCAGTCCCGCGGCCCGCGCCCGCGCACGTAGCGCCACACGTTGCTCATGTCCGCCGCTGCGGGGAAACATTCACACTTTCATATTATTACTCCGTGTTAAGATCGCAGGAATTCGTTGGCTGTAGGCCGATTCTAACAATTCTATGCGGCGATTCATGGGGGATGTTCAGCAATGAACTTCCTGTGGCTGAAGAGAGAGAGGGAAAAGGGGAGCGTGAGGGGGGGGGGAGAGGGAAGAGAGATAGAGAGAGGGGTTTCTTATACATATTTACAGAAATATAACACATTGAAATAAAACTGATTTCACGGATTTTATCACGGGATTTTTATATCCATCATTTTTTTTACTTTCCCACATTTCGAATACAACTGTCTTGCGCCCAAATACTGGAACGCAACTTAAATATAACTTGCGCTTAACTACGTTAATCCCGATTAAATGTACTGGCTAAGTGAGCCGTGCGCTGTTAAGAGCAACTTATTATTTGAATGTCGTTCCAGTATTCGGGCGTTGGTCACGGGACCGACTAACCTGTCAGTTAGCAATTAGTATGAATATTCCAAATACGTGATAAAATTCATAAAAATATCATGTGTAAATATCACACGTTACACAAACTTAACAAAACCCAAAATTATTTATATAAGTACCCGCCTATTATTAATCGGCCCCATTCGGCTAAGAAATGACAGTTCGTGATATCCGTGTTTCATTGCATACATTATACTTATTGAATAATATTACTGACTCTTGGGCAGGTCTGCGATGGCATCGTACGAGGTGGGGAAGGCGAGCTTGCCGCCCGGCCCGAAGCCCACGCGGAAGTGGCGCGCGCGGCACACCGACATGTCCGCCACCAGCGACGCGTCCAGCCGACCTGCGGGGAAACAACCGTGTTACTATCATGACAGCCCGGAATCAGGAATTTGTGACCGATATCGCGATAAGCTCGCCCCCATGACATCATGGGACGGAATATACAAGACCAAATGTAGGCAGAGCGCCACCAGGACGCTCTGCCTACCCCTTCTAGAATAAAGGCGTGAGTTTATGTATATATGTAGTATGACAGCCTCCGTGGCGCAGTTGGTTAGACGCCGGCTGTGAAACGATAGGCCGCGGGTTCGATCCCTGCACCGAGAAAAATGTTTGTGAGGTCCACAAATATTTGTTTCGGGTCTGGGTGTTTTTGAGACCGAAAAGTATCTCGTAGTCTCTGATACCCACGACACAAGACTCGATGTTAGTGTGGGGTCAGGACTATGTATGACTGTTGGGTGTATTTATAAAAAAAAATCTTGTATAAACAGATTTTATGATCAATGATCTGTCGATAGGATTTTTTTTTGTTGAATTGTGAGACGAGCATGTCATTCGCCTAATATGACCGCTCATGGACAGTAGCAAAATCAAACACCATGAATCACAAAGCAATGCTTGGCATTCCACTGCGCTCGCCATCCTGAGACGTAAGATGTTAATCTCAATATGTCCAGTAATTGCTCTGGCTACAGAACCGGAACACAACAGTGCAGTTACACTGCTGTTTGTTGGAGAAATAGACATTGCGGTGGTACCTAACCATGCCACTCATATATGAGAGACCTACCAAAAATACCTGGTAAAAAACCTTTTTACATGCATTTTCCTGCTACTTTTCACATAGTTTAAACTTTCTCGACATGAACCGGAAGAAACTTTCGAAATTAAAAAAAAAATCTTACCAGCGATGGTCTCTTTGAACGGCGGCACTTTCCGATGGTAGCGCAGAACTATAGTGTGCGGCTGTACTATCAATGGCTTCATTTTAACTTCTGCAAACAAAACATGTTGTTAAATGGCCGAGATTAATAAACGATCTTCACGTCTATCCAAAGATCGATCGTGAAAATAGACCAATGGGCTCAAGGTATTGTCGACACGCTCACATTTGATGTGTTCTGATTGGTCTATTTTCCGGATCGATCCTTAGATAGGGATTTGGATTGCTTATTAATTTTGTCCTCGGTGGCGTAGTTGTATTACGGTACGGTTACAAAGCTGAGGTCTGGGGTTCGAGTCCCGGGTCAGGCAAAGTGATATTGGATTTTTCTATTCATTATCAGCCCGGAGTCAGGAATTTGTGCCCGATATGGCGACAGGCTCGCCCTCTATCACATTATAGGACGAAACATACAAGGCGAAATGTGGGTGTCCTGGTGGCGCCTCTGCCTACCCCTACGGGGTAGGTATAAAAGGCGTGAGTTTATGTATGTTTATGTATGTTAAAACAATTGCCCAATAATCCTTTCCTCTTCACATCCTTTTCCCTTCGTTTCCCTCCCTATGTGATGGTCCGGCAACACATCTATCCAAGCGTCGTGGATGTTCATGTGCCGTGAACACTTACCATCAGGTGACCTGCAAGCTCGTTTGCCAGAATTATGCTATTAAAAAAAATGTTGAAGTTCTTCGGCATATCCTTATGCGAACTTGCATGGAGATAGACATAACATGAGATTCTAACATTTCAAATCTCAAAAAGACTTTATTTTTAACGGTTTTATTATACCAAAACAATAATTATTATGGTCTAGAAGGGTGAGGCATTTAATCAAAGGGTCAGTTATGAATACAAATGGCCAGTAGGATGAAGGGCCTGTCGTCTTTCGAAGGGGTCTAGTATCTTCCGAAGGGTCCAGTAATCTCTTCAAGGGCCTCTAACCTCCTGAAAGGATCCTACATAATTCAAACACATCCTCATACCTTCAGTGGAGACTTCCTGCGGCGCGTCCGGCAGGGGCCGCAGCGAGGCCACCAGCGAGGGCGCCGCCCCCGACACCGGGGATAGAGACGAACGGAGCGGCACCACGTGCTCCCCTGATTCAGACTCCATGTCTTCCAGCTCTGGAACACATTATACTTACTATACAGAAATGACATTAAAAATTTATCGAATCCATTACATACATAAACTCACGCCTTTATCCCAGAAGGGGTAGGCAGAGGCACCACCAGGACACCCACAGGGCGAGGGCGAGGCTATCGCTGTATCGGGCACAAATTCCTGACTCCGGGCTGATAATTAACAGAATAAACCCAATATCACTTTGCCCGACCCGGGATTCGAACCCGAAACCTCAGCTTTGGAGTCGTACTGAAGTACAACTACGCCACCGAGGCAGTCATTACATATTTGTATCGTCAAGTTATATTAATATACCTAGAATGATTACAAGATATTTTCACATTTGTACTATATGGCCTAACCCCTCTGTTGAGGATTTGTACGAACTTACGCCATCTATCGAAACGTTAGGTAGTCGCTTGCGCCGCGCCGTCCTATGAAAACGGCGTGGCGACCAGCCAATGACGAAACCGAATTATGGCGCGATGCGGGCCTGCGCCAATGCGCAGTGCCGCTCGCGGCGTGTACAGCGCCATCTACATCGCACCGGATTGGTCGGCGTTCGCGCGGCAACCAACCAGCGCGGAGGATTGTGGCGTGATCGGAGCGCGCCAGGAGCTGCGATCGGTGCCCAAGCGCCGCCACCCCCACTAGCCAGAACTCGCTCGCCATGACTCCGTATAGTTGTATAATGTACTTATTATAATTGTAAAGTCTAAAATTTGATTAAAGTTTGATTTGAACAGTGTTTAAATTAAGTAATTTCTAAAGTCCTACGCGCACACACCCACACATAAGTCGCAACATAAAAATTTGGACCTACGAGCCGAACGACTGCCACGCTTCCCTGACCAGAGGTACCGCACGCCAGAAGACGAAAGTTGGACAGAGGACTGCCAAACGAGAAATAAAAGACAACGGGTGGTTGACGCTATTTTGGTGAGGTGATCCAACCAGATTCCCCTCCAAGCCCATCCTTTTCGCATGTCTGATACTGTGCTTATGTTCAAATTCCAGTGCTTGCAATATCCACGCTTGTGCCTGCTTGCAGAGGTGTGCTTGCTACTCAGCCAACTCAACCACGTGTGTCTACGTGCGCGTAAAACCGTAAGTACCTGCCCATACATCACCCAAAATGGCTACCGATCCTAGTGCTGACATAATTATTAAAAATTTAAAGAGAAAACGCGGTTCTATTAAGTGTCGATTAACACATTTTAGAAAGTTTGTAGATTCATTCGAAAATATTAATCTATCTGAAATCGAAAGGGCGGAACTAAAATTACGCGTAGTAGGATCACAAAACTTGATGACAGACTTTAATAATGTCCAAACACAACTCGAAGATATTAGTACGGAGTCAGAAATAGAATCACAGCTTATAGCACGAGAAGAATTCGAGCGCGAATACTATTCCATATTAGCAGTAGCCGAATGCCTCACGACGACGGCAAAATCATTTGAGATCGAGTCGACCAACACTCCCGGTGCAAACACGAAATCAAACTGCATCAAGTTACCTACGATAATGATTCCTAGTTTCGATGGTTCATACGAAAATTGGTTAGAGTTCCGAGACACGTTCTCATCATTAGTTCATAATTGCAATACAATTACAAAAATACAAAAATTCCACTATCTCAAATCGTCACTCAAAGGCAACGCAAAAACGGTTATAGATTCCTTAGAATTTTCTTCAAATAACTACGACGTGGCCTGGGAGTTACTCGTAAACAGATTTGATAACACAAAATTACTTATTCAAAATCACGTAAAGTCTATATTTTCTATTCAATCCTTAAATAAAGAATCTCCAACTCAATTAAGAAAACTTATTGATACCATTTTACGTAACTTACGTGCGTTGAAACTTTTAGGCCAGCCCACTGAGTACTGGGACACGTTAATTATCTATATTATTGTGACAAAGTTAGACCAGATCTCTGAGCGCGAGTGGGAACAACATAAGCTTACCTTGTCAAAAAGTGAAAGGGATTCTAAAACATTGATTAGGCTAGACGATTTGTTAGAATTTTTAAGGGGTAGAGCCGATATTTTGGAAACACTAATCATATCGCATAACAAATTAGGCTCACAAAGCTCGACTGACACCAAAAAACATACATTCACATCCCATAATCAGTCTAAATACTCACAGGTACACTGTAACGTAGTAACAAACAAAAGACACGCAAAAACAACACACAGATTCAAATCTTGCATGATGTGTGACGCGCAACATCCACTATATTCATGTCAAAGATTTTTAGACCTAAAAGCAGAAAACAAGTTAAAATTCATTAAAGATAAACAGTTGTGTATAAACTGTATGCGCTCTGGCCACACTGTTAATACTTGTATGTTCGGGCCATGTCGGAAATGCGACAAAAAACACAATTCATTAATTTGTGACGCAATTAAAGAAACTAACGCGCAAACATTAATACTCGCGGCTAACGAAACCACGAGTAGTCACACTACAAGTTCAGATAATACACAAGTTCACTCGTTAAAGGCACAATCTGTTCACAGTTATACTAACACAGATGACACGCCGACAACGAAAGTAGTTTTATTATCAACAGCTATTGTCGAACTGTCCAGCCAGTCGGGGGTCTACTACCAGGCACGCGCCGTCCTCGACAGTGGTAGTGAACGCTCATTTATCACACAATCTCTAGCTAACAAGCTAAACACGCAAAATATACAGTCCACTCAACAAATACACGGTGTAGGTAACTCAATAACACAGTGCACTAAATCCTGTATTATTAATCTGAAATCACGTAATGGTAGTTTCAACGCACGCATTCAATGTTTAATTCTACCGCAAATTACATCACAATTACCTACAATATCATTATGCAAGGGCAGGTTCATTATACCCGATAATATTAATCTTGCAGACCCGAACTTCTATAGTAGTCAGCCTATAGATTTGTTGATAGGTGCAGATTTGTTTTGGGAACTAATAAAAGATGGAAAAATGCGCTTAAAAGCGGGCCCGTTCCTCCAAAACACGCAACTTGGTTGGATTGTGTCTGGTTCGATTCCTTATATACATAAAGTGATGTCAAATATTAACTGTCATTTCGCGCAATCTATAGTCAATGACGTAGGCTCATTAAATCAGATTTTACGCAGATTTTGGGAAATTGAAGAATTACCCAACAGTTCCGACAACGTAGGCAACCCTGAGGAGCGTGCGTGCGAGGAACATTTTACGCGATCAATGAAACGAGAAGTTGACGGCCGGTTTAGGGTTCGATTCCCATTCAAACACTCACCAACACTATTAGGTGAATCTCGTCAACAAGCTGAACGCCGGTTCTATGCTTTAGAAAGGAGATTTCAACGTGATCCTTTGTACAAGAAATGCTACACTGAATTTATAAATGAATATATTAATTTGGAACATATGAGTCTTGTACACACGTATGGCACGCCTCATTATTTTTTACCCCATCATGGAGTGTTTCGGGAACACTCTATCACTACCAAATTACGTGTAGTATTCGATGCCAGCATGCCTACCACCTCTGGGGTCTCTCTAAACGATTTACAAATGGTTGGACCTGCTATACAAGGCGATTTACTTGCAATTTTACTCAGGTTTCGCGAAAATAGGTACGTTGCATGTGCCGACATAGAAAAAATGTACAGACAAGTGATTTTAGAAAAGGATGAACGAGATTTGCAACTTATTTTATGGCGCGACGATCCATCGGAACCCCTACGGGTGTATCAGTTAAATACTGTAACATATGGTACCACTTCGGCACCCTTTCTCAGCTGCAGGTGTTTAAAACAATTAGCTATAGAATGCGAAGTTCCATATATAAAGGAAACCATAAATAATTGTTTTTTTGTTGATGATTTAAGTTGTAACAATAATGATATCACTCAATTAATTCAAATATGTGAAGGTACAGCAAAACTTTTGAAGTCAGGAGGTTTTCATCTTCGTAAATGGATTTATAACTTCGACCGCGCGAACTCTTATGATTCTGACAATATGAAACGTTTAAATTCTGATCGCAATGATATTATGAGGCCGCTTGTCATTGATAACAAAGTTCAAAATAAAATGTTAGGTTTAGGCTGGAACAATAAATCGGATTGTTTAGTGTTTTATTCACAAACTAAGGACGAAATAAATGACGTTATATTTACTAAGCGAAATATACTATCTAGAGTATCACAAATTTACGACCCATTAGGTTTAATTAGTCCAGTAATCACAATAGCAAAAACATTAATTCAAAAATGTTGGTTATCGAAGTTAGACTGGGACGAACCGGTTCCACACGATATCACGATAGTTTGGTCGCGATTTATTAGTTGTTTGCCATATTTTAGCTGTATACACATACCGCGTCATGTTATGTGTACTGATCCTACCGCTGTAGAACTACATATATTTTCTGACGCTTCACAAACTGCATACGGAGCTTGTGCATATATACGTACTATTAATAGTGCTTCTATAGTGACAACGCGCCTGTTATGTGCAAAGGGCAAAGTAGCTCCGACAAAACCTATTACTATACCGAGGTTGGAGCTATGTGGCGCATTATTAAGCGCGCGACTGTTTAAACAAGTAAACGAAGCGTTGCGTAGCAGGTTTGATAAAATTGTATGTTGGACGGATTCTACTATAGTCTTAGGATGGTTAGGCATGCACCCAAATTTACTTAAACAGTTTGTTCAAAGTAGAACTGCTGAAATTCATAGCTTAACAAGCGATTGTTTGTGGCGTCACGTAAGCGGCAAACAAAACCCTGCGGATTTAGTCTCGCGAGGCTTGCATTTAGATGCGCTTAGCACATCGGAATTATGGTGGAAGGGCCCCCAATTTCTACACGATGCTGATTTTAGCGTACCGGGTGTTTGTGACTCTAAGTATATTTATGATTTACCGGAAATAAAATCAACTAATGTTTTGTGCCAACTAGTTAACCAAACAAACGATGTAGTTTTATTTCCATTTTCAAATTTTTCTCAGTACATGCGAATGAAGCGCGCGGCGAGTTATATGTTACGATTTATATACAATGCTCGAAATAATAAAAATAGACGTACAGGCTTATTGACAATTGACGAACTAAACAATGCTGAGTTACTTTTAGCTAGGTTCAGTCAACAAGAATCCTTTTCCGATAGTTATGAAGCCCTTCTCAACAAGAAATCTATAAAATTTCCACAATTGTTAAAGCTTCACGTATTCTTGGATAAGGGTAATTTGATTCGCGTTGGAGGACGTTTACAGAATTCACGGGAATTTGACTACGACAAGCGGCATCCTATATTGTTACACGCTAAACATCGCTTTACTTTTTTACTATGCCGGTATGAGCATCAACGAATGATGCACGCTGCACCACAGTTACTTCTATTTACGTTAAGGGAGTGCTGGTGGCCGATAGGAGGTCGCAACCTTGCTAAAAGGGTCGTACATTCTTGCGTGAAGTGCGCACGACACCGTGCAATTATACCAAACCCACTAATGGGGAATCTACCAGAAGAACGCTTAATGCCCGGGTTTCCGTTCTTGCGTTGCGGAGTGGATTACGCAGGACCCATGTTTATTTTAAATCGGAAGGGTAGAGGCGCTCGGCTATATAAAGCTTATATCTGTATTTTCATTTGCTTTGTGTCACGCGCAGTACACATAGAGCTGGTGACTGATCTCACATCAAATGCTTACGTATTGGCGCTCAAACGTTTCATTTCTCGACGTGGGAAACCTATAGAAATTTATTCTGATAATGGACGCAACTTTGTCGGCGCTATGAATGAATTTGCAAACTTTTTGAAATCTTGTTCGGAAAATATAAGAGAGTATACTATTTCACAGAACATTCGTTTTAGAATGATACCTTCTTATTCTAGCCATTTTGGAGGTTTATGGGAGGCAGGCGTAAAGAGTTGCAAGTACCATCTGCGCCGTGTAGTAGGTAACGCGCATTTAACATACGAGGAGCTAAGCACGGTATTGTCACAAGTAGAGGCCATCCTGAATTCTCGACCTCTTTCCCCTATGTCCACCGACCCACATGACTACCTTCCTCTTACTCCAGCTCATTTTCTGGTCGGCCGCCCACTAACTGCACCGGCAACTGACGACCTTCAGGACGCCCCCGCCAGTAGAATTACCCGATATCAAAGGGTAGAACAGTTACGACAACACTTTTGGAACCGTTGGGCAAAGGAGTATGTCTCAGAGATGCAGACCAGAACCAAGTGGTACAAACAAAAGAGCGGTCTAGAGGAAAACATGTTGGTGCTTATCAAGGAAGACAATTCACCACCACTCCGATGGAGTCTAGGACGAATAATTAAAATTTATCCTGGCAGGGACGGCATTTCCAGGGTCGCTGATATACGCAAGGCCGATGGGATCGTTAGGCGAGCATTTTCGAAGTTATGCCCGCTCCCGCTTCACGATTAACTACGCCTACGCCGCTTCATGCAGATGCTACGCAATCCTGCCACATCGCTCGAAACTTTTGGAACCTACTGCTTCCAAGGCCGGGAGTATGTTGAGGATTTGTACGAACTTACGCCATCTATCGAAACGTTAGGTAGTCGCTTGCGCCGCGCCGTCCTATGAAAACGGCGTGGCGACCAGCCAATGACGAAACCGAATTATGGCGCGATGCGGGCCTGCGCCAATGCGCAGTGCCGCTCGCGGCGTGTACAGCGCCATCTACATCGCACCGGATTGGTCGGCGTTCGCGCGGCAACCAACCAGCGCGGAGGATTGTGGCGTGATCGGAGCGCGCCAGGAGCTGCGATCGGTGCCCAAGCGCCGCCACCCCCACTAGCCAGAACTCGCTCGCCATGACTCCGTATAGTTGTATAATGTACTTATTATAATTGTAAAGTCTAAAATTTGATTAAAGTTTGATTTGAACAGTGTTTAAATTAAGTAATTTCTAAAGTCCTACGCGCACACACCCACACATAAGTCGCAACACCCTCTCAATCGCACTGTAGCTTGCAGAGGAGGCTCTTGCCCAGCAGTGGACGTATACGGGCTGATACAGTACTCGTCAATGCGGGGATCATGGCGGTCGCTCATTTCACAGCCGGTGTGTAATTATTTTAGAAATCATCGTTAGATTTATAAAAATACCCCCGTTGCATCGTTTTAAATAAGATTTGATGAAATTTTACAGCCAGCCCTACTTGAAATCCATTTAAATAAATAAATACATCCAACAGTCATATACATACATAGTCCTGACCCCACATTAAGATCGAGTCTTGTGTCGTGGGTATCAGGAACTACGAGAGACTTTTTGGTCTCACAAACACCCAGACCCGAAACAAATACTTGTGGTTCTCACAAACATTTGTCTCGGTGCTGGGAGCGAACCCGCAGCCTCTCGTTTCACAGCCGGTGTCCAACCAACTGCACCACGGAGACTGTCATAATTTGATAAATGCTTTTAGATCACATTATCCAACCACCAGTATTTAATGTATATTAATTACTATAAATTAATACCACAATATAGTTTGTATTTATTTATTTAATTGTTTTACAATCATATAATTATATGCTATAATATATACTATTTATACATATATTTTAATCTTTTATAATTGTAAAACTATATATCTATATTATTTTATACATATATATCACTTAAACCTCTGAAAGGGTGGGCAGAGGTATCATTATCAACCCACACACAGAGCCAAACTTATTCCTTTAATTATTTCATATTCGTATTAATATTAAAATGTAATACAATTGTTATATTTCTAAATATACTAATACTATTTAATAAACATAATTAAATATATATTCTATTTTAAACCTTTTAACATATTTATATCAACGACTTATTTTTATCAATTTAATTTTATGATTATATCATGCCATAGAATACGGTGTATTGAATAAAAATTTAAATAGAAAACAATTTGTAATTCCCCGGCTGTGAAACGAGATGCAATTATGATCCCCAACACAGACTATTAGTAACACAACTATTTGTTTTTTTTTTATGCATGACGAGCATGCCATTCGCCTGATGTTAAGCGATACGACCGCTCATGGACAGCAAATCCAAACATCATTAATTACAAAACAATGCTTGGCATTCCACTGCGCTCGCCATCCTGAGACATAAGATGTCTCAATATGTCCAGTAGATACTCTGGCTATAATGTCCTTCAAACGGGAACACAACAGTGCATTTACACTGCTGTTTGTTGGAGAAATAGACATTGCGGTGGTACCTACCCAGGCGGCCTCACATGAGAGACCTACCACCAGTAGATGGGAGTGAGATGTGTATTCTGTTGTGTGTTATAGTTATTGATACACGTATGTATACATATTGATATAAAACTATTTTTACGGATTTTATCGCGATTTGGTTTAATTTTTTCATTTTTTAACTTCCCGACGTTTCGATTACTTTACAGCTTTCGTGGTCACGGGTCGGACTGAGGTATTAGTCATCCGCTCAGTGACTGTTACAATATAACTACCCTTAATTGATATTTATTAATTTAAAAAAGTTAATTAGTTTTTGCGACCCGATCTACGCAGAAGGAGCTCACTGTATCTTGAGGTCTTTACATTTAATTAAATCGGAACCTAAAAGACCAGCTGCCAGATATAAAAATTAAACCAAATCGCGATAAAATCCGTAAAGAATAGTTTTATTTCAATGTGTAACATTCGCGTAAATCTGAAACCATTATACATTATGTCCGCCCCGTGACCACGAAAGCTGTAAAGTAATCGAAACGTCGCACGGTGGGTCGAAACGGCTATTTTTGTGACATAGGATTTTTTTTCGGATTTTCCAATTTTTTTTCACGCCAACGTTTTGATATTATCATTCCTTACACTATTCATTCTTTGTATTTTTTTGCTTAACCCTATAATTTCGGCATAAAAAAATATTTTAGGTTTTTAATGTATGGAACGCACTATAAAAACCTAAATTTCTACGAAGTCCTGCTAGATCCTGCGTTAAAACCTTATTTTTCTGAATCCTGGCCAGTTCTACTTTACTTGTACATTTCGAATGTCTGCATTGACTTGCAACTTTTCCAGTTATAGGGATCGGAAAAATGGTAAAAATAGTACTATTTCTAATTTTGTAATTGACATTTTAAGTCAATTTAACCACAAGATAGTAAGACAAAAACATTGTGGATATACAAACTATTATATAAAAATCTAATAGAATAACACAATAGAAGTAAATAAGTAAATATTTATTGGCATAATTGGTTGTTGTACCCAAAACATGTGGTTACACAATTAACGTAAACACAGTAATAAATCATAAATGCAAATGGACAACCAGATGGCAAAGGATTACTTTCAGTCATTAACACTGATGACATCTGGAGATTACAGGTGCATTTAGTTAATTGTTTTACAACTACTGTTTGTTTATTGTCTTTAATTAACTAAAACAAAACAAACATTCTCGTGATATCGATTGTAAACATGTTTTGTCCTTTTACTTAGTTCTATCATTAATGAGAGCATCTAGGGCAATAAAATTTGTTTATTGCCCAGGGTATAAAATGACTTATATTTTGAATTCGTTCTTAATGTACATTTATCCGTGCTACGATCCATACCATTTTATTTTGAATCCTTGTTTCGGTATCATGGAGGGTCTAGTTACTAATCTCGATATGTTTGTTGTTTTAAGAGACCAGCTTGGATCTCTATCAGATAGCAAAAAACTTTCTGATTTTCTGCAACAGAAAATAAACGTGACTGAAGAAAATAGTGTAGTGCTTCAAAAGTTTTGTGTAAAATTCTGTTCTTCTATAACAGCTAGATGGCAAAAATGCAATCGTATATTTTCTAACTTTATTAAAAAAAATGGTGATTGGCTAGAAAGTGAAATAATTTGGCCTAAAGGACTAAAATTAAACGAAAGACACGAAGAACATGAAGTACATGAAGAACACGAAAGACATGAAGAGGACTTAAGTCTTGAGAATCTGTCTCCATCCACATCGAAAGCTTCTACAGCTTTGATTTGTCCCAGAAAATCATTCGATGATTTGTCCAACAGACAAAAACGAAGACGAGTAGACCAAATTCAAAATAATTTGTCTCAGGAAGAATTAATTGCAGCTACATCAAATACACTGAAATGTAATGGACATGAAGCCATCGCTAATATAATAAACCATTTACTTAAAAATCCAGAAGATATAACAAAAGTGAATAATTGCTTGAATGCAAAAAAATATGTTCCATACACTGCTGATAAAGCGTTGGCGCTACTTGTTTCCCTAAATTTGTCGAAGGCACAATATATAAACCTAAGAGAATCAGCAAGCGAAAAAGGCTTTCAATTGTATCCTTCTTATTATAAATTAAAAGAAGCAAAATTGAAATGTTACCCAAGAAAGGAGGATATGACATTTAGTGATTGCACGGCATCAGTTAAATTGCAAGCTCTGCTCAACTTGACAGCCTCAAGGCTTTTGGATACAATTGAGTTCGATTTAGATTCTGCAACTGACCTGAAGCTTATCAGCAAATGGGGCTTTGATGGATCCTCGGGGCAAAGCAATTATAAGCAGATCTCTGAAGTAGGCGTGGACGATTCCAGTATATTTATGGCAAGTCTTGTTCCAATAAGACTACAACATGATGATGGAACGGTTTTATGGGAAAACGATCGAAGTTCATCCACATTTTACTGTCGTCCCATTATGTTTACGTTCACAAAAGAAACACAAATTACTGTAGCAGCTATAAAAGCCGGTATATCAGGAGAAATCGAGGCACTCCAGCCATCTATATTTAGGAAAGTGAAAATTGCCCACGAATTAATGATGACAATGATTGACGGCAAAATAACTTCATACTTTTCTGAGACTTCAACAGCAGTTTGTGACATTTGCAAAGCGAAACCAACAGAAATGAATAATTTGGAATCCCACAAACTGCGATCTAAGAATGAAGAAATGTACCAGTATGGATTGTCATCATTGCATGCGTGGATAAGATGCATGGAGTGCCTACTCCACATAGCTTACCGTTTGGAGATTAAGAAATGGAACTGCAGGGGTGACGATAAAGAGAAAATGAAGACCAGAAAGTCTGCAATTCAACAAGAATTTAAAGAAGAATGTGGCTTGCTAATTGATATAGTGAAGCAAGGAGCAGGCACCACTAATGATGGTAATACAGCTCGAAGATTTTTTAAAAATACAGCCATGACAGCACGTATCACTGGCATTAATGAGCAGTTGATAGAGAATTTTTATATCATTCTACAAACAATTGCGTCTGGAGAGCGTGTTGATATTACTAAATTCGCTTTATTTTCTACCGAAACCGCAAAACTATATGTTGGTTTATATCCGTGGTATTATATGCCTTCCAGTGTACATAAATTATTAGTTCATGGGGCTGACATAATTAAACATTTTGGGGCTATACCCATTGGGAAGCTGTCGGAAGAAGCCGCAGAAGCACGGAACAAAGACTTCCGAAAATATAGGGAAAATCATTCCCGAAAAATTAGTAGGATATCTTCGAATGAGGACATCTTACATAATCTCCTTTTGTCATCTGATCCAAAGATCACAAGTCTTAGATCACGCATGACAAAAAAACATGTTATGGTTCTCTCAACAAAAGCTAAAGAGCTTCTGCATTTGCCATCAAAACCAGAAGACTTAGAATTTATTAATGTAGAGAGTATTTTAGAAGATCTACAAAACAGTAGTGATAGTGAGTAGTATATAGGTATAGGCTTTATACTAGCCTTTTTTATTATTATTTTTTTAGTTATTTCCATCATTTGTTTTTTTTAATCTGGCACGGCACATATACAAGTTTTCCTTGGTATTTGTTAATTTATTAGATTAATTATTTATCTTATTTGTGTCAAATTTACTGAAGATAATTGTAAAAAATCTTTTGGGAAATATTGAATTTTATCATTTCTTTCGAACTGCATAACTGAAAAAGTTGCAGGTCGATGCAGACTTTCGAAGTATAGAAGTATAGTAGAACAGACCAAGATTCAGAAAAATAAGGTTTCAACGCAGGATCTAGCAGGACTTCGTTGAAATTTAGGTTTTTATAGTGCGTTCCATACATTAAAAACCTAAAATATTTTTTTTTGCCGAAATTATAGGGTTAAGCAAAAAAATACAAAGAATGAATAGTGTAAGGAATGATAATATCAAAACGTTGGCGTCAAAAAAAATTGGAAAATCCAAAAAAAAATCCTATGTCACAAAAATAGCCGTTTCGACCCACTGTGCGTCGGGAAGTTAATAAATATAAAAATTAAACCAAATCGCGATAAAATCCGTAAAGAATAGTTTTATTTCAATGTGTAACATTCGCGTAAATCTGAAACCATTATACATTATGTCCGCCCCGTGACCACGAAAGCTGTAAAGTAATCGAAACGTCGGGAAGTTAATAAATATAAAAATTAAACCAAATCGCGATAAAATCCGTAAAAAATAGTTTTTTTTTTCAACCATTATGAATAAACATATTCACTTGTATGTGAACGTACAGACAGAACAGTATGTGTGACTGTTGGGCGCATATTTATATATTAAAAAGGCAAATAGAGGTTCTTTCTTGGCCGAACATCGAGGAAAACTTTCTGAGTTTCCTTTTTTATTTTATAATAACACGACAATTATAATGCATTGGATAAGTGTGGGTGTGTATTTATTTATTTAAGTATACAACGGGTATGTGCACCTGCGTGGTGGTAGAGCGACGCCTTCATGAGCTGCACGTGGTGCGAGTGGCGCTGCTCCAGCCGAGCCAGCTCACTCGTGGGACTCTTCAACCCGTACGCTGCAACAATTACACATTCATTTATAATACATACATACAAAAACTCACGCTTTTATCCCCGAAGGGGTAGGCAGAGGCCACGAGAACACCCACATTTCGCCTTGTTTGTTCCGTCCTATAATGTGATATCGGGCACAAATTCCTGACTCCGGGCTGATAATGAATAGAAAAATCCAATATCACTTTGCCCGACCCGAGACTCGAACCCGAGAACTCAGCTTTGTAACCGTACTGTAACACATCTACGCCACCGAGGCAGTCGTCATTTATGTAAGCATGCCGTCATTATTTAATCACGCCGGCCCGCTGAGATGCCTCTTCACGCTACGGCGGAAGGACCCAGGATTATAGGAAGGAGGGAACACGTGTGATGGCAAACCGTTCGACAGCTTGACTGTGCGGCAGAAAAATGAATTAGAGAACCTTTAGTTCGCGCCGAGATGGATTGAACAGAATGTCAAAATTAGTATTTAACGGACAACTCAATATAATATCGATAGTTGAATTCTTTAACGGTGAAGGAAAACATCGTGAGGAAACCTGCATACCGTAGCGATTTTAAAGAATTTCTACGGTAAGTAAGTCCGCCAACCCGCACTAGGCCAGCGTGGTGGACTATATGGCCTAACCACTCTCAATCGATTCTCTCGATGGTAGAGTAGGCCCGTGCCCTGCAGTGGGACGTATATGGGCTGATATAGATAGATAGATAGAACTCACAATATGTCGATAGTTGAATTCTATATAAAGTACTTACCCAAATTGTCCTGATAAAGGCTGGTGGATTCACCGTTATCTTCAGTCGTGTCCATCTCAAAAGCTATAACAAAACATGGTTATTATGCAATGCACAACAAGTATTACAGGTGGTGGGTCTCAAATAAATAATTAATACCTTTAGACCCCCCATTCATTAGATCCAACGAGGTTTGCGTGAACATCTCCTCGGCGGGCATCATGCCCCCCAGCCCGGCGGAGGAGGCAAGGCCCCCCAGTCCGGCGGGGGAGGCGAGACTCCCCAATCCAGCGGGGGAGGCGAGACCCCCCAGTCCGGCGGGGGAGGTCAGCCCGCCCAGTCCGCCGAGGCCCCCCAAACCCGGAGCCGACACTGGCGGCTTCGGTACTGTGCGGCAAAAACAAATATGATTGATATAGCGGTGCTGTTCACATTCAAATATGTTTATTAATGGATATAGGATTAATTGATGGCAGAACATATGTATTTTTGTATATTAAATAAAATAAATAAATAAATCCACCCAACAATTGCAATAGTCCCGACCCCACATTAAGATCAATTAAGTCTTGTGTCGTGTATCAGGACTACGAGAGACTTTTCGGTCTCACAAACACCCAGACCCGAAACAAATACTTGTGGTTCTCACAAACATTTGCCTCTGTGCGGGGGTCGAACCCGCGGCCTATCGTATCACAGCTGTCAGATAGAGTATCACCAACCATAGAAATTGTTCTTAGCGGTACATACCTTGAGCAGACTTCTGCAGCGCCTGGTTGACCAGCTGCAGCTTCATGACAGCTGGAACATCATCATCCTCTTCGTCCGAGTCGGTTAGACCGTACTTACTGAAGTGCTCCACCTGAGAACAACCGAAAAATCATCATCATCATCATCATCATCATCATCATCATCATCATCATCCTCATCATCATCATCATCATCATCATCATCATCATTATTCTAAATTATCTATGAACTGCTCTGAATTTGACTGCGCTGCAACCTCTGTGTAATTACTGTATTGTAAACTTGTTTTGAAAAGAGCAACGCTAGAGTTTCTTGCCCGTTCTTCTCTGGCGAAAACACCCTTGTGAGCCGGGTGGTAGTGGAAAAAGTGACTGAATCTAAATAATGTATGACATTTCATGGGTTCAATTAATATTTTCATTTAACTTCATTCAGAATCGTACCCGGAACACCCAGCTGCCGGTCTGCGGTCGGTACTCGATGAACTTGGTGTCGTGCTTGTCACACACGCGACGCAGCTTGCCTTCATAGTCCATCTTCAACAACCTGCAAATACATTATGTATTAAAAAAACATGTATAAAAACATACATTATGTATAAAAACATCTTGTTATACCGACATGCGACAGATCCCTATAAATTGCTCTACACACTAAAGTCGCCGACCCGCTGGCCTTTGTCGGCAACTTTTTGTTGGCGGGCTAGTCGGTGGCTTCACTCATTGCAAGTCGGAAAACTATGTCGACGACATGAGTAATTTTATGACGTTGTCGAGTCGCCGGGCAACTGAGCAGAGCGCTGGCATCGCCAACATGTCGGCGAGCAACACATGCGGGCGATTGTTGGAGACACGATTCTTTTCTAATTAAATAAATAAAACCTAGCTATTTACCATTCAAACACGATGATATTTAAAAAATAAAAAATAAGGACCATTTTTGCCAAATTTTTGCTGCATTGTGTCTGTAATCACAAATTTACCACCCGGCTTCGTTTTCGGTCGCAGTGTTGATATACCCGGTATGTACTATGTGCTACCTGTCCGGGTCGGCGATGGGTCGTTTCTCGGTCTTGTCCATGGGCCAGATGCGGTTGAGGGTGACGACGGCGCGGCGGTTCAACCCCTCGCCTATGGGGGGTTTGTCTGCGTCCTCGGGGTAGATTATCACCTCCTTGTTTAGGAAGTGTACTGCAAATAAATATATTACGTTAATCTATGTATGTCGGTTTATAGCAGTTAATCTTTGTTGTGCAAGTTTAAGATTCTATTCATATGGTCATTATTATTATATACCGAATGAACCCGTGTTATGATGATTTATTAGACAAGCATGTTTTTCGGCTGTGAATCCTCGACCTTGTGTTAAAATCCCAAACCATTTTTGACAGCCTCCGTGGCGCAGTTGGTTTAACGCCGCCTGTGAAACGAAAGGCCGCGGGTTCGATCCCCGCACCGAAACAAATATTTGTGTGATCCACAGGTATGTGTTTCGGGTCTGGGTGTTTGTGAGACCGAAAAGTCTCTCGTAGTTCCTGATACGACACAAGACTTGATCTTAGTGTGGGGTCAGGACTATGTATGTGACTGTTGGGTGTATTTATTATTATTAAAGGTTTCCCAATTTTCAATTTGAAAAAATCCCCACGAATTGTCCGGGAGTAGAGTTGGTGTATATCATGGCAATCATAATATGCTGTTACTGAAATTACCTCGACAAATTATGTGATGGTAGGGGCATTTTTACCCTGTCAGTCATACCGACGCTCATGTGTGGCATCGTCCATACTTCGATAAGCAATACTTACCTAAAGGATATTTGCCCTCTCACGTATACAGACGCATGTGCGTGCGTGTGCGTGCGTGCGTGTGCGTGCGTGTGCGTGCGTACGTGTGCGTGCGTGCGTGCGTGCGCATGCGTGCGTGCGTGTGCGCGTGTCCGTGTGTGTGTCATGTTGTAATAAGTATAGCTCACCTAGTGCGTCGAGGTCTAGTCCTGCGACGTTGATCTCGCAGTCATAGTACACGCTGCCGTAGTTCTTACGACCGACCGTGAGGTGTGGCACCACGCACGAGCCGTCGTCGCGCAGGTACGCTACAACAAACATACACTTTGATATTACAATTCTAATATTGACTCGTATTTAATTACATTCATAATGGAATGCTTTGTATTAGCAATTTGGTATTCATGTTGCGCTTGTTTACATGATGGTGAAAGACCTTGACGTGAAGAAGTCTTGACATACAAAAATTAAAACAATAAAGACAGCCTCCGTGGCGCAGTTGGTTAGATGCGACCTGTGAAACGAGAGGCCGCGGGTTCGATCCCCGCATCGAAACAAATATTTGTGTGAACCACAGGTATTTGTATCGGGTCTGGGTGTTTGTGAGACCGAGTCTCTCGTAGTTCCTGATACACGACACAAGACTCGATCTTAGTGTGGGGTCAGGACTATGTATGTGACTGTTGGGTGTATTTATATTTCCATCATCCATCCATCCATCCATCCATCAGCCAAAGGACGTCCACTGCTGAACATAGGCCTCTCCCAATGATTTCCACAGTGACCTGTTGGAGGCAGCCTGCATCCAGCGACGTCCCGCCACCTTTACCAGGTCGTCTGACCATCTTGATCTGATCTTGACCATCTGATTTATATTTATTTATTATTAATTCTATGGTATTTAAAGTCCGCCCTCTCAATCCAACTGTCGATTGTAGAGGAGACCCGGGCAGTGACAGATTATGGGTTCATACAATACACACTTAATACCCAGTTTTCGTAATGGTTTTTTAGATTTACGCGAATGTTACACATTGAAATAAAACTATTTTTACAATAAAATAAAAAATAGTTACCGTTACTGTAAAAATACTTTTATTTCAATCCAGTTTTCGAAGATACTTTGGAGTTTAAATCTGCGATTTATTAACTTTACTTCTAAAAGTTTTTAACTTCTGTGTCATGAGTTATATTTCATTTGAGTATAACATGTTTCAAGTGCTATTTATAGTTATTAGTTACCAGTGAGTTCGTCGAGCGCGGGTATGGTGTAGTACCCGGGGCGGGTGAGCTTCACGCCGGCGGGGTGCGGGGGCGCTTCCCGGGCCGACACGTTCTCCTCTTCAGACACTACGAACAAATACATTATTAATTTCAGGTTACTTCTAATATACCATAGTTGAAAATAATAGCCTAATTTCTACATTAAAATGTAGAATATATAAATTAAAACTAGAATAATGACAGTTTGAAGGGCGAAATAGTCTGCAAAATTAAATTACATCTATACAACTCACGCGTTTATCCCCGAAGGGGTAGGCAGAGGCGCCACCAGGACACCCACATTTCGCCTTGTATGTTATGTCCCATGTGATAGGGGGGAGCTTACCGCCATATCGGGCACAAGCAAATCGAAAATTAAATATATTTTTGTGTAAGATTTATTGTTATAAGCCTTCTCCATGGATCCACATAGACCCGTAGAAAGCGGCCTGCATCCAGCAACTTCCAATATTACTAATTCTTGCAAAAAAATTCATAGTAACCGTAAACTCCGCAAATCTGATGAGCGATCTTCTCGCATTTGGAACACTCGGGTTGCTGGCCCCAGCGATGCCGGCAAAACTGTAGCGACGCACCTTACACAGGGTAGGAGGGGTGTTAGGATAATGGAAAGGTATATCTGGAGACTTTATATACGCGATAATTTGTATTTGTATGTTATAATATAAATTTATGTTAGAGATCACACAAGTTTGATCCTCGCAGGATAAAATGCCATACGCAATGATGACACAGGTCAATTATTTTATTGGAATTGCAACACAGTCCGACAGGATTGACTAAGTAAATTATCGGTTGCCAATGGTAATGTCAATGGAATCTGTGATCGGTTTAATAATATTTAATGGTTTCTATTTTAAATCTTGCCCGGAACAGTGCCAAACGTGCGCACTGACTGATTAATAAAATTCATCATGTCGGACGACAACGACGGCCATAAAAATCTCAATCTGTATGAATCTGCGACATATACATATATACGAGAAACTGGTGAATATGTATGCCTCCGTGGCGCAGTTGGTTAGACGCTTGTGAAACGAGGCCGCAACGATCCCGCACCGAGACAAATGTTTGTGTGATCCGCAGGTATATGTTTCAGGTCTGGGTGTTTGTGAGTCAAGATTTTCGTAGTTTATGAAACCGCGACTCAAGACTTGTATTTTAGTGCGGGGTCAGGACTGTGTATGAGTGTAGGGTGTATTTATTTATACCGGGTATATCAAGACTGCGACCGAAAACGAAGCCAGGTGGTAGTTTTAGTGGTTACAGACACGACGCAAATGAAAATTTCACCAAAACAGCGACAGATATTTTTTTAAAATCATCTAGTTTGGGTGGTAAATGCTTAGTTTTTGCGACAATAATAATTTAAGCCCTAACGTACCATTGAGTGTTTAAAAATAAAAAGGTATACATCATTATTTTAAGAAAACTATGTATTTATCACCCAAATACGATGTTAAGTAAAAATTACACAAAAAATTGACGATTTTTACTTGCATTGTGTCTGAAGTCACTAATACCACCTGGCTTCGTTTTCGGTCGCAGTCTTGATATACCCTGTATATTATTATTATTCTTATTTACAATTAAAAAAGGAAAAAATCACTGAAATATATTACAGATTAACAAAGTACAGATGGCGGTCTTATCGCTCTAGGCGATTTCTTGGACAACCAATACTACTTATTTATAGGTACAATAATAATACTAACCGGGCAGCGTGTCGATATTCTCCTTATCGGCGGAAGATCGTTCGTGCCTCACGCCGAGCTCGCGCACCGAGTTCTCCACCGCGTCAGGGTTGCCGCCACCCGACAGCGGCTTGCGAAGGGGCTTCGTTGTCAACCTGATGGTAAAAAACATCTTTAGGAACAGAAAGAAGAATATAAAACCAATTAAATAAAGATTAAAAGGACACGGGAAAGGTTTAATAGCCTACGTGACCGAAAAACATTATATTTCATTTCACGGGAAGGTCCCTTCGAAGCAATTCAGAATGAATTTTTAGAAGAGTTAGGCCATATAGGTGGCCTTTTTTTAAAAAAAACCTATTTTTACAATGTTTTCTTAGCATTACTTAAACGGAATACACTTAGGGCCAATTGCACAAACTAACTTTGCCTATAGCTTTGACTTTATCAATGTCAATCCCATACATTTGTGACGTATTTGACATTGCTAATGTATGGAGTTGACGTTTTTAAAGTCAAAGGTATGGGTAAAGTTAGTTTGTGCAACTGAGCCTTATCATCTGATGCAAAGCAGTCACTTTACCCAGTCAGAACGTAACTGTACTGTGTCAGCCCTTACACGTCCCACTGCTGGGCACGAGCCTCATCTACAATCGAGAGTGCGATTGGAAGGGGTTAGGCCATATAGTCCACCACGCTGGTCTAGAGCGGGTTAGATGGCTAGTCAGAACATATACCGGGTATATCAAGACCGCGAACGAAAACGAAGCCAGGTGATAGTATTAGTGACTTCAGACATAATACAACTAAAAATTTCGCAAAAAAGCAACAGATTATTATTGCAATTTTTTGAAAATCATCGTTTTTAGGCGGAAAATTTTTAGTTTTTGCGAATATAGTACTTTTAACCCTTACGTACCATTGCGTCTTTAAAAATAAAAAGGTGTACATCATTATTTTGGAAAAAATATGTATTTATCACCCAAATACGACGATAAGTAAATAAAATATAAAAAAATTACGTTTTTTTTTTCGAAATGTTCAGTTACATTGTGTCTGAAGTCACTAATACTACCACCTGGCTTCGTTTTCGTTCGCAGTCTTGATATACCCTGTATATAAAAATATGAACTCACCAACTGGCCCGACGTTCCGACGTCTGCATGTTTGGCAATTCTTTGTCTGAAACAATATATTTTTGTCAATGTAAAGGACGCCATTAAAAAATATACTCATGGACTCACCATAGTGTGTGTATTGTTAGCCAATTAATTATTTATTTATTTAATTTATTTGCTTTATATACTAAAATGTATACAGACTTAATGTCAGAGGCATTCTATTAAAGTCTATCTTTGGGTGAAGCAGAAATGGAGCAAAGCAGGTTTATGCAAAATTAAGACGACCAAGATTTTTTTAAAATAAAAACTATTTAAAAACAAATATACGTACTTAAAATATATGTACAATTATACATACATACACAATATACCGGGTATATTAAGACTGCGACCGAAAACGAAGCCTGGTGGTAGTTTTAGTGGTTACAAACACAATGTAAATAAAAACTTCGCCAAAACAGTGACAGATATTTTTTTTAGAATTTTTTAAAAATCGTCGTGTTTGGGTGGTAAATACCTAGTTTTTGCGAAAATACTAATTTAAACTCTAAAGTACCATTGCGTGTGTTTAAAAATAAAGAGGTGTACATTATTATTTTAGGAACACTATGTAAATATCACCCAAATACGACGATAAGTAAAAAACTACAAAAAAAAAGTTGTCGATTTTTTTTGCGAAATGTTTACTTGCATTGTGTCTGAAGTCACTAATACTACCACCTGGCTTCGTTTTCGGTCGCAGTCTTGATATACCCTGTATATACGCATAAATTATTAGTTAATCAGACAGTCAAATAAAAGTTGGTCAATAATTAGTCAGAAAGTTATTCAGTATGTAAGATAAATAAATAATAAATACACCCAACAGTCACATACATAGTCCTGACCCCACACTAAGATCGAGTCTTGTGTTGTGGGTATCAGGAACTACGAGAGACTTTTCGGTCTCACAAACACCCAGACCCGAAACAAATACCTGTGGACCACACAAATATTTGTTTCGGTGCGGGGATCGAACCCGCGGCCTCTCGTTTCACAGCCGGCGAATAGATAGCGGCGCAGATATCAGACCACACTGTTGCAAATTCTAATCAAATAACGTATAGGTCAATCAGTCAAATAAAAGTTTGTAATTTCGGTACTGAAAGAGGAAATCAATTAGTAAATTATCTGCTTTCCCAAGCACCACTTAAAACCACCACTCAAATAGTTTTTAACCGACTTCAAGAAGTCAAGTCAAGGATTTCAAACCTATCAATAGGTAGCACACACAAATAATTGTATTTTATTGATATGAAAGGTATAGGTTTGCATAACAGGTGTATTGAATTAAATCTTTATTAAGTTATTTTATACTTTTTAGTAGTTGAAGTCGGTTTTTTAAACGTAGTTTTTTTTGTTTTACTCAGAAAGTCTGATATTCTGTAGTTTAGTCAGTCATTTAGTTACAAAAAATACTCACCCAAACTGGGATACAGTCTCGGTGTGGGTTCTCCGTCCACAGGTTTCTCCTTTTCATTCCAAATCTGTTTCGGAGAGTTCAACCTGATGAAACAAATTAATATTATAAATGAATAATAAATACACCCAATAGTCACATACATAGTCCTGACCCCACACTAAGATCCAGTCTTGTGTCGTGTAACCCAGACCCGAAAAAATACTTGTGGTTCACACAAACATTTGTCTCGGTGCGGGGATCGAACCCGCGGCCTCTCGTTTTACAGCCGGCGTCTAACCCACTGCGACATGGAGGCTGTCAAATTTATCTATTTGCGTTACAGCATGCGTATTTCAGAGTTCTCAAGACTTGTAGAGATATGTGTTGTCCAGTGTCACTAGGCCAGCGTGGTATACATAAACTCACGCCTTTTTCCCGGAAGGGGTAGACAGAGGTTCCCCTAATAGCGACCAGAGCAACCACGTTTCGCCTTGTATTTTCCGTCCCATGTGATAGGGGGCGAGCCTATCGCCATATCGGGCACAAATTCCTGACTCCGGACTGATACTGAATAGTAAAATCCAATATCACGTGAAGCGTGGTGAAGTAGCTTAATCCCTTAAGTAACGAAGGTCTTTGCCCAGCAGTGGGATGTAGACTTATATAAATTAAATAAACTTACCAACTGTCATGTCTGTAGTTTATTTCCTCGCCTGCAAATAAAACAGATATTTTACTCCATTTTGCATTCACAACAAAAGCTTTAACTGTTCAAAATCTAGCTCAAATAGAATTTTACAAATCCATCGATAATAGGTTATATACATTAGTAACTAGGTAGTGTAATTGTCAAGTAATAGAAAAAGGGTATTATCAATAGTGACGTCACTACGTCACTACACGTATAATGACGTCACGGTTATTAAATTGCGCGCGTACTCACGTTCCTCATACTCGTGTCTGTTGGAGTCGTTCTTCTCGACGTTGTCCGGCTTATCCGCGGCATCCTTATCCGCGTGCACGCTGCCGTTCATGCCGCGGGACGTTTGCTCTTCCACCGATCTACGAATTAGAAGAAATAATAGTAAGATATGGAGTAAATTTTGTATTTGCTATTACCAATTTAGAAACGAGTGTATGAACGAAAACAATAATTAATGGATAAGAATCTACGGCATTGCGTGATGGCCTGTTGGTAAACGGATGAGACGCGGCTGCCAATATGTTCACGGTGGTCGCGGGCTCAAATCCAAGGGCACCTTTGACTTTTAGGGGTCATGTGTGTATTGACCAATCACCACGCACTATAACGGTGAAGGAAAACATCGTGAAGAAACCTGCATACCATAGCATTTCTTTGGTATGTAAAGTCTGCCACACCGGACTAGGCCAGCGTGGTGGACTATATGGCCTAACCACTCTCAATCGTACCCTCGATTGTATAGGAGGCCCGTGCCCAGCAGTGGGACGTATATGGGCTGATACAGTACAGTAGGGTCTTCATTTGATAGAAAACACAGGATTACTCATGGTTTGTTTAAATAAACAACACAATACAGAAAACACAGTAATTACTCTATATGAATGACCGAATGAATGAGCAACATGAATGTATGTTTAATAGACCTGTCGGTTCCTATATGAATGACCGAATGAATGAGCAACATGAAAGAATGTGTAATAGACCTGTCGGACCCTATGTGAATGACCGAATGACCGAGCAACATGAATGAATGTGTAATAGACCTGTCGGACCCTATGTGAATGACCGAATGACCGAGCAATATGAATGAATGTGTAATAGACCTGTCGTTCCCTATACGAATTACCGAATGACCGAGCAACATGAATGAATGTGTAATAGACCTGTCGGACCCTATGTGAATGACCGAATGACCGAGCAACATGAATGAATGTGTAATAGACCTGTCGGTCCCTATATGAATAACCGAGAAACATGAATGAATGTGTAATAGACCTGTCGTTCCCTATGTGAATGACCGAATGACCAAGCAACATGAATGAATGTTTAATAGACCTGTCGGTTCCTATATGAATGATCGAATGAATGAGCAACATGAATGAATGTGTAATAGACCTGTCGGACCCTATGTGAATGACCGAATGACCAAGCAACATGAATGAATGTGTAATAGACCTGTCGGTCCCTATATGAATGACCGAATGACCGAGCAACATGAATGAATGTGTAATAGACCTGTCGGACCCTATGTGAATGACCGAATGACCGAACAACATGAATGAATGTGTAATAGACCTGTCGGACCCTATGTGAATGACAGAATGACCGAGCAACATGAATGAATGTTTAATAGACCTGTCGTTCCCTATATTAGTGACCGAATGACGGAGCAACAGAGTGTATGACCCACCTGTTATCCTGCGAGCCGTGTGTGTTGTGCACGTGTAGTTCGTTGCTGTTGTCATGGTGGTTGCGCAGTACGAGGCGCTTGCGGCTGGGCTTGAGGCACAGCTTGTCTTCTAAGCTCGGGTCCGACTCCTCCAGACCGTCGAACAGGGACTTCTGCAACAAACATGTATTGTAAGTTATATGTTACCCATGGTTGACTATTACTTTAGACATTAGTCTAGAGTAATAAGACCGCCGTTTGTACCGTTATTTTATCTCTGTTTATTGTTGTTATTTCTTTATGTACTCTCTTTACCTCTCTCTCTTTGGCCACAAGAAGTCCTCTGCTGAACAATGTACACTAAAGCTTAAATAATTCAATAAGTTTCTTATGTTACATATTGGAATGAAATTGATTTGCGGAATTTATCGCAGATTTGATCAAAAACTCAAACACGAAGGTCGTAATATTATTTCTTACTATTTTTAATACTTCACACTTCGACAGTTTTCGTAGTACAGTTGGTTAGACGCCGGCTATGGAACGAGATGCCGTTACAATCCCGCATTCAAACAAAATTGTTAAAATTCTTGGTACTCGCGACACAAATCTAATAATAAGTACACAACCAGGATATTATTCATATTTTGTGAGATGAAAATATCTTTCAATGAGACACGGCAAACTTATATCTTAGTGTGAGATGTCTATGTGACTGTTGACTATATTAATTTATATAAAGATATGTATATAGTATATAGTAGGTACCTTGTCGTGCGTGGCGTTGTGCCTGGGCTGCACGCGCAGCTTGTTGGTGGGGGAGCCCACCTTGTATGCGGCCGCGTCGCCGCGCTCCAGCACCGCCTTCAACGCACTCGGGTTCGTCGGCTTCAGCACGTCTTCTGACGTCGTCGCTGCACCAACAGACACACATTATTATCTTCAATCATAAGATTCATTACTCAAGAGTGTGTATATTTAAATGCGGACAACCGACATGATCAAAATCTCAACAGTGATATCCAAATTATAAATATAATAATGTCGTGACATTAACTGATACAGGCTGTCGCGTCAGGAGTTAGTTCACAATAAATTATGTCCAACAGCATAACTACTCCACATCTTTACTAGATTATTATGAAGTACGTTTTATAGTTCGATATTTTTTATGGTAATAACGAATAGAATTGAGTCATATTGAAGTATTTCGATTGTGCCCCCTGTATAAATGATCTTTATTTGACAGCACCCTGTATAACCAGGCGTCCAATACTCACAGTTATCAGGCAACAAGTCCTTGAAGAGCGGCGAGTCTCCGTACGGCCTGGCCGCCAGCGCCAACATCTGCTCGTGCACGTTGCCCGCCGCCGACGAACCCATCAGACTGTTACTGAACAGGTAAAAATATATTTATAGGGTAAAACTACCCTTAAAAATAAACATACATACATAAATACACTCACGCCTTTATCCCCGAAGGGGTAGGCAGATGCGCCACTCGGACAACAACATCTCGCCTTATATGTTCCGTCCCATGTGATAGGTGGCGAGCCTATCGCCATATCGGGGACAAATTCCTGACTCCGGGCTGATAATGAATAGAAAAACCCAATATCACTTTGCCCGACTCGGGATTCGAACCCGAGACCTCAGCTTTGTAGTCGTACCGTAGTACAACTACGCCACCGAGGCAGTCATAAAAATAAACAAGCGGGTATTATACTGTTACTGAGAGATAACTGCCAACCAACACTAGGCCAGCATGTGGTCTATGTGGCCTAACCCCTCTCAATTATATCCTCAATTGTAGAGGAGGCCCCGTGCCCTACAGTGGGAAGTATATGGGCTGATACAATACAGTACAGAGTAAAACTGAAAATTTTAGCTCATAACTTTTTCTTTACATTTTCTATTGTTGACATAGGCCTCTAATAGCTCATAGTCTGCCCTTCAGTAATAATTACTTTGTCGCGCTCCCAACGATTTTGATAATGCCTGCTTGTTTTACGATATAGATTCACAATAATAACGCATACTTACTTGGCCATAGCGTTGTTGTTAGCGTTCATCCCTCCGAGGCCGAACGCACTGCCTCCCAGCGTGGAGGTATTGTTGAACATACCCATGCCCAGGCCACCCTCCAACCCTGAAACAAACACTCATTTACTACCAAACACTATACCGAAATGTTACAACACTATTGAATTCCTTTTTAAAAAAAACTATTTTTTATTACACACTTTTATTCACTTTTAATATACACTTTTATTAATCAAAATAGAATTTTTGATGGGAAGCAAACCGGGCGAGACTTCTGGTACAAGACTGACTTGAGCGCTCTTACGTTCTGTATATTTTATATTAGTTAAGAAAGCTGAGTTCGTATTTGTCAGTGGCTGCACTCAGCACAACAATCTATTATTTAGGGATATAACTGAACCATCACAGCTCACTGCTGAGCATGGGAGTCTGGCACAACCGAGAGTTCAAACGAGAAGGGTTAGGCCACAGTCCTCACTGGCCTAGAACGGGTTAGTGGACTTCACATACCATGGAAATTCTTGTAAAATCTTTTTGAAATAGTTTACACCTCAATAGAGTGATTTAAAAAGTTCAAAGAAAGCTTTATACATATGCCATCAAAACAAAACTAGTATAAAAAGCCAAGTCTAGAAACTCAGTTCTTCTACCGTAAATATTTTTAGATCCATGTAATACCAAGTTGGTTAATTTATTCAGTGCCTACTTAAGGGACCTTATGTCTTAGGGTCTCGTTCACCATCTTCAAGTATACTGTTAATTAGTTACTCTTTGATTAGCGTTATTTGCCAAGTAAATGTGCAGAGTATCTTCAGTAGATTTCACAAGTGAAAATAAAGTAACGTGCTGGTTAAGTGAATGACATAAGAAATTGAACGAATCATTCGTTCAGTATTGCGGCAAGTGCAATGATTATAGAATATTATTAATAAATCATTGGTCAAATGTTTCCCGCCTTGCCTGAAGTGTCAACATGTTTTTTCTTTAAAATAATTATCGAAATCGGTTTACCCAGTACAGAGAAATGAGGTAACAAACATAAAAAAAAAAAAAAAAAAAAAAGCACCATACAGTCGAATTGAGAACCTCCTCCTTTTTTTGAAGTCGGTTAAAAAGGAGGTTGAGATTTTAACCTTATTTTAACCATCATGTAAATACGCTAATTCGCAGATGATGCAGCCAGTAAAGTATTGATTAGTGTAATCATTAGTTTTACTGGAGCATCATGAAATCGACATGTGGTGTTACGGGTGACTTTAACCGTTGACTAGCCTAACCAACGGTTTACTTAAAGATGGTGAACGAGGCCCTTAAGCTATTACAATTAATACCTAACAACATCTTATAGTGACCATCTCAATTTTTTTTTTTTTAAATATAATAGATTGACTTGGTTTAAGAATATTTTCACCAGGGCCACGAATAAACCCCTAGTATATATATACATTATACAATATGAAGTGAGGGTACGCACCAGTCTTGAAGGTGTTGTTGTTGGCGGGCTGCTGGAACATGGAGGCTCCGCCGAGGGTCCCGAAGGCAGGCGCCGCGGGCTTCGCCTGGAACGAGCTCGCGCCCAGCCCCGAGCCCATGCCGCCTGCCACAAACATACACTTTTAGTTTCATACTTATTATGTATACATTCGAGAACCTTCGTCACTTGTTGGTTACACGTGGTCACGGGGCGGACCCGAGTCCGAGTCGAGTCCGTCCTGTGACCACAAAAGCTGTAAAGCAATCGAAACGTCTGGAAGTTTAAAAATGTAAAAATTAAACCAAATCGCGATAAAATCCGTATAAAATAGTTTTATTTCAAAACATTCACGGAAATATAAGAAACCATTATTAAGATTCACAATTTGGTCCACTGGTTTTTTTTAAAACGGTCCAGATTGATACAGCTTATTAAAAAAAGTTGGAAATTTTCTAATTAAAGACGTGTACAGGACAACGTCTGTCGGGTCCGCTAGTATTCAATAAATTATTTTCAAGTGGAACTCATACACACCGAGCATAGAGGGCTGCGTGTTGAAGCCAAACGTTGGTTGCGTGGTGGCGGGTTTGCCGAACGTGTTGGCTCCAAATAGGCCTCCACTAGTCGACGTGTTGGTGCCGAACCCGCCCGCAGGCGTGCCGAACGCTGGAACAAACATTTGTTACATTGTAAATAAATACATACACCCAACAGTCACATACATAGTCCTGACACCACACTAACATCGAGTCTTGTGTCGTGTATCAGAAGCTACAAGACTTTTTGGTCTCACAAACACCCAGACTCAAAACAGATGCTTATGTGCCTCCCAAACATTTGCCTCCGTGCGGGGATCGAACCCGCGGCTAAAGAATATAAGTAAAATAGAGTATCAGTGAGAGATTATTATTGCTAGTTGACAATACCGTCTTATTAAACAACATACATAGGCTTTTATTTTTTTTTATTTGCAATGAATCGCGAGACGAGCATGCCATTCGCCTGATGGTAAGCGATACGACCGCTCATGGACAGTAGCAAAACCAAAACAATACTATGGTGCAAATGCTTGGCATTCCTTGGCATTCGTTAAGCCCCAATATGTCCAGTAGTTAATCTGGCTACAATATAAAATGTATGTTAATCGCTTTGTACTCTTTTGGAAGACTGTCTTATATCTTTCCTTCAGGAACAGTGCTTGTTTCTGTATGAAAGGAGCTCTATGTCCTTTTCCGTACTCATGACAATGTATATGATTTTTTTCTGATGCCACCTAATGCATGTTGGCGGAGTTTTACATACTATAGAAATTCATCCGAATCGCTATGGTATGCAGGTTTCACGATGTTTTCCTTCACCGTTATAGTGCGTGGTGATTGATCAATACATGACTCTGAGCAAGAGGTGTGCTATGGGATTCGAACCCGCGACCACCGTGAACATGTTGCCGCGTCTAGTGCGCCTACATTGTGCTGACCTGGTGCGCTAGTGCCGAAGGTGGGAGCACTAGTTTTGGCGCCGAACACTCCCCCGCCGGTGTTGAAGGCACCGAACCCGGAACTGGCCGGAGTGGCGCCGAAGCCGGACGTGGCGGGCTTCGCGCCGAACATGCCGCCGCCCTGGGGGAAGGAAATTGATGTGGTATTAGAGTCATTAAATGTGGGTGTCCTAGTGACGCCTCTGCCTACCCCTTCGGGGATAAAGCCGTGAGTTTATGTATGTATATATGTATATGTCGGAGGAAGTGAACAGATACAGAGTTGATTGCTGGTAGTACTATGCGAGATCATTTAATTATTTTGAAATTATTTTAATATTTTTCTACGATTAAGTTCATTTTTAAATTGTAATTAATTTGCAGCGATGTAGACGGAAATGTGTTAATTATTAATATACCGGAAGTGAGAATGTTAGTTTCCTACAAAAGTCTTATAAAACCTTAATATTATTTTATTTGGTTTAGTACATTTTTATATTGTACAACATCCCAGTAATTTATTTAAATTCATTGTATTATTTAACGTCCAATCAGAGCAGAGGATGGCCTCGAGCGGGGTCGAGGCGCCATCTTATTTTTCACCACATTTTATGGCAGTTGTGGTGTATAGAGTATTGAGTAGTAATACAAAGGAGGATCGATCGAGGTGGATCATTCTAGGCTAGGCTTTTGGTGAAGTAAGGCTGGTGTCGCGAACCCGCTGCTCTGTCATTACTGTCATTACCTATTAAATAATTTAAATCTAATTTGTTTGTGTCTATTGTAAAATAAAATCGTGTGAGACAGTGAATACTTTGTTTTGTGCTCGCATATAACCCACATGGCGCCCACTAGACCCGTGACCACTAATGATGTCGAGGATAATGGTGTTTCTCCGACATATATAAAATATGTGTAATATAAAAGGCGTCACATAGGTATTAAATGTGTCACAATGGTTATGTATGATAGAAGTGTGATATTACAGGTTAAAAGAATAAAAAAAAATGTTTTGGCCATACGATTTCATTTATATTTTTTTTTAAACATAAATTTGTAAAACCATGTGATATTAACCTAGTAGTATGAATAATTCTACAATAGAAAAATATATTGTGACGACACTGGCATTACAATAAACGCGAGCTAAAGAGATAAATATTACTACGGTCCCACTTTTATTTTAAAAAGATTTTTAATAGCTCATTTAATAAAAGTATAAGTAAATCACTCACTTGTGTCTGTGTGTTAGCGCCGAAGCCGAAAGTGCTTGTGTTGGTGCCGAAAGTCGGCGCCTGCGTGGAGGCCGCGCCGAAAAACCCCGTACCTGCCACAAACAACAATATTGAAATGAAATGAAATGAAATTCGTTTATTGGTCACGTAGGAAATTAAATAGCTCTTATGACAAGTCAATACACATAGTACTTATTTTCTATTTACAAGATATTTGTAGTAATATAGTAGTGTTGTAGTAGTAGTGTTGTAATTTTATTAAGAAGAATACATCAATAAGAAACCTGCATACCATGGAAATGTTTACAAGAACTACTATAACTAGACCTCCGTGGCGCAGTTGGTTAGACGCCGCCTGTGAAACGAGAGGCCGCGGGTTCGATCCCCGCACCGAGACAAATATTTGTGTGATTCACAGGCATTTGTTTCGGATCTGTGTGTTTGTGAGACCGAAAAGCCTCTCGTAGTTTCTGATACGACACAAGACTCGATCTTAGTGTGGGGTCAGGACATTTGTACTTTGATGTTTTAGTGTCTATACAGGGTATATCAAGACCGCGACCGAAAACGAAGCCAGGTGGTAGTTTTAGCGGGCACAGACACAATGCAACTAAAAATTTTGCAAAATAAGCGACGGATTTTTTTTTAAAATTTTTTAAAAATCATCCTTTTTGAGGGGTAAAAACCTAGTTTTAGCAAAAATAGTAATTTAAACCCTTACGTACCATTGCGAGTTTAAAAATTAAGCGATGTAAGTCATTATAGAAAAACTATGTTTAATCACTCAAATACGACGATTTGTAAAAAAAATTGTAATCTGTTCTAACCTGTGGTAGAAGTGGCTCCAAATGCCGGTTTACTGGCTCCAAATAGATTCGATGTGTTTGCTGCATTCTGTGTTCCACTGTTGAACGAAAACGTACCTGCGAACACACGCACACGTATAAACTTAAACACGGCAGTGTGAGTGAATGAAAGAGTGATTGAATGGGTGAGCGAAAGAGCGGGTAATGTAATGAATGAATGTTTGAGTGAACGAATGAGTGTGGAATTGACCGTGTAATTGGCTGATTGATTATGTGAGATAATTAAATATTAACGGCCTTATCCATAAACAGATTAAAACCTGAATGTTTTTCGCTCAAAGTGAATTTTAAAGTCGTTCGAAAGGGACAAAACATTCGATAACTAAAATAGGTTTATATTTGTCTATGAATAAGGTTAGTGATTGTTACTCGACAGAAGTTAATGAATAATTAACGACTGATTGGACCAATGAATAAATAAATGACTGTATTGACAATTTAATGTGTATGACTATAACTTCACGCCGCTGTGAACATATTCATGTAATATTCTCAATAGAGCTAGTTTATAATCTGCTAACATATAAGCTAAATATTATTATTTTTTACTCACTAGTTTGTCCGAACCCCGTGTTGGTAGTGAGTCCGCCGCCTCCGAACATGCTGGGCGCGCTCGTCGTCGCCGGCTGACCGAAACCTGAACACAATTCACATGTATACCGTATTGTAGCATTTTAGGCGAATATCATACAGGGTTCATCAAGACTGCGACCGAAAACGAAGCCAGGTGGTAGTTAGTGGCGGTACTTCCATACAAGCCCAAAAGCCCGGCTTGCCCTACATAATACGTATTTACGCCATATTGAATACAAACTATTACATTAAATACAACAGTCATTTATTAGAAAACATCTAGCATTTAAATTTTTTGAATTTACCGCGCCGCGATTCAATGAGACGCCAGCGCCGAAGCGCCGCGTAATATTCATTCATTAAAACTATACTGAACTTGAAAAGACGGAGCACACAGCACATATATCTATCCTTTTCTCTCTCGTGTGCTTTTACGGGGCTTCTAGCAACGCGTGAACTGTATGGGGAAATGATATTACTCGATCGCTACGAATATATAGCTATAGATATGTTATATAGCTGTTTACTGTACACGAAATGCCCGGCTTCGGCCTTGATGATGTAAAAACATCGTGCGTTGCATGGTCGTCACGTGATTATTTGTTAAATCAATTATATCTATTGTTATTAAATTAAGTTGGTTCCTTTTAGAAATTATTTCAAAAACTTTTTTTAGGACAAATAATGAAGTTTTAATATTTCTTTTAATAAATTGTGTCTTTTGTATTGTTTATTTCACGTTTACTGGCAATACAGCACATATTTGTACTAACTTCATTTGTATTATGATTTATGAGTTGTGAATGTGTTTTGTTTAAGGTTAATGTTTAGTTTTTTTATGTTATTTAAACTTTTTGATACTATTATGAGTTGTATTGTTTTCTGTGATGGTTTAAGTGCGATGGTGAAAGCGTTCATTGCCGGTAAAAAGGTAAATTCATTCAATTATATTGAAAAATAAACCGGCGCGAAACCTATGCCGGGTTTGTACATTTAGTAAGTCGCGGTAAATCACAATAGACATTTCTTCAGATCAGTTTAATAAACTACGTACTTTTATTACTACATGCTCCCTTTAAAGCTATTAAACAATCGTGATTCATATGTTTTTATATGACACGTCTTGTGTGTTAGATTGTTTGGATTATAATGCTTTAAATTTTCGTTAATTTAGGTGGTCCTTTCAAAAGGCAATCTATTATTTTAAATTCAGAAAAACATTTAAACATGAATGCGTTAATAATAATTTCTGTCTGCAATTTCGGTTAACCTCGAAGTCGAACACGGCACCACAGAATAGTGACGGCAATAGAAATGCAATGAAAAGTTACGGATGCATGTTCACAAGTAATCTATATTAATTGTTTTAATCTTAAGATTGTGTTGAAGGTTTGCCGACGTATTATAAATTAATTTTCTTCGTTCTTAGTAACTTTGTGTTAAATAATATTAATTAAACGTAAAAAAAATATTCGGCTTGCCCTACTCCAAAACCCTAGGCACGCCACTGGTGGTAGTATTAGTGACTTCAGACACAATGCAAGTAAAAATTGCGCAAGAAAATCGACAACTTTTTTTGTAATTTTTTACTTATCGTATTTGGGTGGTATAAACATAGTTTTACAAAGTAATAATGTATACCTATTTAATTTTAAACACGCAATGGTACGTAAGGGTTTAAATTAGGATTTTCGCAAAAACTAGTAATTTACCACCCAAACACAATGACTAGTAAAAAATTCTAAAAAAAAATGTCACTGTTTTGGCGAAATTTTTATTTGCATCGTGTTTCTAACCACTAAAACTAGCACCTGGCTTCGTTTTCAGTCGCAATCTTGATATACCCGGTATAAAATAAATAAATACACCCAACAGTCACATACATAGTCCTGACCCCACACTAAAATCAAGTTTTGTGTCGTCTATCAAAACTACGAGAGACTTTTCGGTCTCACAAACACACAGACCCGATATACCTGTGGTTCACACAAATATTTGCTTCGGTGCGGGGATCGAACCCTCAACCTTTCGTTTCACAGCCAGTCTAATCAACTACACCACGGAGGCTGTCAACATATCAAGTGGCGACACGACTTGCACAGGAGGGCCGGCAGCGACTGCATGCGTGGAGCAGCAGACCGGGCTCTGTGCGTACCGCGGGAGAGACCTATGTCCAGCAGTGGACTGCAACGGATGATGATGATCATCATACCAAATCGAAAATGTTGTGACAGCCTCCGTGGCGCAGTTGGTTAGACGCCGGCTGTGAACCGAGAGGCCGCGGGTTGGATCCTTGAACTAAGTAATGTTTGTGACCCCCACAAATATTTGTCTCGGGTCTTGGTGAGACCGAAAAGTCTGTCATAATTTCTGATGCACGACACAAAACTTGATCTTAGTGTGGACTATGTATGTGGCTGTTGGGTGTATTTATTTATCTGTACTTACTGGTGCCTCCAAACAGCGGTTTGTTCTCTGCAGGTTGCTGGAAGCCGCCGAACATGGCCGTGGTGGATCCTTTGCGCCCGGCCGCGTAGTCCTCCAGCCGCAGCTCTTCTAGAGATTTGTTCTCATATTCCTGTGAAAACATATTGTAGTATATTTTTTCTGCCTCGGTGGCGTAGTTGTATTACGGTACGACTACAAAGCTGGGTATCGGGTTCGAGTTCCGGGTCGGGCAAAGTGACATTGGATTTTTTATTCATTGTCAGCCCGGAGTTAGGAATTTGTGCCCGATATGGCGATAGGCTCGCCCCCTATCACATCGTGGGACGGAACATACAAGGCGAAATGTGTGTGTCCTAGTGGCGCCTCTGCGTACCCCTTCTGGGATAAAGGCGTGAGTTTATGTATGTATATTTTTTCGAAAATGGTAATGCGATAATGTTGTTTCTTTTAGACCTATAGCGTCAACATTGGACAACGAATAGGGAAGTTTGGTTATTTCTTTATATTTTTAATATCTGAGTGTGTGGTGGCATGTTAGTAAAAAATAAAAATTAAAATATTGAAATAGTCTTTTACAAGATCTTTTGAATCGTTAATTTCTGCTACCTCCGCTTCGGAACGTGATGTAGCTGTGAAGAAGAAACGGCGCAAGAAACTCCCTCAGCAACACAAACTGTCTTATTTTTTTGCTTTACTTTCTTTATTTTTTTTTAAAGGCCATTAATAATTACATTGGTTAATTTAAATAAATATATCTATAATGTCTGTATATATAATATTATTATGTCAATTGTTATAATTTAGTTGAAATTGAGCAATTTATTGCCAAGCAGTTTTGTCTTCCATATAGTCACGAGCTACTATAGTAATACTAATAGACCAGACGGCGCTGACATGTTCACGGTGGTCGCGGAGTCAATCACCACGCACTATAACGGTGAAGGAAAACATCGTGAGGAAACCTGCATACCGTAGCGATTTGTAATAATTTCTATGGTATGTAAAGTCCGCCTTGCACTAGGCCAGCGTGGTGGACTACATGGCCTAACCCCTCTCAATCGTACCCTCGATTGTAAAGTAGGCCCGTGGCCTGCAGTGGGCCGTATATGGGCTAATACAGTTTATATCTAAAGGTAAAATGGTAATAAAAAAAAAAAAAAATTAACGGCTTCAAAACAGATTCAAAACTTTTTTTGTTATAGAAAATTTTGTCCCTTTCGAACTTCGATCAAATATATACTAGATACAGGGTCAGGAACAAAATCAAATGCCATAAGTGGCCGATATTTAAACATTTGTATTTCGAACTATGAGATGTAGAAAAAAGTATTTTAATATGTACAACTTTAGGTAACAATAAACTTTAATAATTTGCTATAAGATTTATTATGACTTACAATATACATGCATTTATGATTATTTTGACATTTTTGAAAGGCGCACTGCGGCATGGTTACGCGTTGCCGTTGGTGATGATTGAAGCATACTAAATGGAAATAGAGCCACACTTGACTTTGTGGCTCTATTTTTCGGGCCGTTTTTGAAGTGCTCACCCGACATCTAGTATATATTTGATCGAAGCTTTCGAACTTTAGAATTCAGTTTAAGGGAAGAAGACAACTCAATAACTAAAATAGGTTTTGTCTGTATGAATAAGTAAGAGTTTAGCTTGGCATCAGTATTACCTTCATGCAAGTGATGCAGTGGTGTTTGATGTTGATGTTCTGCGAGGTGCCCGACTTCACCAGCACATCTGTACCGGCCACGGGGTTGTACTTCACATGGGCAGTGCCTGTGGCCTGTTGCTGACCAAATGCTCCTGGAATTTACACAATAAATTATTATTTTTGTACATATACCAGGTATATCAAGACTGCGACCGAAAACGAAGCCGTGTGGTAGTTTTAGTGGTTACAAACACGATGCAAATAAAAATTTCGCAAAATGAGCGACAGATTTTTTATTTGCAATTTTTAAAAAATCTTCCTTTTTGGGTAGTAAATATCTAGTTATTGCGAAAATAGTAATTTAAACCCTAACGTACCATTGCGTCTTAAAAAATAAAAAGGTGTACATAATTATTTTATGAAAACTATGTATTTTTCACCCAAATAAGTAAAAAAAGGAAAAAATTACCAAAAAATTTTTTTTTTACGAATTTTTTTGTAGCATTGTGTCTGATGTCACTAATACTACCACCTGGCTTCGTTTTCGGTCGCAGTCTTTACCCTAACATAATCATCATCAGACTGCCTCGGTGGCATTTGTACACATATAATATACAACATACAAGTCACATACATAATCCTGACTCCACATTGTAAAACGTGAGTTCGCGGGTTCGATCCCCGAACAGGCAAATTTGTTTCGTGTGTAGGTGACACTGAAAAGTCTCTTGTAGTTCCTGATACGACACAAGACTCTATCTTAGTGTGGGGTCAGGACTATATATGTGACTGTTGGGCAGGGGCGTGCGCTCCTTGTAGGCAGAAATGCAGTGCTTTACTTGCCATTCACAGATATTTTAATAAAACGTTCGTACGTTTTAGATGACTTTAATTAATAGTAAATAAATGAATAAACAAAATATAATAAATTAAAAACGCCTAATATTTTATAAATAGCAATAGCGCTACAAAATAATGTACCTAATCAACCAAGTCATGCCGCCGCGTCCCGCAGGAGATTTGTTCGTATGTGTGTAGTAATTTTGGTGTCCGTGCACGGTTCGCAAACGCACACAGCCATGAATATCGAAAGCCTAATTGGCCGAATCTAAATCAACTCCTGCGGCAGGCTACGGAAGTTCGGCACTTGTCGGGAGTAATCGGAAATGTTCGTTGCCTATAACCCGAGTAAAAATAATAGACGGAAATCTAATAAATCACGTATGCACATTATGCATTTTTGTTTAGTAAGGTTTTATTTGTATAAATAGCAGAAATGTTTTGTGTTTCGCGGGGGCCATTTTGCTTTTTTCATGTAATAAGCATTGTTTACTATTTTGTTTGCGCCAGTTTATTTATAGTTTTCATAATTATAAGATTTTTTATTTTAACATTTAAAGTGTGTACATTTAACAGTTTATTACTGAGCTTCTGTAATAATTGTAGTGATTTGCTTTTACTAGTGCGTTTGTTGATTTTTTTAAATGTTATTGGATTGTGAGGTTTGTGTTGAAAATGTTTTTTTATTAAAAATAACAAGTTCTCACAATTATTGTGATTCAGTGAAAAGATTCAAATTGTGTCTAAAGGTAGGTGTGTACCCGAGTTACAACAATTAAACCAGCAAAAAGGGAATGTAACTCGAAAGTTTCATGTTAAAAGTTATGAAACGTATAACTATTATTTTACTTATTAGAATTTCTTCCGCCGCGACAATCGATCGCTGTTTTTTCTGCGTTGCCGTAGAAGATGTACATGTTCATAGTAGTACATCTAAGACTTGTTCTGTTGGAATGGTTTCCGACTTAGGGATCCGTCGCGTGGCTGTGGCTATGCTAAAAAACTATTTAAAAGATTTTTTTTTGTGACCGAGTACTCCGCCGCATGCCCAGTGTCATAATCCTGTGCACGCCGCTGCTGTTGGGTGTATTTATTTATATTAACAAACATACTGGTGGTACGTCTCTCAAATGTGAGAGGTCGCCTGGGTAGGTCCACCGCAATGTCTATTTCTCCCACCAAACAGCAGTGTAAATGCACTGTTGTGTTCCGGTTTGATGGACATTGTAGCCAGAGTAACTACTGGACATATTGAGACATCTTATGTCTCAGGATGGCGAGCGCAGTGGAAAGCCAAGCCATGTAATTCATAGTGTTGTTTGGTTTTACTACTGTCCATGAGCGGTCGTATCGCTTACCATCAGGCAAATGGCGTGCTCATCTCGCTATTCATTGCAATAAAAAACATAAATGGGATTCTAACCTCCAGTAGTGGTTCCAAACAGCCCGCCGCCTGTCAATGTGTTGGTTTGTTGTCCAAACAACCCACCCCCAGTGGTGGGGGTGGAGCCGAATAACCCCCCACCTGTCGTACCCGGGGTAGAAGTGTTGCCGAAACCGAATCCTGTGACAGAATATATATTGTTATTATTTTAACTGTGGTTTTGCTTGATGTAGGTCGTCAGTAGCAAAGTAAGGATTTATACAAAATTGTTACATACATACATACATAAACTCACGCCTTTATCCCAGAAGGGGTAGGCAGGGGCGCCACCAGGACACCCACATTTCCCCTTGTATGTTCCGCTCCACGATGTGATAGGGGTCAAGCCTAACGCCATATCGTGCACAAATTCCTGACTCCGGGCTGATAATGAATCGAAAAACCCAATATCACTTTGCCCGACCCGGGATTCGAACCCGAAACCTCAGCTTTGTAGTCGTACCGTAGTACAGCTACGCTACCGTGGCAGTCATACAAAATTGTTATTTTCCCTATTGCTTGGAAACAACATTTTTCTGAATGAAGTTATAAATGTGTTTAAGAAATTGAACTATGATGTCTATAGGGTTTAGTTTAAAAAAATACCTAGTACAGCTAAAATAGCTATGCATTATTATGTTTTATTAAAGTAGAAGAGCGATTTGTAAGAATATCTACGGTATGTAAAGTCCGCCAACCCGCACTAGGCCAGCGTGGTGGACTATATGGCCTAACCCCTCTCAATCGTACCCTGGATTGTGGAATAGGCCCGTGCCCAGCAGTGGGACGTGTATGGGCTGATACAATACATACAAAAATAGTTCTATTTCAACTTTCATCGCCGTATCTTCATATCCTCATTTTCATTTCAGCTTCACAATCCATGAACTTTATATTATTGGACTAACCTGTAGGCTTAGCCCCAAAAGCGGAGTTATTCTGTGTGTTCCCGAACAGTCCAGTGGAGGTGTTGTTGGCGAATAGGCCTCCGGAGGCTGCGCCCCCGCCGAACCCGAAGGCGCTGGTGTTGGCGCCGAACGAGGAGGTGGATGTCGAGGGACCAGTGGCGCCGAACAGGCTTCCGGGAGCGTTGGACGAGAATAGACCTGTAGAAAAATGCATCAGTTTTAGAATCATTTGATAATATAAATTACAGATTATTGTAATTAATTACAGCTGTGTTTTTTTAATTAATTAAATATTTGTAAGAAAGCCTCAAATCTCTATCATTTCGGAATAATAGACCGTAGTCCCCCATAATACATTTTTTCGAGCGTTCGAAAGCGCCCACAAGGCTCTCTTGGGGTCTCTTTTGTTGTGGCACACCGCTCCAAAAAGCACCCTCTAACTGGCTGCCTCGGTGGCGTAGTTGTACGACGCTGTACGACTCCCAAAGCTGAGGTCTCGGGTTCGAATCCCGGGTCGGGAAGTGATATTGGATTTTTCTATTCATTATCAGCCCGGAGTCAGGAATTTGTGCCCGATATGGCGATAGGCTCGCCCCCATCACATCATGGGACGGAACATACAAGGCGATATGTGGGTGTCCTGGTGACGCTTCTGCCTAACCCTTCTGGGATAAAGGCGTGAGTTTATGTATGTATGTACAAACCTCCCCCAGTAGCAGGTTGCGTGGTGGCGCCCGCTCCGAAAGTGGTGTTCGCGGGTTTGAACCCGAACGGGGAAGAGGTGGTCGCCGCTGAGTTGAATGCACCTGCCAAACATAAAATTAAAAGGGGTCATTTTATGACTTGATTGAAATCGGGGCCGAAAAAACGTTCACAATTTATTTAATACAGAATTTTCTGCTCACAGAATATACATTATACATTAACGCAATAACACTTTAAAAGAGTTAAAACGGTCCGAAAAATTTAGCTAATATTGAAATATTTATGTTTTTTTTTTCGTTTTATTCCCTTTTTCCTATTGTATTATTTCGTTATTGTTTTTCATTGCATTTCACAATAAAAATAAAACAAACTGGGACTCACCAAAGCCAGTAGTGGCGGTGCTACCGAATGTTGGTTTCTGGAACATGGTGACGGCTACAATGTCTTACTGGTCACACCAAATGCCACACAATCAGATGAGTTTCAACATGATTTGCTGAAACAAACGTTACATAACATAGAATATAATAGAAATAATTTATTTACATCATATTACAGACATACATTATATACACTTAAAATATATCGTATAACAATATTAACTCAAGAAACGTGTTTGATTCAGCTTTGTTTATGACGATAAGTTATAACAATATTATTTGTTTATAACAATCATATAGTATACTGTATCAGCTTATAAAAGCCCACAGCTGGGCACAGGCTAGTCTACATAAGATCCTAGTTGTATCTTTTAAGCAAATAAAGATTCTAATCTACAACCAAAAGTACTATTGGCAGGGCTTAACTCACACACTACACTGGCCTAGTGCGGGTTGGCAAACTTCCTATACCAGATTTTTTGTTTTTTATTCCAATGAATGGCGAGACGAGCATGCCATTCGCCAGACGGCAAGCGATATGACCGCTTATGAACATTAGCAAAACCAAAACACCATGAATTACAGATCAATGGTTGGCATTCCACTGCGCTCGCCATCCTGAGACATAAGATGTTAAGTTGCATTATGTCCAGTAGTTATTCTGGCTGCAATGTCCTTTTAACCGGAACACAACAGTGCATTTACACTGTTGCTTGTTGGAGAAATTGACATTGCGGTGGTACCTACCCACACAACCATTCACATTTGAGAGACCTACCATAAGTGATGTTAAAATCTCTATAATTTACTGTACATGTTTCCTCATTGTTTTCCTTCACTGTGAAGGTGACTAGTAAATAACAATGTGAATTAGCACACTATAAAAGCTCTGAGCTGTGCCTTGGGATTTGAATGCACGATACCCATCTCAGAAGACCGTGTCGGGTTCTTTTTCAACATGCCAAGTTAGAAATAAACTTATTTACTTAAAAATTACTTATTTATTTATTTATTTAACTAATTCCACTAACATATAAATAATGTACAGTGGCAGAAATATGGTTTTAAACAACATGATTGCTATGACTCAATCAAGTACATCAAAATTATACAATAACTTGTCTAAGTTATCTAGTAACTGAACAATTAAAAATATGACTCATAAAAATACCATTGCTTATATTAATTAATAGGATTTAATGATTTCGTTATTTTAAGATTAGAATAAATTAAATAAAAAAAAAAAAAAAAAAAATACTTTTTGTTGGGTCTTTTATTAGTGTTTTTTTTTACTATTTATTAGTTTTTCTTCCAGTGCTAAAATATATTTATTTTACTGTCATTGAAAAGCTTATTTTATTTTATTACCTTAATAACAAGACTAGTGTGTTGTTTGATGGTAAATGTACTCAGCATGTGGTATAAAAGGTCTTTAGATAAGTTCCCTGGTTGAGATACACTGGTAGTACGTCTCTCATATGTGAGAGGCCGCCTGGGTAGGTACCACCGCAATGTCTGTTTCTCCCACAAAACAGCAGTGTAAATGCACTGCTGTGTTCCGTTTTGAAGGACATTGTAGCCAGAGTAACTACTGGATATAATGAGGATTAACATCTTATGTCTCAGGATGGTAAGCTGGTGTTGTTTGGTTTTGCTACTGTCCATGAGTGGTTGTATCGCTTACCATCAGGCATATGGCATGTTCATCTCGCCATTCATTACAATTAAAAAAAGTTTTTAAATTGTGCCAGTTTATTATCCAAACATCATTTGTGTACAGCTTGTTACCTCAAGAAAAAATAGTTGTTTGGTAGGTGTGTTGAAGAAAATTAGCTCAGTAACTGCAGCATACATGTCATATCTATGCCATGGGAAGCCAAACTCACAGCGGTTGGATAAGTCCCAGCCGAAGATTTCATGTAGTTCCCTGTAAGCCTTTGCTTATATTTATGTGTTAATTGCAAACACTACTGAAAGTATTGACTGGCACACATATTTTTTGGCAGAAATGTGTGTATGATATAACACATCAGACATATTATTTCCATACATAATATGAAATACTCTTACATAGTTTGTCATTTTGGCACCACAGCAAATATGTTAATATGACATCATTAAAGTGCATAATGTATGGCATTGTATAATAAGCATTATGTATATTACACCAAGGCCGTGAAGATCATTTTCCCATTTTGTAATATAATTCCCATAACTTCATTGCTCTAATAGCATGTATGGGCAATGGACTGTGAGGTCATAGGTTCAATTCCCCAGACACAATACCAAGGTATACTGCTATACCTATTTAATGTGTTTATTTGAATTTTATGAATCTACATTATAGAGAAACCTGTGCAGGCACATCAAATAAAACTTTTTGATGGCCACACACATTTTTGGCAGCAGGTGACAGGGAGGGGTTAGACCCCTGGAGGGGTGTAGAGGAACCTGTATACCTGACTAATGTCTCTGGGAACTTCAAGGGCATAAGGAAAATAATTTAGGTGTAAAGTTTAATATTCTGCACAAGGCTAGCATCTTGATTATGGCTTAAATACCTGCCAAACTTAGAGGTATGTGCCCAGCAGTGGAATTGATATAAGCTAGTATATTTTATAAGTTATATTGATAAAAGTAGAGCAAGAATTTCTGAAATATACTAAGCAAATCTTATTTCTACAATTAAGTTACTAAAAAAGTATTAAATATACAACTATTACACTTAAAAAATATGCTTTAAATATTACTAAAATACCAAAATCGTTACAAACCAAAATTAAACACAAAAATTACAAACGATCAAACTTTTACAACACAACTTTTTGATGAGTTTGCGCGCGTTTTACACTAAAATGTTTAATACATTGTTATTTGGGCGGGAATCAGGGGACATGGACAATGTATAATCAAAATCAGTGCGAGGAGACCACGATAAGCATCGAAATGAGTAGCTTTTTCAAAGACAAATACTTTTATACTACCTACATAACCTATATACGTATATACCCACATTGCATCACAAAAACACTTCGTTTGCAATCGGAAAGTGATGACGTAGCCGAATAACAATTTATCGTAGTATATTACGCCACAATTTCACAATTTCACTGTAATTTTGCAAAACAAAAACACAGTGACACAGGCGACCAAATGAAGACGTGTATAGTGGTGGTAACTCGCCTTTACTCGAAATTCATTTTTATTTAGTTTCATTACAATACGGTTGCATGTGAGTGAATATTATTTATCTTTAGTGGTACTGATAATTTATCATAATTAATCTTTATTTGATTGTAGCATTTTTTTTATTAAACACAATTGCGTTGTCAGTTTGGCGGGTTAGTGATTTTCAGTTAGACATTGAATTAAAAAAACTTACATTTAGGAAACAATTAAAAACAGCCACGATTATTGTAATTAATTTACACAACTTATTTAATATTTTGTATCACTTTTAACGGGTTTTTTAAATTATATTTTAGGAAAACAAACAACCACACGCAATTTTTATACAACGGTCTCACAGACTGTAAAATTTTAGGCTTAGGGGTGGGTATAGTGACGTAACTTTATAAATCGACTAAAAGCAAATTAATTAACAATGTCATCGATAGTATCGGAATTTATAAAAATAACATTCTGAGTTCTGAGTCGTGAGTTATCGTAGTTTCTGACATGACACAAGACTCGATTTTAGTGTGGGGTCAGGACTACGTATATGCCTGTTGGGTGTATTTATATTTATTTATTTATAAAGTAAGCTGTATGGCTTGGGTATCCAAGTCCTCACGATTCAAACCTTATTTATGCTGCTACAAAACCAATATATAGTTTAATCTTTACCAAGCAATAAAATGTAGCATAACTTTTTATGACTTCCCACAATTCCGTTAATATTTTCGTCATGTACATTTCACACATTTTATTCCTATGTGGTAAGAATTTTTTTATCATTACAATTCTGGCACTTCTGGCACTGCAATGCCTTCAAGTTTATTTAAATATTTATATAATTATTCAGGCACAGCAAAGTGTTTACACTGTAAGTCAGTATTTATAATTAACAGCCGAGAAGAATTCATAAACACAGGTTTAATCTCAGAGTAGGTATTTACATATTTAAGTACGATAGTCGCTAACCAGATGGTTACCACTCTGACCACTGCAAGAAAGCACTAATTCTCTTAAACTATTTCTGTTTCCAGTACCACCATTGATAATAGCAGTTAGTGTCAAAATCGATGGAGTCATAGACCTAGGACCGAATTGGAACTATAAGTACACTCTGAAGTCGTACAAAGAAAACGACCACCGGATAAAAACCTACACACAGATGCAAAAAAGATCCAGAAATGACGAAATACCCAAAATAAAATTAGTCCATTACGATAACTCCATCAGTAAATTAATCCGTTACGATAGCCCGGATATTAAATTAGTGGATAGCTACGACCAACCGAAAAACATCGAGAGATATCTTAAAAATGAAGAAACGACATTGAGGCCAACAGAAAAAGAGACAGAGGTCACAAAAGTTATAGCGAAAACGGTAGAATTCACTGGTTTATATACGAACGCGCACATGATAAAGAATGATAAAGCCAACGAGTTTCTAAAACACATATACAAGCAATCTATGACTGCATTCGACTCGCTAAAAGACAAAGTGAACGACTATAACCTAAGAAAGAAAATAAATGGTTTATCTAAAAACTATCAGATGAAGTTCCGTACATTCATTAAGGAGACTCAAGGGCACACGATCAAATCGAGGTTGGGGACGCAGAAGGTTATTATGAACGCTATCCAAGTGTCTAGTGTGTTGATGAACCGACTCGTTAATGTTATGCTGGGCGATCTCACTAAAAAAGGCGTTCTTCGAAGCAAGGATACTGTAAATATGATTGAGAAAGAGGTAAACAACGTGATAGACGTTGAATACAAACACGCATGCAGCAAATTCAAAATATGCCGAACGGACGCTACATTTAGCAAGTTTATAGCCGATTCATTGGCAATATTACTAAAAAATGATGATAAGAAACTTAAAATGGCTGTAGACGCTCTCACTGAAGCTTTGAAAAATAACCAATTCAGTTCAATATTGAGTGATGACATGACGAAAAAGTTTCACCAGGGAGTGGAGGTCATCGAACAAGTCCACATGAGCAATATAAAACCGATCTTGATAATATTAAGGAACATTTTAGCAAGTAAATATAGGCCTTTAGTGATAATAGAAAAACTCGACAGTCGAATCAATAGAACTTTAGCTTTGTTGGAAGTTGTTGATGTTTTCGATAAAAGTCTACCGGGCAATGAAATCAACAGGTTAGAATGGACCGACATTTCAAATAGTTTGAGCGAGTGGAGCGACGGGAAAAGAAGTGACATAGTCGATATAATGCAAACTTTAGTCGATTATTTCATAAAATCGACGGACAGAATGGACAGCGACTCTTTGGAAGCTATTCAAAATAATTTAAAATATTTTTTTGATTGATTAAATTATGATTTTTCCTATTTTACTGGATTGAATGTACTGTAAGGGTTACCAATATGTCTTAACTCTTAACTATTACAGAGGCACATACCGTCCACTGCACCGGTATTGCACACAGCAATTTTATAGGTACGTTAAGCGTAGGTTCGTTTCTAGAGTTCACAAATCGATGGTTCACACATAATAATAAGTATAGCTGTGTAAGTGCACGCATATTGCAGTGTAATGGGGTTCTAACCAGCAAAAGGCCAGCGTGGTGGACTACAGTCTACAGTCTAACCCGTTTCAATCGACCTTTCGATCGAGAGATTCGCCGAGGAACTCCGTTTGTCTTGGAGTGAGGATCGAACCCTGTACCTCTGGTTTCATGGCTGGCATCTAACCAACTCCATCACAGAGGCTGTCGATATTCATTCGGAAATACTTATTTTCTGAAATACCTTCAATAAATAATTAAAATCTTGACTTTTATAAAATCCTATAGAGAATGTATTGAAGTTTACAAAACCCAAAACTATTTTGTGAACGATCGCTATTTCTCGATTAATCTATTCTTTCGGGTCTGGGTGTTTGTGAGACCGAAAAGTCTCTCGTAGTTCTGATACCTGCGACACAAGACTTAATTGATCTTAATGTGGGGTCGGGACTATGTGTGTGCAGTGTGACTGTTGGGTGTATTTATTTATTTATTTATCTATCTTGAAGTAAAAAAAAAACACATAATTGATTCGCTATAACTGAACTCTTAATCATGATATAGGGCTCTCTAGTCACAAGTGTATCAAATTGATAAACTTTTATACATTGACTTACATTCTACCGATAGACGAGACACGTCATAGAAATAAAGTGCCCCCGCATTTTAAAAGCACACTGCAATATTACATCACTTTTTTTTTTTTTTTTTTTATATTATAGGGGGCAAACGAGCATGCGGTTCACCTGATGGTAAGTGAACACCGCTGCCCATGGACATCTGCAACACCATAGGGCATTGAGATGCGTTGCCGGCCTTTGAGGTCACTTACCTGGTATTTTATTAAAATTTTGTAACTTCAGACGATTTGCTTTTGGTTTGACGGCGAAATATTCATCTATTACTTTTAAACGTATGCGATAAGGCGTACTGCACTGTGCAAACTGATTCAAGTGTGGTGCATGCACCGCAAGTAGGTGGGACACATTTTTTATACTGAATGTCTTATCTAGTGTAACATTGGTATCGATGATTTTATTATTTCACCAAAAACATACCCAAGTCCACACATCGTGTCAAAGTGGAGTAGAAGTTTGAACTATGTTTTTCTCGTTGGAATTCTTATAATTAAATTATAACCAGGCATGCGATACAGACGTAAAGTGAGCTCTGAATGAGATTGCTGGATGCCCACTACCTCATTCCTCTTCCGATAATTTTTCCTTCCCACTCCTCTGCTGCTCTGATGGTCCGGCAACACACCTATGATCCAAACGTGCTGGATGTTCATGGGCGGCAGTGATCGCTTGCCAGGTAAATAAATAAATACACCCAACAGTCACATACATAGTCCTGACCCCACACTAAGATCGAGTCTTGTATCGTGGGTATCAGAAGCTACGAGAGACTTTTCGGTCTCACAAACACCCAGACCCGAAACAAATACCTGTGGATCACACAAATATTTGTTTCGGTGCGGGGATCGAACCCGCGGCCTCTCGGTTCACAGGCGGCGTCAAACCAACTGCGCCACGGTGACCTGTTTGCTCGTCTGCTGGACCTATAAGATCCCACCGCTGGCCGAAGGGCCCCCCTAAGTTCTTCCAAAAATATCTATTGCCTTGCGGGACATAGGTCGTATACAAAAATACATCAAAATATAAGATCTGAAAAATACACAATTCAAGCTACAAATTTCTTTACTTTTTTAACCACCGATTTTCTGTAAGATACACGTTAAGCGTGTCAAAATTCAATACTTACAACAACACAACAATACAACTTATTTTTTTTGTAATTACTCGTTACTACTTATCGTCGTATTTGGGTGATAAATACATAATTTTCCTAAAATAAAGATGTACACCTCTTTATTTTAAACACGCAATGGTACGTAAGGGTTTAAATTAGTATTTTTACAAAAACAAGGTATTTACCACCCAAATAGGATGATTTTTAAAAAATTCTAAAAAAATATCTGTCACTGTTTTGACGAAATTTTTATTTGCATCGTGTTTGGAACCACGAAAACTACCACCTGGCTTCGTTTTCGGTCGCAGTCTTGATATACCCGGTATTATGTTGTATGTAACCTGTTGGTTTTCCAATAATAATAAAATAAAATAAAAATAATTATTTCTGAAAGATATACACACCATTGTCGCTCGATATGATTTTCTCGCGGCGCCGTCAGGATTAATGCAGGCAGCAAAACAACAAGCCCTTGCATAGTACAGAGTTTATTAATACGATTTGCACAATTAACACAATTTTATACCAAGATCGCGGCACTAATATCTGGAAGCTACACTTCCACGAGATCCTTCCACTCTGGACAAATTTCTCAGCTAGGATTGGACATAACTCAAAACCCAATACAATGAATAATAACATTTTACAAGATTACCTACAATATAAAAATTGACGAACGAAATACGATTAACTATAATTTTACAATATTTTTTTTATAAATAGATAATACTGTAAGGAGAGTATCAAATTCTAATTACTTTTTCCGACATATTAATTTCATTAAGATTCTTCTCTTCGCGATTCGTTACATAACATTGGAATTTTTATATTTGTACAGCCAGAAACAGATCTAGCTAATAATTTTATACTTCAAATAGCACCTGCACAACAAAAGCATTAAAATTAATGAAAGCACCCTATACGGCAGCGTGCATTAAATATTTATGTTATTCACCTAGAGCCTGTGATCGCCAGACTTTCATCATTATACTCGTAGTATAAAAGCTGTATTTTATATAATATGTTTTTAAAGAAACTATCAAAAGGTGTTTCCTTGGCAGCCGGACACTTTTGATGGTTCTTTCATCTTACCAGACATATAAAAGCTGATAACTACAAAAGCCGTAACGATCGGAACTTAATAATAGCTGAGAGGCATGCGCGGATATACTTTCAGCTTCTATAAAATGAGGAGTCTGGCGGCCACGGGCTCTAGTTCTATAATATGTATTAATTAAATAAATAAACCACAATATTTATTACTTCCGGTGTCCAAGAGCTCATTTTGAGCGTGTTGTCAAAATTTTGATGATGTAGCCTATTGTTTTTCAATTGTTTTCCATTGTCAAAACATATCTGTCAACACATCGACACCGGAGGGGTTATTAAACCCCATAAGTATTTTTCATGCCTACATAATTTTTTAATGAATCAAGCAGACTTGACAGCACGTTGTCAGATGCTTTCAATCTGTCAAATAGTTCCAAAACCTTCTTATCGTCCCATAGATGCTTGTTCTTATCCATTTCATCCTTCAATTTCTTCAAATTCACCTCTAAAGTATCAATATTCGCGACAATATACCCAATTTTGAAGTTATTCTCTTCAGAGTAATTATTTTTGAGGACGTTCAATGGTTCAATTTTCTTGTCAATCTCATTGAATGCTTCTTCTAAATAGTAAAGTAGTTTGCTCTTTATATCATTGGGTGTGTCTATTTCATCGTTTAAGAACCTGCGAGCATTATCAGTTTTATTGTCAGCTATTTCGTCAGTTTCCACTTCAGTCGCATTGACATCTCTCCTAAACCTATTTTTGTCGCGATGTATAGATGGAACTTTAACCACTAAATATGCATTATTTAACTTTACAGCATTTTTGAGTTCACCCAAATTGTCGTTTATTTTTGACAAATGTTCCACGACGTCTTTTAAATCATTTTTCGCACTTCCTGCGCTACAATTAAGCTTGGGTTTTTTAGTAGTAGTTGGAATGCTTGTTGTAGTTGCAACGGTTTTCCTTGTTTTCAAAACGTCTTCAAACCATTTCATAATATTCGCTCTGGATGGTTTCTCATTCTTTGTCTCGTCAAACTGGCTATCGGTGTTTTCGTCATGGATGACAGACAGGATTTCGTCAGTGAATTTCTGCGGAAGCTTCGGGGGCTGGTTCGAAAACATGCTGTAGTCCATATCAGTGGGTAAAAGGCCGGGATGATCCGACAAGTATTGTTGTCTAGATTTCTTTGGATTACTATCCACATTTTTTCCGAGAGTAATTTGTATTATGCAATCTGGAAGAAAATGTTGTTACCTTTTTTTATTAGATATAAAGGAGAATGCCCATTTTACTATGAAACTTTTTATCGGTGCGAGGATTTCTGTCCCTCAATGAAACCTACTTTTTTGTGTAGGGAAAAATATATATTTTCAATAAAAATAGATATAATTGCGACCCAGGCCCGGAGTTTTTGGAGAAATGAACTTGAAGTCCAGTCACTCTGGTAGCCCCATTTATAGTAATGGCTGACGTATCGCATAATGTGATAATTATTTTATTTTACAAAAATCTGTCGCCCGGGATGAAACATGAAAACGTTTAAGGACAAACCATAAAAAATGCTATAATGAATTTTAAGCAGTATCGGTATCAGAGTCAACGATATTTTTTACCGATACCATGAATGGGCATTTTCTTTTATGGACCTTATGAACATATCGAAAACAGGGGAGACATCTTGTGCTATGTCACAGATGGTGTGATGAGCAAAATGTTGCTGGATACAGGCCACTTCCAATAGGATGCTAATGAAGTCCTTGGAGGTCTATGTTCATCACTGGACTTCCTGTGACTGAGAATGATGAAAACTACCGATTTAGACATTGCGTGGGGGATTCTATGAGTCGTGACTGTGAGAATTTTCAAATAACAAGAATTTGAGTTGGAGTTTTAGATTAAAATTAATCCGTCACGTCTCTACGAAAACTGTAAAGGACCTAATCGAGACGTGCAGAAGTACGAAAATTTAAAAATTAAACCTAATCCGGCGTTGAAATCCGGCAAAAATAGTTTTTTCAATTTACAAGTCGTAAAAATATTTTTTCAAGTTTAAATACTTACAAATCAATATACATTTTCGAAACATTTCTTTGTGGTTCCTTGAGTAAAATAGTAATGCCTTTTGATTATAAATTACATTTAAACAGGTTATAAGTGTGCGTGAAAATACACGATTTCAATTATTCCTAAACACGTTAGTTGTTAACTTTTTAATGTTAGTCTTAAAACCATTAAGCATACAGCCTAAACTAGGCAGTAAGCAGAAATAATAATTAATAAATATCAGACACATACATTGTCCTGACCCCACATTAACATTTAGTTTTGTTTCGTATCAGGAACTACGAGAGATTTTTCGTTCTCACAAACACCCATACCCGAAACAAATAATTGTGGTTCACACAAACATTTGTCTCGGTGCGAGTATCGAACCCGCAGCCTCTCGTTTCACAGCCTGGATAATTCCCTTCCACATAATGGAATTCCGTATCAAGTCAATTTTGTACAATTTTTTCTCGCAAATTACGTGTTACCTACAAAAAACTTGACAATTGCCGACCGGATAGATAAAAATGAACTCTATGGAAATTACGTTTCTGGTCAGATTAAAAACTATTAAATTAGAAATAAAAAACCAAAACACCATTTATTACGTTTATTAAATAGTTTATACATAAATAATCAATTAACACATCTTAAGAAAATTCATTCGTATGTGACGGGACTTATATAATTTTATAATGATATACTTCATATATACCGTAACAATTTCGAAAGAATTTAACGTTTATTCTGCATTAGACCAGTTTTGACTTAACCCTTCCTTTTAATCATAGAAGAGAACTTTCTTAGCAGTGTAACGTTTACGATTTGATAATGTTCCATACATACATAAACTCACGCCTTTTTCTCAGATGGGGTAGGCAGAGGTGCTAGCTCCCTGGACACTCACATTTCGCCTTGTATGTTCCGTCCCACCAAGTGAAGGAGGGCGAGCCAATTGCCATATCGATATGATTTTTAAACACGAAATCAATGCATTTTAGCGAACGAAACGTAACATTACTGCAGAGCGCCCTGATGAGTTGTCATCGTAACACATATCCAAGAAAATCCACCAATTAAACGCCAAGCCATCACTAAAAACAGCATCAAACCAAACCCTTTGTAAGCACATAGAGCAATATGAGACTAAACATTAATTTACAAATGCTTTTGTGAACGACTTTCAAGTTTATAAGTACATAAATATTTATGTAATATTAGACTATAAATCGTCTTTCAGCTTTGCTAAAACGTAGGGTATTCTGAAATATGATCGTCAATTCCATATTAAGTAGGTAAAATTGCACCCAACTATACTTACATTAGAGTAGATTTTTCACTGGCACAACAAACTGATGAAATGTGATTGTCCATTATTATTAAATAGGCGAAATTGCACCCAACCCTTTCTAAATTAGAGTAGTTGTTTCAGTAGCAAGTGTAGTACTATCTAAACAATCTTTCGATACAATAATAACGCATATACAAAGGCTTCAACCCGAAACGCGACATATTTAAATCCTTAAGCCGTATCCTTTTGAATTTGATTCAATGAAATTTAATTTCAAATGTCCCGTCACATATAAACGAATTTTATAAACGTTGGCCCCAACGCCATTCGTCCGTGTTGTTCTAAGTCAACACTGGGGAAAATAACCATATTCGGATTTACCTTACAGATCTGACAGTTATGGTAAAAAAATATGTATGGAGATAGGCACAGACATGCTTGTTTCCCATGCTAAAGCCAATGGATTATAATACAATGAATATTGAACCAGAGACCATATGAAATAACAGTGGCCTACTGATTATTTTTTCTGATTTTATTTTTTTACTTCCCGACGTTCAATTGCTTTCGTGGGCACAGGGCGGACTGAGGTATTAGTCGTCCGCTCAGTGACTATTGCAATTTAACTACCCTTAATTTACAATTTATTTTTTGTTTTATTAATGGCCTACTATTGCTACTCGATATAATTTAGTTCCATATGCCTTTATGATCAAATAATATGGAGTAAAATCTTGCGCTACAATAGCTTTTATTACTGCCGAAAGCGACATTCAAATTGGTTTAACAGTTTCTGAGAAAATCGCGGACATATGAACATACGGGTAAAACCATATTTTTTAGGTCGGTTAAAAATATAAAAGGTATTGCAGACTGCAACCGAAAACGAAGCCAGGTGGTAGTATTAGTGACTTCAGACATAATGCAACTAAAAATTGCGCATAAAAAATTGTCAATTTTTCCTAAAATAATGATGTACACCTTTTTATTTTTAAAGATGCTATGGTACGTATGTAAACGTTTAATTACTATTTTCGCAAAACCCAGGTATTTATCACCCAAACAGGATGATTTAAAAAAAAATAAAACAACTTTTTGTTGCATTGTGTCTGTAAACACTAGAACTACCACCTGGCTTCGTTTTCGGTCGCAGTCGTGACATACCTGGTGTAAAATGTTCGCGATCCTTTTCAAATTAAAGTAATGTCAAGAATAGGTCGTTTGATCTGAGAAACATCTGACAGGTAAATCTTTTTTTATTTGCTATTTTCTACATATGGCGTTAGGGCCAATATTACAGCCAACGATTGTCGGCGTTACATACAAATTGTGATATTCAGTACAATTACTTATTAAATTAAACATCAGTACAATTGTATTTAAATGACAATGTTTTGGGTCGTGTAGCGACTGAAGTTTAAATACATTAATGCATCTCCTTAAAGTTAGATTATCCGGTAATATTATGCGTATTGTAAGGTAAAATAAATACATGGGTGAAGAGTCTCAACTGGTCTAACCCTTTGATATTTAAAAAGTCTCTTCATAGTATATCAACAATTATTATTGGTACACACATCTTTACGTTTTCAAAATTGTATTCGTCTGGTGAGTTTGCACATGGTATTTAAACAACCGCAATCTTATAATACTATGAGGAATAACATTATAATAATAATTATAACATAATTATATATATTATTTGTATTAATGTTTTTTTTCGACTGGTCGTTGTGAAAACCCTTGGAAGAGGCGTATGTTCTGCAATGGACTTTTTGTATCTCAAAACGATGTATTTACGACTACCGACCAATATAAATTGATCTATTGATAATAAAGACCACATTAATATTTCAATATATTAATACTTCGTGTCAGTCGCTACACCTACCCTCAGGTTCTCATTGTAGGGTATTTGGTTATTCACACTATGAATCTAGTGATGACGTCAGTGTATTGGAGTTTTAACTTTTGTGGCCACTAGTGTATGCAGGTTCTATAAATACCTTCTTACGAAGTCCAATATTTTTCGAGGTTTATTTTTTTACAGGTTTTCGAGTTGACAAATATAGGTCACTTGTCATTTATAGGCGTGTGGCGGAATTTGGAACTACAAATAAAGTAAAAATATATCTGATAACGCACTGTTTGAGTTATGTTTCCAAAGATATAAACAACTAATTTATACTCGTTATTTAATAGCAATAACATGTCCAAAGTAATAAAATGTAAAGAGATAAAAAATATTCTTACTATTTGATAACAGCGCTTTCGGCGACAAAAGATCGTAGACAATACACGCTTTTAAATATCATGGACAAACGGACTTTGTGACTTTGATAGTCATGCATTTTTATTCAGACAATTTACACTCAAAAAATATATTCAAGCTAAGATATTTAGGCATTCGTGACTATAGAAGAAATCGTTTCCAATTGATTTGTGTCTTTTTTGTCAAAGTTAACACCAAAACAGTACCTGTATGAATAGCCAAATACCCTACATAATAATTTCGTGGACGCCAAAACAAAAACAATTAGCAATAAATTCACTACTTGATGCATCTCCTATTTATATTCCAGAAGTACTGAAAATAGGAAATATAATTTGTATTCTAAAATTAGAATACCAATTCAGTCCCAATTTAAAATCATTTTCTTACATAACACGTTTTTTTGCAATATACGTTTTAACGATTTAAGTGTTCATTCATTTACTGCAAAGTAAAAACGTACTGAATACTGCAAAAAACGTGCAAAATAGTCTTACTAAATGATTTCCATATTTAATGAATTTTCTAACCTACCTAAAATAAAATAGCTGCATCACACAGACTGGGTTTTAGAACGTACATGTGTATTTATTATTTATCTCTTATTATAAATTGATTTATATGGTTAGTCATAAAGGGTATATAAAGTTGAAAACAGCTGTTCCGTAGACTTTGCTATCGAGGATAATTATTTTTGAAGTTATAAATAAATACACCCAACAGTCACATACATCCTGATCAAGATAATATCTTATGTGGTGGGTATCAGAAACTACGATACTTTTTCGGTCTCGCAAACACCCAGAGCGGAAACAAATACCTGTGCATCACACAAATATTTGTTTCGGTGCGGGGATCGAACCCGCGGCCTCTTTCAGTGCCGGCGTCTCACCAACTACGCCTTGGAGGCTGTCAGGAGTCTTCGTTTGTGACGTTTGGATAATTATGAGAGTAATTTTTTACGATGTACGCACACCGCAACACCAAAAAACGACCGATTTTTTTGTATACCATAAAGCCGAAACACCCAAATTAGATTTTGGTATAAAAGATCAGATAAAATCGAAAAATAATAATAATAATGAAAACTCACGCCGTGACAGGTTACGATAACTATCTCATTTCTTGAATAATGCATGGGAACAAGCGCGCGCCGCGCATGCGCACTGCCGAGCCGCGTCGCATGTTTCGCGCCAACCCGCACACTGGTACTATTTACACTGTTTCGTTTATAAACAACATTTTAACAACACAGTTCTTGAGCTCGTCTAAAGTGGTACGGATATTGACCGTCGTCCCTTAAGGTTTTCCAGGCGTAGCTTTGGCTCACATTAAACAATGGCCCTGCTCGAGTCGTGCTGCTCTCAGGGTTATTAGACATGTAATCTAAAATACCTTCCTGCACGGTGGTCGGGATACAAGCTACACCTCGCTCGACAGCGGTCGGAGGATGAAACTGGCCGTAATCCCGCAATCGTTGCGTGGCACTTAACATCGTTTGCCAAGACACCCGTATACCAAAATGCTCTTCATAATATCTCACTGCCGCAGACACATTATCACCACAAATCGCGAGACTACGCACCATCTCTGTATACTCAACGTTGCTGTAACGAAAAGCCATCGCGAAATCGATACGTGCACGGAGTTGTCTATGCAAAATCACGAAAGATGCGTACGCGCCGAAACTTCCGGGGTTACTAATTATTATTAGATCAAACGCAGCGCACGCGCCGCCGCCCGTAGGAAGCGAGCGAGACCTATGCGGGGGCGCGGGGAGGACGGGTGTCTTTGCATTTTGCATCGGCCGGCTGTGTAAGTACTTTAATAGGTATAGTTGAACGACCGACACGTGCTCGACTTTAATTAATCAACACGGTAACTAGCTTGACGGAATTTTAATATGTTTTTGGGATAAAATAAAACGTATGTTAAAATTTTGTGCAATGGATTGTGTTACTGATTCTCAACAAACTACTTTCAGCTTTGTAGTATACTAAAAATAACCTTGTATACCTATTATGACTGACCTTGTATTTAAATAAACCTTCATACCTTTAAAGTTCTTTACAATATATTGTGAAGATTACCAACCCGCACAAACCAGTGAAGGTTCTGATGTTAAATTAAAATCTTTATTATAGTAATATTGCACTGTAATACCGAGTGGAAAAAATATTTTTATAGCCCTTTGAGTGAAAACGTAATGCATCTGTGATCATTAGTTTAATATGTACGATATTTGAAACACCTGGTAGTACGAGCAGTAGGCTAATTCACGTAATTTATCAATCACGTAAATGATCTTAATGGAACGTACGTCAAAATGGTATTCTTGTAATTGTTTAGCTGCGCGTAAGCTATGCATAAACTGCGCATGTGCTGTACGTTGGTAGGACTCAACTGTGATTGGAGACGTTAAATGAATAGATAAATACCAATCAAATTGCGATCTGAATCACGCATGTATAAAACGCGCAGCCGTAGAATACGCTAAAGCGCTCGCGTGACGCGAACTTGACGCGAGCGTATCTGACAGCGGTTGTCTAAATTACGAGAATACAAAAAGGGCTGTTTTGATCGAAACTTAACTGCAACTGCACTGCAACTGAACTTATTTAATTACGTGAATAAGCCTATTGGTCATTCACCCGACACCACTCAATTGTTTCACACTTTGAAGATCTATTGACTTTGAGACATACATACATAAACCTTGTATGTTCCGTCCCATAATGTGATAGTAGGGCGAGCATATCGCCATACATACAGGGTATATCAAGACCGCGACCGAAAACGAAGCCAGGAGGTAGTATTAGTGATATCAAACACAATGCAAGTAAAAATTTTACAAAAAAAATCATCATTTTTTTTTGTGATTTTTGACATGTCGTCGTATTTGAGTGATTAAACATAGTTTTTCTAAAATAATGACATACATCGCTTAATTTTTAAACACGCAATGGTACGTAAGGGTTTAAATTACTATTTTTTCAAAAAACTACCCCTCAAAAACCATGATTTTTAAAATATTGTAAAAAAACCCGTTGCTTATTTTGCAAAATTTTTAGTTGCATTGTGTCTGTAGCCACTATGATTACCACCTGGCTTCGTTTTCGGTCGCGGTCTTGATATACCCTGTATATTTCAAATACTTATATTACTGCAGATTCTTCTAAAGTACAAAAACACTGGTGCGAATTGTTTTGTATACAAGTAAAATCACCCTCAACCAAGTGATCAATGATGATGTATTAATATATCTTCATCATTTGGTAAATATCTAGGGATTAATACATCAGTACAAGTCCTATTGCAAATCACTTGTAAAATAGGTTCCATGTGAATATACTTGTTCAAATATGACTTTTAAATGAGTGAAAATACTTGTAATAAAACATGTACAGGTTCGTACGAGGTGAAAATACTTGTGAAGTTTGGTACGGGGTGAAAGTACTTGTAGTTTGGTACGGGGTGAAAATATTTGCTAAAACGGGGGTGAATTCTCTACTTTATATTAGGCTTTAATCTCTAGTAATAATGTAATATGGCTATCCAAAACAGGGACCTAAAGGTAAACATTTTCATCCTTATTCATAGACAGATTTAAAACCTATTTTTGTTATCGAATGTTTTGTCTTCTTCGCTCAAACTGAATTCTAAAGTCGTTCGAAAGGGACAAAACATTCGACACTAAAATAGGTTTTAAAACTGGCTATGAATAAGGCCCTTATTATCTTAATACGGAGACAATATTATGATATATCCGATATATGCGAATTCATTAACTAAGAAAACCTAAATTGGTCTTATATCCATTACAAGCTCTTATATAGGTAAATATTATATTCTAATAGGGGATAAGGACGAAACTTATTAAAGAGAATACTCATTTATGGCCCATTGGTAAAAAAAAGTCGTTAATATTGCAAAAAATACAGACGAATTGAGAACCTCCTCCATTTTTGAAGCCGGTTTAAAAATGTAGGTTTAACAAAACAATTTGATTTACAATTAAATTGCAACAGTAAATTTCATATATTTTATATGACAAGCAAAAATAAATTTAAATAAATATATAATAAATTGGTTCTATTTTAAATCCAAATTCCTCGAGAACCCAATTAACTTCAAAATAAGCACAGTTTAAGTAAATATTATTAATTACAAAATGACACTATTTTCGCGTTGGTACATTTGGGCCCAAAATAGAAAATGGGCGTTCCTCTTTCAAAGAAAATTAATGTATTAAAATCTATTGTACTTTGGATTAAAATACGTATTGACTCACGTAATACCAGATTTTAAATGACTAGGTGTTACAGCATTTTTGTTAGTGACTACAATAATTATGGTAATTGCAAACCAAGATTTATGTACATCGTATTATCGATTGTAGAGGAGATCTGTACCCTGCAGTGGGACGTATATGGGCTGATACAGATACAGCGTGTTGTGCGCCAACTTGGATAGACCAGTCTTAGTACGGCCTAAGCCCTCTTAATCGAACTCTGTGTTATAGGTGATGGATATATATGGGCTGATGTGCATTTTCATATTATTATCTGGCATTATGTTCGGCAAATACGGAACTCCCACAAATAACTGCAAGAAGAGATCAACGGAAAATTCCGCTAAGAAAATATACAAAGCTTACTACGACGCGTTTACACGTCACTACGCCAAATTAAATAATACAACTAAGACGTGATATTACGTCAGAGATCGACGCTACGCACAGATACCTATTTTTTTTAAATTTTTTATTCTGTCTTCTTCTCCGCATTGAATATTACTTCGCAGTCAGGTCTGTGACTTCGGAAGTTCTCCACTCCGCGTTCAGTGACCCTTGTTCCAGAAAAGTCTACGAGGCGGAGCATCGGGGCCGCCGTAGCGAGATGTACTAAGCTACTGTTGGTAATATTCCAGAATCCAGTCATGGACAGGACTCGCAAATTGGACCTGTCAGGCCTGGATCCATGAGACTCATACTGAACCCCGTGAGGCCCTATGTTAATGTAATTTATATTATCGCTGTCCGCTCTTCCGAAACGGAGGACTGTGGTATCGGAAATCAATGAGGCCGGATGATAACGAGGACCTGCGAAGGGCCCATCATGTCTTCTAGCATTCTCTGCACCCATTTCCGGTTCCGCTACAGCATAGACAGGCATAGACAATCTATACATAGTGTTCAGTCTCCTACCAACGTTGACGTACAAAATCTTGTGTACAGGTTCTGGGTTGCGAGGATTCCCGTTTGGCCTTTCCGGTCTTTCGACTGGCCTCTCGGAGCCCCTGTCGACTGGCATGCCGTTCTCTCCGGCGGGCCTGTCAACTATGACAGGGGGCTCGTTCTGCCTGAAGTGTATGTATCTGTGGAATTTGGGCATTTCTGGCGGGACTGGGGGCGGTTCGTCGGCGTCAGGTGCTTCGTCCGGGGCATTGGATGGCCCGGCTAACGCGTCTCCGTTCTCGTTGGGTCCGTTCGCGTCCGGAGCGTTGGACGGACCTGGTTCAGGGGACTTTGAGTTGAAATACCTGAGTGGTGGTGGGTCCGCGGATGGTGACCACTTCGAAGTGCTGGCGCCCTCGTTGACGTCATTCTTGGGTTTCTTGGCCGCCACCTCTTCAGACTCCAAGAGCCTTGACCTACAAGAGCATAAGACGGAGGTGTCCGTCATTTTGCGCTTGAGGGAATTGGACTCGTGTCCATTGTCCAGATCCATCTTGGTCGGGTCTGGGTACTTGGGCTTCAGGAGCTTCGTTTTGAAGTAGTCTGGTTCCTGGAAGATATACAATTTTTGATAGAAAACATTTTGGTTACAGTTGCACTTGAATTTATTCAAATTGAACTCTCACAGAAAATGGATGATGCTACCTAAGAATTGAACTTAGAACCACAGATGCTAGTTGAAATTTTAATGTTACAACAAAATATAACCTTGAATAATGAAAAAAATAACGGGCGCAGCAACGCACGCACGCACACATTCACGTACGCACGCATCCAATCACGAACGTACACGCACACACTCACACACGGCTCTTTATGCTTACCATCAGGACGACCTGTTTCCATCATTCACACTTATTAAATAATGAAGATACCTCTTCCTCCCAAGGGTCCAACTCCACATGCTGCGGCAGTTCATCGCCGATGTAGTGCGCGTGGTTCACCAGCTGGGGAGGATCGGGCGCCGGAGACACGTACAGCTCCTCCAGCGAGGCCACCCAGCCGAACGCGGACACCTCCGAGTCACCCACTGGGGACTCGCGCAGGTCTATCACCTGCGGGTGGGTTTTAGTATTATAGAAACATAAAGGAACAATGACTATGAATATAGTATAAATAACATATTATACAGCTTCTCCAGCGAACGCGAACTTCCGAGTCACCTACAAATTGTAGTCAAACTCTTAAAAATGTTACTTAATCAAACTATTTTTATGTGATTTCCGAAGATTTATTATACGCAAAAAAGGTTGACGAATTTGTAGTCATAGATTTATAAATTAAAAACTTCAAAGCTATTATACATATATCATCGGCTTCTAAAAAATATACCTAAAACGATTTTAACATGAATACATAAACTCACGCCTTTTTCCGAGACGAGGTAGGCAGGTGCTAAGAGGACACCCACATTTCGCCTTGTGTGTTCCGTTCCACGGTGTGATGACGTCTATCGCCATATCGGGCACAAATTCATGACTCCATAAAATAAATAGAAAAATCCGCTATCACTTTGCTCGACCCAAGATTCTAACCTGAGACCTCAGCGTTGTAACCTTACGTTGTACATCTGCACCACTGTAGCAGTCAAAGAACATAACCTAAAAACATTTTCAAAATAAAAATAATCCCTTCACTAACCTTCAAGGTCTTGAACCCGTATCTGGTAGCCAGCGAGGAGTAGGCGACGCACTCCGTCATCTTAGGGCAGCGACGCATGTACAGGCGCTGGAGGGACGCCAGCTTGCTCAGAGGCAGGAGGGACGAAGGTTCGATCCAGTCGCACTCCGACACATCCAGCTCCTGAGGTGGAATTTAAGTTCATCATCCGAATGTAGTAAATATACGTGAATACAAGTTTTTTTGTTTTCATAAATAAAATAAATAAATACACCCAACAGTCACATACATAGTCCTGACCGCACACTATATCAGACTTTTCGGTCTCACAAACACCCAGAGCCGAAACAAATACCTGTGGATAACACAAATATTTGTTTCGGTGCGGGGATCGAACCCGCGGCCTCTCGTTTCACAGAGGGCGTCTAACCAACGGCGCCACGGAGGCTGTCAAAATATTTTAAGTTAAATTCGCATTCATGATCATTTAGACGATCATTTCCAACATTTTAAATTGCATCGGTACAAACGGCTGATCTAATGATAAATAATTACTGAACATAAAATAATAACTATAAATACATCTAAAATTCGTATCAGGAACTACGAGAGACTTTTCGTTCAAACACCCAGAGCCGAAACAAATACCTGTGGATCACATCACATACACACATACATAAACTCACGCCTTTGTCCCAGAAGGGGTAGGCAGGGGCGCCACCAGGACACCCACATTTCGCCTTGTATGTTCCGTCCCATGATGTGATTAGTGGCGGTACTTCCATACAAGCCAAAAAGCCCGGCTTGCCCTACATAATACGTATATATACTCCATACTGAATACAAACTATTACATTCAATACAACAGTCATTTATTAAAAAACATCTAGCATTTAATTTTTTTGAATTTACCGCGCCGCGATTCAATGAGACGCCAGCGCCGAAGCGCCGCGTAATATTCATTCATTAAAACTATATTGAACTTGAAAAGACGGAGCACACAGCACATATATCTATCCTTTTCTCTCTCGTGTGCTTTTACGGGGCTTCTGGCAATGCGTGAACTGTATGGGGAAATGATATTACTCGATCGCTATGAATGTATAGCTATAGATATGTTATATAGCAGTTTACTCTGTACACGGTAATGCCCGGCTTCGGCCTTGGTCATGGAAAAACATCGTGCGTAGCATTGTCGTCACGTGATTATTTGTTAAATCAATTATATCTATTATTATTAAATTAAGTTGGTTCCTTTTAGAAATTATTTCTAATATTTTTTTTAAATCAATTAATGAAGTTTTAATGTTTTTTTTAATAAATTGTGTCTTTTATATTGTTTATTTCACGTTTACTGGCAATACAGCACATATTTCTACTAACTTCATTTGTATTATGATTTATGAATTGTGAATGTGTTTTGTTTTAGGTTAATGTTTAGTTTTGTATGTTATTTAAACTTTTTGATACTATTATGAGTTGTATTGTTTTCTGTGATGGTTTGAGTGCGATGGTGAAAGCGTTCATTGCCGGTAAAAAGGTAAATTCATTCAATTATATTCAAAAATAAACCGGCGCGAAACCTATGCCGGGTTTGTACATTTAGTAAGTTGTGGTAAATCACAATAGACATTTCTTCAATTCAGTTTAATAAACTACGTACTTTTATTACTACATGCTCCCTTTAAAGCTATTAAACAATCGTGATTCATATGTTTTTAAACGACACGTCTTGTGTGTTAGATTGTTTGGATTATAATGCTTTATATTTTCATTAAATTAGGTGGTCCTTTCAAAAGGCAATCTATTATTTTAAATTCAGAAAAACATTTAAACATGAATGCGTTAATAATAATTTCTGTCTGCAATTTCGATTAACCTCGAAGACGAACACGGCACCACAGAATAGTGACGGCAATAGAAATGCAATGAAAAGTTACGGATGCATGTTCACAAGTAATCTATATTAATTGTTTTAATCTTAATATTGATTGTGTGGTAGGTTTGCCGACGTATTATAAATTAATTTTCTTCGTTCTTAGTAACTTTGTGTTTCTAAAACAATATTAATTAAACGTAAAAAAAATATTCGGCTTGCCCTACTACAAAACCCTAGGCACGCCACTGGATGTGATAGGCGAGCCTATCGCCATATCGGGCACAAATTCCTGACTTCGGGCTGAGAATGAATAGAAAAACCCAATATCACTTTGCCCGACCCGGGATTCGAACCCGAGACCTCAGCTTTGTAGTCGTACCGTAGTACAAACACGGCACCAAGGCTGTCTATTATTTACATAATTATTTTTCTCGGTGTGGGATCGAGGCGGCCTCACGTTTCACTGTGGCATCCAACCATCCGCGCCACGGAGGCTGTTAATGTCTTTCTAATAATAAAGAAAAATTACTCACTTCCAAGACAGTAAGATAGTCTTGTATCTTGAACAGGAAAGATTTATCCAGAGGCTGATTGTAGCACTTGGAGCCACGGAGAGACAGCTTCTTCAGGGTGCGAGGGAAGTGGCTTATGTTCCTCTGAAAATAACCACATAAATATAAATTTGTTTTACAAGATCTATACTAAACTGTATGAGCCTATAATCGCTGTGCTGTGCAAAAATGGATGCATTTTTCAGATCCATTTATTGAGAACTAGTAACAATAAAATTAAAACGTAACGATGTTGCACCTAAGTTTTAATCATATTAATCTTAAAAACCCCCCCACTAACGGTGAAGGAAAACATCGTGAGGAAACCTGCATACCGTAGCAATTTTAAAGAATTTTTGCGGTATGTAAGTCCGCCAACCCGCACTTGGCCAGCGTGGTGGACTATATGGCCTAAACACTCTCAATCGATTCCCTTGATTGTAGAGTAGGCCCGTGCCCTGCAGTGGGACGTATATGGGCTGATACAGAATCTTAAAAACCAATATCTAAGGTCATAAATTCTCCCAAAATATTCTTAATCAGGATTGAAACTGCGGCCGCCATTTTGAAACTTATCTCACCATATTAGTCCATTTTGAACCTTATCTTACCGTGGTACAGTCGATGTTGCAGTACTCGAGCGCGAGCGAGGTGATGGCGGGGCAGTGCGTCTCTAACTCCTGCAGCAGGCTCTGCGTGAGCGTGTACTGGGGGCCGGGGCAGGAGCAGTCGGGCGGGGCCCAGTCGGTGCCGATGTCTGGTCCGAATGCTTCCGGCATTGGGAAGCAGGTCGCTCTGGGGGGCAAAATCAACTTGGTCAAAGTAATTTTAGTTATGACGTCGACTCGACCGGTGTGATATCAACTTGATGTAACAGCTTAGCTCTTGCGTTACCTTCAGTAAGTGAAATAACCGGAAACCCTAAAGCTGGTGGGAGTTAATGAATAAATACACCAGACAGTCACATACATAGTCCTGAACCCCACACTAAGATCGAGTCTTGTTTCGTGGGTATCAGAAACTACGAGACTTTTTCGACACAAACACCCCGGCCCGAAACAAATACCTGTGGATCACACAAATATTTGTTTCGCTGCAGGGATCGAACTAACCTCTCGTTTCACAGCCGGCGTCTAACCAACTGCGCCACGGAGGCTGTCGATATTCGTATTCACCCGAACAACAACCACAGTACGGAAGAACCAGTCATACTGACCTCCGTAAATGTGTCACATTCCGGGTACAACAGGTATGTTGTCGAACTGACCAGAAAAATTGGGTCTACCGGTGAGATAATCAGGTGAATATTCTATCTGGACTACACTGCGTTTATCTTCGGGCGCAATGTAGCAAGTTTGTTGTACGAGTACTTCAAAATATATTTTTTTGTTCTCGTATACCCTGGTCCCAAGCCACACCTCCGACTTTTCGGGAGTTATGTGTGTATTGTTAGTCAATCACCACGTAATTTAACGGTGAAGGAAAACATCGTGAGGAAACCTGCATACCGTAGCGTTTAAATAATTTCTACGGTATGTAAAATCCGTAAAAATTAGTTTTATTTCAATTATACCATCAATTTCGACCATCTACAAGAGGGCGCGGAGACTAAAAAGAAAACATGTATGTACTCCACAGGCTCAAAAAGATTGGGGTCCCTGGTTTAGGAGTATGATAAATACATTTCATCATATAGCACTGGTGTGTTCCTGTGTGAAGGACATTGTATACAGTGGTTACTGGACATAAGAGGTTAACATTATGTCTGGTGGTGACGAGCGCACTGTAATTGTAGGTAACACTAACTAATTAATTATAAGTTGCCCTGCTCGCCTCGTCGTTATCGCTAGAAATGCAAGCAGTCAAATAATAGAGTAAAAATAAAACAACGAAAGTAGGTCCACATTTTTTTAAATATGTTTATTGCACTAGGCCGACAAAGACACTTTTTGGTCTCACAAACATGCGAAACTAAAATCCGTATAATAACGTTTGTATGATACAAACATGAGTGTGCGGAGGTCATACCGGCCTTCTGTTTCCCAGCCGGCATCTTATCAACCAGCCACGGAAGCTCTCCTACATCATGCAACATGAACTATAATCGACTAAGACACCCTTCCCCTTCCTTCATCATCATCATCATCATCATCATCAGCCCTTCTGCGTCCACTGCTGGACATTGGCCTCTCCCATAGCACGCCGCAACTCCCAACCGCTACCAGTCACCCCACGAACATCGTCGCTCCACCTGGTTGGAGAACACGTCTACCCCTACCCTTAAAAGGGATTAATAATAATTTTTTTTTGCTTACATAGTTTATACAATAAATGAAAATTAGAAGTTTCGAAAGAAATATGTACTAATATGCGCAAACACAAAATAAATTTTAACCAATTTGCTACTTTCTTTAAGGAGGGGAAGCTATTAAGCTGCCCCTTTCGGTACCCCAGGGGACGCCGAGGGATATGTCAGTGTCACTGGCCTTCCAGCCCAGCACGTTGCGGATTTGTGGCCGAGCTAGGTCCCTTACGAATCCTACGCCAGCATGCCGACTACCACCCCACGGTGACACGGACTAAAATTATTATTTAATCTATGTCAGCTATTGTTTAAAGAAGGTATAAGGATTAAAAAAAAAATCTCCTTAATATGACATCTGAATGTAGGATGGGTGGGTATATAAATTAAAATTATATATTAATATACACCGCAATAAATTATATAGCGGTTTTATTGCTACTAAATTATTTTTTTAGACCAATAATACTACTAAGGTGGAACTAGTATGATGAGGGAAGGTAGAAAAAATTAAAAAAAAACATGCTAAATGGATTTCTAAATAATGCAAAAAAAAAAACAAAAGGAAATAGTTGAGCCTCGCCTACTAACAGCTGACGTAAGGGCCACATAAAAGTAAAAAAATATTTGACTACCCTCTACAAAAACTTCGTTGTGAAGATTATATGAGTCATTTCTTTCGGTGAACATTTTATTTGTGTCAGTCGTAATCTCGATTATAGATAAGTCCCAGGCTCAACAGAGATTTGTAGTTAATTCGATTAAAGATTATAATAAACCAATACTTTTAGTTATTCTATAATTCTCTAATCAAATATTGCAACATATTGCGACACTGAAGGTAGTTTTTAATCAAAATATTGTTAGTACCAATTTTCATTATAACATTTCAATTTTTTAACTGCGGGTATATTCATAACAATGTTGTTAGTGACTCCACGACACAAATGTCTCCAACATGCTAAGGTTTGTAACACTGTCCAAGTTCGAATCAGGCGGGCCAACAGAACAGATAACGAAAAATACATGCATTTCTAATGAGGTGACAAAATGCCTATACAACCCTAGGAAAGAAACGAAAAATAACTTATGTACTGCAACGGACATCGCGAACAAAATCTTTAAGCGCTACATGAGCGAGATGGAAGATTAACTTCATAGGAGTGAAAGGGACAGGAACATTCTTGGTAAATTTTTCATTATGAAACCAATAGACTGAGAGGTAAGTTTTAATATATAGGAAAGACGGAGATAGCTGCACAGTTACATTTCTTATCATGCAACCAATAGAGCGAAAGGGAAGATTTAACATACAGGAGCGAGAGAGACAGGAACGCGCTTGGCACATTTCAGTGGCGAGAAAGAGTCTGGAATAGCAGCAATATGGTAATAGACCAGTAGAGCCAGAGGGGTGATTTAATACATAGGAGTAGAAGAGACCGAAACGCGCATGGTACACTTAGTTCGCAAGAAAGAGACAAGAATAGGAGCAATTTATACGCGAGATAGAGATAGAAATGACAACAATTTGTTCGCGACATCCTCCAGTACAATAAAGCAGCAAAGCTATATACCTAATGTGGACAGCGGAGGCTCCCAGCGCGGAGACCACGACGGCGACGCAGGTGGTCGGCGGGACGCCCTCCGGCCGCGAGCTTGCAGACACAGCATCTAGAAAGCTTTAAACATACCTAACCTTAGTCGGGAATCATACACACACAAACCTACGGGCCAATCAGGAACGTCTGTTGAGCGTAATTTAACGCTATTGGCCAGTTTTGTACCAATTAAATGTTCTGAATTCAAAACCGCGGGAAGGTACAGGCCAATTCAAACGTGTTTTAGTATCTGCGACGCTATAGGTCAAAATTAACCAATTAAAATCGGTAATTCAGATTACCGATTTTAAAAGCCCACGAAAGATAAATAATCTTAGCCTTATCGGAAATCACACAAACTGCACATTCAAAAAACGCGGGCATCTACTGGCCAATCAGGATCGTTGTAAAATCACGCAACGCTATTGGTGAATTTTGTTTTAATAGATTTTCCGAATTCAAAATTGCGACCAATCAGAATCGTCAGTTCCACATTTTCGAATTGAACCGCCCTAAATACAGCGATTCTATTGGTCAGTTCTATTATTGGATAGTTCAAAAGCGCGGGATTTATGAAATTACTATTTTTATAAAAAGACCACACAATTTCGGCTAGGTGATAACTGATTCCATTCTTTTAATTTAATATTTGGGAAAAATTAAACCGGGGCCGTAAATAATTTTGCGTTGCTCTCGATCAACGGTACACGATTTTGCACTTTAAAACTTAAGTATAAGGTCGATTATGATGCTATCTTGTTCTGTTGGCAAAGCCTTTACGCTTCTACATACTATACTCAAAATATCCTACAAAAACGAGGGAAATAAGCAAATGAAATGAAATACCATGCATTACAACATTACCTGGACGAAGCGACAGCTATCAAATAAAACTACAAATAAAAACCAATACGGGGATCTGCGGGGAGTCTGAAAAAAAAAAGAAAAAAAAGCAAAGCGACTAGAGACAAACCAACATCTATCAACTGAAAAAAAAAACTACGTAGAACAAAAAAAAAAGGAACAAAACAATAAAAAGCGTACGACACTTTAACATTTTATCCTGTTAACATGTTAATCCAGTGTCAGCTACCTCCATACCAAGTTTCATCGAAATCCCATAAGACGTTTGAGTTCATCGCGCACAACCGCACAGACAAACTGACAAAAATTCCAAAAATCATTGTTTTGGGTTCATACGTTAATACATACCCCCTATATTATTTTGTCTAATTTATCTTCCATGTACAGACATTGATTGATTACTAATTTATTATATGTATAGATGTTCCGAGTAGTTGGTAAAGCCGACCATCTGGTCACTTTCGAAGTCGGCGCCTAGTCGCCGAATTTCAGCTTCTTGTTTTGTATGTATTTATTTATTTAAAATCTTTATTGTACACTAGAAACACAACAGAAAAGAAGACAATAAACAGAAATAAAAGTACAATTCATATGTGTATAGTATTTCTCATTAACATGTGTATAGGGGGGAGTACATTGAATAAAAACCTTCATTGTTTATTAATATTTTTAACAAACAGCCTCGGTGGCGTAGTTGTACTACGGTACGACTACAAAGCTGAGGTCTCGTTTATATTCAGTAGTTTTACAGTTTTAAAACCTATTTTAGTTATCGAGTCTTTGTTTTCTTCTCTCAAACCGAATTCAAAAGTCATTTGAAAGGGACAAAACATTCGATAGGTTATAAAACTGTTTGAATAAGGCAGATAGTCGGCACATCTCTAATAATAATTATTATGAGAAGCACAAAACTCAATGATTAGTATAAAATATACAATAATATTGAAGTTTTACTCGTCTAACAGTATTTCCCATGCTTAGTATTAAGGTGACCGCATGTTACACATTGAAATAAAACTATTTTTTACGGATTTTATCGCTGGTTTACATTTTTAACTTCCTGACGTTTCGATTGCTTTCCAGCTCTCGTGGCCACGGGGCGGACTGCCCTGCTAGTCTTGATTAAATTCGTAAAAAATGTTTTATTCCAGTCATCATTTTTTTTAATCTTTATGTATGTAGTGTTCAATAATGAATTTATAAATATAAATAAAAATTACGTATTACTTTACGTCCTCAAAGTGTAGTCAACCGACATGTCAATGTAATCGAAACAAAAGGTAGCTATCGCCCAGCGATCGAAATTCGACCGCAAATTAAACAAAAAACTATAAAGAACAAAATGGCGGCTACAGGTTCACTTTTTACTAGGTACTAAGCTAAAAATAAGCTACAAAACAAAAATTATGGCATCTGTAGAAATACAACTAGAAAATGGTTCTAAACTGTTTTTTGCCTATTAAATAATAATATTGAAACTAACCTCGGCATCGTATCGTATATTTGGATGACCGGACCACCGCGGATAATCCCGCGCCTTGCCGTATGATCTGCAAAAAAATATATTTTATACAAACATTCTTAGTGATACGTATATAAAATGCATAGCTTTTGCCCGCAACTTCAACTGCGTGTTGCAAATTTTGATTTTGCAAACAACAGTATTTCACCCTTTTTCGCTCCCTCAGGGATTGATTTTCCAAAAATCATTTCTTAATGTTACCCTACGTCACAATAGGAATCCCTGTGTAAAATTTCAAATTCCTGGCTCCAGTAGTTTCGGCTGTGCGTTTATAGGTTAGTCAGTCAGTCAATCAGTTTCCTCTTTTATATATATAGATTATAGTTAATACCAGTTCATATTACGTCCCCCTATACTGCACGGGCCTTAAACATAAAGACTGCGATTAAGGGGTTAGGCCTTATAGTTCACCATGCTGGCCTAATGCGGGTTAACGGACTTTAGATACCATAGAAATTGTTACAAATCGCTATGGTAAGGTATCTTCACTATATTTTCCTTGACTCGAAAACTCCGAAGTGTGCCTTAGAATTTGAACCACCACCGTGAACAAGTTGACAGCCGCGTCTGGTGCGTTACCAACAGACCACCACGTACTTAGCGTAAAGCTAAAATATAAGTCTCACCGAAAGTTCCACTAAGGCCGCCAGGGTCGCTTGTGGAAGGACCCTCGCCAAACGAATCCATGGAGGATGAAGCCTCCCCTCTATCCACCTCCTTGTACTTGCAGTTCATGTGGCCCAGGCACCTGGAACAGGACGTGACGTCACCACTCAGTTGGCCCACAGGACTGCTGAGTTTAACTGAAAAAGGTCTTGACGAAATAGATTGGTTTTGAAGGTGTACTTGTATGACACTAATGCAAGGTTGAAAAGTAGCATATGCCATGAATGAAAGCGGGATACCGCTGAAGTTTGTAGGTTTCCTAGGACAGACCATAATTAATTTTCTTAACAAAGCCACACAAATTTAAATACTGGACTTTAAAATTGATTTTTGACATCTTTGTGGTATTGTCGAGGTAGTAACAAAAAAAATTATATACATAGATCGGATAAACCTAAAAGTTCAAAATGGCGGCTACAAATTCACAATATGGTATTTGTCTCCATTTTTTTTGCAAAATCTAGCAAGCAAAGACTTTTGTACATCTATTCAGAATTAAACAAGTTAGAAACATTTTAAATCTTGTAGTGGGAGTAAAGAAAAGGGATGCAAACAAAACTAGTGACGTCACTAGTCTCAATAAGCATTAGTGTGCGCGTGTGAAAGAGACAGTATGATGCCCCCACTACACTCCCACTCGTTTTTTTTAATAGTAATATTTGCCTCATGTTACAAGCAACTTTAATACTGTTTTGACAGAAATGTTTTATTTTAATGTTATTTGTGTTCGGACGCAAAATTATCAAAAAATCGATCATAGTCAAATACCCTATCAATAATACAAGACGATTTATTTATATTTTGTTTTTTGTTCCCTCACCCGTCAGCCTGCCGCGCGTAACCCGAGAGCAGCAGCTCAGTGGTGGCGGCAGAGAGCGCGTGCTGGAGATACCACTTGAGACGCTCCGGCCCCACGGGCTGGGCGCGCGCATCCACCCGCTCCCATAGAGTATGGTCCAGGACCAGCGCGCCGAGGCGAGAACACGTACTAAACAAACATGTATTTTGTAACGGGTGATTTTTATAAGCGATGAGGAAAACAACCTAATTCTAGTATGACGATGATGCTGGCCGTTGTATTAAGAAGAATGGACTAAGGATTTGAATATGGAACGGAGTTATCAACGGCTGATGTGAAGGATGGCCGAGTCGGTGATTACGCTGTGGATGTTCTAGAGGAAACGTTGCAGGCATTTCAATATGCGGGTTGTATTTTGTAGAAAGCCCTTGTATTGATGAACATGATGAAAAAGAATACAGGAATTATGATTACACAATCGTCGTATTATTTGGAGATTACATTTATTATTTCACACAACAGATGTTGACTCGTGGCGCAGTTGGTTAGACGCCGGCTGTGAAACGGGAGGCCACGGATTCGATCCCCGCATCGAGACAAATATTTGTGAGGCCAAGTATTTATCTCGGGTCTGGGTGTTTGTGACCGAAAAGTCTCTTGTAGTTTCTGATACACGACACAAGGCTTAATCCATCTTAGAGTGGGGTCAGGACTATGTATGTGACTGTTGGGTGTATTTATTTATTTATTTATAGTTCGGGAAATGCTGATAAAAAGCATCATTTCACTCACAATCCAAGCGCCTTGAGGTCCATGGGCGAGCAGTACTTCAGGATGTACAGCAGAACATCATCAGACAAGTCCAGCAGATGCGTCATCCTCGCACCGTTCTCCAGAGACGGCTGCTTCTTCATCATTATGGAGTCTGGAACAGAGGAATCATTTATTACTATCCAGATACTGGATAAACATTACTTGGGTTACAGTGACGGGTCCTTAACCGGTATTTATGCTTTCGCTATCTGGGTGCGTACGAATAATCTACGGCCAGCAAATTCTCCAACGATTTTATTGACCAATCAAAACGCGTTATCATTCTATGTCAGCCCATATACGTTCTACTGCTGGGCACGGGCTTTCTCTACAATCTAGAGAATCGATTGAGAGTGGTTAGGCCATATAGTCCACCACGCTGGCCTAGTGCAGGTTGGCGGACTTACATACCGTAGAAATTATTTTTAAAATCGCTACGGTATGCAGGTTTCCTCATGATGCTTTGCTTCACCGTTAAAGTGCATGGTGATTGACTATCAATACACACATAACTCCCCACAAGTCAGAGGTGTGCCCTGGGATTTGAACCCGCGACCACCGTGAACGTGTAGGCATCCGCGTCTGGTCCGTTACCAACAGGCCACCACGCACTTCACGATATCATTACTACACCGATATTTTACTGGTGGTAGGTCTCTCATGTGAGAGGCCGCCTGGGTAGGTACTACCGCAATGTCTAATTCTCCAACAAACAGCAGAGTATACACTGATGTGTTCTGGTATGAAAGACATTGTTGTCAGAATAACTACTGGACATAATGAGACTTAACATCTTATGTCTCAGGATGGCGAGCACAGTGGAATGCCAAGCATTTGTAATTCATGGTGTTGTTTGGTTTTGCTACTGTCCATGAACGGTCGTATTGGTTACCATCAGGCTAATGGCATGCTTGTCTCGCCTTTCACATAGAATGTTTAATATTAGTTAGGATTATTGTTATAGTAAAAATTAACAATAATTGTAATATAAAGTACAGATGTAACCATAAAATACTGTCATGTTTTCCAGCCATGCTAGCAGATATTGGGCCAGACTGGGTCTCTAACCCATGCTGCACTGACTAAAATGCAAGGTTCCCACTGTAGGCTTGACTCTGATTCAAAAATACACACAAGACAGGGTATAATATACCGAGTAAAAATATACAGGCAGTCTTTTCAAAATGATCTATTTCCTTTAGTTTACGATGTTTTATTGCTTCCCAGAATTTGATCCTTATTAACAACATGTTCGAACAGTGTAAAAATACAGCATGTGTATTTATTTTTCGTAATCATCAAATTCGATTCCTTGCTTGGTATATTGATTTTCCAAAAATCTATGTATACAATTTAAGTTTTCATGAAAATTGGGCTTACTCCTATCAGTATTTTTCGCTATTCCTCATAGTTTCGGATTTGGCCATCCACACCCACTTTAAAAACTCACCCTGTATAATTATTGCACTTTAAGTGTACATATTCTTAAACATAAAGACTTAATTTAAATATGCACTTCTATAAAATTGACAATGCATTGTACAATCAATATTTTGCTTTGAATCCTTTCAGCTTTCAACACATGAATTTTAAAATTATCTTTTTCTACTTATATCATACAAAAGTTAAGAATTTGTGCCCAATATGGTGATAGGCTCACCCCCTATCACATTGTTGACAAAATACTCAAGGCAAAATACGGGTGTCCTAGAATCACCTCTGCCTACCCATGCTGAGAAAAAGGTGTTATATGTGTATGTATTATTAACATAAAATTAAGAGTAATGGGTCTCATATACTATATACATAGAATGGGTATTTTATACCCTTTGTTGCAATTTGTCCCACAGCTTGCGACAGATAACTACTAGAATACCATGTGATTCGGGTCAAGGTGGCTCTTGATTACAAGAAGTGCTAGTCAGTAGTCACGTTTTATCAGAAAGGATCCACACAAGCATATTCCTATTAGACTCAGTTGCAAAAATCATACATTGAATCATATATTCATTATTTTTTTTTTCCTTTTTATTAATAAACTCTTGTTGCACATCAAGTATCAATCTGTCAATTTGACAAACCAACAACTCTTGTTCATCCAAAGGTTGCTAGAAGAAATTGGGCATTGAGATATGGTCACCCATTGTATCATTTTCATTTGTTATTTTTCTTATCAAACTTAATATGTCCAATAAAGAAAATAAATTAATTAAAAAAGGCTTATTAACTTAATTTTACAATTTTAAAACCCAAGTAACCATTACACTTTTAAGATTTATGTGTTCATAGCATTTTCATTTAAATTAATAGTTTGCATTGAGATGTAAGCTATTTATATTTCGAACAGTATATTATAATAAGTTACTACAAATAAATGAATATATTCTAATGATTTTATTAAATAAAACAGTCACTGTGACATAATAGCATTAGCTGGACATGTAATTAAAATTATAGTAAATAAATTACTAATGATTAAAATTACTTATTATTCTTTATTTGAAAATTATCTTTCAATTAAACAGAGTCAGTAACATATAGTTTTACCTCTTTAAAATAGACTGTTTTATGTTCTAAGATTCATATTTCACCACAGTCAAATTTTAATGAGAAACTACTCTTGCTATTATATGCCTACAAAGCAATTGACAATGTTCTATTTCTGTTTGACCCAGTTATTTTACAAATAACAAGGTTTTCTTTCTTATTAACTTATTTTTCATTATATAGGGGGCAAACAACCATATGGTTCACTTACTGGTAAGTGGTCACCACCACCCATGACCATCAATAAAAAGTTAAAATGAATTAAGTTCTTTAACATATTGATATAACAATAATAATAGGCATTATTTATAGTAAAAAAGTGCGTGGTGGCCTGTTGGTAACGGACCAGACGCGGCTGCCTACATGTTCACGGTGGTCGCGGGTTCAAATCCCAGGGCACACCTCTGACTTTTCGGAGTTATGTGTGTATTGATAGTCAATCACCACGCACTTTAACGGTGAAGGAAAACATCGTGAGGAAACCTGCATACCGTAGCGATTTTAAAGAATTTCTACGGTATGTAAGTCTGCCAACCCGCACTAGGCCAGCGTGGTGGACTATATGGCCTAACCACTCTCAATCGATTCTCTCGATTGTAGAGTAGGCCCGTGCCCTGCAGTGGGACGTATATGGGCTGATATAGATATAGATATTTATAGTTATTTATAATATTATTATTTTATATACATAATGTATTAAAATAAATAATATATAAAAATTAAACATCAATGTGTCTATTTTTATTTCGAAGCCGACGGTATATACCGAAAAACAATGCCATTATTAAAAACACAAAAAAAAACAATATAGGAACAATAATAAGGTCAAATAAATCGCACAAAATGCCTCCTTTATACCTTAAAATGCAATTAGCCTGCGCATAGCTTGTTAAAAGAATACTCTTAGCGGCCAGAGCTGTAGCATCGATCGAAACTAAAACCGGGCCAATATACGACACACACCCAATCCACAATAACTACACTGCATATAATAGGCCACTTACCATCTTGACCGTATCCGCTGTCATTCAAATCGTGTTTAAAATCACTTTCCGCTTGCAGCGAACCCATTTTAATTGGTAATACTCGGTTCACAGGCAAGGCCCATAAGGCGAATGAAACGCCAAAATCGACCCGAAATATACAAAGAACAAAGGAACTGGCACGAATAAGGGATAAATACGAACGCGTGTGTAAACAAATGCGTTTTGGAATGTTTCCAAATTCACTTTGATGATTTTTTTCGAGTTTTTATCGCAGCGCAACGATGATTGACCCGAGAGGAATCTTTTTTATTTCTCTGACAATTTTGACATCCACACAAACAAATCGGATTGCATTGATTTGACAACAATAGAGGTGCGGCGGCGGGGATTAGAATTAGTCGATTATTCGTTTGATACTTTTAAATATGATTTAGTCAACTCTGGAAACCTTGACACACTCGCGCGGTGGCCTGTAGTAATTTACTGCTCCTTCGATGTAGCCGATTTTAAAAATACTAGGATGGGATTGTGTTTTATGGCTCATATTGTGCTGATTTTATCCGTATTTCGATAATAGATATGTAGTATTGGCGGTTGATTTTAAGTGGAGTCAGAATTATGAAACATTTCTGGAGTCAGATATTTTTTATTTAGTTTGATCGGTCAGTTTATCGATACTAAGACATAAACTACGAATCCACCTTACGACTTCCGATGTATTTAAAATAGTTTGTGCAAGGGACGACTCTACTTTCATCGATCCATAGATAATCAATAATTTAAAAGTCTTTTGACTCAACACTACTATTTGCATCTCTTTTACATCGCGGAATTCAACCAATAGAAATTAAGTATAATGAAAATCCTTCTTCATGATTGGTTGTAATATCAAAATAATGTTACAATCCGTTGATATAAACAAGGCCTAATTTTGACATTTCTCTTCACGCGACGTGCAATTAAAAGCACGCCGTCGCAAAGTATTTTTATTTTGAAACAATGGCAAAATCAATTAGAAGTCGTTGGAAGCGAAAATGCCGGGCAATAAAACGCGAAAGGTACGCAGTGAAAGAACTAGCGCGTTTAAAAAAGATGCTTGGGATCAAGGAGGAAGAAAAAACGGAAAAAGAGGTTATGGAAACTGACCAAGTGATATTCCTTGACGCTGGCGATTTGAAGAAAAATAAAAAGAAAAAGGCGCCTGAACCGGAAGAAAACGACGAGGATGCAGAAATGAGTTCCGACGACGAAAAAGTTGAAGTTACAGGAGACAACGGCAAGAAAAGAATATTTAGCACAAAATCACTGAAGGACCAGAATGGACAGTACCCCATATGGTTACACAAGAGGAAAATAGCGAAAATCAACAAAACCTCCCAGAAGAACATTAAAAAGAGATCTAAAAAGCGTAAACGGTAACAAAATAAATGTTAAGAAAAAATTTGTGTTTTCTTTGTAATTTCAGAACATATTCTATATTTTAGTAGTAAAATTAAGAAAGCCGGTATTAACAAGTCATATTTATCTTCTATATCACAGTTGCAGAGATGTTATGAAATGAACATTGACTGTGGATCATACTTATTATTTATTGAAATACCTTATAATATAATAATTCTTGTTTGTATTAAATCTTGTTGTATAAAAAATAAACTTTGGATTGAATCAGAAAGTTTGTATCAGCTCATATATATTACACTGCAGGGTACAAGCCTCCTCTACAATCAAGAGTAGGGACAGGGGTTAGGCCATACAGCCCACCATGCTAGCCTAGTACGTGTTGGCGGACTACATACCATAGAAATTCATACAAATCGCAATGGTATATCACTTTCCTCGTGATGTTTTCCCTCAGACAGGAAGTCAAGTGTCAGAGGTATACCCTGGGATTTGAACCTGTGACAACTGTGAACATGTTTGCAGTCGCATCAGGTCCGTTTACAAACAGGACACCATGCACACACACACAATCATAAAATTATCTAATATAAAATATAGTTTGTACCATTTAATAAATTTCAGTGAATTTTGGCCCTCTCTGCTGGGGGATACTGTGGTGTCAATTCATATTGCCATTTCACCACACTCTCAATATACAGGGTATATCAAGACCGCGACCGAAAACGAATCCAGGAGGTAGTATTAGTGATATCAAACACAATGCAAGTAAAAATTTTACAAAAAAAATCGTACATTTTTTTTTGTTATTTTTTACATATCGTCGTATTTGAGTGATTAATACATAGTTTTTCTAAAATATTGACGTACATCGCTTAATTTTTAAACACGCAATGGTACGTAAGGGTTTAAATTACTATTTTTGCAAAAAAAAGGTATTTACCCCTCAAAAATGATGATTTTTTAAAAATTGTAAAAAAAAATCCGTCGCTTATTTTGCAAAAATTTTAGTTGCATTGTGTCTGTAGCCGCTAAACCTACCGCCTGGCTTCGTTTTCGGTCGCGGTCTTGATATACCCTGTATAGCTGTGTTATAAACATTAGTCAACCGGTGTACTAATTGCACAATAGTAACAAATAGTTATCTTGAACATAAATTGGTCAAAATATTCATATTACTTTTATTTTAGTTGTCTAAACTTCACTGGATCCTGTATGAGCAATTTTATTGCGATTGTATGTACATACTAGCAGCCCGACCTGGCTTCGCCCAGGTGCAGGCACATTTTTGAGTCCAGTCCATATTGGATACGTATTCGCGTACGAACTGTTGTATATTTAAACACTATGTGAACGCCATCCATTATACTGCTTTTCTCGTCCCGCCCCTTTACATCCCGTTCTGTCCCATCTCAATCTGTTCCATGACTCAAGGCATGCAATCCAGTCCTCTTATATCCGTTATACATTGAACCGCTACGCACCGCTTTAATTTAATACTTATGGTCCACTTAGACATCGATTATCGTAAATAATGTATTTCCTAAGGGAAAAAAATTTACCATAAAATACTAATAAGTAATATAATACTTAATATAATAAAATTAATATAAAAATTACAACGAATATCTTGTAAATAGAAAATAAGTACTATGTGTATTGACTTGTCATAAGAGCTATTTAATTGCCTACGTGACCAATAAACGAATTTCATTTCATTTCATCCAATTTCATCCGCCCTTTATTCTATCCCAAACCGTGTAAGTTTGAAAGAGCAGCAAATATACATATTTAAATTGCTTGCTGATCTCACGGGAACACTGCATTTTCGGGATATAAAGAAGCCTATGCGTTAATCCAGTGCTTCAGGTACATACATAGGCCATATAATCGATCACTTTACATACCATAGAAATTCTTACAAATCGCTATGGTATGCAGGTTTCCTCATATTTTCCTTCACTGCTGCAGTGCGTGGTATTTAACTATTAATTGACACATGACTCCAAAAAGTCTGAGGTGTGTCCTGAGATTTGAACCCGCGATCACCTTACAAATGTTGGCAGCCACGTCTGGTCCGTTACCAACATGCCAATGACACGAGACCAAAAGACGAAGACTTTACAGGAAACCGAACCCTGGTAATACCGGCGCAGTTGGTTGAACGCCGGCTGTGAAACGTGAGGCCGCGGGTTCCAACCCCGCACCGAGACTAATGTTTGTGTGAACTACAAGTATTTGTTTCGGGTCTGGGTGTTAGTGAGACCGAAAAGTCTCTCGTAGTTCCTGACATCCATGACACGATCTTAGTGTGGGGTCACTGGTCAGGACTATGTATGTGACTGTTGGGTGTTTTTAATTATTTATTTTTGCTCCACTAATTAATATGCATACATTCCAAAGGCGCGGACTAATATTTATTTTATCTACACAAATGTGTAGTGTGGGATCGAACCCGCAACCGCATATAAAACCAACTTTTTACCTCTGCGCCAATCGCTCGTAAAATCAAATAAAACAATCTGAAATAACTATTTTATTGAAATAAAACTTATTATCAACAATTTTATGAAATCGGAATTGTAAGTTTTGGTTTCGCTACGTAAAAAATGCATTAAAATGAATTTATTTTTTATACAATTGTGTGAGTAAATATTGCCATTTTTTAATCCGACTACAAAATCACTGCAATAGTTATGGTTATAGTTTCTACCCACGTGACATGGTTATCACTCGCTAACCCACACAATTTTCCGGCCTGCTTGTTTCCGGACAAAGGTGAAGCCGAAAGCGAATCACTTAGCTGCGTGGGGTAACGGGTTCTTTACCATTATAATATATCAGTGAACCTTGTGGTCGACAATACCAGCTACGGCTGCTTGAACCACCACGCATGGACATAAGAATTCTCTCCCCCACTTATTTTCTAGGCCAACAAATCCTTTGCGATCCCCAAATGATATCAGATATGGATATTTAAGGGCAGCAGTGCTCATCAGCTATTAGACAAGTTGTTTGTTCTTTTCTCTATGCTATCACCATCCCGCAGTCACAAGAAGTTGAGTTTCAAACTGGCTTCTCATAATGATTTCCACAGCAACGAAGCAAAAGAAATAAGAAGGTATTGAAATAATAATGTTTTCTTTGCAGATATCATCATCATACATCAACTAGACGTGTTATGGTCGAAATCGATAAATTACGAAATTGATGAATTCATTAATAGGGTCTTAAGTTCTGACAAATTTGACGAACTAGCCGACAAAATAGCCGAGAAGGCTGCTAGAAAGATCTTTGATCTAGACAACATTAGAATATCGCATAACATTAAAGATATGCAAACAAGGAATCAAGAAAGAAATTTATCGCAGAAAAAGATATTAAGAGAAAACGATATCGATGAAACCACTAAAACTAAAGAAGTTAAAACGAAGGCTACTACAAAATACATAGAATTGAAGCCAAAACAAAACTTTGAAAGAGGTAAACCTTCGCCTCAAGAGAAATTGCGTTTAAAATACAAAAACTTATCCAAACCATCTAGAAGTATTAAGGAAAAGAATGTCTACAAAACGGAAAATGACGATACCACAGTTCAATCCACAAAAGCGGAACCAGTTGAACTTTCTACAGAACGACATTCTCACAAAAACAGATTTTTAAAAGTCCCTAGTCATAAAGAAAATGTATTAAAAACAAAAAGTACATCTGATGTAACGGTGGAAAATATGAAATATTCTATTGAAGTTAAGAATGAAGGTAACGAAGATGTTAGTGGCGATAAAAATAACTCTGACGAGGACAGAAAAAGTACTGAAGAGAAGGAAAACAGATCCAATACCAATGACCCACCAAAACTAGAATTTGGCGTAGAAAGTATAGAAAAGAAAACAAAACAACAGTCGAAGGGACAAAAACCGACCCAAAGTCGAATGGTAGACGAAAATGAAAGTAAAAACGAGAATGAAAGCGTGGAAAAAGCATCAAATGAAGATTCCCCAAAACCAACAGAAGATGGTGAAGCTGGAGATGCCTCGGAGAAAGAAAAAGATTCTAATGTAAGAAAAAGCTTCGACAAGACCACAAAGGATGTTATCATTCGCAAAGAAGGCGACAAATTGTATGCTATCGAGAATTTATCGGATTATCAAGAGTACCAAGAGAAGGTTAAAAAGCAAAACATTGATCGAAAAGAAGTGTTACTCAAATATTAAACTGGTTTTCTTTATGTTTGGCTTAATATAAATTGGTTCGTATGTAAAGTCGTGAGTTCATTACTTTCCTAATAACGGATCTTACAATTGTGTAGGGGGGTGCATGTTTTTTTTTACAATAATATTACGTTTACTCCTTTCCATCACTCATTTGCTCCCCGTCGACCTATATTGTTGTCATAAAAACTTTTGGATTAAATTAATTTTGTTCTTAGGATGCGTGCTTTCGCTTCCTTTGTCAAAAAGTTAAATTATTATCTGTCATCTGTCAAATAAATTGTTGCGCTTTGTCAACTATAAAATTGTTTTTTTTTGCGAATTATTTTATTTTACATTTGCGCAATATTGATTTTCATGACTAAAAGCGTTAAATAAATTAATACCTGTGACATTATAGAATATGTTTTAGGTGGATTCTGTAATATTTTGTATACATTTTACGTTTTGCGTAAGTATTATTATCTTCTTTAATTAATTATTTAATCCTTGTTTGCATTACATAGAGAAACAATTACAGTAAAGAAATGACAATAGTACAGTATAGTATAGGCGGCCTTATCACATTAGGCAATTTCTTACACGCAACCTTTAGATGGATATATAAATTCTTTTTTTATTAATGTGTTGTAATGAGATATACTTATATAAAACATTCGACCAACCTACCTGGTTGTGGGGTAAGGGCAGAAATAATTTCTGGTGACTGTCCCGCCCTCCGCCACTGCAACTCCTGTAAGCCAGGATCAACAGTGGCACGCATTTTAATGATACTGAGCATTGAAGCTCGGCAGAAATAATTTGTGTATAATATGAATATATCAACCCAATGTCTGACAAAGCACGGGTCTCCTCTACGCTTTAAAAGAGTTCAGGTTTTAACCACCCAGTTTAACCTAGTACAGGTTAGAGGACTTCAAATAACATAAAAAATCTTTGTTAAGATCTCTTAGGTATGCAGGTTTACTAATAATATTTTGCATCATTATTAATATTATTTAAAAACTCGTCCTAATTTTCAGACCCGATGAAATGACGGAAGTTCCAGTAATAGATGGTCCAGTCTTCATAGACGTAGCTAAAGATCCTGAGCAATTTGCCATCACAGAGATAGCCCTTGAACCAGTTCCAAAACCAGAGAAAGAGCAGGTTAAAACAGAGTGAGTGATGAATTAGATTTTACAAATAGATTTTTCCATAAATTTAATTGACTATTCCAATTAATAGACCACTGTCCACGATGTGATAGGATGGATGTGTGATGTGTGTGTTTCATCCCACAATGTGATTGAGGGCAAGCCTATTGCCATTTTTAATATAGTGTTCAAGTGTTCATTCCCTCTTTAGTTATTTATCAGTTTATCACCTATTGTCCCATTTTCTGCAGTAACTAATCCAATATTAGTTTGCCTGACCCGGGATTCGAACCCGAGACTTCAGCTTTGTAACCGTACCGTAGTACAACGACGCCACCGAGGCAGTGTATGTGACTGTTGTGTATTTATTTATAATAATTATTGTTTCAGAAAACAAACCGACCCATACCTGCAAGTGAACCCTCGTAGGATCAGATGCAACGTATGCCACCGGTACACAGCTGAGAATGAAGAGAAGATGCTCCGTCACGTCCGTAAAGTCCATAGGGGAGAAAATCCATTTCAGTGCTATATGTGTGACTATACTACGTATAATAAGAGTTTGTTCGAAGAACATGTCAGGATTCATCAAGGTTAGTTGCATTGTGAAAGCCTGTAGTATTGATGGTTGGGATTTCTATGGGGTAGTACTTTATATGTAGCTTTTTTAAGGTCTCGTCAAATAGTAAGCATGACGGGACGGCGATGTCAGGAGATGGGAAGATGACTTCAAACAGACAGCGGGACCATTCTGGTTGAGAGTAGCAAGGGACAGGACTCATTGGAAGGAATTGGAGGAGGCCTATGTCAAAAGGCACACTGAACTTAGGGACCTCTTGTTAACCTATATCTAGGAATGAAAGGCAAATAAAAAAAAACATTTGACAGCCTCGGTGCAGTTGGTTAAACGCCGGCTATGATCCCTGCACTGAGACAAATATTTGTGTAATCCACAGGTATTTATTTCAGGTCTGGGTTATTGTGCGACCGAAAAGACTTTCGTAGTTTCTGATACTCGACAGAAGTTCCGATCTTAGTTTATGTGACTGTTGGGTATGCTTATTTATTTCTTTCTTTCAGGTATAAAACCATTCAAATGCTCCCATTGTCCTTACCGAAGCGTGTCCAAAAAGAACACAAAGAAACATGAACTGATCCACCGACCAAACAACCCTTTGAGATGCAAAGAATGCCCCTTCATCGCGAGGAACCCAAGGGTTCTGAACAGCCATTGCCAAAAGACCCACGTCGAGAACCAAGACAACCAAAAATCATACAAATGTGTCAAATGCGACCAGAGATTCCAGGACATTGGTTCATACTCCAATCACAGGAAAAGTAGGAAGCGGTGTAAAATTTGCACACTACTCTTCTGCCAACATTTGCTTCGGAAGCATGAGCTGGAAGCTCACGGGTTGAAACGGAAGCCGGGGAGAAGTTTGAAGGGGACTTTTTCGTGCCAGATTTGCAAGTGGACTTCTAGTAATAAGCCCAGGATATTGCTGCATTTGATACACCATCCGAATCAGGATTTAACTGATTGTGACATTGATGTCACTGTGCTGAGGGAATGTGGGATTCTTCCCGTTGTTTGATTGGTTCCCACATATCTGAAACTTGGAGGTTAGACTTCAAGGTCAGCATGGAAAAAAGCTTCAAAACTCTTATTATACCAATGCTATACACAATCGGTCTTATTCATAGACAGGTTTAAAACCTATTTTAGTTATCGAATGTTTTGTCTTCTTCGCTCAAACTGAATTCTTAAGTCGTTCGAAAGAGACAAATCATTCGAAAACTAGATTACGTTTTAAATGTCTTAACCTTCCGTGTACCAGGTGACTAAAACTCCCGCCCCGTACGAGGTGGGGTATGAGATCCCCCAGCGCGTTTTATACGCATGTAACTCACATAACAATAGTTTTTAAACGGAATTGACAGCAGTTATTGGGGCATCATAGTTCCATTTGCAGGTACTAAAACAATGAGCTACGACTTTTTAGTGGTTTACGTATTATTAACGTTGATTCACCAGCTGGGGTGTGAGATACCCCACCTGGTACACGGAGGGTTAATAAGGTCGAATGAGATTAGTGCTTATGGAAAGGTCGGTTGGGTGTCTATCCAGGGCCCTAGGTATAAAGAGGTATTAGAGACCTACTTTTTTTATTATACAGGGTAGGGGAGACTGGGTACGGTTGATACAAAGGACGGTTGAAACAGAGCAAATATCTCATAAACGGTTACGCGGGGACCTATGGGTGCAAAGGGAAAACGAAGCGGACGACAGGTCCGAACACGAATACAGTGTCGCACCCGTTCCCGCGCGTTGTTGTTGTGTGCAGGACACCACATTGTTTTTTATTACCCAAAAGTAAGTATTTTTCTTCTGACATTAACGCTTATATTATCTGTTCTTTTTAAATGAATGTGTTAAGTGTGTGTTTGCGATTATTACGAAGCTTGTAGAATAAGGGATAGTGATTATTTTTAATGTATTATCATTACTGTTGAAACTATAAAGTGTATTTTACAAAAAGTGGGGTTGGGGACAGTTGAAACATTTTTTGTGGGTACAGTTGAAACAGAATATATATTTATTTCTATTATTTATAGATGCCGGGGTTCGGGTTGGGAAGACTTCCAGAGGGAATATTGACTTATCGAGCTATAGTCACGCATATGAGGAGGTAAAAGCTGAAGATCCACTACGGAAAGCGGCCGAAAAACATGGTGTAAACCAATGTTCCCTGTTAAGAAAAATTCGTAAGAGAGATGCGACCGGCAAAGATGATACAAGTATGGGTTATAAAACACACAATCGTGTTTTTAATATACATATATTTACGTAATAAAGGGCGAAAAACTGTTATACTGATACACCAGAGAAAGAAGAGATAAGAAAAGAGCATGAAGCAAAATTAAAACGGACCAAAGTTAAGCAAGTTAAGAAAAGGGTAAAAGAAGAAAAAGGTAAAAGAGAAGTTTCAAAAGGAGAAAGAAGAAATACTAAGCAGGAATTGTCATCTAAAGCATCAGAAGAGGAATGAATCTTTTAGAAGTATTAAAATCTTGAAGAATGATCAATGATGTCATGTGGTGCCATAATTATTAATATATTTAGTATTAATGATAAATAAAACATGTTTCATTAGTCTTAATTGTATTATTTGTATGTGTTTCAACTGATCCCAATCGCTGTTTCAACCGCCCCTGGCATGGGTACGATTGAAACAAATTATTGTTTTTTTTAAATTTCATATATTTCTAAAGATAGTTATCCGAATACTATAATGATACTGTTATATCGTACCTAAAACTTCAAATTTGAATTTCACGCATCATTATCGTCAGTTGGTTCGTAAACAACAACATTATAAACGATACAAGCTAAATTGTTTCAACCGTACCCAGTCTACCCCTATATCAAGACTGCGACCGAAAATGAAGCCAGGTGGTAGTATTAGTGACTTCAGACACAATGCAACAAAAAAATTCGCAAAAAAAATCGTATTTTTTTTGTAATTTTTTTACTTATCGTATTTGGGTGAAAAATACATATTTTTTCCAAAATAATGATGTACATCTTTTTATTTTTGAAGACGCAATGGTACGTTAGGGTTTAAATTAGTATTTTCGTAAAAACTAGGTAGTTAGCACGCAAACATGATTTAAAAAAAATGCAAAAAAAATCTGTCGCTTTTTTTGCGAAATTTTTAGCATTGTATTTGTAACCACTAAAACAACCACCCGGCTTCGTTTTCGGTCGCAGTCTTGATATACCCGGTAAAAGTTGTGATAGTAAAACGGCGTGATGTAATATAGCGCTGGGCGACAGAAATGTTAAAACTGGGACTGTTTGAGATACGATCTGATTATGGCTGTCACCCTGAAGGCAGAGGTGTCCTCTATAATTTTGACAGCCTCCGTGGCGCAGTTGGTTACACGCCGGCTGTGAAACGAGACGCCGCGGATTCGATCCCCGCACCGAGACAAATATTTGTGAGGCCCACAAGTATTTGTCTCGGGTCTGGATGTTTGAGACCGAAAAGTCTTTTGTAGTTTCTGATACACGATACAAGACTTAATTGACCTTAGTGTTGGGTCAGGACTATGTATGTGACTGTTGGGTGTATTTATTTTTATTATTTATAATTAGCTAAACATATATTTAATACCACAATTTCAACACAGAAGCAAGAAAATCCCTCATCAAAACAAATTGTCTGCTTTATTTCGTTTTTAAAAATCATGTTACACTTGGGACTTTGTTAACCTAATAAACTGAATTGAGTAGTATAATGTTAAAATAAATTTTATTACAAAAACATTTCTATTTGTTTTATTGTTATAATTATTGGGTGAGGTACAGCCTAGCCTTTTTAAAGTAACACTAGCGACTCGGCCCAGCTTCGCCCGGGTGCAGATAGTGTAGCTTCCCAACGTTGAAAGAATTTTTCAAATCGGTTCAGTAGTTTCGGAGGCTTTTCAATGCAAACAATCAAATCTTTATAATATTAGTATAGTTTTTTTTTAATCCTTGCTTTTCTGTGATTTGGATTCCTGTAGAGGATGACAGTGTTCTGTAGCGAGTTAGCGACACATACCGGTGCCCCTAGCCGGAACATTTTGCAGTATCGTAATAGAATAGTAATAGTAAAATTTTGTATGGGAATTTAAACAGCGCCATTGTGAGCGTATTTGGAACTAAAATTTAATAGCGGGAAACGTTTACTTTACTATACGAGAATTACTATACGATACTTCAAAATGTTCCGGCTAGAGGCACTGGTATATCAAGACTGCGACCAAAAACGAAGCCAGCTGGTAGTTTTAGTGGTTACGTACACGATGCAAATAAAAATGTCACCAAAACAGTGACAGATATATTTTTAGAATTTTTTAAATATCGTGTTTGGGTGGAAAATACCTAGTTTTTGCGAAAATACTAATTTAAACCCTTACGTACCATAGTGTTTAAAAATAATGAGGTCTTGAGATACCCTGTATATCACATTCACGATCCCCGCATTGTGAGAACCACAAGTATTTGTTTCGGTTCTGGGTGTTTGTGAGACCGAAAAGTCTGGTAGTTTCTGATACGACACAAGACTAGATCTTAATGTGGGGTTAGGACTATGTATGTGACTGTTGGGTGTATTTATTTATTTATATATGGGGCTGGATAATTAATTTTTAAATTCATTTTAATAGAACTATCCAAAGCCAGGTATTCGTTCCTGTGGTTCCATGATGTGTGAGTAGGAATAGTCTCCCGCCAGCCAACCGTAGTGTCCCATTGAGGACGCTACTTCAGCGAAACGAGCGAATTGGAGGTACCTGCGTACAAATATATTTATATTGGACGACATCATCATCAATTTTAATAGTTTTAATATTCTTTTTGATTACTTTAAAAATTATAGAATGCGTCGATTAATTATTAGAAAATATTAACAACTTGTTTATGTAAATAACTTTGTTTTATAATGTTGTGTACAATACTTTGTAAAACAAATAAATTCTACATTTATCACTGTACTAGTTTTACTTTTTAATTGTCTAAGTTGTAATTTGTTAAGTGCTTTTGTACCTAACCCAAATAAAATAAGGTATAATAATATTACTTTTTTTACTGCACAATTAAAGGAAATAAAGACGTAAGACATATTAAAATTTCATATAAAAAGTAAAAAGACAACCTTAGGATGGATATAAGAATAGGAAAAGAATAGAGTTCTAGAGAATAGAGGTAAAGATAACTTAGGTCTGTTGTGTGTCACGGAAAGTCTGAATACAAAATGGATTTGTTTTTGTTTACCTACAATTTAAAAAATACCACGATCTTGCGCTTATTAAACTTCATTTACACAGAGAGTTTCGCCTGATTTCAGACGAGATTCGTATTCTGGCAAATGGTTACACGATGCAACTTTTTTCTATACTTGTGAGAATCATCTCTACAAGGCGAGTAACTCTCCCTGTCGCGAAATGTCGCGAAATGCAAATAAATAAGCAAAATAAATAAGTGGGGCAGATTCGATTTGCCCACGGGAACAAAATAACAGATGGCGCTAGTGCGCCATCAGATGTTGGGGCTGTGTTCGCTGTCGAGATCGTGACAGCGCCTTAGTCAACCATTTTGTGGCACTCGGCCATTTTGGTGCGAGACCCGACAGGGGAAGGTGCGTAAGCGCACTAGCGGAGCCGCCAAGGAGCCCTAAGCAAGAGCGGCTGTGCCTGGGGGTGAGTACATTGATTGTTAACACATAAAACACATCACAAAGATATTGACATTTACGATTGTATTAAGTCCACCAGGACGCAACCACGTGTCGTCACGGGACATGTGCGCTACACAAGGTAGATGTACAGAGCAAATAGAACGCACATGGCCAAACAGGCTAGTTAAACTAATAGCGACAGTATACAGATTCATTGAGTCAATGATCGGAGTCAGTTTCGGCGTAGTGTCACTAAGAGCGGATCAGTAAAGAAGTTGCGAGGTTTGGGGTGGCTATAGGGGAGGTTGGAGGCCACGAGGCAAGATCACGATGATGTGATGAGAATGCCAGGGAACTCAAAGAGAGAGGTTCCATATTCACATGTGCTGGTGTGAATGCATTACACATGCGGTCTAAGACGGAGTACTTAGGCCGTTCACTACACTCGCGGTCTGAGAAGTTGCTCTCACGCCGTACACTACACATGCGGTCTGGAATGTTCCTTCAGACCGTTGACTCACACACAGGGGGCACCTTAATACACCAAGGCATAAGAAACAATGAATCAAATGGCTGAGGTACGCCTCTGAGCCACCCCTGGGACTCGGTCCCAGGCGAGACAGCAGGAGGTGCGCCCCGAGAGAAATAGTACTAAGGGACATGGTCTCAATGGTACAATGCAAATGTGACCCGGTCACAAGTACAAGGAGGTGCTCCTTGATAAAGTTACAAAGGATCCGAGACGCTGCTGAAAGTAATTATAGATTCAAACTTAATCCAGAGTACCGATCAACTCTTAATGTATCTGTATGCTTTCTATAAGATTGATATTAATGCCTATTACTATTTAATCAGTAGATACTAATGAATAATAATTGTGGAGATCTTACAATAGGGATACAGTACTAATAATAATTAATATGTAACTATCATTATACTAATACTTTCGCCATACCCAGATAAAGTGAATAGTAGTTAATTTAAGGGGTTGGCGACATGGTGGAGATGCTGGGATAGAACCTAAGCATGTAAATTATTTAAATGCAGATTTAAGGAATACTTTTCAATTATTATTTTTATTTATGATTTTAGAAGCTGTAGATTGATAATATTGATTATTTAACAATACACATTTAATTATAGGCAAGTGGGGTGGATATCCTACCTATTGTGATTGTTAGTAAGTTAAGTATGTTGATACCTAGGCATTAAATTGTTCAGTACAAAGTTATACTTGAGACTTATGATTAAATTCAAGCGCTTAAAGGAACTAATTGAAAATATTAAGTTAAATTATCAAGTATATACACTATACATACATAATAGCATTAAATATGTATTATATACCTGCAGATATCTTAAATACCTTGCAATATATAAACAATTTATTGTTGTGTGCTTGTTATTATTATATGAAGATCATATTATAATTTTATAGTACATAATGGTTTAATAGCAGTTTATACATATACTGTAGGTGTGTTATGGACAAGTGTGTGTGTATAATATTTGTGTTGGACATTCATGGCACTCCTTGTGGTCTAGTTGATTTATTCATATCTTATTAGAATCTTATAGCTGAAATTTTTTTTTAATGGAAACTTTGTATTTTTAATTTAATATGAGTTAAATTACATGGTTTGGTATTAAGTGGAGTACAATGAAGTGTTCTCTATATCCATCTTTATATCTTAATTTGGAAAGGATAATAATAATATGGAATTTACCTTCTTACATAGATATTAGAATTAAATAAGACCTTAGGGTGTTAAATGAATGGTTAAATTAAATAATTATCACTAATGAGTTTAAGAACTTTGAAATTATTTATTTTAGGATCTGGATGAGTGAACAACTGATGATAGATGTGCAGTTACACTCACACTTTACTAAATTGAGTCAGTTATACTATTAATGATGGAAGAAACAATTAGAACACGTTTGAGATTGATTTATGAGTCTGTACAATCCAGTATTACCGCAGCTCAGTGTACCCTAAAGGAATTTTCAAACAGTACAGTCAATATAAATGAACTGGAACTGATAGGAGCCAAGCTAAAGGGAGCAACAGAGAGGCTTGTCAATGAGATTCATAATTATTGTGATCGGATAAAAAAGCATAATGTTGAGGAGATTACTCAGTATACAACAACACAGATTGAAGCGGAAGATTTAGTGTCTGAGATTGATGTAGTAATTAAACGAAACATTCGAAAGAGTTCTATGGTAAATAGTAGTAACAGTGGCCAAATTAGTAACATTGCTAGCAATTTACCTCGAATAGAGCTAACCAAATTTGATGGTAATATACTTAAGTGGTATCAATTCTGGGATCAGTTTTCATCTAATGTGGATAGCAGGAACATTAGTGATGTAGACAAATTATTATATCTTAAGTCAGTTTTGGAAGGTGATGCAAAACAAGCAGTTGAAGGTTTAGATAGTACAAACAGAAATTATCAGATAGCAGTAGATACTCTAAAGGAAAGATTTGGAAAGTTAACAATGATTATTGATGCCCATTATGTGGCGCTATATAGAATAAAAACAGTAACATCAAACCAAATTAAGGAATGTAGGCAGGTACTTAATGAAATAGAAAGACATTTGAGAGTCTTGAGTTCTTTAGGAGAAGATGTAAACCATAATCATCTCAGAGTAATGATCATGGAAAAATTTCCAGAAGATTTGATTTATGAATTAAGGATGAAATTAGTTCAAGATGATGAGTCAATTGAAAATATTAGGAAATACTTGGAATATATTATTTCAGCTAGAGAAACTTCAAGTAGGTTATTCAATGGTAGAGAAGCTAATTGTAATCAAATTTCAACCCAAGAAAATAGGGTCAGTTCCGAAAATTTTACAACTAGTGCCATGCACATTCAATCTGATGCAGTGAGGGATAATAGGGAGCGTCGATATTCGAACTTTAAATTGAATAAGCCAAGGTTCAATGACAAACATTTTGATAAGTTATCACCTAGAAAGAGATTCCGTGACAATTACGATCGATCGGACGAACCACCAAAAAAGAAAGACCTTAAATGTATATTTTGTAAGCAAGGTCATTTTAATGACGAATGTACTAAATATGTTACTATACGGCAGAGAAGGAATCAGTTAGGATACCGTTGTTTCATTTGTTTGAAAGAAGGTCATGGGGCTAAAACTTGCCGTCAAAAGGCAAAGTGTTGTCATTGCAATAAATACGGGTTACATAATAGAGCCTTATGTCCCAAAAAGATAATGAAGTCCCAAGAACCCATAAGGACGAATAATTTACATATTAGAGCCGATACAGCTACTACAATATTACAAACGTGCGTGGTTTCTTTGTGTAATTCTGAAGATGAAAGTAAGCAACGTCAGTGTAGAGCTCTGCTTGATAGTGGAAGCCAGCGTTCATATATAACCGAATCGTTAGCAACGTCACTGAATCTTAGTATTATTGAAATAAATGATTTGTCAATATTTACGTTTGGAGCGAAAACACCTCATCAAATTAAAAGCTCAATAGTAAAGTTTAAAATAAGGACTCGAACTAATGTCACACGGCTCATATACGCAAATGTTGTATCACATATCACAGACAATATTCGATCGTCAATATTTAAGGATTCAAATCCAATAGTAGACGACTTTAGATTGAAGGACCTTATTTTGGCAGATGATGGTTCGTATGGGGATGCAGTAGACATCCTGATAGGTAACGATTATTACCATTCGTTTATGCTGACAGAAAAATTTGCTGTCTCACAAAACTTATTCTTGGTCAATACTGAATTTGGTTGGGTATGGTCAGGCAAGGTTATGGATGGGTTTGATCACCCTAGTTATTCAGACCAATTAACCGTACTTACGTACTTTCAATCAGATGAGGTATTTAACGAAAAGTTAACTAAACCTGATATCCCACTTAACATAAATGATGTAAAGAAAATATGGGAATTAGAATCAATTGGCATCATCGACGCCCCCACTTCCTCACGCGATGAGGAAGCCCTCAAACATTTCAACGAAACAGTCATATTCGAAAACGACCGATACCATGTCCAATGGCCATGGAATGATGTAGCATTAAATTTAACTAATAACTTAGGTCTAGCTTGGGGGCGCCTTAAAGGTCTAATAAAGCGTTTAAATAGTAAGGAGAAAAGGGCGTATAACGAAGTTATACAAGAGCAGTTAAAATTAGGCATGATCGAGGTAGTCCCAAACGACGACATAGGAAATACCGAACGTATTCACTATTTGCCACACCATTGTGTGTACAGTCATGACAAACCCACAAAAATTAGAGTTGTGTACGACGCATCTGCTAAAACAGGGGATAGTCTTAGTCTGAATGAATGTCTATACCGTGGACCATTAATGTTAGAAGACCTAACAGGTCTATTAATTAAATTCAGAGAGCATCCCATAGGGATTATAGCAGACGTAGAAAAGGCTTTCTTACAGCTCGGTCTTCAAGAACGAGATAGGGATGTTACTCGATTTTTATGGCTCAAAAATATTGATGGCGAAGTATGTTCAGAAAATATTGCACACCTTAGATTCTGTCGTGTTCCTTTCGGTGTTATATCTAGCCCATTCTTGTTGAATGCTGCCATTAGGTACCATTTATCAAAGTCAAACAATATTATCATGAGACAAATGGCAGAAGATATTTATGTAGACAATGTTGTAACGGGCGCTAGGTCTGTTTCGGAAGCAAAATTGCTATACAATACTTCTAAACAATATTTTGAAAGCATATCCATGAATCTACGGGAATGGAACTCTAATTCCAAAGAGTTGATCACATCCATACCAGAACAATTTAGAGCTAATTACAGTAAACGCACCAAGGTATTAGGCCTAATGTGGGATGTTGATAACGATAGTATGTACTTGAATGATAGCAAAACTAATCTTTCAGTCGTGCGAACTAAAAGAGACGTATTAAAGGCAATTGCATCTATATATGATCCTAGTGGAATGGCAGTACCCATAACTACCCCAGCTAAACATTTTTTTCAAAATTTATGGAAAGAAAAAATTAAATGGGACACAAAATTAAATGATAACTTAGTTGCTGAATGGAGTCAAATTTCATCTAAATTCATTAACTTAAAGAATATTCACACTAATCGCTATTATTGTGAAGGACTCTACAGTCATAACTACCCAAATAACCTAGAACATGAGTTACACTGTTTCACTGACTCATCGCTGAGTGCTTATGCAGCGGTGGTTTATTTACGTAGTTCTTCACGGTTAGGTACCAAAGTTAGTTTTGTTATTGGGAAGTCAAGGTTGGTTCCATTAAAGGACCAAAAGGACCTCCAAATCCCAAAATTAGAATTATTAGGCGTCCTAATAGGATGTAGACTTATTAAATATGTTCTCAAATTTTTACGAATGCAAATAAAGAGACAGTATTTATGGACGGATAGCCAAGTAGTACTAAGTTGGATCAAATCTGAGAAATTGCTACCACCATTTGTTTCACGGAGAGTAACAGAAATAAAAGATAATAAATATTTGAATATTAGATATGTACCTTCGAAATTAAATAGTGCTGATGTAACCACTAAGTCAGATCGCGTAGATGACTATAAAATATGGCTTGAAGGTCCTGAATTTTTAGGCCAAAGCTCATTACGGTGGCCAACTTACCCTAAGTTTGCAAGAACAGTACGGACTGAAGTCTGCGTAGTTAATGACAGTTTACAAAGCGAATTACCAAATAGGACTCAGGAAACGAGAAATGAATCAGAACTTGTCGAAGTTAATGATGATGAAACCAAACAAATAATAGACATTCAAAGGCAATTTTTCCCGAAAGAAACTAAAGGTGTTGTTACTGACTTAGCGAGATCACTCCATCTGTATCGAGATGAAAGGGGAATAATTAGATGTAAAGGACGGCTTAAACATACAGATTTCTCACATGATCAAAAAGAACCTATATTACTTCCTAAAAATTCAGAATTCACACATGAGATTATAAGAAAATTGCATTTAAAAAACTACCATGTGGGCGTTTCTCATACACTAGCGTTATTAAGACAAATATATTGGGTTCCACAGGGTAGATCGATAGTTCAAAAAATAATTAAACGTTGCCCACAATGTGTTAAATACGGTGGTGGTCCGTTCAAACTACCATCGATGCCTGATTTACCAATGGAACGGGTTAGGCTCAGCTTACCGTTTGCCTTTACAGGCTTAGATTATTTTGGTCCACTTTTCGTTAATGAAGGTACTAACGAAAAACGTTGGATATGTTTATTGACCTGCTTAACAGTACGAGCTATACATTTGGAAGTAGTTAAAGACTTATCAGCTGAGGAGTGTTTATTAGCTATAAGGAGATTTATAGCAGTAAGAGGGTTCCCTCAACTAATTATTTCCGATAATGCCACACAATTCAAACTCACTGCGAGTGTTTTTAGCTCAGACTATTGCATAGAAAACAAAGTACGGTGGAAATTTATCCCAGAGTTAGCGCCATGGTTTGGAGGATTTTATGAGCGATTGATAGGTTTAGTCAAAAACAGTATGAAAAGAACGATTGACAAACATATCTTGACACATAATCAGTTATGCACAGTAATCAAAGAACTTGAAGCTGTTGTAAACACTAGACCTTTGACCACAGTGGGCAGTGAATTAGAACATGTATTAAGCCCTATAGATTTCCTCCGAGTAGGTGGGCCAGTAACCACACAGATCTCAGATAAAGAATTCTTAGAAAAGGCTACAGCCACTAAATCTAATCTTATTGACAATTGGAAACGTGGACAAATTATTTTCAAAGAATTTACAAACATGTTTAACAATCAGTACTTAACAAGCCTCAGGGAGAGAAGTGATAAACATAAACAACCTAGAATTTTAGTGAAGAAGTTACCAAAAATAGGAGAAGCAGTTCAAATAAAAGGAGATGGAAATAGGGTACACTGGAGAGCGGAATTATATCTGAAGTCGTAAAAGGCTCAGATGGCCAAATCAGAGTAGCCAAAGTAAAATTGCAAAATGGAGAAACGTTAACTCGTTCAATCGGACATATATACCCATTAGAAATAGAAGTAGAGGATGATGTAACTGAACAGAATCCCAAAGACAAAACAGTTCAACTGACCCCAGAGGTTGCCGCACAGTCTGACCCAACGCCACAACCCAATACAAGTGGCCGTGATAGACCCATTAGAATCTCAGCAGTTAAAGGTCGAGAAACTATTAGAAATTGGACAGCTCAATTGATGAGCAGCCTCTTTGAACCATCTGATTAAATGTGTATATTATATTAGCCAGTAAAATTGTATATAATTTAATAAGTAATCACGATAAAGCACACTTGTCGAACATACCTTAAACAATTTCCCTGGGTGGGGAGTGTCGCGAAATGTCGCGAAATGCAAATAAATAAGCAAAATAAATAAGTGGGGCAGATTCGATTTGCCCACGGGAACAAAATAACAGATGGCGCTAGTGCGCCATCAGATGTTGGGGCTGTGTTCGCTGTCGAGATCGTGACAGCGCCTTAGTCAACCATTTTGTGGCACTCGGCCATTTTGGTGCGAGACCCGACAGGGGAAGGTGCGTAAGCGCACTAGCGGAGCCGCCAAGGAGCCCTAAGCAAGAGCGGCTGTGCCTGGGGGTGAGTACATTGATTGTTAACACATAAAACACATCACAAAGATATTGACATTTACGATTGTATTAAGTCCACCAGGACGCAACCACGTGTCGTCACGGGACATGTGCGCTACACAAGGTAGATGTACAGAGCAAATAGAACGCACATGGCCAAACAGGCTAGTTAAACTAATAGCGACAGTATACAGATTCATTGAGTCAATGATCGGAGTCAGTTTCGGCGTAGTGTCACTAAGAGCGGATCAGTAAAGAAGTTGCGAGGTTTGGGGTGGCTATAGGGGAGGTTGGAGGCCACGAGGCAAGATCACGATGATGTGATGAGAATGCCAGGGAACTCAAAGAGAGAGGTTCCATATTCACATGTGCTGGTGTGAATGCATTACACATGCGGTCTAAGACGGAGTACTTAGGCCGTTCACTACACTCGCGGTCTGAGAAGTTGCTCTCACGCCGTACACTACACATGCGGTCTGGAATGTTCCTTCAGACCGTTGACTCACACACAGGGGGCACCTTAATACACCAAGGCATAAGAAACAATGAATCAAATGGCTGAGGTACGCCTCTGAGCCACCCCTGGGACTCGGTCCCAGGCGAGACAGCAGGAGGTGCGCCCCGAGAGAAATAGTACTAAGGGACATGGTCTCAATGGTACAATGCAAATGTGACCCGGTCACAAGTACAAGGAGGTGCTCCTTGATAAAGTTACAAAGGATCCGAGACGCTGCTGAAAGTAATTATAGATTCAAACTTAATCCAGAGTACCGATCAACTCTTAATGTATCTGTATGCTTTCTATAAGATTGATATTAATGCCTATTACTATTTAATCAGTAGATACTAATGAATAATAATTGTGGAGATCTTACAATAGGGATACAGTACTAATAATAATTAATATGTAACTATCATTATACTAATACTTTCGCCATACCCAGATAAAGTGAATAGTAGTTAATTTAAGGGGTTGGCGACACTCCCCGTGTAAAAGAGACTTTAGAGATATGTGTCTTATCTCGTAGTTTTTTACATCTTATTATGCACGGATCTTAATTACGGTTAAATGGGGTTCTATTTCCGATTCTGGCCTCAATCTACCATGCTGACATTGTGCGGATTGGTAAACTTTTCTTATTTTTCGATGCCTACCTACTTCCAATGGTAAAGCTCAATCAAGTAAATAAATTTTGTAATATTTTCTAAATGGAATACTCCAAATTCCTTACCTAGACGCCCCACAATAAGACCAGCTCAGCGGAGAGCTGCTGACCTTCTCATCTTCATCAGGAGGTGGTGAGAATTCTGCAATAGTTAAATAATTACAGGGTATATCGAAACCGCGATCGAAAACGAAGCCAGGTGGTAGTATTAGTGACTTCAAACACAATTCAACTAAAAGTTTTGCAAAAAAAAATCGTCAATATTTTTTTGTTATTGTTTACTGATTGTCGCATTTGGATGATAAAAACATAGTTTTCCTTAAATAATAATGCACACCTTTTTATTTTTAAAGACGCAATGGTACGCAAGCGTAACCACTAAAATTACCACCTGGCGTCGTTTTCGGTCGCAGTCTTGATATGCCCTGTACCTATATCACCTACACACCCTTCATCATCATCATCATCATCAGCCCGTTGCAGTCCACTGCTGGACATAGGCCTCTCCCAAGGTACGCCACAGAGCCCGGTCTGCTGCTTTACGCATCCAGTCGCTGCCGGCCCTCTTGTGCAAGTCGTCCCGCCATCTGGCCAGAGGACGTCCCACGCTACACCCGTGCTGCAACTCAAAAGGATGTGCGATAAGTATACTTTTTTTATTGCATGTGTCGCAGGTATCAGATGCTACGAAGTACGAGAGTCTTTTCGGTCTCACAAACACCCAGACCGAGACAAATATTTGTGGGTCTCACAAAAATTCGTCTCGATGCGGGCTCGAACACGCGGCCTCTCGTTTCACAGCCGGCGTCTAACCAACTGCGCCACGGAGGCTGTTAATGAAGTGCATTAGTCATTGTCGTGCTAGTGTAGACAAAATATTAATGATAAGAACCCACCTTCCCAATGCTTGCAATAATACAAATCCCCGGCGCAATGGTTAACAAATGTATAGAACTTGAAATACTTCCCGAAGCCCCGGTTCGCGCTCACGCAGACGGGAGAGTAAATATCCGGACAGGAATACGGGCAGATGTGGAAATCGAACGCAGTATCTACTTCATACAGCGTGCTGAATGTAGTTTGTTGTTTTCGGAGTGCTGTTACTGCAAAAATATTTTTACATGTATTACAAAACTCCCCCCAGCATCCTGGGTGTAAAATTATGCGACCGCATAAGAAACAGAGATCTGCGCACCAGAACAAAAATCGTGGACGTTGGACAGCAAACTGCCAAATTAAAGTGGGACTGGGCAGGTCACGTCTGTCGTATGTCAAACGAACTGTGGGCTAGAACTGCTACCGTATGGACTCCACAAAACTTAAAAAGACCTCGTGGTAGGCCGCGCAGAAGGTGGAGAGATGACTTGGACCATTTCGATACCAACTGGTGGAAGAAAGCTTTGGATAGAGACGGGTGGAAGAAGGATAGGGAGGCCTTTGCCCTGCAGTGGGACAGTACAGGCTAGAAAAAAAAAAAAAATACAAAACTCCAAATAGGTAATACGCCGGTTAAGTAATCATAATTCCTGTATTCTTTTCCAACATTATGTTCATCAATACAAGGGCTCTACAAAATACAACTCGCATATTAAATGCCTACAACGTTTCTTCTAGAACATTCACAGCGTAATCCCCGACTCGGCCATCCTTCACATCAGCCGTTGACAACTCCGTTCTATATTAAAATCCTTAGTCCATTCTCTCAGATATATAATGTACTCTGTGGTCCATTCTTATTAATACAACGGCCACCATCGTCATACTAGAATTAGGTTGCTTTCCTCATCGCTTATAAAAATCATCCGTTACACACGCTTTATATTAGCTTCACTTGTATTTTTGTATGTTTGTAACCGACTCCTATGAGTGCGATTTTTGGGAAATAGGCTTAATCTTAGCACTAAATCACAATAATACTAGATATTGAATCTATTTACCTGCCTTAAAATCCTGTCCTTTCGTAGCATTACGTCCATCTGTACTGTCAGTATTGTTTGTCACTTTAACAGTCCGCCTTGAGTGGAAATATTCTTCACACGTCCCACTACTTATTATGGAATACTCTAGAAAATATTAAATTATACTGAGGGTAGGTAGTAGATAAATATCCTATTCGTTTTCGTACGAAATGGTTGCCATAGAGTAAGTAATCACTACGTTCTAATGATGGCAAGCCCTTTAAGCAAGTCTAGCGTGTTACGACGTCAAACTTTGGAGGCACTTATTCTCCTATTCGGGTATAACGGTATTATTTGATCTACCGGTGAGTTAATATTTTTCCAAAATTAAAATCAGACGTACTAAAAAAAAGATAAACTCACGACTTTTGCCTAATAGGGTAGGCAGAGGCTACCAGGACACAGGTTTCGCCTTGTGTGTGCCGTCCCACGAGGTGATAGGGGACGAGCCCATCGACATATCGGGCACATATTCCTGACTCCCGGCTGATAATTAATAAAAAAATCCAATATCACTTTTCCCGACTCGGGATTCGAACCCGAGAACTCAGCTTTGCAGTCGTACCGAAGTACAACTACGCCACCGAGGCAGATTTGTTTCTCTGTATCTCAATTTCTATTTTGCTAACTCAATATAGTATCAGAATAATGAAAAAATAAATGCATACAGTCGAACACAGAACCTCCTTTTATTGTGTTTTAAAAACAAAAATCAACCTTACCTCTACCAGGAATATCGCACATATTACTCAAAAACAAGTGACACGAGTTCTCATAATCCTTATAATTCGCGCCATTCCTGTCGTACCTTACCGCACAAATATTTGTATCGTTGCCTTTACAAATCGTCTGTCTACTGTTACAAATATTTTGTATGTGTTTGTACGACAAATGCAGTGTAGAATTAAAATTTGTTATATTTATTTTCGGTAGGTTTACGTGTATTATGTAAGCTTGTGTTAAAAATATTTGTGATAAGAGTAGCAACATGTTATCGAGCGAAATATATTGCACTAAGCAATAAAATATGAATTATGCGAGCTATAGCTTAGTTGGGTAAGAAACGGTTACTTAGAAAATAAAATAAAATAAATACACCCAACAATCACATACAAAGTCCTGACCCCACACTAAGATCGAGTCTTGTGTCGTGGGTATCAGAAACTACGAGAGACTTTTCGGTCTCACAAACACCCAGACCCGAAACAAATACCTGTGGACCACACAAATATTTGTTTCGGTGCGGGGATCGAACCCGCGGCCTCTCGTTTCACAGGCGGCGTCTAACCAACTGCGCCACGGAGGCTGTCAAAAAAAGAAAGTTTACTGGTAGGTCTCTCATATGTGAGAGGCCGCCTGGGTAGGTACAACCTCAATGCTATTTCTCCCGCCAAACAGCAGTGTAAATGCACTGTTGGGTTCCGGTTTGAAGGACATTGTAGCCAGAGTAACTACTGGCCATATTGAGACTTAACATCTTGTCTTAGGATGGCGAGCGCAGTGGAGTGCTGAGCATTGCTTTGTAATTCATGATTTTGTTTGGTTTTTACTGTCCATGAACGGTCGTATCGTTTACCATCAGGCGAATGGCATGCTTGTCTCGCCATTCAACGCAAAAAAAGAAAAAAAGACTATCGATCTGGAGGTATTGGGTTCATATCCTGAGCAGACCTATAACTTGACCTCATGTATGATGTTTGTGGGATAAGGGTAGCTAGTCAAAATAAAAATAAAACTCAGATTAAAACTCTCATATTCATTTACATAAAATTACAAATACATTTGTACATAGATTTTTTGTTCTGTTATTCCATTTCACCTAATTATGTCCATAGTTTTGATTGAAGATTATCTCTTGCCAGTCGAAATCATTTTGCCGGCCTGGTCTAACCTAAGGTTTTAGGAAGGAGTACATAGGCCGGCAAACTATTGATTCAATTTGTGACAAAACTTATACATTTCTTTCATCATTATAAACTTCAGCTAAAAGGAGTCAATTGCCAAACATAGCCCATCTTTAAAATTTAAATATATCTGCATTCTGCAATATGTATAAAAAAAGATATTTATTGCTATAAAAGCTTTTAAAAATTACTACGCATAAACGCTATTAAAATATAATTTGATATATGGCAGTATCGTAGATTTTTTTGGTGATAAAATTTTACCCTTAAAATAATTGGTGAAAATTACCCCAAATTATTTACCCCATCCTGCTAATATAAATTAAATTTATTGAATCCAAGTGCGTAGTGGCCTGTTGGTAAACTATATGGCCTAACCCCTCTCAACCGTACTCTCGATTGTATAGGAGGCTCGTGCCCTGCAGTGGGACGTATATGGGCTGATACAGATACAGAATCCATAATTGTTTTACACACAAAATTAATAAGCAATCCCAATCCCTATCTAAGGATCGATCCGGAAAATAGACCAATCAGAACACATCAAATGTGGGCGTGTCGGCAATACCTTGAGCCCATTGGCTTATTTTCGCGATCGATCTTTAGATAGAAACGAAGATCGTTTATTAATCTCGGCCATTATACAATAAGTAAGGCAAACGAGCAGTTTACCTGATGGTAAGTGTTCACTGCACATCCACAACGCTTGGATCATGGATGTTGTTAGCGACAGAATTATCTAAGCCCCATAAGGACAACTACGGGGGTGCCGCGTCGGGGATCAGTGCCACTTGACACCGGGAGCGCGGCGGAGGAGCCGTGCGGGGACCGCGGCACCGGGCTGGCCGCAAGCCGACCCACTCAAGACAGTCCACACCGTTCTCCCAGAGCGTTCACTCATATACATATGTTATATTTTTGTAACCGCTATTTTTATTGATTAAATAAAACTTTTAAAGTCACTGACATTTGCCTTCACACCTTACAGATGTGTTGCCGGACCATCCAATCGAGAGGGGAGTGGGAACCGAAAAGGATAGGAAGTGGAAAGAGTATTGGGGATCCGGCAAAATTCTTTCCCTACCACCGGATTCAAAAAGCGGTTTTCATCAGTGAAGAACAAAGAAATTCTAGTTTCAAAACCAGTTTACAATAGTGATTATATCAGAAATTTGTTTTAATTCAGAGCACATAATTTGGGGTAATTTTAGCACAACAATATTCCTTAAAAATAAATTGTAAATCTTTGATATAATTTTCTTATTAAAATATTTCTCAATATAATGAGATTTACCCCAAATTGTGGGAGAATTTATGCTATTATTATTTCGGAAGGTCATAGTTATAGTCATGTGTTTTTTCTAGCTGGGTCGAATGCAATATTCTTTTGTTGAAAGGCTTAGGGGGCCTAAACTACCGAAAATACAATTAATCACATTACAATATTGTAAATATTCTACATTACCTCCGCTTCAAAAACGTCAAAAACTACCAAACCACGCCGAAAATACACTAAAATACTATACACACAACAATTTTCACACACAAAATTTTTATACTTTATTTGGGGGAAAAATACCTCCAAAAAAGCAAAAATGCCTTCCGATCATTCACCTAGTCTTAGCTAGTTAGGTAAAAGTTCCCTAGAAATTTGGGGTAAACTCCCTAAATTCGGGGTAACCTCCTAAATCTTGCTACTAGGTAATAATCTTTTAGCCTCCCTATACCCAGTATCGGCGGCGCCGTGTACGGTGGAGAAATGCGTGGGGTTGGTAGCTTCCCCCGCGAAGAGCACCCTCGGAGTCCCCGCAGAGTCTAGCAGAGGTTTGCCGAGGTCGAGCCTCGCGTTGGGGTATTGAGGGGTTGAAAGATTATCGTAGGAATAACTACCGCGTGTGTACGGGTTTGAGTGCCAGGTAGATCTGAAATAAAATAATATAAAATATTCGTAAATCCTTATAAAACATGCCGAATTCGCTGTAAAAGCAACTCGAGATTTCGCCATAAAAAGAGTTGATCTCAAAGAAACGAAGTTTCTACCTACTTTCTTAAATTTTACAAATCTTACTAGCCACTCACACGTGCCGACCTCCGAATTTGACATGTGTCACTTAGTCTTCCGATTCCCCGCGTTTTTTCATGTTTATTTTGTCATTATTTGACAAAATAAACATAAAAAAACATATGTCATATGTCAAATTCGGAGGTCGGGACGTGTGAGTGTCTAGGTTCTGTGCTAAGTTCCAAATAAAACATTTAAGTTTAATGTGAATTTATAATTTGACAAGATTAGTTTCCGCACTTAAAATTAAAATTATTTAAGATTATTAAAACTTGCCAAGTTATAAATTCACACCAAACTGGAATACCCCATCTGCCCCAAAAATTAAACAGAAAATCTATTAACAGCTATTACATACCTGAGCATGCCAGTGGGTTCTGGTATGGTGGTATTCGCACCCATGAACCTTCTTAGTACTTCCATCACTTTTCTCTTCACCACATCTTCAGGCAGTGTCTCTACCTGTAAAATATGCGACCATTTAGATTTGTTGTTATCTTTTACAATTACATACATACATAAACTCACACCTTTATTTCGGGGTAGGCCGTGGCGCCACCAAAACACCCACATTTCGCCTTGTATGTTTCGTCCCACGATGTGATAGGGGGCGAGCCTATCGCAATAACGAGCATAAATTCCTGACTCCGGGCTGATAATGAATAAAAATACCCAATATCACTGCCCGACCCGGGATTCGAACCCAAGACTTCAGCTTAGTAATCGTACCGTTCACTACGCCACCGAGGCAATCTTATACAAAATTAGTGGCATTTTTACTGACTTTCTTGTGACTGGGTTATTCATTTGGAGATAATATTCTAAAATCTTTTTTAAAATAATAATTGGCAGTTTTGATATAGAACATTAATTGTAACCAAGTATTTAAATAATTTTAATTTGATTAAGCAAATCATGTTTATCATGAAACTTTGCCTGAGCATGAAATCGAACCTATGACTAGCTGTTCATTGCCCATACATGCAACCACGATACCAATGAGACGTAAGTGTGATTAATGCAACTGTAATATCTTAAATGTGTTCTAACATTCACATTCCTCGGGGTTAATTTATCAGTGGCAAATTAACCCCCCATGTAATAGAATAAGGTATAAAATTGATCGCAATTACAAAGCGATTCTTGACCTATTTAATTTTTATGTTTATTAAACTAAAATACATATATTTTCATGGTGGATTTATTTATACAGGGTATATCAAGACCGCGACCGAAAACGAAGCCAGGTGGTAGTTTTAATGGTTACAAACACGATGCAAATAAAAATTTCGCTAAAACAGTGACAGATATTTTTTAGATTTTTTAAAAATCATCGTTTTTGGGTGGTAAATACCTATGTTTTGCGAAAATACTAGTTTAAACCCTTACGTACCATTGCGTGTTTAAAAATAAAGAGGAGTACATGTTTATTTTAGGAAAACTATGTATATATCACCCAAATAAGACGATAAATAAAAAAATACAAAAAAAAAGTTGTCGATTTTTTTTGCGAAATTTTTACTTGCTTTGTGTCTGAAGTCACTAATACTACCACCTGGCTTCGTTTTCGGTCGCAGTCTTGATATACCCTGTATATAGATAAATAGAGATACTATAAGTGTAGATCATCTGTAAATGACCCAAGACCCTAACCTTAGGGCCCCGTTTACCATCTTCAAGTAAACCGTTGATTAGGCTAGTCATCAGTTAAAGTCACCCGTAACATCACGTGTCGATTTCACGATGCTCCAGTAACACTTATCCTATGATTACACTAATCAGTACTTTACTGGCTTATTTGACCAATGATTAAATAATAATATTCTATAATCATTGCATTTGAAAATTCGTTCTATTTCTTATGTCATTCACTGTACCAGCACGTTACTTTATTTTCACTTGAGAAATCAAAGGATAATACTCTGCACATTTACTTGGCAATTAACGTTAATCATAAAGTAACTAATCAACGGTTTACTTGAAGATGGTGAATGAGGCCCGTAATCTGTATTACTGACCAACTTAGCACAATTTCCGGACGTCCAAAGCGTTAACACATTGCCAGCGCCATGGGGTCGACTTGCCCCAAATATTTTCGTCACCCAATCATCTTTTGGTGCAATTTGTGCTTTATTCTCTTTAGTCCACAAAAACCCGAAGAAAATTGAGTCCACAGGCCACCATACTTTATCAAAAGAAAGGACTATTTTATCCATAACACCTATTGATAACGCTTTTATTATTGTAACTTTGTCTTGAGGTAGCTTTGGTGAGAATAACTTTTCGTGTCTGAAAGGAGTAAAATGATGGGGTAATGATTTAAATTGGGTAAGTTTGTCTGTTTGGGTAATAGTTATTCGTTATCAAAGTGGCGTAATGTTTGCCATATTGGGGTAATAATTGCCATATTGGGGTAATAATTGCCAAATTGGGGTAAATTTACTCGATTTTGTAAGTCACGTTTTGGGATCAGTAATGTGATTGGTTTTCCGCCTATTACAGTTTTATTTAATTTTATACTGTTTTTTAAATTTCTATTCCTTCGGGTTGATTTGTGAATAGGTGTAATAAGTAAAGATTAAAAGTACGTCTGTAAAATTGGGTAAGATGCCTACTTTTAACCGACTTCAAAAAAATATTGTATTTTCACTGATTACTCGATGGTGCCGATTAAAAATATTTAATATTTTTTTGTTCAAACGGTTTTCGTCGGGGTGGTCCCGTAAAAATTGTGAATTTATGATGAATATCTTCGGACCTGGAGAGTAATATAAGTAACGTTTAGAGTGCAATAGAATTATTGTTGATATATCGTAGATGGTTTGTGAAATGATCCGACCACGCTAATATTCTATAGGTATCGGCCCATATACCTAGAAATAACTGTATTGTAAAACTTTTTTATAAATTTCATTCGCAATATTCCCTTTTGTATAAAAGCAATGATTTACTCAATTTTTTACCTATATCATGCAATACCCATAATATATGTGAAAGAGAACAACAAAATGGTCCCATTCTTTTACAAACAAATCTCAACATCCCTTCTAAAATATCAATAATACACCCCAAATTTCCCATACCATGCATTTCGCATCATATACTGACCAACTTGGTTGTATCCCCTTTGGTCCACACCGTGAAGCAACACCCACATCCTGCAGGATGGGACGCCCCATGAATGTCCGTTACCCACAAGTCCTGTTCTGCGAGTTTATTCATATCTGACACGGACCAGAACATAAAGAAACTATTGCCAGGCCACCACGGAGTTGGAAAAGATAAGATGATTTTCCCAATCACTCCGATAGATACATTCCGTATGGCTGAGATTTTTTCATCTGGCAACGTTGAGAATAGTGTGGTGTATCTGTAATTTATTGAACTATAAATCTGGTAGCTTTGTTTCATATTTGTAAATAAGACTTTCTTATAACAATCACATTCAAATGTCTCCTAAAAAGCTACAAATTGTATTAAGTGATTTGGTTATTTAAAATGTTATGCCATTAATCTACCCTTAATTGGAAAAATCAATATAGTCGATAATAAAGTGCTAGAAATACACAAATTGCAAACTTACCAAATGCCAAATTAAGTTTTCCAATAAAATATTTTCATTTTCAAACATTACCTACATACATTTAAACTTAGGCCGTCAAAACCTTTCTTCACAAAAACTGATCCCAAAACATGACTTAAATAGAATTTTACAACATGTTACATAATCAAAGACCAATTTAACCTTCAAGCGGGCGCGCGGTCATTTGTAACGGGAGCGGGCGCGCGTAACCGAAAAGACCTATGGGATGAATAAGACAAATAAAGCACTAATTATTCGATATTCTCTTATTTATTTGTACTCAGATACATTATGATTGTGTTTAAAGTGTAATTTGTCAAAAAAAGTAATTAAAATTATGAAAAAGAAACAATTTTTACATTAATAAACATAACTCAAACATTCTATAAATCAAAACAAAAATTAGGAACACAAAACCCTTTTTTATATCTAAGACTAGTATATATACCTAGTCTAATAATAAAAATTCAAAATAAGAATAATAATAATTAACTTTGGTTTAGTTTTCATTGGAATCAGTTTCTTCGTTCATATAACATTGATTGCAAATAAATGTTGTATGACTTCTGCAAATATTTTTCATACATAAGTTACATTGCGTTTTTGATTGCCTCCTTTTTTTGGCTGGACATATTTTACAGGTTCCTCTGCATGTGCCAGAACTACCTGCTTCTGCATCAGCAGCACTATCCTCCATATTCAAATGCTCCCTTATGTTTCTTTTTAGTTTTCTTGGAAGGCCTGACATCGTTGATCTTCTTTGGACATACTCTTTTATCAATTCAATGCCTAATGCCCGTAAATACATTCGCCTTTTCCTTAGAATGACATTATTTGCCCTCAATATCACCATACTATTTATTCCTGCAATATCCAGGAGACGAAAGAAGAGTGTCAATGGCCATCTATTATTCTTCCTTGAAACCGAATACATTTTTGCTTTTTTATCGACTTCATCAACACCCCCCTTTGTTTTATTGTAAAAAGTAATGATGCTAGGTTTGCGCTTTTCATTTGTACTTTCATCTATTTCTGCAGCACAGTGAAGTGATGATATAAGAACTACTGATCTTTTCTTTTTAGGTACGTAAGACACGAGTGTAGATGTATCTGAAAATCCAAATTGACTTGAATATTCAGGTTGGTTTTTATCTATAAAGCAAGGAGGTATTTCTCTCTTGTTCTTACGCATGGTACCCACAACAGAAATTTTATAATCCTTGGCCAAATCGTTTATCAACGGCACACTCGTATACCAATTGTCGATGGTAAGGTTTCTTCCAGTGCCAGAAATCGGTGTAATTAGCCTCTTTACGACGTCTGCCGCAGCATTACTCAATTGATATGGGCCTTCAGGCTGCCTGCCAGCATAAAGTTCAATATTTAGAACGTAAAACGTAGCAGCATCTACTAGTGGATACAGTTTGATTCCGTATTTGTCGGGCTTTGATTTCATGTACTGTCGGAAAGGACATTTTCCTCGAAAGCCAATCATCATCTCGTCGATTACAACATTCTCTCCCACTGAATATGGCAAAAGACAGTTTTGTGTAAACATATCTAAAACTTCTCTTATTGGTGCAGCTTTGTCTAAAGTTCGACGAGCTTGTCGCGTAGTAGCATCATCAAACCGCAATGAATTCAGTAGAAATTTTACTCTTTTCACTGACATAGTAGTAGGAAAAATAGGTATACCTGTTCCATCACTTGCATATAAATCTTCTAAATTGGCGTGTGATGTCTTCAAGGATCCTGCTATGTACAACAATCCGAAAAGTGCTCGAATTTCTACCGCATCAGTTGGTTTGCAGTCACGTATTCTGTTATACGATTGCGCCTTTTTTTGAATAAATTCGTTGGTATATCTAACAACTTTTTCAATAATATTCTCTGAAATGAATAAACTCCAGGCTTGCGTAAATGTTGTTGCTCCCACACCATTTCTCCGAATACCCGCATCTTCCGTCAGAACATTTTGCACTTGAAGTCTCACTCTGTTATTGTTAGATTTTTGCCACTTCGTTACTTTATCGCGTCCTGTAAAATAGCTATTTATTACTGAAAGTGGCAAATCATCCTCTTCTTCGTCTGAGCAGTTTGACTCCTCAGCAGATCGAGGTTCCTCTGCCACGATGTGGTCGGAATTTTCAGAGCCATGGTCGCTGAGCTCTGATTCACTCTCTTCTTCGTCTTCTCTTAGTAAATCCTCGATTGCACTTTGTGATAACTGTCTACGACTCATTGCTATATAAAAATCCAAAATAAATTAGATAATATTGAATAATGTCCGAAGAACTATTACAAGCATGAACGAGTGTATGTCGCGTTGAGCGTCGCGCGTAATCTTTTCGACGACAGGCGCGTGTAATCTTTTCGACGACTACGCCGGGACTAAAACAATTGCGATCTGCGGAGTGGGAAGAGCGCCTCGAGCGACGGTTTATTGTTTATTTTACTCCCAATGACATAGCGACAGGCTACTAGGAATGAGAAATTAATGTGGTGGGTAGTAACAATAATATAAACAAAAATGTACTAAGCGCGGTCGATTCGACTACGCGCGCCCGCTTGAAGGTTAATAATAGTATGTTTAGAATAAGCTACATAAAACAACTGAACACTATTTTGAATGCAAGCTTACTTACTAATTCGAAATAACCTTTATAATCATCAGCATAAGGTTCAAATCGTGTCACATGTTCTAAAAATAAATAAAAAATACACACAGCTGTCAAACACAGAAGATTTTAACGGCCTTATTCAAAGACAGTTTTAAAACTTTTCCCGGAAGGGGCAGGCAGAGGCGCCACCAGGACACCCACATTTCGCCTTGAATGTTCCATCCCACGATGTGATAGGGGGCGAGCCTATCGCCATATCGGGCACTAATTGCCTCCGGGCTGATAATGAATAGAAAAACTACTTTGCCCGACCCGGGATTCGAACCCGAGACCCCAGCATTATAACCCTACTGTAGTTCAACTACGCCACCGAGGCAGTCTATTGGGTGTATTTACTCATTATAATCAGCATTTCAGTAGATCTTTGGTAAGTTCTTTGTTACCTTTCTTTAAGTACTCCGACTGAGACGGTAACAATAACATTCCTGGCTCTATAACTTGTACCATCTTTGCAAGTGACCACCACATCTTGAGCTGGATCTTGGGGCCAATTAATAAGCGTAACTTCCTTGTTCAATTGTATCTCTAGATTCGGATAACCTGGTCCGTTCTTGTGGGTGTTCTGAAATAATTAATAATTGAAAGAATGCTCATTCATGGTGTCGGTAAAAAATATTATTGATCCCGATACCGGTACTGCTTAAAATTTATTATAGCATTTTTTATGGTTTGTTCCTTAAACGTTTTCCTGTTTTATCCCGGGCGACAGGTTTTTATAAAATAATGTAATTAACATCATTTTACGATACGTCAGCCGTTACTACAAACGGGGCTACTAGAGTGACCGGACTTCAAGTGCATTTCTCCAAGAACTCCGGGCCTGGATCGCAATTATGCTTATTTTTATTGAAAATATATATTTTTCCCTACACAAAAAATGTAGGTTTCATCGAGGGACAAAAATCATCGTACCGATACCAAGTTTCATAGTAAAATAAGCATTCTCCTTTGTAACTACTGTTATTACGAATATAAATTTGAAGAGTTTGTATGTTTGAACGCGCTTATCTTAGGAACTACTGGTTCGAATTGAAAATTTCTTTTGGTGTTGGATAGGCCATTAATCGAGAAAGGCTATAGGGTATAACATCACGCTATGACCAATGGGAGCGGGGCGGAGCAAAAGTTGCAACAATTTCCTCGTCAGAAATTGTCTGCAGCCGTCATAAAAGCCTTCCCGTTAGTCCTAAATAAATCCGATCTTCGCTAAATACAGGAATAAGTAGTTATCTATTTTTTTTAACACATTCCATCCATCCATCAGCCAAAGGTAGTCCACTGCTGAATATAGGCCTCTCCCAATGAATTCCACAGTGACCTGTTGGAGGCAGCATGCATCCAGCGACGTCCCGCGACCTTTACCAGGTCGTCTGACCTTGTGGATGGACGTCCTTCGCTACACTTTCCCCTACGTGGCCTCCATATGAGATTTTGGCCCCATCGGCCATCAGTTCTCCTCGCTAAATGCCCCGCCCATTATCACTTCAAAACATTACATTATCAAAATAAATCATTACTTACCAACAAAATCTCAAATAGCGTCTTATACCCGTTCCTATGCCAGCTCATGTGCTGATGCCCCCCCAGTTCTTGGTAGTTGGACTGAGTGGTGACGTCATTCCAGCTGTTGGAAGCCTCATAGTTGTCTATGATCAAATCCATAAAGTGCAGGAATGAGTCTATGAACTCCTTGTCTTTGGCTATGTTCGGGTAGGTCTCGTTTATATGCTCTATTAACCTAGAATAAAATATAATGATATTTTGTATCTTGAAATTTGAAATAGTTCTATCACGGCAAGAGGTTTTTCTTCGCTTTCGTCACTCTTACCTCCTGGTAATATACTGGCCCAAAGGCTCAGGGTTCTCTGGCGGTTCGTCGGTAAGTCCCAGGGCGTATGTCATCAAGCTATTGACCAGGTGCACGTCAACAGGAGCTCCATCAGACGTGTACATCCTGAAGTCTAGATCGTCTGGTATTAGGCTCACGTTGTTCTTGATAGCTAGGTCGTAAACACGACTGCCTTCGGTACCGTGGATCCTGAAAAAAATATTGAGATAATTTAATTCAATATAATTTTTTAGATATTGTTTTTTTATTGCAATGAATGGGAATACGAGCATGCTATTCGCCTGATGGTAAATTATTAAACCAAACAGTACTATGAATTACAAAGCAATGCTTGGCGTTCCACTGCACTCGCCATCCTGAGACATAAGATGTTAAGTCTCATTATGTCTAGCAGTTACTCTGGCTACAATGTCCTTCAAACCGGAACACAACAGTGTATTTACACTGGTGTTTGGCGTGAGAAATCTCTATGATATGCAGGTTTATACATATATTCAAGATGTTTTCCGTCACCATTATAGTGCATGGTGATTGACTATCAATACACACATGACTCCGAAAAGTCAGAGGTGTGCCCTAATATTTACCCCTCGACCACCACGCAATTTTCACTTGCACATAAATTCATTAAAAAGACTCACCATTCAGCTCCCAGTTCAACGACACCGTCCCCAAACTTCACAGTATTCACCCTTCCTCCTATCCTATTCTGTGCCTCCAGGCCTAGCACCTTCTTCCCAGCCTGGGCTAGGGTCGAGGCCGCGGTACAACCAGCTGGACCCAGGCCTATAACTATTGTGTCGTAAGTAGCCATCGCGCTGAAACAAAAAAGTTTTTTTAGATTTACGCGAATGTTAAACATTGAAATGAAACTAGTTTTTACGGATTTGGTTAGCGATTAAAGGTCCATAATAGTTTTATTTCCAAAAAATAATACATACATACATAAACTCACGCCTTTATCCCCGAAGGGATAGGCAGAGGCGCCACCAGGACACCCACGTTTCGCCTTGAGTTTCGTCCCACAATGTGATAGGGGGCGAGCCTATTGCCATATCAGGCACAAATTCTTGACTCCGGGCTGATAATAATTAATAGAAAAATCGAATATAACTTTGCCTGACCCAGAATTCGAACCCGAGACCTCAGTTTTGTAATTGTACCATAGTACAACTTCGCCACCGAGGCAGTAAAAAAAAATTAGGTAGATAAAACGGAAATAATGCTATTTTTATCATAAATATAATGTTGTACTTGTCTAGTGTGACTTTTCTTTCTATCTTTGTTTAAGATAATAATTAATACTTGATAAAAAAACAATATGACTAATAAGTTTTATAAATTGTTGGCAATTTCAATTTACATATTGATCATATGTAATTGAATGTGTAGCTTCGTTCATTATCTACTGTTAATTTAATAAAATAAAATATTATTTGCCATATTATCTTTGTTATACAATTGGTAGCTAGATAAGTAATTTACATTTGTTTCGCAAAGCGACAGTTACAATGGTAGATAAGAATTATTGCTCAACCATATTGTAAAAACATAGAGGATTATTTTTAATAGACTGCACATATTTTTCTGAGCTCAATAGAGTAATACTGATAATCATAGTGGAAAATATTCGAATTTACACATAATAAAGTCATTTATTTCCATTCCAAAATATCCTAATCAATGTTCAAGTTATACTATAAGTAAGGTCTGTACAATATCAACTATAAGTATCACCAGTCATTTTCTTAAATGGGCTATCGGATATATTAAACTGCAGAGAAATGTAATTGTATAAAGAATAATATACATATTAATTATGCCATGAAGGTTTTCTTTCACAACCTTCTGAGAGCCAAGTGAAGATAACATAAAGTGCATATTTTATTGAATTATTTATTTGTCTACAGTTTAGCTGTTTAGGTAGAAAATAACTGTTTTTATCAAACTTAGAACTTTAAGGGTCAGATAGAAACTGAAAAAGCTTGTATACCGTTGAGCCTGGCTTACAGTTGTAGTAAAGAGTTTAAGATCAAAATAGTTCTTGACAAAGAACTAATAAGATAATTTGATTATACTGACCTATAAAATAAAATTTTATTTTCTAACTAAACATTAAAATTGTTAAAGTAAATCACAAATTCACTTTGCTAAATTAAACCCTGATTTATATTTTTTAAAGAGCAGTTGACGAAGGCATGAAAATTACTCATAAAATTTCTTATTGTCACGAATTATAATATAAAAACTAAATTAAAAAAACTTACGTGGAATATCCTCTGCGCGCCAAAAGCTGTGGTACCATTCACAAATAATTATCTAGCCGCGATAAGAATATTTATGGTGTAAATATTTATTTAATAACTGCAATATTATTTAACCTAACCTACAACTAGGATATGAAATGAAGTTCCAATGCGACAGACAAAGTTAATTATGTTAGAAAAGTAATAAATTGTTATATAACTAGCCGCATGAATACGTCACAGACATTACTTGATGGAAAAATACAACTGAATCGCAAACTGAATACAATTTTATGATTTGTAAACAAAGTTTTGCAATTAAACTTTTGTGAATTGTCCCCACCGCAGTTTCCTTTGTTAATAGGGATGGGCTGTTTTGTTTAAATGTGATTTGAATTAGTCGATTTTATTCGTATTAAATTCGGTGTAAATTCTTTTTATTGTCCAATACGAGCATTGAGTTTCTATATTATTTACAGCCTCCTTGGCGCATTAGGTAAGATCAATAAGGCTGACCTAATTGTATTGACCGATAAGAGACAAACAATCCCGCCAGTTGATTTTGCCATCAGATATAATATGTAGATCGTCTACGGTCTTTTGGCGTCTGTTCTTAACATTTTATTATATTGGACATGTTGATACTCTTACATTACGAGTATAAATGATCGTTGTTTATATCTTATTGACTCATATACTACCTCGGTGGCGTAGTTGTATCATGGTATGGTTACAAAGCTGAGGTCTCGGGTTCGAGTCCCGGGTCGGGCAAAGTGATATTGGGTTTTTCTATTAATTATCAGCCCGGAGTCAGGAATTTGAGCCCGATATGGAAATAAGCTCGCCCCATATGACATCGTGCGATGAAATTTACAAGACGAAATATGGTTGTCTTAGTAGCACCTCTGCCTACGCTTTCTGGGAAAAAGGCGTGAGTTTATGTATATACAGGGTATATCAAGACTGCGACCGAAAACGAAACCGGGTCACGGTGGGTCGAAACGGCTATTTTTGTGACATAGGATTTTTTTTCGGATTTTCCAATTTTTTTTCACGCCAACGTTTTGATATTATCATTCCTTACACTATTCATTCTTTGTATTTTTTTGCTTAACCCTATAATTTCGGCATAAAAAATTATTTTAGGTTTTTAATGTATGGAACGCACTATAAAAACCTAAATTTCTACGAAGTCCTGCTAGATCCTGCGTTAAAACCTTATTTTTCTGAATCCTGGCCAGTTCTACTTTACTTGTACATTTCGAATGTCTGCATTGACTTGCAACTTTTCCAGTTATAGGGATCGGAAAAATGGTAAAAATAGTACTATTTCTAATTTTGTAATTGACATTTTAAGTCAATTTAACCACAAGATAGTAAGACAAAAACATTGTGGATATACAAACTATTATATAAAAATCTAATAGAATAACACAATAGAAGTAAATAAGTAAATATTTATTGGCATAATTGGTTGTTGTACCCAAAACATGTGGTTACACAATTAACGTAAACACAGTAATAAATCATAAATGCAAATGGACCACCAGATGGCAAAGGATTACTTTCAGTCATTAACACTGATGACATCTGGAGATTACAGGTGCATTTAGTTAATTGTTTTACAACTACTGTTTGTTTATTGTCTTTAATTAACTAAAACAAAACAAACATTCTCGTGATATCGATTGTAAACATGTTTTGTCCTTTTACTTAGTTCTATCATTAATGAGAGCATCTAGGGCAATAAAATTTGTTTATTGCCCAGGGTATAAAATGACTTATATTTTGAATTCGTTCTTAATGTACATTTATCCGTGCTACGATCCATACCATTTTATTTTGAATCCTTGTTTCGGTATCATGGAGGGTCTAGTTACTAATCTCGATATGTTTGTTGTTTTAAGAGACCAGCTTGGATCTCTATCAGATAGCAAAAAACTTTCTGATTTTCTGCAACAGAAAATAAACGTGACTGAAGAAAATAGTGTAGTGCTTCAAAAGTTTTGTGTAAAATTCTGTTCTTCTATAACAGCTAGATGGCAAAAATGCAATCGTATATTTTCTAACTTTATTAAAAAAAATGGTGATTGGCTAGAAAGTGAAATAATTTGGCCTAAAGGACTAAAATTAAACGAAAGACACGAAGAACATGAAGTACATGAAGAACACGAAAGACATGAAGAGGACTTAAGTCTTGAGAATCTGTCTCCATCCACATCGAAAGCTTCTACAGCTTTGATTTGTCCCAGAAAATCATTCGATGATTTGTCCAACAGACAAAAACGAAGACGAGTAGACCAAATTCAAAATAATTTGTCTCAGGAAGAATTAATTGCAGCTACATCAAATACACTGAAATGTAATGGACAAGAAGCCATCGCTAATATAATAAACCATTTACTTAAAAATCCAGAAGATATAACAAAAGTGAATAATTGCTTGAATGCAAAAAAATATGTTCCATACACTGCTGATAAAGCGTTGGCGCTACTTGTTTCCCTAAATTTGTCGAAGGCACAATATATAAACCTAAGAGAATCAGCAAGCGAAAAAGGCTTTCAATTGTATCCTTCTTATTATAAATTAAAAGAAGCAAAATTGAAATGTTACCCAAGAAAGGAGGATATGACATTTAGTGATTGCACGGCATCAGTTAAATTGCAAGCTCTGCTCAACTTGACAGCCTCAAGGCTTTTGGATACAATTGAGTTCGATTTAGATTCTGCAACTGACCTGAAGCTTATCAGCAAATGGGGCTTTGATGGATCCTCGGGGCAAAGCAATTATAAGCAGATCTCTGAAGTAGGCGTGGACGATTCCAGTATATTTATGGCAAGTCTTGTTCCAATAAGACTACAACATGATGATGGAACGGTTTTATGGGAAAACGATCGAAGTTCATCCACATTTTACTGTCGTCCCATTATGTTTACGTTCACAAAAGAAACACAAATTACTGTAGCAGCTATAAAAGCCGGTATATCAGGAGAAATCGAGGCACTCCAGCCATCTATATTTAGGAAAGTGAAAATTGCCCACGAATTAATGATGACAATGATTGACGGCAAAATAACTTCATACTTTTCTGAGACTTCAACAGCAGTTTGTGACATTTGCAAAGCGAAACCAACAGAAATGAATAATTTGAAATCCCACAAACTGCGATCAAGGAATGAAGAAATGTACCAGTATGGATTGTCATCATTGCATGCGTGGATAAGATGCATGGAGTGCCTACTCCACATAGCTTACCGTTTGGAGATTAAGAAATGGAACTGCAGGGGTGACGATAAAGAGAAAATGAAGACCAGAAAGTCTGCAATTCAACAAGAATTTAAAGAAGAATCTGGCTTGCTAATTGATATAGTGAAGCAAGGAGCAGGCACCACTAATGATGGTAATACGGCTCGAAGATTTTTTAAAAATACAGCCATGACAGCACGTATCACTGGCATTAATGAGCAGTTGATAGAGAATTTTTATATCATTCTACAAACCATTGCGTCTGGAGAGCGTGTTGATATTACTAAATTCGCTTTATTTTCTACCGAAACCGCAAAACTATATGTTGATTTATATCCGTGGTATTATATGCCTTCCAGTGTACATAAATTATTAGTTCATGGGGCTGACATAATTAAACATTTTGGGGCTATACCCATTGGGAAGCTGTCGGAAGAAGCCGCAGAAGCACGGAACAAAGACTTCCGAAAATATAGGGAAAATCATTCCCGAAAAATTAGTAGGATATCTTCGAATGAGGACATCTTACATAATCTCCTTTTGTCATCTGATCCAAAGATCACAAGTCTTAGATCACGCATGACAAAAAAACATGTTATGGTTCTCTCAACAAAAGCTAAAGAGCTTCTGCATTTGCCATCAAAACCAGAAGACTTAGAATTTATTAATGTAGAGAGTATTTTAGAAGATCTACAAAACAGTAGTGATAGTGAGTAGTATATAGGTATAGGCTTTATACTAGCCTTTTTTATTATTATTTTTTAGTTATTTCCATCATTTGTTTTTTTTTTTAATCTGGCACGGCACATATACAAGTTTTCCTTGGTATTTGTTAATTTATTAGATTAATTATTTATCTTATTTGTGTAAAATTTACTGAAGATAATTGTAAAAAATCTTTTGGGAAATATTGAATTTTATCATTTCTTTCGAACTGCATAACTGAAAAAGTTGCAGGTCGATGCAGACTTTCGAAGTATAGAAGTATAGTAGAACAGACCAAGATTCAGAAAAATAAGGTTTCAACGCAGGATCTAGCAGGACTTCGTAGAAATTTAGGTTTTTATAGTGCGTTCCATACATTAAAAACCTAAAATATTTTTTTTTGCCGAAATTATAGGGTTAAGCAAAAAAATACAAAGAATGAATAGTGTAAGGAATGATAATATCAAAACGTTGGCGTCAAAAAAAATTGGAAAATCCGAAAAAAAATCCTATGTCACAAAAATAGCCGTTTCGACCCACTGTGCGGGTGGTAGTTTTAGTGGCTACAGACACAATGCAAATAAAAATTTCGCAAAATAAGCGACAGATTTGTTTTTGCAATTTTTTGAAAATCATTGTGTTTGGGTAGTAAATACCTAGTTATTGCGATAATAGTAATTTAAACCCTATCGTACCATTACGTCTTAAAAAATAAAAAGGTGTACATAATTATTTTAGGAAAACTATGTATTTATCACCCAAATACGCCGATAAGTAAAAAGTTACCAAAAATAAGTTGACGATTTTTCTTGCGATATTTTTATTTGCGTTATGTCTGAAGTCACTAATACTACCACCTGGCTTCGTCTTCGGTCGCGGTCTTGATATACCCTGTATAACATTTTATATACCTCCTTTTACAATTCTCAAAACCTTAAGAAGAAATTGGATTAATCAGTAAGGAAATAATAAAAAAATAAGAAACTTCGTTCCAAAATACAACATTAAATAACCAACAGCCGTAACTATTGCAAAACCAAAATCAAAGCCGAACTTATCTCTTGGTGGAATTTAAGTGATAAGATGCCCTTGATTTGTATAGTAACAGAACATCAGACATATCAAAACAACAATATGTTCTTTCCGATGAAATGCTGACTAAAGTCCGTTTACATCTGTCGAAGATATTGAATATTTACATGTATATCAATTTTCTCAACACCCTCCCCCTTATCACATATTTTTCTTCTCCCCAGTGTAGTTTAATTCTTATATTAAACCTTTTATTGCTTAATAACCACTTTCTTGCTTAAACACGTTTCCACTTTCGATAAAAGGAGTAAAAATAAAATTTTGAATAAACATATTGCAGTACATGGTCACCTGTTGGTAACGGATCAGACGCGGCAGCCTACATGTTCACGGTGGAAAAGGGATCAATCCAAGGATACACCTCTGACTTTTGGGAGTCATGTGTGTGTGGCTAGTCAATCACCACGCATAATAACGGTGAAGATAATTGTGGTTATTGATTTATTTATTTATTCTTAACTGCACAAAAAAAAGGAAAAACACTTAAAGATTACATATTAACAAAAAGTAGGGTACAGATGGTGGTCTTATCGCTCGTCTTATCGCTCATGTCGTTTTTTAATTTGTAAGGATTTCTATGGTACCTATGCTAAGTCCGCCCCTCTACCTATCCCATCAGAGATGCAGGCGTATATTTATGTACGTACATACATACATAAACTCACGCCTTTATCCTCGAAGGGGTAGGCATAGGCACCACCAGGACACCGACATTTCGCCTTGTATGTTCCGTCCTACGATGTAGTTGGGAGCGAAACTATCACCTTTTTTTTTTATAAAATATATAAATAAAAATAATCTGAAATCAGCGATATAACCGTCAAGGGCGTCCAGAACACTCCACTTATATAAGATTGGAAATATTTAATATTATCTATATCTAATCAATGCAACTGATACATTCATCTCATGAGATCATTCAGAATAGTTTTAGCTATGATGTGGGCACTCGTGTTACTTCTGCCGTTAGTCCAAGCTCAAATTAGAGTTGACCCTTTGGTTGAGATTGAAAACTGGTTGATAAGAGGTCTAAGGTCTGACGATGGACAGTATTCTATGTTCCTCGGCATCCCTTATGGGGTGGTCGATAGTGAAAATCCGTTTGGGGTAAGTTTTAACCGATATATTTTAGACAACTTATTTCCCTTATGACTGCCTAGGTGGCGTACTTCTATTTCGGTACGATTACAAAGCTGAGCTCTCGGGTTCGAATCCCGGATCGGGTAAAGTGATCTTGGATATTGCTATTCATTATCTGAGTCAGGAATTTGTGGTCGATATGGCTATAGATTATCAATTGATATTAAAACTCAATATAATTTTTCAGCCCGCAACCCCCCATCCAGGCTTCAACACGACTTTCGAAGCCTACGACGACAGTGTAATATGCCCTCAAATATCCAGCAATGGTGTGGCTGGCACCCTTAACTGCCTAAACCTTAATATCTACGTACCAAGCTCTGCTACATCTCGCAACCGACTTCCTGTAATGGTGTGGCTTCATGGCGGCAGCTTCGTCGAAGGCAGCGGAAACCGCGAACTATACTCTCCTGAATTCTTGATCAGACATGATGTGATATTCGTGTCTTTGAACTACAGACTAGGTCCGTATGGTTTCATATGCCCTGATGTAGAGAGCGTGGCAGGAAACCAAGGATTGAAAGACCAATTGCTAGCTTTGAGGTGGATTAAGCAGCACATACAGGCTTTTGGTGGAGATATTTCTAAACTAACTGTTTTTGGTATCGATTCGGGCGCAGAATCCATTAACTTGCATCTTGTATCGCCACATGAGAAGTTAATCGATAGAGCTATTGTGCAAAGTGCGCCACGTTTTGATATTGGTGCGCCGAATAATGCAGTGCCTATAGCGATAGCGCAAAGATTAGGCTATGAAACACAAGATGTGAATGATGCTGTGTCATTCCTATCTAGTCAAGATTACACTTTAGTAATTGCAGCTTTTGATGACTTACGATTGAAAGTAGGACCGTGTTTGGAAAGCGACTACGAAGGCGTTGAAAAATTCATAGACGGAATAAACAAAGATAAAATAAAAAACACTCCAATTATAATTGGATATACTAATAACGAAATGCAGTATGAATATGCAAACGTACACCCGGATGTATTCGTAAATTTCTCATTTGAAAATGAGTTAAACATCGACTCAATTGAACCGGAGTTAGTCGATTTTGTAAGGCATTTCTACACTGGAGACGAAGAATTAAGCGAGCGTTTGAACTATGAAATAATTAATTTTGCGTCTGATTTTAACTATTACCACCCAACTGAGAGATTGATAAACAAATATACGGCTGAAGAGGCCACTGTTTTCTACTACGTGTTCTCTTACGATGGAGATAGGAACTATATGAAGAAGACAGCTAATATTACCGAATGGGGAGCTACTCATATGGATGAGCTGGGGTATTTATTCAGCTCTGCAGTGCCTGGACAACCCACGGGTGAAGATTATGTGGTAGTCGACATAATTACCATTTTGTGGACTAACTTCGCAAAGTTTGGGTATGTATATTTCTTGAAAAGCTTTATTTTTTACACCTGAATCGTGATGGTAAGCGAGGTGCAGTCGAGATAAAGTATTCATAAGTGTGCCGGCCTTCTCTCAACTACCTTTATTAAAATAAATATTTGTCCCGATGTGGGGATCGAACCCGCGGCCTCTCGCTTCACAGCCGGCGTCTAACCAACAGCGCCACAGACGCTGTGAATTGCAATAAATCTTTGTACAGTTGCGTGCATAGACATTTCTTTGTCTGCAACCGTTTCGAAAATGCGCGAGTTCCACGACAGTTCTGGATACAGTACCGTCAATCTACAATTCATGAAGAGGATACATTTGCATGGTGAAATTTGCATTGAGAGTACGTGATCTTTGACGGATCAAAAAATAGTTTGAAACATTTGTTTTACTTCTATAATCGCTGTAACAAGACTTAAATTAACTCAGACAACGATCGAAGAGTTAATAATTAAAATCCTTCTTACAGAGACCCAACACCTGAAGAAACCGACCTACTGCAAGTAAAATGGACCCCAGTGTCATCAAACAACCGGTGGTACTTAGATATCCACTCACACCTCTACCTACAAAGCAGGCCATTCTACGATAGAATGGCATTCTGGGACCTGTTTTATAAAATTCAAGAGACTCCAGAAAACTAAGAAGTTATAGATTTAATTACACCATGATGTAGATTTTTAGTTATTTAAGTGAGAATAAGTCTATTTAAAACCTTACTTTTTGTGTGCATACAAAAAAGCAGGAATACACAATGGCAAATATACAGTAGTGAAATTAAAACAATACTTATTCTACCAACTCCGTAGTTTTTCTGTTTCGTTAATAACGTTGATTAACAGCCGATGCCAACAATCAATCAAAAATTTTAGATTGAAGTCAATCCGGATTGGTTTCTACTTTTCGATTGGTCGAATATCTTGTTGCCAATAAACAAAACAGGCGACAGTCGATTGCCTCTGTTGATAGATTGAAAACAATCGGTTTCCTCTTGACAATTTAGTTTGACGCAGAATATTTCATTGCATATTTATGCACTTTCAGTATTTTGTAAATAAATAATTTGTGAAAACCAAAAATCAACGTTAGAAATAATAATAATTGCAATAAAAACAATTCAATTTGTCCCAATTGTATAGATTTTTACAGAATTGTTGTGTTTCTGGCCACTGAAAAATAATATATCCAGTAAACAATGACTTATCACTTGTCATTCTAATAGAAATATTATGAGAATATTGTGGAGAAAATTGCGAAACGTTATTGAACATTTACATAGATCCGTGGAAAGTGATCACTGCCGCCCATGAACATCCGCTACGATTGAATCATGGCTGTGTTGCCGGCCCATCAAATCGGGAGGAGAGCGAGAAGGCCATAGCCTGCCCATTCATACTGAGTCATGGCTAGATAGTAGCGTGGCTCTACAACTTCCCATGATCAAAATTTGATTCCCTTTTTTATTATTTTTATTCTTTCTATTATTATTGTAAATTGTGAGTAATAAAGAATATTTCATTATAAATGTTTTTTTCACAAAACAAACTGAACAATTAAATAAAAATACAACTATGAAATTAAGAAACATATCATAACAGAAATCATATATATCAAAATAAAACAAAGAGTATCAATTCGTTCAAGGTAAAATATACACAACAATACAATATTTTAGATCTAAATGAAGAAATCGTTAATCAATGTTGTGTCATCTTCATCTACATTCGTTTCTACTTTCTAGTTTCATTGCTGTTGGCAAATCTGCATAAATAATCCGTGGAAATTCTCGGATTGCAATATTGGATTGTTTTGAACAATCCATCCAAACGTCAAAACTGATAATTGTTTATTGGCAAGCCTAAACTGTCATTTCCATACAGAGGACAATCCACAAGCAGGGATTGGCCCTCCCAAAAGTAGATTGATTTTTTAGATAGTTTTTTCCCTACTGAGATTGATTATTGGCAAGCTATAATAAGAAAAAAGATTGAGCTGTCAATGTCAAACAGCAAATTTTGGATTGGGATTGATTGTTGGCATCGGCTGTAAGTAAACAAGTGTTCCCAAAGTCACCAAGCTTTAATGAATTCCTTGAGCTATTTTTATCTTGACCTAGACCTTGACATTGGAAAGATAATCGACTGTAAGTCGCAGTTATGCAGTTAGATAATCTCTCAGGTCAAGTGGCAGAGATAATTCGATTATTTACATTAATAAATCGTTATCAAAATAGATACGTAATATAATTAGTCGATTATTTCGTTGTTTCTTTTAAACGTTATGCAATCCCTAATATAATGTCAATTTTCTTTGATGGCGGGAAATTCATCGTTGTTCTATGAGTGACCTAAGTAATCTGTGGTTCTATGTACATTTCGCGGGGTGGTTAATGGTTATATCGCAAAAGGCCATAAAAATAAGAACTAAACTGAACCGTGTTTAATTGGGTTTAATGATTTCCTAGTTTTATTCAATAAAACCTGTAATTCATGCATATGAGAGATGCACTTAAGTAATTTATTTTATTCTGATAAGTAAAGCATTATTTTGTCAGGTTAAAAATACCCTGCGACGAGAATGTATGAAGAGGTTGATGAAAATAGACGAAGCGAAAGTAGTATGTCAGGATCGAGCAACGTGGAGATTCATAGTCTCTGTCTACCCATAAGGCATACAGGCGTGATATTTAGGTATGTGTGCGTATTAGTTAAGAAAAACTTACCGGCTAAAACCAACGCACACCAACAACGCTACCGTCCACGGCGGCCGCATGATGAAAAATGCATATTTTCAGTTACAATTACAATTTATAGATATTTTCGTATTATCTTATTACATAAATTGCCCTGTGACCCGTCGTATTGACAAAATACTGATAACAATGCAAATACAATTCTATTACAGTTTTCAGTTATATCCGATTAAAATAATTGTGTCTTCATGGCGTAGTCGGTTATGAGCCGGCTGTGAAACGAGTAGCCGTGGGTTGGATACACTGCGAAAGATGTTTGTCCTACCCACACATATTTGATATTCGTTTCGGATGTGGGCATTGGAAGAGCGAAGTGTCTGGCAGTTTCTGATACACGACACAAGAACCGATCTTAGTGTGGGGTCAGGACTGTGTATGTGACTGTTAGGTGTATCAATCCGGTTTCGATCGATATAATTTTGTAACTGATCGATATCTGTACATGGAAGATAAATGAGAAGAACTAATATGAGGGGTCTGAATGAACGGAATAGAAACCAAAACTATGGTTATTAGAATTTTTGTTTATAGATGACTTTTGAGTTTTGACAATGGAGAACATTTGAAGAACAATGCGCAATGACGTCAATTTTTGACAGCGAGCCCAAAATGAGCTTTTAGACTCTGGAAGGGAAACAGATTTCGTTGTTTGGTTTGCAGGTAGCTGATACCCTGGATTAACACTTAGGCTACTTTTGGGACTGGATTACATTGAGTGAGAATGAGACAGGACTGGCGGGATATAACGGGACGGGACGGGATGAAAAAAAAATCCGTCGCTTATTTTGCAAAATTTTTAGTTGCATTGTATCTGTAGCCGCTAAAACTACCACCTGGCTTCGTTTTCGGTCGCGGTCTTGATATACCCTGTATGTATAGATTAAAATGAAATATACCCCAATTTTTTAAATCTACCTTCAGTATATCGATTATTCATCAGCACATTAGTCCAACTAACATGGAGTGTTTTATATTTGACAGCCTCCGTGGATGATTGGTTAGACGCCGCCTATAAAACAAGAGGCCGCGGGTTCGATCCCCGCACCGAGACAAATGTTTGTGAGAACCACAAGTATTTGTTTCGGGTGGGTGTTTGTGAGACCGAAAAGTCTTTCATAGTTTCTGATACACAAGACTCGATCTTAGTGGGGTCAGGACTATGTATGTGACTGTTGGGTGTATTTATTTATTTAAGTTTACATCCTCCTTCCCATAAGCAACTCAAAAACATATTCTTTTGATAGGAGACAAACGAACAGCTAACGGTGAAGGAAAACCTGCATACCGTGGCGATTTTAAAAAAATTCTACGGTATGTAAGTCCGCCTACCCGCACTAGGCCAGCGTGGACTTTATGGCCTAACCCCTCTCAATCGTACTTCCAATTGTAGAGGACCGTGCCAGTGGGACGTATTTGGGCTGATACAGATGACACGAACAGCTACACCACTTAATGGTAAATGTTGATAGCCATGCATATTATTTATTTAATCGAAGAAATTTGACTGCCTCGGTGGCGTAGTTGTAAACTGAACCGTGTTTAATTGGGTTTAATGATTTCCTAGTTTTATTCAATAAAACCTGTAATTCATGCATATGAGAGATGCACTTAAGTAATTTATTTTATTCTGATAAGTAAAGCATTATTTTGTCAGGTTAAAAATACCCTGCGACGAGAATGTATGAAGAGGTTGATGAAAATAGACGAAGCGAAAGTAGTATGTCAGGATCGAGCAACGTGGAGATTCATAGTCTCTGTCTACCCATAAGGCATACAGGCGTGATATTTAGGTATGTGTGCGTATTAGTTAAGAAAAACTTACCGGCTAAAACCAACGCACACCAACAACGCTACCGTCCACGGCGGCCGCATGATGAAAAATGCATATTTTCAGTTACAATTACAATTTATAGATATTTTCGTATTATCTTATTACATAAATTGCCCTGTGACCCGTCGTATTGACAAAATACTGATAACAATGCAAATACAATTCTATTACAGTTTTCAGTTATATCCGATTAAAATAATTGTGTCTTCATGGCGTAGTCGGTTATGAGCCGGCTGTGAAACGAGTAGCCGTGGGTTGGATACACTGCGAAAGATGTTTGTCCTACCCACACATATTTGATATTCGTTTCGGATGTGGGCATTGGAAGAGCGAAGTGTCTGGCAGTTTCTGATACACGACACAAGAACCGATCTTAGTGTGGGGTCAGGACTGTGTATGTGACTGTTAGGTGTATCAATCCGGTTTCGATCGATATAATTTTGTAACTGATCGATATCTGTACATGGAAGATAAATGAGAAGAACTAATATGAGGGGTCTGAATGAACGGAATAGAAACCAAAACTATGGTTATTAGAATTTTTGTTTATAGATGACTTTTGAGTTTTGACAATGGAGAACATTTGAAGAACAATGCGCAATGACGTCAATTTTTGACAGCGAGCCCAAAATGAGCTTTTAGACTCTGGAAGGGAAACAGATTTCGTTGTTTGGTTTGCAGGTAGCTGATACCCTGGATTAACACTTAGGCTACTTTTGGGACTGGATTACATTGAGTGAGAATGAGACAGGACTGGCGGGATATAACGGGACGGGACGGGATGAAAAAAAAATCCGTCGCTTATTTTGCAAAATTTTTAGTTGCATTGTATCTGTAGCCGCTAAAACTACCACCTGGCTTCGTTTTCGGTCGCGGTCTTGATATACCCTGTATGTATAGATTAAAATGAAATATACCCCAATTTTTTAAATCTACCTTCAGTATATCGATTATTCATCAGCACATTAGTCCAACTAACATGGAGTGTTTTATATTTGACAGCCTCCGTGGATGATTGGTTAGACGCCGCCTATAAAACAAGAGGCCGCGGGTTCGATCCCCGCACCGAGACAAATGTTTGTGAGAACCACAAGTATTTGTTTCGGGTGGGTGTTTGTGAGACCGAAAAGTCTTTCATAGTTTCTGATACACAAGACTCGATCTTAGTGGGGTCAGGACTATGTATGTGACTGTTGGGTGTATTTATTTATTTAAGTTTACATCCTCCTTCCCATAAGCAACTCAAAAACATATTCTTTTGATAGGAGACAAACGAACAGCTAACGGTGAAGGAAAACCTGCATACCGTGGCGATTTTAAAAAAATTCTACGGTATGTAAGTCCGCCTACCCGCACTAGGCCAGCGTGGACTTTATGGCCTAACCCCTCTCAATCGTACTTCCAATTGTAGAGGACCGTGCCAGTGGGACGTATTTGGGCTGATACAGATGACACGAACAGCTACACCACTTAATGGTAAATGTTGATAGCCATGCATATTATTTATTTAATCGAAGAAATTTGACTGCCTCGGTGGCGTAGTTGTATTACGGTACGGTTACAAAGCTGAGGTCTCGGGTTCGAGGCCCGGGTCGGGCAAAGTGATATTGGATTTTTCTATTCATTATCAGCCCGGAGTCAGGAATTTGTGCCCGATATGGCGATAGGTTCGCCCCCTATCACATCATGGGACGTAACATACAAGGCGAAATGTGGGTGTCCTAGTGGCGCCTCTGCCTACCCCTTCGGGGATAAAAGGCGTGAGTTTATGTATGTATGTGAGAAATATGCTATTTCAATATTTTTTCTAGTCTTATCGTTCATTCACCCCTGCGTGGGCGGCTGCCACGTGACCGTTGTCATCTTCCTGTTGATCTCCTGTAGGATGAGCTTGCACCTGCAATACACAAGAATCAATGTTTATTTTAAATTGGGTATTTAACTATCATCGAATTTTTGTATTATTTTGCAGACAAGCAGAAGTGCCATTAAAACAAAACATTTTTGTGAAAACAGTGATAAAGTGGCAAATATTAGTATTTTAAATGAAAGAGTGGGGACGTAGTCGGGACATCTTACCGTCTCTTTCACACCCGGACACCATAATGCATAATAAGAATAGTGACGTCACTAATTTTGTTTTGCATCCCTTTTTTTACCCCCACTACAAGATTTAAAACGTTTCTAACTTGTTTAATTCTCAATGGATTTACAAAATTCTTTGTTTGTTAGATTTTGGTTATGGATACTTTTTGACGAATACAATAAAAAAATAAATCAAATACCCAATTAAGGTTCTTGAACAGTAGACAAGTGTCACATTGAGAATATCCATATCGTAGTAATGTAGATTGCCTCAGTGAGGTCTCGGCTTCGAATCCGGGGTCAATAATTATAATAAGCATTTATTTCCATGAATTTGTACATCAATAGGTAATACTTAACTAAACAAAACTGAGATCAAAAGTATCTAAAATAATATAAAATCTACTTAACATAAATAATTTTAATAAATGTACACCAAGAAAGATTACCAGTGATTTTCGCACTAGGCATAACCTGTATCGCGAAAATCTTCGAGCGGTGATCGAGACTAATAATTGCGGTGTTTGACATAGTCTGCACTCTGCAGTCATGCGCGTGTGTGTGTGCGTGTGTGTGTGCGTGTGTGTGTGTGTGTGCGTGTGTGTGTGTGCGTGTGTATGTGTGCGTGTGTATGTGTGCGTGTGTTTGTATGCGTGTGTTTGTGTAAGTGTGATATTGGATTTTTGAATAAAAATGATATTGGATCAAGAATTGTGCCCCACATGGCGATAGGCTCGCCCTCTATCACATCGTGGAACTGAACATACAAGGCGAAACGTATGTCCTGGTAGAACCTCTGCCTACCCCTTTTGGGAAAAAGGCGTGACTTTATGTATGTACATAATCTGAATACAGTAGATTTCAATGCGAAGCATCACATGATTTGTCAAATATCGTTGTTTGTAGTAGTCCCCCTGGACTATGTATTTGAGTGTTGGGTGTATTTATTTACCTGGCTAGGAGACTGTCCCGCCCTCACACCCGCCACTGCAACTCCTGTGTCGCAGGATCAACAGTGGCACGCATTTTAATGACACTGAGCATTGAAGCTCAGCGCGTCTCCGGGAATGTCTAACTTGTCTCTAACCCGCAACGAAATCAATCAAAAAGTTAAATTAATAGGAGGAGTTGGAAATAAATTATTGTCCACTTCCCTCCCTAATAAAGCGGGTGACAAAACAATGAATTAAAGAGGTAAATAACCTCGCATAAAGACATTATTTACCTGGCTAGTTGCGCGGGGCGGAGTTGCGGGGTGGGGTCGCGCGCGGGGGTGGAGTTGGACGCAGGGGGGGAGCGCTGCGCGCGACGCAGGGCGCGGCGGCGACGGGCGCGCGCTGTTGCTAGAGAAAAAAATAAGTTTTTTTAATTTTATTTTGGTCAAAAGCAGGCATCAACGAGACAAACGAGTGCCTATATACTATATCTACTTTAAATCAGGCGGTCTTTATTGTCAGGTTAAAAAGTACATATTTACTTGGTACATAAATGTAATGAAAATGAAAATGAAAATAATTTATTGAACCATTAAAATGTTCAACATTGTTTAGACTCAGTCATTTTTTGAACTACCACCCGGTTCGGAAAGCAGTTTTCACTAGAGAATGATTTGCAAGTAGGATATATTTTAATACGAATAAATATAATACATAACCTCACGCCTTTTTCCCAGAAGGGGTAGGCAGAGGCGCTACCAGGACACGCATATTTCACCTTCACACTACCGTCCCACGATGTTATACGGCGCGAGCCTATCGCCATATCAGGCACAAATTCCTGACTCCAGGCTAATAATAAATAGAAAAATTTGCATGCTTGTGTAATGATTGACAACAGACAAATAAATACATACCACTTTCATTCTTTTCTTTGCTTTTATAATCCTCATCTAGAGATCTTGACAACGATCTTTTCTTTGGTGACTGAAAAGATATATTATAGTATTATTTAAGATTAAATAAAAAACCAAATACATCTAAGTGTTGCCCAAGATGTTTAAAATCATTAAGTAATACTAACAATTAGACAGGTCTCTTCATAAACTATTGAACGTGAAAAAATTATATTTTTGTATTATTGCACTATTGGCAAGTACAGATAAAGATTTATAATTCTGTATAATAAAAAATATACAAAATGTATACCTGCGTATGTTATGCAATAAAATAAAAAGTGCATTGAAAACCCAATAAAAGACCAAATTTGCCACTTTCAGTGTTATTGGTTTTATGTAGCGAATTTACAGTTTCGATAGTTTATATAGGGACCGTTGTCACTTTCTAGTACACTATACATATTTGGCTGTTTCCTGCAGTGGGACTTACACGGTTTGGAATATCAATGTAGTTATAATTTGTAAATTATAGTTAGCGTTTGGGATATACTGTAAGCTGAACATTCTTGCATAATAATAAATAAGTAGCAACACTCACTCGTCGTTTAATCTGCTTCTGGTAGTGCTGAGCATCATAGAACTGTGGCTGGGAGCGCCTAACTCGGCCGGTGCGACGCCGTATGTCCTCTACAGCGGGCAGGGTGTCCGCCCCGCGGCGGGAGGCGAAGAACGTGTGCCCGCACTTACACGACTTGGAGGCTACAGCCACCTGGGGAAAAATCTATTGTTAGCTGCAAATTCCTAACCCCTTAACGGGCCTAAATAAATTAAAATAAATACACCAGACAGTCACATACATATTCCTGACACACACTAAGATTGTGTCTTGTGTCATGGGTATCAGAAACTACGAAAGACTTTTTGGTTGCACAAACTCACAGACCCGAAACAAATACTTGTGGTTCATACAAACATTTGACTCAATGCAAGGATCGAATCCTAGGCCTCTCGTTTCACAGCCCGCGTCCAATCAACTGAGCCACGGAGGCTGTCGAATCATGGAGGCTGACATTCCTTCGAAGAAATTATTTTGTTTAATATGGCTGCTAGAGGGGCGCCTTACAAGTGCTTGCCTAGGGCGCTCTCAACATTAATCCGCCTCTGTAGTTGTGTATAATGTGACCTAGCCTTAGCCCTTACCACACTCAATTGGTTATTTGACTCTTCTTGAACTACCAAACAAAGAATCTTGTAAATCCATTCAGAATTAAACAAGTTACTATGCGGAGGGGGAAGTCTTTCATTTACATTATAATGGGACAGCAAGTCAATATAAATATTTATACTAAATTGAAATATTGATTAATATTTCCAAATTAATTAAATGAGAAAATAATCCATTTTATAATTATCTAGTAAAGGCTACTCAGAGGCAGCTTCTCAAGTTCATAAATATTTAATTATCTTAAAGTTACGAAAATAGTATGGAATAATTTATCTAAGGATATAAAAACACATAACAAAGACTGTTTATTCTAAAAATCTCAGTTTAGCTAAATTATACAGAGGTCTAAGACCTTGGTCTATAACTTTATCACGTTTAAATATCGATTTAAAAAAAACAATACCTGTAATTCACATTTGGGACAACTTTTCGCTATCATCTTGTTTTTGCCCATTTTGATTTATACGTAAATGAAAACGTTAACAATCTGAAACATTACACGCCATCACCACATTAATGAAACTGATTAAAACAAATTTAATGTAATTATGATGACAATTAAAATATTTGTGTATTCTTTTCAATCTGTCAATAGTAGTGATGAGCTGATACTTGTATTTATATCCGCGCTTTCGGACCAAAATATGTTCGCGTGGTATTATCCGCAATCATTTTAAATGTTGTAAGTTGTAGTAATTAAAATAATAAATGTATGTGTGCAGCGAATACAGAATTGCATAAATTGATTGTATTTCGAGGTCGCCTAAATCCCGTGGCGTTTACATTCGCACAAAGAAATATATTAACTTATTTGTACAAAGCATCTTGTGTTTCGATTCCTTTATCGTCACAATTGTTACGTATAAGATATCCATAATGAACTGGGATAAATGTTTTAGAGTTTAGATAATGAAAAATTGAATAAGATACATAAGTTTCTGGTGTCTTATACTAATATTAAAATATAATTAGCTAGAATACAAGCGATATCACTCCACGTTACTTTGTAAATAAATATTTTAATTATTTAATAAATACTGTGTGATTAAGGAAATAAATATTGTTCGTCGTGTCAAATTATTAGAGGTTTAATGATTGGCGGCTATCATCAAATATATCTGCCACATCACTAACATTACCAGACTTTTTTACTCATAATTACTGATAAGGATAAGGAATGTTTAATTATTGATAAGGTATTCTTCAATAGTTAAATTATTATGTTGTTCCTTGACAACACATTTTTATAGTTATTCTAGTAAACTACAAAATACACATTAGTATTATACAAAAATTACGAATATTTCTGCATTTTTATGTTATAACGATTGAATTTCATAATCGACTATTCTAATTTGTAGTGTTGGTGTTGTGCATCTCTAATGTTGTTTGTTTGTCTATGGTAATTTGTCAAAATACTTATTGTTTTGATCACAGAATTTAATAAAATTATCGCGAAAAATGAATGAAGAAAAGGATTTTGATTTGTTAAACAGTCTTAACACGTGTTGGACTTGCCTCCGCACAGCGGCCGACGTGTCGCTAATGACGTTAGAGGAGATATCAATGTACAAATCGTTTGTTCAAAAGGTGCCCCTATTTTTCTTTATTTATTGCTAGGAGATTGTTTCTCTATCCCCATTAGTCTAGTGGTAGCACAAACTGATTGCATATCGTGACGTCCAGGGTTTGATTCCCAGGTCAGGTCACTTTGCGTGTCTCTCTATCGGAACACAAGATTGGTTGAGTGTTGTATGAAAATAAATAAATAATAATAATAAATAAATACACCCAACAGTCACATACGTAGTCCTGACCCCACACTAAGATCGAGTCTTGTGTCGTGTATCAGAAGCTACGAGAAACTTTCGGTCTCACAAACACCCAGACCCGAATCAAATACTTGTGGTTCTCACAAACATTTGTCTCGGAGTGGGGATCGAACCCACGGCCTCTCGTTTCACAAGCGGCGTCTAACCAACTGCGCCACGGAGGCTGTCAATCAATAAATACAATCCAGAGACACAATATGTAGATTTCTTAAGTCATAGTTAGATTAAATTTTGAATAACGAAACCTTATTCATAGGCAGTTTTTAAACCTATTTTAGTTATCAAATGTTTTGTCTTTTTCGTTCAAACTGAATTCAAGTCATTCGAAAGAAACAATACATTCAATAACTAAAATAGGTTTAAAAGCTGACTTAAAAGCTGAATTAATAAGGCCGTTAGACAACATACAACTGATAAAATCAGTAGCTAATATCTAAAATATTTCATTTCAGGAGCAGAATGAAGACCCAATGTACATCTGTGTCTATTGCAAATGGATTTTTAAGAAATTTGCCAAACTTATGCAGCAGTGGAGGATGGCAAATGAAATACTTTCTGAAGGCATCAAAATGGTAATTTGCATTTTATGTCTATAAATAATAATCATTGAACTCCATTTTAATAACATTCTTTTTTCCATCTTAAGCAAAACAATTTCTCACATCCATCCTACTGGACATAATGAGACTTAATGTCTTGTCTCAGGATGGTGAGCGCAGTGGAATGCCAGGCATTGCTTTGTAATTCATGGCATTGTTTGGTTTTGCTACTGTCTATGAGCAGTCACATTGTTTACCATCAGGCTAATGAAAGAAAAAAAGAAAGCATTTATTCATCATAAGCAATGTTTACAATTATTCTCATATTTAAAATAACTTAGGTATAAAGTGCTCATCTTGCTATTTGTAGAAATAAAAGAAAACAACCTGCCATTATATCTATTTTATGTTTAACAATTATTCAAATACAAATATTGCTATTTATTTGTTGACATTTGATACAATCATGCAACCCTTCTTGAATGAGCAATTACACCGGCTTAACCTGAATAACGAACCACTTAAATAGATACAATAAATTTTATACCATTATGTATGGTGGTTGCTACCACAGCAAATATAAATATAATTTCATAAAGTATTTCTTATATTTTTTTATAGGACACAAAAGCGTTACTAAAACCACTACATAAGTTTGAGAGTGTAACAGAATTTCATTACCTGGGACCTGAACCTACTCCCTCCGAGGCAGATTTCAGTGATGACAATGATGCTGATGAAATGCCCCTCATCTTGCTAAGTTTACGAGACTCCCGAGAGAGTATCAGGAAGAGGGAACGGAAAAAGGAAACGGTAAGATTATTTATCAATAAAAGATGACACTGAATAACTTGTTGGTAGTGGACAACGCGGCACACAAACCTCCACATTATGATCTGTTATATTTGTGGTTAGTATTAAAATAAAACTATTTTTTACGAATTTTATCGCAGTTTTGGTTTTTTTTTTACCGACGTTTCGATTACTTATGTTTTGTTCCATTACAATTTTACTTATTTTTACATTCGGTTAAATTATACAGTATGAATTTTTGTGGCACTCATATTAGATTAATAACAATGATAAACTTAAATGGACAGCCTCCGTGGCGCAGTGGGTTCGATCCGCGCACCGAAATAAATGTTTGTGTGATCCACAGGTATTTGTTTCGGGTCTGGGTGTTTGTGAGACCGAAAAGTCTCTCATTGTTCCTGATACACGACACAAGACTCGATCTTAGTGTGGGATCAGGACTTTGTATGTGACCGTTGGGTGGATTTATTTATTATTTATTAAAAAATGATACAGATTGTTTTGTATGACTCTATTACAGACAAAGATAGAGTTACAACAGGAAATTAAACAAGAGATAGAGATTAAAGAAGAGTTCCCTATAGACCCCGTATCCGGCTCAAAGGATCAGAAGCGGAAGGCAACTCAAGATGGCTTCACGTCGAGAATGGTTCGAGAAACGAATGAATATGTTGTTATTAAACTTACTAGAGAACAGGTAACTAGTGATGGAATAAATAGCTATAGCAGCCAAGCTAAGCAAGTGAAATAAAATTTAACATTTCACAAATTTTGTACAATTGCTAAAGTTTGCTATCTAGCTAAATAATTCGCGAAAGTTGTATGTCAGGATCGAGCAAAGTGGCGATCCATAGTCTCTGCCTACCCCTATGGGATACAGGCGTGATGATTATGTATGTATGTATGTAATTCGCGTAAACCGTTTGGTTATAATATTTCGTGAAGCACGATGCATAGTACGCGGCATGCGCCGGCCGGCTATAAGACAAACATACTTAAACAATGAAACAGATGTATAGATATTTGTTTACAACCTAAAAAATGAAATTAACTTGGACAAACAAAAATTATCTGAGCGAGTGTTCAGTAAATATTGGTTTGTTCACTAAATCGCATAATGAAACTTATATCATTAAATATTTAAGAAGTTAGCAATAGCTGCTATGTATAACTTGCTACGACTTGCAATTTCACAAGTTGATGAAGTTATTTTGAAATAGCAATAATTGCCATTACTACAGGTAACTATGATTATTTATTATTTTAGATAAATTTGACAGCCGCAGCGCAGTTGGTTGGACGCCGCCTTGAAATCAGATGCGGCGGGTTCGATCCCCGCGCAGAGGCAAATGTTTGTGTGAACCACAAGTATTTGTTTCGGGTCTGGGTGTTTGTGAGACCGAAAAGTCTCACGTAGTTCCTGATACACGACGCAAGACTCGATGTTAGTGTGGGGTCAGGACTATGTATGTGACTGTTGGGTGTATTTATTTATTTATTTATTAAGTGAGTTGTTACCTATTTCAGGTTTTGGAAGAAATGCAAGAGAAATCAAAGAGTGATTCGTACCAACGCGCTGCTTTCAAATGCGAAGATTGTGTGAAAGGATTCAATTTTAAGGAAGTGCTTGATACACACAGAGAAAGGCATTTACCGGTAAAAAACTTCACTTAATAAATATAATATTTTATGTGTTACAAATTAATTCATGATGTTTTCCTTCACCGTTTGTGTTTTTGAAGTACAATTTATTTAGCGTCGAAAAAGAGACAAATATTCATGAATAGGATTTAGCCTGAGACAATGAGATAGAATACAAGTATACAATGTTTCCAATATAATTTTTTTTTTTTTACATACATACATAAACTCTCGCCTTTATCCCCGAAGGGGTAAGCAGAGGCGCCACCAGGACACCCACATTTCGCCTAGTATGTTCCGTCCCACGATGTGATAGGAGGCGAGCCTATCGCCATATCGGGCACAAATTCCTGTCTCCGGGCTGTTAATGAATAGAAAAATCCAATATCACTTTGCCCGACTCCGACCGGGACTCGAACCCGAGACCTCAGCTTTGTAACCTTACCGTTATACAACTACGCCACAGAGGCAGTCAAATTTTTTTTGAGCTTGGTAAAATAATATGAAAATAATAAACTCTAAAATAATCATTTTAATACTCCTGATACTCCATCTCATTCTCTCATATTTTACCTTTTTGAAATTCCACTACTGACTGCCGTGTGTGAATTGCCTCTTTTTATTTATTTCAGGAACACGGCACGTTTGTATGTGATATTTGTCACCAGTACTGTCCCACTGCGGTGTCATTGAGAGGCCACATCAAATCCCACACGACCAGGTAAGTGGGATTCGGTTTTGTGGGGTTCGTTATTTAATGGTTTAGAACTTGTATATTAGTATATTTTAAATAAATAGAAGGGAAAAGGTTTTTTTTGCATGTGCGCTATTTTTTATTAAATTATTATAGTAACATTAAATATTAAAATAAAATTAAATAAATATATATATTTTTTTATCGTGTCTTTATAATACCGGGCATACTTAGGCTTCATAGAAAAAACAGTATGTGAAATTGAAATAAAATGACTTTATCTAAGTTTTTGATTTATTTTAAACTCCCTACTTTTGGAAGTCTATACAGCCTTTATGGTCACGGGGCGGACTGAGATATTAGTGATTCGCTCTGTAACTGTTATAAATAAGTAATAATATTTTAATAGATTTAAGTCAAAGTGTCATCCAGAGTACTAGTGTTACAAAACTTACTTTTTAATAAATAGGATTTAAACAAATAAAAAAACAGAGTTTTATCTGTAATAATCAGTTTTATTTCAATGTACAATATTTCCTTAAATAAGAACTAATATGAAATTAGTATAAACATTATGTTTTTACATTTTTCAAAGGTTTATATTGTATCAATGTTGCAAACATTTTTTTTATATTTCACAGCTGTTTCTTGTTGCAGGTATAAATGCAAGATATGCGGGTACATTCGCCTATCCCGGCAACATTTAATGGACCATCACGGTATATCCCACACCAGTGATAAAGCTACCTACAGATGCGATTCCTGCCCGTTTATCACTAAGTAAGGATTATTTTATTAGTAGTAGATTTATCCCACCTTTTGCACCAATCCCACATATAAATATTGTAAACGTATACGTAGGATTCATTAATGCATGTTACTTATTTTATTAGTAGAATTGTTATAGTATTTGATCCAATATTATGTTGATGTGGGGTTTGATATGTATGTGTGGGATTCGTTAATTTATGACGCAGGCGTATATGTAGTCTTAGGAACGATGTAGTATAGCTTATAATGCAATCCCACTGATCCTAAACCGATGTGGGTTTAGTGCCTCATGTTTTAATTCTAACAGATCTGGAAGGCATTGTAACAACTTCTTACACCATTGAAAATATATTCATAGAACGCAGTTTGAACCTATCTCTATTTGTAAAACTAGCGGCCCGGCCCGGCTTCGTCCGAATGCAGATATTTTTTGACAGGAAACCGTGATGTGCAATTCCGCACTTAATTATTTATTGAAGTGAAACTTCTTTATCGGGGTTGGAAAAAATTTTTCGTTACGCGTCACATTCTTCCGTTACGCGCCATCTTTTTTTATTTAGTAAATTAGTACCCACTTCAGTAAGCCACACCCCCAACCGTTTCCAAGCCCCACCCAAAATTTTAAGTCCCACCCACTTTTTTGTAATTTGATCCTTACCCCCCCCTTTGGCCTTCCCCCACCCTAAATCCAAAACAGTGCCCAATAGCCTCCCCACGAAACCTCCCCCCCCGCTTACCCCCACCCTAAAAATTTTACCTCACCCCCCCTACTCATATCTCCGGCATTATCCATCGTAGACCCACCGACCTTGGGTTCATTGGAACCGGCTCGGTGAGGGCTATAATCCTGCCCCAACAGAATTCCCGAATTCCCCCTCCACAACTTTCCCCACCCAAAAATATTTTAAGGTGCCCAATAGCCTCCCCACGAAACCTAACCCCCCCCCGCCCCTACCCCCACCTAAAATTTTTACCTCACCCCCCTATTCCTATCTCCGCCAATATCCATCGTAGACCCATCGACCCTGGGTTCATTGGAACCGGCTCGGTGAGGGCTACAATCCTGCCCCAACAGAATTCCCGAATTCCCCCTCCACAACTTTCCCCACCCAAAAATATTTTAAGGTGCCCAATAGCCTCCCCACGAAACCTAACCCCCCCCCGCCCCTACCCCCACCTAAAATTTTTACCTCACCCCCCTATTCCTATCTCCGCCAATATCCATCGTAGACCCATCGACCCTGGGTTCATTAGAACCGGCTCGGTGAGGCCTACAATCCTGCCCCAACAGAATTCCCGAATTCCCCCCCTCCACAACTTTCCCCACCCAAAAATATTTTAAGGTGCCCAATAGCCCCCCCACGAAACCTAACCCCCCCCGCCCCTACCCCCACCTAAAATTTTTACCTCACCCCCCCTAAACCTATCTCGGCCAATAAAGGTCGTGGACCCACCGAGCTTGGTATCCTCGGAACCGTCTCGGTGAGGGCTACAAATTGGCCCCGATAGAAATCCCAAATTCCCTCAAAAATTTCCCCCCTCCTAAACTTAAACTTTATTTAATTTAGCTTTATTTTACCAATTATGTAAATTTGTAAATAGTAGATCATTTTTCGAAAAATGATGTCATAAAGAAGTTTCACTTCTTACGTGTGTACACTAATACACACACACACATTTTTTTATATCTCGTAAGGTTTAGCCAGCGCTTGCAATGTAAGCGCACAAAAACATGTTTTTTACATTACATTTTTTATTGCGCTGAATGGCGAGACGAGCATGCCATTCGCCTGATAGTAGCTCATGTAGGCAGCCAAACAACACTATGAATTACAAAGCAATGTTTGGCATTCCACTGCGTTCGCCATCCTGAGACATAAGATGTTAAGTCTAAATATGTCTAGTAGTTACTTTGGCTTTGGCTTCTTTCAAACCGGAACACAACAGTGCATTTACACTGCTGTTTGTTGGAGAAATAGACATTGCGGTGGTCGCTACCCAGGCGGCCTCTCACATATGAGAAACCACCAGTGAAATCTTTCAATTTACCTCTTTTAATTAGCATAAATTAACTTTCCAATCCATAACCTACAAGTATTTGTTTCAGCAAGCGTACAGTAATACAGCGTCACGTTAAAACGCACTCTACGGAGCGGCACGCGTGCCACCAGTGCGGGAAACTGTTCAAAAGCATCACTACGCTGCGGGTGCATTCATTGTGAGTATGCGTAGCCCCTCCCAATTGAACTCAGTCACTTTCAGCAGTGTGGCCTAAGCCCTCTCAATCGTTCTCTAGGTTGACGTCAATGACGTCACAAATTTGTATTATTTTACTACCAATAACGTCACAAGTTTGTATTATTTTTACTACCAATGACGTCACAAGTTTGTATTATTTTACTACCAATAACGTCACAAGTTTGTATTACTTTACTACCAATAACGTCACAAGTTTGTATTACTTTACTACCAATAACGTCACAAGTTTGTATTACTTTACTACCAATGACGTCACAAGTTTGTATTACTTTACTACCAATAACGTCACAAGTTTGTATTACTTTACTACCAATAACGTCACAAGTTTGTATTACTTTACTACCAATGACGTCACAAGTTTGTATTATGTTTTTACTACCAATGACGTCACAAGCTTGTATGATTTCCTACTACAAATGACGTCACACGTTGGTATGTCAACAGGCGCCATGACAAGTCCCGGTACTATCCTTGCACGCAATGCGACAGGACCTTTATGTATCCATCGGCGTTGAAAAAACACACGGAAACGGTGCATGAGAGAGATGATTATTACTGTGTGGAGTGTGATGTCAAGTTCAAATCCCCGGTGAGTATATTATTACATACATTTTCTCACAAGGGGTAGGCAGAGGCGCCACTAGGACACCCACATTTCGCCTTGTATGCTCCGTCCCACGATGTGATAGGGGGCGAAACTATCGCCATATCGGGCACAAATTCCTGACTCCGGGTTAATATTGAATAGAAAAATTCAATATCACTTTGCCCGACCCGGGATTCGAACCGTACTGCCTCGGTGGCGTAGTTGTACTACGGTACGACTACAAAGCTGAGGTCTCGGGTTCGAATTAATGTTTGTATGTGTTACATATTATGTTAAATACGTATGTTATTGGTATGTGAGACCGAAAAGTCTCTTTTAATTTCTAATATCAGGAGTTTGCATGTGACAGCTGGATGTATTTATTATTAAAATATATCTTTAATTGAATTATAATATATTCCTTCACAGGAAACTCTAAAGCATCATTTTAGAAGAGCGAAGAAACATCGCGACACTTCTTCTTATAAGTAAGTTTACTATTTTTTTTTGTTTTATTAACAGCAGTGTAAATGCACTATGCGTGCGTGCGTGGTGGCCTGTTGGTAAACGGACCAGACGCGGCTGCCTACATGTTCACGGTGGTCGCGGGTTCAAATCCCAGGGCACACCTCTGACTTTTCGGAGTTATGTGTGTATTGATAGTCAATCATCACGCACTTTAACGGTGAAGGAAAACATCGTGAGGAAACCTGCATACCGTAGCGATTTTAAAGAATTTCTACGGTATGTAAGTCCGCCAACCCGCACTAGGCCAGCGTGGTGGACTATATGGCCTAACCACTCTCAATCGATTCTCTCGATTGTAGAGTAGGCCCGTGCCCTGCAGTGGGACGTATATGGGCTGATATAGATATAGAAATGCACTATGTGTTCCGGTTTGAAGGACATTGTAGCCAGAGTTACTACTGGACATATTGAGACTTAACATCTTATGTCTCATGATGGCGAGCGCAGTGGAATGCCAAGCATTGTTTTGTAATTCATGGTGTTTTTGGTTTTGTTACTGTCCATGAGCGGTCGTATCGCTTACCATCAGGCGAATGGCATGCTCGTCTCGCCATTGCAATAAAAAATACATAATGAGGAGTGCAAGAACTCTAATTGTCATTGTATTTAACACTAGCAGCTCAGCCCGGCATCGCCCGGGTGTAGTTAGATTTTCAGTTCAGTCCACATCAATAACATTTATTATAGTTTTCGCAGCGCATGCGATGAAAGATATTCTTTAGGCTTTTTTTTTTACACCTTGGGTAACATTTTTGCAATTTTAGTAGGGATTCTTTTTTTTTCTTCTAATTAAAATAGCCTATAGTTATAAATATAAATTAATTTTACTTAAAAAATCACAATCAATTGTAAACTTAGGTAGTCTTATTTATTTTACTTTTTAAATTATCACCAATTATATTTTAATAGAAATGTATCAACAGAAACACAGTAATGGTCACAACGTCCGTCTATTCCCGATGTCTCGAGCAAAGTGAAGCGATGCGCGCGCGCTGCTCCGAGCTCTCCTTCCACCATTCCACAATTCTCCCTCCACCCTTCCACAACTATAGTGACGTCACACAGGCCACGCCCCTTCCTCAGCTTTATTTTTCCTTATTCGGCCTCTCCTGACAGTGATGCGTCCTCGCATCTAGGGACATTTGATTGTGAGGGTGGTTGCAGTTGCTGCAGATCGGCAGAGTTATTTGCGGAGCCTGACGCATGTAAGTCGTCTCTCACGACCTGTGGTTCAGTACGTGGATCCCCAGCGTTATTCTCGCTCTCTTCGTCGTCGTCTGAAACATCACAAAGGTTTTATGCATTTGTTATACTCTGAATACATAGCGATCATTTAAACGAATAGTTAATTTTTGAGCAGAGCCCTCGGGGTGCTCACATGTGCAAAACTCTCAAGTTGCACGTTCAGCGTTGTAACAGTCGTAGAGCCCTCAGGATACGACCGCTAATGCCAGAGCCCTCGGGATGGCCAAGACAGAGCCCTCAGGATGTCTTACAAATATAGGCAGAGCCCTCGGGATGCCCTCTGTACAGCGCCCTCAGGATATACAGTACATACGCAAAACTTTTTAACAGTCGCAGCGCCCTCAGGATACGACTACTAATGCCAGAGCCCTCGGGATGGCCAAGACAGAGCCCTCAGGATGTCTTACGAATAATGATGCACAAGTGATCTTACTTTCAAAAAATACAGCACACACATCGGGGGTCCATTCTCCGCGCCATCTCATCATATACTCTGCTGCAGCTTGTGTGGTTTTACCGAAAGAGCCCGACAGCAATTTCAACTCGTACCGACCGTGTGGTAAGGATCTTTTTACCACATAGGGTCCGCGCATACCGGAGTCCAACTTGCCCGTAGTCTGATTAGCTTTACGCACAAATACCATGTCGCCAATATTGAATGAGTGCGGGTCCTTGCGCCTCTTATTAACGCAAGCATCTTGGCGGGTGCGATTTTCATCCAGAAGCCTGGAAGAACGTTGTCGGGCAAGCTCGCGTAGTGATTCGCGATTTGAACTCGTGGATTCCAAGGCAACATCGCGCACTAGAGATCGTATGACGGGCGTTGCACCATTACTGCCAACTAACAAGTTTAATGGCGAACATCGAATGGATTTTTGTACTGTAATGTTCAAGGTGAGCTGTATTTTCCATAAAGCATTTGACCACTCTTCGTGTCTATAATTTGTTTCTACGCGGATCATATTCGCTATAGTGCGACAATACCGCTCAACTTGTCCATTGCTTTGATGCATTCCAGGAGTAATGAAATGCATCTCACAACCTTGTTCATTAATCCAATTAATAAATAATGCGCTCTCATACATCCGACCACGATCAGCGACTAATAATTTAGGTGTACCAAAAAGTGAGAATGTATTTTCAAATACTTTCTTTAACTCATTAGCGTCTTGCTTATACATCGGATACATGAGGCAAAATTTGGTAAATGCGTCTACATTTATTATTACATATTTGTAACCGTTTGAATCGGGAAGTGGTCCTAAAACATCACTGTGAATTGTGTCAAAGGGTTGATCGGGCTTAACCCACGATTCAATAGGTTGCAATGGCTGGCGTGGTACTCTCTTGTGAGAGAGGCAGACGATGCAATGTTGAGTATACTTTTGAACAAATTTTCTTAATCCAGGAAACCAAAAGTGTTTTAATATCAAGTCCACTGTTTTATCAGCTCCAATATGCTGATGTTCATCATGGAAGACACGCAATAAACTAAGTCGATGTCCTTTAGGTATGTAGCACAGCAAACGCGATTGTTCACCGACTACATTCATTTTATAATAGAGGACATCATTATGGTTAACATATCGCGATGAATCGATTTCATTGGCTTTAAGCTTTTGCAGTAAACTTTGTACATCTTCGTCACCGGCCTGCGCCATCTGAGCCCAATTTCGAGGTTTACTAATTTGGCAAACATTTACCGGATTACGACTTAGATAGTCGGCATGAGATAGCGCAGTCCCCTTACGATATTCAAGTTCAAAGTTGTAGTCTTGCAAGAATATCCACCAACGGGCAACCCTCGGCAATAAATCCTTCTTGCGCTGAGTTAATTTTAATGCATTGCAATCCGTTACAACCTTGAACCGAATACCGATTAAATAGTGCCGAAAATGTTGTAACGACTTGACAACAGCCAACGTTTCCAGCTCATATGAGTGGTAACGTGGTTCAGCACCTTGGGTAGCTTTACTGAAATAAGCCACGGGTCGTTTATGTTCACTATTATGAACTTGGAGCAAGACAGCTCCATAACCATGTGCTGAAGCATCAGTGTGAACTTCGGTTGGAAGAGAGGGATCAAAAATAACTAAAACTGGTTCATTGGTTAATCGCTGTATTATATCTTTACGAACCTTTTCGTGATTCTCGCTCCATAAAAATGGAATACCTTTGCGGGTTAAATTAGCGACACATGCCGTAAGTTGTGAATATCCGGGAATGTATCGTCTAAAATATCCCGCTAGACCTAAAAACTGACGTACTTCCTTTACGTTGCTGGGCACTCGAGAGTTTAATAAAGCCTTTACTTTATGCTCACTCGGCCTTACCTGACCATTACTAATTGTTCTTCCTAAATAATCTACTTCTGAAGCGAGAAACTTACATTTTTTTTAAATTAATAGAGAATCCTGCGTTAGTCAGGATCTCCAGTACTTCTTGGAGCGTTTGCAAACCTTCATCAATAGTAAAACTAGGCACTAATACATCATCTATGTAAACACAAACCTTACCGGAGTCAATTAGGGGTCTTAAGGTATTGGATATAATGCGCTGGTAGACTATGGGCGCATTAGCAAGACCGTAAGGCATTTTAACGTACTCGTAATGGCCTTCCGGCGTTACGAACCCCGTACGGTAAATAGACTCGCTATCCATTGGTATCTGATGGAATCCGGTAGCCATGTCAAGACTCGTAAAGTATTTGGCCTTGCCCAGACGATCAATGTGGTCATCTATCAGGGGCAATGGATAGTGATCTTTTATTGTGTTCGCATTCAAAGCTCGGAAATCTACACAGAGCCTGTCACTTCCATCTTTCTTTTTCACAAGGAGGACGGGACTGGAGAATTCTGATTCAGATTCTCTTATTATACCTTTGCTTAATAAGTCTCTAATAATTTCCCTAACCCTCAATTTTTCATCGTAAGACATTTTATAGGGCCTGTAAACTACTGGGGTTTCCTTTTGTAATCTAATGTGCATTGAACCCGTTTTGACTGTAGTAGAAGCTGTACCAACAACAAGATAACTACTGAATTTCTCAAGAATGTTCAACAAGTGTTCTTTATAATTACCAACTAATGGGGTATTGATTGACGGTTGGGCTTCCGTCGTAATGTTTAGCACAGAGTTGCTTCTGGTAAGCCGCTGTGTACCACGTATTCGAGTATAGATTACGCCATCTCTGTTTAGTACATCAGTGCCAACAATTACAGGGGTGTTCATAAATCGGTTAGGCACAACATGAAATTCAACTTCGAGGGTAATTTCAGGAAATTCTACCGTTAACGTAGTACAATAGCATGATTCAACCTCTTGGCTACCTATACCACGCAAAACGCGAAACGAAGGAGTTTGCGTGCACTGGAGATGTTTTGCGACTCTTTCTGATATTAAAGAAATTGTTGAACCACTGTCGATTAAAACATCAACTGGCACGCCCTGAATTACCGCAGTAGCAATGTCATTCTTTTTATACATATCGGATGTCTCTTGACAAAAATTAACATTGGACTTGCCACGTGACTCGCTACGTTGCTTTGTAAAACAGTCCTCGACCTTATGACCTAGCTTCTTACAAAACGAACACGGTTCGCGCCTTGCTCTTGAATTAGAATGATCAGAACTAGTATTGGTAAAAGTATTCATTGTCGACCCATCTACTCTAGGTCGTTTTGTACATGAATTTTGCTTATGGCCAAAATTACCACAGGAGAAACATTTAGGTACACTATTATTCAGACGTTTCCGCAAGTTTGGTTTAGAGTGAAAATTATCACGGGGTCGGTCGCGAGATGATGGAATGTGGGTAGGTTTTACATAAACTGATAAAAAATTGACCATATCATCAGGTAATAAATGAGCATTTGTAGCTACTGCGCGAATATGGGGATCTGTTATCCCGCGAACAATAATTGCCGAAATTAGTTCGTCACTCAATCCACGAATTATACGGAGGCGTAATAAAGAACGGCGGGCATATTCTGCATATGTAGGGTACTTGTCGGAGTCAGTCTTCATCACGTCAAATAAAATGTTTGCAAAATCTAGTCGGCGTGGACACAAAGCTTTAAACTCTCGTTTGAAACTAGACCAACTACGATCATTACTTGCCCACTCGTGGAGCCATAGACGCGCATCTCCCTTCAGACAAGTACCGACACGTGATAAACACTCGCGGTCGTCCCATTTATTCAATACGCGCATATGGTCAACGTCTTGGCACCACGTGTCAAAATCATGCAGACTTGGATCAAAATTGGGAATAAAAATATGGTTGGATCTTACCGGCATTGAGCTGATTGCGTTTACCAACTTGTCGGCTACCTCACTCATAACCATCTCTGTAGAGCGGTCATGATTTCCGCTCGGTACGTCCAAACCTGTCGCACAAGAAGCGCTGCTTGATGGCACAGCTAACGCATCCGTCGATTCAATTGGCGGAGGTCGCGGCATAGGCGTGGCAACTAGTTCAGGCGGCACAATGTCACTCGGGTCACGCAAACCACCCTCCACAATGTCATTATTGCTTGCACGTCGAGCCCGAGAGTTTTCTTCTAGGGCATTCAGGCGATCAACTATAGCTTGAAGCTGTTGTTCTAGAACAGAAGCTGGCGTCTGATTTTGCCTGCCACTCCTTCGTTTTGGTCTACCAGACATGATTATAACGCGATTTTTAAAAAATGGTTGCACTGATTTGAATACTTTTTTTTTTTTTTTTTTATTAGTCTAGCAGGAGTGAGCCTAGAATCCCACTTCTGAAGTTATAAATATAAATTAATTTTACTTAAAAAATCACAATCAATTGTAAACTTAGGTAGTCTTATTTATTTTACTTTTTAAATTATCACCAATTATATTTTAATAGAAATGTATCAACAGAAACACAGTAATGGTCACAACGTCCGTCTATTCCCGATGTCTCGAGCAAAGTGAAGCGATGCGCGCGCGCTGCTCCGAGCTCTCCTACCACCATTCCACAATTCTCCCTCCACCCTTCCACAACTATAGTGACGTCACACAGGCCACGCCCCTTCCTCAGCTTTATTTTTCCTTATTCTATATTAATTAGTGATAATGTAGCATTCAAATTGTGAAAGAATTTTTAAAATCGGTCCAGTACTTTTTGAGCCTATTCGTTACATACATACAAATCTTTCCTCTTTATAATATTAGTATAGATTATAAAATAAACTAATATTGTCCTCAGATACGCGTGCGATATATGCACATCACGCTTCATAACCTCCTCCGCGTTACAAGCTCACGCCTACTCCGCGCACGGGGTGGGCAGCGCGCACACATGTACGATATGCTCGCGCTCCTACTCCAGCCGGGACACCCTACGAGCACATGTGTGGAGGGCCCATGCTAGCAGGGAGCAGTTACCCACGTGTGGTGTCTGTGGGAACAGCTTCTCGGTATGTATCAGCCCATATACGTCCCACTGCAGGCACGGGCCTCCGAGAGTACGATTGAGAGGGGTTAGGCCATGTCACATACCGGTGTATCAAGACTGCGACCGAAAACGAAGCCAGGTGGTAGTAACAGTTTAGTAACTACAGTAGTTTAGTAACTACACACATTGTAATTAAAAATTTCGCAAAAAAAGCGACAGATATTTTTGCAATTTTTTAAATGTGTTTGGGTGATAAATATGTATGTATTTGTTGCAGCGAACTACCTCACTGAAAGCGCATATGCGCACGCACGCGCGCGGAAAAGCGCACGTTTGCACGTGCGGCGCGTCGTTCGCGCATCCTGCTACTTTACGCGCGCATAAAGCTGACAAGCATTCACAGGTATTAATTAATAATTACATACACACATTAACTCACACCTTTTTCCCAGAAGGGGTAGGCAGAGGCGCCACAAAGACACCCACATATCGCCTTGAAAAATTGTATAATCACTTATTTATTCATAAATAATTATACCACACAGTCACATACATTGTTTTGACCTCACACTAAGATCGAGTCTTGTGTATCAGGAACTCTTTGTTCAAACACCCAGACCCGAAACAAATACCCGTGGACACATATATTAATTTTCTCGGTGCGGTATCGTTAAAAATAAGTACGTATTATGAAGTTTCCGCCCCGTTTCGAATAATATTCAATCCGGGACTGACATCAAGTGATATGAGACCACTAACCTGGATGTTCCCAGCGAATGCTGAGTGCGTGGCCTGTTGGTAACGGACCAGACGCGGCTGCCAACATGTTCACGGTGGTCGCGGGTTCAAATCCCAGGGCACACTTCTGACTTTACGGAGTTATGTGTGTATTGATAGTCAATCACCACGCACTTTAACGGTAAAGGAATACATCGTGAGGAAACCTGCATACCGTAGCGATTTTAAAGAATTTCTACGGTATGTAAGTCCGCCAACCCGCACTAGGCCGGCGTGGTGGACTATATGGCCTAACCACTCTCAATCGATACTCTCGATTGTAGAGTAGGCCCGTGGAGGTATATGGGCAAATACAATACAAAAATGCTGAGTGGTGCACCGACGAACCCAGTAACGTAACAACAAAACCGAACATTGAAGTAATTCACTCATAATTTATTAAAAATATCACATTTACAGCCTTATTCATAGACGGATTTGAAACCTATTTTAGTTGTAGAATGTTTTGTCCCTCTCTAATGACTTTAGAATTCAGTTTGTGAAGAAGACAAAACATTCGATAACTAAAATAGGTTTTAAATCCCTCTATGAGTAAGGCCAGTAGACGGTCCTTATTAATTACTATACGCGACGCGACGAGTCTGAATTTACATACTACCCACATATAAAATGATATTTTCAAACTACCCTCATATAAAATGATATTTTCATACTACCCACATATAAAATATTTTTTTAATCATTTGTTGATTGTATAATTGATGTCAAATTCGTTTAGTTAATATGTATTAGCTGTGATTTGTGAATTTTTAGGCGTGACAATAATTCTACTAATATGTGTGAATGTTAAAGGAATGACAAAGCTTTAAGATGTTTTACATAAAAAAAACAAGGATTTTCTATTTAAATCTATATTTTATTGTTTCAGAAAGAAGAATTACCGAAACCAATAGGAACGGAAAACGGTTCGCTTGAAATATGAACTATTAAAAGAGGCATCCAGTGGCTTGGAAACTATTGCAACAGTATAAAAATATTACATACATAAATCCACGCCTTTTTCTCACAAGGGGTACGCAGAGGTGCAACCAGGACACCAACATTTCGCTTTGTGTGTCTCACAATGTGATAGGGGGCGAGCCTAACGCCATATCGGGCACAAATTCCTGACTCCGGGCTGATAATGAATAGAAAAATCCAATACCACTTTGCCCATCCCGGGATTCGAACCCGAGACCTCAGCGTTATAATCTTACCGTGGTAAAACTGCGCCACCAAAAGACTACTGTATTAGCCCATTATTGCTAGAGAAGACAAAATCTACAATTGAGAATAGAAATGTACATAGTGATATAATTCAAATAAAACGAAATTAAAGAATAAAAATATTTATTTTACACTAAACATTTACATGTCTTTGAGACATCACTTTACAGGCCATTGACTTCTAGACGGGACACCGCGAACAAAATGTACCGAAACAACGAAACCGCTATTTGTCTCTATCACTCCTATGGATACTACCTTCCCTCTCGCTCTAATTCCCGCGCGATTACCTATTCCTGTCCCTGTTATTCCTGAGCTATTCATATTTTTCCTCTCGCTCTAGTTTCCGGTGTTTGTTTCTCTCATTCCTACGCACTATGAATCCTCCCGGTCTAATTACCCGCGCGTTTACCTATTCCTGTCCCTGTCACACTTGTGCAATTACTATTTTCCCTTTCGCTCTTGTTTCCCGCGTTTGTTTCTCTCCTACGCACACTATGAATTCTCTCGCGCATATTTCCCGCGCGTTTACGTATTACTATCCCTGTCTTTCCTACGCGTTTGTCTTTATCACTCCTACGCATAATATATTCCCTCTCGCTTTGGTTTCCCATGATTTTACGTGTTTGTCCCTGTCACTCCTATGCTTACTATTTTCCCTCTTACTTTAATTTCTCGTATTTTTACGTGTTTCTATCTCTGTCACTCCTACGCTGCACTATGTTCCATCTCGTTTTAATTGTCCGCGTTTTTACGTGTTTCTATCTCTGTCACTCCTAAGCTTCACTATGTTCTGTCTCGTTCGTGTTGCGTTTGGTCGGTACATACAACGCATAGATTTTGTTCGCGATGTCCGAAATAGTATACCACAATATTTGAGGCTCGGTATTACAATCAAAGATGAATTCGTCTTCCGCCATTTTGAAATTACTGAGTTGTGCACTGAGTTTCAAAAAGTTTTTACTTTGAAAGATGACATATTACAATTGAAATTCTTATTATATTTAACGACAGAAAAATAAACTTTAACTTTTAGAAATATAGCACATTTCGCATTACGCATAGACGTAAAGGAAAAAATATCTATTTATATATTTAGTTTATGTTATGTCCCTCTCTCTCACAATTTGACTACATAAGTACGACAAGGACAAAACTAGCCATCTTACAGTTTTCGTAATCTATTGGTAATGCAAAATGTACTTTACATTTAGCCATTTAAGTTTATTTTTGATGTTTCATTACAATTCCAGTATTACTTTAGTAATAATATTTCAGTATGGCAGATCTAGAATATTTGATAAATACAGGCAAGAGATGGTCACCTCACTGGTCGACAAAATTTTGCCGGCCTGACAACGCAGGCTGAATCTGATCACACTTGGACTAAGTGGTTTTCTATTTTAATTCTGCTAATATTGCTTTAGTATGTATCTATTGGTCCCTATACGGATTTGAGAAATCATTTACCAACTTATTCATAGACAGATTAAAAACCTATTTCAGTTATCGTTTGTCCCTTTCGACTTTAGAATGCAGTTTGAGCGAAGAAGTCAAAACATTCGAAAACTAAAATAGATTTTAAATCTATGAACGAATCCGTTAGAATATAAATGTACTTATTTTTTCTGGCAACACTGCACTGCGCCAATAAGCAATGCAGTTCAAAAGCATAGAATGGCAACACATTTTTATACAATAGGTCTGGCAAACGAGCAAACACGTCACCTGATGGTAAGTGGATCACTGCATATGAACACCCACACTTGAATAGATGTTGCTCCATCAGATCGGAGGGAGCGGGAAGGTATAAGGCATCCGGCATTATGAAAGATGGTTTTCTTATGCCTTTCGATATAAATAGGCGGCCTATGACAAGATTTTTTTCTACCACTATACCGGGTATATCAAGACTGAGACCGAAAACGAAGCCAGGTGGTAGTATTACAGCCGATCCCAACATTCAAGCCCAATCCAAAATTTGCTGTTTGATATTGACAGCTCAATCTTTTTTCTGAATATAGCTTCCCAATAATCAATCTCAGTAGAGAAAAAACTATCTAAAAAATCAATCTACTTTTGGGAGGGCCAATCCCTGTTTGTAGATTGTCTTCTGTATGAAAATTACAGTTTGTGACTTCAGACCCAAAGCAACCAAAAATTTCGCAAAAAAAAAACTTATTTTTTTTTGTTATTAAATAAATAAATAAATACACCCAACAGTCACACACATAGTCCCGACCCCACATTAAGATCAATTAAGTCTTGTGTCGCAGGTATCAGAACTACGAGAGACTTTTCGGTCTCACAAACACCCAGACCCGAAAGAAATATTTGTGAACCGCACAAACATTTCTCTCGGTGCGGGGATCGAACCCGCGGCCTCTCGTTTCACAGCCGGCGTCTAACCAACTGCGCCACGGAGGCTGTTATTTTCTACTTTTTACTTATCGTCGTATTTGGGTGATAAATACATAGTTTTCCTAAAATAATGATGTACACCTTTTTATTTTTAAAGACGCAACGGTACGTTAGGATTTAAATTACTATTTTCGCAATAACTAAGTATATACCACCTAAAGATGATTTAAAAAACATTCAAACAAAAATCTGTCGCATTTGTTGCGAAATTTTTAGTTGCATTGTGTCTGTAACCACTTCTACCACTTGGCTTCGTTTTCGGTCGCGGTCTTGATATACCCGGTATTGACAACAGTCCTATCATGTCGGTAAGACTCAGGATTATGGAAAAACCGTTGAAGTTCCATAGATGGTGCAACAAAAATGAATTGGCGAACCTCTTGGTTCTTTCTCTTCAACTACAGGAAGTTCACTGCTGGACACAGGCCTTCCCCATGAATGTCTACATAGACCTGTTGGAAGCATGCATCCAGCGCCTTCCTGGGACCTTAAGCAGGTCGTTATTGTTAAAGTTGACCAAACTGTTTAAGCCACAGTTTGGTCAACAAAAGGGAAGAGTTCCACATTTTTTATTTGTGTTATATTCATAATTTAGTATTCAATTACATTTTTCGTTGAAATAAAACTATTTTACGGCTTTTATCGCGAATTTGGGATATTTTTCATTTTTAACTTTCCGACAGTTCGTTTATTTTACAGCTTTCGTGGTCACGGGGCGGACTGAGGTATTAGTAATACACTGAGTTATGACTGAGATAAAACTAATTAAACCAATTCGCGATAAAATCCGTAAAAAATACTTCTATTTCAATGTGAAACGTTCACGTAAATCTAAGAAACCATTATACATTTTTCGCTTTATGTGCCGCATGCTTTTTTATAGCGATGAATGGCGAGACGAGCATGCCATTCGCCTGATGGTAAGCGATACGACCGCTCATGGACAGTAGCAAAACCAAACAACACCATGAATTACAAAGCAATGCTTGGAATTTCCACTGCGCTCGCCATCCTGAGACATAAGATTTAAAGTCTCAATATGTCCAGTACTCTTGCTTATAATTAAAGTGATCGAATTGTCACACACGTTAATTTTGGCTATAAAAATAAAGACTGTTATATCTAAGATACAATAAATATGGAATATTTATATAAGGCATAATGCACACTGTATGTATGGCACTGCGTAATACCAATTGACAAATAAGCGTTATTTTTTGTTTTTTTAGAACGTTATTTGAATAGACGCTGTTGATTGGTGGAGTTTCGTTGGCGTATCAAAGTAATTTATATTTCACCGGGTAGGTTTCACCGGGTTTTTATTCAATAGATCCGGCAGACAGCAACCAGTAGGCTAATTCACGTAATTTCTTGACGCGCAGATCAAGTTACGATGCAGTTGCGATTAGGTTTACGTCCTAATGTACGTACGTCAAAATGGTATTCTTGTAATTGTTTAGCTGCGCGTAAGATATGCATAAACTGCGCATGTGCTGCACTTTGGTCGGACTAAACTGTCATTGGAGACGTCAAATGAATAGGTAAATACCGATCAAGTTGCGATCTGAATCACGCATGTATAAAACGTGCAGCAGTAGAATACGCTAAAGCGCTCGCGTGACGCGAGCGTATCTGACAGCGTTTGTCTAAATTAAGAGAATACAAAAAGGGCTGTTTTTATCGAAACTTAACTGCAAGTGCACTGCAACTGAACTGATTTAATTACGTGAATAAGCCTACGGGTCACCTGATAAGTACACATGAACATCCACAACGCTTGGATCCTGGATGTGTGGCCCATTAAATTGGGAGCAGCGGGAAGGCAAATGGACGAGAAGAGAACTGGGGTACTGTGCATCTGGCAATCGGCAGTTTTATTGTTTTGTCACCCGCTTTATTAGGGAGGGAAGTGGACAATAATTTATTTCCAACTCCTCCTATTAATTTAACTTTTTGATTGATTTCGTTGCGGGTTAGAGACAAGTTAGACATTCCCGGAGACGCGCTGAGCTTCAATGCTCAGTGTCATTAAAATGCGTGCTGTTGATCCTGGCTTACAGGAGTTGCAGTGGCGGGTGTGAAGGCGAGACAGTCTCCAATCGGTAGTGTCAACAATACAAGTGACATTTCACCTATATCTCGACAAAATACGTACACACTCACGCCTACACCTATAGGGATAGGCAGATTATCCACAGCCATAAGGTAAGATCCTGACATACCTTTTTCGGCTCTTTTACATCAATATATTCATGTATGTCCAGCGATTAAGGGTATTTCTAACATGTTGTTTTCTCAGATATATTTCCATTAAGATGATAAATGTCTAATCGTTCGCAGACGCGCGTGTAACGCAAAATGCGCGCGAATTCGCTATAAATTTATTTGAAGAATTATGTGCCGTACGTTTTGGAGACAAGGTTTAATTTGCAATGTCTTCATCAATTGTAAATCTTTAGCTTTACAATTGATTATATATCACAATAAAGAATTCTCTTAAAATATTCGTTAAAGCTGTAAACTCTTTGCAATCAAGCTTGCGGACACAAAAAAGTTGCCTTGAATTCTAGTTTAATGTAAAATTATGAAAAAATCCACCAACCAACAGAATAAACTACATAAAATGAATCTTACACGAGCACTAAATTTAATATAAAGGGGAAAATTTGTATAGTTTCCGTATAAAAAGATCTTAATAATACGTCTTAAACTAAGGCTAGCCCCGCGGTTTATACTGAAATTGAATTAGGACTATAAAATCACCCAGATTCCAATACAATAGGATACTTGACAAGATCGATTTTTTAATATTTTGAGTACAAACCCAAATACCATTAATAAATAATATTAATAAATACACCCAACAGTCACATACATAGTCCTGACCCCACACTAAGATCGAGCGTTGTGTCGTGGGTATCAGAAACTACGAGAGACTTTTCGGTCTCACAAACACCCAGACCCGAAGGCCGAAACAAATACTTGTGGTTCACACAAACATTTGTCTCGGTGCGGGGATCGAACCCGCGGCATCTCGTTTCACAGCCGACATCTAAACAACCACGCCATTGAGGCTGGCAAATTTAAATAAAACATTTCTGTCAGAACATTATTAACGTAGCTTGTAACATGAGGCAAATATTAATATTTTAAAGAAAGAGTGGGAGCGTAGTGGGGTCATCTGACCGTCTCTTTCACACGCGCACACTGTAATGCATATTAAGACTAGTGACGTCACTAGTTTTGTTTTGCACCCCTTTTCTTTTACTCCCACTGCAAGATTTAAAAAGTTTCTAAATTGTTTACTTCTGAATGGATTAACAAAATTCTTTGTTTGCTACATTTTAGATTTACCTTTAGATTTACAAGAAAAAATTTAGTCGAGTGTCATTTTATACAGGGTATATCAAGACTACGACCGAAAACGAAGCCAGGTGGTAGTATTTGTGAAAAAAAAGCGACATTTCTTTTATTATTTTTTCCTTATCGTCGTAATTGTGTGGTAAATATATAATTTTCCTTACGTACCATTGCCTCTTGAAAAATGAAAAGGTGTACATCATTATTTTAGGAAAATTATGTATTTATCACCTAAATACGACAATAACAAAACAAATAGAAAAAAAAACAAAAATTTTTAGTTGCATTGTGTCTGAAGTCAGTAATACTACCACCTGGCTTCGTTTTCGGTCGCGGTCTTGATATACCCTGTATATTGTATAATTGAAACTGGGTGTTTCGTATCATTTTATTTAAATACCACGGTAACTAGCCCGACTATAATTAAAATTAGAATACATCAAATGGATAAAATTAATTTGTTATAATTGGAGTTATACCATCGTTTTACTGGTCGTTGCGTGTGAATTGTCTCTTAGACCTTGTTCAGACGAGGCGAATTGGGCGCGAAATGGACGCGAATTTCATATAATTATGACGTGATTTTAAAGTTTTAAGTATTAGTTTTCATAATACTTCATAGTTATTGAATATACCTTATATTTCGGTTTCTGAAACTGCAGAAGTTCGGCACACTTCTTAATATATAATTTCATCATCATCATCATCAGCCCGTTGCAGTCCACTGCTGGACATAGGCCTCTCCCGCGGTACACACAGAGCCCGGTCTGCTGCTTTACGAATCCAATACAACATATACAATTTATTATTTATTATTATATTTGTATTTGTATTGCCGGATTTTAATGAATTAAACGAAATGTGTGCCACTGGCCTTTTTTTCATTAACGTTTAAAATATTTCGCGCACAATTCGCCCCTACACAAAATCTTTCAAAATCAATGAATGCTGCCTTAACTAATCCTAAGCTTTGCTATCCTGCTTATTTTTCATCGCTCTCCTTCTTTCCCTGTTAATCAGAGGCACGAAACCCCACAACGCCGCCCCACTTATTAAAATAAACCCTAGAGTTACCACCAAGGGCTTGTAAGATTGGACGTACTCAAACCAAAATCCGCAGATTGGAGGTCCTATCAACTGCAAAATTCCGTTCATAAACAGCGATATTCCATACGAGGACATTAATCTCTCCGTTCCCAGCATTTCCGTCATTACTAAAGCAGTTACTCCCACATTAATACCAGAAGCAATGCCGAAAATCGAGCAGAAAGCTGAAATAGCTGAGTAGCTTTCTACCATCGGTATCATTGCTAAACTTATTCCTGAAAGAACTAGACCGAAAATGAAGAAATACCTTTTAGGCGTTGCTACCACATCTGATAGAGCTGAACCTCCTATCCTGCCTACAAGATCTAACGCTGAAATTATTGAAAGCAAATAAGCTCCCAAGGATTTATCAAACCCACATTCTTCAGCATAAGCTGGTACTAAAATTATAAAGTTTGTATACGAAATCGCACAGGTACAGTTAGATATCAATATCACTAAATATATAGGGTCTTTAAGTAACTGGACATCGAAATACTTATTAGGTTCCTTTTTATCGTCATCTTTCTTCCTACATCCACAGCAATACGTAATTGGTGCTAGGCTATCAGTGACTGATTTAAGACTAAACTGAGAAGCAAACTCACTAGGCTTTTCGAAAGCTGATAGGGTAGATCCATGGAAAGGCGTAGACATGTACTGAAAACTTGAAGTGGAGGGACTTCGTTTAGGAGTTTTAGGGACAGCTAGCTTCTTACCGAAAGCTTCTTGTGAATTGACTCTACTGCTTCGGCCTTCAGGGACTGATTCTAGCAAAGACGGGTTTGAAGGTAGATGGTTTCTACTGGATATTTGTTGCAACCCATGTTTAGATGAAGCTGGTGTGGAGATCTTCCTAGTCCTCTCTCCTTCTCGTGACGTCACCAGCGCAGCGCTGGCTGATCGAGCAAAGTTGTCCCTGTTCGGTGAAGTTCTATCTTCAAGGTTGATGTTGGAGTTATTCTTGAATATGGGCGGTGAACCGTTGGGTTGGCCCGTTGGAGTGTTGTCTTCGGGGGTGAAAACTAATTTGGGGTTCGTGGAATCTTCTAGATCGCCCGCTTCTTCTTCTGTGAAGGGTTCCAGCTGGAATTAAAAAGAATACATACTTAGAGATAAGCGATGTGTTTTCGATTATCCTGATGAAATATTACAGCTTAAAGTGTGAACTCTTGGTGTGTCGGAGTCTCGTTCTCATTAGGCAATTATGAGCTGATAAAATATATGTGTCCTGGTAGTAACTCAGCCTACCCCTTCTGGGATAAATGCGTTAGTTTGATGTATGTATGTTAATTTAGAATACTGACAGAGGGCTGCAGTATTTTGCTCACTAACCCACCTGCCCTAGGTGTATTTTTACACAAAATTTTATTTATTAAAGCTCTGTGAGGTAATCTTGAAAAAGCGCCTGTCCTCCACTGGATGAATATAGGCTGGAGATTTTAATATTCCCTGATAGTCCATAACCTAAGGTGTAATTTCATAACACTTTTATGTATGCATCTTCTTCCGGATTTATAGAGATAAAAAGTCTTTACATATCCTCCCTGTAACTCTTCACAGGAAGTCCACTGCTGAATAGGCTTCCCCCAAGATCTCAACATCGACCAGTGCAATTTGTAAAGTGGCTTTAGTTCGGTCGTCTGTCCAACATACAGAAATAAATATTTTTTACATTAGTCTCTCTCTATACAGGGTATATCAAGACCGCGACCGAAAACGAAGCCTGGTGGTAGTATTAGTGATATCAAACACAATGCAAGTAAAAATTTCACAAAATAAAATCGTCAATTTTTTTTTATATTTTTTTACTTATCGTCATATTTTAGTGATAAATACATAGTTTTTTGAAAATTATGACTTACAACACTTTACTTTTAAACACGCAATGGTATTTAAGGGTTTATATTACTATTTTTGCAAAGACTAGGTATTTATCCCCCAAATATGATGATTTTTAAAATACTGTTATAAAGAATCTGTCGCTGTTTTTTCAAAATTTTAGTTGCATTGTGTCTGTAACTGCTAAAACTACCACCTGGCTTCGTTTTCGGTCGCGGTCTTGATATACCCGGTATCTCTTTCTCCTCATGTCCAAGAAGTCCACTGCTGAATATAGGCCTCCTTTATGGATCTCTACATGGAAGCGGCTTGTACCAGCGACTTCCTACGACCTCAACTATGGCTATCTACTTTATAAAAAAAAAACTTGTCTAATCAGTGTTTTTTTGTATGACCCTTACCTTATGAAACCTGAAACGAGATTTAAATAAAAATCATAATTAACAAAATAATTATAATTCATTTATACATTAATAATACACGCGATAAAATATCATAAGAGACGGTATTGCTTTAACATTTAATCGCAAAATATAAAAATAAAAAACACTCAACACGATGTTAATGTTTGAATCCATGTTTTTTTGGGATTAGAAATAATTTGAGGGTGTAAACGAACCTTAAAAAAATGCATTTATGTCGGTAATTAATCTGCCTAAGTGGGTAGTAATAAAAAAGTAAGCAAAATATTTTCATTAAATAAAATATTTGGTAAATTATTTGCTGAAGTGAGGAAACCGCTTAGACTGAATGTAACAACTTCTCTTAATATAAAAATATCAATATACACATATCTCTTTCTTACCTACTGGCAGTATTGAATTCCTCTTTCTCACTATTTAATTTCAAATAAACATACCAATTCTTACGCACCCAAACATTAACATCTAAATATTACAAATTACATAACACAAGCATACATCGTGCCTCTCTTTCTTACATCAACAGTGCAAAAGAGACAAAAAATGTAAATATTTAAATATTTACAGTTTAATTGTTATGCATTAATTGACAGTTAGACATATAACAAAATATAGATGATGTATCATTTAAATAAGTTACAAAACACCAAGAGCCAATGGAATTTAGACCTTGTTGTCTCATCTTAAGATTTGAAATAAGTACACCAGATTGTGTCTTTAACACATTCCCTATTTCAAATTGAAAACAAGTCAATTTGAATAGTGACGTCATATTGACGCTTACGAAACAACCAATAGCAGATGTACGCGCGTAAATACCGCGTTGTGATTGGCTAATACATTCCCGCGTAGCAAAAATAAAATACACATATTTGTAACTTATCTAAATGATGGTAGTTATTCCATCTCACATAGTCTGCTGTTTATGATTTTATAATACACAAGTAATATGCACAATTGTATTTCAATTGGCAATGTCAACTTCATTATAAAAGGAGAATGCCCATTTTACTATGAAACTTGGTAGCGGAGCAAAGTTTTTTGTCCCTCGATGAAACATACTTTTTTGTGTAGGGAAAAATATATATTTTCGATGAAAAGCATTTTAAGTATCAGAGTACACGATATTTTTTACCGATACCATGAATTTCTCTTTTGAAATTATTGCATTATACACACTATAATGCACACGATCCACCATAGACAAACGGACTTCGTGAGATGGAACATCTATCTGTATAACTCGTATCACTAAGTTTCAAAATGGCGGCATAAATAAGTCATTGATTCAAATTCTATTAATAGTGCATCTACACCGCAGTTACGTTTTGTTGAGCAATATTTCCAATAAATAAATAAATACACCCAACAGTCACATACATAGTCCTGACCCCACACTAACATCGAGTCTTGTGTCGTGGGTATTAGAAACTACGAGACTTTTCGGTCTCACAAACACCCAGACCCGAAACAAATACCTGTGGATCACACAAACATTTGTTTCGGTGCTGGGATTGAACACGGCCTGTCGTTTCACAGGCCTAACCAACTGCGCCACGGAGGCTGTCATGTTACTCGGCAACATCTGATAACAAAAAGTTATTTATTGTTAGTAAATGTTGCCAAACATGTGGTAACAATCGATAACATTATTCCACAACGTTGCTCCACAGAAGGTAACTGCGGTGTGCAATGTGGATGCATCAGAAGAGGTAATTATACCTAAAAATACTTTAAAAACATTTCCACGGACAGTAAGCATTATTGCTTATAAATCGACGGATTAACTTTGCGAAGTTAATTTATATTACAATTTAATCTTATAGTATACATTGTATAGACTCTAGAGGGAGCTGGTGCTTCAAAAACGTAGAGAAAAATTGTGGTGCCGGACCTTTTCTGCCCTCTTATTAATAAATAATAATAAATAAATACACCCACCAGTCACATACACAGTCCTGACCTCACATTAAGATCAATTTACTCTTATGTCGCATGTATCATGTACGAGAGACTTTTCGGTCTCACAAACACTCAGAGCAGAAAGAAATATTTGTGGGCCGCACAAACATTTCTCTTGGTGCGGGGATCGAACCCGCGGCCTCTCGTTTCACAGCCGGCGTCTAACCAACTGCGCCACGGAGGCTGTCTTATTGGCTGACATTTGACAGGCTGTACGCAAGAATCATTTGCAAAATAAATAATTTAGCGCTATGAATTACATTTAAAATCGTTTTGGGCGGATAATATCTAAATATACTTTTGTGTTACCAACGGAATTTTATTTGTTGTTAAATAATTAGTTCAATTTTCCCTAATATAGCAGTGCTACCAACATTATGAAAAAAATCTACGTTTTTGAAGACAACTGACCCCACTGAAGCTCGGTAAATTTCATAGCGACACTAGCTTGTCTTGAACCCGCAACGAAATTAATTAATAAACAAAACATATAGGAGTTGGAAAAAATAATTGTCCACTTCTCTCCGCAGCGAGGCGGGTGACAAAATATTGAGCTGAGGTATTATCCTATATTCGATATAGCTAGAGCCGAGTATAACTACCGGCACGGATCTTGAGCGCTGGCCGTTACTTGCGCAGATGTCGATTTTTGGGTCTCTTTAAAGGTATGATGAAGTAAGCGGGCGGGGGCATTATCGCATCGGCCAGTGATTGGTTCACTACGCAACGCCATATTGTTGTTATGCCTAATTCATTCATTGCGTTTGTTCAATTCATTCGTTTATTTTGTCCTTAAGTTTATGATGCGCAAAGCAATCCCCACTCTGTCGCCGAGCGCTCAAGATCCGTGCCGGCGGTTATAGCTAGTTTTGAGTCATATTTAATGTAATTTGAGACAGTCATACTTTTAAATTTTATCTATTTTTTTTAAGTAAATACTAAGAACATTATTTACTTTCAAATGTCTTTTTATCAAAGTCAAAGAAATTGTGTTTTGTTTATGCAGCTTAATATGAATCAATTTTTAAGATTAAATTCTAATTAAAGTAATTTATAAGTAAAGGAAGCATCAGTAAGTTAAATAATGAAATATTTAAGCTCGTATTTTTAATGCTAAATCTTAAAATATTGAAAAACATTGCCTATGATATACTTACATTTTTGCCAGCAAAAAGTCAGCCTACCTTACATTTCGCTTCGTTCAGAATTCGATAAAAAAGAATTTGAGACTGACAAAATAACTTACGCCAACCCGCAATAGGCCAGCGTGGTGGTATGGCCTAACCCTTCTTAATCGTCCTCTCGATTGAAGAGGAGGATTGCAATGCTTCAATGGATATTTTGAAGTGATCATTAATTAATGATCTGTATTATTTATTATGTATTATGTATATTAATTAATACTGTTTAAAATTAAACATTGGAAACGTCTCTATTGTATCAACTGTCAATAAAACCATTTCTTATCTTTATATGCATTGCACTTATAAACAGACATAAACTCACGCCTTTTCCCCAGAAGGGGTAAGTCACAGACAAGCTAATCTAATGTTTTCTAAAATGTGCACACAAATACATGTCAATACGTTAAAACAGAGCACCAGAATCAACATGTAATCAATTTTACTAAAATTGAGCTCTTTGTACCTAACCTCGGTTAAGAAAAATTATTTATCCACCAAAAACAATGTCTTATTTAAACCCACATGTATAAATTTTTAAAATCATTTTTAGAAAAGAAAAATATTTTGCTGACGTCACATCATAATAAACTGTCTTGCCTGACTCAACGTTTGACGTCATATTTTAATAAATTGATTTTGATATTGTTCATTTTATTTCTTTAAATATATTTAGAAAAAGAAATATATTTTTCTGAGGTCACATTAAAAAAAAACTATAATAAAATAAAAACACTAAATCTTAGTCCAAGATATAAACTAACTTTTCGAAAATTTCACTCAAATATATTGAATCCTTGCAGCAATCACAAATATAAATTACTTTTTTAAATTGGTTGAGCTGTTAAAGCTACAGTACGAATGTGTGTCTCGACTGACCAAAGTCACACTGAAAACCGTAGTGACGTAACAAATAAATAAATACCCCCAACAGTCACATACATAGTCCTAACCCCACATTAAGATCAATTAAGTCTTGTGTCGTGGGTATCAGAAACTACGAGACTTTTCGGTCTCACAAACACCGAGACCGAGACAAATATCTGTGGACCTCACAAACATTTGTCTCGGTGCGGGGATCGAACCCGCGGCCTATCGTTTCACAGCCGGCGTCTAACCAACTGCGCCATAGTTGTGCGTGAGTAATGATATATTTCATTTTCAAAATTACTGCAATATTCCTTTTAAGTTTTGTCTAATAAAATACACACATAAACGTCACGCCTTATCCCCAGTAGGGGTAGGCAGAGGTGCTACCAAGACACCCACGTTTCGCCTTGTGTGCTCCGTCCCACGATGTGATGGGAGCGAGCCATATAGACATCAAAATCCTACGGCAAATAGCTTAAGCATATTGCGATCGTATTATTAATAAATACACAAAATAAAATTGTATCAAAATAAAAATATTCTCTATGAAAGTACATTTGAACTATTCGTTATAAATATTTTGTGGTGTTTTAATACTGAAAAGAGATTTTTACTTTTAATTGGGGCGATGTAAAAGCATTTTTAATTTAGGTGTATATAATATTCTATCCCCTAAAACTCATTCTTACAATAGTGAGTTTTACGCTTCTCTTACAAAACTTTGCTTATGTGACTTGCGCTCTAAGCGAGTGAGTTTTGTGCTTCTAATATATAAACAGGTGTTTAATGCTTCTTTAAGTAGCAAGCATTATGAACTACTGAGTTTTATGCTTGCCTTATTAACAATGCTGTTTGGACTTACGCTTCATCAACTAATTTACAGTTTTCAGTATAAAAACCCACGATATTATCATACTATTTGGCAATCACTTAATCTAAAAATGTAAGCGTTAACTCGTCACATACTACCGTTACAGAATAAGGTATTTCATACATACATAAACTCAGGCCTTTATCCCCGAAGGGGTAGGCAGAGGCGCCACCAGGATACACATTTCGCCTTGTGTGTTCCGTCCCACGAAGTGATAGGGGGCGAGCCTATCACCATATCGGGCACAACTTCCTGACTTCGGGCTGATAATTAATAAAAAAACTCAATATCACTTTGCCCGACCCGGTATTCGAACCCAAGGCCTCAGCTTTGTAGTCGTACCGTAGTACACCTACGCCACCGAGGCAGTAAATTAATTACCATGTGTCAATATAGTATACTTAAAATCCGGTAAGCATAGATTATAGAACTATACATGTCAACTAAACCACAAATTTTTAGGTTTCTCATCTGTCATTGCACACTTCTTATCTAATTCACCGATATGTGACGATTTAACGCTCAAAAAATCACATTTAAAAAATACAATAAAAAACATAACCTCAAAAATTTGCTATTAAATATAACTGCTATTCGGAATAACGGTTATCATAAAAATAACGTTAATTACATTTGTGCCTTATATTAAAAATATTATAATACACTTTTCTCGTCTGTCTTTTCTTTACTTCGTATTTTTTAAACACCCTTATCTCTATATGGGATCATTGCAAAAAGTTTTTGTTAAAGTTTTAGTTTCATAAAAACTCGAAAACAGATTGCCCGCGTTTAGAATCGAAACCAAGACCCCACGGTTAAAAGTAACCCTTAAATTAACTAAAAACATTTACACGCCTATTACACATAAGCATTTCCAAAAAAAGTCAAAACATTGTTCTAAATTTAAAAACCTAAACCTTGTTATTAATTTTTGCATTCTCCATAGCCTCCGCTTTTCGTTTCTTATTTCTCTGTATAAACGGCATAAATATCCACAATGAGGCACCTAACAAAAATATAATCCCGAAAGTAATGAACATGCTGAAAAAGTTCTTTTCTCTTTCGAACCATAGACCACAGATTAACGGTCCTATTAACTGCAGTATCCCGTTCACAAACAAACTAATACCATATGTAGAAGTTAATCTTTCAACCCCTAAAATCTCGGCCATTACAAGGGTAGTAACGCTATTATTCACCCCTGAAGCGAAGCCGAAAAACGCGCAGACGACACTGATACTAGTATAGGACGATAAAAAAGGAACTATAATCAAAGCTATGCCTGAGAAAAATAATCCACCAACGAAATAAAAAGATTTTGGCATAATATTTAAATCGCAGAGCGTTGAGCCACCTATACGTCCGACTAAGTCAAGAGCTGACACTGTACTGAGTAAGTACGCTCCTCTGGCCTTATCAAAACCGATATTTTCAGCGTGCGAGGGTAGTTGGATAATAAAATTCGTCACAGATATAGCTACTGTCGAACTTGATAGTAAAATTACTAAGTATGCAGGATCTGTGAGCAATGATAGATCTAAAAACTTATTATCACTTTTCTTCTTTTTGCAACAGAAACAGCAGTATGCAACTTCTGAAACGCTGTCAGTGATTGATTTTAAAGAAAACTGTGAGGCAAATTCCTTTGGTTCTTCAAAAGCTGATAATGTTGAGCCATGGAAAGGAGTAGATACATAAGCGAAACTTGAAGTCGAATAATTTCGTTTAGGTCCAGCAGTACTTAGCCTCCTACCAAACGCTTCTTGAGAACCTAGTTTAGTTATTGACGTAGAACTGTAAGTCGTTTTTGGTATGGGACGGGTGTAAGACAGCTTTCGCTTGGACAGATTCTGTCGTAACTGGTTGGACGAAGGCGATGTAGCTATGTTATATTGGCTATTGGCCATTTGGGGCGAAAGTTTGTCGTCAAACTTCTCAGCGTGTCCGTTTTCTATTTTCTCGCTCGTTATAATCCGTGGGATTGTCATTTCTATCGATTCTATCGGTTCTTCTTCTTCGAAAAGGATGTCGTCCTGAAAAAAACGTTGTTTTTAGACTTTTTGATATTTATTTGCCTGTCAGTTACTTGTTTTGACAACGAATATACACAACAACTGATGAAACAGATTATAAAATATAGCAGTTATTTTATGGATAGTTAAAACTATTATTTGGTATAACTAGTATAAAAACGGATCCATTCGTCCAATCGTATATTTGTTATCGGAGGATAATTCTTGGTTCAATATTTCTCCTGCTTTGTGAAGATAAGTGTACTACTATTTGATTCAGTCTCTTTATTTATTTCGTTACGAATTAATACAAACTTGTGTCCAAACATTTTGACTACTTTCCGTTTAATAAATTCTATTTTATAATCTGTTTCATCTGACATTACACAAAATTGTATAGTTAATAAAATACTCTACCCATAATTTTATTAGTAGAAGCTACTGTTAGTTATTCGTCTTCTATTTACAAAATACATTTATAATGCAATTAAATTAAATATTTTAATTACATACATATAAAGGCATATAAATTCACACCTATGTCCCGTTGGGGTAGGCAGACTACAAAACGCTAAATACCAAGGTACAAATATTTTTTTATGATTCTTCAAATTTAATTAATCTCATGCAAACTCATTTGTAAAAATATTCTTTTAAACTATTGGTCACTGACTAAATGTTAGTACGGTATCTAGTAAAAAAATTATAAATTATGACTTCCCCATATACATGTTATAATATTATACTTTTATCATAGTAATATATTTATATAATTTCTTTTCATATCATAATTTTCGGGTACATTAAGTTCACATTTAACATAGGCCAGCACCAAAACGAACTCCTTTAAGCGTCCTCCGTACTACCAAATTCTTATTCTATTGTATAAATTATCTAAGTCTAATAAGCTGGCATATTTTGCCGGTCTACGTGTTCCCTAGTCTCCATAATCCTTAATGTCGAAAAGCAGTTAAATATACCGGATAATGTGTCGAATGGCGAGATATTTCGTCAGCCTGATCATATATAATAATAAATAAATACACCCAACAGTCACACACATAGTCCCGACCCCACATTAAGATCAATTAATTCTTGTGTCGCAGGTATCAGAACTACGAGAGACTTTTCGGTCTCACAAACACCCAGACCCGAAATAAATATTTGTGGGCCGCACAAACATTTCTCTCGGTGCGGGGATAGAACCCGCGGCCTCTCGTTTCACAGCCGGCGTCTAACCAACTGCGCCACGGAGGCTGTCAAAATATACCCAAACTGTAACCGAAACCCCCTCTCAATCATAACCTCGATTGTAGAGGAGGCCGTGCCCTGCAGTGAGACGTATATGGGCTGATATAGTACAGTAAAGTACCCCAAGCGCAATACAATGGCACGTGTCGGTATACGCGTTGTCCATTATCATTAACACTCGTTATTTGAGCAAAAACAATTATATTAACACCAGTTTTTGAGTCTGCGGCAATCTCATTCGCCGAACGAAACGCAACAGAAAAGCTATTAATTTATTTTTTTATCACTTATTCAAAATCAGCTAATTTATATAGGTTTATCGAATCACTAGTAGAAAATCTACTAAAATTGTATAGTCCTAAAATAAACAGTTCTCTAAATAATATACAGGGTTAATAGCAATCTTAACAACGCATAATCACTTTCGTTATAACGCGATAACGTTAAAAACTATAAAAATAGCACGTTATTTAATTGACAACAGGTATTTTTGAAAATGAAACTTTCTATGAAACAGTTGTTAAGGAAAGTGATTATTTGAAATATAAAAATGAAATGTGTTAGTGTAAATATTAATGCTATACCACTTTTTACTTCCCGTTTTCTTAATACCACACTTAAGAGGGGTTGGCGCAACATTTTTTTATGCGCCTATTTTATTATTTATATTAGTTTTTAGCATCGTATGAAACTTTTTCAAGAAATATCGTATTATGGGCCAATAGTTCATCTTTGGTTTTGCAATATAGAGAACAGTCATCTAACGATTTGACATATATTTTTATGAACCCAGTATTTTACACTTCAAAGCCACAGCTGGCACTAGACCATTGCAGTGAGCATGTATTACGTATAAAAATATTTTAATACTTAAAAGAAAGTGTAAAAATAATGAAATATAATGATTAAATTAATAATCCAGCCCATGAACATCCCACTGCAGGGCACAGGCCTCCACTACAATTGAGAGGCACAAGGCTGACTAAGTTTAAGTTAGAAAAAATTAGATCGTCATTTCCAAACGTCCCAAAAGAAGAATATCTTCAAAAGTGGTATAACATATTAGATGTAGTTATGAATGACAAAAGCTTAGTAATGTAAAAGCATAGAAAATAATACATAAAGCAACATCAACTAGACTAATTCGGTGGCGATTTTAACGGTAAAAATAAGTATAATGTCTGCACCCTAAGAAATATCAAATTTGTAAAAAATATATGCATATTCCATCAAAGAAAAAAAATCATATTTATATGCAAAATGTCATTAAAGGTGCATTGAAATCCTTTGTTTATCACAAAAGAATTTCATTTACGAGAAAAATAAAAAATACATACAATAAATCATGTCTGATTTGAACATTTTGTTTATTCTGTTGAATGTATCAAGCTTTAAGAAACATTTTGGTTAAAAAATACTTTTGGTAGTTTACAGAATTGGGATACTATAAATTCTGAAAATTATTATCTGCTACATCTACTAACATGAATATAAAATATAAAATCTTTTATAACCGTTATAAACGCCATCCGATGCAACATAACAACGCCACAACAAAGAAAAAATAGCACGTCACGAATGTTATTCATAACGTTATAAATAGCATGCTATATAACATCCGTTAACGTTAAAAATTATAATGGAATCGCTTACTTTGCCGTAATGACTGCATGTCATCCGTTATGAATCGCACTTCAAAAAGTTTTTTTGTGTTAATTCTTTTTTTTCGTTTCATTCTCAAAAATCACATCACGTTATAAAAAAACGTGTATTATTAAGCGTTGCCGGTGTTTTAAAACTATTTTTGTAGGTATTTTCAAAAAAACATTTTTATTTTTCACAAATTTAAGGTCTGTGACCCCTTAAACAAAAACATCTCCAAGGATCCCAAAACAAAAAAACAAATCTGTAATACTATGTTAAATAATAAGAAATATCATCAATATTTTTGAATTATTTTGGTGGAAACATAATAACAATAATTAAAACCACATAGGTTCAGTTACAACGAACATCATTAAATTATAATCTTTGCTTGACGTTTCCTTACAGGAATTCAAATTTATAATTTATTTTTAGTATTTTAAAGGTAATTTAGTATTTATTTTTTATGTAGTTTAACATCATGTTTCCACCACCCAGTTACATTCCTTGTTTTTATTTATTTTTACACAAAACCCACCTACACGTCTCCAGTAACATACCCACCAAAAAAAAAAATTGTTTTTCAAAAATATTTTTGCAAAAACATTTTTTTGCTCACCTGCGGCCCGTCCTCGTCTTCTTCCGGCTCCTTGTACTTCCTGATCATGTGTTCTTCAACAGGCTGGAAGAGGAGCGCCGCCGCCCAGACATTCAGCATTATACCGCCCAGGATCAGTACCGCCCCTCTGTGGACGATTTGTAGGGTGAGAACAAAAAAAATGCACTTACCAATCAAAGGGTCACCGACGGAAGATCGTTGAGAAGTTTTAGAAAACAAAAGGACAAAATGTGGCCTATTCAATGTTCGGCTTCGAGTAAATATTCGGATTGGGTCAAAATAAAACGCAGCCGAATGTCTATTATAACACAAATTGGACCTCTTGGCCAAAAAAAAATATATTTTTTTTTATTTTTTTTTTATAATGTACAGAGTATGATGCTCCTTTTTTGTATATTTTTATTACTGTCCAACAATAAATTATTTCTTTCTTTCTTGTGCATTCTTTCAATCAATACTACTTACAGAAAATTAAACAGGTATCTACCCTACTCACTTGTAGCCGTACGTCTCCAGCAGAAATCTGAGTACTGGTGGGAGTATAATGCTCCCGAACGCGGAACCGGACATGCATATCCCGTTGGCGAGGCCTCTTCGACGCACGAAGTACGACGTCACTATGTACACGGTGGGAGGAAAGGCCAGGCCGGCGCCCGTGCCCACCATCGCGCCGAAACTGAAAAATAACACAAAATATATAAAACAATATTGGTATGACTGTGACAAATTAGAAGATAATAAATTTGTAATCGGTCGATGTCTGTACATGGAAGATAAATGAGGAAAACTAATATGGGGGGTCTGTATCAACGTAATAGAACACAAATCAATGATTTTTAGAATTTTTGTCTGGGTGTCGGTTGTACGCGATGAACTCTGAAACGGTTTAATGGATTTCGATGAAATTTGGTATGAAGGTAGCTGAGACTCTGGATCAAGACTCAAGCTACTGTTTATCCCGGAAAAAAAATAGTGATCCCGTGGGATGAGGAAGAAATTCCGATATATTTGCTACTTTTTATACTCAAATGATTGGTTAGGAATGGATTACAAGCCAAGCGAGAATGAGACGGGACGGGATGGGATGGGAAATTTCTAATTAAGTTAATTTCAAATAAAAATAATCACGCAGACGAAGTTTGCGGGCAGAAGAAATATTACATGTTAAATCCTCACCTAAAATATAAATACGATATAGAGAAGGCACAACTGCTAAATATCATTCCGAACGCCGCAAAACAGCCTCCGATCAACGTTACTGTTCTGTATGACCACTTCACCGATAGGATTGATGATAACGGACCTGAAAACATAATTTAATAAATACACCCAACAGTCACATACATAGTTCTGACCCCACACTAAGATCCAGTCTTGTGTCGTATCAGAAACTACGAGAGAGTTTTCAGTCTCACAAACACCCAGACCTGAGACAAATTATTGTGGACTGCGCCACTGAAGCTGTCACATACATCAGAATATTTTATACATACATACATAAACTCATATTTGCCAGAAGGGGGAGACAGAGGTGCTACCAGGACACCCGCGTTTCGTCTTGAATGTCCCATGATGTGATAGGGGGCGAGCCTATCGCCATATCGAACACAAATTCCTAACTCCGGGCTGATAATGAAAAATCCAATATCATTTTGCCCGACCCGGGATTCGGACCCGAGACCTCAGGTTTTTAATCGTACCGTAGTACAACTACGTCATCGAGGCAGGTATTATTATTTTTTTTAAATTTAACTCACCCAAGCTGCTGTACAGGAAATAACACAATGCGACTATTCCAGAAGTCGCAGCGGCACTTGAGTTGAAGACTTCTCGAAACTCGACCATAAGGACTCCGAAAGACTTGATCGTGCCCGGAATCAGGATGTTCACGAGCGTAGCTCCTGAAAACACGAGAATCTTATATGTAATACAGCAGAACGCCGAATGTGTGTATTGATAGTCAATCACCACGCACTTTAACGGTGAAGGAAAACATCGTGAGGAAACCTGCATACCGTAGCGAATTTAAACAATTTCTACGGTATGTAAGTCCGCCAACCCGCACTAGGCCAGCGTGGTGGACTATATGGCCTAACCACTCTCAATCGATTCTCTCGATTGTAGAGTAGGCCCGTGCCCTGCAGTGGGACGTATATGGGCTGATATAGATAGATAGATAGAACGCCGAATCGCCAATTGGGTATTTTACTCAATTTTTTTATTATATTTATCTACGTTCTAATTAGTCTACGATCCAAGAGTTGTCGATGCTCATTTACCATCACGTGATTCGACAGCTTCAGTGGCAGTTGGTTAGACGCTTGTGAAACGAAGGCCGCTACTATCCCGCACCGAGACAAATGTTTGTGTGAACCACAGGCATTTGTTTAGGGTCTGGGTGTTTGTGAGACCGAAAGGCTCTCGTAGTTCCTGATCCGACCAAGACTCGATCTTAGTGTGGGGTCAGGACTATGTGTGCCTGTTGGGTGTGTTTATTTATAAAGGTGACCCTTTGCATTGCTTGTCTGACCTATGCAGTATTTTTATTCTGTAACCGTAGTTCTTGTTTATCTGTTGTTTCTATCTAGTAGCTGTTGTAGGATATTAGTGATGTCTTCACTACAAAAACAAAATGCCACACATGTGCCATCGTTTTACCTACGAGAACGCACCACCCCCACTTTCCGTCCGGTGGTACCATCTCCCAGTCTCGTTCCGGTGCTGGACCGATGGTGAATCGACCCGCGCCCACCGCTGGACCTTCATCTTCCGGCAGCTTCACTGGAAAGAGAGAAAACATAATTAGTTCACAATAAAAACAGATATTAGTGTTATTTCCACCGTCTGAATCAATTGGTATTATATTATAGAAATAATTATTTATATATGTACTTGTGTATTTATTTATTTATATTTTTATTTATGTATTTATGAGTCATATGTATATTATGTTTGTGTATTTATATGTTAAACTAGTATTATTTAACTTTATATCTACACTGCCCTCTCTTTTTCCTTCTCTTAAATCCATCCTATGGTTGTCTGTAAAACATTGCCTAGAGCGATAAGACCGCCACTTGTACTTTTATTATTTTTGTTATTTCTGTATATATTGTGATTCATTGCTGTGTACAATAAAGACTTAAAAAAATAAATAAAATAAAAATAATATACGAAATATGCATGATTGAGATACTAATCAAATATATTTCTTTAACTATAGTCTTTTAGATTAAAGTTAAAGCCAAACCACACTAGGCCAGCGTGGTGGACTATAGCTAACCCCTCTCAATCGTACTCTCGATTGTAGAGGAGGCCCGTGCCCTGCAGTGGGACGTATATGGGCTGATACAGAAATACATCCAAGAATTATACATAGTCCTGACAATAAGATAAGTCTTGTGTCGTGTATCTACGAGAGACTTTTCAATCTCACAAACACCCAGACCCGAAACAAATACCTGTGGATCACACAAACATTTGTCTCGGTGCGGGATCGTAATGGCCTCTCGTTGCACAGCCGGCGTCCAACCAAATGCGCCACGGAGGCTGTCGATATTCTATCAATAAACAGGCAATAAGACGAACTAAATATTATACAGGGTATATCAAGACCGCGACCGAAAACGAGCCCGGTAGGTAGCCAGGTGGTAGTTAGCGGTTACAGGCACAATGCAACTAAAAATTTTGCAAAAACAGCGACGGATTTTTATTTACAGTATTTTAAAAATCATCGTGTTTGGCGGGTAAATACCTAGTTATTGCAAAAATAGTAATTTAAACCCTTACGTACCATTGCTTGTTTAAAATAAAGCGGTGTACGTCATAATTTTAGAAAAACTATGTATTTATCACTCAAATACGACGATAAGTAAAAATTTACAAAAAAAAAATTTACGATTTCTTTTGTGAAATGTTTACTTGCATTGTGTTTGATATCACTAATACTACCACCTGGCTTCGTTTTCGGTCGCGGTCTTGATATACCCTGTAGATGTCGAAATATCGACGATCGGCTATGCCATAGCGGACCAATGAGAATGATTTGGACGTCTCAATTCTTTTGAGCCCAAACTCAATAGAAATCAAAATGTAAACATCATGGGGGCGAAGTCTCTCGTAGTTTCTGATACACGACACAAGACTCGGTGTGGAGCCATAACTATGTATGTTTTTTTAATTACGATGAATGACGAGACGGGCATGCCATTCGCCTGATGGTAAGCGATACGACCGCTCATGGACAGTAGCAAAACCAAACACCATGAATTACAAAGCAATTGGCATTCCACTGCGCTCGCCATCCTGAGACATAAGATGTTAAGTCTCAAAATGTCCAGTAGTTAAAGTAGTCCATTTGGTCTCCGTAAATATGATCATGTTTCCGAGTTTCGTGCTAAGCTCAAGTGGTTACCTATACGACTTCGCCGGAATACTCACATTCTTTCTCTTCTTTACAATATTTTGTTTAATCCTCTCACCCCTTCTTATCTTAAAGAACGATTTGTCTTTCTTCATGACTCACATACGAGGTCCTTGAGGTCGTCCGAGAACTTAAAGTTGAGAATGCCCGCCCACACTACAACATTTATGGACAAATCTTTCGGTGTCGTAGCTGTTCGCTTGTGGAATGCACTACCCGTTGTGGTGAGGCAGGCTCAAACTCTGTCATCTTTTAAGAAGCTAGTAAAAGAGCACTACCTTTCTTCTTAAACAGATTTACTGATTAATATTATTTCCTTTATTTAAATATATTGGTAATATATTTATATATGTATGTTTATTTACATATAAATGTATTTATGTATGTCTATATACATTAATTATGTAGTTTTTGTAAATTTATGTATAAATAGTATTATTTATTTGAGCTTTTATTGCCTTTATCATACACTGCCCTTTCTTTCTCCCTCTCATAAATCCATCCAATGGTTGTCTGGTAGAGATTGCCTTAGTGCGATAAGACCGCCATTTGTACTTTGTTGTTTTGTTGTCTATATATATCTGTTGTTACATTTTTGTGTACAATAAAGAATATAAATAAAATAAAATAAATAAAATAGTTACTCTGGCTACAATGTCCTTCAAACCGGAACACAACAGTGCATTTACACTGCTGTTGACTGTGTATTTTTTTATATTTCCAGAATCTTCTAGAAATACACAACACGCTGAGCCGACACAATTTTTCCCGTAATGACATCAGCCCATTACATATTATTTATAGACGCGCTACCCTCGGCGCTGGCAGACGTCCAACTTTGGAGCTGGAGATATTGTGACACAGTGCTGTGAAGAACTGGCAGCATGTTCGCGTAAACGACTCAAATTAATATACCCAACAGTCACATACATAGTCCTGAACCCACACTAAGATCGAGTCTTGTGTCGTATCAGGAACTACGAGAGCCTTTTGGGTCTCACAAACACCCAGACCCGAGCTAAATACAGGGTATATCAAGACCGCGACCGAAAACGAAGCCAGGTGGTAGTATTAGTGACTTCAGAAACAATGCAACGAAAAATTTCGCAAAAAAAAAAATCGTCAACTTTTTTTTCGTAATTTTTTACTTATCTTCGTATTTGGGTGATAAATACATAGTTTTCCTAAAATAATGATGTACATCATTTTATTTTTTAAGACGCAATGGTATGATAGGGTTTAAATTACTATTTTCGCAATAACTAGGTATTTACTACCCAAAAACAATGATTTTCAAAAAATTGCAAAAACAAAATCTGTCGTTTATTTTGCGAAATTTTTATTTGCATTGTGTCTGTAACCACTAAAACTACCACCCGGCTTCGTTTTCGGTCGCAGTCTTGATATACCCTGTATATGTGGGCTTCACAAACATTTGTATCGGTGCGGGGATCCTAGCGGATTCTCGTTTCACAGCCGGCGTCTAACCAACTGCGCCACGGAGGCTGTCAATATAGCCTGTATTTTACTAACATAGGCTGAGGTGTATGTTTGTCTGCGATAACTTCAGGAACTACTGGTTAGAATTGAAAATTTCTTATGGTGTTGTATAGCTTATTTATCTGTGAAGGCTTTAGGCTAAATAACATCACACTATACCCGATAGGAGCGGAGTATTAATGACAAATGTTGCGAAAACTGTTTCCCCGTCATAAAGTATCCGGAACTGCGAGACTTTCTGATCTACTTCGATTATCCTAATAAGAACATTAGGTAAAATTATAACCACGTAATACATACATAAACTCACGCCGTCTTTTCAGAAGGGGTAGACAGAGTCGCCACTAGGACACTCACATTTCGCCTTATATGTTTCGTCCCACGATGTGATAGGTGGCCTATCGCCATATCGGGCACAAATTCCTGACTCCGGGCTGACGAAGTAATTGCTTACGAAGTTATCTACCATATTAATTCAATTTGGTTGGACACTAAACGCGCCTGTGTGTACGTATGTTAAATCGCAGACTCCATACAATTAGGGAAACTTTTCACATCGCTCCACTCAAAACATCGAACGTATATTAACTAGATCAATTCAATTTATTTTATTGCTGTGAATGGCAAGATGTGTCCCATATACGTCCCACTGCTGGCACGGGCCTCCTCTACAATCGAGAGTACGATTGAGAGGGGTTAGTACACTCCACCACGCTGGCCTAGTGCGGGCGGACTTTACAAACCATTGAAATTCTTACAAATCGCTATGGTATGCAGGTTTCCTCACGATGTTTTCCTTCACCGTTATAGTGCGTGGTGATTGACTATCAATACACACATAACTCCGAAAAGTCAGAGGCCAGGGATTTGAACTCGCGACCACCGTGAATATGTTGGCAACCGCGTCTGGTCCGCACTTTTCAGACACGGGCCATACGTACATACATCTATACATATAATAAATTTGGAACCGATCGATATCTGTACATGGAAGATAAATGAGAAAAACTAATATGGGGGTCTGTATTAACGTAATAGAACCCAAAACAATGATTTTTAGAATTGTTGTCTGTTTATCTGTGCGGTTTTGCGCGAGGAACTCAGAAACGGCTTAACCGATTTCGATTAAATTTGGTATGGAGGTGGCTGACATCCTAGATTCACACTTAGGCTACTTTTTATCCAGATAATTGTGTTCCCGTGGGATGAGGAAGGAATTCCGATGTATTTGTTACATTTTTATGCTCAAACGGATGGGATGGGACTGGATTACGTGCCTTGAGTGAGAATGAGACGAGATGAGTGGGATATAACGGGACAGGATGGGAAATTCCAAATAAAGTTAATCACTGCCTCGGTGGCGTAGTTGTACTACGGTACGACTACAAAGCTGAGGTCTCGGGTTCGAATCCCGAGTCGGGCAAGGTGATAGTAGGTTTTGCTATCCATTATCAGCCCGGAGTCAGGAATTTGTGCCCGAAATCACGATAGGCTCGCCCCCTATCACATCATGGGACGAAACATACAAGGCGAAACGTGAGTGTCCTGGTGGCACCTCTGCCTACCCCTTCTGGGATAAAGGCGTGAGTTTATGTATGTATGTAAAGTTAATCACGCAGACGAAGTTTGCGGGTAGAAGCTAGTACATAACACATGTACATAATAATAAATACTGTAGGATTTGAATGTTATGAAAGATGAGTAGAACGAAATGTTAGACAATTGATATGGAACGTAGTTTGTGAAAGAGATAACGAATGGAAGTACTGAAGAGTAAAAGAGATAGAGGATGAATGATTAAAATGTTGAAATATGAAAGGACGGAATATGAACAGTTTGGAAGACGGTGAGGACGGCGGATGACGACTCAATCAAAGACGAATTAAAGAAGACAACTTCATATTGAAGAATATCATACCATCTGACACAATGTTACACAATCTGACAAGTTTGACAATTTTGACAGCCTCCGTGGCGCAGTTGGTTAGACGCCGGCTGTGAAACGAGAGGCCGCGGGTTCGATCCCCGCACCGAATCAAATGTTTGTGTGATCCACAGGTATTTCGGGTCTGAGTGTTTGTGAGACCGAAAAGTCTGTCGTAGTTTCTGATACGACACAAGACTCGATCTTAGCGTGGGGTCAGGACTATGTATGTGACTGTTAGGTGTATTTATTTATTAATCATTGTTTGATTTGACCCGACACGGATCTATTACCACATATTAACATAGTACAACTGCCTCGGTGGCGTAGTTGTATTACAGTACGGTTACAAAGCTGAGGTCTCGGGTTCGAGTCCCGGGTCAGGCAAAGTGATATTGGATTTTTCTAGTCATTATCTGCCCGGAGTCAGGAATTTGTGCCCGATATGGCGATAGGCTCGCCCCCTATCACATCATGGGACGGAACATACAAGGCGAAATGTGGGTGTCCTGGTGACGCCTCTGCCTACCCCTTCGGGGATAAAGGCGTGAGTTTATGTATGTATGTATTAACAAAGTATTCGAGATAACCTCTCGTGTCTTACAAAGATATTGAATGTTGGTGCTGCGCCAAGTGAGTCACGCCGTTGCGTCACGGGAAATATCCGAGCTTTCTTTATCCATTCACTTAACGATGCTATGACGTCATTTTATCCCACCTACATTGTAAGAGGCGGGATCGATAAAGAATTTGTGTTAATAAATACACCTTGCAGTCATTCTAAGCATAATTTTACATACAAAAACATAATTCAAATTGACAGCCTCCGTGGCGCAGTTGGTTAGACGCCGGCTGTGAAACGAGACGCCGCGGGTTCGGTCCCCGCACCGAAACAAATATCTGTGGTTCACACAGGGTCTGGGTGATTGTGAGACCGAAAAGTCTCTCGTAGTTCCTGATACCCACGTCACAAGACTTAATTGATCTTAATGTGGGGTCAGGACTATGTATGTGACTGTTGGGTGTATTTATTTATTTGTATTTATACTTATATTTCACTGTTCACACGTGTACGGCGAAAGGACCCGCGGCGTCTCGTTTCACAGCCGATTTCTATCTATCTGCGCTACGGAAGCTTTCTCAATCTGCACCTCATTCATCAGGCGTTATAATTTGCATTGTAAAACAATACATTACCTATTACATCACCCATATTGGATCACAAGCACACAACAACACTTAAATTTCAATACTAACGTAATTCAAACAGAGTATCTTCATAGCGTGATTTGCTTATATTAAAATTGGCCTTCATACCAATATTGTGTTCTTATTTCACGTTAAACGAATCATGAAGCAATAGGGAAGTTTCCAATGCTTAATTTTTAACAGTATTTAATTATAAATTAAATACCATTACAATAAACATTGATTTAAAACACCATCAAAATTGTTCCTAAAATAACTGATAATAATATTTTAGTAGGTAATGCAATGGGGACACTCGTTTTCTCTTTCGCACCCGCGCATCTTATGGAAGATGACGTCACAGCACGCTAGTTGCATCCCTTTCTGTTGCACAAAGAAATAATTCTAACTTGTTTATTATTAAACGGTATATTTCAATTTTTTTTGACTGCCTCGGTGGCGTAGTTGTATTACGGTACGGCTACAAAGCTGAGGTCTCGGGTTCGAGTCCCGGGTCGGGCATTGATATTGGGTTTTTCTATTCATTATCAGTCCGGAGTCAGGAATTTGTGCCCGATATGGCGATAGGCTCGCCCCTTATCACATCATGGGACGGAACACACAAGGCGAAATGTGGGTGTCCTGGTGGCGCCTCCTACCCCTTTGTGGATAAAGGCGTGAGTTTATCGCCTGATGGTAAGCGATACGACCGTTCACGGACAGTAGCAAAACCAAACAACACCATGAATTACAAGGCAGTGCTTGGAATTCCACTGCGCTCGCCATCCTGAGACATAAGATGTTAAGTCTCAATATGTCCAGTTACTCTGGCTACAATGTCCTTCAAACCGGAACACAACAGTGCATTTACACTGCTGTTGGAGAAATAGACATTGCGGTGGTACCTTCCCATGCCGCCTCTCACATATGTGACCTACCACCTGTTAGTTTTCTAAAGTGTACATTTCTTAAATGTATAATCTATTTGAATACCTCTTTGTTTTGTCAGAGCGAAAAGTCTAACGTAAATATAAGAAGACTGACGCGATCTTAGTGTGGGGTCAGGACTATGTATGTGACTGTTGGGTGTATTAATTTTAATTATACAGTGATATTTATTATGTTGACATTTGATAAGAGAGGGGCGGGTACTTATCTGCTTACGTCACGTGATAAACCTTATCAAAACTACATTTTTACTCAATCCATTCATAAATTGAATCGTGAGGTATTCTGTATGTCTGAGATTTTTATATACAACATATTTTCCTCGGAGCTGATAATGAGTGACTGCGTCGGTGACGTAAATGTACTTCGGTACGACTACAACGCTGAGGTCTCGGGTCCGAACCCGGGTCGGGCAAAGTGAATGGATTTTTCAATTTATTACATCCATTACGAATTATGGCGATAGGCTCGCCCCGTATCACATCATGGGACGGAATATACAAGGCGAAACGCGGGTGTCCTGTGCCCCTAGCCGGAACATTTTGAAGTATCGTATAGTAATTCTCGTATAGTAAAGTAAACGATTCCCACTGTGAAATTTTAGTTCCAAATATGCTCACAATGGCGCTGTTTAAATTCCCATACAAAATTTTACTATTACTATTCTATTTCGATACTACAAAATGTTCCGGCTAGGGGCACTGGTAGCATCTCTGCCTATCCCTCCTGGGAAAAAGGCGTGAGTTTATGTCTGATTATAAGTGCAATGCATATAAAGATAAGAAATGGTTATCTATTGACGGTTGGTACAATAGGGACGTTTCCAATGTTTAATTTTGAACAGTATTTAATGATCACTTCAAAATATCCATTGCAGGGGCCGCCTCTACAATCGAGAGGACGATTGAGAAGGTTTAGGCCATATAGTCTATAGATTTCGCATACTATACATTCTTGAACAGTTTCCTAACAATATTTCCCTTTATTAAAATGCGTCGTAAAGTCATAATTGACTCAATACACACATGACTCCGAAAATTCAGAGGTGTGCCCTGGGATTTGAATCCGTGACCACCGTGTCCACCATGCGCAATTCTCGTATATAAATAAATAATAAATACACCCAACAGTCATATACATAGTCCTGACCCCACACTATGATCGAGTCTTGTGTCGTGAGTATCAGAAACTACGAGAGACTTTTCGGTCTCACAAACACCCAGACCCGGAACAAATACCTATGGATCACACAAACATTTGTTTCGGTGCGGGGATCGAACCCGCGGCCTCTTGTTTCACAGGCGGCGTTTAACCAACTGCGCCACGGAGGCTGATAATATACAGGGTATATCAAGACCGCGACCGAAAACGAAGCCAGGTGATAGTTTTAGCGACTACAGACACAATGCAACTAAAAATTTTGCAAAATAAGCGATGGATTATTTTTTACAATTTTTAAAAAATTATCGTTTTTGAGGGGTAAATTCCTAGTTTTTGCAAAAATAGTATATTAAACCACGTTTAATTTTTAAACACGCAATAGTACGTAAGGACGTACCATTGCGTGTTTAAAAATTAAGCGATGTACGTCATTATTTTAGAAAAACTATGTTTAATCACTCAAATACGACGATATGTAAAAAATAACAAAAAAAAATTTGACGATTTTTTTTTGTAAAATTTTTACGTGCATTGTGTTTGATATCACTAATACTACCTCCTGGCTTCGTTTTCGGTCGCGGTCTTGATATACCCTGTATATGTTGTGGAATTATATCTCGTTAACGTGATAATGACGCATACGGACTATCTGTGGCACAAACAAACGATGATAATAAAAAAATAATTGTATGGGCGGTGACGTCAAGCTTGTAAAATATTAACATTACGAATGTTATTACGATCGTAAAGTATTACGGCCTTATTGCTACAGTTTTAAAACCTATTTTAGTTATAGAATGTTTTGTCATCTTCTGCCTCGGTGCCGTAGTTTTATTACAGGACGGTTACAAAGATGAGTTCTCGGGTTCGAGTCCCGGGTCGGGCAGTGATATTGGATTTTTCTATTCATTATCAGCCTGGAGTCAGGAATTTGTGCCTGATATGGCGATAGGCTCGCCGCCTATCACATCGTGAGACGGAACATACAAGGCGAAATGTGGGTGTCCTGGTGGCGCCTCTGCCTACCCCTTCGGGGATAAAGGCGTGAGTTTATGTATGTATTGTCATCTTCGCTCGAACTAAATTCAAAAGTCGTTCGAAAAGGACAAAGCATTCGATAACTGAATAGGTTTTAAAACTGTCCATGAAATAAATAATAAATACACCCAACAGTCACTTACATAGTCCTGACCCCACACTAACACCAAGTCTTGTGTCGTGTATCAGAAACTACGAGAGACTTTTGTCTCACAAACACCCAGACCCGAAACAAATATTTGTGGTTCACACATACATTTGTCTCGGTGCGGGGATCGAACCCGCGGCCTCTCGTTAAGGCCGTTAATGTCTTATTGTGGCTTTAGCACACCTACCCTTGCAACTCCTGTCAGCCACGATCTGTGTCTGTATCAGCCCATATACGTCCCACTGCAGGGCACGGGCTTCTCAAGAGTACGACTGAGAGGGTTAGGCATAGTTCACGAAACCTCTGATTTTTCGGCTATTATAGTTCAGAATCAAACAGTAGTGTGGTAGGAGACTGTCCCGCCCTCACACCCGCCACTGCAACTCCTGTGTCGCAGGATCAACAGCACGCATTATAATGACACTGAGCAGTGAAGCTCAGCGAGTCTCCGGGAATGTCTAACTTGTCTTTAACCCGCAACGAAATCAATCAAAAAGATAAATTAATAGGAGTTAGACAGTGTGGTAAGAATGAGGGCTATATCCAGCATAAAATTATGGTATTACTAGTCAAATTAAGCGCACTTTAATAAATGAATTTAAGTGCACTTTAACGGTGAAGGAAAACATCGCGAGGAAACCTGCATACCGTAGCGATTTTAAAGAATTTCTACGGTATGTAAGTCCGCCAACCCGCACTAGGCCAGCGTGGTGGACTATATGGCCTAACCACTCACAATCGTACTCTCGATTGTAGAGTAAGCCCGTGCCCTGCTGGGAAGTATATGGGCTGATACAAGGCAAATAATAAATGAAAACATTGTTAGGAAAACAATATCGTAGAGATTTACAAAAAAATCTATGGTATATAATCCGCCAATGCAATAGGCCAGCGTGGTGGACTATATGGCCTAACCCCTCAACGATTTCCATTGTGGAATAGGCCCGTGCCCTGCAGTGGGACGTATATGGGCTTGCACAGTAAATAAAGAAATATTACTCACATCTCTTAATCCTTTTGTATCTGATTTTCGACATGTCAACACTCAAAAATAAATATAATTACTAATAAAATATGTTTTAAAAACTCGATTAAATAAAATGACTAGCACTTATGGAAACACTGCGGTAGTTCTACAAAAAAAATATACATCTACCCGCATAACATTTTAGTATGGTGATCATAGACAATGTTTTATTTTTTTATATTGACTGTTCAAAAAGGAAACTGGATACTGTTACAAAATAAATTCAATTGTTGGAAATACAGAGCAGATTATATTATACAGGCTAAAAATATTTAAATATGATTAATAATAGTAATAAATAAATACACCCAACAGTCACATACATAGTCCTGACCCCACACTAACATCGAGTCTTGTGTCGTGTATCAGAAACTACGAGAGACTTTTCGGTCTCATACACCCAGACTCGAAACAAATACCTGTGGATCACACAAATGTATGTTTCAATTCTTTTAGTGTTAAATAGCCCATTTATCGACGAAAGCTACATGCTATATAACATCACGCTATGACCAATGGGAGCGGGGCAGCAATGAATATGTTTCATAAAAGGGGAAAATAATTTTTTAAGGGTTCTTTGGTGTGGAGTGGAGTAACTAAATAACTGCACCCGGGCGAACCTGGGCACAGCCGCTGGTGAAACATACATACTATGTATGTATGTACATAAACTCACGCTTCTTTTTCAGAAGGGATAGGAAAATGCTACCAGGAAACTCAAGTTTCGTCTTGTATGTTCCGTCCCACGATTTAATACAGGGTGAACCTTCCTGACTCCGGGCTGATATTGAATAGAAAAATTCAATATCACTTTGCCCGGAATTCGAACCCGAGACCTCAGCCTTGTAATCGTACCAATACAACTACGCCACCGAGGTAGTACCGCTAGTAAATGTATAGGATATTAGAGATAGTAATGTCTCAAGTCTAACCTCGTATGGTCTATAATATTTACACTTCTAAATATAGACGGAGTTTATCAGTAATCACTTTATTACCATCGTTTAATCATTCGTAACAGATTTTATGACTTTACTGGTGGTAGGCCTCTCATATGTGAGAGGCCGCCTGGGTAGGTACCACCGCAATGTCTATTTCTCCAACAAACAGCAGTGTAAATGCACTGTTGTGTTCCGGTTTGAAGGACATTGTAGCCAGAGTAACTACTGGACATAATGAGACAGCATTTTACGTCTCAGGATGGCGAGCGCAATGGAATGCCAAGCATTGCTTTGACGGTGTTGTTTGGCTTTGCTACTGTCCATGAGCGGTCGTATCGCTTACCATCAGGCGAATGGCATGCTCGTCTCGCCATTAATGGCAATAAAAAAAATTATTATGTCTGACGAGATATTAAGTTTGAAAGTTTGAGAACTTTAAAAAAAAAAAAACATGACGGCATTGTAACAAATGGTACAATGATATAATTTTCAATGAAATAGTAGTTGAATAAAATTCAATGATCAAGTGGCATGGATTGCGGACGGTAATATTATAGGTTCGAATCCCAGAGCGTGTAATTATGGGAATTTCGATTAGAGCTATCACATACAATTTACCCTGGCTATTACCATTTGAGATTCTTCAATTCAAAATACACAATATAAATCATCCAACTTAGGAATCAAACCCACGACATCACATTCCCATAACCCTCCATCTTTAAACTTTAAAATGAAAAAACACAAACCTTTCTTCGATGACTTGACCGACACCAGTCCCACTTCATCCCTACGCCCTGCAGGCACAATCAGGACCTTATTCTCCTGCAGCAGCTTCTCCTGAGCCTCATCCACTGTCTCCGCCTCCTCCATAACCGAGCGTATAGGCGCCGCCATTTTGAAATCACGCAAGTTCAAAATGGCCGCTCATAACTCGTTCAAAGCGGTGGAATGTGATTTTTGTTATAAAAATTTTAGTATATCTACATTATACGTTTGTCAGTCTTTCTTGTGTATCCGCTTGGCGTTGTCTGTAACAATAAAAAAAATAGGGTTAATAGTGCTGGCATAACTGTGTCATACGCTAGTAATATAATAATTTACGAGTTATTTTTATATTGCCTATACATACATACATAGGCAGAGGCGCCACCAGGACACCACGTATGTTCCGTTCCACGATGTGATAGGGGGCGAACCTATCGCCATATCGGGCACATATTCCTGACTCCTGGCCGATAATGAATAGAAAAATCCAATATCACTGCCCGACCCGGGAGTCGAACCCGAAACCTCAGCTTTGTAACCGTACCGTAATACAACTACGCCACCGAGGCAGTCAGTCAGTATATTGCCTATTAAACATTTTTTCACTTTTATCACATAAAAAAAAAAGAACTGTCGATGGTATTGATAAACCCGGTAACTTATTAAAGATGCATTTTACCCATATTACTTCTTTAGTTTATTGCATAACAGACTGATTCATAGACGGATTTAAAACCTATTTTGGTTATCTAAAGTTTTGTCCCTTTCGAACGACTTTAGAATTCAGTTTGAGCGCAGAAGACAAAACATACGATAACTAAAATGGGTTTTTGCCAGCCTCCGTGGCGCAGTTGGTTAGGCGCTTGTGAACCGAGAGGTCCCTACGATCCCGCACCGAGACAAATGTTCGTGTAAACCTCAAGTATTTTCGGGTCTGGGCGTTTGTGAGACCGAAAAGTCTCTCGTAGTTCCTGATACCAACAAGACTCGATCTTAGTGTGGGGTCAGGACTATGTATGTGACTGTTGGGTGTATTTATTATTAACAACTGTCTATGAATAAGGCCGTAAATCCTTTACATACATTCATTTATTTGCATATATAATATAAACGGACGGTAACGGACCAGACGCGGCTGCCTACATGTTCACGATGGTCGCGGGTTCAAATCCCAGGGCACACCTCTGACTTTTCGGAGTTATGTGTGTATTGATAGTCAATCACCACGCACTTTAACGGTGAAGGAAAACATCGTGACAAAGCCTGCATACCGTAGCGTTTTAAAGAATTTCTACGGTATGTAAGTCTGCCATCCCGCACTAGGCCAGCGTGGTGGAGTGTACTCACCCCTCTCAATCGTACTCTCGATTGTAGAGTAGGCCCGTGCCCTGCAGTGGGACGTATATGGGCTGATATAGATGATATAGATGGCGATAGGCTCGCCCCCTATCACATCATGGGACGGAACATACAAGGCGAAATGTGGGTGTCCTTGTGGCGCCTCTGCCTACCCCTTCTGGGATATAGGCGTGAGTTTATGTATGTATGTATAATATAAACATGTAGGAGACTTCGCATAGAGACAATCCTTATCTAAGTAACGTTTGGATAAGGCACACGCGCTTACCGTGACGACCTTGTAATAACTACGTTGGCGATCAATTACAAACTGCGTTTATTACCGAGAAAATATAATCTGAGACGGCCTCGGCGTAGTACGTACGATTCCAAAGGTCTCGGGTTCGAATCCCATGGGCAAAGTGACATTAAAAGTGTAGAGTAATCGAAACGTGGGGAAGTTAAACTTAAACCAAATTCGCGTAAAATCTGTGAAAATTTGTTTTAATTCAATCGTCAGTGTATATTATAGTCTGCCGGTAAAAATAAATAAATCCCTAAAAATATTATAAATGTGAATGTAAGTTTGTTTGTTACGCTTTCACGCGAAAACTACTCAACCGATCATCATGAAACTTTATATACATATTCTTGGAGGTATTAGAAGTAACATAGGCTACTTTTTATCCCGAAAAGTTTAGTGTTCCCGTGGGATGAAGAAGGAATTCCGATTTATTTACTTCATTTTATACTGAAAAGGATGGGATGGGACTGGATTACATTCCATTAGTGAGAATGAGAGAGGGCGGGCGGGATATAACGGGACGGGATGGGAGATTTCAAATAAAGTTAACCACGCAGACGAAATTTGCGGGCAGAAGCTTGTAATAAATAAATACACCCAACAGTCACATACAAAAAAATGCGTCTTAACTACCGCAGTCACTTTTTCCTACCAGTATATAAACATTATAATTATTACAGTTAATTCCTTTACTGTTCATTCATTTCAAGGAAGACTGCTCTGAAACTAATTGAATAATCTAAAACAGGAAGTCGTCGTTTAAACGAACATCTCGGCCGTTTATACTTTACGCTCAATGACTTTCATTGACATACACAAACTCACGCCTTTATCCCCAAAGGGGTAGGAGGCGCCGCCAGGACACCCACATTTCGCCTTGTATGTTTCGTCCCATGATGTGATAGGGGGCGAGTCTATGGCCATATCGGGCACAAATTCCTGACTCCGGACTGATAATGAATAGAAAAATCCAATATCACTGCCCGACCCGGGACTCGAGCCCGAGACCTCCACTTTGTAACCGTACCGTAATACAACTACGCCACACTTTCATTGATAATACGCTAATTCCTCATTTACAATCATTACAACATACCACACAAATAAGGCCTTAAAGTATGTCTGTGTTTGTGAGACCGAAATGTCTCGTAATTTCTGATACACGACAAGACTTAATTGATCTTAATGTGGGGTCAGGACTATGTATGTGACTGTTGGGTGTATTTATTTATTAAAGCCGTTTTTTTACATGCTAATTAATTCAATGCCTTGGCGCAAGTGTACAGTATGATTGCAAAGTCGAGGTCTCGGGTTCGAAACCCGGGTAAAGTGATATTGGATTCAGTTCATTATCAGACCGGAGTCAGGAATTCGTACCTGACATGTATGTTGGAAAGATTGTATGGAACACATAACCTCCTTCTTCGAAGTTGGTTAACAGATCCGGTGACTATAATGCCAACATTGACATGACATATTATCACGCTGATAAGCGGTATCAGTGCAATTACTGTTGCAAAGACAACAGGAAATATAAACAGTGTTGTAGCTGTTTGTTGTTATATGACGGGGTAGTCACGTTCCGCCTTATTCATGTATCTATCAGCCCATATACGTCCCACTGCACGGGACTACTGCACAATCGAGGGATCGATTGAGAGTGGTTAGGCCATATAGTCCACCCTGGCCTAGTGCGGGTTGGCGGACTTACATACCGTAGAAATTCTTTAAAATCGCTACGGTACGCAGGTTTCCTCACGATATTTTCCTTCACCATTAATGTGTGTGGTGATTGACTAAATACACACATAACTCCGAAAAGTCAGAGGTGTGGCGAAATGTGGATGTCCTGATAGCACCTCTGCCTACCCCTTCAGAGAAAAAGGCGAGTTTATGTATAAATGAATATATTTTTGGTACATTCTGACGCGAGTTACATAATGACGTCATAACATACAATATGCAGGCGTCAGGTGTCATGTTTTCTGACGTCACAGCCGTCGTTTGTGAAGAGTATCGTCTTAACTTACATATCGGACAAGTTTATTAAGATTTTCCTTATACAATATTCTGAGAATATGCAAAAATAGCCGAATGAGTAGATATTTATTATACACATATTAATATACCGGGTTTCAAGACTGCGACCGAAAACGAAGCCAGGTGGTAGTTTTAGTGGTTACAGACACAATGCAACTAAAAATTTCGCAAAAAGAGCTATGTGTGTATTGATAGTCCGAGCACATTTACTATAATATTATATAATTACGAACATCGATATCAATGTTACACTAGATAAGACATTCAGTACACAAAATGTGTCCCACCTACTTGCGGTGCATGCACCACACATGAATCAGTTTGCTTCGCGACAGTGACAGTGCAGTACGCCTTATCGCATACGTTTAAAAGTAATAAATGAATGTTTAAACGTCAAACCGAAAGCAAATCGTCTGAAGTTTTAGTATTTTAATAAAATACCAGGTAAGTGATGTAATATTGCAGTGTGCTTTTAAAAAACGGGGGCACTTTATTACTATGACGCGTCTCGTCTATCGGTAGAATATAAATCAATGATTACGAACAATAAAATCGGTTAAGGATAACTTGTGTAAACAACCTTAGTAACATAAGGTCGTTATCTTATATGTAAGTTAACATTGGTTACTTATTTATTATTGTTTAACTAGCCAATAATTCTTATTTTTATGTATTATTTATTTAACTAGAAAACAGTGTTTTTCTAGATATTAAAGTGATTACGATAGAAAATAAATAAATACACCCAACAGTCACATACATAGTCCTGACCGCACACAAATTTTGTGTCGTGTATCAGGAACTACGAGAGACTTTTCGGTCTCACAAACACCCAGACCTGAAACAAATAGGTACCTGTGGTCACACCTGTGGTTCACACAAATATTTGTTACTTTTTTATATCCAAAAGAGATGGGACTGGATTACATGCCTTGAGTAAGAATGAGACAGCCGGGACATAACGGGATGGGACGGGAAATTCTAAATAAAGTTAATCATGCAGAAGAAGTTTGCGGGCAGAAATTTGGTATGGGGGTAGCTGACACCCTGGATTAACACTTAGGGTACTTTTCATACCGAAAAATTACTCAAAGGGATGAGACTGCGACGGGACGGGACGGGCGGGATATAACGGGATGGAAAAGGAAGGGATGGGATAATCCAAATAAAGTAAATTTCGTCGGGGGGTTGCGACGAATGCTTCGGCGATACCCGACCCTCCGACACACGGGTACGAGAGGAACACGGGTTGGTTTTTAGTCAGTAAGAGTCTGACAGTCCCCTCCGCACCTCCCCAGGGCGGAGGATGTCCATGAGGATTTTCCAACCCGATACCAAAAAAAAAAAAAAAAAGTTAATTTCAAATAAAGTTAATCACGCAGACGGAGTTTGCGGGCAGCTAATCGTGAATATAGTTAAACAACGACCTGAATATTAATCTTATCTTTGTCCTGCATTGGTGTGAAACTTTTGCAAATGGCGCTTAACGTGTTTACTAACTGCTGGAAATAACCCGGGTGTGGGCGGGGTACCGACTTTATACCGGGTATAACAATACTGCGACCGAAAACGAAGCCAGGTGGTAGTATTAGTGACTTCAGACACAATGCAAGTAAATTTGCGCAAATAAATGTCTTTTTCTTTTGTAATTTTTTACTTATTCGTATTTGGGTTAATATACATAGTTTTCTTAAAATAATGATGTAGACCTCTTTATTTTTAAACAAGAAGTTTTAAATTAGTATTTTCGCAGAAACTAGGTATTTACCACCCAAACAAGATGATTTTTTAAAATTTCTAAAAACATATCTGTCGCTGTTTTGGTGAAAATTTTATTTGCATTGTGCCTGTAATCTCTAACACTTCCACCTGGCTTCGTTTTCGGTCGCAGTCTTGATATACCCTGTATATAAATTAAAGGCTTAAAAGGTAATTGTAATATTAAATATACTTTCCCAAATACACAGCAAAGAATTTACATACCGAAAAAAATACATAAACTCACGCCTTACTCGCAAAAGAAGTAGGCAGAGGTGCCACTAGGACACCCACATTTCACCTTTTCTGGAGACTGTCCCGCCCTCACACCCGCCACTGCAACTCCTGTAAGCCAGGATCAACAGCACGCATTTTAATGACACCGAGCATTGAAGCTCAGCGAGTCTCCGGGAATGTCTAACTTGTCTTTAACCCGCAACGAAATCAGCACAAAGTTAAATTAATAGGAGGAGTTGGAAATAAATTATGCATACATTTCGCCTGAGACATAAGATGTTAAGTCTTATTATGTCCAGTTACTCTGGCTACAATTTCCTTCAAACCGGAACAACGTTGCATTTACACTGCTGTTTGTTGGAGAAATAGACATTGTGGTGGTACCCACCCAGGCGGCCTCTCACATATGAGTGACGTACCGGCAATATAAATCTAAATTGGTAGTTCATGTGCTGTTATATGTATATAACACCCACATATTTCCTTATTTACAGTAAAAATCTATCCGTGTTAAAGAATAACCTCATTTTTGGCAACATCGTGTCTTTGACCTGTCATAGCGAAAAAATGTTAAGTCCGTACACGTAAATTGAGCAGGGTTCTGTAGCTGTATTTATTGGTCGAGGCCGGATTTTACTACATAAACACTTTATTATACTTATGTGTATTGATAGTCAATCACTCACGCACTATAACGGTGAAGGAACACATCGTGAGGAAACCTGCATACCGTAGCGATTTTAAAGAATTTCTATGGTATGTAAAGTCCGATTTGCACTAGGCCAGCGTGGTGGACTATATGGCCTAACCACTCTCAATCGTACCCTCGATTGTAGAGGAGGCCCGTGCCCTGCAGTGGGACGTATATGGACTGATACAAAAACAACAACTTTATTAGATGTATAGGAATACCTCAATAATGCGTGAAAAGGGTGAGTACATGTAACACTGTATTTGATTGGTGTATTTACACATTGTCATAAAAAAATAATTGTTCATATTGACATAGTGGACATATTTTACTGGTGGTAGGTCTCTCATATGTGAGAGGCCGCCTGGGTAGGTACCACCGCAATGTCTATTTCTCCAAAAAACAGCAATGTAAATGCACTGTTGTGTTCCGGTTTGAAGGACATTGTAGCCAGAGTAACTACTGGACATAATGACACTTAACTTATGTCTCACGATGGCGAGCGTAGTGTAATGCAAAGCATTGCTTTGTCATTCATGGTGTTGTTTGGTTTTGCTACTGTCCATGAGCGGTCGTATTGCTTAACAGGCGAATGGCATGCTCGTCTCGCCATTCACGCAAGAATAAAAAAATGTCTTCAATCATTCTGGTTCTATATATCTATAACAGCCCATATACGTCCCACTGCAGGGAACGGGCCTAGTCTACAAACGAGAGAATCGATTGAGAGTGGTTAGGCCATATAGTCCACCACGCTGGCCTAGTGCGGTATCATTCTGGTAAGAGATGGAAAAATAAGAGATACAAGGAACCCTAAATAGCGACGTACGTTTCCAAATATCGCGTTTCAAGGTTATTGAACTCACACGGAACGCAAAACGCTGGATGCGTCATACACATTATTATGTGTTTACTTTTGAACGACTATCCTGTATCAATGTTTTGAGTTTGAATTGATTATACATACATATAGTTATTTAGCGACCTGAATTTACATGTATTGATTAAACATCTATTATTCATTAAACATTCCACACCTCCGTGGCGCAGTTGGTTAGACGCTTGTGAAACGAGAGGCCCCTACGATCCCGCACCGAGACAAATGTTTGTGAGGTCCACAGGTATTTGTTTCAGGTCTGGGTGTTTGTGAGACCGAAAAGTCTCTCGTAGTTCCTAATACGCATGATACAAGACTCGATCTTAGTGTGGAGTCAGGACTATGTATGTGACTGTTGGGTGTATTTATTTATTTGTCTCGATGCAGGCATCGAACCCACGGCCTCTCGTTCCACAGCCGGCGTCTAACCAAATGCGCCACGGAGGCTGCCAATATAGGCCGTTACAGAATGTAAACATGGTTACAAAACAAATGACTCAGGCACTTCTAGAGAATAATAAAGCTCTGTATTTTTATCATTATTTACAATTCATGTAGTAGAGTTGTTTGTTTCGTTATCTGTTGCCATATGAGATAAACGAGGTTAGGTTTCTTTGCAAATTATACGTAGATGAGACGTGACGAATAACTACAAAACAATTGAGTCAGACAAAATATTTATATTGTACTGTATCAGCCCATATACGTCCCACTGCAGTGCACGGGCCTCTACAATCGAGAGTACGATTGAGAGGGGTTAGTACAGTCCACCACGCTGGCCTAGTGCGGGCGGACTTTACATACCATACAAATTATAATAAATCGCTACAGTATGCAGGTTTTCTCACGATGTTCTCTTTCACCGTTATAGTGCGTGGTGATTGACTATCAATACACACATGACTCTGAAAAGCCAGAGGTGTGCCCTGGGATTTGAACCCGCGAAAATATTTATACACTTTATTTTATTAATTTGACTGCCTCGGTAGCGCGGGTGTACTAGTTGATTACGACGCTGACGTCTCGGGTTCGAATCGCGAGTCTAGTAAAGTGATATTGGACTTTAATATTCATTATCGGAATCAGGAATTTGTGCCCGATATGGCGACAAGCTCGTCCACTATCACATTATGGGACGGAAAATACAAGGCGAAATGTGTTTGTCCTAGCATCATCTCTGTCTACCCCTTCTGGAAAAAGGCGTTAGATTATGATGATGATGATAAACACAATTAAAAAAAAAATGTGTGTGTGTATTAGTGTACACACGTAAGAAGTGAAACTTCTTTATGACATAATTTTTCGAAAAATGATCTACTATTTACAAATTTACAGAATTGGTAAAATAAAGCTAAATTAAATAAAGTTTAAGTTTAGGAGGGGGGAAATTTTTGAGGGAATTTGGGCTTTCTATCGGGGCCAATTTGTAGCCCTCACCGAGACGGTTCCGAGGATACCAAGCTCGGTGGGTCCACGACCTTTATTGGCCGAGATAGGTTTAGGGGGGGAGGTAAAAAAATTTGGTGGGGGTAGGGGCGGGGGGGGGTTAGGTTTCGTGGGGAGGCTATTGGGCACCTTAAAATATTTTTGGGTGGGGAAAGTTGTGGAGGGCGAATTCGGGAATTCTGTTGGGGCAGGATTGTAGCCCTCACCGAGCCGGTTCCAATGAACCCAAGGTCGGTGGGTCTACGATGGATAATGCCGGAGATATGAGTAGGGGGGGTGAGGTAAAATTTTTAGGGTGGGGGTAAGCGGGGGGGGGGGGGAGGTTTCGTGGGGAGGCTATTGGGCACTGTTTTGGATTTAGGGTGGGGGAAGGCCAGAGGGGCGGTAAGGATCAAATTACAAAAAAGTGGGTGGGACTTAAAATTTTGGGTGGGGCTTGGAAACGGTTGGGGGTGTGGCTTACTGAAGTGGGTACTCATTTACTAAATAAAAAAAGATGGCGCGTAACGGAAGAATGTGACGCGTAACGAAAATTTTTTTCCAACCCCGATAAAGAAGTTTCACTTCAATAATGGAGTCAAATACCCTATGGGCGAAAGGTCAACATCTCGTGTTGATCAGACGCATTGTAGTATGTAGTTGTATTGTATACAATACTAGCTTCTGCCCGCAAACTTCGTCTGCGTCCCGTCCCGCTATATCCCGCCCGTCCAGTCTCATTCTCACTAATGGCATGTAATCCAGTCCCATCCCATCCTTTTGAGTATAAAAATGTAGCAAATATATCGGAATTCCTTCTTCATCCTACGGGAACACTAAACTTTTCGGGATAATTAGTAGCCTATGTTACTTCTAATACCTCTAAGAATATTTGTACAAAGTTTCATGATGATCGGTTGAGTAGTTTTCGCGTGTAAACGTAACAAACAAACTTACATTCACATTTATAATATTAGTAGGGATTGTATACAATATACATAATTACACATTTGTGTGTATATAGCGGATGGGTGTGTCTTGTGATAACGCGTGACGCATGTAGTGAACAAACTCGACTCAAGGCTGAATTTATACCGGGTGGTATCAACATATTGGTATTTAATTTAATCCACATGTTTTTCATCACTCCAGGTGACAGTACAAAATTAGAAAAAAATCCGAAATGAGATTTTGTCAAAAACCGTGGGTTATTTAGTACTGTAGTGTGTGTGGGTAATGTAGGTACCACTGCAATGTCTATTTCTCCCGCCAAACAGCAGTGTAAATGCGCTGTTGTGTAACGGTTTTGAAGGACATTGTAGCCAGAGTAACTACTGGACATATTAAGACTTAACATCTTATGTCTCAGAATGGCGAGCGCAGTGGAATTCCAAGCATTGCCTTGTAATTCATGGTGTTTGGTTTTGCTACTGTCCATGAGCGGTCGTATCGCTTACCGTCAGGCGAATGGCATGCTCGTCTCGCCATTCATTGCAATAAAAAAAAACAGGTATACGAGTATTTTATATACCCCAGGAGGGGGAGCCAGAGATGCCAAGACAGCCACGTTTTCTCCATCCTTGTGTGGTCTCACGATGTGATGTGAGCCTTTTTTTTTAGTCCGGCAAACGTGCGTGGTGCCTACATGTTCACGGTGGTCGCGGGTTCAAATCCCAGGGCACACCTCTGACTTTTCGGAGTTATGTGTGTATTGATAGTCAATCACCACGCACTTTAACGGTGAAGGAAAACATCGCGAGGAAACCTGCATACCGTAGCGATTTTAAAGAATTTCTACGGTATGTAAGTCCGCCAACCCGCACTAGGCCAGCGTGGTGGACTATACGGTCTAACCACTCTCAATCGATTCTCTTGATTGTAGAGTAGGCCCGTGCCGTGCAGTGGGACGTATATGGGCTGATATAGATATAGAAACGGACAAACAGGTCACAGGTAAGTGACCATTGCACATGATCATCCACAACGCTTGGATAATGGATGTGTTGCCGGACCATCACATGAGGGAGCGGGAAGGAAAAAGGATGGGAAGACGAAAGCGTTACTGTGCATCCGGCAATTTCATTCACCTATCTTCTGTGAGACTGGCACTGCCTCGGACGAGCCTGTCCATTCATGCTAAGTCATGACAACAGCGTGGCTACTTATAAAAACATGCCATTGAGCCTATCGCCATAATCGGCATAAGTTCCTGACTCCGGGCAGACAACAATACAAAAATCCTACATCACTGCCCGACCCGGGACTGCACCTCGAGACCTCAGCGTTGAAATCGTACAACTGCTGCACCGAGACAGACAGAAACTACGAGAGACATTTCGGACTCACAAACACAGAGGCCTTTCAGTCTATAAAACTAGGTAATCCAAAATAACTAGCCAAGTATGTTTCTTCTTCTTCTTTTCAGCCAGGAAGTCCACTGCTGAACATAGGCCTCCCCCATGGTACTCCACATCCACCTGTTGGAAGCGACTTCCTACGACCCTAACCAGGTCGTCCAACCACCTTGTGGGTGGGCGGCATGGCGTCCACTCCATGACCTTTGTTCAAGTTTGGTACACTTAAAAAGAATCTCATGTCAGCCAACTTCTTAGCGAAATTTTCCTTCATCGTTAGACACATGATGGTTTCTTAGATTTATGCGAATATTACACATTGATATAAAACAGTTCGCCGTCACCAAGAAAGCTGTAAAGCAATCGAAACGTCGGGAAGTTAAAAAATGTAAAAATTTAACCAAATTAAATAAATTCGGTAAGAAAATGTTTTATTTCAATATTCGGTAACATCAACTTTGGATTTAAACCCACGACCATCGGTTCGTCAATCCGATCCTCAAACCACTGAGCTAACATTCCTTAGTGTTTCATTTAATTCGAATTATTTTGCCGGCGCGGCGACATATTTATCAACAAGTACGAAAACAACATTGAGTCATTTTCTAACAATTCATTTGTTTGTTACGTTTCAATTAACTACAATTGGACGCGGTGGACCGAAGTGAACCGTATTACGTACATAAACTCACGCCTTTTTCCCAGAAGGGGTAGGCAGAGGTACTACCACGTTTCGCTTTATATGTTCCGTCCCATGATGTGATAGGGGTCGAGCCTATCGCCATATATGGCACAAATTCCTGACTCAGGGCTGACAATAAATATAATGTGTTGGCTTGATCAGTATCACAGTCTCATAAAAACAAAAGCAACAGCTACGCTGTTGCGTTTCCTCCAGTAAGTGGCATTGCCAGAAATAGTTAAAATAGCCTATATTAATCAGTGATAATGTAGCATTAAAACGGTGAAAGAATTTTTTAAATTGGTACAGTACTTTTTGAGTTTTGAGCCAATTTGTTACAAACATACTTACATACAAATCTTTCCTCCTTATAATATTAGTATAGATAATAGTGACCCAGATAAGTGAGTCATTTTTCATCCTGTATATATATCTTGGTTTCTAGGCCAGTATAATAATGTGAAAAGATTCTTTGCTATGAGTTATGGCCTTATGTAATTGTGGGATAAAAACAAGTAAAACAATAATTTAGTAAAACAATACGCTCGCCCCCTATCATCATGGGACGGAACATGCAAAATGTGGCTGTCCTGCTGGTGCCTCTGCCTACCTCTTCAGGGATAATATGTGGGTTTATGTATGTAAAACAATAAATTGAGTTTTTGTTTAATTACAGTCTCCTTTGTATTATTTGTAATTTTGCTTGTATTTAAAATTTGATCTTATTTATTAAAAATTCATTGCATAATTTAAATTTATTGATTGATTTTACAGCTCAATTAAGTAAATTTTTTGTCTATCTGTAATAATATAGTAATGTCGTATGACCTTATTAATAGACAGATTGAAACATATTTTAGCTATCTAATGTTTTGTCCCTTTCTAACAACTTTTAAATGCAGTTTGTGCAAAGAAGACAAAACATTAAATAATTAAAATAGGTTTTAAAACTGTCTATGAATAAGACCATTAAAATTTTATCTTATTTTCCTGCTATCATCTCCTTTGTTTTAATTTACCAGAAAATACTTTTTTTTTGAGAGGAAATTAGATATAATGTTTCAGATATTAGATATTATACAACTACCAATTATAGTATAGATCAAAAATATAAACACAAAACTTTGTACAAAGGTTTTTATGCAAAAAAGCAACCTAAAACTATCAGCAAATTTCTATCTTTTAAAATATATTATTTCTTAAGGCTTAAGCCACAAAGAAAATCAGAACATCTAGAGATGTCTATTCTTGAAAAAAATTGGCGACATATTGGGAAAGTGTTGGACATAATAAAGTAATTAAATAATTAATTTTGTACATTCAATTAAAACAATTTCCTTCACCATTGAAAGTCAAGTTCAATTAACACATTAAGATAAGAGTGGAATGTAAAGATCGATTGGAAATATACAAAGAGACCAACTTTTAATCAAGTTAATATCAAAGGAATTTCTATTACAACCATTAATTACTGTTCTTTAATAGGGTGTGACAAGGATATTAAGTGTCTGATGTATTGGATTTTTTTTAAGTATGTAGTAATTAAAAAATAAACCATATCACAAGAGACAAAGACATTTACAAAGTTTTCCATTATCACACAAAAAGACAAAAACTCCGAAACATGTTTACGATTTCTCTTGGCAGCAGCTCTGGGCAATTAAAAAAATACAAGGCAGTACAGGACAAATACCTTTGCCATTTCCAAGAACATGCGAAAAACAAAACTAGTGTTTACGAAATGACACTAATTAGGTACATAGGTACTCGTCATTATATGCCTAGTTTTATGATAGTGACAAAGAATGATGAAATACTGAGGCGTTGCTAATAGACATTTATAAATTACTTACGGATTAAGTCAAGGCACGAATTGCAAATAATAAAATTACTTAACGTATGAACGTAAAACACTTTTATTACGGAGAATTGAACTCACCGTAAGTACATCAGCTGACGACTAAAAAAAGTGAAATAAAAACCACAAAAATAAACACAAACAAACAGTTTCTGGATCACTTGTCCATGTCACGTTGGGTATAACGTTCTTAAAACACGTCAGGCATTAAAAACAATGGATTCGTAGTTAACGAAAACAACACGACTCCCCTCATCCATATTGGTACTACAAATGAATGGATAGAAAAGACAGATGATAGAAAATTATTACAATTCGAATGGAATGAACGATGTGCGTAAGTCAATTAGTATCGTTCATTCCTAGGGGATTGCGTTCCAGATCAAATAGATAAGACTCTTAGCATTGTAAAGAATGATTATGAATGAAAGACTGATTATATTTTTTTAAAGACGAAAACCAAAGAAAATCGCTGTGGAAATCCTTGGGATAGCCTTTCTTCAGCTGTGGACAGTTGGTGGCTGAGGTAAAGATGAAGCATACAACGCACAACAGGTATTAGGTACTGATGGATGTTACTACGGGGCTATGTTTCTAGCAAAACCTACGCCAGAATAACGGACAACACGGTCGCAGGGCATGATTCAAGAAGCGGATTACATTTCTTAACCATGACCGCGCGGCGCATAACGATAGTTGCTCACTCAAAATTTGATTCAAAGGTGTCCCCTGCTTACTACTTTATTTGGGCACCAATTTTAAGATACGCGCATCCGCGATAGTTCATTTTTTTTACATCAAAATCAACATACCTGTAGTATTTAGCTAGATTCCTGTATCTTTGCATACGTTTATGGGTCGGAAAAACATAGTTTTCATGCATTTTGTAACAAGACTTAAGATGTCACGAGTGGTCGCTTGCATATCGTGTTTTTCAAAAGGAAAAACTCACACAATGAATAGCCGGCCTTTGGAATAGAGCTCAGGGCCTCCCAGTTCACACATCCAATACATTAGCTATAGCTTTTCCAAATGAAAAAACGAATTAAACGTTATCATTGTTTACAAAATCATTTTTTTAAGCCTCTTTATTTCATTCTGCGTCGGTTTCCGTTACAAACTACACATTTATGATTTTCATTACCAATTTGTTAATTCTTATAAACCTAGTGATGGTACACGGTAACTATTATCAAGAATTTGAACTACCATCCTACGATGAAATAGAAGAATACAAATTTCGCAAAAAATTCACCAAATATAAAGAGGAAAAAGAAATTAAAAGTAGAAGAACTGAATTATTGGACAAATCTTTGTTCAACAACACAGTTTATTTGGACGGAATAATACATTATGAAATAAACGAAGACAATAAAAAATATAAAAAGATAAAGAAAATTGAGAAAGACTTCAAAAATATTCTGGCGATGCGTGGGGTTAAAAATGTTTTTAAAAGAGGTTTAAAATGGCGGACCTGGCGCGAAGTGAAAGTTCGCAGCGGGAAAAAAGTTTATTGTTACGTTTGTGATAGTATTGTTAAAGAAAACTGTACAAATTGTCATTATGGTGGGCATTGGGTAAGTAAATAAATAAATACACCCAACAGTCACATACATAGTCCTGACTCCACACTAAGATCGAGTCTTTTGTCGTGTATCAGAAGCTACGAGAGACTTTTCGGTCTCACAAACACCCGAACCAGTAACAAATACCTGTGGATCACACAAATATTTATTTCGGTGCGGGATTGAACCCGAATGCAAGTGATTAAGTGCATTCTTAATCCGGTTTTGAGCAAGCCTTCACTGGTTTTTCAATTATTAATCATCCAAATGCTATGCAAAGGTTTGAGTGAGTTTCTTTCACTTATCCCTATTTGTCGCTAATATTATCCAAATTCTACCCAATTGGTCGAGGCCTTCATGCTACCTTTTCTGACAGCCTCCGTGGCGCAGTTAGTTAGACACCGCCTGTGAAACGAGAGGCCGCGGGTTCGATCCCCGCACCGAAACAAATGTTTGTGTGATCCATAGGTATTTGTTCCGGGTCTGGGTGTTTGTGAGACCGAAAAGTCTCTCGTAGTTTCTGATACCCACGACACAAGACTCGATCTTAGTGTGGGGTCAGGATTATGTATGTGACTGTTGGGTGTATTTATTTATAGTCGCCTCTTGGCATTTGCATTGCAATCTTTTATGGTTTTTCTGTTCTATGATTAATTTTGTAAACAATCGAAAATTTCTGCTGTGCATACTTATAATCTAGTCATGAACGGGAAAGGCGCAATATAAATTATACGTTTTGCAAAATGATTGGGTTTTTAATATTACCACCTGCTAGTTGTAACCCGTCTGACGTCAACTGTTTCGGTAATAGGCCGTTATTTTGATTTTTGTCTTAATAAGAAATACTTTGTTTGTGTTTGGTCAAATGCTTTGTCTTCTCCGCTCAAACTGAATTCTAAAGTCGTTCGAAAGGGACAAAACATTCAATAACTAAAATAAGTATTAAATCTGTCTATGAATAAGTCCGTTAGTGTATTCTTTTAATACTATTCTTATAAATAAAATCATAGATCATTATACGCACAAGTAGCAAAAGAAAGAAAAGAAAGAAAGAAAATACATTTATTACAACAGAATACGACGTACAAACATAAATTAACATGCAAAAAATAAGGGAAAAACCATTAATATCTAAATAACGTAGGAGTTTGCGCGTCGTATCGCTGACACTAAGATGACCACTCAGCAAAATGTTGCACTGCGGCGCGAGCCACAGCAAAAGTTACCAGTTTGACTTCAGTACGTATGATATGAAGTTCTTTAAAAATATACTTCATCCACAGGTCCTAGAAGAGAAACCTCCGTGCCCCTACGAACTGTTCTACATCAAGGAAAACAAGATTTGTGCCAAAAATTACACTCAATACACAAACCTAACCAACGACTGCCCTTCTCAAATCAAGTTTGAAGATTTAAGCGTGGGTTGTGACAATCCTATTGAAACTATATTTCAAATATCACGTGATTACAAAGCTGAGAAATATCCAAATACTTTTTGTGAAAAGGATTATTGTGAAATTACTACTGTTTACACTGTAAGTTTTATTTTATTTAACTTCATATAAAAACATATTTAGTAGTTGAAAGTTAGTAGGTTGAAGTGGCAATGGGCTGGCCACATATGTCGCAGAACAGATAACCGCTGGAGTAAGCGTGTTCTAGAGTGGAGACCGCGTCTTGGAAAACGTAGCGTGGGACGTCCTCTGGCCAGATGGCGGGACAATTTGCACAAGAGGTCCGGCGGCGACTGGATGCGTAAAGCAGCAGACCGGGCTCTGTGGCGTACCTTGGGAGAGGCCTATGTCCAGCAGTGGACTGCAACGGGCTGATGATGATGATGATGATGAAAAACATATTGTACGTAGGTGGACTTAATGGCAGAGGCATTCCCTTCCAGTCTACCTTGAGGTGGTGCAGAGATGACAGAAGTAGGGGTGCATATGCTTATTTCATTATTATTTACCTTATATGCACACAAGCTATATGCACTGTTGTGTTTGAAGGGCGTTGTAGCCAGAGTAACTACTGGACATAATGAGACTTAACATCTTATGGCTCAAGGTAATGCGCGGCGTAATGCCAAACATTGCTTTGTAACTCATGGTGTTGTTTGGTAATACTACTGTCCACGAGCAGTCGTATCGCTTACCATCAGGCGAAAGGCACGCTTGTCTCGCCAAAATTTATCTTTTCTATAGAGCGTGGTGAAGCATGGCCAAACATATCTCAATGGAGCTATCAGCTGTAGAGAAGTCTCGTGATTATCAGAAGGTGAATAATATGCGCTGATTACAGTATATTGTGTGCATCGATATCAATGATTGTGTATGTATTGTTAGTCAATCACCACGCACTATAACGGCGAAGGAAAACATCGTGAGGAAACCTGCATACTATAGCGATTTTTTATCATTTCTATGGTATTTAACACGTTCGAGGCGTTACAAGACATTTCTGAATTGTACTTGACTTACCGCCAGTGCGGAGGCGCATTATTACGAACTTACGCTTGGTGCGGGGGCGTTATTTTGAAAACCTTCGTGAGTAGAAATGAGAGGGATATATTTTTATACCTTTTTTCTTAAATACTAACAAAACATAACATCAAAACTATACAAGTCATATTAGTATTGTACGCACTAGAATACGACAAATGCAACTCAGTGCGGTACCATCCAGTCGTGACTTGTACCGATACCTCTTGTACAGCACTCACTGCAGTGGCACTTTTAAATTAGTGCGTGCCAAACTATCGATGTATCGAATGTTTCAGCATCAAAATGAAACGAGCGATCGCGCAAAAATGCTATTTAAAGCGCTTGAAAATGGTCAAAATTGTGAAGATGACCGTAATTTTATGATAGAGTCGTCCTCGTCATCTACTGCCACAGAAAAAAATGAAGTTTTAGTAGTAGTCCATTTAGCAATGAGGAAAAAAGAAAAGAAGTAGATTTAGATAGATTTAATCAATGAACAAAAAAAGGAACGTATTTACCTAAGCCCTAGTAAGCCATTACCCGACAAACGTTATGAAAAACTTCACACGTCACATCACTAGACCCAGTATACAAGTCAAAATATTGTCCCCTATTTTCAGTGCGCTACAAGACAAATTTAATCAGTATTTTAAAACGAGTATAGTTTCTAAAATAATTGATCGAATTAGTGGCTGCTGTCCCAGGTGATAGGTAATACATTAAAGATATCAAATCTTTAAAAAATAACGATTTCTATGAAAACCGATCGACTGATAGGCATTTTTCTAGAACCTATCGTACTAGCCAAAAATGCCTCGGGACGCACCAAGGGAAACTCCTAGTACAGGCTTTAATTGTATTGTAACGCACCCAAAATAAAGTCTAAAAATACAGCGCCGCCGTGAACGTGTTAAAGTCTGCCAATCTGCGCTATGCAAGTTTATTGGACTATATGGACTAGCCCCCTCTCAATTGTACTTTCAATAAATTGCTGCCCCGATCGAAACCTATCTTAGCAATAGCAACTAGCAAGGCTCTGCCACTTCTTAAAGACCTTCTGTTCACGAGAATGATGTTTTATTAAAAGAGGTTAACGCTTTCGTCAACTACATTAGTTTTAAGCCTAGACATTTATCAGCACCTCCTCGGCTCCGGTTATACGCTTTTGTCTAGCACACTAGCTTAAACACTAGATTGTTTGACTTCACTTACATTTGAAATTCATTTGAACTCACAGGGATGTAGCTTTTCTGCCTATGTTTTTATAATGAGTTTGTTTTTTCTTTGCAGATAGACACCCAAGGAATATCGTTCAGAATGATTAACTCTTCGAACATAATCTTTTACTCCCGGGTAATGAGGGATGGCGGGAAAAATTACGCTTGCATTGATGATTGCGGTTACTGGGATCCCAATGCGAAAAAAATAGTTGCACAATCTACACCATTAAGCTTTAATTTATTAGAAAGAAGTAAAAAGAAACGGGAAGATATTAGCGCTAGTGTTAAACAAAAATCGACTAAAAGCAATAAAAAATCGATAAAGTCTGGCTTTGTCAAAATTAAAAGCAACATAAAAAAATATATTGATAGAAATAAATTGTCTATGGAAAATGAAAGCGCGGGAGAAATGACAGAAAATAAAATCAAGACGACCACAGAATCGCATTGTAAGAAATTGGTGAAAAAAGAAGAGAATAATTATACTTATGATTATGATACTTCTGACGATGAATATTAATATATTCTTATTTTTAAGTCTAATACGTAAAATTATTTCTCTCTAATATTTTTTTTGTGCACCAGACATTTCGCTCGATTTTGACGTCTACCAGTATTTACCATTGGTTCTCATCATCTATATTGATATTACGCTAGTTTTTTCTTAACTCAAATACCTGGGGCAATAGTTTGAGTTTGGTCGATTAGTTTATTGGATTGTAAACTGGAAGGGTTCTAGGTTCGAATCCTTACATACATAAACTCACGCCTTTTTCCCAGATACACAGGCAGAGGTCCAACCAGGACACCTGCGTTTCGCCTTGTATTTTTGATCCCACGGTGTGATAGGGGGCGAGACTATCGCCATATCGGGCACAAATTCGTAACTCCGGGTTGGTAATGAATATAAAAATCCAATATCACTTTACCCGGTTCCGGACCCAAACTCAAGGCTTCAGCTCTGCAATTATACCGTACTACAAGTAACAACTGCGCCACCGAAGCAGGCGAGGTTCGAATCCCAGATCGGATGTTACTTTTTACTTTTTCGATGGAGACATTACTGTTCGGGTGTATAGGTATTAATAATGTAAGGAAATAAAAGTGGACTGTAATTTTATTTAGTTACTTATAATCATAAAACAAAATAATTTTAATAAGCTAACGTGCGTCGCGAGTGGAGTCGTTGCGCGGAGTGCCGCGCCGCGCCAGCGACGTCCGTCCACTCGTGAGCAGTCGGGATTCTTCGGCCGACGTCGCGTGTCGGTCGATGCTCGTGCACCGACATTACAGTTACCTTGAGTCAGAAATATACTCGGCGCGTTTCACTAGCAGCTTCGTATATGTTATGGGAATACAATTACATAATGTTATTGTATGTAATACTTACATACCTACTTAATATGGATACGATTGTTATCAGTGTTTTATAATAAGTTCAAAACTGATAGGCTCAACCTGTATTCGTACAACTTCAATAGAAATAGTCTGGCTCGACCAGATTACTACCAATGTCTTGCAATAAACATAATTTACCGATATCATGTTTATTTTGTGTAAACTTGCCCCAAAGTTGCCAGCCTCCGTGGCACAGTTGGTTAGACGTCCGCTGTGAAACGAGAGGCCGCGGGTTCGATCCCCGCACCGAAACAAATATTTGTGTGATCCACAGGTATTTGTTTCAGGTCTGGGTGTTGAGACCGAAATCTCTCGTAGTTTCCGATATCCACGAAACAAGACTCGATCTTAGTGTGGAGTCAGGACTATGTATGTGACTGTTGGGTGTAAAAACAAATGTTTACAGTCACATACATAGTCCTGACCCCACACTAAGATCGAGTCTTGTGTCGTGGGTATCAGGAACTACGAGAGACTTTTCGACACCAAAACCCAGACCCGAAATCTGTGAATGACATAAATATTTGTTTCCGCGCGGGGATCGAACCCGCAGCCTCGCGTTTCCCAGCCGGCGCCTTACCAAATGCGTCACGGAGGCTATTTAACCTACGTTATAAGCAATAGATATGGAGTAATGATTGTCCATTGTTAAAAGTTGTGTAATCTTAATAATAAAACTAATTTCAACTACGTCATTGTACGTTTATTATTTTTCTCCTTACTAGCTGATATCGTATCATATCCACGTGTTTAAATAATTAATCTTTAAATAATACGGATTATCGATGTGTATGGCAATAGGCAAATTTAAAGCAGTGATTATCTTCAGCCATTGAGATACTTAATATTATACATACATACATAAACTCACGCTTTTTTCCCAGAAGGGGTAGGCAAAGGTGCTACCAGGACACCTACGTTTCGCCTTGTATTTTCCGTCCCATGATGTGATAGGGGGCGAGCCTATCGCCATATCGGAACAAATTCATGACTCCGGGCTGATAACATATACAAAAATACAATATCATTTTGCCCGACCCGGGACTCGAACTCGAGACCTCAGCTTTACAGTCATACCGTAGTACAACTGCGCCACCGAGGCAGTCTAATATTATAATTAAGAAATATGAAAAATCCGTCTTCTTAATTGTAATAAAACGAAACTACTTGCATTTCAGATTGCGGCTTAACCAAGTGCGCCCCGAAGGTTATCCTTACGAGTTACATATAAATAATACAACAAAATATACAAAGTACTTTAATTCATGCATAAAAATAATCTTATTCTAAGTCCACTATTTATAAATTTATATAGATATACTCATAAATATACAGTGACAGTTTACGTACAAAAGAGTAACTACCCACAATAAAAAATAAAATTAAGAGCCAACAAAATGAATATTTCTATACAGGGTATATCTAGACTGCGACCGAAAACGAAGCCAGATGATAGTACTAGTGACTTCACACAGTGCAACTAAAATTTCGCAATAAAAAAGCGACAATTTTTTTGAATTTTTTTACTTATCGTCGTATTTGAGTGGTAAATCGACTGATGATATTGGAAAAATTGCAAAAGGTAAGTCGCTTTTTGCGAATTTTTAATTGCATTGTGTCTGTAATCACTAAAACTACCACCTGGCTTCGATTTCGCTCGCAGTGTGGGTATACCTGTGCCCCTAGCCGAACATTTTGAAGTATCGTAATGTAGTAGTATAGTATCGTATAGTATCGTAAACGTTTCCCGCTGTCAAATTTTAGTCCCAAATACGCTCACAATGGCGCTGTTTAAATTCCCATACAAAATTTTACTATTACTATTCTATTACGATACTACAAAATGTTCCGGCTAGGGGCACTGGTATAATAGCCAGTATGAAACGAGCAGGTCCCTCGCCTGATAGTGCCCGTCACGCCTTCACATGAGCATCAACACGAGCTATTTATTAAGCACTGCACGCCACACGCAGACATTATGTTGGTCCCTTAATACCCAATTTAGCTACAGAAGACATGATTTGATGTCTTATTTGCAATATTAACTGAGGGTCAGTGAGTGTAACTGATGGTATTAAATTTTTTAACTGAGGGTAGATTTATTTTACAATATCTGAGAGCCAAGCTTCATAATTTTAGTCTATTTTTAATAACATGTAATATTGTAAATGAAAGAGATAGACTACTTTCGGTGTACATAATTTAAAATTTTTATATAATTTAACAATTTCAAAACTACCCACAGCATAAAACATTTTTTAAAACAGTTTGTATATGTATATTCACATTACGATGTGACTACAATGCTGATGGTAAGTGCATCAGATTGAGTATCCACTAACATAACACGGACATCTTTCTATTCTTAATATAATTAATTAGTCTGGTTACCAGATTTTCTATTATAGAAACATTATAAATTCCAAGATATCTCTTTTAGAAAAACGTCGTAAGCGCAAAAATGTGTTTTAAACACAGGAGCACAATTTTCAATTTTCATTTTTTATATCATATTTTTTCAGAAAATTTATATAAATACTTTTTAATGAGAAGAATACAACTATTTAAAAAACACCGGTTACGACGTTCTTCATGAAAAGACTAGTTATATCAAAGGCACATTTTCTCAGTCTTATGTTTTGTGCTAGAATATCTGATTTTAATCTTCTGATGTAACAATAAATAAATACACCAGAAATAACACATAGTCCTGACCCCACACAAACATATAACTCTAGTGTTGTCTTAGTTTTAGGATTAAACCATATTTCACTTAAACTTTATCATCTTCCATAGAGATATAATAATAAGGAACTTAGGTCCAAAAAATTTTGAGGCATACTACGAGTATCATCATTTAAAAATTGTTACATCTCACAATACTTAAAATAGATAGGATAACCTTTTTTAGATTTACGCGAATGTTACACATTGAAATAAAACTATTTTATACGGATTTTATCGCGATTTGGTTTAATTTTTACATTTTTTAACTTCCCGACGTTTCGGTTTTTCACGTTTTCCTGACCACGAAAGCTGTAAAGTAATCGAAACGTCGGGAAGTTAAAAAATCTAAAAATTAAACCAAATAGGATAACCCAGTTCGAAGGACTACAGGATAAAAAATACCCAGTTGCATATTTTCTCATGCATCTTTCTCAATTTAAGTTATTAAGCACATTGGAAGACTGTTATACATACTCATCATAATTTAAAGGAAATAAACATATATTTACGATATCTCTATTCTTATTTATATTTAAAACAAAATAAATCAAAACTTATGTTTTTATTTTGTTATACAATAATTTGTCCATGATTTTTTTGTACGCTGGATATTTTGTACCCAATGCAGACTGTTCATGTCCTAAATAGAACATTACTTCTTGCCGGGTTAAGACATATTTAACTCTATATTGTCAAAATTGAGCATAACCCTTCGTTAAAATTCTTAAGTAATCTAATTAATGGACCAATTAATTTCTATGTATAATAGTAACAGTATCATATTGTGTTGATTTTAAAACTCATCTTATAGACATAACAGGATCAAATAACATTAAAATAGCTTGTAAAATGAGCCGAAAATTCAATTTAGTCAATAAAAATGCCTAAGATATTGTATCCCTGATTTCAGAAGAGTCATGCACCAATTAGTCAATATATGTAATCTTATACAAAAAATATTTACATCTTATATTTTTTTGGCTCATATACATGCTTATCAGAGCTATCACTAATCCTTCTTGGAAGACCTAATTTTAAGCTCATAGTTTTTAAAGTTCCTTACTAGGAATATCTTTAATCTTACAACTAAACATATCACTTACTATGGATGTGAATAGAAAAATGTTAGGAACCGTGCATACTTCAATTGTATATACGTTTTTTTTATAATGCCGTTATGGGCAAACGAGCTAGCGACCCGCCTGATGGAAAATGGCTACCGCTACCCATAGACCTTCGCAGTGCCAAGGGTCCAGCATAACAACGTCACTGCCTTCCTTAAGGGCATGTCGCTAATAATAAAATTAAGTTTAATAATAAGGCCAGCATTCGGGCACAAAATCAATTTTGTTCGTAAAGAATATTTATATATCTAACCATATACATTCATTCGCTAAAATAAACCTTCTTCAGAATTGATAAGAGAGTAATATATTTGAATGGTCTTTACAATGGTTTGAAACGAAGAAAAAATTGTTTTCAATTTTAACGGTTTACGGATTCAAATATATGTGAAGGCTAAAATGTTACACTAGACTACCATGATGGACAATTAAGCCTCGCAACTCTTAGAGTAAATACAAACTTAAAAATATATGTGATATATCAAATTAAAGTAAAATATTAATAAGTTGATTGTGGTAATAAAACAATTTAATATCCATCCATATTGTATAAACATATTATACATGCATAAACATACGCCTCCCTTCCAGAAGGGGTAGGCAGAGATCCAAGACACCCACATTTCGCCTTGTATGCTCCATGGTGTGATAGGGGGCGAGCCTATCGCTATATCGGGCACAAATTCCTGACTCTGGGCTGATTATGAATAGAAAATTCTAATATCACCCTGCTCAACCCAGGATTCAAACCCGAGACCTCAGTATTGTAACTGTACTGCATGAGACGAGCATGCCATTGGCCTAATGGTAAGCGATACGACCGCTCATTGACAGTAGCATAACCAAACAACACCACAAATTACAAAGCAATGCTTGGCATTCCACTGCGTTCGCCATCCTGAGACATAAAATGTTGTCTCGATTTTGTTTATTTTTAGTTACTTTGGCTACAATGTTACAGATAATATGGCACGTGTGACATGTTTTTATTAATATGCCCAGTTCATTCTTGTGGCAGATTGTTTTAGCCCCACAATCAACATTATAAAACAAATATTAACACAGATAAATACACAATTTTAGACAAGATGACAAATATTTGAATAGCATTATTTCTTGTTATTTCAGTAGTAGATTAGGAGACTGTCCCGCCCTCACACCCGCCACTGCAACTCCTGTAAGCCAGGAGCAACAGTGGCACGCATATTAATGACACTGAGCATTGAAGCTCAGCGCGTCTCCGGGAATGTCTAACTTGTCTTTAACCCGCAACGAAATCAATCAAAAAGTTAAATTAATAGGAGGAGTTGGAAATAAATTATTGTCCACTTCCCTCCCTAATAAAGCGGGTAATTCAGTAGTAGATTATCAGCTAAAATCTAATTTGTATATATTACATTTTTTTTAGAATCATAATTAAATATTCCTTATATATGACAGTAATAAATAAGGACCGGATATTACAATTTACATATAATGCCCATATTCTCTGGTTAAAAAATTTTACTCCAAAATTTATAAATACAGAATATTGAGCACTTTATAATTATATTTCGGCATTTTTCATGCATATTCCAAAATGGCACATACACAAGTCATTTATAAAACATGTCCATTAAAATTTATCACAAGCAACATACGTTGCCAGGGATTTGAATCCCTGACTTCACAGTTCATGTTTAATTGGTAGTGAGACAAATATACAAACCTTATGCTGAAAATGTTATTTTTTAATAAAAACTTGTAAATATGTATTGAAATGTTTCAATATTATTTTATGTCATCTTGTCTAACCAATACATACTATTTCTTGTGCTTCCTTCTCTTGTATTTACCGCAAATATGGTTTACCATTTGATAATGACGGCTGAACTTTTCATTGCACTCTTCACATTTAAACCTCCGTATGTTCAGATGCCGTTCCCGTATGTGTGATTTGAGACTTTTCTTCAACATTTCCTTCTTACAATAATCACATATAGCTTTAGAATATTGCGATTTGTCTTTAGTTAAAAGAAAATTAGTAACATACTCCTCCATTTTGCTGGATTTATTTTCAGTTTTGTTTTCAGAAGAATTACCCTCGCATTTCTTGATTTTTATAACATTGTCGTGGACTTTGGTCATTTCTACATACACTTCTGTCTGTTTGACCCTCTCAACCCAAGTTTCGTTGCATTTTTTCTTCAAAAAATTCGGTTCGGTTTCATGCATACTAAAATGATTCTTTCTGATGTGATAATTTAAAAGCCGCTTCTCACAGTAAACGGTTCCACAGGCAGTACATTTAAATTCCGAACGCGGTGTAATAAACAAATCATCATGAACTTTTAAATGTAGAATCAGGTTTCTTTTGTCAACGAAACTCCTTTCGCAGTGGTCACAAATGTAGTATTTTTTCGATTTACCCTCGTGAGCTAGCATGTGGCGATCGTATACATCTCTTCTGTAATATTCCTTTGTGCACAAAGAGCATTTAAAACGGGGCTGTATCACCCCGTGTTGGTATAAATGCGACTTTAAGTTATACTTGCTTCCCAGTATAGTTTTATCGCATATTGTACAGCGATGACTCTTTTGAGCCTTCTCTTCTATCGCACTCATCGTTAAAATCAAAATAATTAGCAAAATAAACACAAAATCAAATAATGAAGAATTAAAATGTAAATTATTGATAGTAAAAAAAAACTAAACAAATGCTTTGGCTTGGTCTGTCACGTGGATAAAAAGAAACTAACTGTCATGATAGAATGGGATAGCAATATACAAAGGTTTACAGAGCAGTAAAGATGGCAATAAAACAATGTTAAAAATTGAATTATATATGTAGTTGAAACGCGTTCAGGAAAAAGGACTTTGACATTTGGCATCCAAACGCGTACCCCGCGCCGTATTCACACTATCGCTATTTAAAATTAAATTATTGTCTTATATAAAAATATTGTCTATAAATTAAAGATTCAAGAATTATGGATGTATTTTAAATGATCAGCTGATACTTAATTAAGTTATAAAAAACAGCTTTAAGTTATATTTGCCAGACTGAAAATGGATAGGTGATACTTCTTTAGACTTCTTTATAATGGTCTGTTAAATTTTAAATACATCGCGGACTATTATCGACTATTACAGAGTACATTGTATAATTTGAAATCGACTATATTCTATTGTACCCAGTAACATGAACGCCCGGGCCTCCACATATCGTAGAGATATATTCGCATTCCGCCATAATACTCTTGTTTGGCAATAATCGTCAAATATACGAAAATGTTTTTAATACGAAGAATTCTGAATGTCCAATTTCACGTATCAAATATATAATGGTTTCTTAGATTTACGCGAATGTTACACATTGAAATAAAAGAATTTTTTACGGATATTGTCGCGATTTCGTTTAACTTTTACATTTTTTAACTTTCCGACGAGACGCGACGCGACGTTTCGTTTGCTTTACAGCTTTCGTGGTCACGGGGCGGACTGAGGTATTAGTCATCCGCTTAGTGACTGTTACAATTATTGAACTACCCTTCATTTTCAATTATTACCAAATCGCGATAAAATCCGTAAAAAATAGTTTTAATTCAATGTATTTATATTTAATTAATTAAATTATTTCCCACAAGGAATACACATAACATTAGAATAACAATTTTACACAAATAAAATCAATCCGCGTGTTTCCTCATTTATAGGAAATCACAACAAGCTCACAACAAGTATCAAATTATAATTTAAAACCCATACCAATTGATAGTCGTTAAATTAATACCTTGTCTAAATTGTTTAGGAAAATAAGTGCAGGGCAAGATAGAGCGAAAGAGCATCGACTTGTAACGATAGATTTAAAAATTTCTAGCATTATCGCTTGCTATAGTGGACATAGACAATATTAAACCGGATATTACAGGCAGATCCGGAACGCGTTACTAGTACGCATGCGTCATTCACCATGCCGGGGTTTTCACCATTTGGGCGTAGTCTTTGGGTATCAATTTTATATTACCAAACCAATATTATAACTATAAGTAAAAATAATGATGATTATAAATTAGGTAAACGATATTTTGTTAAGAAATTTCCCATTTTAAGGGTCCAATGTAGTATTAACTAACGTAGGTACATTCAAATAAATATGTATATGGATCTGTTATTATAATAAAGAAATATTTCGATAATTAAAAGCTATTTCAAAAGTACATGCATAATAGAAACTGCGTTTTCTGTCTTAGTTGTGTATTGGGCTTATAAAAACAATGTAATAATTAAGGATGTACTAATTAGTAAAATGGAAGTACCTAAAGGCTACCCAGATTTATTGATTTTCTAGTGCTCCGTGATTCGTCATATTTTTCCAACACTAGGGACGGGCGTTAAGAAATAGTCGATTACTATTTACATAATCAACTTTATTTATTACTAGCATCTGCCCGCGCGTGGTGGCGTGTTGGTAACGGACCAGACGCGGCTGCCTACATGTTCACGGTGGTCGCGGGTTCAAATCCCAGGGCACACCTCTGACTTTTCGGAGTTATGTGTGTATTGATAGTCAATCACCACGCACTTTAACGGTGAAGGAAAACATCATGAGGAAACCTGCATACCGCGCCGTAGCGATTTTAAAGAATTTCTACGGTATGTAAGTCCGCCAACCCGCACTTGGCCAGCGTGGTGGACTATATGGCCTAACCACTCTCAATCGATTCTCTCGATTGTAGAGTAGGCCCGTGCCCTGCAGTGAGACGTATATGGGCTGATATATATATAGCATCTGCCCGCAAACTTCATCTGCCTGATCAACCTTATTTAAAATAAACTTTATTTGGAATTTCCAATCCCGTCCCGTCCCGACCCGTTATATCCCGCCCATCCAGTCTCATTCTCATTCAAAGAATGTAAATTTGGCAAGAAGCATATAGTAAAATACGTTACACGCACCTAAATAATTATTTTTATAACCTATTCTTATAAAAAGTACTATGCATATGTGCTATGTATTGATCGTGAAGCCGAAAATCCCAAACATATGTCAAATATAAGGTGGGCCCCTTTGCAAGTAGGGATAAAGCTATATAAAAATAATTAATCTGGCATAATTGTAACAGCGTGATGTGCCTTTCAATCAAGACTTTATTTGGATATTACACTTTTCGTCAGCTGCCATGCAGTAATTTTACCTTTTATATACAAATTTTATTTGCATCAATGCCGCCTTATGGAATAATCATACGACTTATACTTCCTCTGCGTTGAATGTCTTCTCCTACATTATGAGTTAGAGCTTGGGCACGAATAATTATTCATTGCTCTTAATTCTGTTATTCCCCTATCACAAAGTAAAGTGTGATGATTAACTATACTCTTAAATAAAACGTTATTCTAATTATTCAAATTTATTTAATTATATTAGTCGATTATCATATTTAAAAATAATCTTTTTAATCGACTATTAAAATTACATATTACATCTCTACGCGCATGCCTGGCTCAATCTCGTGAGATATTGCCGAACGGCATTGTAATTTGTGTTTTGATTGAATAAATTAACTGTTAAAATATATTATGCGCTACGCTTACTGTTAAATGAATTTCTTTATTATTTTATTTTACTGCGAGACACAGGTATGGACTATGGTTGATTAAAACGTATCTATATAAAACATTTGGCTGTGCGATGCGATTTCAAGCGATGTAAATGATTAAATGTAATTTATCTTAAATTGATTTTCTGCGATGGTTTTTCAATTTGGCTGTTTAGAAATATTTCTTTCTCTTTTTTACCTTAGGGGAAAAACGACGGCACACATCTCGTGCCGTATTCTAATTGAATGTAGTTCGATATAGTTCTAATTGAACTTCAATGACGAACATTTGATCAATTCTAGTGGTTATAATTAATAGGAAAAAGGGTATCGAGTAATAAACACATGGGCCATATGGTGAAGGCGAGCCCCGTACTAAGGTCGCGGAAATTTTACCTAGCGGCATCTGTCGGCCATTTTGAAGAACTCGCGTTTCGAACGAAATTGCTGTCATAATTTCGCTAAATTATAATAGTTTTATCGTTTAATTCTGAAAATTAAAACGAAATATTAATAAAAGGAGGTATTATTTGAAATAGGCAATTGTTTCATCACCATATTATTTAAAAATATATTCAAATCATGGAATAAAAAAGGATGGGTAAGTTTTTAAACGATTTTTACAAAGGAATACCAATATTATTACGCATTGTTTAGCGTTAATTTTTTATTGAAGTTATGCGCTCCAAACAGCTTTAAAATAAAATGGAATAATCTAAATCAATAATTAGTTTCGTTTATCGGTAATAGCTTAGTAAGTAGCGGATCGGGAAACCAACGATCATAGGTTCGACGTCTATCTAAAAATTTTGGAATACATATTTTGTAGTTTTGATTCAGTATTGGTATAAGTATATATAATATAAATCATCGTTCCCTCACTACTGAGGATCGCGACCACATGTGATGTTCCTCCAACGTGTTCGGTCCTGGGTGGCATGGACCGCGTGGTATAGGCTACCACCAACCGCCTTCTTCACAATGTCCGACCATTTGGCTGGTGTTCTGCCTCTGGCGCGCTTGCCTTCTATTCGTCCCAATATTATGAGCTTCTCTAATTCATGTCTGGGAGACCGCATGATGTGTCCAAAGAAGCTCAAAACACGTTCCTGACAAATGGCAGAGAGTCTCTTTTGAATATTTAGTTCGATTAAAATAGACTCATTGGTTCTCATGGCGGTCCATGGTATACGGAGCATTCTCCGCCACACCCACATCTCAAAGGCATCAATCTTCTTCAAATCGCAGCTCTTCAAGCACCATGTCTCTGCTCCGTAAAGGAATATGGAAAAAACTAGCGCCCGTATTAAGCGCACTTTGGTTTCACGGCGTATGCTTCGGTTTTTCCAGATCCTCTCGAGATTGGTCATCGCACTTTTAGCCATACCGGACCTTCGGCGTATTTCCCCAGAGCAGCTACCTTCGCATGTTATTTGCGATCCGAGATAAATGAAGTCCTCTACTTTTTCGTAGCCGCTGAGTGCATCCGATTGTGGTAGAAGTTGAGCTCTATCTATCACCATTATTTTAGTTTTCGAATGGTTTATCTTAAGATCAAACTTAGCACTTTCAGCTTCTATTCGTTTTAGCAGAACTGCCATTTCTTGTTCGCTTGATGCAATTATGGTAGTGTCGTCAGCATACCTAAGGTTCGTGAGTGTTTCACCACCCACCGAAATACCACCTTCCCAGCCATCAAGTGCTCTCCTCATAATATATTCACCGTAAAGGTTGAATAATTTAGGCGACAAAATGCAACCCTGACGCACACCTCGTTCTGGATGAAAAGGCTTAGATCTCCGACTATCCAATTTCACGAAGTTAGAGCTGTCAAGGTACAGAGTATAAGTAGTAAAAAGAAATATACAAAATAGTCACACACCTATTGACCCCACACTAAGATATACATCTTGTGTTGGTATTATGAAGTATAAAAGACTTTAAATATCACAACCACACACAAAAACAAATACTTGTAGGTAACACAAACATTTGTCTCCAAGCAGGGTTTGAACCAACTGTCAGTCGTTACAACACCTGTATCGGTCAATTGCACTACGGAGGCAGTTTTATCTTTTCATTAATTTCTTTTTATTCTAATAATTGATATCTATAAATATTGTATTTGATAATATATTTTTTTACAGATTACAAAAAGTAGGTTGTTAATTTGACTATGTTTTTTTTTTCTTTCATGATATATGAACACAATAATTTTACTAAAATATACCAAAAATACCCTATTGTTTTTAAAACAACCCTAAAAAATTATTTATTTTAATCTTTATTGAACAAAATTATAAACACAAAACACAATACAGAATTTATTTCATATATTAGTCCATGAAAATGAAATGCCATATTGTGTTCCGTTCTCACATGAAGACTTATGCTTGTATAGTCCATAATTTTTCATTTATGTCCTAGACTGCCCTTCTTTCTCCTATCTATATATCAAACACATGGGTGCTTGTAAGAAATTATCTAGTATAATAAGACTGCCACTTGTACCATTATTATGTTATTTATTGTTACTCTATACAGTGCAAAAAAGTATTAAATCTATACATATAATAAATTTCTAGCCAATCAATGTCTACATGGAAGATAAATGAGAAAAACTAATATGGGTGATCTATATTATAAATAAATATTTGTTTCTAGTCTTGCAGTTGTGTGACCTAAAAGTTCTTATAACAGAACTTATTATGTTTTGTTGCGACACAAGAATTGTATCTTAATGTGGGGTCAGGAATATTGCTGCCTTATTATACATTTTAATTATCTATACCATGTGGAAAAAGATCTTAGGCTGTTTTTCGTATCATTCCTACATTACACATAGAATTTGAATCATACTAATTATGTCTAATAAGTGGGTCCTCTATTTACTTAATTGTTAGACAAAAGTAACAAATAATAAGCAAGTAATAAGAATTTTAACAAAATGACACCTTTTCATTTATTTCAACAATAGCGCTGTACACTTTTCATTATTCTCTTTTACATTCGCTGTATGTGTTGTAAACTGTAATCATATCAATAAAAAATATTTCCTTTCTTCCTCATTCTTTAGTAAATTTCCCTACAGTTTATTGACAAACATATAATAGAGAAAAATAGTATACATTGTATTCCATTTGTTTGATATTTTTTCTCCTTTTTGGCAAGAAAACCCACTCCAATTTTATCTCTATACATCACATTGTTGAAGATACAGGTTATTCTTGGTTGACAGTCAGGGTAATAACATGTGCATGGATTTGTACAAACTAAATGGCAACTGGATAATAATGCTCTACCTTCCTGCAATACTAATTTTTAATTAATTCTATACATGTTCCTTTCTTGCTTAATAAAAAAATTATTATCCACATAATAGTTTAGTATGTGGTAAATGATTTTGAAGGCACAATTTTTATAAATCTTTTATTTCATCCAAGTCTAGTAGTAAGGATGATGTGTACTGTTTCTTAACCCATTTTAACAGGTATGGAACTATTCAAGTAGGCAATTATATTAATATATTGGATATAATTCATGTGATGTTTCCAAATTCAGACTGAATATAATATCTAACCCAGCCATTTTAATCTCTAATCAATCGGTTCAAGTTTATGAAAAAAAAAATCTTTGATTCACAGAGATGTCACGAAGGGAATCAATAACGTCACCAACCATTACAACTAGGAGTAAATCTCATGTTAGGAAGAAACCTGGTAGAAAGGCAAATCCCAAGCTAAAGAAAAGCCCACAGACACGTAGAACATCCAGATCACCAAGAGGACGTAAGAGAATCTTAAAAACATACCGATCAGCTAAAACCCTGGATCCTAATGCAGAGACTATAACAATAAGTCCCACACCCCCTACGTCCCCTAGCACACCTGGCAGGACCCCTAGCCCCTGCGATGAAGATGAATTGTTCCGGACGATAAGAATAGAAGTTGATCCGGTCAAACCGAAGCCAGTCAACAAACCCAAGCCACCTCTCAGCCCTAAGACAGAATATTATCCAGATATACAGAAGCGTAGTGTTAAAGAGAAGCCATCAATGCTGAAATATAAATATAATTTGATGTTAATTACAAGAATTAGTAAGCGGAAGGCGGCTTTTCCTAAAAAAGGTATGTGTTTTTGACCAACTACAAAAAAGAGGTTCTTTATTTGATTAATATATTAGATGTCCACTATTTTCTCAAAACCTACTGATCTGGATAGGTTTTCTATTGTGTAAATGTATATTTTTAGTTACAATATGTCCGCAATTTTCTTAAAACTACTGAACCAATTTGGATGCAGTTTTCGTTAACATCAAAATAATTACAGAAATTTCAACGGATAGTTGCAAAAAGGTTGTACCAAAATTAATATTTGTTGGCACATACTCGATTCTCAATAACTACTGGACCAATTTGGATGCAGTTTTCAACGTGCAAGTTTTTGTTACAGAACCAACCACAGAGGGTGACACAGAGACCCCAACTGCGTCAGAAATGAAAGAGGAACCCAAAGAGGATACAGGAGGAGAGGACAAAGGGGAGACACAAGATGACAATGCGTGGGTATTTAATGATGAAGATTTAACTGATGAAGATTACTTAGAGATCTTCTATAGCGAAAGCCCTGTGTGGTGGGAAGACCCACCAAACGACGATTACAACGAAGGTAGGTTCACAAAAAAAATAATATTTGACGTGATGCTTTGAATTTTGCCTTTAGGACTTTCGGATGCCGTACCGGCGGTAAAGGACCCCTCACAGTAAGTCTTTTGGCTTTTGTGTAATGTGTATCCTTATATAATCAAACATTATTGTATCTAAGAGATGAATATCTCATGTTGATATTTGCACTGCGCTCACCATCAGGCGAATTGGAATCACAAAAAAAGTATCAAGTTGTACTAGCAGAGGAACAAACGAAACGTGGGACTACAATAAGGTGAAAGAAGGACTTAAATTTGCAGGTTGCTATGCATGCTTCTAACAGGGCGGTGTGGACATCCTTGGAGAGGCCTGATCTAAGCAGTGGAGTTGGTCTATGGAGATAAGAAGGGGAGAATACTGGTATTGCTTTGAAATGTGCGGCAGCTGCGAATTACGAACTGTTTTTTTTGTTTTTTATATTCCTTGAAAATAATTCTTTAATATTTTTGTTACCTATTGTGTTGTATGTAAGCTGTTGGTTTTTCAATAAATATAAAATAAAATAAATAAATAAAATAATATGCGAAGTAAAATCGAGTTTTTGCAAAAAAAAAGGATTTATCTATTTATTTATTGGTCTCCATCTAAGTCCACAAATGACATAATATGATTAAAGAACATTGTGCATTTTAAAATAATAATTATGGTAAATACAATCGAATAGAAAATGTAATAAAATAAAAAAAAAATTAAGGACATAACTATAACAAATTGAGTTATTCGATTACATTAAAACGGGGCGAATAGGTTTTAAAATCAAAATTGTTTCCTACCCCCCCTTTTTGACTGTGACTACACTTATGTTAAGTTAAAAATTAATTAAGAGAAAAAAAAAACTAAAATAATAATACATTTTGATTTTATTACTTGATACAGCATTGTGAAGAGGTAAGGTTTTTTGTACCTGATCAGTGAAACGTAAGTACCCGTAAATAGTTTTTTGTATGTAGAATTTACTCGCTTTGAACTGTATTATAATTAATTTACCATTGAAGACGTTTCTGAAAACAATCCACTCAAAAGAAATCTTTTATTTATAGATTTAATTTTTTCTCATTCATTCATTACATTTGATAAAATTTTATTGCATTGAATAAAGTAATTACCTACATGTACTAGTCTATACAGGGTATATCTAGACTGCAACCGTATATAAAGCCAGGTGGTAGAATTAGTGAGTTCATACACAACGCAACTAAAAAATTCGCAAAACTTATAATTTTTTTTTGTAATATTTTACTAATCCTCGTATTTGATTGATAGATACATAGTTTTCCTAAAATAATAATGTACACCTTTTTATTTTTAAAGATCCAATGGTACGCAAAAGTTTAAATTACTATTTTCGCATAAACTAGGTATTTAACACCCAAATACGATGATTTTTGTGTAAAAAATCTATCTCTTGTTTTGCGAAAATTTTACTAAAACTACCACCTGGCTTCGTTTTCGGTCGCAGTCTTGATATACCCGGTATAAAAATACTTGGGAGAGGCTTATACTTGACGTCTTGTGTCTAAAGAGTGAGAGAGAGAAAATACATCATAAAAACCTTTTTAATCGATGTTTTAATTCCAGAACCGATTGACAGGGCATTAATAGAAGAGACAATGAAGGTCGATTCACCACTCCCGCTAGAAGAAGATATGGAGATGAGAACCAACGAGATTCATCGATCAAACCAGACCTTCTTCAAGAAGAAATCTAAACTCGAAAGTGTGTTAGACAACATCAAAATTAAAAAGACGGCGGCTGAAAAAGAAGATAAGGAGAAAAGAGAATCTAGGTGTTCAGAGAGCAGCGATGAAGATATTTTCTCAGTTATAAGTCTACACGATATGGATATGATCAAGAGTTTAGAAAATATTGTTATTCCCGTAGAAAACACTTTAACAGATAATATACAACATTCAGGCGAGTATGTTGATGGGAGTAATGATAAAGTTGCAGAAGGGATGATGTCCAAAAATATTGGTGTGGAAGATATTGAAATAGGTGTTACGGGTAAGTATGCAGGACAGGACACAGGGAAAGATGCTGCAACAACGTGTATAGAAAATATAAACGTCGGTGATATATCTGCTGCTGCTGCAAAAGCCGACGAGTACATGGAAAAAGAAAAAGACGGAATAACTACATCAAATAAGGAAAAGAGAGACGACAAGACGGACAGGGGTGATTTAGAAATGTACGTAGAAATGAACAAAGAAGATAAATTAACATTTATAAAATTAACATTTAGTAAATCAACAGTGACGGGCGGAATACAACGAAATAATGAAAAAAACATTTTTACAGATTTGGTTGCAGCAGATATTGATGGAGAAGTGCGTGATTTAGAAATCGTAGTAGATTTAATAAGCATATGCGAACAAAACAAATCAGAAGAAACTGGTATAAATAAAACAATTACAGTAAAAATAGACGGGAGTCATTTAGAAAAAAATGAAATAGAATCAAACAAATGTAATACTAAAAATGCTCAAAAAACAGACTCAGAAAGCATTTCTACTCACTTAAATAAGCCCAAAGAAATAAATTCAAAAGTATTGAATGCAGTAGAAACAAGTGCGAAGAGGAAAGAATTAGAAAAAAAGCAATCAGTTGAAATAGTTATAAAAGAATGTAATACCAAGTGGGCTCTAGAAACTGGCTCGGATGGCAAATGTTCTCAACACTGTAAGCAAGGAGAAACATGTGCAAATGAAATAAAGGGAATGCAAATAGGTGCGGCCAGAAGTGAACTAGAAAAAATGCAATCCGATGAAATGATCGTAAAAGAATATCATAAGAATGCTTCAGGCACTGATTCAGAAAAAGGAAAAATAGCTAAAGAGACACCAGATGTAGTGGAAAATGACACAGAAATGTTAGATTTACAAAAACTGCACGCCGGTAAAATAATTACGGAAGAATGTACCGATGAACACAGATATGAAAAGGAGGTAAATAGTATGGGTGCAGAAGAAATTGCCCTAGAGAAAAATAATGATAGATTAAATGTAGAAAAATTGAATAAAAAATATCCAAATGAAATCGAAACAATAAGCATAGGTAATCTACAATCTATGCCAGAACAAATAACTAGAAATGAAATAGGTATGGTGAAAATAATTGCAGACTTGGATGACTTAGAAAAAATCCATCAAAATAATCAAGAAGAAATCTGTGAACACAATGTGGATGTAGAGAATATAAACCCAGAAAACATAGGTTTAGATAGATTTAATACCGGAAGAATAAACATTAATAATGATCTTCAATCTGACCCTGAAAGAATAAAAACTCAACGAAAGATAAACGCACAAATCATAAATATACTGAAAACGTACTCGAGGAACATTATAAAAGGATATAATAATCAACAAACATATGAAAAAGATTTAAGAAAATATGATCACTTGGACAATAATGGAAATATACGTGCGGTAGAGACAGTAGTAGGTAAAAGGCATCCAAAAAAATATGAAATAAGTAGGAGAGGAAAAATAAGAAAGTTAAAGAATACAAATTTAAAATTACGTAAAAAGTGGCGACGTGTATCTGAAACGGACCCAAACCATTTAGATTCTAAACAATACAGTCACGATATAGGTCCAAAAAATATGGATAGAGTAGAAGAAAGCGTAGCGGACATAGGTGTAGTATTTTCTGAATCAGATAAAATTTGTGAAACGATGGAATCAGAAAATACTAATGAAAGAAATGGAAATGTAGAACAAAACGCAGTTAAATTGGATGAAGAAGGTAATCTATCATCAACAAGAGGTGACGTTTTGAAAAATGATGCGAAAATGAATTTAGGATTATGTAATGACAGACTGAATGTAATAGAAACGGTTAAACAAAGTATACATTCACAACCATATAGTCCAGATGTGGATGCAAAGAAAACAGGTCGGGAAGTGATAGGAGCAGGTGAAACGCGCGCTAAAAATTCTGATTCTGTAAATATTTGTGAAATTCCGGAATCAGAGAAAGTGAAATTAAAATTATGTAAGAAAAGGGATATATTAGAAATGGCCCTTAAAAGTATATTTTGTGATCAACTTGATCCAGATAAGTGTGCAAATAATACGAATAAAGATGTAAATGGAAATCAAGAAACAAAATGTGAGACTTTAAAAGCGTGTAAGGAATTAACAGCTACGAATATAATTGATGTAAAAAATATAAATGAAATAGAAAAAGACGCTGTTGATATGCGTGAATTTAGTATATTTCAAAGAATGTGTGACGACTTCACACTTTCGGAGAAAATTGATTCAGAATTCCGTAATTATAGAGTGAATGTATTAGAAATTAACCAAAACAATATATGTTCTCAACAAAACGGTCCAGATATCAATGCAATAGAAAAAAGCAAGTATGCAAGTAATTCACAATCAGAAAAAATATGTAAAAATTCGACACCCCCGATGCAAATGGGCGTAGTAAATATAAATACAGCAGAACCAGGCGCTGAACTTAGTATGATATTTCGAGGAATGTGTACAGATTTGATACATTCGGAGAAAATAAATTCAGAATTATGTAATAAAAAAAATAAAGAAAAAAGTATATTTTCGCAACAATGTGGTCCAGATACAATAGAAAGAGGGCCACATGAGAAGCATGCAAGTGATTCACAATCAGAGAAGATATGTGAAAATTCCAGACCCCTGAAAAAATTATGCGTAGAAAATATAAATACAGTTGTACCAGGCGCTGTTAAAATGTATGAAGTTGGATATAAATTTCGTAAACTTTGTGAGGAGTTGATAAATTCTGAGAAAATAGATTCAGAATTGTGCAATGAAAAAATAAGCGGGATAGAAATAATTTCAAAAAACACAGGCTTTCAAGGATCCACGTCAGGAACTGTAAGAATAAATAATAGATGTACTGAAAAATCAGGTGCAGTTAAAACGCATACAGGAACCTATGAATCGGAGAAAATGAATTTGAAAATTAATAATCATAATAAAAAATGTGCACCAAAAACGAGTCGTAGATATATATCTGAAATATATAACGAAGAAGTAAAGGACACTGATAGTAAAGATGGAGAATTTGTGGTTGTTGCCACATATTCCGGAAATTCAGAATTAGATAGAATGTGTAAAGAGGAGGCGGTGAATGTTAGTGAGGGAAATAATTTAGAAAAAATTAACACTACGGACGGAACGCACGACATAATAAAAGATCCAGAAAAATGTATCCCAAAAAATATTATAAGAAAAATTGATGCCGAAAAACCATTACTAAACGTTACTGTAGAAGTAGATGAAAATTATAACTATCCAGAAATAATAGATTTGGAAAATACACAACATGTAGGTGAAACATTTGCAGCCAAAATTAATATACAATACATTACAGAAACAAAACAAAACGATACAATAGGTGATGAAAACAAAAATTATCTGAACAAAATTACGGAAACAATGGACCCAGTAGTAATGAATTCAGTGAAAACGGGTCCAGTAAACAGGTATCCCCAAACTTTAGAGAAAAACGAAAATAGTTTAGGATTCTTTGCACAAGTGAATACGGAATTAATCAATGCAAATAAATATTGCATCAAAAACGAAATTAACCCAAAAACAACGTACCCAGTTGGAACAGAATCTCAAAAATGCATTAACAAAAGCAACGCAGAACCTTTATTAGCAGAAACTAGAGAATCAGTGATAGTATATAACACCATAAAACACTTACAAAATGAATTAAGTGAACCAATGGAGCCAGTAAAAACGAATACCCAAAATAGCACGGAAATCCATTTTACCGATAATAGGTACTCAGTAATAGTGTCTACAAATAATGATTCTGAGCAAAACGAAATTACAGATAGAATTAGTCAAGAAAAAGCAGGAAATGAAGTCATCGAAGAGCATTGTCCATGCGAAATTAGAGATAGTGTGATAACAGCAATCATTTCGGATAAAAATATGCAAAATGCAGAAAGAACGGACGCAATCGGGTTATTTTCCGACAATACAAATGGATTGACAGAAGCAGCAAACACGAATTATGTTCAAAACGAACTCACAGATACAGTGGACCCTATTACAGTAAACCATATTGATACAAAAATAATGCTTATAATGAATAATAATGAAGCACTTATAGACGAAAATAAAAAAATGCATAACGAATTTACAGAAATAATGGATCTGGTGGAAACGGGTCCACTGAAAAATATACAGGAAAATGCAATGGTGACTTATACAGTGAGGCGTAACGAAAATACGAAAGAAGAAGCAGTAGGATCAAATAAATGTAATGTGTTAACAGATGATTTAGAAAAAATGGATCCAGGTAAAACAGATCTAATAAACGATGCACAGAGAACATACCTAGTTGGAAATAAAAGTGAGAGAAAAACTGTAGAAATGGAAACAGAAATATTATATCAAGATACACTTTTTCCAACGGAATTTACAGAAGAAATGCCAGTATTAACAATGGATTCATTAAAATTAGATCCATCGAAAATTCACACCCAGCAAATATATTCAATCGGGCGTAATGCAGAAATAAGACTTACAGAAAATATGGAACCAGAAATAGTATATCCAGATAATAGTCCGCCAACAGAATTCCCAGAAACGGACATATTAATAGTAACTCCAGTGAGAATAGACCCGATAAGAACGTATCCAACAAAAAAATGCACAGTCAAAAATAAAAAAGAAATGGCAAGAAAAAGTTATGTAGCAAAAAAAAGAAAGGATGTAACAAAAACGAATCCAGTTGAAATTAGTACATCAAAAGCAAAAGATACAAATATTACGGAAAAAAGGAATAAAGTAATAAAGGCAGAATTTAATTCAAATCAAATACTTTTAGGAAAATTAAACAATGAATTTACAATGGAGGCTGTCCCAATTGATCCACGGTCAAACATGCGTATTAATAATCTAAACAAACATACAAAACTAAATTCGTATGTAGACTATTTAAATTTAGTGATTGAAAGTGACCACAATTATTGGAAAAAGGTCCAAATTTTAGAAACATTGGTTTTAAATCCAATAGTAACAAATAAGGTAGACCATACTCCGGAAAACATTGAAACAAACCCTATAGACTTCAAAAGAAAAAAGACGGCTAATTTGAATATTCTCAAAACATCACAATTAATAGAGGAAGGAAATTTGAATGATCCTATAAAAATATCATCGATGAAAGAACATTTAAAAGAGGAACCTAATTTGAATGTTTCTGAAACGACACCATCAGGAAAAGATCCAAAAGATGTGGCGGATTTGAATGATCCTAAAACTTTAACATCAGTAGAAGAGGAATTAATAGTTCCGGTTGATTTGTATGTTCCTAAGATATCACCATCTCTAGAAAATCCAAAAGATGCGGTAAATTTAAAACTTGCTGAAATATCACCTTTAGTGAAAGAAACATCGAAAGATATCGTGAATTTAAATGTTCCTGATATGTCACCTTTAGTAAAACAACCAACAACAGATGTTTATGTTCCTGAAACATTACAATCGGTAAAAGAACCATCACAAGAAGTAGTGAATTTGAATGATCCTAAAATGTTACCATCAAACGATGAGGTACATTTGAATATCCCTGAAACATTATCATTAGCACAAGAACCGATAGAGGTGGCGCATTTGAATATTCCTGAGGTATTACCTTCAGAAACGGTGGCAAATGTCAATGTCCCTGAAGTTTTGCCATTAGCAAAAGAACCATTAGAGATTGCAGGCAATTTGATTGATGTTCCTACATTAGTAAAAGAACCACTACAAGAGGACGTGATTTTCAATATGGCTACAGCAGTACCAGAATTACCATTACCGCTTCAAAGTACTGAAGAGGTGCAATCGACAAACTCAGACTATCCACCATTTACTATAAATTCTGAGATTATGTTCGAAACCATAATCTTGTATGATTCCGATGATGAAATTAAAAGTGAACCAGTAAGCACTAATACTGAGTCTACCGAACCTTCAACATCGGAAATTGATGACCCAAATGAGTTAGTCGTGGTCTACCGAATAATACCAAGCGATGAAGAATTTGAAGAAGCGAAGAGACCCGAAGAATTTGAAGAAACTAAGACACCTGAACCAATGGAAATTGATGAAGACATACCTAAGATCGAAAGCAAAATGGATCAAATGAAGACTGCTAAATTAATCCAAATATACGGACGTAGAAATTCATTTGAAAAGTATACCCAAAAATATATAACAAAAGCACAGAAAAGGAAGAGAGATGCTTACAAAATCTCAATTGATAAAGACAGATTGGGCAAAAAATTATTCCGCAAAATTAGAAGAATTAAAAAAGTTATGAAAAAGAAGAAAAAGCGTTCGGGAATAAACAAATGTACATGTTCAACAGGCAAATGCATTTATTGTTGGGTCAAGCGAAGTGCTCAAAGAAAGACCATAAGACCATGTCTTCGTGTCCCAGATTTATTTGTGAAAAATATGAACGCAGATGAAAAAAAATATGAAAGTGACAGTCAATGTTCGTCCATAAATAATATTTATGATTTATCAAATAACCGTAACCTTTGAATAGGCTATTTGTTAGTTTAGGTCATTTAGGACCTCGTTCACCACCCTTAAGTAAAGCGTCAAGTAGCTAGTCATCAGTTAAAATCACCCGTAACATCACGTGTCAATTTCACGACGCTCAAATAACAAATATTATGATTAAACACAAATCAGTACTTTACTGGCCACTTCGTCTGCCAATTAGCGTATTTACTTGATGGTTAATTCTCAACCTCCATTTTTATTTTTTTAAGAAAAAAAATACGCTGACACTTCAGCGGGAAGCAAGGCGGCAGACGTAATATTGAACAAATTATTCATTCAATTTCTTATGTCATTCACTTAACCACCACATTGTTACTCGATACTTTATTTTCACCTGTGAAATCGACGGAAGATACTCGGCACTATTACTTGGCAGTTCACGCTAATCAAAAAGTAACTAATCAACGGTTTACTTGAAGATGGTGAACGAGGCCCTTAGTTAGTTATATTTTAGCCAAAAACAACAAATACAAATTAATTTATTTTGTGTCGGAACCACCGACCACGCGATCGTAAACGGTTTAGATTCGCGAAAATTATGATGACATCACACGTCTGTACGTTAACATCATATTTTGACATGTAACCTCATCATCTAAACTTAAAATTAGCGAATGCGAACGTATGTTTACAGACAGGTGACGTCACTCGTGTTTATAGACGCCATACTGCCGAACTAAGCGTTTTGACAGTTTAAATAATCCATAGATGTAGTATAACGTAGATCGGAAATGTGACAGAAATAGAATGATTTAACTTATATTAATTAATTTAGTTAAAATGTTTAAAACAATCTGTTGAACCAAAATTAACTGATTCGTAAAATGTACTTGGATGAATTTTGACTGTGATTTTTTAATAATGTTTAGTTTATCCGCTCACGTGCCCGGGCCCCCTCAACGACGTTTTTTAGGATCTCCGAAATTGTGTTCATATTTTCATTTACTGTATTATTATCATTCTTGTTAAGATCTGATAAAGATGGTGGAAATATGATTCTATTTAAATCAATTAAACAACATTAGTTGAAAATTGCGATAGGCTCACCCCCAATAACATTATGAGACGGAACACACAAGGCAAAATGTGGGTGTCCTAGTAGCACTTCTGCCTAACCTTCCTGGGAAAAAGGCGTGAGTTTAGCAGCCCGGCCCGGCTTCGCCTCGAAACAAGTACTATTTAACGATGAAACAATTTTTGCATCGTTTTTCATAAATTGCTCCGCTCCTATTCATAGCGTGATGTTATATGTATAGCCTTTAACCTTTCTCGATAAATTGGCTACCCAACGCTAAAAGTAATTTTCAATTCGAAACAATAGTTTCTGTGATTATCGCGGTTCAACATACACAAACGGTCTTTCATAGACAGTTTTAAAACCTATTTTAGTTATCGAATGCTTTGACCAATTAGAACGACTATTGAATTCAGTTTGAGCGAAGATTAAAAGACAAAAGCTTTATAGATTTTTCGAATAGAAGTTACTCCGTTAAAAATCCACACTATAGGGGGTCGGTATAATCCGACAAATTTGAGAGTCCGCCACTGCCCTGCAAAAGATTTTTCGTATATCCGGAGGTTCTTTGTATAGTTTATTTGAACTACATTCATGTTTTCACCATCTTTCATCAAAATAAAATGAGTATAATTTTAGTTTTAAATGATATTACTATTTTAAGTACTTAGATTAATAATTGGTTGTACATATTTTTTGTATATAATGTTTATTTGAACACGGGTAAAATTCGTAAAATAATTCAAATGATGTGTATTATTTCCTTTATTGTTATAATAAGTGATAATTCATTGATAATGAGTGATGTATATTATTTAAAGTGATTAAAACAGATTTTATGCATATTTCACTTAATATCTAATAATGCATTGTATTTACATTTTTTGTGGGTAGGTAGTTACCAATATGTAAGAAATTTTACATCTTGACAAAACTTATTCTTCATTTATCAAATTATTTTATCCAGTTTCTTGGAAAAGGCGATAGGCTCGGCGCTCGCCCCCTATCACGTGGGACGGAACATACAAGGCGAAATATGGGTGTCCTGGTGGCGCCTCTGCCTACTCATTCTGGGATAAAGGCGTGAGTTTATGTATGTATGTATGTCTTGGAAAAGGCGACAAAATGTATACGGCTTTATTATAGTCAGTTTATGAACCTATTTTAGATATCGAATGTTTTGTCTGCTTCGCTCAAGCTAAATTCGAAAGCCGTTCAAAAGGGACAAAACATCCGATAGTTAAAATTTGTTTATTAACTGTCTATGAATAAGGCTATGTTTTTTATTATGGGACCATTTTTGTTGTTAAAATGATAAATATGTACTCAGCTGCATATTGTGATCAATTTCAAGGTATTGCATTTTGAGCTTGAAAAGTCGATATCTCCTATCGACGACGATAAAGTTTTAACATAATTTATAATAGGTCTCACTACTTATACCTCTACCTACTGCTCAAAGTTACAGGCGTGAATGTGCATAAAATACAGATCTTTTAAAATAAAAATTTTAATTTTGTGTTTGGAATTTGTGCCCGATATGGCGATAGGCTCGCCCCCTATCACATCGTGGGACGGAAGATACAAGGCGAAATGTGGGTGTCCTGGTGGCGCCTCTGCCTACCCCTTCGGGGATAAAGGCGTGAGTTTATGTATGTATGTTAAAATAAAAATTAAGCGAAAATATGACTAATGGACTAATTTTGAATTAAGTCATTTTAATTATGTACAATATGCAGAAGACATTTTATTTCTAAATGAATTATTTATTTTAGATCTTGTAATTCAATATTAATATTAATAACTAATGTATCCAATTTTAAAGTCTTCAATTGCTTTTGTCGTATTCTGTGAAGTGTCAGAAAAATAAACAGATATTTGCGAAAACGTTTATTATTTTAAAACTCCAAGTCCTACCCTTTTATCTGGTGCAATTTACCTCTAATTACTAATAAAAAGTAGCGTTATTCATAGAAAGATTATAAACCTATTTTAGTTATCGAATGTTTTGTCCTCTTCGCTCAAACTCAATTCAAACGTCGTTAAAAAGGGACAAAACATTCGTTAACTAAACTACGTATATAAAATAAAATAATAGAACCCAAAACAATGATTTTTATAATTTTTGTCTGTGCGATTGTGCGCGATGAGCTCAGAAACGGCTTAACAGATTTCGATGTTTGATATGGCGGTAGCTTACACCCTGCATTAACACTTCGCTATGTATCCCTAAAAACGTAGCTTTCCCGTGGGATGAGGTAGAAAATCCGATATATTTTATTCCTTTTTTATTCTCAAAGGGATGGGTTGGGACTGGATTACATGCCTTGAGTAAGAATGAGACGGGACGGGCGGGATATAATGGGGCGAGCCGGAATGGAAAATTCCAAATAAAGTTAGACACGCAGACGAAGGTTGCGGGCATAAGGCAGTATAAAATATAAATTTTATTTATTTATTTAACTTCACATACAAACATTGTACATAGGCGGACTTAATGCCAAAGGCATTCTCTTCCAGTCTACCTTGAGATGGTGCAGAGATGACAGAAGTAGGGGTACAAATACGTAAATTATATAAACATGTACTATAATATAAATACATAAAATATATATATATTATATACATTATAAATATACTATTATATATATATATATAGTTACATAAATAAATAAATATATTATATATATACGATGACATACTAGTGTGATGATTTAGCCGCTTCATCCAGCAACAACTCCCGAACCTTTCTTTTAAATAGAAAACGGTTAGTGGACGTCCTGATCTCGAGAGGGAGCGCATTCCAATGAATAATGGATTGAATGAAGAAGGAGGAATGTAGGAAATTAGAATGATGGGGGGGGACACAATAAAAGAAGATTATTTGAGGAGCGAAGATTACGCTCATGACTAGTGCAAAGAAACTGAAAATGGGACATGAAATAAGAAGGTGGTGTAGGAGACGTTACGATAGAGAAAAGAGTTGTAAGGGCACGCAAACTTCGCCGCTGGCGAATAGGTAACCATTTTAGTTTAGAACGATAGGAGGATATATGGTCATATTTGCGAAGATTAAATATGAATCGAATGCAGTTATTGAGAAGGCGGTCCAGTTTATTAAGAAGATCTGCATTCAGGTCGAAATAGCACACATCACCATAGTCGATCAGCGGGAAGATTAAGGTCTGCACAAGCATTATTTTCGTCTTATAGGAGATAAAGTTTTTAAGGCGATATAGAACACGAAGGGCACCGGTGACTCGTTGACAAACAGAGGAAACTTGCGCCTGCCAATTGAGGACATTGTCTACGATAAACCCAAGGTTCTTAACAGATGGCGACCACGTTATAATTGTGCCGTCAAATGTAAGTGGTGGCAAAGATGAAAAATCGATGCGATTTATAAGACGCTGACTGCCTATTATTATGGCCTGGCACTTAATAGGATTTACTGTTATCCCAAACCTAGTGGACCAGCTTTTAATGTGCTTCAAGTCGGTGTTCACTTTTTCAATAGCTGTGGACAAAGAATCCACACTTGCTTGGGCATAAAGCTGTAGATCATAAATTGTGTAGTATAATAAAACAACGAATTGAATTCTTCATTTATTATTTAGAAAACGGCGGTGCAGCGTTCGTTTCCAAATGGTAGATGCCAGTATATCTGTAAAAATTAAATACATTAAAGAATTATAATTATAATTAAAAGTGCGTGGTGGCCTGTTGGTAACGGACCAGACGCGGCTGCCTACATGTTCACGGTGGTCGCGGGTTCTAATCCCAGGGCACACACCTCTTGACTTTTCGGAGTTATGTGTGTATTGATAGTCAATCACCACGGGCTTTAACGGTGAAGGGAAACATTGTTTAAAATCACTACGGTATGAAACCTGCATACCGTAGCGATTTAAAGAATTTCTACGGCATGTAAAGTCCGCCAACCCTCACTAGGCCAGCGTGGTGGACTATACTGCCTAACTCCTCTCATTCGTACTCTCGATTGTAGAGGAGGCTCGTGCCCTGCAGTGGGACGTATATGGGCTGATATAGATATATAGAAATAATTATGTGGCGGACAATTCGAGCAAAATCGGTGCATGTACCAACCAAAGACAACACGAGCGAGACGAAACATAGTGTGCCGTACGAGTGACAGGGACAGATATAGTGCTACTTGTACACAGTGTTACCAGATGAAAAACAACCCTCACCAGACTAAATTACCGTGTTTTCAGAAAAAATACCGTAGATTTATTTTTTATCTAAAGTGTATATTACCGTATCGCTTACCATCAGGCGAATGGCATGCCTCATCATACATTGCAATAAAAAAGATACGGTAATAGATCATTGCCGTTGACCGTGTTTTAGAAATTTAATTTTCAATAGTTACTCACCCACATCACGGTGAAGATAAACATCGTGAAAACTGCATACCATAGCGATTTGCAAGAATTTCTACGGTATGTAAAGCCCGCCAACCCGCACTAGGCCAGTGTGGTGGACTGTACTAACTCCTCTCATTCGTACTCTCGATTGTAGAGGAAGCTCGTGCCCTGCAGTGGGACGTATATACTGAAACAGTACTCACCCAGGTTTAGGAGTGAGACCGCCCATGTTGAGAGTTGACCCGTTGCAGTTCCCGGCCACGGCGGAGGACACGGAATCACACTGCTTGCCCACAAAGCCACCCTTCAGAGACTCGGCCAGGTAGTAGTTGCATCTGAAAGGCATCAATATAAAGTCAAACATACATAAACTCACGCCTTTATCCCAGAAAGGGTAGGCAGAGGCGCCACCAGGACACCCACATTTCGCCTTGTATGTTCCGTCCCATGTGATAGGGGGCGAGCCTATCACCATATAAGGCACAAATTCTTGACTCCGGGCTGATAATGAATAGAAAAATCCAATATCACTTTGCCCGACCCGGGACTCGAACCCGCGACCTCAGCTTTGTAACCGTACCGTTATACAACTACGCCACCGAGGCAGTCGGTTCCCACCACCCATCCCATCCTTTTGAGTATAAAAAAGTAGCAAATATATCGGAATTCCTTCCTCATCCCACGGGAACACAAAATTTTTCAGGATAAATAGTAGTGAAAAAAAAAAATGAAAAAATCTTTATTTGAAAATATTAATTGTACATAAAGAATATTGCAAGGGTCCTCAAATTAGGCGTTGCCTGTGTCTTGAGAAACCAGTTAAAATATAATTATTTTTACAAAAATTTGGGTGTGTGAGTGTGTGAGCGTGATATGTATGTGTGTGCGTATGTGGTTCTATTAAACTGTGAAAGTATAAAGTGTGTATACATAACTTTATATGAATGTATATACGAGTATATATATTTTAAAAATTCCATCGTTTTATTTAATAACGTAATAGTCTATGTTACTTTTAATACCTCCAAGAATATGTGTACAAAGTTTCATGATGATCGGTTGAGTAGTTTTCGCGTGAAATCGTAACAAACAAATTTACATTCAGGTTTATAATAGTAGGGATTATCAGTGTTATTATGCCTATATTAGTTTCAGGAAATATTAAACTTACCATATTTTTAACCTAGTTTCTTTTTTAAACAATACCGGGTATATCAAGACCGCGACCGAAAACGAAGCCAGATAATATTAGTGACTTCAGACACATGGCAAGTAAAAATTTCGCAAAAAAAAAATTGACGACTTTTTTTTGAATTTTTTACTTATAGTCGTATTTGGATGATACATAGTTTCCTAAAATAAAAATGTACACCTCTTTATTTTTAAACACGCAATGGCACGTAAGGGTTTAAATTAGTATTCTCGCAAAAACTAGGTATTCACCACCCAAACACGAACAGTTTAAAAAAATTCTAAAAAAATATCTCACTGTTTTGGCGAAATTTTTATTTGCATCGTATTTGTAACCACTAAAACTACCACCTGGCTTTGTTTTCGGTCGCAGTCTTGACATACCCGGTATACACATTATTGAGGTACTCACCTGTGATGACTGCACGATATATCATTGTAGCACCCTGGCATGTCCACTCCTCCATTAGGGTAGAAGTCGACGTGACCGAGTGAAGTCAAGAAGCCAGACATGCCAGCGTTAGTATGAATCACCTCGGTGTACAGACCGTCGTCGTGTCTAAACTTACGGGTGTTTGTGATCCAGCCGGGGAGAGCTGGGTCTAAGGCTGAAAGAAATTATATTAAAGTATTGTAATAGGTAGGTAATATATGGATAGATATGGTGATAGGCTCGCCTATCGTGGGACGGAACATACAAGGCGAAATATAGGCGAAAAAGGAGTTTTTTTTATTGCAATGAATAGCGAGACGAGCATGCCATTTGCCTGATGGTAAGCGATACGACTGCTCATGGACAGTAGCAAAACCAAACAACACCATGAATTCCAAGGCAATGCTTAGACTTTCACTGAGCTCGCCATCCTGAGACATAAGATGTTAAGTCTCATTATGTCCAGTAGTTACTCTGGCTACAATGTCCTTCAAACCGGAACACAACAGTGCATTTACACTGCTGTTTGTGAGTTCATGTATGTATATACTATAATAAGAATTGAAAGAAAAACAATTTATTAGTCACAGTAGTACATAATCCTCTGGCAATAAAAGAACATACTTCATAGAAACAGGGCACCTGAAGATCAGGGTTTCCAAATCATCTACAACATTGGATCTTAAAGGCAATGCTGCGCTTTAAAAATACTAGGTTAAAGGTTAAGAATAAGGCGCCCAATACGGTGTTGCAAACATGAAACTTGCAATATGATGCCTAAAGAACAGAAAGAGACCCATGGTATTTTGGTCGGAATTCGGATAGGTATGTAATGGCTCATGTGTCAGGATGGCGAGCGCAGTGGAATGCCAAACTTTCTTTGTAATTCATGGTGTTTGGTTTTACTACTGTCCATTTCCTATATTATCTATGACTGTCCATGAGCGGTCGTATCGCTTACCATCAGGCGAATGGCATGCTCGTCTCGCCATTTATTGCAATAAAAAGTCTGTTCTTGAGTTACTTACAGGTGATGTAAGGAACGACTCCTCCAAGGTTTCTGCCAATGATGCCGACCTGGTGCCCGCCCAAGCTGTGTCCCACGAGATGGAAGCGAGACAGATCCCCGCCGCTCGCTTCTACTAGCCATTTCACGAACTTTGGCACGCTGTCTCCTGCAATGAATTGTTTTAAACATGAAATATCTTGTAACACCACAAATAATAGTGGCGAGTCTAATTCTACCTGTAGACAAATAATAATATTTTGCTATTGAGAATTGAAAGGTAGACATTGTTGTCTTCATACGATAATAGGTTGTTGCAAATCTTTGGTGGGTTGGGTTTAACATTCACAACAAAGCCTGACTGCCTCGGTGGCGCAGATGTACGACGGAACGATTACAATGCTAACAAAGCTTAGGACAGGATAGTTTTGGAATTACGTATGTTTCCCAAAAACATACCTAGCATTTCTTATAGCTTGTCAGAACAAATGCTTCATCATACTACCAATATAAATCCGAAACTGAGTTTATTCTTCATGCCATAACTACTCAACGGTCATCATGAAACAGAATCGTGAAATCGGGTGCAGGAAAGGACATTGAGGGTAGGTTGTATAATCGACACGAATTTTAAGCGTTAGCCGTTACTTGCGCAGAAGTCGATTTTAGGGTCTCTTTAGCGGTATGAGGTAGGGGGGGGGGGAAGGGGTGAGTGCATCACGGTGATTGGTTCATTATGCGAAGAGCAATCCACGTTCTGTCGCCGAAAGTTCAAGAACCGTGCCGGTAATACATTTCATCCAGAATCAAATGCTGACTATCTGACGGTCGTACGGTAATGTGACGGTAGTCGGACTTAAAAATCGAGCCTACCGACATGAAATATTATATAAATATTATAACCTTGTGGGTAACAGTATCTGTGTTATTTTTTACGATAAAAATTGTATCAGAACTATCTTCATTATTTCATTATATGTTCTATATTTGGCTGATTTATTCGAACAGTGAAAGTACCTGATTTGATGCAGTTGAGTAACGCGGGAAGGTATTCTCCAGCCGCACCCTTACTCCAATCGGTCATGATCACGTTGACGTCATCAGCGGCCAGGAATCCTGGAATATAACACAGAAGAAGTGATGTTAAACTATAGCTTAAGAGGTGCTAATAATAAATACTTTAAACTTCTTTTAAGAAACGTTTAATAATCGGAAACTCGATTAAGTAAAAATTGCGCGTTAAAAAATGGTACAAGAAAATATTCATGTGTTATATTATATTCAAATTTTAAACTATTTGATAATTATTCAGACTAGAGTCAAATTAGCCGTGGAAATTCATAATAGTTTCTCCTGAAGGATCACATTTTCATACAGGGTAAATTTCGACCGTCGCATCCGTCCGTACATTTAGACCGCTATTTTAAATTAATTGTATTACTACTACTACTCGCTACTAAATGGCGAACTGCGGTTTCTCCACCCGTGCATGATTAGAACGTTACTCCTTCGTGTCAGTTGGAGTCTCAGCTTCTCGACACTAGATGGCGTAGTTTCCAACTCCACTTACCTGGTATGAGCACTGTATGGAACTGCGATGTGGGGTCGTTTCTCCACCCGTGCACCAATAAGATAGTTCTCTTGCGTGCGTCGTAGTTGGATCGGGCTAGCACACCCGCATCCCCCTGCGGTAGGGGTTGGCTTGTCTGGGGGTTGCTTCTGTAAAGGTAAAAACATAGCATAGATCATAAATACTTTTATATTGAAAGGTAGTCGATGCCCACCTTTTCTATGCACGATAATTGAACTAGGTCGGCTGAATTTCCTGTTATAATTATCGGTGGCGTAGTTGTATTACGGTACGGTTACAAAGCTGAGGTCTCGGGTTCGAGACCCGGGTCGGGCAAAGTGATATTGGATTTTTCTATTCATTATCAGCCCGGAGTCAGGAATTTGTGCCCGATATGGCGATAGGCTCGCCCCCTATCACATCGTGGGACGGAACATACAAGGCGAAATGTGGGTGTCCTGGTGGCGCCTCTGCCTACCCCTTCGGGGATAAAGGCGTAAGTTTATGTATGTATGACTTTATATTGATGCCTTTCCGATCGCAGCGGCCTTTCGTTTCATAAGCGTCCAACCAATTACGCCACGGAGGCTTTCAAATGTCAGTATTCATTCTGCTACGAGTTTCAAGTTGTATTGATTTTGACTAAAACTTGCCTTGTAAATAGATGGTAGCCGTTATGCACGTCAGGGTCGTAGGCATCAGACTGCATCAGGTCGCTGGTCTTCAGCCAAAGGTCCTGCAGCTCGGCGCCGCCGTCCCACGGCACCAGCTGGTAGCGCGGCCCCGCCTCCAGACGAGACACCACTGCGGCCTCCACGCACGCTGAAGACACCCAAAATTCACAGTCTTTTCTTACACAAGCCGTTTCTTTCTCCTTCTCATAAATCCATCCCATGTTTGTCTGGTAGAGATTGCCTTAGAGCGATAAGACCGCCATATTTATTGTTGTTTTATTATATCTTTAAACTGTTATATGTATTGTGTACAATAGAAATCAAATTAAAATCAAAAAGCCTTGTTATTTCTTGCACCTTGAATTCTTAATTACAAATCAATTATCATACTTTTAACTATAACACAATACAAAGTACAGAGACAAAATTGTGTACAATAAAGAATAATTTATAAAGTCCTGACTACGCAGTAAGGAACTTTTAAGTCGTGTATCACTGTAACTATGAACTCCAGACTCGTCCGGGGCGACCATTGTTACTGTACACCTGTTATATACAAATTTTTTTTACAAAAGACGGTCTTATCGCTCGATGCGATCTTTTACAGACAACTAACCATAGGATGGATAAAAGGGAACAGTGTTGGATACAGAACGATATAATCATATTTGTGAGATTCCATCTGGCACTATTAGTCGGCTCAGCTTCGCCGTAGTGCAGATATTTTTAAAATTCGAAAATTGCCTGAGAATATATTTTCTTTATTTGTACATTTTTATAGTCCGCTCTATTGGCGTAGCGTATGGTATAAACACTTGATCACACTAAAAACTTCATCAAAATCGGTCCAGCCGTTTAGGACTTCAGTCACATACACACGCATAGATAAATTATAGATCGAGACCAAACAAAATGTGTAGGTAGTAGGTACCTTCGAGTCGCCTTGTGGGCTATTCGATTACAAGAAAAGACAGATTAGACAGGAACCGGATCACCAGGGGTTCCCAACTATAAAATCTAACTATTATAAATAAATAAATACACCCAACAGTCACAGTCCTGACCCCACTAACATAGACTCTTGTGTCGGATCAGAAACTACGAGAGACTTTTCGGTCTCACAAACACCCAGACTCGAAACAAATGCCTGTGGTTCACACCAACATTTGTTTCGGTGCGGGGATCGTATCGATCGGTTTCACAGCCGGCGTCTAACCAACTGCGCCACGGAGGCTGTCAGTTTATTAATTAGTGATTTAATTTACTTACCTGCGGCTAAAGCAAGCCCCAACACGACGTATTTACCAGCCATGACGAACTACAACTAATCCACGGAAATAAGCTCTTATATACAATTATACATTGGATTAAAAGATAAACGAAATTATAGATAATTCAGCTTTAAACTATACGTACAAATCCATGTTAATTTTTATCAGGATCCACGGAATATATAAACAATGGGCTTACTTTAAAATATACCATTTTAGTAATTTCTTCTGGATTTTATCTCCTAACTTAACTAGAATGCTACTCCTATTATTTGCAAGTTTTGAAATAATGTACACACAGCACCGAAGCGAACCGTCGCGTCTCTTAGCAACATTATCGCATCTTTATTTAACAGTATTAACCAGAAAAGAAACAAATATGGCGACTTTACTGCACACACACCCACCATTGCACCTCCTGCCAACCAGGTTCAACAGCAAAGAATTCTCACCGAGCTCCGGAGGTCCACGAATCTCCTAGCGACACTAGCTTGTCTTCAAACCCATCGAAATATTTAGAAAGTAAACTAAATTAATAAAACATATAATTGTCCGCTTCCTTTCAAAACAAAGCTGAAGACTACTGCCTTATTCATAGACAGTTTTAAACCCTATTTTAGTTATCGAATAATTTGTCCGTTTCGGACGACTTTAGAATTCAGTTTGAGCAAAAAAGACAAAACATTCGATAACTAAAATAGGTTTTAAATCTGTCTATGAATAAGGCCGTTATTCGTGAAAGACAGTGTTAACTTATTACCCCCTGCTGTTTGTTGGAAAAAAATAATAAAAAAATAAGCTTTTATAGAAAATCCAACAAAAAATAAAAAAATGAATTTTAAAAACATTGAATTACAAATAGTGCTTTTCAGAATATTATCAAAATAAGCCTTCTTGTCACATCTGTTCATAAAATATTTAAAACTATTGATATTAAGCACACCACGCTTTTTTTTTACAATAAAATCATTTTTTCTTACACTATTTTTAATTCAAATTTATTAAAATTTATTTTCTATTTTTTAGTTGTATTTTCTATAAAAGCGTATTTTTTTAGTTTTTTTTAAACTATTATTTATTTTTCGTTTTTTTTTGTTTAAAATATTGAATAAGAAATAAAATTCTTCTTAATAAGAATGCCAAATTTCGAGTTAATCCGACGTTTTGAAGGGGGTCAAAATCATGTTCAAAGATTCCGTTGCATACTAACATACATACCTACGTCTGAAGCTAATAAAAAGCGTATAAAATAGACATTGCGGTGGTACCTATGCGGTGGTATTGCGGCGGCCTCTCACATATGAGATACCTACCAGTAAATAAATAATAAATAATAAATACACCCAACAGTCACATACATAGTCCTGACCCCACACTAAGATCGAGTCTTGTGTCGTGGGTATCAGGAACTACGAGAGACTTTTCGGTCTCATAAACACCCAGACCCGAAACAAATACCTGTGGTTCACACAAACATTTGTTTCGTGCGGGGATCGAACCCGCGGCCTCTCGTTTCTCAGCCGGCGTCCAACCAACTGCGCCACGGAGGCTGTCAAACCAGTATAACCATTTGCCGAACCTATTGTATAAAAAAGTAATTAATCGGTCGTGTTGTGTTTTATCTCAAAATATATTTTGTTTGGCGAATAAAAAATTAGGATTAAGATAACTAATCCTAATATAATGTGAGTGTTGCATGATAACAACGCATGTTCATCATGATATTTATGAATGGTTCTTTGTGATAGATTTTTTATTGTGAATGGTGAGACGAGCATGCCATTCGCCTGATGGTAATACGACCGATCACGGACAGTAGCAAAACCAAACACCGTCAATTACAAAGATATGCTTGGCATTCCACTGCGCTCGCCATCCTGAGACATAAGATGTTAAGTCTCATTATAGATTATACACTATAGTTCATACGCTTATTGCAATTGTCACTTGCTTAAACTGTGAAGTAAAACCTAGAAATCCTAGAGAACAAGAACCCGAGAGCGCCAGACTTTCGTCATTGTAATAAAGCTGAAAAATTGTCTGCGCATGCCTCTATCTTAGGCATCAAACGATCAGCCATTACAAAGTTTGGTTATCAATGTAAAAGTTAAACCAAAACCGCGATATCGTAAAAAATTGTTTTTATTGCAAGATGAAAATGAGCAAATAACCCCGATCGATACAAAACAATTAACTAACTTGACCGTTATCTTTAAGCCTTGGGTTATGGAGTAAGGATTTAATAATTATAGAAAGAAATACATAATCTAGGTAATAGCACTAACACTCAATAAAGTACATAATTTATATGTAAGGAAGTAGGTACTTTCTATTAAAACCCGCGATATCTTGCCTCGAAACACGAATAGTAACTGAAGATTGACGTGATCTAAAGCAATCGTTTACGGTATTATCTTATTATTAGGGTTACTGCATTATAGTTATTTTTATACTAAAAAATAACCTGCCTCGGTGGCGTAGTTGTATTACGGCACGGTTAAGCTGAGGTCTCGGGTTCGTATCCCGGGTCGCACAAAGTGATATTGGATTTTTCTATTCATTATCAACCCGGAGTCAGGAATTTGTGTCCGATATGGCGATTGGCTCGCCCCCTATCACATCGTGGGACTGAACATGCAATGTGAAATGTGAGTGTCCTAATGTCGCCTCTGCCTACCCCTGCGGGGATAAAAGGCGTGAGTTCATGTATGTATGTATATCAATAGCATTCAAAACCTCGGTAACTCTTTGAATAAGATTAAAATCTAAATCCGAAATCAATACCTATGGATCACACAAACATTTGCCTCGGTGCGGCATCCTAGCGACCTCTCGTTTCACAAGCGTGTAACCAACCACTGAAGCTGGCTGCTATAAAATCAGTAAAGAAAATTAAAAAAGCGAAAGATAAGGCCAACCCTTATTACCTTTCTCGGATAAATAATTTAACAATTGAACTGTGGATCTAATTTAAAAAAAATAACCCCGCTCTAGTTTCGTAATTGGCTCTGAGGAGAACAAAACAAACTATTTATTTAATACGGAGGTTAATTTGAATACAAATTGAATTTGAGAATGTTACAGATACCAAATTGAACATAGCATCTTTAGAAACCAATTAAAATTAATGTATATTAATATATTCAATAGTTTTTCACCGCGCTAAACTCAGAAACTACCTACTGGTTCGAATTGAAAAATTCTTTTAGCGTTGGATAGGCCATTTATCGAGGAACGCTATAGGCTATATAATATCACGCTATTACCAATAGGAGCGGAGCATTCGAGAAGAACGTTGCAAAAACAGTTGCCACTTCAGACAGTATCTATACACTGAAATTATCTATACACGGAAATCTTAGCCGGGCATTGACTTATATTCTACTGATAGACGAGACACGTCATACACAAATAAAGTGCCCCCGTATTTTAAAAGCACTTTGCAATATTACATCACTTACCTGGTATTTTAATAAAATATTGTAACTTCAGACGATTTGCTTTCGGTTTGACGGCGAAATATTCATTTATTACTTTTAAAGAATTTAAACGTATGCGATAAGGCGTACTGCACCGTCACTGTCACGAAGCAAACTGATTCATATGTGGTGCATGCACCGCAAGTAGGTGGGACACATTTTTTGTACTGAATGTCTTATCTAGTGTAACATTGATATCGATAGAGCCGGGCCGCTAGTAATATAAAAGTGTAGGTATGAGTGTTCATACCACTTCATACCTTCCCTTGATTCCCTTATTAAGAGGCCGGTAAATAAACGATCCAAGCGTTGTAGTTGTTCATATGTGGTAATCAATTACAGCCTTATTAATAGGTAGTTTTAAAACCTATTTTAGTTCTCGAATGTTTTGTCCCTTTTAAACGACTTTTGATATAGCCCGCCCCATGTCACATCGTGGGACGGAAACAAGGCGAAACTAAGGTGTCCTGGTTGCACCTCTGCCAACCATTCTGGGTGTAACGCGATAGTAACTGTTATACCGGGTATATCAAGACTGCGACCGATAACGAAGCCGGGTGGTAGTTTTAGTGGTTACAGACACGATGCAAATAAAAATTTCACCAAAACAGGGACAGATATTTTTTAGAATTTTTTTAAATTCATCTTGTTTGGGTGGTAAATACCTAGTTTAAGCGAAAATAATAATTTTAACACTTACGTACCATTGAGTGTTAAAAAAAAGGGGGCTGCATCATTATTTTAGGAAAACTATGTATTTATCACCCAAATACGACGATAATTAAAAAAATTACAAAAAAAAAATTGACGAATTTTTATACGAAATTATAGTTGCATTGTGTCTGCAGTCACTAATACTACCACCTGGCTTCGTTTTCGGTCGCGGTCTTGATATACCCTGTATACATATAATTGTTAATGTGGTGGTCACGAAATGACTGGTCACTTGCTCATTTGTTTCACCTATGTCATTAGATAAATACTTATCTTAATTCTAATAATCTTTTCGATGAATTTCTTAGTACGCTACTAGATTAAGCTGGCTTAGTCTAGAACAATTTTTACATAAACACACGCCTTCTTTCCAGAAGGGGTAGGCAGAGGTGCTACTAGGACACCCACGTTAGGTTTTTTTTTTTATTGCAATAAATGGCAAGACGAGTATGCTATTCGCCTGATGGTAAGCGACACGACCGCTCATGGACAGTAACAAAACCAAACAACACCATGAATTCCAAGGCAATGCTTGGAATTCCACTGCGCTCGCCATCCTGAGACATAAGATGTTAAGTCTCAATATGTCCAGTAGTTACTCTAGCTACAATGTCCTTCAAACCGGAACACAACAGTGCAATTACACTGCTGTTTGTTGGAGAAATAGACATTGCGGTGGTACCTACCCAGGCGGCCTCTCACATAAGAGAGACCTACCACCAGTAAAGGTTATAGGCTAAATCCGGCACAAATTCCTGACTCCGGGCTGATAATGAATAGAAAATAGAAAATTCAATATCACTTCGCCCGATCCGGAATTCGAAACCGAGACCTCAGTGTTGTAATCATGCTGTAGTACAACTGCGCCATCGAGGCAGACAAGACAGAACAATATTTATTAGCAACATTGTTTTAATCAATACAAACATGACTCCCAAAACATTGAGGTGTGCCCTGGGATTTGAACACGCGGCCACCGTATACATATTTTTCGGGTCCGTTACCACCATAGACCACGCACTTTACGAGGTCCCACCATCTAATTAATTATGTATTCCTAGGAAATGGAATGTAAATTATCGTTATTTTCCTATCATTTGCTATCATTAATTGAAATAACATCTTTATATTATACATTCGAAAGTGAGTATGTATGTTTCGCTTTCACACCTCATAACTCGACCGATCATTATGAAACTCTGCATTGCCGTTGTCAGGGGTACAGAAAAGGACAAAGGATTTTTCATCCAGAAAAAATATTACCTTGTCGAATGTCGGGATACATGACAGCCTCCGTAGCGCAGTTGGTTAGACGTCGGTTGTGAAACGAGAGGCCGCGGGTTCGATCACCGCACCGAGACAAATGTTTGTGAGGCCCACAAATATTTGTCTCGGGTTTGGGTGTTTGTGAGACCGAAAAGTCCCTCGTAGTTTCTGATACCTGCGACACAAGACGTAATTGATCTTAATGTGGGTTCAGGACTATGTGTGTGGCTGTTGGGTGTATTTATTATTATTTATTTATTTATTATAAACCAATAAATACCAATTTAATGCTTAAATGACAGACATGAATCTGTGGTATCTTAAGGTGGGAAATGACTGGTATTACGCGGTGTAATGTAACACTCGCAGCGAGCATTATAATATTATGCCATGTAATGAAATCGCTATAATATATTGCGTGGTGGCCTGTTGGTAACGGACCAGACGCGGCTGCCTACATCTTCACCGTGGTCGCGGTTTCAAATCTCAGGGCACACCTCTGACTTTTCGGAGTTATGTGTGTATAGATAGTCAATCACCACGCACTTTAACGGTAAAGGAAAACATCGTGAGGAAACCTGCATACCGTAGCGATTTTAAAGAATTTCTACGGTATGTAATTCCGCCAACCTGCACTGGGCCAGTGTGGCAGACTATATGGCCTAACCACTCTCAATCGTACTCTCGATTGTACAGTAGGCCCGTGGCCCGTGCCCTGCAGTGGGACGTATATAGGCTGATACAGTCCAGTACAGTTCCTAAGTTATGTAAAGTATGCGGACGAACCCACGAACTGAACCTAGTATTTAAATATCTATTCAACTGTCTATATCGTTTTGATTAATAGGATGATTATTATTATCTAGTTTTTAATCTCATATAAAGACAGATTTCCAATATACTGCAGTAATTAGTAATGGCGTTAATTTGGCTTCTGTTTGTTATAGTAGGTAAGTCTTTCTTCAGACCATCACCACGCATTATAACGGTGAAGGAAAACATCGTGAGAAAACCTGCATACCATAGCGATTTGTAATATTTCTATGGTATGTACATTGTACTGGTAGGTATCGCCTGGGTACCACCACAATGTCTATTTCTCCAACAAACAGCAGTGCAAATGCTCTGTTGTGTTCCGGTTTGAAGGACATTGTAGCCAGAGTAACTGAACATAATGAAAAATTCCAACACGCACTAGGCCAGCGTGGTGAACTGTACTAACCCCTCCCAATCGTACTCTCGATTGTAGAGGAGGCCCGTGCCCTGCAGTGGGACGTGTATACTGATACAGATTGTGTCCTCAGCGTGCGTGGAGGCCGCAGTGGTGTCTCGACTGGATGCGGGGCCGCGCTACCAGCTGGTGACGTGGGACGGCGGCGCCGAGCTGCAGGACCTTTGGCTGAAGACAAGCGACCTGATCCAGTCCGATGCCTACGACCCTGACGTGCATAATGTCTATCATCTCTTTACCAGGTAAATTTTAATTTATTAAAAAATATCCATCGATATCAATGTTACATTAGATGAGACTTTCAGTACAAAAAATGTGTCCCACCTACTTGCGGTGCATGCACCACACATGAATCAGTTTGCTTCGTGACAGTGACAGTGCAGTACGCCTTATCGCATACGTTTAAAAGTAATAAATGAATGTTTCGCCGTCAAACCGAAAGCAAATCGTTTGAAGTTACAATATTTTAATAAAATACCAGGTAAGTGATATTGCAGTGCGCTTTTAAAATACGGAGGCACTTTATTTCTTTGACATGTCTCGTCTATCGGTAGAATATAAGTCAATGTAAATATCATATAAACTTGGACTATATAACATACACATAGCTATATACCATAGTGATTTGCAATAATTTCTATGGGATGTAAAGTCCGCCGACCCGCAATAGGCTAGCGTGGCTACTATATGGCCTAACCCCTCTCAATCGTACTATCGATTGTTGAGGAGACCCGTGCCCTGCAGTGGGACGTATTTGGATACAGTAAACCCGAACTTCTTGAACAGCTGAGCTGTCGCATTTTGCTAGGTCTGTTCTGTGGGTCGGCCAAGGTGATATTGTATTTTTTTATTCATTATCAGCCCCGAGTCAGGGATTTGTGCCCCATACGGCGATAGGCTCGCCCCCTATCACATCTTGGGACGGAACATACACGGAAAAATGTGGGTTTCCTGGTGGCGCCTCTGCCTACTCCTTCTGGGATAAAGGCGTGAGTTTATGTATTATGTATGTATGTACAACATTTTATCTAATTATAAAATTGATTGACATAACGCGATATAAAATCATTGATAAAATTATACAACGCATAGATTAGTGGAAAGATATTAATATTATTTATAGATTAAAATGCCGGTGTATGCCGGCTCTTCCTGTATCAGTGCCCCTAGTAGGAACATTTTGCAGTATCGTAATAGAATAGTAATAGTAAAATTTTGTATGGGAATTTAAACAGCGCCATTGTGAGCGTATTTGGAACAAAAATTTCACAGCGGGAAACGTTTACTTTACTATACCAGAATTACTATACGATACTTCAAAATGTTCCGGCTAGGGGCACTGTAGTTACATTGTCACAAGAACCATAGTATGCAAAGTCACGCTTGTACCCCCGAAAGGGTAGGCACTCGAATTTCGCGAAGCTTATTTCTATCACAATATTATGTGATAAAGATCCCACAGTTTTGTTTTGTTTATTGAAACCTCTGTTTATTCATTTACAGAAAGAAATGTATATAGGTAGGTAGGCATATGTGTAGAAATGTATATGATTCAGTGACCAAATTGCGTTACAATTTCTTAAAACTAGTTACAATACAAGTAATTACTAAAACTAATAGCTGTGGTCAGGGGTTCCCAAACTAGGCTTAGCCTGTTTCTTGGGTAAGCAATTTGTGTTTAAAATATCTGAGACTTAAGTTTAAATCTAGTTAAAGGCGAAACAGTAATAACAAAGTATGTATATTTATTTTTATGTAAGGAGATATGACATAACCCTCCTTCTTTCGCAGTCGGGTAATGGTAAATCCCCACTTGATGTGGGGTCCGGAATACATGTGTGAGTTGCGTGTTACTTATGTACCACAAGCAACGAAGTACACGTAGATGTTACCCGTCGGAAATATCTGTGGACCTGAATAATTGACGTCATTGGAACAGTTCAGCAAATTCAATATAGGTTAAACAAATTGAATTAAAATAGAAAAAAGAATAAATAATAGAATTTGCATCCAACTCAAAACGTTTTTAATGTAAAATAAGATAGTAGATAGAGGAACACAAAAAAATGAAATGTGAAGCGCATTCCAGCAAGGTTCACAGATATTTCCGACGGGTTATACATAGGTACATAAACTCACGCCTTTCCCAGAAGAGATCAGAGGACCAGGACACCCACGTTTCGCCTTGTGTGTTTCCCGCGATGTGATAGGGAGCCTATCGTCATATAGGGCACAAATTCCTGGGCTGATAATGAATAAAAACAAATAACTGCCTTATTAGATTCGAACCCTTCTCAGCATTGTAGTGAAATGAAATGAAATGAAATTCGTTTATTAGTCTCGTTAATTAAATAGCTCTTATGACCTGGCACAATTGCGCCACTGAGGCAGTCAAGAGAGTTCAAGTTCACATGTTTATTTCAGGTCTAACCCACAGCAAAGCCAGCCTCTCCCCCTAGGAGATGTTACCACATTAAGCCTGTCTAACTATGATGCTAGGAAGAGAACAGTGTTTCTCCTCCATGGGTGGCGAAGTGGCCCGTCTTCATCGTTTTTCACTGCCACTATTCCAGGTTAGTTCCACGGTCCACCTTATGGAGGCGTCCATTAAACACGTGAGGCTCGAAGAGGGGGGGGGGGGGTAGCAAAAACCACGAAATATCACAAGGGAGAGGGGGTGTAGTAAGATATCACGTGTATTTATTTATTCGTCACCGCGCGATTTCTAAACCGAAAAGCGGCGTGTAGTATGAACTTGACTCGCTATCAGGGAACGAAAGAAGTCCTAAATTGTACTTTACTTAAAAATATATTTAGACAGCCTCCGTGGCGCAGTTGGTTTGACGCCGCCTGTGAAACGAGAGGTCGCGGGTTCGATCCCCGCACCGAAACAAATATTTGTGTGATCCACAGGTATTTGTTTCGGGTCTGGCTGTTTGTGAGACCGAAAAGTCTCTCGTAGCTTCTGATACCCACGACACAAGACTCGATCTTCATGTGGGGTCAGGACTATGTATGTGACTGTTGGGTGTATTTATTTATTATTTATATATATTGAAAGGGGTGAATAGGTACTAATCTTCTGCTATTCGTGCTCGAAAGTCGAAGCGAACAGATAATAAATAAATAAATACACCCAACAGTTACACACATAGTTTTGTCCCCACATTAAATTCAATTAAGTCTTGTGTCGTGGGTATCAGAAACTACGAGACATTTCGGTCTCACAAACACCCAGACCCGATTATAACACACCATAATAGTGGCATTTTGTTTTGTAATTCATGGTGTTTGGTTTTGCTACTGTCCATGAGCGGTCGTATCGCTTACCATCAGGCGAATGGCATGCTTGTCTCGCCATTTATTGCATAAAAATGTGACTATTGGGTGTATTTACTTTGTATATTTCTCCGCAGCATACCTGGAAGCTGAAGATGTCAATATAATCATGATAGACTGGAGTGTCGGCGGTGGAGCCGACTATCTGCCTGCTATCCCCAACTGTATTAGATCAGGTATGAAGACCTTGGATATTACTGAAATAAGAAGTAGCTTCACCCGGAAAAACGAACATTTATAGGCCCAATGGTTTCTTAGATTTACGCGAATGTTACACATTCAAATAAAACTAATTTCACGGATTTTATCGCGATTTGGTTTAATTTTTTCATTTTTTAACTTCCCGACGTTTCGATTGCTTTACAGCTTTCGTGGTTATATAATCCGTAAAATTACTTTTATTTCAATTTATAGGCTCTCTTTATTAGCTTTCAAGAACCTTTTTCTCAGACCAACCTTAGTTTAAATAAATATAGAACAAAACGGGCAGACGGCTCATCTGTTGCATCGATACTAGGTGTAGGTATGGTTACTTATAATGACGTGCAAGAAGAATAGAGTTTTTTGGCGACTGCCCCGCACTCACACCCGCCACTGCAACTCCTGTAAGCCAGAGATCAGGATCAACAGCACGCATTTTATGACACCGAGCATTGAAGCTCAGCGAGCCTCCGGGAATGTCTAGCTTGTGTTTAACCCGTGTTTAATCATAAGGATAAATTAATAGGCGTTCTAGATATTTTTTGTTCTTTTTTGATTGACAGTTGGTGCTTGTTCTCATTTAATTATAAATGGTAGTTCACTTTAAGACAAAATGGTCGTTATTTTTGCAGGAGAAAGCGTGGCCCGATACATCCGTTGGCTGGTAGAGTTCAGTGGGGGGGACCTTTCTCGGTTCCACCTCGTTGGGCGCAGTTTGGGAGCCCACCAGGTCGGGATCATCGGCAGAAACCTTGGAGGAGTCGTTCCTTATATTACTGGTGAGAAAAAATTATGTTATTGAAGTACCAGTTTGCTCAAAAGATTTACGCATGAGTGCCAGCAGCTCTTTTTTTTTTATTGCCATGAATGGCGAGACGAGCATGCCGTTCGCCTGATGGTAAGCGATACGATCGCTCATGGACAGTAGCAAAACCAAACATTATGAATTCCAAAGCTATACTTGGCATTCCACTGCGCTCGCCATCCTGAGACGTAAGATGTTAAGTCTCACTATGTCCAGTTACTCTGGCTAAAATGTCCTTCACGCCGGAACACAACAGTGCTGTTTATTGGAGAAATAGACATTGCGGTGGTACCTACTACCTACCCAGGTCACCAGAGATCTACCATCAGTAAAATGTCATGTAACATATCTGTGTAAAGAGCACCGCACATTTATATCTATTATTCATTTATATATTTATATTTCTTTGTCGCTCCGGCGCTAAACTGTATTCCTCTTTACTCCACTACTTTCCAATAAAACACACATATAATACTGTCGCTAAGTTGATTAAATTTATCACCTCTATCTATACAACTACATCAAAATGTTGAAATAAATCATTTTTTCGGATTTTATCGCGACGTGGCGGACATTCCGCCCCGTGACCACGAAAGCTGTAAAGCAATCGAAACGTCAAGAAATAAAAATTAAAAAATCAAACCAAATCGCGATAAAATCCGTAAAAAATTAGTTTTATTTCGATGTGTAACATTCGCGTAAATCTAAGAAACCATTACATGACAGCCTCCGTGGCGCAATTGATTAGACGCCGGCTGTGAAACCAGAGGCCACGGGTTCGATCCCCGCACCGAATCAAATGTTTGTGTGATCCACAGGTATCTATTTCGGGTCTGGGTGTTTGTGAGAGCGAAAAATCTCCCGTAGTTCCTGATACACGACACAAGACTCGATCTTAGTGTGGGTCAGAACTATGTATGTGATTGTTGGGTGTATTTATTTTATTTTATTATACATCAAAATGTTATATTTCTACAGCATTAGACCCCGCTCTCCCCGGCTGGATCACAAACGCTCATACCTTTAAACCTGACGACGGCCTGTACACCGAGGTTATTCATACCAACGCGGGCATGTCTGGTTTCCTGACTCCGTTGGGGGATGTAGACTTCTACCCTAATGGTGGCGTGGAGATGCCAGGGTGCGCCGGGGATATTAGATGCAATCACCGCAGGTATGTGATAAGGAATTTCTCTAATACAATTTTATATATTACTAGCTTTCTGCCCGCAAACTTTGTCTGCGTGATCAACTTTATTTGAAATTAACTTTATTTGGAATTTCCCGTCCCGTCTCGTCGCGTCCCTTTATATCCCGCCTGTCCCGCTCATTCTCACTCAAGGCATGTAATTCAGTCCCATCCCATTCCTTTGAGTGAAACGAGAGGCCACGGGTTCGAACCCCGCGCCGAAAAAAATGTTTGTGTGGACCACAGGTATTTGTTTCGGGTCTGGGTGTTTGTGACACCGATAAGTCTCTCGTAGTTTCTGATACGACACAAGACTCGATCTTAGTGTGGGGTCAGGACTATGTATGTGACTATTGGGTGTATTTATTTTATTTAATAACATCATATTTCCTTATATAATTCTCAGATCGACATATTACTTCGCGGAATCGATATCTGGTGGTTTCCTGGCGAATCAGTGTGGTTCTCTATTCTCTGCCCTACTCGGGAACTGTAGCGGACCTACCCTCAACATGGGCGGTATAACTCCAAAACCTGGGTGAGTTTTATACATATAACCGGAATTGCTTTGTGAAAAGGTTTTTACGAGATAAAAATCTCGTTATATATTTATTAACTCGTTACTAAAAGACTTTCACAATTCGAACTTGTAGTAACTAAAATTAGCGTAAACAAACACACGCTTCAGCTTGATGTCTGTTAACAAGCGCAGTGCATTCATCCGTGCACGAATTTGTTAGAAAAAAATCATATTAGGTTAGGAAGACAAAACGTTCTGTTTTGACTTTCGTCGCTAGATGGCGCTGTTTTTAAAACTGTAATAGCTTGCCTGACCGTATTCAAAATTTTTTTTTGGTATAAAATGGAACCTGAATATATTTGTTTTACAGGTACACTGGCATATACCACTTGGAAACAAACGCGTCACCCCCATTTTCTAAACAATAAATTGATAAAAATTGGATTAACTTTGTTTTAATTTCTCCTGTCATCTGTAATCTGACATTACATTATTCTTCTTATAACATAGATGGCGCTATACTCAATCTTACACAATTATTACATTTGTACCCAATAGATGGCAGTGTATAAGAAAATATTGTTGACTCGTTAAGGCGCTGTGAATAGTCAAAATAAGCTTCATAAACAACAACTTTTTAGCCATTTTTGAGCAGCGATTTTTTTTTGTTAATCTTGATACTATTTTTGAGTGGACCATTGTGTTCAAAACATGTTTTCGTTAATATTTCTCAATCTTATTTACTATTCACCGTGCCTTAAGTGTAATTTAATTAAATTAAAACCACAAATCAGGACCAAATAAACAATATTACAATGTTTTCCTTACTAAGCATATATTCAACATTTAAATAAATTTCTGTGAAAAAACCGATTAGTAAAAATAAAAAAACCTGCAAAAAGCCAACATCACGCGGTGTTCCCAGGCGGTCACCCATCCAAATACTGACCGCGCCCGACGTTGCTTGACTTCGGTGATCGGACGAGAACCGGTGTATTCAACGTGGTATGGACGTTGGCGATAGCTTTATCAAAATTAATAAACATAAATGATAATTATACAATATATCAATATGATTATTGAACTATTGATTCTTGTTTTTGCAAGAGTTATCAATACCTAACTCTTTTATAACATGTTGTTAGTCTTTATGATGTTATATTATAGAACAGTAGAATTACCAGACCCGACAGTTATGTAATTTAGACTGCTGTTTTTTTGTACGTACCAAAAAAAATATTTATTTTATTTTTTACTATTCAAAAAGTAAAAAATTAAATTTATTATATACAGCGTAATTTGATAAATTATTCGTTATTTACTATTGTGTTTAACAAATAAAACCGTTTTAATTTCCCGTTTTGTTGTATGAATTAATTTAATGAATTTTCAAATACTTTATATAATATTTTACCGGTAAAAAAGACAGATTGTGTTACAATTTTATTAACCAGCTGTCTCTTAGAGACAGGGACAAAAGATTTTCGCGCGCGGCGCGTCTGCAAACATACTCATTGTCTTTATCAACAACTCAGTAACGAGATAAAGCGGTCACCGGGCTCACGTTTAACATGGCGTTCAAACCAACTGGTATGTGTAATTTAACTTATTATTTTAATGGAGAATTATTGTTCATTTTCATTCATGTTCATTTAAAAGTTTTCGGAAACTGAAAAAACATTGTTTACATTAAATGACGTTTAGATGTTTTAATCACAGGTTTTAATAAAGGCAAGGTCAGAGGCAAAGGTCATATCAATTCAGCTTAAAAGCATACAGCCTAGAATAAGTGACATTGAAAATGGACTGTAATTTTACGGGCTAATAAACTATTTTTATGCCTACCTAGCATGCTTTTTCTATTTTCTATTTAACAGTATGGGGAAGACGACATTAAATTACAACATTACTAAGATAATCCCGATAATATTTGTGTTAAAAGAGAATCAATGTTATATATTATTCTTATGTTGGTAGTTATAGGTTTTATGTTGATGTTGGCTGTTTTGCTTTTACTCGATTGTTTTCATGTTAGTTCTAAGTTGTTCTAGAAAATACACGTCTTGAGTTTTACACAGTCTTATTATTTAAAATAACATCAGGTTATGGGCCCAGACCATGCTTAACCTGATTGTTTGAACCAGCAAAAAGAGTAAAGTACAATCAGTTACAAGTACTTGTATATCGACGGAAGAAGGTACGACAGAATATCGTCGAGAAAGATAACGTGTTGTGAACGCGGTTAGAAAATGGAGAACAGCCATTTTATCAAGCTGGAAGGATCTAGAAATTGGAATATCTGGAAATTCCAAACAAGGGTTTTGTTGAAAGGTCAAGGCTGGTTGGAAGTCGTGGAAGGAAAATGTTTAAAACCAAAAATTCATGCAGAAATATGTACATGGGAAGAAAAAGATGCGAAAGCGCAAACTTTGTTGGTTACGCGAATGACGGAAGATGTGATGCTCCATATTATTACCTGCACAAGTTCTGCGGAAATGTGGAAAAAGCTCCATAGTGTATATGAGCAGAGAACAGAAACAAGCATACACATAGTACATCAGCGTTTTTTTCAATACAATTACGAAAAAGGTAGTGATATGTCAATCTTTCTATCTAAGATTCAAGAAATGCAAAATCAATTGAGTCAAATGGGAGAAGAAATCTCTGAAAAGTTCGCGATCACTAAAGTGTTGATGAGCCTGCCGGAGGAGTATAAGCACTTTGTATCGGCTTGGGAGTCAGCGCCTGAAGAAAAACAAACGTTCGACAACCTTGTGGCTAGACTATTACTAGAGGAGGAGAGGATGAAGGAAAAGTTAAGAGAAATCCAGGAAACTCCATCGTCATCGGCGTTTATAGCTAAAAGAAACGTGAAATGTTTCAAATGTGGTAAAACCGGACATTACCAAGCGGATTGTAGGAGTAACAAAGACAGTGAGAAAAGGATGGACGGCAATAAATGCTTTTATTGTGGCAAGTTTGGACACTACAAAGCGCAATGTAAATTTAGGAAGATAAAGGAAAATAAAAAGACGAGTAATGCATTTATTATGTCGAACACAGTGCACGAAAAATATGAAAAATCAAAGTGGCTAGTGGACTCTGGAGCTAGTGAGCACATGTGTTGTGATTTGTCGCTTTTTTCTTCATTTACAAATATTTCGCCGAAATCTGTAATCGTCGGTAATGGTGACGTAATTAACGCCTTAGGCTACGGACAGATGGCGGTGCAAGTGAGCAATGGGAATGAATGGTTAGATACAACCATAGATAATGTTTTATATGTTCCCGCTCTTAAGACAAATTTATTGTCTGTGAACCGTATTGCTGACCGAGGATATGTCATTGTGACAAATAATGGCTTTTGCAAATTTTATAAAAATGGTATTGTTTGTGCTATCGCAAATAGAGTTGAAAACTCTTATTATATGGAGTTTCGTTTTAAATGCGAAACTGCGAATGTTGCAAAACCAGTGGAAAATGATTTGTTCGAATGGCACGAAAAACTGGCACACCAAAATTTCGATTATGTTAACAAAATATTAAAAGAAAACAACATTGAAATAAAACAAACTAATGTACCTCAATGTGAAAGTTGTATAAAGGGTAAAATACATAGATTACCATTTAAGAAGAGTGAGACTGTAAGCACAAGAACATGTGAAATAATACATGGAGATACCTGCGGGCCCATGGAGGAAGAATCAATCGGTGGATCGAGATATTTTGTTGCTCTCAAAGATGATTATTCAAATTACAGAACTGTTTATTTCGTTAAAACCAAACGTGAAATCAAACATTGTCTTGAGGATTTCTTTAATAAGGCTGAAAATGTAACTGGCAACAAAGTGAAAATATTAAGAACAGACAATGGACTGGAATTTATTAATAGAGAAGTTATGGATATGTGTTCTAATCGCGGTATAATACATCAAACGAGTGTAACTTATACCCCTGAACAAAACGGAAAAGCTGAAAGGGAAAATAGAACCCTAGTTGAAGCGGCGAGGACTATGTTACATGCCAAGAATCTATTCAAGAAATTATGGGCTGAAGCAGTAAATACTGCAGCATATGTTTTGAATAGAACAGGAAAAGGCAAAGATGGAAAGTCGCCATTTGAGTTGTGGACAAATAAAAAATATGACATAAATCAACTTAAAGTTTTTGGTTCTGAAGTTTATGTACACATTCCAAAAGAAAGAAGAAAGAAATGGGATCAAAAGAGTGAAAAAGGAATATTAGTTGGTTATGGTGAAAATATTAAAGGGTACAGAATATATTTCCAAAAGAAAAACTATATAGATACTAAAAGAGATATAGTTTTATTAAAGTCTGAGGGAAATAAAGGGACTGAATCAGCCTCAACTACTATAAAGTTGGATTTTAATAGTCAGTCAACACCAGAGAAGGCAACACCAGAGACAATAACTGAAGAAATAGAAGGTTCGCCAAACAATACCAATACTGATACTAATATAGATTCTTCCACAGGTGAAAGTGAATTTTACAGTGACTATGTACCATCTGATGAATGCCTGTCCGATGATACTGATACCTCGCAAGTACCAAATGAGAGAAGCAAAAGGGTGAGGAAACAAACATCATTTTACCAGTGTCAAAATGTTATAACCGAAAGCAGCGAGCCAACAACTTACAAGGAAGCTATAAATAGGCCAGATGCAAGTAAGTGGCTGGAAGCTATTAGTAGAGAATTGCAAACTTTAAAAGACAATAACACCTGGGATTTATGTTCTTCAACAGTAGATAAAGATATTATTAGTAGTAAGTGGGTATTTAGAATAAAGAGTAGTAACAACTGTCAACAGTATAAGGCAAGATTAGTTGCTAGGGTTTTTGAACAAAGTAATGATCTTGATTTGGGTGATATTTATGCTCCTGTAGCTAAGTTATCAACTTTTAGAGTCTTTGTGGCAGTAGCAACTAAGTTAAATTATCCCATATATCAAATGGATGTTACCGGAGCATTTTTGTATGGTGATATTGATAAAGAGGTTTATATTAGATTGCCAGAAGGGGCTTATTCTGGAGAGAACAATATTGTTAAATTAAAGAAATCATTATATGGCTTAAAGAGTTCACCAAAGTGTTGGAACAATAAATTTAATTCTGTTATGTGTAGAGAAGGTTTTGTGAACTCAAGTTGTGATCCATGTTTGTTCAAAAGATGTTTTTCTAAAGATAAAATGTTTGTTTTGTTATATGTTGATGATATCTTAATGTTTGGATCAAATGAGGGACATATTTTACAATTAAAAGAAGTTTTGAATAGAGAATTTGAAATGAAAGATATGGGACTTATATCAAATTTCCTAGGCATATGTGTAAAACAAAACTTTGAGACTGGAACTACAGAATTAGATCAACATGATTATTTAGAAAAAGTTCTTAAAAGATTTAATATGTTTAATTGCAAGGCCATGTTGAGTCCTATGGATCTTAATTTTAATACTAAAATATTTACTAATTGTAGTGTTCCTGCTGATAAATATATTGAGAATGTATGTAGACAAATGATAGGGTGTCTTATGTATGCTGCATGTGGTACTAGGCCCGACCTATGTTTTCCTGTGTCTGTATTAAGTAGATACCAATCCTGTGCTAATAAAGAGTTATTAAATGCATTAAAGAGAGTGTTAAGATATGTAAAGTATAGTTTAAATTATAAGTTAGTTTTTAAATACCGATTTAGTAAAAATAAAAAAACCTGCAAAAAGCCAACATCACGCGGTGTTCCCAGGCGGTCACCCATCCAAATACTGACCGCGCCCGACGTTGCTTGACTTCGGTGATCGGACGAGAACCGGTGTATTCAACGTGGTATGGACGTTGGCGATAGCTTTATCAAAATTAATAAACATAAATGATAATTATACAATATATCAATATGATTATTGAACTATTGATTCTTGTTTTTGCAAGAGTTATCAATACCTAACTCTTTTATAACATGTTGTTAGTCTTTATGATGTTATATTATAGAACAGTAGAATTACCAGACCCGACAGTTATGTAATTTAGACTGCTGTTTTTTTGTACGTACCAAAAAAAATATTTATTTTATTTTTTACTATTCAAAAAGTAAAAAATTAAATTTATTATATACAGCGTAATTTGATAAATTATTCGTTATTTACTATTGTGTTTAACAAATAAAACCGTTTTAATTTCCCGTTTTGTTGTATGAATTAATTTAATGAATTTTCAAATACTTTATATAATATTTTACCGGTAAAAAAGACAGATTGTGTTACAATTTTATTAACCAGCTGTCTCTTAGAGACAGGGACAAAAGATTTTCGCGCGCGGCGCGTCTGCAAACATACTCATTGTCTTTATCAACAACTCAGTAACGAGATAAAGCGGTCACCGGGCTCACGTTTAACATGGCGTTCAAACCAACTGGTATGTGTAATTTAACTTATTATTTTAATGGAGAATTATTGTTCATTTTCATTCATGTTCATTTAAAAGTTTTCGGAAACTGAAAAAACATTGTTTACATTAAATGACGTTTAGATGTTTTAATCACAGGTTTTAATAAAGGCAAGGTCAGAGGCAAAGGTCATATCAATTCAGCTTAAAAGCATACAGCCTAGAATAAGTGACATTGAAAATGGACTGTAATTTTACGGGCTAATAAACTATTTTTATGCCTACCTAGCATGCTTTTTCTATTTTCTATTTAACAGTATGGGGAAGACGACATTAAATTACAACATTACTAAGATAATCCCGATAATATTTGTCTAAAAAAATTAAATCATGTGTCCAGTTGATAGTGTGTGTTCACTGCGACATGTAAATACAAATAGATTTTCATGGAAATGTGCTATTCATACTAAATATCATATTATAGCCTCCGTGGCGCAGTTAGTTAAACAGCGACAAGGATTAATGCGAGATCAAAAATTCTTTCGACGTTTTTGATACCGGCACATGACTTGACTAGTGTGGTGTCAAGGCTATGTGCCTACACATACATACATAAACTCACGCCTTTATCCCCGAAGGGGTAGGCAGAGGCGCCACCAGGACACCCACATTTCGCCTTGTATGTTCCGTCCCATGATGTGATAGAGGGCGAGCCTATCGCCATATCGGGCACAAATTCCTCCGGGCTGATAATGAATAGAAAAATCCAATACCACTTTGCCCGACCCGGGACTCGAACCCGAGACCTCAGTTTTGTAGCCGTACCGTAATACAACTACGCCACCGAGGCAGTCTATGTGCCTTTTTAGTGTATTTAATATTATCTCTCTCTCTCTTCAGCTGGAGTGAGTCTACTGCTTAACATAGGCTACCCCCGAGAATTAAAATTGTAGTCACGTAGCTATGTTACTGTAATTTTATAAAAAATCATATTATCAATTGAACTTGCACTTGGAGTTGGCCCTGAATTCACGTGATTAATATTTGAAATAATTAAGACAGTTATTTTATGAAACATAGGCTTGTTTCGCTGCTTGACACTAAAATATTTTATAGTCACGAATTTTTTTTGGGCTTATTGATATACCACATTTTATAGAGTTTAAATTACAGAATTAATGTTACTTATTAGTAACAACATCCGCGAAAGCATTTGCAGCTTAAATTAAACCATTTCCAACAAGCTGTAGAGATCCTTAAAAGAGGCCTATTTATTATAAAACAGTTTATATCTTCACAGAACACCAGCACGTACGGTACAACCCGTTGAAGGACGAGTGGATCCTGGTGTCTCCGCACAGATGCCTTCGACCCTGGAGCGGGCAGACGGAGCAGCCCCCGGAGGACCAGCCCCCAGACCCTAACAACCCCCTCAAAGCAGGCGCTGTGCGGTCTAGTGGACAGGTAATTTAGTGTATTTGTAAAACCTAGATAATTCTAAGAGGCGATGTTATTAAATGGTACCAGGACACGACTAGATATAGTCATACTAAATAAATAATAATAATACATACATACATACATAAACTCACGCCTTTATCCCCGAAGGGGTAGGCAGAGGCGCCACCAGGACACCCACATTTCGCCTTGTATGTTCCGTCCCATGATGTAATAGGGGGCGAGCCTATCGCCATATCGGGCACAAATTCCTGACTCCGGGCTGATAATGAATAGAAAAATCCAATACCACTTTGCCCGACCCGGGACTCGAACCCGAGACCTCAGCTTTGTAGCCGTACCGTAATACAACTACGCCACCGAGGCAGTAATAATAAGTTTATTGAAAAACAATAGGATTAGGTACAAAGACTTATCTACTTAGAATTAGATAAATATTATATTGCATATATATGTATGTATATAGCTATAACTATGTTGAGATAAAACGGCGACAGTATTAAAGCAATTAATACAATGTAAATACGAATCAACGAACACATAATAAAAAAACAACAAAACGTAAAAAAGTACAAATTGAGTAATTAGTTCCAATAACATAATAAATTGTCCTGTTTGATGTTTTAATTTTACTGGTAGGTCTCTTATATGTGAGAGGCCGCCTGGGTAGGTACCACCGCAATGTCTATTTCTCCAAACAGCAGTGCAAATGCACTGTGTTCAGATTTGAAGGACACTGTAGCCAGAGTAACTACTGGACATATTGAGACATAACATCTTATGTCTCAGGATGGCGAGCGCAGTGGAAAGCCAAGCCTTGTAATTCATAGTGTTGTTTGGTTTTCTACTTTCAATGGGCGGTGATATCGCTTACCATCAGGCGAATGGCATGCTCGCCTAGATATTCAACGCAATAAAAAATTAGATAGCCTAATAATAGGTACCTAGACTTAGGAGATTATAATACCTGGTGATAGGTACCTTTGAAACAGTTTGGGTACTAGCCACCGCATTTGTCATTGAACTTCCAACATTTCACGAAGATCTTTGGTGGAACATTATATAGATATTGATTTATCTAATTCACTTTTCTACGCTTTCGTGGCCACACTCGTTTCAAATATTTAGCAAGATGGTCTATAAGAAAGGAGTAACAACATATTTTACTTCTTTCGCTAGTTTGTCCGCAATTACAAGGTTACACCTGAAATTTATCGTTGTTCTTCGAGTTCGGTATGATTCGCACCCATGCGTACAAACTCTTTATTACCATATACTCTCGCCCTTCTCCCAGAAGGGGCAACCAGGACACCCACGGTTCGCCTTGTATTCTCCGTCCCACTATGTGGCAGGGGGCGAGTCTATCGCCATATTGGGCACAAATTCCTGCGCTGATAATGAATAAAATATTCCAATATCACTTTGCCCGACCGGGGACTCAAACCCGAGACCTCAGCTTTGCAATCATACCGTAGTACGACTGTGCCACCGAGGCTGTCAAATATGTTATAACCTTTTGTAAGAGTACATATTTGTTTACAACTGTGCCACTGAGGCAGTCTTTATTAATTACGTATTTTTAAGAGATGTAAATTTTTTTTCTTAATTTCAGCGCAATCCAGCGTACACGTCCACCTACGTGTTCCCCAATGACTTCCCGGCGCTTCTGGAGAGGGTGCCCGAGCCTCCGCCGTCTGAACACCCTCTGTTCCAATCAGGAGGCGCTAAAGGGACTTGCAGGTAATAGATTTCCTTCCTTTGTAGTTTATACTGTACTGTATCAATCTTTATATGAGGGTATGTCCCACTGCAGGGAGGTTTGAGAGGGGTTAGGCCATATAGTGCACCACGCCGGCCTAGTCCGTGTTGGCGGGCTTTATATGCCATAGATATTCTTATATGTTGGTATGCAGGTTTCCTCACGATGTTTTCCTTCACCGTTATAGACCGTGGTGATTAACTATCAATACATATCTATATCGTAGATAGACATATCTATATCTACATCTATATCAGCCCATATACGTCCCACTGCAGGGCACGGGCCTACTCTACAATCGAAAGAATCGATTGAGAGGGGTTAGGCCATATAGTCCACCACGCTGGCCTAGTGCGGGTTGGCGGACTTACATAACGTAGAAATTCTTTAAAATCGCTACGGTATGCAAGTTTCCTCACGATGTTTTCCTTCACCGTTAAAGTGCGTGGTGATTGACTATCAATACACACATAACTCCGAAAAGTCAGAGGTGTGCCCTGGGATTTGAACCCGCGACCGCCGTGAACATGTAGGCAGCCGCGTCTGGTCCGTTACCAACAGGCCACCACGCAATTATCAATACATATATGACTCCGAAAAGTAAGAGGTGTGCCCTGGAAGTAGAATGCAGAGGCGTAGTAGGTAGTAGGAAAAACAACACATTTGCCAACCAAAAAACACAATAGAAAAAAAAAATATCGTCGCTTTTTTTCGGGTCTTTTAGTTGCATTGTGTCTGAAGTCACTAATAACATCTGGCTTCGATTTCGGTCGCAGTCTTTATATACCCGTATATTTGTCCCGATTTACAGAATATACATGGATGCATATACAATTATTGTTGTCCATTGTCACAGTGTGTCAATTTTGCTTATTCTTTTTTTTTTGTGCAATGAATAGCGAGACGAGCATGCCATTTGCCTGATGGTAAGCAATACGACCGCTCACGGAAAGTAGCAAAACCCAAACAACACCATGAATTCCAAGGTAATGTTTGGCACTCCATTGCGCTCGCCATCCTGAGACATAAGATGTTAAGTCTCAATATGTCCAGTAGATACTCTGGCTACAATGTCCTTCAAACCAACTTATTTATTGAATCAAGGATCTCCCACAGTATATACATTATCACAATTCTTAGCTAGTTAAGTTCTGCCATTAATGGGAGTACATAGCACTTATAAATAACACAAATGAAAAAACAAACAAGGAATACTTAACATAAAGAAAACCAAAAAGAAAACAACAAACTTAAATTGTATTGCAGCTGTTCTGACCAATGAAATTCTTTCACAGGGTAATGTGTTTCCATCCTGACTCGACTATGACTATTCCTCTGATGTCGATTGAGGAAATACAAGCCGTCATTGATGCGTAAGTAACTATTCCTCTACAATCTGACATTACAAGTAACTAATCGTTTACTGTCCAAGCTGTCCGACTGTGGAACTCACTTCCAGTTGAGGTAAGACGGGCACGAACACTGTCGTCATTTAAAAAAATGATTAAAGACCATTTCCTATCTCTAAATGTATGTAGCTGAGGAATATCTTATGTCCAATCGCATGTTTGATAAATATTAGGATATGTATATATGTTTATGTATATTGTATGTATTGTAAGTGTGTGTATGTATTATTATTGTTTTTTAATATATCTTTTGTATGTATTTGCATATCATATAAATATTTATATATGTGTATTATTCTTTTTTATTTATATTTATATTGGTATATATTTTTTTTAATAAACACCTTAGACTGCCCTCTCATTTTCCTTTTTACATATCCATCCAAAGGTTGCCTGTAAGAAATTGCCTAGTGTGATAAGGCCGCCTCTTGTACTATTATTATGCCATTTATTTACTGTAAATGTTTCTTTTTGTGCAATAAAGAATTAATAAATAAATAATAAATAATAAAACTGTTGAATAACATACATACATAAACACGTCTTTTTCCCAGAAGGGGTAGGCGGAGGTGCTTAACACCCACGTTTCGCCTTGTATTTTCCGTCCCACGATGTTAGGGGGCGAGCCTATCGCCATATCGGGTACAAATTCCTGACTCCGGGCTGATTTTGAATTGAAAAATCCAATATCACTTTGCCCGACCCGGGACTCGAACCCGAGACCTCAGCTTTACAACTACGCCACCGAGGCAGACTTAGAATTAGTTACACATCAAGAATTAGAGTATTACAGTAAAATAATATAGCCTACCCAAAAAAATTGATATTACCTACTCCAGGCAGAAAAGAACTCACAAGTCTTTCAGTGGACTCATAATCTAGATTTCTTTATTCTTCTAGCAAAAGATTACAGTCACAATTCAATGTTATATGCAAATACATACATGTCCAACATACTCACTTAAACTACATACATACATACATAAACTCACGCCTGTATCCCCGAAGGGGTAGGCAGAGGCGCCACTAGGACACCCACATTTCGCCATACATGTTCCGTCCCACGATGTGATAGGGGGCGAGCCTATCGCCATATCGGGCACAAATTCCTGACTCCGGGCTGATAATGAATAGAAAAACCCAATATCACTTTGCCCGACCCGGGACTCGAACCCGAGACCTCAGCTTTGTAACCGTACCGTAATACAACTACGCCACCGAGGCAGTCACTTAAACTAACCATCACTTAATGTACATACATACATAAATACATAACGTCACGCCTGTATCCCATAGGGGCAGACAGTGTCTATGGGTCTCCACTTAGCTCGATCTTGACATACTACTTTCGCATCGTCTACTTTCATCAATCTCTTCATGCATTCGTCGGTTCAATACATTTGTAAATAAATTATGAATTATCAGGTGGGTGAACCAGATGAAAGAGCTCGGCAGAAGGTACACCTGGGTGCAGATCTTCGAGAACAAAGGTGCAATAATGGGCTGCTCCAACCCACACCCGCATTGTCAGATCTGGGCGTCCAGCTTCATGCCTAACGAGCCTAGGGTCAAAGAGAGGTAGGTGACGTCACTGTTCATTGTCCTTAAGAAGGTTATGAAGAGATACTCAATAAGATATAAATAATAACCAAGAACTATTTAAACATGCACTATTTATACTCCGTTGAATACCTCACTGCGAATATCAATGATAACGGTTTTGTACGGACACACTTCCGCGCATACCGCAGTCGACGACCGGCGTATGTAACACAAAACAAAATAAATAATCGTTCTCATTCATTTTCCAGATAGTAATCTCTACTAATGTGAACATAAATAAATAAATAAATACACCCAACAGTCACATACATAGTCCTGACCCCCCAATAAGATCGAGTCTTGTATCGTAGTTATCAGGAACTACGAGAGATTTTTCGGTCTCACAAACACCCAGACCCGAAACAAATACCTGTGGATCACACAAATAGTTGTTTCGGTGCGGGGATCGAACCCGCGGCCTCTCGTTTCACAGCCGGCGTCTACCAACTGCGACACGGATCGATCCCCGTTCGTTTGTTTGATCGAAGTTTGTTTGTTGCGCTTTCACGAGAAAACTACTCAACCGATCATCATGAAACTTTGAACACATATTCTTGGATGTATTAGAAGTAACATAGGGTACTAAAGTTTTATCCCGAAAAGTTTAGTGTTCCCGTGGGATGAAGAAGGAATTCCGATATATTTGCTACTTTTTTATACTCAAAAGGCTGGGATGGGACTGGATTACATTCCATTAGTGAGAATGAGACGGGGCGGGCGGGATATAACTGGACGGGATGGTAGATTTCAAATAAAGTTAACCACGCAGACGAAGTTTGCGGGCAGAAGCTAGTTATGCTATAATTTAGTATTTGTATGATCTAGATGCCAAAGAGAGTACTACGAAAAGAACGGAAAGAATATGTTGGAAGAATATTTGGAACAAGAGTTGGAGAAAAAGGTATACATAAATTTTAATATTCTGTTCATAACATGAAGACAGTTTTCTATTGAAATATTTTTGTAAATCCTACCTAATTTTTGTGAAAATAGTTATATAAACCCTTGCGTACAATTGCGTCTTTAAAAACAAAAGGTGTACATTAATATTTTAGGAAAGAAATCTATTTACCACCCAAATACGAAGATAATTAAAAAATATTGAAGATTTTTTTTCGATTTTTTTTGTTGCATTGTGTCTTAAGTCACTAATATCACCACCTGGCTTCAATTTCGGTCGCAGTCTTGATATATCGTGTATATTGTAAAATTACACTAAAATCCATTCAGAACCTTTCACGCGATAGTACCAAACAACAATACGCCGTCAAAAGCTTCATCTAACATGAATAGGACACACAAAATAATGCTCTTTTTCCATTCCAGGAACGCATAGTCCTACAAAACTCAGAGTGGGTGGCCTTAGTCCCGTACTGGGCCGCCTGGCCTTACGAGACCATGTTACTGCCGCTGAAGGCCACGCAACGAATGACGGACTTGGACCAAGACCAAAAGCGAGGCCTAGCGGATATAATGAAGCAGCTGAACACTAAATACGATAATCTTTTTAACTGCAGCTTTCCTTATAGCATGGGGTGGCATGGTTAGTAAATAAATACATTCTACAGTCTCACACTGGTAGATCTCTCATATGTGAGAGGCCGCCTGGGTAGGTACCACCGCAATGTCTATTTCTCCAACAAACTGCAGTGTAAATGCAACGTTGTTCCGGTTTGAGTGACATTGTAGCCAGTGTAACTACTGGATATAATGAGACTTGTCTCAGGCGAGCGCAGTGGAATGCCAAGTATGGCTTTGTAATTCATGGTGTTTGGTTTTCTACTGTCCATGAGCGGTCGTAACGCTTACCATGAGGCGAAAGGTATGCTCATCTCGCCATTTATCGCAATAAAATAAACCGCCAGGTACCGGATCGCCATGTTCAAAATAGTCCGCAGCGATAGTTTCCAAATTGAAAGACGCAGTCAAAAAAAGTGCCCGACCTGCCATTTGGTAGTTAAATCTAGAACCTCAGACTAGTTACCACTCCATAAATAATAGCATGTTATATTTTTCAGGAGCACCAACAGGTCCCACAGCGAAGCCAGGAGATTCTCCCCACTGGCTTCTCCACGGCTTATACCTCCCCCCACTTCTGCGGTCCGCTACAGTGAAAAAATTCATGGTGGGTTATGAAATGCTGGCACAACCTCAAAGGGACCTGACGCCGGAGCAAGCCGCAGCGAAGCTTAGAGAATGTGACCATTTAAAGCACTATAAGACCACAAAGGTTTAATTTATTTAAATTAAAGAGGTTTTACAATTTGTTTTATTTTTTCAATAGCTGAAATTTTACAATGAGTAGGCAGTATGGTTTTTGACCTTAGCTGGTTTGTAAGCATGAAATAAAAATGAAAACTTATTTTGGAAGGAGTTTTGAATTTTAAAATGTATGTCTGAGCATAGACATAGTAACAAAAATTAATATGTTAATAATATGTATGAGTCTGAAGCACGTCTGAAATGTCTACATTTATCTATCTATTCAGCCACAGGAAGTCCACAGCTGAACATAGGCCTCCCCAAGGCTCCCCACACCGATCTATTGGAAGCGGCCATGTCTACACATTGAGGTATTACAACCTCAATGTCTACAAAAAAGGATTTCTCCTCTATTTTCATTGTGCTTAAAATCATATTGACATGCATGAAATCCCTATACCGAGATATTTTTATATAGATACCAATGAAGGTTATATTTTTTTATTAAAAAACTACCTATCTTCTATACCCACAGGAACATTAATTTAACAAATATAACAAAATCAATAAATAAAACACTGCCTCGGTGGCGTAGTTGTACTACAGTACGGCTATAAAGCTGAGTTCTCGGGTTCGAATCCCGGGTCGGGCAAAGTGATTGGATTTTTCTATTCATTATCAGCCCGGAGTCAGGAATTTGTGTCAGATATGGCGATAGGCTCGCCCCCTATCACATCGTGGGACGGAACATACAAGGCTAAATATGGGTGTCCTGGTGGCGCTGGTAAATAGTGCTGTATTAAGTTACCTGTGACTAGGAACTTTGTTCATCAAAGTTTTCCAGTATGAAATCCTGCAGCATAGTAGAATTTCTTTCCTGTCCCGGGTTTAAGTCAGGATAAACTGTTTTTTCTGTCTCTTCACTGTACACCTCCGTGACAGATATCTCTTCATTAGCAACAGCAATGTTGTGCAAAACTGCAAGAGCCAGAATAGTTGTTTTTACATTGCTCAATTTCCCCGTCATGCCATGAAGCAGACATTGGAAGCGGTGTTTCCAAACATCAAAGCAACAGTCCACAACATTCATAATAGCTGCGTGAGCCTCATTGTACTTCTCTTCAGCACTACTTTGGGGTCTCATAATAGGAGTCAACAAATAAGGTGCCCGTGCATATACCGAACTTCCTACAAGTTTTCCCTGAAACTGTCCTGCCTCAAATCGTTCTTTTACGGAAGATTCATTGAATATTTGGGCGTCATCAGTACTTCCTCCACATCTAGTCACAATATCCCTGATGCGAAGACTAGAATCACATACCACCTGAAACAATTGTCAATTTATTTAAAGCTTTATATACTGAAAGTATAAAGGCGGACTTAATTCCCGAGGCATTCTCTACCAGTGTACCTTAGGGTGGTGAAGAAATGACGCACAGCAGGTGTAAAAACTAAAAATAGATTATAATACAAAGACTTAAATAATAATAATATACATAAATATAGATATGATATATATGGATTACATAAATAATAATACTTAAATTTATAACCCATAATACATAATATATTATTACGGATGATTTTTATAAGCGATGAGGAAAGCAACCTATTTCAAGTATGACGATGATGCTGGCCGTTGTATTAAGAAGAATGGACTAAGGATTCGAATATGGAACGGAGTTGTCACCGGCTGATGTAAAGGATGGCCGAGTCGGGATTGCGCTGTGAATGTTCTAGAAGTAACGTTGTAGGCATATCAATATGCGAGCTGTATTTTGTAGAGAGCCCTTGTATTGATGAACATGATGTTGGAAAAGAATAGAGGAATTATGATAACACAACCGGCTTATTATTTGGAGTTGTTATAAAATACACATACAGGATGTTCCGAAACTCAACGTCAAGCGAGTACTAGTTGAAGTACCAGTCTATACCGGCTCCAATAAAAATAAGAAAAAAAATCTACAACTCATGGTTCAAGCCCAACTGTCATATTTCTGAAATTGACGAAAATCGACACCATACCTTTAGGTACTATCATCACAATTTTCAGTCATTTGACGGTATTTTTTTTGCTACGCAACGCTTAATAACCACGCTATTATAATAATTACTATAGTCACTTACCAAATGCCTTAGTTTCTATTTTAAAAAAAAATCATTTTAATAGGGGCATAGATTTACAAAAAAAGTTTGCCTAACTTTGAAAATTCCTTTCGAAAAAAAAATGTATTACACTACCCTAAGCAAGTGGTTTTAAAAGATAGCCTATTTAGTCCAGATTTTAAAATCGTACAACACTTGCCACTTTAACACAGTCAATAATTATTACTTTTTATTTTTTTACGAATGGTCGTAATTTTTATCACTTATCACGATAACTACTAATCGCATTTCGGCATTATGAACGTGTGAGATATCTAATGTGTTAGAGTGAGAAAGATAGTGACGCTAAAGTGTCAAGAGGTGACCACTTAAGAGTGAGGGAGATGGATAGTGACGCCAAAACAATAATTATTGCTGGTGAGATGTAATGAAATGAAACGAAATAAATTATTGTAATAATTTTATTATAACTACAGCAAATGTTCAAATTGTCGACCTTCGGCTCTAACACAAGCCCTACAGCGTCTCAAAAAAGATCGCCTTATTAATCTTGCGTAATTTAAATTAATCTCGTTTTCCGCTTGAGTGATTCCTTGCCGAACTTCAGTCATGTTTTCAACACTTTTTGCGTACACTTTTTCTTTAATGCAACCCCAGTAAAAAAAGTCCAATTTATATTGTTAAACTCTTGAAGCCTTACCTGAATGTTTAGGGAATAATAACCCTTTCTGTTCATATAATATTCGCCGTTATCGCCACCCTGTTTCTTTATTTTAATATGGGTACAACCAATACACCCTGTCACCGATGGGAAGCCTCCTATATGATGAAACCCTCTCATTAGTTCCACTTCCTCTGCGCAAGTGGGCATCTTTATGTAAAGATCTGCATGCCGAGCTAGAGCTTGTGCTACTCGACTGCATATGCGACTAGTTGTGGCTTGTGACAAGCCGTGGTTGTCTCCAGCATCTTCTTGAACCTACGTACAACAAATGTTAGCGAATTATATTGGGAATTTTGTTTAAATAGTGAAAATGATTTAATTAATTATTTATTTAAAGATTTATCGTACACCGGAATACAACAAAAAAGTAGACAATAAAGACAAAAAAATTACAATTGGTGGTCTTATCGCTCAAGGCAATTTCTGGCAGACAACCATGGGATGGATATAAGAGAACGAAAGTTGGGGCAGCGTCGGGTGTACAAATGATAGGTATAAATATTCCATTATTATATACAAACATAAATACATATGTACATATCCCATATTCATATACTAACACAATATACAAATATACATACAAAAATATATATAATATACATACATACTGTTAGGTTCAGATGTGAAACCTTTAAAAATAATATGTGACATTGGTAATTTGATGTTTGATTGAGAAAATGTAAAATGAATAATGGATCATGAATTATTAAAGATATACTTTCTGATTGAGTCAATATTGGGTGAGGAGAGAATATAAAACATTCGGTGCATTCTACAGAGATACAAGGAACAATTTGTAAAGAGGATAAAATTGTGTTGAACTGTATTGGAATGAAATTGTAAAGAGTACATGAAGACTTTTAGTGGAGTAATTCCTTCTGCTCAACCCCTTTAATAAATAAAGGTCGTTTAATTAAATAACATGCAACTTACCTCACGGCGACCCCAATATCTTATTGCAGTTAATACTTGCAGTTCTGGTGAAGTGCCCAAGCCTTTGGTATTAAGTTGCAATTCCTCACGTAGCAAGTTAATTATAAACTTCGCCGTACTCTTTGAAAATCGGTAACGCGCCTTGAAGTCTTCTTCGTCCAAAGAAAATGGGTCGAATCTTTGCCGATAACGTTTTCGACGCGGGGAACTTTCAATTAGCTTAATGATACGTAAGCATTGCAAAGTCTGCATATTTGAATTTGGTAACAATGAAAATATTTTTACAATCGAAATTCGAAAATTAGAAGTGGCATCAAAGATACAGACTTCTTTCTATGTAGTCTGTGATACATCATATAGACCAAACAAACAAATAAACAACAAAATGTCAGATGACAGATCATCTATAATATATTGGCGTGTGGCGAAATTTGGAACTACAATAAAAAATTCAAAAAGTATCTGTTTAACTCACTGTTTGAGGTGCTTTGATAACATTAGGAACAAGCATTTGTCATCGTAATCTATTAATATTAACATATCCAAGGAAATAAAATGTGTTGAGACTTGAAAGAAAAATATTTTATATTTTGACAACAGTCGTTTCGGTGATAGAAGATCGTAGACGACCTGTAGTGCGTTAGCTATTTTTGACGTCTATGAATAACGTTTTATATTATTGTGTTTATGCTCATGTAGACGCCACTATAAACTCGCGATAACTCATTTATGAATAAGACCGAGCCATTAAATAACATAGAAAAATAAAGTACCTACATTAAAAATGCAAGAACCAGTAAAAAAGAAAAGAGAGAGGAGTGAGAACTGGTTGAGGGAAGATAAGGTTAGTAAAGCAACTCTGTACCTCCTTGTAAGTTTGTAATTCATGATCGCAAGTTTTATTTTTGTTTTTGGTTTCAAGATTTTATTAAAAGCATTGGTGAGGGAGCGGGTGCGTGCCATCGAGAACAAAGATACGAGCACAAACAGTAACACTGTCAAAACGGAGGCTTGGCGTGATTTAAGAGAGAGGTACGTTCAGCTATGCTTGTTTTGTTTTTATCTCATATAGTATGACAGATTAAACGTCGGTTGAGAAACGAGAGGCCGCGGCTTCGATCCCCGCACCGATTAAAAATATTTTTGAGGTCCAAAATGTATGTCTTGTGTCTGGGTGTTTGTGAGAGCGAAATGTCTGTCTTATTTTATGATACCCAGGAAACAAGACTTAATGAATCTATCTGTAAGGGTCAGGGATGGTCCTGTGTCTATGCATTTGTAGTATAAAAAAAATCATTACTCATCTATGTACAATTGACAAATACCAATTCTTATTTCAGTTTTAATGCTATGTGCAAAGGAGTCCCTCGCACCATAACTCAACTTAAGGCTCAATGGAGCCTTATAAAAATCTTGGCAAAAAAACAACAATCTGACGGTGTTCCAGTATCACAACTGGCCCCGGATACCAGTGGTGTGAACGAATCTGAGTGTGAAGAAATACATCAGGTAATATTTCCAAATATTTCTTTGCCTACAATACAAAAGAATATTATGATGAAGCAGATCATAATATTGGAACACCTAATCCACTATTCTGTTCCGGTTGAGGACATTCTAGCCAGAGTAACTACTGGACATAATGAGACTTAACATCTTATGTAGGATAGTGAGACCAGTGGAATGCTAAGCAATACTCTGTAATTTATAGTGTTGCTTGGTTTTCTAGGAGACCATTAGGGGAATGGCATGCTGGTCTCGCCATTCATCCCAATAAAAAACCAAAGGGCACCAACAGAACTAGGCCCAGCACTAATTAATGTTATATCTAATTAAATATGTTTTATACAGGTGAACATATAAATAAATCCAACTTCTATTTTTCAGATAAGTGTGCCGCAACCTTCAGAATTGAAGAAAAAGAAAGTAACACCTGTTAGAAAAAAGGTTCCTAATTATTATTATTGAGAAAACTTATTGGCCATTTCTAAAGACAGTTTAAAAACCTATTTTAGTTATTGTTTGTCCCTTTAGGTTAATATTTGAATTCAGTTAAAGCAAAGAAGACAAAACATTTGATACTAAAATAGGTTTGTAAACTGTCTATGAATTTCATATAAAATACCATTATTTTATATGAAAAATTTAAAACATTGTTTCTTGAATCCAATAAATACAATACAATTAAATTACACAATTTACATTTACATTGCAAGACTCCTCGGTGGCGTAGTTGTACTGCGGTATGATTACAAAGCTGAGGCCTTGGGTTCGAATCCTAGATCGGTTAATGTGATATTGGATTTTTCTATTCATTATCAGCCCGGAGTCAGGAATTTGTGCCCGATATGGCGATAGGCTCGCCCCCTATCACATCGCAGGACGGAATATACAAGACGAAATGTAAGTGTCCTGGTAGCACCTCTGCCGACCCTTCTGGGAAAAAGGCGTGAGTTTATGTATATGTGTACAATACCATTAACATACCAAAAGAAAATGTATTGTTTTAATTTATAATGTATTCTTTCAGAAATTCATCCAATATTCTGGAGAACGTCTCGTGGCCTTCGAGATTCAATGCCGAGACGAGCTTCATAAAGCGCAGATGGTCAATGAGGAAATAATGAGAACTAATTTACTACTAAAACAAAGACTAATAGAAAAAAAAATTGAATTCTATGATAGGAAATTGAATGAGACATAATTTTCAAATAGAGGCAAATGAAATGAGCATACTGTTCTCCTTATGGTAAGTAATCACCGGCGCCCGTGAACATCACGTACCTATAACTCGTCGGAAATATCTGCGAACCTAGCTGTCATGCGGTTCTCATTTAATTTTTTTGTGTTCCCCTATCTACTATGTTGTTTTACATTAAAAACGTTTTGAGATGGATGCGAATTTAATTTTTTATTCGTTTTTCAGTTTTAATTCAATTTGTTTAACCTATATTTTGAATTAGTTGAACTTATGTTCCAGTGACATTAATTATTCAGGTCCACAGATATTTCCGACGAGTTATACTAATAATTATATTTTGACCATACTATATGTATCTGGCTGATGACATTTAAAAAAAGAATAACGTAGGATGTTTTCAGCTATTTTTTTTTTTCGTCAATGTGACTGAATCTACAGGTCGTCTATGATTTTCTATTGCCTATAGCGCTGTTGTTAAAATAATAAGAATAGTTTGTCTATCTTCACGATTTATTACATTGGATATGTTATTAGATTACGAATCAAATGCTTGTTGTTTATATTAAGTAAACATCTCAGACAATGCGATAAATGGATATTTTTTTAATTCCATTTGTAGTTCCAAATTTCGCCACTCCAACAGAATTTAGACGATCTATAGCTAGTAATAAACTAATCATTATTTTTATTACTCTTATTTGTCATTATAATTTTTTATTCTTATTTGACAGCCTTCGTGGCGCAGTTGGTTAGACGTCGGCTGTGAAACGAAGGGCCGCGGGTTCGATCCCCGCACCGAAACAGATGTTTGGTTGATCCAGAAGGTGTTTGTGTCGGGTCTGGGTGTTTGCGAGACCGAAAAGTCTCGTAGTTTCTGATACAAGACACAATACTCGATCTTAGTGTGGGGTCAAGACTATGTATGTGACTGTTGGGTATATTTATTAATTTTACGTTACTTTATCATAATGTAGTGGGCACGCACGAGGTTGGCGGGCATTCGGCTGCCGACCATGGCTCTTGTTTAATTGTCAGTGGTATAAAATAAATACACCCAACAGTCATAAACATAGTCCTGACTCACAATAAGATCAATTAAGTCTTGTGTCGTATCAGAAACTACAAGAAACTTTTCAGCCCCACAACACACAGACCCGAAACAAATACCTGTGGATAACACAAACATTTTGGGGCAGGGATTGAACCTGTGGCCTCTCGTGTCACAGCCAGCGTCTAACCAACTGCGCCACGGAGGCTGTCGAAGCAAATATCAAACGAACAAATTTATACAAACACATATTATATTTATTCTGTTATAATGTTTGTGCCTTAGTTGAAACTAATAATACACTTTTGATCTCAACATCTTAAAATAAGATTTATGTTTACAATTATTTTTATTATTGATTAGTTTTCTTTATAAGTATTGATGTAAACCTAACATAGTTGCCTTAATAGATATAAGAATAAGTTAATTATATTTTAGTATCTCCAATACAAGCTGAAAGACTAGTGCAGTACCGCAGTGAAACGTCACTCCTTTAAAAAAATAAAACGCTACTGTTTCTTCGTAAATATTTATTATGTAGGTAAATAAACATTTATTATTATATTTGTTTGATTTATATTTGTGTGATCCACGGGTATTTATTTCGGGTCTGGGTGTTTGACCGAAAAGTCTCTCGTAGCTTCTGATACGACACAAGACTCGATCTTAGTGTGGGGTCAGGACTATGTATGTGACTGTTGGGTGTATTTATTTATTTATGTCCTTGAAACGCCTCTGTAGTCTGTAGTAAATGCATACAGGCTTAAGCTAAGTCAAATATTTATCATCATCATCAGCCCGTTGCAGTCCACTGCTGGACATAGGCCTCTCCCGCGGTACGCCACAGAGCCTGGTCTGCTGCTTTACGCATCCAGTCGCTGCCAGTCCAGTCCAAATATTACGTATGACTAATCACGAGCTTAATGAAAGGTCTCGGCCGTTTTACAGTAATTACCGAACTGTTAAAACGCTGGTTAGTGATTTTTCAGTAATGGTTAACGTTTTTAAGTAAGTTAGCCTAAGTAAGCCCATGTTGACGCAATTTTGAACCTGCGATAACACATTATGACTTGTTTAAATATGAAAGATCGGTATTCTGTCAATATGATGTAGGTATCGTTTTGAATTTCATACATACACTCCTTTTCCCATGACAGTAGGCAAAGATGCAACCAGGACACTCACGTTTCGCCTTGTCTTCCGCCTTACGATGTGATAGGGGGCGAGCCTAACGCCATATTTATTTATTTATTTTAAGTAAAATGCAAGCTTATAATATCGGGCACAAATTCCTGACTTAGGGCTGATTATAATGAATAGAAAATTGAATAACATTACATTGCCCGACCCGGGAATCGAACACGAGGCCTCAACGTTGTACTGGTACCATAGTACAACTGCGCTACCAAGGCAGCAGTCGACATTGTTATGAATATCCCTGTGATATGTTAGTAATTTAATTGCATCAAAAACCAATTAAAATTTGTAAATTAAATAATCTGTTTTTTCGGAAAAATATAAATAGAACCTTACTTAAAAGAACTGGAGCAAGTTTAGTTGTTTACCATTATATTATCTTACTTTGTTCAACTTCAAATGTTTATATATCCCTATCTCTGTCTGACAGCAAATTACATTTGACATTTGGTACGGAACGCGACTTATTAAGACAAAATGGCCGAAGGAAAGGAATAAAGCTTCCTTTGTTTGTAAAAATATTTTACCCAGTAATTGTGATAAGTTGTGTTCAAAATGAGGGAAATTAACATTAATATAGAAGGATACAATGTGAATGGGATATGTGTTGGCTGTTTAAATTATAATCGAAAAATGTTTTACTGCAACGAAGCCAAGGAGTGTTTCAAACTTATAGCAGATATCGATGTAAGCCAGTTTAATATTCGTTAATAATTCATACACACGTAGGAAATAGCATTATATTTACGTAAATGTTAGTTACACACACAGTTTCTGTCATGTTTAAAGTTTTTTATTGTTTTTATTCGGAACAAGAAACATTGGATCGGCCTTTGCTAATGCAGTTTAGAAAAAAAAACAATATCACATTTACTGAAATGCTTTCATTTTAATGTTTTTATCGATTTTAAATGACTAAAATGTAAAATAGGTCGAATCCTGAGAGCAATTCCAAGAGTTCTAAAATATTCACGAAACAAAATATTGGTTCTTTACCATTCCATTGATAAAATAAATAATAAAATAACCTGAGAAAAAAGGAATACAGATGACATAAATTTAAGTAATCTAAGTAGTAAGAAATAACTGGTTTGGTGAACTAATAAAAATAAATTTTATATATTTTTTGCATTTATTTAAAACTTTTCCCTTTTTATGCACACATCAAAGCAAAAAATATCTGATATTGAAGATATTGTTTATCTAAAGTCTCATTGAGATTCAATAGTTGCATGCTGTCATGTTAATTCATAGCCATTTCTCGGAGAAATCAAAAGAAAAAAATGATAAAAGGGAGAACGAGGTACTGAGCCTCGGACAATCTAGCTCATTAAAAAAAATACTATTGAAACCATAAAATACCTTTAATGGCAATGTAAGATTAACAATGTAGTGTCACTAATATAAAGATTAATTTTAAAATTTTATTTCAGGTCCCCGATGGTCTTACTATACAAGTGTGTTGGGAGTGCCTAGCTAATGTAAGGACTATAATGAGGTTTCAAGAAAGAGTCCTGCAGTCTTATGAAGTACTTATTAATTATTCTAAAGAGGTGGGTATTAAACAAATAAGCAAGTCCCAAATATATTATAGACTAACGGCTCAGCCTGGCTTCCCCCGGGTGCAGATCGTTTTTGAGTCCAGTCCACATCATCAACATATTATAGTTTTCGCAGCGCACGCGATGTAAAGAACATTTGAGGTCATTTTTTTACACCTTGGGTTACATGATTGAAGTTTTAGTAAGGTCCCCTAATTTTTTTGAAAATATTTTATACATAGTCCTGACCCTACTAGCATTCGATCCTTGTGTTGTGTATTAGAAACTACTACTAATATAAATATATAACAGTATATACATACATAAACTCACGCCTTTTTCCCAGAAGGGGTAGGCAGAGGTGCTACTGGGACACCCAAGTATAGCCTTGTGTGTTCCGTCCCATGATGATAGGGGACGAGGACATAACTATATCGGGCACTTATTCGTAAGGTATACAGGGTTAGTCATAAAGGGTATATAAAACCAAAGGGTTATGCTATACTCCTCATAATGAAGAACTTTTGCTATGGGTCCGCCCCTGAAATCAAAAAAAAAGTTGTTCATTATGAAGAGTGTACAATCACAATTACAGCTTTATATACCCTTTCTGGCTAACCCTGTATAAAAGTAAGATACTAAAATACAAATATAAGTGGGAATAGTCCTGTTAAGGTCAAAATCAAAACGATTGTTTAGATATTCTTCAGTATGTAATCTTCTTTAACTCGTCTTTAATTGAGTCGTCATCCGTCGTCCTAAACTTCTGCCATCGTCTTCCAAACTGTTCTCTCTTATTCCGTCCTTTCATAGTTGACATCTTAATCATTCATCCTCTATCTCTTTCACTCTTTAGTACTTCCATTCGTTATCTCTTTCACTCAAACTATGTTCCATATCAGTCATTCGTCTAACGTTTTATTCTACATATATTTATTACAGCACACATTCCTGAACTCTCCGGAGGACTTCACAGATTTCTCCTCAACTCGCCTCTGCACGTCACAGGTAGAAACTTATGACTCGTCGAAAGTTGAAATTACAGTCACAGAAACGGAAATAAAAATAGAAGAAAACAATGAAAAGTATGAGGTGTTCGGTAAGTTAATAATAAGCATTTATTTCCAATTTTGTACATAAATAGGTACTTAACTAAACAAAGCTTAAGTCAAAAGTATCTAAAATAATATAAAATCAACTTAACTTGAATAAATTTAATAATTCTTATACACCAAGAAAGATTACCAGTTAAAAGATTTTTTCATGAATAAATAAAAATAAATACACCTAACAGTCACATACATAGTCCTGACCGAACACTTAAGATCGAGTCTTGTATCGTGTATCAGAAACTACGAGAGCCTTTCGGTCTCACAAACAACCAGACCCGAAACAAATATCTGTGGTTCATACAAATGTTAGTCTTTTTTAAATAATTGTATTGAACGGCGAGACGAGCTTGCCTGCTCGCCTGATTATAAGCAATACGACCGCTCATGGACAGCAAAAAATCAAACAACACAATGAATCAAAGCAATGCTTGGCATTCCACTGCGCTCGCCATCCTGAGACGTAAGATGTTAAGTCTCATTATGTCCAGTAGTTACTCTGGCTACAATGTCCTTCAAACCGGAACACAACAGTGCATTTACACTGCTGTTTGTTGGTGAAATAGACATTGCGGTGGTACCTACCCAGGCGGCCTCTCACATATGAGAGACCTACCACCAGTAAAAGAAACTCTTATAAAACTATTTTCCTGACCACTTGAATTCAGCACTTCACAGTTCAGATCCCTGCAACTACGCCATTGACCTTGACAGCCTCCGTGGCGCAGTTGGTTAGACGCCACCTGTGAAACGAGAGGCCGCGGGATAGATCCCCGCACCGAGACAAATGTTTGTGAGACCCACAAATATTTGTCTCGGGTCTGGGTGTTTGTGAGACCGAAAAGTCTCTCGTAGTTTCTGATACCCACGACACAAGACTCGATCTTAGTGTGGGGTCAGGACTATGTATGTGACTGTTGGGTGTATTTATTTATTTACAATTAATATTATTATTTTAGAAGAAGATTCTCTTAAAAACGAGCCGGATTACACGAAAGACGATCTATCAGATGATTTTGCGTCCCAAGATATCGATGCTAGTTCGGAGGACGATATACAATTGTCTAAACTGAAAATTAAGAAGAAAAGGGAGAAGAAGATAAAAAAAGAGAGAAAGAAGAAGGAAAAGGTAAGATTTGGTAACATTGACTTTCTTTTTAACATTTGTACTGCACCTGTATCAGACCATTATACTAACCCAATATGGAGTAATTTAGCTACAGTGTCCTTTAAACCGGAACAATAGTTTTTTGGCTTTAATACACCATATTGACGCATTTCGGGTAAAACTTTATAATGGATCTATATCTATATCAGCCCATATACGTCCCACTGCAGGGCACGGGCCTCCTCTACAATCGAGAGCACGATTGAGAGGGGTTAGGCTATATAGTCCACCACGCTGGCCTAATGCGGGTTGGCGGACTTAACAAGTGTATTTATAACAAATTATTTACTTTTTCAAGTGGAAATTGTTTAGAAGTGTTGAGATCAATAGGGTATTTATTATTTTGCGTTTAATCACAAATACCATTAACATAAAACATTTCTTTGCAAATAGTATTGAAGTAGCTTGTAAAATTATAAGTAATAATAAATAATAAATACACCCAACAGTCACATACATAGTCCTGACCCCACATTAAGATCAATTAAGTCTTGTGTCGCAGGTATCAGAACTACGCGAGACTTTTCGCAATTACGCATCCTTTGTTTAAACTTATTTTTTTCAGCCAATACAAGAAGACTCTCAAAAGTCGAATCGCAAGTTAAAAAACCTACCTTCAGATCTAGTGGAGCTTTACAGCATGAGTGAGGACGAAATGTGGAACGTTCGGGAGAGTGACGTCACTAGTTCGTACTTCACTAACCTCAAGTATAAATGCACGGATTGTATACTAGGATTCAACACCGAGAAGTTGATGGCAGATCATTTGAATGGGAAGCATAGATTGGTGAGTTTTTTCAGGAGACTGTCCCGCCCTCACAGCCGCCACTGCAACTCCTGTAAGCCAGGATCAACAGCACGCATTATAATGACACCGAGCATTGAAGCTCAGCGAGTCTCCGGGAATGTCTAATTTGTCTTTAACCCGCAAAGAAATCAATCAAAAAGTTAAATTAATAGGAGTTGGAAATAAATTATTGTCAACTTCCCCCCCTAAGTGGGTGGCAAAACAATGAACTAAAGAGGTAAAAACCTCGCAAAAAGACATTTACAGCCAGAGAAGCCAGCTGTGAGAGAATTGGTGAGTTTGTTTTATAGGCAAACGTCTTCTGGCCAGATGGCGACACGACTTGCACAAGAGGGCCGGCAGCGACTGCATGCGTGGAGCAGCAGACCGGGCTCTGTGTGTACCGCGGGAGAGGCCTATGTCCAGCAGTGGATGATGATGATGATGGGCTAAGGAGTAAATAGCTCACTGTTTTTTATAGCGGTGAATGGCGAGACGAGCATGCCATTCGCCTGATGGTTAGCGGCACGATCGCTCATGGACAGTAGCAAACCAAACCATTAATTACAAAGCAATGCTTCGATTCCACTGACGTAATTTTATTTCACAATAAACTACTGTTTTTTATAGATTTTATATGCCATTAATAAACTACCCTCAAATCCCCTTTTTTCCAGAAAGGCGAAACCTGCCACCAATGCAACATATGTAAAGCGTACTTCCTAACAAAAGACAATCTCTCCGTTCACCGCTCGCTTCACCTCACCGCGTACAAATGTAAGGAGTGCGGAGTGAAGACCTCCCTCAAACGACTCATGATGAAGCACGTCTCCACACACAGGAAGGACTCGGAAGAGTTTAAATGTGTCACTTGCGGGAGTGAGTTTAGGTGAGTAAAAAAAAATCCTCCCTAATTTCATGCTCAACCTCCTCAATGAGTAAAAAATGGTATTAGAGTAGTGTAATTAACTAGCTTAGATTGTAAGGTAAATGACGATCCTCATTCTTCCCTAATTTCATGCTCGACCTCCCCAAAAACAGTTTCAGTACTATAATTCCCACAAAGTCCTCACCCCTCACTGGGTATAAATGTAAGGAGTGCGGAGTGAAGACCTCCTTCAAACGACATTTCTACATTTCATCCCCAAAGCTGCACATGACCACTAAACAATTATTAAATACTAGCTTATGCCCGCGACTTCGTCTGCGTGTCCTTCCTTCCTCTTCTATATATATAAAAGAGGAACCTGATTGACTGATTGACCTATCAACGCACAGCCGAAACTACTGGAGCTAGGAACTTTTACACAGGAATTCCTATTGCGACGTAGGTAGAAAATCAACCCCTAAGGGAGTGAAAAAGATGAAATACAGTTTGCAAAATCAAAATTTGCAACACACAGATGAAGTCGCGGGTATAGGCTAGTTTATATACAGGGTATATCAAGACTGCGACCGAAAACGAAGCCGGGTGGTAGTTTTAGTGGTTACAGACACAATGCAAATAAAAATTTCGCAAAATAAGCGACAGATTATTTTTTGCAATTTTTTGAAAATCATTGTGTTTGGGTAGTAAATACCTAGTTATTGCGAAAATAGTAATTTAAACCCCGTCGTACCATGGCGTCTTAAAAAATAAAAAGGTGTACATAATTATTTTAGGAAAACTATGTATTTATCACCTAAATACGACGATAAGTAAAAAATTACCAAAAAAAAAGTTGACGTTTTTTTTTTGCGAAATTTTTAGTTGCATTATGTCTGAAGTCACTAATACTACCACCTGGCTTCGTTTTCGGTCGCGGTCTTGATATACCCTGTATATAGATAATCGTCTCCATTTGTTCCAGTACCAAATCAAAGTTAACGTACCATCGAGGGGTTTGTCATCAAGAGAGACCGCAATGCGACTGCTGTGGAAAGGTTTTCGCAAACAAAATGACACTCAAATACCATTTGAAGTAAGTTATAAATATTTTCTAAAGGCACTGTCAACTGTAAAAATATTTTTCTTAGTTGCTCGAAGCGTCACTTACTATTGCCTTTTATTAAAATTTATATTTTGATTTTTCACTGGCTGTTAATTAGGTTTAATTTTGGTGCAGTTGTACTACGGTACTATTACAACGCCTGAGCGGGTTCGATTCCCGGGTCGAGCAAAGTGGTACTCGATATTTCTATTCATTATCAGTGTCAGGAATTTGTGCCCGATATGGCGATAGGCTCGCCCCCCATCACATTATGCGACACATACAAGGCGTCAAAAGTTTGTCCTGGTAGCACCTCTGCCTACTCCTTCTGGGAAAAAAGCGTGAGTGTATGTATTAATTTTAATATAAGTTTTATTTTACAGAATCCTCCCTCAAAATAAGGACGACAAACCTAAGGAGAAGTTACACATACCCTGCAAGGGCTGTAATAAGGTGTTTCATTCTAAGAAGAGCTATAGAGCGCATGTGTAAGTACTTTATAACTTAATAATAATGTAGTCAGTAGACTACAGTATTCTGTATCAGCCCATATACGTCCCACTGCAGGGCACGGGCCTCTACAATCGAGAGTACGATTGAGAGGGGTTAGTATAGTCCACCACATTGGCCTAGTGCTTGCGGACTTTACATACCAAAGGAATTCTTACAAATGTTATGGTATGCAGGTTTTCTCATGTTTTCCTTCATCATTATAGTGTGTGGTGATTAACTATCAATACACACATGACTTCGAAAAGTCAGAGGTGTGCTCATTGAACCCGCGACCACCGCGAACATGTTGGCAGCCGCGTCTGGTCCGTCAAACAGGCCACCACGCATTTATTATTATTTATATTTCCCCAAAAAAATGGACAAAATGTGCCCGATATGGCAATAGGCTCGCCCTCTATCACATCGTGGGACGGTAAATACAAGGCGAAAGGTGGGTGTCCTAATAGCACTAGCCTACCCCTTCTGGGTAAAAGGCATGAGTTTTTTTTTGTAGAGTAATCCACGATGGCCTGACCTACCCCTGTCCGACGTGTGGGAAGCTGTTCCAGTGGAAGCGCAACCTGGCTCGCCACGCGCGCAACCACCGGGAGAGGGAGGCCGGGGCGCTGCACGAGTGCAAGGATTGTGGGAAGACGTTCGCGAGCCGGGACTGTTATGCCAATCATCTTAGACTTAGCAAGAGGCATGCTGGAGAGGATTCTTATGCGTGAGTAAAAAAAAAACAAAAAAAAGTTTTTGAAAAGGTTTTTTTTTGCAAAAAAAAAATATTTTTATGCGTGAGTACTGAAAAAATAAAGAAAAATAAAATATAACATAAAAATAAAGTGAAAAAGTGAATAAAGTGAGTAATTTTTTTATTTGCAAAAAATTGTATAAATTTTTTGGTGTGGCAAGATGTTCCCGAGCAGGGACGAGCAGCAAAGCATCTTAGGTTGAGTAAAGCCATGCCGGTGAGGATTCCTATGCATGAGTTTTGAAAAAAGACAAAAGTTTTTTGCAAAAAAGTGTAGTAAGAATTCCGCAACCACTTGATCATTGTCTATCATCGACTGAAACGCAGGGGGCTATTAGAAAAAAAAAACAAAACAACACCAAAGTGAAAAATAAATTTTGTCCCTCTTTTATGCAAAGCAAAAACAGGATATCAATAAAACGCACTTTTAAAGTCAAATGTAAAGAACAAAATACAGATCCTCTTTTTTCTTTTTGAAGTAAAACATATCTCTATAATAAATAGTAAAAAGTATTTGTATGGACCTACCATTTATTTTTCATCCAGCCACTATAATATATATATTTTTTGTTTCCAGACACGAATGTAACTACTGCGGTAAGAAATTCCCCACGAAATGGTGCATGGTGGACCACATCGACTGGGACCATCGCAAGATTATCAAGTACCAGTGCAATGTGTGTTTTAAGGTAAGGTAATGATGATAATAAGACTGCCTCGGTTGCTCTCTCGGGTTCGAATCCCAGGTCGGGCATTTGTAACCGATATGGCTATAGGCTCGCCACCTATCACATCGTGGGACGGAACATACAAGGCGAAACGTGTGAGTCCTGGTGTCACCCTGCCTACCTCCTCTGTGGAAAGGCGTGAATTTGTATGTACCTTTAAATAGTTGACAAAATCGTTTATTAATCGTCCACACCGCTTTAGTCCAATTCGTTTAACTTAACAATAATATATTTTCCAGCCATTCAAAACCGCCAAAATTATGGTGGCCCACGTGAACAACATACATGAAGGGAAGAAGAGGGAGCAAGAAGGGGAGCATCTGTGTGAAATCTGCGGCAAGTCTTACAAGGTAATGTATACCGGGTATATCAAGACTGGGACCGAAAACGAAACTAGATGGTAGTTTTAGTGGTTACAAACACGATGCAAACAATTTTTTTTGCTAAAACAGTCACAGATATGTTTTTGAATTTTTTAAAAATCATCGTGTTTGGGTGGTAAATACCTAGTTTTTGCGAAAATACTAATTTAAGCCCTTACGTACCATTGCGTAGACGTACCATTGCCCTACAAAAAAAAGTAGGTTTCATCGAGGGACAAAAATGTTCGCACCGATACCAAGTTTCATAGTAAAATGGGCATACTCCGTTAATTTCACTTTTCATGAACTTTTTTTTCATCTTTCATTCTGTTTATTTCTGTATAATTTATTTTCATGATCTATACCGGGTATATCAAGACTGCGACCGAAAACGAAGCCAGGTGGTAGTTTTAGTGGTTACAGACATGATACAAATAAAAAATTCACCAAAACAGCAACAGATTTTTTTTTTTAAATCATGATTGGGTGGTAAATACCTGATCTTTGCGAAAATAATAATTTAAACCCTTACGTACCATTAAATGTTTAAAAATAAAGAGGTCTACATCATTATTTTAGGAAAACTATGTATGTATCACCCAAATACGACAAGTAAAAAAATACAAAAAAAAAATTGACGATTTTTTTTGCGAAATTTTTACTTGCGTTGTGTCTGAAGCCACTAATACTACCACCCGGCTTCGTTTTCGGTCGCAGTCTTGATATACCCTGTATTTACTTTAGGACTTATTTTAGACCCAGAATAGACTAAAACTTATGTACCATACCATAAACCTTGAATTTCCATTACAGACAGTAAAAAGACTGAAGGGCCACGTCTGGGCGATGCATACGAAGCGTTCGACGACGAAGAGTTTCAAGTGTAAGCTGTGTCCAGCGACGTTCACGTGGCAGACTTCAATATACAAACACGTGAAGATGATGCACGACAGCGGGAAACGAGCTAAGGTGAGTCGATGCGGATAAATGCGGAGATTGGGGTCAATGGGGACGCAGTGGAGGTCAAAATGGATATGAAATTAAATTAAAGTAGTTTATTGGTCACGTAGGCAATTAAATAGCTCTTATGACAAGTCAATACACATAGTACTTATTCTCTATTTACAAGATATTTTTTATTATATTTACTATTTAGTAATATTAGTTATAATGCTTAGAAAGTCATGTATCTACAATCTGTGGATATGAAGAGTGTAAATATTTTTGTGTATCTCAATGCGAATGTTAGTCAAGTTTGTTATTACAAAAATGGGAAAATTAAAATCAATTTTTTTTGTAAAGCAATGTATGATTGAATCAATATTTTCATGAAAAAATATATATTTTTTTGCATTCTTCCAGCAACAAACCCGTCCGCCGCCGGTGAAGAAGGAAGAGCCTTACCCGGGCGTCGAACTGGCGAACCGCATGCAGTATTTCCAGCAGAACATCGCGAGTAATCTAGTTCAGACTGTGCATGTACAACACGCCGGCGTAGTACATAACTTAGTCTAGATTTACTGTGATTTTTCACTTTACAAATCAATGGTTTTTCATATGAAATTAGTGATTTTTCACTTGTGAAATCTGAAATTTGTCACTTATGATTCTTATGAACATACATACATACATAAACTCACGCCTTTATCCCCGAAGGGGTAGGCAGAGGCGCCACCAGGACACCCACATTTCGCCTTGCATGTTTCGTCTCATGATGTGATAGGGGGCGAGCCTATCGCCATATCGGGCACAAATTCCTGACTCCGGGCTGATAATGAATAGAAAAATCCAACATCACTGCCCGTCCCGGGACTCGAACCCGAGACCTCAGCTTTGTAACCGTACAGTAATACAAGTACGCCACCGAGGCAGTTCATTTATGAAAATCGCTGTGAATAGTTCATTTTTGGACAACGCATTTCCAATGCATGGATCTCTACAACTCAAACGGAAAATAACACTTAAATTGCCTTACCTGGGAGTCGAAAAGAGAAAAGTCAGAGATGTGCCCTTAGATTTGAACTCAGGACTATTTTGCCGGTAATCGCGTCTGGTACGTTACCAACAGTCCACTAAGCAGTTTTTATAATTAACATTGACAGCCTCCGTGGCGCAGTTGGTTAGACGCCGGCTGTGAAACGAGAGGCCGCGGGTTCGATCCCCGCACCGAGACAAATGTTTGTGTGAACCACAAGTATTTGTCTCGGGTCTGGGTGTTTGTGAGACCGAAGTCTCTCGTAGTTCCTGATACACGACACAAGACTCGATCTTAGTGTGGGTTCAGGACTATGTATGTGACTGTTGGGTGTATTTATTACATACTAGGTAAAATTAATAGATACAAGTACAAGTTTTATGGTCCGTTTGTGTGTTGAATCAGGCTGGCATTTGTGTCACTTTTTAACTTACATAGCACTTGCCATCATGTGTTTTCTCACTTTGAAATACAAAGCGATTTTTTAAAAATCATTGTGATTTTCAACTTTAAAATTCAGTTATTTCACATTAAATTAGTGATTTTTCACTAATAAAAGTACTGTGAAAAGTAGCGTTTGAAGTGTTTTTGGACTGAATGTAAATAAATTATTTGGTGATGAATTCTCAAGTAAATATTAAGATTATGTATTATATTATGTACCTTTTATACAATATATGAATTACAAAAAAATTAGACTGTTTTGATACATCCCACATCTGGACAAGTACTTCCTCCGAGAGATTTAAACGAAAATCACGTAAATTGTCCGACCTGGGAACTGAACCCAGATTATTACAGTTGTATGTATTTCTTCACCGTTAAAGTGTTGTAAAACACACGTTACTCCAAAGTCAGGTGAGAGTTGTGCCCTGGGATTCGAACCTAGGACCACTGTTTTAGCAACCGTGTCTGGTCCTATACAAACTAGACACCACTTCATTTAAACTTTTTCATATTTAAATAATTTGGAAGGAAAATAATGAAACGAATTTATAAAATACAAAGCAGTTTATTTGTGACATATTATATTTACACATAGCTTATTGGTAAGTAGCTGCTTCTATTCCCGATGCGGGACTTTTATCAGCCATACTCCCATAATCGGCCACTGTTGAGCACGGGTCTCCTCTACCAAGAGTTCGATTGAGAGGGGTTAGGCCACCACGCAGGCAGACTTTAGATAGTATATATCAAGATTTCTACGGTATGCAGGCTTCCTCACGTATTAAAAAATATTTCAGGTTATCCATGGCACAGTAAGTAGATAAAACATATTTATGGTTTTCCAATGGCGTAATTTTCATATACACTTCAATTCGAAATAGAACTTGAAAATAAAATGTAAATTTTATGAAACAACTCCATTTCAATTCGAAAAAAATTGGCGCCAATTTTTTAATGACATCCCCACCACAGTTACAATATTTTTTTGTCAATTGCTTATTTCTACAAATAAATTAGTTATTATATAAGTAGTTATTACTTTCCTTTCATATTAAGTATAATATACTACCTTCAAAAAAAGGATGAATAGTTCAATAATTAGAATTAATAAACTGTTTCGGACATTATGAGCAAAATCTGTGCACGAGCGAGACGGAACATATTGCAGCGTACGAGTGACAAAGAGGGCTATATGGTATGTGGACTTATCATATTTGTATGTTTGTTTACGCATTTTTCAAAATGAATAAGTCACTACTTTTTTTGTTCACACGTTTTGTTCGCAGTGTCAATAGATTAATACATGGTTTTACAAAATTATTATCACATCCTAATTTAGTTTAATTTATTATACTAACGCCCAAATACTGGAACGCAACTTAAATATAACTTGCGCTTAACTACGTTAATCCCGATTAAATGTACTGGCTAAGTGAGCCGTGCGCTGTTAAGAGCAACTTATTATTTGAATGTCGTTCCAGTATTCGGGCGTAATTGAGCCGTGCGCTGTTAAGAGCAACTTATTATTTGAATGTCGTTCCAGCATTCGGGCGTAACTTAATTAAATTACTTAATTATAAAACTATTACGTATATTAAGTGGTAGAAACATGAATTTTAAACTTAAAATACTTTTACTATAAGACACACTAAGATATAAATCTTATGGGGTCAGGACTGTACATATACCGGGTATATCTAGACTGCGACTGAAAACGAAGCCAGGTGGTAGTTTTAGTGACTACAGACACAATTCAATTAGAAATTACGAAAAAAACAGCGTCGATACTACATTACATTTTAAAAAAAACATCGTTTTTAGGTGTTAAATACATAGCTATTGCTAAAATACCTACGATTGTGTCTTTAAAAATAAAATGGTGTACATTATTATTTTAGGCAAAACTTCGTATATACAACACAAACACGACGCGAAGTACAAAAAAAATAGTTTCTTTATTTCCGAAAGTCTCATAGTGTCTGAAGTCACTATCACACAGTAACTACCACCTAGTTTCGTTTTCGGTCACCCTATATGTGACTGTTGGGTGTATTTATCATGTTTCCACCAGCCTAAAACAAGAGTTGCCTCATGGTTTCTTAGATTTACGCGAATGTTACATATTTAAATAAAACTATTTTTTTGCGGATTTTATCGCGATTTGGTTTAATTTTTACATCTTTTGACGTGCCGCCCCGTGACCACGAAAGCTGTAAAGCAATCGAAACGTCGGGAAGTTAAAAAATGTAAAATTTAAACCAAATCGCGGTAAATCCGTAAAAAATAGTTTTTTTTAAAAAGAGTTGGGTTATTAAACAAAGCTTTATAGGAAGACAGCCATTGTATTTGGTAGAAATCCACTCATAACCTAAAAGCCTTATATATTCTAACCATTAAAAATCTTTTTAACTCATAAATGTACTCATGGTATTATTTCATTCTATCAAATAATTAGAATGCTGATAATTCTTGACTTAAATATCAAAAATTTACTTTATTTTTCAGTTTGTGTAATATGTCTACTTCTCCCGCCAAACAGCAGTCAATACACTGTTGTGTTCCGGTTTGAAGGACATTGTAGCCAGAGTAACTACTGGACATAATGAGACTTAACATCTTATGTCTCAAGATGGCGAGCGCAGTGGAATGCCAAACCTTGTAATTCATGGTGTTGTTTGGTTTTGCTACTGTCCATGAGCGGTTGTATCGCTTACCATCAGGCGAATGGCAGGCTCGTCTCGCCATTAATCGCAATAAAAAAAAGTAATAAAGTTGATTTGGCATTGTCAATAAAATAAACGAAGATCAGTCTTCAACGAAGCCGACAAACTTCAGTGCGTCCCTCTCTCACTCATGGGAAATGTTACCTATTATTTGTCCTGCCCTCACATTAGTGTTAGAAAAGGACATCGATTAAACCAATATTGTATTGTATTGTATTGTATCAGCCCATTTGTCCTACTGCAGGGCACGGGCCTACTCCACAATCGAGGGTACGATTGAGAGTGGTTAGGCCATATACATAGTCCACTACGCTGGCCAAGAGCGGGTTGGCGGACTTTACATACCATATAAATTCTTAAAAATCGCTACGGTATGCAGGTTTCCTCACGATGTTTTCCTTCACCGTTAAAGTGCGTGGTGATTGACTATCAATACACACATAACTCCGAAAAGTCAGAGGGAACCAATATATTTTGAACTTTAATATAAAACAGCATTCGATAGGAAGTAATAATTCCATGATTGTACTACAATAAATACTTTTAAATAAGTTGCATCTGGGCGGTTTTAAGTGAACCTAGCTGCAATAATCTTGTCTTTTATCTGCTTCAATTCTACAATATTGTGATCATATTAAATAACGTCTTTTGGCGACCCAATTTCAACTATTATAATGCTGTTATTTTGTAAATCGGATATTTTTGTGGGATTTTTTTACATACATACATAAACTCACGCCTGTCTCCCAGAAGGGGTAGGCATAGGTGCTACGAGGACACCCACGTTTCGCTTTGTATGTTCCATCCCACGATGCGATAGGGGGCGAGCCTATCGCCAAATCGGGCACAAATTCTGTACACCGGGCTGATAATGCATAGAAAAATCCAATATCACTTTGCCCGACCCAGGATCCGAACCAGACACCTCAGTTTTGTAGTCGTGCCGTACAACTACGCCACCGAGACAGGCAGGCTGTTTTTTTTTCGAAATCGGATATTTTTATGTTTGTGGGAAAATTGTTTTTTTTTATAAATGAATTATACTAAACCGATCCCATTTTTCATACCATTTTGCATTTTTATCATAAACGCATGTTATTTGCCGTAAATCGCTCTTTCACGGTCTTATTTCTAGACAGTTAAAACGTATTTTAGCTATCGAAATTTTCTCTTTCGAACGACTTTTGAATTCAGTTTGAGCGAAGACATTCGATAACTAAAATACGTTTTAAAACTGTCTTTGAATAAGGCATTTAGTGTTTTGTGGTAAAATATAATTCTCCTCATAATTGAATCGATATACTTATCTTTTGTAACTCAACTATCTTCGTCACAATTTGAATTTCTGTTGTTTTTCTTTGTTTTGTATTATAACATAGGTTTTATTAAAAAAATTGGCCCTTATTATATCAACCTTCTGTTGTTACTTTGTTTTGAGTTAAAACATTTTTCTTCAAAGTTCTTATTCAACACGAACAATACTCTTTGTTTTTCGCTTTGGCTTCCGCTTCCCTCTGCAGCTGGAGTTTCTGTTCTTCAACCATTCTCATAAGCTTCATGTCCAGTGCTATATCGTCGACTATTTTCTGGAAGAGCTCATCTGAAAATAAATACAACAGTCACACATAGTCCTGACGACTAATGGCCGAGATTAATAAACGATCTTCGTTTCTATCTGAAGATCGATCGCGAAAATAAACCAATGGGCTCAAGGTATTGCCGACACGCCCACATTTGATGTGTTCTGATTGGTCTATTTTCCGGATCGATCCTTAGATAGGGATTGGGATTGCTTATTAATGTTGTGTGTTAGATCGAGTCTTGTGTCAGAAACTACGAGAGACTTTACGGCCTCAAACACTCAGCACAAATATTTGCTGGTCATACAAATATTTCTCTTGGTTTGGATTAAAACGACGGCAACATTTCACAGTCGGCATCTAACTACACCACTTTACTGAACTAAGTTGAAAACGAATATGAAAACACAGCATTTGTGAAACGAAATGCCGTGGTCTCGTTTTCGCGGTTAACCATTTATTTCTACAATGGAAACCCCATACAGATCATCGAAATCTTTTGACGTATAGCGAAAATTGGAACTACAAATAAAATTAAAAAAATCTATTTCACGCATCATTTAAGATATGTTTTCATAATAACAATCATTACGTAGATATAGAAAGAAGACCGACTGATAGAAGAACGTAGAAGATATCTAAGAAGATACTTTTGCAAGTTAAGTTCAACATGGTCAAAATATCTGATGTTGATGTTGGCGCCGCTTCCGGCCATGTAGGCTTATGGGTATATATTGTGAAGTTGGCGGTGCGCCGGCACTGCAAGTCTTCCAGCCAATCGCGTGAAGGCTGCATCGCGTCATCGCGCGTCTGGCCAATCGGCGCGTGCAACCTCCGCCTTCGGCGAATCAGGGGCTTCGCGGCGCGACTGCGTCACGCAAGGCGACACACTTCACACTCTGGCCAACGCAAGCGCTCCACATGCGCAATTCATTTTTTTGTTTGTAACCAATTTGTATTTTACCTAATTTTAATTACAATTATTCAATCATACAAAGTCTACACTTATTTTGTCCGTGCGCGTCATAGCTTGACTGTTCAATCCATTTCGGCGCGAACCAAAAGGTTCTCTAATTCTTTTTTCTGCCGTACAGTCAAGCTGTGGAACGGTTTGCCATCGCACGTGTTCCCTCCTTCTTATAATCCTGGGTCCTTCCGCCGTAGCGTGAAGAGGCGTCTCAGCGGGCCGGCATGATTGTATCGAATGGTATGAGACTACCGTCTGATACCATTCGATACTCTATCTGGACGGCATTAGCACTTACCACCAGGTGCAATGCAGTCACTATGCCATGCCAGTTTAAAAAAGAAAAAAAATGGCGCCCAACGTGGGGCACGAACCCACGACCCTAAGATTAAAAGTCTCATGCTCTACCGATTATTAAAAAAATTGATCTTACCAACATTCTCTCCAGTTTTACTTGACGTTAGAAAATGTCCGTTCAAATCTCTTGAATATGTAGATATTATATCTTCAGGGACCTCCCGTTTCGCGTACCCTCCATCTAATAAATCCTTTTTCGTACCACATAAGTACACTTTACAATCCTGAAAAAATATTATTAAATACACCCAACAGTCACATACACAGTCCTGACCCCACATTAAGATCAATTAAGTCTTGTGTCGTGTATCAGGAACTACGAGAGACTTTTTTTTTCGGTCTTACAAACAAACCGAGACAAATACTTGTGGGCCTCACAAATATTTGTCTCGGTGCGGGGATCGAACCCGTGGCCTCTCGTTTCACAGCCGGCGTCTAACCAACTGCGCCACCGAGGCTGTCTTGTATCGTATCAGTCCATACACGTCCCACTGCAGGGCACGGGCCTCCTCTACAATCGAGAGTACGATTGAGAGGGGTTAGTACACTCCACCACGCTGGCCTAGTGCGGGCGGACTTTACATACCACAGAAATTCTTACAAATGCTATGGTACGCAGGTTTCCTCATAATGTTTTCCTGACACACGTGACTCCGAAAAGTCAGAGGTGTGCTCATTTCAATATACATTCTTCACACATGGACACATTGTTATGGTATGGTTTTCTAACGATCTTTTCCTTCACCGTTATAGTGCGTGGTGATTGAATATAATACATGAATCCGAAGTCAGACGTGTGCCCTGGGATTGTATTTTCCGTCCCACGATGTGATAGGGGGCGAGCCTATCGCCATATCGGGCACAAATTCCTGACTCCGGGCTGATGAATAGAAAAATCAAATATCAAGTCGCCCGACCCGAAATTCGAACCCGAGATAGGATATACCCTGTATTTTAAAAACTATAATGATTATGAATATTACCTCTTCAACAGTCCTCAATTCGTGAAGCCAATGCCTCAATCTGAACCATGATTCCATACTGGAAGGTTCATAGCATATTATTGCTGCATGAGCACCTCTATAGTAAATACGGGTCATTGCTTCATACCTGTAAATAAATTCATAATAATACGACGATTTACTGCTGAGCAAATGGAAATTGAATAGGTACGATTTAGGTCTCATTCAGGAAATTTTATCAAAACCAAAATCAGAAGTGAAATCAGTTTTGCCATTTGATTACTTAAGAGTTTTTATACGATTAAATGTTATGATGGATAAAAACCCCCTTAAATAAAACAATTTAAAAAAAAAAAACGACAGCGTAGTGAAACGCCGGCTGTGAAACGAGGCCGCGGGTTCGATCCCCGCACCGAGACAAATGTTTGTTTTTATGGATTCAAACCCAAGACCTCAGCTTTATAATCGTACCGTAGTACAACTACGCCACCGAGGCAGTCTCCCTGTTTAAACTATAAGTAAACTATACCGGACTTATTCATAGATAGATTTAAAACCTATTTTAGTTATCGAATGTTTTGTCTTTAACGCTCAAAGTAACTTCTAAATGCCATATTAATGTAAGAAAAACAAATTAAATTGATAGAAAATTCTTGCAACTTATGTCATTATACCTTTCACTGCCTGCCGTGTCCCATATGCCAACTTTAAAATCCTTCCCATTTGAATGCATTATTTTCGCACAAAACGCTGCGCCTACTGTCTGCAAAGAAATATAATTAATTATTCTCTTAGAAACATTGCATGTGTATTAATTCATTCGTAACCCTCAAAAGGGTATGTATGCTACAATTAATCTTATTTACAAAACTCAAGCCCGTTTTGTCCCAATGTGTTATAAGTAATGAGCTTTTCACTATTCTTGGCATAAATTATAATGCAACTCATCACATTTTGGCAACTAAAAATTTCACAGTATGGATTTCCTGACCCAGGAATTGACTGCAGGACCTTGTGATTTCAAGCCTGTACATACAAACATCTCTAGGATTTTTTCTAAAAAATGTATTTGTATAATTGATATGTAGATAAATTATAAATATTTTAGCTTATCTTCATGGTGAAGGAAAACATTGTGAAGAAACCTCAAAATCATATAAATTATATCTACAAGAAATTCTATGACATGTGAAATCTGACAACCCAGACTAGGCCAGCATGTAAATAATCTCAATCAAAATAAACTATGCAGAGGAATTACATGCCCAGCAGTGGGCATTTATAGGCTTATATAAACAGTCTCTATACTAGTCTAGTATTGTTGAAACAAAGAAGTTTAACCAAATAATTTTAACCATTATCCAAGAAGTACATATAATTTCCTAAAATATCCATTACCAAATTAAAGAAACTCATTATTTATTTTTAGTTTACATAAATTATAATCTACTGGAACCGCAAGTACCAGGCTATCATGACAGACAAAGCATTAAACAAAACTCACGCAAGTGTGAGTCATTCCCAATGATATTGATTTCTCATTTCCTGATTCAATGGTGACTGAATACCATTGGTTAGAAAGAGACAGAAGTATGTATTCTGTATGAGTGAAAGAAATGGATAGTGGGATATTCCAAATTTAAGTTTACAGCTACATGGCTGAAATTGTGAGAAAGGGACAGATATAGACGGATAGTAAAGATGAATGAATAAATTCCTAACTTAAAAAATTGTTGTTGCAATTTTTTTCTTTGTTATTAATTTTAATTTGCATTTAACTCAATGCCCAAGTAATTAAATTATACAGCCAATGCTGTATTCATTAAATTTTATGGTGGTATTTTTTTCTATGTATTTTTTTGCTTTAAATTATTTCGTTAAAATATGAAGAGCAAAAAGGGGCGGAGTTTAGCAACTGCTGATGATAGGAGATAAAAACTAATATTAAGTAAATCATGAAGATCTCACTTATTTATTTTTGTATTATTGACCATTAATTAAAAACAAATGTATCATTTCCAGCGTATTTCGATAGAGAATGGATAAATTTTATATTGATGGAAAACATATCTATTTTATCTTTGTTTTTTTTTTGCATGTAATTATCGAAGTTACAAATAAACGGCTAGTGAAATTAATTATAGTTACTTACATTCTGATATGGCAATGCCTCATTAAATCTACAATTAACAAATCTTAGCACTAAACTCGTCTTCCCAACATGTTCGCTGCCCAAAAGGACCACTTTTATATCGTTAACACTCATGTTTTTAATTTTATTTTTTTACAACTGTGTTACACCACGCAATTCCGCAGCGGTCTCTTAAAAATAGAATAAAACATGGAGCACTGTTTAATAACAATATATTCGGTGTACAAATAGAAATAACACTTCTGTTTGTATATTTAATTGTTTTTGTTGTGATTTTATTAGTTCACCTAAAATCTTCCACAGTTTGACTTTGACAATCACTTGAGACGTTCGGAAATTCGTGTAGATAAGGTTTGTTTTAATTTGTTTTTTTTTTAACATAGAAAACACTGGGTGGGCTATCAAAGCGATATTTCTATGTATGCACAAAAAAAATATGTTGTAAATCTGAACTAAAATTAATTTAGTGATTTATTTTTAGTTCTCAACGTCAAATCATATCGAAGAAACAAAAAAAAAATCACAATATCATAAAAATAAAATCATTATAATAGTTTAAATATTAATGATAATCTTAAAAATAAAATAACATTAATCTATTTAAATCATCAATTTATTTTGTTAACGAAAAAATATATTTTTAATATTCTGAATTCCTGAACGAAACGAGTGATGATTTTCTTTTTTGTTATTGTTATTTAATAGTTTAATCACCCGCCTGTACGTAATAGATGGAAGTTTTCATAGAATCACCATTCCTCTTTAAAACACATCTGCAACTCTTTTCCGAAGACGGTTCTACAGATCGCGTCCTACAGTATTACAACTGAAGGCCCATCTCATTAAATTGCTTTTCCTGTGGTGACTGTTTCTTTTAAAGTTAAGTTGTGATTATCTATCATGACTTTGTTTCATATTGATAATTTAAACCTATTTACAATATAAAGAAACGGACTCCGTTAGTATGGTCAGTAGTGCCATAGAGAAAATCACTAGCAAAAGCAGTAAATTATCGAATTGTTTATGTTATTCAAGAACTTATGTAGGTACCTACTTTTCTTAGGTTTTTTTTGTTTGCCTTTAGCAGACAGGTGAGCATGCGACCCACCTGATGGTAAGCGGTCATCGCAGCTCATGGACCTTTGCAAATCCAGAGATCTTGCACAGCCACGTCGCTGCCTACCGTTAGGAGAGTACTCTCTATAAGCCTCATTTGAAGGTCAGGTCATAGCGCTCGGAAACACCCAAGCAGGGAGGTCATTCCAGAGCTTGCACGTGCGTAGTAAAAAAGAACGCTGGAAACGTAATGTTCGGGAACGAATAGTTTCCAAGTGGTAGGAATGAACTCGACAGCCAACAAAGCGAACATGATCCCCATAGATAATACACTATATAGGAAACTGATATTGTCAGTGTTCATGGGTGATCGTAAATATTTATAATCAGGAGCCTCGTCTTGATATTTAAAAAACCAACTGCGTGTACCCGTGTGAAGCACTGGTTTTGCTGTGGTCTAGTCTATTCTTTGTCTGTGGTAATTATATCTGAGATTGTCCAAACCTCCTTTGGTCACCCGTCTTGTTTATTTCCTGTTTAGTTAGACAGCCTCCGTGGCGCAGTTGGTGAGACGCCGCCTGTGAAACGAGAGGCCGTCGCGTAGGTTCGATCCCCACACCGCGCCGAGACAAATGTTTGTGAGAACCACAAGTATTTGTTTCGGGTCTGGGTGTTTGTGAGACCGAAAAGTCTCTCGTAGTTCCTGATACCCACGACACAAGACTCGATCTTAGTGTGGGGTCAGGACTATGTATGTGACTGTTGGGTGTATTTATTATTTTAATTATTATGTTGCCTATTATTTTTGACAAGCTGGTAAAACACCTTTATTATGAGTGCTGTTTATATAGATGACGGTTATCTCTGATCATAGGCAAATTAGGTTTAAGGAATTTATTCTCATTAAAAAAAAAACAAATTAATTTTTTGACGGACACAATATTTTCCAATAAATCTAGAACTTTCCACACCTTATAAACTTGCAACACTGAAGTACACTAATGTCAATAGTACAATGACCTTCGATTTATTTTATTTGTAGCGGGCCGTGCCTACGTGAAACCTTACGTTATTTTGTTATTGATTCGCATGCGATCAAAACATATTTGTTGAATGTTGGACGACCGATTAGGAATTCGATATTTGACTTTTTGCGCCAGAGACTGTCCCGCCCTCACACCCGCCACTGCAACTCCTGTAAGCCAGGATCAACAGTGGCACGCATTTTAATGACACTGAACAGTGAAGCTCAGCGCGTCTCTGGGAATGTCTAACTTGTCTTTAACCCGCAACGAAATCAATCAAAAAAGTTAAATTAATAGGAGGAGTTGGAAATAAATTATTGTCCACTTCCCTCCCTAATAAAGCGGGTGACAAAAAACAATGAACTAAAGAGGTAAATAACCTCGCATAAAGACGTTTACAGCCAGAGAAGCCAGCTGCAAAGCACCACGGATTAGTCATTATAACATTTAAATGGGACCTATAATGTAAGCTGTTATACTTGATTCCAATAATAGGTATGGCAAAATCGCCGGAAAGCACGGAAATTCTTCCTAGTCTCCACAAGGTCCGTGTAGTATACAACTCCAGATGTTATTTGCATACTATCTAGCATGGTTTTACGCTCATTCTGCCAAAGACTACACTCCCACAGTATATGATACTTTTTGCGCCAGAGTATTAATCTAAATCTAATCACTAGGTCAGTGTGGACTATATGGCCTAACGCCTCTCATTCGTACTCTCGATTGTAGAAGAGGCCCGTGCCCTGCAGTGGGACGTATATGGGCTGATACAGATACAGATGAATCTATATACACATTACTGTTATTCGTGCTTTAATATTTTAATTATCTACGTAATTGTAAACGCTCCCACGACATATTTAGTGGGTGGAATTGCTAAGAACTATTCGACTACTATTACATTTTATAATGGAATAATTTTAACTCTAGATTTTTTAACATACATACATACATAAACTCACGCCTTTATCCCAGAAGGGGTAGGCGGAGGCGCCACCAGGACACCCACATTTCGCCTTGTATGTTCCGTTCCGGTTCGGTCACTTCCCTGTAACATGGTTGAAGAGGCCGATAGCTGGCACATGCTTCATACTCGTGAACGGGTGCTGCTTGTGTGGACTGGTCTGTCCGATTTGCTTACTTTAATATTACTTTTATTTTACTTTAATACATTATTTTCATTTTATTTTTTTCCCATGATGTGATAGGGGGCGAACAAAGCTGAGGTTTCGGGTTCGAGTCGCGGGTCGGGCAAAGTGATATAGGGTTTTTCTATCAATTATCAGCCCGGAGTCCGGAATTTGTGCCTGATATGGCGATAGGCTCGCCTCCTATCACATCATGGGACGGCACATACAAGGCGAAATGTGGGTGTTCTGGCAGCACCTCTGCCTATCCCTTCTGGGAAAAAGGCGTGAGTTTATGTATGTAATTTCTCAACGTTTTGAAAAACAGCTTTATTGGCCACATGGTGTAATCAAAAAAGTACGCGATAAAATCCATAAAAAATGTTTTGTTTCAAGGTTCTACCTTTTTAATTTTAAAAGCTTTTGCTAGCGTGCATACCGGAGAGCGTCACAGGTATTGATCTAGGGCTTTCTAGGTCACAATCGATTTTAGTTCCTAACTTTGTTATGCATAGATACAATGTTAGATGAATAGAGTATTTTACTCGATTTTTTATTATATTTATCAAAGGTATCCATGTCTAAAATATAGCAATAAAGATTTTTGTAAATCCATTCAGAATTAAACAAGTCAGAAACGTTTTCAATCTTTTCGTGGGAGTAAACGAAAAGGGATGCAAAACAAAACTGGTGACGTCACTAGTCTCAATTTGCATTACACTGTGCGCGTGTGAAAGAGACGGTAATATATCCTATCTACGCTCCAACTCTTTTTTTAAATAGTAATATTTGCCTCATTTTACAAGCTACTTTAATATTGTTTTCGGGGATATCTTTCATTTTAATGGTATTTGTGCGAAGTATTAGTGTTTAAAACTTTAAAAATACAAATTACGACAAATTAAAACAAAAAATCGATCATAATTGGGTATTTGACTGTTGTGGCAATAAATTATAAAATGTATTGCATATGATAGCTTTTTGGTAAACAATAATTATAGGTATTTTTATTTACATTTATCTAAATTATAAATATTTAAATTGTCTAAAATAAGTTTGCCATTTTTTATCTGTTGATTAAATGTAACAAAACACGACAAGCTGTCATTGTGCAGCGTGTGATGTCACGATTTTCAATTTTCATTCATCTCTGCCACTAAGATCATTCACCATTTATATAGCGTGACGTAACTTTTTCAAAGTCACGTGACCTACCGTTTTGGTGACATATATGATGATAAAACTGAAAAATATGTTTATTCGTTATAAACAACTCTTTAAAAATAAATTAATAGTTTGAAGAGGTATAGAGTGATTATATCTAGACTTTAAACCACTTTTCAGAAATTAGTCAAATAGCCAGATACTAATAGTTATACGAAACATCTGTATCTTTATCAGCCCATATACGTCCCACTGCAGGGCACGGGCCTCCACTACAATCGAGAGTACGATTGAGAGGGGTTAGTATAGTCCACCACGCTGGCCTAGTGCAAGGCGGACTTTACATACCAAAGAAATTCTTACTAATCGCTATGGTATGCAGGTTTCCTCACGATGTTTTCCTTCACCGTTATAGTGCGTGGTGATAGACTATCAATATAGACATGAGTCCGAAAAGGCAGAGGTGTGCCCTGGGATTTGAGCCGTCGACAACGGTGAACATGTTGACAGCCGCGTCTTGTCCGTTTACTAACATGCCACTACACACGATAACACAAAGATTTTTTATTTTCTTTGAATGTCTCCTTAGCTGGTTGGTGCAAACCACAGAAATACATCGATATATTTCTGGTATGCAAACACAGATGTGTGTTATACATAAGTATTTATTTTCCTGATTCGACTCGGACTGCCTCGGTGGCGTAGTTACGCTTCGGTTGCAATACTAAGGTCTCGGGTTCGAATCGGGTCGGGCAAAGTGCTATTGGATTTTTCTATTCATTATCAGCCCGGAGTCAGCGATAGGCTCGCCCCCTATCACTCCGTGGGACGGAACAAAAAAAGCGAAATGTGGGTGTCCCAGTTGCTACCAGAACCACTGCCTACCCCATCCGGGAAAAAGGCGTGAGTTTATGTATGTATGTATGAACCTGTGTATTTATTTGGGGCGTGTTATCGCAACGTCTGTAGTAGTTTGTGGTACCAAAACAAATATTATGATGTCATATGATATGCTTTAGTGTCAGGTCTTACGACAATTTGTATGACTGTTGGCTGTGTTCGTTTTTTATTTAGATGTAATTAATATTTTATTTTGCGTGGTGGCCTGTTGGTAATGGACCAGACGCGGCTGCCTACATGTCCACGGTGGTCGCGGGTTCAAATCCCAGGGCACACCTCTGACTTTTCGGAGTTATGTGTGTATTGATAGTCAATCACCACGCACTTTAACGGTGAAGGAAAACATCGTGAGGAAACCTGCATACCGTAGCGATTTTAAATAATTTCTACGGTATGTAAGTCCGCCAACCCGCACTAGGCCAGCGTGATGGACTATATGGCCTAACCACTCTCAATCAATTCTTTCGATTGTAGAGTAGGCCCGTGCCCTGCAGTGGGACGTATATGGGCTGATATGATATGATATGATGAATATTTTATTTAAATAGATTCTGCAGTGCGCGACTGCCATATTGTTTGTGAGGCTTGCTGAATTGAAGGTTGCAGGTTCGACCAAAGTCAGATGCCTAAAAGTTACATCTGTGTTTTGGCAGTTTATTAACAATCAATTTTATAATAAAGGATAATGTATTGTAGCATTAAAAAACGTTTTTAAATTAAATTGTGTATTTTTTTAATAATTACAATTTGAAATGCAAATGATAATTTATATTTGACTACCTCGCGGTTGGTTAGACGCCGGCTGTGAAATGAGAGGCCGCGGGTTCGATCCCCCCACCGAAACAAATGTATGTGTGAACCACAGATATTTGTTTCGGGTCTGGGTGTTTGAGACCCAAAAGTCTCTCGTAGTTCCTGATACCCACGACACATGACTCGATCTTAGAGTGGAGTCAGGACTATCTATGTGACTGCTTGGTGTATTTATATTTATTAATATTTACATAACTGCAATCACATTTCTTTATCTCGTTACCTTTTTTATGTCTATTAGTAGCATTTAGCCATAACATTTAATAGTTAAAGTAATTGTTAAATTACAAAATAGAAAAAATATACTTAATTTTTTTTTATAAATAGTCTAGGTATTTCTTGCAGTGATTTCAGTTCTTAAGGTCTATGTTTCATCGAAACATAATAAATAAATATATTATGTTTTGTATTATAGTGATTTGAAAAAATACCCAGTGCATATAATTTTTTACTATTTAATAAATAATAAAAATTACACTTAAACAAAACAAAGCACAATTTTAAAGTTTCTATAACACTTATCACTACAATTTTCAAACTTTAATTTTAAAAAATCACCGAAACCTTTTCCCGGAAAATTAAAAAAAACATTCGAACTAAACTTTCACAACACAATGTTTCAAAGAAACTTGTTCTCACGATTTTAACTCAGAATACGTGACCTTATTTAAATTATAATAAAGACAATAATTTTACGTCAGCGCCGCGAGTAGTGGGGACTACAGCAAGGTGAACCGATAACGAGGCGATAACATGCCAACGCAACATACAACCTATCTATACTTAACATCCTATGACACTGCCTCGCTCTGTACTCACACCCAGAAAATGTTGCCTCAACTTGTTACCAAACTATTTATAGACGCCGTTATAAATTTTACAAAGTATTGTATAAAATTAACAACAATTTTAAAGGATTTTTAGTGGTTTCTTTAGATTTTTATAGGTTGAGGATAATTGATTTGATATTTTTAATTATAATGCGACCAATTTGAGTGGTTCTTGGCGTGCTGTCAAAGAGTTATGACTTCCGTCAAAATATGTTCCGAAACTTACATAAGAAACAGTATTCATTTTTTTATGATATGTTGTATACTACAAATATCATGTATCAAACTCAATAGTACTTCAATAACTTCTTTTTAAAAATAAAGTTATTTGTTTGATAACAACCTCAATTGCATTCATTTTTAACGTTTGAGCTTATTAATTACTATTTACTAATAAATTCAGCATTCAATTTTTGTTAAATATTGATAGCAAATGTATATTTTGGAATACATCGTTTGTAAAATAGCTTTCGGTTTTGTAAAACACATATTTATTTAGTGCGAGTGAATGTCATGAGTTGTGGGTACCTATCGGACAGCATCAATGACGCATATCGCCTTAACGGTAAACAGCCAACTGGCGCTCAGTGTTGCTAAGACAAAAATATTCTTGTCTTTTTCACACTTTTCGTAGGCAGTAATCACACACCGCTCTTGCAAATGGACGTTGCACTAGTTATTTATTAAGATCGTGATTTTTGTTTATATCTACGTTGATCGGCATCAAAAACTTTTGTAATCACTTTTAAACCGCATATAAAAGCGTAATGATGTAGTGTGTGTATGTAATTTAAGCTTAAAATGTTGTGTTCATGCCCGTTCTAGTGCGTTTACTTTTCACAGTTGGTTGGGAGAAGTCTACTTCAATCCCACAGTACATTTTTACGTATTGAATTTTTTACATTAATGTTATAACAAACGCGTTTGTGTACGTTGCTAGTTGTTTATTAATTGTTGATGTGTAATATTAAGGATAATAAATAGTTTGGATTTGTGGTTTTCGTGCGATGCCAGTCAGCTAATGGTAAGTACTTACGTCGTTTTGTTATTAGTGTGTTGTTGTTTTACCACTTCGGTTTCAGATAAGGCTTGGAACGACGTTTCCACGCCGTATTACCGTTTTTAAAATCGATAATATGCCCGTTTTTTTTCACCGATAAATACCTTATTGCATTAAACAGGAAAAGTTTAACGATTCTTAATCAATTTCCGATATCTTGGATGTACAAAGTGTTCCTTCAACATTTGTGATGTGAAAAAGTTTGTCTACAATGCAATAATATTAATTCTTTTACAAGTCTTAATAGAAATAAATTATAGAGCTTGCTTTGTTTTTCATATTAAGATAGAGACAAAGCAATAATTATGAATCACAAGCATTGTGTTACAAAATTTATTAGCCAAGCTGTGTTCTTTTTTTAAATTAATGGACAAGGAATATAAATAATTCAGTCTATGGCACTTTAAAAAGTATTTATTAAATGTGATATTTACTTCTATTATAATCTCACATAAATAAAACTTATGTTTACCGGTTTCCTATACCACTTCATGCAATAAATTTTTAAAACTCTTTACCTATACATACATAAAAAAATATATCCAGTTTTAATAAAAATTGTCATACTCGAACTACATAAACATTAAACATTGAATTGAAAAGTGTGGCTTTGTAAAAGAAAAACAAAAAAAACAGTTTTGTATTACCAATATATTGACTTGCGGGGGTTCAAATTAGTTTTTTTTATAATTTTAGCTCGTTGAAATGGCTGTACTATGCCTGATGGTAAATGCAATGTTTTTCATATAGTGTATCAAATGTTAATAGGTTATCACCTGCCATTTTTGGGTTAAATAAGGAAATATCATCTTTTACCGATATCTGTAGCCTTATCAGCCCATATAAGTCCCACTGCAGGGCATAGTCCTCTACAATTGAGAGTATAATTGAGAGAGGTTAGGCCATATAGTCTGATATAAATATTACAAATATCAGTGCATATTCTAAAAAATTGAGATGGACAAATTATTGATTTCAAATTAAAACCAATATTTTTTTTATTCAATTTATATGTAGAATAACTTATTGAGAACAAGATTTTGTCAATTTTATATGGTGTTGAAATAAAATCGATTACATTAACTTTGATAATGTATAAAAAAATATAATTAGCTTATTAAATTATTACCTGAACCGACGAGAATGCATGAAGAGATTGATGAAAGTTGATGAAGCGAAAGTAGTATGTCAGGATTGAGCGAAGTGGCGATCCATAGTCTCTGCCTACCCCTATGGAATACAGGCGTGATGATTATGTATTTATGTTAATTATTACCCAAATATATCTCTTGGGTCAGAGTAAAATAAGAAATCTACTATTCTCAATCATCAGAACACATATTTCGAGGTACTTGACATTTTAAGAAGTGAGATTATTTATTTTACGATGCAGTATTATGAAATCTAATGCTTCACCAAGATGGTGCTCTGGCTCAACAGTTGAAGAACAAGGGACCATGTAAATGCCAATGTCCTTCCTGGATCGTTACATATGTATCAAAAAGGCTGCCAAGATCCCCACAACTAGCCCCACTGGATTTTAAATTGGGCTACGTAAAATATTTAGTTTCCATAATCATAAACACACAGAGAGAGCCTGAAGACGAAAGTGTTTAACCAGTGCGTCCTCCCTGTAATGACGTACGGAGCCGAGACGTGGACACTGACTGTGGGGCTAATCCATAAGCTTAAAGCCGCTCAACGTGCTATGGAAAGAGCTATGCTCGGAATTTCTCTGAACCATGGTGACCGACATAGCTCTGAAAGTTAGTATGTTGAAGTGGCAATGGGCTGGCCACATATGTCGCAGAACGGATAACCGCTGGAGTAAGCGTGTTCTGGAGTGGAGACCGCGTCTTGGAAAACGTAGCGTGGGACGTCCTCTGGCCAGATGGCGGGACGACTTGCATAAAAGGGCCGGCAGCGACTGGATGCGTAAAGCAGCAGACCGGGCTCTGTGGCGTACCTTGGAGAGGCCTATGTCCAGCAGTGGACTGCAACGGGCTGATGATGATGATGATGATGAATCATAAACATTCATAATCAAAACAAAAAATTGAATAGCAGCCGTAATAGTCAATGGTGTGCTGTTTTGGCACTGTAGAATGGGACACATTTGTTCATTTGCTAAATTAAATTAATTGTAATTTGTAAGCAAAACATCATTCTTTAAATAAATATAAAATTTCATGGTCTTCCTTTTATTTAAAATGCTATGTTAAATAGCGAAAAATAATCATACTAATATTCCTAATACTATGGTATGGCTACAAAGCTGAGGTCTCGGGTTCGATTCCCAGGTGGGCAGTGATTTTGGGTTTTTCTATTCATTATCAGCCCGGAGTCAGGAATTATGCCCCCTATCACATCATGCGACGGAACATACAATGCGAAATGTGGGTGTCCTAGTGGCGCCTCTGCCTTCCCCTTGTGGGATAAAGGCGTGAGTTTATGTATGTATGTAATAAGTACAGTAATAATTGTATTAACCAACTAGAGATACCGTCTGTCGCCAACAGATAAACTATCTGTATTGTCAATCAGATGCATTCTAGTCGCTACTACAAAAGATACTAAGTACAAGCATTAGCTAGTACAAATATAAAATAAATTAATACTAAATACACCCAACATACATAATTATGACCTCAGAATAAGATCGAGTCTTGTGTTGTATCAGAAACGAGAGACTTTTCGGTCTCAGAAATAACCAGACCTGAAACAAATACTTGTACACATAAACATTTGTATCGGATCATGGATCGAACCCGCGGCCTCTCGTTGAACAGCCGGCGTCTAACCAACTGCGCCACGGAAGCTGTCAATGCAAATGAAAGTGTTATTGAATGTTGTTTATTGTAATAATGCAATTACAATGTAGATTGACATAAAAATATCCTTTTGTTAGTTACATTTATTTTGCCTATACGGTGTATTGCCTATTTTGCCTATGGGCGGGGCACATAGCGCGGAGAACTGATGGCCGATGGGGCCAAAAAGTTCTCGAATGGAGGCCACGTAGTGGAAAGCGCAGCGTAGGACGTCCACCCACAAGGTGGTCAGACGACCTGGTAAAGGTCGCGGGACGTCGCTGGATGCTGCCTCCAACAGGTCACTGTGGAAATCATTGGGGGAGGCCTATGTTCAGCAGTGGACTTCCTTTGGCTGGTGGATGGATGGATGGTGTATTTGGTCAGATGGATGTGAAACAAGGAGCAGTTAGTAGAGTAGAACTCCGCAGCAATACTAGTTTGTGTGATCAATACGTGAGTGACAGCCTCCGTGGCGCAGTTGGTTAGACGCCGGCTGTGAAACGAGAGGCCGCGGGTGCGATCCCCGCACCGAAACAAATGTTTGTGATCCACAGGTATTTGTTTCGGGTCTGGGTGTTTGTGAGATCGAAAAGTCACTCGTAGTTTCTGATATCCATGACACAAGACGCGATCTTAGTGTGGGATCAGGACTATGTGTTTGACTGTTGGGTGTATTTATTTATTTAAGTGTTTGTTTTGAGGACTGGGTGTTTGAATCACCGAAAAGTCTTTCTGAATAGTTTCTGATACCCTCTGTTCAATACTTTTATGTGAGGTTTTTTTATTGCGATGAATGGCGAGACGAGCATGCCATTCGCCTTATAAGCAATGCGACTGCTCATCGAAAGTAGCAAAACCGAACAACACTATGAATTACAAGGTTTGGCATTCTACGAATGAATTACAAGGCTTGGCATTCTGTCATGTTTATTTATCCAACAAACAGCAGTGTAAATGCACTGTTGTGTTCCGGTTTGAAGGGCATTGTAGCCAGAGTAACTACTTGACATAATGAGACTTAACATCTTATCTCTCAGGATGGCGAGCGCAGTGGAATGCCAAGCATCGTAATGTAATGCATAGTGTTGTAAGGTTTTGCTACTGTCCATGAGCTGTCGTGTCGCTTACTATCGGGCGAATGGCATGCTCGTCTCGCCATTCATTGCAATAAAAAAATGTATGCGTGTGTGGATAATACAAGCATTGATTATGATGTGGGATATGAAGCCGCGCCCTCTTGTTTCACAGCCGGCGTCCAACGAACCAGCCACGGAGACTGTCGTATTTTGGAATAAAATTTTATGTCATGCTTACCTTTGAACCCCAAGCTTAATATTCGAAGCTTATGAAGTATATATACAATGTACTTTACTATTAAAAGATTTAAGATCTTATTCATAGACAATGTTAAACGTATTTTAGTTATCATATGTTTTGTGTTCGTCTCTCAAATAGAAGTCAAAAATCGTTCGAAAGGGAAAAAACATACGATAAGTAAAATACGTTTTGAAACTGTCTATATAAGGCCGAAAAAATATACTTTAGTAATATTTAACAACTTAAGTGGATGAGAATGTGACGTCACACGCATATTACTTAGGATAATAAATTAGACCCGTTCTTGAGTGGGTTGTAACCGAAAGAATTGGTACAAAATCATTACTTAAGGTCGAATACGATGTTTTGGCGTCCGAATACGTTGTAATGTTGTCAAAATATTAGCAACAGTTTTTCTCTCCACGTTTTATTGTATTAGACATGTTAATATTAAATTACGAGTATAAGTGCTTGTTGTTTATATTAAAAACATGTTTCAAAAAAGTGCTAAATTTTAAAATTTTACTTGTAGTTCCAAATTTCGCCCTACGCTAATAGTTTCAGTGACTTACTTATAGCTTGACATATTCCGCTACACGTTCAAGCTTGCGCAAACACGAGTTTGCACCAGTCTCGAATCAAAAATTTCGAACAAGTTTGCGCAGTTATTTGCCCACACACGTTCAAGTATACTGGAGCAAACTCAGACTTGCACAGTTATATCGTGTTTGTGGCGGTAATAAGACAGCTATGGATTTACCTTAGAGTATTTAATGTATAGAGGGAGTATTGTATTGTATCAGCCCATATACGTCCCACTGCAGGGCACGGGCCTACTCTACAATCGAGGGTACGATTGAGAGGGGTTAGTACAGTCCATCACGCTGGCCTAGTGCGGGTTGGCAGACTTTACATAGCATAGAAATTCTTAAAAATCGCTAAGGTATGCAGGTTTCCTCACGATGTTTTCCTTATTCTACTATTCTATTACGACTGAATATACATTATTCTGGGTAACATTACATAAATGTATCATATAACCGACAAATAACGGCGAACTTTTTACTCTGAGAACACCCAGAACCGAAAGAAATATTCATCTCGGCACGGAAATCATATTCGCGGCCTTTCATTTTACTTTTTTCGACCAACCGCTCCATGGAGGCGGTTAGAGCTGTAAAATATCGATTTTTTTTTACTTTTTTTGTTTATTTATTTATGAAATATACTATCCTTTCGTTCTTGACGACTACGTTTTAATTACAAATACATACATCAATGTTTCCACTAAAAAAATGTTACTTAATGTTTTTATCTTAAATTTCAGCACCCGTCAATTACACAATGGCTTTGTGCGAGAGCCAACTGGATTCGAACCTGGGTCAGCTGAAACGCGAGAAGTCGCCGGGCGGCAGCAAGGACTCGCCCGAGAAGCGAATGAAGATTGAGCACAATGGGGACATGTATGGACTCGATCAAGGTGGGTATGCATGTGAGGTACGTTGAAAAAAGGAAAAAAAAACATTAAAACTAGTACTAAAAAAAAAGAAAAAAAAGCAGGAAAATATACATGAAAACTACATACATAAACTCACGCCTAAGGGGTAGGCAGAGGCGCCACTAGGACATAATCCTAATTGTTTTTGGGAAGTTAATATAAAAAAAGGGAGAAATAGAGTTGACTTTAGAAAATTACTAAACCAAGAAAAGAAGGAAAGACAAAAAAAAAACACAAATAAAAAAAAAATGCGTAACAAAAACAAAAAATATTTTTCGCATACTCGTTTGACGGAACACAAGGCGAAACATGTGGCCTGGTGGCTGGTAGCATCTTAACCTACCCCTTCTGGGAAAAAGGCCTGATGATAAAAAATACTCCCTATATAAAACACCCTACATTGTAATCATTAAATACACCCAACAGCCACTTAGACTGCTCGCCCCGTAAGTCTGCGCGCGGAAAAAACACGGAACTAACGTTGACGTCATAGAATATTGCCCACTTAATGAATTTACCCAAATATTTACCATTAAAGACTAATTTGTCAATCTTCAATTCACTGTTGTTGGGAAAATAACATTGTCCAATTGACAGCTCATACAATTCCACTTAAGTACTAATTTAAAGTGATTGAAATTTAATAAAAACTGGGTAAATACCTTATAATTGTAGCATATTTTCACAATCCTACATTAAAACAAAATAATTACAAGCATTATAAGTATATAACAGGCTGCTATCTGCGTGATAAAAGAGTTACGTACTCCAATTATTGTACCACAATTCCCATTTTTGTGAAGTTTATTATTTTCATATAACTGGCAACATTAGAAGCGCCCTCCGTTACGCGCACACTTATCTGGCGAGGAGTCTACATAGTCCTGACCGCACACTAAGATCGAGTGTTGTTATGGGTATCACGAACTACAAGAGACTTTTCGGTCTCACAAACACCCGGACCCGAAACAAATACCTGTTAATCATCAAATCAGAAGTGGTAGTGCCACGCTGATGTCAGCCATGACTCAGAATGAATGGGCAGCCTTCCAGGGTTGTACCACTATCATGCAGGAAATTGACGTGTAACCCTGTTGTGTTCCGGTTTGAAGGACATTGTAGCCAGAGTAACTACTGGATATAATGAGACTTAACATCTTTTGTCTCAGGATGGCGAGCGCAGTGGAATGCCAAGCTTTGTAATTCATGGTGTTTGGTTTTGCTACTGTCCATGAGCGGTCGTATCGCTTACCATCAAGGGAATGGCAGGCACGTCTCGTCATTCATTGCAATAAAAAAAAAAAACGACAGCTTGGCTGTCGCGTTTAGATCAGTCGATTGTTGGATGCCCAGTAACCATTTAATAAAATAATAAATACACCCAACAGTCACATACATAGTCCTGACCCCACACTAAGATCGAGTCTTGTGTCGTGTATCCGAAACTACGAGAGACTTTTCGGTCTCACAAACACCTAGACCCGAAACAAATACCTGTGGATCACACAAATATTTGTTTCGGTGTGGGGATCGAACCCGCGGCCTCTCGTTTCAAAGGCGGCGTCTAACCAACTGCGCCACGGAGGCTGTCAATTTCTTAATCCCATCCTTTTTCCTTCCCGCTTCTCTTCTCAATTTGATGGTCCGGCGACACATCCATGATCCAAGCGTGGATGTTCATGTGCAGTGATTACTTACCGTCAGGAGACCTGTTTGCTCGTTTGCCAGACCTATTCAGTAAAAAAAACATACCGGGTATATCAAGACTGCGACCGAAAACGAAGCCAGGTGGTAGTTTTAGTGGTTACAGAGTACAGACACAATGCAACTAAAAATTTTGCATTTTTTTTAAGTTTTATCAACGTGGTTGGGTGGTAAAAATAGTCATTTAAACCCATGCGTACAATTGCGTCTTTAAAAAAAAACGTGTACATTATTGTTTTAGGAAATCTATACGTATGTATTTATCACCCACATACGATGATCAGTAAAAAATATTGAGGTTTTTTTTTTTGCGAATTTTTTACCTGCGTTCTGTCTAAAGTCACTTATACTACCACCTGGCTTCGTTTTCGGTCGCAGTCTTAATACACCCTGTATATTTGTCTTGGTGCGGGGATCAAACCCGCGGCCTCTCGTTTCACAGCCGGCGTCTAACCAACTGCGCCACGTAGGATGCCATAAAACACTTCTGTCACTACATCTGCTACATATAATTATTTGTCGGCAGTGCCTGGCGGTCTGCCACTCAGCGTGGACTATCGCTCTCCCGTCTCCCACTTCGTGCCCCCAGCGGTGGAGTTGTACGCCGCGAGGCACAAGCAGGAACAGATGAAAACGCGTGAGTAACTACCCTCAGTTAAAAAAAAATCAGAAAAATGTTGATTTAATTGTAGGGGTACATAAAGAAAAGTGCGTGGTGGCCTGTTGGTAACGGACTGGACACGATTGACACGTGTGCACGTCGCGGGTTCAAACCCGGCACACTCTGACTTTTCGGCGTCACGTGTGTATTACAGTCTATCTAAACGAAGAAGTTCCATTTGACGTTTAATACTTTTAACGTAAATAACTTTGTGCAGACGTAACTCACACAATTTCAATAACACTTTCCGTAAATCCATGGAATTATGAAGCTATTCTTATTTTATCACAAGATTTACAATCCATAATCACTAAATTTAAACTAAAATACTTTAAATAAAGCAAAATAACCATTTTAAACAACATATTTTTTTTCTACACGTCATTACAAAGTCACCTCATTAGATCTTTTACTAGTAGAGTCGAGACTATTCAAACGCATTTGTATATGCATAATCGGTAAAAATATTTAAATAATCGAGCAATTTTAACCCAGTTGTATTCTAATTTTTAAAAATACTGAACTTTCAGCTAATAATAGGTATATTGTCAACGAACATACATTAATAAATAATGTAATAATAATATTATTCGAAATTAATTTATTATTAATTAATAGATTTGGATATTACAATGGTAATGAAGGCAGTATTGTAGGATACGGCACACATAGTGAGGAGGTTCCTCACTTTGGAATATATGTATTGTATTGTATGTATGTATAATGTGTTCATAAGCATGTGTATGATGTAGACTGGACTCAAAAAGTGTCTGCACCCGGGCGAAGTCGGGCCGGGCCGCTAGTAATAGATAAATCACTCCTTTTGTTCCTAAATAGTAAAATGACTTATGCAATTGTTGAAGTCTCATTAGAATAAAAACGTTCATAAAAATAAACTAAATGATGTAAACTGAAAATATAAACTGTAATCGATTAAGAAATGCAAACAAATATTATCGATATCTCTAAATAATCGGATTTTGTAAGAACCGATTTATTTGACAGCATCCCTATATCACACTGTCAAATGGAATTTCTTAATTTAGATAGAGTATAATAGTCAATCACCACGCACTATAACGGAAAACAATACGAGGAAATCTTCGGTTCATAGAGATTTTCAAGAATTTCTGTGGTGTGTGAAGTCCCTTAACCAGCACTAGGCCAGCGTGGTGGACTACATGGCCTAACTCCTCTCAATCGTACTATAGACTGTAGAAGAGTCCCGTGCCTACCAGTAGGAAGTATATGGGCTGATACAGATACAGAAATAAAATAATTGTTGATTTTTTACTGCCTCGGTGACGTGGTTGTACGACGGTACGACTACAAAGCTGAGATCTCTGGTTGGAATCCCGGGTCGGGCAAAGTGATATTGGATTTTTCTGTTCATTATCAGCCCCGAGTCAGGAATTTATGGCTATAGGCTCGCCCCCTATCACATCATGGGACGGAACATACAAAGGCGAAATGTAGGTGTTCTGGTAGCACCTCTGCCTACCGTTTCTGCGAAAAAGGCGTGATTTTATGTAAGATGTTTTTCTCCCACAGAGACATTAGAAACACCACCGCCTATAAAACGGAAGCGTGGAAGACCTAGGATCGATAAGACAAGCCCTGAATACCTAGCCAATGTAGCCGCCAGGAAACAAGCGAAAGAAATGGGTAAGTGATATTAATAATTCAGTATAGATTGTAATGGAATGGAGATTTACAAATACCCTCGCAAAACATGAAAAATATTGTGAATGATTTTCATGTTGCGTTTCGTTCGTACACATACCCTCGTTTTAAAAGAGTAGAAAAAAGGACATGTAGTTTTTTTCTTGCGTTTCGTTCGGTGATTAATTAAGCTTTTCCGCATTTTCAAATGTACATTGTAATTTTTAAAATGTGAGGGTACATGTATATCTTCATTTTGTTTACAAACTATAATGATTAAGATATAAATTGTGGAGAGATTATTGTGCAAGTTTTTTAAGTATGCATTCCTCGATAAAAGCATACTAGATAAAAAAGCTTAAAATATATTTCAAGGGAGCGGAATACTTCAAGCCTGTTTAATTAAATCATAAAATTCTATTTTTTGTGTCCTTCCATGTATTTTTTGTTATTTAATGATATTTGTTTCTTATTTATTATTGTGTTTTCTTTTATCAAAGAGACTCATATAACAAACCGTGCAATAAAGTGGTTTTGATATATTTAAAAATATCACAAAAAATAATCTTTGTAATAAAATAAGCGTAAAAACGAAAAAAAAAAAAACAGATAAAGAACATTTTAGTTTAGATCCAGAAACAAGTAATTTTGCATTTTTTTTTGTTTATTTATTTTTTACATTTTTGTTTTTTTCCTACCTCCTTTCCAGCCGCCATGATGAATAATTCCAAGCCCGTTTCGGAAACAGGGGAGAAGAGGAAGCGTGGCCGGCCGCGCGTCGATAAGACTAGCCCGGAATATTTGGCTAGGAAACGGGCTAGGGAGCTAGGTAAGTTTTCTAGTGCTAAAGGCGTAAGCACTAAGATTGCTAGACTTTGGTGGGTGACCTCTCGAATGCCATCAAAGCTGTGGGCCTGATTGCTTCGACGCTCTTTATCAGACTTGTAATTTATGTAAAAAGTACAAAAAAATTGTATACAGGGGCGAACTAATTCTGAAGGCTAGGAAGCTAGGTAAGTTATCTAGTGCCGCTTTGAGCACTAAAGAGACCTGATATTGCTAGACTTGGGTGATTTTGCTAAGATGCCCTTTATCTGCTAATTTGACTCAAACAAATAAAAACGTACCGCCCATTAAAGTATTAAACTAAGCTAAACAAAAGTTAAACAGTGCTAGAAACTAGAGCTGGATGATTTTGCTAAAGTGCCCTGGGGTAAATTGCTTCCACGCATATCTGCTAGATTTATGCATAGGTGAAAAAAGAAGAAAATAAAGAACAGAATAGAACTAGTTTGGTGCCTGTAAATATTGGGACGATTGTGAGTCGATAAGACTAGCCCGGAACGGACTAGGGAGCTAGGTAAGTTGGTTTCCAGTGCTAGAATCTAGACCTGGATGAGAAAATAGCACTCATAGCGGTTTTAGGTGATGGGGTGTCTTAATAGTGTCGCCCTATATCTTGCAAGGAAAAAAAGGACGTCACGTATCTGACATCCGAATTTGTGCAAAAAAACAAAAAAGAAAATTAACATTAAGTAATGCGTTTTTTAAATATCATCGTGCTTAGGTGGTAAATACATAGTTTTTGCTAAAATATTAATTTAACGGTGAAGGAAAACATCGTGAGGAAACCTGCATACAGTAGCGATTTTAAAGAATTTCTACGGTATGTAAGTCCGCCAACCCGCACTAGGCCGGCGTGGTGGACTATATGGCCTAACCACTCTCAATCGATTCTCTCGATTGTAGAGTAGGCCTGTGCCCTGCAGTGGGACGTATATGGGCTGATATAGATATAGATAACAGTAAGTCGGTGCCTGTGCGTCATATTGGAGCGGCTGGGCGTCGATAAGACTAGCCCAAATTATCTGGCTAGGGGACTAGAGGGCTACCCAGTGCCGGTTATAGCACTAAGAAGGCCTGAGAATGCTGGTCCAAGATGATTCTGCGGTTGTCCTCGCGCCAACCTAAAAAAAAGCGTGCCGGTAAAGATACATCTGATGGATATAATTATCATTTTAGTAGGAACTTTAAACACAACACCTCCGTGGCGCAGTTGGTTAGACGCCGGCTTTGAAACGAGAGGCCGCGGGTTCGATCCCCGCACCGAAACGAATATTTTTTGTGAACCACAGATATTTTTTTCGGGTCTGGGTATTTGTGAGACCATAAAATTTCGAAGTTCCTGATACCCACGACACAAGACTCGATCTTAGTGTGGGGTCAGGACTATGTATGTGACTTTTGAGTGTATTTATTTATTTCCATATGTATTTTTTAATCAAAATTATCATGACTCCACTTGTATTATACACAGTATAGGTGTACATATCATTATTTTAAAGCAGTCAACGTATTAATCATTAATAATGCTTATTAACTAATCAGAGTTTAAGAAAGAGACAGCTAATGGCCTTAAAGCTTTGCCACTCATTCTACTGTAACTCCATCACAGGAAACGCTCAGTCCATTTTATCTTTTGTCTTTGTCTAGCTTAAGCTTTCGGCACGCGTGAGAAGGAGACGGAACACTGGGTGATATACTCTGCTTTTATATTATATTTGTATATAAAGTTTATGTATTTATTTTTGTTTTCAGAGGCCTTAGAACGCAAAGCGAAGAGGGAGTACAAACGACGTGGGACCGGTGGTAAGTGTTTTTCTTATTTTATTAAATCCGAAAGTTAGATGCGAGGCCGAAACTCAGAAACGAGGCCGAAGATTAGATGCCAAGTCGGCATATGAGTTTCGGCTTTTGCAATAGTGTGTGTTATAAACGAATAAATCTTAGTTAAAATTGCAATAGGATCATGGGTTAGGGATCTTAAGTATGCAATATATTAATAACAGGTTTATCCTTTTCTTTATAAGCATAATTGAAATGTCTTAAATGCCTGTATTATCGTGAACGAAAGGTTTCACGATCGTTTAAACTGTATTGAATACATATTGAGGATATACCAAAATTATAATACATTTTGTGAATGAAACAGTCGTTAAAGACTAAAAATACAAGCGATATTACCATGTCAATGTAATAAATAATAAGATTCTATAAATATCGACAAACATTTCGGACAAATCGGCCGAAGCCGAATTCTAGTATTCGGTCAGAAAATTTTAAAATATAATCAATTTGTCATTATATCGTTCTATTATTCTAGACAAATGTCAAAGCAAAATGTTTTGTTCTTTTATTATATTTTTAAATTATTGATGTACAAATAAATCTATTTGTATGTATAAAAGTATAAAAATAACCACAGTCAAACTATACAATGTGTCGTGTAGCCCAAAGCGTCAGTATGAAGTCGCGGATTGCGAAAAAGATACCCACGAAAAACAAAATGGTGGGAACGGTGCGAAAACTTCAACAGAAAGCGGGCGGGATGAGAAAAAGCGGCGAAAAGACTGTTATCGTGAGACGTAACGCCAAATTTATTAAGCGGAAAGGTAAAAAAAAAAAAACAAAAAAACTAGTAGGAGTTTTTTTTTCCGTAGTTTGATGCATGGTAAAAAAGAGTATTTAAATTGTAGACTTGTTTTGTGAAAATTGGAAAAAATGTTTTTGGGTAAAGCATGTATTTTGCGGTAGGGTAGTTCATTTTTTTTTTCATTACTGTTTTCGTTATCTGAAAAATATTTTAATGTATAAGAAGTTTTGTATACAATGATACTATAAAATGGAATCTAAAACGTGAAATGGAAATATGTTTTATTATGTTTTTAGTTTGTCTTGGGGAAATGTTTTTGAATATATTGTAATTTTTTAGATCTGTCTCCTAAGATTTTGCGTTTATCTCTAAGATTTAGAGTTTTAATAATACGAGGGTGAAATTATGTTTCAACGCACTGAAATGTATGTTCCCATGTAATCATACAACGAAAAAACATTGATAAATGACTTAATAATCCTTAAAATATTTAAAAAAATATCTGTATTCAAAATAGATGCATAAATAGACTGATAAATGTCAGAAAAATACGGCATTCAAATTACTAACCTGGTTATCCAGCGTTTAGTAATGGCTGGAAGACAAGTCCAAAGATATAAAATAGTGTAAGAAAAAATGATTTTATTGTAAAAAAAGCGTGGTGTGCTTTTCAGGATATTATCAAAATAACCCTTCTAGTCATATCTGTTCATAAAATATTTAGAACTATTGATACCATGCACCCCAAGCTTTTTTTTTTTACAATAAAATCATTTTTTCTTACACTATTTTCAAGTCAAATTTATTTTCTATTTTTTAGTTGGATTTTCTATAAAAGCGTATTTTTTTAGTTTTTTTATATGATTATTTATTTTTTAGTCGAATGCGCCTGGATTCCTTAATTGGTCTTGACGCAGACACTCCGGGTCTCAGGAAAACAAAAATCGCTAATCCCGATTATCCTAGTAAGGATGACGGGTCAAACTGTTTAAAATATTGAATTGTCATCGGTCCTTAATAAGAATGCAAAATTTCGAGTTAATCCGACATTTTGAAGGGGTTCAAAATCATGTTCAAAGATTCCGTTACATACCAACATACATACATCTGAAGCTAATAAAAAGCGTATAAAAACCGACCACCACCGTACACAGCGAGTAAGGAGCCGTCATAGTGAACACGTGTTTTGCGTGTTGGGTTCTGTATATCCGGATACAATCAGGCATCATTGTACCGAGAGATGAACACCTCATGATACTCTATCTGCACTGCGCTTACTGTCAGGCGCATTGTAGATACTTTGTCGGACCAGTATAAAGAAGGCACATACTTTAACTCACAAGCTAGGGTACCTAAGCCACACAAGAGCGCATCAGAGGACGGAACATCAGAGTCCTGTTTAAAAAAAAATCTTGTGTTCAATGTAATAGTCGCCGAGGCCGAAAACGGCTACATACTACATAAAAAAAAAAAAAAAAACTTCCGAGATTGTAGAAAATCGTCTATAAATTATTGTATTTGATAATGTATTTTTTTTACTATGTGCATGTAGAAAAAAGTTTTAAGTATGTCTTTTTTTGGGATAAAAATTACGAGTAGTACCCTAATTAGTTTTCTCAATTTCTCACATAGTTTTTTTTTGGAAGATGGTACGTTTATTGGTTTTTAAAGATTTCTTTTTTATGTGCATGGTAGAAAAAAATATTACAGGTAAAAAAAAATTGTACTCTTTTAAATATAGTCTGTACTTTTTAAAGATTTTCGTGATTTGTATAAAGATATTTGCATGGTAGAAAAATATTTTTAATTGGTAGATATTTTACGGTAGTCCGTTCGTTTCAAGTTATTATAATTCGTGGCGCAGTTAGCCGCCGGCTGTAGAAAGAGAGGCCACTAGGTCCGAACACATAAATTTTTGCTTCCCAAATACGTATTTCTCTCGGATATGTTGAGGGTGAAATGTCTCGTAGTTTCTTATCACGAGATTCGTATGTTAGTGTGGGGTCAGTAGGCCAATTCACGTAATTAAATAAGTTCAGTTGCAGTGCAGTTGCAGTTAAGTTTCGATCAAAACAGCTCTTTTCGTATTCTCGTAATTTAGACAACCGCTGTCAGATACGCTCGCGTCACGCGATCGTTTTAGCGTATTCTACTGCTGCACGTTTTATACATGCGTGATTCAGATCGCAACTTGATTGGTATTTACCTATTCATTTGACGTCTCCAATGACAGTTTAGTCCAACCAACATGCAGCACATGCGCAGTTTATGCATATCTTACGCGCAGCTAAACAATTATAACTACCGGCACGGATCTTGAGCGCTGGCCGTTACTTGCGCAGATGTCGATTTTTGGGTCTCTTTAGAGGTATAATGAAGTAAGCGGGCGGGGGCATTATCGCATCGGCCAGTGATTGGTTCACTACGCAACGCCATATTGTTGTTATGCCTAATTCATTCATTGCGTTTGTTCAATTCATTCATTTATTTTGTCCTTAAGTTCACGCTGCGCAAAGCAATCCCCACTCTGTCGCCGAGCGCTCAAGATCCGTGCCGGCGGTTATACAAGAATACTATTTTGACGTATGTACCATTAAGACGTAAACCTAATCGAAACTGCATCGTAACTTGATCGGCGCGTCAATAAATTACGTGAATTAGCCTACAGGACTATGTATGTGACTGTTGGGTGTATTTATATTATTTTTTCAATAGATTCAGCGGCTTCATCTTCAACGGGCGACGCTACGCCTCGCGTCAAACGCAAATATACAAAGCGAACGCCCAGCACCAAGAAAGATTCTGTGAGTATGTTAAAAGGTATTTTATCGGCATATAGTATATGACAAACTATATAAATATATAAGAGCCAATTGTAACCATGACATTAGCTTTAAGTGATTTACTGTTACTGTGTTATTCTCTTTTATTGTGGTGTACAATAAAGTGTGTAAATAAATAAATAAAATAAATAGAAGTGCGTTGTGACCATATGTCTGCCAATATGTGTGCCCTGAACCCGCGTCAGGCCGTTACCAATAGGCCACCATTCCCTTTAATACCAACCTAAACTGAATAAGTAATGCGCAAAAAATAACATTTTTATTCAGCTTTACGTTACTAATCAACACTTGCCCTGATTTTCAATTGTGATCATGAGGTTAATATCAAATAAATTTATTTTCAGACTCCAAGCACAGAAAGAGTGAAGGGCAAGCGGGGTAGACCTAGGAAAATAGATCAACTGGCTGCCGGCAAAGAACCACAACAACCAAGTAAGTAAAGATGTTTAGATCAGACTTGACAGCCTCCGTGGCGCAGTTGGTTCGACGCCGGCCTGTGAAACGAGAGGCGGGTTCGATCCCCGCACCGAAACAAACGTTTGTGTGATCCACAGGTATTTGTTTCGGGTCTGGGTGTTTGTGAGACCGAAAAGTCTTTCGTAGTTCTTGATACGACGCAAGACTCGATCTTAGTGTGGGGTCAGGACTGTGTATGTGACTGTTGGGTGTATTTATTTATACAAATACTTGAAAGATGACTGCTTCGGTAGCGTAGTTATATTATAGTACGAATCCCGGGTCGAGCAAAGTGATATTGGGTTTTTCAATTCATTATCAGCCCGGAGTCAGGAATTTGTGCCCGATATGGCGATAGGCTCGCCCTGTCACATCGTGGGACGGAACATACAAGGCGAAATGTGGGTGTCCTGGTGGCGTCTCTGCCTACCCCTTCTGGGATAAAGGCGTGAGTTTATGTATGTATGTAGAAAAATGTCAGAAAATTTACTATGAAACTTGGTATCGGTGATAGGATTTTTGTCCCTCGATGAAACCTACTTTTTTGTGTAAGGAATAATAAATATTTTCAATAAAATAAACATAATTGCGACCCAGGCCCGGAGTTTTTGGAGAAATGAAAATTGAGTCCAGTCACTCTGCTAGCCTCATTTGTAGTAATGGTTGACTTATCGTAAAATGTGATAATAATTACTTTATTTTATAAAAATCTGTCGCCCGGGATAAAACAGGAAAACGTTTAAGGAACAAACCATAAAAAATGCTATAATTAATTTTAGTATCAGTATCGGGGTCAACGATATTTATTATCTCATTTAAATATCTCTTTTGTTACAGAAATAAGAGTGAGGAGTAATCTAATGCCGGACGCTTCGGAGCCCATACCCGTGGATAGTGACGACGAACCGGATCTAGGTATGTCTGTCTCAAGAGGCCTTAGACATTATCTATCTATCTATATCAGCCCATATACGTCCCACTGCAGGGCACGGGCCTACTCTTCAATCGAGAGAATCGATTGAGAGTGGTTAGGCCATATAGTCCACCACGCTGGCCTAGGGTTGGCGGACTTACATACCGTAGAAATTCTTTAAAATCGCTACGGTATGCAGGTTTCCTCACGATGTTTCCTTCACCGTTAAAGTGCGTGGTGATTGACTATCAATACACACATAACTCCGAAAAGTCAGAGGTGTGCCCTCAGCCCTGGGATATATATTAACTAGACATATAACTACTATTATAGATAATATAAAAATTTTACCTTCCAATAAAATTTGTATTATGTTTCCTGAGACGTCCGAAGTCCAATATGAGAGTACATCGATTTCCCGTCACGATTCGCCGCTAGATGTCGTTGTTTCATGGCTTCCGATCAGTGAATTTCAGTTTTACGGCAGAGGTGGCGCCATTCCTCGGCGATGTAAAATGCAAGGCGCCATTTTGAGCTCATTGTTCGGCTCATAATATGAAATAGGCCAGGAAGACCTGACCTGGACTTCGGACGTCTCAGGAAACATAATACAAATTTTATTGGAAGGTAAAATTTTTATATTATGTGTTCCGTTGGACGTCCGAAGTCCAATATGAGAGAAGTGTTTGTTATCTCCTGGCGACTTGCAGTATAAAGAAAAATGCAACAATGTGATAATTGTCTTTAATTTAAATGATAATGATTAATTAACGTGGCCACAATCAATGTTAGCTGATCAACAATTAGTGTTAGCTGACTGAGACAAATCAAGAAATTAATTACATATTGAAAAATATTGAGATAATGATTTCTCAGCGACATTGCTTACTGTCGTTTTAATCTGCCTTTGATAAAACTTTCTAAAAGTACTTTCGTGTTGCCAGTTAGCCTTGGCAAGAATTTCATTGATAGGATAGTTTTCTAACCAATTTAACGATGCAACAGCAGACCTAAAACTTCCCGGGGTCGCCTGTAAACCTGAATCTAATAATACCTTCTTGACCCAACCCCCAATAATCGAAGGGGAAGCCGGTTTAACGGGTGTTCTAGTAGTGATAAAAAGGTTTGTAACTGGACCCCTTATGTCCTTTGTGACCTCGATTAGAGCTCTAAGCCAATACACCGGATCTATGTTTCTGTCCGCGGAAGCTAATAAGGTCCAGCTACTCTGTTGATACGATGAAGTGTCCGTCTTAGAACCAAACTTTGGAATTAAAGTGATTAATTCACCCTTATCCATAAAATGATCTGGATCGCAATGTAAAAGGGTTAGGTCATGCACCCTTCGCCCAGAAGCTAAAAGCAGGATGGTAGCCGTGCGCCTAGCGATGTCATATAAGGTATTGTTTGGAATATTATTTTTTAAATAATTAATGACAACTCTTGCATCCCATATGGGCAACTTTTGGGGAATCGGCCTAGCTAAGGAAATTGCTTTTAACATATGTTTCACAATATGACTGCTAGAGATTTTAGAGTCAGATAGTGTTTCGCAAACTGATGCTATTGTAGACTTATGCACAAGGATTGTACGATATGCTAGATTATTATTCAAAAACAAATGTGCTAAATACCTAGCTACCTCAGACGGTTTTGGTAACTGAGGCGTAATCCCGTATTGCCGACACCAAATCGACCATTTGGACCATATCGGGGCGTATGTTTTTAATGTTGAGGATCTCCAGCAAGCTGAAAGGAGTTGTCTCTCTTCCAGGGACCATGTTTTTGTAAGTGTGTCCCACCCGAAATGAGCCAAGCTTCCAACTGAAGATTCTTGACATGTGCTGGAGGTCGACCGGTCGTTGTGTCCACTAGGTTGGTCCAGAGGTTTCGGATCTTCATCGGTCGGGCCCGTGAGCGACACTTGACATCGGGTCGCCAAAATGGCTTCTTCCATTTGGGAGCAATCATTATGAAGTGGCCTGCAGCAGTGTTGAGGTGTTGAAGTACCCGTGGGATTAGACCCGGCGGGGGAAACAACCAAGCGAGGTCGTAACGCCAGCATCTGCTGAAAGCGTCGTGAAAGCAAGCGTTCGAGTCTGATAAGTCGAGCGTAACATAATTTGGAACGACAAACGCTGTTTTTGAGGCGAACAGGTCTATGGATGGTGTTCCCCATAGCTCGAATATCCTTGACGTAGGTTCGCTTAGTAAATGCCATTCGGAGCCGGCGCGATTGCGCGACAGATGATCGGCTTCCATGTTGTACACACCCGGAAGGTGATGTGCGATGAGTACAACATTGAGGCTGTCCACCAGAGCCAGAAGATCCTTGGTCAAATCTAGCAATAGTTGAGACTTTGTTCCGCCTTCGTTCTTGATATACGAGACCACAGTCTTGTTGTCGCTCTGAAGCACCACTGTCGAGTTCGCGAGGGTGGATGCTTCCTGTCTCAAGGCGGCAATTACTGCAAACATCTCCTTTGCATTGCAATGCCACCCCTCTTGCGACATGCTCCAGCATCCCTGTATCTTCTTGTTGTTTACAAGCGCTCCCCACTGCACATCTGAGGCGTCGGTGATCATGAAATTTGTTTGCAGTCTTTTTTGGTGAATAGGAGACGTCTGGTTGATATTCTGTTGCCACCATTCCAGATCTAATCTCACCTCTTCTGGATAGGGAGCTGGTTTTCGAGGAGAGTTGCGAAGTAATCTGCTCTGACGCTGCATAGAACGGCAATGCAACCTTCCCCGTGGGGTGATGAAGGTCGCGAAGTTGAAAAACCCTAAGAGGCGTAGCGCCTGCTTGAGGGTCCAACTGCCGGCAGCGAGTCGAGATGAAAGGCTCTGGCGGATCTTGACCACTTTGTCCTGTGGCAGGGACTTTGTGTTGTATTTCGTGTCCCACTTTATGCCCAAATATTCCATGGACCTGGCTGGCTTGATGATTGATTTGTCGTAATTGATGCACCAGCCGAGACTGGTTAGGAAACTTACTGCATAATTTGTTTGAACTTCGAGACTCCTCCGATCGTGGTTGGAGATACAAAAGTCGTCCAGATAAACCACTACTCTGAGACCTGACGCGCGCAGTACCTCGGCCGTCCAATTTGTGATCGAGGCAAACATCTTGGGCGCTGTAGCCAAGCCGAACGGTAAGCAGGTCATTTGAAAGAGGCGGCCCTGGTAACTGATACGGAGGAATCGACGATGCCGCCTTGTTATAGGTACATGATAATAGGCCTGGCTGATGTCCAATTTCACCATCCAGTCGCGTGGTTGAAGAAAATTTGGCATGAGGCGATGATGAAAAAGATGGAAGTTTGATGTTTCCATAAATTGATTCAAACCTTTCAAGTTTAGGATGACCCGATTTCTTCCATCGTTCTTGGTTATGAGAAAAAGCGGGGAAATAAAAGATGGAGTTAGCGGTGCCCTTTCCAAAACTTGACACTGTATCATTTTTTCTATTTCGGATGTCATCGTTGAAGAGATCGGCGTTTGAAATCGAGTCATGATGTCCGAAGTCGGTAAAATTAAGGGCGGCGTGCGGGTAAATGGAATTCGAGCCCCTGCTATCATTTTTAAAATTGTTTTGGGAGGATTGAAACGAGCCCAAACAACTTGATAATGCTTCAGACAACCTCCCGAAAACTTTATCGAGTCATCTATGTTTTTTGATGTTCTTGTGGGAGCCTTTAATCTGCTGTCCCTTCCCCTTTTTGTTGGCGAAATTATTTTTCTTATTTCGGGAATTGCTGTCATCAAGCTGTCTCGATTTGTTTGGTTGTACTCGAAATGTCTGCTGCTGACGGGACGTTGAAGGTTGTGGTGACCTTGGACGAACTTGATGTGAATAACTCTTTTGCTTTTCTAATTTTTCTATACCTCCTATCTTTTGAATAAATTCAGACAGAGTATTTGGATTAAACACATACTCAGCAGATGGAGGAATTTTCTCTATACCCTCACGCAGATATCTATCCTTTAAGGGTTTCAAGAGGGCCCGACGCCGGAGTTCCAGTATTTCGGCTCTTTTGCCGCATATTATTTGTAATATATCATGCGATACAGTTTTATAATCCGAATCATTGCCAAACAGTTCACAAAGTTTTTCGTATAGTGCCATTGGATTTAACTGTGCTTCTGATTTAGCCGACCAATCAATGAGACCCTGTAGCGCTGCATTCACGGCCTCATTTTGTGACATGAAAGCGTTTGATAACGCAGCTAAACTACGCTCTATCTGAGGCAGTCGGAAGGACTCCGAGTGACTGTCGAATCGTCGTAGTTCTTCGTTAATTTTTAGTTCAGAAAAGGCAGGAAAAGCAATATATTTCTTCTGACTATCTGTATAACGAACAGCATTCCTATCGGGAGAATCAAATCTGTGTAATTCAGCAATCTTCAAGACTCGCTCAGGAATAGCCCTATTCACAGTTGGTTCTTTAATTGCAACGCTTAGATTGGCAATCTTGTCGATTCTAGACAAAGGAGGTTGTAAAAATTGGTTATCTACTGCGGGTGTGCGGGTAGGTACGGGAGACGAGGATCCCGTAGCGATAGCCTGAGTAGCGGCGGGAGCAGCGAAATTACTACATAAAATATTGTTGAGCTGACTTACCAATTGCTGGGACAAAAATTCAAACCTTGCTTCCAAATCCAAATCCATGCGTTGCCGTTTACGTGACGGTGGCGACATAGCACCGTCACTGCCGCTGCCGCCGGTACTTTCATACGAAACCGACCGCGTGCGCGATCTTTTTCTTGAAGTATCTTCCATATTTAAATTTCACTGACTTCTTAACGGAAACCGAAATCTAAATTTAATATCACTAGAAACTTTTCTAGGAGCTATTTTCTACTTAATTCTCGAAAATAATTTTTTTTTTAACAACGACTTGACTTTTAAGGGCGATGTGCTCGGTCTAAAAAACGACGCAACAATGAGCTCAAAATGGCGCCTTGCATTTTACATCGCCGAGGAATGGCGCCACCTCTGCCGTAAAACTGAAATTCACTGATCGGAAGCCATGAAACAACGACATCTAGCGGCGAATCGTGACGGGAAATCGATGTACTCTCATATTGGACTTCGGACGTCCAACGGAACACATAATAAAAAAATAAAAACCGTCTTCAAAGTACCACTACAATGTAACAAATAATAATTATCTATTACATCGTGCTAGTACACATTGATTAAAATTCTTATTGACTTGACTAGCCGACAAATCTTAAATATAACCTGTGGGAAATATCTGTGAACCTAGCTGTCATGCGGTTCACATTTCATTTTTTTGTGTTCCCCTATCTACTATGTTATTTTACATTCAAAACGTTTTGAGATGAATGCGAATTCTATTTTTTATTCGTTTTTCTATTTTAGTTTAATTTGTTTTACGTATATTTTGAATTTGATGAACTTATGTTCCAATGACGTTAATTATTCAGATTCACAGATATTTCCGACGCGTAATACGTAATATTTTGAAGTCGGTCAAAAATAGGGCTATGTTTAGTAGAATGCTTGTAGTTGAAGAGTGACAGAAAAAGAGAAAGACAAATAGGGGGAGGGGAGTGCGCGAAATTGATACAGGAATGAGAGATAGATTGAGGGAGAGGGGTGAGAGGGAAAGAGACAGAGAGGGAAAGAGAGAGAGGGGAGAGCGAAGTGCGATTGATAAGCAGTGCTAGTGCAATCTCCAAATTTTTTGTTCACGTAGGCTTTTGTTCATGTGTCGGTTGTGGATAAACTGTCTGCTATGCTTACCGAGTACTGAATTGATGTGCAACTTCTTTATTTTTGTTTCGTATTGTATCAGCCCATATACGTCCCACTGCAGGGCACGGGCCTACTCTACAATCGAGAAAATCGATTGAGAGTGGTTAGGCCATATAGTCCGCCACGTTGGCCACACATTTATATGTTCTTACAATACTTTGTTAATCATTGTGGTTAGTATTGTTCAATTATACAGAGTATATTCAGACTGCGACCGAAAACGAAGCCAGGTAGTAGTTTTAGTGACTTCAGATACAAAGCAACTAAACATTTCGCAAAACAAAACGCGACGTTATTTTTTGTTTTTTTTTTAGATGGTTGCAAAAAATATGCAATGTTTCCTAAAACAATAATACACACCCGTTTATTTTTAAATACGAAATTGTACGCAAGGGTTATTATTAGTATTTTAGCGATAACTAAGTAAACACCTACCCAAATACGAAGATTAAAAAAAAACGACGCTGTTTTTTTTCGACATTTTTAGGTTGCTTTGTGTTTGTCACTAAAACTACCATCTGGCTTCGTTAGATAAACCCGGTTTATTTTTAAATGTATTTTTAGTATGTTTGTATCGCCAGGTTCGCCCAGCCAAGCGTCAGACTCCCTCAGTCTGGATGAGAACCTGCGGGCATTGAGACACATTCACGAAAAATACGCTAATATTGATAAGGTATGATGTTTTTATGTCAAATTGCCACTTTATTTTTTACTATGCTCGCAAACTTCGTCTGCGTGGTTAACTTTATTTGGAATTTCCCATCCCGTCCCGACCCGTTATATCCCGCCCGTCCGGTGGCATCTTTTCTCAAGGCATGTAGTCCAGTCCCATCCCATCCCGTTAAGTATAGTAATAAGTAGCCCAAGTGTTAATCCAGGGTGTCAGCTACCTCCACACCAAATTTCATCAAAATCCGTTAAGCCGTTTCTGAGTTAATCGCGCACAAAGACACAGATAAACAGAAATATTCTGAAAAATAATTCTTTTGCGTTCTATTACGTTAATACAGACCCTCATATTAGTTTTTCTTATTTATCTTCCATGTACAGACATCGATCAGTTACAAATTTATCATATTATGTATAGTTACTGGTTCGATGTAGAGATTACAATGCGCCTGATGGTAAGCGCAGTGTAGATAGAGTATCCACCGACGTAAGATACATAAAATGATTCATACATACACTCACGCTTTTTTCTCAGCAGGGGTAGGCAGAGGCGCCACCAGGACACCCACGTTTCTCCTTGTATGTTCCGTCCCACGATGTGATAGGGGGCGAGCCCATCGCCATATCGGACACTAATTCCTGACTCCGACCTGATAATGAATAAAAAAAAAATCACTTTGCCCGACCCGGGATTCAAACCCGAGCCCTCAGCTTTGCAATCGTACCGTAGTACAACTACGCCACCGAGGCAGGCATCATTGTACCGGGAGATGAACATCTCATGATACTCTATCTGCACTGCGCTTACCGTCAGGCGCATTAGTATATATTTTTTTAACTTTTTATTTTGTTTTCCAGGACGATTTATACGAAGCACATTTGTTGGCGGCGAATTGTAAAAAGCCTACGATAGACCTTACACAGAGGATCAGGGACGATGACGAAGTACTGTCCGTCAGGAGTTCTGAAGGTCAGTCATTAATGTTTACCTGTATCAGCCCATACACGTCCCACTGCAGGGCACGGGCCTCCTCTACAATCGAGAGAGTCGATTGAGAGGTAAGATTTCGGTGCGGGGATCGAACCCGCGGCCTCTCGTTACACAACCGGAGGAAACCTGCATACCGTAGCGATTTTAAATAATTTCTACGGTATGGAAAGTCCGCCAACCCGCACTAGGCCAGCGTGGTGGACTATATGGCCTAACCACTCTCAATCGTACTCTCGATTGTAGAGGAGGCCCGTGCCCTGCAGTGGGACGTATATGGGCTGATACAGCTAAAGCAATTTCTAAATTGTGCCTCTGCAGAAAAGGATTAATTAAATAAATAATAATAAATAAATGTTTGTTTTCAGGATGTGCGTCGGTAAAAGAATTGGAAACGAGGGTAGAGAAACTCGAAGACAGTTCAAATTCAGATTCGGAGAGCTCAACATCAGGATCAGGTAAAAATACGTTTTTGACCTTAACTTAGTACATTCATTTTTTTTTTTAATTATACAGGGTATATCAAGACCGCAACCGAAAACGAAGCCAGGTGGTAGTATTAGTGACTTCAGACACAATGCAATGAAAAATTTCGCAAAAAAAAAAATCGTCAACTTTTTTTTTTGTTATTTTTTACTTATCGTCGTATTTGGGTGATAAATACATAGTTTTCCTAAAATAATGATGTACATCATTTTATTTTTTAAGACGCAATAGTACGATAGGGTTTAAATTACTATTTTCGGAATAACTAGGTATAAACTACCCATAAATAATGATTTTCAAAAATATGCAAAAAAAAAATATGTCGCTTATTTTGTGAATTTTTTATTTGCATTGTGTCTGTAACCACTAAAACTACCACCCGGCTTCGTTTTCGGTCGCAGTCTTGATATACCCTGTATATTGCAATGAATGGCGAGACGAGCATGCCATTCGCCTGATGGTAAGCGATACCGCTCATGGACAGTAGAAAACCGAACCATGAATTACAAAGCTTGGTATTCCACGGCGCTCGCTTGAGACATAAGATGTTTAGTCTCAATATGTCCAGTAGTTACTCTGGCTACAATGTCCTTCAAACCGGAACACAACAGTGCATTTACACTGCTGTTTGTTGGAGAAATAGACATTGCGGTGGACCTACCCAGGCGGCCTCTCACATATGAGAGACCTACCAGTAGTGTTTGCATGTTACAAATCGATTATAAATAAATAAATACAAAAAAAAATATTTCGAAGTCAGCCGAATATTCATTCGGACACTAAGTTAAGAAACTCAAAAATCTTGACGCCACAACAAAAATCTACTAATGCGTTTTTCCTTATCTGCAGGTAGTTCAGGGTCCTCTTCATCATCAAGTTCAGACAGCTCCAGTTCTTCGGACAGTTCGGACTCGGAGTCAGGGTCGGAGGACGAGAAACCGAAGGAGGAGCCGCCGAGCAATCCAGTAGAAGATGACAGGTGGGTTATATATTCATTTACTAGCTTCTGAACTGCCTCGGAGGCGTAGTTGTATTACGGTACGGTTACAAAGCTGAGGTCTCGGGTTCGAGTCCCGGGTCGGGCAAAGTGATATTGGATTTTTCTATTAATTATCAGCCCGGAGTCAGGAATTTGTGCCCGATATGGCGATAGGCTCGCCCCCTGTCACATCGTGGGACGGAACATACAAGGCGAAATGTGGGTGTCCTGGTGGCGCCTCTGCCTACCCCTTCGGGGATAAAGGCGTGAGTTTATGTATGTTACTAGCTTCTGCCCGGAAACTTCATTTGCGTGGTGGTTTCTTAGATTTACGCGAATGTTACACATTGAAATAAAACTAATTTTGACTAAATCTCCCCGTGACCACGAAAGCTGTTAAGCAATCGAAACGTCGGGAAGTTAAAAAATGTAAAAATTAAACCAAATCGCGATAAAATCCGTTTTGTTATAAAATTTAGTTTTATCTGCGTGAGTAACTTTATTTTAAACTCAAGGCATTCAGTCCCATCCAATCCCTTCGAGTATGAAAGTAATAAATGAAGCGAAATTCCTTCCTTATCCCACGGGAACACATTTTTTTCGGGATAAAAAGTCTTAGTGTTAATCCAGGGTGTCAGCTACCTACTAAATTTCATCGAAATCCGTTAAGCCGTTTTTAAGTTCATCCCTCACAACCGCACAGACAAACAGACAAAAATTCTAAAAATCATTGTTTTGGGTTCTATTACGCTAATACAGACCCCCCATATTAGTTTTTCTCATTTATCTTCCATGTACAGACATCGATCGGTTACAAATTTATTATATGACTAACAGCCTCCGTGGCGCAGTTGGTTAGACGCCGGCTGTGAAACGAGAGGCCGCGGGTTCGATCCCACACCGAAACAAATATTTGTGTGATCCACAGGTATTTGTTTCGGGTCTGGGTGTTTGTGAGACCGAAAAGTCTCTCTTAGTTTCTGATACGACACAAGACTCGATCTTAGTGTGGGGTCAGGACTATGTATGTGACTGTTGGGTGTATATAGGTATCTACGTATACCGTAGATACCTATACCTTGGTTAGATAACCAACTGCGTCACGGATGCTGTCAAAATTAGCAGGATCCTTTAAAATTGTAACCAGAGTGCTTTTATTTTTATTTTACGAAGTATGTTACATCTTATATTTAACTTTACATAGTGTTATTCTTGTTAAATATAATATTTTTGATACATAAGACAATAATTAGAGCGTACATATAATTTGCCAACATTATTGGCTTAATCAAGGCGACTTTATAAATAAAGATACAATATGAAATGAAAAAACAACCATTACAGTCAAATTTATTAAATTAAATGCACAATAATAAAAAAAGAAAATAGCATACATACATAAACTCACGCCTTCAACCCAGAAGGGGTAGGCAGAGGCGCCACTAGGACACCCACATTTCGCCTTGTGTGTTCCGTCCCACGATGTGATAGGTAGAGCCTATCGCCATATCGGGCACAAATTCCTGACTCCGGGCTGATGAATAGAAAAACCCAATATCACTTTGCCCGACCCGGGATTCGAACCTGGGACCTCAGCTTTGTAGTCGTACCGTAGTACAACTACGCCACCGAGGCAGTCAATAGTTGATAAAATCTATCTATCTATCTATCTATCTATATCAGCCCATATACGTCCCACTGCAGGGCACGGGCCTACTCTACAATCGAGAGAATCGAATGCGTGTGGTTAGGCCATATAGTCGCACCACGCTGGCCTAGTGCGGGTTGGCGGACTTACATACCGTAGAAATTGTTTAAAATCGCTACGGTATGCAGGTTTCCTCACGATGTTTTCCTTCACCGTTAAAGTGCGTGGTGATTGACTATCAATACACACATAACTCCGAAAGATCAGAGGTGTGCCCTGGGATTTGAACCCGCGACCACCGTGAACATGTAGGCAGCCGCGTCTGGTCCGTTACCAACAGGCCACCACGCACTTTTAATGGGTAACAATAGTTGATAATGGGTAACAATTATTATTTAATAAATTGTCTCTCCAGATCGTTCGGCGCGTGGTCGTACAGCGGCGCGCAGTCGGGCTCGGACTCGGACCCCGAGCGCGCGGCCGACGCGCCCCCGCCCGACCAGGACGACATCAGCGAGTCCGACAACGAGTCCCCCGACAAGAGCTTCCAGTGCCACATCTGCAGGAAGTGGTACTCCACGCGGGTCACGCTCAAGTGAGTATGCATAAAGGTACTCGCGATATATGACAGCCTCCGTGGCGCAGTTGGTTAGACGCCGCCTGTGAAACGAGAGGCCGCGGGTTCGATCCCCGCACCGAGACAAATGTTTGTGAGAACCACAAGTATTTGTTTCGGGTCTGGGTGTTTGTGAGACCGAAAAGTCTTTCGTAGTTCCTGATACCCACGACACAAGACTCAATCTTAGTGTGGGGTCAGGACTATGTATGTGACTGTTGGGTGTATTTATTTATTTATTTATTTCCAAACGGCACGAAGGCGTCTCTCAAGCTTTGTCTCGATCTCCGAGCTCAAATCGCCCACGAAAATGTGGTAGTGTTCTGTAACAAGAGAAAAATATGTTAGAAAATTATTTCATGCATAAACTCACGCCTTTTTCCCAGCAGGGGTAGACAGAGGCGCTACCAGGACACCCACATTTCGCGTTGTATGTTCCGTCTCATGATGTGATAGGAGGAGAGCCTATAGCCATATTGTATTCATCCATATACGTCCCCCTCAGGGCACAGGCCTCTACAATCGAGAGTACGATTGAGAGCGGTTAGGCCATGTACTCCACCACGCTGGCCTAGTGCGGGTTGGCGGATTTTACATACCATAGAAATTCTTACAAATTGCTATGGTATTTTAGGGTTCCTCACGATGTTTTCCTTAAAATCGCCATATTGGGCACAAGTTCGTGTCTTCGGGCTGATAAAATTAATAGAAAAAACAATATCACTTTGCCTGACCCGGGATTCGAACCCGAGACATGAGCTTTGCAATAACCGTAGAACAACTCCGAGGCATTTGCAATTTTCCCTACAATCTTAAATATTCTTCTTTCACAGAATCCACAGAAGGAGCCATCAGAACAGGGGTGGAGGTAATTCACGTTCGCGCACGAGATCCTCGGACAGATACGAATGTGACTGTTGCAACGAGACGTTCAACAGGCGCGAGAAACTATGGGAGCATAAGTGAGTACCCGGTCTACTGAGAAGACCTACGATCTACTGAGTAGACCGTTAGTAGACCGTGGATTTTAGTAGAACTCGATTAAGTTTGATGGTAGGATATTGTTTTATAATTTAAACTGTTGGTCTTCACAATGGACTGCTTAAAAGTTGGTCATTTAAGGTGCTATGTATTTTTTTTTATTATTAGTCGTTAAAACAACGGTTTTATAAATATTGTGAATTTAATGATGTGGAAATTGTTCAACAATGATAGCATAGTTAGAAGTATTAAACAATATTTTAAAAGCTACAATAAATAATGTATATTTTAGTTCAGTAAATACTAAGCCGGACCAGTCTCCAAATAGACCAAAAGTCTTTCCGGTAGACCACTGGTCTTTTAAATAGACCTCTCAATTTCACCTTCATTCTCTCAAATAGACGATCACGTCTTCCAGTAGACCATGTTTCTTTTAAATATACTACTCAATTTCTCGCATATTTCAGGGCTGAAGCGCACCGCGGTTCGATGACGGTGCGGTGTGAAGTGTGTCGCAAGTGCTTCGAGGACGACGCCGAGCTTGCCGCTCACGATCGCACGCACACCGCTGACGAGCGAGCAGGTAGCATACTATCTCTCTCACACACACCCACATGAACATACACCGTCTTCCTCGCACACCAAGTTCTGTAGCAAGCTGCCCTCGCCTCAGATGTTCGCACGCACACCGCTGACGAGTGAGCAGGTAGGATACTATCTCTCTCACACCCACACGAACATACACCGTCTCCCTCGCACACTCTAAGTACAAGTTCTGTAGCAAGCTGCCCTCGCCTCAGATGTTCGCACGCACACCGCTTTCAAGAGAGCAGGTAGGATACTATCTCTCTCACACCCACACGAACATACACCGTCTCCCTCGCACACTCTAAGTACAAGTTCTGTAGCAAGCTGCCCTCGCCTCAGATGTTCGCACGCACACCGCTTTCAAGAGAGCAGGTAGGATACTATCTCTCTCACACCCACACGAACATACACCGTCTCCCTCGCACACTCTAAGTACAAGTTCTGTAGCAAGCTGCCCTCGCCTCAGATGTTCGCACGCACACCGCTTTCAAGAGAGCAGGTAGGATACTATCTCTCTCACACCCACACGAACATACACCGTCTCCCTCGCACACTCTAAGTACAAGTTCTGTAGCAAGCTGCCCTCGCCTCAGATGTTCGCACGCACACCGCTTTCAAGAGAGCAGGTAGGATACTATCTCTCTCACACCCACACGAACATACACCGTCTCCCTCGCACACTCTAAGTACAAGTTCTGTAGCAAGCTGCCCTCGCCTCAGATGTTCGCATGCACACCGCTTTCAAGAGAGCAGGTAGGATACTATCTCTCTCACACCCACAAGAACATACACCGTCTCCCTCGCACACTTTAAGTACAAGTTCTGTAGCAAGCTGCCCTCGCCTCAGATGTTCGCATGCACACCGCTTTCAAGAGAGCAGGTAGGATACTATCTCTCTCACACCCACACGAACATACACCGTCTCCCTCGCACACTCTAAGTACAAGTTCTGTAGCAAGCTGCCCTCGCCTCAGATGTTCGCACGCACACCGCTTTCAAGAGAGCAGGTAGGATACTATCTCTCTCACACCCACACGAACATACACCGTCTCCCTCGCACACTCTAAGTACAAGTTCTGTAGCAAGCTGCCCTCGCCTCAGATGTTCGCATGCACACCGCTTTCAAGAGAGCAGGTAGGATACTATCTCTCTCACACCCACACGAACATACACCGTCTCCCTCGCACACTCTACGTACAAGAGGATGTGTCGCAAGTGCTTCGAGGATGAAGCCGAGCTCGCACACCGCCGAAAAGAGAGCAGGTGGGATAGTCTGTCTCACTCACACACACCCACACAAGCATACACCGTCTCCCTCCCCACACTCTAGGTACAAGGATCTGTTGCAAGATGTTCTAATGGAGTTTTGTGAATGATGTGAAAGAACATGGCACCTTAGGCAATGACCTGGTATCAGATCGATGGCACCTTAGGCAAGGGCCAGCTTAAAAATACCCTGTACCGACGAGAATGTATGAAGATTGATGAAAGTAGACGAAGCGAAAGTAGTATGTCAATAAGCGGAATGGGACCGCCGTCAGATGCTATTCGATGCTCTGTCTAGACAGCATTTGCGCTTACTACCAGCTGCAATGCAGTCACTAGGCAGTGCCAGTTTAATCTTCACTAGGAGCAGTCTCGAATCACTGCACAACAGCTTATACGAATTAGGCCTATGTAAACTTAGCTATATTGCCCTTCAAAAATCCATTATCTTAGACACATGTGCAATAGTACGACGATTCCTTAACAATACCATGAGTTCTACCAAACAGCAATCTGAAGTGCATTCCAATACATAACAGAAATTATTAATAGTGTGAAGTAGGTTCTAAGGCAATACGCCCGTTCCTATAACACAAAAAATAATCCAGGCTTAGTCTGAGAAAAGCAAACGGTTGAATAATATTAAAAGAATAATAATAAATCAACCATTGTAATTTAAACTGGCATCTAAAAAAAGAAAAAGAAAGAAAAGAAAGGCAAAAAAATGAAGACATTTCGTGTTGCTGAGGGAGTTTCTGGCGCCGTTTCTTCTTCATAGCTACAACACGTACCGAAGCGGTGGTAGCAGAAATTAACGATTCAAAAGATCGTGTAAACGACAGAGTGGGGATTGCTTTGCGCATCGTGAACTTACGGACAAAATAAATGAATGAATTGAACAAACGCAATGAATGAATTAGGCATAACAACAATATGGCGTTGCGTAGTGAACCAATCACTGGCCGATGCGATAATGCCCCCGCCCGCTTACTTCATCATACCTCTAAAGAGACCCAAAAATCGACATCTGCGCAAGTAACGGCCAGCGCTCAAGATCCGTGCCGGTAGTTATTTATTTATTTATTTAATGCAAGTTTACAGACTTAATCCAAAGTACTTACATTCTAAATATTAAAGGACTAATTGCTAAGGAGAATAACATAATATAAAATCTTAAATAAAATCAAGTAACATTAATTTCCATAATAAAACAAATTGTTATAAACTATTTAAAAATAACCTTATTTTAATATATATTTGACTGGGCTTATAAAATATATCTGGATCTGAGTGGTGAGTGAGCATGGAATTAAGTAACGTTATACTTAAAAACGGAAAGCGCAGCGTAGGACTTCCACCCACAAGATGGTCAGACGACCTGGTGGCGGTGGCGGGACGTCGCTGGATGCAGGCTGCCTCCAACAGGTCACTGTGGAAATCATTGGGAGAGGCCTATGTTCAGCAGTGGACGTCCTTTGGCTGATGGATGGATGGATGATACTTGAATAGAATATTTAGATTGTGTTTCGGCGGCAGGGCGCTGCAGCGAGTGCGGCGCGTCGTTCCCGCGCTACGAGCAGCTGCGGCGGCACCGCGCGTGCGCGCACGGCGCCGGCCCCGCGTCGCCCGCGCGCCTGCCGCACGTGTGCGCGCAGTGCGGCAAGCGCTTCGGACACCCGCAGTCGCTCACCAGGCACCTGCACAACCACGCCAAGCAGCTGTACCGCTGCGTCGTCTGCAAGGTGCGGTGCTACAACATGCATTAACTGTACCCACATTCACCTCATTAAATAATGGTTTCTTAGATTTACGCGAATGTTACACATTGAAATAAAAATATTTTATATGGATTTTATCGCGATTTGGTTTAATTTTTACATTTTTTTATATTTTTTTAGTTGAAAAAATTGTAAAAATGTAACCAAATCGCGATAAAATCCGTGTAAAATAGATTTATTTCAATGTCATTAAATAAGTTCAGTTGCAATTCAATTGCAGTTCAGTTGCAGTTCAGTTGCAGTGCAGTTGCAGTTAAGTTTCGATCAAAACGGACCTTTTTGTATTCTCGTAATTTAGACAACCGCTGTCAGATACGCTCGCGTCAAGTTCGCGTCACGCGAGCGCTTTAGCGTATTCTACGGCTGCGCGTTTTATACATGCGTGATTCAGATCGCAACTTGATTGGTATTTATCTATTCATTTGACGTCTCCAATGACAGTTTAGTCCCACCAACGTGCAGCACATGCGCAGTTTATGCATATCTTACGCGCAGCTAAACAATTACAAGAATACCATTTTGACGTATAAAGCGTCGGAAATATCTGTGGGCCTAGCTGGAATGCTGTTCACATTTCATTTATTTGTATTCCTCTATCTACTGTTATTTTACATTATAAACGTTTTGAGATGGATGCGAATTATATTTTCTATTTTTCTATTTTAATTCAATTTGTTTAACCTATATTTTGAATTTGCTGAACTTATGTTCCAATGAAATCAATTATTCATAATGATAATAATTCATTTAGATTGTCTTCCAATATATTTCTTAATATTACTCACTAAAAAAATGGCTACAGCACAAAGTATAACCAATTCATTTAGGTTGTCTTCCAATATACAGGGTATATCAAGACTGCGACCGAAAACGAAGCCAGGTGGTAGTATTAATGACTTCAGACACAAAGCAAGTAAAAATTTCGCAAAAAAAAAACGTTAACTTTTTTTTTGTAATTTTTACTTATCGTATTTGGGTGATATATACATAGTTATCCTAAAATAAAGATGTACACCTCTTTATTTTTAAAGACGCAATGGTATGTATGGGTTTAAATTAGTATTTTTCGCAAAAACTAGGTATTTACCACCCAAACACGATGATTTTTAAAAAACTTTAAAAAAATCTGTCACTGTTTTGGCAAAAAAAATATTTGCATCGTGTTTGTTACTACTAAAACTACCACCTGGCTTCGTTTTCGGTCGCAGTCTTGAGAAACCCGGTATACTATGGGAGATCCTTGATTAAATAAATAAATAAATAAATAACCAGACTGCCTCGGTGGCGTAGTTGTATTACGGTACGGTTACAAAGCTGAGGTCTCGGGTTTAATCCCGGCCAAAGTGATATTGGATTTTTCTATTTATTATCAGCACGGAGTCAGGAATTTGTGCCCGATATGGCGATAGGCTCGCCCCCTATCACATCATGGGACGGAACATGCAAGGCGAAATGTGGGTGTCCTCGTGGCACCTCTGCCTACCCCTTCGGGAATAAAGGCGTGAGTTTATGTATGTATGTGTAATGACTAACCAGTGTTGTCTCCACAGGCGTCGTTCGCGCGCGCGGACCAGCTGGCGCAGCACCTCAACAGTCATCTCGCGAACTACAAGCGCATGAAGCCGTGAGACCGCGCGGTCTTTCGGTCTTCTCGGTCTTCTCTACGCGACAAGGGCACTTGACCATAACGCGATCACTTTGACCTGTACAGCACGCGATTTGGGCGCGAATTGATACTATCCACATAGTGTCAATTAGTATGTGAATTTCGGTTGGAAAATGTTTGGGACTGAAATTTGTAAAGGTTTGTAGTGAGTTGGGGCGGAAATACTGTTTCACAGAAGCGTGAGTGCAATTCGCGCGATGTTTTTATAGTGTTGGCAATAACGCGTGCAAATCGCGTGCGATTCGCCTCGTCTGTACAAGGTCTTAGAATAAAGATACCACCCTTATTAAACACAGACGCGACGCAAGATTTAGCTATTTAACAGTTCTTTTTAAGAAAAATAAAATTTGAATCTGATAGTTAAAATTTACTAACGAAAAGTAATATTTGGCTGGTGGTGAAATATCTGTCTTTCCGGATAGCGATCACAGTGGAAAAGCAATATAGTCGTTATTACTTAAGGAATAAGGTGCAAAATCGATAAACACTAAGTCTTGCATCGCCGATGTCTATAAGGGAGGTTGTGTAGTTAAATAATGGCTTTACTGTGAAATTATTATGTTCTTAACAACTGGAATGCTTGAGAAGTCAAAAGTATACTCTATGCGTTAGAAATACAATCCATTTTGCATTAAAGAAGTGAACGAAAACTGCTATTGCCAATAACATTATTGTTTACGTAGGCTTTTGTACCAAAAATCGAAAAACAGAACCATTGTAGAAAATACAGGGTATATTCAGGCTGAGACCGAAAACGAAGCCAGGTGGTAGTATTAGTGAGTTCAGACACAATGAAACTAAAAAAATCGCAAAAAAGATATTGTAATTTTTTTGTAAATCTTACTTATCGTCGTATTTGGGTGCTGAATACATAGTTTTCCTGAAGTAATAACGTACACCTTTTTATTTTAAAAGACGTAATTGTACGTAAGGGTTTAAATTACTATTTTCGCAAAAACTAGGTATTTACCAACCAAATACGATGATATATAAAAAAATGCAAAAACAAAATTGACGCTTTATTGCGAATTTTTTGCTGAATTGTGTCTGTAACCAATAAAACTATAACCTATATCCGAAAACAAAGCCGGGTGGTGTTTTAAGTGACTACAGACACCATAAATAAATAAATACACCCAACAGTCACATACATAGTCCTGACCCCACACTAACATCGAGTCTTGTGTCGTGTATCAGGAACTACGAGAGATTTTACGGTCTCACAAATATTTGTTTCGGTGCGGGAATCGAACTCGCAGCCTCACGTTGCACAGCCGGCTTCTAACTGCGCCACGGGAATGACACAATGCAACAAAAAATTCACAAAAATGCGTTTTTTAAATATCATCGTGCGTAGGAGGTAAATACATAGTTTTTGCTAAAATATAAATTTAACGGTGAAGGAAAACATCGTGAGGAAACCTGCATACCGTAGCGATTTTAAAGAATTTCTACGGTATGTAAGTCCGCCAACCCGCACTAGGCCAGCGTGGTGGACTATATGGCCTAACCACTCTCAATCGATTCTCTCGATTGTAGAGTAGGCCCGTGCCCTGCAGTGGGACGTATATGGGCTGATATAGATAGATATATATATTAATTTAAACCCTTGCGCACCATTTCGTCTTTAATAAAGGGTGTACATTATTGTTTTAGGAAAAACTACGTATTTACCACCCAAACAGGACATGAGGTAATGTGTCTGAACTCTGTAGTCACTAATACTACCACCTGGCTTCGTTTTCGGTCGCAGTCTTGATATACCCGGTATAACTTGAAGAACACATTTTCAAGACATTTTTCAACATTCCAGTTAAACAGAACATAATAATTTTATGAGCTTATTATGACCAATAAAAGGTCATTGGCACTTGAATTTTTGGTACCGTTTGGGGTCACGGGGTCGCATTGAGGCAGCCAAGGACCACAATAATTTTAAAGCTGCCGATAAAAATCGGAAATGAATCGTGTAGAATCGATTCCGGAATCGATTAATCGGATAAATCGATTTTTGGAAATTTTATATGTAAGCAAAATCGATTTAGAATATTACGATTAATCGATACGGTTTCGTAACGCCTTAGTTAAGTTACAGGTGCAATAGCTTGTGTAGATTTTATAAAGATTATCGATTGCAATCGGTTTGAAACAATCGATTGTGTAATTATTTCGTATTTACTCGATTGACTTGATATACCATACATTTTATTCTATAAAAAGTATGGATGAGAATTCTAATATCATAATTTGTTAATTAAATTATTATGAAAAAATTACAGATATTTTGGAGCTAGATTAACATAATGAAAATAGCATAATTACTTCAATAGACAATCGTTTTTATTACTGCCAAAATCTGATACAAATATATTGAAATAAGAATAAGAATGGACAAGGAAAATGCTATCTCGATCTTCATAGACAGATTCTCTTAACTGAATTGTAAAATCGTTGGAAAGAGACAAAATATTTGATAATTAAAATAGGTTCTAAATCTGTTTATGAAAGGGCCATATTTTGTGCTTTGTTAAAACTTGTCAAGTCATTTTTGTCCATAACTTTCTTTAATATCAAAACAGTTATATTATTTACTGGAATCAGTCAAATTATGTTAATTTTTATTATACAGGGTATATCAAGACTGCGACCGAAAACGAAGCCAGGTGGTAGTTTAAGTGGTTACAGACACAATGCAACTAAAATTTTCGCAAAAAAGCCAGTTTTTTTTTTCAATTTTTCAAATATCGTTTTTGAGTGGTAAATACCTAGTTTATGCGAAAATAGTAAATTAAACCTTTGTGTACCATTGCGTCTTTAAAAATAAAAAGGTGTACATTATTATTTCAGGAAAATTATGTTTTTATCACCCAAATACGACAAGTAAAAAATTACAAAAAAAATATTGGCAATTTTTCTTGCGAAATTTTTAGTTGTATTATGTCTGATGTCACTAATACTACCACCTGGCTTCGTTTTCGGTCGCAGTCTTGATATACCCTGTATTATTTACTAAAATCAGTTAAATTATGTCAATTTTTATTATATAACACAGCCTTCGTGGCCAGTTGGTTTCACGAAAACAGACGAATGTATACTACAAATATTTGTTTCGGATGAGAGCAAAAAGTCTCGTGATTTCTGATACAAAAGACGTATAACATCGTTTTTGTTGAGTATTGTACACTGTAGGCCGAATGCTGAATGGCCTAACCCCTCAATTCTGCTCTCGAGTGTAGAGGAAGCGTGCCCTGCAGTGGGACGTAAATGTGCCTATACAGAAATAGATTGTGAGTTATAAAGTAAATAAAATATATTGCCATATCGAAAATCTGAAACTGATTTAGTTATTTGTTTGACAGCCTCCGTGGCGCAGTTGGTTAGATGCCGCCAGTGAAACGAGAGGCCGCGGGTTCGATCCCCGCACCGAGACAAATATTTGTCTGATCCACAGGTATTTGTTTCGGGTCTGGGTGTTTGTGAGTCCGAAAAAGTCTCTCTTAGTTTCTGATACGACACAAGACTCGATGTTAGTGTGGGGTCAAGACTATGTATGTGACTGTTGGGTGTATTTATTTATTTTACAAATAATTTCAGTGCCTTTAATAATTCGATTTATGTACATACAAAGCTTAACGAGGTTTTTTCCAAGTATTTGACTTTAAATCTAAGCAAGGGTCTTCTTTACAACCGACAGTTCTATTGAGAGGGGTTAGGCCACACACCACTGTGCCTACACGCATAAAGCCACGATGAAAGCCTTAACTTAATCGTAACAGAATGTCCAGCTTTGAGACCTATACGGGAAACATTTATAATAAATGGAATTATGCACTGAAAAATTGAACTGAAACAGTTCATATGTGTTCACAATAGTAATTGAAATGCTATGTATCTATATAAACAGAGAACGGATTATACGCATAAACTAAAGAAAATGCATGAAATATGCAACTTTACAGTCGAAATTAGTGTGCTAAATAGATTCTAGATCGTTATCTAAGGATTAATCAAAATGGACCAATCAGGTCAGCGCATCTCCAGTGGAGTATGAAATTAATCGTCGCTCGCAACGATTTTGAAAAATCCTGCTTGTATACTGACAGAAAGTTTAGTGAAAGATTTAATAATTACAATAAGTAAATTTAATTTAATTATAACATTTTTATTTCCACTTAGTTACGAAAAAATCCAATAGATGGCGCGATTTTCACGGCCATTTTGAATACTGCCAAAGTACTGTAGGGCCTATCCCTAGTTTTTAAATGTCAACATATTTGATTCGCTTTCATTGGTCTATTTGTATCGATTCATAGATAGGGGATCATATTAATTTTGGTTGTAAATTTTTAATATCACTTAGTTTTGTCCATACAGAAAGAGGTTTCACAAATTGAATTGTCATAGAAATGTAATATTGAAATAGTAATGTATTTCAAAACTAAATGTAAGGCAATAAGGTCTTTATTTCATTGGCTTTCACAGTGTTGACGGTAGATAGCTATATCGATGTAAAATATTTTACACTTTTACAGACAATATTGTAAATAATCATCATTAGTTTAAGTAAAATCATGCGATGATCGATGAATATTAACATATGCATATAATCCGATCTATATTTATATATTTTTATAAACATTGAGGTGTTTAAAGAAGCGATTATCGCGAAAAAACTATCGATAAAGAGCAGGGCATGTACCTCTATTTATCTTCTATATCTCGACGCTCCCTACGTAAACTATCGAAACTGTAAATTCGCTGACAACAATAACATTGAAAGAGGCAAATTCGATCTTTTATTATATTTATTTATGCACTTTCAATTTTATTCAACTGAGAAACCGTGAAGGTATAAGATTTGTATATATTATACAGAATTACACAGCGCCCTTCACACCACCGTAGACAGAACCAGATGGAAAAAGCTCGTTAGGATGAAAACGATGCCTAAGGAAGGTCACGACCCTCAAAATTGAGGAGCACGACGCAAGGAGGATACAGAATTATAAAATTTTACCTCTTGCGCAATAGTGGAATAAAACAAAAATGTAGTTTTTTTCAGTTTCGATAGTTTACGTAGCGAGCGTCGATCTGTAACTCATGCTAAAATTCTCCTTCCTCCTCGGTTGGTTGGCTACACGCTAGTGAGACGAGAGGCTGCCTCGATCCCGCACCGAGACAAATGTTTGTGTGGTCCACAGGTATTTGTTTCTAGGTGTTTGTGAGACCGAAAAGTCCCTCGTAGTTTCTGATACCCACGACTCGATGTTAGTGTGCGGTCAGGACTATGTATGTGACTGTTGGGTGTATTTATTTATTTACTATGTTCTTTCTTGCTCTGGTTTTCCCGCCTGTCTTATACGCTCAGATTTTGTTCGCGATGATCGTTCCTTAAAATACCTTATTATGTATAGATTTTCTAGTTACATTATACATATAGATGTAAGCATGAAATAGTGGAATTTCTGTTAATATTCCGTTCGGGATTTCCGTATCTTTTATTCCGGTTTAATCCGGTTGTAACCGGTTATGTCTAGTTTTATCCGGTTCACTTCGTGGGGTCATTAGACCGCGAGTATTGGTAGATGAATTTTTAAACGTTAGATATAACATTTCTTTGTAAGTATTGTTTCGGGGTCGTTTTATACCCCACACATAATGTTAGTGGATTTTTAATGGTTAGATATTAGACGTTTCATTACTGTTATTATTTTTAAACATACTGTAGTGAAAGTTATGGGGTTTAGGGGACCCCACGAAGTGAATTTGGTACTTTTTTTGGGTGTTTTTGTTGTGAATTGCCTACAGCGACCCCGGGCCAGACATTAGGACAGGGAGAGTGCAACAAAAGAATACATTATTAAATATGATTATTATTATTATATTATATAAATATAGAGTTTTATTTACTTTGACGTTTTATTTTTTATCCCCTTTATCTTGAATGTAAACACATTGATATATTGATGGTAAGGTTTTTAAAGTATCTCTTGTGATTCCGCCATCTTGATCTAATATTTACATTTATCGTCGATTGACTCTTGTAATATAGTGCTGGTCTGAACAATACAAATTTAAAAATGAAGAATATGGCGGTACATAATAATATTTATTTCAATGTTTCACATCGCATAAACACAAGAAAATAATAAACAAGAAAATAACCATGAAGAGGGTAATTTGAAGTAATAAACATTCATAAAATGGACCGATGACAAACACGAAAATAAAGACCAATGAGAACTCGATAGCCTATCCTGCTCGCACCAATGTGTAGTGTATAGTGCTGTCTCTTTCTACAAATGGCATTTATGATAAATGGGACTAATGACAACAGTAATGACCAATGAGAACACGGTAGTCTATCCTGCTTGCACTAATGTGTAGTGTATAGTGCTGTCTCACTCTATAAATGAGGGTACTTTCGTATTCCGATGACAGTAAAATTGACCTCCTATGATGTTCTGTTGCCCTAGTACTTCAATGTTCTTAAGTTATGTTAAAAACATCTGAAGCTTGTGTTTATAAACACAAATTGGACCGATGTCAACACGATGATAATGACCAATGGGAACTCGATAGTCCATCTCGCTTGCCCCAATGACAAGCATTGGTATTGACCAATGAGAACTTAATAGTCTATTTCACTTGCACGAATGTGTAGAATGTTTCTCTTTCTAAATGAAGTCACTTTCATTCACTCCTTTGACATTATGCTGCCCTGGTACTTCTTTAAGATTTTAAGTTAAATTGTGATTTGAGATTTAAATAAAGTGAAACAAACTTTCTCGCTTTGGAACGAACTAAAAGTACTAGGAAGACATGAAATATATGGAGATTCGTATATTTAGACAATTTTATGAGAATTTTATATTTTTATTGACTCATTGATTTTTAAGTAGTTATTTTAAACTACTCTTTATCAATTCGTTTTTACAGCCAGCGAGATGGCCTTCACGCGTTGGTGGGTTCTCTAACTGCACTGCACTGCAGTTACCATCAGATGCATTGCGCATTGTTGTGCCAGTGTACCTTCATCCCATGCTAGGTAGCATGACATCAAGGTCATATTTGACGTCACGGTCAAAGTAATTTTGAGTCCATGATAAGGTCCAATAGCAGACTTCCTTGACATAGTCAGTACAGTCATCAGGGTTATAGGGTCATAAGGTCAAGGTCACGCAAAGGTCAAGGTCGAGGAGAATAAATAAAACTACAAATTTTATTCTTGTATTTATTTCGCATCATATCATTCTTACCTCTAAGGTCATACAATATGTTTTTTATGACTATGTTATGCTATAGGTAGGTACAATTTTTATCGTTTTTTTTTATACTTAACCGCGTAATATTTTTTTTCTCCATTATATTATGTGGTAACAGAACAAACGTGAAAATCAACAACTAACATGGCCGCCGGATTGGAGGGAAAACGCTTTAATAAAAAACTGGTCGAACGTTTTGTTTTTGCTAAAATTTTCTTTCTACCCACATTAGTATAATTACAAAATTAGTGATTTTTCTGCCTACTCATAGTTTTCTTAAGGGTGCGTATGTATTTAAACATTGCATGAACATTCATTAGAAGGATGAAGACTGTTATTTTTTATGGCAATAAAAATATATAATTATAACATTATATACTTCGACAAATAATTATCAGGGTTAAATAAATGATAAAAGACACCATTTCAAAGTCAAGGACGTTTATCAAGGTCACTTTTAAATAAATAAATACACCCAACAGTCACATTACATAATCCTGACCCCACACTAAGATCAATAAGTCTTGTGTGATATCAGGAACTACGAGAGACTTTTTGGACTCACAAACACCCAGACCCGAGACAAATGTCTGTGGGCCTCACAAACAATTGTCTCGGTGCTGGGATCGAACCCGCGGCCTCTCGTTTCACAGCCGGCGTCTAACCAACTGCGCCACGGAGGCAATTGAGTTAACAATTTTAGATGTATGAAGCAATGGTTTTTATCTTGCCATTAAGAATAGCAGCAGAAATATCAAAAAAGGCAGATATCATAGGCATCTAAAGGAAATTATATTCAGGTTGTAAGTTCAAAACATAGACTTATTAAAAGAACATATTAAATGTAATTTTCGACCCTATTCGAATATATTCGATAAAATTTCAATTTTGATGAATCTCAAGTAGTCGTGGCAGTAACATTAACATTAGCGACGCCCTGGGCGAGTTTTCGGCGCCGAGTATCAAAACCCAAGCGAAAAACAGTAAATCATAGATAATACACTATAGTTTACAGGAAATTGGGTATTTGACTCATTTATTTTTATTGTATTCGTCAAAAAGTATATCCAAAATCTAACAAACAAAGAATTTTATAAATCCATTCAGAATTTAAAAAGTTAGAAACGTTTTAAATCTTGTAGTGGGAGTAATAGAAAAGAGAAGCAACAAAAATTGTGACGTCACTGTGCATTTTAGTGTGCGGGTGTAAAAGAGACGGTAAGATGTCCCCAGTACGTCCCCACTCTTTCATTTAAAATACTAATATTTGCCTTATTTTACAAGCTAATTTATCACTGTTTTCACAAAAATGTTTTGTTTTAATGGCACTTCTATTTGTCTGTAAAATAATACAAAAAATCAATGATATTAATATACCCAATTCCGGCATGCGACGCCTTTTCGGCACTGGTGTCCTAGACCCCCAGGGCAGTCGCCCTGCCGCGCCCTACCTAACGCTAATACAAGTCTCGGTGATAGAGTCGTCATACGTTCCGTACTGGCCAAATATATACAGTACAGTTAAAAGTGTTAAAATAAATAATTAGTTAATTTATTGGCAAATATAAATGTACGTATATGGCGAAGCGCGCAGTGTTCTGACGAGTAGTGCGCGCTCCAGTGGAGCGGACGATGTCGCGGCGCCATTGAAAGCAGTCGAAGAATTGATTTTGAAAATGCCTGCTTGTGTTATGACAGAAAGTTCAGAAAAAAAGATAATTCTTATCACCGTTGAGAATCTATTAGATTCAGTTTTAACTGAATTCATATTTATTTTAGCATTTTTATTTCAACGTAGTTACGAAACATCTTACAGATGGCGCGATTTTAATGATACTCCCAAAGTACTGAAGGGTGTTTTAGTTTTCAAATCAATGGTTTTAACTTAAATCCTAAATGTGATTGATTGATTTTAGACAAGCAAGGATCTTACCTAATTTAAGAGATTTAAGAAAACTGCCAGAGCTCTTTGATAATGTATAGAAAGGGATATGAAAGGGAAAAGATAGAAGTATTTATAATATAGGAGAGCTGGTACTTCAAAAACGTAGATAAAAATGCTGATGCCGGGCCGCCTTATTCTGTCCTTCTATTGGCTGACATTTGGCAGGTTGTCCAACATGCACGAATTATTTGAAAACTAAAAATAGTTTAGGGGTATCGCGTTCCACTCAAAGTTTTAGAAGGATTATAACTAAATACTTTGGTTTACCAACGGAATTTATAGAAATTGATCGTTAAATAATTAGGCAGTTCAATTTTCACTAATATAACAGTGGTACCAACATTACATGCAAAGAAATATCTACGTTTTTGAAGACGCAAATGTGCGACAGCGCTCACTGTATATTATAAATACTGAAGGGGACAAGATTTGGGAATGATATGAGATTCTCTAGAGAGATGAGAATATCTAGAGATCGTAGCTATAGTAACTGATGACAGTGAATAGAATATACTGAAATAGTTTAAGACTATGAAGAATAAAACAATGTAATGTTTGGTAAAAGAAAATAAATAAATACACCAAACAGTCATATACATAGTTCAGACCCCACACTAAGATCGAGTCTTGTGTCGTATCAGAAACTACGAGAGACTTTTCGGTCTCGCAAACACGCAGACCCGAGACAAATACCTGGGGATCACACAAATATTTGTCTTGGTGCGGGGATCGAACACGCGGCCTCGCGTTTCACAGCCGGCGTTTAACCAACTGCGCCACGGAGGCTGTCAATATTAAACTAAAGAGTAGTTATCTGAACTCGGAAGAAACCGTTTTGAATTTATAGTAAGGTTTTATAGATTACGTGGAGTATAACGAAATAATAGAAAATTATATTAATTTTAACTTTAAATATTAATATCATATTTTTGAGTATAAATTGGGGAGTTATTTGATGTCTATTTGTTTTCCATGTAAGTAACTGGCGGTTATATAGTTATTTTTAGGATTAACTTCAATACCAACCGTTTTATTCCCTTTCCAAGGCTTTCTAATGCTTGGCAAGCTGAAACGAAAATAGTAAAACATGACGACCTTAAAAGCATTTTCCCTCCAATTCGTCAAATAACCTCCATAGACAACAGAAACAGCTTTAACAAAAGGAAACAAATCTATAACGTCTTACTTACTTAACTATATTAAAATCTAATTTGACTAGAAATTATTACGAAATTAAAGGGGAAACTTAAAATACATGGCTGTAATAGCCGTCAATATTGACATTAAAATCTTTAAAAGGGGTCAATATATATTAAAAAAATCACTAACATTTTACTGGTCATCCGTAAGTTCGCTCGGGAACCGAAAGCTCTGTAGAATTATGTGCGTTTCAAATAAATTGAGCTGAAAAGAACTACTCTAACATTCATGGACGGTAGAAAAAAGGGGGGAAAAAACTGTGGCGAAAACGACCATAAAGAATAGAAGAGTCAGAAATGATTACTGTTTTCTACCGAACATTACTTTAGTCACATTAACACATTTAAAAATGTACTAGCGGTACCTCAAATAAAATTACTACAACATCTATTGAATTTATTGCTGAGTTCCATTTCCAATAAAAACTTCGGGTTAAGTACAGTACGCCGCAAAGATGAGTTACAGAGCGGCTAATTGTGCATATTCCTGGCACACGAGCGGGTGTACAAATAAAACCTTATAGACGAGAAACAATAATAATTTTGTGCGTCTCGATTTTTCGAACACGGAATAACCCGAAGTTTTCATTAGAAATCGTTTATAGTAGGTATATATTTTTAAATTACTTAATACAAGGTAACGAAACAAACTACAAGATATATATGTATAGAATGTAGAAAAAATTCTCGAAATTAATGTTCCTAATCGCACTTTAAGTCGGTGATAACAACGCTGTCTATGAGGTATTTACCGAACTATCTGTTTCTACTACGCTTCTGCGGTCAAACGCTTATCAAAAATACAAGCATTTAATGTTAAAATGACCGCTATTCTCTGGAAACGGGGAAAAAACAACCCCCGTTTAAGTTTTTAACTTTAAATGGCAGTTTGCTGCCACATTACCACCGACCAAAGCCAAACACCGAATTTTCAAAATGGCGTCCGAACGGCTCATTTCAAACTAACTGTCAAAAGTCGCGCGCAAATGACATTTCGAAAACCCGGTGTTGCCACACGAAAAAAAGAACTTTCAAATAGATACAATATTACATTTTTCAAAAAATATGATTTTCTGTTACACGACTCGCTTTATATGTAGTAAAACAGTATCTAAGCACACGGGTACGACTACAGAACATCAAAATTCTAGCTTGTTCTAGAAAAAAAAATCCACTACTACGAATCGATTTCAGGCGTCCATTTTAGTGTTTTGTCTTTGAGGAGTATGAGCAAGGTCTGAGCAATTACAATTGATTTTCAAGGGTTATAGCTACCCTCTTCATAAATGAAATAACTAATCATTTTGAAATTTGGCTTCCTTATGTGTTCAAAATTTTTGCCTATAATTGCATTTGTAGATTTTTAATATTTCCGAAGTGGTATTTTTCAAATATTGCTTTCTCTGCTATGCTATATCTTTACTGCTGATAGGGCAAGATATTCTTGCTACTTAACAATTATTTTGAAGTCCCCAATACCTATACATAGGCTGTACTCAGGGCGACACTTGTGTGTTGACCGACTATCAAACGTTAGATTCAAATGATGTTAGCAAGCGTGGAAATTTAGAAAAAAATGTCGTCCATACGAATTTTGGTTCTGTATTAATATTTGACTCGATATTTCAACACAGATTTATTTTCTAGTAACATGAATGTGCTTTCGTCCCTAATTTAAATGAAAAAACAATTCCCGTTTTTAATTTTTTTTTTCTACTTCCGTCTCGTTTTTTAATATGGATGCGCCTGAAAACGACCCTATTGACAAGAACAGAACAACATTTAGATCTAAACACGCCTACAATATGGTTTCCCACAGCTTTGACTTGATATTTCCAAACACTTTATACCTTATCATTTCATCTTAAGCTATAGGAAGACTACTCAAAACCTTGTTAAAGGATTGCAGCGGTCTAATAGAAGTGTCTGCATTCAGCGTCTTCCAGTAGCTTTATTTTATCAAAAATATTCGATTGTGAAAGAGGTTTAACCTTCTCAAAGTATTACAGAATTCTATGACAATGTTTCTGTAATCAATACTATTCATTCTTAGAAATTGCTGTAAAACCTCGAACTATGATAAATAAGTTTATCAGTCACATACATAGTCCTGACCCCACACGATGAAGTCTTTTGTCGTATCAGAAACTACGAGAGACTTTTCGCTCTAACAAACTCCCAGACCCGAAACAAATATCTGCAGATCACACAAATATTTGTCTCGGTGCGGGGATCGAACCCGCGGCCTCTTATTTTACAGCCAGAGTCTAATCAACTACGCCACGGAGGCTGTCGATATATGTATAAATATAATGTATCGTGCGAAGCCGGTTGGAGCAGTTTAAAATGAATATGAACTTTTAAGAGTTGGTTTTTCCGAGGTTTTTATTAGAAATTCTTGGGTCTTACCGCAGTTCGATATTTTCCAGTATTATTTAATACATAAAACGCGGATTTTCAACCTACACAAAATTGCCCAGTCTTACTCTTAGGGCCAATTGCACAAAATAACTTTGCCCATAACTTTGACTTTGAAAACGTCAATCCCATACATTAGCAATGTCAAATACGTCACAAATGTATGATACATTGTCAAAGTTAAAGTTATCATCAAAGTTTGTTGCAACTGCCTTATTTAATATCACTCTTAATTACACACCCACAAATGCATTACCGTCTTAACGTGTCAGTTTTATTATCCATAAGTATTGTTTTAATTTAAGCTGTGCTTAAACCTACTGGTTTTAATCTTAACAATGCCATGATATGCTATAATTAAACTTCCAATTTACCTCTTCCATCTTAACAGCATGATGTTAAATTATTTTAAGACACTGTTAATTCCGTATCCATTCGTGCGTTTCTATTGACACCATTTATTCTTCACTCTCTTAATATTTATACAACCGATGTGTCTAAGACTTGGGCAATTTTGTGTTACGAAAACAAGTCAAAGAGTTTATTTCTAACATTTTGATTTGGTAAAATAATTTAGTCGATAAAAACTCGATGTTCAAAACCACAGAACTAAACTTTTTTCACAACATTCCACGTTTTCGCCAAGGATTTTCGTTTCAAATTCCTTTGCCTTATACAAAGCTGTGGAAAACCAAAGAAATCCTTAAAGGACAAGTCTGAATATTTGGTGTTCTCATTTATCTGGTAAAGACGGATAGTATGATTTTCCGAACTGTAAAAAGTAAAAACAATAATTTGGCACTTGGTGTGTTAGTAATGGTACGCGAAAATTGCGCTAGTGGCGCCATCTTTTAATCGTGACTGTTTTAAATGCTGCCAGGTTTGAACTATTAATTAAGGAATTTTAGTAATGTTATGTCCTTTCTTACTTCTGTTATTTTTATTGATAATTAGGATATTTGTATATATTTATAGGAAAGAAGGATAAACTCTTAAATTTATAATATCAGTAAAAGAAAAAAAGAAATAGAGTAAGTTCACTCCTTACACTTTTATAATAAAGTGGCTACATTGCACCGAAATTAAAATATAGACCAGAGATTCAGAACATTACCGTTCATATATTTCACATTTACTCAATCTCTTTGTTAGTACTCATACAAACCAATTTGCACTTCCAAATAGATGGTACTATTCCGGCCGAATTGGCCCATGAACTCACGACTACATACCCATAAAGGTAGACAAAGTTGTCCCTAGTACCACCCACATTACGTCAAACTTAATTTCATCTCAAAATATAGGGCATAGTTAAGCCTATCGCCGGTTTTTTCAGGTCTTATATATGTAAATGAAGATGAAACAAAATTATTTTTCGAACACCATTACTAATACTTTGTGACGCTTACAATAAACAATAAACAAATTATAATACATGTAAGATAGACTCTTTATAAGGCATTCGAGTTAAGTTTCAAGATGTATATCTTTACACATGTATAATATACATATAATAGCCAATTTCTAAATTTTAATAATTATTTCGAGGATTATAAAATATTTGGTGTTATTGGGACTTAAAATTATGCGTATCCTTACGTTGGAATTGAAATCTAAATGAACAACTAAATGAAACGTAAATAAATGAACACAAAACACGTACACACGAAATTTCATACCCTATCTAACTGTTAAGATACTTTGCACAATATTTTTTTACCATTTTCTTTTATATGTTGTATATATATATGTATAATTTACTTTCATTACATCTCGCAAATTCACCTAGCTAGTTAATGTTACCCATTTTATAATGGTATTTTTAAATGTAACTTAAACTTAATGGAGACAGCAAAGCCTTTACATATACTCTTACAATTAAATGTAGCGTTCATATTGAAGGAAGTAGAGCGAAGATAAAGGCAGCGACGGTGGCACAAGGCCATTTGAAATTGTCCGTCGGCGTGTTAACCTAAACGATATTAATCTTCTTATACTAATTGGATATATGTACCTTTTACGACTAAATGAAGCGATTATAGGCTTAAATGATACTAAAACTAGCATTGTTTAAATATGTTGACTAAATTTTTCTATCTAATATATTATATCATGTCATTAATTTGATGTGATACGTTAGAGGTCCTACCTCACTGGGGGTTGAGTGGGGGAGGGTTCAAAAAGATGATGCCGAAAGGAATGTTCCCACAGCTTTTAGGCTATGTATTTTTTTCTGCATTTGATATTAACAATATGTTATATCAAAGTTAACTTTGATTTCGTAAGAACCTTTTGAATGAAGTATTTTATACACTGCAAAATAATGGGTCTTGGATATAATGCAACAGAAAATACAAAACAGATCTAGTTATAAAACTTTTTACATTTTTTAAGACTACCTGAGTTAAACAAAAAGTTTGCATTCAGGCGTTAGAAATAAATAGCATGCTTGTTATCAGTAATAAATGCTTCTATGTCATATCTAACATGTCCTTTGAGAGTCAGCAATTATATTTTGTCAATAGTCATCGTATTTTAAAAGCTTAGGGTACCAAGGATAAATGTACCCAACGTCCTGGATACAAATGATACCACATTAAGACATTACTTAGTCTGTATCAGAAACTACATCGTAGATCTCATAAATTAAAACCCTCTGATTTTCATTTCACGAAGGGTGTTTTAGAGAATGGAATAAAGAGATTCCAAGCTTAAGGAGTAAACCACCCTACAGACCCCACTCAACAACCCCGTAGAAAAATTCATTACCGATTGACAGTTGAAAAATTGACATGACAGTAATAGTCGGAGAAAAATAATATATTCAATAGTTCCCATCCTTTATCAATATCTTATCTCTATCTAGCGATATGTCTGCCGAATTTCGTCTACGCGAAGAGGAAATAATAGACAGCTAAATATTTTATCGTGGGCGCATCGAGCTTCTAGCTGTGCTAGTTTATTAATCCTTTCTTTGGGCACTGGCCTACTCTCCTTTTCTTTTACAATGGCCAATTTTTAACACCAATTATCTGTTTCCTCTTTTTTTACCTTTTCCTTTCATACCGATTATCTTAATTTATTCATCCATTCCGCTAAATACGATTGAAATTTATTGATTCTTAAAACCTTCTGTATGTCTAGCTGGTTCCACCATTTTGATCTTGAAAATATTTCAATTATCTGTGGGTCTACTTTGACACTCAATTTCCTTTGATACTAATGTCATAGGAATTAATCTTGTCTACTATCGAGCAGTACGGTAGCTCTAAGTACTTGTATTTCACTTTATTAGAATTGGATGGAATTAAACGAAATTGTGAGTCAAAAGTATCCCTGGTGATTCTAACCCATTTCTACCTTTTTATATGAATATTAAATTATTCATCATCTAGATTAAGTTTTCCTTTAAACTTTAAAATGTTTTATGTACATTTCTATTTTCCTCCGGTGTATTAATAGCTGATACTTATTGAAATATGCAGACCAAATATGCTTTTTTTCCAGATCTTGTCCCTAAAAAATGACCTCAATCCTTAAGAGCTCCTACCCAAATTACATCAGACAAAATATTGCCCTCAGCCCTCAAGTACGACCAGTTATGAGGGCATCGCTAATCGATCCCCCAATTGCCCCCCACTCAGATACGCCCACATAAACAACAGAAATACTAAGACAGTCAACATATAGAGAGGCCGAGGTCCTCACTCCCATCCCTCATATATTTGATTTTTCATAAGAATCGCGATGGCTGCCCTCGGAAATTATCGATGTTTTCTAATATTTAATATGGGATATTTCGAATATAATCTCCCCATTTTTCTAACATTTTTCGCCGCTGGCAACCCAGGCGTGGGAGTGAATACCCCGCCGAACATTAAATTTAATGTATAAAATACAATTTTACATATATAAAAACAGCAACGTGCCGCCGAAACGCGGTTCGTTCGTAAAAGTTTCGAAAAGATTTCATTATTTTAGTCTTTCAAGTCGAAACGCTAGCCAAATAAATAACTATTCACCTTTATTTATAGTTTTTTTTTTCAAATTGTATACACAATCTGGGAAAGACTCCACGCGACGCTTACGCTGGCAACACAGAACGATGGCCGAATTTTGATTGCGTTTTGTGCATTCGAGACCACACTTTATAAGAGAGCCAAAAAATTTAAACATTTAGAAAAGTAGAATTTTGGTACCAGGGATTGAGAAATTTAAGGAGGTTTATCGAGAGATAAGATTGTATAGAAATTGGGTACTAGAAATCGTAGATTCTAGAGACGTAAAAACGGAGAAGAATTTCGTCATGAAGCATTTAAACATTTTTTATATAGTCGTTGAAGTTCATAATTGTAAATTATTACTTCACTCTAGTTACCAGTTTTAACCGCATTCCCAAAGTATTATTACACATATTTCTATCAAGATAACAACATGATGAGAATTCGCGCGCATTCTACATAATACGCGCGTCTCCGAGCGATGAGCGTTGATTGGTTCGCGCGTGGTCACGTGATTTAACGCCTACCACGCGAACGGAACATCAGTTTTCTATACGGCTATTGAAAACTGCATGTATTATTTTGCAAATATTATAGAATTTGTCTTTCCGTTATGCGCTACTTTACATCTTTTTATATATTTGTTTTTCATCTTATTTTTTTTTTCGGGTTAGAGATAAGCCAGTCTCTTTAATACCCCCCACACACGTAACGATATAACTGTGCAAGTATGAATTTGCACCGGTATACAGGAACGTGTGAGGACAAATAACTGCGCAAACTTCGTTGAAACTTTCGATTTGACACTGGTGCAAACTCGCGTTTATGCAAACGTAATCGAACGTGTGTGGAGGCCATAAGACTAGCCAAGTTTCGGTATCATTTTAATTCTATCGATATTTCTTTAGCAGTAGGTTTATGCTGATTTATGGGTAGTATAATATATGATAAACTGTTGAAAACTTCAGAATTGGATTTATAATCCAAAAATATGCTTCCCATCAGCAATGTAGTGTTGAAAGAAGTTTAAAAGTAGGTTTATAGGATAATCCATACACAAATGAAAGTTTATAGTATCCTATACACACTATAGACACAAAAAAAGAAGAGAATTATAGTTTCTGGTACCAAAATCAATGTTTAAATGTCAAAATCCGCCCTCCAATGCACAAACGCTAACCAGATGCGTATATATTTCTTAAATGAAATGAAGTTGTCTCTCTTCCATACCCTACAGTAAAGATTACATACTTACGTGCTATGATTAATTTATAAATATTCTTTCTTCTCTTAATATTACAATAAATAAATCTAACTAATTTTTTTCACCTACATTTCGGTTTTCAAAGTTTTCCATTATTAGTGTATCCATTAATATTATACACAACCATAATTTAACAGTAATTTTTTTTAGTTAACGACACTGGATTTTGGCATTGCGTTGTTCTGAAAAAACTAAGAATCACCGTTCTCTCTGGCGGGTAAAAATCTCATAAAATTTCTCACTCAGATGACTTCTTTAACTCTAGGTAACATTTGTCCAAAAATCTAATGTTTCTGCTAACTTATGCTACTTGTGCTGTCCGGCTGTCCCGCGAGAATAGCTCGTTTGGCCCGCGTAGCTGATAATCACTTAAATTATCTTAAACTATGCTAATTAAACCCTAAATTATGATACGCATCCCAAGCCGAAGTGACATAGAAAAGTTCGTCGCAAAATCAAACTCTTTAAACAAAAACGGATGCTCGAGATTCGAAAATCAAAAATTTGAATCGCGTTCCATTTGCCTCATGTTTGACAGGTTGAGTTTTGACAGATGGAACGTCAGAATACAGACTAGAAAATAATTGCGTTCCGTTCCACGCAGAGTAGAGTTCGGTTAGAAGTGGAACGGAAGTAGATTTTTTTTTGGATGTTGGTGGTTATGTCCATTCCTTCTGCGTGCAGCGGCAGGGCGGTTCGGAGGGCGCCGGCCTCTGCCCTCACACTAGAAGGCTGGGTGCAAGCCATTCGTCCTCCCCGATCTGGAAATCATGTTTACAATATGTTTTCATTAACAGTTATTGAGGCCAATACTATTGCGGACGTCGCGAGCAAAATCTGTGCCAACTAGGACTGCGGGAACCTGGTGGAGTGAGAGGGAGTCAGTGTGTCAGCTTAAGAGGGACAGAGATAGTATCAGAAATAGCGATATTAATACCATAGTTTCTGTTGCACATATTTTGTTCGCGTTGACACCGCTAGTAAATAAAAGAATGGTAAGTATACAGGGTTTATCAAGACTGTGACCGAAAAAGAAGCCAGGTGGTAGTATTAGTGACTTCAGACACTATGCAAGTAAAAAAAAATATTTTTAAAGACGTAGTGGTACGTAGGGGTTCAAATAACTATTTTCGTAAAAAATAGTTATTTACCACCTAAACACGATGATATTTATAACCTTGCAAAAAAAACTGTCACTTGTTTTGCGAAATTTTTAGTTACATTGTGTCTGTAACCACTGAAACTACCACCTGGCTTCGTTTTCGGTCGCGGTCTTGATATCTATATCAGTCAATATACGTCCCACTGCAGGGCACGGGCCTACTCTACAATCGAGAGAATCGATTGAGAGTGGTTAGGCCATATAGTCCACCACGCTGGCCTAGTGCGGGTTGGCGGACTTACATACCGTAGAAATTCTTTAAAATCGCTACGGTATGCAGGTTTCCTCACGATGTTTTCCTTCACCGTTAAAGTGCGTGGTGATTGACTATCAATACACACATAACACCGAAAAGTCAGAGGTGTGCCCTGGGATTTGAACCCGCGACCACCGTGAACATGTAGGCAGCCGCGTCTGGTCCGTTACCAACAGGCCACCACGCACTTTTTGATATACCCGGTCTTGATATACCCGGTATAAAGTAAATGTTGTCGACTTGATATTATGTGTATGAAAATTATTCGGTTTGTAATTATTTTTTATTTATGGACTATATATTTTTTTACCCATGACATGAATTTCTATAAAAAAACAATTGGAGTTAATAAACTAATTACTTATTTTGAAAAAATATGTTAAAAACATATAATGTAACCCTTTTGGAATAAAGTTCATTTTGCATTAAAAAGGAATAAATAATTCTCTTTAGTGGAAAAGGAATAATTGTGATCCTATTCAATTAAAAGAACTTATACCCCTCAGGTTCGAAAATATTCATCAGATCTGTGTCAAATTACTATCTAATTATATTATTGACTTAACTAGTATTCATCAATTTAAACTAAAGTTAATACACATAGGTACCAAAATTATTTTTACCCTTTATTTTTAGGAAGGTACTTTTTTAATGCTACAAATGGCGAGACTTCATCCTATTCATCCAGACATTCCACTGCGCTCGCCATCCTGAGACATAAGATGTTAAGTCTCAATATGTCGAGTAGTTACTCTGGCTACAATGTCCTTCAAACCGGAACACAACAGAGCATTTACACTGCTGTTTGTTGGAGAAATAGACATTGCGGTGGCACCTACCCAGGCGGCCTCTCACATATGAGCCCTACCACCAGCTTTTTGTTTTGTTTATAAAATGTAGTGTATTTATTGTAAGTACTTACTGGCTGTACCTGAAAGTGCTGGACTGGGTAGTGGAGCACTTGCGGGGGCTGGGACATGGCTGCCACCCCCCCAACACCCCCCACTCCACCCACACCGCCGCCCAGGGCCCAGGGGATCTGCACGCCGCCCATGCTGAAAATAATATTACACGTCAGGTATTTTTAAAAAAATATCTATTTTAAAACGTTTTCAATGAATTAAATACACCACAGGTATTTGTCTCGGGTCTGGGTGTTTGTGGGACCGAAAAGTCTCTCGTAGTTCCTGATACCCACGACACAAGACTCAATGTGGGGTCAGGACTATGTATGTGACTGTTGGGTGTATTTATTTATTTCAGACAGAATGCAAAATGATTTAGAAATTGCAACAATTAACAATATTTCAAGAATGTAATACTACAACAGCCTCTTACCCCATGTATTGTTGCTGGTATCCTGCAAATTGTCCTGCGTAGGTGTACCCCTGCACGCCCTGCACCCCCTGCAGGAAGCCCCCTATCTGCTGGGGGTAGGTGTTGTACCAGTAGGAGGTGGGGGGCACCCCCCCTGCGGTGTACGCCGCGCCGAATGGACTGTAAGCTGTGCCTCCCAACTGAAAAATACAAAATACATACATAAACTCACGCCTTTATCCCAGAAGGGGTAGGCGGTGCCACCAGGACACCCACATTTCGCCGTATATGTTCCGTCTCACGATGTGATAGGGGGCGAGCCTATCGCCATATCGGGCACAAATTCCTGACTCCGGGCTGATAATGAATAGAAAAACCCAATATCTCTTTGCCCGACCCGGGATTTAAACCCGAGACCTCAGCTTTGATATCGTACCGTAGTGTGGCGACCCTCCACATGCACTCGCTCGGAGGCGAAGTATGTAACGGTTCACCAGCTGACCGCCGGCCGGAGCTCAGGTAGTCGTGACGTCACCGGGCCCGCGCCGGCGCAGCCATTCGTCGCAGCGCCAAATCAGTCGGCTTCTGCTCGATGCGCGCTTCACACCGTACCTATCTCTTTCGCTTTGCCTTACGTACCGTGCGCCTTTGCAAATTATTTCGATTTGCTATTTATTTATAAGACTGTCGCTTTCCTCTCCTTCTTAGTATTTAGTGGACTGATTTAGTGTGTAGTGAAAGACTTGTTTAGTATTAGTGTAGTGTATAAGACCTTAGCCCTAGTGACTTTGTACTTTTCATTTGTGTGGATTTTGTGTGTACAATAAAATCTGTGTACGCATTGTGTGGAGCATTTTATTTCCGCCGCTTCCTGCATAGGCTCTGCTTACCGCACTCGTCACACGTCGACGCGCAGCCGTGTCGATTACAGGCTACCCGCGTATCCGATTTCTCGGAGATACGCTCACCTACACGCATCATCTACACCCTCATCTACATCTCCACACGTAGTACACCTACGCCAACGAGGCAGTCTATTTGTAGTTCCAAATTTCACCGCACGCCAATAAAATTTGGACGAATAATATATTTTTGTTAACATAACAGTCCGAAACGTTGAAATCCCTGGTTCGTGCCTTTGTGAATAATTTATCAACAATTTTCAATTAGCCGAAAGGAAACGTATGAATTGTGCAAATAATCCGAATACAAACGGAATAATTTATATCGTAACGCTATTAATTACGTTAATAATTAATTAAATTAATAATTTGTACGGGCTAATTGGCTGGATGAATTTAATCACGAGTTATATATCAAGAGCTTAGAATAATAATTATGTTAAATAAGTGCGTCTGCCTGCCTTGGCGCAGTTGTACGGTGCAATTGTGACGCTGAGGTCTCGGGTACGAGTCTCGAGTCGGGCAAAGTGATATTGGATATTATTAATTATCAGTCTGGAGTCAGGAATTTGTGACCGATATGGCGATAGGGTCGCCTCCTTAACATCGTGGGATAGAAGTTAGAACACACAAATCGAAACGTGGGTGTCCTAGTTAGCACCTCTGCTTACCCCTTTCTGGGAAAAAGGCGTGAGTTTATGTATGTATGTACGAATAAATTAAAAAAGTATATATTTAACTATTTGTTAGAGATATTATTTTTAATATATCAAGCATTTAATGTGAAGAGAGATTAAATATTCTTATTTTTTTGACAACAATGCATTCTGGTGCCAGACGATCTTAGACTGTCTGTACCTATTGTTGAAAATCCTCAACATACATACATAAACTCACGCCTTTTTCCTAGAAGGGGTAGGCAGAGGTGTTACCAGGTCACCCACGTTTCGTCTTGTTTGTTCCGTCCCACGATGTGATAGAGGGCGAGCCTATCACCATCAATAGGTCCAAATGGGATGAATTGGGATGCTGGGTTGATTAGGGACTAAACTGGGATATTTTGTAATATTGGTAGTACTAGGAAAAGGCCCTGAAAAAGGCCTGTTACAGGGATAGGTTTTTCAGAGCCTGAAGAGAGAGAGAGAGAGAGATAATTTTTCCCCGTTTCTTCACTAAAAACATCTATCTACGGCTATCTTGCGAAAGGAAGCTGCGCGCAAATTACTCATTGTTTTTATTTTTGCAAAATTCATTCATTTCTGAAGTTCTGGTTATACAGGTCCCGCTTTCTGAACCGGGTGGTAGTTCAAAAAATGACTGAGTCTAAATAATGTTGAACATTTAATGGATGCAATAAATTATTTTCATTTCATTTCAGGCGAAGCTAAAAAAGGGTGTTAATATGCAAAAATAGAGATTTTTGGAGTGAACTGACAATAATTCAGCTGTTTTTACCTGTCCCTGGGTCTGCGAGTTGTTGGGATCGCCGGATTCCTTCCCCCAGGAACACTTCACGGGCTGTCCATTGACGTCGGTGTTGTGAACCGCCACGATGGCGTGGGTGGCACTCTCCTTCGTTGAGAATCTGGAAACAGAGCGTTAGTTAAATAAATACGCCCAACAGTCACATACATCATTGGCCGAGATTAATAAACGATCTTCATGTCTATCTAAAGATCGATCGTGAAAATAGACCAATGGGCTCAAGGTATTGTCGACACGCTCACATTTGATGTGTTCTGATTGGTCTATTTTCCGGATCGATCCTTAGATAAGGATTAATAAATAATAATAAATAAATAAATACACCCAACAGTCACATACATAGTCCTGACCCCACACTAAGATCGAGTCTTGTGTCGTGGGTATCAGAAGCTACGAGAGACTTTTCGGTCTCACAAACACCCAGACCCGAAACAAATACCTGTGGATCACACAAATATTTGTTTCGGTGCGGGGATCGAACCCGCGGCCTCTCGTTTCACAGGCGGCGTCTAAACAACTGCGCCACGGAGGCTGTCGCATTAGGATCGCTTATTAATTTTGCCTGTTAGACAACAAAAATAGAAAAGAAGAATAGAAATGTACTCAAGACCCCATAGAATAAGAAATATAAATAGCAAGGAATAGACTTAACAGGCCACGTAGGATCTCCCAAGGATGGAGATGAGATAGGCGGTAATACACATAAAGAATAGCAATACAAGTTCCCTATGTAAGGGGAAGGAGGGTTTATTAAATAAAAAAGAAACAGTTACATACATAGTCCTGACCCCACACTTACGTTGAGTGTGTAGAGAGAGACTTTTCGGTCTCGCAAACACCCAGGCCTGAGACATAATACCTGTTTCGTTGTCTCTGCGATCCTGCAGCCGGATGGATATTTGAAATGAAAATTCTCCCCTTTTGGTCCAAAAAACTTTTACTTCAAATAAAATTAGAGGTGTCTGTGAATGACGTGCGTTTTTTACAAGAACGGCGTCTTGAACGAATCCATTGACCGAGTGAATGAATCAATATTTATAATGAATATAATATAAACTAGAATAGAATAGAACTAGAATAGAATAGAATAGAATAGAATAGAATAGAAGAAAGTGCGTGTTGGCCTGTTGGTAACGGACCAGACGCGGCTGCCTACATGTTCACGGTGGTCGCGGGTTCAAATCCCAGGGCACACCTCTGACTTTTCGGAGTTATGTGTGTATTGATAGACAATAAGCACGCACTTTAACGGTAAAGGAAAACATCGTGAGGAAACGTGCACACCGTAGCGATTTTAAAGAATTTCTACGGTATGTAAGTCCGCCAACCCGCACTAGGCCAGCGTGGTGGACTATATGGCCTATCCACTCTCAATCGATTGCCTCGATTGTAGAGTAGGCCCGTGCCCAGCAGTGACACGTACATGGGCTGATACAATACTGACCAAAAGAGCTTTTTAATAAAATGACCAATTCTTACCTGATGAACGCATACCCCTTGTCCTTGAAGACCCGTATCTCTTGGATAGTCCCGAAGGGCTGGAAGGTCTTCTGCATCAGTTCCTCGGTGAGACCGGTGGTCAGGCCGCCGCAGTAGACGGTGCAGTTGGTCGGAGAGCTCTGGTTGTAGACCTCGTCGAAAGTCAAGGGTTTGGAGTTCACTGCGGGAGATAAATGTATATGTATGTATATAGATTATACAAAATTACAGGCAAATCCCCGAAACGAACCGAAGTTTAGCTCAGCAGTAAAAATACTCAAATTTATACGGGTGGCCAAAAATCTTTACAACTAAAACCGTGTTTGACCAAAAAATCAGGCTGATTTATTTCAAATTTTGAATATTGTTACCTCGGATGATGAGAAACATGTCGGTAAAATATTAATAAATACTAATATGTCAATATCACTTGTATTTTTGTATTGCTATGCATGGCGAGACGAGCATGCCATTCGCCTGATGGTAAGCGATACGACAGCTCATGGACAGTAGCAAAACCAAACAACACTGAATTACAAAACAATGCTTGGCATTCCACTGCGCTCCTGATGAGACATAAGATGTTAAGTCTCATTATGTCCAGTAGTTACTGTGGCAACAATTTTTACAGTAAGGCGAATTTATGGCATGGCATATGGCATCGTCCCGCCATTTATGGCAATAAAAAAAACGATACCTAGAAATGACAACCTCCGTGGCGCAGTTGGTTAGACGCCGGTTGTGAAACGAGAGGGTGATCCACAGCTATTTGTTTCGGGTCTGAGTGTTTGTGAGACCGAAAAGTCTTGTAGTTTCTGTTACCCACCCAAGACTCGATCTCAGTGTGGGGTCAGGACTATGTATGTGACTGTTGGGTGTATTGTATTGATTTAAATACTGTGTACACGCCAATGCGAGATATTCGTTCACACTAAATCACAAACATCAGGGCAAAATCAGAGCTGGAATTCGGAGCGGTGGCGAGGTTCGGAAACTAGCATCCTAGCGGGCGGAAATTGAGAGCTGCTACAGAGATGTACAACGTATTTTATGGAATTTGGTCGCATTTTAGATGTTATAACTTAAACGCTTGAGAGCCAATTTTCAATCTATGTATCTATTCCGCCATCTATTATATCTATGTATCTATCTGTGACTGCCTCGTTGGCGTAGTTGTATTACGGTACAGTTACAAAGCTGAGGTCTCGGGTTCGAGTTCCAGGTCGGGCAAAGTGATATTGGATTTTTCTATTCATTATCAGCCCGGAGTCAGAAATTTGTGCCCGATATGGCGATAGGCTCGCCCCCTATCACGTCGTGGGACGGAACATACAAGGCGAAATGTGGGTGTCCTGGTGGCGCCTCGGCCTACCCCTTCGGGGATAAAGGCGTGAGTTTATGTATGTATGTATGTGTTTGTATCTATTCAGCCAAAGGAAGTCCACTGCTGAACATAGGTCTATCAATAAAAAATATTAAGAAGTTTTAACATCACACAATAAACAATTGTTTCCTCAAAATTTAGGCTTTAAATAAATAAAATACACCCAACAGTCACTGACCCCACACTAACATCGAGTCTTGTGTCGTGTATCAGAAACTACGAGAGACTTTTCGGTCTCACAAACACCCAGACCCGAAACAAATACCTGTGGATCACACAAATATTTGTTTCGGTGCGGGGATCGAACCCGCGGCCTCTCGTTTCACAGGCGGCTTCAAACCATCTGCGCCACGGGGGCTGTCAAAAAATTTCGGGTATGGCAATATGCCTCCTTTCGAAACACAATTTTAAATTTGTTTTGAAGCTATGAGCATTCTGCCCCTTCTAACTTTTCGGTACCTTATTAAAATGCGTGGTGATTGACTATCAATACACACATGACTCAATTGAGAGGGGATAGGCCATATAGTCCACCACGCTGGCCTAGTGCTGTTTGGCTGACCTCACATACCATAGAAATTCTTAAAAATCGTTATGGTTTGCAGGTTTCCTCACGATGTTTTCCTTCACCGTTATAGTGCGTGCTGATTGACTATCAATGCACACATAACTATATGGCCTATCCCCACTCAATCGTACTCGATTGTAGAGGAAGCCCGTGCCCTGCAGTGGGACGTGTATGGGCTGATACAGATCCCACATGACTCAGGTTCAGAGGTGTGCCATGAGGTTCGAACCCGCGACCTCCGTGACATCGTGATGTTTAAACTTCTTAACTTATACATATAAATGGCATATCGGCAACACTGGAAAGGAATTTCATTACGGACATCTTGCTAACAATGGCGACGCTTCGGAAATTTAATATGTTACTGACTTTCTTCCAATAACATGTGATAGATTTATAGCTTTTATACTGGGTATATCAAGACTGCGACCGAAAACGAAGCCAGGTGGTAGTATTAGCGACTTCAGACACAATGCAACTTGAATTTTCGAAAAAAAATGCGACAATATCTTTTGCAATTTTTTAATTATCGTCGTGTTTAGGTTACATAGTTTTCGCTAAAATAATAATTTAATCCTCTTTATTTAAAAAAAGACGATATTTAAAAGAATCTAAAAAACAATCGTTGCTTTTTTTTTTCGAAATATTTTGCTGCGCTTTGTCTGAAATCAAGAAAACTACCACTTCCGAAACTTTGCTGATATACCTATATGTATCTGTAATAAAAACTTATTCGTAAGGACTTAAGGATAGTATGTTTCCCAAATAAATAAATAAGTAAGAAATAAATATGTATAGAATATTTTTATTGCTGCACTGCGCTTAGCATCATCCATTGTAGTGACTTTAGATAAAGCTAAAAAGTATGTTTGTTTGTTCGCGCTAATCTCAGGAACTATTGGTCCGAACTGAAAAATTATTTTGATGTTGTATAGGCCATTTATTGTGATAGGCTATAAGGTACTTTTTATCCCGGGAAAATATAAAGCGGAACTTATATCCTGAAAAATGTTTTCAGCGAGCGAAGCCGAGAGCAATAAATAGCCGAGACCTATATAAATGCCTTTAATAGTTTATTATTTCGTCTCAAATTGCTTTCTAAAGGCCAAAAGCTTTCAAAACTGTTTTTCTAATAAATAAAAACTGTTGGACATCAACAGAGCTGTTAACAAAGAGACCAAATTGAAACAATATTATAATTCCCCTTTGAACATTTCGGACGTCCAACGTAGGTAATTAATTTTGTGAACTGTCAAAGCTATGAGGTAATGAATTTTAAAGTGTTGGTAGATTGGTTTGTTGTTAGAATTGTGAGGTGTTATAGTAGGAGAGATATTTTATTCTAATTAAACTACAATATACAGGGTGTATCAAGACCGCGACCGAAAACGAAGCCAGGTGGCAGTATTAGTGACTACAGACACAATGCATCTGAAAATTTCGCAAAAAAAAAAACAATTTATTTTTGTAATTTTTTACTTATCGTATTTGGGTGATAAACACATAGTTTTCCTAAAATAATTATGTACACCTTTTTATTTTCAAATACACAATGATACGCAAGAGTGTAAATTACTTTTTTAGCATAAACTAGATATTTAGCATCCAAAAAAGTTGACGTTTAATTTTTTTTTTAAAATCTTTCGTTTTTTTCGCGAAATATTATATTGCATTGTTTTTGTGACCACTAAAACTACCACCTGGCTTTGTTTTCGGTTGCAGTCTTGATATAACCGGTATAAAAATTGCATATTGCCTCTACACAGTTTTGGAAAAAATATATTTAAAACTACCCCTTAAGATTGAGCTCTGCTATTCATCAGCCAGGTCTGCAGCTCCGATTTGGGGTATAACAGGAGAGGTATGGGACAAGTTTTCAGCTTGCCTCAAATACCGACCCAAAAATTGGTGCCAGCTATTAATAAATAGGAGGAGTTGGAAACAAAAAACTGGGAAGTGGACAGTTTTATCTTCTCATAAAAAAATATATACAACTTGAGAAATCAAATTTAATAAATGAAAAAACACCCAGAAACGTGTTATACTGCGAGCCGGTAAATTTTGGACTACTTACGTTCATTTTTCGGCGCTGGTGGCTTTCGGGTAGCCCAGTTGGTGCGAATAGACCTGGAGCCGAGCCACTGCCCGTTCATCGAAGTTATAGCCGACTCTGCCTCCTGAAACAAAATACAGAATATTTGAATATCATCGAATTTTTGTTAATTTTGTAGACAAACACAAGTGCCATGAAAACAAAACATTTTTGTGAAAACAGCATTAAAGTAGCTTGTAACATGAGGCAAATATTAGTATTTAAAATGAAAGAGTGGGGACGTTGTGGGGACATCTTACCGTCTCTTTCACACCCGCACACTATAATGCATATTAAGATTAGTGACGTCACCAATTTTGTTTTGCATCCCTTTACTTTTACCCCCACTACAAGATTTAAAACGTTTCTAACTTGTTAAATTCTGAATGGATTTACAAAATTCTTTGTTTGCTAGATTTTGGATATAAATAAATAATAAATAAATAAATAAATACACCCAACAGTCACTTTTTTTTAGCTGGGGGTAGTTGAGAAAGCAAGTACGATAATCGTTAGCTCTGTATTTTTTTTGTATTTAAAAATATCATACACTTTCTATATTTACAGTTTTATGCTTGCTAAGATTATATAATTTGTCTACCTGCCGGGTGTAGTGTTTTTTCCTTTTAAGTTTATCCTATTTCTGCAATTCACTTCACGCACTTCAACACAATGGAGTCTACTCTGAAGGCCACCGTGGATGAATTAAAGCAGGAGTTCCACAAGCGAATGGAGGCTTTTGAAGCCGACCTGAAGAAGTCCTCAAGTCCAACTGCAGCTCCTTCTGGTTTGGCCGCAGAGTTTTCTGCCTACAGGAGTTTCATCTCCCAGACTCTCGCCTTGCTGCAGCAACAAATTGACACCCTGGCTCATGCTGTGGATACAATGGAGACGCAGCGGCGACGCAAGATGCTCTTGTTCCACGGTGTTGATGAAGCGCCTGAAGAAGATACCGCCGTGCTCATAGCGAATGTGGTTAAGCAGCGTTTAGGAATGACAGCCTTCCAGACGTCAGACATCCAGCGTTGCCACCGTATGGGTCGCTCTTCTTCACCCAAGAAGCCTCGGCCCATACTTGTAAAGATCAGGGACGTGGACACCCGTAATAAAATATGGTTTAGTAAAACCAAACTTAAGAACTCCGGTGTAACGCTCTCGGAGTTTTTAACGAAGACACGGCACGATGTTTTCTTGGCTGCTCGTGAGAAGTTTGGAGTGACCAAGTGCTGGACCAGAGACGGTAGCGTGTTTGTGTTGAGTTCTGGGGTGCGGCATAGAGTGTTGTCTTTATGTCAGCTTAATAAGATCTCTGCTGATGGCGACAAGTCTGTCCCTGCGTCTAGAATAGCTGCTCCGAGATCCAGAAGAGCTGCAGCATCGAAGAAGTGATGTGTCTTTGTTTATGTTTTTCATAACGGTGACCAGGTAAACACAAAACGAATAAATAATTACACCCACTTTTTCAAGGTAAACAAACAATAAACCTAACCACTTAATGTCATTGTCAAAGTTCTGACATTTCCACTTTGAGGCTTTGCGTTTCGTTTCACGCTCTAATTTTCATCTTTTGTGTACTATTGTTTAATTATTTCTGGTTTGTTTTTATTTTGTTTTTTTTTTTTTTTTTTCTTATGATTGTAATTATTTTTATTATTCTTTAATACTCCTATATTATTATTATTATTTTTTCTGTCTTTTGTAACCATTGTTTTACCTGACTCACCTTTTATTTTTTATTTTTTATAGTTCTCTGTAAACACTACCGGCAGATGGATGTATTTGATTCTTGACAGTTTTAATTTATTCATATTCTTATTACATACCTACTTGTTACTATTTTTATTTTTACCCTTTTATATTTTGCCTATTTTTTTTTATTTTTTTTTTTTAACTAATTTGTATTTCAATTTATGTCTTTCTCAGATTTTAGCAATGACAGTGGGGAGTTTTTCTCAGCATGTAGTGATGATAGTTTTGAGAGTATTCCTTCACTTGCTGAGACTCTCTCGTCTCATTTCTCTGATGTCCCCAGGAACTTTAATGTCGTTCATTTTAATGCTCAGAGTATTCCGGCCCATTTTACTGATATACTGGCTAGTTTTGACTGTACACATATACATGCTATCCTGGTTTCAGAATCCTGGTTAAAACCCTGTCTGTCTTCTTCTACCTATTCTCTTCCCGGGTTCCACCTCATCCGGAATGACCGCACGTCGGGTGGAGGGGGTGGTGTCGCCATTTACCTCCGAGCTCACATTCCTTTCTCAGTTGTAAGTGTCTCGACACAGCCAACTCCACCTAACTCTGGCGAGCATCTTTTCGTTGAGGTGGAACTTTCACATCAGAAAGTTCTTCTTGGTGCGTACTACTGTCCCTCACTTCGTGTGGATTTCTTTTCTTCTTTTGAGATTCTTCTAGACAACTTAGTCTCCTCGTACAGTCAAACCATAATCATGGGTGATTTCAATACCTGCCTCCTTAAAAACGACTCTCGGTCTTCCTCTTTTCATTCCATTGTCCAATCTAGTAACCTTACCATTCTTCCACTTTCCGCCACTCACCACTTCCCAAACTGTAATCCCTCTCTACTTGATCTCATACTCGTTTCGTCCCTTGATCATGTTGCAAAACATGGTCAATGTCCAGCTGACGCATTTTCCTACCATGACCTTCTTTTTCTGTCCTATCGTATCCGTCCTCCCAAAGCCTCTCCTAAAATAATCCTGCGACGTAATTTTCGTAGCATGATTCTTGCTGATCTTCGCAAGGATGCTGTCAGCATTGACTGGGGTTTGCTTTTAGAGAACGAATCCATTGACATTAAGGTCAATATCTTCACAGAAGAACTTACGAAGCTATTTGATATTCATGCTCCAATCCAAAAGATCAGACTTAAGCATCGTCCATCTCCTTGGCTTACTGCTGAGATAAAAGAACTGCTTACAAAAAAAGCCTCAGCTAAGTCTAAATATAAATGTCGTCCTAGTGAACTCAACTGGCGTAATTATGTCTCGATCCGCAATCACTGCAGCAAGGTGTGTAGAAACGCACAACGCCGATATATCCATCAGTCCGTTGAAGTTGCTGACCAAGCAAAAGTTTGGAAGTTTCTTAAATCTCTGGGAGTTGGAAAATCGCGGCAAGATATCGGCTCTAAAAATTTCGACTTAAATTCCTTAAACCAACATTTCTGCTGTCCATCCAATTTAGATGGAAGTAATAAAAATAAAACGTTATCTTATCTTTCTTCCTGCCACGCTCCTGATTGTCCTCCACTAGTTTTCAAACAACTTGCAGCTTGTGATGTAAGGAAAAACATTATGCTGAGTTCATCTAACGCGATTGGTAGCGACTGTGTCGGATGCAACATGATTATCCCTATTCTCGATGAAATCCTCCCCATTATTTGCCATATTCTAAACCACTCCCTCTCCAGCGGCACCTTTCCATTAGCGTGGAAAGAAGCCCACATCATCCCTATACCAAAAAAATGTAACCCTTCTACCTTCTCCGAATTTCGTCCTATCTCTATTCTACCTTTCCTCTCTAAAGTTCTGGAGCGTCTGATCCATTCCCAACTCTCAGATTTCCTTTACAAAAACAAGCTCCTTAACCCTCTCCAATCAGGTTTTCGTCCTGGGCACAGTACTACCACTACCCTTATTCATATCTCTGATGACATCAGATTGGCCATGGACAGGGGCATGCTGACAGTCTTAACACTGCTTGACTTCAGCAATGCTTTCAACACGGTCGATCTTGATGTTTTGCTCAGCATTTTGTCTTCTCTTAACATATCTCCATCTGCAGTTGATTGGTTTCATAGTTACCTGTTTGGACGCCGGCAGCGGATATGTATTGAGGATAATTTATCTTCTTGGTGCACCATTTCTGCCGGCGTACCACAGGGCGGCGTGCTATCTCCCCTACTCTTCTCAATTTTTATAAACTCCATTACAAATAATCTTCGTTCTTTCTACCACCTCTATGCAGATGATTTGCAAATTTACTCCCATGCACCACCTGATGAGCTTAAAGATGCAGTTTCATCGATCAATGACGACCTTAGACGTATCTTTGATTGGAGTAAGGAGTATGGATTAAAAGTTAACCCAATTAAAACGCAGGTCATTGTTGTCGGCAGCCCTAGGTTAATGTCTAGACTAAACTGGTCTGTTGTACCTCCAGTTTCTTTTAACGGAATACGTATACCTTACAGTGATACTGTGAAAAATCTAGGCATTATTTTCGACGCATCTCTTTCCTGGGGTCCCCAGCTTCGAGAGTTGAGTAGGAAACTATTCGCCTCGGCTGGGTCCTTGCGAAGGTTACGCAATTTTCTGCCCATCGCCACGAGAATATCGCTTGCTCAATCCCTCCTCCTCCCCATCCTTGATTATGCTGATGCCAGTTATCTCGATCTCACTGAGGAGCAACTCAATAAACTTGAGCGTCTTCAAAACTTCTGCATTAGATTTATATTTGGACTGCGCAAATATGATCATGTTTCCGAATTCCGCAACAAACTCAAGTGGTTACCTATACGGCTTCGCCGGAATACACATATTCTTTCCCTTCTTTACTCTATACTTTTTAATCCTCTCTCTCCTTCGTACCTCAAAAACCGATTTCTATTTCTTCATAATACACATTCAAGGTCCCTGAGGTCATCAGAGAACTTAACACTGCAAATTCCAGCGCATTCCACTGCTTTCTTTGATAAATCTTTCACCACTCAAGCTGCTAGACTTTGGAATGCATTACCTGTCTCAGTGCGGCGGGCAAAGTCCCTGCCTATATTTAAAAGATTGCTAAAGGAGCATTATTTCTCCTTACATACCTGAAGACATAGCGTAGTGTATTCTTTTTATTATATTTTCTTGCTTTGATGTAATGTGTTGATGCATATAATATTATATAGGGTTTATTATATGTATTTATATATGCAAATATATGTATTGTGTTATTCTTGTTAAATTTATATATATATATATATATATTTTTTTTTAGTAGAATAGAATTATTTTTTCCTGAATTTTATTTATTACTTTTTTTTTTTCTCGTACACCTCATGATTCCCCCAATTTGTCGTTCTGTCTTATCCATCCTATGGTAGGTTGCCTGGAAGAGATCGCCTGGAGCGATAAGGCCGCCATTGTATACTTTTTTACTTTTTGTTCATTTTTGTTAAATTCTTTTTTTTTTGTTCACTGGTGTACAATAAGTTTTTAAATAAATAAATAAATAAATACATAGTCCTGACCCCACACTAAGATCGAGTCTTGTGTCGTGGGTATCAGAAACAACGAGAGACTTTTAGGTCTCACAAACACCCAGAACCGAAACAAATACCTGTGGATCACACAAATATTTGTTTCGGTGCGGGGATCGAACCCGCGGCCTCTCGTTTCACAGGCAGTGTCTAACCAACTGCGCCACGGAGACTGTCTACTATTGGATACTTTTTGATAAATACAATAAAAAAAATAAGTCAAATACCCTATTATAAGCATTGCTGACCCTTGCACTCTTCCTTCTTACACTACACGCGATACCATAATGAATTGCCATAACTATGAAATAAATAAGAATTTTTATTGCGATGAATGGCGAGACGAGCATGCCATTCGCCTGATGGTAAGCGATACCACCTCATGGGCAGTAGCAAAATTAAACAACACCATGAATCAACGCAATGCTTGACATTCCACTGCGCTCGCCGTCCTGAGACATAAGATGTTAAGTCTAATGTCCAGTAGTTACTCTGGCTACAATGTCCTTCAAACCGGAACACAACAGTGCATTTACACTGCTGTTTGTTGGAAAATAGACATTGCGGTGGTACCTACCCAGGCGGCCTTTCACAGACCTACCACCAGTAAAAATAGAGTTAAATATTTGCATCCGGGCGAAGCCGGAATGCGTATATAAGTATAGCTAAGAAACGGTAATTGATTCGCCGATTGTCAAGTATGGGAACGCGCGCATTCCTATACAAATTTTTTAACGGAACATTGATCTGCATATGGCGTCTTTCCCTTGCATTATAAGGCGCGCTTGAATTATAACGCATTTTGCATAAACAGTTTTGAAATAAATATTGTGAAGCCTTACCGATTTCTTCAAGAAGGAGACGAACCCGTAACCCTTCGATTTCAATGTCTGCGGGTCCCTCACCACTCGGCAGTCACTGTGAAAAAAAAGTAAATTCAATGAAGGTGTTTTGTAATAAATAAGATGATTGTTGGCACTGATGTGGGTAGTAACAAATAAATATCAGATGATTTTATACCATTATAGCTCTCTATTACATCATGGGACGGAACATACAAGGTAAAATGTGGGTGTTTTAGAAGCACCTCTGCCCATCTCTTCTGGAAAAAGGCGTGAGTTTATGTATGTAAGTTCTATTAAATCGTCTACACAGTTAACTGGTGCAAATTTTAATAAACGCAATCAATAAGTCATTCCATCTCTGTCTCGCGCATACAAATTGATGCTCGCTCCCTTTCTCATTCATATTTGATGATGACATATTTTTTTACGATTGGCCTAAAACGTTTTTGATTTGAATTCACTTTCGGACATTCAACATTTTTTTGTAATGATATTTTAAATTAAAATTGCTTATGGCAGTCTTACTCAAAGTGGGGTACGGGAACCTCTAGGGGTTCACCATTCGAAGGGGGTTCGCGATAAGATTTACGTAATGGAGGCTTTTTATTTTTGGGCAGCTAGACAGGCAGAGTATTCCGAACTCCCACGCAAAGCGGTGAATTTCCTTTTACCCTTTGCTTCAACATATTTAGGTGAGAGTGGATTTTCACTCCTAGTCATGATAAAAACTAAATACAGAAATCGACTTGATGCCGAGTCAGAATTAAGGTTAAAATTGTCCAAAATTACCTTTAAAAATAGAACCAAGCACACCCATCACAATAACCTATCTATCTATCTATATCAGCCCATATACGTCCCACTGCAGGGCACGGGCCTACTCTACAATCGAGAAAATCAATTAAGAGTGGTTAGGCCATATAGTCCACCACGCTGGCCTAGTGCGGGTTGGCGGATTTACATACCGTAGAAATTCTTTAAAATCGCTACGGTATGCAGGTTTCCTCACGATGTTTTCCTTCACCGTTAAAGTGCGTGGTGATTGACTATCAATACACACATAACTCCGAAAAGTCAGAGGTGTGCCCTGGGATTTGAACCCGCGACCACCGTGAACATGTAGGCAGCCGCGTCTGGTCCGTTACCAACGCACTTATCACACACACATCTTATCATATTAATATTAAAAATATATTCTTTTGGCACTTTAATTGTTACCTTTTATTCAAATAAAAACCTTATTTTCTTCAACACTCAGTTTTATTTTTTCCTTCGGGATTTAATCAGTTAGTTAGGCCCTAACTGACTGGTACCCCTAACAGTTCGCTGTCACCTGGAAGTTTTAACAGGGGTTCGTGGAGCCGAAAGTTTGAAAATCCCTAGCTTATGGCGATAGGAATTTTGGTATACATTTTTAATTAACTGTACTTTACTGTATCAGCCCATATACGTCCCACTGCTGGGCACGGTCCTCTACAGCCCAGAGTATTAGAGGGGTTAGGCCATATAGCCCCCCACACATATCGTGCGGGTGACTTTATATACCATAGAAATGAATTTTAATGAACAAGACCAAGTAGACCAAGACTGCCTCGGTGGCGTAGTTGTATTACGGTACGGTTACAAAGCTGAGGTATCGGGTTCGAGTCCCGGGTCGGGCAAAGTGATATTGGATTTTTATTTTCATTATAAGCCCGGAGTCAGGAATTTGTGCCCGATATGGCGATAGGCTCGCCCCCTATCACATCGTGGGACGGAGCATACAGGGCGAAATGTGGGTGTCCTGGTGGCGCCTCTGCCTACCCCTTCGGGGATAAAGGCGTGAGTTTATGTATGTATGTAAGACCAAGTAACAATTCATCTGTTAGTAAAGCCCCAATTACACGGGGAGAGTTTCTTTCAAAGATATGATTATTGTAAGGATATAAAAAAGTTGCATGTAAACATTTGGGGTTAAACATGTTAAACATTAAACATGCGGGTTCGATCCCCGCACCGAAACAAATATTTGTGTGATCCACAGGTATTTGTTTCGGGTCTGGGTGTTTGTGAGACCGAAAAGTCTCTCGTAGTTCCTGATACCCACGACACAAGACTCGATCTTAGTGTGGGGTCAGGACTATGTATGTGACTGTTGGGTGTATTTATTTATTTATTTATTATTTGTCAGAACACGATAATCTATGGCGGTTATGTCATGCGATAATCATACGATTCTCGCCGCGAGAAACTTTCCTCTTGTAAATGTTTTAGTGTAGTGAAATCAGAATATTTATCGTTGTAGATTGACACAATTATGTCGGTCTAGAGGAAACAGGATAAACACAAATTGAACACGAAATGAAATGGCTGCCAATACATAGCGATACTGAGATAGGGGGTACGAGGGTATGGGGGGTATGGGGGGTATGGGGGGTATGGGGGGTATGGGGGGTATGGGGGGTATGGGGAATGAGATAACGATAATACGTGATGAGATAGGGGGCGATCCTAATAAGGAAAAGAAATACCTAACATCACTTTGCCCGACCCGGGATTTGAACCCGAGACCTCAGCTTTGTAGTCGTACCGTAGTTCCTCTACGCCACTGAGGCAGTATTTTAAATATGTATTAGTTTATTTGTCTTGGTATATAAGTACAATGTTATTAGATTAACTATTTAATTGTTTTTGCTTTCTTTATCTTTATTGTTTAGCGCCATCCGCAACTATTTCTGATTGTTGTTGTATAGTCGAAATGTTTTAAGCGATAAGACCGCCCATTGTATTACCAAGAATAATATAATTTTTAAGCTGAATAACGTAATTTGGTTTTCAGTAAATAATTATTGTATTGTATTCATAGATATCAATGTTACACTAGATAAGACATTCAGTTCAAAAAATGTGTCCCACCTACTTGCGGTGCATGCACCACACATGAATCAGTTTGCTTCGTGACAGTGACAGTGCAGTACGCCTTATCGCATACATTTAAAAGTAATTTATGAATGTTTCGCCGTCAAACCGAAAGCAAATCGTTTGAAGGTACAATATTATAATAAAATACCAGGTAAGTGATGTAATATTATGTGTTCCGTTGGACGTCCGAAGTCCAATATGAGAGTACATCGATTTCCCGTCACGATTCGCCGCTAGATGTCGTTGTTTCATGGCTTCCGATCAGTGAATTTCAGTTTTACGGCAGAGGTGGCGCCATTCCTCGGCGATGTAAAATGCAAGGCGCCATTTTGAGCTCATTGTTGCGTCGTTTTTTAGACCGAGCACATAGCCCTTAAAAGTCAAGTCGTTGTTAAAAAAATTATTTTCGAGAATTAAGTAGAAAATAGCTCCTAGAAAAGTTTCTAGTGATATTAAATTTAGATATCGAATCGGTTTCCGTTAAGAAGTCAGTGAAATTTAAATATGGTAGTATCTTTATAATATAAAGATACTTCAAGAAAAAGATCGCGCACGCGGTCGGTTTCGTATGAAAGTACCGGCGGCAGCGGCAGTGACGGTGCTATGTCGCCACCGTCACGTAAACGGCAACGCATGGATTTGGATTTGGAAGCAAGGTTTGAATTTTTGTCCCAGCAATTGGTAAGTCAGCTCAACAATATTTTATGTAGTAATTTCGCTGCTCCCGCCGCTACTCAGGCGACCAATATCGCTACGGGATCCTCGTCTCCCGTACCTACCCGCACACCCGCAGTATATAACCAATTTTTACAACCTCCTTTGTCTAGAATCGACAAGATTGCCAATTTAAGCGTTGCAATTAAAGAACCAACTGTGAATAGGGCTATTCCTGAGCGAGTCTTGAAGATTGCTGAATTACACAGATTTGATTCTCCCGATTGGAATGCTGTTCGTTATACAGATAGTCAGAAGAAATATTATATTGCTTTTCCCGCCTTTTCTGATCTAAAAATTAACGACGAACTACGACGATTCGACAGTCACTCGGAGTCCTTCCGACTGCCTCAGATAGAGCGTAGTTTAGCTGCGTTATCAAACGCTTTCATGTCACAAAATGAGGCCGTGAATGCAGCGCTACAGGGTCTCATTGATTGGTCGGCTAAATCAGAAGCACAGTTAAATCCAATGGCACTATACGAAAAACTTTGTGAACTGTTTGGCAATGATTCGGATTATAAAACTGTATCGCATGATATATTACAAATAATATGCGGCAAAAGAGCCGAAATAATGGAACTCCGGCGTCGGGCCCTCTTGAAACCCTTAAAGGATAGATATCTGCGTGAGGGTATAGAGAAAATTCCTCCATCTGCTGAGTATGTGTTTAATCCAAATACTCTATCTGAATTTATTCAAAAGATAGGAGGTATAGAAAAATTAGAAAAGCAAAAGAGTTATTCACATCAAGTTCGTCCAAGGTCACCACAACCTTCAACGTCCCGTCAGCAGCAGACATTTCGAGTACAACCAAACAAATCGAGACAGCTTGATGACAGCAATTCCCGACATAAGAAAAATAATTTCGCCAACAAAAAGGGGAAGGGACAACAGATTAAAGGCTCCCACAAGAACATCAAAAAACATAGATGACTCGATAAAGTTTTCGGGAGGTTGTCTGAACCATTATCAAGTTGTTTGGGCTCGTTTCAATCCTCCCAAAACAATATTAAAAATGATAGCAGGGGCTCGAATTCCATTTACCCGCACGCCGCCCTTAATTTAACCGACTTCGGACATCATGACTCGATTTCAAACGCCGATCTCTTCAACGATGACATCCGAAATAGAAAAAATGATACAGTGTCAAGTTTTGAAAAGGGCACCGCTAACTCCATCTTTTATTTCCCCGCTTTTCTCATAACCAAGAACGATGGAAGAAATCGGGTCATCCTAAACTTGAAAGGTTTAAATCAATTTATGGAAACATCAAACTTCCATCTTTTTCATCATCGCCTCATGCCAAATTTTCTTCAACCACGCGACTGGATGGTGAAATTGGACATCAGCCAGGCCTATTATCATGTACCTATAACAAGGCGGCATCGTCGATTCCTCCGTATCAGTTACCAGGGCCGCCTCTTTCAAATGACCTGCTTACCGTTCGGGTTGGCTACAGCGCCCAAAATGTTTGCCTCGATCACAAATTGGACGGCCGAGGTACTGCGCGCGTCAGGTCTCAGAGTAGTGGTTTATCCGGACGACTTTTGTATCTCCAACCACGATCGGAGGAGTCTCTAAGTTCAAACAAATTATGCAGTAAGTTTCCTAACCAGTCTCGGCTGGTGCATCAATTACGACAAATCAATCATCAAGCCAGCCAGGTCCATGGAATATTTGGGCATAAAGTGGGACACGAAATACAACACAAAGTCCCTGCCACAGGACAAAGTTGTCAAGATCCGCCAGAGTCTTTCATCTCGACTCGCTGCCGGCAGTTGGACCCTCAAGCAGGCGCTACGCCTCTTAGGGTTTTTCAACTTCGCGACCTTCATCACCCCACGGGGAAGGTTGCATTGCCGTTCTATGCAGCGTCAGAGCAGATTACTTCGCAACTCTCCTCGAAAACCAGCTCCCTATCCAGAAGAGGTGAGATTAGATCTGGAATGGTGGCAACAGAATATCAACCAGACGTCTCCTATTCACCAAAAAAGACTGCAAACAAATTTCATGATCACCGACGCCTCAGATGTGCAGTGGGGAGCGCTTGTAAACAACAAGAAGATACAGGGATGCTGGAGCATGTCGCAAGAGGGGTGGCATTGCAATGCAAAGGAGATGTTTGCAGTAATTGCCGCCTTGAGACAGGAAGCATCCACCCTCGCGAACTCGACAGTGGTGCTTCAGAGCGACAACAAGACTGTGGTCTCGTATATCAAGAACGAAGGCGGAACAAAGTCTCAACTATTGCTAGATTTGACCAAGGATCTTCTGGCTCTGGTGGACAGCCTCAATGTTGTACTCATCGCACATCACCTCCCGGGTGTGTACAACATGGAAGCCGATCATCTGTCGCGCAATCGCGCCGGCTCCGAATGGCATTTACTAAGCGAAGCTACGTCAAGCATATTCGAGCTATGGGGAACACCATCCATAGACCTGTTCGCCTCAAAAACAGCGTTTGTCGTTCCAAATTATGTTACGCTCGACTTATCAGACTCGAACGCTTGCTTTCACGACGCTTTCAGCAGATGCTGGCGTTACGACCTCGCTTGGTTGTTTCCCCCGCCGGGTCTAATCCCACGGGTACTTCAACACCTCAACACTGCTGCAGGCCACTTCATAATGATTGCTCCCAAATGGAAGAAGCCATTTTGGCGACCCGATGTGAAGTGTCGCTCACGGGCCCGACCGATGAAGATCCGAAACCTCCGGACCAACCTAATGGACACAATGACCGGTCGACCTCCAGCACATGTCAAGAATCTTCAGTTGAAAGCTCGGCTCATTTCGGGTGGGACACACTTACAAAGACATGGTCCCTGGAAGAGAGACAACTCCTTTCAGCTTGCTGGAGATCCTCAACATTAAAAACATACGCCCCGATATGGTCCAAATGGTCGATTTGGTGTCGGCAATACGGGATTACGCCTCAGTTACCAAAACCGTCTGAGGTAGCTAGGTATTTAGCACATTTGTTTTTGAATAATAATCTAGCATATCGTACAATCCTTGTGCATAAGTCTACAATAGCATCAGTTTGCGAAACACAATCTGACTCTAAAATCTCTAGCAGTCATATTGTGAAACATATTTTAAAAGCAATTTCCTTAGCTAGGCCGATTCCCCAAAAGTTGCCCATATGGGATGCAAGAGTTGTCATTAATTATTTAAAAAAAAAAATATTCCAAACAATACCTTATATGACATCGCTAGGCGCACGGTTACCATCCTGCTTTTAGCTTCTGGGCGAAGGGTGCATGACCTAACCCTTTTACATTGCGATCCAGATCATTTTATGGATAAGGGTGAATTAATCACTTTAATTCCAAAGTTTGGTTCTAAGACGGACACTTCATCGTATCAACAGAGTAGCTGGACCTTATTAGCTTCCGCGGACAGAAACATAGATCCGGTGTATTGGCTTAGAGCTCTAATCGAGGTCACAAAGGACATAAGGGGTCCAGTTACAAACCTTTTTATAACTACTAGAACACCCGTTAAACCGGCTTCCCCTACGATTATTAGGGGTTGGGTCAAGAAGGTATTATTAGATTCAGGTTTACAGGCGACCCCGGGAAGTTTTAGGTCTGCTGTTGCATCGTTAAATTGGTTAGAAAACTATCCTATCAATGAAATTCTTGCCAAGGCTAACTGGCAACACGAAAGTACTTTTAGAAAGTTTTATCAAAGGCAGATTAAAACGACAGTAAGCAATGTCGCTGAGAAATCATTATCTCAATATTTTTCAATATGTAATTAATTTCTTGATTTGTCTCAGTCAGCTAACACTAATTGTTGATCAGCTAACATTGATTGTGGCCACGTTAATTAATCATTATCATTTAAATTAAAGACAATTATCACATTGTTGCATTTTTCTTTATACTGCAAGTCGCCAGGAGATAACAAACACTTCTCTCATATTGGACTTCGGACGTCCAACGGAACACATAATATAAAAATTTTACCTTCCAATAAAATTTGTATTATGTTTCCTGAGACGTCCGAAGTCCAGGTCAGGTCTTCCTGGCCTATTTCATATTATGAGCCGAACAATGAGCTCAAAATGGCGCCTTGCATTTTACATCGCCGAGGAATGGCGCCACCTCTGCCGTAAAACTGAAATTCACTGATCGGAAGCCATGAAACAACGACATCTAGCGGCGAATCGTGACGGGAAATCGATGTACTCTCATATTGGACTTCGGACGTCTCAGGAAACATAATACAAATTTTATTGGAAGGTAAAATTTTCATATTGTAGTGTGCTTTTAAAATACGGGGGCACTTTATTTCTTTGACGTGTCTCGTCTATCGGAAGAATATAAGTCAATGATTGTATTGTATTCTAGTTATTCTAAGCGGACGAGCCGCAAGCAAAATTTGTGATAAAATTAAAAAGAATGTAACATTTAAATCGCTCGACCTTAAAACTCGACAGACGTTTTTTTTCTCAAATAACTTGAGAAGAATGCTCCGAATTTTGGCTGGAGCGAGCAACGAGCGGGATGCGTGTAAAGCTGCGGTGTGACTGACAGCGGGAGCATGAGAGGAGCGGGTTTTATCAAGCGTTTTTGGATCTATCGAAAAGGAAAAGTGGATTTTAAAGACAATGTAGCGGTGGCGTAGTTGTATTACGGTATGATCACAAAGCTGAGGTCTCGGGTTCGGATCCCGGGTCGTGCAAAGTGATATTGGATTTTTCTATTCATTATCAGCCCGGATTCAGAAATTTGTGCCCGATATGGCGATAGGCTCGCCCCCTATCTCATCATGGTACGGAACATACAAAGCGAAATGTGGGTGTACTGGTGGCGCCTCTTCCTACCCCTTCTAGGATAAAGGCATGAGTTTATGTACTATATTATATGTAATTTATTATATTTTAGAGTCGCGTGGGCCATTATAGTGAAAATATTTTATATATATTTAGCCCCGCTGGGTAAAACCATTTCTTTCCAAACCTTTCTGGCGTTTTTGCCATACCTATAACTGGATTTAAATACAACAGCTCACATAATAGGTCCCATTTAAATGTAATAATAATTTGATCCGTGGTGTTTTACAGCTGGCTTCTCTCAGTAAAAGTCTCTATGCGAGGTTATTTACCTCTTTAGTTCATTGTTTCGTCACCCGCTTTGTTACGTAGGGAAGTGGACTTAATATTTCCAATTCCTTTTAATTTAACTTTATGATGGATTTCGTTGCGGGTTAAAGACAAGTTAGACATTCCCGGAGACTCGCTGAGGTTCAATGCTCAGTGTCATTAAAATGCGTGCTGTTGATCCTGGCTTACAGGAGTTGCAGCGGCGGGTGTGAGGGCGGGACAATCTCCAGGTTAAAACTATTTATCGATACTACTTGACTTAATTTCAACGCTTTATTTCCGGAATCATTCGTAACTCTCTCTTTAAACGCAAGCGTTCCGTCCGCTGTAAGTATGACCACACCCCATTGGCTGCGCTCCAAACGGCGAATCTTTGCTCCGGTTTATAGTCTAGTAATTTTTTAAAGTGCTCCCGAAAAGATCTGTCATTTTATTGTGGCATTATTATTATAGATATAAGACGCCCCGACTTCTAACTGACAAGTATTAGAAACAAGCTTCTGCCCGAAAACTTCGTCTGCGTGATTAACTATATTTAAAATTAAATTTTAGATTTCCCATCCCGTCCCGTTATATACCGCCCGTCTCGTCTCATTCTCACTCAAGGCATGTAATCTGCATCCCATAGTTTTGAGTATAAAAAAGTAACAAATATATCGGAGTTCCTTCCTCATCCCACGGGAACATTAATTTTTCGGAATAAAAAGTAGCCTAAATGTTAGTCCAGGGTGTCAGCTACCTTCATACCAAATTTCATCGTAATCCGTTAAGCCGTTTCTGAGTTTATAACGCACAACCGCACAGACAAACAGACAAAAATTCTAAAAATCATTGTTTTGGGTCCTATTACGTTAATACAGACCCCCTATATTAGTTTTTCTCATACCAAATTTCATCGAAATCCGTTAAGCCGTTTCTGAGTTTATCGCGCACAATCGCACAGACAAACAGACAAAAATTCTAAAAATCATTGTTTTAGCTTCTATTACGTTAATACAGACCCCCATATTAGATTTTCTCATTTATAATCCATGTACAGACATTGATCGGTTACTTTATATGTATAAATTGTAGTATAATAGAAACGGTAGGCAGAAACCTGGTTGTGCGAGAGCCCTGGCATTGCGAAGGTCCATGAGTGGTGACCGTTTACCATCAGGCGAACCGCTTCTTGGCTTGCGACGGAAGTAGAAAAGATAACATAGTATACAGATACTTACGATATTTCTCCAAACGGCGCGAAAGCGTCTCTCAAGCTTTGTGTCTCGATCTCCGGGCTCAAATCGCCCACGAAAATGTGGTAGTGTTCTGCAACAAGAGAAAAATATGTTAGGAAATTATTACATACAGGGTATATCAAGACCGCGACCGAAAACAAAGCCAGGTGGTAGTTTTAGCGGCTACAGACACAATACAAATAAAAATTTTGCAAAATAAGCGACGGATTTTAATTTTACAATTTTTTAAAAATCATCGTTTTTGAGGTGTTAATACCTAGTTTTTGCAAAAATAGTAATTTAAACGCTTACGTACCATTGCGTGTTTAAAAATTAAGCGATGTACGTCATTATTTTAGAAAAAATATGTTTAATACGGCGATATGTAAGAAATAACAAAAAAAAAATTGAGGATTCTTTTTGTAAAATTTTTACTTGCATTGTGTTTGATATCACTAATACTACCTCCTGGCTTCGTTTTCGGTCGCGGTCTTGATATACCCTGTATAAACTCACGGCTTTTTCCCAGCAGGGGTAGGCAGAGGTGCTACCAGGACACACACATTTCGCCTTGTATGTTCCGTCACATGATGTCACAGGGGGCGAGCGGTACAAATTCCTGACTCCGAGCTGATAATGAATAGAAAAATCCAATAACATTTTTGCCCGACCCGGGATTCAAACTCGAAACATCAACTTTGTTATCGTACGTTTACACTGCTGTTTGAAATACACATTACGGTGGTACCTACCCAGGCGGCCTTTCACATAAGAGACCTACCACCAGTAATTCCTAAGATACATTATTCTGTATGAAACCTATGTCCTGTTTGTATTCCTGACTTTGTATGCAAAATTTCATGTAATTCGATCGTCCTGAAAACGTAACAAACAAATTCAAATTTATATCAGCAATAAAATACACACATATTATACTTTCTGCCTACACCAAAAGTACACAGTACAAATACATTCAGTAAATTAACAAGGTTATTAACAAATGAAAAAACAGAATAAAACTGAAAGTCATTTCGCTTAGCACGGATGTATTGTGTCGCAACAATGGCTTTAATAAATTAGTTTTTCACGTTTCATCAAGGACTTTTAGTTAAAATAACGCATGCTTTTTGCCTTTGCCATTAAATTTTTGTACGAAGTTTTCATACAGAGCATTGAAGCAAACCGTTTCGCCCGACTTGTCTTTAACCCGCAACGACATCAAATAATATTGTTAATTAAATTAAATACCGGGTATATCAAGATTGCGAACGAAAACGAAGCCAGGTGGTAGTTTTAGTGGTTACAAACACAATGCAACTATTTTTTTTTAAATATCACCGTTTTTGGTGGTAAATACTTAGTTTTTTGCGAAAACAGGTATTTAAGCCCTTACCATTGCGTATTTAAAACTAAAAATCTGTACATCATTATTTTACGAAAACTGTGTATTTATTATCCAAATACGACGATGAGTAAAAAATTACAAAAAAAAAAATTGACGTTTTTTTTTGCGATTATTTTTGTTGCATTGTGTCTGAAGTCACCAATGCCACAGCTAATACTATTTCGGTCATAATCTTGATGTATGTACCTATAGTAAATATGTAAGTTTTGTCCCTTTCGAATGACTTTAAAATCAGTTTGAGCGAAGAGGCCAGAACATTCGATAACCAAAATAGGTTTAAAATCTGTCTATGAATGGCCATAAGAATATCCTTTATAAATGTGGAAGGGAGTGAATTCGGCGAGAAGGCGGGTAAGGTAGCTATTTGTAAAAACGTTTAGCCTTTAAAGTTTTTAGTCCGGAATAAGATAATCTTTTAAAAGGCAGTATTAAGATATAAAATATTTTTTCTGAGAACACAGAATTTCACATTGCTAAGAGTTTCATATTTCTGTGTAGATATTATTTTTAATGGACTCACGATTTTTCAAACTGATAAAAAAGGTATGCCCATTTTTCATACATCGCGTCGTTGGGCCCAAATTACAAACCTTATTACTATTGACAACTTATTGTTTCAGCCAGCCTCCGTGGCGCAGTTGGTTAGACATCGGCTGTGAAACGAGAAGCCGCGGGTTCGATCCCCGCACCGAAACAAATATTTGTGTGATCCACAGGTATTTGTTTCGGGTTTGTGTTTGTGAGATCGAAAAGTCTCTCGTAGTTTCTGATACGACACAAGACTCGATCTTAGTGTGGGGTCAAGACTATGTATGACTGTTGTGTGTATTTATTTATTACTAGTGCGTGATGGCCTGTTGGTCGCGGGTTCAAATCCCAGGGCACACCTATGACTTTTCGAAGTCATGTATGTATTGAGTCAATCCCCACACACTATAACGTTGAAAACATCGTGAGGAAACCTGCATACCGTAGCGATTTGTAATATCTATGGTATGTAAAGTCCGCCCGCACTAGGCCAGCGTGGTGGACTGTACTAACCCCTCTCAATCATACTCTCGATTGTGTTGGACTCCCGTGCCCTGCAGTGGGACGTTGATACAAGCAATAGACTATCTGCTATATTCTAATATACACGGACAAAGTCGCAGGCTTTGCTAGTACGTAGCAGATCGATGTAAATAAAGCTTAAATCGGAATGGAGTTTTTGCCGACACGGCGATTTTAGCATCTAAAGGCCCATTTCATTTCCGGATTAAACTTAATCCGCCTGGGCCACCTCAAACTCGCTTTATACTTTGAAATATTACATTTATACATACATTAACTCACGCTTTTATCCCAGAAGGGGTAGGCAGATGTGCCACCAGGACACCCACATTTCGCCTTGTGTGTTCCGTCCCACGATGTGATAGGGGGCGAGCTGAACGCCATATCGGGCACAAATTCATGACTCCTGGCTGATAATGAATAGAAAAATCCAATATCATTTTGTCCGACCCAGGATTCGAGCCCGAGACCTCAGCTTTGTAACCGTACCGTAATACAACTACAAGCCAGGCCTATCCCTTCTCAATAAAACGGCTGTAACTTAGGGCAGTCCCTAGCCAAATACGGACCTATACAGAGAGCGCAGAAAATACAGGTTGTAAAGGGTGTCTCCGTGTTCTATGTATATTAGAGCTAATGTATTATGTACCATCACGCGCGTATCACAGGGGGGTGACCTGGTTGCATGAATTACAGAGGAAATGAGGCAAACTTAATTTATTATGCAAATAGTCGAGTTTGCGACAAATAACCGCTGTTTTGCTGCGTGGTAACGATTTAATCGTGTGTGTTTAAAGGTTTTTAAGTTTTTATATGCTTGTGGTAAGTGGCAGGGAATTGGTGATATTAAAAGATAAAACGGGTAGGCTTACAAAAAATAAGTGAAGTAACAGCTTACTGGTTGAAGGTCTTTCATGTGAGAGGCCGCCTGGGCAGGTTCCACCGCAATGTCTATTCCTCCAACAAACAGCAGTGTAAATGCACTGTAGTGTTCCGGTTTGAAGGACATTGTAGCCAGAGTACTACTGGATATAGTGACATTTAACATCTTCTCAGGATGGCAAGCGCAGTGGAATGCCAAGCATTGCTCCGTGGTTCATGGTGTTTGGTTTTCTACTGTCCGTGAGCGGTCGTATCGCTTACCATTACGCAAATAGCCTGCTCGTCTCGCCATTCAGCGCAATAGAAAAAAACTGGTATTGAAAATAGCAACATTCCTTTGTTCTCTGGTAAAAGCTGCCTCCCTACCTAGGTTGTAGGTCAAAAATCTAAATGATGGCACCGGTTGTGAAACGAGAGGCCGCGGGTTCGATCCCCGCACGAATTGTTGGTGGGGCCCATAAAGGAGATCGGTCGATTTGGTCCAACTACGGACAAGAAATTCATTATTACCAAATTTTCTCGGTTCTGGGTATTTGTGAGACCGAAAAGTCGATAGCTTCTGACACCCACGACACAAGACTTTCTTAATTTGGCATTGGGACTACGTGTATGTATTTACTGGGAGGTGTAAATTCCTATTATTAACATTTTCTGTCCCCAACATACAGGGTATATCAAGACTGCGACCGAAAACGAAGCCAGGTGGTAGTTTTAGTGGTTACAGACACAATGCAACTGAAAATTTTGCAAAATAAGCGACAGATTTTTATTTCATTTTTTTGAATACATCGTTTTTGGGTAGTAAATACTTAGTTCTTGCGAAAATAGTAATTTAAACCATTGCATACCATTGCGTCTTTAAAAATAAAAAGGTGTACATTATTATTTTAGTAAAATTATGTATTTATCAATCAAATACAACGATAATGTAAAAAAATACAAAAACAAAATTGACAATTTTTTTGCCAAATTTCTTGTTGCATTGTGTTTGAAGTCACTAATAATGTCACCTGGCTTCGTTTTCGGCCGTGGTCTTGATATCTGTATAATACACATCAGAAATCTAGATTGCGTAAGTAAGCCTTTAATTTGGAACCCCTGGCGAAATGTTCGCGAGCCCTGCTTCCCGTATCTGCATTGGCGTATCGAGGTGTGAGGGGCCGAGCCGACTATTATGCAGGGACGTATTCTAGAAACAACGAGTTGGGGGTCTTAATAAAATCAGGCGTGGGTCAATATATTGGTTTATCCAGCTCATTTACGTCATACTGCAGGGCACAGGCCTCCTCTATAATCGAGAGTACAATTGAGAGGCGTTAGGACACTCAATAGATATAAATATACATATAAATACGCCCAACAGACACATACATAGTCCTGACCCCACACTAAGATAATATAACCAAATTAGTTTCCACTAATGCGAAATAATTAATAATTTTTCATCCTACATAATATTCTTTCTCGAAACCGGACACACGGATTGAACTCGAAACTCAATACGTGCGTGTCTCACTATAACCTTTCTATTATCATGTACTATATTTACTACACATGACCCCCCGTTTATTACCCCCAATCAGTCACACCTAAGTCCACCCCGCCCTGTACTGCGAAACATTTTTTCATCCCATTTTTACGTTATAACTTAAAACAAAAACACATAGCGGGTAGATTATAAGCTTTTATACTACTAGACCATCATCCTACGGTGTGTAAATTTTTCCCACTCACTGAGACATAAGATGTTAAGTCTCATTGTGTCCAGTCCACTCTGGCTACAATTTACCAGATGTCAAGTGCAGTGCTGATGGAGTATCCAAAAATAGATTGTTTTTACTCGCAAGTCGCCGTAATTTTGGCGGCATTAAACCGAATATACAATACACAGGTGAACTGAAACGCAACACATTAACGTGGGTGCCTATGATGGGTCCTTCAAGTCCCTTTTAAACGGGCAGAGTTTTCGCGGCGAGAATCGCATGACATAACCGCATGACATAAAAGTGCGTGGTGGCCTGTTGGTAACGGACCAGACGCGGCTGCCTACATGTTCACGGTGGTCGCGAGTCCAAATCCCAGGGCACACCTCTGACTTTTCGGAGTTATGTGTGTATTGATAGTCAATCACCACGCACTTTAACGGTGAAGGAAAACATCGTGAGGAAACCTGCATACCGTAGCGATTTTAAAGAATTTCTACGGTATGTAAGTCCGCCAACCCGCACTTGGCCAGCGTGGTGGACTATATGGCCTAACCACTCTCAATCGATTCTCTCGATTGTAGAGTAGGCCCGTGACCTGCAGTGGGACGTATATGGGCTTATATAGATAACCGCCATAGATTATCGTGTTCTGACAATTGTTTACACGATGCAACGTTTTTATATCCTGACAATAATCATATCTTCAAGAAACTCTCCCGTGTAAATGGAGCTTTACTATTGCTTTCCTTTTTTCTGGACATAAACATATTCTCTTTTACGTGAAATAATGTAATTCTTAATAGGTATGTCCGCCAACCCGCACTAGGCCAGCGTGGTGGACTATTTGGCCTAAACAGTAAACACTCTTAATCGATTTTCTCGATTGTAAAGTAGGCCCGTGCCCAGCAGTGCTCGGAAGGCGTCTGGTCCGTTACTAAGCCACCACGCAACTCACTGTAAAAACTTATCCAAAATATTTGCATCGCAACATTTTTCATTACTGCTCTGTTCCTATTGGTCATAGCGCGATGTTATATAGCCTATAGTCTTGCTAGATAAATGGCCTATCCACCACTGAAAGAAATTTTCAATTCAAATTAGGATTTCCAGAGATTTACGCGTACAAAAAAATAACTCTTCAACTTTATAATATTTGTATATACAGCAGAGACTGTCCCGCCCTCACACCCGCCACTGCAACTCCTGTAAGCCAGGGTCAACAGTGGTACGCATTTTAATGACACTGAACATTGAAGCCCAGCGCGTCTCCGGGAATGTCTAACTTGTCTTTAACCCGCAACGAAATCAATCAAAAAAGTTAAATTAATAGGAGGAGTTGGAAATAAATTATTGTCCACTTCCCTCCCTAATAAAGCGGGTGACAAAACAATGAACTAAAGAGGTAAATAACCTCGCATAAAGACGTTTACAGCCAGAGAAGCCAGCTGTAAAGCCCCATGGATAAGTCATTATAACATTTAAATGGGACCTATAATGTAAACTGTTATACTTGATTACAATAATAGGAATGGCAAAATCGCCGGAAAGCACGGAAATTCTTCCTAGTCTCCACAATCCGTGTAGTATACAACTCCAGATGTTATTTGCATACTATCTAGCATGGTTTTACGCTCATTCTGCCAAAGACTACACTCCCACAGTATATGATGCGCGGACTGCTCATATTCGCAATAAGGTGTTGAACATGAGCACACCTTATTGCCTTATATTTGTATATACATACATACATAAACTCACGCCTTTATCCCCGAAGGGGTAGGCAGAGCCGCCACCAGGACATCCATATTTCGCCTTGCATATTCCGTCCCACGATGAGATAGGGGGCGAGCCTATCGCCATATCGGGCACAATATTATATTTGTATATAATTAGAATAATTCAACTTAATATGATCTTTCATTTTGATCTATATTTACAACTTACCAAGTAGGAATCAAACCCACACAGATACAGAAAAGCTTCGTAACTTCGCCCCGAGCTTTAAGCTATCCCAACAAGAGCTATAAAAATTAGCTTACTTAAAAGTTTGGAAGTTACGCGATAAAATACTTTATCCGAACTTTAAGTGCGGGAAGTTTCCTTTAGGCTCCCAGTGGCGCTAGGGAGGGGAATATGTCGATAAAGTTGTCGATGATTTAAGATTTTAAGTTTTATTACCGATGGGTTTTTTTTTATTCCAAAGAATCGGTTTGCGCCCAGACTCAATGCAATAATGGGTTAGGATTACTAAGCTGTCGATGTTATAAATAAATAACTAAATATACTCAACAGTCACATACATAGTTTTGACCCTACACTAAGATCGAGTCTTGTGTCGTGTATCAGGAACTACGAGAGACTTTTCGGTCTCAGAAACACCCAGACCCGAAACAAATACCTGTGGATCACACAAACATTTGTTTCGGTGCGGGGATCGAGCCCGCGGCCTCTTGTTTCACAGCCGGCGTCTAACTAACTACGCCACGGAGGCTGTCTAAAGTAAAGTACGTCTTATGCTGATAGACTAGTTTAGATTGCTATCACTTTCCGTTCGGAATATTTTTATCTGTCTCGGAATGTGTGTGAGACCGAAAAGTCTCGTAGTTTCTGATACCCACGACACAAGACTCGATGTTAGTGTGGGGTCAGGACTATGTATGTGACTGTTGGGTGTATTATTTATTTATTTATATTTAATGCTAATAATCTAAACCGAAAAAATATCGTCAACTATAAATATTTTTCGAATACACTTTATGGGCAGCACTGTACCCACAAACAGTCCATAAAAATGAACGTATTTTAATAACGTTTTGATAAATATTCGCGGTGTTACAAGGTCACGTAAGTCAACTCGAATTAAACCTCAGGGATCGCTGAAATCAAATTAACTGGACCCTCGACATTTGATAAATAATATATACACCCAACAGTCACATACATAGTCCTGACCCCACACTAAGATCGAGTCTTGTGTCGTGAGTCTCACAAACAGAAACAAATACTTGTGGATTACACAAATATTTGTTTCGCTGCTGGCATCGAATCCGCGGCCTCTCGTTTCACAGCTGGCGTCTAACCAACCACGCATGCTGAAACTATACTGAATAATATTACCTAAAATGAAGTAAAAAAATTACATAATTTTACAAAACTATCAAGAGAATTCTTGACAGTGGCCATTTATAAGCCGATACAGTACTTACTAAACTACCGATTATAATGAATCGATTATCGGTAATCGATAATCGGTACTCGATAATCGTATTCACGTCCCTACTACATCACGTGTAGGTCAACTCGCATTTGCCCTCAGGGATCGGAACCAAATTAACTAGGCCCTTGACGTATGAATGGATATAACATTGTAGCCAGAGTAACTACTGGACATAATGACACTTACAGCGGCGTGCACAGGATTATGACACTGGGTATGCGGCGGATAATCGGTCACAAAAACTTTTTCTTTTATAGATTTTTAGCATAGCCACAGGCACGCGACGGATATCTAAGTCGGAAACTATTCCAAAAGAACAAGTCTTAGATGTACTACTATTCATGTACATCTTCTACGGCAACGCAGACAAAACAGCAATCGATCGTCGCGGCGGAAGAAATTCTAATAAGTAAAATAATAGTTATACGTTACATTCCCTTTTTGCTGGTATAATTGTAGTAACTCGGGTACACACCTACATTTAGACACAATTTGAATCTTTTCACTGAATGACAATTGTGCGAACTTGTTATTTTTAATAAACACACAGTTTCAACCCAAACCTCAAATTCAAATAACATTTTTAAAAAATCAACTAACGCACTAGTAAAAGCAAATCACAAATATTATGGAAACTCAGTAATAAACTGTTAAATGTGTACACTTTCAAATGTTAAGTAGAAAATTATTTTAAGAAAAATATAAATATACTGGCGCAAACAAAATAGTAAACAATGCTTATCACATGAAAAAAGCAAAATGGCCACCGCGAAACACAAAACATTTACTGCTATTTAAACAAATAAAACCTTACCAAACAAAAATGCATAATGTGCATAGGTACGTGATTTATTAGATGTCCGTCTATTATTTTTTGTCGGATTATACGCAACGAACATTTCCGATTACTCCCGACAACTGCCGAACTTCCATAGCCTGCCGCAGGAGTCGCGGCTTTCGATGCTTTCGATATTCATGCGTGTGTGCGTTTGCGAACTGTGCACGGACACCAAAATTACTACACACATACGAACAAATCTCCTGCGGGACGCGGCGGCATGACTTGGTTGATTAGGTCATTATTTTGCAGCGCTATTGCTATTTATAAAATATTAGGCGTTTTTAAGTTATTATATTTTGTTTATTCATTTATTTACTATTAATTAAAGTCATCTAAAACGTACGAACGTTTTATTAAAATATCTGTGAATAGCAAGTAAAGCAGTGCATTTCTGCCTACAAGGAGCGCACGCCCCTGGACACTTAACATCTTATGTCTCAGGCGAGCGTAGTGGTATGCCACGCATTGCTTTGTAATTCATGGTGTTTGCATAATGGTTTCTTAGATTTACGCGAATGTTACACATTGAAATAAAACTATTTTATACGGATTTTATCGCGATTTGGTTAAATTTTTAAATTTTTTAACTTCCCGACGTTTCGATTACGAAAGCTGTAAAGTAATCAAAACGTCGGGAAGTTAACAAATGTAAAAATTAAACCAAATCGCGATAAAATCAGTATTTAAAAATAGTTTTATTTCATGGTGTTTGGTTTTGCTACTGTCTAACGGTCGTATCGCTTACCATCAGGCGAATGGCATGCTCGTCTCACCATTCATAGCTATCAAAAAACTTTGCTAGTAATTGTATTTCAGGTTCCAATGTAGGTATACTGCATCAGCTCATATACGTCCCACTGCAGGGCACGGGCCTCCTCTACAATCGAGAGTACGATTGAGAAGGGCGATAGTCCAGCATGCTGGCCTAGTGCAGGTTGGCGGACTTAATATGCTATAGAAGCCTATTTTGACAGCCTCCGTGGCGCAGTTGGTTACACGCCGGCTGTGAAACGAGAGGCCGCGGGTTCGAACCCCGCACCGAGAGAAATGTTTGTGCGGCCCACAAATATTTCTTTCGGTTCTGGGTGTTTGTGAGACCGAAAAGTCTCTCGTAGTTCTGATACCCGCGACACAAGACTTAATTGATCTTAATGTGGGGTCGGGAATGTGTCGGGGTATGTGTGTGACTGTTGGGTGTATTTATTTATTTATTATAGAAATCGCTATGGTATGCAGGTTTCCTCACGATGTTTTCCTTGTTTTTAGTGTGATGGTTAATTTTCCACGATTCTTAAAAGCCATAACTGTGTTCTAGGATTAGAACCCGCGACCACCGTGTTGGCACCGTCTGGCCCGTTACCAACAGGCCACCACGCACTTCTACTTAATGACACCAAGTAATTCATAAGACAGTTGAATAACCTCATGTTATTATAAGAGAAATGGTCAGCCTTGAGCGTCTCATCAGAAGCTTGTTTAGACCTTATATATCTATGTATAGATATAAACATAGCCTCTGTGGCGCAGTTGGTTAAGCGCCGGCTGTGAAACGAGAGGCCGCGGGTTCGATCCCCACACCGAAACAAATATTTGTGTGATCAACAGGTATTACTTTCGGGTCTGGGTGTTTAAGACCGAAAAGTCTCTCGTAGTTTCTGTACGACACAAGACTCGATCTTAGTGGGGTCAGGACTATGTATGTGACTGTTGGGTGTATTTATAAAAACTATATTAATAGTGTAGTTAATAATGAGTGAATTTAACTGGTACATCAGAAGATGGAAGTTTCAATTGAATACTTTTGATTTTTCGGATGTGTGTATTTATTGTCAATTTCCACGCACATTAAAGGAAAACATAAAGAAACTTGCATAACATATAGATTTTCTGGCGGTAGGTCTCATATGTGAGAGGCCGCTTGAGTAGGTACTATCGCAATGTCTATTTCTCCAACAAACAGCAGTGTAAATGCACTGTTGTGTTCCGGTTTGAAGGACATTGTAGCCAGAGTAACTACTGGACATATTGAGACTTACCACCTCGTCTCATGATGGCGAGCGCAGTGGAATGCCAAGCATTGTAATTAATGTTGCTGTTTGCATTTCTACTGTCCATGAGGTCGTATCGCTTACCATCAGGCAAATGGCATGCTTGTCTTGCCATTCATCGTAATAAAATAAATTTACGAGAATTTCATTATAAGACTGCCTCGGTGGCGTAGTTGTATTACGGTACGGTTACAAAGCTGAGGTCTCGGGTTCGAGTCCCGGGTCGGGCAAAGTGATATTGGAATTTTCTATTCATTATCAGCCCGGAGTCAGGAATTTTTTTTTTTTTTTTTTTTTTAAATCTTTATTTGTTCATTAAAGTACACATACACTGATACATAAATAAAACTACTAAATTACAGACTTACTATTACAATACACAATGGACATAAAGATTAAAGATAACAGCGAAAAAAGTAGTTACAATGATAAATACCAAAAAAAGAAAGTGTAGCAGCATATGTGTTGCAGCAGAACAAAAGGGTGATGACTCAGTATACGTTCACTCATACGAGCAAACACTGATATTCTGCCATTACCCGGTCGAAGAGTGGTGGCGGAGTAATAATTCATTAGTCCCGAAGAATAGAATTAGAATTAGAATTAGAATTTGTGCCCGATATAGCGATAGGCTCGCCCCCTATCACATCATGGGACGGAACATACAAGGCGAAATGTAGGTGTCCTGGCGGCGCCTCTGCCTACCACCTTCGGGGATAAAGGCGTGAGTTTATGTATGTATGTATTTAATTATAAGAAGTCTGCCACACACTAGGCCAGCTTGGTTGAGCTGCTGAGTGTGTCCCACGCTCAGCAGAGGACGTATACTCGTACATGCTGAAATATTTTTCTTGATACTAAAAATACATAAACATTGTATTTGAACCCAACAAATACAATCTGGAGAGTAATAACAAAGAACTATATCTGTCTCTTTCTGTCGCTCGGGAGGCTATACATCCATCCCTGTCGCGCCGTTGAAACGACACGAGATTTGGAGTTGGAACATTAAAAAAACAAAGACAGTTTAAAAAAGACAGAAAAAGAAATAAAAATGTTTGGTACGGTTCGCTGGCTGTCACGCGGCGTGAGTTATAAGCGGAGGCGATTTAGTTCGGAGCAAGAAATATAGATGGCGCTGGTGAATTCATTTTAAGATTTCTGTGTTTATAATAGTTGGGAATGCAATGTTTTATCAATTTAGGATAACTACCGCTTGCTTATATGTCACAGAAAAATATTTGCGAATAAGCTTGTTGATTCTAACACCATCGCTAAATATTACAATTACTGAGTACAAAATGAGTTACGCATATGGCTTTTTAACGATATCTGTGATACTTTGTTTTTTTAACAATGGAAAAATAAAACTACGTTATTTTTAATTGTCTCCGCAAGCCCTAATAGCAATTTTTTAATATGTTTTGCTGACATTTTAAATTCGTTCTCTTTAATAATAAAATGAGTGGATAACATCGAATCGTTGAAATGAAATGTTACCGTGTTATTTAATCTGACACGGCATAGTGACTGCATTGCACCTTATGGTAAGTGCTAATGCCGTCCAAATAGAGTTTCGAATGGTATCAGACGGTATTCTCATACCATTCGATACAATCATGCCGCTGAGACGCCTCTTCACGCTACGGCGGATGGACCCGGGATTGTAGGAAGGAGGGAACACGTGTGATGGCGAACCGTTCCACATCTTGACTGTGCGGCAGAAAAATGAATTAGAGAACCTTTTGGTTCGCGCCGAGATGGATTGAATGATCAAATTGGATGATCGGCTCCTTTCTCTTTTCATTATTTTCTCCCACCATATAAAGAGGCTGGCAATGCATCACATATTTAAGTGTTGTAGATATTCATGTGCTGTAGTTACTTACCATAGTTGTAGAATAAAAAAAGAAAAAGATATAGAAAAAGTGCGTGGTGGCCTGTTGGTAAGCGGACCAGACGCGACTGCCAACATGTTCACGGTGGTCGCGGGTTCAAATCCCTGGGCACACCTCTGACTTTTCGGAGTCATGTGTGTATTGTTAACCACCAAGCCCTATAACGTTGAAGGAAAACATCGTGAAGAAACTTATGTACCGTAGCGATTTGTAATAATTTCTATGGTATGTAAAGTCCGCCAACCCGCACTAGGCCAGCGTGGTGGACTATATGGCCTAGCCCCTCTCAATTATACTCTCGATTGTTGAGGAGGCCCGTGCCCTGCAGTGGGACGTATATGGGCTTATACAATACAATAGGAAAAAAACTTACCCGCTTAAGCTTATAACTTACACAACCACCCCTCAGAGATATACCGAAATACTTTTAGGTACAAATAAGAACAAAACACAAAAGGAATAATTGAAATTATCCTGCACAAGGAAACTGCCAAAGAGACTTGGAGATTTCAATATTACTCGCGACTGTACTTTGAATTTACCCCGCGACTGTACTTACGAATATTGTTTACATTTTGTATCCAACTGTTTGTAAAGAAGATAAAAATACCCAGTCACATACATAGTCCTGAACTCACATTAGTGTTTTGAGGACCACAGGTATTTTGTCTCAGGCCTGGGTTTTTTTAATTTTTTTATTACGCTGAATGGCGAGACGAGTATGCCGTCCGCCTGATAGTAAACGATACGACCGCTCATGGACAGTAGCAAAACCAAACAACACTATGATTTACAAAGCAATGCTTGGCATTGCCCTGCGCTCGCCATCCTGACACATAAGATGTAAAGTCTCAATATGTCCAGTAGTTACTCTGGCTACAATGTCCTTCAAACCGGAACACAACAGTGCATTTACACTGCTGTTTGGAGGCAGAAATAAACATTGCGGTGGTACCTACCCAGGCGGCCTCTCACATATGAGAGACCTACCTAATTGTGGTGTTTGTAAGACCGAAAAGTCTCTCGTAGTTTCTGATACGACACAAGACTCGATCTTAGTGTGGGATCAGGACTATGTATGTGACTGTTGGGTGTATATATTTATTAGTTAGTGATAGGATAATTGCATCTAACCACGTAACAACCACAACATAGTTACACTTTAAACTGTGTCCAAAAATTCATTTTGCTGGCCGATATAATTATGTCAATGGGCAAGAAAGAACTATCTTTCGACGATGACTAATACCTCAGTCCGCCCCGTGACCACGAAAGCTGTAAAGTAATCGAAACGTCGGGAAGTTAAAAAATGTAAAAATTAAACCAAATCGCGATAAAATCCGTAAAATATAGTTTCATTTCAATCATTAGTGGATACTTTATTTAAACTGCACAAAATCTGCCATGAAATGCATTTTAAAAATGTTGCAATCTAAAAGTATTATCATTAGCTATATTTCCTTTAATATTGAAACCATATTTTTCAATTTTCATCCCTAACTCAAGCTGTATATAAAAAAATACTTTCAAAGAACAAAATATTCATTCTCAGAATGGAATCCCATTCCACGCTCCCGCGTTTCGTTTCTCCAGATTCCCATAACGGGATTGCGTGAATTCGTACTATTAACTGATTGGAGTTTCCTTTTAACCAACTTTGAAAAAGAGGTTGTATTTTCATAATGGTTTCTTAGATTTACGCGAATGTTACACATTGAAATAAAAATATTTTACGGACTCCGCCCCGTGACCACGAAAGCTGTAAGTTAAAAAAATAACTTTATTTCATTAATTTTATTTCAAGGTTCTATTTTGTTTTGACAGTCTCAAGAGGTTGTCAAATAATATACAGATATTTGTAATACTACTTGCCAAATTACATTTGGATTTAAAAGTTATTGCAAATTGTGTACAAATAAATATCATGCTAACGTAATTTTTTTAACAAAAGGCAAAATTTATATTTCCCCATATTCCGGTTTTCGGTCAAATTCTGCATTTCGGCAAAACTCCCCGAAAATTCCACACTTCGGCTTAATTACCCAAAAATTCCGCACTTCGGCAAAATTTCCCGAAAACTCCGCATTTCGTCCACACTCCCCGCCTCTTGCATTCGACATCGATCCGCATAAAGAAGATTAGTCCAAGTGATCCATGGTTTGCTTATGCTAATACGGTAAATAGAGAGCGTTCGGGAATGTTCGAGAAAGCTCGGGTGTTTCCGGGATTATTTGTTATTTATTCAGTGCGCGTACATTTCGAATATGGGACGCGTTTAGTTAAATTAAAATTAGGAAATATACTTAGATATTAATGAATTTTTACGGTGAAGTCTGGCCGAACTATTCTCAAACGTACTCTCGATTGTAGAGGAGGCCCGTGCCCAGCAGTGGGACGTATATGGGCTGATATAGATGTATATAATCTCTAAAGCCTCATTTACCCGTGGTGTGTTTCTCGCCTCGAAGATACGATGCTCGTAAGGATATAACAAAGAAGCATCGTGTATAAGTCTTGGAAAACGTAGCGTGGGACGTCCTCTGGCCAGATGGCGGGACGACTTGCACAAGAGGAAGCAGCGACTGGATGCGTAGAGCAGCAGACCGGGCTCTGTGTGTACCGCGGGAGAGGCCTATGTCAGTGGACTGCAACGGGCTGATGATGAGTGTAAACGTTTGTCAGAACACGATAATCTATGGCGGTTATGTCATGCGATAATCATACGATTCTCGCCGCGAGAACTCTGCCCGGGTAATTGGCGTTTAACTCTAGGCGTTTTTTTTCCGTCAATCCATCCCTCACTGTCCGTTATTGCACGTATAAATACGTCGTACATTTCCCGCTAAGTTGGTACGTGTTTAACCGCTGTCCGCGAGGGCGCGGCGCACTCGCCTGAGAGACCTTACTGGTTTGAATTGTGGTACAAGTTACTAGCGTACAGCGATTTGGAATAAAGAACTTGATTCATTAAATAAATAATAAATAAATACACTCAACAGTCACATACACAGTCCTGACCCCACACTAAGATCGAGTCTTGTGTCGTGTATCAGAAACTACGAGAGACTTTTCGATCTCACAAACACAAACCCGAAACAAATACCTGTGGATCACACAAATATTTGTTTCGGTGCGGGGAACGAACCCGCGGCCTCTCGTTTCACAGCCAGCGTCTAACCAACTGCGCCACGGAGGCTGTCAAAAATAGATACATAGATACATGCGAAAGTGCCGCCAGGACATCCCTATTTCGCCTTGTATCCCGTCCCACGATGTAATAGAGGGCGAGTTGTACTGCGGTACGATTACATAAATGAGGTCTTGTGTTCGAATCCCGGGTCGGGCAACATTGGATTTTTATATTTATTAACAGCCCGGAGTCAGGAATTTGTGCCCGATATGGCGATAGGCTGGCCCTTATCATATTGTGGGACGGGACATACAAGGCGAAACTTAAGAATCTTGGTAGCACCTCTGCCTACTCCTTCTGGGAAAAAGACGTAAGTTTATGTATGTATGTATATTTGCGTCGTGTCTGCGTTATGTGAGACCAAAAAGTATTTTGTAGTTTTATATAATAATAATAATAAATACACCCAACAGTCACATACACAGTCCTGACCCCACACTAAGATCGAGTCTTGTGTCGTGGGTATCAGAAACTACGAGAGACTTTTCGGTCTCACAAACACCCAGACTCGAAACAAATACCTGTGGATCACTCAAACATTTGTTTCGGTGCGGGGATCGAACCCGCGGCCTCACAGGCGGTGTCTAACTAACTGCGCCACGGAGGCTGTCAAAGATAAGATTATTGATATAAGATATAAGATTCTTGACTTGGTGTGAATTGACTTGACTTGACTTCAATATGGAGCTAAGACTTTTGAGTGTAATTATTTATTTAAAAATCGCTGCCGCTTATGCCTCAAGCCTACCCGCCGTAACAGGATGGTGTAACGAACCATAATCTTCTATAATTTCCCCCGTTACATGGGACTAAATTATTTTTCAACCAAAACTGGGACAATGTTTACCCACGGTTGATGGCGAAAGCTTTTTAGCTTTGAGCTTTTACTGTTAAAAGAAATAATTTGGGGTGAAAATTGTTACACGTATAATATAACTACAGTACTTATTAAGTAACAAATGATTTATTTTTTATCTGTGTCTCATGTATGAAATAAAACAGAAAAAGTATAATTAAATTGAGATTCTGAATTATTTGTAGAAAACTTAAATTGGCAAAATCTATACCTCGAGCAAAGTCGCATGCAAAATTTCTCATCAAAAATTACTACGCGAAAAGCTAAGCCGCTACGCCGTAGCATCGTAGACGCATTCGTAGCTAGTGAATGTGGATTTGCGTCCAGTATATGCTGACCCCAATCACCTTATTCAGAAGTTTCTTTAGGTTTTTTCAGACTTGGCTAAGCCTAAATTGCTATGGAGAGGAAATAGCTTTGAAATGAAAGGATCCTGGTTTAATTCCAGTATCGAGTAACATTTTTGTGAATTTATAACGCTATAAATTACCGCAATGTATTTGATAGTTAGCTTAGCTTGCAAACATAAACTCAAGCCTTCTCAGAAGGGGTAGGCAGAGGTGCTACCAGGACACCCACGTTTCGCCTTGTGTGTTCCGCCCCACGATGTTAGCGAGCCTATTGTCATATTAGGCACAAATTTCTAAATCCGTGCTGATGATGAATATAAAAATACAATATCACTTTGCCCGACCCGGGATTCGAACCCGAGACCTCAGCTTTGTAACCGTACCGTAATACAACTACGCCACCGAGGCAGTTAAACGCATTTATAGTAAGAATGTCTTTGCCCAGCAATGCCGGCATAATAATTACAGCTAGTAATAAATATCCGAGTGCAATATTAAACAGAGCCAAGTAATTAAACTTGAACGTAGTCCGGGGTTCGAAACTCGCTGAAATAAATAACTTTGTGGAGTTTAATGGAAAATGAATGATTTATTTCTTTTGATATTTTCATTATGTAAAACTATGTTTGAAAGACAGTATGTATGGCTTTTTGATACAGATAAAAGTACTTATTCTCGGGGATAGAACATTTATCTTATTTACATATTTTTTTTGGTTTAATGGATAACCTAAATTGATTTAAATAACCTACATTAACCTAAGCGAAAGACATAATCTTGTTCACAACTGAGCATTGGATTTGAACCCATAACCTTCAGTTTGAGTCCATTTAGCTAACTAAGCACTATTTGACTTACTACGCTCGAATAATCTTGAATTGCTACGGCGTAGCTTCGTAGACGACGTAGACATTCGTAGCGCTACACGTGGATCTACGCACCGCGATTTCTATTTTAGTTTCATAAGCTATGTTTTAAACGGGGTTGATAGAATTGTAATGTGTATACATAATATTACTGTATTTTTATAATATAGCGTGGCTGGTTGGTTATGCGCCGGCTGTTAAACAAGAGGCCGCGGATTCGATTCCCGCACCGAGAAAAATGTTTGTGTGAACCAATATTTGTTTCGAGAGTGTTTGTGAGTCCGAAAAGTCTCAGGTCTCCAAAGTCTCAGTGTGTCAGGACTATGTGACTGTTGGGTGTGTTTATTTCATTACACATCAACTCAACATAATTACACAATAAAATTACAACTGCACTGTACTTAAATATGTGCAGTCATGTTTTACAAAACAATAAATGATAAGAAAAAGGACCATAGAATGAAGAAAACATTTCGCAGAAATATCAAATGTAAACAATTATACAAAGACAAAAATAAATATTGCGATGAATGGCGAGACGAGCATGCCATTCGCCTGATGGTAAGCGATACGACCACTCATGGACAGTAGCAAAACCAAACAACACCATGAATTACGGAGCAATGCTTGACATTCCACTGCGCTCGCCATCCTGAGACATAAGATGCTAAATTTCATTATGTCCAGTAGTTACTCTGGCTACAATGTCCTTCAAACCGGAACACAGTGTATTAACACTGCTGTTTTGCGGGAGAAATAGACATTGCGGTGGTACCTACCCAGGCCTTTAACATATAAGAAACCTACCACCAGTAAAATAGTTAATATAATGTTAACTCTAACCAATAACAATGAGATACCAAAACCGTTTCTTTTACCAAACGACAAAAAGCCTACCCACAAGCATGCTCATAAGCAAGCCAGTTAAATAAAAGCCATATTATGTCACGTAGTAACTGAACAAAAACCCACCCCTAAACAATGTCTGCGCGGCTAATTAATTATTTTTTCAGTAGTTATATGTTGAATTAACGATAATACGTTGAGAACACGCTGCCGCGCCCAACACCCTTCATTTTAATTTTCACCCCTTGGAGGGTGATTCTGAAGTGCATTTATGAAAATTAATTTGTGAATAACTGGGTCATTATTGGCTATTGTTGAGCACGATGCTTCTCTACAGCCGATAGTTCGATTGAGAGGGGTTAGGCCACCACACTGGCCTAATGCGGGCGGACTTCACACACCAAAGATAATCTTTTTCTCGATACTTAGACTGCTACAGACAGCCAACCCGCACTAGGCCAGCGTGGTGGACTATATAGCCTAAGCACTCTCAATCGATTCTCTCAATTGTAGAGTAGGCCCGTGCCCAGCAGTGGGACATATATGGGCTGATACAACATTAGACTCCTGGCAGAGCGGTCGTGGTAACTATGCTTTTTACCCAAACGATCTCTCTCCATTTCTGTTAGACGCCAATCGGATGCAGAAAATGAGAAAATGGCACTTGTACTCAAATTAAATTTGTATTGTATCAGCTCATATACGTCCCACTGCGTGCCCACGGCGTCCCACGAGCCTCCTCTGCAATGGAGAAATGTTAAGCCATATAGTCCACCACGCTGGCCTAGTGCGTGTTGGCCATATCGAGTACAAACTGACTCTGATATAAAGAATAGAAAAATCCATTATAATAGGGTATTTGACTATCATCGATTTTTTGTATTATTTTGCAGACAAACACAAGTGCCATTAAAACAAAACATTTTTGTGTAAACAGTATTAAAATAGCTTGTAACATGAGGTAAATATTAGTATTTTAAATGAAAGAGAGGCCCGTGCCCTGCAGTGGGACGTATATGGGCTGATATAGATATAGAAATGAAAGAGTGCGGACGTAGTGGGGACATTATACCGTCTCTCTCACACCCGCACACTATAATGCATATTAAGATTAGTGACGTCAGTAATTTTGTTTTGCATCCCTTTTATTTTACCCCCACTACACGATTTAATATATAACGTTTCTAACTTGCTTAATTCTGAATGGATTTGTAAAATTATTTGTTTGCTAGATTTTGGACATGGATACTTTTTGATGAATATAATAGAAAAAAATGAGTCAAATACCCTATTTTGCACGACCCGCGTTATAATCGTACCGTAGTACAACAGCGCCATCTAGGCATTATTCAACAATTTTCCTATAAAAAAATCACATTTAAATATAAAGTTCGTAGCGAAAGAATGACCCAACTAGGCGTCGCCGGGTCAAGTCCGAGGTAATTAGTTGAATTTATGACACCGTCCCTGGGGTAGCGTGGTTTTTAAACTATCCCGGGGTTCGATTCTAAGGGTTTTTGTGACCTAATTTTATGGCTGTTGTGGTAGAAGGATTAATAAAAATAATAAAAAAATAAAAGTGTCGGTACAACTTTTGGTCTTAATTTTTTCCGTCTAGCCCCCTCTCGCAACTCGCGATAAGGAACTTCGTTCCAAATAACTAATGGTTAATAATAAAAAAATGTTTAAATATTATTGCGAAAGAAATTATATTATCTATCGACTTCAAAAAAAGATTATCAATATGTGTATGTATGTGATTTTTTTAGAATTGCACGGTTTTTGGATATGGTGTTAATACCAGGTTCTGAACCCGTGTGCCAAATTTCATATGTATGTATGTTATGTGACTGCCTCGGTGACGCAGTTGTTATACGGTATCATTGCAAAGCTGAGGTCTCGGGTTCGAATCCCGGGTCGGGCAAAGTGGTATTGGATTTTCTATTAATTATCAGCCCGGAATCAGGAATTTGTGCCCGATATGGCGATAGGCTCGCCCCCTATCACATCGTGGGACGGAAAATTCAAGGCGAAACCTGGGTGTCCACCTCTGCCTACCCCTTCTGGGAAAAAGGCGTGAGTTTATTTATGTATGTTATTTAAAGAACAGTTCACACCCCATACGGCATACACAATAAAAAGACACCACGAAACAAGCAATGTCTGTTCAAAATTAATATGATGTAATGTGGCTATATTTTTTTATGGCTGATAAACGTGGCATGTAGTTGCTCTTTTGTCTTTATACGTGTCGCGGGAATGTTCATGCGTCAGACATTTGATGAAGTTCCTGGGTTGTTAATTGATGCTTTTGGTTTTATGTTTTTTTTATATTTGCGATGAATGGCGAGACGAGCATGCCATTCGCCTGATGGTAAGCGATACGACCGCTCATGTACTGTCCATTGGAGTTCCAATGGACAGTACATGAGCGGTCGTATTATTATTAGGTTTCCCAGTATTGGTAGTTACCAATACTGGGAAACCTAATAATACTGGGAATTACAAAGCAATGCGTGGCACTCCACAGCGCTCGCCATCCTGAGACATAAGACGTTAAGTCTCATTATGTCCAGTAGTTACTCTGGCTACAATGTCCTTCAAACCGGAACACAACAGTGCATTTACATTGCTGTTTGTTGGAGAAATAGACATTGCGGTGGTACCTACCCAAGCGGCTTCTCACATATGACAGACTCACCACCAGTAAAATAATTGCAGGTTTAAACTGTTTAAATTAAAAACTGATCTAACACATAACTGAGAACAATAACGCATCTATCACAATTTTGACTGCCTCGGTGGCGTAGTTGTATTACGGTACGGTTACAAAGCTGAGGTCTCGGGTTCGAGTCCCGGGTCGGGCAAAGTGATATTGGATTTTTCTATTCATTATCAGCCCGGAGTCAGGAATATGTGCCCGATATGGCGATAGGCTCGCCCCCTATCACATCGTGGCACGGAACATGCAAGGCGAAATGTGGGTGTCCTAGTGGCGTCTCTGCCTACCCCTTCGGGGATAAAGGCGTGAGTTTATATATGTATGTATCACAATTTTCAAAACAAAATATAATCATGTATCTAAAGATGTAAAAATTATAAGCAGCCCGTAAAATCTCAATTCCCAGGCGTTCCACGAAACAACTCGTTAAACACTCGACCAACAACATCGCCAAAAATTATGACTTAATTTTGTATATGATTTGTGTTTATATTCATGGTTCGGTTATTTTCCGAATTGTATTACCCTTTGGGGGTTGAATGTGTACGCGATAACATCCCTTATCTGTTTGGGGTAGGGCTGTATTTTTTTGGAGTAAATATGATAAATATAGTCCTTGATATACGCATTTTTATTGGAGCAAGTCGCTCGGCTGACGGGGCGCGTCACGCCTGCACATCAGCAGAAATACGAGCTATATTGTTATTCAATAGGAGCGGCAAAGAAGCAAACATATCGCCTGATATTTGCTGGTGGTAGGTCTCTCATATGTGAGAGGCCTGGGTAGGTACTACCGCAATGTCTATTTCTCCAACAAACAGCAGTGTAAATGCACTGTTGTGTTCCGGCTTGAACATTGTAGCCAGAGTAACTACTGGACATAATGAGACTTTCAATCTTATGTCTCAGGATGGCGAGCGCAGTGGAATGCCAAGCATTACTATGTATTTCATGGTGTTGTCTGCACCCGGGCGAAACCGGGTCGGGCTATCTATATCTATATCAGCCCATATACGTCCCACTGCAGGGCACGGGTCTACTCTACAATCGAGAGAATCGATTGAGAGCGGTGAGGCCATATAGTCCACCACGCTGGCCTAGTGCGGGTTGGCGGACTTACATACCGTAGAAATTCTTTAAAATCGCTACGGTATGCAGGTTTCCTCACGATGTTTTCCTTCACCGTTAAAGTGCGTGGTGATTGACTATCAATACACACATAACTCCGAAAAGTCAGAGGTGTGCCCTGGGATTTGAACCCGCGACCACCGTGAACATGTAAGCAGCCGCGTCTGGTCCGTTACCAACAGGCCACCACGCACTAGTACGCACGCAGGGTCGGGCTGCTAGTATTAATATGAATTATAGAATGACCTTACGAATATTAGCGAGTTAGTGCACATAATGAGACTTAACATCTTATGTATCAGTGTAACACCTGATCCAGCAGCGTTTATTTCAAGAAACCCTGAGTTGACCTTGCAGTATATAAATTTGTGTTTATTTTTAATAGTTTTCGTAAGATTTTTAATCCCCCTGCCTATTAGTAAGCTCTAGTTTAACTTCGCTCTCCCTAGCTCTTGTAATTAAAGTCATAATTGACTTTTTTACTGATGAGATTTTACAATCTCCTCGTAGTAATTAAAATCGACTGACTTCGTTTTACTCATTTGTACAATTTGACGTAAGATTAGATTTTAAATACTACCATATACCGGGTATATCAAGACTGCGACTGGAAATGAAGCCAGGTGGTAGTTTTACGGACAATATTAATAAACGATCCCAATCCCTATCTAAGGATCGATCCGGAAAATAGACCAATCAGAACACATCAAATGTGAGCGTGTCGACAATACCTTGAGCCCATTGGTCTATTTTCACGATCGATCTTTAGATAGACATGAAGATCGTTTATTAATTTCAGCCATAAGTGATTACAGACACAATCAATCTATCTATATCAGCCCATATAGGTCCCACTGCAGGGCACGGGCCTACTCTACAATCGAGAGAATCGATTGAGAGTGGTTAGGCTATATAGTCCACGCCGGCCTAGCGCGGGTTGGCGGACTTACATACCGTAAAAATTCTTTAGAATACGGTATGCAGGTTTCCTCACGATGTTTTCCTTCACCGCTAAAGTGTTCACCACCCAAAGAGTTACTTAAACTACAACTTACCTAGCTTGTTGTTGCTGTGCATCTGGTGCTGGTGCTGCTGAGGGAGCTGCTGCATCAGCGCAGGGTGGGGGAGCTGCAGCAGCTTCGCCGGCTCCAGCTTGGTGGCTGCAGCTACCGGGATCGGGCCAGCGTTGGTCATAGTGGTCATGGTCGCGGCCGGCATCATGAGTGTCGACATCGTAAGCATTTTGTCCGTAACAACAGCTTATTGTTTAGATACAGCGCATGTTTCGATAGGTTACGCACTTCGATTTAAACTCGTTTAGACTATTCAATATGGCCTTTTATACTATAATTTTTACTGTAGATACGGCCTTATTTATAGACAGATTTTAAAGCTTTTTTATCGAATGTTTTGTCCCTTTCGAACGACTTTAGAATTCAGTTTGAGCGAAGGAGACAAAACATTCGATAACTATAAGTTTTAAATATGTCTATGAATATCCGTTAGGACTTTAGACTATAGTTTCTGGGAATTTGTGTTTCGAATTTCGATTTTGGTTAACGGTATTTAGTCTATAAGTATACAGGGTGATACTGACATATGGTATTTTATTTAAACCACATGTTTGTAACCACCCCAGGTAACATTGTACCAAATTTGTAAGAAATCTGCCTGGTAGTTTTGTCAAAAATCGCGTTAGTTTTCAAGGCTTTTTATCTTTTTACGGCTACGGTAAGTTTTCAAACCGAACTGAACTTCAGCTGAGCGGTTAAAATACTGGTATCTATACGGGGTGTCCAAAAATCGTGAAAACTAAAATCACGATTTTATACAAAAAATCATCTCGTTTTTTTTTTCAAATTTTGTACAACCTGGGGTGATGAGAAATATGTGGCTTAAATGAAATACCACGTCAATACCACCCTGTATATTATAGTCTACATATTATGGACTGTACAAGCATACATAAACAATATGGCGGCGCGCGAGCGGAACGAAGTCTGCGAACATGCGCGCGCCACGATCGTGAATCATCGGCTAGCTTCGGCGCGGGCACTTTTTCGAGTGTTCCACGTACTCACCGGTAGTCTATTGTTTAAGAACAGATGGTTGCCTAGCCGCGTAAACAATTGTTGCTTTATACCGGGTATATCAAGACTGCGACCGAAAACGAAGCCAGGTGGTAGTATTAGCTTCAGACACAAAGCAAATAAAAATTTCGCGAAAATAACTTGTCGTATTTGGGCAATAAATACGTAGTTTTCTCAAAATAATGATGTACACCTTTTTATATTTACGTAAGGGTTTAAATTACTATTTTTGCATAAACTAGGTATTTACTATCCAAGTCCCAAACACGCTGATTTCTAAAATAATTCAAAAATAAATTGTCACTTTTTTGCGAAAATATGAATCCGATGTATTATATTATAAACTACTGATCATAGTATGTTTTTTATTTCGTTGAATGGCGAGACGAGCATGCCATTCGCCTGATGGTAAGCGATACGACCGCTCATGGTCAGTAGCAAAACCAAAAACTATGAATTACAAAGCATTGTCATTCCACTGCGCTCGCCATCCTGAGACATAACATGTTAAGTCTCATTATGTCCAGTAGTTACTCTGGCTACAATGCCCTTCAAACACAACAGTGCATTCACACTGCTGTTTGTTGGAGAAAAACACATTGCGGTGGTGCCTACCCAGGCGGCCTCTCACATATGAGAAACCACCAGTGAAATATGCAAATGCATATCGGTCCTTACTTTTAACAATCTTTACGCATTACATACATACATACATACATACATAAACTCACGCCTTTGTCCCCGAAGGGGTAGGCAGAGGCGCCACCAGGACACCCACATTTCGCCTTGTATGTTTACGCATTACAGTTTTATTAATGAAATCACCACAATCCTTGCTTTACTAATCACATTGTTCAATTCAGGCCAAGGCTACTTAAGGCGCCCTGCTGGCACATATTGAAAGCTTTCACTAACAGCGAAGCTTTTAAAGCTACACTAGCTTTCGCAGCTTTTCCTTATAAAATATTGATATTATTTAATCTCACAATCTGATACAGTTGGTTAACATATTACTTCATATAGTATTATCTATATCAGCCCATATACATCCCACTGCAGGGCACGGGCCTACTCTACAATCGAAAGAATCGATTGAGAGTGGTTACGCCATATAAGTCCACCACGCTGGCCTAGTGCGGGTTGGCGGACTTACATACCGTAGAATTTTTTTAAAATCGGTACGGTATGCAGGTTTCCTCACGGTGTTTTCCTTCACCGTTAAAGTGCGTGGTGATTGACTATCAATACACACATAACCCCGAAAAGTCAGAGGTGTGCCCTGGGATTTGAACCCGCGACCACCGTGAACATGTAGGCAGCCGCGTCTGGTAGTATATAGTATTATAAAGAGAAACAATTAGATTTTTTGTTTATTTGCAATAGGCTCCGAAACTACTAAACCGACTTGAAAAAATCTTTCACTGTTGGGAACCTACACTATCCTCGCTCCCTATCACATCATGGGACGGAACATACAAGGCGAAATGTGGGTTTCCTGGTGGCGCCTCTGCCTATCCCTTCGGGGATAAAGGCGTCAGTTTATGTATTTATGTTAAATAATGCATTATATTTTTCGATTGAATACCTAAACAAATTACCGCAAAATAGACGTTAATAATAAAATAGAACTCTATAAGCAAACGATGGTTTACAATACAAAGAGGCCGCATAGAACGCCAAAGCAAATATTTCAAATAACCAAAAAACCGGTAAATTGCGAGTCGGAATAATAAAAACGGGGTTCTGTATGATTACAATATAATAAATAAATAATAATTAATAATAAATGCACCCAACAGTCACATACATAGTCCTGAACCCACACTAAGATCGAGTCTTGTGTCGTGTATCAGGAACTACGAGAGACTTTCGGTCTCACAAACACCCAGACCCGAAACAAATACCTGTGGATCACACAAATATTTGTTTCGGTGCGGGGATTGAACCCGCGGCCTCTCGTTTCACAGCCGGCGTCTGACCAACTGCACCACGAAGGCTGTCAATATGAATTTATTGTAAAGATATATCAAACTAAAGGAATTATTTGTCTCAACCTTTTACCACTGTGACTGCTATTTAAAACGAAGCCAGGTGGTAGTTTTAGTGACTACTAAATCGGTGTTGATTATTACAAACAGACATCACACATAAACTCACGCATTTATCCCAGAAGGGGTAGGCAGAGGTGCCACCAGGACACACATTTCGCCTTGTATATTCCACGATGAGATAGAGGGCGAGTCCATCGCCATATCGGGCCCAAATTCCCGACTCCGGACTGATAATGAATTGGAAAACCGATCCGGGATTCGAACCCAAGACTTTAGCTTTGGTACCATAGTACTACTACAACAAGGCAGTCGTGTTAACTATTTTTTTAGAAAAACGTATATATACCATCCAAATACAATAATAAGTAAATATACCGGGTATATCAATACTGCGACCGAAAACGAAGCCAGGTGGTAGTTTTAGTGGGTACAAACACGATGCAAATAAAAATAAAGAGGTGTACATCTTTATGTGCGTGGTGGCCTGTTGGTAACGGACCAGACGCGGCTGCCTACATGTTCACGGTGGTCGCGGGTTCAAATCCCAGGGCACACCTCTGACTTTTCGGAGTTATGTGTGTATTGATAGTCAATCACCACGCACTTTAACGGTGAAGGAAAACATCGTGAGGAAACCTGCATACCGTAGCGATTTTAAAAGAATTTCTACGGTATGTAAGTCCGCCAACCCGCACTAGGCCAGCGTGGTGGACTATATGGCCTAACCACTCTCAATCGATTCTCTCGATTGTAGAGTAGGCCCGTGCCCTGCAGTGGGACGTATATGGGCTGATATAGATAGATAGTACATCTTTATAAGTAAAGCATTACAAAAAAAAGTTGTCGATGTTTTTTTGCGAAAATTTTACTTGCATTGTTTCTGAAGTCGCTAATACTATCACCTGGCTTCGTTTTCGGTGATCTTGATATACCCGGTATAAAAAATCGTCGCTTATTTTTAGCGAAATTTTTAGTTACACTACCACCTGGCTTCGTTTTCGGTTCTAACCTCACTGCGGTACCCTAAAACCCTTTGAAATCGTATTTTTCCCGGCCAATTATTACAGTATTCGGAAAGGGTTGACCCGGGGCGCTCAATGTTTACATTTCATTACCCCCAAATCCATATTTATAGCTATACATTGAAATAACATGAGATTTATTAAAAAATAACATTCATTTTCAATGAAATGTATACCACGGCTTCTCAAACTTGTTTGTGCTGACGCTTTTTAAGGCTATTATTTATGAGGCACTCAGAAAAACTCAAATCCGACATTTTACTGGTGGTCTCTTATGAGAGGCCGCCTGGGTAGGTACCACCGCAATGTCTATTTCTCCAACAAACAGCAGTGTAAATGCTCTGTTGTGTTCCGGTTTGTAGGACATTGTAGCCAGAGTAACTACTGGACATAATGAGACTTAACATCTTATTCTCAACATGGCGAGCGCAGTGGAATGCGAAGCATAGTAATTCATGGTGTTTGGTTTTGCTACTGTCCATGAGCGGTCGTATCGCTTACCAACAGGCGAATGGCATGCTCGTCTCGCCATTCACTGCAAAAAAGCATAAAGAATGCGAGATATATTTATTTATTTTTGGCCAACTGATAATGAGTAAGTGCTTGCTTTTCTGAGCTTTCCAAAACGGGGCTCTACTTTGGCTCACTCGACTCGGTTGCGTGGACACGCGGCGCCCCTGGGACGATGCTGTGCCCCAGGGTGTCGCACAGTTTGGGAAGCCCTGGTATTGATTATGGCAGCCTTTGTGGTTGGTTAGACGCTTGTGAAACGACAAGCTAAGACCCTAACGACTAATGTTTGAGCGACAAGTATTTGTTTCGGTTGACTGCCTCGGTGGCGTTGTATTACGGTACGGTTACAAAGCTGAGGTCTCGGGTTCGAGTCCCGGGTCCGGCAAAGTGATATTGGATTTTTGTGTTCATTATTATTCCGGAGAAAGGAATTTGTGCCGATATGGCGATAGGCTCGCCCCCCATCACATTGTGGGACGGAACGTACAAGGCGAAATGTGGGTGTCCTGGTGGCGCCTCTGCCTACCCCTTCGGGGATAAACGCGTGAGTTTATGTATGTATGTATTTGTTTCGTATCTGTGTTTTGAGTCCGAAAAGTCTCCCATAGTTCTCGTAGACTATTTATGTGACTATTGGCTGTATTTACCTAAAATAATATTATAAACAGTAAATATTTTATTGTTTGTTTGCTTTTTATAAGCTCTGAAACTACTCGACCGATTTTTAAAATTCTTTCACCATTAGAATTCTACATTATCCTTGACGAATATAGGTGATAAAATATTTTCAAAAATATCTGCACCCGGGCGGAGCATGGACGGCTCACTAGTACTAATATATATAAAGCTGAAGAGTTTGTTAGTTTTAATGCGCTATTCTCATGAGCTACCGGTTCGAATTGAACGTTTCTTTTAGTGTTATGCATTCATACATAACCTCACGCCTTTATCCCCGAAGGGGTAGGCAGAGGCGCCACCAAGACACCCACATTTTGCCTTGTATTTTCCGTCCCACGATGTGATAGGGGGCGAGCCTATCGTCATATCAGGCACGAATTCCTGACTCCGGGCTGATAATGAATAGAAAAATCCAATATCACTTTGCCCGACCCGGAACTCGAAGCCGAGACCTCAGCTTTGTAACCGTACCGTACCGTAATACGACTACGTCACCGAGGTATTTTAGTGTTACATAGCTTATTTATCGAGAAAGGATGTTTCCCTTCACCGAAGTGCGTGTTGACTATCAAAACACACATGACTCCGAAAATTCGGAGGTGTGGACTTGAACCCGCGACCACCGTGAACACGTTGGCTGCCGTGTCTGGTCCGTTACCAGCAACCACTAACTTATGCTATATAGTATGTCTATATTACTATATCTTGCCATCAGCAAACACGACTGGAATTTTGAGCTTTCATTATTTGAGGGTAGAAACTCATCAACTGTCTAATGAATGCTTTTTAACATCCCCTGAATGTGCTCTCGAGTAAATGTACCGTCAACAAAATGTGAGGCGAATTTTGAAGGAGCGTCGGCAAAAAAACATGATTCGGTTTTTTGGTATTTTAATAATTTATACAATTTAGAAGAGCGTGGTTCCGTGTCGTTGACCTGATGGATGTTCAAAGATTTTAGCTTTTTAGAAACAAGTGTATATTGATAGTCAACACGGACTATAACGGTGATGGGAAACATCGTGAGGAAACCTGCATACCATAGCGATTTATAAGAATTTATATGGTTTGTAAAGTCCACCAACCCGCACTAGGCCAGCGTGGTTTGAATCTTTTATAATCTGGAATGAAGTGAGACGACAAATCAATAGTTATATTTCTACTAAATACACTTAAAACCACGAGAAATACGCCTCAGGTAAAAGCTAGCTTACAATATTGAAATTAGCTAGTTTTTGCGATCCGATCTACGCAGAAGGAGCTCTAAATCGGATCGCAAAAACTAGCTAACTTTTTAAATTAACTTTTTAATTTAATAATTGTAAATTAAGGGTAGTTTAATTGCAACAGTCACTGAGCGGATGACTAATACCTCAGTCCGCCCCGTGACCACGAAAGCTGTAAAGTAATCGAAACGTCGGGAAGTTAAAAAATGTAAAAATTAAACCAAATCGCGATAAAATCCGTAAAAAATAGTTTTATTTCAATGTGTAACATTCGCGTAAATCTAAGAAACCATTAGCTTACAATAATAAGACAACCTCATTTAAAGTATACTTGTAATTGCGAATTATGTTTTTCACTTTCACAAAATACAACAAAAAGTCGCAAATTGCTAGTCGCGCTCACAACGCCGGCATTTACTCAATTACCGCGTCCATCCCCTGTCATCCTGACAAAACGCCCCCAGGCTTTAACAATCCTTTAGCCAAACGATTTTTTTGCCGGCAGTACATACCAGATGCCATTTTGGCGTAAAAAGGGTACCCCACATTAAATATAATTTGTAGCTCTTGCCAACGCGCGTAGCGCCGCTACGCCGTAGCTGCTACGACGTAGACGGTGCTACGAGATTCAATTTTTGTTTTTTTCTCCGTTTAGAATAGGATAGTGAAAAATAGGTCTTAGGGGGTTTAATTTGAACTTATGTTAAATGCTGATTGGAGTATCAAAAATATGGTAAAATTCTAGTCTGCGGAAATACATACATCAATATATTTGTACTTTGATTAATTTATTAAACAGAAGGTATAAAGCAATAAATTTAAATTGATAAATTTTACATTGTTTTATAGTGCAGTGAGTTTATTAAATATATAAATACACCCAGCACAGCAGTCACATATACAGGGTACATCAAGACCGCGACCGAAAACGAAGCCAGGTGGTAGTATTAGTGACTTCAGACACAATGCAAGTAAAAATCGACAATTTTACTTATCGTCGTATTTGGGTGATGTATACATAGTTTTCCTAAAATAATGATGTACACCTCTTTAGTTTTAAACACGCAATGGTACGTAAGGGTTTAAATTTGTATTTTCGTAAAAAAATGTTATTTACCACCCAAAAATGATGAATTTTAAAAAATTCTAAAAAAATATTTGTCACTGTTTTGGCGAAAATTTTATTTGCATCATGTTTGTAACCACTAAAAGTACCACCTGGCTTCGTTTTCAGTCGCAGTCTTGGTATACCTGGTATAGTCCTGACCTCATACTAATTTGTGTCTTGTGTATGATAAACTACGAGATGTCGATCTCACAACTAGACCAGAAGCAAATACTTTTATTTCACACACACTCGTCTGTGTTTGTATCATCTTCTCCATCTTAAATACTTATATGTAAAGGCTTCTTAACAATTTGATCACACAATTTAACTAAAACGTATCTTATTACCCTCTTTCTAAACTAAACAATTTACCTTTAATTCGTACCAACTCACATGCGAGTTAAAATTACTGTTCTGAAACAGCGAAATAGCCATGGAGGCATGAAAGGCGCCGAGTGGGAAGTTTAAAAAAACGTTTTGCTCCGTCTAAAGAATGGGATGTGGAGCTTCTCGTCTTTTGTCTCCACACAAGCGCGCATTTCACGTTGACCGTCATTTTACAAGCGTGGCTAGTTGATAAAACTTTGTGTTTTTCGTATCTCTTAGATAAGCCGATATATACAGCGCATATCAAGACCGCGACCGAAAACGAAGCCAGGTGATAGTATTAGTGACTTCAGACACAATGCAAGTAAAAATTTCTCAAAAAAAATCGGCAACGTTTTATTTGTAATTTTTTACTTATCGTCGTATTTGGGTGATAAATACATAGCTTTCCTAAAATAATGATGTAGAACTCTTTATTTCTAAATACTCAATGGTACGTAAGCGTTTAAATTATTATTTTCGCAATAACTAGGTATTTACCACCCAAAAAAGATGATTTTTAAAAATTCAAAAAAAATATCTATCGCTATTTGGAGAAATTTTTATTTGCATCGAGTCTGTAACCACTAAAACTACCACTTGGCTTCGTTTTCGGTCGCAGTCTTGAGATACCCTGTATAAAGATGCATACATAGACTCGCCCCCTACCACATCGTGGGACGGAACACTAGGCGAAATGCGGTTGTCCAGATAGCGCCTCTGCCTATCCCTTCTGGGATAAAGGCGTGAGTTTATGTCTTTATTTATGTTTATAATTAATTTCATCTTTTCCATTCATAACAAAACATATAAATTTTACCACAATGCGTTTTAAAATAATTGGGCACTTCACGCCATGCTTCATGCTTCCTTTGGTCCCATACGAATATTATAAATATTCCAGTCCATGGTCCCACGTTGGTCCCAAGCTCGTTAGTTCTGGTAATTTATAAACTGTTTGCTGCGATGTAAATTTCTCATTAGAGTATTGGGGAGGGCCGGGCATTGTCGATAAGGAAAATTGTTTTAAGCGGATCGTGTCTTATCTAGATAGGAGACTGTCCCGCCTTCACACCCGCCACTGCAACTCCTGTAAGCCAGGATCAACAGTGGCACGCATATTAATGACACTGAGCATTGAAGCTCAGCGCGTCTCCGGGAATGTCTAACTTGTCTTTAACCCGCAACGAAATCAATCAAAAAGTTAAATTAATAGGAGGAGTTGGAAATAATCTTATCTAGATAGTAAATATTCGTTTTTAAGGCTTGTCTTTTGAGTTCGATTCCCGGATATGAAATCTAAATAATTAGATAAAATAGTAAACGAAGAGCGGAATAAGTGTTCCATTGTTATAGCCGTATCTGTTACATTTTGGGAAGGAAATAAGTTTAATATTTTAATATGTGCAGTAGTTACTCTGGCTACAATGTCCTTCAAACCGGAACACAACAGTGCATTTTCACTGCTGTTTGGGGAAATAGACATTGCGGTGGTACCTACCCAGACGGCCTCTCACATATGAGAACAACCATTAAAAGTTATATTTGTGTATAAAAATATTTTGAAACCTCCATCAATATTTTTGGTTAATAGTCCCTTTCGAAAACATCCACCCTTCGTCACTTTATTTTTAGCGTTTATCGATGTTTCCAACCCTGTCACACCCCTAACGGCGTGCATAATTAGTCGTCGGGGCTGCTAATGAAATTCCCAATATAAACAGGGGTGACAAAAAGTTGCCGCTTGTGGCTTCGGGTTAAATTCCTTCTTAGGATCAATGGGGTATTCTTTACATACATACATAAACTCACACCTCTTTCCCTGAAGGGGTACGCAGAGGCGCCACCAGGACACCCACATTTCGCCTTGTATGTTCCGTCCCATGATGCGATAGGGGGCGAGCCTATCACCATATCGGGCATAAATTCCTGACTCCGGGCTGATAATGAATTGAATCCAATATCGCTTAGCCCGACCCGGGATTCGAACCCGAGACCTCAGCTTTGCTATCATACCGTAATACAAATGCCACCGAGGCAGTCGAGAGGTATCGGTTAGCAAAGAATATTGTCATTTACACTATTGTCTGTTTATGAATATATAGAAAAATGTGCTTCGGTGACGCAGTTGTACGGTATGATTACGGTAAGTCTCAGGTTCGAATGCCGATTCAAGATGATATTGAATTTTCCTATTCATTATCAGCCCGGAGTCAGGAGCTTGTGCCCGATATGGCGGTAGGCTCGCCCCCTATCATATTGTGGGATGGAACGCAAGTGAAAACGTGGGTTTCCTGATAGCACCTCTGTATACCCTTTATAGGAAAATGGCGTGATTTTATGTATATATGTATGTATGCATGTATAAATATATTTAAAGTGGCAACGAGGTGGAGAGCTTTCCTTGATAATCGAACCTTGTGGCTTTGACACCTTAAAGAAGACTTTTTATTTACTGAAAAAAAATTATGGGATGAAACTGGGAACTTGAAGGGATGCAAAGGGTAAAAAGGCGTAATATAATGCTAAAATTACTTGATTCCTGATCACGTATCTTAATCAGGATGTAATCTTGTGTTAATAAGAGATATTACATCCAAAACTGCGTGTAATTTATTTTTAATTACAGGCTCTTATTCTATAAGCGGTATTTAAATTAATAAGTAACATTAAGGAATTGTAAACAGAGGGTATTGCGTAACATATTTACACATATACATAAACTCACGCCTTGTTCCTAGAAGGGGTAGACAGAGGTGCAACCAGGACATACCACGATTTGATAGCGGGCAAGTCTATCGTCATACCGGGCACAAATTCATTACATCAAGCATTACTTTGTAATTCATGGTGTTTGGTTTTCTACTGTCCATGAGCGGTCGTATCGCTTACCCTCAGGCGCATGGCACGTTCGTCTCGCCATTCATTACAATAAAAAACATGTAAAATCCGCCAAGGACGGCCAGCGTGGTGGACTGTACTAACCCCTCTCAATCGTACTCTCGATTGTAGAGCCGGTCCGTGCCCTGCAGCGGGACGTATACGGGCTGATACAGAGCACAGAAAAACAGTAACATTCCCTTTTCAGGGAGATTAGCTTACACATATTTTCATCTATATTCTTTGACAGAATAATTCATATTGTTTGGGATAACAGATGTTCCCTTGGGAATAAGAATAAGTGGAAAACTATGTTATATTGATCGTAATATGAAGGACTATTGTTAAGGGTATGAAAAATAATAATCTAGCCCATATACGTCCCACTGCAGGGCACAGGCCTGCTCTACAATCGAAAGAATGGTTAAGTAGGGCAAAAATGGACTAATAGGCTTCAAATACTACAGAGAGTTGGTTACATGCCGGCTGTGAAACGAGAGGCCGCGGGCTCGATCCCCGCACCAAGAGAAATGTTTGTGCGGCCCACAAATATTTCTTTCGGGTTTGGGTGTTTGTGAGAACGAAAAGTCTCTCGTAGTTTCACACCTGCGATACAATACTCAATTGATCTTAATGTGGGGTCAGGACTATGTATGTGACTGTTTGGTGTATTTATTTATTTATTTATTCTTGTAGAATCATATGTGTCGCCGGCCCATTAAATTGGGAGGGGAGCGAGAAGGATAAAGGATGAGAAGAGAAAATGGTATAGGTCATATTATATTTTGTTCGACGAATAAATATTTGAAGATGGAAAAAACCATCTTAACGGACGTCAAATTTTACAACTAAAATAATATATTTCGGGGCTTATTAAGTAAATCGAATTAACGTTAAAAATAAGTAGCTTTTAAAAGCTGGTCGTATTGTTCGTCCATAATGACAGCCTCCGTGGCGCAGTTGGTTAGACGCCGCCTGTGAAACGAGAGGCCGCGGGTTCGATCCCCGCACCGAGACAAATGTTTGTGAGAACCACAAGTATTTGTTTCGGGCCTGGGTGTTTGTGAGACCGAAAAAGTCTCTCGTAGTTTCTGATACGACACAAGACTCGATCTTAGTGTGGGGTCAGGACTATGTATGTGACTGTTGGGTGTATTTATTTATTATTATTATTTATAATGTGAGGTTCTTTTTTTATAAAGTTTTTTTAAACGTTCATGTTCTATATCAAATATTCGTCATAAGTTAAGTTAAAACATTAAGTAACCTGATTCTTTGTTCCCCAACGCAGCCGGGCAGATATCTGAAACAAAATTAAATAATATTATTCATCATCCTCTCAACGGCACTCTCGGTTTTGAAGGAAACCGGAACACAACAGTGCATTTACACTGCTGTTTGTTGGAGACATTGACATTGCGGTGGTACCTACCCAGGCGGCCTTTCGCATATGAGAACAAACGCTCTCACAAACTGGAGTTTTAAGGAAATTATAGGCAGGGTAAATACGGGTCATATTGAGATTTAACATCTTATGCCTTATCTTTAACGGTGAAAGAAAACATCGTGAGGAAACCTGCATACCGTAGCGATTTTAAAGAATTTCTACGGTATATAAGTCCGCCAACCCGCACTAGGCCAGCGTGGTGGACTATATGGCCTAACCACTCTCAATCGATTCTCTCGATTGTTGAGTAGGCCCGTGCCCAGCAGTGGGACGTATATGGGCTGATATAGATAGATAGATAGATCTTATGCCTCAGTAAAGCGAGCGCAGTGGAATGCCAAGCTTTGTAATTCATGGTGTTGTTTGGTTTTGCTACTGTCCATGAGCGGTCGTATCGCTTACCATCAAGCGAATGGCATGCTCGTCTCGCCAATCATCGCAATAAAAAATTACAAAACTGTTCCCGAGTTATCATAAGCATACAGGCTAAGCAGAATCTTGTACAAAAAAGTAAAAGGCGCATCGACCCTCAAATGTTTAAAGGTAGATAAACTGTTATTTTTATGAGAAATAACAGTAAAAAAACATTACGTACAGGTGGCTTTCTACGACTAAGAAAAGTTAGGAAAGGGAAAACTTTTCCACATTTCCCAAAAAGTTTTTCATGAGTCAAGCCTGAAAGCTTGTGTATAGAAATTTTGTTGATATTGTCTTATTTACTGGCAAAACAAAGACAAAGTACTACAATGCGCCATATTGTAAGTGGCAGAGTATCCACAGATCATCTTAAAGCTATTGGTGTGCGGAGAAACTTGGAACTACAAATTAAATCCCTACTAATATTATAAATGTGAATGTAAGTTTGTTTGTCACGCTTTCACGCGAAAACTACTCAACCGATCATCATAAAACTTTGTACACATTTTCTTGCAGGTATTAGAAGTAACATAGGCTACTTTTTATCCCGAAAAGTGTAGTGTTCCCGTGGGATGAAGAAGGAATTCCGATACATTTGCTACTTTTTTATACTCAAAAGGATGGAATGGGACTGGATTACATTCCATTTGTAAGAATGAGACGGGGCGGGCGGGATATAACGGGATGGAACGGGACGGGATGGGAGATTTCAAATAAAGTTAACCACGCAGACGAAGTTTGCGGGCAGAAGCTAGTTTTATAATATCTTTATATCGCATTATTTGAGATGTGTTTTGAGTTTTGACAATTTAAACAACAAGAATTTATACTCGTAATAGAACAGTATTAACATGACCATTGTAATAAAATATAGAGAGAAATAATATTCCTATTATTTTGACAACAGCGCTTTCAGCGACAGAAGATCATTAGATCTTTCGCCGGTCGAGATAATTTTGCCGGCCTGATTGTATTCGGATATACACAGTGATACACAACACACTAATTTTATTTATTTATTTATCCTTTGTTGCACCATACAAAGAACAAATTACAATCAAGAAATAACACAAAAAGTACAACAGTTTAATAACCTCTGTGGCGCAGTTGGTTAGACGCGCTGTGAAATAAGAGGCCGCGGGTTCGATCCCTGCACTGAGACAAATGTTTGTGAGGCCCACAAATATTTGTCTCGGGTCTTGGTACTTATGAGACCGAAAAGTCTGTCGTAGTTTCTGATACCAACGACACAAGACATCATTGATCTTAATGTTGATTCAGGACTATGTATGTGACCGTTGGGTGAATGTATGTATGTATGTAAGTACAAAAGGCGGCTTTATCGCAATAGGCTTAGGAATTTCTTCCAGGCAACCTTGGGATGGATATAAAAACAGGAGAATGAGAGAATAGCCAGGAATGAAGTGATTTGGTAGTATTAGTGGCTTCAGACACAATGAAACTAAACATTTCGCAAAAAAAATTGCCCCATTTTTTTTATAATAGTTTAGTTATCCGTCGTATTTGGGTGGTAAATACACAGTTTTTCTAAAATAATTATGTACACCTTTTCATTTTTAAAGACGCAATGGTCCGTAAGGGTTTGAACAATCATTTTAGCAAAAATTAGGTATTTACCACTCAAATATGGCGATAAGAAAAAATACGAAAAATATGGTTGCTTTTTTATGCGAAACGTGGGTGTGTTGGTAGCACCTCTGCCTACCCCTCTGGGAAAACGGCGCGAGTTGATGTTTGTATTCAATTCATTGCAGTCATTAAATATTACATCAAACCTATAGTTTTGTAACAAGTTGAAAATGAATAAATACGAAAGGTTTTTCGCTCTCACAAACACGAATAATCTTTTTCTATCAAAATCGCTCCGAGTGGCTTCAAAATTCATCATATTTACTATTCTATCGATTTAGAACATAGCCAAAACATAAAATGTTGTCCTAAGCGTCAAAAACGCAGCAATTTTAAAGGATCAATGACCTCTACGAATATTCATATATAATATTAAGCTGAGATGAACAAAGAAAAATGGAGTACGCATGCGCGGGCCGAGCGAGACGGCACTACGGTCGAAGCACATAAGGCTGTATTGGTTAGACAAGGACGGGTATAGTCATAAATTTAAACGAGGCACGGTACTACGGGGTTTAATTGTAACGAAATTCCTACATTGAAGCCGATTTTGACTTCAAAATGGCATGGCTTTGGAAAACGGCTTTGGAATTTTGGAATGGTGTTGATTTGAATGGAAAAGTCGACTTTTTATTGTTTATATGACGCATGCATTTCAGAAAGATGGCGAGAAATTTAACAATGTTTGCTTATTCCGTCTCATAATAAGTGGCGGAACTTATACCGGGCGGAAATTTCAGTTCCGGGACATTATGAGATGTCTCTCTTAGTGATTTTTTCTGTCTTTCTGCTACAGTTAAAACTTTACTGCATATAAATTTATACAATTATAAAATTTTATTAATACAACTAGCATTGGTGGCGCATTTATATTACAATGCAATTACCAAGCTGAGGTCCCGAGTTCGAATCCCGGGTCGGGCGAAGTGATATTGGATTTTTCTATTATCAGGCCGGAGTCAGGTATTTGTGCCCGATATGGCGATAGGCTCGCCCTCTATCACGGACGAACACACAAAGCGAACTGTTGGTGTCCTGGTAGCAACTCTGCTAACCCTTCTGGGATAAAGGCATGAGTTTATGTATGTATCAATACAACTGTAATTTTTAATTGGCTGTGTTTATTTCGACGATGATAGTTCGACGATTGAGAAATTAGGCCTCGTTTGCGTTAATCGAGTTATTTTATTTTATTATACAACATCAAGCCTGTATTTCAGAAGTATAGGCAGTGAAGTTATAAATACAGTTACTCGGCAGTTACCAAACTTGTCCACCTCACAACAAAAAACATTCTCTCATTTAACCAACTGCGCCACAGAAGCAGCCATGTAAATACATTTTTTGAAACCCAATAACCCATGAGGCAAGAAATTACAAACTTCGACAATTTGCCTCCGGGTCCCACTATTATTTAACTTAATGTTAGTGTTTGCCTTTCGAGTTTAAGGAGAATGCTACTAGAATATTCTAGCCGGCGTAATAATTTCGATGGACAACACTTTATCATATACTAGCGGGGCACCTCAGCTTCGCCTGGGTACATACATACATACATAAACTCACGCCTTTATCCCCGAAGGGGTAGGCAGAGGCGCCACCAGGACACCCACATTTCGCCTTGTATGTTCCGTCCCACGATGTGATAGGGGGCGAGCCTATCGCCATATCGGGCACAAATTCCTGACTCCAGGCTGATAATGAATAGAAAAATCCAATATCACTTTACCCGACCCGGGATTCGAACCCGAGACCTCAGCTTTGTAACCGTACCGTAATACAACTACGCCACCGAGGCAGTCTTCGCCTGGGTGCAGATACTTTTTGACAGAGAAATCGGTTTCGCAAATTATTTTATTAATGCTCCGCTCCTTGGTCATAGCGTGCTTTTGTTATTTTTTTATTGCGATGAACGGCGAGACGAGCATGCCGTTCGCCTGATGGTAAGCGATACGACCGCTCATGGACAGTAGCAAAACCAATACCAATACTAGCAATACCATGAATTACAAGACAATGCTTGGTATTCCACTGCGCTCGCCATCCTTAGACATAAGATGTTAAGTCTCATTATGTCCAGTAGTTACTCTGGCTGCAATGTCCTTCGAACCGGAACACAATAGTGCATTTACACTGCTGTTTGTTAAAGAAATTGACATTGCGGTGGTACCTACCCAGGCGGCCTCTCACATATGAGAGACCTATCAGTGCTAAGCGCAGTGTAGACAGAGTACAATTCAGATGATCTGTAGAATATGACGTCACATTAAACTGATAATATGGCGCCCTGTAGAGAACAACAAATTATGAACAAATTGAAATAAAACAATTTTTTACGGATTCTATCGCGATTTGGTTCAATTTTTACATTTTTTAACTTCCCGACGTTTCGATTACTTTACAGCTTTCGTGGTCACGTGGTCAGTCCGCCCCGTATAGTTTTATTTCGATGTGTAACATTCGCGTAAATCTAAGAAACCATTATATGAACAAATTGTTTTTCGCTCCATCCCTTTATGTGAACCATTGATAAAAGGTTTTCAAAACGAAGATAGGATACATCATATTATTTAGCCAACCGCCCTGTTCGCGATATATCCCTTTCTCTTTCTCTCTTCAGGCACAGGAAGACCACTACAGAACATGGGCCTGCCCCATAGATCTCCATAGAGATCTAGGAGACTGTCCCGCCCTCACACCCGCCACTGCAACTCCTGTAAGCCAGGATCAACAGTGGCACGCATTTTAATGACACTGAGCATTGAAGCTCAGCGCGTCTCCGGGAATGTCTAACTTGTCTTTAACCCGCAACGAAATCAATCAAAAGGTTAAATTAATAGGAGGAGTTGGAAATAAATGATTGTCCACTTCCCTCCCTAATAAAGCGGGTGACAAAACAATGAACTAAAGAGGTAAATAACCTCGCATAAAGACATTTACAGCCAGAGAAGCCAGCTGTAAAGCACCACGGAATAGTGATTATTACATTTAAATGGGACCTAATATGTAAGCTGTTATACTTGATTCCAATAATAGGTATGGCAAAATCGTCGGAAAGCACGGAAATTCTTCCTAGTCTCCACAAGATCCATGTAGTATACAACTCCAGATGTTATTTGCATAGTATCTAGCATGGTTTTACGCTCATTCTGCCAAAGACTACACTCCCAAAGTATATGATGCGCGGACTGCTCATATTCGCAATAAGGTGTTGAACATGAACACGCAGGCGAATCAACGAGCTTAAATGAGTACAGTTTAGACTTAAAGTTACCATGGCCCGTAAGAAACTGTGATACGTAATAATCGATATCTAGCCAAGTCTTTGCCAACCGATCACGCACGCATGGAAAATATTGGTATAGATGCCGACCCTTCAAAGATACATCCCATCTATTTTGCCATTCATCTATTATTTCGTTATATACAACTGAGAGCGGCTTAAATAGTCTGTCTACTTTTAAAAGTTCACGTGAATTTAAGAATCTTTTGTCCATATTCTCTCTAGTTGAGTAATACATCGCGGCGCGACGTTGTACCTCCAGGTCGACTGGAAGTACACCCGCTAGGACAGAGAGATCTGTAGGAAGCCAGCATCCAGCGACTTCCGTGGACCTTAACCAGGTCGTCCATCTTGTGGGTGGGCGTCCGTCACTTCGCTTGTGGTCCGAGGCCACCACTCTAGAACCTTTCGGTCCCAAAGGACATCAGTTCTAAGTGCTATGTACCTGGTCCACTTTGTCCCACTATATCCCTTTATATAGATTCATACAGGGTATCTCAAGACTGCGACGGAAAACAAAGCCAGGTGGTAGTATTAGTGACTTCAGACACAATGCAAGTAAAAATTTCGCAAAAAAAATCGACAACTATTTTTTTTGTTTTTTTTTTACTTATCGTCGTATTTGGGTGATAAATACATAGTTTTCCTTAAATAATTATGTAGACCTCCTTTTTTTTAAACTCTTTTTGGTACGTAAGGGCTTATTATTTTCGCTGAAACTAGGTATATACAACCCAAACAAAATGATTTTAAAAAAAATATCTGTCGCTGTTTTGGTGAAATTTTTATTTGCATCGTGTCTGTAACCACTAAAACTACCACCTGGCTACGTTTTCGGTCGCAGTCTTGATATACCCGGTATAGATAAATATTTAACTGTGTCAACCTACCCTTAACATTACAGGATTGCAACCCTTCCGAACAAGCCGAATGGGGGTGGTGTAATAAACATTCGGGGGAGTGATTTAATTCTGTAAACTGCCCTCTGTAAAGTTATTTTTACTGTATTCAAGCTTCTAGGACAACATTTTTGATGGAGCTTGTGCTAGTATTTATAAATCATTTCAGGAATACCTCAGTGGCGTAGTTGTACTACGGTTCGATTACAGAGGTCTCGGGTTCGAATCCCGGGTCGGGCAAAGTGATATTGGATTTTTTTAATATCAGCCCGGAGTCAGGAATATATGCCCGATATGGCGATAGGCTCGCCGTCTAACACATAATAGGACGGAACACACAAGGCGAAACGTGTGTCCTGGTAGCACCCCTGCCTACCCCTTCTGGGAAAAAGGCGTGAGTTTATTTATGTTAAAAATGATCTTTTAAACGAATTATAATGTAAAAATATATTATTATTTATATGGGAATAGTTACGTTAGGGTCAAAATCAAAATACGAATTGTTGAAATATTATTTAGTATAATTATTTACATTTTGAAAGTTTTGTAATCAAACTACGGCGAGGCGAATGAAATCTCAATTTATAATATCAGGCGCTAAATGTTACTAGGGATTGTATGCTGAAAACCCGATTGTAGAGGAGGCTTTGGCCCTGCAGTGGGACGTATATGGGCTGATACAAATACGGACCTATAAAGATGGTCAAAACACGTTGAATTCTACACATAGATATGTCGATGCATTTTTCACCTGCGGCTAGTCTGTCCATGAGTAAATCCATTTCGAATAACCTACCGAACCCTTTTTACGAGATTTTACACACAACTAACCAATGACTATACAGGTGTTCGAAAATAAATCTTCAAGTTTTACAGCATGTTCCAAAAAAAAATTACATGTAAAATTTAGAGTCTGCATGAACTAAGTGAATCCGAGTGCACTATATGGCCTAACCCCTGTCAATCGTACCCTCGATTGTATGGAAACCAGTGCAATGCAATGTTCGTATATGGGCTAATAGAGAATTTAGATTCAGAAAGTTTATTGCACCACTCAGTTCTACCAAAAAACGAGAAAGAAACTTTAGCATTGGTCTTTTCAAAATCAGCTTACAATATAGACTATCTATCTATATCTATATCAGCCCATATACGTCCCACTGCAGGGCACGGGCCTACTCTACAATCGAGAGAATCGATTGAGAGTGGTTAGGCCATATAGTCCACCACGCTGGCCTAGTGCGGGTTGGCGGACTTACATACCGTAGAAATTCTTTAAAATCGCTACGGTATGCAGGTTTCCTCACGATGTTTTCCTTCACCGTTAAAGTGCGTGGTGATTGACTATCAATACACACATAACTCCGAAAAGTCAGAGGTGTGCCCTGGGATTTGAACCCGCGACCACCGTGAACATGTAGGCAGCCGTGTCTGGTCCGTTACCAACAGGCCACCACGCACTTAGATTATACAGTCCATCAAAACAATAATACATACATAAACTCACGCCTTTATACCAGAAGGGGTAGGCAGAGGCGCCACCAGGACACCCACATTTCGCCTTGTATGTTCAATCCCACGATGTGATAGGGGGCGAGCCTATCGCCATATCGGGTACAAATTCCTGACTCCGGACTGATAATGAATTGAAAAACCCAATATCACTCCCGACCTGGGACTCGAACCCGAGACCTCAGCTTTATTGTTGTACCGTGGTACAACTACACCACCGAGGCAGTCGTAGTATACGATAATATATGCTATTGATATTTTTTTAATATTTTATTGGCGCGATGAGCACGCCATTCGTCTGATGGTAAGCGATACGACCGCTCATGGACAGTAGCAAAACCAAACCATGAATTACAAACCAATGCGTGGCGTTCCACTGCGCTCGCCTGAGACATAAGATGTTAAGTCTCATTATGTCCAGTATTTGCTCTGGCTATTGAGTTTTTAAACCATTTATTTCTTCCACACACACAATACAACTAAATAATAATATAATACAAGGAAAAGGTCAGGTCTACATTAATACTTATTTCGCTGTAAAATGTGCGTAGAAAGGATACTAGCTCAGTGTATGCTATTTTACAACAGCACTGATTTTCAGCTGGCTCCGCAGCCATCATACTATAACAATTCTACTATACGTGGGGTCGAAGGATATAACGCAACAAAAAAAAAACAGACAAGATCCAAAATAACAATAAAAAAGACAGTATTAAATAAGACAAATCGTTGGTGTACATGCATCAGCTAAAGAGTATTTTTACAACTAATTTTAATACTTTAGTAAGATAAGACCAACCCGCACTAGGCCAGCGTGGTGGACTATATGGCCTAACCACTCTCAATCGATTCTCTCGATTGTAGAGAAGGCCCGTGCCCTGCAGTGGGACGTATATGGGCTGATATAGATAGATAGATAGTAAGATAAGACAGTCTCCGTGGTCGGTTAGACGCTTGTGAAACGAGAGCCAGCTAAGATCCCTCAAAGAGACAAATATTTGTGAACAAATGTTTGTTTTGGGTATCGGTGTTTATGAGACTGAAAAGTCTCGAAGTTTCTTACACGACACAAGACTCGATCTTAGTGGGGTCAGGACTATGTATGCGACTGTTGGGTGTATTTATATTTTTTTATTATCACACCTAATGGTAACCGCAGTCTAAATGGAGAATCCATTTGTACATAATCTCATACTGCTGTCTCGATGGCGTAGTTGTGCTACTTTACGATTACAAAGCTCTCGGGTTCATATCCCGGGTCGGGTAAGGTGACATTGAATGTTCTTATTATCAGCCTGGAGTCAGGAATTTGTGCCCGATATGGCGATAGGGTCGCCGTCTAACACACAATAGGACTGAACACACAAGGCGAAACTTGTGTGTCCTGGTAGCACCCCTACCTACCCCTTCAGGAAAAAAGCGTGAGTTTATGTATGTATAAAACATCACAAAATCTTCACTATAAACCCCGATGCAAAGTTAAAACACGCTGTATAAGACGTCCCTTGTCCGAAATTTAGTACCCTTCAAAAGGGGTTGCAGAAATCGTACACCCCTTGTTAATGCGAAACCTAAGGGTGCGGTCCTTCGGGTGGTTAATGACCGATATAATGTGGACTAGGTTTTGGTCCTGGCTTTGCCCGCTTAAGGTAAATGAAATGAAATTTTTAGGTATCAAATCTTTACAAAAACAAGATTTTTGTGTTATTCAGGTTGCAATTTAATTAGGTAGGGTACATATGTATAGTTTTTCGACCGTTTAAGAGTTACTTACTTTACTTGAGTGCGTGGTGGCCTGTTGGTAACGGACCAGACGCGGCTGCCTACATGTTCACGCTCACGGTGGTCGCGGGTTCAAATCCCAGGGCACACCTCTGACTTTTCGGAGTTATGTGTGTATTGATAGTCAATCACCACGCACTTTAACGGTGAAGGAGAACATCGTGAGAAAACCTGCATACCGTAGCGATTTTAAAGTATTTCTACGGTATGTAAGTCCGCCAACCCGCACTAGGCCAGCGTGGTGGACTATATGGCCTAACCACTCGCAATCGATTCTCTCGATTGTAGAGTAGGCCCGTGCCCTGCAGTGGGACGTATATGGACTGATATAGAATAGAAGAGTTACTTTTAAATTTTATACATACATACGTTTTGACAGCCTCCGTGGCGCAGTTGGTTAGACGCTTGTGAAACGAGAGGCCTCTACGATTCCGCACCGAGACAAATGTTTGTGTGATCCACAAGTATTTGCTTCGGTTTTTGCAGTTGCGATTAGGTTTACGTCTTAATGGTACGTACGTCAAAATGGTATTCTTGTAATTGTTTAGCTGCGCGTAAGATATGTATAAACCGCGCATGTGCTGCACGTTGGTCGGACTAAACTGTCATTGGAGACGTCAAATGAATAGATAAATACCAATCAAGTTGCGATCTGAATCACGCATGTATAAAACGCGCAGCCGTAGAATACGCTAAAGCGCTCACGTGACGCGAACATGATGCGAGCGTATCTGACAGCGGTTGTCTAAATTACGAGAATACGAAAAGGGCTGTTTTGATCGAAACTTAACTGCAACTGCACTGCAACTGAACTTATTTAATTACGTGAATTAGCCTACTGATCCCTATTGTAGTGGTTTCTAGAGAAGTGAATGCCAAAAAATAATTAACAAAAATTAAATAAAAATGAAGTGTATGGGTGAAATGACTCAGCATTATTGCAGTGGAGTATTACAAAAGCCAACGCAATGTAGAAACATATTATGCTGAGGTTTCAATCAATACATTGAAGGTAGGGTTGTAACAGCCACTATAGATTAGGTTCGGATTGAATAATAAGTCTTTAAAAGAATAGTTTTCTTTAGAAGTGGAAAACTTATAGCTTACTTCAGACGTCGAACTTTCGAACTTCCTTTCGGATCATAGAGTAAGCTTTCAGTACATTTTCTAATTTACTTTAAAATATACATCAACGCATACTATTTATAATAAATAAATAAATACACCCAACAGTCACATACATAGTCCTGACCCCACATTAAGATTCGAATCCTGTCTCGTGGATATCAGAAAGTACGAGAGACTTTTCGGTCTCACCAACACCTACCCAAAAAAATCCTGTGGTTTACACAAATATTTGTTCCGGTGCGGGGATCGAACCCGCGGCCTCACGTTTCACAGGCGTCTAACCAACTGCGCCACGGAGGCTGACAAATACAGACAAGTTATTGAGACGGAAACTACCCATTGGAAAACAAATGAAAGGCCAAAGTAAACCATTAATTAAGTAAATAAGCTGCCGTAATGAAAATATATTAAAAAATATAATATTTTTGTCACGAAATCGTTAGGTTCGCGTGTCTCGTCGAGGGTTTAACGCGGTGTTGTTCTAAAAGCTATGCTATGTAAGCTATGGATTTTTTTTATGGGACTATGACATAAGTCTTCATTTTTTAAATTCATTATCAGCCCGGAGTCATTTGTGCCCGATATAGCGATAGGCCCCCTATCACATCGTGGGACGAAACACACAAGGCGAAACGTGGGTGTCCTGATAGAACATCTGCCTACACCTTCTGGGAAAATGTCGTGAGTTTATGTATGTTTGTATGTTATTAGCAGTTTACGATTATGTTGGCTTTTAAATATTATGCGTCTAGCCAAAAAAGTGAAAAAAAAGCAAACTAAATTGCCCTACTTAGGAATCGAATACAGTCCTTCACAGCTCACATGACATTTATTCTGTTACATTTCATGTACTGCGCAACAAAATTCAAAATTGCTTGTGCTAAACGCATTATGTGGATCGATATTCAGATTCAAGTAAAACACTGTGTATCAATATTAAACCTTATAACTTCTAGTATAGGGCACAATTTAGCTTCTGCTACAATTTACAGGGGATGAGACAGAATATGTTTTTATTGGTGGTAGGTGTCTCATATAAGAGGCCGCCTAGGTACCACCGCAATGTCTATTTCTCCAACAAACAGCAGTGTAAATGCACTGTTGTGGTCCGGTTTGAAGTCATTGTAGCCAGAGTAACTACTGGACATAATTAGACTTTGCATCTTATGTCTCAGGATGGCGAGCGCAGTGGAATGCTAAGCGTTGCTTTGTAATTCATGGTGTTTGGTTTTTCTACTATCCATGAGCGGTCGTATCGCTTACCATCAGGCGAATGGCAAGCTCGTCTCGCCATTGATATAAAAAACTAAACGGCTAATGGTAAATTCTTCGTTAAGATAGAGTATCCACTTAAGCTTAAAAGTGTGTTTGTTTGAACGCGGTTATCTCAGAAACTATTGTTTCGAATTAAAAAATATTTTGGTGATGGATAATCTACTTATCGAGGAAAGGTATAAGGTACTTTTTCCCCCGGGAAAATATTATCTAGCGGGAGTTTTCGAGTGGAAAGTCTTTCTCACGGGTGCGATTTCACGAGCAATACAAGTATTGTTCGAAATTTCATGTACCTAGCAGTATAGATATTCTGTACTAATTCATGTACGTCCCACTGCAGGGCACGGGTGTTCTCTACAATCGAGAATACGATTGAGAGTGGTTAGGCCATATAGTCCACCACGCTGGCCTAGTGCAAGGTGGACTTTACATACCTGCTGTAGAGCTCTATCAAACCACTATGCAAGATCGTGACGCACCGAAACAAATATTTGTGTGATCCACAGGTATTTGTTTCGGGTCTGGGTGTTTGTGAGACCGAAAAGTCTCTTGCAGTTACACGACACAAGACTCGATTTTAGTGTGGTGTCAGGACTATGTATGTGACTATTGGGTGTATTTATTTATTTTATTGATGTAGGTTTTTGAAGCACCAGTGCTCCCTCTATATTAATACTCTAACTGCCGTACTCAAATACATTTAATGTCAATTAAATCATTACTGCCTCGGTGGCGTAGTTGTATTACGGTACGGTTACAAAGCTGAGGTCTCGGGTTCGAGTCCCGGGTCGGGCAAAGTGATATTGGATTTTTCTATTCATTATCAGCCCGGAGTCAGGAATTTGTGCCCGATATGGCGATAGGCTCGCCCCCTATCACATCGTGGGACGGAACATACAAGGCGAAATGTGGGCGTCCTGGTGGCGCCTCTGCCTACCCCTTCGGGGATAAAGGCATGAGTTTATGTATGTAAATCATTACTAAGTATAGAAGTCTATATTAAGGAACAATTTAATTGACATTAAACGTCTCTGGGTCTGGCCGTAAGCTATAAACATAGCTTGATATCTCACATATTTTATTGTGAAGCAAGCTTTACCTTGCGTGCACTCTTATCAGTGACTTTACAAACAAAAACAGTTTGGAAAATTAACAGGTCGAGGGTAGCTTTACGTTCTTTTGTTCAGTTGATAAGTCAATGGCATTTACCAAATATTACGGGATCATATACATAAACTCAAGCCTTTTGATTAATAAATAAATAAATACACCCAACAGTCACCTATATAGTCCTGACCCCACACTAAGGTAGAGTCTTGTGTCGTGGGTATCAGGAACTACGAGAGACTTTTCGGTCTCACAAACACCCAGACCCGAAACTAATACTTGTGGTTCACACAAATATTTGTCTCGGTGTGGGGATCGAACTCGCGGCCTCTCGTTTCACAGGCGGCGTCCAACCAACTGCGCAACGGATGCTGTCAACAATTCCTATGCTAAGTCCGCCTTGCACTAGGCCAGCGTGGTGGACTATAACCTCAATCGTACTCTTAATTGTAGAGGAGGCCCGTGTCCTGCAGTGGGACGTATATGCGCTGATACAGAATAGTATACGACAGCCTCCGTGGCGCAGTTGGTTAGACGCCGGTTGTGAAACGAGAAGTCGCGGGGTCGATCCCCGCACCGAGACAAATATTTGTTAAGCAAGTATTTGTCTCGGGTCTGGGTGTTTAAGACCGAAAAGTCTCTCGTAGTTTCTGATACGACGCAAGACTCGATCTTAGTGTGGGGTCAGGACTATGTATGTGACTGTTGGGTGTATTTATATATAGGTAGGTGGGCGCGGCATTTTCCACGAAGTTTATTGATTATGTATAAACAGGGGCCACGTTTAATAACTTCATAATATTCATTTAACTGGTATTCAACACGCGAGTTCGTTGCTTTCGCTCAGTGTTTTGTTCAAATATAATTTTGCTTAATATCGTCTGGTTTTAGATACTTTTTTGTACACCACAATAAGAGAGAGTAACATAATACAGTTAAATCACTTAAAAATAAAGAAATGATTACAAAAGCCCGGCCCGGAATCGCCCGGATGCAGATATTTTTTGACGGGAAAGAGTTTGCGCAACATTGTTTATTAATGCTCCGCTCCTTTTGGGTATAGCGTTATATAGCCTGTACTCTATAGCCTTGTTCGACAAATGGCCTATCTAACAACAAAATAAATTTTCAATTCGAACCAGTAGTTGCTGAGATTAGCACATTCAAACAAATAAACTCTTGAGCTTCATTTACATACATAGGTACATAAACTCACGCCTTTATCCTAGAAGGGGTAGGCAGAGGCGCCACCAGGACACCCACATTTCGCCTTGTATGTTCCGTCATGTAAGAAATGAAAATTTAATGGAAATAATTAATTGAATCCATTAAAATGTTCAACGTTATTTAGATTCAGTAATTTTTTGATCTACCTGGTTCGGAAAGCAGTTTTCACTAGAGAATAACGGACAAGAAACTCAAGTGTTGCTCTTTTCAAAACCAGCTTACAATAATGATTACTACAAAAGTTACAAGTTGGTTTAAATCAGAGCAGTTCATAAACAATTTGTTATAATTTGCAAGTAAGATATATTTTTAATACAAATATGTTTATATTTAATATCGCTCATAACGAAGCATCATTATACTCTGTTTCGTCAACGCAGTTAATAGTTGTTATATTCAGGGGTCAAAAATTATTTATTTGCCGCAAGAACCAGGGTGCAGAACTTAGTAACAAAACTGTTAAATAGTTAACAACCTCGACGTCGAGTCATCCCGTCATCGTTTGAAGGGTTGAGTCTGAAGTAAGGCATAAGCTGTCGCGGATTTACTTTGATCTTAAAGTCTTGAAGATTCTGTGTGATGTTTTGAAGTACTTATCGTATAACCTGTCGGAAATATCTGTGAGCCTAGCTGGAATGCGGTTCACATTTTTTTTGTGTTCCCCTATCTACTGTGTTATTTTACATTGAAAACGTTTTGAGATGGATGCGAATTCTATTTTTTATTCTTTTTACTATTTTAATTCAATTTGTTTAACCTAATTTTTGAATTCGCTGAACTTATGTTCCAATGACGTCCATTATTCAGGTCCACAGATATTTCTGACGGGTAATAATAACAATAAACGTCTTTTACACGGGGAGAGTTTCTCGCGGCGAGAATCGTATGATTATCGCATGACATAACCGCCATAGATTAACATGTTCTGGCAATTTTTTACACGATGCAATTTTTTTATATCCATATCTTCGAGGCGAACTCTCCCCGTGTAATTGGGGCTTTAAATAAATAAATAATAAATAAATACACCCAACAGTCACATACATAGTCCTGACCCCACACTAAGATCGAGTCTTGTGTCGTGGGTATCAGAAGCTAAGAGAGACTTTTCGGTCTCACAAACACCCAGACCCGAAACAAATACCTGTAGATAACACAAATATTTGTTTCGGTGCGGGGATCGAACCCACGGCCTCTCGTTTCACAGGCGGCGTCAAACCAACTGCGCCACGGAGGCTGTCATTTATTATACAAAATCAGTGAATTATACACAGATTATTTGTAAGCTAAAAATGGGCTACAATTGTGAGTTTCCGTGGTCGGCTGATGTGAAATGAGATTTCGTAACGATCCGAAGTGACTCTTGGGTGTATTCAATTTCTTTTCACCCGTTGTCTCTCGTGTCCCGGTCCACCCCCAGTTTTGCTTCCCATTCCCTTTGAATAGCGAGCTGTGCATAGTTAATGTATGTCTTCGTTTAATGTTGCCGTCCAATTATCCCGGACGCGCGCGATTTACACGCGATTTGCGCGCGAATTATGATGTAGGGTATTTTACTGTTCGTTTTTTTTTGTATTATTTTGCATACAAACACAAATACCATTAAAATAAAACATTTCTGTCAAAACAGTGTTGTTAAAGTTAAAGTAGCTTGTAACATGAGGCGAATATTAGTATTTTAAATGAATTTACTAATGTTTGTGCGGCCCACAAATATTTGTTTCGGGTCTGGGTGTTTGTGAGACCGAAAAGTCTCTCGTAGTTTCTGATACCCACGACACAAGACTTAATTGATCTTAATGTGGGGTCAGGATTATGTATGTGACTGTTGGGTGTATTTATTTATTTATAACGCATGTTTACATTCCAGGGCACACTGCAGACTTTTAAGAGCCATTTGTATTGAAAACATCGTGAGGACACCTTACGATACTTACAGCAAAATTGTAGCAACCATGTTTATAATCAATAACCGTCACAATCTCTTATAGAATCACTAAGTACAACTGTTGCTAGTCGCAATCAATTTGCCGTTATTATAAAGACGCTGTATTTGTAATATTAGTTAAAGCCGACGATTTTAAGCCACGGCCGCGGCGAGATCAAAGGGCGGTGCGCACAAAGGAGCGGCGTCTCAAAGAAATATAATGTTTACTTAAAGGAAGAAAGGAGCTTATGTAGCTTGGCCATGGACATTTTGGCCACTTTATCTATCATCTTTATAAACTAGCACAATATTGGGCAACTATCCTACATAAACACACACCTTTATCCCAGAAGGGGTAGGCATTGGCGCCACCAGAACACCCACATTTCGCCTTGTATGTTCCGTCCCATGAACAGTAGGGGGCGAGCCTGTCGCCATATCGGGCACCAATTCCTGACTCCGGGCTGATAATGAATAGAAAAATCCAATATCACTTTACCCGTCCCGGGATTCGAACCCGAGACCTCAGCTTTGTAGTCGTACCGTAGTTCATCTATGCCGACAAGGCATGTGAATAAGAGATTAATAAATATATTGATGCGTATATAGAAAAAAAGCGACATGAAAACTAGGTGCAGTATTTGAAGAAAATAAAGCATATTGTTAAAAAGCGACCTTATTAGCAATAATGTAGATTGATGTAATAATACAGCACGAGCTTGTTTTAAATCAACGGGTTTGATTCCTCGCCAGGAACATTATACACAGTACACAGTTATCTGAATACAGTGACACGTAAAAATCAATTTGATCCCAATTTAAAAGGTAGTTTGACAAAGCAAAGTGAAAACACTCGACCTGATTCCGAAATGTCTATGGATCCACAGAGCGTTTGAGCCACGGCTCAAACCGTTGAGGCTAAAACGCCACTCATTTTGCCAAATGTGTTTGAGTGGGTAGAGGTGTCACTAAGTTTTATTCAGTTTTCGGTCCTATACCGTAAAATGGTCCTACTTTGCTCCCCTATGGGTAATTATGCTCCGATTCAAATGTTGTAATTATATTCATACCAAAATGTATGAATATAATTATTATTATTTAAAGCTTTATTGTACACAATCAAGAACAAAAACACACAATACAGAAACAATAACAAATAAGAATCGAATAGATTCATTAACGATTATACACAACCCTCATCCCTACTGCGAGCTGTCAAAATCAAAAATATTTGATAACCGGATGGTACAGAAACGTGACGCCATATTGGTGTAACGGACTTCCGTTACATTGTCGTCCAGTTACCTCCTAGTCGCGCCTAAAGAAGTTTTACTTCAAAAAAGTACCAATGGTGGTCTTATTACTCTACAGCAATGTCTTACAGACAACCATGGGATGGATTTAAAAGGAGAGAGAGAGGGCAGTGCAAAAAATAAAGATTTAAAGCTAATAATAGTTATTAAACATATATAAATACACAAACATACTATACATACATAACAGAATATATTATTGTTTCTTTTTTTAAATACGTTACTTTATCTTTTATCCAGTTTCGGTAAATCCATGATGGCAAAAAGGCAAGTCGAACCAATACTCGAGCATAGTTAGAATTAGGAAAGAGTGAATTTGCTCCAAATATTTTCAGTTAAGATCAGTTAATTGTGTCTAGGAGCAAAGAAACCATGTCAATGGGTATCTTTGGCTCCTTATTCAGTGTTTTATCTATACATATAATAAACATACATATAATAATTACTGCCTCGGTGGCGTTATATTACGGTACGGTTACAAAGCTGAGGTCTCAGGTTCGAATCCCGGGTCGGGCAAAGTGATATTGGATTTTTCTATTCATTATCAGCCCCTTTCGGGGATAAAGGCGTGAGTTTATGTATAAATGTCTATTTTCAACCATTGAATTTAAGCTAAGCGTGATTAAAAAACTTTTTGCGGCTCAAACAATGCCGCTGGGTTCAACATCAAAGGAACCGCCCTGCGGCTAAACTTGTAGCTGTTGCGTTTTGTTTTCTCAATCCGTTTGTTTATTATACCGGGTATTTAAGACTGCCAGCGAAAACGAAACCAGGTGGTAGTTTTAGTGGTTACAGACACAATGCAATTAAAAATTTCACTAAAACAACGACACATATTTTTTTAGAATTTTTTGAAAATCGTCTTGTCTGGGTGGTAAATACCTAGTTTTTGCGAAAATAATAATTTAAACCCTTACGTACCATTGAGTGTTTAAAAAGAAAGAGGTCTACATCATTATTTTAGGAAAATTATGTATTTATCACCCAAATACGACGATAAGTAAAAAATACCAAAAAAAAAAATCGACCTTTTTTTCGAAATTTTTACTTGGATAGTATCTGAAGTCACTAATACTACCACCTGGCTTTATTTTTATTACATACCATAGAAATTGTAGTAATATTAAAGGTATTTCCTTATACCCCTATAAAAATACTGGTATATTAGTTTTCTGAACACCTGTTTCGTTGGAAGACGGCCAAGTGGAACCCGAATATTTATTCCAAATACATACATTGGTTTTGTTTGGGAAGTAGTGTGAACCCACCTGGTAATAAGTGACAAAGTATTTATCAGTGAGAGATTACTTCTCGCAGAAACAATTATGCTGGCCTTATTTTATCATTATTTTTAACGGTCTATGAGTAAGGTCATAAACAGATTCAAAATCTATTTTGAAATGGACCTCCACCTCCACCAAACCGCCAATTGGGTATTTGACTATCATCGAATTTTTGTATTATTTTGCAGACAAGCAGAAGTGCCATTAAAACAAAACATTTTTGTGAAAACAGTGTTAAAGTAGCTTGTAACATGAGGCAAATATTAGTATTTTAAATGAAAGAGTGGAGACGTAGTGGGGACATCTTGCCGTCTCTTTCACACCCGCACACTATAATGCATATTAAGAATAGTGACGTCACTAATTTTGTTTTGCATCCCTTTTCTTTTACCCCCACTACAAGATTTAAAACGTTTCTAACTTTTTAAATTCTGAATGGATTTTTCAAAATTCTTTGTTTGTTAGATTTTGGTTATGGATACTTTTTGACGAATACAATAAAAAAAAATGAGTCAAATACCCAATTGTGTTGGTCTTTAGGTCTTGCGAAAAGTAATCTCTCGCTGCTAAATGCTTTGTATCCATCGATATCCATGTTACACTAGATAATACATTCAGTACAAAATATGTGTCCCACCTACTTGCGGTGCATGCACCACACATGAATCAGTTTGCTTCGTGACAGTGACAGTGCAGTACGCCTTATCACATACGTTTAAAGTAATAAATGAATGTTTCGCCGTCAAACCGAAAACAAATCGTCTGAAGTTACAATGTTTTAATAAAATACCAGGTAAGTGATGTAATATTGCAGTGTGCTTTGAAAAAACGGGGGCACTTTATTGCTTAGAAGAATATAAGTCAATGTTTATGTCTCTCAAGGTGTATGGTAGCACCTCTGCCTAACCCTTCTGGGAAGGCGTGAGTTAATGTGTGTCTAACCAACTACGGAGTTAATATCTAGAATTTTCGAACCCTACCCTCAACTTTTTTAACGTAATTCCCTTTGGACAGTACAAATTAACCTTTAGAATAATATGGGAGCTCCTGCGGGAAGCTAAGCCAACAGGAGCGATCAATTTCAAATAACATAGAAAATGTTTTAAAACTGGACAGTTCCCTAGGGAAGAGGCCGGAAAAAGTTTTAGTTAAAGGGTACATTATGAAGAATTGAAATTGTATTATACAGGGTTTATCCAGACTGCGAAAACGAAGCCAGGTGGTAGTTTTAGCGATTACAGACACAATGCAACTGAAAACTTTCGCTAGAAAAGCGAAGGTTTTTGCAAATTTTTAAATATCGTGTTTGGGTGGTAATTACCTAGTTTTTGCTTAAATTATAATTTAAGCCCTTACGCACCATTCTGTCTTAAAAAATGGTGAATATTATTATTTTAGATAAACATATGTATTACCACCCAAATGCAACGATAAGTAAAAAAGAAATGAATTTTTGCGAAATTTTTAGTAACATTGTGTCTGAAGTCACTAATACTGCCACACTTTCGGTCGCAGTCAGGGTGTATGCAGTATATTATTAATAGACAATGAATGTGAAAATTAAAAAAATATTAAAATATGAACTATACCTAACCTCTCTCAATAGTACTCTCGATTGTAGAGGAGGCCCGTGCCCTGCAGTGGGACGTATATGGGCTGATACAGAAACTTAGCTGCTATTTCACGAATTCACGGACGATTCTGATATGAATATCCTCCCAGCTAATTCTGAATTCTTTTGTAGATTCTTAGCTACGTACTAAAAGTATTAATTTTTAAATATTGTATTTAAAACTAGCTGAAGTAAGTTTTATGTATTGCAGTGAATGGCGAGACGAGCATTCAATTCGCCTGATGGTAAGCGATACGACCGCTCATGGACAGTATCAAAACCAAACACAATGAATTACAAAGCAATGCTTGGCATTCAACTGCACTCGCCATGTTGACACACAAGATGTTAAGTCTCATTATGTCCAGAAGTTACTCTGGCTACAATGTTCTTCAAACCAGAACACAACGATGCATTTACACTGCTGTTTGTTGGAGAAATATACATTGCGGTGGTACCTTCCCAGGCGGCCTCTCACATATGAGAGACTTACCACCAGCTTTTTATAATATAACGACAAAGTGACTAAAATGCTGATGGTAAGCGCAGTGTAGAGTATTAACTAGATGTTCATCTCTCGACACAATGATGCCTGATTGTATCCGGATATACAGAACACGAAACGCAACACACGTGTCACTATCTGTTTTGTAACCAAGATGGTCGCTCGGGCATCTTTTGTTAAAGTCTAGACCAACGCCTAGGTTTCACAGTGATCGAATGCAAGACAAATGAAAAAGCAAATATGTATTCTGCCGCTCCATTTCTCCGCCATTTTGCGGAGTTAATGTCGACGTTGGCAGACCGCCATCGCAGTTTTAGTTTTCAATATCGTAACAATTTCCAATTCTGTAGTTGTCGCTGGCTTTCGTTGTTGCTCTAGTTTAAGCTGACCTCGCTGGTGGATCAAAACTCATGCTTTCAAGGGTTTTATTTAAATTATCATTACAATGAACAGTGTAAATCATCGATATCAATGTTACACTAGATAAGACATTCAGTACAAAAAATGTGTCCCACCTACTTGCGGTGCATGCGCCGCACGTGAATCAGTTTGCTTCGTGACAGTGACAGTGACAGTGCAGTACGCCTTAACGCTTAATAATAAATGATAGTTTCGCCGTCAAACCGAAAGCAAATCGTCTGAAGTTACAATATTTTAATTAAATACCAGGTAAGTGATGTAATATTGCAGTGTGCTTTTAAAATACGAGGGCACTTTATTTCTTTGACGTGTCTCGTCTATCGAATATAAGTCAATGGTGTAAAATTATTTCTAATATAACTCATTTTGGGTTTTAATATTTCATGTATGTCACCAGTTTTAGTAAGGCCAATTGTATCCCTACCATAGCTTTATAGAAAGCCTTTATAGAAAGCCTCCGTGGCGCAGTTGGTTAGAGGCTTGTGAAACGAGAAGACGACCCCACACCGAGACAAATGTTTGTGAGGCCCAAAAGTCTCGGGGTTGGGTGTTTGTGAGACCGAAAAGTCGCTCGTAGTTTCTGATATAACACAAGACTAAATTGATCTTAGTGTGGGGTGAGGACTATGTATGTGACTGTTGGGTGTATTTATTTATTTGCGGGTTAAGCCTATTGTATTATACGACTGCCTCGGTGGCCTAGTTGTACTTCAGTCCGACTACAAAGCTGAGGTCTCGGGTTCGAATCCCGGGTCGGGCAAAGTGATATTAGGTTTTTCTATTCATTATTAGCCCGGAGTCACGAATTTGTGCCCGTTATGGCGATAGTCTCGCTCCCTATCACATGGGACGGAACATGCAAGGCGAAATGTGGGTGTCCTGGTGGCGCCTCTGCCTCCCCCTTCTGGGATAAAGGCGTGAGTTTATGTATGTATGTTTTTGGAGGCGCAAATGTATAAAAGCGCTCTCTCTATATTATATATAGGTACTATAAGCAAGCAACGATCCACGAAGCCTGCCAAATTATAATTACTCTTTATATTTTTCTCCAGATAAATTCGTATTATGGGACGTGCGAATATCTCCCATTATTCCCGGTATGGGAAGACAAAAGCATAACAAAGCATTTCCCATATTTATATGGTACGTGACGGGAATGCGAGCCCGCCATTTTATCATTTCAAAATGGCCGCCTGTCAAAACGTCGTATTCGGTGTCATGATTTTATTTAGGCTATGGATGTAATTTCGAAGCTTACTTTACTTGTGTGTCTCTCATATGTGAGAGGCCGCCTGGGTAGGTACCACCGCAATGTCTATTTCTCCAACAAACAGCAGTGTAAATGCACTGTTGTGTTCCGGTTTGAAGGACATTGTAGCCAGAGTAACTACTGGACTAATGAAACCTAATATCTTATGTGTCAGGATGGCGAGCGCGGTGCAGTGCCAAGCATTGCTTTGTAATTCGTGGTGATTTTTGGTTTTGCTACTACTGCCGTCCTGAGACTTGATTACTCTGGCTACAATGTCCTTCAAACCGGAACACAACAGTGCATTTACACTGCTGTTTGTTGAAGAATTAGACATTGCGGTGGTACCTACCCAGGCGGCCTCTCACATATGAGAGACATACCACCAGTTAAGCTATAGAATCTTATGAAAAGCTATGTAAAAAATGTATTTCTAAAATAAAGCGAAATAGTTTCTTACCTTCGTTTGCATTGCAAAAACTTACAACAATTTCTTTAATAAAATTGTTCTTTCATTTTTCATTCGCTGAATGATCTTTTGTTTTATTATTTCAATGTTCTTTGGATAAAATTGTAATTATTTTAACCTTTTGTAGACTATAGCTTGTAAAATAACTTTCTAGGGCTTTTTAATAGTAATAATAATGATTAATTACTAAAAAAGCCTATTTTTTTCTCTTTAAAAAATGTTTTCAAAAAACAGAACAGTTATTTTAATACGTCTCGATAATTATAAATTGAAATTTTTGATGTCAAATAACTAGGTATAGACATAGGCCTCCTCTAAATTGCGCCATTTTACCCTGTCTTCAGGTTGGAGCATCCAACATCTCACAGCCTCTGTGGCGCAGTTGGTTAGACGCCGCCTGTGAAACGAGAGGCCGCGGGTTCGATCCCCGCACCGAGACAAATGTTTGTGTGAACCACAGGTATTTGTTTCGGGTCTGGGTGTTTGTGAGACCGAAAAATTACTCGTAGTTCCTGATACCCACGACACAAGACTCGATCTTATTGTGGGGTCAGGACTATGTGACTGTTGGGTGTATTTATTTATCTGCCAGCGACTTTTCGCAAATCATCACTCCAGCTAGCTGGAGAGCGTCCTGCACTACGCTTGCCAAGGCGCGGTCTCCACTCAAGAACACGTTTACTCCAGCGGTAGTCGGTTCGACAGATGTGGCCGGCCAGTGCCACTTCATCTTGCTAATCCTATGTGCTATGTCTAATTGTCCGTTTTAATTATTATAGAAATTAATTATTCATCTCACTTTTCAAAATCCTTTTATTGAATGCCATTCAAATATTATCTACGTAGCTAATTTTTTTATGCGGTTTAAGTCTGCCTCGGTGGCGCAGTTGTACTACCGTACGATTGCAATGCTGAGGTCTCGGGTTCGAATCCCATATCGGGAGAAGTGATATTGGATATTTCCATTAATTATTAGCCATGAGTCAGGAATTTGTGCCCGATATGGCGATGGGCTCGAACCTATCACATCGTAGGACGAAACACAAGGCGAAACGTGGGTGTCCTGGTGGCATCCAGTATATATATTAGAAATATGTAAATTTGTCCGCAAATATCCAGATTTTTATACTAAAAGAGCCGATATACAAACTAAATACCCACTTAGACATAGAAACAGTTTAAACCTACCAACTTCGAGACTCACTATGCATTCTTCTAGCCCACTTGTTATGTCTATTAAAATATATAATAAACTGCCAGACTACATAAAAAACTCAAGTAATGAAACATCCTTTAATAAACAACTAAAGCAATTATTACACACAAAAACATACTACACAATAACAGAGTACCTAAATGAAAAATAAATAAGACATCTTAATATAAGCGAAGGTAAACTTAAATAAATAAAGACTGATTTAATTACATCCATAACTGAATATAAAGACAATGGCTTCCTCCTCTCTCCTAAAGTTTTATTTTTTTGCGGTGCCCTACAGGGTCCACATTGTACTAAATAAATTGTACCATCTTATTAACATGTGGAGTGCAATAAAGTATTGAGTATTGAGTATCTCTGCCTCCCCATCTGGGAAAAGGCATGCATTTATGTATGTATATGCCACTTACAACTTGGGACTTATCATTTCACTTACATTGTACTCATGTTAAAGTAAAAAACGTTATTTTATATCAAAAGAATCAACTATATTGTTCTTGCTTAGTTATTCGGACCTCACTGATAATATATACTAAAATAACGTTAGACAAAGATACTTGTTGCTTTACGCTCACAAAAGCCACATCCCTTCTTTCCGCTTAAGGGTGGTGCTCCCCTTTCGGATGTGGTCTTTTGGTAACGAACCTATGTTGATATGGTTCGAATCCCAGGACATAACTTTTACTTTTATATACTGGTACGACAAAGTGCCTACAATGCGCCTGCTGGTATTTTTTGTTTATTTCCCAAATAATAATTAATACCTAAATAAATCCTATTTCTACGGTATGTAATCCGCCAACCCGCACTAGGCCAGCGTGGTGGACTATATGGCCTAACCACTCTCAATCGCAATATCAATTGTAGAGGAGGCCCGTGCCCTGCAGTGGGACGTATATGGCCTGATACTGAATAGTAAAAGGTATTAAGTTGTGAAAGAGACTGTTCCGTCCACCCCCGCCACTGCAACTCGTGTGGAAGGATCAATAGTATGTACACCGAGCATTGAAGCTTCAGTACAGTAAAGACTACAGTCTTGTAGCAACATACATACATAAACTCACGTCTTTATCCCCTAAGGGGTAGGCAGAGGCGCCACCAGGACACATTTCGCCTTGTATGTTCCGTCCCATGATGTGATAGGGGGCGTTCCTATCGCCATATTGGGCACAAATTCCTGACTCCAGGCTGATTATGAATAGAAAAAACCAATACACTTTGCCCGACCCGGGACTCGAACCCGAGACCTCAACTTTGTAAACGTACCGTAATACAACTACGCCACCGAGGCAGTCTTAGGCTGAAGTTTTTAATGTCAAAAAATCTTAAGGCATACTATTATTAGAGAGATGGGATAGAATAGAGTAAGAGGGACGGTATAGGACTGGGATAGTTGACAGATTTATTTTGATGAGATAAGACGAAATGTAAAGGCACGGGATGAGACCGGATGGATAATGAAGAGAAAGAACGGGACGGATCAGTGACTTGACAGACGGGACGGGACGATATTGAGGCGGACAGGTCATAGTTTGAAGAAAAAGGGACAGTAGAATAGCTACGTCGAGTTAAGGTTTCAAAAGGTTTAGGTATACAAGAGTTTGTACGAAAAATAACATCTATCTGATGTGGAGTGGAATCAAAAGATATATGCACCCAGGCGAAGCTGGGACGGGCCGCTAGTATTAAAATAAATAGAAACAGATCATTCAGCAATCTCATATGAAGACTGATACAATCCCCGGACAGAGGCAATTTTTCGTGTTATTTATTGCAATGAATGGCGAGACGAGCATTCCTTTCGCCTGATGGTGAGCGATAAGATCGCTCATGGACAGTAGCAAAACCAAACACCATGAATTACACTGCTTGGAATTCCACTGCGCTCGCCTGCGACAGATGTTTATTCTCATTATGTCCAGTAGTTACTCTGGCTACAATGTCCTTCAAAAAGGGAAAACAACAGTGCATTTACACTGCCGTTTGTTGGAGAAATAGACATTGCGGTGGTACCTACCCAGGCGGCCTCTCACATGAGAGACCTGCCACCAATAGAAATGTCCTAACCCCTCTTAATTGTACTCCAGATTGTAGAGGAGGCCTGTGCCCTGTAGTGGAACGTATAAACATTTTCCAACTCCTCCTATTAACTGTATAATTAATTTCATTGCGGGTTAAAGACAGAACATTCCCGGAGACTCGCTGAGCTTCAATGCTCAGTGTCATTAAAATGCGTGCTGTTGATCCTGGCTTACCAGAGTTGCAGTGGCGGGTGTGACGGCGGGACAGTCTTCGTTGAGTTCTTCACAGCAATTGAGCTAAAAGGTATTATTACTGAATATTAAGATAGTAGTTGTACTACGATCTACGGTACGACTACAAAGCTGAGGTTTCCATCGAATCCCGGGTCGGGCAAAGTGTTATTGGATTTTTCTATTCATTATCAGCCCGGAGTCAGGAATTTGTGCTCGATATGGCGATAGGCTCGCTGTGACATCATGGGACGGAACATACAATGCGAAATGTGTCCTGGTGGTGCCTCTGCCTACCCCTTCTGGGATAAAGGCGTGAGTTTATGTATGTATTAAGATATTGTGATTCTATACTAGACTACTAATGCAATATACAACACTCCTTGTCAAAGTAAATACTAGGTTTTATTTTTATTGCTTATATCCACCTGGCGTGCATTAGAAGAGGCCTACACTCAGCATTGGGTGGATACATAGGCTGAAGAAGAAGAAGAAGAAGAAGAAGATATCCAGGAAATGATCAAGCAGGTCTCCTGATGATAATTGACCACTGCATATGAACATCCACAACGCTTGGACCATGGATTATACCGGGTATATCAAGACCGCGACCGAAAACGAAGCCAGGAGGTATTAGTGATATCAAACACAATGCAAGATAAAGTTTCACAAAAAAAACGTCAATTTTTTTTTTATTTTTTACATATCGTCGTATTTGAGTGATTAAACATAGTTTTTCTAAAATAATGACGTACATCGCTTAATTTTTAAACACGCAATGGTACGTAAAGGTTTAAATTACTATTTTTGCAAAAACTAGGTATTTACCCCTCAGAAACGATGATTTTTAAAAAATAAAAAAAAAACCGTCGCTTATTTTGCAAAATTTTTAGTTGCATTGTGTCTGTAGCCGCTAAAACTACCACCTGGCTTCGTTTTCGGTCGCGGTCTTGATATACCCTGTATTTTTGTACCAGAATCACTGCTTCCATATCTTCTTTCTGTTTGCTCGGCTCTAAGTGTCGTAGCGTGATGTTAATTAGCTCAAAACCTTCCTTAAGAATTGGGCTATCAGATGCAAAAAATATTTGGAAATCCGACAAGTAATTCTTGAGATTAGCTTGTTCAAATAAAGATTGATTATATTGACTTATATAGACACAGCTTTAAAAACATGTTGTTATGGAAACAGCGGAATTTCCGGGATAATACTATACCATTCTTCAATTAATAAAAAAATCTCCCATCAAAATTCAACACTTTCGCACATAAATGTATATAAGGCAATGTCTAAAAAACAAACACAAAAAACATTGCACCACAAAAAAATAAAAAATATATTATTGGCATAATGATGTTTCCTTGGTCTTTGTGTGAAAACTATTTGCTTTAGAGCCACGGACGCGCAGGGCGTTGCTGCCCGCACACGGCTTTGTTCTGTATCGCAACAAAACCTTTTTGCAGTTAAATATTCATTTGAAACATCGATCTCTCTTTCAATAAACGCCATTTTATAGTTATACTGATTTTTATAAAAAACAAAAAAAAAATCGCAATGTTTTTTATTCGCAATAAAAAATGCCGTTTTTGCATAAATAAGGATAAGTACTACATACAAATATGTATAAATAGGATGTCAGTTATTTCCTGCAAAAAATTTGACAATCATTTGCATAGAATAAACAAAGGCTATAAAAATTTAAATAAAGCTATCGACGTTAACCCGACGCGGGCGAAACGTAGCGAGAATTCCCTGCAAAATCATAAAACCAGCCTGAAACCGAAACGTCGTATGTGTGTATAAACTTGACTGTACTTAATACCTTATTCCACTACGCCGGCACGATACAAATGCAGTAGGGGAACAAAGAACCAGCGGTGCACGCCCCTCGCCCCGCACTCGGCGCAAAAATAACAGCTATACAGCGATATAGCACGTTATTTCCATTAAAATAGCACAATATATTATTCTAAATTAAAAAAAAATAACACATTCCCGAATCAAAATTCGAAACACGCTCGAAACACTGGTACACGTTATAACGTTAATAGCGTTTGTTTTAATTAATCCTGGCACTCGCGAATGAGGATATTTGAAAAAAAAAGCGCATATCGCACTACACGGACGCTTTTGTTCGACGCTGCTCGAGTCGGAACAAACCTTTCCCGGCTGTTTGTGACGAGTGTTCGATTTTCAAAATCGATTGCAGTTTGGAATACGTTTTTGAATTTGAATTAATGTTTCCTTTGCCTATTTTTTTTTTTAAATATAATCCGAACGCAACGCGACCGTTACGTTGGAGGGAACGCGGCACACTGAAATCTGCAGGCTTCAGGAGGCTCTGTGTGCATTGATTGGGCGTAGCTTACAGAATATAGCCGTCTCTGTCTAACGCGTGGTGTTCTGTCCCTCTCCCGCAGCCCGTTCAGTCGTTAGCAGCAACAAAATTTGGCTTCGCGAAAACTAGACGGTTCTCAAACATTCTGCGTGGAAATTGAATATTATTTTTAATACTATAATTGAATATTAAACAAAGGTTGTTTTAATGTGTTTATTCAGTAATGTTCTCGCAGTTTAACTATTCCTTACTTACATAGCGATATAATTGTATGGAGTCCCGCATATTTGAGTGTTTTATAAATGGATTTCTGATTTGATTTTACCTGTCCACATTAGCCCAGCGGGGATAATATCTCTTAATTGTTTAGGTATATGCAGCAATGGAATGAATAAAGTGGTAATATCAATTACTAATTTTAATTGTTGCCTTATAGATTTTGACTGCCTCGGTGGCGTAGTAATACGGTACGATTACAAAGCTGAGGTATCGGGTTCGAATTCCGGGTCGGGCAAAGAGACATTGGAATTTTTATTCATGTGTCAGAAATGTGTGCCCAATATGGCGATATGCGCGCTTCCTATCACATCGTGGGACGGAACACACAAGGCGAAACGTGGGTGTCCTGGTCGCACCTCTGCCTACTCCTGCTGGGAAAAAGGCGTGAGTTTATGCATATATTGACAGCCTCCGTGGCGCAGTTGATTAGACGCCACCTGTGAAACGAGAGGCCGCGGGTTCAATTCCCGCACCGAAACAAATATTTGTGTGATCCACAGGTATTTGTTTCGGGTCTGGGTGTTTGTGAGACCGAAAAGTCTTATAGTTTCTGATACACGACACAAGACTCGATCTTAGTGTGGGGTCAGGACTATGTATGTGATCACAAACATTTGTTTCGGTGCGGGGATCGAACCCGCGGCCTCTCGTTTCACAACCGGCGTCTAACCAACTGCGCCACGGATATTATTGCGCCTTTTATATTATAGGGGGCAAATGGTTCACCTGATGGTACGTAATTTATTTATTTATTTAAGAACCTCCAACTAAGGATACACGACTTATAATGAAGACAGTTTCGAACTCCTCCTATTAATTTAACTCTATGATTGATTTCGTTAAAGATAAGCTAGACATTCCCGGAGACTCGCTGAGCTTCAATGCTCAGTGTCATTAAAATGCGTGCCACTGATGCTGGCTTACAGGAGTTGCAGTGGCGGGTGTAAGGGCGGGACAGTCTCCAATATAATGAAGACAATGGTGTAGTTATTCTAGTTTACATTAATCACCGTCTGTGAACACCTGCAACACCATTGGGCATGGAGCAAGCGTTGCCGGCCTTGCACGTGGGAATACGTTCGTTTTTTGAAGGTCGCCAGGTCGTATTTGCCCGGAAATACCGCAGTTGACAATTAGGTATTTGACTCATTTTTTATTGTATTAATCAAAAAGTATCCATATCTAATGTAGCAAACAAAGAATTTTGTAAATTCATTCAGAATTAAACTAGTTAAAAACGTTTTAAATCTTGTAGCGGGAGTAATAGAAAAGGGATACAAAACAAAATTAGTGACGTCACTGTGCATTATAGTGTGCGGGTGTGAAAGATATGGTAAGATGTCCCCACTACGTCCCCACCCTTTCATTTAAAATACTGATATATGCCTCATGTTACAAGCTACTTTAATACTGTTTTCACAAACATGTTTTGTTTCAATGGCACTTGTGTTTGTCTACAAAATAATACAAACATTCGATGATAGTCAAATACCCTATTGGTTCCACAAATTTTTAGTACGTGGAAGAAAGTTTCGGGAACAACATACTGTGGCGGATTTCCAACCTCCAAGGTGATGTGGTATTTGGAGGTTTTGATGTTCAGATCTGACCTAAATAGTGAAAACGGGATGATGGGAAAAAAAGAGTGAAAAGCATACGGGTATTTCCAAAACTAGGCCACAAATAAAATAAAATAAGCGGTTTTGCGGACAACTTCAACCTGTAAAATTGTGTTACGGTGATGCGCACGCATCTTAAAATTTCACTCTCATCATTTTTTCATAACGCGCCTAGTGAAGTTATATTTCAAAAACCTACGGGGGAACCAAACTGTTAGGGGGCGTGAAATAAACAACAACCGCTGCCTCACAATGATCGCTGCATACAATAACTTTAATGGGACATCTGCGACTGATCAATGCTCAATGCAAGGGGCGTAAAAAGTTTGAGAACACTACAGGTGTATAAGGTAGATTTATTAAATGATTTCGCTTCAATTCGAAATTGTTCGGGCGTGTTCCGCTAGATGGGGGTATAAGTAATTTTATATTAATAAATTGTGGATTGGTTTTGGTGCCTCACGCGGTTGTACTACCTTACGATTATAACGATGAGGTCTCGAATTCGAATTCCGGGTGGAACAAAATGATATTGGATTTTCTATTGAATAACATCATTATTATCTCTTCCTAGTCTAAGAATCTTCAGGTTCTCATAGTACAGTCCACTCTCTGTTTATCTGGATAGTTATACTTCTAGGAAGAGTTTTCTCTGGCTAATAATGAAACTCCGTCTCGTCCAAGTATTTATACTTTCTAATTGTTTTACATCAATTTATGCTGCGATTTACAATCCAACCGAACTGTCCAAGCCATCAATCAAAAGACTAACTTTAACATTTTTGGAATTTTAAAATTCCTCATTCTATTTTACATACATACATAAACTCACGCCTATTTCCAGACGATGTAGGCAGAGGCGCCACCAGGACACCCACATTTCGCCTTGTATGTTCCGTCCCATGATGTGATAAGGGGCGCGCCTATCACCATATCGGGCACAAATTCCTGACTCCGGGATGATAATGAATAGATAAAACCAATATCAATTTGCCCGACCTGGGACTCGAACCCGAGACCTCAGCTTTGCAAACGTAGTAGTACAACTACGCTACCGAGGCAGTCGCATAATTAATTAATTTATACAAATAACGCGTCATATTACATGCGTCATATTATTCTGTATTTAATCAACGTTTACAAAGCGTTGATTAAATACAGAAATTATACTATTTCGGTCAAATCTACGGCGTATGTAAATTGCGCGCGGACAAAATTGGAACTAACGGCTAACTAGGCCAGCGTGGTGGACTATATGGCCTAACCACTCTCAATCGTGCTCTCGATTGTAGAGGAGGCCCGTGCCCAGCAGTGGGACGTATATGGGCTGACGGGTCGGCCAAAGTGACATTGGATTTTCTATTCCTTATCAGCCCGGAGTCAGGAATGTGGCCAACATGGCGATAAGCTCGCCCCCTATCGCATCGTGGGACGGAAAATACAAGGCGAAACGTGGGTGGAAAGGCATGGAATGGACAAACCAACACTAAAAGCATTTTTTCATTAATCAGCATCACTTCTTAGGATGCAGGAGCTGGGAAAGCATGAACGTCACCTCTGCTGACCCATTTAGGAATACAAGCATGAACTTATGAAATAAATACACCCGCATATATAAAACTGACGCACTAACATACAAATATCTATCACAAAACTATAACGGTGAAGGAAAACATCGTGAGAAAACCTATACCGTAGCGATTTTAAAGAATGGCCAGCGTGGTGGACTATAACCTCAATCGTGCTCTCGATTGTAGAGGAGGCCCGTGCCCTGCAGTGGGACGTGTATGGGCTGATACAGATACAAACTATAAGACACTTCGCTCTCACAACACATCACCAAATACTAAAACAAAAGTGTTTGTGAACTTATGTATAACTCGTCGGAAATATCTGTGAACCTAGCTGGAATGCGGTTCACATTTCATTTTTTTGTGTTCCCCTATCTACTATGTTATTCTACATTAAAAACATTTTGAGATGGATGCGAATTCTATTTTTTATTCGTTTTTATGTTTTAATTCAATTTGTTTAACCTATATTTTGAATTAGCTGAACTTATGTTCCAGTGACGTTAATTATTCAGGTCCACAGATATTTCCGACGAGTTATACGCACGTATGAAGTTATACTTCTAAAGATAAAAGTCACTTATTTGAAAAGTCACTTATTTAAGTGCGTGGTGGCCTGTTGGTAACGGACCAGACGCGGCTGCCTACATGTTCACGGTGGTCGCGGGTTCAAATCCCAGGGCACACCTCTGACTTTTCGGAGTTATGTGTGTATTAATAGTTAATCACCACGCACTTTAACGGTGAAAGAAAACATCGTGAGGAAACCTGCATACCGTAGCGATTTTAAAGAATTTCTACGGTATGTAAGTCCGCCAACCCGCACTAGGCCAGCGTGGTGGACTATATGGCCAAACCACTCTCAATCGATTCTCTCGATTGTAGAGTATGCCCGTGCCCTGCAGTGGAACGTATATGGGCTGATATAGATATTTGAAAAGGGCCTATCATTCACCACAGTAATATATTAAAACCATTAACAAACGATTCACTGATATAAAACACGTGTTGTAGATTTAAAATATTTAAGAAACTAATGTAGTGAAGAGTTGTCACGGAAATTTCACAGCTGATCATCTGACTTCTGCATGTTCATGTCGGAGTGCGCGCGCATCTAAAAAAACGTACATACATACATAAACTCTCGCCTTTATCCCAAGAGGAGCAGGCAGAGGCGCCACCAGGACAACATTTCGCCTTGTATGTTCCGTCCCATGATGTGATAGGGGGCGAGCCTATCGCCATATCGGGCACAAATTCCTGACTCCGGGCTGATAATGAATAGAAAAACGCAATATCACTTTGCCCGACCCGGGATTCGAACCCGAGACCTCAGCTTTGTAGTCGTACCGTAGTAGAACTACGCCACTGAGTAAAACTTGTTACTTTTGTGTTACGAGATGCGCGCGCATCTTAAAATTTCACTCATCATTTTGCCTAAAGAAGTTTAACTTCAAAAAGTGCGAGGATCGAACCCGCGGCCTCTTGTTTTACAAACATCCACGGAGGTTAACACATCCACTCTTCAAGCATCGAGCTTCAACGCTTGATTAACAAGGTGTCGTGTAACCACAACCTCCCCTCCTCTTTCCCCCTTCCCCCCTGTCTCCCCTCCCCTCCGCTTAGTTACTCTGTAATTCGTAAGTAAGTCATGAATTTTACAGACCACAGGCCGAGCGGCGTTGTGTGCGTTTGATGCGTGGTATAAAGGATAAGCGGAAGCGATTTATACAGGGTATCTCAAGACCGCGACCGAAAACGAAGCCAGGTGGTAGTATTAGTGACTTCAGACACAATGCAACTAAAAATTTCGCTAATAAAAAATCGAATTTGTTTTTGGATTTTTTTTTCTTATCGTCCTATTTGGGTGAAAAATACATATTTTTCCAAAATAATGATGTACATCGTTTTATTTTTAAAGACGCAATGGTACGTAGGTAATAGAATATTTTGTTAGTTTTTTTTCGCCCGATTAGCGCGGCTGGACAGCCTCCGTGGCGCCGTTGGTTAGACGCCGCCTGTGAAACGAGAGGCCGCGGGTTCGACCCGCTTCGAGACAAATATTTGTGTGATCCAAAGGTATTTGTGTCGCGTCTGGGTGTTTGTGTGTGTGATACGACACAAGACTCGATCTTAGTGGGGTCAGAGCTATGTATATGACTGTTGTGTGTATTGTCGGTGCGGGGATCGAATCCGCAGCTTCTCGTTGCACAAGCGGCGTCTAACCAACTGTGCCACGGAGGCCGTATTTATTCTTAAAGTTAAATATTTTATTTGACATACTAGTTTTTGCGGAATTTATGGCGGAATCACGAACAGCAATTTTTTTAATATAGATAGTAATTGTATAACTCAATGTGTTTATACATTAACCATTACAATTAATATGTGTTATAAAACCAAATTGCCAATAATTAAATAATTCTCGCTGTTATTTGATGTATAAAATCGCCTCTGCGCCCTCCTCCGCTGCCACCCGTCCCTTGTACATATAAAGGCCCCTGCACGCGCTCCGGCCGCACAATGTGTACACACCATGATTTCCCAAATGTATAGCCGACGGCTAAGTTCGGCGACGCAGAAATGCTGTATAGAACCAGCTTTATATATATTTATTGTATACCGGGTATATCAAGACTGCGACCGAAAACGAAGCCAGGTGGTAGTTTTAGTGGTTACAGAGACAATGCAACTAAAAAATTCGCAACATAACGAGTTTTTTTTATTTTTTAAATATTATCGTGTTTGGCTGGTAAATACCTATTTGTGAAAGTAGTAATTTAAACCCTAGCGTACCATTGCGTCTTTAAAAATAAAAATGTGTACAGTTTAATTATTTTAAGAAAACTATGTATTTTTCACCCAAAAATAAAAGTAAAATATTACAAAAAAAAAAATTACAACTTCTTTTGAGAAATTTTTACTTCCATTGTGTCTGAAGTCACTAATACTACCACCTGGCTTCGTTTTCGGGCGCAGTCAAGATAAAACCTGTATTTACTATATTTATATATTTACTATCGAAATATGGCCGTCTCAATAAAACATCTTGGCGGTGGAGAACTCTCGTGTTTAGTAATGACCAATTGTGGGCAGATTCAATATTTATTTTCTGATAGACCGAGGTACCTTTTTACAGTAAAATTCAGAGAACATTATCCATCTAAAAGTTATTTCATTGGTATGTCTCTCACATGTGAGAGGCCGTCTGGGTAGGTACCACCGCAATATCTATTTCTCCAACAAACAGCAGTGTAAATGCACTGTTGTGTTACAGCATGAAGGACATTGTAGTCAGAGTAACTACTGGACATAATGAGACTTAGCATCTTATGTTTCACGATGGCGAGCGCAGTGGAATGCCGAGCATTGCTTTGTAATTCATGATGTTTGGTTTTGCTACTGTCCATGAGCGATCGTGTCGCTTACCATCAGGCGAATGCCATGCTTGTCTCGCCACTCATCGCAATAATAAAAAACGGATATCTATCTGCACTTTGTATAGCCAGTATACAAAAAAAGGAAACACATTATTATGTCGGCACGATGTAATGATTTGGCTCCCTCCCGCATAATACCATCCTAACCCGCGAAGATATGTTAAACGAAGGTAAAGTTTATATGTTACCTGAAGATTTGAACCCGAAATTAGGTGTCCGGTGACCCCGATACAAAACGACTTGTTTTGCCGGCCTCAAGCATATAAGAAGACTCTGTAATGTATTGTGGGGTAGACATAAAATTATATATGTTAGATCACCGGCATATAAAAATAAATCAGTCTTGAGTTTACCGCAATCGTAGTTTCATTGTGTAATTACAAGTGGCGCAGTCGGTAGGATTTTTTATCGAAAATCTTCAATATGCCGTTCGGAAAGTTACATGAATTCGATATTCATAATAAGGCGAACTGGGGAGCGTATGTGAGGCTCGTGAAACAGTTTATTTTACTAAACGAGATCAAACCCGAGTTACACGTGGCGACATTGGTGACGCATGTCGGTGCTACAACATACGAACTTATGTGCGACCTATGTTCGCCGGATCATCCCGAAGACAAACAGTTTGAGGAATTGGTGGTGCTGGTCGCAGAGCATCTGGAACCGAAACGGTCAGAGATAGCCGAGCGGCACATATTTCGACAGAGACGACAGACGGAAAGTGAAAGCGTGGGTGCATTTCTACAAAATCTTAAACATCTAGCAACTCACTGCAAATTTGGTGTTTTATTAGAAGAAAACATCAGAGATCAGTTTGTATCCGGCTTACGAAGTGAGGAAATGCGTTCTCGTCTATTCGCTGAACCTACGTTAGACTACAAAAAAGCGGTGGAGTTGGCGCTAGCATTGGAGGCAGCCGAGCGGCACGCCGAAACAGCGGCCGGGAGCGGCGGTGCCGTCGCAGCAGCGCCGGGCTCGGCTAACTCGGGGCTCGGGCAGGGCGGTAACGGGTTGTATCGTGTGGCGCCGGGCGAGGCCGGGGGCTACGCGCGACGGCGAGGTGCCGCTTGCTGGCGGTGTGGAAAAAGTAATCACGCCCCAAACAAGTGTCGGTTCAAGTTCTACACGTGCAATAAGTGTGGTGAAAAGGGTCACTTAGCTAATATGTGTGCAAATAGTGTCAAAAACAATAACGGGCGATTTAAAGCGCAGAATTATATTGAACAAAGTGATTCCCAAAGTGATGCGAGTGACGGATTATACCACTTTTCAACTAACCGTAAGGACGATCCATATTATTTAGAATTAAAGGTAGAAGGTAAAAACATATTCTTTGAAGTGGACACTGGTAGCAAAATATCGGCGGTCTCAAAGCAATTTTATAATGATAATTTCTCACATTTACCCATTTTAAAAGAAAACATTAAATTTCGGTCGTATTCCGGCGGTGCTATAGTGCCTCTGGGCCGGATTGAGGTTTCAGTAAAGCACGGTAGTGTGTCGGAAATATTACCGTTATTTATAATAACAAATGGAGGTGCGCCACTTATGGGCCGCCTCTGGTTGCGTAAATTAAATCTAAAAACATTGAATCTTTTTAATATAACAAATACAACTAATACTATTGTCTCGAATCTAAAGTTAGAATTTCCTGAGGTGTTTAAAGATGAAATAGGTACTTTCAAAAATGAGATTAAATTATATTTAAAAGATAATGCCGAACCGATATTTTGCAAGGCTCGCCCAATTCCCTTAGCGTTGCGTTTACCGGTCGAACGCGAATTAAAACGTTTAGAAGCAGAGTCTATTATAGTCAAAGTTGATCGATCCGATTATGGGACGCCCATTGTACCCATCATAAAAAGAGACGGGACAATACGGATCTGTGGCGACTATAAAATTACTGTAAATAAACAATTAAAGGACTTCCACTATCCGTTACCGCGCATTGAGCAATTATTCGCAGCGCTAAGTGGAGGGGAGCAATATACAAAACTCGATTTAAAAAATGCTTACCTACAATTGAATTTAGATAAGGCGTCTCAACCGCTTACTGCTATCACTACACATGTGGGAATTTATGTTTATCGAAGAGCGCCTTTCGGTTTAAAGTGTTTACCCGAAATGTTCCAAAAATTAATTGAGGAGATTTTAGGTGGTATAAATAATGTAGTTTGTTTTATTGATGACATATGTATAACAGGGTGTTCTAAAGAGGTGCATATGAGAAATTTAAGGGCTGTGCTGTATCGGTTAAGCGAATCGGGCTTGCGCATAAAATTTGAAAAGTGCGAGTTTTTTAAAAATGAAGTTCATTACTTAGGTTATAAGATAAACAAAAACGGCTTGTATACGGATGATAGTAAAGTGGCGGCTATCACTAATTTGCCCGCGCCGCAAAATGTATCACAGTTAAGAGCAGCACTCGGCTTAATTAATTATTACTCCCGATTTTTAATAAATATTAGTACGACGTTGCATCCACTTTATTCTTTGCTAGCAAAGGGTGCCCGTTGGACGTGGACGGACGCTTGTCAAAATGCGTTTGAGCGCATAAAGGAGCAATTAGTGAGCGGGCCAGCGCTGGCGCATTACGAGCCGCGACTGCCGCTTGTGCTAGCTGTTGACAGTTCCGCGTACGGTCTGGGTGCCGTGTTGTCACATATCTATCCAGACGGCGCAGAACGTATCGTGTGCTGCGCTTCGCGTACATTAAGCGACGCAGAGCGCCGATACAGCCAAATAGACAAGGAGGCGTTGGCCATAGTTTACGGGGTCGCGAGACACCATCAATATGTATTCGGTCGTAAGTTCATTTTGCGCAGCGATCATAAACCGCTTACATACATCTTCGGACCAAAACACGGCATACCTCAAACGGCAGCAAGTAGGCTGCAAAGGTACGCAGTTCGACTTGCCGCATACGATTTCGATATTGTATTTGTCTCGACTGATAAAAACGGCAATGCCGATGGATTGTCTCGCCTGCCTATGGTCTGTACGAAAGATGAGGGCAAAGTGAAGAATGAAGAAGCGGCTTATGTGCATTATGTGGAGGATGTCTTCCCGGTAAATTACAGAGATGTGGCCAGAGAATTAAAAAAAGATACTATTCTATGTAAAATATATTCTTATATCTTAAGTGGATGGCCAGATAAAACGGAAATCGAAAATGAAAAACCGTACTTCCACCGAAAGGAAGCATTACAGACTGATCATGGGTGTATAGTCTGGGGATACAGGATAGTTATACCGCGAAGTCTACGCAAGCATATAATAGAGGAAATTCATGAAGGTCATGTGGGTACTATTCGTATGAAACAAATTGCGAGAAATTATGTGTGGTGGCCTCAGATCGATTCCGACATCGAAGAGCGCGCGCGGTCCTGCGTAGCGTGTCGCGGGGTGCGCGACGCTCCGCCGCGCGCGCCTCCCGTGCCATATGTCTGGCCGCATGAAACGTGGGCCAGATTGCACGCTGATTTCCTTTATTATAAAGGGAAATATTATTTCCTGCTCATAGATGCCCATTCCAAATGGATTGAGGTGGCGGCCATGTCTAATGGTACCTCGGCACAACTGGTCATAGCCAAGTTAAGAGAATTGTTTGCTAGATTTGGGCTTCCGAGGCAACTGGTGACTGATGGGGGACCACCGTTTACATCCTTCGAACTAGAAGACTTTCTAAAGAAGAATAGCATCCAACATATCGTCACAGCGCCGTATCATCCTGCCAGTAATGGTGCCGCCGAAAATGCGGTTAAAACCATTAAAAAGGTTATGAAAAAGGCAACAGCTGACGGGAAAAATATAGAAATAGCGCTAAACACCTTTTTATTGCAATATAGGAATAGTGCGCACTGCAGTACCGAAAAAGAACCCGCGGTGGCAATGATCGGGCGGCGGCTGCGAACCCGTCTCGATCAACTGCGCGCGCCTAGCGCGGCTCAGTGCGTCGCATCGGCGCAGAGCGCGCAGGTCGCTTACGCCGGAGGATTGCAGCGGGAGTTCTTGGCGGGAGACCCGGTGCTAATTAGAAATTATTCAAAACAAGGAGCCAAATGGAACGAAGGCACCATAGCGGAACGAACCGGTACTGTCACTTATAAAGTTAACACAAACGATAATCAAACCAGTACCAAACATGCTGACCAATTGATCCCCAACAAACCTAAACGGTTTTCGTGGGCTTTTGGTGTTGATAGCGATCCAAAGAAATGTACAGCCGAGGCAGAGAACACCACCGAGACCACAGTCTCGTCGCCGTCGGTTAGTCCGTTCGTGAATGCAGAGGCGACCACGGAACTGTCACAGCCAATGTTGCTGGACTCATCGGCTTTACCGCCGGAGCCTAAAACAAGGGCACGCGCCAATACTGTCCCATGCAAGCTACCCACACTCCGTCCACGTACCGTTAGGCCCAATTATAGATTAACTTGATTCTAGACGAAAATAAAGGCGGTAAAATTCATTCCCCACTTTGGAATACCCATTAAACGTGTGACCTGAAATGATCTTATGTGAGGCCATAAGCCAATAACATTCAGCTACATACATCTTGTAATTTGTACTATACCAAATGAACGCTATTGATAGCTATATTGTTGTTTGATAGTTTTGCTGTACAATGTTTATATATTTTTTTTATTTACCAAGATAATTGTAATTATTACTTATAACAAAATATATATGTAAAATCAACAGCAAAATTGGTACTCGTTAGATACTTTTTATTTGACGTGGAATAGTCACGATGTCATAATATTAGTAAACCAAATATATACAGCTTAGAAATACATAGTTACAATACAGAAATTGTGTAACACATTTACATGTATTAATTATTTACTTTTAAGGGGGGAAGTGTAATGTATTGTGGGGTAGACATAAAATTATATATGTTAGATCACCGGCATATAAAAATAAATCAGTCTTGAGTTTACCGCAATCGTAGTTTCATTGTGTAATTACAGACTCTTTCATTCATCCCCCCCCTGCAACTCGTGTGTCGCAGGATCAACAGCATTGTACACACTGAGCATCGAAGCGAACCGAGGCTCCGGGAATGTCTAACCAATCTACCTAAAATGACATACATACATAAACTCACGCCTTTTTCCCAGAAGGGGTAGACAGAGGTGCAACCAGGACACCCACGTTTCGCCTTGTATGTTTTCCATGATGTGATAGGAGATGAGCTTACACCACATCGGGCATAAATGCCTGACCACGAGCTAATAATGGCCTCATTCTCACTCAAGGCATCTAATCAAGTCCCATCCCATCCTATTGAGTATAAAAAGTAACAAATATATCGGAATTTCTTCCTCATCCCACGGGAACACTACATTTTGGGATAAAAAGTAGTCTAAGTGTTAATCCAGAGTGCCTGCTACCTCCACACCAAATTTCATCTAAATCCGTAAAGCCGTTTTTGAGTTCATCGCGCACAGACAAACAGATAAACAAACAGAAAAAAAATCTAAAAATATTTGTTTACAGTTCTGTTACGTTAATACAGACCCCCCACATTAGTATTTCTCATTTATCTTCCATGTACAGACATCGATCGGTTACTTTATTATATTGTAGATAAGTAAATAAAATAAATACACCCAACAGTCACATACATAGTCCTGACCCCACACTAAGATCGAGCCTTGTGTCGTGGGTATTAGAAACTACGAGAGACTTTTCGGTCTCACAAACACCCAGACCCGAAACAAATACTTGTGGTTCACACAAATATTTGTCTCGGTGCGGGGATCGAACACGCGGCCTCTCGTTTCACAAGCGGCGTTTAACCAACTGCGCCAAGGAGGCTGTCAAATATAGCTTAATATACAGGGTATATCAAGACCGCAACCGAAAACGAAGCCAGGTGGTAGTATTAGTGACTTCAGACACAATGCAATGAAAAATTTCGCAAAAAAAATCGTCAACTTTTTTTTGGTAATTTTTTACTTATCGTCGCATTTGGCTGTTATATACATAGTTTTCCTAAAATAATGATGTACAACTTTTTATTTTTTAAGACGCAATGGTACGATAGGGTTTAAAATACTATTTTCGCAATAACTAGGTATTTACTACCCAAAAACAATGATTTTCAAAAAATTGCAAAAGAAAATCTGTCGCTTATTTTGCGAAATTTTTATTTGCATTGTGTCTGTAACCACTAAAACTACCACCCGGCTTCGTTTTCGGTCGCAGTCTTGATATACCCGGTATGTACCACAATGTTCCAGTTATTCGGAAGTGCCTGGGTGAAACATAGCTTCCAATTCGCAGCATTTAAGACGGTTTTCCTGAGTGGAGTGTCTCAAAAGCTCTCACGCTTTCACTCCCCGGTTCTCGGGTTAACAACTCACTTTCAAGACTAGTTTTACGTCAAAATTTTAATATATTCGACAGCCATGACTTTTGGAAACTACAATGTTCGTAGACTGCCAATGGCGCAGTTGTACTACGGTATCATTACAACGCTGGTCAAGGTCTCGGGTTCGAATCCCGGGTCGGGCAATATTCGATTTGTGCGCGATGTGAGTCAGGAATTTATGCGCGATATGACGACAGGCTCGCTCCGATCACATCGTGGGAAACACGCAATGCGAAATGCGGGTGTCCTGGTAGCACCTCTGCCTACCCCTTCTGGGAAAAAGACGTAAGTTTATGTATGTAGACTATTGTTATTTCTGGAGCCTCGGTTCGCTTCGATGCTCGGTGTGTACAATGCTGTTGACCCTGCGACACACGAGTCGAAAGCGGGGGTGAGGGCAGGACAGCCTTTAAAATGACTACAATAATAATTTTTATTTCTTGCCATATTTATTCTAACTCGGATTGCAAAGGAATACACATTATACATAGATTGAACCCGAAACGCGAAGCACTTTATTTTTGCGATGAATGGCGAGACGAGCATGCCATTCGCCTGTTGGTAAGCGATACGACCGCTCATGGACAATAGCAAAATCAACACCATGAATTATAAAGCAACGCTTGGCATTCCACTGCGCTCGCCATGCTGAGACATAAGATGTTAAGTCTCATTATGTCCAGGAGTTACTCTAGCTACAATGTCCTTCAAACCGGAACACTACAGTGCATTTACACTGCTGTTGGAGAAATAGACATTGCGATGGTACCTACCCAGGCACCCTCTCACATATGAGAGACCAGTATTCTCCATCGAAATCCAAAACAAATGATATTCCCAAACGGTTTGTTACAAACAAGCAATTATTTGTAAAAAAGCTTCATTAGTACCGTTGCTAATGAAAAACAAACGAATGGGAACGGATCTACATTTAATATTTTTCTCTTTTACTCGCAAAAATCGCAAAAGGCATTAGGTGTTGTTTCAATAGGGAGGGATGCATAATGATTCCAACATTGACTTATATTCTACCGATAGACGAGACACGTTAAAGAAATAAAGTGTCCCCGTATTTTAAAAACACACTGCAATATTACATCATTTACCTGGTATTTTATTAAAATAATGTAACTTCAGACGATTTGCTTTCGGTTTGACGGCGAAACATTCATTTATTACTTTAAACGTATGCGATAAGGCGTACTGCACTGTCACTGTCACGAAGCAAACTGATTCATGTGTGGTGCATGCACCGCAAGTAGGTGGGACACATATTTTGTACTGAATGTCTCATCTAGTGTAACATTGATATCGATGGATTTCAAGGGATGTTATAATGAGATGATAAATATACAAAATATTGGCCTAACCCCACAGTAAGATAGAGATTATGTGAATGGTGGTATGTTGGGTATGGACGGGTTCAAATCCCAGAGCACACTGCACACCTCTGACTTTTTGGAGTCATGTGTATTGATAGTCAATCACCACGCACTATAACGGTGAAGGAAAACATCGTGAGGAAACCTGCATACCGTAGCGATAAGAATTATATGGTATGTAAACCCGCACTAGGCCAGCGTGGTGAACTGTACTAACTTTTTAGTTGCATTGTGTCTGAAGTCACTAATACTACCATCTGGCTTCGTTTTCGGTCGCAGTCTTGATATACCCTGTATATGGCTAACGAACCTGATCCGCGAGTATGACGTGTTCTATACATGCTAGATTTAAAAAATATATCCATACATTCATAAATTCACGCCTTTTCCCAGAAGGGGGGATAGAGGAGCTACCCACGTTGCCTAGTATGTTCCGTCCTATGATGTGATTTTCAGCCTATCGCCATATCGAGCACGAATTTCTGACTCGGTGCTTATAATGAATAGAAAAAATTTATGACGTACATATTACGATTCTCGACTCAAAGAATATTAATTTTTAACTACCCCTCAGGCAAATTTGAAACGAATGTACGTGACAGAACGAAAAGTATTATATTAAAAAGCTTTTCGTATGAGTTTATATAAAAGAAATTTAATGTTAACTAAAGGTTTTGAAGCATAAACATATTTCGCGTTTTAATTCTGTATTATATTGCTATGGCTGTATCAGTATTACGGTACATTACCCTGAGGGCTCGGGTTCGAGTCCCGGGTCGGTTTGATTTTAATTTTTTTATTCATCAGCCCGGAGTCAGGAATTTGTGCCCGATATGGCGATAGGGTCGCCCCCTATCATGTCATGGGAACACAAAAGGCGAAACGTTAGTGCTTCTGGAAGCACCTCTGCCTACCCCTTCTGGGAAAAAGAGAGTTGTATAGAATAGTTGTATGAATTGCAAGGGGTTAGGCCATATATAGAGATCACCACGTAGTGCAAGACGGACTTTACATGCCATAGAAATTCTTACTAATCGCTACGGTATGCAGGTTTCCTCACGATGTTTTCCTTCACCGTTATAGTGCGTGGTGATTGACTACCAATACACATGACTCTGAAGTCAGAGGTGTGCCAGAGATGTAATTACCAGTGTTGGACAGTGTGACGGCCTCCAGTTATTTCGCATTTCAGCCTGTTTTAACATGAATAACATCACTACACAGCGCCGTTAGCGTGGACGTCTGAAGTGCTAGGGATGGGGGAGTGTGGAACGAGTTTATCGATAAAAATGTTTTATGTGCAGCGTTGCATTAAGCTGCAGTGCAAATAAATTCTTTTTTCTTTGTGAAGTTATTATTCTTTTGAGAGCATAATAAGTAGGTAAAAATAATAACGTTATGATATATTATTTGTTAACTAAGTTCTAAATAAGGCTTTCGTGGTCACGGGGCGGACTGACCGTCCGCCCCGTGACCACGAAAGCTGTAAAGTAATCGAAACGTCGGGAAGTTAAAAAATGTAAAAATTAAACCAAATCGCGATAAAATCCGTAAAAATAGTTTTATTTCAATGTGTAACATTCGCGTAAATCTAAGAAACCATTAAGATAATTTAGTTGTAATTTTTAAGTTTTTAATTAAGGCCAAACGTGATAGATCTGCTTTTTATATTTGAACACCCTGCATGCTTTGTATGTGTACTCATGTTTCACAAATAAAGATTTTGAATTTGAATAGAGACGATTGGAAATTAATGAGAGTAAATTATTACGGTGCGCGCTCCGACATCGACATGGTGAAGTTAGCTGTAAACTGATTGTCAAACCGTGACAACTCGATACAGTATTTAGAATAGTTTCTTAAATATTAATAAATCTACGTGTTTTATATCAGTGGAGATATAAAATAATCATATGTCATTTAGTCTTCCGATTCCCCGCGATTTTTCATGTTTATTTTGTCATTATTTCAGAGCATTATAATTTTTTTCATAATTTTTTTTCAATTATTTTGAGTGCAGGACATAATAAAGAATTGAAATAATAACAAAATAAACATGAAAAAACGCGGGGAATCGGAAGATATAAGTGACAGTGACGTGGGCGCGTGAGTACATAAATGGCAGTGAATGATGGACCATTTTTGATATTCGTGATAAAGTTGTATTTTTTAAAGTTTCATATCTACCTGGTCTCAAAGAGATAGCCTAGAGCGATAAAACCGCCTTTGTAGTTTTATTGAGATTTAACATCTTATGTGTTAGGATGGCGAGCGCAGTGGAATACCAAGAATTGGTTTGTAATTCGAGGTATTGTTTGGTTTTGCTACTGTCCGTGAGCGATCTCTTACCATCAGGCGAAGGGCACGGTCGTTTCGCCATTCATTAAAATAAAAGTGAAAAAATCTTCATTTTATTTTTATCGATATCGATAAATATCATCCCATCACTACAAAGTAAAGGTGAACTTTGCATTAACTATCTCTTTAGTACATCGCTTAAACTCTGACACTTGATACGACGCTTAACACTTTAACATACACCTTATTCTCATTGTAATAAGACTCAATAACCAACAGCAGGTTTCTGTCACTTACGCCTTTCAGTACAATGACGTCATTTATCTTTCATGAAAGTCGTTTGGTTAGATTTTGAACTTTAATTCTTTGATATAAGGAGGGTTTTTGTGTAATATTGTGGGTTTAGGGGCAACATTTCATGTCATGAAAAAAAGAAAACCGTATGTTTTATTAATTATATTCATTTGCTCTTTCTGGTTGAGTTGGTGTGCGGGTTCGAGTTCCGGAGAGGGACATAAGAGACTAATGGTATTGCTAAATAATATGGCTTAACTTGACAAATAAATTGTTATATTTTTGTGGTTTCTTTTGCGAGTAAGACGCTTGTCGAAAGTAGCGGGTTCGATTTCCAGTAAGGGACTGTTTTAAACAATTAATAGTTTTGATTCAACCGATAATATAATATTGTATTGACCTAATATTATGTTAATAATAAATAAATACACCCAAAAGTCATATACATAGTCTTGACCCCACACTAAGATCGAGTCTTGTGTCTTGTATCAGAAACTACGAGAGACTTCGGTCTCACAAACACCCGGACTCGAAACAAATACCTGAGGATCACACAAACATTTATCTCGAAACGGATCGAACCCGCGACCTCTCGTTTCACAGCCGGCGTCTAACCAACTGCGCCACGGAGTGTCAATGTAGGTATTCGATTCTCTCATTTGTAACGTTGGGTAAGCCGGAACAAATATTAAACAGAGTTTTAAAGTAATGTATTAGTTAATTAAACAAAATTTCCTACCTTTTGAAGAGCTGTTGGCAGTAGCAGACACCATCACAGGAACCGCCGCCTGAAAACAGAAATATATATAAATATATAAAACAGCCGTGGCGCAGTTGGTTAGACGCATGTGAAACGAAACGCACCGAAACAAATATTTGTGTGAACAACATTTGTTTCGGGTCTGGGTGTTTGTGAGACCGAAAAGTCTCAAGTAGTTTCTGATACCCACGACACAAGACATAATTGATCTTAGTGTGGGGTCAGGACTATGTTTGTGACTGTTGGGTGTATTTATTTATTATTTAATTATCGAATAGAGAAATCCAATATAAAATATCACTTTGCCCGACCCGGGATTCGACCCCGAGACGTTATCACCTGTATATCCAGGTACCAGGCTGCCATGATTGCGTAAGAGATAAGTCGTCTAGTTTCTTAAAGTATTGTTTATGAGTTGTTGTTAACAGTCGACCGCCATGTTCGCCGGAGGCGGGCGCGGTAACATTGTCTTACGAGAAATGTTAGATATCGTGAGTTGCCTATACTGTGCTCCTAGCCGGAACATTTTAAAGTATCGTATAGTAATACTCGTATAGTATCGTAAACGTTTCCCGCTGTCAAATTTTAGTTCCAAATACGCTCACAATGGCGCTGTTTAAATTCCCATACAAAACTTTACTATTACTATTCTATTACGATACTGCAAAATGTTCCGGCTAGGGGCACTGTTTTATTTGTATACTGGTGGTAGGCCTCTTAAGTGAGAGGCGGCCTGGGTAGGTACCACCGCAATGTCTATTTCTCCAACAAACAGCAGTGTAAATGCACTGTTGTGTTTCGGTTTGAAAGACATTGTAGCCAGAGTAACTACTGGACATAATGAGATTTAACGTCTGTCTCAGGATGGCGAGCGCAGTGGAATGCCAAGAATTGCTGTGTAATTCATGGTGATGTTTGGTTTCCTACTGTCCGTGAGAGGTCGTGTCGCTTAACATCAGGCGAATGGCATGCTCGTCTCGCCATTCATAGTAATAAAAAAAAATTATACATTGTTGTATAAATTAATGTGTGTGCGGAATCGTCGCAACGTTTCGTTTCTGTCTAAAAAGGTCCCACCAATTAGATATATTTTGTGTCTTCAGTCTTCGTGGTTCGTTAGACGCCGACTATGAAGTAGAGTGTTTTTAAACTCTATTTGTTTTTCCTTCGCCGTTAAAGTGCGTGGTAATTGACATCAATACCCATGACTCGCGAAAAAAGGTGTACCTTGGGAATAGAACCCTTGACTGCTGTATCAGCGCTGTTTACAACAGCCCACCACGCATATTACAAAACGCAGACACTAAAAATAATATTATTGATATACGAATTAATATAGACAGTCTTTTATAAATAAAATACCTCAACGATATTCCTCAAAGCCATCGATATCAATGTTACACTAGATAAGACATTCAGTACGCAAAATGTGTCTCCTCTAGTTGCGGTGCATGCACCACACATGAATCAGTCTGCTTCGTGACAGTGACAGTGCAGTGCACCTTGGAGACTGTCCCGCCCTCACACCCGCCACTGCAACTCCTGTAAGCCAGGATCAACAGCACGCATTTTAATGACACTGAGCATTGAAGCTCAGCGCGTCTCCGGGAATGCCTAACTTGTCTTTAACCCGCAACGAAATCAATCAAAAAGTTAAATTAATAGGAGGAGTTGGAAATAAATTATTATCCACCTCCCTCCGTAATAAAGCGGCTGACAAAACAATGAACTAAAGAGGTAAATAACCTCGCATAAAGACATTTACAGCCAGAGAAGCCAGCTGTAAAGCACCACGGAATAGTGATTATTACATTTAAATGGGACCTAATATGTAAGCTGTTATACTTGATTCCAATAATAGGTATGGCAAAATCATGCAGTGCACCTTATCGGATACGTTTATAAGTAATTTATTTTGACTTATCGCCGTCAAACCGAAAGCAAATCGTATGAAGTTACATTATTGTAATAAATAGTTCCAGTCAACGAACGGAAATTTTCAATTTTCAGAAATGTCGGTAGTGTGCTTTTAAAAATACGGGGGCACTTTGTTTCTATGACGTGTCTCGTCTATCGGTGGAATATAAATCAATGCTCAAAATAATTCTCGTACCGCACCCAACCTTGGATCCGAACCTGCACTCCCGTCTCAGTCGGACCGTGTCTGCTAATTAGATACCGTGTAGCTTGGAGCGTAGTTGTTCACCTGGGGGTACATCCGAGGGGAGACGGTGTGGGGTGAAGCTATAATAAACGAAGATATGGAAGATATTTATAGCCTCCTCTACAATCGAGAGCACGATTGCGACGGGCTAGGCCAGTGGATAATGTATGGAGAATTTACTGTAATAGACCGTATCAGCCTATACACGTCCCACTGGCCGAGTCTCTTCTACAATCGAGAGTACGATTGCGAGGGGTTAGGCCACGGGATAATTTATGTGATGGTAATTGCAGTTTAAGGCAAATGGGTAAGAGAATTGGCTACACGGTTGAGTTTTTTTTCATACATACATACATAAACTCACGCCTTTATCCCCGAAGGGGTAGGCAGAGGTGTCACCAGGACACCGACATTTCGCCTTGTATGTTCCGTCCCACGATGTGATAGGGGGCGAGCCTATCGCCATATCGGGCACAAATTCCTGACTTCCGACTGATAATGAATAGAAAAATCCAATATCACTGCCCGACCCGGGACTCTAACCTGAGACCTAAGCTTTGTAACCGTACCGTAATACAACTACGCCACCGAGGCAGTCGCAGCAGACTTTTTTTTCTATTGCGATGATTGGCGAGACGAGCATGCCATTCGCCTGATGGTAAGCGATACGACCGCTCATGGACAGTAGCTAAACCAAACACCATGAATTATAAAGAAATGCTTGGTATTCCACGGCGCTCGCTTGAGACATAAGATGTTAAGTTTCATTATGTCCAGTAGTTACTCTAGTTATTCCTGAACTTCTATGGTATGTAAAGTCCGCCCGCACTAGGCCAGCGTGGTGGACTGTACTAGCCCCTCTCAATCGTACTCTCGATTGTGGAGGAGGCCCGTGCCCTGCAGCGGGACGTATATGGGCTGATAAAGTAGCTGCAAATGCAAATCATACCAAGTTATTAATGAACTGCTCTGATTTAAACCAACTTGTAATAATCACTACATTGTAAACTGGTTTTGAAAAGAGCAACACTAGAGTTTCTTGCCCGTTCTTCTCTAGTGAAAACCGCTTTCCGAACCGGTTGGTAGTTCAAAAAATGACTGAATCTAAATAACGTTGAACATTTTAATTGATTCAATATATTATTTTCATTTTCATTTAGTACAATATTTTAAATTGGATTCTGTCGATTTTTCGAAAAATATTACATTAATATCATTGACAGCCTCCGTGGCGCAGTTGGTTAGACGCCGGCCTGTGAAACGAGAGGCCGCGGGTTCGATCCCCGCACCGAAACAAATATTTGTGTGATCCACAGGTATTTGTTTCGGGTCTGGGTGTTTGTGAGACCGAAAAGTCTCTCGTAGTTTCTGATACCCACGACACAAGACTCGATCTTAGTGTGGGGTCAGGACTATGTATGTGACTGTTGGGTGTATTATTATTTATTTATTTATTAATATCGCCAGTATCGCATAGCTCAAGCACGTGGGACGTTCAACGTATTTTTCTAAGAAAATTAATCTTTGCTTCATAAATGCTGTGATTATTCGTAATTTATTAATTCTGAGAGTACACAGCAATCTTATTACGCCGAGTTATTCTGTTTTGTAAACGATACCTTAAATGTTTACTTTGGGAGAAAATTCGCATAAATTGGCAAATTATCTGTTCGAGGGGAGGAGGAAAAATTATTTATTATAAGAATCTTATTTATTACATAGTATTAAGAAAAGACTATTGTATATAGAATGTATTTAACATAAAAGAAAAAAGCTTTAACAAAAGCTCCTTAAAAAAATAGTTATTAAAGTATTCAAGCTAAGGCTCAAAGGCTTTATTAAAAAAACTAAACACCTTTTTGCCAAAAGCTAATTTTCGGAGTGAAATGGACGTTTTGCGAAACTAAATATTCTTTTATGGTAATGTTTAGGCATTCATTCGGAGGCTTATTAAAAACTGCGAATTCATCAAGCTATCCTTTTGTTAGTTTTGTTGTAAACTTCCAAAAAGTGCAATATTTTGAATCAGCCCGTATACGTCCCACTACTAACGAGGGTACGATTGAGAGTGTTAGGCCATATAGTCCACCACGCTGGCCTAGTGCGGGTTGGCGGACTCACATACCGCAGAAATTCTTACAAATCGCTATGGTATGCAGGTTTCCTCACGATGTTTTACTTCCTTAAAACCGATGTGAAATAATAGATTTGATGTTGCGTTTCGTTCGATTAAGGAGGCTACCGAATACAAGCTAATGAATACACTCAACAGTCACATACACAGTCCTGACCCCACACTAAGATCAAGTCTTGTGTCGTATCAGAAACTAACAAACTTTTCCCGATACAAATACTTGTGGGCATCACAAACATCGATGTGGGGATCGAACTCGCGGCATCCTGTTTCACAGTTGAAATGAAATTAAATGAAATGAAATTCGTTTATTGCTCACGTAGGCAATTAAATAGCTCTTATGACAAGTCAATACACATAGTACTTATTTCCTATTTACAAGATATTCGTTGTAATATTTATATTAATTTTATTATATTAAGTATATTATTTATTAGTATTTTATGGTATTTTTTTCCTTGGGAAATACATTATTTACGTTAATCGATGTCTAAGTGGACCATAAGTATTATTAAAGCGGTGCGTAGCGGTTTAATGTTGCCACCGGATCTAACGCGGCCCTGGCTGAGAAGACCCGGCGAAACAAACTCAGAGGGCTTCCATTGCCACTGGAAATTACGCGACGCGACCCAATTCTGAGAATATCCAGCGAATAGTACTCAGTGGGCTTGTTTTGCAGCAGTTGGCGTCTAACCAACTGCGCCACGGAGGCTGTCAAAGGAAACTTAGTAATACATATTTTGTATCGCACTCGAGGCGCTCTGCCGTGTTCAGTTTGAGGGCCTGAAGTGGCTTCAAAGTGCAGATGGATGCCAAAATGTTTTTTTAGCTAGAAGACTTTAGCTGCTGGTGAATGTATGTGGTAATTCAGATAGTATCTAACACACATTATAATGGAAATCCGGTTACTTAATTCTAAATTCTAAATCAGCCCATATACGTCCCACTGCTGGACACGGACCTACTCCACAATCGACAGAATCGATTGAGAGTGTTAGGCCATATAGTCCACCACGCTGGCCTAGTGTGGGTTGGCGGACTTACATGCTATATGGGCCGATACAAGTTTAAATAAAAAGCGTGCTCCAAAATATATAAATAGCTTTTCAGATTGAGCCTGTACACAATCTGTGTATAAATTATCATGTTTGACCCTGAAGTATATGGCCTAACCCCTCTAAGTCGTACTCTCGATTGTAGAGGAGGACCGTGCCCTGCAGTGGGACGTATATGGGCTGATACAGTACAGAACAGTTAAACCTGAAGTGAAGCATGAGGAAACCTGGAATCAATGGAAATCAAAATATTATTTATTCAAATATTCTTTCACAAGATCTTTTGAATCGTAAATTACTACACCGCTTCGGAATGTGTTGTTGAAGAAGAAACCAAGCGAGAAACTCCCTCAGCAACACGAACTGTCTTCTTTTTTTATTCTTTTTTCTTTTTTTTAAACTCATTTATAATATCTAGAGATATTAACAAAAAATCTATGCTATGTGAAATCCGCCAATCACTAATAAGCCAGCGTGGAGAATGGCCTAACCCCTTCCAATGGAACTGTCGGTTGTAGAAGAATCCCGAGCTCAGAAGTGGCCATAATTATGTTTTGATACAAATACAACATATTATATTATAATTTCGCATTATTTTAAAATTCAGATAATGTAAATATAATCTCTTCTTTTCTATTTCTAAAGCATCATTTTTCAGTCTTCGTATAAAAGTTTTCAATCAAATCAGTTAGAACCTTCAGATTGTCAGGACTGAATATAAAAGTGAAATGGAAATTAAATTTATTCATCCCTTTTAAATTTTTCGCGATATTCCTTTGTTTCAAAGAATTGTTAAAAAGCAGTGAAGCTCCATCTAGTCATACATTTATGTAAACACAAAATTTTAATTTAACGCCATCTATTGGATAACGTCAAAATCATTTGGTGCAGTAATTAAGTAAAACTCAAGTAATCAACTGATTATGTACGGAGTTTAGATCAAATAACAAAGATGGCGCTGTTCTTAAAACGTTTAATTATTATTTATTTTGATTGATAAAAGTGTTGTTTATTTTGAATTAAAAATATTTTGATGAATAAAAATAAAAACAATGCATGGCCACCAATATAATTTGCTGTTTCTTTGGTGCACGTATGTAGTTCTAATTTTATTCAAGAGATGTCGCTAGGTTTAATGCAGATCTTGTAGTTACTCCGCATTGGCGTAGTGCGTATAAAGTTGCAGGTTCTATTCCTTTACGGAAAAGTAATTATACTTATTATCAACTAACAAAATATTAGGGTGGGTTTGGGGTTATTTGCAAATTAAAATTGTGTTTTCAAATGCATCTTCAACTAATTTATAATAATGTATGTGAATTTGTTCGCTTTTAAAAAGAGAATTTTCCACTACATATTACCGAAATTGTTGTATTTCAAAAGCTTATCTGTAAGCTTTAAAAAGGAACGCCAAACATTGCTTTGTAATTCATGGTGTTGTTTAGTTTTGCTACTGGCCATGAGCGTTCGTATCGCTTACCATCAGGCGAATGGCAAGCTCGTCTCGCCATTCATTGAAAGTTTCATAAAATCCGTTAACAAAGTATTACAAGAAACGAACTTATTATAACATAGGTGTTACAAGCAAGCATTGTGTAAGCAGTAATTATTTTGAAAACATACATTGTTTTCAAAATCAAAACCAGACCGTTCTTACCTTAGATCGCGTTTGAACTTACTAGAAACCACTTTGTAAGACTTTTCCCAAAATCTACGTCAAAAACGTGTATAAAAATTCATATTAAAATTCCAATTTATTACTTAAATGTGACGCTCAAGTAGTACATAATTTAAGGCAAATAAATAATAATAATAAAAGTGATTACGTATTTAAAAGTAAAAAATGTGTAAAGCCAATCCCGTGTTGGCAATCCTTGTTAGTCTTTAAACCAAATTCCTCGAAAACCAACAAAAAGCCCTACATTTAAATTATCTAAAAAATATGCGAATTCGCACACAGAAATGACTCCATACACTGTAATTCCTTTAATTTTAGTCCCTATATTGATAATAAAAACTAAATGCCATACAGCGAACGAAACAGACGTGATCGTCCATTATTCTGGGCACGCTGAAGCCATAGACACACCAATCACTTCTGAACCAATAACCGAGAAAATTAAAATATTCATACCAGAGTCGATTACTACTACAGAAGCAGAAGTTGAAGTTACAGAAGATGTAGTATTCGTTCCTAATGAAAGGGTTGTAGAAAGGAACGATGATAGAAGTGATAAAGTGAAGATAAGTGATATATTGTATAAGAAAACTGTTGCAGACATTATTTCCGATCAGAATGTTAGAATTGAAACTGGTAAGCTTATATTCAGTAGCCTTAGCACGAAAAACTATCGAATTCGTAACGTAAACGTATGGAGGACTCGATACGATAACCAGAGTACGACGGTAGTCCGTAGCACGAAGCACATTCCGTCGTTTATACAGGGTATATCAAGACTGCGACCGAAAACGAAGCCAGGTGGTAGTATAAGTGACTTCACACACAATGCAACTAAAAATTTCGCAAAGAAAATCGACAACTTTTTTTTCGTAATTTTTACATAACATCGTATTTGGTTGATAAATACATATTTTTTCCAAAATAATGATGTACAGCTTTTTACTTTTAAATACGCAATGGTACGTATGGGTTTAAATTACTATTTTCACAAAAACTAAGGATTTACCACCTAAAATCGAAGATTTTAAAAAAATTGCAAAAAAATATCTGTCGCTTTTTTTGCGAAAATTTTAGTTGCACTGTGTCTATAACCACTAAAACTACCACCTGGCTTCGTTTTCGGTCGCGGTCTTGATATACCCTGTATAATTCGAGTTTTGTTTACGTTACTTCTCGATTACGATACGAAAGTAAGAAAAAAAATTCGAGCTCGAAAAATTAGTTCCTTTTACGCACGATAGAGGCGCTGAAAAAATCTCGTACAAAATTTCTCTTGCTTGTATCTTACTGTGGACTCAGTACTATGGATAAGGTATTCTGTGGCATAAGCTTGTTGGCTATATTTAATTGTCTATTTTTATTACAGAAGCACCCACCCAAGACATAGTCTTTATATCTGGTAAGAACAACGAAAATGTAGACACAGGAGTAAATAAGAAAATAGAGAGAAACAGAGAAGACAGACAACCTATTGAAACACCGAAAAAGATTCTAAACTGCACTAACTTAGATTGCGAAAATTATTTGAAATCAGTTTGTGGAGTGAAGAAGGACGGTGTACAATTAAAGTACAGATTGTTTTTAAACGACTGTTATTTCAGAAAAGTTAATTGTAATTTTAAATATGAGGAAAATCGTGAGTATTTTTTCACTCCACTCCACACTAAATATTATGAAATAGCTACTGCCAGCAAACTTCGCCTGCGTGATTAACTTTATTTGGAATTTTCCATCCCATCCTATCCCGTCCCGTCCCGTCCCATCCCGTTATATCCCGCCCTTCCTGTCTCATTTTCAATCGAGGCAATAATATAATCCAGTCCCACCCCATCCCTTCGAGTATAAAAAGTAACAAATCTGTCGGAATTCCTTCCTCATCCCACGGGAACACTAATTTTTTTGGGATAAAAAGTAACCTAAGTGTTAAACCAGGGTGACATCTACCTTCATACCGAATTTCATAGAAATCCGTTAAGCCGTTTCTGAGTACATCGCGCACAAACGCACAAACAGACAAAATTTCTAAAATTCATTGTTTGGGTTCTCGTAATAAAGGCTCCCTATATTAGTTTTTCTCATTTATCTTCCTTGTACAGACATCGATCGGTTACAAATTTATGATATGTATAGATTTGCTAATATCGCCAATAAAAAAGTTACTTGCTTAGAACAAAGATATCTCCGCCAACTTATGCATTCCTGGTACTTTAATAATATCATCATGTCGCTTCTATGGCTGTCGGTGTGCGCGCGCAACGTTAAAGTTTTAATTTTGTTTTTCGCAAACGTGCCTAAACAAGTATTGCTAAAAAATATACGTGTAATAAATATTCCTTATGATTCACTATTTACCCGTCGCTGCCGGCAAGTAGTCCCGCCATCTGTCCAGAGGGCGTCTCACGCTACGTTTGCATGTAGGTATACAAGTATATGTATTTTCTATCAAAAAGATTTTGTTCGTTTCTTAATGTTTTCAGGATACAAAAGAGTAGAATTAGAAAGGTGCAAGAACATTGGATCTCATAACATTGAGAAGCCATTTTCTTTCAAACCAATGCCGTTGCCTGCTTCAAAACCCGAACCGTACAACAATTTCAGAAGAACTTCTTCTTCTAGAAGGTAATTTTGTTTTATTTTATTTTATTTGAATTTGGTACAAAAGCATTTAACAAATTACAACTTAGACAACTAAAAAGTAAAACTAGTACAGCGATAAATGTAAAATTAATTTGTTAAACAAAGTATTGTACACACATTGTACACAACATTATTAAACAAAGTTATTTACATAAACAAGTTATTATTAGTTCCTAATAATAATCAATCGACGCATTCTATAATTTTTACACAGTCATCGAAAAGAATCTTCTTAAAACTATAAAAATTGTGATGAAAGATATCGAGTTCCGTGTTGCCAACATAATTATAAATTCGACACATTCGGTGAAGAGGATTATTATATGAAGTATTGTTATTAGAATGCAGAATACCAAATAGCCGTATAATAATATATATAATTAGAGCTTTATTCATGATTAGTACATTGTGGAGCATTGAGCTCAAAGATTATTATATTAATGCAATGAATGGCGAGACGAGCATGCCATTCGCCTGATAGTAAGCGATACGACCGCAGCTCATAGACAGTAGCAAAACCAAACAACACCATGAATTACAAAGCAATGCTTCGCATTCCACTGCGCTCGCAATCCTGAAACGTAGGATGTTAAGTCTCATTAAGTCCAGTAGTTACTCTGGCTCGATGTCCTTCTAACCAGAACACAGCAGTGCATTTACACTGCTGTTCGTTGGAGAAATAGACATTGCGGTGGTACCTACCCAGGCGGCCTCTCATATGAGAGACCTACCAGTTAAGGGTTTTGCCAAAACTTTTCAACTAGTTATTATAACATTCTTTATAAATATTCGTTTTATTTGTCAGCCTCTGTGGTTGGTTAGAAGCCTGTGAAACGAAAGGTCGCTACGATCCCGCACCGATACAAATGTATGTGTGATCCACAGGCATTTGTTTCGTATCTGGGTGTTTGTGAGACCGAAAAGTCTAGAAGTTTCTGATACGACACAAGATTTCTTAATGTGTAGTGCGTGGTGGCCTGTTGGTAACGGACCAGACGCGGCTGCCTACATGTTCACGGTGGTCGCGGGTTCAAATCCCAGGGCACACCTCTGACTTATGTGTGTATTGATAGTCAATCACGCACTTTAACGGTGAAGGAAAACATCGTGAGGAAACCTGCATACCGTAGACATTTTAAAGAATTTCTACGGTATGTAAGTCCGCCAACCCGCACTAGGCCAGCGTGGTGGACTATATGGCCTAAACACTCTCAATCGATTCCCCCGATTGTAGAGTAGGCCCGTGCCCTGCAGTGGGACGTATATGGGCTGATATAGATATAGTGTCAGGACTATGTATGTGATTGTTGGGTGTATTTCCAGGTCTCTAACCAAGGATATCGATGGTAGTTTCTGCTCCCACACATGCCCAGTCTCCTGCCCCGAAGATTATAGTCCAGAATGCGCTGTATCGGCCTCTGGACAGAGAAAGGTCTTTGTAAACCATTGTAGTATGGACTACAACTCATGTATTAATAATATTGGTGGGTATTATAATGTTTTTTACTCCGGAAAAAGCTGAATGATTGATTTAGTTATTCCAGGCGTCAAGGTTTTGGCAAGGCGTCCAGTTTAGAGCCCAAAATTAAAGTTTATTATTAGGACCTGCCTCCGTGGCGCAGTCACAACGGTACGGTTACAAAGCTAAGGCTTGGGGTTCGAATCCCGGGTCGGGAAGAGTGATATTGGATATTTCAATTCATAATCATCCCGGAGTTAGGAATTTGTGCCCGATATGGCGATAGGCTCGCCCCCTATCACATCATGGGACGGAACATACAAGGCGAAACGTGGGTGTCCTGTTTGCACCTCTGCCTACCCCTTCTGGGAACTGGGAAAAAGGCGTGAGTTTATGTATGTATGTAATAAAATAACTATATACTACTACATAATGGTTTCTTAGATTTACGCGAATGTTACACATTGAAATAACACTATTTTTTATAGCGATTTGGTTAAATTTTTAAATTTTTTAACTTCTTGACGTTTCGATTGCTTTACACTTTACAGCTTTCATACAGTCCGCCCTGTGACCACGAAAGGTGTAAAGCAATCGAAACGTCGGGTCACTAATACTATCACCTGGCTTCGTTTTCGGTCGCAGTCTAGATATACCCTGGATTTTCTTACTGAATTCCAACAACTGATTATATAATAATTATACAGGGTATATCAAGACCGCGACCGAAAACGAAGCCAGGAGGTAGTATTAGTGATATCAAACACAATGCCAGTAAAAATTCTACAAAAAGAATCGTCAATTTATTTTTGTTATTTTTTACATATCGTCGTATTTGAGTGATTAATACATAGTTTTTCTAAAATAATGACGTACATCGCTTAATTTTTAAATACGCAATGATACGTAAGGGTTTAAATTACTATTTTTGCTAAAACTAGGTATTTACCCCTCAAAAACGGTGATTTTTAAAAAAATGTAAAAAAAAATCCGTCGCTTATTTTGCAAAATTTTTAGTTGCATTGTGTCTGTAGCCGCTAAAACTACCACCTGGCTTCGTTTTCGGTCGCGGTCTTGATATACCCTGTAATTACAGTATGGCACCGCCGTCCTTTGTCCGAATGCGTTGGAGGGAAAAAAGCTGATATGACACAGAACAGAGGTTTTATTAACTGGATGCAGAAAGTGGGAATAGTTGACAATAAAGGAAGACTTGTTCTATCATAAAAATATGTTTTTATTACTTGGCACTTAGCTATCTTTCGCGATGAATGGCGAGACGAGCATGCCATTCGCCTGATGGTAAGCGATACGACCGCTCATGGACAGTAGCAAAACCAAACATGAATTACAAGGCAATGCTTGGTATTCCACTGCGCTCGCCTGAGACATAAGATGTTGAGTCTCATTATGTCCAGTTACTCTGGCTACAATGTCCTTCAAACTGGAACACAACAGTGCATTTACACTGCTGTTTGTTAGAGAAATAGACATTGCATACAACAGAAGAAACAATTGTTAGGGGATTGAACTTGTGTTCTCTCTTTCACACCATAACCGACTGTGCCATAAAAGTTACTAAATAACAGCGTCCGTTGCGCAGTTGGTTAGACGCTTGTGAAACGAGAGGCCGCGGGTTCGATCCCCGCACCGAGACCAATGTTTGTGTGAACCACAGGTATTTGTTTCGGGTCTGGGCGTTTGAGACCGAAAAGTCTCTCGTAGTTGCTGATACGACACAAGACTCGATCTTAGTGTGGGGTCAGGACTATGTATGTGACTGTTGGGTGTATATATTGAAATGAAATGAAATGAAATGAAAATAATTTATTGAATCCATTAAAATGTTCAACATTGTTTAGACTCAGTCATTTTTTGAACTACCACCCGGTTCGGAAAGCGGTTTTCACTAGAGAAGAACGGGCAAGAAACTCTAGTGTTGCTCTTTTCAAAACCAGTTTATAATGTATGATTATTACAAAAATTACAAGTTGGTTTAAATCAGAGCAGTTCATTAATAACTTGTTATGATTTGCAAGTATGATATATTTTAATACGAATAAGTTTACTTTATATTTAATATGGCTGAGAGAAACGAAACGAAGTAACCCATAACGAAGAATCAGTATACTCTGTTTTGCCAACGCAATAAATAATTATAAAAGCGTTAAGTAATCCATTTATCAATTACAAAGTAAGCAAATCGGACAGACCAGTCCACACAAGCAGCACATTATTACATTATATATACACATATTTACTATTTATTTAAATTAGTCACTAATACCAGGGTTCTAAAACTGTATTTGTTAAAATATCTGTCGAAGTTTCGCCCCTCGGAGATAAAAGCGCTAATTAAGTTTGCTAAACCATCATTTTAAATTTTAATTTGACATTTTATCTCTTAGGGGACTTAACTTAAAGGCATTGCATATTATACCTACTATTTTATATTGTTTAGAACAGAGAAGTATAACAAAAGCTGAGGCTGTCTCGATGGCGTAGTTGTATCGGTACGATTATAACGCTGAGGTCTAGCGTTCGAATCCCGGGTCGGGCAAAGTGATTAGATTTTTCTATTCATTATCAGCCTGAATTTAGGAATTTGTGCCCGATATAAGATTATGTATTATGTCCCAATGCAGGGCACGGGCCTCCTCTACACTCAAGAGTACGATTGAGAGGGGTTAGGCCATATAGTCTACCAAACACTCCACTTACATAAAATCACACAAAATGCATTACCCGACCTGGCGCCCGAACCCAGAACTTCACAGTCACCGCACCACTAAGTTCCTACTTGTAACAACAACAAAATACACATCGCTCTTTTCCCAGAAGGATAGGCAGAGGTGCTACCAGGACATCCACATTTCGCCTTGTGTTCCGTCCCACGATGATACGGGGCGAGCCTATCGCCATATCAGGCACTTTCTGACTCCGGGCTGATAATGAATAGAAAAAATCCAACATTGCCCGACAAGGGATTCGAACCAACTCAGCGTTGTAGTCGTACCGTAGTACAACTACGCCACCGAAGCAGTACTTTTTTTACTCCCTAAAATATGCAAAACCTTTAAAAGACAATGTCTGATAATATGAATGAATATTCATTATTTAAATTCAAAGATTGGAACTTGGGGGAGTTTTTGCTTTCCTGATGAGGTATTGTTACTTCAAGTTGTTATTTCTCTCCGGTCGACACAATAGTGCCGGCCTGACCAGATATATACATACATATATACATATACAGGGTATATCAAGACCGCGACCGAAAACGAAGCCAGGTGGTAGAATGTGACTTCAGACACAAGGCAACAAAAATTTCGCAGTGTTTTTTTTTTTGTAATTTTTTTACTAATCGTCGTATCTGGGTGGTAAATACACAAATAATGATGTACACCTTGTTATTGTTAAAGACTGTTTTTTTGCAAAAACTAGGTATTTAACATTCAAACAGGATGATTTAAAAAAAAATGCCAACCCGCACTAGGCCAGCGTGGTGGACTATATGGCCTAACCACTCTCAATCGATTCTCTCGATTGTAGAGTAGGCCCGTGCCTTGCAGTGGGACGTATATGGGCTGATACAGAAAAAAAAATGCAAAAAAATATCTGACTCCTTTTTTTCGAAAATTTTAGTTGCAATGTGTTTGTACTTTGTAGCCACTAAAACTATCACCTGGCTTCGTTTTCGGTCGCAGTCTTAATATACCCTGTATATAATTTATATAAAAATATAAAAATACATAACCCAACAGTCACATACATAGTCCTGACCCCACACTAAGATCGAGTCTTGTGTCGTATCAGAAACTACGAGAGACTTATCGGTCTTACACCCAGACCTGAAACAAATATGGATCACACAAATATTTGCCTCAGTGCGGGAATCGAACCCCAGCCTCACGTTTCACAAGCGTCTAACCAACTGCGCCACGGAGCTGTCTGTGGACTGATACAGTACAGAATCCAAAAAGCTATACACTATGGTTTCTTTGATATACGCGAATGTTACACATTGAAATGAAACAATTTTTTACGGATCACGAGTCCGCCCCGTGACCACGAATTCTTTAAAGCAATCGAAACGTCGTGAAGTTAAAAAATTTAAAAATTAAACCCAATGGCGATAGAATCCGTATAAATTGTTTCTTTTCAAAGCTATACACTAATTCCTATCCTAGATCACTCATATGAGATTAATACAAAACCCACACAACTTAAATAAATACACCCAACAGTCACATACATAGTCCTGACCCCACTAAGATCGAGTGTTGTGAATCAGAAACTACGAGAGACTTCACACAAACAAATATGTGCGTGGATTGAACCAGCGACCTCTTATTTTCCGTTCTATCTATCTATCTATATCAGCCCATATACATCCCACTGCAGGGCACGGGCCTACTCTACAATCGAGAGAATCGATTGATAGTGGTTAGGCCATACAGTCCACCACGCTGGCCTAGTGCGGGTTGGCGGACTTACATACCGTAGAACTTTTCCATTAACCTTCTTTAACTTGGTATGGCTGTACTTATTAAGACACTGTTATTGCTTCTTGTATAAGTTGGAGCATACACTGGGAAAGACACTGAAAGATATACAAGTATTACCAGTCGGAAATATCTGTGGACCTGAATAATTGACGTAATTGGAACATAAGTTCAGCAAATTCAAAATATAAATTAAACAAATTGAATTAAAATAGAAAAAAGAATAAAAAATAGAATTCACATCTATCTCAAAACGTTTATAATGTAAAATAACATAGTAGATAGGGGAACACAAAGTCATGAAATGTGAACCGCATTCCAGCTAGGTTCACAGATATTTCCGACGAGTTATACATAACTAGTTCGGCTTTAGAGGAGCCTAAAGATATTTACTGTATCACATAATTCTTAAGACATTTTGTATGTATCAATGCAGTACCTCAAGTTGTTGGTATAAATTATTAATATTATTTTAGAGCCTGCTTCTTAACCAATAAAACCACGGTGGAATTACATTCCCTTACCTAGAAATCGAATCTATAACCTTATAGTCTAAATGCTAGTACTCAGCTAATAAAACGTCTAGTACGTTTTAGTGTCTAGAAAGTCTGAAATCTAGACATCTACATCATCTTAGGTCACAACACTTAGACACTAATGCACTAATGGACACTAAAAGCCTAGGCATTAAGCTTTTAGTCTAGATCTAGATAGGTCTTGTGACATTTTTATATTTCATGTTTTATACGTTCCTATTGGTTTAATTATTAGGTTATGAACCGTAAAGTTCCAGGTTCGAAGTTTTTAGAAAAATAGGACTGCCTCGGTGGCTTAGTTGTACCGTACGATTACAAAGCTGAGGTCTCGGGCACGAATCCCGGGTCGGGCAAAGTGATATTGGGTTTTTCTATTCATTATCAGCCCGGAGTCAGGTATGACATGACAGATATGACAGAATTTAAGGTTATAATGATCATTATTTTGTTGGCCGAACGACAACACGTGTTGAAGTTAGTGAAATGATTCCAACCATTGTTCGCGACAAATGACATGTGTTTATTAATAAAGCAAGATGTCGGTGACACATTGTCCTATAGGATTGTCAGCAAAAATAGACAATACAAGGCGTCTCACGGCTATGCCATAATTGTAAGGAAAACATCTTTAATATGGTAGATAGAACAGTTTACATAAAGAAGTCATCATTTAGATTATAAAACCTTGACAGCCTCCGTGGCGCAGTTGGTTTGACGCTGCCTGTGAAACGAGAGGCCGCGGGTTCGATCACCGAAACCAATATTTGTGTGATCCACAGGTATTTGTTTCGGGTCTGGGTGTTTAATGAGACCGAAAAGTCTCTCGTAGCTTCTGATACCCACGGCACAAGACTCGATCTTAGTGTGGGGTCAGGACTATGTATTTGACGGTTGGGTGTATTTATTAAAAAAAAAAAAAACATTGAAACATTTAAAGATTTAAAGATTTTTGAATAGTCGCCTGCCTAAAGTGGGAATCGAACCCGCCAAGTGGTTATTACCACTCATACTTTTATGATACTGAACAAAAGGCTTAGACATAAGGATTTTTTCTCCATATAACATAGCTTCTTAATCGTCCTCTCGAGTGTATGGGAGGCCCGTGCCCTGCAGTGGGACGTATATGGGCTGATAAAGATAAAACAGAAATTATGTATCCAGCACGTTGTTACTCGATTAATTTCACTTGTGAAATCGACGGAAGATAGGCACTTTTACTTGGCAATTAACGTTAATCGAAAAGTAACTAAGCAACGGTTTACTTGAAGATGGTGAACGAGGCCCTTAATGTATTTAAGTGTATTGTATCAGCCCATATACGTCCCACTGCTGGGGCCTACTCTACAATCGATAGAATCCATTGAGAGTGGTTAGGCCATATAGTCCACCACGCTTGCCTAGTGCGGGTTGGCGGACTTACATGCCGTAGAAATTCTTTAAAATCACTACGTTATGCAGGTTTCCTCACGATGTTTTTCTTCATCGTTAAAGTGCGTGGTGATTGACTATCAATACACACATAACTCCGAAAAGTCAGAGGTGTGCCCTGGGATTTTAACCCGCGACCACCGTGAACATGTAGGCAGCCGCGTCTGGTCCGTTACCACTAGGCCACCACACACTTTAATTTACTAACAAATAATTGCTCGTTTGTCGCGTCTGTGTGTAGAAATCTCTGAAATAACCGAGTGTTGTCACTTTTCAACAGTCTAGTTAAGATCTTTGGCTGCAGATCAAATGCTAACTAGGTTTCTAATATATCACTTTAAGAATACTCATATTGTTACTGGGAATGTAAAGAGATATAATGAAAATACTGTATTTTTGTATTGCGATGAATGGCGAGACGAGCATGCCATTCGCCTGATGGTAAGCGATACGACCGCTCATGGCAGCAAAACCAAACACCATGAATTACAAAACAATGCTTGGAATTCCACTGCGCTCACCTGAGACATAAGATGTTAAGTCTCATTATGTCCAGTAGTTACTCTGGCTACAATGTCCTTCAAACCGGAACACAACAGTGCATTGACACTGCTGTTTGTTGGAGAAATAGACATTGCGGTGGTACCTACCCAGACGGCCTCTCACATATTATGAGAAACCTACCAGCACAATTAAATTAATTATACAATGTTAATACAATAATATACTAGTCAATGAACAAAAAGGATTTAGAGAGAAGAGAACTATAAATATGGCGATATATGATTTTCTGTATAAAGTCATAACCAATGTTGACAAAAGCAATTCTGTCTGTACAATATACTGCGACATGACACAAGCCTTTGATTATGTCAGACACGATATTTTAATAAATAAACTAGAGGCATACGGTATCAAGGGTAATATTTTAAAGTTATTACAATCTTATTTAGAAAATAGAACACAAGTCACAGAAATATCCTCAATCAACACAATAACTAAACATGAAGAGATATTTCAGTCCAATGAACGACAAGTCAAATATGGCGTCCCGCAAGGTAGCGTTTTAGGCCCCCTACTATTCATACTGTATATAAACGATTTACCTAAATCAATCAATCAACCAGTGACACTATTTGCCGACGATAGTACAATAACAATACAATGCAACAATAAAGATTTCTATAATAACGACATCAATAATTCCCTTGCTTCAATAATAAAATGGTTAAACAATAATAATTTAAAAATAAATTTAAACAAAACAAATGTGATGCATTTCAGTCAACGCTTGCCGACATTGGCTAATGTTAACGTCAAATTTAATAATAAAACTATAGAAGAAGTTAACAATGCCAAATTCTTAGGGCTAACCATTGATAAAAAATTAAACTGGAAAGAGCATATTCAAATTTTAAGCAAAAAAATCAGTAACTCCACATATGCTCTTCACAAATTAGTTCCGATGCTTAACATCAAGGTTTTACTGACTGCATACTACGGCTTAGTGTCGTCATATCTCCGTTATGGAATTATTTTCTGGGGCAACTCAACGGACAAGGAAATAGTATTTAAAGCCCAAAAGAGATGCATTAGGACCATATTTAAGTTAAAATCAACAGATACATGCAAACCCTTTTTTATAAACCATAAAATAGTAACCGTACCCTGTATTTATATTTTAGAAGTTATTATGTTTACCAAAAAGAACCCCCAACTATTTCCACGTCCATCAGATGTCGTCAAACGCAACAGACGCGATAACTCTATGCTAAGCTTGTGTAGCTCAAAAACAAGCATGGCACCTATAATATTTAATAAGTTACCTAAAAGTTGGAGGGAGCAGGATACTCATAGTTTAATAAGAAACCTTAAACTCTTTTTGGAAAAACGAGCATATTACTGTATCGAAGATTTTTTAAATGATAAATTTTAGCAAACTATTGTAATTAATATTGAAATAAGCATAATTTTATATATATATATATATATATATATATATAATCATATTTAAAACTTAATTAACAAATAATACATTATAAAGTTATCATCATTTTTACCTACTTATTATACTTAACGTATTAACAAATATGTGTATATATATGTAATTATATAGTAAAAACTCTTAAGTAATTTAGTTATAAGTTTTAAATATTTGTACGCCATTAAGGCCAAACGTGATAGATCTGCTTTTCATATTTGAACACCTTGCATGCTCTGTATGTATACTCATGTTTGACAAATAAAGATTTTGAATTTGAATTTGAATGTTGAACTAATATTACAATATAATAAAGTCCTGATCGCTCATTAGAAACAATAATATTATATTGATTGTGTCACGTAGAAACTACAATAGATTTTTCGAAACACCTAGAAAAAAGTATTTATGGATGACAAACATTTGTCTCATTGCGGGAAACAAACCCGCAACCTCTCGTTACACAGCCGTCTAACCAACTGCGGTGATATGAAAATGAAATGAAAATATTTTATTGAAATGAAATTGATGATATATCATACATGAAATATAGATGAAATATCATACATTATTTAGATTCAGTCACTTTTTTCCACTACCACCCGGTTCATAAGGCTGTTTTCGCCAGAGAAGAACGGGCAGGAATATTCAATACTCAATACTTTATTGCACTCCACATGTTAATAAGATGTTACAATTTATTTAGTACAATGTGGACCCTGTAGGACACGGCAAAAAAATAAAATTTTAGAAGAGAGGAGGAAGCCATTGTCTTTATAATCAGTTATGTATGTATTGAAATCAGTCTTTATTTATTTAAGTTTACCTTTGCTTATATTAAGATGTCTTATTTATTTTTCATTTAGGTACTCTGTTATTGTGTAGTAAGTTTTTGTGAGTAATAATTGCTCTAGTTGTTTATTAAAGGATGTTTCATTACTTGAGTTTTTTATGTAGTCTGGAAACTCTAGCGTAGCTCTTTTCAAAGTTTACAATACAGTAACTATACAGGAGTCGGAGCGCAATTGAATTCAAAGCAGTTCATAAATAATTTAGAATAATAATTCTATATCTATCTATCTATATCAGCCCAAATACGTCCCACTGCAGGGCACGGGCCTACTCTACAATCGAGAGAATCGATTGAGAGTGGTTAGTTCATATAGTCCACCACGCTGGCCTAGTGCGGGTTGGCGGACTTACATACCGTAGAAATTCTTTAAAATCGCTACGGTATGCAGGTTTCCTCACGATGTTTTCCTTCACCGTTAAAGAATAATAATTTACATACATAAACTCACGCCTTTATTCCCGAAGGGGTAGGCAGAGGCGCCACCAGGGCACCCACTTTTCGCCTTGTATGTTCCGTCCCACGATGTGATAGGTCGCGAGCCTATCGCCATATCGGGCACAAATTCCTGACTCCGGACTGATAATGAATAGAAAAACCCAATATCATTTTGCCCGACCCGGGACTCTAACCCGAGACCTCAGCTTTGTAACCGTACCGTAATACAACTACGCCACCGAGGCAGTCGGCAAATATAAAATGTAATGGAAAGTTGAATTGAAGAGTTTCTTTATCTTGAAGAGTTGACTTTACATCCCATTAATGAATAGTAATATTGATCAAATGAAGTCGCCCAGAACGCGGAATCTGTGTACTGACAAACCATAAGTTATGTGTTTCCAACCATTCAGGCCAGTGCGTACACGAAAGGGCGAACTTTACAATAGAAAGGGAAGTACAGCATAAATTCGAACCCAGTTCATCGCTTTGTGAAAATGTCATTCACAGAACTTTAAATGTCAAAACCATCCCTTATTTTCTCAAAGGCAAGATAACCTATCTTAAATCATAGATTCGTTCGGTACTGACTGCCTCGGTGGCGCAATTGTACGGTGTGATTGCAAAGCTGAGGTCTCGGGTTCGAGTCCCGGGTCGGGCAAAGTGTTATTGGATATTTGACAGCCTCCGTGGCGCAGTTGGTTAGACGCCGGCTGTGAAACGAGAGGCCGCGGGTTCGATCCCCGCATCGAAACAAATATTTGTGTGAACCACAGGTATTTGTTTCGAGTCTGGGTGTTTGTGAGACCGAAAAGTCTCTCGTAGTTCCTGATACCCACGACACAAGACTCGATCTTAGTGTGGGGTCAGGACTATGTATGTGACTGTTGGGTGTATTTATTTATTTATTTATTTCTATTTATCAGCCCGGAGTCAGGAATTTGTGCCCCATATGGCGATAGGCTCTTCATCGAGGGACGGAAAATACAATGCGAAACGTTGGTGTCCTGTTGCACCTCTGCCTACCCCTTCTGGGAGAAAGGTGTGAGTTTATGTATGTAACTATGTCATTTAGTAATGTGGCGCAGTTAGACGTCGGCTGTGAGACGAGAGGCCGACACGATTCCCGAGGAGAAAATGTTTGTGTGATCCACAGGTATTTGGGGTTTGTGAGACCGAAAAGTTTCTCGTAGTTAATACACTACAAAACACTACGGGCTTATTTATAGACAAATTTAAAATCCTATTTTAGTTATCAATTGTATCTTGATTTTAAAAATATTGTTTTTCAAAATTGTATTTTGATTATAATATTTTGATTAATAAATGTATTTTAACGTTGTTGCACGAGAATTAGCCGGTAGATCCACGTCTATAGCTTTGAGCTGGCGTGTTTAGTTTAGCTAATTGGAGCGCGTCGTCGCCTGCGGGTGACTAGGGAAGAGAAAATTCACAATTATCGTGAGATTTAAATGAAATATGCTTATATTTCTTTCACTGCCTCGGTGGCGTAGTTGTACGACTACAAAGCTGAGGTTTTGGGTTCGAATCCCGGGTCGGGCAAAGTGATATTGGGTTTTTCTATTCATTATCAGCCCGGAGTCAGGAATTTGTGCCCGATATGGAAGTAGGCTCGTCCCTTATCACATCATGGAACGCAACATACAAGGCGAAATGTGGGTGTCCTGGTAGCGCCTCTGCCTACCTATTCTGGTATAAAGGCGTGAGTTTATGTATGTATATTTCTTTGGAAGATTGTTCAAACATCAACTAAAATTACGGTCGCCTGTTGACGTAACAAGTTCCACAAACTAATGGAAGAAACGATGAACAGAAACAGATGGAGACAAATAATCCACTCTACATTGGTACATTCAACGATGCCCTCGATCTTCAGGCATGAGGGTCCGGCTGCAGAGAGACATGGTGTACCGACGCGGCTGCCAACATGTTCACGGGGGTTTCGCGTGCTTATCCTCTGAATTTTCGGAATTGATAGTCACCACGCACTATACCGGTGAAGGAAAACATCGTAAGCCTACATACACATGCAAGGATTTAAATTATTATTTTAGCAAAAAACTAGATGTTAACCACCCATATTATGGTATGTAGAATATTAAAAAACGGTTGCTTTATCTTTACGAAATTTTGAATTGCATTGTCTGTTATTACTAAAACTACCTGGCTTCGCTGTATGTCGCAGTCTTGATATACCCTTTATACATATTAGCGTAGATATATTATATAACATTCGGTTATAGATTCGGAATTTTCGCTCCTTAAATTTATACCTTAAATGAATAATTAATGATGTTTATATCGATAACAATGAATATTATCGACCGCACCCCATCCCTCAGTTCTAGTTTAAATATTAATCTAAACGACAAAGGGTGGCTGTGGGTGCTTTGTACCCCTTCTATCCCTTAGTTTGCTCAGTTTTGCTTTTATTTTCCGTGAATTTTGGAGCCGTTCGTGTGGCCGTTTCGGTGTGTAGATTGTTACCGCAATGGCTGTATCTTTAAACCGTATATTACATACATAAACTCACGCCTTTTTCCCAGAAGGGGTAGGCAGAGGTGCTAACAGGCAACCCCCATTTTGCTATGTATGTTCTGTCCCACGATGTGATAGGACCAGCCTATCGCCATATTTCCAAATTCCTGACTCCAGACTGATAATGAATAGAAAAATCCAATATCATATTGTCCGACTCGGGATTCGAACCCGAGACTTCAGCTTTATAATAGTACCGTAGTACAACTGCGCCACCGAGGCAGTCTTATAAGTTAAACAGTCAGTTAAATTTAACTGAATAACTAACACAGCTATTAACTATTAAACTTTCAAACTTAAGTGTTCACTCCGCAATTTAATTGAAATAACATCAGGGTCTTTGTAAATACTCGAGGCTTTGGCATATAAGTTTGGCATTACTATGTAAATAGAAGTCATCCTTCATCCTCCGTGGCGCATTTGGTTAGACGCCGCCTGTGAAACGAGAGGCCGCGGGTTCGATCCCCGCGCCGAAACAAATATTTGTGTGATCCACAGGTACTTGTTTCGGGTCTCAGTGTTTGTGGTTTTTTATTGTGGTATTTTTTATTGCAATGAATGGCGAGACGAGCATGTCATTCGCCTGATGGTAAGCGATATGACCGCTCATGGACAGTTATAGCAAAACCATCATGAATTACAAAGCATGCTTGGCATTCCACTGCGCTCGCCATCCTGAGACATAAGACATTAAGTCTCAATATGTCCAGTTACTCTGGCTACAATGTCCTTCAAACCAAACAACGAGAAACGTGGTTGTCCTGATTGCACTGCCTACCCTTTCTGGAAAAAAGGCGTGAGTTTCTATTGTTAATTGAAATAAAACTATTTGTACGGATTTCATCGCGACTTGGTTTGATTTTTAAATTTTTTAACATTATTTCTATTGTTAAGTTCATCAAACATCATAATAGCAATGCAAGTATCCTTAAGACATTTTCCATTACTTTTCAACCATTAATAAACACACGACTCCACTTTTTTATCAGTCAAGCTATTGGTACACTATTGACTGCCCTCTCTTTTATCCTTCTCTTATTTCCATCCCAAGGTAGTCGGTAAGAGATTGCTTCGCGCGATACGACCGCCTTTTGTACTGCTATCTAATTTAATGTTTTTTTTGTCAAGCTTCTGTAGTGTACAATAAAGATTATAAATAATTAATTAATAAATAGACTCCGAAAAGTCAAATGTATGCCCTGAGATTCCACAGACCGCGTCAAGCCAGCCGCGGCATCTGATAAGGACCCTGTTTTTCCGTACAATTCTCCATTTACACAAGGCGTGAGGGGCAGTTACATCTCACTGAGCAATTTGACTTGACATTAGCACCGCGTGACTTGTGTACGGAGCGAAACGTCTTGATACTTGAACGAATAAAAAGGCTCCCAGAATATGTAAAAAAATGTAAATAATTAAACCAAATCGCGATAAAATCCGTAAAATATAGTTTTATTTGTGTAACATTCGCGTAAATCTAAGAAACCATTATTGGCCCAGAAAATGTTGAATTGTTTTATCATGAGGTTAGGTTAACTAGGTTTTTATGTAGTGAGAGTAAAATTTAAGAGATGCAGAACAAGAATAATGCCGTCACTATCTTATAGGGTATTTCAGTGCGTGCGTGCGAAAGGGACAAAAGCATCCTCTCTATCACTCTTAAAATACTAATATTTGCTTCATGTTACACGCTTTTTTGTCATAAATCGTTGAATTAGAAATAAATAAATAAATACACCCAACAGTCCCATACATAGTCCTGACCCCACACTAAGATCGAGTCTTCTTTTCGGTCTCACAAACACCCAGACCCGAAACAAATACTTGTAGATCTCACAAACATTTGTCTCGGTGCGGGGATCGAATCCGCGGCCTCTCGTTTCACAAGCGTCTAACCAACTTCGCCACGGAGGCTGTCAAACAATAAAACAAGTAATTCCCCCTTTTTTTCGTGGTGTGTATGGGCCCATACAAGCGCACTTTGTATAATTTGAAATAGTACAAGCGGACTCAATGCCTCAGGGTATTTTCTCTCAGTGAAAGTTAAGGCAGTGCACAGAAACGGAAGCAGGTGCTTAGTAATTAGGTGGTAAATTAATAAAAAGATTTTTTTATTATTACAGGGTATCTCAAGACTGCGACCGAAAACGAAGCCAGGTGGTAGGATTAGTGACTTCAGATACAATGCACGTAAAAATTTCGCAAAAAAAAAATCGACAAGTTTTTTTTATAATTTTTTACTCATCGTCGTATTTGGGTCATAAATACATAGTTTTTCTAATATAATAATGTAGACCTCTTTATTTTTAAACACTCAATGGTACGTAAGGGCTTTAATTATTATTTTCGCAAAAACTAAGTATTCACCACCCGAACAAGATGATTTTTAAAAAAAATCTAAAAATATTACTGTCGCTGTTTCGTTGAAATTTTTATTTGCATCGTGTCTGTAACCATTAAAACTACCACCTGGCTTCGTTTTCGGTCGCAGTCTTGACATACTCGGTATATCTATAAATATTATGTACACTATAAATACTACTAATGAAATACCTACAATAACATATTTACTTCATGTAACAGAAAGGTTACATAACCTAGTGATATCACGCCATTATAAATATTAGACCATTGAATAATAAGTACTTTCAAGACAAAGTATCAAAACCTGTCTATGGCAGTACATCCGCCGTTTCTTATCTCGCGCTGTAGCATGAATTTTAATATTTAATTAAAAAGTTACAGCGGGGCCGCTCCTTTATTCATATTGTCGAAACGTTTGCCATCGACAAAGGGTTTAATAGATGCGGTGAAGAATTATAACATAGAACATCATTCTTTATTATGAGAAAGAGTGCAGTTTTTTTTTATTGCCTTTATAGGCAGACGAGCTAGCGGCCCGCCTGGTGGTAAGCTAGCGCTGCCCAGGGACCTTCGCAGTGCCAGGATCCAGCACAACAAAGTCGCTGCCTACCTTAAGGAGAGTACACTCTTTAAGCCTCGTTTGAAGGACAGGTCATAGCGCTCACGAAACACCGAAGCAGGGAGTTCATTCCAGAGCTTGCACGTGCGTGGTAAGAAAGAACGCTGGAAACGTACCGTTCGGGAGCGGTACGCTTCCAGGTGGTAGGGATGAACTCTGCTGCGGTGACGGGTGGTGTGATGGTAGAAGGGCGACGTTTGTACCATCTCAAACCATTCCTGGGAGTACTCCCCATGGAACAGACGATAGAACACACTGCAATGCGCCTACTGCCGCAGTGCAGACTGCAGATCGAGTTTCGATGCGAGATGATCTTCTATCAATAAAATAAACAAATACACCCAACAGTCACATACACAGTCCTGACCCCACACTAAGATCAATTTAGTCTTGTGTCGTATCAGAAACTACGAGAGACTTTTCGGTCTCAAAAACACCTAGACCCGAGACAAATACTTGTGGGTCACACGGCGGGCGTCTAACCAACAGCGCCACGGAGGCTGTCAAATGATCCCTGATTGTATCCGAAAATACACAGTTTCACGGTGGTTGCGTGTTCAAATCCCAGAAACACTTCTGACTTTTCAGAGTCATGTGTGTATTGATAGTAAATCTTAACGCAATTTCAAGAAGGAAAACATCGATCCTTACCAATACTATAACAAGATTTTCCAGTCATCGTAGCCTATGGCCTAAGCCAACTCAATCGAATTCACTGATAGGTTGAAACAGTACGGTATATTAGTTTTGTGTAATTTTATCAATTTTCAAAATCACACCATCAATTGAACAAATTCAACCCTGCAATTAGTAAAGTTAATTAAATAAGGGCGGGGGGTGAATCCCGAGACGCGCAAACTAATTACTGAATCTCTCGTCGTCTGAGATACAGATGAGTAATGAAACAATTCTCGTATTTATATTTATACAGGGTATGTCCAGACTGCGGCCGAAAACGAAGCCAGGTGGTAGTATTAGTGACTTCAGACACAATGCAACTAAAAATTTTGCAAAATAAGCGACGGATTTTTTTTTACAATTTTTTTAAAATCATCGTTTTTGAGGGGTAAATGCCTAGTTTTTGCAAAAATAGTAATTTAAACCCTTACGTACCATTGCGTGTTTAAAAATTAAGCGATGTACGTCATTATTTTAGAAAAACTATGTTTAATCACTCAAATACGACGATATGTAAAAAATAACAAAAAAAAATTTGATGATTTTTTTTGTAAAATTTTTACTTGCATTGTGTTTGATATCACTAATACTACCTCCTGGCTTCGTTTTCGGCCGCAGTCTGGACATACCCTGTATAAATACAGGGTATATCAAGACCGCGACTGGTGGTGGTATTAGTGACTACAGACACAATGCAAGTAGAAATTTCGCAAATAATTTCGTCAACTCTTTTTTGGTAATTTTTTACTTATCTTCGTATTTGGGTGGTACATGGTTTTCTGAAAATAATGATGTACACTTTTTTATTTTTTAAGACGCAACGGTACGTTAAGGTTTAAATTACTATTTTCGCAATAACTAGGTATTTACTACCCAAACACAATGATTTTTAAAAAGTGGCAGAAAAAAAAATCGCTTATTTTGCGAAATTTTTATTTGCATTGTGTCTGTAACCACTAAAACTACCACCCGGCTTCGTTTTCGGTCGCAGTCTTGATATACCCGGTATACCCGAAATAAGCACGTCGCGGGATCGAACCTACGACTTTCACAGCCGGCGTTTAAAAGACACGAGTGGAAAGTTAAAAATACCGTCGACACACACCAGCCGCGCTAATTGACACGATCCAGACCCCCGGATAATTCACTACGACCAGATGGCGGGCTGCGACGGTCTTTCAATGTTTTTACGTCGCCATTTTGAATTGAAATTGTTTTTCAATCGATTTACAAATTATCTGCCTCGGTGGCGTAGTTGTATTACGGTACGGTTACAAAATGAAGGTCTCGGGTTCGAGTCCCGGGTCGGGCAAAGTGATGGGTTTTTCTGTTCATTATCAGCCCGGAGTCAGGAATTTGTGCCCGATATGGCGATAGGCTCGCCGCCTTTCACATCGTGTGACGGAACATACAAGGTGAAATGTGGGTGTCCTAGGGGCGCCTCTGCCTACCCCTTCTGGGATAAAGGCGTGAGTTTATGTATGTATGTAGAAATTAACGGCATTAAACGGTTTTTTTCATAATATATGACTTTATGTTCTCACAAATACCTTTAACAGCATCCGTGGTGCAAATACACGCCGGCAGTGAATCGAGAGGCCGCGGGTTTGATCCCCGCACCGAGACAAATGTTTTTGTGATCCACAGTTTCTTGTTTCTAGGTGTTTGTGAGAGCGAAAAGTCTCTCGTAGATACAAGACTCGATCTTAGTGTGGGGTCAGAACTATGTATGTGACTGTTGGGTGTATTTATTTATGTAGAAATAGTTCCTTGTGGGTCAAAATCAATCAGAGATCGTTGAGATGCTCTTCAATGTAATTAATTACTCTTGTAATTCTTCTTTACGTCATACGCCGTTCACGTCTTTCATCGTCTTCCAAACTGTTCTCTTATTCCGTCCTTTCTTTCAACATCTTATTCATTCATCCTCTATCTCTTTCACTCTTTAGTACTTCCATTCGTTATCTCTTTCACACAAACTACGTTCCATATCAGTCATTCATCGAACTTTTCATTCTACAGATTTACAAACATATCTGGCCCGGTGCAGTGGCCAAAAGAGGAAACTAATGACGCCATTTTGAAATGTCAATCTCCTTGCCAATCGCTGACATTACGCCAACATTTTACCCATGTACTTTCTTTCAAATTGCCAGGTGTTTAACGTCAAGTCCAGATACATATTATGTAGTGTGTGCATATTCTCATATTTTTAACGAACTTCAAACAAGTAGGTTATGATTTAGTCACATACCAGTGTATTATTAATAAAACTGCACTATATAAACATAATAATATAATAGTATTTTGGATAATATTTTTAATTCGACGACTTGTTTACCCACTTTGTTGCTTAATTTATTTTTACTGGCAACACCAAATGCGAAAACAGCGACTTTCTCACCGGGTCAGAAAAGTTTGTTTTCCTGTAGTCATCTTTCATCATTACATTCAAATACTACATTCATTTAGATTTAATAGTGTATCTAAAAGTGCGTGGTGGCCTGTTGGTAACGGACCAGACGCGGTTGCCTACATGTTCACGGTGATCGCGGGTTCAAATCCCCGGGCACACCTCTGACTTTTCGGAGTAATGTGTGTATTGATAGTCAATCACCACGCACTTTAACGGTGAAGGAAAACATCGTGAGGAAACCTGCATACCGTAGCGATTTTAAAGAATTTCTACGGTATGTAAGTCCGCCAACCCGCACTAGGCCAGCGTGGTGGACTATATGGCCTAACCACTCTCAATCGATTCCCTCGATTGTAGAGTAGGCCCGTGCCCAGCAGTGGGACGTATATGGGATGATATAGATAGATAGATAGATCTTAGCGGCCTTTCGATTCATGTAACCAACTGCGCCACAGAGGCTGTTATAGCTCTTCTATCAATTTACTTCTGTACATAACAATTCTAATTTACAATTCCTTCTACAAGTAAAACTTGGTTTTGCCTTAGGGAATCATTTGTTTGATTTAAATTGCGGCCTTCATTTTATATTCATTAATCTGTTATTTGATGAATGTTAGAGAGAGATGGAAGTGTGCTCTCCCTTTCTTGTTTACGGGTATATCAAGACTGCGAGAAAACGAAGCCAGGTGGTAGTATTAGTGACTTCAGACACAATGCAAATAAAATTTTCGCAAGAAAAGCGACATAATTTTTGTAATTTTTTACTTATCGTATTTGGGTGGTAAATACATAATTTGCCTTAAATAATAATGTATCTTTTTATTTTTAAAGACGCAATGGTACGCAAGAGTTTAAATTATTATTCAATATTTTATGGTGGTAAATCTCTCATATGTGAGAGGCCGCCTGGGTAGGTACCGCCGCAATGTCTATTTCTCCAACAAAAAGCAGTGTAAATGCACTGTTGTGTTCCGGTTTGAAGGACATTGCAGCTACACTAACTACAGGACATAATGAGACGTAACATCTTATGTCTCAGGCGAGCGCAGTACCAAGCTTTGTTTTGTAATTCATGGTGTTGAAATAAAACTATTTTATACGGATTTTATCGCGATTTGGTTTAATTTTTACATTATTTAACTTCCCGACGTTTCGATTACTTTACAGCTTTCGTGGTCACGGGGCGGACTGAAAGCTGAAAGCTTCATGGTGTTGTTTGGTTTTGCTACTGTCCATGAGCGGTCGTATCGCTTACCATCAGGCGAATGGCATGCTCGTCTCGCCATTCATCGCAAATAAACGCGGGCGAAGCCGAACCGGACCGCTAGTGCATGTTATAATAATGGAAACCCCACCCCACACATCAAATAATCTGATCGAACCTTAATTACCAAACGGTAGTAGGAAATAGAAAAAATCCGTCAGTAACGAGCGAGAATTAATTTGATGGTTCCGTGAGGTGATTTAGTTAATTAATTATCGGCCTTATTGATAGACAGATTAAAAACCTATTTTAGTTATCGAATGTTTTGTCCCTTTCGAACGACTTTTGAATTCAATTTGAGCGAAGAAGACAAAACATTCGGTAAATAAAATAGGTTTTAAATTTGTCTATGATGAAGGCCGTTAATTAATAATAAATACACCCAACAGTCACATACATACATGGTCCTGACCCCACACTAAGATCGAGTCTTGTGTCGTGGGTATCAGGAACTACGAGAGACTTTTCGGTCTCACAAACACCCAGACCTGAAACAAATAATTGTGGACCTCACAAACATTTGTCTCGGTGCGGGAATCGAACCCGCGGCCTCTCGTTTGACAGGCGGCGTCTAACCAACTGCGCCACGGAGACTATCAAATTATCATGTTATTGTTAGTTTTATAAGTGGTGGAGCTTTTCTGTAGGTCTGTAAACTTACAGTACGCGTGTCGACTGAGGTCTGTCTTATAAGCGACGTGAAGTGAACGGAAGCTGTACGTTGCTTTTTGTTCGGTGAGAAATACCGGGTATATGAAGACCGCGACCGAAAACGAAGCCGGGTGGTAGTTTTAGTGGTTACAGACACAATGCAAATTAAAATGTCGCAAAATAAGTGACAGTTTTTTTGCATTTTTTTAAAAATCATTGTGTTTGTGTAGTAAATATCTAGTTATTGCGAAAATAGTAATATATACCCTATCGTACCATTGCGTCTTAAAAACTAAAAAGGTGTACATTATATTTTTAGAAATACTATGTATTTATCACCCAAATACGACGATAAGTTAAAAATTACCAAAACAAGGTGACGATTTTTTTTGCGAAATTTTTCATTGCATTGTGTCTGTTACCAGTAAAACTACCACCTGGCTTCGTTTTCGGTCGCAGTCACAGATTACTTAGATTAATAGCGACGGCGCACTAAAATAACAATTTCTATAGCAAACAATTTTTATTTGTTAAGATGCAATAGCAACACACTGACCTATTTCTATTTCTTTTACGCGCGGGATGTTTTGCTATGATTTGTCTCTCTCGTAATGAAAGTGCAGGTGTGTATTTATTGCTTCCTTATTTGCATCGCCAACTTTTTAAGTAATTTAGTTGTACTTATTTATGTGACTTGTGTAAGAGCGGCAACAGCGCGTAGATTTTAGTAGGATCTATCGTTTTAAGGTGTTTGACCTGTGCGTTAGACGTAATCAGCTGTTAGAAAAGCTACATCGTGTTCAAATGGGGCAACAAATCACAAAATCATTTATGACTAAACTACTGCTCCTATTTAATTGATTTTTAGTACAGAACTTTGAAATGGTACCTAGTATATGCAGTTTAAAAAAATGCCCATTGGTCGTATCAACGTTGTATACATCCAACAGTCACATACGCAGTTTTTTTCATATTATAGGAGGCTAACGAGCACACGGTTCACCTGATGTAAGTGACCACCGCCGGTGATCATCTGCAACACCAAGGCATAGAGATGCGTTGCCTTTAAGGGAATACGCTCGTCCAATTTCGTTTGTGGTTCATCATCCATCCATCAGCCAATGGAAGTCCACTGCTGAACATAGGCCTCTCCCAATGATTTCCACAGTGATCTGTTGGAGGCAGCCTCCAGCGACGTCCCGCGACCTTTACCAGGCCCTTTACCTTGTCCACCGTTTGTGGTTCACATAATACAAAACATCTGTCTCAGAACCGATCTGTCTGACCGTCGCCCTACCCCCCACCCCCACGCCCCCCTTGCGGTTTTTTTGGCTCCCGGATTGAAATAGCTTTATTTTAGAATAGCGATTTTTCCACCGGTCGTGCGCTTTCAAATTTGTTCGAGTGGACTGTGAGGTGATGAAGAATTGTAAAAGGATTGGTACTTGAAATTTAAAATATTTTCATATTCATACATTGTACGGTTTCGTACATCAAAGTATGTGTTTACGTCAATTTATGCGGACTCTACATTTACTTCAGTGAACAATTTTATGTACAAGTGTGCAATATCGGTCGATGCTCAATACACGCGTCGCGTATTAGAACAAAATTGGCTAACTCACATCAAGTGTTAATCAAGAAATAAATCTTTGAACTTCTTCAATTGGAGTCTGATTCTGCTGCACCTCAACTACAACTAACTGCCATACATCCACTGCTCCAACCAGCTATTATGTCACTGTACATACATATATACATGAACTCACGCCTTTATCCCAGAAGGGGTAGGCAGAGGCGCCACCAGGACACCCACATTTCGCCTTGTATGTTTCGTCCTATGATGTGATAGGGGGCGAGCCTACAGCCATATCGGGCACAAATTCCTGACTCCGGGCTGATAATGAGCTGTAAAACCCAATATCACTTTGCCCGACCCGGGATTCGAACCCGAGACCTCAGCTTCGTAATTGTACTGTAGTACAACTACGCCACCGAGGCAGTCTCAAAAGTATTTTCACAATCAAAATCATTATTTTCCAAGTATCATCCATTTATTATACAAATTAATTGATTGCCTCGATGGCGCATTTGTACATTACGATTACGAAGCTAAGGTCTCGGGTTCGAATCCCGGGTCGGGCATTGATATTGGATTTTTCTGTTCATTATCTGGGAGTCAGGAATTTGTGCCCGATATGACGATGGCTCCTATCATATTGTGGGTAGGAACATACAAGGCGAAATGTAGATGTCCTGGTATCCTGCCTACCCCATCTGGGGAAAAGGCGTAAGTTTATGTATATGCATGTATGTGGAAATTATTAAATAAATAATAAGTTAAATAAATAACTGAAATGTATAAGAAAACACCGTATTAATCATGTTCTTATTGACTCAGATATGTAAAATTACATACATACAGGGTATATCAAGACTGCGACCGAAAACAAAGTCAGGTAGTATTAGTGACTTCAGACACAATGTAAATAAAATTTTCGTAAATAAAATGAAAAATTATTTTTTTTGTACATTTTTCCTAATGTCGTATTTTGGTGAAAAATACACAGTATTCCTAAATAATGATGTACACCTGTTTATTTTTAAAGACACAATGGTACGCAAATGTTTTAATGACTTTTTTCGCATATAAACTAGGTATTTATCACCCAAACACGATGATTTTTTTAAAAAAGGCAGAAAAAAAATTGTCGCTTTTTGCGAAATTATTAGTTGCATTGTGTCTGTAACCGCTAAATCTATCACCCGGCTTCGTTTTGGGTCGCAGTCTTGATATACCCGGTATAATATCATGTCTAAATCCAGAGATTTTTAAATCATTATATTAGAATAATGCTTTCTACAAGGAATTCCCACTAATTATTTAAATTACGGAAACGTTACTCCCTCACTTCACATTACCGCCACCAGATGGCGTTAAATCATAAAAAACAAATCCAGACGGTTTAAATTGAAAAATATCTGAAATTAAGTTCTCGAGTACGGGGGTCGATTCGACCCGTTATAAATTTTTCACATACTCCGCACGGCGACAGGGTTAATTGCCGTCGCGTACGGAAAATTAACAAGGGGTTGATTTTTCGCAATTGGAGGGTTACTTCAAAGGGTCGGTTCGACCGAAATCGTTTTTTAACCCTAAACATACAGCGCTAAGCCTGTTGTGTTAAATATAATTTGGTATTTAATCGATTTTAAATAAAGATTATAAATTGGACCTGTATGTATGGAATTTTATCAGAATGCACCGTTTTTGGATATTTTAGATTATACCAGCTTTTGAACATGTTGTATGCTTAATTTCATTCGTATAACGGCCTTAAATACATTTTTATAACCTATATTAAAACCATGTAGGTTTACGGTTTTATAAAAGGTTTTGTATTACTTAATTATTTTACAAACACAAATGGATTTATGAAACATGTCTAATGTTTAAGCTTGTTATTTTTGTACCGCGTAGAGAATATACCGGGTATATCAAGACTGCGACCGAAAACGAAGCCAGGTGGTAGAATTAGTGACTTCAGACACAATGTAACAAAAAATTTTGCAAAAGCATCCGTCAATTATTTTGTAAATTATTACTTATCGCCGTATATGAATGATAAAAACATAGTTTTCTTAAAATAATCATGTACACCTTTTTATTTTTAAAGACCCCATGCTACGTTAGGGTTTTAATTCCTTTTATTGCAAAAACTAGGTATTTAGCACCCAAACACGATGATATTTAAAACATTGTAAAAAAAAACTGTCGCTTTTTTGCAAAATTTTTAGTTGCATTATGTTTATAACCACTAATACTACCACCTGGCTTCGTTTTCGGTCGCGGTCTGGATATACCCGCTATGAGACAGAATTCAATTTGTCTCGACATTAAGCTGTGAACATTCAAAGAGCGAACATCTCAAGAAAGAACTGCGTTAAATAAGGAAAATTGATTGGAAAGTGAGCACAAAGGAAGAAATATACGAAATCGACATTAACAAGTGTTTTAACATACCCCAACAAAAGGTATTTGTATTTAAACTCAAAATAATAAAAAAACATCATTATCAAATACTCTATTATGAAGCATTGTAAAAATGAAAAGATCGCGAGTAAACCTGCACTTAACATCACTGGCAATGTAATTTTTTGACTTCCTCCGTGGCGCAGTTAGACGCCGGCTGTGAAAGAGGCAGCGGGTTCGGTCCCCGCGCCGATACTAATTTGTGTGAACCACATGTATTTGTTTCGGGTCTGGGTATAAGACCGAAAAGTCTCTCGTAGTTTCTGATACACAAGACTCGATCTTAGTGAGGTTCAGGACTATGTATGTGACCGTAGGGTGTATTTATTTTATTGGAATAGTATGAAAGATAAACACGGATAAATAATACGGATACAAAGCTGAGGTCTCGGGTTCGAGTCCCGGGTCGGGCTTAGTGATATTGGATTTTTCTATTCATTATCAGCTCGGAGTCAGGAATTTGTGCCCGATATGGCGATAGGCTCGCCCCCTATCACATCGTGGGATGGAACATACAAGGCGAAATGTGGGTGTCCTGGGGGCGCCTCTGCCTACCCCTTCTGGGATAAAGGCGTGAGTTTATGTATGTATGTATGTATGAAAGATAAATGATAGATTATCTACTATGAGAGCACTTTATTTAATATCTGTCATGTGTAACACCTAGTTACATAGGGTTCGAATTCAATATAAGGGTGGAAAAAAGATATTAAGCGGTCACATATGCGGAGAAAATGTCCAATATTATTTGATTTACATCTAGGGGCTGTGTTTTAGGGTTCCGTGACATAGAATAAACAGAACCATTGTACCTTTTTTTGTATTAGTTCGACAAACGAGTAAGCGGTTCTCCTGGTTGATAATGATTGGACATGAACAGATACAGCTCTTGGATTTTAGATGAAAGAAAGAGGAAAAGAATACATACATAAACTCACGCCTTTATCCCCGAAGGGGTAAGCAGAGGCGCCACCAGGACACCCAAAATTCGCCTTGTATGTTCCGTCCCACGATGTGATTGGGGGCGAGCCTATCGCCATATCGGGCACTAATTCCTGACTCCGGACTGACAATGAATAGAAAAATACAATATCACTTTGCCCGACCCGGGATTCGAATCTGAGACCTCAGCTTTGTAGTGTACCGTAGTACAACTACGCCACCGAGGCAGTGGATTAATTCTATTATAATATTTTTATATTCATAAAGGCACTGAAAGTTAAACATAGCCCTCCCTATGGCGTATAATATACATTTAAATAGAAAAACTGTTAAAACAATGGGAGGGATGTAAAAATGTTAATTTGCATGACGGGGGAGCGTCGTCTTAAATATACAAGATTGAAACATTCTTTTTCCGAGGGCTGTTTGCGAGAATATAGGGGATGAGGTTTCTAAATATTTTTGTTATTTATTTGGAAACACAATGAGTTGTCGCAGTTTTTGCAATGTTGTAACGTGTTCTGAGAACTTGGGTTTGATTCCTATGTTAAGTAATTTACTTTGTGTGATTTTTTTTTATAAAAACTCCTATTTATAGTGCGCCAAAGTAAAAATAGTGTTGTATGGTGAAAAGTCACAACGCAATGGTGACATTTCGGAGTCATGTGTATTGATAGTCAATCACCACGCACTATAACGGTGAAGGTAAACATCGTGAGGAAACCTGCATACTGTAGCGATTTGTAAGAATTTCTATGGCATGTAAAGCTCGCCTTGTATGAGGCCAGCGTGGTGGATTGTACTAACCCCTCTCAATCGTACTCTCGATTGTAGAGGAAGCCCGTGCCCTGCAGTGGGACGTATATAGGTTAATATTAGTACATATTTCGTTCTTTTTTACCACACATGTGACAGCAGTGTTGACAGCCTCCGTGGCACAGTTGATTAGACGCCTGTGAAACGAGAGGCCGCGGGTTCGATCCCCGCACCGAGACAAATGTTTGTGCGAACCACAGGTATTTGTTTCGGGTCTGGATGTTTGAGACCGAAAAGTCTCTTGTAGTTCCTGATATGACACAAGACTCGATCTTAGTGTGGGGTCAGGACTATGTATGTGACTGTTGGGTGTATTCATTTATTAAGTGTATTTACGTTCCAATTCTGGAATGATCCCGCTTGGTTTCCCGAGCGCTATGACCTGTCCTTCTTCAAACGAGGCTTAAAGAAAGCACTCTCCTTACGGTAGACAGTGACCTATCTGTGCTACACCCTTGGCATTACGAAGATCTATGAGTGACGCTGATCGACCCATGAGGCAGGTTAATAGGAAATAAGAAAAATTATTGAACTGTCCATAGTCTTATCCACACTTTCTCTCATCCCGTTACATTTGATTCGTAAAATTGTGCTCGGTGTACCGTGTTATTCAATGTTGATTTGTATTGAGGAGGGCGGGCAGAGCCGGGTGGAAAAATTACCTTTTATACGGCTCAAGATAGCGTGTCGAATGTCGCAGACTTCTGTGCGAAGACTAAAGAAATCTTTTTTATACTGCCTCGGTGGCGCTGTTGTTTAGAAATTATAATTAAATGAAATGAAATGAAATGAAAATAATTTATTGAATCCATTAAAATGTTCAACATTGTTTAGACTCAGTCATTTTTTAAACTACCACCCGGTTCGGAAAGCGGTTTTCACTAGAGAAGAACGGGCAAGAAACTCTAGTGTTGCTCTTTTCAAAACCAGTTTACAATGTATGATTATTACAAAAATTACAAGTTGGTTTAAATCAGAGCAGTTCATTAATAACTTGTTATATGGCTATGGTATGCAGGTTTCCTTCATCATCATCATCATCATCATCAGCCCGTTGTAGTCCACTGCTGGACATAGGCCTCTCCCAAGGTACGCCACAGAGCCCGGTCTGCTGCTTTACGCATCCAGTCGCTGCTTCCTCTTGTGCAAGTCGTCCCGCCATCTGGCCAGAGGACGTCCCACGCTACGTTTTCCAAGATGCGGTCTCCACTCCAGAACACGCTTACTCCAGCGGTTATCTGCTTTACAGTGGGGTAATTGGCTAATTAAACACAAAGGAATAGTCTGAACGGTGCTATGTTTTTCAAGCTCGGGACCACCGAATTGGCAGCCGCGTTTTGTTCATTGACAGACTGTCTCGGTGGCGTAGTTGTATTACGGTACGGTTACAAAGCTGAGGTATTGGGTTCGAGTCCCGGGTCGGGCAAAGTGCTTTTGGATTTTTCTATTCATAATCAGTCTGGTGTCAGGAATTTGTGCCCGATATGGCGATAGGCTCGCCCTCTATCAAATCGTGGGACGGAACATGCAAGGCGAAATGTGGGTGTCCTAGTGGCGCCTCTGCCTACCCCTTCGGGGATAAAGGCGTGAGTTTATGTATGTATGTTCTTTGGGTCCGTAGAGTTGTTACAAAATTGAAATAGGCAATTAAATACCACTAAAAACATTTTCATATAAAATTTGCCAAGACGAGACCATATGCGCTACCAAGATATCAGATCTCCTGTAGATCCAAGATTTACTATTCACAATGCTTTTACCATTTTAGCCAACTAATAAAGCGATTTTCTCCAACATGATTTGGCGATAATTCTTTTTATAATATAAGTAACGATCAAAGTTGGAACATAACCCTCCTTTCAAAGTTGGTTGCACAATAGAGTACAAGCTGTAAAATCTTCCTTGTAATTAGGGCTGCGGGGGATTTTTTCTAAACGATTACTTTTGTGGCCCAAATTGTGAGAGACAGTGGTTTTCTTCATGGCCTAACCCCTCCCAATCGTACTCTCGATTGAAGAGGAGGCTCGTGATCTGGAGTACGACGTATACGGGCTGATACGGTGGTTTTACCGACTGCGAAAGAAGAAGGGTTATGTTTTTCGAGTGTATATTTCTTTGGAATGCCCTAGAGCTAACCGGCTTGTCGTATTTTTATGTGAAAGAAAGAAAGAAGCAAGAAAGAAAGCATTTATTCGTGATAAGCAATGTTTTTATTTTATTTTATTTATTCCACATACTTACTACTATTACAGGTTACACCCAATACAGTAGAGTAGGAAATTATATTATAATACAATACTACAACTAATTACATTATTTAACACTATTACTAACAATAAGTGCACTAGCGGCCTCTGTGAACTCCGTCAGTGAGCACGAGAACAAATCAACCTGGTTGGACACCGCATTGAGCAGACGCAGCGCGCGCGTCACCGGTGCGTGCTGCAATAAGTTGGTGCGAGTGATGTTTACAGTTATACTCTTAAATAAAATAACTTAGGTATACATACCGGGTATATCAAGACCGCGACCGAAAACGAAGCCAGGTGGTAGTTTTAGCGGCTACAGACACAATGCAACTAAAAATTTTGCAAAATAAGCGACGGTTTTTTTTTTACAAATTTTTAAAAATCATCGTTTTTGAGGGGTAAATACCTAGTTTATGCAAAAATAGTAATTTAAACCCTTACGTACCATTGCGTGTTTAAAAATTAAGCGATGTACATCATTATTTTAGAAAAACTATGTTTAATCACTCAAATACGACGATATGTAAAAAATAACAAAAAAAAATTGACGATTTTTTTTGTAAAATGTTTACTTGCATTGTGTTTGATATCACTAATACTACCTCCTGGCTTCGTTTTCGGTCGCGGTCTTGATATACCCTGTATAATAGTATATAGCGTCTTGGAAAACGTAGCGTGGGACGTCCTCTGGCCAGATGGCGGGACGACTTGCACAAAAGGGCCGGCAGCGACTGGCTCGGCTCTGTGGCGTACCGCGGGAGAGGCCTATGTCCAGCAGTGGACTGCAACGGGCTGATGATTATGATATAATAGTATTGCTTGTCACATCTGAGTGGTGTCAATAGAATCGTCTAAGTCGTGAGAGTGGCACTGGGTACACAAAATAAAAAATATATATTTAGAATTTGTGGCGTCAAAATGTATTCTAAAAAAGTTTTCAAAATACATATACGTCCCATTGCAGGGCACGGGCCTACTCTACAATCGATAGTGCGTTTGAGTGGGGTTAGGCCATAAAGTCCACCACGCTGGCCTAGTGCGTGTTGGCGGACTCTACATTCAATAGAAATCGTGTCAATATAGGAGATATTTGTATTTATCGCAGTCTCTTATGACTTGTGCCATCCGTACCATCACAGGGCAAGTTTGTCAAACGGGAAAGGTCTCTAATAAGCATACAAATGGTCCTTTAGAGTTTACGCTAATCACTGTTTTCAGAGGGTGGACAGAAAGGAAAAATTTAAAGTATAACCGTTAAGGCTTAGAGTAAGCTTTATTTGGAGAATTTTCTTTTTAAATATTATGTTTTTTGGGAAAAGTTGGCAGAACTTGATATGGCCATTTGCGTAATATTTTAATTTAATTTTACCTAATACTCGTATAGCCTGTGGCCGCCAGACTTTCGTTATTTTATAGCAGCTAAAAGTTTGTCTGCGCATGCCTCTGACATATGCATCACACTATCAGCTATTATGAAGTTCCGATCGGGGTGGCTTTGCAAGTTATCAGCTTCAATGTCTGGCAAGATAAAAGAACCATCAAAAGTGTTCGGATGCAAAAGAAACACACCTTTTGATTGTTGTTTTAACAACATATATCAAATTCAGCTTTTATAATATTAAGCTGGCAAAATTATATATGATATCTTCATACATACATACATAAATTCACGCCTTTATCCCCGAAGGGATAGGCAGAGGTGCCACCAGGACACCCACATTTCGCCTTGTATATTCCGTCCCACGATGTGATAGGGGGCGAGCCTATCGCCATATCGAGCACAAATTCCTGATTCCGGACTGATAATAAATAGAAAAATCCAATATCACTTTGCCCGACCCGGGACTCGAACCCGTGACCTCAGCTTTGTAACCGTACCGTAATACAACAACGCCACCGAGGCAGTCAAATGATATCTTCAAACTTAATTAAATTGGTGTTTGTGAGAGCGAAAAGTCTCTCGTAGTTCCTGATACGACACAAGACTCGATGTTAGTGTGGGGTCAGGACTATGTATGTGACTGTTGGGTGTATTTATTTAAATAAAACTATTTTATTGTGGATTTGGTAGTCCAAAAGATAAGCCAATTGCGAGCTACCACAGATATAATCTTATGTCTCAGGATGGCGAGCGCAGTGGAGTGCCAAGCATTGCTTTGTAATTCATGGTATTGGTTTTGCTACTGTCCATGAGCGGTCGTATCGCTTACCATCAGGCGAATGACATGCTCGTCTCGCCAATAAACGCATTATTTTTTTCCCGACCTCTGGATTATTTTACAGTTTGATCACGGGGTGGGCAGAGGTGTTTGTCATTCGCTCAGTGCCTGTTACGAAAGATAGTAGTAGCTACTAGCACTAGTAATGTAAATACAAAACAAATCTTAAAGATAAGTAGCTAAAAATTTGATGTGTGGTCTATACATCAGAGGGGTCAAGTTAAACTGGTAATTCTTATTTGTCTATTTTACTAAAATTATAACGGCTTTATTCATAGACAGTTCTAAAACCTATTTTAGTTATCGAATGCTTCTTCTCTCAAAATGAATTCAAAAGTTCGAAAGGGACAAAACATTCGACAGCTAAAATACGTTTTAAAACTATGAAAAGGGCCGTAAAGCTACAAAATAACACATATTTTAAATACCTTTAGTAAATAAAATAGTAAATACCATATTAAAATATTTCATAGTAAAGTTACAGCTGGACCCGTGTCCACAATACGTCTCATACAACAAACAGGTCAAGTTATATTGGTTTATCCACACATAAGTGGGTCTACCCACAATGTAGTAATCCAAATGTTATTTGTCCAGTGTTATCGGCGGTCAGGCAGTTGTTGGAGGTACAGGCGCGGCGAGAAGTGCTTGTACAGGTAAAAAAAATATTCAAGTTATTGAGTATATCATTGTTTTTCGACAGTATTGAATAAAACTACATACAAAAATATTTCACTTAAAATCTCTTTGTTAACATTTGTAATTATAAGACTGCCTCGGTGCCGTAGTTGTATTACGGTATGGTTACAAAGCTGAGGTCTCGGTTTCGAATCCCGGGTCGGGTAAAGTGATATTGGATTTTTCTATTAATTATCAGCCTGGAGTCAGGAATTTGTGCCCGATATGGCGATAGGCTCCCCCTATCACATCGTGGGACGGAACAAGCAAGACGAAATGTGGGTGTCCTAGTGGCGCCTCTGCCTACCCCTTCGGGGATAAAGGCGTGAGTCTATGTATGTATGCATGTATGTAATTATAATAAAGACAAAATACCTATATTACTCTATTTACATAAGTATGAATAAAGACCTTTTTTTTATACTTTCGTACAAAAATATGCCTTAATATTTGAAACACGATGTTGGTCGAGGATATTATATCATTTCAGTTACACTTGTGTCGCGGACTGTACTATCCCTCAAGGGTTTCCTATCGGAGCTTCGCAGATCACTTAAGAAAATATTATTTTTACTTCTCTCGTGATAGAATAGGATGGACAAAACACATGAACGAGGTCTACTTATACTACTTAACTCAAATAGGATTAGAAAATATTTCAGACTCAATTTAACCAAAACAAAGTGTATGCTATTCAACATTATCACAATATTTTTTGTTTATTTTCCTTGCTTTCCATCTGGCGATTACTAATTATACTAATACTTACTGATCATCTGTATAGTCCAATTTACAGGTTCTGGCTCTCATTGCACAGTAGTAGTAACGTTGATTAGTTAAAAATATTTATACTATTGTTTAATTTTAAAATACTAATGTATAATTTTAAAAAATTATGAGACTATGTACTATGTACTATGGGTTATTGCCTGAAATAAAAGCATTTTATTTTATTTATTATTTAATTATTAGTTTCACGAAACTAACACACTTTCCTACAAATATGTCCTAATATTTTAGATACGATATTGTTCGTAAATAATGATAACACAGAACCCATGAAATGTCATACATTATTTAGATTCAGTCACTTTTTTCCACTACCACCCGGTTCACAAGGCTGTTTTCGCCAGAGAAGAACGGGCAAGAAACTCTAGCGTTGCTCTTTTCAAAACAAGTTTACAATACAGTGATTACACAGAGGTGGCAGCGCAACTAAATTCAGTGCCCCTAGCCGGAACATTTTGCAGTATCGTAATAGAATAGTAATAGTAAAATTTTGTATGGGAATTTAAGCAGCGCCATTGTGAGCGTATTTGGAACTAAAATTTCACAGCGGGAAACGTTTACTTTACTATACCAGAATTACTATACGATACTTCAAAATGTTCCGGCTAGGGGCACAGAGCAGAAGAGATATTTTTACTCTCCTATTATAACATGTCCGTAACACTTGTGTCGCACCCTGTACAGTCCCTCAAGGGTCTGCTATCGCCGGTCCGCAGATCTCTTAAGAAAATATTATTTTTATTTCTCTCTCCTGATGGAGTGTGGACAACGTTTGCTAACTCAAACAGGATTAGAAAAAGAAAACATGCAACGTGTTTTTCAATTTACGTAGAACAAAGTATAAAACATATTTTAAAAATACATACAGGGTATATCAAGACTGCGATCGAAAACGAAGCCAGGTGGTAGTATTAGTGACTTCAGACTCAACGCAAATAAAAATTTTGCAAAAAAAATTGTCAATTTTTTTTTTGTAATTTTTTACTTATCGTCGTATTTGAGTAATAAATACATAGTTTTCCTAAAATAATGATGCACACCTCTTTATTTTTCAACACTCAATGGTACGTAAGGGTTTAAATTATTATTTTCGCAAAACTAGGTTTTTACCACCCAAACAAGATGATTTTTAAAAAATTCTAAAAAAATATCTGTCGCTGTTTTGGTGAAATTTTGATTTGCATCGTATCTGTAACCACTAATACTACCACCTGGCTTCATTTTCGGTCGCGGTCTTGAGATACCCTGTATATACATGGCATTATATCGCTATACATGGCATTTAGAAAAGCCGGATGTGTGCCTTAAGACATTGTAAATTTACGTCCGCCTTCGTCACACTCATTAAATACACGTAGAGTGGTTTATTTAAATACTAAAGATTAAAAATCAATAAGAACATAATACGTCTTTAGTGTTAGTAATACAAAGATAATGTAATAACTTCACAATGAGTTGGTCTTATCATAAAAATAGTAGTAAGGATGTTTGTTTTTTATTATTACCATGAATGGCGAGACGAGCATGCCATTCGCCTGATGGTAAGCGATACGGCCGCTCATGGACAGTAGCAAAACCAAACAACATGAATTACAAGGCCTTACTTGGCATTGCACTGCGCTCGCCATCCTGAGACATAAGATGTTAAGTCTCATTATGTCTAGTAGTTACTCTGGCTACAAAGTCCTTCAAATCGGAACACAACTCATTTACGCTGCTGTTTGGCGTGAGAAATAGACATTGTTAGATAAAATCATAATAAACGCATCCAAAGCCGCAAGTTTCAGCTAGTTTAATCTACACGCGACATAATATTATATACGCAGCTATTATTAGCGATAATAATATTATTTTAAGCGGCACGTGGGTTTACCACAATTACGTAAATAATTATCTTTGTAATTTGCGCAATGGTTCTCAAAATTTAACGCTTATCAACTCATTCAGAAGAAAGATTATAACCTTATACATACTTATATGTATAATAAATAAACCTGATTCTGATCTAGTCATTAGTATTTTAAATCCAATAATGTACTTTTTCGTGGTAGAATTAATATTCACCTATAAAAAGTGCGTGGTGGCCTGTTGGTAACGGACCAGACGCGGTTGCCAACATGTTCACGGTGGTCGCGGGTTCAAATGCCAGGATACTCCTCACTTTTTGGAGTCATGTGTGTATTTGTTTGAGCGGAGAAGACTAAACATACATAAACTCACGCCTTTATCCCCGAAGGGGTAGGCAGAGGCGCCACCAGGACACCCACATTTCGCCTTGTATGTTCCGTCCCACGATGTGATAGGGGGCGAGCCTATCGCCATATCGGGCACAAATTCCTGACTCCGGGCTGATAATGAATAGAAAAATCCAATATCACTTTGCCCGACCCGGGACTCGAACCGTATCGAATCTTCGAGAAATAAATTATGTTTTAAATGTGCCATGAATAAGGCCTTAAGTGATATTTGTGTATTTATATTACCAAAACTTTAACAACCGCTGTCTTATCGCAATTGATTATCATTAATACATTTAATCTCACGGGATAAAATATAAAACACGATTGTCGAGCGAAAAATACCAAAATAATAACAATATGGCCGGAGCTGTGTCTTTTCTCTTGGTTGTCGGTTTGGCTGTTGCTGCAGGTAAGATATTTGATTATAAATCCCTCTTAATGGATATCTCGGTTATTATCGTGTCCCATGCATTGTGTTCAAGTACAATATAGTATTTGACTATCATCGAATGCATTGACTTATATTCTACCGATAGACGAGACACGTCAAAGAAATAAAGTGCCCCCGTATTTTAAAAGCGCACTGCAATATTACATCACTTACCTGGTATTTTATTAAAATATTGTAACTTCAGAGGATTTGCTTTCGGTTTGACGGCGAAACATTCATTTATTACGTTTAAACGTATGCGATAAGGCGTACTGCACTGTCACTGTCACGAAGCAAACTGATTCATGTGTGGTGCATGCACCGCAAGTAGGTGGGACACATTTTTTGTACTGAATGTCTTATCTAGTGTAAGATTGATATCGATGATCGAATGTATGTATTATTTTGTAGACAAACACAAGTGCCTTTAAAAAAACATTTTTGTGAAAACAGTATTAAAGTAGCTTGTAACATGAAGCCAATATTAGTATTGTAAATGAAAGAGTGGGGACGTAGTGGGGACATCTTACCGTCTCTTTCACACCCGCACACTATAATGCACAGTGACGTCAGTAATTTTGTTTTGCATCCCTTTTCTATTACCCCCACTACAAGATTTAAAACGTTTCTAACTTGTTTGATTCTGAATGGATTTACAAAATTCTTTGTTTGCTAGATTTTGGATATTGCTTTTAGATTAATAAAAAAAATTTGAGTCAAATACCCAATTTTTTAAAACGCCTCAGCTAGGAATCCTTCAGGTCTATATTTGACAGCCTCCGTGGCGCAGTTGGTTAGACGCCGCCAGTGAAACGAGAGGCCGCGGGTTCGATCCTCGCACTGAAACAAATATTTGTGTGATCCACAGGTATTTGTTTCGGGTCTGGGTGTTTGTGAGACCGAAAAGTCTCTCGTAGCTTCTGATACCCACGACACAAGACTCGATCTTAGTGTGGGCTCAGGACTATGTATGTGACTGTTGGGTGTATTTATTTATTTATTTTATTTATACAGTAATGGACTTGTTCTGCCTTGGGTAGTAATAATAAAGAGGCCCTAAGAATAATTACATCAATAATGTGTTTTCGAAGGATAGGTAAAAATATAGAACGTATTTTTTTTATTGCAATGAATGGCGAGACGAGACTGTCGTTTTGATGGTAAGCGAAACGACCGCTCACGGATAGTAATAAAGCCAAACAACATCATGAATTACAAAGCAATGCTTGGCGTTCCACTGCGCTCGCCATTCTGAGACATCAAATGTTAAGTCTCAATATGTCCAGTAGTTACTCTGGCTACAATGTCCTTCAAACTTGAATACAACAGTGCATTTATACTGTTTGGTTTGTTTAGTGTGATTCATACATCGATTGAGAGGGGTTAGGCCACCACGCTGGTCTAATGCGTGTTGACAGACTTTAAATACCATAGAATTTCTTGGTTATAATACGCAATTTTCTTAACAATTATTTATTTTGATTACAAAAATGGGTATTTCCTGTGACTCGAAAGCACTTGACCAAGATAAAAAGGTGTGATAAAAATAAATAAAATTATCAGAAACGTATCAATCACTACTAGCTTAAAGCAATTATCGTTAAATATCAATTGACATTAGGAATTATGATAAAATTAAGTAGTTTTTGCAAATATGACGCGGGCCCCCGTCTAATAATATCGCTTGACTTACGTCATTTTTATTTTTTTTGCATTTTCTAAATAAATAAATAAATACACCCAACAGTCACATGCATAGTCCTGACCCCACACTAAAATCGAGTCTTGTGTCTTGGGTATCAGGAACTACAAGAGACTTTTCGGTCTCACAAACACCCAGACCCGGAAGAACCTGCGGATCACACAAACATTTTTTTGGGTGCGGAGATCGAAACCGCGGCCTCTCATTTCACAGGCGGTGTCTAACCAACTGCGCCACGGAGGCTGTCGTATTATTTATATATATTTTTTATTGCTTTAAAAGACAAGACAAGCATGACATTCACTTGATGATAAGCGATACAACTCATGGACATGGCAAAACCAAACACCATGAATTACAAAAGCTTGGCATTCCACTGCACTCGCCATCCTGAGACATAAGTTAAGCATCATTATGTGCACTTATCAAATTAAACCGGATACTGAACTGAACTATTTATTTATTTATTTATTTAAATCTTTATTGTGTCTCCCTGACGTACACCTCTTTTCACTGCGATAAAATTACTCAATTTATGCAAGCGTACCTGCATCGTAGCTGAGTCGTAAACATTTCGGAGGATATCGACGTACCTACGATCGACTCCGCAACGAATGAGAGACCGAAACACGGCCCAGTGTTCATCATCATCATCATCATCATCATCATCATCATCATCATCAGCCCGTTGCAGTCCACTGCTGGACATAGGCCTCTCCCGCGGTACGCCACAGAGCCCGGTCTGCTGCTTTACGCATCCAGTCGCTGCCGGCCCTTTTATGCAAGTCGTCCCGCCATTTGGCCAGAGGACGTCCCACGCTACGTTTTCCAAGACGCGGTCTCCACTCCAGAACACGCTTACTCACGCTGTCGAATGCTTTTTCGTAATCAACAAACGCCAAACACAAGGGCTTGTTATACAGATTGGTGGCCTAGAGAGGCCAGACGAAAGGTAGGCAGACCACCTGCTAGATGGAGTGATGACATAGTTAAGCTTCAGGGCAATGCATGGACGAGATTGGCGCAAGACCGAACAAAGTGGTGTAATAAAGAGGAGGCCTATGTCCAGCAGTGGATAAATACGGGCTGAAATGATGATGATGATGATGAATCTTTATTGTACACAGTTAATTAACATACAGAAACTGAACTACACCACAAATTCTCACCCAAAATTTTGTTCCAGCTCTGCCTACTGACCCAGTTATCTCAAAATGGGACGCCAACGGTCCTCGCTACGACTACCTGAACGATGATGATGGTAACCTGCACTTGGTAGACAATTGGATGAAGCTGAGCGACTACGCGAAGATGGCTAGATACGACCCTGACAGGAGCAACGCTTACCATCTGTTCACGTGGTAAAATCTTTTATACATACATAGATTATTACTGTTGAATACTGTAATTGACCTTTGTTGAATTGACTGTAATGTACGATGTGAATCCCTGGTGCCCATAACACAAGTTTAATCTTTATTTGGGCACCAGAGTTTAATCTAACACTTGCGCTATATACAGGGTATATCAAGAACGCGACCGAAAACGAAGCCGGGTGGTAGTTTTAGTGGTTACAGACACAATGCAAATAAAAATTTCGCAAAATAAGCGACAGTTTTTATTTGCAATTTTTTGAAAATCATTGTTTTTGGGTAGCAAATACCTAGTTATTGCGAAAATAGTAATTTAAACCCTTTCGTACCATTGCGTCTTAAAAAATAAAAAGGTGTGCATCTTTATTTTAGGAAAACTATGTATTTATCACCGAAATACGACGATAAGTAAAATATTACCAAAAAAAAATAGACGATTTTTTTTGCGAAATTTGTCATTGCATGGTGTCTGAAGTCACTAATACTAATAGTATACCTAGTAATAGTAGACCTGGCTTCGTTTTCGGTCGCCGTCTTGATATACCCTGTATATTATTTTAGTTGTTGCTCTTGTATATTTAGTTTTAGTGTTTTGTATGTCTTCTTTTTGTCCAATAAAGTTTTATTGTTATTATTTATTTATTATTAGATTCATAAATGTATGCATGCATATATTTGACAGCCTCCGTGGCGGAGTTGGTTAGGTTGGTTGTGAAACGAGAGACCGCGGGTTCGATTCTCGCACAGAGACAAATGTTTTGTAACCACAGGGATTTCTTTCGGGTCTGGGTGTTTGTGAGTCCGAAAAGTCACTCGTAGTTTCTGATACCCACGACACAAGACTCGATGTTAGTGTGGGGTCAGGAACATGTATTGACTGTTGGGTGTATTTATTTATTTATTTATGCGTCTCCTTTCACAAGAATCTGAACTACGCCATGGAGGCTGTCCAGTATCCAGACAGATATACCTATTATTGGAATCAAGTTTAACAGCTCACATGTTAGGTCTCATTTAAATGTAATAATTATTAGTACCGTAGTGCTTTACAGCTGGCTTCTCTGGCTATAAAAGTCTTTATGCGAGGTTATTTACCTCTTTAGTTCATTGTTTTGTCACCCGCTTTCATACGGAAGGAAGTGGACAATAATTTATTTCCAACTCCTCCTATAAATTTAACTACGTGATTGATTTCCTTGCGGGTTAAAGACAGAACATTCCCGGAGACTCGCTGAGCTTCAATGCTTAGTGTCAATAAAATGCGTGCTGTTGATCCTGGCTTACAGGAGTTGCAGTGGCGGGTGTGAGGGCGGGACAGTCTCCATCCAGATGCAAGAGTACTCTAAAGGCTTATAATTTCAGGAGAAACCCCACAGTCAGCCAGCCACTAGTGATGAACGATGCCAACAGACTCCGTAACTCCAATTTCAACGGTAACAGAAGGACCGTTGTGCTGATGCATGGGTTCTTGGGGTCAGTCAGCGCTGGATTTAACACTGTTTTGGTACCTGGTAAGTATCTATATCTTAATGAGCCCATATACGTCCCACAGGGCACGGGCCTCCTCTACAATCGAGAATACGATTGAGAGGGGTTAGTATAGTCCACCACACTGGTCTATTGCAAGGCGGACTTTACATACCATAGAAATTCTTACAATTTACTAGTTTCCTGACGATGTTTTCCCAAGTTAATGTGCGTTACCTACCTAGTCGTAAATAGCCTTATATTTTTTTTATTCTCGCTCAGCAAAGCATTGCACTGCTAATGGTAATGGTTTAAATAGAGTTTCTTATTGTAAAGGAGGGCAGTTTGTTATAATCAATTTTTAAAGATTTAGACAACAAAATATGAAGGCAAAAATAAAGACAAAATTCTGTTGATGTTTTTGACCAAGCTTAGTTTCTTTCTAGCTACAGGACGTTTTAGTACGGTGCTGGCATTAATTGACAATTCAAAACATCTTGTAAAAGCCTGCTTTATTAAATTATATGACAGCTTCCGTTGTATAGTTAGACGCCGGCTGTGAAAGGAGAGGCCGCGGGTTCGATCCCCGCACCGAAACAAATATTTGTGTGATCCACAGGTACTTGTTTCGGGTATGGGTGTTTGTGATACCAAAAACTCTCTCCTAGTTTCTGATACGCACAGCACAAGACTTGATCTTAGTGTGGGGTCAGGACTATGTATGTGACTGTTGGTTGTATTTATATATTATCTTTTTAGCTTTCCTTGAAAATGAAGATGTGAACGTTATCGTCGTGGATTGGGGATCTGGATCACACTGGGGACCAAACGCAGCTCTCGCTGGTAAGTAACTTAAAGAGATTGAAGAAAGTCCATACATCGTTGGGCCCAAATTTAATGACACTTACCAATACGATATTAATGACATTTTGTAGGTAATAATATCAGCTTATACTTAATTTAAAGTTAATCGACAATTGCGTTTTGGAGGTACATGGAGTTAAAATTGAATGAATGCGGACTTTTTTGACTCTTTAATATGAACATTTCATTTATACATAACCGTTTTACCAACGAAAGCTCTCGAAAGGAATACATTTTCCCAGTTTCACAATATTTTTCATTGATCCCTGCTCCTATTGGTCATAGCGTGATGATATGTACTCTATAATATTCCTTTTAATGCGTTTAAATAAACAAAATACTATTCCATTTTATGACATCTTAGCCTATAACCTTACTCGTAAAATGGGGTATCTAACACCCAAAAAAATCGGTCCATTACTTCCTGACGTTAGTCTAAACAAACTCTTCAATCTTGCAGCCGAAGCCGCGGCTCGGTTCATCAACTGGGCAAACGGCATCACTGGAGCGGTTGCCACCAGGTACCACATCGTCGGCTACAGTGTTGGAGGTCATGGAGCTGGTATTATAGCCAGGAGGATGAATGGCAACGTCGCTTACGTCACAGGTGGGTAGAAACCAGTGGCGGATTATCCATAAGGCAAACTAGGCACGTGCCTAGGGGCGCGCGTGATTTCGAATATCTTCGTTTCTATGCAAAACCATCTAGAGTGACTGTAACTGTTTCTTCTTTGATATAGCAAAGTGTGAAGTGATGGTCTTTACTCATTTGTATCATAGTACAATCACCAACTATTCAATACGATGATTCCTCGTTTCATCAAAGTTTTTTTTTTTTATATGGCTGCTAGAGGGGCCTTTGAGGTGCTTGCCTAGGGCGCTCTAAACATTTAATCCACCTCCGGTAGAAACATTAGGACCGTATGCCATTTTTAACAAATTATTGGTTTTTATACAATCCGTTTAATATTGCTAATGTTTAACAATGATTTACTACCTAATGTAAAATTAATTAACTTTGATTTTGGTTCATAACCTGTTCATCTGTATTTTTCAATATATTTAGCTTTTATTGACTCATAAACTAGCCTCAAAATTGGGCATTTAGCTTTTATTGCCTCATAAACTAGCCTCAAAATTGGACATTTCGCTTTTATTGACCCATAAACTAGCCTCAAAATTGGGCATTTAATAGTAATTTCAATTTTGTTGACAGGTTTGGACCCTGCTCTCCGATGGGACTCCACTAACGTGGTCAGGCCCAGCGACTCCTCCTACACGGAGATCATCCACACCAACGCTGGGGACAGTGGAGTTCTCACCCCCCACGGCCATGTCGACTTCTACCCCAACGGTGGGACCATCATGCCCGGGTGTATGACGGCGCTGTGCCATCATTACAGGTATGATGTGAATGATGCTATTGCTACCATGTAGTTTATGAATAATTGGTCACCCCTGAGGACTTTTGCATAAAATTAACTATTAAAGAACCTAATGATCGCAATCGGTTTACTCGTGGTAGGTCTCTCATATGTGAGAGGCCGCCTGGGTAGCTACCACCGCAATGTCTATTACCTGCCTCGGTGACGTAGTTGTACTACGGTACGATTACAAAGCTGAGGTCTCGGGTTCGAATCCCTGTCGAGCAAAGTGATATTGGATTTTTCTAATCATTACCAGCCCGGAGTCAGGAATTTGTGCCCGATATGGCGATAAACTCGCCCCCCTATCACACTATGGGACGCAACATACAAGTCGAAATGTGGGTGTCCTGGTACACCTTACTCCTGAGAAAAAGGCGTGAGTTTATGTATATTGTATATCGACCTGTGTAATCTTAATTTCAGGTCCTACCACTATATGGCGGAATCAGTAAGACGTGGGGGATTCACGGGTCGTCGCTGCAATTCCGTAGCTGATGCCCAGCGAGGCACCTGCACCGGAGCGACCCTCAGGATGGGCGGCCGAGACCCCAAGGCCGGGTGAGTTGTGAATGAAGCTTGTGTCATTAAATGGTGCTGGCGGTGCTTAAATATAAAAGGGCCAAGTTGGTAGGCCTCTGGCCAGTTGGCGGGACAGTAATTAACAGCCCGGAGTCAGAAATTGGAGCCCGATATGACGATAGGCTCGCTGCCTATCACAATGTCCTGGAACCCACGAGGCGAAACGTGGGTATACTGGTAGCACCTCTGCCTACCTTAGAAGAAGGCGTGAGTTTATGAATTAAATAAATAAATACACCCAACAGTCACATACATAGTCCTGACCCCACACTAAGATCGAGTCTTGACTCGACTACGAGAGACTTTTCGGTCTCACAAACAACCAGAAACAAATGCCAAATGACAAAAATATTTCTCTCGGTGCGGGGATCGAACCCACGGCCTCAATATTTATGTAATATTATTATTTTATATTTCAGATCCTCAGGTATCTACCACTTGTTGACAAACGCAAATTCCCCCTTCTCAAGAGGCTGAACGACTTTACTAAGAACTGACGAACTGAATTAAAATATTAAACACATAAAATTGTTTTTACTTTTTAATACACCTACAAAACTAAGAACTGACTAACTGAATTAAAATATTAAACACATAAAATTGTTTTTACTTTTTAATACACCTACAAAACTAAGAACTGACTAACTGAATTAAAATATTAAACACATAAAATTGTTTTTACTTTTTAATACACCTACAAAACTAAGAACTGACTAACTGAATTAAAATATTAAACACATAAAATTGTTTTTACTTTTTAATACACCTACAAAACTAAGAACTGACTAACTGAATTAAAATATTAAACACATAAAATTGTTTTTAATACACCCAGAAATCATACAAATAGATCCTAAAGTACGACACATAATTAAAAAGCTTAAGTGTTTATTTATTGCAATGATTGGCGAGACGAGCATGCCATTCGCCTGATGGTAAGCGATACGACCGCTCATGGACAGTAGCAATACAAAACACCATGAATTACAACGCAATGCATGATGGTAAGCGATACGACCGCTCATGGACAGTAGAAAAACCAAACAACACTATGAATTACAAGCCACTGCGCTCGCCATGCTGAGACATAAGATGTTAAGTCTCATTATGTCCACTTACTCTGGCTACAATGTCCTTCAAACCGGAACACAACAGCGCATTTACACTGCTGTTGACGGAGAAATAGACATTGCGGTGGTACCTACCCAGGCGGCCTCTCACATATGAGAGACCTACCATGTTGTCTAGTTGTTTAATAACATTCAACATGTAACAATCGAAAACATTGAGAACATATGCGACTCTGTAGTTGCTGCAAGCTACTCTTTGTTATATTTAGTTAATTTCGGTTAATGACAGCGATGAGTAATTCAAGAAATAGTATCAAGTAGTCACAAATGTTACAGATTATTACGAAATGTTACCATATTGCACAGGTTTGCTATACAAAGGGTAACTGCGATGTGGATGCACTCTTTGCTATAACAACAAACACAGTGTATATTATTTTTATTTTTTGATTTCTTTTAAATGTAATAAAAACAAATCAATTTAAATTCAGTTTATAGAGAAGTACTGTCGCTCGCGGCTTCATCGGCGTGAAAAATGATTTACGGGGATAAAAGCCCCACTATACCGGGTATTTCAAGACTGCGAACGAAAACGAAGCCAGGTGGTAGTTTTAGTGATTACAGACACAATGCAACTAAAATTTCGCTAAAATGGCGACAGATTTTTTTTGCAAGTGTTTAAATATCGTCATGTTTGGGTGGTAAATGTCTAGTTTTGCGAAATTAGTAATTTAAACTCTTGTGTACCATTGCGACTTATAAATAAAAAGGTGTACATTAAAGTATGAAAACTATGTATTTATCACCAAAATACGACGACTAATAAAAAATAACAAAATAAAAAATATTTTTGTACGAATTTTTTTGTTGCATTGTGTCTGACTTCACTAATAATACCACCTGGCTTCGTTTTCGGTCGCAGTCTTGATATAAGCTGTATATTAGTATAGATATGTAGATGACTAATGAGGCGTTTGTTATCGTTTCGTCGTAATCCAGGCAGATACGTGTAAACTAACATTTGATAATGAGAATAATAAAAAGAGACTACACAAAAAAACAATCTTTTTTATCTTTCATTATGTATTTTAAGTTCTATGAATTACGAAAGTTATAATCTTTTTTGTTTGTTTTATTTCTAAAAGTGCGTCTTAGCCTGTTGGTAACGGACCAGACGCGGCTGCCAACATATACACGGTCGGGTTCAAATCCCAGGGCACACCTCTGACGTTTCCGAGTTACGTATTGATAGTCAATCACCACGCACTATAACGGCGAATGAAAACATCGTGAGGAAACCTGCATACCGCAGCGATTTTATAGAAGTTCTACGGTACAGCCTCCGTGGCGCAGTTGGTTAGACGCCGCCTGTGAAACGTGAGGCCGCGGGTTCGATCCCCGCACCGAAACAAATATTTGTGTGATCCACCGGTATTTGTTTCGGGTCTGGGTGTTTGTGAGACCGAAAAGTCTCTCGTAGTTTCTGATACCCACGACACAAGACTCGATCTTAGTGTGGGGTCAGGACTATGTATGTGACTGTTGGGTGTATTTATTTATTTATTTAAGTCCGCCAACCCGCACTAGGCCAGCGTGGTGGACTAAATGGTTACTGGCCTAACCACTCTCAATCGATTCTCTTGATTGTAGAGTAGGCCCGTGCCCAGCAGTGGGACGTATATGGTCTGATACAGATGTAACTAGATGACATAAAACTATTTCTACGGATTTGAACGCGGACGATCAGTCGCGAGGCTATCTGTGTCGAGAAACACCTAGCGAATGAGCTGCAACGTCAAGTACTACGAGACAACAAACGCCAAATTCCACGCCGCCGTCACAAAAATCGAGTGAAACCACATTAGAACGCATCAAAAAACTCCGCGATAAAATCATTAAAAATAGTTTTATTTCAATGTGTGACAGACTTCGTGGTTTGTTGGTTAGAAGCTTGTGAAACGAGATGTCATGCGATCCCGCACCGAGACAAATGTTTGTGTGATCCACTGGTATTTGTTTCGGGTCTGGGTGTTTGTGAGACCGAAATGTCTCTCGTGGTTCCTGATACGACACAAGACCCCATCTTAGTGTGGCGTCAGGACTATCTATGTGACTGTTGGGTGAATTTATCTATTTATATGTAACATTCGCGTAAATCTATTTCCATTATTATCACTAGATATCAAATTACGCTACAACATAGATACTACATAATATGACGAAATAATTACTAAAGATATACTACGTGTAATAGGTATTTTTTATTATAATCCTTACGTGCATTCAATCTATACTAATATAAAGAGGAAAGATTTGAGTGTTTGTTTGCATTGAATACGCTCCGAAACTACTGAACCGATTTGAATTATTCTTTCACTGTTGGGAAGCTACACTATCCCCGGGTGACATAGGCTATATTATATTTACAAAACAATAGGGATCCTTACTAGAACACCAATAATGTAACATACCTAAAATATTCATAACATCGCGTGCGCTGTATATGTTGTTGATGTGGACTGGACTCAAAAACTATCTGCACCCGGACGAAGTCGGGCCGAGCCGCTAGTTATTAATAAACTGCTCTGAATGAAACCAACTAGTAACTTTTGTGATAATCACTGTATTGTAAACTGGTTTTGAAAAGAGCAACGCTAGAGTAGAACGGGCAAGAGCCGGTTCTCTAGTGGAAACCGCTTTCCGAAACCGGTGGTAGATCAAAAAACTACTGAATCTATATTATAATAAACATTTTTAACCGACTTCAAAAAAGGAGGAGGAATCTTTTTTATAGTTACTATGAATTATTTGCCTTGAAATAATTAGCTAAGCAGTGAACGTGTTAAACAAAAAACGCAGAAACTTTTTATTTATTCATTTTGTCACTATTAACCTTAGACTGCCCTTTCTCTCTCCTTTATTTCCATCCAAAAATTGCCTCGAAGAGATTACTTAATGCAATAAGTCCGCAGTTTGTACCTACCCAGGCGGCCTCTTACGTATGAGATACCTACCACCAGACGTGTATAATAAAGAATACATACATACATAAACTCACGCCTTTATCCCCGAAGGGGTAGGCAGATGCGCCACCAGGACACCCACATTTCGCCTTGTATGTTCCGTCCCACGATGTGATAGGGAGCGAGCCTATCGCCATATCGGGCACAAACTCCTGACTCCGGGCTGATAATGAATAGAAAAATCCAATATCTTTTGCCCGACCCGGGACTCGAACCTGAGACCTCAGCTTTGTAACCGTACCGTAATACAACTACGCCACCGAGGCGGGTAGTAAAGAATATAAATTAATAAATACCTTTTTGAAACTTCAATTAATGCGGACACCGACATCCTTAGCTGCTATCAATGACTTAAATAAGAATACAAGATACCAATATAATTACCAGACAAATTGATAATGAAATTAACACTAGAGCTTAGCGAAAATACGTATTTAAGCTTGTATCTTTGCTATTAGGAACAAGGTTCTCAAAGTTTCGACTCATACATAGATAAATTCTCGCTTTTTCCCAGAAGAATTAGGCAGAAGTGCAACAGGACACCCGCGTTTCGCCTTGTGTGTTCAATGAGATAGGGCACAACTCTGCCGATCACATACCTCAGACGGTGACTTGCATTATATCAAAAATAAAAAAAACACCCAACAGTCACATACATAGTCCTGACCTCACTCTAAGATCGAGTCTTGTGTCATGTATCAGGAACTACGAGAGACTTCGGTCTCACGAACACACAGACCCGAAACAAATACCTGTGGATCAAACATACATTTGTTTCGGTGCGGGGATCGAACCCGCGGCCTCACGTTTCACAGCCGGCGTCTAACCAACCGCGCCGGGGAGACTGTCTCCGTAGTTTTACGAACAATTTTCATGCTGTTAATAAATGTTTGTTATAAGAATATTCTTCAGTTATTATGAAATACTGTTCAAAATTGATTGGAAACGTTCATTGTCCGTCTCTACCCTTACTTTTTAAAATGTATTGTATTGTTTGCATGTTGTGTTGCTTGTAAGTAGTTGTGCATAATATTTGTCTATATGTTATAAGATCTCATAATAATGTATTATTGAGACAACTGTCAGCAAACCTTAATAAATAAAATAAAAAATGGAATGAAATATTGCCTATTGCAAACTACCTTATATACCTTTTAGCCCCAAAATCTGAAAACTTTGACTACCATTGTCGTATCGCTTTTTTGATAATCGCTAATGCTTTAATCACTTATGATGAAATATATAAACAGTGACTAGATATCATGCATCAAAAATCTGAAGATGGCTGGCGCGGTGTCTTTCCTGTTAGTTGTGGGTTTGGCGGTGGCTGCAGGTAAGCATTATCTTGTATATTAAAAATATAAATATACAACCACAAAAGCTGTAAAGCAATCGAAACTTCGGAAAGTTAAAAAATGTAAAAATTAAACCAAATCGCGATAAAATCCGCAAAAAATTGTTTTATTTCAATGTAACGTTCGCCTAAATCTAAGAAACCATGATATAGAACGTTATTTTTAGTATGCTACAAAATCGAAAGTAGTTTGTTTAGAATCTTTAGCACAATCGATTGCACTAATCAGTAATATACGTTATATTAAAATAACGAAAGCATTAAAATAAAACTATTTTTTACGGGGTACGTGGTGTCCGCCCCGTGACCACGAAAGCTGTAAAGCAATCGAAACGTCGGGAAGTTAAAACATGTAAAAATCAAACCAAATCGCGATAAAATCCGTAAAAAATTGTTTTATTTCAATGTGTAACATTCGCGTTAATCTAAGAAACCACTATGAGCATTAAAATTTCGTCAGGTTGTTTATTTTATTATTCATTCATTCATTCAATAATATAATGAATTTGTAACCGATCGATGTCTGTACATGGAAGATAAATGAGAAAAACTAATATGTGTGGTCGGTATTAACGTAATAGAACCCAAAACTATGATTTTTAGAATCTTTGTCTGTTTTTCGGTTTGTCTGTTTTTCTGTGCGGTTGTTCGCGATGAAATCAGAAACGGCTGAACGAATTTCGATGAAATTTGGTATGGAGGTAGCCAACACCCTGGATTAACACTTAGGATACTTTTTACCCCGAAAAATGTAGTGTTACCGTGGGATGATGAAGGAATTACGATATATTAGTTACTTTTTTATACTCAAAGGGATGAGATGGGCTGGTTCACACGCCTCGAGTGAGAAATTTTATACCTTCAATTGTTTCTCAGTCGAAAAAACTTGAAAGTGCATAAAATAAATATGATAAAAGATCGAATTTGCCACTTTCAATGTTATTGATGTAAAGCAGCTTTACTGTTTCAATAGTGTATTACCCGTCGGAAATATCTGTGAACCTGGCTAATTGACGTCATTAGAACAAAGAGTCAGCATATTCAAAATATAGAGGTTTAAAAGACTGAATTAAAATAGGAAAAATATTGATACGAAAAATATATTTCGCATCCATATCAAAATTATTTTTAGCGTAAAGAATATAGTGAATATACAGGGTATATCAAGACCGCGACCGAAAACGAAGCCAGGTGGTAGTATTAGTGACTTCAGATACAATGCAAGTAAAAATTTCTACATAACGTCGTATTTAAGTAATAAATACATAGTTTTCCTAAAATAATGATGTACACCTTTTTATTTTTCAAGACGCAATGGTACGTTAGGGTTTAAATTACTATTTTCGCATTAACTAGGTATTTACTACCCAAATACGAGTACAATGATTTTTAAAAAATTGTAAAATAAAATCTGTCGCTTATTTTGCGAAATTTTTATTTGCGTCGTGTCTGTAACCACTAAAACTACCACCTGGCTTCGTTTTCGGTCGCAGTCTTGATATACCCGGTATATTCCAGCTAGGTTCACATATATTTCCGACAGGTTATACGTGGGAGCGTCGGTGTGTCAATCTAGAAACGGGATAACATTTCTTAGCCTGCCCCGTGAGCTGTCATTATTATTATTATTTCATATTTATGATCTTGTATACCAAAATCTAATTGGGGTGATTCGGCTGTATAGTATAAAAAATGTAACGTCGTATACAGAGTGTTATCAGATTTTGGCTGAAAAAAAATCCAGGTGGTAGTTTTAATGACAACGCAATTAAAATTTTCGGCGATAGGCTCGCCCCCTATCACATCATGGGACGGAACATATAAGGCGAAATGTGTGTGTCCTCAGCACCTCTGCCAACCCCTTCTGGGATAAAGGCGAGAGTTTATGTACATGTAATACTTTGTCAATGACATTGACTTTTCACACGTGCTTAAAAATATAAATCGTTGATTGATAAATACGTATAGATTATCAACCAAATCAATCAAGAAAAGATTATAGTAATTATCTTTAGATAAAAGGTAATTATGATGTATTAGTATTTTGAATATTGTAGTATTTGACAGCCTCCGTGGCGCAGTTGATTAGACGCCGGCCTGTGAAACGAGAGGCCGCGTGTTCGATCCCCGCACCGAAACAAATATTTGTGTGATCCACAGGTATTTGTTTCGGGTCTGGGTGTTTGTGAGACCGAAAAGTCTCTCGTAGTTTCTGATACCCACGACACAAGACTCGATCTTAGTGTGGGGTCAGGACTATGTATGTGACTGTTGGGTGTATTATTATTTATTTATTTATTTATTTAATACATTGAAATCTATTTTTAGTCTTCTGTTGTATATTTTTGAAATAGCGATGAATGGCGAGACGAACACGCCATGCCTGATGGTAAGCGATACGACCGCTCGTGTATAAAAAACCAAACACCATGAATTACAAGGTTTGGCATTCCACTCGCCATCCTGAGACATAAGATGTTAAGTCTCAATATGTCCAGTAGTTACTCTGGCTACAATGTCCTTAAAACCGGAACACAACAGTGCATTTATACTGCTGTTTGTTGGAGAAATAGACATTGCTGTGGTACCTACCCATGTGATCTCTCACATGTGAGGCTTATTTATTCTACCAATAAATTAACTATGGCTATGAGAAGACCGCGCTTTGGCAAGCGTAGACCAGGACGCCTCCAGCTAGGTGGAGTGACGATTTGCGAAAGGTCGCTGGCAGATGTTGGATGCGACAAGCCGAAGACAGGGTGAAATGGCGCAATTTTGAGGAGGCTTATGTCCAGCATTGGACTAGTATAGGCTGATAATGATGATGAAATTAACTATGAAAGGCTTAATTTGAATTAATCTGCGTTTGGGTCGTAGTGGCCTATCATTTCATAACCGGCGTCTAACCAACCAACTACGAATGTGTTAATAAAAGTTGCAGGAACTCGCTAGATCCTAGTTTCTAACATGTCACAGTGAAAATCCTTAGGAAGGCCTAGGTATTAGTCCATTAAATGCAACGCATTAATTCACAAATTCAATAGCTTATATTCGTGACTAGCTTCTACCCGAAAACTTCATCTGCTTTACTAGCTATTTACCACACAAACCAATTTAAAAATTTGCAAAAAAATCTAGATTTTTCGAAAAAAAAAGTTGCACTGTGTCTGTCATCAATAATACTACCTGGCTTAGTTTTCAGTCGCAGTCTTGATATACCCTGTATAACTAATTACTAAACTTAATTGTATTTTTGTTCCAGCTCTCCCAACGGACCCGGTTATTTCAAAATGGGACGCCCGCGGCCCTCGCTACGACTACCTGAACGATGATGAAGGAAACCTACACCTCGTGGACAACTGGGTGAAGCTTAGTGACTATGCGAACATGGCTAGATACAACCCGGACAGGACCAACGCCTATCATCTTTTCACATGGTAAGTTACTCGTAATATTTACTGGTACTTCGCTTATTAATTTCTTCGGTGTATAAGTCCTCCAACCCGCAATAGGCCAGCGTGGTGGACGATATGGCCTAACCACTATCGATTCTCTTGATTGTAGAGTAGGCCTGTGCCCAGCAGTGGGACGTATATTGGGTAATACAATACAATAAGTCTTTTATACCGGGTATATCAAGACTGCGACCGAAAACGAAGCCAGGATAGTTTTAGTATTTACAGACACAATGTAACTACAAAAATCGCAAAAATAGCGGCCGATTTTTTTGCAATTCAGAAATGTCATCGTATTTGGGTGGTAAACACCTAATTTTTTATTACTATGTATTTATCATCCAAATACGACGAACTGTAAAAAAATCCAAAATGTCGACAATTATTTTTGCGAAACTTTTTGTTGTATTGTGTCTGAAGTCACTAATAATATCATCTAGATTCGCTATCGGTCGCAGTCTTCCTGCAACCTCAACCAGATCGTCCACATTTACCTTTACATTAGAAAGTATACCGGGTATATCAAGACTGCGACCGAAAACGAAGCCAGGTGGTAGTTTTAGTGGTTACAGACACGATGCAAATAAAAATTTCGCCAAAACAGTGACGGATATTTTTTTAGATTTCGAAATCATCGTGTTTTCCTGGTAAAATACTAATTTACACCCACCATTGAGTGTTTAAAAATAAACAGGTGTACATCTTTATTTTACGATAATTATACAGTATATATCACCCAAATACGACGATAAGTAAAAAATTACAAAAAATTGATTTTTTTTGCGAAATTTTTACTTGCATTGTGTCTGAAGTCACTAATACTACCACCTGGCTTCGTTTTCTGTCGCGGCCTTGATATACCCTGTATTAGGTTCTAAAATCTCTTGTTTTTCAGGAGAAACCCTTCGGTAAGCCAGCCTCTCGTCATGAACGACGCCAACCGTCTTCGGAACTCGAACTTCAACCCCAGCAGAAGGACTGTGGTCTTGATGCATGGTTTCCTGGGCTCTGTATCTTCAAACTTCAACACTGTTTTGGTACCAGGTAAATCCTTTTTATCATGTCCTTTAAGGGTGAAACATTTGAAGAAACTTGCCATATATTAACCTGATAGGTCTCTCATATGAGAAGCCACCTGGGTGTCGCTGATATTGTGTCTATTTCTCCAACATTAAATAAATGCACTGTTGTGTTCCGGTTTGAAGGACATTGTAGCCAGAGTAACTGAATAATGAGACTTAACGTCTTATGTCTCAACATGCCAAGCTTGTTTTGATTCATGGTGTTGTTTGATTTCGCTACTGTCCATGAGCGGTCGTATCGCTTACCATCAGGCGAACGGCATGCTCGTCTCGCTTTTAAACGCAAAAAAAATGTTTGGCTTTCACGACGAACAAAACATTGTAAACATATTAAATTACTTTAAAATCCCATACCAATGTTGTATTAAAAACGAAATTGTTAAATCAGTGCTATGATTGTTACTTTAGTTAACTCTTCTTCCAGCTTTCCTCGCTGATGAAGATGTGAATGTTATCGTGTTGGACTGGAGCTCTGGATCTCACTGGGGACCCAACGCTGCTCTCTCTGGTGAGTTTAAATTGGATCCAATAGTTTTATAACGGCTCTTGTTTTATAGTGATTACACTCTTCAAGAAATTCTTAAATCCGTCAAAAATTTTCGTGTAAGACCAAGATGGCACATGACTGGCAATGTTAATAAGTTATCATATCTCTGGAGAGCCAAGCTTCTTATTCTTCACGCTCTAACTCTACAAGGCCTAGACACAGACTTTATACCTTAGTCAATATGTGACTTGGCCATTTCACTACATTCATAGGCGTAAGATGAAAATTGTATCACTGTTCATTACTTTTATGCCCCTTTGGGTGTCCAGGTGTTACCAGATAACTTTTAAAAATGGAGAACAATGCGCAACGTCATCACATTTTTGACAGCGAGCCCAAAATGAGCTTTTGGACACCTGAAGGGGCCTTCGGGTGTCCAAAAGCTCAAGTCCAGTTGTCAAAAGTCATCTGGCAACACTTGGGCACCCAAAGGAATATACAATAATTCTTCTAGAAATTAAAATACAATAGTTTTGTAGTAACGTAACCTGTGTGCCCTTGCGCTTCCGTTGGCTCATCTTGGCTGGAACTCTACCGTGCCCCCTTTGTCTGCTATGCTTGATATTCAATTATAAATAACGCATTAGCATGAAGAAGTAACCAGAAACGTTTTATAGTTATTTGTTATCGTATTCATTCATTAATTCTCTTCGCAAAAACCATAATTTTAATGCCTGTTGCGAACTTTATCACAAATTGCTTTCACCCCTAAAATACGCATAAGGTAAACCTTAAAAATATTCAAAAAAAGGCGTAGGGAATCCTGCATGCGTTTTCATCGATTCAAAAAGCATATCGACATGAAAAGTTACGAGTTGCTATAATCGAATTAGTGCTTAACAATGTAATGTCCACTTCTTAGACACTCGAAATAATCCGTAGTGTAAAGTAATGTTTGAAAGGATCAAAGCTATATGTCTTTCTTTCTCTCTCACAGCCGAAGCCGCCGCTCGTTTCTTCAACTGGGTGAACAGCGTCACCGGAGCGTCTGCGAACAGGTACCACATCGTGGGGTACAGTGTGGGAGGGCATGGCGCCGGCATCATGGCAAGACGGATTAACGGAAACGTCGCTTACGTCACTGGTAATACGGCACAGATTTCCTTATTTATGCTTCTTATACAGAGCTCAAATCCCCACACCACTGGCTTTTCAGTCATGTTGATAGTGAATCACCACGCACTATAACGGTGTAGGAAAACATCGTGAAGAAACCATACCATAGCGATTCGTTAGAATTTCTGTGGTATGTAAAGTCTGCCAACCCGCGATAGGCCAGCGTGGTGTACCATCGCTAAACTAACCAGCAATTGAAAATTTCTTACTCTTCTTCTATTTCTTACTATTTTGGTCCTAAGGTATCTTAATTGGTCCCAATCTCGCAGTTCTCATTATTATTTATTAGTCCCATGTTCATCCGTTTGGTCCCATGTTATCTTAAATCCCATTCTCGCAGGATTGGACCCGGCTCGCAGGTGGGATTCGAACAACATCATCCGCCCTAGCGACTCATCCTACACGGAGATCATCCACACCAACGCTGGGGATAGTGGAGTGCTCGAACCCCACGGCCACGTCGACTTCTACCCCAACGGTGGGACCATCATGCCTGGCTGTGCGACCACAGTCTGCCATCATGAGAGGTAGGTTGGGATATCATGTATTTATTACAGGATAACTTGTAACTTGTAAGTATGTATTGATAGTCAATCACCACGCACTTTAACGGTGAAGGAAAACATCGTGAGGAAACCTGCATACCGTAGCGATTTTAAAGAATTTCTACGGTATGTAAGTCCGCCAACCCGCACTAGGCCAGCGTGGTGGACTATATGGCCTGACCACTCTCAATCGATTCTCTCGATTGTAGAGTAGGCCCGTGCCCTGCAGTGGGACGTATATGGGCTGATATAGAACTTGTAAGAAGATGGCTTAGATCAATTCTATAAGGATTGGCAGAAGAATGCTTTGTATAGAAAGAAATAGAAGGGAGGCTTTTTCCTTGCAGTGGAAAAAGAAATAAATAATAATAATGAAGTTACAATGATGATAGTAAGTAAAGTGCAGGATTAATCGAAATTTGACACACTAATGTTACTATAAGCTATAATTAAATTGACAGCTTCCGTGGCGCAATTGGTTAGACTCTTGTGAAACGAGAGGCCGCGGTTTCGATCGGAAACAAATATTTGTGTGATCCACAGGTATTTGTTTCGGGTCTGGGTGTTTGTAAAACCCAAAAGTCTCTCGTGGTTTCTGATACGACACAAGACTTAATTGATCTTAATGTGGGGTCAGGACTATGTATGTGACTGTTGGGTGTATTTATTTATTTATAAAGTTCTTCTCTCCCTTCTCATTCTCCTGTTTTTATATCCATCCCAAGGTTGCCTGGAAGAAATTGCCCAGTGCGATAAGGCCGTCTTTTGTACTTTTTTATATTATTGTAACCACTAAAACTACCACCTGGCTTCGTTTTCGGTCGCAGTCTTGACATACACTGTATAATGAACTGCCTCGGTGGCGTAGTCGTACTCCGTTACGCCTACAAAGCTTAAGTCTTGGGTTCGAATCCCGGGTCGGGCAAAGTGATATTGGGTTTTTCTATTCATTATCATAGTTAGGAATTTGTGCCCGATATGGCGATAGGCTCCCTATCATGGGACGATATACAAGGAGAAATGTGGGTGTCCTGGTGGCGCCTCTGCCTACCCCTTCTATAAAGGCGTGAGTTTATGTATGTATGATAATTTCAGAGCTAACCACTACATGGCAGAGTCTGTAAGGCGCGGAGGGTTTACTGGCCGTCGTTGCAATTCTGTAGCTGACGCCCAGCGCGGAAACTGCAGCGGAGCTCAACTCCGAATGGGTGGTCGTAATCCTAAAACCGGGTATGTTTCTTTCACTATTTATTTGCTACAAGTTTTACTATTGAAATATAACTAACTAACCACGAAATCTAAAAAGGAATAGAAACGTCGGGAAGTTAAAAAATGTAGAAATTCAACCAAATCGAGATAAAATCCGTAAAAATTAGTTTTATTTCTATGTGTAACATTCGCGTTAATCTAAGAAACTACTTTTTACTATCATATGCTTCGGTGGTGATGTTGTTTTACGAGATTACAACGCTCAGGATTCGAATCCCGAGGCGGGCAATGTGATTGGTTATTTCTATTCCTGCCCGATATTGTGATGAGCTCACGTCGTGGCACGTTAAACACATGGGTGTCCTGGCCTTAATATGGGGTCAGGGCTATGTATGTGACTGTTGGGTGTATTTATTGTTTTAATTTCAGATCCTCTGGAATCTACCACCTGGTGACGAACCCCCGAGCGCCTTTCTCAAGAGGCTGAACGATTTCACGAACTGATTTACGACTGAATAAAAGAGTTATTTATTAACATATTGTTTTATTAAATACTAGCTTCTGCCCGCAAACTTCGTCTGCGTGGTTAACTTTATTTGAAATCTCCCATCCCGTCCCGTTATATCCCGCCCGCCCCGTCTCATTTTCACTAATAGAATGTAATCCAGTCCCATCCCATCCTTTTGAGTATAAAAAAGCAGCGAGTATATCGGAATTCCTTCTTCATCGCACGGGAAAACTAAATTTTTCGGGATTAAAAATATCCTATGTTACTTCTAATACCTCCAAGAATATGTGTACAAAGTTTCATGATGATCCGTTGAGTAGTTTTCGCGTGAAAGCGTAACAAACAAACTTACATTCACATTTATAATATTAGTAGGGATTGTAAAGTATTTACTGAGCATTTTAATCGTTGTTTCCCTAAATTAATATAGTTATGTAGCAAGAATATAAAATCTATACGAGCCCATATACGTCCCAATGCAGGGCACAGGCCTCCTCTACAATCGAAAGAACGATTGAGAGGGGTTAGGCCATATAGTTTAATAAGTAGGTAAGTGCCAATGCCGTCTGTCTGGACGGCAGTCTCATACCATTCGATACAATCATGCCCGCTGAGATGCCAACCATGTGTATTTCTAACTTCTTCATAAGATATGTAAATATATCTGAATTCTACCACACCAAGCAAGCGGTGAAATTATATTTTAATCACCAAATTACAAGGCACAAGCCTGATTCATAATGACGTATATTATCGAAGACAAACCAGAGATTAAAAAATTAAAAGATAAACATTGACAAGAGCAGGAAAAATGTTATCAGTTTAGAAAAGCGATCAATTCTAATTAATCGGATATCAAGTGGAATCTGGTTTGTACTGGCTATAACCGGATCACACATTGAATATTTGAAACAAATTTATAATCTGCTGCCAAGTAAGTATGACGCTTATTTAAAAACAAACTAGATTTAGAGAGCTTATTCCATTACTCCATACATTACGTAGTCTTAGCGTGGGTTAGCGGATAATAAATAAAATAATACTACGACCTCCGTGGCGCAGTTGGTTAGACGCTTGTGTAACGAGCGGCCACGGGTTCGATCCCTATACTGAGGTAAATGTTTGTGTGAACCACAAGTATTTGTCTCGGGTCTGGGTGTTTGTGAGACCGAAAAGTACCTAGTTACCTGATACCCACGACACAAGACTCGACCTAAGTGTGGAGTCAGGACTATGTATGTGACTCTCGTGTATTTTTTTATTTATTATTTATTTAAAATAAAATATCTCTACGGTACGTAGATTTCCTCAAGATGCATATAAGACCTGAATGTTTTTTGTTTAAAAAAGTAATCTAAAGTTTGTTAAAGCTGTAATACCCTTTCTATTCGAAATAGATTGTTTAATTGCCGTTTGGTGAGACGAGCATGCCATTCGCCTGATGGTAAGCGATACGACCGCTCATGGACAGTAGCAAAACCAAACACCATGAATTACAAAGCAATGCATTCATATGATGAGTCTCATTATGTCCAGTAGTTACTCGGCTACAATGTCCTACAAACCGGAACACAACAGTGCATTTACACTGCTGTTTGTTGGAGGAATAGACATTGCGGTGGTACCTACCCATGCGGCCTCTCACATATAAGAGACCAGAAGAATAACAGTTACATAAATCCAATTTTTAAGCATAAATAAAACAAATTAAATTATTACATCCAACAGTCACATACATAGTCCCGACCTCACACTAAGATCGAGTCTTGTGTCGTATCAGGAACAACGAGATACTTTTCGGTCCAAACACCCAGACCCGAAACAAATACTTGTGGTCCACACAAACATTTGTCTCGGTGCGGGGATCGAACCCGCGGCCTCTCGTTTCATAGCCGGCGTCTAACCCACTGCGCCACGGAGGCTGCCAAGGTAGCCCTTTAGTTTTTAAATGCGTTTTGAAGCCACACAGTAAGAACTTTCATCTCACGTATAACCCATAAAGTTACGGTTTTCGTGCTTTATGACATCTTATTATACAGGGGGAGCTTTTTTTCAATTTTATTTTTTGTTTGTGTGATAATTATAGTGTAGATTTAGTGTTTTTCCAAGTTGAATCGTTTATTTTTTCTTGTAGTTTAGCAAAAACCCAAACAGATTTTAATACCGGTTATGTCACGACTGTGACCGAAAACGAAGCCCGGTGGCAGTTTTAGTGATTACAAACACAATGCAACAAAAAAAAATAGCAAAAATGCGACAGTTTTTTTTTGCTACTTTTTAAATATCATCGTGTTTGGGTGGTAAATACCTAGTTTTTTGCGAAAATAGTAATGTAATCCCTGGCGTATCAATGTGCCTTTAAAACTAAAAAGGTCTACGTTATTTTTTTAGGAAAACTATGTATTTATCACTAAAATACGACAAGTAAAAATTTTTCTCGAGGTCTCGTGTTTGAATCCTGAGTAGGCCAAAGTGATATTGAATTTTTCAATCCATTGTCAACCTGGTGTCAGGAATTTGTGCCCGACATGGCGATAGGCTCGCCCCCTATCACATCGTGGGACGGAACACACAATGTAGGTCTCCTGGAAGCACCTCTGCCTATCCCTTCTGAGAAAACGCGTTTATGCACGAGGTATGTACATTTACACGAAAAAAAAACGATTCTTGTTACTCGTTTATTTTCTTGGTAAAATTGTTTTATATTATTTTTGTATCAACCTGTATATGGATTTACGCACACCCTTTATTCACCCAGTACCGTGCAATGAATGTGTTACAACTTCATTATAGTGAAGTATTAAAGGGTGATTTTTGAATTCTTTTCAACAGTTTCATAGTTATGAATCAAAATAAAATATGCGGGTTCCTTCAAATGTATTCTGTATCAGCCCATATACGTCCCACTGCAGGGCACGGGCCTACTCTACAATCGAGAGAATTGATTGAGAGTATAGTCGACCACGTTGGCCTAGTGCGGGTTGGCGGACTTACTTACCGTAGAAATTCTTTAAAATCGGTCCATATGCAGGTTTCCTTCAAATGTATACATACATACATAAACTCACGCCTTTATCCCCGAAGGGGTAGGCAGAGGCGCCACCAGGACACCCACATTTCGCCTTGTATGTTCCGTCCCATGATGTGATAGGGGGCGAGCCTATCGCCATATCGGGCACAAATTCCTGACTCCGGGCTGATAATGAATAGAAAAATCCAATATCACATTGCCCGACCCGGGACTCGAACCCGAGACCTCAGCTTTGTAACCGTACTGTAATACAACTACGCCACCGAGGCAGTGTATATATTGTTGTATTTCATTTTTCGTACACCTCATGGTACCCCAAAACTGTTGTTCCCTTTTATCTATCCTATGGTTGGTTGTCTGTAAGAGATCGCCTTGAGCGATAAGACCTTTTTGTACGTTTTATTTCTTTCTCTCTTGTAATTTTGTATATTATCGCAAGTGTAAATGTTTTGAAATGAAAATGTTTAAAAATCAATAAATAACTTAAATATAAGAGAAGTCGTGTATCACGCCATGTCATATAGCCCGTAAAAGTTAAGTGTAGAGTGGTGTAGCTTCTCAAACGGTAGATTTATAGCCTTAGGGGCCGTTCGTACCGCGCAGGGTTAAAATATACATTAAACTTGCAAAGTCTCCACTGCCTCGGTGGCGCAGTTGTACCGTACAATTATAACCCTGAGGTTCCGGGTAAAGTGATATTGGGTTAAAAAATCATTATCGTGAAGGAAAACATCGTGAGGAAACCTGCATACCATATACCGGGTATATCAAGACTGCGACCGAAAACGAAGCCAGGTATTATTAGTGACTTCAAACACAATGCAACAAAAAAATTCGCAAAAAAAATTTCATCTTATTTTTGAAATTTTTTACTGATCATCGTATTCGGGTGATAAATACATAAATTTAAATTACTATTTTGGCAAAAACTAGGTATTTACCACCCAAACACGATGATGTTTACAACATTCCAAAAAAAAAACTGTCGCTTTTTTTGCGTAATTTTTCATTGCGTTGTGTCTGTTACCACTAAAACTGCCACCTGGCTTCGTTTTCGGTCGCAGTCTTGATATACCCGGTATATACACCCAACAGTCACATACATAGTCCTGACCCCACACTAAGATCGAGTCTTGTGTTATCAGGAACTACGAGAGACTTTTCGGTCCAAACACCCAGACCCGAAACAAATACCTGTGGTTCACACAAACATTTGTTTCAGTGCGGGGGTCGATCCCGCGGCCTCTCGTTTCACAAGCGTCTAACCAACTGCGCCACGGAGGCTGTCAATAGCGATTTGTAAGAATTTCTATGGTATGTAAAGTCCGCCTTGCACTAGGCCAGCGTGGTGGACTATAACCTCAATCGTGCTCTCGATTGTAGAGGAGGCCCGTGCCCTGCAGTGGGACGTGTATGGGCTGATACAGACAGACTTTCGCCCCTTCTTTCAATACATTTATTATTAAAATCGTACGCACGACGCGGAAAACTCCATGAATAATATTACCTTTTGTGAAATTTATAACTGTTTCGTATGGGTTCAATTGTATTACCATTTATTGCGTTTTGTGTCTGTATCTGTCTCAGCCCATAGTACGATTGAGAGGGGTTAGGCCGTGTAGTCCACGCTGGTCTAGTGCGGGTTTGCAGACTTTACATGTCATAGAAATTCTTATAGCATTTCATGTCTGATACAATAATATGGTTGCTATTTATTTATTTATTTAATTATTTTATACTTTTTTGCACTACATAGAGATATACAAATGCAAACTTATACAATACAAATAATAGTACAAGTGGCGGCCTTATCACACTAGGTAATTTCTTACAGGCAACCATGGCATGGATATATAAATATTAAATAGGAGAAAGAAAGGGCATTCTAAAGCGTAAAATAAATAATAATCATCAACAATGTATTACTCTAAATATATAAATATAAACATAAACACTTGCTACTTTGATTCATTTTTAAACTCATGTGGTATGTATAGTTCGCCAGCCCGCACTAGGCCAGCGTGGTGGACTATATGGCCTAACCCCTCCCAATCGTACTCTCGAGAGGAGTGCAGTGGGACGTATATGGGCTGATACAATACAACAATTATTAAAGTTACCTTGACAAATGAAAACCTATTACCACTTCAAAAAATAATTTTCGTTATGTCTTTGTATTTAAGAACAATATCAAAGATGAAGAGTTTGTTTGTTTGAACGCGCTAATCTCAGGAACTACTGGTACGATTTGCAAAATTCTTTTAGTGTTGGATAGGCCATTTATCGAGGAGAACCATAGGGTAATTTTATCCCGGGAAAATATATAGAGGCATTTTTATCCCGAAAAAACATAGCGAAGCCGCGAGTTAATACAAATTTTAAAAGCTAAAGAATTACTAGTACACTTCTAACATACTAGTACATTATAATTCTAACATCAATATTTATTTCGATAATACGTAGTGAAAAAAATTCATCCCCCGTAAAATATTCGTATACTCAACCCCTAAAAGCGATGGATATCGGAACCTACCCCGGATGAACATAAATTCGTCAACGGTCAAGTGGTTGCAGTTAGGGGTTGAAACATCCCCTCCTAAAGATTGATTTCGTGTTAACAACTCTTTTGTATTGCACGATTTCCTATACATTATATTTATATAATTTTTGTTCGTTTGTGTGAAACGAATTCAAGTAGTTTTTAAACGACATAAGAATTCTGACTTACATGTTAGTGTGGGGTCAGGACTATGTATGTGAATATTGGGTGTGTTTTTATAAGTTCTGGAAAACGGAATTTTACTGGTGGTAGGTCTCTCATAATGTGAGGACGCGTGGATAGATACCACCGCAATGTCTATTTCTTCCGCCAAACAGAAGTGTCAATGTACTATTGTGTTCCGGTTTGAAGGACATTGTAGCCAGAGTAACTACTGGACATAATGAGACTTAGCATCTTATGTCTCAGGATGGCGAGTGCAGTGGAACGCCAAGCATTGTTTTGTAATTCGGTTAGTTTGGTTTTGCCACTGTCCATGAGCGGTCGTGTCGCTCACCATCAGGCAGGCATGCTCGTCTCGCCATTGACTGCAATAAAAAAACATCCCTACGTAACTGTAGCGATTCTGAGTTACTCGTAAAAGAGTAACATCTGCATCATTCACAATGCGGATTTTGAGTTTTAATTGTATACTCGTATTGTTTGTAGATGTGTTTTAATGTTAATTACAGCCTCCGTGGCGCACACAAATATTTGTGTGATCCACAGGTATTTGTTTCGGGTCTGGGTGTTTGTGAGACCGAAAAGTCTCTCGTAGATTCTGATACCCACGACTCGATCTTAGTGTGGGGTCAGGACTATGTATGTGACTGTTGCGTGTCAGAGCTATCTACTGTCACACATCATGGTTTACTGATGAAATTCTCTGCGTGAAACCGAGCTAGCGCGCACGGGTGACTTCATGAAAGTTTTTGTAACTGCCACATCACGTCTCCAAAGCAAAATGGGCTTACGATAGGAGTAGTGACAAAAATGTCACCCAATTGGGTATTTGACTGTTGTGGCAATAAATTATAAAATGTGTTGCATATGATAGCTTTTTGGTAAACAATAATTATAGGTATTTTTATTTACATTTATCTAAATTATAAATATTTAAATTGTTTAAAATAAGTTTGCCATTTTTTATCTGTTGATTAAATGTAACAAAACACGACAAGCTGTCATTGTGCAGCGTGTGATGTCACGATTTATAATTTTCATTCATCTCTGCCACTAAGATCATTCACCATTTATAAAGCGTGACGTAACTTTTTCAAAGTCACGTGACCTACCGTTTTGGTGACATGTATGATGATAAAACTGAAAAATATGTTTATTCGTTATAAACAACTCTTTAAAAATAAATTAATAGTTTGAAGAGGTATAGAGTGATTATATCTAGACTTTAAAACACTTTTCAGAAATTAGTCAAATAGCCAATTGTCACGTTGTAACATGCGCGTATCTCCACACATAGCCTCGGGCTTCATAAGAGTGACGAATTAGCCACGGAGACAAGAGTAATCCGAGCGAGATAGCCCTTTAAGTTTAACTAAGTTTTAAAACTTGATAACATAACAAAAAAAGAAAAACGAAGATAACTAAATTGACAAATTGTTGATAAATCTTTGTGGTTCTTTCCATAGTTACTAAGTGATATGTTAAAAGCGATTATTTTGTAAAAATTATGAAAAAATTAAATATAAAAAAACATCGTTGAAGTACATCGAAGTAAGTAAGGTTGTCTGGAAGAAATCGCCGAAAGCGATAACACCGCGATTGTTACACATATTTATGATCTATATGTTTTTGTTTGTGATAATTTGTGTGGTATACAATAAAGTATTCATAAATAAATAAATCAATTGAAATAAAACTAATTTTTACGGATTTTAACGCGATTTGGTTTTAATTTTTACTTATTTTAACTTCCCGACTTTTCGATTGCTTTACAGCTTTCGTGGCCACGCGGCGGACTGCTGAACGTGGAAAAATAGTTTTATTTCAATGTGTAACATTCGCGTAAATCTAAGAAACCATTAAATAAACCAAGCTGTGGACACGTGAGGCGTATGAACGCCAAGTCTTTTTTTATTTACGTGTGTGTAATATAAAATAAAGTCTTACCTTATCACCGACTTTAGAGGGCTGCTTCATGATATACGGCAGACCAGGAACCCCAAAAATCGAAGGCATCATGGCTGGAGCGAAGATCACTTTAACTTGTCCCTGGCAGTTACACTTTGGCACTTCCTCTGGCACTTTCGACTCCGAATGGCAACAACAACAATGGCACTTATCTTTCTGGCATTTATCTTTTTCGCTATCTTTTTGACTTTCTTTTTGCACAGACTTACATATCATCTCACTTTCCGATTTTTCAGTATTTTGGTAGAATTTTGGCTTCTTTTTAGGATCGGGTAATTCTAATAAAGGTGTTTTTCTTTTCAAATCTTTTGGCGTTTCCAAAAGGTATTTGTTTGTTTTTTTCTCGGGTTTGTTTTCGGTAAAAGGATGCACTAAAAGTGTTTTGGATTTTTTCCCGTTTGAGGCCCCCGGTAGGGCCTCCGAGTGGCCGTTGGACTCCAATTTGATTGATTTATATTTCTGTTTATATAAATAAATAAATTTGAATGTGGAATTTATTCAAGTTTATACGTTTATTGTTGAACCATTGTTTTGTTAATATTATTTTTAAATTGTCATGTAATTTTTAAGTTCACTGCACATTTTTGAGTCACGATTTTAATTTATTATTTTTAATTATTATTTTATTAAAATCATTTATAAGTTCATTACAATTATTTGTTTTTTTTTTTAAGTCAGTCACAATTTCAAATAATGTATAAGTTTATCATTTTATTTTCGTCCACAAATTTTATGTTTTCAAGTCTAATTTTTTTTCGTCTATATTCATCCACTATCACTTTTAATTTTATTCATTCATTTATTTTTGAAGACACTTCACAATCGACCATTCAAAGTTTTAACCTTTTCAAAAGCAATACAACACAGGTCAATGATCCCACCACGTGTGTTTGTTTACAAACAATCACAAACAAACAAATTAAAAAAAACTGTATTTTTGGTACACAAAGTTACAAATCACTTTTTTATATACACTCGATTGAACATATTTTACAATTTTGAGTAGTTTTCTTCAGAAATTGACTTGGAAATGTGTCAAATGTTAAGAGAGAGGGTTCTACACGTCTGTCCTCCGGGAAATTCGGGATGAAACTAAGGAAGGAGGGATGTGGGCGTGTCTTGTGGGCGGTGTTTGAAACCACGCCCACCTATTTTTAGAAGTCTAGACGAAGATGGCGGATTATTTAGTGCTTATATATTAGGATGGCTAGTGTTGGAGATTTGGGTTTCCAAAAGTATTCTAATTTTTTTTTTAACTGCAGCTGACATCGATACCAATGTTACACTAGATAAGACATTCAGTACAAAAAATGTGTCCCACCTACTTGCGGTGCATGCACCGCTCATGAATCAGTTTGCTTCGTGACAGGGACAGTGCAGTACGCCTTATCGCATACGTTTAAAAGTAATAAATGAATGTTTCGCCGTCAAACCGAAAGCCAATCGTCTGAAGTTACAATATTTTAATAAAGTACCAGGTAAGTGATGTATTGCAATGTGCTTTTAAAATACGGGGCACTTTATTTCTATGACGCGTCTCGTCTATCGGTAGAATATAAGTCAATGTCTAAAAGACACCATTTTTTCTTTAACTTGCATCATACATTATAAATGTAGACACATAAACTCACGCCTTTTTTCCCAGAACGGGTAGGCAGACTGTTGGTAAACGGAGCAGACGCGGCTGCCAACATGTACACGGTGGTCGCGGGTTCACATCCCAGGGCACACCTCTGACTTTTCGGAGTCATGTGTGTATTGATAGTCAATCACGCACTATAACGGTGAAGGAAAACATCGTGAGGAAACCTGCATAGCATAGCGATGTTGTAAGAATTTATTGTATGTAAAGTCCGCCTTGCACTAGGCCAGCGTGGTGGACTATATGGCCTAACCACTCTCAATTGTACCCACGATAGTAGAGTAGGCCCGTGCCTTGCAGTGGGACGTATATGAACAAATACAGTATAGTAGGCTAGGCAGAGGTGCTACCAGGACACCCAAATTTCGCCATGTGTGTTCCATCTCACGATGCGATAGGGGGCGAGCCTATCGCCATATCGGGCACAAATTCCTGACTCCGGGCCGATAATGATTAGAAAAATCCAATATCATTGAAATCAAACAATTTTTTACGTACAAATTAGTGTAACATTCGTGTAAATCTAAGAAACCATTTCAACTCCAATATCATTTTGCCCGACTCGGACTTGAATCCGAGACCTCGGTCTGATTTTTTTATTTCTTGGCTCCAGAGTCATGAACTTGTGACCGATATCGACAGCCTCCGTGGCGCAGTTAGACGCCGGCTGTGAAACGAGAGGCCGCGGGTTCGATCTCCGCACCAAGAGAAATATTCGTGCGGCCCACAAATATTTCTTTCGGGTCTGGGTGTTTGTGAGATCGAAAATTCTCTCGTAGTTTCTGATATACGACACAAGACTCGATCTTAGTATGGGGTCAGGACTATGTATGTGACTGTTGGGTGTATTAATATTATTTATATGGCGATAGGCTCGCCCCCCATCATATCGTGGGACGGAACACAAAGCACAATGTGGGTGTCCTGGTAGCACCTCTACCTACGCCTTCTGGGAATAAGACGTATATGTATTTAACTATGTATACAGGGTATATCAAGACTGCGACCGAAAACGAAGCCAGGTGGTAGTTTTAGTGGTTACAGACACAAGGCAACTAAAAATTTCGCAAAAAAAAAAAAGCGACAGATTTTTTTTGCAATTTTTTGAAAATCATCGTGTTTTGGTGCTCAATACCTAGTAACTAAAAATTTCGCAAAAAAAAAAAAAAAAAAGCGTCAGATTTTTTTTTTGCATTTTTTAAAAATGATCGTGTTTTAAAAAAGGAATTTAAACCCTTACGTACCATTGCGTCTTTCTAAAAGGTGTACATCATTATTTTAGGAAAACTATGTATTTATTACGATAAGTTAAAAATAAAAAAAAACTTTTTTTTGCGCAATTTTTATTTGCATTGTGTCTGAAGTCAGTAATACTACCACCTGGTTTCGTTTTCGGTCGCAGTCTTGATATACCCGGTATGTATCATCAGGCGGATTGTCAATTCTTCGTGCCGGCAAAAAAATGCCCGCGTTTTTGGTAATTATAAATTCCAGCCACGTTAAAGAAAAATCAACAGCGTCTTTTGTTTTACATCAATATTCTAATAGCGCATTCACTTACTTAATTACGAGGGGTGTCGGGTCGATTCTCGGGTGGGGAAATTGTTTTTTTAACGCTTTGCATGCGACTTTGCATGAGTTAGAGTAGATTGGTGACACAGGAAGCATCAATAATAATATAATAAATACACCCAACAGTCACATACATAGTCCTGACCACATTAAGATCGAGTCTTGTGTCGTATCAGAAACTACGAGAGACTTTTCGGTCTCAAACACCCAGACCCGAGACAAATATCTGCGGTATCGAACCCGCGGCCTCTCGTTTCACAGCCGGCGTCTAACCATGCCACGAAGGCTGTCAGATACTTGTAACAGAAACATTAATCTCGATCCGGAGATCAAACCTGCGATTTCGGCAATAGGCGATAGGCTCGCCCCCTATCACATGGGACGGAAAATACAAGGCGAAATGTGGGTGTCCTGGTAGCACAATGCCTACCCCTTCTAGGATAAAGGCGTGAGTTTATGTATATATGTATGCAAAAACAGGTATATTACTAAAATCTAATTAACAAATGACCGCCATTTTGAACTTAATTAGTTTTCGGACATAATTGCTTGAACTTGGATTAAAACTTAATTAGTAGTAATAGAGGGTGAATTAACCCTTCAGGTAGGGCGGTGACCCTTGCAGGGTAGTTTAGAAACATCCCTTGGTGATAGGAGAGAGCGGGTATATGTAAATCGATATTTAAACGAAATTGTCCGCGAGTAAAATAATTGTTAGTTTAAAATTACTAGAGGTCGCATAATTTGTAAAAAATTGATAATAATTAGTAAAATAATGATTTGGGGTAATTGTATACTTAATTTAAAAAATGAAAATGGTGGCTTCAATACAAATTATTTACTTTTTTGTATTGATAACACAACTACATAATATTTACATAACAAAATGAAGCAAAATAAAATCGATTGAAAAACAGTGAAGAAAATGGTACGTGGTTTTGCCTTAGCCTGTTAATTTTAAGTAGGTAATAGCTCAGTTAGAATTGAAAGCTGAAACAATGGTCTCAGGTTCGAATCTAAGACAGAAGTCTGACTTGTTGTAATTTGTATTTAAAAATTAATTCAAGATTTTTTTTTTTTAACTTCACGGCATAGTGACTGCATTGCACCTGATGGTAAGTGCTAATGCCGTCCAGATAGAGTATCGAATGGTATCAGACGGTAGTCTCATACCATTCGATACAATCATGCCGGCCCGCTAAGATGCCTCTTCACGCTACAACTTCAAGCTTTTATTATTAAAGTCAATTTATAAATGTATTCGACTCTTATGTATAAAAGTTTGTATCTTTACGATAATCTCAATTTTTTTTGCAGTGCAACATGAATTACTTAGCAATGTTTGGCATTCTACTGCGCTCGCCATCCTGAGACATAAGATGTTGCCTCATTATGTCCAGAAGTTACTCTACAATGTCCTTCAAACCGGAACACAACAGTGCATTTACACTGCTGTTTGTTGGAGAAATAGACATTGCGGTGGTACCTACCCAGGCCTCTCACATATGAGCAACCACCAGTATCTCCAAAATTACTGATCAAATTGAAATGAAAATAATATTTTTATTCGCTTTTATCTATTACAAAATTAAAGAAAACATGTTATCTTGTCTGAATCATAACGCCTCGCGAAGCGTCTTTACCGTAATGTAACTTGACTTGTAATTCCCGCCGCCTCCTACGAATATGAACCCAGCCTAGCCCTGCGGTTACACGGTAGCCCTTCGGTCATAGGTGCCTTTGCATGTTTTATGAGCCGAGGTAATGGACAATGGACCTACCCAATTGTAATCCTGCAATACGGAAAGTAAGGAGTCATGTCAATCCCTTTGCGAGGCACACATATTACGAGTATGTTAAAAAAAATGTAATAAGTAATTTATTAATATTTGTTACACAACTAGTTGTTTCTCTCTTTAAGATTGTATTTAAAAAAACTGTTCTTATCGTAATTTTAATTCTGATTTTTAATTTTATTTCGATTGTTTATTAATGTTATATCATAGTTATTTCCTGTTGTGTTGTACTATTGCATGTTGTGATCTCCTATAATTAAAGAAGCACAATGTTAATAATGTATTGTTAATGTTAATAATTGTAATGCAACAGTACATTAGGAAAAATGCAACAGTACATTAGTGAAGGTTATTGAGTGTACTCTTTGTTGGAGATCCTACATACATAAACTCACGCCTTTATCCCAGAAGGGGTAGGCAGAGGCGCCACCAGGACACCCGCATTTCGCTTTTTATGTTCCGTCCCATGTGATAGGGGGCGAGCCTATCGCCATATCGGGCACAAATTCCTGACTCCGGGCTGATAATGAATAGAAAAATCCAATATCACTTTGCCCGACCTGGGACTCGAACCCAAGACCTCAGCTTTGTAGTCGTACCGTAGTACAACTACATATAGATATTAATAAGATCTCTGAGGAATTGTTCAATTTGACCCACTCAACCCTCCCGCTCCTCTCCTTTCAATAGCACCACGTGTGCTGGCTTGCGGAGCCATAGCTTATAGTCAAAACCATATCAGCACGAACCAAAAAGTTCTCCAATTCTTTTCTCTGCGCACAGTCAAGCTGTGGAACGGTTTGCCATCACACGTGTTCCCTCCTTCTTATAATCCTGGGTCCTTCCGCCGTAGCGTGAAGAGGCATCTCAGCGGGCCGGCATGATTGTATCGAATTGTATAAGACTACTGTCTGATACCATTCGATACTCTATCTGGAGGCATTAGCACTTACCCTCAGGTGCAATGCAGTCACTGTGCCGTACCAGAATAAAAAAAACACCCGCAAGGTTTCTATGCGATTCTGAAACCGTGCGGCTCCCGCCGTGTATGAACGCATGGCCCGACGCGGCTCCCTACATGTTCACGGTGGTCGTGGGTGCAAATCCCAGGGCACACCTCTGACTTTTCAGAGTCATGTGTGTATTGATAATCAATCACCACGCACTATAACGGTGAAGGAAAACATGTACCTACGCCTTACGCTTAACATTAATTTGTTTAAGATATTCTAGCGAAAAACACGCAAGATTTACACGGAATATTAATTATTTGTCTTAATATATCAGGCCGTAATCGTCCACTGTAGAGCATGGGACACAACATACCCTTTCTTGTACTTAAATGCCTTTATGTCATGCAGGTTTCCTGACTATGATTTAAATATATCACTATTAAAGAGTTTGGTAATTGAATTCCGGAGGTGTATACCCTGGAATTATAACCGAGACGGTGGTCAACCGTCTCGTGGATCATATCTAGATAATTATCAACAGGCTACCACACACATGTAAGACACATAGAAATTCTATCAAAACTTCAATAAATTTACACGTAGGATTAGCACATTATATTAATTTGTGTTTAATTTTCATATAGTATTATTCTACTCTTTGTTAATTTACTTACGTGCCTTTCTGAGCCAACATTGCAGGATCTACATGTAATATCAAATGGTGTAACATTTGCTTAAATTTATACGTGTTTGTTATTTAGCGACCCGCCTTCAAAATATTACGTATTTAAGATTTGTTAGCTAGTCAAGTCAATAAGAACATTAATCATTGTGTACTAGCACGATGAAATATAATATATTATTTGTTACTTTGTAGTAGCACTTTAAAGTCGGTTTTTATTTTTTATTAAAAATTATTTTATTTGTCCCTTTTTAGTTTTCATAGGCATCGTAATTATGAGAAAGGTGATCATAATATAATCAAAACGTAGTCTTTAAAATTTACGAATCCTTCAGACCAAACATGATATTATTGCTGTGAGATTATGAGAAAATTGTAAGTCATTATAATCATGATATCCGCTATTGTTAGACACTGACCAGGTCGGATTCTCTTAGTTTACGTCGGTAATTTACGTATCTATTTCTCTCACTCTCCCTCTTCTTCACCTACTGTTTATAGTAAAACTTTTATATTGAAAACGGAAATTAATTGTATCTTTTATCTACCCCCCCCCTACACGCCTTTCCACTTTTAACCTCCCTTTTGTAGTAAGACACTTATACTGAACCAGATGCAAAAAGAATTATTGCCGTGCCGTTCAATTTTGAGGAGTTCTGTTCTTCAGGTCCGAAGATATTCATCAGGTCTTCACCATTTTTTAATGACACCAATCTAACATATCATACTTGACGACAAAATTATTATTTTTTTAATCGTTTAAGTACTGCCACAGATATTGAGTAGTTACATTAGTATCTATTTTCTCCCCCCCCCCCCCCCATACACCCCTTTTCCCTTTTAACCCCCCTCCCCCCCCCCCTTTGTAGTAATACACTTATACTGAACCAGGTGCAAACATAATTATTGCTGTACCGTTCAATTTTGAGGAGTTCTGGTCTTAAGAAACGAAGATATTCATCAGGTCTTCACCAATTTTTTATGGTACCAACCTAGTATATCATGCTTTCCGACAAAAAAATAATTTTTAAAATCGGATCTTAAATACCAGCTTAATCGAGTAACAAACATACAACAAAAAAAAAAAATTCAGTCGAATTGATTACCTCCTCTTTTGAAGTCGGTCAAAAATAACACAAATTTTACGGATTATATCGCGTCTTTTGTTTTCTTTAACACAATTGTATTTAACTTCCCGACGATTCGAAGACTAGTCTTCGTGGTCACGCGGCGGACTGAGGTATTAGTCATCCGAAATGTTAATTTTACAATGACTACCCTCACATTAATGTTACAAATTTAAAAAAGTAATATATTATGAAAAACATTGGTTTTGTATCTGTATTAGCCCATACACGTCCCACTGCAGTGCACGGGGCCCACAATTAAGAGTACGATTGAAAGGGGTTAGGCCACATATTAATCATATAGGTACCCATATCTTTGAAGAATTGTTTAATAACATTCCCGAATTTCATTAATGCGTGTTAGCTTACGAAGCCACAGCTTGCTAATCAACGCCATCTGGGCCCGAAACGACAGGTTCGCCAACTCATAATATTTTTGCTAAACAAAATTGTGGAACAGTTTGCCGACATTTGTCCTATAATTCTTGATTATTATTCCAATAGATAATTATTGTCTGCCTGGAAAAATCTTTATTCGAGGTTATTTACATCTTTTTCATTACTTTGTGACCCGCTTTGCTGCGGAGGGTAATGGACAAAAATATTTCCAGCTATTATTATTGAATGCTTAATTTTACTTTCAACAGCCTCTGTGGCGTAGTTGTACTACGGTACGACTACAAAGCTGAGGTCTCGGGTTCGAATCTCAGGTCGGGCAAAGTGATATTGGGTTTTTCTATTCATTATCAGCCCGGAGTCAGGAATTTGTGCCCGATATGGCGATAGGCTCGCCCCCTATCACATCGTGGGACGGAACATGCAAGGCGAAATGTGGGTGTCCTAGTGGCGCCTCTGCCTACCCCTTCGGGGATAAAGACGTGAGTTTATGTATGTATGTAGGACTATGTATGTGACTTGGGTGTATTCTTTTATTTATTTATAACTTTATGATTTATTTCGTTGTGGGTTTAAGACTTGACATTCGCGGAGCCTCGGTTCGCTTGGTGTACAATGCTGTTAATAACACACGAGTTGTAGTGGCGGGGTGAGGGTAGGACAGTAATAATTATTGTCGAAATAATTATTGTCTTCACATCTTCTATACCCTGAAATCGAATCCGAGATCAAAAATGTAAACAAACAAATGTCATTGTGAAAGTGACATTTCAGGGCTAGGAAACATTTTCTAATAAAAATTCAAATGTTGCGAGTATTGTGTTTTAGAATTTCCTTTAGATTAACATGGTAAAAATGAAAAGCACCAACAAAAACGAAATATATTTAGTTTGTTATTTAAAAAGTATTTTATCAATCACACACTTATCAGTTCACAAGCCTTCAATATCACTTGAATGAGACGAACTCGTTGATGTCGGAATCAGTAACATTTATTATAAATTGATCTGGCACTATATCAATCAGGTGGTCTAATTTGCACGTTTTTCTTCCTTTATTACATGTTTAACATATCCGTTCCACCACCGCGGTGTCACTTCTTGTAAACCATCTTCATTAATCATGTTTTCTTCATAACAAATATTTTTTCGTAATTGGAGAGGCTAAATATAATAAAGTTTTATTTCAGTGAGCCAAATGTTAGGAATTTCTATTTATTGCCAGCAGCATAAAATAATTTCGTACCATTTTTATCACATCATTTAAAAAAATGTTGAAATTGTAATTTATGTAAATATTATACCAAAGAATTTTCATTCGGCTATGTTTTATACTTATATAACAGGTGAGAATAATTCTAACCTATCATTTTAACGGTTGTCGACAATCTACCATGGTAATTTATTTTTATTGTAGTGGTAACCCTTTTGTTTACATTTTTGATCTCTGATTCCATTTCAGGGTATAGACAGCATTGCAATCCGGTACATTGTAGTAATTATGTTGAACAGGTCGCCTGATAAGTGATCACTGCCCGTGAACCAGTGGCGGCGTACAACGACAACCCGACAAGCGACAACAAACGAAGAGCGTGGACCACGATCGAGGGCGAAACGATCCTGCTAGCCGCCGCCTACAAAGGAGTACGTTTTTTTTTACTCCTTCAAAAAAAAGACAACAAAAAAGTCTGATCTTATACGAGCACGAAAAGTCTGGAGTAAGCATGTATAGTTTAGGTATATTTTAGGTAGGGGTGCTCAATACGAAACCGCCCAGGGTGCCAACCTACCTTACGCCGCCACTGCCATGAACATCCACAACGCTTGGATCATGGAGGTGTTGCCGGACCATCAAATCGGGAGAGAAGGAAAAATTATGGGAAGAAAGGATTATGGGCATACAATCTCGGATACTCTATCTGCACTGCACTTACCTTCAGGCGCATTGTCTGATTCGTGAATATAAAATTACTAGCTTCTGCCCGCGAACTTCGTCTGCGTGGTTAACTTTATTTGAAATCTCTCATCCCGTTATATCCCGCTCGCTCCGTCTCATTCTCATGTATGGAATGTAAATGCCCGCCCTTGAGTATAAAAAATAAATAAATACACCCAACAGTCACATACATAGTCCTGACCCCACATTAAGATCAATTAAGTCTTGTGTCGCAGGTATCAGAAACTACGAGAGACTTTTCGGTCTCACAAACACCCAGACCCGAGACAAATATTTGTGGGCCTCACAAACATTTGTCTCGGTGCGAGGATCGAACCCGCGGCCTCTCGTTTCACAACCGGCGTCTAACCAACTGCGCTACGGAGGTAAAAAAGTAGCAATATATCGGAATTCCTTCTTCATCCCACGGGAACACTAAACTTTTCGGGATAAAAAGTAGCCTATGTTACTTCTAATACCTCCAAGAATATGTGTACAAAGTTTCATGATGATCGGTTGAGTAGTTTTCGCGTGAAAGCGTAACAAACAAACTTACATTCACATTTATAATATTAGTAGGGATTAACGAATTTCATTTCATTGAATTTCAAAAAGGGAAAAATAAAACAACAATTAAATAAAATACTTTATAATATTCAAGCTGCCTCTAAAGCTTTATAAATATAGTAATAGCTATTATTGCTAATCGTAATCATTTTGACGGACTGTGAAAAACCTCAACATTTTAATAGCCTCTGATTTAGTGTAATTATATTTATCTAAGACTTCATTGTGATATTTACCCACAATTTTAAAATATTTATGGGATAAATGCGTGACGATTATGTATGTATGTATTTTACCAATATTTACTAAAAATGTGTTATACCGGGTATATCAAGACTGCGACCGAAAACAAAGCCAGGCGGTAGTTTTAGTGGTTACAAACACGATGCAAATAAAAATTTCGCCAAAACAGTGACAGATATTTTTTTAAGAATTTATTGAAAATCATCGTGTTTGGGTGGTAAATACTAATTTAAACCATTACGTTCCATTGCGTGTTTAAAAATAAAGAGGTGTACATATCTTTATTTTAGGAAAACTATGCATATAACACCCAAATACGACGATAAGTAAAAAAATTCAAAAAAAAGTTGTAAATTTTTTTGCAAAATTTTTAGTTGCATTGTGTCTGAAGTCACTAATACTACCACCTGTCTTCGTTTTCGATCGCGGTCTTGATATACCCTGTATATTTATAACTTATATTATTTTTCTTAATAGAACATATCAGGGGGTTTAAGGGATGGAATGAATATATAATTATTATTTCGTTAAAAATGAATATGTTACCAAAACAATACACTTCTCATAACACATTAGACCAACAAGAACATTCGATTTAAAATCGTAAACACAGAATCGATTTAAAATCGTAAACATAGAATCGATTTAAAATCGTAAACATAGAATCGATTTATCGATTATTCGATAATAAAATCGATAACAGATTGGGACACTTTCGAATATATTCCTACAATCAAAAACTGTTTAAATACAATCACACAATGAAGTTTTCACTATAAAAATCACATTTCATTGGGAATAATGCGAATATATAAAAATCATGTATATATTCGCTTTAAACCTTTCACTACTTCGATCTACAAATTGTAATAGTTCCAATATTTGCAAGCGTTAAAAAAATTAAGCATGGAAGACTATCCTTTTCTCCAATACTTAAATTAATTAAATTGTATTACATTTCAATCGATTTCAACTTTTTAAATCATACAGGGAATCGATATTTCAATACTTGTATTGATAACTTATTCATATTACATTCTAATCGATTCTAACAATTTAATAATTTTAACAATCACAAGCAAAGAATCTAATAAAATAATTTTAAATACCTCAATAAATAACAAACTGCATTACAATCGCTTAAATTGACAATCGATTAGTCATAATAAATTACAATTACAATCGATTAAAATCACAATCGATTAAAACATTAATCGAATAAGATGACCATCAATTAAAATTCTAATCAATGAAATTCATATTCATTCATAATTGATTAGAATGTCATACGATTAAAATTCAAATCGAAGTGAATCGATTAACATGACAATCGATTAAAACTACAATCGATTAAACTCTTAATCATCACCAGCCAACGCCGCGAATTTGTTAGCTATAGCGGCGGTGTATTCATCGTCATCTTCATCATCATCATCGTCCTCGTCGTCGGCGGCGCTGTGTTCATCATCCGACGATGACGTCACCGCTGCTGCGTCATCTGTAGCCAGCGCTTGCACCAATTTAATGTACTTTATTTCTGAGCTTGATTCAAATTTATCTGTTAAAGGAAATTAGTTGGTTAATATGGAATAAATACAACGAAATATACACATATTCAAATGGAATAATCATGATACAGTTAATTATAAACATTAAAATGAATAAAATTATGCATTTGTTTGTAAAACATAACATTGATAGATTTTTGTCTGTGAATGGCGAGACGAGCATGCCATTCGCCTGATGGTAAGCGATACGACCGCTCATGGACAGTAGAGAAACCAAACACCATGAATTACAAAGCGATGCTTGGCATTCCACTGCGCTCGCCATCCTGAGACATAAGATGTTAAGTCTCATTATGTCACGTAGTTACTCTGGGTACAATGTCCTTCAAACCGGAACACAACAGTGCATTTACACAGCTGTTTGTTGGAGAAATAGACATTGCGGTGGTCCCTACCCAGGCTACCTCTCACTTATGAGACCTACAAGCAGTAAATTAAAAATACTATACTAACAACTATATGGTTATAATCAAAATTGACATTGAAATTAAAATTGACAGCCTCCGTGGCGCAGTGGGTTAGACGCCGGCACCGAGACAAATGTATCTGTGAACCACAATTTGTTCCGCGTCTGGGTGTTTGTGAGACCGAAAAGTCTCTCGTAGTTCCTGATACGACACAAGACTCGATCTTAGTGTGGGGTCAGGACTATGTATGTGACTGTTGGGTGTATTTATTTAAATGAAATTACCTCTGTTTTCTGTGAATCCTGGTGGTCGCAGCCACAGGCAGATCTTGCCGTCCAAAGCCATTCTTAAAAGACTATTAGCTGCCCTGTATGTGTCCAATCTGAAAGAGAAACATTGATTATGTTATTTCTAAGAAAACAGCAATATTTATTTATTTCATTTATGTAGCTTATTGATAGCCTGCCTCGGTGACGTAGGTACTACGGTACTACAAAGCTGTGGTCTTGGGTTCGAATCCCGGGTCGGGCAGTGATATTGGATTTTTCTATTCATTATCGGCCCGGAGTCAGGAATTTGTGCCCGATATGGCGATAGGCTCGTCCCCTATCACATCATGGGACGGAACATACGAGGCGAAATATGGGTGTCCTGGTGCCACTGGCGAAATTTTTAGTTGCATTGTGTCTGAAGTCACTAATACTATCACGTGGCTTCGTTTTCGCAGTCTTGATATACCCTGTAGTCACTTATTCATAATAATTAATATTTCCTTACCTAGCTGCCTTAGCGGTGAGATATCCACGTTTCTTGGCCCATCCGTCACAGATATCTCTTGGTGACCACGTGTCATCATTTTCTGGGTGGTCGATCCTTAATATCTGTGGTAGATTCAGCCTTTCTGCTATGTACCTAAAAATAATCATTTTTATAAGTCATATAAAAGTTATTGTATTAATTTATAAATAAATAAATAAATAAATAAATAAATAAATAAATAAATAAATAAATAAATAAATAAAAATCGTACATAAAAATTTATAAAACTGTTTAAATTTATTATTTTTTTATTTTAACAGGCAACTAATTTGAATTGAATGCAAAAGTTAAATAAATACACCCAACAGTCACATACATAGTCCTGACCCCACTAAGATAGAGTCTTGTGTCGTAGGTATCAGAAACTACGAGACTTTTCGGTCTCACAAACACCCAGACCCGAAACAAATACTTGTGCATCACAATCATTTGTCTTGTTGCGGGAATCGAACCCGTGGCCTCTGTTTTCACAGCCGGCGTCTAACCAGACACGGAGGCTGTCGAACTTTTAAGAAACTTAAATAGTTGGAAATCATATTAAACTCTTCTCTAATTAATACACATTTTGTTATTTATCGTTACAAACTACAAAAACTTTATCAAAGTCGGTCCAGCCGCTTCGAAATTATTGTTAAAAATCTACAAATTCACCTGATCGCGGTGTATGGTTCTCTCAGCTGCGCTATAGGATATGAACCCATCAGTATCTGTATAGGACGAGGCACCTTAGACGGGAACACCAGCCCGGGGCAGTCGCATAAACGTACCTGGGAAGAAAAGCATTATCATATTAATATTATAAATGTGAATATAAGTGCCTCGGTGGCGTGGTTGTATTACGGTACGGCTACAATGCTGAGGTCTCGGGTTCGAATCCCGGGTCGGGCAAAGTGATATTGGGTTTTTCTATTCATTATCAGCCCGGAGTCAGGAATTTGTGCCCGATATGGCGATAGGCTCGCCCCCTATCACATCATGGGACGGAACATACAAGGCGAAATGTGGGTGTCCTGGTGGCGCCTCCTACCCCTTCTGGGATAAAGGCGTGAGTTTATGTATGTTAATACTAACCTGCTGAGTCAAATAAATTGTTTGGAAGTGTTTGGTGTGTCCCGGGGTTTTGGACACGGAAACGATCTTCCGCCCCATGATGGCGTTCATCAGCGAAGACTTCCCCACGTTGGGCTGACCGACACAGCCTATAGTCAACACACCGCTCTTGTACCGTTCATGAGTGTAGAAACTGGTGTCTGCCTTCTCTATTATTGTTTCGCCTGAAAAAAAAAATTGTTTAGTTTTTTTAATTGATTGAAATTTGAAATTATTGTTTCGCCTGAAAAAAAAAATTGGTATCGAAATTAAACTATTTTTTACGGATTTTATCGCGATTTGGTTTGGTAATCGAAACGTTTGGAAAATAAAAAAAATAAAAATTAAACCTAATCGCTATTAAAATTTGTAAAAAAAATAGTTTTATTTCAATGTGTAACATTCGCGTAAATCTAAGAAAACAATACTTTTTGGTATGTTTAGTTTTTTTAATTGATTGAAAATAGGAAATTATCGTTTCGCCTAAATAAATATGATGTTTCCAAAGTACCCGAGCTTTGCAGAAAAAAAGTCACCTAAAAAAACGGTTTTTGTTCAGTTTTTTTTTATTAATAGAAAAAAGGAAATATACGTTTCGCCTTTATAACAGTATATGGACAGACAGGTAAAGAATATACCAAAAAAAAATTCTTACCAATAATTTCTATATATTTTACTGCATTATCCTTCTAGAATATGAAATCATACCAAAAATACAAAGCTCCGAATAACGACTAACTACAACTGCCTCGGTGGCGCTGTTGTAGTTTTCATTACAATGCTGAGGTCTCGGGGTCGAATCCCGGGTGGAGCAAAATGGTATTGGATTTTTCTATTCATTTTCAGCTCAGAGTCAGGGATTTGAGGCCCCTATCACATCGTGGGACGGAACACAGCGCCAAACCTAGGTTTTCTGGTAGCACCTCTGCCTGTCCCTACTGGGATAAAGGCGTGAGTTTATGTATGTAATACTAACCCACTTCAGGCTCCTCATCATCATCAAACTCCACGTTAGTTTCTTCTTTAATCTTCTTCTCCCATGAGTTAAGGTCCACTTCTCCCTGAACAATGTCCTTGCAAGCTTCTAGAAGTTGCGTCGCGCCCTCCGCGCACATCCTCTGCCTGCCCTTGCGACGGCGGACTTGAAGGCCTAAACATAATAATAGCATGATATAAAATAATAATAAATCATAAACCAGCCCATATAGGTCCCAATGCATCAACACACATGACTACGAAATGGTAGAGTCCCCTGGGATTCGAACCCGCGTCCATCTTGTCGTCATCGTCATTTCCATGAGCGTCATTACCATCAGCGTCATTACCATTATCGTCATAACCATCATCTATACACCCGGATCTAAATTCATATTACAGTTGCTGTATACAACATACCGGCCTTATCACTGGTGGGTCCTCTCAAATTGTACCCAGGACAGGAAGTGAAGTAGACAACTCTTAATCCGGGGCAGGTCCGGATGAAGTACTCCTTCCATCCAGCCACCACGGAGCTCGGGACCAGGTCTATCTTGTTGAGCACTAGAATCATACTCTTGTTCTGGGATATGACGTACTCGTAGAGTGATGGGGGGAACATCATGCCCTGGAACAAAGGGATTTTATATAATTTGTGGAAATTTTATTGATGCATGTGGTGTTATGTATTTGTTATATCACTGTTCATGTATTTATTTGATACTGGTTGCAAACCGTGTTCACATATCACAATCGCATTGTCATAAAATGGAATGAAAACTCTACAACCCAGCGAATTAATATGGACTAATTTGTATCTTGTCTGGTCTCTGATACACTGAGTTCGAATAGATTACTCTCAATTACTGTCAAAATTAGTACATGTTAGATTACGTTTTGCAATAAATATGAAAATATTTATTTATTTTTACAAACGACTTTTGAAAGATCAACTCACATGAAATCGATTATTATTGCACCAATTCATTTGATTAAAATTACTTAAAAATAATTCTAAACATCGTTTCAAATCAAGAGATCCGACATTTATGGTGTTGTGAATACTCTATAACTCTTGTTTGAAAAAAAATTAGATTACAGCATTTTTTAAACTTGTGTTGAAAAATAGGACATACAAAATTAATAAAATGCATTGAGTTCAGTGCTCCTTCATTCACAGAAAATCACAGCGTTCGTGGAAACATTATTAACATAGGTAAATGTTAATTGCTTATACTTACAGCGTATCTAACGTCCACAATAAGTAGTAAAATATCGCACATTTCCAAAACTCTCCACAGCTGTCGCCACGTTTCCAAATTCAGCTCAAAATAGGACATATCCTTCCAATGCTCCGAAGCTTGTATCTCGTCAATGTATGTCTGTAACAAAACACAGTTTTAAATTGGGTTACTGCCATACAATATGCATACACATCTATAATAATAAATAAATACACCCAACAGTCACATACATAGTCCTGACCCCACATTAAGATCAATTAAGTCTTGTGTCGCAGGTATCAGAACTACGAGAGACTTTTCAGTCTCACAAACACCCAAAACCGAAAGAAATATTTGTGGGCCGCACAAACATTTCTCTTGGTGCGGGAATCGAACCCGCGGCCTCTCGTTTCACAGCCGGCGTCTAACCAACTACGCCACGGAGGCTGTCAATACTAATATACAAAGCTTTAGTTTGTTTGTTTGACAACGTTAATCTCACAGACTACTTGTTTAAATTGAAAAATTCTTGTGGTGTTTGATAGCCTATTCTTCAAGGAAGGCTATATGGTACTTTCAAACCCAAGAAAATATATTGCAGAACATTTATCCCAGAAAAACCCTTTTGACACAGTTGAAATCACGAGCAATACTAGTCGGTTCATATGTTGCTTAACTATTAATTAATAATAAATTGTAGCTATCATCATCAGCCCACGCTACGTTGAGATTACAGCTATAGATTGAATAAATAATCATACCCTGAAATACTTCTGTTCCTGTGCATCCAGCTGCGCCGGGGTCATGTTGAAGTCCCATGGGGGTCGTTTGGGGAACGACAGGTCTTGTGGGAAGAAGTCTGATGGGTCGACCTCCATGTCCTTCTCTGGAACCGGGGATAGAGCTCTCCTGAAACAGACGGGATGAAATTAAATTAAATGAAATTGAAATGAAATGAAATTCGTTTATTGGTCACGCAGGCAATTAAATACGTTTTATGACAAGTCAATACACATAGTACTTATTTTCTATTTACAAGATATTCGTTGTAATATTTATATTAATTTTATTATATTAAGTATTATATTATATATTAGTATTTTATGGTATTTAAAATACTAATATTTTTTTATAATTTGTATGGAATATTTGTGAATATACTGAGTAGGTAAAGTGCATGATGGCCTGTTGGTTAACCAGACGCGGCTGCCACCATGTTCATATTCTCGGGTTCAAATCCCACCTGAGTTTTCGGAGACTTTATAATTTCGACAGCCTCCGTGGCGCAGTTTGTTGGACGCAGGCTGTGAAACGAGAGGCCGCGGGTTCGATCCCCGCACCCAAACAAATGTTTGTGCGAACCACAGGTATTTGTTTCTACAGCTATGTAGGCTGTCTAAAATAGATACATTTACATTGCTTTGTCTTGTGAGTAGGTATTAATTTACTACACACTATGACGGTGATGTATAACATCACAAAGAAACCTGCATACCATATAGAAAGAAAGAAAGAAGAAAGAAAGAAAACATATTTATTACCACTTTATAGATATTAAGTAGATTTTCTATAGCATGCAAAGTCCTTTAACCCGCACTTGACCAGCGTGGTGTATGGCCTAACTGCTTTCAACCATACTCTCATTGGTAAAGGAGGCCCTGCAGTGGGACGTATATGGACTGATACAGTAATTAAACAATGAATTGACTCACAAAGCGTCTTCTTTCTTCATATTGAGCTCAGCATCGCTCTCCCTGTAGAATTTGAGTGCATATTTGTTCGTGTCTCCTCTGCCACCACCTCCTCGACCCCGCCCCGGCTGATAGTTCATAGATAACACGTCGTAAGCGCTCTCACCTGTTGAAGCTGTAAAATACAATAAAATAAAGAACTCTAAAATCTAAATGCTTTTCTACATACCAAAAATTACATAAAATCACGCTTTATCCCAAGAAGGGGTAGGCAGAGGTGCAGGACACCCGCATTTTGCCTTGTATGTTCCGTTCGAAGATGTGATAGGGGGCGAGCCAACCGCCATATCGGGCACTAATTTCTGACTCCAGGCTGATAATAACTAGAAAAATCCAATATCACTTTGCCCAACCCGGGATCGGAACCCGAGACTTCAGCTTTGTTCTTTACAGTGCATTTACACTGCTGTTTGGCGGGAGAAATAGACATTGCAGTGGTACCTATCCAGGCAGCCTCTCACATATGAGAGACCTACCACTAAATTCACCGAGAACCTGGTCAATTCATATTTTAGTGAGAACGGGCTATACTCACTTGTAGTAAGAAGTGTTTTATTCATCTTCTTGGACTGTAGTTGCTGCTTCTTCGCCTTGCCACTGAATGGCGTCTTGCGCCGAGCTTGTGGCATGTTGACGGTTTATCTGGGAAATAAAACCATATATTAAAAGAAAAGTTGGACCTTGGAAACACATAAAGTGTATTATATAGCATTTAGTAACTAAAAAAATGTAGTTTTTCTATTTTTTTATTTTTTTAAGTTGTACCTGATTACTTCCATTAAGGTGGTTAATAATCATAAAATTTATAGTTAATGCAATGTACTAACATGTTTTGATATGCTGAGGTATTTCTTTAGAAACAGATTTATTTTATAAACATTTTAATCCTAATTCTAGAAAATAACTAAAAAAAATCATTATGTTCCACTTCAAATAAAAGCCATTATTAATAAATAACATTATAGAAAACTTGCTAATGGTTCTGCATAGTATTCTTTAATTGTAAAACTACATTTCATTAACTACAGTTAATAAGAACAGTAAATGCAATGATCTTACGAGTGAAAAACCGGTTTGACTCCACATGTAAAGACCGGCATATGAAGAAAAACGTGGGATTTCGACTGACTAACCTGCTGAATATGTTACCAAGGCCTTCGGTGACTAATATAGGTGTGTTTAGCCGCTAATTATACATTAATTACATCAAAACATGCAAAAAATATTGAGATAAACATTGATACCGCATGCCGAATGGACACCGCGGCCATTTTATAAAGGAATTGGGTAATGTAATTAAAATAATAATTACCTGGATACAAACGAAGATGGTATTAATCTTTAAATAACGTTGGATATAACTTTTATTTAATTATTTCCAGAATTTTCAAGACTTGCGGAATGCGGATTAAAAATATGATGTCCGTCATCCGTAAGTCCCGTTCCAAGAAAGAAATTATACAGTTTATCATGTCAGGATTGTCTCACTCTAACAAAGCTGGCGAGAAAGGGAAAGACTAAGCCATATATGTGTGCTTTATGCTGAAAATATTAGATTGTAATGTTTTGTTGTTTTTACTGTCAAAATAAGTTATTTCACATGCAATTTGCCTTAAAATGCCGTAAGTTTTAGAATAAATTTAATTTTCCTTTTTGTTTTCTGACTACTTTTGGTAACATATGTTGAGTTTGAAATTAATATATCAGGTAGTAAATTACATACAATAACAATTACAGAGATTTTGGCGGCAATATTATAAGAAAACTTGATGGTGACTAATCATGACACTATAAAACATCCAATTTTATAACCTACAAAACTTGACATTTCATTAAACAAACTCGAAGTAAGACAAAACAAACCCCAATAACTTTGTTAAAACGTAAATATATTCCTTAATCTTACTAAATTCGTGCAAAATGCTGCCCTTATCATTACTACGAACAGCGCAAAACCACCCAATGCTAGTAGAGTTAAAAAATGGCGAAACCTACAACGGGCATTTAGTAAGTTGCGATAACTGGATGAATATCAACTTACGTGAGGTTATTTGCACATCAAGAGACGGCGACAAGTTCTGGAGGATGCCTGAGTGCTACATTCGCGGGTCTACCATCAAATACCTTAGAATTCCGGATGAAGTTATCGACATGGTTAAAGAGGAGATTCAGGTCAAATCTAGGGGTCGCAGCGACCCCTCCAAGGGCCGTGGCGGGCAGAACATGAGGACAGGACGTGGAGGAAGCAGAGGCGCGTTCGGGAACCGCGGCCGACCTGCGCCCTTAGCAAGAGGAGGGGGTAACCCGCGGCCACAGAATAAAAACAAAAAATAGTTGATTTAAGTGTATATTTAAATAAATTAAGTGGTTTTTTGATAAGGATAATTTGTTTTTTATTGCACTTCAATCTTAATATACCCAGTCTACTAAAACAGTCACATTTTTGATATTGACAAAAATCCATGATTTCTGATGATCACATTTAAAAAGCACATAATTTTTTATTAAGGCATAGATAAAATTAAACAATAATTTTTGTCTATGTTATCCTATCATATTTAACCACAGGAAGTCTGTATATGAACATAAGCCTTCAGTAAGGATTTCCATAGTTACATCTGGCAATTAGCGTGTATTGCACAACTCCCAGCAATAATACATGAAATTGTCCATCTTATACATATCATATTGCTACATTATATACAATATACTTTCATACTCATATTTCATTACATTAACTGCCTTGGTGGCGTAGTTGTACTATGGTACAATTAGAAAACTGAGGTCTCAGGTTTGAATCCCGGGTTGGGCAAAAGTGATACTGGATTTTCCTTTTTTTTTCACTGGCTGCAATGATAACAGGCTGTAAAACATGGATCCTGGTTTCCTTTTTCAGATTGATTAATTCGCTTTTGATCAATGCTTGATGTAAAAAAAAATAATTTTGGACAATGGATGAAAAATTATAATGAAATGAAAATATTATATTATAAATCACAAATAGTTACATGAATTTTAGCATGTTGACTTTAAGGATAAGACATTTGTAATTTTTGCTGATTAGATTTACGCGAATGTTACACATGGAAATAAAACTATTTTTACGTATTTTATCGCGACTTGAAATGTAAAAATTGAACCAAATCGCGATAAAATCCGTAAAAAATAGTTTTATTTCAAAATGTAAACCATACGTGATCCCCTCACTAGGCAAGTCTGTGGCCTGCACCAAGGTCCAAGGAGTCCCAACACTTCGTCTTACATTGTTCTAGGATGAAGGATGACATGTAGGATATACTACATCTTTAGACTCAGACAGCCTCCGTGGCGCAGTTGGTTAGACGCTGTGAAACGAGAGGCCGCGGGTTCGATATTTCTTTCCGGTCTGGGTGTTTGTGAGACCGAAAATTCTCTCGTAGTTCTGATACGGGGCACAAGACTTAATTGATCTTAATGTGGGGTCAGGACTAGGTATGTGACTGTTGGGTGTATTTTATTTATTTAGACTAGGTACCTACATCTATGGCAGGGACACAAGACGATTAAATAGAAATGGTCATAATCAAAATAGTCCCGGGAACAAAGACAAAAAAATATCGGGATAATTGGCAACTCTTGATTCCAAATGAAATCCATTATTTTTTTACTCTTAAAAAGTTTCTATCTATATCAGCCCATATACGTCCCACTGCAGGGCACGGGCCTACTCTTCAATCGAGAGAATCGATTGAGAGTGGTTAGGCCATATAGTCCACCACGCTGGCCTACTGCGGGTTGGTGGACTTACACATACCGTAGAATTTTTTGAAAAATCGCTACGGTATGCAGGTTTCCTCATGATGTTTTCCTTCACCGTTAAAGTGCGTGGTGATTGACTATCAATACACACATAACTCCGAAAAGTCAGAGGTGTGCCCTGGGATTTGAACCCGCGACCACCGTGAACATGTAGGCAGCCGCGTCTGGTCCGTTACCAACAGGCCACCACGCAAAAAAAAAAGTTTATTGGATGTTAATTTGTATACTTCAACAGCGATAGGCGTGAGTTTGTTAAATAAATAAATAAATACACCCAACAGTCACATACATAGTCCTGATCCCACACTAAGATCGAATCTTGTGTCGTGGGTATCAGAAACCACGAGAGACTTTCGGTCTCACAAACACCCAGACCCGAAACAAATACTTGTGCATCACACAAATATTTGTTTCGTTGATCGAACCTGTGGCCTCTCGTTTCACAGCCGGCGTCTAACCAACTGCGCCATGGAGGCTGTACACAAAATAATCGTACAGTTACACACTATTAGTACGTATTAAACAAATTCAATCAAATGTTACATCGACCAACAAGCTGAGTTATTAAGGCGTGGAAATATCAAATTATTGATAAAACACATAAACTCATGCCTTTATCCCAGAAGGGGTAGGCAGAGGCGCCACCAGGACACCCACATTTCGCCTTTTATGTTCCGTCCCATGATGTGATAGGGGGTGAGATTAACGCCATATCGGGCACAAATTCCTGACTCCGGGCTGATAATGATTCGAACCCGAGGCCTCAGCTTTGTAGTCGTACCGTAGTACAAATACGCCACCAAGGCATTGATAAAATGTGTTGATAAAAACAATTTTTTAAGGATTTTATCGTGGTTTATCGGACCACGAAAGCTGTAAAGTAATCGAAACGTGGGGAAGTTAAAAAATGAAAAAATATAACCACATTCGTGATAAAATCCGTAAAAAATAGTTTTATTTCAATGTAATTCGCGTGAATATAATACCATTAATAACATATATTTATATTTATTGGCGCATATATTTATTGGACTGCCTCGGTGGCGTATTTGTATTACGGTACGGTAACAAAGCTGAGGTCTCGGTATCGAATCCCAGGTCGGGCAAAGTGATATGGGATTTTTCTATTCATTATCAGCCCGGAGTCGGGAATTTGTGCCCGTTATGGCAATATGCTCGCCCCCTATCACATCGTGGGACAGAACATGCAAGGCGAAATGTGGGTGTCCATGTCGGTTGAGTGTCGGCTGTAAAATGAGAGGTTGCGGGTACGATCCCCGTACCGAGAAAAATTTCGCCTTGTTTGTTCCGTCCGAATAGAGGGCGAGCCTATCGCCATATCGGGCACTTTCTGACTCCGGGCTGATAATGAATAGGAAAATTTATTATCTCTACCCAATCGGGGATTCAAACCCGAGAACTTAGCATTCAAATCATGCCGTAATCATGCCGTAAGCATGCAGTATTTAATTACAAAGTACCGGGTAATTTATTTACTTATAAAAATCTACCCCTTAAATAACTTAAAATAATCACATTAAGCGCAAATCGACACATAACTCTGTTATTTAGAAATGAAAGGATTAAAACATGTTTTATTATTGTTCAGTAAGTATTTTTGTGTATTTTACAAAATAAATACGACCTTATTATATTAGTATTGACTGCCTAATGCTTCGATCAATTATATTTTATCGAAGGCCTAATGAATTGAGTTGTATGTGCTTGACAGCCTCCGTGGCGCAGTTGGTTAGACGCATGTGAAACCGGAAACTTGAGGCCGCGGGTTCGATTCCCGCACCGAAACAAATATTTGTGTGATCCACAGGTATTTGTTTCGGGTCTGGGTGTTTGTGAGACCGAAAAAGTCTCTCGTAGTTCCTGATACCCACGACACTAGACTTGATCTTAATGTTGGGTCAAGACTATGTTTGTGACTGTTGGATGAATTTATTTATTTATTAAAAACATAAAAACAATGCGCGGGAAGTACAAACAACAGCGCCCTCTATACCATTCGCCAGCCAGTATTATTTAAACAAAAGAACATGAAACACTACAATAGGCTGTTAAAAGCTGACCTAATTAATGTTTCCAGTGATCTACATGCTTGCTACGGCACAGAGAAGAAGATTTAAAAGCCACGGGTACAGTAAAAGACCAACGCCCCGAGCTGTCACCAGTTCTTCAGAGCTATGGATATATTTTAGATAAGGACGAACATACCGAAATGAATTGATTATAGATTGATTGTTTTATTCATAAACAGGTACCTACTCAATTGTCTTGACCCCAATTTATGTATTTTTCATCAAATTGACAACACTTCATAATTTCAATGTGCATAAAATAAAAATACCGTTTCTTTATTAACCTGTCCTAAGTACACTTTCGATTTTATAGATTTTTTTAATTGCTTAGTTACGGAGAAAAAAAAACAAAAAAGATGTGATGACGTCATTTATACGATCTTATAAATTATGTTCTTTGCCCATGATTTTTAAGATTTAAATTAAGGCATACACGCCATAAAGCCATATTAAAGACGTCATTTGGCGGTTACGTCTATTTAGAATGTACCAAAGTTGAAAAATAAATTCATGAATGAAAACCAGTGAATTTCAGAAATCCAAAAAATATGGGACCCTTAATTTTTTATCTTGTTTAAATTTTGATAATAAAATGAGTGTTTTAGAAAAAAATAATTTTGTCAATTCCGAAATGAAGGTCCCGTCGGTATTAGTGCTAAACTTGTTATTAATTACGTTAAATAGTCGGGTCATTCTTTTTTAATACAAAAGGCATTATTTATTTTCAAACCTGTATTTATTTTTGTTTCATTTATTAGAAAAAACCTAATCAAAAATACATTATGATAAATAAACTTTAAAGGTGTATCCAAAAATACCCAATTTTATGTAAATCACACCACAAAGAGATTTAATTGCCGATTTTGAAGGTCAACGACCCTTTGCAAGGTTCCACAACCTTCACCTCTGTAAAATAAAATAAAAACATACATTATTACTTCGAATATTGTTCAGCCAATTAAAAAACGATGAGTAGGCTTAAAATATTTTTTGAACAAAGAGGTTTGCCATAAATTATTATTAAAAAATAAATAAATGACAGATGTTTTGGCGGGAATTAAATAAATAAATACACCCAACAGTCAGTATCTACGAAGTGAGAATTTCTTTGATAATATGGAATGAGTACCTACCATCTATGGAGGGTAGAGGCAAGGAGAATCATCTTGTATATGAAAAATTGTCCGTCGAAATTCATAAAATTAGGGTGGCGCCACATTAGCATCAGGGTAAATCTTAAAGGAAGCGTCAAAATCAATAAGCGTACTATTCAGAGTTTACGAAATAAAATCACTCTACTTGCGCTTTTCCTTTATAATTATTATTTAAGGTTATATTTACTACATTATTTTGTACAACGTAAGTTGTTGAAATTTTCAATAAATAACCACTTTAGTCGACAACGACATTACATTTTTAACTCGGCATACTTCAAATTCATCTACCATTGCTACATTCATAGCATACCCTGTGTCTACACCAGAGCTATTGTCGAGGGTTTTTGAACTATTATATAAAGCATACAGCTGGACACTTTTTCAACTTTTCTCCCATACGAGATGATTCTCCTAACCTCTACCCTGCATACTACCAGCATAGGTGGGGATTAGACGAGAAAATTGTCATTTGAAAACGTCAAACTATAGATCTAATATTTGCCTGGCGCTAGTTTAGCAAAGTAATGATTTTAGTGCCTGCTTTTTACTTTCAAAACATTATGTACTCATTAAAATGTTTACCATATAAATTATTCAAAATAATTAAAACATATTGGGAAAGATTTATCCTTGTTATGCTGACCAAGTATAGGCTCTATAAAAATACCTTTTGCTTAATTAGCGCCATATTTTGTCCTCTTTGTACGGACATTTTGGATATCATTGACTTATATTCTACCGATAGACGAGACACGTCAAAGAAATAATGTGCCCCTTTATTTTAAAAGCACACTGCAACATTACATCACTTCGCTGGTATTTTATTAAAATATTGTAACTTCAGAGGATTTGCTTTCGGTTTGACGGCGAAATATTCATTTATTACTTTTAAACGTATGCGACAAGGCGTACTGAACTGTCACTGTCACGAAGCAAACTGATTCATGTGTGGTGCATGCACCGCAAGTAGGTGGGACACATTTTTTGTACTGAATGTCTTATCTAGTGTAACATTGATATCAAGTTGGATATACAAAAATTGTAGGTGTACTTCTATTCTCTATTCTCTATGCATATTTTAACGGTTCCTAATTTGAATATTTGAATGTCTTAATTTTTTTCTATTTAGATTTAAGATAACGGAATATTCCGTCAAGAGAATAAATAAATGATAGAACCATCAATATTGAATAGCGGGACATAATCGCCTTTTAATTGTCAGGTCGATACCCTAGACTTCACTGCAATAATATTATGTCTATTTAGGTCACTATAAAAAGAAAAAGGAAAAAAAAGCGTGGTGGCTTGTAGGTAACGGACCAGAGCCGGCTGCCAACATGTTGACTGCGGTTGCGGGTTCAAATCCCAGGGCACACATTTGACTTTTCGGAGTCATGTGTTTTGATAGTAAAACATCGTGAGGAAACCTGCATACCATAGCGATTTGTAAGTATTTCTATGGTATGTAAAATCGGCCTTGCACTAGGCCAGCGTGGTGGACTGTACTAACCCCTCTCAATCGTGCTCTCGAGTGTAGAGGAGGCCCGTGCCCTGCAGTGGGACGTATACGGGCTGATACAGATACAGAACACAATGTGTGAAAGATAGGTACGTTTGTCACTTTTTATATTTCTGTCTCTATCACTCCTACTCAAGCATTATATTTCCTCTCACTCCGCTAATTTACCGTATGTTGATATTACATACATAAACCCACGCGTTTTCAGGGGTAGGCAGAAGTACCAGAACAACCACGCTTCGCCGGTGTTTCGTCTCAATGTGATAGGGGGCGAGCCTATCGCCATATCGGGCACAAATACCTGACTAGCTGATAATGAATAGAAAAATATTGATATTAAAACAAGTTTTGCATGTTTTCAACAAGAAAGCATGGATAATACAAGTCTCCGATTGTGTGTAATTCTTAGTATGCATCAGGAAGAAACCTTTACAATGCTATGTGTAGTTATGTCGAATAAAACGTGGGAAAAGTGATGAGAGAAGGCGATTTGCACCAATGTTTAAATTAATGGCCATGATTAATAAACGATCTTCGTTTCTATCTAAAGATCGATCGTGAAAATAAACCAATGGGCTCAAGGTATTGCCGACACGCTCACATTTGATGTGTTCTGATTGGTCTATTTTCCGGATCGATCCTTAGATAGGGATTGGGATTGTTTATTAATTTTGTGTGTAAATAAATAAGACAGTACTTTTTTAACTGTTTCTACATTAAGTACAATATAATATATTATTTCTTTTGATTGTGAATGATTGCTTAGGTGGCGCAGTTGTACGGTTTATCTGCAAAGCTGAGGTCTCGGAGTCGAGTCCAGTCCATTCATTATTAGGAGTCAGGAATTTGTGCCCGTTATGGCGATAGGCTAGAAGTTAGTTTTAGTGGTTGCAGACACAGTGCGACTAAAATTTCGCAAAAAAGCGACAGATTTTACGTTGGAATTTAAAAAAAATCATTGTCTTTGGTTGATAACTACTAATTTTGTGAAAATAGTAATTTAAACCCTTACATACCACGAGTCTTTAAAAATAAAAAGGTCTATATCATTATTTTAGGAAAAATATGTATTTATCACCCAAATACGACGATAAGTAACAAAATACCAAAAAAGAATTGATGATTTTGTTTGCGAAATTTTTATTTGCATTGTGTCTGTCGTCTGTAGTCACTAATACTACCACCTGGCTTCGTTTTCGGTCGCTATCTGTATATACCCTTTATAGTGCTGACACCACACTAAGATCGAGTCTTGTGTCGTGTGTCAGTTGTCACTAACTTTTTATTTAAAATTAACTCAAAAATACAGATTAAAATAACAACTTAAGGTTTATCAGTCTTACAAACACCAAAATCCGTAAAAAATATTTTAGATCGTTACACATTGTTATCCGCTCCGCTTATAACTCCGCTCCGCTACCGCCTATGCCTCGCGGCCGTAACTGTGACGTCGCGGCGCACGCCGCAAACTTCTCATTAATGACACCCTGTTTGCCAGGGCTGGCACGCGCGAGATATTTATTTATTTTTAACCGACTTTACAAAAGGAGGTTGTATTTTTTTATTTTTAACCGACATCAAGAAAGGAGGTTCTTTATTTGTGGTGTATGTAGTCTGCAATTTTCTCGGAAATCGCATTATTATGTAATTTTACGTAATAAACCATTTAAAAAATTGCTTGGGAATGACAATAATATTATGTCAGTTCACATATTATTTAAGTTTATATACGCCCACGTTTCGCATTGTGTTCCGTCCCACGATATGATAGAGGGCGAGCCCATCGCCATATCAGGCTTAAATTCCTGACTCCAGGCCGACAATGAACAGAAAATTCCAATATCACTTTTCACTCAGGATCTGAACCCGGGAACAATCGCTGTAAAACTGCGCCAGCGGCAGTCATACCAACTAAAATATTTAATGACACATACCTAGAAAAATAATGAATAGTTTAACGTGCGAGCCCTACCGTTTTTTTCAACTGTTGCTAATCCAGTTTACGTTCGACTCTAGCCGGTGTAAGACGTACCGTACGAAATAAAAAGTTAAACAATAACTATTAGTGTTTCAAACGATGTGATGTGATTTCAGTGATTCATATTTAGGTCAGGTAAGTGTTTCAACTATTTCAAATGTTCTACGATAATTGCGAATATGAACAGTACGCATATTAGTTCTGGCAAAATGAGTTTTATGTTTGATAGTATGTAAATATCATCTGGAGTTTTATACTACATGGACCTTGTAGACTAGGAAGAATTTCCGTGCTTTCCGGCGATTTTGCCATACCTATTACTGGAATCAAGCTTAAGTAAATAGGCCCCATTTTAATTATACAGGGTATATCAAGACCGCGACCGAAAACGAAGTTTTAGCGGCTACAGACACAATGCAACTAAAAATTTTGCAAAATAAGCGACGGGTTTTTTTTTACAATTTTTTTAAAAATTTCGTTTTTGAGGGGTAAATACCTAGTTTTTGCAAAAATAGTAATTTAAACCCTTGCGTACCATTGCGTGTTTAAAAATTAAGCGATGTACGTCATTATTTTAGAAAAACTATGTTTAATCACTCAAATACGACGATATGTAAAAAATAACAAAAAAAAAATTCTCGATTTTTTTTGTAAAATTTTTACTTGCACTGTGTTTAATATCACTAATACTACCTCCTGGCTTCGTGTTCGGTCGCGGTCTTGATATACCCTGTATAGATTTGATCCGTGGTGCTTTACAGCTGGCTTCTCTGGCTGTAAAAGTCTGTATGCGAGGTTATTTACTTCTTTAATTCATTGTTTTATCACCTTTGCTACGGAGGGAAGTGGACAAAAATATTTCCAACTCCAATTAATTTAACTTTACGATTGATTTCGTTGCGGGTTAAAGACAAGTTAGACATTCCCGGAGACTCGCTGAGCTTCAATGCTCGGTGTCATTAAAACTCGTGCTGTTGATCCTGGCTTACAGGAGTTGCAGTGGCGGGTGTGAGGGCGGGACAGTCTTAATAACAGTGAATAGATCGTGAAATCATAGAGGTTTTAACAAGATTTTCTATGTAAAGTCCGTAATAAGCCAGCGTGATATAAACCCTCGACAAAATTATCTGTTGTATGCTCAGCATAGATTTGTTTATTGCAATGATTTGCGAGATGAGCATGTCATTCGCCTGATGGTAAGCGATACGACCGCTCATGGACAGTAGCAAAACCAAACACCATGAATTACAAAGTAATAATAAATGTCCAGTAGTTACTCTGGCTACAATGTCCTTCGAACCGGAACACAACAGTGCATTTACACTGCTGTTTGTTGGAGAAATAGACATTGCGGTGGTACCTACCCAGGCCTCTCACATATGAGAGACCTACCACCAGTAAACTTCACACCACAAAGTCATTTATCTGTTATCTTTGATTCATTTGTATACAAAGTAGCAACATTGTTGTTGGTAAGTGACATAAGATGGTTATTGACAGCCTCCGTGGCGCAGTTGGTTAGACGCCGGCTGTGAAACGAGAGGCCGCGGGTCCGATCCCCGCACCGAAACAAATGTTTGCGTGATCCACAGGTATTTGTTTCGGGTCTGGGTGTTTGTGAGACCGAAAAGTCTCTCGTAGTTTCTGATACCCACGACACAAGACTCGATCTCAGTGTGGGGTCAGGACTATGTATGTGACTGTTGGGTGTATTTATTTATTTAATTATGCCTCATTGTACCCAGATATTACCAGAACATGAAACGCAACACGTTTGTCACCATAACGTGTCATACTTTGCATATCACCTAAAATCTATTGGCGAAAGAAGAATTCCCATTCATTGTATCGGTAAAAAATATTCTTGACCCCAATACCGTAATGTTAAATCCATTTTAGCATTTACTGGTTTATCCTTCAACGTTTTCCTGTTTTATCCCGATCGAGTTTTATAAAATAAAGTAATTATCATCACATTTTACGATACGTCAGCCATTACTACAAATAGGGCTACCAGAGTGACTGGACTTCAAGTTAATTTCTCCAAGAAAATGGCCTGGATCGCAATTATGTTTATTTTTATTGAAAATATATATTTTTCCCTACATAAAAAGTAGGTTTCATCGCGGGACAAAAATCTTCGCACCGATACCAAGTGTCATAGTAAAATGGGCATTCTTAAAATATACAGGGTATATCAAGACCGCGACCGAAAACAAAGCCAGGTGATAGTTTTAGCGGTTACAGACACGATGCAACTAAAAATTTTGAAAAAACAGCGACGGATTTTTTTTACAGTATTTTAAAAATTATCATGTTTGGGGGATAAATACCTAGTTTTTGCAAAAATAGTAATATAAACCCTTACATACCATTGCGTGTTTAAAACTAAAGTGGTGTACATCGTAATTTTCAAAAAACTATGTATTTATCACTCAAATATGACGATAAGTAAAAAATTACAAAAAACATATTGACGATTTATTTTGTGAAATTTTTACTTGCATTGTGTTTGATATCACTAATAATACCACCAGGCTTCGTTTTCGGTCGCGGTCTTGATATACCCTGTATAAAATGTGAAGAGATGAAAACGATTCTAAATATTTCGACAACAGCGCTTTCCGCATATATAATGATAACAAATAAATACATCCAACAGTCACATACATAGTCCTGACCCCACATTAAGACCAATTATGTCTTGTGTCTCGTATCAGAACTACGAGAGACTTTTCGGTATCACAAACACCCAGAAAAAAAATATTTGTGGGCCGCACAAACATTTCTCTTGGTCCGGGGATCGAAACCGCGGCCTCTCGTTTCACAGCCGGCGTCTAACCAACTGCGCCACAGAGGCTGTATATAGTATGTATGTAGTATGCGTATATATAGTATGGATATATAGACATTTTGTCGTGACAGTATAAAAAAAACTGTGGAAAGAATTTCACGTCATATCGGAATAAGTATGGAAAAAACCTCAAACATTTACATAAATGTGTGGAAGTTTTATTGTTAAAAAATCGAGTATTTAGTTTCTTTTTATTAAAATTGCTTTAACATTGATTCCCAGCTCAAAAACACTTCGATTAATAAATAATTAAAGCCATTTTTTTATTTTAATAATCATACATTCAGTAATTAACTGTCAATTGTTTTCGTTTTAATCCTTTTTCAAATCGAAGTCATTTAGAAGTGTGTTTAGAAGTATTATTGTTAAAAAGTGTGTGGTGGCCTGTTGGTAACGGACCAGACGCAACAACCAACATGTTTCACAGTGATCGTGAGTTCAAATCCAAGAGCACACCTCTGACTTTTCGGAGTCATGTGTATTGATAGTCAATCACCACGCACTATAACGGTGAAGGAAAACATCGTTTCCTGCATACCTTAGCGATTTTAAAGTATTTTTACGGTATGTAAAGTCCGTCAACCCGCACTAGGCCAGCGTGGTGGACTATATGGCCTAACCCCTCCCAATTGTACTCTCGATTGTAGAGTAGGCCCGTGCCCTGCAGCGGGACGTATATGGGCTGATATAGATACAGATTATTTTCACACATATCCATAAATTCGGTTATTAACAGTCAATTGTTTTTATTTTAATACTAGCTTCTGCCCGCAAACTTCGTCTGCGTGATTCCGTCCCGTCCCGTCCCGTTATATCCCGCTCGTCCCGTCTTATTCTGACTCAAGGCATGTAATACAGCCTCATTTTATCCCTTTGTGTATAAAAAAGTAACAAATATATCGGAATTCCTTCCTCATACCACGGGAACACTAAAATTTTCGGGGAAAAAAGTAGCCTATGTGTTAATTCAGGGTGTCAGCTACCTCCATACCAAATTTCGTCGAAATCCGTTAAGCCGTTTCTGAGTTCATCGCGCACAACCGCACAGACAAACAAATAAAAATTCTAGAAATCATTGTATTGGGTTCTATTACGTTAGTACAGACTTCCCCTATTAGATTTTCTCATTTATCTTCCACGTACAGACATCGATCGGTTACAAATTTATTATACAGGGTATATCAAGACCGCGACCGAAAACGAAGCCAGGTGATAGTTTTAGCGGCTATAGACAAAATGCAACAAAAAATTTTGCAAAATAAGCGACGGATTTTTTTTTACAATTTTTTAAAAATCATCGTTTTTGAGGGGTAAATTCTTAGTTTTTCCAAAAATAGTAATTTAAACCCTTACGTACCATTGCGTGTTTAAAAATTAAGCGATGTACGTCATTATTGTAGAAAAACTATGTTTAATCACTCAAATACGACGATATGTAAAAAATAACAAAAAAAAAATTGAAGATTTTTTTTCTAAAATTTTTACTTGCATTGTGTTTGATATCACTAATACTACCTCCTGGCTTCGTTTTCGGTCGTGGTCTTGATATACCCTGTATGTATAGATTTCTGGTCTTTTCATAGTAAATTATTGAACTTATGACCCAATGACGCACTGTGAGTTCTGACTCAGTGGGATTCCGAAACATGTATAGAAATTGTTTATTAAGGAATCGAAATTGCAAATCATTATTAGTCATTATTCTCGGGAATAACCTAGGAACTTACTGGGAATAGTGAAATAGTATAAAATATTGTTAGTGCGTGGTGACCTGTTGGTAAAGGACCGGAGTCCGGGCGCTGCTGAGAAGGTACCTTTTTCATAATCATACATACATAAACTCACGCCTTTATCCCATAAGGGGTAGGCAGTGGCATCACCAGGACACCCACATTTCGCCTTGTATGTTCCGTCCCACGATGTGATAGGGGGCGAGCCTATCGCCATATCGGGCACAAATACATCCCAAATCCCAAAACTGTGAATGTAAGTTTGTTTGTTACGCTTTCACGCAAAAACTACTCAACCGATCATCATGAAACTTTGTACAGATATTCTTGGAGGTATTAGAAGTAACATAGGCTACTTTTTATCCCGAAAAGTTTAGTGATCCCGTGGGATGAAGAAGGAATTCCGATATATTTGCTACTTAGTTATACTCAAAAGGATGGGATGGGATTGGTTTACATTCCATTAGTGAGAATGAGACGGGGCGGGCGGGATATAACGGGTTGGGCGGGACGGGATGGGAGATTTCAAATAAAGTTAACCACGCAGACGAAGTTTGCGGGCAGCAGCTAGTTTTTTATAATTTTAGGAAACTTTTCTGACTTTCCAGAGTCATGTGGGTATTGATAGTAAATTACCATATACATTAACGAAGGAAAACATCGTGAGGAAATGTTCATATCAGGGAATTTTAGACTAATGTATGTGATATTCATTTGTTTCAAATGTGTTGTAGGACCGAAAAGTCTCCCGTAGTCTCCCAATATTCATTTTCAGTATTATACATACATACATAGTACATACATACATACACACATACACACATCCATACATAAATACATACATACATGAGACAGCCTCCGTGACACAGTTGGTTAGACGCCGGCTGTGAAATGAGAGGCCGCGGGTTCGATCCCCGTATGGAAACAAATGTTTGTGCGATCCGCAGGTATTTGTTTCGGGTCTGGGTGTTTGTGAGACCGAAAAGTCTCTCGTAGTTTCTGGGACGACACAAGACTCGATGTTAGTGTGGGGTCAGGACTATGTATGTGACTGTTGGGTGTATTTATTTATGTATGTATACATATGTATCTATGTTTGGTACAAATATTCATCTACTTATTACAAAATAGAAGCTAAATAATACGTTGTATGTCTGTAAGACTCACGAGACATAATAATGGCAATTACCACGTCATTCGAAACAAAACAATTTTAACATAATTATATGTACCACGAAACACATACTGCAATCACAGGTTTTTTGTAAAATTCTAAAACTATACTTGTTAGTAAACTCAAAAAGTTACCTACATATAATATGAACCAACGCCTTTTTTCCAAAAGGGACAGGCAGACATGCTACTAGAACACCCACGTTTCGCTTTGTTTGTTTCGTCCCACGATAAGGGGGCGAGCCTACCTACCTAGATAATTAATAGAAAAAGCCAATATCACTTTGTCCGACATGGGATTTGAACCCGAGACCTCAGCTTTGTAATCGTACCGTAGTACAACTACGCCACCGAGGCAGTGTCAATATTATGATAGAAATAAGTTCGGCGAATTACAAGTAGCATTTGTATCACTCTGCCTACCCCTCATGGAAGATGTGAATATAAAATAAAAACTAATGAAGACACAATAATCGTAACAATTATTCCACCGGATACCGTGCCGGAATGTCGTAAATAGCTTAATGATTTTTAATTACCAAAGATATTATGATGCTAATTGGTTTATTACAGTAATACGTAGAAAAAATTACGCATACACAAGGATTTACCCGAATTTATATGGCATATAACATTAACTGTAATTATCACTATTGAAATAAAACTAATTTTTACGGATTTTATCGCGATTCGGTTTAATTTTTACATTTTTTAACTTCCCGACGTTTCGATTGCTTTACAGCTTTCGTGGTCACGGGGCGGACTGAGGTATTAGTCATCCGCTCAGTGACTGTTACAATTTATCCACCCTTAATTTACAATTATTAAATTAAAAAGTAACTTTAAAAAGTTAATTGGTTTTTGCGTCCCGATCTACGCAGAAGGAGCTTCTAAGTAGAACGGATCGGTAAAAATTAGTTCTATTTCAATGTGTAACATTCGCGTAAATCTAAGAAACCATTATGTAATAATCACTATATTATAATCTGGTGTTTTAAAGAGCAACACTAGAGTTTCTTGTCCATTGTTCTCTAGTGAAAACCGCTTTCCGGACCCGGGGGTAAAATAAAAAAATGACCAAATCTAAAATATTGTTAACAATTATTAATTAATGTCATGCTATGTAATGAGCGTGTTTGCACTTTGCATAAAACCTTAATACTAAAACCTTTGCGTAGAACCTTAATATTAAAAAGCTACATGTCAAAATTACCGCCAATAGGACACGCACTTCGCGCCAAAAACGGAACCGTACCTACTCGGTGACGGAACCGAACGCCTCTGCAGAACGCGCTCATCGTTTTGTATTTAGATGTAGGTACTGAAATGCTTACCAAGTATAAAAAATATAGTAATTTCAAGATATACTGGCGTTTGATTGAAATTGAAATCACTAAAAAAGAGAATTGTAATTCGAAAACTGCCATCAGTTTAATCATGCTTTGCAAAAAGGTTTCAATTTTTCGCACACGCCTCGATTTATAACAAGATATCTAGACTATGTCCGATTAAGACGTGTTCAGTTAAAGAGTGGTCTAGCAAAATATTAGATTTCCTAAAAAGTATAGATTACGAAACCTCCGAAAAAATTCTGAGCTCCACAGTCATCAAACTAGACAACATTTAAAAACTATCCAAAGACTGTCACCTACTTGTGTAGATTATATTTAAGCATAAATATAATTTTTTTACAAAGCTAGCCATTTTAATGTTATTTTCATGCATTTAACTCTCTTGTATACAGATGATTTATACCTCAATTGGCAGCCGAAGATACAGGCTATGCCTAGTTTAGGTACCCCTGACAATAGTAGTTATAAGGATCTCATATTTTTGTATCACATTATTTTAAGTAGTATTAAATCTCTATAAGTCTTTATTTTTTAATAAACAATTTTCAATTGCTGAAACCTAATAATATGATTTATATTGGATTCAATAAACTGTTTTTTTTTATTTAATTTTCATTGTTTAGTTATACCTTACATCGACCCGTCTTTCGCCCGGATGCAGACCATTTCTGACTGGAAAACGGTGTTGCAACATTTTCCATTAATGCTCCGCCCCTATTGGTCATAGCGTGATGATAAATAGCTCATAGCCTTCCTCGATATATGGGCTACCACACACCAAAGTAAATTTTCAATTAGATTCAGTAGTTCCTGTGATTAGCGCGTTCGAACAAACTAACTTTTTTTATTGGAAGCCTCAGATTGATCTTTCTTTTTCCTATTTATACCGGGTATATCAAGACTGCGACCGAAAACGAAGCCAGGTGGTAGTTTTAGTGTTAACAGGCACAATGCAATGAAAAATTTCGCAAAAAAAGCGTCAGTATTTTATTTTTGCAATTTTTTAAACATCATCGTGTTTGGGTGGTAAATACATAGCTTTTGCAAAAATAGTAATTTAAACTTTTGCGTCCCATTGCGTCTTTAAAAAAAATTATTAAAACAATGGTTTTATCACCCGAATACGATGATCAGTAAAAAAATTCAAAAAAGAAGATGTTTTTTTTTTGTGAAATTTTTAGTTGCATTATGTTTGAAGTCACCAATAATACCGCCTGGCTTCGTTTTCGGTCGCGGTCTTGAGATACCCTGTATATCCATCCCACGGTTGCTTGTAAGATGTAGCATAGCGTGATAAATCCGCTACGTGTACTATTATTGCTATTATGTAACTATTTTTTATTGCAATGAATGGTGAGCATTGAGACAAGCATGCCATTCGCCTGATGGACTGATACGACGGCTCATGGACAGTAGAAAGGCAAACAACACCATGAATTACGAAGCTATGTTTGGCAAAATGTTACAAATAGATAAATACACCCAACAGTCACATACATAGTCCTGACCCCACACTAAGATCGAGTCTTGTGTCGTATCAGAAACTACGACTTACGAGAGACTTTTCAGTCAAACACCCAGACCCGAAACAAATATCTCTGGTTCACACAAGTCACAAACATTTCACTCGGTGCGGGGATCGAACCCGCGGCCTCTCGTTTCACAGCCGGCATCTAACCAACTGCGCCACGGAGGCTGTCAGGCAAATATACCGCGAATATCCCGCCATCTAATACGTAAATATTATTAATAAATATCAAAACGAAGCTATACATTCCAAACACAAAGTTACTTTAACATAAATAGAATCAAACAAGTTTTGCTCAACTTGTTTTGATCAGCTAGAAAATTCCAATTTATACAACTACGCATAAATTATCTAAATATGCGGGTGGCGTATTTTTTGAGTAGATTTGTCTGTATCAGCCCATGTACTCTCTATATATCACTGGTAGGTCTCTCATATGTGAGAGGCCGCCTGGGTAGGTACCACCGCAATGTCTATTTCTCCAACAAACAGCAGTGTAAATGCACTCTTGTGTTCCGGTTTGAAGGACATTGTAGCCAGAATAGCTACTGGATATGAGACTTAACATCTTATGGCTCAGGATGGCGAGCGCAGTGGATAAATAAATACACCCAACAGTCACATACATAGTCCTGACCCCACACTAAGCATTGCTTTGTAATTCGTGGTGTTGTTTGGTTTGTCTGTCCATGAGCCATGAACATGTCATGTCCGACAGCCTCCGTGGCGCAGTTGGTTTGACGCCGCCTATGAAACGAGAGGCCGCGGGTTCGATCCCCGCACCGAAACAAATATTTGTGTGATCCCCAGGTATTTGTTTCGGGTCTGGGTGTTTGTGAGACCGAAAAGTCTCTCGTAGCTTCTGATACCCACGCCACAAGACTCGATCTTAGTGTGGGGTCAGGACTATGTATGTGACTGTTGGGTGTATTTATTTATTTATTTATTTATGAGCGGTCGTATCGCTTAGGTACTATCAGACGAATGTCATACTTCGCCTATCATAGCAATAAAAAATACGTTCCACTGCAGGGCACGGGCCTCCTCTACAATCGAGAGTACGATTGAGAGGGGTTAGTTCCTGAATCAAAAATCAAAATCAAAATATTCTTTATTCAAGTAGTCTTTTACAAGATCTTTTGGATCGTTAATTTCTGCTACCACCGCTTCGGAACGTGTTGTAGCTGTGAAGAAGAAACGACGCAAGAAACTCCCTCAGCAACACGAACTGTCTTCTTTTTTTTCCTTTTCTGTTCTTTCTTTTTTTTTTTTTTAAGGCCTGTTTAAATGACGCTGGCATATTGTCAGACTAAAAATCTTTTTGACATCTCTATGGTATGCAGGTTTACTCATTATTCCTTCACCGTTCATATTAATTACCGTAAAATATATTTGTATTACATACATACATACATAAACTCACGCCTTTATCCCCGAGCGGTAGACAGAGGCGCCATCAGGACACCCACAGTTCGCCTTGTATTTTCCGTCCCACAATGTAATAGGGGGCGAGCCTATCGCCATATCGGGCACAAATTCCTGACTCCGGGCTGATAATGAATAGAAAAATCCAATATCACTTTGCCCGACCCGGACTCGAACCCGAGACCTCAGCTTTGTAACCGTACCGTGATACAACTACGCCACCGAGGCAGTCGGTACTTGTATTAATTATATAACAACCGCAGGACGAATGGGAACTAACCATATATTAAAAATATTAAATTACTATTACCTACTACAAAGTTATTAGTAATAACCGCTATGAGTAATGGAATTCCCTTATAGGTATTTAAATAATTTGACTCATTGTTCTTAATTGCAATGAATGGCGAGACGAGCATGCCATTCGCCTGATAGTAAGCGATACGACCGCTCATGGACAGTAGCAAAACCAAACACCATGAAGAAAGCAATTATTGGCATTCTACTGCGCTCGCTTTCCTGAAACAATTAAGTGTCATTATGTCCAGTAGTTACTCTGGATAAAATGTCCTTCAAACCGGAACACAACAGTGCATTTACACTGCAGTTTGTTGGAGAAATAGACATTGACAGTGGTACCTACCCAGGCGGCCTCTCACATATGAGAACCTACCAGCAGTGAACGAACTTTATTGAGGTTCATATATAGATAAATACAGTCATATTAGTCATGACCCCACACTAAAATACAAGTTTTGTCTATCAGAAACTACGAGAGAGTTTTCGGTCTCAACGCCGAGACCCGAAAGAAATTGTGTGTTAAAAACATTAGTCTGCGTTGGGAGCGTAGCTTCTCGTTTCACAAGCGTCTAACTAACCCTCTACGGTGGCTGTTTAGTGTTATGTATAGATAGTAGGTATTACATAAAGGGTATATCAAGACTGCGACCGAAAACGAAGCCAGGTGGTAGTATTAGTGACTTCAGACACGATGCAATTAAAAATGTCAAATTATTTTTTGTACATATTTTTTTACATTAGCGTTGTATTCTGGTGATACATACAAAGTTTTCCTAAAATAATAATGTATACGTTTTTATTTTTAAACATGCAATGGTACATAAGGGTTCAAATAACTATTTTCGCAAAAACTAAACATTTACCATCCAAACACGACGATATTTAGAAATTGCAAAAAAAATCTGTCGCTTCTTTTGCGAAATGTTTAGTTGCATTGTCTTGTAATCACTTAAACTACCACCTGGCTCCGTTTTCGGTCGCAGTCTTGATATACCCTGTATATACATTATACAAACAAACACACATCCCGTCTTTTTCCCAGAATGGGCACAAGTGCTACCAGGACCACATTTCTCATTGAGTATTCCAACAATGTGATAGGAGGCGAGCCTATCGCCATATCGGGCACCTTCTTGGCGCTGATAATTAATACAAAAATCCAATATCACTTTGCCCGACCCGGGATTCGAACGAGACCTACATACATACATACATAAACTCACGCCTTTATCCCCGAAGGGGTAGGCAGAGGCGCCACCAGGACACCCACATTTCGCCTTGTATGTTCCGTCCCATGATGTGATAGGGGGCGAGCCTATCGCCATATCGGGCACAAATTCCTGACTCCGGGCTGATAATGAATAGAAAAATCCAATACCACTTTGCCCGACCCGGGACTCGAACCCAAGACCTCAGCTTTGTAGCCGTACCGTAATACAACTACGCCACCGAGGCAGTTGTATTACGGCAACGAGACCTCAGCGTTGTAATTGGACCATATTAAAACTACGCCACCATAATCCATACATGTTACGTTATTCAATTGTTTTGCTCTATTAGCTAACATTCATGTAATATTGATAACTAAAGGATATCCTGCTGATTGTATTATTTACATTAAAACATAGAAAAATTGTATAAATACGTAGATGCTACTTCGACGGCCTCGGTGGCGTAGTTGTATTAAAGTACGGTTACAAAGCTGAGGTTTCGGGCTCCAATCCTTTCCTCAATTCATTATCAGCCCGGAGTCAGGAATTTGTGCCCGATATGGCTATAGGCTCGCCCCCTATCACATCGTGAAAAACATACAAGGCGAAACGTGGGTGTCCTGGTTGAATCTCTGCTTATCCCTTCTAGGAAAAAGGCGTGAGTAAACAGATAAATAAATACACCTAAAAGTCACATACATAGTCCTGACCCGACACTAAGATCGAGTCTTGTGTCAAATTCACCCAGACCCGAAACAAATTGGAGGCCATAGCCTATACAAATATTATATATTGCGATCGTAGCTTCTCGTTTCACAAGCGTCTAACCAACCAACCATGGAGGCTGCCAATTTAGTGATAATAATATTGATTTGCGAGTAATCTTTATAATTTACTGGTGGTAGGTCTCTCATATGTGAGAGGCCTGGGTAGGTACCACCGCAATGTCTGTTTCTCCAAACAGCAGTGTAAATGCACTGTTGTGTTCCGGTTTGAAGGTCATTGTAGCCAGAGTAACTGGACGTAATGACACTTAACATCTTATGTCTCAGGATGGCGAGCGCAGTGGAATGCCAAGCATTGCTTTGTAATTAATTTTTCGGTTTTGCTACTGTCCATGAGCGGTTGTATCGCATACCACCAGGCGAATGGCATGCTCGTCTCGCCATTTAACGCAATAAAAAACGATTTTAAGCTTAACTATTTGAATCTGATAATCGCATCGCATTAAAAATGTCAAAAACGACGAAGACTATGAGACATCGTTGAAGAAAACCAAGCTTTGGACACGTGAAGCGTATACTAGTATCTATTTACGGCCTTATTCATCGACAGATTTAAAACCAATTTCAGTTATCGAATGTTTTGACTTTAGAATTCAGTTTGAGGGAAAAAGACATGAATGAAATGAAATAAAAATATTTATTGAACCCATGAAATGTCAAACATTATTTAGATTCAGTCACTTTTTTCCACTACCACCCTGTTCACAAGGCTGTTTTCGCCAGAGAAGAACGGGCAAGAAACTCTAGCGTTGCTCTTTTCAAAACAAGTTTACAATACAGTAATTATACAGAGATTATATGTATTAAGTCGAGCAGACCAGTCCACACAAGCAGCACTCGTTCACGAGTATGACGCATGTGCCAGCCATCGGCCTCTTCAACCATGTTACAGGGAAGTGACCGACCCGGCACACGACGCCACCGCAAACACAGACGTTTTAGCGAGCATGACTTACTACCTATCTTACTATCTTATAACTACTGACAAAACATTCTATCTATTACTAAAATTGGTTTCAAATCTGTATATAAATAAGGCCGTTGGTCAGATGTCTGTTCATATTCATTGTGTAACATTTGAACCGGAATATTTCCATTAATGTTAACAAAAAATGTTTTGTAATGTATGGTACTAATATTCGTTATAGCATTCGGTCAAATTTCATGGTCATTTTGCAGCTAAACACGCCTATATCAATCATTTTTATATCGCGATGAATGGCGAGTAGAGCTTGCCATTCGCCTGATGGTAAGCGATACGACCGCTCATGGACAGTAGCGAAACAACACCATGAAGAAAACTATGCTTGGCATTCCACTGCACTTGCCATGAGACATAAGATGTTCAGTCTCATTATGTCCAGTAGTTACGCTGGCTACAATGTCCTTCAAACCAGAACACAACAGTGCATTTACACTGCTGTTTGTTGGAGAAATAGTCATTGCGGTGGTGCCTACCCAGGCGGCCTCTCACATATGAGAGACCTACCAGTAAAATTATTAACAGTGTTATATGTTATTTTGAACATAATATCAATATTTTTTTTGTAAATTATACAGGGTATATCAAGACCGCGACCGAAAACGAAGCCAGGTGGTAGTATTAGTGATATCAAACACAATGCAAGTAAAAATTGTACAAAAAAATCGTCAAATTTTTTTTTGTTATATTTTACATATCGTCGTATTTGAGTGATTAAACATAGTTTTTCTAAAATAATGACGTACATTGCTTAATTTTTAAACACGCAATGGTACGTAAGGGTTTAAATTACTATTTTTGCAAAAACTAGGTTTTTACCCCTCAAAAACGAAGATTTTTAAAAAAATTTAAAAAAATATCCGTCGCTTATTTTGCAAAATTTTTAGTTGCATTGTGTCTCTAGCCGCTAAAACTACCACCTGGCTTCGTTTTCGGTCGCGGTCTTGATATACCCTGTATATCTGTATCAACCGAAATACGTCCTTCTGCAGGGCACGGGCCACGCTCTGGTATGCAGACTTCCTCACGATGTTTTCCTTCACCGTTATAGTGCGTGGTGATTGACTATCAATACACATGAATCCTAAAAGTCAGAGGTGTGCTCTGGGATTTGAACGCGCAACCACTGTGTAACATATTGGCAGTCATTATTAATTATAACGTAAACATTTTCGTATTAAAAATATATCTTACTTAATTATAACAAATTATTAATGAACTGCTCTGATTTAAAGTTTTAAACCAACTTGTATTTTTGTAATAATCAGTACATTATGCTTTCTTAGATTTACGCGAATGTTACACATTGAAATAAAACCATTTTTTTACGGATTTTTTCGCGATTTGGTTTAATTTTTACATTTTTTAACTTCCCGACGTTTCGATTACGAGTTTATCGACGTTTATTGAGTAAAAAATGTAAAAATTAAACCAAATCGCGATAAAATCCGTAAAAAATAGTTTTATTTCAATCACTACATTGTAAACTGGTTTTGAAAAGAGCAACACTGGAGTTTCTTGCCAGTTCTTCTCTAGTGAAAACCGCTTTCCGAACCGGGTGGTAGTTCAAAATATCTGAATCTAAATAATTTTAATGGATTCAATAAATTATTTTCATTTTCATTTCAGTCGCGTCTGGTCCGTTACCAACAGGCCACCGCGCATTTAAGTTTCAAACGCACTTAAAAAACATAATTTAGAAGAAAACCTTGAATTTTTCCTGTATTTCCGCTTCTTCTTTAACACTGAATTAGTAATGATTACTAATCGAAGTACTTGAAACACATTTTAACCGACTTTGGAAAAAAGAGGTTCTTTATTTGACTGTTGTGTGTATTGTACATCACTTTTAGTATATTGGCAGGCGTTTTTTGGATTTATAAAAATCTTTTTAAATTTTTATAATAATTATGTCATTTTAGAGCAGAAATTTACATACAGGTTGACCTCTCCATAGAATATACGGTCATACAAAATAAGGGTCAAATTAAAATGGTCAATGATTTATATTTGTAAGCATCACAGGAAATAATTTCAATAAATTACTCCAAGATATGAATAATTCATTAATACATGAATCAATAATTTATTTTAACAAGGAAGTTACGCACAGGGAAAAACAATATTAAATTGACATTGGTTTAGAAATTGCTCATTTTTAAACCGTTAGGTTCAAATTTCGATTTCCAGGTGAGACGTTTCACTATGCACTAATGTAAGCCATACACACTACGGTCTACCGGAGAGGTCATCTGTGCAGGTATGCCTGCGCAGGTGGACCGAACATTGGTACCGTGTATGGGAATGTTACGGTGTACCGGAGCGGTCTTCAGTTCTTTTTGCGATGGCATCGAATGAGGACGATGACGCACTGGCATTGCTTGGCCTTGCTTTAACTTTAAAGATAAAAGATGCAAATACAATGAAAAGGAATCGAAAAAAGTGGTGTAAGCATTGGTTATTGAAAAGAAAAACATATAGTCATGTTAATTTATTGAATGAATTAAAATTTGAACCAGAAGATTTTAAAAACTAGCGACCTGCGCAGGCGACCGGAGTACAGGCACACACGCACAGGTACGCCGTACGGTGTCAATCGAAAGAATTGATTTTCGATTCTGCGCCGGTCGCCTGCACAGGCTCAAAAAACTGCACAGGTCTATTCCCACACACATTACGGTATACCTGTGCAGGCATATCTGCACAGGTGGACCTTTCCGATGGACCGTAGCGTGTATGGCAGCCATAACGTTGAACAACGTAAATAGGAACGCAGGGGCCTATTAAGATGAACTATATTTGGAATTTCCCATCCCATCCCGTCCCGTTATATCCCGCCCGTTCCATTTCATTCTCACTCAAGGCATGTAATCCAGTCCCGTCCCATCCCTTTGAGTATAAAAGAGTAACAAATATATCGGAATTCCTTCCTCATCCCACGGGAACACTACATTTGTCGGAATTAAAAGTAGCCTAAGTGTTAATCCAGGGTGTCAGCTACCTCCATACCAAATTTCATAGAAATCCGTTAAGCCGTTTTTGAGTTCGTCGCGCACAATCGCTCAGACAAAAATCTAAAAATCATTGTTTTATGTTCTATTGCGTTTATACAGACTTCCCATATTAGTTTTTCTCATTTATCTGCCATGTACAGACATCGATTGATTAGAAATTTATTATAGAATAGATATTATTATTCTCAAATATCAGCTTTCATTTATTTATACAGGGTATATCAAGACCGCGACCGAAAACGAAGCCACGTGGTAGTTGTACCGGTTACAGACACAATGCAACTAAAAATTTTGAAAAATAGCGACGGATTTTTTTTTACAGTATTTTAAAAATCATCATGTTTGGGGGATAAATACCTAGTTATTGCAAAAATAGTAATTTAAACCCTTACGTACCATTGCGTGTTTAAAAGTAAAGCGGTGTACGTCATAATTTTAGAAAAATATGTATTTATCACTCAAATACGACGATAAGTAAAAATTGACAAAAAAAATTACGATTTCTTTTGTGAAGTTTTTACTTGCATTGTGTTTGATATCACTAATACTACCACCTGGCTTCGTTTTCGGTCGCGGTCTTGATATACCTGGTATATATCCTGTCGGAAATATCTGTGAACCTAGCTGGAATGCGGTTCACATTTCATTTTTTTGTGTTCCCCTATTTACTATGTTTTACATTAAAAATGTTTTGAGATGGATGCGAATTCTATTTTTTATTTATATTTTAATTCAATTTGTTCAACCTATATTTTGAATTTGCTGAACTTATGTTCCAGTGTCAATTATTCAGGTCGACAGATATTTCCGACGGGTAATAATTTTAGTCTTTTGTTTCAGGCAACAATGTTATAATGCTTCCACGGAGCTTGTTGTCACTCGTCGTGGCTTCTGTTCTCGTGGTACAATGTTCTTGTCAGTATGTAGGTGAGTACCCTTCATTATACTAGATTATCTCTTATTCTTTTTCATATTGACAGCCTCCGTGGCGCAATTGGATAGACGCCGGCTGTGAAACGCGAGGCCGCGGGTTCGATCCCCGCACCGAGACAAATGTTTGTGAGGCCCACAAGTATTTGTCTCGGGTCTGGGTGTTTGTGAGACCGAAAAGTCTCTGGTAGCTTCTGATACCCATGACACAAGACTTAATTGATCTTAATGTGGAGGACTATGTATGTGACTGTTGGGTGTATTTATTATTATTATTTATTATTTTTATATTGTTATATCCACTGCATAGCTATCTATCATTTCAATGTCGTTGTATTTATTGTTATTTATTTATTTACTTTAGGTAGATCTCTCATATGTGAGAGGCCGCCTGGGTAGGTACCACCGCAATGTCTATTTCTCCCGCAGCAGTGTAAATGCACTGTTGTGTTCCGGTTTGAAGGACATTGTAGCCAGAGTAACTACTGGACATAATGAGACAACATTATGTCTCAGTATGGCGAGTGCAGTGGAATGCCAAGCATAGCTTTGTAATTCATGGTGTTTGGTTTTGCTACTGTCCGTGAGAGGTCGTATCGCTTACCATCAGGGGAATGGCATGCACGTCCCGCCATTCATTACAATAAAAAAATTGTTGTTTAAATGTCCTTAATGTACAAAAAAATAAACATACATACATATTGAATTTGTGCCCAATATAGCGATAGGCTCGCCCCCTATCACATTATGGGACGGAACATACAGGGCGAAATGTGGGTGCCCTGGTGGCGCCTCTGCCTACCCCTTCTGGGATAAAGGCGTGAGTTTATGTATTTTTGTAGGTTAAGAGTTAATGATGATTTTTATAGAGAATAGTATTGATTTTTAGAAGTGGAAACTTTTATCTTATACATGGACGTCGAACATTCGAACTACGTGTCGGAGAATAGAATAACTCCCTCTTTAGATTCAGTGATAAATTAATCACAAATACATTTTTGTCTGTAACGTGTCATACCAGTTTTGTAAGAGGCTCCTTTGAGTTTCATTTAATTAGTTTTAATCTTTAGAAGGTGGGGTTTTTGACCCGACATTTGAGCTGTCACGTACTTTTTAAGACGCTTTTAATAGCTTCGTCTGTATGTAGTAAATATAATTGATAAAAAGTTTAAGATTAGGAAATGGACTGAAATACATTCATGTTATTGTTACAAAGCGTGGGGTGCTTACAACAATTACTTAGCTTCAAGCACCCTAGCAAAACTCGGGTATGGGTGTTTGTGAGGGCGAAAAGTCTCTCGTAGTTTCTGATACGACACAAGACTCGATCTTAGTGTGGGGTCAGGACTATGTATGTGACTGGTGGGTGTATTTATTTAACTTTCTCTTTACTTCCCTCACTTCAGCTCTCATAGGCTTGTCTTAAGAGTTACCATAGCGATCGTTGGAAGCACTCAGCGACTGCAACTTGTATCTGCGTCGTCTGTCCAATTTATAGTAAATTTTCTAACAATTGTGTTAGAAAATGTGGGGCCGAAAAGTCTCTCGTAGTTGCTGATACGACACAAGACTCGATTTTAGTGTGGGGTCAGGACCATGTATGTGACTGTTGGGTGTATTTATTTATATTATTACTCATATGTTTCAGATCTATTCACGGGATTGCAAAACCTTTTCCAACCGTACCAATTCGACGGCTACCGAGAAGTCACAACCAGACGCGTAGAAACACGCAAACAAACAAACAAACAGAACATCAATCCCGCAATAGTATTTCGCGATGACGACATCCCACGGAAACCCCACACGACATCAAAACCTAGGAAAACAACTAGGCCTTATTCTAGTCAAAGCGTCACTAAACGACCTATACAACAGACTACTAAAAAAAACGACAGGAAACCTCAAAGAGTTGTCGACAACACATACTTCGACAACAACAAACAAAGAAATAATCAAAACAGAAACCCTGAGGTTAACATAATTGGAAGCAACCAAAATAGGAATCCTGATGTCAATAACGTTAAAGTTCCACAATTCACTCCAAATTGGGGTAATAATAGAGATAAGCAGAATGGATTCACGACTTACAGCCCCATTCTGAATCGGCCTGGGGTCAGGCCAGCGCTGGTCGATGAGAGCAAGCCTCCGATTACTAATAGGCCTGTTGAGAATGGATTTGGGATTGGAGAGACTGAAGATGGTCCGGAATTGGAAATAGGACCTGATGAAGACGATATGACTGCGGCGGAAAAAAGAGAGTATATTGAAGTAGCTGAGGAGAGTAAGTTTGTTTTTATTAATCATAATAAACTTCTGGAAGTCTGAATCCATAATTTATATTGTATTGTACATACATACATAAACTCACGCCTTTATCCCCGAAGGGGTAGGCAGAGGCGCCACCAGGACACCCACATTTCGCCTTGTATGTTTCGTCCCATGATGTGATAGGGGGCGAGCCTATCGCCATATCGGGCACAAATTCCTGACTCCGGGCTGATAATGAATAGTAAAATCCAATATCACTTTGCCCGACCCGGGACTCGAACCCAAGACCTCAGCTTTGTAACCGTACCGTAATACAACTACGCCACCGAGGCAGTCGGCATATTGTATTGTATCAGCCCATATACTTCCCACTGCTGGGCACGGGCCTCCACTGCAATTGAGGCTACAATTGAGAGGGGTTAGGCCATACAGTCCACCACGATAGCCTAGGTGGGACGAACTTTACATACCATAGAAATTCTTGTAAGATCTTTGTAATGTGTATATTTTCCATGATTCCCGATACTAAAGCATGGTATTTGACTATAAATATACATGACTCCGAAATTTTAGAGCGGTGCTCTAGCTAGTGCCTGTCGACTACCACGCATTTTAATATAATAATTTTAATTTCCAGTGTGCGAACAATACAAAGCCTTGAACGTGAAGAAGGTGGTGGCACTACCCTTAGTCCCGTCTCCCCAAGGGGTGGAATTCAACGTATCAGACTGCACCCCTATAAACATCCCCCTGATCATTGGCGGGACAGTGTCGAGGATTGAAGAGTTTCCACACATGGCTTTGGTTGGATGGAGAAAGGTTCAGGTGAGATAATTGTTTTTAATGTAAACTCTATTTAATGGTTTCTTAGACTTACATGAACGTTACAAATTGTAATAAAAAAAAAATACGGATTTTATTTCAGAGCAATGGATATTCTTGGAAATGTGGAGGTTCGCTCATCAGTGACCAGTATGTGCTTACCGCAGGACATTGCACATACCATGATAAAGATTCTACCGTTGTAAGGTAAGTTGAAATAAACCTATCCTTAGTCCATACTAAGAATCATCTTCAAGCACAGAAAGTATACTTTTAAACATAGGCCAAGCTTATTTTTTATTATTGCGAAGAACAGCGAGACGAGAAGACCAATCGCGTGATGGTAAGCGATATCATCGCTTATAGACAGTAGCAAAACCAAACAACACCATGAATTACAAAGCTTGGCATTCCACTGTGCTCGCCATACTGAGACATAAGATGTTAAGTCTCATGTCGAGTAGTTACTCTGGCTACAATGTCCTTCGAACCGGAACAAAACAGTGCATTTACACTGCTGTTTGTTGGAGAAATAGACATTGTGGTGGTACCTACCCAAGCGGCCTCTCATATCAGAGACCTACCAGTAAAAGTGCACTTACACCTAGTCTCCACCATCTTCATTCATTAATCTATAATCCTTCAATCAGTGATATCCCTTCTAGCGGACCGCCGCATGCTGTCCAACTAGGGTCGACTTATGTGGACGGCCCTGGAGCCCTGGTAGTGAAGACTTCGAGGGTCATACGGCATCCGAAGTACAAGACACGAAGGTCTTATTATGACGTGGCGCTGATCAACTTGGTTTCCAGGGTCAGGTAAGGATCTTTTTATTTTGAAGAACAAGCAAGATAGGGTCGCTAATGCGAGTTCCGGAGCTGGTGCCAATTCATTGCGTGATGTTCATCCTAGCTGAGACGTCCTCTGGCCAAATGGCGGGACGACTTGCGCAAGAGGGCCGGCAGCGACTGAATGCATAAAGCAGCAGACCGGGCTCTGTAGCGTACCTTGGGAGAGGCCTATATCCAGCAGTGGACTGCAACGGGCTGATGATGATGATGATGATCCTAGCTGACAGGAATTGCAGTGGTTGGTGTTTGGGCCGAAGTCTGCTGAAAAAATAATAAGTAAACAGTTCATCTGATGGTGAATTAATTCTATCCATTATTATCTACAAATCTTAGAAGAAAGGGTAGGGAAGGAGGCAAGGAATATTGGGTATAAAAACCTACTGACCAAACGAATGTGACGGAAAATCGTCGTCCGCCACACTGACCTTTTCTTTAGTGCAATTAATGGCTAGACGTGCGTGCCATTCGCCTGATGGTAAGCGTTACGACCGCTCATGGACAATATTAAAATTAAAAATTTATTATTAAAAATAACAAACAAATGCTTGGCTTTCCACTACACTAGCCATCCTGAGACAAGATGTTAAGTCTCATTATGTCGAGTAGTAGTCGAGTATGTCTTCAAACCGGAACACAACAGTGCATTTACACTGCTGTGTAGTGAGAGAAATAGACATTGCGATGGTTCCTTCCCAGACGGTCTCCCACAAATGAGAGACCTAGTGCGTGTTGGCGGATTTATCATGGAAGTAATTTTAAAACTCTATAGAATTAAGGTTTCCTCATAATTAAAGTGCGTAATTGACTATCAATGAACACATACCTCCAAAGTCCAAGGTCGATTCGAAGAATAAAAATGGCTAATTCAAATATGAACTTCCTGATTCCAGCTTCTCAGATGTGATCCGGCCGGCCTGTCTTGGAGTACCACCTCCTGTTGGAAGACCCATCATAGCTACGGGCTGGGGGAGAACTGAATTCGGTAATTAAAAGTTTTTAGTATATTTTAAGACCTACAATGAAAATCCCATTTAATTCATATCCATAGTTTAAAGAAAATCGCGGTCATTACATAATGTGGGACGAATACAGATCCTCATTTTTTTATATCGGTTATTAATCGCAAACTTCAATTGGTACAGCTGTTTTTTTGTCTAGTTGTAGCAAAGGTCATTTTGTGAAAATCTGACCTAGTCAAACTAGGTCTGGATAAAGAAAAACATCGAGCTCCGGAGCTCGGCAATTCTCTTCATGACACTAGGTTCTCTTTAACCACATCGTAATTACTCAGAAAGAAAAGTATAGAGAAAGTTAGAAATAAAGGAGTTGGAATGAAACTACAAAAATTACCGTTCAATTCCAGGAGGCAGTCAATCTTTAGAGCTTCGCAGCGTTTCCTTGCCCATATGGGATTTACAAGACTGCCAGCAAGTATGGGGAACGTCTCTTAAACTACCCAATGGACCTACAAGTGACAGCCATGTGTGCGCGGGGGAGAGGAATGGGGGGAAGGACACTTGTCAGGTTGGTCTCTCTCTCTTCTACAGCCACAGAAAGTCCAACTGAACAAGCTCCCCATGGATATTCACATCAACCTGTTAGACGCGGCCTGAGGAGCAAACAACGATATTCGATATATTCGATTCCACGTGTTTACTTCTAGTGCCTTCGTTTTCACTTTTATGTGAACGATTCAACGGTGACGACAAGCGTCGCATACCGATTGACAACAGATAAACATGCTCCATACACGGTGAAAGGACCCGAGCTTGAAGGAACCATGATATGAGCCATAATATTTTCACAGCTTGATTATAAGCCAAAGGCACGAGTCGACAAACCATTTGGTCCACGCAGTTATAGTTTTGATCTTCAAACTATGCCTTTGCAAGCGAGCACGAGTGCTTAAAATGAGAGGATACAATTAAACAATTTATCTCGTATCTGGTATCTCCTCGTATCTCCTTTATCTATCCTTACCTTGACCAATAATTACTATGTGATTGTTACATCTATTAATTTTAATAAATCAACTTCCAGGGTGACTCCGGCGGCCCAGCTCAAATCCAAGACGGTTGTGTTTGGCGAATTGTAGCCGTGACGTCATCAGGAAGATCTTGCGGAGCTCCTGACACACCAGCACTATACGCCACAGTACCACGAGCTTTCATATCCGCACAAATATACGGAAAAAGAAGAAGCAACAGATTCAATGAAAATCAGAACAACAGGAATAACGGTTTGAACAACCGAGATAGTGTGAGCCAAGGATATCAGAATAATAGAAATAGTAATCAAAATAATAGAGGGAATGTTAATAGTCAGAATGCTTGGAATTATAATAATCAGAACAGTCAAAATAGCTATCAACAAAATAATAGAGAAAACAATAATGTTAATAGTCAGAGTACATGGACGAGTCTAAGTACTAATTATCAAGATAGCAGAAATCAGAACAATCAAAATAATTATCAACAAAACAACAGAGGGAACAATTTAAATAGCCAAAGTACTTGGAACAGTCAAACTGGAAACTACCAGAACACTCAAAATATTTACCAGAACACTCCAAGTAACTGGAATGCAAATGTAAACAGCTACAATCCAACAACTCAGAACAATAACAATCAAAACATTTATTATCAGAACAACAGGGATATTTACCAAACCACACGCAACACGAACCAGAACACTTACGATCAACAGAACAGCTACAGTGAGAACAATTATAATCGACAAAATGTTTATCAGAACAACAGGAATAGCTATGCTACTGAGAGTTGGAACAGTCCAGAGTTTAGTTCAGTGTACGATTTTGGTGGTTTTGGAGTGACTGAAAGACCTTGGTATAAATAGTACATAGTTTAAGTTGAACGTTTTTTGTTTTATTTATAACACAACACTATAACGGTGAACAACCGACTAATTAGTTCTTGTTTTCCTAATGAATAAGAACCCCTTAACCTTTTCTGCACTTCTGACAACGTGACTATCTACCGGGTATATCAAGACTGCGACCGAAAACAAAGCCAGGTTGTAGTTTTAGTGGTTAAAGACACAATGCAACTAAAAATTTGGCAAAAAAAGCGACAATTTCTTTTTGGAATTTTTTTAGCTCATCGTATTTGGGTGATAAACACATAGTGTTCTCAAAATAATAATGTACACATTTTTAATTTTAAAGACGTATTTACCCACCTAACACGATGATATTTAAAAAAAAAAAAGAATCTGTCGCTTTTTTTTTTTGCGAAATTTTTAATTGCATTTTGTCTGTACCCACTAAATCTACCACCTGGCTTCGTTTTCGTTCGCAGTCTTGATATACCTGGTATAAGTAACATAATATGAAGTTTTTTTGTCTATTAATCCCAAAACAGCCTATTGCTGTCTTTCGAATAGTATCGGAATTATAAAACTTTAAAATACCCAACGAGAACAGTGCAATTCGAAGCACCCTTAGAATACATACATACATAAACTCACCCCTTTATCCCCGAAGGGGTAGACAGAAGCGCCCTTAGAATAGATTGATAGATATCGATTTTTATTTGATCGAAGAAATATATTGAGGTAAGATAATTATAGTTAAGTCCAACGACCATAAACGTTAAATAAATTGTTGTTTTAATTGACTGCCTCGGTGGCGTAGTTGTGTTGCGGTACGGTTACAAAGCTGAGGTCTCGGGTTCGAGTCCCGGATCGGGCAAAGTGATATTGAATTTTTCTATTCATTATCAGCCCGGAGTCAGGAATTTGTGCCCGATATGGCGATAGGCTCGCCCTCTATCACATCATGGGACGGAACATACAATGCGAAATGTAGGTGTGCTGGCGGCGCCTCTGCCTACCTCCTTCGGGGAAAGTCGTGAGTTTATGTATGTATGTTTTAATTCACTGACTACAAAATTCATTTTCGATTGCAAACGAGCAAAATGGTTCACCTGATGATAAGTGACAACACATGAACATTTACTACGCTTGAATTTTAGATGCCTCTTAAAACGGTAGGAAAAAGGAAGGAAGAAGACATAATATTGAAGTATATTCAAGACATTTACTTATTAAAGAAAGGATAAATCCGGAGTCCTCGAAACCGACGAGCGTGTATGAAGATAATAATGACAATTGATAAATGAATAAATAGATACACCCAACAGTCACATACAAAGTCCTGACCCCACACTAAGATCGAATCTTGTGTCGTGAGTATCGGAATACGAGACTTTTTCGGTCTCACAAACCCCCAGACCCAAAATAAATTCTGTGAATCACACAAATATGTGTTTCGGTGCGGGAATCGAACTCGCGGCCTCTTGTTTCACAGCCGGCGTCTAACCAACTGCGCCACGGAGGCTGTGAGACTCAATGTGACTTTGGGGTCAAGACTATATGACTGTCGCATTTATTACTTATTTTACCAATATTTAAATTAGAAATGACGAAGAGAAAGACGCATGGATCCTTAGCACTTGGCGCTCAATAGTCTGCCTACCCCAATAGGATATAGGCGTTTATGTATGTAGATTGATAATAAAATGCGTTTTCATATAGCCTGTTAAAAAATTTGTTCCCGTTTTCCATACATACAATTAGCGCGACTTTGTCTATTTTACAATTTAATTACCTAAATGAAAGTTAAAACCGCAATAAAATGTAAATCCCTGCTAAATGGTACTACAAAGTTACCCCCATACCAAATTGCCCGAGAACAAATATTATTTGCCGCCCCGTAACTCTATTTTAAACCCTATTCGTATATCTTTAAAGTCCATATTTTATTTTTGTAAAATTAGCTCTGTCGAACCAACGTAATGTGCTGTCTTGTAAATCGATATTGAACCTTATTTGTATTGAAGTAAAGTCCATGTTTTATTTCCGTGGAATTAGCGTAATTGGTATAAGTTAGCCCTTTGAGTGGTAACCTGTGATTGGCTGTCGTGGTAAATGCGCGCGCAAGGTGAAAATCCGTGTTACGGTTTTATTACATTGTTTGATTTACATTGCTGCTTTTGTTTTATAGGTCGATTTTTCTTTTTTTAGAAGATTCCCCAGACTCATGTGGAGTGGAGAAGCCGGCTGTACAACGAGAGGCCGCGGGTTCGATCCCCGTTTCGAGACAATTGTTTGTGTGATGCACAGCTGTTTGTTCGTGGTTTGGATGTTTGTGAGACCGAAAAGTCTCCGTATATATAAGACTCGATGTGACTTTGGGTTCAGGACTATGTAACTATGTGTTTTTTATTGCGATGAATAGCGAGACGAGCATGTCATTCTCCTAATGGTAAGCGATACGACCGCTCATGGGCAGTAGCAAACCCAAACAACATCATGAATTACAAAGCAATGCTTGGAATTCCACTGCGCTCACCATCCTGAGACGTAAGATGTTAAGTCTCAATATGTCCAGTAGTTGCTCTGGCTACAATGTCCTTCAAACCGGAATACAAAGGTGCATTTACACTGCTGTTTAGCGGGAGAAATATAAATTGCCTGTTGAGATTATTACTTATTTTACCTATATATAAATTATAAATGAAAGCTGCTATGATATTTGAGAATAATATGAGAAATATAAATATATTGTCGTCTGGTTTAATGATAGCGTTTCTGGACTCTTGATCACGCGGATTTATATTCGATTCTCGGGATGGGCACCACATGTGAAATATATTTGGTTTGAAATTACTATTGTAGCTATTAATATTATTACATCTAGGGATACAAATAAGCTCGATTATATGTTTGTGGTACCAATGCACCATAGCGTAACAATTGGAGGCAATGAGATATTAAACCGTAACGCAATTTCTCTTTGTGTCTCTCTTACTCTTACGTAGTCACAGTCACATTCCTTCTCGCTTTGGCTTCTCACGCCCAGATTTTGTTCGCAATATCTGCATAAGTTTAATAATACATCAGGTTCAGGAAAACGTAGTGAAGGAACCTGCATATCAAAGCGATTTGTAAGAATTTATACGGTATGTAAAGTCCGCCAACCCGCACTAGTCCAGCATGGTGGTCTATACGGCCTAAACCCTCCCAATCGTACTCTCGCTTGTAGAGGTCGTGCCCTGCAGTTGGACGTATATGAAGTGATACAGAAACAGAAACAAGGCTAGCAAGCAATGGACTCGATCCAAAGGCGCAAGTTAGCGACCCATCTCCTCTTTATAGATATGTTAACTCTTTAGTCCATTTGCGAAAATAGTTTACAGGTTTACACTACCCGCGGGGTTTGGCGAAAAATGCCAGGTTTTGTGAACTCAAGTGCCTTAATTCAACTTTTTCAGTAAAAACACAGTGGTGCAGGAAGTCAATGAACGGTGCCTTTTTTTTTTAAATAAAAAAGGTAAAAAATATATTTATAAATCAATTAATACATTTTTGAATGTGGTATATTGTGTGTTTATTAAATATTTAAAATGTAAAAACAAATTCTATTCAAACGGAAGTTAATTAAAAATGTGACATCATACGCCGTTGTGTTTAAAACATCCAAAATTTTAATACAACATTTAAATCTAGTTATAAAGTTATTCGAAATTCAAATTACCATCGACCAATCAAAAAATAGATAAATTTCAAAAATCGAACGCCGTTAAACTTTCAACCCGAAGCAAAGGTCACTCTATAAATCCTAGAATGTCATATTTGTGACAAAATGGCGAACATTGGCAAAGTATTGGCGACTATAAAAGCAGTTATTACGCGTCTGGTCTTCGCCTGCCACGGTGTTATAGCTATATGGCAAGTAACTGTTTTTAAAGAAAGCCTTGAGTATTGGTATCTGGCATCACCGATTTTACTTCTAATTTTCGAAGGACTCTTCACGTTGACTATCAAGGATAATCAAGAATGGAAGTGGTAAGTAATTTTTATTAATTTATTGCTTACGGCTTCGCTTTTTATAGCCGTTATTACAAGCTAGCGGCATGATGGTAAGCGGCTACAACTCATGAACCTTCGCAGTGCCAGGATCCAGCACAACAAAGTCACTGCCTTGAGGAGAGTACTCTCTTTAAGCCTCGTTTGAAGGACATGTCAAGCCGCTTGCGTGAAAAGTTTTTTCGAGATAAATATCCCTGTAATTTTTATATTTTACTTATTAAAATATACTCTATAGCCTTCCCTGGTAAATGAAGTATCCAACAAAAAGAATTATACAATTTGAACCATTAGTTCCCGAGATTAGCGCGTTCAAACAAACAAAATACTTAGCTAAATAGTTTCTTACATACAAAATAGACTGCGACTGCCTCTCCATCGTAGGACAAACTCAAATAAGTATATAGACCCGCGTTAAAGAGCATATAGCTGACGTAAAACACCGACACTCAACCAAGTCTGCAGTAGCTGGACATACAGAGGTTCATAACATTATTTTAGATTTGACAAGCCACAAGTCTTTGCAAAAAACACCGATTCCAAGCTAGGATGTTTCACTAGGCTATTGAAATTTAAAAAACCATCCTAATTGCAATAGAGAAGACGGTTTGAAGCTTGCATAAGCATGGAATCCAATTATACATTCCTCCTTCTGCGTAGATCGGAACACAAACAACTAACTTATTTAATTTAAATGTTTAATATTAATCATTGTTAAATGAAGGTGAAAAAAAGTGAGGCCTGTTGGTAACGGACCAGACGCGGCTGCCTACACGTTCACGGTGGTCGCGGGTTCAAATCCCAGGGCACACCTCTGACTTTTTGGAGTTATGTGTGTATTGATAGTCAATCACCACCCACTATAACGGTGAAGGAAAACATCGTGAGGAAACCTGCATAACGTAGCGATTTTAAAGAATGTCTACGGTATGTAAGTCCGCCAACCCGCACTAGGCCAGCGTGGTGGACTATATGGCCTAACAACTCTCAATCGATTCTCTCGATTGTAGTGTAGGCCCGTGCTCTGCAGTGGGACGTATATGGGCTGATGTAGAAATGAAGGTACTAGGTAGCTTTCGTAACATTCACTGAGCAGAAGACTATCACTTCAGTCCGCCCCGTGACAACGGAAGCTGCAAATCAATAAAAACGTCGCGGGAAGTTTAAAAAATGTGAAAATTAAACCCAATTCGCGATAAAATACATAAAAATTAGTTTTATTAAGTTTTTGAACTTAGATGGATAGCCAGATTGTTCCAAAACCTATTCTAATTAAACGGCAAAGGAAGAAACACTAATTTACGCGAGATAGTATCAAAAACTCTGTCCCGTCTCGGATAGTTCACAAGAAACTTCCACAATGATGATTCAGAAAATCTATCTTGACCAACACTTTATGTCGTGTACCTTTTTTTTTATTTTTTATTGCAATGAAAGGCTAGACGAGCATACCATTCGCCTGATGGTAAGCGATAAGACCGCTCATGCTCACAACACCATGAATTACAAGGCAATGCTTGGCATTCCACTGTGCTCGCCATCCCGAGACATAAGATGTTAAGTCTCAATATGTCCAGTAGTTACTCTGGCTACAATGTCCTTCAAACCGGAACACAACACATGAAAACACATGAACGTTTCTATAATTTGTTATTTCAATTGGTATTTTGCAATGATAAAAAGCTATGCTTAAGAATTGCTTAATGTATACAGGGTATATCAAGACTGCGACCGAAAACGAAGCCGGGTGGTAGTATTAGTAACTTCAGACACAATGCAACTAAAAATTTAGCAAAAAAAAGCGAGAATTTTTTTATAGTATTTTTTACTGAACGTTGAATTTGGGTTGTAAATACATAACTTTTCTAAAATAATAATGTAAACCTTTTTATTTTTATAGACGCAATTTTATGCAAAGGTTTAAATAAATATTTTAGCAAAAACTAGGTATTTTACCACCCAAACACGATGATATTTACAGAATTGCAAAAAACTGCTCCTTGCTTTGCGAAATTTTTTATTGCATTGTGTCTGTAATTACTATAACTACCAGCTGGCTTCGTTTTCGGTCGCAGTCTAGATATACCAGAAATAATAAAAAAAAAACTGCTTTTCAAGAAAAATAATGAGATTATTTTTATTATCCTTCTATAGGATATAATAAATTGGAAAAAGAGAAACAGTCAAACCACAGTTAAAATAACTGTGACACTTCCAGCATTACTTTAAACTTTTAGGTAGTAAATTAGTAGATTTTCAAAATCTTTTGAATTGATAACCTCTCTTTTTGAAGTCGGTTAGCAGAAGCTCCATTTGTCACGCTTGGATAGTCTTTTATAGAGCAAATGTCAGGGTCGAACCAACCCTTTACTTATTACAAAGTTAAAGACTTACGAGACTACTTACTTTATTTATAGACATTCTTAAAACGTATTTTAGTTATCGAATGTTTTGTCCCTTTCGAACGACTTTTGAATTCGTTTTAAGCGAAGAAGACAAAACATTCGATAGATAAAATAGATTTTAATACTGTCTATTAATAAGGTCTTTAACAGCAAGACTATGCTAGCAGGTTCGAAGTACACACCTCCGATGTTACGAAGTATCTTGTTAAGAACATATAGTATCTTTTTTTTATTGAGCTGAATAGCGAGCCAAACATGCCATTCGCCTGATGGTAAGCGATACGACCGCTCATGGACAGTAGCAAAACCAAACATTAATTACATAGCAATCCTTGGCATTCCACTGAGCTCACCATCCTGAGACATAAGATGTTAGATTTCATTATGTCCAGTAGTTACTGCCTACAATGTCCTTACCAGAACACAACAGCGCATTTACACTGCTGTTTGTTGGAGAAATAGATATTGCGCTGGTACCCAGAGGGCCTCACATATGGGAGACCTACCATATCCAGGTTTCCTCACGATGTTTTCCCTCACATAGTGCGTGGTGATTGACTATGACTGCATGACTCCGAAAAGTCAGATTTGACACCGCTACCACCGTGAGCTTGTCGCGGAGGCCACAACGCACTTTAAAATGGGCTGTCTTGTTGATTGAAAGGGCGTACTACCTTCCCTTGCTGTCAAAATATATCACACTGACATGAAATGTGATTGAAACGCCGGTAATGGTATTTCCTGAGTAAATATCGACCCAATTAGCTGTTACGTTGCGTTATTAAACTTTTCTAGTCTAGTGGTTTCTTAGATTCACGCGAATGTTACACATTGAAATAATATTTTTTACGGATTTTATCGCAAGTTGGTTCAATTTTTACATTTTTAACTTCCCGACGTTTCGATTGCTTTACAGCTTTCGTGGTCACGGGGTGGACTGAGGTGTTAGTCATCCGCTCAGTGACTGTTACAATTTAACTACCCTTTATTTACAATTATTAAATTAAAAAGTAAATTTAAAAAGTTAATTGGTTTTTGCTATCCGATCTACGCAGAAGGAGCTCACTGAGTCTTATAATAATAATTAAAAGTGTTGTTAAAAATAGCTGAAAGATTTAGCAAATCAATCAATATGGAGTTTGGTGTAGATAAATGTGCGGTTATCCATGTAAAGCGAGGCGTGGTTGCGGTCTCTGATGACATACGTGTCTCAGAGACTGTAAGACTCAGATCCCTTTCGCCGACGGAAACCTACAAATATCTGGGTATGCCTGAGGCTCTAGGTATTAGGGGTGCAGACGTAAAACAATCGATAAGGGAACGTTTCTTTAGCCGCCTGACAAAAGTACTTAACAGTTTTTTGTCAGGTGGAAACAAGATTCGCGCCTTTAACGGTTGGGTTATGCCTGTACTTATGTACTCCTTCGGCATACTCAGATGGACTCAGACCGAATTGGACGCCCTGGATCGTAAAGTCCGAACTCTACTGACTGCACATCGTATGCACCATCCACGTTCGTCAGTAATGCGATTGTACATCCCGCGGAGATGCGGAGGCCGAGGTATGCTTAATGCTAAGGACCTGCATAATCGCGAGGTGTGCAATCTCAGGGATTATTTCCTTCACAGCGACGTGGATATGCATGGGGTTGTAGTGATGGTAGATAAAGGATTTACCCCGCTCTCTTTGGCGAATGAGAACTGGCGGAAACCTCTGGTGATGGGTATTAAGGATCGCGAGGAAATATGGAAGGGCAAGGAGCTGCATGGTCGGTTCTATCGGGCCCTCCATGGGCCTGATGTGGACCGATTAGCGTCTGTGTCTTGGCTACGTTTCGGTAACCTCTTTGGGGAAACTGAGGGTTTTGTCTTTGCAATTATGGACGAAGTTATTAAGACGAACAACTATAGGAAATACATCCTGAAGGACGGTACCGTCGACATCTGTCGGGCATGCCACCGTCCTGGCGAGTCCATCAGGCATGTTATCTCCGGTTGTTCGTATCTTGCTAACGGCGAGTATTTGCATAGACACAATCTAGTAGCCAAGATCATACATCAGCAAATTGCTCTTCGATATGGACTTGTGACTTTTGAAGTGCCATATTACCAGTATGTTCCCCAACCAGTTCTTGAAAATGGTCATGCTACGCTGTATTGGGATCGGTCTGTTATCACAGACAGGACTATTGTTGCCAATAAGCCTGATATTGTGATAATAGATCGATTGGCGCGCCGGGCAATACTTGTTGACGTCACCATTCCGCATGATGATAACCTCGTTAAAGCAGAAAAAGATAAATTGACAAAATATTTAGATTTGGCACACGAGGTTACTGAATTGTGGAATGTCGACTCAACAATTATTGTCCCGATTGTTGTTTCTGCACATGGATTGATACCAAAGAGCCTCGACCAACATCTCCAGAGGCTCTCAATGGGCCGTTGGGTCATGAGCCAGATTCAGAAGGCAGTATTGCTTGACACGGCACGTATAGTGAGGAGGTTCCTCACTTTGGGGTCCTAACCACCGGTGGCTTGGGTCTCGAGCCTCGCCATCGTTGGGTTAATCTCTTTTTTTTTATATTTTTATATGTATTTTGATTTTTTATTATATATGTAAAAATGTAAAAAAATAGTAAAATAAATAAAGAGAATTAAAAGTGTAATATTTGTGATATACTAACATTTGTGGCCGAAAGGTTCTGCAGTGGAGGCCACGTACAGTCGAAGTGTCGGACGCCTACAAGGTGGACGGACGAGCTTATATAGTTTCTGATGCACGACACAAGACATGATCTTAGTGCAGGGTCAGGACTATGTATGTGACTGTTGGGTGTATTTATTTGAGTTCAATTTTTTTTCAACTTTTATATTTCTTCCAGGTTCTGCCCTTCAGTCTTTTTATATCTAGGACTAGTAGTTCCTGCAATATGGTTGATAGAACTACACAAAGTGGACCTGCGACTACAGAAGAAAATTACAAATATGACCTACATAGAGGTAAGTTTTATATCAAAAGATTTTTCCCGCTGGGTATTTAAACCGATTTACGTAAATAATGTATTTCTTTAGAAAAAAAATACCATAAAATACTAATAAATAATATAGTAAGTTTGATATAATAAAATTAATATAAATATTATAACAAATATCTTGTAAATAGAGAATAAGTACTGTGTATTGACTTGTCACAAGAGCTATTTAATTGCCCACGTGGCCAATATACGAATTTCATTTCATTTCATTTCAAAATTAAAAGGTTTATTTGCGGGTGGAATCCTAACATACGGTTGGCTACTTGATGTAACGAAAAAAACATAAAAATATAAGTAGTTACTATTTCTCCCCTCACTATTTCAATGATGATTCCAAAGACCTTTAAACAGAATTTATAACCAATTTAAAATACATTTGAACCGAGAAAAAATTGATTCAAATCGGCAGCATTTTACAATACAAACTGGCCTTTAAAAAAAGAAAGAAAAGCAAAATAAAGCAGACAGTTCGTGTTGCTGAGGGAGTTTCTTGCGCCGTTTCTTCTTCACAGCTACAACACGAAGCGGTGGTAGCAGTTAACGATTCAAAAGATCTTGTAAAAGACTTGAATAAAGAATATTTTGATTCTGATTTTCAATTGGGTATTTAACTCTTTTTTTTTATTGTATTCGTCAAAAAGTATCCATATCCAAAATCTAGCAAACAAAGAATTTTGAAAATCCATTCAGAATTAAACAAGTTAGAAACGTTTTAAATCTTGTAGTGGGGGTAAAAGAAAAGAGATGCAAAACAAAATTAGTGACGTCACTATTCTTAATATGCATTATAGTGTGCGGGTGTGAAAGAGACGGCAAGATGTCCCCACTACGTCCCCACCCTTTCATTTAAAATACTAATATTTGCCTCATATTACAAGCTACTTTAATACTGTTTTCACAAAAATGTTTTGTTTTAATGGCACTTGTGTTTGTCTACAAAATAATACAAACATTCGATGATAGTCAAATACCCAATTTAATAAATTGTTTTAGACGGAGATCCTGATTCCCGGGGCGACTAAGATTCCAACCGAGATGTGGGTCACTTTGATCGAACAGTTCTTGATGCTCACACTCATCGTGGGTAGATGGCTGCTACCAAAGGGAGATCTAACCAGAGACCAGCTGAGCCAACTTCTTCTGGTTTATATTGGTAAGTCCAATTTGATTTAAACTTGTAACTTTTGTAGTAATCACTTAAGCTACTCACACATCCCGACGAAAGAGAATATAAAACTCTACGTTAGTCCCGTCCTCCGAATTTGACATAATATGTCATTTAGTCTTCCGATTTCCCACGTTTTTCATGGTTATTTTGTCATTATTTCAAAGCATTTTTTTTTAGGTTTTTTCAATTATTTTCAGCGTAGGACATAATAAAGCATTGAAATAATGACAAAATAAACATGAAAAAACTTATTATTACGGATTCTATTGCTTCCCTGCGTTTCGAATACCGAAACCCCACTGAATTTACAGTTTCTAAACTAATAAATTGTGTTTAATATGCAAACTAGTTAGTGATACACGACCCAAAACTTACATCTTCTTCTTCTTCAGCCTATGTATCCAATGCTGAGTGTGGGCCTCTTCTAATGTACGCCAGGTTGTTCTGTCACAGCAGAAAAACTTTTTGTCTTAAAACTTACTGTATCAGCCCATATACGTCCCACTGCAGGGCACAAGCCTCCTCTACAATCGAGACTACGAGTGAGGGGTTAGGCCATATAGTCCAGCTGGCCTAGTGCGGATTGGCTTAAAAACTTAAACTTAAAACCTGGAGTCAGGAGTCAGAATCATGCACGTGACTGTTGTCTATTAATCTCTTCGTTTTAGGCACAGCGGCAGATATAATAGAGTTCTTCGACTCTTTCAAAGATGAGAAGGTGGCAACAGAAAAGGTCCTCGTTCTTCTGACCCTGGCGATCTGGTCCTGGTCTCTCATGCAGTTCACGGTCGTGCTGACTGCCACCAAGTCCAGGAAATCAAGAGGAGCTGCCAATAGGTCTGACATGTATGTGAAACAACGCACTGCACATTGCTTCTAACACACAATCTCACAAATTATCTTTTGTCTTTATACTTATCTCTGTCTTTATCTGCATTTTTATTTCAATGAATGGCGAGACGTGCCAGTCGCCTGATGGTAAGCGATACGACCGCGCATGGACAGTAGCAAAACCAAACATCATGAATTACAAAGCCTTGCATTTCACTGCGCTCGCCATCCGGAGACATAAGATGTTTAGTCGCTTTACGCCCAGTAGTTACTCTGGCTACAATGTTCTTCAAACCGGAACACAACAGTGCATTTACACTGCTGTTTGGTGGGAGAAATAGACATTGCGGTGGTACCTACCCAGGCGGCCTCTCACATACCACCAGTATCAGCCCATACACGTCCCACTGCAAGGCACGGGCCTCTTGTACAATCAAGAGTACGATTGAGGTTATTGTAGTCCACCACGCTGGCCTAGTGTAAGGCGGACTTTACATACCATAGAAATTCTTATAAATCGCCATAGTATGCAGGTTTCCCCACGATGTTTTCCTTCACCGCTATAGTGCGTGGTGATTGACTATCAACACACACATAAAACATATGCATTAATATTCATGCACTTTGACACATAAATATGTAGTGTTTATATTCTCACACACATTCATACACACGTAATTTTTATTATTTTCGTTACCTATTTGTCGTAAAGTTGTAAATACTTAATGCATTGTAATCAAATTATTTTATTTCGTAAAATAATCCAATTTCAACAAAATGCTGTAAAACACACACATGGTAATTTGGCAGCCTCCGTGGCGCAGTTGGTTAGACGCCGGCTGTGAAACGAGAGGCCGCGGGTTCGATCCCCGCACCGAGAGAAATGTTTGTGCGGCCCATAAATATTTCTTTCGGTTTTGGGTGTTTGTGAGACCGAAAAGTCTCTCGTACCTACTTCTGATACCTGCGACACAAGACTTAATTGATCTTAATGTGGGGTCGGGACTATGTGTGTGACTGTTGGGTGTATTTATTTATTTATTTATTTATTTATTTATATAAGTTGTTTTCATCACTCACACACTTGTATAAGCACACACACTTGTATAAATTATAAATATTGTATATATTTGCCAACCTACGCCACCTTTAGTTATCAATCATCATCATCATCATCAGCCCTTCTGCGTCCACTGCTGGACATAGGCCTCTCCCATAGCACGCCACTGGGCTCGATCTTCAGCCCATCGTCGCCAACCGCTACCAGCCACCCCACGAATATCGTCGCTCCACCTGGCTGGAGGGCGTCCTACACTACGTTTGCCGAGGCGCGGTCTCCACTCGAGAACACGTCTACCCCAACGGTTGTTGTTAGTTATCAATATAAGTGTCATATTCTTCCACACAAATAACGTGCATCATTATTGCAATCTCATACACAAACACACAGGCAAATAGCATAAAAAGCACAAATTAGACGTATATTATTTATTTAATACAATAGGTTCGGCAAACAATCAAACAGTAGGCTAATTCACGTAATTTATTGACGCGCCGATCAAGTTTCGATGCAGTTTCGATTAGGTTTACGTCTTAATCGTACGTACGTCAAAATGGTATTCTTGTAATTGTTTAGCTGCGCGTAAGATATGCATAAACTTCGCATGTGCTGCACGTTGGTGGGACTAAACTGTCATTGGAGACGTCAAATGAATAGGTAATTTACCAATCAGGTTGCGATCTGAATCACGCATGTATAAAACGCGCAGCCGTAGAATACGCTAAAGCGATCGCGTGACGCGAACTTGACGCGAGCGTATCTGACAGCGGTTATTCTAAATTACGAGAATACAAAACGGGCTATTTTGATCGAAACTTAACTGCAACTGCACTGCAACTGAACTTATTTAATTACGTGAATTGGCCTACAGGTCATCTGATAATTATGGCACATGAGCATCCACGACGCTTGGATCATAGATGTGTTTTTGCCCATCAAAGGAGAGGAGTAGAAGGAAAAAGAATGAGAAGAGAAACGAATTATCCGACAATCTCACTCATGGACCGAAACGCGCAAAGCTTTACGACTCCTGTGAGACAAATACGGCTCCGGGTGAGCCTGTCCTGAGCTGAGCCATAACTGCTTTTCACGCAACTCCGTGGCGCAGTTGGTTAGACGCCATGTGAAACGAGAGGCCGCGGGTTCGATCCCCGCACCGAAACAAATGTTTGTGTGATCCACAGGTATTTGTTTCGGGTCTGGGTGTTTGTGAGACCGAAAAGTCTCTCGTAGCTTCTGATACCCACGACACAAGACTCGATCTTAGTGTGGGGTCAGGACTATGTATGTGACTGTTGGGTGTATTTATGTATTTATATTTTTTCGAGCAAACAGCTGTGAAATAAATGTAATGACCGTACATGAACATCTCCAAAACTTGGGTTTTGGAAGCCTCTTGAAATTGGAGTGGAAATACAAGTTAAAATGACGGTAGATGGAAGGATTTCTCTATTAATTATCAGCCCGGAGTCAGGAATTTGTACCCGTTACAGCGAGCTTTATAACATCGTGAAAGAGAACACACAAGGCGAGACGTTGGTGTCCTTATAGCATCTCTGCCTACCCCTTCTGGGAAAAAGGCGTGAGTATACATATTTGTTTCAGGAACAGTCGAGCTTGCTGCTGTACTATCGAAGTGTGTGCCATCATAATGAACATTGCGTTACAAGACGCGCCGTTTTTGGCATTTCGACTCCTCATTATCTGTCACTACAGGATTATCAACTACATGAATATATTTTTCACTTGCAAGAATACTTTGGTATGTATTTTAACTATGCCTGTTATATGCAGGGTATATCAAGACCGCGACCGAAAACGATGCCAGGCGGTAGTTTTAGCGGCTACAGACACAATGCTACTAAAAATGTTGCAAAATAAGCGACGGATTTTTTTTTACAATTTTTTAAAAAATTTCGTTTTTGAGGGGTAAATACCCAGTTTTAGCAAAAATAGTAATTTAAACCCTTACGTACCATTGCGTGTTTAAAATTTAAGCGATGTACGTCATTATTTTAGAAAAACTATGTTTAATCACTAAAATACGACGATATGTAAAAAATAACAAAAAAAAATACGATTTTTTTTGTAAAATTTTTACTTGCATTGTGTTTGATATCACTAATACTACCTCCTGGCTTCGTTTTCGGTCGCGGTCTTGAGATACCCTGTATAATATAGGTATACCGGATATATCAACACTGGGACCGAAAACGAAGCCAGGAGGTAACACACAATGAAACTTAAAGTTTCTAAAAAACGCGATTATATTTTTTTACCTTTTTACTTATCCTCATGTTGGAGTGGTAAGTACGTAGTTTTGCCTAAGTACAATAATGTAAATCCTTTGATTTTGAAACGTAATGGTACGCATCGGTTTAAATAAGTATTTTAGCAATAACTATGTACTTTCCACCCAATTATGATGATTTTTTTACAAATTGACTGCCTCTATGCCAAGTTGTTCTACGATACGACTACAAAGCTGAGGTCTCGGGTTCGAATCCCGGGTCGGCCAAAGTGATGTTGGATTTTGTGCCCGATATGGCGATAGGCTCGCCTCCTATCATATCATGGGACGGAGCATACAAGGCGAAATGTGGCTGTCCTGGTAGCACCTCTGCCTACCCCTTCTGGGAAAAAGGCGTGAGTTTATGTATGTATGTAGTATGTATTTACCACCCAATTATGACGATTTTTTACAAATTGTAAACAAAAGACTCTGATTTTGTATAAATTTTTAGGTGCATTGTGTCTGAAGTCACTAATACTACCAGCTGGCTTCGTTTTCGGTCGCAATCTGGACGTACCCTGTATATCTAATAGATGATTTTTTTTCAGGTAATTCTCCTACAGATATACAGATTATACGTTTTGCATTTGGAAACGGTTGATGAGGGGAACGGGGGGTCCGTGTACAAAAAGAGAAGGACGCACAGATCTAAAGAGAAGAAGGAGCGAGCGAGAAGGCATACGTAAGTTTTACTTTTAATATTGCACAGTGGTTTCTTAGATTTACGCGAATGTTAGACATTGAATTAAAATTATTTTTTACGGATTTTATCGCGATTTGGTTTAATTTTTAAATTTTTTAACTTCCCGAGGTTTCGATTGCTTTACAAATTTCGTGGTCACGGGGCGGACTGAGGTATTAGTCATCGGCTCAGTAACTGTTATAATTTAACTACCCTTAATTTCCAATTATTAAATTTAAATAAAGATATAACTAATACCTCAGTCTGCCCCGTGACCTCGAAATCTGTAAAGCAATCGAAACGTCGGGAAGTTAAAAAAATTAAAATTGTCCGATTTTTTCTTCGAGGCGAGAAATTGCCCGTGTAATTGGGGCTTCAGTGTGGTCAGCACTATGTATGTGACTGTTGGGTGTATTTATTTATTTGTTTCAGTGAGCACAAATCGAAACGACACAAGAGGAAGAGGGAGGTCGCTGAGACGACTGTTTCAGTGATTAGTGATCCGAGGAAACACGATAGAGTGGACGGGGGAAGAATCAGGTAAGATGACATTCATAAACTCACGCCATTTTCCTAGGGGTAGGCAGAGTACAAAGACACATTTCGCCATGTATGTTCCGTATGTTAAGAAGCCTATCGCCATATCGGGCACAAATTCCCGACTCCAGGCTGATAATGAATAGAAAAATCGAATAACCTTACAAGACCCGGGACTCGAACCCAAGACCTCAGTTTTGTAATCGTACATAAAATTAATTAAATCAAATAAGGTTTTTTTAATGTTAAGCCTACACGAAGAGTTACTCGTAACAATTAAAATGTTTATAAAAAATATTGTGCAATTTTAAACACTGAATAAGCCAATTTTACTACTAGCAAAATTATGTATCATTTTATTATGTTTTAACTAATGATACTACAAACTCCGAAATAATTTATATAATATTTAGATTTTTTTTTCACTTATCAACTCTGCACCCCCAAGCTTCGACTGTTAAAATGCCACAAAATAAGCGCCGTCAAGTCGAGATTTGTCACAAACAACGAAACGAAGGGAAGGTTTTGAACGTATAGATAGCTAGGGGTGGGTTGATACACAAAGGGTGTATTAGGTACAGGGGTCGTCACCTTGACACGGCGGAATCACTGGCCGAAGGGCAGGGCGTTGTCGATAGTTTTTATTTGTAAAAAGGAGGCTTAAGTTGAGCGACCTTTTTGGTGTATAATTGGAATTTAAAAAAGAAGATTTTTCTAAAAAGGAGGTTACAAGTTAAGTGGTCTTTTTGATGTGTTGTTTTGTCTGAATTTAAAAGGAAAACTTTGAATTTAACAATTTTCTTTTGTTATTGAGCACGATTTATAAAATAGTGATTTCTAATTTTGCTCATCGGGCAAGCCGCCTACCTATACGTATCGCTGTTTACGCTAATATACAAATAATTCGACTGACAAGGGTTAGGCCATAATGCACCATGCTGGCCTAATACGGACTTTATAAACCATCGAAAATCATGTAATGTAATATCCATGTTTGCTTACGATGTGTACCTTCACCGTTAATCGTTATACCAATATTCTTCATTTTTAACCGACTTCAGAGGAGGTTATCAATTCGTACATTTTTTTTTTCTTATGTATGTTCACCGATTACTCTGAGATTTCTGAGTCGATTTATGTAATTCTTCTTTAGTTGGATGCAAAATAGCTGCCATTTGGTCCCATTAAAAGTTGGTGAAGACCTGATGAATAACTTCGGACTTGGAGAGTAGAACTCCTCAAAATTGAGCAGGTTTCCAATGGTTCTTTTTGCAATAGGTTCAAAATAAAAGTCAAATTTTAGTGAGATAGAGAAAAAGGGGTGGGGGTGAGGAGGGGGTGAGAAAATTAACATGCATGTAAATCCTTAATATCTTCGGCAGCTTTGGACCGATTTTAGTGATTCTTGTTTAGTTTGATGCGGAATAGTTGCCATTTGGGTTCTTAAAAAAGTGGTGAAGATCTGATGAATAGCTTTGGACCTAGACAGTAGAATTGCTCAAAATTGAGTAAGTTTCCATCATTTTGCAAGCAAATACTTAATATCTTCGGGAACTTTGAACCGATTTTAGTCGTTCTTCTTTAGTTTGATGCGGAATAGTTGCCATTTGGTTCTATAAAAAAGTGTTGAAGATCTGATGAATATCTTAGGACCTAGACAGCAGAACTCCTCAAAATTGAGTAAGTTTCCATTAATATGCATGTAAATACTTAATATCTTCGGCAACTTTGAACCGATTTTAGTGATTTTTCTTTAGTTTGATGCGGAATAGTTGCTATTTGGTTCTATAAAAAATTGGTGAAGACCTGATGAATATCTTCGGACCTAGACAGTAGAACTTCTTAAAATTGAGTAGGTTTCCAATAGTTCTTTTTTAACAGGTTCAGTATTAACGTCAAACTATAGTGAGGCAGAAGAAGTGGTGGGGGTGAGGAGGAGGGTGATAAAATTAAGTTACTGTAGGCGTTTTGCTCTTATGAGCGTTGTTAACGAAAATTGAGTTTAGCTCACACTAAAAAGTAAAAAATAAAAAAACTACGTTTAAAAAAACCGACTTCAACTACTAAAAAGTATAAAATAACTTAATAAAGATTTAATTTAATACACCTCTTGTGCAAACCTATACCTTTCATATTAATAAAATACAATGATTTATATGTGCTACCTATTGATAGATTTGAAGTCGGTGCCAAGCCTTAAACAAAATAAATCTTAATATTATACACAGCTTAGTTCCTGTAAAGATTGTTTTACGCTAAAGATTAACCTACATAATTAATCCTATAAGCAATGTGCATTTATGTGAAACAGATGAAAACTTTACAACTAATATATGTATTTATAATATTAATACCTGAATATGGTTATAATAAACCTATATTATGTTTATATATGAATATATTTGTGGCTCTGAAAATGAAAATTTTGGTTTGCGTATTGGTACCTATGTTTTGAAAATAAACTAATAATGGAATAAAGTAATAATTAATTATAAATACAACTTATATACTATACCTTCGTGCAGCAGGTAAATTATACAAATCTATAATATATAAATAAGGTTACAACGAATCAAAACAGCACGCGCGGCGAGTGTAGGTAGTACCTACTATTCCATTTGGCTTGGCACCGATTTCAAATCTATCAATAGATAGCACATATAAATTATTGTATTTTATTAATATGAAAGGTATAGGTTTGCACAAGAGGTGTATTAAATTAAATCTTTATTAAGTTATTTTATACTTTTTAGTAGTTGAAGTCGGTTTTTTTAAACGTAGTTTTTTTTATTTTTCACTAATAATATTGTTAACAATTATTAATTAATTAGGTACTATTACGACACAAATAGTGACTGTATGTATTTTAATTTAGTGTCAAAATATTATTCATAATTATTTATTAATGTCATACTATGTAATGGGCGTGTTTGCATAAAACCTTAATAACAATACCTTTGCATAGAACCTCAATATTTAAAACCTACATGTCAAAACTCCCGCCATTTCACACGCACTTCGCGCCAAGAAGGTAGCCGAACGCCTGTGCAGAACGCGCTCATTGTTTTGTATTTCAATTTGATGAATCGCATATTATAACAAATATAGTAATTTCAACTCGACTGCCTCGGTTGCGTAATTACTACGGTTCGACTACAAAGCTGAGGTCTCGGGTTCGTATCCCGGGTCGGGTAAAGTGATATTGGGTTTTTCTATTCATTATCAGCCCGGAGTCAGGAATTTGTGCCCGATATGGCGATAGGCGCGCCCCCTATCACATCATGGGACGGAACATGCAAGGCGAAATGTGGGTCCTGGTGGCGCCTCTGCCTACCCCTTCTGGGATGAAGGCGTGAGTTTATGTAATTATTTTTAATTTATTTTTAAACTTTATATACATTTGTATACAGACGGACTTAATGCCATAGGCATGTATGTATGTAGTAATTTAAAGACGTACTCGCGTTTGATGGCTGAAACGTAACAATATATATCGACTATCGATACTTCTCCCATCCCTAACAAGGTGTGGCAGAGTGACCGCGCCACACAATCGACTAATAAAAATGTATAAGTAACTGGACGGACTCAGGCATACACAGCGGGGTTTAATCTACTTGATAGAACATTAACGTGATGTCAGGTCGAGGACCCTTTTACGTTTTAAGCTTATATTTTAGTCAGTAACATCGTAGGTCATCGTCTGGTCATCATTTAACCAAAACCCCTTGTCTTAAAATTGTATTGTATTGTATCAGCCCATATGTCTCACTGCAGGGCACGGGCCTACTCTACAATCGAGGGTACGATTGAGAATGGTTAGGCTATATAGTCCACCACGCTGGCCTAGTACAGACGGACTTTACATACCATAGAAATTCTTCCAAATCGCTACGGTATGCAGGTTTCCTCACGATGCGTTCACCGTTATAGTGTGTGGTGATTGACTATCAATACACACATGACTCCGAACAAGTAGAGGTGTGCCCTGGGATTTGAACCCTTCTTGTTTTCTTTCCCCGTTTGTCTTAAGTTCTTATTATTCAATTCATTGTTTTTTTTTTCTTATTATTCTTCTCATTAATTAGTATTGCTCGCTGCTTCGACCGTGTGTAAAAGTTTTCCGCGATAAAAGTACAGCTGTATATTTTTTCCGGAATAAAAAGTACCCTACAATCTTCGCTAAAAATTTTCATTTTGACCCTTAATTAAATAAAACTAATTTTGTATGGATTTTATATTGCATTTTTCTATGCGTTTATCCTTTCGACGTTCCGAATATTTCAAAGCTTTCGTCGTCATTCATCTTCAAGTCATCAGTCATCAAACATTTCTATAAATATAAGAAACCATTATACACTCTTTAACTTTACAAAATCAATTTCAAAACACTCTTAAGTGATTTTTTTTGTTTTAAAAAACAGAGTGTAGGGCAATGGCCCCCATAACTTTCTCTGAGTCCGTTTTAATCCAATTTTATACGAAGATATAGTCGGTTTAGATTACCAAATCTACGCAGTTAGTCATTAGTAGACAAGTCTCTGATATACTTTTACGTATGTCATCTAAGTTGGCTCGTGGCGAGATTTGGAACTAAAAATAAAATCATTAAATATATTGTGTTTAACGCATTTGAGATATGCTTTCATAATTTAAACAAAGAGAATTTATATGTATAGTCTAATAACTAATTTTAACATGTAATAAGGTAATAAATATGAGAAGAGAAAAACTCTTTTTTTTGCTGTTAATGGCGAGACGAGCATGCCATTCGCCTGATGGTAAGCGATGCGACCGTTCATGGACAGTAGCAAAACCAAACAACATGAATTCCAAAGCAATGCTTGGCAATCCACTGCGCTCGCCATCCTGAGACATAAGATGTTGTCTCATTATGTCCAGTAGTTACTCTGGCTACAATGTCCTTCAAACCGGAACACAACAGCGCATTTACACTGCTGTTTGTTGGAGAAATAGGCATTGCGGTGGTACCTACCCAGGTGGCCTCTCACATATGAGTAATTTACCAACACTTTACCTGACCCGGGATTCGAACCCGAGACCTCAGTTTTGTAATCGTACCGTAGTACAACTACGCCACCGTGGCAGTTTGTAGATTAGTGATTAGAAAAATCATGTTTTTGTTTCAGAGCAATAATACTGACGAATTCAGATGAAATAAAAGAATTGGAACTAACGAAACTATTCAACGACCAAGTCTCTACTGAAAATGAGAAGAAAAAGAAGTGAGTATACGTACATAATATGTATGTAATATAGATATATCTAGACTGCGACCGAAAACGAAGCCAGGTGGTATTATTAGTGGCTACAGATACAATGCAACTAAATATGTCGAAAAAAAGCGACAATATTTTTTTGGTCATTTTTACTTATTGTCGTATTTGGGTGGTATATACATAGTTTTTCTAAAATAATAATGTACACCCTTTTATTTTCAAAGCCGTTTAAATTATAAAAAAAAACATTTTTTCATTTACGAAATTACTAAAACTACCACTTGGCTTCGTTTTCGGACGCAGTCTGTAATATACTCGGTGTAATTTTATATCAGTCCATGATTGGCATGTGAGCATGGCCCCCACTAAAACCGAGTGTTAGATTACAGAAATATTAATAAATAATTTTAATACAGCTATTTCGAATGGCAATAATAAAAATATTAGTTAATTTATTATATATGGCAACACTGTTTGCACAAGCGGGAAGAAAACTTTTGGCGGGTAATTCGCTTGCTCGCCCTGGCTAGACGTCAAATGTGGTCTTGAATTATTGCACACATTACTGGAATAAGTGTGAAACTGTACCCTTAAAAGTATAAAATATACTGATGTTAACAGTTATACAGTTTATCATTATCAGAGTAGATATTATTTAACACGAGGGTTCCAAAGATACGGGTGGCGAACGTCACACCTCACAGAAATTCTTGAAAATCTTTACAAAATGCAGGCTAGATCACGATGTTCTCACCGTTATAGTACGTGGTGATTGACTATCAATACACACATGACTCCGAAATGTCAGAGGTGTGCCCTGGGATTTGAACCCGCGACCTCTGTGTCGGCAGCCCCTTCCAACCGATACCAACGCACTTGTTAATACTTATTTAAGTATAGCCTCCGTGGCGCAGTTAGACGCCGGCTGTGAAACGAGAGGCCGCGGGTTCGACCCTCACAAAGAGACTAATGTTTACTCCTTAGTCTGTGGACTAATGTTTGTTTCGAGTCAGGATGTTGAGACCGAAAAGTATCTCGTAGTTTCTGATACAAGACTCGATCTTATAGGGTCAGGACTATGTATGTGACTGTTGAGTGTATTTTGTTTTTATTTCAGTGGAAAAAAGAAACAAAAGTCCGAAACTTCGGAGGAATCGGTAAACGTCCACCACACTACGGATGATTCGGGTATTTGACATCACCGCGTTCGCCACAGCCCCAAACGAAGCCCGAGACACAGAGACAAGCACAAAGACAGGAAGCACAAACGAAAACGCGACTCTAGCGACACCTCCGACAGCTCTAGTTGAAAACTTGGATTTATGAGAATGACCTTTGCTTAATATGTTGTCTGTGGTTTGGCGGCTGTGGAAGCGATGAAAAATGTCTATTGGCCTTAAAAAATGTTGGCTCTGGTTTGATGAAAGTATCTTGTTTATTGAAGCATGAGGGGGTTGAAAAAATGTTTATAAAAGCTTGTGGGTAAGGCGTTCTTTTGTGGTAATTGAGAATTGGCTAAGAATACAGAGTATAACATTCTATTGGTTGAAAAACAACCTTGGATTTGAAAAAATAATGTATTTTTCTTAAATGAATGGCGAATATTGAAATTTGAATTTGTCCTACAATAGATTGTAGGGTTTAAGAGGCTATGTTAATATTATATAAAGATAAATATATATTATAATATGTATGTTATAAGAGTATAAACTTTGTTAGAATATGTATGTAATATGTAATATGTATTGTTTATAAATTATTAAGAATTGCGTTCAGAAACATTAAGTTAATGAAAATTCTAAACTACGGGTATTGTTACACGGTTATAAAGATGTACCAAAGATTATTTTAGAAAAAACCTATTTTTTGTAGTATTTTTCAATTTAAAGATTGTCTAATTACACCGGGTATATGCAGACTGCGACCGAAAACAAAGCCAGGTGGTAGTATTAGTGACTTCAGACAATGCAACTAAAATTTTCGCAAAAAAAATCGACAATTTTTTTTAAATATTTTACTTAACGTCCTATTTGGGTGGTAAATGCATAAATTTCCTAAATTAAGAATGTAACACCTTTTTTATTTTTAAAGACACAATGTTACGAAAGCGTTTAAATAATAGTTTAAGCAAAAACTATGTACCTACCACCCAAATTCGATGATATTTAAAAAATTGCAAAAAAAACTGTCGCTTTTTTTCGCGAAATTTGTAGTTGCGTTGTTGCATCACTAGAACTACCACCGTCCACCTGGCTTCGTTTTCGGTCGCAGTCTTGATATACCCTGTATGTTATCAACACCATACAAGGATGGTCCATGGCCTATCACAGACTAACTATGTAAAATAAGTTTTTTGAAAACAATTGACGGGTGGTTAAGTTTTGGCGGGAAGTCTAACCATAGACAAAGAGTGTAGACTGCACTATTTTCATTTGATCCAGGGGTTCCCGATCTTTTACTTTTTGTTTCTGCGTCATGTTTTATTTTGGTTTTTATATTAACTGATCTAGCTCGTCGTACAATGTACTAGGTAGGCAGAAGCCACTAAAATTAAATTTGGGACAGAGAGAATTGCTAGGTAGACACTATCTACAGAGCAGCAGGGCGCCGCGGCCCACTCGTTCGGAACTCCTGACATAACCTTTTGTTTAAACTCTAAAGCAATAAAAATTGAGTCAAGTACCTTATTTAATTTTGTTCATTTAAAACCGGATTACAATATATTAGAAACTAGTATTGTATTGTAAATGCGCGCACAATATTTTAATAATGTGTAGATTTTATAATAAAAATTATTTAAAATGAACTTGGTTATTATTTTCCCTTCAACTTAATAAGGGCTAACTTAATAATAACTTAAGAGGAATATTGCTCTCATCTCAGCATCACTCTAAGTGCGTGGTGGCCTGTTGGTAACGGACTAGACGCGACTGCCAACATGTTTATGGTGGTCCCGGGTTCAAATCCCAGGGCACACCTTTCACCACGCACTATAAAACGGTATAGAAAACATCGTGAGGAAAATGCAGAAGATGGCGATTTAAAAAATAAACTACGGTATGTAAATCCGCCAACCCGCACTAGGCCAGCGTGGTGGACTTTATGGCCTAACTCCTCTCAATCGTACTTTCGATTGTAGAGGAGGCCCGTGCCCTGCAGTGGGAGCTATATGGGCTTAAATGGAGTCTTGTGTCTTATCAGAAACTACGAGACTTTTCAGTATCACACTTAGCCCCAACACAAATACCTGTGTATCGCAGACTCATTTGTCTCTGCGCAGGACTCAAATCCGCGTCCTCTCGTTTCACAATCCCGAGTCTAACCAACTGCGCCACGGGAGCTTTCATAATTTATTCATGTCTGTGGTCATGTCAGGGTATAAAAGGCAAACAGGGAAATGAAAAAGTCTTCTAAAAACACATAATTTACTTAAAATTGGTATTTACAATAAATAAATAATATAAATAAGAAGTACTACAATTAATTCAATTGAATTTAAACCGTAATTTTTATTTAGAGCAAAAGCATGATAAATTTGCAGAAGCGATAATTATTATAAACATATAAAAAAGCAAACGGAACCGCCATTTTGAATTAAAAACTAGTAGTAAATTGGGCATTTGGTCATTAAAATAACTAACTATAGCATGAAAAAATATTGAACATTATTTTGAATGACAATTATAACACGTATGTTTTAGTTTTTTTTTAAATAGACTCCTATATTTATTCATGGATATTCTAATGCTTTTAATTGCGAAAGACCTGGGCTTACCTCTTTCAACTCCCAATGGGGTACCAGGAAGGAGACTTCACGAGTTCCTTTTCATTAAAAACGACATTAATGTCACACATAATTTTTGGAGCGAAATTTTAACCTACCTCTATAATTTCTAATTATTTAAAACACTCGTTATTTATTTTAAATCATCAAACACCCTCAATATTTATAGGTTATCCGTAATCTCGGCGCCATATTGTTTGAATATTTCCCGCCAAAAGTTCGCTCGATCTGGTGTTAGAGGAGTGACGTATTGGGGCTCGATGGCTATGGCCAAGTTGTGAGGGTAAGGAAGCCACTCCCCACTGCCTGAGTCGGTGGTTGGTGTTCTGAAAAAATAATTGTTACAGCATAAGGAAAGATGATCCGACGGCTTATTAGGATGCCAAGAATGAATGCCTTGTACTTTTAGTTTTTTTTAGTTTAGGTTGCATGGCAAGGCTATGTAACGATTTATCGTAGGATATCTTATAATAAATAAATAAACATAGTTCTGACCCACGCTAAGATTGTTGTGTCGTAGTTATCAAAAACACAAACACCTATATCCGAAATAAATATATGTGGATCACACACATATTTGTCTTTTATAGTATTTGTATACACCTAACAGTCACGTACATAGTCCTGACCCCACATTAAGATCAATTAAATCTGTGTCGTGAATATCAGAAACTACGAGAGTTCTCGATATCACACACACCCAGACCTGAGACAAATATCTATGGTCCTCACAAAGTACAAACATTTGTCTCAGTGCAGAGATTGAAACCGCGGCCTCTCGTTTCACAGCCCGCATCTAACCAACTGCACCACGGAGGCTGTCGAGCTTATGAACGAGACGCAACCGCAAAGCTGTTCTTGGACGTCGGTTTTTAGACTGTGGTATCTCAGTCGAGCTGATATATTCGTACTGTAGCTTTAACGATACAGCAAAGCCCTACCATTTATGATGCACTATGTACTAATGTGGCTAAATAATTTGTACAAATACGAATTACTTTTTACTGTCCCTTTTAACTGGATAAATTTCTACCCGATTAACGCAATACTTTTTGTTTTTATACCTTTAATTATTCTATATCAAAACATCGCGTGTGGGAAATCTTGCAATTTGAATAATCCTGTATGAGCGTTTTAAAACTATTAACAAAATGAAAGTGACAAGTATGATAATAAGTCATTATACAAACTATATTCGCCACTTTTCATTTAACGAAAACCTATAAAACTTAAGTGCTCTACTTAGGCGTCGAACCCAAGACCTTGTCTTTCACCATTATTAATCACTGCCAATTATGAGGTAAGTATAGATACTAAACAGGGTACGTACTCATAGTCGTATTTGGATGATTAATACATAGTTTTCCTAAAATAATGTACACCTTTTTATTTTTAAAGATGCAATGGTACGCAAGGGTTTAAATTACAATTTTCGCATAAACTAGGTATTTACCATCCCAACACGATGATATGAAAAAAATTGCAAAAAAACTGTTGCATTGTATCTGTAACCACTAAAACTGCCACCTGGCTTCGTTTTCAGTCGCAGTCTTGATATACACTCTAGATAAAAGCACAATAAAAAAAGCACACTAAAATTGCAACTACACCGACTATATCTTAATAATAAATAAAAAAAAACTTACCCAATCTTAGCGAAGTTGGTCCAAAGCATGGTCATAAAAGTAATTATCCTTGCATCATCTTCATCCATTGGCAACGGCAATCTTTCCAATTCAAACAAATAATACAGCTCATCGTAATGACATGTCGCTTGCAGACTGGAATTGGTCAACAGCCTGCCCAAATTTCTCATCCCAATATGATTAAAAATATATTGGAACACCGGTTGATCCGATTTGTTGGCGTAAGTATCCACAAAAAACGACATTGGACCAACAAAACTGAAATCTGAATTGTAGTTTATCAGTCCGCCGATCAGTGCCTCTTCCGTATTATTAGTGAAGTATGTGTCTTTTATCGTATTTCTGAATTCCTCTTTTTCATCTTTAGGCACTTTTAAGTTCCTCTGGTCTAGAACAGATAGATCTTCGTTCATTATTCTGTCAGCCAAACTTGTTATTGTGAAATAATCGAGCGTACTAGCTAAACCTTCCACGGTATTAAGACCAATTAATATCGGTACATTATATGTTTTATTATTTTTAAGAATATTGTAAGGGGTGTCAGTTAAAAACGGTTCTTCGTCTTCAAACACCGTTTCTACTGACGGAACGAAAACAGACCTAGAATTCATTTGTTTCATAATAGCTTCTTCTAGTTTAATTATCGAAGTTTCTGAATAAACTTCGTAAAGCTTCTCAGGGGCTTCTGTGTTCACTTCAAGTGATTTGGCGATTTGGCAAGCAGTTGCTAAAGGATCTGGGTCGAAAGATTGTGGGGTAAATAAAGATCCGCTCTCAGATATTATTCTATGGAATAATCCTTTGGTAGACTCGGACATCGTTAATAAAAGGGCTGCCACACCACCCGTGCCTTGTCCAAAAACAGTCACATTATCTGGATCACCGCCGAAGTTCTCTATATTATCTCTGATCCAACGTAACGCCGCCCTTATGTCTTTCAAGCCAGCATTTCCTGGCGCTTCTTTGGTATGCAGATTAAGGAATCCATAGGCATTCAGTCTATAATTAACTGTCACCAATATGACGTCATTTGTCAGTAAGTACTGCGGGCCGTAAAAAGCTGGTGATCCTGAGCCTACCCCAAACCCTCCTCCATGGATGAAGACCATGACTGGAAGACTACTGTTAATAGATGTTGGAGTGTAGACGTTTAAGACCAGACAGTCATGATTATCGCTTGGTGCTGTCAAAGGGTCGTGGAAGGGAAATTGAGGGCAGAGTACTGCTCGGTTGTCGGCTTTGAAGACTTCTTTGTGTGTTGGAGGCTCATCTGGTGACTGTGGGGAATGAATAGTGTTAGCAACTTATTAACCAATCAAATTCAGGGGTAGGTAGAAAGGCGAATACTGTAATCATTACAATATACATATAAGAGCTATCGCGATGCTCGGCAAAAATTCTAGTACTCAGTCACTCTACGTGATTTTCTGAGCTAGGAATCGTATCTACACTAATCTCCATTGTTATCTCATACACAACGAACCCACGAGAATGAGCCTCTGTGAATAATGTATTCTGAACGGCACTATATTACAATTATTGCTTACGAACAGCAAATCATCCTACCGGGGAATCGAAGCCGATTAGATCAATGTAGCGGAATTTATGTATAGTTATAGCAAAAAAAAACTCACCTTAAACAGCACAGGAACACCGTACTTAATGCCCAAAAATTCGTAATAACCTTCACTAAACGATAGGGCCCCTTCAACTTTCCCATACTTAGTATCAACAATTTTGGTCTTCTCCTTACAGAAAGCTAGGCTGAATGCGCCCAACAGCACAAGGCTGCACGCTCTCATTTTAAAATATAACCTTCGAATGTAATTGTCTATGCCTCGTTCGAAATTTGAATAAACGAGTGACATATCATGTGTTTTTATTCGAAAACGAACGTGATTTTAACAATGGAGATGTTTTATCGATTATATCAGATTAAAACGTGATTTTCTTCAATAAATCGTTTTGTAATCAATGTCGTAATTATTTCATAATGTTTTTATCTGTGATATCATATTGCATAATACTCATAATCAAATATCAGCCCATTAATGTCGATTGCTGAGCATCGGAATCCTCTGCAATCGACAGATCCATTGAGAAGGATTAGACCCTCGAAGTGCGAAGTGGCCTGTTGGTGGTTCGGGTTCGAATCCCAGGGCACACCTCTGATTTTTCGAGTCATATGTATGTATTGAATGTCAATTACCACGCACTTGTACGATGAAGGAAAACATCGTGAGGAAACCTGCATCACAGAGATCTTATAATTATTTTCTGTTGCGCTTTCATTTCTACTCGCGGAATGTAACAGGACAGGATGGGAAAAGCAGTATAGTCGACGGCAGTCACGTGGAGTCCAAAAAATAGTACGAGAAATAATACGTTTTTGATGTAGACTAGAGTCATAAAGTACGCGGGCGAAGCAGGGCGGGCTGCTAGTCTAGATTATAATATAGATCGTTTGAAGAACACACTTTTTACACACTGCGGTTATTTTGTAATACTGTAGAAATACTGTCGAAACGAACACGCTCTAGAGCAGCGTAGCAGAATATGTCCCAACCCTTCTCAATCGATTGTAGAGGAGGCCTATGCCCTGCTGTGGGCCGTGTTTGGGCTGATACATACTATAGAATTATACATAATGTAGAAATAAGACTGGACTGAGTACTACAACTGTCTCACAGAAAATCGACGTGAAGCTATACGTTTGCTGTCGGGTTTCGCATGGTGGGTGAGATTGTGGGATGCCCAATAGGCAATAGCGCTTTCCTAATTCCATCTTTTTTCCTTCCCTCTGCATTCTCGATTTGACGGTCTGGTCAAACATCTATAATCCAAGCGTTGTGGATGTTCATCAGTGATCACTTGCCATCAGGTCACCTGTTTGCTCGGACGGACGTGTTGTATAGAAAAAAACACTGGCCTAGTGCGGGTTGGTGAACTTTACATATCATAAATCGCTATGTTTTGTTTCCAGGTGTGCAGTATTCCCTGGCATTTGAATTTTTTAAATAGGAAGGAATTGGGAAAAGGACAATAGGACATAAGTATTGGACCTCCGGCAATGCCATGAACATGCAAAACCGACTCTGCACTTGTTTTCTTTGAGATCGCGGTAACATCAAATCTAGCCGCCTCATTCCTACACTAAATAATGCAAGGTAGCTACATGTGTACTCTACTCTTTGGGCGGCTCTACTACAATAAAAATAATGGTATCTAGAATTATTTTAAACACTAAAAAGTATTTGCCAATTGGTAGGTTTACACACAAAATTAATAAGCAATCCCAATCCCTATCTAAGGATCGATCCGGAAAATAGACCAATCAGAACACATAAAATGTGAGCGTGTCGGCAATACCTTGAGCCCATTGGTTTATTTTCGCGATCGATCTTTAGATAGAAACGAAGATCGTTTATTAACATCGGCCATTAAAGCACAATTTAAATTAAAAATGCATACGTTCAAAAACTTCATAAAAACATAAATTAAACGCAAGACTAGTCATCACAGTAATCATTTTTAGTAATATTAAAATTTAAATGTATATTTTTTTTTATTGTGCATTTTCAATCATTTTTAAAACTAATTCATATTTTTTAATTTATTTAAATTACACATCACCATGTAAGTAAATGATTTAAAGTGAAAGTTTTTATTATGAAGTATCAAAACGCACTGCAAACGTATTTTGACACAACACAATCATAATTTGACCACAAAATACTCATTATAAGTCACCTTTTTAATTAAAACTACAAACAAACGTTACTTTCGTGAGAAAATTGAAAAACAAAGCTCATTACAGACTTCAAATAGTGTAATTCTGCTAATTTATTAATTAATTACACTTTTTTGCCTACGTGTATTCTGTGAAAAAAATGTTCACCAATTGATTAAAACTGGACACAAACGGTATTATTATGAATAAGAAGCCGAGAACAGGTCCCAGGATCAGAATAACGAGGACACGCAACCGCAAACCCGAGGACTTTGAAGAGAAAAAGTACATTTTCCCCTGTCAGTACTGCCGTCTAAAATTCACCACGAACCATCATTTTCTACGCCACATGACATCTAACCACGAGACGCAGCAAAAAGCCGCGACATTTGAGTGCAATGACTGTCAAATTGTGTTTAACAAGAAGAGTAACTTAGATCTTCATTGTCAGACCCATCATCAAGTTAAAAGTAAGTTAAAATGTGAAAGCTGTGCTGTGACATTCAAATCTAGGTACTGTTTGAGAAGACATCTTAAACTAAAGCAGATATTAGCGGAGAACGCATGTTTAAAATGTCATAAGAAGTTCACGAGCAAAGACGGTCTCGCTAAACACGTTAATAATAAACATTCAAATAAAAATGTTATTTTTGAGTGTCAGATGTGTTCGTTGAAGTTTAAAGCTGAAGAGTCTCTGCACAGTCATCTGAACCGTATCCACAAGAGATTATGATTACGATAAGTTTGTTTTAAATTATGTTTACGAGTAGAGACAAGATTATATGCATATATAGCTTTAAAATTATGATTTGTCCAGTGAGGGGAATTATACCATTACTGTAGGATGCCTCAAAGACCAAAAAACTCTACTATCAGTGCTAAGTCACCAAAGTGAAACTTAAAGATCTTTCCTCTTGTAACAAAAGCCTAAACATCATGAGGCTATTCAGATGACCCACTCATGACCATACTATAACGGTGAAGGAAAACATTATGAGGAAACCTGCATACCATAGGGATTTGCAAGAATTTCTATGGTATGTAAAGTCTATGGTCTAACCCCTCTCGATCGTAGAGGAGGCCCGTGCCCTGCACTGGGACGTATATGGGCTGATACATACTCGAGACCACAAAAATTCCTGTATGCCAAGATAACTAATTAAGAATTAATGCTGAGCACTGAAGCTTGGTAAATCTTAGTTATACTAGAATGCCTTTAACCAGCAAAATTAAATTAAACATGAAACAAATAAAGTTTATTAACTACCCTACCCAGGTTATGCTTTTAACTTCAAATATTTGATCACCGCACCAAAATAAATATTTGTGTGATCCACAGGTATTTGTTTTGGGTCTTAGTGTTTGTGAGACAGAAAAGTCTCTCAAGTTACAATACGACACAAGACTCAATCTTAGTGTGGGGTTATAACTTTGTATTTGACTGTTGGGTGTATTTGTTATTTTACTTTTTATTGGACAGAACGTACAAGATGAAATGTGGGTGTCCTGGTAGCACCTCTGCCTACCCTTTCTGGAAAAAGGGTGAAGTTTATGTATGTGTTATAATACTAGTGAAATGATTGTCATTTATGAAGTATGCAGGTTTCCTTATGATGTTTGATTCACCAATATGATTGGAATTTGACTAAATACACAAGACTTCAAAATCTCAAAAATTACCTTTCATATTTTGCAAGTAATCTAGTCTCTACTTATATTATGTTAAATTATAACTTAAGTAATTAGTGTACAATTTATCTATTGATTTTTGTCCATGGACATGTTAAGTAACAAATAAGTTATTGAATTAGGATCAATATATTGCACATTTTCTAAAAAACATACTACCAAAATCTTATTTGCAAGAAGGAACTTAAATTAATTGTTTCGTCATTATTATTAAACTTTAAAATAAAATGAAAATAATTTATAGATAATATTTACATATACTTAGATTCTCTTTCAGTTTAAATCCTTCTGTCTTACCAGTACTTTTTGTTATTTAAGAGATGTGCAATGTATTCATTAGTTAAAGAAGAATGCCCATTCATGGTATCAATAAAAAATATTGTTGACCCCAAACACTGCTTAAAATTCATTATAGCATTTTTACACACAATTTTTTTTTTTACATTTTTTTTTTATTTTTTACGGTCCTTAAACATTTTCCTGTTTTATCCCGGGTTACAGATTTTTAAAAAGCAATTATCATCACATTTTACGATACTTCATACGATTACTAAAAATGGGGCTACCAGAGTGACTGGACTTCAAGTTCATTTCTCCGAGAACTCCGAGCCTGGATCGCATTTATGTTTATTTTTATTGAACATATATATTTTTCCCTACACAGAAAAGTAGGTTTCATTGCGGGATTAAAATCTGCGCATAGATACCATAGTAAAATGGGCATTCTCCTTTTTCTCCACTCATGTGAAGAATAGGATGCAGAAAGCTGGATGCGGCATCTTCAGGTCATTCTAAGATGCCATATAGGAGGCCTATGTGTAGCAAGACCTTCTGTGGTCTGTTTATCAATTGGGTATTACAATATAGAAATTAAAACTATTGTACAAAACACTTAAAAGTTAAATTCATAACGCTATTTTTTTTATATCTTTTATTTAGTATGCTTAAGAAAGCTATTAAAATGTTTGTTGTAAGATAACATAAAAAACACCAAGGTTTGTATTTATGCTATCCAAGTTGACAATGAGGTTATGAGTAGATATTAAAAGTAAACATATTAATATTGTTGAATAATTTTTCAGTGCTGAATCTATTTTGTTGCTTCATAACTCATTTTTTGATGCTCAGTTACAAATTCTTTGAACCTAAGTGTATTATTTGTATCTGTATCAGCCCATATACATCCCACTGTAGGGCACATGCCTCTACAATCGAGAGTACGATTGAGAGGGGTTAGGCTATAGTCCACCATGCTGGCCTAGTGCAGGCTGGCAGACTTTCCATACCAATGTTTTATTTCACCGGTATAGTGCAAGCTGATTGACTATCAATACACACATGACTTCGAAAAGTCAGATGTGTGCCCTGGGAATTGAACCACAGATCACTATACTAAATTGAACACGCGACCACGTAAAAATGTAAAAAATATGTCCCTAGTATTAGATAATTCTGTATATAACTTTCAAGTAATTAATAAGGAAAACATGTCCATTATTAAAGTAATAAAGACCAGTATAAGTAATAATAACTGTACATATTTCGATGTATTTTTGTTCTCTATTGTTAGTAAAAAAATATTACAATACAATGGTGCAGTACAGATGGCTTACTTGTCAATCAACATAATAAGGTACTTGACAATGATAAATTTCTTTTGTTATTTCGCATATAAATATTAAAATAAAACATTTCTGTCAAAACAGTATTAAAGTATCATATAACATGAGGCAAATATTAGTTTTTAAAAAGAAAGAGTAGGAGCGTTGTATGGACATCTTCCCGTCTCTTTCACACGCGCACACTGTAATTCATATTGAGACTAGTGACGTCACTAGTTTTGTTTTGCATCCCTTTTCTTTTACTCCCACTACAAGATTTAAAACGTTTCTAACTTGATTCTGAATGGTTTTGTAAAATACTTTGTTTGCTAGATTTTGGATATGGATACCTTTTGATAAATACAATATAAAAGTACCCTATTATTCCGGCCGGATATTTTTATTTCGTATATTCTCCAGGAACCGTAATCTTTCATTTTCTCCAATATTTAACATGTATGCTATTTTCCCTCGAATATTATGATTTATATTTTCCACTTGTATTATATTCTAATGTCAAGTATATTCGGACAATTATTTAATTAAATGTACTTATTTTTTTAATTTGTTTACCGCGGCGATGTATAAGTTTATTTATATTTGTATATAAATCCTTTGTTATTGAACAACCGTGTTAAACATTGAAATAAAACTATTTTATACGGATTTTATCGCGATTTGGTTTAATTTTTACATTTTTTAACTTCCCGACGTTTCGATTACTTTACAGCTTTCGTGGTCACGGGGCGGACTGAGGTATTAGTCATCCGCTCAGTGACTGTTACAATTAAACTACCCTTAATTTATAATTATTAAATTAAAAAGTTAATTTAAAAAGTTAGCTAGTATTTGCGATCCGATCTACGCAGAAGGAGCTCACTGTGTCTTGAGGTCTGGCAGCTGGTCTTTTGGGTTCCGATTTAATTAAATGTAGAATTGGATCCCATGATGGTGCAAGCTTCAATAATGACTAATACCTCAGTCCGCCCCGTGACCACGAAAGCTGTAAAGTAATCGAAACGTCGGGAAGTTAAAAAATGTAAAAATTAAACCAAATCGCGATAAAATCCGTATAAAATAGTTTTATTTCAATGTGTAACATTCGCGTAAATCTAAGAAACCATTAACCGTGTTAAAGTTAAAAAGTACATTACACGCACTACACACCAAAACCGGACCCATCGGCTCATGTCGGCAACTTATCGACGGGTTAGTTGGCGGCTTGAATGCAAATCGGAAAACTTTGTCGGCGACTCGACATGAGGAACTTTTTATGACGTTGAGCGTCGCCTGGTAATTGATCTGAGCGGTTGCCGACATTCTGCCGACATGTCGGCGGGCAACACGCGCGGGCTATTGTTGCCGACATGATTATTTTCTTATATACCGCCGTTTTGTGTCGGCGGCTTTTTTGTGTAGCGCGCTTTACACAACAGAACAATATTAAATTCTTATTTTTTGTAAGCCACATGTAATTATTTATATAAGAAACTCTTTTGAGCATTTCAGTAATACTTCGAATTACTAGATAGGATAAATCCACCAAGCGGTAATTATTTATAAGCGATCATACTATCTATCTAAGGATAGATTCTGAAAAGAAATGAATAAATATAAATCTGATGTGGGCTAGTCGATAAATCTATACTAAAATATAAATCTGAGTTTGTTTGTACGCGCTAATCTCAGGAACTATATGCTCGAATTGAAGGGTTCTTTTTGTGTTGGATAGCCAATTTATCGACGAAGGCTATAGGCTATATAACATCACGCTATGACCAATAGGAGCGGAGCATTAAAAATGTTGCAAAAACTAATTCCCCGTCAGAAAGTATCTGCACCCAGGCGAAGCCGGGCCGGGCTTTTCTTAGATATATTCGGGATAGATCCTCGGAACTAAAGATCGCTTATTAATTCAGGATGTATTCGTTAAGGCGTTTCGAACAATGTACATATCATAACGGAATAAGATTAGTTAATTACAAATGTAATATAAAGTAGATTAAATAAATAACTCAAATAGCCTTTTCTATTTGTATAGAAAATATTCTTATTTGTCAAACTTGCTAAAACTTTGGGTAATTAAAAAAAAAATTGTTTTCATCTATGTAAGGAAATTACTTCCTTTTTTTCATGTATGTATTTTCAAAGCTTATGAAGTAGCGTTACATACACTTTAAATATATTCTTTTTACTTTACATTTACGTTAGATATAAGTTTCCAAAAACCTGATGATAAAATTGTATTATTTAAGTATTAAAATGTACCTTTTGTTTATAAATGATTTTTATTTTAACTTCAATTCTCGGGTATCTTTACTGTGCTGTATCAGCCCATATACGTCCCATTGCAAGGGACGAGCCTCCTCTACAATCGACTATCGAGAGTACGATTGTGAAGGATTAGGCCATGTAGTCCACCACGCTGGCCTTGTGCGGGTTAGCGAATTTACATATCATAGAAATCCTTACAAATCGCTGTGGTATGCAGGCCTCCTCACGATGTTTTCCTTCACCGTTATAGTGCGTGGTGATTGACTATCAATACACGCATGACTCCGAAAAGTCTTCTGTTTGCCCTGGGATTTGAACCCGCGACCACCGTAAACATGTTGCCGTTACCAACAAGCCACTTCGCACTCTTGGGTACCTAAAGTATATGAATTCCAAAAATAAAACCAATTAAATAAAATTATATTGATTTATTAACAGTTTATAAATATATACAATATTTATTATGGAATTGTCTGTATAAAACAACCGATTTTATTAAGATAAAACTGTCTTTAAACTTGTGCTTTTCTCATAACATACATGGATCAAGTTAACATATAACACTATGCACCAAAGCCGCCGACCTGCCTGGCTTATGTCGGCAACTTTTTGTCGGCGGCTTCACCCATTGCAAGCCAGAAAACTTTGTTGCCGACATAATTCTTTTCCTATAGGCCGCCGGGTGTGTCGGCAGGCTGTGTCGTCGGGCCGTCGGTTTTGGCGTGTAATGCGCTTTATAAGCTGTATAAGCTGCCGATACATGGCCTTTGCGTTACTATGAAAGAATTTTAATGGTCCATGGGCAACTAATGATTAATTTTTTACACTAAATAAATACATACACCCAACAGTCACATACATAGTCCTGACCCCACACTAAGATCGAGTCTTGTGTTGTATCAGAAACTACGAGACTTTTCGGTCTCACAAACACTCAGACCCGTGCCCCTAGCCGGAACATTTTGAAGTATCGTATAGTAATTCTCGTATAGTAAAGTAAACGTTTCCCGCTGTGAAATTTTAGTTCCAAATACGCTCACAATGGCGCTGTTTAAATTCCCGTACAAAATTTTACTATTACTATTCTATTACGATACTGCAAAATGTTTCGGCTAGGGGCACCGAGACAAATACCTTTGGATCACACAAATACTTGTTTCGGTGCGAGGAACCCGCGACCTCTCGTTTCACAGCCAGCGTCTAACCAACTGTGCCACGAAGGCTATCAAATAGAAAGAATCGAAATTAATCATAATGATTCGTGTCCAACTCCTATTTGGTATTATTTTTCTTTCATCCTTATACCTAATCAATACATTTTCTCGAATGAGCATTTTCATTTAGAAGTGATGTCTTTGTAAAAAACATATTTTTGAACAGGCTGTCCTTTGAAACAGCTTTTAAATGCCTCTATGTCCCACTACATTTTCATCTCTATATTTAGATATTTATCTAACCATTGTTGTATGTTACAAAACTTACAAAACATTGCCAATGCATTTTATAACTAATATTTTTAAAGCATCTTTACACATTCATCATCAATGCTCTTGCAAAATTAGATTTGTTTTGATGAAAATGAAAATATTAAAATAAGGCAGCCTACTGATTAACATAGACTGAAGCATCTCCTCAGGAACCGTTTGGAATGAAGATACCATCTAACAAATTCATAAGAACATTAGATACAAAATTTATTAATGTGATTGAATTAATTTTTTACTTTTTAGCAAATAAACACATTTCAAATACATTGAAATGTAACATTATGGTCTCAGGAAGTTTATTTTGAATGACATAGGCCTCCCGCAAGGGTCTCCACACCGACTGATGTGAAATTAAGTATTGAAATTTTTCCCACCAAATTTCTGATCTTGCAAGAGCATAAACGGTACAATAATTTATATAAATTTCTAGTGTTTTCATGTATTAAAATAATTCCAACAGTTCTTTGCATAAACTGAGGCTTATGTACAACTGTCTTTGAATAATATTTAAATTGTTCTTATGGAGATAAAAAACAAAAGGCTTTTGGATTATGACTCCATTGTATATCTTCCCCTATATATAGATGTGTATATTTATATTGAGAGTAATGGCTTTATTCATAGATAGTTTTAAAACTTTTTTAGTTATCAAATGTTTTGTCTTCTTGGCGCAAACTGAATTCTAAAGTTGGTCTACAGGGGCAAAACATTATATAAATAAAAAAGGTTTTGAAACTGTCGATAAATAAGGTGGTAAGTGTTTAATCTTGATAAATATTACTATATGAAATAAATGTGCTTTTAATAATTGATTTTTAAGTTTCTTCAATATAACTTTTACACAAATTTTGAGTTATTCGGTAAGTGTTTCTGTTTTCCTTTTGTAATTCAATGAATTCCACAACTTTGGGTTTTATCACTTTACCCTCAGTACATACTTCGTATTTTGAACAAGCTTACATGTTAGTGAACAAAAATTGATTTTTGTCAATAAAATTAAATACTTTCCACAAATAGTTGTACTTAAGCAACAATTTAACTTATTTACAATTAAGTATCATCCATTACATAACTGTACAAATATAACGTAACTCAAAGAATATCGCTAGACTTAATTAACTTTCCGTTCAAAAATCCCATTTTGTGCTTTTCTCTGACGTGTCTGACGACATGATCTTTCCGTTTGAAATTCTGCTCACAGATCGGACATACTACAGATTGGTTAAGATGTTGTGATTTCACGTGCCTCAGCATATGATCTCGACGTTTAAAACTAGTTTTACAATGAGGGCAAAGATGTCTTTCCGTAGTCATATGAATCGTTTCATGTCGGTCCAGATCGGAGAAAGATCCACATTCAAAATTACATTCTCTACAGTGATATATCTCTGGTTTCTCTGAGTGTTTCGATTTTATGTGGTTCAGGAGATGGTCTTGTCTTTTACAGTCCATTCCACAGACAGGACAGCGGCTGTATTTTTGATTATGGTGTAGGCTTTTGACATGTCTTTTCAAATGGTCTTGCCTGCCGAAAATAGCGTTGCATACCTCACAAGTCAGGATTTTTCGTCCAGCGTGCATTTCAGTGTTATGATGCTCGTATTCCGTGTTATCGACAAAAGTTAAGTTGCAGTGCGGGCAAAATTGGCTAAGATTTTCATAGTATCTCGTTTCGGGTGCTTTTTTCGGCGGCTCCAATTGTCTGTAGTCCATTGGGTATTTATTAACGTTGTTTTCGTAAACTGGCGCGGGGTATGGGCCTTTATCCGCCATTTTTCTGTTTAATAAACAAATACGAGAGTAAAACAATGTTGTAAATCGGTCGGCGCTGAACAGTTAACAAATTCCGTTATTTCAGTCTGTTTAATTAACACTTATCTTCACATTATATTAACTTGTATAAATATGTTACACGTTGTGAGCCGTATTTATAAAAATATATTGTTTTTGTTTTTTAAATAATAAAAAGAAAGTTGTCAGTTTCTTACAGAATTCTCGAATCTCGTCTTGACGAGAAGCGTAAGGCGCTGTGTTGTATAGCTGTCCTGCTTGCACTAGTGAACTTGGGCATATGTTTTCCTCTTCTATTATGTTAGAAATACTTATTTTTGGTCTATGGAAAATAATTTCTTCAATCGATGTTGATTTTGACATTAGTGGAGTAAAATTGCCAGTTGAATATAACATAGATAATAAATATTATACTTTCGATTATTATGCGATTATGAAAACGTCCAACTATATCCTAACAAATTACTCACTACTTATTTGTGGAAGAACCTTTTGTTAGACTTAGCTTTAGAGCCAAGTGGTGTAATTTTTAACCCAATCTGTGATTAATTTTCACACTCAATTCTATTTCAAAGTGATGACGAATATTGGTAGTCCAGCATAATTTTGTAGAGTAGTGAGTGAAAGATGAGCTAAATTAACGTCTTTACTCTTTTGTCATTAAATAATATTGGATCCGAACTATACTGCACCTACCGTCAAATGCAGCTTAGTCTCTTTGTTTAATAATATTTAAGAAAAGCATGTTGGATTTAAGTGAATAAAAACAGAAGTTAATAATATTTATTCATTCTTATTGGTATCATAAAGAGAAACAGTAACGATAAGAAAGTTTACTTATTTCACCTATTCTTTACTGAAGAACAAGAAGAACACGAAACATAAAAGATATTACAAATAAAAATAAAGAGTACCTATAGATGGCGGTCTTATCGCTTAGCGATTGCTTACAGACAACTTTATAAAAGTCATAAATTAACAATAACTAATTTAACACATGAATGTGTATAAATAAAAATGATTTCTTATAGAGAATGTGTCCATTGTGTATTTTTTATTTGCGTGATATTATACAGAGCGGTTAAAACAATAATATTATATTATTTTACTGCAACGCAATCGCTACAAATCCATCAATCTACTTGCATAAAAATTACCAATGATATGATCTTCTTAAACAAGTGGCAGCGCCGCGCTGCATCCAATACTGCAGTATGAATGTGTCGAGTTGACTGAGGCATTGTCTCACACTAAAACACAGTAAATCAATGTTTTTTTTTTATTCCTGTGAATAGACGAGCATGCCGTTCGCCTGATGGTAAGCGGTGCGACCGTTCATGGCTGTAGCAAAACGAAACAATTACAAAGCAATGCTTGGCATTCCCCTTTATTCACCCTGAGACATAAGATGTTAAGTCTCATTATGTCCAGTTACTCTGGCTACAAAACCTAAACCTATTTGTATTAACATTATAATCTGTCTGATTTGAATTAGTAAATAATATCCCGTAGCTATACAGTTAAATACAATATGCTTTTAACTGCATATATTAAGCCTCAACACACTGAAAATGCCGGTAAATATTTTCATTTTTCACTTTTGTTCCGAGCCACGCCCTTGGGCGGATGACTGAATTGAATAAGGTCATTGAGGTCAAGGAGACCGCAGCGAGAGACCCTGACTGCCAAAATACATATACTGCTGCTGCCGCATGAGACCGCATTTTTACTGCAATATGGCATATTATATACAGGCAGAAAGAATATAGAATGATATGAGACGGCCTTATGGATAAGGCAGACAGATTTAAAAACCTATTTTATCTATCGAATGTTTTGTCTTCTTCGCTTTAACTGAATTCAAAAGTCGTTCGAAAGGGACAAAACATTTAATGACTAAAATAGGGGTCTCTTAGATTTACGCGAATGTTACACATTGAAATTAAACTAATTTTTACGGATTTTATCGCGATATGGTTTAATTTTTTAACTTCCCGACGTTTCGATTGCTTTACAGCTTTTGTAGTCACGGGGCGGACGGTCGGGAAGTTAAAAAATGTAAAAATTAAACCAAATCGCGGTACATAAAATCCGTAAAAAAATGTTTTATTTCAAAGACTAAAATACGCTTCAAACCTGTCCATGAATAAGGTCGGTAAAAAATATCCAGTAGCTATACAATTGGATCTATTATCTTTGTGACTGTACTATTATGTCCAAAAGCGATAGTAATGATGAGATTGGTTTATTACCACCCAAAGCTACTAAAATGCACGTGATGGTAAGTGCATCAAACAAAGTATTTAACGAGAGCTGGTTGTTTCTCGTCGGTTGAGATAATTTTGTCGGTCCTTCCAAACCGGATACAGGCTGAACCCAAAACGCAACATTTGCGCGGGTCACTATGAAGTATAAAGTGAGAAGGTTTTTTCACCATCGTTTTCCGGGCAGAAAATCATAAGATCTCTTTAAATTTAATACTCAAAAATAATATTAATTAGCTTTATTATTAACTTCATTATGCAGCATTTTCATTGATATAGCTATGTCGATAGTTATAGTTGTATGTTAAGATAATTACACAATAATACCGCTAGATGTCACTAATCTCAAAGCAAAGCATTATTCTTAAAATATTACCTTCATAAAATAATAATATTACTGTCGCTATTTGTTTGTATATAAACATATTCTAAACACATTTATATATTTTAAATTACAATTCAATACGTAAAATTAAGAAAAGCGCCATCTGTGTAAAACACTCGGTATTATTACAACAAGGGCGTTTTGTTTACAAGCGCAGAGCGACCCCAAGTCAGCTGAGTTAACGATTACATTATACCTACATATACCTATGTACATTTGACACACTGCCTTAGTTAAATTTTGGTATATCGCTTGTTTTTGCGCCGGTGCGTCGCTACCGTTGCGCCATAGCCAGTGTTGCGCTACTATCCGCAGCGAGAAAAATGGCGCAGCGCAGTACTCCAATGCTATCATATAAGTACACCTATACAACCTTCGTGGCCTAATGCAACCTACGTCACAAATATAAAAAAGGAAAATTAAAAAACAGCATCAACCAGCAAATCCCGCCACGTTTTGAATTTGGAACAATACTGGCCGCTTAATATTTTTTTGTAATTCGAATACGGAACGCAACATGCGCGCGCATGGCCGATCGACCCGCGATACGTTATCGTTAGTTCACGTCGTGCGCTCATAGCGGACGGACGTAGCCGATGGGTGAATTACAGTACCCTGGCGCTCCTAGCGTTGCGGACGACGAGAGGCAGTACCGGGCCCCGTTCAGGCGCGCCCCCCAGTACAGATGGCCCGCGCCGCAGCCTCCGCAGCCGTCGGCCTTCGCCCCGTGGCGTAGGGCTCCCGCTCCGCCGCGGCCGCCCGATTACCGACGCAGTGCCTCCTACCCTGGGAAACCTGACGACACATACCAGGTGAGACTAACAATAGTCTACGTCATATTTCGTAACTCATTATAATATTTAGTTGACACGTAAAACAGTTAAAGCGCTAAAATGATGTACATTTGGCTTTGGTTTGTCAAAAAGCTTTACGTTCCATAAATTTGCTTACGTTTACGTAAATTAGGCGTTTCTACAGGCTGGCCTTTGAAAACTAGACCTGAATATACGAAAATACGACCAAATTCATGAAAAATAGCGTCAAAATGACGCAATTAATGTAAATTTCATTATAGTTTAAAAAAACAATAATTTCAATTTATAGATCTCTGAGCGTAAATCAGAGGTTTCTATAGATTGGTCTTTAAAAACTAAAGTTACAAAAATACTACGTATAAAAAATAAGTAATACATCAAAATTACGCAATTGCAAATAATTCAATTCGTAGTAATAAAACATTAATATCGCCAATCCCATTGCGGGTGTATGTAGGACCTAAAGCCCTTAATGAATTACGGCAGGGAAACTACACGTGGACTTATAAAATTGACTTTAGCTACCTAATGGCCAAAGTAGAGAGAGCACTTATAAAATATTGTATAAATTGTAAAAAAAATACGAAATATCATTTTTAGTTAGACCTCTTTCGTTTAAAATAGTATGTTTTTAAAACAAATATACCGAAATGCATTACGGTTTTATAAAGAAATGGAAAAAATAAACGGAAGTCGCTAATTTATTTACTAACGAAATGGAAAAGCGAAACGCAATTCGCAGGTACGAATTCAAGGTATTTTCTGACTATGCAACATTTTCTCGGTTATGTGAATGGTGAAGGAAAACATCGTGAAGAAGAAGTGTCTTTAATATATCTATTAATGCTCAAAGACTAAAAGAATTCCCCTCAAAGAGTTGATGTCGTGAAATAATTTTTGCAATTATTTTAACGATCATAAATGTTGATAAGAAGTAATTTAATACGTTGTTTTGTGTTATATTAATTATACTAAAAAAGTAAAAAAAAACGCATTTTAAAAACTCAAAGGTTACTTGTAATAAAATATTAATTTCATTAATAGGAAAGAAAATAACTTCAATAATATGAAAAAGATAAGGAATGAAAATTTATTGATTTGAATAGTATAGTGGGATGTAATATTAAACTAATGTATTATCATGTTGAGGCCAGCGTGGTGGCTGGCCCAACCCCGCTCAATCGTACTCTTGATAGTAGAGGAGGCCCGTGTCCTGCAGTGGGGCGTATATGGGCTGATACAGATACAAATTATTATGATCGCCAAGAGCTTATAAAATACCTAATTTCAAAATTACGTGTTACATCAAAGTAGATATTATAAACATGCATAAAAATGACCCTATTTTCCTAAAAGGGGTAGGCAGAAATGCAACCAAGACACCCACGTTTCGCCTTGTATGTTCCGTCCCACGATGTGACAGGGCCTTTCGCCATATCGGGCACAAATTCCTAACTCCGAGCTGATAATAAAAAGTCCAATATCACTTCCCGACCCGGGATTCCAACTCAAGACCTCAGCGTTGTAATCGTACCATAGTACAACTACGCCACCGAGGCAGTCCAAATCTAAGGCAAAGTATAAAAAAAAAATTCAACCTAAGTGAAAAATTATCATATTATATTCTATAAAAAATATCTTGGAGTCATCTGTGTATTGATAGTCAATTACCACACACTTTAATGGCGAGAAGAGCATTCAATTCGCCTGATGGTAAGCGATACGAACGCTCATGGACAGTAGCAAAAACAAAACACCATGAATTACAAAGCTTTGCTTGGCATTCCACTGCGCTCACCAGAGACATAAGATGTTAATTCTCATTATGTCCAGTTACTCTGGCTACAATGTCCTTCAAACCGGAACGCAACAGTGCATTTACACTGCTGTTTGTTGGAGAAATAGACATTGCGGTGGTACCCAGGCCTCCTCTCACATCCGAGGGACCTACCGCCAGCTGATCGCGCATCTAATTGTAATCGATCACTCAGAACTTAACTATTAAGCTCTACACTATCTTGTTCTATGGCAGTTTGATGCTAAAATACCAATGTCGAGTAATCATTGGTCCAGTATTCAATTAAGGAAAACATCGTGAGGAAACCAGCTTACCGTAGCAATTTTAACAGTATAATTTTGTAAGTCTAATCCGTTAATCCGCATTTAGACCAGCTGGCAGATAGGCGTTCTATAATATCTCGATTGTAGAGGAGGCCCGTGCCCTGCAGTGGGACGTATATGTATTGGTATACCTTCGAATATTAATAATCTAGCGGCCTAGCTCATAATCGCATAGGTGTAGATATTTTTTTACTCCACTCCACTCCAAAAACTCTCATAGAAAAAATATCTCCAGTTTTGTAACATTTTGCATTGATACTCCGCTCCTAATGGTCATAGCGTGATGTTATATAGTCTATAACCTTCCTCGATAAATGGCCTATCCAACTCTAAAAGAATTTTCCGATTAGCACCAATAGTTTCTGAGATTATAACGAACAAACAAACTCTACAGCTTTATATTACTAAAATATTTGAGATATATAAAAAATATAAATAAATACACCCAACAGTCACATACATAGTCCTGACTCCACATTAAGATTAATTAGGTCTTGTCGTGGGTATCAGAAGCTACTAGAGACTTTTCGGTCTCACAAACTAAAAAACCCGAGACAAATACTTGTGGGCCTCACAAATATTTAATAATCGTAATAATTTCTATACATATCTATAAATCATACAACACATAAGGATACAATATAATGAGGATAGCTCTTTAAATAAAAATATCTTAGAGAAATAAGGAGAAAGAATTCTCTTCCTTATTGCCTTACCAACCCGCCTTAGGCCAGCGTGGTGGACTATATGGCCTAACCCCTCTCAATCGTTCTCTCGATTGTAGAGGAGGCTCTGTCCTGCATTGGGACGTATATGGGCTGATATAGAGAATCTCTACCTTAAAAATACAAGACAAAATATTAAAGTAAGCGTTAACTTACTTGTTTCTAACTCCTATTTATTAGTGATTCATTTCTATTCAGGTTAAAGATATACGGCCTTATTCTAGACGTATTTAAAATCTATTTTAGTTAACGAATGTTTTGTCTTCTTTGCAAAAAACCGAATGGTAAAGTGCGTGGTGGCCTGTTGGTAACGGACCAGACGCGGCTGCCAACGTGTTTACGGTGGTCGCGGGTTTAAATCCCAGGGCACACCTCTGACTTTTCGGAGTTATGTGTGTATTGATAGTCAATCACCACACACTTTAACGGTGAAGGAAAACAGCGTGAGGAAACCTGCATACCGTAGCGATTTTAAAGAATTTCTACGGTATGTAAGTCCGCCAACCCGCACTAGGCCAGCGTGGTGGAATATATGGCCTAACCATTCTCAATCGATTCTCTCGATTGTAGAGTAGGCCCGTGCCATGCAGTGGGAAGTATATGACGTATACGACGAATATTCGAGCTTCGTTTCGGATCATAGAGTAAACCAGACACCATACAAGACGGTGGAAAACCCTTTAGAACCACGAAAGTGCCACGTTTTGGTTTCAGCCTATGTATGTATATTTTTATAATCGGTGGATACTCTAGTTTGAGCTACAACGCGATCCGCCCTTAAATAGCTGTTTCTGATTTTGTTTTAATTAATTTAGCGTTCAAAGACTAGCTTAAGGACAAGTTGTAGAATTTTCTACCTTTTCAAACGTCTGTTTCTCTGTTGATACGCAAATATTAGGTAAAAAGGAGCATTTTAGAAAAAATAGGAGTATAACCAAGGATCGTGTGAAGCTAAAAACACAAATAATAATTGGTTCGAATAAAAAATCACATCGTGGACGTGGGACGGAACACACAAGGCGAAACGTAGGTGTCCTTGTTGCACCCCTGCCTACCCCTTCTGGGAAAAAGGCATGCGTTTGTAGATTGTGACACAAATTGTTTCATGTTTTACTCGTTTCACCGTAGAATATAGAAAGTATTAAAGTGTCGATTAAACGAGCAGCCTTTTTCAGAAATCGAATAAGAATATTAATTGTTATATTGACTACCATCAATGTAGAAATAAGACTATAACGGTATTTTTCAATTATACTATTATAGGATGCTATTATATTATTAAATTAAGCAAATATTACCTTTTGAGAAACGAAGTCAGTCGTTCGTGGAATACACAAGCGATTGTCATACCAGTAATAGGCGCAAGAGGAATAGTTGCTAAAAGCATTGACCAATTGTAAGTTTAAGTTTAAACTGTAAGTTTAACATCAGTATCTTACAAAAACAAGCAGCCATGCATCAAATATACTCAGTAAGGTACTAGGAGACACCGTATTTGCTACAACACAACGCTCACTATACACACCTAACGTTCAAAATAATAATTAAGCAGGGCATGAAATGGACAACAACATTAACTCTATTAATTTCCTTTTAATTTATACTATATAATATATTACCTTGGCAAGCATAGCGCAGGACGCCCTCCAGCTAGGTGGAGTGACGATTTGCAAAAGGTCGCTGGCAGATGTTGGATGCGACAAGCCGAAGACAGGGTGAAATGGCGCAATTTAGAGGAGGCCGATCCAGCAGTGGACTATTATAAGCTGATGATGATGATGATGATGATGATGATGATGATGATGATGATGATATACAAGGTATCTCAAAACCGCGACCGAAAACGAAGCCAGGTGGTAGTTTTAGTGGTTACAGACACGATGCAAATAAAAATTTCACTAAATCAGCGCCAGATATTTTTTTAGAATTTTTTAAAAATCACCTTGTTTGAGTGGAAAAAAACCTAGTTTTTGCGAAAATAATAATTTACACCCTTACGTACCATTGAGTGTTGAAAAATAAAGAGGTCTGCATCATTATTTTAGAAAAACTATGTATTTATCACCCAAATACGACGATAAGTAAAAAAATTACAAAAAAAAAGTTTTTACTTCCATTGTGTCTGAAGTCACTAATACTACCACCTAGCTTCGTTTTCGGTCGCAGTCTTGATATACCCTGTATATGAATAACTAGGTACATATCAAATAATCGGGGATACATACATAAATACCTTCATTTCTGTGGGTAACAGAACGAGGTATTTATTTAGGTCGTGAGTCGTGAAGGTGGGGAACCAAAAAATACATTATATATATAAGGTTCTGAAGAGCAGGACACGGACAGGCAAGCGAAGTATCGGACGCGTACAAGGTGGACGGATGACCTGAATATGTCGCAGGAAGTTGAAGGCTTCCAACAGGCCGACGTGGAGGTCTTTGAGGGAGGCCCATGTACAGCAGTAGACTTTTTGTGGCTGAATAGATAGATATAATAAGAGATGATTAGGAAATAACATGCCTTATAGAACTTGAAAGAACTCTACAATTGAAAGAATAGATGCCACCACGCTGGCATAGTGCAGAATTGACTTCACTTGAAATTCTAGAGGAATTTTCTGGTATTAAGGTTTCCTCACGATGTTTTCATGGTTTGTCAGGAGTTCAGGACACAAAAACCACGTTAGTTCCTAAGGGACTGCTCGTTTAGATGCTGTGTGTGATTTATGTATTGTAATGAATGGCGAGACGAGCTTGCCATTCGACTGATAGTAAGCGATACGACCGCTCATGGACAGTAGCAAAACCAAAAACCATGAGTTACAAAACAATGCTGGGCATTCCACTTTACTCGCCATCCTGAGACATAAGACGTTTAGTCTTAATATGTAGTAACTCTGGCTACAATGTCCTTCAAACCTGAACACAACAGTGCATTTACACTGCTGTTCGTTGGAGAAATAGACATTGCGGTGGTACCCAGACCGCTCACATATGAAAGACCTACCAGTTAAAAGTAGGTGTTAGTATATTTATTTGCCACTTAACAAATACTTTGACAGGATTAGCTCTAATACAGTAATGTTGATCTACTTAAGGTACAAATACTACATAATATTATATACTTAGTATAAAATTATGACTGCCTCGGTGGCGTAGTTGTATTACGGTTGCATCGTTGAGTTACTGTATCTTATCAGCCAATATACGTCCCACTGCTGGGCACGGACCTACTCTATAATCGAGAGAATCGATTGAGAGTGGTTGGGACATATAGTGAGTTAAAAGAAAAAAAATATTGAAATAGATATTATTTGTACGGATTTTATCGCGATTGCTTTACAGTTTTCGTGGTCACGGGGCGGACTGAGGTATAAGTCATCCGCTCTGTGACTGTTACAATTTAACTACCCATAATTTTCAATTTTTGAATTAAAAAGTTAATTGGATTTTGCGATCCGATCTACGCAGAAGGAGCTCACTGTGTCTTGAGGTCTGGCAGCTGGTCTTTTGGGTTCCGATTTAATTAAATGTAGAATTGGATCCCATGATGGTGCAAGCTTCAAGCCATCTTCTCTATTGAAATTTGGATGTTTTTTAATTTCAATAGCCTCGCGAAACATCCTGGGCGGGACACGGTGTTCTTTAGCAAGCATTTGGGGTTTGTCAAAACATTCGCGAAAATCTAAGAAACCATGCCTGCCTCGACTGCCTCGGTGGCGTAGTTGTACTACGGTACGACAACAAAGCTGAGGTCTCGGATTCGAATCCCGGGTCAGGCAAAGTGAAATTGGGTTTTTCTATTCATTATGAACCCGAAGTCAGGAATTTGTGCCCGATACGGCGATAGGCTCGCCCCCTACCACATCATGGGACGGAACATACAAGGCGAAATGTGGGTGCCCTGGTACACCTCTGCCTTCCCCTTCTGAGATAAAGGTGTGAGTTTATGTATTAGTAAGAAACCATCAAAAATAGTAAATTTTTGGGAAAGTAAATATTCAAATGAAAATGTATTTCAAGAATGTCACTTTCACAGTATTGGTTCAAGTAAGCCATTGTTCGTATGTTTTCTTTCGCTCCGGATGTGTACGGAAGAAAAATGTAGCCAATGCTTCTCACAATTATACTGGTTTTCGTGTTATTGGTGTAGCGTTTTGTTCGATTCCCAGGGTGGTTTACGATTCGGGAAAATATAATTTGATTTTGAAAGAAAAAATGCGTGGTGGCCTGTTAGTAAATGGACCAGACGCGGCTACCAACATGTTTACGGTGGTAGCGGGTGCACATCCCGGAGCACACCTCTGACTTTTCGGAGTCATATATGTATTGATAGTCAATCACCACGCACTATAACGGTGAAGGAAAACATCGTGAGGAAACCTGCATACCGTAGCGATTTGCAAGAATTTCTATGGTATGTAAAGTCCGCCTGCACTAGGCCAGCGTGGTGGACTATATGGCCTAACCCCTTTTCATTGTACTTTCGATTGTAGAGGAGGCTCGTGTCCCGTAATTGGACGTATTTAAGCTGATACAGAATACTCCAATATTTATAATATTTGCCGATAAAAAATTGCAGAGAAAAAAGCAACGATAACCCAACAGTCACATACATAGTCCTGACCCCGTTCTACAACAGTCATGTGTTGTGTATCAGGAACTACGAGAGACTTATTGGTCTCTCAAACACCAGAGTCGTGTGAGGGATATCATCGGCCTCTCGTTTCACAGTTTCTAACCAACCAAATGAAATGGAATCATCATCATCATCAGCCCGTTGCAGTCCACTGCTGGACATAGGCCTCTCCCGCGGTACGCCACAGAGCCCGGTCTGCTGCTCCACGCATGCAGTCGCTGCCGGCCCTTTTATGGATGTCGTCCCGCCATCTGGCCAGAGGACGTCCCACGCTACGTTTTCCAAGACGCGGTCTCCACTCCAGAACACGCCACATTTTCCCAACCACAAATTAAATGGAATGAAAATATTTATTGAACCCATGAAATGTTCAACATTATTTAGATTCAGTCACTTTTTTCCACTACCACCCGGTTCACAAGACTGTTTTCGCCAGAGAAGAACAAAGAAATTAACGTTGCTCTTTTCAAAACAAGTTTACAGCTACATACAGCTTCGGAGGCTGTCAATCCGGATGTTAATTTCAAAATATTGGTAAACAAATTATTACGTGCCTCGGTGGCGTAGTTGTATTACGGCTACAAAGCTGAGGTCTTGGGTTCGAGTCCCGGGTCGGGCGAAGTGGTATTGGATTTTTCTATTCATTATCAGCCCGGAGTCAGGAATCTGTGCCCGATATGGCGATAGGCTCGCCCCCTATCACGTCATGGGACGGAACATACAAGGCGAAATGTGGGTGTCCTGGTGGCGCCTCTGCCTACCCCTTCGGGGATAAAGGCGTGAGTTTATGTATGTATGTATGTAAATATTACGTTTATTTGACCAAAAGTTACACTTCCATATGATTTTGGTGCACTTCAAAATAATTATAAACATAAGCATCTTTCAAACCTTATCTACTCGAGGTACCATAATGAAATGTTGCATACACTGTCTGAGATACAGAAAATGAGATAGGGTACTTTTATTTATTAATACCGGATATATCAAGACTGCGACCGAAAACAAAGCCAGATGGTAGTATTAGTGACTTCAGAAACAATGCAACTAAAAAATTCACAACAAAAATCGTTAACTTTTTTTTGGTAATTTTTTACTTATCGTCGTTTTTCGGTGATAAATATATAGTTTTCCTAGGGTACGTTAGGGTTGAAATTACTTTTTTCGCAATAACTAGATATTTACTACCCAAACACAATGATTTTTAAAAAATTGTAAAAAAAAAATCAGTCGCCTATTTTGCGAAATTTTTATTTGCATTGTGTCTGTAACCACATAAACTACAACCCAGCTTTGTTTTTGGTCGCAGTCTTGATATACCCAGTTACAGTATTGAAAATACAAATAAAATTCAAATCACATACATAAAAAATACAATTGGCGGTATTATCGCTCAAAGGCAATGTCTTAAAGAAAACCATGGGATGGATTTAAGAAAAGGATTAACAGAGGGCAGTTTAAAGCGTATAAGATAGAAGCTAACACTGAATAAAACATCAAATACAAATTTTTCATCCAGAAAACACTGCTTCCGAGGGAAAACAACATACAAACGCAAGAAGCTATGGCTTGGCTAATCCACTGAACCAATCGTAATGAAATTTGGTATAAGGATAGTCTAAGACTTGAGGATGCAATGAGGGTACTTTTTATTATTAAATTGAATTCCTAAGGAGGGAAAAACAGGCTGGGATCATGGGTTATATTTAAAGCTTAGTTCCGAGGGAAGTGGACGAAAATATGTATTTTTTATTGCGGTGAATAGCGAGATGATCATGCCATTCGCCTGATGAGCGATACGACCGCTCATGGACAGTAGAAAACCAAAAACACCATGAATTACAAATCAATGCTTGGCACTGCGCTCGCCATCCTGAGACATAAGATGTTAAGTCTCAATATGTAGTTACTCTAGCTACAATGTCCTTCAAACCGGAACACAACAGTCCATTAACACTGCCGTTTGTTGGAGAAATAGACATTGCGTTGGTACCTACCCAGGCGGCCTCTCACATATGAGAGGTACCAGTAGTATATTTCCAACTCCTAAGAATTTTATAGTGATTTCGTTGCGGGGAGTCATTCCCGGAGCCTCGATTCGTTTCAATGCTCCGTGTACAATGCTGTTGATCCAACGACACACTACGAGTAGTTGAAAACGGGGGTGAGGGCGGGACAGGCATTAAGATACATACATAAACTCACGCCTTTATCCCAGTAGGGGTAGGCAGAGGCGTCACCAGGACACTCGCATTTCGCTTTGTACGTTCCGTCCCACGATATGATGGCGAACCTATCGCCATATCGGGCATTAATTCCTGACTCCGGGCTGATAATGAATAGACAAATCCAATATCCAACTTTCTACGGTCTGTAAAGTTCGCCCACTCGCGCTAAGCCCTGCGGTGGGATGGTGGTCTGTGCCCTTCATTGGGACGTATATGAGGTGATACAGATCTCAAACATTAGTCATACAACATTTTATAATATTATGACCTCATTAAAATGCCAGTTTTAATATAATGTAATGCATCATTTAAAAATATCTTTGTTGAATAACACTTTGTGTTTTAATGTTAAATGTGGTTTGTATTCCACCACATACTGATAATTTTGTTGGTACTAACAATAAATATGTTTGCTAATTTTTGTGACGCAAAAATACTTGGCGAAATTCAAAGAACGAGCGTATTCCCACCTTAAAGGCAATGCATCTCCATGCCCTGGTGTTGCAGATGTTCACGACGGTGACCACTGACCACTTACCATCAGGTGGACCGTATGGTCCTTTGCCTCCATTATTATACCGGGTATATCAAGACTGCGACCGAAAACGAAGCCAGGTGGTAGTTTTAGTGGTTACAAACACGATGCAAATAAAAATTTCGCCAAAACAGTGATATTTTTTTAGAATTTTTTAAAAATCATCTTGTTTGGGTGGTAAATACCTAGTTTTTGGCGAAAATACTAATTTAAACCCTTACGTAGCATTGCGTGTTTAAAAATAAAGAGGTGTACATAAATATTCTTGGAAAACTATGTATATATCACCCAAATACGAGGATAAGTAAAAAATAACAAAAAAATTGATGTCGATTTTTTTTGCTAAATTTTTAGTTGCATTATGTCTTAAGTCACTAATACTACCACCTGGCTTCGTTTTCGGTCGCAGTCTTGATATACCAGGTATGAAAAAAAGACTTCTTTATTAAAAGGTTTTTTCAAGTTCCAATTTTTCAGGTAGGCGTGGATGGCCAAATTAATAACTATGAGGTTTAGCGAAAAAGACTGAAAAGAGGCACGAGCCCGATTTTGATGTAAAGTAAAACTGCATACTTGGATTTTTGATAAATCAATGTTCCTAGCGAGGAATCAAAAAGATGATTTTGAAAAAAAACACATGCTATATTATTACACCGTTCAATAATACTAATAAGGATCAAATTCAGGGAAGTAATGACATACGGCCAACTAAAGGAAAGAGGTCATTTATGCAAAATCAATTTTTGCTTTCGTTACTTCACTTAGCATCCACGCCCACTTGAAAAATTCAAGTATAGAAAAAGGTAACAAAAAAAAGTACAATTTCCAGTCTTATAGCTCGATTCGATCTCACACAACCAACCATAGGATAAGAGAACACAATGGACTATTTAATTATTACCCTAAACTATGAACTACGTAGAAAATTCGAAAAAATGGTAGATTTTTTGTATCACACCGCGCCAACACCTAGTGTCCTGCGCCGGGCGCGCCGCAGTGCCGGGTCGTGACCTAGTTTCCGTGCGCAGTGCGGCGCCCTCATTGCCTCGGTGTTGCCAGACGAGAGAAATGTTACTGTTATGGTAGAATTTTTATAACATTTTTAAAATTCAATTGAAGCGCAATTTAGTGGGACGATGGTAGATTTTTTTTAAATTGATTTGTTGAACGATTTAGTGTTATGTTTAGAGACCGTTCTCGAAACTGCCCCGGATATTCGTGTGCTGCAGGATCAACGGCATTGTACACCGAGCATTGAAGCGAACCGACTCCGGGAATGTCTAACTTCTCTATACCTGCAACGATACAAGGAATATGTCAGATTGAATAAATCGGGAACTAATTGAATTCATAAAAAAAAAATATTGTGTAATGGTTTCTTAGATTTACGCGAATGTTACACATTGTAATAAAACTATTTTTTACGGATTTTATCGTGATAAGGTTTAATGGGGCGGATTCACCCCGTGACCACAAAAGCTGTAAAGCAATCCAAACGTCGGAAGTAAAAAAATGTAAAAATTAATCCAAATCGCGATAAAATCCGTGAAAATTAGTTATATTTAATATTATTATTGTGTGATAGACAATAGTCGAAATGATGCCTTCATTAATGGTCTGTTATTATAAATAAATAAATACATACACCCAACAGTCACATACATAGTCCTAATCCCACATTAAGATCAATTAAGTCTTGTGTCCTGCGTATCAGAAACTACGGGAGACTTTTCGGTCTCACAAACAACCAGACCCGGGACAAATACTTGTGGGTCTCACAAATGATTGCCTCAGTGTGGGGAGAGAACCCGCGGCCTCTCGTTACACAGCCGGCGTCTAACCAACTGCGCCTGGCTGTCGATGAAGTACCAACATTTTAGAAAATATATAAAACTTCTAAAGTTTGTGGTATGCAGGTTTCAAGTTTCGTTTGCTCTTAAAATGCGTTGTGCCTATATTTGCTATTTGATAAATAACATTGTTAAAGACATATTAGACATTCGCGGAGCCTCGGTTGAAAAAATGAAAATAAAATATTTTATTGAATCCATTAAAATGTTTGACATTGTTTAGATTCAGTCATTTTATGAACTACCACCCGGTTCGGAAAGCGGTTTTCACTAGAGAAGAACGGGCAAGAAACTCTAGTGTTGCCCTTTTCAAAACCAGTTTACAATGTAGTGATTATTACAAAAATTACAAGTTGGTTTCAATCAGAGCAGTTCATTAATAACTTGTTATGATTTGATTTTTGGTTCGCTTCAATACTCAGTGTGTACAATGCTGTTGATCCTGCCACACGAGTTGAAAGCGGGGGTGACGGCGGGTCGTCTTATGATTTCTCATGTACCGAGTATATCCAGGCTACTGAAAACGAAGTCAGGTGGTAGTATTAGTGACTTCAGACACAATTCAAATATATTGCATAAAAGTAAACATTTTGTATTTTACATACATACATAGTTTACCCAAAATAATAATGTACAACTTTTTATTAATTAAGACAGAATGGTGCGTTAGGGTTTAAATTACTTCTTTCACAAAAAAAACTAGGTACATACAATTAAAACATTATGATATTAAAGAAATTTTAAAAAATATCTGTCGCTTTTTTTTTGCGAAATTTTTAGTTGCGTTGTGTCTGTACAGCGCCTGATCTAGGGTTCTGACCGCCCTAGGCTAATTATGAGGACGCGCCCCCGCCAGGTGAATTACAATGAGCCTAAAAAGTGGTATATTAGTTTTGTTTTGTTTACAAGTGTTAAAAATTTGACATGATTTATACAACTTATAAAAGTTGTCAGATTGATCTGCAAGCGAAACTATCGTTGTCCTTTAATCTGCACGATATTCAACATACGCTTCGACTTTAAGCATTTATTTAATATTTAAACTTCTGTTAAGATATTTAAAAAAGACGGGAGGTATGTACAAGACAAGACAAGTCAGTGTTTGTTATACAGGTGCTTTTTTAAAATTTTATTTATTGTTATAATCTCAGGGACTCGCAAGTTTTTTCAGTTCACAGTTTAGGTTTTGTGTTTTGTCTCGGTCTAGTTGAAATATGTAGGGTAAAAGCAATGAAGAGTGCATTCGAAGATAAGATGTCAGCGCGCCCCCCCGATCCTCGCGCCCTAGGCTGCAGCCTAATTAGCCTAAGGGTTAATCAGGCCCTGTGTCTGTAATCACTAAAACTACCACCTAGCTTCGTTTTCGGTCGCAGTCTTGATATACCCGGTATATGTGTGTACATGTTCGTCACGATGTTATCCTTCATTACTATACTATTATACTATATCAGCCCATATACGTCCCACTGCTGGGCACGGGCCGACTCCACAATCGAGAGAATCGATTGCGAGTGGTTTGGCCATAATAGTCCACCACGCTGGCCTAGTGCGGGTTGGCGGACTTACATACCGTAGAAATTCTTTAAAATCGCTACGGTATGCAGGTTTCCTCACGATGTTTTCCTTCACCGTTAAAGTGCGTGGTGATTGACTAACAAAACACACATAACTCCGAAAAGTCAGAGGTGTGCCCTGGGATTTGAGCCTGCGACCACCGTGAACATGGCAGCCTCGTCTGGTCCGTTACCAACAGGCCACCAAGCACTACATTACTTTCCTTCCATTACTTTTCATAATAATATGATAAGGTTAAGCGAAGTAATATTAACAAAACAGCTAAATAAATAAAAGGCAAGGAGGTTTCAAAGTATTCAGTGTGTTGTAGGTTAAAAAACAATCGGTAGACTAGAACATGGATTGTGAATTGAGAAGTCTTAGATTCGGTTGCCAAGTTGGGCTTGTGGTTTTTTACAAGTAAGTTTAATTAGGAGCATTTCATAAAAATTGTTGTAATTTGTATATTAGATTAATCTGTGTATATATTTTTTTGCGTTGAATGGCGAGACGAGCATGCCATTCGCCTGATGGTAAGCGATACGACTGCTCATAGTTAATAGCAAAACCCAATAACACCATGAATTACAAAGCAATGCTCGGCATTCCACTGAGCTCGCCATCTTGAGACAAAAGATGTTAAGTCTCATTATGTCCAGTAGTTACTCTGGCTACAATGACCTTCAAACCAGAACACAACAGTGCATTTACACTGCTGTTTGTTGGAGAAATAGACATTGCGGTGGTCCTGCTCAGGCTACCTCTCACATATGAAAGACCTTACACAATTTAAAAACTCTCCCACTTACCATCACCAATATTCCCGAATGATCCCCGCACCGAGACAAAAGTTTGTGTGATCCACAGGCATTTGTTTCGGGTCTGGGTGTTTGTGAGACCGAAAAGTTTCTCGTAGTTTCTGATACAACACAAGACTTGATCCTAGTGTGGGGTCAGGAGTATGTATGTGACTGTTTTGTATACTTATTTATCTATACTAATATTATAAAGAGGATAGATTTGATTGTTTGATTGCATAGAATAGGCTCCGAAACTACTGAACCGATTTGAAAAATTCTTACAGTATTGGGAAGGTACACTATCCCCGGGTGACATAGGCTATATTATAATTTCAAAAAAATTTGGGATCCTTACCAAAACTCCAATAATGTAACCCAAGGTGTACAAAAATACCCAAATATTGTATACATAGCGTGCGCTGCGAAAACTATATGTCGTTGATGTGGAATGGACTCAAAAACAATCTGCACCCGGGTGAAGCCGGGTCTAGCCGCTAGTTAAATATAAAAGCATTGATTTATAAACTATGATGGAGTAACAGGAAGAACGAAACCATAATACTGCTCTTATCAAAGTTGTAAATATAAAAAATATGTGCCAGATTTGTTTTGATAACACAACCACTGATAAGAAATTATTAACGTAATTAATCATGGACGCATCGTCATGCACAACATGAAAACTGAGTGAGTATAGAAAATAACATACATACATACATAAACTCACGCCTTTATCCCCGAAGAGGTAGGCAGAGGTGCCACCAGGACACCCACATTTCGCCTTGTATGTTCCGTCCCACGATGTGATAGGGGGCGAGCCTATCGCCATATCGGGCACAAATTCCTGACTCCGGGCTGATAATGAATAGAAAAATCCAATATCACCTTGCCCGACCCGGGACTCGAACTCGAGACCTCAGCTTTGTAACCGTACCGTAATACAAAAACGCCACCGAGGCAGTATAGAAAATAACGGTGAAGGAAAACATCGTGAGGGAGCCTGCATACCATGTAGTGGTAGGTCTCTCATATGTAAGAGTCTAGAGGTACCACAGCAATGTCTCTTTCTCCAACAGCAGTGTAAATGCACTGTTGTGTTCCGGTTTGAAGGACATTGTAGCCAGAGTAACTGGACATAATGAGACTTAACGTCTTATGTTTTAGGATGACGAGCGCAGTGGAATACCAAGCATTGCTTTGTAATTCATGATGTCGGTTTTGCTACTGTCCATGAGCGGTGGTATCGCTTACCATCAGGCGAATTGCACTCGTCTCGCCATTCATTGCAATAAATAAAACCTCGCGCGTTGCGACTACGTAAGAACCTTTTTATTCTTTTTCTGAAGAACCAAATGCTGTATTCTTTTGCGAAATCGTCAATTCATTCTATAACCTGATTGTACGAGGGAAGAACTAATAATTTAGTTTAGCTTTTCCTTAACATTGTATGTATCGAAAATATGCATGCGAATTGCGATAGGGTCTAAAATATTGCTCTCGTGCCAATAATAATCGGCCACTGCAGAGCAAGTGACTTCTATCAACCGAGAGTTCCATTGGGTCAGGTCATCACCGGCTTAGTTCAAGGCGGACTTCACGTATAGAACATACATACATAAACTCACGCCTTTATCCCAGAAGGGGTAGGCAGAGGCGCCACCAGGACACCCACATTTCGCCTTGTATGTTCTGTCCCATAATGTGATAGGGGGGGAGCGTATCGCCATATCGGGCACAAATTCCTGACTCCGGACTGAATAGGAAAAACCAATATCACTTTCCCCGACCCGGGATTCGGATCCGAGACCTCAGTTTTAGTCGTACCGTAGTACAACTACGCCACCGAGGCAGGTTGTCTTGAATAAATAGAAAAATTAAGAAAAACGTTGGAAAATTGTGGGAAAACGTAAACTATACTTCAGTTTGCGAGGCTTATCAGTGACGTGTGTTTCAAGGTCTTGTCGGTTACAATGGTGCGCCATCTCGCTCGCCCACTATAGGAGAGAAGGGGACGGAAAACCTATTAGAAAATGGAATTGAAACGATGTGAAATAAAGATTGTTTGTATATACCTGAACTTCACGGTCTGTGAGGCTAAAATGTTTCAAGTAATATTTAACTGCGAACCTGTATAGATTTATGCCGGGTATATCAAGACTGCGACCGAAAACGAATCCAGGTGGTGATTTTCGTGGTTACAGACGCCATGAAAGTAAAAATATCGCGATAAAGCGACAGTTTATTTTTGCAATTTTGTAATATCATCTAGTTTTGATGGTAAATGCCTAGTTTTTGCTAAAATTATAGTACCATTATGTGTTTAAAAGAAAAGGTGCACATTATTATTTTAGGAAACTGTTTATTTACCACCCAAACACGATGATGTTTAAAAAATTACAAAAAAAAAACGCTTTTTTTGCGACAATGTTCGTTACATTATGCCTGAAGTCACTAATACCACCTGGCTTCGTTTTCGGTCGCAGTCTTGATATACCCTGTATTTTTTAAAGTATTTCTATTTTAGACCACATAGCATATGGATGACAAGAGCAACGAATAGGGACATTTAGAAGTAGTTTAGGTAGGTACATAACTGGTGGTAGGTCTCTTATATGTAAGACGCCGCCTGGGTAGGTACCACCGCAATGTCTATTTCTCCAACAAACATACACTGCTGTTTGTTGGAGAAATAGAGGCAGTGTAAATGCACTGTTGTGTTCCGGTTTGAAGGACATTGTAGCCAGAGTAACTACTGGACATATTGAGACTTAGCATTTTATGTCTCAGGATGGCGAGCGCAGTGGAATGCCAAGGCATTGCTTTGTAATTAATGGTGTCGTTTGGTTGTGCTACTGTCCATAAGAGGTCGTATATACCATCAGGCGGATGGTATATTCGTCTCACCATTTATTTATTTTATTTATTTTATTTATACTCTTTATTGTACATAACAAGTTACAAAGGAATGTGATACAAATAAAAAATTAAATAGTACAATGGGTGACCATATCGCATTGAGCGATTTCTTCCTGGCAACCTTTGGATGAACAGGAATTGTTGGATTGAAAAATTGGGCTTGACGTGCAACAAGAGTACATTAACAAAAATAATACATTTATATATATACATATACATACATACACACATACATATACATACCTACATACATATACTAATATACAATATAACAGACAATTTAAGCATAAGTTACATAATATACATACACCACCTACATATATACTAAGAAATACAAGATAATATAATATAAATAAAACATGTTCTTTTAATTAAGAAGGGATAAGTAGTGATCTTTGACTCGTGCTTTAAAAATGTTAAGTGAATTAGCAAGTCTAATATTTTGAGGTAAGGCATTCCACAACCTGGCTGCTTGAACAGAGAAAGATTTGTCTAAGAATACTGTGGTGTGGTTTGGTATATACAACTTAAGATTTTCTGATGATCTGAGGGATCTCGCATGTCTTTCACTGAGGAACTGAAATCGATCTTTAAGATATGAAGGAGAGGAGGGACAGAATAATACTTTATAAAGCAAAGAAAGTATATGAGCATTCCGACGAAAGCGAATTGGTAACCACTTGAGCTTACTGCGAAATATTGAAACGTGATCATATTTACGAAGTCCAAATATAAATCTTATACAGAAATTTTGAAGCCGCTCAAGTTTGTCTAGTTGGTCTTCTCTGAGGTCAAGATAGCTGGTATCGGCATAGTCAATAATTGGTAGGAGAAGAGACTGTGCAAGCGCAATTTTAGTGGTAAACGGCAAGAAGTTCCGGAGTCGTCGCAAAGATCCCGCTGCAGCGAAAATCTTGCGACTCACGGCCTGTATTTGGGAGTTCCACGACATTTTAGGATCCATTAATATCCCTAGGTTTTTAACGTACGTCTCTCTAAAAGGGACGATTGTTCCATCGAGAGACACTTGAGGAACTCGAGTCCAGTCCAATCTCGAAATCATTCTGGGGCTACCAATAATAATGACCTGGGTTTTTCCGGGATTTACTTTAACACCATAAGATTTACTCCATTTGCATATTTCCGATAGGTCAGCATTGATTCTCGCTATAGTTTCTGACAACCTTGCTAAAGGTCCCTGCGAGTAGATTTGGAGATCATCTGCATAAAGATGGTAGGATGAAGTAAGTTTTTGAGAAATTGAGTTTATAAAAATAGCAAAGAGTAAAGGAGACAAAACGCCACCCTGCGGAACACCGACTGTAGTATCGCACCAAGATGAAAAGGTGTTATCAATACAAACACGTTGTCGGCGACCAAACAGGTAAGTTTGAAACCAATCAATTACCGTTGGAGATATGTTAAGAGAGCGCATAATACCAAGGAGAATGTCAAAATCCACAGTATTGAAAGCGTTGCTAAAGTCTAATAGTGTAAGTACTGTAAGATTTCCACTCTCCATCGCAGCCCTAATATCGTCTGTAACATTGATCAGGGCAGTGACGGTACTATGACCAGGACGGAAACCGGATTGCATTGGGTTAAGGAGATTGTTTTTGCAAAGGAAAGAATTTATTTGATTATAGGTAAGTCGTTCGAGGACTTTGGATAGGAAGGGAAGTATTGATATGGGGCGATAATCGGAAAAGGACCCGGGATTAATCTTTTTAGGTAAAGGGATCACTTGGGCTAATTTCCACGAATGTGGAAACTCCCCACAGGATACAGAAAAGTTGAGGATGTGACAAATAATGGGTAGGATTTCATCAAGGATAGGAATGATCATTTTACGGCTAAGACCGTCACTCCCGACCGCACTAGACGATATGGACAGTATGCACTTCTTAACATCACAATCGGAAAATTTGCTGAAGACAAAAGGCGGATATGTAGGAGTTGGAAGAGAGGAGAGATTATTCAAAGTCATTTCTTTAGCTGCCCCATCACAATAGGGCGAATTGGAGAAATACTGGACGAGCGACTCGATGTCTAAATCATTAGGACAAGAATTCTTACGTGTCTTCCCAACCCCTATGGAGCGAAGAAATTTCCATACCTTTGATGGATCTCCGTTTTCAATGGACTGATGGATATTTTGGCGTTGTGCATTCCTACACATCTTATTGCAGTGATTCCTTATAGCTACGTACTTTTCTCTATTGTCAGCTGTGGGTTGGTATTTTAACCGGGCTTTGGCTTTAGCTTTAACATTTATTATATTCTTTATTTCGTTTGTAAGCCAAGGAGCCGGAAAATGCTTTACTTTTATGGCACGGATAGGAGCATAAATATCATAAAGTTGAAGCAATTTAGATGTAAAAATGCTGACCTTATCATGAACTGATGGAGATGCAATGAGAGAACTCCAGTCGATACTACTAGCAGCCCCACAAAGATCTGTTAAGTTCATTCCACTAAAATTGCGTTGCAGAAGGATTTTTGACTTTGCCTTGGGGGGACGAATTTTATAGGAAGTGAAAACCAAGTCATGGTGAGAAAACATTGACGCTGAGCATTGACCATGCTTAGCGACAGATTCGCAAGAAGAAACAAGAATAAGGTCAAGTAAAGACGGGATGCAATTAGGAAGGTGGTGAGTAGTGCCTAAAGGAAGAATAGCGAGATTAGTGGATTCTACAATGGAAAGGAGAGAATTAGAACGTGAATCATTTTTTAAGAGACATGTATTAAAGTCACCCATAATAATTGTATGACTGTAAGCGGGGACTAGGTCTTCAAGAAGATTTTCAAAAGAATTGAAATAGTTGATGCGAAGAGAAGGACAGTAATAGACACCTACCAGGACTTTGCTGTGACGCATTTCTGCCTCAATGAATAAGTGTTCGCCAGCATTTGGTGGTGTTGGTTGTGGTGACATATCTATTATGCGGAATTGGATATAGCTTCGGAGATATATAGCAACCCCACCTCCGCCGCCAACTGCTCGATCATTTCTAATTAGATTAAATCCTGGTAGGGTGTATGAAATGGAAGGGAGACATGGTTTAAGCCATGACTCGGAAACAAGAATGGCGTGAATATTCTTACAGTCAAAGCTAGCCAGCATATCTGGGAAATGTGCCGGAATACTTTGGGCATTTATGTGAACGACATTAAAGTTCTCGAGAACATCAGAAAATTGGTGGTCAAGCGTATTTGCCAAAGATGGAATACTTTTAAAACTGCTATCACTGCAAGCACTGTGAAAACTATCATTGTCACTATCACTATCAACAGATAACATAGATAAATAATAATAATAGTGAATATACTATAAATAAATATTAATTAATATAAAAATTATGAATAATATTTATTCTAGAGTTTTTTTTTTCAATTAGTGCGTCCAACTGCCAGTGCCAGTAACATAAAAGCAAGGAAAGTAATAACTAAAATGAGAAACAATCATAAATTATAACAGAGACAGCTATCAACATCAATAAATGCATTTATAATAGTATTGAATAAGTATCACACAGTAAAAAAGCAAAAGGTAAAAAAAAAAAAAAAAAAAAAAGACAATAAAAAGAATACATAAAATAGAACAATAAAACAAAAGCCTTTAAAAAACCTGTGTAAAAGAATAACATGAAATACCTACGATAAATAAATTGACACAATTTCATTATTGAATACAATGCCATCTTTAGAGCAAGGTTGGAACTAAATTAAATGCAAATAGACTAACAAACAAGATGTAAAAATAAAGATAAAAAATAATAATAAGCTATTAATTGACAGCCGTCGTCTGCTTCACAATTCACAACAATAACAAAAGAGTGACACGAAACGTGTGTTTTAGGTTAAGAGAAGTAATTATAAATAATGTTAACCATAAACCAGTTATTTCTTGCTAACATTTCTTCTGGTTCTGGGCGCAGAGCTACCTTTTGCGATGGTTGCTGCTTTCGGACTACCCGCCTCAAGAGACTTAACCTCCGCATGTGAAGTTATACGGTGTCGTGTGCCATCCGGTCCCAGCAATAAAAACACAAGTCTGGATCTTAGTGTGGGGTCAGGACTATGTATCTGAGGTATACCTATATCAAAACTGCAACCGAAACAATGCAAATAAAAAATTCGCAAAATAAGGGACAATTTTCATTGTATTTTTTTTTAAATCGTTGTTTTTGGGTTGTAAATACCTAGTTATTGCGAAAATAGTAATTTAAACCCTAACGTACCATAGCGTCTTAAAAAATATAAAGGTGTACATCATAATTTTAGGAAAACTATGTATTTATCACCCAAATACGACGATAAGTAAAAATTACCAAAAAATGCTGACGATTTTTTCGGCGAAATTTTTAGTTGCATTGTGTCTGAAGTCACTAATACTTCCACCTGGCTTCGTTTTCGGTCGCAGTTTGGATATACCCTGTATATAATGCTGTAAGGTATTTGACAAGTAAATAACATTGAGCTCAATTCAACGCCAGGTCAACGTACGATAACGTTGCAAATTTCGTGAGTTTCTTACGTGTCATTGGACTAATGACTACTGTAACGTAGTGGGTTCTATACCCAGGTGGAAGTTTTTTAAAGTGGGTAATGGTGGTAGGAATATAGTATTTGAATATCACCGTTTTTTATATTATTTTGCAAACACAAAAACAATTAAATTGAAACATTTCTGTCAAAACAGTGTTAAAGTAGCTTGTAATATGAGGCGAATATTAGTATTTTAAATTAAAGAGTGGGGACGTAGTGGGGACATCTAACCGTCTCTTTCACACGCGCACACTGTAATGCGTGTTAGGATTAATGACGTCACTAGTTTTGTTTTGCATCCGTTTTCTTTACTCCCATTTTATTTAAAACGATTCTAATTTGTTTAATTTTGTATGGATTTACAAAATTCTTTGTTTGCTAGATTTTGGATATGAATACTTTATGATAATACAATAAAAGAGAGTTTCTGTTTGTATTTTTGCGTTAAATACAAATTTCACAGACATCACTTAATTGTAAAAGAAAATCGTAGAGTTATGTCCAGAGAATTTCTTGCGGCTAAAGATAATAATATGGTTTTTGACAATAAATAAATAAATAACCCAACAGTCACATACATAGTCCTGACCACACACTAAGATCTTGTGTCGTGTCAGAAACTACGGGAGACTTCGCTCTCACACCCAGACCCGAAACAAATGCCTGTGGATCACACAAACATTTGTCTCTGTGCGGGATTCTAGCGGCCTCTCGTTTTATAGCTGGGTTACGAACTGCGCCACGGAGGCTGATTCTAATATAGGTTGGCAAAGAAGAGCATGAATTTAATTAAAGCGCTTAAAATAAAATATTAATATGGCAACCCAAAACACTACAATTTATAATGTTAAAATACTTGCAATTTTCATTAATAGTTGTTAATGAGCCTCTTACTCACTTTAAATAACAAAATAAGCAACAATTGTTCCAGAATTTACAGAAATCCTTGTTAAAATTTCTTAGCGTACAGCAATGACGTTTTTAATGGTGTTGCCACAACTTCTAACTTTAGTTCCGAATTTCACCGCGTCATACTCTTGTCAAGTTATACTGAATGTCGTCTAAAAGGCGTCTCCAAGTCGTTATAATTATGGCGGCCTTAAGCAATAGTTTAAACATCGTGACTGTGAAATTATCATGTATGAAACAGACAGACCTTGGTCATGTTTCAAGCAGAAAATCTTTATTTGATTCGAATTGTTGTTTTTTTATACGTATCTTGATGCGGGGTAAATAAGAACGTTAATATAAACAATTATGTTATTGTTTTGTCTCGTCGGAAATTAAAAAATTGAACCAAATTCGTGTTAAATTGGTAAAAAATAATTTTATTTCGATGTGTAACATTCGCGTATCTGCCCATTACGTCCCACTGCAAGACACGAGCCTCCTCTACAATCGAGAGTACAATTATTGAGAGGGGTTAGGCCATATAGTCCACCACGCTGGCCTAGTGCAGGCGGACTTTACATACCATAGAGCATTCGCGTAAATCTAAGAACCCTTTTCATAATTTTATTAATATCTGTATATCAGCCTATACACGTCCCACTGCAGGGCACGAGCCTACTCTACAATCGAGAGAATCGATTGAGAGTGGTTAGGCCATATAGTCCACCACGCTGGCCTAGTGCGGGTTGGCGGACTTACATACCGTAGAAATTCTTTAAAATCGCTACAGTATGCAGGTTTCCTCACGATATTTTCTAATATATTGCCTGTATGTGACTGTTGGGTGTATTTAATTGTATAAAAGCATACGATGAGTTCTAGTATGGCGTATGATATATTAGGGATCCCGCTCGGCCGCAACAGCCGCATTGGTTAGGCTGGAAGGCCAGTGACACTACCCTTTTCGACCTTTAGTCACTAAACCACTTGGCTTCGTTTTCGGTCGCAGTCTTGATATACCCGGTATAAAGCTGAAGACTTCGTTTGAACGCACTAATCTTATGATCTACTGGTTTGATTTGAATAATTCTCTTAGTGCTAGATAGCCTATTAATCGAGGAATGTTATAAGCTATATAACATCACGCTAGGACTAATAGGAGCGAAGCAGTAATGAATGACGAGCGGGTATGCAAAGATTCATGACAGTAGATGTCAAGATGAATGTATGGACCCTAGCACGTGGCGCTCAATAGTCTCTGCCTACCCCAATGGGACATAGGCGCGAGTTTATGTATGTATATATGCATTAATGAAAAATGTTGAAAACACCAAACATTATTATCCCGTCAAAAAGTATTTACTTACTTGAGCGAAGCCAGGTCGGGCCGCTATCATAGTAAAATGATATGGAAATATTTTTTTCCACTTTCTACTAGTAATGAGACGTAACATCCTATATCTCAGGATGGACAGCGCAGTGGAAGCCAAGCATTGTTATTTGTGTTTGGTTTTGCTACTGTCCGTGAGCGGTCGTATCGCTTACCATCAGGCGAATGGCATCGTCTCGCCATGCATCGGAATAAAAAAAGAAACACCTGTATATTATGGTCTGATCTCAAGATGTTGAATAGGAGTAACTAGTGCGTCGCAACTGTCTTTTATCTTGATAAATCGCTGATTAGATAAGCAATGTTTGGCGTCTCAGATGGCCTGAAATGGGTGCGAATGAAACTCAACGACCTTTGGCTGCGTGACCTCATTTCACACCCTCTCTCGTTGTCTCTAATTCTTCAGGCACAGAAAACTTGCTGAATAGACCTACATCAGGAATTGTCACAGCGAAATGCTATAATAAATAAATACACCCAACAGTCACATACATCGTCCTGAAATTCAGATCAATTAAGTCTTGTGTGGTGTATCAGAAACGACGAGAGACTTTTTGGTTTCACAAACACCCAGACTCGAGATAAATACTTGTGGGCCTTAAATATCTTATCCACCATCTCCACTACGAGATACCAAAGAGGCTGACACAAGACTAGACTTTAGTCATTAGTGTTGGGTCAGGACTATGTATGTCGGTGTTGGGTGTATGTATTTATATCGACCGGCGAGGGATGAACACCTCATGACACTTTTTTTTTTTTTTAATGCTATGTATGGCGAGACGAACATACCATTCGCCTGATGGTAAGCGATAGGATCGCTCATGGACAGTAGCAAAACCAAACAACACCATCAATTACAAGGCAATGCTTGGCATTCCACTGCGCTCGCCATCCTGAGACATAAGATGTTAAGTCTCAATATGTCCAGTAGTTACTCTGGCTACAATGTCCTTCAAACCGGAACACAACAGTGCATTTACACTGCTGTTTGTTGGAGAAATAGACATTGCGGTGGTACCTACCCAGGCGGCCTCTCACATATGAAAGACCTACCACCAATAAAACTGACACTATCTGTATTACAGTTACAATCAGGCGCATCGTACAAGTATTAAAAGAAAACATGGCGATATTCTCGCCCCTATCACATAAAACGGAACATACGGAAATGTGGGTGTTCTAGTAGCTCTTCTACCCCTTCTGGCAAAAAGGCGTGAATGTATGTATGTAAAAGAAAACATACAACATTTGTATGGGTGTATTTGAGACTGAAAAGTCTCTTGTAGTTCTGATACCGGCAACACAAGACTTAATTGATTTTAATGTGGGGTCAGGACTGTGTATGTGACTGTTGGGTGTATTTATTTATTTTATTTCTCATCTGCTAAAGGAATAGTTTAATCAACATAGTCATGTTACGGAAATCCATACCGTACGTAAGATAACATTATATCAATCTTAACTGTCAATCAAAATAGTCAGTTTATCTGTAGATAAAGACTGATAACGGGCAACCTGTTTTTCGACGGTTATTTGAGTTTCAAAACATATCTTTGGAGGCATGGAGGTACTATTTTTATTGCGTTGAATGTCGAGCATGCCATTCGCCTGATGGTAAGCGATACGACCGCTCATGGACAGTAGCAAAACCAAACAACACCATGAATTGAGGCAATGTATCTGATGTTAGGTCTCATTATGTCCAGTAGTTACTCTGGCTACAATGTCAAACCGGAACACAACAGTGCATTTACACTGCTGTTTGTTGGAGAAATAGACATTGTGGTGGTACCTCCGGACACTCACATATGAGACCAGTTAAAACTGAATCGAAGTCGCCCAGAATGGAGAATCAGTCCACTCTGTTTCGTCATACATACATACATACATACATAAACTCACGCCTTTATCCCCGAAGGGGTAGGCAGAGGCGCCACCAGGACACCCACATTTCGCCTTGTATGTTTCGTCACATGGTGTGATAGGGGGCGAGCCTATCGCCATATCGGGCACAAATTCCTGACTCCGGGCTGATAATGAATAGAAAAATCCAATATCACTTTGCCCGACCCGGGACTCGAACCCGAGACCTCAGCTTTGTAACCGTACCGTAATACAACTACGCCACCGAGGCAGTCTGTTTCGTCATAGCAGTGAATAAGTGTGTTTATATTTCGAGCAGGATATACATAATTGTATCGAGAGATGAACATCTCATGCTCTATCTGCACTGCGCTTACCATTAGGCGCATTGAAGTCACTTCTTCATGCCAGTATAGAATTGAAATGGCATTTGACTATCAAATAAACAATAATAATAAAGAAGAATTACGTAAATCGAATCATAAATCTCAGAGTAATCGGTGAACATACATAAGAAAAAAATCTTAACGAATTGGTAGCCTCCTCTGAAGTCGGTTAATAAATAACACTCAACAGTCGCATACATACTGAACCCACACTAACATCGAGTCTTGTGTCGTATCAGAAGCTACGAGAGACTTTTCGGTCTCACACCCAGACCCGAAACAAATACTTGTGGTTCATTTCATTTGTCTCGGTGCGGGAACATAGAGTAAGTAATCACTACGTTCTATGCGGGAATTGAACCTGCGGCCTCCCGTTTTACAGCCGGCTCTTAACCAACTGCGCCACGGAGGCTTTCAAATATTATAGAGCAAGCCCGTGGCCGCCATCTTCATTTTATAAAAGCTGAAAGTTTATCTGCGTATGCCTCTGACACAGGCATCACACGATCAGCTATTATGAAGTTTCCATCGGCGTGGCTTTGTAAGTTATCAGCTTCAACATCTGGAAGATGAAATAACCATCTAAAGTGTCTGACTAACAAGAAAACACCTTTTAATTGTTTTATTAACGTAATAGAACCCAAAATAATGATTTTTAAATTTTTTTATTGCTATGAATGGCGAGACGAGCATGCCATTCGCCTGATGGTAAGCGATACGACCGCTCATGGACAGTAGTAACAAACAACACCATGAATTACAAGGCAATGCTTGGCATTCCACTGCGCTCGCCTAAGACATAAGATGTTAAGTCTCAATATGTCCAGTAGTTACTCTGGCTACAATGTCAAACTGGAACAGAACAATGCATTTACACTGCTGTTTGTTGGAGAAATAGACATTGCGGTGGTACCTACCCAGGCTTCTCACATATGAGACACCTACCACCAGTATTTTTGTCTGTGTGCAGTTGTGAGCGATGATCTCAGGGGCTTAACGGATTTCGATGAAATTTTATGTGGAGGTAGCCCTGGATTAACGTATAGGCTAAAACCTAAAAATATTGGCATGGGATGGGAAAGGAGTTCCAATAAATTTGTATCCGTATATCCGTACCGAACTAAAGTACGATTATAAAGCTGAGGTCTTGGATTCGAATCCCGGGTCGGGCAAAGTGATGTTGGATTTTTCTATTAATTATCAGCCCGGAGTCAGGAATTTGTGCCCGGTATGGCGATAGGCTCTCGCACTATTACATCGTGGGACGGAACACAAGGCGAAATGTGGGTGTCCTGGTGGCGCTTCGGCCTACCCCTTCTAGAAAAAAGGCGTTAGTTAACGTATGTATGTAGTTACTTTTTTAAACTCCAAAGGGATGGCATGGGACAGGATATAACCAAATTAATTTGTTGATATATATTTTTCGTTTGATTCTTATTTTCAAGGAAAACAATAACGTTTTTTGCAATACAAACAGCCCGAAATGGAATATTTTTTATTAGCAAAGTAAAAAAAAGATGTTATTTAGGTCTAAATTATAGTATTTTTGTAAGTAGTAGAAATTATCAAATTTTCTTCTAGCATTGTTAAAATCACGTTTTACCATGAAAACTATGCAGAATTTCCTCTAAAGGACAACGAATAGCAGCGGAAAATGGGTGAAAATGGCAAAACTAGAACAGGCTGACTTATAGCTATCGCTGTCTCCTTCCCCCTTATAGGGGTCGCGTATCCCCGTCCCCCTCGCACATCTGCTTAAATATTATAATTGATAAATCAATCGAACCAAACACCTAGACGACCAACGTAACATGACCCCTACGTGAAGACTTATGTATATAATGTTGTTCAACCACGGAGGTCTTCGTAAATTGGTCGTCCACCCTATTATGTCCCACTGACCCGATTTCTGGGTTACGCAGTCTGACGTCACTGCGCCATTGCGCTGAAAGTGCATGACAAGCCATTCTCGACCTTACTCGTTTACATTAAGGTTGAAAATTGTGTGATACCCATCCCTTTGTAAAAACGGCATTTGCGACCTTATTGTAACGGTGTAAGGTCGGGAATTGAGTGACACGCATTCTTTTGTGGGAAACTTGAAGTAGGTTTCAACAGTTTCGTATGAAAATTCTCTGAAGCATTTTTCTTTTTTAGCGTTTAAAGTGTTTTTTCATAGATTAGCGGCTTTTCCTTTGAGCTTTTAGGTTTATTCATAGAAATATGTTTTGAAAAGTAAATGGGACATTGGGATCTGAAACCGGTTTAAAGAAATCTAGTACTAAAACAGACTCTCATATTTTAATGAATACACAAACTCACGCCTTTTTCCCAGAATGGGTAGGCAGAGGCGCCACCAGGACACCCACATTTCGCCTTGTATGTTCCGTTCAACGATGTGATAGGGGGCGAGCCTATCGCCATATCGCTTTACATTTTTAAATTAATCCAATTTTATGACTAATATTCAAATTAAATGCAGGGTATATCAAGACTGCGACCGAAAACGAAGCCAGGTGGTAGTATTAGTGACTACAGACACAATGCAACTAAAAAAACTCAAACTAAAAGCCAAACATTTTTTTTTCCTTACTTCGTATTGGAGTGGCTAATACAATAAAGTACAACTTAAACCATTTTTAAGGACGCAATGGTACACAACGGCTTTAAAATATTATTTTAGCAAAAACTAGGTATACCACCCAAAAACGATGATATATAAAAAAACTGCCATTTTTTTTGCGAAAATTTTAGTTGCATTGTGTCTTTAATCAATAAAACTACCACCTGGCTTCGTTATCTGTCGCAGTCTTGATATACCCGGTATAAATTACGCTGAAATTAATCATTAAAACAAAAAGCTCGTCGAAGAAATGTATTTTAAAAGTGGTAGAGTCGGTGGCGTTGTTGTATTACGGTACAGTTACAAAGCTGAGGTCTTGGGTTCGAGTCCCGGGTCGGGCAAAGTGATATTGGATTAATCTATTCATTATCAGTCCGGAGTCAGGAATTTGTGCCCGATATGGCGATAGGCTCGCCCTCTATAACATCGTGGGACGGAACATACAAGGCGAAATGTGGGTGTCCTGGTGGCGCCTCTGCCTACCACTTCGGGGTTAAATGTGAGTTTATGTATGTATGTATGTATGTATGTATATATGTATGTATGTATGTAGAGTCACACAGATAATTTTCTCGGACAAAAATTAGTGCTTAGCAAGGCAGGACGACCTAGTTAATGTTGCAGGTCGACGCGGACATCCTCGGGGCCTGGGGGAGGCCTACATTCATCAATGGATTTACTGTAGCTCCGTGGCGCAGTTGGTTAGACGCTTGTGAAACGACAGGCCGCGGGTTCGATCCCCGCACCGAGACAAATGTTTGTGTGAACCACAAGTATTTGTTTCGGATCTGGGTGTTTGTGAGAGAGAAATCTCTCGTAGTTCCTGATACAAGACTTGATCTTAGTATGGGGTCAGGACTATGTATGTGACTGTTGGGTGTATTTATTTATTTCATACATACAGGTCGAATTCGTTATTTCCTCTTTTGAAGTCGATTAATAAATACACGCAATAGTCAAATACATAATCCTGATCCTACACTAAGATCGAGTCTTGTGTATTTTACAATAATATTCTACCTAAATCTGTATCTGTATTAGCCTATACAAGTCCTACTGCAGGGCACGGGGCCTCCTCTACAATCGAGAGTACGATTGAGTGCGATATAGTCCACCACGCTGGCCTAGTGCAAGGCGGACTTTACATACCATAGAAATATATTCTACCACAAGATTATCTTATAGAACCTTCCTTTTTTATTGCGATGAATAGCGAGACGAGCATGCCATTCGCCTGATGGCAAGCGATACGACCGCTCATGGACAATAGCAACACTATGAATTACAAAGCAATGCTTGGCATTCCACTGCGCTCGCCATCCTAAGACATAAGAAGTATCATTATGTCCAGTAGTTACTCTGGCTACAATGTCCTTCAAACCGGAACACAACAGTGCATTTACACTGCTGTTTGTTGGAGAAATATTGCGGCGGTACCTACCCAAGCGGCTTCTCACATATGAGAGACCTACCGAATATGTTTAATTTAAAATGTCTCTTTTGTTCCAGGATCGAAGCGGCTTGGAGAACATGAGGTCTTTGGAACACTATCTCACAGATATTATGCGCGCTGATACTTCAGATCACATGAAAGGTAAGACCTTTTAATAGTAGCGTATTTGACTATGATCGATTTTTAACACGCTATTTTAGCTTCGCGTGTATGTAACGAAAACTTTGAAGACCATTTTCGAGCACAGGATTGACTTGAAATTTTGCATAGGTACTTGTCAAGGACCGAAAGGCGTGAGTTTATGTATGTATGTAAGCACCCCAAGCTTTACGTTTTGATAAATACAATAATACAATGGACTCAAATACCATAATAACAAATTAGTATTACTATAAGCAAGCGAGAAACTCCCTCAGCAACACGAACTGTCTCCTTTTTCTTTTGTTTATTTTTTTATTGTATGAGATCGCGAGTATAAATGCTGATTTCACCATTCGATGCTTTATTAGTACGGCATTTAGATTTTCGCTTACCATCAGAAGCAATGCGTTCACTACGCCATGACGAAATGAAAAAATAAAACAAATATTTTTTACTCTGACCCTTTATTATTCAATTACGGATTGAACTACGCAATGAAATCGTAAACAATGAAAAGTTGTTACAATAAAAAAACTCCTGAAAGTTTTTGCTGAGCAAAATCATTACCAAACCTAATTTGTATTTTCTACCAGGCGTTTTTCTTAAGAACATTTCAATGTTATCTTATATCGTATTTACATCTTTTTTGGACAATATATATCCAACTGCAGGGCAAGAATCTTCTTTATAAGGATACAAAGTACACCATGCACTATAACGGTGACTGAAAACATCGTGAGGAAACCTGCATACCGTAGTGATTTGTAAGAACTTCTATGGTATGTAAAGTCCGCCCGCACTAGGCCAGCGTGGTGGACTGTATCGCTCTCAATCGTACTCTAGATTGTAGAGGAGGCCCGTGCCCTGCAGTGGGACGTATATGGGCTGTACGGTACGATTACAAAGCAGAAGTCTCAGGTTCGAATCCCGGGTCGGGTGAAATTATATTGGCATTTCTTTTCATTATCAGCCCGGAGTCAGGAGTTTGTGCCCGATATGGCGATAGGCTCGCCCCCTATCACATCGTGGGACGGAACATACAAGGCGAAATGTGCGTGTGGGTAGCACCTCTAACTACCCCTTCTGTGTTAATGTACTCGTATGTAAGTAATGTTACTTAAATATTTTTTGTTAAGCTTTTAATAGTGTACAATAAATAAAATAAATAAATAAGTATGTATGTAAATAAAAATGTTTAATATAAACAGATACAACGATTAAATTGCTAGTTGCTCTTGTTTTGCCGGCTCGTCACAGACGGAACCAATCGTTTTAATAGTTTTCGACTTGACACAAATAATTTTGTATACTGCAGCATTGCGAAGTAGACGAAACGAAATTAAAAAGACTAGATGCGTCATTGAATTTATTTGGTATTGTGTTTATCGTTATTTTTAGTAGTATACTACAAAACCGAATATAATAAATATAAGAATCAGTACCACAATCCTTTGCACAAATTTTAACATACGTTGGTTAGGCGCCAGCTGTGAAACGAGAGGCCGCGGGTTCGATCCCCGCACCGAGACAAATGTTTGTGTTATCCACAAGTATTTGTTTCGCGTCTGGGTGTTTGTGAGACCGAAAAGTCTCTCGTAGTTCTGATACGACACAAGACTCGATCTTAGTGTGGGGTTAGGACTATGTATGTGACTGTTGGGTATTTTTTTTTTTACAAAATTCCCTACTTAGAATGTTGAGAAACATAAAACATGTGGGTTAAATAAATACTAATATGTTAATACCACCCAGCATATTACAGATTGAAGTGCAACCACGCTCAATATTGCTCCATCCAGCGTCCATACTTCACCGACTGCGCACAATAGTGTAGTGTTATGCAATCCATTGTTTGTCGACCTTGCGCGCAGTGTCAGCAATTACACAGCGTGACGCGCGCGGGGCCGGCAAAGTTGTTACGAGTGAAAACTAATATTTGTGTGATCTACATGTATAACTAAAGACTGCCCTTTTTCTCTGCTTACCCTTTTGTCCATCCAAAAGTTGCCTGGAAGATTGTTGAGCGCAATCAGGCCGCTGATTTTACTAACTTTAATAGTTCTAATTGTTTGTCTCGCATTCACAAACTCACGTCTTAATCCCAGAAGGGGTAGGCAGGGGCGCCACCAGGACACCCACATTTCGCCTTGTATGTTCCGTGCCATGTGATGGGGGCGAGCCTATCGCCATATCGGGCACAAATTCCTAACTCCGGGCTGACAATAGCGTGTTATATATTTTGTCTTTTTTATAAATGTTATGTACTATGTTTTTTTAATGTTTTTGCTTTAATATATATTTTTCGTTATTTTTTCTGTTTCTTGTGTCAATATTTTATTTGTAATTTTCTGTACATTCCGTGTTGTGACAATAAATCGTTTTTCTATCTTTCTATAATGAATAGACAAATCCAATATCATTTTAGTAATATTGATTGGCTCCTTCTAGTGTATTACAATAAATAAATAAGGTTTTCTAAGTCCCGCTTTATATTGAAATAAAACTATTTTTAACGAATTTATCGCGGAATCGGTATGATTTTGTCATTTATTTAACGTCCCGTTTCGATTACTTAACAGTTTTCGTGGTCCGGTGCTGCTATACCGGGTATATCAAGACTGCGACCGAAAACGAAGCCAGATGGTAGTTTTAGTGGTTACAGAGTACAGACACAACGCAATTAAAAATTTCGCAAAAAAAGTGCGACAGTTTTTTGTGCAATTAATTAAATATCATCGTGTTAGAGTGGTAAATACCTAGTTTTTTTGCGAAAATGGTAATTTGAACCTTTACGTACCATTGCGTCTTAAAAAAATTAAATAGTTGTACATCATTACTTCAGGAAAACTATGTATTTATATCCCAAATACGACAATATGTAAAAAACTTTATTTTTAATTTTTAGTTCGTAGTAGGCTTCGTTTTCGGTCGCAGTCTTGATATACCCGGTATATTTTCCTGGAAAAAAAGGTTTCACCTTTCATCGCAATAAAAAAAATCACAATTCGACCTCTCCGGGGTTCCAGAAGGCAAAGTAACAAATATCAATTTTTAAACAACATTTTCTAGACTCTACCACGCTGGCTTAGTACGGATTATTCCATACACCATAAATTGAATGAAAGTTTTCCAAACCTTCATTAAACATGAAAAGGTACGGATGACCTGCATCTGTATCAGCCCATATAGTCCACCACGCTGGCCTAGTGCAAGGACTTTACACCATATAAATTCTTAAAAATCGCTATGGTATGCAGGTTAAACAATGAATAAAATAAATACACCCAACAGTCACATACATAGTCCTGACCCCACACTAAGATCGAGTCTTGTGTCATGGGTATCAGAAACTATGAGAGACTTTTTGGTCTCACAAACACCCAGACCCGAAACAAATACCTGTGGATCACACAAATATTTGTTTCGGTGCGGGGATCGAACCCGCGGCCTCACGTTTCTAACCAACTGCGCCACGGAGGCTGTCCAATGATTATATTGGGTGAATTTTTCACTGCAGGGCACGGGCCTACTCTACAATCGAGAGAATCGATTGAGAGTGGTTAGGCCATATAGTCCACCACGCTGGCCTAGTGCGGGTTGGCGGACTTACATACCGTAGAAATTCTTTAAAATCGCTACGGTATGCAGGTTTCCTCACGATGTTTTCCTTCACCGTTAAAACCGTTTTCGTTCACTTCCCAAAATTTGATCCTTATTAGCAACATTATCAAATGGTGTAAAATAATATAGATTTTTTTTCTCAAAATCATCGGGTTTGATTCCTAGCTAGGCATATTGATTTATCAAAATTCTAAGTATGCAGTTTTAGTTTTTATCAAAATCGGGCTCGTAACTCCTTTCAGCATTTTTCGCTATTCCTCATAGTTTCGGATTTGGCCATCCACGCCCACTTGAAAAACTCACCCTGTATACGCACTTTGACGGTGAAGGAAAACATCGTGAGGAAACCTGCATACCGTAGCGATTTTAAAGAATTTCTACGGTATGTAAGTCCGCCAACCCGCACTAGGCCAGCGTGGTGGACTATATGGCCTAACCACTCTCAATCGATTCTCTCGATTGTAGAGTAGGCCCGTGCCCTGCAGTGGGACGTATATGGGCTGATATAGATAGATAGATAGATACGCACTTTGATGATGGAAAATATCGTGATGAAACCTTCCACAGATATTCTAGATTTGCACTTCTATGTAAAGTCTGTCAATAAACCAGCATGATAGATGACCTAAGTCTCTACCTAATCAAAATCTAGGTTTTGGAGGAGTCCTGTATTAAGCAATAGGCTTGATATATTAGAGGTTTTAGGCTTAGAATATTATAATATAAAGGAAGCGCTGGTATTTCAAAAACGTAGATGAAAATGGGCCACCTTTTCTGCCCTCCTATTTGACTGACATTTGATAGGTTGAACATGCACGAATTATTTGAGGGATTTTTAAATGTTTAGAGCTTTTGATTTCCACTCACACTCGTTTCAGAGGGATAATACATAGATATGCTTCGGTTACTAACGGAATTTAAAGTAATTTTTTCAAAAAAAATTGTTTAATTTTTAATAATGAGTGCTACCAATATTAAAATTTTATATTTTGTCGTGTCCTACAGGGTCCACATTGTACTAAATAAATTGTAACATCTTATTAACATGTGGAGTGCAATAAAGTATTGAGTATTGACTATTACGAACAAGAAAATATCTACGATTTTGTATGTATTTTGTATGTATGATTAAATGTATGAAAACGCTCTATCTTTATTATGTATACTCTAGGTTTTTATGTATGTAACCTCTCCCAATGCATTTAACCACCAAATCAATGCAAAACGAAGCATCAAGCTATGACATTTCGCTTTTGGCTCACTAGACGAAAAATTATTTATATCGACAAACTAATATGAACTATAAATACAATACCTCGTGACTCCTAACATACATCCATTTCGACCTGACCCTCATCGCAATACTATTTACATACAAACACGGGTCAGCGTAAACTGGACATTTCTACGCGGGAGGTTACATAACCAATTTTAGACGGTCGAAAATGCATGTGCGTTTGGTATTGATAGCACTGACCACTCAATTTGGCTGCATAAACTGCTCTATGGACGCATCTCGGCCGACTGTCAGTGTTCGATCGCGCGCGCTCCCAAGCGCCTGTCAAATTTACCTTTTTAATTTTATTTTTTAAACGTCGTGGGTGTTTGGGCTATTTTTGTTAAAAAAATATTTAAAGTTTCCGAGTGCAGTGAACTTTGTGTTTTGTGTGGAAACAAGTGGAATTGCTTTGACCTGATTGTTACAGGTAGATTTCAGTATTGATTGCGTTGACTGTAGGCTGTTTGGCTGTATGCGTATTTCCTTGCGCGCGCTGAAAAAAGGATAGTTGTAATTGAACGATCAATAAGCTAGGTATTGCGTTGGTTAATAGTTTGTTTAATGCCGCGTGGTATTGTATTAATTAATTTGGGAATTTCTTAAATTATTTTATAAATAATGTAACATTATTAGTATGGAGATGTGAACTTTAGTCGAAGTGACAAAAAATCTATAGTTTAATTATTAAAATGTTTATTATAATTAATTATTAATGTACAAGTCATATTTATTTTTAAAAAATAATAGCGCTTTATTTGACGTTTTGAGCGGAGCGTAATTTTAATTTACTATTATTTTATTTTAATTTATCTTAAAAATGAGCGTTATTTGAAATATATATTTTTCAACTACTTGAATAATATTATATCTTTCGTTTATCTTTTTTTCCAATATTGTATAGACTATAGACCTACTATTATAATGCCATTGTACAAGATCGTAAAGCAATGCATTTAATTATATTCATAGTTAATATATTAAATATATCAACTAAAAATAAAATAGTTTTTAGTGATGAAGTGTGCAAAAGCTTTGTCAGTACCTGAACGGATTTTTAAATCGTAGGTAGCAGGTCCAAATCCAAAGCTATGACTATTCGTAGTCATATGTATTCTTAGTTAATTATCAATTGCTACGGTGAAAGAAAATACAATAAAAAGCACATTTACACTTAGAAATATACAATTTCACATACCTAGTTGCCAAAAATATACTTTCTTAACTAGGTCTTGATTAGTTTTTCCAATTAATTAAGATTATGGCCTAACCCCTCTCAAGTGTACTTTCTATTGTAGAGGAGCCCCGTGCCCTGCAGTGACACGTATATGGGCTGATACAGTACAGGAAGCATAATCTATTATTTTTGTGTATAAAATATTTTTCTAGATGAAAAGTATTCTTGATCCTTTTCTGTATTTCTGGCAACGTGTATGCAAAATGTTATAAGGATCGGTTCAGTAGTTAAGGCGTGAAACTGACACAAAGAAATTTACAATAAATTAAATAAATACATCCAACAGTCAAATACATAGCCAGAGTAACTACTGGACATATTGGCGAGTGCAGTGGAATGCCAAGCATTGTTTTGTAATTCATGGTTTGGTTTTGCTACTGTCCATGAGCGATCGTATCGCTTACCATCAGGCGAATGGTACGCTCGTCTCGCCATACATCGCGATAAAAACATAGTCCGGACCCTACACTAAGATCGAGTCTTGTGCATCAGAAACTACGAGAGACTTTTCGCTCTCACACCCAGACCCGAAACAAATACCTGTGGATTGAACCGCGGCGTCTCTTTTCACAGCCGGCACTTAGCAACAAGCCACAGACTATTAAAATTACATACATACATACATAAACTCACGCCTTTATCCCCGAAAGGGTACGCAGAGGCGCCACCAGGACACCCACATTTCGCCTTGTATATTCCGTCCCACGATGTGATAGGGGGCGAGCCTATCGCCATATCGGGCACAAATTCCTGACTCGGGACTCGAATCCGAGATCTCAGCTTTGTAACCATACCTTAATACAACTACGCCACCGAGGCAGAACATTAAAATTTAGCGCGTGATATTTCAAATTATCAATTGAACCACTCGCGCCAAATCGACCTTAATATGCATTTAAAGACAGCATTTGAGCACGTGGTTATAAAGATTTTCATTTGTTTTTAATTTTTTAACTCAGAAAACGAAATATTCGTTTTGGGAATCGAAACTTGGACTTTATGGCTCACAGTTCAATGCTTAACCAACTGCGGTACGGAGGCTGTCCTGATTGGTTTTACCATCAGGTGACCATTTTGCTCGTTTGCCGGACCGAATGAATAAAAAAAAGTCTATAGTACATATTTACATGTATGTAAAACCACAATATTAAAAAAAATTAAGCTTATTTAACTGTTTAAAATCTCAACTTTCAAAGTGTATACTTGGTAATCAATTTATCTTACATAAATAAATAATTGCATGAAGCTACATTTTACACACAATAAAAAAAATTAAACAATTGCTCTCTATAACTACAATACATGATATGAAATTATGAATATAAGTTAAATGAGTGCACGGCGACGACTGTATTACGATTTAATAATTTTATACAGGGTATATCAAGACTGCGACCGAAAACGAAGCCAAGTGGTAGTATTAGTGACTTTAGACACAATGCGAGTAAAAATTTCGCAAAAAAAATCGACAACTTTTTTTTTGTAATTTTTTACTTATGTATTTGGGTGATAAATATATAGTTTCCTAAAATAATGATGCAGGCCTCTTTATTTTTCAACACTCAATGGTACGTAAGGGTTTAAATTATTATTTTCGCATAAACTAGGTTTTTACCACCCAAACAAGATGATTTTTAAAAATTTCTAAAAAAATATCTGTCGCTGTTTTGGTGAAATTTTTATTTGCATCGTTTCTGTTACCACTAAAACTCCCACCTGGCTTCGTTTTCGGTCGCAGTCTTGAGATACCCTGTATAAGCTTTGTTGATATTCTCATGTAAGTGACTTTATTATTTGTCTTAAACTTAAACCCAATGTAGTATAATTTTCCTAAAATGATGTCAGAGTACAATTATTCAACCAATATACTTGTACAAACACTTTACAATTTGACAGAACTCTTAAAATCAATGATTAACACTTAAAAGGCCTTGACACGGCAAAAACGCTAAATGAATAGGCAAATAACCACACTATTTGTAACTTAGTTTTTTATGCATACATAAACTCACGCCTTTTCCCAGAAGGGGGTAGGCAAAGGTGCTAACATGACGCCTTGCCTTGTGTGTTCCGTCCCACGTGGGTAAGGGCGAGCCTACCGCCATATCGGGCACAAATTCCTGACTCCGGGCTGATGAATAGAAAAATCCAAATATAATATACTTATAAGATATAATATGCCGAATATATTATACTCCTTCATATAATCCTGGGTCCTTCCGCCGCAGCGTGAAGAGGCATCTCAGCGGGCCGGCATGATTGTATCGAATGGTATGAGACTACCGTCTGATACCATTCGATACTCTATCTGGACGGCATTAGCACTTACCACCATGCCGTCACTATGCCGTGCCAGAATAAGAAAAACATTATAAGCCTTGAGATCAAGAGACAAGAACCCAAAGCGCTGGTCGTTCAGAGCCCCACCACACTCAACATGAATGTGGAATGTGGATGAAGCGGTTCATGTTGCCAAAAACCGTCTGAGCCTCCGTGGCGCAGTCCGAAGTCTTCTATCGTATACAATTTTGATGCCTCCGTGGCGCAGTTGGTTAGACGCTTGTGAAACGAGAGCCCGCTGCGATCCCGCACCAAAACAAATATTTGTGTGATCCACAGGTATTTGTTTCGGGTCTGGGTGTTTGTGACTGAAAAGTCTCTCGCAGTTTCTAATACGACACAAGACTCGATCTTAGTGTGGGGTCAGGACTATGTATGTGACTGTTGGGTGTATTTATTAGATGGCACGACATCGTGCGCGCAGGATTGTTTCCCTGATAACTCACGACCCCAGCATTGAATAATCGATGCAAGGAGCAGAAGGAATGGCCTGTACCGGGTGATACATGTGGTATTTTATTAAACCAACATGATTATTTATTTATTTATTCTTAACTGCACAAAAAAAAAGGAAAATCACTTATAGATATTACAAATTAAGTAAAAGTACAGATGGCGGTCTTATCGCTCTAGGCGATTTCTTACAGACAACCTTAGGATGGATATAAGAAAAGGAAAAATAAGAGAGATGATAATGATTCTCATTGCCCCAGGTGACATAGTACACAATAAAAAAAACTGAGATGATATTTTGTCGAAAATCATGATTTTTGTGCCCGATATGGAGGTAGGCTCGCCCTAATCAGTGGGACGGAACATATTCGCGAGTGGTAGCACTTCTGCCAACCCCTTCTGGGGTAGAGGCGTGAGTTTATGTATTTATGTTATTATGGCGGGTTCTTGATGGCCGTTATTGGGGCGGATACGAATAATCACTACGTCATGAGTCCGTCTCAATCGTACTCTTAGTTGTAGAGGAGACCAGAGCCCTGCTAGCTGTTTAACGGCCAATACAGATACTGCTCTACATATTTTTAAATTACGCTCTCCTTCTATACAGCGTTAGTTAACATTTAAAATTTAAATAAATATTTGGTAGTTAATGGGCAGTGTACGGCATCTTGCTTACGGCTACATAAAATTGGTACTAATAATAATTAAAGCACAAATAAAAAAAAAACTTCCTATGAAGATTTAACTTTGAGTTACTCCTATTTTAATCACAATCAATAATGAATGGTTAATTAAATTTTAACCCACTTGAAAAGAGAAGGTTTTTAAGACAAATCGAGACTAATTTTGAATATTTCCTTTTTAATTTTAAAGACTATAGTTTTAACATACAGCCTAAATTAGTTTGTATACACCCTAAAAGTTTCTATTTTATTAAATAAGGAACTATGTTGGTTATTAATTTAATAAATAAAGAAATTAATAATTATGCATCGCTGCCTTAGCCCTAAGAAACCAAGATGGCGGGCGCATCGTCCTCGTCCATTCTTCATCGTTACGCAATGCGCAACGTGTCATGGCCGCGTCTTTTAGTCGAGTAAAAAGGTTGCAGCTAAACAGAACAGTTTTTAATTCGTCCGCCCGGGGCTAAGGAAAACGAGGAATGCCTTGGTGGCTGTTCGGTATTTAAAAATATATTAACTAGTATTACTCATGGATTTGCCGGAGTGAAATAAATTTTCCGGGATGAATGTCTTGCTATATATTTTTCAGGGATAAAAAGTAACCTATAGCCTTCCTTATAAATGAACTATCTGTCAATAAAGTAATTTTCCAATTCGTCACAGTAGTTCCTGGGATTAGCGCGTTCAAACTCTTCAGCATTATGTGATAATATAGATTGCATTTTGAGAATAATTAAAGTTTCAATTAAAATGTAAATTTTCGTTTTATTACTGCGTCTGATTAATTAAAGATTACCAAGATTAATACTTATAACAAAAGGAAATTTGAGTGGCATAACCCGCAGTAGGCCAGCGTGGTGGACTTTATGGCCTTACCCCTCACAATCGTACTTTCGATTGTAGAGGAGGCCCGTGCCCTGCAGTGGGACGTATATGGGCTGATACAGTACTGTACAGACATGTTAATACTATAATATTACGAGTTGAAATGCCCGTTGTTTACCTTACAAACACATATCTCAAAAAATGCCTTAGGTATAAATTTTTAAATTTTATTTTTGTTGCTAATTTCTTCACACTCCAATTGATTTTAGACAATCCGTAAGAGTTAAGACTCATACTGTAAACGTTCCCGCTCATTATACTTTTTAATCATCATCATCAGCCCGTTGCAGTCCACTGCTGGACATAGGCCCCTCCCGCGGTACGCCACAGAGCCCGGTCTGCTGCTTTAGGCATCCAGTCGCTGCCCTCTCGTGCAAGTCGTCCCGCCATCTGTCCAGAGGACTTTTTAATGTCAAACAAAAAAGCAAAGGTATTCGTAGCGTAAAGCCTTGCTTTTTTATTAGGAGCGCATTTTTTATCGTTTAGCGTTTTTATAATATCATAGTGTCAAGGTAAACATTTAGTATTTTGGTTGATAACGAATATCGCGCGCCGTGACCTAGATAAGGCGAATTTGTAAATAAACATTGAGTTAGATAAATTAGCTTAATAAAATAAAAAAAAAATTACGGATTTTATCGTGGATTTGGTTTTATTTTTAAATTATTTATCTATTTGACGTTTCGATTACTCTACAGCTTTCGTGGTCACGGGCGGACTGAGGTATTAGTCATCAGCTCAGTGACTTACAATTCCACTACCATACACCTTTTGACAGCCTCCGTGGCGCAGTTGGTTAAACGCCGGCTGTGAAACGTGAGGCTTGGGGTTCGATCCCCGCACCGAGACAAATATTTGTGTGATCCACAGGTATTTGTTTCGAGTCTGGTTTTGTGAGAGCGAAAAGTCTCTCCGCTCTCGTAATTTCTGATACGACAGAAGACTTGATCTTAGTGTGGGGTCAGGACTATGTATGTGACTGTTGTATTTATTTATTTTACAAATAGTTTAGTAAACATGCAAACAATCTCTGGTGGTAGGTCTCTCATATGTGAGAGGCCGCCTGGGTAGGTACCACCGCAATGTCTATTTCTCCAAACAGCAATGTAAGTAAATGCACTGTTGTGTTCCGGTTTGAAGGAAATTGTAGCCAGAGTAACTACTGGACATAATGAGACCTGCTATGTCTCAGGATGACGGGCGCAGTGGAATGCCAAGCATTGCTTTGTTCATGGTGTTTGGTTTTGCTACTGTCCATGAGCGGTCGTATCGCTTACCATCAGGCAAATGGCAAGCTCGTCTCGCCATTAAAAGCAAGAAAAAAATATTTTGTCTGCGATGCCACCAGTTTAATAATTAATACATCTATGCTTCAGACCTTATCTAACATATAGATAACTACGTGATTACATATCAGAGAGCAGACACGTTCATTAATGTTACATCTAATAGAAATTCTAGATATTGTGTATTGTGACATAATTTCTAGGAATTATCGGAGTTATTTCAAGTCTCAGCCTCCGTGGCGCAGTTGGTTAGACGCCGGCTGTGAAACGAAAAGAGTTCGACCCTGTTTGGGGTCTGGGTGTTCTTGAGACCGAAAAGTCTCGTAATTAGTTACACAACATGGGTCTGGAATGTATATGGATGTAAAGTTTATTTATTTGATATAGTGCGTGGTGGCCTGTTGGACCAGACGCGACTATCGCCATATCGGGCACAAATTCCTGACTCCCCGCTGATAATGAATAGAAAAATCCAATATCACTTTTTACAATTATAATCATTTAATTGTAGTTTTTATCTTTTACAATACGGAGCTCATATAATACACGTAGGTGTAGGTAGGTAGTAGGTATATATCTACACAACCTCCAGCACATCAGCAGTTCTTGATCATAGGTTTAACTTTATTTGTATACATACATACATAAAGTCACGCCTTTATCCCAGAGGGGGTAGGCAGAGACGCCACCAGGACACCCACATTTCGCCTTGTATGTCCGTCCCATGTGATAGGGGGCGAGCCTATCGCCATATCGGGCACAAATTTCTAACTCCGGGTTGATAATGAATAGAAAAATCCAATATCACTTTGCCCGACCCGGGATTCGAGCCCGAGACCTCAGCTTTGCAATCATACCGTAGTACAACTGCGCCACCGAAGCAGTTTGATGTTTATAATATTTCTATAATTAAATAAATTATTGTAGGGGTAAAATATTTTTTAATTTCCTTTTATAAATTACTCTTTAAGGTCAATTATAGATTACAATAAAGTCAAAGGAGATCGGTCGTTTTCCTATGAATATTGGGCCTAGTAGTGGAAACATGGTGGAGACAAATGAGACATAGAATTAAATAATAAGGATTTTTTATCCTTCAAATATAACATAGTCTTCTTGAGCTAGGATACGGGGTTTTTAAGATTTATCCTCTTAAAGTTTTACAAAATCTACCATTTTCTGCTATCTAAATACGTAATGTCATAGTTGGCTTATATTTTAAGTTTGGGATGAGTATGAATATACATTATTATAAAGTACGTAAGCTTATCAAGGAAGACAGAAAAACACATTTGAATATTTAAAAGTATATTATTTTGATATCAGGTTTATTGTATGTAGTTAGTCACTTTGTCATGCGCTAGTTTAAAAAATATCTGAAGCTACCGTACACAATAATGAAAAAATAAAACAATGATTGAGGATGAATCCATTCAGACATTACAGATCATGTAAGCCTTTGCGCCTTTACGATCGGTGTCTCGTAGTTGTTGGCATCAGGCGCGCATCAATGATTTCCCGTAGTTTTTGCTTACATGACGATTATAAACATTTTAACTTATTATATATTGAATCGAGGTAAGCAATTGACTGCAAGGGACGCCGTAGATAATAAACACAACACCCAGCCACAAAACGAAATTATATGATTTTCAAATTAATTCAATTTTAAATACACATTAGTACACGACGAAATAAACAATGCAATTTGACAGATAATAGTCTCGTGACAGATGTCAACTCTATTAATGTTGCTGACAAATACAAAAATGGTAGAAATATTTCATGATATCCTCATTTTTTTGTAAATCTAATTCCAATGGTGTAGGATAAAAGTAAATAGAAAAATAAATCTAAAAAAATACGCCAAATTTTTTGGTAGTAATGAATTTCTTGTCCACAGTTGGACCAAATCGACCGATCTCCTTTAACTTCAGGGTTTAGGATGATGTCACATAAAATATGTATCCAAATAACAAATAATATTATGTTAACTATTTTTTTTCTAAAGAGGACTCGGGGGCCGGGGCCCGTGTCGTCACAGGAAAAGATAGAGCCAAACGCCATTTTGTCAAACTTTTTAAAATTATTACGTTCCGTTTTTCGCAGATATATTAACAATAGGTATCAATAATTTATGTCACCACCATCTTGTCAAACTTTGTTCCGGCTTTTTTTTTAATTGTTACGTTCCGTTGTTCACGCATATAGCAACAATAGCCTAAGTCAATAAAATCCACTTGTTTTCAGTATTATAACAGTGAGATGTTTTGAATATGTGCTAGTGTTGGTTCATAAAGGATTTCACGGTGATGAACGAAAATATTCTTAGCACCAGGACGTATTACGGTAAGTCAATTGTTATTTTTTAATGATAAGACAGAAAGGCTGTTCTTGGTTTAAAGATTTTTTTTATTTTTAATAATTATTTTGGCAATGTAATTTTTTTTTACGGATTATATCGCGAAATTGGTTTCATTTTTAAATTTTAACAGTCCGCCCCGTGACCACGAAAGCTGTAAAGTAATCGAAACGTCGGGAAGTTAAAAAATGTAAAAATCAAACCAAATCGCGATAAAATCCGTATAAATAGTTTTATTTCAATACTACAATAATTGAGATACCCAAATGCGCGTCGTGGATCGGACAGGGCTTCTTGTCATGTTTTAAAGTTTAAAATTACTGCATTGCTGTGACCTACGCGTGACCGAGTTAAATTCAGATCCTATAAGTAGGACGGGCAACCTAGTTTAGGTTGAAGGAAGGTGCTGAACGGCCGCTTCCAATCGATGTGGAGATCCTGAGGAGGCCTGTATTCAGCAGTGGACTTCCTGTTGCTGAAAAGAAAGAGATTAATGATCCAATACTGCAATTTCGAAGTGGTAGTTGCTGTTCTCAGTCATGACTCAGGGTGAATGGGCAGACTTTTTGCAATGTATGGCGAGACGAGCATGCCATTCCTATTCATCATTACTATTCTAAATTATCTTTGAACTGCTCTGAATTTAACTGCACTGCAACCTCTGTATAAATACTGTATTGTAAACTTGTTTTAAAAAGAGCAACGCTAGAGTTTCTTTGTTCTTCTCTGGCGAAAACAGCCTTGTGAACCGGGTGGTAGTGGAGAAAAGTGACTGAATCTAAATAATGTATGACATTTCATGGGTTCAATAAATATTTTCAGTTCATTTCATTCGCGTGATGGTAAGCGATACGACCGCTCATGGACAGTAGAAGCAAACAACACCATGAACAAAGCAATGCTATTCCATTCCGCCCGCCAAACTGAGACATTTTTTTTTTTTTTTTTTTTTTTTTTATTGCAAATGTATGGCGAGACGAGCATGCCATTCGCCTGATGGTAAGCGATACGACCGCTCATGGACAGTAGCAAAACCAAACAACACCATGAATTACAAGGCAATGCTTGGCATTCCACTGCGCTCGCCATCCTGAGACATAATATGTTAAGTCTCAATATGTCCAGTAGTTACTCTGGCTACAATGTCCTTCAAACCGGAACACAACAGCGCATTTACACTGCTGTTTGGCGGGAGAAATAGACATTGCGGTGGTACCTACCCAGGCGGCCTCTCACATATGAGAGACCTACCACCAGTTAAGATAAGATGTGTATCAGCCCATATACGTCCCACTGCAGGGCACGGGCCTCCTCTACAATCGAGGGTACGATTGAGAGGGGTTAGATATAGCCTATCACGCTAGACTAATGCAAGGCGGACTTTAAATACCATAGAAATTATTACAAATCGCTATGGTATGCAGGTTTCCTCATGTTTTCCTTCACCGTTATAGTGCGTGGTGATTGACTATCAATAAAGAATTGAAGTCTTATTATGTCTAGTAGTAACTCTGGCTACAATGCTCGCCCGGGGCGGTATTACTGTCTCTCAGTAGGCTAATTCATGTAATTTCTTGACGCGCCGATCAAGTTACGATGCAGTTGCGATTAGGTTTACGTCTTAATGGTACGTACGTCAAAATGGTATTCTTGTAATTGTTTAGCTGCGCGTAAGATATGCATAAACTGCGCATGTGCTGCACGTTGGTCGGACTAAACTGTCATTGGAGACGTCAAATGAATAGGTAAATACCAATCAAGTTGCGATCTGTAGGCCAATTCACGTAATTAAATAAGTTCAGTTGCAGTGCAGTTGCAGTTAAGTTTCGATCAAAACAGCCCTTTTCGCATTCTCGTAATTTAGACAACCGCTGTCAGATACGCTCGCGTCAAGTTCCCGTCACGCGAGCGCTTTAGCGTATTCCAGATCGCAATTTGATTGGTATTTACCTATTCATTTGACGTCTCCAATGATAATTTAGTCCGACCCACGTGCAGCACATGCGCAGTTTATGCATATCTTACGCGCAGCTAAATAATTACCAGAATAACATTTTGACGTACGTTCCATTAAGACGTAAACCTAATCGCAACTGCATCGAAACTTGATCGGCGCGTCAATAAATTACGTGAATTGGCCTACTGTTTGCTTGTTTGCCGGACCTATTAACAAAAGAAAATACGTTACTTTGTCAATCTATTTAAAATTAACTGAGTTTCTTGTGTGGTAGAGCCTCACGGCAGCCTTCGTGGCTAAATCTTGAAATAACCGTAATTTTCTCAATTTGTTTCTTGTCAAAATAAGTAGGATAATATGAAATTAAAAATATTGCTTGTTATAAAATGAAAATAACTTACATATTACGCGTCGAAAATATCTGTGGACCTGAATAATTTACGTCATTGGAACATAAGTTCAGCAAATTCAAAATATAGGTTAAACAAATTGAATTAAAATAGAAAACAGAATAAAAAATAAAATTCGCATCCATCTCAAAACGTTTTTAATGTAAAATAACATAGTAGATAGGGGAACACAAAAAAATGAAATGTGAACCGCATTCCAGCTAGGTTTACAAATATTTCCGTCAGGTTATACGTACATACATAAACTCACTCCTTTATCCCAGACGGGGTTGGCAGAGGCGCCACCAGGATATTTCGCCTTGTATGTTCCGTCCCATGTGATAGGGGGCGAGCCTATCGCTATGAAAATAACTTTGTAACTATTGGTACACCTTCACAATTAACATCATTTTTGTGTATAAATAAATAAATTAGTAATTACCTATGAGCCTGGTATGGCGATAGGCTCGCCCCTCATCACATCGTGGGACGGAACAGAGAAACTCGGGTGTCTTGGTGGTCAGCCTACCCATTCTGGAAAACGGCGTGAGTGTAAATAAATAAATCTAAAATTTTACACGTTATTTAATTTAAGTCGCTTTCTTTCTATACTACCCGGTTCACAAAGCAATTTTCGTTAGAAAAGAACGGGCAAGAAACTCTAGCGTTGCTCTTTTCAACCAGTTTACAATATAATATATTATACTGGAGTCGCAGCTATGTTTATTTCATTTTGTATTACCTAGCCTGGAATTTGAATTCAAAACTTAACGATTAGCGTAATAAATAGCTGAATAATACAAAAAAATTCTTAACTCACACAAAATTTCCCAAAATATTACCCGACCAAAGACTCAAACCCACACCACATATAACCAATATAGACATACAATAACCAAGCCAATCCCGGGCCCACCACGCCTCTTAGTTCGCGCGTGCGCGTTGCCATGGTGACGGCAATATGGCCGCGTTGCCATGGAAACGCGATAGTAGGCCACGACAAGGGTGCCTGCTGACCTATATACGAGAACCCGGTTTTATAACTGGAATAATATGTTAGAAACATTGTTTTTCACCGACTAGGAAAAAGGGGAAAAATCGACGTCTGCCAGTATTATAAAACAACTTCGCAAAGGAGATTATTCACTCAATGTGTCTGACAGTTCTTAAATTAAAACAATATGAAAGAAGAAAGAATGAAAACTTGTTTATTTGTCACAATTATATACGAAATACATAATATATCATTTCGACCCACATGTGACTCTTATGAAACAATTCATAGATTAAGACTTTAAATTGATTTGAAACAACTTCAAAAAGACGACATCGATTTGACGTGTCAGCCAAAAGAAAATGAAAGAAAAGCTTAATACTTTATAATAGTTTATTAGATTTACGCGAATGTTACACATTGAAATAAAACTATTTTTTACGGATTTTATCGCGATTTGGTTTAATTTGTAAATTTTTTAACTTCCCGACGTTTCGATTGCTTTCCAGCTTTCTTGGTCACGGGACAGACATAACACTTTGGCTAGAAATATGGAGAATCTTAGTTTTTAATCAACTTCAAGCATGTGGTAGAGCCACACTGTTGTGAGTCATGAAAAGAAAGAAAAGACAAGCAACAAAATGAAGACAGTTCGTGTTGCTGAGGGAGTTTCTTGCGCCGTTTCTTCTTCACAGCTACAACACGTTCCGAAGCGGTGGTAGCAGTTAACGATTCAAAAGATCTTGTAAAAGACTACTTGAATAAAGAATATTTTGATTTTGTTGATTTTGACTTTCATGACTCGGCGTGAATATGCAGGCTCGTCCGGTACCACTGTCTCACAGGAGAATGACGTGAAGCGTCAGCTTTCCTCCAATCCTTTTCCGCCCCACTCTCCTCCCGATTTACGGGTCCAGCATCACAGCTATGCTCCAAGCGTTTGGATGTTCATGGGCGTTGATCACTACCTGAGATACGGTACAATTACAAAGCTGAAGTCCCGGGTTCGAGTCCCGGGTCGGTCATGTGATATTGGGATTTTCATTATATCAGCCCGGAGTCATGTATGCTCGATATGATAGGCTCGCCCCCTATCACATGGGACGAACATACAAGGCGAAATGTGGGTGTCCTGGTAGCACCTCTGCCTACCCCTTCTGGGAAAAAGGCATGATTTTATGTATATGTAAAATAGAAATAAAATTCGACTCGCGGAACGAAACGAAACAGCCAGGCTCTTTTATCACAAGTTAGCACTATGGAGCTAACACACAAAGGCTACAAGACTATAGGTCAGATATCAAAAACCCAGGATCCTTTGAGTCCTGTAAACCTAATTTTGGTGAGTTACTGAGCCCCTTCAAACTAGGGCGTTGACCTCACACGTGGATTCTACGCATGCGCACAGCCAATCGTTATAGCAAAATCTTTACTTTTATACATATTGATGCTATACGCATTTAAACCGATTTCACAAAAGAAGGTTATCAATTTGACTTGTATTTAAGGATTATAGAATACATACATAAACTCACGCCTTTATCCTAGAAGGGGTAGGCAGAGGCGCCATCACCAGGACACGCACATTTCGCCTTGTATGATCCGTCCCACGACAGAATAGGGGGCTTGTCGCCATATCGGGCAAAATTCCTGACTCTGATAATGAATAGAAAAATCCAATATCACTTTGCCCGACCCGCGATTCGAACCCGAGACCTCAGCTTTGCAGTCATACCGTAGTACAATAACGCCGAGGCTGCCTTGTCAGTGGACTTTACATACCATAGAATTTTATACAAATCGCTACGGTATGCAGGTTTCCTCACGATGTTTTCCTTCACCGTTATAGTGCGTGGTGATTGACTATCATATACTTGTCTCCGAAAAGTTAGAGGTGTGCCCTGGAATATGAACCCGCGACCACCGTGAATATGTTGGCAGCTGCGTAGGTTCCGTTTCAATCCACACCTATATAGTGGGTGAGCTGGTAGCACCTCTGTCTACCCCTTCTGGGGAAACGGCATGAGCTTATAGTATGTCCAAATTTTGCCACGCGCAATAGATGATAGATATGTAAGTAAAATTCACCTTGACGTTCAGTTGTGAAACACAACTCCCCTTTAGGAAGTCGGTTAATGTGTAATGGTTGTGGAGGAAGCGAGTTATTACTGGCGACCTCGTCGGTATGACATTACGCGTGGACGCTGCGCCTGTGTGTACAGTTAGACTTTGTGTGAAATGTCTAGGATTTTTTTTGTATGGAAGTTTATTGTTAATAGGGTATATCACGGTCGATTTCTAGTATTATTTTTGCGTATAAACACAAATACCATCAGAATAAAACATTTTTGTCAAAACAGTATTAAAGAAGCTTGTAATATGAGGCAATTATTAGTATTTTAACTGCCTCGGTGGCGTAGTTTCCACGAATCTCATATTGGCCAAAGTGATATTGGATTTTTCTATTCATTATCAGCCTGGAATCAGGAATTTGTGCCCGATATGGCGATAGGTTCGCCCCCTATCACATCGTGGGACGGAACATACACGCCGAAATGGGTGTCCTGATGGCGCCTCTGCCTACCCCTTCTGGGATAATGGCGTGAGTGTATGTATGTATAATTCTCTTAACCCCGGTCTAAATTTTAATGTTATTAGAATTCATGTGTTATGTAAAACTGTGCTATATTTGACAGGAAACGGCCAATTACGGGGTGCCGTGTTACGCGTAACTCTATCTATGTCGCAGGGATTATTGAATTCAGGTTTTTTGATAATAATCCTATCATCCGAAAGTCCTTAGGTCAGCATGCTACATTTGTTACAATGTTTACTTTACAAAGAGATTAATAAAATAAGTAAAAATGCATATTATTGCTGACTTTGATAGCCTCCGTGGCGAAGTTGGTTAGAAACTGTGAAACGAGAGGCCGTGGGTTCGATCCCGCACCCAGGCAAAGGTGATTCACACACTGTTTCGAAGTCTCAATCGGAAAAGTCTCACGTAGTTTCCGATGCTCACAACATAAAATCAAAATCAAAATATTCTTTATTCAAGTAGTCTTTTACAAGATCTTTTGAATCGTTAACTGCTACCACCGCTTCGGAACGTGTTGTAGCTGTGAAGAAGAAACGGCGCAAGAAACTCCCTTAGCAACACGAACTGTCTGCTTTTAAGAAGACTAGGTACATTGTAGAGTATGTGATACATACATAAACTCACGCCTTTACCCAGAAGAGGTAGGCAGAAGTGCAACCAGGACACCCACGTTTCGCCTTGTATGTTTATTTATTTATTTATTTATACTTCATATACATTGTATATAAGGTGGACTTAATGCCAGAGGCATTATCTACCAGCCGACCTTTCGGTGATGCAGAGATGAGCTGAAGTGGGCGTATAAATAATTATAAATAGTTAAAACAAAAGAAACTAAATAATATATACATAATATAATACATATAACATATTATAGATAAGATATATATACATATATACATACATATAGATATATTACATAAATACATATATACACATACATATACTATATATAAATAGCAAGAAACTAATGTGCTAATTCTGCAACTTCCTTGAGCAGTAAATCACGAACCTTCATTTTAAATGCGGTACGGTTAGTGGACGTCCTGATTACGAGTGGGAGCGCATTCCACAGAAGTATGGCTTGGACAGAAAAGGAAGAGTGAATAAAGTTAGAACGGTGTGGGGGACACATGAGAAGAAGATTATTAGAGGATCGAAGACTTTTATCGTGACTGGCACTTAGAAGTTGAAATTTCGAGATTAAATAGGAAGGAGGAGAAGCAGATGTAAGAAGAGAGAAGAGTGTAGTGAGAGCACGCAAACTTCGGCGCTGGCGAATAGGTAACCACTTGAGTTGAGAACGGTAAGACGATATATGGTCGTACTTACGAATGTTGAAGATAAATCGAATGCAGTTATTGAGAAGCCGGTCGAGTTTATTGAGAAGATCTGCATTCAGGTCAAAATAGCACACATCACCATAGTCGATTAAAGGTAGGATTAAGGTTTGTACAAGCATTACCTTGGTCATATACGGAAGAAAGTTTATGAGGCGATAAAGAAAACGAAGGATACCAGTAACTCTCTGGCAAACAGAAGTGACATGGGCGCGCCAGCTTAAAGTAGTGTCTATAAGAAGTCCAAGGTCCTTAACAGTAGGAGACCATACTACAGCTGTATCATCATAAATAATAGATGGAATAATCGTTGTATCCAACCTGCTGATCAATCTTTGACTTCCCACAATTATGGCTTGAAACTTTTGAGGATTGACTGTTATGCCATAATTATGAGACCATCTTCGGATGTGATCCAAGTCACTGTTAATTTTGTCGACTGCCGTGGATATATTATCGACACTCGCCTGAGCGTAAAGCTGTAAGTCATCGGCATACAGATATGTTCCGTCACACGAAGTGATAGGGGGCGAGCCTATCGCCATACCAGGCACAAATTCCCATCCGGGAATTCGAACCCAATTACGCCACCGAGGCAATCGAGGCAGTGCATTTATATACTGTTGGTTTTATGTATTTGCTTTCTATTCTATAGAATCCACGTAACCATTAGTCCCTACAAAACATTACTGCAGTTGCGCTGACGTCACACTTATTCTAGGTCACAGAAAAATCGATACGAGACGTCAGAAGCTAACTCTACTGCAAGAATAAATGAAATTATTCCATTAGAGACTTTGCTAACAAACTTTACGTTTCAAAGTCGTGTTTCTTGTCTATTCTTCTTGAAAACTGCCGTGAACGTAAAAATCGTAAAAAGTTACTCAATCCAAATAATGTTATAATAATGTGTAACATTTTACAGGTTCAACATTTTCATATGTTTTTTTTATTGTAATAAATGAAACGAGCATGCCATTGGCCTGATGGTAAGCGATACGACCGCTCACGGACAGTAGCAAAACCGAACACCATGAATTACAAAGCGATGCTTGGCATTCCATTGCGCTCGCCATCCTGAGACAAGATTTTAAGTCGCATTATGTCCAGTAGTTACTCTGGCTACATTGTTCTTCAAACCGGAACACAACAGTGCATTTACACTGCTGTTTGTTGGAGACATAGACATTGCGGTGGTACCTACCCAGGGGGCCTCTCACATATGAGAGACCTACCAGTGAATTATTTGTTAATACTACCAAAAATAGGTATTATACCAGCCTCCGTGGCGCGGTTGGTTAGACGCCGCCTGTGAAACGAGAGGCCGCGGGTTCGATCCCCGCACCGAGACAAATAATTGTGTGAACCACAAGTATTTGTTTCGGGTCTGAGTGTTTGTGAGACCGAAAAGTCTCTCGTAGTTTCTGATACCCACGACACAAGACTCGATCTTAGTGTGGGGTCAGGACTATGTATGTGACTGTTGGGTGTATTTATTGAAGTGAAACTTCTTTATCGGGGTTGGAAAAAATTTTGCGTTACGCGCCATCTTTATTTCTACGTCACATTTTTGCGTTACGCGCCATCTTTATTTATTTAGTAAATTAGTAATACTTAGTAGTAATCCTGTGTATTGTAACTGTATTTAGTACGAATCCCACACTAGTGTATCATCCCACATTTGGACATAATACAGTGTATACCATTAGAACACATTCTGTACCCACTTCAGTAAGCCACACCCCCAACCGTTTCCAAGCCCCACCCAAAATTTTAAGCCCCACCCACTTTTTTGTAATTTGATCCTTACCCCCCCTCTGGCCTTCCCCTACCCTAAATCCAAAACAGTGCCCAATAGCCTCCCCACGAAACCTCCCCCCCCCGCTTACCCCCACCCTAAAAATTTTACCTCACCCCCCCTACTCATATCTCCGGCATTATCCATCGTAGACCCACCGACCTTGGGTTCATTGGAACCGGCTCGGTGAGGGCTACAATCCTGCCCCAACAGAATTCCCGAATACCCCCTCACAACTTTCCCCACTCAAAAATATTTTAAGGTGCCCAATAGCCTCCCCACGAAACCTAACCCCCCCCCGCCCCTACCCCCACCTAAAATGTTTACCTCACCCCCCCTATTCCTATCTCCGCCAATATCCATCGTAGACCCATCGACCCTGGGTTCATTAGAACCGGCTCGGTGAGGCCTACAATCCTGCCCCAACAGAATTCCCGAATTCCCCCTCCACAACTTTCCCCACCCAAAAATATTTTAAGGTGCCCAATAGCCCCCCCACGAAACCTAACCCCCCCCCCCCCGCCCCTGCCCCCACCTAAAATTTTTACTTCACCCCCCCTAAACCTATCTCGGCCAATAAAGGTCGTGGACCCACCGAGCTTGGTATCCTCGGAACCGTCTCGGTGAGGGCTACAAATTGGCCCCGATAGAAATCCCAAATTCCCTCAAAAATTTCCCCCCTCCTAAACTTAAACTTTATTTAATTTAGCTTTATTTTACCAATTCTGTAAATTTGTAAATAGTAGATCATTTTGCGAAAAATGATGTCATAAAGAAGTTTCACTTCTTACGTGTGTACACTAATACACACACACATTTTTTTTTATTTATTTATTTATACCAGTAAAATGCTTCTTTTATATATTATGAAAAGTAATCTCAAACAATGCGTTAAATAGATATTTTTTCAATTTTATGTGTAGTTCCAAATTTCGCCACACACCAATAAATTTTGGATGATCAATAGTTAGTTTTTGGCTGGTCGTTCAATGTCGAGTTGCGCCACTGAAGTATCAGCGCCAAAGGATGATGCAACATAATTCATTATAACTTCACGCCTCACACTGAGAGGTATGCAGAGATGCTCTCTCTCTCTCTCTGGTCGGTCCCTCATGTCTGAGGATCGTGGTCAGCATCAGGGTTGCATCTGGAGCGGGTGATCTGCCTAATCTAATAAAAACAATACAAACTACAAAAAGGCGGTCTTATTGCTCAAAGCAATCTTTTACTGATAACCATGAAATAGTATTAAAAATAACAATGAAAACTAAATAAAACTAATTAATTCACTGGTAGGTCTCTCATATGAGAGGCCGCCTGGTTAGGTGCCACCGCAATGTCTATTTCTCCAACAAACAGCAGTGTAAATGCACTGTTGTGTTCCGGTTTGAAGGACATTGTAGCCAGAGTAACTGGACGTAATGAGACTTAACATCTTATGTCTCAGGATGACGAGTGCAGTGGATTGCCACGCATTGCAATCTGCATCTTTCATTCATGTGTTAGGGAAGAAGATTTTAACGAAATAAGATTTTTCCGCCGGCGACAGTTTAAATATCAGATATTCGTTTTAGATTAGTAGGTACCTAAAATCTATATTTATGTAATAAACGATATATAAACATTGAGTTGCAATTTATGTAAATAGGCCACGTTATTATGATGGCTAACCGTTTTTATTCAGAAGAATTAATAGTTATTTTTCTATCCCTCGAAAACTGAAAAGTAGGTACTTTACCTCTGAATGAAAATTATTATGTCATTTTCTGTGCACCTAACATGTATTCAAATATTCTGATAAAACTATAATATATGAATTTTTGAGAAAAAGAGACGATAACATATAAGGTTTCTTTCCAACTCCATTTCATATTTTTAGTATTTTTAATAATATTATAGTTTTAAATCGTAACCTTTTTAGGTCATAAACCATTTCATGACCTCATAGATTTTAAAAATATATTTCGAATTTAGAAATCGATCGTCACTTGTATTTTTTTCGCATTCACGTAGTGCGTCGCGTCGGGGATCAGGCGTTTTGAAAACAAATCTATTGGAAATTAAAATATTCCGGTTAATTGTTCAAAAGTTATCCAGTTTTATTATGTCGGTGCACACTATCCCTTTAGTAACGCCGTTCATCCGAGGTCCGAGGTTTCCGTATAGAAAAAGTGAGTATATTTTTGTTCCTTAATGCATTTATTTTTTAGAAATATGCTTTAAAAATGTTGAATCGAAAAATATTGACCGATGAGATTCGAGGTCGACTCTCGATGGCCGCAATTTTTATGCCGGCCTTTCGTTTATTAGGTTGTCAGTTTTATAGATTGAATGATTAATATATTTGTCAAGTAGAAAACGTTTTTTCTTATTGTCTCCGCGTAGTTTTAGTTGAAGCACGTGTATTGCGAACTGCGACGTCATAAGTTCGATTCTTAGTGTGGACATACTTGTACTTGCGTCTGCTCACCTCAAAGTTGCGTAGTATGACCGTGCCATTAACATTTTATTTGTCAACGGAAATAAAGAAAATTAAAAAAAAACCGTCATGAAATTTCGTAGCTATAATACATAAGTGTACTATAAAGAAAACCTGGCCTAGAACGATATATTTTGCGATTATTCAAAGCTTAAAAACAAAGTATTTATTATTTTTATTTAATATTGAAAAATTAACTTTAACTTTTGTCACTCAAAAAATACAGGTTTATCCATATTTTTTCCTATTACATATCATATCTTAATGAATAATATAAAATTAACTTAATATTTTATTATCGTCTCCAATTTCGTAACAGCGCCATCTATTATCTGCTTTGTGGACTAATGCCACTTGGATAAACAGGTGAATTGATTTGCATGGCTAAAGACCTCGTTGGTTTTTATTTGGGCTGCGCATCACAAAAACTTGTCACGGGTTATGCAACCTTGTTTAGATAACCTTATTTTATAATAATGCAGCCTTGTAAATTGTACATACGTCCTATTGCAGGTCACAGGCCTCCTCTACAATCGAGAGTACGATTTAGAGGGGTTAGACCATATAGTCCGCCACGCTGGCCTAGTGCAGACGGACTTTACAAAGAAGTTCTTGTAAATCTCTATTGCACGCGGGCTTCTTCATGTTTTTCTTTATGAGTGTTTATCAATACACACATTACTCCGATAGTCAGCTATCTACAGCGTTTTTGACAGTCGTTTTTGTACCCACCGAGACAAATGTTTGTGTGATGTATTTGTTTCAGGTCTTGTTTGTAAGACTAAGTATTGTAGTTTGAAACAAGACCTGTGACTTGGTGTGGGGTCTTTACTATGTGATTTTTGGGCATTCCAATGGCCGTCACACATGTAACGATATAACAGTGTCCCTAGCCGGAACATTTTGAAGTATCGTATAGTAATTCTCGTATAGTAAAGTAAACGTTTCCCGCTATTAAATTTTAGTTCCAAATACGCTCACAATGGCGCTGTTTAAATTCCTATACAAAATTTTACTATTACTATTCTATTACGATACTGCAAAATGTTCCGGCTAGGGGCACTGTGCAAGTCTGAGTTTGCACCAGTATACTGGAACATGTGAGCAAATAACTGCGCAAACTGCGTACCAATTTTCGATTCGCGACTGGTGCAAACTCGCGTTTGCGCAAACGCACTTGAACGTGTTGGGTACATTATTGTCATGTCTTTTGTTTTCGATCGATTCGCTTGTCCTTAATGTGACCCGGTTGACCTCACCCGGGGTCACGCTGGCGGGTCATTGTGCCCTGAATCTGGTGGGCCCTGGCCTCAATTTCACGGCGGGTTGAAGCTAAGCCGGTATAGCGGATGTGGTTGGGTCGAGTAATTTTTTATGAGGGATGGGGTGTGTAATGAGGGATTAATTATGTTAAATGTAAGGTTGAAATGAAGGAATATTAAGACTAGATGCCGCTGTTAATAAATAAATAAATAAATACACCCAACAGTCACATACATAGTCCTGATCCCACACTAAGATCGAGTCTTGTGTCGTGGGTATTAGGAACTACGAGAGACTTTTCGGTCTCACAAAACAAATACCTGTGGTTCACACAAATATTTGTTTTGGTGCAGGGATCGAACCCGCGGCCTCTCGTTTCACAGCCGGCGTCTAACCAACTGCGCCACGGAGGCTCTCAATAAGGGGTTTCATCTTAATTGTAAATTAATGAGCAATCTTTAAGTAGTTTTAATTGTATTGTAACAGCTCATATACGTCCCACTGCAGGGCACGGGCCTACTCTACAATCGAGGGTACGATTGAGAGTGGTTAGGGCATATAGTCCACCAGGCTGGAAATAGTTTTCGAAATAGTTTTAATACCTGAGTGAATTTCTATTCGTCTTAAAATAAAATAATAATAAAATAAAATTTATTTAGGAACCAAAGAAATAGCGCAACAATAACAGTTTTGCCATAATAACTGCATTAGTCATTACTGTGTCGCAGTTATTAGGCCCTCCTTAACAGTAGCTTTCATTAGGTTTCTTACAAAAATAGTTTCCAAAATGTCTTGAATTTGATATTATTTTTAGTATACTATGCCATGTCGTGTAGGTAGGCGGCTGGTTTTGCTGGGACCCTGGCATTGCGAAGGTCCAAGAGTGGTGGCCGCTTACAATCACGCGGGATCATTTGTGAGGCACAAGTATTTGTTTCGGGTCTGGGTGTTTGTGAGATTGAAAAGTCTCTCGTAGTTTCTGATACATACGAAAAGATTGATCTTAATGTGGAGTCAGAACTATGTATGTGACTGTAGGGGTGTATTTATTTATTTATTTATCGCCCCCTATCATATCGTGGGACGGAAGATACAAGGCGAAATGTGGGTGTCCTGATGGCACCTCTGCCTACCCTTTCGGGGATAAAAGCGTGAGTTTGTCTGTATCTATTTATGTATTTTTTTAATAGTATGTGTTTTTCTGCGCTCCCTATACCCCAAACTTTACCGATACGTCGAAAATCCTCCATTTGGTTTTATAGACACTTTTCACACTGTCTGTCGGACTTTGTCTGTGTACAATACACCGTAAAACCGTCTATATGTCCCCAAACTGTCCCGCCCTCACCCCCGGTTTCAACTCGTGGCAGGATCAACAGCATTGTACACACTACACACCGAGCATTGAAGCGAACTGAGGCTCTGGGAATCTAACTTGTATTAACCCTATACAGGTTATATCAATACTGTGACCGAAAACGAAGCCAGGTGGTAGTATTAGTGACTTCAGACACAATGCAACTGTAAAGTTCGGAAAAAAATCGATTGTTTTTGTAATTTTTTACTTAACGTATTTGGGTGATAAATACATAGTTTTCCTAAAATAATAATGTACACCTTTTTTTTTAAAGACACAATGGTACGTAAGGGTTTAATTACCATTTTCGGAAAGACTAGGTATTTGTCATCCAAACACGATATTTTAAAAAATGCAAAAAAACCTTGTCGCTTTTTTGCGAAATTTGTAGTTGCAATATGTAACCACTAAAACTACCACCAGGCTTCGTTTTCAGTCGCAGTCTTGATATACCCGGTATAAATAACAAAAAATGTAAGTAAGTAATTGTGAGTATTAACTACTGGACATAGAGACTTAACATCTTATGTCTCAGGATGGCGAGCGCATTAGAATGCCAAGCATTGCTTTGTAATTCATGGTGCTGTTTGGTTTTCTATGGTCCATTAGCGGTCGTATCGCTTAACATCAGGCGAATGGTATGCTCGCCATTCATTTCAATAAAAAAGTCATAAAGCTTAGGGTTTCATTTCGGATTTAGCCTATGAACGAGTCAGGCCGCCAAAATTGTGTCGTCTGGCAAGATATAACTATCTTTCGAGCATCAGGAGCACTGCAGTCACTTAAAAAGATCTAGACTTTCTCGGTCTGGTTTTCGCGCTAGCCCCGTAACAGATTGTCCTAGATCTAGGCCGGGCCTGAATGCTCTGTGACCTAGATCCGAGCCCTATCTGACTGTATAGGAGAAAATTGATGTCTTTGTGACGCCAATTGCAGAGGTTGGCTAGTCATTGTATTCAATTGTTTAAAGGAACAGGGTTTTTATTGTTTTATTTCGTCAATACACGACTTACGATTAAAATAGTCAATTGCCACGCTTAAAACGAAAACGTTGTGAGGAAACCTGCATACCATAGAGATGTTCTACTGGTGGTAGGTCTCTCATGTGAGAGGCCGCCTGGGTAGGTACCACCGCAATGTCTATTTCTCCAACAAACAGCAGTGTAAATGCACTGTTGTGTTTCAGTTTGAAGGACATTGTAGCCAGAGTAACTACTGGACATATTGAGACTTAATATCTTATGTCTTTCGATGGCGAGCGCAATGGCATTGCTTTGTAGGTTACGGTACGGTAGGTTTTGCTACTGTCCATGAGCGGTCGTATTATCAGGCGAATGCTCGGCTCGCCTTTTACAGCAAAAACACAGATTTTCTATGTGTAGTCCTTGCACTAGGCCACTAAACCGTGTCAATGGTAATGTCGGTTATAGAGGAACCCAATGCTCAATAGTGGACCATAATTTCCCGATAGTTCTTCTATAATGTTTTAATGTATCAGGCCATATACGTCCCACTGCAGGGCACGAGCCTCCTAAAACCGAGAGGACGATTGAGAGGGGTTAGGCTAACACCGCACCGATGCAAATGTTTGTGCGATGCGCAGGTATTTGTTTCAAATTTGGTGTTTGAGAGCGAAGTCACTCGTAGTTTCTGATACGACACAAGACTCGTGTCTGTTGGGAGTGTTTTATTTTATTTAGTCCACGCATACATAGTCTGCGTACATATATAAGTATAATACACGCTGGCCCAGTGCGGGTTGGTGGACTTTACATAGAAAATCTTTGTGTTAATTTCGTCACGATTTTTTCTTCAAGGTACGTATAGTATTAGCCCCTATGCGTCCGACTGCAGGGCACGGGCCTACTCTACAATCGAGTTTACTATTGAGAGCGGTTAGGCCATATAGTCCACCACGCTGGCCTAGTGCAGGTTGGCGGACTTTACATACCATAAAAATTCTTACAAGGTACGGTTCCTTCACGATGCGGTAATGTTTATTTGCCTGACACGTTCCTAATACTATCACATGATAATACGTAACCAAACTGTTTATTTTCTGGAGTAAATATCGCGGTACCGCGGAGTCAATGACTCTTGAAAAACGGCCACGGATTTGGATGATGTCCAACACCCGAAATACTAACTGACTAATGTGTTGCCTCATGTTGCGTTTGTTATGCCGGCCTAGGGGGGGAGGGGGGACAATGGCTCTATGGAGTACGGGGTTTGAGTTCTAGGTCAGGGAATTTAAAGATGGGTGGGTAGCGGTCATTTATTAGAGTAGTATATTTATAACGATTTGTACTTTTTATGTGTAAATAAATAGAAATAACGTGAATGTACACAATTGTGGCAATACATACCTACATAAACTCACGCCTTTTTCGCGGGGGTGGGCAGAGTTTCAACCATTTCAATACCCATGTTTCGCCATGTATTTTTCGTCCCATGTGATAGGGGGCGAACCTATCGCCATATCGGGTTGTGGCAATTGTATTGTAGCAATACAATACTTTTTCTCTCTAATTTGGGTGTTAAATACTTCATTATTTATATTTAAGTGTAATAGACTAGATTAATAGGTGTTTGTGAGACCGAAAATGCTCTCGTAGTTTCTGATACGACGCATAACTACGTCTTAGTGTGGGGTCAGGACTATGAATGTGACTTGAGAGTATTACTTATATTTAATTTACTTTTTGTCCCTGGACTGCCTCGGTGGCGTAGTTGTATTACGGTACGGCTACAAAGCTGAGGTCTCGGGTTCGAGTCCCGGGTCGGGCAAAGTGGTATTGGATTTTTCTATTCATTATCAGCCCGGAGTCAGGAATTTGTGCCTGATATGGCGATAGGCTCGCCCTCTATCACATCATGGGACGGAACATACAAGGCGAAATGTGGGTGTCCTGGTGGCGCCTCTGCCTACCCCTTCGGGGATAAAGGCGTGAGTTTATGTATGTATGTATGTGTTTTGTCCCTGCTTTTCGGATTTTTACGTAATCTTCCATGGCAATCATATGTTTTAGCAGCCAGGTCTCGTAGTTTGCAATACTACTCAAGACAAGGTGGGTCAGGACTATGTTGTATATAACGGGGGGGGGGGGGGGGGGCACGGTACTCGCCCTTCTACATCGCCTGTCCCCCGTAATGCGCGTGAAGGCCACCAAGAAGTTTGAGTCGGTATCTCAGCAAAATAAATAAGATCTAGGGTCCCAGCCTGGCCGCAGCATCTGCGTGGTGTGGATAGTTGTCCCCACGCACCAGGTTGGAAGATCGGAGACCGCGACATCCCCCCAGATATTGATAGGACGGCTGAAAGCGCTTCCCTCTCGGTCTGTTGTGACTGTTGGGTAAAGAACACATGTATTGTTGCAGGCAAGTCTCCATTCTTCCCCGGAGTGGAGGAGGCGTCCGTGGCGGTGGCGACGGGCGCTGTGGGCGCCGGCTCGCCCGCCGTGCCCTCGGACCAGGCGCAGGATGTGGTCTCCCGCCTTAGTGCAGCCGGTGAGATATTTCATTGGCCCTCAAACAGGGTGGATAGGAATAAAACTGGACAATTAAATTATAAAGTTTACAATGAACATGGCATTCGCCTGATGGTAAGCGATATGGCCGCTCATGGCAAGTAGCAAAACCAAACACCATGAATTACAAAGCCATGCTTGGTATTGCGCTCGCCATCCTGAGACATATGTTAAGTCTCATTATGTCCAGTAGTTATTCTGGCTACAATGTCCTTCGAACGGGAACACAATGTTGTGTTCAGTGCATTTACAAATCAAATATTTGTGTGAACCACAGGTATTTGTCTCGGGTCTGGGTGTTTGTGAAACCGAAAAGTCTCTCATAGTTTTTGATACGACAAGACTCGATCTTAGTGTCGGTCAGGACTATGTATGTGACTGTTGGGTGTATTTATTTATTTATTTATGACTGTTGTATACTATCTAACGCTGGGGTCTTGTCTTCAGGTCTGTCGATGTGTGTGAGCGCGCTGGGGTCGCCGGCGCGGTCTTCGCCTGTGTCGGCGGGCTCGGAGCACGGCGAGAGATTCAGCAGGAAAGTGTTCGTCGGGGGACTGCCGCCGGACATCGATGAAGGTCAGTTTTATAGTCTTCATTGCACACATATATAGAACCAAGCGTGCTAGTATACGAAGCCACATGTCCCAACCATTTTGGCCCAAACCAAAAGGTTTAATCTTTTTGCTGCACTGTCAATGAATGGTTTTAGTTACGTTTTTCCTCCTTCCTGTCCTGGGTCCTTCCGCCGTAGCGCGAAGAATGATGAGCCACAATCCAAGATCCACAATCTCTTAGACAATTATGGGATACAAGAGAAGGATAAAGAGGGCAGTGTACATAAATAATATTTAAATTTAAATAGTACTAGTTACTAGGTGTGAGTTTAATATGGGAACCTGTTTAAGATGAAAATAATTTCGGTTCGGTTCGAAAAATGGTTTTCAAGAAACTGTAGTCTATTCAGTTGGTTTTTTCGATTTTTTCGATTCGATTGCTCGCACTCGATTTTTTTAGCCATTTTTTAAATATGTTTGCGAAATTTTTGGTTGCATTGTGTCTCTAGTCACTAATACTACCACCTGGCTTCGTTTTCGGTCGCAGTCTTGATATACCCTGTATAATAAAGATTAAAGGGATACATGCACTCAGGTATCCGTCAAAAAAAGGTATATTTGTAATAGGTTTGTTATTCAGCTCTATAATTTTTAATTTATTGCTTTTTTTGTGTTTGTGCATTTTCTTGTGAATCTATATTTTTATTTCGCTGTAATATTAAGGAGCGTGAATATTGCTATTTTTCACCGATAACGATTTTATTTTTTTGTCATTTTAATGGATATATTTGAACATTTTAATACCAATTTTCCTCTAAAAGAATGATGGAACAGTCCTTCCCTCGCCTGTATGTCTAGTGACGTGTCGATTTTGTTATCATTCGTCGGCCCCGCCTCAACTGGGTCAAGCCATCTGCGCTGCGGATCGATTGCACCCCGGCGTCTGTGGGACGCGAGCCGCGGGGGTGTGGGTTTGGTGCCGGGTGTGGGTGTTAGTTGATTACGAATTAGTTTATTTTATGATTTGTCTTTTGTTCATGTATATCAGCCCATATGTAGATGTAGGATTTGAATTTTATGACAGATGAGTAGAATGAAACGTTAGACGAATGTCTGATATGGAACGTGTTATGTGAAAGAGATAACGAATGGAAATACTAAAGAGTGAAAGAGATAGAGGATGAATGATTAAGATGTCAAGTATGAAAGGACGGAATAAGAGAGATCAGTTTGGAAGACGATATAGACGTGAAAAACGAACGACGTAAAGACGTAATAAATGTAAATAATTAAACTAAAGAACATAATATAAATAATCTTTTTTATTTTTATTTTTTATTTTTATTCTTTACTGCACACATAAAAAAAAACAAAAGGCATACAATATTTTACAGATATAAATAAAGAGTACAGTTGGCGGTCTTATCGCCCTAGGCGATCTCTTACAGACAACCTTTGGATGGATATATTTCGTTTGATTTTGACCCAAACGTAACTATTCCGTCACGTCCCACTGCAGGGCACGGGCCTCCTCTACAATCGAGAGTACGATTGAGAGGGGTTAGATATAGTCCACCACGCTGGCCTAGTGGGGTTATGAAAATATTTCTGTACTTACATCATCCATAACTGAAATCATTTTAACACGCTTTTATTAGCTTCGCCTGCAGTATGTATGTAATCTTGGTAGTCGATTTTCGAGCACTTCAACGCATTGGTTTAATTTGAAATTTTGCACACGTCGACAATCTCCGTGACTGGTTAGTTAGACGCCGGCTGTGAAACGTGAGCTCGCGGGTTCGATCCCCGCACCGAAACAAATGATTGTGTCTTGGGTCTGGGTTTTTGTGTCTGAAGTCTTTCGTAGTTTCTGGTACGACACAAGACTTAATTGATCTTAATGTGGGGTCAGGACTATGTATGTGAATTTTGGGTGTATTTATTTAATATACTTATCAAGGACCGATGACAAAGCATCTTTTTTTTTTTTTTTTTTTTTTTTTTATTGCTTTGAATGGCGAGACGAGCATGCCATTCGCCTGATGGTAAGCGATACGACCGCTCATGGACAGTAGCAAAACCAAACAACACCATGAATTACAAGGCAATGCTTGGAATTCCACTTGGAATCTTAAAAGGACTATTTAATATACTTATCAGGGACCGGTGACGGACAATGAAAGCATCTTAAAAGGACAATAATTCCATTGGTGACCACAGTTTCAATTATGACCACCTACCACCAGGTGACCTGCTCGGTCATTGCGGGTTTCTAGAACGAGATTTCTTTTTGCTCATAATTGCTTCCACGTGGAACCTTGCGTCGTGAGGTGGGGAATATCGATCGATGCAAACACTGCAATTTATCCAATATAATATGCCACGCAGCGTGGCGTAAACTCACGCCTTTCTCCCAGAAGTGGTAGGCAGAGGTGCTACAAACACTCACGTTTCGCCTTTTGGTCCCTCACACATATCTTAGATTGTCATTTTTCGATCTACCACCCGGTTCGGAAAGCGGTTTTCACTAGAGAAGATCGGGCAAGAAACTCTAGTGTTGCTCTTTTCAAAACCAGTTTACAATGTAGTGATTACAACAAAAGTTACAAGTTGGTTTAAATCAGAGCAATTAATAATTTGTATTAGAAATATTTAAATAAAAATATGTTTACGTTATATTAAATATAGATGAGTGAAGCGAAGTAGCCCATAACGAAGAATCAGTAAACTCTGTTTCGCCAATGCAGTGAATAATTGTGAAAGCATTAAGTATTGTATTATCAGTTACAATGTAAGCTAATCGGACAGACCAGTCCACAGAAGCAGCACCCGTTCACGAGAATTCACGAGTATAAGTAAATTAAACTTGTATTATAAAGATGAGGAGTTTCTTTGAAAGCGCTGATCTCGGGAACTACTGATCCTAGTAAAAAACTCTTTGTTGGATAGCCCATTTATCTAGGAAAGCTTTAGGCTATATAACAACGCTATAACCAATAGGAGTATCAATGAAAAATGCTGTGAAGACGGCAATTTTTGATGGTAATGTGACAGCCTCCGTGGCGCAGTTGGTTAGACCCCGCCTGTGAAACGAGAGGCCGCGGGTTCGATCCCCGCACCGGAACAAATGTTTGTGTGATCCACAGGTATTTGTTCCGGGTCTGGGTGTTTGTGAGACCGAAAAGTCTCTCGTAGTTTCTGATACAACACAAGACTCGATCTTAGTGTGGGGTTAGGGCTATGTATGTGACTGTTGGGTGAATTTATTTATTTATTTAAGAATATTTACCCTGGATGAAGCTGGACTTGACTGCTAGTTTCAACATAAAACTATAGATTAAACTATAAATATAAAATATTAGTGATAATGGTTGCTTCGTGTCACCTTGGCCTGGTGGGCCGCGGTTGCCAGGCAACCGCCCACACAACAATGCCTGGCAAGGACGAAATGGTTGCCATACTGCAGTGACACCACCTAGTGGTCAGGGTTGGAAGTTAATGGCATTTTTTTCATTAGGTAATGAAATGAAATGTTATGAAAACGTATTAGCTTGAAAGAAATAGCCTTCAAAACTATGTAGGCCAGCTTAATTGTGTCGAAACGCAGAGTTTTACTGTCTTCTGCTAATCGATGCCTACTCTATCTAAACGTAATTGTTTTTAATGACTACCGAAAAATAGTAATAGAGAATGCCCATTTTACTATGAAACTTGGTATCGGTGCGAAGATTTTTGTCCCTCGATGAAACCTTTTTGTATGGGGAAAAATATATTTTCAATAAAAATAAACATAATTTGGACTCAAGCCCGGAGTTCTTGGAGAAATGAACTTGAAGTCCAGTCGTTCAGGCAGCCTCATTTGTAGTAATGGCTGACGTATCGTAAAATGTGATGATAATTACTTTATTTTATAAAAATCTGTCGCCAGGGATTAAACAGAAGAACGTTTAGGGACAAAATAGCATTTTTAATGCTATAATGAATTTTAAGCACTATCGGTAGCGGGGTCAACGATATTTTTTACCGATACCATAAATATACATTTTCCTTTAATATAAATAATATTGAAATAAAACGGGCGTGGTCCGCCCCGTGACCACGAAAGCTGTAAAGCAATCAAAACGTCAGGAAGTTAAAAAATGTAAAAATTAAACCAAATCGCGATACAATCCGTAAAAAATAAATTTATTTCAATGTGTAACATTCGCGTAAATCTAAGAAACCATTATAAATAATATTACAAAAATATCTTGTTAATAGAGAATAAGTACTACGAGTAGGTATGTGTATTGACTTGTCATAAGAGCTATTTAATTGCCTACGTGGTCAATAAAATAAATAAAAATAAATAAATACACCCAACAGTCATATACATAGTCCTGACCCCACACTAAGATCGAGTCTTGTGTCGTGGGTATCAGAAACTACGAGAGACTTTTCGGTGTCACAAACACCCAGACGAATAAACGAATTTAATTTAAATTCATTTCATTCCAAGTCACAGGGTACTAGAAAATAAACTAATACACACACATCACGTCTATTTTCCAAGGGGTAGGTATTTGGAACGTGGTTATTCATGCTGTTGTCAGCCTTGACTTGGCATGAATGGGCAGGCTCGACCGGGGCGGTATCACTGTCTTACAGAAAATTGACGTAAAACGACAGCTTTGTTTGTCGCATTTCGTTCGGTGGGCGAGATGGTCAGATGCCCAATACAACTTTCCTCTTCCCATATTTTTTCCTTCTCCCTCTACTTCGTTTTTGATGGTCCGGCAACTCATCCATGATCCAAGCGTTGTGGATGTTCATCAGTGATCACTTATCAGTGAATTGTTTGCTCGTTTGACGGACCTATACAATAAATTATTAAAGGAAGAGGTGCAAACACACGTTTGGCCTTTTATGTTCCGCCCCACGATTTTACGGGCTGACACTAACGCTATATCAAGCACAAATTCCTGATTCTGATATTAATTGAAACATTCGTAATCACTTTGCCCGACTCGGGATTTTAGCCTGAGATGTGACCGTACCGTAGTACTACTGCGCCACCGAGGCAGTCGTAATGATATTCGTAAAATTAGTTTATGAAAAAAACTGTACCAGCCCATATACGTCCCACTGCTGGGCACGGGCTTCCTCTACAATCGAGAGAATCGAATGATAAGGCCATATAGTCCACCACGCTGGCCTAGTGTGGGTTGGAGGTCTTACATACCATAGAAATTCTTACAAATCGCTACGGTATGCAGGTTTCCTTACGATGTGTTCCTTCACCGTTATAGTGCGTGGTGATTGACTATTCAAAAATTATACAAAGATTGATAAAAAAATATGATAATATGTTGTTGTTTACAGATGAGATCACGTCGTCGTTCCGTCGCTTCGGGCCTCTGGTGGTGGACTGGCCCCACAAGGCTGAGAGCAAGAGCTACTTTCCGCCCAAAGGATACGCCTTCCTACTGTTTCAGGTGAGATATCCACTTAATGTGTAGAGCACTCAAGTCTAAACACAGGTTTCAGTCGAAAATTCTGGAGTAGAGGCTATGTGCAGGCAAGTGAAGTGTCGCTCGCCTACAAGGAGTTACGCCCTGGTCAAGGTCGCAGGAAATCGTTAAACCCTACCAATAGATCCATGTGGATATCCATGGGGCAGGCCTATGTTAGTCTCCGTGACTAAACGAAACGAGAGGCAGCAACGATCCTCGCAAACAGAATGGTTGTGTGATCCACAGATGATTCTAGGTCTGCGGGTTTGAGAGACCGAAGTGTCTAAAATTTCAACAAATACGACAAGACTTGCACCTTAATGTCCGGAGTATGTATGCGACTGTTCTATGACTATTTACATTTATTCAAGAATTGTTTCGAGTCTGTGTTTGTTAGTGAAAAGTCGTCGTTTTCGATATCCGCAACACAAGACTAGATCTTTGTGTGGGGTCAGGGCTGTGTATTGATTAATTATATTTTGATTTCTGATACCTACGAGTAGATTTTAATGAAGTCCAGAGACTTTGTATGTGAATTAGGTGTATTTTTTCTGTCTCCAGGACGAGAGCTCAGTAGCCGCCCTGATGGAGGCGTGCATCACGGACGACGACAAGCTGTACCTCTGTGTCTCCTCGCCCACTATCAGAGACAAGCCGGTGCAGATCCGGCCGTGGCGGCTGGCCGATGCCGACTACGTGCTGGACGCCAGCATGCCTCTCGACCCGAGGAAGACTGTCTTCGTGGGCGGGGTGCCGCGCCCGCTGAAGGCTTGTGAGTGATTTTTTTATTCAATAGGTCCGGCAAACAAACAAACAGGTCACCCAATGCTGACTTTTGACAAACCATAAAAAATGCTGTAATGAATTTTAAGCAGTATCCTGATTGCGGTCAACGAAATTTTTTGCCGATACCATTGATGGTCATTCTCTTTTTGATTAAATTTCAAGCAATCTTCAGATTGTCTGTCCTGTGAAGTTATTTAATGATAAATAGGTAATACGGTTTTGTTAATAGGACACTGTTGATTTGCTCTAAATGTAGTATATAGGGGATTACAGTAGTCATAATGTGTGTTTCAGTCGAGCTGGCGATGATAATGGACCGGCTGTACGGCGGCGTTTGTTATGCCGGCATCGATACGGACCCCGAGCTCAAGTACCCTAAGGTATGTCATATTTACTTTAAATGATATCCAAATATTATAATTTGCTTTTTTTGTGTGAGTTAGAATTTTAAAAGAATTTTCATCATTGTCCTTTCCTTTTTTAATGCAATAACCTGGTAAGCTTTTAGGAAAAAGTAAAAAATGGAATTTGCAAAATTAATAACTTCTTTTTCATCCTTTAAGTCAAGCACGAGTGAATTAGTAGCACTGTCTACTTCTTAGTACGTTTCGTTGCTTGTTGCAAGGTTCACGAGTTGATGTATATGATATGTTGCACGTTGCGTTGCGTGTTGCAGGGCGCGGGTCGCGTGGCGTTCTCGAACCAGCAGTCGTACATCGCGGCGATCTCAGCGCGGTTCGTGCAACTGCAACACGGCGACATCGACAAGCGCGTAGAGGTAATACATTACTGTTGATTTTGAATTTATGTCCATGTATATTTATCCAATACAATGTCTATTTCGACAGCCTCCGTGGCGCAGTTGGTTAAACGCCGCCTGTGAAACGAGATGCCGCGGGTTCGATCCCCGCAGTGAGACAAATGTTTGTGAGGTCCAGAGATATTTGTCTCGGGTCTGGGTGTTTGTGAGACCGAAAAGTCTCTCGTAGTTTCTGATACTCACGATACAAGACTCGATCTTAGTGTGGGGTCAGGACTATGTATGTGACAGTTGCGGGTATTTATTTTATTTATTTATTTATAATAAACGAAAACATAAGAAAACAATACCATATATATTTGTGATACTTTCTATAGTATGTAAAGTCCTCCCACACTAGGTCAGCGTGGTGGACAGTACTAACCCCTCAATCGTAATCTCGATTGTAGAGGTGCCCCGTGCCCTGATGTGGGCCGTATATGAGCTGATATAGTAGTCATTATTATATTAAATTTAAATAACTATGTAATGGTTTCCAGGTGAAGCCATACCCTGCAGTGGGCCGATGGGCTGATACAGTACCTAGTTATTTTCATTAATATTAATAAATAACTATTGTTTCCAGGTGAAACCGTACGTCTTGGACGATCAGATGTGTGACGAGTGCGCGGGCGCGCGTTGCGGCTCCAAGTTCGCGCCATTCTTCTGCGCCAACGTGACGTGTCTACAGGTACAATGCCTATGTAGATATAGATTGATATTTATAGGTACAAGTCGCATGCCTACAGGCGTTATGTCTATGTAGGTAGATAGTACAATAGTCACGTGCCTATTGGCGACAGATCTATGTAGATAGAAAGTAAAATAGATGGATAGATTGATAGTAATGCAATACAAGTGACGTGCGTACAGGTGCGATGCCTACAGGCGACATGTCTAATTAGATAGATAGATTACGTGCGATACAAGTTGCTTGCCTACAGGTACAATGCACATAGGCGACATGCCTGTGTAGATAGACGGTAGTACAAGTCACATGCCTACAGGCGTCACACCCTATGTAGATATTAGTTCAATAGAGCCGTCAGCATATAAATAAATTGGTCAGGTTTGCAGTCAAAGTACCTAGTTTTGTATGGAACGATTAATTTTTTCTAGCAGTTCTAGTAGTTCCCATAAAGTTGTTAATTTTGAAAAGCATAGCATTCCCTTTTCGAACTTATCTCCCTATAACACTGTAAATGACAAACTATTAGTTGTTGCATTCTGTATGTACTATAATAGTGCGCTTTTCCCATTCCAGTACTACTGCGAGCACTGCTGGGCGACGATCCACTCGCGGCCCGGGCGCGAGTTCCACAAGCCACTGGTGAAGGAGGGCGCCGACCGCCCACGGGCCGTGCCCTTCCGCTGGTGTTAGTGGGCGACATACGCCCACCGTGGGCGACGCGCATCGTGCGTGTGGGCGGAATATGACGGCGACGTGTGATGGGCAATTTTAAGCTACCTTTGGATATATATTATTTTTTTGTTGTGGTTTTGAAGGAGATTGGTGTTAAATTTTTTTTTTTGTAAGTTTGATGGTTTTGGATGGTAAAGGTAGCTAAAATCACTTGCCAAATTGTTAAAATTACGATCTAAAATTGACACATGTATTTTGCTTCATACAAGGCCCACGCCCACACGCTGGGCGCGTTACGCCCACAACGGCCCAACACCGAGCATTAGGCCGAGGAAGTATGCTCTCGTCCAAACAAGATTGCCAGACTCGAAAAATCATTAATGTTGAAATAGAAAAATATATTAAATAAAGTTAGTTGCGGCTACCCGTCTGTAATCTTATATTCTGGATAACGGTAGTCGAGTTTGATATCTAGATTTTTTCCCGACGGCATCTTGTTTTGACGACGACTGGCAACTGGTAACATTGGCCCACTGTCATAACTTGCCACTTTTGGTAGACGATGCCAATTAATTCCGTCATTCCTACCTGTAATGGCGTTTCTATCTTTAGTGGGAGTTGGCAGTGGCAGTGTTGCCATACTAAACGGACATGACTCGCAAAACCTCCCGATTGGTCGACAAGGCGCAATGGCGTCCGAAATTTAATAATACCCATTGTATAATGTTAAGCAAAATATAGATTCAAGTACAAGACGCTAAATAGGCGCCGCGGAATCTCCCAGGTGATACCTCTCGGGGAGATTTCCCCCGCTTTTGGGGAGAAATTCAGGGAGAATTTCCTCGCGCACCCGAGCGAAGATTTCGCGGCGCCGATTCGTTTTAAGCAAAATGTATCCAAAAAAAAATACTTAGCTAGTTGTCCGTTTGTCGTTTTTGATGATGTTGCACATTTGCCGGCGCGGTGGCTCGCCGCGGCCGGTGTGCACGCTCACTTAGTAAGGTAATGTAAGGCATAAGTGATATGTCTAATTTCTCACAAAATATCGAACGCGACACCGTTTCGTCGTTGCTTGAAAGTCGAATTGACTTGAGACTTGAGGCTCTCAGACTTGAAATTTGAGGCTTTTATGCTTAAGAGTGGAGACTTGATACTTGAGACTTGAGGAGCTGAGATTGTCTTGTGTCTTGTCTCAGGCTTCAGGTTTTCGGGATAGTCTTATAGCTTGAGGTCTGAGGCTTTCAGGCTTGTCTTGACACTTGAACTCTCAAGTTTTTCAGGCTAGCAAGCCGCTTCGAACCGGTGTCGGCGTTTAAAAAACGGTACCTGTGTAGCTAGAATGAATTTCCTAATCTAGTATTTTTTTCCCATTTCTCGACGCGGACGTTGCGGTTGTCTCTTAGTGTTGCTTTTTTCTTTGTCCTGCGCTTGGGTCACGCGGCAAATAATAAGTTGGGGTGAATCGGAACTCGGGGGGAATAGAAATAAACTTGTATTCATCCAACACACCAGTGTTTGGAATGTGAAGCGATAAACACGTATGATTTCAATACAAGTCTTGTTTCTATTCACCCCGTTTTGCGGTACATTTCATTTTGCGTTTCTACTAGGCTTTGTCGCGTGGCGCAAGCCTGTCTTGACCTTTAGTTTTGTTCGGGAGGCGGTAGATTTTGCGATTGTTGCTGTATTTGTTTGAACGAAGTTTTCTAGTTCCTGATGGACGAAAGTTGCCCAATTGTGGCTTGTTTGCGCTGGGCTTGCAAGGTTTTAGGCTTATATGATTTCATGTTTGCTGGTGTAAATTTCAGGATATAATTTCATACATTATGTATAGAGGACCTATCAGACTAAAAAACTAATACCTCAAAAATTGCTTGGCGAGAGAATTTTTGCTCGTAATAAGCTTGCCATATTACATCTTTGGACGGAATAAGCTTGTTGAATTGTGGTAGATAATAACGTCTCTGTCTACCCCTTGATATTTACATTTGCAGACTTATGTGCGAGCTGGCTTAATAATTTCTGCGACCAACGCAAACAAGCCACCAGTTTTCGATAGTTACCAAATCTGGCTGTAGTTATTTTAGCGTTTATAATAATATAATTGTTAATATTTTATATTCTGTGGAGAAAGCCGGGGTAGTGCAATAGTTTGTAGAATAGATATAATGGGAGCCCGCGGGCTTGTAACTGAAATTGGCTCAAAATGACGTTGGGGCGTCTAATTTCGTCTCTAGATTTTGAGCCAAAACACTGGTTGAGCCCAAAAGATGATGTCTGAGCCTCGAGTTCTGGTTTTTGAGTCTTTGGCTCGTTATGTGTCCATTTTGTTTGGGAGATTGTGTTTAGATGGGAAAAATATTATGTTGAAAAGAAAAACAAAAACAATTTTGCCATAGTGTTAGTGAATAGAAACGCAGTATTTGACAGGGACTTAAAGGTATTTTCAAGATGAATGTGATTATTGCAACTGTCTTTCTAGAGTTTAGACGCCTATGATTTCCAAAACACATAGATATTTCATAATCATTAAACCAGTTTAGTTCCCTATTTACTTGTGTACCAATTTACCCCGATTTACTGAGTTTTACACAAAACTAATATTTTTCTATCTTAACACAGTCTCTTAAATATAGTTTGTTGACGATCGATCATTCGTTTTGCCTTTAAATGTTATTTGCCGCGAAATTTGATGGCGTTTGCGATCGTGGGGTAAAGCATTGACTCCAGTAATATATTTTGTTATCTTGGAATCTTATGAAAGTTAATTTAACACCCGAAAATTGAAGATTAAGGCTTTTGCGGCTTTTTTCTTATAAATCTTTCTGGGTTCTGGGATCTTTGCAAGCCTGTCTTGCAATACTTCATGCCATCTGAAGTATCTTATCTACAAATTGGATTACAGTCGAACTATTTTCAATTTGGTTTATTGGAGTTCATTGTCATTCCTTCACGATCTCGAATGCTCGTCTGCTGGTCTAAAACGGGCGCATTGATATCTCGAAATGGAATTTCTATTGTAGATAAATAGGTGACGAATTTAATAATCACACAACATTTGAACTACTTACAATCTATGCCGGATGCCGGATTCTCTTCCTTTTTCCTTCCCGCTACCTTTCCGACTGGATGATCCGGTAACACATTCATGATCCAAGCGTTGTGGATGTTCATGTGCACCTGATGGTGATCAATTACCATCAGGAGACCTGTTTGCTCGTTTGCCGGGCCATAATACCGGACCGGATATTGTATAACAAGAAAGAACTAAAAAATCACCTATTTCAACATTCGAAATGTCCAAATCGAAATATCGATTCCTTCGTTTTAGGCTTCTCGCATTTTGTCTAGTATTATCGGACCAACGCGTTTAAATTATGTGATAGCGTCGATTAGGATTTTGACTTTTTTTGGATGTTGCAATCGATGGCAAAGCTGAGCGGTAATGACGAATTGATTCATGACCTAAAGGGCTTTTTGGAGGGAATATACTGGGTTATATGGGCCAACCCTAATCGTCCTCTCTATTGTAGAGTCTGCTCTGCAGTGGAACCTATATGGGCAGAATACAGGGCTAGGCAGAAGGGGTAAAGCAGAAAGCTTTTAACAACTTTATGGGTTGACCCAGAAATTGCAAATATCAGCTGTTCCGTAATTTTTGACCATGATAATCTGCACTGTGCGATAATAAGTGCGTGATGATAAGTGCGTGGTGGCCTGTTGGTAAACGGACCAGACGCGGCTGCCTACATGTTCACGGTGGTCGCGGGTTCAAATCCCAGGGCACACCTCTGACTTTTCGGAGTTATGTGTGTATTGATAGTCAATCACCACGCACTTTAACGGTGAAGGAAAACATCGTGAGGAAACCTGCATACCGTAGCGATTTTAAAGAATTTCTACGGTATGTAAGTCCGCCAACCCGCACTAGGCCAGCGTGGTGGACTATATGGCCTAACCACTCTCAATCGATTCTCTCGATTGTAGAGTAGGCCCGTGCCCTGCAGTGGGACGTATATGGGCTGATATAGATATAGATATAGAATCTGCACTTATATAGTGTCAATTTTAGAAGCAATTTTGATGCTGTTTTGAAAACCAATATTTGTGCATTCGTGTACAAAAACATAAGACTCTTAAATTACTGCTTATAAAATGATATTTTAAATTCCCTCCCTTAATTTTTAGAGGGTCATGGATCAAGTCAAAATTTTTACACACGCGTACACATATAGTACATTTTTAAAATTAATGCACTGTTTAATATTTTAATTAGGTGTAAAATTTTGCGCATTATAATGGTTCATTGTAGTTATTGAAGTGTTGTACTGAAGGGATTAAGAACAAAATTTAGGCACCAACTAAAAGCCAGAGTGAGGACGATTATTACGGAGTGACAGGGACAAACAAATTGCGGTTTAGGAAATCTACACGGGAAAGAATGAGAGGGTATATCGCGACTGCGTAGGAGTGACAAGGACAAACATTGGAGTTCACACAATCTATGCAATATCTACGCGGGAAAGAACGAGAGGGAAATATAGCGTTTGCTTAAGAGTGAAAGAGACAGTTTCCGTACCACTGTCAATTTTGTTCGTAGTCCTTTCTAGTATACTTCAATTTAATATAGTATTATAGATGAAATTAGGTAATAGAGAATTTTTGATATCTGGTTTTTACTTGGTGTTGTGTGTTTGGGCATATCGAATTTTAAATCTAATGGGATTTTATGGCTACTGTGGGAGACCCTACATGGGAATTTGTACCTTAAATACTGTAAAAAAATATCCAGACATGCTTAAATTGAAAACTACCGATAGCAAAAGATATGAAAGAGGAATGCCCACTTTCCATACATCGTTGGGCCCAAATTAAATGATTTGAAACAATACGAAATTGACAACAGCGAATGAAATAATGAATGAACTCCTAAACTCCTTCTTCATCAATAAAAATTTACGGAATTTTCTGATTCAATTTGCGATTGTAAAAGGGACTAAAATATAGTTTGCTTTTTTAGTAATAATTTTAAAACCGTGGGTCTAAAATTGAGCATTCCTTTTTTTGTTTTAATAAACTTTTCAGTATACAGAGGTAGAAATGTCTCCCTTACTCCAATGAAATTATTGATTGGGGTATCCATGTAGCCATATATTCTAAAATGGGGTAAAAATGCTAATAAATTAAATAACCGCTCAGCAATGCCCGATTATAATTTGGACTTTGCAACGTTTTTCTCGTTGTGATTAATTGTATGGTGCCATCCGAAACTCGTGGCTGTCTGTCAATGGCACAAACTTGAAATACTTGGGGTTATTAAAGTTCTAACAAATATCAAGTGTTTTTGCGGCATTGAACACCCAAATACTAAGTAAATCGCATTGTTATTAGTCGAGAAAATGGCACAGTTACCAAAAAAAACGAACATCTCGATTTCCACGTTGTTTTGTGGGGTAATTATCTCGTTGGAGATTTTAAAACCTTGAAAGAATGCCGTGACTCCATCTCAATGACACTAAGAAGATGTGGCATATTATACCCCAATGATCCAAAATGCGGCATATTTGGTCGCTAACATTGACAGACAAAGCCACAGTGTGCCGGAGGGTTTTTCGATGGTTTTTTAAATATCGTGTACTTAATTGCGCCGTTGCGTGGCGTTGGACGTTACCCCAAGCCACGTGCGTCTAGACTGTAGACAAAAAGACTTGTGTGTTTTTCGATGAGTTTTTGCGATCGTTTCGATAGATATTTTCGTGTCGTCTTCTCAAATTTTGCGAGGCTAATCAGTGCCTTTACGTGGGCGAATGGTAGGTACTCCTCCCTTTGTTCCCCCTATGGGGTATTTAGTGAAACCCGTTGACAACGGGGCATTTGTAGTTCCTTTCGAGGCCCGTCAATGTTCTCGTCGTGTTTTCTCCTATAATCGACGGTTATTTCTACGGCAGGTCCGGCTTTTACCCCGTAAGGCGCGCGCAATACAGCGTTCTATTTTTTATGGCGTCGCGTGGGATGGGGTAAAATTCCGAGACGATTTTGTTTTATAACGTAGTTGCAATTTGTAATCTTATAGTGCGTTTAGAGCAATCTGCCACCACATAATGACACGTTATGGGACTCTTTAGGTCGTAAAAGAACGTACGTTCGAGTATTACACAATTAAAGTAGACGAAATATTTGAATATTTATATATTTTCTTAGTATTTAGATATGGCATGTACAGAGCGCGTGGTGACCGCTCCGGCCGCCGCGCGCACGATAGTCAAATAATAGTTTTCAATAAAGTCTAGTAAATGCGAAATTGCGAATTCGTGATTCTTTCTCTAAATAAATTTAAAAAAATAATTAATAATAGCGAGTATGTTAGAGTATTTTAAAGTCACGCCCTTGTCACGCCTGGTTTGTTCTTCACTCGGCACTGTACGCCCCTTACCCCGTTTCAGGCGATTTTTTAATGCATTTTTTTCCACACAAATTGCTAAAGGTATTATTGGTACAATGTTTATTTGGCGTAATGTTTGTGATGTGTTTACGTACCGGTGCGCGGAGTTTAGATTGAAATTTATTTCTTATATTGATTTACGATGCGCGGTTTTGTATCCCCCCTCGATTAGATTTTGCTCAATTTCGCCCCCCAATGAAGGAGCCGATGCGACGGGACGTGAGCGTGTGTGAGTAGCACTGTCCCATTTTTGTATTTTTGTATTTTTATAAAAACGACGGTGATAAAAATTTGATACAATTGGTGGAACGTGGTTTTTTTAGCGCGCAACGCGGCGTCGAGTTAAATCTCTAGGCGCCCCTAAAACTTAATTGGTGTTATAGTTTTAATGTGGTGTGTGATTGCCGTGGTTCGGCCGCAGTCGTGTGTTTCCGGCCGTCGTCGGGAGCGCTCGGGCCGGCGTCGTTTTTAGTTCGTTTGGGCGAGTTACCCCATTAGTTGTGCGCACGTTTTCGAGTCTGTTTGCGGCCGCCTCGAGTCGTGTTTTTCAGTTAGAAGGTATGTGTTTTCGTTTATCGAGGCGGTCTTTTATTTCTCTCGTAGTTTGTAGGCGTTTTTTTGCTTTAGTTTTGGTTACTGCGACGGTTTCTGCGCCGTCACGTGTGGGTTGGTTGTTGCAGACTTATCGATTATAGGACTTTTGTTATTGTTCCATCTGGTCAAGGCTTTAATGCTAATACAAGGCGAATGGTGATAAAGATCTCACAGGAGTATTGGGGTAATTTACCCAAATTACCCAAGTATTTCTAAAGCTATTGTCATGTAGTTAAATCTTATAAGACAGTCTGGCCTTTTGGAGTATAATGTGACAAAACAGTGGCCAATTTCATCACAAAATCCTGGGTATGATACTAACTACTTTCCCATGTAATTGGTGAGTTTACCCCAATCAATGAGTTGGGTGAGTTACCCCAAGTTTTCCATACAATTCCATATAAGATTTAGAACCGTTCTAGCCGGAACAAAGTCTAATTGCCTGCAACAACCAGCACTTCCCTGTTCGTTATTTGTCTGTTTATGAACGGGTGTAACATGCGCGTGTTTTCTATTTCCGACCTTAGCTCGTATTGTGGCATATCAACCCCGAGTCCCGACGCGTTGCGGGGGCGCTTGAACTCAAAACTATTCTCTTAAAACTAAATGTGCAATGTGTAACAAAAACTAGTAACTATAGTATACAGGCTGGCATAATTGTTTCAACACGTAAGACTACACTTAGATGCATTGTAGTTACTCCGTGCTATGAAAATGGATGGCGAATTTAGGGCATGCAATTAATTTTCCATCAAATACTGCTGTTATTCAATGCATTTAGGTGCAATCGCTTTATCAAGCTTTGAAGAATCCATTGTGGATTTAATTTCATTATTAATTCCCCCATGGATTTGTCGAAAATTGGATTCAGCGCCTCTAAAAGTCGTGTGACGGTTTCACTAAAATCAGGAAGTGTAGACGCCGGCTGTGAACTTAAAGGCTATGATCCCCGCACACAGATTAATAAAGTAATTGTGTGAGGTCTGGGTCTTGACACCGAAAAGACAAGACTCGATCTTGGTGTGGAGTCAAATCTGTGTCTGTTAGGTGTATTAAGTTTTTATTACACATTGTACACAGTATATTAAATTAGCTAACTTTAAAGTTGTGATTCGAATGTTGTCCCCCCTCATACCCCGCACACAAGTCTCCCCCTTCATCACGTTTCGAGTGGGTGTCCTACCCCTGCATGTAAATACTCGTTGCGAGTTAGTGGAAAATGAGAAAATCCGCAAAAAAAAAAGTTTTTTTACTATTTAAAGTGCGGTTCGTCGATCGTTTTTCGGTAGCTAGATGCCGACGGCTCTGGCCGGCCGGCAAAATTGTCTTAGTGAAATTAAGCGCGGAATAGCGAATGAATAGAGCAATTCATAAAATACTAGTTGAATAATTGTAATGTGAATAATAGCAATTGGAATATTGTGATTTGTAGGTTTTTCACTGTTGCGTTTGGGAGGGTGGATGGCTGGCTGTCAAATATGCTTTTTAAAATGTTTTTTTTTTGTCGGACTCTAGTTTTTTGGTTATGGAAATGTAATTAATAAGGTTCGCAAGGATATCGGGATATGTTTATGTCCAAAAAAAAGTGCAATATGTAAAAATATTTTTTTCTCTAGTATTGTGATTTTTTAACTTATTTCATTATTATTTTTTTCTAGATTGTAGTAAAATAACGTTATTTTGACAGAGATAAATATCATCAGTTAAGTAGGTTCATAGTCCGAACAACTTAATCTCTAATAGGTAATTTAATTTTCAATATCCAACTTTAAATTGATAATTAATTGTCAAGAGGTGAGACGAGTATTGACGAGTATTGACGAATATTTGAATGATAATTCTGTGTGGTTATGGCTGAAGTTGCAGCCCAGGATTTTCTTAAACTAAGCGTATTTGACAGTCAGACATTTACCCCAACACACAATTGTGTGGTTTTCAATTTTTTCACTTGTTTAAGTGCGTGGTCGGTACTCTTAACGGTTGGCGGCATGCGTGCGAATTAATTTTTGATGCTGTACATCTTTCTGCGCCGACTCTTGTTTGCTACCATCGAATTTTAGGCGAAAACCGCTAAATTTTACCGCATTGGGGTAAACTCACGAGGTTTTTTTTGCCAAAAAAAAAACGCAGTAGAATTTGGCAGTTTTACGAAAAAAAATTGATACAAAATATTTAAGACCTAGCTCGAATTTAGTTGTTTTTTTATATTAGAATGAATTATATTAGACGTAGCTATCACAAATGTGTTATGAAATTTTCTCTTCTATTCTTTATAAAAATTTGTTTGTGTATATATTTTTAAAATAAATGCTTATTTTCACTATGAAATATTTGTCGTGGTTTGTTTTTTTTTTGTTATAGTAACAATAGGAATGGTGAGGGATGTTTGTTGTCTATGGCGACGAGTCGGCGCGCCTCTATGGGTTAAAGAAGATTCATATATTTTTATAGACGTTATTTGATTGTATTGTTGAAAAACTGTAATGTGTTCATTTGACCAGATGTGTGATTTGTTTTAAGCGTGGGCATGGCCAGATTTTATCTTTACCCCAATCAATTTTCCCTCGTTATTAAATTTAGGATTAATTTGAAACGTGTGGTGTGCCCTACCGATGTTTTTAGTCAAGAAAACTTTTGTAATATATTCTTTTTTGTTGAAAACTTTACCTAAGGAATATCCACATAAATTAACTTCATAAATTAACTTGAGGTACATCCGCGACCTTTTTTTATTGCCCTGGTCATGCCCCCGTGGTTAACCGCCGTTTGGTGCCCTCCTCCCCCCTCGGCCCCCCATAATAGTGGTGCCACAACTAGCGACGGCATAGTGAGATAATTAAGTGTTAATTTTTAAGTTTTTTTTCCTTTAGTGTTAAGCACTTTTTTCGGAGTACTCTGGAACGGTGTGTGTGAATGGCTTTTTGTTGTTTTTTTCCTGAAGATTCTGTATGACAAGGATACCTCATGTGCTGTTTGCCCATTAATTAATACCTCCAAAAATATAGCAAATTATTTTAGAATTATAATGCCGGTACAGTATCCAGTTATAACCATTTTGCGTCGGTGGATATCTATCACTAAACTAAATTAACACGGCAGTCACATGCAAGCTTATTGTAGTCTTGTAATATTTAAAAAAAAACTTACCATTCCAAAAAAAAAACAACAAAAAAGCCAATCACACTACACCGTTCCCTCCCGCACCGAACGGCGCACCTCGTGTTAAACGTTCTGATGTTTTGGCTTGTACACTCATTGGTATGTCTTTATTTCGTAGACTGACGAAAGGATTAAAACGAATTTGAAATGTTGTACGTGTTTGCATTCGTTTGGGGATGGTGCAAATTAAGGTTACAATTTACTGACTAGACAACGGGTATGACGGAAACATTTTTTTTTTTTATAAAAAAACATTTTTGTTTTTTCAAAATATATAAATGGTTTATTGAAACGGTCATTTATGTGGTTAATAAAAAAATAACTAGTAATTATAAATGTCTTGCTTTTTGTAAAATGAGTTGACAGTATCGAACATTTATTTTGTAGTTTCGTAACATTTTGCCGTCATACCCGGTGGTGGTCGAGTAATAGGTGGCGTGGTTACTATTGACAGCAACTATGAAAGGAGATTATGAAAGTGCTATCACGTCATGCTTGTGATCTCTACTCTTCGTTGGACTGGATATGACCAGAAAATGTTTGTGTCGTTTAAGCGCCTTTATTACTTTAAGATTTTTATAATTGCTTCAAGTAATTGAATATTGTATTATTAAAGTTCAGTGGTTACAAAATACGACGTCAAAATGGAAATAATTAATTACATACCTACTATTCGTTTGTCTTCAGTCCAGCGGTAGTTTAGAGGTCGGAATAGAGGGACTACAACCGCATGTCAAGCCCTTAGATCCTTACTTTACGGGCCAAAAACATTTTGTTGACCAAAGAACACGTCCCAAAGATTAAAAAGACAGAGGGGCGAACGTCGCCGCGCCTTTTTTCCTATTATTTTCGTCGTGTGGCTGACAGGGCGATATTACGCGTCTACCGCGTGTATTTCATTGTAAAATAAGAAATACGCGCGCAATTCGCGTGCATTTCGCGTGCGTTTCGCGTAATCCCATCAGTGGAGCCCGTTTTGATGTATTTTTGACGTTTATTTATTTTTTACCTCGTTTTTTTATATAACTTTTTTTATTGTAGCGTTTAAATGTAGTTAATGTATTTTCAGTATTTTATTTTGTTTTTTGTTTGTATTTTTTGTTACTTCACCGCAATTAGAGTTAAGCTTTTTGCAAATTGTGGTAATGCACCCTAAGCCGGTAAGAGATTTGAAAGGTGAAGCGTTTGTGTGAAAACAAATTTGAAGCTTTACCTAATATTGTATTGTATACTTTTTAGTTTTTCATACGTTTGTTTCGAGCGATGAGAAGGAGCGCGTCACGCCGGGCGGCCAAAAAAAATTAGTAAATTAGAATTCCATAGCGTTAGCTTATTCCGAGCTGTTTCTACAAAAATGTCGGACTCTGCAAGTTTGTCGGAGCATCCTACAAAAATAACTACGTTAAAACGTCGACGTGATGCGTTCGCCGATTCGCATGTACCTTATATATGTATTTATATAATCTGTAGATTTGAATTTATCGACGTTTTTGTTTAGAGTGTATCCTTTTTTCGTTTGAATAGTATTATAGTAGTTAAAGAGGCGGCGCTTGTGGGGCGAACGGTTTTTGGGGCTTTTGAACGTTATTCCAAAATTGTACTACAAATATACGTTGAAATAAATGTTGAGGTTCACAACTTATATTTTATCGATATATTTTTTTGTCTCTTTGAATGGTAATCCATTCAACATTAGATAGAGAAGTTTAATCCAAAGCTAATGCTTTATAAATAAAATTATTTTAACGACCTGTAAGTTTGTAGGATCAAATTATACTATGTACTGGTAATTTGATCATACAACATACAATATATAATACAGCTGAATTGTAAAAAGTTTTATAGGTTGTCGATCTCAAACTATATTATATTTATATATCAAAAATATTGTTGTTTTTGGTGATTCAAAATGTGCTGTACGTTAAAGAAAATTCCATTTAAAATTTCACTTTGTTACAAAAAAAATTTGAATTGGCTGATTTGAATCGCCAAATTGTTGAAATAGAAATATTGTATTATTATAAAGCCATATTTAAGTATTATATGTAATATGTTTTATTGTATATGAATGGTGACACCATTGAGAAACGCTGTTGACCCCTCATCACTTAGACTTTATCAAAATAGTCGATTTTTAAGCACATTATAGTCGATTTTTTCAATGGTGCCACCGTTATAGTTTATGCATGAAGTGCTTCAGTGACGTAGCTAAAACTTATCTTTATAAATTCGATTTTTTCCATGACTGGATTGCCAGTATTGGACACTTTGTCAGTTTGAAAGCTGTCAATAATTTGGCGGGATTTTTTTTTACATTTTTTGAAGCTACGTCACTGAAAGTGGGGTAACGTTTAAAAGCTCGATTCGGTTGGATCGCAAGCCCCGTAAGCAGTAGGAGTTGTTTGAAAACTGAAAATACTTGGATTTTTATATGAATTTTATTATTATAATATGGTATTTTACTAAGATTAGTCCAATATTATAAATCTTTAGCGATTGTTTTATTTTAATCCCGGAGTACACGATCCTACGAAGTATATTACAAGTATACTTAACTGCATACAGAATAAGAAACTACCGGAAAGACTACCGTCAGGACTACCGTATGCCCGGATTTAGGGCAAACGTGCCCTCCTATACTATAAAAAAAAACAAACAAATTAAGACCGCCCTGGAATCAAACTTGTTTTTCTCGGTATTCTGTTAATTGGTAAGTGTTGTATAAAATAATAATAAAAGTACCTACAGCCAACACAAATAATATTCTGCTTGCACACTATATTATCACACACTAAAAGACATAGTTTAAAATAACATAAATACAGTCACAGTTCTAACCTCGCACAAAGATCGAGTCTTGTCATGTATCAGGAACTACGAGAGAGTTTTCGTTCCAACACCCAGACCTAAAACAAATGTTTGTGATTCACACAAACATCTGTCTCAGTGCGGGATCGATCCCGCAGCCTCATGTATCACAGCCGACGTCTAACCAACTGCACCACGGAGGCTGTCAAATGAAACCAAAATATTTGATAATAATAATTTATTTAGCTCTCAGTATGTAATTAGCCTCTGGAGAAAGGAGGGAAGGCGCGTGTGCTCAAATGGTAAATTCCGACGGATCTGAAAAGAAAAAAAAAAAACTAAATACATACAAAAAAAGGAAGAGAAACTTAGGAAAACATTAAGCAACATAAGGTCTGAGTGGTCGTGTTTTTGGATAGCTAATAAATAAAATTAAAAGTATGATTTAAAGTACTTTTATGGTATGAAATAGCTGTCCAGTTAGCGTTTGCGCAAACACGAGTTTACACCAGTCTCGAATCGCAAATGGAACGAAGTTCGCGCAGTTATTTGCCAACACAAGTTCCAATATAGTGGTGCAAACTCAGACTTGCACAGTCAAATCGTTACGTGTGTGACGACCATTATTGTTTTGCCATACCGACTATACATTTATTTATTTATACAGGGTATATCAAGACTGCGACCGAAAACGAAGCCAGGTGGTAGTATTAGTGACTTCAGACACAATGCAAGTAAAAAATTCGCAAAAAAAAATCGTCAACTTTATTTTGGTAATTTTTTACTTATCGTCATATTTGGGTGATAAATACACAGTTTTTCTAAAATAATGATGTACACCTTTTTATTTTTTAAAACGCAATAGTACGTTAGGGCTTAAATTACTATTTTCGCAATAACTAGGTATTTAATACCCAAACACAATGATTTTTAAAAAATTGCAAAAAAAAAACTAGCTTATTTTGCGAAATTTTTATTTGCATAGTGTCTGTAACCACTAAAACTACCACCCGGCTTGGTTTTCGGTCGCAGTCTTGATATACCCGGTATATTCATTCCACACACAGTCATTACAGGTATACCCAATTCGAACTGGCGGAATAGTCATTTATAGTATTTTTATTGTATTCCAAACATATTGAGGCACTATTTCTAATAGACGTATCAAATAGTAGCAATCAGGTATTTATTGCTAGTACATACATAAACTTACGCCTTTTTCCCAGAAGGGGTAGGCAGAGGTGCTATTAGGACACCCACATCTCGCCTTGTATGTTCTGTCCCATGATATTATGATAGGGGCCTATCGCCATATCGGGCACAAATTCCTGACTCGGGGCTGATAATGAATAGAAAAATCCAATATCCCTTTGCACGACCCGGGATTCGAACCCGAGACCTCATCTTTGTAACCGTACCGTAGTACAACTACGCCACCGAGGCAGTCAGTTATTGATTACTATCAATAACTGAAGTTTTGAAAATATCTCTTGTGATCCCGTCATCTTGCTGCTTACTGTGTATTCCCGCAGTCCTGGTTACACCCACTCATTTTGTCGGATTTAATAAACATCAATGATCTCAACAGAAGAACGGCAGAGAAAACTCTCTCATGCGTGAATAATTCTCATACAAACACTTAACAACTCCCGTCATAATCACACAAATATGGTGCGGGGTCGAACCCACGGTCTCATGTTTCTCAAGCGTCTGCACTGCGCTTACCATCAGGCACATTGTAGTCATTAGCTAGGACTAAAAAATACTGCTGAATCAAAAACTTACCCAGTCTTAGGTTCCAGACCGCCCATCCTCAAGTTACCCCACAGCATGCAGTTACCAGTCATAGCTGTGATGTAGGAAGCGCATCTTCTGCCAGTAAAACCACCCGTTCTCACAGATTCTCCCATGAAGTGGAAAGACCTGTAACGACATTTGAGTATAGCGACATCTGTTGACACGATTTGTAAACTAACCACTCTAGGTTGTAGCGACATCTATAATCCCAATTGTTAAACTAAATCCTGGTCCAGAAAATTATAGCGACATCTGTTGACACAATAAACTAAGTACCACTTAAAGAGGTAGCGACATCTATTGTCAAGATTTGTAAACTATTGGTATCTCTGTTTTAGCGACATCTGTTAACACGATCAGAAAACTTAGGACCAGTTTTGATTTTATTGACATCTATTGTTCCGATTATTGAACTAAATCTTTAAACAATCTTCATTCTGTATCAGCCCGTATACGTCCCACTGCAAGACACGGGTTTCCTTTACAACCCCGAGTACGATTGAGAGGGGTTTTTTTTTTTTATTTATTTAACATGCTTAACAAAGTAACAAATATGTTTGTTAGAAGATAACATCAAGAAACCACTACAGGTTAGGCCATATAGTCCAACACGCTGACCTATTATATAGCGAGTTGGATTATAATTACCAACTGCTAAATCCTGACAGACCTCTTATATCAAAGTCGCTTACTTAAAATAATTACCTAGCATGGTCGCACTCTTGTGAAAAGCAGCCAGGCTGGTCAATCCCACCGTTGGGATAGAAGTCCACGTGGCCCAGCGCCGCCAGGTAGCCCAGAACCCCAGCATTGGTGTGGATGACTTCCGTGTAGAGACTGTCTTCTGCCTTCAGTCTATCGTCGTTTGTGTACCAACCAGCTGAAGACGGGTCCAGAGCTGAAAGAAATACTTACAGTCACTCGTAGTCCTGACTCAAAGATACAAGTTTTTAGAAACTAAGAGACTTTTCTTTCTCAACATCCAGACCTCAAATTGGCCAACTTTATATACGATATAAATCACAAACATCTATACACAATCAAAATATTTTAATTCACTGAACATCACATTATAAGCCCTTTATAGTGATCTATAATTCTGTCGCGAAAGCGCAGTTATGCAAATAAAAAACAATACGTTTAAAAAAACCGACTTCAACTACTAAAAAGTATTAAACTTAATAAAGATTTAATTTAATACACATCTTGTGCAAACCTATACCTTTCATATCAATAAAATATAACTATTTATATGTGCTATTGATAGGTTTGAAATCGGTGCCAAGCCCTAAACAAAATAAAACTTAATATTATAAACAGTTTCTGTAAACAATTTTTTATGCTAAAGATAAATAACAATGTGAATTTAGTAGGTCATTTAGTGAAGTAGGGCTTACAATTTCTTCTTACCAGTAATATACGCGACTTCTCCTCCAAGATTCCTGCCGATCACCCCCACCATGTGACCTCCCAGGCTGTGGCCAACTAGATGGTATTGAGAAGGGCTCGCTCCAGTGGCTGTGTTCAGCCAGGCGATGAAACGAGCTACACTCTCACCTGGAGACAGAAGAAAAGATTTATAGTTTAAAAATTACTGGTGGTAGGTCTGTCATATGTGAGAGGCCTGGGTAGGTACCACCGCAATGTCTATTTATCCAACAAACAGCACTGTAGCTATTCCAGTTTGAAGGAAATTATAGCCAAAGTAACTACTGGAGATGACGAGACTTAACATCTTATGTCTTAGGATGGCGAGCGAAGTGGAATGCCAAGCATTACTTTGTAATTCATGATGTTTGGTTTTGCTACTGTACTGTACATGATGAGCGGTGGTATCGCTTACCATCAGGGGAATGGCATGCTCGGCTCGCCATTAACGCTTTCAAAACATTGGATCCATAAAAAACACATTATTTAGGTTGTAATGTACATTTGTTCAACCAACCGGCTCGGAATGCAGTTTTCAATAGAGAAGAACGAGCAAGAAACTCTAGCATTTCTCCTTTAAACCAGTTTACAAAACAGTGATTATAACAAAAGCTACAAATTTGTTTAATCCAATTCATTACGTAATTTGCTACAATTGGGTATTTTACTATAAGAAAGAAAAAATCTAAAAACTATAAATGTATATAGTAGAGCATTAAGCAATAAGTATATGTTAATTTCAGTTTTTATTTCCAAGGAATAAATTTTATAATTCGTTTTGAAAATTTCAATTTTTTTATCTGTCCTAAAAATATGTGAAACGGCTGCCGCCATGATGGATAACGATTCTACGTCATTCCGTAAGTAGAATACCCCCTCCGGTGTCCAAGAGCTCATACAAACACAGGTTGTTTACTGGTTGAGTGACGTATCATTTCTAAGGAACATGGCGCCTAGCGTTTTCACATATTTGCGCGCATAAATTTAAAATTTAAATTTTAAATGGTTTTTTATTGGACTTGCCGAGCGAATAAAAATTTGATATTTTTTTAAATAGTTTGTCTTAATCTTAGGAACAACTTAAAAGACTTTTTGAAAATGGGTAGAATACCCAATTTATAAACTTTAAAATTACTATAAAACTAAATATGTTTTCTATATGTTTATGCATGTTATTTATATATAGATGAAATCGACATTCGACACACATGGATCACTATGACAGGTATTTACGTATGAACGGTGGTCGTTACGTAGTTACGTATTTTTTTAAGTATCGTATAGTAATTCTCGTATAGTATCGTAAAAGTTTCCCGCTGTCATATTTTAGTTCCAAATACGCTCACAATGGCGCTGTTTAAATTCCCATACAAAATTTTACTATTACTATTCTATTACGATACTGCAAAATGTTCCGGCTAGGGGCACTGGACCACTTACCAGTAGGAACCGTATTGGCCAAAGCAGTGAAATAGTTAGCGCTCTGTGCGCCTTGATTCCAGTCAACCGCGATTATATTAACATCCTCAGCCTCCAGGAAAGCTGAAAAGAAGCAGTACATCAATAAAACATACATACATAAACTCACGCCTTTATCCCCGAAGGGGTAGGCAGAGGCGCCACTAGGACACCCACATTTCGCCTTGTGTGTTCCGTGTCCATGATGTGATAGGGGGCGAGCCTATCGCCATATCGGGCACAAATTCCTGACTCCGGGCTGATAATGAATAGAAAAAATCAATATCACTTTGCCCGTCCCGGGATTCGAACCCGAGACCTCAGCTTTGTAACCGTACCGTGATACAACTACGCCACCGAGGCTTTTATTGGCAATATCAATAAAAGCCACTGGAATTACCCTGGCTATGACCACAATAATATAGCAATAGGAATGTTGACTCAATGTTTATTATTATTTATATCAAAAGGGTACATAACGCAAAATAATGAGTAAGAATATTTAAAATCTGTTTAATAAAGAAGTTACACGTATTACTAAAAACGTCCTTTGACGTCATCTTTCATATGCCGCATGCGAAAGAGAAAGCAAGTGTGCTCACTGCGCTACTAAAATATTAATATCTCTATCATTTCACGACCAATTTTGATGCTATTTTCAGTTAATATTTTTTATAACAGATATTTTGTAATTTGTAGTGATAATTAAATGCTGTTCAAAATTAAACATAAATTTATGACATATCAATACAAATAAATAAAGCTGAAAAGTTTTCTTGTATGCGGCAATCTTAGGAACTACTGGTACGAATTGAAAACTGTAATGTTCGAAAGCCCATTTATCGAGAAAGGCTGTAGGTTATAGAACATCAAGCTATGACAAATAGGAGCGGATACATCGCATCGATGAAATTTGCAACAAAATGAGATTTTTTTTTTCGAAGTGAAGTATAAAAATTGCTCTTGGGTACATCTGTGTTAGACCACTAGTGGGCATAATAAGGTCAATGGTACTTACCAGGAACCAACACGGTGTTGAAGTCAGACGAGACCGAGTCCAACCACCCGTGAACCAAGATTACGGTCCTCTTGCTAGCGTCGTAGTTAGTAAGGCCGATCAAAGCTTGGTTTCCGTTCAGTAAAGGCTGGCTGGTTGTGGGGTTGCTCCTGAGAACAGTCACACCCAACAGTCACAAAAGTCCTGACCCCACACTAAGATGCAAGTCTTGTGTCGTATCAATATGTCGTTGCAAATTATAACAAATTATTAACTGCTCTGATTTAAACCGACTTGTAACTTGTAATAATCACATTGTAAACTGGTTTTGAAAAGAGCAACACTAGAGTTTCTTGCCCGTTCTTCTCTAGTGAAAACCGCTTTCCGCACCGGGTAGATCAAAAAATGACTGAATCTAAATAATGTTGAAAATTTCATATCTGAAACTACGAGAGACTTTTCGGTCTCACAAACACCCAGACCCGAAACAAATACTTGTTCACATAGACATTTGTTTCGGTGCGGGATCGCAGCCGCCTCTCGTTTCACAAGCGTCTAACCAACAGCGCCACGGAGACAGTTAATACATATTACCGATCATCATTCAGTAGATACCCAATTTAAATAGCACTGCACTTATAACCTGTCGGATATATCTGTGACCCTAGCTGGAATGCGGTTCACATTTCATTTTTTTGTGTTCCCCTATCTACTATGTTATTTTACATTAAAAACGTTTTGAGATGGATGCTAATTCTATTTTTTATTCTTTTTTCTATTTTAATCTATATTTGGAATTTGCTGAACTTATGTTCCAGTGACGTCAATTATTGAGGTCCACAGATATTTCCGACGGGTAATACATCATGAAACGCCATACACGGGGAGAGTTTCTTGGGTGAGGATTGTATGCGATAATCGAATGACATAACAGCTATAGATTATCGTGTTCTGACAAATGTTTTCACTATGCAATTTTTTCATATCCTTACGAAAATCGTATCTTTGAGACGGGAAACTCTCACCATTATTTCTCTCTCTCTCTCCATTTAGCCAATGTATGTCTACAGGACTCCAAAGTTCTCCACATCGACCTGTTTGAAGCATACATCCAGCGACATCCTTAACCGTAGTCTTGCCAAAACACAAACCTGGTAAAAAGATGGTAGGCGTTCTGTCTATCAGGGTCGTATCTGGCAGCTTGTGCCAGGTCGCTCGCCTTCATCCACGCATCAGAGAGATGGAGGCTTCCATCTGGACCTTCCACGTATTGGTAGCGAAGTCCATTGTCCAGCTTCCTTATCACTGGGTCGTTGGGGAACGCTGGAATAGAATCATTCAAAAATTATTATTTTTATGTGTTACTTGCGTAGTGGACTGTTAACGTTGTACACAAAAATATATCTTCTATACATATAATACATTTATAACTGATCGATGTCTGTACATGAAAGATAAATGAGAAAAACGAATATTGGGAGTCTGTACTAACGTAATAGAACCCAAAACAATGATTCTTAGAAATTTGTCTGTTTATCTGTGCGATTGTGCGCGATGAACTCAGCAACGGGTTAAAGGATTTCGATGAAATTTGGTATGGAGGTAGCTGACACCCTGGATTATATTGAACACTTAGGCTACTCTTTATCCTGAAAAATTTAGTGTTTCCGTGGGATGTGGAAGAAATTCCGATATATTTGTTACTTTTTTATACTCAAAGGGATGGGATGGGACTTGATTACATGCCTTGATTGAGAATGAGACGGGACGGGCGGGATATAACGCGACCGGACGCGATGGGACATTAGAAATAAAGTTAATAACGCAGATGAAGTTTGCGGGCAGAAGCTAGATAATAAATAAAAATGCATTTACTTATCTTATAGTAATTTTGACGCCTTACGATTATAATGCTTTATCTTATCTCCGATCAAAATTCCAAAATAATCACCTTGTGATACTATCGTAATTACTTCTCGTATTCATTTAAACCTACGATATTTTGGTAAACAAGATTTTAATTATTGTTACTCAGTAAAACCCGAAAGTGCAATTTTCTAGGCTTGTTTTAGAGCCCTAAATCTATACCTCCTAATGTAAATTTCTGATATAAAAATCTGAGAGAAAAACGCCATTGATACGGGGAGAGTGTCTCGCGGCGAGAATCGTAAGCGATTATCGCATGACATAACCGCCATCTTCGATCAAATATATACTAGATGTCGGGTGAGCACTTCAAAAACGGCCCGAAAAATAGAGCCACAAAGTCAAGTGTGGCTCTATTTCAATTTAGTATGCTTCAATCATCACCAACGGCAACGCGTAAACATGCCGCAATGCGCCTTTCAAAATTGTCAAAACAATCATAAATGCACGTATATTGTAAGTAATAATAAATCTTATGGCAAATTATTAAAGTTTATTGTTACATAAAGTTGTACATATTAAAATACTATTTTCTACATCTCATAGTTCGAAATACAAATTTTTAAATCTCGGCCACTTTTGGCATGTGATTTTGTTCCTGACCCTGTATCTAGTATATATTTGATCGAAGACCGCCATAGATTATCGTGTTCTGACAAATGTTTACACGATGCTTTTTTATATCCTTACGATAATCGTATCTTCGAGGCGAGAAAATCCGGGCAAATGGGGCTCAATGATCTATTTTCCTAGTTCTAATAACAAATTCATAAAATAAAAAACTACCTACTAAAAATATGGCGCCAGACGCTGTTAATAGACAAATAGGCATAAGACAATCAGTGCCCCTAGCCGGAACATTTTGCAGTATTGTAATAGAATAGTAATAGTAAAATGTTGTATGGGAATTTAAACAGCGCCATTGTGAGCGTATTTGAAACTAAAATTTCACAGCGGGAAACGTTTACTTTACTATACGAGAATTACTATACGATACTTCAAAATGTTCCGGCTAGGGGCACTGTTATAAGTATTATAGTGGGAACCGAGAACACATACATACATAAACTCACGCCATTTTCCCAGAAAGGGTAGGCAGAGGTTCCCCTCGTAGCAAACCAGGACACCCACTTTTCGCCTTGTATTTTCCGTCCCACGATGTGATAGGGGGCGAGCCTATCGCCATATAAGGCACAAATTCCTGCCTCCAGGCTGATAATGAATAGAAAAATCCAATATCACTTTGCCCGACACGGGATTCGAACGCGCGCGTCCGTGTATAAAATGATCCCCGACTGCCATTATAGCAGATGTTGAGTATAAATTGAACATTGATTAGGATATTTTGAAATTGAAATAAATGACTCATTATAATTTAAATAGGTATTGTTGTCGATCATGCGTTAATCAGTATTATTCACTTGAAATGCATAAAAAAATGTGCAGTCATTTCAAATAGCCCTGTATAAAATACATGTGTTCCGTTATGACGCAATTTCCAGCATTGTAAGATTCGTATCCAGGCAGATACGGATATACCACCTAGGTACATAGAGTACCTAATTAAGATTATTATCACTGAAGATAAGGATGAAGGAAATCATCGTCAAAAGGTATTTTTGTGATTTTCACACTAGACATACATAAACTCACGCCTTTATTCCTGAAGGGGTACACAGAAGCACCACGAGGAAACCCACATTTCGCCTTGTATGTTCTGACGCACGATGTGATAGGGGGCGAGCCTATCGCCATATCGGGCACAAATTCCTAACTCCGGGCTGATAATGAATAGAAAAAGCCGATATCACAACGCCCGACCCGGGATTCGAACCCGAGACCACAGATTTATAATCGTACCGTAGTACAACTACGCCACCGAGGCAGTCATCGGCAGGCAGGCAGTCAGTCGAGGCTTTAGAAACATGATGATTTAAAACAACTAATATTACTGTACCATCCCGTAATCACAGCTGAGCACGGGCCTCCTCTATCACCAACAGTTCCATTGAGAGGGGTTAGGCCACTACCCTGGCCTCGAGCGAGTTGCCTTTACCATAGAAAATTTTGTTAAGATCTCTATGGCCAATAGGTTACTTTTATTGCGATGAATGTCGCGACGAGCCTGCCATTCGCCTGATGGTAAGCGACACGACCGCTCATGGACAGCAAACAAAACAACATTACAAAGCAATGACTGCATTTGACTTTGCATTTGGCATTTTACTGCGCTCGCCATTTTGAGACTTATGATGTGAAGTCGCAATATGTCCAGTAGTTATTTGGCTACAATATCCTTCAAACCGGAACACAACAGTGCATTTACACTGCTGTTTGTTGGAGAAATAGACATTGCGGTGATACCCAGGCGGCCTCTCTCTCACATATGATAGGCCCTATTACAGTAAATAGGTTTCATCACGATGTTTTCCTTCACAGTTTTTAAAATGAATCCATATAAATAAATATTCGACAGCCTCAGTGGCGCAGTTGGTTAGACGCCGGCTGTGAAACGAGAGGCCGCGGGTTCGATCCCCGCACCGAGAGAAATGTTTGTGCGGCCCACAAATATTTCTTTCGGGTCTGGGTGTTTGTGAGACCGAAAAGTCTCTCGTAGTTCTGATACCTGCGACACTAGACTTAATTGATCTAAATGTGGGGTCGGAACTATGTGTGTGACTGTTGGGTGTATTTATTTATTATTTATATTTAATATAAATACCTGACACAGCAGCGACCAGAAGTACCACCAATCCTACACACACGGCCATGTTCGGTATCGTAATGAAAAGTATCCCTTTCCACAATATATTGATATTAATTAGCTATCTCTTAGAAGCATCTAATCATTTTAATTGACGTTCCAGTCGATATTAATAAAATATTTTGTGTATGTTTGTACAACTTGGCAAAAAAGAGTATGGATTTAATGAGGGCGCTTAGATTGAATTTAGTAATAATATGGCAACCCGATGTAGTACGCCGTAAAATGTTTAGATACTTGTTATTTTTATTTCTCGATGTTAATCATTGACTTACATATATTCTACAGATGGACGAGACACGTCATAGAAATAAAGTGCATGCACCGCAAGTAGGTGGGACACATTTTGTGTACTGAATGTTTTATCTAGTGTAGCATTGATATCGACGATGTTAATAGGTTCTTTGTTTATTTTAAATCACAAAACCAACAAAAATAGCACAAAAATGTCTAGAAATAGCTATCTATATGAGCCCATATACGTCCCACTGCAGGGCACGGGCCTACTCTATAATCGAGAGAATCGATTGAGAGTGGTTAGGCCATATAGTCCACCACGCTGGCCTAGTGCGGGTTGGCGGACTTACATAAATTAAATTCTTTAAAATCGCTAAGGTATGCAGGTTTCCAGGAAATAGCTATGTATAAAATTATTTAAAGCACACAATGACATTTTTACGAGTGCCTGTCGAGTTGTCGACTGCCTCGGTGGCTTTGTTGTATTACGGTACGATTGCAAAACTGAGGTCTCGGGTTTGAATACCGGGTCGGGTAAAATGATATTGGATTTTTCTATTAGTTATCAGCTAGGAGTCAGGAATTTGTGCCCAATATGGCGATAAGCTCGCCCCCTCTCACATCATGGGACGGAACATACAAGGCGAAATGTGGGTGTCCTGGTGGCGCTTCCGCCTACCCCTTCTGGGCAAAAGGCGTGAGTTTACGTATGTATGTATAACTTGTCGGAAATATCTGTGAACCTAGCTTGAATGCGGTTCAAATTTCATTTTTTTGTGTTCCCCTATCTACTATGTTGTTTTACATTAAAAACATTTTGAGATGGATGCGAATTCTTTTTTTTATTCTTTTTTCTATTTTAATTCATTTTTTTTAACCTATATTTTGAATTTTCTGAACTTATGTTCCAATGACGTCAATTATTCAGGTCCACAGATATTTCCGACGCGTAATACATATATAAAATCAATCCGGGAGTACCTATATACAATTATACAGTAAAATTTAATCGTGTAATTATTTTAATCAATTTTAAATAACTTATGATGTTATAATGTCTTATGGCCTCAGGCGATATCATGCGATGATCTTGATAATTAATTGCGTCAAAAGAGAATTTTAGTTGCAAATTATGTATTCAACTTTTGTGCACTGAAAAACTTTTAAAAGTGCATGGTGTTGGTTGGTAACGGACCAGACGCGACTGCCAAAATGTTCACGATAGTCGTTGGTTCAAATTCCAGGGCGCACCTTTGACACTCGAAGTCATGTGTGCATTGATCACGCATTATAACGGTGAAGGAAAACATGCATACTGTAGCGATTGGTAATAATTTCTATGGTATGTAAAGTCCGCCAACCCGCACTAGGCGAGCGTGGTGTACTATATGGCCTAACCCCTCTCATTCGTATTCTTGATTGTCGAGGAGGGTCGTGTCATTCAGTGGGACGTATAAGGGCTGATATACAGTACAGCTTTGGAAATATTTTAGGATTTAGTAGCAGTATAGCTAAGGCATGTTCGAGATCCCTAATATTGCGCAGGTCCAGAAGCGGCGGTGACCACTTGCCATCTAATTTTGTCTCCCTTCCCGCAAGCCCAGGGGGAGGGGACTGGAAGAGTATGTCGGAGTCACCAGCCTCTGACTGATTGTAGGTCTATCATATGTGAGAGGCCTGGGTAGGTACCACCGCAATGTATATTTCTCCAACAAACAGCAGTGTAAATGCACTTTTGTGTTCCGGTTTGAAGACATTGTGGCCAGAGTTACTACTGGACATAATGAGACTTAACATCTTATGACTCAGGATAGCGGGCGCAGTGGAGTGCCAAGCATGCTTTGTAATTCATGGTGTTGTTTGGTTTTGCTACTGTCCATGAGCGACCGTATCACTCAAGTATTACTTACCATCAAGCGAAAGGCATGCTCGTCTCGCCATTCACTACAATAAAAATAGACAACATTTGCAGCTGGTTAATTAGACGCCCGCTGTAAAATGAGGGGTTGCGGGTTCAATTTCGCACCGAGACAGACCTTAGGTCAATAAAAGTAGGTACAAATGAAATTAACTAATAACAGAAATGCTATCATATTTTGTTGTCTTTATTATCTTTGATCTTAAGTACGTGTTTTTAAAAGATATCTTTATAAATCGTTTTGGAACTTATGCAGTCATGTTGCTAACACGATAAGTAATTTAAAAACGATATGATTCGGTAGCTATCTTATTAAATCAGTTATTTTGCGCACATCACGATAAAGTGCATAATTCCTAAAGTCCTGTACTGTATCAGCCCATACGTCCCACTGCAGGACACGGGCCTGGTCTTCAATTGGAAACACGATTGAGAGGGGATATGCTATATAGTCCACCACGCTGGCCTAGTGCGGGCGGACTTTACATAACATAGAAATTCTCACAAATCGCTACGGTATGCAGGTTTCCTCACGATGTTTTCCTTCACCGTTATAGTGCGTGGTGATTGACTTTCAATATACATGACTCCGAAAACTCAGGTTTACACTGTGATTTGAACCCGCGACCACTGTGAACATGTCAGTCGCGTCTGGTCCATTTACCAACAGGCCAGCACGCACTAATATTATAGTTTACTGGTAGTAAAACATCACATGGTCTCAAGCCACATCAAAAATTCGAGATGTCGCCACTTCGAGGCGGGAATCGAACCAGCGCCCTCTCGTTTAACAGCTGATTTTTAACCAACTGCGCCACGGGGACTGTTAATTTCAAAGATCTCATCGAAATAACTCCGATTATCTTCTAATTTTACGCTTTTTTATGGTCTCGATAAAGCGAAATGAATATCTGTCATTTCAGCATTTTGAAATCACATGAATATGAAAAAGTATCTTTTAATATTCGTTTTGTTCGGTAAGTGTTTTATAATACAGAAAGCTGAAAATCTGGATATATTACATACATATACTTACGCCTTTTTCCTAAAAGGGGTAGGCAGAGGTGGAACCAGGACACCCACGTTTCGCCTTGTATTTTCCGTCCCATGATGTGATAGGGGGACTATCGCCATATCGGGCTCAAATCCCTGACTCCGAGCTGATAGTGAATAGTAAAATCCAATATCACTTTGCTCGAACAGAGATTCAAACCCGAGACCTCAGCTTTAAAATCATACTGTAGTACACATCGTAGGACGGAACACACAAGGCGAAACGTAGGTGTCCTGGCAGCACCTCTGCCTGCCCATTGTGGGAAAAAAGCGTGAGTTTATGTTTAATTAATGATAGATATTAATAATTCACACCTGTTTTTTTTTATTTTTATTTAGAAATAATTATGATAATAGATTCAAGGCACTATTTCAAAAACAAAGATAGAGTGAAACTTGAAGCAATGGACGACATTAAACCTCACAATAATACGCCAGGACTTATGATCGAAGCTCCTTTGCCTACAGTGAGGAAGGTGAAAAAAAGGAAGATTAAAAAAGAAAGACTTTTTAATGAATTTCCAGTGATGAGACATTTCGACGATGCCTTGATGTACGATTTAGATGGAGTTGATTTGAAAATTCCTTTTGAATAAAATACAAATAATAATCCATCATCTATTAATAAACTTTATTGTCTACCATTTTTTGTAACACAGCTGACAATAACACAATAGTAATACATATATTTATTAAACATAATGCGATAGCTGTTGGTGCGTATGTTTTTGTGTGCGTGTGAATATGATGTATTATTAAATCAAATATATTTTCTATATATTTCTCACCTCTGACTTTTCGGAGTTGTGTATATTGATAGCCAATCACCACGCACTTTAACGGTGAAGGAAAACATCGTGCGGAAACCTGCATACCGTAGCGATTTTAAAGAATTTCTACGGTATGTAAGTCCGCCAACCCGCACTAGGCCAGCGTGGTGGACTATATGGCCTAACCACTCAATCGATTTCCTCGATTGTAGAGTAGGCCCGTGCCCAGCAGTGGGACGTATATGGGCTGATATAGATATATTTCGGACGACCTGGTTAAGATGAAGTCGCTGGATGCATGCTTCCAACAGTTCTATTTGGAGATACATAGAAGAGGCCTATGTCCAGCAGAGGACGTCCTGTAGCTGAAGAGAGAGAGAGAAAGAACGATCTATTTGCTACTCTTGTAATACATAGTTTCCAAACTAAGCTAAGCTCGTATCGAGGGTAACCACTGTAGATACACCCGACTCTAAATATACAGGGTATATCAAGACTGCGACCGAAAACGAAGCCAAGTGGTAGTATTAGTGATTACAGAAACAATTCAAGTAAAATTTACGCGAAAGTCACAGTTTATTTTCGGCAATTTTTTTAAATATTATCTTGTTTGAATAGTAAATACTTAGTTTTTGCTAAAATTATAATTTAAACGCTTTTTTACCACTGTGTCTTTAAAAATAAAAAGGTGCACATTATTATTTTAGCAAAACTGTGATTTACCACTCAAATACGACGATAAGTAAAAAATTACAAAAAAAGTTGTCGATTTTTTTTGGAAAATTTTAGATGCATTGTGTTTGAAGTCACTACCCAAGTAACATTTAAGCGGAAAAATATTATATTTACCAGCGCATTACCAGCTATAAGCTTAAAAAATGTTGTACAAGAGTGTAAAAATATGTTTAGGACTGGACTAAAGTATAACTGTACAACTGTATACAGTATAGCTGATTAACGGCTGTATAGAGCCTAAATTTTTACCTTTAGCTTTTAAATAGCATTGGAAAACGCTAAAATACAGACCGCGGCGTAAAAAACTGCGTTCAGCAACTTTATACGACAATAACTGTATATTGCTCTCAAATTATACTTTTGTATAACCTACTTCTGTACAAGAGCATTAAATATTGTTATAGCCTGAATATTGGAGTAAAATTACTCTGTTGTTCAGCCTTCAAGTTAAGCTTGATAATAGCTGTACAACGGAAATCTAGGATACTCTTACCAAGCAATTCCCTTTATAATAGTGTAATACAATTCTATCTCATGTAGAAGAGTTTAGATTTACTCCTTTTTAAAGCCAAATGCGATTGGCGTACATTTTTCCCTTTTTACAGTTTTTCGTGTTTTAGAAGATTAAAGTTATTATTATAGTGTTGGCATACACAATTATCCAGCTTATAGATTATTTTGAAACTAATATAGCCTTAAAATAAATTAAAATAAATTTTGTAATGTAATTATTTATTTTTATTTTATTATAATAATTAATGTTTTTATGTTGAAATTGTGACGTGTAAATTATTTTATTAATAAAGATATGATATGATATGAAAATATTTGGAACACTTTCGATAAAACAATCCGATTCCTTGCTCACCGCCTTACGGGCCTTGGTTTTTGGTCATAATGAGGTTTTCTATATTTTCAACTGAACCCTAATTAACTGTATAAATGAATATGAATAAGACTTTAAGGCAGCTTCTATAGTACTTAAATAGTAATGTACAGACAATGTTACTCTTTAGGCTGAGATGCGTTCTTAAATAACGACTCTGTTATGCAAAAAGCTGCATTAAGAGGTACTAGAAGAGCAAGAGCTGTATAAACTAAGGACGCCATTTTATCATAACCTATAAATTGCTTTCCAATTTTACGAGATATTTTTTTGTTTGTTTTTGAAATTTCAGTACAAATTTACAAAGGATTTTAACTGTATAGTACACACAATTACGTTTACTATCAATAGAACAGTCCGGGTTACTCTTAAAACTGCTTTCAGATATGATCACATATTTGTTGTTACAGAAAAAATGTATGTATATCCTTTATTTCGAAGGGGCGTGAGTTTTGAGCTTTAAATAGTATACATATTCACATAAAAATATCAGTCGCAAGCATAATAACAACGATAAACAGGAAAGAGTACTTAATACCACTTAGTTATCAAATATTTTTTTCACTTATACTTCACATATGGTCTCTGCCTTGGCACATAGTAAATTAAGAAATAAAATGGAGAATGGAAATGGAGAAACGAACACAATTATAATATATTTATTCTTCTATTAAGATTTTCACAAGCCTGATTCTGTATAAAAGAATAAAAAGGAAAATTAGAGAATGGAAGCTGTATAAAAGTATCTAAATAGTATCTTAGCCAGCCAAATAGTACAGCTATTATGCAGCTGTTATACAGCAAAATCTACACTTAAAGCTGTATAATTTTGGGGCCCATTTCAGAGTTATAAGGGCTGTATAGCTTGCTATACAGTCTTTATACAGCAACGTTTAACAGCCTGTAGAAAACAAATAGTCTATAATACAGCTTTTATACAGTTCAAAATGTTACTTGGGTAATACTACCTGGCTTCGTTTTCGGTCGCAGTATTGACATATCCCGTATGTGACTAGAATGTTTTTAACAATAGAGACGTAGAAATAGTAAGAATAACAAATAATGTGTATGAGTGTGTGTGAATATGATGTATTATTAAATCAATTAATTTTAATTGTAAAACTTAATATGGGTGTTTATATCAGATAGAAGCTACAGTAATTCTATTATATATTATTTTTTAAATGGAGGCTTCATGGTTAGACGCCAGCTGTGAAGCGACAGGCCGTGGGTTCGTTCCCCGTACCGAAAAAAATATTTGTGTGATCCACAAATATTTGTTTCGTCTGGGACTATGTATGCGACTGTTGGGTGTATTTTCTTTTATTTATTATCTGTCTGTATGATTGGGAAAATCCTGACAACCTGGAACGATCTATCTTGTTAGGAAAGGTTGACGGGAGCAGACCACGTGGCCGCAGACCAGCTCGTTGGACTGATCAACTAAGCAAGACGCTAGCCATGACTATCCCGGAGGCGCTGCATCTGGCGGAGGATAGTCAAGCCTGGCGGTCAGCTTTCCAAGACTCGACCAAGTGACAGGGGTCACAATCCTCAGCATTGAGGGAACGATTGGAGAGAGAGAGTAAATAATGTATTTTCTAAGGAAAAAAAATACCATAAAATTCTAATAAGTAATATAATACTTAATATAAAAATTACCAGGAATATCTTGTAAATAGAAAATAAGTACTATGTGTATTGACTTGTCATAAGAGTTATTTAATTGCCTACGTGACCAATAAACGAATTTCATTTCATTTAAACGAATTTCATTTCATTTAAACGAATTTCATTTCATTGTAACTCGAAAATACTTCGACATTAACGGTAGCTATCCTAACTCCTAGTTCAAGATAGATAGGGTATAGACATAGGGCGTTAGACTTTCACTTTTGCTAGTATAAAAACTTACCAATAGATGGCACTTTTATAATTTGTCGTGATGAAAGAAGAGAGTCAAATAAAACTCATAAAAAACCCAAATATTTTATTTTCCTTATATACGAAAAAACATTTTAAAATACTTTACATAATATGTAGGTATTGAAAAGAAACAAAACTGAAAAGGAAAAAATCAATGTTTTCCTTATAGAAAAATAACACACAATAAACAAGTTTTTTATTATACAACATTCTTCTGCGTTTTAAAATGCATTATTAAAAACCGTCTCAGTGCCCCAAGCAAAAATATATAGCGGGAGGTATTTTTAACCTCAGGGAAAATATATTATGTGACAATTGAATTAAATGGACAGCCTCCGTGGCGCAGTTGGTTAGACGCCGGCTAGGAAACGAGAGGCCGCGGGTTCGACCCCGCACAGAAACAAATGTTTAAGTGATTGACAGGCATTTGTAACGAGCCAGGGTGTTTGTGAGACCGAAAAGTCTCTCGTAGTTCTGATACGAAACAAGACTTATCTGATGTTAGTGTGGGGTCAGGACTATGTATGTGACTGTTGAGTGTATTTATTTATTTTTATTTTTAATTGAAGACCGTCAATATTCTTTATTTAATTTCCCATATTTAAGTAAATGAAATTGAAGCATTTGCCATTTACATTATATTCAGACCTAGAGGGAGCTGGGACTTTAAAAACGTAGATATAATAATTGGTGGTGCCAGATTTTCCTGCCCTCCTATTCGCTGACACTTGACAGGTTGTGCAACATGCACGAATTATTTGAAAAAGAAAAGTGAAAAATAGGGCTATTGAATTCCACTCAAAGTGATTTTAGACGAATAATAACTAAATAATACTTTCGGTTACCAAAAGAATTTATAGCAATTTGTTGTTAAATCATTACTTCAATTTTCACTTATAGCAGTGCTACCAACATTACGAATAAAAATATATCAACGTTTTTGAATTTTGAAGACGCAGAAGTATGACAGCGCTTCCTTTATTTTATAAATACCCTCGAATTCAGACGGTATACACACATAAGAAGTACATAAAATCTAATAAACAGGAAATTCTTTATCCACGTCCTTAGACCACGCGTGGAGACCTCCGGCGAGGTCCTTCACTTTACTGCAATGTTCTGATTCAATCACGTCCAGGACCTTCTTGGCTACCACTTGAGAATCATTACCCCGGCGACAGACGAATGTTACTGAAACAATAATATTTATTTATATGCTTTATTGTACACAAAATGTAACAACAGGTATATAGAGCCAACAAAACAAAGTACAAATGGCGGTCTTATCGCACTAAGGCAATCTCTACCAGACAACCATTGGATGGATTTATGAGAGGGAGAAAGAAAGGACAGTGTATGATAAAGGCAATAAAAGCTCAAATAAATAATACTATTTATACATAAATATACAAAAACTACATAATTGATGTATATAAACGTACATAAATACATTTATATAATAATTTTAGTTCATTAAAACTGTATCAGCCTATATACGTCCCAATGCAGGACACGAGCCTCCTCTACAATGGAGACTACGATTGAAAGGGGTTAGGCCATGTAGTCCACCACGCTGGCCTAGTGCGGGTTGACGGACTTTACATACCATATAAAGTATGTTAGTTCATTAAAATATTCATGAGAAAATTGAATGCAGTTTGAAATAATGAGAAAAAAATGTGAATATGAAAGAGTTACACACCGCAGCTACCTTTTGTGGAGCAACATTGTGCAACGGTAACATTAGGTAACAACCTGTAACTTGTGGCTACTGTGTGGCTATGTTACTATTTGTTAAATGTTACTTATTGCGTCCATACCGCAATTAACAGAAATTAACAAAAACAATACATATTTTTTTTCATTTCAACGTCAGAAGAACATTCGCAGAAGGCCAAAAAACAACGCTGGCGTGACGACCTGGATGCTTTCGAGCCCATGTGGCCTGAAATTGCTTGGAACCGCGACTTGTGGAAAAAGAGGAGGGAGACCTTTGCCCAGCAGTAGGATGATAAAGGTTGCCCATTCATGGTATCGGTAAAAAAATATCGTTGACCCCGATACCGATACTGCTTAAAATTAATTTTAGCATTTTATATGGTTTGTCCTTAAACGTTATCTTGTTTTATCCCGGGCGACATTTTTTTATAAAATAAAGTAATTATCATCTCATTTTACGATACGTCAGCCATTACTACAAATGGAGCTACCAGAGTGACTGGACTTCAAGTTAATTTGTCCAAGAACTCCGGGCCTGGGTCGCAATTATGTTTATTTTTATTGAAAATACATCTTTTTGCCTACACAAAATAGTAGGTTCCATAGTAAAATGGGCATTCTCCTTTTGGGGTTAATTACTAAAGAACAGCTGTTTTACCAAATTCCATAACGACAGATTTAGATCCTCAATTAAAATTTTATTAAATTGAATAAATAGAATACCTTGTCCACTCCCTCTAACTTCTTTCACCAAATCCTCAAGCCTTCTGTCGATGCTCTCTACCGGATAGTTAACAGCGCCATCTATACGACACATCCGGAACTCGGACTCACTGCGCACATCGATCAATAGATGGCGCTGATTGCCATTACTTAGTACTTCGGCCAGCTGTTTGGGAGTAGTTCTGTTTTCTGGGAGTAGGATGTGTAGATCTAGATCCTGAAATGAAATATGGCGTTAAGATATTAGTAAGTCCTACCATTTTCTACGGTATGTAAGTCCGCCAACCCGCACTAGGCCAGCGTGGTGGACTATATGGCCTAACCACTCTCAATCGATTCTCTGGATTGTAGAGGAGGCCCGTGGCCAGCAGTGGGACGTATATAGGCTGATATAGATATAGAACTCCTGGACATAATGAGATTTAACATGTTTTGCTACAGTCCATGAGCGGTCGTATCGCTTACTCATCGATTACTATTATCGATTATCGCAATAAATATTAATATCAATACGAAGTGCCTACGTTGGTAGCTGTTGGTAACATAAATACCGGGTGTATCAAGACTGGGACCAAAAACGAAGCCAGGTGGTAGTATTAGTGTTTAAAAACATAATGCAATTAAAAATTTCAATTTGCAATTTTTTGAATATCGTCTTGTTTGAGTGCTAAATACGAAAAAAGGAATTTAAACCCTTACGTACCATTGCGACTAAAACTAAAAAGGTGTACATCATTATTTTAAGAAAACTATGTATTTATCACCCAAATATGACGATTAGTAAAAAAATAAAAAAGAAATTGACGATTTTTTTTCCAAATTTTTTGTTGCTTTGTGTCTGAAGTCACTAATATTACCACCTGGCTTCGTTTTCGGTCGCAATCTTGATATACCCTGTATATGTAATAATAAAAAACAATTTTATATAAAACATAATTTAATTCACACACACAAATTTTTCTGACATTACATATACATTTGTTTGAGGTTTTATTACTTATTTAACATCAAACGGGGTGAAAAGAAACGCAGGGGCTATTAAGAACTAAATCTAGTCTAGTCATTGATTATGAAATGTTATAAGATATAATATAATTGAATATAAGAAATCATATCATATTATTTTTGTCCACATTCCAGAATATCTTCAATCAGTATAAAATAAAAAAAACTACTTTAATTTCAAAAGAAACCCCTTTAATCCCCATTCATCCCCCACTCTTTTTTAACTAGCCTAAAAGATCCCACTGCTGGACAAAGGCCTCCCCTAAGTTTTTCCATAAATCTCTGTTGAGAGCAATTTTCTTCCGGTTGTAAAATTCACCCATCTAATTTTGATACCCCATATTTTCACTCCATGTAGAAGCACAGCTACAATCATCCTTTTTAACAACCCTTATATTTCTATCAGCCAACACTTTCGTAAAAGTCTTCCTCGATGCGGGAACCGAACCTTGCACCGCGCACTCCCGACTATACAACGCATATAGCTGGTGTATATTAGTTATTGATTGTATGTCTATGTACTCTGTTTTGCAAGCGCAGTTTGGTTTAGTTTTTGGTAGACAGTCTATAAAAGTTGTCACGTTTAATGATTTCAGCGCTTTTTTAGGTGTCCTAGGTCGGTCTGAGGAGGTTAGCCATGATCTGAAATAAAAAATATATATATATTCAGCAGTCGCAGAATATGGATAAAGGTCTTTAAGAAAATTTTACTACTTAAAACTTTGCAATTGCAACTCATATGTAATTAATCCCACGGGTAGTAAATCGCATAAATAGTGAATCCCGCAAGTTTTGAATCCCACGAGTAGTATGTGTATCCAAAGTGTAATGTGTTTCCTGCTTATATATTAAATTATTATTCCAAATATATTGTGAATCCCGCATATCAAGTGTATGTATTCCACTTAAAATTTGTATCCCACTTGTAGAAGAAATATAAATTTTAGATGAAAATCTCACATAGTCACACTAGAAGCGAATCCCATCAACTGTAAGTACCCCACATATTATTTCGCCCACCAGTACTGCTATTTACTATGAACCCGCGTATATTTTAAGTCACACATGAATTATGCAATATTGTATTAATCCCACATGTAATCCGAATCCCACGTGAACACATTTTTTTGTTTATTGACTAAAATTTCTCACCTGACCATAGCCTCCTTAACTCCAAGTGTATTCAAGAACATAACCCTACATACAGGAACTCTTTCGTCCCTAAATTTCAAGTGGTATAGTTTAGAATCTCCCTTTCTGGAAACTTCTCCTTTATGCTTTAATCTTCTCCTTTTAGCTGGAACTAGGTCTACTAAAGAACGAACGTGGGCTTTCTTCTGTCTCCAGTCTAGATCGTTCCAGAAGTGCCTAGAAGGAATTTGTATAATTATCCCGTTATTTGTATACAGGGTGATTTTTTCAAGTGGGCGTGGATGGCCAAATCCGAAACTATTAGAAAAAGCGAAAAATACTCGGAGGAGTCACGAGCCCGATTTTGACCAAAAACTTCTTAGCGAGGAATTGAACTCGATGATTTTGAGAAAAATGCATGTTGTATTATTATTACGTCGATAATGTTGCTACCAAAAATCGTATTCTGGGAAGTAATGACATACGGAAAGCTAGAAATAAGGGCATTTTTAGCAAAATATTTTTCTCCAGTTCTTCAGTTGCCCCCTTAAAAAAATCATGTCCGGTAAACGCAAGTCTTTTCTTTCAATAGGTCCGGCATACGGGCAAGCACGTCACCTGATGGTAAATGATCACACATGAATCCACAACGCTTGGGTCGTAGATGTGTCGCTTGACCATCAGGTGAGGAGCGGGAAGGAAAAATCATGAGAAGCGGGAAAGGTCATCCGTGGTCTTAATCATGAGAAGCGGAAAAGGTCATCCGTGGTCTTACCGAAACATCTCCAGCCTCTCCCCATCTTTAATCCCAGCGCATTTCCTATTGGTCCCCTTAGCACAGTACTCAGATTTGCACCTGGGACCTATCTTTCGTTCAGATTTAGGCACATCCTGGACCCATTTGTTGGTACCGTCTGGTTTGAGTCTAAACCCGTAGTAGCTTTGTCCGGTCATTCGTTTGTCTTTCTCTTGTTTTCTCCGCTCTGATTTAAGACGGGAGTCTTGGTTCTGAAAAATTAACTGATATTTATTTTTTAGCTTCCATTGAAAATTGTGTTTTTTAAATTCTGACGGTAAAAAGTGACTACAATGCGTCTGATGTAGTACAGACTAGACTCTAGATGTCAATATCTCCCGCCAAACAGCAGTGTAATAGCACTGATGTGTTCCGGTTTGAAGGACATTGTAGCCAGAGTAACTACTGGACATATTGAGACTTAACATCTTAGTCATTTGTTTTATTTTTATAGAAATATGGTCGTTGCTTGGTTGAAAAGGGTGAATTTGGCATGTTTACTTTGAAATTGTAATTCTTATTACGCTAGTATAATTCCTCTTCTATACAGAACCACGAATGCGTTAAAGTAAATCATAGTTTTATTTAAAAAAATATATTAAAAAATAAAAATATTTGTAAAACAAACTTACCTTAAAACATTCGTAGTTTTTCGTCTTCTCACATTCGCACAGACACACTTTTTCAAAAATAAATTAGTAAAAAAAAAAAACAAAAAACGGACGAAAAATCGAACAAAAAAAAAAGACTTAAAATTTCGTCAAAAACCTCATAAAAACAGTCAAAAAACAGATGTTATAATATATCCTATTTATGCTTATAGTAATCTTTTTCGGTTTATATTTTTTGATAAAAAAATATCTGCATCTATATCAGCCCATATTCGTCCCACTGCGGGGCACGGAGAGTACGATTGAGAGAGGTTAGGCCATATAGTCCACCGCGCTGGCCTAGTGCAGGCGGACTTTACATACCAAAAGTATTCTTACAAATCGCTATGGTATGGTTTCCTCACGATGTTTCTTTCACCGTTAAAGTGCGTGGTAGACTATATGGCCTAACCACTCTCAATCGTACTCTCGATTGTAGAGTAGGCCCGTGCCCTGCAGTGGGACGTATATGGGCTGATACAGATACAGAATATGAAAGGACGGAATAAGAGAACAGTTTGGAAGACGATGGAAGCCGTGAACGACGTACGACGTAAAGACGTGATAAATGTAAATAATTAGACTGAAGAACAAACATCTCAAAATTTGTTTGATTTTGACCCAAACGGAACTATTCCCACATTCATATTATTAGAATAGTAACAAGTACCTTTTCTTTGGCTTGAGTTTTGCAAACGACCTCATAGTCCAGTAGTTGACATATGCTCGGGGTTTCTGAACATACGGCGCATTGTGGATTCCTAGGGCGAAGCTTAACTGAAACAAAATCATTTTATTATCTGTTGTTAAATAAATACAACAATTATGAAATGATTGTAAGAAAAATGTATTTTAAAATTAATATGCTGAAGATAAATATAAGTGTTATTTTCGAGAATAGCAGGATATTTTGTAAATTTTTTGTTGTGAAAGTTTTTAAGTCACGTCAACTAGCCTTTTCGCCACTTAAATTAATAAGAGTTTTTTTTTTAATATATGATATATTTTTCGTTGTTCTATTTGAAATAAAATACACACATTTCATTCTCAGCATGAATACATTAAATGGAAAGATTTTTTAAATATTTTATTTTTCTGTTTTATTTGTAATACAGTTTCAAACTAATTTATTTAAATGAAACTTGGATCGAAAAGCAGGCAATTTCCTTTAAAGCACAAAAAATAATGGTGACCACCAACCTGTCCTGAACGTGGTATCTTCACCATCAAAGAGCAACATTCTGCCCACCAACAAGTGATTGTGGGTCCGGCCCACTATGTACTTTATAGCTTCCAACGCTTGCAGGGCGCCTGAAATAAATATATTTCATGCAAATAAAATGATCGTTCATCTACCTTTTAAATACCCTGTACGGTGAACAGTATTTTATTTATATACCGGGTATATGAAGACCGCGACCGAAAACGAAGCCAGGTGGTAGTTTTAGCGGTAACAGACACAATGCAATGAAAAATTTCGCAAAAGCAACGACAATTTTTTTTTGGATTTTTTTAAAAATCATCGTTTTTAGATGGTAAATCCTTAGTTTTTGCGAATTTAGTAATTAAAACCCTTGCGTACCATTGCGTCTTTAAAAATAACATGTACATCATTATTTAAGGAAAACTATGTATTTTTTACCCAAATACGACGATAAGTAAAAAATTTCAAAATAAATTGACCATTTTTTTGCGAAATGTTTAGTTGCATCGTGTCTGTAACCACTAAAACTACCACCTGGCTTCGTTTTCGGTCTCAGTCTTGATATACCCGGTATGTGCTAAAAATAAAATTATTGTTTGTCAATTTGAAACGCTTCCTGTAGAATCAAAGTTTCTGAACCGAACTGAAGTTCTCTTATTTAAAACATCATTTACACACGAATTTCACGCGGCGAGAATCGTATGCGATTATCGCATGATATAATGACGATAAAAGTGCGTGGTGGCCTGTTGGTAACGGACCAGACGCGGCTGCCTACATGTTCACGGTGGTCGCGGGTTCAAATCCCAGGGCACACCTCTGACTTTTCGGAGTTATGTGTGTATTGATAGTCAATCACCACGCACTATAACGGTGAAGGAAAACATCGTGAGGTAACCTGCATACCGTAGCGATTTTAAAGAATTTCTACGGTATGTAAGTCCGCCCGCACTAGGCCAGCGTGGTGGACTATATGGCCTAACCACTCTCAATCGATTCTCTCGATTGTAGAGTAGGCTCGTGCCCTGCAGTGGGACGTATATGGGCTGATATAGATAAAGATAGATATAGTTGGTTAAAGACGAGTTAGACATCGGAGACTCGCTGAGCTTCAATGCTCAGTGTCATTACAATGCTGTTGATCCTGGCTTACAGGAGTTGCAGTGGCGGGTGTGTGCGACAGTCTCTATGGCATATACCGCCATAGATTATCGTGTACTGACAAATTTCACGATGCTTTTTATATTCTTACGATAATAGTATTTTCGAGGCGGGAAACTGTCCCCGTGTAAGGGCTTTAGGGGTAAAAAAACTAGTACTTGTAAGGCGTGATCAAATCTTTAATTTTACACTCGTTAATTTTGACAAAAAGTCCCTCGTAGTTTTTGATACAAGACTCGATCTTACAGGGTCAGTGCCCCTAGCCGGAACATTTTGCAGTATCGCAATAGAATAGTAATAGTAAAATTTTGTATGGGAATTTAAACAGCGCCATTGCGAGCGTATTTGGAACTAAAATATGAGCAGAAAACGTTTACGATACTATACGAGAATTACTATACGATACTTCAAAATGTTCCGGCTAGGGGCACTGGAGTATGTATGTGACTCTATCTATCTATATCAGCCCATATACGTCCCACTGCAGGGCACGGGCCTACTCTACAATCGAGATCGATTGAGAGAGGTTAGGCCATATAGTCCACCACGCTGGCCTAGTGCATGCGGACTTACATACCGTAGAAATTCTTTAAAATCGCTACGGTATGCAGGTTTCATCATGTTTTCTTTCACCGTTAAATTACGTGACTGTCGGGTGTATATCTTACCAATAACCCCGGGTATTGGTCCAGCGACGCCATTGGTAGAACAACTACCGACTGCTTCAGGAGGTGGTGGGGTCGGGAATATGCACCTATAGCACGGACCTGCGTAGTTCCTATCCTGGGAACAATACCACACATTGTTATTGTATTGTGGGATTCGGAAAAAAATGATTTTGACTATCAAGACTGAACATTGAAATAAAACTATTTTATACGGATTTTATCGCGAGTTAAATTGTAACAGTCACTGAGCGGATGACTAATACCTCAGTCCGCCCCGTGACCCAAAGATGTAAAGCAATCGAAACGGCGGGAAGTTAAAAAATGTAAAAATTAAACCAAATCGCGATAAAATCCGTATAAAATAGTTTTATTTCAATGTGTAACATTAAAATCGCGTAAATCTAAGAAACCATTATCAAGACTGAATTTGTCATAGTAGAGATTTCAATTCTTATAGATTTTATTTGTACTGGTGGTAGGTCTCTCCTGTGAGAGGCCTGGGTAGGTACCACCGCAATGTCTATTTCTCCAAACACCACCCAACACGATGATTTCTAAAACATTCTAAATAAATATCTGTCACTGTTTTGGCGAAATTTTTAATTGCGTTATGTCTGTAACCACTAAAACTACCACTGGCTTCGTTTTCGGTCGCGGTCTTGATATACCCGGTATATACATCTTGACTTTATAGTTATCTATGAAATTGTCTAGATATCTTACCATTTCCTTAGGGTTCTTGTCAGCTCTATATCCATATATTGTCAGCTGGCCTTCCAACTGCAGCGCACTGCCTGATACCAGAGGTATCTAAAACATAAATACATAAATAAATAAATACATAAATACACCCAACAGTCACATACATAGTCCTGACCCCACACTAAGATTGAGTCTTGTGTCGTGGGTATCAGAAGCTACGAGAGACTTTTCGGTCTCACAAACACCCAGACCCGAAACAAATACCTGTGGATCACACAAATATTTGTTTCGGTGCGGGGTTCGAACCCGCGGCCTCTCGTTTCACAGGCGGCGTCTAACCAACTGCGCCACGGAGGCTGTCTAACAAATCAACAAATATTATTTATTTGTTGTATCAGCCCATACACGTCCCACTGCAGGGCACGGGCCTCCTCTACAATCGAGAGTACGATTGAGAGAGGTCAGATATAGTCCACCACGCTGGCCTAGTGCGGGCGGACTTTACGTACCATAGAAATTCTTACAAATCGCTACGGTATGCAGGTTTCTTTACGTTTGTCCTTCACCGTTTTAGTGCGTGGTGATTGACTATCAATACACACATGGCTCTGAAAAGTCATTAGTGTGATGGGATTTGAACCCGCGATCATCGTGAACATGTAGGCAGCCACGTCAGGTCCGTACCACATATTTGTTTATTTACTCTTTATTGCGTAGACATAACAATATCCATACATACATACATGCATAAACATCACGCTTTTTTCCCTGCAGGGGTAGGCAGAGGTGCTACACCCAAGTGTAGCTTTGTATGTGCCGTCCCACGATGTGATAGGGGGTAAGCCTATCGCCATATCGGGCACAAATTCCTGACTCCGGGCTGATTATAAAAAGCACACCCGGGATTCGAACCCGAGACCTTAGCTTTGTAAACGTACCGTAGTACAACTGCGCCACCGAGGCAGTCCAATTTAGAAACTGTAAAATACAGTATATATCAAAACCGCGACCGAAAACCAAGCCAGGTGGTAGTATTAGTTACTTCTGACATAATGCAAATAAAAATTTCGCAAAAAAAATCGACAACATTTTTTTTGTAATTTTTTACTTATCGCCGTATTTGGGTGATAAATACATGGTTTTCCTAAAATAATGATATACACCTCTTTATTTTTAAACACACAATGGTACGTAAGGATTTAATTCTAATTTTCGCAAAAACTAGGTATTTACCACCCAAAGATTTTTAAAAAAATATGTCGCTGTTTTGGTGAAAACTTTATTTGCATCGTGTCTGTTACCACTAAAACTACCACCTGGCTTCGTTTTCGGTCGCAGTCTTTATACACCCTGTATACCCACCTTGAGCATAGCGCACAGGTCATTCAGTAGATACCTAGAAGGCACGTTATCAGTGCAATCTAGTACAATATCGTAGTTCCCAGCGATGCTCATGGCGTTGGCAGAGTCCAGCTGCACCGAGAATGGAGTCACCTTGATTCGTGAATTTATGCTGAAACAAAAGCATATAAGGATCAGGTTAAAAGTACCCTGAACCGATGACTGCCTCGGTGGCGTAGTTGTACTACGGTACGGTTACAAAGCTGAGGTCTCGGGTTCGAATCCCGGGTCGGCCAGTGATATGGGATTTTTCTATTCATTATCAGCCCGGAGTCTGGAATTTGTGCCTGATATGGCGATAGGCTCGCCCCTATCACATCGTGGGATGGAACATACAAGGTGAAATGTGGGTGTCCTGGTATACCTCTGCCTACCCCTTCTGGGATAAAGGCGTGAGTTTATGTATGTAATGTACTAATATATGTGTATGTAATATCTGATTTATCTAGTTTTCTTTTCTCCTTATGTTTTAATTAAGTATTCATACACCTACAGCTCATCACTGCATCATCCTAAAGCAGATATTGCCACTGGCATTAATTCCGAATTGTATACTTTTGTATATGAAGCTTAATAAAATTTAAAAAAATATTTCAGGTTTTTTATTTGTACCCGCTAATGTCAGGAAATACTGGACCGAAATGAAAAATTCTTTTTGTGTTAGATAGGTACTTTATATTCCAGAAAACTATTTTCCCGCGAGGAAAGTCGCGAGCAATACTTATTCTATAACCTTACCTCCTCAATGTCTGCGCCGCGGACTCAGCTTTGCTCATGTTCTGATCTCCTTCTCCGTGGAGGATCTGCCTATGTATGTTCGTCACATCCACTGTATCATAGTCTATTATACCTATCTCACCTAGAGGAAAAATATCGAAATGATTACTTAATACTATCTATGAATAGCTCATGATTTATTTATTAATGTCAATTTATACAGGGTGTATCAAGACCGCGACCGAAAACGAAGCCAGGTGGTAGTATTAGTGATATCAAACACAATGCAAGTAAAAATTTCACAAAAATAATCGTCAATTTCTTTTTGTTATTTTTTACATATCGTCGTATTTGAGTGATAAATACATAGTTTTTCTAAAATAATGACGTACATCGCTCTATTATTAAACACGCAATGGTACGTAAGGGTTTAAATTACTATTTTTGCAAAAACTAGGTATTTACCCCTCTAACACGATGATTTTTAAAAAATTGTAAAAAAAAACCGTCGCTGATTTTGCAAAATTTTTAGTTGCATTGTGTCTGTAACCGCTAAAACTACCACCTGGCTTCGTTTTCGGTCACGGTCTTGATATACCCTGTATATGTATATTGAAAATCCAGCAATTAATATTGTATTTATATTTTTTTATGACCTAACCCCTCCCAATCGTACCCTCGATTGTAGAGGAGGTTCGTCTCCTGCAGTGGGACGTGTATGGGCAGATACTACTATCTATTGAAATAAAACAATTTATTTTTAAGGAGTTTACCGCGATTTAGTTTAATTTTTATAACATAAACTAAATAGATAAAATCCGAAAAGAATGTTTTATTTCAATGTGTAACATTCGCGTAAATCTAAGAAAGTATAATACTATCTAGTTTGTTTTCAACAGTCACACACAAATTCCAGATCCCACTTAGATCGAGTCTTATCTCGTGTTTCAAATACTGCGAGCCACTCCACACGCTTGCAGACTTGTTAAAAACACTGAATTTATAAAAAACACCCTTTGATCACACAATAAAATAAATACACCCAACAGTCACATACATAGTCCTGACCCCACACTAAGATCGAGTCTTGTGTCGTATCAGAAACTACGAGACTTATCGGAGTCACGAACATCCAGACCCGAAACAAATACATGTGGAACACACAAATATTTGTTTCGGGGATCGAACCCGCAGCCTCACGTTTCACAGGCGGCGTCTAACCAACTGCGCCACGGAGGCTGTCAAAACAAATATTTGTCTCGACGCGGAAACCCGTTCACGTTCGCTCGGAGACTGTTTTATGACATCAAGACTATATGTGTGACTGTTGGGTGTATTAACTTACCCACGCCAGCTCCTGCTAAGTAAACGGAAGCTGGACATCCAAGTCCACCAGCACCCACTACCAGCACCTTGGCAGAGCACAGCTTCTCCTGTCCCGACACTCCTATAACGGGCAGGAGAATTTGACGGCTGTACCTACGAATATGAAATGAATTGTGAAGGAAATATTCTGACTGCATCGATGGCGTACTCCGGTACGGTTACAAAGCTGAGGTCTCGGGTTCGAGACTAACCCACACCAGGCCAGCATGGCCTAATGGCCTAACCTCTCTCAATTGTACTCTATTGTAGAGGAGGCTCGTGCACGCAGTGAGATGTATATTGGGCTTATACAGTACAATACTATGTGTTGTTTCTCGTGTTTATGCGCAAGTGTGACACTAACCAGCAGCCGAGCACTTTCTTATGTCATAATTCTCTTTATCTCATAATAAAAACAACTTGACATCAACATACATACATAAACTCACGTCTTTATCCCAGAAGAGGTAGGCAGAGGCGCCACCGAGACACCCACATTTCGCCTTGTATGTTCCATCCCGTGATGTGATAAGGGGCGAGCCTATCGCCATTTCGGGCACAAATTCCTGACTCCGGGCTGATAATGAATAGAAAAATAACACTTTGCCCGACTCGACATTCGAACCCAAGACCTCAGCTTTGTAGTCGTACCGTAGTACAACTACGCCACTGAGGCAGTCATTTGACTTCAACTCTTTCATTATTATCATCTCTGCTTACCTCTCAATTGCCCATTTTGGCATGTTACCGCTGTACAGAATGCCATTTGTGTTAAAACCATTGTTTTGTGTGCACTGTTGTATCGGTACGTTTTGCTGTCTCTGTAATGAAATGAAACACTTGTATTAATATCGATAGCCTTGAATATTTTTATTTATAAAGATTGTAATGTAAGTAATAATATTATTAACATAATATGTATAAGTCATATACAGGGTATATCAAGACCACGACCGAAAACGAAGCCAGGTGGTAGTATTAGTGACTTCAGACACAATGCAAGTAAAAAATTTGCAAAAAAAATCGACACCTTGTTGTAATTTTTTACTTATCGTCGTATTTGGGTGATAAATACATAGTTTTCCTAAAATAAAGATATACACCTCTTCATTTTTAAACACGCAATGATACGTAAGGGTTTAAATTATCATTTTCGCAAACTAGGTATATACCATCCAAACACAATGATTTTTAAAAAAATCAAAAAAAATATCTGTCACTGTTTTGACGAAACTTTTATTTGAATTGTGTTTTTAATCACTAAAACTACCTGGCTTCGTTTTCGGTCGCAGTCTTGATATACCCGGCATGTTTTATTGTAAGCCAAAGGATTCTTGGATGATCAAGAGGAATTGAATTAATGATCCATGCAACCTAAATGTGCATTGGAGGAATTAAAATCTATATTTATTGAAATAAAACTATTTTTTACGGATTTTATCGCGTTATGGGTTTAATTTTTACATTTTTTAACTGTAAAGCTGTTAAGCTGTAAAGTAATCGAAAATCTAAAAAACCATTATCTATATTAATATTATTAATAATAAATACACCCAACAGTCACATACATAGTCCTGACCCCACATTAAGATCAATGAAGTCTTGTGTCGTGGGTATCAGAAGCTACAAGAGACTTTTCAGTCTTACAAACACCCAGACCTGAGACAAATACTTGTAGGCCTCACAAACATTTGTCTCGGTGCGGGTATCGAACCCGCAGCCTCTCGTTTCTCAGCCGGTGTCTAACCAACTGTGCCACGGAGGCTGTCAAAATTAGGAGGAGAAAAGATTTTATATTTTGTTTGCATTGAATAGGCTCCAAAACTACTAAACCAATTGAAAAATTCTTTCACTGTTGGGAAGCTAAACTATCCCCGGGTGACATAGGAAATCTCATGTTTTCCAAAAAATTGGGATCCTTACTAAAACTCCAATATTGTAACCCAAGGTGTAAAACATTACCTAAAATATTCATTACATCATGTGCGCTGCCAAAACTATAATATGTTGTTAATGTGGAGCGGTCTCAAAAACTATCTGCTCCCAGGCGAAGCCGGGCCGAGCCGCTCGTACCATATAAATTCTTAAACTGCTATTTTATATGTTATACTTTGAAAACGAAGGAAGACATTGCTATGTGCACTTAAGATTCAAAATAAAAGTAAGATTATATTGATTCTTTTGTGCCATATTAAAAAAACTGGTTGTAACCATAAATTATTTGAAGTGATAAGTTTTTAATTACTTTGTTTCAATAATCAAGTAAATGGTTAATCTGATGATAACGACTACTTGCTACCCATAAACACCTACGTTTCGATGGTGAGATGCCCACCTTCAAAATAAGAGGGGAAAACGGAAAAAGGACGGGAAGAGTAAAACCAACCTCATTGAAGACACAAGATAACAAAACCACTTCACGTCGGTTTTCTGTAAGACAGTGGTACTATCCTGGTCAAGCACATACTTACTGTGGTCAAAGGCAACTATAGAGAGCTCAAACAACTTTTATAAACTACGTGGTTCACAGAAAAATCGAAATAAAACTTACGTTCCAATCGTTTCTTATTTGATACAATTCCGTCTCCTTTTCATGTAATATTTTACGTAAATCGGCGATTTCCTGTTCTAGTACACTTATGCGATCCATTGTTTAATATATTCTCACCTAATTAATGAATTATTCACAACAAAACACAAAATAAATAAAGAATTACCTGTCAATTTGACATTTCGTTATACAATATTTTTTACTGTCGAACAACAAAGAACATTTGAACATAAGTCCTACGACTACTTTACTTCGTACACTTAATAAGTATTTAAAACAAAATTCAATGAACTTAAAATAATTCATATTAATAGTCCGGTCAATTTAGACCAAAAAATGAGAGTGAAGTTACATAAAGTCCCAACAAGCTGAATTTCTGTGAAATTGTTCAAAACATAATTATAACCAATGTCTAGAAGTTCCCCATCATTCCCCTGTAAGAATTTTTTTTTATTCAAGGTCAAAGATAAAAAAATGAGTGTTTCGCGATTTTCAGCAAAACGGTAAGTTTTATCATAAAAGTACCTCAGACAAAAATTGTAGATCATAAAATTATCTATAAAAAATGTATAAATACTTTTTTTCTTACGAGCCACCGTTTCTGAGATATAAAGATTCAAAAAGTTATAAAAGTTGTTATAGTCATAATATGCATGAGTACGCCACGTATATAACAAGATTTAATTCAATGTCCTGAAGTTTTTAAAAAGAGTAATTCAACTCAACAAGAAGTTATTACCAACGGCATCCGCTTTCTTCTTTCTATGTACGGAGATCCTAAAAAAACTACCTGTTTAGATAAGCATCGATATGCATGTTTCGTTAAAAATACAAGTTCAATTAGCTTGTCTTCCTCCAACCTCAGTTGCTGCTCACCAACATCTTTTTCGAGTATATTACCAAGTTCAAGTGTGGCTTGGTTATCAGCTAGACCCTACAGACTGGGGTTGGAAGTTGGTCAACAATATATTAGAGCCAGTTCAAACTTTACTTCCACCTGCGCCGGAAAAACTGCTGAACACTATTTTTTGCAACTGCAAAAAGGGATGCAGTGCTAAATGTGGTTGCAAAAAAGTCGGACTGTCTTGTTCTTTGGCATGCACACATTTGTCAAGGCCAGTCGTGCTCTAATATTGAATCACAAACAATGGAGGATTCGTTTGACTCCGACGAAGTATCATGGGATACATCGCTATTGACGCAATTTACTTGCATCCAAAATGAAGATGAAGAAGAAGCAGGAGAAGAAGAAGATCAAGAAGAAGAACAAGAATTTGAAACTTACAAATAAGACGAATAAACTTCAACATTTTTTTTTAATTTACATCGCTTTTATCTTTCCCAATCTTAGAAAATTTCCGTTATTTTGCAATAGTTTTACATTAAACAGGATCACAACTGACCCGTGGAGTAGGCCTACTGGGGAAACCACGTTAAAAAAAACGCGCTAAGTACATTACCTCATAGGTGGCGTGGAAACGTGTGCATATTATGACGATAACAACTTTTATAACTATTTGAATCGTTATATCTCAGAAACGGTGGCTCGTAAGAAAAAAAGTATTGATACATTTTTTATAGATAATTTTATGATCTACAATTTTTGTCTGAGGTACTTTTATGATAAAACTTACCGTTTTGCTGAAAATCGCGAAAAACTCATTTTTTTTACCTTTGACCTTGAATAAAAAAAATTTTCTTACAGGGGAATGATAGGGAACTTCTAGACATTGGTTATAATTATGTTTTGAACAATTTCACAGAAATTCAGCTTGTTGGGACTTTATGTAACTTCGAATGTCTAAATTGACCGGACTATAAATTAAATATTACGTATAGAGTTTGACTTCTACATATTATAAAAAAATATTATTTTACATCACCAGGCTTAAGTAGCAGCTAAACTTATTCCTATAAAAAATCTACAACGACGTCTGTCTACTTTATGTGTATGCGCATTGCTGGTATTAGCACAAGAAGCAGCCTTATTCATGATTGCGCTATGTCTGTTATTAAAACTTATGTAAAACAGCTAAAAAGCAAATAATTTAATCGGCGGTTCAATTAGTCATCCATGGAAACACATTTTACATATAAAGACACTTTTGGAAGGAATTATAAAATATTTTATTATTTATCTGTCCTAGTCCAATACAAATTTATGTCAAAAATAATACAGATTTACTAGTATTTAGTTATAACTTAATATAGCGAGCCAAAATCAGTTTAGCCCTATTATAAAAGGACGGAACTGCTACTAGTGCAATCCTTTTTTATTATTTTTGTATGTATAATTTTTACAACATATAATATCTGTAAAAATAAAAAAAAATATAGAAATAAAATAAAGAGAATAATTAAGTCTAAGACTAGATTTTCTCTAATGTAGGAATAGTTCAGGTCTACCTGTAGGCTTTGGGCCATACATTATTAATTACAGGCTGGTTTAGATTTAGGAGCAAAAAGGTTCAGCCACTTTCATGACTTAAAAACAATGAAAATCCACGTAGGTTTATATCATTATTTATTTGTAAAATTCACACACATTAAAAATATGTATAAAAATATTAAACTAATTTTACGAATACTGCACAGTATTAGTAATTTAATTATTTTAATTTATTTTGTTTAAAATTTTTATAATACATTTTGATATACTTTATTCTAATATATTTTTAAAAATATTATAATTAGTCAAGGTGTAGTTTTAAACTGTAAACGATTCAATTATAAAACGAATTATTACTTATCATCAAATAAACTCATTTTAAGGTACTAAAGTTTTAAAAAGTTAAGAACAAATAATTAAAGCATCGTGCACATTAAAAATAGATTTAATACCATATTATACATTTATAAGTGTTGTATAAAATTTATATATTTTCTGTACCTACTGTCACGAGAAAATCTTAACTTAAATACACCCAAGAATCATACATAGTCCTGACCCCACACTAAGATCGAGTCTTGTGTCGTATCAGAAACTACGAGAGACTTATCGCTCTCACAAACAACCAGACCCCAAAGAAATACTTTTGGGTCACACATACATTTGCCTCGGGCATAGTAGCGGCCTCTAGTTTCACAGCCGGCGTCTAACCAACTGCGCCACGGAGGCTGTCAAAATTGTAGACGATAGAAGACCACGGTAAGATATTCTTATCCGTCCGAATACTACTGTTTAATTTTATACAGTTTCATTCGTTTAGATAAAAACTATTTTTACAACTTATACATACATAAACTCACGCCTTTATCCCCGAAGGGGTAAGCAGAGGCGCCACCAGGACACCCACATTTCGCCTTGTATGTTCCGTCCCACGATGTGATAGGGGCGAGCCTATCGCCATATCGGGCACAAATTCCTGACTCCGGGCTGATAATGAATAGAAAAATCCCATATCACTGGTCGACCCGGGATTCGAACCCGAGACCTCAGCTTTGTAACCGTACCGTAATACAACTACGCCACCGAGGCAGGCACAAGGACTTTCGCTTTGTATTTTCCGTCCCACAATTTGATAGGGACGAGCCTATCGCCATATCGCGTACAAATTCTGAACTCCGGGCTAATAATTAATAGAAAAATCCAATATCACTTTACCCGACCCGGATTCGAACCCGAGACCTCAGCTTTGCAATCATACCGTAGTACAACTGCGCCACCGAAGCAGCCTTTACAACTTATATCGTCTAAAATAATTAAGCCTCTAATTATTTCTCTCTATGTTCAGTCACAGGAAGTTAGAGGAGAAAAATTGTGCAACAATACTATCGATTGTTAACATAACTCAGGCAACATTACATCACATATACTACACGGCAACATGTACTAACAATAAATAAGATTTTATTATTTGACAGCCTCCGTGGCGCAGTTGGTTAGACGCCGGCCTGTGAAACGAGAGGCCGCGGGTTCGATCCCCGCACCGAAACAAATATTTGTGTGATCCACAGGTATTTGTTTCGGGTCTGGGTGTTTGTGAGACCGAAAAGTCTCTCATAGTTTCTGATACGACACAAGACTCGATCTTAGTGTGGGGTCAGGAGTATGTATGTGACTGTTGGGTGTATTTATTTTATTTATTATCTGATGTGGCTGAGTCGTAGTTTTTAAATTGCAATGAATGTTGAGACGAGCCTGCCATTCAGCTGGTAAGCGATACGACCGCTCATGGACAGTAGCAAAACCAAACACCATTTGCACTGCTTTTTGTTGGAGGAATGGACATTACGGTGGTACCTACCCTGTCGGCCTATAGCATATGAGAGACCTACCAGAATTTGGACACGTTGCTCAACTAAAAGTAACCGCGATATGAAACATTATGATCTGTAGAAAAAATCTCACATCAATGCTTTGTCATAGAACGCCAAAACCTCCGAATCGACCAAATGACTACCAAAAATATTCTGAATTGTTTTAAAGACTTCCACGTCACAATCCTATTAAACAGTATACGAATTGAGACTGGGAAAAGATACACCCAACAGTCACATATACAGGGTATATCAAGACCGCGACCGAAAACGAAGCCAGGTGGTAGTTTTAGCGGCTACAGACACAATGCAACTAAAAATTTTTCAAAATAAGCGACGGATTATTTTTTTCAATTTTTTAAAAATCATCGATTTTGAGGTGTATATACCTAATTTTTGCAAAAATAGTAATTTAAACCCTTACGTACCATTGCGTGTTTAAAAATTAAGCGATGTACGTCATTATTTTAGAAAAACTATGTTTAATCACTCAAATACGACGATATGTAAAAAATAACAAAAAAAAATTGACGTTTTTTTTTGTAAAATTTTTCTTACATTGTGTTTGATATCACTAATACTACCTCCTGGCTTCGTTTTCGGTCGCGGTCTTGATATACCCGGTATAATCCTGACCCCACAGTAAAATAAAAGTCTTGTGTCGTATCAGAAGCTACGAGAGACTTTTCGCTCTTACATACACCCAGACCCAAAACAAATACTGGATCACACAAATATTTGTCTCGGTGCGGGGATGTCTGTCAACATTAACAGCCTCCGTGGCACAGTTGGTTAGACGCCGCCTGTGAAACGTGAGGCCGCGGGTTCGATCCCCGCACCGAAACAAATATTTGTGTGATCCACAGGTATTTGTTTCGGGTCTGGGTGTTTGTGAGACCGAAAAGTCTCTCGTAGTTTCTGATACCCACAAGACTCGATCTTAGTGTGGGGTCAGGACTATGTATGTGACTGTTGGGTGTATTTATTATTTATTAATAAAATAATACACACCCAACAGTCACCCACATCCTGACTATAGATGGAAAAGAACGGATTTAAAACGTTTTAAATAAAATGTTGCCGAGTTAAGCCCCAAATAAATCGTTGTATGTAAAACATAGTTATCAACACGAACCGTTTTGAATCGAAAAAAAAATGTGTATTTCGATTTTAAATGTTTTTTTTTTTTCGATTTTAACCGATTGGTATTAAACCGACATTTCATCTAACCACTAACATCCCCACCGCTATAGTGATTGTCAATGCAATGTAAACTTAATGTCAGTTTAAATAGGGTATATTTTAACTGGCAATGTCAATGTAATGACAGCCTTAATGCATGTTTAAATAGGGTATATTTTAAAAAAGCTGACATCACATCTATCTATCTATATCAGCCCATATACGTCCCACTGCAGGGCACAGGCCTACTCTACAATCGAGAGAATCGATTGAGAGTGGTTAGGCCATATAGTCCACCTCGCTGGCCTAGTGCGGGTTGGCGGACTTTACATACCGTAGAAATTCTTTAAAATCGCTACGGTATGCAGGTTTCCTCACGATGTTTTCCTTCACCGTTAAAGTGCGTGGTGATTGACTATCAATACACACATAACTCCGAAAAGTCAGAGGTGTGCCCTGGGATTTGAACCCGCGACCACCGTGAACATGTAGGCAGCCGCGTCTGGTCCATTACCAACAGGCCACCGCGCACATAGACAAACCATTATAACGGTCGGGATGTTAGAGTACCTATAGTCACAGTTTAGTCCTGACTTCACACAATACAACTTTTATATCTTAGAGGTATTAAAATTTACTAACACTTTTCACTCTCACAACACACGAAACCATTACATAAAGCATGATCACATGTTTGGAATGTTTGGATTGTAACAGCCTCTCGTTTCACAAGCGTCTAACCACCATCCAGCCACAAGATTTCAAATTTCATACATACATACATAAACTCACGCCTTTATCCCCGAAGGGGTAGGCAGAGGCGCCACAGGGACACCCACACTTCGCCCTGTATGTTTCGTCCCATGATGTGATTGGGGGCGAGCCCATCGCCATATCGGGCACAAATTCCTGACTCCGGGCTGATAGTGAATAGAAAAATCTAATATCACTTTGCCCGACCCGGGACTCGAACCCGAGACCTCAGCTTTGTAACCGTACCGTAATACAACTACGCCACCGAGGCAGTCTTTTCAGATTTCAAATTTCACCATTAACAAACTTCTGAAATAGTTGTCTCCTCGTGAATTCTGTTAATCTCTCCTTATTACAGTCTTCCATTAAAACTACTGGACTCAACTCAACTTCTTTTGATGTCTTACTTTTTGCATTAACTTTTGGTGCCACTATATTACCACTAGGGTTTGAAATTAGCGCTTTCAAAATCCCTTTTTGTATGTCTTTAAGACCTAAGGTATTAATTCCATATTTGTCAAAATCATCTAAGCCATTTTTCGATGTGCTCGGACTATTAACAGCTATTTTAGCTTTGCTTTTGGTGCTTGATGTTAATCCATGTTTATCAAGATCAGTTGAGCCATTTTTCGATGTACTTGGAGTGCCTTTATTTATGATATTTTTCGCTCCCAAATCTACGTATTTTATACCATTTTTAGTAATGAAAGAGTCTTCTAGTTTTACCTTTTTGCATTGACAACTATTTTCACTTTTAATTGGTACAGTTTTAACAGAATTATCTTGTTTAGAACCACTCGCAATTGTATTATTCGTATCTAGCAACAATTTTCTTGGTAAATTCTTTTTCATGTCATGATCCATTTTCCATTTAGTCAATCTTTCCATAATCTGAGGTAATACTACAGATTTTTCATACAAATCGGCTCCTTTCGTGTATTTTGAAGTCACAGCTTCGGGTTTCACGATTCTTCGCTTGAGAAAAACCTTAGGATCTTTGGATACCGTTTCGATTACAACTTTACATTGTTTCGAACAGGTGTGTTTGACTAATATTGGCTTGTTTGGCGCTCCGTTGGCTACTGGCTTTGGTCCAACATTGGCTTTAACTTTAGTATCTCTACATTGAGCGTTATCATTTGATAAAACGCCTGTGTTTTCCTTATTAGTCGTTTTATCTCTGACATACGTAGTCAACAGTAATTGTTTGATCAAATCATCATCAATCAATTGTGGTTTTGGAAACAAAGAATAAGAATCCATATCCGCCTGCGCTTCTATATTTTGAGGTTCGGATTCGGTAGGTAAGTCGATGAGCTTATCGACTTTTGGCGTCTCAAAATTGTCGAGAAACTTGGAGAATTCTTCGTCGATGAAGGATTTTGATCCAATGGTTACCTGATGAAGAATAGAGTACCTTATTAAATCAATGGCACACAATTAAGGTTTGAAGATACTTGTACATAGAGTTCATTATTTGTTGCTTTTAAGCCTTCTCAATCGTACTTTCGATTTTGTCCGATGCACGTGCCCTAAAGTGGGACGTATATGGGCTGATAGTTGATACAGACACATTTTGTAATGACAAGGAAGAATACAAGAAGCTGACGGCCAACCTTCAACACTGAAGGGGCACTCAAAGAAGAAGCACTGAAGCTCAGCGAATCTCTGGAAATGTGTAACTTGTATAAAAAAATGATTATTCGTAGAAATTAATAATTATTTAGTACCTGTTGTGGCGTAACAAATAAATTGTCAAACAAGTCCAAAACGTCAGCTTCTTTCTTCGCTGTTAAGAAGGAACCATTCAATTCGTCATTAGCGCTTCTCCGATTATTATCGTTTAAATCCACGCTTCCCGCCAATTTCTCAGGCTCCAATATGGCGAACGGATCGAACTGTTTCAAAAATGGCGGCAATCGGCTTCTTTGGTGGGAATTGCTCATTGTTTAACTGAAACAAAAACATTTTTACCATGAATAATTTCACCATTCTCAGCCTATATCTCACTGCTGGACATAGGTTTTATAATAAAATGTATTTTTTTTCTTTTATTTTCATCAATTTCAGGCCGAATCAAGCCTATGTGCCTCCTTTATTCTAGTCCACTTCTTTCTATCTTAAGCTATCCATACATTTTTCTATTCATTATCAATCCAGAGTCAAGAATTTGTGCCTGATATGGGGATAGACTCGCTCCCTATCACATCGTGGGACGGAACATACAAGGCGAAATATGGGTGTCTTGGTAGCATCTCTGCCCACCCCTTCTGAGAAAAGGCGTGAGTTTATGTATGTTTGAATAAACATCTATATTGTTCATACAACTATGTCTACATAACAGCTATTAGTTTGAATCATAAATAATATTTTTAAATTTGTGTTTATATTTTTATGTAATATGTACTGTTTGTTTTATGGTGTCAAGATCAATTTTTTTTTAAATAATATTTTGTGTTTGTTATAGTTAAGATAAAAACCGTATTTGCTTGTACCTAGTATTGTAACTTTTGAGAAGATCCATTAAATATACTTTCTTTTTAACTAAATAATATTGTATAATTACATCTTGTTAGTCTGTAAGGTTTCCTAGCACACCAGCCGGATGCAGAATACCCTTGACCTCTCCCCATCGTTCCTCTTCCCTCCCGCTTTGATAGGCCGCAATACATCCATGATCCAAACATTCAGGTGCATGGGCAGCAGTGAACACTTACCATAAGGTGACCTGTTCGATTGATCTCTCTTTTATCCTTCTCTTATTTCCATCCCAAGGTAGTCGGTAAGAGATTGCTTCGAGCGATACGACCGTCTTTTGTACTGCTATCTAATTTTATGTTTTTTTGTCAAGCTTCTGTAGTGTACAATAAAGATTATAAATAAAATTGTTTGCCGGAACTGGGCAATAAAAAAGGTATAGAGATCTAAAGGAGATGCTCATGTTCAGCAGTGGGGTTGAAGATTCTGATGAAGTCTAATATAAACTATCTATATCAGCTCATATACGTCCCACTGCAGGGCACGGGCCTACTCTACAATCGAGAGAACCGATTGAGAGTGGTTAGGCCATATAGTCCACCACGCTGGCCAAGTGCGGGTTGGCGGACTTACAGGTTTAATAAAAATTAAAGATTACTATTTTATTGTTTTGTAAAATGTTTTTTTACACTCATCAATATGTTAAAGTTGAGAATGATAAACTCCTGGATTTGAATCTGCAGTCAGAAAATCTCTGCTTCTCCCTCCCTCCCTCTCTCTTTTCTCCCCCCCCCCCCCCTCCCCTCTCCTCAGCCAGAAGAAGTGCACTGCTTTATTGTGCCAGTATAACAAAAGAATGGATAAACACTGGTGGCAGGTAGTGGTAGGTCTGCAGTGTGTATCTACTGGAGGTAGGTCCCTCTTATGTGAGAGGCAGCCTTGATAGGTGCCACTGCAATGTCTATTTCTCCAACAAACAGCAGTGTAAATGCACTGTTGTGTTCCAGTTGAAGGACATTGTAGCCAGAGTAACTAGTAACTACTGGACATGTGTTGTTTTGTTTGCTACTATTCGTGGCTGATCATATTGCTTACCATCAGCCGAATGGCAAGCTCATCTCGCTATTCATTGCAATAAAAAAAAAAAAAAAAATTCCAATAAGATTACTTATAATCCAATTCATTTCTAAACTGTTGTAAAACATTACATCAACACCACTTATTGGCTTAATTAAAAAAGTACAAAATAAATAAAATAGACTTCTTTATTGATATCAGGCTATATACATCTCACTGCAGGGCAAAGGCCTACTCTATAATCGAGTATGATTGAAAGGAGTTACGCCATATAGTCTACAATGCTGGCCTAGTGTGGTGGGACTTTACATACCATAAAGATTCTTTTAATATGGCTATGGTATGCAAGTTTCCTCACAATGTTTTTGTTCACTCTTATATTGCGTGGCGATTGACTATCAATACCATAATACACACATAATTCCGAAAAGTCAGAGGTGTGCCCCTGGGATTTGAACCCGCGACCACCGTGAACATGTTGGCAGCCCCGTCTAGTCCGATACCAACAGGCCACCACGCACTGTTATAGTCCAATTAATTTCAAACTCTAGTTAAAGTAAAGTAAAAAAACTTTTTTGTAAGTCCTAAAACCATATTTTTTAATTAATAACTAAAATAACGAATTATTTTCTGTTATTTATTACTGACGCGAATAATTCAAAACTTGTTAATTAAATAGGCACTAATATTCAACTTAAAGCAAAATGTTTACAAAGATAAAAGTAGGTACTTACCAATAAATGATACAATAATAAGTTTATAATACCGCGAAAATCAAAGTTTAACAATCATAGATTTATATTATCATTTAACTATGGTTTGTCTATTTAGGGACTTTATTTTATTACTATTTTATGATTTATCCAAAGTCTCGAAACATTGCACTCAACTTCAGGCAAACTTGACGTATAATTTCTAAAACTATGACAATGTCAAAGACAACTTTTTAAACTTTTCGAATTTCGACGAATTCACGAATAGGGGACTTACCGTCTCAATTGGTCTCAATTGAAATAGAATCGGTGTTGTCCCCTGCTGTTGTCTCTATACAGCCGATGCCAACAATCAATCCCAATCCAAAATTTGCTGTTTGACATTGACAGCTCAATCTTTTTTCTGATTATAGCTTGCCAATAATGAATCTCAGTAGGGAAAAAACTATCTAAAAAATCAATCTACTTTTGGGAGGGCCAATCCCTGCTTGTGGATTGTCCTCTGTATGGAAATGACAGTTTAGGCTTGCCAATAAACAATTATCAGTGTTGACGTTTGGATGGATTGTTCAAAACAATCCAATATTGCAATCCGAGAATTTCCACGGATTATTCATGCAGATTTGCCAACAGCAATAAATAAATAAATAAATAATGTGATAGATGTCACGTAGTGATTACTTACAGCCGATGCCAACAATCAATCAAAAATTTTAGATTGAAGTCAATCCGGATTGGTTTCTACTTTTCGATTGGTCGAATATCTTGTTGCCAATAAACAAAACAGGCGACAGTCGATTGCCTCTGTTGATAGATTGAAAACAATCGGTTCCCTCATGACAATTTAGTTTGACGCAGAATATTTCATTGCATTTTTATGCACTTTCAGCATTTTGTAATAAATAATTTGTGAAAAACAAAAATTAACGTTAGAAATAATAATAATTGCAATAAAAACAATTCAATTTGTCCCAATTATATAGATTTTTACAGAATTGTTGTGTTTCTGGCCACTGAAAAATAATATATCCAGTAAACAATGACTTATCACTTGTCATTCTAATAGAAATATTATGAGAATATTGTGGAGAAAATTGCGAAATGTGATTGAACATTTCCGTGGAAAGTGATCACTGCCGTCCATGAACATCCACTACGATTGAATCATGGCTGTGTTTCCGGCCCATCAAATCGGGAGGAGAGCGAGAAGGCCATAGCCTGCCCATTCATACTGAGTCATGGCCACAGATCACTCCCACTAGATACCTAATGCAAGGCAGCGGTTGCGCGCCACACGTATAAGCTATCGGACTGATATAAACCGATTCCAAATGTCGCGTCATCAGTGTCATCCAAGTAGTGGACCCGCACATATCGTTGAGCGTTGGCGAAAATTAAGTTTTAGAAATATCATATTACAGTTAAAAATGACTTGCTCAATAAAATGGTGTGGAAAAAACTCAAAAAATTCAAGTATCCAAAAAAACGGAATAACTTTTCATCGGTAACTAATATTCTTTAAATTAATTTGCTCACGAGCGAGCTCAATTTATACTGGTTATTGTATCGATGTCAAACAGTCGAGTTTGAATCGAAAATCAGCCGTCTCTTTTTCGCATAGCAATAACCATAATAAGCCATCTTTTTCTGGTGAAATCACGCCTTCTTCTAGTGCTTGACGCATGTTTATAATATAATTCCAAGCAATATCGATATTTTAAAACATTAATGTAAAATAATTTGATTAAATGACAATGTCACGAAATGTATATTGATTTAAATAAAAATTGCAAATCACCATGACGACGTCATTTAATGTAATTTGAAAAAGGTCAAGTTTTTAACTAGGTACTTTTTCAATAATTGCACTTTTCTGTTTCTTCTTGCTTTGCTATCGTCGGGTAAAAACTGTGGGTTAGTATATAACATTATGTTTGAATAATACCATTTTTATGTTGGATTCCCCACATGTCCCGAAAGTTAAAAATATGCGTAGATATGCAACATGTCGAGGTGACGATTGGTGGCCTACAAAAAATAGCGTAATTTATTCACGACATTTTACCCAAGAATGTTTTTTCCCAATGAAAAATCGTCGTCGTTTAATGGATACTTCTGTACCGACAGAATATTTACCAATTCTGGTACATTTTTATTTGTTTAAAAATTTATAATTTCGTAGTTCTGTGTGGATAGAATAATATGATTATCAAATAATATTATAATTTTATATTGATTTTGTCCAGCATCCAAGAGTAACATTTATAGCCTTGAGATGAAGCTCGTTTAAGCGTATTCGTCTGATGGTATTTCGGGTCCTATTTCTCGAATCGAGTATCTACTGACTATGTGTTTTAATACATTCATTTTTATTTTGACTGATATAAGTGATATTGGGGTTTTCTGCTTAATTACTAAGAACGTAATGTTAGAAATTCGTGCTTGATGCGTGGCGTTAGAATCGCCTTTTGTCAAATATCATGGGAAGGTATTTAACATAACTATTAGTATACTAAATTTATTGAGAATGAGTAGTACAAGCCGTTGCACTAATTTCAACATACGTTGTATTATCATCCCAAAAACATTCATAATTCGTCAAGTGGGTTTCATTGTCACTTATCGATATTACCTACCATCTATTACAGCCGCCGTCGGAATTCAAGAAACAGAATAAGTTATTGTAGCCCTTTACGGCGTGAGGTTTAATCATTTAATATTTCATATTTTTATCTGATCTTTTAACCCAACACTTAATTCGGGTGTTTCGGCATTATGGTATACAAAAATTAACGGCGAATAATGGAAATAAAACCGTTACATACTAAAGTATAAATCTTAATCCTACTTTATTCGTGTTAGCGATTGGTATAATTTATTAGATCAGGCCAGTGAAAACATATTATAAAACATTTAACAAGTTGGTAATCAAGTTATAAAAGCGGTCATAACACGTTAAACTTACTGGCAAATCGAACTATCGATACTTTTTATTTTATTTATCGACAAGCCCCATCTCTCGATCGAAGTCCACGTGACAGCGCTGCAACCCGCCCACTTCCCTGCACCGTTCCCTTCGTTGGCGTTTTCAGTTCAAAACAAAACTATCGTAATGCGGTATCTATTGGGAGTGATCTGTGGTCATGGCTGATAGCAGCGTGGCTCTACAACTTCCCATGATCAAAATTTGATTCCCTTTTCTATTATTTTTATTCTTTCTATTATTATTGTAAATTGTGAGTAATAAAGAATATTTAATTATAAATGTTTTTTTCACAAACACACTGAACAATTAAATAAAAATACAACTATGAAATTAAGAAACATATCATAACAGAAATCATATTTATCAAAGTAAAACAAAAAGTATCAATTCGTTCAAGATAAAATATACACAACAATACAATAATTTAGATATAACTGAAGAAATCGTTAATTAATATTGTGTCATCTTCATCTACATTCGTTTCTACTTTCTAATTTCATTGCTGTTGGCAAATCTGCATGAATAATCCGTGGAAATTCTCCGATTGCAATATTAGATTGTTTTGAACAATCCATCCAAACGTCAACACTGATAATTGGCTATTTGACTAATTTCTGAAAAGTGTTTTAAAGTCTAGATATAATCACTCTATACCTCTTCAAACTATTAATTTATTTTTAAAGAGTTGTTTATAACGAATAAACATATTTTTCAGTTTTATCATCATATATGTCACCAAAACGGTAGGTCACGTGACTTTGAAAAAGTTACGTCACGCTTTATAAATGGTGAATGATCTTAGTGGCAGAGATGAATGAAAATTGTAAATCGTGACATCACACGCTGCACAATGACAGCTTGTCGTGTTTTGTTACATTTAATCAACAGATAAAAAATGGCAAACTTATTTTAAACATTTTAAATATTTATAATTTAGATAAATGTAAATAAAAATACCTATAATTATTGTTTACCAAAAAGCTATCATATGCAACACATTTTATAATTTATTGCCACAACAGTCAAATACCCAATTGTTTATTGGCAAGCCTAAACTGTCATTTTCATACAGAGGACAATCCACAAGCAGGGATTGGCCCTCCCAAAAGTAGATTGATTTTTTAGATAGTTTTTTCCCTACTGAGATTGATTATTGGCAAGCTATAATCAGAAAAAAGATTGAGCTGTCAATGTCAAACAGCAAATTTTGGATTGGGATTGATTGTTGGCATCGGCTGTTACTCAATGTTTTAAGTAGTTAAAACATAGATCGGCAATATAAGTAATAGTAAAAAACATAAATAATCTAACGGATAAATACAGAGACTAAGGAGTGATAAATATTACTTTCCAATCACGAGAATCTTCACCAGTCTAAGCAGAAAAGGAACTGATGATTTCTAAATAAATAACTACATTATTTTTATGAAACCAGCATAGAACCTCGGCTATAAAACCAACCTTCATTACAAAAATTCCCTTATAGAATGGACGATTTTTTAAGTAACTTTGTAACACAGACAAACACACTCTTTTTATTCGAGGTTAAAAGTTATCGGGCAGTGTGTCGGGCAGTAACACAGCATCCATTCACAATCAACATGAATTGTCAATTAAGATTGAAAGGAACAATAAAATGGTCAGTTTAAATTTTACTAAATTACGACGGGAAGTCCCATGAAAATAACATTTTCAAGTGTCCGAGCCGGGAATAACCCGGTTTAGGACTTTATTTTTATTTTACTTTTATGTCACACCCTCACTACAAACAAAAGTACGACATAAAACCGAAAGATTATAACATAACAATCAATCATAACACAACATCAAGACAGCCTCCGTGGCGCAGTTGGTTGGACGCTGCCTGTGAAACGAGAGGCCGCGGGTTCGATCCCCGCACCAAGACAAATGTTTGTGTGAACCACAAATATTTGTTTCGGGTCTGGGTGTTTGTGAGACCGAAAAGTCTCTCGTAGTTTCTGATACCCACGACACAAGACTCGATCTTAGTGTGGGGTCAGGACTATGTATGTGACTGTTGGGTGTATTTATTTATTATTTATTTATTTATTTCTAAGAGCTATGCACAAAGAATACCAGCCGATGTTAATAAACGATCCTGATTTTTATCTACAGATCGATCCCGAGAATTGAGATCGGGTAACAGATATATCGACATGTCTGCATTTGATGTATCTTTATTATCCTATATTAGGGTATAATTTGTCCTCGGCTTTTTAATTGGATCGATAAATTATGTAGCGATTAAGATCATTGATAAATTTTGGCCGTAAAAGACTTTATATGCCGATATTCAGAATACAAATGTCGTTATGTGTGGATCTGTTTAAAATACCAGCACTCTTACCTCATCTCTTCGTTCGGTGTACATATAACTTCTAAAGCATTTTTTAAATTACATGCATTCATGATTTTACATTTTGAAGCTTTGTTTTTATTTTTATTTTAAAATAAAAATAAATCGCATGAATGGATTAAATTTAAATAGTCGACTAAAACAAATCGATACCAAGCATGCCTTATAAGAATCGACTCTCACATGTATCGAATTTCACAAATCTTTTTTAATCTGTCACAAATGTTATTGAACTCGCTTGCCGATGCTCTTTACGTTTTTTCCAAGAGCAATTTTATTAGAAATTCCATTTTTATATGAAAACCTTTAACGCGGTTATCTATCCTAATCATAGTTTTACCACTTATAATTAATATTTCAGCTGTAAACGTATTGCAGACGTATAATTCTCTCTCGGAAGGCAATGTATTGTTCGACCATATTCTAACGGTGCGGTGTTTAGGACAGTTTTGTTTATAAATGCTGCTGTAAACATTATCGTGAGTATTGTCGGTGTTTTCTGAGAAGTATAACCTCTTTTGTATACTTCGTATTCGGTTAATACTGTTTATATAAGTGACCAAGTGTTATCGAGTTTTGTCGTACACAACACATAAAGTCAAATGCATTGAATAAGGTTTTTATTGCTAGCATTTATTAGAGCGCCTCTGATGGTAACTATATGAGACTATTGACTGGTGATGCATGGAAATATCTATTATCGCGAATATTCGATACATAGTTTAGTTGTATAGTTTCAAACAGGTTGCTTTGAAAATACTTAGAGAAGACTTGTGTTCAGCATTAACTTTCTGTCGTTGAGGAGACAAAATTACTATAAATTATCAGCATTACTCATACACAGTTTGAAAACCTATTTTAATTATCGTATGTTTTGTCCCTTTCAAAGGAATTTAGAATTCAGTTTGAGCGAAGAAGACATTTGGTAACTAAAATAGGTTTTAAACATTAGGTACATCCATTATGCTGCCAGCGATGTGTTTTCTTACTGGCTAAATAATAAATACACCCAACAGTCACATACATAGTCCTGACCCCACACTAAGATCCAGTCTTGTGTTGTGGGTAACGGAAACTTACTGGTGGTAGGTCTCTCATATGTGAGAGGCCGCCTGGGTGGGTACCACCGCAATGTCTATTTCTCCCGCCAAACAGCAGTGTTAATGTGCTGTTGTGTTCCGGTTTGAAGGACATTGTAGCCAGAGTAACTACTGGACATATTGAGACTTAACATCTTATGTCTCAGGATGGTGAGCGCAGTGGAATTCCAAGGATTGCCTTGTAATTCATGGTGTTGTTTGGTTTTGCTACTGTCCATGAGCGGTCGTATCGCTTACCATCAGGCGAATGGCATGCTCGTCTCGCCATTCATTGCAATAAAAAAAAAAAAAAAAACTATGAGAGACTTTTCAGCCTCACAATTCACAAACAAACACACCTGAAACAAATACCTGTGGGTCAGAAAAACATTTGTTTTGGTGCGAGGATCAAACCCGCTGCCTCTAATTTCAGAGAGTTAATTTTTCCATGAATAATTTCACCATTTTCAGCCTATATCTCACTGCTGGACATAGGTTTTATAATAAAATGTATTTTTTTTTCTTTTATATTTCATCAATTTCAGGCCGAATCAAGCCATTACTGTGCACAGACCTCCTTTATTCTTGTCCACTTCTTTCTATCTTGAGCTATACCATTCAATTCTGTTTATGTATGTATGTATGTTACCTACCCAAGCAGCCTCTCACATATAAGAGACCTACCATCAGTAAATATGTTAATGAAAGGCTTAAGGTGACTGTTGGGTGTATTTATTTAATAAATTGTATTACAGATGGTAATACAATCCCGCCAGATGGCGGGACGACTTGCATAAAAGGGCCGGCCTGACTGGATCCGTAAAGCAGCAGACCGGGCTCTGTGGCGTGCCGCGGGAGAGGCCTATGTCCAGCAGTGGACTGCAATGGGCTGATGATGATGATGATGATGATGATGATGATAATGATTACAGATGGTTGACACATGTTGCACTCGCTTCACGGCGGCGGAGGGCGGGACGCGGCTCGCGGCCGCCGCCAGCTCCAGGAACATGATGGTGGTGGAATACGCCGGGTTTATTGCTGTTAGACTTGTGTGTGAAGAGGCTTATAATATTCGAGGGTGAGTGGATTGAAGATGTTTTTCAATCTGTGGGTTTTACTTAGGGGTTACTTTTCTTACAGAGTATCTTTATAATAAATAAAGGTACCAAAAGTCCGAAGTATGTGACCTGGACTATGGACTACCTCGGTAGCGTAGTTGTACTACATTATGACTACAAAGCTGAGGTCCCGGGTTCGAACCCCGGGTCGTGCAAAGTGATATTGGATTTTTCAATTCATTATCAGCTCGGCGTCAGGAATTTGTGCCCGATATTGCGATAGGCTCGCCCCCTATCACATGGGACGGATACTAGGCGAAATGTGGGTGTCCTGGTAGCACCTCTGCCTACCCCTTCGGGGATAAAGGCGTGAGTTTATGTATGTATGTATGTGTTATTCTCCTTCAGATTGCTATCCCAAGGCCAACGGCGTTCCGTATACGTGGCGCGCAGGTCCAGGGTAGCGATAGTTGCTTACGAGCTGAAGATCATGACTGACCTGGCTGTGGTAGAAGCGACAGACCCTCAGGATGTAGCCAATTGGAGTCAGGAGATGGAGGTTAAAGAGGTAAAGGGTAGCAGCTTAATAAAGTGTTTTTAGTAGTACGAAAAGGGTACAAAGAATTCTTATATGATAGTAAAATAAGCTGGATAGAAGCCCAATGGTTGAAAGAAATAAACTTGTCTTGTTTTATGAATGAATATGATACCGGGTATATCAAGACTGCGACCGAAAACGAAAGCCAGGTGTTGTTAATTGTTAGTTTTTTAAATTATGGTCCATTAAATCTGCAAATAAAAGCCAATATAATTTTTAATAGCAGTTTAAAATTAAAGGAATATAAGAAAGGTATAGAGAGAGAGATTGAACAAGAATGTGAAGTATGTGAAGTCCGCCATCCCGCAGTAGGCATGTGTGGTGTATGGCCTAAACCCTCTCAATTGATTTCTCGGTTGAGATGAATTCCCGTGCTCACTAGACTATAAGCTGTAGGCCAATTCACGTAATTAAATAAGTTCAGTTGCAGTGCAGTTGCAGTTAAGTTTCGATCAAAACTGCCCGTTTTGTATTCTCGTAATTTAGAATAACCGCTGTCAGATACGCTCGCGTCAAGTTCGCGTCACGCGATCGCTTTAGCGTATTCTACGGCTGCGCGTTATATACATGCGTGATTCAGATCGCAACCTGTAGGCTAATTCACGTAATTGATTGACGCGCCGATCAAGTTTCGATGCAGTTTCGATTAGGTTTACGTCTTTATCGTACGTACGTCAAAATGGTATTCTTGTAATTGTTTAGCTGCGCGTAAGATATGAATAAACTGCGCATGTGCTGCACGTTGGTGGGACTAAACTGTCATTGAAGACGTCAAATGAATAGGTAATTTACCAATCAGGTTGCGATCTGAATCACGCATGTATAAAACGCGCAGCCGTAGAATACGCTAAAGCGCTCGCGTGACGCGAACTTGACGCGAGCGTATCTGACAGTGATTATTCTAAATTACGAGAATACAAAACGGGCTGTTTTGATCGAAACTTAACTGCAACTGCACTGCAACTGAACTTATTTAATTACGTGAATTGGCCTACTGATTGGTAAATTACCTATTCATTTGATGACTCCAATGACAGTTTAGTCCCACCAACGTGCAGCACATGCGCAGTTTATGCATATCTTACGCGCAGCTAAACAATTACAAGAATACCATTTTGACGTACGTACGATTAAGACGTAAACCTAATCGAAACTGCATCGAAACTTGATCGGCGCGTCAATAAATTACGTGAATTAGCCTACTGATGCAATGTTTACTAATTTGTCCACAGGTGCTAGTGTGCACTTCGGAAGTTTTCAAGCATATTCTAGAAGAAGAAGTACTAGACATGACCAACATTAACGTCATGGTACTTGACAGCTGTCATTTAATATACAAGGATGTAAATTTAAAATATGTAAGTAATTTTTTATATTAAGCGCCAATTTTTTTTTATTGTAGGTAGTGAATGGCGACACGAGCTTTTCGTCTGATGGTAAGCGATACGACCGCTCATGGGCAGTAGCAAAACCAAACAACACCATTAATTACAAAGCATTGCTTGGCACAAACATAAAATTGGTCTTCCATTAAAAGACATGCAATGGCACATATATAGGTTAATATTATAATTTAATTTCCAGATAATGAAACTCTACAAAAAATGCCCAGAAGAAAAGCGTCCACGTATTTTAGCTTTAACATACCCACTATTCACATCAAATAAGAAACAAAAAGATTGCAAAGACAAAGAATCAACAAATTCAGAAGTTGTACAGACTTCAGAAGCACTACAGACTTCAGAAGAACTACAGACTTCAGAAGTACTACAGACTTCAGAAGCACAGAAGACAGAAGTTTTGAAGGAACAGTTTGGCGTGGTTGAGAATTTGGATGATTACGATATGTATGAGAAGTTAGAGTATAAAATTGGGGAATTAGAAGAAGCATTGTGTTGCCAAATGGATCTGGCCGAAGATATTGATGGCGGAAAAAGGTAAGTTTATTAATTAATAAAGAAATAATAAATAAATACACCCAACAGTCACATACAAATTCCTGACCCCACACTAAGATCCAGTCTTGTGTATCAGAATCTACGCGAGACTTTTCGGTCTCACAAACACAGACCTGAAAGAAATACTTGTGGGCCTCACAAATATTTGTTTCGGTGCGGGGATCGAACCCGTGGCTTCTCGTTGCATAGCCGTCTAACCAACTGCGCCACGGATGCTGTTGGATTAATATGCATGACCTGGGAACCCAGGGTTGAAAGAAAGTTAATAAGTCTACTAACTTAATAAAACTAGTTGAATTATTGATAGCATTCGTAGTGCAGTTGATTATACACCGGCTGTGAAACGTGAGGCCGCGGGTTCGATCCGCGAATCAAAATGTTTGTGTTGACCACAGGTATTTGTTTCGGGTCTGGGTGTTTGTGAGACCGAAAAGTCTCTCGTAGTTTCTGATACGACACAAGACTCGATCTTAGTGCGGGGTCAGGACTATGTATGTGACTGTTGGGTGTATTTATTATTATTACTATATAAAATTAATTTCTTACTCCAGAATCTCGACCAGCGTGATAAAGCCACGCGAGTTGATCGTAGAGTTTGGTTCCCGGCCGGGGGACGACGCGTTGCCCCAAGAGTACGTGGAATTGGAGAAATATATGAGAGATACTGTCAATGATGCGCTCGACTTTCTCAATGACCATAGGTGAGTTGGTTATTTTTATTTTATTAATTCAAGGACTTCCAGTAGTAATTACATTATATCTTATATCTTATACACAAAATAAAATTGGTAACTGTTGAAATAGTAAACATAAATACATAAATAGTATTTATTCGAGTAGTTGCACCTTCTTGTCGTTTGTGGCGCTTGAGTGCTTTACCTGTCATATTTTATTTTCTATTATATTGTATGCATTCTTGTTATTAATTTACCGGAGAATAAACGTTACATTGAACTTACAGTCTCGAGGTTATTCTTTAGGTTTCCAACAGTAACATGTTAAATGTACTCCTGCAGGCGTCACAACATGCACTGAATAACAAATAACTACTATGTAATACTAGAATTAAATATAAACATAAAGAAACATACTATAATATAATTATACAAAGTGAAACAATAACTAAACTAGAAATTAATAAGAAATAATAATTAAAATGAATTACAAAAAAAAAAATTGAATGATATTATATGTTATAATGAAAAAACAAAAAAAATTACAGAATTTACTAAGTTATATCCATGTACAGACATTTTACTGGTGGCAGGTCTCTCATATGTGAGAGGCCTGGGTACCACCGCAATGTCTATTTCTCCAACAGCAGTGTAAATGCACTGTTGTGTTCCGGTTTGAAGGACATTGTAGCCAGAGTAACTACTGGACATATTGAGACTTAACAATGTCTCAGCGAGTGTAATGGAATACCAAGCATTGCTTTGTAATTCATGGTGTTTGGTTTTGCTACTGTCCATGAGCGGTTGTATCGCTTATCAGGCGAATGGCATGCTCGTCTCGCCATTTATTGAATTAAAAAGAAACCTATAGGCTAGAAGCTAGTGGAAGATTTTGGAACGAAGTTCCTTTATCGCGCGTTGCGAAAGGGGCCTAGACGGAAAAAATTAAAACAAAAGTTGTAACGACACTTTTTGCTATAATTGTAAGCCGTGCGGCGTGCACGTGTTTCTCTGTCTGTCTCTCTCTCTCATAGAAAGCAAGCCAGTTATTTTCGTTTCGCCTTTCTATTTCGCATTGAACAGTGCGGTGTCGCGACGATTATTTTGTTGAGTGTATACAGATTTTTGTACATAATAAATAATAAAAAATAATAAATCGAACTTCGTTCCATCCGGGTGTCCCTTGACACCTCTCAAGTTTTTTTAATATCCTAAGGCACACATTTAAGGAAGATATAATGAAAGTTAAATGTAGAAAGACAAATAGGCAATTGTTTTGTTTCCAGACACGACCCCACTGAGATATACGGGGAAGAGCTTTACGATGAGTTCAAAAACATTCCTGACCCCACCACGGACCCCAAGAATATTTTCATGCAGTTTCTATATGTGTTAGAACAGCTGGGTAAGTACAAATCTGTATGTTGAATAGAAAAGCAGATGTGACCTATATACAGGGTATATCAAGACCGCGACGCGAAGTAGTATTAGTGACTTCAGACACAATGCAACTAAAAATTTCGCAAAAATCGTCAACTTTTTTTTGGTAATTTTTTACTTATCGTTGTATTTGGGTGATAAATACATAGTTTTCCTAAAATAATTATGTACACCTTTTTATTTTTTAAGACGCAATGGTACGATAGGGTTTAAATTACTATTTTTGCAATAACTAGGCATTTACTACCCAAACACAATGATTTTCAATAATTTGCAAAAAAACATCTGTCGCTTATTTTGCGAAATTTTTATTTGCGTTGTGTCTGTAACCACTGAAACTATCACCCGGCTTCGTTTTCGGTCGCAGTCTTGATATACCCGGTATAACTGGGTGAACCATACATATGCGTAAACTCACGCCTTTATCCCAAAAGGGGTAGGCAGAGGCGCCACCAGGACACCCATATTTCGCCTTGTATGTTCCGTCACAGGATGTGATAGGGGGCGAGCCTATATGGGGCACAATTTCCTGACTCCGGGCTGATAATAGAATATCACTTTGTCCGACCCGGGACTCGAACCCGAGACCTCAGCTTTGTAATCGTACCGTAGTACGTTCTAGATGGATCTTTTCGTATTATGTTATTTTTACAATGAAAGAAATATGTTCTCATATTTTTATTTCCAATTGAACCTCCTGATAATAATCCATGTTTATTTTCAGGTCCCTACGGCGCTGATAAAGCGGCATTCTCCCTACTAATAACATTAGAGAAATTAAAAATAAAAATACCCTACGAACGACACTTCCTTCTCCTATGTTTTTGTACCACAGTGTTCATAAAACTAAGAGGATATGCTGATTATGTATTCAGCAAATACGAAAGCGATTGGGACAAGATAAGGTTATTTTCAACCCCTAAAGTACTGAGATTCGCAGAGATTCTACAGAAATTTCACCCCAATATAGAAAAACCCAGAGATAAATCTAGCACTGCCAAAATGATGAGTGATATAGATAAATGTGATTTTACAACTTTAGGAAATACGTTAGAAAATAAAGTTAATACATATGAAGCAAATTTGAAGGAAATTCATGAGCATTACGTTGATTTTGAGCAAAACGGCATCGTTAAGCACGGGAAAATTGATATTTCTGAAAATACTGAAAAAGACGATACAACTGAAGATAAAAATACTGAAAATAAAGAAGGGAACGTTAATGAAAATATTCAAAATGAATCCAACACAGAAACACCCCAATCCCACGCGACGAATCCCACAAACGATACGCAAGGGCCTAAAGTGGGATTCAGAAGGACCGGGCATAGGGTCAGAGGTCGCGGTAGGATTCAAAGGTCAAACGCGGCGAGATTGCAGATGACCTTGTTAAATCCTGACGCTTTATGTGGGATTGTGTTTATGAAGGAACCGCTTATTGCCAAAATTATGTTCATGGTTATAGTGGTAAGTGGTATTACCCGTCGGAAATATCTGTGGACCTGAATAATTGACGTCACTGGAACATAAATAAATAAATAAATACAACCAACAGTCACATACATAGTCCTGACCCCACACTAAGATCGAGTCTCGTGTATCAGAAACTACGAGAGACTTTTCGGTCTCACAAACACCCAGACCCAAAACAAATACAAGTATAAGTTCAGCAAATTCAAAATATTGGTTAAACGAATTGAATTAAAATAGAAAAAAGAATAAAAAATAGAATTCGCATCCATCTCAAAACGTTTTTAATGTAAAATAACATAGTAGATAGGGGAACACAAAAAATGAAATGTGAACCGCATTCCAGCTAGGTTCACAGATATTTCCGACAGGTTATAACTATTCTTTTTATATTTGTCAAAGTTACCACTTTTAGGTAATTTGCATGGTTGTCTGTTGGTAACGGATGGGACGCGTCTGCCGAGACGGTCACGGGTCTGAATCCCAGGGTATACTGCTGACTTTGGAGTCGTGTGTGTATTGATACGTCAGCTTCCACAATTTTTTATAAAGGAAATCATCTTGAGGATACCATACCTTGTATCCGTTCACAATATTTTCTATAATAGTTTCTTAGATTTAAGCGAATGTTGAATTTGGATTTCGTTTAATTTTCTTTCTCCGCCCTGTGGCCGCGAAAGCACGTTAGGAAATAAAAAAAAATACGATGAAATGCGTAAAAATTAGTTTTATTCAAATATCTATATGTGAAGTCTGCTTCTACAGCATGGTTTATGGCCTAAACCTTGTTTTCAGGATATGTCACGTTGTAACCCGAAATTGTCGTATCTATGCGCGCAATATTGTGCAGTGGAACAAAGTACTGATCCGTTGGAGCCTAAGGAGTGTCAGCGACAAGGCAAGAAACACGAGGATGTATTGAAAAAGTCAGTATATATTTTTATATCTTAAATTTGATTTTATTACGCTGAAATTTGTAAATTGTGAGTTCCTCTTGAATTTTACTTGGGCCTTATTATGTCGAAATACAGGGTGTATCAAGACTGCGACCGACACGAAGCCGGGTGGTAGTTTTAGTGGTTACAGACACGATGCAACTAAACATTACATAGGATATACAAAGTTTCTTTGCAACAGTAATAAAGATCTAAAATAATTTTCACATCCTCCGTGGCGCAGTTGGTTAGACGCCGGCTGTGAAACGTGAAGCCGCGGGTTCGCACCGAGACAAATATTTGTGTGAACAACACCTAGTGTAGTGTGTGTGAGACCGAAAAGTCTCTTGTAGTTCCTGATACGACACAAGACTCGATCTTAGTGTGGGGTCAGGACTATGTATGTGACTGTTGGGTGTATTTATTTATTTCAGGTTCCGCATGCACGAATGTAATCTACTTCTAGCGACTCCGGCTTTAGAAGAAGGCATTGATCTACCGAGATGCAATCTTGTACTGAGATGGGACGCGCCGCCGTCGTAAGTACAACTCTCATTATAAGTAAATAAAGGGTTCTATACTATGTATACAGGGTATATCAAGACCGCGACCGAAAACAAAGCCAGGTGGTAGTTTTAGTGGTTACAAACACGATGGAAATAAAATTTTCGCCAAAACAGTGACAGATTTTTTTTTAGATTTTTAAAAAAATCATCTTTTTAGGGTGGTAAATACGTTTTTTGGGAAAACACTAATGTAAACCCATACGTACCATTGCGTGTTTAAAAATTAAGCGATGTACGTCATTATTTTAGAAAAAACTATGTTTAATCACTCAAATACGACGATATGTAAAAAATATCAAAAAAAAATTGACGATTTTTTTTGTAAAATTATTACTTGCATTGTGTTTGATATCACTAATACTACATCCTGGCTTCGTTTTCGGTCGCGGTCTTGATATACCCTGTATAACGTAAATACTGGTGGTAGGTCTCATATGTGAGAGGCCATAACCTAACCAGGTGGGTTGGTTCCACCGCAATGTCTATTTCTCCAGCAAAGCTTCTTGACAGCCTCCGTGGCGCAGTTGGTTAAACGCTGCCTGTGAAATAAGAGGCCGCGGGTTCGATCCCCGCACCGAGACAAATGTTTGTGAGACCAAAAAGTCTCTCGTAGTTCCTGATACGACACAAGACTCGATGTTAGTGTGGGGTCAGGACTATGTATGTGGCTGTTGGGTGTATTTATTTTTATACTGTTTTGACAGAAATGTTTTATTTTAATGGTATTTGTGTTTGTAAAATAATACAAAAAGTTGATGATAGTGACTGTCTCGGTGGCGTAGTTGTATTACGGTACGGTTACAAAGCTGAGGTCTCGGGTTCGAGTCCCGGGTCGGGCCAAGTGATATTGGATTTTTCTATTCATTATCAGCCCGGAGTCAGGAATTTGTGCCCGATATGGCGATAGGCTCGCCCCCTATCATATCGTGGGACGGAACATACAAGGCGAAATGTGGGTGTCCTGGTGGCGCCTCTGCCTACCCCTTCGGGGATAAAGGCGTGAGTTTATGTATGTATGTATGTATGTATGTATGTATGTATGTATGTATGTATGTATGTATGTATGTATGTATGTATGTATGTATGTATGTATGTATGTATGTATGAATGTATGTATGTATGTATGTATGTATGTATGTATGTTGATGATAGTAAAACACGCTATTGTTTTTGCAGATATCGTTCCTACGGATTGTGTCGCGGTCGTGCCCGCGCCACTCGCGCCACGGCGGCGCTACTGAGCAGCGAAGCGGACAAACAGACAGACATGTTGGTGAACAACCTCGCTATATATAGAGAGTTGGATCAGGTGAGGAACTTAGAGCAATGTGCATGGTACTTTTTTTTATTGCAATGAATGGCAAGACGAGCATGCCATTCGCCTGATGGTAAGCGATACGACCGCTCATGGATAGTAGCGAAACCAAACACGATGAATTACAAAGCAATGCTTGGAATTCCACTGCGCTCGCCATCCTGAGACATAAGATATTAAGTCTCATTATGTCCAGTAGTTACTCTGGCTACAATGTCCTTCAAACCGGAACACAACAGTGCATTTGCACTGCTGTTTGTTGGAGAAATAGACATAGCGGTGGCACCTACCCAGGCCTCTCACATATGAGAGACCTACCACCAGTAAAACACTGTTAGTACTTAAAAGATGAAGCTAAAAAGCTTAAAGAAAATTATGAGGAGTTAAGGCAATGCAGTGGAACACTTTACGCGCTTTTCGCCCACATATGTATTTCAATGCACGCACGGCATTTTTTAAAGCTTAAACTAACATGTGGTTTAAATATGTGTGAAAATATATCTTTTGGAATCGGTACAATAACCAGAAATTAATTTTGTTTCAGATAGTAACAAGAAAATGCGGCTGTGGGATTCAGAACGAACCTCCCCAAGAAGAAGAGGATTATGCCGACACCCTCAACAATGTCATCAAATCCTACACGCCGCTGTTATTGAAGCAAAACGACACGAATACTACATCCGAACCCCACGTAGTTACTGATGAGACTGTGTCTGAAGCGCCGGGTGCAGTTACTGAGACGTTAGATAGAGTTACTGACCCGTTGGGTCCAGCTACTGAGATGACTAAAGTTATTGAAACGTCGGGTAGTGTTACAGATACATTAAACAGAGTTTCTGAAACGTTAAGTAAAGTTACTGAGAGTTTCAGTAAAGTTACTGAAGCGTTGGATATAGTTACTGACGCGTCGGATAGGATTTCTGACGTGGTCAGAGACATTGAAAAATGTGACGATGAAGATAATACGGACGATAAAGTGCAAATAGAGAACTTAGTGTGTAACAAGTGTAGTGGAGTAAAACCGTGTGCCAGTGCGGAGTGTTTGTGCGTCAGTGACGTCACTGACACAGCCAGAGATGTGAAGTCTGACAATGTCAGATACGAAGTGAAGGGGGAAGCGGAAAGCGTGGCGAGTGTGGATTTGAATACTGCTATTGCTTTGATAAACAGGTATTTGTGTGATTACTTATCCTATTATAATTTACTCCAGTTTCCATTTATAATATAGGTTGCATTTTAAGGCACGCGACTTCTCTATTATTAATCGATTGGGAAGAATTAGGCCATAATCCACTGGCCTAAGTAACAATGTACACACAATATATTTTTTTGTAGATCTCTTTCTTAAAATTCCGTCACGTGTTTACCTTTATTAAAATGCCTGCTAATTGGTTAAGGCCAAATATTCGTGTGTTCCCAAAGTTTTTATCTGGAGCCTGGGTGTTTTGAGTGCGAAAAGTCTCTTATGTTTTCTGATACTATGCTTTCACTAATCTAGATTTTAATTAGTTCCAGGCAACCTGTGAATGGATTTAATCATTCTATCTATCTATCTATATCAGCCCATATACGTCCCACTGCAGGGCACGGGCCTACTCTACAATCGAGAGAATCGATTGAGAGTGGTTAGGCCATATAGTCCACCACGCTGGCCTAGTGCGGGTTGGCAGACTTACATACCGTAGAAATTCTTTAAAATCGCTACGGTATGCAGGTTTCCTCACGATGTTTTCCTTCACCGTTAAAGTGCGTGGTGATTGACTATCAATACACACATAACTCCGAAAAGTCAGAGGTGTGCCCTGGGATTTGAACCCGCGACCACCGTGAACATTTAATCATTATGATAAAGAAACATGGGGTAGTACAAAAGATTAAAAGAAAATAATAATATAAATTCTTTGCAGGTACTGTGGCAAGCTACCATCAGACACGTTCACCCGTCTAGCACCACAATGGTGGATGGAAGAGGTGCAGTTACCGGATACCAGTGGTGCAAACCGAACTGCGTATATCTGCACCCTGAGACTTCCGCTTAACTGCCCCGTCAAGTATAATATTGTGGTGAGTGTTTTATTATAGCCACATTGGCTCATTGCTAACCCCCGCTAGATTAGCGTGTGGGATTATATGGACTAACCTCTCCCAATCGTAGAGATTGTAGAGAAGGCCTGTGCCATGCAGTGGGACATGCCACCTTAGTGTGGGGTCAGGACTATGTATGTGACTGTTGGGTGTATTTATTATTATATTAATTAAATGATAATCATTTATTAAGGAACTTTGATGAATCCCACAATTGTGAACTGCATGGTCATATCCACACTAAGTATTGGTTTCCTCGCGGGCAACATTAAGAATATATAAATAAATACACCCAACAGTCACATACATAGTCCTGACCCCACACTAAGATCGAGTTTTGTGTTGTATCAGAAACTACGCGAGACTTTTCGGTCCAAACACCCAGACCCGAAACAAATACCTGTGGATCACACAAATATTTGTCTCGGTGCGGGGATCGATCCCGCGGCGTCTAACCATCTGCGCCACGGAGACTGTCGATATCCTTATGATATTGGTTTTGTCCCAGGGTCATCCCATGCCGTCCCGTGTCCTGGCTAGAAGGATGGTAGCCCTGCAAGCTTGCAGGATCCTGCATAAATCGGGAGAATTGGATGACAATCTTATGCCTATAGGTAAGTAATATTTTAATACCACGAGAAAGTTACTTTATTTATTTATTTGTTTATTTATTTAAATCTTTACTGTACACAGTAAAATAACATATAGAAACAGAAAAAAAAAACAGTACAAATGGCGGTCATATCGCATAAAGCAATGTCTTACATTAAGTAAGATTAGATTAACATAATTTTTACCGTAGTATAAATCTATATCTATATCTATATCAGCCCATATACGTCCCACTGCAGGGCACGGGCCTACTCTACAATCGAGAGAATCGATTGACAGTGGTTAGGCCATATAGTCCACCACGCTGGCCTAGTGCGGGTTGGCGGATTTACATACAAACCGTAGAAATTCTTTAAAATCGCTACGGTATGCAGGTTCACGATGTTTTCCTTCACCGTTAAAGTGCGTGGTGATTGACTATCAATACACACATGACTCAGAAAAGTCAGAGGTGTGCCCTGGGATTTGGACCCGCGACCACCGTGAACATGTAGGCAGCCGCGTCTGGTCCGTTACCAACAGACCACCACTAGGGATTGCAATCCGGCGTCAATTTCAAAATTCAGATTTTATACTACAACGCTAGCAAAACTACATTTTATTAAAGTTTGAAGATATCGTCATAATATATAATTTTTCCAGCTTTATAGTATTAAAGCCGGATTTTGTATATGTTGTTAAGGCACCTATAAAAAGACGTTTCCTTGGCATCCGGACACTTTTGATGTTTCTTTCATCTTGTCAGACACATTAAAGCTGATAACTTTAAAAGCCACCCCGATCGGAACTTCATAATAGCTGATCGTGTGATCCCTATGCCAGAGGCATGCGCGGACAAACTTTCAGCTTTTATAAAATGACGAAAGTTAGGCGGCCACGGGCTCTTAGTCTATAAATATCTGTAAGTATTAATATTCCTGTTACTACAGTGCGGCGTTCTCTAATCCTTCATGAGCAACTTCTCTGAAAAAAATTTGAATGTTGTTTCTGCAGTTAACAGTGTCGAATCTCTTCTGCACAAGGCCTCTACACCACGCGCAACGCATTGAAAGTACCTACGAATGCAACAACGATATTATTTTGCCACAAACTGTTAGCACCGGATCCGGTCTTCGGATCCGGTATATTGGTACCGAATCCGGTAACCGTTAAATGATGCCGGATCCGCCGGATTACCGGATCCGTTTTTCCGGATTGCAATCCCTAACCACCACGCACTTCGTAGCAACACTAGAATTAACGAAGGTAATACTATATGTACAGGTAAAGAGAACTTTAAAGCAGCTGAATTGGAGACCGCCAACAGTAAGGAAGAAGAAGTTGATGACAGCGCAAGACCTGGCACCACCAAGCGAAGACAGTATTATTATAAAAGGGTGAGTTAGTCTTTTGACTGCCTCGGTGGCGTAGTTGTACTACGGTACGACTACAAAGCTGACGTCTCGGGTTCGAATTCCGGGTCGGCCAAAGTGATATTGAGTTTTTCTGTTCATTATCAGCCCGGAGTCAGGAATTTGTGCCCGAAATGGCGATAGGCTCGCCCCCTATCACATGGGACGGAACATACAAGGCGAAATGTGGGTGTCCTGGTGGCGCCTCTGCCTACCCCTTCTGGGATAAAGGCGTGAGTTTATGTATGTATGAGTCAGTCCTTTATTTAAAAGGATTTTATCGAATTTGCGATGTAGTGGTACAGTGTCTGTTTAGCCTTCTTATCTTCTGAAGTTCTTTACTGAGAATCCACGTTAGCAGTGGCGAAATTCATACGAACCGATTCTTATCGGCTTCCCTTTATAATCTTTCAGATAAATAATAGTACCTTAAATGTCGAAGAAATTGGTGAAGATTCATAAAAAAATCATAAAGTCTACTGGTGGTAGGTCTCTCATATGAGAGGCCGCCTGGGTAGGTGCCACCGAAATGTCTATTTCTCCAACAAACAGCAGTGTTAATGCACTGTTGTGATCCGGTTTGAAGGACATTGTAGCCAGAGTAACTACTAGACATAATGAGACTTAGCATCTTATGTCTCAGGATGGTGAGCGCAGTGGAATTCCAAGCATTGCTTTGTAATTCATAGTGTTTGGTTGCTACTGTCTATGAGCGGTCGTATCGCTTACCATCAGGCGAATGGCATGCTCGTCTCACTATTCATCATCATTCAAATATTCATTCCATATTTATTCGTTCAGACCGCGTGGGCTTTCACCGACTGTCAACCAGTAGTGGACACGAGTGATTCAGAAATAGACCCGCCAGAGGGCGCTACTAAAACTAATACTTCTGAGAAGACTTCACACACGGAGAAGGAGGTTAAAAAAGGTATGTATTGATAGATAATTATGTAAATAGGATATAATAGTCGATAGCCTCCGTGGAGCAGTGGGTTAGACGCTGGCTGTGAAATAAGAGGCCGCGGGTTCGATCCCCGCACCGAGAAAAATATTTGTGAACCACAAGTATTTGTTTCGGGTCTGGGTGTTTGTGAGACCGAAAAGTCTCGTAGTTTCTGATGCACGACACAAGACTAGATCTTAGTGTGAGGTCAGGACTATGTATGTGCCTGTTGGGTGTATTTATAATTTATTTATTTAATAGTCACATATTAGTGTAGTAGCTGCTGGTCTTCCATGAAATAAAAAATAAAAAAAAATGTAATAAAAATAAATATTCTTGATCCCTCACTAAGATATTAAGTTTTATGATGTCATAACGAGAGTTTGGTCTGCTACCCTTTTTTACACTCACATCATGAATGTAATGTTGGTGGTAAATGGTAATACAAGGCGAAACTTGGGTGTCGTGCACTCCTGGGTAATAGTTGTGAGTGTATGTATGCGCAGGCGGCAAGCGCAACATGCTGTACGCGCTGGCGTCGTCGCTGTGGTGCGCGCTGCCCGAGCGCTACAACACGCGCGGCCGCCGCCTGCACGCGCCGCAGCGAGCCGCGCAGGCGCTCGGCCTGCTCATGGCGCGCGCCGCGCCCACCAGGTGCTTATCTGTCCACCCTCTCATATTATACAAATCTAATTCTACCTCCAAACAATTCTATTGTAACATATTCCAAGCTAATATCCAAAAAATAACACTGCAATCCTTATCTGTCCAACCCCCCCCCCCCACCCTTCCCCCCTCTCACGTTATACATAATTAATCCCACCCCCATGCAATTCTATTCAAACATATTCCAAGGTAATGTCCAAGAAAACACCGCAATATTTATCTGTCACCCCCCCCCCCCCCTCACACATTACGGAACATATAACACCTCCAAACTATTCTATTGAGACCTGTTCGAAGCCGGTGTTCAGTAAAAAATTGCAATCTTTATCTGTCCCCCCCCCCCCTATCTCTAAAGGAAGTACTAAAAATTTTTGAATGTCATCTACTTTAGGTGGTAAATACCTAAATAATAATTTAAACTCTTGCGTACCATTTCGTTTTTGAAAATAAAAGGTATACAATATTATTTAAAAAAAAAATATGTGTTTACCACCCAAATACGATGATAATATAATAAATTACGAAAAAAAAAACGTTTTTGCTAAACTTTTAGTTGTATTTTATCTGAAGTCACTAATACTACCACCTGGCTTCGTTTTCGGTCGCAGTCTTGTTATACCCTGTATATACATATCGTTACGCCTGTACCCCACAGGTATTGATTGAAACCCAGGCTTGATTCATTATAAATTACCTATATCCTATTATATATATATTGGATTTCTTTATTCATTATCAGCCCGAAGTCAGGAATAGGATATGGCGATAGGCTCGCTCCCTATCACAACGCGGGACGGAACATGTGAAATCTGAGTGTCTTGGTGGCGCCTCTGCCTACCCCTTCTAGGAAAAAACTGAGTTTATGTATGTATCAATATCGTATTCCCACCCCAGTCTGCAGATCCCGGTGTTCCCGGTGTATACCAGGTCAGGAGAGGTGCGCGTGAGCGTGGAACACGTCCCGGACGCTGACGTCAGGCTGTCGCCCCGGCGAGGAAGACTAGTGAGACGGTGAGACATTTATACCAATATAAAATAAAAATATAACTTGAGAGGTGTCAAGGGACACCCGGATGGAACGAAGTTCGATTTATTATTATTTATTATGTACAAAAAACCTGTATACACTCAACAAAAATAATCGTCGCGACACCACACTGTTCAATGCGAAATAGAAAGACGAAACGAAAATAACTGGCTTGCTTTCCATGGGAGAGAGAGACAGACAGAGAACCACGCGCACGGCGCAATTTGCAAGTAAGGTATATTTTACTACTGGCTATTGGACATATTAATTATTTATTGACTGCCTCGGTGGCGTAGTTGTATTACGGTACGGTTACAAAGCTGAGGTCTCGGGTTCGAGTCCCGGCTCAGGCAGTGATATTGGATTTTTCTATTCATTATCAGCCCGGAGTCAGGAATTTGTGCCCGATATGGCGATAGACTCGCCCCCTATCACATCGTGGGACGGAACATACAAGGCGAAATGTGGGTGTCCTGGTGGCGCCTCTGCCTATCCCTTCGGGGATAAAGGCGTGGGTTTATGTATGTATGTAATTATTTATTTATTGTTGTAGGTTCATGCGTTTCGTATTCGCCGAGGTGCTTCGTGTGAGACGCCGGGGGATGAAACTACAGAGTGAAGGCTCTACGCACAACAACTATTATATCGTTCCTACTATTAAATGTAAGTCACTTTATATATATTTTTGAAGTTATCTCTTTTGGTGCGTTTGGAAAAAAATATGAGAGTATTTTGTAACGATGAGCGCGCTCACCGACAGCCAAAAAGCGTATTTTAATTGGCATATTATTTATTTTATTTATTTTTATTTTATGCATGGAAGACTTACAGCTAAATAAATTGAATACTTAAATAGTAAAGCAGGTAACAAAGAGCCCATAACAAGTCTTCACTTATAGAACTAATATAAATATGACAAGGACAACAAAAAAGAAAGAAGGATAAATTAAATATTTACAGTAACTTCAAAACCATTAAAAAGCAATCAATTAATACTAAACATTTTGTTTGAAAAATTTTTGTTTGAAAAAATTAAGGCAAACATATCTAAATCCAATCAAATAGAATTCCTTGAACCCCTCTCAATCGTACTTTCGCTTGTAGAGAAGGCCCTGCAGTGGGACATTTATGGGCTGGTACAGAACTTTGAGAATGGACTGTTCATGTAATTATTTGTCTTCTAGCAACAAGAGAAGATGGAACAACGAAAATAGATATAGACTGGGCGTTCCTAGAAGTGATCTATCAACATACAGAAGCGAAGAAAAACTCGGAGATTGAGAAACCGATGCTGTGGCAGCAAGATGAAGAGGATGATGTCAGTGAACCTAAGACTAAGGTAGCTATTTTAATCCCACAAGCTCCCCTTTTTCGGTGACCAGGGGGAGGTAGGGGTATGTCGACTGTTCCCACCGCGCTGATATAAGACAAATGTATACTTAGATATTTATTATGGTTTTTATAATGGTTTCTTAGATTTACGCGAATGTTACACATTGAAATGAAACTATTTTTACGGATTTTATCGCGATTTGGTTTAATTTTTACATTTTCTACAGACCCAAAAGACCAGCTGCCAGAACCCAAGACACAGTGAGCTCCTTCTGCGTAGATCGGAGCGTAAAAACTAATTAATTAACTTTTTGAATTTAATAATTGAAAATTAAGGGTAGTTAAATTGTAACAGTCACTGAGCGGATGACTAATACCTCAGTCCGCCCCGTGACCACGAAAGCTGTAAAGCAATCGAAACGTCGGGAAGTTAAAATGTAAAAATTAAACCAAATCGTGATAAAATCCATAAAAATAGTTTATGTTTATTAATTATTTTATTGCCAATTTCACTACCAACGTGGCCAACGTGGTGGACTATATGGCCAAATCCCGCCGAAAGGACAGGAAAGAACATAGGACAGAATGAGAAAAGAATTGTGTCAGTGGCATTTTGAAATACTGCCAAAGTCACAATACCGAACGACTAAATTGCATTTTTACGCTTTATTCATGGACTTTTAAACAATTTTAGTTATCGAATGTTTTGTCCCTTTCAAACGACTTTTGAATTCAATTTGAGCGAAGAAGAGAAAACTTTCGATTACTAAAATAGGTTTTAAAAATGTCTATAAATAAGGCTGTTAAAATCATAATGCATAAATGACAGAAATATGAATTATGGTATATTGGAAAATTGGTATATGGTATATTTCTGTCCTCTAGAAAATACATTCTTACATTTCATACACACACACAAAAAGCCGGTAGGAATCGAATTATATGACCACTCCCGGCTTATGACAGCCTCCGTGGCGCAGTTGGTTAGACGCCGGCTGTGAAACGAGACGCCGCGGGTTCGATCCCCGCACCGAGACAAATATTTGTGTGAACAGGTATTTGTTTCGGGTCTGGGTGTTTGTGAGACCGAAAAGTCTCGCGTAGTTTCTGATACAACACAAGACTCGATCTTAGTGTGGGGTCAGGACTATGTATGTGACTGTTGGGTGTATTTATTTATTTATATATTTTTCTCCACAGACAAAAGAAGAAGGGCCAGTGAAGAAAATGGAGAACCCGCTTCTGAAACCAGATGAAACGTTCGTTTTCGACGCGGAAAAGTATAGGGAAGCTGTGGTTACCCCTTGGTACAGAAACCAAGATCAACCGCAGGTAAGGAACTATATACAGGGTGTATCAAGACTGCGACCGAAAACGAAGCCAGGTGGTAGTATTAGTGACTTCAGACACAATGCAAGTAAAAATTTCGCAAAAAAACAAATCGACAACTTTCTTTTTGTAATTTTTTACTTATCGTCGTATTTGGGTGATATAAACATAGTTTTCCTAAAATAATGATGTAGACCTCTTGATTTTTAAACACTCAATGGTACTTAAGGGTTTAAATTATTATTTTCGCAAAAACTAGGTATTTACCCCACCCAAATAAGATGATTAAAAAAAAAAAAATTGCTGTCGCTGCTTTGGTGAAATTTTTATTTGCATTGTGTCTGTAACCACTAAAACTACCACCTGGCTTCGTTTTCGGTCGCAGTCTTGATATAACCGGTAGATATAATGAGCAGTGAAAACTTGTAGAATCGAAATTCGTTGTATACTATTCAATTTTGACAGCCTCCTTGGCGCAGTTGGTTAGACGCCGACTGTGAAACGAGAAGCCGCGGGTTCAATCCCCTCAAATGTTTTTGAGGCCCACAAGAATTTGTTTCGGGTCTGGGTATTTGTGAGACCGAAAAAGTCTCGTAGTTTCTGATACCCACGACACAAGTCTTAATTGATCTTTGTGTGGGATCAGGATTATGTATGTGACTGTTAGGTGTATTTATTTATTTAATGATAATATTAAAAGTTGCTGTTAAAGTAAAATTTAAGGACAGGCAAAATATACAGTAAACTTTCTCGTTTACAAGTTCTTTTAATTCGTTAAACATATTTTTTATAATATTTTTACGGATTCCATCGTTGTGTTTTTGGTTTATTTTAACTTGCATTCGTGTTTTATTCACCGTCCACTCCATAATCACGTTGAGAAGATTCCTCTCTTTCTTTTTCCTTACGTTCCCTTTGCATTTTTGAAGGCTTCTACGATCAATTTAACATATGTACTATTTGTGTGTAAAACAAAAAAAAAAACAATATTCATCCTAAAATTATTTTTATTTTAATACTTACAATTTTTTTTAATTTTTTTTATTGGAGCTTGTATTCTTTAAATTCTAGACTGCCCTCTTTTTTTTTTCTTTTCTTATATCTATCCTAAGTCTGTAAGAAATCGCCTAGAGCGGTAAGACCGCCATCTGTACTTTTTGTTAATTTGTAACATGTTTAAGTATTTTTCCTTTTTTTGTGCAGCCAAGAATGAATATATAAATACTTCATGGTAATATTGATAAAAAAACCTTTTTTCTCAGTTCTTCCTAGTAGCAGAGATATGTTGGAACCTAACCCCGGACTCCGCGTTCCCGTCCGCGCTGCACACGAGCTTCAGGAACTACTACCAGAGCAAGTACGGCGTGACGTTGACTCAGCCCAACCAACCACTACTGGATGTGGATCATACCAGCGCCAGATTGGACCTCTTGACTCCTAGGTTAGTGCTGTTTTTTTTTTGTTTTTTGATGTTTTTTTTTTGTAGGTAGTCTTCGGTATGTCTGCCTTAAGGGTAAGGTTTTATTTCTCCCGCCAAACAGCAGTGTAAATGCACTGTTGTGTTCCGGTTTGAAGGACATTGTGGCCAGAGTAACTACTGGACATATTGAGACTTAACATCTTATGTCTCAGGATGGCGAGCCCAGTGGAATACCAAGCATTACTTCGATTCATGGTGTTTGGTTTCGCTACTGTCCATGAGCGGTCGTATCGCTTACCATCAGGCGAATGGCATGCTCGTCTCGCAATTTATTGCAATAAAAAAAAAGTGCTAGATTTTTTTTTGCGTTTCTTAGTAGTTTTTTGTCTCTTGCAATTTTGTTGGATACTTTGTGTATCCAGAAGCAAATGTGCTTTTGTTTTGGGATTTTTGACTAATTACAATCGAGGGCCTTTGTCTATTCTTTCTATTATACCGGGTATATCAAGACTGCGACTGAAACGAAGCCAAATGGTAGTTCTAGTGGTTACAGAGACGATGCAAAGAAAAAAATTCACCAAACCAGCGACAGATATTTTTTTAGAATTTTTTAAAAATCGTCTTGTTTTGGTGGTAAATACCTAGTTTTTGCGAAAATAATAATTTGAACCCTTACGTACCATTGAGTGTTTAAAAATAAAGAGGTCTTCATCATTATTTTAGGAAAACGATGCTATACTACTCTATCACCCAAATAAGACGATAAGTAAAAAATTACAAAAAAAGCAATCGATTTTTGTTGCCAAATTTTTACTTGCATTGTGTCTGAAGTCACTAATACTACCACCTGGCTTCGTTTTCCGTTGCCGTCTTGATATACCCTGTATGAGTAATATGCTCTTATAAAGCGTAGTCTGTGGCGCCAAAGTAAACACTACCAGAGTAAATACGGCGTCACGTTGAACCACCCGTTACTGGACGTGGATTACACTAGCGCTAGATTGAACTTGTTTACTCCTAGGTAAGAGATTATGGGGTTTAACTATGGTATAGTGTTTTCTTTGCTTTTTGCCGTTTTTTTTTGTCGAAACACAGAAGGGTTTTATGGTTTTTTGGCTTTTTTTTGCTTTGTCTACTGACAACGGTGTGTGTTTTTTTTGTCTAAACACAAGATTTATGTTATGTTTATATATTTTTTGCGCAATCCATTCGAGAAAAAAATCTTGAACCACTGTTAATTTGTTTTCGTCTTTTGATATATATATTTTTTTGTGTTCATCATTTTCAAATATAATTTATCCTTCCCAGGTACGTGAACCGCAAGGGCGTGGCGCTCCCCGTGTCGTCCGAGCGCACTCGCCGCGCCAAGCGCGACAGACTGGACCAGAAGCAGATCCTGGTGCCCGAGTTGTGTCGAGTGCATCCCTTCGCCGCGCCGCTGTGGTTCAGCACCGTGGCGCTGCCGTGTGTACTCTACAGGTAGGAGTTACACTCATACAAATAAATACACCCAACAGTCACATACATAGTCCTGTCCCCACACTAACATCGAATCTTGTGTCGTGTATCAGAAACTATAAGACTTTTCGGTCTCACAAACACCCTGACCCGGAACAATAGTGGACTATATGCCCTCTCATTCGTACTTTCAATTGTAGAGGAGGCCGTGCCCTGCAGTGGGACGTATATGGGCTACAGACAGACACTCATATATGCTCTCTCTCACACACACACACGAACACAAACTTCACTGGTGGTAGGTCTCTCATATGAGAGGCCGCCTGGGTAGGTACCACCACAATGTCTATTTCTCCAAAAGCGCGTTCATGTTCATTAGAGCGTTGAAACAAAATGTTCAGCTGTATCCCTACTAATATTATATGTGAATGTAAGTTTGTTTGTTACGCTTTCACGCGAAAACTGCTCAACCGATCATCATGAAACTTTGTACACATATTCTTGGCGGTATTAGAAGTAACATAGGATACCTTTTATCCCGAAAAGTTTAGTGTTCCTGTAGGATGAAGAAGGAATTCCGATATATTTGCTACTTTTTTTTACTCAAAAGGATGGGATGGGACTGGATTACATTCCACTGGTGAGAATGAGACGGGGCGGGCGGGATAAAACGGGACGGGACGGGGCGGGATGGGAGATTACAAATAAAGTTAACCACGCAGACAAAGTTTGCGGGCAGAAGCTAGTATTTAATATATTATATGCACTTACAATATCTTCCCTCAGGATAAACGCCCTGCTCATAGCGGATGAGATCAGACGCGCAGTAGCCATCGACGTGGGTTTGGGAGTGCCCAAAATTGACGAAAAAACGATGCCTGGCTTCCAGTGGCCACCGTTGGACTTCGGTTGGAGTCTAGCTGAGGTGAGAATATGTTGAAGTGGCAGTGGGCCGGTCACATGAGGGAAATACTTAAATAAATAAATAAATAAATACACCCAACGGTCACACACATAGTCCCGACCCCACATTAAGATCAATTAAGTCTTGTGTCACAGGTATCAGAACTACGAGAGACTTTTCGGTCTCACAAACACCCAGACCCGAAAGAAATATTTGTGGGCCGCACAAACATTTCTCTCGGTGCGGGGATCGAACCCGCGGCCTCTCGTTTCACAGCCGCCGTCTAACCAACTGCGCCACGGAGGCTGTCAAATTTGTCTAAGAACCGACAACCGTTGGGGTAGACGTTCTCGAGTGGAGACCGCGCCTCGGCAAACGTGTAGGACGCCCTCCAACCAGCTGGAACGACGATATTCTTAGGCTGGTAGCGGTTGGAGACGATGGGTTGAAGATCGAGTCCAGTGCCATGCTATAGGAGAGGCCTATGTCCAGCAGTGGACGCAGAAGGGCTGATGGTGATGATGATGATGAGAATAATATGTACGACTTATTCTGCTTGGGACCGTCGGCTTCGGCTAAATAAGCCGAAGGCCTGAAGCTGATTAATCTTCGGCAGAAATGAGCCGAAGGTTTGTAAGCGGTGTTTAAATAAGAGTATACGGAGAACTGATGTCAAATTAAAAATTATAGTTGGAAAAATAACATTATCATTATTTGTTGAGTCAGATAATTTTTGTATCGATTTTATCAAAAACGAAAAAACTATTACTATTATCATTATTTTGCTGTGGGGTAAAAATGTACCGTAACACTTTTAGGACAAAATTAATGTTTGATTACAGGTGCTAAATGCTGACTCAGAAAAGAATGAAAAGAAAAAGCAAGAAGAGCAGAAGTGAGTTATTAATTATCGACCTTATTTATAGACAGTTTTAAAACAAATTTTATTCATCGAGTGTTTGTCCCTTTCGAATGTCTTTTCAATTCAATATGAGCGAAGAAAACAAAACTTATACTTTGCTTTTTATTTATTTTTACCGAATTTTACCAAAAATATCGACAAATCAGCTTTAGTTTTGGTCAGAAACCTACCTTCGGTGTTTGTAATATATATATGTTTTTATTGTTAACAGAGAAAGAGAAGAGAAAGAGAGAATACAGAGAGAGATAGAAGACGAACAGAAGAGACAGGTGGAAGTAATTCAAGGAGTGGTGGAACAGAAGACTATCAATGATATACTGCAGGAGAAAGAAGAAGCTGAAAGCGTAAGTCATTATTATAGGGGTATCTCAAGACTGCGGCCGAAAACGAAGCCAGGTGGTAATATTAGTGACTTCAGACACAATGCAACTAAAAATTTCTCAAAAAGAATCGTCAACATTTTTTGGTAATTTTTTACTTATCATCGTAGTTGGGTGATAAATACATAGTTTTCCTAAAATAATGATGTACACCTCTTTATATTTTAAGACGCAATGGTACGTTAGGATTTAAATCACTATTTTCGCAAAACCTAGGTATTTACTACCCAAACACAATGATTTTTAAAAAATTGCATAATAAATATGTCGCTTATTATGCCAAATTTTTAGTTGCATTGTGTCTGTAACCACTAAAACTTCCACCTGGCTTCGTTTTCGGTCGCAGTCTTGATATACCCGGTATTTTCTAATATATTTTTCGTGATACAATTTTGTAGTCTGCATCTCAGCGGGCATGATTGTATCGATTGGTATGAGACTACCGTCTGATAACATTCGATACTCTATCTGGACGGCATTAGCACTTACCTTCAGGTGCAATGCAGTCACTGTGCCGTGAAGAATAATAAAAATAGCCGATTGAGAAGCTGCGAAGAGACAATTTTTTATAATGATGTTCTCTGGCGTTATACATAATAACAATCTAGCCTTTTGACTAATAAGTTATTTAAATGGTTGTCTGTAAGATATTGCCTTTGAGCGATAAGACCGCCAATTGTACTTTTTATGTATGTGATTTTCTTTTTATTTGTATTTTTTTTTGTGTGTGTGCAATAAAGTGTATAAATAAATAAATAAATCTAACCTAAATTTCTAAAGGGACATACATACATAAACTCACGCCTTTATCCCAGTGTAGGCAGAGGCGCCACCAGGACCACATTTCGCCTTGTATGTTCCGTGTTCCGTCCCACGATGTGACAGGGCGAGCCTATCGCCATATTGGGCACAACCCATGAACCCGGACTGATAATAAATAGAAAAATCCATTATCGATGCCCGATACGGGATTCGAACCCGAGACCGTAGTACAACTACGCCACCGAGGCAGACTAAAGATACTATGTCTAAGAATATGTCCAGTAACATTTTTCTTATTGCCTCTATTAAGAAGGCATAATGTTCGCGTGTTCTTTTTGACTAACTCTTATTTGTCCCCAGGGTTTCGAGATAGGAACATGGAGCAACGACATGGCGTCTTCAATACCACAGCCGTCGGAATACGACGAGTTCATGGAACCACTGCCTCCCAACCTCACCTTCTGCACTTCAGCTTCAGGTGAATTATTATTTTATTTATTTATATATTATTTAAATAATAAATAAATACACCCAACAGTCACATACATAGTCCTGACCCCACACTAAGATCGAGTCTTGTGTCGTATCAGGAACTACGAGAGACTTTTCGGTCTCACAAACACCCAGACCCGAAACAAATACCTGTGGTTCACACAAATATTTGTCTCGGTGCGGGGATCGAACCCGCGGCCTCTCGTTTCACAGGCGGCGTCTAACCAACTGCGCCACGGAGGCTGTCAATTATTCAACAATTAAAAAACAACCCATTTTCAAGGGCATATCAAAATTTGTTTTTTGAAATTCATGTTCTACTTGCAGGTGGTTCCAACTGGTGTGGTCCAATAGAGAAGTCCAAGAGTCACTTCCAGCCGTCCAAGAGTTACTCCATGGCCGACAGCGACTACTCCTATATGTCCAGGTGAGTTTTGAAGAAAAAACCTGTCAGGTTATTTGTAACCTGCCGGCCCGGCTTCGGGTGCAGATAGTTTTTGAGTCCAGTCCACATCAACAACATATTTTCCAGTACTGTTTTATATTTAAACTAAACACTATATTTTTTTGGGATAACAACATAGTTTTCGCAGCGCACGCGATGTAAACAATATTTTACGTATTTTTTATTTTTTTTATTGCAATGAATAGCGAGACTAGCATGCCATTCGCCTGATGGTAAGTGATACGACCGCTCATGGACAGTAGCAAAACCAAACACCATGAATTACAAAGCAATGCTTGGTATTCCATTACACTCGCTGAGACATTGTTAAGGCTCATTATGTCCAGTTACTCTGGCTACAATGTCCTTCAAACCGGAACACAACAGCGCATTTACACTGCTGTTTGTTGGAGAAATAGACATTGCGGTGGTACCTACCCAGGCGGCCTCTTATATGAGAGACCTACCACCTAGTCATTTCCTATAGTTAATATGTTGTTCCAGTGATTTCGATACGGACGACTCGGATATGGAGACGAATGGTAGTGACGATGAGACCGACTCCAGCAGTGGGTTCTGTAGTAGTAAACATTCTAACGGTAAGTTATTTACATACATAAACACACGCCTTTATCCCAGAAGGGGTAGGCAGAGGCGCTACCAGGACACCCATATTTCGCCTTGTGAGTTCCCACGATGTGATAGGGGGCGAGCCTATCACCATATCAGGCACAAATTCCTGACTCCGGCTTGATAATGAATGTAGTTGAAAAAATCAGCGTTGTGCCACCTACCGGTCACTGTCGCGATCAGCCATTTTTATTGTGTATGTTTGTTTTCATGTTTATTGTTATAACTACCGGCACGGATCTTGAGCGCTGGCCGTTACTTGCGCAGATGTCGATTTTTGGGTCTCTTTAGAGGTATGATGAAGTAAGCGGGCGGGGGCATTATCGCATCGGCCAGTGATTGGTTCACTACGCAACGCCATATTGTTGTTATGCCTAATTCATTCATTGCGTTTGTTCAATTCATTCATTTATTTTGTCCGTAAGTTCATGATGCGCAAAGCTATCCCCACTCTGTCGCCGAGCGCTCAAGATCCGTGCCGGCGGTTATACGTGTTGCAACTGTGGTCAATAAATAGTTTTTCTTTCTTTCTTCTAGTTATACTATGGTAAGAATACAAAGATGATGGGTTCGAATCCCGAGACGGGCAAAGTGATACTGGATTTTTCTATTCTTAATCAGATGAGTCAGGAATTTGTGCCCGATATGGCGATAGGCTCGCCCCTATCACATCGTGGGAACATACAATGCGAAACGTGGGTGTCCTGGTAGCACCTCTGCCTACCCCTTCTGGGAAAATTGCGTGATGTGTATTTTTACTTTCATCAATGTTCAAGTTGGACAAGTTTCTTATTATAGTAAATATAATTATTTTTAAATGCAGCGGCAATGGGCGTCCGCATAGAGTACAAGACAGCTCACGAGGCGGAAGCTGTGGACCTGGAGCGGAGGGTGAAGATAAACCCCGCCCCGGAGCCGGACGTACTCGACGACGCCGTGGACAAGAGCACGCACGCGGAGTACGTGCGGGCGGGCACGGCGCCTGAACAGGTCGGGAAAATATTGTTTTTTTTCTTCTACAACCTGTATCATAAATAAATTTAAATAGTAGTACGTTCAGAATTAGCTACTGAATCCATATCCCGTTTTTTATACGTTATTTTTTTTTTTTTTATTGCAATGAATGACGAGACGAGCAAGCCGTTCGCCTGATAGTAAGCGATACGACCGCTCATAAACAGTAGCAACATTCCACTGCGCTCGCAATCCTGAGACATAAGATGTTAAGTCTCAATATGTCCAGTAGTTACTCTGGCTACAATGTCCTTCAAACCGAAACAGAACAGTGCATTTACGCAGTGTTGTTTCACGGGAGAAATAGACATTGCGGTGGTACCTACCCAGATGGCCTCTCACATATGAGAGACCTACCACGTATTTTTTTCCAAATATTAGGACTGGCCAAAGGAGAATGATTATTCATGGTATCGGTGAAAAATATCGTTGATGATGCTGCTTAATAATTATTATAGCATTCTTTATGGTTTGTCCTTAAACGTTCTCCTGTTTTATCCCGGGCGACAGATATTTATTAAATACAGTAATTATAATCACATTTTACGATACGTCGGCCATTACTACAAATGGGGCTACCAGAGTGACTGGACTTCAAGTTAATTTCTCCAAGAACTCCGCGCCTGGATCGCAATTATGTTTATTTTATTGAAAATATATGTTTTTCCCTACGCATAAAAGTAGGTTTCATCGACGGACAAAAATCTTCGCACCGATACCAAGTTTCATAGTAAAATGGTCATTCTCCTTTTAGTCTACTTCAAATTTAATATTCAAACCCAGACAGACACTAAGTTGCATGAACAAAGATTTTTTTTGCATTTTATAATTTATTTTATTTACAGCACATACAGAAATTCCGCGCTTCAGTCTCCCAACACGAGCTAGAAATAAAAAAATCCAGTCTAATCAGAAGCGAAGAGACGATTCTAGAAATCCTACCCGATTCGGTCCAGCCGAAAGTCACACCTTCAAAAATATTCGACGAAAGCAAAACAAATTCTCTCTTTCCTTACTCCACCGAAGGCTTGATATACGAAAACGGACAAATTACTATAGAAAGCGTTGAAAAAAACAAAAGGCTTATATTAGAGAAACTGAAAAAGAATTTAAGTAAATCAGAAATTAATAAAATGAATTGTTTCTCGATGAAAGACGTGGATATTGATTCACCGAATTATGTGAATGAGAAAATTGCGAATGTAGGTTTTGCTGAGAGCAAAAGTGCGTCTCAATTGGGGGGTGAGCTGTTACCGTATTATTTGGAGGGTGCGAAGGGGAAGGAGTTCGATTTTGACTATCAGCCCGTTTTGGAGGGACACCCCGGCCCAAGTCCTAGCGTTATTTTACAGGTATGTTGTTTTCATATATACATATATGTATATATGTATATACAGGGTATATCAAGACCGCGACCGAAAACGAAGCCAGGTGGTAGTTGGAGTGGTAACAGACACAATGTAATGAAAAATTTCGCAAAATAAGCGACAGTTTTTTTTTTGCATTTTTTTAAACATCATCGTGTTTGGGTGGTAAATACCTAGTTTTTTGCGAAAATAGTAATTTAAATCCTTACGTACCATTGCGTGTTGAAAAATAAAAAGGTGTACATCATTATTTTAGAAAAAATATGTATTTTTCACCCAAATGCGACGATAAGAAAAAAAAAAATACAAAAACAATATCGATTTTTTTAGCGAAATTTTTAGTTGCATTGTGTCTGTAGTCACTAATACTACCACCCGGCTTCGTTTTTGGTCGCGGTCTTGAGATACCCTGTATGTATATATGTAATGTTAAGTGGGGTTAAAGCCTGTTAAAGGACTTATTTCTTATTATATCTACAGTGCACCAGCCTCCTCCACAATCGAGAGTACGGTTGAGAGGGTTGGGCCATATAGTCCACCACGTAACACTAAACACTAACAGAGAACGATTGAGGGGGTTACGCCATATAGTCCACCACGTAACACTAAACTCTAACAGAGAACGATTGAGGGGGTTAGGCCATATAGTCCACCACGTAACACTAAACTCTAACAGAGAACGATTGAGGGGGTTAGGCCATATAGTCCACCACGTAACACTAAACTCTAACAGAGAACGATTGAGGGGGTTAGGCCATATAGTCCACCACGTAACACTAAACTCTAACAGAGAACGATTGAGAGGGGTTAGGCCAATAGGGGACTATTCCGTACACGTAACACACTAACTTCATGTATACAGGGTATATCAAGACCGCGACCGAAAACGAAGCCAGGTGGTAGTATTAGTGACTTCAGATACAACGCAATGAAAAATTTCGCAAAAAAAATCGTTAACTTTTTTTTGGTAATTTTTTACTTATCGTCGTATTTGGGTGATAAATACATAGTTTTCCTAAAATAATGATGTACAACTTTTTATATTTTAAGACGCAATGGTACGATAGGGTTCAAATTACTATTTTCGCAATAACTAGGTATTTACTACCCAAAAACGATGATTTTCAAAAAATTACAAAAAAATATCTGTAGCTTATTTTTCGAAATTATTATTTGCATTGTGTCTGTAACCACTAAAACTATCACCCGGCTTCGTTTTCGGTCGCAGTCTTGATATACCCGGTATAATTAATATTTTTGCTTTTCAGGCATTAACAATGTCGAACGCGAACGACGGTATAAATCTAGAAAGACTGGAGACCATAGGAGACAGTTTCCTAAAGTTCGCCATTACCGCGTACTTGTACTGCGCACACCCTAACGTACACGAGGGGAAACTTAGTCATATGAGGAGTAAACAGGTGAGAAAATTATTTATCTAATGGTTTCTTAGATTTACGCGAATGTTACACATTGAAATAATTTTTTTTACGGATTTTATCGCGATTTGGTTTAATTTTTATATTTTTTAACTTCCCGACGTTTCGATTACTTTACAGTCCGCCCCGTGACCACGAAAGCTGTAAAGTAATCGAAACGTCGGGAAGTTAAAAAATGTAAAAATTAAACCAAATCGCGATAAAATTCGTAAAAATAGTTTTATTTCAATTATTTATTTATAAAGATATCGATATATCAATCATTGTTGAGACATACTTTCTAAATAATTTAAATTTGAATGCATTAACGTCATACATAGCCTTTATCCCAGAAGGGGTAGGCAGAGGCGCCACCAGGACACCCACGTTTCGCCTTGTATGTTCCCATGATGTGATAGGGGGCGAGCCTATCGCCATATCGGACACAAATTCCTGACTCCGGGCTGATAATGAATTGAAAAACACAATATCACTTTGCCCAAACCGGGATTTTTTTTAACAAACACATTAGAATTTTAGTAAAGATTTTAACATACCGACAAAAATTTAATGACATTTTTTATCCGCAGGTGTCGAATTTGAACCTGTACCGCCTCGGCCGGAACAAGCGTCTCGGCGCGCGTATGATCGCGTCCAAATTCGAACCCCACGACAACTGGCTACCCCCCTGCCACAAACCACCCCCCACACTACACCCTAAGGTTGCTGTGAGTAAAATATAAAAAAAATGATTTTGATATTGAAATTTGAAATATACCGGGTATATGAAGACGGCGACCGAAAACGAAGCCGGGTGGTAGTATTAGTGACTTCAGACACAATGCAAATAAAAAATTGGCAAAAAAAAAATAATCGTCAACTTTTTTTTGTAATTTTTTATTATCGTATTTGGGTGATAAATACATAGTTTTCGTAAAATAATGATGTACACCTTTTTATTTTAAGCCGCAATGGTACGTTAGGGGTTTAAATTACTATTTTCGCAATAACTAGGTATTTACTACCCAAACACAATGTTTTTGAAAAATTGCAAAAAATAATCTGTCGTTTATTTTGCAAAAATTTTATTTGTAATGTCTGTAACCACTAAAACTACCACCCGGCTTTGTTTTCGGTCGCAGTCTTGATATACCCGGTATAACAATTTTATGAAGGTTTGTTTAGTTTTACTGGTGGTAGGTCTTTTAAGTGTGAGGGTAGGTACCACCGCAATGTCTATTTCTCTAACAAACAGTGTAAATGCACTGTTGTGTTCCGGTTCGAAGGACATTGTAGCCAGAGTAACTACTGGACATAATGAGACTTAACATCTTATGTCTCAGGATGGCGAGCGCAGTGGAAAGCCAAGCAATACTAACAACATAATGTTATATTACATTGACAGCCTCCGTGGCGCAATTGGTTAAACGCCGCCTGTGAAACGAGAGGCCGCGGGTTCGATACCAGCACAGTACCCCTAGCCGGAACATTTTGCAGTATCGTATAGTAATAGTATAGTAACAATCATTACTTTACTATTACTACTCGATAACTATATTTGGCGGCAGCATGAACCGTTTAACCATACTCTCGTAAACTCTTTATTAATACGATACGATACTCACAGATAACCTATGGCAATGAATGAATATTATTGAATGATTCGTGCGGAATTATCATTCACCGTGTTTGTAAAAAAATATATTATTATAATAAAATAACAAAAAGCCTATAGCATGCCTTAAAGACATGTTAAAGGTTATGAAAATGAATTATCACGCAAAAAAGTATTAATAACAATTGATCCAAATTTTAAAAAATCATTTCAAGCAATTATGCATTTATATTTCTGAACGTAGCCATTTTTTGTTTGACAATTGACATAACAACAACAACAAACAAATTTATACGGATGCCACTCGTCAACGAATGTAAAGAAATAAACTCATAAATAGGTAATAGATATAGACACGGACATTTGTTTAATATGATCCCTTTATACCTTTAAGGCGGAAACTTTATGAATGTATTCGCTACATATTTGCTCGTAAAAAGCCTAGGTAACTTTCTTCACATATATATCATTTTGATAACATAATATGAACAACTAGCTGAGAACTTGCCCATATCGACTATACATTGAAATGAGCCTGTGCATTAAATAAATAAGTAAGTACACAAAACATACAACAATAGTGCATAATATGATTGTTTTCTTTATAAAAGGTTAGTTAGGTATTCATTTTTAAAACTACACTAAGTCTAGTCTTCTTATATCGTCATATTTGTTCCTAAGTTTGTTGCTCCAATTCCGAGAAGACCTTAGAATAGGAATTAACCTTCTTTTGGTAATGCCACTATTAGTAGGAATTATAAATATTTGAAATAACACAATTGTAACTCCATATTGAATTGCCTATTTTAGTGAAACATGTAAGTATTACAACAAATATCTTGTAAATAGAAAATAAGTACTATGTGTATTGACTTGTCATAAGAGCTATTTAATTGCCTATGTGACCAATAAATGAATTTCATTTCATTTCACGGAGTAGATAATTATACAAAATAACAATAAGATCAAAATATAAGAAGTTGAGGACACTGAGTATGATCCTAAGTAACACATTGTGAATGTAAAGAATTAAACTTATAAATAATAGGTAATAGATATAGACACAGATGTTTGTTTAATATAATGCCTTTATACCTTTAAGGTGGAAACTTAATGAAAGTATTCGCTACATTTTTGCCTGTTAAGAGCCTCGGTAACTTTCTTCACATATATCATTTCAATAATATAATATGAAGAAGTAGCTAAGAACTTGCCCATATTGACTACACATTGAAATGAGCCTGTTGCATAAAATAAATAAGAAGGTACACAAAACATACAACAAAAGTGCATAATATGATTGTTTTATTTATTAATGTTACAGTTTTAGTTAGGTATTCATTTTAAAACTACACTAAGTCTAGTCTTCTTATATCCTCATACTTTTTCCCAAGTTCATTGCTCCGATTCCGAGAAGTCCTTAGGATAGGAAGTAACCTTCTTTTGATAATGCCGCTGTTAGTAACAAAAATATTTGAAACAACACAATTGTAACTTCATATTTAATTGCCTATTTTTAGTGAAACACGGAGTAGATAATTATACAAAATAACAATAAGACGTCGAGGGCACTGAGTATGATCGTAATTAACACATTTTGCCTTATTTCAAATAAAATAAATCGCAAAACTACATTCACGATGGCTTTCTCACTGTTAAAATCTCGGTGAGAAAGTTCTCGTATTTTTCGACAGCAAACTATAGTAAATTGGCGATACTATACGTCAAAAATTATTCCTGCTGCCACTTTTCATACATTTCTGAAGTAAAACTATCGTTAAACTACTCGCTAACTATACTATAGTATCGTAAACGTTTCCCGCTGTCACATTTTAGTTCCAAATACGCTCACAATGGCGCTGTTTAAATTCCCATACAAAATTTTACTATTACTATTCTATTACGATACTGCAAAATGTTCCGGCTAGGGGTACAGAAACAAATATTTGTGTGATCCACAGGTATTTGTTTATGGTCAGGCTGTTGACCGAAAAGTCTCTCGTAGTTTCTGATACGACACAAGACTCGATCTTAGTGTGGGGTCAGGACTATGTATGTGACTGTTGGGTGTATTTATTTTATTACAGGCGGAATCACAAGGCCAGCCTGGGGCTAGATCAGAAACCTCAGGGGACAACAACGGCTGCTATATTCCATACAACTTGATCACACAACACAGCATCCCCGGTGAGATATTTTTATATTGTATCTGTATCAGCCCATATCTATCCCTCTCTAGGGCACAGACCTCCCCTATCGAGAGTACCATTGAGAGGGGTTAGATATAGTCCACCACGCTGGTCTAGTGCGGGTTGGCGGACTTACATACCGTAGAAATTCTTTGAAATCGCTACGGTATGCAGGTTTCCTCACGATGTCTTCCTTCACCGTTAAAGTGCGTGGTGATTGACTATCAATACACACATGACTCAGAAAAGTCAGAGGTGTGCCCTGGGATTTGAACCATCGACGCGAGACAATAATAAGTTTCACCATATGAAATTCCTAAACGGCTGAACCAATTTGGATGCATATTTTCCAGATATAACTGCCTCGGTGGCGTAGTTGTATTACGGTACGGTTACAAAGCTGAGGTCTCGGGTTCGAGTCCCCGGTCGGGCAAAGTAATATTGGATTTTTCTATTCATTATTAACCCGGAGTCAGGAATTTGTGCCCGATATGGCGATAGGCTCGCCCCCTATCACATCGTGGGACGGAACATACAAGGCGAAATGTGGGTGTCCTGGTGGCGCCTCTGCCCACTTCTTCGGGGATAAAGGCGTGAGTTTATGTATGTATGTATGTATTTTCCAGATAAATCGATAGCGGATTGTGTAGAGGCGTTGATAGGCGCGTACTTGCTGGAGTGCGGGCCGCGCGGCGCGCTGCTGTTCATGTCGTGGCTGGGCATCCGCGTGCTGCCCGAGCACCACGTGCCGCTGCCTGCTGACAGGGCTCCGCCCCGCGGCTGGGCGCCTGAGGAGCACCAGGTGAGGTGTGCTGGGGAGTAGGGATTTAAGGGGAGTGAATGTGGATGAACCTCCTCAGGCAGGTGTCGACACGACTTGATGATAATAATGATGATGATGATGATGATGATGATGATGATTATTTAGATGTATTAGAATGTTTAGATGTGGATTTTACCGCGGTGTTTATATTTTATACTCAATAAAAGTGCGTGGTGGCCTGTTGGTAAACGGACCAGACGCGGCTGCCTACATGTTCGCGGTGGTCGCGGATTCAAATCCCAGGGCACACCTCTGACTTTTCGGAGTTATGTGTGTATTGATAGTCAATCACCACGCACTTTAACGGTGAAGGAAAACATCGTGAGGAAACCTGCATACCGTAGCGATTTTAAAGAATTTCTACGGTATGTAAGTCCCCCAACCCGCACTAGGCCAGCGTGGTGGACTATATGGCCTAACCACTCTCAATCGATTCTCTCGATTGTAGAGTAGGCCCGTGCCCTGCAGTGGGACGTATATGGGCTGATATAGATATAGACTCAATAACGTGGTCTTTTTTATTTGACTTGTATCAATAAGTGTATTTTCATTTCCCAGATTATACTAACTCGGTTTTATGGTGATCTAAGTATGACGAGCATGCCATTCGCCTGATGGTAAGCGATACGACCGCTCATGGACATAAGCAAAACCAAACACCATGAATTACAAAGCAATGCTTGGTAGTCCACTGCGCTCTCCATCCCGAAGCATAAGATGTTAAGTCTCAATATGTCCAGTACTTCTTTCAGAAACTTTTATTTATTTTATTTCGGTCGCGTTTTAAAATCATTAAAACACATATAATGACCTTTCTTTATTTTATTTCCTAAATATAACCAATTTCGTGGTAATTTATCAATACACACATAACTCTCGAAAAGCCAGAAAAGTGCCTGTAGATTTCAACACGCGATTCGCATCCTGGCAGCCACGTCCGATCCGTATTTACACATTTATATGCTCTAATGTAACAGCCCATATACGTCCCGCTGCAGGGCACGGGCCTCCTCTACAATCGAGAGTACGATTGAAAGAGGTTAGGCCATATAGTCCCCACACTGACCTAGTGCAGGCGGACTTTACCATAGAAATTCTTACAAACTAGTGCTAATATTATTTTTACCCCCACAGAAGCCATCACCACCCCCATCACCGAAGCGGCAGCGCTCATCATCTTCATCATCCGACTGCTCGTCTGATGGCGAGGGTGAGCGGGAATGCGTGGAGGGCGAGAGGGTTGAAGAGTGGTGGTGGCGGGATAGGCCGGTGGGGTCGTTGGCGCCCAGGAGGGACCAGAACGGGCGGTGGATACAGGTACATCAATTTTTATGTGTTTGTTTTATATGTGACGTGTGCAAAGACAGACGTCGGCTGTGAAATGAGAGGCCGCGGGTTCGAACCCCGCACCTAGACAAATGTTGGACAAACACCCTTTGGTTATAATAAAGTGCTACTAATAAAGAAGAATTTCTACCAAAGTTCTAGCAAACTAAGAAAAAGAACTTCGTTCACATAATACACAAATCGTACATTTTAAATAAAATAATGCTTTATTTAAACCTTTATTGTACACAATTATACACAAAAAAGAAACAATGATAGTATTAGTATACAGAAACAATAATAAAAATAAGTACAAATGGCGGTCTTATTGCTCTACAGTAATGTCTTACAGACAACAATGGGATGGATTTAAAAGAAGGAGAGAGCGAAGGCAGTGTAAAAAATAAAGAAATACTTTATAAGGGGTAGGCAGAGGCGTCACCAGGACACCCACATTTCGCTTTGTATTTTCCGTCCCATGATGTGATAAGGGGCGAGCCTTTCATATCGTGCACAAATTCCTGACTCCGGGCTTTAAATGAATAGAAAAACCCAATATCACTTTGCCCGACCCGGGATTCGAACCCGAGACCTCAGCTTTGTAGTCGTACCGTAGTACAACTACGCCACCGTATAGTCAGTATAATATTTCAATTACTATTAATTATGTATGTAATTATTTTTGACAGACCCCGTGGCGCAGTTGGTTAGACGCCGGCTGTGAAACGAGAGGCCGCGGGTTCGATCCCCACACCGAGACAAATGTATGTGCGGCCCACAAATATTTCTTTCGGGTCTGTGTGTTTGTGAGACTGCAAAGTCTCTCGTAGTTTCTGATACGACACAAGACTTAATTGATCTTAGTGGGGTCAGGACTATGTATGTGACTGTTGGGTGTATTCATTTCAATTCTATCTATCTATCTATATCAGCCCATATACGTCCCACTGCAGGGCACGGGCCTACTCTACAATCGAGAGAATCGATTGAGAGTGGTTAGGCCATATAGTCCACCACGCTGGCCTAGTGCGGGTTGGCCTAGTGCGGGTTATTTCAATTACAATTAATTATGTATGTGATTGTTACAGCCAGTTTACGGTGAACTGAAAGCTCCGCCCTCGCCATTACTGAGGTACATAGAAGATCCCGAGGGAGAATTAGAACAGATGCTGTCTGGTGAGTGTTATTCTAATATATTATTTAAATAAATACATTTTTTGCTATATTTCTAATAAAATTTAAATATAAATAATGATTTTTTTTAACGTCCCAATAAAAAAATCATTTTAACCAGAAGTATTATCTTTAACGGTGAAGGAAAACATCGTGAGTAAACCTGCATACCGTAGCGATTTGTAATAATTGCTACGGTATGTAAGTCCGCCCGCACTAGGCCAGCGTGGTGGACTATATGGCCTAACCACTCTTAATCGATTCTCTCGATTGTAGAGGAGGCCCGTGCCCAGCGGTGGGACGTATATGGGCTGATACAATACAATATATAATACAACCTGATTTGTTATGACAACTCATTATATTTAATATAAGGATTGCCATGCATTATATTTATTCAAGAATTTTAGTATGCTTATATTATCCACTATGGTAGTAAGCATGTTATTTAATTTAAATATGAATATTGTATATTTTGTTTCTCCCGCCAAACAGCAGTGTAAATGCACTGTTGTATTCCGGTTTGAAGGACATTGTTGCCAGAGTAACTACTGGACATTGAGACTTAACATCTTATGTCTCTGGCGAGCGCAGTGGAATGCCAAGCATTGCTTTGTAATTCATGGTGTTTGGTTTCGCTACTGTCCATGAGCGGTTGTATCGCTTATCAGGCAAATGGTATGCTCGTCACGTCATTCATCACAAAAAAAAAACTAATAAATTCTACATATAACAGTACTTGTAACTACGTGTGACTTATATTTTTGTCCCAGGGTACGACGCACTAGAACGGACCCTGCAATACAGGTTTCAAGATAGGTCTCTGCTACTACAAGCACTAACTCACGCGTCCCACCACAAGAATAGATTAACCGACTGTTACCAGAGACTAGAGTTCCTAGGAGACGCTATACTTGGTAAGTATATACACCCAACAGTCACATACATAGTCCTGACCCCACACTAAGATCGAGTCTTGTGTCGTGTATCAGAAACTACGAGAGACTTTTCGGTCTCACAAACACCCAGACCCGAAACAAATACCTGTGGATCACACAAATATTTGTTTCGGTGCGAGGATGGAACCCGCGGCCTCTCGTTTCTCAGCCGGCGTCTAACCAACTGCGCCACAGAGGCTGTCAAATAATTGTCTTCGGTCTCACAGACCCAAAACAAATACATACATACATACATAAACTCACGCCTTTATCCCCGAAGGGGTAGGCAGAGGCGCCACCAGGACACCCACATTTCGCCTTGTATGTTCAGTCCCACGATGTGATAGGGGGCGAGCCTATCGCCATATCGGGCACAAATTCCTGACTCCGGGCTGATAATGAATAGAAAAATCCAATATCACTTTGCCCGACCCGGGACTCGAACCCGAGACCTCAGCTTGGTAACCGTACCGTAATACAACTACGCCACCGAACAAATACCTGTGGATCACACAAATATTTCGGGGATCGAATCCACGGCCTCTCGTTTTACAGCTGGCGTTTAACCAACTGCGCCACGCTGTCAAATAATTGTCCTTTATGTATCTAAATTTTAAGGTGTAAAGTGGAGAGATGACTTGGACCATTTTATTTTATTTATTTATTAGAATCTCCAACGAACATAACACATAGCATATATATATAACTACATAATGTTTATCCTTCTGCGTGCATCTTCAATTACAGGAGAGTACAGCTTGCAGCTTGCTTTACTTACATTTTGATACCAACTGAAGAAAGCTTTGGATAGAGACGGTTGAAAGGACTGAGGCCTTTGCCCTGTGGGACAGTATAGTAAAAAAATTTATGTATATTTACAGACTACCTAATAACTAGACATCTGTACGAAGACGCCCGCCGCCATTGTCCCGGCGCGTTAACGGACTTAAGATCAGCGCTCGTCAACAACACCATCTTCGCCACGCTCGCCGCCAAGCATGGATTCCACAAGTAATACTCATTACTACAATACAACACATAATATATACAATTACTCATTCATTCATTCACTCGCTCGTTCACTTGATGGAGTATGTACATATTCACTCTTTCGTTCACTTATTCGAGTATGGACACATTCACTCATTCGTTCTATCACTCAAATGTTGCAGTGTTAAAAAGTGATTAAACGAATGGGTTAGTTCATTCATTCATTCAGTTATTTTTGCTCAATAATTTAAAACTTAATTTCTTTATTTATCTAATGACTTATTTATTAGATAAACAATAAATTGTTTTTTTTATTCCGAATTTATTTCTCAATTGACTCACTCATTCACTCAATATTCATTCATTTAAGAACAAAGTCACATACTTAATTCACCCAAAATCTCCTAATATTTTTTTGCTTATTAAGTAATTCAATTAATTACAGAATAAAATTATATTTTCCAGGTATTTCCGTCACATGTCGCCGGGGCTGAACGAAGTGCTAACGAAATACGTCAAGATACAAGAGGAGAATGGACATTCTATTAGCGAAGAGGTAAATCAATTTTATTAATTATTAGCTTCTGCCCGCAAACTTCGTCTGCGTTGTTATCTTTATTTGAAATCTCCCATCCCGCCCCGTCCCGTCCCGTTATATCCCGCCCGCCCCGTCTCATTCTCACTAATGGAATGTTATCCAGTCCCATCCCATCCTTTTGAGTATAAAAAAGTAGCAAATATATCGGAATTCCTTCTTCATCCCACGGGAACACAAAATTTTTGGGATAAAAAGTATCCTATGTTACGTCTAATACCTCCAAGAATATGTGTACAAAGTTTCATGATGATCGGTTGAGTAGTTTTCGCGTGAAAGCGTAACAAACAAACTTACATTCACATTTATAATATTAGTAGGGATATAAAGGGTATAACAAGACCTCGACCGAAAACGAAGCCAGGAGGTAGTATTAGTGATATCAAACACAATGCAAGTAAAAATTTTACAAAAAAATTGCCAATTTTTTTTTTGTTATTTTTTACATATCGTCGTATTTGAGTGATTAAACATAGTTTTTCTAAAATAATGACGTACATCGCTTAATCTTTAAACACGCAATGGTACGTAAGGGTTTAAAATTTAAATTACAATTTTTGCAAAAACTAGGTATTTACCCCTCAAAAACGATGATTTTTAAAAAATTGTAAAAATAATCCGTCGCTTATTTTTAGTTGCATTGTGTCTATAGCCGCTAAAACTACCACCTGGCTTCGTTTTCGGTCGCGGTCTTGATATACCCTGTATAACCTACTTATAAACATAGTAAAACCCATAGATGAAGTATAAAAAAATCATACTTCTATACGTTATCAATTATCATGATCTATACTAATATTATAAAGAGGAAAGATTTGATTGTTTGTTTGCATTGAATAGGCTCCGGAACTACTGAACCGATTTGAGAAATTCTTTCACCGTTGGGAAGCTACACTATCCCCGGGTGACATAGGCTATATTATATTCTCAAAAAAATTGGGGATCCTTACTAAAACTCCAATAATGTAACCCAAGGTGTAAACAAAATACCTAAAATATTGTTTACATTGCGTGCGCTGCGAAAACTATATGTTGTTGATGTGGACTGGACTCAAAAACTATCTGCACCCGGGAGAAGCCTAATTTATACAGGGTATATCAAGACTGCGACCGAAAACCAAGCCAGGTGGTAGTATTAGTGACTTCAGACACAATGCAAGTAAAAATATCGCAAAAAAAAATCGCAACTTTTTTTTTGTAATTTTTTACTTATCGTCGTATTTGGGTGATGTATACATAGTTTTCCTAAAATAATGATGTACACCTCTTTATTTTTAAACACGCAATGGTACCTAAGAGTTTAAATTGGTATTTTCGCAAAAACTATGTATTTACCACCCAAACATGAGGATGTTTAAAAAAATAAAAAAAATATATCTGTCACTGTTTTGGTGAAATTTTTATTTGCATCGTGTCTGGAACCACTCAAACTACCACCTGGCTTCGTTTTCGGTCGCGGTCTTGATATACCCTGTATTATATTATATTTATTATTTTTTTTTTTTCAGCACTATTTAATACAAGAGGATGAAATGGAACAGGCCGAGGATGTGGAGGTTCCTAAGGCGTTAGGAGACCTGTTCGAATCCGTCGCCGGCGCTATATTCCTAGACTCAGGTATGTGGAATAATCAACCTTATTTGTATGGTAGTAAAGTAGTTGTTCTTTTGCAATTATTTCGCTTGTTCGTATGAACTGTGGTAAAATAAACCTTGAGTTATAAGCAATAAGGTTGCAAATTACTTGCATTCATATCCGTGAGTACTTTACGCAATATCAGAATTAGCTGTATGTGTTAATAAAGTATAACGCATAGTGCACTGATTCCTCTTCCTGTCATGGGATAATAAACCTTGTAAATGTAGAAATAAAGTCGCTAATTGTTTGCAAGTAAATCTATGGTCACTTTAGAGTTTACACATTCAGAATAACCTACTCCCTTTAGATTGTTTTTATACAATTAACAGCCGTATTTCTATCGTTATAAGGTGCACATTCGCAGGCTAGTCACTACAGAGACAATGTATAATTACCCGTATATCTATAGCTTTAAGACGCACATTCGCAGGCATGTCACTACACCGTCATAGGATAATCACCTCTACCACTATACAAATAATGTCTCAAATTCCTTACATCCATATCCGTTCTCCAGGCTTTATTGGCACAGAATAAAGAATCGTGTGTGTATGTGAATAAGGTGCATATTGGCTGTTTACTGTCACAGGACAATCACCCGTATTACTTTTGAAATAAAGTCGCTAATCACTTGCAGTCAATTATTTATTGGTATAGAATAAACGATCCTATATATTTTATTGCTATTGCGATACAGCAATAAGGTGCATATTGGCAGGCACGTCACTGTTTACTTTCACAAGGAAATCACCCGTATGTGTAAGTGAATAAGGTGCATATTGGCAGTTACGTTACTGTTTACTGTCACAGGACTATGTCCCGTATGTGTATGTGAATAAGGTGCATATTGGCAGGCATGTCGCTGGGCGCGGTGTGGCGCTCGTACGTGCGGCTGATGGGTCGCGAGCTGGACGCGTTCAGCGCCGCCGCGCCCAAGTCCCCCGTCCGGGAACTGCTCGAGGCCGAACCTGATACTGCCAAGTTCGGGTGAGACATACATACATACCGGGTATATCAAGACTGCGACCGAAAACGAAGCCAGGTTTTAGTTTTAGTGACTACAGACACAATGCAACTAAAAATTATTAAAACGCAATGAGATCTTGTAATCAACTGAACTTTATTTGTCATCGTGCACAGATTGAACAAAACACTTTGATCTATGGTCTTAAGTTTACCATAAGCCGCTAGATGGCGCTGTAACTAAAAGCTTTAATATTATTTTGTTATACAAAATTATTACATATAAATAACAAAAATTTCGCAAAAACAATCGACAACTTTTCTTTTGTAATTTTTTACTTATTGTCGTATTTCGGTGAAAAAACATAATTTTAATAAAATAATAACGTACACCTGTTTATTTTTAAAGACGCAATGGTACGCAAAGGTTTATATTACTATTTTCGCAAAAACTAGGTATTTACCACCCAAACACGACGATATTTAAAAAATTGCGAAAACGAACTGTCGCCTTTCTTGCGAATTTTTTCGCATTTCTGTAACCACTAAAACTACCACCCGGCTTCGTTTTCGGTCGCGATCTAGATATACCCGGTATATACATAATACATATACGCCTACATACCAATTATAATTGACAGCATTCATGGCGTAGTTGGACGCTAGTTATGAAACGAGAGTGCCCGGGTTCGATCCCTGCACCGAAACAAATATTTGAGTGATCCACAGGTAATTGTTTCTGGTCTGTGTTTGTGAGACCGAAAAGTCTCTCGTAGTTCCTGATACACGACAAAAGACTCGATCTTAGTCCACACTAACCCCACGGTCAGGACTATGTATGTGACTGTTGGGTGTATATATTTATTAATTTGAAAGCATATTATGCCTCGGTGGCATAGTTGTATTACGGTACGGTTACAAAGCTGAGGTCTCGGGTTCGAGTCCCGGGTCGGGCAAAGTGATATTGGATTTTTCTATTCATTATCAGTCCGGCGTCAGAAATTTGTGCCCGATATGGCGATAGGCTCGCCCCCTATCACATCGTGGGACGGAACATACAAGGCGAAATGTGGGTGTCCTGGCGCCTCTGTCTACCCTTTTGTGATAAAGGCGTGAGTTTATGTATGTATGCATATTATACCCGACAGTAATATATTTCTTTTTATTTCTCAGTAAACCGGAGCGTCTAGCAGACGGGCGTCGAGTGCGTGTCTGTGTGGAAGTATTCGGACGCGGCGCTTTCAAGGGGGTGGGCAGGAACTATAGGATAGCTAAAGGAACCGCCGCGAGATGCGCCCTTAGACATTTAAGATTACACCGACATAGATAGGACATGTTAATAAGTAGAATCTGATTGAAGATTTAATTTGCAATACTGGTCATCATTGTACTGTGTCTGCCCATACACGTCCCACTGCAGGGCACGGGCCTACTCTACAATCGAGAGTACGATTGAGAGTGGTTAGGCCATATAGTCCACCACGCTGGCCTAGTGCGGGCGGACTTTACATACCATAGAAATTCTTGCAAACCGCTTTGATTTTTTTTATATTTATATATTTGGAAATATAAAAATAAGTGAAACATACAAAGATAAAATCGTTTGAAAATATTGAGAATTCACGTGTATTTAAATTTTCTTACACTTCTTTTTTTGCATAGTTAAAACCTTTGGCTCCAGACATAATTTTAGAAAAAATAAACCAAAATTTTAACAAAAAAAAATAACCGACTTCAAAAAACTGACAAAAAATCATATTAAAAATAAAATTCTAAAAAAAGAAAAAAAATCTGACTTATGACAAACTAAAAATGCACTAAAAAGTAAAAAAATAATTGCGTGTTTTTCACACAAGATTGTATTTATACACATACCTATATTATGTATCCAGTTAAACTTTACATCTAACTCAACACATATCTATGAGTAACAAATAATTATAATAAAAAAAATTAATTACAGTTCACCTAAGCTAAAATTTGAAATATATGTATGCACTACTTAAAAGACGATCAAATTATTAGAATAATGTACAATTATAGTTATTTTTGGAGTCGGTGTCAGCCAAGTTTTATGAGTTAGTAACTACATAAACGTCAGATATTATATTTTATTGAATTAAGGTTAATAAACAATAAATCAAAACTAACCGCGCCTCTACGCGGCCCACATAATAGTACAAGAGGATATTCGTATAAAATAGATTTCATAAAGTTGTTGTCATTTAATATTGTCAGGTATCTTTGGCTGACACCGACTCCAAAAATAACTATAATTGTACATTATTCTAATAATTTGATCGTCTTTTAAGTAGTGCATACATATATTTCAAATTTTAGCTTAGGTGAACTGTAATTAATTTTTTTTATTATAATTATTTGTTACTCATAGATATGTGTTGAGTTAGATGTAAAGTTTAACTGGATACATAATATAGGTATGTGTATAAATACAATCTTGTGTGAAAAACACGCAATTATTTTTTTACTTTTTAGTGCATTTTTAGTTTGTCATAAGTCAGATTTTTTTTCTTTTTTTAGAATTTTATTTTTAATATGATTTTTTGTCAGTTTTTTGAAGTCGGTTATTTTTTTTTGTTAAAATTTTGGTTTATTTTTTCATTTTTAGTGACTTAAATGTTCGATAGTCAAATTTTTACGTACACAGCTTTTGGTAGCTTAAATAAATTAATCTTAGGTTCTCATAAGAAACAATAGACCGTATTTTTTTTTTACATCATGGTACTTTTTTTCTCAATCGGCAGCAAGAAAATACTGTGTAGCGTTTTGCCAAAAGTTTGACGAGCAGCAACCCCGGTTAGCGACTGGACTTCCACAAATTTAGGCTTCGTTAGGTATATCTATTGTTGGTGCGTAACAACGTTTGATATGCTCCGCGATTAATTTTAGCAGAAATGATTTACCATTACCTGCACCACCCGTGACAAACTAACAGCTGACTTTCTCGTCCTTTCAAATTGAGTTTGATTGCCGTTAAGACTTTCTGAAACACATTCTTTTGTTGGATATTTAATCCTCGAATGCTTCTTAGGAACAATTCATCCGACATGACGGCTCGTTCTTCCATGTTTTCACAAAAGTTATCATCGTCATGTACAATTTATTCACCAACACATAACAATCGGCAATGCCCCCAATTGCCGATATCTGTTTCATTACGGAATGGTATATGGCATACTATTAAACTGTAATAATATGATTCTTTGTCACTATTACAATTTACAACAGATCTTCATGATTTATTGGTATAGTCGCCGAAGATATTGACTATTTACATGTTTGTTCTTTTTATCAACCGCCCCCCTCGCCCCTACCCCTACTTTCATCCACCACTGTAACTTTACTTTTATACTGAATCCAATGCAAAAAGAACCATTGGAATCGTACTCAATTTTGAGGAGTTCTACTCTCCAGATCTGAAGATATTCATCAGATTTTCATAACTTATTGGTGAGATCAAAGTATTAATACGTTCTTTCTGATGCAAAAAAAATTACTAAAATCGGTCAAAAGCTGCCGAAGATATTGACTATTTACATATTTCTTAATTTTCTCACCCCCCCCTTGCCCCTACCCCTACTTTCCTCCACCACTGTAATTTTGGTTTTATACTTAATTCAATGCAAGAAGAACCATTGGAATCCTACTTTATTTTAAGGAGTTCCCCTCTCCAGGTCCGAAGATATTCATCAGATCGTCACCATATTTTTATGGGACCAAATGACAAGCACCAGCTTTCAATTAAAGAAAGAATTATCGAAATCGGTTTACCCAGTACAGAGAAATGAGGTAACAAACATAAAAAAAAAAAAGCAACATACAGTCGAATTGAGAACCTCCTCCTTTTTTTGAAGTCGGTTAAAAAAGAAATAAAACACATTTATTATCACAAATTTAAAATTTCGGCCATTATTGAAAGAATCTTCAGTCGGACGCTACATATTAATAGTGTAATTGTATAAATAACTCAATTTTTAAGAATTTTACGTGATGTAAAATCTGGTGCGGCATGCCCCACCGTTATAACGATTATCGATTATTTAATCGATTAAATCGAAACTCGATTATAATTGAATGCAATGTGAAACTGTATATCCCACCCACTATCGATAAGTAATTTAGTCGATTAATATAAAACGGTCGATTTTTTAAATGTAAAAATATTTCGCGCTTTTTATACATACTGCCGTCAGAAGCGAATAATACTAAAAACGAGGTGAATAGAAACAAAAGTGGTCAAGTTTGAAACTGAAATAAGACATATTGGACTGCCTCGGTGGCGTAGTTGTACTACGGTACAATTACAAAGCTGAGGTCTCGGGTTCGATTCCCGGGTCGGGCAGTGATATTGGATTTTTCTATTCATTATCAGCCCGGAGTCAGGTGTGCCCGATATGATAGGCTCGCCCCCTATCACATGGGACGGAACATACAAGGCGAAATGGTTGTCCTGGTAGCTCGTCTGCCTACCCCTTCTGGGAAAATGGCGTGAGTTTGTGTATATGTGTTAATTGAGTGAAGCCCTGTTAGATGTAAGCGAATTGTACCGATGTACCTCACGCCGCTGAACCAAAATAAATTATGTTTAACATTGAACTTTTTTTATTATTCCTTAATATACCGGGTATATCAAGACCGCGACCGAAAACGAAGCCAGGTGGTAGTATTAGTGACTTCAGACACAATGCAAGTAAAAATTTCGAAAAAATAATGGAGAATTTTTTTTTTTAATTTTTTACTTATCGTATTTGGGTCATAAATACAGTTTTCCTAAAATAATAGTGTAGACCTCTTTATTTTTATATACTCAATGGTACGTAAGGGTTTAAATTAAGATTTTTGCAACAACTAGGTATTTACCACCCAAAACAAGACAATTTTTAAAAAAAATATCTGTCACTGTTTTGGTAAAATTTTATTTGCATCGTGTCTGTAACCACTAAAACTACCACCTGGCTTCGTTTTCGGTCGCAGTCTTGATATAGCCGGTATTTTACTGTTAAAGTAACTATCAATACACACATGACTTCGAAAAGTCAGAGATTTGAACCTGCGACCACTGTAAACGTAGTTTACGCGTTTTTAATGTTACACATTGAAATAAAAATATTTTTTACGGATTTCATCGCAATTTATTTATTTAATTAAATTTTTATTGTACACAATTAAGAACAAAAATACACAATACAGAAACATTAACAAAAAAGAAGTACAAATGGCGGTCTTATCGCTCTACAGCAATAGGAGAGAGAGAGGGCAGTGTAAAAAATAAAGAATTAAAGCAATTTAGTGTTTTTTTACATTTTCACTTCCCGACGTTTTCGATTGCTTTACAGCTTTCGTGGTCACGGAGCGGACTGAGGTATTAGTCATCCGCTCAGTGACTGTTACAATTTAACTACCTTTAATTTACAATTTCATAAAGTTAAGTTAAAAAGAAAAAAAAATTGAACCGAATCCACGAGAAAATCCGTTAAAATAGTTTTATTTCACCATATTTTCGGACTCATGTGTGTATTGATAGTCGCCACGCACTATAACGGTGAAGGAAAACATCGTGAGGAAACCTGCATACCATAGCGACCTTAATAAGTTTTCTAATTTAAAGTCGGCCATGAGCCAACCCGCACTAGGTCAGCGTATTGACGAGGCCTAACCCCTCTCCATCGAACTTCTGGTTGTGGAGTCCTCAGCAATGACCGATTATGGACTGTTCTGTATCAGCCCATATCCCACTGCAGGGCACGGGCCTCCTCTACAATCGAGAGTACGATTGAGAGGGGTTAGTTATAGTCCACCACACTGGCCTAGTGCGGGCGGACTTTACATACCATATACATACATACATACATACATACATAAACTCACGCCTTTATCCCCGAAGGGGTAGGCAGAGGCGCCACCAGGACACCCACATTTCGCCTTGTATGTTCCGTCCCATGATGTGATAGGGGGCGAGCCTATCGCCATATCGGGCACAAATTCCTGACTCCGGGCTGATAATAGAAAAATCCAATATCACTTTGCCCGACCCGGGACTCGAACCCGAGACCTCAGCTTTGTAACCGTACCGTAATACAACTACGCCACCGAGGTAGTCAGTCACATACCATATAAATTCTTACAAATCGCTATGGTATGCAGGTTTCCTCACGATGTTTTCCTTCACCGTTATAGTGCGTGGTGGCCTCTTGGTAACGGACCAAAGGAGGATCAACATGTTCATGTCGCAGGTTCAAATCCCAGGACACACCTCTGAATGGATGACAGTCTTTATTTATTTAAATAAGCAGTATTGTATAAAAAAAATAACTATTGACACATTTTTACGCTTGTTGCAATTCTAACAATACGGTACAATGAAATAAAATAATAAACCGATATTAATTACTAATTTGACGTCATATCAAACAGCTGTTTAAATAAAAATGGCGGCGTTATTGTAAATTGCTTTTACGTTCCTAATACCCTGTTTTGCATTTCTACCGTGAAATTGTTATAACTATATTAACATACTATAGAATAACCAAGGTTTTCTTGTGATGGGTCTTATTTTAGAATGTATGGATGGTCGGTTAAACGCTTGTGAAATGACAGGTCGCTTCGTTCCCGCAGCGAGACAAATGTTTGTGTGATCCACAGGTATTTCAGGTATGGGTTTTAGAGCGAAAACCTACTGGTAGGTCTCTCATATGTGAGAGGCCTGGGTAGGTACCACCGCAATGTATATTTCTCCAACAAACAGCAGTGTCAATGCGCTGTTGTGTACCGGTTTGAAGGACATTGTAGCCAGAGTAACTGTACATAATGAAATTAACATCTTATGTCTCAGGATGGCTAGCGCAGTCAGAATGTCAAGCATTGCTTGGTCATTCATGGTGTTTGGTTTACTATTACCATGAGCAGTCGTATTGTTTATCAGGCGAATGGCATGCTCAAAGGAATTGGATTTTGTTGTGGTCTTCGATCAAATATATACTAGATACAGGGTCAGGAACAAAATCACATGCCAAAAGTGGCCGAGATCTAAAAATTTGTATTTCGAACTATGAGATGTAGAAAATAGTATTTTAATGTGTACAACTTTATGTAACAATAAACTTTAATAATTTGCTATAAGATTTATTATGACTTACATATACATGCATTTATGATTATTTTGACAATTTTGAAAGGCGCATTGTAGCATGTTTATGCGTTGCCGTTGGTGATGATTGAAGCATACTAAATTGAAATAGAGCCACACTTGACTTTGTGGCTCTATTTTTGGGGCCGTTTTTGAAGTGCTCACCCGACATCTAGTATATATTTGATCGAAGATTGTGGTGCAATCTCCGCTAATGTGCTGATAAATTATTAATTTCGGACCTAGCAGTTTTGAGACCAAGTCTAGCAGTATCTTAGTGACAAGACGTGTGACTGCTGTAATTTTTTTTAATTCGTATGTCTCATGTTGGTAAGTGTCTACTGCATATGAACATCCACAACGCTTGGAGCATAGATGTGAAGTTCACCCCTTAAGATCGGGAGGATGGGAAGAAGGGGAATTGGGCATCCTAAAATCTCGGATTTCAAACATACATTATAATATTTTTTATATTAATACTATTTTCTTACATTGGCGTATGTTTTACAGCGTGCCCAATCGCTTAACAAATTGTTTAAATAATGTTTATAGAATTGTGCTAATGAGATGCAGTCCATCGATTGCTTACATCAGAAATTGAGAATCATATATTTTAGAGTTCCGTACGTAAAGAGGAAATAAATAAATAAATAATACTTAAATAAATAAATAAATAAATAAATAATACTTAAATAAATAAATAAATACACCCAACAGTCACATACATAGTCCTGACCCCACACTAAGGTCGAGTCTTGTGTCGTGGGTATCAGGAACTACGCGAGACTTTTCGGTCTCACAAACACCCAGACTCGAAACAAATACCTGCGGTTCACACAAATATTTGTTTCGATGCGGGGATCGAATCCGCGGCCTCTCGTTTCACAGTCGGCGTCTAACCAACTGCGCAACGGAGGCTGTCAAAACAAAGCCTTTTAGCTGGTTGGACCTCTGACTTTTCGGAGTCATGTGTGTATTGTATCAGACGATATACGTCCCACTGCAGGACACGAGCCTCCTCTACAATCAAGAGCACGATTGAGTCACGTGTGTATTGATAGTCAATCACCACGCACTATAAAAGTGAAGGAAAACATCGTGAGGAAACCTGCATACAATAGCGATTTGTAAGAATTTATATGTTATGTTAAGTCCGTCTGCACAAGGTCAGCGTGGTGGACATTTGACCTAGCCAATTTCAATCGTGCTCTCAGTCATAAGATGTTAAGCCTCAATGTCCAGTAGTTACTCTGGCTACAATGTCCTTCAGACCGGAACACAACAGTGCATTTAAACTGTTTGTTGGAGAAATAGACATTGCGGTGGTGCCTACCCTGGCGGCCTCACACATATGAGAGACCTACCAGTAACACTTTTATGTATAAAGGAAACTTATGGGGTAGTTACTTCTCTCACCTGGATCGTGTGGTCTGTGGAAGAAATTAGAAATATGCAAAAAATATGTATTAGTTTCTTTTAGCCTCAGTGGCGTAGTTGTACTACGGTATGGTTGCAAAGCTGAAGTCTCGGGTTCGAATCCCGGGTCCGGCAAAGTGACATTTTATTTTCTATTCATTATCAGCCTGGAGTCAGGAATTTGTGCCCGATATGGCTATAGGATCGCCCCCTATCACATCGTGCGACCAAAAATACAAGGCGCAACGTGGGTTTCTTGGTTGCACCTCTGCCTACCCCTACTGGGAAAAAGGCGTGAGTTTATGTATGTAGTTTTGATTTTGTTACGTAGTAACGTTTTTCTGTCCGACTTGTCCTTTCGTTTTATGTACATATTTTGTTTTTCCTACACAATATAAATGTATCATAATTAACTTGAGTTGTAGTGGCGAAATTATAGACTAGACATCATCTAAAATTATCGGTTGAAATAAAACTATATTTTACGGATTTTACCAAATCGCAATAAAATCCGTAAAATATAGTTTTATTTCAATGTGTAACATTCGCGTATATCTAAGAAACCATTATAAAATTATCGATTTTTAAATACGGAACCCCCAGAGCGCGAGTCCGTCTCGCATTTATCCGGTTTTGAAATGCATAGATTTGGCAAATAACTTAATAATTATACCTAATAATAGACACATACATAGTCCTGACCCCACATTAAGATCAATTAAGTCTTGGGCCTTAAATGACTGCCTCGGTGGCGTAGTTGTACTACGGTACGACAAAGCTGAGGTCTCGGGTTTGAATCCCGGGTTGAGCAAAGTGATATTGGGTTTTTTTTATTAATTATCAGCCCGAAGTCAGAAATTTGTGCTCGATACGGAGATAGGCTCGCCCCCTATCACATCATGGGACGGAACATACAAGGCGAAATGTGCGTGTCCTGGTGACGCCTCTGCCTACCCTTCCTAGGCGTGAGTTTATGTATGTAAGTCTTGTTTCGTGGTTATCCGAAACTACGAGAGACATTTCGATCTCACAAACACCCAAATCCGAGACAAATATCTGTGTAACATTTGTCTCGGTGCGGGACTCGAACCCGCAGCCTCTCGTATCACGAGAGTCTAACCAACTGCGCCACGGAGGCTGAAATATGCTAACGGCTCACCATGGCAAGGACTACCGTACATGAACATCAAAACGTGGGTTGTGGGTTACCTTCTCATTGGAAGAAAAAAGGAAACGAAATTCACAGGACTGGGGAAGAAAGTTGTTCTTTTTACAATAGGTCTGGCAGACGAGCAAACAAGTCACGTGACGGTAAGTAATCACTGATGAACATCCACAACGCTGGCATTATACAGTCCAGAGACAGTGGCACCGCCCCGGACGAGCCTGGCCATCCATGCTGGGTCATGACTGACAACAGCGTGGGTATCCATTTCCTAGATTACCTTCTTATATTGGCCCTTCTAGAATTTTACACAGCGTCGCGCCATTACACTTCGGTTTTCTCAGCGGTGGTAACAGCCGAGACGGTATCCCTACTTGATTTAAACCGAAGACTGCGAATCGAAGTTAAGCGACAAATAGATACACCCAACAGTCACATACATAGTCCTGACCCCACACTGAGATCGAATCTTGTGTCGTATCAGAAACTACGAGAGACTTTTCGGTCTCACAAACACCCAGACCCGAAATAATTACCTGTGGATCACACAAATATTTGTTTCGGTGCGGGGATCGAACCCACGGCCTCTCGTTTCACAGGCGGCGTCCAACCAACTGCGCCACGGAGGCTGTCGAATTACAAAACCAAATGTTTTTGTGTATTGTCTTAACAAATTGTGTGAACTACAAGTATTTGTTCCGGGTCTGGGTGTTTGTGAGACCGAAAAGCCTCTCGTAGTTTCTGATACACGACACAAGACTTGGTCTTAGTGTGGGGTCAGGACTATGTATGTGACTGTTGGGTGAATTTATTTAATTCGTAGTTAATTATTATTCATTTTAACGGTCAAAAAGATTTTTTTCTTGCACTGAATGGCGAGACGAGCATGCCATTCGCCTGATGGTAAGCGATACGACCGCTCATGGACAGTAGCAACAAACAACACCATGAATTACAAGCAATGCTTGGCGTTCCACTGCACTCGCCAATTTAAGACATAAGATGTTAAGTCTCCCAAGTTCCAACCTCTATTTTTATTTATTTTTTTATTTTATTTTATTAGGATCACCAACATAACGTGTATTTACACTAATAATAAAGCAATAATTAAACACATGCTAAATACCGTTACAATTATAGGCGACCACGGCATGCGTATAGCCCTGGTCTGACAAACGGTATGTGCGGCACTGCGGCAAGCAACGCAGTTCAAGCAACTAAGGAGGTTGCACAGATAGGTTTCACTCTGTGCGTAAATCCGTTGACCAATGGGAGAGCCGAAACTTGACAACAAATGTTATATTGACAATTTTGCATTGAAGTCTTCACGTGTCTCCATGACAACGGATAATAATTATTTGAGTTCAAAATATATAGAATTTTATTAAAAAAATGTTTGTGCGTCATTCTAAACGAAGTCGGTAAAAAGGCACATAAGACCATTTTCTCAAATATTGATACGTGACCTAATTAGTTTATATTTTCTCATATAAATTCGCGTATTATTAACTATATTATTTTATTTTTTTCTGCTAATAAACCTATTCTTTGATCAAGTTATATTTCACTGGACTTGTATAGATACCTACTCTTAAATTATCGCCAATTGTACCGTAATTTCATAAAAACAAATTGTATTATCATTATAAAAATAAATTATTTTGTTATAAATGATCACAAGCAAAACCTGGATCAATACTGATGGACACTTTTTACAATAATCATTTAATTGTAATTTTTATCTTAATTCACAATACGGAGCTCAAATTAATATACGTAGGTATAGGTAGGTAGTAGGTAAATATCTATGTACACAACCTCCAGCACAATAGAAGATGTTATAGATCTCAGCACATTAACTTGTTGAAATCCGCAGCTTTATCAAAAAAGAACTAAATAGTGAGATTTAAAAAAAAGAATTGTCTATTTGCCTCCATTACAAATTGGAAGACAATTAAATATTGTAAAATATTGGCTGGAGAAGCTAGATGTAAAGCAACACGGACTAATATTAACAAGGGACGTATGGTTTAAGCTATGAATTAGCTTTTTTATACTATGTACGGAAAAATTTAAGAAACATTGAGCGGAAAGTACTGAAATAATTCCTAGATTGATCCATTTGCCACACCCAATAGCAACACGAGATGCTATTTGCACAGTATTCAACTGTAATGTATTATTATAATACGCTCATCGGATGAACTAGTGATATTTTCGTAATTGCTCCGACCACCGTACACGAAGGTGGTAAACTCGTAAATGAAATGCAAATATTACGCGTTTCAGGTTCAGCCTACTTAAATATGCTTTCGAGCAGGCTAGTATAATAGTGTTTGACGGCAGAAGCTGATTATTTCTTGCTGGTGGATATTGTAATTGGATTTAAAATTGTAATACATCAGATGCATTGCGGTTGCATTTTGATGCTTATATGAAAAAAAAATGGTCACACTACCATCGGAGATTTTTTACCTTTTATTATCATTCGTTAATGTGTTATTTCTATCTTGATATAAAACATAGGGGCTCCTGCTATTATTACTGTAAAATTATCGACAAATAAATCCATTCCGCAATGTCGCACGCGGCGGCGATTTGACGAGAATGACGTCTGGCTGTGCGGTGTATTTTCATATAAGTCTGCGTCCAGCACCGCAAACCGCTGTCAGTTCTATCAAAGACCAAAATATCATCAATGAGTTGACCCTTCACCATTGCGGCTGGCTGACGCTTACCGCTCCAAAACAAAAGACAAATGATGAAGTTTTCATACAAAACCGAGTCTGACACCGCATTGCACGCAACGCATTGCCGCGCGTACCGTTCGGCAGACCAGGGCTTATGACGTTTGGAGTTACATTTATCAATCAAAAAGCTAATCAAATAATTTCCTATTTAAATGAATTCAATAACATGAATTACTACATTTTTTTTGTGATTTATGCAAAATCAAATCACAAACACAAACCTCTAGGTCTTAAGCTGCTACTTCTGAGTGGGTCATGTCAGAAATCCGGTTGTAATACTAGCATCGTTCTGCATAGCTGAAAATTCTTGTTGCGCTGACTCCATGTAGATAAGGGAAAAGCACAGATATATAAAAAAATAAATTGAAAGATAATCAAAAACAAGGAAAAAAACATTTGAACGATATTTATATACTAACAACGATATTATGGTAAATTAATTATCATTAAATTAAACGACAACGAAAGATTACGAAAGGAGGCTATATCAATCAACATGGGAAAGAAATATAAAGCAAGTTGGAAAAGCCTAGGAATGAGTTAAGGCGCTGGATGCATGCTATTGATAGAAATGCTAATCTCTAAGGAACCCACAATTACGTCTATTTCATACATAAACTCATGCCTTTATCCCAGAAGGGGTAGGCAGAGGCACCACCAGGACACCCACATTTCCCCTTGTATGTTCCGTCGCACAATGTGATAGGGGGCGAGCCTATCGCCATATCGGGCACAACTGACTCCGAACCGACAATAAACAAAAAAAACCTTATATCACTTTGCCCGACCCGGGATTCGAACTCGAGACGTCAGCGTTATACGGTATAACTACGCCACCGAGGCAGGCACAAATCATATTACAATAATAATAAATAGATTTTGTTTGCACATGTGTTGTGATTGGTATAAAAGAGCTTGTCTGGCTGCATTGACAGTACTTGATAGACATCATGAAGTCTTTACTGGCAGTGCTGTGTGTAGGGGTAAGTCGCAAACTCATATTTGTAATATTGAGCACCTATGTGGCGCAGTTGGTTAAGCACCGCCTGTGAAACGAGGCCGCGGGTTCGGTGCGCACCGAGGCAAATTGTGATCCACAAGCATTTGTTTCGGTGGTTGTGAGAAGTCTCCCATAGTTTTTGATATATAAGACGCTTTGTGGGGTCTGGACTGTGTATGTGACTGTTGGGTGTATTTATTTATTTTATTTTATTAAAGAATATATAAGCGACCGACATAGCTTTGAAAGTTAGTAGTTTGAAGTGGCAATGGGCTGGCCATATGTCACAAAACAGATAACCGCTGGAGTAAGTGTGTTCTGGAGTAGAGACCGCGTCTTGGCAAACGTAGTGTGGGACGTCCTCTGGCCAGATGGCGGGACGACTTGCACAAGAGGAAGCAGCGGCTGGATGCGTAAAGCAGCAGACTGGGCTCTGTGGCGTGCCGCGGGAGAGGCCTATGTCCAGCAGTGGACTGCAACGGGCTGATGATGGTGATAACCTAGGCGTAATTAAGTGCAGGACCAGGTAAAGAGCCATCCTCGCTGCGGGGTCGAGTCACACGGCACACCTCTAAAGGAGAATGCCCATTCATGGTATCGGTAAAAAATATCGTAGACCCCGATACCGATACTGCTTAAAATTCATTATGGTTTTTTTTATGGTTTGCCCTTAAGCGTTTTCCTGTTTTATCCCGGGCGACGGATTTTCATCGCGAAAAAATATATACGTCCCACTGCAGGGCACGGACCTCCTGATAATACCACAAAATTAACAATGAATCTTGCTTAATTTTGCTTGACCGAGGACCTGAAGTCGTACGAAAAATCCAGTTTGATATTGTTAAAGAAAATACAGTAGAACGCCGATTATCTGAACGCCGATTAACCGAATTGCCAATTATCCGAATCGGTCTGCTTTTTTTTACTATGGACCTCTATTATTTTTGGGAATTTTTATACTTAGTATTTTTGTTAAGGCCTGATGGGGTTGCAACTTCGATCGAGATGTTCAAGTGAGCGTTATTGTAGAACTGAGCTAGTTAAACTTAATAAAGTTTATTCTATATGTAACAGTTCGTTTTTCTTTATTACAAGTCTATGTCCGATTATTCGATTTCACGATTAAGCCAATCGATCCCGGTCCCAATTAATTCGGATAATCAGCGTTCTACTGTTAATAGTTCGGCATTTTTTCGACGACATGAGAGCGGCTCGACATGACATGACATTGTTAATCTGCACCCGGGCGAAGCCGGGCCGGGCCGCTAGTTTAAAAATATTCCTGCTAAGCCAATACACGCTCCGGTTATGTTCGTGTAGTGCGCTAAAGGATACTAAACGTCAAATTCGGCATTTGCTACTGCAAATATTGGTTTGACATTCGTTAAATATATTTGTATTAATTTTACAGATTATTGTGACATTTTGAAAGCAAATATTTGTTCAATTGTCTTTTAACCGACATTTTAAATACGTGAGGCGTGTTGATATTTTTATACTTCTCCAATTATTACTAGATATCCCGATTTTGATACGACCATCCCGATTTTTATCCGCCTACTAAATATCGAAAAAGTGCGTGGTGGCCTGTTGGTAAACGGACTAGACGCGGCTGCCTACATGTTCACGGTGGTCGCGGGTTCAAATCCCAGGGCACACCTCTGACTTTTCGGAGTTATGTGTGTATTGATAGTCAATCACCACGCACTTTAACGGTGAAGGAAAACATCGTGAGGAAACCTGCATACCGTAGCGATTTTAAAGAATTTCTACGGTGTGTAAGTCCGCCAACCCGCACTAGGCCAGCGTGGTGGACTATATGGCCTAACCACTCTCAATCGATTCTCTCGATTATAGAGTAGGCCCGTGCCCTGCAGTGGGACGTATATGGGCTGATATAGATATAGATACTAAATATCACACAAGTAAATGAAAGGTTATTCTAAAATTAATTTACATAATGATCTATTATAATTTACTAATATATTTTACCGAAATATCGGCATTGCAAACTTGAAACAAAAATAAATAAGAATGAAAACAAATTATTTGCATTCCTTAATCATCATCAGCCCGTTGCAGTCCACTGCTGGACATAGGCCTCTCCCAAGGTACGCCACAGAGCCCGGTCTGCTGCTCCACGCATCCAGTCGCTGCCGGCCCTCTTGTGCAAGTCGTCCCGCCATCTGGCCAAAGGGTGTCCCACGCTGCGATTGTCATTTCTTAATATATTATACCGGGTATATCAAGACTGCGACCGAAAAAGAAGCCAGGTGGTAGTTTTAGTGTTTACAAACACAATGTAAATAAAAATTTTGCCAAAACAGTGACAGATATTTTTGTAGAATTTTTTGAAAATCATCGTGTTTGGGTGGTAAATGCCCAGGTTTTGCGAAAATACTAATTTAAACTCTTACGTATCATTGCGTGTTAAAAAATAAAGCGGTGTACATGTTTGTTTTAGGAAAAATATGTATTAATCACCCAAATACGACGATGAGTAGAAAATTACAAAAAAAAGTTGTCGATTTTTTTTGCGAAATTTTTACTTGGATTGTGTTTGAAGTCACAAATACTACCACCTGGCTTCGTTTTCGGTCGCGGTCTTGATATACCCTGTATAATATTATAAATAAAATGCGCGCAACAGACTACGTATGTGAAGTCCTGACCCCACAGTAAAATCAAGTTTTGTGTCGTGGATATTAGGAACTACGAGAAACTTTTCGGTCTCACAAACACCCAGACCCGAAACAAACACCTGTGGACCACACAAACATATGTTTCGGTGCAGGGATAGAACTCGCGGCCTCTCGTTTCACAGCCGGCGCGGCGTCTAACCAACTGCGTCATGGAGGCTTTTTTTATTGCGATGAATGGCGAGACGAGCAAGCCATCCATGTCGATTTTGCTAGATTAAAATATATTTTTTTTATTTCAGGCTTTAGTTGCTGTACAATGTTTGCCAACACGTAAGTTTAATTTTCTTTTTATTTATTGAAATAATTTTCTTTTTATTGCTATGAATGGCGAGACGAGCATGCCATTCACCTGATGGTAAGCGACATGACCACTCATGGACAGTAGCCAAACAACACCATGAACAAAGCCATGCTTGGCATTCCACTGTGCTTGCCATCCGGATACATAAGATGTTAAATCTCATTATGTCCAGTATTTCTATGTTATTTCATTTTAACTGTGAGATTTTTTTGTATTTGTGATTTTGACAAAAATATGTCGGCCTTAATAACTTACTTTTAAAAGTTTTTTTATTCTATAAATAATACTCCACTGCCACAAACATATCTGGCCCGGTGGCCAAAAGAGGAACTAACGACGCCATTTTGAAATGTCAATCTGCTTGGCATTCGCTGACATTACGCCAACATTTTACCCATGTACTTTCTTTCAAATTGCCAGGTTTTTAACGTCAAGTCCAAATACATATTATGTAGTGTGTGCATATTCTCATAATTTTAACGAACATTAAACAAGTAGGTCATTATTTACTCACATACCAATGTATTTTTAATGGAACTGCACTATATATATATAATAATATAGTAGGATTTTGGATAATATTTTTAATTCGACGACTTATTTACCCACTTTGTTGCTAAATTTATTTTTACTGGCAACAACAAATGCGATAACAGCGACTCTCTCACCGGGCCAGAAAAGTTTGTTTCACTATATTTGTATTATTATTTGTCAATCAAAAAATTCATGTTCATCCAAACACTGTCAGGAAGAAATGGACCAATGCGATACGGCCACCCATCTTAATTTGTATTCGTTATCTAATTTCTATGATATGGACAATAAAGATTATAAATAAATAAATAATAGTTATACCGGGGATATCAAGATTGCGACCGAAAACGAAGTCAGGTGGTAGTATTAGTGGTTACAAACATAATGCAATTAAAAATTTTGCAAAACAAGCGACAGATTTATTTTTGCAATTTTTTGAAGTTTGGGTGCTAAATACCTAGTTTTTGCGAAAAAAATAATTTAAACCCTTACGTACCATTGTGACTTTAAAACTAAAAAGGTGTACATCATTATTTTAGCAAAACCATGTATGTATCACCCAAATACGACGATAAGTAAAAAAAAACACAAAAACGATTTTTGATTTTTTTGGCGAAATTTTTAGTTGCATTGTGTCTGAAGCCACTAATACTCGTATAATACCACCCGGCTTCGTTTTCGGTCGCAGTCTTGATATACCCGGTATATCGCATATTCAAAACACAGTATGACTGAAAAACGAATTTAAATCCATAACTCACGCCTTTTTCCCCGAAGGGGTAGGCAGAGGTTCCTCTGGTAACAACGAGAACCCCATATTTCGCCTTGTATTTTCCGTCCCACTATTAGTTAGAGCGCAAGCCTATCGCCATATGGGGCATTCACTCCGGGATGATGATGAATTGAAAAATCCCGCTCCGGGATACGAACGCGCCCTCAGCTTTGTAATCTTACCGTAGTACACCGACCCCACCAAAGCCGTGTAACGAAAAAAACGATAATTATTATTTTCTAAGCTCTTTCGATATTCAGAATTATATTTAATTTTGGTAACGGGAACACACATACGTTCCTAAACTCAAAAGCAGAAACCCTATTGGAACCACAGCCTGTTACTGTTACTTCAGAACAAAACTCCAACCAAACTTAATTTTAAAATTAATCTTAAAAAGGTAGGTAATACTAAGTCGACTATTTTTTTTAATTTGTTTTGTTCAATAAGAGTCATTTTTTACAGCAAACTCGAGCAACCACAAGCACGAAAGCAGCCACCAGCAATCGAGCCACAAGGAAGAACACCAAAACACCCAATCAGCGACCACTAAATGTGACCACGGCCACAAACAGACGACCAGCGCAAAATCATCCCACGATTTAAAACATGATCATGAAGCGAGCCACCACGAAGTTTGCAACGAGCATGGACACACCGAGACCCATCACGAAAAGTCACAGAAACAAGAACAGCATAGCGAAAGTAAACATACAGTGTCCAGCTGTGGGCATAAAGGTGGCCATAGTGGGCATAGCGAGAAAAGCACCCAAACATCAAGCAAACACGAGGAATCGCACAGTGAGATCAAGTCCGTGAAATCTACTTGTGAACATGGGCATGAAGACTGTCACGGACACGATGGCCACGACGATCAAGCACACAAAGACTGCCACGGAGAAAAAGACTGCAAGAAACACAAAGACGGACACGATGGCAAGGACGATCACGGACACAAAGACTGCCACGGGGATAAGGACTGCAAGAAACACCAAGACGGACATGAGGGCAAGGACGATCACGGACACAAAGACTGCCACGGGGATAAAGACTGCAAGAAACACAAAGACGGACACGATGGCAAGGACGATCACGGACACAAAGACTGCCACGGGGATAAAGACTGCAAGAAACACAAAGATGGACACGATGACAAGGACGATCACGGACACAAAGACTGCCACAGAAATAAAGACTGCAAGAAACACAAAGACGGACACGATAGCAAGGACGATCACGGACACAAAGACTGCCACGGGGATAAAGACTGCAAGAAACACAAAGATGGACACGATGGCAAGGACGATCACGGACACAAAAACTGCCACGGGGACAAAGACTGCAAGAAACACAAAGACGGACACGATGGCAAGGACGATCACGGACACAAAGACTGCCACGGGGATAAGGACTGCAAGAAACACCAAGACGGACATGAGGGCAAGGACGATCACGGACACAAAGACTGCCACGGAAATAAAGACTGCAAGAAACACAAAGACGGACACGATGGCAAGGACGATCACGGACACAAAGACTGCCACGGGGATAAAGACTGCAAGAAACACAAAGATGGACACGATGACAAGGACGATCACGGACACAAAGACTGCCACGGAAATAAAGACTGCAAGAAACACAAAGACGGACACGATGGCAAGGACGATCACGGACACAAAGACTGCCACGGGGATAAAGACTGCAAGAAACACAAAGATGGACACGATGGCAAGGACGATCACGGACACAAAAACTGCCACGGGGAAAAAGACTGCAAGAAACACAAAGACGGACACGATGGCAAGGAGGATCACGGACACAAAGACTGCCACGGAGACAAAGACTGCAAGAAACACAAAGACGGACACGATGGCAAGCACGATCACGGACACAAAGACTGCCACGGGGATAAAGACTGCAAGAAACACAAAGATGGACACGATGGCAAGGACGGTCAGGGACACAAAGATTGCCACGGGGATAAAGACTGCAAGAAACACAAAGATGGACACGATAGCAAGGAGGATCACGGACACAAAGACTGCCACGGGGACAAAGACTGCAAGAAACACAAAGACGGACACGATGGCAAGGACGATCACGGACACAAAGACTGCCACGGGGATAAAGACTGCAAGAAACACAAAGATGGACACGATGGCAAGGACGGTCACGGACACAAAGACTGCCATGGGGATAACGACTGCAAGAAACATAAAGACGGACACGATGGCAAGGAAGATCACGGACACAAAGACTGCCACGGGGACAAAGACTGCAAGAAACACAAAGACCGACACGATGGCAAGGACGATCACGGACACAAAGACTGCCACGGGGACAAAGACTGCCACGGGGAAAAAGACTGCAAGAAACACAAAGGCGGACATGAGGGCAAGGACGATCAAGGACACAAAGACTGCCACGGAAATAAAGACTGCAAGAAACACAAAGGTGGACACGATGGTCACGACGATCATAGACACAAAGACTGTCATGGAGACAAAGACTGCCATGGGCATAAAGACGGCAACAATAAAAACAACGGTGATTGTTGTTACAGTGCCAAGTGTCGGGAAATATGTCGAAACACAGGATGTTGTTGCTGCGGATATCCTTACGGCCACCACCCCTATGATGACAATGATCATGATGACAAAGACAAAACCAGCACAGGTAAGCACAAGAGTACTGATACTCACAGCCATTCTGGCGGCGGTTCTAAGTCTGGTAAACACGGAAGTTCTGAGGCAGACAATAGTTCTGCAGGATATTCTCAAGCCAATGCCAAGACAGGCGAGGTCCGTACAGGCAGTTCTTCTCACAATAATGCCAGAACTGAAGGTAAATACGGAAGTGCTGAGGCAGACAGTAGTTCTGCAGGATATTCTCAAGCCAATGCCAAGACAGGCGAGGTCCGTACAGGCAGTTCTTCTCACAATAATGCCAGAACTGATGGTAAATACGGAAGTGCTGAGGCAGACAGTAGTTCTGCAGGATATTCTCAAGCCAATGCCAAGACAGGCGAGGTCCGTACAGGCAGTTCTTCTCACAATAATGCCAGAACTGATGGTAAATACGGAAGTGCTGAGGCAGACAGTAGTTCTGCAGGATATTCTCAAGCCAATGCCAAGACAGGCGAGGTCCGTACAGGCAGTTCTTCTCACAATAATGCCAGAACTGAAGGTAAATACGGAAGTGCTGAGGCAGACAGTAGTTCTGCAGGATATTCTCAAGCCAATGCCAAGACAGGCGAGGTCCGTACAGGCAGTTCTTCTCACAATAATGCCAGAACTGATGGTAAATACGGAAGTGCTGAGGCAGACAGTAGTTCTGCAGGATATTCTCAAGCCAATGCCAAGACAGGCGAGGTCCGTACAGGCAGTTCTTCTCACAATAATGCCAGAACTGATGGTAAATACGGAAGTGCTGAGGCAGACAGTAGTTCTGCAGGATATTCTCAAGCCAATGCCAAGACAGGCGAGGTCCGTACAGGCAGTTCTTCTCACAATAATGCCAGAACTGATGGTAAATACGGAAGTGCTGAGGCAGACAGTAGTTCTGCAGGATATTCTCAAGCCAATCCCAAGACAGGCGAGGTGCGTACAGGCAGTTCTTCTCACAATAATGCCAGAACTGATGGTAAATACGGAAGTGCTGAGGCAGACAGTAGTTCTGCAGGATATTCTCAAGCCAATGCCAAGACAGGCGAGGTCCGTACAGGCAGTTCTTCTCACAATAATGCCAGAACTGATGGTAAATACGGAAGTGCTAAGGCAGACAGTAGTTCTGCAGGATATTCTCAAGCCAATGCCAAGACAGGCGAGGTCCGTACAGGCAGTTCTTCTCACAATAATGCCAGAACTGATGGTAAATACGGAAGTGCTAAGGCAGACAGTGTTTCTGCAGGATATTCTCAAGCCAATCCCAAGACAGGCGAGGTCCGTACAGGCAGTTCTTCTCACAATAATGCCAGAACTGATGGTAAATACGGAAGTGCTGAGGCAGACAGTAGTTCTGCAGGATATTCTCAAGCCAATCCCAAGACAGGCGAGGTCCGTACAGGCAGTTCTTCTCACAATAATGCCAGAACTGATGGTAAATACGGAAGTGCTGAGGCAGACAGTAGTTCTGCAGGATATTCTCAAGCCAATGCCAAGACAGGCGAGGTCCGTACAGGCAGTTCTTCTCACAATAATGCCAGAACTGATGGTAAATACGGAAGTGCTGAGGCAGACAGTAGTTCTGCAGGATATTCTCAAGCCAATGCCAAGACAGGCGAGGTCCGTACAGGCAGTTCTTCTCACAATAATGCCAGAACTGATGGTAAATACGGAAGTGCTGAGGCAGACAGTAGTTCTGCAGGATATTCTCAAGCCAATGCCAAGACAGGCGAGGTCCGTACAGGCAGTTCTTCTCACAATAATGCCAGAACTGATGGTAAATACGGAAGTGCTGAGGCAGACAGTAGTTCTGCAGGATATTCTCAAGCCAATGCCAAGACAGGCGAGGTCCGTACAGGCAGTTCTTCTCACAATAATGCCAGAACTGATGGTAAATACGGAAGTGCTGAGGCAGACAGTAGTTCTGCAGGATATTCTCAAGCCAATGCCAAGACAGGCGAGGTCCGTACAGGCAGTTCTTCTCACAATAATGCCAGAACTGAAGGTAAATACGGAAGTGCTGAGGCAGACAGTAGTTCTGCAGGATATTCTCAAGCCAATGCCAAGACAGGCGAGGTCCGTACAGGCAGTTCTTCTCACAATAATGCCAGAACTGATGGTAAATACGGAAGTGCTGAGGCAGACAGTAGTTCTGCAGGATATTCTCAAGCCAATGCCAAGACAGGCGAGGTCCGTACAGGCAGTTCTTCTCACAATAATGCCAGAACTGATGGTAAATACGGAAGTGCTGAGGCAGACAGTAGTTCTGCAGGATATTCTCAAGCCAATGCCAAGACAGGCGAGGTCCGTACAGGCAGTTCTTCTCACAATAATGCCAGAACTGATGGTAAATACGGAAGTGCTGAGGCAGACAGTAGTTCTGCAGGATATTCTCAAGCCAATCCCAAGACAGGCGAGGTGCGTACAGGCAGTTCTTCTCACAATAATGCCAGAACTGATGGTAAATACGGAAGTGCTGAGGCAGACAGTAGTTCTGCAGGATATTCTCAAGCCAATGCCAAGACAGGCGAGGTCCGTACAGGCAGTTCTTCTCACAATAATGCCAGAACTGATGGTAAATACGGAAGTGCTAAGGCAGACAGTAGTTCTGCAGGATATTCTCAAGCCAATGCCAAGACAGGCGAGGTCCGTACAGGCAGTTCTTCTCACAATAATGCCAGAACTGATGGTAAATACGGAAGTGCTAAGGCAGACAGTGTTTCTGCAGGATATTCTCAAGCCAATCCCAAGACAGGCGAGGTCCGTACAGGCAGTTCTTCTCACAATAATGCCAGAACTGATGGTAAATACGGAAGTGCTGAGGCAGACAGTAGTTCTGCAGGATATTCTCAAGCCAATCCCAAGACAGGCGAGGTCCGTACAGGCAGTTCTTCTCACAATAATGCCAGAACTGATGGTAAATACGGAAGTGCTGAGGCAGACAGTAGTTCTGCAGGATATTCTCAAGCCAATGCCAAGACAGGCGAGGTCCGTACAGGCAGTTCTTCTCACAATAATGCCAGAACTGATGGTAAATACGGAAGTGCTGAGGCAGACAGTAGTTCTGCAGGATATTCTCAAGCCAATGCCAAGACAGGCGAGGTCCGTACAGGCAGTTCTTCTCACAATAATGCCAGAACTGATGGTAAATACGGAAGTGCTGAGGCAGACAGTAGTTCTGCAGGATATTCTCAAGCCAATGCCAAGACAGGCGAGGTCCGTACAGGCAGTTCTTCTCACAATAATGCCAGAACTGATGGTAAATACGGAAGTGCTAAGGCAGACAGTGTTTCTGCAGGATATTCTCAAGCCAATCCCAAGACAGGCGAGGTGCGTACAGGCAGTTCTTCTCACAATAATGCCAGAACTGATGGTAAATACGGAAGTGCTAAGGCAGACAGTAGTTCTGCAGGATATTCTCAAGCCAATCCCAAGACAGGCGAGGTCCGTACAGGCAGTTCTTCTCACAATAATGCCAGAACTGATGGTAAATACGGAAGTGCTAAGGCAGACAGTGTTTCTGCAGGATATTCTCAAGCCAATCCCAAGACAGGCGAGGTCCGTACAGGCAGTTCTTCTCACAATAATGCCAGAACTGATGGTAAATACGGAAGTGCTGAGGCAGACAGTAGTTCTGCAGGATATTCTCAAGCCAATCCCAAGACAGGCGAGGTCCGTACAGGCAGTTCTTCTCACAATAATGCCAGAACTGATGGTAAATACGGAAGTGCTAAGGCAGACAGTGTTTCTGCAGGATATTCTCAAGCCAATCCCAAGACAGGCGAGGTCCGTACAGGCAGTTCTTCTCACAATAATGCCAGAACTGATGGTAAATACGGAAGTGCTGAGGCAGACAGTAGTTCTGCAGGATATTCTCAAGCCAATCCCAAGACAGGCGAGGTGCGTACAGGCAGTTCTTCTCACAATAATGCCAGAACTGATGGTAAATACGGAAGTGCTAAGGCAGACAGTAGTTCTGCAGGATATTCTCAAGCCAATGCCAAGACAGGCGAGGTCCGTACAGGCAGTTCTTCTCACAATAATGCCAGAACTGATGGTAAATACGGAAGTGCTAAGGCAGACAGTGTTTCTGCAGGATATTCTCAAGCCAATCCCAAGACAGGCGAGGTGCGTACAGGCAGTTCTTCTCACAATAATGCCAGAACTGATGGTAAATACGGAAGTGCTGAGGCAGGCAGTAGTTCTGCAGGATATTCTCAAGCCAATCCCAAGACAGGCGAGGTGCGTACAGGCAGTTCTTCTCACAATAATGCCAGAACTGATGGTAAATACGGAAGTGCTGAGGCAGGCAGTAGTTCTGCAGGATATTCTCAAGCCAATGCCAAGACAGGCGAGGTCCGTACAGGCAGTTCTTCTCACAATAATGCCAGAACTGATGGTAAATACGGAAGTGCTAAGGCAGACAGTAGTTCTGCAGGATATTCTCAAGCCAATGCCAAGACAGGCGAGGTCCGTACAGGCAGTTCTTCTCACAATAATGCCAGAACTGATGGTAAATACGGAAGTGCTAAGGCAGACAGTAGTTCTGCAGGATATTCTAAAGCCAATCCCAAGACAGGCGAGGTCGGTACAGGCAGTTCTTCTCACAATAATGCCAGAACTGATGGTAAATACGGAAGTGCTGACGCAGGCAGTAGTTCTGCAGGATATTCTCAAGCTAATGCCAAGACAGGCGAGGTCCGTACAGGCAGTTCTTCTCACAATAATGCCAGAACTGATGGTAAATACGGAAGTGCTGAGGCAGACAGTAGTTCTGCAGGATATTCTCAAGCCAATCCCAAGACAGGCGAGGTCCGTACAGGCAGTTCTTCTCACAATAATGCCAGAACTGATGGTAAATACGGAAGTGCTGAGGCAGACAGTAGTTCTGCAGGATATTCTCAAGCCAATGCCAAGACAGGCGAGGTCCGTACAGGCAGTTCTTCTCACAATAATGCCAGAACTGATGGTAAATACGGAAGTGCTAAGGCAGACAGTGTTTCTGCAGGATATTCTCAAGCCCATGCCAAGACAGGCGAGGTGCGTACAGGCAGTTCAACTCAGAATTATGCCAGAACTGATGGTAAATACGGAAGTGCTGAGGCAGACAGTAGTTCTGCAGGATATTCTAAAGCCAATGCCAAGACAGGCGAGGTCCGTACAGGCAGTTCTTCTCACAATAATGCCAGAACTGATGGTAAATACGGAAGTGCTGAGGCAGACAGTAGTTCTGCAGGATATTCTCAAGCCAATCCCAAGACAGGCGAGGTGCGTACAGGCAGTTCTTCTCACAATAATGCCAGAACTGATGGTAAATACGGAAGTGCTGAGGCAGACAGTAGTTCTGCAGGATATTCTCAAGCCAATGCCAAGACAGGCGAGGTCCGTACAGGCAGTTCTTCTCACAATAATGCCAGAACTGATGGTAAATACGGAAGTGCTAAGGCAGACAGTGTTTCTGCAGGATATTCTCAAGCCCATGCCAAGACAGGCGAGGTGCGTACAGGCAGTTCAACTCAGAATTATGCCGGAACTGATGGTAAATACGGAAGTGCTAAGGCATACAGTGGTTCTGTAGGATATTCTATAGCTAATGCCGAGACCGGCGAGGTCATTACAGGCAGTTCTTCTCACAATAATGCCAGAACTGATGGTAAATACGGAAGTGCTAAGGCAGACAGTGTTTCTGCAGGATATTCTCAAGCCAATCCCAAGACAGGCGAGGTGCGTACACGCAGTTCTTCTCACAATCATGCCAGAACTGATGGTAAATACGGAAGTGCTGAGGCAGGCAGTAGTTCTGCAGGATATTCTCAAGCCAATGCCAAGACAGGCGAGGTCCGTACAGGCAGTTCTTCTCACAATAATGCCAGAACTGATGGTAAATACGGAAGTGCTGAGGCAGACAGTAGTTCTGCAGGATATTCTAAAGCCAATCCCAAGACAGGCGAGGTCCGTACAGGCAGTTCTTCTCACAATAATGCCAGAACTGATGGTAAATACGGAAGTGCTGAGGCAGACAGTAGTTCTGCAGGATATTCTCAAGCCAATCCCAAGACAGGCGAGGTCCATACAGGCAGTTCTTCTCACAATAATGCCAGAACTGATGGTAAATACGGAAGTGCTAAGGCAGACAGTAGTTCTGCAGGATATTCTCAAGCCAATGCCAAGACAGGCGAGGTCCGTACAGGCAGTTCTTCTCACAATAATGCCAGAACTGATGGTAAATACGGAAGTGCTGAGGCAGACAGTAGTTCTGCAGGATATTCTCAAGCCAATGCCAAGACAGGCGAGGTCCGTACAGGCAGTTCTTCTCACAATAATGCCAGAACTGATGGTAAATACGGAAGTGCTGAGGCAGGCAGTAGTTCTGCAGGATATTCTCAAGCCAATCCCAAGACAGGCGAGGTGCGTACAGGCAGTTCTTCTCACAATAATGCCAGAACTGATGGTAAATACGGAAGTGCTGAGGCAGACAGTAGTTCTGCAGGATATTCTCAAGCCAATACCAAGACAGGCGAGGTCCGTACAGGCAGTTCTTCTCACAATAATGCCAGAACTGATGGTAAATACGGAAGTGCTGAGGCAGACAGTAGTTCTGCAGGATATTCTCAAGCCAATGCCAAGACAGGCGAGGTCCGTACAGGCAGTTCTTCTCACAATAATGCCAGAACTGATGGTAAATACGGAAGTGCTGAGGCAGACAGTAGTTCTGCAGGATATTCTCAAGCCAATGCCAAGAAAGGCGAGGTCCGTACAGGCAGTTCTTCTCACAATAATGCCAGAACTGATGGTAAATACGGAAGTGCTGAGGCAGACAGTAGTTCTGCAGGATATTCTCAAGCCAATGCCAAGACAGGCGAGGTCCGTACAGGCAGTTCTTCTCACAATAATGCCAGAACTGATGGTAAATACGGAAGTGCTGAGGCAGACAGTAGTTCTGCAGGATATTCTCAAGCCAATGCCAAGACAGGCGAGGTCCGTACAGGCAGTTCTTCTCACAATAATGCCAGAACTGATGGTAAATACGGAAGTGCTGAGGCAGACAGTAGTTCTGCAGGATATTCTCAAGCCAATACCAAGACAGGCGAGGTCCGTACAGGCAGTTCTTCTCACAATAATGCCAGAACTGATGGTAAATACGGAAGTGCTGAGGCAGACAGTAGTTCTGCAGGATATTCTCAAGCCAATGCCAAGACAGGCGAGGTCCGTACAGGCAGTTCTTCTCACAATAATGCCAGAACTGATGGTAAATACGGAAGTGCTGAGGCAGACAGTAGTTCTGCAGGATATATTCAAGCCAATGCCAAGACAGGCGAGGTCCTTACAGGCAGTTCTTCTCACAATAATGCCAGAACTGATGGTAAATACGGAAGTGCTAAGGCAGACAGTGGTTCTGCAGGATATTCTATAGCTAATGCCGAGACCGGCGAGGTCATTACAGGCAGTTCTTCTCACAATAATGCCAGAACTGATGGTAAATACGGAAGTGCTAAGGCAGACAGTAGTTCTGCAGGATATTCTCAAGCCAATCCCAAGACAGGCGAGGTCCGTACAGGCAGTTCTTCTCACAATAATGCCAGAACTGATGGTAAATACGGAAGTGCTGAGGCAGACAGTAGTTCTGCAGGATATTCTCAAGCCAATGCCAAGACAGGCGAGGTCCTTACAGGCAGTTCTTCTCACAATAATGCCAGAACTGATGGTAAATACGGAAGTGCTAAGGCAGACAGTGGTTCTGCAGGATATTCTATAGCTAATGCCGAGACCGGCGAGGTCATTACAGGCAGTTCTTCTCACAATAATGCCAGAACTGATGGTAAATACGGAAGTGCTAAGGCAGACAGTGGTTCTGCAGGATATTCTATAGCTAATGCCGAGACCGGCGAGGTCATTACAGGCAGTTCTTCTCACAATAATGCCAGAACTGATGGTAAATACGGAAGTGCTGAGGCAGACAGTGGTTCTGTAGGATATTCTAAAGCCAATCCCAAGACAGGCGAGGTCCGTACAGGCAGTTCTTCTCACAATAATGCCAGAACTGATGGTAAATACGGAAGTGCTAAGGCAGACAGTGGTTCTGCAGGATATTCTCAAGCCAATGCCGAGACAGGCGAGGTCATTACAGGCAGTTCAACTCACAATTATGCCAGCACAGATGGAGATGATGATAACACTTCTACCGGAGGTAAAAGTAAGGACAAAGGTAAAAATGGACATAATGGCGCTGATCATGATGACAATGCAGGTACAGGGGATGATAAAAATGGACATAATAATGATAATGATAATGACGAACATGCGCGCAAACACGTTAAAAACCATTCTAAAGTGAGTGAAAGTAAGAAATCATCATCAGTACAACAAAGCCAAAGCGCGTCGTATAGTGCCCAAGAATTGGACTACGAAGATGATGACAGCAGGAAATCAGTCAAAAAGCATCAGTCTAGCAGCAATTATAGCAAGAGCGAATCGCACCAAGCGTCCAGCTCTGTCAGCGAGAGTGAAATTGATAGCGATTACGACAGCGATGGAAGATATGCTAAAGGTGCGTCGTTTAAATCGAAACAGGCAGAGAGCCATCAATCCAGCAGTTTCTCCAGTGCGTCGGAGAGCAGTGGCTTTGAAAGTATAGCTGAAGATGATTTTGGAGACCTAAGCCAGTCTAAAAAGAGTTTCCAGAGCAATAACTTCCAGAGTTTTAGCAGCAGCAGTAGCAGCAGCAGCAGCAGTTTCGAATCTAGCGATTTCGAGTTCGACTTCGACAAAGATTTTTAGATTTTAATTGCACCAGTGTTGGACACTGTCCATGACGCGTATTTGGCATTTTATCTATATAAAATTGGAAAATGATAAATTGAAACACGAATTATTGAGAATTAATTTAAAATTGACATAATGCCCGGTAAATGTTCTTAATGTATACAAGTAGGAAATCAGTAATAGACGGAATTAAAAATTAATATTCAAACAACGTCACGCAGACAATAACTTAAACTCCTGCCAAACAGCAGTGTTTAAATGCAATATTATGTTCCAGTTTGAAGGACATTGTAGCCAGAGTAACTACTGGACATATTGACACTTAACATCTTATGTCTCAGGATGGCGAGCGCAGTGGAATGCCAAGCATTGCTGTGTAATTTATAGTGTTGTTTGATTTTGCTACTGTCGATGAGCGGTCATATCGCTTACCATCAGGCGAACGGCAAGTTCGTTTCCCCTTTCACCGCAATATTTTTTTTTTTTATGAAAAACAGTTCTAAACTTCATCTTTCTAATACTCTTCCGCTGTTTTGTTATTATTAATATACCTTTTGCTGCATTAATATGCGAACTATTCGTCAATTTATAATAATAATCATGTCTATAAATTAAGATTCGAGAGGCTGGGCCATATTTAACCACTATGGCCTAGTGCGCGGACTTCACATACCAATATTTACGAATTTTTTGTCTATATTTCACAATATGTATGTTGTCTTAAAAAAAAATTCAATTTTGAAACGGGCAACCATACTTTAAATCGCTGGAGTGTTCAAAAAGTTCTAACTGCACTCTATTTTATTTATACATATTTATACACTGATAATTTGGACCTGACATCAATTACTGAACTTCTAGATATGAACAAATATTTCGTGTTTCTTCGGTATCGCGTTTGGCGGTAAGACTTTCAAATCACATTTAAGCAAAAGTTTAAAATTCTTAACTTAGTCACAATAGAAGAAATAATATACACACATCTTTTAACATCGTTTTGTTAACTCCTAACGCGTAGTCGTTTTCCACAAATTGCAACCAATAACCATTTTGTTATAAATGTTTTGTAACTTTTCTGAAAAAGGAAACTGCCACGTTCGTCCTACGTTTACTGTTAAAGCTAGGCAATAGGCATATTATGAAGATTTAATCTATCTATCTCTTTCTTACTTAATTATGAACGTTTATGTTGGACAGAAACAACCTGTGTGCGTTATTGTTTTAAATACGATTAACTCGGGCTTATTTTTAAGTATAAAGGATTTGTGTTATTGTAATAGTTTTCTTGTTGGTTTGAAAATAAATTTTATGAGCATTTATATGTTTTGTTTCATTAATATTCACTTTATTTTTTACGTTTCATTTTTACATTTTTATATACATACATTACAAAAAAATATATATAGATACATATAAAAATATAAAAAAAATATATAACCCTTCGGTGGCGAGGCTCAAGACCCAAGCCACCGGTGGGTAGGGATCCAAAGTGAGGAACCTCCTCACTATGCCAGCCGTGTCCAGCAACACTGCCTTTTGGATCTGGCTCTTGACCCAACGACCAATTGAGAGTCTCTGTAGATGTTGGTCGAGGCTCTTTGCTATCAATCCATGAGCAGAAATGACAATCGGGACAATAATTGTTTCATTTATTATTAAGAAGTAATTTTATTGTGCCTCCTTAAGAGTAGGTGCCTTATTAAGATACAGTTTTAAAACCTATTTCAGTTATCGACTGTTTTGTTTCCTTCGCTCAAACTGAATTCTAAAGTCGTTCGAAAGGGACAAAACATTTGATAACTAAAATATAGGTTTTAATCACACTATTAAGGCCGCAGGTATTTAATACTATTAGATTATGAGTTTAAATGCTTTTTGTATAACTATTAACAAAACATAACTTAAACAATGCGTTTAAAGATATATTTTTTTGAAGTTCCAAATATCGGCAAACGCCGACAGATGGCGCATGAACTGTATGTCAATTATTCGTTGAATTATTATCTTTGTATTGCAATAGCTTCATGTACATACTCTTTTATCAGTATAATAGTTTATACCGGGTTATATCAAGACTGTAATCCAAAGCGAAGCCAGGTGGTAGTATTATTGACTTCAAACTCAATGCAGCTAAAAATATCATAATAAAAATTGACATTCTTTTAGTATTTTTTTAGTTATCGTCGTATTTGGGTGATAATACATAGTTTCCCTAAAACAATGATACAGTACAACATTTTATTTTAATGACGTAATGGTACGTGAAGGTTTAAATTACTATTTTCGCAAAAACGTTTTACAACCCAAACACGATGATATTTAAAAATATGCCAAGAATATCTGTCGCTTTTTTTAGTTCATATTTTTATTTGCATTGTGTCTGTAACCACTAAAGCTACAACCTGGCTTCGCTTTCGGGCACAGTCTTGATATACCCGGCATATTATATACCGGGTATATCATATAAGGGAAAGATGTTTTTTGCGTTTTTTTAAAACATCGTATTTGTGTGGTAAATACCTAGTTTTTGCTAAAATAGTAATTTAAACCCTCACGTACCATTGCGTCTTAAAAAATATGGTGTACATCATTGTTTTCGGAAAACTATGTATTTATCACCCAAATACGAGGACAATATTATCCGGTTTTCTGGAAGAGATCGTTTAAAGCAATAGGACAGCCGATCATGTCACCAAATTTATGGCAATTTTTGTTTTATTTATTTAATTTTAGGAAAGCTTACAGACTAATACAATTATGAACACAAAGGACAAAAAACTATTTAGCTGGTAACAAGCTTCCACGTATTTTACTTTGATAACTATCGTATTTTCTATTGTGGTAGATTAATAAAGAGTTATATTATTACTGCCTCGGTGGCGTGGTTGTATTGCGGTACGGTTACAAAGCTGAGGTCTCGGGTTCGAGTCTCAGGTCGGGCAAAGTGATATTGGATTTTTCTATTCACTATCAGCCCGGAGTCAGGAATTTGTGTCCGATATGGCGATAGGCTCGCCCCCTATCACATCATGGGACGAAACATACAGGGCGAAATGTGGGTGTCCTGGTGGCGCCTCTGCCTACCCCTTCGGGGATAAAGGCGTGAGTTTATGTATGTATGTATGTATATTATTATTCGGTTAGAAAAAAATCTTAATTATATTATCTGCCTACCCTGTTTATTAAAGCCGTGAACTTACCACTTTAAAAAGAGAATCTAGGTAGAATATCCAGTCTATTGATGAATCAAGATTTATTTTGGATTCGGTATATTAACAAAATCCATTGCTGATATATAGAACAAAATAAATTAAGTATGTGTAGGGTGAGTATATTTTTTGGAAAAATTCCAGGACAATTTTTATTTTTGGAGTATTGTACTACGGTACGATTATTTTATTTAACTTAGGGCCTCGTTCACCGTCTTCAAGTAAACCGTTGATTAAGCTATGCATCAGTTAAAGTCACCCGTAACATCACGTGTCGATTTCACGATGCTCCAGTAAAACTAATCCTATGATTACACTAATCAGTACTTTACTGGCTGCATCGTCTGCTGATTAGCGTATTTACTTAATGGTTAAACGTAGGTTAAACTTTTTTATTTTTTAAGAAAAAATGCACGTTGACACTGCAGCGGCAGGCAGGGCGGGAACATTTGACCAATGATCAAATATTATTATTCTATAATCATAGCATTTGACGCAATATGAACGAATGATTTGTTCAATTTCTAATGTCATTCACTTAACCAGCACTTTACTTTATTTTCACTTGTGAAATCGACGGAAGGTACTCTGCACATTGGCAGCCTCCGTGGCGCGGTTGGTTAGACGCCGCCTGTGAAACGAGAGGCCGCGGGTTCGATCCCCGCACCGAAACAAATATTTGTGTGATCCACAAGGTATTTGTTTCGGGTCTGGGTGTTAGTGAGACCGAAAAGTCTCTCGTAGCTTCTGGTACCCACGACACAAGACTCGATCTTAGTGTGGGGTCAGGACTATGTATGTGACTGTTGGGTGTATTTATTATTTATTATTTACTTGGCAAATAACGTTAATCAAAAAGTAACTAATCAACGGTTGACTTGAAGATGGGGAACGAGGCTCTTATACTTATAAAACAGAATACCTCTCAATCGTCTCGATTGTGGAGGAGGTGTAGAGATCGTGCCCTGTAAGACGTATATGGGCTGATACAGTAAATATTAAAGTTATATATATACATACATACATACATACATACATACATACATACATACATACATACATACATACATACATAAACTCACGCCTTTTTCCCAGAAGGGGTAGGCAGAGGTGCTACCAGAACACCCTTATTTCGCCTTGTATGTTCCGTCCCATGATATGATAGGGGGCGAGCCTGCCATATCGGTCACAAATTCCTCACCCCGGGCTGATAATGAATAGAAAAATCCAATATCTACACGACGCGGGATTCGAACCCTCAGCTTTTATACCGTACAACTACGCCACCGAGGCATATATTAAAGTTGTCCCGTGTAAATCGTGGTTATCCTACCCAGCACACGCTATCGAACCACATGGCCCGCATCTGGTTCGTATCGCGCTCGTTCGCTTTACCAACCTGTGCTCGAATACACTTCCGTTACACTCGCTATTCAACCTTTGTTAATAGAATGTGAATGTTATATCTTAGTTACAAATGGTGGCAGGTCTCTCAAGTGAGATGCCTTGTTACCACCGCAATGTATATTTCACCAACAAACAGCAGTGTAAATGCAGTTGTGTTCCGGTTTGAAGGACATTACAGCCAGAGTTATTGGACATAATGGGACTTAACATCTTGTCTCAGGATGGTGCAGTGCCAAGCATTGCTTTTTAAATCATGTCGTATGCAATTTTTATCAGGCGAATGTCATGCTCGTTTCGCCACTCATCGCAATAAAAAACACTATTACAGATAATTTAAAATCTAAAGGCGTGTGGCGAAAGGAACATATGTACATACATACATAAACTCACGCCGTCTTCCCAAAAGAAAATGAAAAGAAAAATCCAATATTACTTTGCCCGACCCGGGATTCGAACCCGAGACCTCAGCTTTGTAATCATACCGTAGTACACCTACGCCATCGCATTCGCATTTCGCATCATATTTCCATGGACTTTCGGAACTTGTACAAGTACCTATACTAATTTTAATCTGCACACCGACGTAGTGCCCGGATGTCACTAACGTCCCTCATTGAAAATTAGCGCTGTGGTACTGCTTATGCTGTACTGCAGTAATAAGCTGAATGAGGGTTCCTGTTGTTGGCACAAATAGTAATGGACAATATTATTGTCTTTTGTTATCTTTATATAAATAACACATTTTTGTTTCATTGTAAATACCTTATATCTTTTATTTTCTCGGTTGGATTATTTTTATTATTAATATTACTTTCTTTGTTTTGCTTTTGTATTTGTACCAACAATACACTTTTGTTTGTTTCTTTCTTTCTTCTTTTAACTTGCACTTACTGGTGGCAGCGCTCGTCATCCTGAGACATAAGATGTTAAGTCTCATTATGTCCTGTAGTTTATGTCAATTTTTCCTTAACGTGGATTTTACGAAGAAAATCCCGCACTCAGGATACACTCAAATAAAACAAAAGAAACCTTAGAATATATTTATTTCTTTGGCAATACTAAAACATATTAAATATTTGGCATGTGAACTTTGGCATTAATACAATGTGGACTTACATCTACATCCATCACATACATACATAAACTCACGCCTTTATCCCCGAAGGGGTAGGCAGAGGCTACACCAGGACACCCACATTTCGCCTTGTATGTTCCGTCCCATGATGTGATAGGGGGCGAGCCTATCGCCAAATCGGGCACAAATTCCCGACTCCGGGCTGATAATGAATGGAAAAATCCAATACCGCTTTGCCCGACCCGGGACTCGAACCCAAGACCTCAGCTTTGTAGCCGTACCGTAATACAACTACGCCACCGAGGCAGTCATATGTCTACATCCATCAATGGAACTGTATTACACAGAATAATACAGAGGGTAACTATGATCCGAAATGAAGTTCGAGTGTTCGAACACTTGACGTCCGAGGTAAGTTATAAGTTTCCAACTTCAAAAGGAGAATGCCCATTTTACTATACAGGGTATATCAAGACCGCGACCGAAAACAAAGCCAGGTGGTAGTTTTAGCGGCTACAGACATAATGCAACTAAAAATTTTGCAAAATAAGCGACGGATTTTTTTTTAATTTTTTAAAAAATCATCGTTTTTGAGGGGTAAAAACCTAGTTTTTGCAAAAATAGTAATATAAACCCTTACGTACCATTGCGTGTTTAAAAATTAAGCGATGTACGTCATTATTTTAGAAAAACTATGTTTAATCACTAAAATACGACGATATGTAAAAAATAACAAAAAAAATTGACGATTTTTTTGTGAAATATTTACTTGCATTGTGTTTGATATCACTAATACTACCACCTGGCTTCGTTTTCGGTCGCGGTCTTGATATACCCTGTATAACTTAATAAAACCTACTTTTTATGTAGGGAAAAATACATATTTTCAATAAAAATTAACATAATTGCGACCCAGGCCCGGAGTGAAGTCCAGCCACTCTGTAGCCCCATGTGTAGTAATGGCTGACGTATCGTAAAATGTGATGATAATTACTTTATTTTGTAAAAATCTGTCGCCCGGGATAAAACAGGAAAACGTTTAAGGACAAACCATAAAAAATGCTATAATGAATTTTAAGCAGTACTATTTATAGATAGGTGTATTTAACAAACATATTTCTTTATAAGCTTTAATGTTATATTTGTTTTGTTCTTACTATTAATTGTAGTGAATATTTAAGTGTGAGGGTATGTGGAGTTTGTGTTATGTTGAGTTTGTCTATTGTGTGTGGTTGACAACCTCAATTATGATAAAATGTAATTCAATATAGTTGCATTATTTTAATCCCGGTAACATGCCTCATGTTACGTATTTTACAGTGGCGACAACGATATTTTTTACCGATACCATGAATGGGCATTCTCATTTAATACTATTCTCAATGACACTAATTATCATTCACTCCGATTTAGTCTATGGTTACTACGATAGAGAATTCGATTATATTGTGGCACCTAGGCACATTCGTACAGCTTACATCAACCTCCGTGGCGCAGTTGGTTAGACGCCAACTGCGCCACATCATCATCATCAATCAACGATCATTTAAATTTTAAGTGATCCACAAGTATTTGTTTCGGGTCTGGGTGTTTGTGAGGCCGAAAAGTCTCTCGTAGTTTCTGATACGACACAAAACTCGATCTTAGTGTGGTGTCAGGACTATGTATGTGACTGTTGGGTGTATTTATTTATTTATTGTATTTATAACGAACATCCGAACATTAGAACTTCGTTTCACATCATAGTTACCGCCCTAGATATAAATATTGATAGCAGTCAAACCTAAGTTTTAATACAATAACAATTAGAAAATAATTAATGCAAATATCTACATACACACTTATATTAACTATAATTTAAATATTATTACTTGTAGTTAGATTATTATACCGGATATATCAAGACTGCGTTATAAAATAAAGTACACCTATTTATTTTTAAAGACGCAATGGTAAAAGACTTAAATTACAATTTTCACCAAACACGATGATATTTAAAAAATCGCAAAAAATCTGTCGCTTTTTCTGCAAAATTTTTAGTTGCATTGTGTCTGTAACCACTAAAACTACCTGGCCTCGTTTTTGGTCGCAGTCTTGATATACCCGGTATATTATGTATAAATGAACTTTGGCCTAACACCTGTAAATCGATTTCTCGATATACAGGAGTCCCATCTAATATGGGACAGTAATATACAGTAATTTCTATATACATTATTAAGACGTTATTGAATATTTCGTAAGTATTTAAAATATAACATATTATTTAAACTGATATTGCTCTGTGATATTGCGAGCTTTATAATCGATTTGACATCAACAATGTTTTTTTGTAATCCATGTCCACAACTTTTTTTTGTATACCTATCATATTAATATTATAAATGTGAATGTCCGTTTGTTTGTTACGCTTTCAAGCGGAAACTACTGAACCGATTCTCATGAAACTTTGTACACATATTCTTGGAGGTATTAGAAGTAACATAGGCTACTTTTTATCATGAAAAGTTTAGTGTTCCCGTGGGATGAAGAAGGAATTCCGATATATTTGCTACTTTTTTATACTCAAAAGGATGGGCTGGCACTGGATTACATTCCATTAGTGAGAATGAGACGGGGTAGGCGGGATATAATGGGACGGGATGGGATGGGAGATTACAAATAAAGTTAACCACGCGGACGAAGTTTGCGGGCAGAAGCTAGTATGTTATATATTTCTAAACTTTGTGTAAGTTACGTCTGCAAATTTTGTTCGGTCTTCAGTTCCAGCGCCCAGACGTGCTGTGGCCATCCCGTTCTGCCCTTCCCTCTCTTTTCCGCAGAGGTGTTTTGCTGTGGACAAAAAAAAACTGTTAATCTTTTGTATAATAAAACAATTTTTCTCCCATGACTGAACATACTGTCAACCTAGTAGTTCATTGAAAAGTAACAATTGGGGTTGCGTGTTACAGGGGCCGTAATATTATTTTTTTTATGTGTAGGGGGGGTTAATATAAGTTCAAGTTTGTGGGTCCATCTTGGAAAAGAGGTGCAAAGAGATTTTGAGATGAATCTCGTGAACTAGTAACCCTACAGAAAAACACCGTTAAAGTGCGTGGTGATTGACTATCAATACGCACATAACTCCGAAAAGTCAGAGGTGTGCCCTGGGATTTGAACCCGCGACCACCGTGAACATGTAGGCAGCCGCGTCTGGTCTGTCACCAACAGGCCACCGCGCACTCCACACGCCAGTAAGTGATAAAAAATGCCAAAAAACCCAGCGGATCACAATCTCCGACATGTGTACCTGTTGTAAAATATAAACGTTTTTGTTTACGTTATAAGATTTTACTACTTCCTCCGAAGATGTGTGCGGTGTTTTAAAATATAAGCTCGACTCATTTTTGCCTCTGGTGTAGCGGACAATGTTTGAATACATAAACTTCACGCCTGTATCCCATAGGGGTAGGCAGAGACTATGGATCTCCATTTTGCTCGATCTTGGCATACTTCGCTTCGTCTACTTTCGGACAGAGCTGTCCAGAAAAAAGTCTTTCCGAGTTATCCTAATCAGGCGAAGTAAACATACAAAATACTTAACCGATCATCATTATTCACATATAAAAATTTGTAAGAAAATAACAAGGAGTAGGTTTTTTGCATACATATAAACTCACGCCTTCTTCCCAGAAGGGGTAGGCAGAGGTGCTACCAGGACACCCACGTTTCACCTTGTGTTTCGTCCCACGATGTGATAGGGGGCGAGCCTATCGCCATATCGGGCACATTATTTTTTGCTATGAATGCCGCGACGTTCATGCCATTCGCCTGATGGTAAGCGATATGGCTGCTCAAAACAACGCCATGAATTACAAAGCAATGCTTGGCATTCCACTGCGCTCGCCATCCTTAGACATAAGATGTTAAGTCTCTTTATGCCCGGTAGATACTCTGGCTACAATGTCTGGCACTGCTGTTTGGCGGGAGCAATAGACACAGGCGGCTTCTCATATATGAGAAACCCACCACCACTAAAATTTCTGATAAAAACATCCAATATCACTGCCCGACCGGGGATTCGAACCCACGACAATCGTACCGTAGTACAACTGCGCCACCGAGCCAATCGGGTTAATATCAAGTTTATAAAATTTCGCCGGGCGTGAGTTCGTAGAAATAATTCAATCAGGTTTATAGCGTTATCTGCAGCGTCGGGCCATGTGGCGCTTCGTAATTACATTAACCGCGAGACGAGCGGCAGCGGGCCCCGGTTATAAGAGGGAGCGGTTTTTATTTGTTTTATTTTATTCTTTATTGTTCACAATAAATAAAAAGGTTATATACCCTCAACAAGGGTCAGGTTACAAGAACCCTGAACCGACGAAAATGCATGAAGAGATTGATGAAAGTGGATGAAGCGAAAGTAATATGTCAGAATCGAGCAAAGTGGTCCATAGTCTCTGCCTACCCCTATGGGATACGCAAGTCAAAAAATACCTTAACAGAACTTCCAAATTTTTGAAATATAAATACCAAAAAACCCTCGAAAACTATTGAATAAATATAAATGTTAAGGTTTCAATTGAATGTACTTTTGTCTTTGACCATCGATGTAAGATAGTTTGAAATTAGAACCGTGTGCTTTGTCTTTTAATGTGTCACTCTACATAATATATGGTCGAAAAATCTTACGTAATTTTATTTCATGATCTTAAACCTTTAATAAAAACGTACACTCCGCGTTCCCTTCCAACCTGAATGAACTTGTTAATTATAAATGACAAATAAATAAATACACCCAAATGTCACATACATAGTCCTGACCCCACACTAGGATCGAGTCTTGTGTCGTGTATCAGAAACTACGAGAGACTTTTCGGTCTCACAAACACCCAGACTCGAAACAAATACCTGTGGATCACACAAATATTTGTTTCGGTGCGGGGATCGAACCCGCGGTATCTCGTTTCACAAGCGTCTAACCAACTGCGCCACAGAGGCTGTCAAAATAAACACTTAAATAAAAGAAGAACTTTTAAACAAAAACGGCAGCATCGCCCTCTTTCTTAACTTACGCCACACCACGCCACGCGCGCAGACTCGCTTTTCTAATAATAATTACAGTCTGTATACAAAGTTTTTATTGATGCTAAACTGTTTCCCGGGCCTGCTGTTCAAAGAGACGGGAATAGCACTTTCTCTCGGGATTTTTTGGAGCTGAATCCCGCCCTAACTTGATGATCTATGGCCATGGTCCGTGTTTGTGAGCAGAAAAGTCTCTCGTATTTCCTGATATCCACGACACAAGACTTAATTGATCTTAATGTGGGATCAGGACTATGTATGTGACAGTTGGGTGTATTTATTATGGTTGACTTATAGCTAATTGTTAAATTTCTATGGTATGTAAAGTCCGCCAAACCGCACTTGGCCAGCGTGGTGGACTATATGGCCTAACCACTCTCATACTCTCGATTGTAGAGGCGGCCTGTGCCCTGCAGTGGTACGTATATGGGCTGATATAGATACAGTGTAAAATAAGTAATGATTTGCAGTGATAAGGGAGTATAATAATATATATTTTGTCTTTATTATACACTGCCCTTTCTCTCTACTTCTCATAAATCCATCCAATGGTTGTCTGGTAGAGATTGCCTTAGTGCGATAAGACCGCCATTTGTACTTTGTTATTTTGTTGTCTCTATACCTATTGTTATATTTATTGTGTACAATAAAGAATAAATAAATAAATAAATATAATAAAGCTACATTATTAATGTTGGAAAATAGCAACATCATTATTAAATAGATTGTAATGATTTTATTAAAGCGAATGTAGAAGAGTCAAAAAAATACTGTGACGACAAAGACATTAATAAACGTAATTATGTTGAGGGAAGGTGTTGAAAATTGCTACATAATTGTTCAATAAGTTGTAAATTGGTTTTATTTATTTTATAATGGGCCTGTGTAATATCCTGTGATGTACCTTGACATGTAGTTGCTTTTGTCGGTCTACCTAATAAAACTTTTTGAGTCTGAAGTGCTAAATATTTTATTATATCCGACGATTTATTCTCAATAATTAAATGAGATTGCCCAAATTAATTCATAATTGGGTCTTAAAATAATAATGTTTTAAAATTGTAATTGGCTAGTGTTGTTTTTTGGTAATATCGGCATTTGAAGTTAATTGAAAGATGTGTTCTAGAAATAAATGTACCTATGTCGAATCAGTTACCTGGACGTTTATTTGCATGTTTTGAAAAAGAGCAAAGAATGCGCGTTTTTCAAGAGAGACTGCCTCGGTGGCGTACTATTAGAAAGCTGAGGTCTCGGGTTCGAGTCCCGGGTCGGGCAAAGTCATATTAGGTTTTTATATTTATTATCAGCCTGGAGTCAAAATTTGTGTCTGATATGGTGATAGGCTCGCCCCCTATTACATTGTGGGACGGAACATACAAGGCGTTAGAAGAAATGTAGGTGTCCTGGTAGCATATCTGTGGTCAGAGAAAGAGCAATACTGGAGTTTCTTGCCCTTTCTTCTTTAGTGAAAACCGCCAAATCAGGTGGTACAACAAAAAATTGAATTCAAAAAATACTTTAAATAATTATCATTTTCATCACATAACCCGTTTGCTTATTGGTCTTATGCAATAAAAACACGTGCACATTTTGTGTTGGTACCTAATATCATTTAGATATGACTCAAAAATAACATGACTATTAACACATACATGAATCTGTGCACATGTAATGCAAGCCCGGAGCACTTGAGCGTTTCACTGGGGAACCGCATCATATGCCTGATAAGAACGTCTCGCTGGGCACTTGTCGGCGCCGAATGCACCATTTGGACTTAGAAATTGTACCTTCAAACGCCATTTACATGGGAGAGTTTCGGCGAGAATCTGTATACTCTTTATTGTACACAAAAGAACATAACACAGAGAAATAAAATAATGCAATAGTACAAAAGGCGGTCTTATCGCTCTGAGCGATCTCTGCGAGACAACCTTTGGATATAAGGGAAGGAGAGAGAGAGAGGGCAGTGTAAAAATAAAGAACAAATGCTCAAAACAAATAAACAAATAAATAAATAATTCAAATACTATTAATACATGTCGTATGCGATTATCGCATGCCATAACCATTAATAATCGTGTTCAATTACACTATTACACTATATCAGCCCATATACGTCCCACTGCAGGGCACGGGCCTACTCTACAATCGAGAGAATCGATTGAGAGTGGTTAGGCCATATAGTCCACCACGCTGGCCTAGTGCGGGTTGGCGGACTTACATACCGTAGAAATTCTTTAAAATCGCTACGGTATGCAGGTTTCCTCACGATGTTTTCCTTCACCGTTAAAGTGCGTGGTGATTGACTATCAATACACACATAATTACACGATGCAACTTTTTTATATCCTAAAGGAGAGTTTCTCGCCTAGAAGATACAATTATCGTAAGGATACACAAAAGTTGCATCGTGTAAACGTTTGTTAGAATAATCTATGGCGGTTATGTATGCAATAATCGCATACGATTCTCGCCGAAACTCTCCCCGTGTAATGCCGCTTTACAATGTAAGCAAAACGGAATACCTAATCATACCTGACTACTGTCACCGGTTCTTCTCCTTGGCGGGGTGTGGTGCAGATCAGCTCTGAACCCTCCAGCGGGCTCTCCGTCAGTCTCGAGCACTTTCAGCAAATACGAGATGTAGGAGGTCGCCAGACGCAACGTTTTTATCTGCCAACAGCGAAAATTTAAATAAAACATTAATTATATTTGGCATGGACGGCGCCCCGTTGGAGTGGTTCTCGAACTTTCAACGCCCCCTTTTCAGTGAAATCTAATGTTTTTATTGTATATACCTAACGCTAAAGTTTTTTATGTCTATACGAATAACACATAGATTTTGTCGCGGATTTTTACGTTTACAGCGTATTTTACAGTTTTCGTTACCAAGGAACGGACTTTGAAACAAAAATTTAAAAATCACTATAAATATAAAAATCCGCGACAGTCAGTCAAAAATGTTTCATTGAAATTATAATTTAAAGTTCATAATAGTTTTCTAGTCTTGTTCTGACCAATAATTAAAACACATAATTTTATAAACCAATTCTCTCATTTTAAGCTCCTGTATATTGCGGCGTGGGGTATAACGCCCTACAGCCTTAAGAATTAGGTTCAAAATGGAAAAATATTTCCTCCAATACGGTTCTATCTCTCTTCAGACACAGAAAGTCCTCTGCTGGACATAGGCCTCCCCCATGTATCTCCACATCGACCTGTTGGAAGCCAGCATCCAGCGACTTCCAACGACCTGAACCAGGTCATCCGTCCACCTTGTGGGTGGGCGTCCGACACTTCGCTTGCTTGTACGTGGCCTTCTCTTTAGAATACGATTGCTCTCAATTTCGACTATGGCTTAAGTCGTTTTCTTTGAAGTCCCGTGCCCAGCTTTGAAACATTAACTACTATCATGACATTTTCACTGCTGTCAGGTCTCTCATATGTGAGAGGCCGCCTGGGTAGGTACCACCGCAATGTCTTTACTCTATTTCTCCGTCAACAGCAGTGTAAATGCACTGTTGTGTTCCGGTTTGATGGACATTGTAGCCAGAGTAACTACTGGACATAATGAGACATAACATATTATGTCTCAGGATGGCGAGCGCAGTGGAATACCAAGCATTGCTTTGTATTTCATGGTGTTTGGCGTTGCTACTGTCCATGAGCGGTTGTATCGCTTACCATCAAGCGAATGACATGCTCATCTCGGTAATCATTGCAAAAAAAATGAAGACGTTATTTCTAAAGTACATGAAGGTACGGTTGTGGGAAAAATTACTTCATTTTTATATTAATACTTTGTGTATCACCCGACAACCTAAATTGATAAAACTGTATTGATATCTACTGTACTATAATAACTTCTACTGGGCTCGGGACACTCCTACAGCCAAAAGTTTCATTGAGAGAGGTAAAACCTTAGTTGCAATGTTTTGTCCCCTTCGAACGACTTTTGAATACAATTTGAGCGACGAAAACAACACATTCTATAGCTAAAATGGATTTTAAAACTATATGAAGAAGGCCAAATAAAACTAATGTATAACTAATCTATTCGCTAATTTACTCCCACGTAATGTTACTATATGTATTGCTAATTAAAAAGGGCTATTTACCATAGCGATTTGTAAGAATTTCTATGGTATTTAAAGTCCACTAGGCCAGCCGAACCCAATCGTACCTACGATTGAGGAGGCCCGTGCCCTGCAGTGGGACATATTTATTTATTTATTTTATTTTATTTTTTTAATTTAATCAAAACGGCATACACCAATTACATCAATTAAATTCTTAAACCTAAGTAAATCTAATATATTAAATCTAGACAAATCAACAAAATATAAACAATATTTATGAACAAAAACCGTGTGGTAATAAAATATATAAACTATAGTAACTAAGTTCACGAAAAACAAAAAAATATGAGCTGATGCATATTAAAAGGTCTTATTACAAGGGGCGTGGGGCGTCAGTTCGAGAGCCGCTGTCCAACCGAGACTGGACTAACCTTGGTCATTTTTGTGTCTGGCAGTACATGCGGTATGTGCTGGCGCAATTTGGAAAAAGCCGTATTGATGCTCTGCGATCGCTTGCGCACCATCTGGTGGTCAGAAGGCCACTGTTGGTGATGGTAGGGTGGTAAAAATATGGTGACTAACTAGTATAATATATACTTGATAAACTCATCGTGCATACTGTAGCCAGAGTAACTGGACATATTGAGACTTAACATCGTATGTCTCAGGATGGCGAGCGCAGTGGAATTCCATTGCTTTGTAATTCATGGTATTATTTAGCTTCTGTCTATGAGGTTGTATCTTACCATCAGGCGAACGGCATATTCGTCTCGCCATTTACCCTTCATAATGAACCACGTGTCGCGTTTCGGGTTCTGTATCATTCAATCATCATTGTGTCGAGAGATGAACATCACGTTGATACTCTATACTGCGCTTACCATCAGCCCCATTGCATTTCTTTACCATCAGGTGATAGTTTGCCGGATCTATGGATTTAAAAAGTAAACGCAGACCCAACATACCATAATATGAGCGTACAATCGGTTAAGTAGGCTAATTCACGTAATTTCTTGACGCGCCGATCAAGTTACGATGCAGTTGCGATTAGGTTTACGTCTTAATGGTACGTACGTCAAAATGGTATTCTTGTAATTGTTTAGCTGCGCGTAAGATATGCATAAACTGCGCATGTGCTGCACGTTGGTCGGACTAAACTGTCATTGGAGACGTCAAATGAATAGGTAAATACCAATCAGGTTGCGATCTGAATCACGGATGTATAAAACGCGCAGCAGTAGAATACGCTAAAGCGCTCGCGTGACGCGAACTTGACGCGAGCGTATCTGACAGCGCTGAAGAGAATACAAAAAGGGCTGTTTTGATCGAAACTTAACTGCAACTGCACTGCAACTGAACTTATTTAATTACGTGAATTAGCCTAAAGAGCCGACTAATGTGATTGGAACTTTAATTTACTGTAGGTCTCTCATATGTGAGAGGCCGCCTGGGTAGGTACCACCGCAATGTCTATTTCTCCAAACAGCAGTGTAAATGTGCTGTTGTGTTCCGGTTTGAAGGACATTGTAGCCAGAGTAACTACTGGACATAATGAGACTTAACATCTTATGTCAGGATGGCGAGCGCAGTGGAATGTTATCGGGGTAGGTAGAGATTATGGCTCGCTATATTAAATATTATATTCGATTTAAGCGGCCTTATTAATTCCATGCTCTTTTTTGCCAACCTGCTTTTGTCTGTTTGTGAGACCGAAAACTCTCCGCAGTTTCTGATACAAAAGACTTGGATCCAGTCTGCGTGCAACTATGTCGGGTATATTTCCTGTTTTTTTTATGTAATCTAACATGCATTTATAACCGTCACGCCTGCATCCCATAGGTGTAGGTAGAGATTATGGATCGCCATTTTACATTAACGCCACATCGCTTTCGCCTCATCAATTTTCATCAATCTCTTCATGCATTCTCAATGGTACAGGTTAGTTAATTCTGACACAAAATGTCGAGACAAGTGTGAATGTCGGGTGTAACTATTTCTGATATTTTTGTATTTTTATTTATATACAAGTAAACAAGGTATATTCAGACTGCGACCGAAAACGAAGCAGGTGATAGTTTTAGTTGCTTCAGACACAATGCAACTAAAAATTTAGTAAAAAAAAAAAGCGTTTTTTTGTTTTTATTGTTTACTTATCGTCGTATTTGGGTGGTAAATACATGGTTTTCCTAAAATAATAATGTATGCCTTTTTATTTTTAAGTCACAATGGTACGTAAGGGTTTAAATTATAAATTTAGCTAGAACTAGCTATTTAGCATCCAAACAAGATGATAATTTTTAATAGCATTGTGTCTGTAATCACTAAAACGACCACCTGGCTTCGTTTTCGGTCGCGGTATTGATATACCTTGTATATTGTCTTAAAATACTAATTAAATTCATTCTTCATTAAAGGCCTCTCCCGCGGTACGGCACAGAGCCCGGTCTGCTGCTCCACGCATGTAGTCACTGCCGGCCCTCTTGTGCAAGTCGTCCCGCCATCTGGCCAGAGGACGTCCCACGCTACTTAAATTCATTCTTACCTTAGATAATTTCGTGTCAGGAGGCACGTTGGGAATACACTCCCTGAGATCTGAGAAAGCTGTATTTATGCTCTGTGTCCTTCTTCTTTCCTTCTTGTTCGCTGTGGTTCTTCGTTTAGCAACCCTTATGAAGGATGGGGGTGCGGGGCGGTCGTAGCGTAGAGGGATGGACTGCATATCGCAGTCAAGACCTAGAGAAATTATTTAAATCATCAATCATTATCACACAAAATTAATAAACAATCCCAATCCCTATCTAAGGATCGATCCGGAAAATAGACCAATCAGAACACATCAAATGTGAGCGTGTCGGCAATACCTTGAGCCCATTGGTTTATTTTCACGATCGATCTTTAGATAGAAACGAAGATCGTTTATTAATCATGGCCATATATCACTTGTGATGCAAAGGTTACAAGGTTGTTAACATTGACTTATATTCTACCGATAGACGAGACACGTCAAAGAAATAAAGTGCCCCCGTATTTGAAAAGCACACTGCAATATTACATCGCTTACCTGGTATTTTATTAAAATATTGTAACTTCAGACGATTTGCTTTCGGTTTGACGGCGAAACATTCATTTATTACTTTTAAACGTGTGCGATAAGGCGTACTGCACTGTCACTGTCACGAAGCAAACTGATTCATGTGTGGTGCATGCACCGCAAGTAGGTGGGACACATTTTTTGTACTGAATGTCTTATCTAGTGTAACATTGACATCGAGGGGTAGGTGCTCTATGATCTGCCTACATTTCGGCATACAAGTGTGACTCCCGTCAAAAAAATATTACAAAAATATTATTTATCATTCATCTCTGTCTCACAGGACATCGATCGATGTGTAATATAGCGAGGATCCCGCACCGAGACAAATGTTTGTGTGATCCACAGGTATTTGTTTCGGGTCTGGGTGTTTGTGAGACCGAAAAGTATCTTGTAGTTCCTGACACAAGACTCGATCTTAGTGTGGGGTCAGGACTATGTATGTGACTGTTGGGTGTATTTATTTATTTATTATTATAGCCAACCCGCACTTGGCCAGCGTGGTGGACTATATGGCCTAACCACTCTCAATCGATTCTCTCGGTTGTAAAGTAGGCCCGTGCCCTGCAGTGGGACGTATATGGGCTGATATAGATATGTATAGATATCATTTCTAAGGTTTTTCATTTATTTTATAGTAGAAAGTTTTTGATAGACCGCTGTGTACTTTTTAAAGGCCGTCTTATGTCTATTTTAATAAGGTTATTTTTCGCTTACCAGCACTGTTCTGCCCATACGTGTGGTGCAAGGGATGATGATAAGCGTCATAAGGTTCGTTACTCGTGATCTGCATCTCTTCATATCCTAAAACAAAAGAATGCAATAAACATAAACTGAAGTGCGTGGTGGGCTGTTGGTAACGGACCAGACGCGACTGCAAAAATGTTTCACGGTGGTCGCGGGTTCAAATTCCTTCACACTACTGACTTTTCGGAGTCACGTGTGTATTGAGAGTCAATCACCACGCACTATAACGGTGAAGGAAAACATCGTGAGGAAGCCTGCATACCGTAGCGATTTAGAAGAATTTCTACGGTATGTAAGTCCGCCAACCCGCACTAGGCCGATTGTAGAGGAGGAAACTGAAGATTTTTTAAGACGCACTTCAGAGTAAAACAACAATAAATAACACATACCATAATTTCGTCCTATGTAATGGGTGTTATCGTGGTACACGTCCTGGGAATCGAATTCTTGACCGTCCGCTGTGGAGGCCGGCCAGTACACCCCGCCGTCCATTGGGCTACCTGTCAAAAAAAAAATGCACATTACTTTTATAACATGAACAATTATAAAAGCATTGATCCGGTATTAATTTATTACAATTTTATTTCTCAAAACAATTTTTTCATTGGACGTTATTAACCATTCTTTATAAAATAAATAAAAATAAAAAAGCTTTATATTTCTTGCCATTAAATAACATATATTATACTTAAACTAAATACTTTAACCATTCTTTATTTTGTTTAAATATCTCATTAATTTTTCTATTGTTTTTATGTATACCTTCTACAGTTATTTTTTGGGTGCGTGTATTCAGTTGTTGCCTTTTACTTTTAAGCTAATTTGTCAACAGTCATAATTGTTATGTTTACCAGTAAAAATACATGTATATACGCATAGTACAATATTTATATACTGTATAGTTGTAAGCATAATTGATGAGTTATGATCAATAAATAAGCGAGCAAACAAGATTAACTTGGATTATATCGAGCAAATATATACAGTACACAGACAGTATGGAACGTACGTCAAGAGACGACTGGAAGAAAGTAAGAATCACCGAAAATATATTGTTCTTACTATCATAGACAATGTTTGTTCATCATCTATAAGTAATACTGATACTTAGTCGATAAACTACAATATTACTTACAATAATGTAAGTGTTGCTTAATAATATAATTACTATAATAATATAATTACTTTAAAACTTTTATTTCCATTCATTGCTTTGGTGAAACAGTGTACTGATTCCGCGTTCTGGGCGACTACTTACCTAACTCAACCGTACAAAATCACTTGACCAATTACCCTATTCATCATTACTATTCAAAATTATCTATGAACTGCTCTGAATTTAACTGCGCTGCAACCTCTGTATAAATACTGTATTGTAAACTTGTTTTAAAAGAGCAACGCTAGAGTTTCTTTGTTCTTCTCTGGCGAAAACAGCCTTGTGAACCGGGTGGTAGTGAAAAAAAGTGACTGAATCCAAATAATGTATGACATTTCATGGGTTCAATAAATATTTTCATTTCAATAAAATAAAGAATACCTTGGTGTGAAGGCTGGCAGTAGAATGGCGGTTCATATCTCTCGAAACACTCGTCTGAGGGCGACATGCTGCCGTAGCTCGACATCTGGTGGTCCTAGAAAACATAACATAGTATAACTGTCCTGTTTGAATCAGGTAAGAGTTTCAGGGGGCACTAAAATCACATATATAACGAGTATTTCTCACTGCTTCGCGCGCGTGACTTAGTTTGTGTTGGATAAAAGCTGCATTATACAGGGTATATCAAGACCGCGACCGAAAACGAAGCCAGGTGGTAGTATTAGTGACTTCAGACACAACGCAAGTAAAAATTGCGCAAAAAAAAATGACAACTTCTTTTGGTGTTTTTTTTATTTATCGTCGTATTTGGGTGATATATACATAGTTTTCCTAAAATAAACATGTACCTACACCTCTTTATTTTTAAACACGCAATGGTACGTAAGGGTTTAAATTAGTATTTTCGCAAAAACTAGGTATTTACCACCCAAAAACGATGATTTTTAAAAAAATCTAAAAAAATATCTGTCACTGTTTTAGCGAAATTTTTATTTGCATCGTGTTTGTACCCACTAAAACTACCACCTGGCTTCGTTTTCGGTCGCGGTCTTGATATACCCTGTATATTTTCCCGGTATCAAAAGTACCCTATAGCATTTCTCGATAAATAGACCATCCAGCACTAAAAGAATGATTCAATTCGGACATGCAGTTCCTGAGATTATCGCGTTCAAAGAAATAAAACTTTTCACCTTTAGACCTAACTCCACGCAAAAATACAAGTCAGGTACCTAGTAGTAGTTTTAGTGGTTACAGACACAATGCAATAAAAAGTTCGCAAAAAAGCGACAGTTTTATTTTCGCAATTTATTAAAAATATTTCTACGGTATGTAAGTCCGCCAACCCGCATTAGGCCAGCGTGGTGGACTATATGGCCTAACCACTCTCAATCGATTCTCTCGATTGTAGAATAGGCCCATGCCCTGCAGTGGGACGTATATGGGCTGATATAGATAGATAGATAGATTAAAAATACTCGTATTTGGGTGGTAAATACCTAGTTTTTGCGAAAATGGTAATTTAAACCCCTACGTACCATTGGTTCTTTAGAAATAAAAAAGGTGTGCATCATTTTAGGACAAGGTTAAAAAATAGGAGGGCAGAAAGAGGTGGCCCGGCATCACCATTTTTATCTACGTTTTTGAAGCACCAGCGCGCCCTCTATATTACAAATACCTACTCTAAGCTAAACAGTTACAATTGAGGACCACGTAATTGGGACGACCCAAATCAGTTTACAAAATAGAACCACGTGGACGCCACATTAAGATTGTTTATATTACAAATACCTTACAGACACATCCGTTTGAACAAAAATTAACTTGTTATACTGACACAAGAGAAATCCGTAAATGGTTTCTTAGTGTAACATTTACGCGAATGTTACACATTGAAATAAAACTAATTTTAGGATTTTATCGCGATTTGGTTTAATTTTTACATTTTTAACTTCCCGACGTTTCGATTGCTTTACAGCTTTCGTGGTCAGCTGAGGCATAAGATAATAGTCTCAATATGTCCAGTTACTCTGGCTACAATATCCTTCAAGCCGGAACACAACAGTGCATTTACACTGCTGTTGCCAGAGAAATAGATTTCTATATTGCTTTTACAATCAGGTGTATAAAAACATACGCTATTTTTAGAAATACAGCTAGTTCCAAATTTCTGGAGCGTCCGTACTCGAAAGATATTTAAGATAAAAAAGCAAACAGTAGTTCTTTTCAAGTGCAACGTTTTTTTGCTTTTTAAAACTTACAGATTGTGTTACACTATCTACGTTCCGTTTCAAGTAGCAACGATTATTTAAAGTCAAAATTTTACGAAGCTACTTTTTTAATTTTTAACCGACTACTGTAAAATCGAGATTATCATTTCTAGTTCTTTTTTATTACGTAGTTTTACGTATTTATTATAGTGAATGGCGAGACGAGCATGCCATTCTTTCAAATTAATTTGAAATTAAAGTAATTTTCACGGATTTCATCGGGGGATTTGGTTTCATTATTATTATTTTTATCGTTCCGACGCTTCGATTGCTTTACAGCTTTCGTGGTCACGGGGCGGACTGAGGTAGTCATCCGCTCAGTGACTGTTACAATTTAACTACCCTTAATTTACAATTATTAAAGAATAACAAGGAGGGCAATATGGAATCTTTCTATATTTTCCAAACCATGCGAAGACCTTGTCTCCAAGCTTACGGAGACAGAGTCTTTTATATTTATGAACGGTGACTCCGTCCAGCTAGAGTCGGCTAACGACATGTCCTCATGATATTTGTTTTTGGGGCAGATTATTTTGCAAGCAATGATTGTTTGCATATTATTTATGGAATGTATATAGTTTAAAAAATATTTTTAATTTTATATCTATCAGGGATAAATTGTAGTTATATTTTTGTTAATATTTACTACCAATGGGAAATTACTGCCTCGGTGGCGTAGTTGTACAGTACAATAAAAAATCAGAGCTCTCGGGTTCTAATCCCGGGTCCGGCAAAGTGATATTGGATTTTTCTATTAATTATCAGCCCCGAGTCAGGAATTTGTGCCCGATATGGCGAGAGGCTCGCCCCCTATCACATTGTGGGACGGAACATACCTAGCGAAATTTAGGTGTCCTGGTAGCACGTCTGTCTACCCCTTCTGGGATTAAGGCGTGAGTTTATGTATGTATGTAAACTAATTATTTTACAACCAATTGTTATACATTTCGTTGGTAACTGAAAGTATATTTAGTTATAATCCTTCCAAAACGAGTTTGTGTGGAATTCAACAGATCTAAACCATTTCTTTGAAATAAAACTAAATTTTAAGGATTTTATTGCGATTTGGTTTAATTTTTACATTTTTTAACTTCCCGACGTTTCGGTTGCTTTACAGCTTCCGTGGTCACGGGGCGGTCCGCCCCAAATTAAACCAAATCGTGATAAAATCCGTAAAAATATGTTTTATATCAATGTGTAACATTCGCGTAAATGTAAGAAACCATTATATATTTTTCTATTTCAAATAATTCGTGCATGTTGGAAAACGTGTCAAATGTCAGATAATAGTAGGGCAGGAAAAGGTGGCCAGCACCCCCATTTTTATCTACGGGTCTGTGGTATCTTGGATGAAAGTCTGATATTTAGATAATAAAAACATTATTCCCAAGTTATTTATTTACATACTTTTTTGTACACCACATTAAAAGAGTAGCACAATAACAGTAAAATCTCTAAAACTGAAGTCATTGTTACAATTGGCGGCCTTATCGCTACCTGTGATCTGTTCCATGCAGCTTTGGATGGATTAAATAATTATTATATAGAATTATGTTATATTTATTACTCGAGGGAAATCGCGAGGTAAAAGTACCTAAACTTAGAATAGTTATATTTAATAAGAGTAAAATTACTTACAATGTATTTCACAACATTAAATCAGTTAAACACCATGTTACAGCCACAAACAGATTGTTAAAACACACAAATGGAATATAATAAAAACACTGGATCTATTAAACACTAATTTTTTTTAATCACAATTTTTCAATTTACAATTTTTTTGACACTTTTTATATTTTATTTCACTTTTCTACATTTGGCATAACATTTCAACTTCCTTTGCGTGTTCCGTTTTTAATTAAACGTCACATTATTTTTTCGAGTATTACGCGTGTTTTTGTTCCAAATTGCTTTTATTTTTGACAGTTCAAACGAGATGTAGAGAGACCCGCCTATCTTGTACTAATGATTGTATCCATTCCGATTCCCCCAAAAAAGAGGGAGGAGTTGGTACGAAACAGCGGATTGGTTGGAAACAAAACGTCGTATCTCCCGCTTAAGGTGGGAAGGAGTTTAGAGCAAAAAGAGCTTATATCGCGACTCAATTGTCATGCAATTTTGAAGTTAAATGCTTTTGTTTTTAAAAAGTGGATTTTCTTCGAGAAAGAAGGCAAGATTGTTATATTAGAAGTAATTTAGCTTCGGGTTTTCGAATGCCAGATAAAATTATATAATATAAACAATAATTACCTTAAATGAATTTTACATTCACTAAGTTTAAAAGTCTCCGTGGCGCTGTTGGTTGAGAGCCTGCTGTAAAACATGAGGCAAAGGGTTCAATTTCCGCATAGAGAATAAATTGTAAATAATATTCATCATAATGGTTTCTTAGATTTACGCGAATGTTACACATTGAAATGAAACTATTTTTTACGGATTTTATCGCGATGTGGTTTAATTTTTACATTATTTAACTTCCCGAGCGACGTTTCGATTGCTTTACAGCTTTCGTGGTCACGGGGCGGACTGAGGTATTAGTCATCCGCTCAGTGACTGTTACAATTTAACTACCCTTAATTTACAATTATTAGATTAAAAAGTTAATTTAAAAATCGCAATAAAATCCTTATGAAATAGTTTTATTCCAAATATTCATCATATTATCATCATCAATATCTACATATGTATATTTATTTATTTATTTATTTATTAATCCTTTATTGCACAAAAGAAACATTTACAGTAAATAAATGGCATAATAATAGTACAAGAGGCGGCCTTATCACACTAGGCAATATATATAATGGTATAGGTATACATAATATAATGTACGATAATCATTGTTTGTGGACTCACAAGTACCTATTAATACCTTTATTGATAACTTAGAGTATTTTAAATAATACAGAGGGCGCGCTGGTACTTCAAAAACGTAGATAAAAATGGTGGTTCCGGGCACCGTTTTCTGCCCTCCTATTAGCTGACATTTGACAGGTTGTCCAACATGCACGAATTGTTTGAATAAGAAAAATATTTTTTTTAAGAGTTATTGAATTCCTTTCAAATTCAATTTAGACGTACAGTAACTTAATATACTTTCGGTTACCATAGCAACTAATTTATAGCAACTTTTTGTTCAATAACTAATTAAATTTTCACTAAAATCTGCCCACCAACATTAAAACAAAAAAATATGTACGTTTTTGAAGACGCAAATGTAAGACTGCGCTCCCTCTATACCGGGTATATCAAGACTGCGACGAAAACGAAGCCGGGTGGTACTTTTAGTGGTTATCGACACAATGCAACTAAAATTTTCCCAAAAAAAGCGACAGATTTTTTTTGCTTTTTTTTTAAATCGTGGTAAATCCTTAGTTTTGCGAAAATTGAAATTTAAACCCTTACGTACCACTGCGTCTTTAAAAATAAAGGGGTGTACATCATTATTTTGGGAAAAAAATTGTATTTAACACCAAAATACGACGAGAAGTAAACAAAATACAAGGAAAATGAAGATTTTTTTTTGCGAAATTTTTAGTTGCATTGTGTCTGAAGTCACTAATACTACCACCTGGTTTCGTTTTCGGTCGCGGTCTTGATATACCCCGTATTATAAATACTCTAAGGAAGTCGCTTAAGTCTTATTTCTGTTGAAAATCTCGATGGCCACGCCTTCTAGAAAAATATTTGAGAAATATATTTGTCCCTTTCTTTCTTTGTATAGAAGATGAAAACCTCGTGTTAATACCTTTCTTTGCAAGGAATGGAAACGGATAGTTATGACGATCGGAAGAAAATAAATCATAACTCTGATAAGTCTCTCATAATATGTGAGAGGCCGCCTGGGTAAGTACCATCGCAATGTCTATTTCTCCAACAAACAGCAGTGTAAATGCACTGTTGTGTTCCGGTTTGAAGGACATTGTAGCCAGAGTAACTACTACATATTGAGACTTAACATCTTATATCTCAAAATGGCGAGCGCAGTGAAGAATAAGGCCTTTAATGTTTACATTTTTCGTATCTTGTATGGCAATGATTCAATTACCCGTGAATTCTAAATATGTTAACAATTTTGTCACACGACCCAAAACGCCCATGCCTCGTTAATTAGTGAAAAAAAGCCGACACGGCGCGTGTCAGATGGCAATAAAAAAAAGCGTGTTGTCAATTTTGCCGCGTTTTTATGCATTTAAGACTGCGGCATACATCGCACGCTTATAATAGACTGACTAATTACGGTTTAAGCCGGAAGTGAGATGAGCAAACAAATAGATTTATTATAACGCTATCTATCTATCTCAGAACTTTTACGATATTATACGATATATGACAGCCTCCGTGGCGCAGTTGGTTAGACGCCGGCCTGTGAAACGAGAGGCCGCGGGTTCGATCCCCGCACCGAAACAAATATTTGTGTGATCCACAAATATTTGTTTCGGTTCTGGGTGTTTGTGGGACCGAAAAGTCTCTCGTAGTTTCTGATACCCACGACACAAGACTCGATCTTAGTGTGGGGTCAGGAGTCCTGAGGAGTCAGGACTAGGGCATGTAATATCGGATGATTTTCGATTCCGGAACTGAGTAACGATACTACTGGTTCGATTTCGGAATTCCGGAACTGGTTCCGGAATTTTTAAAAAAGTATAAAAAATGAAAATAAATAATTAAATAGGCATTAAACTGTTTTGTTAAAACAAATCTTTATTATAAAAACTAAATAAATCGACAAAACTCTTGACTGAGATCAATTAAACAGCCTTCTATTAGGTTTTTCTTAGTAAATATAACAATAAATAATCAACTTTTCAATAATAATTATAACAAAATCAACGTGTGCTATTTGCAATTGCAATGTACCTAGCTCATTAAATAACTATCCAATAAAATACTGATGAACATAAGATTCAACAACACACAATGAACAAAATTAAGAAGTTCTCCTCTTCTGAGATCATGAAAATAGGTTTAAAGAACAAAACTAAAACTTAAATAAAAAAACTCTAAACTTACACTGTCGTATTTTTTTGAAAATGTTTCGAAATTGAGATCAATTAAATCAACTTATATTAAAAAGAAATATAAAGTAAATAAGACAAGAATCACTTTTTCAGAAAAGATCGCTCTTGTTGATAATGTGTTCTCAAGAGTATCAGAGCATCTAACATTTTGTCTGAGAGCGAGCTTCGTAGGCGATTATAAAAGTACACGAAAATACTCTTTCGCTCTCAACACTTGTAGGAAGAACACCTAAAATATAATTGTATGCCTGTGTCAAATAAATACCACGTTCTCCACCATTATCGTACATGGCTTTCTCAACTTTTACGAATCCAGCAAGATCAAAATATCGTTTTTGATTCGTGCGAGGTTCTTAGCATTTACTGAGTTCTTTATCCAGCTGTTCTTGTAGTGTTGATTCATTGACTTCAGCTTCAGTAACACGTATATTACATACTTCGGCATCACCTTCATCATTGATCTCACTTGATACGGCATTATCTTTGTACTTCACTAGTTGCAGCACATTTCGCAAGAGAGTACAAATATGAAAATTTTATTATTGTGGTAACTTATCTTAACAATTATATGAGTATCGGATTGCGATATTTACTTCAGTTCCGGAATTGTAATATCGTAAAAAAACATTCGAAGTTCCGGAGTTACGAAATCTCGGAATTCCGGGATCCACGCCCTAGTCAGGACTATGTATGTGACTGTTGGGTGTATTTATTGTATGTATTATTTATTTATTGTAATCCATATATTATTATTACGCTATTTTTATTGAGGTGTAAGTAATAAAGTCAGACAAGTCGTAAATGACAAAACATTTTTGCGATTACCCAACAAACAGCTTTTTTGAGTTACGTCAGTCCTCAGACAAAGTAGTCTGAGGTTCAGTCTATTATTAAGCGTGCGACATGACAAAAATCCTTATAAATAATTAGTATTTTTAATGATTTGATTAGGATCAGTAAAATTGCTTTGGATTTACTGTACTGTATCAGCCCATACACGTCCCCCTGCAGGGCACGGGCCTACTCTACAATCGAGAGAACGATTGAGAGGGGTTAGGCCTTGTTGTCTATCACGCTGGCGAAGTGCAGGCGGACTGTACATACCACAGAAACTCTTACAAATTGCTTTAAATAAATAATAATACAACATAGTGTAACATAATGCTGCCTTGGTGGCGTAGTTGTATTACGGTACGGTTACAAAGCTGAGATCTCGGGTTCGAGTCCCGAGTCGGGCAAATTGATATTGGATTTTTATATTCATTATCAGTCTGGAGTCAAGAATTTGTGCCCGATATGGCGATAAGCTCGCCCCATATCACATCGTGGGACGGAACATACATGGCGAAACGTGGGTGTCCTGGTGGTGCCTCTGCCTACCCCTTCGGTGATAAAGGCGTGAGTTTATGTATGTATGTATGTAACATAATGGTAAGTGTAATGAATGAAGTTTATTATTTTAATTTTTATAGGTATGTAACGGAATGTTTGAAGTAAATTTTCGAGCACTTCAAAACGTCCAATTGACTTCTAATTTTGCTTACTTGTCAAGGACTGATAAAATGACAATAATTGAAAATGATGTGACATTATCTTAGCCAGCACATTAGAAATTAAATTCTTTTTCACAAAAAAAATGGGTCATTTGCGTGCAGCTGCCTTCCTTTGATAAAATAGCCATGGATAGACGGTTTTAAGTAAAATAAATAAATAATGTATTTCAGTCAATTTTCCAACCTTAAACCACAGCTTAAACTCATTATCAATTATTTTTGCTTTTGTAGTTGGATTTTTACTAAAGCGTTTTTTTCTTAACTTTTATTTATTTAGTTTTTGGTGCTTAGTGTACCCCAACTTTAACATAATTTGGATGTGTTAAACCCAGGGGCTGCGGCTTATTTTAGCGGCTAATCAATTTCAAACGACTCGTAGCAACGTATCGTTTACAGTTTACACGAATTTTATTGATTTCTCAGAACTTGCCGACGTTTTTTGCCAAATAAACTTCAAACTGCGATTGATTTTTATATTCTCGCCGAGTTTCGATTTTCTAAATATAGTTATTAAATCCCAGAATGCCTCGGTGGAGTAGTTGTACTACGGTACGATTACAAAGCTGTCTCGGGTTCGAATCCCGGGTCGGGGAAAGTGATGTTGGATTTTTCTATTAATTATCAGCCCGGGGTCAGTTGTGCCCGATATGGCGATAGGCTCGCCCCCTATCACATCATGGGACGGAACATACAAGGCGAAATGTGGGTGGGTTGCACCTCTGCCTACCAATTCCGGGAAAAAGGCGTGAGTTTATGTATGTACATATTATTAGTCCTTATACGTCCCACTGCAGGGCACAGGGGCCTTACTACCGTCTCTTATAGCAGTAATGTTTTAACCTTACTTAGAAATTTCGTACCATGACGCCCTTAAAACAAGCTTAAAACCATCATGTTTTAATTAGCAGTTTTGTGACGCAATCGCAAATCATTCATTCTAAACCGTACCACGACGTGTTCTTTGACAGTAAGTAATATTACTTTTATGTCAAACTTAGCAGTCACAAAACAGTTGTGAGAAAGCAACTTTTTTAACATTACTTTTCAGTTTTCTGTGATATATCCTCGTAAAGTCAGTAAATAACAAATGCATATATATTTAAATACTTATGGTGTGCGATAAAATGGTTTCTTGTCCAAAAAGGTACGATAATTATTATAAATGTTATATTATGGTTTTAGATGGCCAATGATTACGAAATCTTCGAATTTCTGGAGGACGATAATTCTGCTAATAACTCGTTGAGTAAGCTACAACAAAGGCGATTACGCGAGGAATGCGATCCCTTCAATCTAGACGACTCTGAGTTTATTAGTAGATACAGGCTAATGACCAAGAACGCGACAAAATAAAAGCAAAGTAAGTATACTACAAGTTATCGATTTCATAGTCATTTGTAAGGGACAATTCAATATGAAACCTCAGCTAAGTTTTGAATATGAAAAAAAATGAAACTGTTAAAACTAGAATTATATTTTTGATTAAACAACATTACCAAGGTGGAACCTACACTTGAGTTTGTATCTGCAATGATAGTGATCAAAAGTGATGTTTCTATGCCAGATTGTATAAATAATAATATCATGCATTACAATTGTATAAAATAAAATTGCCCTGTGATCATTTTACATGGTAATTTATTGTTTAAGTTCAAATTATTAATGCACACATAACAAAGAACTTAAATGAATTATATATTTTCTAATACAGAATATATTTTCATCTCTAGATAACACAGAGAATAACTAATAACATAAAGAATATGAAATATAACAATTATTTAAATAACAAATTAATTATAGTAACATTACTTTATTCAATCTCATAAAATTTCAGATTTGTGATGCAAACATGCAAACTATGAGTGTAGAGGCAAGCCATGGTGGCGCTACTATTGACTCCTTTATATGGTCAAATCATCCACTGAGGAGTCACTTGAAAGAACTGAGCAACAATGGAAATATCTGGTTTCTAGGTAAAACTCCAATATAACATAATATATAAAAAAAATATTTTAATATCAGATACTTTAACTATTCCATTGTCCTTAATCAGTGAAATTAATTAATTATATTTTAAAATTTACAGATGATTCTGGGCATACAAAAACCATGATGACTCCCATACTCAATGCAGCACCACAGACACCTGGAGGACACCACACAAATTTGCATGTTCGCACTAGAAACATAATTGAATGAACAATTGGACTTCTCAAGGCACATTTTCGTTGCTTACTTGTACACAGAGTGTTGCATTATGCACCTCAGGTGGCAGGATTATTAATATTACACAACATATGCAACACAGCCAATATTCCTGTGCAGAAATTAAGTAATGAAGAACACAATCAAGAGAACCAATTGCAGCTCAATTATACTGTTGGTGAAGCATCATCAGCACTCCAACAGTAGCAATGTCGCTTTACAGCAGGGTTGGGCAGCACGTAGGGCTCTCACTCAGGAGGTCTGGAAAATGTGGCACTTATAGATGTTAGAATGCTGGAAGAGAGATTGTTGGTGTATTTATGCTATTGCCTATTGTTTTGTATAAATATAATTATTGTATTATTTTACTTTCCAATTTTTTATTTTGTATCCTCAAATTGTAACACAGATGTTTTAACTACTGCAGTAAGCAAAGTTAAAATATTACTTTATTTAATGTAATGAAACCAAATAAAGATTATTTTTCTGAACCAAATAAAGATTATTATCATTTTTCTAGAAATCAGTAGAGCCTACATATTTGTTTTCTTGTTGTTTATACTTCTATGAATGGTTCCAATTGCACACCTGGTAACCCTTGACTATCATCATCCCCAAGTAATCGCAAAAAAATGTTTTCAATATGCGTCAAGGATGGCTCTGCGCTTGGTCCTCCTTCAGTTTTTGACTGGGATGTATGTAAAGCTGCCAGTCTTTTATTTAATTTGGCTTTATAGTCCAATCAGTACTGAAAAATCCACAGGTGTAGTTTAGCATACAGTTATCATTGATAGATAGTATCATGAAACCATTATACATAACATTTTATTCTAGACCAGATAGTACACTCATGCAGTTGTCCATAATTTTACCTATATAGCTAATCATAATCACATAAATTAGTATAAGTAGTTACTTTGGACCATCCTTTCCAGTCTTTGTATGTGCCTTCGCCTTGAGAGTTTAAGATCACCGCAAGCACGCCACACTTTTGTTTAGAATATTCCTTTGCTTCGATTATACGCCACACATTAAATCGAGTTGTTGCGTCGCCCCAAAACTCTCCGAACTCTGACGCTGCAAATAGTTTAAACCACTTGAAATAATAAACCACTTGAAATTCCAACTTAAAATTTTCACAGCAACATTTGATTTATTTGTTTTATAAATAATATTATTCGTATTGCATATAATATATTTTTAGACATAATAGTATATTACGTGTCGACTCTAATTATTTAATAAACATAAATGATATTAAAATCAAAGTTGAGATAGCGATTATCATTAAACATGCGATCAAAGTATCGCAATGCATAATTTTTTCATTGTTTTATCCTATAGACTATTAAAACATACTTACTCGTTGCTAGAAATGATATCGAGATTTTTAAAACTGCATAAAATTAATTAAAGAGTTTGTATTGCACCACTTCCACTTCATAACATTTTTAAACACCGACCGCGTCCCGCGAGCGAGCTTGTTATGAGTAATGACATTTGTAAAACCGTTTCGTTCCCGTTGCATACATTCCCAAAGAAATACAAATATACAAAATCTTTGCTCTACCAAGACAAAGGGATATTTTCTTTTATTTAAAATTATACAATATAATTTTTACTTGATAATCCGTTAAGAAATCTAAAAGTAAATTTAATTTGTTTAGCTTCAATATTTATCGGCATATGCGTGCCTTGGAACGTAAATAAAAAGGTTAGCGATCTTGTATACAATCATTCGTTCTTTACCAGCACTATGCAGGATTAAAGTAATATTGTTTTATAAGGTCATGGTACGAATCTGAGTAATATTACTATAAGCTTGAAACAAAACGTTCCTGCAATAAGATTGTTTAGTAAAAGATGGCAGTAAGGCCCCAGGCCTCCTCTACTATCGAGGATACAATTCAGAAGAGTTAGGCCATATAGTCCACCACGCTGGCCTAGTGCGGCTGGACTTTACATACCATAGAAGTTCATACAAATCACTACGGTATGCAGGTTTTCTCACGATGTTTTCCTTCACCGTTATATTGCGTGGTGATTGACTATCAATACACACATGACTCCGAAAAGTCAGAGGTGTGGTTTTGTGATAATCGGCATATTTACGCCATAGTATTTACTAATAACCAATTTTCTAACATAACCTAATCGAATTAAACAAATCAATTTCGACTCAAAAGACCATTATCCAAACAATAAATTGGCGCGAAAAGTTACCCTAATGGCGAGCTGTCAAAATATTTACAGAAACCGCGGGAGTAATTATTTGATTATATCGGGGCTTGTAATACAATTATAGGCATTAGAAAGGGCTGGAATTATATTATTTGGTTAGGGAATCATTATTATTGTCCCCCATTTTATAGATATTAATGTGTCATGATATTAACCGTTGATTTATTTTTATTGTGTGGAGAAATCTTTTTTTTTATTCTAGCTTGGCAAAGTAATTAGACTGTCCCGCCTTCACACCCGCCCTTAGAGTATTTTTATTAATGAGGGACCGCTGTCATGCATTTGAGTCTTCATAAACGTAGATTTTTTTATCGTAATATTGGAAGCAATGATATATTAGTGAAAATTGAATTGATTATTTAACAACAAATTGCTATAAATTCTTCTGGTAACCGAAAGTTTATTTAGTTAGTATCCGTCTAAAACGAGTTTTTTTAACTTCTATTTTTTCTTTTTCAAATAATGCATGCATGTTGGATAACCTGTTAAATGTCAGCCAATAGGACTTGACAGCCTCCGTGGCGCAGTTGGTTAGCCGCCGGCTGTGAAACGAGAGGCCGCGGGTTCGAACCCCGCATCGAGACAAATGTTTGTGAGGCCCGCAAATAATTGTCTCGGGTCTGGGTGTTTGTGAGATCGAAAAGTCTCTCGTGGTTTCTGATACCCACGACACAAGAATTGATCTTAATGTGGGGTCAGGACTATGTATGTGACTGTTAGGTGTTTTTATTATAATTTATTTATAGGAGGGCAGAAAAAGGTGGCCCGGCACCACCATTATATCTACGTTTGTAAGAACCAGCGCTCCCTCTATATTAGAAATATTATAAGGCCGAAGGTAGGATAAGCATTTGTATATCCGGAATATCATTTTCATTTCAAATAAAAAAAACCCATGTTACTATATAGTATGTACTTTTATGTTTAAAAACATTTTAAGCATCATTCTTCCTTCTCGGGCACAAAGAATTCAACGCTATACAAATATACACTATACAAATACCTACATAAACCAGGAATTTCAAAACTTTTGGAAGCGGCCTGGATCCAGTGACTTACTGCAACTCTTATTAAATGTTTAAATTAGACTAAAATAAAGAATAGATGTCATATTATAAGTTTGAGTTAAAACTTAAAAGTTATTAAGCACCAAAACTTGAATGGGAGATGCCAGGTAGTAATAGCGCCATCTGGTTGACGATTTATTAAACAAAGATTCCTATAAAATCGCATAGATGGCAGTTATGTGTAGTATGCTTTGAGGTTCCGGATTTCATAGAAAATTATCAGTATTATGTGGAGGTTGTGGGTTCGATCCCTGCTCGGATAATTATAAATGAGTAAACATCTTAAACTGACACATAATTTTGAACCCCAATTAAGTCTTGCCTTGTGTAGGTATCAGAAACTACCAGACACTTTTCTGTAATAATATTCAGTCGTGAAATAAATACCTATGAATCACAGTCATTACTCTTTTAACTCGATGTGGTGATTGAACCCGTGTTCTTTCGTTTGAAAGCCAGCCTATAATTAACTACGCCAATGAAGCTGTCAAAAAAGATAACCTGAACTATTATTTTGTGCACAGATCACTATACTAGTAATAATTTTGTGTTTCAGTCAGATGCTAATATTCATCAACTTGAATAGAAATAATGCAAGCTTGTACTAGCGCCATCTAGTTGCTGACTGATTACACAAAGATTCCTATTGCACCCCACAGATGGCGCGAATATGAAGTTTACTTTTGAGTTCATGGGAAATTGTTCGTTGTTGCAGGTTCGATCTTTGTTATAATACTTATTTCCATTTTTTTTTGACAGCCTCCGTGGCGCAGTTGGTTGGGCGCCGGCAGTGAAATAAGAGGCCGCGGGTTCGAGCCCGCACCGAAATAAATATTTGTGTGATCTACAGGTATTTGTTTCGGGTCTGGGTGTTTGTGAGACCGAAAAGTCTCTCGTAGTTCCTGATACACGACACAAGACTCGATCTTAGTGTGGGTCAGGACTATGTATGTGACTGTTGGGTATATTTATTTATTTTTAAATTCTGGCACATAAAATTGCACTGCACCTAATTGTAAGCGCAATGTGTTGTTTGGTTTTGCTACTGTCCATGAGCGGTCATATCGCTTACCATCAGGCGAATGACATGCTCGTTTTGCCATTTAGCGCAATAAAAAAATACTATAAGTTTTAATGTACACATGTTTATTATAAAATATTACTTTAGCTTTTAGTGATTTAACTGTTACTGTGTTATTCTCTTTTATTGTGGTGTACAATAAATTATGTAAAATAAATAGTTAGTCTGGTAAATCTCCCTAAAATAAGGGTAAATTTCCCTAAAATCTTTTATTCTAGCATGCCGAGTAATCTCCTCCCATCGCTGAGCCCTCTGTCGGCGGCTCCGTGGACGGCGAAGCGCGAGGGGTGCGTGGCCGCCCCGCGAACAGAACACGAGCCGCGCCCGCCGCGTCTCGCAGGGGGGAGGCGAGTGTGTCGGTGGCGGCCGGGAAGGAGGGGGTCAGCAGGTTCTCATACGTGTAGCTGCCGAGAGTATAGGGGTTGGATAGCCGCGTAGATCTGAAGCAAAAAAAGGCGCAGTTGGTTAGACGCCGGCTGCGAAGCGAGACCGTTCGATCCTCGCAACGAAATAAATGTTTGTGTGATCCACGGGTATTTGTTTCGGGTCTGGGTGTTTTGAGACTAGTACTATGTAATCTGTGTTTGAGACCCAAAAGACTGATCTTTGTGTGGGGCCAGGACTATGTATTACCAAGAAAACTGGGTACTTAATCAGCTCAAGATTTAATTTAGTACATATTTTGACATAGCACAGGATTCAGTGATGGTCATATTATCGGCCAGGAACCTCCTTAGGAACTGCATAGATTAGTTCTTTAACTCTTCCTCAGGCACGGTTTCTATCTTTTAATAATTAAGAAAAAAAATGATAGTTGTAATGTTTCATATTCTTTGGTTATTATAGATTCTGGCTAACGAACGGTAGATGGCGCTAGCATCTGTGCTTCGCGCGCATTCAGCTCGCGGACGTCAAGCGAGACTGGTATTGGCTATGCTGTTTCATTTATGTAACCCGTCCAAGTGGCGACCCTGCCAGGATAACAAAACACAGGTGTGTAGGAATAATTATATAATCGCTAAATAAAACATAACCTAATTTAGATACATAATAATAAAGAAGCTCCAAAATAGCGTCAATATTACAATTTAAAGCACACAATTGAATTGTAAAAACAATTATAATTATTTTTTAATGTTGAAAATATCACGATTATTGTGATAGCATCTGTAATTAAATTTATACGGCCTTATTCATAGATTTAAAACCTACTTTAGCTTTCGAATGTTTTGTCTTCTTCTATTCTATCTATATCAGCCCATATACGTCCCACTGCAGGGCACGGGCCTACTCTTCAATCGAGAGAATCGATTGAGAGTGGATAGGCCATATAGTCCACCACGCTGGCCTAGTGCGGGTTGGCGGACTTACATACCGTAGAAATTCTTTAAAATCGCTACGGTATGCAGGTTTCCTCACGATGTTTTCCTTCACCGTTAAAATGCGTGGTGAATGACTATCAATACACACATAACTCCCGAAAAGTCAGAGGTGTGCCCTGGGATTTGAACCCGCGACCGCCATGAACATGTAGGCAGCCGCATCTGGTCTGTTACCAACAGGCCACCACGCACTTTTGTCTTCTTCGCGCAAACTAAATTCTAAAGTCGTTCGTAAGGGACAAAACATTCGATTACTAACATAGGTTTTAAATCCGTCTAAAGGGCGAATAGAAGTGTGGTTGAAGTAATTGTAATGGACTTCTGCACAATCATTTGTAGGAAAACCATTGATCTAATATTTCAAATAGTAATGTTAGCTCAATGAGGAAAACAGTGGTCATTAAGCGTGCCGTAAGCGGCGGTTGTGTTACAAATCTACATTGTTATAGCTTATTTCACAGATAACAAGGAACTCTAGTGATGTGCTAGTGATTACAAACTAAACAGCTTGCCTAATATATCGATACAAAACGATTTATTAGTCACAGACCCAAGATAAATCGCGTGAGTCTGTGTTTGTTGGAAATGTTATATTCATGTAAGTAGGAAATATACTCGTATATTCGATGACCAAATTGCGTTACAATTTCTTAAAACTAGTTACAATACAAGTAATTACTAACTAGTAGCAGTACCCAGGGGTTCCCAAACTAGGCCTAGCCTGTTTCTTGGGTTAACAATTTGTTTTTAAAGTATCTGAATCTTAAATTTTAATCTAGTTTAAGGCGAGTAAATACAATTGTAAATGATTAAAAATTACATTACATTACATTACATAAACTCACGCCTTTATCCCCGAAGGGGTAGGCAGAGGCGCCACCAGGACACCCACATTTCGCCTTGTATGTTTCGTCCCATGATGTGATAGGGGGCGAGCCTATCGCCATATCGGGCACAAATTCCTGACTCCGGGCTGATAATGAATAGAAAAATCCAATATCACTTTGCCCGACCCGGGACTCGAACCCGAGACCTCAGCTTTGTAACCGTACCGTAATACAACTACGCCACCGAGGCAGTCATTAAAAATTAATATAAACTGTAATTTGGAAGACTAAAAATGCTTGTATAAAAAATTAAAAAACTGTGCACCTAGACTGGTGAGTTATTGGACCAATTCGTGCGTAAATAAGGCCACAGTTAGGGCATTTAAAACCTGTGCCTGTATGTGATTGTGGAGAGAGAGAGGCTCGACAATGCCGGATTTCACGCTGGCGGGCTGACTGCTCAAACCAGGCCAGTAGCAGAAACACCGTTAGCGAGGAATTTTCCCTGTTCGGCCTTCGATCAATTATACACATATGTATATTTTATCAAAGGTTTGGAGGCAAAAGAGTGCTTACTCGAAATTTAAGCCTCTTTTTCGGTGCCAGTTTTCAAGCGCTCATGTTGTATCTAGTGTATATTTTATCTAAGTATTCAGCACGCTCGCCCGCCTGTTCCTCCCACTTGGTTGGATCTATTTCAATTTTCAAGTGACAGCATGTCCCGTTTCACGCTGTCTTTGAAGTTTGCAATAACTGGGTATTACCCGAAATTATGTATGATGAGTGCCACGTAACAAGGGGCTTGCGTAGACTTACCTACGCTAGACGATAAGAAAGATACCGACAATGACTAATATTTATATTAATTTTCCACTCAAGCGTGTTGTATTGCGATTTTCTAGCGATTTCATGCCTATTGCTATTGCAATAAATGCATTTATTCATTGAAATAATAATTGTAAATTAATTAAAATGAAATTAATTTAATAATTGTAAATTAGGGGTTGTTGAATTGTAACAGTCACTGAGCGGATGACTACCTCAGTCCGCCCCGTGACCACGAAAGCTGTAAAGCAATCGAAACGTCGGGAAGTTAAAATATGTAAAAATTAAACGCAATACCGATAAAATCCGTAAAAATTAGTTTTATCTGTGGTTTTATTTTAATGTGTAACATTCGCGTAAATCTAAGAAACCATAATGCATTTATTAGATAAATGTAGGTCGAGGCCAAAGTTTGATGCGACAAGCCGAAGACAAAATGGCGCAATTTGGAGGAGGCCTATGTCCAGCAGTGGACAAGTATAGGCTGATGATGATGATGAAGGCCAATGTTTATAGGATCATTTTTAGGGATTAAAAAAAAATATGAATGCATTATGAGTGTGGGTAAAACACCCACACTTTTGTATGCATTTTATTGTATTTTGGAACCCGTCTAGTTATTATAATTTATCAACCACTTTTGATCTTAAAATCTTAGGATAAGATTTATGTTTGGAATTATTTTCTAATTATTTTTATTAATTACATTTTGTTATTTAACGCATCGATGTAAACCTGTTGTCACATCAGAAATAAGTTTGCTATGATAATTCTTTTTGGTATCTCGATATAGGCCGAAAGCCTAGTGCAGTACCGCAGAGAAATGTCTTCACACTAATACTAGTATAAATGTTACTTTGTTATACTACTTCATTGTAAATACTTTGGTAAATAAAAATTTATTACTATTAATGTTTACAATGTCGACTGTTTTTAGTCACGAATCTTTTGCGTTTGTGATTGAATGCATTTTGACGTGCGGCAAGTTATTTCCGTATACGATTCTCGCCGCGAAAAACTCCCGAGTAAATATCGCTTTAGGCTTATCAACGAAGACAATAGAAGATATTACAAGTTTCTCTTCGAATTGACATACAATAAATCTATACCAATTTATAAAGCCGAATAGCTTGTTTGTTTGAATACAATAATTTCAGGAACTATTTCGAATTGGAAAATTCTTTTGACGTTGGACAGTCCAGTTATCGCTGTATAAGATCATGCTGTTCTCAGAAAAACCCAAACAAATTCATGGGTTATGGAGGTAAGACTCTTTTTGTATGTCCTCAGATTTGATTCCATTAAACCGGGTATATCAAGAATGCCACCGAAAACGAAGCCAGGTATTAGTGACTTCAGACACAACGCAACAAAATTTCGCTAAAAGAATTGTCAATTTTTTTAAATGATCGTCGGTTTCGGTGAGAAACACATAGTTTTCCTAAAATAATAATATACACCTTTTTATTTTTAAAGACGCAATGGTACCCAAGTTTTTAAATTACTATTTTCGCAAACACTTGGTATTTACCACCTTAACACGATGTTTTAAAAATTGCAAAAAAGTCTGTTGTTTATTTTAGGATTTTTTAGTTAAATTGTGTCTGTAATCACTAAAACTACTACCTGGCTTCGTTTTCGGTCGCAGTCTATATATATACCCGGTATGGTTATCAGTGAAGTTAGTCGACGAAATATACATTTACGAGTAATGTACATATAAAGGTAAATGACGAGCCCAGTTTTTTTTTTAAATATATGGTATAAGTAGATAAGATTATTTTGATTGTCGGATAATTTCGTGTTTTGACAGCCTCCGTGGCGCAGTTGATTTGACGCCGCCTGTGAAACGAGAGGCCGCGGGTTCGATCCCCGCACCGAAACAAATATTTGTGTGATACACAGGTATTTGTTTCGGGTCTGGGTGTTTGTGAGACCGAAAAGTCCCTCGTAGTTTCTGATACGACACAAGACTCGATCTTAGTGTGTGGTCAGGACTATGTATGTTACTGTTGGGTGTATTTATTTATTTATTTATTTCTTGTTAGAGTACATACCGATGGTATTAAATACCTCCATTCCTTACATTCATATTGTTAAATGATTTGAATGAATGAATTTGTACAAAAGTTCTAGCCCTATTCTAGTATCCTTGACATAAACCGAGTAGATCTAATCAATTTGTTTGTATTCACGCCAGTGGCGGATTATCCCTAAGGCAAACTAGGCACGTGCCTAGGGGCGTGAGGTTACGCAGGGGCGCGCGTGATTTCAGACATCTTCGTTTGTATGCAAAATCATCTAGAGTGACTGAAACTGTTTCTTCTTTAATATAGCAAAGTGTGAAGTGATGTTCTTCTAACATATAGTACAATCGCCAACAATTAAGATGATTCCTCGTTCCTTCGAAGTATATTTTTCTACGGCTGCTAGAGAGTAGGTGTCCTTGAGGTTCTTGCCTAGGGCACTCTCAACATTTAATCTTCCCCTGATTCACGCCCTTACTACGTGGTATTTAATTAATTATCCTTGACGTAACTAGATAAATAATGAGGTTTATATTATTGTAGCGTTATTTACCACTTCCACTAATGATTGGCTTAACCTACTACACAAAGGTTACTAATTCTTTTATTTTATTGAGATTAATGTCGAGACGAGCATGCCATTCGCCTGATGGTAAGCGATACGACCGCTAATGGACAGTAGCAAAACTAAACACCATTGCATTGTTTGGCTTTCCACTGCGCTCGCCATCCTGAGACATGATGTTTCAATATGTCCAGTAGTTACTCTAGCTACAATGTCCCTCAAACCGGAACACAAAAATGCATTTACACTGCTGTTTGTTGGAGAAATAGACATTGCGGTGGTTCCTACCCAGGCGGCCTCTAATGTGACCTACCGCCGCCACACCTTGAACGTGTCTGGCCATAAGTAACTTCGAGGCGAGGCTAATCTCTAATGTAATCTGGAAGGTCATTTTTCTATGTACATGGGTTAAAGATCAATTAATTAATAAGATAACGGTTCATCTTCAGTTAGTGTACATAATATGTAATCATGTTTCGTTCGCGGCTGGTCGTATTACTGATAATCGGTGTGACACAGTAAGTCCGTTTTCAATACGTTTTATTACCTTCAGACGTATGTATGTTAGTAACGGAATCTTTGAACATGATTTTGACCCCCTTCAAAACGTCGGATTAACTTGAAATTTGGCATTCTTATTAAGGACCGATGACAATTCAATATTTTAGACAGTTTGACCCGTTATCCTTACTAGGGTAATTAGTATTAGCGATTTTTGTTTTCCTGAGACCCGGAGTATCTGCGCCAAGACCAATAAAGGAATCTACCAGGCGCATTCGGCTAAAAAATGAAAAATAAATAATTAACACGCTTTTATTAGCTTCACCTGTATGTAACGGAATGTTTGAAGTCGATTTACGAGCACTTCAAAACGTAAAACTGACTTGAAATTTTACATACTTGTCAAGGACCGATGACGATAATTTAAGTATGTGACATTATCATAACTAGAACCTTTATACAGGGTATATCAAGACTGCGACCGGAAACGAAGCCGGGTGGTAGTTTTAGTGGTTTCACAAAATAAGCGACAGACTTTTTTTTTGCAATTTTTTGAAAATCATTGTTTTTGGGTAGTAAATACCTAGATAATGCGAAAATAGTAATTTAAACTATCGTACCATTGCGTCTTAAAAAATAAAAAGGTGTACATAATTATTTTAGGAAAACTATATATTTATCACCCAAATACGACGATAAGTAAAAAATTACCAAAAAAAAGTTGACGATTTTTTTTGCGAAATTTTTAGTTGCATTATGTCTGAAGTCACTAATACTACCACCTGGCTTCGTTTTCGGTCGCGGTCTTGATATACCCTGTATATATTTTTAAATGGGTAATTTGCGTCTCTTCCTTTGATAACATAGCCGTATATATACGTTTTATATAAAATAAATAATAGTAAAACTAAAGAAACCAACTAAAAGAGTAAAATAATTTATCATGAGTTTAATAATAGACAACGAAATGAAATACATTCATTTTATTGTTACAAAACGTGGGGTGCTTACAATTACTTATTCTCAAGCACTCTAGCTTTTTAACCATAACATTAATGTATTACAATCCACTTTCTAATCTTAAACTCATGATAAATTGTTTTTACTTTTTTAGTTGGGTCTTTACTAAAGCGTGTATATTAGTTTTTTAAACTATTATTTATTAAATTAACTTTTTATTTAATAATTGTGAATTAAGAGTAGTTAAATTGTAAGTCAATGCGGATGAGTAATACCTCAGTCCGCCCCGTGACCACGAAAGCTGTAGAGCAATCGAAACGTCGGGAAGTTAAAAGATCCGCGATATAATCCGTAAAAAATTGTTTATATCATTGTGTAACATTCGCATAAATCTATGAAACCATTACAATAATTTATTTTATCATAAATTCGTTACTATTTAAGGTCAAATGTGAATGAGATTACACAGAAATCAAATTGTTTCTTTTAATGATAGATATGTAATATTATATAATATTAGATTGTGTTGGCTGCTTCGCCCGTGTGCTCACAATAGAATTGTTTTTAATTTTTCTTCTAATATGCCAGAAAGCCCTGTTTCTGCCATTCGGGCAAGTCGGTTAGTTGTAATTTATTCAAATTTGACAGCCTCCGTGGCAGGTTAACTGTGAAACGAGAAGTCGCTGGTTCAATCCCCGCACCGAGACAAATAATTGTGTGATCCACAGGTATTTGTCTCGGGTCTCTCGTAGTTTCTGATACATAAGACTCGATCTTAGTGTTATAGGAATATGTATGACTGTTGCGTGTATTTCCTTTTTTGTAGTGCCCAAGTTACCTACGACACTATAGTGGTGGGCCTGGGATCGGCTGGAACCACGGCCGCGTCTACCCTGGCCCAGGCCGGGAAGCGAGTCCTAGCACTGGAGGCCCAGAATAGGATAGGGGGACGAGTCCATACTGTGCCATTTGGAGAAGGGATCGTCGAACTCGGGGCGGAATGGTGAGTGTTACATATCTTACTTGATAATTATAACAAATTATTAATGAACTGCTCTGATTGAAACCAACTTGTAACATATTGTAAAATGGTTTTGAAAAGAGCAACACTAGAGTTTCTTGCGCGTTCTTCTCTAGCGAAAACCGCCTTCCGAACCGGGTGGTAGATCAAAAATGACTGAATCTAAATAATGTTGGACATTTTAATGGATTAAATAAATTATTTTCATTTCATTTACATTATACGTCCCTATATTCGGTCAGCCATTCATTCATTCGATGATTAATATACATTCATACATTCATTGATTTCACATTTGTTAGTTCGTGCATAACCTTGAAGACCGCCTCGGTGGTGTAGTTGTACTACGGTACGATTACAAAGCTAAGGTCTCTCGGGTTCGAATCCCGGGTCGGGCACAGTCACATTATCAGCCAGGAGCCAGTAATTTGTGCCATATCGGCCTATTATATCGTAGGACGGAACATACAAGGCGAAATGTGGGTGTCTTAGTACCACCTCTGTCTACCCCGTCTGGGAAAAAGACGTGAGTTTATAAATAAATAAATTAATAAATACACCCAACAGTCACACACATAGTCCCGACCCCACATTAAGATCAATTAAGTCTTGTGTCGCAGGTATCAGAACTACGAGAGACTTTTCGGTCTCACAAACACCCAGACCCGAAAGAAATATTTGTGGGCCGCACAAACATTTCTCTCGGTGCGGGGATCGAACCCGCGGTCTCTCGTTTCACAGCCGGCGTCTAACCAACTGCGCCACGGAGGCTGTCAAAATGTTTATGGCTGTTTATGTCTGTATTTCCTAGGAAATATACGTGTAACAATGGCTTGGCCTATCCCGTGTAGGGAGAACTAGTTTGGCCTAGGCGAAACTAGTTCATACTGAAATGAAGTTTGGCCTAAACATACGCATTGGTTTTCAGGATTCACGGCTCAGAAGACAGCCGAGTGTACGAGCTGGCGATCAAGAACAACATCAGCCTAATAACTGATGATTTTTCCACGCTGATGTTCAATTCTGATGGTACTGCAGCAGATCATGAAGTGATAGATGCCCTCATGGAATATGTCGAGGAGATCACCAACGTACCACCAAAAGTTCCTGAACCTTTGGGACAGTATCTTGCAAGAAGGTGAGTCGCCTTATTTAAGGCTACTTCGCTTCTCTCAGCCGTATTAAATACCGGGTATATCAAGACTGCGACCAAAACGAAGAATGGTGATAGTTTTAGTGGTTACAAACACAATGCAATTAAAAATATTGCAGAGAAAGCGACAGTTTTATTTCCAATTTTTTAGAAGTCCTCGTGTTTGGGTGCTAAATACCTAGTTTATGCGAAAAAAGTAATTTAAACCCTTACGTACCATTGCGTTTTTAAAAATAAAAAGGTTTACACCATTATTTTAGGAAAACTATGTATGTATATCTAAATAGGACGATAAGTAAAAAAATTCAAGTGCGAAATTTTACTACCACCCGGCTTCGTTTTCGGTCGCAGTCTTGATATACCCTGTACAACGTAAACATATTTGAATTAAAATATATATTACTTCCAAATTGTAACAAATTATTTACTATCTGCTATGATTCAAACCGACTTGTAACTTGTAATAATCACTACATTGTAAACTGGTTTTGAAAAGAGCAACACTAGAGTTTTCTTTGTGTCTGAAGTCACTAACACCTGGCTTCTTTTCGTCTGGATATACCCTGTATGTTTTAACAAAATTTTGTTTCAGAGTAAAACAGTACATCAATGAGAAATATCCTGCGATAGCAAACGACACTGCTTACGTGGAATCAATACTTTATTTCCTGGATCTGATGACGGACAATCTCGAAGCCTGTAACAGTTGGAACGATGTTACAACCGCTACACGTTATGAACCATTAAAAGGAGAACAAGGGCTCAGCTGGCACAGGAAAGGATACAAAACGTTCTTTGAGATATTATTGGTGAGTGATAAATACACCGCCGAATGGTCTTTCCTCTCCCCATGCTTTCTTCTCCTCCCAATTTCATGGGTCCATATCTACGATCCAAGCGTTGTTGATGTTCATTTGCAGTGATAAATTACCATCAGGAGACCTGTTTACTCGTTTTTATTTCGCAATGAATGGCGAGACGAGCATGCCATTCGCCTGATGGTAAGCGATACGACCGCTCATGGACAGTAGGAAACCAGACACCATGAATTACGAAAATTTGCTTGGCATTTACTGCGCTCGCCATCCTGAGAGATAAGATGTTAAGTATCTATGTCCAGCAGTTACTCTGGCTACAATGTCCTTCAAACCGGAACACAACAGTGCATTTACACTGTTTGTTGGAGAAATAGACATTGCGGTGGTACCTACCCAGGCGGCCTCTCGCATATGAGATATCCAGTTCCTCTCCCCATGCTTTCTCCTATCTCTTCCTCCTTCAACGGTCCACATCTATGACCCAAGCGTTGCGGATGTTCACGTGTGATCACTTACCGTCAGATGACCTGTTTGCTCATCGCCGGATCCATTGAAACATCAAGGATTCCCAATTCTTCCAGAACACGTACAACAACGGCCCTGGGTATCCCAACCTGGAGATCCAGCTCAACAAGGAGGTGACGCACATCACCTGGCCCCAGGACCCGGTGTCACCTGTGCTGGTCACCTGCAAGGATGGCAGCTCCTACTCCGCCAAGAATGTTATCGTCACCGTCTCCATAGGAGTTCTCAAGGACAGGTGAGAGTCTTCTGTATCAGCCTATATACATACTGCAGGGCACGGGCCTCCTCTACAATTAAATTTGACAGCCATAGAAAGCCTTTACATACCATAGAAATTGTTACAAATCGCTATGGTATGCAGGTTTCCTCACGATGTTTACCTTTGCTATAGTGCGTGGTGATTGACTATCAATACCAACATCACTTCGAAAAGTAAGTTAATAAACATGATTAACCCAGAATGTAAAGTTCCCATTGCTGAGCATGAAACTTCTCTACAATCGAGATTACGATTGAAATGGCTTAGTCCTGGCGTAGTGCAAGGCAGACTACTCATATAGAAATTCTTATAATTTTTTTATTGCAATGAATGGCGAGACGAGCATGCCATTCAACTGATGGTAAGTGATACGACCGCTCATGGACAGTAGCCAAACCAAACAATGAATTACAAAGCTTGGTATTCCACTGCGCTCGCCATCCTGAGACATCAGATGTTAAGTCTCAATATGTCCACTTGTCCAGTAGTTACTCTGGCTACAATGTCCTTCAAACCGGAACACAACAGCGCATTTACACTGCTGTTTGTTGGAGAAATAGACATTGCGGTGATACTTACCCTGGCGGCCTCTCACATATGAGAGACCTACCACCAGTGTTCATCATGCAGGATTCCTCACCATGTTTTCCTAAATAATATTAAAACAGGTAATCTCTTACAGGTACAAGACCCTTTTCACCCCGCCACTGCCAGAAGAAAAAGTCACAAGCATAGAAAAAATATCTTTTGGAGCGCTCGCTAAAATAATTCTAGCTTTTGACGAAGTGTGGTGGCCTAATAAGACCTTTTTAGGATTCTTATGGCGGGAGGAAGATAGGAGAGCCGTGCCAGAGGAGGATAAATGGATCACTAGGCTCGGTGGGCCAAGTTTATCGAAAGGGTCTAATAATACTATGACGTTCTGGACTAATGGACAAGATGTTGAAAAGGTTAGTGGAAAAGAAATAATGGAAAAGATTAAATAATAAAGAAATAATGAAAGAAATAGTGGAAAAGAAATAATAAATACACCCAACAGTCACATACACAGTCCTGACCCCACTAAGATCGAGTCTTGTGTCGTGTATCAGAAACTACGAGGCTTTTCGGTCCCACAGACACCCAGACCCGGGACAAATACTTGTAGGCCTCACTAATATTTGACTCGGTGCGGGCGAACCCGCGGCCTTACGTTTCACAGCCGGCGTGTAAGCAACTGCGCCACGGAGGCCTGGTGTAGACATTGATAGAAACTTTTTTTTACGAAATTTATCGCGATTTGGTGTAAATTTTACATTCTGATAGTAAGTAATAATACTTTTCGGAGTCATGTGTGTATTGATAGTCAATCACCACGCACTATAACGTTGAACGAAAACATCGTGAGGAAACCATACCATAGCGATTTGCAATAATTTCTATGGTATGTAAAGTCCGCCCGCACTAGGCCAGCGTGGTGGACTATATCTAACCCCTCTCAATCGTACTATCGATTGTAGAGGAGGCCCGTGCCCTGCAGTGGGACGTATATGGGCTGATACAGATACATAAATAATAATAGATAAAACCAATATCAGATCCATTTTAGACTCTTCGTTTAAGGAAAAATGCCCCTTTTGATTGTTTAAATAATGATAATTTTTCAACAGATTGAAAGTATGCCTGAGGAAGAGTTGAAGAACAAATCGATGCAGGTACTAAGGAGGTTCCTCGGCGCCAATATGACTATTACAGAGCCTTATGCTGTATTAAGGTATATATTTAATTTTTTTTTGCAATAGATCAAAAAATAAAATCAAAATATAATTTAGTATTAATTAAACAAAGGAATTATTATTTACACAAAGAACTATTTGCGGGTTCCCTGCACTGAGACAAATGTTTGTGAGACTCACAAGTATTTGTCTCGGGTCTCGGTGTTTGTGAGACCGCTAAGTCTCTCGTAGCTTCTGATACCCACGACATAAGACTTAATTGATCTTAATGTGGGGTCAGGACTATGTATGTGACTGTTAGGTGTATTTAACTATTATTTAATTTGACTGACATTCGTTTCAGATCAACATGGCTATCTAACCCGTACATCCGCGGCACATACACGTACGACAACCTGCTTACCCCCTCCTACCCCACCGCTCGCGACACCCTCGCCATCCCCCTACGGGACAGCACGGGTGCGGCGCGCGTGCTGTTCGCGGGGGAGGCCTCGCACCCCTTGCGCTTCTCCACCGTGCACGGCGCTGCCGAGACCGGGCTCAGGGAGGCGCGAAGGATACTCGGCACGCTGGTTGAGACATAGATTAAGCGGGGGTCATCTACCCAATTTCGGGGTAATTTACCCTATTTCAGGGTAATATACCCAATTTCGGGGTAATCTACCCAATTTCGGGGTAATTTACCCTATTTCGGGGTAATTTACCCTGTTTCGGGGTAATTTACCCTGTCTCGGGGTAATTTACCCTATTCGGGTTAATTTACCCTAATTTTAGGGTAATTTAAATTACCCTATTTTTGGGGTATTTTTTTTTTTGTTCTTATTTATTTCAGAGACTTTGAGTCAATGACGATTGAAGACTATTTCAGTCTCAGTGTATACATTTATATTGCAATGTAGTACCTCATTTAGTGTAATGGTGGATATAAAATATACACCGGAATTGTGTTTTATTTAGCCCTCAAGTGTTTTATCAAATAACCAACTTTATAAAAACTGAAAAACTATCACTTCAACATTTTATCCAGTTTCGGCGTTACGCTATATGAAGGTGATTTGAACCGACTTCAAAATAAGGAGATCGACTGTATTTTTTATGTTTGTTACCTTGTGTCGAGAGACTTTTCGGTCTCACAACACCCAGACACGAAACAAATCTCTGTGGGTCACACAAATATTTGTTTCGGGAATCGAACCCACGGTCTCTCGTTTCACAGCCGGCTTCTAACCAACTACGCCACGAAAGCTGTTAAAATATATCACATCGAAAATAACACTCACATAAAAATACATCATGACTGCCTCGGTGGCGTATTTGTATTACGGTACGGTTACAAAGCTGAGGTCTCGGGTTCGAATCCCGGGTCGGGCAAAGTGATATTGGATTTTTCTATTCATTATCAGCCCGGAGTCAGGAATTTGTGCCCGATATGGCGATAGGCTCGCCCCCTATTACATCGTGGGACGGAACATGCAAGGCGAAATGTGGGTGTCCTAGTGGCTCCTCTGCCTACCCCTTCCGGGATAAAGGCGTGAGTTTATGTATGTATGTATGTATATAAAAATACATCGCACCTTTTTCCCAGAAGGGGTAGACAGAGGCGCCACCAAGACACCCACGTTTGGCCTTGTGTGTTCCGTCTCACGATGGGATAGGGGGCGAGCTTATCGCCAAGTCTATACATATAATAAATTTGTAACCGATCGATATCTGTACATGGAAGATAAATGAGAAAAACTAATATGGGGGTCTGTATTAACGTAATAGAACTCAAAACAATGACTTTTAGAATTTTTGTCTGTTTGTCTGTGCGGTTGTGCGCGATGAATTCAAAAACGGCTTAACCGATTTCGATGAAATTTGGTATGGAGATAGCTGACACGCCGGATTAACACTTAGGCTACTTTCTATCCCGAAAAATTTAGTGATCCCGTGGGATGAGGAAGGAACTCCGATATATTTGTTACTTTTTTATACCGAAATGATGAAATGGGACTGGATTACATGCCTTGAGTGAGAATGAGACGGGACGGACGGGATATAACTGGACGGGATAGGAAATACCAAATAAAATTAATTTCAAATATAGTTAATCACACAGACGAAGTTTGCGAGCAGAAGCTATTGGATATAAGTTACTCCGAGATGAAAATAAATAGCGCTGACGTCACCATGTCTCCATCACTTAATAAATAAAGAATACACTTATTGAATTAAATAAACACAAAAGAATATACCACATCTGTTTTTATACTATTTACCCCTGTAAAGTGTAAACACAAAAAGTAAAATTAAACATTTTAAATTTTATAATTAAAATGGCGAAAGGGAATTAAAACATACAGCCTTGGTAATGACAGATATATGAGTTTGCACATCGTCTGCTGTTTGATAGTAAATAACTTAAAATTACAAATTGTAATTTTACATTATTAATTAAATATTATCCATTCAATTTCAAAGGATGCCAGGAGGAAAACGCTCAATATGGTCACCCATTGTACCATTTCATTTTTATATGTTACTGGCGCGGCAGCTCGGCCCGACTTCGCCCGGGTGCAGATAGTTTTTGAGTCCAGTCCACATCAACAATATACTTTTCGCAGCGCACGCGATGTAAACAATATTTTAGGTATTTTTTTACACCTTGAGTTACATTATCGGAGTTTTAGTAAGGATCACATTTTTTTATGGAAATGTAATATAGCCTATGTCACCCGGGGATAGTGTAGCTTCCCAACAGTGAAAGCATTTTTCAAATCGGTTCAGTAGTTTCGGAGCTTATTCAATGCAAACAATCAAATCTTTCCTCTTTATAATATTAGTATATTTAATCACTATGGAACATAAGATGTACTCGTATAATAAAGATTTGTAATAATACATACATACATAAACTCACGCCTTTATCCCCCAAGGGGTAGACAGAGGCGCCACCGGGGCACCCACGTTTCGCCTTGTATGTTCCGTCCCACGATGTGATAGGTGGCGAGCCTATCGCCATATCGGGCACAAATTCCTGACTCCGGGCTGATAATGAATAGAAAAATCCAATATCACTTTGCCCGACCCGGGACTCGAACCCGAGACCTCAGCTTTGTAACCGTACCGTATACAACTATGCCACCGAGGCATTCAGATTTGAAATAAATTAAAATAAATTACAATGCGTGATCTCTTGGAGAACCAAACGAAAATTTCCGATTCACTGGTCTTAAAATAGAATCCCAGAGCACCTCTGACTTTTCAGAGCCATGTGTATTGATAAACAATTACCACGCACTTTAAAAGAATTATCGTGAGGAAACCTGCAATTTCTTCAATAGATCCGGCAAACGAGCAAGCAGGTCACCTGATGGTAAGTCAACGCATGGATTAAAGATGTGTTGTCGGACCATCATATCGAGAGGGGAGGAGGAAGGAAAAACGATGGTAAGAGAAAAGGGGCACTGGTCATTCGGTAATCTAACTCACTCACGCAACGCGACAGCAAAGCCTCATATGGATCTCCTAAAACAGTGGTAACTCCTCCTATTAATTTAACTTTTTGATTGATTTCGTTGCGGGTTAAAGACAAGTTAGACATTCCCGGAGACTCGCTGAGCTTCAATGCTCGGTGTCATTAAAATGCGTGCTGTTGATCCTCGCTTACAGGAGTTGCTGTGGCGGGTGTGAGGACGGGACAGTCTCCAGAATATTACCAATTTTTTATTAATTTTTCGAGTTACTAGTTCGTTAGGTAGTCCTGCAAAAGGTTTGTCAGATAACCGAGGCTCCACTGTATTACTAATTACATAATAAAAATAAATAAATACATTATACACCCAACAGTCACATACATAGTCCTGACCCCACACTAAGATCGAGTCTTGTGTATCAGGAACTACGAGAGACTTTTCGGTCTTACAAACACCCAGACGCGAAACAAATACCTATGGTTCACACAAACATTTGTCTCGGTGCGGGGATCGAACCCGAGGCCTCTCGTTTCACAGCCGGCGTCTAACGAACAAGCCACGGCGGCTGTCAAATGACTACATGAAGAAAACACAATAAAATGTATTTTGCATCGCCGTTGTTATTGAAGCAACGTCGCAATTTCTATAATAACAACCTATTCTTAATAAAAATAAGGAACATTTCACGGAAAGTTTTTCATGAATAAATTTATGAATTACTTATTATTTTAACAGTGTATTTACACAGTTTGTACTTTAAACTATATTACTTTTAATAATTTGCGTTTGAGACTTCCTTAACTGCCACGAATTATAACAATAAATAAACTAGACTTTTTAAGAAACACTATTTATCACTACAGTGCCCTTAGTCGGAACATTTTAAAGTATCGTAATATATAATAGTAAAATGTTGTATGGGAATTTAAACAGCGCCATTGTGAGCGTATTTGGAACTAAAATATGACAGCGGGAAACGTTTACGATACTATACGAGTATTACTATACGATACTTCAAAATGTTCCGGCTAGAGGCACAGGAATCATTTATCCTGGCATGATCAGATATTTTCTTATCAACTTTACAGTTTACTTAATATACAGGGTATATCAAGACTGCGGCCGAAAACGAAGCCAGGTGTTCGTTTTAGTGACTACAAACAGTAGCAGACAGAAAGCAAATAAAAAATTCGCAAAAAAAAAAGCGACAGACAATTTTTAAATATCATAGTGTTTGGGTGGTAAATACCAAGTTTTTGCGAAAATTGTTATTTAAACCCTTGCGTACCATTGCGTCTTTGAAAATAAAATGGTGTATTTTAGGAATTATTATTTTAGGAAACCATGCATTTACACGCACATACGACGATCAGTAAAAAAAAATGTGTGTGTGTATTAGTGTACACACGTAAGAAGTGAAACTTCTTTATGACATCATTTTTCGAAAAATGATCAACTATTTACAAATTTACAGAATTGGTAAAATAAACCTAAATTAAATAAAGTTTAAGTTTAGGAGGGGGGAAATTTTTGAGGGAATTTGGGATTTCTATCGGGGCCAATTTGTAGCCCTCACCGAGACGGTTCCGAGGATACCAAGCTCGGTGGGTCCACGACCTTTATTGGCCGAGATAGGTTTAGGTGGGGTGAGGTAAAAATTTTAGGCGGGGGTAGGGGCGGGGGGGGGGGGTTAGGTTTCGTGGGGAGGCTATTGGGCACCTTAAAATATTTTTGGGTGGGGAAAGTTGTGGGAGGGGGAATTCGGGAATTCTGTTGGGGCAGGATTGTAGCCCTCACCGAGCCGGTTCCAATGAACCCAAGGTCGGTGGGTCTACGATGGATAATGCCGGAGATATGAGTAGGGGGGGTGAGGTAAAATTTTTAGGGTGGGGGTAAGCGGGGGGGGGAGGTTTCGTGGAGAGGCTATTGGGCACTGTTTTGGATTTAGGGTGGGGGAAGGCCAGAGGGGGGTAAGGAACGAATTACAAAAAAGTGGGTGGGACTTAAAATTTTGGGTGGGGCTTGGAAACGGTTGGGGGTGTGGCTTACAGAAGTGGGTACTAATTTACTAAATAAAAAAAGATGGCGCGTAACGGAAGAATGTGACGCGTAACGAAAAATTTTTTCCAACCCCGATAAAGAAGTTTCACTTCAAAAATACAAAAAAGAAACCGAAAAGTCTCGTAGTTCCTGATACGACACAAGACTAGATCTTAGTGTGGGGTCAGGACTATGTATGTGACTGTTGGGTGTATTTATTTATTTATTTTTCCTTCCCCCTCCCCACCCGATTTAACGGGCCGGCAAAACATTTGGCCTAAACGTCGTGGATGTTCACTAGCGGTAGTGATCACTTTTCTTGCATAAAAACAGGATTTACAGACGCAGAAACTAAATGATCTGCAATAATTTTATTCGATTCATCAGCCTAAGGAAGTCCACTGCTGAACATAGGCCTCTCCCAATGATTTCCACAGTGACCTGTTGGAGGCAGCCTGCATCCAGCGACGTCCCGCGACCTTTACCAGGTCGTCTGACCACCTTGTGGGTGGACGTCCTACGCTGCGTTTTCCGCTACGTGGCCTCCATTCGAGAAATAATGAATTTTATTACTAATAATTTTATTACCAAAGTAATTATTCTGCATAAATTGGCTAAAATTTAACGACGTGAAACAAAACATTATGTACAGTGCAAATAATTTGTATTAAATTGCGCAAACTCATAAATTGAAGAGACGGTTTCCTATAGTATTATATGTTAAAACAATTTAACGAAATTAATTTGGGTTCCTTTGGTGATGAGAAAAACCATTATTACGCAGTAATATGAGTATATTTTATAGGTTCGGCAAACGAGGAAACAGGTCATCTGACGGTAAGTGATATACTATGTAACTATTTATTCCTCCAGGAACCTATTGCACCAATAAGTCTTCATCTAAATACCGATGTTTTAACATACGTACTTAAGTTTATTTTTTTTTAAATAAAATTATTTATTTAAATACCATGAAGAAACAAATAGCATTACCAAAGGTACCCAAACTAGGCAACGCCTATATCTTGGGATACCATACTACACATGAACATCCACGCTTGGATCATGAATGTGTTGCCGGACCGTCAGATCGAGGGGAGCTGGAGGGAAAAACGTTGTGCAGAAGAACTGGGTTACTAGCTGGCAATGAGTATTAAAATGATTAAATATTAATATTTATATTTATTTATTGGTCTCCAACTAAGATTACACTTAACACACATTCAATAATTTACATAATTTTAAGAATGAACACTGTGCATCTTAAATTATTACAGGATGACACATCTTGCCCAAATTGTGAGAAAACAATCAAAAATAAAAACAAGGAGAAAATAAAAAATTAAATAAAAATAAAAACATTTGAACAAACTATTAAATGGCAAAAACAATATTACGGTAACTTAAAAACAATGTAGAAATAAGATAAGTATACATATATCAAATTATGTTATTTTAATTAACATACAGGCTATATCAAGACCGCAACCGAAAACGAAGCCAGGTGGTAGTATTAGTGACTTCAGACACAATGCAAGTAAAAATTTCGCAAAAAAAAATCGCCAACTATTTTTTGGGTCTTTTTACTTATCGACGTATTTGGGTGATATTTACGTCGTTTTCCTAGAATAAACATGTAAACCTCTTTATTTTTAAACACGCAATGGCACGTAAGGGTTTAAATTAGTATTTTAGCAAAAACTAGGTATTTACCACACAAACACGATGATTTTTAAAAAATCCTAAAAAAAAATCTATCACTGTTTTGGCCAAATTTTTATTTGCATCGTGTTTATAACCACTAAAACTACCACCTGGCTTCGTTTTCGGTCGCGATCTTGATATACCCTGTATATTAAAACAAACCAAAAAAGTAATTAAATACATTATTTTATTTCCCTGAATGACGAGACGAGTATGTCGCTCGCCTGATTGCGAATTTTTTAGTTGCATTGTGTCTGAAGTCGCTAATACTACTGCCTTCATTTTCGGTCGCTTGATATGCCCTGTATAATAGGGTTTTTCATTAATAGAGCTCGAACTTAAAAATAAAATGAAAACCCCTGTTTAAGCGATATTGCCACAAATTTTATTTTACTTTAAAGGATTGATGAAATTATTGAACAGTGAATAAAATTATTAGAGCAAAAACGTTTTATTCAAGAGAGAATTTTTACACAACATTGACAAAGGACATAGACAATAACTAGTATATAATATTACATTTAAACTGAAATATATTCATTAATAGACAACTTAAAGAAGGTCAAATTTAATTAATACAACACTTGCACCAAATTTGAACTTTATATAAGATTTAAACTTTAATTAACGACATAAAGAAATTATATTTTAATTTAATTTTTGTACACCAATTTTCTGTCTCAGATACTGAAATCTGTCTCGAGGAAGGGCTTTTGTGAAAATATCAGCATATTGCTCCTTGGTGCACACATAGTTTAAATCTATTTGTTTATCCATATAGTTGTCCTTGATAAAATTATATTTAATATCTATGTGCTTACATCTTTTGTGATAATCAATATTTTTAATTAAGCAAATAGCACTTTGATTATCGATATTTAGGCAAATAGATTCTTGTTTATATTGACCAATGTCCATTAATAACCTTTTCAACCAAATAGCCTCTTTTGTGGCGGCGCATGCAGCCATAAACTCTGCCTCAGTGGTAGATAGAGCAACACTCTGTTGACGTTGCGTTGCCCATGTTATAGCAGCTCCATTTTTTATAAAAACATACCCAGTCAGTGACCTACGTGTACATGTATCTTTGGCATAATCTGCATCACTGTATGCCTCAAGTATGTGATTCGTTGAAAATGAATAACATAAACCATAATCTTTGGTTTCCTTTAAATACTTAATTATTTTCTTAACTACATTCCAATGAGTCTGATTGTAACAATTAAGATATCTGCTTACCAGACTGACTGCATACATTATATCAGGCCTGCTTACCACCGCTAGGTGCATTAATGACCCAATGGCTTCCCGGTATTGAATATTCTTGTCCGGAGCCTCAGAACTTTTCTCCAGTGTAGTATGCGGATCAACTGGAATGTTATTACAGTTAGCATCTTGCATATTAAATTTAAGCAGCAGTCCCTCAATGTAATTAGACTGGTGAATAAATATCTTTTCGTTAGATTTTTCAATTTGCATTCCAACATAATTCTTTAAATTACATTGTTTAATATCAAAATTTTCTTTCAGATCACACATTATTTTATCTAGTGCATTCTTAGAACTTGATATCAACAGCCCATCATCAACATAAAGCAATAAATATACTTTTGTATTGTTTATATTACCTGTATAAACACATCTATCTGCATGACTATTTACAAAGCCAAATTTCTTTAATAAGCTGTCAAATTTCTGATTCCAGCACCTGGGTGCTTGTTTTAATCCATAAAGTGAACGTTTAAGTTTACATACCAGATTTGACGGGACATCCAAACCTTCAGGAGGCTTTATAAATATTTCTTCTTTTATATCGGCATATAAAAACGCAGTTTTGACATCAAATTGCAATATTTGAAAATTGTGTTGAGCAGCCTCTGAAAGTAAAACTCTCACTGAATCATATCTCACTGTAGGAGAGTAAACTTCCGTATAGTCAATTCCTTGTCTTTGTGAGCATCCTTTGGCACACAATCTTGATTTAAAAATGAGACCAGATGGATCATCTTTTACTCTGAATACCCATTTACATCCGATTAATCTTGCACCTTCTGGTTTTTCAATTAATTCCCAAGTCTCATTTTCTTCATGTGCTTTCAACTCGTCTTGAATTGACTGTTTCCATTTTTCTGCGTACAAATTGTCTGATATTGCTTCGGTGTATGTTTGTGGTACATTATACATTTCTAGAACTTCATTATCACACATGTAAGTGTTCGCTTCTGTCTTCTTCATTCTTGTCATCGATCTTGTTGTCATATTTCGTGACAATTCTGTCAAATCTATTGATTTTTCTGGCTCATATATAGATCCTTCATCGGAATAATAATTATCATCACTTGTTCCATCATTAGTTGTATCCATCTGTTGTGAATTATTCGATGTCGTGTCATTCATGATGTTACTATCATCTTTTACCATTGATTCTGAAACGGATTCTGATAATGGTACCATGACAAAATTTCTTTTAACTGAGCTTTCAATAAACATTACATCTCTACTTATTAGGATTTTCCTTGTCTTCGGATCTAAAAGTCGGTATCCTTTTGTTTCCTCACTGTAACCAACAAAGATCATTTTAGTTGACCTTGGATCCCACTTTTTGACCTTTTCCTTTGGAACATGAACCATTGCCTCACAGCCAAAAATTTTCATATGAGAGATATTCGACTGTTTACCAGACCATTTCTCTTCAGGTGTTGAAAATGCTAGAGTTCTTGTAGGGCATCGATTGGTTATATAGCACGCTGTTACCACTGCTTCTGCCCAATACTGTTTTTGCAATTTAGCATTTAGTAACATACATCTTGATCGTTCCAAAAGAGTTCGGTTCATTCTCTCAGCTAAGCCATTCTGTTGAGGAGTGTACGGAGTAGATGTCTGATGTTTAATTCCTGACTTTTTAAGGAAGGCTTTAAACTCATTTGTCAAATATTCTGTACCATTGTCTGTACGGAGTGTTTTTATTGTTAAATTCAGTTCATTCTCTACAGAAGCTTTAAACTCCTTGAACTTTTCAAATACATCTGACTTGTTTTTCAATATAAAAACAAATACTTTTCTGGTAAAGTCGTCTATAAAGGTCACAAAATAGCGAGCTCCTCCAACAGATTGTACCTCCATCGGCCCGCAAACGTCAGAGTGAATAAGTTCGAGTTTACTTTGTGCTCGATTGCCTGCTGTAGGAAAAGGGATTCGTGTCTGTTTTCCTTCCTGACATGTAATGCAGACGACTTTTTCTTTATTTTCTAGTTTCACTCCAGTATTATCTGACAGTCTATTTAAGTCTTCAAAATTGAGGTGTGCCAGTCTTTGATGCCAGAGATAGAAATCATTATCTTTCAAAGTTGATATGTATGCTTGTACACTGTGTGTTTTTAGCCTGTACATATTGTTTATCATATTGGCAACTGCAACTTTTTCATTGTTTTTATTAAATATATCACAACCTTTTCGGTGAAATTGCACTTGACATCCACTGTTCATTATCTGACTTACAGATAGAAGATTTGTGGCCAATTCCGGAACATACAGAACATTCTGTACCATAATTGAATTTATCTTGCCACTTTCAGTGATTACATTCAGCTTTACTTTTCCACAACTTTTAACAGCAAGCTTCTTGTCGTTAGCCACCTTTATTGTACTAATCGGAGGGGCGATTTCATCATAGAGCCAGTCACGGTGCATTGTCAGATGCATTGACGCTCCCGAGTCGACATACCAACCATTGTCATTGCTTGATGTTGCAGAGAACACGGCCACATATCCAGTGTCATTCTTTGACAGTTGTGTCTTCTTATTTCGACAGTATTTACTTACATGCCCATACTTATTACATGTAAAGCACCTCGGACCTTTGGACTTGTTTTCTTTATTGGGAGCTTGTTTGGCGTACTGCATCGGTTGTCTTTTACTTTTATTGACTTATAATGCAGTAGACTCGGAGTTCCTCACGTCTTGAAGAAGCTTCGTCTTCACAAAATCAGCTGTGATCGCCATACCAGAGCTTTCAAGTGCCATTATCATAGGTTGATACACATCGGGTAAACCAGCTAGCAGTAAAGTGCCTAGCCACTCATCGTTTACACTAAAACCTATGTTTCTTAGTTTGTGCGCTGTCGAAATAATTTTATTGACATAATCTTCAATGTTAATACAAGATTCGAGTGTGGTGGTTATCAGATCTCTCAATAAACCCACGCGACGCGTCAATCCCTTATCATCAAAAGCTTTTTCTAGATTTTGCCATACTGCCTTGGCAGTCCTTGCTTCTTGTATGTGGACATAATTGATAGGATCTACCAGCAATATAATTTTAGACTTAGCTTTCGTGTCCTTTTTGACATCGGCGTTTTCGGAGGTTATACATTCCCACAATTCTTCGTGTTCGAGATATGTTTGCACTGCAAACTTCCAGGTAGGATAATTTTCTCTTCCTGTCAACTTTTCAATCAGTGTCATCGTATTAGACGACATTTTGTTGATGAAGAAAATTTTACAACCAGTTGCCACGTGAGATTTTAATTTCTGAATACGGAACTATCTTTGCTTAATTACTTGCGTCAGTTTATTCACTTTTACTTTATATATGTGAACCAGGTGGTCTGGGCCCATAACCTGATGAAATTATTGAACAGTGAATAAAATTATTAGAGCAAAAACGTTTTATTCAAGAGAGAATTTTTACACAACATTGACAAAGGACATAGACAATAACTAGTATATAATATTACATTTAAACTGAAATATATTCATTAATAGACAACTTAAAGAAGGTCAAATTTAATTAATACAACAAGGATATTCGATGACATTTTGTATGGAATATAATTTTAGCCAAATGGCCTCCGCGACTCGGTTTATTCTTATGGACCAATTTTGGGTGATATCATTGCATAAATGGGCCTCAAACTGAACAATGACTTTTTCAGAGTGTAGAACTAATGAATCTCCCGTGGATTTTCGTCGCTCCAAATCCGGCAATTTTGTTTGTTAACAAATCTACTCAACCAGAAATGAGCCTCATCACTGAAGATTGTTATTTTTCCGAAAGCAGGGTCAGCCGCCAAACGCTCTACAGCTCAATCAGCGAATACACGGCGCTGTCTGTGGTCGTTGGGTTTTAATTATTGAGTTAATTGTGGACTCTGCAGGACGGCCATGAACGCCATAAATTAAATAATAAATAAATAAATACACCCAACAGTCACATACATAGTCCTGACCCCACACTAAGATCGAGTCTTGTGTCGTGGGTATCAGAAGCTACGAGAGACTTTTCGGTCTCACAAACACCCAGACCCGAAACAAATACCTGTGGATCACACAAATATTTGTTTCGGTGCGGGGATCGAACCCGCAGCCTCTCGTTTCACAGGCGGCGTCAAACCAACTGCGCCACGGAGGCTGTCAAATTAGACGCAATGCACGGAACGTTATGCGAATAGAGCATTGATTTTGATATTGCATTTTAACAACTTCTACGCGATGTCAAGGCGTGTAGCGTTCCATGGTAAAATGTCACGACTAAATATATTGTGTTCATGCCGAATTTGACAACTATTGCTTGACCAGGATGGCCACTAAGCTCTGTCAAAGTTCGCGCGTCCCTATTGAAAAACCCTAAGTACATGTATGTATGTTGTATGAGTTTATATTAATGTTTTATTTTTTATATTTTAGACTGCCTCGGTGGCGTAGTTGTATTACGGTACGGCTACAAAGCTGAGGTCTCGGGTTCGAGTCCCGGGTCGGGCAAAGTGGTATTGGATTTTTCTACTCATTATCAGCCCGGAGTCAGGAATTTGTGCCCGATATGGCGATAGGCTCGCCCCCTATCACATCATGGGACGGAACATATTAGCCGAAATGTGGATGTCCTGGTGGCGCCTTTGCCTACCCCTTCGGGGATAAAGGCGTGAGTTTATGTATGTATGTATGTATGTATGTATGTATGTATGTTATTTTTTATCAACTTTTAATTTTTTTATTAATTTTTACTTTTGTATACACGCCCTAGACTTCCCTTTCTGTCTCCTTTCTTTTATGTCCATCAAAAGGAGGTCTGGAATAGATTGCCTTTTGCAATAAGGCGACCGAGTGCTATAATCTACTAAATTGATGGCAGCTAATGCAAAAGCCAGGTTAAAAGTACCCTGAACCGACGAGAATGCATGAAGAGATTGATGAAAGTACACGAAGAGAAAGCAACATGTCAGGATCGAGCAAAGTGGAGATCCATAGTCTCTGCCTACCCCTATGGGATACAGGCGTGACGTTTATGTATGTAGTTGTAATCTCTATTTTTTCCTGGTGTACAATAAATATACTAATAATACGGATCCATCAATTCATGAAAGACAATTTTCCTGAATTTACTTTTATTTCCTATATTTAACCAGCTGGCGCATTCGCGGTGGGTTGTGTGTTTACTCTTCACTGTCTCATCTGTATAAAAGCGAAGATGATCGGAGCAGTAGGCCAAATTCAAAATGAAGTCTTTCTCGGTACTCGTCCTTGCCTTGGTAAGTCAAATTTTTCATATCTACCTCTCTTTTCTTACAAACCAATCATTTAAGTTGTGGTAAGGTCTCATAAATTATACAAACGCAATGGTAGACAATTCATCGACAGATATAATTGGTAATAAAATAACTACTGGTGGTCTCTCATATGTGAGAGGCCGCCTGGGTAGGTACCACCGCAATATCTATTTCTCCAACAAACAGCAGTGTAAATACACTGTTCTGTTCCGGTTTGAAGGACATTGTAACCAGAATAATTGTCTCAGTCATGATATAGACTGTCCTTTCACTCCCCCTGTCTAACCAACTGCGCCACGGAGGCTGTCAAATCTTTTTTGTTTTTTTCATCCGGCTTGGTAGGACCAATTTTTTATTTTTATTTTTAAATGCTTTTATACTGCCTCTGCAATTGTGTTATGGTACGATTGTAAAGCTAAGGCCTCGGGTTCGAATCCCAGGTCGGGTGGTATTGGATTTTTCTATTCATTATCAGCCAGGAGTCAGGAATTTGTGCCCGATATGGCGATAGGCTCGGCCTCTATCAAATCGTTTGCGGAACATGTAAGGTGAAATTTAGGTATCCGTGTAGCACCACTGCCTACCCTGGGAAAAGGCGTGAGTTTACGTATATGTTTTATTTATTTACAGGCTCTCGCGGCGGTGCATTGTCTACCATGTAAGTAATTTTTATTATTTTCCTATCTCGGTATAAGACTTTTCTGCAAGGGCCTGTTGTATTTATAATGTATACCGGGTATATCAAGACTACGACCGAAAACGAAGCCAGGTGGTAGTTTAAGCGGTTACAGACACATTGCAACTAAAAATTTCGCAAAAACAGCGACAGATATTTTTTTAGAATGTTATAAAAATCATTGAGTTTGGGTGGTAAATAGCTAGTTTTTGCGAAAATAGTAATTTAAGCCCTTACGTACAATTGCGTGTTTACAATAAAGAGGTGCACATCAATAATTTAGGAAAACTATGTATTTATCACCCAAATACGACGCTAAGTTAAAAGTTTTTTTTGCGAAACTTTTATTTGCATTGTGTCTGAAGTCACTAATACTACCACCTGGCTTAGTTTTCGGTTGCATTCTTGATATACGCTGTATATTTATCAGCCCATATACGTTCCACTGCAGGGCACGTGCCTACTCTACAATCAAGGGTATAATTGAGAGTGGTTGGGCCATATAGTCCACCACGCTGGCCTAGTGCAAGGCAGACTTCATATACCATGGAAATTCTTACAAATCGCGATGGTATACAAGTGTGGGTATTTATAATGCCAGGATATTTTTGTGGCTTGGCCGGAGACAGTCTCTTGATTTTTGAGAGAGATCTACCCCCTGAATAGAGCAACATTCGTTTTTGGTTACCATGTGGGTAGGTAACCAGAAACCACTGCTAAGCACGGGTCCTCAACAACCGAGAGTTTCATTGAGATGGGTTAGGCCACACACCTAAAGCGGATCGACGGACTACAAGTAGATGATCATCATCATTATCATCATCATTATCAGCCCGTTGCAGTGCACTGCTGGACATAGGCCTCTCCCACGGTACGCCACAGAGCCCGGTCTGCTGCTTTACAAATCCAGTTGTAGATGATCATCGCGATGTAAATCCGAACTTTTAAAAACTTTTGTTTTTTTTTTCAGTGGATGATGGCACTTCAAACCAGGAAGTGGCTGACGATTCAAATGATGCATCGGACAGTATCGAGGAGACTGACACCATCGAACAAACTTCCACGGACGACCAACTTGAAGAAGGTAGGTAAAAATACAGTCCAAGTTGACCAGACATTCATCTTAGATAAAATAAATACTCCCAACGGTCACATAGTTCTCGGACCACACTGAGATCGACTCTTGTTTTAAAAACTACAAGAATTAACAGTCCCACAAAACCCAGACCCGAAACAAATACGTGTGGATCACACAAATATTCGCCTCTATTAAAATAGATACTGGTAGGTCTCTCATAATATGTGAGAGGCCGCCTGGGTAGGTACCACCGCAATGTCTATTCCTCCGACAAACAGCAGTGTAAATGCATTGTTGTGTTCCGGTTCATAATTGCAGCCATAGTAACTACTGGACATAATGAGACCTTAACATCTTATGTCTCAGGATGGCGAGCGCTGTGGAATGCCAAGCATTGCTTTTGGTGTTGTTTGGTTTTGCTTCTGTCCATGAGCGGTCGTATCGCTTACCATTAGGCGATTGGCGTGCTCGTCTCGCTATTCATCGCAATAAAAATATATATATGCCTCGAGTGCGCTTGACGTGTTCAAAGCAAGCGGTTTACTTCAGCAATGTTATAGTCGCACTTCGCCATCGAAATACAACGATTCCGATGCGATTACCAAGTTCAAAACATAGTTAAGCCTGTCAGTTTCGCCCAAACAGAGAATTCCAACTCTAGCAGCCTTAGTTCTCATACATTTGAAGGAATTAGTTTTATCAATTTAAATTCATATCTGTGGGTTAATAATTTTACAGCCTACGATGGTGAAGACAACTTGAATGAAGATGTACCTTCCGATACAGCAGACGAGGTGACGACTGAAGAAGCAACTGATAGTGACACGGACGGAGGTAAGACAACCTTATACCAAATGTAAGATTTGAATGTTATGATTAAAGAAGAAAAAAATGAAACGTTTGATGAATGACTATACTGTTTCCATTCGTTTATTTTATTTTTGACACATCGAGTACTGAATCAAATAGTGATGGCCTGATGCGTTATCGAATCAATTTTTTATAACAAACGATTTTATTTTTGAACAAGTTTTAATCGATTTAATACATATTTTATTTTTTGCTCCATGCATTGTTTTATAAAACTTCAGGGATATTTAAGTTACTTGATTTAATAATTATATTAAAATAAACCATTTACTCATGTTAAGTTAATATTCTTATCACTTCCGTCGGCAATAGTAATGTTGTTAAAAACAAATTGTGAAACGGCAACACTGGGCAGACAGGTGACGCGCGCCGCCATTTTGTGGTCACTCACAACGAGACGCCCGCGCCCGTGCTAGTGTTTTCCGTTCGCTGAATTTTAATTCACATTTTTCATACGTCGAGTTGAGTATTTATATTCCTCCGTATTGTTTTACCCGTGAATTCCTACATTTGGTTGAATTGAGAACATCGTACCTGCCTTCATCACTTTCAAAATGCCTAAAGGAAAGGTGCTTAAAGGACAAACAAGGGAGTTTGTGTTGCGACTTCATGAGTACTTTGAAAGGGAAAACCGTAATGGTGGACCTCTTATACCAGTGACTCAAATCAGAGACCGTGTTTCAGCAGCATTAGGTATTACTGCTCCAACAGTTTCAAAAATAATTAAAGAAGGCTACGGCAGTAGTGGCATGGAACAAAACAAGCCATCTACACCTAAGAAAAAACGTCAGCCCTTTAAAGTGACAGCAATTGACAGTTTTGATGGTGATGCTATTCGTCGTCATATATACGATTATTACCAAAGAAAAGAGATTCCTACTTTACATAACCTAGTACAATCTCTGAAAACTAGTGGCTTGTTCCGTGGTCAAAAGTCTTCTTTGGCGAAGGTATTGAATAGGATTGGATTCCAATACAAAAAATGTGACAAAAGAAAAATATTGATGGAACGCAATGATGTTGCTTTGTATCGATGCGAATTTTTAAGACAAGTTAAAAAAATAGAAGACTGGTCGAATGTTGTTTTCACCGATGAAACTTGGCTCAATGCGAATCACACGGTATCAAAAACTTGGACTGACAACACTGCTAGCTCCTCGACCGCAGTGCCAATGGGAAAAGGTGAAAGAATTATAATTTGTCATGCAGGAACCGCAAAAGGATTTGTGCAAGATGCTATGTTAGCTTTTAAATCAAAGAAAACAGGGGATTACCACGAAGAAATGAATTCCGAAGTATATGAAAAATGGTTTCGGGAAATGTTATTGTCACTCGAACAGCCATCAACAATATTTATAGATAATGCGTCCTATCACTCTCGGCAAATTAACAAAATGCCAACGCAAGCCAGTAAAAAAAATGAAATAATAAACTGGCTCCGTAACAATGGCGAGGAGGTGGACGAGTCCCTATTAAAAGTAGAGTTACTTAAAATATTAAAAATGAGGAAGCAGCCTAAACGATACGTTATAGATGAAATGGCTGCAGAACATGGGCACACCGTCCTTAGAATTCCTCCATATCATTGCCAGTATAATGCCATAGAGCTAATATGGGCGCAAGTGAAAGGATATGCTGCGAGAATAAATACAACTCCTCCTTTCACCGCAAACAAAATGCTGGAGTTGCTTAAAAATGCGTGTGAAAATGTGACGCCTCATAACTGGGCGAGTGTCGTAGATAAGACGAAGAAAGAAATAATGTCTGATTGGGATCGCGATGTCGCATTTGACAACTTACCCATGCACTCATTAATAATTAGTGTTACTGGGGATACGAGTGACGACGACGCCGATTCCGACGAAACAGACGATTGTTTATAAATAAAAATATTAACAAATTACCTTTTAGTTGTTTTAATTATTTAATCCTTAAAGTACTATGAATTCCAACATGGTTTAACTGTTTATTACAAGTAGGTACTAAACATTTATTTTCGTTGTAATCATTGTAATTATTTTAAATTAAACTCTTATTAAAAGTCACTTCAATACGTATACCTTTATTCATATTAATTAATTTGCAGCAAATACATTCGATCCTAATATTGGGTACTATATTACGTTTAACTGTTTTCATTAGCATTTTAATGTAATTTTATTTCAAATGATTCCGATTGATTGATTCTATTCAAAATCGTTTTTGTTATCTGTGGTCATTCGTTACGAATGGCACAACTCTAAGTGGGCGTTACCCGTCAAGAAAGTATCTACTTTTATTTCAAAATATTGTTCTACTGTAATGTCGTACTTTATAGGCGTGAACTGTCAAAAATAAAATAAACGAATGGAAACAGTATAATATGTAACATAGTTTATGTGAAAGAGATAACGAATGAAAGTCCAAAAGAGTAAAAGAGTTAGAGGATGAATGATTAAGATGTTGAAATATGAAAGGACGGAATAAGAGAGAACAGTTTGGATGATGGAAGACGTGATCGACGTCCGACGTAGACGATGAAGACGTACTATAAGAGTAATCAATAATACTGAAGAAAATTTCAACGATCTTAGTAAATAAGTTAATAATTTTACAGCCTACGATGGTGAAGATAGCTTGAATGAAGATGTGCCTTCCGATACAGCAGACGAGGAGACGACTGAAGAAGCAACTGATAGTGACACGGACGGAGGTAAGACAACCTTATACCAAATGTAGATTTTCAACATACCAAATAATTAAGTATCCTGATTGTATCATGGTTTCTTAGATTTACGCGAATGTTACACATTGAAATAAATTTTTACGGATTTTATCGCAGATTTGGTTAAATCAAAATGTTAAATTAAACCAAAAGCGCGACAAAATCCGTAAAAAATAGTTTTTTTCAATATCTTGATTGTAGTTTGTTCAGAATACTTCTTTTCTAATAGGTACTCTACATCCATAAAAATTACATCCTGTAAAATTCGTAGTTTTACTACGGTACGACTACAAAGCTGAGGTCTCGGGTTCGAGTCCCGGGTCGGGCAAAGTGATATAGGGTTTTTCTAATTATTATCAGCCCGGAGTCAGGAATTCGTGACCGATATGGCGAAAGGCTCGCCCCCTATCACATCATTGGACGAAACATACAAGGCGAAATGTGGGTGTCCTTTTTTTTTTTTTTTTTTGGTATCGGGTTGGAAAATCCTCATGGACATCCTCCGCCCTGGGGAGGTGCGGAGGGGACTGTCAGACTCTTACTGACTAAAAACCAACCCGTGTTCCTCTCGTACCCGTGTGTCGGAGGGTCGGGTATCGCCGAAGCATTCGTCGCAACCCCCCGACGGGTATTGGCCCGCCATAGTCAGGCGGGCCCCGTCACCCACTGCGGCCGTCACCCCGGCCGCAGGACTCCACTACGAGGCGCGCGCGGAACACGACGCCGCCACCTCAAGGCCTGCTGCTGGTCGGACGACAAGACGCCCCGAGTCTGCCGTCCACAGGCCGCGCCCTACGGTGGCCGGAAATCTGCCACCCTACGACGCCCAGTGCGTCTGCTGCGGGAGGGGAGAGAGGAGGCAGCCTCTCTCTCCCTTTCCGCCACCTCCTTTGCGAGCATCACGAACTCGCAGAAGGTGGCGACAGCTCTCCATCCTGACTTGCTCCCGACCATTGTAGCCACAACAGCCGGAAGCGAGAGGTTTCCCGCAGCACCTACGGCCGCGACCAAGTCACGGCGCTGCTCAGCCCAAGCTGGGCACTCCGCCAGCGTATGCAACGCCGTATCGTCGCGGCGATCACCACAATGGTGGCACTGGGACGTCGGCTCCCGGCCTAGTCGACACAGGTACTTCCCGAAACACCCATGTCCGGTAAGCACCTGCGTCAGCCGGAAGCTTAGGGCGCCGTGGCTCCTGTTGAGCCACTCCTCTAGTACGGGCCTTACCGCCGCTACAGCGGCGTGCCCCGCCGTGGGTTGCGCTAGGCGCGTCTGCCACTCCGCCACTAAGACCTGGCGGAGCTCTGCCCTGCGTGCCTCTATCTGTCGAGGCACCAGGCGCTCGCCCCTCTCGACCGCCTCCACACGCCACCAATAGAGCGACGTGAGGAGCTTTGCGTCGAGGTCCCAGGGCGAGGATCCGGCTAGGAGGCTCGCTGCCTCAAAGGAGATCGTACGGTATCCCCTTATGATCCTGACGGCCATCGCGCGCTGCGGCCTTCGCAGCGCGGCGACGTTGCGGGCCGTCAGGGATTCCGCCCACACTGGCGCGGCGTATAACGCCATCGACCGTACGACCCCCATGTAGAGCCTCCGGCAGGAGGAGTTGGGCCCCCCCAGGTTGGGCAGCAAGCGCGAGAGCGCAGAAGCGACGCCCATCAACCGGGGGGCGAGCCGTGTAAAGTGCGGCCCGAAGTTCCACCGACTGTCGAGGACGAGTCCAAGGTACTTCATCGTCGACTCGACAGCGATGGAGACCCCTCCTACTATGATGCTGGACCCCGGAGGCGGCTTCATCCTCGGCCCGTGAAAACACAGGGCCTCAGACTTGTGCAATGCCACCTCTAAGCCCAGCCGCCGGATCCTACCCACGACGTGCGCGACACCAGCAGTCGCGCGTATGGCCGCCTGCCGGTACGACTTTCCACGCGCTGTGACTAGCGTATCGTCGGCGTAACAAATGACGCCGACGCCGTGGATAAGCGCACCGCGCAGAGCCCAGTCGTACCCCACGTTCCACAGGAGCGGCCCCAACACCGATCCCTGCGGAACGCCGCACGACGTCTCTCGCCGACACCACTCTTCTCGACCCGGGTACACCACCGATCTTTCCGACAAATAGGCCCCGACAATGCGTTGGAGGTAGCGCGGCACCCCGTGGTACCGGAGTGCCTCTCGGACGATACTCCAGGGCAAGGTGTTGAAAGCGTTGGCGATGTCGAGCGACACCGCCAAGACCACCTCACCCCGGGCGACTGCCTCCTCCGCGAGGATCCTCACGCGCATGATTGCGTCCACCGTGGAGCGCCCCTGGCGGAAACCAAATTGGTTGTCCGCCAAATCCGGGCCCACCCTGGTCATGTGCTGGACGAGGCGACTAGCGATAATCCGCTCGAAGATCTTACACACCTCGTCCAGCAACACGATGGGCCTGTACGCAGATGGTGAGTCTGCGGGGCGCCCCTCCTTCTTGAGCAGGACCAGCTTTCCGGTCTTCCACCGGCTTGGAAACTGGCCCCGCTCCAAACATGCGCTCAAGAGCCCCGCTAGTCGGGGCCAGAGAGCCTCCATGGCCAGGACCCATGCACGGCCTGGAATGCCGTCGGGCCCTGGGGCGGTGTTCCTGATGCGAGCCACCGCCACTCTCAAATCTACCCGGGTCACTTCGGGCACGTCGTCGTCAATGTCGTCTTCCGCGTCGGGCACATTGCGAGGCGGAACCATAGCCGGTGGTGTGTGCTCCGGTCTCGACGGAAACAACGCACACACCACCTCCTCCAGCAGCTGTGGCTGGAGACTCCGGGACAGTGGGGGAGCCCGTTGGCGCAACTTGCCCCGCACCATAAGGTAGGGGCGTCCCCACGGCTCTCGGTCCAGAGTCTCCAGCAGCTCTTCGTTGGCCTGGGCCTTTGCCCGGACAATGGCCAGCTGGAGGGCGCTCTTCGCCTCTCTATAGCGATTGTATAGTTCCGCCTCTTCCTGTTCGGCCGCCGCTGTAAAGGGGCGGCGGCGTCTTCTTCTTCGGCACCTTGTGTACCGGCGTCGCACCTGCACACAAGCGATGCGCAGCAGCGCAATCGACTGCGACCACCAGTACACTTGGCGCCTGGATGGTAACGGCCGGACTCGGGGCATGCCAGCGTCGCAGATGTGCGACATGCTCTCCCGGAACCACTCCGCCTCCTCGTCGATGTTGGTTGGCCTGTCTGAAGAGTGCAGCCAGGCCTTGACGATGGAGGCAACCAGGAGAGCCTCCCTGTCCAGCCGCTTCAGTGCCCAACGCGGGCCGTCTCCAACGCCCACCGGGGCCGCTTGGACCGGCCCAACCGAGGTCTGGGCGGAGACGCTAAATCGAATATATCGATGATCAGACAGCGTCTCCACCTCCTCCAGGACGTGCCAGTCCTGGACGGTGCGCGCGAGAGCGGGGCTAGCGAACGACAGGTCCACTATCGACCCACCCCGCATCCGCACGCACGTCTGCACGGAACCCCGGTTCAGGAGAAGCAGGCCCTGCTCGACCGCCCACTCCTTCACTAACTCGCCCCGCGCATTCGTAGTTGGGGAACCCCAGGCCGTAGATTTGGCGTTGAAGTCCCCAAGGACGATCACGGGACGAGGACGGCTACGACTGACGACCGTGCCCAACTCCAAAATAATATCCTCCATGTCGGCGAGAGAAAGGCTGGGAGCGAAATACACCCCCGCGACCATAACGTTACCCCAAATTGCCGCGACATAGCCCCGCCCTCGGGTGACGGCCTCGAAGGGAAGGGTGTCGGCGGCAGACCTCACAAGCAGTGCCACCGAGCGGTTTGTGTCGCACACCCAGTCATCCCTGGGTGGCACAAAGTACGGCTCGGCGACAACTGCCACATCGATCGACCACTGCGCCATGCTCTGGAGCAAAAGATCCTGAGCCCTGGCGCAGTGGTTTATGTTGGCTTGGAGGAGACGACGTTGGGCCATTATTGTATGTCCATGGCCGTTGTCTCCTCCCCAGCCCTCGGCGGATGTTCTGCCGCAACCGGCGGGTGAACCGGCTGCGAGGAGCTGGTTGCCTTCTTCGACGCATCAGCCGGTGGATGAGCCGGCTGTCTCCTGGCATTGTTCCTCTTAGGCCTGGGCCTGGCGCAGGCCTTTGACCCGGTCTTATGGTCGGCTGGCTTGCCAGATGCCGCACAGATGACGCAGTGCGGCGTGGCAGTGCAAGTGCCAGCCTTGTGACCGGGCTGACCGCAGCGGAAGCACAATTGGCTGCGGTCTACCCCAGCGGTGCACCGTGCCCCCGCATGTCCTTCTTCGAAACAGCGGTAGCACCGGTAGGGCTTGGGCGCTAGGAGCGTGACCTGCGCCGAGACCCATCCCACCAGAAGCCGCTTGTCTTTGATCTTTTTGGCCGCCGCTACGGGACAACTGACAAAGATTGTCCCGAGACCAGAGACACCCCGGCGTATCGTGCCCGCCTTGATTTGATCCGGCGGGCATCCTCCGGCCTTGGAGATGGCAGCGGCGACCTCTTCCACAGTGACGGAATCGTCCAGGCCCGAAATGCGCAGATCTGCGCACTTGGTTGGCCTGGACACTTTTACGTCATCCGGGCCTAGAGACGCCCTTAGTTTGTCGGCGAGGGCGTCTGCTTTTGGACCACTAGTGGTACCCGATATCTCTAGTAGGCGACCACCGGTGGCAGTTGTTTTGCACCGGATGCCCGTTATGCCGAGATCACTCAGCGAAATCTCGGCTTTCGCTTTTGCCAGGATCCTGGCATATGTGAGGCCCCGCTCCTCAGACCCTGGCTGCAGGGTGAGAACCACTGCTGTAGAGCGGGGGGTGCTGAGTCTCGCAGTCTGGCGCTTGGCCGCCGCTTTTTCCCAATGGGCCTGCTTTTTGGCCTGCTGGCGCGCCTTTTTAGATTTTTTGGGTGCGCCCGCAACCGTCCACTCCGCCTCAGGTCTAGTGGCGGGTTCGCGCGTTACTGGCCTAGTTTGTGCAGGCGCAGCAGCCGTGGCACCTGCCTTTTTGGCCAGTTTGGTCTCCGTTTTTGTCTGCCTATTTGACTTAGGCCTCGCAGTTTCCTTTTGCGAGGCGGCAGCCGCTTGTGCCGGTTGGGCGGCACGGGGCGCTGCTGCGGTTTGGGCCGCATACGTCGGCGCCGGAGTGCTGCGTTGGTCTGCAGCTAGAGGGGGCCGTAAAATCCTCCCCTCAAGCACTGAGAAGCGCGTGTTAAAACTCGCCATCTCCTGACGGATCAGGCGAGTCAATTCCGTCTCTTGTGACGGAAACTGCGGTTGCGGTTGCGGCGTTGTGTGCGGAAGGCCCACCTCACGCCTGAGGTGCTCGCGGCGGAAGTTGGCCATCTCCGCCTTAAGCTCATCATGCTCTTTGCGGAGCTCCGCCATTTGCGCTGCGAGCCTTGCGTTCTGGGCCCGCAGCAGCGCCGTCTCTTCAGTTGTGGTGCGGGACAGCAGCACCTGAGCACTCTCCATGATAGAGGTCGTGGCCTCTTTCAGTGCCTTCTGGCCGCAGCCGCTAAGGCCCTTTGAGACCTTGCTCACTCTTTTAATGGCTGCAACCGCGTCGGCCACTCTCTGGTTTAGGTCGGAGGCAGGTAGTTCCTCTGCCTCGGCCTCCATATCAGAGACGGCAGACGACGACTCCAACAGGCGAGTGACTCTCCCTTCCGTCACCCTTTTCGTCAGAGCCGCAATCTGCCGCTCGTCCTCCTCCAGTTTTGCGGCGGCTGCTGCGGCCTTCATTGCAGCCGCAGCCTCGCGCCTGGATAGGCCGATACCGGCATATTTGCCGGTAGTAGCGGGCCTGCCTCTTCCTCCTTTTTTGGCACCGACCTTGGGGGCCGGCACCGCTGTGTCGCTCAGGGCCGAGTCCGACCCTGAGTCTGCGACCTCTCTCTGGCGTTTCCGTAAGCGCTGTGAGTTCACGCTCGCTACACTCATGACGCTAGACGCGCTGTCGGAGTCCGACAGCACGCCCATTCGCTTATTTAGTACCAGAGGTACTTTATCACCCACTACGTCGTGTTTTGATTTATTTAGAAAATTATCCATTGTTAGTCCCACGAGTATGGGGGAAAAGAAGGTCCACCCAGGCAGTGCCCCCTGTACCTGGGTAAGCCTAGCGTAACCCGTCAGAGGGTCGGCTGGTACTCTGACGGGGGTCGCACTAGAGACTGAACTTCCCATCAGCCATGCATCCCCTCGCGGTGCGCCGCCGCTTGGGATTCGGGGTACTTTTTATAGAGGCATCCTCCCTCGCGGTCCGGGCGTTTAAGCCAAGACCCTCGGTCCGGTGAGAATGCGAGACATGACCACAAACTTCACAACCGGATTACGATATGCGACGGTGACCGTGAGAGGGACACTCCCACAGCCCGCCCGGCGGCGGAGTAAGCGCACACCGGGCCCGCCGAAACCTCCGGGACAGAACCGGAGGGTGGCCCAGAGATGGGCCCCACCTAAAATAACGACAGATGGAGGCGGCCGCCACAAAAGACAGCGACCGCCAAACCCCCTGCCCTCCCCGTCGGATATTTGCCGTCGGCCATTGAAGTTGCAAAATCGCAACTACTATGACCCACGTTGCCCAGGGTGCACCACGTGGAGGTTCCCGACATAGCACCCCTGGAGGTTCCCGACATAGCACCCCTCCCGACATAGCACCCCTCCCGACATAGCACCCCAAAAATGTGGGTGTCCTGGTGGCACCTGTTCCTACCCCTTCTGGTATAAAGGCGTGAGTTTATGTATGTAAATTAAACACCAAAAGGAGAATGCCAATTTTATTATGAAACTAGGTATCGGTGCAAAGATTTTCGTCCGTCGATGAAACCTACTTTTTTGTGTATTGAAAAATATATATTTTCAATAAAAATAAACAAACATAATTGCGACCCAGGCCCGCAGTTCTTGGAGAAACTAAATTAAAGTCAAATCACTCTGGTAGCCCCATTTGTAGTAATGCCTGACGTATCGTAAAATGTGATGATAATTACTTTATTTTATAACAATCTGTCGCCCGGGATAAAACAGGAAAACGTTTAAGGAAAACCATCAAAATGCTATACCTAATGAATTTTAAGCAGTATCGGTATCGCGGTCAACTATATTTTTTACCGATACCATGAATGGGCATTCTCCTTTAACGAATTGAAACAATCAAATCAAATTTTCAATAAAAATTTTCATTTCATTTTTGATCGTAATCTAGAAGTGACCAACGCTTTCGACGAAGTCCACGAAGACAAATACGCGTACGAGAACCAACAATCCGCCAGCCAAAACTCAGATTCTTCAAACTCCGAGCAAGTCAACAGCGACGGTTCGTACGTGAGAGAGCAACAAGTATGCGAAAGCGAGTCCGCCGATTCAAGTGAGAATATGGATCACGCCACGTCCACACAGACCGCCGATGGGTCTTACACCGAGCAGAACCAACACAGCGACGCCATGTCCTCTTCTAACAAAAACGCGGAGTCTAGTTCGCACGAGTCCCAAGACGCTCAGGGTAACACCATCTCCAGCCAATCGTCGAGCAGAAACCAGGCCGAATCCAACATGGGCTCTGACAGCGACGGTTTCGTCCACTACAGCCCAAGCGGCAGTTTGGCGTACGGACAGGTATCCAATAATTACGCCAATGAGGCTAGCAGCGACGAGGAAAACGAATCCTACGCGATCGTCAACCAGGACGGCTCCCAGTCGGTCGGCAAAAGTGAGAGCAAGAACGAACAGGTTTCTGACGAGAACTCCTCTAGCCAGCAGCTGGTCACCGAGAACGGCTCCTCCAGGTCCTCCAGCTCGCGTCGTTCCAGCTCTGAATCTTCTTCTTTTTCCTCAACATCTTCCAGCTCTTCAAGGAACTCAAGCCCTAGGCAAATTGTATTTCCCAAACATACGTACAGGACTCTTCCCTACTATATCACCGATTTCGCTTATTAAACCAAAAATCATGATTTAACCTCCGGATAGTGTTATTTTTTTTCGAAATTTCATCTCGTATTTTTTTATGTTCATCAATAAAGTTCTAAATGCATTATATGTGTGTGTGATTTTGATGTATTCGTTGATTTAACAGTAGATAGCCTCCGTTGCGCAGTTGGTTAGACGCCGGCTGTGAAACGAGAGGCCGCGGGTTCGATCCCCGCACCGAAACAAATATTTGTGTGGTCGACAGGTATTTGTTTTGGGTCTGAGTGTTTGTGAGACCGAAAAGTCTCTCGTAGTTCCACCACCCACGCCACAGGACTCGATCTTAGTGTGGGGTCGGGACTATGACATGTGACTGTTGGGTGTATTCATTATTACTATTTATTTCAGTCACATAGTCCTGACCCCACATATACATACATACATACATAATCATCACGCCTGTATCCCATAGGGGTAGGCAGAGACTATGCATCGCCACTTTGCTCGATCCTGACATACAACTTTCGCTTCATCCACTTTCATCATTCTCTTCATGCATTCTCGTCGGTTCAGGGTACTTTTGACCTGACCCTTCTTGTGGATATCACCGATTTGGATGGTGTAAGTTCGATGAGGTCGACCCCTACCGACTCTTCCATTCACATTGGACACACAAATCTTTTTTCGTTAAAACCAGAAACTGCAAGAGGTTCTTAGACCTCACGCACACCTAGACTAGGCACCTATGGATCGTCCTTTTAGGGCCTCGTTCACCATCTTCAACTAAACCGTTGATTAGTTACTTTTTGATTAACTTTATTTGCCAAGTAAATGTGCAGAGTATCTGCCGTCGATTTCACAACTAAAAAAAAAAACTACGTTTAAAAAAACCGACTTGAATTACTAAAAAGTATTAAATAACTTAAGAAAGATTTGTTTTAATACACCTCTTATGCAAACCTATACCTTTCATATCAATAAAATACAATTATTTATATGTGCTACCTATTGATAGGTTTGAAATCGGTGCCAAGCCAAATGGAATAGTAGGTACCTACACTCGCCGCGCGTGACCTTGAGCGGGATAGCTTTGTCTACAACAGTGTTTTTCAATCTGTGGGTCGCGACCACCTGGGGGCCTTACTCAAGAAGTCGCCATTCTTACAGAGTATAGGTGTTCTTAATTTAGGTACCAAAATGGAGAAACTCATTAACACAGTCTTCTAAATCACTAACTTTTATCTATCGCCCACGGGGATCGCCAGAAGTTTTTAGCCTGTAAAAGTGTCGCATATTCAAAAATATTGAAAAACTCTATACTAGTCTAGAACAATGAAAACAACCCAAGCGGGCAAATGACGTAGACGGTCGTCTCGAAATATAGTAAAATTTTGATTCGTTGTAACCTAATTTATATATTATAGATTTGTATAATTAATCTGCTGCACGAAGGTATAGTATATAAGTGTTTTTTATAATAGTAGGTATTCATTATTACTTAATTCCATTATTAGTTTGTTTGCAAAGCAGAGGTACCAATACGCAAACCAAAATGTCACAAATTCACATTGCTTATAGGATTATTTATGTAGGTTAATCTTTAGCGTAAAAATTTGCATACAGAAACTAAGCTGTTTATAATATAAAGTTTTATTTTGTTTAGGGCTTGGCACCGACTTCAAACCTATCAATAGGTAGCACATATAAATAATTGTATTTTATTGATATGAAAGGTATAGGTTTGCATAAGAGGTGTATTAAAACAAATCTTTCTTAAGTTATTTAATACTTATTAGTAATTGAAGTCGGTTTTTTTAAACGTAGTTTTTTTTTATTTTATACATTTTAGTTTGAGCTTAACTCAATTTTCGTTAACAGCGCTCATAAGAGCAAAACGCCTACAGTAACTTAATTTTCTCAGCCTCCTCCTCACCCCCACCACTTCTTCTGCCACACTATAGTTTGACGTTAACACTGAACCTGTTAAAAAAGAGCTATTGGAAACCTACTCAATTTTGAGGAGTTCTACTGTCTAGGTCCAAAGATATTCATCAGGTCTTCACCAATTTTTTATGGGACCAAATGACAACTCTTCTACATCAAACTAAAGAAGAATCAGTAAAATCGGTTCAAAGCTGCCGAAGATATTAAGTATTTACATATTTTTTTTCTTGCCCCCCCTCCTCACCCCCCCTCCTCAACCCCACCCTTTTATCTCTACCTCACTAAAATTTGACTTTAATACTGAACCTGTTACAAAAAGATCCATTGGAAATCTACTCAATTTTGAGGAGTTCTACTGTAGAGGTCCGTAGATATTCATCAGGTCTTCACAATTTTTTTATGGAACCAAATGGCAACTATTCTGCATCAAACTAAAGAAGAATTACTAAAATCGGTTCAAAGTTGCCGAAGATGTTAAGTATTTACTTGCAAATTGATGGAAACTTACTCAATTTTGAGGAATTCTACTGTCTAGGTCCGAAGATATTCATCAGATCTTCAACACTTGTTTATGAAACCAAATGGCAACTATTCCGCATCAAACTAAAGAAGAATTACTAAAATCGGTTCAAAGTTGCCGAAGATATTAAGTATTTACTTGCAAATTGATGGAAACTTACTCAATTTTGAGCAATTCTACTGTCTAGGTCCAAAGATATTCATCAGATCTTCAGCACTTTTTTATGAAAGCAAATGGCAACTATTTCGCATCAAACTAAACAAGAATCACAAAAATCGGTTCAAAGCTGCCGAAGATATTAAGTATTTACATGCATGTTAATTTTCTCACCTCCTCCTCACCCCCACCCCTTTTTCTCTTTTTCACTAAAATTTGACTTTTATCCTAAATCTATTGCAAAAAGAACCATTGGAAACCTGCTCAATTTCGAGGAGTTCTACTCTCCAAGTCCGAAGCTATTCATCAGGTCTTCACCAACTTTTAATGGGACCAAATGGCAGCTATTTTGCATCCAACTAAAGAAGAATTACGTAAATCGAATTAGAAATCTCAGAGTAATCGGTGAACATACATAAGAAAAAAAAAATTACGAATTGATAACCTCCTCTGAAGTCGGTTAATGAAGTCGGTTAATAAACTACTGTGTCTTAAAAGATAAAAAGGATATTTTAGGAAAACTTTGTATTTATCACCCAAATACAACGTTAACTAAAACATTACCTAAATTTTTTTTGCGAATATTTTTGTTGCATTGCGTTTGAAGTCACTAATACTACCACCTGGCTTCGTTTTCGGTCGCAGTTGATATACCCTGTATATTTTGCCGGGATAAAAAGTACCCAATAGCCTGCCTTAATAAATGAACTATCCAGCACTGAAAGAACTTGCAATTCTAACCAGTAGATACTGAGATTACCAGGTACAAAACAAACTTTCCAGTTTAATATGAGAGCAGATTATAGAATCTAATTATTCACACTGAACTCCACGTATATCCTATCCTACTAATATTATACAAGTGAATGTTTGTGTGTTTGTCCTTCACGCTCAAACTGCTCGACCAATTTCAATGAAATTTGGTATGAAGGTCGCTAATATCCTGGATCAACACATTGGCTACTTTTTATCCCGAAAATTGTAGTGTTAAAGTGGGATGAGCAAGGAATTCAAATATGTATATTTTCTTTTCTATCACTATTGCTTGCCTTGAGTCATAAAACAGATTAAGACAGGACAGGACGGGGCGAGAAAAGCAGTATAAATGAAGGCACCGTTGAGTTTTGTTAAAATAATCAATTTAAACAGCACAAACTACTTATTATATTTTATTTTCTTATTAACTTAACGAACTTTACTTCAATACAATTTATCAATCAGCTACCTTGTTATCACGTTTCATTTCACACACACTAGACAGTAGTGGCAGTGTTGCCAATATAAATGTACAATATCTCAACAAGTTTAAATATAAAACAGGTAAGTCGGGAAATAATAATGTGTCTGATGTGGACTGGATTCAAAAATGTCTGCACCCGGGCCGCTACTATCAAATAAAGCTTAAAAATTACAGTACTGAAATGAAGTCTAAGTTGTTACACTGAATATTCTTTACTGAATTCACTCGAGAACACGTTTACTCTAACGGTTGTCGGTTCTCCGACAAATAGGCCCACTGCCACTTCAACTTGCATAATCGTGTTCTCGAGTGGAGACGCCTCGACAAACGTAGTGTAAGACACCCAAACAGGCGGACCGACGATATTCATAACGTAATAGAACCCCAAAACCATGATTTTTAGAATTTTTGTGTGTGTAGTTTCGCGCGATGAATTCAGAAACGGCTTAATGGATTTAGATGAAATTTGATATGGAGGTAGCTGACACACTGGATTGACACTTAAGCTACTTTTTATCCCGAAAAAAGTAGCGTTTCCTTGGGATGAGGAAAGAATTCCGATATATTAGTAACTTATTTATACTCAAAGGGATGGAATGGGAAATTGCAAATGAATTTAATCACGCAGACGAAGTTTGCGGGCCGAAGGAAGTGAATAAGCTTTGGGTTTTCAATTCACCTGACTGAATATCTATTTCTAGGTTAAATAAAACAACAAAACAGATCCAAATTTTTATTTTTACTATAAATATGCAACATTATTATGTAATACACTGTACCATCCCATTATTCCGACAGCCTCCGTGGCATAGTTGGTTCTGTGAAATGAGAGGCCGCGGATTCGACCCCTCCACGGAGACAAAATGTTTGTGAGAACCACAAGTATTTGTTTCGGGTCTGGACGTTTGCGAGACTGAAATGTATCTCGTAGTTCCTTATACCCACCCACCCAATCTTAATTTATTTATTATATTTTACCCTTTGAACAAAATAAATACACCCAATAGCCACACATTTATTCGTTTAACTAAGCAGTAATGTTACAACACACAGTTCGGAATTTATTGACTACTAAAAATACATGCCTCGGTGGCGCTGTTGTACTACGGTACGATTGCTAAGCTGAAGTCTCTGGTTCGAATCCCGGGTCGTGCAAAGTGATATTAGATTTTTCTATCCATTATCAGCCCGGAGTCAAGAAATTGTGCCCGATACGGCGATAGGCTCGCCCCCTATCACATCATGGGACGGAGCGTACAAGGCGAAATGTGGGTGTCCTGGTGGCGCCATGCCTACCCCTGGGATTAGGGCGTGAGTTAATGTATGTTTCAGATATATCTCATATTTTAATATGGGGCCAACAACTTGAAGTGCGTGGTGGCCTGTTGGTAACGGACTAGACGCGGCTGCCTGCATGTTCACGGTGGTCGCGGGTTCAAATCCCAGGGCACACCTCTGACTTTTCGGGAGTTATGTATGTATTGATAGTCAATCACCACGCACTATAACGGTGAAGGAAAACATCGTGAGGAAACCTGCATACCGTAGCGATTTTAAAGAATTTCTACGGTATGTAAGTCCGCCAACCCGCACTTGGCCAGCGTGGTGGACTATATGGCCTTACCACTCTCAATCGATTCTCTCGATTGAAGAGTAGGCCCGTGCCCAGCAGTGGGACGTATATGGGCTGATACAACAACTTTCAGATGATGACAAAATGTTTTAAAATTATCAGGGGCTGCAGTTATTTGAGAACTCTCTCTCTCAATTTTAATTTGTGTGTCTATCTACAACTATTATCACGACCCAACAGAACGACAAAGTAACTACAATAATATTATTCCGTTATTTAATAGTGCTTTTAGCGCCATCTATTATTCATACCCCGTATTTTTTCACTGGCACTACAAAGTAACTACAATCTGACAGGCATTGCAATCCGATATATCTATAATCCGATATATTATACAGATAATCAACATAAAGTGAGACAAACTTTTCTGGCCCGGTGAGAGAGTCGCTGTTATCGCATTTGGTGTTGCCAGTAAAAATAAATTTAACAACATAGTGGGTAAATAAATCGTCGAATTAAAAATATTATCCAAAATACTATTATATTATTATGTATATATAGTGCAGTTCCATTAATAATACATTGGTATGTGACTAAATCATAACCTACTTGTTTGAAGTTCGTTAAAAATATGAGAGTATGCACACACTACATAATATCTATCTGGACTTGACGTTAAACACCTGGCAATTTGAAAGAAAGTACATGGGTAAAATGTTGGCGTAATGTCAGCGAATGGCAAGCAGATTGACATTTCAAAATGGCGTCGTTAGTTCCTCTTTTGTCCACCGGGCCAGATAAGTTTGTGGCAGTGTAGATATACACAGTTTGAACTCGCATCGTGACACTTGTGTCAATGTGACGAAGTTTTCAGTTTTCACCAGTTTGTATTATAGTCCCCAAGTTAAAATTTTATTATAATAAATTAATTTTCCTATAACAATAGAAACAGTTTTAAGGCCCGCCATCATAGTCTTGACGACACGTATTCCGGCTGAAACAAAATAATAACAAATATTATATATGCATTTTTAAAATTAATTATTTACACACAATCTTAATTTCATATAAATTCTATTTTGTTAATACAATAATTTAAGATATTTTTGTTAGTACGTATTTTCTGTTATCTTATTCTAAAGTATTTATTTTGTGTATATTTATACTGCTCTTATTGTGGGATGTGTTGTTACGTCATTTCGAAATAAAATTGATCTGCTGGAAAAAAATATTTAAATCACTCTTTAAATAGTTTTTCTGGTGGCAGGTCTGTCATATGTGAGAGGCCGCCTGGGTAGGTACCACCGCAATGTCTATTTCTACAACAAACAGCAGTGTAAATTAATTGTGTTCCGGTTTGAAGGACATTGTAGCCAGAACTACTGGACATAATGAGACGTAACATCTTATGTCTCAGGATGGCGAGCGCAGTGGAATGCAAAGCATTGCTTTGTAATTCATAGTGTTTGGTTTTGCTACTGTCCATGACCATGGCATGCTCGTCTCAACATTCGACGCAATAAAAAAAGGTATGTTTTGCCCAAAACTTAAGAAGAAATAAAGTCAGCTTTCAAGTTTCAACAATGCAAGACAAGGCCCTTAAATCAATAAAACGAATACCTTATAGAGGTGTTTTTCAATATTTTTGAATACGCGTCCCCTTTCCAAGTTGAAATCTACTGCCGACCCCCTTGGGCCATAGATAAACAAAAATTGGTACTTTAGAAAGACTATGTATAGATTTTCTAAATTTTGGACCTATATTTATTATTAAAACTCTGTAAGAAAGGCGAGCCTCTAAGGCTTAAAAATACAAAATATTTTTCGAGAAATTTTAGTTGCATTGTGTCTGAAGTCACTAATACCACCTGGCTTCGTTTTCGGTCGCATCCTTGATATACCCTGCATAAAAAAATTGTGAATTTACTCACCGTGACAAACCAGTAGGAATTCTTCATAAAAACCATCCTGGATATGATGCTCATCTCTGACTCCGGAGCTATGGTGTGCAAGTGCAGATGGCGAACGCTTCTGAAGGGTGGCCAATGATACCCGAACCGGGCGTCTTCAACAGTTAAGTTCTTTAATCTTAACTGTTCTTTGGCTGAGGCTAACATTTTTTCCACTGAAACAAACAGATAATCTATGATATGTCTTCTATGATATTTTTTCCAGAATTTGTATTTTTGTAATTACTACATTGATTTCTTTTGTTATTGTTTATGTAATTTATGTTATATTTTCAATTACTGTGACAACATATTGTTTTCCTTACTTTACTACTTTATTCGCATCCTTCTACTACTATCTGTAAGTGTTCCACATATAACTATCTTTTTTCTTGTATTTTGTTTACGGCACTATAGGTCTATTTTTAAACTTAATTTTGTAATAAACATTTGTAAATTAATGACTGTTTGATGCCTAATAAATAATAAAAAAAATAAATAATAATAAATACACCCAACAGTTACATACATAGTCCTGACACCACGCTAAGATCGAGCCTTGTGTCGATCGAATGACAAGAGACTTTTTGGTCTCACAAACACCCAGACCCGAAACAAATACCTGTGGCACACAAACATTTGTCTCGGGGATCGAACCCGCTGTCTTTCGTTTCACAGGCCACAGCCGGCGTCTAACCAACTGCGCCACGGAGGCTGTGAAATTCATTACTATTTGAAACATACTACAAGGAAGTAAAATAAGTGTGTTACAAATATGAATATTTAGATACATAAACTTACGCCTTTACCCCAGAAGGGAAGGCAGAGGCGCCACCAGGTCACCCACATTTCGCACTGTATGTTCCGTAATTAATGTCTCATTCATAGTCAAGGCATGTTACTTAGTGCCATCATATCCCTTTAAGTATAAAAAAGTAATTTAACGGAATTCTTTCCTCATCGCATCATGAACACTACATGCATAGATAATGACACTTGACTACATGACATAAATACACTTGACTACACGGGATAAAAAAAGCCGAAGTGTTAATCCAGGGTGTCAGCTACCTCCATACCAAACATTGAAATCCGTTAAGCCGTTTCTGAGATCATCGCGCACAACCGCACAGTCAAACAGACAAAAATTCTACAAATCATTGTTTTGGGTTCTATTACGTTAATCCATACTCCCCATATTAGTTTTTCTCATTTATCTTCCATGTACAGACATCGATCGTTACAAATGTGTATGTATAGAAGATGATCCCACGAGGCAATTCGCTCTTTCACTCAAAAATATGCATTTAATTGGGCCCATGACCAATTTGCACCATTAATTCCGTTGTTAGATAAAGGACAATGAATCATAGATTAGGAGGGCTATAAAAATCAACGCCAAATACCATTCCGGCACATGAACGCGATAACTAATCGAAATCGATAAGAACTGAACAATAAGTTCATATCAGGGTTGCCACAGCGTGTGCCGCGGCACCCTGCGCCGTATAAGGAGGGTGCCACGAAGCATTTCTCTCTCTTAATAGGGTATTTGATTATCATTGAATTTTTGTATAATTTTGCAAACAAACACAAGTGCCATTAAAACAAAACATTTTTGTGAAAACAGTATTTAAGTAGCGTGTAACATGAGGCAAATATCAGTATTTTAAATAAAAGAGTGGGGACGTAGTGGGGACATCATACCGTCTCTTTCACACCCGCACATTATAATGCATAATAAGATTATTGGCGTCACTAATTTTGTTTTGCATCCCTTTTATTTTACCCCACTACAAGATTTTAAACGTTTCTAACTTGTTTAATTCTGAATGAATTTACAAAATTATTTGTTTGCTATATTTTGGATATGGATACTTTTTGATGAATACAATAATTTTTTTTTGTCTAAAACCCTAGTTTAATTATCAAATGCCTCCGTGGCGCAGTTGGTTAGACGCTTGTGAAACGAGAGCCCGCTACGATCACACACCGAGACAAATGTTTGTGGGAACCACAAGTATTTGTCTCGGGTCTGGGTGTTTGTGGGACCGACGACATATGACTCGATGTTAGTGTGGGGCCAGGACTATGCATGTGACTGTTGGGTGCATTTATTCATTTATTATTGTGCCTATCTACGTAACTAGTAGATATTATCGTACCTAAATAGGTATTGAAATAGATGAATTACTATTTCATTTTTCTAGATTGGTTAGGGCGCCAAGACATGGATATACAAGTATATCCGGATACAATTAGGCTTAATTACATCGAGAGGTGAACAACACCTACATAAACCCATGCTTTTTCTTAGAAGGGGTAGGCAGAGGTAACCAGGAGACTCATATTTCGCCTCGTGTTTTCTGTCCCACGATGTGATAGGGGGCGAGCCTATCGCCATATCATATACAAATACCAACACCGGGCTGATAATAAATGGTAAATCCAATATCACTTTGCCCGACCCGGGATTCGAACCCAAGACCAGCGTTGTAATTGTACCGTAGTACAACTACGCCATTGAGGCTGTCACTTTATCCAGCCTATAAAAAATAATCTTTCTTAATTGAATGTCTTTTAAATTCAGAATTTTCTCACTATACCAAATCATTAATACTGAAAAACTATTCTGAAGTGCTTGGTGGCCTGTTGGTAACGGACCAGACGTATCTGCCTACATATTCACGGTGGTCGCGGGTTCAAATCCCAGGGCACACCTCTGACTTTTTGGACTCATGTGTGTATTGATAGTCAATCACCATGCACTATAACGGTGAAGGAAAACATCGTGAGGAAACTTGCATACTGTAGCAACTTGTATGAATTTCTATGGTATGTAAAAGTCCGCCAACCCACACTAGGCCAGCATGGTCGAGTATATGGCCTAACCACTCTCAATCGTACTCTCGACTGTAGAGGAGGCCTGTGCCCTGCAGTGGGACGTATATGGGCTGATACAGATTCTAAAGGTATGCATTTATCCATCAAAAATTTAGATTTTTTATGTAAGCCATTTTTAAATTAATGAAAGGTATAGGTTGAAATTGTAATTAATTAACATTAAGCACATTAGACACACCTTCAATTAAAAAACAAAGTTATTAAATTACCAAGTCCTTAGAGAACTATAATTATTATTTTTTTCATAGAACTTATTACACAAATTAAACACATTTTTAGGTTGGACTATTCTCGGAGGTGTAAAACATGTTAAATGCTGTATAAGTATCACTGCGGGGCACTGGGGCCCATTTCAAAAGAATGGACTGGACTTAAACTATTAGTCTCCCACACTGGCTATGATTCTATGAACAGAGTTTTCAACTAAATTGGACAATAAATTAAACACACACACATAATTTTAAAGCCAGAAGTTCCTTGTACATAGGGATCAAATCTTAGACTATCATTGGCATTATTAAAAGTTATTTTACAAGACCATACACTAAAAGAAATTAGGAATTGAACAATACCTTTCTTTCTCAAAATTAAAAATATAATTGTTTTTTTTTTTATAGTATAATACCAAAGGTAACTCACCCAAAGCTTTGTCGTTCGAAGTCAAACTCTTTACATCCTCTATATGCCTTTTAGGTATTGTCAATATATGGAATTTGCTCGCTGGTTTGATATCGCGAAATATACACACATCTTCGTCTTCGTAAAGTATTTCCGTGTTTTCTAACTTGTTTACTATATTGCAGAATATGCAGGAAGACCGTACAGCCGTCTCGTTCGTCATTTTCGACTGAAAAACTGGCAAAATATCGATCGTTATCGCCTTATCAAAACAGGTACGTTCCGTAGTGCGCTATGGTAGTGCGTTGGGTTTAGAAACGTCAATTTGATTAGCTGTCGCTAATCAATGATTAATAATTTACAAAATATACGTCATATTATGAGGTTGATAAATAGTTTGGTTCATTTTAAATACCTATTAAAATAAATGCCACCAAAACAACAATAAAAGTTTTTCGTCTTCTTAGTGTGTTAATTACAACATTGCACATTATAAAGTCTTTTATAAATAATATCAAGTTTTATTTTTATAACATAAGTTAATTGCCTAAAACTTTATCTACAATAAACAAATCATAGTTTGTCAACATGACATTAATTTTAGTGTTGTGCAAAGCGGCAGACGGAGTAGATTAGACGATTATATTTATGCATATTAAAATCATGATGATCCACATGGACACATGCAATGTAAATAATGTAGGTTTAATATTGTTTTTATACGTACATGCATGAACTCATGCCTTTTTTCCAGAAGGAGTAGGCAGAGGTGCTACCAAAACATCGTTTCAACTTTTGTGTTCCGTCCTGCTATGTAATAAGGAGTAAGCCTATCGCTATATCGAGCATAAATTCCTAATTATGGCATGATAATGACTATAAAAATGCTATATCACTTTATTCGACCCGGGATTCGAACCTGAGACCTTGTCATTGTACCAAATACATTTGCGCTACTGAGGCAGTCTAAAGTAAAATTGTTTACAATTATTGTAATTTGCTAAAGATTAGTCGTTCCTGTATTGTATAGATTACATTATTTATTAAAGTAATTAAAAATTACTTCATTAAGTTTCACACCAGAATGTTCTATAGCAAAGAAAATTGCCAAGCTCACCAATTTCTTACAGGCTATTACTACAGTATGTATGCACAGTTAAGTTAAGACAATATTATAATTCACAATGTGATAATTATTATTGTGTGATCGGAAATTCTCTTGTCGTTTGTGATACCCACGACACAAAACTCAATTCAACTCGATCGTAGAGTGGGTTCAGGATATTTTGTATGACTGTTGGGTGTATTTCTTTATTTATCTTGGAATTAGCAAAAAAATACAGCTATTTTTTTGATAATCGACTAACGAGTTATTATTTATACAAATCAAATCGCCTAAAACATCACTAACATAACCTCAAAATAATTTCAAAACATTCCAAATCCAGAATTTTAACTATTTTTATATTCAAAAATGGACGACACAGAGCTAGATTCCTCTGAATTAGGAACGCGGGAATACTGGATCAACGCTTATAGTAAGGAAATAGTTAACTTCAACGAACATGGAGACCCTGGAGATGTGTGGTTTGGTGAAGACAGCGCCTACAGAGTTATAAAATGGATTTGCAGCTGCGATTTGGACAGAAACAGCCCTGTTATTGATTTAGGTATTTATCTTTCACTTTTTAATGCTGCTTCAATATAAAATAATAAATAAATACACCCTACAGTCACATACACTGACCCCACACTAAGATCGAGTCTTGTGTCGTGGGTATCAAGAACTACGAGAGACTTATTTAAGCTTATAATTTACTTAGAACAGTTCGCTTTTAGAAAGAAACAGAAATAATACCAATTTTTTCTGGTGCTTATTTTCACCCGAATTTCTAAGATGTGATTGGTAAAACCTATTGGTAAATTGCAGTCCCATACAATTCGATTTCGCAAGCTAAAAAAGTCAATGTGGATTGCATAAGCTAGGAAGAGAACCCTGGCCTCCACAGTCCACTGTTCATGCATACTGTCTGCAAAATTATGGAGTAAATCTCACAAAATATGGACAATAACATTGCAATAAATTAATCACATTGACAGTTCTATTCCATGGTTACTCTCTTTTTTTTAATAATGTACCATTACTTACTATTAATATGACATTTTTCTGCTTCAAATGTTCATTTTTATATTATATTTTTTTTATTATTGCAATGAATGGCGAGACGAGCATGCCATTCGCCTGATGGTAAGCGTAAGTAAGTATTAAAACCCATAGTAACAAAACTGCATATTTTTAAATTGATATGTTTACTCTCTCTTCAGCCAAAGAAACTATTAGCAAACAGCCTTACCCAAAGATACTCAAGGATTTGATTGCTATTTCATTACAGGATGCGGCAACGGCTACACACTATCAGAATTGGCCAGAGAGGGTTTCACAAATCTTTTAGGAGTAGATTACTGCCAAGAAGCTATCACACTCGCCGAGAAGGTTGCTAAAAAAGATTTCCCTCACATTAAATTTGAGGTAGGAACTATGTATAGTCAAAATTACAATATTTTGTACCGTTTCCTCACAATGTTTTTCTTCACCGTTATAATGCAAGCCCTAGCAATTTGTAATAATATCTAAGGTATGTAAAGTCCGCCAACCCATACTAGACCAGGTGGCAGACTATATGGCCTAACCTTTGTCAATCATTCTCGATTGTAGAGGAGGCTCATGCCCTGCAGTGGGACGTATATGGGCTGATACAGGACAGTACAACCGATATGACAGTTGGATTGAGAGCATACCATTCGCATGATGGTAAGCGATACGACTGCTCATGGTCAGTAGCAAAACCAAACAACACCATGAATTACAAGGCAATGCTTGGCATTCCACTGTACTCGCCATCCAGAGACATAAGATGTCTCATTATGTCCAATAGTTACTCTGGCTACAATGTCCTTCAAACCAGGACACAACAGTGCGTTTACACTGCTGTTTGGCAGTACAAATAGACATTACGGTGGTACCTACTCAGGCGACCTCGCATATGAGACTTACCACCAGTAAAAAACCTAATTTGAATTTATTATTCCAGGTATTTGATATAACTTCAAGTGATGCGTCAAAGCTTGGGAAATTTAGCATAGTTCATGACAAAGGAACTTATGATGCAATATCACTGAATCCTGAAAACCCGAAGTACCACAGAGAAAAATATATAGATCAAGTTTATGAAATGTTGTCTGAAGATGGTAAGTATAGTTACCCACGACACAAGACTCGATCTTAGTGTGGGGTCAGGACTATGTATGTGACTGTTGGGTGTATTTATTTTATAGAACTTCCCATAAGCGCCATTTACACGACAGTTTCTCGCAGCCAGAATCGTATGCGATTATCGCATGACATAACCGCCATAGATTATCGTGTTCTGACAAATGTTTACATGCAACTTTTTTATATCCTTACAATAATCGTATCTTCGAGGCGAGAAATTCCCCTTGTAAGTTGGGCTTTAAAGTAAATTATAATTTGTTGAGAAACAGGCGAAAATCGCTTAAACATGACACTAACAGGCTTGATAATCATTAATTGTTCAATCCAAGTGGAGTGCTTATAAAACACATACAATATCATTTCTAAACATTGACTTATATTTTTGAAGAGCTTGTTTTTTTTTTTAAATTCTATACTGCCCTCTATTCTTATCCTTTTCTTATATCCATCCAAAGGTTGTCTGTAAGAAATCGCCTAGGGCGATAAGACCGCCAACTGTACTCTTTAATTTAATCTGTAAAATATTGTATGCCTTTTGTATTTTTTGTGTGTGCAGTAAAGAATAAAAATAAATAAATTTATTCTACCGATAGACGAGACACGTCATAGAAATAAAGTGCCCCCGTATTTTAAAAGCACACTGCAATATTACATCACTTACTCGGTATTTTATTTAAATATTTAAACTTCAGACGATTTGCTTTAGGTTTGCGAAGATCAAACTAAATTACTTTTAAACGTATGCGATAAGGCGTACTGCCCTGTCACTGTCACGAAGCAAACTGATTCATGTGTGGTGCATGCACCGCAAGTAGGTGGGACACATTTTGTGTACTGAATGTCTTATCTAGTTAGAAATTTCATCATCATCAGACCGTTGCAGTCCACTGCTGGACATAGGCCTCTCCCAAGGTATGGTACAGAGCCCGGTCTGCTGCTCCACGCATGCAGTCTGCCCTCTTGTGCAAGTCGTCCCGCCATCTAGCCAGAGGACGTCCCGTCTTACACCATAATTAATTGATTTTAAGATTTACCTGATGGTAAATAATCACTGCACATTAACATCCACAATGCTTGGGACATAGATAAGTTGCTGGACCATCACATTGGAAGAATAGTAGAAAGAAAAAAGATGGGAAAAGAAGAGGGGAATTGGACAATTATCTGACAATATTTGTTGTCAAGTTTAGAAACTAAATATAAAAGGTTTTTTTATTGCAATAATTGGCGAGACGAGCATGCCATTCGCCTGATGGTAAGCGATACGACCGCTCATGGACAGTAGCAAAACCAAACACCATGAATTAAAGCAATGCTTGGTATTCCACTGCGCTCGCCATCCTGAGACATAAGTTAAGTCTCAATATGTCCAGTAGTTACTCTGGCTACAATATCCTTCAAACCGGAACACAACAGTGCATTTCCACTGCTGTTTGTTGGAGAAATAGACATTGTGGTGGTACCTACCCAGGCCTCTCACATGAGAGACCTGCCACCAGTGTGAGAGAGAAATAAATATTTTCCGTTTTATTTCAGGGTATTTCGTAATAACCTCATGCAACTGGACAGAAGAGGAACTGATAAAGCATTTTTCAGAGAAGATGAAGTTAAAATGCGTGATACCGACCCCCCAGTTTAAGTTTGGTGGGAAAGTGGGCAGTATGGTGTCTTCAGTAGTTTTTACTAGCAAATAAAATATTTTTCGAGGTTGTTTTTTATTATTTCGTCTGTATCAGCCTATATGCGTCTATTGCAAGGCACGGGTCTTTTCTACAATCGAGAGTACGATTAGGAGGTTAGGCCATATAGTCCACCACGCTGGCCTAGTGCGCGTTCGTAGATTACATACATACATACATAGACTCACGCCATTATCCCAGAAGGGGTAGGCAGAAGCGCCATCAGAACACCCACATTTCGCCTTGTATGTTCCGTCCCACGATGTGATAGGGGGCGAGCCTATCGCCATATCGGGCACAAATTCCTGACTCCGGGCTGGCAATGAATAAAAAAAACCAATATCACTGCCGCACCCGGTATTCGAACCCGAGGCCTCAGGTTTGTAACTGTACCGTAATACAACTACGCCACCGAGGCAGTCTGTGTCAGGTGTATTTATTAATGAAATTATGCCGAAATTCGTCTAAAACATAGCCTAGAAACCAGACAGATAAATAGTACCCTAGAGACAAATATTTTATCTAATTAGTAACGAAATTCAATTATCTATTCGAATTAGGGCAACCGATGAGCGATAGTGACAGTCATGTACTAAAATATATGACAGATACAGTTCAATGCGTAATATTGCTAGTATATATTATTACCTGTGATATTACCCGTCGGAATATCTGTGGACCTGAATAATTAACGTCATTGGAACATAAGTTCAGCAAATTCAAAATATAGGTTAAACAAATTGAATTAAAATAGAAAAAAGAATAAAAATAGAATTCGCATCCATCTCAAAACGTTTTTAATGTAAAATAACATAGTAGATAGGGGAACACAAAAAATGAAATGTGAACCGCATTCCAGCTAGCTGGTTCACAGATATTTCCGACAGGTTGTATCTACTATTTTAACAGAAAACACAAGTTAGTATACGGTCCCACGTTTCGCTTTGCATGTTCTGTCCCACGATGTGATAGGGGGCGGGCCTATCGCCATATGGGTCACAAATTCCTGACTCTAGGAAAATGGATAGAAAATCCAACATCACTGCCCGATCTGGGGTTCGAACCGTAGACCCCATTGTAATTATACCTTAGTACAACTGCGCCACCGAGGTAGTAATAAATTTAATGAGGTCTTTTAATACCCCAATATCAATAACTACATATTATATTATTGTTTCTAAAGCACATTATTACGTAAATGCTATTTCTACATTAGGCGACCCATAGCACCTTACGTCATAATGTGACATCATCGTACTTGATGCCATATGGCACTCTAACTAGTAACTAAATCTAATAACATGAAAATTTAACGCAAAAAATAAAATATATAATTGACAGCCTCCGTGGCGCAGTTGGTTAGACTCCGCCTGTAAAACGAGAGGCCGCGGGTTCGATCCCCGCACCGAAACAAATATTTGTGTGATCCACAGGTATTTATTTCGGGTCTGGGTGTTTGTGAGACCGAAAAGTCTCTCGTAGTTTCTGATACCCACGACACAAGATTCGATCTTAGTGTGGGGTCTGTCCCGCCCTCACACCCGCCACTGCAACTCCTGTAAGCCAGGATCAACAGTGGCACGCATTTTAATGACACTGAACATTGAAGCCCAGCGCGTCTCCGGGAATGTCTAACTTGTCTTTAACCCGCAACGAAATCAATCAAAAAAGTTAAATTAATAGGAGGAGTTGTAGTCCGGGAGCCAGCGACAGATTTTCATGACCAAGTTCCTCTCAAGCGGTAATTAGTAAAATGCATCAGAGTATAGTATTATGAAGCCTCGTGAACGTCAGCTGGCGCTCGGTTGGGGGGATGAACGGCTGTAGCTTCCCACGCACGAAGAAAAAAAAAATACATTCACTCATTTCCTCTCAGCTAAAAATTTGTCAAATTGTAGCTTATCTAATATCTCAACGAAAAAAAATAATCAGCTGGTTCCAACATAGTGTATTGTACGTCAGCTGGTGTCTCGAACGTGAAAAAAATATTTTTATTTTCAGTGATTTCCTCTCAAACAAAAATTTACCTGATGATAGCTTATATGTAACTGTGGATAAATATATAGGTCAGCTGGCTGTATGTTGGTGGAAAAACCGTCAGCTGATACTTTGAAAGTTATTACATAGGAGTTAGGCAGGAGCATCTACTGTCAATTTAAATGCATCAGCTGACTAGCTTTTCCTCGACTTACTGCTAGCTGATTTTTTTTATTTATCGCATCAGTATATTATCAATCAGCTCACAAATTTTCATCTGGGAGGAAATGACGCATCTTTAATTATTCGACATTCCGTTGCTTCAATATGAGATTTGAGTTTAAATAAATATTCCGTATCAATGTTTTTGAAACTAATAAGTATGTAATCAAATGATATTAGATATGTTAGGTTTAGATATAAAACCTTTAAAAAATAATATGTGACATTAGGAATTTGACGTGAAAATTATAAATGTTTAATGGAAAATGGATCATGAATTATTAAAGATATTCTATCGGATTGAGTCAATATTGGGTGAGGAGAGAATGTAAAACAAGAAGGAACAATTTGTAAAGAGGATAAGATTGTATTGAACGGTATTGGAATAATAAATTGTAAAAAGTATATGAAGACTTTAAGTGGAGTAATTTCTTCTGCTGAACCCCTTTAGTTCAGAAGCGGGATTACTAGGAAAATTTTTATTCTTTCCTAACACGTCCACTCCATAAGGAAAAGTTAAGTAATAATTTATTATATTTTATGTTATTTTAATATGATTATTTATAACAATAAATGAATAAAATAAATTAGTGAATGTTTAATATGTTTCGCCATTTGACATCAATGCGTATAATATAGATATCATATTATAATATTTTGAATGGAACATTACAATTCCAAAATTATTTCAAAGAATATTAGGAAAACTATTTCATTTATACTTTACTAGTCCTACAATTTGAATTTAATATTAGTCAGTATTAGTCTATCGATAAGAATTTTCGGACAATTCTTCAAGTATTGAAAATAGCAGCTTTTTGCAATTGTATGTATGTAAGGGGATGCATGTCAAGAATTTTTAAACTATTGTGGTGGGTGGGATGACTCCTGTGGAGGAAATTATGTTGGGTACTGTTTTAACTGTTTGAACTTGCCACTGGGTTTTAATTTCTATGGCTAAGTCTGTATATTTAGATAATTCATCTGTAAATGTGTAGGTAAGGTTATGGGTATTTGGCACGGCAATATCTATCAAGTAGGTATACTACTTTGTTTCTCTTGTCGTGAAATGTTATATCCGGTCTATTGAAGTGAATTGTTTTATCCTTGGGACACAAATCTTTTAAGTTAAGTGGGGTTAATTTTTGATCAGCCTTTACTATTGATAAGTGTAGTTGTGATTGTTCTGAGTACTTATGAAAGAATGATCTTAGACTAGTTATTTGTATATTATGTAGATTTTTGATGTCAGTTAGGGCTCTTCCTCCTTCGTTCTTGGAAATGTGTCTCTATGCATGCCTCAGGGTGATGTTTTCGATATTTCGTCATATGGGTATTTATATTATTATCTTTTTTTAACATTTCAATTTATTTTATCACATTGTTGAACTACCGATCGACAATAATTATTCTCATTAAAAGATTATTTTGTGTTATGGAACGAATATTGTGACCCGTTACTAATTTAACGCGTATTTATTATTCATGGGTTGGCACATATTAAGCTGGATTCTGTTAGTTTCAGATAAAGAAATAAGAAAAACCCAAGGTAGTGGGTTAAGGTTAAATGGATTACCCGAGGAAAGGGTTGGCAATGTATGTCCTAGGTGGAGGACCAAAAATAAGGAAAACCCAAGGTAGTGGGTTAAGGTTAAATGGATTACCCGAGGAAAGGGTTGGCAATGTATGTCCTAGGTGGAGGACCAAAAATAAGGAAAACCCAAGGTAGTGGGTTAAGGTTAAATGGATTACCCGAGGAAAGGGTTGGCAATGTATGTCCTAGGTGGAGGACCAAAAATAAGGAAAACCCAAGGTGGTGGGTTAAGGTTAAATGGATTACCTGAGAACGGGTTGGCAATGTATGTCCTAGATGGAGGACCAAAAATAAGGAAAACCCAAGGTGGTGGGTTAAGGTTAAATGGATTACCCGAGGAAAGGGTTGGCAATGTATGTCCTAGGTGGGGGACCAAAAATAAGGAAAACCCAAGGTGGTGGGTTAAGGCTAAATGGATTACCCGAGGAAAGGGTTAACAATGTGTATGTCCTAGGCGGAGGACAAAAAATAAATAAGGAAAACCCTAGGTGGGAGGTTAAATGTTAAATAGAAGAAATTGTTAAGATGTGGGAAGTACTCGAGGAAAGAGTATGCACTTATCAGCAATGAAGAACAATCAACAAAGTGAAGTAAGGCAAGAGAAACGGAACGGGATGGCTTACTTATGGACATTTTTTTTTAAACTGTTTTAGACTAAGTTAGGAGTTCGGATAAACCTAATATCATGTTCAACGTTTACATAGTACCGTAGTTTGAGCTCCTATCCAAGTAGTAAAAAAATTTAACGTGGATAATAAATATAGAGGAAATTTATGGTTGGGTACAGAAAGAAAATATCCATTATTGTCTTCCCACATTAACTAGCGCTGCAAAAACATGTTACCAGGGTTTCATTTAAATATAATATACGGGATCCGAGTCGAAAAGGAAATTAATTGAATTATTTCGGTATAGAGAGGTTATGCCGAGCTCTTAACACAAATGATAGCTCATAAAGTGATATGGCGATTTTTAAGCATTATTATTATGCAAAGGTTAATCCATTGAACAGATATAAAATTACGGGTAAAAAAAAAGCTGTAGATTGTCTTTTGCATAGCATAGGGGATCGAGCAGTGAAAGTAAGCGCCCATGTAGCTCAGTTTCGAGAACCCAAACAGGTACTTAAATATTTTAAAACTATTTAAGGCATAGGATGCAAAGGGGCAGATTTGGGACCAGTACTGCAGGTTCTGCTAAATCAGGTAATAATACCAATCCAATGGTAAGGTGTTTTAACTGCAACGAAGTTGGGCACGAATTTAATCGGATTGATCATCTTACTTCAAACTTTTACAGGAATACGTGAAAATCAGGTTCTGAGGCTGGCAAGAGTTTGCGTAATATTAATGTCAATGGATCCACTACATTCTGTCACTTAGATCCATGGATTCAAAGCTCTCTTATTAGAGTTTCTGATGTCGTTTATCTAAATCTTCAAATTAGTCCTCGTCTAAACTTACCGATGCTGAGAGATATAGAGGCTAACCTGGTAAGTCCTGTGCACCACTGTCGAAGTTCAAGGTATAACCGAAACTATCGACTTGTATGTCGTAGAAATTTTCTTATTTATTTATTTATTTAAAAACTTTATTGTACACCAGTGATATACAAAATTTCAAGTTAAGAAAAGATAACACAAAAAACGTACAAAAGGCGGTCTTATCGCTCAAGGCGATCTCTTACAGACAACCAACCATAGGATGGATAAGAGGGAACAATAGTTTTGGGGTACCATGAGGTGTACGAAAAACGAAATACTAAAATATATACATGTAAAAATACATATATATAAAATATATATATACACATCTACTCATATATAGGTACATACAAATATATATACTTAAAATAATATATAAAAATATGTACTTATAAGAATAATATAAGATGAATGCATAAATATTAAAACATAAAATAACCAAACATATTAAATAAAAAAAAAAAAATAATACATATATTACATGCGATGTCTTCAGTTTGTTTGTGAAAGATAATGCTGTTTGATTAATCTTTTAAATATGGGCAGGGACTTAGCTCGCCTCACTGAGACCGGTAATGAATTCCATAGCCTAGCAGCTTGTACAGTAAAAGACTTATCAAAAAATGAAGTGGAATGCACTGGAATTTTTAGTGTTAAGTTCTCTGATGACCTCAGGGATCTAGAATTTCTTATTGTGCATCCTGTCTTATTAGACCAATCTTTCACTGAGAAAGTCATGGTAAGTAGTATGGTCCCGGAAATGTTAGATAGTAGTATGATTAGAGAATCATCATCGCCTTATGCAAGCCCGATTTTCCTTGTTCAATAGAAAACGATAATCACTTGTGCGTTGATTACGGGTCTTAAGAACGAAAAACTAAAAAGGATCATTATCTAATGCAACGAGTGGAAGATCAATTTGACTTGATTGCAGGTAATATTTTGTTCACATCTTGGGATTTGACCTCAGGTTCTTAACAAATCCCAATGTCTGAAGAGTCTCGGGCAAAAACCGCCTTTGTGACAGCAGATGAACAGATTGAGTCAAATTATATTCCCTTCGGTTTGGAAATGCGCCATTTTTCCTCCAAGGGACGATAAGTAAGATCCTAAGGGAAGCCAAAATTAAATACAAAGATTAGGAGAAGTGCTATAACAACTGAAAGCAGGTGGCTTAACTTTTAAAACTCAACGCTTTGTCCATGGTTAATCAAGACGGATTTAATATCTCGTATATCTTACTGGTGGATTCAACTTCATGAAATTAGATTCGGTTATTTGTTTATTTATTGGTCACGTAGGCAATTAAATAGCTCTTATGACGATGACATGAATACGACTGGACAATCGAATACCGATTAGGTGCTCGTATGTCTCATGCAGATGCGCTGTGTAGGAATCCAATAAGTAGTGCGGTAAGTGAGCAACACGTGTTGGATGTTTTGTCGATACAAGAATTCGACCAAAACTGAATATCTACCGCGCAGACAGCTGACGAAGAGGTAAGGAAAATAAAAAAAATGTTGGTTCTTCAATAGAAGCCATAGATATACTATATAAAGTATAGAGTTAACTGTATTATAGGGGAAGAGCTTAAATAGCTAGTACTTTGTGGTGTGTTGTGGCAGATTTTGAACATGAAACATGACGATGTGGAACATTGGGGATTTGAAAAAACTTATCTATACATATAAAAGAGGAACCTGATTGACTGACTCACTGACTGACTGACTGACCTATCAACGCATAGCTGAAACTACTGAAGCTAGGAACTTTAAATTTTATACAGGGATTTCTTTTATAACGTAGGGTAGCCCTAAGGAAGGATTTTTGGAAATATAATCCCTAAGGAGGGGGTGAAAAGGGAAAAATATTTTTGTATGGAAAACCGCAACCGTTGAAGTTGCAGATTTCAAACTTGACATTATAATTACTCATCTAAAACCAAAAATAAGTACGTACTCTGTTTACTTAAATTTAACCCTAAAGGAGTAAAATAAGGGTTGAAAAGTTTGTATGGAAAATTAAAGCTACTGAAGTTATTCTTATGAAAATTTAACTTTTGTAAAACTTTTGTTTTTAAAATTATATATTTATGAGACCGTTTATCTATTGATCCGATTGGTCTCAAAATCGATATCTAAGTTCCGATAATCTAAATTTGTATTCAGAATTGAAAATGTTGGCCGTCATTTTGAACTTTTTATTTATTTATCAGATTGGTCTCTGAATCGATAACTGACGGACCCATTGATCCGATAATCTGAACTCTGAGTCAGAATTGCAAATAGAAATGTTGCACGTTGATTTTTAGTTTACGTAAATGACCCAAAAGAACTCTTCAGAGTTGCTGTCTGGATTCAATATCATTAGCTGAACAAAAGGTAAGCTTAGTGAAGTAATTAATTAAACAAAATTTCGATAGAAAACTTGGACGATGTGAGACAGAAGGCCGGAGAAATAATAATTTGACAACAGGTAAGAGATGTTACTAACTTCAATTAACATAGAAAGCCGCGGACATAATAGAAGGAGGGATTTAGTGCGATAATAGAAGGAGGGATTTAGTGCGAGTAAAGAGACAGGTATCTCACGACGGAAAATCAGACAGAAAACAGAAAGTTGTGTAAAGTTTCAAGGTCTTTATCGCATAGTAAAAATGCTTAATAACGATCGATTTTTGAATGAAGACACCCCTATGATTCGGAACCATGGTAGAAGGTATGAAACTATAGTTCTTGTGGATAAAATAAAACCCTGGCTGATTTTTACTGAAACTTTAAATCAGAATCATCTGAAAATGGCACCGAAAAAGTTGAGTAGCACAAAATGTCTAGTTTTGTCTTCACTCAAAATAGTAATTTCCTACATACATTTTTGTAACAACATATCTATAAGTATCATGTTTGTTTTATTGAATACGAGTACATCAAATAATACATATTTATTCAAATTGCACTACTAATTACTGGTCATCAAATTGATTGATTTGGTTATTCTATCTCACATATATATTTTTTTGAAGAATGTTAATGAAAAGTATTTTTTTTAGACATATTTATTTATGTTACATTACTGTCATAAATGTTGCTTGTGTTTTCTGACGAAATTATTGATGTTTATTTTAGTAGATTAATTGCGACATCAACTTACAAATAAACAAGAAATAATCTGTAAATATGCTATGCAATCATTTATTCACTAACAAACTCGAAATGTATATTTTGCATAACATTCATATTTAGTTTGACCAGTCCATAATTCTGTATTTTTTTTTAATAATAAGCGAAGGGACTCGCTTATAGTAGGATGGCCGAGCTGTTAGGTTTAGATATAAAACCTTTAAAAAATAATATGTGACATTAGGAATTTGACGTGAAAATTATAAATGTTTAATGGAAAATGGATCATGAATTATTAAAGATATTCTATCGGATTGAGTCAATATTGGGTGAGGAGAGAATGTAAAACAAGAAGGAACAATTTGTAAAGAGGATAAGATTGTATTGAACGGTATTGGAATAATAAATTGTAAAAAGTATATGAAGACTTTAAGTGGAGTAATTTCTTCTGCTGAACCCCTTTAGATATATTTAAATAATTAAATAAACAATTAGCTTAAAATTAACGAGTTACTCGATAAATAATATTTATTATATAAACGTGATGAAAAATGACAATGAGAATAACAATGTGATTTATTCATTTTCGTTTTCGCTCTGGCTTGAGTCACTTTCCCCTTTTTCCGACGCTACTCTTGTCTCATTGATCTTTTTAGACGATTAAATCCATACATATGGCAAACAAACTCTTCTATCTTATCAAAAATATTTTCTCTAAATTCTGATGGTTTTGACATTTTGATGAAACACTCGATGAAACTTTTTAATTTAGCCATTATTGAAATAGGACGTTTTTTTCCTTTTCGAAAAAAGGCCGGGTTAAAATCACACCCTGTGAACGCGTGAAATGCCGCGAGTGCTGCGCTCAAATCAGATCCTAAAGCTTCATACAGGGTATATCAAGACCGCGACCGAAAACGAAGCCAGGTGGTAGTATTAGTGACTTCAGACACAATGCAAGTAAAAATTTCGCAAAAAAAATCGACAACTTTTTTTTGTATTTTTTTACTTATCGTCGTATTCGGATTATATGTACATAGTTTCCCTAAAATAATTATGTACACCTCTTTATTTTTAAACACGCAATGGTACGTAAGGGTTTGAATTAGTATTTTCGCAAAAACTAGGTATTTACCACCCAAACCCGATGATTTTTAAAAAATTCTACAAAAATATCTGTCACTATTTTGGCGAAATTTTTATTTGCGTCGTGTTTGTAACTACTAAAACTACCACCTGGCTTCGTTTTCGGTCGCAGTCTTGATATACCCTGTATAATTGAGTAACATTGATAAATCTTTGATTTTTTTGAGAAGTTCCCTTATCTATGGAGTGTAGCTAAAAAGTACTTGCCAATAGTTGCAACTTCTGAACCCTGCGAACGGTTATTTTCATATGCAGGTCTAATTGCAAACCAGTTGAAAAGTTGGTTATGGTCTCTGCATTTAAATGAGCTTATATTCTTACGATCGATCGATGAAAAAATATGGTTTTCTTAATTATTTGATTTTATTTTTTTAGTTAAAAATGCAATTTTATTATTCAATGCATTTAAATTGACAGTAGATGCTCCTGTCTTACTCCTATGTAATAACTTTCAAAGTATCAGCTGACGGTTTTTCCACCAACATACAGCCAGCTGACCTATATATTTATCCACAGTTACATATAAGCTATCATCAGGTAAATTTTTGTTTGAGAGGAAATCACTGAAAATAAAAATATTTTTTTCACGTTCGAGACACCAGCTGACGTACAATACACTATGTTGGAACCAGCTGATTATTTTTTTTCGTTGAGATATTAGATAAGCTACAATTTGACAAATTTTTAGCTGAGAGGAAATGAGTGAATGTATTTTTTTTTTCTTCGTGCGTGGGAGGCTACAACCGCTCATCCCCCCAACCGAGCGCCAGCTGACTTTCACGAGGCTTCATAATACTATACTCTGATGCGTCTCACAAATTATCTCTTGAGAGGAAATAATTGACCAAATTTGCACCTGGCTCACGGACTATTGGAAATAAATTATTGTCCACTTCAGTGTGGGGTCAGTGCTATGTATGTGACTGTTGGGTGTATTTATTTATTTATTATTTATTGAAATAAACACAACAGTCACAGTACATAGTCCTGACCCCACACCAATATCAAGTCTAGTGTCGGATATCAGGGACTATGAGAACCCAGACCCGAAACAAATACCTGTGGATCACACAAATATTTGTTTCGGTGCGGGGATCGAACCCGCCTCTCGTTTCAGAGCTAGCGTCTGACCAACTGCACCACGGAGTCTGTCAATTGAAATGATAATAATCGTGTTTGAATTTTATAAAGTCCCCTCTTAGAAGTCCAAGGTACAATACTGTGATGAAAAGTCACGGAAGAGAGAAAACAAGTGGATGTGTCATGTGACTACTGCCACGCCCTGTGGCAATATTATGCGCTGTCGATTGTTCGCTGAAAATTTAAATTTGAACCTTATTGTAATTGCATTAAATATAAAAAAAATAGTGTAAAAAAACTAAAAAAATACGCTTTTATATAAAATCTAACTAAAAAATAGAAAATAAATTTTAATAAATTTGAATTAAAAATAGTGTAAGAAAAATTGTCATCGGTCCTTAACAAGAATGCCAAATTTCGAGTTAATCCGACGTTTTGAAAGGGGTCAAAATCATGTTCAAAGATTCCGTTACATACTAACATACATACGTCTGAAGCTAATATAAAAGCGTATTAATAAAAAGCTTTCCCTCCACTTTTCACAAAACAGTTTTTATTAAAGCATTTACAATCTTTGTCTACATTTTTACATTTGGAATGTTAAACTATATTTATAAATACACTTATGATATTAATTTAAATATTAGACACTGTTTTTTAGCTTGAATAGTATGTCTAGTAGTTGTTCTATCTTATGACGCATACACCTCCTTTTGTGGAGCAACGTTGTGAATATGGTAACATTAAATAACATTCTATACATAGGTATTTTCTTTCTGCTTACTATTTGTTGAATGTTTCATATCCCTTTCCCGCCAATAACAGAAAAAAACATTATCAAAGAATACGTACTTTATCTCACACCTTTATCCCAGATGGGATAGGCAGAGGCGCCACAAGGACACCCACATTTCGCCTTGTCTGTTTATATCGGGCCCAAATTCCTGACTCCGGGCTTATAATGAATAGAAAAATACAATATCACTTTGCCCGACCCGGGATTTTGCAGCCACCGAGGCAGTCAATAACAAAGAATATTATAAAATATTACAATGTTACCTATTGTTATCAAATGTTAGGTAACACTACATAACACATACTAACACGGTAACATGTATTAACAATAAATAACAATATTGTTTCAAATATTGCTGAATAACACGACACGTTGCTCCACAAAAAGTAACGCAGTGGATGCATCTTAACGAAGTCCGTTTTTAGTTTTGACGAGTCTTATGTAACAAAAAAATCCTTATTATGAACAACATACACTTTATATAAACAAAGGGACTTCGTAAAATAGAACATCTACATATACAAAAATTTATTGACTACAATTTAAAAAAAATCACTTCAAAAATGTGTTTACAAAACAATACATATCTTACAAACACCGATATTCTATATTATAGTATATTTTCAGCGACTAAACTATTTTTATCAGCGAATAATAATATAGGCCAAAGAATGAGTGTCTCAAGTTTTGCTTCATATAAAACCACCTTTTTTAGGTCCTATCGTGTGGTTCAGGAAATTATATAACTAAAGTTTTCCACAATGCTGTTAAAAATATACAATTATTTTACGATATTATCCGTCGAACATCTTTTATTTGGCCATAAAAGACCATTTCAATGTTTAAATAATTTACAATATATTATTATCTTTAAATTATAAACCTAAAAAATAACTTTTTTAATTCTATAAAACAAAACAAATATTAAAATACACCCAACAGTCATACAATCTTGAATCAAATACACTGACATACAAATATATCAAAAATTACGAGACACATTGTCACAACACATTGATATCAAATTAATATTTGTCTCGTGCTTAGAAAACTTTACTTTTTGAAGTTGTACTTCTATTGGAAAGTTTTACGATGCACGCGCACACCGACAGCCAAAAAGCGACATGATTAAGTTATTTAAGTACCAGGAATGCATGAAATTCACGGAGGTGTTTTTGTTCTAACCTACCTTTCAATTGACGATAGTAGCAAAAGAACTTATAGTTTTCAACTAATTTGTACATTATTTAAAATCGAAAAAAGTGTAGAAAGTACCCAAAAGAAGGTTGAGAGTACAATATTTGAATAGATAAAAGCTGCAATTTACCAACACTAAGTATAGTAATTCTAGTCTCATTGCAACATACAAGATAAGCGAGCGAGGTAACCGATAATTGCATAATGTATGTAATTACGAAACATTATAGTTTTACGATTGTGAAAATGCACCTGGTCAATGTATTGGATTCAAATAGTTAAAGCAGATAATAAGCTTTCGAAACAATAAGGATAATTCCTTTAAGAATGCTTAGAAAATAAAGTTTTTTAACACATTTATCTATACTAATATTATAAAGAGGAAAGATTTGTATGTATGTTTGTAACGAATTGGCTCAAAAAGTGCTGGACCTATTTTAAAAAATCTTTCACCATTCGAATGTTACATTATCACTGATTAATATAGGCTATTTTAATTGCAAGAAAAAAATAAGGATCCCTACTAAAACTATAATAATGTTACCCAAGGTGTAAAAAAATGCCTATAATATTATTTACATTGCGTGCGCTGCGAAAACTATATGTTGTCGATGTGGACTGGACTCAAGAACTATCTGCACCCGGGCGAAGCCGGGCCGAGCCGCTAGTATATAAATAAAATACATCTAACCGTCACATACATAGCCCTGACCCCACACTAAGATCGAGTCTTGTGTTGTATTACAAACTACGAGATCTTTCACTCTCACAAACACCCAGACCCGAAACAAACGCCTGTGGATCACATAGACATTTGACCCGGTGCGGAGATCGAACCTGCGACCTCTCGTTTCACGGCCTTAGACGCCGGCCAATTGCACCACGAAAGCTGTATTTTTTTTTTTTAATTAGGTAAGTCATTTGAATTGAAATTGAAATTTGGTTGTAAAATGAAGGAGAAATTGATATATTAAAGATAGCTCTGCTCTGAACAGGAATTATTAAACCCGAAACACATGTGTAGACATATGACGGGTAATTTTTCCATCGTGTAGGTAATCGTTATCCGGGCTTTTATCAATACCCTACCAAAATATTTGTGTGAACCACAGGTATTTGTTTCGGGTCTGGGTGTTTGTGAGACCGAAAAGTATCTCGTAGTTCCTGATACACGACACAAGACTCGATCTTAGTGTGGGGTCAGGACTATGTACGTGACTGTTGGGTGTATTTATGTTTATGTAAAATTATTATGAACTTTGACTTTTACGACGTATTACTAATCTCATCATTGCATTGGCGTAAATACAGAATATATGGTGTGTAAATTTGAAATGCAGGATCGATTCCTAGGCAATCCAATTTGAAAGATTTTTGTATTGAAAAATCTTACGAGATGCCCGGGACCCGAGTTTATGCTAACAATGATTCGCCCCTTTCATCCTGCGACGAAAATAACCTCAGACTACCCCATCAGAGAATAAAGGTTTTTTGTGGCAATTTTTTTTTTAAACCTACCTCAATGTGAGAAAAAAAAATGACAAAAATTAAGACAATGAACATTTAAGCATGGTTTTAAAATAATTAAAATTCGTTATAAATTATGACCTGAACCAACCAATTAGGACATAAAACAACATTTTCAGTAAAATCTATTTATGAATTAACTATACATATTTATATTATCTTAGTAGTGAAATTGGAAACAACAAATTGATCTTATTTGTAAGAAAACTATATTATAAATGCGAAAGTACATTTGTTACGCTTTCTCGGTTTACTCAACCTAACATTATAAAAAATATATATATTTTCTAGGAAGTAGAAAAGGACATAGGTTAAAAGACATACAGAAAAATGCACTGTTACCAAGGAATAGAAAATAAATGTTTTTTTATGGACAGTAGCAAAACTAAACAACACAAATTACAAAGCAATGCTTGGCATTCCACAGCGCTCGCCATCCAGACATAAGATGTTAAGTCTCGTTATGTCCAGTAGTTACTCTGGCTACAATGTCCTTCAAACCCGAAGTCAACAGTGCATTAACACTGCTGTTTTTACTACAAATCCTCTATTTAGCTATTTTTATTAATGGCTCCATCATGTATCTACTTTTAAAGACTGGGCATTTTATATTCCTCTTTATACTATTTAATTCTTTCAAAGTATGTACCACTATACAAAAACATGTTTGTAGTTTATAAACTATAAGATTTATTTGTTATAGATAAGCTTTGTAAGTAGGTTTTAAAGTTAAAATAATATGGCAATGACAAAAGACAAACTTTACAGGCCTTAAGGGTCAAAGTACTAAGAATACCAAACCAATAAGTGCTTCCAATATCAATAATATATGTTGAAATATACAATATTTAAAATTATCAACCGTTGTATTCCATATAATGCTATATTAAAGTCTTTAACCACCATATTTATAAATTAATGTAACAAGCAAGACTTAAATTTTACTTATAATAAGCAGGGGTATCTATATTTTCAATATATCGTGCAATTCTTTGGATTAAAAATGTAGTAACTTCGTTTTAACGTCGATGAATCTCCATGAGACAATTGTCAACACTTCATTAATTCGACATTTGATATGAGTAAACGAAGGCACTACAAGCTTTCAACCCCTGAAATAGTACAATATATGTACCCCCAAGTATTTAAAATTTGTGCTTTGTCTAAACATTAACAGCTATTAGAACACAAGTGAAAAATCTACTTGCTTTTTCTATGAGAGCTAAATTGAATCACATTTTCATACTGCAAGAAGTATGACACACAGTGAATAAAATATTAACGTATAACGACTATAAAATATTTAATGAAATAAAAAAAATATTTTGGCTAATACAAGGGAGTTATGATAAATATACCCAACCCTCATAGTCCTGACTACACTAAGATGCAAGCATTGTATTGTTTGTCAGAAACTATAACAGCCTTATTCATAGCAATTCAAAAGCTATTTTATTTATCAAATGATTTGTCCCTTTTCAACTTTAGAATTAAGTTTGAGCGAAGACAAAAATAGGTTTTTAAAAATAGGTTATTGCTGTGAATAAGGCCGGTGGACTTTTCAGTCTCACAAACACCCAGATCTGAAATACTTGTGTACCATATATTAGGCTAGAATGGGATCATACGGGCCTTTTGTTTCATAGCCGGAATTAACCAACCAGCCATGAAAGCTATCATATTTATATGTATTTAAACCATTGAAATAAAAAAACCGTAAAGCAGCAGACCGGGCTCTGTGGCGTACTTTGGGAGAGGCCTATGTCCAGCAGTGATGCAACGGGCTGATGATGATGAAATCATTGAAATCTCTAATAAATTGTTTGCATTTTTTTTAGGCAGGCTGTAAGACAGTTGGTTATACGCCCGTTGTGAAACGAGAAGCCACTACGATCCCCGCACCGAGACAAATATAATGATCCACAGGTATTTGTTTCAGTTCTGGGTGTTTTTCAGACAAAAAAGTCTAATAATTTCTGATTCACGACACAAGACTCGATCTTAATATGGTGTACGAGCTATGTATGTGAGTATTGGGTGTATTTATTTAATGAAAATGGCAAGTCTAAAACTAACTTACTCCTAATGTGATGTTTTTATTTAGTCTTGCTCGTAACCACTTTAACCATGCAGTTCTACTACCTTCAACTTCTCAATCTTGGAAACCACTTCCATATACACGAAATACATGATCACATTCACCGTAAAAATCCCCGCTAGGAAGCAACAAAGCACCGTTTCAGCTTCAAGAGTGGCTTCAAAAACCACTAAGTTTATGGGCTACATACGCTCACAGTACCGTCCCTCTTCGCTGGTATTCTTGTAGATCAGGTAACCGAGCACAACGGCTATAGACGTCATCATCAAAGTTAGGAACTGGAATACTTTCAGCTTGTGTAATTGACGTTGCAAAATTTCATAGTTAGCTTGCAGGTTATTCAGTGTGTTTGTTACTGTATCTTTCTCTGGAATCTTCTCCACAATGTTGCCGTTTTTGGGCAAATCCTTCTCTGGGAAGTGGCATTTGAGACGGTACTCGTCAACTTTGCTGCTGGTTGAATTCTGCCATACATCGGCAAGCTCTTTTTGAGATAGATCTGTCTTGGGAATCTGAACTGACATGACTAGAAATCTGTCTTTAGTTACGGTGCGGAGGTGGAACCCAGGCTGTACTACTATTATCACGGTTTGCACTCCTCCTGGAGTTAAAGTCCCTGAGCTGGGTCGTACTCTAAACTTCTCCGGAGATGTAGTACGGATCTTGAATGATATAGCACTCTCATCCATATTGGTGATAGTAAACTGTCCGGATATATCATCATTTTCATATTTAAATACTATAGTATCGTTCGGTACGAGTTGTAACATCTCTCCCGGTGAGTGTTGCCCATCGCCTTGTTCAGCAAACGTTACTTTCTTTGGAGTGTGTTCAGTACGGTTCTCAGGAATAAATTCAAATACGTAGTTATCTTTTCCTCCCCAGCATGTTAGAGCCTGTTCTGGTGTAACTATATCTTTTAATGTATCTTTTGTGACAAATTTCATTTTCTCCACTGCTTTTGCTGGGAGTAATGTTTTTACGACTTTGAATGCAGCGGATAAGACCCAGGGCATGTTGTAAATCACTATATAGTTCAGAAAAAATGGATAATAGCATTTGAAGAGTGTTATAAGGTATTTAACTAAGTCCATGTCCATGTTACTAAGTCCACTGCCATCCATATCAAAGAAAATAGATATTTTCTTACCATTTTCCTCTCTTTCAACCCTATCGAACCAGTATATCATAATTTTCTTGAGTTCCTCGTAATCTCTCTGGCCTTTAATGTGCATTTTTGACTTGAAAATCAGCAGTAGGCAACCGTCTACATCCCTTCCTCTCGGAAAAAACATACCTTCTTTGACGTAGTCGAGGCGGATATTACTCTCGTTGATATCCGAAGCGCCGACACTCTTCCTCCAAGTCAAAATATCCCACAGCATATCCGACGATTCCTTAACATCCTTTTCGCAATGAGCGAGAATTCGTTTCAGGTATTTTTCATCCTTCGCCCGTTCTAGGTCCGCCGGGTGGAATTCAGCGTTGGTTTCCCGTAAACGAGTCTCGAATAACGCGCGGACGTCCGCCGGAGAAGCCATTACGTATCATAAAATAGTAAATAATGAGTAATTAATAATTTTATACACACAGAACTTCTAACGAATGATAGCTAATTTTTTTGACATTTGCAATTGAAAATGTCATCACGGTCCGATGTGCAAAGGCGATGGTCCGAATTCCATCATCCATGCTTTTTAATAATGATTTATTTTATTTTCATAAAGTAATGAAATTTCATACATAGATCTTAAAGTATATGAATGAATTTACATAATATTATAGTGTTTGATTTAGTGTTACTATGGAAAGTTATAAGAAATAGTTTTGCGTAAAACGGACTGCGTGAATGACATTGACATTTTATTGGCATTTTAATTCAGGGTTGCAGGTTATTAAATTTACAAGTTTTGGTAGAAAATGGTATGCAATGAGACATATTTTATGGATATTTAATTCAACACCGAAGTTCGGATGGAAGGCTTTTATAAAAGGAAAGTGGTAGTCTTTATTTACTGAATACTAAATACGGTAAAGACTGCCATATATTGTATAATACGTCCACGGCACTGGGACAGTACAGAAATTAATGGCGGTCCTAAGATAAAAATATATAATTTAACTACCTATTTTATGAGAATAAGCGAAGTTTGAACTCATTTGACAGCCTCAAGTTTCTGATATCTACGACACAAGACTCGATCTTAGTGTGGGGTCAGGACTATGTATGTGACTGTTGGGTGTATTTATTTATTATTTATTGCAATACGATCCTCAACAAATTTTTCTTTTTATTAAAAGTGGAAGGAAATCGATGGAAAGAGAAACAGGGGATTGGGCACCCGTCAATCCCACTCACCAAACGAAACCCGTCAGCAAGGATGTCACTTCACTTTGATCTCCTGTGAGCAGTGAGAGTGACCTACTACCCCGGACGAGCCTGCCCATTCATGTTGAGTCATGACTGACTACAACATGGCCCTACCACATAAAAATGTGATATTTTAATTAAGACATAGACATTGCTACATTCAATAATCTCTTTCGAAACCGTTATTTCTGCACTTGTTAGCATTCAGTTATAATTTGTACTACAGTAGGTATTGAAAGGTACCTATAATGATATACTAATGTACTCTGTGGGCTGTAGGTACCTAGACGTAACAGTAGAAGGTAAAGAAAAATAAAGAGACAGTAATTTTTCCTACCAAAGCACAGCCACACCGTTTGAATTTTGACATGAGAACATGCGAAAATTCTACTTGCCTACATAATACACCATCATAGCGGTGTCATCAAACTATTCATTTAAATTGTTTATATGCTGAATTAACGTCATGTGACTCATTGTGCAGCCTAACACACATACCAGTTAACTCAGCATCCACTCACAAAACACACGTAAACAAAAAATATAGGACAAATTTATGCATCGATTTATTAAAAAATATTTTTAAGAATGCGTAAACATTTAATCGTAGTGTAGGCTGTAGTGTTTATAAGTGTTGTGAAGACAATTTTTTAAAACAATTTTTTTGACCAAGGAATTTAAATTGTGATACAGTGATGCTACGCAAAAAGGTAAGTTATGAATAAATTATTTTATTATTGCGAAATTGTTTTCTGGGTCACCGATGGCACGATTTTTCTTCGGTTATTATTAGTTAATGCATGGATCAGGTTTTTATATGAATATGTAATAGATTGAGTGTAACACACAGTAGTTTTGTAATATAGACAAATATTTATATTTGGTGAACCAAATTGAATCAAATTAAATAATACCACTACAATAATACATATTTTTTATGTTAAAACACTAATATTATAATTCTTAATTATTCATAAATACACCTAAGTATTATAAAATTCACTTGTATTTTTGTATGGTTTAATACTTTATTATCCTTTGCTTATTTTAAAATGTAACTATTTTTTTTCTTTTCTTTTGCCTTAAAATTCCTGTGTCATTCAGCCAGCGTTTTATCATTTATAGAATATTTAGTTTCCAAGTTTTATTTTAGTTTGAATGTAATGCTACATATTCCTAAAAACTTCCCTGAGAAGTAGCTAAATAATTTAATAATATTCTGGAAGTCCTGTGACTCCCAGTTATGTGATTTTTTATTTTAAATTCATAAGTCTGACTCTAGAAGGAGTCACAATACATTAAGTTTTTTTCTTTATTTTTAAAAGATATACATCAAGTTCACTCCATGTAAACTTTTCTGAATGCAAGATATTACAAATAACATACAATTAAAAAAACTGGGTGATAAATTAGCCTCTTTTAAAAAAACAATGTTTCCTTTTAAACTACCATAATTAGTCACACAATTATTAATCTTGCATGTATGGATAAAAGTTATTTTCTCAGAACAAGTTTAAAGACTGCCCCAGTGGCATAGTTGTATTACGGTACGGTTACAAAGCTGAGGTGTCGTGTTTGAGTCCCAGGTTGGGCAAAGTGATATTGGATTTTTCTATTCATTATCATTTTGGAGTCAGGAATTTGTGCCAGGTATGGTGATAGGCTCGCCCCCTATCACATCATGGGACGGAACATACAAGGCGAAATGTGGGTGTCCTGGTGGCACCTCTGCCTTCTGCTTAGGGAATAAAGGCATGAGTTTATGTATGTATGTAAGTTTAAAGGCACATTTTATCAGTGTTATAGCTAAATATATTACTTCTGTGTAAAAGATAGAACCACAATGATACTTTAGTCTGGCGGCTTACCGTGAGAGTGGGCTTGACAGAAAACAAACACCATACTTCTCATAGTAAGCAATATGACCGCTCATGGACAGGAGAAAAACCAAACCACCATGAATTACAAAGCAATGCTCGGTATTTCCCTTTGCTTGTGTCCCGCTATGTCCAGTAGTAACTCTGGCTACAATGTCCTTCAAACCGGAACACAACAGTGCATTTACGCTGATGTTGGTGAGAGAAATTGAATATGTATTTACTATTTACATACGCAACCTTGCTTTTAGTTAAATTTCGTAATTCTAAGAATATATAATTCAATAGGAAGAACAATATTCCTTATAGGTTTTCTTGACAGACATACTGATAATAAAATAATCCTATTATGAATCGGTTTTTCCTTTGTAAATACTCATCTATGATTCAAATAGGTAACTTAATATTCATACATACGTAAATTAAAATAAACTCGCGCTTTTTTCCTAGGAGGGGTAGGCAGAGGTGCTACAAGACACCCACTTTTCGTCTTATATGTTCCGCCCCACGATATTATAGGGGGCGAGCCTATCGCCATATCACAAATTCCTGACTCATCGCTGATAATGAATAGGGAGATCTAAATCACTTTGCCCAACCCGGGATTCGAACTCGAGACCTCAGCTCTGTAATCGTACCGTACAACTACGCCACCGAGGCATTTAATAACTTAATATTCAGTTAATGAAATACCTTTAACCACCATTTTCCGTTGCCTTACTTGAATGGTGGCAACACCATTGAACAGCAGTGTAGAAAAATTCCTTTAAACTGTTGATACATGCGTACATAAATTAAAAAACCTGTGTGCGCACTTCAGGCACACCTCTGAATTTTCTGAGTCATGTGTATATTCCATTACTACGCATTTTAATAAAGGAAAACATCGTGAGAAAACCTGCATACTATAGGTACACTAGTAACCTTGGACTTCCGTTAAATGGGCTCAATGAAAGGTTGCCGCGAAGAAAACGCTCAACCGAATATGGCCGCTCATTATAAATAATAAATAATAATAATAAATACACCCAACAGTCACATACATACTGACCCCACATTAAGATCGAGTCTTGTGTTGTGGGTATCAGAAACTACGAGACTTTTCGGTCTCACAAACACCCAGACCCGAAACAAATACTTGTGGATCACACAAATATTTATTGCGGTGCGGGGATCGAACCCGCGGCCTCTCGTTTCACAGGCGGCGTCTAACCAACTGCGCCATGGAGGCTGTCAAATTGCCATTGCCATTGTAGCTTATTTTGAATTATTATTTAGTTATTATCATTACTTGTGGTAGATCCTACTGGTGGTAGTTCTCTTATGTCAGAGGCCGCCTGAGAACCACCGCTATGTCTATTTCTCCTACAAACAGCAGTGCAAATGCACTGTTGTGTTCCGGTTTGAAGGACATTGTAGCCAGAGTAACTACTGGACATAATTAGACTTAACATCTTATGTCTCAGGATGGCGAGCGCAGGGGAATGTCAAGTATCGCTTTGTAACTCATGGTGTTATTTGGTTCTAAATGTTCGTGGGTGAAATCGCTTGCCATCAGGTGAACTATAACTTGCTGACTCACGCGATAATAAAACATTATGTACTAGCGACGCGCCTCAGCCTGGCCCGTGCAATTATGCAATAAAAATGCGTATAAACCTTGAATAAATAAAGAAAAATAAATACACCCAACAGTCACATACATAGTTCTGACCCCACACTAAGATCAAGTCTAAGATGGATCAGAAACAAGACAGAGTGGCAGGGTGAGACAGCCCACGGTCACTACCCGGCGGCCTATAAGAAAATAATCATGGCAACAAGCGCCCGCACGTGTTGCCCGCCGACATGTTGGCGACGCAAGCGCTTTGCTCAGTTGCTCGACGACACTTAACGTGATCAAAATGTTCCTCATGTCATGTCGAGCCGCTGTCAAGTCGTCGTCAAAGTTTTCTGACTTGCAATGAGTGAAGCCGCCGGCCTATGTCGGCAATATTTTGTTGGTAACTTTGGTTTGTAGTGCGCTTGCGAGAGACCTTGCGGTCCACAAACGCTCAGAGCCGAAATACCCGTGGATCACATAAATATTTGCCTTGATGCAGGGATCGAACCCGTGACCTCACGTTTCACAGCCGGCTTCGAACCAACAGCGCTACAGAAACTATCTATTGATTAAAACTGAATGAATGACAGCGGAAAGCGATATATTTTTTTATTTTATTTTATTTAACTTCACATACAAACATGTATTGTACATAGGCGGACTTAATGCCAAAGGCATTCTCTTCCAGTCTACCATGAGATGGTGCAGAGATGACAGAAGAAGGGTACATATGCTTATTTGATTAGATACTTATTTATGATATTGTTTTATACTGTACAGTATAAGAAAAATACCCTGTCCGGTCCACGACGCGCATTTTGTATCTCAATTGTAGTACGAGTATTTAAAAAATACGAAAAAAATCCCTACTAATATTATAAATGTAAATCTAAGTTTGTTTGTTAAGCTTTCACGCGAAAACGTCGCGCCGCGCGTTGCTTGTTACGAACGCGGTTTTTAGCAGTGCAATGTGAGTTTCCCTGTATAATCAAGGATATTTTTTTATCATATTTTGTGAAACGGTTCTTTTAAATAGAACCCATTAATTATGCCTGATAACACCTTTATCGATCGGACAGCGTTTTTTGTCACTCTGTATACACAGCAGTTCGTTTATTAAATAATAAATAAAATTTAAAAGTATAGCTACTCGATATTTTTACTAGATGAATTATGGAACAGAACAACTGGTGGCAGAACATTTAAACAGCAGTTTAAATGCACTTGTGTTCCAGTTTGAAGGACATTGTAGCCAGAGTAACTACTGGACATAATGAGACTCTTCTGTCTCAGGATGGCGAGCGCATTAAAAAAAGTCCCCGCGTGTACAAATTTTATCTCGTAGCAATTTATCTGATGATTCAAAATGATTTAATAATGATGTCATAGATTGCTTGCTATCAGGAAAAGATATTTAAGTTTATTACTAACTAGCGACTCCGCCCGGCTTCGCCCGGGTGCAGTTTTTGAGTCCAGTCCACATCAATAACATATGGTTTTCGCAGCGCACGCGATACAAAGAATATTTTCTATATATCTATATCAGCCCATATACGTCCCACTGCAGGGCACGGGCCTACTCTACAATCGAGAGAATCGATTGAGAGTGGTTAGGCCATATAGTCCACCACGCTGGCCTAGTGCGGGTTGGCGGACTTACATACCGTAGAAATTCTTTGAAATCGCTACGGTATGCAGGTTTCCTCACGATGTTTTCCTTCACCGTTAAAGTGCGTGGTGATTGACTATCAATACGCACATAACTCCGAAAAGTCAGAGGTGTGCCCTGGGATTTGAACCCGCGACCACCGTGAACATGTAGGTAGCCGCGTCTGGTCCGTTACCAACAGGCCACCACGCACTTTTTTTTAGGAAGAGTATGTTAGTTATTTTTTATACACCTTGGGTTACATTATTGGAGTTTTAGTAAGGATCCCTATTATTTCCTCAATTTACGGCCCCAGATAAAATTATTTGTGCATTTCCTGAAATATCTATTAATATTATCTGTATTGATAAATAAAAAAATATTATTTATTGATTGATTAACTTAAAGAATGCTTTTATATAATTATGTAGAAATACTGGTGGCTTGTTATTATAACCTCTTTATTCTATTAAAAAAAGTTTTAGCCATTTCTAATCAAATATACAACGAATAGTTTTGCGCATGGGCACTTACTCAAGTTATTAGACTTCGTATATCCCGTTTCGTATAGGCATATTATTATGCGAAAACAAAATGGTTTATCAATCAATGTGACGAGATTATCATAACAGATAAGAGGCATGGCTTTTTATAGAACAGAAAATTGACCGCATTGAAACATGGTATGTGTAAATAAGCATGCCATTCGCCTGATGGTAAGCGATACGACCGCTCATAGACAGTACCGAAATCAAACAACATAATTTACAAAGCAATGCTTGGCATTCCACTGCGCTCGCCATCTTAAGACATAAGATGTTAAGTCTCATTATGTCCAGTAGTTACTCTGGCTACAATGTCCTTCAAACCGGAATACAACAGTGCATTTACACTGCTGTTTGTTGGAGGAATAGACATTGCGGTGGTACCTACCCAGGCGGCCTCTCACATATGGGACCTACCACCAGTAAAAATTAATATTCCTCATTTCTATTCTCAATACTCTAGGGGATGGCTCCTGGCACTTATATTAATTGGTCATATTTGATCCACACCCACCTGAAAGTTAATTAATGTACACTTTAGATAACATAGATGCAATCAATTGTAATTTTTTATTATGGTAAACCTAATTTTGGTCCCGGCTTTGCCCGCGCACGAAAAAGTCTCTGGAATAAAGGTACTTTTTTAATATCAGGTTTGAGATACCGCTGATACTATTTGTAAATCAGACATTAGATTGTAATTTATTCATATTTATGTAGGAAAATGTGTGCGTGTACTAGCGTACACTCGTAAGAAGTGAAACTTCTTTATGACGTTATTTTTCAAAAAATAATTTATTATATGCAACTTTACAGAAACTGGTTAAATAAAGTTAAATTAGATAAAGTTTAATAAAAGGCTTTTATTATCATAGACATAAATACAAATAATACAATTATTTCACCTTATTGCTACTTAGATTATGATAGCTTTTCATTAATTATAATAGAATTATTACTATTATTTTGTTATCGTTATACTTTCAAATATGAAGCTTTAAATAAATAAATATGGCGCGTATCGGAAAAATGTGACTTAGAAATAAAGATGGCGCGTAACACAAAAACGTTACAATTTTTTGACATTGCTATAAAATTTCTCCCATACGTCGATAAAGAAGTTTCACTTCAAAAAGATGGCGCGTAACGGAAGAATGTGACGCGTAACGAAAAAATGTTACACTAAATTTTTTCCAACCCCGATAAAGAAGTTTCACTTCAACTAGCTTCTGCCCGCAAACTTTGTCCCTAATGCTTTAGTTGCATTGTGTCTGAAGTCACTAATACTACCACCTGGCTTCGTTTTCGGTCGCAGTCTTGATATACCTGGTATTTGCTACATTAAATCTTTGGTGGAGCATTTTACACGTGGAAGCGAAACAATCGGACGCATTATCGGATTTTTATTATTAGTGTTAACAGTTAAATTATAGATTTAATCAAACATAATTCTTTACTGCGATAAAAAATCCAGCGGCAAAACCGATAATATAAGCGATAATATTTAAATATATTAAAACAAACAATTAGGTCATACAAATACCAAAATCGTTAGTGTTCATTAAATTGACGTTGTAAACTATAATTTACCTGGTAAGCGCAGTGTAAATAGAGATATAAATAATTGTGAGCCACGAGACGCCTGGCAGATGTGAAACGAAAGTATTATATTCTGACAATAATAAATTAATAATCTTACTTAACATTATTTTAAGTCACGTCGCTTTTTTGGAAGTATGCGCGCATCGTAAAAATTTTACTCTCATAATTATTCTAAATTCCCCAAAAGAATGTATAAGCCCATATACGTCCCACTGCAGGGCACGGGCCTCCTCTACAATCGAGAGTACGATTGAGAGGGGTTAGAATATACAGGGTATATCAAGACTGCGACCGAAAACGAAGCCGAGTGGTAGTTTTAGTGGTTACAGGCACAATGCAAATAAAAATTTCGCAAAATAAGCGACAGATATGTTTTTGCAATTTTTTGAAAATCATTGTTTTTGGGTAGTAAATACCTAGTTATTGCGAAAATAGTAATTTAAACTCTATCGTACCATTGCGTCTTAAAAAATAAAAACGAGTTATTTATTATTTTAGTAAAACTATGTATTTATCACCCAAATACGACGATAAGTAAAAAATTGCCAAAAAAAAGTTGACGATTTTTTTTGCGAAATTTTTCATTGCGTTGTGTCTGAAGTCACTAATACTACCACCTGGCTTCGTTTTCGGTCGCGGTCTTGTTATACCCTGTATAGTCCACCACGCTGGCCTAGTGCGGGTTTAACTTTACTTGTCATATAAATTATTTCAATTCGCCATGGCATGCAGGTTTCCTGGCGATGTTTTCCCTCACCGTTATAGTGCGTGGTGATTGACTATCCATACAAAGATGTCTCCGAAAAGTCAGAGCCCTGGGATTTGAACCCGCGACCACATTAAACATGTTTGCAGCAGTCTGGTCCGTGGCCACATGCACTTGTAAGAAGAAACACCAAAATTTTTACCGATTTTAGTATACTTTAAAGTTTAAAGTCATGTTGAATCGATCTATTTGAACTGTAGCTTACTTAACTTTAATCTATATAGATACTAGATTCTGATAATTTCACATCCCATAATCAATAAATTTATACATACATTTATATGTATATATTATGTAGTTTGTATGTTCATATTATTATTACATTAGTATGTAGCATATTTTACATGTATTATTAAATTTACTGTTTTTTTTATTTATTTATTTTTTATAATTTTAAGCCACTTATTATAAGTATTATTTTTTATCAGTCAAGCTATTGGTACACTATTGACTGCCCTCTCTTTTATCCTTCTCTTATTTCCATCCCAAGGTAGTCGGTAAGAGATTGCTTCAAGCGATACGACCGCCTTTTGTACTGCTATCTAATTTTTTTTGACAGCCTCCGTGGCGCAATTAGTTAGACGCCGGCTCTGAAACGAGAGGCCGCGGGTTCGATCCCCGCACCGAGACAAATATTTGTGAGGTCCACAAGTATTTGTCTCGGGTCTGGGTGTCTGTGAGACCAAAAAGTCTCTCGTAGCTTCTGATACCCACAACACAAGACTTAATTGATCTTAATGTGGGGTCAGGACTATGTATGTGACTGTTGGGTGTATTTATTTATTTATTATAATGTTTTTTTTTGTCAAGCTTCTGTAGTGTACAATAAAGATTATAAATAAATAAAATAAATAAATCCCGTCCCGTTATAACCCGCCCGTCACGTCTCATTCTCACTCATGTAATCCAGTCCCATTCCATCCCTTTGAGTATAAAAGTAACAAAAATATCTGAATTTCTTCTTCATCCTACGGGAACACATATTTTTTCGGGATAAAAAGTAGCCTAAGTGTTAATCGAGGGTGTTATCTACCTCCATGCCAAATTTCATCGAAATCCGTTAAGCCGTTTCTGAGTTCATTGCGCACAACCGCACAGACAAACAGACAAAAAATTTAAAAATCATTTTTTCGGTTCTATTAAGTTAATACAGACCCACTATATTAGTTTTTCTCATTTATCTTCCATCATCCATGTACAGACATCGATCGTTTACAAATTTATTATACAGGGTATATCAAGACCGCGACCGAAAACGAAGCCAGGTGGTAGTATTAGTGACTTCAGATACAATGCAAGTAAAAATTTCGCAAAAAAAATCGCCAACTTTTTTTTTGTAATTTTTTACTTACCGTCGTATTTGGGTGATAAATACATAGTTTTCCTAAAATAATGATGCAGACCTTTTTATTTTTCAACACTCAATGGTACGTAAAGGTTTAAATTATTATTTTCGCAAAAACTAGAATTTTACCACCCAAACAAGATGATTTTTAAAAAGTTCTAAAAAAATATCTGTCACTGTTTTGGTGAAATTTTTATTTGCGTCGTGTCTGTAACCACTAAAACTACCACCTGGCTTCGTTTTCGGTCGCGGTCTTGAGATACCCATGTATGTATATCTACCATACAATGTTTAACAATTCCGCCATATAATGCAATATTGTTTTACAGCTAGTAATAACTGACTTAGCACGAATTACCAAGACGCCATACAGATAATAATATTGTCTACAATCATGTATGGAAGAATCTGGGTTGAATTAGGTACCAGCGCAATGTCCAGTTCTCCCGCCAAACGGTGTAAATGCACTGTTGTGTTCCGGTTTGAAGGACATTGTAGCCATAAGCCAGAGTAACTGGACATAATGTGGAACATCTTATGTCTCAGGATGGCGAGCGCAGAATGCCAATTGTTTTGTAATCCATGGTGTTTGGTTTTGCTACTGTCCTTGAGGTAGTATTGCTTACCATCAGGCGAATGGCATGCTCGTCTCGCCAATTATCGCAATAAAAATGCTGGCGTAGAGTTATGGACATTATTGTGCACGGCATCCCCTGAGAGATAGAAAAGGGAGCTTAACATAAATAATAAATAAATAAATACACCCAACAGTCACATACATAGTCCTGACCCCACACTAAGATCGAGTCTTGTGTCGTGGGTATCAGAAGCTACGAGAGACTTTTCGGTCTCACAAACACCCAGACCCGAAACAAATACCTGTGGAGCACACAAATATTTGTCTCGGTACGGGGATCGAACCCGCGGCCTCTCGTTTCACAGGCGGCGTCTAACCAACTGCGCCACGGAGGTTGTGATAAAGAACCTGTACTTTAGTAAAAATATTGTAATTTATAAGCTACTACGGAAATTAAACGCAAAAAAAATGTATTGACAAAAATAATAATTTTTGTAAACATACCAAAAGTTAAAATTAAATAGCGCATACGTTTTATCGCTGACCTCCGGTTAGCGGTAATCAGTAATTTAATTAGCACTGTATAATAACGTTTTTAATTATGTACATACCATAAACTCACGCCTTTATCCCCGAAGGGGTAGGCAGAGGCGCTACCAGGACACCCACGTTTCGCCTTGTGTGTTTCGTCCCACGATATGATAAGGGGCGAGCCTATCGCCATATCGGGCACAAATTCCTGACTCCGGGGTGATAAATAATAATTATGTAAGAGTGAATGAAAGTTTTACTGGTGGTAGGTCTCTCATATGGGAGAGGCCGCCTGGGTAGGTACCACCGCAATGTCTGTTTCTCCAACAAACAGCAGTGTAAATGCACTGTTGTGTTCCGGTGTGAAGGACATTGTAGCCAGAGTAACTACTGCACATAATGAGACTTGACATACTCTCAAGCTGGCGAATGCAGTGGAATGTCAAGCATTGCTGTGTAATTTATGGTGTTTAGTTTCGCTATTGTCCATGAGCGGTCGTATCGCTTACCATCAGGCGAATGGTTGCTAAAAGAAGGTTCGTTTCAAATTATCTTTTCAATGGTTATACCTTTCGAAATTTCCGTAAATTAAAATATTTTACTAAGCACACACATGAACGTCACGCCTGTATCCCATAGGGGTAGGTAGGGACTGGATCGGTACTTTGCTCATTGACATATTACTTTCGCTTCGTCCACTTTTATAAACATGCATACTCGTCGGTTCAGTTTGGTTGTCTGGAAGAGATCGCTTACAGCGATAAAACCGTCACTTGTTACATTATTTTTGAAAGAATGTTAACTGTATTATTAGATTTACAAACATATCTGGCCCGGTGGCCAAAAGAGGAAACTAACGACGCCATTTTGAAATGTCAATCTGCTTGCCAGTCGCTGACATTACGCCAACATTTTACCCATGTACTTTCTTTCAAATTGCCAGGTGTTTAACGTCAAGTCCAGATACATATTATGTAGTGTGTGCATACTCTCATATTTTTAACGAACTTCAAACAAGTAGGTTATGATTTAGTCACATACCAGTGTATTATTAATGCAACTGCACTATAATACATAATAATATAATAGTATTTTGGATAATATTTTTAATTCGACGACTTATTTACCCACTTTCTTGCTTAATTTATTTTTACTGGCAACACCAAATGCGATAACAGCGACTCTCATCGGGTCAGTTATATTTGTCTTACAGTATGTAATACTAGCTTCTGCCCGCAAACTTCGTCTGCGTGATTAACTTTATTTAGAATTTACCATCCCGTCCCGTCCCGGTTTCGTCTCATTCTCACTCAAGGAATGTAATCCAGTCCCATCTCATTCCTTTGAGTATAAAAAAGTAACATGTATATCGGAATTCCTACCTCATCCCACGGGAACACTAAATTTTTCCAGATAAAAAGCCTAAGTGTTAATCCAGGGTGTCAGCTACCTCCATACCAAATTTCATCGAAATCTGTTAAGCCGTTTCTGAGTTCGTCGCGCACAACCGCACAAACAGATAAAAAATTTAAAATCATTGTTTTAGTTTCTTTTATGTTAATACACCCCAATATTAGTTATTCTCATTTATCTTCCATGTACACACATCGATCGGTTACAAATTTATTATATGTATAGATGTGGTGAACAATCAAGTAATTAAATAAATACACCCAACAGTCACATACATAGTCCTAACCTCACAATAAGATCGAGCCTTATATCGTGGGTATCAGAACTACGAGAGACTTTTCGGTCTCATAAACACCCAGACCCGAAAATATTTGTGATTCACACAAGCATTTGTTTCGGTGCGGGGATCGAACCCGCGGCCTCTCGTTTCACCGGCGGCCTCTCGTTTCACCGGCGGCGTCCAACCAACTGCGCCACGAGGGCTGTCGTTAAAAAGGCTTACAAAAAGTTCGTTGGGTTTGAATCGACGACCTTTAAGTTTGATGATGCGAGTCAATAGCGGCCTAGAAATCCTAGAATATTGTGTTTTTATAAGTCCAAAAAAATAGTAAACAGGTCCCCTGATGGCAAGAGATCAGTGCACATGAAAATATTGAAAATTGCATACATACATATACAGGGTATATCAAGACCGCGACCGAAAACGAAGCCAGGTGATAGTATTAGTGATATCAAACACAATGCAAGTAAAAAATTTACAAAAAAAATGATTAATTTCTTTTTTGAAATTTTTTACTTATCGTCGTTTTTGGGTGAAAAAATAGTATTTTTTCCTAAATAATGATGTACACCTTTTTATTTTTAAAGATGCAATGGTGCGTAAGGGGTTAAATAATTATTTTCGCAAAAACTAAGGATTTACCACGTAAAAACGATGATTTTTAAAAAATTGAAAAAAATAATCTGTCGCTTATTTTGCGACATTTTTAGTTGCATTGTGTCTATAACCACTAAAACTACCACCCGGCTTCGTTTTTGGTCGCGGTCTTGATATACCCGGTATAAACCCACGCCTTTATCCCAGAAGGGGTCGGTAGAGGCGCCACCAGGACACCCACATTTCGCCTTGTATGCTCCGTCCCATGATGTGATAGGGGGCGAACCTATCGCCATATCGGGCACAAATTCCTGACTCCGGACCGATAAAGAATAGATCCAATATCACATTGCCCGACCTGGGATTCGAACCCGAGACCTCAGCTTTGTATTCATACCGTAGTACAATTACGCCACCGAGGCAGTCAGTACTCTGCAATGAAAATTGCAGATAGAGTAAATATTTGAATGTTGGCTTCGTTTATTTATTTTTTATCTAACTTGACAGAAAACGACCTATATTTCATTCATTCACAGATAAGAATGTTTAAAAATAATTAATGATATTAATGTTAGATCCACTGGTGGTAGGTCTCTCACATATGAGAGGCCACCTGGGTAGGTACCACCGCAATGTCTATTTCTCCAACAAACAACAGTGTAAATGCGCTGTTGTGTTCCGGTTTGAAGGACATTGTAGCCAGAGTAACTACTGGACATATTGAGACTAACATCTTATGTCTCAGGATGGCAAGCGCAGTGGAATGCAAAGCGTTGCTTTGTAATTCATGGTGTTTTGTTTTGGTACTCTCCATGAGCGGTCGTATCGCTTATCATCAGGCGAATGGCATGCTGGTCTCGCCATTCATCGCAATAAAAAAGTAAAGATTAATCCGTTTTACCTATAAAATGAGAATACCGTTACATCACAAAGAAACAAGAAAATCTAGTTTTTTCATCCTCATAGATAATAAATACCTGTTATGTTTTATAGCCTTGTGTAGATCGTAAACTGAATGTGGTTTAGCAGTAACTGAACTCGAGACTGTCCCGCCCTCACACCCGCCACTGCAACTCCTGTAAGCCAGGATCAACAGCACGCATTTTAATGACACTGAGCATTGAAGCTCAGCGAGTCTCCGGGAATGACTAGCTTGTCTTTAACCCGCAACGAAATCAATCGTAAAGTTAAATTAAGTTATATTAACTGCTAAGTCCCGTGTTTGGTTTCTAGGGCAATTTTATAATATACCCAACAGTCGCATACATCCTGACCCCACACTAAGATCGAGTCTTGTGTTTCACAACCTACGAGAGACTTTTCGCTCTCACACCCAGACCCGAAACAAATACCCGTGGATCACACAAACATTTGTTTCGGTGCGGGGATCGAACTCGCGGCCTCTTGTTTCACAGCCGGCGTCTGACAAACCAGCGATGGAGAATGATAAAATGTTTATACAGCCCTTATACATATCAGCCCTTATACGTCCCACTGCAGGGCACGGGCCTCCTCTACAATCGAGAGTACGATTGAGAGGGGTTAGATATAGTCCACCACGCTGGCCTAGTGCGGGCGGACTTTACATACCATAGTAATTCTTGCAAATCGCTGTGGTATGCAGGTTTCCTCACGATGTTTTCCTTCACCGTTATAGTGGGTGATTGACTCTCGATACACACATGACGCCGAAATTCAGCGGTTTGCCCTGGGATTTGAAACACAACGCACTTTCACAGGTGTTAAGTAACGAAAATAATATTAATTCGAAAAGGTTATACTAGTAAAATAAGGTGTAATTTCCATTCGAATGTTTGGTGTTTCTTTAACCGACTTACAAAAGAAAGTTCCCAATTCGACCTACATATTATGCAATAAAAAAAATCAACATTTCAATTTTCACATACATTGCTTAATGCTTTTACCGTTCACACAAACATTTGTCTCGAAACATTTGGATCGAGGCTGTCTATAAATCTATACATATAATAAATTTGTAACCGATCGATGTTTGTACTTTGTACATGAAAGATAATAGAGAAAATCTAATATGGCGGGTCTGTATTAACGTAATAGAACTCAAAACAATGATTTTTAGATTTCTTTTGTCTGTTTTGTCTGTGCGTTTATGCGCGATGAACTCAGAAACGGCTTAACGGATTTCTATAAAATTTGGTGTCGAGGTAGCTGAGGGTGTCAGCTTAACACTTAGGCTTCATTTAGTGATCCCGTGGGATGAGGAAGGAATTCCTATATATTTGTTACTATTTTATATTCATAGAGATGGGATGGGACTGAATTACATGCCTTGATTGAGAATGAGACGGTGGGCGGGATGGGAAATTCCAAATAAAGTTCACGCAGACGAAGTTTGCGGGCAGAAGCTAGTAATAATAATTACACCCAACAGTCACATACATATTCCTGACCCCACACTAAGTTCTTTGTGACGTGGGTATCAGAACTACGAGAAACTTTTTGGTCTCACTATCTATCTATCTATATCAGCCCATATACGTCCCACTGCAGGGCACGGGCCTACTCTACAATCGAGAGAATCGATTGAGAGTGGTTAGGCCATATAGTCCACCACACTGGCCTAGTGCGGGTTGGCGGACTTACATACCGTAGAAATTCTTTCAAATCGCTACGGTATGCAGGTTTCCTCACGATGTTTTCCTTCACCTTTAAAGTGCGTGGTGGTTGACTATCAATACACACATAACTCCGAAAAGTCAGAGGTGTACCCTGGGATTTGAACCCGCGACCACCGTGACCATGTAGGCAGCCGCGTCTGGTCCGTTACCAACAGGCCACCGCGCACTTGGTCTCACAAACGCTTTTAAATAAATAATATAAATGTTCCGACATTTTGATTTTCTTGAACATCGTTGAAGTAAACAAGCTTAATTCATGTAGAGCATACTCGTGGTCTTTTTACATTCAATTCTGATTGTACCAAATGCCTTAATAATCCGATAAAGCAATTTAAAACTCAAATTAATGCGTCTTAAAATCGTCAATTTCCTCTTTTCGGTCTAATCGATTTAATTAGGAAACGGTTATTTCAGTTTCCTTTTAAAATTGCAGTTTGAATTATGCTTGATGACTGTACATACATAAACTCACGCCTTTTCCCAGAAGGGGTGACAGAGGTGCTACCAGGACACCCACGTTTCGCCTTTTTTTGGTCCCACGATGTGATAAATCAGCCTATCGCCATATCAGGCACAAATTCTTGACTCCGGGCTCCGAGCGGAAAAGATCCAATATTTTGCCCAACCTGGGACTCGAACTAAGGACCTCAGCGTTGTAATCCTACCATACAACTAAGTCACCGAGGCAGTCGAGGAAGCGCGCGTTGTTGACTATAATTTTCAATTTATCCTCAACCCACGCTTCATTTTTAATATATTCGTCTTTTAGAAGGAAAACATTGTGAGGAAACCTGCATACTATGGTTTTACAAGATATTACGTGAAATCTGCTTTGCAATAGGCCAGAGTGGTGCATGGCCTAAGCCCTCTCAATCGTAATCTTGGAAGTGGATGAATCTATACATGTTTATATTCTCATGTGTATACGTATACACACCACAAATATACGTATATATATTATTTATTACCTTACATAATTACAATTATATACACCTTAATATAAACCAAAGTACTAGGCAATCATGAAATGATGGTAGTACATGAATCATTAAAACGTACGACCGTTAAGATATACTAGTCGAGACATTGCGGGCAAAATGTGTGAAACAAAAACAGCGATACACATGCTGTAATAATTATCTTTGTCACTCTTACACAGTCATACTATCTTTCCTCTCACAGTCCTTAAGTGCTGCTATTTCTGTCTCTTTCACTCTTCCACAATGAACATCTTCCCTCTCCCTCTATAGATTCCCGTGACTCCTAGGATCTAATTGGTACATGCGTTGTTAAGTAGATTTTCATAATTATGCTATTGTTTATTTTTCTGTTACTCCTAAGCAGTCACACTATCTTCCTCCCGCTCTGTCCTGCGAGGCTGGTACGCGCAGATTTTGTTCGCAATGGCTTTAGCACAGCTCATCTAAAACCTATTTGCGCGTGGGGAAATTTGGAACTAAAAATAATATTAAAATATATCTATTTAACGCATTGTTTAAAATATGGAAAATGGAAAACTTTCTCGAGGATCTGCGGTCACTATGGGAGTACCGCAGGGTTCAATTCTAGGACCTTTTCTGTTTCTCGTCTACATAAATGGTTTACCCTATCACGTCGGGAATAGACACGAAGTTGTATTGTTTGCGGATGATACGTCATTGACATTTAAAATTAAAAGACAACAATTAAATTTTGATGAAGTAAACAGTGCTCTTCGTGAAGTTGTACACTGGTTTAATATTAATAATTTATTGCTTAATGCTAATAAAACTAAATGTATTAAATTCACATTGCCCAATGTTAAGAAATTATCTACCACTTTACAAATTAACGGCGAGGAATTGGATCCTGTTGCGTCTACGACGTTTCTAGGCATTACGGTAGACGCAAAACTCCAGTGGGGACCGCATATTAATAAATTATCTGGTAGATTAAGTTCAGCGGCATATGCAGTTAAAACCATTAGGCGTTTAACGGATGAGGTAACAGCAAGAATTGTTTACTTCAGTTATTTTCATAGTATAATGTCTTATGGGATTCTTCTGTGGGGAAATGCTGCGGACATTAATAGTATCTTTATTTTACAAAAAAGAGCTGTTAGAGCCATTTATAAACTTGGTCCCAGAGTTTCCCTAAGAGAAAAGTTTAAAGAGGTAGATATTCTTACTGTAACATCTCAATATATTTATGAAAATTTACTGTATGTTCGTAAAAATATAACTCATTTTAAGCGTAATTGTGACTTTCATAGTAAGAACACTAGGAACAAACATAATCTTGCCTCCCATGTTACTCGTCTCCACAAGATAAATAGTTCTTTTATGGGTCAAAGTGTACGCTTCTTTAACAAACTTCCCAATGGTATTAGAGAACTTCCAATAAACAAGTTTAAAAATATAATTAAAGTAAAGCTGTGTAAAAAGGCATATTATAGTATCTCTGACTATATGGAAGACAAAACTGCTTGGGAATAAATTGCTCAATTTCTATGAAATTAGAACAATTATTGACATGATAATAATATATATACAGACGATACTGTGACATTTAGATAAATTAACCATTGTAATTTAAACTGGCATTTAAAAGAAAGAAAAAGAAGGAAAAGACAAGAAAAAAAAAGAAAAAAAAAATGAAGACAGTTCGTGTTGCTGAGGGAGTTTCTTGCGCCGTTTCTTCTTCACAGCTACAACACGTTCCGAAGCGGTGGTAGCAGAAATTAACGATTCAAAAGATCTTGTAAAAGACTACTTGAATAAAGAATATTTTGATTTTGATTTGATTTGATTTATGTTTTCATAATATAAACAAGCATTTATACTCGTAATCTGTATTAAAATGTTCAATGTATTTAAATGTGAAATGAGATAATCTGTTCTTATATTGACAACAGCACTTTTGGTGATAGAAAATAGTAGACGAACTATCTATACGGGGTATATTAAGACTGTCACCGAAAACGAAGCTTGGTGGTAGTATTAGACATTAGTGACTTCACAGACTCAATGCAACTAAAAATTTCGCAAAAAGAAGTGTATTTTTTTGTGAATTTTACTTATCGTCGTATTAGGGTGATAAATACATGATTTTTCCAAAATAATGATGTTTTTTTTTTATTTCTAAAAGCGATAGTACGTAAGGGTTTAAATTACTAGTTTCGCAAAAACGGAAAAAGAAAGATTAAAAAAAAATTCAAAACATATGTGTCGCTTTTTTTGGGATTTTTTTTATTGGCATTGTGTATGTAACTATTAAAGTTCCATCTGGCTACGTTTTCGGTCGCAGTCTTGATATATACCCGGTATACAATAGTTTTATACATAATAGTACTAGGCAATCATGGAATCGTGTAAGTGTATAAACTATGAAAGCATACAACCGTGGCGTATGAAATAGCGCATAAAATCTAAGGTCAAACCAATTTGGAGCGTGAAAATTAACAATAATAACGTTTGTGTGATAAATGTATGCATATAAATGAAGGATAGTCTATTTAAGAAATGTTTTTGCTGTTGGTACTTCAGATATTTTTTTAAAATACATTACAAATAGACAAAAATGCTATAAGTAATCGTGAGCCCTATTTTGATGAAAATCAAACTGCCTTATTTAAAAGAAGAAATCGCATAAGTTTTTTTAAAGGCAAAGGAACTCTAATCCATGCAGCCTTGTTTATTTTCATTCCGCTTTATAGCCACAGATAAAACTATTTGTGTTTATCCTACAACAGGATTTAAAGTTATCAGGACTGTAAGAAGATATAAAAAGCTTATAATTGTCATGCAAGGAATGCTATAATACGGTTATCTTCATTCAATATTACTAGTGACTCAATAGCCTCTGTTATCTAAATTCATCGGCCATATTTGACATATTTTTGAGGCTGAGTAATATATTTTCAATCCAATTTAATCGGAAACATATTATCAGTTTTAGAGTCGATGGAATGATAATAAAACAAAGTGCTTAATCTATTTCTTGTGTTCCGATTTATTTTTGAAATTCTGTCATTTGGAAGTTCTTGGAGTATGTGCCTGAGAATGATTTATTTCGTCTATATTTTTAAACAAAATATTTTTGACTCACTCAACATTAAGGACATTTACAAATTATTTGATGGTATGTAATAATTACAACATTTACTCAATATAATTATCCGGCCCATATTATGTATCACTGCAATGCCTCTGTTCAATAAAGAGGGGTTAGGCCATATTATACTGGCCTAAACGCACTTATCTCAAAACACTATTTTTATATCAATTGAATTTTGCATACTTACATAAAACCTTTTTAATTTCCAGCCCCCAATGAGCTGAGAGCGCAACCATGGTACAGCGCCATCTAGCGACGAGTAGCAGCACTGAGCGATGAAGGCGTGACCATGCCTCGAATCAAATATGCTTCCGTGGTCCGAGTGGTGGTCATACTCGGGCTCTTCTGTCTGTGGCTGCAGATTATACTATCTGCGTCCAGCGGCGGGGTGTATAGGGATGGAGGTGAGATATCTACTGATTAATTCTGTATACTGACAAACGTGTGCTGTCAAATTCTGCAGGCTGACAAAATTTATATGTTATGTGGATTGACATATTCAGTCAGTTAGTAGGCTAGTATGTACTGACAAATTCTGGTAACCACCAACTCCAGGCCGATGCCAGTGTCATTGTTCTAAGTATTTTTTTAAAGCTTTAGTCTATTCGGCGCTACAGTTGTAAAATTGTCTCTTATGCATGTTTAAACAAGCCAACGCTTTTCTAGTAGAGTTAAACGCATTGACCCCGTCATAATGTAGCTTAGATCTAATGCATTTTTTTTTTAAATACCCTAATAAATAACTAGCAACCACCTTATTTCCATTTCATGTAAATATATTTTATTAAAACAGTTGATAGGAACCCAATTAGTAATTAAAGCTGTAACTAAAAATCTAGGGCATATGTTCCCAAGCCTTTAACTAACAAATTAATCAAATTATAAAATATATTGCCCTAAAAATGAAGTATATTATCCAAAATCTGGCAACATTTGTTTTAAACTACCGTGTGTTACTCCAAATAAATGGTAAATTACCTCAAATCTTGAGTCATTTACCCTAATTCTCGGGTAAAATTCCCTAATTTTCACCCATTATTAACACCAACAATTTCTACAATATATTTTCGTTACAGTATATTTTAAATACTAACACAGATTGCTCAATACTATAATTAATGGCGCCAATGCAAATGTTTATAGAATCCATTAGAGTTAGCAGTCATAACAGTCATGCAGTGAAAGCGTTTTGGTTATGCAAGTACCTTGTCAAAATAAACGTGTAACTTGTTTGATAATGCTACTTACAAACTGAATCCAAGACAAATTCTTGTAATATAATAATTTTCAGACACATTATCTTATGCATTCTGTCAAATTATTTAATTTTGTTATTTTAAAAGATTCTCAAAACAAAGAATAGTGTCATATTTTCTTTTGCATGCTAATTGCAATTAAATAATAAGTTAAACATCTGATTCGTTCATATAATTTGACTGCTGGAACCGGTTTCATATGAGGGGTGAAGTTTGGCGAAAAAAATATAAAAATGGGGTATTAATTTTAAACACACCATTAGGTGGTATCATCAAAATATTTCTATTTAATTATACATGAAGCTATTTTGAAAGACGTTGCACTTATCTAAAGAAACATAATAATTCGTGTATTCTTTTAATTTCCTTTTAAATAACAAAATTATGAACCATTCTGCAACATAAATATTATAATACCGACAACCTAATACCAACATATCTTATACCGACTCTACGGAAGCCTTTTTGTTTTTGTTTCGAGAGGAAAAGTTATTAAGCTCCCCTTTCGGTACCCCGGGGGAGGTCGAAAGGGGTATGTCAGTGTCACTGGCCTTCAGGCTCGGAACACTATGGAAGCCTGGGGAAAGGAAAGAAAACTATTATTTAAAAAAATATTGACTCACAATAAACATTAATGTGGGTTGTAAAATTAAGCAGGAATTATAAGAGTTTAATGGGTTTAAATTCAAAGGACAATTTTCAGTCCCCTCGTGGTGTTTCAGGGTGAAATAATTAGATTAATAAAACATTTACCTTTGCAGATTTTCATTTGGTAACAAATAATCGAATACAATTAAAAGGAATGCTGTTAAAAAAACCGACGGAAGAGATTAAAGGTTTTTTTTCATTTATTTAAGGGTTGATGTTGTTTTTTGGGTAAACAAATTCAATGTAGTGGGTGAATTTGTTGCGAATTAAATTTACCCTAAAATATGGGAGATTTTTCCCGGGTTTCGGGGTGAATTTGCTGGGGATGCAAAAAAACTTTAGTTGTAATATTGTACTATGGGGTCCTATTTGTGTCATTAATGGGTTATTTACATATTTCGTTATTATATTTAATACAACAGGATTACTTTGTATTTTAGTACTATACATAGTATATTTTGATATACGTGGAAACCGATGGTAAATTCATACGTGTCTCAATGTGTCTCGGGTGTATATTTCTTTAAATAAGTATATAAAATATGTTGCGTAATTTATTTCCTTAATATATGTCATTTTGTAACTTTTATTTGTCTAACATCGGGTTTTCAATTTTGCTTTGTCAATCATTTTAGAAATAAGTTATTGTATATATAATTTTACAGATCTGATTCTTTTAGTTTGGAGACTGAAAAGTCTCGCGTAGTATCTGATACCCACGACAAGACTTAATTGATCTTAATGTGGGGTCAGAACTATGTATGTGACTGTTGGGTGTATTAAAAATATATAAAACAATATCCTTATCTTTATTATATGTATGTACACATATTATTTTACGTTTATTTAAATAAATATTAACATTTTTCAGATTCTAACACGGTAGGCTCGATGGTAACACAGATTCCCTTGCCTGTTAAAGGTTTGGTTATATTTTTTTTTATTGTTTTTTGTTCATGTTATTTTTATTCGTAAAATTGTGAATTCGACTTTGGAACTCGGTTATTAGTCGCTTTTATGTTTAAAATTGTGTATTCGAATTTGGAATTTAGTTTTTGACGTTGTTTTTTTTGTTGTAAAAATGTGTTTTTTTATTTGTTGGTTTCATTCGTAAATGTCGGTTAAGTGTATTTTGATTTATGTTTTTTGTTCTTGTATATTTTTTGTTTGTCGTTTATAGGGTACTGGAAATTTGTAGTTCGATTAATGGATAACAGTATTTTAGCTGTATTACATACATGTTATTAAGTTAACACTGTTAGAATAGGTATCGTAGCTTCACCTGACCAAAGTAAGTCAGTTTTTTTTGTATTTTAATTGCAATTAAATTAAAATTAAAAACGGACTCGAAATAAGTTTAGCATGAAGAGTAGGGCCGGAGTAGGAACCTCTTGGTATGTCTTCTCACGCACCCAACTTTATAGCGTTGATGTGGTATTAGTCATCTATTATTATCTATTGGTGAGTGGCGAAATTTGCGAATAGTGCGTGGTGGCCTGTTGGTAACGGACCAGACGTGGCTGCCTACATGTTCACGGTGGTCGCGGGTTCAAATCCCAGGGCACACCTCTGACTTTTCGGAGTTATGTGTGTATTGATAGTCAATCACCACTAGTGTTGAGTAGGACATGACTTGAAAAAGAGTTTGTAAGAGTAGCCTCATTTTTGTACTGAACTAGTACAATGTCCCACTTCAATTGAAGTGAGGCGTACTAGATAGTTTGAAGGTATTAGTACAATTAGTGCAGTCTGACATGACATGATAATATCGAATATGTATATTAATTGTAGGTAAATAAAAAATAGTCAATTTTTTTAAAAGTATGCAGTAGAAAAGACTGTAATTGTAATTTATTTTGAGTTATTTATTTTAATGTAATGTAATTTATTTTGTATATGAGGTGAAGTGGCGAAAATCAAATGAGAACATTTTGCGATGCATATGTCCAGTCCATTAGAGGCATTGATTAGAGGTCAGTGCTTCTCCGTCATAAAAAATATTCCTCTCTCCCTCGTTTGAAGCACGATCATGTAATTGACGTAGTATTGTTAGCATGTGCATCACTCCCTCTCGCTCTCATCCTATAGTTAATGACGTAGTGTAACGAGTACCGGGACACAAAATATGAAGTAGTACATTTCAAAAAGTTGAGCCGCTCTTACATTTTGACGTCATGTACGGGACAAATGTACTACCTCTTGTATGTCCTACTCAACACTAATCACCACGCACTTTAACGGTGAAGGAAAACATCGTGAGGAAACCTGCATACCGTAGCGATTTTAAAGAATTTCTACGGTATGTAAAGTCCGCCAACCCGCACTAGGCCAGCGTGGTGGACTATATGGCCTAACCACTCTCAATCGATTTTCTCGATTGTAGAGTAGGCCCGTGCCCTGCAGTGGGACGTATATGGGCTGATATAAATAGATAGATAGAAATATGGAACTACAAAAAAAATAACGCATTTTTTAGATATGTTTTTATAAAATAAACAACAAGTATTTATACTCGTAATCTAATAATAACATGTCCAATGTAATAAAATGTGAAGAGAGGAAAACTATTAATACTTTGACAACAACGCTTTCGGCAACAGAAGATCATAGAAAACATATATATTTAGTATGGAGATAGCTGACACCCTGGAGTAATACTCAGTAGTGATTGAATAAATAGCTACATCAGTCAAGTTAAGCAAGTGATATAAAATATAACATTTCACAAATTAAATACCATCGCTAAAGTTTGCTATGTGGCTAAATAAATCGCGTAAACTGTTCGGTTATAATTTTTCGTGAAGCACGATGCATAGTACGCGGCACGCGCCTGCCGGCATACTTAAACAATGAAACAGATGTATAGATTGAAAAAAAATTTTTTACGGATTTTATCGCGATTTGGTTTAATTTTTACATTTTTTAACTTCCCGACGTTTCGATTACTTTACAGCTTTCGTGGTCACGGGGCGGACTGAGGTATTAGTCATCCGCTCTGTGACTGTCACAATTAAACTACCCTTAATTTTCAATTATTAAATTAAAACGTTAATTTAAAAAGTTAACTAGTTGTTGCGATCCGACAGATCACGATGTATAGATATCTGTTTACAACCTAAAAAATGAAATTAACTTGGACAAACAAAAATTACCTGAGCGGGTGTTCAGTAAATGTTGGTTTGCTCACTAAGTCGCATAATGAAACTTATATCGGCAATAGCTGCTATGTATAACTTGCTACGACTTGCAAATTCACAAGTTGATGAAGTTATTTTGAAATAGCAATAATTGCCATAACTAATACTTAGGATAGTTTATCTCCCGAAATATTTAGTGTTCCCGTGGGTCGAGGAAATCATTCCGATATATTTGTTACTGTTTATACTCAAAGGGATTGGGTGGGATTGGATGTGGACTTGAGCGAGACTGAGACGGGACGGGCGGGATATAACGGGACAGGATATTCCAAATTAAGTTAATTTCAAAAAAGTTAATCACGCAGACAAAGTTTGCGGGCAGAAGCTAGTATATTCTAAATCCTTTTCTAGCAAGTTAATCTTTTTCATATGCTTATATTACCGACATGGCAAGGAGTGTTATGTGTTTGAACGTTGTCTGTCTGTCTGGTTGTCATTGTAACTCGTTAAACAGGTGGACAGGTTTTGTGTCTGTGGAAATAGATAAGTATGGTTCGTCATTATATTTATACATACATCTGTATACCATTGGGGTAGGCAGATATTATGACTTTTGTACGATGCTTACTATTGTCGATATCGCCGTATTAAAATTGCGGTGTCTATTTGGAAAATACAGTAATACAATTATTGCCTGCCTCGGTGGCGCAGTTGTACTAAGACATGATTGCAAAGCTGAGGACTCGGGTTCGAATCGGGTCGGGCAAAGTAGTATTGGATTTTTCAGTTCATTATCAGCCCGGAGTCAGGAATTTGTGCCCGATATGGCGATAGGCTCGCCCCCTATCACATCGTGGGACGGAACATACAAGGCGAAATGTGGGTGTCCTGGTGGCGCCTCTGCCTATCCCTTCTGGGAAAAAGGCGTGAGTTTATGTATGTAATACTATTATTTTTACTACCGTTTATAGTATATTCACATCTGTTTTGCCACACAGTATAATATTCATAATATACATATAAAATATTTGTCCCTATAATTTGTCCTAATATTCATATCTATATTTTGTGACAGCCTCCGTGGCGCAGTTAGTTAGACGCTTGTGAAGAGGCCGCGGGTTCGATCCCGCACCGAGACAACTGTTTGTGAAAACCAAAAGTATTTGTGTCGGGTCTGGGTGTCACAAAGACCGAAAAGTCTCTCGTAGTTCCTGATACGACACAAGACTCGATCTTAGTGTGGGGTCAGGACTATGTATGTGGCTGTTGGGTGTACAATTTATACTTATTTGATGTAACATTTACTAACAAACATTCGTGCTAACCGTAAAATAACTATTAACATGCTTTTCTTATACAGTTTGTAACGGGGCATAATACATACTTACTACTAAAACAGCGCCACCTATTCGTATAAAGTCGTACTAATTTTAAATTTTCTTATTACTACCTATAAAACACCTTTTACGATACAGCTTAAAATTGCGGTCACATCATTATAGTTTTTTATTTATTTATTTATTTATTTAATACTTTTTTGCACTAAATGGACATATACAAATGCAAACTTATACAATACAAATAATAGTACAAGTGGCGGCCTTATCACACTAGGTAATTTCTTACAGGCAACCATGGGATGGATATATAAATAGGAGAAAGAAAGGGCAGTCTAAAACGTAAAATAAATAATAATAATGTATTACAATATATATTATAAATATAAACATAAACACATGTAAAAATATATGAATATACACATACTTACAATACATACATACATACATACATACATACATACATACAAACATACAATACATACATATACGTAAACATATTATATACAGTTTTTTATTGCATACGTCTAGCGAAGTAGCAAACAACGCTTGGGTCAAGGATGTGTTGTCAGACCATCAAATTGGGAGGAGAGCGGGAAAGGAAAATTATTGGAGAGGTTTCGGGCAGTGTCACAGTATAGTAGCGCCATCTACGGGTTTACCATCGTACTAATTGTAATATTGATGTTTACTACCCTCTGATGTACTATGTATGTGTAATATAGCTGTGCTAACTCTGCTAACATATAAATTGCGTTATTTATTAATAATTTGATATATAGTTGTATTAATTCCAAACTGTTTAATGAAACACACATATTTTTGTAAACTTACGAAACTCATACTAATATAATAGCGCCATCTATTTGCACACATTCGTACTAATTTCTTATATTTATTACCCTCTATAAATATCTATCTAATTTAAACTTGTTGGAGTTGAATTTACTGCGCGCATTCAAACAGCGCCCTCTGTCCCAAAAAATTGTAGTAAATCAAATCATTATTTATTCAAATAGTCTTTCACACGATGTTTTGAATCGTTAATACGCTAGCACCCGCTACTTATTACAAATTGTCTCCACTCTCATGTATAAATACTTATATTTTTTAAATTGAAATCCTTTATTAATCCATTCCAAATTGGCAATTTCTATGAACAAAAGTTGACCTTACCCCGTATAAATGTGGATAAACCATAGTTTTAGTTACATGATGTATTTGGTAACGTTTCAGCTAATATGTAATAGCGCCATCTATCACCAGATATTTGTACTAACACATTGTTTGCAGAAGAGCTGATGAATTCGAACGAAACTTCAGAACAAGTGTTAGCCTTGGTGCCTCCTGAGCTTCACAAGTACCTGACTGTCCATCCCAGGAATGCTAGCGGTAAGTTTAATCATAGTATAATACAAGGTTATTATTAGTATACTACAAAGCCGAAAGCAGTTTGTTGAGAATCAGTAACAGAATCCATTGCACAAAATTTTAACATACGTTATATTTTATCCCAAAAACATATTAAAATTCCGTCAGGCTGGTTACCTTGTTGATTAATAAAAATCCAGCACGTGTCGGTCGTTCACCTATTAAAGTACTTACACAGCCGGCCGATGCAAATGCAAGGACACCATTCCTCCCCCCGCGCCCCCGCATATGTCCCGCTCGCTTCTTACGGCGGCGCGTGCGGTGCGTTTGATCCACAGTTCCCATACATTATTCAAGAATTGAGATACTCGTTACCTGTCACGGCGTGAGTTTTCATTATTATTAATTTTTTTTCTATTTTATCTGATCTTTTATACTAAAATCTAATTTGGGTGTTTCGGCTTTATGGTATACAAAAAATAATGTTGTGTAAGTGCCTGGTGGCTTGTTTGTAACGGACCAGGGACATCGAGACGGTAGTCTATAATCCCAGAGCACACTTGGGACTTCGGAGTCATGTGTGTATTGATAGTCAATCACCATGCATTATAACGGTGAAGGAAAAACCACACCACATACAGGCGACCAAACAGAGATGTAAGTTAGGGTCAACTTTGTTCTCAATGAAATGGACCAGACAAGGTCGGATTCGCTCACAGAGAAGAATTCGGGGCGCTTCTCGCCCTAATATATCCTTTTTTTTATTGCAATGAATAGCGAGACGAGCATGCCGTTCGCCTGATGGAGCGATACGACCGCTGATAAACAGTAGCAAAACCAAACAACACCATGAATTACAAGGCAATGCTTAGCCTTCCACTACGCTCGCCATCCTGAGACATAAGATGTTAAGTCTCAATATATCCAGTAGTTACTCTGGCTACAATGTCCTTCAAACCGGAACACAACAGTGCATTTACACTGCTGTTTGTTTGAATAGACATTGCGGTTATACCTACCCAGGCGGCCTCCCACATATGAGAGATCTACCGCCAGTAAATGTAATTTAGTAATGTCTGTCGCCCGAAATGCGCGCAACGAGCACCAAGGGGTTTTAGTTGGTATGGTGTAGGATTTGTTAGGGACCCGGATCGCATTATCCGCAGCGTGCTAAACTGGAAGGCCAGTGACACAAACCCCTTTCGACCTCCTTCGGGGTCCCGAAAAGCTTGACAGTTCTCTTGACGCAAAAATTAACGGTAAACTTCGTCTCGGCTTTGTAATCGTACCGTAGTAGAACCGAGGTAGTCTAATATCCTAAAATATATGTTTAATTTCAGCAAATTCTACAGAAAGATCTGGGCCTAAGAACGTGACGGATATCTTGAAAGCTATCCGAAGGTACAACGACGCGCAAACTATTTACAATGAAGATATCTTCGGACCTGTACAGGAGGACACAGTCATAATCGCTATACAGGTATGAACTTACATTTATTTTGGACACACCTACAACAACACAAAAATATGGTGGAACAGTGTACCGATTCCGCGTTCTGGGCGACTTCACTTACCCAACTCAGCCGTACAAAATCACTTAACCAATATTATTAATTATTATTCTAAATTATTTATGAACTCTGGCGAAAACAGCCTTGTGAACCGGGTGGTAGTGGAAAAAAGTGACTGAATCTAAATAATGTATGACATTTCATAGGTTAAATAAATATTTTCATTTCATTTATGCACTTTATATGAACAAAATCTTGGACAAAGCGTTACCATCTCTGCAGGCGCGTACAGAATTTATAGTAAATTAAAAATTATATTAATGGAAATTTAATGACAACAAAAATATTCAAAGCAATAGCAAAAAATAAATAAATAATTAAGTACACCCAACAGTCACATACATACCCTATATTAAGATCGAGTCTTGTGTCGTGGGTATCAGATGCTACGAGAGACTTTTCGGTCTCACAAACACCCAGACCAGAAAAAATACCCGTGGATCACACAAATATTTGTCTCGGTGCGGGGATCGAACCCGCAGCCAGCAAATAAAGTAATTATAATCACATTTTACGATACGTCAGCCATTACTACAAATGGGGCTACCAGAGTGACTGGACTTCAAGTTAATTTCTCCAAGAACTCCGGGCCTGGATCGCACTTATGTTTATTTTATTGAAAATATATATATTTTCCTACACAAAAAAGTAGGTTTCGTCGAGGGACAAAAATCTTGGCACCGATACCAAGTTTCACAGCAAAATGGGCATTCTCCTTTAACCCGCCAATTGACAAAACACAATTTAATTTCTCGGATTTGCAATAACAATAAATTTGAATCCAAATTCACTCCACTATTTAACACCACCCAATTTAAGCCAGGAATTTCGTTTTCGGTTTCGGCCATCATGGAACTAGCGAACTATATTCACATCTCTAGTAAGTCCTATTCCACCAGCGTGGACTATGTGACCTAACCCCTCTCAATAGCTCTCTCGGTTGCAGAGGAGGCCCGTGCCCTGCAGCGGGACGTATACGGGCTGATACTGACAGTAAGTCTTAAACTAGAAACTTGGGTTTCGCCATCTTCCGTCTCGCCAGCAACAGAGCGTCTCCCGCTAATCCAGTAGGATCTATCTTCTTGGGCACGAGTCTGGTGTCTTTGGGCACACAGAGCTTCACTCTCTTCGGCTGGACCTTCGGCTTGGGTTCAGGGGAACCTGGGCGGTGCTCCATCCAGATAACTTGGGCGCTTTCTGATAGACCCGTCTGGATTCGGAATTTTCTTGGAACCTGTGGGTTAAGACATTCATACACTCACATCCCCGAAAGGGTAGGCAGAGGCGCCACCACGACACCCATATTTCGCCTTGTCCCACGTCCCACGATGCGATAGGGGGCGAGCCTATCGCTTTATCAGGCCCAAATTCCTAACTCCGGGCTGATAATGAATAGAAAATCCAATATCACTTTGCCCGACCCGGGCCTCGAACCCGAGACCTCAGCTTTGCAACCGTACCGTAATACAACTACGCCACCGAGGCAGTTTGTTAAGAAATACAATAAATAATTCTCCTACTCTCTATCTCTTTTTGCTTCTGCAATATCTATCTCATTGTTGTTAAAACAGCTTGCCTAGAGCGATAAGAACACTTATATTTTAAATTATTTCTGAATGTTCTTCTATTAAAGAGTAAAATAAATAAATACACCCAACAGTCCCATACCGGGTATATCAAAACTGCGATCGAAAACGAAGGCACCTTTTAGGCAATAGGGAATTTAACTCATGTTTTTTTATTGTATTAATCCAAAAGTATCCATATCCAAAATCTAGCAAATAAAGAATTTTGTAAATCCATTCAGAATTAAACAAGTTAGAAACGTTTTAAATCTTGTAGTGGGGATGAAAGAAAAGGGATGCAAAACAAAACTAGTGACGTCACTAATCTTAATATGCATTATAGTGTGCGGGTGTGAAAGAGACGGTAAGATGTCCCCACTACGTCCCCACTCTTTCATTTAAAATACTAATATTTGCCTCATGTTACAAGCTACTTTAATACTGTTTTCACAAAAATGTTTTGTTTTAATGGCACTTGTGTTTATCGAAAAAATAATACAAACATTCGATGATAGTCAAATACACTATTGTTTTCACTTACTGTGTATTCCATGCAGATATGGTCAGACGGGACGTATCTTGGTATCTGTATTGGTGCTCTGTCGGATGATATCCTTGCGAAGAGAGTCTTCGGAAAGTCTGGCTTTTGGTACCTGAAAATGGCATTTAAATAACAATTATTTATCATCAATTCAAAGTGCGTGGTGGCCTGTTGGTAACGGACCAGACGCGGCTGCCTACATGTTCACGGTGGTCGCGGGTTTAAATGACGCACACCTCTGACTTTTCGGAGTTATGTGTGTATTGATAGTCAATCACCACGCACTTTAACGGTGAAGGAAAACATCGTGAGGAAACCTGCATACCGTAGCGATTTTAAAGAATTTCTTCGGTATGTAAGTCCGCCAACCCGCACTAGGCCAGCGTGGTGGACTATTTGGCCTAACCACTCTCAATCGATTCTCTCGATTGTAGAGTAGGCCCGTGCCCTGCACTGGGACGTATATGGGCTGATATAGATATATAGATCATCAATTCCATTCAATTTTCGATTAATGTTGAGGGTAGGCAATAGACATTCCCGGAGCTTCGGTTCTTCTTATTTCCTACGCTTGGAAGAAAGTGTCTAATTGTTTCCTAATCACTGAGTTCATACTCATTCTTTGTACATAATAAATAATACTCACCATTACTACTACTTCATTAGGGAGCGAAGTGGACAATAATTTATTTCCAACTCCTATTAATTTAACTTTACGATTGATTTCGTTGCGGGTTAAAGACAAGTTAGACATCGGAGACTCGCTGAGCTTCAATGCTCAGTGTCATTAAAATGCGTGCTGTTGATCCTGGCTTACAGGAGTTGCAGTGTGTGATAGGATGGGATGGGACAGTCTCCTAAATACTCACCATACCAAGTCCCAGTGGTCCATTTTCGGAGGCAGAGGCTTTATAATCTTCATGCATCGAAGCAGATCGCACCTAAAATATTGTGATGAAAATGTCTGAAAACTTATCACATTGTAGAGTTTACGGGATACAGACTAACATAATATGTTTATGGGAGTGCAGTGTTCAATAAATAGCTCGTGTTGTTGCTGTCTATGTGCAGACGTGACTCGCTCTATCAGACGAGCGACCTGCTAATGATGCTCGTTCTATGGTATATCTATAATTAGAAGTCCGTCAAGCCCCACTAGGCTAGCGCTAAGCAGTGGGATGTATAACTGATATATATACCGTGATTTACTGGTAAGTCTCTCATAAGTGAGAAACTGCCTGGGTAGTTACCACCGCAATGTCTATTTCTCCAACAAACAGCTGTGTAAATGCACTGTTGTGTTCCGGTGTGAAGGACATTGTAGCCAGAGTAACTACTGGACATAAGACTTAACATCTTATGTCTCAGGATGGCGAGCGCAGTGGAATGCCAATCATTGCTTCAAATTCATGGTGTTGTTTGGTTTTGCTACTGTCCATGAGCGGTCGTATCTTTTACCATCAGGCGAATGGCATGCTCATCTCGCCATTCACCGCAAAAAAAACTAAAAGAATTACCTGTTCCAATTCTTCCTGATGCCCCAACTAGGTCCAGTCCTGGATTTAAACCAGGTGCAATAAGTCAATGGTCTTCTGAAGGGAAGACCAAGACTCCTTGCAAACCTGATGAAGTCAGTCCCGTAGATCCTGCGTACGGCTGATGTTATTTTCTGGAATTCAGATAAATGATAAATACACCCAACATAACAATACATAAACTCACGCCTTTATCCCCGAAGGGGTAGGCAGAGGCGCCACCAGGACACCCACATTTAGCCTTGTATTTTCCGTCCCACGATGTGATAGGGGGCGAGCCTATCGCCATATCGGGCACAAATTCCTGACTCCGGGCTGATAATGAATAGAAAAATCCAATATCACTTTGCCCGAGCCGGGACTCGAACCCGAGACCTCAGCTTTGTAACCGTACCGTAATACAACTACGCCACCGAGGCTGTCTACAAAATACACCCAACAGTCACATGCATAGTCCTGAATACTTGGTAGGTTTAATAAAGTCTTGTGTCGTATCAGACACTACGATCTTTTCGGTCTCACAAACACCTAGACCCGAAACAAATACGAGACAGCCTCCGCGGCGCAGTTGGTTGAACGCAGGCTGTGGAACGTGAGGCCGCGGTTTCGATCTTAGAGACAAATATTGGTGTGATCCACAGGGATTTGTTTTGGGTCTGGGTGTTTGTGAGATCAAAGTCTCTCATAGTTTCTGATACGACACAAGACTCGATCTTAGTGTGGGGTCAGGACTATGTATGTGACTGAAGGTTGGTTTTATATACAGTTATTAAAGACAAGTCATTGTTAGCCACATGTATCACGTTTCGTGTTCTGTGTACATACAATTAGGCATCATTGTTGACGTACTACAGAATCATTTCTTTGTCTTTCTGTACTGCGCTTACCATCGAGAGCCTTGTAGTCACTTTGCCAGTATTAAAAGCTTTACTCGCCAGTATGTGTTCGAAGTCGTGTATATTCACTTCGGGCAGTCTCGACGGGTCCTCAAACATCATTAGGCGTAAACCATTGACGCGGTTCACCAGGAAACACTCCTGGGAAAGACGTAGAAATATTAATGTCCCCTTATGGCCGAGATTAATAAACGATCTTCATGTCTACCTAAAGATCGATCGTGAAAATAGACCAATGGGCTCAAGGTTTTTTTTTTGTTTAAATATTTCATTATTTTTTCTATTGTTTTTTATTTATGTTTACCTTCTACAGTTATTTTTTGTGTATGGAGTTGTTTTATCTGTTAAGCTAATTTATCAACACCCATAATTGTTATGTTTACCAGCAAAAATACATGTATATAGTACAATATTTATGTTCTGTATAATTGTGGGCGTGATTATAAACTGGTAAACAGGCGTGATTATGTACGTATACTATAAGACAGGTGGACGGACGAACTAATTAAAGATGCAGTGAATCACTGCTTCGAATACTTCCAACGAGTTATTAAGACCGTTGGTGTTCGTCGGGTACTTCCTAAAGAGAGAGAAAGCCAATATTCAGCAAGGCTAGAGAGAGGGAGATAAAACATCAACCTGGTACTGAGGCAAGCCGATGCTACAGATCCAGTTGGCCACGTCCTCTTCAGACCAGAAGAACTGAGGCGGGAAGCACAGCTTGTCCACGGCAGAGCCAGCGAGCACGTATAGTGTGAGTGGGGACTGCTGGCATTGATTGATCTTTCTGTAATTTAAGAAATGAAAATTTGGTTGTCAATATGGTATTTGACTATCATCGAATGTTTGTATTATTTTGTAGACAAACAAAGTGCAATTAAAACAAAACATTTTTGTGAAAACAGTATTAAATTAGCTTGAAACATGAGGCAAATATTAGTATTTTAAATGAAAGAGTGGCGACGTAGTGGGGACATCTTATCGTCTCTTTCACACCCGCACACTATAATGCACAGTGACGTCACTAATTTTGTTTTGCATCCCTTTTCTATTACCCCCGCTACAAGATTTTCTAACTTGTTTAATTCTGAATGGATTTACAAAATTATTTGTTTGCTAGATTTTAGATATGGATACTTTTTGATTAATACAATAAAAATAAATGAGTGAAATACCCTATTATAGCATTAAAACAGCGAGATATAACATCTTGAGGAATATACATACATAAATAAACTCGCGCCTTTTTCCCAGAAGGGGAAGGCAAAGGTGTTACCAGGACACCCACATATCGCATTGATTCCGTCCCATGTGATAGGGGGCGAGCCTATTGTAATATCGGGAACAAATTCCTGACTTCGAGCTGATAATGAAAATATCCTATACTACTTTGGACTCGGAATTCAAACCCGAAACCTCTTTGTCATCGCACCGTATTGCACCTTCGCCACCGAGGCAGCATATTATAAGAATGATAGTATAAGGATACCAGATCTAGACAGCCTCCGTGGCGCAGTTGGTTAGACGCCGGCTGTGAAACGAAAAGCGCTACGCCCCGCACCGAAAAAATATTAGTGTGATCCACGAGTTGTTTCGGGTCTGGGTGTTGGAGCGAAAAGTCTCTCGTAGTTTCTGTCTTCTGATACGACACAAGACTCGATCTTGGGGGTCAGGACTATGTATGTCTGTTGGGTGTATTTACTAACTTGTTCCTCCTATAAGGCTCCTCTTTGGGGTAACACGGGCAGGACATGCATGTGGTTTTATCCGCGGTGATGTAGACTATCTCTCTCTTTGGAATTTCTATGGAGGGGGCGCGGCGCGGGATTACTATCTTCTTCGCCCTGCGCCTGGGGAGGGGAGCTTCAGACTTCTTTCTCTAGAAACAAGAGGAAAAAGTCACGCGTATATCCTTGAAAGGGTGGGCAGAAAAGTAACTAGTGCCACCTTGATTGAGGTTATTTTCGTCCCTAGTCGGGTCCCCCGTGGCTGTGAACCGAGGGAATATTAGAATACCAGGTTAGACATGGCGATAGTTTTACCTAGGTGATTGATTTATGCAGCTGCATCAGCCCATATACGTCCTTCTGCAGGGCACAGGCCTCCTTTCTAATCTAGAGTACGATTGAGACGGGTTAGGCCATATAGTACACCACGTTGGCGTAATGCAAGACTGTACACACCATAGTAATGTTACAAATCGCAATGGTATGTAGGTTTCCTCACGACGTTTCCTTTCACCGTTATAGTGCGATTGACTATCAATACAATACTCCGAAAAGTCAGAGATGTGCCCTGGGATTTGAGCTCGCGACCACCGTGAACATGTTGGCAGCCGCGTCTGGTCACCAACAGGTCACCACGCTGGTCCTCAGTGTACGGTCGATATCCGGGCGGAAACGAATTTCCAACGAAACACTTACAAACAACTGCTCTTCGTCTTCCGCATCACTCATATTGAATTACAAAATAATAATTTAAGAAAACGATGACAAAATATGATTCTATAAAATTGTTGTGACGTTTGACAAATGATATAAAGCTGTGTTGTCAAATAGTGAGATGAAGGAGGATATACCGGGTATATCAAGACTGCGACCGAAAACGAAGACAGGTGGTAGGTTTAGTGGTTACAAAAACGCTGCAAATAAAAATTTCGCTAAAACAATGACAGATATCATCATCAGATATCATGCAGTACAATTAATAGAGTAAATGAATTAAAGTACCTGGGAATCATTATAGACCAGCATTTATCCTTCAAAGCACATACAGCGGAGCTGACAAAACGAGTTCGTAAACAAATATACGTAATGAAACTTCTACGGCACAGCGCCTCTACCGAAGTCAAGAGATTGGTCTACACCGCTTTATGCGAACCTCTCCTACAATATTGTATTAATGTTTGGGGAGGAGTTGCCAAAACATTTCTTTTAAATATTGAAAGAGCTCAAAGAGCAGTCCTTAAAACAATGATGGGCAAACCTTTTCGTTTCCCCACAGAAAATCTTTATGGAGAAGCTTCAGTACTGAGTGTGCGCAAACTTTTCATTTTGAACACCGTACTTAAAATGAATATCAGCATACGAAACAATCCCACTGCAATGGCTGCCATACAAAATAAGCGTAATATTAGAGTACCAACAATCGCCGTCAGATCCGTTTTTGCACAACGACATCCCCATTACCTTCAACCCCGTATTTATAATATTATACTTAAAAACTGTGACATAAAGTCCTGCTCACGCAGGGAAACCAGAGCCAAAGTGAAAAATATGCTTCTAAAATTATCGTATGACCAATTAGAGAACATGCTTAAAATTGTCAAATAATCAAATATTCACACCTGCACACACACATACTCTCATACACATACACACACACAGGCACACACATACTCACACAAACACACACATACACACATTAATTTTCCTTTCGTTATTATTATTAATTATATTGTGTTGGAGTTAGTTTGAGTTTATTTCGTTAATTTCTGTTTTGTTTAAATACTTCGCTTTTCATTGTTTTATTAAAATTGTTTACACTGGCAGTACCTAATTCAGGATGGGTGCCCAAGACACGGGCTTGCCTACGTTGGGACCCACATACTTGATATAAAGAAAATAATTGTAAAATGTGAATGTGGTATATTGTATTTTTTGGAGATTTTTCACAATAAAATTTATTATTATATATTTTTAGAATTTTTTAAAAGTCGTCGTGTTTGGGTGGTAAATACCTAGTTTTTGCGAAAATACTAATTTAAACCCTTACGTACCATTGCGTGTGTAAAAATAAAGATGTGAACATCATTATTTTAGGAAAACTTTGTAATATCACCCAAATACGACGATAAGTAAAAAATTAAAAAAAAAAAAGTTGTCGATTATTTTTGCAAAAATTTTAGTTGCATTGTGTTTGAAGTCACTAATACTACCACCTGGCTTCGTTTTCGGTCGCAGTCTTGATATACCCTGTATTAAGACAGCCTCCGTGGCCGATACGTATTCTTTACTTTACTAATATTATAAAGAGGAAATATTTGATTGTTTGTTTGCATTGAATAAGCTCCGAAACTACTGGACCGATTTGAAAAATTCTTTCACCGTTGGGAAGCTACACTATCCCCGAGTGACATAGGCTATATTATATTTTCAAAAATATTAAGGATCCTTACTAAAACTTTAACAATGTAACCCAAGGTGTAAAAAAATAGCTAGAATATTCTTTACATCGCGTGCGCTGCGAAAACTATATGTAGTTGATGTGGGCTGGACTCAAAAACTATCTGCACCCGAGCGAAGCCGGGCCGAACCGCTAGTACATAATAACTCAGTGGAAAAGCCTCTCGTAGTTTCTGATACACAAAACTCGATCTTATTTATTTATTCGTATTCTTTATTGTACACTACAGAAGCTTAACAAAAAAAACATAAAATTAGGTAGCAGTACAAAAGGCGGTCGTATCGCTTGAAGCAATCTCTTACCGACTACCTTGGGATGGAAATAAGAGAAGGATAAAAGAGAGGGCAGTCAATAGTGTACCAATAGCTTGACTGATAAAAAATAATAATACTTATAATAAGTGTTTGAAAATTAAAAATAAATAACTGTAAATCAAATAATAATCACTTTTCGATACAAAAAGTCGATCATACTAAAATACCTATTTAAAAAGTATGTGACATTATCCTAACCAGAACCTACAGTTTCTATATCTATATCTATATCAGCCCATACACGTCCCACTGCAGGGCACGAGCCTACTCTACAATCGAGAGAATCGATTGAGAGCGGTTAGGCCATATAGTCCACCACGCTGGCCTAGTGCGGGTTGGCGGACTTACATACCGTAGACATTCTTTAAAATCGCTACGATATGCAGGTGTCCGTTTCAGTCAGAGGTGTGCCCTGGGATTTGAACCCGCGACCACCGTGAACATGTTGGCAGCCGCGTCTGGTCCGTTACCAACAGGCCACCATGCACTTTTTAATTTATTATTTTATCATTCGTTTGCAGGTCCACACTCGCCTCACATACTTACGTCACCTTATAGTCTCGCTAGCCCAGGCGAGAGACATCGAGAGGACATTACTCGTCTTCTCTCATGACTACTACGATGAAGAAATCAATGCGCTGGTCAGGAGCATTGACTTTACAAAGGTATTTTATTTATTTAAATAACTTGAAGAAGAAACCTGCCCGCCATCCGGCAATTGACAAGACTTGATCTTAATTAGCAAACACGACTGTGTCATTGTTGAATATTATTGTTTTCAGGTGATACAAATCTTCTATCCCTACTCTATCCAGACGCATCCAAATGAGTTTCCCGGAATGGATCCCAATGATTGTCCCAGGGATGCTAAGTTCCAACAGTGAGTCATTTTTTTTTGGATTTAGTAAAAGAGAAAACTTGCAAGCTACAACTCTCCTACTACAGTTACCTTCTCCATTCTTTGGCGCCCTAGTACTCTTATACTTATTGATGACACAACTTTTAGACAACCTCCCTTATTTCTCTGTCGTCCTAGTACTTTTTGTGTTCTAAGAAATATTTCGCATATTAATTACGTAGGTTTAACGAAATCTCCTTCTTTTCTATGTTGCCCTAGTACATTTTGTGCCTTTGAGAAATATTTTGCGTATTAATGTCATACATATGTTTAACGAAACCTCCTTCTTTTCTCTGTCGTCCTAGTACTTGTGCTCTTAGAAATATTTCGCATATTAATTACGTAGGTTTAACGAAAACTCCTTCTTTTCTCTGCTACCCTAGTACTTTGTATGTCTCATTTTCTTTTTCGTTTCATCGAATTTCTATATTCTTTTCCTCTTCAGGCATAGTTAATCCACTGCTGAAGTCCCATATTTCACGGTAAATCTATATATATAAAAGAAAGTCGTGTTAGTTACACTATTTATAACTCAAGAACGGCTTTACCGATATGGCTGAAAATTGGTGAGGAGGTAGCTTAGAGCCAGGAGACGGACATAGGATACTATTTATTCCGTTCCCGTGGAACGTGACAATAAATAAAAATAAAATATTTTCCCATACAAAATGTTCATAGGTTTCGTAACTGTCAAACATTTAATGTTCACTTGTCGATACAGTAAACTCTTCCCTCAAATTAAAGAACGTATTTAAATAAATGTTTCGAATCGACAACATATATCCACAATATTTGGATAATGGCGTATTTTTGATTTTAAATATGTAGAATAATGTCACTAATGAAAAAGTATTGACATTTAAGTTGGTTGTCAAATATTTATGAGTTCAGTTTATTTTTTAAGATCGAAAGTCATTTTATCACAATTTTGAACAATGTCCTATCCTTCACCTGCGAGTATCATTTAAAATCACACATTATCATAATCTCCGGAACTACTAAATCGATTTTAAAAATTCTTTCACCGTTAGAAAGGTATAACATCCCTGAGTGTCATAGGCTATATTTTTTCCAAAGGGGTTGAAAAAAGGGTTTGAATGTTGTGTCGAAAATCGAAATCACTTCAGTTAGTTCTATGAAAAATTATATTTCAGCTCTTTATTACAAACGAAAAATAATGGCCATCAACAATTTTGGAAAAGAACATTATGCAGGTGAAATAAGGGATGACATATTGTATGGAAACCAAAATTGCTGGAGCACCCGTATTACTGATCCGATTTTGCTAATCCGCAATCGCTGAAGTTTTTAATGTCAAAAAATCGTAAGGCACACTATTATTAGAGAGATGGGATAGAATAGAGTAAGAGGGACGGTATAGGACTGGGATAGTTGACAGATTTCATTTGATGTGATAGGACGAAATGTAAAGGCACGGGATGAGACCGGATGGATAATGAAGAGAAAGAACGGGACGGATCAGTGACTTGACAGACGGGACGGGACGGTATTGAGGCGGACAGGTCATAGTTTGAAGAAAAAGGGACAGTAGAATAGCTACGTCGAGTTTAGGTTTCAAAAGGTTTAGGTATACAAGAGTTTGTACGAAAAATAACATCTATCTGATGTGGAGTGGAATCAAAAGATATATGCACCCAGGCGAAGCTGGGACGGGCCGCTAGTACATAATAATATTAATATGTTTCTACCATTTACAGGGCAATAAAGCTGAAATGCACCAACGCCCTACACCCAGATCTACACGGGCACTACCGCGAGGCTCGATACACGCAGACCAAGCACCACTGGTGGTGGAAGGCCAACAGAATTTTTAACCAATTACGATGCACGAGCAACCATACTGGTAAGCCTTACAAACTTGACATACAAACCGCTGAAACAAATGTTTGGACAAATTAAACCAAATCGCGATCAAATCCGTAAAAAATAGTTTTATTTCAATACATACCGCTTTATTCGTAGGCGGCCGTCCGTAAATCACGTGATGTTTTTTTAGCATTTTAACCCTCCCCCCTCCCCCTAGGTGATAAATGTGAGTTTAAGACTAACCCCCATCCAAAATCACGTGTACTTTTTTGTACATACAAAGAATTTTTTTTTTACAATATCATCTTTCAATACAGGTATAAGTACAATCTAGGACTTCTTTCGTTGCCTGATAACGGCGAGTCAAGTTCACACTACACGCTGCTTTTTGGTTTAGAAATCGCGCATTGACGAAAAAATAAATAGATGTGATATCTTACTAAAACATGTGATATTTCGTGATTTTTACTAAACGCCCTCCCCCCTTTCGAGCCTCACGTGATTAATGGACGGCCCCTAGAGAGGTTTAAAACCAATTTTAGTCGCGAATGTTTTGTCCCTTTCGAACGACTTTAGAATTCAGTTTGAGCGAAGAAGACAAAACATTCGATAACTAAAATAGGTTTTAAATCTGTCTATGAAGGTGGTATTTGTTTAAAATTACGATGTAAAATTAAATTAAGTGATTAGTGGGTATAATGTTTGAAGGTTTAATAAGTCTGTGCTATGTAAGATTTATCAAGATGTGATAATTTATTAATTTTGGTTTTAAAAAAAGTTTATAAGATTGATCAGAATTTTAATTAATAAAAACTTGGTTTATGATACGTAAATGAGCATTGCAATGAGTCTCTCGTAGTTCCTGATACCCACGACTCGATCTTTGTGTGTATTTACTTATTATTATTCCTAGGTATGGTGTTATTCCTAGAAGAAGACCACTACGTAGCCGAAGATTTTCTGCACATACTAAACATATTAAAAAACACAGCGGACAAGACCTGTCCACAATGCGAAATACTATCATTGGGCACTTATTTGAAAACTTACCAGTACCACGCGAACAGCGATAAGGTAAGAAATATATATATGTCGGCGAGGCTGCATTAAAGCGATCATAGATGTCGTTATTTGCTATTACAAAGCGTCAAATGCTGTCTCTTAAAAAGGAGGTGGTGTTTGAGTGAGGTCCGTGTGCGGTTCCGGTAGTCAAAAATGTTTTAAAAAGAATTTGGATTTTTGGATACGTCAAAAGAATATACGGGTGGGCGGGCATGTTTCTGGTGAGGACGCTCGGCGGAATCGTGCGCGGAACTCGCTGCGCTGTACTCAGGATGCAAGGTGATGAAGGAAGTGGCGGCGATGGTTCTTGTGGCCACTGCGTGGACGCCCCATCTCCGACATATATATACCGTTATATGAACAGATATTTCAATTGTCAAATAAAAATTGCAAAAAAGGGTACTCTTAGAGTTAAAAGTGTAGAGGGAGCGCCCGATTTCATTCAGAGAATTAATCACCAAATTATTTGTGTTGTATCAGCCCATATACGTCCCACTGCAGGGCACGGGCCTCCTCTACAATCGAGAGTACGATAAAGAGGGGTTAGATATAGTCCACCACGCTGGCCTAGTGCGGGCGGACTTTACATACCACAGAAATTCTTGCAAATCGTTACGGTATGCAGGTTTCCCGACGATGTTATCCTTCACCGTTATAGTTATTATCGGACAATTTTATTGTACAACTATTAAAGGACAATTATAGAAAATTATTTAACAAATTGGCTACAATTTTTATCGGACGATTGAAGAATTTGACATAAGTTGAACTACGCAATGTGGCCTCAAACTAAAATATAATTGCAATTCTATTTTCGATTTAAAAATGACTTATTAGTGTTCCATTTTTGACTTTTGGAATATTGAATTAAATAAATTTCAAATGTTCGAGCTTTTTGTAAATGGTGTTCCATTTTCGAATTTTCGATTATGGAGGTTGTATTTTAAATGTTTTAAACTTTTTATTTGGTGTTCCACATTTAAATTTTCTAATATGGAATTCTAATTTTAAATGTCTTTTTCGTTTTTAATCATGAAATGAATTGTAAATACACTTTATTCGTGGAAATCATTGCATTTTACAAGTAGTTGAGTGCATTTCAGTGCACCGAGGCCAAATCGCGTAATTTCGCTTCGACGCTCACACCACGCGCTGAAACACGAAAAATAACATTATATGTGATTCTTAACCTTTTCTATATGGTATTGTACAAAGGCGGCACGAAAATGCTACCATTTTAATTAATAAACTAGTCACAATGCTAATTGCGTTAATTTGACTTTTTGTATAACTACCACCTGAAATATGTTATGGTGACCTTAGATTAACATTTTGAACTTGTGTTATTATGATGTCCTTGGATAACTATAACGTTAAGTTATTATGATAACCTTATGTTAGTTTTGACCTTTGGTTATTATGTCACTTTATATTAGGTCATAAAGCACCTTCCTTTGTATCACAAGTGAAACAAATGATTTCTAATTTATGATTATATTATTAAAAGTAATATAACGTAATATAGTAATCATTAGGGTTTATATAGTAATGGTCATTAAATGAGTTACAATTCCATCATTTTAATTTGAAATGTGAAACGTACCACATCGAAAGGGTTAAGTAAAGCTGTGTCAGCTTTTATTGTGCTTTATGATGTCGCTTTAAGGGTTATACAGGCCTTAGAAAATATTGAGATTTTGGATAAATTGAAGCATTCCTGTTGCCAAGTAAAATAGTATCAAAAATATCTGTTTGAAATTAGCGTTAGAAATATCCTTTGGTAATTTCAAATAACATCTAGGAATATGAAATAACTAAGTTTTTCTACTGTTTAATACCAATTCAAAATCTTTTTGATATGTTCTAAGGTCTTATGTGAACATAAAAGATTTGTTTTTCATTGTAGTGACCCACGGCGCGCAGAAAACGACCCTAATTTACAAAAATTTCTGTATACAAAACGACCCCAAAGATATTTCATTTTCTTGCCAATTACAATAGCCAGAATATTAAAATTTAATTAATTAATTTAATTTATATTTAATTTCTGACCCCAAGATTTTTTAGCAAGGATTAATTTTTGGTCACGTTTTAATCGTTCGAATACGTTATTTAGGCTTCAAACGATTCTAGTTAACAATTCAGACAATATTATGTTTATTTTTTTCTTCACTTACAATCACATTGTGCATTATAATACCGCAGTCTATTATCCCAAAGAAATCCATTCTAATTGATATAAACATTCACTATAATTAATTCAAAACATTACAGCTGCCATAAAAAGGTAAGGTCACAACAGCTGACTCCGTCTTAATAACACATACAAAAACTTCAAACCCATCTAACCATCAAATAGGGTCACATACATACATACATAAACTCACGCCTTTATCCCCGAAGGGGCAGGCAGAGGCGCCACAAATACACCCACATTTCGCCTTGCATGTTCCGTCCCACGATGTGATAGGGGGCGAGCCGATCGCCATATCGGGCACAAATTCCTAACTCCGGACTGATAATGAATAGAAAAATGTAATGTAATGCCCATTTCTCCAACAAACAGCAGTGTAAATGCGCTGTTGTGTTCCGGTTTTAAGGACATTGTAGCCAGAGTAACTACTGGACATAATGTGACTTAACATCTTATGTCTCAGGATGGCGAGCGCATATGCCAAACATTGCTTTGTAATTCATGGTGTTGTTTGGGTTCCTACTGTCCATGAGCGGTCGTCTCGCTTACCATCAGACGAATGGCATGCTCGTCTCGCCATTCATCGCAATAAAAAAAAACATCTGAATTCTGACCCCAGTTATCTAAGCATGAAATGGGATCATTTAACAGTTTAATTGCAACTGACCCCAGCTAAAACATCAGCCCACATATGTCCCACTGCTGGGCATGGACCTACTGTCGAGAGAATCGATTGAGAGCGGTTAGGCCATATAGTCCACCACGCTGGCCTAGTGCGGGTTGGCGGACTAGTACCGTAGAAATTCTTTAAACCATTCACCCGAAATTCACCTCAAGGGCCGTACTGACCAACACACAAATCCATCAACACTGCAACGCGTGTGTCACTGCAATGGGGTCGCGAAGACCTTTACTAAGCTTACCTTATTTGTAGCGTAAAAAACAGCTGACATTAAACTACATACAACAAGTGAAGGCGGCCAACGAGGAGAGAAGAAAGAGACAGCACGACACTCAGTGGAACTTCCAAGTGTATCCGAATTTGTACGCGTCCACACAAAAGGTTCATGACATTGTAGATAGATGTATTGTAAGACAAACTTTTCTGGCCCGGTGAGAGAGTCGCTGTTATCGCATTTGGTGTTGCCACTAAAAATAAATTAGGCAACAAAGTGGGTAAATAAGTCGTCGAATTAAAAATATTATCCAAAATACTATTATATTATTATGTATATATAGTGCAGTTGCATTAATAATACATTGGTATGTGACTAAATCATAACCTACTAGTTTGAAGTTGGTTAAAAATATGAGAATATGCACACACTACATAATATGTATCTGGACTTGACGTTAAACACCTGGCAATTTGAAAGAAAGTACATGGGTAAAAAGTTGGCGTAATGTCAGCGAATGCCAAGCAGATTGACATTTCAAAATGGCGTCGTTAGTTTCCGCTTTTGGCCACCGGGCCAGATAAGTTTGTCTCTCTGTATGTGTATATGCCTGTTTAAATATAAAACTCGATTTTAAGCCGTAACTGGAAAGGAATGATCCGTTTTTGCTTCTTTTGGCCGAAGCTAAGTGTTTAAATAATACTTATTTATTGATTAACTAGCGGCCCCGCGCCACCCGGGTCTAATTTCTTTGGGGATAATGTAGGATTCTAATGGTGAAAGAATTATTCAAATCGGTCCAGTAGTTTCAGAGCCTATTCAATGCAAACAAATATATGTTTCCTCTTTAGAACCTATTTGGAAATAGGTTCTACTAACGAAATATATTTAACATTTTGTAATAATAAATTAATGCACCCAACAGTAATATACATAGTCCTGACCCCACACTAAGATTGAGTCTTGTTTCGTATCAGAAACTACTAGATACTTTTTGGTCTCACAACAGACCCGAAACAAATACCTGTGGAGCACACAAATATTTGTCTCTGTGCGGGTGACAGCCTCCGTGGCGCAGTTGGTTAGTTGCCAGCTGCGAAACGAGAGGGCGCGGGTTCGATCCTCGCACTAAGACAAATGTTCGTGTGATCCACAGGTATTTGTCTCGGGTCTGGGTGTTTGTGAGACCGAAAAGTCTCTCGTAGTTCCTGATACGAAACAAGACTCGATCTTAGTGAGAGGTTAGAACTAAGTATGTGACTGTTGGGTGTATTTATTTATAATAACCTAAGCTTTTCTCAAGTTAAACAATTTTAATATTAAATATTTTAACTTAGATTCGTTTAAGTTATCACTTCTGCGGGGCGTCTCGAGACGCCTACGTATTTTTGAGTAGAATATTTAAGAGGCATATACACCCGTATATATCTATATTTCAGTAGTTAGAATTAAATGCTCAAAAAAGCTAGCACATGCATGCACTAGATAGAAAATCTTCTACATAACCGCCATGCTATTTCATTGTACATAAACATTGATATATATTTTACTATTATGTAAATAAATCATCAATTTCACACACGTAACGATGTAGCTGTGCAAATCTGAGTTTGCACCAGTATACTGAAACTTGTGTGGGATTTGACTCATTTTTTTTATTGTATTAATCAAAAAGTATCCATATCCAAAATCTAACAAACAAAGAATTTTGTAAATCCATTCAGAATTAAACAAGTTAGAAACGTTTTAAATCTTGTAGTGGGGGTGAACGAAAAGGGATGCAAAACAAATTACTGACGTCACTAATCTTAATATGCATTATAGTGTGCGGGTGTGAAAGAGACGGTGAGATGTCCCCACTACGTCCCCACTCTTTCATTTAAAATACTAATATTTGCCTCATGTTACAAGCTACTTTAATACTGTTTTCACAAAAATGTTTTGTTTTAATAACACTTGTGTTTGTCTACAAAATAATACAAACATTCGATGATAGTCAAATACCTTATTTTTGATTCAAGACTGGTGCAAACTCGCGTTTGCAAACACACTTTAAAGTGTGTAGCGGTGGCGTGAATCACTTATTTTCTACATATTATTCTACCTAACATTATCCTATTTTAAACGAAGAAAAAGTGGTAGAACAGTGCTATAGTTAATTTGAAATATTGTAGATATTCAGATTCGCCCGGGTAGCGACTACATAGTTAAAGAGCCGTCATAGTGAGCCACGTGTCGTGTTTCGGGTTCTGTGTATCCAATCAGGCATCATTGTTGCGAGAGATGAACATCACGTTGATACTCTACACTGCGCTTACCATCAGCATTGTAGTCACTGTCGCATAAAAAAAAGGCTGAAAATAACCGTCTCTTTTTCATGTCTAATGCGTGATATTCTTTCCAAATTTTCCCTCCCTTTTCTTCTTAAAAGATGTAACGCATCTATGGTCCAAGCGTTATGAATTATGTGTGACAGTGAACACTTACATAGGCTAATTCACGTAATTTATTGACGCGCCGATCAAGTTTCGATGCAGTTGCGATTAGGTTTACGTCTTAATGGAACGTACGTCAAAATGGTATTCTTGTAATTGTTTAGCTGCGCGTAAGATATGCATAAACTGCGCATGTGTTGCACGTTGGTCGGACTAAACTGTCATTGGAGACGTCAATTGAATAGATAAATACCAATTAAATTGCGATCTGAATCATGCATGTATAAAACGCGCAGCCGTAGAATACGCTAAAGCGCTCGCGTGACGCGAACTTGACGCGAGCGTATCTGACAGCGGTTATTCTAAATTACGAGAATACAAAAAGGGCTGTTTTGATCGAAACTTAACTGCAACTGCACTGCAACTGAACTGATTTAATTACGTGAATAAGCCTACAGGTGACATTGCTCGTCTACCAAGTTGATGTAATTGTACCGGGTATACCAAGACCGCGACCGAAAACGAAGTCAGGTGGTACTTTTACAGCCGATGCCAACAATCAATCCCAATCCAAAATTTGCTGTTTGACATTGACAGCTCAATCTTTTTTCTGATTATAGCTTGCCAATAATCAATCTCAGTAGGGAAAAAACTATCTAAAAAATCAATCTACTTTTGGGAGGGCCAATCCCTGCTTGTGGATTGTCCTCTGTATGGAAATGACAGTTTAGGCTTGCCAATAAACAATTATCAGTTTTGACGTTTGGATGGATTGTTCAAAACAATCCAATATTGCAATCCGAGAATTTCCACGGATTATTTATGCAGATTTGCCAACAGCAATGAAACTAGAAAGTAGAAACGAATGTAGATGAAGATGACACAACATTGATTAACGATTTCTTCATTTAGATCTAAAATATTGTATTGTTGTGTATATTTTACCTTGAACGAATTGATACTCTTTGTTTTATTTTGATATATATGATTTCTGTTATGATATGTTTCTTAATTTCATAGTTGTATTTTTATTTAATTGTTCAGTGTGTTTTGTGAAAAAACATTTATAATGAAATATTATTTATTACTCACAATTTACAATAATAATAGAAAGAATAAAAATAATAAAAAAGGGAATCAAATTTTGACCATGGGAAGTTGTAGAGCCACGCTACTATCTAGCCATGACTCAGTATGAATGGGCAGGCTATGGCCTTCTCGCTCTCCTCCCGATTTGATGGGCCGGCAACACAGCCATGATTCAATCGTAGCGGATGTTCATGGGCGGCAGTGATCACTTTCCACGGATCTATGTAAATGTTCAATAACGTTTCGCAATTTTCTCCACAATATTCTCATAATATTTCTATTAGAATGACAAGTGATAAGTCATTGTTTACTGGATATATTATTTTTCAGTGGCCAGAAACACAACAATTCTGTAAAAATCTACATAATTGGGACAAATTGAATTGTTTTTATTGCAATTATTATTATTTCTAACGTTGATTGTTGGTTTTCACAAATTATTTATTTACAAAATACTGAAAGTGCATAAATATGCAATGAAATATTCTGCGTCAAACTAAATTGTCAAGAGGGAACCGATTGTTTTCAATCTATCAACAGAGGCAATCGACTGTCGCCTGTTTTGTTTATTGGCAACAAGATATTCGACCAATCGAAAAGTAGAAACCAATCCGGATTGACTTCAATCTAAAATTTTTGATTGATTGTTGGCATCGGCTGTTAGTGGTTACAAACACAATGCAATTTAAAATTTCGCAAAAAAAACAGTTTTTCTTTTGATTTTTTTTATAAATCAATTTTTTGGATGGTAATTATCTAGTTTATGCGAAAAAAGTAATTTACATCGTTGCGTGCCATTGTGTTTTTGAAACTAAAAAGGTGTAAATCGTTATTTTAGGTAAAATATGTGTCATAACATAAATATGATTTGCGAAATTTTCAATTGCATTGTGTCTGAAGTCTCTAATACTACCTGGCTTCGTTTTCGGTCGCGGTCTTCATACATCCTGTACATATTGCCATATTTTTCCAACACCTCTATCGTCTTTCCATCCTTTCTTCCCGCTCCCCTCGATCTGATGGTCCGGCAACACACCCATGATCCAAGCGTTGATGTGATCAGTGACCACTTACCGTCAGGTGACCTGCTTCCTCGTTTGGAAATACATACGTACATAAACTCACGCCTTTATCCGCGAAGGGGTAGGCAGAGGCGCCACCAGGACGCCCACATTTCGCCTTGTATGTTCCGTCCTACGATGTGATAGGCGAGCCTATCGCCATATCGGGCACAAATTCTTGACTCCGGGCTGATAATGAATAGAAAAATCCAATATCACTTTGCCCGACCCGGGACTCGAACCGGAGACCTCAGCTTTGTAACCGTACCGTAATACAACTACGCCACCGAGGCAGTCGGCACCGTTTGGAAATCTATGCAATAAAAATGTGGTAATATTTTTTTGTCTGTGGAGTCTGTAGTTTCATTGGGAATATAATAAGTTTATAAACCTTTCGCTTATGTTTGCAAATGCTTTTTAACATCACGATTGCACTTTCCTAATATATTATTAAGTAGTTTAAGATACTCTTCATAGTTTTATTTTAGTTTTAAAAATATTTACTTTTAATTTTGTATATTTCTTCTAAATTATAATCTTAGGCTGTATTGGGTATGGGTTGTCAATATAAGGTTGGTGAAGACATGACTAAAATTACTCAGATTGCTACGAGACAAAATTATGTTTAAATAGATTTATGTGTCACATTGATTAATATTTTTTAATTTTTTCAAAAAGATTCAATGTTGAATATAATGTTATGTTATTTGATATTCTATAACTGTCGTGTAATTACCAATCTATGCTATTATTTACCATATTTTGCCAATTAATATAGTTATAAAAACAAAGAACATAAAAGATTTTTAATTCTATTACTTTTGCGAAGTCCATCATTTATTTTTTTACTTAAATCAATTGAAAATGTCTTTTAAAATAAGTATAAAAAATTATTACGAAATTATTTACCTGGTTTGGGTTGTCATTTTATTAATTGAATTTCTGTTTTTTTTTACTAAACCCTGCAATTATTGACTATATTAGCATGAGCATGCCACTAAATTATACCACACCAGTTTTTACCAACTACTTCCACTCTTACCAAAACCTACCACTTACAGCCAACTTCTGCCAAACTCTACCAAATTTTACCAATTGTAGGTGGAGATTACCCCGTGGCATTCCAGCATGCACAACATGGGTTTCGCCTTCAATAGGACTGTTTGGAAGAACATAATGGAACTTCAGGACCAGTTCTGTGCATATGATGACTATAACTGGGACTATTCGCTTCTCCATCTCTCCCAGAATAGGCCGGGGAGAGAGAAGTTCAAGGTTATATTGTGTAAAGGGCCCAGGGTGTTCCATATTGGAGAATGGTGAGTTTTTTTACATACATACATACATAAACTCACGCCTTTATCCCCGAACGGGTAGGCAGAGGCGCCACTAGGACACCCACATTTCGCCCTGCATGTTCCGTCCCACGATGTGATAGGGGGCGAGCCTATCGCCATATCGGGCACAAATTCCTGACTCCGGGCTGATAATGAATAGAAAAATCCAATATCACTTTGCCCGACCCGGGACTCGAACCCGAGACCTCAGCTTTGCAACCGTACCGTAATACAACTACGCCACCGAGGCACTCTTTTCAGTTTGTTTGTGTGAGTTTTTTTATTATTTATTTATTCATGCATATATCGTCAGCGTCTGTTGTTGGTTGGTTCGACGCTTGTGAAACAAGAGGCGCTACGATCTATCTAGACAAATGTTTGTGTGATCCACAGGTATTTGTGTGTAGGTGAAAGTGAAAAGTCTGTCGTAGTTTTTCTGGTGGTATCTCATATGTGAGAGGCCGCCTGGGTAGGTACCACCGCAATGTCTATTTCTCCCGCCAAACAGCAGTGTAAATGCCCTGTTGTGTTCCGGTTCGAAGGACATTGTAGCCAGAGTAACTACTGGACATATTGAGACTTAACATCTTATGTCTCAGGATGGCGAGCGCAGTGGAATTCCAAGCATTGCTTTGTAATTCATGGTGTTGTTTGGTTTTGCTACTGTCCATGAGCGGTCGTATCGCTTACCATCAGGCGAATGGCATGCTCGTTTCGCCATTCAATGCAATAAAAAATAAATTAAAAAAAAGTTTCTGAATCGCTAGATCTTAGTGTGGGGTCAGGACTATGTATGTGACTGTTGGGTGTATTTATTTACTTATAATAGTTTTGGGTCAGGACTATCATTTCATGTATTTTACTGTTAATATTCATATATTTGTGCCTCTACTGTCTCCGTGGCGCAGTTGTTCTACGGTACGATTTCAACGCTGAAGTCTCGAGCTCAAATCCCGGTGTAAAATTGCATTTTTCTATTCATCATCTGCTTGATGGCAGGAATTAGTGCCCGATATAGCGACAGGCCCGTTGTATATATATGTCGCAGATTCAATCAGATTGCCAGCTAAATGGTCGTCGTTGTCGTCCGACATGATGATTCTTATTAATTAGTCAGTGCACACGTTTGACGCTGTTCCGGGCAAGATTAAAAATAGAAACCATTTTAAATTATTAAACCGATCACAGACTCTACTGACAAACTATTCCACGTTACCAATGGCAACCGATAACTTACAAGACGTCAATAATGTCGGACTGTGTTGCAATTCCAATAAAATAAGGGACCTGTGTCGTCATCGCGTATGGCATTCATCCTGCGTGGATCTAACTTGTGATCTCTAACATATATAAGTATATATGTGTATTTTATTTGTTTCAGCGGTTTCCACCACAAGAAATCTAACTGCAACGCGTCTGCAGTAATCAGCAGGGTCCAGAAACTGCTGCAGAACGCCAAGCCGTACTTGTACCCCACTCGGGTCACTACCACTGTCACCGCGGGCGGCGCGAAACACAACAAGAAATTAACCAAAGGAAATGGGGGGTGGGGGGATATTAGGTAAGGGTGTTTTATTTAATCTACCGGGTATTTCAAGACTGCGACCGAAAACAAAGCCAGGTAGTTTTAGTGGTAACAAACACAATGCAACTAAAAAATTCGGAAAAAAGCGACAGATTTTTTTGGCATTTTTAAATATAGTCTCCCTAGCACATCATGAGACGGAACATACAAGGCGAAATGTGGGTGTCCTGGTGGCGCCTGTGCCTACCCCTTCTGGGATAAAGAGTTTATATATGTATGTTTTTTAACTCGAAGGCCATTACTTAAAGATTGATTTTTTTCCAGGGACCAGGAGCTGTGCGCGAATATGACTAAGATAGGTAGACAGTATAGAAGGTATATATATTACGCGTAGATAATTTACTGTGTAGATAACAGCTTAAACCAAACAATGAATATATTAGGCTAGTGAAAAATCACATTTCACACCTGCCACTTTTAAAGTGTGGTGATAAAAATTATGTGATTTTACAGGTGAAATTTAACGTGTTATAACTGCTATGTTTCTAGCTAATATATAACGAATATATTAAAAAATAATGTGAGGAAAATTTCGCGAAATTTCATACACCGTAACCGGGGTATTTTAGTAGTGTTACAAAATAAACATTTAATATATAGTAAAATGTTACATACGAAATATGCGGATGAAAATCGTATGTCAAATTTTACACCAGTTAATTTTATGTTAAAGTGTATTAAAACAAAAATATGTGCAAGTGAAAAATAATTTGTAATAAAAAGTCACGCGTGACAATTTTGCTGGTATGGTGTTAAACATATAAAAAATATGTGAGTAATTCACGTCACAAATGCTACTTTTTTGTATGAATAGAAATCACCCAAGTGAAAAATCATACGAAATCACAGTGAGATTATATCGTGAAATTAAAACTAGTTATAACCATTCATGCTTAAAAGACAATGCCCATTCATAGTATCGGTAAAAATATCGTTGACCCCGATACCGATACTGCTTAAAATTTATTATAGCATTTTTATGTCCTTAAACGTTTTCCTGTTTTATCCCGGGCGACAGACTTTTATAAAATAAAGTAATTATAATCACATTTTACGATACGTCGGCCATTACTACAAATGGAGCTACCAGAGTGACTGGACTTCAAGTTAATTTCTCCAAGAACTCCGGGCCTGGATCGCAATTATGTTTATTTTTTTTGAAAATATATTTGTTTACCTACACAAAAAAGTAGGTTTCATTGAGGCTCAAAAATTTTCGCACCGATACCAAGTTTCATAGTAAAATGGGCATTCCCCTTTTAAGATTGAGTTAACAAATTAACGACGTTCCATTAGTATGTGAAGCTGCCTCGTTGGCGTAGATGTATCACGGTACGACTACAAAGCTGAGGTCTTGGGTTCGAATCCCGGGTCGGGCAAAGTGATATTGGATTTTTCGATTTATTATCAGCCTGGAGCCAGGAATTTGTGCCCGATATGGCGATAGGCTCGCCCCCTATCACATCATGGGACGAAAGATACAAGGCGAAACGTGGTTGTCCTGGTTGCACCTCTGCCTACCCCTTCTGGGAAAATGGCGTGATGTAAAATTAAATTATTGTCTGTTATTATCATTGAATTGTATGTTATATGGTGCTGAGGGGTACATTCGGGTTGCCGTCTCGAAATAGTCATATTCGGAGTCAAGAAATACTTAAAAATCCTGGCATATAATTGTAATGTTATGCATAGGAATATATAAAAAATGAAAATTATAACTGGCAGTGAATTTGATGATATTTAGAATATCAAATTTCTTAGATAAAATAATGAATGTAATTATGTTGATTGAAATTGAAGGGTAGACATTCAAAAGTAACATGTGAAAATCGTATGATTTTTCATATTAGCTACTTTTATGCAAATCACTGTGAAAAAAAGGTAGAATTTTTTTTTTTGCTTACTGATATATGTGTTTACGGTTGGCAACCTTAGTACAAATGACCACATGGCATTTCATTTGCCAGAAAAACTACGCAGTCTCGAAAAATGAGTCTGGCATTGGCTATTGCCAAAAATGTATAATCTCGTAGATGTCTCGAACAAATAGATACACAAGGGCGGATCCAGGGGGGAAGGTCATGGGGGTCATGCCCCCCCCCTGGTCTGACTCCAGAAAGACAGAATCTTTAAAATATATCGTTGATTTTCACTTAAAAAAATCATAAACATATTTACTAATCACAGGTGTGACAAACTTTTAAATAATCACTTTTAAATGTATAATTGTTATCTAATTCGAGTACTTCCAGAGTTCTGACTAGAACTATCTAGAACTATATGACCCCCCTGACTTGAAAGCTGGATCCGCCCTTGTAGATACAGCCAGTAATTTGGCAGTTGCCATAAAAATCTGGCAAAAAAAACCAGGCTTACTACCTCACTAAGGCCCTGTGATGAAACCCAGAACAAAACTTGAATTGAATTGTAAAATTTAAAATCGATATTTCAACTCATGGAATTGGGTTTTAACTGCGGCAGATTCTTCCATGCATATTCCTTGTCGGCATTCCAGTTCTATGTAATGGAAAATAGAAATAATGTTTCTAAAACTAGAAAAAAAAAAATTCTGTATGAAAACTGTTCAAAAACAGCTTTTCAATGGCGCTATTGAGGCAAAAGGGTAATCTTATACAATATTTTCCATTATTGTTGTGACTGCCTCGGTGGCGTAGTTGTACTCCAGTACGATTGCTAAGCTGAGGTCTCGGGTTCGAATCCCAGGTGGGCCAGTGATAATGGATTTTTTTATTCCGGAGTCAGGAATTTGTGCCCGATATGATGATAGGGTCGCCCCCTATCACATCATAGGACGGAACATAAAAGGCGAAATGTGAATGTCCTGGTGATGCCTCCGCCTATTCTTTCTGAAAAAAGGCGTGAGTTTATCAATGTATGTATTGTTCTATAGTTTTTTAAAGTTTTATTTCAAAAAAAGTCCAAAAAAAAACACTTAGTCAGTACTTTTGCTGCACTAGCGCCATTCTAATTTTTAGAACTTTTCATTATCAATCAGATATTTTTTAGATTTATTTTAAAATAAAATGGTACAACTATTCTCCATGGATAAAACATAATTCCATGAATTTGATATTAGTCCGTGACATGCTAAAATCGACTACAATATATTTAAAAGTATTGTGGTTGTTTATGACAATGAAAACATAATTAATATTAATTATGTCTTGCCTATGTGTAATAAGGCTCAGTTGCTTAAACTAACTTTGGCCATCACTTTAATTTTGACAAAGTCATCGCTATCCAATTCTTTTTTTTTTAATTTAAGGCTCCTTCTCAAATGGGACAATTTCGCCAATGTCAAGTGTTCATCGCAATACATTTGTGTTTTTTATTTTCATTGCGATGAATTGCAAGACGAGCATGCCATTCGCCTTATGGTAAGCGATACGACCGCTCATGGACAGTAGAAAACCAAACAACACCATGAATTGCAAAGCATTACTTGACATTCCACTGCGCTCGCTATCCTGAGACATAAGATGTTAAGTTTCATTATGTCCAGTAGTTACTCTGGCTACAATGTCCTTCAAACACAACAGTGCATTGACACTGCTGTTTGTTGGAGAAATAGACATTGCGGTGGTACCTACCCAGACGGCCTCTCACATATGAGAGACCTACCACCAGTAATTTCAAATTTGACATTGCTAATGTATGGGATTGACGTTTTCAAAGTCAAAGTTATGGCCAAAGTTAATTTGTTCAATTGGCCCTTACAGGTAAAACGGGTATCTTATAGCGTCAGTTTAATATTCTGCTTCTGGATAGTAAAAAAAATATTATTTATTAAAATCATTGAATTATGTATGAGTATGGCACTAGGCCAGCGTGGTGGACTATATGGCCTAACCACTCTCAATCGATTCTCTCGATTGTAGAGTAGGCCCGTGCCCTGCAGTGGGACGTATATGGGCTGATATAGATCTAGATATAGATGGAAATAATGGTTTATAGCCATAATTACGGTCAGTTTTATAAAATAAATATTTTAGTAAAATTTATTAAATGAAAACCGTAATTATAAGATTTTCCAATCTGTTGGCTCCTGTCAGGGGAACTTTGACCTGTTGACAGCTTTTTTAATGTGATGTTATTCTTCGTAAAGAAATTATTAAAGGTCGAAAAAATAGCCCTAAAATATACTTAATAACATATACTTTTATTACAAAACAATTTTATATTTTACAATTAAATATTTTCGTTCAAATATCCAGCTTATAAGTTGCCTAAATATCCGGACATAATGTATAATGGTTTCTTGGATTAACGCAAATGTTACACATTGAAATAAAACTACTGACCACGAAAGCTGTAAAGCAATCGAAACGTCGCGTCGGGAAGTTAAAATAATACAAAAACAAATTGCATTAAAATCCGTTAAATTAGTTTTATTTCAACCGACTTTGTTTACTAAAATCGACTTAAAGATACCCGTTTTATCTTAGCCGTGCTGTCCACGTATCGTCACTCATATGCACGCTTTCATAATTTCACATTTGTTCTACGCTTGCTTACAGCTTAGAAATGCAGCTCTGTCCACAAAACGAAATATTTGCGTATTGCAAGCAAGCGTTATGTATTCATTAAAAAAAATTACGACTTATACGCAAGCTGCAAACAAGCGTACAACAAGCGACAAATGACGAAAGCGTGCGTATGGAGTGACGCTTCGTGGCTTATTATTTTAAGAGCAGTATAGGCGAATCAGACTTCTGATACGTGTAGTATTATGTATTGTATTATTCCATGTACTTACTTATGTATTATTGTAAATAGTGTTTTTTTAGTCTCAGCAGTTTGTTGTACTGATAAGAGTTTAAAACTGTTTTTTTTAGGGCGAGATTACGTAAAAGATTTTTGAAAAACTAATAGTCGAAAAACCAGATTTTGTGTATATAAAGTATAAACTTTATAAAAAAAAAATACTTACACAAATCGCAAATAACTGGTGTTCTAAATCAGGTATTCAAATTTGCAATTAGCTAAATTACCAAAATGGCCTCGTTATGGTGGTCTTGTGGCCTCGTTATGGCCTGAGCGTGGTCTCGCCCAAACTGAATAATATATACAAGTGTACAATAACGTCCAATTGTTGATTTTCCGTTGCCGTCACTCTGTGACAAGATGTTTATGTAGCACAAATGATAGCATTTTATTTGTGGTGCGTTTGTGTGACTTAATAAAGTTAAAAGCAGATATAAGAACATTAAATAGTTTCTTTTGTTAACTTAAAGCCCAATTTATATGGAGAGTTTATCGTGGCGAGAATCGTATGCGATTATCGCATGACATAACTGCCGTGTTCCGACAAACGTTTACACGATGCAACTTTTTATACCGGGTATATCAAGACTGCGACCGAAAACGAAGCCAGATGGTAGTATTAGTGACTTCAGACACAATGCAACTAAAAATTCCGCAAAATAAATCGTCATTTTTTTACTTATCGTCATATTTGGGTGATAAATACATATTTTTTCCAAAATAATGATGTACGTCTTATTATTTTTAAAGACGCAATGATACATAAGGGTTAAAATTACTATTTTTGCAAAAACTAAGGATTAACCACTAAAAAACTATGATTTTTAAAAAATTGTAAAAAGTAATCTATCGCTTATTTTGCGAAATTTTTAGTTGCATTGTGTCTATAGCCACTAAAACTACCACCTGGCTTCGTTTTCGGTCGCGGTCTTGATATACCCGGTATACTTTCGATAACTGTATCTTCGAGGCGAGGAACTCTCCCCGTTTAAATGGGGCTTTATATCGATCTATGAGGGCGAATTTGCAAAAACTATAGCAGTTAAAAATATTACGAAAACGCCTGGTGCGTATCAAAAATTGGCACTAAGTTTGCGCAGTTATATACTGGTGCAAACTCAGACTTGCACAGTTATATCGTTACGTATTTACGGCCATTAAATGTTGAGTTTTATTCAAATTATGTAATGCTATACTTAATTTCAAAACATATTTAAAGGGAGAGAATTTGCTAAAGTTCTTTATCAAAGTCTCGTGGTTGGTTAGACGCCGGCTGTGAAACGAGCGGCCGCCACGATCCAAATAGACGAGTGTTTCTGATACACTAGTATTTGATCTGTTTACGAAGTGTCTCTTCTCATAAATCCTTTGTATATTTTAAACAAAACTTCATATTTAATATTATAATTAAATAGGTACAAATAGTATTTTTCTCGAAAATATAACGTCTCGAACGACACAAATATATCGACATGCTCGAAAATGGACTTTCTCTTGCTTAAAATAATTGGGTATAAAGGTTAAAAAAAAACCATGTTATACCCAGAGTGCATGCAGAGGGAAATTATGATAGAAATCTTAAATAATATGCCAAATACCGTATCTTATAGAATAAAAACAATGCAATTAAAGTCACATAAATGTACCACTAACTCCTTAGCTTACAATACTGTGCAAGTCAAAGCAGCACTATTAACAAGACAAGCAAAAAACTCAATTGTTAAGCGTAAGTCGCATTAGCAAAGTTTACGAGAGTAGCATAATTCTCACCATATTGTTTGATAATTAACGCATGAATGAAACGTCAAAAAATGGTTCTGTAATATTATCTTGGTGCTATGCATACGATACCCATTCCTATATTGATTTATCCTTACCTCATAAACATATGTGAGTTTTACGCTTCTCCCGTAAACTTTGCTTATCCAACTTGCTCGGTATTGTCAGCCAAGCAATATTCTGTTAAATGACACCAAATATACACTATTTGTTAAAAATAGCGCACAAAGTTATTGTTAAATAAAATATTAACTGGTTGCTGAAAATAATATAAAGAGCATTTTGAAAGTACAATAAGATTGTTTTATTTATTATACAATATGAATCGGCTTTGAAGTGGCCTGACACAGCAATTTATGTATGTCTCCTCAAACGTCCGTACTCGCAAAGCTAGTCGAGTGTTTTTGTTGTTGCATCAGCCCATATGCGTCCCACAGTTGGGCACAGGCCTACTCTACAATCAAGATAATCGATTGAGAGTGGTTAGGCCATATAGTCTACCACGCTGGCCTAGTGCGGGTTGGCGGACTTACATAGCGTAGAAATTCTTTAAAATCGCTACGGTATGCAGGTTTCCTCACGATGTTTTCCTTCACCGTTAAAGTGCGTGGTGATTGACTATCAATACACACATAACTCCAAAAATCAGAGGTGTGCCCTGGGATTTGGACCCGCGACCACCGTGAACATGTAGGCAGCCGCGTCTGGTCCGTTACCAACAGGCCACCACGCACTTAGCACGCAATCTAATGTATAAAGCGCCATTTACAGGGAGTTTCTCGCGGCGAGAATCGTATGCGATTATCGCATGACATAACCGCCATAGATTATCGTGTTCTGACAAATGTTTACACGATGCAACTTTTTTATATCCTTACAATAATCGTATCTTCAAGGCAAGAAACTCTTCTCGTTAGCGCAGTTGTACTACGGTACGGTTACAAAGATGAGGTCTCGGGTTCGAATCCCGAGTCAGGCAGTGTTATTGGATTTTTCCATTCATTATCAGCCCGGAGTCAGGAATTTGTGCCCGTGGCGATAGGCTCGCCCCCTATCACATCATGGGACGGGTCATACAAGGCGAAATATCGGTCCTGATGTCTCCTCTGCCTACCCCTTCTGGGAAAAAGGTGTTAGTTTATGTATTTATTTACTTGGTAAATTCGAAAATTTATTGAGTTCTATTTTCAAAGAAATTTATTTATTTATTTATTTTTATTCTTTATTGTACACAATAAATATAACAATAGGTATAGAGACAACAAAATAACAAAGTACAAATGGCGGTCTTATCGCACTAAGGCAATCTCTACCAGACAACCATTGGATGGATTTATGAGAAGGAGAAAGAAAGGGCAGTGTATAATAAAGACAAAAGCTCAAATAAATAATACTATTTATACATAAATATACAAAAACTACATAAATAATGTATATAAACATACATAAATACATTTATATATAAATAAACATACATATATAAGTATATTACCAATATATTTAAATTAAGGAAATAATATTGATCAATATATCTGTTTAAGAAGCAAAGTAGTGCTCTTTTACCAACTTCTTAAAAGATGGCAGAGTTTGAGCCTGCCTCACCACAACGGGAAGTGCATTCCACAAACGAACAGCTACGACACCGAAAGATTTGTCCATAAATGTTGTGGTGTGGGCGGGCATTCTCAACTTTAAGTTCTCGGACGACCTCAAGGACCTCGTATGTGAGTCATGAAGAAAAACAAATCGTTCTTTAAGATAAGAAGGGGTGAGAGGATTAAATAAAATATTGTAAAGAAGAGAAAGAATGTGAGTATTCCGGCGAAGTCGTATAGGCAACCACTTGAGCTTAGTACGAAACTCGGAAACATGATCATATTTACGTAGACCAAATATGAATCTTATGCAGAAATTCTGGAGACGGTCAAGTTTATTTAGTTGCTCCTCGGTGAGATCTAGATAGCTGACATCTGCATAATCAAGGATGGGGAGGAGGAGTGTTTGCGCAAGTGATATCTTCGTGGTAACGGGTAGAAAATTGTGTAACCTTCGCAAGGATCTAGCCGAAGAAAACAACTTTCGACTTACATCCCGAATTTGCGGACCCCAGGTGAGGCCTTTGTCTATATTCAGACCCAAATTTCTCACAGTGTCACTGTAGGGTATGGTAACACCATCACAAGTAACACTCGGCAGTAGGGCCCAGTCAAGTTTCGAAATCGACCTGGGACTGCCAACAACAATGGCCTGAGTCTTGTTTGGATTCACCGTCAAGCCATGCCGTTTGCTCCAATCGCAAATGTGTTGGATATCATAATTAATTGTTGAGATTGCATCAACCATCCTGTCCAGTGGAGCTTGAGAGTAAATTTGGAGATCATCAGCGTAGAGGTGGTAGGAAGAATGAAGGTGATTAGTGATAGAGTTAATGAAAATAGCAAAAAGTAGGGGAGAAAGCACGCCGCCCTGTGGTACGCCAGCAGACACTGAGCACCAAGAGGAAAAATTCTCCTCGATGCAGATGCGTTGCCGGCGCCCATACAGGTAACTTCGAAACCAGTCAAGTGCTGTTGGAGATATGTTAAGAGAACACATCACGCTAAGTAGTACGTCAAAATCTACGGTATTGAAGGCATTGCTGAAGTCCAGCAACGCTAAGACTGTCAGCTTGCCCTCTTCCATACCAGATCTCATGCCATCCGTAATATGCGTCAGAGTGGTGGTTGTACTATGCCCAGAACGAAATCCTGATTGGAAAGGGTTAAGGAGATTATTTTTAGAAAGGAAATTATTCAGTTGGGTATGGATCCAACGTTCAAGAACTTTGGATAGGAATGGAAGAATGGATATTGGTCGAAATTCGGAAAGTGCAGAAGCGTTAGGTTTTTTAGGGATAGGAATAATGTGCGCTTCTTTCCAAGCGGTAGGAAAAATTCCTGTGGTAACGGAATGGTTAAGGATGTGGGAAATTATGGGAAGGATTTCGTCTAGGATAGGAACAATCATATTACGGCTAACATGATCACTTCCAACCGCATTAGACGAAATAAGTGTAATGGTCTTCCTAACATCACAACTAGCAAATTGTTTGAAGACAAAAACAGGACAATCAGGAGTTTGGCGGGTAGAAAGATGTTTGATAGTGTTATCTTTGACCATGGTATTAAAATACGACGAAGACGAAAAGTGTTGATTTAAGAAATTTATATCTACAGATACAGGAATTGAATTTTTACGAGATTTACCCACTCCCAGAGTCTGAAGAAATTTCCAGACTTTCGCCGAATCTCCATTTTCAACTGAGCTGTGAATATGTCGGCGTTGAGCGTTCCTACACACCTTACTGCAGTGATTCCGAATGGCGATGTACTTAAGCCAATTTAACTCGCTAGGACGGTGGTTGAATCTGGACTTGGCCGATGCTTTTTTCCTGAGCAAATCTTTAATTTCGGCAGTAAGCCAGGGTGCTGGCAGATGTTTCACCTTTATTGGTCGAATTGGTGCATGCGTGTCGTAGAGACCAATTAATTTATTTGAAAATATTTCGACTTTTTCTTCAATACAGTCAGCATGATAAATTGAACTCCAGTCAATATTGTCCGCATCCTTGCGAAGATCAACAAGGTTCATACCCTGAAAATTCCGTAGCAAAAGGATTTTGGGAGAGGCTTTAGGCGGATGGACACGATAGGATAGGAATAAAAGGTCATGAAAAGAAAAGGCGTCAGCAGGACATTGTCCATGTTTAGCAACATGAATTAGGGAGGAGACAAGGATGAGGTCGAGAAGTGAAGGTGTACAGTGAGGAGGATGGTGAGTGGCACTGAGAGGAAGAACGGAAAGATTACAGGACTGGATAGAATTCAGAAAGGAAGAAGAACGACGATCGTTCTTGAGGAGACAGGTATTAAAGTCACCCATGATTATGGTTTGACTGTACGATGGGACTAAGTTTTCAAGAATAATTTCAAGAGAAGAGAAAAAGTCAATACGAAGCGATGGGCAATAATAAACACCGAGTAATATTTTCATATGGGAGAATTCCACCTCCAAGAAAATATGTTCACCAGCATTTGACGGTGGAGGTTGCGGTGATACACTAACTATTTTGTAACGTAGATGTGTCCGAAGAAAAATAGCGACACCCCCTCCACCACGTGCTGTGCGATCATTTCTGATGAGGTGGAACCCTGGAAGTGAGAAGGAAGAAGAAGAGAGACAAGGTTTTAACCAAGATTCAGAAACAAGGATAGCATGAATATGGGTACAGTCAAAACTAGCCAGCATATCAGTGTAATGAGCGGGAATACTCTGAGAGTTTATATGGACTACATTGAAATTCCTTGGGACGTCAGAGAACTGAGATGAGAGAGTATCGGCTATTGAGGGAATACTAGCAAAGCTGTCATCACTACACGCCGAAAAGAACTCTTCACTGTTACTTTCATCGTGCACAGACATGTAAAAATTTTAGCGTTTGCAACACAAATATTGGTAATTTTACCTAAAATTAATATTAAAATGATTATAAACTTAATAATATAAATATAATTAATTTCCAAAAAGTTGGATGTTAAAATAAAATAATTTAAAATAATCATCCATCTGCCGGTTGAGTATTGAGATTGTGAAAAAGAGAAAAAATAATAATAATAACAACACTTGAGAAAAGTGATATCCGACACGAACAATGAAAAAGATACAACATACAGATAACAGTTAGAGAAACATAAAATACAAAAAAGAAAGACATGGTAACATTAATCCATTCATATAAGTAATACAAATTAAAAGTAAAGAACAAAAAATAGTAATGTGATAGTCCAAGTAAGTTTAACATAAAAATTAAATATTTAAAACCAATATAAAAATTCAAAAACTTATATATTGTTAAAAATTCTGAGCTAAAAATTCCGAACGAAATGCAAGCTGTCAAACATGACATTTAATGTCATTAGACATGTAAACAAATAACAAAGCTGTTTGTAGGTAGTTTAGTGATTAGAGTATTAAACTACAATAACAAAACAAGTATTTTAAAACAATGTACAATAATATAAATAGTAAAAACAAAAACAAAAAGAAACCTACATTAAAATAAATCACTTGATGGTTTATGCAACAGATAAAGCAAAAACATTGGATGTTACCTGGACTACACAATATCGACAAGATCACAGTACAAAACTCATCTTTTGGCCGCTGCTGCTCGCCTGGTCTTAGGCACGGCTATGGTCCTCTTCACCGGGGTCGGCTTTGTTGGGGTGTCCACACTAATCTGGCTAAGCAGAGTAAGCGACACTATGCGATGCCGAACGCCAGAACTTATCACAAACACATTGCCATCCCGGGTCCATGAGTTTGTGACGCCAAACTTGTCGCGTGCTGCCATGAATATGTCATGTCTAGACTTGGTGAGGAACTCAGAGAGAGTGATACCGGACCCTTTAAGTTTGGTTTTATTGTACCAAATCTTATCCCTCGTAACAGTATCCTGCAGCTTGACAAGTAGAGGTCTCGGCTTCTTAGATGAGGAGGATCTACCCATTCGGTGACAGCGCTGTATATCACCAGTGCTGAAGTCAGACATACCCATGCGCTGCTTCACTGTATCAACTACAAGCTGCGCAGAGGTTTCATCTGTTGCTTCAGTGACACCATGAAGGAGTAGAATCTTGCGGCGCCTCTGCATCTCCATCGTATCTACAGTGTGCGCTAGAGATTCTATTTGTTGTTGCAGCAAGTTCAGAGTCTGGGTGATAAAAGCTCTGTAAGCGGTAAACTCAGCTGCCAGGTCGGGAGATCCAGTTGCATTTGGTGAAGACTTATGTAATTCAGATTCGAAAGACGTCATCCTCTTATGGAATTCATTCTTCAGATCTTCCATTGTAGATTTTAATGAAGACTCCATGGCGTAACAATAAGTACAGGTGATATATTAAGTGAGTTGAAATTAAGTTTGAGATGAACTGAGGAAAGGAGTGAAGTCAAGGAGAAAGTGCACTAATACCGGCAGGTAGACAGTTTAAATGTTTAATTTAAATACATTAGATATTATAGATAACAGTAATATCTATTTTAATTATTTAAATAAATACTGAGCAAAAATTGTATGACTAGCCTTGTCAACTACCCACCCAGAAAAAAAATGTTTTGTAATCATATAAGAATAATATGACTAATACGATAAGAGCTACCTAGGTATAGGAAAATAACTAGATGCCTACGAGTGCATTAGCAATTATTATAAACTGATTTCTACGTGCTTCATGATAACCGATATCTTTTTCAAATTACTATTAATTTGCCTCCGTAACAAAATGTAAAATGATTTGAACTTTTTATTTGACAGCCTCCGTGGCGCAGTTGGTTAGACGCCGGCTGTGAAACGAGATGCCGCGGTTTCGATCCCCGCACCGAGACAAATATGTGAACACAACTATTTGTCTCGGGTCTGTGTGTGTGAGACTAAAAAGTCCCTCGTAGCTTCTGATCCACGACACAAGATTTAATTGATACTAATGTGGCGTCAGGACTATGTATGTGACTGTTGGGTGTAAAAAACAAATTCAGTATGAAACTCGGATTTTATCAATACTTTTCTTCCAACTAGTAGAGGTCTATAAAGTAGAAAAATACCCATGAGCTTAGAAGTAAGAATGGGAAGATGCGAAATAAATTCAACAACTTTGTAGTTTTATATAACATTGACCGTGACCTTAGTGCCCGTGACTTTATAACCTGGTGACCCTTATAACCAGGGTACTAAACTTGGCAATTAAGTCTGTTTACGCTGGTACTTAGCATGGGCTTATATCACATTGACCGTGACCTCAACAATGACCTCAAGATCATAAAAATAATAAATAAATACACCCAACAGTCACATACATAGTCCTGCCCCACTCTAAGATCGAGTCTTGTGTCGTGTATCAGAAGCTACGAGAGACTTTTCGATCTCACAAACACCCAGACCCTAAACAAATACCTGTGGATCACACAAATATTTGTTTCCGTGCGGGGATCGAACCCGCGGCCTCTTGTTTCACAGGCGTCTAACCAACTGCGCCACGGAGGCTGTCAAAATCATGGACATAACATGGTTCCCAAAGGTTAAAATAAAAACATTTTTTTTGTATGACAAAGTTACTTCAATGCGCCTGATGATAAGCGCAGTACAGATAGAGTATCCACAATGTTCATCTCTCGACACAATGATGCCTGATTGTATCCGAATATATATACAGAACCCGAAATGCGACACACGTGGCTCACTATGACGGCTCCTGAACCGCTGTGTACGGCGTTATCTGGTTCAGACCATTATGAAGACTATCCTGATACAAACATCTTAACTCCAGCAATGTGACGGTCCACCAAGGGCAGATCCAGCTTTCAAGTCAAGGGCGGGTCTTATAGTTCTGATCAGGACACTGGATGTACTCGAATTCGATTACAAGTATACATTTACGGCCTTATTCATAGACAGATTTAAAACCTATTATAGTTATCGAATGTTTTGTCCCTTTCGAACGACTTTAGAATTCAGATGGGGCGAAGAAGACAAAACATTCGATAGCTAAAATAAGTTTTAAATCTGTCTCTGCATAAGGCCGTTAAAAGTGATTATTAAAAACTCTGTTACATCTGTGATTTGTGAATATGTTTACGATTTTTTTAAGTGAAAATCAACGATATATTTTTAAAAGATCTGTCAATCTGGAGTCAGCCCAGGGAGGGTTCGTGAACCCTATGATATCCCCCCTGGATCCGCCCTTGCGGTACACCTGATTGGTCACAAATCGTTCCGGGCTGGCAATGAAAAGAAAAATCCAATATCACTTTAACCCGGGATTCGAACCCGAGACCACAGCGTTGTAATAGCACCCGGTAGCGTACAACTGCGAAAAAGTAAATTAAATTTTGTTGTCAAAGTAAAACACAAATTCATAAAAATACAAAATATTTATTGACAAAAAACACTAACAACTGTATAACACGTCAGAAATATCTGTGAACCTAGCTGGAATGCGGTTCACATTTATTTTTTTTGTGTTCTCCTACCTACTATGTTGTTTTACATTAAAAACGTTTTGAGATGGATGCGAATTCTATTTTTTATTCTTTTTTCTATTTTAATTCAATTTGTTTAAGCTATATTTTGAATTTGCTGAACTTATGTTCCAGTGACGTTCATTATTGAGGTCCACAGATATTTCCGACGGGTAATATATTCGAATAAGAAATAATGGTTTATTTTTCTTGAGGGTATTTATTTGAAAACGACTTCTTGAATTATTAAAATATAGAAAGACATCGGAAACATAATGTGACTGCGGTACTGTACCACTATATAGTTTTTTATTGCAATGAATGGCGAGACGAGCATGCCATTCGCCTGATGGTAAGCGATACGACCGCTCACGGACAGTAGCAAAACCAAACACCATGAATTACAAAGCAATGCTTGTTACTCCACTGCGCTCGCCATCCTGAGACATAAGATGATGTCTCAATATGTCCAGTAGTTACTCTGGCTACAATGTCCTTCAAACCGGAACACACAGTGGTTTCCCCAGAGGCTAGTACGCATAGATTTTGTTAACGATGTCCGCTCTATATTATTTAAATTTACTCTCAAAAGGATATGATCAATGATGGTGTCATTCTCAGAAAAATACATATTTATTTTATAAATTACTTCCGCAATAATAAGCGGATGTTATACCAAAAATGATGGTTTTTGGGGTTTATGTTATTAACAAAAAAATTGAGGAAATGCATTAATTAAAGACAGATTTATTGTGGGCCTAACAATAGAATTTGAACACAAAGTCAAACATTTTGAATTAACATACATTAATATGACAAAAAGAAATTGAAATTGAACATGCAAAATCGACCAGTTTTGCTTACAAATTACTGATGGAATCTGATAATTCAAATATTTACATTAATCATGAACAAAATTAAACTAATTCCCTGACTGATTCAACTTCCAACATTCGAGATAATTCGAATACTCCGACAAATACATCAAAACTATTTAAACTAGACATACGAGCAAAATGTATCAAAGTGTGGTGCTATATTTCTATATACATCTCTTTCACTCTTATACAGTCAAAATATGTTCCATCTCGCTCGGATATGATACAAAAAGTGCGGTACAGATTATCTAAAATCTTTTGGCGTGCGGCGAAATTTGGAACTACGAATACAATGTAAAATTATCTGTTTAATGCATTCTTTGAGATGTGTATTCATAATGTAAACAAGTATTTATACTCATAATCTAGTATAAAATGTGAAGGGAGAAAATCTATTATTTTGACAACAGCGCTTTCGGCGATAGAATATCGTAGACGACCTGTACAGATAGATCTATATGTATCTCTTTCACTCGTACGCTACAATTTGTTCCTTCTCGCTCTGGCACGGTCAGCTGGTATACACAGATTTTGTTTCTGATACCCTCTGTACTTCAGCGTAACATCAAACTTTCATATTCAATTTAGGTCAAACATTTATCGGATTTACAATTTGTGTGCTCGCCTGCAATGAGCCAGCGTGGTATAGCGTAACGAAATTAAAAGGATTATTTCCGAAAATAGACCAATAACATATCTCTATAACGGTGAAGGAAAACATCGTCAGAAAACCTGCATACCATAGCTATTTGTAAGAATTACTATGGTATGTAAAGTCCACCCGCACTAGGCCAGCGTGCTGGACTATATGGCGGATGGCCCTTCTCGTTGGACGTCCTTCTCGTCATACTCGTGGGACGTGTATGGATAGATAGACACATCGAATGTGGGCGTGGCTACAATACTTTACGCTGATTGGTCAATTTTCGCTATCCTTAAAAATGCATTAAGATTTTCTATTAGTTCCCGTAAAATCGGTAATGGAACTCTCGATTGTAGAGGTCTGTGCTCTGTGGTTCTATTCATCTGATATTTTTCTATAACCCCGTTTGTCGCTAACACTGGCCTCCCATTTTTTAGCCACTGTGCAGTAAAGTTGCATGGCGGCTCGCGCATCTTCAACCGAGCTATGTTCTCCATGCTGTATATCAATACCTAGTATTTCTTTAGCTAGTCTTTTTAAGGATGGAGTACTTCCTTTAGTTACCTGAAAAAGAAAATAGGTATGGTAAAAATAAATACACTCGATAGTCACATACATAATGACCACACACTCAGATTTGTAGTATCAGAAACTACGAGACTTTTCTCTCTCACAAACAGAACCGAAACAATACTAATGGATCACAAAAACATTTGTCTCGGTGGGGGATCGTAGCGAGCTTTCGTTTCACAGGTTCTTACTTACATACATACAACTCACGCCTTTTTTTCAGAAGGGTTGGGGAATAGAGAAATCCAATATCACTTTGCCTGACCTGAGATTCGAACCCATTACCTCAGCTCTGTAATCGTACCATAGTATAACTACGCCACCGAGGCAGTCACTTCTTACAAGAGCTCTTACTTATTATTTAATTACAAAATTGCGCACATTTCTATTTGTATATTATATACATTGTATTTGGCTTTATGAGTAAATAAAGTACTTAAGTGGCATTATAGATTTCCTACAGCTTATACAACACTTGTTTCAAGTGATTTGTTATCTGTTATTGATAATTAACGCTTCAGAATACTGAAAGAAAAATTCAAATAACTGCATTATTACTGTTTATAGGACATATAACCAAACCTGTGTACTTAAAAGGGTAGGCAGATATACCGCCAGTAACCTATTTCATCCAAAAATTTGATATAATGTGGGTCTACCATTATCATTAGGGTTATAAATTACTTTTATACATTTATTTATGTTTTAGTATTATAAAAAGGAATATGTGGGGTTATGAACTTCATATTCCTGACTGATAATAATTAATTACTAAGAATGCTTAAAGTATTTATATTACAGCGGGAGCACTGTCATACATTAGCGTTTAAAAATTAGATATTTTTGTTTGAAAATACTGAAAATTAAACTAATTAATTAACAATAAATTTGTATTAATTAGATTGGTAACTGAAAATATATTTAGTTATAATCTGTATAAACCGGGTTTGAATGGAGTTCAGTGGTCCAAAACTTTTTTTTTATTTCTTGTTCAAATAAGTTGTGTATGTTGTACAACCTGTCAAACATAACACAATAGAACAGAAAAAAGTGGCCCAGCACCACCATTTTTATCTGTTTTTTTATGTATCCTTCTATATTATAAATATTCCAAGTATGTAGCTAATTTGAGCTATGTACCTATAAAGAAACATTTAAATGAAAAATAAAATAAAATAAAAATAAAATGTGTTGTGCTGATGGAGTACCATTATAAATAAATTAAATTAACACCAATAACTTGCTACACAGGAAACAGTTTGGATTTACGAGAGGTCGATCAACAATTGACGCGGGAGTCGATCTCCTAAAACAAATTTATGAGGCTTGGGAGGAGTCACAGGATGCCCTTGGTGTATTTTGTGACTTATCTAAAGCTTTTGATTGCATAGAGCACGACACCCTGGTCAGGAAATTACACCACTACGGTATCAGGAACGAGGCTCTCAATCTTTTGTCCTCCTATTTGAACAATAGAGTACAGAGGGTTGATATTAATGGAAAACTTTCTCGAGGATCTGCGGTCACTATGGGAGTACCGCAGGGTTCAATTCTGGGACCTTTTCTGTTTCTCGTCTACATAAATGATTTACCTTATCACGTCGGGAATAGACACGAAGTTGTATTGTTTGCGGATGATACGTCATTGACATTTAAAATTAAAAGACAACAATTAAATTTTGATGAAGTAAACAGTGCTCTTCGTGAAGTTGTACACTGGTTTAATATTAATAATTTATTGCTTAATGCTAATAAAACTAAATGTATTAAATTCACATTGCCCAATGTTAAGCAATTATCTACCACTTTACAAATTAACGGCGAGGAATTGGATCCTGTTGCGTCTACGACGTTTCTAGGCATTACGGTAGACGCAAAACTCCAGTGGGGACCGCATATTAATAAATTATCTGGTAGATTAAGTTCAGCGGCATATGCAGTTAAAACCATTAGGCGTTTAACGGATGAGGTAACAGCAAGAATTGTTTACTTCAGTTATTTTCATAGTATAATGTCTTATGGGATTCTTCTGTGGGGAAATGCTGCGGACATTAATAGTATCTTTATTTTACAAAAAAGAGCTGTTAGAGCCATTTATAAACTTGGTCCCAGAGTTTCCCTAAGAGAAAAGTTTAAAGAGGTAGATATTCTTACTGTAACATCTCAATATATTTATGAAAATTTACTGTATGTTCGTAAAAATATAACTCATTTTAAGCGTAATTGTGACTTTCATAGTAAGAACACTAGGAACAAACATAATCTTGCCTCCCATGTTACTCGTCTCCACAAGATAAATAGTTCTTTTATGGGTCAAAGTGTACGCTTCTTTAACAAACTTCCCAATGGTATTAGAGAACTTCCAATTAACAAGTTTAAAAATATAATTAAAGTAAAGCTGTGTAAAAAGGCATATTATAGTATCTCTGACTATATGGAAGACAAAACTGCTTGGGAATAAATTGCTCAATTTCTATGAAATTAGAACAATTATTGACATGATAATAATATATATATACAGACGATACTGTGATATTTAGATAAATCAACCATTGTAATTTAAACTGGCCTTTAAAAAAAAAGAAAAAGAAAGAAAAGACAAGAAAAAAAAAGAAAAAAAAAATGAAGACAGTTCGTGTTGCTGAGGGAGTTTCTTGCGCCGTTTCTTCTTCACAGCTACAACACGTTCCGAAGCGGTGGTAGCAGAAATTAACGATTCAAAAGATCTTGTAAAAGACTACTTGAATAAAGAATATTTTGATTTTGATTTTTGATTTTTAATTTATTACCTTCCTAAATGGTTTGTATCTGGATGTGTCTCTGATATTTCTCTTTGGGTGAGACAGGAAGAGTACACTCAAATCATTCTTCAAAGAGTGTCCAACCAATATCCGGCCTTTTATCAACTCCGAAACCTCTTTCTGAACAACAGTAAATTCTTCACCATTCAATAAATCCTCTTTTCTGATTCCGCTCACTTCTGTTCTATAATCTTTGACCTCTTCCCGCGCTTTTACGAACTTATCATAGACACAATCCCCGAATTTATTGACTATAGATATTCTGGCCAGCATGTGGTCGGAGCCGTCGTATCCTACGCCAACCATCTCACAGTCCATTGCTAGAAACTTAGTAATTTTATTCTTACTATTGGGCACATCACTATTTTTATTTTTTAATTCACGAGGTTCTAAATTCAAAGTTTTCAAATCGGTGTCCACTGTCGATGTCATTTTGCGGTATAGGGATTTTTTCTTCCTAACGCGGCGAAATTCGCCGGTAAAATGGTTTGGTTGCGGGGGTTTTTCTTCCTTCTTATCGGATATTAGGTTGCTCGTTAGAAATGATTGCCAGTTCGCGTCGATAACGCCACGGTTAGCCACAGTTACTTTTGGTCCGTCTTGATTTCGTTTTCGTTTCTTCGACGACTCTGTCATGTTTACATTGAGCATAAAGAACAGTAATATCTTTGCGTACAATATTAATCGCTCTATTATTATATAAAACGCGTCTCCGAGGTTTATTACAAAACAAATAACAATACTGACAAAATCATTTGCCATATTTGACAGCACCACATGGGTGCCATAGACATTTTTCGTTTATTTTTAATCACTTTCAGCTGATTATAGTAGGTAGCATGAGTGCTAGTTGCTACATAATATTTAAAGTCGTTATAGCAAATATTATATTATTTTATGCTTTCTTCATCTTCAGCCTCCCGAAGTCCATTGCTTAACACAAAAATACACAGACCAATCTGTTGCATACACTCTGCAACGCACTGTAATGCGTTCAATGATCCTGTCCTTTCATATGTAGCCCATAAAGAAAGGCCACGTTGATTGTTATTTTTACAATTTTTTTCTATTTCGTTTATTACAATTACTAAATAACTGGACATACTTGGGAAGCCTATGCTCAGCAGTGGTTTTCCTGTGGCTGAATACAGAGATAGATTAACCAAATTATAAGTTAATAGTACGGCAGAAATACAAGCTTCAATTCTTCGATACACTTGCAACTGATATGACAAATATTTTATACTGACATGGCTTCCTCTGACGAATGATGGTTGTTTATCGCTTATCCACACAGTTCTTTCAGTACTATTAGTTTCTTCTGTCTGTGTGTCTGCTAGTCATCATCAGCACGTTGCTCGACATTGGTCTCTCTCCAGCGGTACGCCACAGAGCCTGGTCTGCTGGTTGACGCATCCAGTCGCTGCCGGCCCTCTTGTGCAAGTCGTCCCGCCATCTGGCCAGAGGATGTCCCACGCTACTTTTTCCAAGACGCGGTCTCCACTCCATAACACGCTTACTCCAACGATTATCTGTTCAATATTTGCTATTTGCAACGCAATTATTAGTTGATGAAACCGGAATATACTTTAATAAATAAATACACCCATCAGTCACATAAATAGTCCTGGCCCAACACGAAGATCAAGTCTTGTGTCGTGGGTATCAGAAACTATGAGAACCTGACCTAATATTAAAACGGCTCTCGACCACCGAAGAACTACTTACCACAAAGGTAAACAATCATGCCCTTTCCGGAAAATCCATGTTTTTGAGTCCGACAGATATTTTTGAGGTAAACACGATAATTAGAAATCTGAAAAATGACAGCGCTCCCGGCCTAGATGGTTTTAAATCCTCATTAATAAAACTTTTAAACCCCGTTATCGCAGAACCGCTCACATATCTATGCAACCTAAGCTTATCTACTGGAACCTTCCCCGACTACTGGAAAACAGCGATAGTGAGTCCAATTTATAAGGCTGGATCAAATAGTCGCCCAGAAAACTACCGACCTATATCACTTCTAAGTATACTCTCCAAAATTCTAGAGAAACTGGTAAATAAGCGACTTGTAAATTTCTTCGAAGAAAATTCCTTACTCTCAAATCAGCAATTCGGCTTCAGACGTGGCAAATCTACTGCGGAGGCCGTAGAACTTCTAACAAATATAGTCTCACAACATACTGATGCGAGTCGAAGATGTATTGGGGTATTTTTGGACCTCAGCAAGGCCTTCGATACCATATCAATCCCGATCCTACTTCGAAAAATTGAAATGGCTGGTATTAGGGGTATAGGTTGTGACTGGTTTACCTCATACCTCAGCAACAGGCGTCAACGTGTAAGAGTTGACAATTTGCTAAGTGAAGAACAAAGTATACCTTTCGGCGTCCCACAGGGCAGTATTCTTGGCCCAACACTCTTTACTTTGTACATGGATGACTTACTGAGAATAAATATCCCAAACGCGAATATCATCTGTTATGCAGATGATACGGCTATAATATTTCACGGTAATGACTGGGATGATGTATACTCAAACTGTGAAACGGGGATGAAACTCATTAAACGCTGGCTAGACTCTAACCTACTAACTTTAAATATTAATAAGTCCAATTATATTGCTTTTAGGAAAACACAAGCCACTAAAATCACCCCGCGAAATCTTGTTGTTCACGAAGTTTCTTGCAATGACGTTCAACCCCATACGCGAACAGTGAAGGAATGCTCATGCAGTACAATTAATAGAGTAAATGAATTAAAGTACCTGGGAATCATTATAGACCAACATTTATCCTTCAAAGCACATACAGCGGAGCTGACAAAACGAGTTCGTAAACAAATATACGTAATGAAACTGCTACGGCACAGCGCCTCTACCGAAGTCAAGAGATTGGTCTACACCGCTTTATGCGAACCTCTCCTACAATATTGTATTAATGTTTGGGGAGGAGTTGCCAAAACATTTCTTTTAAATATTGAAAGAGCTCAAAGAGCAGTCCTTAAAACAATGATGGGCAAACCTTTTCGTTTCCCCACAGAAAATCTTTATGGAGAAGCTTCAGTACTGAGTGTGCGCAAACTTTTCATTTTGAACACCGTACTTAAAATGAATATCAGCATACGAAACAATCCCACTGCAATGGCTGCCATACAAAATAAGCGTAATATAAGAGTACCAACAATCGCCGTCAGATCCGTTTTTGCACAACGACATCCCCATTACCTTCAACCCCGTATTTATAATATTATACTTAAAAACTGTGACATAAAGTCCTGCTCACGCAGGGAAACCAGAGCCAAAGTGAAAAATATGCTTCTAAAATTATCGTATGACCAATTAGAGAACATGCTTAAAATTGTCAAATAATCAAATATTCACACCTGCACACACACATACTCTCATACACATACACACACACAGGCACACACATACTCACACAAACACACACATACACACATTAATTTTCCTTTTGTTATTATTATTAATTATATTGTGTTGGAGTTAGTTTGAGTTTATTTCGTTAATTTTTGTTTTGTTTAAATACTTCGCTTTTCATTGTTTTATTAAAATTGTTTACACTGGCAGTACCTAATTCAGGATGGGTGCCCAAGACACGGGCTTGCCTACGTTGGGACCCACATACTTGATATAAAGAAAATAATTGTAAAATGTGAATGTGGTATATTGTAATTTTTGGAGATTTTTCACAATAATTTACCTTTTCGAGCAGAAACACCCAGACGCGAAACAAATACTCGTGGTTCACACAAACATTTGTCTCGGTCCGGGGATCCAACCCACGGCATTTGGTTTCATAGCCAGCGTCTAACCAACTGCGCCAAGAAGATATATCCGCAGAACAAAACCATTACTTGGGTTAATATGACATATTTTCCACTATGGTTTATGGTTACGCTATCTGAGTAAATACGAATGTTCTATCAATAACACAGCATGCTTGGATTACAGCATACTGAATGCGAATGCAATGTGCTTCTGATGATTATTTAAAATAAATAATGTAATTAAAAAGCGTGTACTGTCATATTATATTATGAAAGTACTAATTTTACATTTTATTTTCTTTCGTAATCATAGAAATGTATTAAAACAGCAATTAACAACTAATGTACCTATTAAAAATAATTTATTAATGTAACTGGTTTAAAAGAATGTAGATGGGCTTTTAATAATTTCACTTGCGTCAGATGTAACGACTATAATTAATTAATATGTTTAGGATTTTTTGAACTTTCTAAACATATTATAATATTTTGATAAAAAATGCTATTTTCAATATATCAAAATGTTTTTGTTTTCATAGCTGTAATGTTATTGTCTATGATGATAATAGCTTCAAAATTTTAATAAGTCACAATAAATAGACTTTGCTAAAATAACTGACTTTCTTAAAATATTACTCTATCTACAATATTTATGTATTTTTTAAATACAATATAATTATTACTTCATTAATATTTTATTTGGATGGTAAGAAACAAGTTATATATGTTATGTGTTAGAACGCACCGTGGATAGTTCAGAATTTTGATACCAAGAACATAATATAAAAAAGTTATTTTAATTAGTTTTATTTGAGTGTTATGTAGCTGCTTTTATATTATTCACTTATACATGCGACAGATAACAGTTTCATCAAATATTTAAAATAGTACTATTTTCATCGTAACACATCGATACACAATTGGGTATTTGACTGTTGTGGCAATAAATTATAAAATTTGTTGCATATGATAGCTTTTTGGTAAACAATAATTATAGGTATTTTTATTTACATTTATCTAAATTGTAAATATTTAAATTGTCTAAAATAAGTTTGCCATTTTTTATCTGTTGATTAAATGTAACAAAACACAACAAGCTGTCATTGTGCAGCGTGTGATGTCACGATTTACAATTTTCATTCATCTCTGCCACTAAGATCATTCACCATTTATAAAGCGTGACGTAACTTTTTCAAAGTCACGTGACCTACCGTTTTGGTGACATATATGATGATAAAACTGAAAAATATGTTTATTCGTTATAAACAACTCTTTAAAAATAAATTAATAGTTTGAAGAGGTATAGAGTGATTATATCTAGACTTTAAAACACTTTTTAGAAATTAGTCAAATAGCCAATTATACAAAAAAGATTTTCGGCTCCAAGTTTCAGAACGCACTTCCAACAAGTCAAGGACTTTGTGTGACATTTGTACTTTATACATTGCGTACTCCTCGCACCACTTACGAACTTATTTAAGTTAAAGCCCGCAATGTATACCCAACTTGACAGCTGAATTCAACTCAAAATGTAAACAAAAAATGTCAAGACTACACCGACGTGTTTAGTTTCTTAAGTGGAGGGGAATATAATGTTATTATGCGTCCGCCAGTTTACACTTTCTAATCGCCGCGTACGGACATACGTGCAAAATGTCTTACGAGAACCTTTTCGATCGGTTGTCGGCTCACGGCCAGGAACACTTACTAAAATTCTGGGCCGAACTAAGTGAAAAAGAGCGGGAATCTCTCGTTTCCGAATTGGAAAAATTGGATTTCGCCGAAGTAAACCAGACATTCCAGCGCGCGGTGGAATCATCCAAAATCATTTTGGAAAAAACGGACGATGATTTGAAGCCAATTCCCCAGACGCATTACGAAGCCGTGCCGGCACTGAGCCGTGAAAAAATTGAAGAGTATGAAAGCATTGGATTGAAGGAGATTTCTGATGGGAAAGTTGGTGTGTTACTCCTTGCTGGAGGGCAAGCAACCAGGCTTGGCTTCGGCCACCCCAAAGGTATGTTTAATGTTGGCCTACCGTCAAGGAAAACTTTGTTCCAAATCCAAGCAGAACGGATTGTAAGGGTACAACAGATGGCTGCTGAAAAGTATGGTAAAGAGGGCAAGATTACTTGGTATATTATGACCTCACAACACACCAAAGGACCTACAGCTGATTACTTCAAATCCCATTCATTCTTCGGTCTCAATGAAGATGATGTAGTCTTCTTCGTGCAAGGAACGTTACCCTGCTTTGATTTTGAAGGGAAAGTATTCTTGGATGAGAAGAACAATTTATCCTCTGCCCCGGATGGGAATGGAGGACTGTACCGGGCACTGAAAGTCCAGGGAATCCTTGATGACATCTCCAAACGTGGAGTGGAACACTTACATGCCCATTCTGTAGATAATATACTCATCAAAGTGGCTGACCCTGTGTTCATCGGCTACTGTAAAACAAAAGATGCGGATTGTGCTGCTAAAGTTGTTGCTAAAGTTGCTCCTAGTGAAGCTGTTGGTGTCGTCTGCAGAGTAAACGGACACTACAAGGTGGTAGAGTACTCAGAATTGACCGATGAGGCAGCTGAAAGAAGGAATCCGGACGGACGTTTAACGTTCTCAGCTGGCAACATATGCAACCATTACTTCTCAGCTGAGTTCTTAAGAAAAATATGCAATTTTGAGTCTAAATTAAAGCTGCATGTTGCTAAAAAGAAGATTCCGTACGTTGATGAGAATGGAGTCCGTCAGAAACCGACCGAACCCAACGGCATTAAGATGGAGAAATTCATATTTGATGTATTCGAGTTTGCTGAGAACTTCATATGCTTGGAAGTGGCTAGGGATGTTGAATTCTCTGCGTTAAAAAATGCTGATTCGGCTAAGAAGGATTGTCCATCTACTGCCAAGGAGGACCTGCTCCGTCTCCACAGGAAATATATCAGGGAAGCAGGGGGAATTATTGAGGATAACATCGATGTTGAAATCTCACCGCTACTCTCATACAGTGGTGAAAATATTGAAGAGTTAGTGAAAGATGAAGTCTTCACGATATCTCCGTTCCATCTGAAGAGTATGCAGGAAGCTTCGACTAACGGAGTCAACGGTAATCATTAATTTTACTGATTTAACTAAAAAATTATTAAATATTGCTAAATTGCTAATCAAATAAGGGTTGAAATGGGGGATGATAGAAAGATTTTAGTTGCGTAATATCTTGGATTTTATTTTTCTAATAAATTGCTCAATCATAAGAAAGATAATGTCAGTAATTTTCATGAAGGAATTAAAAACCCATTGCCCTTAAAAAACTGCCTTTTGTGTCTGTAAGTAATATCTTTTGGATGATAATTTAAAATTTTCATATAATATTGTACTCAAAGTTTATCAGCTATGTTAACATAGTAGTATATACTATATCATATATTATTTACGTCCCACTGCAGGGCACGAGCCTCCTCTACAATCGGGAGTACAATTGCGAGGGGTTAGGCCATATAGTCATTTATAAATTCATAAAAATAATGTTCGATAAAGGACTTGTTAAGTAAATGCGCGACGAAAAATTCTTAGCCAAAATTGTTGGAATGCATTAGCATTTTAATTTTTGCGATTTTATTCGTATTATTAAAGTGTAAGATTGAATAAGGGGCTTACTTAAACATACTACAGGTAATTGTACGTTATATTAAAAATATACGCAAAAACAATAGTTTACATTTTAAAAAAAAATGCTAGAAATCTCATAATTTTTGGATATCATTGTTCAAAATACTTGATTGATCTATCTTATTTTATAACGCATGTTAATGGACTTTTCGTCTGGAATAATTTTACATTAATAAGGTATTTTAATAGATAATTTTGTCAAAAAATAACTGTTTTAAAGATTACTCAGCAGAAGATGCATTCAAATAAGTCCTTTGTTTTATCTTACATCATGTATTTTTATGTAAATTGTTTATTTTAAAGTATTATTAAAAACTAAATATACTGAAATTACATACATGTACAAACATCACGCCTTTATCCCAGAAGGCAGAAGTGCAATCAGCACACATGTTTCGCCAAAAAAGAAAAATACTGAAATTCATGGAAAAACGTTGTCTAAGTACTTCTTAAATAGACTCCGTATTTTTTTGTCCCAGGTGTTTTACATCTGTCTTTTAGTGACATTAGTAATAGCAGATGTTAATATTTACTGCCCTGGTTATGTATTAGATTTGCCACTATAAAAATAATAAGAAACAAAAACATTTTCTACGCCACTCACGATTTTAACATACTTGGGCTTATAAATACATTTTCCAAAAACAATTTGCCAATAGTCATATTTTTAGGATTTAAAAAATACCGAAATCTGAATCGGCAGTATATTCAATTTTTAAAAAATAAAAACTCATATCATCACAATATATCTAGATTAAAAACCTTCCATGTATATAAGAGATCTCATTTAAGCATTTTATTTTTAAGTACTTGCGATTTTTATCCGCGTTGCGACAAAAAGTCGCACTATATTTAGCTTCCTTGCAGCTTCTACATTTAAAGTTACACTGGCCTCTTGTATCAAATATGCTAAAAATATTGAACAGGTTTTTTTAAATGATATAGTATTAAAAACTCATTTTTGTAGAAAGACGATAAATAATACTGTACTTACTGCAGTTAATTTTAGCTTCAATTATATTATTGAGCCAGAATATCAAAATATCATAAAAATACTTTAGAATTGATACAAGTACCCAAAATCACAGCTCCTCAGACATTAATAATAATTTTAATGTCTTAATTTTAAGTATGTATTCAATCCACAATTCTTTACGCCTATGAAATGCAAAATTGTAAATAATTGTATATTTTACATTAGGTAAAATTAGATGTTATATTAGTATAGTTTGTCCTGCGATTATTAATCGTAGGCGTCGACAAAAAGTCGTGGAACTCGCGCAATATCTCTCTTTCTCATATACTAGTTCTATCTCGCTCTTACTGTTACCTATATGCTAAATTAATTATAGAATATAACTTCGAATTATAATTAGCAATATCGGCCAAAATATGGAATTTCCTATACATTTAAATGTAATGTTTAATTTTGGCAATTTTTTCTGTATTGTTATAGTCATTTTAATTTTTTTGCGCGAGTTTTTAAGAATATTCCAAAATTTAAATGTAAATAAAATTTGTAATAATGATTAAATCGGGATATTGTATGCAATAATTTTATTTTTAATTATTGGCAGTGTCAGACACGTATTAATTGAGGTATTATTGTTGAGACGGCATTGCGAACATGTGCTATTTTCATTTATTAAAATCCTAATATTCTTTACTTCTGTGCAGTTTTTTAGTTACTAAAATCATTAAAAAAAACACCCTACACATACATTGTCCTGACCCTACACTAAGATCGAGTCTTGTGTCGTATCAGAAACTACGAGAGACTTTTCGGTCTCAAACACCCAAGCCCGAAACAAATACATGTGGATAACACAAGTGTTTGTTTGGTGGATCGAACCCGCGGCCTCTCGTTTCACAGGCGGCGTCTAACCAACTGCGCCACGGAGGCTGTCATTAAACTCGCAATTTTTTTTCAAGTTTTGTACGGTTGAGTAAAACTATTGTCGGTTTGCAACGTCTTACAAAAACGAACCAAAAACCATACCAGCAACAGAAACTGTCTTCCCTTTTCCTTTTTTTCGGTCTTATTATATATTTTTTTGTACTTTACTTTTCTCTTGCTACTTTTTTTAAATTTTCTTGTGCTTTTTTAATAATTTTTGCGACTAAAATGACTTATCGACGTAGGTTATTTACACACCAGCATTCAATTTTTTGTCATAAATGTTTTGTGTATAATGTAACACATAAGGGCAGATCCAGGGGAGGTCATGGGGGTCATGACCCCCCCTGGGCTGACTCCAGATTTTTTAAACTAGATCTTTGATTTTCACTTAAAAAAATCATAAACATATTCACTAATCACAGGTGTAACCAACTTTTAAATAATCACTTTTAAATGTATACTTGTAATCTAATTCGAGTACGTCCAGAGCTCCGACTAGAACTATCTAAAACGATATAACCCCCTCCCTGACTTGAAAACTGGATCCGCCCTTGGTAACACATAAAAAAAATACTAGTCAATTTTTAAACCACATTGTTCGTGATGAACTTTACGTAATACCTCAATTGCCGGCCATTTTATAATTTGCTTAAAACATCACATGTCTACTGCCTTTTAATAGAGTTAAAGCATGGACCGTGCATATACTTAGAAGCTACATTCAGATCAATTAAGTCTTGTGTTATAAATATCAGAAGCTACGAGAGATTTTTCGGTCTAACAAACACCCAGACCCGAGACAAATATTTGTGGGCTTCACAAACATTTGTCTCGGTGCGGGGAGCGAACCCGCGGCCTCTTGTTTCACATCCGGCGAGTAATCAACTGCGCAACGGAGGCTGTCACTTTGTCTTATGTTGTATCAAAACTACTAAAGAATTTTCTGTACACATACATTTATCTTTGTGCGTGGATCGAACCCAAGGACTCTCGTTTCACAGCTGGAATCCAGCCAGCTGCACCCCGGAGGACAACATACATTATCTTTCTCTAAAGTTAGGAAAATATGTATGAGTCCATATTCTAAATTACATGATTATTTTTTGCAGTATTTTAAATATTATTTGATGCCAACGCATTTTATTAGATATCCTGGAATCTTGGCATTACAATTTTTGTCCTTGGATTTAAAAAACTAGTCTTTATCAATGCCAAGAAATATTTTATGAACGGAAAAATAGAGTAAATAGGGACCTAACTGGCTAAGAGATATTAAATATAACACATTGAAAATAAAACGTGTTATTTTTCAAAAATCCAGAAAGACTAATTGTTGTGGATAACCAAATAAGAACTTTAATCATAAAACAAAATGACCAGTTGTGTTCCTATTAAACCCGTTGTCCCAATTTATGTGTTATAAGGTACTTAATATCTTGTATTTGACTCTCAGAAATGTCTATTAAATGCTTTTGTATCAACTTAAATAGATTATTTTATGTTATCAAGAAAATGACAATAAAAATTACTATTACATAATGGTTGGACCAACCATTGGATGGTTGAAGGATTGTGTAACACCACAAAATGTAGTAATTTGATTTTTTTCACCGTTAAAACTTAAAAGTATTTAAAACGTACTCTCTTTTTTAAATTGTCATTGGTCTTGGCAGATATATTTTATTGAAACAATTATTTTTAGTAACAAGTGGCATTTTGAGAACCAACAAAGTTTTCTATTGTGTACGAGATACACAGAAATTAAATGGAGTCATAGACCTCCAAACCGTTTTCCGTTTATGAATAACTAGCGGCTAGGCCTGATCCCGCTTTGTCGAGTGCATACTTTTTGAGTCCACAAGCAACATTATTTTGCATAGGTACTGTTTTTATTTAAACTTAATGTGATTGCCAACCACTATACTGCTTTTCCGGCCCGTCCCGTTATATCCCGTCCTGTCCCATTTCATTCTGTCTCATGGCTCAAGGTATACATTCCTGTCCTGTTACATCCCATCCCTTTGAGTTTGAAAGAGTGGCTAATATATTTGAATTCCCTAATCATCCCACGGAAGACATTTTCCCAGGGCGTCAGTTACCTCCATACCAAATTTCATCAAAATTGGTCCAGCCGTTTAAGCGTGACGAAGTGACAAACACACAGACATCAGCTTTTATAAAATTAAGTAGTATAATGGATGCAAAATGAACCGTATTTCTGTTAATTCAAGTTTATTGTAGAATGTAATTAATGGAGGTCTATTACAAATGACGTCATTTGTCAGTTGTCAAAATGCCTCCAGAGTCTAGAATAATCTTTGTTTTATGTTGCTTTGCGTATTAATTTGTACTTAATGTGTTTATGTATGTTCCTCAAAATAAATGATTATTTTTGATATTTCGTTTTTTTTGTACCTTAATATAACGCGATTTACACGAGGAGTTTCTCGCGGCAAGAATCGTATGCGATTATCGCATGACATAACCGCCATAGATTATCGTGTTCTGACCAGCGATATCAATGTTACACTAGATAAGACATTCAGTACAAAAATGTGTCCCACCTACTTGCGGTGCATGCACCACACATGAATCAGTTTGCTTCGTGACAGTGACAGTGCAGTACGCCTTATCGCATACGTTTAAAAGCAAATCGTCCGAAGTTACAATATTTAAAAAAAATACCAGGTAAGTGATGTAATATTGCAGAGTGCTTTTAAAATACGGGGGCACTTTATTTCTTTGACGTGTCTCGTCTATCGGTAGAATATAAGTCAATGGTTCTGACAAATTTTTAATGTTTAAATTCTTGTCTAAATATGATCCATATTTCCTCGTTCCTCAAATGCCTCCTACTACCATTTTATTTAACAACATAATCTTGTGAGGTGATGTAATATTCTATCCTTGAACACTTATTAGTCATTTCTTATACAGGGTATATCAAGAACGCGACCGAAAACGAAGCCAGGTGGTAGTTTTAGCGGTTACAACTTACAGTCACATTGCAACTAAAAATTTTGCAAAAACAGCGATGGATTTTTTTTACAGTATTTTCAAAATCATCGTGTTTGGGAGGGGGTAATTACCTAGTTATTGCGAAAATAATAATTTAAACGCTTACGTACCATTGAGTGTTTAGAAATAAAGAGGACTACATCATTATTTTAGGAAAGCTATGTATTTATCACCCAAATACGACGATAAGTAAAAAATTCCAAAAAAAATTACGATTTTTTTGGTGAAATTTTTACTTGCATTGTGTCTGAAGTCACTAATACTACCACCTGACTTCGTTTTCGGTCGCGGTCTTGATATACCCCGTATACAATCAACATAAGCACCGTAATGGTGAAGGAAAACATCATGAGGAAACTATAAAGCCACATTTACACGAAGAGAGTTCCTCGCCTCGAACATACGATTATCGTAAGGTTATAAAAAAGTTGCATGTAAACATTTGTATGACAGCCTCCGTTGTGCAGTTGGTTAGACGCTTGTGAAACGAGAGGCCGCGGGTCCGATCCCCGCACCGAAACAAATATTTGTGTGATCCACAGGTATGTTTCGGGTCTGGATGTTTGTGAGACCGAAAAGTCTCTCGTAGTGTCTGATACCCACGACACAAGATTCAATCTTAGTGTGGGGTCAGGACTTTGTATGTGACTGTTGGGTGTATTTATTTATTTATTATTATTTGTCAGAACACAATAATCTATGGCGGTTATGTCATGCGACAATCGCATACGATTCTCGCCGCGAGAAACTCTCGTGTAAATGACCCTTTTTTAGAATTTAGATGTTTGTACTACAGGAAGATCTAATATGGCAAAATGTAGTTAGAAATATTCAGTACATTGCCATTATAAGTCGCATGTATGTCTATTTAATAACACCGGCACACCGCCTCGGTGGCGTAGTTGTACTACACCCACGTTCCGCCTTGTATGTTCCGTCCCACGACGTGGTAGGGGACGAGCCTATCGCCATATCGGGCACAAATTCCTGACTCCGGGCTGATAATGAATAGAAAAATCCAGTTTCACTTTGCTCGATCCGGGATTCGAACCCGTGTCCTCAGCGTTGGAATCCTTAGTACAACTGCGCCACGGAACAAATATTTTTTTAATGAAAAATTAAGTCGATGTGAACCTGGTACTTCACCGTTCTCAGCATTCAACCACTAAACCTATGAGGTAATGTAACAACTATAAAGATATTACATCGACCAAAATTCAATTTCGCTTATGTTTCGAAACATTCAGGTTTTATTACAACACGCAGCCTCTGAGCCAACTAGTTATGAAATACGTGTAAAACATTGACAGGCCGCTTACCCGACTGTCCCAGAAAGATGGTTATGTTTTCGAGTTGTACAGCTTACTGGTAGGTCTCTCATATGTGAGAGGTCGCCTGGGTACCACCGCAATGTCTATTTCTCCAACAAACAGCAGTATATGCACTGTTTTGTTCCAGTTTGAAGGACATTGTAGCCAGAGTAACTACTTTACATATTGAGTGTCAGTCTCAATATGTAAAGTGTCTCAGGATGGCGAGCGCAGTGGAATACCAAGCATCGTTTTGTAATTCATGTTGTTTGGTTTTGCTACTGTCCATGAGCGGTCGTATCGCTCCATCAGGCGAATGGCATGCTCGTCTCGCCATTCATTGAAAAAAAACAGCTAATATTAGACTATTGATAAGCGCTCCTTGAAAATCGAGAATTTGAGTGTTTAATTCATATCCGGTCACGCTGGATGTCCAATACCCCTTTCATCTTCCCTCCCACACCCCTCCCGATTTAAAGGTCCGGCGACACATCTATGAACATCATCTATGAACGGTGAAAGAAAACATCGTGAGGAAACCTGCATACCGTAGCGATTTTAAAGAATTTCTACCCTATGTAAGTCCGTCAACCCGCACTAGGCCAGCGTGGTGGACTATATGGCCTAACCACTCTCAATCGATTCTCTCGATTGTAGAGTAGCCCCGTGCCCTGCAGTGGGACGTATATGGGCTGATATAGATATAGATCCATTATAAAGTTCTACCCGCAATGCGTCAATATGGTGTATTAAATTCAAAAAACTATTGTTCCGGTATGAAGGACACTGTAGCTAAATTACTGCAAATTGTGCTAGTCTACTGGACATAGATAAACATAATATACATACATACATAAACTCACGCCCTTATCCCCGAAGGGGTAGGCAGAGGCGCCATCAGGACACCCACATTTCGCCTTGTATGTCCCGTCCCACGATGTAATAGGGGGCGAGCCTATCGCACAAATTCCTGAATCCTGAATGATAATGAATAGAAAAATCCAATATCACTTTGCCCGATCCGGGACTCGAACCCGAGACCTCAGCTTTGTAACCGTACCGTAATACAACTACGCCACCGAGGCAGTATATTTGTTAATATTATCTATAGCAGCCCATATACGTCCCACTACTGGGCAGGAGCCTCCTCTACAATCGAGAGTACGATTGAGAGTGGTTAGGCCATACAGTCCTCCACGCTGGCCTAATGCGGGTTGGAGGACTTTACATACCATAGAAATTATTATAAATCGCTATTGTATTCATAACATGTCACTGCGCACACACAGAGATTATAAATCATAATATAAACGACAATGCGTGGTGGCCTGTAGGTAAATCGACCAGATGCGACTGCCAACATGTTCCCGGTGGTTGCGGGTACAAATCCCAGGACACACCTCTGACTTTTCGGAGGTATGTGTGTATTTATAGTCAATCACCACGCACTATAACGGTGAAGGAAAACATCGTGAGGAAACCTGCATACCGTAGCGATTTGTAAGAATTTATATGGTATGTAAAAGTCGACTAATCCTCACTAGGCCTAACTTCTGCATTAGATTTATATTTGGACTGCGCAAATATGATCATGTTTCCGAATTCCGCAACAAACTCAAGTGGTTACCTATACGGCTTCGCCGGAATACACATATTCTCTCCCTTCTTTACTCTATACTTTTTAATCCTCTCTCTCCTTCGTACCTCAAAAACCGATTTCTATTTCTTCATAATACACATTCAAGGTCCCTGAGGTCATCAGAGAACTTAACACTGCAAATTCCAGCGCATTCTACTGCTTTCTTTGATAAATCTTTCACCACTCAAGCTGCTAGACTTTGGAATGCATTACCTGTCTCAGTGCGGCGGGCAAAGTCCCTGGCTATATTTAAAAGATTGCTAAAGGAGCATTATTTCTCCTTACATACCTGAAGACATAGCGTAGTGTATTCTTTTTATTATATTTTCTTGCTTTGATGTAATGTGTTGATGCATATATTATATAGGGTTTATCATATGTATTTATATATGCAAATATATGTATTGTGTTATTCTTGTTAAATTTATGTTTTTTTTTAGTAGAATAGTATTATTATTTCCTGTATTTTATTTATTACTTTTTATTTTTTTCTCGTACACCTCATGATTCCCCCAATTTGTCGTTCTGTCTTATCCATCCTATGGTAGGTTGCCTGGAAGAGATCGCCTCGAGCGATAAGGCCGCCATTGTATACTTTTTTACTTTTTGTTCATTTTTGTTAAATTCTTTTTTTTTTTGTTCACTGGTGTACAATAAGTTTTTAAATAAATAGGCCAGTGTGGTGGACTATATGGCCTAGACCCCTCTCAATCGTACTCACGATTGTAGAGGAGGCTCCTGCAGTGGGACCTATATAGGCTGATACAGATATACAAAATACGGCAATGGAACGCTAAAATATGAACAAAGAAATATACTAGGTCGACTATTATTACTCAGTTGCATAACTAGATAATGTTTTATAGAAAGGGGCATTTGCGCCAAGGCCGCCTGTCGATACAGCCTAATAATTAGACAAATAATAATAAGACTGCCTCGGTGGCGCAGTTGTAGCACGGTATGATTGCAAAGCTGAGATCTCGGGTTCGAATCCCGAGTCGAGCACAGCGATATTGGTATTTCTATTCATTATCAGCCCGGCGTCAATTTGTGCCTGATATGGCGATAGGCTCGTCTCCTAAGGCTTTCAGCGACGGAAGATGGTAGATGACCTATAATTTAATAAATAAATAAATGCACCCAACAGTCACATACATAGTCCTGAACCCACACTAAGATCGAGTCTTGTGTCGTGGGTATCAGAAACTACGAGAGACTTTTCGCTCTCACAAACACCAAGACCCGAAACAAATATCTGTGCATCACAAACATTTGTCGGGGATCGAACCCGTGGCCTCTCGTTTCACAGCGTCTAACCAATGCGCCACGGAGGCTATCAGTGTTAATGTGTGCACTCTAAACAGTAAACTCTAACATTTTGAAAGTGAAAGGAGCCGGGAAGGTCGCGTCGTGCTGTCAGCTGGCGCAAATTGACGTGACGCAAAACTTCCTATTACAGATTGTCTCGTGCCAACGCAGTACTAACATTACTACCGGCCTTATTCATAGACAGATTTAAAAAATAAAACCTATTTTAGTTATAACCTAAATCATCTTAATGGTTTCTTAGATTTACGCGAATGTTACACATTGAAATAAAACTATTTTATACGGATTTTATCGCGATTTGGTTTATTTTTTACATTTTTTAACTTCCCGACGTTTCGATTACTTTACAGCTTTCGTGGTCACGGGGCGGACTTCATAAATCATCTCCCTGGAAAAGATAATCATAATAAGATAATAAATCAGTTTTGGTCTAGCAAAAGCATTTGCAATTTTTTTGTGAATTTACTCATTCTCACTCCATCGTCTCAATCACAACTTTCTGGTCCACCACCGCAATATCTATTTCTCCAACAAACAGCAGTGTAAATGCACTGTTGTGTTCCAGTTTGAAGGACATTGTAGACAGAGTAACTACTGGACATATTACGACTTAACATCTTATGTCTCAGGATGGCGAGCGCAGTGGAATGCCTAGCATTGCTTTGTGTTTGTTTATTTTAGCTACTGTACATGAGCGGTCGTATTATTTACCATTAAAGCATTCTCGTCGCGACATTCTCTGCAATAAAATATAAATAAATATATGTATATGTAAAGTGAGAAATCATCTAGGCCAGTGATTCCCAAAGTGGTCCAGGTGGACCCCCAGGGGTCCACGGGAGACTTGCTGGGGGTCTACGTAGGCGTGAACAAAAAATGGGGGTCCATAAGATGTTACTGGGGGTCCACGAAAATTTATCTGCTTTTGATAGTAAAGAGCAAAAATGTAAGCATAGTTTTTCTAAGGGCCTACCTACATTGTTTTAAGTACCTAACTAAGCAGATAATATTTTAATAAGGCAAGCGACTGTTACTTGTCCAAACTTGCGTATTCGATATTACGTACAATTTCGTGTACTGTGCCCCTAGCCGGAACATTTTGAAGTATCGTATAGTAATTCTCGTATAGTAAAGTAAACGTTTCCCGCTGTAAAATTTTAGTTCCAAATACGCTCACAATGGCGCTGTTTAAATTCCCATACAAAATTTTACTATTACTATTCTATTACGATACTGCAAAATGTTCCGGCTAGGGGCACAGACTTGCAAAGCGATACCGCCCGACAATGCTTAATGCTTGTTCAGACTTGAACTTGATCACCACTATAAATACTTGACGCCAAAGGCAAACTCATTCATTTGTTTCCGTAATTTCGAAAAAAAAGGTGTAAGAAAATTTATGTCAGTGTTTGCTAGTGCCGGAGAAAAGTAAGTACCTACCTTTTTTTTGTTATAGTACTTAAGTATTTTGTTTACGTGTACTAGTCGGTTGATCACAACTACTTGTATAGATAGGTAGCCTAGTAACTTACAGATATTTTAATTGTCCTCTTTCGATTTGAAGACAAACACCGCACGTTTTATTCAATTGTTTTTTCAAAAGAGAAGCACTGCCTCTATAAAAAGTCCGAATAAGCAATATTGCAGAGCAATGTATTTTGTAATTTTTCTTGCAAATAACTACTAATTTTATAAAACAGTAATTTCACAATCATTTCATATTGATTTTGAAGTAACTATTTAATCAAAACTATTCCTTTTCGGAAAGAGCGAGCGGTGCGCGGGCGACGCGTACGGGAAAAGGGCGGGGCTTGAGCTTCGATGCCAGTTTGTCACGTTTTAACAATGAAGCCGCAGACAAAAAATACGCAAATACACGGAGTGCGTGAACTCATTGATTTGATGAAATGTTAGTTATCATTTTTATGGTCAATTTTGGGATTTCGACTTTTATTTTTTCCTACACAAATATGATCATTATTCGATACTGAGTACACCAATTTTTATTTGTACTATTAAAAATTAGTGGTAAATTAGGTACTTTAAAATTGATACCGTTTTGTGAAAACGTCTGTATTTGTCTTCGCGGTTTATTAGATGGTCCCTTTACAATCCGTAATTCTATTTCCGCGTGCTGACAAAGGCTGCGGTGTGATACCTATATTCAGAAAAAAACTTGGTTACCAAAACATTTTTTTTCTACAGGTAAGGTAACTGACACGAAACATGGCTACAGCAAAGAAAAAATGTCGACAATAAAGTGTCGATTATTTGAAATATGGTTTTGTTCCATCAGAGGCATACAAACAATTGCCCATGTGCCTATTATGCAACAAAGTTTTGAGCAATGACTCTATGAAACCATCAAAGCTCGAAGATCATCTAAAAAGGTGTCATACTGATAAAATAGGTAAAGATTTAAAATATTTTCAAACATTAAAGGCAAAATATGAAAAGAGACCCATCATGCACAGTATGTTCGCTTCAACATCTCAAAGTAACGATGATGGCTTGCGGGCATCTTACAATATCTCATTACTTGTAGCAAAATCTGGAAAATCGCACACTATCGGAGAACAATTAATTTTACCCGCTGTTGAAGAGGATTTTAAAAACTGTTTTGCACAAATCTCCATTTGACGTACTAAAAAGAATTCCATTAAGTAACAATACTGTACAAAGACGCATTGATGAAATGAGCTCTGATATCGAAAGTTTTTTGTGCAATCATCTGCAAAAAACTAATTTTTCTATACAACTGGACGAGTCAACGTTACCCCGTAATGAAGCATTATTAATGGCATATGTCCGATTTATTATGGAGGAAGAAATTCACGAAGAATTGCTTTTTGCCGGAACTTTGGAGACTGATACTAAAGGCGAATCAATATTTAATGAACTGAGTAATTTTTTTTATGGGAAAAATCGATTCCATTTACAAACATTATTTCAGTGGCAACAGACGGAGCTCCTGCAATGGTCGGGCGATATCATGGGTTTATAAGTCATCTCAAAAGAATTATACCAGGACTTACAGCTATTCATTGCGTAATCCACCGACAACATCTTGTGGCAAAACTATTAAGTGACAGGTTGAACCAATCTCTTCATTTTGTAATAAAAGCTGTCAACAAAATCAGAAGCAATGCATTGAATACGCGTTTATTTGCTCAATTGTGCGACGAAAATGATGAAGACTTCCAACGACTGCTCTTACATACTGAAGTACGCTGGTTGTCAAAAGGTGCATGCTTAACGAGATTTTACTCTGTTTTCGATTCCGTATTAGAGTTCCTAGAAAGTAGAGATGGGTCAATCTCCAAATCGGGCGTATTCGTGTGATCGCTCTGGTGCTTTTCAGTTTTTGATATTTAATGGTAATTATGTATGTCATTAAAAAGAATGATATTCAAATAGCACATTTTTACTATTGGCCTTCAATTTACACATATAGTTATTGAAATATTTAAGTTCAAAAAATTCGCGACCAGAGCAATCATAATTGGTGCCAGAGCAATCATAAATGGTGAAATCAGTGAAACAAAATATAAATATATTGATAAAATATTATTTATTTAGCCGTTTTATTTATTTAGTCTTACAAATTAAAAAAAACGAAATATTTTATATAACATAATTGGTAAAATAACAAATTAACTTAAAAATTAAAATATCAACTTTTGGCTTAGTTTCATTTATTTGGACTTCATTAAATCACTTCTAGGTTAATGAGACAAAATTAAAAACCTTTTGAAATCAACTTTTAATACCTGCAGTCTTTTATAGTTATAAAATGACTTAGATTCATTAAAATTTAATTTAAAGTATTAAATATTAGTTTTTAAAAAGTATTTAAAGAAAACTAAGGTTTATAAAAAACAAAAAAAATTATGATAACTAACAATTAACTAACAATTATATGGAATTCTATTCTGAAATAAATATTTAATAAAAAAATAAATAATAATAAATAAATGATACAAATTTTAACACCAAGTAAAAAAAAATACAATTTCTGTAAGGCTTAGTTGATCAACAAACTAAGAATATATTAAGGTTTATTGGAAGCTCAGAAAATTGAAAAGTCATCAGAGTCGGAGTCGGGTAAATCTTCTGCTGCTGCATCCTTTGTCAAGGTGTTATCGTTTTGCAACGAAGATAAAACTACCTCGGAAATACTTGGAGTAATTAAATTTTCATAGTCAATAGATGGAACTACATCCCAAAAACTGTCCGGCAGGTCCGAGTTGTGTAATGATTGTTGACTTTGATTTGCAGTTATAGTCTGTCTATTATTTAGCATTTGTGGAAGCTGAATTTGCTTCTCTTGATTGTAATTTTTTGAACGCATAACCAGCGAAGGTCGGCTTATCTTCCTTGGTACTCGTGACAATATGTTTGTTCTTGACAACCAAAGCATCTCTTTGGTTCGAATCGCTATTAAGTTAGCAAAAGCCTAAGTGTTTGCCGTGCGGACATTGTATAGCCTCTTGAGAGCAGTTGTCTAAATCACAGCTTAGTCGCCTCATAGCCAAAACTTTTTAGTAATTGCTGAAAAATTGATTTATAACGTACAATTAATGCGAAATATCATCGCTCTGGTCTTTTTGGACAGAGCAATCACAGCCATAGCGATCAGAAAAAGTCACAAAATCATAAATATAGCCGAATTTAAAAGCAGTAGAAAGTTGTGATTACGTCTCATAAAAAATATCGTAACGATCACTTGATTCACATAAAAAACACATTCACAAGCTTATTATTTAATTTTAATAACATGCCATAGCAATCATAAAATTCGAGAACCAAATCCAGAGCAATCATAGACTTATCTTCGTAATGTTGGAGCCCGGGGAAGTGGCACACAAGTATCCTCCTCGGCGGTTAGACCACTACTGGCGTTACCCCACGGGAGGGGTATAGAGTGTCTATAACGCGTAACCAGGGATAAGCGCGATGTTTTACCTCAGCGCAGAGCGATGAGATAAAATGCCCGGTCACAATTTTAAATTCAAATTGTGGCAAAAGTATTGTTCATATAACTAAAAATATTTTATTACGATGAAGATTAACTATCTGTTATGTAATCTAAATAAGTTGTTTCATATGAACCTTCTCATTAAAAAGTTAAAAAATATTTTTTTCATTCAATCGGGAGTTCGGTCAACCCAGAGCGATCAGGATTTTAGGGTTTAAGATTTTTTGAAGTGAAACTTCTTTATCGGGGTTGGAAAAATTTTTTCGTTACGCGTCACATTCTTCCGTTACGCGCCATATTTTTTTATTTAGTAAATTAGTACCCACTTCAGTAAGCCACACCCCCAACCGTTTCCAAGCCCCACCCAAAATTTTAAGTCCCACCCACTTTTTTTGTAATTTGATCCTTACCCCCTTCTGGCCTTCCCCCACCCTAAATCCAAAACAGTGCCCAATAGCCTCCCCACGAAACCTCCCCCCCCGCTTACCCCCACCCTAAAAATTTTACCTCACCCCCCTACTCATATCTCCGGCATTATCCATCGTAGACCCACCGACCTTGGGTTCATTGGAACCGGCTCGGTGAGGGCTACAATCCTGCCCCAACAGAATTCCCGAATTCCCCCTCCACAACTTTCCCCACCCAAAAATATTTTAAGGTGCCCAATAGCCCCCCCACGAAACCTACCCCCCCCCCCCGCCCCTACCCCCACCTCAAATTTTTACCTCACCCCCCTAAACCTATCTCGGCCAATAAAGGTCGTGGACCCACCGAGCTTGGTATCCTCGGAACCGTCTCGGTGAGGGCTACAAATTGGCCCCAATAGAAATCCCAAATTCCCTCAAAAATTTCCCCCTCCTAAACTTAAACTTTATTTCATTTAGCTTTATTTTACCAATTCTGTAAATTTGTAAATAGTAGATCATTTTTCGAAAAATGATGTCATAAAGAAGTTTCACTTCTTACGTGTGTACACTAATACAAACACACATATTTTTTTTTTTAATATTTATAATAAACTTATTCATAATATTAGCGTTGTATCACGTAGATTAGGCACCAAACTGTATATAAAAAAATATTTTGAAAACGTTTTTCGATTTTAAACGGGGCTTATTCAGCCCGACACGAAAAAAAATGCCTTTGGAGATCGACCCAGATCCAGATTTAAATAAAAACTTGATCAAATCCAAAGCAGACATTGCGTATTTGACAGATTTGTTTAAAAAATTTAATGATATTAACTTGCAGTTACAAGGGGACAGCCTGAATTTAATAAAAACAAAGGGGATCATTTCGGCTTTTCTTGGGAAATTGAAATTTATGAAGCAAAACATTAGGCGGCGCGAATTCTCTCAATTTCCAAATTTGTCGCAGGTAGAATGTATTGATGAGGATATCTATACCTACAGTCAACATTTAAGTGCCCTGCATGATGACTTCAAAACCAGGTTTGAAGATATGCTGACGATGGATACACCACCATAGATCATAAATCCATTTGATGAAACGGAAGTGGCCAATGTTGTATTACAAGAGGAGCTGCTCGAGCTAAGCACCAATGAGGAGCTGAAGGTGAAATTTAGAAAAGGCTACCAAACATTTTGGCTGCAAGTAGAAATACCCGAAAAATATCCTGGACTGTGGGAAATCGCAAGGAATTTTTTAATATCTTTTCCCTCGTCATACCTTGTCGAAAGGAGTTTTAGTGCCGTTACAAACCTCTTAACAAAAAAAAGAGCAAATTAAACATCAGAGAGCGGGGTGATTTGCGGTTATTGCTCACAAAAATAAAGCCAAACATTGATCGTTTGCTGACACTCCATCAAATACATCCTTCCCATTAGTTAAAATTATGACCTGAACCTATATTTACCTCATTAATTTTTTCTTGTAATTCTATTCTCTTAATAAATAAAGTGTTATAAAATGTACCATTTTTCGTTTTTATTTTACCTATCGGAATATAAGGACAGAACTCAGAAGCGACACAAATTTTATTTTTTGGCGACTTTAAGAATGTGGTAGAAATGAGGCAGCAGGGGGTCCACCGAAACCAATAAAATTTTGAAAGTGGTCCACGAGAAAAATAAGTTTGGGAACTACTGATCTAGGCATTTCATTTATATTCCCTAGACTCATCACTAGCCAGTCAGCCACAGTTCATCGCCCTCCTGATTTGTATGCGAACACCGTACATTCAAGAGCGGAGCGTTCACTCGCTTATGTTAAGAAAACACTTGAATATCACATATTCTTGGATCAATAGAAATGCTGGAGAATTAATTATATGTAGCTTCGATATCAAGCGAAGCTATTTAAGAAATTATTCAGGATAAAAATGTAATTTACAGTAGAAAGTGTCGAGTGGAATAAATTAATTTCAGGTTTTCTACCTATGCTATAAAAAATAGCTCCGTCAATTTAACCCTTTTCTTGGCAGAAAAAAATATGTACGGGATTAGTTCTTTTTTGTTTAATTCTGTTTTGAATACAAGTATAAGTGATATAAAAAATGAAAAAAAAATCCTGGGTATTCAGTTTTGGAGGTATACAATGTATCGCACGAGATACATTGCCAAGTATCTGTACTTTCTCCCACATAAGCCAATGTATCTGAAAGGATACAATGCTCAAAATAAAACTCAACAAATTACTAAAATAAAAATTATAACCGGAGTTATTAATATGAAATTATAAAATGAACAATAAAACCTTAAAAATAATATAACTACCATAAAAAAAACTATTGAGGTCAGCTATGAAACATTAAAAAACAATTTCTATTAGGCATAAGACAAAGTTTGCATAAAGGTTTCTTAGATTTACGCGAATGTTACACATTGAATTAAAACTATTTTTACGGATTTTATCGCGATTTGGTTAATTTTTACATTTTTTAACTTCCCGACGTTTCGATTGCTTTTTGACTGTGTCAGTCCGCCCCGTGACCACGAAAGCTGAAAAGCAATCGAAACGTTGGGAAGTTAAAAAATATAAAAATTAAACCAAATCGCGATAAAATCCGTAAAAATAGTTTTATTTCAAGAAGACAAAGTCTCAGGCCGCATTTTGAGCACATAACAGTAGTTTGTCCTTTAATGCATAGTTTGCACCTCCCCTTGCAGCTGAATATTGGGAAATGTCCAACCTGATCGTACCTGACACAAGGTGTGGGTCTTGGCATAACAGGAGCTTTAATTATTTTAGCTGGAGTAGGCCCTGCCACGTCTAATCGCTCTAATGAAATCTCCTTTTTGTGCATCAATATACTTTGAATTGTAAGAGCTTTTGGCGTATAGGCTTTGGGCGTGTAATTACAAGCCTTGGTCGTTTAGATCGGGACGACAACGCTACAGGTGATGATAAGTTTGGTGTACATGGCGAGACTACATTTGTTAGCAAAACGGATGTCAATGGCTGTGTAACAATTGGTGATGGCTGTTAAATAATTGGCGATGGCAAAAGTGGAGAATCGGTTACTGCTGCTTGAATAAATAATAAATAATCAATAAATACACCCAACAGTCACATACATAGTCCTGACCCCACATTAAGATCAATTAAGTCTTGTGTCGCAGGTATCAGAAACTACGAGAGACTTTTCGGTCTCACAAACACCCAGACCCGAGACAAATATTTGTGGGCCTCACAAACGGAATTTCACGGAATTTCTACGGTATGTAAGTCCGCCAACCCGCACTAGGCCAGCGTGGTGGACTATATGGCCTAACCACTCTCAATCGATTCTCTCGATTGTAGAGTAGGCCCGTGCCCTGCAGTGGGACGTATATGGGCTGAAATAGATATAGATAGATCCACGGCTCAACGTTCGTTCCATGGTATTCTTCAAAGAAATTAAGCATTCACCACCAATACCAAGCATACATACAGACTTGTTATAGTAATATTCTTTGCGAAAATAGAAAATAGAGGCCCGTTAGTTACATTTCTAGCATTCTCATAAATATAATTAAAGCCTACCACTGAGCAAAAGTTTAGCACAATGAGCAAAATCATAAACGACGTATTTACAGCAATAAATCGCCACCCGTGCAAGCAGAGACACATGCAAAAACTATTTCATAACATTCCCTTAATATGGCAATGTGCACCATGAGATACATAACAGGTAATACCTAATTCTGTTGTAACTTGGCGGTGTGCACTCAGGGATACATAGCACGCAGTACCTAATTCTGTAATAACTTGGCAGTGTGCACCGTGAGATACATACACAAACAAGATTCGTTTTTTCATACAATAGTTAACATTTGGTTTGAAAATACAATTTATACACATTTTTACTTCGTAAGGAATATAAAAACAATCACACTCTATAAAATATATCCATGTAAAATTAAAAAAATACAATATTCTTACCTTCTTGCGTTGGATCGTGTCGATTCGACGAACAATTTTCGATTTTAAAATGTAACGGTACTACCAACATTATCTTGCTCAATAAAAAATCATTCGGAAACACACAAAATATAAATTGTTATGTGATGTTTCGTTTCATTCACTATTTTTTTCAAACTAGGAATTTTTAAAGTTGACTGTATCTGACGAGATACATTGTCAAGAAAAGGGTTAATAAATTCCTGGTACTTGAAAGGTGAAGCTCTAATTTTAAAATTATAAATTTGCTTATATCGCCAATATAGTACGTTACCTGTTTAGAACAAAAATAGCTCCGTCAACTTCATGAGTTCCTGGTACATGAAAGGTGAAATTGTCTAATTTTAAAATGATGGATTTGTTAATATTGCTCATAGAAAGTTATGTGTTTAGAAATAAATATCTCCGTGGACTTCCTGAGTTCCTGGTACTTAAAAGGTGAAACTCTTAATTTAAAAATTATGAATTTGCTTATATCGCCAATAGAAGGACAAAAATATCTCCGCCAACTTCATACGTTCCTGGTACTTTACACTCAATCATGTCGTGTTTTTGCAAGTCGGTGTACGTTGCAAAGTAAAAAAAATACTCTCTTAATTTTACCAAATGCCCCAAAAGAGGTGTCTTCAAATTATGATAAGATAATATTTAATATCTTTGCCATGCAGGTTTCCTCGCGAGCGACGTTGCCTTTACAAGTGTACACAAAACAATGAAATGTATTTATCGGTTTTCAAACAATTATTACAGTTACGCGGTACATTATGCGCCGTATCGGTGTCCACATCCTGTTGCTATTGATAAATGTTTCATTACAATTATCAACTTATTTAAAAGCCTAGCTCAAAATAAAAAAGTAAGCTTAAAATTAAATTAGCTTGAATTTTCCCTAAAAACATTCGATTAACGCAAATATTTTAGCCGAATATAAAATGATAATAAGTTTTTATAATACGTATTTATATCAAAACTGGTCACAATAACCGGTATTTCACCTTGACATTTAGCAGACGATCCGACCTCGAAAAGCGAAAGTGTTTTCAATCGGCTATATTCTGTTAAAATCATTTTATTGTAAACTGTTTTTGAAGAGCAGCACTAATTTACCCGACTTCTGGTCAAAACTGGTGAACTGTGTAGGGAAAAGTTCAATCTAAATAATTTGTAACATTTTACTGTACTACCGAGAGTTCGATTGAGAGTGGTTAGGCCATATGTCTATTGTCTATAAGGCATACTCCACGCTGGCTGAGAATGGCTTAACATACCTCAGAAATTATTATAAATCGCTACGGTATGCAGGTTGACATTTTACAGATTCCATGCATTATTTTCATATAAACTCACGCCTTTTTTCCAGAAGGGGTAGGCAGAGGTACCAAGACACCTACGGTTAGCCATGTATGTTCCGTCCCACGGTGTAATTGGGGCGAGCATATCACCAAATCGGGCACTATATCAGCCCATATACGTCCCACTGCAGGGCACGGGCCTACTCTACAATCGAGAGAATCGATTGAGAGTGGTTAGGCCATATAGTCCTCCACGCTGGCCTAGTGCGGGTTGGCGGACTTACATACTGCAGAAATTCTTTAAAATCGCTACGGTATGCAGGTTTCCTCACGATGTTTTCCTTCACCGTTAAAGTGCGTGGTGAATGATTGACTATCAATACACACATAACTCCGAAAAGTCAGAGGTGTGCCCTGGGATTTGAACCCGCGACCACCGTGAACATGTAGGCAACCGCGTCTGGTCCGTTACCAACAGGCCACCACGCACTTTTCGTGAATCGGGCACAAATTCCTGAAATTTAAAAATCAATTTTTTTCATATTCGTAAATATCTTATGCAGAGGCCAGCTGTAAACCGTTTGTAAATTGATAAAATATTAAAAGTGGGACATTACCCGAATAACCGATACGATCAATTAAGTAACATTCTTATCAATAACCTTATCATTGCCTCAGTCAAGGTTATTCAATCAAATTTATTCGAAGAAAAATATTTCTGCGATTTCGGTAATATTACGCGCCATTTTCGAGTAATGTGGTTTTTTTTTCTAAATGTCTAGGCCATTGCGGTTTTAAAGCATTTGAAGCTTTGTGACGGGCAATTTAAATTCACCAATTAAAGATGCGTTATTTCGAAGCCGCTTAAACAAAGGCTCAACGCGAAACACTTACCTATCTCTTCATGACGGTATACTTCTTGTTGGAAGTTTTGAAAAAATATGCTAGTTATTTTTTTAGGATGTGCGCACACACCGACACCCAAAAAAGCGACATGACTGAGTATAAAGTACCAGGAACGCATGACGTTAGCGGAGATTTTGTTCTAAGCAGGTAACTTCTATTGGCGATATTAGCAAACTCATCATCATTTTAAAATGAAATTAAATAAATACACCCAACAGTCACATACATAATCGTGACCCCACATTAAGATCAATTAAGTCTTGTGTCGAGAACGAGAGAACTTTACGGTCTCACAAACACCGAGACCCGAGACAAATACTTATGGGCCTAACAAATATTTGTCTCGGTACGGGGATCGAACCCGCGGCCTCTTTTTTCACAGTCTAACCAACTGCGCCTCGAAGGCTGAAACAACAATTGTTTTTCACCCTTCAAGTACCAGGAACTCATGTAGTTGGAGGAGATATATTTAATTTTATAAATAGCTAGCTTAGTGTATGACCTGAGCTGGCAATGTAACTCAGTTGTAGAGAAGCCCTGCTGTGGGACGTAAGTGGGGTGATACAGATACATACAAGTTAATAAAAAAGGGGAAGACAGCCTCCGTGGTGCAGTTGGTTAGACGCCGGCTGTGAAACGAGAGGTCGCTACGTTTCTTGAACTTATATTTTAATTGCATAAGTCTAGAAACGAGCTAAGTTTTTAGAGTGGAGGCCACGGACAGGCAAGCGAAGTATCGGACGGACTACAAGGATGGTCGGCCTGGTAAAGGTTGCAGGAAGTAGCTGGATGTAGGCTTCTAACAGGTTAATGTGAAGACCCATGGGGGAGGCCTTGTTCAGCAGTGGACTCCCTGTGACTGAAGAGAGAGAGCAAACGAGCAAACAGCTCACCTGAAGGGTTGTAAATACTGATTACTGTTAGATGTGATCTTCTTTTAGATCGTAGATGAATTGCCCCTTAAAAAGGGAGGGGAAGGAAAGCAAAAGGGCGGAGGGAAGGAACAAAAAATTCGGACGAAATGGTTAATAGAACTCCGGCAAATACAAAGAGAAGGTAATGTTATGTATGTTACAGTTATTATTATTTTATTGCAATGAATGGCGAGATGACCATGCGTGATGGTTTAAGCAATACGACCGCTCATGGACAAAACAACACCATGAATTATAACAAAGCAATGCTTGTTACTCCACTGCGCTCGCCATCCTGAGACATAAGATGTTAAGTCTCATTATGTCCAGCAGCTACTCTGGCTACAATGTCCTTCAAACCGGAACACAACAGTGCATTTACACTGCTGTTTTTTGGAGAAATAAACTTTGCTGCGGCCTCTTACCTATGAGAGACCTACCAGTATTGTATTGTATTGTATTGTATTGTATTGTATTGTATCAGCCCATATACGTCGCACTGCAGGATACGGGCCTACTCTACAATCGAGAGAATCGATTTAGAGTGGTCAGGCCATATAGTCCACCACGCTGGCCTAGTGCGGGTTGGCGGACCTACCAGTATTGCATCGTTGTTAAACAATTAACTAATATTTTATCATTTAACTCGGCTATAATCCTGTCCAGTACGTTATCAGATAAAGCTGTTGCAATTGTTTCGAAACGTGTAAGTGTTCGGTAAATTAGTTCAAGAATTAAACCTTCAATATTTCTTATTGTTGAGTGTTTGAATGGCAAGATAACAACGATTTATTGATTATAATTAAATAAATACACCCAACAGTCACATACATAGTCCTGACCCCACACTAAGACACAAGTTGTGTCGTGTATCAGAAACTACGAGAGACTTTTCGCTCTCAAACACCCAGACTCGAAACAATTACCTGTGGATAAATAAATAAAAATAAAATAAAATACTAACTAATCAGCCACAGAGATTGTCAATAGATCACAAATACACGTAAAATAAAATTGATATCAATATCAATTTTAATTTTAAATAAAATAAAATTGATATCCATATCAATTTTATTTGATATACAGCAAATATTTTTTTGACAGCCTCCGTGGCGCAATTGGTTAGACGCTTGTGAAACAAGAGGCCGCGGGTTAGATCCTGGCAACAAGACAAATGTTTGTGTGAACCACAAGTATTTGTTTCGGGTCTGGGTGTTTGTGAAGCCGAAAAGTCTCTCGTAGTTTCTGATACGACACAAGACTCGATCTTAGTGTGGGTTCAGGACTATGTATGTGACTCTTGGGTGTATTTATTTATTATTTATTTGAAATCATTGCATTCCCTTTTTAAATTAACTTTATCAGTAACCTTGGAAGATTAGATTAGTTTCCGCAAAAATCAAAGCTAATTGTACATCAAATAGATTTTAAACTGATTGTTAATTGATTTAATGTAACTGATAAATAATTCAGTTATTTGTCTGAAATAAAGCCCCAACTTATTTATGATTGTTTTATATATCTATTCTATACATATAATAAAAATGTAAATGGTCGATGTCTGTACATGGAAGATATTTAAGAAATTTCAATGCGGGGGGTCTTTATAACAGCAACAGAATCCAAAACATTTTTTTTTAGAATTTTTGTCTGTCTGTCTGTCTGTCTGTCTGTCTGTATGTTTGCTTGCGCATCACGCAAAAACTACTGCACCAAATAAGATGCGGTTTTCACAGTTGTATTGCTGCAGGTTCAACTTAAAAACTGGTATATGTTGCATTTACATACAGGGTGTTTCTTTTTGTTTGCTTGCACATTACTCAAAAACTACCGCACGAAATGAGATGCAATTTACACAGTTATATTGGTGCAGATCCAACTTGAAAACTGGTATATGTTGCATTTACATACAGGATGTTTCTTTGTATTATGGGAGATAAATGAGGAAAACTAATATGGGGGGTCGGTATTAACGTAATAGAACCCAAAACAATGATTTACTGTCAACAATTGTAATTGTAGAATTATTGTCTGTTTGTCTGTGCAGTTGTGCGCGATGAACTCAAAAACCGTTTAACGGATTTCGACGAAATTTGGTATGGAAGTAGCTGACACCCTGGATTAACACTTAGGCTACTTTTTGTCCTGAAAAATTAAGTGTTTCCGTGGGATGAGGAAGGAATTCCGATATATTTGTTATTTTTTATACTCAAAGGGATGAAATGGGACTGGATTACATGGCCTAAGTGAGAATAACATGGGACGGGCGGGATATAACGGGACGGCACGGGGCGGGATGGGCAATTCCATATAAAGTTAATCACGCAGACGAAGTCAGCGGGCAGAAGCTAGTACACAATAAAATCCTAGGAGGCAATGGAGGAATGTCCTATGCTATCTCAATGAAATACTCATTTTTTAAAATGCAAATTGATGGCGAGACTACCATGCCACTCGCCTGGTGGTAAGCAATACGACCGTTTATGGACAGTAGCAAAACCACAGAACACCACAAAGCAATGCTTGGCATTCCACTGCGCTCGCCATCTTGATACATAAGATGTTAATGTGATGTTAATTCTATTATGTCCAGTAGTTACTCTGACTACTATGTCCTTCAAACCGGAACACAACAGTGCATTTACTGTTTGGCGGGAGAAACAGACATTGCGGTGGTACCTACCCAGGCGACCTCTCACATATGAGACACCTACCACCAGTAAAGAGCGGTTGTAGAGAAGCCCCATGATCCGGAGTAGACGTACATAAAGTTACGCCATTTTCTCAAAGCATATACGTCAACAAATAACAGCCTTCGTGGTTGGTTAGACGCTTGTGAAACGAGAGGCCTTTACAATCCAACGAGACAAATGTTTGTGTGATCCACTGGTATTTGTCGGGTCTGGGTGTTTGTGAGAGTGAAAAGTCTCTCGTAGTTACTGGCACGACACAAGACTCGATCTTAGTGTGGGGTCAGGACTATGTATGTGACTGTTGGGTCTTATATTTACTGGTGGTAGGTCTCTCATATGTGAGAGGCCGCCTGGGTAGGTACCACCGCAATTTCTCCTGCAAAACAGCAGAGTAAATGCACTAATGTGTTTCGATTTGAAGGACATTGTATAGTAACTATGTGGTAACTACTGGACATAATGATAATTATCATCTTATGTCTCAGGATGGACAGTGCAAGGGATCGCCAACCATTGCTTTGTAATTCATGGTGTTTGGTTTTGCTACTGTCCATGAGCGGTCGTATCGCTTACCATCAGGCGAATGGCATGCTCGTCTCGCCATCCATAGCAATAAAAAACAAGCGATTAGTTTTTATGACGTGTTTGTCGCCATGTATGCTCGTTAAAAGGAATCCAATCCATTCAATTGTTGGTATATTTTATCAGCTGTTTATGAAGTTTGATAAAAACATTGATAAAGGACAGGAAAGCGTTATTAATAATGTAAATGCATTTATTGAATTATGGGGAACTACCGATGGTTTTTATCGATATTAATCCCGTTAATAATAGCATAGTTGACTGCCTCGGTGGTGTAGATGTATTATATACGGTTGCAAAGCTGAGGGCTCGGGTTCGAGTCCCGGGTAGGGCAAAGTGATATTGGATTTTTCTATTCATTATCAGTCCGCAGTCAGGAATTTTTGCCCGATATGGCGATAGGCTCGCCCCCTATCACATCGTGGGACGGAACATACAAGGCGAAATGTGGGTATCCTGGAGGCGCCTCCGCCTACCCCTTTGTCTCATGACGGCAATTTTTAAAATTTTTAATTCCCGACGTTTCGATTGCTTTACAGCTTTCGTGGTCGCGGAGCGGACTGAGGTATTAGTCATCCGCTCAGTGCTTGTTACCTTCAATCCCTGTTAAAATTGTTAATTGGTGTAAATTCGCGATAAAATCCATAAAAATAGTTTTATTTCAATATGTAACATTCGCGTAAATCTAAGTAACAGTTAAGATTAAATTTTATAATCCGCCATTTTGCATTGTGATTCAACATTTCGAATGGCATCCAGATTGGTTGTTACTTGTAACGGATTGTGCAAGGATCAGGTTGGCGACCTCCGTATTGAAAGTGATTGACCTCCAACGGAAACCTTTACAATAACATAAAATATTCGTGTGAGACAAAGCAATTGATCAAGGAAAGAAAAGAATGAAGTTTTTAAAATATTTCGTGTTAAAACACAAAGGAGGTTTTATTAAAGTAATCTGGAGGAAGAAAGGAGTTTTAACAACCATGGAGGTTTTAGTTTGCATTTTTTAAATTTGGAATTAAGAAGTTTTCATTGCTATAGAGTAGGTATAGACATTGTTATGGGTTTATATTTTGTTTTTTTTTTAATCGATTTGTAATAGCTTGTTTGGAGTATGAAGTGTGAGGTCTCGAATTCGAACATCAAATTGGACATTAAGTAAGTACTTTTTCTGTAAGTTGTAGGTTTGCCTTTTTTATTTTGTTTACAGGAGTGGCTACGAGGTATTATTAAAAACGGCTGTGTCAAGTCTAAACTCTAAAGGATTGAAAAGTAGACGACCTCTCGAGCATAAAAATTCAATTCCGCCCTTTCTCATTCTAAGGTCGTTTATAAATAATGATACGGAAAGATTGTGCATTTGTTTATTTATTTGGGCAACAACAAATACAATCAACATCGTTATCATCATCAGCCTATACTAGTCCACTTTTGGACATTGGCCTCCTTAAAATTGCGCCATTTCACTCGGTCAAGAATGGGTGCGAAGAATCCCCGGGCTACGGTAGACCGCCCATTCCAACTGAACCTGGCAACGTACAAATACAATATTACATCAAATAAATTACAACTAGAATTACATAATCCACAACAGTTTCCACAGATACCAACAATATAAATAACTATCTATCTATCTATATCAGCCCATACACGTCCCACTGCAGGGCACGGGCCTACTCTACAATCGAGAGAATCGATTGAGAGTGGTTAGGCCATATAGTCCACCACGCTGGCCTAGTGCGGGTTGGCGGACTTACATACCGTAGAAATTCTTTTAAAATCGCTACGGTATGCAGGTTTCCTCACGATGTTTTCCTTCACCGTTAAAGTGCGTGGTGATTGACTATCAATACACACATAACTCCGAAAAGTCAGAGGTGTGCCCTGGGATTTGAACCCGCGACCACCGTGAACATGTAGGCAGCCGCGTCTGGTCCGTTACCAACAGGCCACCACGCACGCGCAATATAAATAACACGTAAAGAAAAAGCTGGGGTATACACCTGGGTGGGTATACACCCAGAGTCCCAGACCCAGGACACAGAAATAAGATTTAAGCATATATAAAATAAGTAGTATTGCCTCGGTAGCGTAGTTGTGTTACAGTATGATTACAAAGCTGAGGTTTTGGGTTCGAATCCCGGGTCGGGCAAAGTGATAATGGATTTTTCTATTTATCATCAGCCCGGAGTCAGGAATTTGTGCCCGATAGGGCGGTAGGCTCGCCCCCTATCATATCACGGGACGGGATATACAAGGCGAAACGTGGGTGTCCTGGTTGCACCTCTGCCTACCCCTTCTGGGATAAAGGCGTGATGTATATGTATGTAAAATTACAATTAATTTAGTAGGTGCGATAAAAATTGAGTGCATGTTTTTCTTGTATTGGGATGAAGAAATATGTTAATACTGTTAGAGTCGTTACATGCAATACTGTTGAACAATCGACAAGTTCTGGTAATAAAAGCGTTCATGCCATAATTCTTTTTAGATTTGCCATCGTGAAATTTTTATACGAGCACATAGGCGAGAACGAGCAAAACTTATTTTACCAAGTAGGTGGGGGGAGGGGGGGGGGTGCATATCCAAATTAGGTTCCGTGGTATCATTGAGGTAGTATAGTGAATAAATAAATACACCCAACAGTCACTTACATAGCCCTGACCCCATACTAAGATCGAGTCTTGTTTCGTGAAACAGAAACTTCTTTAGAGTGAGACTTTTCGGTCTCTCAAACATCCAGACCTGTAATATTCGTGGGTCTGAAATACGAGTATTTGTCTTCGTGCTGGGATCGAACCCACCCTTGTTTCATAGCCGGCTTCTCAATCAACTGCGCAACGAAAGCTATTAATAAAGTTATACCAGAGCAGACACAGCGAACAAAATGTTTGTAACAAACTGCGGTACCGTACGGCTATTACTATATCTGACCCTCTCACTCTTGGGGTACACTATCTTCCTTCTCGTTCTGGTTTCCCACCGCGTGGCTAGTTTTGTCTCTATCACTCCTAAAGTACACTATTTTCCGCCTCACTCTATATTCACGCGTGGCTTGTTGTTGTCTTTGTCAGTCGACCGCTACATTACGTTCCGTCTCGCTCTGGTGTCCCGCGTGGCTGGTTGTTTTTCTCTGTCACTCTTATTGTACACTATGTCCCCTCTCGTTCTGATTTCCCGCGTGGGTGGTCGTTTGTCTCTATCACTCCTGCGCTACACTATGTTCCCTCTCGCTCTGGTTTCCCACGTGGCTTGTTGTTATCTCTATCACTCCTTAGCTACATATATTACGTCTCGCTTTCTCCCGCGTGGCTGGTACGCTCAGATTTTGTTCACGATGTCCGCTCTGGTATAATAATAATTTTTGCCGCCACTTTGAATGTTTCGTAACGAATGGAAGATGTACCAATGTGAACTTTACAAAAGGTCACAAGTCGTGACTGATGACATGGAAATGTCGTTAAATGTCAGCGAATATAGGTGTTAATAGTGTGATAATAAGGTTGAATTAAATGCGATATTTTCTATCAATATCTGGTGGTAGGATATTTTCACCGCCCGGAAAGCGACCGTACACAACTGTTAAGGATCCGTCACTGTGGTCCAGGTAAGTGGGATGCGTTTCAGGTTCATCTGTGTATATTTCAAAAATCAAAATATTCTTTATTCAAGTAGTCTTATCAAGATCTTTTGAATCGTTAATTTCTGCTACCACCGCTTCGGAACGTGTTGTAGCTGTGAACAAGAAACGGCGCAAGAAACTCCCTCAGCAACAGGAACTGTCTTCTTTTTTTGCTTTTCTTTTCTTTCTTTCAATACAATTAAACAGATTATTTCGACAGGTAACATACAACTATGTCGGGACTGTGTATAGTATTATCATTAACAACATTATCGAATGATACAGCTTGTGTTATTTTTCAAAATGATCGGGTTGTCAATAGTTGTCATACAATATACATTGACTTAAATACCGATAACATTGATATCGATGTTGTCATAACTATTTATCAAAAATCCAAGTATGCAGTTTTAGTTCTCATAAAAATCGGATTAGTGATTTCAGTATTTTTCATACATACATAAACTCACGCCTTTTCCTAGAAGGGGTAGGCAGAGGTAATAGGACACCCACATTTCGCCTTGTATGTTCTGTCCCACGATGTGATAGGGGGCGAGCCTATCGCCATATCGGGCACAAGTTCCTCACTCCGGACTGATAATGAATAGAAAAATCCAATATCACTTTGTCCGACCCGGCATTCGAACCCCCGACCTCAGCTTTGTAACCGTAGCGTAGTACAACTACGCCACCGAGACAGTCAAACTAATTATTATGAATTAAAATAAATATACTTCGGTTTCAACCATCCAATGAGTTTGCACGTTTAATAACCTCATGAAATTAACAATAACACATGGTGTTAGTAATTAGCAATGCAAATATTATCACGAACTTGTTGTAAATACATTTCTCCATTTCTAAACAGACAAATGAATAAATAACTAGAATGCGAAATGTGGGTATCCTGATAGCGCCTCTGCCTGCCGCTTCTGGCATAAAGGCGTGAGTTTATGTTAAATAATTTGAGTATTTTGGATGGTATCTTCGCTAAGAGATTGCCTTTTCAGTGGTATGTGTCAATTACAATAAATCTTGACTTACAGGACAGACACTAAGCTATAAGGAACACGATAATAGTTGCTTTATATTAGTTATTTACTTGCTTTATAATAAAACGGGAAACAACGCCGCATTCCAGCACATTCACTTTTAACCTTGAGGCAAACCGGTACGTGGTTTACTCGCAAATGTCACTTAGTTTAACATTCGGTGGTTTTAGTGTAGGATATTATTAATTTAAGCTTTTTTGATAGTAATTTAAGCACCTTAAAAACATTAGTGTTTTAACTCCCCCCTTTCTAAGTTTCAGGTAGTATTCGTGTAAAAGTACGTATTACGGTACGGTTTAAGAAGCTGAGTTATCGGGTTCGAATCCCGGGTGGGGCAAAGTGATATTAGATTTTTATATTCAATAACAGTCCCAAGTCAGGAAATTGTGCTTGATATGGCGATAGGTTCCCCTATCACATAGTGGGACGGAACATACAAGGCGAAATGTGGCTGTCCTGTCCTGGCGCCTCTGCCTACTCCTTCTGGGATAAAGGCGTGAGTTTATGTATGTATGTATCATGTAAAAGTCCTAAATTCATTTATTTTAGTTTCATCTGCTGCTACTGCAGCTCAATTAAATTAAGTAACATTTTTATTAGAGAAACGAATTGTTTGCCTGATGGTAAGCGCACGAAGAAATGGGCAAATCGCTCGCCTGATGGTGTACGTCACTAATATTCTTCTTCTCTTCCTCTTCAGATTCTTACAAATCTCTATGGTATGCAGGTTTTGTGACGATTTTTTCCTTTGGCTTTTTGGCAACCAGACCCGAAACAAAATACCTGTAGATCATACAAACATTTGTCTCGGTACGAGGATCGAACCCGCGGCCTCACGTTTCCCACCGGCGCGGCGTCTAATCAACTGCGCCACGAGGGCTATTTCTTTCAAATTAGTCTCCCAATGGATTTTAAATCAGATAGGTAATTGCACAATCTGATAAGATTACATTTTGCCGAAACGACACAAAGGCGGGAAATGAAATATAGAATAAATAAGGAAGCAATTATGTAATTAATAGATTTAAAATCAAAATGTATTCAGATTAGATTTATTACATGTAAACTGCAACACATTTGTCACTCGTATGCAAGAGTTAAAACCTACCATGGACGGATTATACAATAATTCGTCCATGCAACCTATACAGGCTTTGTGGTGTGTCAGACAAACGCGATTTTAGGCCAAACTAGTCAATCCTAGTCCAAATCGGTTTTTACCAATGATTAAAAAAATTAAAGATTAAAGATTTTTATGCATCTCACGGGCCTGTGTATGCGGATTGACTTGAAATGAATTAGTAGGTACTCTAACGAGCGTAGAATAAACAAATTTTGCCTAGTATTAACTCATTTGGCCTAGGACAATTTAGTTTGATCTGACATTGGAATAACCAGTAAAATAACCATTCCTTGTTATTTTAAGTCAACTACATATTCTTGTAAAAAATGCATTAGTTCTGTACGTAATGAATGTAGAATCGTGAACCGAATAAATTAGAAGATAAAATACGAATTTTAAAGAAGTATCAATAGACAGGTGCTGCCATCTCTTACACCACACGTGTACTATTTTATAAAATTGAATTAAAATTGAACTCAATTTTGACGGTAATTTCCTCAATTATTACTATCGCATTCCTTAAAAATGACGTTTCTGCACTATACGTTATTTTATGTCGATTCCCTTGATCTAAAAATAGCTCCATAAAAGGCGTTCAATAAACTTCTGGACACATGCGCCATATTTTGTTTCAATTCAACATATTTAAGTAGAACATCAATTTCGAATATCTATTCGAAACGATCAGCCTTCTGTATTTGTTCGTATTATAACTCGTAATATCAGCTGTCTCCTTTCATCTCGTTGCGTAGTCATTTTCCGTCCTATTCTAAAATAGAAAAAAATAACAAATGGCGATCGCTCCATGACATTTAGTACGATATTATTAAACCTGTTAAAAGTGTGTTATCTTATGTTATTATTTACATTTATGAAATAAAACAAAATGGTTATCGTTATGGACAATTATTTGGTGACTTATTTCGGATAGTGCGTGGCTTTGTGACCGAGCAGGAAAGGAACAAATTTTCTGTTGCAAGTGGATCAAATAAAATTAAATATTATAGGAAATGAGTGTTTAAATGTAATTATAAAGTTTGAAACAGTTTTATAATATTGTATTCGTGTTAATTATAAAGCTTTCGTAGCAGCAGGTCTTAAAAATCTCACTTTTTAATTCAACTATACTGAAACCTCTTTTCATGACACGGGAAGTGAAATAAAAAAGTATTATTTTTTTAAATCTTATTGGCTGAACTAAATTACTTCAAATGTTTATCGTAAATTGTTAAAATTAATTACTTCCTAATGTAAATATTTATACGTTGGGGTGAATGATTAATGTTTATAGATGCTGGGTCGAGGCTGCGGTAAAAATTACGGTGTTATAAAAAACCACAAGTGTACCGAAGGAATAAAGATATAATTCCTTTGCCGTGTGTTTTTATTAAAGTAATTAAGTGTGAAAAATGGACAAAGCTTACAAAGTGTTTTGATTTTATTTTTGTGTTTAAATTGATATTTTTGAATGAAAATGGTTACGATGAATTCATCGGAAAAGGTGGCACAGAAGGCCTGTCAGCAGGGAACGTCCAGGTATGCAAAATCTTTCTTTTTCACTATTTTAAATAATTTTTTTTAATAATTTTCTTATTTTTTATTTTTTCTTTACAATTTGAAACCACTTAATTCGCAGTTTTCATTTCTAAGAAATTTAAATTGAATACAAAAGAGACCCGCCTTAAAGCCATACTTTAAACTAAATATCCTGTAATTTTGTATTAAATTGTTTCATGTCTTCAGGTTACTTACATTGCTAAAAAGATCTCCAGTTAAAATCCTGCCTATAATTACTAAGTATAAGATTCAAGTGCGTGTGGCCTGTTGGTAACAGACCTTGCACAGCTGCCAATATGTTCATGATGGTCGCAGGTTCAAATCCCAGGACACACCCCTGACTTTTCAGAATCATGTGTGTATTGATAGTCAATCACCACTCACTATAATGGTCAAGGAAAACATTGTGAGGAAACCTGTATAACATAACAATTTGCAAGAATTTATATGGTATGTAAAAGTATACCAATTCACACTAGGCCAGCGTGGTGGACTATATGGCCTAGCCCCTCTCAATCGCACTCTCTGTTGTAGAGAATAGGCCTCCCAAGGAGTTCTTTAGAGACCTGTTGCATCCTCTTTCTTCACAAGAAATGAAGATACATAAAGAAGTTTGATGTGTCATTTATTTATATCAAATTTTTTTTTAACTGTTTATTTATTTTGATATTACAATGCTGTCATTAAATAATTTATTTACATAACATTTAGTAAATATACAGGATATGCCAAAATGTTTATCTATTAAAGGAATTATTACAGTCCCTAGTTAACATTTCTTAAGCAAATCTATGCAGGAAAGAATTCTTTTTTAATATACTGTCCCACTGCAGGGCAAAGGCTTCTCTTTCCTGTTTCCACCACTCTTTGGCCAAGACTTTCCTCTACCAGTTGTTGTCGAAATGATTTTAAGTCAAAGGAGTGCAATAACTAAAATATAAAAAAATGGAAATTGTACAAATTTTAAATAACAACCTATTAATATCTATTATATACCTATCATGCCACTGTGGCGTAGTTGTACTACGGTACGGTTACAAAGCTGAGGTCTTGGGTTCGAATCCCGGGTCAGGCAAAGTGATATTGGATTTTTCTATTCATTATCAGTCCGGAGTCTGGAATTTGTGCCAAATATGGCGATAGGCTCGCCCCCTATCACTAGTGCGACGGAATATACAAGGCGAAATGTGGGTGTCCTGCTGGCGCCTCTGCCTACCCCTTATGGGATAAAGGCTTAAGTTTATGTATGTATGTATGTAATTAATATAACATTTGAAGCATGACTATATTCAGGTTTCCTCATAATGTTTTCCTTCAGCCTCACACTTCATAGATAAAATCAGAATTAATTAATGAAAAATACAGATAACAAGCGCGTGGTGGCCTGTTGGTAACGGACCTGATGCGGCTGCCTACATGTTCACGATGGTCGCAGGTTCAAATCCCAGGGCACACCTCTGACTTTTCGGAGTCATGTGTGTATTGATAGTCAATCAGCACGCACTTTAACGGTGGAGGAAAACATCGTAAGGAAACCTGCATACCGTAGCGATTTTAAAGAATTTCTACGGTATGTAAGTCCGCCAACCCGCACTAGGCCAGCGTGGTGTACTATATGGCCTAACCACTCGCAATCGATTCTCTCGATTGTAGACTAGGCCCGTGCAGTGGGACGTATATGGGCTGATACAATACAGATAACTTCGTAAAGTCAGATAGGTGTTTTGTAAAGAAAATGCTGACATTATATTTTCTTGTCTTGTACCAGTTAAGCTTTAACTTACTCCTAAGAGAACTTAAAAGTATCTGCCATTTGTCATGATTGTCTTTGAGCTTCTTTGGACACATTTTTACTGGTGTTACATCACTCTAAACTCTCCACTGCGCTGGCCATCCTGAGACATAAGATGTTAAGTCTCATGGCCAGTAGTTCTGGCTACAATGTCCTTCGAACAGGAACACAACAGTGCATTTACACTGCTGTTTGTTGGAGAAGTAGACATTGCAGTGGTACCTACACAGGCGGCCCATATGAGAGACCTACCACCAGTAATATCTAATCAGTATCGAATATCGTGTTCCGTAGTGACTGTAGTTAGCACCTCTGCCTACCCCGTCTGGGAAAAGGCATGATGATTACGTTTACATACATACATACAGAGACTCACGCCTTTATCCCAGAAGTGGTAGGCAGAGGCGGCACTATGACACCCACATTTCGCCTTGCATGTTCCGTCCCACGATGTGATGCGAGCCTATCGCCATATCGGCCACAAATTCCTGACTCCGAGCTGATAATGAATAGCAAAACCCAACATCACATCCCGACCCGGGATTCGAACCCGAGACCTTGAGAATCGTATCGTAGTACAACTACACCACAGAGGCAGTCGGATTATGTATATATTAATCAGTGCATTCGCATTCGATGCGCCATGTTGCTTACGGGGTCACTACATCCAGTTACTGAACGCATGACTGGCCACTCCGTTGTCTGTTGAGGTTTGATTATACCTTGTAAATCAATGTGGAGCTATTGGGTACTAGTGGTTCGGCCCGGCTTCGTGTGCAGATAGTTTTTGAGTCTTGTGCCCCTAGCCGGAACATTTTGAAGTATCGTATAGTAATACTCGTACAGTATCGTAAACGTTTCCCGCTGTCAAATTTTAGTTCCAAATACGCTCACAATGGCGCTGTTTAAATTCCCATACAAAATTTTACTATTACTATTCTATTACGATACTGCAAAATGTTCCGGCTAGGGGCACAGCCCACATCAACATATAGTTTTCGCAGCGCACGCGATGTAAAGAATATTTAAGGATTTTTTACACCTTGAGTTATTATTGCAGTTAGTAAGGATCCCTAATTTTTGAATATATAATATAGCCTATGTTACCCGGGGATAGTGCAGCTTCCCAACAGTGAAATAATTTTTCAAATCGGTTCATTAGTTTCGGAACCTATTCAATGCAAACAAACAATCAAATCTTTCCTCTTTGTAATATTAGTATAGATAACATAGCTAAGCTATTGGTAATACCAGGTGGTATCAGCATAGTGAATTGAAGACTAACAGCCCGGCTTGGTTCCGTTTTGACGGGGAAAGAGATTTTGCAACATTTTTCATGAATGCTCCCCTCCTATTAGTCATAGCGTGATGTTATATAGCCTATAGCCTTCCTCGATACATGGACAATCCAACACAGAAATATTTTTTCAATTCGAACCAGTAGTTTCTGAGATTAACGCGAACAAACAAACAAATAAACTCTTCAGATTTTCATATTAGTATAGATTTGATGTTAAATTAAAATTATTTATCGATCACAATTATTGTAACTTACATTTTAATTTCTTTTTTGTTTATTATTATTGATGAAATGAAAAGAAAATATTTTATTGAACCCATGAAATGTCATACATTATTTAGATTCAGTCTTCCTCCAGGGCCTCCTCTACAGTCACGGGTACAATTGAGAGGGGTTAGGCCATATAGTCCACCACCCTGGCCTAGTTCGGGCTGGCGGACTTTACATACCGTAGAAATTATTACAGATCGCTATAATATGGTTTCTTCACGATGCTTTAATTCAGTGCGTGGTGATTGACTATCAATACACACATGACTCCGAAAAGTCAGATGCCTTTGGATTTGAACCCACGACCACCGTAAACATGTTGGCAGTAGCTTATTCATCAAGTATTGGATATGTTCAATGCCAGATGAGAAATACCATTAAGATTCTATTCCTTAAAAAATTACTTTACAAACTCAACGTTTCTTTCACAGGGACAGTTCGAAATGCGCCAAAGAGGAGAAAGAGAAAGAGAAGGAGCGAGACAAGGACAAAGAGAAGAGGGAGACGGCGATATCGAACCTACCGCCCAATGTGCAGGCTCTTATTGCTACCATACCCTCGCCAGAGGAGTCGCCTAACTACCTCATCTATAAGAAGGTACTATTCATAAATACACCCAACAGTCACATACATAGTCCTGACCCCAGAATAAAGTCTTGGGCATCAGAAACTACAAGAGACTTTTCGCTCTCAACACTCAGACTCGAAACAAATACCTGTGGATCGCACATCTATCTATCTATCTATATCAGCCCATATACGTCCCACTGCAGGGCACGGGCCTACTCTACAATCGACAGAATCGATTGCGAGTGGTTAGGCCATACAGTCCACCACGCTGGCCTAGTGCGGGTTGGCGGACTTACATACCGTAGAAATTCTTTAAAATCGCTACGGTATGCAGGTTTCCTCACGATGTTTTCCTTCACCGTTAAAGTGCGTGGTGATTGACTATCAATACACACACAACTCCGAAAAGTCAGAGGTGTGCCCTGGGATTTGAACCCGCGACCACCGTGGACATGTAGGCAGCCGCGTCTGGTCCGTTACCAACAGGCCACCACGCACTTTTTCGCACATACATTTGTCAAAATATTAGCGAATACAGACAGCCTCCGTGGCGCAGTTGGTTAGACGCCGACTGTGAAACGAGAGGCCGCGGGTTCGTTCCCCGCACCGAGACAAATGTTTGTGCGAACCACAAGTATTTGTTTCGGGTCTGGGTGTTTGTGAGAGCGAAATATCTCGTAGTTTCTAGGTTAAGTTAGTTAGGTTTTCCCAAAAGTTTACAGCATAAGGGTTTTCCAAAGGAGTGAAAAGGTCCTTACCAGGTCGGCAACGCGCGAGTGACACCTCTGTGGATGTAGAGGTCTATAGGCTACGGTATAACTACCGGCACGGATCTTGAGCGCTGGCCGTTACTTGCGCAGATGTCGATTTTTGGGTCTCTTTAGAGGTATGATGAAGTAAGCGGGCGGGGGCATTATCGCATCGGCCAGTGATTGGTTCACTACGCAACGCCATATTGTTGTTATGCCTAATTCATTCATTGCGTTTGTTCAATTCATTCATTTATTTTGTCCATATGTTCACGATGCGCAAAGCAATCCCCACTCTGTCGCCGAGCGCTCAAGATCCGTGCCGGCGGTTATACCTGCTTACTATCAGGCGGGTCGTACGCTTGTTTGCCTTCGTAGTTGTTTAAAAAAGTTTCTGATACACGACATAAGGCTCGATCTTAGTGTGGGGTTAGGACTATGTGACTGTCCGATGTTTTATGATTAAAGATAATGTAAAAGAGAAGAATGCCCATTCATGGTATCTGTAAAAAATATCTTTGATCCCAATACTGCTTAAAATTCATTACAGAATTTTTATGGTTGGTCCTTAAACGTTCTCCTGTTTTATCCCGGAAACAGATTTTTATAAAAGAAAAAGTAAATATCTTCACATTTTACGATACGTCAGCCATTATTCAAAATGAGGCTACCAGAGTGACTGGAGTTCAAGTTCATTTCTCCAAGAACTCCGGGCCTGGGTCGCAATTTTGACAGCCTCCGTGGCGCAGTTGGTTAGACGCCGCCTGTGAAACGAGAGGCCGCGGGTTCGATCCCCGCACCGAAACAAATATTTGTGTGATCCACAAGTATTTGTTTCGGGTCTGGGTGTTTGTGAGACCGAAAAGTCTCCGTAGCTTCTGATACCCACGACACAAGACTCGATCTTAGTGTGGGGTCAGGACTATGTATGTGACTGTTGGGTGTATTTATTTATTATTATTAATTATGTTTATTTTTATTGAAAATATAATTATAGTTTTCATCGATGGACAAAAATCTTCGCACCGATACCGAGTTTCATAGGAAAATGGGCATTCTCTGTTTCGTGTTGTTTCAGATGGAAGCCCTCATCGAGAAGATGCAAGACGAGGTGACAGGCGTGCAGGTCCGGACGGTGAAGAGTTTCATGAGCAAGATACCATCGGTAAGTACTTTACTTTTTATGCCGGCACAATACAAAGCCTGATGGTAAGTATTAAAAAGCATTTATTATTATTAATGACAATGGTAACAGCAGTGTAAATGCACTGTTGTGTTCCGGTTTGAAGGACATTGTAGCCAGAGTAACTACTGGACATAATGAGACTTAACATCTTATGTCTCAGGATGGCGAGCGCAGTGGAATGTCAAGCATTGCTTTGTAATTCACGGTGTTTGGTTTTGCTACTGTCCATGAGCGGTCGTATCGCTTACCATCAGGCGAATGGCATGCTCATCTTTTCATTCATCGTAATGAAAAACATTGAGTAATGTTATTTTTGTTAGTATAAAGGTGTATTAAGGTTCCAATTTCATTGTCTCCAGGTGTTCACCGGCTCCGAGCTGGTATCCTGGCTGACCAGACACCTGCAGCTGGAAGAGGCCTGGGAAGCTCTCCATCTAGCTCATCTGTTGGCAGCGCACGGGTACCTGTTCCCTATAGACGACCACTGTTTGACTGTCAAGAACGATAATACTTATTACAGGTAAGTGAGGCGAGGAACGTAAATAAAAATAATAATCAAAACGTTTATTTGGTTTAGAGATAACAAAAGAATCAACTAAACAAATCTACATACATACATACATAAACTCACGCCTTTATCCCCGAAGGGGTAGGCAGAGGCGCCACCAGGACACCCACATTTCGCCTTGTATGTTCCGTTCAATGATGTGATAGGGGGCGAGCCTATCGCCATATCGGGCACAAATTCCTGACTCCGGGCTGATGATGAATAGAAAAATCCAATATCACTTTGCCCGACCCGGGACTCGAACCCGAGACCTCAGCTTTGTAACCGTACCGTAATACCACTACGCCACCGAGGCAGTATAATAAACAAATCTACTTACCAATAATATTGTTTACATGGTAAGAAACAAAAAACAAATAAAATTAAATATATTCCCTAAACCAAAAAGGATCCAGCTCAGCTTAATGCCGCAGCCTGAGCTACGGCGCTGATTTTCAGCTGAATCCCAGATTTGTTTACTAAAAATTCTAACTTTAGCGTAATAACAAAAATTGTCCACATTTTTATTAAATATTTACAATTTAAACGTACAAAGTGAAGTGTTGGACGCCCACAAGGACGGAAGACCTGGCTAAGGTGCAGTCGTTGGATACAGCTTCCAACATGTGGGAATCCTTGGGGGAGGCCTATGATACCTATGAAGAGGCCAGCATCCAGCATCTTCCTGCGACCCTAACCAGGTCATCCGGAAGTGTTCAGGATGCTGAAATATATATATTTTTTTTTTTTTTTTTTTATGATGTACTCTGGCGTGAATACATCATTTGGATAACAATCTAGCCTTATGACTAATAAGTTATTTAAATCTAACCTAAACTTCTAAAGAGACAATGACTAAGAATGTGTCCAATAACACTTTTCTTATTGTCTCTATTAAGGGGAAGACACAATGTTCGCGTGTTCTGTTTCACTAGCACTCACTGCACTATATTGCACTAACTGTTCATCACTAACTCGAAGGGTTTTGTCCTTTTTAGTCTTCTCACTAAGTCCGTGTTGAAATAAATAAAAATAATAAATACACCCAACAGTCACATACACAGTCCTGACCCCACACTAAGATCAAGTCTTGTGTCGTGGGTATCAGAAGCTACGAGAGACATTTTCGGTCTCACAAACACCCAGACCCGAAACAAATACCTGTGGATCACACAAATATTTGTTTCGGTGCGGGGATCGAACTCGCGGCCTCCCGTTTCACAGGCGGCGTCTAACCAACTGCGCCACGGAGGCTGTCAAAATACAGGGTATCTCAAGACTGCGACCGAAAACGAAGCCAGGTGGTAGTTTTAGTGGCCCCAAACACGATGCAAATAAAAATTTCGCCATAACGGTCACAGATATTTTATTAGAATTTTTTAAAAATCATCTTGTTTGGGTGGTAAATAGATAGTTTTTGCGAAAATACTAAATTAAACCCTTAGGTACCATTGCGTGTTTAAAAATAAAGAGGTGTACATCATTATTTTAGGAAAACTATGTATAAATCACCCAAATAAGACGATAAGTAAAAAATTAAAAAAAAACGTTGTCGATTTTTTTTGCGAATTTTTTAATTGCATTGTGTCTGAAGTTACTAATACTACCACCTGGCTTCGTTTTCGGTCGCGGTCTTGATATACCCTGTATAAATGAATTATTTCTTTCAGGTTCCAAACTCCATATTTCTGGCCATCGAACCAGTGGGAGCCAGAAAATACAGATTACGGTAAGTCTTAGTCAAAGCTGATCATCGATCGAAATTAATAAACTGTAGTAGTAGTAAGAAAATAATATATTAGTATACATACAAGTGTAATCATGCTGACTATATAACCCAATTGATTAACATAATAAACGCAGTCTTATATCATCACTTGGTCGTTTTACTCATCTCCTAACATTCGCCCTACATGGCGACCCTGCCAGGATGGCGGCCCATGGCGGCCCTACAAAACTATTTTACGAACGCTATCTCTAATAACACAGTACTTATATACTATATCAGCCCATATACGTCCCACTGCAGGGCCCGGGCCTCTACAACCGAGAGAATCGATTGAGAGTGGTTAGGCCATGTAGTCCACCACGCTGGCCTAGTGCGGGCGGACTTACATACCGTAGAAATTCTTTGCTTCCAATAGAAAATCTTAATAAAACTGTCCCAAGTGTTATCTCAGGATAGAATTTTTTTTTTATTTCTCCATAAATTTTTGGTCCTTCGAGCCAAACATTACCAATTTGAGTTCTTCTTGGTTCGCCATATTATCAACAGTTTCTAGCCAGTACATCTAGATTCTAGACCGCTGGATTTTGTTACAGCGGTGTATCTTTGCAAGCGTACCATGCAGAACAAAGCTCGTCTAGAACTGGCCGACTATGAAGCGGAATCCTTGGCTCGTCTGCAGAAGATGTTCAGCAGGAAATGGGAGTTCATATTTATGCAGGCCGAGGCTCAGAGCAAGGTTTGTATACATAAGCATTTCCGGAATTGAATCAAATTTATACAAACCAGAGAAATTTAAAATCAAATCGTCTTCGGACACCATTAATACATTGCTTATAAGTTCCTCCCAAAGATTTTTTTAGTATGGTAGTTTTTACATACATAATCGTCACGCCTGTATCCCATAGGGGTAGGCAGAGACTATGGGTCGCCACTTTGCTCGATCCTGACATATTATTTTCGCTTCATCCACTTTCATCAATCTCTTCATGCATTCTCGTCGGTTCAGGGTGTGGTAGTTTTTTTTTTATTGCTATGAATGGCGAGACGAGCATGCCATTCGCCTGATGGTAAGCGATACGACCGCTCATGGACAGTAGCAAAACCAAACACAGAAATTACAAAGCAACACTTGGCATTCCACTGCGCTCGCCATCCTGAGACATAAGATGTTAAGTCTCATTATGTCCAGTAGTTACTCTGGCTACAATGTCCTTCAAACCGGAACACAACAGTGCATTTACACTGCTGTTGGAGAAATAGACATTGCGCTGGATACGGTTAATTTATAATTTCTTTGTAGGTGGACAAAAAACGGGATAAATTGGAGAGGAAAGTTCTGGACAGCCAGGAGAGAGCATTCTGGGACGTTCACAGACCTATGGTGAGTTACCGTAAATAAATGCAGGATTTGAATGTTATGATGAAATATGAGTTGAATGAAACGTTAGACGAATGACTGATATGGAACGTGTTATGTGAAAGAGATGACGAATAAGGAGTAAAGGAGATAGAGGATGAATGATTAAGATGTTGAAATATGAAAGGACGGAATAATAGAGAACAGTTTGGAAGACATGAACGACGTACAACGAGGACGATGAATACGGATTAAAAGACTAAATTAATAAACTGAAGAACGTCTCAACGATCATTGTCTGATTTTGATCCAATACGGAACCATTCCCACATAAATTTATTATAAATGTGACATATGATATTGGTATTAATTTATAATTCAAAATATTTTTTTATACAAAAACATAAAAAAAATTCTTAAAATTTTTACGGTGTGAAAATAAGCGAAAATATTATGTCATCTATAATATTCTGTAAAAAAAAGACAATTCAAGCTTATTTATCTAGTTTGGAAGGCAGTATCCGCCAGAAGGAGGGCAATAAATTCTATTGTCCCTTTGAAAACTAGTTTATAGTCCATACACGTCCCACTGCAGGGCACGGGCCTCCTCTACAATCGAGAGTACGATTGAGAGGGGTTAGTACAGTCCACCACGCTGGCCTAGTGCGGGCGGACTTTAATACCATAAAATTCTTACATATCGCTCCTTAAATAAACTCATAAATTAATTCCTACCACATCTATAAATAAATACACTCAACAGTCACATAGGTCCTGACCCCACACTAATATCGAGTCTGTGTCGTATCAGGAACTACGAGAGACTTTTCGGTCTCACAAACACCCAGAAACAAATACCTGTGGTTCACACAAAAAATTGTATGGGTGCGATCGAAACCGCAGCCTCACGTTTCACAGCCAGCGTTCATCCAGGCTGTCAACTAAAACTTGTTGTATTTTTCAAGCCCGGCTGCGTGAATACAACAGAGCTGGACCCTCGCAAGCTCTCCCGCATCAATGCGCTGAAGGAGAAGCGCAAGAAACAGTGCCAGGACCTCATACAGCAGCACAACCTCAAGGTAACGTATACTTACTGAGTTATACACATGTACATGCATACACACGCATCCACGCACGTACACACGAACGTACTGCGCGCACGTAAGCACGCACATACACGCATGCACATACAGGGAACACATTGGATAGAAAATTATCACTAAAACCAATTCTAAAACTGTAAATAACAAAAGATTCTAAAACATACATACATACATAAACTCACGCCTTTATCCTCGAAGGGGTAGGCAAAGGCGCCACCAGGACACCCACATTTCGACTTGTATGTTCCGTCCCATGTGATAGGGGGCGAGCCTATCGCCATATCGGGCACAAATTCCTGACTCCGGACTGGATAATGTATAGAAAAACCCAATATCACTTTGCCCGACCCGGGACTCGAACCCGAGACCTCAGCTTTGTAACCGTACCGTAATACAACTACGCCACCGAGGCAGTCTTCATTCTAGAAGATCTGTATAATAAATGACAGGTGTAATACGAGTATTGTGTATTATTATGTAATACAATGCCAAATACCTCTTCTGTTTACCCATCTTCTTTCCTTGAAATGAAATGAAATGAAAATATTTATTGAACCCATGAAATGTCATACATTATTTAGATTCAGTCACTTTTTTCCACCACCCGGTTCACAAGGCTGTTTTCGCCAGAGAAGAACGGGCAAGAAACTCTAGCGTTGCTCTTTTAAAACAAGTTTACAATACAGTATTTATACAGAGGTTGCAGCGTTAAATTCAGAGCAGTTCATAGATAATTTAGAATAGTAATGATGAATAGGGTAATTGGTCAAGTGATTTTGTACGGTTGAGTTAGGTAAGTAAAGTCGCCCAGAACGCGGAATCAGTACACTGTTTCACCAAAGCAATGACTTCACTGTTTCACCTTCCTGATGGTCCAGCAGCATCCATGATGCAGCGTCGTGGATGTTCATCACTGATCATACCATCATTGCGTGTTTGTTCGTTCGTCAGTCCTAATGAATAAAAATACAATATTAAGTACACTTGTAGCGCGCGCAGTGTTCTAGAAGATTCGAGATCTTTCAATGGAAAATAGTTGACAAATTTACACATCTATCTATCTATATCAGCCCATATACGTCCCACTGCAGGGCACGGGCCTACTCTACAATCGAAAGAATTGATTGAGAGTGGTTAGGCCATATAGTCCACCACGCTGGCCTAGTGCGGGTTGGCGGACTTACATACCGTAGAAATTCTTTAAAATCGCTACGGTATGCAGGTTTCCTCACGATGTTTTCCTTCACCGTTAAAGTGCGTGGTGATTGACTATCAATACACACATAACTCCGAAAAGTCAGAGGTGTGCCCTGGGATTTGAACCCGCGACAACCGTGACCATGTAGGCAGCCGCGTCTGGTCCGTTACCAACAGGCCACCACGCGCTCATACACACTGCTTTTTATTTATTTCTTTATTATCTTATTTATTTAGGGACTTTTACCCAACTAAGGCATGCCAGTCCCATCGTACCATAAACAATAACAATCAGATAAATAATATTTAAACATAAACAATATTTGGAAAAAACATCTCCATCCACACTTAACGAGGCAACCTCCAAATCGACTTACACACTGTTAATAAATATACCACCCAATAACCAATAAAAATATTGCCTAAATATGGTCATTTTCTTCCACAGAACAACCCTATAGTGACCATCACCAATCCTCAGGAAAGCGAAGAGGAAATACAGAAGAAGAACGCGGAAGTTGTCAAGGAGAACGGTAAACCTTATCTTCTAGTTGTTAGTGACGTCACGTGACTTTGGTCCTTCAAGCCGGATGTTTTGGTCCTTCGAGCACTCAGTAATAATTGTCCTTTATTTAGTTATTTATTTAGTAAAGTCAAGCTTAGTTTTGTAATACATAATGACGTCATGAGTGACGTCCCTCCTTTTGGTTACTTGAGCATTCTAAAATAATTATTGTATTTAATAAATTAATTGATAGCTTTTGTGGCGCAGTTGGTTAGACGCCAGCTGTGAAACAAGTGGGTACAGGTTCGATTCTCGGACTGAGACTAATATTTGTCTGATATAAGTGTGTAATGAGACGGAAATATTTCGTAGTTTGTGATACGACACAAAATCCGATTTTACTGTGGGGTCAGGATTACTTATGACTGCTTCGGTGGCGTAGTTGTACTATGGTATGACTACAAAGCTAAGGTCTCGGGTTCGAATCCCAGGTCGGGCAAAGTGATATTGGGTTTTTCTATTAATTATCAGCCCGGAGTCCGTAATTTGTGCCCGACATGGCGATAGGCACGCCCCCTATCACATCTTGGGACGGAAAACACAAGGCGAAATGTCGGTGTCCTGGTGACGTCTCCGCCTACCCCTTCTGGGTTAAAAGCGTGAATTTATGTATGTATGGTTACTTGTGACTTTTGGTTGCAATAATATATTCCACAGGTATTTGTTTCGGATGTGTCTTGACACTGAAAGTCTCTCGTAGTTTCTGATACACAGGACTCGATGTTACTGTGGGGTCAGGACTCTGTATATAACTATGGGGTGTATGTATCTCCACCCCCAGGCGAGTCATCGCAGCCTCCCCCTGCCTCCCCCGAGAAGGCGGCGCCGAGCATCGAGCAGCAGATAGACGCGGCGCGGCGGCAGCTCAGCATGCTGCGCGCGCGCATGGAGCGACGGAACGTGAGGGTTAGCAAGGTGGCTGAGATGTGAGTTCCATTATCTATTTTCCCCTCCTCCCCCTCCACGTCCACACCTCCCCTTTCCGTAAATCCTACTAAATTCTTGCAAATTCTCTCACTATAAACGCTGCTCGCATGTGCAATCAATTGCCACTGTCAATTCGTAAAGCTAATTCCCTGCCTACTTTTATAAGATTCAATTTGTTAGTACGTATTTCCTATAGTTGTTTCTTTCCTCCTTCTGTATTTTCTTTATTATTTATTTATTTATTTATGTAGGTATTATATTTTTACGTATTTATATTTACAGTATCGTATATGTAGTGTTTGATGTTAATATTTGTTTATATATTTATGTCAGCATCATTAGTTTTTTTATTTTTTTTCTTATTTACCTTTCTTGGCTTGTCTACCCCCGTTTTCCTACTTCCATTCACTCCAGTCTAAAGGTTGTCTGGAAGATATCGCTGACGGTGATAAGACCGCCAATTGTACTGTGCATTTAGTTTAACGGCCTTATTCCTATACAGTTTTAAAACCTATTTTAGTTATCGAAAGTTTTGTCTTCTTCGCTCCAACTGAATTCACAAGTCGTTCGAAAGGGACAAAACATGCGATAACTAAAAAAGGTTTTAAATCGGCCTATGAATAATACCGTAACCGTTTTGTTTTGTATTTTGTTGATGTACAATAAAGTGTAAAATAATAATAATTATCCCTCTGTCTCCCCACCTGCCTACCCCTTATTTAAGATGCTGTAGCTTCACATTGAACATACGCTATAATTATTTAGCGTACGTGCGTGCATGCGTGCGTGTGTGCATGCGTGTGTGTCCAATGTAATGATAAATATCGTATTGTCGTCAGGTTCGTAGCGTACTGCGAGCAGTACGCGGAGTATGACGCGTTCCTCACGCCGCCGGAGTGGCCCAACCCCTGGATCAACGACACCACCGAGCTGTGGGACCAGGAGAAACAGTCGTGAGTAGATAGAGAGGGAAATACCCAGCAGATAAAGAGGGAAAGAGATAGAGCGATGAGCTGTGGGAACAGGTGAAACAGTCGTGAGTAGATAGAGAGAGAAATACCCAGCAGATAAAGAGGGAAAGAGATAGAATGATGAGCTGTAGGAGTAGGTGAAACAGTCGTGAGTAGATAGAGAGAGAAATACCCAGCAGATAAAGAGGGAAAGAGATAGAATGATGAGCTGTAGGAGTAAGTGAAACAGTCGTGAGTAGATAGAGAGAGAAATACCCAGCAGATAAAGAGGGAAAGAGATAGAATGATGAGCTGTAGGAGTAAGTGAAACAGTCGTGAGTAGATAGAGAGAGAAATACCCAGCAGATAAAGAGGGAAAGAGATAGCTATAGAGCGATGAGGTGTAGGACCCGTAGAAGCGATCGTGAGATAGAGACAGAAATACACACTAAATAGAGGTGGAAAGAGATAGGGATAGAGCGATGAGTTGTAGAAGGAGACTGTCGATAAGCGGTCATATCGCTTACCATCTGGCGAATGGCATGCTCGCCACCGGCTCAGAACCAATTAATTTATACTGATGTGTATACAGGGTATATCAATACTGCGACCGAAAACGAAGCCAGGTGGTAGTATTAGTGACTTCAGACACAATGCAAGTAAAAATCGACATTTTTTTTTTTTTTGTAATTTTTTATTTCGCGTCGTATTTGGGTGATAAATATGTATAGTTTTTCTAAAATAATGATGTAGACGTCTTTATTTTTAAACACTCAATGGTACGTAATGGTTTAAATTATTATTTTCGCAAAAACTAGGTATTCACCACTCAAAAAAGATTTTTAAAAAATACAAAAAAAAATATCTGTCGCTGTTTTGGTGAATTTTTTATTTGCGTCGTGTTTGTTACCTGTAAAACTACCACCTGGCTTCGTTTTCGGTCGCGGTCTTGATATACCCGGTATAGATAATGTTAGTACGGTACGGACACAAGTGAAACGCAAGCGTGCTATAGACCAACTGTTTTAATAGACCAATCAGAGGCGTAGGCGCAGCCGCGTACAGCCTACACACAGCCTATGCGTTAGTGGCGAAGGCTCCATGGAAGCCAATTCCCGCCGGGTTCCCTTTTGTAATTTATCATTACACTATAAACAAGCAATATATTCAAACTTATTTATTTAATATCAAAACTCAATTATTATTTTTTACATTCAACGACATCTGTCGGCCAGATACGTAAATATTACTAGGAAGCGGCACAGTAAGCCCTTTTTACATTGCGACGCGCTGCGACCTCTGGCGAATTCCTGTAAAATTGTTCGGCTTATTCAATAACACTAGCGCGGCCCGTGCGCCGCCGCCCGCCGCCGCCCCGCCGCCACCGCGCCGCCGCCGCGCCGCCCCTTACGCATTGTATAGTATGCAACAAACCACGCAAATTTGTACCTTAAATTTATAATGATTCAAGGTTCAATTTACGTTAAAAAAGCAAGAAATAAGCCGGAGCTTCTCCGGCATTTCGTGTGTACTTACGTATAGATATTACTTATTATAATAGCGAAATGCGGAGTCTAATGTATTTATAAGTGTTGTATTTACATTTTTACAATATATTCATGGTTCATGCAATTAGTTTTAAATGTTTTTAATTACAAACTGTGTAATATTAATATTATGGTTTTAATGGAAATTACTAATCGTTAGGAGCGTACTAATATGTTTAGATTGTCGATTTTACAAATAAAGTTAGTGTTTAGATTTTAGGACGTGCTCGACCCTCGCCTGATTAATACATTGTCTTACTATTGTTACAACTGATTAATGCGGGGCTACCGTACTTGTTAACATTGAGTCTAGGTTTTTATTTCTTTTATATTAATCTTATATTCACGTGCGGTTTAGAAATATACTTTTTTATTTTTCTCATTATGTAAGCATGGTTTAGTTTTTATTTCATGGACATTGTAAATATTGTATAAGTACATAGGTAACGAAAATATTAAAATTTAATTGACGGCCGCAATAGGCAGATGCCACAATATCACTTACCAAATGAAACCCAATAATTTGGTTTGGTGAGTAAGATTCTCGGAGCAATAATTTGCTGGTGGGAGGATATTCGCAAAGGTCCGAATATAAGGACACACGTGCATAAATGTGTCGCGTTTTGCGTTCATTCTGTGAAACATCACACAGTAAATTTGATCTCTATTCGGACTGCACTACGCTTACTATCAGTCGCATTGTAGTCATTTCGTAATCCCTTAACCCCACTAATATTATAAATGTGAATGTAAGTTTGTTTGTTACGCTTTCACGCAAAACCACTCAACCGATCATCATGAAACTTTGTAGACATATTCTTGGAGGTATAAGAAGTAACAAAGGCTACTTTTTATCCCGAAAAGTTTAGTGTTTCCGTGGGATGAAGAAGGAATTCCGATATATTTGCTACTTTTTCATACTCAAAAAGATGGGATGGGACTGAGTTACATTCCATTAGTGAGAATGAGACGGGGCGGGCGGGATATAACGGGATGGGACGGGACGGGATGGTAGATTTCAAATAAAATTAACCACGCAGACGAAGTTTGCGGGCAGAAGCTAGTAACAGGATAAAGAAAATAAACATATTTTGTGACTTGAGCTTCGGCTTCCCTTTTAAAAAATGTCACCCTTCGCCACTGCTATGCGTACAGCCTACATACAGCCTATGCATACATAACAGATAGTGATGTGCCCCCGCAGCAAGGAGCCGCTGCCGCTGCGGCGCGTGCGGCGCTGGGCCTTCGACCTGCGCGAGCTGCTGCGCGACCCGCACGGCAAGGAACACTTCGCCAAGTTCCTCAGCAAGGAGTTCAGCGGCGAGAACCTCAAGTGAGCTTATCACACTTCCCGTTACATCGTGATGGTTGCCACGGCTTTTCTAGGCTTCGCTCATACCTCCTCCATACCTCCCCCTGTCTCCCCCACCTTCGCCTTGGGACCTCAAGTGAGCCCCGCACACCTCCCCCTACATAGTGATGGTTGCTACTGCTTTTCTAGGCTTCGCTTATAACTCCTTCATACCTCCCCCTGTCTCCCCCTACCTTCACCTTGTCTTGTGATGCTTGGTACTGGTTTCCTAGTCTTGGTATTTAGCTCTCTGAGGGTTCCTCTTGGTTTCCACTGCTTCCCCCTACCTCTCCTTGCCTGGTGATGAGCATTGTGACTTCACCTTGTATTTCGAAAAATCTCATGCTTTCCCCTGCCTCCCCTTACTTCCTACTACCTCCCCAAATTATAGTAATGATATACGTATACATGAGTAATGTGACGCCATGTAACACGCCATCTCCCTACACCTCCTCCAACCTCCCTTTCTCGTCGTATCTTACCTCGTTTATCTTGACCTTGTAGTTATACACTCGGCCTGTCGCCGTCCAATGCTGGACGTAGGCCTCCCCAAGTAATCGCCAACCATCTCGGTCTTGAGCAGCCGCCCATCTGCTACCTGCTGCTTTTGTCAAGTCGTCGGTCCATTGTGCTGCAGGACGTCCTACACTACGTTGAACATACATACATACATAAACTCACGCCTTTATCCTCGAAGGGGTAGGCAGAGTTGCCACTAGGACACCCACATTTCGCCTTGCATGTTCCGTCCCATGTGATAGTGGGCGAGCCTATCGCCATATCAGGCATAAATTCCTGACTCCAGGCTGATAATGATTAGAAAAATCCAATATCACTGCCCGACCCGGGACTCGAACCCGAGACCTCAGCTTTGTAACCGTAGTTACAACTAAGCCACCGAGGCAGTCACGTTGAACTCCTCATAAAATCCAACATCACACACTTTTTTAGGCTGTTTTTCATAGTTTTTTGTATTTATGTTTCTACCTATTATTGTGTTAATGTGTGTATTGATAGTCAATCACCACGCACTTTAACGGTGAAGGAAAACATCGTGAGGAAACCTGCATACCGTAGCGATTTTAAAGAATTTCTACGGTATGTAAGTCCGCCAACCCGCACTAGGCCAGCGTGGTGGACTATATGGCCTAACCTCTCTCAATCGATTCTCTCGATTGTAGAGTAGGCCCGTGCCCTGCAGTGGGACGTATATGGGCTGATATAGAATGTTTGTACCAGGTTCTGGCTGGCCGTGCAGGAGCTGAAGGCGCTGCCCATCCGCCGCGTGTGTGCGCGCGCGGGCGACATCTGGAGGGAGTTCCTCGCCGCCGACGCGCCCTCCCCCGTCAACGTGGACGCCGCCAGCAGGTACACACCAACTAGACTATACAGGGTATATCAAGACTGCGACCGAAAACGAAGCCAGGTGGTAGTATTAGTGATATCAAACACAATGCAAGTAAAAATTTTACAAAAAAAACGTCAATTTTTTTTGTTATTTTTTACATATCGTCGTATTTGAGTGATAATACATAATTTTTGGAAAATTATGACGTACACCACTTTATTTTTAAACACGCAATGGTATGTAAGGGTATATATTACTATTTTTGCAAAAACTAGGTATTTACCCCCCAAACATGATTTTTAAAATACTGTAAAAAAAAATCAATCACTGTTTTTTCATTATTTTTAGTTGCATTGTGTCTGTAGCCGCTAAAACTACCACCTGGCTTCGTTTTCGGTCGCGGTCTTGATATACCCGGTATAATCAGCCTCCGTGGCGCAGTTGGTTAGACGCTTGTGAAACGAGAGGCCGCGGGTTGGATCCCGGCACCGAGACAAATGTTTGTGTGATCCACAGGTATTTGTTTCGGGTCTGGGTGTTTGTGAGACCGATAAGTCTCTCGTAGTTCCTGATACGACACAAGACTCGATCTTAGTGTGGGGTCAGGACTATGTATGTGACTGTTGGATGTATTTATTTATTTATAATAAATAAATCGCAGCATAAAAAAAAAACTTTCGTCGTATAAAACAAACACTGTTTTTTTTTAAACTAATTATAATGCAAAAGAATAATTTCGCTGCTAAAAGATGAAGCAAACAAACAAAATAAAATTTCAGTAAAATAAAGAATAAATTCGCTTAAAATTGACAAACCGAAAACCTTAACAAGATAAACTAAGTCCACCAACTCTACTAACCCAGTGGCCTAACCCCTCTCAATCGTACTCTCGATTGTAGAGGAGGCCCGTGCCCTGCAGTGGGACGTGTATGAACTATTTTTTTTTATGCAATGAATGGTGAGACGAGCATACCATTCGCCTGATGGTAAGCGATACGACCGCTCATGGAGAGTAGCAAAACCAAACACTATGAATTACAAAGCAATGCTTGGCGTTCCACTGCGCTCTCTGAGATATAAGATGATGTCTCAATATATCCAGTAGTTACTCTGGCTACAATGTCCTTCAAACCGGAACACAACAGTGCATTTACACTGCTGTTTGTTGGAGAAATAGATGTTGCGGTGGTACGTGGTACCCAGGCCTCTCACATATGAGAAACCTACCACTAGTGTCAGTACATATAACTTGTCGGAAATATCTGTGAACCTAGCTGTTATGCGGTTCACATTTCATTTTTTTGTGTTCTCCTATCTACCATGTTATTTTACATCAAAAACGTTTTGAGATGGATGCGAATTCTATTTTTTATTCTGTTTTCTATTTAAATTCAATTTGTTTAACCTATATTTTGAATTTGCTGAACTTTTGTTCCAATGACGTCAATTATTCAAGTCCACAGATATTTCCGACGCGTAATAAATGTTATTTTTGTTCCCAGGGAGCTGACTCGAGTGAAAGTGGAGTCTGGAACTCCAGACAGATACTGCTTCGATCAAGCTCAGGTTAGTTTTTGTCACTAAATGCTGGTGGTCTGTTGGTAACGGACCAGACGCGGCATGTCTACGGCCGCGGGTTCAAATCCCAGAGCTGAATTTACCGAATTTTAATAATAAGTAAATGTACGTAAGTAAGTAAATCCCATGGTTGTCTGTAAGACATTGTTGTAGAGCGATAAGACCGCCATTTGTACTTTTTTTTTTGTTTTCTCTGTTTTGTGTATTTTCATTTATAATTGTGTACAATAAAGATTTAAATAAATAAATAAGTATTACATTAAAAACAGACAAAGAAATAGAAATATTTTTATTCTGTAACGAAAAATATTTTTGTTTGTTCACTGTACTGTAAAAGGTCATTCACCCCACATCACCTTTTCAACGCTTTGGTGGTTCAGTCAAGCCTTTTTGGCCAGAGAGGTAGGCAGTGGTGCTAGGACACCTACATTTCGCCTTGTGTGTTCGTACATGAAAGGGGGCGAGCCTATCGCCATATCGGGCACAAATTCCTGACTCCGGGCTGATAATGAGTTGAAACAAAATCAAAAATCAAAATCAAAATATTCTTTATTCAAGTAGTCTTTTACAAGATATTTTGAATCGTTAATTTCTGCTACCACCGCTTCGGAACGTGTTGTAGCTGTGAACAAGAAACCAAGCAAGAAAACCCCCTCAGCAACACGAACTGTCTTCTTTTTTTTCTTTTCTTTTTTTTCTTTTTTTATATCACTACCCGACCCGGGATTCGAACCCGAGACCTTAATGTAATCGTAGTACAACTGCGCCACCGAGGCAGTCTTACAGATCAATTATAACAATATCAGATAAAAGTTATTTTTTTACTGACTGCCTCGGTGGCGTAGTTGTATTACGGGTTCGAGTCCCGGGTCGGGCAAAGTGATATTGGGTTTTTCTATACATTATCAGTCCGGAGTCAGGAATTTGTGTCCGATATGGCGATAGGCTCGCCCCCTATCACATGGGACGGAACATACAAGGCGAAATGTGGGTGTCCTGGTGGCGCCTATGCCTACCCCTTCGGGGATAAAGGCGTGAGTTTATGTATGTATGTTATTTTTTTACTCAGGCGCATGTATACCACCTGATGAAGTCGGACAGTTATTCAAGATACTTACGTTCCGAGATGTACAAGGAATACCTCAACGGATCCAAGAAAAAGGTAAATAATGTATATTTACTGGTAGGTCTCATATGTGAGAGGCCTGGGTAGGTACCACAATGTCTATTTCTCCCGCAGCAGTGTAAATGCACTGTTGTGTTCCGGTTTGAAGGACATTGTAGCTAGAACTACTGGACATATTGAGACTTAACATCTTATGTCTCAGGATGGCGAGCGCAGTGGAATGCAAAGCGTTGTTTGTAATTCATGCTGTTTGGTTTTGCTACTGTCCGTGAGCGGTCGTATCGCTTACCATCAGGCGAATGGCATGCTCGTCTCGCCATACATTGCAATAAAAAAAAAAGAAATTACGCTTCTTTAAAGGTGAAGGAAAACATCGCGAGGAAACCTGCATACCATACCATAAGAATTTCTATCGTATGCAAAGTCTGCCAGCACTAAATCAATGTTCATTTGGCCTAACCCCTCTCAATCGTACTCTCCATTGTAAAGGAGTATTAATTATTTCCAATAATTATCCAATTTTTATTACAGACATCAGTGAAAGGCATTCGCTCCATTGTCTCTTTCACTGGACGAAAGGAGGCCTCGTCCAACTAATGGGGCGGGCAGACGAGCGTCAAAACGCGGCGGTAGAAACGCCCGTCTAGTCGTGGTCACCACTGCATACAAGCCGACATAAGTATTACAATTGATGAGGTATTAATCTGTTAATTTACTGAGTGGTTTAAAGCAATGCCAACAAAACAATTGCAACTGGCAACCGGTTGTTGAAGGTAATTGCAACTGGTTGGTAATGTATGGTTGTCTATTTCTAGAAGACCGGCATTGAATTTACAATTGGTTACTAATTGTAATTGATATGACTTCTCTTGTCTTAGTAAAATCAATGCCGGCGTAAAAATAACTATAGCAATCAGTTGCTAAAGTTGTGTGGTGTATCCACGTATTACTAGTCCGTTTTAATCTTGAAATATTGCACAATAATTCCAACTGGCAAGCCGTTGCTGATACTGTTCTAAAGCATTCCTACTCTATTTTAATGTAGCAAACAAAGGCCGGCAAAAAACCTACAACTGGCAATCGGATGCTAGTTGTCTTCGCGATGCTCGCCACGACTAGTCGCGGTCTCTCTTATATTCCTATTTCAAGGAATTGTTATTTATTAAGTAGTTAAAACGTTGTACTTTCATTAAAGGGGGTGAAGATAGGAAAGGGAGGGTATAAAGAGAGGAAAAAGATGGGGAAAATTAGTCAGTCAATATCGTGATAGTCAGTCAGTCATGACAGTTTTTTTTCGTCTGTGTTAAAATTAGCCATTCAGTTTCGTTCTAATCATGGATGTAATGACAGATATTTGTCGGTCAGACAATTTTGTTGTATGCAGTAATTTTGTTATTTTTCTCATTATCATATTTGTGAACTAAATATTAAATAAAATATGAAGAAATTTTGGGGAGTGTAATGACTAATTTAGTCATAAATTTTGAGACATTCAGTCAGTGACCATGGAGGCTTTCACTCATAGTAATATCTTTATATTTTATGACTAATTTAGTCACTAAACATTTGAGTCAGTCATTGATTACCTAATACTGTCTTTCAACATTTTTTTTAATTTAATATCTTAGCCACTTAGTCAAATTATTATTAATTTAGTCAACAATTCATATAAAAGTTGAACTCAACTCATATCATAACTAGCTGAGGTTCAAGTGATTTAGTCATTGACTAAAAATCACGATTTTCTTTAGGTAATTTGAGTCATATACCCTTTCCTATCTTCATCATCTTATAACCTACTGTTTGACTTTAAACTGTCATTTATAGAAACAGCCGTCTCATATTAGAATTTAGATCAAAATTATATTTTCTGAGGTTATGTTCTCAATTTATTATGAAAATAAATACACCCAGCAGTCACATACATAGTCCTGACCCCACACTAAGATCGAGTCGTGGGTATCAGAAACTACGAGAGACTTTTCGATCTCACAAACACCCAGACCAGAAACAAATGCCTGTAGATTCGAAATATACCGGGTATATCAAGACTGCGACCGAAAACGAAGCCAGGTGGTAATTTCAGTGATTACAGACACAATGCTACTAGAAATATAGCAAAATGAACATCATATTTTGCAAATTGAAAAATGGAATAATTTTATCAAATTAGTGTATTGTCATCGGTCCTCAATAAATCTACAAAGTTTGAACGAAATCTGGCCGTCTAAAGTGGGTCAAAATCGCGCCCAAAGAAGTCGGTTACAAACAAACATACAAACATACAGGTGAAGCTAATAAAAAGCGTGTAAAAAGCGAGTTTTTTTCTACAACTTTTTAAATATCGATTTTGTGTGGTAAATAACTAGTTTTAGCTAAAATAGTAATTTAAACCCTCGCGTAACATTGCGTTTTTTTAAATAAAAAGTGTACATTATTTTAGGAAAAACTATGTATTTATCAGCCAAGTACGACGATAAGTAAAATTTATGAAAAAAAAACGTCATTTTTTGGGAAATTTTAATTGCATTGTGTCTGAAGTCACTAATAATACCACCTGGCTTCGTTTTCGGTCGCAGTCTTGATATACCCTGTATATTTATTTTTACTTTGAATAATAATTTTGATATGAGACGGTTGGCATATTGAGAAATACTTTAAAAAGTATGTTTGTAAATCTATAACTTTTAATACTTTTTAGATCTTTTGTGTACCACCTTTTGCGGTGGTGGCGGTGCTGTGCTTGAACAGGCATAGCGATTGCAACTGATAAGGATAGCAAGTGATGTTTTTTTTATTGCTTTTTTATCTTTTGTGTATACGTAATGGGACAGAAATTGGTCTTAATGTAGAAAAAAGAGAAATTGAGTTCATTTATATCTAAGGTCATTGGTCCAAGTTCATATAACCCAAGGCCAAAGTCAAGACATTCAGTATTAAACCCAAGGTTAAAGTCAAGGAGAAAATCATAATAATTTTTGGGGTAAACCAAAATCTAGAATGGTTAAAGATTTTTGCGGCAATTTGCTAGACTACAGACAAAAATACCATAAAATAAAGGAACAATAAGAATTACATTCTGTTGTCAGTTCCACGGTAGTCGGTAACTAACGGTCAAGTTCAAGGAAACTAAAAGGTCACAAGAGGTCAAAGGTTACAATTATTCAAGAAACTAAAGTCAAGTTCACGGTCAAAATTAAGGTCAAGGTCACCGTGGATCATTATCTGTCACATTATAATTTTCATTTATGTCAAGGTCACGTAAGTTAAAAGGTCAAATTAGTTAACCTTTAAGGACACTCAAAGGTCAAGGTCACCAAAGGTCAAAGTCGTCGCAAGCACACCGGCGCCGCCGCCCGATGTAACCAACCCAACACAAACGTAGCCAAATTGTATAGAGACTGTTTTATATTTTTTTCTAGTGTTAAGGTGATTTTTTTGATATTTTTATTATTTTTTTTCGGTTCTCTTCCTTCCTGAGCTTTAAGAGTAGGTAAGGTAGTGTTATTCCACGTAATGTGTGACGGCGGTGCGGCTTTGTGGGTTCATTGACCCTTCTCCCAAAAGGTTAGTGTAAATTGGTTTATCTGCGAAAATAGATAATTTAATACAAAAAAACAAAAGGTATTTTTTTATATATTTGATATGTCGGAGTTAATTTTAATGTCATTTGAAATATCAAGTTATAGTGAAAATGAAGAATATTTGTTTTACTTTTAACCGACTTATTAAAAATTAATTTATTAATTGGGTATTTGGTATGGGTTTTATGTTTGTTACTCCACAGCTCTGCCAATTCTGAACCGATTTTGGCGGGTTTTGTTAAAAAAAAAGGTTTAGTTAATGTTCTGACTATAGTTCAATGGTAGATGAGAGGGCATGAAATATAAAAGAAAAATAACAACATGTGACGAAAAAACACAGATTTTAAAAAATCATTGTTCGAAAATCGATTACAATTACAATCGATTATCAAGTATCGATTCCACAAAGCCGCAACGTCGCTAATTAATATTTATTTAGATTGTAAGTGAAAACCAAAATGTACATTTTTATTGTGAGTGACTTTACTGGGAGAGGGTTCGAATCGAACACATCTCAATCAAACGGGGTTGAGGGGAGGGGTGGGGGGGATGGGCACACTAACGACTACATACATAAACGCCTTTAACTCAGAAGGGGTAGGCAGAGGTGCAACCAGGACACATCCCTTTCTAAACATGAATCGATTGTTAAAATTTATTTAATTAAGTTGTCAGTCATTTAATATCAAATGTTCAAATGGAGAATGGCTATTTTACTATGAAACGTGGTATCAGTTTGAAGATTTTTAAAAATCTAAAGTAGGTTTCATCGAGAGACAAAATTCTCTATTATTAATAAATTTTACTATGAGAATAATTAGCTGATCATATCAGCTGATTTTCGCGATTTCAAGTTTGCTTCCACAGTAAAAGCTGTTCATAGGCTCGTGCCCTATCATATTATGGACGGAAAATACAGTACAAAATGTGGGTATCCTGGTGACGCCTCTGCCTACCCCTTCTGGGATAAAGGCGTGAGTTTATGTATGTATGTTAAAGTTATTCATTATGTAGAGTACAGCATCCCCGTTTTGACTTATACCCTTTCCAGCCCCTTATAGTCGTGAATTTCCGAGTCACTTACAATAAATATATATGTAGCAATATTAAACTTATTTTTGACTATCAAGTGGTGAATGCAATATTGGACCATGTCGAAAATAATTTTAAAATTGCAATTTGACATAAAATATTGATATTTCATTGATTTTATTGTACAGGGTGTCTCGAAATTTATTTGGGTATACATGGTGTTATTTTTTGTGTTTTAGGAAAACACTGAGTTCGATCAATGTGGATTATTGGAAAATGTCATGGTTTTAGTTCAAATATTTGTTAAATCGAGAACGTATAAAACAGAATTGAAGAAAACAAGGTTTTTCTATAGGATCTTGTCTTAAATCTGATCATCTTTATTTGTAAAGGTCTTCACCATGTTAAACATTTACGGCTTTATTCATAAACAGTTTTAAAACCTATTTTAGTTATCAATTGTTTTGACTTCTTCGTTCAAACTGATTTCAAGAGTCGTTCGAAAGGGACAAACATTGGATAACTAAAATAGGTTTTAAAACTGTCTTTGAATAGGGCCGTTAGTCAATAACTTATTATGGCCCAAATGATATAAGAACAGACCTTTATAACTTAAAATAGACCAATTTATATAAATTTCGTTTTAAAAAGTGTAGTATATTGTGTATTGAGAAAGTTCTTCCATCTTACAGATAACAATTGATAACTTTTCTAATGACGGTACATAGTTCCACTTTTCCTCAATAGATGGCGTTATATAAAATCGTGCTCTGTGTAAGAGCATTCACTTAGTATTATTTTATGTAACTCAATAAATTTCGAAACAACTCAAGATATTATTAAAGATCTGAATAATGACACAAATTGTAATACCAAAGTTTAGTTTAGTTTTATTTTAATTTTTACTGCGGTCGAAATTGGTTTAGATTGTATTTAAGTAGCTCAATATTTTCATGTATTTTCCTTACAGATGTGACATAATTGACATGTGTTGAATTATGATAGCGAAAACCTGAATAAAATTTGATGTTAAACAATCAAAAATGATGCATATTCTTATGCAACTAAGTTTCATTTTATTCTGTCAAGTAGTATTGTTTATAACACATTTTGTTTTGAAAGCAATGTCCTTACTACTTACTAGATAATTTATGTCATTATAGTATCAATATTTACTCTAATGTTGCATCATATCCATCCACAAGTTGAGTTTCTTGTACAGCCTGTGTTTATCCGATTTCAAGTGTGCCGGCATAATTATGTGAGATAACCATCGTGTGGATACGATCTTACCATTAGTGCCCCTAGCCGGAACATTTTGAAGTATCGTATAGTAATACTCGTATAGTATCGTAAACGTTTCCCGCTGTCATATTTTAGTTCCAAATACGCTCACAATGGCGCTGTTTAAATTCCCATACAAAATTTTACTATTACTATTCTATTACGATACTACAAAATGTTCCGGCTAGGGGCACAGATGCATTGTAGTCACTTTGACGCACCAATATACAGGGTGTTTTCTTTTTTATTCTTGTTCAATTTAGGTGTTTTTGGCGACATTTACACCATATCCCCATCATGCCCTAAAGTTTATTTAAATCTTAATTTATATTATTCATAAGCTTAAAAACTATGGCTGTTTTAGAGAGAGGCTCTGATAAAATGGTATGATAAATCCCAACATGTAACAAATTAATTTTGTATGAATTTATCAGAGTCTCTATAACAAATGCTGGACATCTTCGTATACAGGGTTAGAGAGGGTATACTAAGCCAAAAGAGGGATGCTGCACTCATCAAAATGAACTTTTGCTATGCCAACCTTGAAATGACTAAATCAAATCCACTGTTACATCCAAAAATAATCTTTTGACTTCAAAATGTATGGAAGAAATAATTTTATTTGCCTAATAGTATGGTCATTATGATGAGTATAGAAAGGAAGAAAGAAAACACATTTATTGCCACAGAATACGACGTACAAACATCAATTAACATGCAAAAAATAAGGGGGAAAAAATAATATCTAACCTTTCCGGTGACCAAGCTCATATTGGGCTCCTTGTCAAGATTTATGTGACGTTCTCCATTGTTCTCCATTGTGTAGCATCTGTCAAAAGTCTATTGTCTATACATGGACACCTGTAGGCCAATTCACGTAATTAAATAAGTTCAGTTGCAGTGCAGTTGCAGTTAAGTTTCGATCAAAACAGCCCGTTTTGTATTCTCGTAATTTAGAATAACCGCTGTCAGATACGCTCGCGTCAAGTTCGCGTCACGCGATCGCTTTAGCGTATTCTACGGCTGCGCGTTCTAAACATGCGTGATTCAGATCGCAACCTGATTGGTAAATTACCTATTCATTTGACGTCTCCAATGACAGTTTAGTCCCACCAACGTGCAGCACATGCGCAGTTTATGCATATCTTACGCGCAGCTAAACAATTACAAGAATACCATTTTGACGTACGTACGATTAAAGCCCTGGTCTGACGAACGGTATGTGCGGCACTGCGGCAAGCAACGCAGTTCAAGTAACTAAGGAGGTTTCACAGATAGGTTTCACTCTGTGCGTAAATCCGTTGACCAATGGGAGAGCCGAAACTTGACAACAAATGTTATATTGACAATTTTGCATTGAAGTCTTCACGGGTCTCCATGACAACGGATAATATTTTTTTGAGTTCAAAATATATAGAATTTTATTAAAAAATTGTTTGTGCGTCATTCTAAACGAAGTCGGTAAAAAGGCACATAAGACCATTTTCTCAAATATTGATACGTGACATAATTAGTTTATATTTTCTCATGTAAATTCGCGTGTTATTAACTATATTTTTTTTTTTTTCTGCTAATAAACCTATTCTTTGATCAAGTTATATTTCACTGGACTTGTATAGATACCTACTCTTAAATTATCGCCAATTGTACCGTAATTTGATAAAAACAAATTGTATTATCATTTTAAAAATAAATTATTTTGTTATAAATGATCACAAGCAAAACCTGGTTCAATACTGATGGACACTTTTTACAATAATCATTTTATTGTAATTTTTATCTTAATTCACAATACGGAGCTCAAATAATATACGTAGGTATAGGTAGGTAGTAGGTATATATCTACACAACCTCCAGCACAATAAAAGATGTTATAGATCTCAGCACATTAACTTGTTCAAATCCGCAGCTTTATCAAAAAGGAACTAAATAGTGGGATTTAAAAAAAAGAATTGTCTATTTGCTTCCATTACAAATTGAAAGACATATAAATATTGAAAAATATTGGCTGGAGAAGGTAGATGTAAAGAAACACGGACTAATATTAACAAGGGACGTATGGTATAAGCTGCGAATTAGCTTTTTTATAATATGTACGGAAAAATTTAAGAAACATTTAGCGGAAAGTACTGAAATAATTCCTAAATTGATCCATTTGCCACACCCAATAGCAACAAGAGATGCTATTTGCACAGTATTCAACTGTAATGTATTATTATAATACGCTCATCGGATGAACTAGTGATATTTTCGTAATTGCTCCGACCACCGTACACGAAGGTGGTAAACTCGTAAATGAAATATTACGCGTTTCAGGTTCAGCCTACTTAAATATGCTTTCGAGCAGGCTAGTATAATAGTGTTTGACGGCAGAAGCTGATTATTTCTTGCTGGTGGATATTGTAATTGGATTTAAAATTGTATTACATCAGATGCATTGCGGTTGCATTTTGATGCTTATATGAAAAAAAAAATGGTCACACTACCATCGGAGATTTTTTTCCTTTTATTATCATTTGTTAATGTGTTATTTCTATCTTGATATAAAACACAGGGGCTCCTGCTATTATTACTGTAAAATTATCGACAAATAAATCAATTCCGCAATGTCGCACGCGGCGGCGATTTGACGAGAATGACATCTGGCTGTGCGGTGTATTTTCATATAAGTCTGCGTCCAGCACCGCAAACCGCTGTCAGTTCTATCAAAGACCAAAATATCATCAATGAGTTGACCCTTCACCATTGCGGCTGGCTGACGCTTACCGCTCCAAAACAAAAGACAAATGATGACGTTTTTCATACAAAACCGAGTCTGACACCGCATTGCACGCAACGCATTACCGCGCGTACCGTTCGGCAGACCAGGGCTTAAGACGTAAACCTAATCGAAACTGCATCGAAACTTGATCGGCGCGTCAATAAATTACGTGAATTAGCCTACTGAAGGGCTAATTTGAGCGTCGCGTCTGTGACACTTCGGTGACCACTCAGCATAATGTTCATTCAGTGGTCACCAAGAGTGACATGCGAACTCATCCCCCCTTCGGCTTGCTACCTTCTGCGTACCCTGTAATATAAATAATATCCCAGTTTCGACCGCCAGTGTATTAAAGAGACTCTTATTTTTTATACTTTGATTTTTATTGAAATGGACTTTTTGTTGTGAATGCATGTGCTTTTTTGTTTCTAGGAAATAAACACATCATAATTTTTATCTATTATATATTTTAGACTGTGGGTACGCAATAAGGAATTGGTAAATGAAATACAGAAAAATGGAATTATTAGGTAGGTGCAACTGTGCCCCTAGCCGGAACATTTTGAAGTCTCGTATAGTAATTCTCGTATAGTAAAGTAAACGTTTCCCGCTGTAAAATTTTTGTTCCAAATACGCTCACAATGGCGCTGTTTAAATTCCCATACAACATTTTACTATTACTATTCTATTACGATACTGCAAAATGTTCCGGCTAGGGGTACTGGAAGGTTTCCTTGACGTAATTAACAGCTTTTTGCCAAAAACAATACAGATAATCTGCAATTTATTGGTTTGTGGCGAAATTAGGAACTACTAATAAAATTAAAAAAATATTTAATGTTTTGCATTGCTTGAGATATGTTTTCATATAAACAACAAGAATTTATACTTTTCAAATAGTATTAACATGTCCAATGTAATAAATATGAAGAGAAAAACTATTATTATTTTGACAACAGCGCTTTCGGCGACAGAAGATCGAAGACGTATAATACATTCTGTTTATAACAATTTTCATCTTTCATTTCAAAGTCACATGAAAAATGATTATTTTATATACTAGACTAGCAAGGCGTTTAAGTACTTTTATAAAGCCCAAAAATACTATTAAAACCGTATTATCAATTTTCTGTTCATGGAGAACAATATATGCTTTTGATTTCTCATTTGGGTATACCAAATAATATAAATATTTCTGGTTCTTAGAATAAACCATTTTAAAACTGACTGATTTACTAGTCATACAAATATAACAGTATTTTAAATATAACTTGTGTAGTGTATGCGCGTACGAGGTTGGCGAGCATTCGGTTGCCGACCGTAGCCGAGTGAACAGCTTAACCGTTGAGTGCGCATATACCTACACCTCATGAAGTATAAAGTGTGTTTCATTGATTCCTAAAGTACTACAAGTGGCGACGAGGATAAAAGTAACCAAAATTAAGCAAAGAAATATAAAAACAACAAATTATAATGGAAATAAATGCGCGACAGATGGTTCCATGCGCATGTCTGACATGTTATCATAATAATTAGTAAGTATTACTTACATAGTAAATTAGAATTATGAAAACATATAGGTACTACGAGTATTAATGGAAGAAGTTTCCATATGTTTAAGGTAAAACTAACATAGGTATGTTAGATATTTAATAGCTTACCAATGAAATACATACCAAGGTTGTTAAAAAAATAATAGGAGGGTGATCGTTTTTATGAAACCCTGCCTACGTGACTGCTATGATATAGGTGCACGATGTACCACAGCTAAATAAATGACAATTGATGGTCATGCCTTTATCCAGAAGATATAACACGAGCATGTTATAAAAGGGCCACGCAAGATTAATGATTGTTGAAAAGTGATTGTGTCGGTGTTCAGACTGATAGGTCACTAATATTACAATAATAATATAGTTGTGCTATATTGATATGCATCAAGAATACCTATTGCAAGGACTTAGTTGTCTATAATTGTATTAATTACTTTTATAAAGTATAAACTTATATTAGTCATGTAGGTAGGTGTGTGATTTTAAGTCAACAAATTTTAGTCTAATAAGGCGAGTTATGAGTATATGAATATAGTATTTTTAAATTACTGGGAAATATTCATAAATAACATTAAGTAATATTACGCCTAAAAGTGGTATATTACAACAATATTCATCATCATCCTGGTTCCCGCCTTTTTTCCGTGAAAGGTTTTAATTGTCGAGCAAAGGCCCATAAACTATACAGCCAACAGCCACGGCTAGGAGGAACGCTGCTCGGTAAGAAGTACCATATCATGCGGTAAAAATAAAAATAAATTTTGCGAACATAATGTTCTTTTATTATTGTATGATTTTTGTTTCTATTGGTAATTCTCACAGTATTGGGCTATAATATGTACCAGTTTTATTTAATTGCAAATTGTAATTATTCATTATTGGTAAAAAATAATATATTGTACTGATCGAATTAATAAAAAAAATTTGCACAGTTCATCAAATTAAATATTTTGCCCTGGATATCTCTATGGATTTCTGTGCTATCAAGTCCACAGCATTCGAATATCTTAACAAAGCTACTGGATTGGCGCAGTTTTAATGATTGTAGCGTATGAGACATTTTCAATAATTCACACATCAAGAACTTCTTCAGAAGACAAATTATTTTCAAGTGTTTGTTATTTGGTTGAAATTCGATTAGGAATAAGGAAGCAGTTTTGACAAAGCATTGATTATGAATGGGAAATGCTTTCTAAAAAAAAAAAACTGAGTATGGAAAATTTAAAACCTGAATGTTTGATGGCCTTAGAATAGGGTATGGCGATAGATATAACCTGCTCCAATTAATAATTATGGGCAAGGCAAGAGACACGCTGGACGAAGGAAAAAATCGTGGCTGCGAAACATCCGGGAGTGGAGCGGTATCAGCACCGTTCAACAACTATTCCACCTGGCTAAGGACAAGGAAATATACAAGAAGCTGACGACCAACCTGAAGAGGCACTCGAAGAAGAAGATGAAGAAGAAGAAGAAGACGAAGAAGAAGAAGAAGACGAAGAAGTAGAAGAAGAACAGTAGGGTATTTGACTATAAGTGAGAAAAATCTAAAAACTACAAATAGTATAGTATTAACCAATCAGAATATGTCACTTTTAATTTACGAATTCAAAAATTATTTTTTTTTAATTACATATTCCATTTTCATTCATCTGTCATACAAATATATGAAATGGTAGCCGCCATGATGGCTAGCGATATGACATAAAACCTCAAGTAAATAGTTAAACTAGTATGTTAACAAACAAGTTCGAACACTATTCTTCCTGTACATTATTTTAAATAAAATATTACTAGAGAGTAATTCATGTTTATTGCAAAAATTCACTCTTTACTAACAACAGTGTTGTTGTTTACATAGATTATGTGCTCGCAGAGTGACGTAATAAAACGAAACATTGCGTCAAGTTTTTCTTACATTTACGCGCGGAAGTTTAAAATGCTAATTAATGGATTTTTATTGAAATTACCGATCAATTAAAAAAAAAAAAACTATAGTTTACCTCAGATTTAAGATACTTGAAGATACTCAAAAATGAGTGGCATACTCTATTCGGTCTTTAGATTATGATCATAACCCTTACAGAACTTTTGATTGATTCCGAAAGTAAAGAGCAGGGAGAAAAATCCTACTAGATTGCAAAAGAGATGAAATAAAGATTTCAGGGTATGAGAACTTCACAAGACAGGTTATTACAGCTAGTTCTTCGAAAGATATTTTTAGAAAGGTATATACCTGAAAAAGAAAGAGAAGAAAAGCTCATAAAAGGGATTTTTCAGAAGTTTAACTTATGTTTGAAATTATTTCTGTTACATTTTTATGTACTTACATTAATTGAAAGTGAATGTTTTGATACAAATTGGTAATCGAGAACGTAACTATTATTAATTAATTCTCATTTTTCCTGTTTTTTTTTGTAAAATATGAGATGGATTTAAAATATCAACCAGAACCAATCTAACTTTTCATAGTTTTGTGAATAAAACAAATTCATAGGCTTAAAAGTATCCTAAACCGATTTTACAACAGAGGCAACTAAACCACTGTACCAGTGTTTATGAAAATGTATTCTATTATATTCTCAATATTTCTCATATGGTATTTTGTATACCTCTAAGTTCTGACAAATACTACTAACCTATCTAAAGTCTGTAGACCGATACAATCCAAAATTAAAAGGGCAACGTATTCAGAAATGAATAATAAATGGCCATGCAAATTAAATAAGGATCTCTTTGAACTACCTCTAAGTATACAACCTACATACTAGAGACATTTAGATTCACGCAATGAAAACACTAGTCAGTGCAACTAGTAAAAGGCTATGCAAATGTAATACTATTACTGAGTATCAGTACAAGCCATGCAAATAAATGACTGCCTCAGTGGCGCAGTTGTCCTAAAGTACGATTACAGCGCTGAGGTCTCAGGTTCGAATCCCGGGTCGGGCAAAGTGGTATTGGAATTTTCTATTCATTATCAGCCCGGAGTCAGGTACCCCATATAGTGTTAGGCTAGGACCTTATCACATTATGGGCGGAAAAAGGCACGAATTTATGTATGTATGTAAATAAACGAGTCTGTATGGAAATGACTCATGCATTATTTTAATAACGAACTACACCTTCATGTAGTCGGACTAGCTAGCACTACAAAAAGTTTACTAGAATTTACTCGACAAATGGGAAAAAACCTAGAGGGATTTAGATATATTCTACTGATAGACGAGACCCATAATATAAACTGTTTATCCCAAATTTACCAAGGACAATAACGATACAATTCAATCATTTCATGGTAGTCAAAGAATAACAGAGCCTCACAGATTGATGAGAAGTTCCATAAAAAAAAAATGAATGGACGATGTGTGTGGAGACGTATTGATCCGCTGATAGACTAGCCGCAACATGTCAAATTGACAATTGACAGTCTTGAAATGATACCTTGTGCAGATGTGCGTTTTAGCTCCAGTAGAACTCTGCGTTTCAACTTTTATTGCGCCCATTGTGTATAAGCGATTCAATGCGCGAATCATATAGAATGCCAGTATCCTGTCAAATTGAGATGTACGAAATGTTGTTTATGTGTGTAAGAAACTGATTTTTTTTGTTCAATTTATCATGCCTCATAATTAATCATTTTGAAATATGTCCACCCTTAGAAACTTTTGTGCATATACTTTAATTCTGATTGGCAATACTGTGGACGCGCCATAAGACATTGCCTAGTCGACGATGCCAACAAATTAATGTAATATTTCGTATGTTATGTTATATTTAGGCGAATATTACACACTGAAATTATTTTCCCGACGTTTCAAAGACCTTACAGGATTCATGGTCACAGGACACACAGGACAGAGTATATACTCAGCCTATCGCCGTCCACTGCTGGACGTAGGCCTCCCCAAGTGAGCGCCAACCATCCCGGTCTTGAGCAGTCATCATTCATCTGCTACACGCCGCGTTTTCAAGTCGTCGGTCCATCGTGCTGCAGGACGTCGTACACTACGTTTACCTAAACGCCGCCTCCACTCCAATACATGTCTGCTCCACCGACCATCTGTCCGGCGGCAGACGTGACCCGCCCATTACCACTTCAGCGTGCTAATTCTACGAGCAATATCTGTGACTTTAGTTCCCTGGTGACTACTATTTAGGCTAGTTTATGCCCATTTGATCAACTGATATGAAGGTTTCATTAATAATCTATGTCTAATATAAGCCGTCTCTCTTGTTCGAAGGGCAATTTTCTGTACGGATATGAGACAAGCAATTGTTGAACTCTCCTGGTGCTTTAATGAGCTATAGAAAAAAAAGAACAAGACATTTGCTATCTAATTGTACTGCAAATTATATCACTTACTTCGTGTGCTTTAATAATATTTTCATTTCAGACACTGTCGGTTTGACGAAAAGCCTTTTAAGTGTATCCAAAAGAGTGTAATGCTATGGCGATGTGGACTGAATCGTTTGCGGTACCTGGACCGCACCTATGTATAACAAATAAAGGAAGAAGGATGTTTTACCAAATATAACATTGATATATCAATGTCGGCATCGGCCTAGACGGCAAATATATTAAAAAAAAAAATAGACAATTATTTTGCCCCGTAACAAAGTCGGATTTATGAAATATTCCTTTTCCGTCTTATAAAGCTAGAGAAAGGAGAAAAGTAAAAAATAAAAATAAACTCAAGCTGATAAATTCAAAATAATAAATGTACCTACATAGTAGAGCAAACAATACCATATCAAATAACTAAAAAAATATTTGCTGGTTGGAAAATCCAAAAGTAAATTATATGTATTTAACTTCCATGAGTAAAATAGTTTACCTAAGTTACGAAACTTAGTTCATATTCCATTTCAGGGTACATATTCCAAATACTCCTGGTCGGCATCTAACCAATTGGACCCAAAAACGAGCCCACTGAGTCTTATTCGCTGGATATACTCAGAGTTGGGTCGCGCCGCGTAGTTCCAGTGGTAATGTAAGCCCACTGAGTTTGTTTCGCCGGGTCTTCTCAGCAGGGTCGCGTTAGATCCGGTGGTAATATTAAATCGATGCGCGTCGTTTTATTAATTCTTATGGTCCACTCAGACATTTATTATCGTAAATAATGTATCTCCATGATTATTTTTACCATAAAATATTAAACAATAAGAACTGAAACTGAAAATCAAATATCAAAAATAATCTAAGTAAATAATTAATGTTACTTAAAACGTTATACAAATAGAGAAAAGAATTTAAAAAAAAATTTTTTTTGAAGGAAAATAAGATTATAGCCAGGTTTAATACGTACAGCAATTAAATAAAAACAATAAATAAAGTAAACACAATAAATACAAATACATACAACTAAAGTAAAGGCTGATAATATTACTATCCGGAATAATGAAACCCGTAAAGAATATCGCCGAAATATTATAGATTTAAAGATAATAAATGATTCAGGGTCTATAATTATCAAAGCTAATATTCGCAATAATTCAGTAGACAAAATATAATAAATTTATTCAAAATTTAAAATAAAGAAGGGATGTAGTGTATGCGCGTACGAGGTTGGCGAGCATTCGGTTGCCGACCGTAGCCGAGTGAACAGCTTAACCGTTGAGTGCGCATATACCTACACCTCATGAAGTATAAAGTGTGTTTCATTATTCCTAAAGTACTACAACTTGAATATTCATATAAAATATTTAAGAAGTTCGAATATTTAAGAAATTCTTGAATATCGCTTATCTGCACTGCGCTTACCATGAGGCGCATTGTAGTCTCTTTTTCGTATCTAATACATTATCAATGTTTATGTAAAACCATCAAATATATTATTTGTTCTTGTCTCATCTATTGCAAGAAAGTATTTACTAGAAACAAAAATGCACATTAAATAATTTATTTAATTAATGTATCTAAATGTATAGATAAGTGTATGGATAATAGATTAAATGATAAATTGAATTTTGGTTTATTTATTTCAATAAAATTATGTCCTTCCTCAATTTAAAATGCGGTTTTAATGAAGCTCTTATTTATAGACATATTTAAAACCTGTTTTAGTTATCGATGGTTTTGTCCCTTTCGAACGACTTTAGAATTCAGTTTGAGCGGAGAAGACAAAACATTCGATAGTTAAAATAGGTTTTTAATCGGTGTATGAAAAAAGCCGTGAATATTACTAAATGTGTAATTTGCGTAGGCAAAAAAACCTTTCCTCCCTTCCTTTTTCCTTACTTTCCCCTCCCATTTTGAAGCGAGCTTTTACGAATCAAGGATGGATGTTCATGATAATCACTAATCACTTACTAGCAGGCGAATCATTTGCACGTTTGTCAGAACATAGACGAAATCCTCTTGAATTCCAGCTTACCTAAGGGTTGATAGATATGCCGGATTTATACTGGCCAAAACCTTATGGTCTTCAGGACAAATGGGACTCCGGGATCTCACGAGGAACACAACAAAGCCCCATAACGCGTGGTTGGTCAAATCTATGTATAATAGGTAATTTAATAAAACAAATTATTTCAAAAAATAGGTTTATTTTAACAATATCAGTCTATAGAACAAACTATTATTGAGCCTCAAATACATAAAAATCGTCTCACGATTTTACGTTATTCGATAAAAAATTAATTCTTATGTCTACAAATTATTTGTTTTATACAATTTATTTTAAGACAATTTTGTAAAGTAGCCTTAATTTCAAATACAACAGCTAATATATTAATTCTATGCATAAAGCTTGCACTTAAAATAAGTTTTAACGTATTGTAGTAGGAAATGTTTTAGTCTAGCAACACTGGAAGAAATGGCGAAACAATTAACTTAAAACTTACATCTAAAAGAAAATGTTAACAGTGTCTGCAAGAAATTAGTAAAAATTTCCTGGACACGTACAAAATGTAACAAATGTAGTTGTTTTTAAGATTTAAAACAGTTTAATGGTGGGTTTCTTGATAGTCTTTCGAAACTGATTTGTCTCGATGAAATATATAAAAGAAAAATAAACCGAGCTGTCAAGTTTCCCGCCATAAGCATTCAACTACAGATGTCACATTTTAAGTGTTGTCAGCTTATAAAAATAGTACTATTTTAGTAGATTATTTGTTGCGGAGTCATAAATAATGTGTACACCTAAGTAAGAGTTTTTGGGCTTTAGCCCACACACATGCTCTGCTGTAGATTATTAGCGGTATCTAAATGTTTACAAAAACATTTTTAAAGTACTATGTTTCCATAAAACGAAGTGGTTAGAAACGCAAGGTGAAAAGAGTCACTTGTTTTTCAACATTAATGTTGTTTTATTTTGTTTGCAACACACTCGACAAGCAAAGTTTATATCCTCCTCAAGTTTCGATTCACTCCGCTCCACTGGTTTAAAACTACGCAACAATTCTATATATTAATTCAGCCCTTAATTTGATGATGTTTTTTTAATGGTTGAATTATGTTGTCCATTACTATTGCTGCCGCGTTTACTTTACTGCACCTGAAATAGAAATATGACGTTTTATAGAATTGCCTATTTGTAAACGGACTAATTATTGGTAAGTCCGCCAACCCGCACTAGGCCAGCGTGGTGGACTATATGGCCTAACCACTCTCAATCGATTCTTTTGATTGTAGAGTAGGCCCGTGCCCTGCAGTGGGACGTATATGGGCAGATATATAAACGGACCAGACGTGACTGCCAACATGTTCACAGTGGTCGCTGGTCTCCATCCCAGGGCACACTTCTGACTTTTCGGAGTCATGTGTGAATTGATAGTCAATCACCACGCACTATAACGGTGAAGGAACACATCGTGAAGAAACTGGCATAGCATAGGGATTTGTAATAATTTCTATGGTATGTAAAGTCCGCCCGCACTAGGCCAGCGTGGTGGACTATATCTAACCCCTCTCAATCGTACTCTCGATTGTAGAGGAGGTCCGTGCCCTGCAGTGGGACGTATATGGGCTGATACGGTACAGTACATTTTATAGAATAAGATAGGTAAGTATTGAGATTCTTAATGTATGGTGAAACCTTCTACGTTGGGGACAAGCTATAGCTAATAATCAGTTTACACTGTCTGAATGCGTCAACAAATATAAAGACCGAAAAGTCTCGTAGTTCCTGATACCCACGTCACAAGACTCGATCTTAGTGTGAGGTCAGGTAACAAATAATAAATAAATACACCCAACTTTCACATACACAGGTCTGACCGCACATCAAGATCAATTAAGTCTTGTGTCGTGGGTATCAGTAACCACGAGAGACTTTTCGGTCTCACAAACACCCAGACCGGAGACATACCCGGGGGGCTCACAAACATTTGTTTCGGTGCGGGGATCGAACCCGCGCCGTCGTTTCACAGCCGGCGTTTAACCAACTGCGCCACGGAGGCTGTCAAATGTATCGTCAAGTTGTATGTATGTGACTGTTGGGTGTATTTATTTAATAAAGTATTTACGTATTTTGCTACTAATTGCACACATTAACCTCAATTATTTTTCCTGCTTAGCTGCTAATATTGTAAGAATTTTTCACTTACTTGGGAAACATGTCGTTGCATTTAAGCTCTGTCCACCCCGTGAATGCTTCATACAGCATCGTGTCTATGGCCCTGTCAGCTGACAGTTCACCAGTCAACATGCGCAGAGCAACACTGAAAGAAATAATACTACCATTGCTTAAAGGAACCACACACGCACACATAGATAAACACGTACGTAAGTAACGTACACCACATTCACGCACTCACACACACACAAATATTGTAATAAAGATTATTTTAACTGGTTTCTCAAGACACAGGCAACGCCCAATTTCAGAACCCTAGCAATATTCATTTATGTAAAATTATTTTTTGCTAATAAAGTTTTCATTTTTCAGAAATAATATTTAGAAACATCGTTAGAGTTCTTTCTGCATCACAAAATGACACATTACCGTCACGCTTGCATCTCATAGGGGTAGGGGTAGGACTACATTATGACTCCTAACAAATATTTGGTTGATTGACAATTATTCGTTAGAACACATATATTAAAGTCACTTTCATCATCATCATCAGCCAGTTGCAGTCCAATGCTGGACATAGGCCTCTCCCGCGGCACGCCACAGAGCCCGGTCGGATGCTTTACGCATCCAGTCGCTGCTTCCTCTTGTGCAAGTCGTCCCGTCCACGTTTGCCAAGACGCGGTCTCCACTCCAGAACACGCTTACTCCAGCGGTTATCTGTTCTGCGACATATGTTGCCAGCCCATTGTCACTCCAACCTAGCGAATATTTATTAAATACACCCTACCAGCTACTTTATTACTCACCCATTTATCCTCGCCATAGTCCCATACGGAGGGTTCAATTTTGACGTAGCGACTAAATTCCTACAATACAACAACCACACACAGTCTAGCTCGGTATAAACTTCGTTAGAGCTGGCAACACTGCCGTTATACGTCGCTTGCAGATGACTCAACACTTGAGTGTTGCCAACTATATCTCGTGATATTTGATTCTGTGTTTCTTTAGTTGCCAGTTGGTTTAACACGGTCCTAAAAAGATGAAAAAACATTTAAATCATATTTGAATTTATTAAGTTTTTTTGTGGCTAGCCGATTTGGATGTTGCCTCGTTAAGTGTGGATGGAGATGTCTTTTCCAAATATTGTTTATGTTTAAATATTATTTACCTGATTGTTATTGTGTATGGTACGATGGGACTGACATGCCTTAGTTGGGTAAAAGTCCCGAAATAAATAAGATAATAAAAAATAAAAAAAGTTTTTTTGTTGTAATTTTATTTAAGTTAAAGATCAAAAAAACATTTTTTATCGAAATTGAGGAGTCTTTTGATAAAGTGGTATTGGGTTTTTCTATTAATTATCAGCCCGGAGTCAGGAATTTGTGCCCGATATGGCGATAGGTTCGCCCCCTATCACATCATGGGACGGAACAAATTAATGATTGTACGGACATATGGCCGATGTTAATAAACGATCTTCGTTTCTATCTAAAGATCGATCGCGAAAATAAACCAATGGGCTCAAGGTATTGCCGACACGCTCACATTTGATGTGTTCTGATTGGTCTATTTTCCGGATCGATCCTTAGATAGGGATTGGGATTGCTTATTAATTTTGTGTGTTAATGATTAATGATTGTATATTTTTACTGTGTTGTCATATTTTTACGTTAATAAAACCGATTTTATTAAAATAAAATCTTTCGATTAATTTTAATATTTATCGTTAATCACAACACATTTTAGTTATTTTTTTTCCATACGCCAAAGAAATATAACTGCTAACGCGTGTACATAAGTATTAAGTAGCTACACACACTCTTTTTAACTTCCCAACATTTAAATAACTTTACAGGTATAAAAATAGTTTTATTTCAAAAATTTTTTAATAAGGAAATTAAAATGGGACTAGCTTGGACTAATATTCTGTTTGTGGTATAAAAACATAATAAAATATTAAAATACCTGGTGTTTTTATAAGCCCTTCCTAAATGTATGGCAGCTCTGGCAGTGCTCATCCCAATGTCTAGAATATTGCTCAAAAAGTGTTTACCAAAATCATCTTCCATATCTTGCTTGTTCTGTCGTTTCCTGCAAAAAATCCTTACTAATGTGGGAACAGTTGTGTCAAATCAAACAAAGATTGCTCTGATAATCTTCAATATTTAATCGTCTTCTTTATTTCGTATTTCATTGAGTCGTCGTCGTTCACGGCTTCTATCATCTTCCAAACTGTTCTCTCTTATTCCGTCCTTACATATTGCAACATCTTAATCATTCATCCTTTAACTCTTTTACTCCTTAGTACTTCCATTCGTTATCTCTTTCATACCGGGTATATCAAGACCGCGACCGAAAACGAAGCCGGGTGGTAGTTTTAACGGCTACAGACACAATGCAACTAAAAATTTTGCAAAATAAGCGACGGATTTTTTTTTACAATTTTTTAAAAATCATCGTTTTTGAGGGGTAAATTCCTAGTTTTTTCAAAAATAGTAATTTAAACCCTTACGTATCATTGCGTGTTTAAAAATTAAGCGATGTACGTCATTATTTTAGAAAAACTATGTTTAATCACTCAAATATGACGATATGTAAAAAATAACAAAAAAAAATTTTTTACTTGCATTGTGTTTGATATCACTAATACTACCTCCTGGCTTCGTTTTCGGTCGCGGTCTTGATATACCCTGTATAAACTACGTTCCATATCAGTCATTCGTCTAACGTTTCATTCTACTCATCTTTTATCATAACATTCAAATCCTACACTAATATAAATACGAAAGTAAGTTTCATATTCTTGCCTTATCTACTTAACTGATCTGCCTCGGTGGCGTAGTTGTACTACGGTATGACTACAAAGCTGAGGTCTCGGGTTCGAATCCCGGGCAAAGTAATATTGAGTTTTTCTATTCATTATCCGCCCGGAGTCAGGAATTTGTGCCTGATATGGTGATAGGCTCGGTTATCACATCGTGGGACGGAAAATACAAGGCGAAACGTGTGTCTTGAATGCACCTCTTATGTATGTATTAAATTTTGCATACATGTTTTCAGGGGTGCGGAGAAGAATATAGAGTATTTTCCATTCAGAAAATAAGTACTGTTCCCGAGGGATAGTGACCCCACACTAAGATCGAATCTTGTGTCGTGGTTATCAGGAACTACGAGAGACTTTTCGGTCTCACAAACACCCAGACCCAAATACCAGTGGTTCACACAAATATTTGTTTTGGTGCAGGGATCGAACCCGCGGCCTCTCGAAATGAAAATGAAATTAAACTCTATACAAAGAACTTACGGTATACTTTCCTTCGTTTGTATTTCGTTTTCCATTGCTTCCATTTTGTTATGGTCTAGAAATAGTGCGTTAAACGCGAACACATCTGGATCCCTCATCATTTTGATACGGGCTGACTCCTGGAAACAATTGGTATGAAGTACATACGTGGTATTTGGTTTTTATTGCGATGAATGGCGAGACGACCATGCCATTCGCCTGTTGGAAAGTAATACCGCTCATGGACAGTAGAAAACCAAACAGCACCATGAATTACTAAGTATTGCTTGGCATTCCGCTGCGCTCGCCATCCTGACACATAAGATGTTAAGTCTCAATATGTCCAGTAGTTACTCTGGCTACAACGTCTTTCAAACCGGACCACACTAGATAAATTAATTTAAATAATGCATGAAGACTACATAACAGACGAGAATGCCTGAAGATGCAAGTGGATGAAGCGAAAGTAATATGTCAGGATCGAGCAAAGTAGGGATCCATAGTCTCTGCCTACCCCTATGCGATACAGGCGAGACGATTATGTACCTATTTATGTAATTTAAGAAAATGCATTGAAATATCCCTTACCTGGTTCTCCCAAGCCATCATCTGTATATTATGCAACAACATTACGTCCAAACTTAAAATTCCGAATGACACCAAATCAGTACTATTCTTTATAATAGATTCGCTACTCTCATTACTCTTACCACCAAAATACACATCTCTTAGAGTATTCATAATAATTGAAACATTCCCTTCGACCAAGCTAGAATTTAAAGCTTTCAAAACTTGGCTAAAATCGTTTGAAATATCTCTTTTAGTACTGTTCTTAACTTTATCAAAATCAGGGTCTTGGACCACCCAATCGTGTAGTTCTTGGACTTTTTCGATCATATAGTTAGTTAAACTATTGCTTTGGATATAATCATCGTATATGTTGACATCGTCGTAATATTCTTCGTAATCTTCCTGTTTATATTTAACGAAACTTTCAGGTAGTTTCACCTCGATGTTTTTAACTATAGGTTTGAATTCTGGTATGAAGTTTCTTAAATTATAATTATCTTTGATATCAATTGGATCAATTTTGGGAACATAATTACTGTTAATAATATTATTTTCTTTCAAATCTTCAATTAGATTTAGACTCTCTTCGTCAGGTTTATGGTCGCTTTTCGCTTTATCTTTCTTTTCGATCTTTCGTTCTTGATGGTCGATTTCTTCATGTAAAGGGTGCATTTGGTGTTTAGATAGTAAAGATTTGTTCCTCTCTCTGTTAGCTACTACGTTTTTAAACATAGACAGCTTTTCTAGTACTGGTATATCTATTTCTTCTTTATTTTCTTTTGTGTTGTAGTATATGGGTTCCTGTAAATCAATTTATACAACACCTATTAGTTTCTATTTATCAGCATTAATTTCAGGTGTGAAATCGCAGACTGCCTCATGGCGTAGTTCTACTACGGTACGATTGCAAAGCTGAGGTCTCGGATTCAAATCCGGGCCAGGCAAAGTAATATTGGATTTTTCTATCTGCCCGGAGTTAGGAATTTATGCCCGATATGGCGATAGGCTCGCCCCTTATAACATCATGAGACGGAACATACAAGGCGAAATGTGGGTGTCCTGGTTGCGCCTCTGCCTACCCCTTCTGGGATAAAGGCGTGAGTTTATGTATGTATATATGTACAAGTATTAAAAATCTATAAAGTTTCATTGAGGTCTACTAAAACTCCACGTACAACTATTTCTCATTCCGTCCCTCTCACTCCTATACTCCACTATGTTCCGTCTCTTAGTATAATACGGAGTCTTACCGGCGGTTCAGCGTAGACTTCTCGTGTATACTGCGCCCCCGTGCCCCACTTCGTGATGACAACAGTAGCCAGCACCAGAGCAGCGCAGACCGCAAAGCATGATGCACTGGCTATGATCCAGATCTTAAGGGGCACCTGGAAATTATATTAATACCATAAAATGTAAGAGTTTGTGTTGGTTACTCGTGCAACAGCTTGACGGAAAAGAATAACAAGTCGTAGAAATTTTTAAAACCTATTGGTTATCGAATGTTTTGTCTTCTTCGCTCAAACTGAATTCTAAAGTCGTTCGAAAGGGAAAAAACATTCGGTAACCAGGTTTTAAAACTGTGTGAATAAGGCCATAAGTGGTTAAATCGTCTCCACATGAACATATTTGAAATTTGGGCCGATTGTAGGTCCAGGGTTTCTTAAAATGGTAAAAAAAACAACGTTGTTGTACGCTGGTTTTTTCCATAGCTTTATCATAGCTTTATTAATTCAGTTATCTATTATCACTTCATTTACTCATAAGTAGACACAAAAAAATGTTACAATTTTCTGTCAAACTGGTGGTAGGTCTGTCATATGTGAGAGGCCGCCTGTGTAGGGACCAACTACCACCGCAATGTGTATTTCCCCCACCAAACAGCAGTATAAAGCACTGTTGTGTTTCGGCTTGAAGGACATTGTAGCCAGAGTAACTAATTGACATATTGAGACTTACCATCTTATGTCTCAGGATGGCGAGCGCAGTGGAATGCCAAGCATCGCTTTGTAATTCACGGTGTTTGGTTTTGCTACTGTCTATGAGCGGTCGCATCGTTTACCATCAGGCGAATGGCATGATCGTCTTTTCATTCATCGTAATTAGAAAATAATGAAAGAAGTAAAAATAATCGTCTTTGACTAGATCACTAAAACTAAAGCGAAAAGCCGCGGGCAACAGCTAGGTTAGAACAAAAAGGTAAAGTTTCCATGAAATCGTACCAATTCATTCGATTGACCAATCACCAATTACTGTGACATGCATTACAAAATAACGTGGGAATTATATTGTTAGAAAGGATAGTGTAGCAAGATTAATCAGGGCGCTTTTTATGCATCACATTTTACGAAAGATAGCCTATTAAATGACTTGCCCGAATAGCAACTAATTATTGGCTAATGACCTTATTCATACTGTTTTAAAACCTATTTTAGTTATTGAATGTTTTGTCTACTTCGCTCAAATTGAATTCAAAAGTCGTTCGAAAGCACCTCGTGTGTAGCATTAACATACACACCGAGCATTGAAGCGAACCGAGACTCCGAGAATTAATTTGTCTACCCGCAACGCAATTAACCAAACAAAAACATTAATTTGTCAGTCTGGAGTCAGGAATCTGTGCCCGATATGGCGATAGGCTCGCATATCACATCATTCATACACACACGGCGAAACGTGGGTGTTTCGATAGCACCTCTGCCTTCCCCTGGAAAAATGGCGTGAGTTTATGTAAATATGTATGTAAAGTTAATTGGTTCAAATCCCAGGGCACACCTTTGACTTTTCGGAGTCATACATGTGTAATGACAGTGCATTGTCAGATTACAACGCATTTTAATAAAGGAAGACATCGTGAAGAAACCTGCATACCATAGCGATATGTAAGAATTTCTATGGTATGTAAAGTCCGCCCGCACTAGGCCAGCGTGGTGGACTGTACTAACCCCTCTCAATCGTACTCTCGATTGTAGAGGAGGCCCGTACCCTGCAGTAGGTCGTTGGCTGGATTATTTTCATTGGTCTACTCACAGTAGTCTTGGCTGGCAGCTCTACAGGTCTGGGCGGCAGCGGTCTACAAGGTCCTCGACTTGGTACCGGGTTCCGCCGACTCCAGTCAGTGCTCGCTGTGGCGCCACTGTCGCACGAGGTGGACGACGGCGGCCGCTTCTCGTATTCGTATTGGAACATTTTCTGAAAATAATAAATAAGTAGGATACATTGATATAAATATAATTTAAATCAATAATAAAATATAAATAAATGGAAAGTTGGAAAATGGAAAAACTGCTCCGTATAATGAGTTCTTATTTCAATGTATATTTCGAATAAATAAACTATGTATCTATCTATCTATCTATATCAGCCCATATACGTCCCACTGCAGGGCACGGGCCTACTCTACAATCGAGAGAATCGATTGAGAGTGGTTATGTATTAACTATGTATATGCATAAGAAATTATTAAATAAATATAACATTAATGATGACAAAAAGTACAGCTACCACCGTACACAGAGGTTACAACCCCGTCATAGCGATAAAAGCTTTTGCGTTATTAAATAATAGTAATAAAATACATAATCCTATAAATAGATCTAATTTAGAATCATACTCACAATCGTTTCTAAGTAATGTATTCCGACTAGACCAATCATACAATGATACTTTAACTGCTTCAGAGCGTAACTAAACCGCTCTCATTATGCACTGCTTACCTACAAAGTCAGATAGGCGTGAAATCATCTTAACGTGGGAAACTACCAATGGGAGATCAATTTGAGCTCATATACCATGTCTTAAAAAAAAAGGTTTGGGTGTTTGTGAGACCGAAAAGTCTCTCGTAGTTCCTGATACGACACAAGACTCGATCTTAATGTCAGGACTATGTATGTGACTGTTGGGTGTATTTATTTATTTATAAAAAATAAAACTTTGGAGGAAAAAAGGAATTTGGATTTCAGTTGACTCAAAATTAGAAAAGCTGTACGTCGTTAATCTGTGTTGCTGTAAACGTATAATTATAGTTTTAATTTTATGAATTAAAAACAGTATTATTTTAGCAAAAACTAGATATATACCAACCGAAAACGATGATTTTTAAAAAATGTATGTGACAGTTGAGTGTATTTATTTTTATTGAATAAAAAATAAAAAAAAAATCGTAACAAATTTAAAATCCATGACGCATTTTATGAACCATATTTCTGTACTGCATTACTGTGTATATTAAGAAGTAACATTTATAAAGCAGGTTATTTAAGTACGGGGTCAAACATCTACAATTACTGGTCCCTTTCTAATGACCACATTACTGTGAAAACAACCTTACTGGCCCGTTCCCACGATGCGTAGAATAGTCATATTCATAAAGTAGGTAAATACAGACAGCCTCCGTGGCGCAGTTGGTTAGACGCCGGCTGTAAAACGGGAGGCCGCGGGTTCGAACCCCGCACCGAGACTACTGTTTGTAAGGCCCACAAGTATTTGTCCCAGGTCTGGGTGTTTGTGAGACCGAAAAGTTCATCTAATCATAAATAATTATCAAATCAAATAAGCATATGTACCACTACTTCTGTCATCTCTGCATCATCTTGGTATTAAGTCCGCCTATCTACAATATGTTTGTATGTGAAGTTAAATAAATAAAATAAATAAAAGTCTCTCGTAGTTCCTGATACCCACGACACATGACTGAATTGATCTTAATGTGGGGTCAGGACTATGTATGTGACTGTTGTGTGTATTTATTAATTAGAAGCTTGTTCTACTATTACCACTTTAGCTTTTTATTTCACAGTAAGTCCTGAACATAAGGCCTACACAACATACTCGAAACAAATACACCATTTCTCTTTTCAGCCACAGCAAGTCCACTGTTAAACTTAGGCCTCCTACATGCATCTCCACATCGATGTTTGAAGCGGCCTCATGCAGCGACATCCTGCAGCCTTATCCAGGTCGTTCACTTTGTAAGCTTTTTTATTGCGATGAATGGCGAGACAAGCATGCCATTCGCCTGATGGTAAGCGATACGACCGCTCAAGAACAGTAGCAAACCAAACAACACCAAAAATTACAAAGCAATGCTTGGTATTCCACTGCGCTAGCCATCCTGAGACATAAGATGTTAAGTCTCGTTATGTCTCATTACTCTGGCTACAATGTCCTTCAAACCGGAACACAACAGTGCATTTACACTGCTGTTGGAGAAATAAACATTGCGGTGGTACCCAGGCGGCCTCTCACATATGAGAGACCTAGTTATGCGGGCTGTACCCACGTCCTCCATATACCCAATAATACCTATGTAAAACATGGTGTAATGTACATAAGATACTGGACACTGATCTGCATTCTCAGACAGTAATTAATATCATGTACTAATATAAATTCTTAAAGGTGTTAGTGGAAGAGACCACCAACAACACATTCCAGTTCTCATTACCCATTGTTTCCCACGTCACATTTAGTATATAAAGCGATACAAGACAAGTGACGGGGTGATTCGCTTGACATCTCTCTGTTGACGAACAGCTAGATTAAATTAATTATAAATATATTTGTAAAAACAATTAATTAATTATAATATTGTTTAATAAAGTATTTTTTAATTAAAATCCCGCAATTCATAATTTAACTGGCGCAGTCGGTAGGATAGTTTTTAGCCAAAAAAAAAAGTCTTATTTGGGAACTATTCCGAGAACCTACACAAATAAATAAGTTAAATTGTGGGAAAATCTAGAAAAGTGTCGCGATCTCCAGACATCATGAAGGCGTGGCTGTGAGTATTCCTTTTACTACCTCCATTTCCTTGTGTCTTATCAACTTGTGTAGTTAGGACTAAAATTGCCTACTGTCAAGTTAGTTTGATTTTTGGAAAAAAATTGCCAAAATATTTTTCAAACTTTTCCGAAATTTTGGACAAACATTGCCAATATTTACGTTGTTTATTTACCCTAAAAAAGTAAAGTGTATTTTTATTATTTAATATTTTGAATTTGTGCATAAATATGAATTCAAACAAAGTTGTAAACCTCATCACAGGTGACTTTTTAAATACGATCCCAAGGTTTGACGGGGATGAATTGATGTTAAATTTTTTTATTGAAAAATGTGAGTACGTGATTGGAACATCCAAGACGGATGACAATCCAGCTCAGTTAGGGTACGTGTTGCATTGCGTAACTAGTAGGCTAGTAGGAAGGGCCGCTAAGGCATGCGCAGGTAAAAGTTTCCATAATTGGGGGGAACTTAAGCAACATTTGATTTTGAAGTTCGGAGATACCAGGTCAGGTAGATGCATAGCGTTAGAGCTGGAAAGCATGAAGTTAGGTCAAAACGAAAGTTATTTAGATTTTTATCACAGAATACAAGAAAAGAGAGACGCTCTTTTTGAAAAGCTGAACTTAATGCAGGATCAAGCTCTTAAAACAGCTAATATGATCATTTACAACAACTCAGCTTTTGAAATATTTGTTTACAATTTACCTGACGAGTTAATTAATAAAATTCGTGACAGGGAGTGCACAACGCTAGAAAAAGCACTTAGTATAGTTACGGAAGAAGTACAATTTCGTAGTCGCCTAGAAGCCAAAAGGCAAATGTTGAAGGTAAATGTTAAAAAAGAGGAAAGCACAAAGCAATTACCTAATCAGTTTAAATTTGGGGCACAACATAGGCCACAAAATAATACAAACTTTAGGCCAAACTTTGTACCGGGAACTCAGGGAGCACAATTTAAATTTGGCATCCCTCAGCAGGGCTTTAAAATGCAGCCTACATTCAGGCCTGCACAGCCACAGTTTCCCAGGACAGTAAATAATTACAAAAATTCTGGATTTTTTAAAAATAACCCACATAACCAATTCAAGTTTGGTGTGCCACAAACGCAACGACCGCAATATAATGACGTGTCAATGCGAACGATAAAAAGTAATATGTTACATAACAATAGGCGAAATTCTTTACCACAAAGGGAGGATTTTCAAAAAGAAGCCTCGGTAAGGAACGACGAGAAATAGTAAATATAAACATGTACACTGTATATAAGCTGCCACATATAAGGGTGCCTGAGTTAAAGGGTATTTTTATGATCGATACCGGCAGCACTAGATCATTTATAAGTCCTGAAAAGGCAGATGAATTTTTCAAAGCATATACGTTTAGTGAACCTTTTGAAGTTATAAGTACGCATGGTAGAAGCGTACATGAGGAAGTTGTGTTAATGCCGTTGACGAAAACGTTTAATACAAACATTCTTCACAAGTTTTATATATATAACGTAGATAGACGTTACGACGGTTTAATAGGTTCAGATTTGCTCAAAGAGTTAGGGGCCAGAATTGATATGCAACATCAAATTTTGCATATAAGGAATAAGCAAATTCCAATTTTATACAATTCATGTATACAAAATAATATAAATAACATGAATATAGAAAATGTATTAAAAGGCAACTTAAAAAAGTTAAGGTTGAGTCACTTAGTAAATAGTGAACAAAATGCTATAAAAAAATTATGTAATGAATATAAAGATATATTCTATAGTGATCAAGTGCCTTTGTCTTTTACAAATGAAGTGAAACACTGTATTAGGACGTCGAATGAAGACCCTATTTTTATTAGGCCATATAGACATGCGCCGAATGAAAATAAGGAGATTAATAGCCAAGTAAATAAAATGTTACAAAATAACATAATAAAAGAATCTAGTTCACCTTGGAGTGCACCAGTTCATATTGTGCCAAAAAAATTAGACGCCTCGGGCGAACAAAAATACAGAATGGTGATAGATTATCGACGATTGAATGAGAAAACAATCGACGACAAATACCCATTGCCAAATATATGCGATATTTTCGATAAGCTAGGAAATACTGCTTATTTTACAACATTAGATCTGGCTAGTGGATATCACCAAATTGAGGTTGAAAAAGCCGATATACAAAAAACAGCTTTTTCTACCCAGAATGGCCATTATGAGTTTAGGAGAATGCCGTTTGGGCTAAAAACAGCGCCAGCGACATTCCAAAGGGCTATGGATAGTGTTTTACGGGGTCTTATAGGAAAAGATTGTCTTGTGTATTTAGATGATGTAATAGTTTATTCAAAAACTTTAGAGGAGCACATAGAAAAGCTTACAAGAGTGTTTGAACGATTCAGGAGGACTAATTTAAAAGTCACTCTAGACAAATGTGATTTCCTAAAAAGGGAGATTTTATATTTAGGGCATACCATAACAAAAGATGGTTTAAAGCCAAATAACGAAAAAATTAAGGCTGTATTAAAGTTTCCTTTACCAAAAAACGCTACAGAAATAAAAAGTTTTTTAGGTCTAATAGGATATTATAGGAAATTTATTAAAGACTTTTCTAAAATCACACAACCATTGACAAGTTGTTTGAAAAAAAATAAAAAGGTTAATATAACAAAAGATTATATTAATGCATTCGAAAAATGTAAGGAATTGTTAACAAATGCACCGTTGTTACAATTTCCAGATTTCGAAAAAACATTTTTATTAACTACCGATGCATCAAATTTTGCATTAGGAGCAGTATTATCACAGGGACCGGTAGGCAGTGATAAACCAATTGCTTATGCAAGTAGGACACTTAACGACGCGGAAGTCAAATATAGTGCCATTGAAAAAGAATTGTTAGCCATAGTGTGGGCGTGTAAACATTTTAGGCCATACTTATACGGAAATTTTTTTTTTATATTGAGTGATCACAAACCTTTAATTTGGTTAAATTCTATGAATGAACCAGGTTGTAGATTGACTCGATGGAAGTTGAGACTTTCCGAATTTGATTTCGAGATCAAATATAAGCCAGGTAAACAAAATAAAAATGCAGATGCATTGTCGCGAATAAAAGTAAATATTACAAAAAGTGATGACAATATGTCTATGGTAGTTAATGCTGATAATGATGAGCAAGATATTGCAAAACATCTAGAAGAAATAGATGAAATTTGTAGAAAAAAAGAAAGTAGGAAAAATAGGCAGAGTAGTAGTTCACCTATTTTAATTTCAGATGACTCATCATCTGACTTATCATTTAAAGATATATTTGATACTAGGGGTGATAGATATCCTGTACCGTCACTGACAAACAGTGAATCCTCACAATCTAAAAAATCGTCTGATAATGTGACTATACACTCAGATGTAAATATGGAGTCAGCAGATATTCCAATTCTAAATGAGGCTATTGATACAAAGCCAAATCAAATATTAATATATACATGGAACAGGGATAGATATGTAGTTAAAGATTTATCTCGTGAAAAACAAAAAGTTCTTGAAGTTCATATGCCAATAAATAATGAGGAACTAATCAAGACTTTCTTAAAAAATTATATTCGTCCAAAGATTAAATATTATATATATTTTGAAGATACTGAGCATAGAAAGTTATTCTCAAAAGTAGTTACAAACTTATTTAGAAAAGATTCTATTAAGATAGTTGAGTGTACCCAAAGAGTTGTGTACATAGAGGACGAGAATGAACAAAGAGATATTGTAGAAAAATATCATATAGGTAAAACATGCCATAGGGGTATAAAAGAAACGGTAGCTCACATTAAGAGAGCATATTATTGGAAGAAACTGGAAGAAACAGTTTCTAGTATTATAAATTCATGCGAAACTTGTAAACAAATGAAGTACGATAGGAAACCATTTAAACCAGAGTTACAGTTAACGCAAACGCAAAAGAAGCCGTTTGAAGAAATCTTTATAGATATTTTCAGTATTGAAGGAAATTTTTTTTTGACTATTGTTGACGCATTCAGTAAGTTGGGTCAAGCTTTTGTAGTCGAAAATAGAACAACTCCAGAGATAGTTAGAGGATTGTTAAAGTATTTTTCATTTTATGGGGTTCCGCGAAGGATAAGTTCTGATCCAGGGGCAGAATTTAATAATAACTTATTAAAAGAAATGTTGTCTTTTTATAAAGTTGATTTACACATAGGGACACCTCATAATCCTAATTCAATGGGAATTGTTGAAAGATTTCATTCAACGATATTAGAAATATATAGGTTAGCTAAATATGAAAGAAAAATAACTGATGCCGCTACAGTGATGACATATGCAATTATGGCATATAATACGTCAATTCATAGTACGACAGGGTTGACACCTTTTGAAGTAGTTTTCGGGCATACAGATTCCACGGATGTATTTGATTTAGAATTTACTAAACATTATACACAGCAGTTAGTAAATGAACACAAAAAAAGGGTTCAGTATTTGTATAATTATCTAGCAGAGAAAATGTTAGAAAAGAAAGAAAAGATTATAGAAAAACGAGGGGGAGAAAAAGAATTTAATATAAAAAAAGATGATAGTGTTTTTATTAAAGGGGTAAATGTTAGACGCAGTAAAGATAAACCGCGTTACCAAAAAGCCAAAGTTATAGGAGATATTGTTAGAAATACTGTTAATGTTAAGGCTCACTTTAGAGATAAAAGAGTGCCACTGAAAGATATACGTCGTTCACAGATACGTGATCGTGATAGTAGTCCAGGCAGTCCGAAGCCAAGCACTTCAACTGCAAAAGATAGAAAATAATCCGGGGATATTACCAGTGAAAGAAGGTAGAGCTTTAGTTAGTCTTTATAACTGGAATATTATAAAGAAAATGAATTTAGAATTAATTCATGAAGGGTTAGAATATAATGAAAATAAGTATTTTGAAATAAGGAATATTATAAAGGAAAATATAGGTATTTATATGTTAGATGGAAGCATTATTGACGCTCAAATGCAAACTGAGTATATAATGAATTTAACAATGGAAAAATATAGTGAATTAATTCCAACTGTTAAAGTAAAACGGGGAATTTTAAATCCAATAGGTTCTATAATTAAAGTTATTACGGGTAACTTAGATAATGAAGATGCATTGAGATATGATCATTTAATAAGTAAGATAGAATCAAAGCAACATGCTATAGATAACAAGATGACAATTGTTACAGAAATAGTAGATACTTTAGTAAACTTAACTAATTCATCAAGAAACAATTATATTATATTAGAAAGGAATATTGATGAGATTGAGAAGATTTTAAATGAAACTAGATTTCAAAGGAGTAAAGATATTGTATTGAATACTTTTAATTTATTAATTCATAACTTTGAAATAATTATGTCGAGGTTAAATGAAGTCGAAAATGCTATTGCATTTAGTAGAGTTAACATTTTGCATCAATCTATATTTAATGCAAATGAATTATATAATGTTTTAAAGAATATTGAAAGTATTGATAAGTTGATTTTACCTGTAAAACATGAAAATATTGTTAATATAGAACAATGTATAGAGATTAAAAGTTTTGTAAAGGGTAAAGAAATAACATTTATATTGTCAGTACCGACAGTGCAATCAAATGTTTTAAACTATTATGAGTTGATTCCTTTCCCAATGTTTAATCCTAAACAAAATAAAACATTCCTTATTACACCAAAATATCCTTATATCCTAGTAAAGGGATTGAAAACAGTTCACTTGATAAAGCCTTGCAAAGAAATTAATGGAGAAACATTTTTATGCAAGAATGAGAATATAATAATTTATGGAGAAGATAAATGTATCGCTGATATAATGAAGTATGCGACAGATATAACGAGTTGTATACCACTAATAGTAGAGTCTGCAAATATTAAAGTTAAAACTATACAAGATAACATGTGGATTCTATATACTAAAGATAGTATTTTAGCAACTGAATATTGCGAAGAAAATACTAAGCAGTATGAGATTATGGGAACATATATTATTACTATGAAAGAAGACTGTGAAGTAAAGATAGCAAATATAACTTTGAGAAAACGAAAAATCAGTATAGAAAAAGAAGTTTTAAATAGGATGCCGATAATTAATTTGCCAAAAATTAAGGTGATTACAGGATCCAGACGAGCAGTCAACTTGGACACCGTGAATATGGAGCATCTACAGTTGTTAACATCAGTGTTAAAAAGTGAAAAAGACGAATATAGTGAAAAAGCGTATGGTGTTAACGTAAGAAGTGTTAGTTTAGGCACTATTGTACTGTATGTGTTCTTGTGTATTGTCTGTATTGTATTAATATATAAGTATCGAAGTAAGTTAACCAATTATGTTCCTAAATACTGTAAACAAAATCGTTCTTCTGACGATGCAGCAGAAGATTTTGCTCTTAGGGGGGGAGGAGTTATGCGGGCTGTACCCACGTCCTCCATATACCCAATAATACCTATGTAAAACATGGTGTAATGTACATAAGATACTGGACACTGATCTGCATTCTCAGACAGTAATTAATATCATGTACTAATATAAATTCTTAAAGGTGTTAGTGGAAGAGACCACCAACAACACATTCCAGTTCTCATTACCCATTGTTTCCCACGTCACATTTAGTATATAAAGCGATACAAGACAAGTGACGGGGTGATTCGCTTGACATCTCTCTGTTGACGAACAGCTAGATTAAATTAATTATAAATATATTTGTAAAAACAATTAATTAATTATAATATTGTTTAATAAAGTATTTTTTAATTAAAATCCCGCAATTCATAATTTAACTACCTACCACTAGTAAAGTATATTCTGTAAAATAACCCCGGATATAAAGATGACCAACTAGAGCGTTATCGTGAGAAATGGTACATGACCTGTCACGCGGGAAAACTATGTAATAAAAGAACAGCCTCCGTGGCGCAGTTGGTTAGACGCTTGTGAAACGAGATGCCCCTACGGTCCAAACACAGAGTGTTTGTACATACATATACATATATCGAGAGGCCGCGGGTTCGATTCCCGCATCGAAATGTTTGTGTGATAATATTTGTTTCGGGTCTGGGTGTTTGTGAGACCGGAAAGTCTCTCGTAGTTTCTGATACGACACAAGACTCGATCTTAGTGTGGGGTCAGGACTATGTATGTGACTGTTGGGTGTATTTATTATTATTATAGTAAATATTTACAATCACAAATAGAAAAAGCTAATAACAAGGAATAATTTGGAAAGGATTTTTTTTAACAAAAACTAGTATAAAAAAAATCTAATCACATTTTTTTTCTAGCCTACGCTGTTCTTCAAATCACAATTACAAACACATAAAACCTATCAAAAATGTTTAATTCCCAACAAGTACGGCTGTTGGGTGTATTTATATATAATCATTCTTGTTTATAGGAAGTGGTCAACAAGCCAAACCAGGTAACTTGAAACTTAAGATTGCGGCTTCAATTCAGCAGACATGTAACTTGTTACATATCTATAATTGGTTCATATTTCTATTATTGACATCGAGGCAGCGTGTATGAAGTCTATATAATTTATAAATTCATAAACTCACGCCTTTTTCCCAGAAGGGGCAGGCAGAGGTGCTGCCAGGACACTCTTTCGTTTTGCTACAATCTATGAGCGGTTGTATTGCTTACCATCAGGCGAATGGCATGCTCGTCTCGCCATTCATTGCAATAAATAAAAAATCGTTTTACGGCAGAGCACGGGTATCCTCTACATTGGAGAGTACGAGTGAGAGGGGTTAGGGCATATTACGCTGAACTAGTCTTCAATGTAGGGACATTGGAGAGTACGATTGTGAGGGGTTGGGGTATATTACGCCTAATACGAGTTAGCATACTATACATACATACATAAACTCACACCTTTATACCAGAAGGTAGGCAGAGGCGCCACCAGGACACCCACATTTCGCCTTATATGTTCCGTTCCATGATGTGATAGGGGGCGAGCCTATCGCCATATCGTGTATACTGACTCCGGGCTGATAATGAATAGAAAAACCCAAAATCACTATGCCCAACCCGGGATTCGATCCCTCAGCTTTGTAGTCGTACCGTAGTACAAATACGCCTTTGGGGCAGTACATACCATGGAAAATTTTACAAATCGCCATGGTATGCAGGTATCCTCGCGATGTTTTTTGGTATGTGTCTAACACTAGGCCAGTGGTGGCCTAACCTCTGTCAATGAACTACAATTCTATACCGGGTATATCAAGACTGCGACCGAAAACGAAGCCAGGTGGTAGTTTTAGCGGTTACAGATACAATGCAACTAAAAATTTTACAAAAGAAAGCGAATTTTTTTTTGCAAAATTTTAAATGTAATCTAGTTTGAGAGGTAAATACCTGGTTTTAGTGAAAATAGTAATTTAAACCTTTGCGTACTATTGCGTGTTTAAAAATAACAAGGTGTACATTATTATTTAAAGGCAAACGACGAATTTACCACCTAAACAAAGCTAAACAAAAAATTCAAAAAAAAGGTCAATTTTCTTTGCGAAATTTTTAGTTGCATTGTGTCTGAAGTCACTAATACTACTACCTGGCTTCGTTTTCGGTCGCAGTCTTGTTATACCCTGTATATTATATATGTAATCCACTGTCCAAGTTATTTAAAATGTTAATAAATACGGTTTTAAATACAAAGGTTAAAAGTTAATTTGAATGCGCAATAAATAGTGCAGAAACGGATTTAGAATTAAATAAACACTGGTGGTAGGTCTCTCATATGTGAGAGGCCGCCTGGGTAGCACCACAATGTCTATTTCTCCAACAAACAGCAGTGTAAACGCACTGTTGTGTTCCGGTTTGAAGGACATTGTAGCCAGAGTAACTCCTCAATAAAAACTACACCCAATAGTCATTACAAGTCTTGTGTCGTGTCAGAAACTACGAGAGACTTTTCGGCCTCAAAATACACCCGAAACAAATGCCTGTGAATCACAAACATTTGTCTCGTTGGATCGTTGGGGCCTCTCGTTTCACAACCGTCTATCCAGCCACGGAGGCTGTCAGTAAAACAAAAGAATAACTGTTCCGTGGGTCACTATGCCCGTGAACTTCAGTACGTCCCTGTTGTGACATAATCCAATGACATTACAATCCGTTGCGACACTGCAATTATTTGGCTTCGCTTATCGAGCCGACATAATAATGACAAACATTTATATAAGGGCTTTTTATAGTAAATTTTGCAGTATGAGTAGATTTTTTTATTGCATCTATCTATCTATATCTGCCCATATAAGTCCCACTGCAGAGCACGGGCCTACTCTACAATCGAGAGAATCGATTGAGAGTGGTTAGGCCATATAGTCCACCACGCTGGCCTAGTGCGGGTTGGCGGACTTACATACCGTAGAAATTCTTTAAAATCGCTACGGTATGCAGGTTCACGGTGTTTTCCTTCACCGTTAAAGTGCGTGGTGATTGACTAATACACACATAACTCCGAAAAGTCAGAGGTGTGCGTCATTTGAACCCGCGACCACCGTGAACATGTAGGCAGCCGCGTCTGGTCCGTTATCAACAGGTCACAAACAAGCAAACAGTTCTCCTGATGGTAAGTGGTCACTGATGAACATCAACGCTTGGATCATGGATGTGTCGCCGGACCATCAAATCGGGAGGGGAGTAGAATAAAAATTACCTGAAAATTGCAAAATTTGACGCCAAATATATGCCTGCCTCGGCGGCGCAGTTGTATTACGGTACGGTTACAAAGCTGAGGTCTCGGGTTCGAGTCCCGGGTCGGGCAGTGATATTGGATTTTTCTATTGATTATCAGCCCGGAGTCAGGAATTTGTGCCCGATATGGCGATAGGCTCGCCCCCTATCACATCGTGAGACGGAAAATATAGGGCGAAATGTGGGTCACCTAGTGGCGCCTCTGCCTACCCCTTCTGGGATAAAGGCGTGAGTTTAAGTATGTAGTAATTATAATTTCTTAATAAATATGAACAAATTAAAAATCCCGGTTGAAAATAAACAAAAAAAACAAAATAAACCACTAAAATGTTTAATCGACCTGTCATATTTCCCGCCAATACCGTTTTGTTCCTTTGACAGCAGAATAGTGTTAGTTGCAAAATTATGCATTTTTATCGTTGCATAACTCCGAGCTTGTTTCAACATACGCTGCCTTTCTCTGAACGATATATGAACATATAAGTTCCTTATAATATTTATGTATTGAATACTGGATACATCCAGATTGTGACTGAATACGAATACGGTAGTTTTAGTGATTACAGACACAATGCAACTAAAAATTTCGCACAAAAGCGACAGATTTATTTTGCCGTTTTTAAATATCGCGTTTGTGTGGTAAATACCTAGTTTTTGCGAAAATAGTAATGTAAAACCTTGCACCATTGCGTCTTTAAAAATAAAGAGGTGTACACCATTATTAAAAAAATCTTCAATGCTTTTTTGTTTAAGTAAAAAAATACATAAAAGCATTGAAGATTTTTTTTGCGCAATTTTTATTTGCATTGTGTCTGAAGTCACTAATACTACCATCTGGATTCGTTTTCGGTCGCAGTGTGGACATACTCTGTATGTACTCACTTTGCCCGACTCGGGATTCCAACCCGGGACCTCAGCTTTGCAGTCGTACCGTAGTACAACTACGCCACCGAGGCAGTCAACCTATTGTCATGAAATTGCATACAATTGAGGTACAGAATACATACAGTACTTTTCACACAAAATAAACGATTCCTGAGAGACAGAAAAATATTTTTCCTACATGTAACAGCCTCCGTGGCGCAGTTGGTTAGACGCCGGCTGTGAAACGAGAGGCCGCGGATTCGATCGATAAGATAAATGTTTGTGCGGCCCCCAAGTATTTGTCTCGGGTCTGGGTGTTTGTGAGACCGAAGTCTCTCGTAGTTTCTGATACGACACAAGACTTAAATGATCTAAAAGAGTCACGATTATGTATGTTACTGTTGGGTGTATTTTTATTGACATAATTAATAATGGTTTCTTATTTTACGCGAATGTTACACATTGAAATGAAACTAATTTTTAAAGATTTTATCGCGATTTGGTTTAATTTTTAAATTTTTTAACTTCCCGACGTTTCGATTGCTTTACAGCTTTCGTGGTCACGGGGCGGACTGAGGTATTAGTCATCCGCTCAGTGACTGTTACAATTTAACTGATTAGTTTAATTAAACCAAATCGCGATAAATTCCGTAAAAACAGTTTTATTTCAATAATGAATACACTTGAAAGTAGAATGTTAAGAATTACTATAATTTAATACGTACCTACTAAACAAAAACAAAGAATTTAAAGAATAGAACGAATTCTGAATAAACACCGAGGTTTGCGTTAAATAAACATGTATATTAACGTTGACTGCCTCGGTGGCGTAGTTGTACTACGGTACAATTACAAAGCTGAGGTCTCGGGTTCGAATCCCGGGTCGGGCAAACTGATATTGGATTTTTCTATTCATTATCAGCACGGAGTCAGGAATTTGTGCCCGATATGGCGATAGGCTCGCCCCTTATCACATCGTGGGACGGAAGATACAAGAAATATGGTGTCCTGTTAGCACCTCTGCCTACCTCTTCTGGGAGAAAGGCGTGAGTATATGTATGTATATTAATGTTCCATAATTCTCTACCCAAATTACCAAAACTCTTATTCGTCCAGGCGCGACCAAAATTTAAGTAAGTAATATTTCATTTAACACTAAAATCGCATTGATCTAAATAAAACACAAAATTGAGCAACATACTTGTTTCTCAGACTTACGCGAACGTTACACATTGAAATAAATCTCATTTTACGAATAATCGAGGATTATTTAATTTTTACAAGTTAAGAAATATAATAATTTAACCAACTCCCCGATATAATTCCGTAGAAATAACTTATTTACAAATTGAGCAACGTTTACACAACTCACCGTTTTTACTTTTTACACTTAACACAACACAATCTAAAATGGCGCGCATGCGATCACGCTGCCGACCGCGGTGGCACTACATATTGTACAGTTACTAACCTCGGCGAAAGTACTGTCGCGGGAGTTTACAAACCGGTAAATTGACGAACAGTCTGACGGATTTAGGTAAAAGAATAATTAATCTACTAATTATTTGACAGCTTCAGACGCCGGCTGTGAAACGAGAGGTCGTTACTATGCACCGGGACAAATGTTTCATACATACATAAACTTCATACATACATACATACATAAACTCACGCCTTTATCCCCGAAGGGGTAGGCAGAGGAGCCATTAGGACACCCACATTTCGCCTTGCATGTTCCGTCCCACGATGTGTCATGTGATAGGGGGCGAGCCTATCGCCATATCGGGCACAAATTCCTGACTCCGGGCTGATAATGAATAGAAAAATCCAATATCACTTTGTCCGACCCGGGATTCGAACCGTACCGTAATACAACTGCGCCACCGAGTTTACTATTGTTTTTTGATAATAATAAGCCATCTACTAGATGTATAAGATAATGTCTATTGTATATAAAGTCCGCCCGCACTATGCCAGCGTGGTGGACTCTCAAACGATACTTTGGATTGTAGAGGAGGCCCGTGCCCTGCAGTGGGACGTATATGGGCTGATACAGTAAACAGTACAGTAATATTACAAAATGTCTAACACCGCACTTTATACGCAACACACTTAGAGCTCAGATGTTCGTCGCGTGCCAATTTCCGAGAGAATGTGTTTGCGCAAAGAATTTTACACTTAAACGAAGCCACTGTTTCCACTTCTGTTATGTTTAAAATAAATAAATACACCCAACAGTCACATACATAGTCCTGACATACTAAGATCGAGTCTGTTGTATCAGGAACTTCGAGACTTTTCAGCCTCACACCCAGACGCGAAATATATTTGTGGTTTAGAAACATTTGTCTCGGTGCGGATTAAACCCGCGGCCTCTCGTTTCACAGCCGCCGTCTAACCAACGAGCCACGGAGGCTGCCACTTACAGTTTTGCTGAATATATAAAATCACCTAGAGTTTCTTGCCCGTTCTTCTCTGGCGAAAACAGCCTTGTGAACCGGGTGGTAGTGGAAAAAAGTGACTGAATCTAAATAATGTATGACATTTCATTTCATTTCATTTCATTTCATTTCATTTCATTTCATTTCATTTCATTTCATTTCATTTCATTTCATTTCATTTCATTTCATTTCATTTCATTTCATTTCATTTCATTTCATTTCATTTCATTTCATTTCATTTCATTTCATTTCATTTCATTTCATTTCATTTCATTTCATTTCATTTCATTTCATTTCATTTCATTTCATTTCATTTCATTTCATTTCATTTCATTTCATTTCATTTCATTTCATTTCATTTCATTTCATTTCATTTCATTTCATTTCATTTCATTTCATTTCATTTCATTTCATTTCATTTCATTTCATTTCATTTCATTTCATTTCATTTCATTTCATTTCATTTCATTTCATTTCATTTCATTTCATTTCATTTCATTTCATTTCATTTCATTTCATTTCATTTCATTTCATTTCATTTCATTTCATTTCATTTCATTTCATTTCATTTCATTTCATTTCATTTCATTTCATTTCATTTCATTTCATTTCATTTCATTTCATTTCATTTCATTTCATTTCATTTCATTTCATTTCATTTCATTTCATTTCATTTCATTTCATTTCATTTCATTTCATTTCATTTCATTTCATTTCATTTCATTTCATTTCATTTCATTTCATTTCATTTCATTTCATTTCATTTCATTTCATTTCATTTCATTTCATTTCATTTCATTTCATTTCATTTCATTTCATTTCATTTCATTTCATTTCATTTCATTTCATTTCATTTCATTTCATTTCATTTCATTTCATTTCATTTCATTTCATTTCATTTCATTTCATTTCATTTCATTTCATTTCATTTCATTTCATTTCATTTCATTTCATTTCATTTCATTTCATTTCATTTCATTTCATTTCATTTCATTTCATTTCATTTCATTTCATTTCATTTCATTTCATTTCATTTCATTTCATTTCATTTCATTTCATTTCATTTCACGCCTTTTTCCCAGAAGGGGTAGGCAGAGGTGCAACCAGAACACCCACGTTTCGCCTTGTTTTCCGTCCCACGATGTGACAGGCACTAATTCCGGGCTGATAATGAATAGAAAAATTCAATATCACTTTGCCCAACCCGGGATTCCAACCCGGGACCTCAGCTTTGCATTCACACCGTAGTACAACTGCGCCACCGAGGCAGTCTATCTACAACATAAAAGTAAATAAATATTATAATTGCTCAATCAAATATGTTTACCAAATAGTTAATATATGTAAAAGAATGTACATATTATTAAGCTTTTTATGTCCAGGTAGTGATCTATTGAACTAACGAATTTCATTTACTTCTAGTAATTCCAAGCTAATTTTTTTGATGTTATTAAAATTTATAACCTATATTAGTTAATCTTGTGTCTTCTTCGCTCAAACTGAATTCTAAAGTTGTTCGAAAGGGACAAAACATTCGGTAAGTAAAATAGGTTTTAAAACTGCACTTGACAGCCTCCGTGGCGCAGTTGGTTAGACGCCGGCTGTGAAATGAGAGGCCGCGGGTTCGATCCCCGCACGGAAACAAATATTTATGTGATCCACCGGTATTTGTTTCGGGTCTGAGTGTTTGTGAGAACGAAAAGTCTCTCGTAGCTTCTGATACGACACAAGACTCGATGTTAGTGTGGGGTCAGGACTATGTATGTGACTGTTGGGTGTATTTATTTATTTATTTATTATTCGGAATATTATTTTCCGGAAATTAGCTTAATCGCCTTTAATGGTTTCTAAAAACGCAAATGTGTATTGATAGTCAATCACCACGCACTATAACGGTGAAGGAAAACATCGTAACCTGCATACCATAGCGATTTGTAATAATTTCTATGGTATGTAAAGTCCGCCCGCACTAGGCCAGCGTGGTGGACTATATCTAACCCCTCTCAATCGTACTCTCGATTGTAGAGGAGGCCCGTGCCCTGCAGTGGGACGTATATGGGCTGATATTAAATGTAAAACTTTGGCTGAAAGCTTTAATATGGTTTCTTATATCTACACATTACACATTGAAATAAAACTGCTCTGTTTACGGATCCAATCTCGGATTTGGTTTATTTTTAATTTTTTTACTTTCCGATGTTTCGATTTCTTGCTTTCGTGGTCACATCCGCGATATAATCCTTGAACAAGTTAATTTTATTACAATGTATCTAGAAATAAACATTCGGTGACTATTCCTTAAGCTTTGGTGTTGTATAAATAAATAAATAAATACACCCAACAGTCACATACATAGTCCTGACCCCACACTAAGATCGAGTCTTGTGTCGTGGGTATCAGAAACTACGAGAGACTTTTCGGTCTCACAAACACCCAGACCCGAAACAAATACCTGTGGATCACACAAATATTTGTTTCGGTGCGGGGATCGAACCCGCGGCCTCTCGTTTCACAGGCCGGCGTCTAACCAACTGCGCCACGGAGGCTGTCCAAATGAGGCTGTATGAACTCTTTGCTTGTCGACGCTGAGGTCTGAGGGTCGAACTCCGGGTCGGGTGATATTGGATTTTGTTATTATTAGCCTGTGGTCAGGAATTTGTGCCGGATATAGCGATAGGCTCGCCCCCTATTACATGGGACGGAACATACAAGGCGAAACGTGGGTACCCCGGTAGCACCTCTGCCTACCCCTTCTGGGAAAAAGGCGTGATGTTTATGTATATAACAAGTTGCCACTAGGTCGCTTCAGTTATCGTTAAGTTGTGAATTTCTACCGTTAGCGCAAGTGTGTCAGACAAACGTTATGCCACTTTCTTTCATTGTACGGCGGAAAGATTTGCTTGTTTGTTTGCGTGTAAATATGTTGTGCAATTGCCTGTATATTTTAAATAAAATAAACAAATTAATGCACCCAACAGTCACATACATAGTCCTGACCCCACACTAAGATCGAGTCTTGTGTCGTATCAGGAACTACGAGAGACTTTTCGGTCTCACAAACACCCAGACCCGAAACAAATACTTGTGTTGAACCCGCGGCCTCTCGTTTCACAGCCTGCGACTAACTAACCGCGCCACGGAGGCTGTCAACATTGCTACAAGGTTAATATAGTTAGATATAGGTATATTAAAACACGTTATAAATGCTCCATATAAACATATATTTATATTATATATCATATAATGTTGAGTTTCGTAAATCCATTTCTCGCTTGTCGTTTTTTCGGGTGATCTGAAATAAAAAAACACTTCATTTATTTAAGGCCTCTTTTCGTCCACAAATTCTTGTGTCTAAAAATAATAATAAATACACCCAATAGTCACATACATAGTCCTGACCCCACACTAAGATCGAGTCTTGTGTCGTGGGTATCAGAAACTACGAGAGCCTTTTCGGTCTCACAAACACCCACACCCGAAACAAATACCTGCGGATCACACAAATATTTGTTTCGGTGCAGGGATCGAACCCGCGGCCTCTCGTTTTCACAGGCCGGCGTCTAACCAACTGCGCCACGGAGGCTGGTACTTTCTTTCTTCTTCTTTCTTTCTATATATTTGTTAATAAGAAGGGGTTATCGTACCAGTTAAAGTGTACAAATTATTTTGCTAGGCCGGTGCCGCGGACGCCGCTGGTGCCGCGGTGGCTGCGGCGGCAGCGATGGTAGCCGTGGTAGCTTCGCCTGCCGCCGCGGTGGTGGCACCATCAGCTACCGTGGAGCCTGCGTCTGCTGTCGTCTCTGGTGGTAGCAGATGATTAATGTTAGCATAACATACATACACAAACTCACGACGATTTTTGTGGACACGAGCACTGAGAAACAAAATTAAAGGCAGTATATGTGAACTAGTATTATGGTTAAAAAATACCAGCTCTGTAAAAACTATGTTGAAAATTTAAATTTGAATGTTTCTTATTATCAAACTAGCTTATATGCCCGCAAATTTCGTCTGCGTGATTAACTTTGTTTGGAATTTTCCATCCAGTCCCGTCCCGTCCCGTTATATCCCACCCGTCCCATCTTATTCTTACTTAAGGCATGTCCTTTTGAGTATAAAAAAGTAGAATTCCTTCTTCATCCCACGGCAACACTAAATTTTTCGGGATCAAAAGTAGCCTAAGTGTTAATCCAGGGTGTCAGCTACCTCCATACCAAATTTCATCGAAATCCGTTGAGTCGTTTCCGAGTTCATCGCGTACAACCGCACAGACAAACATACAGAAATTCTAAAAATCATTGTTTTTGGTTCTATTACGTTATAACAGACCCCGATATTAGTTTTTCTTATTTACCTTCCATGTACAGACATCGATCGGTTTCAAATTATATGTACAGAAGATGTAATAACATTAATAAATTAGTTAAATATTAGGTAACATTTCCCATATAATGTACATTGAAGTCTTGCAAGTTATACATTGCAAATATGTCAATCATCGTTGTAGTCCAGTGCTGGACATAGGCCTCTCCCGCGGTACGCCACAGAGCCCGGTCTGCTGCTCCACGCATGCAGTCGCTGCCGGCCCTCTTGTGCAAGTCGTCTCCATCTGGCCAGAGGACATACAAATTAAAATCATGTTATTTATTTTCATATTTAATACTTACCAGCTGCCTCTGTAAAGCATAAACAATATTATATTAACAAATGTTTTTCTATATTTAAATTATTATTAATGTCTATTTCTCCCGCCAAACAGCAGTGTAAATGCGCTGTTGTGTTCCGGTTTGAAGGACATTGTAGCCAGAGTAACTACTGACCATGAGACTTAACATCGTATGTCTCAGGATGGCGAGCGCAGTGGAATGCCAAGCATTGTAATTCATGCTGTTTGGTTTTGCTACTGTCCATGAGCGGTCGTATCGCATACCATCAGGCGAATGGCATGCTGGTCTCGCCATTCATTGCAATAAAAAAATAAATTAATAAATACATCCAACAGTCACATACATAGTCCTGACCCCACACTAAGATCGAATCTTGTGTCGTGGGTATCAGAAACTACGAGAGACTTTTCGGTCTCACAAACACCCAGACCCGAAACAAATACCTGTGGATCACACAAACATTTGTTTCGGTGCGGGGATCGAACCCGCGGCCTCCCGTTTCACAGGCGGCGTCTAACCAACTGCGCCACGGAGACTGTGAAAAATGATAAAAGTGTGTCGCGGTTCGGGTTTTGTGTATCCGGATACAATCAGGCATCATTGTGTCGAGAGATGAACGTCACGTTGATACACTGCGCTTACCATCGCGCATTTTTGTAATTTGTGTTAGTATAAAAAAGAAATAATATTATAATATTGAAACTATACCAGTAATTTCTGTAACAACAAAAGCAATTAAATAACTTAAGTATTAAAAATATTATATAATGTTTTACTGCTGATACGAATACTTGTATTATAACCAGTTAATATTACAATATTACAATATAAACATAGAAATATTTTCATCACGACTTCAATGAATATGTTGAGTACTTTTAGCTGTTCATGGATTTGTATCAGCCCATATACGTCCCACTGCAGGGCACGGGCCTCCTCTCCAATCGAGAGTACGATTGAGAGGGGTTAGATATAGTCCACCACGCTGGCCTAGTGCAAGGACTTTACATACCATAGAAATTCTTACAAATCGCTATGGTATGCAGGTTTCCTCACGATGTTTTCCTTCACCGTCATAGTGCGTGGTGGACTATATGGCCTAACCTTCACAATCGTACTCTCGATTGTAGAGGAGGCCCGTGCCCTGCAGTGGGACGTATATGGGCTATTTTATTTTATGAGTTTTAAATATCTTTACCAGATGGTCCGTCTTCTTCTTTCTGAGTTGTATCCCTGAAATATTTTTTTATTAGTAAACAAGGATTTATTGACAGTACTTATTAATACTGCCTACCCCCGTGGTGCAGTTGTACTACGGTAGGATTACAACGCTGAGGTCTCGGGTTCGAATCCCGGGTCAGACAAAGTGGTATTTGATTTTTTTATTCATTATCAGCCCGGTGTCAGGAATTTGTAACCGATATAGTGATAGGCTTGCTATCACATCATGGGACGGAACATACAAGGCGAAATCTGGGTGTCCTGGAGGCCTTTGCCTACCCCTTCTGGGATAAAGGCGTGAGTTTATGTATGTATGTAGGTAACCAACTCAGCAAAAAGCAGTGCAGCGTGAGCCCGCTCCACAGCGCTGTTCTTCAGTGGTCAGTTTCGTTCTATTCAGCTTGGAGTTTCGATTAACCCCGTGTAACAAAAAACCGTATAGGCGATTATTTGACGGGGTTTAATACTAACATACTTACTTTATTGAAATAAAATTATTTTTTACGGATTTTATCGCAATTTGGTTTAAATTTTTCAATTTTTGAACTTCCCGACGTTTCGATTGCTTAACAGCTTTCGTGGTCACGGGGCGGACCACCACCACGAAAGCTGTAGAGCAATCGAAACGTTGGAAAGTTAAAAAAAAATTAAAAATTAAACCAAATCGCGATAAAACCCGTAAAAAATAGTTTTATTTCAATGTGTAATATTCGCGTAAATCTAAGGAACGATAAATACTTACTTTATTTCCACAATTGTTTTAGTAATATTTCCTGACGGTGTGCTAAATAGAGCCTGATACACTCCTTCATAATCAAGGGAGAATTCGTTTATACGAATAACTATTGAAGATTGCGTTGCCTGGAACAAATAAATACATCCAACAGCCACATATAACCCGTCGGAAATATCGGTGAACCTAGCTGGAATGCGGTTCATTTTTCATTTTTTTGTGTTCCCCTATCTACTATGTTATTTTAAATTAAAAACGTTTTGAGATCGATGCGAATTCTATTTTTTATTCTTTTTAATATTTTAATTAAATTTGTTTAACCTATATTTTGAATTTGCTGAACTTATGTTCCAATGACGTCAATTATTCAGGTCCACAGATATTTCCGACGGGTAATACATAGTCCTGACTCCACAGTAAAATGAAGTCTTGTCCGAAACTTGGTTTATCTTAACATTATGTAATTTATTCCAAAATAAATATGGCGCATACGTATCAAGACCGCGACCGAAAACGAAGCCAGGTGGTAATATTAGTGACTTCAGACACAACTCAACAAAAAATTTCGTAAAAAAAATGGTTAGTTCCTGATACCCACGACACAAGACTCGATCTTAGTGTGGGGTCAGGACTATGTATGTGACTGTTGGGTGTATTTATTTATTTATTTAAACTAGATACTAAAAATATTGCAAAAATCTGCCGCTTTTTAGGAATTTTTTTTAGTTGCGTTGTGTCTGATGTCACTAATACTACCACCTGGTTTCGTTTTGGTCGCAGTTTGGATATACCAGGAGTCCAAAATACGTACCTCATAGAAAGCGTAAGATCCTGCTCCACTGCTTCTTCGTGTAGCCAATTCCAATAGAATTCCATTCACAGTTACCTGAAATTAACATAACTTACATACATACATAAACTCACGCCTTTATCCCCGAAGGGGCAGGCAGAGGCGGCACCAGGACACCCACATTTCGCCTTGTATGTTCCGTCCCATGTGATAGGGGGCGAGCCTATCGCCATATCGGGCACAAATTCCTGACTCCGGGCTGTTATTGAATAGAAAAATCGAATATCATTTTGCCCGACCTAGGACTGGAACCCGAGACCTCAGCTTTGTAACCGTACCGTAATACAACTACGCCACCGAGGCAGTAATAAAACTTTGCAGTATAATTACTTGGCTGTGTCGGTGGCGCAGTTTTACTACAGTGTGTTAAGCTGAGGTGTCGAGTTCCCGGGTCGGGCAAAGTGATATTGGAGTTTCTATTCATTATCAGCCCGGAGTCAGGAATTTGTGCTAAACGTGGATGTCCTGGTGGAACCTCGCGTACTGCTTCTGGGAAGAAGGCTTCTCATACTAAAGGCATGTAATCCTGTCCCATCCGACCCCATTCAAATTTTAAAATGTTACAAAAATATTTGAATTCCTTGATCATCCTACGAAAACACTAAATTTTACGGAATAATAAGTAGCCTTTGTGTTAATTCAAGGTGCCAGCTACCTCCATACCAAATTTCATCGAAATCTGTCTGAGAGCACCGCGCATAACCGCACAAACAAACAGTAAAAATTCTAAAAATCATTGTTTTGGGTTCTATTATGTAATACAGACACCCCATATTAGTTTTTCTCAGTTATCTTCCATGTACAGACATCGATTATTGCATGTATAGATTGTAGAAAATCCTTGTTTAATACTAACCTTTTCAACGTTACATTCCGTGTCACAGACGTAAGTGACTTCGTGTTCAAATTGCTCTCCCTCATTCGGAGCGTCTAAGACTGCCGCTGAAGTTATTTTAATCACTGAAATCAATTTACCATTTAAACACCCAACAGTCACATACATAGTCCTGACCCCACACTAAGATTGAGTCTTGTGTCGTGGGTATCAGGAACTACGAGAGACTTTTCGGTCTCACAAACACCCAGACCCGAAACAAATACTTGTGGTTCTCACAAACATTTGTCTCGGTGCGGGGATCGAACCCGCGGTCTCTCGTTTCACAGGCGGCGTCTAACCAACTGCGCCACGGAGGCTGTCGAAATTATTAGTTATTTATTTCATTACAAGCTTCAGCCCGCAAACTTCGTCTGCGTGGTTAACTTTATTTGAAATCTCCCATCCCGTCCCGTCCGCCCCGTCTCATTCTCACTAATGGAATGTGAAATGTAATTCAGTCCTATCCCATCCTTTTGAGTATAAAAAAAGTTGCAAATATATCGGAATTCCTTCTTCATCCCACAGGAACACTATACTTTTCGGGATAAAAAGTAGCCTATGTTACTTCTAATACCTCCAAGAATATGTGTACAAAGTTTCATGATGATCGGTTGAGTAGTTTTCGCGTGAAAGCGTGACAAACAAACTTACATTCACATTTATAATATTAGTAGGAATTAACTAAGCCGTTTGCTTCTTAGCAATAAAAATGTGTATCGGCCCGTATATGTCCCACTGCAGGGCACGGTCCTCCTCTACAATCGAGAGTACGATTGAGAGGGGTTAGATATAGTCCACCACGCTGGCCTAGTGCGGGCGGACTTTACATACCATAGAAATGATTTCAAATCGCTATGGTATGCAGGTTACGATGTTTTCCTTCACTGTTATAGTGTGTGGTGATTGACTATCAATACAGAAATGACTCCGAAAAGTCAGAGGTGTGCCCTGGGATTTGAATCTGCGACCACCGTGAACATGTTGGCAGCCGCGTCGAATCTGTTACTAACAGGCCAACAAACACTTTCGCATAAAAATATCGCTTTAATAAAATGCAACTTACTTGGTGCTGAAATGGGTTGAAATATTTGGTAATTAATTGTGTTAAAAACTTATAAATTATTGCCGGAGACCCTATAGGCGTTAGAAATCTTAAATCCACCAAAATGATTAGGTAGGTCTCTCATATGTGAGAGGCCTGGGTAGGTACCACCGCAATGTCTATTTCTCCAACAAACAGCAGTGTAAATGCACTGTTGTGTTCCGGTTTGAAGGACATTGTAGCTGGAACTACTGGACATAATGAGACTTAACATCTTATGTCTCAGGATGGCGAGCGCAGTGGAATGCCAAGCATTGCCTTGTCATTTATGGGCGGAAAACAGTGTAAAACATTGCGTTGTAATTCATGGTTTTGTTTGGTTTTGCTACTGTCCGTGAGCGGTCGTATCGCTTACCATCAGGCGAATGGCAGGCTCGTCTCGACATTCGCAATAAATAAAAGTAACTATCAGTGCACACGATGTTGGAAACTAAAAAGTCTTATTGATATCCTCAGTTATGTTTCGGAAGCATCTTATAGCAAACATATAGATAGATACAGAATCACAGATACGTCGGGGGGAAAATGCTTTCGATCCTGTTTTTAGATGGTGTAAAAATGTCTGTCCGTCTATCTGTCTGTATCAGCCCAAATACGTCACTGCTGGGCACGGGCCTACTCTACAACCGAGAGAATCGTTTGAGTGTGGTTAGGCCATATAGTCCACCACGCTGGCCTAGTGCGGGTTGCCGGACTTACATACCGTAGAAATGTATTTTCTTTAAACAGAAATTACTGACTTAAAGAATGATTTTAGTTAACAAACAGAACAGTTCATTTTTATGCGGATGTTAAAATGTGATTATTTAATACTTACAGTCATCTTGAAAATAAATTCAAACTTATTAATATATTTATTAAAAATTGCCATTATTAAGTAAATCGTTACTGTAGTAAGATTTATTTAATCTAGGGTATTTATTTCTTTATAAATTCTTTATTGAACACCACATACATAAATAATAAAATATATATATTTAAACTAGATTCTTCGATCAAATATATACTAGATGTCGGGTGAGCACTTCAAAAACGGCCCGAAAAATAGAGCCACAAAGTCAAGTGTGGCTCTATTTCAATTTAGTATGCTTCAATCATCACCAACGGCAACGCGTAAACATGCCGCAATGCGACTTTCAAAATTGTCAAAATAATCATAAATGCATGTACATATTGTAAGTCATAATAAATCTTATAGCAAATTATTAAAGTTTATTGTTACCTAAAGTTGTACACATTAAAATACTTTTTTCTACATCTCATAGTTCGAAATACAAATGTTTAAATCTCGGCCACTTTTGGCATGTGATTTTGTTCCTGACCCTGTATCTAGTATATATTTTATCGAAGACTAGATTAAATAAAGATGACAACCGGCGGTCTTATCGCTTACAGCGATTTCTTCCAGACAACCATTAAAGATGGACTGAATTGAGAAGAAATTAGGAAGAAGAGTATATTGAAATAAAACCATTTTTAACGCCAGTAGGTTGACTAAAAAATCAAATCAATGGTATAATTTTGTACTTCAGTCCGTCACAAAAGCTGCAATGTAATCGAAAAGTCGGAAAGTTAAAATTGTAAAAAATTAACCAAACTCGTGATAAAATCCGTAAAACTTAGTTTTATTTCAACGTGTAACATTCGCGTAAATCTAAGAGACTATACCATTAGTACTTACTTTCAAAAACAGCCAGGACCTTTCTATAAGTACTGTTGTCTTTCGTAAAAACGCCCATGTAGACGCACGCATTGGTGTCTTCAAAGCTAAAACAAAAAACACATGCCAGACATCGATATCAATGTTACACTAGATAAGACATTCAGTACAAAAAATGTGTCCCACCTACTTGCGGTGCATGCACCACACATGAATCAGTTTGCTTCGTGACAGTGACAGTGCAGTACGCCTTATCGCATACGTTTAAAAGTAATAAATGAATGTTTCGCCGTCAAACCGATAGCAAATCGTCTGAAGTTACAATATTTTAATAAAATACTGGGTAAGTGATGTAATATTGCAGTGTGCTTTTAAAATACGGGGGCACTTTATTTCTTTGACGTGTCTCGTCTATCGGTAGAATATAAGTCAATGATGCCATCATACATGGTGACAGCCTCCGTGGCGCAGTAAAATGCTCTGATTTAAACTAACTTGTAATTTTTATAATCACTACATTGTAAACTGGTTTTGTAAAGAGCAACACTAGAGTTTCTTGCGCGTTCTTCTCTAGTGAAAACCGCTTCCGAACCGAGTGGTGGAACAGAAAAATGACTGAATCTAAATAATGTTGAACATTTTAATGGATTCAATAATTTATTTTCATTTCATCTCAGTTGGTTAGACGCTTGTGAAATGTTTGTGTGATCCACAGGTATTTGTTTCGGGTCTGGGTGTTTGTGAGACCGAAAAGTCTCTCGTAGTTCCTGATACGACACAAGACTAGATAAGTGTGTGGTCAGGATTATGTATGTCACTGTTGGGTGTATTTATTTACATACTGTATGAATTCACGCCTTTTTCCCAGGAGCGGTAAGCAGAGGAGCTACCAGGACAACCACGTTTCGCCGTATTATATCGTCAAAATGAATACTATTAAGTAAAACGAAAACCTTGCTGTCACACCCCAAGAAGTGTAATTTACCAACCCTGCAAGAGATAGCGCCACTTCCGCCGAAATTACCAGTTTTTCGCCCATTACTCGCGAAAAAACGAATTTAAAAATAAATCAAATGCTTTATAAATTGTATAATTTGTTTGTGCAAATATCAAGACACTCTCACACAATATCAGACAGAAGGTTCGCGAGATTTATAAGGAAAAGTGTCGGAAAACCTACATTGCGATATGGTTTCGTTCCTAAGTCGATATATAAAGGGAAATTGAGAGATGTTCTTACATACTCTTAAACAAATACATAAATATAATTTTTGAAAGCATCTAAATGATGCTATATAATTTGTATAGAATTTAGATTCTAATCATGTTTCTAAACTGCCTCGGACCTCGGTGGCGTAGTTGTACGATAATATTGCAAAGCTGAGGTCATAGATACACTATATAGGAAAGCTGTCACGGGTTCGAATCCCGGGTCGGGCTGTGATATATGATTTTTCTGTCCATTATCAGCCCGGAGTCAAAAATTTGTGCCCGATATGGCGATAGGCTCGTCCCCCATCACGTCATGGGACGGAACATACAAGGCGAAATATGGTGTCCTGGTGGCGCCTCTGCCTACCACTTAAGGAAAAAGTCGTGAGTTTATGTATGTATGTATATAGGTGTCATAAGTGAGAAACCGCCTGGGTACCACCGCAATGTCTATTTCTCCGTCAACAGCAGTGTAAATGCACTGTTGTGTTCTGGTTTGAAGGAAATTGTAGCCATACCTACTAGACATAATAACTTAACATCTTATTTACCAGGATGGCGAGCGGAGTGGAATGCCAAGAATTGCCTTGTAATTCATGGTGTTGTTTGGTTTTGCTACTGTCCATGAGCGGTCGTATCATTTACCATCAGGCGAATGGCATGCTCGTCTCGCCATTCATCGCAATAGAAAAAATACTATTCATTTTTATATACCTAGTCTTCTTGTAACAGTGTTCTTTAATGAACTTTTAGTTGTAAAGTTGGCGCAGTTTGTCAGTACAATTTACAAGTATTTGTCTCGGGTCTGGGTATTTGTTAGACCGAAAAGTCTCTCGTAGTTTCTGATACGACACAAGACTTGATCTTAGTGGCGTCAGGACTATGTATGTGACTGTTGGGTGTATTTATTTCTCTTACCTGGGAAAATTGAAGCTGATGATCCTGGCGCCCTGCACCACGGTGACCCTGCCTGCGCCGAGCACTGACTCGCCACCACACAGCACGTCGACAAGCGAGCACACGTCGCAATTGAACGATACCTGGCGGTCGTAGTGGGAGCCTACCGTTGAAGATGTTTTCAACCGGACTGCTTTGAGAACTGGAGAAATTAAGCAGATGTTAAATATTTGTGACTAATAACGGCTTTATAATACATTTTAAAACCTATTTTAAACGTCTTTTACACGGGAAGTGTTTCTGACTGCCTCGGTGGCGTAGTTGTCTTACGGTACGGTTGCAAAGCAGAGGTCTCGGGTTCGAGTCCCCGTTGGGGCAAAATTATATTGGATTTTTCTATTCATTATCAGCCCGGAGTCAGGAATTTGTGCCCGATATGGCGATAGGCTCGCCCCCTATCACATCGTGGGACGGGACATACAAGGCGAAATGTGGATGTTCTGGGATAAAGGCTCGAGTTTATGTATGTATGTATGAAATTAACTCTATTCTTGTAAAACAGCAAAAACATTTTTTTTATTTATTGCCAAACACTATTAAACTAACATAAAGTCAAATGGCGAATAAAGAAATTATGTGTATTTTCGTATTTAGTAAATTAATTAATAATTTTCGATTCTCTTTTAATAGTCTGAGAAACTGCACTAAAAATAAGGAATATTAAATTAAATTCATTTAATTATGTTTTAAATATTAGAGGACGTATCTACAATAATTTTCCTAAAAATAAAATTAATTATAACTTACCATTGCCTGAAATAATGTTTAATAAGTTAGTTGAATATTATTTCAAATATATATATGCATAGGTCATGAGTTGATATTGGTAAAACTCAAATTTAGCCAATTTTTTTACCTTTTTTGTGTGATTATACAGGATATATCAAGACCGCGACCGAAAACGAAGCCAGGTGGTAGTATTAGTGACTTCAAACACAATGCAATGAAAAATTTCGCAAAAAAAAAAAATAGTCTACTTTTTTTTTGGTAATTTTTTACTTATCGTCGTATTTGGGTGATAAATACATAGTTTCCCTAAAATAATGATGGACACCTTTTTATTTTTAAGACGCAATGGTACGATAGGGTTTAAATTACTATTTTCGCAATAACTAGGTGTTTGCTACCCAAAAACAAAAAATAATCTGTCGCTTATTTTGCGAAATTTTTATTTGCATTGTGTACGTAACCACTAAAACTACCACCCGGCTTTGTTTTCGGTCGCAGTCTTGATATACCCTGTATTATTAAAATATTATTAATAAATAAGATACACTGAGTTATTAAAATAAAATCTCAAATTAAGACGGGGCATAAAGACACTACATTTTTAATATGACTGTGGAACTGAACTTCTCTAAGAAGAAATAAAATATTACTGGTTATTGGAAATTCTAATTTAATACGGGTTCACAGCCGGCGTCTAACCAACTGCGCCAAAGAGGCTGACAAAACAACAACTTAAATACTTACGAACATCTGAAATTACAATTATTTATAAATAAATTATTTGTATAAATAATTAACTCTGAAAGAAATTAGTCCGATTGTGACAGTGGCGCTCCGGAACAAAATCTGTCACACTTATTAATGTGTCCACTGTGGCCTACCTTTTTTTATTGCAATGAATAGCGAGACGAGCATGCCATTTGCCTGATGGTAAGCAATACGACCGCTCATGGACAGTAGCAAAACCAAACACCATGAATTCCAAGGCAATGCTTGGCATTAAACTGCGCTCGCCATCCTGAGACATAAGATGTTAAGTCTCAATATGTCTAGTAGTTACTCTGGCTACAATGTCTACCTGCAAGAAGGGTCATCATCGAGGCTACAGATGCTGCCATAACTAGGTACTATGACAAATATAGCGACCTACTAGGCTAATTATAAAGGTTTTAACAGTTAAATAATTTTGAGCCACTGACTCGAACAAGAAGAAGAATTTTTGTTATGGGCTAAACGCAAACGCATTGTCTATTTCTCCCGCCAAACAGCAGTGTAAATGCGCTGTTGTGTTCCGGTTTGAAGGACATTGTAGCCAGAGTAACTACTGGACAAAATGAGACTTAACATCTTATGTCTCAGGATGGCGAGCGCTGTAATTCATGATGTTGTGTGGTTTTGCTACTGTCCATGAGCGGTCGTATCGCTTACCATCAGGCGAATGGCATGCTCGTCTCGCCAGTCAACGAAATAAAAAAAAATGTCCACGAACTTTTGTACATCTTGTAAGTTGTAAAAATCTTTAAAATATAAAAAGAGCGTGAAGTTTTACCTTCCGTGTGTTATTTTTAATCATGTGATGAATTAGAGTTTAACTACAATTATAATCAATTTCGAGCGTAATTTTTAGCTATCTACTTGATTTGTATTGCAAAAAAAATGGTTTGTCTCTAGAGTATTAGACAAGTGTGTATGAAAATGGGCTATTTCTCCTAACGATTACAACATTGTCAATGCTTACCCATTACTGTAAATTTGTAAGTAATTTTTAGCAGTTACGAAAAATGAATCTTAAAAATATGTAAAAACAGGCTATAAATATAATTAAAAATTAGTTTTTTTTTAAATAAACGGCATTAAGGAATCAACAATACATTATTAAAATAAATGATTAATTATCATACAAAATGTTGGTGAACAATACCTGGAGCTGAAAACATTTTCGAAATATTAAAAAATGCACTAAAATATATTTAAACGAAAATAAAAATTATTGTTTCCCTTTTTTTTTATTATTAGATAAGCAAAGTTATTACAATCAACATGATTATTAATACACTGCAGGGCACGGGCCTTGTACGATTGAGAGGGGTTAGATATAGTCCACCACGCTGGTCTAGTGCGGGCGGACTTTACAATTTACATACCATAGAAATTCTTACAAATCGCTATGGTATGCAGGTTCTCACAATATTTTGTTTCATCGTTACAGTGTGTGACGTTATACTCGTAGTGTATGATTGATTATCTGACATCCTGTAAAAAATTCCTTATATACAGGGTATATCAAGACCGCGACCGAAAACGAAGCCAGGTGATAGTTTTAGTGGCTACAGACACAATGCAACTAAAAATTTTGCAAAATAAGCGACGGTTTTTTTTTTACAATTTTTTAAAAATCATCGTTTTTAAGGGGTAAATACCTAGTTTTAGCAAAAATAGTAATTTAAACGCTTACGTACCATTGCGTGTTTAAAAATTAAGCGATGTTCGTCATTATTTTAGAAAAACTATGTTTAATCACTCAAATACGACGATATGTAAAAAATAACAAAAAAAAATTGACGATTTTTTTTGTAAAATTTTTACTTGCATTGTGTTTGATATCACTAATACTACCTCCTGGCTTCGTTTTCGGTCGCGGTCTTGATATACCCTGTATATCCTTATATCCGGGTATATCAAGACTGCGACCGAAAACGAAGCCAGGTGGTAGTTTTAGTGGTTACAGACACAATGCAACTAAATATTATGCAAAATAAGCCACAGATTTTTTTTGGCAAGTTTGTAAAAATCATCCCGTTTGGATGTTAAATGCCTGGCTTTTGCGAAAATAGTAATTTATACCCTCACGTACACATTGGGTCTTTAAAAATAAAAAGGTGTACATCATTATTTTAGGAAAACTAAGTATTTATCACCCAAATACGACAATTAAAAATTGCAAAAAAATAATTGCCGAATTATTTTGTGTGAAATTTTATTTGCATTGTGTCTGAAGTCACTAATACTACCACCTGGCTTCTTTATCGGTCGCAGTTTTGATATACCCGGTATACTTATAAGACAATTATTCTTACCAGCTATGGTAAGAGCTTTAATCCTTTCTTCGGTTCCATCTTCGTTCTGTATGATGGCGAAGTAGTCTCCAAAATCCTGAGGTCTAGTTCCATCTAATTCCATTTCAATGTATTTTTGCCTGGGAATAAATTATTTTTAAGTAAATAGGTAAAGATACAACTCGTCGGAAATATCTGTGAACCTAGCTGGAACGCGGTTCACATTTAATTTTTTTGTGTTCACCTATCTACTATGTTATTTTGCATTAAAACGTTGTGAGATGGATGCGAATTCTATTTTTTATTCGTTTTTCTATTTTAATTTAATTTGTTTAACCTATATTTTGAGATTGCTGAACTTATGTCCCAATGACGTTTATTATTCAGGTCCACAGATTTTTCCGATGGGTATTACAAATCAGCATGATTTTCTTCTGTTTTGAAAGCGATTTCTTTTTATTTAGCTGTTAGTGAAAATATAGACCAATTTAGGCGCCATTTTAAACTTTTTAGTTATTAAACCGATCACTAATATGGTTTAAACTTTTTCAATTTTAAAGGAGTCTTGTGCTCTCTAGAAGGACTTAACAATATTAGCTAATATTAATCAATTAGTAATTATGTAAAAATATACTCAACTGTTTGCCTTGGCTGAAAAAATACAAAACATTTCATTAAGTAGTTTCACAACACAAGACTCAATCTAAGCGTGGGGTCAGGACTATGGGTATATTTATTTAATTACTACGACTTACCTATCAATAAATCCTTTTAGGCTATATCTAGACGGATCTAGATTAGCAACGGTCCCATCATCGGCTCTCAGCATAACTCCTTTGAGTACACACCGGTTACATTTCAAGGGAATGTTGGTTAAATTCAACGGCTGACTCGGTAACAATTCTAGTGATTTGGTTTGCACTGTAGTCGTGGCTATATCTGAAAGAGAATGTTTTATATTGTTATGGGAAAGTGATGATAATAGGGTATTTGACTATCATCGGTTTTTTGTATTATTTTGCGTCGAAACATAAATAACATAAAAATAAAACATTTCTGTCAAAACAGTATTAAAGTAGCTTGTAACATGAGGCAAAAATTACTATTTAAAAAGATAGGGAGTGTAGTGGGGACATCATACTGTCTCTTTCACACGCGCACACTGTAATGCATATTAAGACTAGTGACGTCACTGGTTTTGTTTTGCATCCCTTTTCTTTTACTCCCACTACAAGATTTAAAATGTTTCTAATTTGTTTAATTCTGAATAGATTCACAAAATTCTTTGTTTGCTAGATTTTGGATATGGATACTTCTTGATGAATACAATAAAAAAATGAGTGAAATACCCTAATATCTGATGGTATTAAGTGTCGGAAATATCTGTGGACTTGAATAATTGACGTCATTGGAACAAAAGTTCAGCAAATTCAAAATATAGGTTAAACAAATTGGATTAAAATAGAAAAAATAATAAAAAATAGAATTCGCATCCATCTCAAAACGTGTTTAATGTAAAATAACATAGTAGATAGGAGAACACAAAAAAATGAAATGTGAACCGCATTCCAGCTAGGTTCACAGATATTTCCGACAAGTTATAACTATAGAATTAATTCAATGTTTATACACTGAATTCCCGGTAATCCGGCGACTCTTGTATCTTACATATTGAGACTTAATGTCTCAGGATGGCGAGCGCAGTGGAATGCCATGGTTTTGTAATTCATGGTGTTTTGTTACTGTCCATGAGCGGTCGTATCGCTTACCATCAGGCGAATGGCATGCTTGTCTCGCCATTCATAGCAATAAATAAGGGACCATACTATACAGGGTATATCAAGACTGCGACCGAAAACAAACCCAGGTGGCAGTATTAGTGACTTTAGACACAATGCAACTAAAAAATTCTCAAAAAAAATCGTCTACTTTTTTTTGGTATTTTTTTACTTATCGTCGTGTTGGGGTGATAAATACATAGTTTTCCTAAAATAATGAAGTACACCTTTTTATTTTTTAAGACGCAATTGTAATATAGGGGTTAAATTACTATTTTCGCAATAACTAGGTATTTCCTACTACACAAACACAATGATTTTTAAAAAATTGCAAATAAAAATCTGTCGCTTATTTTGCGAAAGTTTAATTTGCATTGTGTCTGTAACCACTATAACTACCACCTGGCTTCGTTTTCGGTCGCAGTCTTGATATAGGTACCCGGTATAATTATATGATAGTAGCGATAGAATTGTAGTTTAATGTCAAACTTACTTAAAGTAAGGAACTTGGTGTATTTCGCCTTCGTGTTATGTTTTCTAGATTCAAAGCGGAGGTAGTAAGAGGCCGCGTTTTCCACTTTGAACGGTCTGAAGATGAAGACTACATACACGTAGTGACCTTTCACCTCTTGAATCGCTTCTAGATTGTGCTAGAATAGAAGTACATAGTATATTGTAAGTTTTGTAATAATCACTATATTGTAAACTGATTTTGCAAATGGCGATAGGCTCGCCCCCTATCATATCGTGGGACGGAACATACAAGGCGAAATGTGGTTGCCCTGGTGGCGCCTCTGCCTACCCCTTCGGGGATAAAGGCGTGAGTTTATGTATGTATATATGTATTCCAAGTATAATTTACTTACGATTCTAGTCTGAAAAATACATGAAAATAATTAATACATGTTTGTTAAACAAAATTCTAAACCATGAATTGTAGAACTGAAAGGCTGATAACTATAAAACTTTTCTTAAAGAGAATGTCGGACCTTTGTAGAAATTCGATTGAAAGAGCTTAGGCCTATTGTAAGCAGACTTAACGTATAAATTATTGTAAATTGCTACGGTATGCAGGTTTCCTCACGATGTTTTCTTTGCTTATTTTTATTTTATTCGTACATTTTCTATGATCCCCAAAAGATGATACAATAAGTAAGTTAAATATCTATACAATAAACTTTAGTTCTTCTTATATTGTTTACGTAGTTTCAGGTGGACCCATCTACATTAAACAACATCTAAAAAGCACACAATAAAAATAAGGAATGACAAGTACAGTAATACCCCGTTTAGCGCGACCCCGTTACACGCGGTTTCACTATAACGCGAATTTCAAATTTCAATGAAGATCTGATCGAGTTACAGAATAAACCTATCTACGATGAGTAAGAACAAGTAGAAGAGAAAGTTTTATCTTCAGGGGAAATACAAAATGCACTTTCAATAATTTATTCAGGTTTGGACATATTGCAGAGTGTAGACAATAATTATGACCGTGTCTTGACCGTGTGTCAAACAATTAAAAACAGTGTTGGGTGTTATGAACGTATTTTACAAGAACGTAATATTTTTCCGAAAAAATAAGAGTATGTATTGCATAAAGTGTTCTTAGAATTAAAGTCATTGATTAAAATGATTTGTATTTTTTTGTATTAAATTTTGACTATGTTTAATCATACACCTCGATATACGCGAATTTCAGTTAACGCGATTTTTTTCGGAACGTATCCCTCGCGTAAAGCGGGGTATTACTGTAGTGCAGTAAGTCTTTTTTTACATATTATTCTAGTAGCAATGCTTATAATGCGTGTTGATTGACTTTTAATACATCACTCCAAGTCAGAGGTGTGCCTTCAGATTTCAATAGTAACGCAATTTGCGTCCTGTTTATTTTTATTTATTTATTAAGTCTTTATTGTACACAACAATGAAACACAATATACAGAAATTACATAAATAATAAAAGTACAAGTGGCGGTCTTATCGCTCTAGGCAATGTCTTACAGACAACCATAGGATGGATTTAAGAGAAGGAAAAAGAGAGGGCAGTGTAGATATAAAGTTAAGTAATACTAGTTTAACATATAAATACACAAACATAATATACATATTATGACTCATAAATACATAAATAAAAATATAAATAAATAAATATACAAGTACATATATAAATACTTATACTATAATAAATATATTACCAATTGATTCAGACGGAGGAAATAACACTAATATCTGTTTAAGGAGAAAGGTAGTGTTCTTTAACCAGCCTTTTAAATGATGACAGTGATTGTGATTGTCTCACCACAACTGGAAGCGCGTTCCATAATCGAACTGCTTTGACAGTGAATGAGTTGTTACTAATAAAGCACGAAATGATTTATAAAACTTCTAACGACATTCATAGACAGATTAAAAAACCTATTTTAGTTATCGAATGTTTTGTCCCTATCAAACGACTTTAGAATTCAGTTCATGTTTTCCTAAAACATTCGATAACTAAAATGCGTTTTAAAGCTGTCCATGAATAAGGCTAAGAATATCTAATAAGGTTACTCACTCGCATGCTCTGAAAAGAAAGTTTCATTAGTTTTATTTATTTCGTTTCTTTTAATATGTTACAGTCAATATTAAGACGAATTTAACGACAGCCTCCGTGGCGCAGTTGGTTAGACGCTTGTGAAACGAGAGGCCGCGGGTTCGATCCCCGCACCGAAACAAATATTTGTGTGATCCACAGGTATTTGTTTCGGGTCTGGGTGTTTGTGAGGCCGAAAAGTCTCTCGTAGTTTCTGATACGACACAAGACTAGATCTTAGTGTGGGGTCAGGACTATGTATGTGACTGTTGGGTGTATTTATTTATTTATAAGAAAACTAGGAATTTGGATTTCAGTTGACTCAAAATTAGAAAAGCTGTTAACTTACCCTTCTGTACGTCGTCAATCTGTGTTGCTGTAAACGTATAATTATAGTTTAATTTTCATGAATTAATAATAATATTTTTTAGCAAAAACTAGATATTTACCACCAAACACGATGATTTTTAAAAAAATCTAAAAAGTATGTCACTGTTTTGGCGAAATTTTTATTTGCATCGTGTTTGTAACGACTAAAACTACCACCTGTATCGTTTTCGGTCGCAGTCTTGATATACCCGGTATAAATCTGAGTTTGTTCGCGCTAATCTCAGGAAGTACGGGTCCGATTTGAAAAAAAATATAGCCTTGGATAGTCCACATACTGAGGAATGCTATGGAGTAGGTACTTTTATCCCGGAAAAACATTTTCACTCAACCAATAATAGTTTAAGATATATTTACAATTCAAGACTACTTGAATAAACAACATATAGATTAAACCTTTTGTTGGTAATTATTTTCCCACTCACCCCACCGTTTGCAGTGAAAACCCCGGTGCCGTCAAACACATAGCCCTCAGGAATAAGCCACTTCCTTCTACTGGTCCTGTACTCCTTGTTAGGAACCACGAACTCATTGGGATCGTCCTCTGTAATCAATTATACCAGCATAAAAATCTTAAAGATATTGGCGGTAGGTCTCTCATATGTCTATTTCTCCAACAAACAGCATTGTATGCACTGTTGTGTTCCGGTTTGAAGGACATTGTAGCCAGAGTAACTACTGGACGTAATGACACTTAACATCTTATGTCTCAGGATGGCGAGCGCAGTGGAATGCCAAACGTTGGTTTGTAATTCATGATGTTGGTTTTGCTACTGTCCATGAGCAGTCGTATCGCTTACCATCAGACGAATGGCATGCTCGTCTCGCCATTCTTCGCAATTAAAAAGGTATGGTTAAACTGTTTATTACGATAAACACCTTGAAATCACTCCGAAAAGAGTCAAAATTCCACAAACTTAAAAATTGCTACACTAGCGACATTCTGGACAGTTTTGGAACTATTGTTTATAACTTTAAAATTTCAGCAGACACAATTTTGTACATTTCTGTTTATTTGTTTTAGATAAGTAATCGGTAAATAATGTTATTATGTAGTATCTGCCTCGGTGGCGTAGTTGTATTACGGTACGGTTACAAAGCTGAGGTCTCGGGTTCGAGTCCCGGGTCGGGCAAAGTGATATTGGATTTTTCTATTCATTATCAGCCCGGAGTCAGGAATTTGTGCCCGATATGGCGATAGGCTCGCCCCCTATCACATCATGGGACGGAACATACAAGGCGAAACGTGGGTGTCCTGGTGGCGCCTCTGCCTACCCCTTCGGGGATAAAGGCGTGAGTTTATGTATGTATGTATGTAGTATCTAAAGTATATATTGAGAGCTTACCCGGTATAGCTGTAAATTATTTTTTATTACTTTCAAATCGATAAATTGATTCACACCAGAAAGACTGTCAGTACGTTCCCGGCCTATAAGACTGCAGGCGCTTATTTGTCCACTGAAAATAAGCGTTGTGGTTTGTTCTAGATTATATAACATTAAGCTGAACAGCCACCTATCATAACAAGTTATTAATGAACTGCTCTGATTCAAACCAACTTGTAATTTTTGTAATAATCACTACATTGTAAACTGGTTTTGAAAAGAGCAACACTAGAGTTTCTTGCCCGTTCTTCTCTAGTGAAAACCGTTTTCCGAACCGGGTGGTAGTTCAAACAATGACTAAGTCTAAATAATGTTCAACATTTTAATGGATTCAATAAATTATTTTTATTTTAATTCATTTCATTGGTCACAGCCGGGACCAGACATTTTTTAAGTATTTTTTTCTTTTATTTGATCTATTTATTTGAGTCCATTAGTGGCATAATTGTACTACGGTACGATTATAAAGCTAAGGTCTCGGTTTCGATTCCCGGGTCGGGCAAAAGAGATATTCGATTTTTATATTCATGATCAGCCCGCAGTCAGTTTGTGGTCGATATGGCGATAGGCCCGCCCCCTATCACATCGTGGGACGGAATATACAAGGCGAAATGTGGGTGTCCTGATAACACCTCTGCCGACTGCCTACCCCTTCTGGGAAAAGGCGTGAGTTTATGTATGTTTTATTTGAACTATGTTGTGTAACGTTGCGATCGTGACAAAAAAATCGTTTTTAATAATCTTTTTATTAAAACTGCCGTCCACATTCTACTAGCATGTAGTTACTCTCTTCAACACTAGATGGCGTTATTAATAATTGTTCTAACCCGTGGTTTTACCGATTAATTTAAGAACAAAAAGTTAATCAAATACTTCATAGATACTTACAAGGTATTATTTCTGAAAATTAAACCACATTGGGTTAGATTTTTTTAAATTATTACTTAATCAAATATTTAAAAACTAACAATACAATTTTTAGGAACAATAAGTTCACTGCAGGCGTAATGTGCAAGCTCTGGAATTAATACCCTGCATCGGTGTTTCCTGAGCGCTGTGATCTGACCTTCTTCAAACGAGGCTTAAAGAGAGTACTCTTCTTAAGGTATGCAGCGACTTTGTGCTGGACCCCTGGCACTGCGAAGGTATATGGGCAGCGGTATCGCTTACCATCAGGCGGGCCGCTAGCTCGTCTGCCTATACGGCAATAAAAAAAAATGTAGCGTATTAATATATTGAGAAAACAGTTATTAAAAACAATAAAAAACACATACCATCCTCTGAAAAATCAAGTTTTTCAATAATTAACAAAAATAATATTTCTATATCTCTAGTGCATTTAACATGAAACTTAACGAAGAATTACTTTTCTCAACACAAACATAGCTACAAAAAATGCTTTACTAAATGGAAAGAAAAAATTATGAACGATTGAATTTAGATTTCATTAGAATTAAGGTTTCATTAATTTTAAACATAAATGACCTATTGAAATAAAACCTATTTAAATAATATTTGAATAGATGACCTAGATTAAATTTGATACATTGCGTTTACTTACTCTCGTACTCTGAAAAAATACAGTTTTATATAAGTTTTATTTTATTTAAGTGTGTGGGCCTGCCTCGGTGGGGTAGTTGTATTACGGTACGGTTACAAAGCTGAGGTCTCGGGTTCGAGTCCTGGGTCGGGCCAAGTGATATTGAATTTTTCTATTAATTATCAGCCCGGAGTCAGGAATTTGTGCTCGATATGGCGATAGGCTCGCCCCCTATCACATCGTGGGACGGAACATACAAAGCGAAATGTGGGTGTCCTGGTACCACCACTGCCTACTCCTTCTGGGATACTTCTCACTCTGGGATACCTTCTCTTCCCCTCCCGCGGGGGCACAGTACAGTGACGTGTATTACGTGCTCCTCAATAATAATTGTGTTTTGTGTGTTTTAAGACGATTATCGGTTCGTGAGTTGTTTATAGTTGTTTGGTTTCCTATTGTACGCAAGGATTCGTAAGTTTATAAAGTTTTATTTCGTTTATTTCGTGGATTTATTCAAATTTATTCTCGGTAAGTAATTTTTATTTTTCTATAGTGGGTACCGCGAAATAAAATATCGCCCGGCCGGTCAGTCAGCTGTTTTGTTTAACATTAATTAGTTCTTGTTAGTGTCAATAAACATTATAAATTAATTGAATTTAACTTCTGTAAAGTCAATGTCGACCCATAGTAACGATCCGCCCGACCCTGGGCCAGACCCTTTCGTTCAAAGTAGGCTCACGCCTCGGTCACCAAGTTCGGCAAAACGGTTATTCAGCGATGTTAATTCGCCAACTTATGTCTCCCCCGTAAAATCCAAACGTCTACAACTATCGGAATCGGCGGATACTTTGTCTGTAGATGACGGCAGCGACGCGAGCCGCGCGGACTATTGCGATATGGTGTCGGAAGTATCGAGCTATTTGTCAAAGATTAACGAACTCGTTAATGACGAGGGCTCGCGCATGAATATTGCAAATAGATCGGCGGTGTTAGACATTACGCAACGAGTAACTTCGATTGTTTCGTTACTCGCGTTAAAATCATCGTGCAATGAAACCAAGTTGGCTAATATGCAACGCGAGTTAGATCAATATAAACGCGTTAACATTTCCACCGCAGAATCCAATAAGTCTTTTGCCGATAATTTAAAATTGCGTTTAGCTAAACCCACTCCGGTAGTGCAGCCGCGCGCCCCCCTTCCGTGCGTAATAGCTTACCCGACGAGTGAACGGTCAGCTGATCTACCGACATCATCCGCGACTAAACAGGCGCTCTTTAAGGCAATTAAGCCTAGTGATGATGGGTTCCAAATCGTGGGCGTTAAAAAAACCTCTAAGTCTGGTGTTGCTCTGCGCCTCGCTAATGAGTCACAAATTAAAAAATTGGAATCCGTCGCCGCGATAAAATCGGCGGGGCTGCGTCTCGAAAAACCGAAGGGCCGCCGTCCCCGTATTTTAGTTAAAGATGTGCCATCCTCCATGGAAGACCGCGCTTTCTTAACCGCATTATATCGTCAAAACATCAAGGACGAATTGCCTATAAAGGAGGATGACTTTTCAAAGTCCGTTAAAATAACCCGCAGACGAATTTTAGATAACGGTCGGAAATGGATAGGCTTAGAATTAGATTCAGAGGTTCGTAAACACTTAATGAATACGAAGGACAAACTTTTCATTGATTGGGCCACCTGCCGTTTTAACGATGACATTGATGTAGTTCGTTGTATGAATTGTCAATATTACGGGCATGTACAAAAGTTTTGTACAGTAAAAACACCAACGTGCGCCATCTGTGCTGAGTCACACGAAACTAAGGCGTGCCCGCAAAAATCGAACCCGGAGTTTAAGCCTGTATGTGCGCCTTGTAAACGATTTAAAAAAACACCCGATCATCGTTGTGGGTCTCAGGAATGCCCAACATACAAGAATAAGCTCGAGCAATTAGTTTTGTCGACCCAATATTAAATAAATATGGATAACTTTGCAATCGGTCAGTTAAATCTTCATAACGATAGGGTAGCGACGTCAGAATTAGACATGTTAATTCGCGATTATAAGCTGAATGTCGTGCTGGTTCAAGAGCAATACCAACATGCGCGATTACGTAGTAGGGTGATACAACTCGATAACAACTCACGAGCAGGTATTTTCGTGTCGGGTTCAAATCTTACCGTTACCTCAGTACGTAATCTTATGACGTCACACTGTGCTGTCGCGGAGGTGTCGAGTCCGATCTGTAAGGTTTTTCTTGTGAGCTGTTATTTTCAATACTCTGACCCTGTGGGTCCCCACTTGCATCACCTCCGCTATGTCTTGCGGTCCCTCGCTGGACATAAAATTATTATAGGTGCTGACGTTAATGCGTCATCAATCCTTTGGTATGGCAAATATCGCTCCACCGATACCGAGCGACGTTGCGCTGTAGAAGATTTCATTGCAGAGATGAACCTCGAAGTACATAACACCCCCGATGCACCACCTACTTACAGCTGCCCTATGGGCGAATCCTCTATTGACGTCACACTTTCTAGTGGAGACGTCCGTATTGATAGGTGGCGCGTCCTGCCGGACGCGTCGTGTAGTGACCATCGCCTGATTGTGTACGAGTTCTTGCCTAGAGTGACACAGAGTCCGGTACATAATAATTGTAATTTTAGATATAAATCCATAGGTGCCAACTGGGATTTATTTAGCTCTTTATTTGCTCAGCATGCCAGGGACTTCACTCGCGATGATCTGTCAGCTGAGACTTGTGCCGAGATTATGTCGGACACGTTTACGTATTGCGCGGACGTTACCATTGGTCGAGGTCCCATCACAAAGACTCGGAGGTGTGATTGGTGGAATGACTTACTAGTCCAACTACGTCGAACTTTTCGCAGAGCGCGTAGGCGGTTCAACGGGCTTAAAAAACGCCGTATTACAGGGGAAGCAATTACATCTGCTTTTAATGAACTGAGAGTTGCCAGATCACATTATAGAGCGGCTGTCCAAAAATCTAAAGGCAATTTATTACGTAAAATTGTAGCCCGGTTAGATAGTGAAGGTCCGTGGTCTCCTTTATACCATGAGTTTAAAGCTAATAGGTCAATCAATTTAGCTTATATTGAGAATATAAAAATTAATAACAACTACACAACTGGCATTGAGGAGACAACGGAAGCTTTGTTACAATCGTTAATACCGGATGATAATGTTGGGAATGACACAGAATACCACAAGCAGATTAGGATGTGGGCCGCGGAACTGCCAAACTCTTGCGATTCAAATCTCTCATCATTTGATGAATTTAGTGAAATAGTTCGATCTTTGCCACTAAACAAGGCTTCCGGTGACGATAAAATATCCAACAAAATGATCAAAGAAGCGTGTAAATCGGCCGGCAATGCAGTACTAACTGTTTTTAATCGATGTATTGCTGAAGGGGTATTTCCGCGAGTCTGGCGTACCGGTTTCATTCGGATAATACCCAAGGGTGGCGATAAATCTCCTCAAGATCCTAAGTCTTACAGACCCATTACACTCTTGCCGTCGCTAGGTAAACTTTTAGAACGTCTTACCGTCCCTCGATTGCTACCAGGTGGACCAATATTCCATGAAAAACAGTTCGGTTTTACTAAGGGTAGGTCGACTATTGACGCGGCAATTTCGGTTAGAAGAAGAGTAAGTACATCGATACGCAAATATGTACTCGGTATTTTCCTGGACATCTCCGGTGCTTTCGACAATGCTTGGTGGCCAATGCTGCTTCTTAAGTTAAAATTGCGAGGTTGCTTTAAAAATATATATTCACTTATATACTCGTATTTCTCGCACGGAACAACAAAACTTAAACTTGGACACCATGCCGTGTCGAAGCCACTGTCGATGGGCTGTCCACAGGGCTCGGTCTTGGGTCCTTATTTATGGAATTTAGGCTTCGACGATTTTCTTACAATTCCCTTACCGTCGGGGTGTTCTTTGATTGGATATGCGGACGATGGCCTCTTGCTTATTGAGTCAAACAGTAGGTCGGGACTCGAAAATATGGCAGACACGTGTTTAAAATTAATATCTGATTGGGGCGATCGAAATCGCTTACAGTTCGCACCACATAAAACGTTCCAATTACTTCTAAAAGGAATTTTAAAATCACCGCCGCGAATTAAATTTAATAATATCACCGTAAAGAAAAAAGAATCAGTTTGTTATCTTGGTCTAATTTTGGAAAGGAATTTTTCCTTTCTTGAACATATTAAGAAAGTCGGAGAAAAATCGAAAAATAACTTTTTTGCTTTGACAAGAATATCGAAGTCAACGTGGGGGCTATCTTTCAATACTTTAAAAACCATCTATGGAGCGACTTACTTAGGATGTATTACTTACGGATCCCCCGTATGGGCTGATAGGGCCACTATCGGTGCTGTGCGACGGAAATTGCTCCAGAGCCAACGTTTGGCGTTGATATTCTTGTGTAAGGCGTATAGAACTGTTAGTACCGAAGCTTTGCCAGTCCTGGCGGGTGTACTTCCAGTCGACCTGGAGGTACAACGTCGCGCCGCGATGTATTACTCAACTAGAGAGAATATGGACAAAAGATTCTTAAATTCACGTGAACTTTTAAAAGTAGACAGATTATTTAAGCCGCTCTCAGTTGTATATAACGAACTAATAGATGAATGGCAAAATAGATGGGAAGTATCTTTGAAGGGTCGGCATCTATACCAATATTTTCCATGCGTGCGTGATCGTTTGACTAAGACTTGGCTAGATATCGATTATTACGTATCACAGTTTCTTACGGGACATGGTAACTTTAAGTCTAAACTGTACTCATTTAAGCTCGTTGATTCGCCTGCGTGCTCATGTTCAACACCTTATTGCGAATATGAGCAGTCCGCGCATCATATACTGTGGGAGTGTAGTCTTTGGCAGAATGAGCGTAAAACCATGCTAGATAGTATGCAAATAACATCTGGAGTTGTATACTACACGGACCTTGTGGAGACTAGGAAGAATTTCCGTGCTTTCCGGCGATTTTGCCATACCTATTATTGGAATCAAGTATAACAGCTTACATGATAGGTCCCATTTAAATGTTATAATGACTAATCCGTGGTGCTTTACAGCTGGCTTCTCTGGCTGTAAACGTCTTTATGCGAGGTTATTTACCTCTTTAGTTCATTGTTTTTTGTCACCCGCTTTATTAGGGAGGGAAGTGGACAATAATTTATTTCCAACTCCTCCTATTAATTTAACTTTTTTGATTGATTTCGTTGCGGGTTAAAGACAAGTTAGACATTCCCAGAGACGCGCTGAGCTTCACTGTTCAGTGTCATTAAAATGCGTGCCACTGTTGATCCTGGCTTACAGGAGTTGCAGTGGCGGGTGTGAGGGCGGGACAGTCTCCTTCTGGGATAAAGGCGTGAGTTTATGTATGTATGTTGTTAAAGTTTAAGGTCTCGCATATGTGAGAGGCTAGGCGGACTCTGCAATGTCTATTTCTCCAACAAACAGCAGTGTAAATGCACTGTTGTGTTCCGGTTTGAAGGACATTGTAGCCAGAGTAACTGGACGTAATGATACTTAACATTTTATTTCTCTGGATGGCGAGCGCAGTGGAATAGACAATTCATGGTGTTGTTTGGTTTCCTTCTATCCATGAGCGGTCGTATCGCTTACCATCAGGCAAATATCATGCTAGAATTGTCATTCATCGGAATAAAATAAAAAAATATTTCATTCTGTATTGACAGCCTCCATGGCACAGTTAGACGCTGCCTTTAAAACAAGTGGCCGCGGGTTCGATCCCCGCACCGAGATAAGTGTTTGTGTGAACCCCAAGTATTTGTTTCGGGTCTGGGTGTTTGTGAGACCGAAAAGTCTCTTGTAGTTCCTGATACCCACGACACAAGACTCGATGTTAGTGTAGGATCAGGACTATATATGTGACAGTTGGGTGTATTTATTTATTTATTATGGGTTATGCAATAAAAAAACTTAAAATCATTGCTGAGAATCGGTTAGACTTACCGTCAAATCCTAAAATGATAAACAAAACATAAATGTAATTATAACGAAAATTATTTTATATTGTATTTACGTTGTATTGTACTTTAAAATCGTTGTTTAAATGAATACCTAGGTAGGTACAAATTCGAATTCGATTACAATTAAACATTTAAAAGAGGTTATTTAAAAGTTTGTTACACCTGTGATTAGTGAATATGTTAACGATATTTTTAGGTGAAAATCAACGATATATTTTAAAAATCTGTCAATCTGGAGTCAGTCCAGGGGGGGGTCATGACCCCCATGACCCCCTGGATCCGCCCTTGGACGCAAGTAAGCAATTCACACGAAGTTTCACTCCACAATTTCTTCGAATACAAATTGAATACATAAAAATCTTTTAAATACTTACGCTCCACTGAAATATGAATAATAGTAAGTAAGTATATATATGTAGTAAAAATAAATATTGTTATAAAAATGAATTATTATTAATTTTACACTTTCTCACAAGTTATTGCCTATTAATAAACTGATTATGGTTTCTTAGATTTACGCGAATGTTACACGTTGAAATAAAACTATTTTTTACGGACTATTTATTTAATAATTGTAAATTAAGGGTAGTTCAATTGTAACAGTCACTGAGCAGATGGCTAATACCTCAGTCCGCCCCGTGACCACGAAAGCTGTAAAGCAATCGAAACTTCGGGAACTTAAAATATGTAAAAATTAAACGAAATCTGATTCTTACGGTTGTCTGACCAACTAAAGAAATAACTGGATATTAATACTTACTGTAATCGCCTATAAAAAGGAATAAAATAATTATTTTCAAATTAAAAATAAACTAGACCCGACACCGTCAACAAAATAAAAGACTGCGGTACATGTACCGTTATTTCTATTACCATCTCTGTCACTGCTATGCTAAACACTTTTTTCTCTCGCTTTGGTTTCCCACGTGGTATATTGTTTATCTCTGTCACTCTTACGCAGTTACTATCTTACCTCTCGCAACATTGCTATTGCCTATTTGTGATTCTGTCTTTGTCACTCCTATACTAAACTATATTCTCTCTCGCTTCACTGTTACGCTGCCCTATCGTCCTTCTTTTTCAACAGTTTTGTTTTTGTCTCTTTTTCTCCAACGCTATATTATTTTCTCTCTCGCTCCATTGTTATTGGCTATTTCTTCTTTAACTCCTACAATAAACTATGTTCCCCTCGCTCTGCTTCTCGTTTCTAATACGCATAGACTTCATTGACAGTACAAACTACACCTAGTAGTCTACACACTACACATTCGCGCTCTGATTTCTGGCTTTGCTCCAGTGTAATACGTATGTATTTATTTTTGTATTGTATTGTATCAGCCCATATACGTCCGTCCCACTGCAAGGCACGAGCCTCCTCTAAAATCGAGAGAATCGATTGAGAGTGGTTAGGCCATATAGTCCACCACGCTGGCCTAGTGCGGGTTGGCGGACTTACATACCGTAAAAATCCTTTAAAATCGCTACGGTATGCAGGTTTACTCACGATGTTTTCCTTCACCGTTAAAGTACATAATATATTATATTACTTACGCCACAGTTCATTGGCTGTTACAGCCTGGTCGGGTGAGGGCAGACTGTAGATGTACCCTATTTGGCAAGGGTTCCAGTGGTCACAGACCTCTCTATCAGGGTCTAGTTCGGTCACGAATTTGTATGTCTGAAAAGAGATTCAGTAATTATTAAGTAACGAGCTTCTAAATACAAAAAATAAATAAAAATAAATACACCCAACAGTCACATACATAGTCCTGACCCCACACTAACATCGAGTCTTGTGTCGTGTATCAGAAACTACGAGAGACTTTTCGGTCTCACAAACACCCAGACCCGAAACAAATACCTATGGATCACACAAATATTTGTTTCGGTGCGGGGATCGAACCCGCGGCCTCTCGTTTCACAGGCGGCGTCTAACCAACTGCACCACGGAGGCTGTCAAACTGCCTGCAAACTGGTCTGCGTTATTAACTTTATTTGAAATTTCCCATCCCGTCCCGTTATATCCCGCCCGCCCCGTCTTATTCTCACTCAAAGCATGGAATCCAGTCCCATTGAGTATAAAAAAGTAACAAATCTATCGGAATTCCTTCTTCCTCCTTCCCACAGGAACACTAAATTTTGCGGGATATAAAATAGCCTAAGTGTTAAACCAGGGTGTCAGCTACCTCCATGCCAAATTTCATCGAAATCCGTTAAGCCGTTTCTGAGTTCATCGCGCACAACCGCACAGACAAACAGACAAAAATTCCAAAAATCACTGTTTTGGGTTCTATTACGTTAATACAGACCCCCATATTAGTTTTTGTCATTTATCTTCCATGTACAGACATCGATCGGTTACAAATTTATTATACATGGTATCTCAAGACCGCGACCGAAAACGAAGCCAGGTGGGTATTATTAGTGACTTCAAAGTTCAAACATAATGCAAAAAAAAAATCGAAAAAAAAAAAACATTTTATTTTTTTACTGATCGTCGTATTTGGGTAATAAATACATAATTTTACTAAAATAAAAATGTACGTCTGTTTATTTTTAAAGACGCAATGGTACGCAAGGGTTTAATTACTTTCGCAAAAACTAGGTATTTACCCCAAAAACGATGTTTAAAAAATTAAAAAGATCTGTCCCTTATTACGCGAAATTTTTATTTGCATTGTGTCTGTACTCTGTGACCACTAAAATTACCACCTGGCTTCGTTTTCGGTCGCAGTCTTGATATACCCGGTATGTAAATAAAATAAATAAATACACCCAACAGTCACATACATAGTCCTGACCCCACACTAAGATCGAGTCTTGTGTCGTATCAGAAACTACGAGAGACTTTTCGGTCTGACAAACACCCAGACCCGAAACAAATACCTGTGGATCACACAAATATTTGTTTCGGTGCGGGGATCGAACCCGCGGCCTCTCGTTTCACAGGCGGCGTCAAACCAACTGCCCCACGGAGGCTGTCAAGGCTGTATGTATAGATAAGAGATACCCACTCGATCTGGATAGTATCTATAATGAACCACGACATCATCGGTGTCTTCCAAGGCGCATTTACTAGTGGTGTAGTTAAGAGACGTTCTCTCTATAGGCGCACAGCCGATCACCGTGCTACCGTTGCGAGGGAGGTCTGGACCTTCCACTTTGTGACCTGAAAGAATTACCCAACAGTCACATACATAGTCCTGACCCCACACTAAGGACAGACAGGTATTCCGTGTCTGAAAAGTCTCTCGTAATTTCTGATAATAAATAAATAAATAAATAAATACACCCAACAGTCACATACATAGTCCTGACCCCACACTAAGATCGAGTCTTGTGTCGTGGGTGTCAGAAGCTACGAGAGACTTTTCGGTCTCACAAACACCCAGACCCGAAACAAATACCTGTGGATCACACAAATATTTGTTTCGGTGCGGGGATCGAACCCGCGGCCTCTCGTTTCACAGGCGGCGTCTAACCAACTGCGCCACGGAGGCTGTCACGACACAAGTCTATCTTAGGCTCAGTTCAAAAACTAACTTTGCCTGTAGCTTTGGCTTTGAAAATGTCAATCCCATACATTAGCAATGTCAAATACCTCACAAATGTAAAGCAATGATATTGTTAAAGTTACAAGTTACGGGCAAAGTTGGTTTGTGCAACTGAGCCTAAGATAGGCTTCGTATCAGAAACTACGAGAGACTTTTCAGACATCAAACTCCAAATATTTTCGCTGCGAGGATCATTTGTCAGCATTCAAGCAACCGCCAAAGAGCCTGTCGAAAGGAGGTGATGACGCTAAACTTGCCATCCGGTTCCAGTGAGGGAACGGACCACACGCAACTGACATTTCACGGTGGTCGCGGGTTAAAATCCCAGGGCACTTTGACTTTTCGGAGTCTGTGTATCAATAGTGTAGTCAATCACTACGCACTGTAACCGTGAAAACATCGCGAGGAAACCTGCATACCATAGCGATTTGTAAGAATTTGTATGGTATGTAAAGTCCGCCCGCACTAGGCCAGCGTGGTGGACTGTACTAACCCCTCTCAATCGTACTCTCGATTGTAGAGAGGCCCGAGCCCTGCAGTGGGACGTATATGGGCTGATACAGTACCAGTGAGGACCGTCACTTCCCACTATTAAACATATAAAAACATACTCACGGTTGCAAAAGAAGTACTTATTCTCAGCGACATAGAGTTCCTTATCCTCCGCGCTGAGGCAGGAGTCGTACATCACTGGTGTTGGTTCGATCTCGTCCTCGCACATTATTATGCCGGAACCGTCGGGCTCTTTGGGCGCACGGTTTGCCGGACATCGGTACATTAAGCCTGGGAGTATTATTATCATTATTTTCTTTTGATTTCTGAAGTACTTTTTTACATTTTGATATACACAGAACACATACTAAATAGACCAGGTATATGAAGACTGAGACCGAAAACGAAGCCAGGTAGTAGTTTTAGTGGTTTAAGAAACGTTGAAAATAAAAATTCACTAAAACAGCGACAGATATTTTTTTAGAATTTTTTAAAAATCATCTCGTTTGGGTGGTAAATACCTAGTTTTTGCGAAAATAACAATTTAAACCTTTACATATCATTGAGTGTTTAAAAATAAAGAGATCTACATCATTATTTTAAGAAAACTATGTATTTATCACCTTAATACGACGATAAGTAAAAAATTACAAAAAGAAAATTGTCTATTTCATTTGCGAAATGTTTACTTGCATTGAGTCTGAAGTCACTAATACTACCACCTGGCTTCGTTTTCGGTCGCAGTCTTGATATACCCGGTATATTTTAAACTACCTTCTGCCCGCAAACTACGTCTGCGTGATTAACTTTATTTGTAATTTCCCATCCCATCCCGTCCTGTACCGTCCCGTTATATCCCGCGCGTGCCGTCTTATTCTCACTCAAGGCATGTTATGCAGTCCCATCCCATCCCTTTGAGTATAAAAAAATATATAGAAATTCCTTCTTCATCCCACGGCAACACTAAATTTTTCGGGATAAAAAGTAGCCTAAGTGTTAATCCAGGCTACCTCCATACAAATTTTCATCGAAATCCGTTTAGCCGTTTCTGAGATCATCGCGCACAAACGCACAGACAAAAATTTCAAAAATCATTGTTTTGTGTTCTATTACATTAATACAGACCCACCATATTAGTTTTTCTCATTTATCTTCCATGTACAGACATCGATCGGTTACAAATTCATTATATGTAGACTCTAACGCCCAAATACTGGAACGCAACTTAAATATAACTTGCGCTTAACTACGTTAATCCCGATTAAATGTACTGGCTAAGTGAGCCGTGCGCTGTTAAGAGCAACTTATTATTTGAATGTCGTTCCAGTATTCGGGCGTAAGGGTGTATTAACTCACCCTTCCTTATAATAAGCGGTGGTTTATTTCTAATCTCGGCTATAGTGACTCCTTTCTCCCCGTTCTGTATGGCAGTCATGATTCTCTTATACAGGGTGGTGCGGCGTTCCTGTTCCGCTATTATGTAAGGAAGTAACTCTTCCGACAGGACGTCCACTTTCTTTTTCGCTTCTGCGTTCATCTGTTAAGTTAATGAGGTGTGGTCAATAAACTTTGTAATGTTTTCATTGACAAAACTCTTTAATTTTACATACATACATAAACTCACGCCTTTATCCCCGAAGGGGTAGGCAGAGGTACCGGCAGTAAACACATTTCGCCTTGTATGTTCCGTCGCACGATGTGATAGGGGGCGAGCCTATCGCCATATCGGGCACAAATTCCTGACTCCGGGCTGATAATGAATAGAAAAATCCAATATCACTTTGCCCGACCCGGGATTCGGACCCGAGACCTCAGCTTTGTACCTAACCGTAATACAACTACGCCACCGAGGCAGTCTTTTGTTATATGTAGGTACTTAAGCAGTATAAAATCACGCCGACACCCCCTGGTTCTTTCATATCAAAATACAAAAAGTGGAATGCCCGAACTGAGAGTCGAACCCAGTACCTCGTTTTCACTATATCTATTATTATTTTTGTGAATACTGTAATTTACATACCCTGTCTGCATCCTTGTTGAATTTTATTCCGGTGCCGTCCTAGAACAAAATAAATTGATGCAGCTTCAATAATATTGTAGTTTGGTTTACTTCTAACCATAATTATTGTAATATTAATACCAGAGCAGACATAACGATCAAATGTTTCTGTGATACCGTACCAGTATTGCTGTCTCTTTCACCCTTACGTAGTAACTCTATCTTCCCTCTCGTTCTACTAGGTTCTCTCTACGTATTGTTTCTGTCTCTTTTAGTCCTATGCAGTCACAGCATCTTCCCTTTCGTTTTACTGGGTTCTATGGATCCTATATATTGTGTCTTTCTCTGTTACTCTTGTGCAGTCACAGTATGTTCCTTCTCGTTCTTCCGGGTTCTCGTTGCGTATTGTTTCTGTCTCTGTTAATCCTATGCAATCACAGTATGTTCCCTCTCGCTCTGGTTTCCTGCGTTGCTGGTACGCACAGATTTTGATCACGATGACGACGCTTTTGTACACTTTAATGATGTTAACTCAATGATTATAGAATAAAGAGGATGACGCACAAAAGCAGTACTATATATCAAGTTAAAGTTATGTTAGGACTTAGGAGTATCGACCAATGATTATAGAATAAAGAGGATAGAGCATAAGGTCACGTGACACGGGTCACTTTGGTATACAAACATGGCGGCGGCTCCGCCCCTAAAAATAGTGATACGCTAGTATCGAATTTTCTATCGACATCGATCCATCAACAGTGGCATAGATACGATTGAAAAACTTTGAATTTACACAAATATCAGTGTTTAAACTTGTAAATTTTTAATTTTCGCTTTACATGTCAATTGATTATAAACAGGGAATTTTAGGATTTGACAGTAAAGTCATTAAAAATTAAATCCTATAAAAATAGGTCGATGTTTTGACATTTTTTTCATGCTATGATTTATTTCTTGGGTAAGTTTTACCTGATGATTGGATTTGATTTGTGTCAAATAATACACACGTGAGATAAAATACAACTTTATTAATATCTAGAATTTGCTTGCGACTTCGTTTGCGTGTATAAGACAGCTTCCGTGGCGCAGTAGGTTAGACGCCGGCTGTAAATCGAGAGGCCGTGGGTTCGATCTAAAAAATATTAATAATTTTTATATCACTTTGTTTGTCGTTCTGAATATATCTAATATATAAAAATCAATGGCACTTTTCGATTTTTTTTCTTTTTTTGGAAAATAAACATCAAAACATTTAATAATGATAATATCGATATGAATAATTTCGTATCGAATCCACTCATCCCTAAACTTGTGTGTAAACAAACAGTACGGTTGATATTCATACTACTTGTATAAATAACGCCTAGAAGACTCTAAAACTTAATCAACAAGATACATATACAAGCATAAGTGATAAAAACAAACCCAAAATGTAAATTTAGACACATATTTGTTATTATTTCGTAAAAACAGTTACTAACCTATGAAAATAATTGTTGGGGTCCTTTTTGCTTGAACTCGACTTGCATCCTTTAACACAACACTAAGGTATTTCTAAAACTTAACAATGAAACTAATAAGCAAACTTAAAAAACGAGATTAACAATGAATAATTCGAAATTCTTTGATTATGCAGATTTGTTTACTTCGATTGACAGATAACGCCACAGTTTGACATTTCATGCAGGAAACAAAAATGGCGTCATTTTGGGCTATGGGCGGTCTCAGTGTGGTTAGTGAACAAAATATTGCCATATTCGAAACAAAGCAGTTATTATTTGTCTCTTTCATTAAGGGACAAGTTACCTTTGTGTAAATGAGACAGATGCATAAATGTACAATTCCACGTCGATACTCCTAACATAACTATAACTTGATATATAGAACTACTGTTGTGCGTCATCCTCTTTAATCTTTAATCATTGGTATCGACGCGGAATTGTACATTTATGTATCTGTCTCACTTACACAAAGGTAACTTGTCCCTTAATGAAAGAGACAAATAATAACTGCTTAGTTTCGAATATGGCAATATTTTGTTCACTAACCACACTGAGACCGCCCATAGCCCAAAATGACGCCATTTTTGTTTCCTGCATGAAATATCAAACTGTGGCGTTATCTGTCAATCGAAGTAAACAAATCTGCATAATCAAAGAATTTCGAATTATTCATTGGTTAATCTCGATTCTCGTTTGTTAAGTTTGCTTATTAGGTTATTATTATTTCTCTTTATTTATTTTACTATTTTTTTACATTTTTACATATATAATAAAAAATCAAAATACATATAAAAATATAAAAAAAAGAGGTTAACCCAACGATGGCGAGGCTCGAGACCCAAGCCACCGGTGGTTAGGACCCCAAAGTGAGGAACCTCCTCACTATACGTGCCGTGTCAAGCAATACTGCCTTCTGAATCTGGCTCATGACCCAACGGCCCATTGAGAGCCTCTGGAGATGTTGGTCGAGGCTCTTTGGTATCAATCCATGTGCAGAAACAACAATCGGGACAATAATTGTTGAGTCGACATTCCACAATTCAGTAACCTCGTGTGCCAAATCTAAATATTTTGTCAATTTATCTTTTTCTGCTTTAACGAGGTTATCATCATGCGGAATGGTGACGTCAACAAGTATTGCCCGGCGCGCCAATCGATCTATTATCACAATATCAGGCTTATTGGCAACAATAGTCCTGTCTGTGATAACAGACCGATCCCAATACAGCGTAGCATGACCATTTTCAAGAACTGGTTGGGGAACATACTGGTAATATGGCACTTCAAAAGTCACAAGTCCATATCGAAGAGCAATTTGCTGATGTATGATCTTGGCTACTAGATTGTGTCTATGCAAATACTCGCCGTTAGCAAGATACGAACAACCGGAGATAACATGCCTGATGGACTCGCCAGGACGGTGGCATGCCCGACAGATGTCGACGGTACCGTCCTTCAGGATGTATTTCCTATAGTTGTTCGTCTTAATAACTTCGTCCATAATTGCAAAGACAAAACCCTCAGTTTCCCCAAAGAGGTTACCGAAACGTAGCCAAGACACAGACGCTAATCGGTCCACATCAGGCCCATGGAGGGCCCGATAGAACCGACCATGCAGCTCCTTGCCCTTCCATATTTCCTCGCGATCCTTAATACCCATCACCAGAGGTTTCCGCCAGTTCTCATTCGCCAATTATTAGGTTCATTGTTAAGTTTTTAAAATGCCTCAGTGTTGTGTTAAAGGATGCAAGTCGAGTTCAAGCAAAAAGGACCCCAATAATTATTTTCATAGATTAGTAATTGTTTTTACGAAATAATAACAAATATGTGTCTAAATTTACATTTTGGGTTTGTTTTTATCACTTATAATTGTATATGGATCTTGTTGATTAAGTTTTAGAGTCTTCTAGGCGTTATTTATACAAGTATTTATTTATTTATTTATTTATTTGGAACACCAACAGCACAGTATACATAATAAAAAATTTAACAATTGTTATATACAAGTACACGTGCCAATAATAGGCGAACACAACATTTGTATTAACATTAATTATGCTCTACAAAATAAACATTTTTCTACAAACCCAAGAAACAAAAAGTATAAACAATAGAGAAAATAAACAAAATATATAAAAACTGTAAAATAAAATGTAACAAAATATTAAGAAACAATAAGACTTATTAACATATTATGACTAACAGTAATTGCAAAAAAAAAAAAATCATTAAAAAAATGTACATGAATTAGTTAGTGAGATGTTTCAACACCTTCAAGTAGTATGAATAACAACCGTATTGTTTGTTTACACACAAGTTTAGAGATGAGTGGATTCGATACGAAATTATTCATATCGATATTATCATTATTAAATGTTTTGATGTTTATTTAAAAAAAAAAAAATTATAATCGAATAGTGCCATTGTTTTTTTTTATATATTAGATATATTCAGAACGACAAACAAAGTGAAATTAAAAATATTTATTAGATTACCTATATATTATAATATTTTTTAGATCGAACCCGCGGCCTCTCGTTTTACAGCCGACGTCTAACCTACTGCGCCACGGAAGCTGTCTTATACACGCAAACGAAGTCGCAAGCAAATTCTAGATATTAATAAAGTTGTATTTTATCTCACGTGTGTATTATTTGACACAAATCAAATCCAATCATCAGGTAAAACTTACCCAAGAAATAAAAATGTTAAAACATCGACCTATTTTTATTGGATTTCATTTTTAATGACTTTACTGTCAAATCCTAAAGTCCCCTGTTTATACTCAATTAACGTGTAAAGCGAAAATTAAAAACGTACAAGTTTATATACTGATATTTATGTAAATTCAAAGATTTTCAGTCGTCTCTATGCCACTGTTGATGCATCGATGTCGATAGAAAATTCGGTACTAACGTATCACTATTTTTAGGGGCGGAGCCGCCGCCATGTTTGTATATCAAAGTGACCCGTGTCACGTGACCTTATGCTCTATCCTCTTTATTCTTTAATCATTGTGTTAACTTGTTAATTAAATAAAAATTGGCTTACCACTGCCTGTCTTCTTACGATATTCGCTAGATATCTTCCTCTCCTCGTAGCTGGCAGTAGAACACTGCCCGCTTGGACCTCATCGCCTGTCTGTTAAAAAAACAGGTTTAATGGAGACAGGGGTGAATGGAAACATGGAACATATTATTATTCTCTTTGTGTCCAAATTTTCAAATTGGTGTACCAACGACGTGATATAAAGGAATTAAATGAACACTGAATCAGAATTATGATTGAAATCGGTTTAGAACTCCATTTAGGATTTTAAAAATGCCTACACATTTATTATCTCGGGTAGGAAAATAAAGAGTGCAGGGTCGATCCCCGTACCGAAACGAATGTTTGTATGATCCACAAGTATTTGTTTTCAATGTAGGTGTTTGTAAAACTGAAAAGTCTTGTTTTTTATTGAAGAATATTTTGTAAAAAATAAGTGTTCCATTGAAATACTATTTAAAAAAAATTAAGCACTTATGAGTCACGTGATCCTTGATTACATAATTTTCACGTCCTAAGCAAATGAAGTATTGGTATATCTTAGTGTGGGGTCAGGACTATGTGTGTGATCATTGGGTGTATTTATTTATTTAAGTATTGGGTTTACATTTGAGACATAAGAACTCAATTAAAACATCCTAATTAAAGAAAATAATAACTGTTTTTATTTAATAATAATATTTTCTCACCGGTGGATATCCACAATTAACTAAAACAGAAATATAAAAAAATGATAGAAATATAAATGTTTTCTCCTTCATACTGCTTTCTGGCAGTAAGGCTGTACAACTAAATAACCCTTGCCATTTTTATTGTCGGTCCTAACGAGGCGCTGTAAAAATAATTGGCACGCAATAAATAAAACAATCAATTTTAAAGATTATTTCAGTGTATACATGCTGTTTTCATTGGTAAAATACTGCTTTAAATTATTTATATAAAGATTTTAATTACCTATTATTTTTAAGCGGGAAAGTCGTAATTTTTATCTGTAGTGTCATCCTTAAAATAATACCATCGTAAAACAAGTTCAAAATTAGTAGAAATTATAAAGATATCACTTCTTCTTGTTCCTTGTTTTAATTTAAGTAATACATGATATTTCAGTTCAATATATTTTTGTATATCATTTTTATCAATAATAAACTTGATTGCTGAAATTATAATTTGTTTAGCTAGGAACTACTTGTTTAAAATTCATAAATTAGCAATTATTAACTTTGAATATGATTGTCTGATATAATAATTAAAGAATAGATAATTGCAATAAGTTATATAATATAACGTTTCGCTTTTGTTTTCAATTTAATGATAATGAATCACAAATGTCCAATAAACAATGGCCACATGGTAGAAATCTATGGTAGAAATTTTGCTTTTGTTTAATTTAGCAGTAATCTATATTCTATGGTCACTAGAAATGGCGGCTAAGCATGCGATGCTGTCAAGTTATTGTTATTTGTTTTTATAAATTATGTTAAATGCGTTAAAATGGATCGTGCGTTGAACCCTAAATTGGAGAAAGAGACGATTTACGAGATTTACCGAGGATGTCGTCTGTGCGGGGCGGGTGCAGGCTACAAAATGCCAATAATCCAGAATGTTTTGGACACCGAGGACTCGGAGCTGAATTTGCCCCAAAAAATACGTGAATGTGTACAAATTGAGGCAAGTTGTTAGTTTTAACAATAATTTAATAGTTTACACGCATTTTTTGTGCTGATTCCTTGTGAGAATATATGAAATATTCCATTTTTTTAACGTTTGAAATCATGATGCGTTTTGGCGTGACGTACCAATTTGTTTGGTTTTGTAAAAACAATTTTGAAAAACATTTGTCGTAGTCTCGCCTTTTCTGTGTGCAGAATATTCTCTGTTGTGACTGAATTTAATCATGTTTACCATATTGTACCATACGCCATATGGTTTCCCATTATAGGTTAATAGTACCATGATGGAAAACTTTGTGGGGGTCCATAGTCCATGGTGTGACCAATGAGTAATGATTAAAAAAAATAAGATTCAAAAATTAAATGAAAAATATTTATATTAAAACTAATTTATGTCTAATTAATTTTACAGTATAAATAGAATCTAATATGACAAACTTTAAAGTGGATGACTCAATATGATAATAGGTTACAAAGTTAACAGACTACATACAAATATCTTTGCTTTTAATAATGGAACTAATTATAAATTCATATGCATGCTATACATGGACACCTGAAGGGATATGTATATTATCTGTCATTATTTGACATCGACCAAAATACGGTCGATGGACAGTCGGAGGGATAATCAACTATCCATACCCACATTCTTTACATAATTTATAGGTTATTGTCATAGAATGTCATTAGTTATGCCTACAGGTGAATCCCGATCATTCAGATCAAATAAAACCAGGAGTATTGCATAATCAAATGTCCAAATAAATAAATACACCTAACAATCACATACATCGTTCTGACAAACATTGACATTAATTAAGTCTTTTTTTGTATCAGAAACTATGAGACTGTTTGGCCTCACAAACACCCAGACCCGAGAAATACTTGTGGGTCTTAAATGACTGAATAATTATGTATAATATTTAAAAGATTCAATAAACTATTTTTATTTCGACCACCTCCGTGGCGCAGTTGGTTAGACGCCGGTGGGAAACGAGAGGCCGCGGGTTTGATCACGCGAAAAATGTTTGTGAGGACCCAAATATTTGTCTCGGGTCTGGGTGTTTGTGAGACCAAAGTTTCGTAGTTTCTGATACACAAGACTTAACGGATCATAATGTGGGGTGACAACCTACACTAGGCCAGTGTGGGGGACTATATGGACTAAATCATGCTTTCGATTGTAGAGGAGGTTCGTGCCCTGCAGTGGAAACTATATGGGCTAATACTGAGGGTCAGGACTATGTATGTGACTGTTGGGTGTATTTATTTATTATTTTATAATTTACAGGTGCACGCGGATGACAAAATGCCACCTCTTATATGCGAGCTGTGTGTGGACAAAGTGAACGACTTTTACGAGTTTCTCGTCTTGTGCAGACAGACAAACAAACGGACGAGATTGAAGCTTGGTTTACCGTTGCAGAACGCTCCGAAAGAGGTGGTGAGTAGACGTTGAATTTGACTTTGTGGCACAGTCGGTTAGAGATTTGAAATTAATACGCTACAAATTACGATCCCGCACACAAACTATTGTTTGTGTTTTTTTTATTGCCATGAAAGATAAGATATTTGCCTGATGGTAAGCGATACGACCGCTCATGGACAGTAGCAAAACAACACCATGAATTACAAAGCTTTGCATTCCAATGTGCTCGCCATCCTGATAAGATGCCATTAAACCCACCTCAACCAGATCAATGGCGCCTTGGCAAGGGCCAGATTGAAAGCCCTGAACCGACGAGAATGCATGAAGAGATTGATGAAAGTAGACGAAGCGAAAGTATTATGTCAAGATAAAGTGGAGACCCATAGTCTCTGCCTACCCCTATGAGATACTGGCGTGACGTTTATGTATGCAATGTGTTTATTTATTGACAGCCTCCGTGGCGCAGTTGGTTAGACGCCGGCTGTGAAACGAGAGGTCGCGGGTTCGATCCCCGCACCGAAACAAATATTAGTGTGATCCACAGGTATTTGTTTCGGGTCTGGGTGTTTGTGAGACCGAAAAGTCTCTCGTAGTTTCTGATACGACACAAGACTTGATCTTAGTGTGGGGTCAGGAATATGTTTAATTTATTTAACATGCTTAAGAAAGTTACAAATTTGTTTGTAAGAAGATAACATTAAGAAACCACTAAGGTTTGTATTTATGCTATCCTAGTTGACATGAGCTTAAACGTAGTATGCATTATTATGTATGTGACTGTTGGGTGTATTTATTTTATTTATCTTTAAAATTATTTAATTGTCTCCAGCAAGAGTCCACAGACTGTATACTAGGCGATACAGATCCAGTTTACATCAATAGCGACTCGGACATCGAACCTCTGTCCCAACAGAAGAGGAAACCAAAATGCAAGGAGAAAACCAAGGCACCGAAGAGTACTATGAAGAAAGAGCTTGAGTATAATATTAATGTGAGTAGAAGTTAAATGTATGAAGGCCTTTTGGCATGGGCGGATCCAGGGGGGAGGTCATGGGGGTCATGACCCCCCCTGGCTGACTTCAGAAAACAGATTTTAAAAATATATCGCTGATTTTCACTAAAAATCGTAAACATTCACTAATCACAGGTGTAACAAACTGTTAAATAATCACTTTTAAATGTATAATTGTAATCGAATTCGAGAACGTCCAGTGTTCTGACTAAAACTATATGACCCCCCTGACTTAAAAGCTGGAGCCGCCCTTGCCTGTTGGTAGCCAGACGCGGCTGCCTACATGCTCACGGTGGTCGCGGGTTCAAATACACACCGAATTTTCGGAGTGATGGTTGTATTGTCAATTATATAACGGTGAAGGAAAACATCGTGAGGAAACCTGCATACCGTAGCGATTTGCAATCATTTCTATGGTATGTAAAGTCCTTGCACTAGGCCAGCGTGGTGAACTATAGCTAACCCCTCTCAATCGTACTCTCGATTGTAGAGGAGGCCCGTGCCCTGCAGTGGGACGTGTATGTGCTGATTCAGTATCTGAAGAGATGGTAACGCCATGTCCAAGAGTGTTATGATATTTTGTATGTTATATTTAATGGTTTCTTAGGAGACTGTCCCGCCCTCACTCCCGCCACTGCAACTCCTGTAAGCCAGGATCAACAGTGGCACGCATTTTAATGACACTGAGCATTGAAGCTCAGCGCGTCTCCGGGAATGTCTAACTTGTCTGTAACCCGCAACGAAATCAATCAAAAAAGTTAAATTAATAGGAGTTGGAAATTTAATTCTTATACCCTATCTAAACTAAGAAGTTCCATTTGACATTGGGAAATAGGGATGCTGTCAAATAAATCGGTTCTTACAATATTCGATAATATAGAGATATCGATAATATTTGTTTGTATTTCTTAATCGATTACAGTTTATATTTTCAGTTTACATCATTTCGTTTATTTCTTCAGGAATATTTTTATTCTAATGATACATCAACAATTGCATAAGTCACTTTACTATTTAGGAACAAAAAGAGTGATTTATCTATTACTAGCGGCCCGGCCCGGCTTCACCCGGGTGCAGACACTTTTTGAGTCCAGTCCACATCACGCACATGCTTATGAACACATGATACATACATACAATACAATACATATACTCCAAAGTGAGGAACCTCCTCACTATGTGTGTCGTATCCTACAATACTGCCTTCATTTCCATTGTAATAGCCAAATCTATTATTTAATAATAAATTAATTTATATTAATATTATTATTTCATTATTTATTGATGTATGTTCGTTGACAGCATACCTATTATTAGCTGCAAGTTCAGTATTTTTAAAAATTAAAACACAACTGTTTTATATCTGCTCGATTATTTAAATATTTTTACCGATTATGCGTAAACAAATGCGTTTGAATAGTCTCGACTCTACCGGTAAAAGACCTAACGAGGTGACTTTGTAATGACGTCTAGAAAAAAAAATATGTTGTTTAAAATGGTTATTTTGCTTTATTTAAAGGATTCTAGTTTAAATTTAGTGATTATGGATTGCAAGTCTAGTGATAAAATAAGAATAGCTTCATAATTCCATGGATTTACGGAAAGTGTTATTGAAATTGTGTGGGTTACGTCTGCACAAAGTTATTTACGTTAAAAGTATGAAACGTCAAATGGAACCTGTTAGTTTAGATAGACTATAATGGTTTAATTTGCTTAATGCTTTAATGGTTTCTTAGATTTACGCGAATGTTACACATTGAAATAAAACTATTTTTTACGGATCTTATCGCGATTTGGTTTAATTTTTTAACTACCCGACGTTTCGATTGCTTTACAGCTTTCTAGTCAAGGGGCGGTGAAGTTTTATTTCAATGTTTTTATGTTATTATCAATGGTGTGTCCAAAAAAATATTTTTTTATTTATTTTTTATTTTATTAATATTTGGGAAACATACAGAACAATAAAGCATATAAACACATTACAATTAATAATGCACTAGTGAAGCTTCCACAATTAAATTTTACATAAACAAAGCAAGTGTACGAAAAAAACATTAAAATTTAGAAACTAAAAAAAAAACTACGTTTAAAAAAACCGACTTCAACTACTAAAAAGTATTAAATAACTTAAGAAAGATTTGTTTTAATACACCTCTTATGCAAACCTATACCTTTCATATCAATAAAATACAATTATTTATATGTGCTACCTATTGATAGGTTTGAAATCGGTGCCAAGCCAAATGGAATATTAGGTACCTACACTCGCCGCGCGTGACCTTGAGCGGGATAGCTTTGTCTACAACAGTGTTTTTCAATCTGTGGGTCGCGACCACCTGGGGGCCTTACTCAAGAAGTCGCCAATCTTACAGAGTATAGGTGTTCATAATAAATTTAGGTACCAAAATGGAGAAACTCATTAACACAGTCTTCTAAATCACTAACTTTGAGTCTGTCTATCCCCCACGTGGGTCGCCAGAAGTTTTTAAACTGAAAAAGTGTTGCATATTCAAAAATATTGAAAAAGTCTATACTAGTCTAGAACAATGAAAACGACCCAAGCGGGCAAACGAGGTAGACGGTCGTCTCGAAATATAGTAAAATTTTGATTCGTTGTAACCTAATTTATATATTATAGATTTGTATAATTTATCTGCTGCACGAAGGTATAGTATATAAGTTGTTTTTATAATAGTAGGTATTCATTATTACTTAATTCCGTTATTAGTTAGTTTTCAAAACATGCTTATAGGATTATTTATGTAGGTTAATCTTTAGCGTAAAAAATTGTTTACAGAACTAAGCTGTTTATAATATTAAGTTTAATTTTGTTTAGGGCTTGGCACCGACTTCAAACCTATCAATAGGTAGCACATATAAATAATTGTATTTTATTGATATGAAAGGTATAGGTTTGCATAAGAGGTGTATTAAAACAAATCTTTCTTAAGTTATTTAATAATTTTTAGTAGTTGAAGTCGGTTTTTTTAAACGTAGTTTTTTTTATTTTTTACTTTTTAGTGTGAGCTAAACTCAATTTTCGTTAACAACGCTCATAAGAGCAAAACGCCTACAGTAACTTAATTTTCCCACCCTCCTCCTCACCCCCATCACTTCTTCTGCCTCACTATAGTTCGACGTTATTACTGAACCTGTTAAAAAAGAGCTATTGGAAACCTACTCAATTTTGAGAAGTTCTACTGTCTAGGTCCGAAAATATTCATCAGGTCTTCAACATTTTTTTATGGGACTAAATGACAACTATTTCGCATCTAACTAAAGAAGAATAACTAAAAACGGTTCAAAGCTGCCGAAGATATTAAGTATTTACATTATTTTCATTTTCTCGCCCCCCTTCTCACCCCCACCCTTTTATCTCTACCTTACTAAAATTTGACTTTAATACTGAACCTGTTACAAAAAGAACCATCGGAAATCTACTCAATTTTGAGGAGTTCTACTGTATTGGTCCGAAGATATTCATCAGGTCTTCACCAATTTTTTATAGAACCAAATGGCAATTATTCCGCATCAAACTAAAGAAGAATCACTAAAATCGGTTCAAAGCTGCCGAAGATATTAAGTATTTACATGCATATTAATGGAAACTTACTCAATTTCGAGGAGTTCTACTCTCCAGGTCCGAAGATATTCATCAGGTCTTCACCACTTTTCTATAAAACCAAATGGCAACTATTCCGCATCAAACTAATGAAGAATGTCTAAAATCGGTTCAAAGCTGCCGAAGATATTAAGTATTTACATGTAAATTGATGGAAACTTACTCAATTTTGAGGAGTTCTACTGTCTAGGTCCGAAGATATTCATCAGATCTTCACCAATATTTTATAGGACCAAATGACAACTATTCCGCATCAAAAAAAAGAAAAATCACTAAAATCGGTTCAAAGCTGCCGAAGATATTAAGTATTTACATGCATGTTAATTTTCTCACCCCCTCCACACCCCCACCCCTTTTTCTCTACCTCACTACAATTTGACTTTTATACTGAAACTATTGCGTAAAAACCATCGGAAACCTGCTCAATTTCGAGGAGTTCTACTCTCTCAGTCCGAAGATATTCATTAGGTCTTCACCAACTTTTTATGGGACCAAATGGCAGCTATTTTGCATCCAACTAAAGAAGAATTACGTAAATCGAATCAGAAATCTCAGAGTAATCGGTGAACATACATAAGAAAAAAAAATGTACGAATTGATAACCTCCTCTGAAGTCGGTTAAAAATCACAACAAGTTTTGCGCTGTGCTACAGTGAATAATATATAAACAAAAATTTAAAAATGGCTAAATGACTGCCTCGGTGGCGTAGTTGTATTACGGTACGGTTACAAAGCTGAGGTCTCGGGTTCGAGTCCCGGGTCGGGCAAAGTGATATTGGATTATTCTATTCATTATCAGCCCGGAGTCAGGAATTTGTGCCCGATATGGCGATAGGCTCGCCCCCTATCACATCGTGGGACGGAACATACAAGGCGAAATGTGGGTGTCCTGGTGGCGCCTCTGCCTACCCCTTCGGGGATAAAGGCGTGAGTTTATGTATGTATGTATGTAAAAAATGGCAAAGAAATATTAAAATTACAATAACGACAAAAAAAATAACATATATATGTTTGATTGCAGATAGAAAACATCCTGACGACGGACAGAAGCAGTCGGGCTTGTAGAGTGAAACGCAAGTCCCCAACGCCGCCTAGGAATGCAAGGATTAGTTCCGGGGCTAATGAAAAACGCAGGTCTCCCACACCGCCTAGGATAACTAGAACAAGTACTAGTAGTGAAAATAAGACACAGGTGAATATTAATGTAACGACAATTATACACCCAAAAGTCACATACATAGGCTGTAATAAAGCATTTAGCTGAATGCGGGATCCATTGTTGGCGCAGTAATATTTTTTAAGTGCTGGTATTTTATTTTTGTTTTTTTTTTTCATGTATAATGCTTTTTTAATTTTATTTTTTGTATAATTAATGCTTCTTTTTTGTATGTTTTTTATTACTGTCCAACAATAAATTATTTCTTTCTTTCTTTCTTACATAGTCCTGACCCTACTAAGATCGAGTCTTGTGTATCAGAGATGAAGAGAGACTTTTCACTTTCACAAACTAAGTACCTGTGGATCACACAAATATTTGTTTTATCTCGTTTCACAAGCGAGTTACGTTAGTCGCCTCCGCAAGGTTTTTAAAAACACAAATTTAATTAGGACAAAATTGAATATAATCATTACAAATTGGACTAAAACTAATTATAGGGACTAGTAAATATGGTTGTCGCGAGTTCCCTCGACGGCCATCGAAGAAAAGCGCTGCTGCCCGGGGATGCTGGTCAGACGATGCAGGTGGGTCATCGGCGTGACTTAGCAGAGACCGAAACCGGTACCGAAAATACCGGTATTTTTTGGTTAGAACCGAAAAAAATACCGGTATTTTAAAAGGTAACCCTTATCCACTAATTATTATTAAATTTTTCCGATTTTACCGGTATCATACCGGTAACCGAAATAAGCATTACCTCTATATTACACGTGCCGTCGGCATAAGTCAAAGCCAATCACGAACTCATCGTTACCGGTTACCGGTATTTAATCGGTAATCTAATTTAAGGGTAACCTTTATAATTTGTATTAACCGTCATAACAGTTACCTAAATCGGAAAGGTAACCGAAATTCGTCGATACGTCGATGTATAGCGGTTTTCGGTCCCTGCTTATTAGTATGCAATCTGCCGATTTTGGAGATTTCTGGGAACTTGGGAGTTTCGTTTGGGGTAACACGAAATAAACACACCTCCCCTCCTAGACCGACAACTATTTGCAAATGTTTTATGCAAATGTTGCTGCTCTTCTCTTGAGGTGACATTTCTATAGCAGTTGGAACATTCTCAATTGTATGTGCAATCGCAAATTTCTTCTGTCTTCTCCGAATGTGTAACTTAACCCTTCCGGTGTCCAAAAAGCTAATATGAGGCTTGCTATTAAATTTTATGACGTTCTCCATTGTGTAGCATCTGGACATCATGGACAGTAGCAAAAGCAAACAACACCATGAATTACAAGGCAAAGCTTGGAATTCCAATGCGCTCGCCATCCTGAGACCTATGATGTTAAGTCTCATTATGTCCAGTAGTTACTCTGGCTACAATGTCCTTCAAACCGGAACACAACAGTGGATTTACACTGCTGTTTGTTGGAGAAATAGACATTGCGGTGGTACCTTCCCAGGCGGCCTCTCACATATGAGATACCGATCGATATAATGTAGTGTTGGTTATCAAGCTCGACTAGAGCTTCCTTGTACGTTGATAGGCGTGGTTTGACACGTTTCATCTATCCCCTGTGAAACAATGAGACGGTGAATGCAGTCCTTCTGAGTCTTCATCTGATTATTTACTTTTTCTTCATATAGAAACCAAGTATCTTCGGGCATTCTGCCTCTATGTACACATATTCTTTATTATTAGTTGCCATATAAGGAAAACGGGATAGGATAACATTATGATTTTTATTAGGGACAGGACAGTCTGTATATCTAGTCGCTAGCTTATTTCTTTGAGCTATCGGTGTTTTATAGGCTTGCGCGTATTTGGAAAATGAGTATGATCGTTAAATATTTGTCATGTTCTATAGTTAAAGCATGTATTAGTTCAAATGGCTTCGAGGGTAGTACTATTCTAAATTGTTGTTTTTTAGGGACTACGTTCCTACTTTCCGCTGCAAATGACACATTATGTACTGCGAAATAGTAACCTTCATTTTAGGCCAACAGTACCGTTGAGATAGCGAAAGGAAAGTTTCGTTGATACCTCTGTGATTTGTCCTTCCCTCATGGTATTTTCTTATGTCTTGTTGGTTTAAAAATTTATTGATTGATATCTTCAAGATCGCGCTTTATTATATTAAATTCATGGATGAACTTTTAAAGGTTGTTTTGATTATCGAAACAATATTACATACATACATACACACATACATAAACTCACGCCTTTATCCCCGAAGGGGTAGGCAGAGGCGCCACCAGGACACCCACATTTCACCTTGTATGTTCCGTCCCACGATGTGATAGGGGGCGAACCTATCGCCATATCGGGCACATATTCCTGACTCCGGACTGATAATGAATAGAAAAATCCAATATCACTTTGCCCGACCCGGGACTCGAACCCAAGACCTCAGCTTTGTAACCGTACCGTAATACAACTACGCCACCGAGGCAGGCAGAAACAATATTATATATTGTATCTAAGCGTTGAACTAAAATGGCTGTTCGGGGTTTCGGGTCGACATATCTTTTAATGACATTGACTACGTCGTCTTTTAAGTTTCCTTGAAATTCAATTACTATTCTATTAAGTATCAATAAGCGTTTGAGGCTAGCTCTTTGAGGTACTATGTTAATGACGATCTGTCTCTTGTACTATAAACTAAAAAACTAATTATAGGGACTAATAAATATGGTTGTCGCGACTTCCCTCGACGGCGATCGAAGAAAAGCGCTGCTGCCCGGGGATGCTGGTCCGACGATGCAGGTGGGTCATCGGCGTGACTTAGCAAGGACCGAAACCGGTACCGAAAATACCGGAATTTTTTGGTAACAACCGAAAAAAAAAATACCGGTATTTTAAAAGGTAGCCATTATCCACTTTTAGATTTGTCCGATTTTACCGGTATGCCGGTAACTGTACCGGTTTGTGTGTACCGCCGCACGCCGACCAATCACGAACGCGCTGCGGCGTGACTTATAAAGTTATTAATATGGTTTCGTTAGGGGCGACATGTAACACGCGTCTAAACAACCAACCATGGAGGTCAATATTTGTCTGTTTATTTCGACAACCGTGGCGCAGTTGGTTAGACGCCTGTGAAACGAGAGGCCGCGGGTTCGATCCCCGCACAGAGACAAATATTTGTGTGATCCATTTGTTTCGGGTCTGGGTGTTTGTGAGACCGAAGTTTCGTAGTTCCTAATACGACACAAGACTCGATCTTAGTGTGGGGTCAGGACTATGTATGTGACTGTTGGGTGTATTTATTTATTTACTCTATCCCGGGAAAATCTTTTTCACGCAGGCGATGCTAGCAATAAAAAATATTTAATTAGTATATTTTCTTTTCAGGATACGTCGAAAAAGTCAAAACCGACTCCCATAGTAAGGAAAGAAGTTAAATCTATAATGAAAAAGAAAGAAGATGAAAAGGTATTATATTTTATTATCTAAAGTCCGGCACGTTACTACAATGCTGAGGTCTTGGGTTCGAATCCTGGGTCAGGCGAAGTGATATTAGATTTTACTAATCATCAATCAACCCGGAGTAAGAAAAACAAGATGAGACGTGTCCTGGTAGCACCTCTGCCTACCCCTTCCGGGATAAAGGCGTGAGTTTATGTATGTTAAGTCTGCAATAAAATAGATTTTAACATACTTATGTTTTTTTTTTGTTTTAGACAGTAAATAAACCATTATCTTCATTAAAAAGGGCTCGGGAGAAAGAAGTTAAAATTGAAGTGCCACAGAAGAAAGTCAAGTAAGTACCAAACAGCAGTGTAAATGCACTGTTGTGTTCCGGTTTGAAGGACATTGTAGCCAGAGTAACTACTGGACATAATGAGACTTAACATAAACTCATGTTACAGATATTAATGCAAATACTTTATACAGGGTATATCAAGACCGCGACCGAAAACGAAGCCAGGAGGAAGTATTAGTGATATCAAACACAATGCAAGTAAAAAAATAAAAAAAATAAAACGTTTTTTTTTTGTTTTTTTTTACATATCGTCGTATTTGAGTGATGAATACATAGTTTTTCTAAAATAATGACGTACATCGCTTAATTTTTAAACACGCAATCGTACGTAAGGGTTTAAATTACTATTTTTACTATTTAACCGTCAAAAACGATGACTTTTAAAAAAATTAAAAAAAAAATCCTTCGCTTATTTTGCAAAATTTTTAGTTGCATTGTGTCTGTAGCCGCTAAAACTACCACCTGGCTTCGTTTTCGGTCGCAGTCTTGATATACCCGGTATAGCTTTAGAGAATTATTATACTCTTGTATTCATGATACAGTGCCCGTGATGGTTTTCAAGTCGTTATTGTTTTTTTTTATATTGTTTTTATTCGCTGCATTTTTGAACTTTTACTTTTACTTTGCTAATTAATTATTTTTTTATTAAAATTCAATAGGTAAATATGTATGTATGTAGTTAGTTATTGAATGCTGTGTCTGCTTTAGTATAATCATGTACTTAGATTTAGTTTTTTTTTTTTTTTATTGCAATGAATGGCGAGACGAGCATGCCATTCGCGTGATGGTAAGCGATACGACCGCTCATGGACAGTAGCAAAACCAAACAACACCATGAATTACAAGGCAATGCTTGGAATTCCACTGCGCTCGCCATCCTGAGACATAAGATGTTAAGTCTCAATATGTCCAGTAGTTACTCTGGCTGCAATGTACTTCAAGCCGGAACACAACAGCGCATTTACACTGCTGTTTGGCGGGAGAAATAGACATTGCGGTGGTACCTACCCAGGTGGCCTCTCACATATGAGAGACCTACCACCACTGTTACCTACCACTGTTTTCTTTTCATTTTTTAATGTATTGCTCTGTGATTGTTAGTAGACCTAATAAAATAAATATTAATATCATATGTCTCAGTATGGCGAGCCCAGTGGAATGCCAAGCGTTGTTTTCTAATTTCTAGAAAAATTGCAAAAAAAAACAGTCGCTTTAATTACAATATTTTTAGTTGCATTGTGTCTGCAGTCATAAATACTACCACCTGGCTTCGTTTTCGGTCACAGTCTTGATATACCCGGTATAAACCATACAAGGCAATTTAATGTTAAATAAATGTATTATCTGTTCACAGGTTAGTAATAGAACCTAGTACTCCCAAGCCGAAGTCCAAGCCAGTGAAACCGAAGCCTCCAGCCAGCGATGCTAGTGATGTGAAGCAGATCTGCCCCGTGTGCTCCCAGGGCATGCGCACCAGCGTGGGGTACCACAACCACATGAGGAGCCACGTCGTGTGCTTCACCAATACCAGGTGTGTTTCACCATATTAAGCTGTTTTTTTTTGTTTTTTTTTTTTGTTTTTTTTTTTTTTTTTTTAGGAGGCTTACAGACTAATTGCATTATATTAATTTACTCAACTGCCTCGGTGGCGTAGTTGTATTACGGTACGGTTACAAAGCTGAGGTCTCGGGTTCGAGTCCCGGGTCGGGTAGTGATATTGGGTTTTTCTATTCATTATCAGCCCGGAGTCTGGAATTTGTGCCCGATATGGGGATAGGTTCGCCCCCTATCACATGGGACGGAACATACAAGGCGAAATGTGGGTGTCCTAGTGGCGCCTCTGCCTACCTCTTCGGGGATACAGGCATGAGTTTATATATGTATTGCAAATCGCTATGGTATAGTTTCCTCACGATGATTCCCCATCACCGTTAGGACTACAATGTGGCTGATGAGACAAATGTATGTGAGAACCACAAGTATATGTCTCGGGTCTGGGTGTTTGTGAGACCGAAAAGTCTCTCGTAGTTTCTGATACGACACAAGACTCGATGTTAGTGTGGGGTCAGGACTATGCGACTGTTGGGTGTATTTATTTATAATAATATTTCAGGCTGGCCTGCAACGCTTGTGGGGAGTGGTTCAACAGCCTCACCGAGGCCACCTCACACCACAGCTGGCACAAACACGTCCCGTACAAGTGCAGGCGATGCACCGCCGAGTTCCACACCCCGGAGGACTATGACAAGTACGTATTATACACGACAGCCTCCGTGGCGCAGTTGGTTAGACGCCGACAACGAGGCACCAAGACAAATGTTTATAAACCACAAATATACAGGGTATATCAAGACCCAGACCGAAAATGAAGCCAGGTGGTAGTTTTAGCGATTACAGACACAATGCAATTAAACATTTTGAAAAAACAGCGACGGATTTCTTTTTACAGTATTGAAATAAAACTATTTTATACGGATTTTATCGCGATTTGGTTTAATTTTTAAATTTTTTAACTTCCCGACGTTTCGATTACTTTACAGCTTTCGTGGTCACGGGGCGGACTTCTGCCATGTGTAACATTCGCGTAAATCTAAGAAACCATTATTTTTACAGTATTTTAAAAATCATCATGTTTGGGGGATAAATATTAAATACCTAGTTTTTGCAAAAATAAAGTGGTGTACGTCATAATTTTCAAAAAACTATGTATTTATCACTCAAATACGACGATATGTAAAAAATAACAAAAAAAATATTGACGATTTATTTTGCGAAATTTTTACTTGCATTGTGTTTGATATCACTAATACTACCACCTGGCTTCGTTTTCGGTCGCGGTCTTGATATACCCGGTATTATAGTGATCTGCGTGTGTGTCCGCGTTCGGTTATATAACATATACAATTCCTGTTTTGAAAACAATCGAGGATAAAGGACGTTAAAGAAATGTAAGGCAGGTGCTAGTTAACGTGGAAACTGGAAAGTGGGAACGAGATAGAACACAGCACTGTTGCACTTGTTTTTTTTAATTAATCTACTCCATTAAAAGGAAATTATTGGTTTGTTTTTTAGCTACTTACGTTATATTATTTGATAAGATTAAATAGTTTTTTTTTAAATTGTTGTTTTGTCTTATTTTGTTCAGTTATTTTTGTAATTATGTATAAGATAGGCTATTATTGTGTGGTTATTAGTTGATTCGATATATTAAGGTTTTTAGTAATAAGTAAGATTTTTCATTTACCTTCTTATTATTGATTTGTGCTAGGTTACGTCCGTATGTTATCCAAGGTGATCACTGAAAATCAGCGTTGATCATTTTGCTGAATGATCACCTGCTTGTCACAGCCACGACGTGCAAAATTCCTCCTTATTTTTTGTTGTATGTTTATATTATGTACGTCGTTTTGTTTCGCTTGTGACAAATAAACAGTTTTTCTTTCTTCTTTCTTTCTTTTCTAATTTCTTTACATACATAATAGTGTTATTAATAAAGCTTAATGTGCATTGCAGTCACTTCGGCCAGAAGCAGTGCGTGCCGTTCGACGAGATGCCCGACGTGCGCTGCGAGGAGTGCTGGCGGCACTTCGCCACGGACAAGCTGCTCATCGAACACAAGTGCGCCGGGGAGGACGGACGCCCCGGGGGTGAGTTATTGACAGCCTCCGTGGCGCAGTTGCTTAGACGCCGCATGTGAAACGAGAGGCCGCGGGTTCGATCCCCGCACCGAAACAGATATTTGTGTGATCCACAGGTATTTGTTTCGGGTCTGGGTGTTTGTGAGACCGAAAAGTCTCTCGTAGTTTCTGATACGACACAAGACTCGATCTTAGTGTGGGGTCAGGACTATGTATGTGACTGTTGGGTGTATTTATTATTATGCCGGCACGATAATTTTTTTTAATTCATTTATATTTAAAAAAATCACCTGTATACTGTGATACAGACTAGATATTGCCTGTTCCGTATGTACAGAAAAGATCAGGACAACAATAATACACTAAAATAGGGTAGGATTAGAATTAAAAAAAAATTATAATGGTGAAAAAACCGTGTGGTGTCCGGACACCGGATAGGAACGACGTATCTATTATAAAAATATAAATTAAGTTCAATTCGAGGTATAAAGAAAATAATTATTCGGGACTATACATTTATTATTATGCTTTTTTTTATGGATAAAAATAATAATAACAGTCATCACGTAGACTATACATTAGACACTGTATAGCCATCATACAAAGACTACACACAAATAATAATAATCTTACGTTACCGACGTTTTTTCCCGGTTAGGTTACCCCTCCGCATCGTCCCATAAGGAATTTCGTTCTAAAAACTAGAAAGTGAAATATACATCTCTATTTTAACATCATTAATAAATAATAAATAAGTGCGTGGTGGCCTGTTGGTAACGGACCAGACGCGGCCGTCTACATGTTCACGGTGGTCGCGGGTTCAAATCCCAGGGCACACCTCTGACCTTTCGGAGTTATGTGTGTATTGATAGTCACGCACTTTAACGGTGAAGGAAAACATCGTGAGGAAACCTGCATACCGTAGCGATTTTAAAGAATTTCTACGGTATGTAAGTCCGCCAACCCGCACTAGGCCAGCGTGGTGGACTATATGGCCTAACCACTCTCAATCGATTCTCTCGATTGTAGAGTAGGCCCGTGCCCTGCAGTGGGACGTATATGGGCTGATATAGATAGATAGATATAGAATAAATAATGTTTTAAGGTATCGCCAAGTGGGGGAATTTTATTTGTGTAATGGTTTCTTAAGCGCCATTTTCTCGCGTCGAGAATCGTATGCGATTATCGCATGACATAACTGCCATAGATTATCGTGTTCTGACAAATGTTTACACGATGCAACTTTTTTATATCCTCGCGATAATAGTGTCTTCGAGGCGAGAAACTCGTGAAATGGGGCTTTATATTTACGCGTGTGTTACACATTTTATTTTATTTACAGGACAGCCTCCGTGGCGCAGTTGGTTAGACGCCGGCTGTGAAACGAGAGGCCGCGGGTTCGATCCCCGCACCGAGACAAATGTTTGTGTGAACAACAAGTATTTGTTTCGGGTCTGGGTGTTTGTGAGACCGAAAAGTCTCTCGTAGTTCCTGATACCCACGACACAAGACTCGATCTTAGTGTGACGTCAGGACTATGTATGTGACTGTTGGGTGTATTTATTTATTTATTTATTTTATTAAATTGAGGTTCTCCAACGGTATATACATTATCACAACTAAGACATTCCTTACTATAGTTACATTCTGATGCATATACCACTTAAAGGAGTACATAACACTTATGTTCTTACACACACGTAAACAAAACCAAAAAATATATATTTAGTAAATGTCTAGATTAAAAAACAAATCAAGAACTACTGTTACATATTAGGACGAATTAACAGAATATGAAATAAATCAAAACTAAATAACATAATTAAACCTTTTCTACAAATGTTACAGTAAAAGAATAAATCAAACTAAACAACATAATTAAACTTCTTGCAAATCACATTGAAATACTTTTTTTCCCGATTTTATCACAGATTAAATTTGTGTAATAACTTGTGTGTTTTCTTTCCAGGCAAATGTCCGAAATGCAACCGTACTTATGTTTTGCTCAAGAATCTTATTCGTCACGAAAGTACCTGTCTGCATAGGAGGAGAAGTAAGTACTATTGCAATACAGCCTCCGTGGCGCAGTTGGTTAGCTGTGAAACGCGAGGCCGCGGGTTCGATCCCCGCACGAAACATATGTTTGTGATCCACAGGTATTTGTTTCGGGTCTGTTTGAGGCCGAAAAGTCTCGTAGTTTCTGATACACAAGACTTAATTTTATTTTGAGAAGACTGGATCTTGATGGGGTGACTGTTGGGTGTATTTATTTATTTACAAATAGCAGCCATATGCGAGGCAATAGGGTATTTGACTCAATTTGTTTATTGTATTTATCAAAACTTCAAAAGGTATCCATATCCAAAATCTAGCAAACAAAGAATTTTGTTAATCTATTCAGAATTAAACAAATTAGAAACATTTTAAATCTTGTAGTGGGAGTAAAAGAAAAGGGATGCATAACCAAACTAGTGACGTCACTAGTCTCGATATGCATTACAGTGTGCGCGTGTGAAAGAGACAGCATGATGTCCCCACTACACTCCCACTCTTTTTTTTAAATAGTAATTTTTGCCTCATGTTACAAGCTACTTTAATACTGTTTTGAAAGAAATGTTTTATTTTTATGTTATTTATGTGAACGCAAAATAATACAAAAAACCGATCATAGTCAAATAACTTATTACTCTATTATATAAATTTATTTACGCTATATAACTACAATATATTTTATTTTCGACTGCCTCGGTGGCGTAGTTGTATCAGGGTACGGTTACAGAGCTGAGGTCTCGGGTTCGAATCCCGGGTCGGGCAAAGTGATATTGGATTTTTCTATTCATTATCAGCCCGGAGTCAGGAATTTGCGCCCGATATGGCGATAGGCTCGCCCCCTATCACATCGTGGGACGGAACATGCAAGGACAAATGTGAGTGTCCTAGTGGCGTCTCTGCGGGGATAGAGGCGTGAGTTTATGTATGTATGTATATTTTATTTTCAGGTGAATTCAACACAGACCCAGAAACGATTAATCAACTTCGACCCGTACAAATAAGGGTGGCCCGTTGTGATCCGTTACTAAAGAATATGATAAATGAACATTATGATGTACATAATGTTGTGGTAAGTTGTACTTTACATTTCCATACCAAATAAGGGTGAAATTAACCCTTATATGCGCTGTATATAAATATATTACATAACATCTGAATCCCAAAAGGGTAGACTATCTTCATTTTGGTAACTGATTATACCGGGTATATCAAGACTGCGACCGAAAACGAAGCCAGGTGGTAGTTTTAGTGGTTACAGACACAATTCAAATAAAAATTTCGCCAAAACAGTGACATATTTTTTTAGATTTTTTTTAAAATCTTCGTTTAATGGTAGTAAATACCTAGTTTTTGCGAAAATACTAATTTAAACACTTCGTATCATTGTGTTTAAAAATAAAAAGGTGTACATCATCTTTATTTTAAGAAAACTATTTTTACTTGCTTTGTGTCTGAAGTCACTAATACTACCACCTGGCTTCGTTTTCGGTCGCGGTCTTGATATACCCGGTATAACTTTCGCTTCATTACTCTCGTTATTTTTATTCTTATTTAAGAGACTGAGTCAATTGTGACTATTTTAGTCTCATAGCGACTCCCAAAAGTAAAAGGTGTGATCTGGGATTGGAACCCTCGTCCACTATGTTGGCAATCACGTCCAGTCCATTACCAAAAGGCCACTATGTTAATATACCAATAATAATATTGACAGTCTCCGTGGTTGGTTGGTTAGACGCTTGTGAAACGAGAGTCTACGATCCCGCACCGAGACAAATGTTTGTGTGATCCATAGGTATTTGTATCGGGTCTGGGTTTTTGTGAGACCGATAAAGTCTCTCGTAGTTTCACGACAAGACTCGATCTTAGTGTGGGGTCAGAACTATATTTATTTATTTAATTAATACGACTTACCTATCAATAAATCCTTTGAGACTATATCTAGATGGGTCTAGATTAGCAACGGTCCTATCATCAGCTCTCAGCATAACTCCTTTCAGTATCGTAGTTTAGACTGCCTCGGTGGCGTAGTTGTATTACGGTACGGTTACAAAGCTGAGGTCTCGGATTCGAGTCCCGGGTCGGGCAAAGTGATATTGGATTTTTCTATTCATTATCAGCCCGGAGTCAGGAATTTGTGCCCGATATGGCGATAGGCTCGCCCCCTATCACATCATGGGACGGAACATACAAGGCGAAATGTGGGTGTCCTGGTGGCGCCTCTGCCTACCCCTTCGGGGATAAAGGCGTGAGTTTATGTATGTATATATGTAGTATCGTAGTTTCTAAGTTCTCGTAGTTTCTAACAGGACACGAGATATTAGTGTAGGGTCAGGACTATGTATGTAACTGTTGGGTGTATTAATTATTTCTCTTGTTCACAGAACTTCGGCCTTGACGAAAGTTGCGAGTATCCTTACTTAAGAAATATCCAAATTAAAACAGAGCCGTTTGAAGGAATGGTCAAAATCAACGAAGAGATTGAGAAAGAATTTCTATCTAAAGATGTGTGGGATTCAGAAAATTCTGACACGGAAGCAGACAAATTGCAAAGCCTCAGGAACTTGGCTTTGAAAACAGTTGTAGCGATGAAAGAAAAGGATGAAATACCAAAAGATATAACGGATATAAATAGTGAAGTGAATGTGAAAAACAGTGACAAAAGTACTTTAAGCGTTAATGATGAGTTAAATTTGAAGGAGAATAGTCCAGAAGAATCTACAGAAGATTCTAGAACAGAAGAGACTAAAGAATCAAGTATAAAAGAGGATGATTCACAAAATGCTGACAGTTCAGAAGGAGATGCAAAGATGGGTGCTGTAAGTGCAAGCGAGATAGACACACACTCGAACGGTATTGACAAAGAAAATTCACAAGATTCTTTAAGCGAAAAATTAAATGATTTGCACAATGGTGCTAAAAATATGGAGAATGGTGTCGAAAAGAAATTAAGTGATGTAGAAAACGGTACGGACGCGTTTAACAATACCGATGATTCGGAGTTCGATTCTGAAATTGATGGGGATAAATTGATGGCTGCTTTGAACGCACAAATTGGGGAGGATGATGAAGAAACCCAAAATGGGGAGAAAGATGACCCAAAACATAATTTGGATGATGAAAAACAAAATGTTGATGACAAACATCAATTTGATGAAACAACCAAAAGTTTGGATAAGAAAAGCGAAAAGCTGAGCCTTGAGGAATTGCTGTCTAAAGACAAAAGTATGGATTTGGATAATATTTCCGATGAAGATTTTAACTTTGATGTGTAAACACTAAATAAATGAGACACGTATTTTGGAGCCGACATAATAAAACCCATGTATCAGTCAGAGGTACCAGAGCGAGACAGAACGTATTGTAGCGTACGATTTTTTTTTTATTGCAATGAATGGCGAGACGAGCATGCCATTCGCTTGATGGTAAGCGATACGACCGCTCATGGACAGTAGCAACAAACAACACCATGAATTACAAGGCAATGCTTGGCATTCCACTGCGCTCGCCATCCTGAGACATAAGATGTTAAGTCTCATTATATCCAGTAGTTACTCTGGCTACAATGTCCTTCAAACCGGAACACAACAGTGCATTTACACTGCTGTTTGTTGGAGAAATAGACATTGCGGTGGTACCTACCCAGGCCTCTCACATATGAGAGACCTACCACCAGTAAATGAAAGATAACGGTAATGGTACTTCTACCATTCCTCGGACTGCCTCGGTGGCGCAGTTGTACGGTACGGCTACGACGCTGAAGTCTGTGGTTCTAATACAGGGTCGGGCTGTGATATTGGGTTTTTCTATTCATTGTCAGCCCGGAGTCAGGAATTTGTGCCCGATATGGCGATAGGTTCTTTTATCGTCGTGGGACGGAACATACAAGGCGAAACGTAGGTGTTCTGTTGTCTGCCTACCCCTTCAGGGATAAAGGCGTATATGTATATTCGGATATACACATAAATCGAATTGCATAATGTTTTCGATATAATAATAAAGTTGAGTCAACATCCCTATTGTGTACGGAAAACCACCAACTGTAGACTACAGTTAAGATATTGTCGTAAAGAGAAAATTGCTAGTTGTAATTTACATGCAAGGCCACAAAATTTGTACATACCGGGTATATCAAGACTGCGACCGAAAACGAAGACAGGTGGTAGTTTTAGTGGTTACAGACACAATGCAAATAAAAATTTTGCATAAAAATTGATAGATGTTTTTATACGATTTTTTAAATATCATCGTGTAGATGGTAAATACCTAGTTTTTATGAAATAGTAATTTAAACCTTTACGTAACATTGCATGTTTAAAAATAAAAATAAAAATGTGTACATTATTATTTTAGGAAAACTGTATTTATCACCCAAATACACCTATAAGCAAAAAAATACAAAACAAAATTGTTTTTTTGCGAATTTTTTAGTTGTATTGTGTCTGAAGTCACTAATACTACCACCTGGCTTCGTTTTCGGTCGCGGTCTTGATATACCCTGTATATTTTTTGATAGTATAAAGTAGAATACAAAATTTGTTATTTTTGCTATTTATAAAATATTGGAGAATTAGTTGTTGTTTTATTGTAAATAGTGTCTTATTTTAAGGCTCAATAGGATATATATATTTAATATATAAGGCAACGGTATTCAAATGTAATATTGTAAATAATAATGATTTTGTAAGGAAATCCGTTTTTTATTTCACCAAAATTAAAAATTTTCATAAATTTTAAAATTAAAAATCTGTATAATCTGTATAATCTTTATTGTACACAAAAGAACATAACAACACAAAGAAATAAAATAATACAAAAGTACAAAAGGCGGTCTTATCGCTCTGAGCGATCTCTGCCAGACAACCTTTGGATGGATATAGGGGAAGGAGAGAGAGAGAGGGCAAAAAAAACTATCGAAATAGATGACAAAATCTTTCAAATGTATGAAAACTATACCTGGTCCGGTTTGGTCGCGAAAACAATGTAAACAAACCGAAAAAACAGTGTTTTATACATATTTTTATCATTGCAGTAAATGGCGAGACGAGCATGCCATTCGCCTGATGGTAAGCGATACGACCGCTCATGGACAGTAGCGAAACCAAACACCATGAATTACAAAGCAATGCTTGGCATTCCACTGCGCTCGCCATCCTGAGACAAGATGTTAAGTCTCATATCCAGTAGTTACTCTGGCTACAATGTCCTTCAAACCGGAACACAACAGTGCATTTACACTGCTGTTTGGAGAAATAGACATTGCGGTGGTACCCAGGCCTCTCACATATGAGAGACCTACCACCAGTAAGTTTTCTTCCTCCCCCCTCCCGTTTTAAAGGGTGCATCTAGAATCCATCTGTACATGTGCATCTATGCAATAAAAATATATTGACTACAAACTTTCAACTATCTCAGCGGCGCAGTTACTACGGTACGATGACAACGCTCAGGTCTCGGGTTCGAATCCCGGGTCAGGCATATTGAATTTTTCCATTCCACCACAGAATGGGTCCCAATGGGATGTCGACTACATGGAAAGCCCAGACTCAAGTGGCGAGACGAATATATTTTACTTTTTTTATTGTTTTTCATACAACCACAAATACCATTAAAATAAAACATTTCTGTCGAATCAGTATTAAAGTATCTTGTAACACGAGGCAAATATTGGTTTTAAAAAAAAAGAGTGGGAGCGTAGTGGGGACATCATTCTGTCTCTTTCACACGCGCACACTGTAATGCATATTGAGACTAGTGACGTCACTAGTTTTGTTTTGCATCCCTTTTCTTCTACTCCCACTACAAGATTTAAAATGTTTCTAACTTGTTTAATTCTGAATAGATTTACAAAATTCTTTGTTTGCTAGATTTTGGATATGGATACCTTTTGATAAATACAATTATTGAGTCAAATACTCTATTGGACTCCTATTTAAACCTTTGCCCTTATAAGGCCTTTTACAGAAATAAGTAGAAATCGGAAAGACAAGCCTTTGCCCAGCAGTGGGACGTTACAGGCCCATAAAAAAAATATCAGCTCAGAGTCAGGAATTAGTGCCCGATAGGGCGATAGGCTCGCCCTGTATCACATGGTGGGACGGAACACACACGGCGAAACGTGGTTGTTGTGGTAGCACCTCTGCCTACCCCTTTTCAGAAAAAAATGGCGGATTAATGTATGTATGGAGACTGTCCCGCCCTCACACCCGCCACTGCAACTCCTGTAAGCCAGAATCAACAGCACGCATTTTAATGACACTGAGCATTGAAGCTCAGCGAGTCTGCGGGAATTACTAACTTGTCTGTAACCCGCAACGAAATCTATCAAAAAGTTAAATTAATAGGAGGAGTTGGAAATAAAAATGTATGTAGGTACCTATGTGATTTTGCGCACAATAAATGAAAGTTGAGGCATACGTTGTATCCACAGCTGGTTCTATAATTGAAATACGTAAAATAAATTTACCGTCACATTTGCAAAGGTGCTTCGAGAGTTTATTTTAAATAAAAACTGTGCATGCAATTCACAATCGGAATACGTGAAACTTGAGGAAAATTTTACGACAGAATGACATATACAGTAATTAATGGATAACCTTGAAATGTCTTATAGTAGAACTTACGACCATCCAGAAAAAGAAACGAAATAAAATACATCATAAGTAGGTATTACTACCGGCACGGATCTTGAGCGCTGGCCGTTACTTGCGCAGATGTCGATTTTTGGGTCTCTTTAGAGGTAGATGAAGAAGGCGGGCGGGGGCATTATCGCATCGGCCAGTGATTGGTTCACTACCCAACGCCATATTGTTGTTATGCCTAATTCATTCATTGCGTTAGTTCAATTCATTCATTTATTTTGTCCTTAAGTTCACGATGCGCAAAGCTATCCCCACTCTGTCGCCGAGCGCTCAAGATCCGTGCCGGCGGTTATAGTACCTAAAATATGTAATATTTTTGAAAAGGTCGGAATTTTATTATCTTGTTTTACTTTCTTGAACACTATGACCAGAAATGAAGGAAATCAATCGGCTTTTTGTTGTTTTATTAGTATACAGTAACTATGCTTATAAATAGGTAGTCAATAGTATGACTAGCTATTGTACTATTTAAAAAAGAACGTGCAAAATGAAATGAAACATTTATTTTTTACCCCAAGTTTAATCTTCCTGGGTGTAAAAAATATGTAAGTTCAAAATGGCGGCCACAATTTTCAAATCTGACTATCAATTTAGATTACCGGGGCGACGCGACGACGCGACGCGACGGGGCGCTCATATCTAATTTGAGACCAATCGGACAAAAATTTATACATACCTAATAGGTATTAGGTACATGAAATGTCACCTTATTATTTTCTTTTATTTGCTATATTGCGATTCAAAAATTGTAATTAGGAAAAATAAAGTTATTGGGAAAAGTATGTGTTAGATTTTGACTCTTGTCTTGTGTAATTTTTATTGAGTTGTATTAATTTTTCGGTAAATTGATTGTACGAAATAAAAGTGTGATCAGAGAATCTAGGACTTTACTTTAAGGTTCCTTTCTTCTGAACTGCCTTACAAAACATTCAACGAATAATAAGAAGCAACAAAAGTTACAGATAGTTTCCTAATGTTACCGTTATGCACCATGTTACTCCATGAAATGTAACAGCGGTGTGCATAAAACAATAATCATTATGAGTAAATAAATAAAAGTTAAAAAATAATAAAAAAAACACGCTTTTTTTACAATAAAATCATTTTTTCTTACACTATTTTTAATTCAAATTTATTAAAATTTATTTTATATCTTTTAGTTGGATTTTCTATAAAAGCGTTGTTTTTTAGTTTTTTTAAACTATTATTTATTTTTCATTTTTTAGTTTAAAATATTGAATTGTCATCGGTCCTTAACAAGAATGCCAAATTTCGAGTTAATCCGACGTTTTGAAGGGGGTCAAAATCATGTTCAAAGATTCCGTTACATACTAACATACATACGTCTGAAGCTAATAAAAAGCGTATAAAAACAATATTAAACTATATCTATATCAGCCCATATACGCCAGGGCACGGGCCTACTCTACAATCGAGAGAATCGATTGAGAGTGGTTAGGCCATATAGTCCACCAAGCTGGCCTAGTGCGGGTTGGCGGACTTACATACCGTAGAAATTCTTTAATATCGCTACAGTATGCAGGTTTCCTCACGATGTTTTCCTTCACCGTTAAAGGTTCATTTTAACGGTGAATATTAAACTAAACTTTGAAATTATTTTAACAGTCATGCAGTCGCCATCTGCATTGCCAAAAAAATAAGGAAAAGTATAGATATAATTTATTCAACAAATATGTTTTTCATTACAAATTCACGTCATGAACATATGTGTCGAGGTATTTACATTAATATATTCTCGAATTTTATGTTTGGTTATTAAACTCATTAATTATCACTTTCCTTGTTACAATAATTTATACATATCTATATTTGTAAGAGTAAAGCAGGTGCAAAAATTATTTAAAATAAATTAAACCAACTTCAAAATTGTAATTAAAAATAGAGAAATAAATTTATCATTTAATAAAAATACCACTACAAAGTAACAAAAATATATTTTGATTACTTTATGTACACGTTGATTAATTGTCTGGACTAGACAACAATTCAAAATATATGGTTAATATATTGAAGGCGGGCCGCTAAGAGCGAAAAGTGTAGGACCTATGCCTTATGCTTAATTTATATACATACGTATATACATACATAAACTCACGCCTTTATCCGAGAAGGGGTAGGCAGAGGTGCCACCAGGACACCCACATTTCGCCTAGTATGGTATGTTCCGTCCCATGATGTGATAGGGGGTGAGCCTATCGCCATATCGGGCACAATACCTGACTCCGGGCTAATAATTAATAGAAAACCCCAATATCACTTTGCCCGACCCGGGATTCGAATCCGAGACCTCAGCTTTGTAGTCGTACCGTAGTACAACTACACCACCGAGGCAGTCAGTAAATACCTAAATATGCCAACTATTTTGTTGAGGTCGATGCCAGCTGGAAGATTGTAAGCCATTTAACATCACGTTACGAACTACGCGAGTAAAACTGCGGGGCGCAGTTAGTCCCAAATATAAAAGTTGGTGCGCCGCGCTTTGTCGTTGAAATTAGTAGAGGGCACCGCGAAAAAAATTTCTTTCTCCCTCTGAATTTTAAGTTTTGTGCTTATTTACCTAATTAGTATCATTGTACATATCAACTAGCTAGATAAATAAGGGTGCCGAGACAAAATAGTAAACATGTATGCCATGGACTGAAAAAGATTGTGGACCCCTGCTCTATGTCAAAAACTACTGAACCGATTTTAATGAAACTTACACAGCTCCTAAGTTGGACTATACCTAATCCAACTAAAAAAGAATAATTGAAATCAGACTTATACTTTTACAGATATACATGGACAAACATACATTTATGACATTTGGTATACGTAATTAGACGCTGATATAGACTAACATATCCAAAAATGGTGCAGTTCAGTGCAGTAAGATTGTATCTCACATACATTCAGGTCGAATTGATAATTTCCTTTTTTTGAAGTCGATAAAAAATTACAGTTTTTTTAAGTTACAATGCACCTGACTGCAGTATATAAATATACATTTTTTTGAGCTCTGGAATAAATTATTATTATTGGTTTAAAACCAGATGTATTCTGCACTCAAAATGCAACACGCTAGGTCATATCTTCCGCCATTGTTTACAATGATTGCTATATGAAATAATATAACCCACAAAGAGACGTATACTCTCGATTGTAGAGGCCCGTGCCCTGCAGTGGGACGTATATCGGCTGATACAATAAAACAGTTAGTACTGTAAAATAATGTTGTTGATATGGACTGGACTCAAAAACTATCTGCACCCGAGCGAAGCCGGGCCGCTAGTACTTAATATGAATTTCCTACCAGATATAAGGCTAAGAAGCCCTTACACGTCCCACTGCAGGGCACGGGCCTCGTCTACAATCGAGAGTACGATTGCGAGTGGTTAGATATAGTCCACCACGCTGGCCTAGTGCGGGTTCTCGGACTGCTGTATGATGTGTATTTATTTATAGTTTCCCTCTTTCTAGTTTTCTGTACCATTTACGCAATTTTTCTTCGCAAAATCCGCGTCATCATATTAAAGTGTTAATGTAAACTCAGCTCGAAAGATTAATTCTTACTCGAGTGGCTCGAGTCACAAAATCCCACTGGAGTCGCATCACTAACATACATACACAATCTCACGCCTTTATCCCAGAAGGGGTAGGCAGAGGCGCCACCAGGACACCCACATTTCGCCTTGTATGTTCCGTCCCACGATGTGACAGGAGGCGAGCCTATCGCCATATCGGGCACAATTCCTGACTCCGGATTGACAATGAATAGAAAAACCCAATATCACTTTCCCCGACCCGGGATTCGAACCCGAGACCTCAGCTTTGTAGTCACACAACTACACCACCGAGGCAGTCTTAAAATTGTACAGAATTTGCAGGGAAACAAATTATTGTTTACACAGGTGTTTAAAACTTAATGTTAAAATATATAATTGTTACAATATTTGAAACGCTCAGTGGTATTATAGATATTAATCTGTCCACTTCAGGCTGCCACAATGAAAGCCCTGTACGGTGTATTGGCGGTTTTTTGCGTGAGTAGTTTTTTTTTGCAACGTGCAACAGAAGGTGCATCGGATATCATTAAACTTAATTAAAAACGTTTTTACGAAAAAACATTACTGATTTTTTAAATTGATTATTAATTAATTATAGGATGTTTCATTTTAAAAATGGTGACGTGGCTTCATTCGCTTTTAGTTTGGGTAAAAAGAAAATCCTTTTGCCTATACTAATGGTGAATGTACGAAATTGTTAATTATGACTGCCCTAATACGGTTAACACAATATGTTCCCAGATATATAAAAAAATACTTTGAGAATTCGCTTTTTTCCAAATGGTAGGAAATTTTCTTCGGCCATTTTGAAAGCACGTCCGTTAACGTAAAATTTAAAAAATCTTATATATGTATTTAAAATGTTCATTTAAAAATTCCGACTTCAAAAAATTACAAAAAAGTAAAAAATTAATATACCACTACAAAGTAACAAATTTTTTTATTTTTTATTGTACTTGTACACGTTGCTTAATTTATTTATTGTCTTGACTATCCAACAAATGAAAATATATGCGTAACATATTGAAGGCGGGCCGCCAAGAGCCAAACATGTAGAACCTATGCCTTATAATTAATTTAAATTTAATGGTTTCTTAGATTTACGCGAATGTTACACATTGAAATAAAACTATTTTATACGGATTTTATCGCGGACATCCGCCCCGTGACCACGAAAGCTGTAAAGTAATCGAAACGTCGGGAAGTTAAAAAATGTAAAAATTAAACCAAATCGCGATTAAATCCGTATAAAATAGTTTTATTTCAATGTAATTTAAATTTCTACATTGGTGGTAGTATATTTTTTACTCTTTAGTGTTTTTAAGTTGATTTTTTGAACTTATTTTTTATTTTTTATTTTTTTAGTGTATGTAATAGATTGTTCTTTAAACCGATTACATCAGGTGGACTATAGCATTTCGTTGCTTTTTAATGTCACTTAATATATAAAATTTTTCAAAGTAGCTATGGGTAAGCCTACGAACGGTACCGCGTGGCTTTAACAATACAAATCTCAAGAAACAGGAACGGAAATAAATGAAAACTCCTAATAACTCTTATATTAAACATTGGAATCCTACTCAATTTTGAGGAGTTTTACTCCCCAGGTCAAAAGATATTCGTCAGATCTTAACCAATTTTGAGAGACCACATGTGAAGCATACGCTTTGACACAAAAAAAAAACATTTTAGTTCAGGCATTATTGAGTGGTGGCCTGTTGGTAACGGACCAGACGCGGCTGCCTACATGTTCACGGTGGTCGCGGGTTCAAATCCCAGGGCACACCTCTGACTTTTCGGACTTATGTGTGTATTGATAGTCAATCACCACGCACTTTAACGGCGAAGGAAAACACCGTGAGGAAACCTGTATACCGTAGCGATTTTAAAGAATTTCTACGGTATGTAAGTCCGCCAACCCGCACTAGGCCAGCGTGGAGGACTATATGGCCTAACCACTCTCAATCGATTCTCTCGATTGTAGAGTAGGCCCGTGCCCTGCAGTGGGACGTATATGGGCTGATATAGATAGATTATTGAGTAATCGGTGAACACATAAAAAATAAAAGAACTGGAAGGAGAATTTGGCAAAAAAATAAAAATTACTTTTTTTCGGTCCGGCAAACGAGCAAACATGTCATCTGATGGTAAGTGGTCACTGATGAACATCAACGCTTGGATCATAAATGTGTTGCCGGACCTGGAAGCAGGAAGGGGAGTGAGAAGAAAAAAGGATGTGAAGAAAGCTGTCGCTTCACGTCGATCTGCTGTGAGACAATGGTGCCGGACGAGCCTGCCCATTCATGCTGAGTCATGACTGACAACAGCGTGGCTCCACTGCCAACTTATTTTAACTATTTACCACAATTTACCTAATTTCATCATTTGTTTTATATTTTCCCAGGTTTATATAGAATACGCAAGCGCCACATCAAAACGTAAGTTGAAGAATAACATTTATTTAATAACACAAAAAATCTAGAGCGGTCATCTCGAAAATGTACTAAAAACAGCGGTACACTCGTACCACTTTTTCTGTCTCTGTCACTCGTACGCCACTCTATGTTCCCTCTCGCTCTGTTTTCCCGCGTGGCTGGTTGTCTGTCTCTGTCACTCGTATGACACACTACGTTCCCTCTCGCTGTGGTTTCTCGCGCGGCTGGTTTTTTTGTCTCTGTCATTCGTACGCAATCCTTCTATTTTCCATCTCACTCTAGTGTCGCGTGGCATACAGAATTTCTTAAATATGGACCTACGGTCCGCTCCAGTACCTCAAAGACAATGCTCTTTTATTAATATAGTCTTATTATTTTCCAACTTGTTCGCGATTTGCCCATAAAGTCACAATCATTTTAAGCAAGTATATTTTTATAGCCTCCTATTTGTAGCAAAGAAACCCTTGTGCATAAAGCCTTGTAGAATATAAACACATTGAGATATGGTAGAACGAGAGAGAACATAGCAGAGAACTGTCCTTGTCACTCCTATAGTACCCTCTCTTCTATTACGCTCATTAATTTGCGATGTCCAGTATATAACTTGGCAAAAAAGAGTATGATGCGGTGAAAATTGGAACTAAAGCAAAAAGGTGTGGCAATACAATTAAAAACATAATTGCTGTGTGCGCTAAGAAATTTTAACACAGATTTCTGTAAATTCTGGTACGATTGTTGCTGAATTGTTATTTAAATTAAAACGCTCATTAACAACAGAAAATAAAAATAACAAGATTTTCAACATTTTACGTGGTATTTTAAGTTGCCATATTAATATTATATTCGATCTAAATATGATTCAATCCATACTCATTTTTGCCAAACTGTAATATAATTTTTTAATAAAAGTAATTATTATTTAACAGTCTACAGTCATGATCATATAAGCAGCGACGATGCAGAATATTCGACCTACGAAAGCGATAGCGCTTATTCGAGTCACGAGACTCAGGACTCCAAGATCGAGACACGGACTCAGAATAAGTCATCGAGTCATAGTTCCGAGACAAGGTACTATGAGTCGCATTCTCAAGAATACAGCGAAGAAAATGAAAGAACAGAAGAAACTTACAAAGAGAATAATGGTGAGAAATCTATCGACACTTCTATTAAATAACCTGAAAAGTTTGTTTGTTTGTTCGCGGTAATCTCAGGAATTACTGGCTGGAATTGAAAAATTCTTTTGGTGTTGGATAGGCCATTTTTCGAGGATTTTTTTTATCCCGGAAAACTTTTCCCGCTGATATGGCCTACTATAATTATAAAACGCAAATATTTGTATCACTTTCCCGCCTTAACTACTCAACCGATTATCATAAAATGAATACACGTTGTCAGGGGGACAGAAAAGGACTGGGGGTTTTCTTAAAATATATTGTGCCTGTTAGAAAAATAGCTTATAGTCTTTACAAAGTACAGTGATGATCGACAGGCTAAATTGGATATTTGACTATCATCGAATTTTTGTATTGGTTTGCAGACAAACACAAGTGCCATTAAAACAAAACATTTTTGTGAAAACAGTGATAAAGTAGGTTGTAACATGAGGCAAATATTAGTGTTTTAAATGAAAGAGTGGGAGCGTAGTGGGGATTTTACCGTCTCTTTCACACCTGCACACTATAATGCATATTAAGAATAGTGACGTCACTAATTTTGTTTTGCATCCCTTTTCTTATACCGCCACTACAAGATTTAAAACGTTTCTAACTTGTTTAATTCTGAATAGATTTATAAAATTCTTTGTTTGCTAGATTTTGGATATGGATAATTTTTGATGAATACAATAAAAAAATGAGTCAAATACCCTTTTGTATGAAAAAAAGGTAATTGTGGGTGCAATTAGTAATAAATCTGCCTACCATCTCATGGATAAAGATGTAAGCTTAAGTACTTTTAGAATACTTTTACAATCTATCAGTATAATTCGAATTTCTTAATTTTACGTAATTTAGTTTGGACAGTCTTAGTGGTGTAGTTGGTTAGACACCGGCTGTGAAAAAGAGGCCGCGGGTTCGATCCCCGCACCGATACAAATGTTTGTATGGCCCACAAGTGTTTGTCTGTGATCTGGGTGTTTGTGAGACCGAAAAGTCTCTCGTAATTTCTGATACAATACAAGACTTAATTGATCTTAGTGTGGGGTCAGGACTGTGTATGTGACTGTTGGGTGTGTATTTATATTGGCATCATTTGTTACAGATTTTGTTTCTGAAGATTTAATGAACGTCATTGGATTACGAGGTAAGTTAATATAATATTATGTATTCTAGTTTATATTGTGTGTATTGATAGTCAATCCCAACGCACTTTAACGGTGAAGGAAAACATCGTGAGGAAACCTGCATACCGTAGCGAATTGTAAGAATTTCTGTAGTAATTAAAGTCCGCCCGCACTAGGCCAGCGTGGTGGACTTTATAGCCTAATATACTCTATTCTCCGCACGTACATATAAGATAAAAGTTCTCCACTTCTAAAAATCAAAACTATTCTGTATGTATAATTCACTCCGAACTTATTGTATCTATCTATCTATATCAGCCCATATATGTACGTCCCACTGCAGGGCACGGGCCAACTCTACAATCGAGAGAATCGATTGAGAGTGGTTAGGCCATATAGTCCACCACGCTGGCCTAGTGCGGGTTGGCGGACTTACATACCGTAGAAATTCTTTAAAATCGCTACGGTATGCAGGTTTCCTCACGATGTTTTCCTTCACCGCTAAAGTGCGTGGTGATTGACTATCAATACACACATAACTCCGAAAAGTCTTATTGTATGGTTACGACGTACGTTAGAGGTTTCGAAAATTTTGTAGATTATTTAGGTAAAGTACAGTATTACGTGCGACTGTCTCGGTGGCGTAGTTGTACTACGGTATGGTTACAAAGTTGAGGGCTCGAGTTCGAATCCCGGGTCGGGCAAAGTGATATTTTTATATTCATTATCAGCCCGGAGTCAGGAATTTGTGCCCGATATGGCGATAGGCTCGCTCCCTATCACATCGTGGGACGGAACATACAAGGGGAAATGTGGGTGTCCTGGTGGCGCCTCTGCCTACCCCTTCTGGGATAAAGGCGTGAGTTTATGTATGTATGCTAACGATTTCTTAATTTTTACAGGATACGGAGAAAGCAACGAGCTTCTGTACAACCTCACGGGAGCACACAGTAAGTCAACATTTTAATTAATTACACTTTCAATAAAATAACATTGACGTCTTACAAATGCTAGTTATAAAAATTAAAATGTTCTCCTTGTTTACCTCTATAGTTTATAATTTAGTTCATTAGCTTTATGAAGAGAACATGTAGGCAGCCGCGCCTGGTCCGTTACCAACAGGCCACCACGCACTTATGGTGAACTATATGGCCTAACCACTCTCAATCGATTCTCTCGATTGTAGAGTAGGCCCGTGCCCAGCAGTGGGACGTATATGGGCTGATATAGATACATAGATATGGAGAGAACTGGACAATAATATATTTTTTCTTATTAACGCTAGCTTCAGCTTTGTTGTCTCGTTTCTTTTGGTGAATGAGATTGTCGGATGCCCAATACTGCTTGCGTATTCCCTTCCTTTTTCTACCCGTTTTGATGGTAATTCGACGGCAAAACATCCATGATCCATGATGGATGTTCATGCGGAGTGATCACTTGTATCATTTTTTAGAATCGTGATTTGAAAATGAAACTTGAAAATTTACTGGTGGTAGGTCTCTCATATGTGAGAGGCCTGGGTAGGTTCCACCTGACTATTTCTCCAAACAGCTGTGTAAATGCACTGTTGTGTTCCGGTTTGAAGGACATTGTCAGAGTAACTACTGGACATAATGAGACTTAACATCTTATGTCTCAGGATAGTGCGTAGTGAAATACTAAGCATTACTTTGTAATTTGGTGTTGCTTGGTTTTCCTATCCATGAGCGGTCGTATCGCTTACCAACAGGCGAATGGCATGCTCGTCTCGCCATTCATTGCAATAAAACAAAAATCGTGAGTAGACAAAATAGACAGACAGGTTCGGTTCGCTTCAATCAGAATCAGATATCATTTATTTGTACAAAATGTATAACCTGTCGGAAATATCTGTGAACCTAGCTGGAAATCGGTTCACATTTCATTTTTTTGTGTTCCCCTATCTACTATGTTATTTTACATTTAAAACGTTTTGAGATGGATGCGAATTCTATTTTTTATTCTTTTTTTCTATTTTAATTCAATTTGTTTAACCTATAATTTGAATTTGCTGAACTTATATTCCAATGACATCTATTATTCAGGTCCACAGATATTTCCGACGGGTAGGTAATAGGTACAATAATAATGTCTTAAATAGTATATAAGCTCGGTGTATGCTGTTGATTCTGTGACACACGAGCGGCGGGGGTGAGGGCGAGACAGCTTTCACAACGATATAGAAATATAATTCAAAAAAATATACGTAAACATTATTAATGATGAAATTGCGTTCCAACTTTTTCATTTTAGTGAGCGTGCATAATTTTACATTATTAATTATTTACATTCTTATCGTCATTATGTGCTTTAGTTTTAAATTCGATTGTTCCGATAATATCGGTTGAAAAACATATTTAATTACTTCCGTGGCGCAGTTGGTTAAACGCCGGCTGTGAAACGAGAGGCCGCGGATTCGATTCCCACACGTAGACATATATTTGTGAGGCCCACAAGTATTTGTCTCGTCCTCTCGGGTCTAGGTGTTTGAGAGATCGAAAAGTCTCTCGTAGTTCCTGATACACGACACAAGACTTAATTGATCTTAATGTGGTCAGGACTATGTATGTGACTGTTGGGTGTATTTATCTAACCGCATACCACTGAAGGTATGCGATTATCATCAGCTAATACGGTACGGTGGGCCCGTTGTCCAAATCTTAGACCCGACAAGAACTTCGGCATTGCGTTATACTCAATTACTTGTTCAAAATAAGTTTATGATACTCGAAAGCAAGACAGTATAGCCATTAGCCAAAGCTGTACACTAAAACGGGGTCAATGGAAACACAAGAAGGAATAGAAATAAACTGGTCGTCTCATTTATTAATTCATGTGAATATAAGTATTTATTTATACAATTAATTCGTAGTAAAATACACTCATACTTCAATTTCCATTATACAAATATTTAACATTTCACAATTATTATGTAAGTACTAGCTACTGGCCGCAAAATTCGTCTGCGTGATTAACTTTATTTGGAATTTCCCATCCTGTCCCGTCCCGTTATATCCCGCCCGTTCCGTCTCATTCTAAAGGCATGTAATCCAGTCCCAATCCATCCCTTTGAGTATTTTTCGCTATCAATTTACATCCATTAATGCTACAACGCACCATGATTTCTTTTATAAACTATCGGTTGTCACTTATATTTTAAATATTATTACATACTCGTATATAACAACTTTATTGATTTTGGCGATACCGGTTATGGCTAGTGCGAAAATCACTGGTAATCTTTCTTATTTATTTATTATTTTTTTATTTATTTATTTATTAAAATACAAAGTTACAAACAAAAAATAAATATTATTTCCACGAAACCGGGCTTCGGTTTGACCGTGGAGGTGGTGAGTCTCATTTACACATGTACAAAACATTTTCATTGGACATTAAACAAAATAAAAAAGAAAAACAAAGTAGGTAACACTTATGAAGTTAGAATTTTAAACAAAGATAAACAAAGTATCACTCATAAACTTTATGATATAGCTATATGATATATTCTTAGCTTAGCTATATGATATATTCTTGGTGTACATTTATTAAAATCATTTATGTTAAGTAGTTTTTATATTATTTTAGATACTTTTGAACTCAGCTTTAGTTAAGTATTACCTGTTGATGTACAAATTCATGGAAATAAATGCTTATTATTATTATTAAATAACAACTTTTAACATAAAATTCGCGTAAAATATCCCGTCGTACTCTTTAGTAAATCCATTCGTTATCTCTTTCACATAAACTACGTTCCAAATCAGTAATTCGTCTAACATTTCATTCTACTCATCTTTCAACATAACATTAAAATCCTACAATTATGTATTGTAAGAAAAATTAAAATATATTATCGTATTTATCTGTGAAAACTTGTAATTGGCTTTCTTTTACATATAACGTTAATTTATATTTTGTACTAGGTGTAAGTTTTCTGAATGGAAAAATAAAAATAAAAAATATATACCAAAAATTAATTGATTCGCTCAATTACCTTTATTTGTTCAAGTTTAATAACAATTTGTCGACCTCGAAACGCATTTGTGCAAACATGACGACCGTTTAAACATTTCAGATGATATTTTTCCTCAAAATACTTGAAAATTACATTATTGAAACAGATGAAATACCATTAAACAATTGGAGATGTTCGTTTCCGTTTAGAAAGCGACTGTAGTGACATCTACCATTAGTTGCGGAGAAATTAGGAACTACAAGAAGTAACATTTCTGTTTTAAGTTTTTAACATATTAACACATTGTGCCTGCCTCGGTGGCGTAGTTGTATTACGGTACGGTTACAAAGCTGAGGTCTCGGGTTCGAGTCCCGGGTCGGGCAAAGTGATATTGGATTTTTGATTTTTCTATTCATTATCACCCCGGAGTCAGGAATATCCGATATGCTCGCCCCCTATCACATCATGGAACGGAACATACAAGGCGAAATGTGGGTGTCCTGGTGGCGCCTCTGCCTACCCCTTCGGGGATAAAGGCGTGAGTTTATGTATGTATGTGTATGAAACACATTATTTGACGTATGTTTTCGTGATATTCTTTTAATGCGATGAAGGGCGAGACGATTATGCCTTTCCCCTGATGATAAGTGATACGTCCGCTCATGGACTAGTAGTCCAAACTAGTAATAATTGGGGACATTGTGCCCTTTTACCAGAGAGAGTAGTAGTACTGTAACATGAAAATAAATAAATACACCCAACAGTCACATACATAGTCCTGACCCCACTAACATCGAGTCTTGTCGTGGGTATCAATTGGTTGAAAGCCAGCGGTGTAACGTGAGGCCGCGGGTTCGATCCGCACCGAGACAAATGTTTGTGTTAACCACAAGTATTTGTTTCGGGTCTGGGTGTTTGTGAGACCGAAAAGTCTCTCGTAGTTACTGATACGACACAAGACTGGATCTTAGTGTGGAGTCAGGACTATGTATGTGACTGTTGGGTGTATTTATTTATTTATCTATCTTTGTAGATTAGATTTAATTAAAATATTATTGTTTTCAGATGAGACTGGAGCTACTGAGTACCTTGGAGAACTAATAGGAACAAATGGTAAGCGAAAATAATGAATTTATCACATATATGAAACAAGTTAGGGCATTATTCATTGGTACACATATTAAACAACTTTATTGGTAGCATATTGATAGGAACTGTATTGATACAAGACGCCCTTACTACAATTCTAATTAATATTCAGTAGACATCGTATACCAGAATTAACACAATATCTTACATTTTACTCACAACACCCAGATCAACTTTACCAGACCCATGAATATCATTGACTAATATTCTACCGATAGACGAGACGCGTCATAGAAATAAAGTGCCCCCGTATTTTAAAAGCACACTGCAATATTACGTCACTTACCTGGTATTTTATTAAAATATAACTTCAGACGATTTGCTTTAGGTTTGACGGCGAAGATCAAAATAAATTACTTTTAAACGTATGCGATAAGGTGTACTGCACTGTCACTGTCACGAAGCAAACTGATTTATGTGTGGAGCATGCACCGCAAGTAGGTGGGTATACATTTTGTGTACTGAATGTCTTAACTAGTGCAACTTTAATATCGATGATGGATATAGTTTTCCTCGTAAATACAGAAGTCCGTGCAGCTCAACAAAGACTCTATTTCTCTCTTTTATAGAATATTTTCCAAAGTAAATTTATGCATGTTTTATGACCTATGTGTATATGGAACGATTTCAAACTCCAAGCAGCTTCGACTATCACTATTCTATGTGATACTCAAATATATCCCTCATGGCGTGATTGAAATAAGAACGGTATATTTTACGGCGCGAAGCTATAACGTTATACCCACTTTAGGTGATATTTGTTTGTTTCCAATTGAACCACCAATTGGAAGAAGGGAATAAACGCCACTTTTCGACATATTCACTTTTATACAGTTTTACATTCTTTAGACGTAGGGCTAAGTTGTGAGTTCGAAAAAAGAAAAAAAGTCCATTCATTTCATATAGATTCATGGGGCTAAAAAAATTGTTAGTTGGAAGGAGGAAACAAATCCTTCCTTTATTCCCTTCTTCCAACTATCAACTTTACGTGTATAGAAATAATATTTCTTTTTGCCTCTTTTTTTATTCGATAAACAAAATCGCATCACATAGTGGTAGGGGGCGTCATACTAGCGATCTAATACCCGCCATTGTAGTTGTATTTGACGCTCCAAAAACCTTCTACAAACCCGAAAATACCTGAAACTCTGGCATATGTCACTAAAATACCCTTAAATGAGAAAAAAATGAATGACATACAAAAAATAATCCAATATATTCCTGACGAATTCAAAGATTTCTACGATATAATTCTGACCTGGCCAACTACAAGATCCGAAAATGAAGAATAGAAGGATAACAGAGTGTCTTTACAAGTTTGTAATAAATAAATAGTTTTTGTCATTATATTGTCTATTATTTCAAAATATTTTGGACCTGGACCAGTATACAATTATTGTATACTATTAATATATTATATAAAAACATGTAATAAATGGTTTATCTTTAGAATTATATGATAAATTGGAAGAAGGGAATAAATCCAACACATTTCGATGAACACACATAAATAAATATTATACATTTAAGGCAGGTCTGTCGGTGAATAAATCAGGATTGATATTTTCTTAATAATCATTGATGTCCTATAAGTTTATAAGTTGAAAGCAAAAAGTTATGAAGTTTTTTTTTATTATCTCCGTTCCTATTTTTTGGATTTATTCCCTTCTTCCAATTGGTGGTTCAATTGTTGGTTATGTTATTTATTTGCACACGCAGGGCTCACTCTGCAACTTGCGCCTGCGACGGCGTGCACATTGCAACTAAATTATACAATAACGTCGCAGTTGTGTGCTCGTGCACAATGCCGATTGTGAAACAGATGTTATTTTAAAATATTGAACATTTTATTATTTATTTTACTATTTCTGTTTTAATGTTTTTGAGTAGTTGGTTTGACGTCTGTACGTCACTTAAGGTGGCCACTGAAAATCAGCGTTGTGTTGTGGTTTGCACCACAGGGGCCGTTCAAGTATTACGTAAGCACTATGAGGGGGTGGGGGGGTCTTTGTTTTGCTTATTTTGGATGACATGGGGGGTAGGGGAGTCTAGATGATGATTACGTCATCGGTAGTTATTTACTTTTTTACACGAATGGCAACCCTCACATTGTCTATGCTTGAAAACGAAACGCATTTTCGGGGATTCCCGCAAATATTATACACGCAACATTTAGGCACTCGCTTTAGAATCGATCATGGATTCGGGTTTCATGGACTGAAGACTGTTAATTTGAATTTAATATGTGTACCAAAAATTTAAAATAAGTTTGTTATGTTCGTAAGATTATAATATTTTTGTCCCTTACTCTATGTTGAATACTGCATCAGTAAAATCTTATCTCTATTCTAAATCTGTTTTCTTATTTATAAAATTATAATTATAACATTAAAATTATAATATAAAAAATACATTTTTAATTGAAAAATGTTTACGTAAGCATGGGGGGAGGGGGTAAAAGCTTTGCTTACTTTTGCTGACAAGGGGGATGGGGGGGTAAATAATTGTAATAAATCTGCTTACGTAATATTTGAACGGCCCCACATCATAACATAAAGCTGAGTGGCCACCTACCGGTCACAGTCGCGATCAGCCATTTTTATTGAGTATGTTTGTTTTCATGCTTATTGTTACGTGTTGCAACTGTGAACAATAAATAGTTTTTCTTTCTTTCTTTCTTTCTCTAGAACCTTCGGTCAAAGCTTCTGTTTTTATTCTGACAACCTCCGTCTGTCTTCTTTTTTAATGTTGCCGGATTCAAATGCAGTGTTATGAACTTCGGCGACAACACATAATACTATATTATATACCACATATTATGTAGAATGCCTCGGTGGCGCAGATGTACGACAGTATGATTGCAAAGGTAAGGTCTCGGGTTCGAGTCCCGGGTCGGGCAAAATGATATAGGATTTTTCTATTATCAGCCCAGAGTCAGGAATTTGTGCCCGATATGGCGATAATCACATTGTAAGAACACACAAGGCGAAACCGGGGTGTCTTAGTAGGAAGTCTGCCTACCCCTTCGGTGAAAAAGGCGTTATTTATGTACGTAAAAATAATCTTTAGAAGAGGCATATATTACTAAATATTTTATTAATTTTCTCTCTTCCAGATGTGTCCAAAATCCACAAGTTCATAAAGAAAAGCCGAGGCTCAAGAAATTGGAAGTTCATTTTGAAGTTCATGACTCTTCTGGTTGATAGGACAGGTAGTAATTCAATAATAAGAATAATTAGATTTTAATCTCCACACTAAAAAATGCCTGTTGGACCAGACGCGGCTGTCAACATGTTCACGGCTCAAATCCGGACACACTTCTGACTTTTCGGAGTGTGTATTGATAGTCAATGCACTATAACGGTGAAAGAAAACATCGTGAGGAAACCTGCATACCATAGCGATTTGCAAGAATTACTATGGTATGTAAAGTCCGCCCGCACTAGGCCAGCGTGGTGGACTATATCTAACCCCTGTCAATCGTACTCTCGATTGTAGAGGAGGCCCGCGCCCTGCAGTGGGACGTGTATAAGTAGATACAAGAAAATCTATCACCTAGACTTTTGTGCGATGCACAAGTATTTGTTTCGGGTCTGGGTGTTTTTGAGACCGAAAAGTCTCTCGTAGTTTCTGTTACGACACAAGACTCGATCTTAGTGTGGGGTCAGGACTATGTGTGTGACTGTTGGGTGTATTTAAAATTTTAGTATTTAACTACTTTTAATATATATTTGCTTTTCTTTCTTCCAGATTTGAACATCATTGTGGAAATATTGAAAGAACTCACTAATGAAGAAGGTAAGCCATATTTGAGTTTGTAGGAGACCACATACCTAATACAATATGACAGCCTCCGTGGCGCAGTTGGTTAGACGCCGGCTGTGAAACGAGAGGCCGCGGGTTCGATCCCCGCACCGAGCCACATGTAATTATGATGGTAGGTTCTTAGATAAGGTAGGGACTGCCTCGGTGGCGCAGTTTTACTACAATATTATTTCAAAGCTGAGGTCTCGGGTTCGAGTCCCGGGTCGGGCAAAGTGATAATGGATTTTTCTATTCACTATCAGCCCGGAGTCAGGAATTTGTGCCCGATATGGCGATAGGCTCGCCCCCTATCACATCATAGGACGGAATACACGAGGCAAATCGTGGGTGTCCTGGTTGCACCTCTGTCTACCTTTTGAGCAAATATAAACTATTTTAGTACCTAGGTTGCATTTAAAATAGATTAATACTGAAGGTGATAATGAAAATTTCCGTTTTTTCAGATGTGTTCGAAGCATTCAATATTTTAAAACTATTGATGGGACACGGGAACTTCGATGGAATATACGCGATCCTGCAAAAAATATCAGGCGGGAAAAGTAAGGGCGCCATTTTGTTTTTGTCATAGACTATAGATATACCATAGACTAGAGAACTGTAAGGCCAAGAATACCTGTTTGAAAATAATGGAATTAGAAGTTTTATCCTAAGTCTTAAGTACATTTTTCAATAGGATTTCATATTTTAAAATAAATTATTTAATAAAGGTTCAATAATTAAAAGAAAAAATCAAATAAATGGTTTCATAGATAGTTATTCCTATAGACCTTAATATTTTAAATAAATAATCAATGAAGGAAAGCATTGCTAGTAAACCAGTTGAGGTTTTTCATTACCCTTTAAAGGTCTAATGTCTTTTAACCCAAAAAGACTCATGTGGTAGGCTCCCAAAATGATTGATATCAAAATTAAAGTAAACAACTATTGACTGCCTCCGTGGCACAGTTGGTTAGATGCCGGCTGTAAAACGAGAGGCCGCCACGATCCCGCACGGAGACAAATATTTGTGAGACCCACAGGTATTTGTTTCGGGTCTGGGTGTTTGTGAGACCGAAAAGTCTGTTGTAGTTTCTGATACGACACAAGACTCGATGTTAGCGTGGGGTCAGGACTATGTATGTGACTGTTGGGTGTATTTATTTATCAAGCTGAAAAGCTATCAATTGAACTAAAGCAAAAATTAATTATTTCAGCTCTTCGTGAAGTCTGTGATTATTTTAAACGCGCTGGGAACGGCAACGGTAAGTGTCCTATATTGTCTCAATATTCCTTTTATGAAAAACATAATTACAGGTTTTTCCTTTGTTCCCTTGTTTAATTTCTAGGCTACTTGAAGCTAACCCCTCTAATTGGGTATTTGACTGTCATTGAATTTTTGTATTATTTTGCATACAAACAGAAGTGCCATTATAAGTGTGAAAACAGTGATAAAGTAGCTTGTTACATGAGGCAAATATAAGTATTTTAAATGAAAGAGTGGGGACGTAGTGGGGACATCTTACCGTCTCTTTCACATCCGCACACTATAATGTATATTAAGAATAGTGACGTCACTAGTTTTGTTTTGCATCCCTTTTCTTTTACCCCCACTACAAGATTTAAAACGTTTCTAACTTTTGAAATTCTGAATGGATTTACAAAATTCTTTGTTTGTTAGATTTTGGATATGGATACTTTTTAATGGATACAATAAAAAAATGTGTCAAATACCCAATTGTACTCTCGATTGTAGATTGCCCGTGTCCTGCAGTGGGACGTATATGGACTGAAACATAAGATTATTTTTCAAATCGAATTCATCTATTTTTAGTTTTTTATCAGGATATATTTATCTTAGTGTGGGGTCAAATCAATGCGTGACTGTTGGGTGTATTTATTTTTCAGGAGTTGAAGGCGTCAAGCAGGAGATCTTGAAATTCACTGGAGGGAAAGGACCCTCGGAATTCTCCAAAGTCTTGACAGTTCTCCTATCTGAAATCGGTAAGAATTATTCGTTCATTATTTGACAGCCTCCGTGGCGCAGTTGGTTAGACGCCGCCTGTGAAACGAGAGGCCGCGGGTTCGATCACCGAAACAAATATTTATGTGAACAGGTATTTGTTTCGGGTCTGGGTGTTTGTGAAACCGAAAAAGTCTCTCCTAGTACTGATACCCACGACACTCGAGTCGATCTTAGTGTGGGTCAGGACTATGTATGTGACTGTTGGGTGTATTTATGTATTATTTATTATCCACGAGTCTGTTTCGGGTCTGGGTGTTTATGAGTAAAATATCTCGTTCGTGATACGACACAAGACTCGATGTTAGTGTGGGGTCAGGACTTCGTGTAGATGTTGGGTGTATACTTGTATCACCATCAATGCAATAAGAAAAAAATAAAAAACAACCTTCAAAGCTTGCATAATAAGTACCTATAATTTATATTATACATACACGCATGTCGTAACGCCTGCATCTTATAGAGGAAGGTAGAATGGACCGCCACGGTGCTCGGTCCTGAAATATAACTTTTATTAGACTGCCTCGGTGGCGTAGTTGTACTACGGTACTACAAAGCTGAGGTCTCGGGTTCGAATCCCGGGTCGGGCAAAGTGATATTCTATTCATTATCAGCCCAGAGTCAGGAATTTGTGCCCGATATGGCGATAGGCTCGCCCCCCATCACATCATGGGACGGAACATACAGGGCGAAATGTGGGTGTTCTGGTGGCGCCTATGCCTACCCCTTCTGGGATAAAGGCGTGAGTTTATGTATGTATGTATGCACTTTTATCAATATCTTCTCATACATTATTTAAAAAATCTAACACATGCTATGGTTGCACAATATAAGTATTCCATGCGGTGTTTCTCCTACGTTAATTTCGATTTTAGATAATGTTTTTTAATTGGCTTTATATTTTTCTAATTTTCAGATCTACAAGGCACTTTCACCACTTTAATGACGACTACAAGAACTGCAGGTAAGAATAGCATTACTTACCCACAGGAGTGGTAAAGTTTACATCAGATTTATCACGTCCATTAATCACGTGATGTTATTTTAGCATTTTTAACCGTCCCCCTCCCCCTAGGTGATACGTTGTGAGGTTTAAGACTAACCCCCACCCCCACCCGAAATTACGTGTATTTTTTAGTACCTACAAAGAATTTTATTTTTTGAATATGTCTTTCAATACAGGTATAAGTAAAGTACAATCTAGGACTTCTTTCGTTGTCTGATAACGGCGAGTCAAGTTCACACTACACGCCGCGCCTTAAAAATAAATACACGTGATATCTTACTACACCCCCTCCCCCCTTTTCGAGCCTTACGTGATTAATAGACGGCTCCTTACGTATAGTACCAACTTGCAAAATTCTGGAGATATTAGGGGTTGGTATATAGTATTTATAAAAGGGATTAACTATATATAAAACAACGCACAAATTCAGACTACATAATATTATTAGCGATAAATAAACACGTGATACCCTAAAAAACTGAAGTGTTACGCACACGGAACCCGAGTTAACGCATTACATACGCTTGACACGTTTTTTATAAAGCTCATTGCTGTTTTAGCCGAATTCTTACGTGGTTCAAGATTTTTGGAATTTCATAGTTAAGGGAGTGGGGACCTTTATGGGCGAGGGTAAAAAATTGGCCTTTGAAAATAACAATTGTATCTACTAAAAATAAATGATAAAATTATCAGTTGTTTTTAACATTCTAAGGGGAGAGACGGGGTTGAAATATGGGGGTGTACCAATAATTGTTTAACTTGTGTAATAACATACTGTAAATAAAGACTGTCTGAGTGACGTAGTTGTACTACGGTACGACTACAAAGCTGAGGTCTCGGGTTCGAATCCCGGGTTGGGCAAAGTGATATTGGATTTTTCTATTCATTATCAGCCCGGAGTCAGAAACTGCCGGATATGGCGATAGGCTCGCCCCCTATCACATCATGGGACGGAACATACAAGGCGAAATGTGGGTGTCCTAGTAGCACCTCTGCCTAGCCCTTCTGGGAAAAAAGCGTGAGTTTATATATGTATGTAAATAAAGTTAACAACGCATACAAAGTGAGCGGGCATAAGGTAGTAAATTAATAAATATTTTAAACGACGCCATTTTGTTTTCTAGACATTGGAGACGCCATTAAGAAGTTCACGAAGATAATCAACGTGGCTTCGTTTTATGAAGGGATTGTCCTTATAAAGAACTTTACCAACCAATCACGTAAGTAAATATATATATTTGTTTATACATTATTTATAAGGAAATAAAGAATAAAGAAAGAACAATTCGACAGCCTCCGTGGCGCAGTTGGTTAGACTCCGCTTGTGAAACGAGAGGCCGCGGCTTCGATCCTCGCACCGAAACAAATATTTGTGTGATCCACAGGTATTTGTTTCGGGTCTGGGTGTTTGTGAGACCGAAAAGAATCTCGTAGTTTCTGATACGACACAAGACTCGATCTTAGTGTGGGGTCAGGACTATGTGTGACTGTTGGGTGTATTTATTTATTTATTATTATTATTTACATTAATAAAGAATCGATAAAATTGAAACTGGTTTAAATAAATTATTTTTATTAATTCTCTATAATAATAATGTTTTTCAGAGCTGAAATACGCGCTCGAAGATTTGATGCAAGCTTTCGGCAGGAACAGTGAGTACTTAAATATTTTGGCGCTAAAATGACAGCTGTCATAATATGTTAACCTCATTTAAAAAAGAAATATTAAAAATTCTAAAAAAAGAAAAAAAATCTGACTTATGACAATATAAAATGCACTAAAAAGTAAATAATAATTGCGTGTTTTTCACGCAAGATTGTATTTATACACATATATTATGTATCCAGTTAAACTTTACATCTAACTCAACACATACCTATGAGTAACAAATAATTATAAAAACATTTAATTACAGTTCACCTAAGCTAAAATTTGAAATATATGTATGCACTACTTAAAAGACAATCAAATTATTAGAATAATGTACAATTATAGTTATTTTTGGAGTCGGTGTCAGCCAAGTTGTATGAGTTAGTAACTACATAAACGTCAGATATTATATTTTATTGAATTAAGGTTAATAAACAATAAATCAAAACTAACCGCGCCTCTACGCGGCCCACATAATAGTTTAAGAGGATATTCGTATAAAATAGATTTCATAAAGTTGTTGTCATTTAATATTGTCAGGTATCTTTGACTGACACCGACTCCAAAAATAACTATAATTGTACATTATTCTAATAATTTGATTGTCTTTTAAGTAGTGCATACATATATTTCAAATTTTAGCTTAGGTGAACTGTAATTAAATGTTTTTATAATTATTTGTTACTCATAGGTATGTGTTGAGTTAGATGTAAAGTTTAACTGGATACATAATATATGTGTATAAATACAATCTTGCGTGAAAAACACGCAATTATTATTTACTTTTTAGTGCATTTTATATTGTCATAAGTCAGATTTTTTTTCTTTTTTTAGAATTTTGTTTTTAATAGGATTTTTTGTCAGTTTTTTGAAGTCGGTTATTCTTTTTTGTTAAAATTTTGGTTTATTTTTTCATTTTTAGTGACTTAAATGTTCGATAGTCAAATTTTACGTACACAGCTTCTGGTAGCTTAAATAAATTAATCTTAGGTTCTCATAATAGACAATAGACCGTAATTTTTTGTACATCATGGTACTTTTTTTCTCAATCGGCAGCAAGAAAATACTGTGTAGCGTTTTGCCAAAAATTTGACGAGCAGCAACCCCGGTTAGCGACTGGACTTCCACAAATTTAGGCTTCGTTAGGTATATCTATTGTTGGTGCGTAACAACGTTTGATATGCTCCGCGATTAATTTTAGCAGAAATGATTTACCATTACCTGCACCACCCGTGACAAAGTAACAGCTGACTTTCTCGTCCTTTCAAATTGAGTTTGATTGCCGTTAAGACTTTCTGAAACACATTCTTTTGTTGGATATTTAATCCTCGAATGCTTCTTAGGAACAATTCATCCGACATGACGGCTCGTTCTTCCATGTTTTCACAAAAGTTATCATCGTCATGTACAATTTGTTCACCAACACATAACAATCGGCAATGGATTTCATTACGGAATGGTATATGGCATAGGTACTATTAAACTGTAATAATATGATTCTTTGTCACTATTACAATTTACAACAGATCTTCATGATTTATTGGTATAGTCGCCGAAGTTATTGACTATTTACATGTTTGTTCTTTTTATCAACCGCCCCTACCCCTACTTTCATCCACCACTGTAACTTTACTTTTATACTGAATCCAATGCAAAAAGAACCATTGGAATCGTACTCAATTTTGAGGAGTTCTACTCTCCAGGACCGAAGATATTAATCAGATTTTCATGATTTATTGGTGAGATCAAAGTGTTAATACGTTTATTCTGATGCAAAAGAAATCACTAAAATCAGTTAAAAGCTGCCGAAGATATTGACTATTTACATGTTTCTTAATTTTCTCAACCCCCCCCCCCCTTGCCCCTACCCCTACTTTCTTCCACTACTGTAATTTTGCTTTTATACTTAATTCAATGCAAGAAGAACCATTGGAATCCTACTTTATTTTAAGGAGTTCCCCTCTCCAGGTCCGAAGATATTCATCAGATCGTCACCATATTTTTATGGGACCAAACGACAAGCACCAGCTTTCAATTAAAGAAAGAATTATCGAAATCGGTTTACCCAGTACAGAGAAATGAGGTAACAAATTTAAAAAAAAAAAAAAAAAAAAGCAACATACAGTCGAATTGAGAACCTCCTCCTTTTTTTGAAGTCGGTTAAAAATGGTTTCTTAGATTTACGCGAACGTTACACATTGAAATAAAACAATTTTTTACGGATTTTATCGTGATTTCGTTTAATTTTCACGAAAGCTGTAAAGCAATCGAAAAGTCGGAAAGTTAAAAATGAAAAAATTAAACCAAATCGCGATAAAATCCGTAAAAAATAGTTTTATTTCAAGAAATATTTTGTCAATATTTGTGGATGATTGAATAAAATAGACTTTTATAAATATTAACTATTATCATAACCAGCCTCCGTCTTGCTTAAAAACCAGCTATGAAACGAGTGGTCACGGGTTCGACCCCCGGACCGAGACTAATGTCACAGCTGCTTGATTGTATGGGTCGGGACTATGTATGAGACTGTTGAATGTATGAATATATATAAATATATATTTTTACAGGCTTGAAAGAGGTACTGTCAGAAATGTACACAATTTGTGACACCGAAGATTTGCAAGAAGCGCGCCAGATACTACTCCAGTTATTTGATGCTGAAGGTAAGTTATACAGGGTATATCAAGACCGCGACCGAAAACGAAGCCAGGTGGTAGTTTTAGTGGTTACAGACACGACGCAACTAAAAATTTCGCAAAAAAAATCGTCAACTTTCTTTTTGTATTTTTTTACTTATCGTCGTTTATGAGTGATAAATACATAGTTTTCTTAAAGTAATGATGCACACCTTTCTAGTTTTAAAGACTAGGTATTTAGCACTCAAACACGATGATCTTTAAACAATTGCAAAAAAAAATCTGTCGCTTATTTTGTGAAATTTTTATTTGCATTGTGTCTGTAATCACTTAAACTACCAATCGGCTTCATTTTCGGGCGCAGTCTTGATATACCCTGTACTAGCCAGATGTTGGGGCGCCATACCATTTGAAAATACATATATAAACTCACGCCTTTATCCCAGAAGGGGTAGGCAAAGGCGCCACCAGGACACCCACAGTTCGTCTTGTATGTTCCGTCCCACGATGTGATAGGCGTAGTTGTACTACGGTATGATTACAAAACTGAGGTCTCTGGTTCGAATCCCGGGTCGGGTAAAGTGATATTGGGTTTTTCTATTCATTATCAGCCCGGAGTCAGGAATTTGTGCCATTTATGGAGATAAGCTCGCCTATCACATCGTACGAAACACACAAGGCAAAATGTGGGTGACCTAGTTGCACCTCTGCCTACCCCTTCTAGGAAAAAAGCGTGAGTTTATGTATCTATGTACTTATGTATTATTTTCCCATTTAATTTGTATGAAAAAATATATAGAAAGAAAGAAAGGTATATTTATTTGTCACACAAGACAACGCACATACACGCTTAACAAAAATTTATATATACAATGTTCATACATAATAAAAAATAAATAAAAAACAATAATATTTACTGTAAATGAGAATGCACGTCGTATATATTTTTGTATATTGATGTGATCGTTATTACATAATTATTCGTTTTGCCGCTATTTTTTTCATCGTCATTTTGTCCACAGATATAGTGACAGTCTCGGAGAAAATCAACAAAGCCACGAAGACCAAGGATCCTTTAGACTTCCTGACTTCCTTACTGGATGTGACTCAAGCTGACAACATTGTGGACGCAAGCGAGGCTGTCAAAACCTTAACTACTGCTGAAAGTAAGTAATCGAATGTTTTACCGTCTGTATTTTTGAAGTTATACTTCTTTAGGCGCGTTATGAAAAAATGATGAGAGTGAAATTTTAAGATGCGCGCGCATCTGTGACTCAAAATAATTAACAGTATGAAGTTAGTTCTAGGTGGCATGATAACTATGTTCAAGTTGTATATTTCACAACTGTCAAACATTTCATGTTCATACCGTCGATACAGTAAACTCTTCCCTCAAATTAAAGAACGTATTTAAATAAATGTTTCGAATCGACAACATATATCCACAATATTCGAATAATGGCGTATTTTTTATTTTAAATATGTAGAATAATGTCACTAATGAAATAGGATTGACATTTAAATTGGTTGTCAAATATTTATGCGTGAGTTCAGAAAGGAGATCGGTCGGATTGTGCTTATATACTTTTTCAAATGCTCCAATATAATTGAGGTTAACTATCCGTATGTATTATTTATTTTATGAATGGTGACGAGCATGCCATTCGCCTGATTGGACACTCATGGACAGTAGCAAAACCAAACTATGAATTACAAGGCAATGCTTGGCGCTTGCGCTCGCCTCCCATCATAAAATGTTAAGTATCATTATGTCCAGTAGTTCTAGCTACAATGTCCTTCAAACCGGAACACAACAGTGCATTTACACTGTTTGTTGGAGAAATAGACATTGCGGTGGTACCTACTCAGGTCTGTCACATATGAGAACCCTACCAGTAAAAGTACCTGGCGAAAGCTCTGAAAATTTGTTCAAATTAAAAATAGAGGGGGGAATCCTTTCCTAAACAGAACCGCGCTTGTTATCTTGCGAGGCTTGATAGTTAAAACCATCTCGGCGCAAACAAAAAAATTCGTTAATAGGGTAATTGACTCTTTTTTTTTAATTGTATTTATCAAAAGGTATCCATATCCAAAATTTAACAAACAAAGAATTTGGTAAATCCATTCAGAATTTAAAAAATTAGAAACTTTTTAAATCTGGGAGTGGGAGTAAAGGAAAAAGGATGCAAAACAATACTAGTGACGTCACTAGTCTTATATGCATTACAATATGCGCGTGTGAAAGAGACAGTAAGAAGTCCCCACTACGCTCCCATTTTTTTCTTAAAATACTAATATTTGCCTAATGTTACAGGCATCTTTAATACTGTTTCGAGATAAATGTTTTATTTTAATGTTATTTATCTTTATATGCAAAACAATAAAAAAATCGTTTATAGTCAAATACCCTATTCTTTCGTGTTTCTATATTTAGTTGGCTTATTGATAATTATGTTTCCAGTGTCTTTTGTGAAGATTTTGGAGAAGATCCGCAAGGCTGCAGGCCACGAGGACCTCATCACATTCTTCCACAGGCTAATAGAATGCACCGACACACAGAGTAAGCACAATAACAAATATTTTTTTTTATTTTTTTATATACAGGGTATATCAAGACCGCGACCGAAAACGAAGCCAGGAGGTAGTATTAGTGATATCTATCACAATGCAAGTAAAAATTTTACAAAAGAAATCGTCAACTTTTCTTTTGTTATTTTTTACATATCGTCGTATTTGAGTGATTAATACATAGTTTTTCTAAAATAATGACGTATATCGCTTAATTTTTAAACACGCAATGGTACGTAAGGATTTAAATTACTATTTTTGCAAAAACTAGGTATTTACCCCTCAAAAACGATGATTTTTAAAAGATTGTAAAAAAAAAACCGTCGCTTATTTTGCAAAATTTTTTGTTGCATTGTGTCTGTAGCCGCTAAAACTACCACCTGGCTTCGTTTTCGGTCGCGGTCTTGATATACCCTGTATATTTATCATGGTTACAAAAATGAAGTATAATAACCTAATAATCGACGCAAGGCATTTGTACAAATAAAAAATAGACAATAATATGCATTATTTTCCTTGTATACATAGGTCCGGCACACGAGCAAACAGCTCATATTATTCTATCAATTTAGAATAATTGAAGAAATGTTGTCATTTATGAAATTTTAGAACAATTGGACAAAAATACGTTTCATATATTGTGGATAGATGAATATTCTATACTTTGCTATTAACTTTTTTTGTGTAAATTTTTCATGTCGCTTTTTTAATTCTTTTTTTTGTACATTGCGGTGAATGGCTAGACGAGCATGTCGTTCGCCTGATGGTAAACGATACGACCGCTCATGGACAGTAGCAAAACCAAACAACACCAAGATTTACAAAGCAATGCTTGGCATTGCTCTGCGCTCGCCACTCTGAGACATAAGATGTTAACTCCCATTATGTCCAGTAGTTACTCAAATGTCCTTCAAACCGGAACACAACAGCGCATTTACACTGCCGTTTGTTGGAGAAATAGACATTGCGGTGGTACCTACCCAGGCGGCTTCTTAAATATGAGAGACCTACCACCAGTAAATTGTCATTTTCAAGTTGCATTTTCAAATCACGATTCTAAAGATACAAGTGATCAATGCGCATGAACATCCATCTTGAATCATGGATATGTTGCCGTCGAATTGAGAGGAAAACGGGTAGAAAAGGAAGGGAATACGCAAGCAGTATAGAGGATCCGACAATCTCATTTACCGAACGAAAGACGACAACAAAGCTGACGCTTCACGTGGATCTCCTGTGAGACAGTGCTACCGGACGAACCTGCCCATTCATGCTGAGTCATGACTGAGAACAGTGCCCCCGTAACATTTTGAAGTATCGTATAGTAATACTCGTATATCGTAAACGTTTTCTGCTCATATTTTAGTTCCAAATACGCTCACAATGGCGCTGTTCAAATTCCCATACTAAATTTTACTATTACTATTCTATTACGATACTGCAAAATGTTCCGGCTAGGGGCACACCGTGGCTCTACCACTTCCATGTAACTCCTAATTCAAACTTTAGTCCTTTAGCATAACATAACCTTGTTTCAGATGTCCAAGACGCTTGGGAAATGATGAAAACTGTCACCTACATGGATGGTGAGTAAAATCTTATTACAGAATAAAAATTATATCAAAAAGAACCCACCATATGAAACTAAATGAAATGAAAATAATTTATTGAATCCATTAAAATGTTCAACATTGTTTAGATTCAGTCATTTTTTGAACTACCACCCGGTTCGGAAAGCGGTTTTCACTAGAGAAGAACGGGCAAGAAACTCTACTCTTTTCAAAACCAGTTTACAATGTATGATTATTACAAAAATTACAAATTGGTTTAAATCAGAGCAGTTCATTGATAACTTGTTATGATTTGCAAGTAGGATATATTTTAATACGAATAAGTTTACTTTATATTTAATATGGCTGAGAGAAACGAAACGAAGTAACCCATAACGAAGAATCAGTATACTCTGTTTTGCCAACGCAATAAATAATAGCAATGGTTCCCAAACTTGACAGGACTCCGACCGACCTAACAAAACTTGCCAAATTCCGAACTCACCTCTTAGTCTTAAAGAGAAATGAAATATGCAAGTTAACAGCGCATAATAGGTTCCATTTAAATGTAACAATTAACAATAACTGCCTCGGTGGCGTAGTTGTACTACGGTACGATTACAAAGCTGAGGTCTCGGGTTCGAATAAGTCCGCCAACCCGCACTAGGCCAGCGTGGTGGACTTATATGGCCTAACCACTCTCAATCGATTCTCTCGATTGTAAAGTAGGCCCGTGGGACGTATATGGGCTGATATAGATATATAGATATAGATCCTTTGACTAAAACTATAACATTCATATTGCTTCCTGTTGCTAGTGTCAATCACAATCATTATCTGTCATCAGTCATCTTGTTGTCACGTTTCTTTTCACTCAGACAGTAGTGGCAGTGTTAATGAGAGCTTAATAGCTTTTCCATTCGAAAAAAAAAAAAAAAAGTACTGGCAGTGTTGCCAATATAAATGTACAATATGACAGCCTCCGTGGCGCAGCTGGTTAGACGCCGGCTGTGAAACGAGAGGCCGCGGGTTCGATCCCCGCACCGAGATAAATGTTTGTGCGGCCCACAAATATTTCATTGGGGTCTGGGTGTTTGTGAGACCGAAAAGTCTCTCGTAGTTCTGATACCTGCGACACAAGACTTAATTGATCTTAATGTGGGGTCGGGACTATGTGTGTGACTGTTGGGTGTATTTATTCATTTATTTATTTAATATCTCAACACATATATTTTATTTTCTTTGCAGATATCTTCGTGTTCTTCAGCAAGGTGAAGAAGTATACGAAATCGGACGTGACTATGTTCATTGAGACCATGTTGAGGATCACAACTAGCCCTAACATCTACGTGGCGTCGACCCTCCTCAGCAAAGTGTCAGATAGGGATAGTGAGTATTATCATCGATATCAATGTTACACTACATAAGACATTCAGTACAAAAAATGTGTCCCACCTACTTGCGGTGCATGCACCACACATGCATCAGTTTGCTTCGTGACAGCGACAGTGCAGTACGCCTTATCGCATACGTTTAAAAGTAATAAATGAATGTTTCGCCGTCAAACCGAAATCAAATCGTCTGAAGTTACAATATTTTAATAAAATACCAGGTGAGTGATGTAATATTGCAGTCTGTTTTTAAAATACGGGGGCACTTTATTTCTTTGACGTGTCTCGTCTATCGGTAGAATATAAGTCAATGATTATTACTTAGTTGGCTAGTTGCCCGGCCGTAGAGCGTGGCCAGCCGCGACTGCCTACATGTTCACGGTGGTCGCGGGTTCAAATGACGCACACCCGACTTTTCGGAGTCATGTGTGCGAGCCGGGTTATCGATAAGGCAAACTAGGCACGTGCCTAGGGGCGCGAGGTTACGAAGGGGCGCGCGTGATTTCGGATATCTTCGTTTCTATGCAACCACCTGATGTTATAATTATGTTACATACGAATCGCATTCGTTCGCTAAATGAGCTATACATTAATGTATGTATTTTTGTTAATATGTCTGCTGGAGAGGCGCTTTTGAGGTGCTTGCCTAGGGCTCTCTCAACATTTAATCCGCCACTGCATGTGTGTATTGATAGTCAATCACCACGCACTAATAGGGTACATGACAAATTTTATTTATTGTATTCATCAAAAAGTATCCATATTCAAAATCTAGCAAGCAAAGAATTTTGTAAATCCATTCAGAATTAAACAAGTTAGAAACGTTTTAAATCTTGTAGTGGGGGTAATAAAAAAGGGATGCAAAACAAAATTAGTGACGTCACTTTTCATTATAGGGCATTATAGTGTGCGGGTGTGAAAGAGACGGTAAAATCCCCACTACGTCCCCACTCTTTCATTTAAAATACTAATATTTGCCTCATGTTACAAGCTACTTTAATACTGTTTTCACAAAAATGTTTTGTTTTAATGGCACTTGTGTTTGTCTACAAAATAATACAAACATTCGATCATAGTCATCTACCCTACTGGTGAACTTCTAACAACATTTCAACTCTAATTATGTTACCTTTTAAGAAATGTGTGTGATCAGCATGGGAGTGTCTGTGTGATTGTAATTTCCATTAATTCCATTAAATTGTAAATTAAATTCTATTTCAGATGTCGCTCAGGTGATTCAGGAGATTTGGGAGATCACTCAAATGGGTGAGTACATGTGGCGTCATCTGAATTTTTTATGTTAACAGGAACAACTGATATCTTACGTTCATCGTGGGGCCATTTTATTGTAAATTTTTGGGATATTTTGTCTTTCAAATTGAAATAATTATAATATCTTTATGTTTGGTAATGTGTCTATGGTCACCCGGGCTGTATGACACTTTCCCGCCAATTTGTGCAATTAAAAAGTTAACGTATTGATTAATAAATCAGCTTCAAATGTGAACGGTTGTTTAAGTATAACATATACATATATCAGGTAGATAGATAGAGTTTCAGTGTATTTGAACTAGTTATAATAAACTCTTTTGCAATTTTTTTATCATACGCTACATTGGCATACAATATTATGAGGATTTCAGTATACATATTTTAATATTTTGAACTAAATCTTTGCAGTCAGCATTTGAGCAAAAACTTACCGCAATATAATGGTTTCTTAGATTTACGCGTATGTTACACATTGAAATAAAACTATTTTTTAATTTTTTTTTACTTCTCGACGTTGCGATTGCCTTACATCTTTCGTGGTCACAGACAGTCCGCCCCGTGACCACGAAAGCTGTAAAGCAATCGAAACGTCGGGAAGTTAAAAAATGTAAAAATTCAACGAAATCACGATAAAATCCGTAAAAATTAGTTTTATTCTAACTGCAGTAGTTAGGAGTATTTTTATATAGCAAATAGAAGCCACCCCGAGATTTATAAAATGTTACAATGAGTTGTTTTTTTATTTTAATTAAATTTTCCAGATATCGTGAAGTTCTTCGAGCTCATTATGACTGTCAGCAATAATTTCTGTAAGTAATTCATAATTCTTTTACAAATTGACAGCTTCCGTGGTGTAGTTGGTTAAACGCCGGCTGTGAAACGTGAGGCTGCGGGTTCGATCCCCGTACTGACATGTGTGATCCACAGGTATTTGTTTCGGGTCTGGTTGTGAGATCGAAAAGTCTCTCGTAGTTTCTGGTACAACACAAGACTGGATCTTAGTGTAGGGTCAGGACTATGTATGTGACTGTTGGGTGTATTTATTTATTCAATGTTGTTGATGAAGCAAGTTGTTCCAAAGCTCAAAAATAGAGACATACGCCCAAATACTGGAACGCAACTTAAATATAACTTGCGCTTAACTACGTTAATCCCGATTAAATGTACTGGCTAAGTGAGCCGTGCGCTGTTAAGAGCAACTTATTATTTGAATGTCGTTCCAGTATTCGGGCGTTACACCCGTATTCTAAGACGTTCCTCGAAAATTTCTCGACTCCACTCGACCTTATTGGAGGATTTTGTATTCATAGTTGTCTTTTTTCACAGATTTCGAAGAAGTCGTCTCTGTGTTGGAGGAGTATACCGATACGACCAGTAAGTATTTTTATTTCATCATCATCAGCCCGTTGCAGTCTGCTGGACATAGGCCTCTCCCAAAGTACGTCAGAGAGCCGTCTGCTGCTTTACGCATCCAATCGCTGCTTCCTCTTGTGCAAGTCGTCCCGCCATCTGGCCAGTGTCCCACGCTGCGTTTGCCAAGAGGATTTTTATTTAAATCCAGCAAATGAAAGATCTGGTGGTAAATGGTTACATGGACATCTGAAATACTTGGATCGAAGATGCCTCTGATAATGAGGGAAAGACGAATGATGGAGGAGATATGAACAAGAATCTCACTGAAACCAAGCAGCGTGGTGTCGAAATTACTTCCATACATGAACTCACGCCTTTACCCCTGAATGGGTAGGCAGAGGCGCCACCAGGACACCTTTTCGTCTTATATGTTCCATCCCACGATGTGATAGGGGGTGAGCCTATCGTCATATCGGGCATAAATTCCTGACTCTAGGCTGATAATGAATAGAAAAATCCTATATCACTTTGCCCGACGCGGGATTCGAAACCTAGACCTCAGCTTTGTAATCGTACCATAATACAACTACGCCGCCGAGGCAGTCTACCAAGAACGCAACATAACTAAGGCTCCATTTACATGAAATGAAAATGAAATGAATTTTTTTTATTGAACTCATGAAATGTCATACATTATTTAGATTCAGTTACTTTTTTCCACTACCACCCGGTTCACAAGGCTGTTGCGGCGGGTTTAGGGGCCGCCCGCAGATAGGAGTAGGTAGATAAATAAAAATGCAAGGTAATTACGTGGTTCAGGCTTTAATAATTCGCATCACCGTCTTACACTCGGCACTGTTGCTGGTGTTATGCAACTAGTCACTGGCCTTCTGTGGACACTGATCCGGGTCTTCTGCACGTGACGGTTCCCGACGACAGCTCGCCGGCAAAGTTCCGGGTGACATTCTACAACGTCACACTGTTTTCGCCAGACAAGAACGGGCAAGAAAGTCTAGCGTTGCTATTTTCAATAAAAGTTTACAATACAGTGATTACACAGGAGTTCGACGCAGTAGAATTCAGAGCAGTTCGTAAATAAATACACGGGGAGAGTTTCACCTCGAAGATACGAATATAGTGAGGATATATAAAAGTTACATGTAAACATTTGTCAGAACTCGATAATATGGCGGTTATGTCATGCGATAATCGCATACGATTCTCGCCACGACATAATCTCCTTATGTAAATGGCGCTAAATTATTATTTTACACTATCGCATACGGATGAGACGTTCTCGAGTGGAAGTCAAGTTGTAAGCGAAGCGTTGGAAGTCCGCCTAGAAGGACCGTGATGTGGATGTGTCGCTGGATTTCTTCAGCAGCTCGATGTGGAGACGTTGTGGAAGGCTTGTGTTCAGCTTGCTGCTGTGAACTTCCTAAAGCCGAAGAGAGAGAGAAAGAAAGATACAATGGCTGTATATAGAATCCTACCAAAATATCTAATAAAATTTAATTTTTCAGATTTCATCGACGCCATCAGAGGCTTGAAACGCTCTACAGGAAAAACAAGTAAGTAATAAAAGTATGATGCTTATAGATTCCTATTAACTAAGGATTCGTTTGTTTATTGCAATGAATAACGAGACGAGCATGCCATTCGCCTGATGGTAAGCGATACGACCGCTTATGCTTGGAACTCCACTGCGCGCGCCATCCTGAGACATACGATGCTGTCTCATTATGTCCAGTAGTTATGTGATAGGCCGCTTGGGTAGGTACTTCCGCCATGTATATTACTCCCGCAAAACAGCAGTCTAAATGCGCTGTTGTGTTCCGGTTTGAAGGACATTGTAACCAGAATAACTACTGGACATATTGAGACTCAGAATGGCGAGCGCAGTGGAATGCCTAGCTACTTTGTAATTCATGGTGTCGTTTGGTTTTCTACTGTCCGGGAGCGATCATGTCGCTTACCATCAGGCGAATGACATGCTTGTCTCGCCATTATTTGCGATAAAAAATGACGCACAAATTTTCTTACATTTTTCATTCAATAGACATGCGATAAACTTCGAAACAGTTTGAAAACAGTGAATTTTATTACCAAACCACTGTTGTGACGCCACGATAGATCGCAAACTTTGACACATAATTTGATACGTTTGATGGAACTAACGTGACTTAAATTAATCTCTGTTCTAATAACCTTTATTAATCTTAATACCCTATTTCAGGCATACTTGAAGCAATAGAACACATCAGGCGAGAAACATCGAGCACTAAAACGACTGATAGTTCAACAAACAACGAAACATCAACTACTGAATCTGATAACAGTCATTATAGGTACGATGCATTCCATTCCAAACACAGCAGGCACCAAGATACGTCAGAAACAAGCAACACTGAAAGTAATGTGAACAAGAAACAATCACATGCAACAAGAGACAAAACAAAATCGTCTACATCTACAACTACAAAACATGCCTCAGAACAAACTACCGAAGATTATTCTTCTGACAAGGTTAGTGAGCACCACTCGTCTAAATCAGACACTAAACACCATAAATCGGAAAAAACGTCTAAAGCATATTCCTCTAAAGAGTCTAATGAACAATATTCGTCTAAATCTGTCACTAAAAAACACGCCTCAGAAGAGTATACTCAAGAACATGCCTCAGAACTACATACTAGTGAAGCACATTCATCTGAGCACGCAACTGAAGAAAACACCTCAGAGCAACATACTAGTGCAGCACATTCATCTGAGCACGCAACTGAAGAAAACGCCTCAGAACAATATGCTACTGAGAAACATTCATCTGAGCACACAAGTGAACAATATGCGTCAGAACAATATGCTACTGAGAAACATTCGTCTGAGCACACAACTGAAGAAAACGCTTCAGAACAACATACTAGTGAGAAACATTCATCTGAGCACACAACTGAAGAAAACGCCTCAGAACAATATGCTACGGAGAAACATTCATCAGAGCACACAACTGAAGAGAACGCCTCAGAACAATATGCTACTGAGAAACATTCATATGAGCACACAAGTGAACAATATGCGTCAGAAAAACAGTCTAGTGAAGCACATTCGTCTGAGCACACAACTGAAGAAAACACCTCAGAACAACATACTAGTGAGAAACATTCATCTGAGCACACAACTGAAGAGAACGCCTCAGAACAATATGCTACTGAGAAACATTCATCTGAGCACGCATCTGAAGGAAACGCCTCAGAACAACATACTAGTGAAGCACATTTATCTGAGCACGCAACTGAAGAAAACACCTCAGATCAACATACTAGTGAAGCACATTCATCTGAGCACGCAACTGAAGAAAACGCCTCAAAACAATATGATACTGAGAAACATTCATCTGAGCACACAAGTGAACAATATGCGTCAGAACAATATGCTACTGAGAAACATTCGTCTGAGCACACAACTGAAGAAAATGCCTCAGAACAACATACTAGTGAGAAACATGCATCTGAGCACACAACTGAACAGAACGCCTCAGAACAATATGCTACTGAGAAACATTCATCTGAGCACACAACTGAAGAAAACGCCTCAGAACAATATGCTACTGAGAAACATTCATCAGAGCACACAACTGAAGAGAACGCCTCAGAACAATATGCTACTGAGAAACATTCATATGAGCACACAAGTGAACAATATGCGTCAGAAAAACAGTCTAGTGAAGCACATTCGTCTGAGCACACAACTAAAGAAAACGCCTCAGAACAACATACTAGCGAGAAACATTCATCTGAGCACACAACTGAAGAGAACGCCTCAGAACAATATACTAGTGAAGCACATTCATCTGAGCATGCAACTGAAGAAAACACCTCAGAACAACATACTAGTGAAGCACATTCATCTGAGCATGCAACTGAAGAAAACGCCTCAGAGCAACATACTAGTGAAGCACATTCATCTGAGCACGCAACTGAAGAAAACACCTCAGAACAACATACTAGTGAAGCACATTCATCTGAGCATGCAACTGAAGAAAACGCCTCAGAGCAACATACTAGTGAAGCACATTCATCTGAGCACGCAACTGAAGAAAACGCTTCAGAACAATATGCTACTGAAAAACATTCATCTGAGCACGCAACTGAAGAAAACACCTCAGAGCAACATACTAGTGAAGCACATTCATCTGAGCATGCAACTGAAGAAAACGCCTCAGAGCAACATACTAGTGAAGCATATTCATCTGAGCATGCAACTGAAGAAAACGCCTCAGAGCAACATACTAGTGAAGCACATTCATCTGAGCACGCAACTGAAGAAAACGCCTCAGAGCAACATACTAGTGAAGCACATTCATCTGAGCATGCAACTGAAGAAAACGCCTCAGAGCAACATACTAGTGAAGCACATTCATCTGAGCACGCAACTGAAGAAAACGCTTCAGAACAATATGCTACTGAAAAACATTCATCTGAGCACGCAACTGAAGAAAACACCTCAGAGCAACATACTATTGAAGCACATTCATCTGAGCATGCAACTGAAGAAAACGCCTCAGAGCAACATACTAGTGAAGCACATTCATCTGAGCATGCAACTGAAGAAAACACCTCAGAGCAACATACTAGTGAAGCACATTCATCTGAGCACGCAACTGAAGAAAACGCTTCAGAACAATATGCTACTGAAAAACATTCATCTGAGCACGCAACTGAAGAAAACACCTCAGAGCAACATACTAGTGAAGCACATTCATCTGAGCATGCAACTGAAGAAAACGCCTCAGAGCAACATACTAGTGAAGCACATTCATCGGAGCATGTAACTGAAGAAAACGCCTCAGAGCAACATACTAGTGAAGCACATTCATCTGAGCACGCAACTGAAGAAAACACCTCAGAGCAACATACTAGTAAAGCACATTCATCGGAGCATGCAACTGAAGAAAACGCCTCAGAGCAACATACTAGTGAAGCACATTTATCTGAGCACGCAACTGAAGAAAACACCTCAGAACAACATACTAGTGAAGCACATTCATCTGAGCACGCAACTGAAGAAAACACCTCAGAACAACATGCAACTGAGGAACATTCATCTGAGCACGCAACTGAAGAAAACACCTCAGAGCAACATACTAGTGAAGCACATTCATCTGAGCTCGCAACTGAAGAAAACGCCTCAGAACAATATGCTACTGAGAAACATTCATCTGAGCACGCAACTGAAGAAAACACCTCAGAGCAACATACTAGTGAAGCACATTCATCTGAGCACGCAACTGAAGAAACCACCTCAGAGCAACATACTAGTGAAGCACATTCATCTGAGCATGCAACTGAAGAAAATGCCTCAGAGCAACATACTAGTGATGCACATTCATCTGAGCATGCAACTGAAGAAAACGCCTCAGAGCAACATACTAGTGAAGCACATTCATCTGAGCACGCAACTGAAGAAAACACCTCAGAGCAACATACTAGTGAAGCACATTCATCTGAGCACGCAACTGAAGAAAACGCCTCAGAGCAACATACTAATGAAGCACATTCATCTGAGCACGGAACTGAAGTAAACGCCTCAGAACAACATACTAGTGAAGCACATTCATCTGAGCACGCAACTGAAGAAAACGCCTCAGAACAATATGCTACTGAGAAACATTCATCTGAGCACGCAACTGAAGAAAACGCCTCAGAAAAATATGCTACTGAGAAACATTCATCTGAGCACGCAACTGAAGAAAACGCTTCAGAGCAACATACTAGTGAAGCACATTCATCGGAGCATGCAACTGAAGAAAACGCCTCAGAGCAACATACTAGTGAAGCACATTCATCTGAGCACGCAACTGAAGAAAACGCTTCAGAACAATATGCTACTGAAAAACATTCATCTGAGCACGCAACTGAAGAAAACACCTCAGAGCAACATACTAGTGAAGCACATTCATCTGAGCATGCAACTGAAGAAAACGCCTCAGAGCAACATACTAGTGAAGCACATTCATCGGAGCATGCAACTGAAGAAAACGCCTCAGAGCAACATACTAGTGAAGCACATTCATCTGAGCACGCAACTGAAGAAAACGCTTCAGAACAATATGCTACTGAGAAACATTCATCTGAGCACGCAACTGAAGAAAACACCTCAGAGCAACATACTAGTGAAGCACATTTATCTGAGCATGCAACTGAAGAAAACGCCTCAGAGCAACATACTAGTGAAGCACATTCATCTGAGCACGCAACTGAAGAAAACGCTTCAGAACAATATGCTACTGAAAAACATGCATCTGAGCACGCAACTGAAGAAAACACCTCAGAGCAACATACTAGTGAAGCACATTCATCGGAGCATGCAACTGAAGAAAACGCCTCAGAGCAACATACTAGTGAAGCACATTCATCTGAGCACGCAACTGAAGAAAACGCTTCAGAACAATATTCTTCTGAGAAACATTCATCTGAGCACGCAACTGACGAAAACACCACAGAGCAACATACTAGTGAAGCACATTCATCTGCGCACGCAACTGAAGAAAACGCCTCAGAACAATATGCTACTGAGAAACATTCATCTGAGCACGCAATTGAAGAAAACGCTTCAGAGCAACATACTAGTGAAGCACATTCATCTGAGCACGCAACTGAAGAAAACGCCTCAGAACAATATGCTACTGAGAAACATTCATCTGAGCACGCAACTGAAGAAAACACCTCAGAGCAACATACTAGTGAAGCACATTCATCTGAGCATGCAACTGAAGAAAACGCCTCAGAGCAACATACTAGTGAAGCACATTCATCTGAGCACGCAACTGAAGAAAACGGTTCAGAACAATATGCTACTGAAAAACATTCATCTGAGCACGCAACTGAAGAAAACGCTTCAGAACAATATGCTACTGAGAAACATTCATCTGAGCACGCAACTGAAGAAAACGCCTCAGAGCAACATACTAGTGAAGCACATTCATCTGAGCACGGAACTGAAGAAAACGCCTCAGAACAACATACTAGTGAAGCACATTCATCTGAGCACGCAACTGAAGAAAACGCCTCAGAACAATATTCTTCTGAGAAACATTCATCTGAGCACGCAACTGACGAAAACACCACAGAGCAACATACTAGTGAAGCACATTCATCTGAGCACGCAACTGAAGAAAACGCCTCAGAACAATATTCTTCTGAGAAACATTCATCTGAGCACGCAACTGACGAAAACACCACAGAGCAACATACTAGTGAAGCACATTCATCTGAGCACGCAACTGAAGAAAACGCCTCAGAACAATATGCTACTGAGAAACATTCATCTGAGCACGCAATTGAAGAAAACGCCTCAGAGCAACATACTAGTGAAGCACATTCATCTGCGCACGCAACTGAAGAAAACGCCTCAGAACAATATGCTACTGAGAAACATTCATCTGAGCACGCAATTGAAGAAAACGCCTCAGAGCAACATACTAGTGAAGCACATTCATCGGAGCATGCAACTGAAGAAAACGCCTCAGAACAATATGCTACTGAGAAACATTCATCTGAGCACGCAACTGAAGAAAACGCTTCAGAGCAACATACTAGTAAAGCACATTCATCGGAGCATGCAACTGAAGAAAACGCCTCAGAGCAACATACTAGTGAAGCACATTCATCTGAGCATGCAACTGAAGAAAACGCCTCAGAGCAACATACTAGTGAAGCACATTCATCTGAGCACGCAACTGAAGAAAACGCTTCAGAACAATATGCTACTGAAAAACATTCATCTGAGCACGCAACTGAAGAAAACGCTTCAGAACAATATGCTACTGAAAAACATGCATCTGAGCACGCAACTGAAGAAAACGCCTCAGAGCAACATACTAGTGAAGCACATTCATCGGAGCATGCAACTGAAGAAAACGCCTCAGAGCAACATACTAGTGAAGCACATTCATCTGAGCACGCAACTGAAGAAAACACCTCAGAGCAACATACTAGTGAAGCACATTCATCGGAGCATGCAACTGAAGAAAACGCCTCAGAGCAACATACTAGTGAAGCACATTCATCTGAGCACGCAACTGAAGAAAACGCTTCAGAACAATATGCTACTGAGAAACATTCATCTGAGCACGCAACTGAAGAAAACACCTCAGAGCAACATACTAGTGAAGCACATTCATCTGAGCACGGAACTGAAGAAAACGCCTCAGAACAATATGCTACTGAGAAACATTCATCTGAGCACGCAACTGAAGAAAACGCCTCAGAGCAACATACTAGTGAAGCACATTCATCTGAGCACGGAACTGAAGAAAACGCCTCAGAACAACATACTAGTGAAGCACATTCATCTGAGCACGCAACTGAAGAAAACGCCTCAGAACAATATTCTTCTGAGAAACATTCATCTGAGCACGCAACTGACGAAAACACCACAGAGCAACATACTAGTGAAGCACATTCATCTGAGCACGCAACTGAAGAAAACGCCTCAGAACAATATGCTACTGAGAAACATTCATCTGAGCACGCAATTGAAGAAAACGCCTCAGAGCAACATACTAGTGAAGCACATTCATCTGCGCACGCAACTGAAGAAAACGCCTCAGAACAATATGCTACTGAGAAACATTCATCTGAGCACGCAATTGAAGAAAACGCCTCAGAGCAACATACTAGTGAAGCACATTCATCGGAGCATGCAACTGAAGAAAACGCCTCAGAACAATATGCTACTGAGAAACATTCATCTGAGCACGCAACTGAAGAAAACGCTTCAGAGCAACATACTAGTAAAGCACATTCATCGGAGCATGCAACTGAAGAAAACGCCTCAGAGCAACATACTAGTGAAGCACATTCATCTGAGCATGCAACTGAAGAAAACGCCTCAGAGCAACATACTAGTGAAGCACATTCATCTGAGCACGCAACTGAAGAAAACGCTTCAGAACAATATGCTACTGAAAAACATTCATCTGAGCACGCAACTGAAGAAAACGCTTCAGAACAATATGCTACTGAAAAACATGCATCTGAGCACGCAACTGAAGAAAACGCCTCAGAGCAACATACTAGTGAAGCACATTCATCGGAGCATGCAACTGAAGAAAACGCCTCAGAGCAACATACTAGTGAAGCACATTCATCTGAGCACGCAACTGAAGAAAACACCTCAGAGCAACATACTAGTGAAGCACATTCATCGGAGCATGCAACTGAAGAAAACGCCTCAGAGCAACATACTAGTGAAGCACATTCATCTGAGCACGCAACTGAAGAAAACGCTTCAGAACAATATGCTACTGAGAAACATTCATCTGAGCACGCAACTGAAGAAAACACCTCAGAGCAACATACTAGTGAAGCACATTCATCTGAGCATGCAACTGAAGAAAACGCCTCAGAGCAACATACTAGTGAAGCACATTCATCTGAGCACGCAACTGAAGAAAACGCTTCAGAACAATATGCTACTGAAAAACATGCATCTGAGCACGCAACTGAAGAAAACACCTCAGAGCAACATACTAGTGAAGCACATTCATCGGAGCATGCAACTGAAGAAAACGCCTCAGAGCAACATACTAGTGAAGCACATTCATCTGAGCACGCAACTGAAGAAAACGCCTCAGAACAATATTCTTCTGAGAAACATTCATCTGAGCACGCAACTGACGAAAACACCACAGAGCAACATACTAGTGAAGCACATTCATCTGCGCACGCAACTGAAGAAAACGCCTCAGAACAATATGCTACTGAGAAACATTCATCTGAGCACGCAATTGAAGAAAACGCTTCAGAGCAACATACTAGTGTAGCACATTCATCTGAGCACGCAACTGAAGAAAACGCCTCAGAACAATATGCTACTGAGAAACATTCATCTGAGCACGCAACTGAAGAAAACACCTCAGAGCAACATACTAGTGAAGCACATTCATCTGAGCATGCAACTGAAGAAAACGCCTCAGAGCAACATACTAGTGAAGCACATTCATCTGAGCACGCAACTGAAGAAAACGGTTCAGAACAATATGCTACTGAAAAACATTCATCTGAGCACGCAACTGAAGAAAACGCTTCAGAACAATATGCTACTGAGAAACATTCATCTGAGCACGCAACTGAAGAAAACGCCTCAGAGCAACATACTAGTGAAGCACATTCATCTGAGCACGCAACTGAAGAAAACGCCTCAGAACAATATGCTACTGAGAAACATTCATCTGAGCACGCAACTGAAGAAAACGCCTCAGAGCAACATACTAGTGAAGCACATTCATCTGAGCACGGAACTGAAGAAAACGCCTCAGAACAACATACTAGTGAAGCACATTCATCTGAGCACGCAACTGAAGAAAACGCCTCAGAACAATATTCTTCTGAGAAACATTCATCTGAGCACGCAACTGACGAAAACACCACAGAGCAACATACTAGTGAAGCACATTCATCTGAGCACGCAACTGAAGAAAACGCCTCAGAACAATATGCTACTGAGAAACATTCATCTGAGCACGCAATTGAAGAAAACGCCTCAGAGCAACATACTAGTGAAGCACATTCATCTGCGCACGCAACTGAAGAAAACGCCTCAGAACAATATGCTACTGAGAAACATTCATCTGAGCACGCAATTGAAGAAAACGCCTCAGAGCAACATACTAGTGAAGCACATTCATCTGAGCATGCAACTGAAGAAAACGCCTCAGAGCAACATACTAGTGAAGCACATTCATCTGAGCACGCAACTGAAGAAAACGGTTCAGAACAATATGCTACTGAGAAACATTCATCTGAGCACGCAACTGAAGAAAACGCCTCAGAGCAACATACTAGTGAAGCACATTCATCTGAGCACGCAACTGAAGAAAACGCCTCAGAACAACATACTAGTGAAGCACATTCATCTGAGCACGCAACTGAAGAAAACGCCTCAGAACAATATGCTACTGAGAAACATTCATCTGAGCACGCAACTGAAGAAAACACCTCAGAGCAACATACTAGTGAAGCACATTCATCTGAGCACGCAACTGAAGAAAACGCCTCAGAGCAACATACTAGTGAAGCACATTCATCGGAGCATGCAACTGAAGAAAACGCCTCAGAGCAACATACTAGTGAAGCACATTCATCTGAGCATGCAACTGAAGAAAACGCCTCAGAACAATATGCTACTGAGAAACATTCATCTGAGCACGCAACTGAAGAAAACGCCTCAGAGCAACATACTAGTGAAGCACATTCATCTGCGCACGCAACTGAAGAAAACGCCTCAGAACAATATGCTACTGAGAAACATTCATCTGAGCACGCAATTGAAGAAAACGCCTCAGAGCAACATACTAGTGAAGCACATTCATCTGAGCATGCAACTGAAGAAAACGCCTCAGAGCAACATACTAGTGAAGCACATTCATCTGAGCACGCAACTGAAGAAAACGGTTCAGAACAATATGCTACTGAGAAACATTCATCTGAGCACGCAACTGAAGAAAACGCCTCAGAGCAACATACTAGTGAAGCACATTCATCTGAGCACGCAACTGAAGAAAACGCCTCAGAACAACATACTAGTGAAGCACATTCATCTGAGCACGCAACTGAAGAAAACGCCTCAGAACAATATGCTACTGAGAAACATTCATCTGAGCACGCAACTGAAGAAAACACCTCAGAGCAACATACTAGTGAAGCACATTCATCTGAGCACGCAACTGAAGAAAACGCCTCAGAGCAACATACTAGTGAAGCACATTCATCGGAGCATGCAACTGAAGAAAACGCCTCAGAGCAACATACTAGTGAAGCACATTCATCTGAGCATGCAACTGAAGAAAACGCCTCAGAACAATATGCTACTGAGAAACATTCATCTGAGCACGCAACTGAAGAAAACGCCTCAGAGCAACATACTAGTGAAGCACATTCATCTGAGCACGCAACTGAAGAAAACGCCTCAGAACAACATACTAGTGAAGCACATTCATCTGAGCACGCAACTGAAGAAAACGCCTCAGAACAATATTCTTCTGAGAAACATTCATCTGAGCACGCAACTGACGAAAACACCACAGAGCAACATACTAGTGAAGCACATTCATCTGAGCACGCAACTGAAGAAAACGCCTCAGAACAATATGCTACTGAGAAACATTCATCTGAGCACGCAACTGAAGAAAACACCTCAGAGCAACTTACTAGTGAAGCACATTCATCTGAGCATGCAACTGAAGAAAACGCCTCAGAGCAACATACTAGTGAAGCACATTCATCTGAGCACGCAACTGAAGAAAACGCTTCAGAACAATATGCTACTGAAAAACATTCATCTGAGCACGCAACTGAAGAAAACACCTCAGAGCAACATACTAGTGAAGCACATTCATCTGAGCATGCAACTGAAGAAAACGCCTCAGAACAATATGCTACTGAGAAACATTCATCTGAGCACGCAACTGAAGAAAACGCCTCAGAGCAACATACTAGTGAAGCACATTCATCTGAGCACGCAACTGAAGAAAACGCCTCAGAACAACATACTAGTGAAGCACATTCATCTGAGCACGCAACTGAAGAAAACGCCTCAGAACAATATTCTTCTGAGAAACATTCATCTGAGCACGCAACTGACGAAAACACCACAGAGCAACATACTAGTGAAGCACATTCATCTGAGCACGCAACTGAAGAAAACGCCTCAGAACAATATGCTACTGAGAAACATTCATCTGAGCACGCAACTGAAGAAAACACCTCAGAGCAACATACTAGTGAAGCACATTCATCTGAGCACGCAACTGAAGAAAACGCCTCAGAGCAACATACTAGTGAAGCACATTCATCTGAGCATGCAACTGAAGAAAACGCCTCAGAGCAACATACTAGTGAAGCACATTCATCTGAGCACGCAACTGAAGAAAACGCTTCAGAACAATATGCTACTGAAAAACATTCATCTGAGCACGCAACTGAAGAAAACACCTCAGAGCAACATACTAGTGAAGCACATTCATCTGAGCATGCAACTGAAGAAAACGCCTCAGAGCAACATACTAGTGAAGCACATTCATCGGAGCATGCAACTGAAGAAAACGCCTCAGAGCAACATACTAGTGAAGCACATTCATCTGAGCATGCAACTGAAGAAAACGCCTCAGAACAATATGCTACTGAGAAACATTCATCTGAGCACGCAACTGAAGAAAACGCCTCAGAACAATATGCTACTGAGAAACATTCATCTGAGCACGCAACTGAAGAAAACGCCTCAGAACAACATACTAGTGAAGCACATTCATCTGAGCACGCAACTGAAGAAAACGCCTCAAAACAATATGCTACTGAGAAACATTCATCTGAGCACGCAACTGACGAAAACACCACAGAGCAACATACTAGTGAAGCACATTCATCTGAGCACGCAACTGAAGAAAACGCCTCAGAACAATATGCTACTGAGAAACATTCATCTGAGCACGCAATTGAAGAAAACGCCTCAGAGCAACATACTAGTGAAGCACATTCATCTGCGCACGCAACTGAAGAAAACGCCTCAGAACAATATGCTACTGAGAAACATTCATCTGCGCACGCAACTGAAGAAAACGCCTCAGAACAATATGCTACTGAGAAACATTCATCTGAGCACACAAGTGAAGAAAATACCTCAGAGCAACATACTAGTGAAGCACATTCATCGGAGCACGCAACTGAAGAAAACACCTCAGAACAATATGCTACTGAGAAACATTCATCTGAGCACGCAACTGAAGAAAACGCCTCCGAACAACATACTAGTGAAGCACATTCATCTGAGCACGCAACTGAAGAAAACACCTCAGAGCAACATACTAGTGAAGCACATTCATCTGAGCATGCATCTGAAGAAAACGCCTCAGAGCAACGTACTAGTGAATCACATTCATCTGAGCACGCAACTGAAGAAAACGCTTCAGAACAATATGCTACTGAAAAACATTCATCTGAGCACGCAACTGAAGAAAACACCTCAGAGCAACATACTAGTGAAGCACATTCATCTGAGCATGCAACTGAAGAAAACGCCTCAGAGCAACATACTAGTGAAGCACATTCATCTGAGCATGCAACTGAAGAAAACGCCTCAGAGCAACATACTAGTGAAGCACATTCATCGGAGCATGCAACTGAAGAAAACGCCTCAGAGCAACATACTAGTGAAGCACATTCATCTGAGCACGCAACTGAAGAAAACGCTTCAGAACAATATGCTACTGAAAAACATTCATCTGAGCACGCAACTGAAGAAAACACCTCAGAGCAACATACTAGTGAAGCACATTCATCTGAGCACGCAACTGAAGAAAACGCTTCAGAACAATATGCTACTGAAAAACATTCATCTCAGCATGCAACTGAAGAAAACGCCTCAGAACAATATGCTACTGAGAAACATTCATCTGAGCACGCAACTGAAGAAAACGCCTCAGAGCAACATACTAGTGAAGCACATTCATCTGAGCACGCAACTGAAGAAAACGCCTCAGAACAATATGCTACTGAGAAAAATTCATCTGAGCACGCAACTGAAGAAAACGCCTCAGAGCAACATACTAGTGAAGCACATTCATCTGAGCATGCAACTGAAGAAAACGCCTCAGAACAATATGCTACTGAGAAACATTCATCTGAGCACGCAACTGAAGAAAACGCCTCAGAACAACATACTAGTGAAGCACATTCATCGGAGCATGCAACTGAAGAAAACGCCTCAGAACAACATACTAGTGAAGCACATTCATCTGAAAATGCAACTGAAGAAAACGCCTCAGAGCAACATACTAGTGAAGCTCATTCATCTGAGCACGCAACTGAAGAAAACACCTCAGAACAACATACTAGTGAAGCACATTCATCTGAGCATGCAACTGAAGAAAACGCCTCAGAGCAACATACTAGTGAAGCACATTCATCTGAGCACGCAACTGAAGAAAACGCTTCAGAACAATATGCTACTGAAAAACATTCATCTGAGCACGCAACTGAAGAAAACACCTCAGAGCAACATACTAGTGAAGCACATTCATCTGAGCATGCAACTGAAGAAAACGCCTCAGAGCAACATACTAGTGAAGCACATTCATCTGAGCACGCAACTGAAGAAAACGCCTCAGAACAATATTCTTCTGAGAAACATTCATCTGAGCACGCAACTGACGAAAACACCACAGAGCAACATACTAGTGAAGCACATTCATCGGAGCACGCAACTGAAGAAAACACCTCAGAACAATATGCTACTGAGAAACATTCATCTGAGCACGCAATTGAAGAAAACGCCTCAGAGCAACATACTAGTGAAGCACATTCATCTGAGCACGCAACTGAAGAAAACGCCTCAGAACAATATGCTACTGAGAAACATTCATCTGAGCACGCAATTGAAGAAAACGCCTCAGAGCAACATACTAGTGAAGCACATTCATCTGCGCACGCAACTGAAGAAAACGCCTCAGAACAATATGCTACTGAGAAACATTCATCTGAGCACGCAATTGAAGAAAACGCCTCAGAGCAACATACTAGTGAAGCACATTCATCTGAGCACGCAACTGAAGAAAACGCCTCAGAACAATATGCTACTGAGAAACATTCATCTGAGCACGCAACTGAAGAAAACACCTCAGAGCAACATACTAGTGAAGCACATTCATCTGAGCATGCAACTGAAGAAAACGCCTCAGAGCAACATACTAGTGAAGCACATTCATCTGAGCACGCAACTGAAGAAAACGCCTCAGAGCAACATACTAGTGAAGCACATTCATCTGAGCACGCAACTGAAGAAAACGCCTCAGAACAATATGCTACTGAGAAACATTCATCTGAGCACGCAACTGAAGAAAACACCTCAGAGCAACATACTAGTGAAGCACATTCATCTGAGCACGCAACTGAAGAAAACGCCTCAGAGCAACATACTAGTGAAGCACATTCATCTGAGCATGCAACTGAAGAAAACGCCTCAGAGCAACATACTAGTGAAGCACATTCATCTGAGCACGCAACTGAAGAAAACGCCTCAGAACAACATACTAGTGAAGCACATTCATCTGAGCACGCAACTGAAGAAAACGCCTCAGAACAATATTCTTCTGAGAAACATTCATCTGAGCACGCAACTGAAGAAAACACCACAGAGCAACATACTAGTGAAGCACATTCATCTGAGCACGCAACTGAAGAAAACGCCTCAGAACAATATGCTACTGAGAAACATTCATCTGAGCACGCAATTGAAGAAAACGCCTCAGAGCAACATACTAGTGAAGCACATTCATCTGCGCACGCAACTGAAGAAAACGCCTCAGAACAATATGCTACTGAGAAACATTCATCTGAGCACGCAACTGAAGAAAACGCCTCAGAACAATATGCTACTGAGAAACATTCATCTGAGCACGCAATTGAAGAAAACGCCTCAGAGCAACATACTAGTGAAGCACATTCATCTGCGCACGCAACTGAAGAAAACGCCTCAGAACAATATGCTACTGAGAAACATTCATCTGAGCACACAAGTGAAGAAAACACCTCAGAGCAACATACTAGTGAAGCACATTCATCGGAGCACGCAACTGAAGAAAACACCTCAGAACAATATGCTACTGAGAAACATTCATCTGAGCACGCAACTGAAGAAAACGCCTCAGAGCAACATACTAGTGAAGCACATTCATCTGAGCACGCAACTGAAGAAAACGCCTCAGAGCAACATACTAGTGAAGCACATTCATCTGAGCATGCAACTGAAGAAAACGCCTCAGAGCAACATACTAGTGAAGCACATTCATCTGAGCACGCAACTGAAGAAATCGCCTCAGAACAATATGCTACTGAGAAACATTCATCTGAGCACGCAACTGAAGAAAACACCTCAGAACAATATGCTACTGAGAAACATTCATCTGAGCACGCAACTGAAGAAAACGCCTCAGAACAACATGCTACTGAGGAACATTCATCTGAGCACGCAACTGAAGAAAACGCCTCAGAGCAACATACTAGTGAAGCACATTCATCGGAGCACGCAACTGAAGAAAACACCTCAGAACAACATGCTACTGAGGAACATTCATCTGAGCACGCAACTGAAGAAAACGCCTCAGAACAACATACTAGTGAAGCACATTCATCTGAGCACGCAACTGAAGAAAACGCCTCAGAACAATATGCTACTGAGAAACATTCATCTGAGCACGCAATTGAAGAAAACGCCTCAGAACAATATGCTACTGAGAAACATTCATCTGAGCACACAAGTGAACAATATGCGTCAGAACAACAGTCTAGTGAAGCACATTCATCTGAGCACACAACTGAAGAAAACACCTCAGAACAACATACTAGTGAAGCACATTCATCTGAGCACGCAACTGAAGAAAACACCTCAGAGCAACATACTAGTGAAGCACATTCATCTGAGCATGCAACTGAAGAAAACGCCTCAGAACAATATGCTACTGAGAAACATTCATCTGAGAACACAACTGAAGAAAACGCCTCAGAACAGTCTACAGAAGAACATACCTCAAAACATACTTCTGGACAACAATCATCTCATTCCGCGACTGAACAACAGTCCTCATATTCAACACATGAACAACAGTCATCTAAGTCCGCAATTGAACAACAGTCGTCTAAATCTGCAACTGAACAACATTCTTCTAAGTCCGAAACTGAACAACAATCATCTCATTCGGCAACTGAACAACAATCCTCTTATTCATCAAGCGAACAACAGTCGTCTAAGTCTGCAACTGAACAACAATCATCTCATTCTGCAACTGAACAACAATCATCTCATTCGGCAACTAAACAACAATCCTCTTATTCATCAAGCAAACAACAGTCGTCTAAGTCTGCAACTGAACAACAATCATCTCATTCGGCAACTGAACAACAATCGTCTCATTCGACATCTGAACAACAGTCGTCTTATTCATCAAGTGAACAACAGTCGTCTAAGTCTGCAACTGAACAACAATCATCTCATTCGGCATCTGAACAACAGTCGTCTTATTCATCAAGTGAACAACAGTCGTCTAAGTCTGCAACTGAACAACAATCATCTCATTCGGCAACTGAACAACAGTCGTCTTATTCATCAAGTGAACAACAGTCGTCTAAGTCTGCAACTGAACAACAATCATCTCATTCGGCATCTGAACAACAGTCGTCTTATTCATCAAGTGAACAACAGTCGTCTAAGTCTGCAACTGAACAACAATCATCTCATTCGGCAACTGAACAACAGTCGTCTTATTCATCAAGTGAACAACAGTCGTCTAAGTCTGCAACTGAACAACAATCATCTCATTCGGCAACTGAACAACAGTCGTCTTATTCATCAAGTGAACAACAGTCGTCTAAGTCTGCAACTGAACAACAATCATCTCATTCGGCATCTGAACAAAATACGTCAGAGCATGCGGTAGAATTTAATAAAGATGAAACTGAATCAAATACGGAAAAGACTACAATGGACGAGACTACGGGGAGGACTTCGTCTGACACTACTACGGTAGTCAACGATCAAGCTGCTCCACCGTCGCCACCTGGTAGTTACTTCGCTAGTTCGGAAGAGGATACTACAGGTCGTGGTGGAAAATTGTCCTTAAGCCAAGCTAAAAAGGGTATGTCAATTTATCTTTCTCTTTATTTTTATCCGATATTTTTAAGAGGAAACGTGGGTGTCCTGGTAGTGCCTCTGTCTACCCGTTCTGGGAAAAGGCGTGAGTTTATGTATCTTATTTTTATTCGTCGTTATATGTAAATCCCATTAGACCTTTAAAATACAAATCAATTATACAGGGTGACAAAAAAAATCTGTCTCATCGATAAAGGTGTTATGAGGCATCTATACATATAATAAATTAATAACCGATCAATGTCTGTACATGGAAGATAAATAAGAAATTTCAAAGCGAGAGGGCAACAGAAGCCAAAACAATTTTTTTTTAGAATTTCTGTCTTTCTGTCTGTATGTTTGCTTGAGCATCGCGAAAAAACTACTGCACCAAATGCGGTTTTCACAGCCTTCGGTCTTGGAGTATTCCGAGATACCTGACTGATTCACTTTGAGGAAGAGTGTTGCTTCCCAATTGCACAGCTGAACAGTTTCCTTTTGATTCGAGATCGATTTCGAGGCACTTGCTTTGATGCGCCACTTGGGCAGCCAGTCGTATGCTTTACAGAGGCTTTCTTGTAAGATCTTTGAAACGGTTCGTGGATCTATGCTACTTGTTAATAGTGCAGTGTCGTCACATGTAGCATTCATCACTTGTGATGTCTGAGGGAGGTCTGCAGTGTACAGGGTGTACAAGATTGGGCTAAGAACAGAACCCTGGGGCACTCCAGCCGAGATCTCATAGATATTTGATGCGTCTCCACTTTCTCGTAACTGGAACCTGCGATTTGACAAGTAGGAATTCATAAAATTATAGTATGTATGTGTATCCAGCATCTGTATTAGACTAGTAATGTAGCTTATGGCATCTTTTACCTCTTCTGGTGTTTTTAAGGATACATGTAGTTGCATAGTTTCCTCTATGTATTCCCTAAATCCTTCCAAGTCGGTAAATTTATTGAACAAGGTCTCGGGTTCTTCGTAGCATATTAAAGTCGTGCTTACGGTCAGAATTACAGGGGTATGATCAGAGTTACTATCGTGGCAAGAGGCTTTGAGATAGTGTCTCGAGAGTCTTCCAATGATGAAGAAAGAAGTCTAGCAGATCAGGCTTTTTCTTTAACTATTGTGATAGTTTTTTTGTTAGTTGTAATATCTTTGGAAGAAACAAATACATGCAATTAAATCGGCATTACCCGATGTTAGAATATTGGGTCAGTCTGTACAGATGGTAGATTCTGCGCGTAATCTGGGGCTGGTGTTCGACCCGGGGCTGTGGTTTGAGAGTCATGTCAATGGTGTTGTAAAATCCTGTTTCTATAGGTTGAAGATTCTGTATCGAGTAAGAGACTATCTTAGTGTTACGTTAAGGAAGAGATTAGTGGATTCCTTGATTCTATCTAAATTTAATTACTGCGATACTGTCTACGGACCTTGTCTCCTATCCCGTACGGAACACTTAATACAACGTGTCCAAAATGCCTGTGCTCGGTTTTGTTTTGGAATTCCCCGAAGGGACCATGTTACACCATACTTGAATTGCCATAACGTGTTGAAAATGGCTGCACGTAGGAAACTACATTTAGCGACATTAATGTTTGGTATAGTACAGTCACACACACCGAGATACCTGTACAGTAAATTATCATGGAGGCAGGAGCATTACAATTATCCCACTCGTTCTACGTCGAACCCGCTCTCGATGCCACGCTTTAAAACTACCGCCTTCAGAGGATGTTTCAAATTTGCAGCCACCCGCTGCTGGAACGATCTTCCGCCGCCAATGAGATTCCTAAAAACAAAAAATACTTTTAAATTACACATTAAAAAACACTTATTATACAAGCAAAAGAATCCCCAATAAAACTAAGTACATAAAATATGGTATTAATGATAAGTATCTATATTTACCTAAAGTTAATGAATCATCGGCGAGGCGTGATAGTGTCCTCGCGGCGGGTGGCAGCGTTCCTCCAAGACGGATAGTTAGCTATTTTACGTGGTTAGTTGTCTCCCCTTTCACGTTGGATTCGCCTTTAAAATAAGTGTTGGAATTATGTCATGAATATTATTGTTTGTATTTATTTTATTTTATTGTTTCTCTAGAGATAATTGCTGGGATAAGATAGGTACTACTCAATATTTGCACCTATTTATTATATTATTATATTTACCAATATAATTTATTGTTCTATAAACAATATTATGCAAGTCGTACTTACCCGAGACAATCATTTGGAAGTATACAGTACTTTTTACTTCCCAACACGACATAGCCATGCCACCAACACCATGTTTGCGACGCATTGCACTAGCCGCACGCCTCGAGACTTACTTATTAAAGTTGATCGTGAACGTCCTTTCACGTCCCTGTCGTCGGGCGACTGCAGAGTGCATTTTCTGTATGTACATTGTGCAATGCTAAGGCTCGCGCGGGCGCGGGCGGCGAGGCGCGCAACTGACCTGGGTGTGCTTGGCGTGTCGAAGCGGGACAGAGAACTGTGCAAAGGCTTGTTACTTGTTGTTATTGTTATTAATTTGTATAAACTTTTTTATTTTATGTTTGTATATGTTGGTTACTTTAGATGTAGTCAAGGAAGTTTTAGTCATTCTTTTTTTTTATTATTATTGTTGTAGTAATTGTTTTTTCCTTTTATTTATTAATGCATTTATAATACCTACAATGTTTTAAAATAATAATAATATGTCGGCTGGCGTTCGCATGTCACTCAAGGTGACCACTGAAAACCAGCGTTGCGCTGTGGCTCGCGCTGCAGTACAACATTAAGCTGAGTGGTCACCTACGTGTCACTTTTTTGCGACGTACAAACTTTTTTTTTCTTTTTTTTTTTTTTTTTTTTTTATTTCTGTATGGTGTATGTAAATTTATGTTATATGAGTGTGTGCGTTGTGATAAGTGACAAATAAATGTGTTTTCTTTCTTTCTTTCTTTCAAACCCTTAATTGATTCCCATTTACTATTTTGAGAGTAAAGAGGTCTAGATCAGGTGCTGATTCCAAAAGTTCCGTGAGTCTGTTTACGTCCTCAATGCCATACAGGATGATAAGTGGTGATTTGCTAGGCCATTCTTCATTTGGTTCACTAGAAACATCTGTCTCATCCACAGAATATTTTAAATCGGTTCTGGATCTTACGCGTCCTGAGGATAGTGTCTGTGATATGTTTTTGCGTTTGTAGTTTCTAGGTACAGGGACTCTGACAGTCAGGCGGTTTCGGAATAATTATGTCTAGATTATTACCTAGTGTTGTCTGTATTGGGGATTCTATTTTTTTGTTTTTTTTTTAATACTGGCACGGCATAGTGACTGCATTGCACCTGATAGTAAGTGCTAATGCCGTCCAGATAGAGTATCGAATGGTATCAGACGGTAGTCTCATACCATTCGATACAATCATGCCGGCCCGCTGAGATGCCTCTTCACGCTACGGCAAAATTTGAGATACATGCCAGTGAGGAACTTCTAGTTCTCGTGAAAAGGCTTGGATGGAACATCTGTTGGAAAAATACTTTTTCCAGTATTCTCTGGAGCAGAGGCCTGGTTTCCCACGTCTGCGCAGTCTTCGGTAGATGATTTCACACCACGAGGCCCGGGTATCTCGAGGCGCCGGGGTTTAGTCGGATCGCAGGACAAATAGCATTCATTTTCATAAAAAGGGGGGTGGGAGAGTAGTACACGTTTCCCAGGCGCATGCACCAATATTTTTGAGGATATTTAGTCACCCAAGGTCGTTCACGTCGTTCAAGGTCGGTGTTGGCGCTTTTTACAACTGACTTCCTCCAAGGTATTTGCAGGCGGAATTTCGCCGTTCTCAGCAAACCCACCTCTTTTCTCATCCGGGCTTGGGACCGGCAACGGCAGAGTTAATTACCATCTGGCTTCGATTTCTGTCGCAGTCTTGATATACCCTGTATAATATATCAGCGCATTTACGTCCCACTACAGGACACGGGCCTACTCTACAATCGAGATAATCTATTGAGAGTGGTTAGGCCATATAGTCCACCACGCTGTCCTAGTGCGAGTTGGCGGACTTACATACCGTAGAAATTCTTTAAAATCGCTACGGTATGCAGGTTTCCTCATAACTTCGACATACCCTGTATACTAATTATATTTTATTTAGCTTATTAACTTATTAAACTCGTCAAAAGTAAATTAAATTATTAAGTTGAGACGAGTTATCTTACTCTCAAAATGTGAATTAAGCCCCATTGACACGGGGAGAGTTACTCGCCTCGAAGACACGATTATCGTAAAGATAAAAAAAAGTTGCATCGTGTAAACATTCGTCAGGACACGATAATCTATGGCGGTTATGTCATGCGATAATCGCATACGATTCACGCCGCGAGAAACTCCCCGTGTAAAAGGCGCTTTAATTATTTTATATTTACTTTCTCTGGGTTTTTGTGAGACCAAAAAGTCTCGTAGTTTCTGATCTTAGTGTGGGGTCAGGACCATGTATGTGACTGTTAGGTTTACTGATACGACACAAGACTCGATCTTAGTGTGGAGTCAAGAATAAATGTGACTGTTGGGTAAATTTCTGTTTTTTTTTTCAGAAATATTGCAATCTATGGAATCAAGCTCCAAATTCAAGGTGATGGTGATACCCAATGGTACAGAGGGCAACTGCTTCTGCACCTGTTCCAACAACTAGAGACAGCAACTTTATGCGGCCACGTCTTATTCTTCAATAAAGCTTTTTTTTTGTGTGTGTGATTTTTTTGTTTTATTTATATTAGTTTTATTGCGATGACGAGACGAACATGCCATTCACACGTTTAGTTTGGAAAACAATACGTAAGATGTGTGACGTCATTCTAAATCCAATATGGCGGAACATCCAAGATGGCGGAATAGTTATTTTTTATGCACTTCTGCAATGTGGGTATCTAATGCAAGGGCTTGCCGAGAATAATTAGAATAAAAACTACGTTTAAAAATCCGACTTCAACTACTAAAAAGTATAAAATAACTTAGTAAAGATTTAATTTAATACAACTCTTATGCAAACCTATACCTTTCATCTGAATAAAATACAATTATTTATATGTGAAGATATTCATCAGGTCCACCAATTTTTTATGGGACCAAATGGCAACTATTTCGCATTAAACTAAAGAAGAATCACTAAAATCGGTTCTAAGCTGCCGAAGATATTAAGTATTTACATGCATGTGAATTTTCTCACCCCCTCCTCGCCCCACCCCTTTTTCTCTACCTTACTAAATTTTAACTTTTATACTGAACCTATTGCACAAAGAACCATTGGGAAACTGCTCAATTTCGAGGAGTTCTACTCTCCAGGTCCGAAGATATTCATCAGGCCTTCACAATTTTTCTATAGAACCAAATGGTAACTATTTCGCATCAAACTATAGAAGAATCACTAAAATCGGTTCAAAGCTGCCGAAGATATTAAGTATATGCATGCATATTAATGGAACTTACTCAATTTTGAGGAGTTCTTTTGTCTAGGTCAGAAGATATTCATCAGGTCTTCAACACTTTTTATGGAACCAAATGGCAACTATTCCGCATAAAACTAAAGAAGAATTACTAAATAAAATCTTAACGAATTGGGTATTTGACTGTTGTGGCAATAAATTATAAAATGTGTTGCATATGATAGCTTTTTGGTAAACAATAATTATGGGTATTTTTATTTACATTTATCTAAATTATAAATATTTAAATTGTCTAAAATAAGTTTGCCATTTTTTATCTGTTGATTAAATGTAACAAAACACGACAAGCTGTCATTGTGCAGCGTGTGATGTCACGATTTACAATTTTCATTCATCTCTGCCACTAAGATCATTCACCATTTATAAAGCGTGACGTAACTTTTTCAAAGTCACGTGACCTACCGTTTTGGTGACATTTAAGATGATAAAACTGAAAAATATGTTTATTCGTTATAAACAACTCTTTAAAAATAAATTAATAGTTTGAAGAGGTATAAAGTGATTATATCTAGACTTTAAAACACTTTTCAGAAATTAGTCAAATAGCCAATTGATAACCTCCTCTGAAGTCGGTTAAAAATGCAATCGACTAGATTACAATTCCCGCCATTATGGTGCAATGTTTAACGATTTTAAAATTTTATAATTATTATAAACACTAGCGACATCTCTTATCGTTGCTCCGATAGTATCAATATTTCTGATTTAGCCATTTTAAGTGTACTGCGGATTAACATGGGATTAACAGATGGCGCAATAAAGAATATTCATTATTCTTTTAGCTCTCCGTAAACTCGGTTGAAAATAAAAAAAAGATGAGTGAAATAATTATTACGACACGTGTCGTGTAGTTAGAGATTATAATTTCAAAGCAATTAATCATTACTTGTTTGCGCCATCTATTGGCAAGTAGCCAACAACAAAATTTTCACTTAAACGCCATCTGTTGACGTCTAATAAAAATAGTAGTAGATGGCGCTAACGTTTATATTAGTGAGCTGAAATTGCAATATAGCGACTATTTTGGCTGAAATTCTTACGCGAACTGTTTTAAATTGTTATCGTATGCTTTTTATTTTTTTTTACACCTTTATTTGTCCGTCGTTTCATTGTTTGTGACTAATAAAATAATTTCTTTGTTTCTAGAAGACACATAATTTAACGTAGTGTAACATGAGTGTACCACAGTCCTTCATTACTAGCATTTATCACGAAGACACTTCTAGTACATTTAGGGCTTCGTTCACCATATTCAAATAAACCGTTGATTACTTACTTTTTGATTAACGTTATTTGCCAAGCAAATGTGCGGAGTATCTTCCATCGATTTCACAAGTGGAAATAAAGTAAAGTGCTGTGGGTATTTGACTCATTTTTTTTTATTAAATTCTTTAAAAAGTATCCATATCCAAAATCTAACAAACAAAGAATTTGGTAAATCCATTCAGAATTTTAAAAGTTAGAAACGTTTTTAATCTTGTAGTGGGGGTAAAAGAAAAGGAATGCAAAACAAAATTAGTGACGTCACTATTCTTCATATGTATTATAGTGTGCGGGAGTGAAAGAGACGGCAAGATGTCCCCACTACGTCCCCACTCTTTCATTTAAAATACTAATATTTGCCTCATGTTACAAGCTACTTTATCACTGTTTTCACAAAAATGTTGTTTTAATGGCACTTCTATTTGTCTGCAAAATAATACAAAAATTCGATGATAGTCAAATACCCAATTGAACAAATCATTCGTTCAATAGTGCGTCAAATGCTATGATTATAGAATAATATTATTTCAATCATTGGTCAAATGGTCCCGCCCTGCCTCCCATAGAAGTGTCAACGTGTTTTTTCTTAAAAAATTAAAAAGGTGGTTGAGATTTTAACCTTATTATAACCAAGTAAATACGCTAATAGAGGAATGGAGGCCACGTAGCGGAAAACGCAGCGTAGGACGTCCACCCACAAGATGGTCAGACGACCTGGTAAAGGTCGCGGGACGTCGCTGGATGCTGCCTCCAACAGGTCACTGTGGAAATAATTGGGACAGGCCTATGTTCAGCAGTGGACTTCCTTTGGCTGGTGGATGGATGAAATACGCTATTCGGCAGACGATGCAGCCAATAGGTACTAATTGATGTAATCATAGGATTAGCGTTACTGGAGCATGGTGAAATCGACACATGATGTTACGGACGACTAACTGATGACTAGCTTAATCAACGGTTTACTTGAAGACGGTGAACGAGGCACTAACAGGTTAAAAGAAACACTGGTATACTTTAAAAAATTATTTCATTTATTAAATTTCATTGTAAAACTATGGTCAGCTCAGTTCACGTACTATATTTAACGGAATTACTTGGCGCTCGAAGCGCAGGCACCACTTGCACACCTGAAACAACAAATTCATAAATACACCCAACAGTCACGTAGATAGTCCTGACCCCACACTAAGATCGAGTCTTGTGTCGTGTATCAGGAACTACGAGAGGCTTTTCGGTCTCACAAACACCCAGACCCGAAATAAATACTTGTAGGTCGCCTAACATTAGTCATAGTGTTAGGATTGTAAAAGCCCCCACTTTCACAGCCAGCGTCTAACCAACTGCGCCACAGAGTCTGTCAAAATTGTGGATATTAAAAAAATCAGAATTCAATAGACTGTCTCGGTATCGTAGTTGTATTACGGTACGATTACAAAGCTGTGGTCTTGGGTTCCAATGCCGGGTCGATTTTGGATTTTTCTATTCATTAATAACCCGGAGTCAGGAATTTTCGATGCGATAGGCTCGTGGGACGGAACATACAAGGCGAAATGTGGGTGTCCTAGTAGCACCTCTGCCTACCCCTTCTTGGATAAAGGCATGAGCTTATGTATGTATGTCATAATATAGCAAATAAGTAAGTTGATCGGAAACTACAAGACACTTTTCGCTCTCAGAAACACCCAGAACCGATACAAATATTTTATGCGAGGATCGAACCCGCGGCCTCTCGTTTCACTGCAATCTAACTTAACTGTCCAACTGCGCCACAACGGCTGTATGTATATTGAACCCATGTGATTCCTCATTTATAAGAAATGTGTTATAAAAAAGTTTCTCACCTCACTCATTGGCAGACGCATCCAAATTCACACTTATATAGCTGGCCCCCATGTTCTCCCTATGTGTGGACGACAACACGTGCCTCTTCGCATTCTCCCCCGCCTCCAGATCACTGTCACAGACCCCACACTTCAGCTTCCCAAACTGATAGTACACATATTTGTTCCTTCCCAACATATTTATATTGTGCTTCAACTCCAGATAGAATCGGAAAACGCTCTCAGTAGCAGGCTTTGAGGCATAATGCTCTGCAAAGGTCAAATGCATCAGCAAAGACCTTATAGAGTTGAAAACCTCACCGCAACCGACACAAGTGAACGTTGCTCCTTCACTATGCAGTATGTAATTCCCTTTCATATAAACACTAATAATGTCTCCTCTATTTTCCTGGATTTTGGCTTCAGTGACAGCGGTCTGGTGCTCAACAGATGATAAAATATGCTTCATAACATCAGCCACATTTGGGAACGTCAAATCACAGAATTCACATTTCAATTGGTCGATATTTATGTTGTTCAGCTTCAGAAGCTCATCATCAACATCATACAGAGCGGAACGGATCAACTTGCATATGGTTCCAATGTGCTCTGCGTTCTCAAAGTGCTCCACGATGGCTGAAAAGGATGGTAACGCCACATATTGTGGACAGATGGAGCAGACATAGTAGTTACCGAAGGACGCATAGTATTCAGATGGCCGGCAATGGTTCTTGTACAGCATTGCCAGTTTCCTCGGAGCAGCGTTTCTTAAATGCTTCTTCTGGCGAATGTGGTTGAAGAGAACCTGTCTAGGGCCCTTCAGGGTCATGTCACAGCAAGTACAGAAGTTCCCGACCTTCCCAGAAGGTTTAATAAAGTTCTCGATGATGACATGATCCCGGGAGTAGACAGGTTTGCCAACGCTGGCCAGATATTTGGTCCAGTTCAAATCCTTCGGTCCCCAGTCTTCGGGGATCTGCCCGTCTTGGCTCGAAGCCTTCATGCGTACAAACATATCATCAGAAAGCTTGGCGAGGTGTCTATCGTCTAGAATATGGAGGATCATTGCATCAGTGCCCTCTATATTAATATTGCACAGACGGCAAGTCATTCCATTGGAAGTATAAACTACATCTTGGCTTAAAAGGAATTTCTCATTGATCTCCTTGATTTTGTCAACACTAGCTTCAGTCTTGGAAAATGGGATGTGCTTATCCGATTGCAGGATGCAGGATAAGTTATGAATGTGTGTGTCACTGAAAACGTGGTTCAGAACACTGTCGTAATGGAATCTTAGAGTGTAGTATTCACAGGCAATGCAAAAGAATGCTAATTTCCCTGTTCTGTCATCAACCAACGACAACAATTTATGATTGACGAGCAACTTCACAATCAGCGACTCTATGGGACCGTAATATCTGTACTTCTTAGCTTGAGATTTGGGTTTTTCTGAAGTCTGATCATTCTCATCATTATCATTATTCTTATTCGCGTCAGCTGCAAAGTTTTGATACACGTTGTCTCTTATGCTCATGATTATGGGAGCTACGGAGCTCGTTTGCGTCGAAAAGTCAATATTAGAGACTTCCTGACACAACTTGTCGTATGCTTCTTGGTAGAACTTCACAGCCGCTCCAATGCTAGCTTCAGAATTGTCAGGAAGCACTTTCATCAAGGCAGCACTAAGTTTGGCTACAAAACCACGGTCCAACTTCTCCATCGGTTTCATGATAATCTCAATACTCTGGGCTGGTGTCTCCCCACATTCCATTGCCGACAGTCTCCTCGACATTTTGGGCAAAATCACTGGTTCGGCCACGTCAATGCTCTCTCTTTTCAACTTGGGTAAGTGGATTTCCAAATTGAAATGCTTCTGAAGGGACTCCATCAAAGGTTCCTCGTCATTCAACTCAATTTCAACGTTACAATCAGTACATATATGGACTTGCTTTGCATTATCACATGTAAGAAACTCAGTTTTCAACAACTCAGGCACCTCACTAACGGGCAGACTGTTGAACCTCTGCCGTTGCAAATTGCTTTTTTTCTCAGTGGTAAAAATATATTCAACTTCAACGCATTCTCGTTTTTGAACGAAGATTTTCTTGTGCGTCTCGTTAAGACTGGTCAGGTAGTTAAGGACCGTTTTCTTTTGGCCAGTCAGGGGGTGGCTTATGACCTTTTTGAAATGATTAGCCAGTCGCTTCACGTCGTCCACCTTGCGGAAAGACAGTACTGTGAGTTCCGACATGCCCCTTGATATTTCGTCAACGTCTGCCATGATAGAAATAAAAATGACCCGGTCGACTTCTTGTCAAACTAACGGATCTTGCCCCGAACTTATAAAGTTAAGAGGCTTGTTATGCCCGTACGTAGATGTAGGAATTTCGTCCGAAAAAATTACACCGAAAAAAATATTTTGTTTTTTTTTGGAATAATGTGTGAAATAATAAAGATTTTGATTTTCCGGTTCAGACTATCACTGCATTTCAAGATCTGGAATGAGAGAAAAATGTTACATTAATATCATTTCTGTCACATTGTGTCCATTGCTGAAAATACATGTATCAGCCCATATACGTCCCACAGCTGATCACGGGCCTACTCTACTATCGAGAGAATCGATTGAGAGTGGTTAGGCTATATAGTCCACCACGCTGGCCTAGTGCGGATTGGCGGACTTACATACCGTAGAAATTCTTTTAAAATCGCTACGGTATGCAGGTTTCCTCATGATGTTTTCCTTCACCGTTAAAGAAAACAGGTGAAAATATGTATCCCTCAAACATTTCAAAAGCAACCTGTTGAAACTATTATTTGAAACTACTTCATAGTCCTGACCCCACACTAAGATCTAGTTTTATGCCGTATCAGAAACTACGACAGACTTTTCGGTCTCACAAACACCCAGACCCGAAACAAATACCTGTGGATCACACAAATATTTGTTTCGGTGCGAGTTAAACCCGTGGTCTCTCGTTTCACAGCCGGCGTCTAACCAACTGCGCCACGGAGACTGTCACACTACTTTTATATTATAATATATAGTTTATAAATTCCAATAGTTGTCTTAAAAATTGGAAGTGTCTGATACTGCTGGTGAAACGCCGCGCCGGGGGACTGTTTTTCAAGGACTTCAAATTTTGGTACCCCATCTGGGATAAAGGCGTGAGTTTATGTATGTTATGTTTATCTCGGGATTAGTTTTATTATACATTTTTAACTTCCCGACGGTTCGATTGCTTTACAGCTTTCGTGGTCACGGGGCAGACTGAGGTATTAGTCATCCGCTCAGTGACTTATTTCGTTGACTTATTTAGTCTTATTAATTATTTCAATGTGTAACATCTAAGAAACCATTTGTTTTAAAGTCTGACTGCCTCGGTGGCGTAGTTGTATTACGGTTACAAAGCTGAGGTCTCGGGTTCGAGTCCCGGGTCGGGCAAAGTGATATTGGATTTTTCTATTAATTATCAGCCCGGAGTCAGGAATTTGTGCCCGTTATGGCGATAGGCTCGCCCCCTATCACATCATGGGACGAAACATACAAGGCGAAATTTGGGTGTCCTGGTGGCGCCTCTGCCTACCCCTTCGGGGATAAAGGCGTGAGTTTATGTATGTATGTTGTTTTAAAATATTACGTTGTTATCTTTTAAAGTTACCTACGTGCTATGATGCATATAAAACATTACATTTTATTTAATATTTGCATGAGACGAGTCGCCCAGTTTACTGAGAAACATCTAATGTATATTTCAGAATAGGTAATCAATTTAAATCGTCGGTCGAAACATGAATCACTAGTAAAATAAACAAAGTTATCTTCTATCCCTCGGGAACCTATTTATCTAGAGGTACCTACTTTAAGTCATTTCCTGTACCCTTGACAAAGCCTTGAAAAGCAATAGACAAAATTTAACGATAATCGGTTAAGAAACTAAATTGTATAAGCGAAACAAACATACACTCAGATTACATTAGTAAGGATGCGTTAAGTACTTCTTTTTAAATTGTACACGTCCCACTGCAGGGCACGGGCCTCCTCTACAATCGAGAGTACGATTGAGAGGCGTTAGATATAGTCCACCACGCTGGCCTAGTGCAGGCGGACTTTACATACCATAGAAATTATTACAAACCGCTATAGTATGCAGGTGTCCCCACGATGTTTTCCCTCACCGTTACATGGCAAAAAACAACAAATATTCTTCATATAACAGATAAACTCGAGAACTTTCGTTTTCAGAAATATTACCTTTTTATTATGTAAATAATTTATCATTCGAGTTACGTTTATAAATAACTTATACGAGGAAAACTACAACATGCATAATGTATACGTTTTGAAATTCATATTGAATTATTTATGGCGTTTTCTAAACATCTGACACTCGATTGTTGTTTAAAATTAACATCTTTTAACGCCTTACACGGGGAGTTTCTCGCGGCGTGAATCATGTAACCCGTCGGAAATATCTGTGAACCTAGCTGGAATGCGGTTCACATTTCATTTTTTTGTGTTCCCCTACCTACTACGTAATTTTACATTAAAAACGTTTTGAGATGGATGCGAATTCTATTTTTTATTCTTTTTTCTATTTTAATTCAATTTGTTTAACCTATACAGGGTATATCAAGACCGCGACCGAAAACGAAGCCAAGTGGTAGTATTAGTGACTTCAGACACAATGCAACTAAAAATTTCGCAGGTATTTACTACCCAAACACAATGATTTTTAAAAAATTGCATAACAAAAATCTGTCGCTTATTTTGCGAAATTTTTATGTGCATTGTGTTTGTAACCACTAAAACTACTACCCGGCTTCGTTTTCGGTCGCAGTCTTGATATACCCGGTATTTTGTATTTGCTGAACTAATGTTCCAGTGACGTCAATTGTTCATGTCCACAGATATTTCCAACGGGTAATATGCGATTATCGCATGAAATAACTGCCATAGATTAGAAGCTTTTAATGACGCTCGAGATGGGGGGAGGGGGCTTAGCAAAAAATCACGAAATATCACATGGGGGGAGGAGGGTGTATTAAGATATCACGTGTATTTATTGTTTCGTCAGAGGCGCGATTTCTAAACCGAAAAGCGGAGTGTTGTGTGAACTAGACTCGCCGTGGGCAGGCAACGAAAGAAGTCCTAGACTATATTTTATAACTTCAAAGATAATATTCTTAAAAAAATTAAGATTATTTTTAGGTAATAAAAAAATATACTTGATTTTTGGTGCGGTTAAGTCTTAAAACTCACCCACGGGGGAAGGGGGAGGGGGGTAATATTATTAAAAAACATCACGTGATTAATGCACGGCCCCTTATCGTGTTCCGACAAATGTTTACACAATGCTACTTTTTTTTATCTTTTTGTATCTGCGAGGCGAGAAACTCTCCCCGTATAAATGGAGCTTTAGTGGATCAGACATAGCGACAATATCTGAGTGTATAAGCAAATGTATAAGTCTGCGTTCTTTTGGCATCCGAATGCGTTGTTGTCATTTACCAAGAGCCCGTGGCCGCGATTTTCGTCATTTTATAAAAGCTGAAAGTTTGTCCGCGCATGCCTCTGACTTAGGCAACTCACGATCAGCTATAATGAAGTTCCAATTAGGGTGGCTTTGGAAGTTATCAGCTTTAATATGTCTGGCAAGGTCAAAAAACCATCAGAAGTGTCCGGATGCCAAGGTAACATCTTTTGATAGTTGCCTTAACATATATAAAATTCAACTTTTATACTACAACGCTGGCAAAACTACATTTTATTAAAGTTTGAAGATATCGGTATATTTTTTCCAGCTTTATAGTATTCAAGCCGGATTTTGTATATGTTGTTAAGGCACTTATAAAAAGACGTTTCCTTGGCATCCGGACACTTTTGATGGTTCTTTCATCTTGTCAGACACATTAAAGCTGATAACTTTTAAAGCCACCCCGATCGGAACTTCATAATAGCTGATCGTGTGATCCCTATGCCAGAGGCATGTGACAGCCTCCGTGGCGCAGTTGGTTTGACGCCGCCTGTGAAACGAGAGGCCGCGGGTTCGATCCCCGCACCGTAACAAATATTTGTGTGATCCACAGGTATTTGTTTCGGGTCTGGGTGTTTGTGAGACCGAATAGTCTCTCGTAGCTTCTGATACCCACGACACAAGACTCGATCTTAGTGTGGGGTCAGGACTATGTATGTGACTGTTGGGTGTATTTATTATTTATTTATTTATGTGCTGACAAACTTTCAGCTTTTATAAAACGACGAAAGTCTGGCAGCCACAGGCTCTTAGTCTATCAAGTTGTTGTCAAAATATAGTTTATCTCTCTTCACATTTCATTACATTGGACATGTTAATACTATTAAATTTCAGTACAAATTCTTGTTGTTTATATTATAAAAACAGTAGGCGCAGTTAGACGCCGGCTGTGAAACGAGAGGCCGCGGGTTCGATCCCCGCATCGAGACAAATATTTTTGATTAGAATTACAGTTAATTTTTAATGTTTTACCACTATCGTGTAATACCCTCGCTTTGTGAATATTGTACACACCTCTAATAGGCATGTGCATCAGAATTTTATTTTGTAAGTGTTTTTGTATGTTTTTAATGCATATGTTGTTGGTGTGTCTTTTTTAAATAAATAAAATAAATAAATATTTGTGTGAACCACAAGTATTAGTTTCGGGTCTGTTCAGCGAATGTGAAGGATGGCAGGCTCGGGGATTACGCTGTGATTGTTCAAGAGAAATCGTTGTAGGCATTTCAATATGCGAGTTTTTTGTAGAGAGCCTTGTATTAATGAACATAATGTTGGAAAATATAAGAAATTATGATGACACAGTAGTCGTATTATTTGGAGTTTTAAAAAAGTTTTAATTATTACATAAGTTTGTTTTAGTGGTGGCGGGTTCAAATCCCAGGGCACACCACAGCCATTTCAGTCATTGGTGTTTATAGTCAATCACCACGCACTATATTAAAGGAAAAAATCGTAAGAAAACCCATACCACAGCGACTTGTAAGAATTTCTACGGTATGTAAAGTCCGCCAGCTCTAAGCCAGCGTCGTGGACTATATGGCCTAACCCCTAGCAATACTCTCGATTAATTCAAATAAATATTATATAAAACATTATAGACACTGGATACTTGAGGAAAACGAATGGACAAGGAAATTACTGCTTTGTTTACACTCAAACCCTGACAATTTAGTTAATAAATAAACACAGATAATTCACACACAGTCCTGCTTACAAATAACTATACATAGTATTATTATAAACTAAGAGAAAATCAAATACTGGTGATAGGTCTCTCATATGTGAGGCCACCTGGGTAGGTACCACCACAATGGCTATCTTTTTTTTTTTATAAATAAATAAATAAATACACCCAACAGTCACATACATAGTCCTGACCCCACACTAAGATCGAGTCTTGTGTCGTGGGTATCAGAAAGTACGAGAGACATTTCGGTCTCACAAACACCCAGACCCGAAACAAATACCTGTGGATCACACAAATTTTTGTTTTGGTGCGGGGATCGAACCCGCGGCCTCTCGTTTTACAGGCCGGCGTCTAACCAACTGCGCCACGGAGGCTGTCAATGTATCTCCAACATATTTGATAACTAAAATAAGTTTTAAAATTGTATATGAATAAGGGCATTGTGTGATACATAACATAAGACTTTGGGATTTGAATATAGGGTAAGACTATGTATGTGACTGTTGAATGTAAATTGTCTATCTTCATTATTTTATTTCCCCTTGTAGCATTGCGGTGGGACAACCTGTGTAATAATTCACAGCTTTCATACAAAGCAGGATGGCTTGTTAAATTATAAAATGACATAGCAACAGGGAAATCTCATTCAGCATTGATAATAATGGTAAATAAAATTTCGAAAGATTCTGTCTTTACAAGGTGAAAAATCTGTTTATTTATCTTTGCACATAACACACAACACTATGTATCTAATTAAAGATTATTCGACATCTGAGTAACAAAGAAAATATAACTTCACCCTTATATTAAAGACTATACTCAAGAGACAAATCTGCCATGGCTAATATGCCACAGAAATTCTTACAAATGGATATGGTGTGCATGTTTTCTTGCGATGTTTTGCAGTCCCGTTACTATCTATATCAGCCCATATACGTCCCACTGCAGGGCACAGGCCTACTCTACAATCGAGAGAATCAATTAAGAGTGGTTAGTGGTCCCGTTACTAATCCACCATAATTTTGTCAATAAGAGAATATTCTCCGATGGATACTCTCGTTGAACTTCATATCATTATGTAACATATCTGTACAGGGGTATTTGAAAATGGATTGTCAGTTAATAATTATTCTATTAAATCAGTTCGTAACGTAATAGCTTTGTGTTTTAACATCTAATATTAATACTGAACTGTACTGTATCAGTCCATATCAACCACTGAAGGGCACGGGCCTCCTCTACAATCGAGAGTACGACTGAGAGGGCCATATAGTTCACCAAGCTGGCTAAGTTCCAGGACTTTACATACCATATAATTTCTTAAACTCCTTCACCGTTATAGTAAGTGGTGATACAACTTAATAATCCAGCTCAATCCTTATCTAAAAACCGATCCCAAACATAAAGAAATGCGAAATTTCATTAAACTCAAAGTAAATTATAACAAATTATTAATGAACTGCTCTGATTTAAACCAACTTGTAACTTTTGTAACAATCACTATATTGTGATCTGGTTATGAAAAGAGCAACACTAGAGTTTCTTGCGCATTCTTCTCTAGTGAAAACCGCTTTCTGAACCAGGTGGTAGATCAAAAAATGACTGAATCTAAATGTTGAACATTTTAATAGATTCAATAAATTATTGTTCATTTTTCATTTTCAAACCAATCAAGATTAGTAGAATGTAGGCATGTCTAAAAATATAAGACCTGATTGGCCAATTTTTTTCATAATAATTTAGTATGCTAAGTATTAGAGTGGCCAAACTGTACTAGGTCAGTGTTGTGTATGGCCTAACCCTTCTCAATTGAATTCCCAGTTGTAAAGGAGTCTTGTGCAATTAATGATTATGAGTTGACAAAGTACAGTATTAAAGTAACTATCTAAGTAAAAGTTTTATTGGTATGATGTAAATATTTTGCAATAAGGATTTGTGTTGCAAGATAATTTTGATAATTGACATATTAAGGGATTAAAAAAGTTGACAAAATTATTAGCCCTTCAACAATCTAGAGTACTTATATTTGGTCTAGAATCATGAAACTTGGCAAGAAGTAATAACTCAGTATAGAAATAAATCCAAAAACAACTGAATAGTTGTTATATTTTTTTATTACAAAATTACACTTGTAATCGTATAGTGTGATACCTTAGAAAGAAATCTAGTTCATATTGGCCAATTTTAAAAATAATAAGTTCATCTAAAATGCCTATAAAGTTTGGTACTAAAATCACATTATTCAATGTGTATTGTAGATCTAATTGGAGCCAACAATAAAGCATTGGGCCCTATTAGATCACACTTAATAATCTTAATTTTATCTCTTCCTGTTTCGCATCTATAAACTCGCCACATCAAACCACATTCAAATCATATTAGAACTAATATAAATAATGTTAAACATAGATTAACAATAATTCCTTTGCGTTTAAAAAAACAAAGTTTAAAAAAATTACGCTGTTGTCTTTGTTTATGATACCTACTGCAATTTAAAAAATTGCGATTTAACCACATTTTTCGTTTTAAAACCTTCCGTGTGCGTTTGAATTGACAAACAAACACTAAATATTCGTTTTGAGGTCATTTCGACACTAGATAAACAGTTATAAATGATGGGTAACAATAAAACGTAGAGAAGGTTAGGGTGATGAAGCGAAATTAAAGATAATGTACTTACAAGTGTAGTATATGGATATAAATGTTAGGAAATGGTTAATACACACCTGTATGTCTTGATTTTGTTCATTTTAGCTTAATATTGCTATAATATTTGTACGGGCCTACAGTGACAGTCTGGGTATCATGACAGACGACCAGTTTTGACAATTCACAATGTGATCTCATGTTCAAATCGGGGAGGTTTTGGTTATAAAATTACCCGATTATTAGGGTAATACGGAAGTATTTTGTCTTATACTTTCAGTTATACAGGTTCATATTTGGGTGGTAATCAATATAAATCTTGAATGCAGATGTAAAAATGTATGCCTTATTTTTAATAGGTCTTACTGTAACTTATTGTCGTTTTCTCCATCAAAATGATATCCTATGTTTCTGCAATCCTACTATACTTTTAAAAATTTGTATGTTTGTTACTTTTTCACATTGAAACGACGCGACGCGGGGTCCAATTTTGTTGATATTTGGAATGGAGGCAGCCGATATCCTGGATTAACATTAAGGCTACTTTTTATCCCGAAAAGTTTAGTGTTCTCGTGTGTTGGGCAAGAAATCTTCCCGATCAAACAGGGCAGGATTGAATGCCTTGAGTCATGAAACAAAATGAAACGAGACAGGACGGAATGTAAAGGGACGGGACGGGAAAAGCAGTATAATGGACGGTAGTCACGTTGAGTTTCTCTCACTCTCTCTTCAGCCACAGGAAGTCCACGTTGAGTTTAGCTATAAAAAAATGTACGCAAAATAATATGCGTCTAATAGGGACTGAACTTAAAAATGGCTGCACCCAGGCCAATCAAGGACGGGCCGCTAGTGTATATAAATAATTAGAACTAATAACAGAGTTACTAATCATTATGTTTGATTGGATGTCTATTTAATTATATCCTCCCCTCTTATTTATATCCTAGCGGCCCGGCACGGCTTCGCCCGAGAGCAGATACTTTTTGATTCCAGTACATATTAGCAACATATGTGGCTGTCGTCCTCTTTACTGCTTTTCTCGTCCCGTTACATCCTTTCCTATCCTATCCCGTTCCATTTTGTCCCATGACTCAAGAGTCAAGGCATGGATTCCTATTCTCGTATTCTATCTTTTGAGTTTCAAAGAGTAACAAGTATATTTTAATTACTAACTATTCATCCTATGGGAATACTACCTACATTTTTCGGAATGAAAAGTAGACTAGGTATGTAAATATTTACGCAGGGTGTCAGCTACCTCCATACTAAATGTGATCGAAATCGGTTAAGCCATTTCTAAGATTAGCGTGGACGAACGCACGGAAAAATAGACTAAAATTCTGAATTATTGTTTTGGGTGCTGTTACGTTAATAAAGCCCCCTAATAATATTTTATCATATGTATCTTCCATGTACAGACAGAGATCAGTTACATTTTATACAACTATGTACGTATTTATTTAGGAATAAATAATTAATTAATTTTAAAAAGCCAAGGAAACTAAAACTGCCACGCCAACAACAGTGTTGCTGTGTGAAAAATAAAATCTCCCATCAACATTCTTAAGCACAGACTAAACAGCCTACGTAAGCACAACGTGTCACATTATGGAAAAACATTTTTATTTCAGCATTGTTCGCATACGATTTGCATTTATAAATAAGGGTGACCTTAACGTGATAGAACAGCTGTTTATTATTTACAAATGACTCACAAAATATATATTGTGCTGTAAAAATACATAACTAAAATAATATTATGTAAATAGGGGACCCGACGGTGCCTTTGACCTTCGCATTGTTGAAAAAATATTTTTAAAAATCACTGTTATGGATTGATATCTATCTTTTATTCAGCCCAGGGACAAATTAATTTAGTACACTCATGATTAAGCCACACTAACTAGTAAGTCCACTGCTGAACATAGGCCTACACCAAGAATCCAAGAATCTTCACATAGACCTTATGGAAGCGGCCTGAATCCAGCGACTTCTTGCAACCTTAGCCTGATAAAGATGCATCTAGATAATTATATTTTAGAGTTAGCCTATGTATTCTTATTTATTTAATGAAAACTATTTCACCGCTATTTCAACTGCTTAATTCCAATATTGCTCCATAAAATAGTTAATAACAATGGTTTATTACTCTTATCTGACTTGGATTCCTAATACCTATTTCTAAAATAATATTCAGGAAAAGATAACAACAAAACACGCAACAAGAAAAATATATTTTTTTATAATTATGGCTACGAAAAATTGTTGATTTCCTATTTAAATTAACCAATTCAATGCCTATCGAGTGGTAACTGGTAATAAAGCCTTGTATTTGCGTGCGAATAATTACAAATACCAATTATGACTCAGAAATTACAGCTATCAGTTACTCACACAGCTGTAGATATATACATATTAATCAATATAAAACATTTCTCTAATAAAATTTATATTGGAAAATCGACTAATAGTCTTTCAAATCGATAACACAATCGACTACGTAATAAACTATACCTCATCTCTATTCCGTTCTGTCAAAAATATGAAATATCCATTAGCGAAAAGAAAACATTGGAAATTGGAAAGAAAAACACGAAAATGTCATCTTTGGAAGATTGTGAAGAGCTAGAAACAGCGGCCGACGATTCGTTCTACAGCCAAGACAGAGAAACCGTATGTAACATATGCAACGCTGAATTCCTAGACCCGCAAGATTTGCAGGAACACCTCACACAAATCCACAAAGGCTTAATTTACTGTAAGTTCTGCAACTACAGCGTAACAGACAACTTCCAATACGCGATTCACGTAGCCAACGAGCATTTAAAAAGCTTAAAATCGTGTTATTATTGCACCAAAATTTTCCTCGATTATGACCAACATCGGAAACACGAGCGTCGACATTACACCACGAAGAAGGACAGATTTTCGTGCTCGCAGTGCGTTTACACGTTTGAAGAAACTTCGGAATTGGAACGACATGAATACGAAGATCATAACAACGAGTTGGATGGGTTCATGATGTTGGACTTCTTTCCCATCCTCTCCTCAGTTCTGAACATGAAAGCTGTCGCATTCATACAAGCAATGAATACTGGGTGCCCATGCGAATGTCGCAAATGTGGGTTCAAGTCCAGCAACGTTGATTCTTATTTACAACATTTACGGAGGAAAAAATGTCTATCGTATGCTTGTGATAACTGTTCGACACCTTACAAGTCTAAAAGGGATATGCTCCGTCATTTGTTGAGACATAACGAGTGTTTCAACTTTGCTTCAAAGGAGAAGACACGGAAGTGCTCGGAATGTTACGAGAAAATCCCATCGCGGTTCTACTACAACCATACAAAGCACTGCAAGCCTATTAAATGTGGTCTGTGCAATATAGTGTTTATTACAATGGAACAATTGTCCGATCATCAAACGAAAGAACACCCTGTATCGGTAGAAGTTAAATTCTGCAAGTTCTGCAGCCGTCAGTGTGTTGGGGCTTATTCGCTGATACGGCACATGGTCCGAGCCCACAAACACGAAATACATCTTTACAAGTACAAATGTATTGAGTGTGATACACCGTTTAAGCATCCACAGAAGTTATTCGCTCATTACTTCTTCAAGCACAAGACTCTTGAACCATACACTTGTAAGATATGTGACAAGAAGTTCAGGATACGGAGAAGATTCACAATTCATATAAAATTGGACCACAAGAGCATTGGCTTTGTTGAATTTGATGAGAAGTACCGGGTGTTCTTTGACGATAAGAAGTCACCAAAGCCTTTTATACCCACTTGTGTGTTACCATTAGACGAGCTACGAATGTTCATGGACCCTGACGGTGAGATTAAGAATGAAGAATCAACAGCAAACATTAAAAAAGAAGAGAAACCAGATACAAAACATGAAACAGAGAAAAAACGAGAAAATAAAAACACCAAAAGAACGGGTAAACGTAAGAGAAACACAACCAAACCAAAAGAAATCCCTAAAGTGAAAGCTCCAGAGATACCGGACATAATATCAGTTGACTCAACGGATGTAGATGATGAAGATGTACCTTTAGTGTCTTTAAAGAAACGTAAACCTAAACAAGAGAAGACGCCGTTCCGAGCTGTCTGGGACCGGAGGAAGAAAACTTTGAAAGACAACAAAAAGCAGCTAACATGCAGTATTTGCAAAAAATACTGTTATACGTTCCAGAATTTCCAACATCACATGTCATTGCACCGTAAGAATGATGTCAAAGTGTGTATTAAATGCTCCAAGGATTTTAAAAGCAAGAAAGAGTTGCATAAGCACATTGAAACTGAACATTCATCTTCAAGACTCACTGAAACACTTAAAAGCTTGTTGGAGAAGCGAAAGAAGAGTTTGGCGGCGGAAAATTCAGAGCTGACGCAAACAGAAAGATTTCAACTGACTATCAAAAAGTCCTTACCAGATTCTCTAACCCCGGCAGCAAGCGTAATCCAGTTAAATAACGGATTGTCCGTTCAAAAATACCTGGAAACCTTCACTCCGGAAGGGGATACTTTGAAACCAATAGCAAATATAATAATAGAGGACAGTATTTCTATTAAAAAAATTGAGGATGTCATCCAAAAACAACCATTTATAAAGCTGACCAAGTTTGACCCGAAACCCATTGATGAGAACCCAAAACTGAAGTATCCTGTTAAGTTTAAACCTGTGCCCGGTGAAGAAATTAACATTAAAGTTAAATTAGTGCAGAATAACTGTGTGAATGACCTGTTTGATGATGATGATTTTAATACTGCAGATAGAAGTGAGAGTATACCAGATGTGGCTCAAGAAGTGATGTTGGACGGCTCCGAAGAACCTAAAGCTTCGCACGTACCTGTGCAAAGCTTATTTAAGTCCCACGAAGACATATCCATAGGGCATTTACAATCCAAAGCACCGTACTACAAAATAGTAAAAATAACTGAAATCCCAGCAGAACCGGACAAAACAGACCAAGTTATAAGCAAAGATTTGATCCGGTTGCCGGATGGTACTCGTTTAATAACAGTAAACCCGTTAGCTCATCTCCTAGGTGACAAAAATGTGGATGACATTCTGCAGCCGCAGAAAAAGAGGTATTATAAGCCCAAAACAAATCAGGATGTTGAGAATATGCTTACTAAAGCTTTAGAGAAAGCTAAAAAGCCCACAAATTTACGGAAAAAGCGAAATGAGGCAAAGAAAAGGAAACAAGCGGCCGAAGCTACACTAACATCGACTACTGATGAATCACAAGATGGAAATACTGCAAAAATATCTTGAATTGAAAATAACTTTCATTTTCAATTATACATAGTTTATTTTCTAAGATGTGCGGCAGAGTGCGTAGCCTCGTCTGTCGTGGACACCCATAACACCTTCCACGAACCAGAATGGGTCTTGCCCTGGGCAGTTATTTGGAGAACAGTTATGAGGAGATCCGTTGGAGAACAAAGACCGACATAGCCCAAAGGATGAGCAAGTTGAAGTGGCAGTGGGCCGGGTACAGTGCGAAGAAATGATGGCCGTTGGGCCCGAAAAGTCCTGGACTGGCCTACAAGGTGGTAGAATGACCTGGTTAATGTTACAAGAAGTCTGAATGCAGGAGTCAATTGGGGGAGCCCTAGCTTCAGCAGTGGACTTCCTATGGCTGAAAGAAAAGAGTTATTTAAAAGTGGCGTAGTTGTATTACGGTACGGTTACAAAGCTGAGGTCTCGGGTTCGAGTCCCGGGTCGGGCAAAGTGATATTGGATTTTTCTATTCATTATCAGTCCGGAGTCAGGAATTTGTGCCCGATATGGCGATAGGCTCGCCACCTATCACATCGTGGGACGGAACATACAAGGCGAAATGTGGGTGTCCTGGTGGCGCCTCTGCCTACCCCTTCGGGGATAAAGGCGTGAGTTTATGTATGTATGTATGTATGTATTTAAAAGTAAATCGGGGACTTCTCGCCTTGGGATGTCCAGTACCGCCCATAATGCGTGTGACGGTCGCCGAAGGTTTTTATCAGTATGCTGGCGTAGGATTTGTTAAGGACCCGGCTTGGCCGCAATTCGCAGCGTGCCGGGCTGGTAGGACAGTGATAACGATGTATATGGGACTCCTTTATCAAGGATTCAACTGAGATGGTTTAGGCCATTTTCTAAACTGGCCTAATGTTAGCGAGTTTCAAAAGTTGCGTGAGTTTATGTATATATTTAAAACGTATAATATATATATTTGCTTTTTAAAAATAGATAAACGCCTATAATAGAGTGAAGTATTCGATGTACTGTTTTATTTATACCTGATTTCTAATATCACGTTGATTTATTGTTATAAGTAGATTATATTAAATGTACATTAAAATACATTGTTTTTTTTTATTTCATTTCTCAATATTTGTGTGATATTCTGTATCTGTATCAGCCCATACACGTCCCACTGCAGGGCACGGGCCTCCTCTACAATCGAGAGTACGATAGTCATGCCATATAGTCCACCACGCCACCATATTATAACTGGGATTTTCAAAATAAAACAATATATAGGAATATAAATTATATTTAAAAAGAAAAAAAACTAGATACCTGATCATATGCAGCATATCATTTCAAAAATATTACATATTACAATGTATATTTTATTTACATACAATATTAACATTTTCGACAAACGGCCTTATTCATAGACAGTTTCAAAACCTATTTTAGTTATCGAATGTTCATAACGACTTTTATATTCAGTTGAGCGAAGACAAAACATTCGATAACTAAAATGGGTTTTAAAACTCTATGAATAAAATCTACCTATATGGGTCTTATTACAGGTCTTTATTACCCATATGTCTTTAACAAGAAGTAAAGACAAACCAAGATATAACCTGTCGGAAATATCTGTGAACCTAGCTGGAATGCGGTTCACATTTCATTATTTTGTGTTTCCCTATCTACTACGTTATTTGACATTAAAAACGTTTTGAGATGGATGCGAATTCTATTTTTTATTATTATTTTTCTATTTTAATTCAATTTGTTTAACCTATATTTGGAATTTGCCCAACTTATGTTCCAATGACGTCAATTATTCAGGTCCACAGATATTTCCGAAGTGTAATAGGTAGATATATGTATGTATGTGTAAGGTGCATATTTATAGATAAATATATCATTGTTTCATCATCATCAGCCCGTTGCAGTCCACTGCTGGACATAGGCCTCTCTCAAAATACGCCACAGAGCCCGGTCTGCTGCTTACATCCAGTCACTGTTATGTTTGATCATCCAGACTTATCTTTGTGTATTATCAAAAATACGTGAACATCTACCAATAATAAATTAGTAGCTATCTTTACTTCTTGTCAAAGATAGGTTATAGAAATAAGGGCGGATTCAGGAGGGAGGTCATGGGGGTCATGACCCCCTGGGCTGACTCTAGATTGAAGATTTTTTTAAATATATCGTTGATTTTCATTTAAAAAATCGAATACATATTCACGTATCACAGGTGTAACAAACTTTTAAATAATCACTTTTGAATGTGTAATTGTAATCGAATTCGAGTACGTCTAGTGTTCTGACTAGAACTATATGACTCCCCTGACTTGAAAGCTGAATCCGCCCTTGTAAACTCAAAACTTAATGTCTGTTACGGACGCCCAAACATTAACGGACGTCCAAAAAAGGCGAAATAACGTACAAAACTGAATTAACTATGATTAAATGCTGCATATAACAAGATTTCGTACAACAATTATAAAAGCTAACTAGTGGAAAATTTTCTGCCCTTATTAACTTACAATAACGTAATATGATTTTACTAACATTATACCGGGTATATCCAGACTGTGACCGAAAACGAAGCCAGGTGGTAGTATAAGTGACTTCAGACATAAGTAAAAACATTTTTTTTTTTTTTTAATTTTTTTACTTGTCGTATTTGGGTGATAAATATACAGGGTATCTCAAGACCGCGACCGAAAACGAAGCCAGGTGGTAGTTTTAGTGGTACCAAACACGATGCAAATAAAAATTTCGCCAAAACGGTCACAGATATTTTTTTAGAATTTTTTAAAAATCATCGTGTTTGGGTGGTAAATACCTAGTTTTTGCGAAAATACTAATTTTAACCCTTAGGTACAATTGCGTGTTTAAAAATAAAGAGGTGTACATCATTATTTTAGGAAAACTTTGTATATATCACCCAAATACGACGATAAGTAAAAAATTACAAAAAAAAAGTTGTCGTTTTTTTTGCGAAAATTTTTAGTTGCATTGTGTCTGTAGCCGCTAAAACTACCACCTGGCTTCGTTTTCGGTCGCGGTCTTGATATACCCTGTATATAGTTATGCTAAAATAATAATGTACACCTTGTTTTTTAAGGCGCAATGGTACACAAGGATTTAAATTACTATTATCGCAAAAACTAAACACACTTATTTTTAAAAAAATTACAAAAATAGACTCGCTTTGCTAAATATGTAGTTGCATCGTGTTTGTAACCACTAAAACTACCACCTAGCTTCGTTTTCGGTCGCAGTCTTGATATACCCGGTATATTGACTAAACGGACACCATTTCTTCGTTGATTGTGTTGTAATATACCTCAATAACATTGCCTTATTATCTTATGTCTGCCAATTATAACAATTTTGTTAAATCCAGTCCCAGAAATGGAACGGGAGACATAATTCTTTAATCCCCCACCTAGGAACCAAACACCGAAATATGGACAACTGAATAAACATGAAAAATTTATTGAATAAAACTATTTTTATATCGCGGATTCACTGCCCCGTGACCACAAAAGCTGTAAAGCAATCGAAACGTCGGGAAGTTAATGCAAAAATTAAACCAAATTCGCGATACGTAAACGTTATTTTTATTTCAACATTCGCGTAAATCTAAGAGACCATTGTGTAAAGTCTAATTATTAATACAGCGGTTCTCACTAGTGTATTTTAAATGATTTTTTCATAATAATGCCATAACTATTAACAGTTTTTTAAATTCCAGTTATCAATATGTGCGAGGGCGCCCCCTTTCTTTTGGGACGGATATTCTATTTGCTATTGGCACTATTGGTATCCCTGCCTACCCCTTTGTGTATGCGTGTACTTAATTATTATCAAGGCAGTTTGATACAAGGCTTGCATTATACCGAGTATATCTAGACTGCGAACGAAAACGAAGCCAGGTAGTTTTAGTGACTTCAAACACAATGCAACTAAAAAACCCACAATTTTTTTGCAAATTTTACCTATCGCGTTTGGGAGATAAATACGTAGTGTTTCCTAATAATAATGTCACCCTTACATCATTTTATTTTTAAAAACGCAATGATTGAAATGGCGTTAAATTATTATTTTAGCTAAAACTATGCATTTACCACCCAAAAAAGAATACTTACAAATCGTAAAAAAATTGTCACTTTTTTGCGAAATGATTAGTTGCATTGTGTCTGTAGTCACTAAAACTACCACCTGGCTTCGTTTTCGGTCGCGGTCTGATATAATATTCTATTCAATATCAATTTCTATTTCGTCTTGAGTCACATGTTTGTCTTCAATCGGATAAACATCTGAAAACAAAAAGTTAAATTTTATTTATTTATTTATTAAGCTTCATATACAAAAGTGTGTATTGATAGTCAATCACCACGCACTTTAACGGTGAAGGAAAACATCGTGAGGAAACCTGCATACCATTTTTTAAAGAATTTCTACGGTATGTAAGTCCACCAAACTAGGCCAGCGTGGTGGACTATATGGCCTAACCACTCTCAAACGATTTTCTCTATTGTAGAGTAGGCCCGTGCCCTGTAGTGGGACGTATATGGGCTGATATAGAATAGAAATACAAAAGTATACAAGGCGGACTTAATGCCTGTGGCATTATGTCCCAGTTGATCTTTAGATGACGTAGATATGAGCTGAAGTAGGTGTATGAATACTTAATTTAAACAGGAGGAGAAAAAATATCTAGAAATAATCTAAATATATATAAATATACATATATTTAAGTACACATTCACGTTATATTACATTTAAAAATTGGTTTTGTAAAGACAAAGTCCGCCAACCCGCGCTAGGTCAGCGCGGTGGACTATATTACCCCTCTCAATCGTACTCTCGATTGTAGAGGAGGCCTGTGCTCTGCAGTGGGACATACCGGGTATATCAAGACTGCGACCGAAAACGCAGCTACTTGGTAGTTTTAGTGGTTACAAACACAATGCAACTAAAAATTTCGCAAAAAAAAAAAAAAACATTTTTTTTTATTATCATCTGGTTTGTGTAGTAAATACTTAGTTTTTGCGAAAATAGTAACATAAACCCTTACGTACCATTGCATTAAAAGTTATAATTGTGTACATTAACATTTAAGGAAAACTTTGAAATCACCCAAATACAAAAATATTTTTTTTTATTTTTTTTATTTATTCCTTAAGACAATTGTAGTCCAATATATGTTAGTTACAATAGTACTTATTCTATGTTAGTACATTTTTGTTTTTTTTTAATTCTCATATTTTTTTTTGCGAAAATTTAATTGTTTTGTGTCTGAAGTCACAAATACTACCACCTGGCTTCGTTTTCGGTCGCAGTCTTGATATGCCCTTTATATGGGCTTAAACAGATATACTCAGTGAAATAGTACTACTTTGGGATAATTAAAAACCGACCTATTTTTACTGAAACAAATAAACAAAACTTGACTCACCAATAATCTCTTTAGAATTGTCTATTACGATTTCGTAATCACCTGTAAAATATAAAATAATACATTATTACCATAATTGGGGGAGGCCTAATAAAAAAAAAACTTGCTAAAATTTAAAAACTTACTGTATTCGTCTTTGACTTCTACAACACAACCAACGTTTTCTGAAATCGCTTTTATTTCCTCATCATCTGAAATTAAAATAGCAATGTTTTAAATAAAAAAAATTAATAATAAAACAGTCACATACCGGGTATATCAAGACCGCGACCGAAAACGAAGCCAGGTGGATTCGTTAGTGGTAACAGTCACAATGCAACAAAAAATTTCACAAAAAAGTGACAGATGTTTGTTTCTATGCATTAAAATCATCGTGTTTGAGTATAAAATACCTATTTTTAAAGCGACACATAATAAAATGACTATTAATTGCATACATACATACATAATAAACTAACGCCTTTATCCCCGAAGGGGTAGGCAGAGGCGCCACTAGGACACCCACATTTCGCCTTGTATGTTCCGTCCCACGATGTGATAATGGGCGAGCCTATCGCCATACCGATCGCCATAACGATAGGAAAATCCAATATCACTTTGCCCGACCCGGGATTCGAACCCGAGACCTCAGCTCTGCAATCAAACCGTAGTACAACTGCTCCACTGAGGCAGTCAAAAGTAACTATTAAAATTCTATCTAAAAAACTCACCTAGAACTCTGTGTTCGCCTTTCATTTTAAAAACGTGGTGCTTCAAAAGCACCGTATTAAAAAACTCTTCACCACACGAACACATTGGCTTCCTTTTAACTTCTTTCTCGGGAGCATGGTCTATAAATATATGCATCCTCATTTCAGCCTTTGTGGAACAAATTTCTCTGCACATCACGCATATAAAAATATCATACACTTGTAGTCCTTTCATTCCCGTCTCATGCTTATATTTCCAAGCACCCAGGAACGGGCCTGGAACGAAATACTTCCTTACTTCAAGTTTCCTTAAATGAACCGGTCTCCGTTTGTGTGACCGTATGTGTTCTTCATAAAACTTATCCTTATGTGTAACGTAGTCACATATTTCACAGTAATAATGTCCGAGGTGGGTCTTTAGATGTTCTTTCAAGTGACTTAAGCTTTTGCAGTCAGCAAAACAGATTTGACACGTTGATAGAAGATTGATGTGGTGCACACAGAAGTGGAACCACAGTTTTTTGACGCTAATATATTTGTAACATTTAGGACACTCTATAGAACATTCCCGGTCCTCTTTTGTTCCATGAGAATAGTATATATGGGCAGCTAACATCAACTTGTTGAAGAATATGCGGTTGCAGTGGTCACAAATAAATATTTCCCGTTCTATTCGGTGGGCGTTTGGACTGCTGAGTAAATGTCTTTCTTTTATGTGACTTAGTAGAGCTTCCCGTGAGTCTTGGTCTCGTACACAGATCTGAAAATTATAATGAAATTTGTTTATTGTTCACATAGGTAATTAAATAGCTCTTATGACAAATCAAAACACATAGTACTTATTCTCTATTTACAAGATATTTGTCATAATATTTATATTAAATTTACTATTTTTCAGTAGTCATTAAGTACAAATTTTACTTTTATTTACAATGTTTTTTTTTATTGCATCTCTTTGGTAACCTAATTCCTTTTTTAATACTAATAAATATGTGTCTTTCTTGTTTTGTAATACATTTTAGAATAACATTATTATTTATTAAGATTTTATTATGTTTTCAATGTTGATTACTTAGAATATAAGTGTTTTGGTCATAGATTTACTGTAACTTGCATTTTACTTTGATTATTGTCAGCCATCAACGTCTATAATGCAAGGATCATACATGCATTACATCAATACAAGGTTCATAGTTTAGTATGAACCATATTTTGATTTATTTGTGTAAAATTATGACTGCATGCTGATGGTCGAATAAAGATTAAACTTGTGGTACGGGCCTTAGTGATTCAAATCAAACAGCATTTATAACAATATAAGCTATTCAATAACATTATGAATAGAACTAAAACAACAAAAAAATATCAAAATTACTTAGTAGCTAATTATTCTATTGTATCTACATGTAAATAGGTATTTGTGTGTATTTATTTGGGTACAATTACAAATAAACACATTTTTTAAATCTTTATTTATTAACGGTTTGTTTAAAACTGAACCCCCATAACAAATAAAAACTTTTCCCTTTTACATCTCAGTATAATTATTTGAGACAGTGGTACCTGGTCAAGCTGACCCATTGCTACAATTGTCCAAATTGTTACAGTGTGGTACCATTTTACAACCTAAAACAACCTGTTGTATACAAGATAACACCAATTAAACATAGGTAAATCATAATTAATAAATACACCCAACAGTCACATACATAGTCCTGACCCCACACTAAGATCGAGTCTTGTTTGGTGCATCAGAAATTACGACAGACCTTTCGGTCTCACAAACACCCAGACTCGAAACTAATACCTGTGGTTCACACTAACATTTGTTTCGTTTCGGGGATCGAGCCCGCGGCCTCTCGTTTCACGGCCGGCGTCTTCCCAACTGCGCCACGGAGGCTGTCCATTGATTATAATAGGTAATAATTTCTTAAAAGTGCTAGACTTAGTAAGCAAACCTATTTTCTGCCATCTAGTGCCTGCTTAGGGAACGTGTTGAAGATTCTAACAAAAAAGGGTTTTACAAGGCAGTATAAGGGCGGGACCTTCTCCGTTTTACTTACCAAACATACATTGTGGTTCTTGCTCTCAATCATCTCCAATAATTGACGGAGATGGACTTTCTTCCGATGAATTTCCACATCGGTTTCGGTAAGCCATTGTGTGTCACACATATCGCAAGGATAGCCCTTCTTACCACAACAACTACCTATAGCCTCTTCGGCTTTCGTCCGTACAGTATCCGTGTGATTCCGAAACATGATTTTTAACAAATTATCATAACAACAATACGCAAAAAAGGACTAAAATTTATTAGTAATTGACATAACTGAAAAGCTAAAGTCGGTGTTGCCAGTTGCAACATAACAAGTTGAATGTCACGCTGTCTCGTTTAGCGCCATCTATGGGCGGGACTAGAGAGTAAATGATTTTTAATTATTATCAACTTTGGATACAAGTCCCGTAAAACTAAGCTAGTAGCTTAGTAAACAGTATTTTAAAAAGGAAAAAAAGACATAATTATTAAATAAAAGTATTTCAATTATTATAATTTATTCTAAATAAAAATTTTGTTATATAGCGCCACCTAGTTACTATCAATGTCAACATAAAACAAATCCAAAATAATTTAATACAGCGCCATCTAGTATAACAAAATGAAATCATCAATTCTACAAACTATATTTTTTATTTTGTTTATCCAGCAGTGGTAGAATTACTGGTAGCAGTACTGTTAGCTGTAGCAACACTGACAGAGGAAGTAGTGCTGTTCCCAGCAGTATTTACAGCTGTAGCTACACTGCTCGCGGCCGCAGTTGCTGTACTTTCAGAAGAAATAGAATTTGCTGGAGTTGCTGTGGAGGATAAAGTTGTTGGTACTGTTGCTGTAGTTTGCTCTACTGGGCTTGTTGAGTTCTTGTCTTTGTCTCCAGTTGAGATCGGGACTGGAGAAGTAGTATCGCAGTCAACGTTGAATATTGGCAGTATTATATGAAAATTTTCGTTGAATCCGTCAATTGTTAGGTTGAAATCTGAAAAATAAATTTAAAATTAATAATAAATACACCCAACAGTCACAAATAACCCCACTAAGATCGCGTTTTGTGTCTAGCGTATCAGAAACTATGAGAAACTTGTCGGTCTCACAAACACCCAGACTCGAAACAAATATTTGTGGTTTACACAAACATTTGTCTCTGTGCGGGGATCGCGGCGAACCAACTGCGTCACGGAGGCTGGCAAATTATTACAACAATAATTATTGGAACCAATGGTAGTATTAGCAGTAAAATACAATTATGATGTACCAGTAGTTACTCTATAATTATATCAGCCCAACGTCCCACTGCTGGGCACGGGCCTACTCTGTAATAATTAATAAAGAGAATCGATTGAGAGTGGTTAGGCCATATAGTCCACCACGCTGGTCTATGATGCGGGTTGGCGGACTTACATACCGTAGAAATTCTTTAAAATCGCTACGGTATGCAGGTTTCCTCACGATGTTTTCCTTCACCGTTAAAGTGTGTGGTGATTGACTATCAATACACACATAACTCAGAAAAGTCACACCCTTCGTCTATACTTAATAATTATTAACTAGTAATAAAGGGGATGATATTAATTATTAATAAGTAATTCAATGTAATGCAGAAAGAGATGACTGAATTTATTCATTTTAATAGGTAGTGTATACCTAACATACATACATAAACTCACGCCTTTATCCCAGAAGGGGTAGGCAGTGGTGCTACCAGGACACTTAAATTCCGCCTTGTATGCTCCGTCTACGATGTGATAGGGGGCGAGTCTATTGCCATATCGGGCACTTTCTGACTCCGGGCTGATAATGAATAGAAAAATCCAATATCACTGTGCCCGACCCGGGATTCGAACCCGAAACCTCAGGCACCGAGGCAGTCCGAGTAGTACCGAGGTAATGTATAATCAAGTAGATATATTATTTTTTATTTACCTATACGTCTAACACCGTATTACAGGGGAAGCAATTACATCTGCTTTTAATGAACTGAGAGTTGCCAGATCACATTATAGAGCGGCTGTACAAAAATCGAAAGGCAATTTATTACGAAAAATTGTAGCCCGGTTAGATAGTGAAGGTCCGTGGTCTCCTTTATACCATGAGTTTAAAGCTAATAGGTCAATCAATTTGGCTTATATTGAGAATATAAAAATTAATAACAACTACACAACTGGCATTGAGGAGACAACGGAAGCTTTGTTACAATCGTTAATACCGGACGATAATGTTGGGAATGACACAGAATACCACAAGCAGATTAGGATGTGGGCCGCGGAACTGCCAAACTCTTGCGATTCAAATCTCTCATCATTTGATGAATTTAGTGAAATAGTTCGATCTTTGCCCCTAAACAAGGCTTCCGGTGATGATAAAATATCCAACAAAATGATCAAAGAAGCGTGTAAATCGGCCGGCAATGCAGTGCTAACTGTTTTTAATCGGTGTATTGCTGAAGGGGTATTTCCGCGAGTCTGGCGTACCGGTTTCATTCGGATAATACCCAAGAGTGGCGATAAATCTCCTCAAGATCCTAAGTCTTACAGACCCATTACACTCTTGCCGTCGCTAGGTAAACTTTTAGAACGTCTTACCGTCCCTCGATTGCTACCAGGTGGACCAAAATTCCATGAAAAACAGTTCGGTTTTACTATGGGTAGGTCGACTATTGACGCGGCAATTTCGGTTAGGAGAAGAGTAAGTACATCGATACGCAAATATGTACTCGGTATTTTCCTGGACATCTCCGGTGCTTTCGACAATGCTTGGTGGCCAATGCTGCTTCTTAAGTTGAAATTGCGAGGTTGCTTTAAAAATATATATTCACTTATATACTCGTATTTCTCGCACGGAACAACAAAACTTAAACTTGGACACCATGCAGTGTCGAAGCCACTGACGATGGGCTGTCCACAAGGCTCGGTCTTGGGTCCTTATTTATGGAATTTGGGCTTCGACGATTTTCTTACAATTCCCTTACCGTCAGGGTGTTCTTTGATTGGATATGCGGACGATGGCCTCTTGCTTATTGAGTCAAACGGTAGGTCGGGACTCGAAAATATGGCCGACACGTGTTTAAAATTAATATCTGATTGGGGCGATCGAAATCGCTTACAGTTCGCACCACATAAAACGTTCCAATTACTTCTAAAAGGAATTCTAAAATCACCGCCGCGAATTAAATTTAATAATATCACCGTAAAGAAAAAAGAATCAGTTTGTTATCTTGGTCTAATTTTGGAAAGGAATTTTTCCTTTCTTGAACATATTAAGAAAGTCGGGGAAAAATCTAAAAATAACTTTTTTGCTTTGACAAGAATGTCAAAATCAACGTGGGGGCTATCTTTCAATACACTAAAAACCATCTATGGAGCTACTTACTTAGGATGTATTACTTACGGATCCCCCGTATGGGCCGATAGGGCTACTATCGGTGCTGTGCGAAGGAAATTGCTCCAGAGCCAACGTTTGGCGTTGATATTCTTGTGTAAGGCGTATAGGACTGTTAGTACCGAAGCGTTGCCTGTCCTAGCGGGTGTACTTCCAGTTGACCTGGAGGTACAACGTCGCGCCGCGATGTATTACTCAACTAGAGAGAATATGGACAAAATATTCTTAAATTCACGTGAACTTGTAAAAGTAGACAGATTATTTAAGCCGCTCTCAGTTGTATATAACGAATTAATAGATGAATGGCAGAATAGATGGGATGTATCTTTGAAGGGTCGGCATCTATACCAATATTTTCCATGCGTGCGTGATCGTTTGACAAAGACTTGGCTAGATATCGATTATTACGTATCACAGTTTCTTACGGGCCATGGTAACTTTAAGTCTAAACTGTACTCATTTAAGCTCGTTGATTCGCCTGCGTGCTCATGTTCAACACCTTATTGCGAATATGAGCAGTCCGCGCATCATGTACTTTGGGAGTGTAGTCTTTGGCAGAATGAGCGTAAAACCATGCTAGATAGTATGCAAATAACATCTGGTGTTGTATACTACATGGACCTTGTGGAGACTAGGAAGAATTTCCGTGCTTTCCGGCGATTTTGCCATACCTATTATTGGAATCAAGTATAACAGCTTACATATTAGGCCCCATTTAAATGTAATAATCACTATTCCGTGGTGCTTTACAGCTGGCTTCTCTGGCTGTAAATGTCTTTATGCGAGGTTGTTTGCCTCTTTAGTTCATTGTTTTGTCACCCGCTTTATTAGGGAGGGAAGTGGACAATAATTTATTTCCAACTCCTCCTATTAATTTAACTTTTTGATTGATTTCGTTGCGGGTTAAAGACAAGTTAGACATTCCCGGAGACGCGCTGAGCTTCAATGCTCAGTGTCATTAATATGCGTGCCACTGTTGATCCTGGCTTACAGGAGTTGCAGTGGCGGGTGTGAGGGCGGGACAGTCTCCTTACCTATACGTCTGCATTTTGCTAAACTGATAATGCACATCTGAAACAAAAATTACAGAGTTATAAATGGTGTAATATTTTTTTGTAGTAAATGGCGAGACGAGCATGCCATTCGCCTGATGGTAAGCGATACGACCGCTCATGGACGGTAGCAAAACCAAACACACCATGAATACAAAGCAATGCTTGACATTCCACTGCGCTCGACATCCTGAGACATAAGTTAAGTGTCATTATGTCCAGTAGTTACTCTGGCTACAATGTCCTTCAAACCGGAACACAACAGTGCATCTACACTGCTGTTTGTTGGAGAAATAGACATTGCGGTGGTATCCTGGCGGCCTCTGACATAGACCTACTCACAGAGAGACCTTTTTTTTTTGTGTCCAAGAGGAAAAGCTATTAAGCTCCCCTTTCGGTACCCCGGGGGAGGCCGAAAGGGGTATGTCAGTGTCTCTGGCCTACCAACCCGTCACATTGCGGATTGTGGTCGGGCTGGGACCCTAACAAAACCTACGCCAGCATACTGACTAAAAACCCCTCGGTGACCTTCACACGCATTATGGACTCACAGAGAGACCTACCACCAGTAAATATATAATATATAAAAATATATACAAAATATAACTCACCAAAGCAAAAACAAATAAAATTGTGTTCTTCATTGTGACTTCTGAATGTAGTGACTAATTCGATTGATTTTTCGTTTTTATATTAATTTTTGTGTTTACATCCAAGTTCGTGTTTCTACAGGTGTCTTTCAAATATTTTACGGATTCATTTGCAATCAGGTTTTGGGCATTGCACATGGTGTTTGTAAAATATGTTATAAGTTTTATAAAAAGTATCGAGAGACGAGAAACAATATATTTATCATAATTATTTGTATATTTTTACTAATTAAAGGTATCTCATAGACTGCCTCGGTGGCGTAGTTGTACCGTAAGACTACAAAGCTGAGGTCTCGGGTTCGAATCCCGGGTCGGGCAAAGTGATACCTATTGGGTTTTTCTACTCATTATCAGCCCGGAGCCAGGAATTTGTGCCCGATATGGCGATAGGCTCGTCCCCTATCACATCATGGGACGGAACACACAAGGCGAGATGTGGGTCCTGGTGGAGCCTCTGCCTACCCTTTCTGGGATAAAGGCGTGAGTTTATGTATGTATGTACAAATATATTCTACACCTGCTATAATATATTGACATAACGAATAGTGTAAATAATTTGAGCAAACAATGTGTCACATGGTTTCAGTACGCGTAATGACAGATGTTCTTCAATTGTTCTCCGCTGTTAAATGTGATGTGTCAAAATGGACACCTGACGGGTGATTAGTTCTATGACAGCATTTAGGTATCGGTTTTGAGTCTTATGACCGCCACACGTAGATATAACTGTGCAAGTCTGCATTTGCACCAGTGTACTGGAAAGTGAGTGGTCGAATAACTGCACAAACTTCGTTGTAAATCTAGACACTGGTGCATCATTTATAATTAATAAAAATAATAAACAAATAATTATAAACAAAAAATAAGTTCCTAAATTTTAAGAATTTCAAACTCATCCGTGGAATAAAAGTGTCGTTACAACTTTCGGTCTTATTTTTTTCCGTCTACCCCCCTTTCGCAACGCGCGATATGGAACTTCTTTCCAGTAATACACTGACTGACTGTTGTCTGGGGCCCACACTAAGATCAATTAAGTCTTGTGTAGTATCAGACACTACGAGAGACTTTTCGGTCTCACAAACACCCAGACCCGAGACAAATAGATGTGGATCACACAAACTTCACAGCCGGCGTCAAACCAACTGCACCACAAAGGCTGTTAATTCACCATAATTACAATTGAAATCGTGGTCGGTAATATATTCTTAAATATTCTGTACCTACTGTACCAGCCCATATACGTCCCACTGCAGGGCACGGGCCTCCTCTACAATCGAGAGTACGATTGAGAGGGGTTAGTATAGTCCACCACGCTGGCCTAGTGCAGGCTTTACATACCATAGAAATTCTCACAATCGTTATGGTATGCAGGTTTCCTCACGATGTTTTCCTTCACCGTTATAGTGCGTGGTGATTGACTAATACACACATAACTCCGAAATGTCAGAGGTGTGCCCTGGGATTTGAACCCACGATCACCGTTAACATGTTGGATGCCGCGCCATCAGGCGAGCGACATGCTCGTCTCGATGTTCTTGCTAATAAAATAACATAAATGTTTTATTAATCTAAAATTAAACAACTAATAAATTGTTTATACTTTTATTGTACACGTAATAGGGTATTTGACTCTTTTTTTTTTATTGTATTAATCAAAAAGTATCCATATCCAAAATCTAGCAAACAAAGAATTTTGTAAATCTATTCAGAATTAAACAAGTTAGAAATGTTTTAAATCTTGTAGTGGGGGTAATAGAAAAGGGATGCAAAACAATATTAGTGACGTCACTAATCTTAATATGTATTAAAGTGTGCGGGTGTGAAAGAGACGGTAAGATGTCGCCACTACGTCCCCACTCTTTCATTTTAAATACTAATATTTGCCTAATGTTACAAGCTACTTTAATAATATTTTCACAAAAATGTTTTATTTTAATGGCACTTGTGTTTGTCTACAAAATAATACAAACATTCCATGATAGTCAAATACCCTATTCATGGTCTTTTCTCCCTTAAGATCATCAGTGGACCTCCTGTAGCGAAGACGATGAGCATTCTGTTTCAAGTGTGAAGAAAAATACATTACACACAACAAAACATAAACTCACGCCTTTATCCCAGAAGGGGTAGGCAGAGGCGCCATCAGGACACCCACATTTCGCCTTGTATGTTCCGTCCCATGATGTGATAGGGGGCGAGCCTAAATTCCTAAATTAAATTCCTGATATTATTGATAATTAATAGAAAAACTCAATGTCACTTTGCCCGACCCGGGATTCGAACCCGAGACCTCACCTTTGTAGTCGTACCGTAATACAACTGCGATTCTTGCCGTGAGAAACTCTCCCCTTGAAAATGGCGCTTAATATTTGACTAAATTACTTCAGTATACATTGTAGACATTTCATGAAGTTATAATTCGTACATTTAATTTGTTTTTGTAATGGTTTAGTAGATAAAATTGGTTTCTGAGTATAAATTATTGTAATCGCCGATGTAAACATGGTACATTTATTTATGTATTTATGAGTCATATATTTATTATGTTTGTGTATTTATATATTAAACTAGTAATAATTAACTTTATATCTACACTGCCCTCTCTTTTTCCTTCTCTTAAATCCATCGTATGGTTGTCTGTAAGACATTGCCTAGAGCGATAAGACCGCCACTTGTACTTTTATTTTGTTGTTATTTCTGTATTTTGTATTTTATTGTTGTGTACAATAAAGACTTAATAAATAAAATAAATGGTACATATATGTATATGATAACATAGGATGTTTAATAAACCATTTGAACCAAATATGATCCAATAAATAAAAATTATTCCTTTATGTTTAATTAACTTTATTAATATCTTAATAACATCATACATTTTACTTAAAACATTGCCCGCTTCTTAATAAACAGATTTAAAATCAATTCTAGTTATCAAATGTTTTGTCTTCTTCGTTCAAACTGAATTCTAATTCTAAATTCGAAAAGGACAAAACATTCGATACCTAAAATAGGTTTTAGATATGTCTATGAATAAATTAAAATTTTCTAGTTTTCATGATTAATTTATTTAAAGAAAAGTTTGTATCAAAATTTCAACGAGCCACAGTATTCATTTTTATTTGGGCGTCGGTCTTGACAAGAATTGAAAACTTATGAGATATTTTGGTAAATATGATAGAAGTATCCCAATATTTTATAAGGGATATTACAAAAACATATTTTTTCGTTTTATTCTAAGCTTCGTATTCAATTCTGAGTTTCCTCTTCGTTGTACTGACTGTATGACTGAGATTTAGAGATAGAAATTTCGCTTTCGCCAAAAGAATCTCCGTTAAAAGACCTTACATATTTCTGGTTCGCACTACAATCTAGTAAGATTGTTGCTCTTCGTTTTCGGCATTTTCTGTTTGTCTACGACCATTATCATCACTCTCGGTTTCGCTTACACTCATAGAACTATTCGACATATCGACTTTGCTATACTAATACGATTCTAATTCGTCCTCGTTAGACGAATCTTGATTCTCACTTTCGTACTTCGATGATTGGTATGATTCTGATTCTGAATTGTATTTCAAGCTCTGTTCTTTATGTTTTTCGCTTTCAGAATCGTTGGATTCGGAAGTTTTGCTGTATTCAGAATTTTCACTCCTAGATGTTTCGTATTCGCTCATCTCGGTACGAGATCGTTGTTTAGTACTCTGAGTTTCGTAAGCATTTGATCCCCTTCTGTAGCTTTCGTAATCTTCGCTTTCGTAATCATCAGATTCTGTCTGCCCCCTTGAATGTTGTGTTTTAGTGTTTTCAGATTCAGTATTTTCATTGTTTCTATTTTGTTTTTTTATTTTCTCAGTATCAAATGTTTCAGCTTCAGTATTTCCTTGCTTGGTTTTTTGTTTTATAGTTTCACTTTCAGACGTATCATTTTCGGTGTGTCCATTATCAGTGTTTTGTTTTTTAATTATTTCAGTCTCTGTTGTATCAATTTCCGTGTTGCCATTATTGTTTTTTTGTTTTTTATATAATTCACTTTCAGTTGTGTCTGTTTCGGTGATTCCATTAATGGTTTTTTGTTTTGTAGTCTTATCAATTTCAGATGACTCATCTTCAGTATTTTCTTTATTAGATTTTTGGCTTTGAGTTTTTTGACCTTCGTATGTCTCTCTTTCGGTATTCTCCAGATTAGTTTTTTGTTTTTTATATTCTTCACTTTCAGACGTATCATTTTCAGGGTATCCATTATCAGTGTTTAGTTTTTTAGTTATTTCTATCTCCGTTGTATCAATTTCTGTGTTGCCATTATTGTTTTTTAGTTTCTGTGCCTTTTTAGTTTCAGATGTCTCGTCTTCCCTATTGTTTTTACTAGTTTTTTGTTTTTGAATCGTTTCACCTTCGTATGTCTCCTTTTCAGTATTTTCATTACTTGATTTTTGTTTTTTAGTTTTTTCGATTACAGATGTATCATTATCAGTATTTTCATTTTTGGTTTTGTGTTTTCTAGATTTTTCACTTTCAGATGTTTCTTTTTCAGTATTTTCTTCTTTGGTTTTCTGTTTTTTAGTTTTTTCACTTTCTGACGTCTCCTTTTCAGTGTTTTCATTTTTGGTTTTCTGTGTTTTAGTTTTTTCACTTTCAGATGTTTCCTTTTCAGTATTTTCATTTTTGGTTTTCTGTGTTTTAGATTTTTCACTTTCAGATGTCACATTTTCAGTATTTTCATTTTTGGTTTCCTGTTCTTTAGTTTTTTCACTTTCAGCTGACATATACTTGGTATTGCCAATATTGGATTTTTGTTTTTTATATTCCTCAGTTTCAGAGGTGTCATTTTCAGTATTTTCATTTTTGGTTTTCTGTTCTTTAGTTTTTTCGATTTCAGTGGTATCAGTTTCGGTATTACCATTATTAGTCTTCTGTTTTTTATTTTTTTCAGTTTCAGATTTGGTTGTCTTACTATTGGTTATCTCTTCTGATTTTTTACTATTAATTTTTGTTTCTTCAGATTGAGAACCTTCTTTTATTGTTTCATTGTCATCATTTGGTTTGTTATTTCTGTTGCATCTACCGCCAGACCCTGTCTTACCTTTGCCGCTATTGTCTTTACCATTTTGGTGATGTCCATTTTTAGTATCTTTTCCAGAGCTTTTACCGGTGTCCTTAACATTTTTCCCGGTTTTATCTTTGTCATTTTGGTCTTGTTCAGTTTTGGTTCCTTTCCCGGTATCTTTATCTATTTCTTTGTCAGTATCCTTTCTGCCTTCATCACCTTTATTTTTTCCATCCTTGTCTTGCCCGTTTTTGTTACCCTTGTCAACACCTTCATCGGCATCTTTGCCACCGTTACTGGTTTTAACTTTGTCATCTTGGTTTCTGTCATGTCCAGTTTTGGTGCCTTTGCCATCGCCTTTGTCAGTATTTTCGTCACCTTTGCCGGTTTTATCTTTGTCGCCCTGGTTTTTGTCATGCCCAGTTTTAGTGCCTTTACCAGAACCTTTGTCAACACCTTTGTTGATATCATCTTTGCCATTTTTACCGGTTTTACCTTTATCTTCGTGTTTGTCGCGTCCAGTTTTTGAAACTTTGTTAGAGTCTCTATTAGTATCGTTATCTTTGCCGATTTTATCGCTGTCATCTTTGCCATGCCCATTTTTCACACCATTGCCAGAGCCTACGTCAGTATCTTTACCAGAGCCGTATTTACCACCTCTAGTATTTTTTCTTTCTTCATCGTCTTCATCTTTACCATGGTTATTACCTTTACCGGACTTATCTTTACCGCTATGCTCGTTCACAGAACCATGTTCGTCACCTCTGGTTCTATCTGTGTCGTGTTTACCAGTTTCATGTTTACCTTTGCCGGATACATCTTCGTCGGACTTTTTCTCGTCTTTGTTATCTCTGTCATGTTCCGTTTTACCGTTCTTAGTGTCTTTGCCCCCTTTACCATCTTTAACGTGTCTGTTAGAGTCTTTATCTTGAATTTTACTTTTCTCAGTGTCAGTTTTGCCTTGTCTGTCTTTATTGGAGGTATTATTACCATTGTTAGATTCTTGATTGGAATCATCATCTTCCTTGTAAAATTGTTCGTCGTCGCACTGGTAAATAGCATCGTTTAGTCTGAATCTTTGGGCTACGGAGATTTTCTTCCTTATAGAATCAAGACGGACTGATATTCCTGCAAGAGATAAATACATTAATATTATAGTAATAAATATTTCTAATATATACTGTGGAAATCATTGGGAGAGGCCTATGTTCAGCAGTGGACGTCCTTTGGCTGATGGATGGATGGAATAAATATTTCTGCTAGATGAGGACTGCCCAGGACAGAACAACCTGGCATGCATTGGAAGTGGCCTACACTCAGCATTGGGTGGATACATAGACTGAAGAAGAAGAAGAATAAATATTTCTAACAGTATATTACGATATGAGTCGTGTATTAGAAATTACGGGAGACATTTTTTTTATTGCAGTAAATGGCGAGGCGAGCATCCGCCTGATGGTCAGTGATACGACCGCTCATGGACAGTAGCAAAACCAAACAACACCATGAATACAAAGCAATCTATATCAGCCCATATACGTCCCACTGCAGGGCACGGGCCTACTCTACAATCTAGAGAATCGATTGAGAGTGGTTAGGCCATATAGTCCACCACGCTGGCCTAGTGCGGGTTGGCGGACTTACATACCGTAGAAATTCTTTTTTAAAATCGCTAGGATATGCAGGTTTCCTCACGATGTTTTCCTTCAAGTGCGTGGTGATTGACTAATGCTCGGCATTTAATATCGAAATAACTTCTATGGTATGTAAAGTCCGCCCGCACTGCCAGCGTGGTGGACTATACTAACCCCTCTCAATCGTACTCTCGATTGTAGAGGAGGCCCGTGCCCTGTAGTGGGACGTATATGGGCTGATACAGTACATATTGTATAAAATATTAAACTCACTTAAGCTATGTTTCTTTTCCAAGTGTTTGAAGAATTCGATGAATCCTGGAATCAAAAATGGATTGTTAATTATTAAAATCAGCATGCCACATCATTATTTAGATTGTAAAGAAGTAAGAAAATATAGTTATATGTTTTTCCATCGTTGCACGAAGATGCAGTTATGCGATCCGACATTTTTGTCCTAATTTTAATTTGAATAGTTTCACGAATTATATGTTGTTACAATTATGCAGTCACTAACAATTTATATACATTACATACATAAACTCACGCCTTATTCCCGGGGAAGGTAGGCAGGGGCTCTACAAGCCCACATTTCGCCTTGTATGTCCCATACCACGATGTGATAGGAGTAACCCTATCGCCATTACGGGCACAAATTCCTGATTCCGAACTGATAATGAATAGAAAAATCCAATATCACTTTGTCCGACCCGGGATTCGAACCCGAGACCTTTGTATTCGTACCGTACAAATACGCCACCGAGGCAATCTTTATTAATGATACTTATATACATGACACATACCTTCAGAAACGTACGGGCCCACTGAAAAAAGAATAATATTGTTAATAAATTGAATTGAATACACCCAACAGTCACATACATAGTCCTGACCCCACACTAACATCGAGTCTTGTGTCGTATCAGGAACTACGAGAGACTTTTCGGTCTCACAAACACTCAGACCCGAGACAATTATCCGTGGTTCACACAAAAATTTGTCTCGGTGCGGGGATCGAACCCGCGGCCTCTCGTTTCACAGCCGGCGTCTAACCAACTGCGCCACGGAGGCTGTCAAATAAATCATATTTTACTATAATACACGTACATATGTAAATGAGCTATTTATCTATATATCTATGCGTTTCTATACAGTGTAACTACAGTGTAATCGAAAACGTAGCCGGGTGATTTTTTATTGCGATAAATAGCGAGACGAGCATGCCATTCGTCTGATGGTAAGCAATACGACCGCTCATGGACAGTAGCAAAACCATACCAATGAATTACAAAGCAATGCGTGGCATTCCACTGCGCTCGCCATCCTGAGACATAAGATGTTAAAGTTTCATATGTCTCAAACCGGAACACGACAGTGCATTTACAGGTAAATTTGGAGAAATAGACATTGCGGTGGTACCTACCCAGGCCTCTCACATATGAGAGTCGTACCACCAGTATTTTTTCATTACGCATTGCAGTCTGTGCTTTTGTCGTGCCTGAATAAAAAACCTAGTTGTTTTTATTGTGAATATTATATTAAACTTACATTCCGGATGGTAGCATTTGCCCAAAGTGCCCAGGATTATAGCCACTGAAAAAAAAAAAATTTTTGTTATTGACATGAATATTTCGAACATATTTTTATTATATGTAAGAAGCTAAGATGATAATCCAGTACTAAAATATAAATAATAAATACTTACACCCAACAGTCACATACATAGTCCAGACCCCACACTAAGATCAAGTCTTGTGTCGTTTCAGAAACTACGAGAGACTTTTCGGTCTCACAAACACCCAGACCCGAAACAAATACCTGTGGATCACACAAATGCTTGTTTCGGTGCGGGGATCGAACCCGCGGCCTCATGTTTCGCAGGTGGCTAACCAACTGCGCCACGTAGTCTGGCAAAAACTTTGAAACTATTCACCTTAATAATTAAAGATTGTTTTTAAATTTACTATTCATTTTACTTACGTTTTTCAATCATTATTTCGACTACTTCTTGATTCCACGAAGATGCGTCCTCTGAAAAAATAGGTAAGAAATAAATAAAAATAAAATCTTCAATTTTCTTTTACAATAGTATTATAACCACAACTGGTGAGTCTTTAACCAAGTCTTTAGTAAGATTATAGCTGTGCTGTAGTACAATTACGTCACCGAGGCAGCTATAACGGGTATATCAAGACTGCGACCGAAAACGAAGCCAGGTGTTAGTTTTAGTGATTACAAACACGATGCAAATAAAAATTTCGCTTAAAAAGTGACAGATTGTTTTTTAGAATTTTTTAAATATCGTCGTGTTTGGGTGGTAAATACCTAGTTTCTGCGAAATTTTTTATTTAAACCCTTACGTACCATTGCGTGTTTAAAAATATAAAGGTGTACATTATTATTTTAGAAAAACTATGTATTTATCACCCAAATACGACAATAAGTAAAAAATTACCAAAAAAAAACTTGACTGTTGTTTTTTTTTTACGAAATTTTTAGTTGCATTGTGTCTGATGTCACTAATACTACCACCTGGCTTCGTTTTCTGTCGCGGTCTTGATATACCCGGTATAAATAAAAAAATAAATATCTGAAATGAACCTACTTTTAAATATCTCAGAGAGCTCGAATATCGTCGATATTATGACGTAAGGTGACCCTGGAAGTAGAAAAAAACTTTATTAATAAACACACTAAACAGTCATACAGCCATATTCATAGACAGTTTTAAAACCTATTTTAGTTATCGAATGTTTTGTCTTCAACGCTCAAATTGAATTCAAAAGTCGTTTGAAAGGGACAAAACATGCGATAACTAAAATAGGTATAATTAGTCCTGGGCCCCTAGTGATTGTATTTATCTATTTGATATGAATACTTATTATTATAAATAGACTGAAAGGGGCTCAAATCAAAATCAAAATATTATTTATTCATATAGTCTTTTACAAGATCTTTTGAATCGTTAATTTCTGCTACCACCGGTTCGGAACGTGTTGTAGCGAAGAAGAAACAGCGCAAGAAACTCCCTCAGCAACACGATGGTGGATGATGTTTATAATAAAAATTCCTTCACTGATGGTAAGTCTCTCATATGTGAGGGGCCTGGGTAGGTACCACCGCAATGTCTATTTCTCCAACAAACGGCAGTGTAAATGCGCTGTTGTGTTCCGGTTTGAAGGACATTGTAGCCAGAGTAACTACTGGACATATTGAGGCTTAACATCTTACGTCTCAGAAAGGGGAAATGCCAAGCATTGCTTTGTAAATCATGGTGTTGTTTGGTTTTGCTACTGTCCATGAGCGGTCGTATCGCTTACCACCAGGCGGACGGCATGCTCGTCTCGCCATTCACAGCAATAAAAAAAAACCTTTAAAAGTTCTCCAATGCCCAAATTTATTGTTCTTCAAAACTTCTTCCAAATGCTCCCATATCTTCTCCAAGCTGTAGAAGTTGATCACTTCGTTCGCATTCACGTAGGAACCTGAATATTTCCTACAGCCCCATTTCGTTCCGTAATCGTGCTTGCATATGGCTGGCTGTCTTCCTGAAAACAAAAATAAGTTCAGAAGTGGAACAATCTAAGATGGTTTCTATCTGTAAGTGCGTTGCCTGTTGGTAACGGACTAGACGCGAATGCCAACATGTTACAGCTAGAGCACACCTCTGACTTTTCGAAGTTATGTATATTACGTACTATACAACTACGCCACCGAGGCAATACAAACTTTCCCCATATATACTATTATATAGATTATTATAAAACATATAGTCTTGGAAAACGTAGCGTGGGACGTCCTCTGGCCAGATGGCGGGACGACTTGCACACGAGGGCCGGCAGCGACTGCATGCGTACAGCAGACCAGGCTCTGTGGGGTACCGCGGGAGAGGCCTATGTCCAGCAGTGGACTACAACGGGTTGTTGATGATGATGATATAGATAAATACCTTTAAAAAGCTTTCCGTAGTGACTCGTGGCGACGCATGATTCAATTCTGCATATTCCCATAAGCACTGAAAAACAAAGATGTTATTTAGTCTTATTTATTTAGTATCTCTACAATCGAGAAAATCGCCTGCAGTGAGACGTATATGGGCTGATATAGATAGATAGATATATTTAGTATCTAGTCTAGTGTATACAGGGTATATCAAGACCGCGACCGAAAACAAAGCCAGGAGGTAGTATTAGTGATATGAAACACAATGCAAGTAAAAATTTTACAAAATAATACGTCAATTTTTTTTTGTTATTTTTTACTTATTCGTCGTATTTGAGTGATTAAACATAGTTTTTAAAAAAAATAATGACGTACATCGCTTAATTTTTAAACACGCAATGGCACGTAAGGGTTTAAATTACTATTTTTGCAAAAACTAGGTATATACCCCTCAAAAACGATGATTTTTTAAAAATTGTAAAAAAAAAACCGTCGCTTAATTTGCAAAATTTCTAGTTGCATTGTGTCTGTAGCCGCTAAAACTACCACCTGGCTTCGTTTTCGGTCGCGGTCTTGATATACCCTGTATATGTCGGAGGAAGGACTAAATTCGGAAGTAATCGGCCAGAGAACCATGGTGACGCAGCTCTGAAAGTTAGTAGGTTGAAGTGGCAATGGGCTGGCCACATATGTCGTGGAACAGATAACTGCTGTAGTAAGCGTGTTCTGGAGTGGAGACCGCGTCTGGGCAAACGTAGCGTTGGGTCCTCTGGCCAGATGGAGGGATCACTTGCACAAGAAGGCAGCGACTGGATGCGTAAAGCAGCAGACCGGGCTCTGTGGCGTGCTTTGGGAGAGGCCTATGTCCAGCAGTGGACTGCAACTGCACTGTGGCTATTGATGATGATTGTGACATAAAATGCAAAGGCACTGTATTATAGAGATTTATTGAGAAAATATTGTAAAATTGACATTGACAGGACACTGTAGCCAGTAACTACTGAACATATTGAGACTTAACATATTATGTCTGTAATTATATGTCTCAGGATGGCGAGCGCATATTTTCTGGTTTTGCTACTGTCCATGAGCGGTCGTATCGCTTACCATCAGGGGAATGGTATGCTCGTCTCGCCATTCATAGCAATAAATTAAAAAAAAGTACTTACTTCGGTAAAAGTCAGTCCCCACTGTAACAAAAATAAAAGAATTAGCGTCCATTGCAACGAAAATAAACGTGAAATAATTTTGTAAAACGCTTCTAAGTGGTAAATCCTTGTTCTAGGTTTTTAAAGCTACAATACGAATGTGGTAGGTCTATCTCAGAAAACCAACGAGAGGTAAGTAGCAACAACTTGTTTCGTTCAGTGAAATTGCCGGATGCCTAATAGCCCTTAGCTCTTCAGTCTTCCTATCCTACATTATTGTATTTTTATATAGTCTTTCTATCACTATACTGGTGGTAGGGCTCTCATATGTGAGAGGCCGCCTGGGTAGGTACCACCGCAATGTCTATTTCTCCAACAGCAGTGTAAATGCACTGTTGTGTTCCGGTATGAAGGACATTGTAGCCAGAGTAACTACTGGACATATTGAGACTTAATAATGTCTCAGGATTGCGAGCGCAGTGGAATTCCAAGCATTGCCTTGTAATTTATGGTGTTGTCACTTTAACGGTGAAGGAAAACATCGTGTGGAAACCTGCATACCGTAGCGATTTTAAAGAATTTCTACGGTATGTAAGTCCGCCTGCACTAGCCCAGCGTGGTGGACTATATGGCCTAACCACTCTCAATCGTACTTTCGATTGTAGAGTAGGCCCGTGCCCAGCATTGGGACGTATATGGGCTGATACAGTAATGAATAATAGAAAATGATAATCTTCTCTATTCATTGAACAGTCTATTTCGATAAGGTTCCCTCAGGTGAATTTCGATTTTAAATTACTATGTAAAAGGATGGCGGGACGACTTGCACAAGAAGGCAGCGACTGGATGCGTAAAGCAGCAGACCGGGCTCTGTGGCGTGCCGCGGGAGAGGCCTATGTCCAGCAGACTGCAACGGACTGACGATGATGATGATGATGATGTTAAAGGTTAATTATTACTTACATCCCGGTAACCACCCATCAATGATCAATCCAGCTGCTTTTCCACCTGTAAACAAGAATTACATTAAATTTACAAACGCCCTAAATGAAATATAGCTTCAAAAACGATCCTTTTTACGCTATATTACTTAAGCAAATTAAAAACTGCTTTCAATACTTACTTCCGATAATTGCGTTAAGTCCTTCGTCCCAAGTTTCAGCGTGTTCTAAAGAAAACATATTAATATTAAAATAAATAAATACACCCAACAGTCACATACATAGTCCTGACCCTACACTAAGATCGAGTCGTGTCGTACCAGAAACTACGAGATACTGTTCGCTCTCACAAAAACCCAGACCCGAAACAAATACTTGTGGATCACACAAATATTTGTTTCGGTGCGGGGATCGAACCCGCGGCCTCTCGTTTCACAGGCGGCGTTTAACCAACTGCGCCACGGAGGCTGTCAACTGACTATACAATTTTGAATTAAATTCTCATATTAACAATGAATTGTATGATCGAATTGTTTAATAATTTTAACTACTTCAACGGTCTTCCATAAACAGTTTTAAAACGTATTTACGTCATCGAATGTTCTGTCCCTTTCGAAAGACTTTTGAATTCAGTTTGAGTGAAGACTAAACATTCGTTAACTAAAATATGCTTTAAAACTGTCTATGAATTGTCTCAAGTGTTTTTTGTATTTCTTTGCTTTGTTATTGTATATATACAGGTTAAAATATTGATATATTACCCGTCGGAAATATCTGTGCACCTAGCTAAATGACGTCATTGGAGCATAGGGTTAGCAAATTGAAAATAGAGGTTAAAAACACTGAATTAAAATGGAAAAAAATTTTGATACCAAAAATAAATTTCGCATCCATCTCAAAATGTTTTTAGTTTAAAGAAAATAGTGGATATACAGGATATATCAAGACTGCAACCAAAAATGAAGCCAGGTGGTAGTTTTGGTGGTTGCAAACACGATGCAAATAACAATCACGCAAAAACAGTGACAGATATTCATTTAGATTTTTTTTTAAATCAACTTGTTTGGATGGTAAATACCAGTGGCGTGCCTAGGGTTTTGTAGTAGGGCAAGCCGAATATTTTTTTTACGTTTAATTAATATTGTTTTAGAAACACAAAGTTACTAAGAACGAAGAAAATTAATTTATAATACGTCGGCAAACCTACCACACAATCAATATTAAGATTAAAACAATTAATATAGATTACTTGTGAACATGCATCCGTAACTTTTCATTGCATTTCTATTGCCGTCACTATTCTGTGGTGCCGTGTTCGTCTTCGAGGTTAATCGAAATTGCAGACAGAAATTATTATTAACGCATTCATGTTTAAATGTTTTTCTGAATTTAAAATAATAGATTGCCTTTTGAAAGGACCACCTAATTTAATGAAAATATAAAGCATTATAATCCAAACAATCTAACACACAAGACGTGTCGTTTAAAAACATATGAATCACGATTGTTTAATAGCTTTAAAGGGAGCATGTAGTAATAAAAGTACGTAGTTTATTAAACTGAATTGAAGAAATGTCTATTGTGATTTACCACAACTTACTAAATGTACAAACCCGGCATAGGTTTCGCGCCGGTTTATTTTTGAATATAATTGAATGAATTTACCTTTTTACCGGCAATGAACGCTTTCACCATCGCACTCAAACCATCACAGAAAACAATACAACTCATAATAGTATCAAAAAGTTTAAATAACATACAAAACTAAACATTAACCTAAAACAAAACACATTCACAATTCATAAATCATAATACAAATGAAGTTAGTAGAAATATGTGCTGTATTGCCAGTAAACGTGAAATAAACAATATAAAAGACACAATTTATTAAAAGAAACATTAAAACTTCATTAATTGATTTAAAAAAAATATTAGAAATAATTTCTAAAAGGAACCAACTTAATTTAATAATAATAGATATAATTGATTTAACAAATAATCACGTGACGACAATGCTACGCACGATGTTTTTCCATGACCAAGGCCGAAGCCGGGCATTACCGTGTACAGAGTAAACTGCTATATAACATATCTATAGCTATACATTCATAGCGATCGAGTAATATCATTTCCCCATACAGTTCACGCATTGCCAGAAGCCCCGTAAAAGCACACGAGAGAGAAAAGGATAGATATATGTGCTGTGTGCTCCGTCTTTTCAAGTTCAATATAGTTTTAATGAATGAATATTACGCGGCGCTTCGGCGCTGGCGTCTCATTGAATCGCGGCGCGGTAAATTCAAAAAAATTAAATGCTAGATGTTTTTTAATAAATGACTGTTGTATTGAATGTAATAGTTTGTATTCAGTATGGAGTATATATACGTATTATGTAGGGCAAGCCGGGCTTTTTGGCTTGTATGGAAGTACCGCCACTAGTAAATACCTAGTTTTTGCGAAAATACTAATTTAAAGTTTACACCCTTACGTACCATTGCGTCTTCAAAAATAAAGAGGTGTACATCTTTATTTTAGGAAAACTATGTATTTATCACCCAAATACGACGATAAGTAAAAAAATAAAAAGTTGTCGATTTTTTTTTTTTGCGAAATTTTTACTTGCATAGTGTCTGAAGTCACTAATACTACCACCTGGCTTCGTTTTCGGTCGCAGTCTTGATGTACCCTGTATATGACAGCTAAGTCCACTGATATTTCCGACAGGTTATATGTTTGTTTTACTTACTATGTTGCGCTATTTCGGCAAATATTCCTCCGGACTGACCACATTTCTCTGTAAAAGACACAAATACATTATTTTATTGTATGTGTTATGTACATACATTGATGGTAGGTCTCTCTATGTGAGAGGCCACCTGGGTACCACCGCAATGTCTATTTCTCCAACAAACAGCAGTGTAAATGCACTGTTAACTAAAATAGGTTTTGAAACTGTCTATAAATAAGGCCGTTACCCGAAAGCGATGGCGGGACGACCTCAATAGATTTAATAACATCGATATCAATGTAAAGATAAGACATTCAGTACAAAAAATGTGTCCCACCTACTTGCGGTGCATGCACCACACATGAATCAGTTTGCTTCGTGACAGTGACAGTGCAGTACGCCTTATCGCATACGTTTAAAAGTAATAAATGAATGTTTCGTCGTCAAACCGAAAGCAAATCGTCTGAAGTTTTAATATTTTAATGAAATACCAGGTAAGTGATGTAATATTGCAGTGTGCTTTTAAAATACGGGGGCACCAGTGGCGAAGGGTTCATACAAGCCGATTCCCAGCAGCACGCCTTATAATTTGAAGGAAATTATTAATTATTTACATTTTTTTAAACAAGTTATATGAAGAAAATAATCAAATAAAATAATAAACAATATTAAAATAAATATAAACAATAAACAAATGTTATTCGATATTAATAAACAAAATATTATCGATCAATTAATAACACAACGACAAACGCATTGCGCGATGTTCAACGTAAGTACATGCATACGAAACACGCGGCCGCCTAGATCCCGATGACGTCACGTCAGGCTACAAGGACACAGCACGAGTTCCCGTTGCTCTCGCGCTCATTTCCAACGCATTATTTGCCATCTCTGTTACACGTTTGTTGCTCAGAACTGCATGCAAAATTGCACCTTAAAACCCTTAGCTTTTAAGGTCTAAATTTATTTGTAGAAATACGACGGTATTCGCTTGTGAATATGCCGGTGGGCCACGGCTTATAAAGTAATTTGCCAGGTCGCGCCTCTTTTATTTCGTGTTTATAATAATTAGAAAATATTATTTACTACTGTGTTGTTTCAGTGTATATGTATAATGCGGTGTCTATTTTTAAGTTTGTATATAATTAGTGGGTAATTTATGAAATTTTACTGGTTTCGAAGTGCAAACAGATCTATATATTTAGCAAAACTTTAATGATGAATGAAACTTGATAATGTCGTATGTATCGTTTTATCTCATGAATTGCAGTAATAAGAGGTAATTTTGAAAATGCTGCATTTACGTAATTAAAAAACGCACTGGAAATTATATTAAATTTGATAATACATTTAAGTTGGTACCAGAGAAAGAACGGCAACTGACAAGTTTTAATTATTTAATAAATATTGTAATGCCGTATTTTTGTTAGCGTTGATTCAAAATAGGACATACAAACATAACCCACGCCTGCATCCCATGAGGGTTGGCAGATTCGATAGATCTCCAGTTAGCTCTATACTGGCATCGTTTTACTTTCGTCCACTTACATCAATCTCTTCATCTTTTTTTTATATATAAGGAACGTTTGAAAATTTTTTGTCGATCAATTTCAAAACAGGCTAATATTGTCTTTTGCATTGAATCGAAATTTACTTTAAAAACGTTAAAAAAAGCACCTAACGGGCACAGTGCTATTCCGTGCAAGTGTTGTATGAAAATATAGTAAGTATTACTAAGCAAATATGTCGCTCAATATCTTACGTACATAACGGAGTAAAAATATAAGTATGAGTACTTGTTAATTTAATAAAACTAGTCACCAGAAGTATCGGCTTCCCTTTTGAAAAAAGTCACCCTTCGCCACTGGGGGGCACTTTATTTCTTTGATGTGTCTCGTCTATCGGTAGAATATAAGTCAATGTTTAACAAGGACTAGATGAAAATGTAAGTCACTAAGACTAGATGATAATAATTTCTACGGTATGTCAGTCCGCCAACCCGCACTAGGCCAGCGTGGTGGACTATATGGCCTAACCACTCTCAATCGATTCCTTCGATTGTAGAGTAGGTCCATGCCCTGCAGTGGGACGTATATGGGCTGATATAGATATAGATATAGATGAAAATTGCTCTCTATAAACATTTATGGAAGAACTTAGGTTTTTGCCCAGCCCTGGGATCTTTTAGGGTAGTATAACATAATAATATGACAACTTACTGTGATTAATTCCCTTCGCCAGGAAGTCTGAAAATATTTAAAACACATTAATTAAAATATATTTTTATACAATAAATATACTAGCTTTATAGCTTGAAAGCGTAATTAATTGTTATCATTGGCGACCGTGACGTCACCGTCGCTATAGGAACACCAGCGCTGCTATTATACTCGCGCTGAGTATAATAATTTAAAGCTTTCTTTCTTCCTCAATGAGTGATGGAAATAAAAATAAGTCGAACTAAATAATTTTTTGACCCGATTTGTCTATTTTAGGATCAATCCTTACAATAATATTTTATTAGTTTCGGGTAAAGTAACTCTCCATAATTATAACGCAATTTATTTCATCTTCATAAAAATATTATTTAGTATTAAAATATAATTATTTACCCAAAGAAATCAGTGGCCCGGATACCTGCAATTAAAAAGATAATCACATTAGTTTAATATTTTTGTTAAATATAAAAGTGGAAGAGCCATTGAGGTGATAAAACAGAGCTGGCATTGCGAACAAAATCACACATAGATATGCGCAGAGCGAGACAGAACAATGTAGCATACGAATGACAGAGATAGTAATAGGCTCGTACAATCCACGCGGGACACCAGAGCGAGAGGGAACATAGTTTAGCTAACGAGTGACAAGGACAGCAATAAGCGCGCGTACCAGTCATGCGGGACACCAGAGCGAGAGGGAACATAGTTTAGCTAACGAGTGACAAGGACAGGAATAAGCGCGCGTACCAGTCATGCGGGACACCAGAGCGAGAGGGAACATAGTTTAGCTAACGAGTGACAAGGACAGGAATAAGCGCGCGTAGCAGTCATGCGGGACACCAGAGCGAGAGGGAACATAGTTTAGCTAACGAGTGACAAGGACAGGAATAAGCGCGCGTAGCAGTCATGCGGGACACCAGAGCGAGAGGGAACATAGTTTAGCTAACGAGTGACAAGGACAGGAATAAGCGCGCGTAGTAGTCTTGCGGGAAACCAGAGCGAGAAAGAACATAGCGTAGCGTACGAGTGAAAGAGAAACAGAAGATCGATACTGGAGTTTTCTTTTACAAACGTTTTGGAAACGTTTTGAAAATTCTTCTGCCTTAGCGCTATCGTCGCCACATTTCATCATCACATCATCAACGTTGTGATTTCTCTCGTAACTTTAAGATAATATTGCATAAAAACAAATAGAATTTGGTATAACTTACGACAACTTGAGAACCGCCATGTCCCCGGCCCTTTTTGTGGTGTTTGTGCCACGGATACACGTGGGCAGAGCTAACAGTCAGCTGGAAACAAAATTAATTAATAAATACACCCATACACACACTCGTCCGAGCTCAGGACCCAAGGTTTGTATCATCTCGTGGATTATGTGATGACGGTGAAGGAAAACATCGTGAGGAAACCTGCATAGCGATTTGCAAGAATTTCTATGGTATGTAAAGTCCTTGCACTAGGCCAGCGTGGTGGACTATATCTAACCCCTCTCAATCGTACTCTCGATTGTAGAGGAGGCCCGTGCCCTGCAGTAAGACGTGTATGGGCTGATACAGAAGCACAGAAGTGGACTATGTGGCTGGAAAATAATAAGTACACCCAAAAATCACATTGTCCTGACCCCACACTAAGATCGAGTCTTGTGTCGTATCAGAAACTAGGAGAGACTGTCTTAGACCCGAAACAAATACCTGTGGATCACTCAAACATTTGTTTCGGTGCGAGGTTCGAACTAGCGGCATCTCGTTTCACAGGCGGCGTCTAACTAACTGCCCCACGGAGATTGTCAAAGGAGAATGACCATTTTACTATGAAACTTGGTATCAGTGCGAAGATTTTTGTTTTATGAAACCTATTCTCATGTGTAGGGAAAAATATACATTTTCAATAAAAATAAACATAATTGCGACCCAGGCCCGGAGTTCTTGGAGAAGTGAACTTGAAATCCAGTCACTCTGGTAGCCCCATCTGTAGTAATGGCTGACGTATCGTAAAATGTGATGATAATTACTTTATTTTATAAAAATCTGTACGGTATAAAACAGGAAAACGTTTAAGGACAAACCATAAAAAAGCTACAATGAATTTTAAGCAGTATCTGTATCGGGGTCAACGATATTTTTTACCGATACTATGAATGGTCATTATCCTTTAACCATAATTTAAATTTAACTGTGTTTTAAATTTCCAAATAATCAAAATTCTTACCAGTATAGCCAAAACGACTAGCTTCAGGTCCGCCATTGCCAACTTGATTCCTGACTGTGATTTTTCAAAAGCAAACCACGAATTTATAGAAATAATATTTAAACACTATCTTCTGCCCGCATACTTCGTCTGCGTGATTAATTTTATTTGGAATTTTCTATCCCGTCCCATCCCATCCCGTTAAAACCCGTCCGTCCCGTCTCATTCTCACTCAAGGCATGTAATCCAGTCCCAACCCATCCCTTTGAGTATAAAAATATCACATATCGGAATTCCTTCCTCAAGGGAACACTTAATATTATTTTTAGAATAAAAAGTAGCCTAAGTGATAATCCAGGGTGTCAGCTTCCTCCATAACAAATTTCAATAAAATCTGTTCAGCCGTTTCGTAGTTCATCGCGCACAACAGCACAGACAAACAGACAAATTCTAAAAATCCCATATTAGTTTTTCTCATTTATCTTCCATGTACAGACATCGATCGGTTACAAATTTATTATATGTGTAGATAATATTTGAATTTTCAAATTTGCTCAGCTGTTATCATTTGATTTATTAATCGTTTAATTAAAACAAAAATACACGGCAATTGTGCAAACGGTTCGGATTCGTTTAATTTTTGTTTAGTTAGTCTGTGCCAATTTATTTTGCAAAGGTGCAAAAACATTGATATTTAATAACAGATTTTTATTGCCTTATTCATAGACAGTTTTAAAACCTATTTAAGTTATCGAATGTCATTTCCGAACGACTTTGGAATTCAGTTTGAACGAAGAAGACAAAAAATTCTATAACTAAAATAGGTTTAAAATCTGGACTTAGCAATTCTGTATTTCGTTAATTAGCCCCAAGTATTTTAATAATTTTTAAGGTTGTAAATGTAATTCGGCATTCATTACGTGCAGGATGATGACAGTAGTATAATAGACTATCACTGCTCGTAGCTTCTCCCACGTGGAGAAGATTTTGATAAAAGTCCTGCTTTACGCAGTTTGCGTTAAAATACCAAAAAGAAGGGTAATTATTTTGACAATCTGGTGGTAGGTCTCTCATATGTGAGAGGCCGTCTGGGTAGGCACCACCGCAATGTCTATTTCTCCAACAAACAGCAGTGTAAATGCACTGTTGTGTTCCGGTTTGAAGGACATTGTAGCCAGAGTAACTACTGGACATATTGAGTGAAAAAAAATATGTCTTCATAAAAATAAAGAAAACCTTTGGTTAGCGATATTCACAACAAAAATACTAGGAATGTGAACAATATTCATTTATATTAAGTAATTTCAACCATTTTATTTTGCTTTGTAGATTGGGTGCGTCATGCTCGCTCAAAAGTCTGTGCTTGCGGTGGCGTCGTGTGGCGGGTCGGTCACTTCCCTGTAGCATGGTTGAGGAGGCCGATGGCTGGCACATGCGTCATACTCATGAACTTGTGCTGCTTGTGTGGACTGGTCTGTCCGATTTGCTTACATTGTAATTAATGAATAGATTACTTAACGCTTTTACAATTGTTTACTGTGTTTCCGAAATAGAGTATACTGATTCTTCGTTATGGGCTACTTCGCTTCTCTCAGCCATATCAAATATAAAGTAAACTTATTCGTATTAAAAGTGTATCCTACTTGCAAATTATAGCAAATTATTAATGAACTGCTCTAATTGAAACTAACTTGAAACTTTTGTAATAACCACTATATTGTAAACTGGTTTTTAAAAGAGCAACACTAGAGTTTCTTGCCCGTTCTTCTCTAGTGAAAACCGCTTCTGAACCGGGAGGTAGGTCAATAAATAGTGACTTAAATGTTCGATAGTCAAATTTTTACGTACACAGCTTTTGGTAGCTTAAATAAATTAATCTTAGGTTCTCATAAGAAACAATAGACCGTATTTTTTTTTTACATCATGGTACTTTTTTTCTCAATCGGCAGCAAGAAAATACTGTGTAGCGTTTTGCCAAAAGTTTGACGAGCAGCAACCCCGGTTAGCGACTGGACTTCCACAAATTTAGGCTTCGTTAGGTATATCTATTGTTGGTGCGTAACAACGTTTGATATGCTCCGCGATTAATTTTAGCAGAAATGATTTACCATTACCTGCACCACCCGTGACAAACTAACAGCTGACTTTCTCGTCCTTTCAAATTGAGTTTGATTGCCGTTAAGACTTTCTGAAACACATTCTTTTGTTGGATATTTAATCCTCGAATGCTTCTTAGGAACAATTCATCCGACATGACGGCTCGTTCTTCCATGTTTTCACAAAAGTTATCATCGTCATGTACAATTTATTCACCAACACATAACAATCGGCAATGCCCCCAATTGCCGATATCTGTTTCATTACGGAATGGTATATGGCATACTATTAAACTGTAATAATATGATTCTTTGTCACTATTACAATTTACAACAGATCTTCATGATTTATTGGTATAGTCGCCGAAGATATTGACTATTTACATGTTTGTTCTTTTTATCAACCGCCCCCCTCGCCCCTACCCCTACTTTCATCCACCACTGTAACTTTACTTTTATACTGAATCCAATGCAAAAAGAACCATTGGAATCGTACTCAATTTTGAGGAGTTCTACTCTCCAGATCTGAAGATATTCATCAGATTTTCATAACTTATTGGTGAGATCAAAGTATTAATACGTTCTTTCTGATGCAAAAAAAATTACTAAAATCGGTCAAAAGCTGCCGAAGATATTGACTATTTACATATTTCTTAATTTTCTCACCCCCCCCCCTTGCCCCTACCCCTACTTTCCTCCACCACTGTAATTTTGGTTTTATACTTAATTCAATGCAAGAAGAACCATTGGAATCCTACTTTATTTTAAGGAGTTCCCCTCTCCAGGTCCGAAGATATTCATCAGATCGTCACCATATTTTTATGGGACCAAATGACAAGCACCAGCTTTCAATTAAAGAAAGAATTATCGAAATCGGTTTACCCAGTACAGAGAAATGAGGTAACAAACATAAAAAAAAAAAAAGCAACATACAGTCGAATTGAGAACCTCCTCCTTTTTTTGAAGTCGGTTAAAAAGATTGAATAATGTTGAACATTTTTATGGATTCAATAAATTATTTTCATTTCATAACATCTTATGTTTCAGGATGGCGAACGCAGTGGAATGCCAACGCTTTGTATTTTATGGTGATTGGTTTCGCTACTGTCCATAAGCGGTCGTATCGCTTACCATCAGGCGAATGGCATGCTCGTCTCGCCATTCGCGCCAATTTAAAAAATCTATTTAAAACTTTATATGTACGCCATACATTGAGGTAGCAGTCAGTTTGTTAAACAATTAAATAAAATATAATCAGGTGGTTTCTAATTAAATAAAATAAATAAATACACCCAACAGTCACATACATAGTCCTGACCCCACACTAAGATCGAGTCTTGTGTCGTGGGTATCAGGAACTACGAGAGACTTTTCGGTCTCACAAACACCCAGACCCGAAACAAATATTTGTGGTTCACACAAACATTTGTCTCGGTGCGGGGATCGAACCCGCAGCCTCTTGTTTCACAACCGGCGTCTAACCAACTGCACCACGGAGGCTGTCAATGGCAGGCAATCAAATGAGGTTTTATTATGGGTGAAGAATAGTTAAAAAAAGATAGGTTAAGTATTATTCTAAATTATTTATGAGCTGCTCTGAATTTAACTGCGCTGCAACCTCTGTTACTGTATTGTAAACTTGTTTTGAAAAGAGCAACGCTAGTGTCTTGCCCGTTCTTCTCTGGCGAAAACAGCCTTGTGAACCGGGTGGTGGAAAAAAGGGACTGAATCTAAATAAGGTATGACATTTCATGGGTTCAATAAATATTTTCATTTCATTTCATTATATTTATTGAGGTCTCTGTGGTTTGTATCGGTATCTGAATATCGGCGTGGTGGTGGACTCGATACTGACCGTCGTATGCGTCGCCCCATCTGTCGGTTTCACCTGGAACAAATCATTTTCCATACTAATATTATAAAGAGGAAAGATTTGTTTGTTTGCACTGAATAAGCTCCGAAACTACTAAACTGATTAGAAAAATTCTTTCACGGTTGGGAAGTTACACTATCCCCGTGTGACATAGGCTATATTATATTTTCAAATAATTAGGGATCCTTATTAAAACTCCAATAATGTAACCCAAGGTATAAAAAAAATACCTAAAATATTCTTTACATCGCGTGCGCTGCGAAAACTATATGTTGTTGATGAGGGCTGAACTCAAAAACTATCTGAAGCCGTATTTATCGTATTCAGTATGGCCATTCGCCTGATGGTAAGCGATACCACCGCTCATGGACAGTAGCAAAACCAAACACCATGAATTACGAAGCAATGCATTCCACTGCGCTCGCCATCCTGAGACAAAGTTAAGTCTCATTATGTCCAGTAGTTACTCTGGCTACAGCCTACAATGCCCTTCAAACCGGAACAACAGTGCATTTACACTGCTGTTTGTTGGAGAAATAGACATTGCGGTGGTAACTACCCAGGCCTCTCACATATGAGAAACCACTAGTAATACAACAGCAAATAATAAAAATATCACTTGGTTTTCATACTTGAAAGACTTGCATCATCAGATCTCTTAAACTCCCTTTACACGGAGTGTTTCTCGCCTCGAAGACACGATTATCGTAACGATATAAAAAAGTCGCATTGTGAAAACATTCAGTAGGCTAATTCACATAATTTATTGACGCACGATCAAGTTCCAATGCAGTTTCGATTAGGTTTACGTCTTAATGGTACGTACGTCAAAATGGTATTCTTGTAATCGTTTAGCTGCGCGTAAGATATGCATAAACTGCGCATGTGCTGCACGTTGGTTGGCCTAAACTGTAATTGGAGACGTCAAATGAATAGGTAAATACCAATCAAGTTGCGATCTGAATCACGCATGTATAAAACGCGCAGCAGTAGAATACACTAAAGCGCTCGCGTGACGCGAACTTGACGCGAGCGTATCTGACAGCGGTTGTCTAAATTACGAGAATACAAAAAGGGCTGTTTTGATCGAAACTTAACTGCAACTGCACTGCAACTGAACTGATTTAATTACGTGAATTGGCCTACTGAACACGATAATCTATGGCGGTTATGTCATGCGATAATCGCATACGATTCTCGACGCGAGAAACTCTCGTGTAAATAGCGTTTAATGGTAAGTGGTAACCACGGATACATACCTCATGCACATGCACGTGTTCAGTGGTAGTGGTGAGCTTATTATGGTGGTAGTGATCCCCACCGTACGGCAACAGTGTAGACTTCGCCGGCCCGTCCTCAGGACCCAGACTTTTGATCATGGCGTGGATTATGTGGCTGGAAAATAATAAGTACACACAACAGTCACATAACAGTCCTGACCACACTAAGATCGAGTCTTGTGTATCAGAAACTACGAGACTTTTCGGTCTCACAAAAACCCAGACCAGAAACAAATGCTTGTAGTTCATACATTCATTTGTCTCGGTGCGGAGATAACAAACGAATGTACTATTAATATATTTAAGTGAATAATAGTTTTTAACCGTTGTATCCCGGTAGATCCTTCGAATACCGATCAATTGCATCAATATAGACAAAGAATCAATTGAAAATGAATAATCTATTCTTTTTCCGTCTCTTAAGGCCCATTTACACGAAGATACGATTATCGTAATTATATAAAATGTCGCATCGTGTAAACATTTGTCAGAACACGATAATCTATGGCGGTTATGTCATGCGATAATACCATACGATTCACGCCGCGAGAAACTCCCCGTGTTTTTACGCTTAAGTAGATTTGCCATTCACGTTCATTTTAAAAAACCCAGTTTAACCCTTTTTGGAACGAAGTTCCTTATTGCGTGTTGCGAAAGGGGGCTAGACGAAAAAATTAAAACAAAAGTTGTAACGACACTTTTTGCTATAGTTGTAAGCCGTGCGGCGTGCGCGTGTTTTTCTGTCTGTCTCTCCCTCTCTCTCTCATAGAAAGCAAGCCATTTATTTTCGTTTCGTCTTTCTATTTCGCATTGAACAGTGTGATGTCGCGACGATTATTTTTGTTGAGTGTATACAGGTTTTTTGTACATAATAAATAATAAAAAATAATAAATCGAACTTCGTTCCATCCGAGTGTCCCTTGACACCTCTCAAGTTTTTTTAAGCTGGCCCGGAATAGTGACTGCGTTGCACCTGGTAAATGCTAATGCCGTCCAGATAGAGTATCGAATGGTATCAGACGGTAGTCTCATACCATTCGATACAATCATGCCGGCCCGCTGAGATGCTTCTTCACGCTACGGCAATTTAAATTTTCTACGTACGCTACGTAAATTATCTTAGAAGCAAAGCCTTACCCAGCGTATTCAAACCCAAGGTCCATAAAGGAGTTACGTTCAGCCACACTGAGCGGGGAGGACAGACGAGGGTACGAGTCCAACTGCTGCACCGGAGTCAGGGATTCTTCACTCTCCGTGTGCTCTTGACGACGGTATGTGAAGTGACCTCGCAAATAACTACAATAATAAGCAAATATACCTAACACATACATAGTCCTGACTTCAACATCGAGTCTTGTAACAGAAACTACGAGAGACTTTTCGTTGTCAACAGCCAGATCCGAAATAAATACTGGTGGTAGGTCTCATATGTGAGAGGCCGCCTGGGTAGGTACCACCGCAATGTCTATTTCTCCAACAAACAGCAGTGTAAATGCGGTGTTGTCTTCTGGTTTGAAGGTCATTGTAGCCAGAGTAACTACTGGACATAATGAGACCTAACACCTTCCGTCTCAGGATGGCGAGCGCAGTGGAATGCCAAGCATAACTTTACAATTCATGGTATTTGGTTTTGCTACTGTCCATGAGCGGTAATATCGCTTACCATCAGGCAAATGGCATGCTCGTCTTGCCTTTCATTGCAATAAAATACATAGTCCTGACCCCACACTAACATCAAGTCTTGTGTCATATCAGAAACGAGAGATTTTTCGGCCTCAAAAACACCCAGACCCGAAACAAATACCTGTGGATCACACAAACGTTTGTCTCGTTGGATTATAACGGCCTCTCGTTTCACAAGCGTCTAACCAAACAACCACGGATGATGTCAAGCGTACATACATTTAAATGTAATAATGACTAATCCGTGGTGCTTTACAGCTGGCTTTTCTGGCTGTAAATGTCTTTATGCGAGGTTATTTACCTCTTTAGTTCATTGTTTTGTCACCCGCTTTATTAGGGAGGGAAGTGGACAATTATTTATTTCCAACTCCTATTAATTTAACTTTTTGATTGATTTCGTTGCGGGTTAAAGAAAAGTTAGACATTCCCGGAGACGCGCTGAGCTTCAATGCTCAGTGTCATTAAAATGCGTGCTGTTGATCTTGGCTTACAGGAGTTGCAGTGGCGGGTGTGAGGGCGAGACAGTCTCCTAAAATACATACATTGAATGGAGACATGAATTTAAACAATTTTTTATACAATAGGTCCGGAACGAACAAACAGGTCATCTGAAGATAAGTGATGGCACATGAACATCCACAACGCTTGGACCATGGATGTGTTGCTTGCCAAGAGAGGGGAGCGCGAAGGAAGATGAGGGGAAGAGGAAAGAGGCATTGGCAGAGCAATCTTTAAGTATGTGACAGTTGGGTGTATTTATTTTGACAGAAATAGACACGGACTACTTTAGTATGCGATTCAACAAAGAGATGGCGCTGAAATATATTGCACCGGCAATATTTGATCTTTACTTGCACTTTAACGGTGAAGGAAAACATCGTGAGGAAACCTGCATACCGTAGCGATTTTAAAGAATTTCTACGGTATGTAAGTCCGCCAGCACTAGGCCAGCGTGGTGGACTATATGGCCTAACCACTCTCAATCGATTCTCTCGATTGTAGAGTAGGCCCGTGCCCTGCAGTGGGACGTATATGGGCTGATATAGATAGATAGAATATTTGATCATTTTTCTAGTGCCCAATACCCCTTGTATTGGTAAAATTATCGTAGATGCGCTGTATATGGTTAGAATTAATATCTTGAAGTTACCTCGTCGCCGCATCCAGAGTAGGAGTCGAAGATTCTGTTCTGCCCTTATCTATTCCTATGATATTGGTTATCTTCTTCTTCAATTCCTCAATGTAGTGGTGCATTGTCATAATTTTTATGTCCTCTTTGTACTCATTTAGTTCTTGCATCTGTATAAATAAAATAAATAAATACACCCAACAGTCACATACATAATCCTGACCACACACTAAAATCAATTAAGTCTTGTGTCGTGTATCAGAAGCTACGAAATACTTTTAGGTCTCACAGACACTCAGACCCGAGACAAATATTTGAGGGCCGCAGTTGAATTCAGAGCAGTTCAAAAATAATTTAGAATAATAATTGATTAATAATAATATTGGTCAAGTTTTGCACGGCTGAGTCAAGTGAAGTCTCCCAGAACGCCGATTACATATCAAAATTACCTTGTCTTCTAAAATAATTAGATAATCAGATGTTTTCCTGAACCTCTTCAGAACTGTGTCAAAATCTTCTCCGTGAAGCTTCATTGCCTCCGATTCCAAATCATATTTTCTGCACGTCACTTCGATTACTGCAAATAAGAAGGTATAATTCAATATCACTTTGCCCGACCCGGGATTCGAGCCCGGGACCTCAGCTTTGTAGTTGTGCCGTAGTACAACAACTCCACTGAGGCAGTCTCAATATTACATTTCAAAATAAGAATTAATGAGGTAACTTGTTGCTATAATTAACAACTCCTCAATCAATGGTTCGATTGAAAGGGGTTAGGCCATACACAGTGGCTTAGTACGGTTTGGTTAATATTTCTATTGCATAAAGGGATCCTCGTGTTTTCCTTCATTTTTTTAAATTCTGTATATCTTTTTGTCATTTATTTATAATAATTATTGCATTTTCCTTCTATATGAAAATATTTTGAAAATAATATATACAGAATACTTACAAAGTAAATATAAAACATGTGTGTATATAAATTTCTTCATGGTTGAACACTAAATAAATAATAAAACCTTATTTTATTGTTTTAGTAATAAACTTTTGGAACATTCCATTGGTCTGCTATTTATTATTTTATTTAAAAAATATAAAAAATACAGTCACATACATAGTCCTGACCCCACAAGATCGAGACGAATCTAAAACTACGTGAGACTTTTCGGACTCACACACCCAGACCCGAAACAAATACCTGTGGATCACACAGATATTTGTCTTCGCGCGGAGATTGAACCAACGGTTTTTCGTTTCATACGACCTATTAAAGTAATATAAACAAAAGAAACAAATATTGACGAGAATAGTTCTGACGATTCCTTAAGTGAATTCTACCAACCCGGATTAGGCCAGCGTAATTAAGCGAAAGGCACAATGCTATAGGTTTTATTGGCACTAATATTGCTCGCCGTTTCTCCAATGAAAAGTTTTTCCAGGATAAAAGTTCCGCTATTTATATTCCCAGCCTAAAAAACACCCTATAATATTCGTCAACAAATGTACAAAAGCCCTAAATTTACATACATACATAATCGTCACGCCTGTATCCCATAGGGGTAAGCAGAGACTATGGATCGCCACTTTGCTCGATCCTGACATTACTTTCGACACTTTCATCAATCTCTTCATACATTTAGAATTAATAAAAAAAGATTAAAAGGATATACAATTCGAACCAGTACTTCCTGAGATTACGGTGTTCAAACAAACTATGCAGCTTTATAAATGGGGCTGGTCGTAAATTTATAAATAATATCATTCGAAAATATCGATATGAAAATGCCCCTGAACTGTAGGAGGTACGTTGTATGCAAAAAGCCATGTAGGTAGGTAGATAAGAGAGATATCTAGCTGTATGTCATTGTTATGTTCTGGTTTAAAGACCAGGACAGCTAGATTACGGGATATGAGACTTAAATAATAGCCTATGATAGCCTCCGTGGCGCAGTTGGTTAGACGCCGGCTGTGAAACGAGAGGCCGCGGGTTCGATCCCCGCACCGAGAGAAATGTTTGTGCGGCCCACAAATATTTCTTTCGGGTCTGGGTGTTTGTGAGACCGAAAAGTCTCTCGTAGTTCTGATACCTGCGACACAAGACTTAATTGATCTTAATGTGGGGACGGGACTATGTGTGTGACTGTTGGGTGTATTTATTATTTATTTATTATTAAATAATATCTGTGTGTGAGTGCTGTGGCATGCAGTTCTTTATAAGTAGCTCGTGTTGCTGTTTATGTGTAGGTTTGACGCAGACCATCAGCGATTTGCTAGTCTCGTCATTCTTGCTAATAGGACAAGGAAGAAGAGAAAATAAAAGTAGAATAGAATACACAAATAAAACTGCTCTTTTATTCTTTATTTATCTTCATAAATCCCTTTCTTTCCCACAAAAGGTATTGAAGTTCTACCAAATGCCCCGGCTGGGATGTTTCTCTCATACTCATATCTTTTAGACTTACTTACTTTTGGCACATAATGGTCCCACTCATTTATCTTTTTATACGTTATCTGACTGTTTCTTTTAGTTGTTTTTCTTTTTTGTTTAGTTGTCATTTCCCAATTATCCCAGCTGTTTTGGTCGTCCCGATCTTTTTCTTTCTTTTTCGAATTATAACCTTTTCTTTTGTTAGGTTTGTCCCAATTAATATCGATTATTTCCTTTTGAGGATTTAGTTTGGCTTCATCGCCCCATGTGTCCAATGTATCTTTTTTTTGTGCCCAGTCATCATAAGTAACTTTCTTTTTGTTTTGTCCACCGTCGTCCCATGAATCTTTTTTATCATTCTGCCCCCATTCGTCAAGTTTGTCTATCTTTTTCTTCTTGTCTTTCTTTTTAACTGGAGCGTCCCAAGCGTCAATCTTTTTATCCTGTCCCATGTCGTCCCATTTGTTATCCTTCTTGTTTTTATTTTTACCCCAGTCATTCCAATCATCTTTCTTTTTGTCCTGTCCTTTATCGTCCCAATCATTTTTCTTTATATCCTGTCCCGAATCGTCCCATTTTTCTTCTTTTCTATCTTTTTTCTGATTCCAGACATCCCAAATATCTATCTTTTTATCTTTGCCATTATCGTACTTGTCTTTTTTTACTTTCTTATCACCCCAATCTTCCCAATTATCGGCTTTTTTATTGCTTTTCTTTTTGTCGCCTTCAGATATATTGATATCTTTGCCTCCCCAATTTTTTTTGTCTTTCTCATCCCAGTCGTATTTCGTAGTAATTATGTCCCAGGCGTTATCTTTTTCTTTGCTTTCCTTATCTTTTTTCCTGCTGTCTCGTACTAAGGCTTCAAAATATTCTTGCTTGTCTGATTTTTGGGTATTTTTGTCCTCTAGGCTTTGTTGAATTGCGTCCCTAACTTGTTGTGTATCTGGCACTGCCTTCTCTGCTGATGCAGCTAAAAAAGAAAAAAGATACGAGTAAACTATAAATAATACATCAATCACATACATAGTCCTGACCCCACACTAAGGTCGAGTCTTGTGTCGTGGGTATCTGGAACTACGACAGACTTATCGGTCTCACAAACACCCAGACCCGACAAAAATACCTGAAGATCACAAAAATATTTATCTCGGTGCGGGATCGAAGCGGCCTCTCGTTTCACAAGCATCTAACCAACTGCGCCACGGAAACTGTCAAAATACAAAAACAGCCGCGCCAGTTGCGAGTTTGCACGTAATAGATGCGGTTTTAAAAGGAGTGCATTTTAAGTTCTTGTACATGTACGATGATAAATTAGCATCAGTTAAACGCCATTACACGGGGAGAGTTTCTTGCGGCGAGAATCGTATGCGATTGTCGCATGACATAACCGCCATAGATTATCGTGTACTGACAAATGTTTATACGATGCAACTTTTTTGTATCCTTACGATAATCGTATCTTCAAGGCGAGAAACTCCCCGTGTAAATGGGGCTTTAGTTTACAGAAAAGTGTTTACTCTTGATTGGAATAAATATAAATATAAATAAATACACCCAACAGTCACATACATAGTCCTGACCCCACATTAAGATCAATTAAGTCTTGTGTCGCAGGTATCAGAAACTACGAGATACTTTTCGGTCTCACAAACACCCAGACCCGAGACAAATATTTGTGGGCCTTACAAACATTTGTCTCGGAGCGGGGATCGAACCCGCGGCCTCTCGTTTCACAACCGGCGTCTAACCAACTACGCTACGGAGGCTGGAATAGTAAACGACCATCTCAAAATAATACTTACAATCGTCGATTCGGAAAACAGCTTGTCGTCTCAAACTTTTGAGTATCTCTTTTAGTTTTCTATTAGGATCACTTTCTGAGTATTCTTCGTATGATATCGAATTGCTGTAAAATAAAAATAATTATCTAACAATAATCTAGGCCAAGTAAGTCCCACTGCAGGGCACGTGCCTCCTCTACAATTTAGATGGGTGAAGTAATCCAGCACGCTGACCCAGTGCGAGTTGGCGGATTCCCATACCATCATCATTAGCCATCTTCTGCGTCCACTGCTGGACTTAGGCCTCTCCTATAGCACGCCATGGGCTCGATCTTTAGCCCATTGTCTCCAACCGCTACCAGCCACCCCATGAATATCGTCGCTCCACCTGGTTGGAGGGCGTCCTACACTACGTTTGCCGAGGCGCGGTCTCCACTCGAGAACGTCTACTCCAACGGTTGTCGGTTCTCCGACAAATGTGACCGGCCCACTGCCACTTCAACTTGCTAATGCGTTGGGCAATGTCGATAAACATGGTTCTCTGTCGGATAAGCTCATTTCTGATTCCTTCAGAGAAACACCGAGCATAGCCCGCTCCATAGCTCATTGAGCGAATTCCTACAACATACAAATTCTAATAATTTTACTAGTATGTAGAGTCCCTAATGATGTTTTGTTGACACCGAAAAGTCTCTTGCGTGACAATTCAATTATACCACCTTGATTGTATCCGCATATACACAGGACCCGAAACGCGACGTGGCTCACTATGACGGCTCCTAAACCGCTGTGTACGGTCTTTTTCCGGATACTAATCACCAATTTGTTAGTTACAAATTCAAGCAATATTATTCTTATACTCTAGCCAAACCGCACTAGGCCAGCTTGGAAGCCTATATCTAATTCTTCATCGTACTCTCGACTGTAGAGGAGGCCCGTGCCCTGCAGTGGGACGTGTATGGGCTGATACAGATACTTACTCTTTCTGCTTCATGATAGCCTTAAATTGTTCCAAAACCTCAGGATTGCTGATGTAATGAAGCCTTATCTTCGGCAAATCCTTGTATTGCTTGCTGGCGTCGTAGTTTTTCTGGACCAATTTCAATATTTGATTTAGCGCCATCTCTTTATTGAATCGCATACTAAAGTAGTCAGTCTCTACACCTGTCAAAATATACACCAAACTGTCACACGCGGCCTTTTTCCTAGACAGTTAAAAACCTATTTTAGTTATCGAATGTTTTGTCCCTTTCGAACGACTTTTGAATTCCGTTTGGGCGAAGAAGACAAAACGTTCATAACTAAAATAGGCTTTAAATCTATTAATAAAGCTGTTAAAGATTGCCGAATACGCTTTCTTCTCATCGTTTTTCCTCCCCGCTACCCTTCCGATCTGACAGCCGGTAACACATCCATGATCCAAGCGTGGATGTTCATGTGCAATGATCTTTCCATCAGGTGACCTGTTCGCTCGTTGCCGGACCTCTTATATTAAAAAGAACATAGTCCTGACCCCGGACTACTACAAAAGTCTTGTAATAATAATAATACAGGGTATCTCAAGACCGCGACCGAAAACGAAGCCAGGTGGTAGTTTTAGTTGTTACAGACTCGATGCAAATAAAAATTTCACTAAAACAGCGACAGTTTTTTTTTTAGAATTTTTTAAAAATCATCTTTTTTGGGTGGTGTATACCTAGTTATTGCGAAAATAATAATTTAAACGCTTACGTACCATTGAGTATTTAGAAATAAAGAGGTCTACATCATTATTTTAGGAAAGCTATGTATTTATCACCCAAATACGACGATAAGTAAAAAATTACAAAAAAAAAGTTGCCGATTTTTTTTGAGAAATTTTTACTTGCATTGTGTCTGAAGTCACTAAAACTACTGGCTTCGTTTTCGGTCGCGGTCTTGATATACCCTGTATATACAGATGATACTGTGACATTTAGATAAATCAACCATTGTAATTTAAACTGGCCTTTAAAAGAAAGAAAAAGAAAGAAAAGACAAGCAAAAAAAATGAAGACAGTTCGTGTTGCTGAGGGAGTTTCTTGCGCCGTTTCTTCTTCACAGCTACAACACGTTCCGAAGCGGTGGTAGCAAAAATTAACGATTCAAAAGATCTTGTAAAAGACTACTTGAATAAAGAATATTTTGATTTGATTTGATTTGTATGTATCAGAAACTACGTCACCTTTCGCTCTCAACACCCAGACAACACGCAAACATTTTTTATTATTTTTTATTTTTTAGTAAAATACACCCAACAGTCACATATAGTCCCGACCCCACACTAAGATCGAGTCTTGTGTCGTATCAGAAACTACGAGAGACTTTTCGGTCTCACAAACACCCAGACCCGAAACAAATACCTGTGGATCACACAAACATTTGTCTCGGTGCGGGATCGTAGCCTCTCGTTTCACAAGCGTCTAACCAACTGCGCCACGGAAACTACGAAACTATTTATGTTAATAGGATGTTAATACTTAACATAGTATACTTTACTGGTGGTAGGTCTCTCATGTGAGAGGCCACCTGGGTAAGTACCGCCGCAATGTCTATTTCTCCAACAGCAGTGTAAATGCATTGTTGTGTTCCGGTTTGAAGGACATTGTAGCCAGAGTAACTACTGGACATAATGAGACTTAACATCATACGTCTCAGGATGGCGAGCGCAGTGGAATCCTAAGCATTGCTTTGTGATTCATGGTGTTTAGTTACTACTGTCCATGAGCGGTCGTATCGCTTACCATCAGGCGAATGGCATGCCCTTCTCATCATTATTGCAATAAAAAATATAAAATGTGACTTGCCTTGAACATTTTGCTCTTTATTTTCATAATCTTTTTCATTATGGATGCCGTTAATTAAATGGATCAATTCAGCTGTCTTCTTGTAAATACTTCTGTCCATTTTTGGCGCGATTGTAGTAAAGGCCATCTTTGCTGTTCTTCCATTGCAGAAAGCTGTTTGTAAAACTAAAACCGAAATGAAATGTAGATCTGTTTTTTTAACATTGATAAAATAAATAATATTTGCCTGTAGGTATACCCACAGCTGAGCAGGGAAATTGAATTTTAGCTAGAGTACGATTGAGAGGGGTTAGATATAGTCCACCACGCTGGCCTAGTGCGGGCGGACTTTACATATAGAAATTCTTACAAATCGCTACGGTATGCAGGTTTCCTCACGATGTTTTCCTTCACCGTTACTGCATGGTGATTGACTAATACACACATAACTCCGAAGAGGTGTGCCCTGGGATTTGAAAACGCGACCACTGTGAACATTTAGGCGTCTGGTCCGTTACCAACAGGCCACCACGCACTAACAATAAAATTTAGGAATACAAAAATGATTTCCTTACCCAAGTAAAGCAGTATGTAAAAAATCATAATGCGCTTGTTATTTTCACGGTAGTAAAATTTTATAGGTTATGTTTTCCGATAAAGAAATATTAAATTCAAACCGTTTATAAACAAACAATTGGACAGAGTATAGCTATTTTTTTTCATAAAACAAAAATACTATTACTTCTCTGGTGGTAGGTCTCTCATGTGAGAGGCCTGGGTAGGTACCACCGCAATGTCTATTCCTCCAACAAACAGCAGTGTAAATGCGCTGTTGTGTTCCGGTTTGAAGGACATTGTAGCCAGAGTAACTACTGGACTGAATACTTAACTTATGTCTCAGGATAGCGAGCGCAGTGGAAAAGCATTGCTTCGTAATTCATGTTGTTTAGTTTTGCTACTGTCCATGAGCGGTCGTATCGCTTACCATCAGGCAGACATGCTCGTCTCGCCATTCATGGCAATAAAAAAATTGCAATAGTAATAACAGAGGGATATTATTAAAAAACAAATTGGCAAGAATAACTTTAATATTTACAACATTTTCACTACGAAATTCGTTAAACTATTTACAAAATACAGTGCAAGAACTTAAGATATTGGTTTCTTAGATTTTCGCGAATGTTACACATTGAAATAAACATTGACTTATATTCTACCGATAGACGAGACACGTCATAGAAATAATGTGCCCCCGTATTTAAAAAGCACACTGCAATATTACATCACTTACCTGGTATTTTATTAATATATAACTTCAGACGATTTACTTTCGGTTTGACGGCGAAACATTCATTTATTACTTTAAAACGTATGCGATAAGGCGTACTGCACAGTCACTGTCACGAAGCAAACTGATTCATGTGTGGTGCATGCACCGCAAGTAGGCGGGACACATTTTTTGTACTGAATGTCTTATCTATCGATGGGAATAAAACTATTTTTATTTTTAAAACGGATTTTTTCGCGAATTTAATCTAATGTTACATTTTTATCTCCATCAATAAATGATGTTATTAATTATCTTAAGATCTCACACTGTCTTATAGTATATCGTCAGAAAGTTATCTTATTTACATATTACAAGTGGCCTAAACCATCACAATCGAATTCCTGGTTGCAAAGTATACAAACAAATAAATAAATACACCCAACAGCCATATAGCTCTGACCCCACACTAAGATCGAGTCTTGTGTCGTATCAGAAGCTACGAGAGACTTTTCGGTCTCAACACAGACCCGAGACAATTACCTGTGGATCACACAAACATTTGTCTCGGTGCGGGATAGACTCTCGTTTCACAAGCGTCTAACCAACTGCGCCACGGAGGCTGTTAATATACAGGACAGTAATTTTACATAATGTATGATCTAAACTTTCTGACGATAAGCTCTTTGGTAACTCTCAAATGTTTTAAAAACAACGAAAAAGACTTAATTACAATTAAAAATCGTTAAACAGCGTTTCCCCGCGACTTTGCTCATGTTTTAAATGTATGAATATTTATATAAAGGGTATGTCTAGATTGCGATTGAAAACGAAGCCAGATAAATTAAATAAATGCACCCAACAGTCACATACATAGTCCTGACCCCACACTAAGATCGAGTCTTGTGTCGTATCAGAAACTACGGAAAGACTTTTCGGTCTCAACAAACACCCAGACCCGAAACAAATACCTGTGGATCACACAAACATTTGTCTCGGTCCGAGGATCGAACCCGCAGCCTCTCATTTCACAGTCGGCGTATAACCAACTGCGCCACGGAGGTTGTCTGTAAGAGATTGCCGAGAGCGACAAGACCGCCATTTGTACCTCTATTTTATATTATTTCTGAACTAATGTCTTTTGTTTACATTAAAGAAACTTGTATAAATTCTTTGTAAAATAAAAACATTGTAATTTAGGCTACAGCAAAGTCGTGGGCCTTAGCTAGTTTCATTAAAATATACCAGAGTGGACATATTGAACAAAATGTTTGTAAAAACTGCGGTACATGCTGCTCTCTCTTTCTCACTCGTACGCTTTATTATATTCCGTCTCTCTTTATAACAACGATATAAGTCATCTATTGGCGTGTGATTTTAGAACTACAAATATATTTCTTTTAATCTATTTACGCCTTGTTTGAGATATGTTTTCATATAATGCATTTATACTCGTAATTTAATAAATAACATGTCCGATGTAATAAAATATGAAAAAAAAACTGTTATTATTTTAACAACAGCGCTTTCGGCGACAGTAGATGGTAGACGACCTGCAGTTTACAATGGGCGCGTTCCATTAGGCGTTCACGGCGCTAAAAACACTCATTTCGCCGTTCCATTTGACGATCACGATCGTCATGGTCGCGGTGAAAACGTCACTGATGACGTCATGACATACGCTCACGACGACCCATGTCAAGAGGTGGGTCGTGGTGCGCGTTGAGAAAATTGGCGGAATTTTGAAACGTCAAAACAAGAAAAATGACAACAGAGAAAATTACGTTATATGATACGGAGAGGGATATTTTTGTTACTTCGAACGTAAATCAATAATTGTTCCACTAAAATGCAGTAGGTATAAAATTGTGTTTTTTCAACATCAATCAATTTATCTAATTTTATTATTGTTTATCACAGAATACAAGACGGTAAAACTTTAATGTTTTACCGTCAAGATTTAACCCATAATGCAACCTAACTCTTTATAGCTTTTTTAAAATAGGTATTTGTTACTTAAACGCTCAAAACGCCTCATAACCCGTTCCACTTGGGTTTGCGATCATAACGCTCACGAGCAAATGGAACGGTAAATATCGCGGTCGTGAGCGTGGTCGTTGCGATCGTCAAGTGGAACGCACTGAATGGTTCTTGTTTCTATCTCTGTCACTCGTACACTAAGAACATGGTCCCTCTCGCTCTGTCCCGCGTAACTGTTAGATTGTCCCTGTCACTCCTATACTACCAATATGTTCCGTCCTGCTCTAGTGCCCCGCGTGTCTGATCGTTTATCTCCTTCACTCCTACACTACCCATACGTTCTATCTCGCTCTGTCCCGCGTGTCTGATCGATTGTCCCTCTCACTCCTACACTATTAATATGTTCCATCCAGGTCTAGCGTCCCGCGTGTTTGATCGTTTATCTCTCTCACTCGTACACTAATAATATATTCCATCTCGTTCCATCCCGCGTGCTTGGTACGAATAGATTTAGTCCACGTCCGCTCTGGTATATTCTTTATATTAGAATATTATAATAAACCATTTTATAAACCCTTTACATCTAATCACAGCACCTAAATAATTATTTAAATAATAAATGCTGTTTTGACTAATTAATTTATAATATTTGTACCCAGGTGGTTCTGTACACTTGTAAGAATAGTGTTCTAGTGAAAATTATGCCGGCATAGTGAACCCGGAATACATTTGAATGGATCACTATAGGTTATGTGTCAATATACCAATCCCATAAATATAGGTAACGGTAGGAAAAACTAAAAAAAAAGCAAAATATATTTGCAAAAGTTATCGGTGTTAAAATATTTTCACAATTCCCAAATTGTGGAATGAGGACCTGTAAGAAAAACTAAAAAAAAAACATTTTTACAATATAAATATTTCACGAATCCCACAATTCGTGTAAAAACCTATAGAAAAAACTTAAAACATCATATTTATAATACAAAAAAACATTTCTAACGAACCCCATTCGAAAGGTATAATATTTTACAAATTCTCTAACATATTGAATAGCATTTCATCAGGTAAAATAGTTCATACTATTTTTACCTCCAAAAAACGCTCTGTTTAATAAAATATGTCACCAATGTTGTTAATGTAAGTTTAACTAAAAAAACAGCTTTTTGCAGCGTCCGCATCCTCTTTCCCCGCCCTCTCCCTCCTCTTTTGGGTGTACTGTTGGTACCCTCCCCCCAGAATACCTAATAATATGAGCCCTCCTAACAACGAGTTGGATTTGAACTTACTCGCGCATTCCTGAGCATCCTCTGTGTTTAGTGTGTATATCTGTGGAGAAAAAAGAAAGTATTACATACATACATAAACTCACGCCTTTATTCTAGAAGGGATAGGCAGAGGCGCCACCAGGACACCCACATTTCGGCTTGTATGTTCCGTCCCATGTGATAGGGGGCGAGCCTAGCGCCATATCGGGCACAAATTCCTGACTGGGTTGATAATGAATAGAAAAACCCAATATCACTTTGCCCGACCCGGGATTCGAACCCGACACCTCAGCTTTGTAGTCGTATCGTACAATTACGCCACCGCGGCAGTGTTACGAGTATGCTAGTATTATACATCATTAATACCCACCTGATGCCCCAAAGTAGCCGTAAACGCAGCCAACGCGGCCGAGTAGACGTGGGTTAGGCCGGCCGCGTGTCCAGAGTAGGCCAGACACGCGGCGCCCGCTGCCAACGTGGCCATGAGGGCGGGGCGCGTGTGCTCCCCAAACGTAAGGGCTGTGGACTTCATCCCTATACGCGCGTCGTCTGCTTTATCCTGAAACAAAATATTGGATTTTTTTTTTATTGCAATAAATGGCGAGACGATCATGCCGTTCGCCTGATGGTAAGCGATACGACCGCTCATGGACAGTAGCAACAAACAACAACATGAGTTACAAGGCAATGCTTGGTATTCCACTGCGCTCGCCATCATGAGACATAAGTTAAGTCTCATTATGTCCAGTAGTTCTAGCTACAATGTCTTTCAAACCGGAACACAGCAGCGCATTTACACTGTTGTTTGTTGGAGTAATAGACATTGCATTCGAAAGTTTTGTCCCTTTCCTACGACTATAGAATTTCAATTTGAGCGAAGAATACAAAACATTCGATAACTAAAATGGGTTTTGTCTATGAAAAAACCATTAAGAATTGAGCCGATATAGTTTTCATCCCTCAAATCCGAATTTACAATTTAATATTTATTTATCGACGATTTCGCAACTATTCGTTCTATAATTTTCAAGATAATAATATAACGCCTATTCTCACACACCGAGGCGTGTGTAGGCGCTTGAAAAAATATAAAAGGCCTAAGCCCAGCAGTTTTTATACAAATGACACCCCTGTACCCCGGCTATATATACTTGAGTCTGTAACAAAACGCTACCGCGATTCAGCTTTATTGACACAAATAGCTTTATATCTCTGGACACCGACGTCCGATACTACAAAACTGTATCTAGGTATAAGAACAAACATATAACACTAATTTATACCGCTTGTATTGTATTTTAAAATGCGTTTTTACACGAGTTTTGGGCGAAAAACTAAAATTTTACGCGTAAATGGCGCCATCTCTTGGTGGCTTTGTGGAAGCAAGTCTGCGACGTTTAGTAATTCAAGTTTTATTTTTCTTATTGAAAGATTTTGTTATGTGAGGTGTTTTAATTTATTATAAATACTTATGGGTAATTAAGAACTATATAATAAGCCAATGCTACCAAGAATAATCTTATAACTTAACTATAAAATGTATTTTTTATGGGTATAAAAAGTATCTAAGTGCTTAATAATTGTAATTTCTTAATTTTGACAGCCTCCGTGGCGCAGTTGGTTAGACGCTTGTGAAACGAGAGGTCGCTACAATCCCGCACCGAGACAAATGTTTGTGTGATCCACAGGTATTTGTCTCGGGTCTGGGTGTTTGTGAGACAGAAAAGTCTCTCGTAGTTTTTGATACGACACAAGACTCGAGCTTAGTGTGGGGTCAGGACTATGTATGTGACTGTTGGGTGTATTCATTTACTTATTATTTAAAATGATTACTCGTATCATTCAGTCAAGGTAATAATTTCTATGCATACCAATAGTTAAAAAAATATGTAAAACTAAATTAGTATTTCGCTCGGGTGCAGATACTTTTTGATTCCAGTATACATTAACAACATATTATAATTTTCGCAGGGCACGCGATGAAAAGAATATTTTAGGTAATTTTTTACACCTTGGGTTACATTATTGGAGTTTTAGTAAGGAACCTTATTTTTTTGAAATTATAATATAGCCTATGTCACCCGGGGATAGTGTAGCTTCCCAACAGTGAAAGAATTGTTCAAATCGGTTCAGTAGTTTCGGAGCTTATTCAATGCAAACAAACAATCAAATCTTTCCTCTTTATAATATTAATATACAGGGTATGTCCAGACTTCAGACACATAAATTAAAAAAATTGTTTTTTTTTTTGTATTATTTACTGATCCTCGTATAGTTTTCCTGAAATAATAATGTCCACTGTTTTATTATTGAAGACGCAATGGTACACTAGTGTTTAAATTACTATTTTCGTAAAAAAAATGGTATTTACCACCCAATAGGTATAACCGCCGGCACGGATCTTGAGCGCTCGGCGACAGAGTGGGGATTGCTTTGCGCATCGTGAACTTAAGGACAAAATAAATGAATGAATTGAACAAACGCAATGAATGAATTAGGCATAACAACAATATGGCGTTGCGTAGTGAACCAATCACTGGCCGATGCGATAATGCCCCCGCCCGCTTACTTCATCATACCTCTAAAGAGACCCAAAAATCGACATCTGCGCAAGTAACGGCCAGCGCTCAAGATCCGTGCCGGTAGTTATATTGACGACTGCCTCGGTGGCGTAGTTGTATTACGGTACGGTTACAAAACTGAGGTCTGTATGTATTATGTATGTATGTATTTACCACCCAAACATGACAATATTTAAAAAACTACAAAAAAAAGCTTTTATAGCGAAATTTTTATTTGCATTGTGTCTGTAACCATTGAAACTACTACCTGGCTTCGTTTTTGGCCGCAGTCTTGATATACCCGGTAGAATAACTAAGAAATATAATGCGCCAATATTTTTTATTTGTTTTTATTTTAATTGTCACACTAAAATAAATAAAAATACACAAAAAAAGTTCAAATTAGATTGAAATTTGGTGGCGCCGGGTATTGATCACGGTACCTTTTGCATCCTAAGCGAGCACTCTACCATTAATAGAAAATTACTCACCTGATGGGCGTATATAGTGTCATACACAACGGTCCACATTAACGACCCAATGTAGAGGGGCAGGCAGACATGTGGGTCTATATGACCTTGCACCGCGCTGTAACCGAGCAACGCGCCCCAATTGAACGTCGCCCCTAGCAGTATCTGGGGGTAGTTGGAGAACCTCTTCGCTAAGGGGTAGGTCACCACTAGAACTGGAACAAATAAAAAAACTACCTTTAAAAAAACCAACTACAAATACTAAAAAGTATAAACTTAATAAAGATTTAATATTTTTTTTATTTTTATTTTATTTTATTTATTGGGACAACAAACAGTTACATGTACATATCTTATTAAAACTAGTCTTAATCTAAGAAGTTATAAAACACATATAACCCACACCATTGTCCACGGATTGACATAATGTGGTTTTGTAATTTTTGCAAACAGAAAGGCTACAACAATTATAACGTCGCTTCAGACAATTTAAGTATAACATGCTTTTTAAATTCCGTGTTTGCAAGGTAGAAGATATCAATATCAATGAAATTCACATTATAGCTATCCAAAAGACGTCGGAGTGGTACCCGGTCGCAGTCTTGATATACCCAGAATAACATTTTTTTTTTCATTTCTTAGGGATAACAAACAATAGTACATTACAATTTGGTACACATTACATACATAAACTCACGCCTTTATCCCCGAAGGGGTAGGCAGAGGCGCCACCAGGACACCCACATTTCGCCTTGTATGTTCCGGCCCACGATGTGATAGGGGGCGAGCCTATCGCCATATCGGGCACAAATTCCTGACTCCGGGCTGATAATGAATAAAAAAATCCAATATCACTTTGCCCGACCCGGGATTCGAACCCGAGACCTCAGCTTTGTAACCGTACCGTAATACAACTACGCCACCGAGGCAGTCACAGAGGTACACATTACATAACGCTATCAATAGGAGAGTAACAGTAGTACTCACGCATACTGCTCGCTCCGAGGACAACGCTGTAGCAATTCAGCTGGAGTAACACTGACAGGGCTAGAGATAATTGTCCTGCTAGGAATACGGTGGCGCCAGTCATGGACACTTCGCCTGTCACTAAAGGACGGTCTTTTGTTCTCTCTACCTGGAACAAAATGATCTTTAATAATAAATGGACTAAGGCGGTAACGGAATGGTGGCCTAGAGAGGCCAGACGAAAGGTAGGCAGACCACCTGCTAGATGGAGTGATGACATAGTTAAGCTTCAGGGCAATGCATGCACGAGATTGGCCCAAGACCGAACAAAGTGGAGTAATAAAGAGGAGGCCTATGCCTATGTATGATGATGATGATGATAAATAAATACACCCAACAGTCACATACATAGTCCTGACCCCACAAGATCGAGTCTTGTGTATCAACTATAGGAGACTCATCGGTCTCACTAACACCCAGACCCGAGACAGTACTTGTGGTTCACAAAAATTTTATAGGTCTGTGTAGAGATTGAACCTGCTACCCCTACCTTTTACTTTCAGTACATCGATATGAAAAAAATAAATAAATTAGCCGAGACTAGAATTTAAGGCTTTGTGTCAATCAAATGCATTGTAACATTTTTTGAAAAAAAAAAAACACGATTTTTGAAAACACTGGCATTTTAAAACAGAGTAATTATATTATATTATTTCCAATTAAAAATTATTATTATTATTTAATATAAATAAAAAATATATATAAATTGATTTATGAAAGTTTTTCCCTAGCAAGCTTGTGCCGACTGACGAGATCTCTTGTAGGAAGATAAAAACCATTTTAACGTAAACACTATATTAATATAGTAAAACTTGGAAAGTCGTAATAAAATCAACTAATTTTATTATCAAATTATTTAAACATATTACATCATTTAACCTAATTACAGAAAATTACTTAACTTAATTATGGATTCAGTAAACGTCATTCCTCAAAGCCGTCAAGAGATGGCGCCACTTACGCGGAAATTTTTAGTTTTTTGCTCATATTTCGCGAAAAAAAGCTTTTAAAAATAAAATAAAAACTGTATAAGTAGTATTAAATATTTATTTTCGTGTTTCAATAGAATCTAGCGGTGTCGCACACCAGAATCGGGAGATTAAGCAAGATTAGCGTCACCAAAGCTGCATCGCGATATCGTTTCGTTACAAAGAAATGTATATATAGGCCGAGGTAGCTATGGAAAGTCAATTAAAAACTACTGGACATAGGCCTCCAATAGGTTATTTTTGCTGGCGTCTACACACTTCGGTGTGAGAAATAGACGCATATAAAAACCAAACATTGGTCTCACCAAGTAATGTTTAGAGGGGTTGAAATTAGGGGCGGATATTGAATATTATGATATTTTTATACTCAATTGTAATAGTAAATATTAATAAGTTAATTATAATCATTACCATAAAATAAAAAAAGAATATTGAAAAAAGAGGGTTTAAATTGGAATTTAATACAATTGACAAGACCTTTTTTAAATAAAAATTAAAAATCCATCATATGCATCTTTAGTGGAAAATAAATCTTATATGATGCTATTGATGTCTAGATTCCAATAAACTCATCCCTAATCAAATATAATACATGCATCGCTCTTATTCAAATTTTAAAATCCTTGAACAGGTGAATATACAGATTTCTTTGCATAATAAATACACCCAACAGTCACACGTAGTCCTGACCCTTCACTAAGAACGAGTCGTAGCAGAAACTACGAGACATTTCGGTCTCACAAACATTTGTTTCGGTGCCGTATCATAACGGCCTCACTTTTCACACTTCTAACCAACCAACGATGGAGATTGTTAAAAGTAAAATTACCTGAGCATCAACATCTCGGTCCCACATGTCGTTAATAGTGCATCCTGCACCCCTCATCAGCCCCGCCCCTACTAGAAATAAAGCCGCTGTTTCTAAGGACGTTTGTAGGGGTACGTTCCCAGGTACTGTTGCTAAGGCTATCGACCATGAGCAGGGCCAATAGAGGAGGTAGACTCCTGAAATAAAGTAAAGATAAAAATTTACTGGTAGGTCTCTTATGTGAGAGGCCTGGGTAGGTACCACCACAATGTCTATTTCACCAACAAACAGTGTAAATGCACTGTTGTGTTCCGGTTTGAAGGACACTGTAGCCAGAGTAACTACTGGACATAATGAGACTAAACTAATGTCTCAGGATGGCGAGCGCAGTAGAATGTCACGCATTGTTTTGTAATTCATGGTGTTTGGTTTTGCTACTGTCCATGAGCGGTCGTATCGCTTACCATCAGGCGAATGGCATGGGTTCGAGTCCCGAGTCGGGCAAAGTGATATTGGATTTTTCTATTCATTATCAGCCCGGAGTCAGGAGTTTGTGCCCGATATGGCGATAGGCTCGTCCCCTATCACATCGTGAGACGGAACATAAAAAGCGAAATGTGGGTGTCCTGTTGTCGCCTCTCTGCCTACCCCTTCTGGGATAAAGGCGTAAGTTTATATTATGTATGTAAATTAATATAAAGGATAAAATATATACCTACCCACAGGTTTATCCCATCTAGCCAGTTTCAAATAGGGCATAATTCTATCCCGCCACGCTCGTTGCTCAACATCCTTGTCTATGGTTATCTTGTCTATGATAATCTTTGGCGTCGTCGCCTCTATGACAACTTTTTGTCTATGCTGGTCGCTGTGTGTTGAATGTACCCTCGTTTGTAAATATATATCATCTCTATGATTGCAAGAACATTGTAGAACCCTTGTATGCGAGGGTAGTTTCAAGTTTCGTAATAATAAATTCTTTATTAATGATATTTGGTTTGATTTCAGCATTTTCGGTTGGCGGTATGGAACCTGAAACAGATAATTTTTATTGTGTAACAGCTCCTCACCATTTTTATATTAAGTTGAAGGTACCACCGCCAAACAATACCGACGGTGGGGAGTTGTTCGAGAGTATAAAAGGAGTAACAACCAACAGCAGAGCTCAGTCGTCATTTTGCCGCCGTGACGTGATGTTGTTATTAATTATAAATTAGTGTATCATTGTAATATTTATAATAAAAGTAAAAGTGGAATATATCTTGTTTTAATAACTTCGCATATATAAAAACCTGCCTTAACCACGGTTACAACTCAGAAGTGGGACACCAATCCTCTTCAATATGAACGACGAAGATCGGGACTTGGAACGGAGTTTATCAAAAAGCCCGCTATTGCAGAAAATGACTACGAAGGCAGTTGTACATCATCAACCACGTATGAACCAAAGACCAGATAAGCCAAGACACAGTCCTAAAAGAATGCTGGTCACACCAAGACGCAGCAGCAGCCAAAGTAGCGCCTCGAGAAATCTCCACAGAAACCACGACTGGGACAATGATAAAATTTACCGTCTAAGCCGTCAAGGAAGCCGCACTCGGGGCAATAATAGGATACGCGATGTGGGCCATAGTAGGAGCCCGGATCGAGGTACCAATGAGACTGATCACCTCGATCATGATCAAAGTCGCACTTGGGGCAATAGTAGGAGCCGCAAGCGAGACAGTGATGGAAGCCGCGCTTGGGGCAATGGCAGGAGCCGCAAGCGGGGCAGTGATGGAAGCCGCACCTTGGGCAATGACCGGAGCCGCAGTCGCGACGACACGAGTCGCGATTGGAGGCGTGAGAGGACTCGTGATCTGAGTCTTAGTAAGAGTCGCGATCGGGGCAATAAAAGAAGCCGCGATTCAGGGCATGACAAGATCCTCGATCTAAACTATGAATGGGTCAATGATTGGAGCCATAATCAGGGTAAAATAACCAGTAGTGAAAAAAGCAGTGCAGATAGGCATCGGATAAAACTCTTACGCAGTCATACGCGCAGCCGCAGTCCAAGAGAATACCGTGGAACATGTGATGACATAGAACAACAGAAGCAACGCTTGCATTCTAAGGAGAGACAATTGAAGAAAGAACGGCAACATCTTAGAGAACTGGAACATCGCAACCAACACCGAAGTTCTGGAGAATACCATCCTGGAACTGAACGGTCCAGGTCAGATTCAGCCTCTATATTTTTTAAGGAACTCTTGTCTTCATTGAAGGCAAAAGGAAGCGATAGTTTCCCTATTCTTAATGTTGTACCCGAGTTTGATCCATTGCAAAAGGAACAGTCTATCACTACTTGGCTTACAAAAGTTGACGAGTGTGCCGAAATATACAAATGGACCGAACGGCAAACGATACATTATGCGTTGCCCAAACTCGCTGGCCATGCAAAGATATGGCATCAAGGGTTACCCACTCTGAAACATACATGGCCGGAATGGAAGACGCTTCTAAGAGAATCATTCCCGGCAACTGAAAATTATGCAGAATTATTGACCGAGATGCTAAACACAAGAGTACGGATTGGGGAATCCCTTGAACTGTACTATTTTACAAAAATAAGTTTATTGAACCGCTGCAAGATATTTAAGAAGGAAGCCATAGACTGCCTTATACATGGCGTAGAGGATAGAGGGATAAGAGTGGGCGCCCAAGCGGCTAATTTCGAAAAACCGGAACAAGTTTTACATTTTTTTAAAAGTCTAAAATTACAAATAAATGATGTAGAAATCAGAAAAGATAAGAAACCACCTAATTATAATATAACAAACCGACTGCTCAATAAAACTGATCTTAGTAAGCAATTTACGCCACGACGATACTCTGATAGCATAATTTGCTTCAATTGCAAGGAAAAAGGCCACCCAAATTCTAAGTGTCCAAAGCCCATAATCAAATGTTCGTTTTGCCATTTGATTGGTCATACGTCAACCGAGTGCACCAAGAAAAACTCGAAGACCGAGTTAAAGGATAACAAAGTTATGAAAATCCTTTTAGAGGACAATTTAAATCCCACACGGGAGGGCTGCAATGATACCTCGCTCAGATATGCTCATGACAATTCAGCAAGTATATATAGAATGACAATACACGTCAATGGAAACCCAGTATTCTCACAGATTGATTTGGGTAGTGAAGCTACTTTAATTCGGAAAACAGACGCCGAAATATTAAACCTGCAATGGACAGCTGTCATTGGACCCTTGCTAAGAGGATTGGGAAATGTGCCTTACACACCATTGGGAAAGACACAGGTTGTTGTGGAAGTACAAGACGTCGTTGAAAGAGGCATTGAGGTGTTTATTGTTGACGATCATCTTATTAATACTCCGGTCCTCTTAGGACATACCTTCACTGAACGGCCGAATGTACGCATTATAAAGACTGCGTCAGAGCTAAGATTTGAAACTACAGACCAAGATGGCGAATACAAACTTTTACTCCGAACAAATCAAGACGTGATTATAAATCAAGGAGAAATGAAGGCCGTGCAGGTTACGTCGAATGATAAAATTAGTGGAAGAATTTACATCTGTGGTTCAGTGAGAGGATGTGTGGGATATGAACACTTGCTGCTACCAGGAGAATACGAGATTCAGGAAGGCACATGTTCGTTATTGATCCAAAATTTAAGTACAAATCCGGTTAGAATCTCGAAGGGGACATTGGTTACTCGTGCCAAATATTTAAGTATGGTAAAACACATTTTTAACGTCGTAACTGACGAGAAGTTAAACGAATCACTGGCTCATACTGGCGGCCAACTTACTTTCGAAGAAAAAGAGAGCTTGAAAAGATTACTGTATAAATACAGATTATGTTTTTCCAATCATTTATATGACTTGGGGTATACTAACGAAACTGAAATGGTAATTCAATTAAAAGACTCTAAACCAGTAGTTTATCGGCCTTATCGAATGTCGCAGTCGGAAAGACAGCAAGTACAAACTATGGTGAGCGAAATGATGAAGTGTGGAATAGTTCGTGAATCCAAGTCACCCTATGCCAGTCCAATTGTGCTGGTACAAAAGAAGTCCGGCGAAAAACGTCTCTGTGTGGATTACCGCGCACTCAATAACAAGACCAAGCGTGACCATTACCCTCTGCCTAGGATCGAAGACCTACTAGACCGACTATCAGGGCATACTGTGTTTACAACACTTGATTTGGCGTCAGGCTATCATCAGATACCTATTGCGGAAGAATCTATAGAGAAGACTGCGTTTATTACACCGGATGGACAATACGAATTCACCCGTATGCCCTTTGGTTTGGCAAATGCCCCAGCGGTATTTCAAAGGGTTATGCACAAAGTGCTGGGCAAGATTAAGTACGTAATCATCTATATGGACGATATCTTAATACCGGCCGTCTCCGTCGAGGAAGGATTGAACCGATTAGAAGATGTGCTAAACGTAATACTGGAGAGTGGCCTCACACTGAAGAAAGAAAAATGCAGTTTTTTTAAAGAAAGGATTGAGTTTCTTGGATTTGAGATCAGTAAAGAAGGGATTAAACCTGGACAACAGAAAACTGAGGCTGTATCAAGATTCCCAACGCCAAATAATCAACATGACGTCCGAAGATTTTTGGGTTTAGCCAGTTTCTTCAGAAGATTCGTTAAAGGTTTTGCTCTAATAGCAAGACCCTTGACAGCCCTTCTAAAACAAAATGTTGTCTGGGAATGGAGTACTGATCAGGAAACTGCATTTCAAACCCTAAAAGAGCAACTAGTAAAGCGACCAGTATTAGCGTTGTACGAGCACACCGCGGAGACACAGTTACATACAGACGCTAGCAAACTGGGCCTGGCAGGTATCTTACTACAACGTAGTGATTCAAAGCATTGGCGACCCGTCGCATATTACAGTCGACAAACGACCGCTTATGAGCAAAAACTACATTCCTTTGAACTAGAAACGCTGGCAGTAGTGAGTTCACTTAACAAGTTTCGAGTCTACCTTCTTGGCGTGAAGTTTACAATTGTTACTGATTGTAATGCTCTACGGTCAACTTTTACGAAGCGTGATCTTGTTCCCCGCATTGCAAGATGGTGGATACAATTCCTGGAGTACGATTGTGTTATAGAATACCGAGCGGGAAACAAAATGGCACACGTTGATGCACTGAGCAGGAGTCCGATTTGCCACGACGAAGGTCAACTTCATACACTAGATATCCTTACAATTAACATCGACGATTGGATTACAACTGTACAATCAGGAGACCCCGAAATAAAGCTCATGAGAGAGATGTTGGAGGATCCTTTGACTGCGAAAGTTGCCGACGTATACAAAAACTACAAGTTGAAAAATGGCCGTGTTTTTCGGATTATCGACGAGAAGACAATACGCTGGGTCGTGCCGAGAGATGTCCGATGGCAACTACTAAAGGCAAATCACGATGATGTTGGCCACTTTGGGTTCGAAAAAACCCTACAACGTCTTCAGTCTTACTACTGGTTCCCTAAAATGCGCCGTTTTGTAAAAAAGTACGTAAACGCTTGTTTTGAATGTGCTCACCATAAAATCCCCGTTGGAGCTAAGCAAGGGCAACTACATCCCATTGAGAAGGTGGAGATCCCATTCCATACTCTACATGCTGACCACCTAGGACCGTTTGTACGCAGTAAGCACAGAAATTCATATTTGTTAGTGGTTGTAGACGCTTTTTCAAAATATGTTAACCTCACCCCAGTTCGTAGCACCAAAACCAAGGAGAGCATAAAGGTTTTTAAAAACCTCTTTAGTTATTTCGGTACCCCTTCTCGGTTAATAACAGATAGGGGAACCAGCTTCACAAGCAAGAAATTTAAGGATTTCTTAAAAAAATTAAATATCAAGCATATTTTGAATTCGGTTGCTACGCCTCGTGCAAATGGACAAGCTGAGCGATACAATCGCACTATCGTCTCTGCCCTTGGAACAATGATGCACGGGAAAAACCCAGACAAATGGGATGAGTTCATTCAAGATATACAATTGGGTATCAACTCCGCCGTACATGAAGTAACCAAGAGAGCTCCTACGGAGCTATTATTTGGCAAGAAGATAATCAATCCGGCACAAGGAATATTTAATGATATTATAAATGATGTAGGAGGAGGTGTTGTAGACAAAAGCTTAGAAGCAATCAGAGACCAAAGTAAGATTTTAATTAATAAACATCAAGAAAAAAGTAAGGAGAGGTTCGACCGGGGCAGGAAAAAGTCCCCAAACTACAAGGAAGGTGACCTCGTACGAATAATAAAAAACATACCTGGAGGAACTGGACAGTCAAAAAAACTCGAACCTAAATGCCAGGGACCTTATAGAGTGAAAATGATACTACCTAATGATCGTCTCGTAATAAAGGATACGCCATTGACAAGGAAAGGAGGAAGACGTTACGAAGGAATTATGTCCATAGACAAAGTGTTCCCGTGGCTCGCTTTTGGCACGGGCTCGAAGGACGATACATGTAGCGGCAGTAGTTCAACAGAAGATTAGAACCTCTCAAGTACAGCCGTCACGTATAACTAGACAGATTGATTATAATACATTTAATAAGGATAATGTCTAGTTGATATGAAGTCAATCGATTGGATAAAAATGTCGCAAGATGATTAAAACGCATGTTTCGAATGTAGTGCTGTTTAGATTAGAAGATCATGATGAAATAACTGCTACCACGTCAAGGCACTCAATGGCGTGACGAACAGTTCTCAAGACTGTAACGAAGGGACTCGCTACAAATCGGATGGCCGACTGTAACAGCTCCTCACCATTTTTATATTAAGTTGAAGGTACCACCGCCAAACAATACCGACGGTGGGGAGTTGTTCGAGAGTATAAAAGGAGTAACAACCAACAGCAGAGCTCAGTCGTCATTTTGCCGCCGTGACGTGATGTTGTTATTAATTATAAATTAGTGTATCATTGTAATATTTATAATAAAAGTAAAAGTGGAATATATCTTGTTTTAATAACTTCGCATATATAAAAACCTGCCTTAACCACGGTTACAATTGTAAGAATTTGAGGGTAGTTCATAAATCATAATTATATTGGGGGTAGTACAGTGGTTAAGGAGTCGTCATAGTGAGCCACTGGTGTCGCGTTTCGGGTTCTGTGTATATCTACATAAATAAATACATAAATACACCCAACAGTCACATACATAGACCTGACCACACTAAGATTGAGTCTTGTGTCGTGACTCGTGGGTATCAGGAACTATGAGAGACTTTTCGGTCTCACAAACACCCAGACCCGAAACAAATACTTGTGGTTCACGCAAACATTTGTCTCGGTGCGGGGAACGTACCCACAACCTCTCGTTTTACAGCCAGCGTCTAACCAACTGCGCCACAGAGGCTGTCTGGATCTGAATACAATCAGGCATCATTGTGTGGAGATGAACATCTCACATCAGTACTCTATCTGCACTGCGCTTACCGTTAGACGCATTCTAGTCAATTTTAGAGTATTTTTATTATGGAGGGAGCACTCATACATTTGCGTCTTCAACAACGTAGATATATTGCTCGTTATGTTGGTAGCACTGCCATATTAGTGGAAATTGAACAAATTATTTAACAACAAATTGTTATAAATTCCGTTGATAACTGAAAGTATATTTAATTAATATCCATCTTAAGTGAGTGGAAGTCAATAGCGCCTAACTACATTTTTGTTATTATTCTTTTTCAAATAATTCTTGCCTATTTCGGCAATGTCATGTATCAGCCAATAGAAGAGCAGGCAAAGGTGGGCCGGCGCCACCATTTTATCTCTGTTCTTAAAGTTTAAGTGCTCCTTTTAAATATGATATACTCAAAGTATAATATATTATCTACCAGTTGTAATTGAAATAACTTAGAATAATCATGTGCATAGTTTTCCTTGTAACTGTAATGGCATGAAGGGCAAAGGTTGTATAACAAGGTCATTTGGAACTAATAATAAAACACGCTTGTGTAGTATAATTTTCAAAGAACTATTCTTTGAGTTTTTAAAGTATAGAACAATTGATTGTGTTGTATTTACTCCTTTGGAGATATCAATAATTCTCATTTGTCTATTTGTTTCTATGAGCTGTAAAAGATGAGATATTTGGTGCAGTTCCCAAGCATGGGAAAATCATTGTTTGTAAGAAACCAGCTCACATTATAGCTATCAAAAGTGATTATTATTTTCTGTACACAAAAAGTTACTAGCTGCCTTATTTTTTAAAGAACCAAACATCTAATGAATAAAAGAAAACAAAAATGTTGTTTTCCCGCAATGCACATACATATGTATGTATGTATAATGATAAACTTAGCTTTGATGTAGAGCTGAATAATTAATATTGCATGTTATATACATGCATTTCAAGGTTTTTGGACAAGGAAGCGGAAACAAATTTTATGTAGTGACTAAATTATGCATACAACAAATACAATGTTTTTTATTAGTCGGTAATTGTCGAAGGTACTTAATAGTTGTAATGCCTAGCAAAAAATACAAACCTGTTTGAATATTCTGTTACTTTAAGCAAAACAAAATATATTTTGTGTTTCTTTTAGGGTTTTGTCACCAAATATTATTTAAAAAATATAAGAAAATAAGCCAGTCGTATAAATATAATACAAATAAAATAATATGAATATAAATAGTCCCAATGACCTTTGATTTAATAACAAAATGTATATATTTTGGTTCCCATATGACATAATAATAACCTCAAAAGTCGATGAAAACAATAAAACGTACATAAAATATCTTATTTACCTTAACCTGGATAAGCTTCTGAGTAAACTTTAAGTAAAATCCTTGATATTACACTTGAAACCACTTTTAAAATTACATTCCCTCGTCGAAGGTTATCAGACGAAACATGAACGCACTGCCACTCCGAATGTACTAATATGTTGAAAATAAATATTGGAAATTAATTACACTTTTTGCGCATTAATTACTAGTACTAATAGTTTATTTATTAACTTAGTAAAGTATACGCATTTCAACTTGAACATACCGCCCGTAACATGACATGAGTCAATACTCAATAATATTTACTAATATTTCGTGCCTAATATAAATTATTATAATTTAATTGGAACTACTATTGCATTTTTCTGAAGTAACATAACAGAAAAATAAAATCTAATAAGATATTAATTGGTTTCGTCATTAATTAGTAAAGACCAGACGTTTGTTTCGGAACGAATCAAACACCTCACACCTGTTGATGGTGTTGCCCAAAGAGTATAGTAAATAGTAATATATAGGAAAGTGTTGCCAAAAAATAATGTTGACACATTAAAACAACAAGGAAAGAAAAACATAAAGCTTTGCATTTTTTAGTTCGTAGGGGCAGAAAATGAAATAGAAACCACGAAAAACTACAGCTCTAATGAATACATTTATTAGGTAAAAATTAACACTGTGGCAAATTACATTAAATTAAACATTACATTTTAGTTATGATAAAATTATATTTTTGTCATTAATCAGTATTTATTTCATAGTAGTCTGTGTTCAGTATACAATGATCCGTGCTAAATATTCCTTGTCCTGATTTCCTATACAATCAGAAGGCTGCACGCATTGTCCTGAGCTTTCCACAAACCTAAAAATAAAATAAAATGAACAGTAGTTTGGCGGGAATTTCGACAGATTATATTTATGAGCGTTTTGGACGTTTTGGCACTATTAATCCATCCTGCCCATCCATGCTCCGTAATTATACCCCCGAAACAGCATAACATAAGAGAGCAATGGCACCTTAAGCAAGGACCAGGTTAAAAGAACCTTGAACCGACTAGAATGCATGAAGAGATTAATGAAAGTAGACGAAGCGATAGTAATATGTCAAGATCGGGCAAAGTGAAGATCTATCGCAGCCTCCCCGCATGGGATACAGGCGTGACGTTTATGTATGTATACTGGGTATAGTAAGACTGCGACTAAAACGAAGCCAGGTGGTAGTTTTAGTGACTACAAAAAAAAATGCAACTAAAAATTTCGCAAAAAAGCGACAGTTTTTTTGCATTTTTTAAAATATCATCGTATTTGAGTGGTAAATACCAACTTTTTGCGAAATGGTAATTTTAACCATTGCATACAATTGCGTCTTTAAAAATAAAAAGGTGTACATTATTATTTAAGGAAAAGTATGCATTTATTTTTTCATTCTTTTCGAGCCCAGTGGCGTGCTATGGGAGAGGGCTATGTTCAGCAGTGGACGCAGAAGGGCTGATGATGATGATGATGACGACGATACCTTTATCACCCAATTACGACGATAAGTTTTACAAAAAAATAATTATAAATTTATTTTTGCGAAATTTTTAGTTGCATTGTGTCTGAAATCGCCACCTGGCTTCGTTTTCGGTCGCAGTCTGGATGTACCCTGTATAATTGTAGACCTATTGTTTTTTTATAATTTTCTTTTTTCTCCACTAATATACACACTAAACACAAAGGATGCTCAGAAATGCGCGAGCAAGTTCAAATCCAACTCATTGTTAGGAGGGCTCATATTATTAGGAATTCTGGGGGGAGGGTACCAACAGTATACATAAAAGAGGAGGGTGAGGGAGGGGAAAGAGGATACGGATGCTGCAAAAAGTTGTTTTTTTAGTTTACATACGAACAGCATACATACCCGGATCTACAATAACATCCAGGTATGGAAATAGTCAAGCAATGCCTGGACTTCAACTTAATAACGAAGTCCCGCTTCGAATGGCCTCTGTGGTGCCGAATAGCCTTGCTCAAATACATCAGCATTCTTTTGATGTCGAATATCCCGTGACGGAGGTCCATGTTGGTGCCTAGGATTTTCTCTAAAATTATCTGTAAATTAGGATTTTTGTGTAAATCGTACTTGGCTTCATAGTTTTATCATTTTCTTTAAAACCAAATTAAACAGTATCTAGTGCAGATATTGTTTCAAGTAATTGAAAAAGGAATTAGAGGAATAGTGACGTCACTGCCGTTATAGTCCGGATGTGCGTGATAGCAAGATAAATCCACTTATTTGTAACATTGCCTTGTTTCATGAAAAAATATATTGTAACCTCGGGAGAGGCCTATGTACAGCAGTGGACTGCAACGGGCTAATGAAAAAATATATAGGAAGCTAGACGAATAATGTTTGAGGACCTACCTTAGATAAAGAAACCATCATAATAGAAATATTTCATGTCCGAAATCAGCTTAAAATAATAAATATGGTTGCGTTACAACTTAAAAAACTCACGCTAGTCATTTCTTCCGTAAACTGATACTCCGAATGCGTGTATTTATTTAACAAATTAGTGAATTTCTTCAAAAACTCGTCATGGTCATACATCCTTCTGCAATTCGATATATTTCTCGTTTTCCCGCCATCTGACACTTTTAGCGGGCATTTTAAACGGCTCTCATTCGCCGCCATATTGAATGCGATTTTCAAACGAGACATTAGCGTTTTATCTGCCATTAATTTGTCGACGTTTCTCAAAGATTTATTAGGAATGAAGTTGAATTTTCTTCTTGGGGGATGGAAATTGTAAGATTTTAGATATATTTCGGGGTTGTTTCTGGAATTAGACGCGTTGCGCAGGTGTCTCAGTTTTTTCATGAACATTATCTTGTAGTCTATCGTCTTTAATCTGAAAAGAATTGACCTACAGCGTATATCCAGACGACCAAAAACGAGGTGAGGTGGTAGAATTAGTGACTTCAGAGACAAGGCAACTAAATATTTCTCAAAAAAGTGTAAATTTTTATGTATTTTTTTATTTATCGTCGTATTTGGGTGGTAAATAGATAGTTTTCCTAAAATAATAATGTACACCTTCTTATTTTGAATCACGCAATGGTTCGCAAGGGTTTAAATTGTTGTTCTAGCAAAAACTAGGTATTTACTTAGTCGCAGTCTGGATCAAAGAGTACAGTAAGTACTAAAGTCTGGATATCAGGTACTTATTGCATTTTGTAGTCTACCTAGTTCTCGTCAATAAAGACTTACCTCGTCACAGCAGTGACAACATTAGCACAGTTTATGGGGCATGAATATCCTAAAGCCATCCATTCAGAAGCGTAGCTGTCCTGGCAGAATACCCGGGCTTCTACAAGTAAAACATCAAAGCCAAATTATTAGTTTTATTTATTATCTAGCAGTATTCTGAAAATGATTGCGTTATGACAGTCTACAAAAGATGGTGGTGGAATGAGTTATTGGCATAATAAAAAAGTATTTTACGTGATTATTAATATAGTTATAAGTAGCTTATTTAGTAGTATTTTCTATTCCGCAATAAATTATGATTTGATTTGTGTGTGTTTGATTTGAAGTGCCTTCAATGCGCCTGAGGGTAAGCGCAGTGCAGATCAAAGGTGCAGATGAAGTCTCCAATGTGAGATAGATCCCTCGCTAGTCGATGCAATTAAGCCGGCCTTCTTATTTCTGAATATAAAGTTTGCCACTGAAGCAGTCCTATCTTCTTCTTCTAATTAAAGAATGGCTCCCCCGGTGTATCGGAGATTTTGCCAATGTCTTTGTTGTGGTATTCATTATATTGTCAAGTAGAGAGGTTATACTAATAGATGGATGTCATATCTTGTACGAAATTAAAAAAAAGGAGACTGACTAGATAATTATGAGATAAGTTGATCATGTAAGTATTATTCAAACAGCCACAAACAATTTGGGGGACAGGGTGTTAAACAATTAAATGAATCCATGAGAGGTATCGGTACATATACAGGGTATATCAAGACCGCGACCGAAAACGAAGCCAGATGGTAGTATTAGTGACATCAGACACAATGCAATGAAAAATTTCGCAAAAAAAAAATCGTCAACTTTTTTTTGCAAATTTTTTACTTATCGTCGTATTTGGGTGATAAATACATAGTTTTCCTAAAATAATGATGTACATCATTTTATTTTTTAAGACGCAATGGTACGATAGAGTTTAAATTACTATTTTCGCAATAACTAGGTATTTACTACCTAAAAAAAATGATTTTCAAAAAATTGCAAAAAAAAATCTGTCGCTTATTTTGCGAAATTTTTATTTGCATTGTGTCTGTAACCACTAAAACTACCACCCGGCTTCGTTTTCGGTCGCAGTCTTGATATACCCGGTATAAGTCAATTTATATATGGAAAGAGAAAGAAGCAGCTATATCCGCTTCTATTTAAATCTGATTTATATTTCCTTACCAGCAATGTAAATTCTCAACAACACAACATACAATATAATCTTCATAATTGTTAGTAAATGGGCAATTTGAAAAGCACTTTATTTAACGTGTTATTAAAATTTATCGTCCGTATAAACGTCAATTACATTGAATGTTGAATTGAAAACACGGAGTAATTTACATACAAACATTGATAATTGAAAATTATGCAATTTGTTTTAACTTACGGCCATATTTTAACAATGCCTCGGTGGCGTAGTTGTACTACGGTACGATTACAAAGCTGAGGTCTCGGATTCGAATCCCGGGTCGGGTATTGATGTTGGATTTTTCTATTAATGATGCCCGGAAACAGGAATTTGTGCCCGATATGGCGAAAGGTTCGCCCCCTATCATATCATGGGACGGAACATACAAGGCAAAATGTGGGTGTCCTGGTAGCACCTCTGTCTACCCCTTCTGGGAAAAAGGCGTGGGTTTATGTATGTTCTTATCTATTGTTACACCTATTTATTAAAACTTATACTAATTCCTCTAAAAGGTAGATGTAATACTTTCAAATTTTTTTGAAGCTTATTATTTCCATTCTGAATGAGTTACACCCAATAGTCACATACATAGTCCTGACCCCACACTAAGATCGAGTCTTGTGTCGTATCAGAAACTATAAAGAGACTTTTCGGTCTCACAAACACCCAGACCCGAAACAAATACCTGTGGTTCACACAAAAATTTGTGTCGGTGCGTGGATCGAACCCGAGGCCTCTCGTTTCGCAGCCGGCGTCTAACCAACTGCGCCATGGAGGCTTTCAGGTCTTAGTTTTTACCACAAATTATACCTCTAGGAAGAGATTTGTTAAAGTTAAAATATGTATTTAATATGAAATGCCCACCCTGGGAATCGAATCCAGGATTACAAAGCCTGTTCAATTGATATCAACATTATTATATTGGTATGAAATATGAATAAAACAATTTATTTTTAAAATTAATATTTTATTTTTATATGCCACCATCTCTTTCCATCTTGAAGAATGAATAAATATTTTAAATAATACTTCATTTATTTTAAGTTTCAGCTCTTCAATCGCCATGTATCTGAAAAAACATAAAAAGTTATTACAAAAGTAATTTAAATGAACCATTAAATCTTGGATTATGCATGAAAAGTCCTTATATGTGCTTTTATCTTAATAAAAAAAGATGGCGCGTAACGGAAGAATGTGACGCGTAACGAAAAATTTTTTCCAACCCCGATAAAGAAGTTTCACTTCAAAAATTTCAAATAATCTAGCTCTTATTAAAGAATGGCGAGACGAGCATGCCATTCGCCTGATGGTAAGCGATACGACCGCTCATGGACAGTAGCAAAACCAAACAGCATGAATTACAAAGCAATGCTTGGGATTCCACTGCGCTCGCCATCCTGAGACATAGGGTTGAAGACAAATTAAACAGTAAAAAGCTGTTTAATTCGTACCGCTTCCGCAATATGTATCCAGTCCATAGCCTTAACTACATTATCGTTTTTTGAAGGCTTCTTATCCCAATTCCAATTTATGAACTCCTTAAAGCCTCCGGCGACCTGAAATGAGATGTTAAATTCCATTAACTTATTCATTTTGTGAGTTGTAAATATTACATGATTAGAATCATTTTTACTTAAACAATTGTACACGTAATTATTGTGTTCATTGCATAGGTTTACAAACATACATAAACTCACGCCGTTATCCCAGAAGGGGTAGGCAATGACGCCAGCAGGTCAATCGCATTTTGCCTTGTATGTTCCGTCCCATGATGTGATAGGGGGCGAGCCTATCGCCATATCGGGCACAAATTCCTGACTCCCGACTGATAATGAATAGAAAAACCCAATATCATTTTACCCGACCCGGAATTCGAACCCAAGACCTCAGCTTTGTAGTTGTACCGTAGTACTATGCCACCGAGGCAGTCATGGTGCATAGGTTTGATAAATTGTAAACTGGTTTTGAAAAGAGCAACACTAGTTTCTTGTTAAATAAATTATTTTCGTTTCTCTTAAATAAATGTTACTACTCCGTAAATGACTTCTTAAATGAAAAATTTAATTCTACATTTAGTTTGGACATGTGTATTACAAATAAAATTACTTAAATTATTTTTAGTAGGTATAATTATAATTAATACATAATCTAAATATAAGAAAATATTTGTACGCTGGAAACAGCAGAATACTTAGAACTACAATATTATGTAACAACTTTGTCACAGTATTCATACAAATAAACGAATTATTATTGCCCGTTCTTCTCTAGTGAAAACCGCTTTACGAACTGGGTGGTAGATCAAAAATTTACTGAATCTAATAATGTTGAACATTTTAATGAATTCAATAAATTATTTACAGTAGCAAGCATGGACATCTAAAATACTTTAATAGGTGCATTGCCATTTAAAATGAAAGAGAAAAGGTAAGGGAAAAGTATGAGAGAAGAATATGGCCATCGTTGAGCAAGTACAAAAAAAAAAAAAAGAAATGAAAAAAAAAGGTACAAACAGCCCATACCCAACAAACTAGAATTTTACAAATGTGAAACGAGCCGGGTTCGATCCCCGCATAGAAACAAATATTTGTGTAAACCACTTTTTTTCCGGTCTGGGTGTTTGTGAGACCTAAACGTCTCTCGTAGTTTCTGATACGACACAATACTCGATCTTAGTGTGAGGTCAGGACTATGTATGTGACTAATGGGTGTATTTATTATTAAAAAAAAAAAAAAAAAAGGTAAGATCAAAAAACTGTCAAATAAATAATTACCTGAAACCTTCTCTCTGCATCCTCATTGAGTGGCCTCTTAGCTTCTGTCACTACAACAGCTCTGTATCCTTCTGGGAAAGCCATCTTTGTGCCATCTAGAGAGTGTCCTCGGAACGTACCTGTCAGTTCTGAAAATTGTAAAATATGTTTGTTGCAACTTATACAATATTGGATGCATGTTTCTAACATAACATTAAAGTATTATTGGACATATTCTTAGTCATGATCTCTGTAGAAGTTAAGGTTAGATATAACTTATTAGTCAACTAGTTAATTAAGGCTGGATTGTTATTCAAATGACATATTACACATTATAAATTTTAAAAAAATGTTTCTATCAGATGGCTGTGGTAATCCTTAGTTTAAGCTTATGTATAAAGTAGATCTGCGGCTTAAGAAGAATATACAACATTCATACTAATAAGTTTACGTAAAATTATTGCATGTTTTGTCTATAATTAAGGGTAATGGTTATCAAGTGGTTTATATCAGGCCTGGTCTACGACAACCTGCAACAGGTCAGAGAAAGATATTAGGCCTATCAATGTTCACATATTTCTATTAGGTCATGATATTAGTTTTGGTTCATAAATTCACCTGGTATACTTCAATGAATGATGAAGGCATACTTTAATGCTTATCCACGCTGTCGAGTGCAGCTGAACGACTCGGGATTATAGAAAGGAGGCACACATGAGACGGGAAATGTTCCACAAATTATTACTGCGACGCATATGAAAGTTGGCGACATTTTTGACGCTTTTTGAGCTTTCTGTAACCTTTATTAAGTTTTCCGGCCCATATTAAGATTATAATTAGGGCGGTTAACTTAAACCCGGCAGAACAAAGCGTAATATTTACCTCTGTCACTACCTTCCAAAACGTAAGGTTCGAAGTACTTCTGCACGTTTGCCGGTCCGTCGTCTTCGATTTTACAAGGGATGTAGTGCGCTCTCTGCTCAAATATGTCCTTGTTGTCAGTGTTTTTTAAATTGTTTTCAACTTTAATCGACATTTTACAAAACATAAACACAGCCAGTTTTTTGTCAAATGTCAAGTTGTCATATTTTCCCGCCAAAACTGATGTTTTTTCCATATAACTCATGGGAAAGGCAAAGGCCGCCAAAACTGATTCTACAGGTGACATAGGGTGTGTTCAAAAAAAATATTAGAAATACTTTTTAGGATATAATAATAAAATAAAATTGTAGTTTTGTTTCACTGGTACTTACTTTAATATTATATTTTTTTCTAGAAAAGAAAATAATAAACATATTTTCTTCAACAAATAATTCCTTATCTATTTGCGACATGACATTATACAGCACTTTCGAGTTTCATCAACTAATCAAAATATACGGCCTAATAAGCAATTCATCGCGTAGTAATAAAGCAAATTCATGACTTGTGAATAAATTAATATTTGTTTTAAAAGTTAGAAAAATACCAATGATTGGTGATGGTTTGGGTTTCTTTGTGCTGAAAACTTCTTTTGTATGCATAAATCTACGTGTATCTCTGTACATAATCTCTATTCTCTGCTTATTATTGCTTCTTTGTTGGGGATTCGGGAAATCCCATTAATAAAAAAATAATGATTTCATTTTGTGATTCATTGTTATCATTTATTGTATCGGCAACACAAGAATATTTAGAAAACGTTATTTCGATTTTATATGCATTAATATTTTGTACTATCCGTAGTAAAGATAAATTAAGATTGATTATACACACTTAAAAATTTATTAAATTAATAATAAGCTAATTTTTATCACAAATATATAGTACAAAATTGCTACTATATAAAAAAAAAGGAAAATGTCAAACACCTCCAAAATCCCCAGTTATCAATAAATCCCAAACGTCAAATTCGTAAATATTTTGTCGGGGAATTCGTGACGAAATTTTGAACAGCCATTACGAAATAATCTTATCTGAAATGGCATAATTTCGCTTTTCAGTTACGCACGATTTAATAATTACAATATTTTTCAACGTAAGTGCTGTGTAATGACAATTGACTTTCGCTCAGTGAAAAAAGGTTTTATTTGTACAGTTGCACGAAATCTCTGTGTTTTACGTCATATTAAATAATTTGGCTGGCTTCCCTTGTTTGTTTGCGTTTGTTGACTCACAATAGTGGGAGACTTGATGTTGGCAGCAAGCATCTAATGTGACCTTGGATAAATAAACAGCTGTTACGGTGAGTACCGTTGCTTTTTATAAATTAAAAAAAAATCATTAAATAACACTTATTTTTTAATTTAAGTTTTTAAATTGCCGCGAAAGTTATCGTAAAAATCTTTTGATTTCGTTTATTCATACGCTTACGAGAGATTGTGAAATTTTAGAAAGGACTTTTACTTATTGTTGGCTTGTCATAATGTTTCAATAAGCAATGGCCTTTGAAAACCAATTCAGGGATCAAAATTTTTCGCGTCCTAAAAATAGTGATGAAATCATATTAAGTGATAGGTATTGATTATTGGTACCTATTTTTAGAACAATAAATATCAGCCTATAAAAATATCTTATAATTCAGTTTTATTAAATTTTACGCTTGTGTAGAATATAGTTGTGGCTTTTATTTAGTTACTTGAAATAAATGAAATTATAAAATAATTACCACTATGTACATTTTTAATTTTATAATTAATTAATCTAATTATATAAAAACCCATGACTAATACCCATCAGTATTTAATCACTAAATATGTAACATTTGAAGGAAAAATTCCAAATACAAGGAAATATTTCAATTAAAATTAAAATTGCTCTGACGATCAATGATGCAACTTTGCAGTTATGGTGAAACTACATTATTCAGTTAATATATGAAATTGTAAGATTCTTATTGGTTCTTATATTATTTATTTGTTTAACAAGATTATTTTGAGTATTGAAACAAAGCTATATTCAAACCCTAAGAAAAATACTCCATCATCATCAACAGCCCGTTGCAGTCCACTGCTGGACATAGGCCTCTCCCAAGATACGCCACAGAGCCCGGTCTGCTGCTTTATGATTTAAAAATATTAAAATATATGTAACCTATTAAGTGTCACCAAAAATCATAGCCCATTATTTTTAAATAAACTAAAAAATAAATAAATTATAGATTTAATAATATATCTAACAAATATTATCCAATGGCTGTACCACCAAATATAATTTAGATATTTGTACATACAAAGTAGTGTTCTCATACCCTTTATATGATTTGAATTAATATTATAGTTATGTAAATATTGTAACATGTAACATAAAGATACAAATTATGATATATTTACGCACACAACATACCCAAATGAAATATTTGTGGCTAAACTCATATATACATAAACTCACACCTTTCCCGCAGAAGGGGTAGGCAGAGGTGTAACAAGTACACCCACATTTCACCTTGTATATTCCATTCCACAGTGTGATTGAGGGCGAGCCTATCGCTATATAAGGCACAAATTCCTAACTCCAGACTGATAAGGAATAGAATGGGGATTGGGATTGGGATTTTAACCCAAGGCCTCAGCTTTACATTCATATGGTAGTACAACTGCCGGGAGAAACCTGTAACCTACCATTTTACAGCTGACTTAAAATAACTGCCACCAAAGAGACATCGAATGATAATTAAAAGCAGAGAATCAAATGCTATGTTATATCCACCAGATTAAATTCAAATCAAAATATTTAATTCATAAATGTAGGTGTTTTTATGAGATGTTACAAATGAAATTTAGTTCTCTCGATTTGACTCATAAAAAGTATACGAAACAACTTGACTTACGCCCGAATACTGGAGAGACATTCAAATAATAAGTTGCTCTTAACAGCGCACGGCTCACTTAGCCAGTACATTTAATCGAGATTAACGTAGTTAAGTGCAAGTTATATTTAAGTTGCGTTCCAGTATTTGAGCGTTAGGTTTATAAAGCTAGCACTTGAATTACTATGATGCTACTATATCACAGAAAATTAATGTTGATTAATAAATAAAGTAAATAATTAATAAATTAAAGATAACTGCTGGAGTAAGCGTCTGGAGTGGAGACCGCATCTTGGAAAACGTAGCGTGGGACGTCCTCTGGCCAGATGGCGGGACGGCTTGCATAAAAGGGCCGGCAGGGACTGGATGCGTAAAGCAGCAGACCGGGCTCTGTGGCGTACCTTGGGAGAGGCCTATGTCCAGCAGTGGACTGCAACGGGCTGATGATGATGATGATGAATAAATAAAAAGAAAAGAAAAGAACACAGTTTTTATTGCTGAGGGAGTTCTTGCACCGTTTCTTCTTCATTAGCAACACTTTCCAAAGCGGTGGTAGCAGTTATTAACGATTCAAAAGATCTTGTAAAAGACTATTTGAATAAAGAATACTTTGAAATAAATACAACAGTTACATACATAGTCATGATCCCACACTAAGACCAAATCTTGTGTTGTGGGTTTCAAGAACTACAAGAGTTTTTTCGGTCTTACAAACACCTAGACCCGAAACAAAAACCTGTGGATCACTCAAATATTCGTCTTGGTGCGGGGAACAAACACACAGCCTGTCGTTTCACAGCCGGTGTGTATCCGACTGTACCATAGGCGCTGTCAAAATGGTTGAATAATTTCAATAGCTTTGCTATACCATTTCCGGTGGTGCGAAAGAGAAGATAGTAATAACTGCGTAGGAGTGACAGAGACGAAGATACCGTATCGCTGTTTTCGCTTGTCTAGTGATCCCAAAGCACGCATAATTTTCATACGCGGGAAAACATTAGAGTGAGACGGAACATAGCTTAACTACCTTGGAGTGAAAGGGACGGACATAGTTACAGTTTTGTTCGTAAACACCTGACTGTTCTATTATTATCAAATTATTTTGTTTACAAGCTCCGTGTGAACGACCCGGCTCAAGTATTTATATACAATGACGTTTGTAGATAAAATTTGGCACGATAATTCGATTGTTGATAGCTAAGCTTGTTTTGAAATGAACCGAAGGACGTCTTGGTATCTACGTCAGACGTTCTCAAACTTTATTCCGATTTTATCGTATCAAATAGCGAAACCTTGCCTCCTTGTTAATACTCATATTATTACACCATACACCATTCAGCAAAAGTCTGGACAGGCGCGGATTAAATGTTGGGAGCGCCCTAGGCAAGCACATCAAAGGCGCCCCTCTAGCAGCCACATTAAGAAAAATACTTCAAAGGAACGAGGAATCATCTTATTGAATAGTTGGTTATTGTGCTATTATATGAATGAGTGAAGAACATCACTTCACACTTTGCTATATTAAAGAAGAAACAGTTTTAGACATTAGATGATTTTGCATAAAAACGAGGGTATCCAAAATCACGCGCGAACCTGCGTGACCTCGCGCCCCTAGGCACGTGCCTAGTTTGCCTTACAGATCCGCCACTAACTCCTGAGTTAAGTACCTAATTATCGAGAAACACTAGCTAACAGTAGTTCTGCCTTCTGTCCGGCTTTCCCCAAATTTGTTTAGAAAACGTCCGGGGAGCGTGCGGGCAGGGTTTAAATTGTAGTCCGGGTGCAAGCCCATTAAATCATTGCTTGGTGTATATTTTACAAAGTGAATCTATACTAAGGATCAATTAAATAAAATAAATAAATAAATACACCCAACAATCACATACATAGTTCTGACCCCGCATTAAGATCTAAGTCTTGTGTCGTGGGTATCAGAAACTACGAGAGACATTTCGGTCTCACAAACACCCAGACCCGAGACAAACACTTGTGGGGCTCACTAACATTTGTCTCGGTGCGGGTATCGAACCCGCGGCCTCTCGTTTGACAGCCGACGTCTAACCAATTGCGCCATGGAGGCTGTTTTTGACATTAAACATCTCCGAGTGCGGCCGTAAAACCTTGCAGCGCTCTCAAAGGGGCGTTGCCACTCCCTTTGAGAAACACTGATTGAGACAGTCAAGGTCAATGTTTTTTAGATAGTGAAGGATATATAGCTTTCGCGGAATGACATTGTACGTCCGGTTTTGGTCATATTGTTTATTAGGTAATAAAATATGAATAATAAATAAATTGGAATGTGATAGAAAATATATCTTTCAAAAACATCCATATTCATTCAGCTCAACTATACTGGTTTCCATAGAAAACGTAATTAATATATTAAATAATAAATACACCCAACAGTCACATACATGGACCCTCCCCATACTAAGACCGAGTCTTGTGTCGTATCAGAAACGAGACTTCGGTCTCACAAACACCCAGACCCGAAACAAATATGTAGCTCACAAGCATTTGTCTCTTTCGTTTCGTTTCACAAGCTTCTAACCAACCACCCACAGTCAAAATGTTAGTAACAAAAAAGGGCGGAGCATGTGTCGTTATTTTTGTCTCACTTCTACACATACTATTTGAAACGAGAGTAAGCTTGTATGTTCCGTCCCATGATGTGAAAGGGGGCGAGCCCATCGTCGTATTTGGCACAAATTCCTGACACCGGTCTGATAATGAATAGAAAAACCCAATATCACTTTGATAAAAATATACCTCAATAAATTGCAAACAGTAACTATCACGTTAGCTAATAATATGTATTTTTTCGCAGTAATGGATTCATTCTTCAGTCTGTTCGACCCGAACGAGGGTCAGAGCAAGCCAGCGAACAAGAAGAGGCACAAAACAGACCAGGATACTGTCAAGAAGAAAACTGAGCCTGCTAAGGGTGAGTTAATTTATAATTACTTTATTTTATAAAAATATGTCGACCGGGATAAAATATGAACACGTTTAAGGACAAACCATAAAACATGCTTTAATGAATTTTAAGCATTATCGGTGTCGGGGTCAACGATATTTTTTACCGATACCATGAATGGGCATTTTCATTTGTAACCGATCGATGTCTGTAAAATGAATGAGAAAAACTCATATGGGGGTCTGTATTAACGTAAGAGAACCCAAAACAATTAATTTTGAATTTTTATCTGTGCGGTTTTCGATACCATTTGGATTGAGGCAGCTGACATCCTGTATTAACACTAAGGCTAGTTTTATGAAGAAAAAATTAGTGTCCCCGTAGGATGAGGATAATTCCGATATATTTGTTCCTTTTTTTACTCAAAGGGATGGGATGGGACTGGATTACATGCTCTGAGTAGGAATGCGACGGGACGGGCGGGATTTAGCGAAACGGAATGAGAAATTACAAATATTGATCTTTCATAACCTTAAAACAGATTTTTAGTAGTTTCTGATTTAAAAACACGAAACAAAATAAATATTGTAAGAGCGGAAACTTATTTTGGATCCCTTAATGATGATATTTAAGAAGATGTTGTTACAGGTAGAAGAAGAGGGCGCAAATCAAACAATAAGAATGAAACATTGCCGGAGGAGTCTTCTTTCCTCTGCGAGCCCGAGTTGAGCACGGAACTGCTCGTCAAAGACGCCAGCTACATTGAAAACTACATCGAAATTAACACGAAAGATGAGGGTGAGTAGAAGCAAATTAATAATAAATACACCCAACAGTCACATACATAGTCCTGACCCCACACTAACATACATACATAAACTCACGCCTTTTTCCCAGAAGGGGTAGGCAGAGGTGGCCACCAGGACACAAACATTTCGCCTTGTATGTTCCGTCCCATGATGTGAAAGGGGGCGAGCCTATCGCTAAGATCGAGTCTTATACCAGGTATATCAAGACTGCGACCGAAAGCGAAGCCAGGTGGTAGTTTAGTTGTTACAGACACAATGCAACTAAAAATTTCGCAAAAAAGCGACAGTTCTTTTTTATTGCATTTTTTTAAATATAATCGTGTTTGGGTGGCTAATTTACCACTTATTTAAGTTTTTGCGAAAATAGTTATTTAAACCATTGCGTACCATTTCGTTTTTAAAAATAAAAAGGTGTACATTGTTCTTTAAGGAAAACTATGTATTTATCATCCAAATACGATGAGTAAAAATTACAAAAATAATGTTAATTTTTTTTGCGAAATTATATTTGCGCTGTGTCTGAAGACACTAATAATACCACCTGGCTGCGTTTTCGGTCGCAGTGTGGATATACCCCTGTATAGTATCAGGAGCTATGAGAGACTTTGAGAATACATACATACATAAACTCACGCCTTTATCCCCGAAGGGGTAGGCAGAGGCGCCACCAGGACACCCACATTTCGCCTTGTATGTTACGTCCCACGATGTGATAAGGGGCGAGCCCATCGCCATATCGGGCACTAATTCCTGACTCCGGGCTGATAATGAATAGAAAAATCCAATATCACTTTGTCCGACCCGGGACTCGAACCCGAGACCTCAGCTTTGTAACCGTACCGTAATACAACTACGCCACCGAGGCAGTCAATGATGATTTGAGAATACACACAGAAAGAAAGACAGTCACCGTGGTTGGTCGGTTAGACGGCTGTGAAACGAGGCCCCTACCATCCAAACACGGACAAGTGTTTGTGATACACTAGGTTTCTTTAGGGCAGTGGCGGATTATCCCTAAGGAAAACTAGGCACGTGCCTAGGGGCGCGAGGTAACGCAGGGGCGCGCGTGATTTCGGATATCTTCGTTTCTATGCAAAACCATCTGATTCTGACATTCATGTAATGTATGTATTGTTTAATATGTCTGCTAGAGGGGCGCCTTTGAGGTGCTTGCCTAGGGCGCTCTCAACATTAAATCCGCCCCTGCTTTCGGGTCTGGGTGTTTCGTCATCATCATCATCATCATCATCAGCCCGTTGCAGTCCACAGCTGAACATAGGCCTCAAGGATCTCCACCTCGACCTGTTGGAATTTTGCTTATTTTAATTAAAACATTCTTGTAAAGGGGTTCAGCAGAAGGAATTACTCCATTAAAAGTCTTCATGTGCTTTTAACAATCTTATCCTCTTTACAAATTGTTCCTTCTGTCTCTGTAGAATGCACCGAATGTTTTATATTCTCTCCTCACCCAATATTGGCTCAAGCAGGAAGTATATCTTTAATCATTTTATCCATTAACCATTTTCAAAATCCAACGCCAATTAACTAAAGACACATAATATTTTTAGAGGTTTGACATCTAAACCTAACACTTGTTTCATCATTTTTTCTCAGATCAAAAAACAGACGACAAAAAATCAAAACGTCGCAGCGCAGCGCGCAAAACACGTAGAAAAAAGTATAAAAACTCGAAAGAGTCCACACCAGTAATACCAGGAGACCTCAACAACCAGAAAACCACAAAAAGAATACCTGATGATAATATAGGGAAGAATGTCAATGATCTAAAAACCAAAAGACAAATAGATGAAGGATACAAGGATTCTATGTACAATATTATTGATAATTTTGAGAAAGTAAGCCTGAAAGACGACAGATTCTTGGCTGGAGATTTCAATATCGAAGATTTGGAGAATGATTTCTTCTATTGTTCTGATAGTGAGGAGTTCATGGACTATTCGTGAGTGATTTTTGTTATTTTTTTGGCTGGCTTTATCCAGCACGTTAATTATAATATTGTCTACAGCTTGCTTAAAGGAGATCGGTCGTTTTCCTATGAATATTGGGCCTAGTAGTGGAAACATGGTGGAGACAAATGAGACATAGAATTAAATAATAAGGATTTTTTATCCTTCAAATATAACATAGTCTTCTTGAGCTAGGATACGGGGTTTTTAAGATTTATCCTCTTAAAGTTTTACAAAATCTACCATTTTCTGCTATCTGAATACGTAATGTCATAGTTGGCTTATATTTTAAGTTTGGGATGAGTATGAATATACATTATTATAAAGTACGTAAGCTTATCAAGGAAGACAGAAAAACACATTTGAATATTTAAAAGTATATTATTTTGATATCAGGTTTATTGTATGTAGTTAGTCACTTTGTCATGCGCTAGTTTAAAAAAATATCTGAAGCTACCGTACACAATAATGAAAAAATAAAACAATGATTGAGGATGAATCCATTCAGACATCGGTGTCTCGTAGTTGTTGGCTTCAGGCGCGCATCAATGATTTCCCGTAGTTTTTGCTTACATGACGATTATAAACATTTTAACTTATTTATATGCTATAGTATTGTTGAATCGAGGTAAGCAATTGACTGCAAGGGACGCCGTAGAGAATAAACACAACACCCAGCCACAAAACGAAATTATATGATTTTCAAATTAATTCAATTTTAAATACACATTAGTACACGACGAAATAAACAATGCAATTTGACAGATAATAGTCTCGTGACAGATGTCAACTCTATTAATGTTGCTGACAAATACAAAAATGGTAGAAATATTTCATGATATCCTCATTTTTTTGTAAATCTAATTCCAATGGTGTAGGATAAAAGTAAATAGAGAAATAAATCTAAAAAAATACGCCAAATTTTTTGGTAGTAATGAATTTCTTGTCCACAGTTGGACCAAATCGACCGATCTCCTTTGGGTTTAAACCTTTTTTGCCATGATTTTGTTTTCCGATAACAATGATGATAAAATTTTTTGGTTAATGTAAAAATTATAAATGTTGATTGTAAAATTAAAATTGCTCCTGTGTATTCGATTGCGGACCAAAAACCTTATTTTTTGCTATTTATGCCCATTTCTTACAAGTCTATTTTCAGACATTGTGATTTTCAATACTAAAAAAAGACAAAAAGTATTAAATAACTTTAATTCCTTCCTATTAACGGTGAAGGAAAACATCTTGAGGAAACCTGCATACCGTAGCGATTTTAAAGAATTTCTACGGTATGTAAGTCCGCCCGCACTAGGCCAGCGTGGTGGACTATATGACCTAACCACTCTCAATCGATTCTCTCGATTGTAGAGTAGGCCCGCGCCCAGCAGTGGGACGTATATGGGCTGATACTGAATCACTTCCTACTTCCTATTATTTGACTACATAACACGCTTATAGAAAAAGTCTTTCAAATTCCCAGTTTTTACACTTTACATCTACACCTACACCTACCACATTTGCACTTTCCCTTCACCAAGTCTCTGTCTCCTGTCTCCAGCACATCAGAGCCTGAAGACGACTCAGGCGATGAGTCCTACGGCAGCCTGCCTCCGGAGCCAAGGTTCGGCAACGTGGAGTATAAGTTGCAGCTAGTCCCTCTGTGCGAGAGGAGGTTCCAGCATCTAGTCACTCAGGTGAGGATATTAAAAGGGAAAGAAAGAAACGATTTAGTTGCTATTTAATTTTGTTTTTATTCTGTTGTAATTTTTCTCCCCTTTTTAAAGCTGTTTTGCTATTATTTTTTTATTTTTTTCTTATATTCTTCTTTTTTTGACGTATTTTTCTTTGTTTTCTCTAATTAGTTTGTAATTTTTAAGTACTTTAATCCTTTTTACTAAAATTTTGTTTAGTTCTTCGCATAAAACGATTTTTTCTTTTTTAAATGTTTTTTTTTTAAATGTCAATTCAAGTTTATTTTATGCTTTTTACAGTTTTCTGATTTTTACTCATATATTTATGAACTTTTTTCATTTTTGTTTTTTTTTATTGTAAAGTCAAATAAATAATTTATTATTTTTTTCAATTTTCTTGTTTTTACTCATATGTTTTTCTTTTTTTTTCTAGTATTTTATGTGTTCTCTTTTTTGCACTTTTCTTTTTTTTTTTCACCAAAAAAAAATGTATTTTTTTTTAGCTAAAATGGCGCCTAACGTCCGGCGGCGGGCGCTGCGTGTACGTGGTGGGCGTGCGCGACTGCGGCGCGCTGGTGGGGCTCCGCGCGCGCGCGCTGCGAGCGTCGCTGCGTGCGCTGCAGGGCATGGCGCGCGCGCTGTCCGCGCACGTGGCGCACGTGGCCGCGCGCCGCCTGTCCGCCACGCGCGCCGTCGCAGAGGTCTACATACGCAAGGTGACTCACGCCTTTGTCCCAGAAGGGGTAGACAGAGGCCCCACTAAAACACCAACATTTCGACTTGTATGTTCCGTCCCACGATGTGATAGGGGGCGAGCCTATCGCCATATCGGGCACTTATTCCTGAATCCAGACTGATAATGAATAGAAAAATATCACTTTGCCCGGCCGGGAACTCGAACCCGAGACCTCAGCTTTGTAACCGTACTGTAATACAACTACGCCACCGAGGCAGTTCAACACTGTAAGGTTCACTATCAAATGTACTTCATCGACCTACACAAAACAATTATTAACCTTACAAACACACTAATGCCATTAAAAATAATAATAAGACATTGCTTTATGCGATGAGACCGCCATTTGTACTGTTTTTTTTTTTTTTCTATTCCTGTATGTTTTTTTACTGTGTACAAAAAAGATTTAAATACATGAATAATAATAAATAATATTTGTTGCAGTTGGCAGATCCTCAGCAAAGTGTCGAGCTGAGGGTAGCAGTAATGGGAGCAAACGAGGCTGGAAAGTCTACCCTTATCGGAGTACTAACTCAAGGTAGAAACAGGGATGTTTTATTGTCTTGTAGTCTCGATTTAAAATGTATTATATTTTCTCCCCTTTTTTGTCCCTCTCCCCCTATGAGCACATCCTTTTTCAGTCGCTCTTCTCTTTCATCTTTGCCCCTCTATAAGTAACACTCCGCCTTATCCCTTCCTGATTACTTGTGGGCCGCACAAACATTTCTCTCGGTGCGTATGTTAGGTTTATGTCCAGTAGTTACTCTGGCTACAATGTCATACATACATACATACATACATAAACTCACGCCTTTATCCCCGAAGGGGTAGGCAGAGGCGCCACCAGGACACCCACATTTCGCCTTGTATGTTCCGTCCCACGATGTGATAGGGGGCGAGCCTATCGCCATATCGGGCACAAATTCCTGACTCCGGGCTGATAATGAATAGAAAAAATCCAATATCACTTTGCCCGACCCGGGACTCGAACCCGAGACCTCAGCTTTGTAACCGTACCGTAATACAACTACGCCACCGAAGCAGTTTGGCTACAATGTCCTTCAAGCCTAATACAACTTTCCTTGGTCTTCATTATTTGTCCTATATTGCAGGTGAGCTGGACAACGGCAGGGGGAGCGCTCGTCTCAACATGTTCCGTCACCTGCACGAGGTGAAGAGTGGAAGAACATCCTCCCTCAGCCACGAGATACTGGGCTTCGATGCACAGGTAAATACACCAGTTATAAATTATAGAAAACTACTTATAAACTCACGAATTAGACTAACTTGTACTTGTAAAGGAGCAACACTAGTTTGTTGCCCGATTTTTAAAACCACCTTCCGAACCGGGTATAACAAAAAATTACTGAATCTAAATGATGTTGAACATTTATTAGATTCAATAAATTATTTTCATTTCATTATTCATATTAATTTATGTGATTTGAAATTACATATGGTGTTGAATGCTAAGCCGTTGCAAGAATACGTGACTTTTTTTTTTATTTTTTTAATGCCGTATAGGCAGACGATACACCTTCGCAGTGCCATGGGTCCAGCACAAAGTCGCTGCCTACCATAAAGAGAGTAGCATACAAACGTTTTATATTCACTCACGTTGTTCCCCCTGCTCCCCAGGGCAACGTGGTGAACTACGGCTGCTCGGAGCTGATGACGGCGGAGCGCATCGGCGAGCGCAGCGCCAAGCTCGTGTCCTTCCTCGACCTCGCCGGACACACCAAGTACCAGCGCACCACGCTGCACGGACTCACCGGATACTCGCCGCACTACGCCATGCTCGTGGTGAGTGTCGATTTAAACAATCGATTTTGGGTAAAATCGATTAGGTGAGGAATCGATTTTAAGTGTAATCCGATTTTAAGTTGAATCGATTTCAAATGAAATCGACTATAAGTGTAATTGGATTTTAAATGGATTTGCGGAAGAATCGATTATGGGAGGAATCCGTTATGTTGTATTTGTGTTGTATGTCTACGCCATGGTCGTGGTAAGTGCGAGAATCGGTAATAGAATCGATTTTTTAAGCGGTTTGGTGTGATAATTATATTTAATTTTATTAAACGATAATTGTTGAACGATTCCTACAAATCGATTAATGATTTTTCTTATTTTTATAATTTACCAACAATTTATCTATTTTTATTTATATTATCCTATGTACCAATTACTCGTTTCTTCTGCCTATATCTCTTTTCATCGCCAATAAATCAATTTTATACATAAAAAAATATTCGATGGGTTCGCCCCTTATCACATCATGGGACGGTAAATACAAGGTGTAAGGGTGTCATGGTTGCACCTCTGCCTACCCCTTCTGGGACAAAGGCGTGAGTTTATTATATTTATGCACCGTTTTAATAATACTTATGGTCCACTTACACCGATTAACGTAAACAATGTATTGCCTTAGAAAAAAATTACCATAAAATACTAATAAGTAATATAAAACTTAATATAATAAAACTAATATAAATATTACAACAAATATCTTGTAAATAGAAAATAAGTACTATGTGTATTGACTTGTCATAAGAGCTATTTAATTGCCTACGTGACCAATAAACGAATTTCATTTCATTTCATGAATGTATGTAAAAACTAATTAATAACGCTCTTGCACAGATATCGGCCACAGCAGGAGTGACCAGGATAACAGAAGAGCACATTGGTCTACTCCTAGCCCTGGACATGCCGTTCTTCACCGTCATCACCAAGTGCGAGCTGGCCGCTGCAGCAGTCCAGGGGCTGGTGAACCGACTGGCGGAGTTACTGGAGCCGGCTAACAAGGTAAACCGGATTGAGACGTAATAAATCGTGTGTTATTGCTGTCCTTGTCACTCCTACAGCACACTTTATTGCTGTCTTTTTCACTCTTAAGAACATTCTGTTGCTGTCCTTGTCACTTCTACTGCACACTCTATTGCTGTCTTTGTCACTCCTGCAGCACACTCTATTGCTGTCTTTGTCACTCCTACCGCACACTCTATTGATGTCTGTCAATCCTACAGTACATGCTATTGCTGTCCTTGTCACTCCTACAGTACACTCTATTGCTGTCTTTGTCACTCCTGCACTATACTGTATTGCTGTCTTTGTCACTCCTGTAGCACACTCTATTGCTGTCTTTGTCACTCCTACAGTACATGCTATTGCTGTCCTTGTCACTCCTACAGCACACTCTATTGCTTGTCTTTGTCAGTCCTGCAGTACATGCTATTACTGTCCTTGTCATTCCTACAGCACATTCTATTGCTGTCCTTGTCACTCCTAAAGGATATGCTATTGCTGTCTTTGTCACTCCTACAGTACAGTACTGTATTTCGTTCTCTGTCACTCCTACGTAGTCGGTATCTTGTCCCTCACTCTAGTGTGTTATCGATGCGAACAAATCGTACCAATAACCAGCGCTTCCTTGTATTGTTGTCTCTGTCGCTCTTACAGTTACGACGTTCCTTCTCTTTCTAATTTCCCGCGTGGCTAATAGCGCGCACAGATTTGGTTTAACAATGAAACATTAGTAATTTGTCTGCTATTTTTATTTTATAAATATCTATCGCCCGGGATAAAATAGGAAAACGTTTAAGGACAAACCGTGATAAATGCTATAATGAATTTTAAGCAGTATCGGGGTCAACGATATTTTGTTTTGAAACCATGAATAGGGAATTTTCGGGAACTTATTTATTCATTTATATACACTCTATTGCACACACTCAAAAAAAAAATACAAATAAAAAGAAAATCACATTTAAAAAAGTACAATTGGCGGTCTTATCGCTCTAAGGCAATATCTTACAGACACCCATGGGATGGATTTTAGAAAAGGATTAACAGAGGGCAGTTAGTTAGCAGTTAAAGTGTAAAAGATAGAAGGTAACACTGAATAATAAAGTTATGTTGAGACCTTGAGCTGACTAACCTGGTTTCCATCCAGAGACCGACCCTGATAACTGACGAGAATGCAGCCAGGAACTGCGTGGCGCCGCAGACCCTCATCCTGGACGCGCTGGACCAAGGCAAGGGCGGAGAGAAGTGAGTCAAAGCTATCTTTAAATAGATGAATGTGTTAAATGTTACTGGTTTTATAGGAAATTAGTGATGATTATTAAGATTTTAAATTTTGTTATTCTCATTAGGTCTGTTAGAAATTAGAATGTAATTTCTTTGGAATAAGAGTGTTACTAATGTATGTATGTTTGTTTAACTAGGATAATACCAAAAAAAATTAACTACGAAAATAAGCTTCATTTCCATTCAAAAGATAGTATTGACGAGTTTTAAATAACGAAAATGCATTTTTTTACCACTTTTGAAAAAGAACATTATCTTCCTTCTTATTTACCTATTCTTATAATTAGCAAAAAAAAAAAAAACACTTTTTGGAAACCAATATTATCATGCTCCAAATTTATTTTTACTCTTTGCTCAGCTGTTACATACTCATAATTAGTACAATATACAAACGGCCTTATTCATAGATAGATTTAAAACATATTTAACTATCGAATGTTTTGTCCCTTTCGAACGGCTTTCAAATTCATTTTGAGTGAAGAAGACAAAACACTGCCTCGGTGGCGTAGTTGTATTACGGTACGATTATAAAGCTGAGGTGTCGGGTTCGAATCCCGGGTCGGGTAAAGTGATATTGGATTTTTCTATTCATTATCAGCCCGGAGTCAGGTATTTGTGCCCGATCACATCGTGGGACGAAACATACAAGGCGAAATGTGGGCGTCCTGGTAGCACCTCTGCCTACCCCTTCTGTGAAAAAGGCGTGAGTTTATGTATGTGACAAAACATTCGATAACTAAAATAGGTTTTAAAACTGTCTATGAATAAGGCCTGACTAATATAACTTTGTTCCAGTATAAAAATGGCGCAGATCCCCGTATTCCCCGTGAGCTGTGTCCGGGGGAACGGTCTCAACGTCCTGCACGCGTACCTGCTGGCCATCCCTCCCCCGGAGGAGGAGGTCACCCCCAAACTTGAGGAGGTAGGGGAATACACACAACTTTTGTATTTAGATAGCTCCCGTGGGGTAGTTATAATACGTAAGATTACAGCGAGGTCTCAGGTTCGAATCCCGGGTCGAGCAAGGTGACACTGGATTTTTCTATTTTGAGCTCGGGGTCAGGAATTTGTGCCCGATATGGCGATAGATTCGCCCCCTATCACATCGTGGGACGGAACATACAAGGCGAAATGTGGGTGTCCTGGTAGCACCTCTGCCTACCCCTTCTAGGAAAAACAGCGTGAGTTAGTGTATGTATGTATATATTATGTATATTTTTAAGTTGTAAACTTGTAAAATGGTATTTACTTAGACTGACATAGCTTAACATCGCATTATACATTTCAAATCTTAAATCACAAGATTTTAACAACTACCCTCTATTCAGGAGACGTGCGAGTTTCAAATAGACGAGATATTCCACGTGGGCGAATCTGATGGTCCAGTGGTGGGCGGGTTGGTGGTCAAGGGGCAGATTAGGGAGGGCGACAACCTTATTATGGGTAAGTAATTTATATAATATTGAAATAAAATTATTTGTACGGATTTATCGCGATTTGGTTTAATTTTTACATTTTAACTTCCCGACGTTTCGATGGTTTTACTGCTTTCGTGGTCACGGGGTGGACTGTATGTAAATTTTTGTACTGGACTAGTCGTGGTAGACTATATGACCTAAACCCTCTTAATCGTTCTCGATTGTAGAGAAGCTCGTGCCCTGCAGTGGGACGTATAAGGGGTGATATATATAACATTGTACTATTTTTATTTATTTATTTATTTATTTATGCTTAATATACAATATAGTATAAAGGCGGACTTAATGTCTGAGGCATTCTCTACCAGTCGACCTTAGGATGGTGCAGAGAAAATGAAGTAGGCGCATAAATATAAGAGTAATGATGAATAAAGTTTATATAAATTTTACATATATAAAAGTATATAAATATAATAGATACGTAATAATACATATTTTACATAGTAATTTTTAAGTAGTTTCATTTCAATGTGTAACACCATCATTTTAGTGGTAACAAACACGATGCGAATAAAAATTTCGTCAAAACAGTGACAGATTTTTTTTAGAAATTTTTCATAATCCTATTTTTGGGTGGTAAATACCTAGTTTTTGCGAAAATATTAATTTAAACCCTTACGTACCACTGCGTGTTTAAAAATAAAGAGGTGTACATTTTTGTTTTAGAAAATCTATGTATATATCCCCTAAAAACGACGATAAGGCAAAAATTAAAAAAAAAAGTAGTCGATTTTTTTTGCGAAATTTTTACTTGCTTTGATTCTGAAGTCACTTATATTACCACCTGGCTTCGTTTTCGGTCGCCGTCTTGATATACCCTGTATGTAAGTGCGTAGTGGCCTGTTGGTAACGGACCAGGCGCGGCCGCCTACATGTTCACGGTGGTCGCGGGTTCAAATCTCAGGGCACACCTCTGACTTTTCGGAGTTATGTGTGTATTGAAAGACAATCATTATGCACTTTAACGGTGAAGGAAAACATCGTGAGGAAACCTGCATACCGTAGCGATTTTAAAGAATTTCTACGGTATGTAAGTCCGCCCGTACGAGGCCAGCGTGGTGGACTATATGGCCTAACCACTCTCAATCGATTCTCTCGATTGTAGAGTAGGCCCGTGCCCAGCAGTGGGACGTATATGGGCTGATATAGATATAGACATATAATATTGTTGTATTATGTTTACATAGTTATTATAAAATAGTTTCATTTCAATGTGTAACATTCGCGTGAATCTAAGAAACCGTATAATATCGCGTGGCAGGTCCGCTGGAGGACGGGTCGTTCCAGGCGACGTCGGTGCGCAGCGTGCACCGCAACCGCGCGGCGTGCGGCGCGGCGCGCGCGGGCCGCTGCTGCTCCGTGGGGCTGCGCGCGGGGGCGCCGCGCCCCGGCATGGTGCTGCTGGCGCGCCGCCGCCTCGCCGCCGGCACGCAGCCGCCCGCCTTCGGGGCCTGCGCGCCGGGACACTGCGTGAGCCGACAGGTGACGTACACAAGCACAGTCCTGACCCCACACTAACATCGAATCTTATGACACCAAAAACAAATACGTGAGTCACACAAATATTAACATCGTCTTGTGCATCAACTATGAGACTCGGTCTCACTAACACCCATACTAAAAATACCTGTGGGTCACACAAATATTTTTTTCGTTGCGAGAGTCGAACCCCCGATCTCTCGGTTTCACAGTTGGCGTCTAACCAACTGCGCCACGGAGGCTGTCAAATTATTAATTTTATTTGTTATTACGCATATTTATTAATTATTCCACCAAAAATTGAACTTTTAAAGGATTTTATAATTCATATTATTACGTCAGCATGGCGGACTATATGGCCTAATCCCTCTCAATTGTACTCTCGATTGTAGAGAAGGCCCGTGCCCTGCAGTGGGACGTATATGGACTCTATCTGGACGGCATTAGCACTTACCATCAGGTGCAATGCAGTCACTATGCCGTGCCAGGTTAAAAAAAAAAAAAAAAAAAATACAGATTATTTAGAAATATTAATATTTTTGGCAAATTGAAGGGTGATTCTAATCACATCATAATTTTTTATAAATAACTGTAACACAATATATTAAAAAACGTAATATTAATTGAATTTCTTAGTATCATTACACTTTTTTTTTTATCTGCATTGAACCTTCGGTTAGTAAATATTCTTAATACACCAATTATAACAAAGTTTTGATGAAATTTCACAGAAACAAGAAGCCCTGAACCTGCAGAAAATCAACGAGAACATTGAAACAGCAGACAAACTGTCAGACAAGACGCTGAACGTGTCTGACCGGGGGAGGGACGACAGACAGTGTGTGTGTATCGACAGGGTGTTCCTGGAGGACCCCAGCGATCCCAGGGGCTGTCTGTTCTTCCAGGTAAAAAAAAAAATAATCTAGTAAAATAATTCTTTATCGGATAGATGATGGTAGGAGTGAATTTTTTTTTTTATATTATCATGATAAAAAAAGAGAAAAAAGCTTGCCTTTAAATAAGGATGCTTTTATATTGTTTTTTGATGAGAAAACAAAATATAAGGTTTCAGACACAATGCCAAACGTAGGGATTAAGATAAATAAAGAGTAGATATATAAGGTTGGAGCAATGTGTTTTTACTACATTTGGCTGAAATGGGAGAGAAAAACCTAAAAGACACATGTTCCGAGATAAATACAAAAACAAAAGCATTATTATTTCCAGTTCATAAATTAATAATTAAAATTGGTGGGATTGTTATTCTTTAAATAATTGGTGGGATTATTATTCTCTAAAATAATAGATGGGATTGTTAATGTTTAAAATATTTGGTGGGATTATTATTCTTTAAATAATTGGTGGGATTATTATTCTTTAAATAATTGGTGGGATTATTATTCTTTAAATAATTGGTGGGATTGTTATTCTCTAAAATAATTGGTGGGATTACTCATCTCTAAAATAATTGGTGGGATTATTTATCTTTAAATAATTGGTGGGACTATTATTCTCTAAAATAATTGGTGGGATTATTAATCTCCAAAATAATTGGTGGGATTATTGTAACAGGGTATACAAGTTATTTAAAGCTATTATTTTGTCTATTATTTTCGGCAAACGTAGTGTAGGACGCCTTGAACCAGGTGGAGCGACGATATTCGTGGGGTGGCTGGTAGTGGTTGGAGACGATGGGCTGAAGATCGAGCCCAGCGTGCTATGGGAGAGGCCTATGTCCAGCAGTGGACGCAGAAGGGCTGATGATGATGCTTATTATTTTGTCCGCAGGCCTCCGTGCATCTACTGCGCCACTCGACCGCCATCTACCCCGGCTTTCAGTGTGTCGTCCACGTCGGCAATGTCAGGCAGACGGCCATTATAGAGGTACCTTGTCTAACATGCTTTTATTATAGGACAGCCTCCGTGGCGCAGTTGGTTAGACGCCGAATGTGACACAAGAGGCTGTGGGTTCGATTCCCGCACTGAGACTAATGTTTGTGTGATCCATTTGTCTCGGGTCTGGGTGTTTGTGACCGAAAAGTCTCTGGTAGTACCTGATACCCACGACACAAAAATCTATCGTAGTGTGGGGTCAGGACTATTTATGTGACTGTTGGGTGTATTTATTACTTTCGCTTGTAACGGAATCTTTGAACTCTACTTTCGAGCTCCGTTTGTTTAATATCGATCTCTTTTATTCCTTCTCTTGCGTCCATCCCATGGTAGTCGGTAAGAGATTGCCTAGAGCGATACGACCGCCATCTGTACTTTAATATTAAATATGCATATAGTTAAGATTTATTTAGTGTACAAAAAATAATAAAATAAATAAATTGTGCAGGGCATCATGTGTCGCAACGGCGTGGTGCGCGCGGGTGAGAACGCGTCGGTGGTGTTCCGCTTCGTGCGCTGCCCGGAGTACCTGGTGGCCGGCCGCCGCCTGCTCTTCACCGCGGGGCTCGGCACCAGGTGCGCACACACACATACTCACACACTAGATACTCGATCAATACTCACCCGCTAGTCACTACATACTCACTAGCTACTCGATCAATACTCACAGACTACTCACTACATATTCACTCGTGAGTCATTCAATAGACACACACACACACACATCTGTGTATCTACTCACGCATTACTCACCAGATTCTCACTAGCTACTCGATCAATACTCACAGACTACTCACTACATATTCACTCGTGAGTCATTCAATAGACACACACACACACATCTGTGTATCTACTCACGCATTACTCACCAGATTCTCACTAGCTACTCGATCAATACTCACAGACTACTCACTAGATACTCACGAGTCATTCAATAGACGCTCATTACTCACTAACTTCAAACTAGCCACTCACTCGTGAGTCACTTAGTACTCACTACATACTCGATAAATACTCACCCACTAGTCACCTGCTACTTACTAGCAACTCGATCACTACTCACTAAATACTGAATAACTACTCGATCAATACTCACCTGCTACTCACTAGATTCTCACTCGGTACTCACTAGCACTCACTCGCAAGTTATTGGCAACTCACTAATTACAACATTAATTATAATTAATAATTCTAGCCTTTACTAGCCAGGTTTTGCCTGGCTTAAAAACCCTTGAAAACACAATATTTATTATACAAAACATATCTATGATTACAAAACTCCAAATAATACGCCGGTTGTGTGTCATAATTCCTCTAGTCTTTTCCAACATCATGTTCATAAATACAAGGGCTCTCTACAAAATACAACTCGCATATTGAAATGCCTACAACGTTACTTCTAGAACATTCACAGCGTAATTCCCAACTCGGCCATCCTTCACAACAGCCGTTGACAACCCGTCCTATTTTCAAATCCTTACTCCATTCTTCTTAATACAACGGCCAGCATCATCGTCATACTAGAATTAGGTTGCTTTCCTCATCGCTTATAAAAATCATCCGTAACACTATACATTTTATTCATTTGGCTAATTTAAAGTAATTTTAATAAAGATTTTTTCCTATTTCAGGGCGGTGGGACGGATTACTCAAACATTTCCCCATATACCTTGAACCAACATCAGGAGATGAGGATTTTTAACTGCAAATGTATAAGTACATATACCATAATATGGTAGCAAAATAAAATGCCAACCATGGTAGCAAAAACTTAATGTTTTAACTGTGGTAATATATGGTGTATTTTCGTGTTTATTATAACATAGTAGTTTTTGTGACGGTAGCAAAATATATTTGCTTATGGTAGCAAAAATATTACATTTTAAGTGAGACATTTTTCGCAATTTTGACACGTGCGGCCATGGTAGCAAAAATATACACAATCTTATTTTTAAAATTGATATTCTTGGTGTTAGTAAAAATAACATGGTTGCTAAAGTTTCTATATAGGTAGCAAAATTTATACCATGGTTGCAGATATAAATCACTACCAATAGTTTAGTATATCAAAACGCTCTCTGATAGGGAGGTAATTTTAATCTACTTTTAAACTGTTTTGTGTAAACGCTTTTTTATTGTAGTAAAAATAAGCACTAGATTTAACAAATAATTTAAATGAGTTACATTGGTGAACATGAGCGAATTAATATCTGGAATAATATATACACCAAACAATACATGGTCCTGACCCCACTCACATACAAGTTTGGTGTATCAAAAACCACAGGAACTCAGTCTAACAATGATATACATACATAATCGTCACGCCTGTATCCCATAGGGGTAGGCAGACACTATGGATCGCCACTTTGCTCGATCCTGACATATTACTTTCGCTTCGTCTACTTTCATCAATCTCTATGCATTCTCGTCGGTTCAGGGTACTTTTAACCTGACCCTTATACCCGTCTAGTAATCTAACAATACCTGTTATTATTACATTAAAATTATAATTCTTCTACTTCAAGCCTAAATGCAAATATAAAGCTTATATTTAATTGATTTTTTCTTTTTAACTGAGTAGGTTTTGTTTTCTCTGCTTTTTTTCAATGGGGAATTATCTATTTCAAACCTAAACTCAAGGTTATAAAGTCCATTCTTCATTGCCTTTTACTAGTAAGCAGATTTGTTTTTTTAAATGGTCCAAAATACTAAATTATTACCAAAAAAGCATCTACTGTTGTATTTCATACCTTAATGTAAGGCGATAAGGTCTATATTTCATTATACGCGTATTACCGATGTAACTTATTTAAATGTTTTATATTAATCACTGCATATAACAGACTATTTCGGTCTAGTCAGTGCTTAATTAGGTTTTATTCGAATCCCACATAATGTAGTATAGTTGAAAAACTAACATCTTGTGTGATTGGTATATTCGGTGAGGGTGCATTGTATTTTCAAGCAATTATTTAATCCCATTTCATGTGGGATTGTGGACTGTTCGTGTGATTCATCTGAAGCTTTATTTTTGCAAGTAATGTTCCAATCCCACCTGGGACATAATGATGTGGGATAAAAAATGTTTGAAAGCCTATAGAATAGTGTATTTTAACGCTTTATGCAATTGTGAGCGAATTCCAATCCTTTACGTGGGATTCAAGGTTTCAATAAGCGTGAATTAATTAAATTTAAAATAATAAATAATAATTGAAATATTTGACGCTTTAAAATTGCAGACCATCGTGAAGTGATGTAGGATTCAAAAACAGGCGTGAATGTATGACGAATATAAACTATATTTCTTATTGTGAATCCTACAATTAGTAGGATCAAAGTATCAAAATGTGTTTTAACAGAAATTTACTAATTATAAGTTAAGAATATTTATTTATTAAAACAACAAGTCTTCAATACTACATATTGTAGTTAAATAAGTTTAAACTATGCGCAAATCGTTACGTGTGGATGTATTTGCTTGACCTATCTTATTTTACATTGAGTCAATGACCCTTACGTACAATGTACATATCTATTTTCCTTAAATATCGGCCTTATTCATAGCTTTAAAACCTATTTTAGTTATCGAATGTTTGTCCCTTTCGAACTACTTTTAAATTCAATTTGAGTGAAGACAAAACATTCGATATCTAAAATACGTTTTAAACTGTCTATGATAAGGCCATTTAAATTTTACGACCGCCTACATTTAATTATAGGTTTTTAAGTCTGAATACATTTCAAATCTTTATGGTGTGTAGAATTCGTCACGATATTTTCCTTCACCGTTAAAGCGAGTACAAAGTTGTCCTGGGACTCGAACCCGTGACCACAGTCTCGACATACACCCAACAGTAACAAAGTTCTGACATACAAGTCTTGAAACTACAAGACATTTTTCTAACACGAAATAAATACTAGTGGACTGTCGCGGGATCGAACCCGCGACAGCTCGGTTCACAACCGGCGACTAACACGGAGGCTGTAGTATTTGGTGTTACAAAGCCACCACGCACTTTTAATATAGTATTTTGTATCTAATCTGTATGGAATCTAATTTTTATCATGTGGATCTCATGATGAGGTAATTTTAAATAATAAATGGTATATAGAAATGTGTATTTTTTTTAACCTATTTATAGCTAACTAGCTTCTGCCCATCTCCCATCCCGTCCCGTCCCGTTATATCCCGCCCACCCCGTCTTATTCTAACTAATGGAATGTAATCCAGTCCCATCCTTTTGAGTATAAAAAAGTAGCAAATATATCGGAATTCCTTCTTCATCCCACGGGAACACTAAACTTTATAAAAAAAAATCCTATGTTACTTCCAATACCTCCAAGAATATGTGTACAAAGTTTCACGAGAATCGGTTCAGTAGTTTTCGCGTGAAAGCGGAACAAACAAACTTGCATTCACATTTATAATATTATATGGATATGGATAATTACTGGATAATAAACGTATCTTGGAGGCGAGAAATTCTCCCCGTGTAAAAGGTCCTTAAATTTATTTAAATAAAAAAGAATACTCAAGAATCTATATTTACTTTTGGTCCACAAAAATAACTTATAATTATCATATCACAATTATTACAAAATACATTTTCAAAATTGACAAACTATAATTAAAACGGGGTGGATAGAAACTCAAGGTGAATAGAAATAAACTAGTCTTGTTTCATTAATTAAGTGGTGGACTATACGGCCTAACCCCTTTCAATCGTACTCTGGATTGTAGAGGTCCGTGCGCTGCAGTGGGACGTGTATGGGCTGATATAGATACAAAATATTTTACAGATTTTCTAAATTCTGTCGCCGAAAGCGCTTTTATGCAAAATAATAATAGTTTTTCTCTTCATATTTTATTACATTGGACATATTAATACTATTAAATTACGAGTATAAATATTTACTGTTTATTTTAATATCATTTGTAGTTCCTAATTTCGCCACACGCAAAAATAATCGCACTGAAGACCAGTTTTGTTTCTATTAACTCTTAAAGTTTCGATCGAGCCCATTTCATTAAATCCTTTAATGAGATGCGTCTTACTAATATTACTACCGTCATAAACTAAATAATTTTAACTTAATTGGTTTCAATATGAGAGATCTTGAAGTAGATATGGTAAGGTGCTTTGGGGTAACATGCAGTTAGTCAGAGGGTAAATAAAGCCGAAAGGGGAATGCTACACTCATAATGAACAACTTTTGCTACGGGTCCAACACTGAAAACGGGAATAAAAATCAGCTGTTCCATACATTTTGCAAATTCAAACGATTATTTTTCCTGTTTTCAGGGTTGGACCCATAGCAAAAGTTGTTTATTTGAGTTTTGCATCCCCCTTACAGCTTTATAAACCGTTTCTGACTCACCCTGTATAATTTACGTTCTTACCCCTATTGTGGTGTTACCCCATCCTTACTATTTTTGGTGCATTATTTTCAACACAACTAAATATTTTTTGTCACATTTAGCACCATTCTATCAAATTTTAAAGTATGTATAGCTGCGAGTCATTCTCAGATTATCTAATTCTATATTCAACAGCGAAGGAAGAATCTAACAATATGTATGAAGGCACTTTTTTATTAGTACTTTGAACTTAAACTTATTTAACCCTTTCAGACTGCTATTGTAGCATTCAATAATACAAAAATTACAAGTTTTCAGTACTCAGACTAAAGATATTTCATTTTGAGTTACAATATGCATACCTGGGACTGAAAATCTGGAAAACTTAACGTCTTCAGAAAAATAGAACAGGTTTTAGGTCTATTAGATTTTTATATCAAAATAAATAGATTTCTGAAACATCTTTCAGGCCAGTGTGGACGTGGCCTGACACTTCTCAATGAAACTGTCGATTGTAACATATAAAACAAGTCTGAAACGGTCACCTAATTAATTTAAGGCGATTATTCTATGATCCGAAAAGAAGTTCGAAAGTTCGACGTCCGAAGTTATAAGTTTTCCACTTCTAAGAAGCAATATTATTCTCTATGACATCATTCACTCCGAACTTAGTCTATGGTCACGACGTAACATAGAGGATTCTAACATTTTAGAGTTCTTTCTTAGTTTTACGTACGTTCCAACATTCGAGCTTCATTTTGGACCAGAATAACCCTTACTTCGGTTTTATTTTTCGGATCAGAATAACCCTCTAATTTCGGATTTATTTAATACTTATACATCTACTTTAACCCTCTTACTGCTTTGTTCTTCTAAATCTACATCTTCTCTTTCCCTCTTTCTATCAACATTATCACTTACATTTTCTTTACCTTTTGTCTTCTTTCCTATACCTTTACCTTTAGTAACTTTCTCTTCAATCTTTTTATCAGCGTTGTTGTTCTCTTCATCGTGCTTGTAGTATTCGTGTATTTTGTGACTGTTTTCTCCTGTCAACGGTTCTAGTTCAATTGTTTCGTCGAGTTCTTTGTTTTTCGGTGGTTCGGTATCTTCGTCGTCTGAGTGGATTACGTTGAGTTTGGGCTTCTGTTTTGTGTTGCTTTCTGTGAACAAAATGCATTGATGATGAACCTAGTACCGCACGGTTTAAGACCAATAAGTCATCCATCTATCAGCCAAAGGTAGTCCACTGCTGAACATGGGCCTCTCCCAATGATTTCCACAGTGACCTGGGCAGCTGCATCCAGCGACGTCCCGCGACCTTTACCAGGTCGTCTGACCACCTAGTGGGTGGACGTTCTACGCTGCGCTTTTCGCTACGTGTTATAATAATAAGGTACATTCAGAACATATTTACCTGAGCCATCGCTATCGTAGTCTGAATCCTTGCTGCTGTTGTCTTTGGAGATGAAGAACCGAGTGATGGGCTTCTGCCACTTGGGAGTCTCTCTGGGACACACGGAGTTGCCACCGGAGTAGCTGCGAGATGATTTGTCACTGGTACCTGCAAAACATTGTATCAAAGACTTGGGTAAATAATCAACAGATGTTTTTGAATAAAAATAACAAGAATAATGTCACTGATGGAGATAAAACAAAATATAGATTATAAGCTGAGGTCTCGGGTTCGAATCCCGAGTCTGCTATAAGTGGTACTGGATTTTTCTATTCGTTATCAGCCCGGAGTCAGGAATTTGTGTCCGATATGGCAGTATGCTCGCCCCCTATCACATCGTGGGACGGAACATACAAGGCGAAATGTGGGTGGCCTAGTACCACCTCTGCTTATTCCTTCTGGGAAAAGGGCGTAAGTTTATGTAAGTATGTATGGAGATAAAAAATAATTATGTTTGGAATTTATTTATGTACGGAGTCATCTAGAAATTGATAAATTCAACAAAAAAAGAATTAAATAATTCTTAGTATTGTGTCTGAACATAGTTTTCTAATGCATTATGGAGAATGCTCTGAAGAATTTTCTATAATAATGCATAGGTACATAAGTTAATTATACAATATCCAAACTGCGACCGATAACGAAGCCAGCTGGTAGTATTAATGCCTTCAGACACAATGCAACTAAAAATTTCGCAAAAAAAATTGTTGGTAATTGTGCACAATAAAGATTTAAATAATAAATATATAATTACCAGAAGTCCCCGGTGTAGGTGGTGGTGCTGCACTGCACCTGGCTTTACTGCTCTTCACTGCAGCCACTGCAAATCAAATCAAATTATCCTTTATTAAAATAATCACAAGGTCTTTTGAATCATTAATTACTGCTACCACCGCTTCGGAATATGTTGTAATGAACGAACTGTCTTCCTTTAAATAACATTATACAGATGTAGATTGCATGGAAAATGCTTGTACATACATTAGGTATGGGATATGAAGCGATTAAGAGCTAGAGAATTATGAAACAGAATTAGTAGTGAAATAGTTCTAAGTTCTGAATTTTATTGTGTAAATTTTTTCTCATTTGGATGGATTTTGTTAGAAATGTGAGGGAATGTGTATAAAAAAGCTTAAGAATGCGCGTGTATTTTAATCAATTTTTCGGTTTTAATATGTAAATATAATTTGTTGAATTCTAAAGATTGCACTTCGAAAAGTTAACGAAATTAACTTTCTATAGTCGGCATTTATGTTTTCTTTGTTTTTTAAGCGACTTAGAGTCGGCCATCTACTAATTTAAAGTAAGATACATAGATAATACACTATATAGGAAAGTAAGATACAAGGTAAGTACCGTTATTTAGTACAAATTGTAAGTATTTATAGAGTTTTATTGGGTTAAAAAAAAGTTGAAACGGTCGAAATAAAAAAACTTTTTTTTACCTTTTGCACCGACGGAAGCCTTCGTTCTCGCCATATTTGGAGTTAAATCCACAAACTACGATAAAGACAAATAAAAACCCAACAAAAAGGCTACAAATCTATTGTTTCCAACTTATTTTACCATACGTTTACGAAAAAAATGCGCCAAAACGCCGCTGTAACTTTGACAGATATTTTTTTTTTTTTAATATCTTTGTTTACAAATGCAAAGTACGAAGTCATTCAGCCTAGTAATCGATGATTAATCGATTAGTTCTTGACGTTATATTATGATTTATGGTGAATCCACACCGCAGTTATTTTTCGTGAAGCAATGTTTCCAAATCTTACTCAGCAACATCTGATAACAAAATATTACATTTTATTGTTAGTAAATGTTTCTGTGATAGTATAATTATGTTAAGTAATAAATAAATAATAATAATAAATACACCCAACAGTCATATACATAGTCCTGACCCCACGTTAAGATTAATTAAGTCTTGTGTCGTGGGTATCAGAAGATACGAGAGACTTTTCCGTCTCACAAACACCCAGACCCGAGACAAATACTTGTGGGCTTCACAAACATTTGTCTTGGTGCGGGGATCGAACCCGCGGCCTCTCGTTTCACTGCGACAAGTACGCGATGAGTAATAGTCAACACAAAGTAACAAGTAGCAACATGCGTGACAGATTGTTACATAATGTCACCGCATTGTACAATGTTGCTCAGTGCTCAACAAAAGCTACAGTGTGGATGGACACACGGACTCAAGTACCAACATGGAATAATCTTGTTGAAATAGACATTTAATTTTTGCTGGTTAAAACCACTATACGTGTAGACAAAAAAATCCTATGACTCATGTTTGTAAAACATAATTAGTAGGACAAAAGCAGATTTCAATAGGTTTGGTCATGTATGTCTATGGAAATCTGTGGGTGAAATTGAATTTCAGCAGTAAACTTCCTGTGGCAAGATAATGTTGATAAAAATATTAAAATAATACAAAATATACTTCAATTGGTGTTATTAAAAACTTTATAAATATTTTGTTTGAGAACAACTTCCTCGTCGCTATAACTGGATATGTAATTAATTTTATTTCTCTTGCGGGGAATGTGTCTGCGATTGACAAATACAAATCCATTCTCAACCCTTACTCCGTGACGAAACACGTCGTATACTTTCACTTTGAAATCTTTCTCGTCCAAACTGTAGTTATTGTCCGTTATATTGCTTTTAAAAGAGTTTGTTTTACTTTCAAAAGTGGTTCCTTTAATTTTGTTCAGTCGCTTTTCTTTTCTTTTTCTCGGAATAGAATTTATTCCATAAAAATGTCTTATTGTGTTCATTTTGAAACTAAATTTACTTGTTGTTTTTGTTTTATTAAAATATTTTTTATTTTTTAACTTATTTTCAACTATTTTTGTTGGTAACCTTTTATTGAATTTATTTTCTCTAATATTCATTATACTTTTATGCAATGTATTATTTCTTAGTATATTTTCATAATGATCCAAATTCTTGTTAAGTCTGGTGTAATCTTTTATAAATTCCCGTTTATTGTTATTCTTTTGATGCCAGTTTCCTTTATTTTCCTTTCTTGCGTGTCTTTTCCGTTGTTCTAATTTGCTTTCATGTTTACTTTTTGCTAAATATTTTTGCATTGAACTGGGACGGTCTGTTCTAGAATGTGCATAGTTTTTCGCTGAAACAAAATTAAATTGTTTAATTTTTGGGTAAGTTAGTATTAAGTACTAACTACTGTTTAATAGTGCCAACTGGCCTAGTGCCAACCCGCACTAGGCCAGCGTGGTGGACTATATGGCCTAACCACTCTCAATCAATTCTCTCGATTGTAGAGTAGGCCCGTGCCCAGCAGTGGGACGTATATGGGCTGATATAGATAGATAGACTGTTTAATAATTGTGTTTTGGAAGTGGTAGAGTCACAGTGTAGTCAGTTATGACGCAGCATGAATCGGCAGGCTCGTCCGGTACCACTGTCTTACAGGAGATCCACGTGAAGCGACAGCTTGGCTGTCGCGTTTCGATCGGTGAGTGAGATTACTGGATGCCAGTACCCCTTTCCACTTCCCATCCTTTTGCCTCCTCGCTTCCCCCCCAATCTGTTGGTCCGGCAACTCATCCATGATCCTATTATCCTATTGATCATTTATTAGGGTAGGAAGTGGACAATAATTTATTTCCAACTCCTCCTATTAATTTAACTTTATGATTGATTTCGTTGCGGGTTACAGACAAGTTAGACATTCCCGGAGACGCGCTGAGCTTCAATGCTCAGTGTCATTAAAATGCGTGCTGTTGATCCTGCGACACAGGAGTTGCAGTGGCGGGTGTGAGGGCGGGACAGTCTCCAACTCATCCATGATTCAGCGTTGTGGATGTTCATGTGATATTGGATTATTCTATTCAACTCATAAATAACTCGGATTCGAGATGTGCCCAATATGGCGATAGGCTCGCCCTCTATCACATCGTGGGACGGAACATACAAGGCTAAATGTGGGTGTCCTGGTAGCACGTCTGCCCATTCTTGGATAAAGGCGTGTGTTTATTATATTTTGGAACAGTTTCTAATGCCTATATACAACACAATGTAGTAGTCTTCGAACCATTTATACGTTTTCTCATTTAAGTTACAAAAAAAGCTTGTTGGTTCACAACCTTAATTATTAGATTTGACAAATGAGTAGAATATTACTTTAGTTAAAAACACGGAGCAGTCAAGGAACGGATTCAAACCAGTGGTCGAGCTTTAACTTGTATTATGTATGTATGTTAATATTGTTAACAATTATTAATTAATGTAATGAAATGTTTGCATAAAACCTTAATACTAAAACCTTTACATAGACTCTCAATATTAAAAAGCTACATGTCAAAACTCCCGCCATTGAGACTCACTTCGCGCCAAAGAGGAAACGAAACGCCTATGCAGAACGCGCTCATCGTTTATATTTGGATGTTTTAGAAGGGATATTATAACAAATATAGTAATTTCAAGATATACCGGCGTTTGATTGCTGATTTCTATCAATATACATACCATTAACATCTCTCCCTTTTCCCTCAACAATTTCCTTAACCCTTCTCCTACTTGGCAACATGTTACTCTTCAAAGCGTTGTTGGTGTTGTCGATCAACACTTGTAGCGCCTCAGTCCCGTTCAGCCTCGTGATTGGAACAAGGAGGTTATCTTCAATGAGTTCTTTAGTCAGAACCCAAGCAGGCGATGATATGTTGGGGTAGGCTTTCACTTCTTCTAGTTTCTACAAAACAGACAAGAGGGATTTTTAGCAACATCGCAAGTTTTAAAAAGAAGAATGTCCGTTCATGGTATCGGTAAAAAATATCGTTGACCCCGATCCGATACTGCTTAAAATTAAGTATAGCAGACATGGTTTGTCCTTAAACGTTTTCCTGTTTTATCCCGGGCGACAGATTTTTATTAAATAAAGTAATTAGTATCACATTTTACGATACATCAGCCATTACTACACCTTTTTATTGGACTTGCAAGTTCATTTCTCCAAGAAATCCGGGCCTGAGTCGCAATGTTTATTTTTATTGAAAATATAAATTTTTCCCAAAACAAAAAATTGGTTTCATCGAGGAAGAAAAATCTTCGCACCGATACCAAGTTTCATAGTAAAATGGGCATTCTCCTTTTGGTGGTTCTCTTTATTTCACGTTATTTTATTGCATAGGGCCGGCAGACGAGCAAACTGGTCACCTGATGGTAAGAAACACTGGACATAAACATCCACAACGCATCCATCAAATGGAGCTGGAAGAAATAGAGACTCATCGTGGGACGGAACACAAGGCGAAACGTGGGTGTCCTGGTTACCTCTGCCTACCCCTTATGGGAAAAAGGCGTGAGTTCATGTACGGTAAATACCGGGTATATCAAGACTGCGACCGAAAACGAAGCCAGGTGGTAGTTTTAGTGGTAACAAACACGATGCCAATAAAAAATTGGCCAAAACAGTGATAGATAATTTTTTAGAATTTTTAAAAAATCATAGTTTTAGGGTGGTAAATACCTAGTTTTTGCGAAAATAATAATTTAAACCGTTACGCACCATTGCGTGTTTAAAAATAAAGAGGTCTAAATCATTATTTTGGGAAAACCATGTATGTATCACCCAATAACTAAAAAAATTAAAAAAAAAGTTGGCGATTTTTTTTTGCGAAATTTTATCTTGAATTGTGTCTGAAGTCACTAGTACTACCACCTGGCTTCGTTTTCGGTCGCGGTCTTGATATACCCTGTATAATGTTATTTTGAAATTACCTTTAAAAGTTTCCTTCCTTCTTCATCCGTGACAAGCGAATCAGCGTAGTCAATAAGTTTGTTAGTATTTTCAGATAACTGCTGTCTTCTGTGGGTGAGCATGTAGTGGAGACCCACTGCGCGAGCTAAACAGAAATTAATGTAATAAATACACCCAACAGTCACATGCATAGTCCTGACCCCACACTAAGATCGAGTCTTGTGTCGTATGAGAAACTACGAGAGACTTTTCGGTCTCACAAACACGTAGACCCGAAATACTCGTGGTTCACACAATTATTTATTTCGGTGCGGGGATCGAACCCGCGGTCTCTCGTTTCACAAGCGTCTAACCAACTGCGTCACGGAGGCTGTTAATGATGTGATGAATCTGTAACGGCTGTAATAATGATCTCTTACTTTGCACAAGATCCGGTGGTGAATTAGCCATCTTTTGAACAAACTTTATAATAACGGTGGTTAGTGGCTCTCCGAAAACTGTCATGACTTTGCGATCGATTAATCTGAAAGAAAGATCATCATTATTTGACAGCCTCTGTGGCGCAATTGGTTTGACGCCAGGTGTGAGACAAAAGGCCGCGGGATCGATCCCCGCACCGATACAAATATTTGTGTGATCCACAGGTATTTGTTTCGGGTCTGGTTGTTTGTGAGACCGAAAAGTGTCTCGTAGTTTCTGATACGACACAAGACTCGATCTTAGAGTGGGTCCGAACTATGTATGTGACTGTTGGGTGTATTTATTTATTTATTATTTTAAATTTGGTGGTAGGAGTAATAGAAAAGGATGCAATTACCGCGCTTAGGCGTCATTACGCTTAAGTTACGTGCGTGCGAAAGAGAAAGCGAATGTCTACACTACTTAAAATAATATCTCAGTCATTTCACAATTAATATTGATTTGAAATGAATGTCTGCTGTAAAATATATTTTGCAGTGAAATGCAATGTAAATGTTAGTGAGGCCTACAAATATTTGTCCCGGGTCTGGGTGTTGAGACTGACATGCCATTCGCCTGATGGTAAGCGATACGACCGCTCATAGGCAGTAGAAAACCAAACAACACATGAATTACAAAACATTACTTGCGCTTGCCATCCTGAGACATAAGATGTTAAGTTTCATTATGTCCAGTAGTTACTCTGGCTACAATGTCCTTCAAACCAGAACACAACAGCGCATTTACACTACTTTTTGCACTTAATAAATTTAAAAAAATCAGGCGCATTAAAGTAAAGTGCTTTTACACGGAGAGTTTCTCGCGTCGAGAATCGTATGCGATTATCGCATGACATAACCGCCATAGATTATTGTGTTCAAATGTTACGATGCAACTGTTTTATATCCTCACGATGATTGTACCTTCGAGGCGCGGAACACTCCCCGTGTAGGGCTTAAGTTTATCGTGTCAATTTATGAATACCTGTTAACGTTCTCGTTTAAAGCTGCAACAAGCACCCCCGCGTCTTTTCTCTTTGTAGTCGCGAATATCTCACAGAGCTTGATGCCGAATGTTGTGAGGTAACCGTTCTTCCTGCTCGCCATGTCCTTGACTAGTTCCTGCACGAATGGGTCTGTCGTCGTCTCCACAGTAGTTAAGGTTTCTATAAACGGGATATTAAATAATAACTAACGCATTTTATGAAATTAATTTGAAATAAAATGGGGACTGACGGACTCGCCCCGTGACCACCTGAATGCCCATTCGTGGTATCGGTAAAAAATATCGTTGACCGCTATACCGATACTGCTTAAAATTCTTAAAAGCATTTTTTATGGTTTGCCTTTAAACGTTTTCCTGTTTTATCATCATCCCATTTACTGGTGGTAGGTCTCTCATATGTGAGAGGCTGCCTGGGTAGGTACCACCGCAATGTCTATTTCTCCTGCCAAACAGCAGTGTAAATGCGCTGTTGTGTTCCGGTTTCAAGGACATTGTAGCCAGAGTAACTACTGGACATATTGAGACTTAACATCTTATGTCTCAGGATGGCGAACGCAGTGGAATGCCAAGCATTGCCTTGTAATTCATGGTGTTGTTTGGTTTTGCTACTGTCCATGAGCGATCGTATCGCTTACCATCAGGCGAATGGTATGCTCGTCTCGCCATACATAGCAAGAAAAAAAAACATTTTACGATACGTCAGCCATTACTACAAATGGGTTTACCAGAGTGACTGAACTTCAATTTCATTTCTCCAATTCATGGAGGGACAAAAATCTTCACACAGATACCAAGTTTCATAGTAAAATGGGCATTCTCCTTCAATCGAATTAAAATAAATGTAAAATGGAGTAATAACTTGTGTCGTATATACCATAGTTAATTCAAATTAAACCTTATGTAGCTACCTATACCAACTGTTTTACTTTGATGTAGGTGCCTGTTGGTAACGGACCAGACGCGGCTGCCTACATGTTCACGGTGGTCGCGGGTCCAAATCCCAGGGCACACCTCCGACTTTTCGGAGTTATGTGTGTATTGATAGTCAATCACCACGCACTATAACGGCGATTTTAAATAATTTCTACAGTATGTAAAGTCCGCCCGCACTAGGCCAGCGTGGTGGACTATATCTAACCCCTCTCAATCGTACTCTCGATTGTAGAGGAAGCCCGTGCCCTGCAGTGGGACGTATATGAGCTGATACAGTACAGATATGAAATGCATAAAGTGATCTAGCCTCCGTGGCGCAGGTATTAGACGCCGGCTGTAAAACGAGAGGCCGCGGGTTCGATCCGTGCACCGAAACAAATATTTGTGTGATCCACATATTTGTTTCGGGTCTGGGTGTTTGTGAGACCGAAAAGTCTCTCGTAGTTTCTGATACGACACAAGACTCGATCTTAGTGTGGGGTCAGAACTATGTATGTGACTGTTGGGTGTATTTATCAATTCTGATTAATAAACAGATTTCTTACGAGGCAGCAGGCTTTCCAACGGTTTCTCAGTAACGTAGGGTAATGTATGTAGAGGTGTAGTGGTAAGAAATAGCCAGGGTCGACTAGGCTGGGACGTATTATTGCTCCCAGTACTCATCCCCACGTATTTGGTAGGAATTGTGAACGATGGCGTGACAAGAGGTTCTCCTGGAAACAAATTTAATCATTTGTTTATTTATTTATTTATTTAAAAACTTATTGTACACCAGTGAACAAAAAAAAAAGAATTTAACAAAAATGAACAAAAAGTAAAAAAGTATACAATGGCGGCCTTATCGCTCCAGGCGATCTCTTCCAGGCAACCTACCATAGGATGGATAAGACAGAACGACAAATTGGGGGAATCATGAGGTGTACGAGAAAAAAAAAAAAGTAATAAATAAAATTCAGGAAAAAATAATTCTATTCTACTAAAAAAAAATATATATATATATATATATAAATTTAACAAGAATAACACAATACATATATTTGCATATATAAATACATATAATAAACCCTATATAATATTATATGCATCAACACATTACATCAAAGCAAGAAAATATAATAAAAAGAATACACTACGCTATGTCTTCAGGTATGTAAGGAGAAATAATGCTCCTTTAGCAATCTTTTAAATATAGGCAGGGACTTTGCCCGCCGCACTGAGACAGGTAATGCATTCCAAAGTCTAGCAGCTTGAGTGGTGAAAGATTTATCAAAGAAAGCAGTGGAATGCGCTGGAATTTGCAGTGTTAAGTTCTCTGATGACCTCAGGGACCTTGAATGTGTATTATGAAGAAATAGAAATCGGTTTTTGAGGTACGAAGGAGAGAGAGGATTAAAAAGTATAGAGTAAAGAAGGGAAAGAATATGTGTATTCCGGCGAAGCCGTATAGGTAACCACTTGAGTTTGTTGCGGAATTCGGAAACATGATCATATTTGCGCAGTCCAAATATAAATCTAATGCAGAAGTTTTGAAGACGCTCAAGTTTATTGAGTTGCTCCTCAGTGAGATCGAGATAACTGGCATCAGCATAATCAAGGATGGGGAGGAGGAGGGATTGAGCAAGCGATATTCTCGTGGCGATGGGCAGAAAATTGCGTAACCTTCGCAAGGACCCAGCCGAGGCGAATAGTTTCCTACTCAACTCTCGAAGCTGGGGACCCCAGGAAAGAGATGCGTCGAAAATAATGCCTAGATTTTTCACAGTATCACTGTAAGGTATACGTATTCCGTTAAAAGAAACTGGAGGTACAACAGACCAGTTTAGTCTAGACATTAACCTAGGGCTGCCGACAACAATGACCTGCGTTTTAATTGGGTTAACTTTTAATCCATACTCCTTACTCCAATCAAAGATACGTCTAAGGTCGTCATTGATCGATGAAACTGCATCTTTAAGCTCATCAGGTGGTGCATGGGAGTAAATTTGCAAATCATCTGCATAGAGGTGGTAGAAAGAACGAAGATTATTTGTAATGGAGTTTATAAAAATTGAGAAGAGTAGGGGAGATAGCACGCCGCCCTGTGGTACGCCGGCAGAAATGGTGCACCAAGAAGATAAATTATCCTCAATACATATCCGCTGCCGGCGTCCAAACAGGTAACTATGAAACCAATCAACTGCAGATGGAGATATGTTAAGAGAAGACAAAATGCTGAGCAAAACATCAAGATCGACCGTGTTGAAAGCATTGCTGAAGTCAAGCAGTGTTAAGACTGTCAGCATGCCCCTGTCCATGGCCAATCTGATGTCATCAGAGATGTTTATTCATACATTCCTTCATTTGAAATCACATCGTGGGTCGGAACACATACATACATACTTAAACTCACGCCTTTATCCCCGAAGGGTTAGGCAGAGGCGCCACCAGGACACACACATTTCGCCTTGTATGTTCCGTCCCACGATGTGATAGGGGGCGAGCCTATCGCCATATCGGGCACAATTTCCCGACTCAGGGCTGATAATGAAAAGAAAAATCCAATAGCACTTTGTCCGACCTAGGACTCGAACCCGAGACCTCAGCTTTGTGACCGTAATACAACTACGCCACCGAGGCAGTCGAGACAGTGGGATGGAACACACAAGGCGAAATGTGGGTGTCCTGGTGGCGCCTCTGCCTATAGCCTGCCTTTATCTGGTTTCTAGGATAAAGGCGTGAGTTTATGTATGTATGATAAGTAAACGCTTTACCTGGCATTCCCGGAGGTCCTTGGTATTGCTGATATGCTGGCAGATCGAGAGCCAGCCCGTGCCCCCCAGGGTAATCCCAGGGATAATCTTGAGGAGCTTCAAATGGAGATCTGGGACCACGACCAACAGACTCTGGATTCATTGAGAGATGGGGAGGTAGCCTTCCTGGATATTGAGGTGGATTACCACGGGGAGGCAGCCTTCCAGGATATTGAGGTAAATTACCATGGGGAGGTAATGCTCCCGGGTATTGGGGTGGATTTCCATGGGGAGGTAATCTTCCGGGGTATTGGGGTGGATAACCACGGGGAGGCAGCCTTCCTGGGTACTGGGGTGGGTATTGATTCTGTCCTTGAAAATTAGGTGATAACCTTTCTGAGTATTGAGGAACCCTTGGATCCTGCCCTTGATAAGGCATCTGATACTTGTAATTATTAAATTCTGTCCCAGTTTGATAGTCGTAAATCCTTCCTCCCGGTATTTTGAATTGCGTCGGATCCTTTCTTACTAAAATATCAGAATGGTATGACTCGTGGTCGTTCAATTTCATTTCAATAGGTGTAGTTTGTCTAAGTATATCTTTTTTCGTCGTCCCTGTAAGCCTTTCATTTAATATTTTGACTACGAGATCATTCAAATCTCTTCCATTTAAATCCTTGATGTCGTTAACATCTCTAGGCAATTTTATATCTCCCCTACTTTTATTTATATGTAATATATACCACCTTAAGATAACCTCATTTACATTTTGATCCTTGGTGTAGTTTAGGTCTTTTTTTAAGTCCAATTTTGAGTCTATGAAGGTCCTGTTGGCTAATGATTTGAAAAGTTTAACAGCGTATGTGGTCAATGTTGCCCTGATTGAGTCCTGGTCTATAGTTCTGTTCAAATAATTAACCAGAGGGGTCGTGTGGGTAATATTAGCTTTAGAAATGACTGTAGATGGTTCTTTCGTTGTATCGGCGTCATATTGTGGGTGGTCAAAGTTATCGTTAAAATTCCAATCGTTGTACATGTATGGCTGGAATGTTTGCTTCGAAGATACGTCAGCTGAAATAATGTAAAATTAATGGTGATTTTACGGGACTTCCGATGAGAATTCACGAGTTTTACGACGTGTAATATGGCTACAAAAGTCAACCTGTTTGTACTATGTTCAGAATATGTTACTGGATTCTAACTCACTACTTTATTCAACTTCCAGTCTCGGTGGCGTAGTTGTACTACGGTATGATTGCTAAGCTATGGTCCCGGGTTCGAATCTCGGGTCGGGCAAAGTGATATTAGGTTTTCTATCCATTATTCGGAGTCAGGAATTTGTGCCCGATAGGACATCACATCGTGGGACGGAACATACGAAATGTGGATGTCCTGGTGGCGCCTCTGCCTACCCCTCCTGGGAAAAAGGCGTGAGTTTATGTATGTATGTACTTTATTCAACACCAGGTTCTTGGGAATTGAAAAAACCTCTATAAATCAATAAAATTTCCATTTTTTTGTTATTTTACTTCCTAAAATATTTATTAGTTATATTAATTTAAAAGCGAGTATATACACTTATACTCGTAGTAGAATACTGCTGGCTTTTTATTATGTTGAGACATGAATTAGTCCTCATATTAGTTAGTTCTTGTTTATTTTTCTTTAAGTATAACTAAATTTTCTTTTTTTTTTGTTTATTTATAATTGGGTATTTGACTCATTTTTTTATTGTATTCTTCAATATGTATCCATATCCAAAATCTAGCAAACAAAGAATTACGTAAATCGATTCAGAATTAAAAAAGTTAGAAACGTTTTAAATCTTGTAGTGGGGGTAATAGAAAAGGGATGCAAGACAAAATTAGTGACGTCACTGAGCATTATAGTGTGCGGGTGTGAAAGAGACGATAAGATGAGACTCTTTGAGAGATAAGACTCTTTCATTTAAAATACTAATATTTGCCTCATGTTACAAGCTACTTTATCACTGTTTTTACAGAATGTTTTATTTAATGGCTCTTGTGTTTATCAGCAAAATAATACAAAAATTCGATGATAGTCAAATACCCTATTTATAAGTGTTATGTACTTTAAGTGGTAATGCATCAGAATGGAACTAGTAAAGAATTGCATTAATTGTGATAATGTGTTACATACTGTTGGAGAACCATAATTCAATAAATAAAAGCCTTGTCGCCTTAATCTGCAGCATGGATAGTCATATTTCGTCCTATTTATCTGTGAAATCTTGTTAAATCGTAAGTCTTCGTTGTATGTTGCCAGTAATGACATACGGCACCGATGGCCGATGGCGCCAAAAAGTTCTCGAATGGAGGCCACGTAGCCGAAAGCGCAGCGTAAAACGTCCACCCACAAGGTGGTCAGACGACCTGGTAAAGGTCGCGGGACGTCGCTGGATGCTGCCTCCAACAGGTCACTGTGGAAATCATTGGGAGAGGCCTATGTTCAGCAGTGGACTTTCTTTGGCTGATGGATGGATGATGCGTGAGATAAAGACAGAAGATGACATACATACATACATAAACTCACGCGTTTATCCTCGAAGGGGTAGGCAGAGGCGCCACCAGGACACCCACATTTCGCCTTGTATGTTCCGTCCCATGATGTGATAGGGTGCGTGCCCATCGCCATATCGGGCACAAATTCCTGACTCCGGACTGATAATGAATAGAAAAATCCAATATCACTTTGCCCGACCCGGGACTCGAACCCGAGACCTCAGCTTTGTAACCGTACCGTAATACAACTACGCCACCGAGGCAGTCAAAAGAAGATGAATAAAGGCAAAATGCTATAAAATTATTGTAAGCTTACCTGTACACAAATACGGTTTAGAAATAGTTATTGCACAAGTGAAAATAACCAAATACATTACGAGAATGAAATAAATCGTCAAATGTTATATTTATTATTGAACTAACTTAATACTTCTGGTTTCTTGCAAGGTTTTACAATAAACTTAGAAAATAGATTTGATTTGATCAATAGACAGCCTCCGTGGTGCAGTTGGTTAGACGCCACGCCGCGCCGGCTGTGAAACGAGAGGCCGCGGGTTCGATCACCGAGAGAAAAAACTGGATCTTAGTGTGGGGTTAGGACTATGTATGTGTAGGTATTTGTATTTATATAATATTATCTATATTTAAATATGTCTATGTATTTAATTACAAGTTTACTGTTTAATTATTCTAGATTATTATTTACTCCTTGACTGCCCTCTCATTCTCCTGTTTTTATATCCATCCCAAGGTTGCCTGGAAGAAATTGCCCAGTGCGATAAGGCCGCCTTTTGTACTTTTTCTTTTTTATATTATTTAATTGTAATTGTTTTTCTTTATGGTGCAATAAAGTATTAATAAATAAATAAAATAAATAAAAATATGTGACTGTTTGGTGTATTTATTAAATATTCAAGTAGATACGAATAAAACTAAAGTCTCATAATTTATTAGTAGAAACTAATAAAATGAGAAATACTGTCACGTGCCCAAGAAAGTTTTGTGTCGTTAAAATACTTCAACGTACATATTTACAAACAATCTTTACATACACAGAAATATATACATCGTTGTAAATTACATTTCAAATAATATTTTACATTAGTTTTCATCGACTGCCTCGGTGGCGTAGTTGTACTACGGTATGACTACAAAGCTGAGGTCTCGGGTTCGAACCCTGGGTCGGGTAAAGTGATATTGGGTTTTTCTGTTCATTATCAGCCCGGAGTCAGGAATTTGTGCCCGATATGGCGATATGTGCCCCCTATCACATCATGGGATGGAATACAAGGCGAAATGTGGGTGTCCTGTCCTACCCCTTCTGGGATAAAGGCGTGAGTTTATGTATGTAGTTTTACACGGGGTCCGGGAACACAGCTATGATCCAAGCGTTGTGGATGTTCATCAGTGGTCAGTTACCATCATGTGACCTGTCTGCTCGTCTGCCGGAGCTATTCAATAAAAATAATGTAATATGTAATACAGTATAGTCTGGTCTGGGCGACTTTACTTACCTAACTCGACCGTACAAAATCACAAAAAATCACTTGACCAATAACCCTATTCATCATTATTATTATAAATTATACAGGGTATATCAAGACTGCGACCGAAAACGAAGCCAGGTGGTAGTTTTAGAGGCTACAGACACAATGCAACAAAAAATTTTGCAAAATAAGCGACGGTTTTTTTTTACAATTTTTTAAAAATCATCGTTTTTGAGGTGTAAATACCTAGTTTTTGCAAAAATAGTAATTTAAACCCTTACGTACCATTGCGTGTTTAAAAATTAAGCGATTTACGTCATTATTTTAGAAAAACTATGTTTAATCACTCAAATACGACGATATGTAAAAAATAACAAAAAAAAAATTGACGATTTTTTTTGTAAAATTTTTACTTGCATTGTGTTTCATATCACTAATACTACCTCCTGGCTTCGTTTTCGGTCGCGGTCTTGATATACCCTGTATATGAACTGCTCTGAATTTAACTGCGCTGCAACCTCTGTTTAATTACTGTATTGTAAACTTGTTTTAAAAAGAGCAACGCTAGTGTCTTGCCCGTTCTTCTCTGGCGAAAACAGCCTTGTGAACCGGGTGGTAGTGGAAAAAGTAGTGGAAAAAAGTGACTGAATCTAAATCATGTATGACATTTCATGGGTTCAATAAATATTTTCATTTCAGTAGAACGCCGATTAATCGAATCGGTTCAAAGCGTAATATAAAAAATGAAAACCAAGTAATTTTTGTTTTGTTTTGTTGTAACAAGTTGGAACCCACTGAAGTCCAGATATCTTTCACCAGTTATGATTGAAAGCTTAGTAAAGCAGGTTGTTAAATTTATTAAAGTTTATTCTATGTGCCTTTTTCTTTATTAACAGTATGTCCGAATTCGGATAATCGGCGTTCTACTGTCCCTTCAATTTTTTTAAAACTTGCGAAGTTTACTTTCCTTTACCATAGTGCGTGGTGATTGACTATCAATACACACATGATTCCAAAAGTGCGTGGTGGCCTGTTGGTAACGGACCAGACGCGGCTGCCTACATGTTCACGGTGGTCGCGAGTTCAAATACCTCTAACTTCAGCATAGGTTTTATTTAATATTTTGATTAGGTAATAATAAATTGATACAGCCTCCGTGGCGCAGTTGGTTAGACGCCGCCTGAGAAACGAGAGGCCGCGGGTTCGATGCCCGCACTGAAACAAATATTTGTTTGAGCCACAGGTATTTGTGAGACCGAAAAGTCTCTCGTAGCTTCTGAAACCCACGACACAAGACTCGATCTTAGAGTGGGGTCAGGACTATGTATGTGACTGTTGGGTGTATTCATTTATTTATGTTTAAATAAAACGAAAGTATCTTTATAATTGTTTATTGTAATACAATCTGAATTACACTGGAGCAGACGTTACAAACTAAATCTACTAGCTATGCGGCACAGAGCGAGAGCCAACATAATGTCGCGTGCGAGTGAAAGAGACAGCTACAACGGTACAGCGCATCCATCATCTATAGTCGTATGGCGAAATTTGGAACTACTATTAAAATTTAACACAAACAGGGTATATCAAGACTGCGACCGAAAACGAAGCCAGGTGGTAGTTTTAGCGGTTACAGACACAATGCAACTAAATTTTTTGCAAAAAACAGCGATGGTTTTTTTTACAGTATTTTAAATATCATCGTTTTTGGTGGGTAAATACCTAGTTTTTGCAAAAAATGAAATTTAAACACTTACGTACCATTGCGTGTATAAAAATAAAGCGGTGTACGTCATAATTTTAGAAAAACTATGTATACGAAATACCCAAATACGAAGATAAGTAGAAAAATCCAAAAAAAAAAATGACGATTTTTTTTGTAAAATTTTTAGTTGCATTGCGTTTGATATCACTAATACAACCTCCTGGCTTCGTTTTCGGTCGCGGTCTTGATATACCCGGTATATTTAACGCATTATTTGAGATATGTTTTCATATTATAAACAACAAGCATTTATACACGTAATTTAATAGTATGTAATTTAAAATGTGAAGAGAGAAAAACTGTTATTATTTTGACAACAGCGCTTTTGACGACAAGATCGTAGACTAGAGGGAGACGGAGCATAGTGGGGCGTACGGGAGCGACAGAGACAGCTGTACATCTTTAGTCCGGTACGTCTGCTCCAGGATACCTCAACAATCTAATTACTTGTAGAAAAATGAAAATATTTTAGCAAAACACTAATTTGTTTAAAATAAATAATCACATTATAATTTCATATAATGACTTTTGCATGTGTTTCGGTTGTAGGTAAGAGTTCGCTACGATTCAAACACAGGCGAGTGTTTGTAATGCACGGGTATTATTTTGGGGTCTTTATGGGACCGAAAAGTCTCGTACTTTCTAATATTTGAGTTCTATGTCAATGGGGTCAGGACTATGTATGTTAGGTTCAAATGCAAAAGTCATTGACACTATATATTACTATATCAGCCCATATACGTCCCACTGCAGGGCACGGGCCTACTCTACAATCGAGAGAATCGATTGAGAGTGGTTAGGCCATATGACACTAATTTCTATATTTCAAAATACTTTTCAGATGCCGCGGTTGTAATTTTTGATTCAACAAATGTCTTCAGACATATTATTGAAGTAAATGAGAAATATATCTTTATATGTTTACTTCAATTAAATGATTTTAACGTGAAAATCAAGAAAATAAAATATTTTTAATACTGGCAAGACGACGTGACTATAAGGAGCCTGATGGTAACATTTTTCATTAATGCTCGGCTCCTATTTGGCACAGCGTGATGTTATATAGCTTATAGCCTTCTTCGATGATTGGGCTATCTAATAAAAAAATAAACTTAAAACTAGAACCAATTGTTTCTAAGATTACCGCGTTCAAACAAACAAAAACTTTGTATATTTGTATAGATTAAATTAGAACATCGACATCTGAAAAGTTTTTAAGTAATAACTAAGTACTATAATTGAATTTCGTAATGCTTATGCTAAACTTTCTAAATATTTTCAATAGTTTGAGACATATTACTCAAATCTTGTCATGTAAATAATTGCCCGAACAGGGAATCGAATCCAGGAATTTAAAATACATACTAGAGCAAAGGGACATTAAAAAAGAAATCTCTTTTTTTGTATTTCTCACAAAAGTATATTTAGGATAGGTAATTATTTTTATTTTTTAAATAATTGTTTGTCTACATAATGTTAAATAACGCAATGTAAAGCTAATAGATCAGCTGATACTAAAGGTCATTGTCATCTCGCCATAAGATTTTGTAACTAGGGGGTGAGCCTATCGCCATATCGGGCACAAATTCCTGACTCCGGGCTGATAATGAATAGAAAACCCAATATCACTTCCCAACCCGGGTTTCGAACCCGATACAGCTTTGTAACCGTACCGTAATACAACTTCGCCACCGAGGCAGTTATTTATTTATTAGTTAGCAGTAATATGTCCCATACTAATACGAACGACTCTAAATAATATCTAAATATAAAATAATACTTGATTATATTAGAGTTATCTAACTACCTCCCAATTGGGGCAGATTACATCACATTTTTTATTATCGGGTGGAAATGAATACAGGTATACAGGGTGTATCAAGACTGCGTCACAAACGAAGCCGGGTGGTAGTTTTAGTGACTTCAAACGCAATGCAACTTAAAATTTCGGAAATTGCGACATTTTTTGTTTTTTTTACCTATCGTCGTGTTTGAGTGGTAAATACATTGATTTTAAATAACCTTTTAATTTGCAATGGTACGCATAGGTTTATATTCTGTATTCATTTTCACCCGTACACAATTTTGGCTGCCGATTATATTAATAAAAAAGATCTTAAATACTATATTAAAATACGAAATTTATTTCAAGTATTATTCAATTAAATTAAAATTGCCTTTTTTAAGTCATACTTGTGGCGCGTTTGGAAAAACTTTGACTTTGTAAGATTTTGACAACGACATCCAAAAAGCGACATGATGAAGTTGAAAGTACCAGGAACGCATGGAGTCAGTGGAGATATTTTTGCTCTATGCAGGTAACTTTCTTTTGGCGATATTAGCAAATTCATCATTTTTAAATTAGAACGTATTTCACCTTTCAAGTACCAGGAGGGCATGAAGGTGGTGGAGATTTATTTACATAATTTAATAATTAAAAAAATATAATAAGGCATAGAATAATTGAGTGTCATATAAAAGCTCTTTTAATAAAACTTGAAATAAATTTCATTTTTTCAAAATCATTGATAGTGCAATATATTATTACCAAATTGTATCAATCCATAACATTCACTACTGAGCATGTGACCTCTCTAAAACCGAGACTTCCATTGAGAAATTAGGTCTTAGTATTACCTATTCTTCTCTAATTCCACAGCTTTTTTGGCGCTGTTGGTTAAATTATTAATGAATTTTATTCATGATTTCGAAGGTACTGTTAAAATTGTGAATAGTCTAAGAAAAATAACTATAACGGTGAAGGAAAACATCGTGAGGAAACCTGCATGTCATAGCGATTTGTAAGAATTTGTATATGTAAAGCCCATCCGCAATAGGCCAGCGTGGTGGACTATATCTAACCCCTCTCAATCGTACTCTCGATTGTAGAGGAGGCCTGTGCCCTGCAGTGGGACGTGTATGGGCTGATACAGTAAAATAACCCAGTACTACACTATCATTGGTTTTCATTACTAATTGTTAATCGTTGTTACAATAATCCCGTGGAATGGGCAGTACAATTTGTACCCTTAAGTTATAATGATTTTCAATTTTCAACGAAGTTAATAAATACAATTTGGTGGGGTTCATCTTTATAAATTTCTTATGTCCGCCACACATAACGATGTAATTGTGCAAGTCTGAGATTGCACCAGTATACTCGAACGTGTATGGGCTAATAACTGCGCAAACTCTTTTCCAATTTTCCATTCGAGACTTGTCCAAACTCACGCTTGCGCAAACACAAATTAAATTTAAATAAGTTTTTTTTTGTATCAGCCCATATACGTCCCACTGCTGGGCACGGGCCTACTCTACAATCGAAAAAATCGATTCAGAGTGGTTAGGCCATATAGTCCACCACGCTGGCCTAGTGCGGGCGGACTTACATACCGTAGAAATTCTTTAAAATCGCTACGGTATGCAGGTTTCTTCACGATGTTTTCCTTCACCGTTATAGTGCGTGGTGATCGACTATCTTATTTTTTATTTTAAGTAATTTAGTTATTAGTTTTAAGTATTTGTACGCCATTAAGGCCAAAGGTGATAGATCTATTTTTTTAAATATTTGAACACCTTTCTTGGTATGTATGTATAATCTGTCGAAATATCTGTGAACCTAGCTGGAATGCGGTTCACATTTATTTTTTTTGTGTTCCCCTATCTACTATGTTGTTTGACATTAAAAACGTTTTGAGATGGATGCGAATTCTATTTTTTATTTTAATTCAATTTGTTTCATTTTGAATTTGCTGAACTTAAGTTCCAGTGACGTCAATTATTCAAGACCACAGATATTTCCAACGGATAATACACTCATGTTTGACAAATAAGACTTTGAATTTGAAAGTGTGGTGGCCGTAAGGATATTTCAGCACTTTAACTTTTTCATTTAAAATTATTGCTTAACATTCCATAATACCATGGGGTATATAAATATTATTTTTACGCAAAAGTTATAATTTTCCACTACAATGACATAATCACTATTTTATGTATTTTACGTACTATAAAATTGAATAAGCATATTGGCTTACTTATTACAAAAACGTGGAGAATTTTCATGCGTATTATAATCTAACGGATTATGACCGTGCCATGACCGTTTCAAGCAAGATATATTCTATTTAATATAGAACACTGTCTTATATTAATTCATAGAGTTCATTCATTAATTTTGCAACACAGTCAAAAGTGGCCTAACCTCGAAGGATTCCCCAGGATTAGGCCAACTTTGCACCAATATCAATTATGTCCTGCCATTCGACAGTATACCTACATGTACTAGGCCAGCGTGGTGGACTATATGGCCTAACACCTCTCAATCGTACTCTCGATTGTAGAGGAGGCCTGTGCCTTGCAGTGGGACGTATTTGGACTGATACAGATGCCTACAAAAATCACGATTGAACTATACAATATTATATAAAAAAAAAGTCACATTGACCGGATTTTTTTCCTCAACTTGACGCGTTAAAAATGCCTGACACGGTCCTAGCACTATCATAACACAAAGATAATTTTCTTCCTTAGATTTACGCGAATGTTACACATTGAAATAAAACTAATTTTTACGGGTTTTATTGCGATTCGGTTTAATTTTTACATTTTTTAACTTCCCGCGGACAGTCGGCCCCGTGACCACAAAAGCTGTAAAAGCAATCGAAACGTCGGGAAGTTAAAAATGTTTAAATATTAAACCAAATCGCGATAAAATCCGTAAAAATTTGTTTTATTTCAAAGATAATTTTGATAATAATACATAATGATTAATACAAGTCTTTATGGGAAGTCAAAACCCCGTGAACTAAGGGATACAATAATTAAATCTAATTATTACACGGAATAAATAGTTTCGCCTGGCATCTGGAACAAAAAGACAATATTACTTTCTATTTAATATTAATACAAGGGTCGTAATAAAGGGTATATGAAGCTGAAAGGGGGATGCTAAACACATCACAATGAACAAATTTTACTATGGAGCCAACCGTGAAATCGGAGAAATCGGGTTTTCTATACAAAAATCGTTTTAAATTGCAAGATGTACACTACCTATTACAGCTTCTAAAATGTAAATTATGGATAGCAGGCGCAAAACTCACTCATCAGGTGTAAACTGCACCTCGCTAACGCAAACTGCACCTGGCTGACGTAAACTGACCTCAAGTTGCGTAAACTGCACCCAAGTTGCGTAAACTGCACCGTACTCACGTCTAAACGCTCTCAGCGGGGCTCTGGAACTCGGCGAGCGCGTGCACGGGGCTCGGCTGTTTCTTCTGGCTGCCGCGCCGGACCTTCGCACGGACCTCCTCGGGCTTCTCGGGCCGGATGAGGGGCTTCTTCTCCGGGGCCTTCATGCGCCACACCACTATCGGAGACTGGGGGTGGATAGATAAGACATCATCATATGAAATAAGTTGTTCGCAAAATATTGTAAAAATCGGAGAAAAATATGGCAAAAATGTAGATTTTGTAGGAATGATAACGGTCGTACATTGAAATCGAAAATGACAACAGCTATACATCGATGTTATGATAAATTTTAATGAACAGGCGGAAGGTGTATAATTCAGAATAAATAGCTGTGGAAATGAACGAAATAAAAGGCAGTCGAAAGTGAAACATAATGTACATACACTTGACAGTTGTAACAGAATAAAAGTAATAAAGACATTTCTGTCTCCTAACACCCACACTCGTTCACAAATATAAGTGAAAACGACTAGTGGTGTAGTGGAAGCGACTATCGTGGGTGAAAACTTTTATATTTTCGTTTACGTGTACTGAACCGTGTTGAATGTATATTTTTATAAAGAAATTATAGTATTATTTAAAGATCTTGTAGGGAAACTAAAGAATAATTTATGTTACCAATTTAAGGAATAGTCAAAAAATATTTTTTAATGTTTAAAAACAATCTAAATTACGTAAATTATATTAAAATCCTCTTCTAAATGACTATTTATGCGTAGAAGATTTATGCCATTGAATATGGCTGATAACTATAATGTGAACTAATATTAAATGTGAATTAATATCTAATTCGTGTGGGTGATTACGACTAATAAAAGAAGTGATTAATAAACAGACAAAATATTGCAAGACATATAGGTGGTATACAAAAATAGTTAAAATAATTATTAATATAAGAAAAAAGATTATAAAAATGAGATGCGTTCGTTTTAACATCGACGAATTTGATCTGTATTTGAAGATAGACCTATTGGCACACCCATTATCACTTATTATGATTAGTTCATGAATCGTTTATAAGGGATGTTTCCAATGTTTAATTTTCAACAATATTTAATGATCACTCTAAAATATATTTTAAAGCAAACATTCATTTCAAATCAATATTAATTGTAAAATGACTGAGATATTATTTTAAGTAGTGTGGACATTCGCTTTCTCTTTCGCACGCACGCAACATAAGCGTAACGACGCCAAATTACGGAAATTGTATCCTTTTCTGTTACTCCTACCACCAAACTTGAAATATATTGTAACTTGACTATTAAACTAGTTTGAATAATTCTTCCTGTTTATGATTTTGCATATTATATTAAGAAACATAACATTAATAAATTTTGCATTACATAAGCGATATAAATATCAACAAAAATAATGAATTACCACATTAATTTTGGCATAAAAATAAAGTATAAAAAATAATGAATACATATATGGAAAGAGGCTGCAATATAGTGCATTTTATTACATTATTATTTTATATCAATAATAAAACATGCAAGAATAAAGCTAACATTGACTATATCACTAAAAATCTACAACTTACATAATTCTTTTCCAGCCAGAGAGCGACAATAGAACTTTATTAAAATCTTATATAACATCTACTTATACGAATAATACGTATATTTGACAGCCTCCGTGCCGCAGTTTGTTAGACGCTGCCCGTGAAACGAGAGGCCGCGGGTTCGATCCCCGCACCGAAACAAATATTTGTGTGATCCACAGGTATTTGTTTCGGGTCTGGGTGTTTGTGAGACCGAAAAGTCTCTCGTTGTTTCTGATACACGACACAAGATTCGATCTTAGTGTGGGGTCAAGACTATGTATGTAAATATATTACCCAGCAACAGCTTGCATTGCATAATGACATTTTTATTAAATTCACCTCAACATTCACATACATAGTCCTGACCCCACACTAAGATCAAGTCTTGTGTCGTATCAGAAACTACGAGAGACTTCGTTCAAAAATACACACGAAACAAACCCTTGTGGTTCACACAAATATTTGTCTCGGTGCGGGAACGTAGCGGCGTCTCGTTTCACAAGCGTCTAACTAACCAACCACGGTTATATCTTACTCTTTAGAACCGTCCTGGTTTTTCACTTAATATTTTTATAATTAATTGTATTATAAGCCAGAACCAAGCTATATGTTAAAGCCATACTTAAATACTATAACGTCTCCGACTTACTTTCCTATACTGTGATAAATATTATTCGTAATGTTTTTAAACAGCTGAGACAAAAGGTCAACGACCCAATGCTACAATGCCTTGTACGCTTTACATTGCGCGTTAGAAAAATTAAAGTATAGAGCAATCAAATATTGATTTTTGTTCTATTGTACTATTATTTCTTTGATATTTTCAGATCAGGTACGATACGATTACGGTACGGTTACAAAGCTGAGGTCTCGGGTTCGAGTCCCGGGTCAGGCAAAGTGATATTGGATTTTTCTATTCATTATCAGCCCGGAGTCAGGAATTTGTGCCCGATATGGCGATAGGCACGCCCCCTAGCACATCGTGGGACTGAACATACAAGGCGAAATGTGGGTGTCCTGGTGGCGCCTCTGCCTACCCCTTCGGGGATAAAGGCGTGAGTTTATGTATGTATGTATTTTCAGATCAGCTTAAAACTCATGGTCAAGCATAATGGTTTCTTAGATTTACGCGAATGTTACACATTGAAATAAAACTATTTTTTACGGATTTTATCGCGATTTGGTTTAATTTTTACATTTTTTAACTTCCCGACGTTTCGATTGCTTTACAGCTTTCGTGGTCACGCGTCAAAGCGAATGTATCTTTATTTATACAATATAAAGCACATATTTCTTAAAAGATTCTGCGTAATGTGGCACATAATAGATATTATGTCCGTTCAAATTCAAGAATTATTGCAAATTAACCCTTATATCTACAGCATAACGCACATATTCCTATCAAGATTTTCCCTTGACTATATAGAAAAATAAGTCGGGGTGTTATAGTATTAATATTACTTAAGCTTACCTATTGCTTATATTTTCGTACGATTTGTCATCAGCATTACAAGCTTTCTATATAATAAGCTCCTGAAAGCTTTGCATATACTTTTAGTTACATTTAGTTATAGTTTCATTTAAAATTCAGATATTTGCTTTCATAATATTTTATTTTGTTCAAGCCTTTAGAAAATATTATTTATTAAAAATTGCAAAGTAAAAATTGTTTCTAAAGCTTTCATTTAGTTTCATTTACATTTAAATATAGTTACATATAATGTCAGATAGTAACTAGTTTCTTTTATATTGTTTTTCATTTAGATAAATTAGAAAAATTAATTAATTAATTTTAAAACCAATCTGTATTCATGTTTTATTTTCACTTGAAAATATAATTCCATATACAGAATGTCCCATAATTTAACGCCAAGCGAAAGTCGGGTGGCAGGTAGTTATCAACACCAGAAAAAAACGAAATCACGTATTCTTTTTAATTAAAAAAAGCATTTTTATGCATGCATAATTTTTTTTTATATTTTGGCATATGGTCTAAACGCGCTATATTTTGATACATATGCAACATCGTATCGTAAATTTACAAATTAATATACTTTTTAAATGTCAACAATGTTAAAAATACGTGACAAAGTTTATTCACCCGGTTTATGCTTGATGTTAGTTTACGGAACACTCTGTATATGCCATTTTTCTTCAATATTGGGTTAATTGTCCCATTTTGTCGTACTGAGGACATATCATATACAGGGTTAGTTACAAAAGGTGTATAAAGCCAAGTGGGATATGCTACACTCATCTTACTGAAATCTGAAATCGAGAAAAAAATATCTGCCGTTACATACAAAAACAATCGTTTGAATTTGCAAAATGTATGGATTTTTTTCTCTATTTCAGGGTTAGAGAAATAGCAACAGTTTTCATTATGATGAGTGTAGTACCCTTATACGCTTTCTGACTAACCCTGTATAATAATCTCTATCTATAAATAAATAAATACACCCAACAGTCACATACATAGTCCTGCCCCACACTAAGATCGAGTCTTGTGTCGTATCAGAAACTACGAGAGACTTTTCGGTCTCACAAACACTTAGACCCGAAACAAATACCTGTGGTTCACACAAACATTTGTTTCAGTGCGGGAATCGAACCCGCGGCCTCTCGTTTCACAAGCGTCTAACCAACTGCGCCACGGAGGCTGTCGGACCTACATATAGTATTATTTTAACACTTACAGCGATGGTTCCTTGTCTCGTATATTTAGTGGAGGCGACGTATGAAGCTTTGACAGTGAGGACGACAGCATTCATCAGGTTCTTGGCAGCTTGGATGAGAGACGTGGCGCTGTCCAACTGAAACAAAACATATTTACTTATCATATTTATATACAGGGTGTCCAGTTAAATAGAGTAAGCAATTGTTTATTAACCTATTAAATAAAATACGACTGCCTCGGTGGCGTAGTTGTATTACGGTACGGTTACAAAGCTGAGGTCTCGGGTTCGAGTCCCGGGTCGGGCAAAGTGATATTGGATTTTTCTATTCATTATTATCAGCCCGGAGTCAGAAATTTGTGCCCAATATGGCGATAGGCTCGCCCCCTATCACATCATGGGACGAAACATACAAGGCGAAATGTGGGTGTCCTGGTGGCGCCTCTGCCTACCCCTTCGGGGATAAAGGCGTGAGTTTATGTATGTATGTATGTAAATAAAATAAAAAATAATAGTTTAAAAAGAGCCAACTAAAAAAGTAAAAATAATATATAATGAGTTTAAGACTAGAAAACGGACTGAAACATATTAAATATATCAATTTTATGGTTAAAAAGCTAGGGTGGTAGAGGACAAGTAATTGTAAGCACCCCACGTTTTTACTAATGCGTAGATTTCAGTATTTCAAACTATTATTTATTTAAGTAAGTTTCCAGTAAGATAGGGTAAGCATTTTATTACAAACCTAATGAATCAAATAAAACAAACAATAGCGCATTACCTAAGGGAAACGAGGGCATAACATTAAAGTCTATCGAATTTGTATTACTTACTGTTGGAAAATAGCAACATAATTCTTTTATTAGTTTTATATGTTTTTAGAAGGTGCCCGTGTAATGTTGTGTCATTTAGTAGCTTTTGTTTGTGTCTTTGTCTACCGAGTGAAACGTTTTGATTTGAAGTTATTTTATTTACTTCCAACGAATTATTCTTCAATAATCTCAACTGATACGTACAGTGTTCGTGTTTATTTGCACAAATCCCTACATAAATTAATAAGTTATCCGGCTCGAAGGACCACTCACCCCGCTTACAATAAGTTCTCCTGATATATTCTGCACGTCGGCCTTCACTTTGCTAGTAATTTGGATCTGATGGCAGTACAGAGCAATGCGCTGGAGGTATGCCAGAAGATCCTGCTTCGTGGACGATTCTGGACACTGTAGGCAAAGGAATAAGGTTTATTTTACATTGGCACGAATTAAGTAGCTATTGTATTGATTTATTTAATAGTTATATTAAATATTACAGCCTATATACGTCCCACTGCAGGACACGGGACTTCTGAACAATCGAGAGTTCGATTAGGAGGGGTTAGGCCATACACTGCGCTGGCGGACTTTACATACTGAAGTCTTCCAATCCGCACTAGGCCAGCGTGGTTGAATATATGGTTTTAGTCTCGATTGTAGAAGGCCGAGCAGTGGCACGTATACAGGGTATATCAATACTGCGACCGAAAACGAAGCCAGGTGGTAGTATTAGTGACTTCAGACACAATGCAACTAAAAATTTCGCAAACAAATCATCATTTTTTATTGTAATTTTTACTTATCGTCGTATATGGGTGGTGTATACATAGTTTTCCTAAAATACAACTTTTTATTTCTAAAGACGCAATGGCACGTAAGGGTTAAAATTATTATTTAAGCCAAAACTAGGTATTTACCACCCAAACACGACGATTTATTAATTTTTCCAAAAAAAAAAATCGCAATTTTTTGTTGCATTGTGTCTGTAACCACTAAAACTACCACCTGGCTTCGTTTTCGGTCGCGGTCTTGATACACCCTGTATAAACACAGATATTTTGTGTTTTACCTGTTCAGCAATCTCTCTGGTAAGTTTGTCCAATTTAGTGCCCGCTTCGGAGATTTTTTTCGCTGCGTTAATGACATCCATCGTCGTCTTCAATGGTCCACGACCTCTGTAACAAAAATACAAGAATTTGTTAATAATGTCTCCGAAGCTGTTTGGTAAGACGGCTGTTACACGAGATAAATAAATACACCCAACAGTCACATTCATAGTCCTGACCCCACACTAAGATCGAGTCTTGTGTCGTATCAGAAACTACGAGAGACTTTTCAGTCTCACAAACACCCAGACCCGAGACAAATACTTGTGGGCCTCACAAATATTTGTTTCGGTTCGGAGATCGAACCCGCAGCCTCTCGTTTCACAACCGGCGCGTAACGATGCTGAGATGTCTATAAGATTCAAACACAGACGAATGTTTGTGATCCACAGGTATTTGTCTCGGGTTTGGGTGTTTGTGTGACCGAAGTCTCTCGTAGTTACACACAATACGAGACCTTTTATGTCACCTATTGTTGGGGTGATTAGAAACATGTAGATTATAATAAGGGTCATATTTGAGTACCACACAGTATATCAGAAAATTAAGAACAAAATATACATTTCGTCCTCGAACGAAATATACTCCGATTTCAGTTTTTATTACCACAATAGCATCTAGAAATCGAACTTAAAAATTTAAAGTCCACAGGAAATAAAACATCTTAATCTCAACACACCTCGTAAAGTCCGTCATTTCCAGCATGATCATGCACATGTGCTTCGCGAGCATGATGATGTCATTACCCGCGTCATTCCATTTGGCCACCTCGTTGTCGAACGTCATCTTCTCCCGGCGGAACAGTTCCACCTGCTGCGGGATCTTAATCTAAACTCACCTTGTGAAGTCCGTCATTTCCAGCATGATCATGCACATGTGCTTCGCGAGCATGATGATGTCCTTGCCCGCGTCATTCCACTTGGCCACCTCGTTGTCGAACGTCATCTTCTCCCGGCGGAACAGTTCCACCTGCTGCAGGATCTTAATCTAAACTCACCTCGTAAAGTCCGTCATTTCCAGCATGATCATGCACATGTGCTTCGCGAGCATGATGATGTCGTTGCCCGCGTCATCCCACTTGGCGACCTCGTTGTCGAACGTCATCTTCTCCCGGCGGAAAAGTTCCACCTGCTGCAGGATCTTGCGCTTGTCCTCCTCAGTCATCTTGCGCATCGCTTCCTGTGGGTGGAATGATTCTTTGATTGATGTGGCGTTTTTGTTTATTGGTAGGTCTCTCATATGTAAGAAGCCGCCTGGGTAGGTACCACCGCAATGTCTTTCTCCAACAAACAGCTGTGTAAATGCACTGTTATGTTCCGGTTTGAAGGACATTGTAGCCAGAGTAACTACTGGACATAATGACACTTAATACTTATGTCTCAGGATGGCGCGCAGTGGAATGTCAAGCATTGTTTTGTAACTCATGGTGTGGTTTTGTTACTGTCCATGAGCGGTCGTATCGCTTACCATCAGGCGACTGGCATGCTCGTCTCAACCATACATATATACGTACTATTATGCATTTTGCAGTCATTGTCCTACTACACAAGCATTCTAATTTCTATATTACTCCTAGTTATTAGGTAATATCTCCCTCCTCCAACTCACCCTGGCATTGGTAATTCCGCTGATATCAGGGTATTCGTCCACTCCATGCTCGCCCGTATGAGCGCTGGCTGTAAGGAAACACATATCTATAAATAAATAAATACACCCAACAGTCATATACATAGTCCTGACCCCACACTAAGGTCGAGTCTTGTGTCGTGTGTATCAGAAACTACGAGAGACTTTTCGGTCTTACAAACACCCAGACCTGAAACAAATACTTGTGGTTCTCACAAATATTTGTCTCGGTGCGGGGATCGAACCCGCGGCCTCTCGTTTCACAGGTTTCTTAAATCGTTTTCATATAAGATATCTCTTAAGAATTTTCGTATTTATAAACAAACATTTTTATTACAGTGAATCAAATCTGAAGTATCGGGCAAAGTAACATTGGATTGTTCTATTCATTATCAGCCCGGAGTCAGGAATTTGTGCTCGATATGGCGATAGGCTCTCCTATCACAAAGTGGGACGGAACATACAAGGCTAAATTTAAGTGTCCTGGCAGCACCTCTGCCTACCCCTTCTGGGAAAAAGGCGTGAGTCATCTATCATGCAATGATATCAAGGAGTATTATCAGTGTAACATTATTCCAACATTTACCACATAAATACAAAGAGTTTTAGCACAATCATACATACATGCCACGATTAGCTGCAATGAAAAGCTTTGCCATTTCAGAGGGTCTGGTCAAACTGTACAGGTGTACCTTGAAATTCAATATTTTTTACGTATTTCATCGTTAATTTATTTTGATTTTACATTTTTAAACTTTCCGATTTTTCGAATACAAATGCTTTTGCTTCTATTTTAGGTACATAAAATCATAACGAAACGATTATATCTTGGAAGTTGTTAAAATTCAGAAAACACACTTCTAAATGGCAATAATATTTACTCGTTTAAAACTCTATAAAATATGATTTATTTCAATCAATTTAGTTTTGACCACATCAGCCAATTTCAGCCAAAGCCGAAGTCACGTGACACGTCATTGTCCGAAAATTCGGCCATAAATATTTTTGCCGAAACTGACCCCAAACTTTCAGACATCGAGTTTGACCAAACCCCCAGCTTATTGGTTACTTACATCGACTCCTGGTCTCCATGGTCATGTCTTCAACGGGTTCGAACTCCGTGTCGGTATCCAGATCGTCGCTCGTCTACAAAACATGCACGACATGTACATGCGATGTACCAACTATGTACAGAACTGAGAGGCCATGGTAGAATTTGTATCGGCGAGGTGTGGGCCAAAGTTACCCAAAACAACGAAAAACTGGAGTAAGATAGAATAGTATGCGAATTGTGGGGTAAAGATACCCGAAAATGCAAAAAAAAAATGCAAGTCGAGATTATTGTAAAAAGTAAAGCAAAAGACGAACTATTATATTCAATATCTAAAATAAATCAAACAACGATTTATATCACTGTAACTCGTTTCAAAATCATTGTAAACTGGATTTCAAAAGAGCAACACTAGAGTTTCTCCGTTCTTCTCTGGTAAAATCTGCCTCCGAACCGAGTTGTACAAAAAAGGACTGAATCTAAATCACAATATCTTAATGAATTCATACAATTATTTAGTTTTTATTATTTCATAAATTATTTTAAAACCTATTATTATCGAATGTTTTGTCCTCTTCACTCAAACTGAATCCAAATCGATAGAGACGAAACATTCGATAACTAGAATAGGTTTTAAAACTATGAATAAGGCCGTATATATTTAACTATTATTTAAATAATCTTCACCCACATTCTACCATAGTCTGCCAGCATTGGGAAAATATGACGGGGTCAATGGGGACAACATGGACAGTATGACTGAAACATTAACACGACATGCACGTGATGTGAGCAGCAATGGCGACACCTAGAACATGCTTTGGCCTCGGCTTATTGGAACCCCATTAAATAAATAAATACACCCAACAGTCACATACATAGTCCTGACCCCACACTAACATCGAGTCTTGTGTCGTATCAGAACTACGAGAGACTTTTCGGTCTCACAAACACCCAGACCCGAAAGAAATATTTGTGGGCCGCACAAACATTTCTCTTGCGCCACAGAGGCTGCCAAATTTTCATTTCTATTCACCCCATTGATATTTCTATACACTCCATTTAATTTTTATAAATCTTATTTTTTATAGCTTTAGAATCTATTTAGTAACTACAATATTTATGGATATTATAATTTCTGTTCGTGTACTATGTGTATTTGGAATTAATTTAGAGGTTTGTGAAGTTATAAAAAAATATTAATAAATAAATAAATACACCCAACAGTCACATACATAGTCCTGACCCATCAGTAAGATCGAGTCTTGTGTCGTGGGTATCAGGAACTACGAATACTAAATATGTTTAACTTTTATACAGTATACATTAGTTTTTCTGTAATTTTAAATTCATTTATTCCATGCATCCTGTTCCCAGTATTATAAAGAACAGTTTAACTAAAATATAAATGAAAAACTTTGTTACAGAATCGAAACATCTCCCTTTTGCTTAAAAACAAAAAATCTTTACAATCTCACGTACTATTTTCAACCCTATCCCCCACACAATAAAGTCCAAACTCCAATAAACCGAGACCAAGACACAAAACACAAACAATTCAACAGCCCGGACAGCACACTCAAGCTTGACACAAAGTCATGACGTCATTCATGACGTATGTTTTAGTGACGTCACGCGCTCACATTTGCTCCTCGTCTCCAGGGTGTAGTGCTCGTCGAGCTCCACGTCTTCAGGGTCGAGCTCCTCCTCGTCCTAAAGGTCAAGGTCATTAACAAAAGCATCCTATAAAGTTCCAGATCATTGATACAGATTTTTTTCTTTTAGTTTTTGTATTTGGAGTGGTTGGTAATTTTTTTTAATGTTCGACGATGGCGTATAGTTCATTAAAAGACAAACATTGGGAATGATCCCATTTTATTTTTTAGATTTTCGCCAATTTTTTATTATCATAAGACATTAGATATTGAAACAAGAATAGTGTTGTATGACGCCCGTTGAAAATAAAAGGCACAGAAAAACCTGAAACAATATGTTAGACATCTCCAGTTATTTTTTTCATTTTGAATCCATTATTAGATTCGTTTTTAAATTTTTTATTACACGTGCAAGAGATCAATGCCATTACCATTTAATCTTTTCGATCTTGTACATGTACTGCTTATGAAATTACCACAAGAGACAAGAACAGTATTTGCAACCAACCCCAGTTTTCCCTTTTCCATTGTTCCCCAACTCACCCTATTCATAAGCACGGCGCGTCGGATCTCCCTCACTGCGTCGTACACGAGGCGGGAGGCGTCGATGAAGTCGTTCTCGTCGAGTCCTGCTCCCGCGCCTCCTCCCAGCGCGGACACGGCCGCGTCCACGCGCACCGCGAACTTCGACATCACTGGGGAGAGAGGGGAAACATTTGACACATTTTACGATTTTAAATAATTCTTAGGAGAAAGTGGATATGTTAAATACTTTTCCCAATTTTAATAATCTTAGTGATAAAGGTTAGACACTTTTAGCCAACCTTGACGTCATTGAGGAGAAGGGGGATGTTAAACAAAAACTACTGTACTGCATCAGTAACTACATCTTATGTCTCAGGATGGAGAGTGCAGTGGACTGCCTAGCATTGCTTTGTAATTCATGGTATTGTTTTGTTTGCTACTGTCCATGAGCGGTCGTATCGCTTACCATCAGGCGAACGGCATGCTCGTCTCGTCATTCACCACGGTAAAAAAACAGACATCAAACAGAATATAACAAAACAGTGGTACATGCTACATATACCACCTCTATCTCTCTCACACGTACGCTACATTATGTTTCTTCGCATTCTCTCTCAGGCCAATACGTAATACGTATGTATTTTGTTTGCGCCGCCCGCTCATTATAATTACAGTTTATTAAAATTCCAAGACAGTTCATCTTCACAACTTGACATTTACTACCAAAGTTCAGAGGTCAAGAACGCGTAGACTAAGCCTTGTCAATGTCACATTACGACATTAATTATTGATATTGTATTAAGATTAATTCAAAAGAATTACCGTCCAATGTAATAGACAAACATTTAATACTTTATCCGGCATCCGGCATTCTCACCTATCACTTCAGGTGTACATGTATAGACAATAGACTTTTGACAGAAGGACATAATGGAGAACAATTCGAGAACAATGGAGAACGTCACATAAATCTTGACAGGGAGCCTGAAATGAGCGTTTTGGACACCGAAAGGGTTAACGAGACGCGACAGCAAAGCTGTCGATCTTCTGTGAGACAGTGTTACCGGACAAACCTGCCCATTCATGCTGAGGCCTGCCCATTCATGCTGAGCCCGATTGACAACAGCGTAGCTCTGACACTTCCAAAGAGCGATGTCGAATCTCAGAGGACACCTCTGACTTTTTAGGATGTGTGTATTGATCAATTACACATTTTAATAAAGGATAACATTGTGAGGAAACCTGCTTATTGTAAAGATTTTTTAAAAAATGTAAAGACTTAGAAAACTTCACATAGAAATTCATGTAAACATCTTTGGCAGCCTCCGTGGCGCAGTTGGTTAGACGCTTTTTTTTTATTGCCGTTATAGGCAGACGAGCTAGCGGCCCGCCTGATGGTAAGCGATACCGCTGCCCAGAGAACTTCGCAGTGCCAGGGGTCCAGCACAACAAAGCCGCTGCCTACCTTAAGGAGAGTACTCTCTTTAAGCCTCGTTTGAAGAACAGGTCATAGCGCTCAAGAAACACCGATGCAGGGAGTTCATTCCAGAGCTTGCACGTGCGTGGTAAGAAAGAACGCTGAAAACGTACCGTTCGGGAGCTGTACCGGTATGCTTGAAACGAGACGCCGGTACTATCCCGCACCGATACAAATGTTTGTGTGATCCACAGGTATTTGTTTCGGGTCTGGGTGTTTGTGAGACCGAAAAGTCTCTCGTAGTTTCTGACACGACACAAGACTCGATCTTAGTGTGGGGTCAGGACTATGTATGTGACTGTTGGGTGTATTTATTTATTAACCTATTTTGTCCCACAGCTGGGCAAAGGTCTCCCTCAACTCGTGAGTGTGTATAGGGTCCTATATTACATCCACTAAGGACCCAAGCTAACCTCACCTGCACCTGCAACCCTGCTGAAAAACAGACGAGGCTCTGGCGACCCTCCAACCCGCATTGGACTAACGTGGTGGGTTATGGTCCGAACAATGGAGTTTTATCTAAAAAAAATTTATTATTTCATTGAATGGCGAGACGAGCCAATCGCCTGATGGTAAGCGATACGACCGCTCATGGACAGTAGCAAAACCAAACACCATGAATTACAAAGCTTGGCATTCCACTGCGCTCGCCATCCTGAGACATAAGATGTGAAGTCTCATTATGTCCAGTAGTTACTCTGGCTATTTATTTATTTATGCAGGTATTTTTATTAGTTACTTTAAATAAATAAATAATTAATAATTGGTTCACGGACACAATTAATTTTAGATAAACATTAGTTTTGTGTGGTGTTATGTAAATACATATAGATTATAGTGTTTTGAAATTGTGATATTTGTATAGTTAATGAAGAGATTTGTCCCAATATGGTCGCTGTGAGTGCCAGGTTCGAAGCCTCGATAATACATACATAAGGAAAATATACCGGTTATATCAAGACTGCGACCGAAAACGAAGCCAGGTGGTAGTTTTAGTGATTACAGACACAATACTAATTAAAATTTCGCAAAATAAGCGAGTTTTTTTTTGCAATTTTTTAAAAATCATTGTTTTTGGATAGTAAATACCTTGTTATTGCGAAAATAGTAATTTAAACCCTAACTTACTATTGCGTCTTAAAAAATAAAAAGGTGTACCTACATCCTTATTTTAGGAAAACAATTATACACATATTTATCACTCACACTAAACATGTAATTTTTTTTTGCCATTTCTTTTTGTTGCATTTTGTCTGAAGTCACTAACACTACCTGGCTTCGTTTTCGGTCGCAGTCTTGATATACCCGGTATATTTATCAGCAATTTGTGCTCAATACGGCGAAAGACTCGCCCTTTATCACATTATGGGACGGAACACACAAGTACACACGTGTCTGGTAGCACTTCTGCCTACCCCTTCAGGGAAAAAGGTGCGAGTTTACATATGTATTATAAATGGTACACATTGAATTTAAACTAATTAATTTATTAATTTTACTTTTTTATTTTGTCTTCCCGACGTTTCGATTGCTTTCCAGCTTTCGTGGTCACGGAGCGTACTAGATCCGTAAAAAACAGTTTTAATTCAAATATGTGGTATTTCAATATCGTCAATGTATAATAAATCAAACATGTGAAGAAACACCATTCTATTCAAAGGTTAATTGATACAAAAACAAACGGTTGTGAAAGCGCCATTTTGAATACATCCGACGGGATGGCGGCGTCATCTAACTTCATTAACACGCGTTTATTAGCTTCGCCTGTATGTATAAATAAATACACCCAACAGTCACATACATAGTCCTGACCCCACATTAAGATCGAGTCTTGAATCGTATCAGAAACTACGAGAGACTTTTCGGTCTCACAAACACCCAGACCCGAAACAAATACCTGTGGATCACACAAACATTTGTTTCGGTGCGGGGATCGAACCCGCGGCCTCTCGTTTTACAGCCGGTGTCTAACCAACTGCGCCACGGAGGCTGTGCTGTATGTCACTACAGTATAACATACAAACACACTCTAAAATGATCGTTCCTTTTGCCATAGTCGGTTAAATCTTTAGCGTGTGACATTCTTAATATAATAAAGTAGCGATTGGCACCTTAATCAATAAAATCGATCAAGTAGTTTAAAAGTTACAGTGGGACGTACAAACACAGACTGCTAACATAACCTTTCCTTTGCCGCGGTCGGTTAAATATGTAGATCCACGCCCGAATACTCAAACGCTACTTAAAAATTTAGTTGCACTTAACTACGTAAGTCCCACTTAAATGCACTGTTTAAGCGGGACTTGGATAGTTAAGTGCAACTTAATATTTAAATGGCGTTAAAGTACTCAGGCGCTAGACACGCAGAATAAACTACAGAATTGATCATCGTAATCATTATAATCGGTTAAGTATTTTAAGATTGCCTCGGTGGCGTAGTTGTATTACGGTACGGTTACGAAGCTGAGGTCTCGGGTTCGAGTCCCGGGCCGGGCAAAGTGATATTGGATTTTTCTATTCATTATCAGTCCGGAGTCAGGAATTTGTGCCCGATATGGCGATAGGCTCGCCCCCTATCACATCGTGGGACGGAACATACAAGGCGAAATGTGGGTGTCCTGGTGGCGCATCTGCCTACCCCTCCGGGGATAAAGGCGTGAGTTAATGTATATATGTATTTTAAGCAATACAGCGAAACATAAAAACACTCTAAAATTATCCTTCTTTGTGCCGCAGTCGGTTAAAAGCCTAATTCTAACAAGGAAGAAGCGAATTCCTCGTAGAATTCAAGTATAAAATTCCAGTTATAATTGTTTTTGATTTATTCAAAATCAGACGAAACAAAACTGCCTTGATATGTGACTTTGTGACCTCAGTGGACTATAGAAACATTTAGACATGCCACAAAAAATATTGTGTTGTCAGCCCATATACGTCCCACTGCAGGGCACGGGCCTCCTCCACAATCGAGGGGGTGAATGAGAGGGTTTAGGCCATGACCACCCTAGTTTAGTGCGAGTTCCCATCGGGTGTCCAAAAAGCTCGTTTTGGGCTCGCTGTCAAAACTTTTATGATGTTCCCCTTTGTTCTCCAATTGTTCTCCATTGTGGCGCATCTGTCACAAGTTTATTGTCTACACCAGGACATCCGAAGAGAATCAGAAAAGCATTAGTAATTAAAAATGTGTTACTTTGTAATTGCAAAACAATAACAACGATTTAACAATATAATTAAAAATATATATCTATTTTTATATCGGCGTGGTGGCGTAGTTGTACTGTACGATTACAAAACTGAGGCCTTGGGTTTGAAACCCGGGTCGGTCAAATTGGATTTTTCTATTAATTATCAGCCCGGAGTCAGGAATTTATGCCCGATATGGCGATATTTGCCCTCTATCACATGATGGGACGAAACATACAATGCGAAACGTATTCCCTGGTAGCACCTCTGCCTACCCCTTCTGAGAGAAAGACATGAGGTTATGTAGGTATGATTCAGTTATTTGTGGTAAAAACATATTAAGTATTTTTTTATCGTTTTTTTTTGTGCCGTGTCTGTACATTTTGTAGGTCTACAAAGTCCTTCACCTTTACAGCATTTAGAAGATTCAAATACTAACACGCAATAACCGTACGGAAAACAAAATAAACTCAATGCGACCTCGAATTGTTTTAATCACTTATAATATATTACGTGAAGGACGATTCAACTGTTTTATTTAATTCAAATTGTTCACTGGTCTCTCATATGTGAGAGGCCTGGGTAGGTACCACCGCAATGTCTATTTCTCCAACAAACAGCAGTGTAAATGCACTGTTGTGTTCCGGTTTGAAGGACATTGTAGCCAGAGTAACTGGACATGAGACTTAACATCTTATGATGGAGGGCGAGTGCAGTGGAACGCCACGCATTGCTTTGTAATTCGTGATGTTTGGTTTTGCTACTGTCCATGACTGTCGCTTACCATCACACGAATGGGATGCTCGTCTCGCCGTTCATGGCAATAAAAAAAACCTCTGCAAAATTACTTAAACAAAACTATAATAACAAGGCAGCCTCCGTGGCGCAGTTGGTTAGACGCCGCCTGTGAAACGAGAGGCCGCGGGTTCGATCCCCGCACCGTAACAAATATTTGTGTGAATCACAGGTATTTATTTCGGGTCTGGGTGTTTGTGAGACCGAAAAGTCTCTCGTAGCTTCTGATACCCACGACACAAGACTCGATCTTAGAGTGGGGTCAGGACTATGTATGTGACTGTTGGGTGTATTTATTTATTTATTTATTATTTATTATGATATAACAAAATTAGCAATTCTTATCATTGTCCAGTCACTTTGGCAGCCCCATTTGTAGTAATGGCTGACGTATCGTAAAATGTGACGATAATTAATTGATTTTATAAAAATCTGTCGCCCGGGATAAAACAGGAAAACGATTAAGGACAAACCATAAAAAAGCTACAATGAATTTTAAGCAGTATCTGTATCGGGGTCAACGATATTTTTACTGATACTATGAATGACAGCCTCCGTGGCGCAGTTGGTTAGACGCCGCCTGTGAAACGAGAGGCCGCGGGTTCGATCCCAGCACCGAAACAAATATTTGTGTGAACCACAGGTATTTGTTTCGGGTCTGGGTGTTTGTGAGGGCGAAAAGTCTCTCGTAGTTCCTGATACGACAAAAGACTCCATCTTAGTGTGGGGTCAGGACTATATGTTTCACTGTTGGGTGTATTTATTTATTTAACGGGCATCCTCCTTTACTACTATTTAAACCCATAACACGGGTCTGCAAAATTATCCTCCTATGAATTATGCCACTGTGATAGGTTCGATGTTTTGAATTTGTATGTACATACATAAACTCACGCCTTTATCCCAGAAGATTTCTCAGATTTCGCCTTGTATGTTCCGTCCCATGTTGTGATAGGGGGCGAGCCTATCGCCATATCGGGCACAAATTCCTGACTCCGGGCTCATAATGAATAGAAAAATCCAATATCACCATGCCCCGGGAATCGAACCAGAGACTTCAGCTTTGTAATCGTACTATAGTACTACCACGCCACCGAGGCAGTCAACAAATAAAATCATCTTCATATATTCGTATATATTTGTGGGATTAAATGATGATGCAATATTACATCTACAGAATAGTAATACTTTATAACTTACTATACGGGGTATATCAAGACCGCGACCGAAAACGAAGCCAGGTGGTAGTTTTAGCGGCTACAGACACAATGCAACTAAAAATTTTGCAAAATAAGCGACGGATTTTTTTTTACAATTTTTTAAATATCATCGTGTTTTGGTGGTAAAAACCTAGTTTTTGCAAAAATAGTAATTTAAACCCTTGCGTAACATTGCGTGTTTAAAAATTAAGCGATGTACGTCATTATTTTAGAAAAACTATGTTTAATCACTCAAATACGATATGTAAAAAATAACAAAAAAAAATTTGACGATTTTTTTGTAACATTTTTACTTGCATTGTGTTTGATATCACTAATACTACCTCCTGGCTTCGTTTTCGGTCGCGGTCTTGATATACCCTGTATAACTAAGTCTAAAAATTCCAGATAAAATATATACATACATTTAAAATTCTGAACACGTAGGTACATCATTATATTTTGGTAATATTATATGGCTTGTTTGGGGAGACGGATTGACAAAATAATGGTGGCGAGTTTATAATTTATGTGACGCAGTTGGGTAAGAACCTGGTAGTGGAACGAGGGGTCGCGTGTTCGATCCCCGCTCTGTTTTGATATTTTTTGTTACGTAGATCATTAATAAATACACCCAACAGTCACATACATAGTCCTGACCCCACACTAAGATCTTGTGTCGAGGGTATCACGAACTACGAGAGACTTTTCAGTCTCACAAACACCCAGACCCGAAACAAATACCTGTGGATAACAAACATTTGTTTCGGTGTGGGGATCGAACCCGCGGCCTCGCGTTCCATAGCCGGCGTCTAACCAACTGCGCCACGGAGGCTGTCCTTACTTATCCTTATTTTAATACTTCCATCAATTGATAGTGATTGTAGTTTAAACGCATAGTTATTTTCAATTTTTTATTGCATTAGACAGTAGTGGATGGTTGGTCAGACGCCTGCGAGATTCACAAGTTGAGATTTCCGAGACAATTGTGATCCACAAGTTGTTGGGTGTTTGTAAGACCTTGAAATCTCTCGTACCTTCTGATAATACATACTGTACTGTACTGTATCAGGTCATACACGTCCCACTGCAGGGCACGGGCCTCCTCTACAATCGAGAGTACGATTGAGAGGGGTTAGATATAGTCCACCACGCTGGCCTAGTACAATCAGACATTACATACCATAGAAATTCTAACAATTCGCTATGGTATGCAGGTTTCCTCACGATGTTTTCCTTCACCGTTATAGTGCGTGGTGATTGACTAATACACACATGACTCCGAAAAGTCAGAGGTGGTGAGGAATTGAACCCGCGACCAACGTGAACATGTAGACGCGTCTGGTCCGTTACCAACAGGCCACCAAGCATTTACATACTCGAATATGTGGGGTCAGGACTATGTATGCGACTGTTGGGTGTATTAACTTGACCTTGCGTCGACCGCTCGTCGCGCATATAAGCGCTGCCCGCGCCGGGAACGGAACAGTGTTGTGACCGACCACAAGCAGACATGGTGAGTGACGTAATTGTAGTGACGTCATGTGTATATTAGTGACTTGGGTATCGCATCGTAATTGGTGATAGGTATTCTTATCCCAGGAAAACATCGTGAGGAAACCCGCATACCATAGCGATTTGTAATAATTTCTACTAGTGGCGGTACTTCCATACAAGCCCAAAAGCCCGGCTTGCCCTACTTAATACGTATATACAGTAATTACGAAACATCTACCATTTTTGAATTTACCGCGTTCCGTCGCGGCATGGCGCTCTTCAATGAAGCGCCTGCGATGGCGAGCCGAACCGCCGCCCGCGCTGCGCAACGCTTGTAATAAATTCATTCAATAATTTTACCTCTCACGTTGAACGTGGCTCCACGGATTTTTTAAAAGACGGTACGCGCAAAATATATATCTGCCTTTTTCTCTCTCGTGTGCTTTTACGAGGCTTTTGGAAACGTATGCTATCTCTTTCACACTGACGGGTGAAATGCTACACTCTGGCACTACGAATGTATAGCTACAGATATTTATATATAGCAATAAAGTACTAAACCAAAAGCCCAGCTTTTGACCACAGGATTGTTTTGAGTGAACATCGTACGTTTGAAGGTCGTCGATGTGTAACATTATTTGTTAACTAAATTATATTTATTGTTATTATTATGTTGGTTCTTTTTTAAAATTATTTAATCATTTTTTAAATACAAATAATGAGGTTTTTATATTTATTTCATAAATTATAATTGGGTATTTTACTATAAGAAAGAAAAAATCTAAAAACTATAAATGTATATAGTAGAGCATTAAGCAATAAGTATATGTTAATTTCAGTTTTTATTTCCAAGGAATTAATTTTATAATTCGTTTTGAAAATTTCAATTTTTTTATCTGTCCTAAAAATATGTGAAACGGCTGCCGCCATGATGGATAACGATTCTACGTCATTCCGTAAGTAGAATACCCCCTCCGGTGTCCAAGAGCTCATACAAACACAGGTTGTTTACTGGTTGAGTGACGTATCATTTTAAAGGAACATGGCGCCTAGCGTTTTCACATATTTGCGCGCATAAATTTAAAATTTAAATTTTAAATGGTTTTTTATTGGACTTGCCGAGCGAATAAAAATTTGATATTTTTTTAAATAGTTTGTTTTAATCTTAGGAACAACTTAAAAGACTTTTTGAAAATGGGTAGAATACCCAATTGCATGTTGTAATGTTTATTTTTTCGTTTAGTAGCAATACTGTACGAATTACTACTAACTTCATAAGTATTTGTGTAATTGTAAATAGTTCGGTTGTAGGTTAATTATTCGTTTTTTAATGTTATTTAATCTTTTTGATACGAAAATGATTTGTAATGTTTCCTGTGATGGTTTTAGTGTGATGGTGAAAGTGTTCATTGCCGTTATAAAGGTAATTTAATTCAATTATATTGAAACTGGCGCGAAAACTACGCCGAGTTTGTGCATTTCTTAAGTTCGTGGTAAATCACAAGACGCATTTTATCGGTTCAGTTTACTAAACTACGTAATTCGATTTACAAATGCTCCCCTTCATATAGGTTATTAAACAGTCGTGTAACATAATATATTTTTCAAGGGACACTTGTGTATTAGAATGTTTGGATTAATTCTAATAATTTCAATGAGTTTGTGGTCCTTTCAAAAAGGCATGCTATTACTTGTAATTAAAATTACTTGTAAAAATGTAACCTTAATGTATTTATAACAATTTCTGTCCGCAATTTTGGTTAACTGCGGAGTCAAACACGGGACCATAGTAGCTATCGTTGTGCTAGTGTAATGCCGGGTATTAAAACTGCTCAGTAGTTAGTGCATTAAAAAGTTACGGTTGCATGACCACAAGCTATCTATATTTGTATTACCTAATCCTAATATTGTACAGATAGTGTGGTAGGTCTGCCGCCGCGCCGTAAATTCGATTTCGTCGTTCTTAGTATTTTTTTCTTCTAAATAAATATGTATTAAAACTAAAATAATATTGGGCTTGCCCTATTCCAAAACCCTAGGCACGCCACTGATTTCTACGGTATGTAAGTCCGCCCGCACTAGGCCAGCGTGGTGGACTATATCTAACCCCTCTCAATCGTACTCTCACTTTTAGAAAAGAAAAAGATATGAGAATTCCGCGATAAAAATAATTTAATTGAAACGTGTAACATTCGTGTGAAACTAGTGCCAAATTATAATTGTTAGACATATTAATTGAACTCATTAGAAAATTTTCACTCAAATTTTACTTTCCGAATCGAACCAACAATACAAGTCCTAACTTACATACATACATACATACAAAAAGTCATGTCTCCATCCCAGAAGGGGTAGGCAGAGGCGCCACTAGGACACCCACATTTCGCCTTGCATGTTCCGTCTCACGATGTGATAGGGGGCGAGCCTATCGCCATATCGGGCACAAATTCCAGACTCCGGGCTGATAATGAATAGAAAAGCTCAATATCACTTTGCCCGACCCGGGATTCGAACCCGAGATTTCAACTTTGTAGTCTCACCGTAGCACAACTACGCCACCGAGGCAGTCTAACTTACAAAACAATAAAATAACGAAAAGATTTCCAAACATATACAAAATGTCTTATCTCCATACACTTACATCACATACGACATTTTACTATGACATTCTCATACAATAGTTTAAAGGTCGTATGTAACATGTACATCGCTTGCATCATACGCCCTTTAAATTCTGGGCCTGTTGGTAACGGACCAACAGCTGCCTACATGTTTAGGTGGTCGCGGGTTCAAATCCCAGGGCACACCTCTGACTTTTCGGAGTTATGTGTGTAGTCAATCACCACGCACTTTAATGGTGAAGGAAAACATCGTGAGGAAACCTGCATACCGTAGCGATTTTAAAGAATTTCTACGGTATGTAAGACTGCCTCGGTGGCGTAGTTGTATTACGGTACGGTTACAAAGCTGAGGTCTCGGGTTCGAATCCCGGGTCGGGCAAAGTGATATTGGATTTTTCTATTCATTGTCAGCCCGGAGTCAGGAATTTGTGCCCGATATGGCGATAGGCTCGCCCCCTATCACATCGTGGGACGGAACATGCAAGGCGAAATGTGGGTGTCCTGGTGGCGCCTCTGCCTACCCCTTCGGGGATAAAGGCGTGAGTTTATGTATGTATGTATGTATGTAAGTCCGCCCGCACTAGGCCAGCGTGGTGGACTATATGGCCTAACCACTCTCAATCGTACTCTCGATTGTAGAGTAGGCCCGTGCTCAGCAGTGGGACGTATATGGGCTGATACAATACAATGTATAAACTCCCATCATAGTCCTGGCATAGTAACATAGTGACGTGTATCAGAAACAATATTTTACAACGTCAAAAATACCTAGACCCGAAACTTTAATAATAATGGATAAAAACACTTCAGTCGGTGTGCGGAAATCGAACCCGCAGCCTCTGAAAATGAAAATGAAAATAATTTATTGAATCCATTAAAATGTCCAACATTGTTTAGATTCAATCATTTTTTGAACTACCACCCGGTTCGGAAAGCGGTTTTCACTAGAGAAGAACGGGCAAGAAACTCTAGTGTTACTCTTTACAAAACCAGATTACAATGTAGTGATTATAACAAAAATTACACGTTGCTTTAAATCAGAGCAGTTCATCAATAACTTGTTATAACGTGCAAGTAGGATATATTCATAGTCCTGACCGTTCGTTATCAATACGTTGGGTTATGTATTATTTATGTATTGTCTTTGTATGATGGCTATACAGTGTCTAATCTATAGTGTACGTGATGACTGTTATTATTATATTGTTTTTATTATAATTTTGCGTACAAACACAAATAACATTTAAATAAAACATGTCTGCTGAAACATTAATAAAGTCGCTTTTAAAACAAGGCAAATATCAGTATTTAAAAAAATTGGCAGCGTCGTGCGGACATCTTACCGTCTCTTTCACACGCGCACACTGTAATGCATATTCAGACTAGTGACGTCACTAGTTTTGTCTTGCATCCCTTTTCTTTTACTCCGATTCAAGATTTAAAACGTTTCTAACTTGCATAATTTTAAATAGATTTACAAAATTCTTTGTCCGCTAGATTTTGGATACGAATTCATTTAGAAAATACCCAAAAATAATTTGAGTCATATAGGCAGTCTAATTGACTCCGGAGCTCGGCGTGTCTCTTGGGGATATTAGCTTGACAGCCTCCGTGGCGCAGTTAGTTTGACGCCGGCTGTGAAACGAGTGGTCGCGGGTTCGATCCCCGCACCGAAACAAAAATTTGTGTGAACCAGACGTATTTGTTACGGGTCTGGGTGTTTGTGAGACCGAAAAGTCTCTCGTAGTACCTGATACCCACGACACAAGACTCGATCTTAGTGTGGGGTTAGGACTATGTATGTGACTGTTGGGTGTATTTTATTTATTTTTTATTATTTTTGTATTTAACAGCGAAACTAATCAGAAAGAAAAAAATGTGTGTGTGTATTAGTGTACACACGTAAGAAGTGAAACTTCTTTATGACATCATTTTTCGAAAAATGATCTACTATTTACAAATTTACAGAATTGGTAAAATAAAGCTAAATTAAATAAAGTTTAAGTTTAGGAGGGGGGAAATTTTGGAGGGAATTTGGGATTTCTATCGGGGCCAATTTGTAGCCCTCACCGAGACGGTTCCGAGGATACCAAGCTCGGTGGGTCCACGACCTTTATTGGCCGAGATAGGTTTAGGGGGGGTGAGGTAAAAATTTTAGGTGGGGGTAGGGGCGGGGGGGTTAGGTTTTGTGGGGGGGCTATTGGGCTCCTTAAAATATTTTTGGGTGGGGAAAGTTGTGGAGGGGGAATTCGGGAATTCTGTTGGAGCAGGATTGTAGGCCTCACCGAGCCGGTTCTAATGAACCCAGGGTCGATGGGTCTACGATGGATATTGGCGGAGATAGGAATAGGGGGGGTGAGGTAAAAATTTTAGGTGGGGGTAGGGCTGGGGGGGGTTAGGTTTCGTGGGGAGGCTATTGGGCACCTTAAAATATTTTGGGTGGAGAAAGTTGTGGAGGGGGAATTCGGGAATTCTGTTGGGGCAGGATTGTAGCCCTCACCGAGCCGGTTCCAATGAACCCAAGGTCGGTGGGTCTACGATGGATAATGCCGGAGATATGAGTAGGGGGGGTGAGGTAAAAATTTTAGGGTGGGGGTAAGCGGGGGGGGGGGGTTCGTGGGGAGGCTATTGGGCACTGTTTTGGATTTAGGTGGGGGAAGGCCAGAGAGGGGGTAAGGATCAAATTACAAAAAAGTGGGTGGGACTTAAAATTTTGGGTGGGGCTTGGAAACGGTTGGGGGTGGGGCTTGGAAACGGTTGGGGGTGTGGCTTATAGGAGACTGTCCCGCCCTCACACCCGCCACTGCAACTCCTGTAAGCCAGGATCAACAGTGGCACGCATTTTAATGACACTGAACATTGAAGCCCAGCGCGTCTCCGGGAATGTCTAACTTGTCTTTATCCCGCAACGAAATCAATCAAAAAAGTTAAATTAATAGGAGGAGTTGGAAATAAATTATTGTCCACTTCCCTCCCTAATAAAGCGGGTGACAAAAACAATGAACTAAAGAGGTAAATAACCTCGCATAAAGACGTTTACAGCCAGATAAGCCAGCTGTAAAGCACCACGGATTAGTCATTATAATATTTAAATGGGACCTATAATGTAAGCTGTTATACTTGATTCCAATAATAGGTATGGCAAAATCGCCGGAAAGCACGGAAATTCTTCCTAGTCTCCACAAGGTCCGTGTAGTATACAACTCCAGATGTTATTTGCATACTATCTAGCATGGTTTTACGCTCATTCTGCCAAAGACTACACTCCCACAGTATATGATGCGCGGACTGCTCATATTCGCAATAAGGTGTTGAACATGAGCACGCAGACGAATCAACGAGCTTAAATGAGTACAGTTTAGACTTAAAGTTACCATGGCCCGTAAGAAACTGTGATACGTAATAATCGATATCTAGCCAAGTCTTAGTCAAACGATCACGCACGCATGGAAAATATTGGTATAGATGCCGACCCTTCAAAGATAAATCCCATCTATTTTGCCATTCATCTATTAGTTCGTTATATACAACTGAGAGCGGCTTAAATAATCTGTCTACTTTTAAAAGTTCACGTGAATTTAAGAATCTTTTGTCCATATTCTCTCTAGTTGAGTAATACATCGCGGCGCGACGTTGTACCTCCAGGTCGACTGGAAGTACACCCGCCAGGACTGGCAAAGCTTCGGTACTAACAGTTCTATACGCCTTACACAAGAATATCAATGCCAAACGTTGGCTCTGGAGCAATTTCCGTCGCACAGCACCGATAGTGGCCCTATCAGCCCATACGGGGGATCCGTAAGTAATACATCCTAAGTAAGTCGCTCCATAGATGGTTTTTAAAGTATTGAAAGATAGCCCCCACGTTGATTTCGATATTCTTGTCAAAGCAAAAAAGTTATTTTTCGATTTTTCCCCGACTTTCTTAATATGTTCAAGAAAGGAAAAATTCCTTTCCAAAATTAGACCAAGATAACAAACTGATTCTTTTCTCTTTACGGTGATATTATTAAATTTAATTCGCGGCGGTGATTTTAAAATTCCTTTTAGAAGTAATTGGAACGTTTTATGTGGTGCGAATTGTAAGCGATTTCGATCGCCCCAATCAGATATTAATTTTAAACACGTGTCTGCCATATTTTCGAGTCCCGACCTACTGTTTGACTCAATAAGCAAGAGGCCATCGTCCGCATATCCAATCAAAGAACACCCCGACGGTAAGGGAATTGTAAGAAAATCGTCGAAGCCTAAATTCCATAAATAAGGACCCAAGACCGAGCCTTGTGGACAGCCCATCGACAGTGGCTTCGACACGGCATGGTGTCCAAGTTTAAGTTTTGTTGTTCCGTGCGAGAAATACGAGTATGTAAGTGAATATATATTTTTAAAGCAACCTCGCAATTTCAACTTAAGAAGCAGCATTGGCCACCAAGCATTGTCGAAAGCACCGGAGATGTCCAGGAAAATACCGAGTACATATTTGCGTATCGATGTACTTACTCTTCTTCTAACCGAAATTGCCGCGTCAATAGTCGACCTACCCTTAGTAAAACCGAACTGTTTTTCATGGAATATTGGTCCACCTGGTAGCAATCGAGGGACGGTAAGACGTTCTAAAAGTTTACCTAGCGACGGCAAGAGTGTAATGGGTCTGTAAGACTTAGGATCTTGAGGAGATTTATCGCCACCCTTGGGTATTATCCGAATGAAACCGGTACGCCAGACTCGCGGAAATACCCCTTCAGCAATACATCGATTAAAAACAGTTAGTACTGCATTGCCGGCCGATTTACACGCTTCTTTGATCATTTTGTTGGATATTTTATCGTCACCGGAAGCCTTGTTTAGGGGCAAAGATCGAACTATTTCACTAAATTCATCAAATGATGAGAGATTTGAATCGCAAGAGTTTGGCAGTTCCGCGGCCCACATCCTAATCTGCTTGTGGTATTCTGTGTCATTCCCAACATTATCATCCGGTATTAATGAGGCTGTGGCTTACTGAAGTGGGTACTAATTTACTAAATAAAAAAAGATGGCGCGTAACGGAAGAATGTGACGCGTAACGAAAAATTTTTTCCAACCCCGATAAAGAAGTTTCACTTCAAAAACGAAATACGAGTTGGTAATAAATAATTGTCTACTTCTAGATTAGTACTCATTGACATTTACTATGTGTAAAGTTCATCAGTCAATTCTGTTGGTAAATTGCGAAAACATTAATAGATTGTTACTAAAGTTTAATGACGAGCGGAGCGTAAAGCGATTTAAATTAATTAAATTATAGTTATATACATACATAGTCTTCACGCCTGTATCCCACAGGGGTAGGCAGAGACTATGGATTGCCACTTTGCTCGATCCTGACATACTACTTTCGCTTCATCAACTTTCATCATTATAGTTATATAGATTTTTTATTACAAATTCTATGTAGTAGTTAAATAAATAATAAATATTAACACCCAACATTCAAATACACAGTCCTGACCCCACATTAAGATCAAGTCTTGTGTCGTGGGTATCAGAAGCTATGAGAATTTCGGTCTCACAAACACCCAGACCCGAGACAAATACTTGTGGTTCACACAAACACTTGTCTCGGTGCGGGGATCGAACCTGGTCTAACCAACTGTGCCACGGTTGTCAAACACTTTAACATGCCACTAAAAGTCAAATATTTTGTTTCCAAAACGCCACCGCTTATGAATTTACCCGCTTTCTCAAACAACAAGTGAGGAGTCATATTATTCATTAACAAACTTTACTGTTAAATATATTACGAAACTTATTACCAAGTTCATTCTATCTATATCAGCCCATATACGTCCCACTGCAGGGCACGGGCCTACTCTACAATCGAGAGAATCGATTGAGAGTGGTTAGGCCATATAGTCCACCACGCTGGCCTAGTGCGGGTTGGCGGACTTACATACCGTAGAAATTGTTTAAAATCGCTACGGTATGCAGGTTTCCTCACGGTGTTTTCCTTCACCGTTAAAGTGCGTGGTGATTGACTATCAATACACACATAACTCCGAAAAGTAACCCGTGACCACCGTGAACATGTAGGCAGCCGCGTCTGGTCCGTTACCAACAGGCCACCACGCACTTTCACCAAGTTCATTAAGCTATCGTATTCAGTTATTCGCTAATTATCTAACCTAGCTTCACCTGTAAGAGAACGGTATTCTATCTAATTTATTATAACTTAATAAAATACCGGGTATATCAAGACTGCGACCGAAAACGAAGCCAGGTGGTATGGATGACTTCAGGCACAAAGAAACTAAAAATTTCGCAAAAAAAAAAAAATTTTTTCTTATCGTCGTATTTGGGTGGTATATACATAGTTTTCCTAAAATAATAATGTACACCTTTTTGAAGTGAAACTTCTTTATCGGGGTTGGAAAAAATTTTTCGTTACGCGTCACATTCTTCCGTTACGCGCCATCTTTTTTTATTTAGTAAATAAGTACCCACTTCAGTAAGCCACACCCCCAACCGTTTCCAAGCCCCACCCAAAATGTTAAGTCCCACCCACTTTTTTGTAATTTGATCCTTACCCCCCCTCTGGCCTTCCCCCACCCTAAATCCAAAACAGTGCCCAATAGCCTCCCCACGAAACCTAACCCCCCTCCCCGCCCCTACCCCCACCTAAATTTTTTACCTCACCCCCCCTATTCCTATCTCCGCCAATATCCATCGTAGACCCATCGACCCTGGGTTCATTAGAACCGGCTCGGTGAGGCCTACAATCCTGCCCCAACAGAATTCCCGAATTCCCCCTCCACAACTTTCCCCACCCAAAAATATTTTAAGGTGCCCAATAGCCCCCCCACGAAACCTAACCCCCCCCGCCCCTACCCCCACCTAAAATGTTTACCTCACCCCCCCTAAACCTATCTCGGCCAATAAAGGTCGTGGACCCACCGAGGTTGGTATCCTCGGAACCGTCTCGGTGAGGGCTACAAATTGGGCCTGATAGAAATCCCAAATTCCCTCAAAAATTTCCCCCCTCCTAAATTTAAGCTTTATTTAATTTAGCTTTATTTTACCAATTCTGTAAATTTGTAAATAGTAGATCATTTTTCGAAAAATGATGTCATAAAGAAGTTTCACTTCTTACGTGTGTACACTAATACACACACACATTTTTTTATTTTTAAACACGCAATGGCACGCAAGGATTTAAATTACTATTTTCGCAAAAACTAGGTATTTACCATCCAAACAAGACGAAATTTAAAAAACTTCAAAAAAATTCTGACAATTTTTTTTGCCAATTTCTTTGTTGCATTATGTCTGAAGTCACTAATACTACCACCTGGCTTCGTTTCTGGTCGCAGTCTTGATATACCCGGTATAGTTAGTACGTTCAATAATATGTCTTACATAAACTTACGCTTTTATCCCAGAAGGGGCAAGCAGAGTTGCTAATAGGACACCCACGTTTCGCCTTCCATATTCCGTCAAACGATGATATACGAGCCTATCGACATATCGGGCACAAATTCCGAGCTCCGAGCTGATAATAAGTAGAAAAATGTAATCACTTTGCCCGACCCGGGATTCGAACCCGAGACCTCAGCTTTGCAATCACACCATAGTACAACTGCGCCACCGGGGCAGTCTTACTTAGTCTTTTGACTTACAATGGATTAAATGTTGTGTGACACGTATTATAACAACACACATACATACATAAACTCACGCCTTTATCCCCGAAGGGGTAGGCAGAGGCGCCACCAGGACACCCACATTTCGTCTTGTATGTTCCGTCCCACGAAGTGATAGGGGGCGAGCCTATCGCCATATCGGGCACAAATTTCGTATTATTCATTTTCATTTCATTTCATATAACAATTTGAAATTATTTTTATTTTCCCACAGAAATTCCTACTCCTAACAGCCCTTCTGGGTGTAGCTGCAGCGGACGTGTCCCACGTGGTGAGCAAGGATCAAGCTGCCCTCATCAAGAGTCAAAGCTCAGACATCGGACCCGATGGAACGTTTCAATGGGCTTACGAGACCGAAAACGGCATCTCTGGCAGGGCCAGTGGCGGTTTGAACAACCCACAGAGCGTAAGATGACAAATATTATAAATACACCCAACAGTCACATACATAGTCCTGATCCAACATTAAGATCAATTAAGTCTTGTGTCGTGTATCAAAAGCTACGAGACTTTTCGGTCCCACAAACACCCAGACCTGAGACAAATTTCTGTGGGCCTCACATTTGTCTCGGTGCGGGGATTGAACCCGGCTCTCGTCTCACAGCTAGAGTTTAACCAGCTGCGCCAAGAATAATATATTTTATTTAACTATTGTTAAGCGGGGTGAATAGAAACCAAAGTGATTAGACGTGTAACTGAAATATTACAAAGTGTAAACATACGTGCATACTTTCATATTCCAGAAATATTAATAATGTTTTAAAAACCTAAGGAGTTTGTTTCAACGTGCTAATCTTAACCATTCCCACGTCTCGATCTCCGAATTTGACATACGTCATTTGGTCATCCAAATCCCCGCGTTTTTCATGTTTATTTTGTCATTAATTCAAACCATTATAAGTTTTTCAATCATTTTGAGCGCAGGACATAATAAAGCATTGAAATAATGACAAAATAAACATGAAAAAACGCGGGGAACCGGAAGATAAAAGCGACAGTGACAGTGTAGTAGTGTAGTGCAGTGGGACGTTGAGCAGTGCCCCTAGCCGAAACATATTGAAGTATCGTATAGTAATTCTCGTATAGTAAAGTAAACGTTTCCCGCTGTAAAATTTTAGTTCCAAATACGCTCACAATGGCGCTGTTCAAATTCCCATACAAAATTTTACTATTACTATTCTATTACGATACTGCAAAATGTTCCGGCTAGGGGCACTGATACAGAGAGTAACAAATAATAAAAATCTGTATATAACCGGACGATTTTTTTATAGGACGCCGCCTCCCAAGTGGTCCAAGGGGATGCGCAATGGACCGCCCCTAACGGTGAAGTGGTACAATTATCGTACGTTGCCGACGAGAACGGATACCAACCACAGGTAAATATAATTAAATATTATTTGTAGCTCATATACTGATATATAACATACATACATACATACATACATACATACATAAACTCACGCCATTATCCCAGAAGGGGTAGGCAGAGGCGCCACCAGGACACTCACATTTCGCCTTGTATGTTCCGTCCTATTTAATATGATAAGGGCGAGCCTATCGCCATATCGGACACAAATTCCTGACTCCAGCTGATAATGAATAGAAAAATCCAATATCACTTTGCCCGACCCGGGATTCGAACCCGAGACTTCAGATTTGTAGTCGTGCCGTAGTTAGTACAACTACGCCACCGATTTTTTTTTATAATATTTTATTATCTTTAAATTTAGTAAACAACGAATCTATTTTTGTAATTATTTAAAATCGAATTTCAGATACAATCTTGTTTTTAGTACCCGTCAAATTAATCGAAAAGTGCCGCAATGCGATACAAAAACAAAAAAAAACAGCTCAATAATTACTGTATTCACTCGACTACATTATAGGCACTAGACTACACTGTAGTCATTAGACTACTTCGTAGTCACTACCCTACAAAGACTACAAATATTTTTTTCCAGGGTTCCCACCTGCCCACCCCCCCTCCGATCCCCAAGGAGATCCTGGACGCCCTGGAGTACATCCGCGCGCACCCCCCACCACCAGAGAGGAAGTGATTCAAAACTAACCACCAAGCCTATGTGTAATATATTTTATGTATAATAAACTGCTGTAAATATTAATTGTTTTATTTACTTAAGCTGTTTTAAACAAAGTCCAGACTGCGACCGAAAACGAAGCCACGTAATATTAGTGACTTCAGACACAATGCAACAAAAAGTTTCGCTAAAAAAATCGTATTTTTTTATATTTCTTACTTATCGTCATATTTGAGTGAGAAATATATAATTAGCCTCAAATAGTAATGTACACCTTTTTATACAGGGTATATCAAGACCGCGACCGAAAACGAAGCCAGGAGGTAGTATTAGTGATATCAAATACAATACAAGTAAAAATTCTACAAAAAAAATCGTCAATTTTTTTTTTTGTTATTTTTTACATATCGTCGTATTTGAGTGATTAAACATAGTTTTTCTAAAATAATGACGTACATCGCTTAATTTTTAAACACGGAATGGTACGTAAGGGTTTAAATTACTATTTTTGCAAAAACTAGGTTTATACACCTCAAAAACGATGATTTTTAAAAAACTGTAAAAAAAGAACCGTCGCTTATTTTGCAAAATGTTTAGTTGCATTGTGTCTGTAACCACTAAAACTACCACCTGGCTTCGTTTTCGGTCGCGGTCTTGATATACCCGGTATTTAAAGACGCTTTGGTACGTAAGGGTTAAAATTACTATATTCGCGCAAAATAAGTACTTACCACCACAATTCTATGATATTTAAAATTTGCCACATAAGTGACCCCACACTAAGATCGAATTGTCTCGTGGGCATCAGGAATTAAGACTTTTCTGTCTCACAAACATCCATTATTACGAGCCTAAAACGTCCCACTGCAGGTCAAATGCCTCTCTTCCCGCTTTCCATACATCCTTGACAAGGACTTTATAAGACCAATCCTTCCTAGGCGTCCAACTCGTCTCACCTGCGACTAGGCCTCCCACGTGGTCCACGCCCAGAGGACCCATTGTGTGGTGGTATTCGCCCACATTTTATCCAGCATGCATCGATATCAATGTTAGATAAGACATTCAGTACACAAAATGTGTCCCACCTACTTGCGGTGTATGCACCGCACATGAATCAGTTTGCTTCGTGACAGTGACAGTGCAGTACGCCTTATCGCATACGTTCAAAAGTAATAAATGAATGTTTCGCCGACAAACCTAAAGCAAATCGTCTGAAGTTTCAATATTTTAATAAAATACCAGGTAAGTGATGTAATATTGCAGTGTGCTTTTAAAATACGGGGGCACATTATTTCTATGACGCGTCTCGTCTATCGGTAGAATATAAGTCAATGCCAGCATGCGACACACATGTCAAACATACAAGCACCCAGCGAAACAAATCCTTGTGGTTCACTCCAACATTTGTCTCGGCGCGGGGATCGAACCCGCGGCCTCTCGTTTCACAAACGTGTAACCAACTGCACCACGGAGGCTGCCAAAAATGTTTACATTAATTTCTACGAAAAGTTTGGTGAGTTGATGTTTTTTTAGCATTTTTAACCCTCCCGCTTCCGGTGAAACGTGGTGAGGTTAACGACTACCCTAAAATAAAAATTAAAGGTAAATTTGGCAGCCTCCGTGGCGCAGTTGGTTAGACGTTTGTGAAACGAGAGGCCGCGGGTTCGATCCCCAAAACAAATATTTGTGTGAACGGATATTTGTCTCGGGTCTGGGTGTTTGCGAGACCGAAAATCTCTCGTAGTTTCTGATACCCACGACACAAGACTCGATCTTAGTGTGGGGTCAGGACTATGTATGTGACTGTTGGGTGTATTTATTTTATAAATTGTAAAGTACTCACCCTGATCTCGCAGCACAGTGACAGCTTCCAACACTCGCTTGGTGTAGATACACGGCTCGTAGTTGTCCATCTCTTGAGTCACCACCGAACACACCCTGTGGGGGGAGGAATAAAGCAAGTTTTAGGGGATGAATTTACGAATGAAAATGTCTATCACCTTGTACAAAAGAAAGAAAAATAAATAAACCAAAAATAAAACTAAAATAAATAACTTGTTTAATAAACTCAATCTCAATTTTCAAATAGACCTATTTTATAGTAGCGTTCGTATAATTAGTCATGTCCTGACTAATGACCCTAAACAGCTGTTGTAAGTTCAGTCGGTGTTTTAAGTTATATAGTTAATTTATTAATTCTAATGTTTTCTTTTTATATGTGGTAGCTTTTAATTGGCATCTAGATATTTAAGATATTGTTAAAATGTAAAATTAGCTGTAAGCTTCCCAAATATCTATCTGTATCAGCCCATATACGTCCCACTGCTGGACACGGGCCTACTCTACAATCGAGAGAATCGATTGAGACTGGTTAGGCCATATAGTCCATCCCAATATTCATCCCCAATCTATCCCAATCCATTCCCAAATATAAAAAAATAAAATAAAATAAGATTATAAGTTTTAGGGGGTGGAAAAATATGGTAATAATTATAAACTTAGTGAAGGAATATTTTTTAAAATAACCCGCATTGGATTCTTTAACTTGTATATGTGGAGGTATATCGTTATATTTTTAAAAAAGATGTATTTTGATTCGAATTTCGCAACAGAAGCATACCGTATTACATTTACCATTAAATACAATCTTTGTTTATTGAAACATAAAATCATCGATATGTAATAAGTAGCATTTTAACTTCTTGTTAAATATTTATAGGTAGAAAGATTGCTTACAGAAACTGGCCTTAACAAGCTAATTTCGACAAAATCCATTTTTATAAAACCTGAACATAAACTATAAAATTTGAACCTGTTACCTCTTAGCCCGTCCTCTGATAGCTCCAGCGGTCCTCTCTAGAGAATCAGCGTCTCCCTCCTGCAACGCCACTACGCACTTGTTCACATCTTCCAAGATATGGTTCTCTGTGGACAAAAATCTAACATTACTAATTAAATAAATAAATACACCCAACAGTCACATACATAGTCCTGACCCCACATTAAGATCAATTAAGTCTTGTGTCGCAGGTATCGGAAACTACGAGAGACTTTTCGGTCTCACAAACACCCAGACCCGAGACAAATATTTGTGGGCCTCACAAACATTTGTCTCGGTGCGGGGATCGAACCCGCGGCCTCTTGTTTCACAACCGGCGTCTAACCAACTGCGCTACGGAGGCTGTCAAATTAGTATAACATATTTACTGCAATTTGCCACTAAATAAATATATATACCGGGTATATCAAGATTGCGACCGAAAACGAAGACACGATGCAAATAAAAATTTCACCAAAACAGCGACAGATACTTTTTTAGAATTTTTTAAAAATCATCTTGTTTGGGTGGTAAATACCTAGTTTTTACTAAAATACTAATTTCAACCCTTACGTACCATTGAGTGTTTAAAAATAAACAGGTTTACATCATTATTTTGGAAAAATATGTGTTTATTACCCAAAAACGACGATAAGTAAAAAAATTACAAAAAAAAGTTGCCGATTTTTTGTTTGCGAATTTTTTAGTTGCATTGTGTCTGAAGTCACTAATACTACCACCTGGCTTCGTTTTCGGTCGCAGTCTTGATATACCCGGTATACATAGTCCTAACCACACTCAGTTTTGTCTTATTAAAATCTATGCGACACTTTTCGGTGGCATTAACACCCAATCCCGTTTTTTTTTTATTAGAAATATTAATCCGTGTACGGTATTAACATTGGCGGGGATAGAACCTGCGGTTTCTCGTTTCACAGCTGGCGTCTAACCACCCAGCCACGGAGTCACATATTAAGTGTGACAAACAACTGAACTTTGTATTGGGCATTTAACTATCATCGAATTTTGCAGACAAACAGAAGTGCCATTAAAACAAAACATTTGTGTGAAAACAGTGATAAAGAAGCTTGTAACATGAGGCAAATATAAGTATTTTAAATGAAAGAGTGGGGACGTAGTGGCGACATCTTACCGTCTCTTTCACACACCATAATGCATATTAAGAATAGTGACGTCACTAATTTTGTTTTGCATCTGTTTTTCTTCTACCCCCACTACAAGATTTAAAACGTTTCTAACTTTTTGAATTCTGATGGATTTACAAAATTCTTTGTTTGTTAGATTTTGGACATGGATACTTTTTGACGAATACAATAAAAAAATTTGAGTAGAATACCCAATTACTTCGCATATTGCCGTATGTGTAAATACATAACTCCGTATACTATCGTAAGTGCATATGAATTGGTGTAATAATACAACATATATATATTTTTTCAAAATCATCGGGTTCGATTCCTCGCTAGGAATATTGATTTATCAAAAATCCAAGTACGCAGTTTTAGTTTTCATCAAAATCGGGCTCGTGTCTCCTTTCAGTATTTTTCGCTATTCCTCATAATTTCGGATTTGGCCATCCACGCCCACTTGAAAAACTCACCCTTTACATCGTGAGGAAACCTGCATACAGTAGCGATTTTAAAGAAATTCTACGGTATGTAAGTCCGCCAACCCGCACTAGGCCAGCGTGGTGGACTATATGGCCTAACCACTCTCAATCGATTCTTTCGATTGTAGAGTAGGCCCGTGCCCTGCAGTGAGACGTATATGGGCTAATATAGATAGATAGATACCATTTCCGTTTCAGGGGTGTTCGAAAGCTTTTGTTGAGAAAGAGACAGACATGGTTTTGAAAAGAGCAACACTAGAGTTTCTTGCCCGTTCTTCTCTAGTGAAAACCGCTTTCCGAACCGGGTGGTAGTTCAAAAAATGACTGAATCTAAACAATGTTGAACATTTTAATGGATTCAATAAATTATTTTCATTTCATTTCATTTCATGCACAGAGACTGATGAGTTTTTATAAATAAATAGGCTGGCAAGGAAGATTAACACGGATTATATATTGAGCAAATATATACAGTACACAGACAGTGTGGAACGTATGTCAAAGAGACGACCGGACGGAAGTAAGAAACCGACAACTATCATAGACAAAAATGTTTGTTTATCATCTAAAAGTAATATTGGCACTTAGTCAATAAGCTCCAATATTACTAACAGAGCCAGATGGAGAGAGAGAGAGATGTACATACCGCTGACGGCCAGGAAGTCGTCGATGGTGGTGATGTCGTCGACGGCGTCGGTGAGCAGGCGCACGGCGGCCTCCCACGCGCGACCGAACGCCGCCAGGTTCTCCTGCGCCACGCGCGAGCGAGGCCGCGCCGCCACCACGCGCGCCGCGTTGATCACCTGCGTGATATGCCACCACTTATATAAATCCTATCCTATCCTATCCTACGGAAATTACTCATAATTAATATCACCTAACTTTCATTATACTACAAGCACATACAACATACCTGAGGGCACAGCGCTTCAATCTGTTCCGCGGCGTGACGAACCATTTTCACTCCGTCCTCGTTGTTCGACATCGAGCATACCAAGTTGGCCACCTGTGGGATACAAATACATGAATAAATTTGAAATGTATTCATGGGGGTTCGTGCATTCCCTAGAATAACATAAACAATTTGATTTTTTTTTTTCATTCTTCATCGTTAAATGAAATAAATTATCTTTTAAAATGACTAAGAGAACAATTAACTGGCGGATAGGTATAATTAAAGTGGCGAAAGAAGCGAAAAGAAAACGATAAAATCGTTTTCCTTGTTGAAAATAATTAGTAATATTTTTAAAAATATTATGGCTTGCGAATGGCTAGAGTGGGAGGAAAAAGTAGAAACAAGAGTAAAAAAGAGAAAAGAAGTTTAATAAGAAACAATAGAAGGGGGGGTGCAGAGTTGAAACCACGAAGGGTGAATAACAAAGAGGGAAGAAATTAGAAAAAGGGGATGTTAATAGGCATCCAGTTTGCATATAACATATACTACAAGATATAATAAACAGATGATGTAACGAAGATTTCAGTTTGCTACCCAAACTCGACTTAGGTACTTATCGAAATAAAACTATTTTTTTACGGATATTATCGCGATTTGGTTTAATTTTTACATTTTTAACTTTCCCGACGTTTCGATTACTTTCGTGATCACGGTGCGGACTGAGGTATTAGTCATCCGCTCTCTGGCTGTCACAATCAGATAATCTACCCATTTTCAAAAAGTATTTTAAGTTGTTCCTAAGATTAAGACAAACTATTTAAAAAAATATCAAATTTTTATTCGCTCGGCAAGTCCAATAAAAAACCATTTAAAATTTAAATTTTAAATTTATGCGCGCAAATATGTGAAAACGCTAGGCGCCATGTTCCTTTAAAATGATACGTCACTCAACCAGTAAACAACCTGTGTTTGTATGAGCTCTTGGACACCGGAGGGGGTATTCTACTTACGGAATGACGTAGAATCGTTATCCATCATGGCGGCAGCCGTTTCACATATTTTTAGGACAGATAAAAAAATTGAAATTTTCAAAACGAATTATAAAATTTATTCCTTGGAAATAAAAACTGAAATTAACATATACTTATTGCTTAATGCTCTACTATATACATTTATAGTTTTTAGATTTTTTCTTTCTTATAGTAAAATACCCAATTAAAATTACAGTTAAATTAGTTTGAAAATATTTTTATTTCAATGTGTAACATTCGCGTAAATCTAAGAAAAGGTCACTATCATTATACTTAGGGGGAGCCTATTGTTCACTAGCTTTTCAGTGCTTAAATAAATAAATAAATACACCCAACAGTCACATACATAGTCCTGACCCCACACTAACATCGAGTCGTGTATCAGAAACTTCGAGACTTTTCGGTCTCACAAACACACGAAACAAATCCTTGTGGATCACACAAATTGCGGTGCGGGGATCGAATCCGCGGCCTCTCGTTTCACAAATAACCAACTGCGCCAAGGCTGTCAGAGATAAGTACTAACCTCGACAAGTTTATTGGCGTGTTCAGTAAAGACCAGCGCATATTCTTCGACTTCCTTTTCGTTGCCGTTGCGAGCTGCTTCCATCAGGACCAAGAGCGGGACATTTGTTTCCAGGAAACTGAACCAAATGAGTATTCAAATCAATATAAAAGTTACTGCTGGTCTCTCGTGTGAGAGGCCTGGGTAGGTAGCACAATGTCTATTTCTCCAAACAGCAGTGTAAATGCACTGTTGTGTTCCGGTTTGAAGGACATTGTAGCTAGAACTACTGGACATATTGAGACTAAACTTATGTATCAGGATGGTGAGCGCAGTGGAATGCCAAGTATTGCTTTGTAATTCATGTTTGGTTTTGTTACTGTCCATGAGCGGTCGTATCGCTTACCATCAGGCGAATGGCATGCTCGTCTCGCCATTCATCGTAATAAAAAAATAATATATTTTTTGTGAGATTTTCTTTACACGTCTATACCTACATACATAAGTCATAAACTCACGCCTTTATCCCATATGGTGTAGGCAGAGACGCCACCAGGATACCCACATTTCTCCTTGTATGGTTCCATCCCACGATGTGATAGGGGGCGAGTCTATCGCCATATCGGGCACAAATTCCTGACTCCGGGCTGATAATGAATAGAAAATTCCAATATCGCTTTGCCCGCCCCGGGACTCGAACCCGAGACCTCAGCTTTGTAGCCGTACCGCAATACAACTACGCCACCGAGGCAGTCGCGTCTATTCCTAAACGCGTGTATAAGTGTATGTGTGTCCGCGAGTGTTTTACGTGAGCATGCATTCGTTCGCACGTGTTTCTGCGTACGCGTGCGTAAACGTATGCGTACATACCGGGTATATCAAGACTGCGACCGAAAACGAAGCCAGGTGGTAGTTTTAGTGATTACAGACACTATGCCGCTAAAAATTTAATCATCGTGTTTGGGTGGTAAATAACTAGTTATTGCGAAATTGGGTATTTGACTCATTTTTTTTATTGTATTCGTCAAAAAGTATCCATAACCAAAATCTAACAAACAAAGAATTTTGAACATCCATTCAGAATTTAAAAAGTTAGAAACGTTTTAAATCTTGTAGTGGGGGTAAAAGAAAAGGGATGCAAAACAAAATTAGTGACGTCACTATTCTTAATATGCATTATAGTGTGCGGGTGTGAAAGAGACGGCAAGATGTCCCCACTAAGTCCCCACTCTTTCATTTAAAATACTAATATTTGCCTCATGTTACAAGCTACTTCATCACTGTTTTCACAAAAATGTTTTGTTTTAATGGCACTTCTATTTGTCTGTAAAATAATACAAAAATTCGATGGTAGTCAAATACCCAATTGTAATTTAAACCTTGCGTACTATCGCGTGTTTAAAAATAAAAAAGGCGTTATATTATTTTGAGAAAACTAATTATTTATCACCCAAATACTACAATCACTAATAAAACAAAAACAAATTGTATTTTAGAAAGGAGTATCACATCGTGGTACGGAACATAGGCGAAATGTGGGTGACCTGGTGGGGCTATTGCCTACCCTTCGGGGATAAAGGCGTGAGTGTATGTATGTATGTGTGTGCGTGCAGGTGCGGTACCTGTCGGACACGTGGTCGACGACGGCCTTGCGCAGCTGGCGGCGCAGGTCGCGCGTCTTGCGACACATGTTCTCGATGGCGCGCTCCAGACCCGCTGACTGCTCCGACTTGCCCGCCTGCAACAGTATCATAACCGGACATTCATTACAAATCAACAAAAATATACAGGGTATATCAAGACCGCGACCGAAAATGAAGCCAGGTGGTAGTTTTAGCGATTACAGACACATTGCAACTAAAAATTATGCAAAAACAGCGACGGTTTTTTTTTTACAGTATTTTCATAATCATCGTGTTTGAGGGGTAAATACCTAGTTTTTGCAAAAATAGTAATTTAAACCCTTACGTACCATTGCGTGTTTACAAATAAAGCGATGTACGTCATAATTTAAAAAAAACTATGTATTTATCACTCAAATACGACGATAAGTAAAAAATTCAAAAAAAAAATTGACGATTTTTTTTGTGAAATTTTTACTTGCATTGTATTTGATATCACTAATACTACCACCTGGCTTCGTTTTCGGTCGCGGTCTTGATATACCCTGTATAAATAATATTGGTCATTTTCCTACGTGTATAAGAATCTCTTCAAAGAATCTCTGAATCATTGCCATAGAGGAATATCATGTGCTATGACGTCACAAGTTTGTAAACAAGTATACATTGTTGATGAAATCGTAAAAAAACATAAATGAATGCTTTTATACACATAACGGTTAAAACATCGCAATAAAAAGATATAATATGCTATGACGTCACAGCATAGTAAAGCAAGTTTATTGGTACGGAGTGTCATATGCTATGACGTCATAGCATAGTAAACAGGTGTATGAACATACGTTGTTGATATATTCGTGGAGAAGATCTTGCAAAGCTTGTCTCACGGCGTTGCATTCAGATACTATACGCTCGCGACGCTCGTCCCTGTAACAACATATATTACATACAATAACATACAACATATTTGACAGCCTCCGTGGCGCAGTTGGTTAGATTCCGGCTGTGAAACGAGAGGCCGCGAGTTGGATCGCATCGAGACAAATATTAGTGTGACTCACAGGTATTTGTTTCGGGTCTGGGTGTTTGTGAGACCGAAAAGTCTCTCGTAGTTTCTGATACGACACAAGACTCGATCTTAGTGTGGGGTCAGGACTATGTATGTGACTGTTGGGTGTATTTATGTAAGTATTTATTTATGTATCAAGGATGAAGGGCATAGGGGTAATAACTACTTTCTACCCTCTTTTGGAAAATATGTAGTGAGGCATTAGGGTGAGATTGGATAAAATGAGATGGTGAATGGAGTAAGGAGACAGAAAACAAACCGAAGATAGGGTAAAATGTCACACATGAGTGTTTCCCCAGCAGTAGGCTGCTTTAAGCTGATTGTGACGAGTATGATGAGCGTTTCGAGTATGACGAGTGATGACGAGTATGATTATCGAATATGACGATGGGCACGAATATGGCGGAGCCAGTTGAAAATCAGTGCTGTTGTAAAACAGCATATACTGAGCTGGTATCCTTTCTACGCACATCTTACAGCGAAATAAGTATTAATGTAGACCTGACCTTTCCTTGTATTATATTATTATTGAGTTGTATTGTGTGTGTGGAAGAAATAAATGGTTTAAATGGTATGATGACGAGTATGACGATGGGTATGATGACGAGCATGACGATGGTAATGATAAGTGAGGGTTATTATTGATCAGTATACCTGGTACAAGAGCTATCCGCCATGAGCGCGGCGCCCGAGATGATGGACTCGAGGCGCTCCTCCAGTGAAGGCCGGGTTCGAAGCTCGGAATAGGCCAGCGGCTCCATCACCATGCGCTCCTGGGAGATACAACAGGAATTGAGGATATTTCAAGACTTCTATATATCTATATCAGCCCATATACGTCCCACTGCAGGGCACGGGTCTACTCTACAATCGAGAGAATCGATTGAGAGTGGTTAGGCCATATAGTCCACCACGCTGGCCTAATGCGGGTTGGCTTCAAGACTTGGTACTTCCAGAAGTCACATATTCTATACATCATTAATAGTCGTGTGCCTGGTCATGAGAGATGCGTCTTCCAAAGCTCCCATTGTCCAGAGCAAGAAATAATGATTAAAATATTAAGATATTTTGGGCAACGTCCGTGGCGCAGTTGGTTGGACGCCGGCTGTGAAACGTAAGGCCCGGGTTCGCGCACCGAGACAAGTATTTGTGTGATCCACAGGTATTTGTTTCGGGTCTGGGTGTTTGTGAGACCGAAAAGTCTCTCATAGTTACTGATACGACACAAGACTCGATCTTAGTGTGGGGTCACTATGTATGTGACTGTTGGGTGTATTTATTTAACTTACATCAAAATCGTCGAGAGCTTGAGCTAATTCCCCAGGTCCTTCCACTGGCCTGTTAGATCCTGTAAACAATTAAAATTATATTTTAACTTTGTATTACTGCCTCGGTGGCGTAGTTGTACTACGGTATGATTGCTGAGGTCTCGGGTTCGAGTCCCGGGTCGGGTAAAGTGATATTGGATTTTTCATTATCAGCCCGGAGTCAGGAATTTGTGCCCGATATGACGATACGCTCGCCCCCTATCACATCGGACGGAACATACAAGGCGATATGTGGGTGTCCTGGTGGCGCCTCTGCCTACCCCTTCTGGGATAAAGGCGTGAGTTATGTATGTTGTTAATTCAAATATTTGTATTGTAATTTATATCTTTTCCTTTGTGCAATAAATATTTTTTTTTATCATTATTTATTATTATCAGTAATACTGACCGTTGCTGGCAGGTCTACCCCTGGCCACGCCGGCGATGGCGTCCACGGCGGTGCACACAGCGCGCAGCACGTAGTCCCTGTTGGCTTTAGCTGCGGCTAGCTCCGGGTGACGAACATACACCTGCACAGATACAACATATACATTATACCGGGTATATCAAGACCGCGACCGAAAACAAAGCCGGGTGGTAGTTTTAGTGGTTACAGACACAATGAAAAGAAAAATTTTGCAAAATAAGCGACCGATTTATTTTTTTGCAATTTTTTGAAAATCATTGTTTTTGGGTAGTAAATACCTAGTTATTGCGAAAATAGTAATTTAAACCCTATCGCACCATTGCGTCTTAAAAAATAAAAAGGTGTACATCATTATTTAAGGAAATCTATCTATTTATCACCCAAATACGACGATAAGTAAAAAATTACCAAAAAAAAGTTGATGATTATTTTTTTGCGAAATTTTTCATTACATTGTTTCTGAAGTCACTAATACTACCACCTGGCTTCGTTTTCGGTCGCGGTCTTGATATACCCTGTATAAATAAATAAATAAATACACCCAACAGTCACATACATAGTCTTGACGCCATAATAAGAGTCTTGTGTCGTATCAGAAACTACGAGAGACTTTTCGGTCTCACAAACACCCAGACCGGAGACAAATACCTGTGGATCACACAAATATTTGTCTCGGTGCGGGGATCGAACCCGCGGCCTCTCGTTTCACAGCCGGCGTCTAACCAACTGCGCCACGGAGGCTGGCATATGACAAAATACAACAAGGCACACAAACAAAGTAGATGTGAAATATAACATAAAACGGCAAAACAAAAAAAAAAACAAAAAAAAATATTATTCAAAAAAAACGAACTGTTGCAATTAAAAAGCTTCTCATCCATATTTTGTTATTAACCGTTACACATTAAAAAGTGGTAATACGGTGACCATGACAGATCATCGTAAGAACACACAAGGCGAAAAGTGAGTGTCTTGGTAGCCCCTGCCTACCCCTTCTGGTAAAAAGGCGTGAGTATGTATGACAGGTCATATTGTAAATACCTTAGAGTGTCTTGGTAGCCCCTGCCTACCCCTTCTGGTAAAAAGGCGTGAGTATGTATGACAGGTCATATTGTAAATACCTTAGAGTGTCTTGGTAGCCCCTGCCTACCCCTTCTGGTAAAAAGGCGTGAGTATGTATGACAGGTCATATTGTAAATACCTTAGAGTGTCTTGGTAGCCCCTGCCTACCCCTTCTGGTAAAAAGGCGTGAGTATGTATGACAGGTCATATTGTAAATACCTTAGAGTGTCTTGGTAGCCCCTGCCTACCCCTTCTGGTAAAAAGGCGTGAGTATGTATGACAGGTCATATTGTAAATACCTTAGAGTGTCTTGGTAGCCCCTGCCTACCCCTTCTGGTAAAAAGGCGTGAGTATGTATGACAGGTCATATTGTAAATACCTTAGAGTGTCTTGGTAGCCCCTGCCTACCCCTTCTGGTAAAAAGGCGTGAGTATGTATGACAGGTCATATTGTAAATACCTTAGAGTGTCTTGGTAGCCCCTGCCTACCCCTTCTGGTAAAAAGGCGTGAGTATGTATGACAGGTCATATTGTAAATACCTTAGAGTGTCTTGGTAGCCCCTGCCTACCCCTTCTGGTAAAAAGGCGTGAGTATGTATGACAGGTCATATTGTAAATACCTTAGAGTGTCTTGGTAGCCCCTGCCTACCCCTTCTGGTAAAAAGGCGTGAGTATGTATGACAGGTCATATTGTAAATACCTTAGAGTGTCTTGGTAGCCCCTGCCTACCCCTTCTGGTAAAAAGGCGTGAGTATGTATGACAGGTCATATTGTAAATACCTTAGAGTGTCTTGGTAGCCCCTGCCTACCCCTTCTGGTAAAAAGGCGTGAGTATGTATGACAGGTCATATTGTAAATACCTTAGAGTGTCTTGGTAGCCCCTGCCTACCCCTTCTGGTAAAAAGGCGTGAGTATGTATGACAGGTCATATTGTAAATACCTTAGAGTGTCTTGGTAGCCCCTGCCTACCCCTTCTGGTAAAAAGGCGTGAGTATGTATGTATGACAGGTTTTAGGCCATATGGTACATACCTTAGAAGCGGTGAGCAGCATAGTGGAATGTTTCTTGAGCACAGCCCTTGCAGCTGCCAACTCATCCTTCATACGGGGCTCCTGTGAATCAAATTAACTATTATTTATTTATTTATTTATTTAAATCTTTATTGTATTCAGTATAATAACATACAGGAATAGAAAAAAAAAAACAGTACAAATGGCGGTCTTATCGCATAAAGCAATGTCTTACAGACAACCATGGGATGGATTTAAAAGACGGAGAAAGAGAAAGAGAGGGCAGTGTAAAGTGTGTAGTGTATTAGAACATGGATCAAAGTTAAAAATGTATCTATCTATATTTACATCAGCCAATATACGTCCCACTGCTGGGCACAGGCCAACTCTACAATCGAGAGAATCGATTGAGAGTGGTTAGGCCATATAGTCCACCACCCTGGCCTAGTGCGAGTTGGTAGATTTACATACATTATAAATTGTTACAAAAGAAAAATTTATACAAAAGATTTATTGTTTTTTCAAGAGAATAGGGGACAAAAGGGATCAGTTCACCTAATGAAAATTGTCTTAAAAATCAGTCATTCGCCATTACAATTTGTTATCTGTATCAGCACATATACTGCTGGGCACAGGCTTCCTTTACAATCAAAAGTACGATTGAGGTGGGTTAGGCCATGAGTACTTATAACAAATATATAAATAAATAAATAAATACACCCAACAGTCACATACATAGTCCTGACCCCACACTAACATCGAGTCTTGTGTCGTATCAGGAAATACGAGAGACTTTTCGGTCTCACAAACACCTACACCCGAGACAAATACTTGTGGTTCTCACAAACATTTGTCTCGGTGCGGGGATCGAACCCGCGGCCTCTAGTTTCACAGGCGGCGTCTAACCAACTGCGCCACGGAGGCTGTCTGCTGATATTAAACATTACCTTGAGCTCCTTCTGTCTCTTCCCTGCAGCAGCAGATAATTCATTAGCAGAGACTCCGAACTGTCTCGCCAGCTCCATCACTTCAGACTGGGAAGATGCACACTTCAACTTGTCCAGGTCACTCTCCACCTGTCAACAAACATATAAAATATACAGGGTATATCAAGACCGCGACCGAAAACGAAGCCTGGTGGTAGTATTAGTGATATCAAACACAATGCAAGTAAAAGTTTTATAAAAAAAATCGTAATTTTTTTTTTGTTATTTTTTACATATCGTCGTATTTGAGTGATTAAACATAGTTTTTCTAAAATAATGACGTACATCGCTTAATTTTTAAACACGCAATGTTACGCAAGGGTTTAAATTACTATTTTTGCAAAAACTAGGTATTTAGTATTTACCCTTCAATAACGATTATTTAAAAAAAATTGTAAAAAAATCCGTCGCTTATTTTGCAAAATTTTTTGTTGCATTGTGTCTGTAGCCGCTAAAACTACCACCTGGCTTCGTTTTCGGTCGCGGTCTTGATATACCCTGTATTTATTTATACATACATACATACATAAACTCACGAATGTATCCCAGAAGGGGTAGGCAGAGGCGCCACCAGGACACCCACATTTCGATTTGTATGTTCCGTCCCACGATGTAATTGGGGGCGAAAGTAATAATAATAATGTACACCTTTTCATTTTTATCGCAATGGTACGCAAGGATTAAAAAAAAACTAGGTATTTACCACCCAAACTGTCTTTTTTTTTGCAATATATTTGTACTTTGTCCGAAGTCACTAATACTACCACCTGGCTTCGTTTTAGGTCGCAGTCTGGATACACCCTGTATATCATACACATACCGTGTTGAGTTTCGACAGCAGTAGGTGGACATCCACCATGTCAGCGAGGATGAGGAGCCTCGTCACAGCAGACAGCAGGGCCCGGGCGGCGCGCACCATGCCACCACGGGAGGAGGAGGCGCAAGGCTCTTCCGAGAACTCACGCGCTGCCACACTCATTGCTGCTCCTGGATGCAGAGCGAGGAATGAATGAATAAATGTGTGAACTGATGCAGCAATGTAACTTAAACTAATAACTAATACAATTGAAAAACCGCTCCTGGGTATAAACAGTGGGAGGTTTTATATACTGAGACAGCAATGTAACTTAAATTGATAGTAAGAGTAGTGTAATGCCAAGTGTATTAGTATTTAGTTAACTCGCGCGATTCCACATTCATTGCTGCTCCTGTATGTAGAGGGAGGAATGTGGTGTGAAATGAGACAGCAATGTAACTTAAATTAATCATTAACACAATGGAATATGTAGTGCCTATGCCCAGGCGCCGTTACACGCATTGCCGTTCCTGAATACAAACAACGAGTAGTTGTACAGGATGTCCCATAAATCAGATAATGTCTAACCCCAGAAAATAAAAAATAAATCACTTATTTTTTAAATTATTGTCATTAAACAGTTGTTTTTAAGCAGTAAAAAAATAAAAGTCACTTTAATTTGGACCAAACGAGCCATCTTTTGAAGTCACTGCCAAAATGCATACTACCTTTTTTTAACAAATTCATTGAACTTTTCGAATGACTATTATGTTAAAAAAAGTGACTGATTTTTTTTAATTTTCTCTCTAACCTCGCGAGTTACCGACCTTGTAAAACCCTCCTCCTATTTCTGAAGACTCCTATTGTGGTCTTTTAGGATATTTTTTTTCCTAAGCCCTATCTTACTCACCAGCCTTCCGCACCTCCTCGACAGCAGTCAGCATCTGCTGCGTGATCTCCGGATTCTCATACGCGATGGTCTGTCCCCTCTCGATGAAGATCTCGGTGGCTCGCTCCACGGTCGCGACCAGGGCACTGGCACGCTTCGACTTGCCGGCTGGAAAGAAATAGCCAGAATAAATAGTATGTTTTTATTTTTTTACTGCAATGAATGGCGAGACGTGCATGCCATTCGCCTGATGGTAAGCGATACGACCGCTCATGGACAGTAGATATCAAACACCATTAATTACAATGCATTGGTTGGCTTTCCACTGCGCTCGCAATCCTAAGACATAAGATGTCAAGTCTCATTATGTCCAGTAGTTACTCAGGCAATGTCCTTCAAACCGGAACACAACAGTGCATTTACACTGCTGTTTGTTGGAGAAATAGACATTGCGATGGTACCTACCCATGCGGCCTCTCACATATGAGAGACATACCACCAGTGAATTTATTTACAATATATCTAGATTATTGTATCAAAAGTGGTAAAGCCACGATGTTGTCAATCATGAATCAGCATGAAATGAAATGAAAATATTTATTGAACCCATAAAATGTCATACATTATTTAGCTTCAGTTACTTTTTTGCCACTACCACCCGGTTCACAAGGCTGTTTTCGCCAGAGAAGAACAAAGAAACTCTAGCGTTGCTCTTTTCAAAACAAGTTTACATGAGTGTGTGGTGGCCTGTTGGTAACGGACCAGACGCGGCTACCTACATGTTCACGGTGGTCACGGGTTCAAATCCCAGGGCACACCTCTGACTTTTCGGAGTTATGTGTGTATTGATAGTCAATCACCACGCACTTTAACGGTGAAGGAAAAAATCGTGAGGAAACCTGCATACCGTAGCGATTTTAAAGAATTTCTACGGTATGTAAGTCCGCCAACCCGCACTAGGCCAGCGTGGTGGACTATATGGCCTAACCACTCTCAATCGATTCTCTCGATTGTAGAGTAGGCCCGTGCCCTGCAGTGGGACGTATATGGGCTGATATAGATATAGATTACATGGGTGGGCAGGCTCGTCCGGTACCACTGTCTCACAGGAGAACGACGTGAAGTGACAGCTTAAGCTTTCGCGTTACCTTAGGTGAGAATGCCGGATGCTTGATACACCTTTTCTCATCCCATCATTTTTCCTTCCAGCTCCCCTCCCTATTTGATTGTCCAGCAACACATGATCCAGCGTTGATGATGTTCATGTGCCATCCCTTACCATCATGTGACTTGTTTGCTTGTTTGCTGGACTAATAAAAAAGGACTGCCTCGGTGGCGTAGTTGTATTACGGTACGGTTACAAAGCTGAGGTCTCGGGTTCGAGTCCCGGGTCGGGCAAAAGTGATATTGGATTTTTCTATTCATTATCAGTCCGGAGTCAGGAATTTGTGCCCGATATGGCGATAGACTCGCCCCCTATCACATCATGGGACGGAATACAAGGCGAAATGTGGGTGTCCTGGTGACGCCTCTGCCTACCCCTTCGGGGATAAAGGCGTGAGTTTATGTATGTATAAAAAAAGAAAGAGAACCCCAAAATAATAATTAACAGCACTCACGTCGTTTCTTCTTAGCATCCCTGTCCTTGTTGTTGACCAGCGTCGTCACCTGCAGCACGAGGGGCTCCAGGGTCCTCTCCACCGACATGGTGCGTATCTCCAGGTTGCGCGGGTCCCACTTCAGTGTCAGGGTGCCCGTGGTACCGTACTGGTCGGTCAGGGTCGCCATGGTGGCTGAAAAGAATATAAATAAATAATTATAAATAAGTAAATACACCCAATAGTCACATTCATAGTCCTGATCCCACATTAAGATCAATTAAGTCTTGTGTTGTGGGCATCAGAAAGTACGAGAGACTTTTTGGTCTCACAAACACCCAGACCCGAGACAAATATTTGTGGGCCTCACAAACATTTGTTTCGGTGCGGGAATCGAATCCGCGGCCTCTCGTTTCACAGCCGGCGTCTAACCAACTGCACTACGGAGGCTGTCAATGAGGTTTACATACACTAGTTGACTGTTATAGGCTGATGATAACTTAATTTTCTTTCTGAATTGGTGATTTTAATACCCATATGATTTAGTCTGCCAATTTGCACTAGGCCAGTGTGGTGAATTATACTATTATTATTATTCCAATCAATGGTGAGACGAGCATGCCATTTGCCTGGTGGTAAGCAATACAACCGCTCATGGACATTAGCAAAACCAAACAACACCATGAATTACAAGGCAATGCGTGGCATTCCACTGCACTCGCCATCCTGAGACATAAGATGTTATGTCTCAATATGTCCAGTAGTTACTCTGGCTACAATGCCCTTCAAACCGGAACACAACAGTGCATTTACACTGCTGTTTGGCAGGAGAAATAGACATTGCGGTGTGACCCTTTTATGGCCTAAACAATTGTACTCTCGATTGTAGATGAGGCCCTGCAGTGGGATATATATACAGGCTGATACAGGTACAGAACATATTATTGACAGCCTTTACTGCATAATTAATGAAAACCATAAAATGAAATGAAATAGGTTCATTGCCAGTATTAAGACAAATGTAGTTATTACAATTATTTATTTGTGAGTTTCCAAAGTTGTGTTTATCATACCTAGAACACATTTTTGACAGCCCATACTACATAATTGATGAAAGCCAAAAAACAAAAGTATATAGATTTCATTATAACAAATGTAGGAATTGCGTATATTGTTTCGACTTACTTACCACTTACGCGTGTTACGTTCGATGTGGTTTGTAGTTTACAGTATAAATAAATCCACCCAATAGTCATATACATAGTCCTGACCCCACACTAAGATCGAGTCTTGTGTCGTGGGTATCGGAAACTACGAGACTTTTCGGTCTCACAAACACCCAGACCCGAAATAAATATTTGTGGTTCACACAAAGATTTGTCTCCGTGCGAGGATCGAACCGTATGTGTCACTATTGGATGCATTTATTATTTATTTAGCGTAGAACAATGACTGATAATATAATTATGGTTACTTTACGAATATTTCAACATGTTTTATTACATTATAATGTGTCTACGTTGCGTCTTTATAAACAAACCTTTAATATTTTCGGAGAAATTGTATACAAAAGTTATTTACTCTGTCTACCTAACTAGATGGTATAGTGTAATGATATACAATTCGTATTTATCTATTAACTGGCTAGGACCTAACACACCTTTCCTTCAAAGATGACTCACTCTTCAAATATTTACAAGAAATCTGTGTCATTCGATAAAGAAATGCTATTATGAACGTGTTAATAATTAAGTTTTAGTCTAAATTAGGACTTAAGACAACATATAAACTATACTATCGCGAAAAATAATAAACATACACCATATTGCTTTTAACTATAATGCGGCTAAATTAAAATGATGCACAAAACACTGCAATTCATTCATCAATGAATGCTACTTAATTTTGAAGACCAATACATTGTCAACATACAAAGATGCACTTTTACCTGATTTTTACGGCTTCCTTTCGGGTTTTGTGGGCGAATTATGTGTTTTGCACGTAAATTAACAATTATTAAAGTTAATTTCACTAATTCACGGCACAAAATCACTTGAAAATGCACTTCAAATGAATAAAAATCGAGAACACACTCAACAAGGCGTGTCAAATAAACCGAACTGAGTTGCCATAGCAAAAAATATCTTGGCCGTTGCAGAAAGAAATGTAAATTGTAGTTAATAAACTATTCAACAATTTTATTTTGCTATTTTGCAAATTATATCTTTAAAATTTTATTTTATTTTGCTATTTTGCAAATTGTATCTTTAAAATATCGGCAGATTTAGTTATTATTATCAAAATAAGATATCGGCTTAAGGTGAAAAATACTTTAAGGCATTTTAAACGAAATAAATAATATATGGTGGCATGGCGTGGCGTGGTGTTCCTTCTGTTAAAATCTACATTATTTAATTCAAGATACTTAATCTTTAAACATGTTTCCCAAGGATTTCTTGAATTTATGCCAACATTTCAATCAGAATATCGTGCGTTGGGTAAACATGGAATACAAGGATGGAAGGGATAAGAACGTAAACTCCTTTAAAATAAAAAAACGTTAACACCTATATTACAAACTTATATTTCGTATTGATTGATGGACCAACTGCCTATCGGGTACCTACTTATTTAATACTTAATATGGATGGAAGAGTCGGTAGGGGTCAACCGCACGTACGTATATCATCCAAATTGGTGATACCCTCAACAAGTGTCAAGTCAAAAGTACCCTAAACAGACGTGAATGCATGAAGAAATTGATGAAAGTGGATGAAGCGAAAGTAATATTAGGTCAGGATCGAGCAAAGTGGCGATCCATAGTCTCTGCCTACCCCTATGGGATACAGGCGTAACGATAATGTATGTATTTATGTATTATGAAAGGAATTAAAAATAAAACACATCTTTAATCAATAATTTATTAATACGAATACCAGTGGTACATGTAAGCGGCAATTCAAAATTAATTATGCTGAATTTATAATTTTTAATAACCCACATTGAAATGGTGGCATTGTGTCAGTTTTACCTGTGTACGATGTATTATTCGTCTATGTTATGTATGCGTAATTGCGTAATGACTATTACTACTTTAATAACAGTGTGTGCGTGCTGCGCCCCGCACCCCGCGCGATGCGCCCGCGCGCCGCCATGTTGCCATGCAATAAATGAGTGTGCATCTAACTACGGTGTGTGTTATTGCTCCTCGACCGCGTGCTTACCGTAGCATATAAAACAGTCTACATTTCTACAAGTTCTAAGAATAGTACTAAAATAATCGATCATTTATGATTTAACTGTTTATTGTTCAATATATGTTCAAAATTAGAAGAATTTACAATTATTTTCACAGCATCATGTATTACTACCTCCTTTTTAAATAGACAGCCAGGAGAAATAGTCCTCATAAGTTTTTTCAGGCTTCTGTGGCTTACGAACAGTGGGTTTAAGTGCGCGTGTCTCACAAGTAGGGTCTCTCCATGCTTCAAGGTTGGGTGACGTTATAGACTCGCATTTGACCATCTCGTTTCTGTAAGAAATAATCTTTTCTTTCACACTCTAGGCTGGCGTAATCACACTCTTTTTTTTTAGGGTGTCTCATGCTGAGCAGTGGGCTATAAGCTAATAGAGTACGGCATAACTATATGGTCTAACCTCTCTCAATCGTACTCTCGATTGTAGAGGAGGCCCTTGCCCTGTGGTGGGACGTATATGGGCTGATACAAAATACAGTAAATTATAGATCTGTAATCTAGATACAAAACAAGCGTAGTACATAATGTGGAGATCGCTGCTAAAATACTTTATTGAGTTTAAAAGTCTCGTGGGTACTTCTAAAAATTTATAGTTTACCCATGTCCTGCCAGAAGGAAGGCGTTGGGTTGTATCATGTCGACTTCTTCAGCGTGATCACACATGACTCTGGACATTGTTATCTTTCTGATCTCCAATAGTTGTTCTGGAACAAATAAATATTTTTCATCACTCGTTTTAAGGACATACCAGACTATAAGCTTAATCTTTCGCTGGCGCGGCGAATGAGCTGACTTTGCTATGGAGGGAAGTGGGAAATAAATATTTTATTTATAAACACTCTTGTTAAATATACTATTTGTTTAAAATTACGTAAATAAACATAAACAGAGACACTCTTAGCTTCAATGCTTGGTGTTATTAAAATGCAAGCAATTGATCCTGACTTACAAGAATTGCCGTGGTATGAGGGCGAGACAGTCCCTTACGAAATATGCCCAACCAAAATCCTTAACTAAAAGAATTACTGTAACGGTTATGAGGGCGGGACAATCTCTACAATATCAAATATGGAACAAAAATCCTTGTTACGCTGGTATCCCACAAAAATAGGCACAGTAGCGTCATCTATTTAAATTAGTATTCGACAGTCCCATAATTTAGTCTATTCAGTGGCGCCATCTACATTTCATGCTCCATTTTACAATCCACGTTACTTGTAGTCAACAAAACTCTTTTGAATAATTTCTCACCTCTACTAAAAGCCCCAGGATGCACAGTGTTTTCGTACCAGAACCTGTCAGCCCGCCGCCATCTCAACATCTGACTGGCCATGACACATCCCAGCGCGGGCCCGATCGCCGCTCCCGGCATGGGACGCTCAGCCAGTATTGCCGGGTAGAGCTCTATGTCGTCTGGTGACTCGTAGGTTAGGGCGAAGGCTTCTACTTGCTGTGGGAAAACGACTTATTAGTCACAGACAAAAATAGGTGGTCTGGAAGAGATTACTTACAGCGATAACACCGCCAATTGTACACTTATTTTTAAGTTTTCTGTTTTATTGTTTCTGTACCTTGTGGTGTTCAATATACTGTATGACAAACATATCTGACCCGGTGAGGGAGTAGCTGTTATCGCATTTGGTGTTGGACTTGACGTTAAACACCTGGCAATTTCAAAGAAAGTACATGAGTAAAATGTTGGCGTAATGTCAGGCGTCATTAGTTTCCTCTTTTGGCCACTGGCTAGATATGTTTGTATATCTGTAGTGTTGTGTATCTGTATCTTTAGGTCACATACATACATAAACGCTCGCGTTTTTCCTTCTTTACTCCAAATACCTCAGTAAATGATTCTCAAAATTACCTCCTTATCCATCCAAGGCAGCAGATCCTTGAACTTCTTGATGCGCGGGAGTCCACACAGCTCTCTATACTGGTTGTATGGAGGCAGGCCAGCGTCGCGCCCTTTCATTATATCGCTGGCTAGCACGTCCGAGGCTCGTTGCAGTCGACCTAGGACTCGCTCGCCCATCTGTGGGGTGTGGTGTATAATTTTTAAAGTAGGTAGCAGTTACGAACTATGGTATCACTACAGTAACTGGCAGTTACAGAAATACAATTTAGTTTATTTTTTATTTTTACCAACTCTACGTCCTATCGATGATGTTGCTCGCCGCACGATCTTTCTCCATCTGATTCTGTTAGACGACAATCGTATGCATTCGTTTACAGGGCCTCCTACTGCTGTTTTTATTTGGTCAGTCCATCTCATTGGTGACCTACCACGAGGTCTATTTCCGTTTACTCTGCCCTGAACGATTAGCGCTCTATGGAGTCATTATTTCGCCGCGAGACATGACCGAAGAAACTGTAATACTAACATTTATTACTACGAGAACTTAGCTTACAAACTATGCTAAAGTACTTCGAAGCTTTTAATATACATAGAGATCCAACTAAGAATCTTTCTTACAAACGTATAGCGCAAGAATGATGCGCTATCGCATGTGATTATCTAATTCGTAATTAAAAATATTTACGTCCAACCAGATAGCGAACATCGGTTCGATTTTGAACCGATATACCCCGTATATCGGTTCGAGAAAACCTATCTAAAACCTGATTTACAAGTTAAGTCAAAATACTCACATCCGGATCAACAACTCCATCAACAGCGGCACACGGCTGCCTGAACGTCCCTTGAGTGACTCCTTCCAAGGTCCTATTGACTGGTAGAGCTCCCGTGCGTAACGTGAAGTCCACTACTGCCAGCTGGTTGTAGAGGCGGCCGTCGTGGGTGTAAAGGCTGAGAGGATAAGGGTAAAATTCTTAGATTATTTATGACTTAGATACCGCACTGTCAAACTTTCGATTCTTTTATATGTATTTGAAAGAACACGCAAAGCGCAGCTCAGGACGTCCACCCACAAAGTGGGGGACGTCGCTGGATGCAGGCTGCCTCCAACAGGTCACTGTGGAAATCATTGGGAGAGGCCTATGTTCAGCAGTGAACGTCCTTTGGCTGATGGATGGATGGATGGATATATGTACCAGTCCGAATATATTGCAGAGTCCCTTTGCAGAGCACCGAGAATAGCTTCTATAACCGAGAATTAGATTGAGAAGGCTAAGTCACAGTCCACCACGCTGATTTAATGCGGGTTAGCGGACTTCACATATCATAGAAAATCTTGTTAAGAGAGTTATTTCCTTACCATATTTTCATTCGCTTTTAAAGCGTGTGGTAACATCAATACACACATGACTCCAAAAAGTAACAAGAGTGTATTTGAACCCACTACTACGCTCTGAACAGCCGCGACAGGTTCGGAAACAACAGGCCACCACATACTTTATAATAATTCTATTAAGATGCACCAATTTGCTATATAGAGACTCACTTCAACCGCCCCTCCTGCATGGTATGGAACCATCTAGTTCCGATGACGTATTCAATGCTGACCCTCGGCTCCAGCTTCTCATCGTAGTCGTCCACGTGGCCTAAAGTGTCGTAGATTACCTTGTTCTTCAAGAGGAACTCTTTGCCTGCAAAATTTAACAGCGTAAAGTGCATCACCCAATGCTGAGTGTAGGCCTCTTCTGATGCACGCCAGGTTGTTGTATCCTGGGCAGTCCTCATCCAGCTCCTTCCCGCCACGTGGACCAGGTCGTCGGTCATCAAGGTTCACAATCAATGAAATACAATCCTAATTTAAGAGCATAAAAATAATGTATAATGATACATCTATGCTTTATACTGTGCTTTCAATCAAAATATTTAACCCTCAACGCAAAACGAGAGGTTTGTAAGTTTGACATGTGTATCTAATTATTAAAATTTTCATTTCATTTTATTTTTATAGATGTATGGCGTCATAGCTCCTAAACGGATAAACCGATTTTGATGTAGCTTTTTTTGTTTGTAAAAAACGTCTTTCCACCTTCTTTAAAAGCGCGATGATAAATATTGAGCATAAACGACTTACCCAACAGAAGAGGCATCAATTCATAGTACATGATCTGCAAATAATAAGCGATATTTATCTCCTTAGCGGTATAGAACAGCTGATTGTCGTCCCAGCATGGGTTCACTGCTTGAAGCTTCCTGGCTATGGCATTGTGGTTTCGGTATAGCCATAGGAATAGCACGTTCAGACCAAGGATGGAGTTAGCTCCGGTCGTAGCTGAAAGAGATAGCGACATCTGTTGGTATGTTGTGGAAACATTTGGTTATTTAGAATAAGCGTTTTTAGGTAAATGCATAATTTTATGTTTAAGAAAATAGTGATAATTGATAGAAGTTATTGTGTTTTATTAAAGTTGTACAGTAAACAGATGCATTTCTTCGACATAAATTAATTTAATAAACTGCCATCTATCGGTTTTAATTGATAGCTTTATTAAACGTTACTTACAAAACAGATAGCCACGATTAAGAGATGGCAGCACTAGTATACATTTGTAAATTTAAATTTTCAACGAAACAGGGATGAGTTTAATTAACAGGCTGTTTATTAAATTGCACATAATGGGTAGGCAGAGGAACGACTATTATCACCTATAGACTTTAAACTTCCAAGAATATATTCGTCTCATAAGGTGTTAGCCACTTACAGCAACACACAGAGCCACTTATGGCCTTATTCATAGACAGTTTAAAAACCTATTTTAGTTATCAAATGTTTCTCTTCTTCGCTCGATCTGAATTCAAAAGCCGTTAGAAAAGAACAAAACATTCGATAATTAAAATGGGTTTCAAAACTGTCTATGAATAAGGGCATTAATATCTAATGAAGTAGGTAGAAGCGTAAACAAGAAGAAACTATAAACAAAGTGACTGTTGAATGAGGTCTCTGTCTTTAAGGTGAGCATTTCATGTCCAGTAGCGACTAACTATAATATTCAAACAAAACACGACTGTTAAGCCAAAAAATGCCTCAACCCAAATAATGAAACTTAAACGTGTACTTACGGGAGTCATGACACCTGGTCTCCAGAGGAGGTTCGTTATCGACACACACGCGGCCCCCGCCCGGAGGCCACTCCCTGCCCCGCAGCTTCTCAGCTCTCATCCTGCCTCCGGAGTACTCCCTGCCCTGTGCGGCTCCGCGCCCGTCGTGCCCGTAGAGAATCGACATCTCCAGCATTGGGGCTGCTGTGTTTACCTACAATATAAATAATACACCCAACAGTCACATACATAGTCCCGACCTACACTAACATCGAGTTTTGTGTCGTACTACGAAAGACTTTTCGGTCCCACAAACACCTGAAACAAATACCTGTGGATCACACAAACATTTGTCTCCGTGCGGGGATCGAGCCCGCGGCATCTCATTTCACAAGCGTCTAACCAACTGCGCCACGGAGGCTGTTGATATAATTATTTTCGCCCTCTCTCTTCAGGCACAGGAAGTCCACTGCTGAGCATAGGCCTTCCCCAAGGATCACCATACCGACCTGTTGGAAGTATGCATCCAACGACTTCCTGCGACCTTCACCAGGTCGTCCGTCCACCTTGTGGGAGTTTAATACTTCGCTTGCCTGTACGTGGCCTCCACTCCAGAACCTTTCCGGCCGTCAGTTCTTCGCACTATGTGCCCGGCCCACTGCCTCATCAACTTGCTAATCCTTTTTGGCCACGTCTATGAGTTGATAAAGTACCCCAAAATATAAGACTGTCCCGCCCTCACACCCGCCACTGCAACTCCTGTTAGGATCAACAGTGGCACGCATTTTAATGACACCGAGCATTGAAGCTCAGCGAGTCTCCGGGAATGTCTAGCTTTTTTTTATCGCAGTGAATGGTGAGACGAGCATGTCATTCGCCTGATGGTAAGCGATACGACCGCTCATAGACAGCAGCAAATCCAAACAATGTTAAAGGCAATGCTTGGCATTCTACTCCGCTCGCCATCCCGAGACAAAAGATGGTACGTCTCATTGTGTCCAGTAGTTACTCTGGCTACAATGTCCTTCAAACCTGAAAAGTGCATTTACACTGCTGTTTGTTGGAGAAATAGACATTGCGGTGGTACCTACCCAGGCGGCCTCTCAGATATGACAGATCTACCACTAGTTTGTCTTTAACCCGCAACGAAATTTATCATAAGTTAAATTAATAGGAAGAGTTGGATTTTTTGCCCACTTCCCTCCGTAGCAAAGGGAATACTTCAAAATATGTCTACATACCCTCTCCGGAGGCACGGAAGACGACACACATCCAAGTCGTTGATAAGTGATGGCTCGTGTGAGGTTGAGACAGCGGATGTCAGATCTACGGAGGTGCACGTCCGTCGGAGACACTAATATCGGGTTGCAACGCGGATCTTCTGTTCCTCCTGGAAGTTTTTAACACTCCACATAGTTGGTAATAGTCCTAGAAAACTAGTTTACCAGTGTTATTTACTAACATACAAGATGAACACATTTATTGCTTATGTAGGGGCGGGCCCAGCTCCGCTCGAATACTGTAGAGTCCTGTCCACACGAGCAACATATACAGACAGAAGTAACAGAGTATACTGATTCTTCGTTATGGGCTACTTCGTTTCTCTCAGCCATATTAAATATAACGTAAACATATTTGTATAAAAAATATAGCTTACTTGCAAATTATAGCAAATTATTAATGAACTGCTCTGATTTAAAACAACTTGGAACTCTTGTTATAATCACTATATTGTAAACTGGTTTTGAAAATAGCAACACTAGAGTTTCTTGCCCGTTCTTCTCTAGTGAATACTGCTTTCCGAACCGGGTCGTAAAACAACAAATGACTGAATCTAAATAATGTTGAATATTTTAATGGATTCAATAAATTATTTTGATTTCATGAACACCTGCAACACCGTAGTGCGTGGAGAGCAAGCCGGCAAGAAAGAGAGAGAGAAAGACTATCCCGCCCTCACACCCGCCACTGCAACTCCTGTAAGCCAGGATCAACAGCACGCATTTTAATGACACGAGCATTGAAGCTCAGCGAGTCTCCGATGTCTAACTTTTCTTTAACCCGCAACGAAATCAACCACAAAGATAAATTAATTAGTGTGTTAATAGGAGGAGTTAGAAATACATGGACACATGAACTGCCTCGGTGGCGCAGTTGTATTACGGTACGGTTATAAAGCTGAGGTCTCGGGTTCGAGTCCCGGGTCGGGCAAAGTGATATTGGATTTGTCTATTCATTACTAGCCCGGAGTCAGGAATTTGTGCCCGATATGGCGATAGGCTCGCCCCCTATCATCGTGGGACGGAACATGCTAGGCGAAATGAGTCCTAGTGGCGCCCCTGCCGATAAAGGCGTGAGTTTATGTATGTATGTATCTTGGAAATAAAGGGACAGAGAGAAATCTAAATATTGTTACCAGGTTGACAGCATGTGGTGGTGACAGCGACGTAGTTAGCAGTGTCGTGGACAGAAGTGATGTCTCCGGTGATGTATACATTGTAGTTGGGCACCATGTTTGTGAAGCGGGGGCTTGCTGCGGACAAAACGAGGGTTTGAACGGGAATTCTGATATTCTAGTGATAATAATAAAGTGTATATTATAAATAATAATAAATACACCCAACAGTCACATACATAGTCCTGACTCCACACTAAGATCGAGTGTTACGTCGAGTATCAGAAACTACGAGAGACTTTTCGGTCTCCAAACACCCAGACACGAAACAAATACCTGTGGTTCACAAACATTTGTCTCGATGCGGGAATCGATCCCGCAATCATGAACCGTGCATCAATAAGTATAACCTTTAATATTATAAAAGTTTGTACTGTTATGTACTGCATCAGCCCGTACACCGACATACCCAAATACGATGATAAGTAAAAAATTACAAAAAATAATCGTTTTTTTTGGGAAATTTTCAGTTGCATTGTGTCTGAAGTCACTAAAAATACCACCTGGCTTCGTTTTCGGTCGCAGTTTGGATATACCTAGTACAGGCTCATACTGATACTCATGTGTAAAATAAATAAATAAAAAAAGTAAATATAAAAATATATAAATACTAGCTTCTGCCCGCTAACTTCGTCTGCGTGATTAACTTTGTTTAAAAAAATATACATCTATTGTTTGGTATTTCTCATCCCGTCCCGTCCCGTCCCGTTATATCCCGCCCGTCCTATCTCATTCTCACTCAAGGTATGTAATCCACGCCTATCGCAACCCTTTGAGTATAAAAAGTAACAAATATATCGGATTTCTGTCCTCATCCCACGGGAACACTTAATTTATCTGGATAAAATGTAGCCTAAGTGTTAATCCAGTGTTAATATGGGGAATATTAGTTTTTCTCATTTATCTTCCATAATACAAAGAAACACCCTGTATGTAAATAAGACATTCACCAGTTTTTAAGTTGGACTTGTACCTATATAACTGTGAAACCGCATCTCATTTCGTCTTGTAGTTTTTGCGTTATGCGCAAGTAAATAAAAAGAAACACCCTGTCTATAAATAAAATATATACCAGTTTTCAAATTGGATGTGCACCATTATTACTGTGAAAACTTCATCTCATTTCTAATGGTAGTTTTTGAGTAATGTGCAAGCAAACAAAAAGAAACATCCTGTATGTAAATGAAATATATACCAGTTTTTAAGTTGGACCTGCACCATTGTAATTGTGAAAACTGCATCTCATTTGGTGCGGTAGTTTATGAGTAATGTGCAAGCAAACAAAAAGAAACACCTTGTATGTCAATGCAACATATACCAGTTATTAAGTTGAACCTGCAGCAATATAACTGTGAAAACCGCATCTCATTTGGTGCGGTAGTTTATGAGTAATGTGCAAGCAAACGAAAAGTAACACCCTGTATGTAAATTAAATATAAATCACTTTTATAGTTGGACCTGCACCAATATAACTGTGGAAATTGGATCTCATTTTGTGCAGTAGTTTTTGAGTAATGTGCAAGCAAACAAAAAGAAACACCCTGTATGCAAATGCAACATATACCAGTTTTTAAGTTGAACCTGAAGCAATACAACTGTGAAAACCGCATCTCATTTGGTGCAGTAGTTTTTGCGTGATGCGCAAGCAAATATACAGACAGACAGACAGACAGACAAAAATTCTAAAAAAAATTGTTTTGGATACTGTTGCTGTTATAAAGACCCCCCGTGTTGAAATTTCTTAAATATCTTCCATGTACAGACATCGACCATTTACATTTTTATTATATGTATAGAAGAATAAATATTTGTGTGATCCACAGGTATTTGTTTCGGATCTGGGTGTTTGTGAGACCGAAAAGTCTCTCGTAGTTCCTGATACACTACACAAGACTCGATCTTAGTCGGTCTGGATTATGTATGTGACTGTTGGGTGTATTTATTTATAAGTCTTACCAGCTCTCCCATCAGACATAATCGCAACTCTCAGCGCTCTAACATTCGGCAGCTCCCTCCCCGACTGGGCTCCTCGGATCCCGCCATCAGCTCCGTACATTGGAGGCAGCATCCTGGAGTAAGGAGTCATGGTGGCGCCACGCGGTGGATGGTGAAGGTTGTTGCAAGAACCATCCATGCGACGAGGCTCATGATCGTCGCAGGGGGCGAGCTGGATTGCGCACCATCTGGAAATAGCCATAGAATTGTGTGAATTGTGTGAATTGTAGAATTGTGTGTTTGACAGCCTCCGTAGCGCAGTTGGTTAGACGCCGGTTGTGAAACGAGAGGCCGCGGGTTCGATCCCCGCACCGAGACAAATGTTTGTGAGGCCCACAAATATTTGTCTCGGGTCTGGGTGTTTGTGAGACCGAAAAGTCTCTCGTAGTTTCTGCTACCTGCGACACAAGACTTAATTGATCTTAATGTGGGGTCAGGACTATGTATGTGACTGTTGGGTGTATTTATTTATTTATATATTATTATTAATTCCATAGATTCGATCCCCGTGCCGAAACTAATGTTTGTGTGATCTACATTTGTTTCGGGTCTGGGTGTGAGAGAAAAGTCTCTCGTAGTTTCTGATACGAAACAAGACTCGATCTAAAGCCATTTACACGGGCAGTGTTTTGAGAAAACCAAAATCGTACCCTTGATTGTAGAGGAGGCCCACGCCCTGCAGTGGGACGTGCTTGGGTTGATACAGAAGCCGGATATTTAAACGTTTAAAATCCATAAAAACAAATAGTTAATAATAGACAAGATTATTCGGTAATAACACAACCTTCGATGCGTTTTCACTAATCTTTATAATTGCTATTGATTATCTTTCAAGGTGCTTATAATTTCTTGGATACTTCAATATTAATAGATACGTTGTGGTTTATTTAAGGACCGGACACTGAGACTTTGTGTGGGACTATCATACATACATAAACTCACGCCTTTATCCCCGAAGGGGTAGGCAGAGGCGCCACTGGGACACCCACATTTCGCCTTGTATGTTGTGATAGGGGGCGAGCCTATCGCCATATCGGGCACAAATTCCTGACTCCGGGCTCATAATGAATAGAAAAATCCAATATCACCATGTCCCACCCGGGAACCGAACCAGAGACCTCAGCTTTTTAACCGTACCGGAATACAACTACACTACCGAGGCAGGCACTATAGGTGAGACTATCGATTTTTCAATCGACTTCAAAAAAAAGGATATTAGCATGATGAAACTCAATATCGCATCTCTTTACGTAGATTAATAATAACAAATTATAATTTTATATTTTTATGTTTTTTATAAGGAGAAAAATTGTTGGTTATTAAGTAAGTAATTTCAAACAAAGAAAATCGCGCAGACGAAGATGCTCGCAAAATCTAGTAATTAATAAAAATTGTGAAAGTCATTCGCCATTCAACGCAATTAACAATTCAATGTCTAAAATTCGCGTAAATCTAAGAAACCATTATAAAAAATTCACATTATTTAAATGAAGTTAAAGAAACTGGGTGTAACAAGCACAATTTGGTATTATTATAGAAGATGGCTACTTCTGATCTTACATATCTATCTGTCTATATCAGCCTATATACGTCCCACTGCAGGGCACGGGCCTACTCTACAGTCGAGAGAATCGATTGAGAGTGGTTAGGCCATATAGTCCACCACGCAGGCCTGGTGCGGGTTGGCGGACTTTCATACCGTAGAAATTCTTTTTTTTTTAATCGCAACGGTATGCAGGTTTCCTCACGATGTTTACATATACATACATATAAATAAAATTGAAGTGTCTGTAAAGTTAATTAAGAGTAAAAAAAATAGTTTTTAAATAAGCTTTTATTTCAATGCGATTTAAAGAAGAAAATAAACTTTTCTTTTACTATCAACTTAAAACGTCATTACACAATTTAATAATTACTTAATAAAAGCTTGTCGCGAGATTTAAGTACTTGATTATCTAAATTCGAAGTCAGAATTGTAAAATTAGGCCGCCATTTTGAATTTATTCCATTTTTAGTAGGAAATTATAGTTTTTACTCACGGTGTAAGCCCCTGAGCTTCCAATTGCGCTGCAATATCCTTGTCCACGACGTGTCCAGTGAAGGTGTCATAATACACACCCCCCGCCAGCCGCGCCGTGAAGATAACGATCAGGAGTCGATCCATTACTAACGAGTAATGCTTCGCGAATGATTATTTATAGAGATTACCACTTTCCGGTTAAAGCTGGAAGGATCATATAATTTTTATAAGCATTCCTTTGAAATATTTTTTTATTGCAATGCCGAGACGAGCATGCCATTCGCCTGATGGAAAGCTATACGACCGCTCATGGACAGTAGCAAAACCAAACACCATGAATTACAAAGCAGTGCTGGGCATTCCACTGCCGACTGCGCTTGCCAGCCTGAGATGTTAAGTCTCATTATGTCCAGTAGTTACTCTAGCTACAATGTCCTTCAAACTGGAACACAACAGTGCATTTACACTGCTGTTTGTTGGAGAAATAGACATTGGGAATTTAGAAAATGTAAAAATTTTACCAAAACCACGATAAAATCCGTAAAATTAGTTTTATTTCGTGTAACATTCGCGTAAATAAGAAACATTAGGCATTCTTTTGCCTTAGTTATTCTAAGATTGACAAGGCGCAATTAGTGCCTCGGTGGCGTAGTTGTACTACGGTACGAATACAAAGCTGAGGTCTCGAGTTAGAATCCCGGGTCGGGCAAAGTGATATTAGGTTTTTCTATTCATTATCAGCCCGGAGTCAGGAATTTGTGCCCGAAATGGCGATAGGCTCGCCCCCTATTACATCATGGGACGGAACATACATGGCGAAATGTGGGTGTCCTGGTGGCGCCTCTGCCTACCCCTTCTGGGATAAAGGCGTGAGTTTATGTAGTATGTATGTACATAGACAAAGCGCAATTCGTTTAGCGCTATATAAATAAGACCACTCAACAGTAATACACACTAGCCCCACACTAAGATCTAGTCTTGTGTCGTGTAAAAGAAAGAAATAAATCGGTACAAAGCTGTCGGAGATATTGAATATTTTCATTTATATTACACAGCCTCCGCTGCGCAGTTGGTTAGAGGCTTGTGAAACGAGAGGCTACGATCCCGCACCGAGACAGATGTTTGTGTGATCCACAGGCATTTGTTTCGGGTCTGGGTGTTTGTTTCAAAAGTCTCTCGTAGTTTCTGATACGACACAAGACTCGATCTTAAGGACTATGTATGTGACTGTTGGGTGCATTTATTTTATATTTTTATTATTGCTAACTAAAGTACAACTCATGAAAGGGCAAAACGATTAACACAATGAACTTGAACCGATAAACATTATTACCGTTAGAAATCACAAATTAACTGGTTTATTAGATAAATTAAATCCAATTTGAATTTAATAAGCAGGGCGTAACAATTACACATCATTTGCAATTAATTGATTTAATTCACCGAATGCCTCGGTGGCGTAGTTGTATTACGGTACGGTTACAAAGCTGAGGTTTCGGGTTCGAATGCCTGGTCAGGCAAAGTGATATAGGATTTTTCTATTCATTTTCAGTCTGGAGTCAGGAATTTGTGCCCGATATGATTAAACCGTTATTGTTATATCAACTATCTTTTTGTACAGAATCGCTTGCCATCAGGTGCAATCAAGTCACTTATTCGTAAAAATACATTACATACATAAAGTCACGCCTTTATCCTAGAAGGGGTAGGCAGAGTCGCCACCAGGACACCCACATTTCACCTTGTATGTTCCGTCCCACAATGTGATAGGGGGCGAGCCAATCGCCATATCGGGCATAAATTCCTGACTCCGGGCTGATAATGAATAGAAAACCCAATATCACTATGTCAGACCCAGGATTCGAACCCGAGACCTCAGCTTTGTAGTCGTACCGTAGTACAACTACGCCACCGAAGCATTATTATTTTAAATAACAGACATTATTCGTAGAAATAACCAAAAAATCAATTCAATTCTATAATTTATTAGATACCCAAAGCATTCTCTATTTCTGCAAAAGGGTCTGTGTATAATTGCGTACTCTGTGTAGTTGTAGTACTTGTAGTCGTCGGAAAGAATATATTCTTCATGTCTTGTAGTATTTTGTCCTTATAACTATTCTGTCTTCGGCCATCATCTTCAAAACTGTCGGATTTATTCAAAAACCTCATTACGTCTTGAAAAGGGGATGTAGTGTTCTCTTTGAACATTACTTCTGTAGTCTCCGTTGTTTCTGTAGTCTCTAGTGGTTCTGTTGTCCCTGTTGTGGTTATTCTAGGTTTTGTCCGGGATACACTAATACTACGGCGGTTTATTGAAGCTTTAGTTGTGATGGCCTTTGATAAAACCTTTTTTGAGATAGTATGTATTTCTTTATCTAAAGCTGTAGTTGTTTTTGCATCTGTAGTGTTTGGTAGCTTGACATCTTCAGTGGCTGTATATTCTACATTATTCACGTCAATAAACCGCATAGTTTCATTATTATTTTCTGTTTCAAATGTTTTGTTGAAATTTGTGCTTCTTGGCACTAAAGATGTGTTATTACTCGTAGATTCTTTAGAATCAGTTATTTTTTCTTCCGAGTGAATGGTAGAATTTGGGAGAATGGTAGTTTCTGTGGCAACATTTGAGAACTTAGTAGTTCCAGACCAATAGTCTAATCTTCCAAATGTAGCAATAGGTGTGACTACCGTCGGTGTTACTTGTATCGTAGTAACATTATAGTTAAGTTTAACTGTGCTATCATTTAGTTCGCGCGTGGTAACATTTATTTTGAAGTCATCAAAGTCTAAATTCTTTCTGTAAGATCGTTGTTCGAAAGATTCAATGGACATTCCTTCTGAAGACTCTGGTGTTCGCAAGTTCAACAATTTTCTCGATTTCTTGGTTGTTGTCTCGCTTCTTATTTGCTTCTTTTCGTGTTTCCGTCTCTTATGCTTTAATTTATCATGCCTGTAATTTAATTTTATGTTAGACATGTATGTAAAAGTGCTTGCCTTAAGGTAATCAACTGCCAAGGCGGTGGTCATAGGTATGAATCACGTGGCATACCTCTGACTTTTCGAAGTGACATGTGAATTGAGAGTCAACTACCAAATATTTAAATAAAAGAAAACATTGTGAGGAACATTGGTATAGAGATTTCTAAGAATTTTTATGGTATGTGAAGTCCGCTCGCACTAAGCCAGCGTGGTGGACTGACCCCTCTTATTGAAATTGTCGGTTGTAGAGAAGGTCCAAGTTCAGCAGTAAAAATGTACTGTTGTGTTCCTGTTGAAGGACATTGTAGCCAGAGTAACTACTGGACATTGAGACTAAACATCTTACGTCTCAGCATGGCGAGCGCAGTGGAATGCCAAACAATGCTTTGTAATTCATGGTGTTGTTTGGTTTTCTATTGTCCATGAGCGGTCGTATCGCTTACCATCAGGCGAATGGCCTGCTCGTCTCGCCATTCATCGCAACAAAAATGGGCTCATACAAATTCAAGGTGATTACTAAAAAAACTTACTTCTTATATTTCATAATTTTCGTAGTCTTATCGGTAATTTCTTCATAATCTCCAATTGTCACGTCTCTCATCTTCATGCTTTTATCGTTTTTAACTCCAACTCTATCCAACTTATCTTTCTTCGGCTTGTGAACTTTATGCTTCTTTATCTTTTCTGTCTTAGTCTTTTTTACATTTGTGGCGTAGTGCTCTGTGTAAAGAGTCATGAACCGTGATCTTGTAGCCTTGTTATCTTTCCTTTTTCTTTTTGTAGTCTTTTGTTTGTGTCTCCTTGTAGTGTATGTCTCAGTTATAGTTTCAATTACGTCAGAAATACCTGAGGAGTCGTAAATTAATGGCTTTGTAGTCCCTTCTGTGGTTACTATCGAAAACCTTCTTGGAGTTTTATGTTTCTTCTCTCGCAACTTCGTTTTATGTTTTTTAATCTTATCTCTCTCTTTTTTGGCAGTATAATCATGTTTCTCAAAATCTAGGGGGTCTTTCGAGAATTCGTGCTTAATTTTTAATATATTTTCTTTATCTTTGTCTTTTTGGGTAGGAAAATAATCTTTTTCAAAATCAAGCTGGATGTTTTTCAATAATTCATTCTTAGTTTTCAATATTTTCTTTTTTGAAGCATCGAACCTACCTTTAACTATTTTAGGAATGTCTGGTATGCGTAAGTCAATAGACTTCTCGAATTCTTTGACTATGTTTCTGTTTGTGACGTCATCACTAAGCGACCCAAATAAGTTATCATCTATATGTTTCGGTTCTGGTTTCATCGGATTTCTTATTAAAGAGAATAGGTCCTTCATAAATATACCGTCATCTGTTGTAGCTTTAGTTTTATAAATTTCATCTCTTTTGAGATGGAAGAATGATTTTGTAGTATATTTACTATCTTTGAATAAATCTTTATACAGTTTAATCTTCGCGTCAATCGATTTCTCTGTGCTAGGTACGTTATTTTTGAATATACTATAATCAGGAGATGAAATACCACTTCTTATCCCCATAGAGCTAGTATTTTGATTTTTATTGTATTTCACGTTCCACACTTTATGCTCAACTTTATTAGGGTCTACAAAGTTCTTCCAAAAAGTTTCTAACCTTATTTTGAAATCTCTCCGCGCGTTTACATTCAAATTAGTATAATGATCGAATATGATCTCCCTTACTCCTTGTCTAACAATCTTTATCAAGCCTAAATTTGCTCTTTTCGATTTACTTTTGTACAACTCTAGATTGTTGAGAAACTTCCTCATTTTCGGCTTAGTCTCCTTACTATACAGCCTGTTGATATACGCAAAGAATTCATTCAACTCCGCATCAACACGGTCTTTCATCATCTGTATATAAGTATTGAAATCAACGCGTAGAACTTTAGCGTTTTTATCCTTCGTGTCATCCAATTTTCTTCCAACAAACCTCCTCATTCCTGCGTTCTGGAATAGCTCATAGAACTTGCAGCCAACGTAATGGTATTTACGTATCTCTTCATCCAGAACAGCCACAACGTCTTCCAAGTCTTCGTCTTCATAGTCTTTTATGATCTCAAAGAACTTTATTAGGAAGTCTGTGAAGGTCAGATCTTCAGACATCGACCTCCTGCCGTTTTTGTCTCTTAACACATGTTTTATCTTGTTCAGGAATCCTTGGACGTTGTCGATTAGCTGGATGTCCGTGTTGTCTTTGTTGTTAAACTCTAGAATTGTGTCCAAAGCTAGGTTTACGCTTCGTGGCTTTATCGATTCAGTGTTTACTGAAAAAAAAATAACAAATTAGATTCACAATTTTTTATTGGCATGAATGGCAAGATGACCATGCGATTCGCCTGATGGTAAGAGATACGACTCATGGACAGTAACAAAACCAAACATAAATTACATGGAAATGCTTGGCATTCCACTGTGTTCGCCATCCTTTAGGTAGGTCTCCCATATGTGAAAGGCCGCCAGAGTAGGTACCACCGCAATGTCTATTTCTCCAACAAACAGCAGTGTAAATACTCTGTTATGTTCCGGTTTGAGGGACATTGCAGCGAGAGTAACTACTGGACACATCTTATGTCTCAGGATGGCGAGCGCAGTAGAATGTCAAGTTTCGTAATTCATGGTATTGTTTGGTTTTGCTACTGTCTATGAGCGGTTGTACCGTTTGCCATCAGGTCTACATGGCAATATTTTTTAATCTTTTGTTTTAATTCTTTCACCGTGTGATAAGCGTTTAATAAAAGCTATCTTAATTATTATCTTATTAAAGATTTTACTCCTATTTCTATGAAAAATTTATTTACATACCCAACTCCCAAATAAGTAAGAAAAACAAAAAAATCATAATTCTTGTTATTCATTCCATGTTTCACTTCCAATACAAAGGTTCATAAAATATTGCAATGAAATATTATTTATCGCTATTTTATATTGTATATATAAATATTGTTTGCATGTAGTTGCTTGAGAGTTAAATTACACAACAAATTATTAATTAAATAAATAAATAAATACACCCAACAGTCACATAAATAGTCCTGACCCCACACTAAGATCGAGTCTTGTGTCGTGGGTATCAGGAACTACGAGAGACTTTTCGGTCTCACAAATACCCAGACCCGAAACAAATACCTGTGGTTCACACAATTATTTGTTTCGATGCGGGGATCAAACCCGCGGCCTCTCGTTTCACAGCCGGCGTCTAACCAACTGCGCCACGGAGGCAGACACCAAGGCATGAAATATCATGTTTTAGGAAGTGGTAGAGCTACGCTGTTGTCAATCAGGGCTCAGCATGAATGGGCAGGCTCGTCCGGCACCACTGTCTCACAGGAGATCGATGTGACAGCTTGGCTGTCGCGTTTCGTTCGGTGAGAATGTCGGATGCCCAATACTCTTTCCTCTTGTCATCCTTTTTCCCTCCCGCTCTTCCGATGTGATGGTCCGGCAACATATCCATGCTCCAAGCGTTGATGTTCTTTTTGCTCGTCTGCCAGACCTTTTTATTTATTATCAGCCTGGAGTCAGGAATTTGTGCTCGATATGGCGATAGGCTCGCCCCCTATCACATCGTGGGACGGAATAAGGCGAAACGTGACTGGGTAACACCTCTGCCTACCTCTACCTAAAAGGCGTGAATTTATGTATGTAAAAGAAAACTCATAGGTCTAAATTCTAATTGAGAATCTTATCTTATTGCAAAAACTTCAAGCAAAGCGACAACAATAAGTTAGTTCGGTAATAAATATACTTTTGACGATATATTTCATTCTCGTAATGTATTTGGTTATTTTCACTTGTGCAATAACTATTTCTAAACCATATGTGTGTTCAGGTAAGCTTCTATATCAGCCCATATACGTCCCACTGCAGGGCACGGGCCTACTCTACAATCGAGAGAATCGATTGAGAGTGGTGAGGCCATATAGTCCACCACGCTGGCCTAGTGCGGGTTGGCGGACTTACATACCGTAGAAATTCTTTAAAATCGCTACGGTATGCAGGTTTCCTCACGATGTTTTCCTTCACCGTTAAAGTGCGTGGTGATTGACTATCAATACACACATAACTCCGAAAAGTCAGAGGTGTGCCCTGGGATTTGAACCTGCGACCACCGTGAACATGTAGGCAGCCGCGTCTGGTCCGTTTACCAACAGGCCACCACGCACTTCCGGTAAGCTTACAATATTATTTTTTATGAACTACTTTAAATCTCGACCTTTTTAATTGCAATGAATGGCGAGACGAGCATGCCATTCGCCTGATGATAAGCGACCGCTCATGGACAGTAGCAAAACCAAGCAAAAACATGAATTACAAAGCAATGCTTCGCATTCCACTCGCCATTCAGTTAAGTCTCATTATATCCAGTAGTTAGGTACTCTAGCTACAATGTCCTGCAAACCAGAACACAACAGTGCATTTACACTGCTATTTGTTGGAGATATAGACATTGCGGTGGTACCTACCCAGGCCTCTCACATACGAGAGACCTACCACCAGTAAGTTTCATAACAACTAGTTCAATAGACTGCCACATAATACAATTATCTTTTGACAGCCTCCGTGGCGCAGTTGGTTAGACGCCGGCTGTGAAACAAGAGGCCGCGGGTTCGATCCCCACACCGAGAGAAATGTCTGTGCGGCCCACAAATATTTCTTTCGGGTCTGGGTGTTCGTGAGACCGAAAAGTCTCTCGTAGTTCTAATACCTGCGACACAAGACTTAATTGATCTTAATGTGGGGTCAGGACTATGTATGTGACTGTTAGGTGTATTTATTTATTATTATTTTTTTCAGCTGACCAGACGAACCAAGTCTTATCATACATGTACGACTTGAACTTCAACGACCGTTTCGACCACCCCCAATACGACACACACACAAAACCTTCAGAGACACAAAGACCTATCATAACACAGGGGACTACGAAATCTACAAATCATACTACGGATCCGAGTATAGATTTATCTTTTTACGCATTAAATTTATTCATATCTGCAGCAAACAGGACAATAAAAGCCCTAGGGTTAGATCTACAAAAGGACCTGAACTACACAGATGGAGAAAACGTGAACGAAATTATTCTAATATGGTACCTCACTTATATGAACAAAACCAGAGGAGACATCTTCGTGTCCAATAATCCAAAAATCGATGAATTAAGTAATTTAGTACTCAACATTCTAGACGAAAAGGGGACTACGAAAAAAGCGGGAAGACATGACGAAACTAAGCTTAGGAAACAGAAAATTCCTAGCGAAGCTAACCCAATGGATCAGGAAAAGAATAGACAAATGGTAGAAGAATTTAAAAACCATTATAAGAATTACTTTTCTCCTGGTCCTGGAGGTCCTGATAAAAGAGTTCCCGACGGTTCAGGAAGACAAACTGGTCTGTTTTTTTTTCTTTTTAAAGTGCACACCACAATAACTTTTTGTGGAGCAACGTTTCTAAATGTTAAAATAGCATACATAAACTCACGCTTTCCCCAGAAGGAGTAGATGCTATCAGTACACTCAAATTTAGCCTTGTATGTTTCGTCTCACGGTGTAGACCCGAGACCTCAGCTTTGTAATCATACCGTAGTGGAACTGCGCCATCTGGGTTCGAGTCCCGGGTCGGGTAAAGTGATATTGGATTTTTCTATTCATTATTAGCTGACCCCAAGTCAGGAATTCTTGCCCGATATGGCTATAGGCTCGCCCCCTACCACATCGTGAGACGGAAAAGCATTCGATATTTTTTCAGTCAGTTCAGAAACAAATACCTGTGGATCACACAAATATTTTCGGTGCGGGATCGAACCCGCGGCCTCTCGTTTCACAGCCGGCGTCTAACCAACTGCGCCAAAGGCTGTCAAATATAAGTAGCAAATGTTATAGATACTTTACTAAAGCTATCGTGTTAAACGCTTCACTAAGCTATCTGTGATGAACCACCATAAATGACGTTATTTGTTATGTGATTATCAAGGTCTATCCATAGGTCCTGAGAATATATTTCCTGGTTTCGGAAGACAACATATGGACCCCGGTGACATAATATGGACATCTGAGAGTCCATATGTCACCGGGGGCTGGTACTTAGATTTCGATGTAACGAAGAAAGACGCCACGAAGAAAAACGTGGAGCTACCTGACACTGACTTACCAGGTGAAATATATAATGTGGAAATCGTTCTGCGTTCAAATCGAACAAAGATAGCTTAGATCTTCTCTATAATGTATAAGTTTAATACATCTTTACGTCGTACGTTATTCACGTCTTCCATTGTCTTCCTTACTATCCTCTCTTATTACGTCCTTTTATATTTCAACATCTTACGCCCGAATACTGGTACGACATTCAAATAATAAGTTGCTCTTAACAGCACACGGCTCACTTAGCCAGTACATTTGATCGGGATTAACGTAGTTAAGCGCAAGTTATATTTAAGTTGCGTTCCAGTATATGGGCGTTAATCATTCAACATAACATATCAATCCTACATCTATACATAATATAATAAATTTGTAACCGATCGATGTCTGTACATGGAAGATAAATAAGAAAAACTAATATGCTAAATAAACTAATATGTCTGTATTAACGTAATAGAACCCAAAACAATGATTTTTAGAATTTTTGTCTGTTCGTCTGTGCGGTTGTGCGCGATGAACTCAGAAACGGCCGAACGGATTTCGATGAAATTTGGTATGGAGGTAGCTGACACCCTGGGTTAACACTTAGGCTACTTTTTACGGGAGGGGTAGGCAGGGGTACACAACGACAAATTTATTTTAAGATTTTCGGTTAGATCATTACTAACAGAATATACCAAGACGAAGCTGCCGCTAATCTTATTTCTTAAAAATATTTCCAGAGGGCCCTCTAGTGACACCATCTTTCACGCTGCCAACGCCCACGACGACTGCAACGACTGGAACACCTGAAAAAACTCTAAGACCGACTAGATCCTTATCACCCAGCGCTACCCATGACCCAGAGAAACCTTTTGGAAGTTTAATTTATGGTATGTATAAATACAAACGTAATACAAATGTAGCGATTTCAAAGAATTTCTACGGTATGTAAGTCCGCCAACCCGCACTAGGCCAGCGTGGTGGACTGTATGGCCTAACCACTCTCAATCGATTCTCTCGATTGTAGAGTAGGCCCATGCCCTGCAGTGGGACGTATATGGGCTGATATAGATAGATAGATAAATACAAACTGCCTCGGTGCTTGCTGCTCTGCCTTCTTATTCATGGCAAACACATTCAAGCTGATAAGTTTCAAAGCCACCTCGATCAGAACTTTATAATAGCTGATCGTGTGATGCCTCAATACAAAATACTTTATTGCACTCCACATGTTAAAAAGATGTTATAATTTATTTAACGTACAATGTGGACCCTACGCGGCAAAAAATTTTAGGAGAGGAGGAAGCCATAGTCTCATATTCAGTTAAGTATGTAATTAAGAAGCAAGCGCAGACAAACTTTCAGCTTTTATAAAATGACCGAGTCTGCCGACCACGGCCCCGGTGTAATTGGTTTCGTGTCGAGACATTACTGTGACATTTATATAAATCAAACATTGTAATTAAAATGGCCAAAAAAAAGTAAAAGAAAGAAAAGCAAAGCACAAAAGGAAGACAGTTCGTGTTGCTGAGGGAGTTTCTTGCTTGGTTTCTGGTTCACAGCTACAACACGTTCCGAAGCGGTGGTAGCAGAAATTAACGATTCAAAAGATCTTGTAAAAGACTATTTGAATAAAGAATATTTTGATTTCATTTGATTTGTGTAATGATACCAGTATGTCGTTGTTTCTGATTTATAATAAAGACTTGTATCATGTGTGGTCTGTTCTAAGTATATGACTGTTATACCAGGTGTGTCTAGACTGCGACCGTACGAAGCCAGGTGGTAGTTTTAGTAACTACAGACACAATGCAACTAAAGATTGTGGAAAAAACAACATCGACTTCCTTACAATTTTAAAAAGTCATCTTATTTGGGTGGTAAATACCTAGTTATTGCTAAAATACTAATTTACACCCTTGCTTACCATTGCGTCTTTAAAATTAAATGGTTATAGTACGCCCAAATACTGGAACGCAACTTAAATATAACTTGCGCTTAACTACGTTAATCCCGATTAAATGTACTGGCTAAGTGAGCCGTGCGCTGTTAAGAGCAACTTATTATTTGAATGTCGTTCCAGTATTCGGGCGTAACATTACTATTTTAAGGAAACCTACGTTTTACCCATCCAAACACAACGGTTAGTAAAATAAATCCAAAATATCGTCGCTTTTCTTGAGAAAATTTTAGTTACATTGTGTCTGAAGTCACTTAAACTACCACCTGGCTTCGTTTTCGGTCGCAGTCTGTATATACTCTGTAGGACCTCTGAACAACCTGATAGAATCAACACTCCGACACCACCCTCAAAAATTTATTGGATAATCAGCCTTCAGCCTGCTGCATTTCTTTTACAGACAACCGCCCTCCCATGGCCACCACAACAGACCGTTTCGTCGAGACCCTGCTCCAAGAGATGACGAAGAAGAGGAACGGTCATCTGACCGCTCACACACTGAAGCTGTGTGAAGTTCTTGCCACTAAAAAGAGAGAGAATACGAGGCCGCTACTCCGAGCATTGGATTTTGTTTGGGGCAGGTACCAATTACTTCAACTCATCGATATCAATGTTACACTAGATAAGTCATTCAGTACAAAAAATGTGTCCCACGTAGTTGCGGTGCATGCACCTCACATGAAGCAGTTTGCTTTGTGACAGTGACAGTGCAGTACGCCTTATCGCATACGTTTAAAAGTAATAAATGAATGTTTCGCCGTCAAACCGAAAGCAAGTCGTCTGAAGTTTCAATATTTTAATAAAATACCAGGTAAGTGATGTAATATTGCAGTGTGCTTTTAAAATACGGGGGCACTTTATTTCTATGACGTGTCTCGTCTATCGGTAGAATATAAGTCAATGAATCAACTACACTTATTGCAATGAATGGCGAGACGAGTATTATTCGCTTGGTAAGCGATACGACCGCTCATGGACAGTAGCTAAACCAATCAACACCAATTTCAATGCTTGGCATTCCACTGCGCTCGCCATGAGACAAGTTGACATGAGACAAGATGTTAAGTCTCATTATGTCCAGTAGTTACTCTGCCTCGGTGGCGTAGTTGTACAACGATACGATTACAAAGATGAGGTCTCGGGTTCGAATCCCGGCTTGAGCAAAGAGATATTGGATTTCCTATTAATTATCAGCGTGGCGTCAGGAATTTGTGCCCGATATGGCGATAAGCTCGCCCCCTATCACATAGTGGGACGGAACATACAAGGCGAAATGTGGGTGTCCTGTTAGCAGCACCTCTGCATACCCCTTCTGGGAAAAAGGCGTGAGTTTATGTATGTATGTTAGTCTGGCTACATTGTCCTTCAAACCAGAACACAACAGTGCATTTACACTGCTGTTTGTTGGAGAAATAGACATTGCGGTGGTACCTACCCAGGCCTCTCACATATGACAGACCTACTACCAGTAAAAACTTTATGTGTGCGATTATTGAGTGCTTTATTTATCTTAATGTGCCAGGTTGTACGACGGCAACCATCTGCGGTACTTTGGCGAGCCCCTCAACACCAGACTCATGGAGATCGCCAGGTCCTTGCATGCAGCACCCATTGACGAATTCCAGAGTACGTCAAAACACATCTATATATCAATCAACATGCACTATAAAATTGTTCTATTTCTAACAATTTACATTAGTGTATTTTATTGTTTTTTTTAGCCATGTTTAATAATAATAATAATAAAAACTCTTTGTTTAAACATCATATAATAAACAAAATAAAATTTAAAAAGACTTAACAATTAATATGTTTAATTACTTTTTTAAATACGATTGTTTAATTTATATTTTACCTGTTAGTTGTCTGTATAGATTATTAATGAAAAATGTTCTTAGTTTCATGTATTTTGGCATACGCTGTAAGTTTGCAATATAAATGTTGTATGAATAAATAAATTAAATAAATAACGTTGTAGGAAAACGTCGTGAGTGAGAATTTCTGAGGTATTGAACTGCCCAAAGTAATAATTCCTGTGTGAAACACAAAACAATAACGCAAAAAATATATCAATGATGAATAATGAATGAATTATAATTAAATCAACGTTCTTTACCAAGCCCCTGTCGTATTTAAATAGCAAAATACAACAAAGTTTCAGTGACTCATTTCGTAGCCGTTGCTATAAAATTACTATCTGGCGCTTTAGTAATTGTTTCTGTCCTATCTTCAATTTATAGGCTTCTTTTAATTATTGTCATAATTAAAGTAGTATAATATTAGTTTTCTAGTAAACGGTATATAGTCTAGCGTACAAAATTAAGACTTCGGTGCCCCTATGGTATAATACTTAATTAAATATTAGTGTATCCAGGTGTTTGTGAGACCGAAAAGTCGTTGTTTCTGATACCTACGAAGTCTTAATTGATCTTAGTGTGGGGTCAGGACTATGTATGTGACTGTTGGGTGTATTTATTTGTTTATTTTATTTTATTAGTAATTTATTTATTTCAGGTACCGCTGCTACCATGTTTCACGCTTTGAGTAACAGGAGAAAGGGGTTTTCAATAGAAGTCAACAGTATTATTGACTATGCTGATTCCCTATACACTCCAGATGAGGGACGAAGGCTTTTCAAGGTAATAATCACCTAAATTAAGCAATATATAAATACACCAAAAGTGAAGGAAGCTGAAGGAAAACATCGTGAAGAAACCTGCATACCGTAGCGATTTTAAAGAATTTCTATGGCATGTAAAGTCCGCCCGCGCTAGGCCAGCGTGGCGGACTATATCTAACCCCTCTCAATCGTACTCTCGATTGTAGAGGAGGCCCGTGCCCTGCAGTGGGACGTGTATGGGCTGATACAGTACAGTACACCGAAAGTGACTTCCTCTGGCTATGAAACGAGAGGCCCATACGTCCGCACAAAGACCATTTTATGACCCAAGAGTATCTATTTGTTTCTGAATGCGGGATTAAAAGTGTGTCTTACCGATACACGATACAAGACTTGATCTTAGTGTGGGGTCAGGACTATGTAAGTGACTGTTGGGTGTATTTTTTTTTAAATATTGTTACTTCAGACATTAGAAGCTGTAGCGAACTACCCCAACGCAACGAAGAACGCTCGACAAGTAGTAGAAGATATGGTTGAGGACGCTCTCCTGGCGCCCTGCAGGAGGCTGCGAGGCACGCACCAACTCCAAGCGTTGTTCGATAACATCAACCATGCAATTATAACCAGGTTTTACATTTATTTACCTCTATTTTGGCTTTTGCCTGAGACTTCAGCTTTGTAATTTACTCGGAGTACAACTACGTCACCGAGGCGTCGATTTAAAATGCATTATTACATGGCATTTATTACATATATGTATATTAACACATTTACATAATACTTAATTACAGATTCCCATCGGGTAGGAGGGAGGCAGCAAGAGATAAAATAAAGAAAACGAAAGGTAAAGGTGCCTCGAAAATATTTGATAAAGGTAAGGATTTATGACGGATATTTCGGGATAGAACATTCATCGTTACAAACGATTATTTTTATTGTTCGTAGACAGATTTAAAACGTATTTTATTTATCGAATGTTTTGTTTTCTTCACTAAAACTGAATTCTAGTCGTTCGAAAGGGACAAAACATTCGATAACTAAAATAGGTTTTACATCTGTCTGAATAAAGCCTTTAAATAGTTAAAAAAAGATTGATTCTTAACCGGACGGTAAAGCACTTTAACACAGACTTTGGCAGCCTCCGTGGCGCAGTTGGTTAGCCGCCGGCTGTGAAACGAGAGGCCGCGGGTTCGATCCCCGCACCGCGACGAATCTTTGTGTGATCCACAGGCATTTGTTTCGGGTGTGGGTGTTTGTAAGACCGCAATCATGTCTCTCGTAGTTTCTGATACGACACAAGACTCGATCTTAGTGTGGGGTCAGAACTATGTATGTGACTGTTGGGTGTTTTATTTGTTTAAAAAGTGCGTGGTGGCCTGTTGGTAACGGACCAGACGCGGCTGCCTGATATTGAGGGTGGTCGCGGGTTCAAAGCCCAGGGCACACCTCTGACTTTTCTAGACTACTGTATATGAAAACATGTATAGTGCCTTAAACTATTCTAGCCCGGTGAGAGAGTCGCTGTTATCGCATTTGGTGTTGCCAATAAAAATAAATTAAGCAACAAAGTGGGTAAATAAGTCGTCAATTAAAAATATTATCCAAAATACTATTATATTATTATGTATATATAGTGCAGTTCCATTAATAATACATTGTATGTGACTAAATCATAACCTACTTGTTTGAAGTTCGTTAAAAATATGAGAATATGCACACACTACATAATATGTATCTGGACTTGACGTTAAACACCAGGCAAGCAGATTGACATTTCAAAATGGCGTCGTTAGTTCCTCTTTTGGCCACCAGGCCATATAAGTTTGTGGCACTATAGACGCTTTGCCGAATAAAATGTCAGGTGACAGAGGAGGAATAATGACGTGAAAAGTAAAGAGGTTTATTGTCTCCGGCCATCCCACTTACTATACAAGAGACAGTCCCACGAGACCACATCAATAACTGCATTACAAGGTTCTTTGCAGTTGTTGAGAGTTTGTTGTTCTTGTGGCTTTCTATAGGGCTGGATTTATCACCGATTTTAAAATAAAACAGCTCGAGAACGTAAAACGTGTATTCACTTGACCATGCGGCGGAAGAGGCCGTGTTGCCATACAAAAATATACAAATTGTAGTATTTAATGTTGCCAATTCAACAACAGTATAACTATTACTTTCTACACTTATAAAAAATACCTGTCGGTTTTGGTTTCAGCGATAAAATATACAATTTTCAAAACATACGAATCCAGAACGAAAATGGGAGTATCAAAAATGAAGAAAAGAAAAATAAAGGAAGAAAAGAAACGTGAAAGGAAGAAAGATAAAAGAAATAGACATAAAACGAAAAATAAAAAGGTATCAAAAAAAGATCACGTTGAGGTCAGCAAGAAATTGGATAATTATGAAAGAAGGTTAAAAATTAATACAATAATACATAAAAGCGATATAAATTTAAAAATCAAATCGAAATTAACAAATAATTATGTAACAAGCAAAAGTCATTTAAATAAAAGAAAAACAACGAATACATTTCATTCGAAAATGAATTCAATAAAACGTTTTTACAACTTTAATCCACTTTCTGAGAATGGTAAAGTAAGAATCAAAAGTAAAACAACCTCTTTTAAAAGTAAAACAGACTCTTTTAAAAGCAATATAACGGACAATAACTACAGTTTCAACGAGAAAGATTTCAAAGTGAAAGTATACGACGTGTTTCGTCACGGAGTAAGGGTTGAGAATGGATTTGTATTTGACAATCGCAGACACATTCCCCGCAAGAGAAATAAAATTAATTACATATCCAGTTATAGCGACGAGGAAGTTGTTCTCAAACAAAATATTTATAAAGTTTTTAATAAGACCAATTGAAGAATATTGTGCGTGTTTAATTCTACTATCAATCCATTGGGTTGTTTTATTCATTATCAGCCCAGAGTCAGGAATTTGTGCCCGATATGGCGATAAGCTCGCCCCCTATCACATACACAAGACGAAACGTGGGTGTCCTGGCAGCACCTCAGCCTACCCCTTCTGGGATAAAGGCATGTATGTATGTATGTATGTATAAGTCATCAGACATATTCATAGCCCTGGCTATACAATAACATAGAAATCGAGCGAGCCTGTCGCTATGTCGGGCACAAATTCCTGACTCCGGGCTAATAATGAATAGAAAAATACAACATAACTTTGCCCGAGCCAGAATTTGAACCCGAGACCTCAGTTTTGTAATCGAAACCTAGTACAACTACGCCACCGAGGCAGACAGTGGATTCATTTTGTGTGTTTAAATATGTACGATGCTGAGTGTCATTTTGATCTTAGCGTGTTCTTTGATACGGTTCCCAAACTTAAAAAAAATATTATGATCGTTTCATAAATAGATTTCCGCAATTTTTTTCTCTTATAACAATTTAGTATTTTCTGTTTGTTTCGTTATGTCTACCTTATGTTTATTTTTACGGATTTAATCGCGATTTGATTTAATTTTTACATTTTTTAACTTCCCGACGTTTCGATTACTTTACAGCTTTCGTGGTCACGGGGCGGAGTTTTATTTCAATGTGTAACATTCGCGTAAATCTAAGAAACCATTCTACCTTATGTTGTTTATATTATTAATTTGGTTTACATGTGAAAACTTGTTATTGGCCCTTTAACTTATATATATTATTTTTTATTTTCTTTATAGTATTTTTTTTTTTTTTAACAATATTAATTCTTATCCCAACCGTGTAATGTACGTAAGTGAATTTTCAAAAATAATGTTTACTTAGCTAGTTACGAGGCTTCAAACTAGCTCGTTATATAGAGAGGTCCGATATTGGATGGTGACAGTGATGGATTGGATGGTGATATGATGGTGCAGTCTATGGTTGCCATACTACTTTCATACAAAATGCTGTTTTAAAGAAAGAGACAGAGATATTTGTTAAATATTGGAGTGTATCGGTGAATACCAAGTCAATTTTGTTTTTCACAATTTAAATAAAATATTTGTATATATATTTTTTTCTCCATTAACTAATAATAAAGCCAAAATATTTTTCACGTATATTCCATATTAAATGGATATTTATTAATCATTGCTTATTTATATAAATTATTAGTTTTTGTGTTACTATAGCTTCGCAACTATTACTTCTGGTAACTTTAATTGTAAATGGTGTCCCAAGATACAGGCATTGCCTAGTTTGGGAACCCCTGGGAAATCTGTTGTTAGTTGTAAGGTGTTTTTATTTGTCATTTGTCTATTATTTAAATCTCTGTAAAACCTTTGTTATCAAATAAAATAAATTATTATTATTAAATTAAACTATAAAGCATTTACTATATGTAATACTTTAGCTGTGTAGGTTCCTTACATAATAAAATAAAAAGAAATAAAATATGTTTTTGAATATACTTGCTCTTTATTTAACAGCAATATTTAACCATTTTCTGTGCGGCTGAATTCCCTAGGCATTGAAAGAGTAAACGAAAAGCGCATTAGCACAGATATTTGCAAGGAAACAACTGAAGGTGCGAATTCCCCTGAACCTACAGGGTCTGTTAAAGGGCAAGTTAGTTGCACACCACGACAAGACACTTATATTGACAACTAGCTTCTGCCCGCAAACTTCGTCTTCCTGATTATCTTTATTTTATGTTATTTATTTGGAAAATCTCATCCCGACCCGGTCAGTCCCGTTATATCCCACCCGTCCCGTCTCATTCTCACTTAAAAATGACTATAATATAGGCTATATGAAGACTGCGACCGAAAACGAAGCCACAATGCAACTACAATTTTTGGAAAAAAGCGATGATATTTTTTTGTAATTTTTTACTTATCGTATTTGCGTGGTAAATTCATAGTTATCCTAAAATAATAATGTACACCTTTTTATTTTTAAAGGCGCAAGGGTACGCAAGGGTTTAAATTATTATTTTAGCAAAATCTAGGTATTTACCACCCAAACAATATGATTTTTTTTAAAAATTCAAAAAAAAAATCTGTTGCTGAATTGGTGAAATTTTTAAGTTGCAATGTGTTTGTAATCACTTAAGCTACCACCTGGCTTCGTTTTCGGTCTGGATATACTAAAATACAGGGAGCGCTGTAATACATAATTGTGTCTTCAAAAACGTAGATTTTTTTGCTCTGTTGGCAGCACTACTATATTAGTGAAAATTTAACTAATTAACAAGAAATTGCTATAAATTCCGTTGGTAACCGAAAGTATAATAAGTTATTATTCGTCTAAAACGAATTTGAGCGGAATTCAATAGCCACAAACAATTATTTATTATTTTCAAATAATTCGTGCATGTTGGACAACCTGTCAAATGTCAGCCAACAGGAGGGCAGAAAAAGGTGGCCACCATTTTTTGGAGTACCAGCGCGCCCTCTATATTAATTAGTAATACGCTATAATAACTATGTAGCTTAGCATAGCGTCAACCCAATGTATCCCCTTTTAGTTACGCCAACTTGGTCATGTTTGAAGTTTTCATTAAATCTATCTTCCTTTAGAGCTAAATATGTTAAATAAACACTGGAATCCACATCCTTTCGCCATGAGAAATTGTTAAATAAATGAAGTACTAGCTCTGAGAAACAGGATTACTAAATGCTAGTTAAATAGATACGTACTAATTTTGCGAACTAAAAAAGAGTTTTCATTTTAGCAATTTATTTTTGCACTTCAAGTGCGTGGTTGCCTGTTGGTAATGGACCAGACGCGATTGCCAACATCACGGTGCAGTGGTCGCTGGTTCAAATCCCAGAGCACGCCTCTGACTTTTCGAAGTTATGTGTGTATTGATAGGCAATCACCACGCACTATAACGTTGAAGGAAAACATCGTGAGGAAACCTGCATACCGTAGCTATTTTAAAGAATTTCTACGGTGTGTAAAGTTCGTCCGCACTAGGCCAGCTTGGTGGACTATACCTAACCCCTTTCAATCGTACTCTCGATTGTAGAGGAGGTCCGTGCCCTGCAGTGGGACGTATATAGGCTGATACAGTACATTTTTGCACTGTATGTTACACGCGGCTTCACTCACGTCACATGCATAGTCCTGACCCCACATTTATCGGGTTTTATGCCATGACTGCTAATTAATTAATAAATACACCCAACAGTCACATACATAGTCCTGACCCCACACTTAGATCGGGTCTTGTGTCGTGGGTATCAGGAACTACGAGAAACTTTACCGTCTCACAACACCCAGACCCGAAACAAATACCTGTGGATCACACAGACATTCATCTGTGTTGGAATGGTAACGGCCTCACGTTTCACAGCGGACGACTAACCAACCAACCACGGAGGCTGTCAATTAATTTTAAACAATGTGCCATCTGTTGGTCATTATTGAAAACTTTATAGACGTAACTTAGAAAACAGATAATTATGATTAACAGATGGCAGCACTAGCATTATGAATCAGAGAATCATCTTCTGCAGAATTTTTATTTTGCTATTAGTTATAATTCATCAGATTCCTATTGTGATTGGATAAATACATATTTATTTGTTTATTTAATACCCTCCATGGCGTAGTTGGTTAGACGCCGGCTGTGAAACGAAAGGCTGAGGGTTCGAACCCCGCACTGATAGGTATATTTGTGTGATCCACAGATTACAGGTATTTGTTTCGGGTGTTTGTGAGACACAAGACACAAGACTCGATCTTAGTGTGGGGTCAGGACTATGTATTTGACTGTTGAGTCTATTTATTTATTTATATGCACCAAGAAGATGCATTGATTCTTGACACAAGTGCCCCAGAGCTTGGAAATGATTCTTGATAAAGTTACAACGGATTCAAGACACACTAATAAAGTGATTAAACAATGAAATGTAATCTGGAGTACTAATAAACCCTTCATGTACCTTTATGCTTTCCTCAAGGTTGAAATTGAGTTACAATTGCCAAACCTTGCAGTTTAATAACTCGTTCAAAAACAAAAATAACTGCATACTTTATTTCTCTACAAATTAACATTAAAGGGGTTAAAAATAAGGGTTGAAATGTTTATTAAAAATGCATATATTAGAAACTGGGTGATTTGCTTCCTACCAGATCAACGCACAGCCGAAAAAACTGTAGCTAGAAACGTGAAAATTTACATAGGGGTTTCTATTGTGACGTAGCGTAGCACTAAAGAAGGGTTTTTGGAAATTCGAACACTAAGGGGGTGAAAAAGGTAAAATATTGGTATAGGGAAAACCGAAACCGTTGAAGTTGCAAATATCAAACTTGACACTTTACTCATCTAGAAATAAGATTAACTGCATACTCTTTTGTCTTATAATTTACTCTATAGGGGTGAAAATAAGGATTTTTCTTATAGTTAACCCTAAAGGGGTGAAAACAAGGATTGAAGTGTAAAACCGAACTACCGGATCAACGCACAGCCGAAACTACTGAAGCTAGGAACTTGAAATTTTACACAGGGGTTCCTATTGAGACTTAAGATAGCACTAAGGATAAATAAGGTATTTAAAAAAAGTTGAAATCACATTGACAAACCTCTATAGAGGTCGGGACGGTAAATACATTATATACTTCTTAAATGAATGAAATAAAAACATTGGGTACTACTTATGCAATGGCCATTGACCACCATGATTTCGTTAAATAAAGTACCTAGGTAAGTAGTTACTTATTAAAAATATTAATCCATTGTTTCGAAAGGGTATTCAAGACCGATTTTTTAGTGTCATAAACAAATCGGGTAAAAGGATATTCTTTGATATAAGGCCATATAAGACGCATTTTGTTCATTAAACATTGCGGAGGCTTAACAGCACTAAATTTAAAAACTAAGACCAATATGTCTATGACATGGTCAAAATTTCCGAACAAAGATTGTTTTCAAAGAGAATTTATTATTTTCAGCATAAAAGCAATGAATATTCTTCAAATCCGCCCCTATGAGGCCCCAATGAGGCCTGACCACGTGGTTTAAAGGTTATGTGTGCGAAAGAGACGGGTGTGTTGCTGTCTCGTCGATGACGTGCCTTGAATCCTGTATGGAGAACATATGATCGGGCGCGTATTGTTGTATTATTCGATAGTAGTGGCGAGAAATGTCTATTGATTTGTGACGTCATCTCTTTAATGAATTTTTATATGATTTATTTTTTTGACAGCCTTCGTGGCGCAGTTGGTTAGACACCGCCTGTGAAACGAGAGGCCGCGGGTTCGATCCCCGCTCCGAAACAAATCTTTGTGAGATCCAGAGATATTTGTTTTGGGGTTGGGTGTTTGTGAGACCGAAAAATCTCTCGTAGCTTCTGATACCCACGACACAAGACTCGATCTTGGTGTGGGGTCAAGCCTATGTATGTGACTGTTGCGATTTGTATTTATCTCTTTCCTGCGTTACAGTAAAACATAGTATGTTTCTCTAGGACTGTGTTACCGATATCATTATGAAATATATAATAACATGGACATTTTAGTACCACAAAAAGGAATAATGTGTATTGGGAAAAAACATTTAGCGCTAAGTACTAACGACTAAAGGGAATGTGTATAACATGTTAACATTTTATTACATAGGTTCCGTAAATACGCAACCAGTGTACTGCTTTCATAGTCAGTATTCGATCACACAAACATTTATCTCGGTGCGGGGATCGAACCCGAGGCCTCTCGTTACACAGCCGGCGTCTAACCAACTGCGCCACGGAGATGGTTGATGTTTCTCTGTTCAAAAAAACACAGTAAATACCTATAAATAATTAAAATGAACATCTTTGTATATTCAACAATCATTTCAGATCATCATTAACAGCATATTTTTCGGCTCACTTAAAGAAAAAAAAAATATTTACGCAAACATTATAAAAGCAACATAACATGTCCATTTTAAGAAAAAATAACTACACCAATTCCCATCAACCACAGACAATTCTTACCTCACATTCAAACTCTTTTAAAATCACCAAATTTCCCATACATGACAATGACACGGAACGTGTTCGAAATTCAAACAAATTCACGGCCACAATGTCGAACGCGCGTGAATAGCACCAAGACCCGTTTCGCCAATATGGCGTCAATCAGCTGATCATGGGAACTAAAATAACTCTTGTAAAATATCTATTGTTCACTGCGGAATATTGAATTTGGTAAACTGGTAGACATTGTATACAGTCCAAACTTCAATTGTCAATTTTGCAAAACAGCTGAGCGAGTAAACAGGTTTTGAGATGCCCTCTACCACGACAGCTTTCGATAGCTGCTGTCGATGTGTATCGTTGGGAGATACAACCTACAAAACTGCACTGAAACAAGCATTTTATATCAATTTAATATCTAATTGACATTATATCACAAACGAAACATAACGAACACATTGCACAGATAAAACCCAACAATCCTTTTGTATCTCATTAGTCTCGTTACGGGGTTCAAATCTGCGGCGTCTTATTTCACAGCCGACCAAATAGAACACGTTTAACTTACCAAATTAAATAAAACCATTTCTAGGATATTCTATTTCTAGGAAGTGGAGAAAATATTTCGAACTCCTATTAATTTAACTTTGTGATTGATTTCGTTGCGGGTTTAAGACAAGTTAGACATCGAAGACTCGCTGAGCTTCAATGCTCGGAGTCATTAAAATGCGTGCCACTGTTGATCCTGGCTTACAGGGGTTGCAGTGGCGGGTGTGAGCGCCTAAATATTCTCTTTCTATTGTAGTGAGCATACAATCATCATCATCAGCCTATACTAGTCCACTGCTGGACATAGGCCTCCTCAAAATACAATCAGGCTTTGTGGTAATTTTGTCATGAATAAAAATACTTATTTATTTATTTTATTTCTTTGAAACAAAAGGATAAAAAACTTATCCATCCATCCATCCATCAGCCAAAGGACGTCCACTGCTGAACATAGGCCTCTCCCAATGATTTCCACAGTGACCTGTTGGAGGCAGCCTGAAAAAACTTATAGCTTAATGAAATGTCCTGCAAAAGTGTACAAATAATTTGACGTACTTAGATATCTGTGTTTATCTTAAATTATACATACACATATAATTCACGCCCATATCCCTGAATAGCGACCACCGTAGTTAAAACCGGCATGGTGGCCCACGTAGGTATGCTGTGTTTCGGCCTTCGGGTACCGTGTATATTTGAATACAATCAAGCCAGTATTGTGTCTATTTAGACTGGTTTCACCATTATGTGTACTTCAGTCACTATATCTTGCAAATAATAAAATACACTAAAACCTCATATACCGCCGCTGTGGTATGAAACATTAAAACCTCCTTATAAATCGTTTTAAATCTGGAACACAATTGGCGCGAACCTCCATAGTCTGTGGCGTTGTGACGTTGGCGGGAACCGCATCGTGGTAGCGGGCCAATCAGCTGAGCCCGACTTTTTTTCTCGGCCGGTTTTTTTTTTCACAAAACAGGTCCTCGCATTCTTGCCGCGATGTTTCTGGGAATACGAACTTTTTTTAAAAACCTTTTTGGGGGCACAGGTACCGCCTTGTAACTTTTTTTTCAGTCTTGTAGATTACGGGATAATGTATCATATGATTTATAATGTGACCTTGAATGTCATAGAGTAAAGCCTTATGCTATTTTTGAACAACCTCATATAGTTATTACCGTGCATGAATATCCACAACTTAGATCGTAGGTCCACCTCTTAAAATTATAACGTAAAGGGAAGGAAGATATTTTGATTCGATAATCTCAGCCATCGAAACGCGACTGCAATGGCGTCTTACGTAGGTACGTGTATGAGTCAGTGGTTCCCCGGTCGAGCACATTCCTAAATTCTCGTTAGTCCAAGCCCCAAGGTGACTTCTTCTTTGAGTGCCTCTTTAGTGTTAAAGGTTGGTCGTTAGCTTCTTGTATTCTTCCTTGTGTAACACTTTGACTATTCTTGAAAGCCTTTGCGGAATTAGTCGGACGCCTGCTAATCCAATCTACACCAAATGTTGTAAGATCCACAAGTATTTGTTTCGGGTCTGGGTGTTTCTAAGACTGAAAAGTCTTGCTAAGTCCTCTACACGACAAAAGCCTTGTTTTATAAGTATCTGTTGTGTGTATTTATTTAGATTTATTCTTATTTCACCCTTCAGAGATATTGGGTGGGTAATTGTATACGAAAGATACATACAATGTGTATGTTACAAACTACATAGCTATTTAAGCTAACTTGTTTGAAACCGATATCTCATTATTAGCATAAGTCAATGGTCTAGCCGTGCATAACTTTGCTTACGTTATATTACCCAAAAATTTACACAGTTTTAATAAGCAGTATCGAGGTTCTACATCTTTAGTATATTGAAAGATGTTTATTTCTAAATTACTGGTGGTAGGTCTCTCATATGAGGCCGCCTGGGTAGGTAGCACCGCAATGTCCATTTCTCCAACAAGCAGCAGTGTAAATGCACTGTTGTGTTTCGGTTTGAAGGACATTCTACGGGGTAACCATTGGACATATTGAGACTTAATATCTTATGTCTCAGGGTGGCGAACGCAGTGGAGTGCCAAACAATGCTTTGTAATTCGTGGTGTTGCTTGGTTTTCTACTGTCCATGAGCGGTCGTATCGCTTATCGTCAGGCGAATGGCATGCTCGTCTCGTTATTTAAAGCAACAATAAAAAAATGAATGAAACTATTCCTGGAGTAAGGAATTTGAGCTCGACATGGCGATAGACTCGCCCCCCATAACATTATTAGACAGAATAAACAAAGCGAAATGTGGTCGTCCTGGCAGCACCTCTGCCTACCCTTTGTGGAAAAAAGGCGTGAGTTTATGTATGTAGAAAAAGCAGTCTATTGTTTTTGAAGTTGTACTTCTTTTGGAACGTTTGGGAAATGATGAGAGTAAAATTGTTACGATGCGCGCTCACACCGACATCCAAAATACGACATGATTAAGTTTTAAGTACCAGGGAGGCATGAAGTTGGCGGAGATTTCCACATGGACAGTCGTGGCCTCCGTTTTGTCTTCATTGTGAGCTACCCACGTAGACAATGCTCGTTAGATTCGGTCAAGATGGCGCTCTGTATTCTCTCACCAATAACCAGATTAATCGCTCTTAATAATAGCTTAGTTAGGATAAGTCGGTAAGTAATACAAGAAAGTAGTAAGACAAGTTAGACATCGGAGACTCGCTGAGCTTCAATGCTCAGTGTCATTACAATGCGTGCTGTTGATCCTGGCTTGCAGGAGTTGCACAGGTGTGAGAGCGGGACAGTCTCCTTAAAAAAGAAATTGGTAAGTAGGTTCGAATATAAGGAAATCTGTATTTTCTAAGATGTGTATTGATAGTCAATTAACACGCAATTTAAAAGACAATATCGTGAGGAAACCTGCATACTTTTATAAGAATATCTATATGTGAAGTCGGCAGCCTCCGTGGCGCAGTCGGTTAGACGCTGGGTGTGATATGAGAGGCCGCGGGTTCTATCCCCGCACTGAAACAAATTGCTATAATAATAATAAATAATAAATTTATTTACCAAAGTATTTACAATGAAGTATTATCACAAAGTAACATTTATAAAACTAGTATTAGTCTACAGACATATCACTGCGGTACTGCACTAGGCTCTCGGCCTGTATCGCAGATACCAAAAAGAATTATCATAATAAACTTATTTCTAAAGTGACAACTGGTTAGGTTTACATCGATGCGTAAAATAACAAAATGTAGTTAATAATAAAAATAATTAGAAAATAATTTCAAACATAAATCTTATCCTAAGATATTGAGATCAAAAGTGGTTTATAAATCACAATAAAAGCTACGAGAGACTTTTCGGTCTCACAAAGTAAGTATGTAAATAGGTCTAAGGAAATAATTTCACAAATAAGTTCGACATGTATTTTGATTTTAAATGGATTTTAAACACATGTTAAAAACATTTTTTATCCGATAACTAGATAAAAGCGGTCGTGTCAAAAATTCTATTTATAAAATCGGAAAAAAAATTACCAACGCACAACGAGACAAGTGCACACGACAAATATAACTTTTACCATTTAAGAACAATATTTTCATACAAAAATGTCTTTCCCAACCGCATTTTTAAGTTTGTTGACTCTCAAAGCTCACCAAGTTATATTTACGTTTGTGCAAGCCATTGCCAATTGAAAATAGTCTTTATTTTAATATAGTTAAGATTATGTTATAGTTCTATAATAGTGAGACTTACGTCGGAACTCGGCGGGAGAGTCGTCTGGAAGTACCAAACATTCCAGATTTGAAAAGTTAACGCCCGCGCGCAACGGTACCGTAACCGACGCGTGGTTTCGCGCGCTTTTGCATCCTGCAATCAATCACTTTTACACCAATCTGTGCTTTAACATAAGTGTTTAAGAGTGATATTAGCATGTCGGTGTGGATAGAAAAAATGACAGATAAAGACTTTTTCAATGGACACAGATTATCGGCATATAATTTTCTTGGAATAATTTGAAGTGCGTTTCCTCTTTTAAAATGCCGTGTTTACGGCTCCTAGTCCTACTTGTATTGTGTTTTCTGTTTTTTTGGCTCTATTGGGTCATGTCTTAGCATTTGGCGCCGTTACTATTTACTTTCTTTTGTTTTATTGTTACCAAAAATAACTAAGTTGTATTTGAAAAGGAATAGACTAAAATTTACTATGCATATTTAATACATTCGCATACTAATTTAAGTAAAGAAAGTGAAGCACTATTTTTTTAACTGTTAAAATATTTTAGGCTGGGGAACCATAATTCTGCCTAAAGGCTGTATAAACATTTCCACTATTTTTAGCTAAAAATTAAGACAATAGACATTAAACCAACATCGTTCTTAGTAAAAGCGACATTCCGAATGCATGATACCATGCTATTCATAAAACCTCTTTTGACATTGCATTTGAGTCATGAGTAAGTCCTTTAGGAGAACTTGAATGAATCTTTCCTAACTCGTATTTACCATCAGCCGACAGCCATGTGTCTTCATAACCTTAAAATAAATTGACTATGTACTTTAAAAGCCCATAATATGATAATTTCCCATAGTTTAGCACGGGTGTCTTCTAAAACCGAGATCGATTGAGAAGGCTTAGGCCATGATGGTGGCCTAGTGCTGGTTGGTGGACCTTTCGTACAATACAAAACTTTGTATGTTTGCAAAACTGAGGTCTCGGGTTCGAATCCCGGGTCGGGCAAAGTGATATTGGGTTTTTCTATTCATTATCAGCCCGGAGTCAGGAATTTGTGCCCAATATGGCGATAGGCTAGCCCCCTATCACATCATGGGACGGAACATACAAGGCGAAATGTGGGTGTCCTGGTGGCGCCTCTGCCTACCCCTTCTGGGATAAAGGCGTGAGTTTATGTATGTATGAATTTAAGAATTTATTGAAATGTATTCACAATAATCCTTTATATGTTTACGACTATCATTGAAGATGTAAGCTATGTGCAACACACTCATATTTCAACACTTGATTAAAACAATTTAAGTTCCAAATAAAGGAATTGATTTTAATACCTCATGGTTTTAAGTTGCCATTAGAGCAAATAATTTCATAAAGATTATATTGTACTTGTACTACGGTACGATTATAACGCTAAAGTCTGGGTTCGAATTCCGGGTCGTGCGAAGTGATATTAGATTTTTCTATTCATTATCGGAGTCATGAATTTGTATAGGCGATAGGCTCGCCCCCTATCGTATCGTGGGACGGAACATACAAGGCGAAACATTGATGTCGTGGTTGCACCTCTGCCTACCCTTACGCGGATAAAGGCGTGAGTTTATGTATGTATGTTCATTTGAGTATGCGCCGACTTTTTATTACAAGACAGTAGAATAATGTAATAGAAAACAAACGCGAAGCGATTTTGCTGTTGTGTGGATCCAATACTCGTTTCCTCTCATCCTTTTCCCATTTTGTGGGGGAACATACCATTGATCCTTTAGATACCATAAGGCCGTATGTCTGTATGCCTTAAAAAGCGGCAATAAGTCTTGTACTAAACCCCCGTTGTTAATTTCGCCCATTGATATTCATAGGCGGTCGCGAAGACAGATTACGAGAAATGAATGACGGGTAACATCATAAAGCTGGTTTGAAGACCAAAGTCTTTGCATTTTGAAAAGATATTGTAAATTCGTCATATTTTGACACATATAAGTCCAGATATCGCTTGTCGGTATCACTGATTATGTAACATTACATCACATGGCCGGTAAATTGTAAGCTGAATTCGACTTTAAAACTACAGTGTTAAAGTATATTTTGCAATGATTGAGTATCGCACATTTCCCGCGCTTTTTCAAGGGGTCATTAGCGGTCAAAGAAACAGGTATCGATACAATAGTCCATGCAAAATTGTGTTTTATTAGCAATGTGTAAGGTTGATTTTCAAATGAAACTATTTAGTTCTCACGATCGACAAAATATAAAAAAACGCAAGTCGAAGTCAAAGGAAACGAAACTTTATGCCTACGGTTTAATATCGATAACAAATTGTCGGTTGTGGAATGACATTGGCGCGCTTTTGAAGTATGAAGGTTGCGCGTGGTTTATGGTCAATGTGCTCTCGTTACAGGTTGTCTATGGTATGATCGGGAGTAATTAAGCGAATACTGCGAATCGGATGCATATAAATTATACTTTATATCCGGAATTTGATAATTAGAAAGTTGACTTCTCAGACCGAAATCAAAATCCGTTGGGATTGAAAATTAAAATTTTAGGTATAGGTATGTAGTTTGAATGCCGTTTCTACAGTTATTTTACCACAGACAAATAAATTAGTCTGAGTTAGGTATTATACGGTATTTCCGTTGATTTAACTTCTTTTTCATATAATTCTGGATGGCGAGCGTACACAGCGGTTAAGGAGCCGTCATGGTGACCCCAAGTAAGCGTTTCGGGTTCTGTATATCCGGATGCAATCAGGCATCATTGGGTGGAGAGATGAACGTCTCACGTCGGTGGATACTCTATCCGCACTGCGCTTTAAAAAAGTTATTTTAATTAGTTTTTTATTTTGCTCTATCACCAAAATCTTCAAGCCGACATTTCTGGGTTTCAAAAGTATCTTTTAGTAAGACAAATTACATAAAATAATTACACATAATAGTCACATACATTGGCCTGAACCCACTCAAACACACAAGTCCCGTATTGTGTCAAACTACCAGACACTTTTCGTTCCACACCCAGACCCACAGTTTCTATGGCGCAGTTGGTTAGACGCCGTCTATGAACCTAGAGGCCGCGGGTTCGATACCCGCACCAAGACAAATGTTTGTGTGAACCATAGGTATTTGTTTCGGGTCTGAGTGTTTGTGAGACCGAATAGTCTCTCGTAGTTCCTGATACGACACAAGACTCGATGTTAGTGTGGGGTCAGAACTATGTATGTGACTGTTGGGTGTATTTATTTAAACATACATACATTTATCTCAGTGCCTTTCACAGCCGTCACAACGAACTAGATTAAACCAAAGAACAATAAACATTTACGTAAGTACATCATATAGACTCACGCCTTTTCCCAGAAGGGGTAGGCAGAGGTGCTACCAGGACACACATATTTCGCCTTGTGTGTTCCGTCTCATGTGATAGGGGGTCAGCCTATCGCCATATAGGGCACAAATTCCTACGTCCTAGCGGATAATGAATAGATAAATCTAATATCATTTTGCCCGACCCGGGATTTGAACCCGAGACCTCAGCGTTGTAACCGTACCGTACAACTGCGCCACCAAAACAGTCTTAAACATTAAACTGTGAAAAACTCCTTCAGTAACACTTTTCGATTAGAAACGCGTGCACGATTGTGTATAATCCGTTTAATCTCGATTTGGAGTGTTGAAATCGATTAAATTGTTTGTCAGTTAATTTTTTGTGGTTCAAACGTATCTGTAACAGTTTTTTTAACGATTTAATAGCTTCAACGGAAGATATTTTATAAGCTTCGCCCGGGTACGCTTACCAGTCTTATTTATACTGTACTGTTTTATATCAGCCCATACACGTCCCACTGCAGGGCACGGGCCTCCTCTACAATCGAGAGTACGATTGATAGGGGTTAGGCCATATAGCTTTACAGCTTTCGCTTCGATCGAATTAGAAGCAATCAAAACGTCGGGAAGTTAAAAAATTTAAATATCAAACCAAATCGCGATAAAATCCGTAAAAAATATTTTTATTTCAATAAATGCTTGTTGTTTATATGAAAACATATGTCAAGAAATGCGGTAAAGAGATGTTTCATTCTATTTGTAGTTCCAAATACGCAAACTTTCATGATGTGATAAAAAGACAAGATGTCAAAGCGAATAAAAAATCTTTTCCCATTTATAATACAATTAGCGTAGTTGCTAAAGTATTGAATATTAATATTTAAAAAATACCTGACACACGATTCTCCACAAAAACTCGGAGACAAGAACAAGGCATTATATTCAATATTCCTTTATTTAAGAAAAAAGTAGACACGTGTTAATTGCTGTTAAGAATCAATTGAAAATGCCGGATTGCCGTGAAATAATTGACTATTGTTCGTACCTTCAATGAACACCGACAATAATGTAATATTGTGGACATCTGTGTTAATCTTAAACATATTTTACTATTTGCCTGCCTCGGTGGCGTAGTTGTTACGGTACGATTACAAAGCTGAGGTCTCGGGTTCGAGTCCCGGGGCAAAGTGGTATTGGATTCTATTCATTATCAGCCCAGAGTTCGGAATTCACTATCACATCAGACGGAATATAGAAGGCGAAATGTGGGTGTCCTGGTCCTGTCGAGGTCCTGGCCTCGGCCTACACCTTCTGGGATACAGGCGTGAGTTTATGTATGTATTTTACTATTTTCTTTTGTTAGAATTACGGAACATGCAAGGCGAAATTTGGGTGTCCTGGTGGCGCATCTGCCTACCCCTTCGGGGATAAAGGCGTGAGTTTATGTATGTATGTAGTTACGAAGGTCACTCGTCACTCTGTCACTCCTGGGCATAAACAGCTGCAACAGCAACATGAGCTACTGTAGCCAGGGTCACGTAAGTCTTGTAGTTTCTGATAAACGACCAAGATTCAATCGTAACGTGAGGTTAGGACTATGTATGTGACTGTTGGGTGTATTTGTTTATTGCAATGAATGGCGAGACGAGCATGCCATTCGCCTGATGGTCAGCAATAGCTCATGGACAGTAGCAAAACCAAACACCATGAATTACAAGGCAATGGCATCCCACTGCGCTCGCCATCCTGAGACAAGATGTTAAGTCTCATATGTCCAGTAGTTCTAGCTACAATGTCCTTCAAACCGAAACAACAGTGCATTTACACGTTATGGTTTACAGGGTATCAAGACTGCGACCGAAAACGAAGCCGGGTAGTTTTAGTGGTTACAGACACAATGCAAATAAAAATTTCGCAAAATAAGCGACAGATTTTTTTTGCAGTTTTTTGAAAATCATTGTTTTAGGGTAATAACTACCTAGTTATTGCGAAAATAGTAATTTAAACCCCATCGTACCATTGCGTCTTAAAAAATAAAAATGTGTACATCATTATTTTAGGAAAACTACGTATTCATCACCCAAATACGACGATAAGTAAAAAATTACCAAAAAAAAGTTGACGACTTTTTTGCGACATTTTTCATTGCATTGTGTCTGAAGTCATTGGTCTGAAGTCACTAATACCACCTGGCTTTGTTTTCGGTCGCGGTATTGATATACCCGGTACATACCACGAGCCGTTTGCTCTTAATAAAAATACTTATGGGAACCCGATCCTCAGCCGGCGCCTCGCAAGCCGTTAGCGTATCTGTGACGTCACTGTTATCACGTTATCAGCTTATCGGTCAGTGATAACGGGTCTTACCCACGACATCGCCCGGAAATAGATACACGTGCTGTCTTGGTGAAGGGGGGGCATATGGGATGAAGTTTCGGAATGTATCTGTAAACACAGTAGGTATATCAAGACTGTGACCGAAAACGAAGCCAGGTGGTAGTATTAGTGACTTGGGGCACGGGGCGCCTCATCACTCGAGAGTACGATTGAGAGGGGTTAGGCCGTATAGTTACGCTGTACAGTGCTCGCTATCTGGGCGGAATTCAAACACTTTCGAATTCAAACATTAGTGTCGAAGCGGGGATCGAAGCCGCGACCTCTCGCTTCACAACCGGCGTCTAATAACCAAACACAGAGGCTGACAAATATATCCTGACATAAATTAGGTAATAAACACTGACTACAACGCCGAGGTCCCGGGTTCGAAACCCGGGTCGGGCAAACTGATATAAGAATTTTCTAATCATCAGGAATTTGTGCCCGATATGGCGATAGGCTCGCCCCCTATCACATCGTGGAATGAATAATAAATTATTTTCCACGTTGCATAAATGTGTTGTCAAGGAAAAAGAGGCGAATTTGGCAACACACGTCGATCGTGAATGTATTCAAGTGTATGTATTTTACCATGAAATAGGTCATTCTACGGTCACAGGTCGTGGCTAATTGACAATAATTGTTGTAATTTCGCTCGCCGTTCTTAGATCTAGTCACTTACTGTCTGTCACATACGTAACTCGCGCCTTTTACCCAGAAGGGATAGGCAGAGGCTACCAGGCCACTCACGTTTCGCCTTGTTCCGTCCCACTATGTGATAGGGGGCATATCGCCACTTCGGGCACAAATTCCTGACTCCGGGCTAATAATTAATAGTAAAATCCAATATCACTTTACCCGACCCGGGATTCGAACCCGAGACCTCAGTGTTACAATCGTGCCGTAGTACAACTACGCCACCGAGGCAGTGGTGTCTAACATGTCTTTGAGGTAATTTCTTACTATTAAATAATAAGTGAAGACTGCCAACATATTGACGGTGGCCGCGGGTTTTAATCCCAGGGCATACCTCTGATTTTTCAATGTTTTTTCAATGTTCAATGAAATCATGTGTGTATTAGTCAATCACCACGCACTATAACGGTGAAGGAAAAAATCGTGAAGAAACCTGCATACCGTAGCGATTTGTAAGAATTTCTATATGTAAAGTCCTTGCACTAGGCCAGCGTGGTGGACTATATCTAGCCCCTCTCAATCGTACTCTCGATTGTAGAGGAGGCCCGTGCCCTGCAGTGGGACGTGTATGGGCAATATAGATCAAATAACTTGTATGCTCGTCTGCCCAACTTTTCTCTTTGTCAAATAATAATGTGTAACAATTGATCATATTTTATCATTCAACTAACACGACTCGGTGACGCCTGGGTGATACTTTTTAACGGCGAATCTATTTTGGACTGCCTCGGTGGCGTAGTTGTACTACGGTACGACTACAAAGCTGAGGTCTCGGGTTCGAATCCTAGGTCGGGCAAAGTGATATTAGGTTTTTCTAATCATTATCAGCCCGGAGTCAGGAATTTGTGCCCGATATGGCGATAGGCTCGCGCCCTATCACATCATGGGACGGAAGATACAAAGCGAAATGTGGGTGTCCTGGTGGCGCCTCTGCCTACCCCTTCTGGGATAAAGGCGTGAGTTTATGGATGGATGGATGGAATCTATTTTGTATCATTTTTCGATAATGCTCCGCTCCTATTGAATATAGCGTGATGTTATAACTTATAGCTTTCCTCGATAACTGTTATACACACTAAAACAGACAGCCGCCGCGGCGCAGTTGGTTAGACGCCCGCTATGGAACGAGAGGCCGCGGGTTCGATCCCCGCACTGAGACAAATGTTTGTGAAGCTGAAAAGTTTCTTGTAGGTTCTGATGCAATACAAAACTCGATCTTAGTGTGGGGTCAGGGCTATTTATGTGACTGTTGGGTGTATTTACTTATTTAATATGTAATAAAAAAAATTCAATTCGAACCAGTACTTCCTAAGTTTAGCGCGTTCAAACCAACAAACTCTTCAGCTTTATATATTATATATGTTGAATTTTAAAACTTTTTTTAATTTTATGGATATTACTATAATATTTCAAGCTTTTTATGTCGCATTACCTTCGGCTCACGACTAAACAATTTACTTAATTGATCGAAACAAAGAAAAAATCATTACAATTGTCCATTTAACAAGAATCGTGTTTATATTCACGAAAGAATACATTACCATTTAATGAGTTCACGGAATCGAACCTAATAAAATTTGTGAACGCCTTTCTAGAATGACAAATAGATGAGCGCATTCTTTGCCACTTCCGAAGATATACTGGTAGTGGGTCCCATATGAAGCCGCCTGGGTAGGTACCACCGCAATGTCTATTTCTCCAACAGTGAAATGCACTGTTCCAGTTTGAAGGACATTGTCTGAGTAACTACTGGACATAATGAGACTTACCATCTTATTTCGATGGCAAGTGTAATGGTATGCCAAGCATTGCTTTGTAATTCATGGTTTTTGGTTTTGCTACTGTCCATGAGCGGTCGTATCGCTTACCATCAGGCGAACGGCATGCTCGCCTCGCCGTACATTCGTTTTGTCTAAAAGTTACAGTACCCAATCTTGAATAATTCAGCCCATATTCGCCCAGCTGCAGGGCACATGCCTCCTCTACAATCGGAAAATCCAAAGAGTAGGCTTAGGCCATAAACCACGCTGGCCTAATCTAGATTCGTGGAACATAAAGAAATTCTTGTAAAATGTCTAACACAATTGGAAAAATATATTGTAATGCGCCGACCATACATTCTACGATTTGAATAAAGAATTCGAATTTTGAACGCAAACAGCCAACATTGCAATAAGTATCGACCACACAGTACGGATGTGGACATACTCCAAACTTTTTTTCGTCTATGGGTTTCGGTTATGTATGCGATCATATGGTCAAACAGCCCACATCCAATTTAAAACCTACTTTATTTCTCCCATCACAAGGTCGATATTAATAAAGCAAGCATTATCATATGATTTCAGTTTGAATTGGACGCGCGTGTGCGTGAGAAATACTGGATTTATTTTGTTATTTGCAACTTTATTTAAACTTTATGATCTGAACACAAAGTCTAAATTCCTATACCGTTGTTTGTTTACAAGTGTGCGTAGAAACAGGATTCCGGTCTCATATGATTTCTGTGTAGCATTCCATTGAAGGATTTGCAAACAGACTTTAAACTGTATTGCAACGAAATAAAGTATAAAATATATTGTTGATTGAGAAAGGATACCCGATCTACTTAGGTCTCGCCGGGCGGTGTCAGGTCGACATCGGCGGGTAAATTCCTGCCAGGGTGAAATAAAATTTCTACCATTTTTAACCGACTTCGGAAATTCGTGTTATGCTTAATTCATTTTTCTGTTATTATTGTGTAATTTTAGAATAAATGCATTTTAAACATAAATCATTAGATTTGCCTACCATATTATTAACTTAAAATTAAATCCATTTTTTAATTGTAAAGCAGCAATATCCGCTGTTTTTTTCTTTTATGTAGATTAGATTTGATACATTACTAAATTAGAGTTATGTTATTATTTTTAAAATTCATATGAAGGCCAAGTTTATTAAATATAGTACTACGTAGTACCTTGCTTAGTTTTTTAAATTTTTTAATTTAATTATTTATTTATTCAACACACACACACAGTCATTACAGGTTTAGGTACCCAATTCGATCTGGCGGGACTATAACACAATTCTTGGGAATTGCTTATATATTTCTATTTATTCTTAAGCTCTCGACTTTACCCTTAAAGGAGGGGGCAGAGATTATACCAATACCACCTCCATTTCGCCGACTTTATAGTATCAATCTAATTTACGATTCCAGCATTAGATAAGTACTGGGTTGTATAACAATTGGTAAAAGAGTTTCAATGCATTTTATGAACCATTTCTTTATACTTTCTGGAATATTTTTAATCTATTATTTACAACATGACTGGGGATTAGCTGAGTTAAGGTTACTGGTTCAGTTGGGTTGACTATTGTTAAAAACAATAAGGTATTACTTAACGAGGTTTCTTAAAACCTTTCGGATGATGTTTTATTTACGACTCTTTCTTCTAATTATACAATTTTTTTCTGTTTAGTATAAGCCCAGATGAAATTAGTTTATTTTGAGTTGCAATTCTTTTGTTAACCGTTTCGAAGTATGGAAATACGCGGGATTGTGTAGGCTTACAGCATTCGTAAACGAAGCATCTGCATGTTGTAACTGTAGAAATGAATAAATATTATTATGGTTGTTTAACGTTAAATATTGTAGAACTCAAGGGGGAAATAATTAAATAAATAAAATAAAATAAATTCACCCAACAGTCACATACATAGTCCTCACACTTAGATCGAGTCTTGCGTCGTGGGTATCAGGAACTACAAGAAACTTTTCGGTCTCACTACACCCACACCCGAAACAAATACCTGCAGTTCACACAAAAACTTATATCGGTGAGGGAATCAAATCCCCAGCCTCTCGTTTCATAGGCGGCGTCTAACCAACTGCGCCACGGAGGCTGTCAATAATGGTTTCGAATAGTGATTGGTTACCACACCTAGTCAGTGGATAGTGAATACACTATCATCAGAGCATTCAAGCACAGAAAGTCCACTGTTGTTTGTATTAATTAAAAAAATAAACTGAATACATACATCCATAAACTCACGCCTGTTTTCAAGGTGAGCCTATCGCTATTTCAGGCACAGATTACAGACTCCAGGCTGATAATTAATAGAAAAATCCAATATCATTTTGCTCGACCCAGGATGTGAATCAACATTTGAACTTTATATAACCCAGAAAACAATAAATGCTACTAGCTGGGAACGCTTTACCCTAAAGGTACATCTGTATTATTGTTTATACATATTTAGGGAAATATAGGTTGTGAACCGTCAAATCTCTAGGTTCAATTTCTAGGCTGAGCACTTCGCTTTATGTGAAGTTTAGTTTTGGAAAATGTTATATGAGTTGAATTTGTGTTTACCACCAGTGACTGGGTTTCCATTACATTTTTGGAAAGAAATAATTGTAGCAAACTATTGGTGGCTCTAGGGACTATTCAGACTATCCCTTCGGTACTGTAGAGATGGAGACATAAGTTATAAATGAAATAAGAAACTTAGAAATAGAGCATGGACTTGAAATTGTGTAATTTATAACTGTTTATAATGTCAAAGCTTGATATTAATACTGGTTGTAAGTTTGTATTGTCTCTGTCACGTCTTCAAGCCAGTTTTATTTGTTTTTCTTGTATAAAATAACACAAACACGTGTTTATTTATACTGAGAGCATTTAAAATGGCGTCAGTAGCGAGTAATTTGAAAAAACAACACAGCCTAACCTGAACAGAGTACCAAATGTCAACAATGCTATGTGACCAATAATCAAATGTTCATTATTTTGGTCATTATAAAATACAAAATAATGTATAGATTCTTCAGTCCGTTATTAAGGCCCATTTCACAAACTGATGCTGGAGAATTTCAGATTTAATTATTGACGAATTAGATCTGTTTTAATTTTCCCTAATTGATGTGGTTGAAGTATTTATTCCTGTTATATATTAATTTTTAAGTACTTTTTCCATGCACAGGTTTTTAATAAAATAGATATGTAAATCTCTTTAAAATTAATTGACAGATATATGTAAAAATATATGTTTTCCTTGTGTTACATGGTTAAACCACCAAAGGAATGAAAAATTCCTAAAATTTCAATGAATTACTCAACTGAATAATGTGATCACAAACAATTTATTTTTATATTTTAAATAACCCAGAATTCCACTCAAAAATATTAATAACATACCGAAATATTTCAAAAAAGTCCGTTTACCTTGTCCTCAATCTAAAAATCTACCAAAAACTACCATAATGGTAGAAACGGGTCCAGCTATCCAGTCGGCAAGGTTTTCGGGCCTCGTTCAACAGTCCCTCGCCGGATTCGGCCGAGTGTGGATGTCCTTTTTGCTGCGTAATTAAAATCAGCTGTGCTGTGTTATAAGACTGAAATAAAAAAATGGACGTGTGAATTTTAGTGTTTAATTTATATTTGTGCTATAGACAAATTCTGTGCCAAAATGTGGGGGGAAAGCAGTAAAAATTGCGAAGCTAACTGCCAATGCTCGGGGTAAGTTTTGGAGTATTTTCACAATAAATTACGATATATTTATGTTTAGAGATTTTTGGGGTATTTTCAAGGTTTAATTAACATAATTATTGAAAAGTTGTTTTGATTGAAAAGTTAAAGTAAGTTTTATTTTGGTTCTGTTTCCGGTAAAAACAGAAAGGGAAGAAATTAGCATAATTTGAAATACTCGTTGCGGGAGGCCAAAATCGAAAATAATATGAACCAAAGTATTAGATCTATTTGTGGTATATTTTATGTAAAATATCCGTTTTATTTAAAAAAGAGATAAAAATTTTAAATATGTGCCAAAATTATCATTTATTGTTTTCAATTTGTCGTTTTTTTTTAATTTGTCGTAGCGTAATGTTTTGAATAACGTATGATTTTTAATCATTAACTACAGTCAGTTCGGTTAATAAAGTTAAAATTTAGTAAATAATTCATATTTATTTGTACCAGTTTTTGTATCCTTAAGTTTTAAATTCAATTAAATAATGATTTTTAACAGATATTTATGCCAATTATGGTAAAGGACAGAAGGAAGAAAGACGTAATTATAATTAAAAAGTCAGGTTTCATTCTAAATTCAAATTCCTTAATTGATGTAAAAGATAAAATAAGTATTAGGTATTGATATTTACCCTTATTTAAAATTAACTAGGTAGGTACGCAACGTGTTCAAAAATCAAGTTAGTTTTTAAAATGGCCGTTATTTTCATTAATGATTACGTGGTTCATATACCTATTTTTTTTTCAAGACTAAGTTAGAACTTTTTGCTTTATGAAGCCTTGGTGATATAATATCTATAAATATCGGTATTCAATTTATGCATACAAAATTGTTTTTTTCCATATCACTTCCTACCAGTTCCTGCCTCCTGGTATCCTAGTACATTTGATAATAATATTTAATTATAGAGAATGATGACGCAACTATTTTTGTTAAGGTATTTCTTATCCTTTGCTGATATCCTAGTACTGATATTTTGCGAATTGGAGTAATTGTGAATACTTGTATGTATATTTTCATAGATTACTTCTTAAAGAGTGACATCCTAGTACAAACGTAAATTTTAGTCCAAAAATTCAAATTTTCGGCCAAAATGGCCGATGATGACGTAATGTTTTTATATCCATATTTTAGAACCTTCATAGACGATATAACATTTTTCTAATTTACTATAGATTCTTCGTGTTTCTTGCGGTGGGAGCGTCGCTAACTTGTTTTTTTTTATTTCCCACGCTGTGTGCCAGGATACGATATTTTTTGCGATTCGGTCATCAGTATCTGTGGTGGTCAGGGGATGTGGTATGGTTTGCGGCCAGTCCAAAACAGTGATAAAAATGATCCCGTTTACTGTATTGCAAGTTTTATCGAATTTCTACGGTATGTAAGTCCGCCAACCCGCACTAGGCCAGCGTGGTGGACTATATGGCCTAACCACTCTCAATCGATTCTCTCGGTTGTAGAGTAGGCCCGTGCGTGCAGTGGGACGTACATGGGCTGATATAGAAGTTTTATCAAGTATATGTTCACGCTTATATTCTTGAAAAGCGTAGGCTAATGTGACAAATCGGCCAGCTTATAGTTCTCTATGTGTAGGAGCTTATCGCAATGGCGAACAGATTCTCCCGGACAAATAATTCGATTTATAAACCAAAATCTTACGTAAACTGGCTTGTGTCGGGATTTGAACTCAAAACCTCAAGGTTGTGTTCTGGCTCTAGATAATGTATATAGTTATATTAAGTAACAAATAATAATGAAAGAATAAGCCACGTGTAAAAACCATATGTTTTCCTTTATTAAATTAAGTTTAAGGATAAAAATTTAAAAATATCCGGCAGGTACGTCAAAACGGAAACGATAAGCTTAGTATGAATAAGCTAAACAATGTTCAATTTTAGTAATATACTACACATCGGCCATTGAAACTGCTAACTTCAGGATTCAGTTATTGATCTTGGCTATCGAAGCACGCCTATTTAGTCATTACTTTCTGCAATAAATTAAAAAAAAATGCTAGTTTTATAAGTACGTCCTATTGTCACATTGACCTGCCAACAATCATACATTTCATTTCAAACTACACATCGCACAAATAAAAACATTTTCTCAACCCCGCGGCCTCAACCATCTGTGTTAAAGTCAAAAAGGATGGTCCTAATTCGCCGGTGTTACGTCACCTAACCTTGAAAATCGAGGCGAATGACCTTAACTTTTTGCCGCCATCTACGCCTTGGCGCGAAAGTGTTTCGAACGAAAGTGACAGCTATCACTTTGTCTATGATTTCCATGGGACGTTTTTGTGAGGAGTGCAACGGAGTAGAACCTCCTTGGCACTCTATCGTGAAAAAAGAAAAAGAACCGTGTGACTATGAATTGTTTTTGTGCAAATTGAACTGGTAATACTCGTAGATTCATTGACCGTAAAACACGTGTCATGCTTTTGTGAAGCTAGAATTACGTAATTAACATTTCAGCTTCGTATATGAAATATCCTGGAATGTAGACATTTCTGATGCTATAAACCTTTAAAAATATAATTCATATTCTTCTATTTCAAAATGGTTTTTTTTTTCTATAGTGACGAGTTTTTGGCCGTGATAATTAAAGTTTATCACCTGCAGTTATCTTCATCTTAATGTGATATAATATGGAACCATTATACATAGTATTATCAAAAGAATATCGCGATTTGATAACGTCTTCTTTGGCGAAGTCGGTTAACCTCGCATATGGTCGTTTAAATCATCTCGCGACCATAACGTACTAGGCGTTGAAAGAACCAGCCACCAGGAATACATAAAACAAAGGAGTTACTAATCTTAGTTCGAAATGTCCGTTACGACGGGTAAATCCTGTATGTCTCTCTCGCTCGCACCCACGCGCGGGGTACCGTTGGAGGGAGATGGAATGCCACGCGAAAGGAAGTATTGGGCCCGTTTCTATGAATTTAAATGTTCTAAATTTGAATGTTTAAATTTAGAAATTTAGGTTATCCCAACTTGAAGCTGGTACGAATTCATGTTTTCCTATTACCTACATACCTGAACCCCACATAAGGATTAATATCCCACGCGATTGTATGTCTAATGCATGTTGTAGGATTTGAGCCTTAACATATATTTTTTCTTATCTAAATTGCTATATCTTAGAATCAAACCTGCTATACCAATGACAACATTTTAGCATAACTAAAAACTACTTTGAAAAATCTGTCAGATTTATTATGCAATCTCTCAAAATTACTTAACCTAGCAACCGAACTCACTATGCCAAAACTAAAAATATCAACCCAAAAACTTGCCTTATCAGTAATCAAACGGACGACCCAAATGTCGCGACCCTTCCCCGAAGCCATAGAGCGTAACTTGACCATACGAACATATGTCTTTCTACCATCATTTACATATTAAACTATAAAGTTTCTGTATTAGCTCATACACGTCCCACTGCAGGGCACGGGCCTCCTTTACAATCCATAGTACGATTGAGAGGAGTTAGGCCATATAGTCCATCACGCTGGCCTATTCGAAATATAATAAAAACGACAATACTGGGGTACCATGAGGCTTATGAGAGGCTTCACAGCTACAACACGTTCCGAAGCGGTGGTAGCAGAAATTAACGATTCAAAAAATCTTGTAAAAGACTACTTGAATAAAGAATATTTTGATTTGATTTGAGAGATAAGGTGAGACAGAAGAAAAAATAATATATAAAATACCTAATTCAAGCGCAGTACCGATTATTATTTAGAACTATATTACCACACCTAATAAAAAAACAACATTCATAGACTCTGAGACACATTCTATGCATTAAATCGGTCACTGACCTTAAAATAAATACATTTTTTCAACTCAAATTTTAAGATACCAGTACCCGATATTACAAATCATTTATACAGATGTTAGCGTGTGGCGTTTGGAAGAACAAATAAAATTAAAAAAAATATATAACGCATTTAAGATGTTTTCATAGTCACATACATAGTCCCGACCCCACATTAAGATCGAGTCTTGTGTCGTATCAGAAACTACGAGAGACTTTTCGGTTTCACAAACACTCAGACCCGAAACAAATACCCGTGGACCACACAAATATCTCTTTCGGTGCGGGATCGAACCCGCGGCCTCTCGTTTCACAACCGGCGTCTAACCAACTGCGCCCCGGAGGCTGTCATGATAATCAGTTGAGTAAATAAATGAACTCACTTGCTGTTTTATAATAAACATTTATCAATCTGCAATACACAATTTATTTCCTAACATAGGACTCGAACCGCAGACTATATTTCAGCCTGTAAACTACTAAACTAGTAAGGCAATCTATTGCAACACCAAAAAGAAGGATTTTTATGTCACAATATAAAAAAAACCAGACAATAGCAATACGGGTTCATTGTTGCCATAGACAACCGCACTCGTAAACGTACTCTATGGTAATAATGCGCTTTTATAACTACAAGCAAATTAATAATATAAAAATATCGCGGGTTATATTTAAACTAGCGGCCCGACCCGGCTTCGGCCGGGTGCAGACACTTTTTGAAACACCAGAAAATCCCAGGGGAAATTACATACATACATACATACATAAACTCACGCCTTTATCCCCGAAAGAGTAGGCAGAGGAGCCACCAGGACACCCACATTTCGCCTTGTATGTTCCGTCCCATGATGTGATAGGGGGCGAGCCTATCGCCATATCGGACACAAATTCCTGACTCCGGGCTGATAATGAATAAAAAAATCCAATATCACTTTGCCCGACCCGGGACTCGAACCCGAGACCTCAGCTTTGTAACCGTACCGTAATACAACTACGCCACCGAGGCAGATTACACTTTTTCGAAATACAAAGTAGGCTATGTGTTATTCCAGGGTATCAGCTACCTCCATACCAAATTTCATCAACATTGGTTCAGCCGTTTAGGCGTGAAGAGGAAACAAACAAAGACTTTCGCTTTCATAATATAAGTACTATTTCAAATCAATTAATGGTGGTAGGTCTCTCATATGTGAGAGGCCTGGGTGGGTTCCCTGTCTATTTCTCCAAACAGCAGTGTAAATGCACTGTTGTGTTCCGGTTTGAAGGACATTGTAGCCAGAGTTACTACTGGATATAATGAGACTTAACATCTTATGTCTCAGGATGGCGAGCGCAGTGGAATGTCAAGCATTGCCTTGATATTCATGGTGTTTGGTTTTGCTACTGTCCATGAGCGGTCGTATCGCTTACTATCAGGCGAATGGCATGTCATGACTAGTAAAAAGTCAAAATCACACATTACTATAACCGTTAGTAAATCGATATCAACCCCAGTGCGTTGACCTAACAGATGCACCCCGGAGGGTGGGCAACGGCACGAAACGAACCGTTGAGTAACCAGCAGGGTTGACCTGTGGCGTGTATGGAGAAGGGTTGAGGGAGAGGTCAGGATAAATTGGATTTTACTATGGGTAGAAAAACCAACGAGGAAGAGCAGTGTGGAGTATGATGGAGTAAGGAAATGAGAGGTCATGATTAATTGGATATTAGATAGTAAGGAAATAATTTTATGTCGATCTCTGATCAATATGGTGGAGTGTCGAATCAATGTATTTTGGCATCACTTTCAGAAATAGTCTGAGAGAAAAAAAACAAATTCAAATGTTAATGTATCAAAATAAAATAAAAAATGGATATTATTGGTTTAATAAAAATAAAGAAATATTTATTTATAGTATAAAAATATTGAACCTACTGTAAATAAGTCAAAAATCCACCCCACAATCTTCTCTTAAAGAGTTTTTAAAAACGAAAAGTACCCGCTTACTCAATTTCCAGACCACATATTCACCGAATTTCACAAAAATCCTTTTAATATTTCTTTCAAACGGACTGTAATTGCTTCAATTGTAGGAACTTTCTTTTCTATAGTAACAAAAAGGTTAAAATTACTGTCTCGAACACGCGATCACGAGCGAAACCTTAAAACACTTTTGTTATACAAATCGCAAATTGCGAGAAAATGTATAGAAATGTTTCTTTTTATGTATCCACACGACTTTTTCCCAGAAGGGGCAGGCAGAGGTGCTAACAGGACACTCGCGTTTCGCCTTGTGTTCCGTCCCACGATGTGATAGTGGGTGAACCTATTCCGGGCTAATAATAAGAAAAATCCAATATCACTGCCCGACCCGGGATTCGAACCCGAGCGTAATCGTACCGTAGTACAACTGCGCCACCGAGGCAGTCATTATTAAACAATCCAAAAGTAATCGAAAGTATTTTTCCATTCAAATAAAGGATGTTGCATTTACACAGATATATATCCTGCCATTGTTGAAAATATTGTTTTATTTCTATGATAAGCATTACTACAGCCTCCGTGGCGCAGTTGGTTAGACGCTTGTGAAACGAGAGGCCGCGGGTTTGATCCCCGCACCGAAACAAATATTTGTCCGGGTGTTTGTGAGAGAGAGCGAAAAGTCTCTCGTAATTTTTAATACCCAAGACTCGATGTTGGTGTGGGATCAGGACTATGTATGTGACTTTTGGGTGTATATATAGAAAAATCCAGTATCACTTTGCCCGACCCGGGATTCGAACCCGAACAGCGTTGTAATCGTACCCTACAACTAAGCCACCGAGACATCTAGATATAAATTGCTCTTCACTTCCCGAATACCACACAAATGTAAAAATCAATAAGTTGACACTTTTTCTGTCCCGCGAAAACCCTTATGGGGGATCAGACCACCTGCTCAATGCAAGGGATGGTGTGACACACAAATATAAACTCTATTTCGTGTACGTAGAGTTGAAAATTATTTGCTGTTCGGTTATCAGGGTCAATTTATAGGGGAAAAATATCGATCTGCTTCAAATGCGTGGCTTTTATAGCTGCTATCAAATTATATGGACAGGCTAAATAACTGTTCTATGATATGTATACAGTTGTTGCTGCGGTCCTGGCTTCGATTCCCGGGTGGGCGATTTTTGAGTTTACAGCTAAGTAATACTTTCGAATAGGACGGCATAATTGTGACAACCAAGGAATAAATAAAATAAATACACCCAACAGTCACATACATAGCATTTGTACACTGCGCTCGACATCCTGCGACACAAGATAAGTCTTAATATGTCCAGTTACTCTGGCTACAATGTCCTTCAAACCGGAACACAACAGTGCATAGCGTGAAGAGGCATCTCAGCGGGCCGGCATGATGTATCAAATGGTATGAGACTACCGTCTGATATTCGATACTCTATCTGGACGGCATTAGCACTTACCAAGTGCAATGCATTCACTATGCCGTGCCAGAAAAAAAATACAATAGCTTAGGATACATACATACATACATAAACTCACGCCTTTATCCCCGAAGGGGTAGGCAGAGGCGCCACTAGGAAACCCACATTTCGCCTTGCATGTTCCGTCCCACGATGTGATAGGGGGCGAGCCTATCGCCATATCGGGCACAAATTCCTGACTCGAGGCTGATAATTAATAGAAAAATCCAATATCACTTTGCCCGACCCGGGACTCGAACCCGAGACCTCAGCTTTGTAACCGTACCGTAATACAACTACGCCACCGAGGCAGTCACTAGCTTAGGATACAATATTTTTTAAAGTCAGGTGCAGTTCGAAACGACTTACCCTAACAAAGCTACTTAACATCCATTAATCTGGTTATTAGTGATTACACAGAGCGCCGCCATTTTGTCCGGCTCGAAGGACCAGACAATGGACAACACAATGAAGACAAAACGGAGGCTACGTATGTTCAGTCACGTAGAAATAGAAAAAAAGGACTCAGGACTGTGGCTATTATGAGAAACTTTTTAAGGGTTGGTACTGGTATTCAATGAAATAGTTTGAAATAACAATGTTGTTGATAATTTATGAGTGTAAGACGTAATTTTATTCACTTATACAATTTATTCGTGTTTTCCTACTCCATTTAAAAGTCTGTCTATAGATAACACAATATTTTATTGAACGTCATATAGGAAAAGTTTAAAATTGCAAATAAGTCCATAAGTGTGTTACGAGTTTCGCTACGAGCTTTAATTTAAACACTTTTTTTAACAAATTTCTCCATAGAATCAAACCCGCGACCCCGTCAAGGCTGTCCGTTCAGCACTCCATACCAGCTAAAAAAAAAACAAAACTTAAAATGACCACATACCCCACAAGCGAGGCGGGTAATTTCAAAAAAAGAACGACGCATAGACAATCACGCCCGCGTTTGAAAAAGGAACGTAATGGCTGCCATCAGCGGTTAGGGACGGGTAAGGCTTTTTTATATATTTTTCTATTTGATAGCTTAGGTATAGCATGTATACATATTTTATAGAAAAGCAGTGAATGGTGAAGAATAACATCGTGAGAAAACCTGCATTGAGATTTATAAGAATTTCTAATATGTGAAGTCCGCCTTGCAATTGGCCAGCGTGATAGCCTATATCAATTGCAGAAGACGCTAGTGTCCTGCAGTGGGACGTATATGGGCTGTATATACCCCATGTAAGCACCAAGGAGTGTTCAACGATTTCTTACAACACCTCTTACATTCGTGTGACGTAATACTAAGAATGCGTGAGGGAGAGGTACAGAAAGAGATGAAAGATAACCGTTGAATGAAACTTGTTGTGTGGGCGTCACTTCGAAATTGGGCTATGGTAATGTTGAGAGTAAGAAATAGGATATTTTTTATGGCTATAATGTCCTTGGAAACTTTGCTGCTTGTCAGAAATACTTTTGTATTCAATATCACCCCGGAGTCAATATGTGCGTGATATGGCGATAGACTCGGCTATCACATTTTGGGACGGCATACAAAGCGAAGGGTGTCCTGGTCGCACCTCTGCCTACCCCTTCTGGAAAAAAGGCGTTATATATGTATGCTTGACAGAAATAGATGGTGGTGGTACCTATAAGCACATACAAGGGACCCAACTAGAAGTTAATTTGAAATCTGTTACAAAGCTGAAGAGTTTGTTTGACCGCGGTAATCTCAGGAAGTACTGGTTCGAATTGGAAATTTGTTTTAGTGCTGGATTCTCCATTTATCGAGGAATGCTATAGGGTATTTTTTATCCCGGGAAAAATATATAGCTGGAATTTTATCCCGGAAACACTTCACGTGGTCGAAGCCGCGAGCAATAATCTGAAATATCATGACGTATTAATAGTAAATCGAATAGCTATAGGTAAATATTCCAATAATGACATTGGCATACGCGCGGATCACTTTAAATTCATAGACTAGACGATTAAGCTCCTCACGTCCTCTATGATCTAATCGGAAGTGACGTCACAGCGTTTATTGTCTATGGGTCCTTGTTTACGTGAAGGCATGCTTTTGTGTGAATTCTATTTCATTGTATGTAGTAGTTATATTGTTGTTACTTTGACAGCCTCCGTGGGACAGTTGAGATTCGGATATGAAACGAGAGCTTGCGGGTTCGTTCCCCGAACGTAACTAATGTTTGTGTGATCTACAAAGTATTTGTCTTGTGTGTATTGTAACGATGAAATGTCTTAACTTTTTGGTAGTTTTAAGGCCTATTTATAGACAGTTTTAAAAAGTATTTTAGTTATTGAATGCATTGTTTTATTCGCCCAAACTGAATTCAAAAGGGACGAAACATTCGATAAGTAAACTTTTTAAACTGTCTATGAATAAAGCTATATGACACGCGTAAAATTAAGCAAGTAAATTTAATCGGTGGCGTAGTTGTACTACGGCACAATTGCGAAGCTGAGGTCTAGGGTTCGAGTCCCGGGTCGGGCCAAGCGATATTGAATTTTCTATTCATTATCAGCCCGGAGTCAGGAATTTGTGCCCGATATGGCAATAGGCTCGTGATCACGTCGTGAAACAGAACATACAAGGCGAAATGTGTTCTGGTAGCACCTCTGCCTACCTCTCCGGGAAAACGGCGTGAGTTTATGTATGTATACACTGTTACACATTTTTTGTCGTTTCATGAGACGAACCTTATCAAAAAGCTGGACTGACATTTCGTAATTACAGCATCTTTTTTTTTTTTTTTTTTTTTTTTTTTTTTTTTTTTTTTTTTTTTTTTTTCCCCGCGGGGAAAATCCCTTTACGGACCATCCCACCCCCGAAGGGGCGAGGGTGTGTCGGACTCACCGGCGCCTTCCGAGCCCAGCGAGATGTTGTGCCGCCCGTGGATGTGGACGGGCGGCCGCTGGGTCGGGTCCCTACCATAAACCTACGCGCCGAAATACCGACTAAAAACCCCGCGTCGGCCACCATCGGTGCACTTGAGAGACGGCCCCGGGATACCGTTTAACAGACGCGCCAGGACCGCCTCTTTGTGCACCGCCGCTTAGCGACGCGGCAACAGACGCGTGTTGCGTCACGTCTCGGGGGCCGCCAAGGTAGGGACGGCGGCCCCATGTGGCCTCTGCGGCGCCGGGTTAGTTGGCGTCCCGGCGCCTCCTACGTCTCCTGTGGCGACGAGCGGGATCGGTCTGCTCCCGATCCCGCTCGGCGCTCTCCTTCTGCGACATGACACGTTCGCAGAAGGAGAGCATGGCTCGCCACGAACTCCGGCTGCCGACCATGGCGGCGACCACGGCCGGCAGCGAAAGGTCGCTTCCCACGACCGCGACGAGAGCGCTGCGCTCCTCGTCCCAGGCTGGGCACTCTTCCAGCGTGTGCTGGGCCGTGTCCTCACGGCAGTTGCCACAATGGTGGCACACGGCGGACTCCTCGGCTCCGGCTATGCGACACAGGTACGCACCGAAGCAGCCGTGCCCGGTGAGCACCTGCGTCAGCCGGTATGTCGGCGCACCGTGGCGCCTGTCCAGCCACTGCTCGAGGACAGGTCGCACTGCCGCGACGGTCCTCGTACCAGCACTAGGGTTCTCCAGCCTGGAACGCCACTCCTCCACGGCGGTCCTGCGGAGGGAGGCCAACATGGCCTCGACCTCACGGGGGACCAACCTCTGCCCACGCCCGGACGCCTCCTCTCGCCGGAAGAAAGCCGACGAGAGGGTCCTCGCGTCCAGCACCCAGGGCAGAGTTCCCGCCAATACGCAGGCCGCCTCGTGCGAGACCGTGCGGTAGCCCCTGATTATTCGCTGCGCCACCATGCGCTGCGGACGATGCAGCAGGCGGACGCAACGATCGCCCAGGGACTCGGCCCAAACGGGACACCCGTAGAGGGCCATGGACCGCACGACTCCAGCATAAAGGTTTCGGCAAGGGATGCCAGGACCATCAGTGTTGGGCAACAGGCGCCCCAGTGCGCCCGCCGCCCTCACCAGCTTCGGCGACAACTCCTCAAAATGCGCACGGAAATCCCATCGACTGTCGAGAACGAGACCGAGGTACTTCATCCTCGAGCCGACGGGAATCCGCACGCTTTCCACCGTGATGTGGGCCCCTGGCGGTGGCCCACACCGAGGACCGTGGAAACACACGGCCTCGGTCTTGTTGAGGGCCACCGTGAGGCCCAGTCGCCGAATCCTGCCCACCACCAGTCCAGTACCGAACGAGGCGAGCAGGGCGGACCTCTGGAATGTCCTGGCCGTCGCTGTCACCAGTGTGTCGTCCGCGTAGCAGACGACAGCGACGCCCCGAAGGTTGGTACCACGTAGCACCCAGTCGTAGCCGATGTTCCACAGGAGCGGCCCAAGAACCGAGCCCTGTGGAACACCGCACGTCACTTCCCTGCGGTGCCACCCGTCGGCGCCCGGATACACCACGTACCTATCAGACAGGTACGAGTGCACCAGACGCCGAAGGTAGGGCGGAACCTCGTGGTACCGCAGTGCTTCTTCGATGCAGGCCCAGGGCATGGTGTTAAACGCGTTGGCGATGTCGAGAGACACCGCCACCACGACCCTGCCCCGGGACACCGCACGCTCCGCTTGTGCCTTCACCCGCAGAATCGCGTGGACCGTCGACCGGCCCCGCCGGAACCCGAACTGGCAGTCTGCCAAATCCGGGCCCGTACTCTCCAAATGCTCGACGAGGCGCGCGTGGACTATGCGCTCGAAGAGCTTGCACGCCTCGTCGAGCAACACGATCGGCCGGTAGGCCGACGGCGAATCCGCGGGTCGCCCCTCCTTGCGGAGCAGGACAAGCTTGCCCGTCTTCCACCGCGACGGGAAGATGCCCTGCTCAAGGCACGCGGAGAAAAGGCCGCGGAGCCTCGTACCCAGCGACTCGACGGCCAGCACCCAGACACGACCGGGCACCCCGTCGAGCCCCGGGGCCGAGTTCTTGCTCCGCAGCCGAAGCACTGCCGCCTCTAGCTCTTGCGGCGAAACCTCCGGGATATCCCTTACCGAAACCAACGACGATGACGCCGGTGGACGTGGCGCCATCGGTGGAGGAGTGAACTCCTCAGTGGCCGGAAACAAGGCCGCGACGACGTCCTCTAAAAGTTCGGTCCGGAGACTCTGGGTCAAGGGGGGCGCCCATGGGCGGAATTTTCGCATCGCCACACAGTACGGACGCCCCCATGGATCTCTGTCCAGAGACCTCCGGAACTCCTCGTTCGCCGCGGCCTTTGCTTGCGCGATGGCCACCCGCAGCGCTCTCTTCGCCTCTCTATGGAGGTCGAGAAGGTGCCGCCCCTGCTCGTCGTCGCCGGGTCTACGTGTCCGACGACGACGGTGCCTGGCGAGTCGGCGGCGCGCGACCTGGCAGGACGCACGCAGCTCAGTGAGCTCGGCCGACCACCAGTACACCTGGCGCTTCGCTGGGAGGCGGGTGACCCGGGGCATGGCCGCGTCGCAGACTCGCGACATCGCCACCCCGAACCATTCCGCCTCTTCCTCGACCCGCACCGGCCCATCCGGCACGGGGAGCCACGCCTGAACAATGGCAGCCTCCTTCACGGCCTCCACATCGAGGCGCTTCGCAGCCCAACGTCGGCCGCCCGTGAATCGGGCAGTCGGACCACCACCGGACTGGCGGGTGGAGACCTGGGAGGATGAGACGCTGAACCGAATGTAGAGATGATCGGACAGCGTCTCCTCCTCGACCAAAACCCTCCAGTCCCGAACACGGCGGGCAAGGGCTGGGGTGGCGAACGTCACGTCCACCACCGAACCGCCGTTGTGCCGCACGCACGTGTTCTCCGACCCCCGATTCAGGACGACCAACCCGATGGAGATCGCCCATTCCTCCAGGGCCTCGCCCCGCGCATCGGTCACCGACGAACCCCAGGCCAAGGATTTGGCGTTGAAGTCGCCGGCTACAAGCGCGGGGCGAGGCTGGCTGTCAAGCTGCACCAGGGCCCCCAGGCGCGCCAGGAAGCTCTCGAATTCCGCCTGGGACCTGTTGGGAGAGAAATAGACTCCCACTACCCACACCCCTCCCACCAGGACCGCCACGCATCCCGCACCCTTCGCTACTTTTTCGAAGGGCGGAGAGCCGGCGGCGCCCCGGGTGATGACGGCCACCGAGCCATCAAGGTCCCCTGCCCAGTCGTCGCGGGCAGGGACAGAGTATGGCTCGGCGACCACAGCCACGTGGATCAACCACTGCGCCAGAGACTGTTCGAGCAACTGTTGCGCTCCGACGCAGTGGTTGATGTTCGCCTGGAGGAAATTAAGTTCCATCTATTTATGGGCGATCTCCATCGCCTCAGGGGGGGACGGTTGCGGCCGCGTCGCAACCTCGGCTCCCACACCGCGTTGATAACGGTGCGGGACCGAGGAGGCAACGCAAGCTTTGCCGCCCACCCGGTGGTCCGCGGGTTTTCCGGCATCTGCGCAAATTGCGCAGTGCGGGTCCGCGGAGCACTCTCGGGCTTTATGGCCCGGTTTACCGCAGCGGTAGCAGAGCCCGCTGCGGTCGCACTCGCCGGTGCATTGCACTCTAACGTGCCCCTTGTAGAGGCAGCGGAAGCAACGCATTGGCCGAGGCTCAAGTAGGCGTACTCCCGCTGCCACCCATCCGACGAGGACGCGCCCCGCCTTAACGACTTTCTCCGCTGCCTTTGCTGGGCAGCGGAGCCACACCGCGCCCAAGCCCGAGCGCTCGTCGCGAATCTCCCCGACCTTGACGTCGTCTGGGGAGCACTCGCCGAGACGGGCGATGGCCGTTGCGACTGCCTCGGAGGTTGCTGACGCGTCCAATCCAGAGACGCGCAGCTCCGCAGTCTTTACGGGCCGGGAGACGCGTACGTCCTCCTCCGACCCGCGAAGGACCTCCCTCATTTTACTGATGAGGGAGTCGGCTTTCGCCTCCGACTCGGGCCCGGGCACCTCGAAGAGGAAAGCCCCGGTGGCTATGCGCCTAGACTTCAGCCCGGCTGTTATGCCGAGGCTGGCTAGGTCCACCTTTTTTTGGACCTCACACAGGACTTGTGCGTAGGTAACTCCCCGCTTCAACGCCTCCGGCATCACCGTGAGAGTCACGGCGGCTTTACGGGGGAGGCGGAGCTGGGGAGCAGCCCCACGTGGGGTTTGGGCCGACTGTTGAGCCGCCCGGGACTTCTTCTTGCCCCTCTTTGCCACCACAGTCCACGGAGTCTCCGTCGATGTGGTGGGTTGAAGGGGCGGGTGTGGCGTCTGCGGCCGGGGCGGGGCGCGCTTCCGGTTGCCTCGCTTGCGCCCGCGGGACTCCCGAGAGGCGACTGGCGGCGGAGCCGTCGAAGCCGCGGTCGACCGGGTGGTTGGTGCGGGGCGACGAGCTGCCGCAGGGGCATCTGGTGCGAGGCGGCCAGCAGCTGCAGGGGCAACTTTCGCCTTCCCTGCTTCTAGGGCCGGCCATGACGTGGCCGGGATCCCTGCGACGGCTGGCTGCGGCCTCAGGGCTGCCTTGGCCTTAGCCCGGTCGGCTGCCAGCGGAGGGCGGAGAATCGGCTCCGGAGGCAGCCGCATGGCGATCGCCTCGAGTTTGGCGTCGACCTTCGCCATGTGCACCTCGAGCAACGCCTTCACGGCCTCCGCCTCCAAACCGCCGGATGCCGATTCAGTCGCTGGTTGCTGCTGCGTCCGGACTGTGGCCATCAGGTCCTGGATCATTTTCCCCTGTGTTGTAAGGGCCGCCTCCAGCGCCGTAACCTTTTTGCGGAGTTCGGCTTTCTCCGCCTCGACCCTGAAGAGCTCCGCTGATGGCGGCTCCTGGGCTATTTCCAGCAGCTCCGACACGCTGTCTTTGATCTCCTTTACGTACGTGCCCTTAAGATTCTTGGCCGTACGTGCAACATGTCGGAGCCGCTCTGCCATCTTTATCAAGGCCTCATTATGGGTGGCTGGAGGAGGATCCTTTGGTGCCGACTTGGTCAAAGGATTCGCCTCCTTGGCCCTCCGAAGCTTAGCCTCTTCCGCCTCCAGCATTTCGGCCTCGGCGATGCTTTCCGCATCCAAGGCAGCCTCGAGCTCGCTTTGCGCGTAATTACAGCATCTGATCTAACCCCGCTCGCGTAATCTCAAGGTTCCTAATCGGTGCCATTACATAGCGAAACGTTAGACCACAGTTACAGTAACGGTAAAGCAGTAGTGTAAATTAACTCTAACTTGTAACTTTACATTGCACTGTTTGCCAAAGAATTAACACCACACGTTCCAGATGGTTACTAGAACTTATATTATGAAAGTATTAGAAATGGCTGAGCTTAGACATGACAAGCGTTCTTAAAAATCGCGCAATAAACATGAAATTCCTCGGATTTGCAATGCTGATGAGAAGGATAATAAATGTTAAATACACCCAACAGTCACATATATAGTCCTGACCCCACACTAAGATCGAGTCTTGTGTCGTATCAGAAATTACGAGAGACTTTTCAGTCTCACAAAAACCCAGACCCATAACAAATATGGATCACACAAACATTTGTCTCGGTGCTTCCTCGTTTCACAGGCGACTAACCAACTGCGCCACGGAGGTTGATAAACTGGTAAACAGGACAAAAAGTGTGAGTTTATATTGAGAAACATGTGTTGATATGTATGGAAGCATCCTATATAGTAGCTACACTCCAGAGAAAGCTGCATCCGAAGTAATTAATCCAATCAAGAGTTATAAAATAAAAATAAATTACCTCTGTAACTCAAATCACTTCTTGCACCTGTACATCTATGATCAACGTTCGATTTTCAAATATCGTACGTACGATTCAAATTTCGAACTTAAGATTTGAACTTCGAACGCGTTGGCCGTTGGGTTTGAAGTTTGAAAATGGAACGGGACTCGAGATTTTCGTAACAACAAATAGAAAGTTTGTTTGCCCGTGGGCGGTAACTCGACGCAGATAAGTGTCGTTGCACTTTTAAACTGTGGATGTTGGGCCTTTGAGCCTTATGAAAATATTGTGAGAGCAAAGACAACAGTGAGGCAACCTGCATGCTTAACTTCTTGGGAATTTTAAGTGTGAAGACTTTGTAATGGGAAGACGTGTACGAATGTCTTTAGTTCATTGAGGAATCTCCCTGCTGGGACATATACTGGTATATTAGAGGGATGTAAAGTTATGAACCATTTAGTAACGTAACTGTCATAGAAATTCGTGATGTACATATTTCAAAGATGAACTTTTGTAATATTTACAACAGCTTTCATAGCGCAGTTGGTTAGAAAGCCAATATGTAACCAGAGGCTACGGGTTCGATTCTCGCACCAAGACTAATTTGTGGTCCACAAGTATAATTGTTTCGAGTGTCAGATAATTATAGTTTACCAAAAGATTAGAATCCTAGGCGCGGCAATAATAAAAATCGATTTGTTATTCAATTTACAGTTGACTACTATTACTATCTTTGCTTACCCCTTTGATGATATCGACATAAGCTTATATAAAAACATCAACCAAAGTCACGTTACCTGCCAGAGAATCGAACCAGCTCACGCGCCAAGCCACAAGGTCGCTATAGTCTAGTGCGAGTGAGACAGCATCACACGCGGCCGTTAAATCAGGTTCCCGAGCAGGTTAGTTTTTTTTGTTCCGTGATTTCGGTCCCTGCTTTTTGGATTATATCTATTCGGCGGTCTTTGACCTTATGTTTTGGGGCCTCATCCAGTTCTATTAAGATATCTAGTGTTTTCTAACCTTGTTTACGTTCTTTTAACCTTATTTTTCATTGTATTGAATGGCGAGACGAGCATGCCATTCGCCTGATGGTAAGCGATACGACCGCTCATGACAGCAAAACCAAAAACCATAAATTACAAGGCAGTGCTTGGCGTTCCACTGCGCTCGCCATCCTGAGATGTTGTCTCATTATGTCCAGTAGTTCTAGCTACAATGTCCTTCAAACCGGAACACAACAGTGCATTGACACTGCTGTTTGTTGGAGAAATAGACATTGCGGTGGTACCTACCCAGGCCTCTCACATACCATTATATTCATTATTATCAGCCCGGAGTCAGAAATTGCCCGATATGGCGATAGGCTCGCCTTACCTCGGACGAAAGACGCAAGGTTAATCGTGGGTGTCCTGGTAGCACCTCTGCCTACCCCTTCTGGGAACAAGCGTGAGATCTAAGAGACCACAATTACTTCCTACGTTCAATCTATTATTAGGAAATGAAAGTGTGTCAAGCTAACGAGTAAATTGAAACTTCCTTTAACATCCACAGTTCCCTGTGACTCAAGTATAAATATTCGACGGGTCTTAAAAACCTAGCCCAGATACAAGGGCGCAAGACAGTGGAGAGTTCGATTGAGGTGAGTTAGGCCACACATACATACATAAATAAACTCACGCCTTTATCCCCGATGGGGGTAGGCAGAGGCGCCGCCAGGACACCCACATTTGTATGTTCCGTCCCACGATGTGATAGGGGGCGAGCCTATCGCCACATCGGGCACAAATTCCTGACTCCGGGCTGATAATGAATAGAAAATTCCAATATAGCTGCCCGACCCGGGATTCGAACCCGAGACCTCAGCTTTGTGATCGCACCGTAAGACTGCCACTGAGGCAGTCAAAAAGCATTGTGTTTACAGTAAAATATAACTTGATCCCAACATCTGGCGACTTCAGTTAAACTGCTCGTTACTACAATATAAATTTAACTCGGACTGTTGTGTTGTAAAGTGTTTAATATTATGTTTTCTTAGATTTACGCGAATGTTACACATTGACATAAAAGTAATTTTACGGATTATAGCGCGGATTGGTTTATATTTTACATTTTTTAACTTCCCGAGGAAACGTCCGCCCCGTGACCACGAAAGCTGTGTAGCAATCGAAACGTCTGGAAGTTAAAAAATGTAAAAATTATATCAATCCGCGATAAAATCCGTAAAATTAGTTTTATTTAAATGTATTTAATATTGTGATGTCATAGTATAGAGAAAAACGTCTTGGCAAACGTAGCGTGGGACGTCCTCTGGCCAGATGGCGGGACGACTTGCACAAGAGGAAGCAGCGACTGCATGCGTGGAGCAGCAGACCGGGCTCTGTGGCGTACCTTGGGAGAGGCCTATGTCCAGCAGTGAACTGCAACGGGCTGATGATGATGATGCGTAAAGAGAATAAACTATAAAGTATAACTGACGTTAATTGAAAAATGAAAGAAAAAGAGAGGGCTTAGGCCAGCGACAGCGTCGCCTATTACGTCATATCTAAATCTTAAGGTATGCAGGTTTCCTCACGATGTTTAATTCATTATTCAAGTTATATTTCTTTTAAATCGCGTGTTAAATATTTAAGTGCAATTTCTGTGTCCGTCTGTACGCCGCGCCCTTTATTAGTAACATCCTGGTACGCATAATGAAAACAAACATCACACAACGGACAACAACAAATAAGATACAACATATAAACCTTCGGAAATATCTGTGAACCTAGCTGGAATGCGGTTCACATTTCATTTTTTGTGTTCCCCTATCTACTATGTTATTTTACATTAAAAACGTTTTGAGATGGATGCGAATTCAATTTTTTATTCTTTTTTCTATTTTAATTCAATTTGTTTAACCTATATTTTGAATTTGCTGAACTTATGTTCCAATGACGTCAATTATTTAGGTCCACAGATATTTCCGAAGGGTTATACGTACGTTTTAGAAGACTTAATTTTGAAAGCCGCCCCGTGACCACGAAAGCTGTAAAGTAATCGAAACGTCGGGGAGTTAAAACTGTAAAAATTAAACCAAATCGCGATAAAATCCGTATTTTTTTTTTAATTTCAATTTAAGTCCATTTACACGGGGAGTGTTTCTCGCCTCGAAGATCCGATTATCGTAACGATATAAAAAGTAGCATCGTGTAAACATTTGTCGGAACACGATAATCTATGGCGGTTATGTCATGCGATAATCGCATACGATTCTTCGCGAGAAACTCTCTTCGTGTAAATTGGGCTTTAGGTGGTGTTTGTTTGTTTGTTTTGTTTTATTGCAATGAATGACGAGACGAGCAAGCCGTTCGCCTGATGGTAAGCGATACAACCGCTCATAAACAGTAGCAACATTCCACTGCGCTCGCAATCCTGAGACATAAGATGTTAAGTCTCAATATGTCCAGTAGTTACTCTGGCTACAATGTCCTTCAATCCGAAACACAACAGTGCATTTACGCACTGTTGTTTCACGGGAGAAATAGACATTGCGGTGGTACCTACCCAGATGGCCTCTCACATATGAGAGACCTACCACCAGTAAAAATTAAGTTATTTTAAGTTATTAGTTAGAATTAAGTTATTTTAATTTTTAGGTAATAGACTTAATAATGGTTTTTTTAGGAGACTGTCCCGCCCTCACACCCGCCACTGCAACTCTTGTAAGCCAGGATCAACAGCACGCATTTTAATGACACTGAGCATTGAAGCTCAGCGCTTCTCCGGGAATGTCTAACTTGTCTGTAACTCGCAAGGAAATCAATCAAAAAGTTAAATTAATAGGAGGAGTTGGAAATAAATTAATAATGGTTTCTTAGATTTACTCGAATGTTACATATTGAAATAATATTTTTTACGGATTATCTCGCGATTTGGTTTAATTTTTACATTTCTTAACTTCCCGACGTTTCGATTGCTTTACAGCTTTCGTGGTCACGGGGCGGACTGAGGTATTAGTCATCCGCTCAGTGACTGTTACAATTTTACAACCCTTAATTGTCTTAAATTCGTGATGAAATCCGTAAAAAATAGTTTTATTTCAATAATTATTTGTTTGACTGTGAAGGAAAATATGATAAAGTTATGATTTCTGCCATATCCATACCTGGGAATCGAAATCGGGACCTCACGTTCACAACCAAAATCACACATTAGCCGACGTTTTATTAAGTTTCATCATGTCTTCCTTTACTGTTATAAATCTGAATATTTCTGTGTGAAAAGGGGCTTTTAAATAGATACTGCAAATTAAAAAGTTTATCTTACCCATACATAATCATTTTTAAGATAAAAAAAACTAATTCCTTCTCATCGCCTCGCAAAAAATTAGCACAGGAGACAATTGCCAAATCTAATCTAATTCTTGGGGTGCATAATTCGCACGGGAATCGAACCGGATACAAACGTAGACAATGCATTCACAGACAATACGTCCAGCTGGCACCCTCGCGGAAGATAACAATGCTCCAATTTCGGTAAGGGATGCTGAGGTCACGACCTTAAGACGAAATCCTTCCCATAGCATTTGATATATGTGGGATTCTGTTCCGTTATTACAAGAAGGCCCTTTTTCAATTGAAACATACACAATAACGGTGAAGGAAAACAGGGGAAACGTATGTTGCCTTGTTTGCAAAAAAAAAATTGTGTAAAAGTCACTTCTATCACTTTTACAATGGCCTTTCATTCAATCACATCTGTATCTGTGTCATATACGTCCCACAGCTGGGCACGGGCCTACTCTACAATCGAGAGAATCGATTGAGAGTGGTTAGGCCATATAGTCCACCACGCTAGCCTAGTGCGGGTTGGCGGACTTACATACCGTAGAAATTCTTTAAAATACATAATTAATAATTTTATCACATACACATGTTTATTTATAAATATTTTAACTTCACTGATATAAAACAACGAAAAGACAGACAGCTAACTTCATCATGTCGCTTTCTGGCTGTCGGTGTGCGCGTGCATTGAAAAAAATTCTCATAGAATTTCCAAATACGGCAAATGAAGTATAATTAATATGTAGAATCCGCAATAGGTCTGTACGGTGGCCTAAACCCACTCAATAGATCTCTCGATTGTAGAGGAGGCCCGTGCTAAGCTTTGGCAATATATCCATACTAATATCATAAATGTGAATGTAAGTTTGTTTGTTACGCTTTCACGCGAAAACTACTCAACCGATCATCATGAAACTTTGTACACATATTCTTGTAGGTATTAGAAGTAATATAGGATACTTTTTATATATTTTAATAAATTCTTCTTCTTATTTGAGTGCCTTTTCAGTGTTGAAGGTTGGCCGTCAGCGTGTATTAAATAAATAAATTAATAGAGTTATTTGTTTCGGGTCTGGGTGTTGTGGGAGTGAAAAGTCTCGTAGTTATATGTTAGATTTATATGTTAGTCTGGGGTCAGGAATATGTATTAATGTTGGGTGTATTTTCATATATTTTTAGACCATCAACACAAAAAATTCTATAGCAATTCATCGGACATCACGGCGGTAATTTTGACACGTAGCTTTTTAATATTGAGGTTCTACGCACAGGTTTTAGTATTAAGGTTTTATGCAAACAAAAAGTAAATTCATGTAAGCATTTTGCCTATAACAATTTTATAGCCCTACCTCTCATTTACATTACGTAAAAAGCCAAGGTCTGATAACCAATAATTCTTATAGGAAATAATAGAATTTAAATTCTAAGGACAACTTGTGTTATCTCACGCCATCTTTAGTGACGAGCCATCCGTTGGGTCGCGCGTTCTATTTTTAAACCGCGACATAGACAATACTGTTCTAAATTTGAAACGACCGTTGACTTCTTTGGGATAGAATTAGCAATATTATGGTTGACGCGAAAATTTGAATTCGGAATGCACGTATTTTAATGTACTTTTCAATTGCAAGATTTTTCTCGCACAATGTCAGCGTAATATAGCTATCCATGTTGAAGAATAATTTGATTTATAATTATATTTATAGTCAGAAAATATACATATAGTCATGAGCATTCTCTAATCTAAAATACACAAAATTGATTGACCTGAGAATTGAATACATGACCTCCAAGTACCCAGCTCATACCATAAGCAAAATAATGTACTGATTTTTAATAGAGTTGAAGAAATGTAAAAGATATTCTGGAGAAATGTTACTTGATGTAATCGTGCTTAAGTATGTATTTTAATAAGGTTTTAGTATGTATGCTATCAAATCATATTTCAAAATTCGAACACCCTTTTTGAAACTCCCTGAACGCGTAAACGTTCCATTTACAAATAGCGCTCGGCGTCCGTTGTGGGCGGTTTCAGGGTGACGTCATCTCTAACGGTTGTGCATTGGTGCCAACACGTGCGTGCAAAAACACAACACAGAGTTCGTTTTTCAAACCGTAACTTTTTTACGCGAGTAACGAGGTTTTAAGTAAAAAGTTATGATGCTCATAGACCATGGTAATCCGTTTAGAATTCGTTATATTGACTTCTAGCTGTAGGCTTCAAACACATTGTAATACAATTGCATAGTCTTTGTTGAGCGATAGATTGCCTGTATCTAATATTAGGGCATTTAAATAATTTATTTGTAAGGTAAAACTTTTTATGAGTATTTACTTTTCTGTATGGATAAATATAACTTTTGATAAAATGTACTCATAGCATTTTGTGTTTACGTACCCATGACAATAACCTAAATCTTATATTGTACTAGGTTAGCATAAGCTGTAATAGTGTAACTACACTGCACGAGATGCGTGCAAAGCTGACCAGATACCAAGCGGCAAATGATTACCTCCGCTTTGCTACCATTATGAAGGGCAACGATTGTGAAGGGTCTTTAAGGACATAATCAGTTGACCGCAAGCGTCCGGTGTCGTTGAAAGGAAATCAAGAAGCCACCAATCCATAACACACGGCGATTCTGTTACTGAAAGGGCGTTGTATAAACGGCAATTTTCGTAATTAGCTCACGTTGTAGCTCTTTCTGTAGACTTTAAAGCTATTGAAATAATATGAAATATTGTTTTTACATGTATGATAAGTCGCTTCATTTGCCTAGTGGAGTATGGACAATATGTAACAGGGATTGCGTGAGGTCCTGGGTTCTGTTCCTGTGTAACGTAATTTTTGTTATTTGTTTTCCCATTGCCATTTTTTCTAGTGATCATAAGATCAACGATGTTTTTCAATTTGAGTAACTTCATATGCGCCTGTCTAACCAACCGCGTCACGGAGGCTGTCATCATTAAAATAGAAACATAAATATGATGTTATAGTCTATACTTGTTGAACGGGATCACGGCCCGCGTAATCTAACTGGGTCGACGTTAATGTTCTAACACTTAAATTATCACAATGTGGCCAATTGAGGTCGCTCGTGTTTTGGAACAAAGAATTCTACATGGGATGTGTGAGCTAATACGGTCTTGTTTGTGTTATTACTTTTTTATAGGCTGTATTAAACCTCCTTGGTGAATAAATGAATTGCTGAAATGTATGGCTGATTTCGAAATTTGAATATAGACTAAGATGTTCGATTTTCCAAGTTTTGAATTTGGATTAGGAATAGTGTTTCCAATTTGTGGGATTCGGAATTTGAATTTAATCTCCGATATTGCGTTGTTCTTTTTTTGAATATTTAAATTTCCGAATGTATTTCTAGTTTAATGCGTTAAGTTTTTTAATGAATCATTTATTGTCTATGATTACATTACTATTTTTTATTTATTGTGCAACAATTTATCAATTATAATTTGCGATCTAACCTTATTTAACCTTGAAGACACTTAACTATAAACACTTACTTTAAAAGTTAACTCCTAAAGCGACGTTATTATAATGTGGGTTCAAGTTTAACCGACATCCTGCCGCATTGTCGGCTCGTTTGAATCAATTTGTGTCTGGTTTAATTGCTATTGAGTAAACACGCAATGTGTGGGTTCAAATCTCGATTAACTGTTGGTTCAAAGTCTAGACCGTCGTAATTGTATCACGTGAGAAATAACCAGTTTTTCTGTTTTGACCAGGCCGACATAATAATTTCGACCGATTAGAGATAATCTGTACTGCACTTACCATCAGGTGCATAGTAGTCACTTACAATAAAAAAATTGCCTGACCCGAGAGTCGAATCCAGATTAGGTATATTGATTAAAACGACCGTTTTGTAAATTGGTCAAGGATAGGAACAAAGGCTATCTGTAATGAGCGCTAACGGTTATTGTAACACAATAATAATTAATATGACGTTTGTGACGCAGTTCGTTAAAACTGAAACGAGAGGCCGCGGGTTCAATTCTGAAGTTGGACAAATTAAATTTTTTTTTAGTAAATAGAATTTGCCAATAATAATGGCTAATGATATATCTGTATCAGTTCATTACGTCCCACTGCAGGACACGGGCCTCCTCTACAATCGAGAGTACGATTGAGAGGGGTTAGATATAGTCCACCACGCTGGCCTAGTGCAGGCGGACTTTACATAGAAATGATTACAAATCGCTACGGTATGCAGGTTTCCTCACGATGTTTTCCTTCACCGTTATAGTGTATTATTGCAATGATTATTATATGTTTTTCTTATAATCCTGACAAATATATCGTGTATAGCAGTTACCATCTCCTGCATTTTATTATCCTTGTAAACAGCATAACCTTGATGTTTTTACGAGTGTGTGGCTAATAAAGTGCTCATTTTCTTGCTCATATTTGTATAAATTAAACTCAATTTATTTCTATAAAAACGTATACCGTATACTCTCAACAGTTTGCTTGAGGCCATAAAACCAATTCTAAAATCTATTGAAATAATATTTAAGTCAAATCTTAAAAAGCACTACATAACCAATTTGCCCTAATGTATAATTAAATGTATAAATTGATCCTGCAGTCAAACTGTGTGTATAGTTTTGCAGGACGCTTATGTAGGTTATAAGTTTATTCTTTTGTCATTAATAAATAAAAGATTATTTATCATATTGTCTACTTCTTTATTAGCCCTAATATTTCCATGTTCTAAATAAAAATAAAATATTAAAATAAATTTATTGCCTAAATTCGAACCGAATACCTCCCGGCTCGCCCTCCCACGCGCGCGACATGTGGCGCTCGTGCTCGGTGGGACGTGAAGCTCAAGTGTCTGCTTACTGGAGGTTCACGCTTGTGTGAGGGTAGTACCTCCCGTGTCTAAATAAATACACCCAACAGTCACATACATAGTCCTGACCCCACACTAAGATCCAGTCTTGTGTCGTATCAGAAACTACGAGAGACTTTTCGGTCTCACAAACATCCACCCCGAAACAAATACCTGTGGATCACACAAATATAGGGGAAATAGAATCAGAATAATAATTTTGAGATTTTTCAAAAGTAAAAATAAATCGAAGTGGATTTTCTGATGAATCGAATTTAACAAGCCAACCCGCACTAGGCCAGCGTGGTGGACTATATGGCCTAACCACTCTCAGTCGTACTCTCGATTGTAGAGTAGGCCCGTGCCCTGCAGTGGGACGTATATGGGCTGATATAGAATTTAGCGAAATATTAGGTTTGTCGGGTAGAAAAATGTAATTTTTTTCGTAGCTTAAACTGTCCCACTACAGGGCAAAGGCCTACCTATCATTCTTCCACCCGTCTCTGTTCAAAGCTTTCTTCCACCAGTTGGTATCAAAATGGTCCAAGTCCTCTCTCCACCTTCTGCGCGGCCCACCACGAGGTCTTTTTAAGTTTAGTCTTTTTAAATTAATATGTCATAGTAAAGTTAAAAAAAAAAACAGCCAAACCAAACTGGCTCTCCTGACCTGGATATCGAACTTAGGTCTTCATGGTTTCCAACCAACTAACATTAAATGGACTAACCTTAGAATTATTTCTTATTTAAAAATCCACGTGTTAAAAAAAATATTTTTTATTTTGACTGCCTCGGCGGCGGAGTTGTACTACGGTACGACTACAAAGCTGTGGTCTGGGGTTCGAATCCCGGGTCGGGCAAAGTGATATTGGGTTTTTCTATTTATTATCAGCCCGGAGTCTGGAATTTGTGCCCGATATGGCGTTAGGCTCGCCCCCCTAACACATCATGGGACGGAACATACAAGGAGAAATGTGGGTGTACTGGTGGCACATCTGCCTACCCCTTCTGGGATAAAGGCGTGAGTTTAAGTATGTATTTATGTAAAAAATATTTATTTTACAAATACGAAAAAAATCTTGTTACAAAAATTAGCTAGCGTTTCGCCCTTCCTCGCTCGTTCGGCCTTGTGACACTTATAGGGCTTGTAAGTCCCGCGCCGGAAATCGAACGAGGAACCGTGCTTCGGTAGCCACCCTTGAAGAACTATAGTGGATGACGGAAAACTAAGGACACTGATTTAAACATGATATTTTGTGTATTTTGCCTCGGCGGCGCAGTTGTACTACGATATGATTGGTGCGGTCTCGAGTTTGGATCCCGGGTCGGGCAGTGATATCGGATTTTTCTATTCATTATCAGCCCGGAGTCAGGAATTTGTGCCCAGTATAGGCTTGTATATCACATCGTGGGAAACTCAAGGCGAAACGTGGGTGTTCTGGCAGCACCTCTGCCTAGTCTGAACCCACACTAAGATCGAGTCTTGTGTCGTGGGTATCAGGAACTACGAGAGACTTTTCGGTCTCACAAACACCCTGACCCGAAACAAATACTTGTGGTTCTCACAAACATTTGTCTTGATGCGGGGATCGAACCCGCGGCCTCTCGTTTCACAGGCGGCGTCTAACCAACTGCGCCACGGAGGCTGTCAACTACCTAGTACCTACTGTAAAACTACCTAGCTTCGTTTTCGGCTGCAGTATGGATGTATGTATGCAAAATATATTATAAATTTATAATGTTGGTACTATTAGGCTCAGGGAAAGTGATCATTGAAGCATAGGCAGTGATTGTCATTCACCCTCGCTTGAACGATCCGCCATCGACCGCTAACGGTTTTCATGTTTTTGTTTTTTTATCGATTTTGTTTTCGTTTCAAGTCTCAGTTTGGGAAATCGAATTTGGTTATTCGTGGTTTATATTGGGTGTATGGTGATGTTCACGAGAGCTTTTGGGGTTCGAAAATATCGCATGACTTAGGTTTTCAGTTCGGTTCCCGGATTAGCAAATCGACTGAATAATTCATGGTTTTGTTTGATTTTCTACTGTCCATGGTCGTATCGCTTACCATCAGGCGAATGGCATGCTCGTCTCGCCATTCATCGCAATAAAAAAAACTATATGACCTAGCTCTCAATCGTACTCTCGATTGTACATAACACTTCTATCGTTGTTGGTTAGAACTAAAAGAACTTCACACCACGCGGTATTACTGGCTACATTTGGTCAAAATATATTGACATTCTGATATCGACATTTTTTTTGCTGGCCTTGAATGGACGAGGGGAGGCAGATGGCTGTTAGATAAGATATAATATTTATTGGAAATTGAGTTTTTAAATCGATATGTTGTAAATCAAGTTTTGGAAGTTTCATTTGTTTTGAAGATTAAATTGGTGATACTAGGATATCATAGATCAATTGGAGGTTAATAAACTAATTAGTTTCAGAGTTTAATATATGTAAACCAACCAGATGAACTGGGAAAAAAAATAACTGAAAAACTGTTTTTATAGACTAAAAAAAGACATGGCTTTCACTCCCTCGCTAATAAAAAAAACGAAAACTTTTTACCATCCCAAACACGAGCTACAAGACAATTCCATTTTCAAAAATCGAATACCGTCGCACCGGATACGGAAGCGCACGTGCGCGGTGTACTCATCCGATTCACTTTCAATCAATGAATATCGTGAATGGGTAATGTTTTGACAAAAAAAGCAAAACAAAACGGTCTGTGTATTGTATTTGATTACTGAAAAAAAAAACTATGACCTTAAAAAAGGTTTTGTTTTTTTTTTCTGAGTTTTTAGTTATGATTCTAAGATACTTCGGTATTACCAAAAATCAAATTAACCAATGAATACACGAAACCATGATCAAATTTTCAGTTGTTTTACTTGTATATAGATACACATAAAAATATTTCACCCTCCCATACCAGGGCTTATGACCGAAATCCCCGTTAGGATTTCACACAATATCAAATTTGCAATAACCAAAACGAATCGTTAGTTCCCATACAGCCATCGTTCACCCAAGATGCTACTGAAAAAAAATCAATTTTACAATGATACAATTTTACAATATTATATTTGCAATAACAAAACGCATTCCCATACAGCCACCCTTGACCCACGATACTGAAAAAAAATCATGTCCGATTTCTTAATTCAAAAGTTCAATCTTGAAAGGTGGTGGTAGCATTGCAGCTGTTGCATCTGCGTTCACTTGTCGCTTATTGTTATGTTGGCAGCTGTACTCCCGCACGCGCCAAGATTTTTTTCTTACCTTTGACCTTAAGATATGGGGAAGATGTATCTTATTGTATTTTAACTATTGTTAATGTAACGGTGATGGAACATCCGTTAACTGAGGCGTGGGTGGCTCGTGCCACGTCTGTTTGTAAAGGAAAGAATTTGTACTAAGGATTTGAAGTATGAACACAACATTGAAGTGAATTTCGTGGCCTTGTATTTTTTTCAGTAGGCAACAAACTTTGCCAACTTCAAAAGAGGCGTTAGTTTTAGTTCTTCGGGAATCAGGCCTGATCATTGCGAGCTAGTAATGCCAATACATAATAATAAAATATTTTATTATTACTCCACACAACACAAAATACATAGACGAAATAATAATAATAAATAAATAATACACCCAACAGTCACATACTTAGTCCTGATCCCACACTAAGATCGAGTCTTGTGTCGTGGGTATCAGAAACTACGAGAGACTTTTCGGTCTCACAAATGTCAAACGGTCAAATAAATGTACATTTGATAAACAATTACATATTATATACATACATAACTGAGGTTTAAATAACATAGGCGCAGAATTACCGCTATGCCACCAAAAACATGATTTTTTGTCAAGTCGTGAGATTTTTCAAAGTAAAAACCTGCTTTCCGACATAACTACATATTAAACTTTTGAACTCACATTTCACTAATGAATTACATCATAATGTCTATATTTCCCATCAAACAGAAGTGTAAATGCTTTGTGTTCCGGTTTGAAGGACATTGTAGCCAGAGTAACAGAGGACATCATGAGATCTAACATCTTATGTCTCAGGATGGCGAGCGCAGTGGAATGCCAAGCAAGGCTTTGTAATTCATGGTGTTTGGTTTCTACGGTCCATGAGCGGTCGTTTCGCTTACCATCAAGTGAATAGCATGCATGTCTCGCCATTCATTGCAAAAAAGATGTCTTTAAACACACTCAAATCTTTACAAGTAAAACGATTCTTTAATCAAAAACCTTAAATTGAATTGCATGGTTTTCACACCTCAAAGATAACTTTATATTTGGATAATAAACAATACAACAAGTTATATTTTTGTCTCTAATCACATCTATTATTAAAAATCCGTTATGAGTAAAGTGCATTGAATGCATGGGGGCATATACGGCGCCCCTTATAACGGTTAATAACGTATGCTATTTTTTAATGCTATTTTTAACGTTATTTCTGACTTCAAGATTTGATTTAATTTTGATTGATTTATGTTTCGTTAATAGATTCAAAAATAGAAATATTTGTGAGAAATTTTTGATTTAATTTTATTTCATGGTTCACACAAACATTCGGGAATCGAAACCGCCTCTCGTTTCACAGGCGGCGTCTAACCAACATCGCCACGGATACTGTCTTAGCACGGGCACAAATTCCTGACTGACTGAAATGAATAGAAAAATTCAATATCACTTTAGCCAACCCGGTATTCGAATTAGAGTTGTAATTGTAGCACAACTGCGTGACCAAGGCAGTCGTCATATGCTTATAAATACAAAATATACATACACAGAGTCATTATTTTACATAACGTTCATATAGAAGAAAGTGAACCCATAGCAACAAATGATCTTTTGACTCGAACCTTGGACTGAATAAAGAAAGTTCGTTGCGACCAGTTTCTGCACCTATTGTGCAGTGAGTGACACCTTAAAGCGACTTTTTAAGCCAGTCTGCAGGTTTGTATGCACAAAAGGACGAATTATTATATAATTCTTAACCGACTTCGGAAGCGTCATATGTGAGAGGCCGCCTGGGTAACCACCGCAATGTCTATGTCTACCAAACATTATAAATGCACTGTTGTGTTCCGGTTTTAAGGACATTGTAGCTGAAGTAACTACTGGACGTAATGAGCCTTAACATCTTGTCTCAGGATGGTGAGCGCAGTGGAACGCCAAACATTGCTTTGATTCATGGTTGGTTTTGCTAGTGTCCACGAGCGGTCGTATATCTTACCATCAGGCGAATGGAATACTCATCTCGCCATCGCAATAAAAAAGCTGTCTTTACATTGGATATAGTGTCTATTTAACTCTCAATCGTACTCTAGATTGTAGAGGAGGCCCGTGCCCTGCAGTGGGACGTATAAGGGCTGATAGTTATTAATGAAATCTTCCCAGCATGGACCAATATTACCGTATTATTCCAACAGGATACGCACCGATATGGTCTAAAAATAACTGGCATGTGGCCGTCGTTTTTGCCGATCGGTTCGACGTGAAATCCAATTTCCTGTGGCTGAAACACCTGCTGAAAGCTACGCAAAGCTGATGCCTTAAATCTGGTGTGAAATTAGATGAAATTTTAGAATGTTATTACTGTCTTTTTATAAAAACGAAAATACAGATATTCATTCTATTCACAACAATAAAAAAAATCATTAGTAAAGACGTGACAACTTAGCATAACTACCTTTTGCATATTTATATTAGTAAGACTATACTAATATTCAAGTTAAATAATTTGTTTGTACGCGGTTATCTCAGCAACTACTGGTTCGAATTGGAAAATTCTTTTAGTATCCGATAGTCTATTTATCGAGGAAGGCTATAGGCTATGTATCATCACGCTATGACCAATAGGAGGGGAGCATCAATGAAATAGCAAAAACGGGGATTTTTGCTGTGGAGTGGGGTAAAATAATATCTGCACATAGGCCCAGCCGGGTCGGGCAACTATTAAGATAAAAAAAATGTAACTGACAAGACGTCTTCTTCCCAGACAACCCCCTGAAACCAACAAATACAGTTAATTTCGTAAACAACCCCTAAGAAACGGTATAGACGTTCAGTCACCCCAATCAGACCGTTAACAAAAGTTCAACCCCTGATAAGGCGAGTGCATAAGAATGCACGAGGGTTGCTTTCAATAGCCGGGGTTAGGGGACGGTTATAAGAGGAGCGGGGAGCGGTTTAAGGAACTCGTACCGCTGTACATTACCGTTGGACTTGAGATAAACATCTATCTCTTTCTCTCTCTCTCTTCAGCCACAGGAAGTCCATAGGCCTCCACCAAGAATCTCCTCATGTTGAAAGCGGCCTGCATCCAGACTTCCTGCAAACTTCATTATCGCTAGACACTAATTCCAGCCTTGGTTAATCATGAAATCAAACGGAAACCTTCATACATACACACATAAACGCCTTTTTCCCAGAAGGGGTAGGCAAAGGATCAGGACACCCACATTTCGCCTTGTATCTTCCGTCTCACGATGTGATAGGGGGCGAGCCTATCGCCATGTCGGGCACAAATTCCTGACTCGCGGCTGATAATCGATATATAAATCCAATATCACTTTGCCCGACCCGGGATTCGAACTCGAGGCCTCAGCTTTGAAATCATACTGTAGTACTATAACGCCACCGAGGCCGTCGGAAACCTTCAATATTCACAAAATAGGCTATCTGGTCAGTAAAAGCACTCACAAGTGACAATTATCTACAAGATAACCATTAACCTCTAAAATATAAACAATAATATAAATACTCGCCCGCTCGTCAATATAACCGCCGCCTTAAGATCTGCAACGTTCCTTATCAAAAGAACCGTTATGACGTCACCAAACTTATCTGAACCACCCGAAATATGAAACACTTGAAAGAAATTACATACTTCAAGAAACAGTTTAAAAAATAACTCCTCCAGCTTCATGCGTTCCTGGTAATTCTAACTTCATCATGTCGCTTTTTTGCTGTCGGTTTGCGCCTGTAAAATATTTACTCTCATCACTTCACAATATTGATAATCCTTGCTCATTTTTCATTCTCTCTCTTCCTTGTTTTAAATGCTAATCTCATTTTGTTGTACGATATAATGCCTACAATGTTGAAGGAGTGCAGTCATATCGGCTATCTTATGAAGCATCGGTTCAAGCGTCTTTGAATAATCGTTGAACATACATAATAAAAGAGTTACCGACAAATTGAGAACCTCCTCTTTTTTTTAATCGGTTAAAAACATCGATATTAATGTTATACTAGATAAGACATTCAGTACAAATGTGTCCCACCTACTTGCGGTGCATGCACCACACATGAATCAGTTTGCTTCGTGGCAGTGACAGACCAGTACGCCTTATCGCATACGTTTAAAAGTAATAAATGAATGTTTCGCCGTCAAACCGGAAGCAAATCGTCCGAAGTTACAATATTTTAATAAAATACCAGGGGGCACTTTATTTCTTTGACGTGTCTCGTCTATCGGTAGAATATAAGTCAATGGTTAAAAATAGATCGCTGAACGACACAATGATGCCGGCCTAACGGCATGGTCCAATCTGCATGTCTAAGTATATTGTTCTTTGGATTTTTTTTCTCCTTATTAAACCGTTTTTAGATCCTTGCTCGTTGCAATTTGTGAATAAATCTAAGTTATTTTCAAATCTAATACATAAAACACTTAAATCTATAAAACAAAATTACTTATTTAATATTTGTATGCGTACAGTCGTAAAAACAATGTAATGTTTACTAATAAAAAAATAATAATTTTAGTTAAGTAATAATCATGTGTTTATAAATAAAAATGACGTGTCGTTATCTGTTTAATAAAAACGTTATGATAAAATAACGGTTACGCGTAAATAACCGCCCTTTCCTATATTTACATTGAATATTGATCATCCAACTGATTTTAGGCTATTTATCCTTTGTCAAGAAATGTGCATATTAAACCTCCTTGGTTAGCTATTGTGCGTTTTGTTATTCCATTTTATGTATACTTATGTGATGATTTAATAATGCATCTATTTTTTTAAATAGATTCTCATACATATTTGATTTTAAGTGATTTAAGATTTCAAGTTTCGTGGGATATTTTCCGTTTTAAAATTTTGATACGATAATCTCCTGCCTGATTACGCTATTAAATCTACAGATCCTTTCTTGTACATCAATTCAGTTTTATTATCAAAAGGCTGATAGGAATACAAAAGGATTTTTTTGACAATAATATTATTTCGCCCCCACTCCGAACACGAGCAATAACAAGACGCACTCAAAAGCTCAGCTGATACTGGCAGAATGACGTTTCCTACGCCCGCACAAACTTTGACAGCGACAACTTACAAAGCGCGCGAACTAAGTCAAACTAAAATTGTAAATTATAGAAAAACTACCCGAAAGTGTTAAAAAGAGTATTCTAAACCGGCTTTTAGTGCATTACGCGTCAGCCTACATTAACCTGTTGCATATCCAACACTTTCACACGTGAATATCGTTGTTCGGTAATCGAAAAAAACTTGGACGTATTGTGGTGTTTTTTGGCCGAAATAACTACGGATTGTGACGACAATGCCCGTTGCAGGGCCTGAGAAAGGGCATGGAGGTACGTAAACCAGTTTTTACCGAAGATATTGCGTTAAAAAACCCCCGGTACCCTTCCGAAAGGGCGGTTGATCATTACATTGCTTCCCGGACTATTGACACAATTTTTAACGCACGAAACCATTGTTAAAGGTTAAATTTATAACAGGAGCAGTTAAGGGTAGGTATTGATGGGTTACGTGACCTAAAAGAGCAGTACATTGTTGGAAATGTGAGGTATTTTCTTGAGACACAACAGGTCTTCTTTTGAGGTCCTTGTTGTTCAGATATTAGTTTTGTTGGATATTATTGTTGATAGTTCCAATAAAACTTGTTTTTAATGTACCATGTGTTAATATTAATGGTACAAATTTAACATAATTTAATATATTGTGATTGAATACATAATGTCTTCCAATTGGGTATTTGACTCATTTTTTTTTATTGTATTTTTCGAAAAGTATCCATATCCAAAATCTAACAAAAAAATAATTTTATAAATCCATTCAGAATTCACAAAGTTAGAAACGTTCTAAATCTTGTAGTGGGGGTAAAAGAAAAGGGATGCAAAACAAAATTAGTGACGTCACTATTCTTAATATGCATTATAGTGTGCGGGTGTGAAAGAGACGGTAAGATGTCCCCACTACGCCACCACTCTTTCATTTAAAATACTAATATTTGCCTCATGTTACAAGCTACTTTATCACTGTTTTCACAAAAATGTTTTGTTTAATGGCACTTCTGTTTGTCTGGAAAATAATACAAAAATTCGATGATAGTCAAATACCCAATTACAAGATTTCTCCCCTTGTGCACACAATTCTTTGTGGTATAATTTTATGTTTTTTTGTATGTTCTGATTCGTAATTAACGGAATACACTGCAATAATACTATTAATTAATGCTTGGGTATGCAAACTATAACATCCTTTGCGTGTTTGAGATAAAATAATTGTAACTAGAGCTTTGTAATTATATACCATAATAAACAAGGAAATGTTAGTATTTGTTCTATGTGTTATCAATGTACCTATTATATTAATTAACAGTATTCGCAATATATTGAATCAAGGTTATTTGGCAGGAATATTATAGATACAAAACTAGAATTTGTCCTGTAATAATCAACATCATCATATTTGCATGCTGTGGTCTCCTGTAATTGAAGATCACGTCACAATGTAAACTATAATAATGCTACACCATTGTGTTTGTTATATAATGCCGTGTATGCTTCGTTGGAGGTCCTTAAATAAATAAAATAAATAAAAAATAAAAATAAAATAAACATTACTTTAAAACTCATAGCAAAGTATTCATGTATCTTCATATGGAAATCAATCAATCGTCATTTTATAAGCTTTATATTTTCGGCCTTATTCATACACAGATTCAAAACTTGTCACTTGTCACTTTCGAACGACTAGATTTCAATTTGAAGAAGACAAAACATTCAATAACTAAAATAGGTTTAAAACTGTCTATGACTAAGGCCCTTTATGTTTTTTAAGTAATTGACAATACAATCTCTTACTGGAAGTTTGTGGAAAAAATAGATATAATTAAAGGCTTTTCCCTTCCTTTCACATATTATTTATGAATCTTGTTCTGTTCTCATTAAGGAGGCAAAATAAAGTATATTTTATTTATTTCATAATCATATTCCACAGTGCGTGGTGGCCTGTTGGTAACGGACCAGACGCGGCTGCCTACATGTTCACGGTGGTTGCAGGTTCAAATCCCAGGGCACATCTCTGACTTTTCGGAGTTATGTGTGTATTGATAGTCAATCACCACGCACTTTAACGGTGAAGGAAAACATCGTGAGGAAACCTGCATACCGTAGGGATTTTAAAGAATTTCTACGGTATGTAAGTCCGCCAACCCGCACTAGGCCAGCGTGGTGGACTATATGGCCTAACCACTCTCAATCGATTCTCTAGATTGTAGAGTAGGCTCGTGCCCTGCAGTGGGACGTATATGGGCTGATATAGATATAGACATATTCCACACAAGCCCTTTCATTATTGCATATAAAGTTAATTTGGTTATCTCGGTCTGTATAATAATATTTATAATGATTTCCTGTTGTTATCAGAACACATGATAACGGTAACGGTTTTGCATTGTTTTGAATCAATTCTTATTGTTATATGTACTTTTATAATATAAGGATTGTTATAGATATAGTGAATAGGATGAAACAACAATAATTACACACACTCATGTTTAGCTGCTATTGAATTTAATATAACAGTTTTTATTGAAATTGGTATATGAGCCGAAATACGTCCCACTGCAGGGCACGGGCCTCCTCTACCATCGAAAGTACTATTGAGAGGGGTTAGGCCATATAGTCCACCACGCTGGCCAATTGCGGGTTGGCGGACTTTACCTACCGTAGAAATTCTTTAAAATCGCTACGGTATGCAGGTTTCCTCACGATGTTTTCCTTCACCGTAATAGTGCGTGGTGATTGACTTTCAATACACACATAACTCCGAAAAGTCAGAGGTGTGCCCTGGGATTTGAACCCACAACCACTGTGAATACTATATTATCCAGATTTTAATCATACATATCCTAACAGCAAATGTTTTACCGAAATATTCGTAATATTTATTTCAATTTAAAGACCTTGGAATAAATATTTCAAATATTATTCATGTAACCATTTTTATTTTTTGCAGCAAATGTGTTTGTCATGTATTTTATATTCCAAAGTATTAATTCAAATTTTCTTTCATTCCAGATTAATCACGGAAAACTTCAAGATCAACTCGGGGAACAACGGTACAAAGCGGAAGCAAGAGGACGCCCACAACGTCAACTATAGAATTAAAATGAACCCCCATTCTTTAGACTTTGATAAATCCCCACACAGTCCGCAGAACAAACGAAGAATACTCGGAGACCTCAACTACAGCATTCCATTGAAGACTTTATACAAACCCAACTCACCATTGGAGAGGCTCAAATCACCGCTATCAGACATCAGGCCTTTGCCCCCTTCACCGCTGACTTTTAACTCGCCGATGATCAGAAACACCCCGAAGAGCAGTCCTAAAGTTGGCACATTGACTCCCCGGCTTGAATGCATAGCTCAGAACATCCTGGATAGGCCTTCGCCTCTCACCAGCAGGTCTTTCAGCCGCAGCAGGATTACACGGATGTTCGAGGATAGGACCAAGTTTAAGATGTCTAATAAGGAGAACTGTGATCCACCAATGGCGGAGACGTTTACCAAATTGGATATGGAGGAGGACGCACGGGATTGTTCGTTTGGTGAAACCTTCCGGCCTTCGAGGGACGAGAAATGGTCTATACCTAAGGTGAGATATAAATTAATTAAATTCGTACTAATTGGAGAAATTACATTGTGGGCAGGGAATCATCAAAGGGACCTATGTAAGCTGCGATTCGGTAAACCTGTGTATTGCTTTTAAAAAAGTACAATTTTTCTCTGGTGGATACTATATTTGGATTGGTTTGCAGTAATTGTCATCATGTCCTTGACAGTTTATTGTAATAATATTTCAAAAATAGTTTAAACAGGCATACTAAATGTAGACAGGAAAACAGCAACAACCAATTAAACATTTTTTTGCCAATTGTTATCACAAACCGTAATTGCAACTGCAATTTTCAAATATCAAGCTATATTGATGCAAATTTTATCTGCATTGAGGTCTTTTGTATGCAACAGGATGCCACGATTGTGTCTGAATTGCAATGAATCATGGAGATATCAGGGTTTATAAAATATAAACTTTATGTATAGCATTGTAATGATAGCAGAACTTGAGACGAGCTGTGTCAATGTTAATAAAAATAACAGCCTCCGTGGCGCAGTTTGTGATCTACAAGTATTTGGGGTCTGGGTTTGTGAGACCGAAAAGTCTCTTGTAGTTTCTGATACGACACAAAACTCGATCTTACTGTGGGGTCAGGACTATGTATGTGACTGTTGGGTGTACTTGTTAAGTATTTATTTAAAGATAAAGATCTGACTAAGAATAATAATGTCTCCTTTAATTCCAGTTGGATTTCTCAGACCTCCAGTCAACATTACAATCAGACATCAAAGAATCCTTCGTACCGGAGAAAGAGCTTGAACAAATCGACGATTTTGAAACGCTACATGATCTGGAGGAAGAATTCGACGCTGACAATTTTGATACATGCACCAAATATGAAATTATATCCACGGACAGTCCCAACATAATATCCAGAGGACGGTCTTCAACATCAAGAAAGGTTAATTCAAAAGACTTTATTTTTGGAGCACCGTTGGCTGATAATGAAGCATCTACTTCATTCAACAGGCCGACAACAGCAGCAACAAGAATGCTTAACTTTGAAGACGAAGATTTTGAATTCACATCACCGGCTGTCAAGAAACAAAACTTATCTGTCAAGAAATCACTCAAATTCAACGAGACACCGACCAAAAACCCTCTGAGGCATGAGAGAAGTGATTCAAGTATCGGTTCCATGACTTCTATAAATTCAATGTCACCGTCCTCATCAAAATTGAGACTGTACACTTCAGAGTCAACGACTTCAATGGAAAGTGGATTCATATCAGAATTGGAGGAACCGTTCCTGGAAATTGAAGAGTCAAACTCACCGAAGATAGCTAATATTGATGACTTACTGTCTGGACAGATAAAGAATAATATTGTAGGGGATAAACGGAGGGGATTGAACAGGAGTTTAAGCTTTAATCCGGAGAGTAAGGCCCGGGTGTCCTTATTCTCCATTAAGGAGAGTCCGGAAGAGAGGAGATGCAACAAAAGGAGTGAAGATGGACAGTTAGAAGTGGCTACAAAGAGGAGGAAGTCGAATACATTGAACCCGTGTGTGGAGAAGTTACAAAGGCCAGTGTTACAAAGAGCTTTTTCTGAAAACAATGCTTCTATCATGTCTGCACTTGCAAGATGTAAGTATAATCATTTATTTACGTAATTAATTAAATACAGGGTATATCAAGACCGCGACCGAAAACGAAGCCAGGTGGTAGTATTAGTGACTTCAGACTCAATGCAAGTAAAAATTTCGCAAAAAAAATCGACAACTTTTTTTTTGTAATTTTTTACTTGTCGTATTTGGGTGATAAATACATAGCTTTCCTAAAATAATGATGTAGACCTCTTTATTTCTAAACATTCAATGGTACGTAAGCGTTTGAATTATTATTTTCACAATAACTATTTACCACCCAAAAAAGATGATTTTTAAAAAATTCAAAAAAAAAATCTGTCGCTGTTTTGGTGAAATTTTTATTTGCATCGAGTCTGTAACCACTAATACTACCACCTGGCTTCGTTTTCGGTCGCGGTCTTGAGATACTCTGTATAAATGGTAACGTAATTTAAAATGTAACAAAATCAATTTTATGATATTTTTTGTATTCTTTTTTCACCTGATTATACCCACACAAATTAATTATTATGAGGCTCATTAATATTTCTTTTCGGGCTGGGTGCTTGTGATACCGAAAAGTGTTTAAGAAGTGTCTCGTAGTCAGAGTCTCTGATACCTTTGACACAGGACAGGCGAGTGCGGTGGAATGCCAAGCATTGCTTTGTAATTCATGGTGTATTTGCTACTGTCCATGAGCGGTATCGCTTACCATCAGGCGAATGGCATGCTCGTCTCGCCATTCATTCAAAATTATTGGGTGTATTCATTGTTTTTTATTTATAACAATCATTATTTTTCCTTCCAGCTGCAGCCGAGCCAGATTTAATAGGAGATTTCTCCCTCCCCTTCGCCTTACCTCTCACAAGTGGTGACCATTCTGACCTGAAGAGCATATCTTGTGACACTCTAGCTGGTCTTCTGCGGGGAAATTATGAAGAGGCTATCAGTGATTTTCAGGTAGGTTTATAATGTACATTGTCGACAGCCTCCGTGGCGCAGTTGGTTAGACGGCTGTGAAACAAGAGGCCGTGGGTTCGATCCCCGCACCGAGACAAATGTTTGTGTGAACGGATATTTGTTTCGGGTCTGGGTGTTTGTGAGACCGAAAAGTCTCTAGTTTCTGATACGACACAAGACTCGATGTTAGTGTGGGGTCAGGACTATGTATGTGACTGTTGGGTGTATTTATTTATTTAGATTTACATAAAAATAACATTAGCCTTCTCAATCGTACTCTCGATTGTAGAGGAGGCCCGTGGCCTGCAGTGGGACGTATATGGGCTGATACAGATAAAGAATTTTATCGGATATTTTTGCGGGTTATAACCCCGTCGTTTGACCACGAAAGCTGGTCTTCAAAACGTTGACGTGCTATAAAATCATTATATTTAAAATCTGCATTATTTTTCGAACAGCCCAAATATGGACAAATCGCATCGAAGATTTACAGACAAATCCACATTGAACGTATTTTGATTGCTATATTTTCAATCTTTAGATAAGTATTATTGTCGCTAATTATTTTGTCTCGTTAGTCTGTTTGTAATAGATTTTTAGGTTTTATAATAAGGCTAATACTAAACCAACCCTTCTTTTTCCAGGTGATAGACTGCCGCTACCCCTACGAGTACGAAGGCGGTCACATCCTCGGCGCAGTGAACCTGTATACCCAAGATCAAGTGCTTTCCTTAGTCAACAAGCCGTTACAACCTCGAGAAGAAGACTCCAAGCGGAGTATCCTGGTCTTCCACTGCGAATTCTCACTAGAGCGCGGCCCAAAGCTGTAAGTGCGGTCGCTGTACGTCGTAGATTGAGTTTCGGTCACGGTCTACTGAAAAGACCGTGGTCTACTGGAAAGACCGGGGGGGTTTTGGGGTTTTTATGACCCTAAATGGTGTTGTAAGTGGTAAAGTGCAGGTCTTTCCGAAATACGATAGTCTACTCAGTATACCTGGCTGAAACTTAGCTTTAATGCACGTGCCCGCTTCCGCGCGCAGTTGTAATTGTAAGTTTTTAACTAAAGAAACTTCTCAATGATGTCTTCTCATTCCTATTTCCTTAATTTTACTTATTTGGTCTTCCAACGCTAAATACCGTCTTTTCTTCCACAGATCGCGCTTCCTCCGGTCTTCTGATAGGGAGAAGAACAAGGAGAACTACCCGTCTCTTCACTACCCTGAAGTCTACCTACTCCACGAGGGTTACAGGTCATTTTACCAAAAATTCCCCGACTTATGTTCCCCGGCCGGATATACCGCCATGTTGGACCCTCAGCATCGACATCTGTTAAGGAAACACAGATCTGTCTCACAACCCTCGTCTACCCATCACAGACGGAATAGACTGCTCTTGTAAGCTATTTATGGTGTAGGTCTACTGAAAAGACCGGAGGTCTACTTAGTAGACCGACTTAAGAATAAGCTGAAGTAAAGATTATCTATTGAAATTGCAATTGTGAGTGAAAACTGTGATTTGATCACGGTCTACTTAAAAGACCAAGTCAATCATGGTTTATATTGACTGTTTTATCTGATGAGTTGAGACTGTTACGTTTGTTCTACTCAGAAGACCGTGGTCTACTACAAAAAGACTCGCCGCGACTGATTGACTATCCTTAAAAATTCCTAAAGAAGTTGTGGTCTACTGAAAAGACCAAGATCTACTGAGAAGACCATGACAGTCGCTTCAAAAGACACTAATATTCGGTATTAAAAGAGAAATATATATGTAAATATAGTTAAGAAATTGCCATATAGCTGTAAGATTCTAGTACAAAGGTTATTTTAGGTTACACGTGCTCCCACCTTTAAGTTAAATGCCATAGTATAAGGCCTTAAAGCCCTAAAGGCCATTATATTGAAGCTAATATAGTCGAAATTGTGTGCCATTAATATAGTGGCCAGATAAGTGTTGACTTTAAATTGATAGATTAGTAAAAATATCAGTTTTTAAACAGTAAAATATAAAAAAGTAGACACATCTTAATTATAAAATTAAGCCCATCAATATACAGTGGTGTTAAAGCCTTAAAATATTTAAGACTTATAATTTTCATGGTTTTTAAGCCTCAAAAATTAAGATCAGTATTTTTATACTATCAAAGCCTTGTCTTTGTCTAATGATTTCAATGTCTCAAAATATTCAGTCTTATATTTTAATGATAAAACAGCCTCAAAAAACTTAGCCTCATGTTCTAAAAGCCTCAAAAGTTGAGCCATGTTCGTTTTAGCTTTAAAGTGACTATGTGCCGTTATATTCCCAAAAATGTAAATATAATTAGTATAATTACGTTAAATTAAGATTTTATTATGGCCAGAATTAAACTATACTAAAATTAGGGATATTGAGAAAATACGAGGTTTTAATTTTTAGAATAAAGGAATTTATATACCGGGTATATCAAGATTGCGACCGAAAACGAAGCCAGGTGGTAGTATTAGTGATATCAAACACAATGCAAGTAAAAATTTTCCAAAAAAAATCGTCAAATTTTTTTTTGTTATTTTTTACATATCGTCATATTTGAGTGATTAAACATAGTTTTTCTAAAATAATGACGTACATCGCTTAATTTTTAAACACGCAATCGTACGTAAGGGTTTAAATTACTATTTTTACTATTTAACCGTCAAAAACGATGACTTTTAAAAAATTGTAAAAAAAAATCCGTCGCTTATTTTGCAAAATTTTTAGTTGCATTGTGTCTGTAGCCGCTAAAACTACCACCTGGCTTCGTTTTCGGTCGCGGTCTTGATATACCCCGTATATTCTGCATGATAAAGGAGAATGACCATTCATGGTATCGGTAAAAATATCGTTGATACAGATACTGCTTAAAATTCATTATAGCATTTTTTACGGTTTGTCCTTAAACGTTTTCCTGTTTTATCCCGAGCGATAGATTTTTGTAAAATAAAGTAATTATCATCACATTTTACGATGTCAGCCATTACTACAAAAGGGGCTACCAGAGTGACTGGATTTCAAGTTCACTTCTCCAAGAACTCCGGGCCTGGGTCGCAATTATGTTTATTTTTATTGAAAATCTATTTTTGCCTACACAAAAAAGTAGGTCAAGCAACAAAAATCTTCGCATTTATACCAAGTAAAATGGGCATTCTTATTTGATATAATGACGTAACCAAAATAAAAATGACAGACATAACTATAAATTTTAGTCCTTTATTCTAAAAATATATAACTCTCGTACATAATTTTTCATAATTTTTTGGTAATTTTTCTAAGCACTGCCAATATTTTACTAATATATTTTTCGATATTAACAAAATTTCATTTTAAAAGACTTGGGCATATTAATACTAAAACAAATTATTTTCGGCAAAAAATTTGAAGACTTCAATTGCGGTTTTTAGCTCGGATATTTCAAAACTTATAAAACAATTACTAAAAATTATATACATACATAAAATCACGCCTTTTTCCCAGAAGAGGTAGGCAGGGGTGCAACCAGGACACCCACATTTCATCTTGTGGTTTCCGCGATGTGATAGGAGGCGAGCCTATCGCCATTTCGGGCACAAATTCCTAACTGCGGGCTGATAATGAATAGAAAAATCCAATATCACTTTGCCCGACCCGGAATTCGAACCAAGTACCTTAGCTTTGCAATCGTACCGTAGTACAACTACGCCATCGAAGCAACTCATATCTTTTCCAAGTTGTAATCGAATCTTGCATATTTATAACCCTTTAAAATATCTCTTTAAAAATAATCAATGAAAGTCCAAACTTACGTAACCTTCGTGAATTTGGCCTTCAACAAAAGTCCACAGCTAAAGACCGCGCCATTGAAGTCCAATGTATAGATTCGAAAATTTTCTAAAATTTGCAATATTAACATACGCTTCGAATGTAGAATAAGAAATATATATTTTCCTTAAGTATTCGTTTAAATTTTACGTACTAATTATCTTGGTATTATTAACATAAATATTAACAAAAACAATCTACTAAATACTATCCATTATTCATAGTTTAAAACCTATTTTAGTTATCGACTGTTTTGTCCCTTTCGAACGACTTTTGAATTCAGTTTGAACGAAGAAGGCGAAACATTTGATAGTTAAAATAGGATTAAAAACTATGAAGACGTTTTGTCTTACACCCAGACCCGAAACAAATACTTGATACAAAACCTCTACTTCGTTTCGTTTAACTAAAAAGCCACGAATACTGAATCATTAACGCCCGAATACTGGAACGACATTCAAATAATAAGTTGCTCTTAACAGCGCACGGCTCACTTAGCCTGTACATTTAATCGGGATTAACGTAGTTAAGCGCAAGTTATATTTAAGTTGCGTTCCAGTATTTGGGCGTAAATATAATAAATTTAACGCCATAATTAATTGCCAGTTAACTATTAAGTTGTACTTAACTACCTACTTCCCACTTAATCAGTTACTTTAAGCGGGCCTTAAGTAGTTAAGTACAAATTAATATTTAAGTAGCGTTTGATTCGGGCGTAAGGCTTTCAAAGTATTGGTTAGAGTCTCCATACTATTAATTTAAGGCAATAATCGTCCAATTGTTGTGTATGGGGCTTCTCTTAAACCAAAAGTTCTATTGAGCGGGGTTAGGCCATCACGTTGACTAACATAGAAAATCTTGTCTATAAGGTTTTCTCAATTCCTTTATTAAATCATGTTTTAAAATCTAATAAATAAATACACCCAACAGTCGCATACATAGTCCTGACCCCACATTAAGATCGAGTCTTGTGTCGTGGGTATCAGAAACTACGAGAGACTTTTCAGTCTCACAAACACCCAGACCCGAAACAAATAACCGTGTATTACACATATATTTGTCTTAAGGCAGGTTCGAACCCGCGGCCTCATTCACAGCCGGCGTCTAACTGCGCCACGGGGGCTGGCATAGAAAATCATGTTTTAAAATCTTACATACATACATACATAAACTCACGCCTTTATCCCCGAAGGGGTAGGCAGAGGCGCCACTAGGACACCCACATTTCGCCTTGCATGTTCCGTCCCATGATGTGATAGGGGGCGAGCCTATCGCCATATCGGGCACAAATTCCTGACTCCGGGCTGATAATGAACAGAAAAATCCAATATCACTTTGCCCGACCTGGGATTCGAACCCGAGACCTCAGCTTTGTAGTCGTACGGCAATACAACCACGCCACCGACGCAGTTTTAAAATCTTATTTCCGAATAATTGTGTTTATATTACTAAGAAAAATTGGGTTCGTAGTTTGAAAATATATTGATTAATAGGTATCTGAAGGTCCCGCAATACATCCATGATCTGATGTTCATGTGCACAGTGCCCCTAGCCGGAACATTTTGAAGTATCGTATAGTAATTCTCGTATAGTAAAGTAAACGTATCCCGCTGTGAAATTTTAGTTCCAAATACGCTCACAATGGCGCTGTTTAAATTCCCATACAAAATTTTACTATTACTATTCTATTACGATACTGCAAAATGTTCCGGCTAGGGGTACAGATCACTTACCATACCAGCTGACCTGTTTGCTCGTTGCAAGACCTAAAAATACTAACTCAACACTAGAGTTTCTTGCCCGTTCTTCTCTAGTGAAAACCGCTTTCCGAACCGGGTGGTAGTTCAAAAAATGACTGAATCTAAACAATGTTGAACATTTTAATGGATTCAATAAATTATTTTCATTTCATTTCATAACTAACTTCATATCTTGTATCACTAACGAGACATAGGGAATATAATACCTAGCCAATAAATGCTAAGCATTGCTTTGTCATGTTTGGTTTTGCTACTGTCCATGAGCGGTCGTATCGCTTACGCAGGAGCATGGTATGCTTGTCTCGCGATTCATCGCAATTTTTTCATGAAAAATCTCAATTACTATACTTTTCTCGAATTTTCGTTCTCATTTCGTATAATAAAAACTTGACGTAAAATTGTTTATATCTAGTTCATTTATCCATAATTATTATTTATTACCTGCAAAATGATTTCAAATGAAAGATCATCTTTTACCACATTGTAATCTCTATGAACATTTTTCCTGCTGAATGTACAGAAATAACTACCTTAGGGGTCTACTCGGTGCCTTAGAGACACAACTTTAACTTTTAAGAATGTCAGAATTGCCTTATCTATATACAGAACGAGACCTAATAATTTAGTACAATTATGACACCATCATATTATTAGCAAAGTTCAGATTATGTTCTCAAAATTTCCTCTGAGGCACAAAGTTACCCCTTTTTATGATACTTCTCAAGATATGTATCAAAATGAGGGTAGATTTAATAGTCTCAAAATATAGATATTTCTAACTACGAACCCACAGTACGTAAAATGAGGAATTACGCTTATTAGAATATTAAATTGTGTAAATATAGAATATCCTAGAATACAATTATGTCTAAGTTTAAAAAAAATATCTAGTTATGATTTATATTTCGGTTAATTCAACAAAATATAGTGGACATAGAGAATGGACTGAATATACAATTTAAAATATCTGTATCAGCCCATATACGTCCCACTGCAGGGCACGGGCCTCTACAATCGAGAGTACGATTGAGAGGGGTTAGGCCATATAGTCCACCACGCTGACCTAGTGCAGGCGGACTACATACTATAGACATTCTTACAACAGCTACCCTGATAATTTACTTCAGTTTTAAACTTAGTTCATTCTCTATATCTATGGTATAAAATTATTATAGACATTCAATATTTTTATAAAATTGAGGTATTAATAGTAAAAAATCTATACCATATCAAAAATACGAGAAAATAAAATAAAAATTATACCCAAATTTAATTAAATTCAAAAATATTTAGTTAAAATTAATATTTTTGCGAATCGTTATTTTTTCGTGTTAGATATGGTATAGTTCAAAAATATGTTATATTGTACTTCTAAAATGATAAACCTAAGAAAGGTCCCAAAAGAGAAATTTATACATAGCTTTGTCCTTGTCGTACATTAATAGATATAAGTAACATTAACTATGTGTGAAAGGGACAGAGCTATGTATAAAAGACCTGTTTTTTTTTATTTACAGTGGTAATGGAAAATGAACTTTATGACTGAAGATTAAAGTACATTTTTCAAGCATCATTTAGTTGTACGATATTACATAAAACCTTTGTCATTTTGAAATGTCTATGTCGTCCTAACGGACTTTTCGATGTATAAATGAAATTATATAATTCGTTTCGGTTAAAATTATATTGTCGGCATTTAGCAAAATAAACTAATATATATATAAATTAGGATATATGGCGGATTTTGTAATATTAAGTTGAATAAATTATGATAAAATATATTTTGGATTATTACTTATATTTCATCCCTTTTTCTCCCCCAGACACATGGTCCTAAGGACTGACATACAAGTGTTCGTCATATTGAACTTTTAAGTCTTAGAAATAAGATTGAAATTCAATTGTATTGTGATTCGCATTGTATCACTAACTGCGACATACATCATACAAGATTAGAAATATACTTACAAAGCAGCTCGGCCTGGCTTCGCTCGGGTGCAGATAGTGAACAATATAGTATATTGTTTTCGCAGCGCACACGACGTAAAGAATATTTTAGGTAATTTTTTTACACCTTGGGTTACATTATTGGGGTTTTAGTAAGGATCCCTAATTTTTATGAAAATATTATATAGCCTATGTCACCCGGGGATAGTGTAGCTTCCCAACAGTGAAAGAATTTTTAAAATCGGTTCAGTAGTTTCGGAGCCTATTCAATGCAAACAAACAATCAAATTTTTCCTCTTTATAATATTCATAGATGTAGTATAAAACAGTAATATTAGTATAGACAAATACTGAGTTTAGAATTAAATATACAAACATAATTTAAAATACATTTATTTTATAATTTACAATAAACATAACATTTTTGTTTAATAAATATCATTTTATACTATTTCTTTCTGTCACTCCTATGTAATATATTATCTTCCCTCTTGCTCCACGGATTTCCCGCGACTGGTTGGTGCTATGGCTTTTCAATTATCGAGAATGCAAATCAACATCTTAACCACTAAAAATCAAAAAGTAAAGATCTAATTTTCTTTCTTAACCTCTTCTTTAACCTCCTTTTCCTTACTTTCTATTTTATCTTTCTTCTCCGGGACATCTATAGAACTTTTCGATAACTGGCGTAGAATATTCTCGAAAATCTTTGGCGCGCTTTTAGTGTTCGGCAACGAAATGTCAGTCTGTGTCGTCACAGTCTCACATCTCTTTTCCTCCTTCACCTCCAGCGGTATATTTGTCTCTCTCAGATCTAATGTCATTGTCTTCTTTTTTAATTCTTTCGGCTCTGCGTTTTGTTCTTGCAAATCATCTTTTTCTCTTGAACGTCTTTCGATAGCTTTTGATAGTACGTTGCCTAGAATATGCGCGCATTTTATCATGTTTTGTGTTTCGCGTGGAGTTAAGTGTAATCCTTCGTTTCTGATGATGTGGTTTAAGTTTTTCATGTTGTCTGGTGATCGTACTCTTGAGCCGTCCGTTGATAGATCTGTGAGAAATAAAAGGCATTTGAAATCTGCAATTTTCTAGTGGCAATCGCAAAGTGTGATCTATTTAGATCATAAGAATTTAAAATGCCACCTAAGCCCTCTGAATTGAACTCTCAGTTGTACAGGAAAGCCGTGTATAGCAGTGGGCGGTTATAGGCTGATGTGAAGTCAACCGAATAGCTTTTATCAAAAGTCAATACATAGTACTTAAGCTCTATTACAAAACATATATAAGATGTTTATATCATCAAAGAACAATCATTATTGATTCGTGTTGGATTTGGTTAAAGTTAAAAAATGTACAAATTAAACCAAAACCGCAATAAAATCCGTAAAAGTTATTTTTATTGACAGTGACGGCCTCCGTGGCGCAGTTGGTTAGACGCCGGCTGTGAAACGAGAGGCTGCGGGTTCGATCCCCGCGCCGAAACCAATATTTGTGTTAACCACAGGCATTTGTTTCGGGTCTGGGTGTTTGTGAGACCGAACAGTCTCGTAGTTCCTGATACACGACACAAGACTTGATCTTGGGGTCAGGACTATGTGAATTGGGTATATTTATTTATCATTTTATTTCAATGTGCAACATTCGCGTAAATCTAAGAAAGCGTTAAACAATAATTATCAAAGTTATATGACCACAATTGTGTATTTCTCTCACCAAAATCCCCGAACTCGATGTTGTCAGTGCGATACGGCGTGGGGCACTGATCGTAATAACATTTCATGGGCACCGTCGCTATAGAATTATTATAGTTGGCCCAGAAGTGAGTCCACTCGCCGTCCGCCCGCCTACCTTCGATCTTCGTGGTGTCCAGCTCGCTGCAGTCCTGCCATGTGCTTACACAGCAACTGAAAATCATATTTACATACATACATACGTGCATACACAGGGGCGGATTAAATGTTGAGCGCGTCCTAGGCAAGCACATTAAAGGCGGCCCTCTAGCAGCCATATAAAAAAAAAACTTCGAAGGAACGAGCGATTATCTTATTGAATAGTTGGTGATTGTACTATGATACGAATTACTGAAGAACATCGCTTCACACTTTGCTATATTAAAAAACAACAGTTTCAGTCACTCTAGATGGTTTTGCATAGAAACGAAGATATCCGAAATCACGCGCGCCCCTGCGTAACCTCACGCCCCTAGGCACGTGCCTAGTTTGCCTTAGGGATAATCCGCCACTGTGCATACATAAACTCAAACCTTTCCCCCAGAAGGGGTAGGCAGAGGTGCTACTAGGACACCCACAATTCGCCTTGTGTGTTCCGTCTCACGTGATGGGGCCGAGTCTGTCACCTATTACAAATACCTGACTCCGGGCTGATTATTAAAAAAAATGTGTGTGTGTATTAGTGTACACACGTAAGAAGTGAAACTTCTTTATGACATCATTTTTCGAAAAATGATCTACTATTTACAAATTTACAGAATTGGTAAAATAAAGCTAAATTAAATAAAGTTTAAGTTTAGGAGGGGGGAAATTTTTGAGGGAATTTGGGATTTCTATCGGGGCCAATTTGTAGCCCTCACCGAGACGGTTCCGAGGATACCAAGCTCGGTGGGTCCACGATCTTTATTGGCCGAGATAGGAATAGGGGGGTGAGGTAAAAATTTTAGGTGGGGGTAGGGGGGGGGGGGATGGTTAGGTTTCGTGGGGAGGTTATTGGGCACCTTAAAATATTTTTGGGTGGGGAAAGTTGTGGAGGGGGAATTCGGGAATTCTGTTGGGGCAGGATTGTAGCCCTCACCGAGCCGGTTCCAATGAACCCAAGGTCGGTGAGTCTACGATGGATAATGCCGGAGATATGAGTAGGGGGGGGTGAGGTAAAATTTTTAGGGTGGGGGAAGGCCAGAGGGGGGATAAGGATCAAATTACAAAAAAGTGGGTGGGACTTAAAATTTTGGGTGGGGCTTGGAAACGGTTGGGGGTGTGGCTTACTGAAGTGGGTACTAAATTACTAAATAAAAAAAGATGGCGCGTAACGGAAGAATGTGACGCGTAACGAAAAATTTTTTCCAACCCCGATAAAGAAGTTTCACTTCAAAAATTGAATGTCACTTTGCCCGATCCGGAATTTGAACGTCTGAAATTGTCTGAAGTTTCAATATATTGATAAAATACCAGGTAAGTGATGTAATATTGCAGTGTGCTTTTAAAATACGTGGGCACTTATTTTCTTTGACGTGTCTCGTCTATCGGTAGAATATAAGTCAATGCGTCAAATTAACTGCTGGCAATATTACCTGGATAGCTGCAGGTCTTGGCTGAGAGGTGTGGCGACCATGTCGGTCTGTCTGGACGCCCTGGGAGACAGGTCTGCTGACGACTGCCCTGAGTATTCTGGAGAAACTGAAGAGTAGTCTAGTTCTGTGCCGTATCTGCAAAGATTTTTTAAAGATTATTGTGTGTTATTGGGTCACTGGTGGTAGGTCTCTCATATGTGAGCGGCCTGGGTAGGTACCACCGCAATGTCTATTCCTCCAACAAACAGCAGTGTAAATGCGCTGTTGTGTTCCGGTTTGAAGAACATTGTATCCAGAGTAACTACTGGACATAATAGATTTAACATCTTATGTCTCAGCATGGCGAGTGTAGTGGAATGCCAAGCATTGCTTTGTGATTCATGATGTTTGGTTTTGCGAATGACATGCACGTCTCGTCATTCCTTGAAACAGGCATCGTTGACAGCTTCCGTGGCGCAGTTGGTTAGACGCCGGCTGTGACACGAGAGGCCGCGGGTTCGATCCCCGCACCGACACAAATATTTGTGAGACCCACATTATCTGTCTCGCGTCTGGGTATCTGTGAGACCGAAGTCTCTCGTAGTTTCTCATACCCACGACACAAGACTTAATTGATCTTAATGTGGAGTCAGGACTATGTACGTGACTGTTAGGTGGATTTATTTATTTAAATACCTACGTCATATTAAATTAATGACCGACCATTTTGGTCCCTTTTTACCCGATTAGATCGGTTTAGAGTTTCAAATAAAAATATCAAAAATGTTCTCTTACCTATAAGGACTAGCGCTTTCAGAAGTTCTGTACAAGCTATCCTTGCTCCGAAAACTGTCTCGTTGTTTGCTCTCCAGCGACATCTGGTGTCGCTTCCCTTCAACCTTCTGGGCTTGAAGCGCGTTCTGTAGTGAACAGCTTCTGGACTTCTGCCACGCCTTCTTCGGAGTAGAAGTGGCGAGGAACTTGTGCTTCACGCCGTACTTCGAGTTTGTGTCTTCGAAGTCTGATACCTGAAGAGAAGTTGAAATTCATTTCTGACGTTTGAAGAAATTATAATTTCTGCGACTTCTTACAAGCTCCAGGTCTTACCTGAGACAAGTCCAAAGACATATCGTCTTCCAACGAAGTTTCCTGACTCTTCGAAGAGTGGGAGACATTGGCGACCTTCTTGGGTGTCTCACAAGATCTTTTAGTCTTCGCTGATTCCACTGATGGTCTTCTGTGGCAAGATCCTGGCAGAGAATTTGCTCTGTCGCATCTGAAATATACACCAAACCGTCACATAAATATTATAAGCGCTATTTAATAACCTACATCATCATTAATCGAATTAAATGTAATTTAATCACGTCACTATTTTTATGCAATACATATTTACATAAACTCACGCCTTTATCCCGGGATAGGCAGAGGCGCCACCAGGACACCCGCGTTTCGCCTTGTGTTTCGTCCTATGATGTGATAGGGGGCGAGCCTATCGCCATATCGGGCACAAATTCATGAATTTGTGAAATTTATGCAATATTTAGAATCTAAAAAAACTTTAATGTTTCTGATTTGCTTAATTCTAAATGAATAAGCACTCTACACTCTACAGTCACATAGCCAGTCCAGTCCTTATATCTAGCGAAACCAGCTGTAAAACACCAAGGATTTAACGAAATCACTCTACAGCGTGGTGGACTATATGGCCTAACACTTCTTAATCTTACTCTCGATTGTAGAGTAGGCCCGTGCCCAGCAGTGGGACGTATATGGGCTGATACAATACCATACACTAATACAAAACGTCTCACAGGAGATCGACATGAAGGTACGGGTAAATGTCGCCTTTCGTTCAGTGAGTAAGATTCCCGGATGCCCAAAACCCATCTCGTCCCATCTTCTTTCCTTACCGCTCCTCTCCTGATGGTCCGACATCCATGATCCAAGCGTTGTGGATGTTCATCAGTGATCAGGTGACCTGGGCTGGTTTGCTGGGCCTATGTTTAAAAATGTATGTATTTTAAACTAACCTCCTCAAAATTTGCTTCCCAGTGACGACGAACTCGAAGTTCTGCGGCTTGACGACTTTCTTCGGAGTTGTGTTGGCGGAACTAGGCCCAGTGTTTAAAGGAGACTTCTTTACTTCCCTCTCTCTCACACTGTTCCTTCTAGAAAGAGAGGCGGAACTCCGTCGCGATCCTGCTCGAGACTTCTGGGTGTCTTCTTCGGAGTCTTGACGTTGCATGGCTGGAAAACAGTTTTGGTGCCGTTTAGAATTCCAAGGTTTAGAATGGTGAGAGAACCATGCCATTCGCCTGATGGTAAGCGATGCAACCGCTCATGGACAGTAAAACCAAACAACACCATGAATTACAAAGCTTGGCATTCCACTGCGCTCGCCTTCCTGAGACAAGATGTTAAATATCAATATGTCCAGTAGGTCTGGCTACAATGTCCTTCAAACCGGAACACACCAGTGCATTTACACTGATGTTTGGCGGGAGAAATAGACACTGCGGTGGTACCTAACTGCCTACCCAAGTGGCCTCTCACATATGAGATACTTACAACCACCAGCAGAAGTAGGAATAAATAATAAATAAACAAATAAATACACCCAACAGTCACATACATAGTCCTGACCCCACACTAAGATCGAGTCTTGTGTTGCATCAGAAACTACGAGAGAATTTCCAGTCTCACAAACACCCAGACCCGAAACAAATACCTGTGGATTACACAAATATTCGGTGCGAGGATCGATCATCGAACCCGCAGCCTCCCGTTTCACGTCTAACCACGCGCCACGGAGGCTGTTAAATGTCAAAAATAAATTAAAAGATATGCAGTTTCCCTTACGATGTTTTCCTTCACCGTATAATAGAGAGATTGCAATAAACACAATAAGCTTTTGAGTTCAATCGTCCCTGTAATATTCTCCACGATCTATTCCACTCGAGTGCTTAAACGATCAAAGGGTTATTTTAAGACTGGCGATGAGTATATCTACACATATAATAAATTTGTTACCGATCGATGTCTGTACATGGAAGATAAATGAGAAAAACTAATATGGCGGGTCTGTATTAATGTAATAGAAACCAAAACAATGATTTTTTTGTCTATTTATCTGTTTGTTAGTGCAGTTGTGTGCGATGAACTCAGAAACGGCTTTACGGATTTCGATGAAATTCGGTATGGAGGTAGCTGACAACCTGGATTAACACTAAGGCTACTTTTTATGCCGAAAATTTAGTGTTATCGTGGGATGAGGAAGGAATTCCGATATATTTGTTACTTTTTATACTCAAAGAGATGGGATGGGACTGGATTACATGCCTTGAGTGAGAAAGAGACGGGACGGGAAATTCCATATAAAGTTACTCACTAGGTTCTTTATCAATAAGCCATCACATGTTCACTATTACAATCAATATTGGTAAATATTACTAAGTGTGTGGTGGCTTGTCAGTAATCCCAGGGCACATTTCTGACTTTTCCGAGTCATGTGTGTATTCTTTATCATCAGGCACTATAGTCAAGGATAACATCGTGAGGAAACCTGCATACCATAGTAAGAATTTATACGGTATGTAAAGCCGCCCGCACTAGGCCAGCGTGGTGGACTATATCTAACCCCTCTCAATTATTGTTATTAAAAGACGTCTATGAAAGGAGGAGGTACAATCTTGCATAGAATATTCTTGGTCCACAACTATTTGTTTCGTATATGAGAGCGAAAAGTCTCTCGTAGTTTCTGATATCCAAGACATCTGTATCAGCCCATATACGTCCCACTGCAGGGCACGGGCCTCCTCTATAATCGAGGGTACGATTGTTGAGGACATACAGCGCTAGTCTAGTGCGGGTTCGCGGACTTGATTTTTTTATTGCTGTAAGTGGCAAGACGAGCATGCTATTCGCCTGTGTAAGCAATACGACGCTCATGGACAAACAAAAGCAACACCATGAATTACAAAGCAATGCTTGGCAATCCACTGCGCTCGCCATCCTGAGACAAAAGATGTTACGTCTCATTATGTCCAGTAGTTCTGGCTACAATGTCCTTCAAACCGGAACACAACAGTGCATTTACACTACTGTCTGTTGGAGAAATAGACATTGTGGTGTTACCTACCCAGGCGGCCTCTCACATATGAGAGACCTACCACCAGTGTATACCATAGTTCTTACAAATCGCTATAGGATGCAGGTTTCCTCTCGATGTTTTTCTTCACTGTAATAGAGTTGTATGTTACTCAGTACTGTGTATATGACTGATGGGTGTATACCGAGTATATCAAGACTGCGACCGAAAACGAAGCCAGGTGGTAGTATTAGTGACTTCAGACACAATGCAAGTAAAAATTTCGTAAAAAATCGTCAACTTAGTTTGGTAATTTTTTAATTATCGTCGTACTTGGGTGATAATTACAGTTTTCCTAAAATAATGATGTACACATCATTATTTTTAAACACGCAATCGTACGTAAGGGTTTAAATTACTATTTTCGCAATAACTAGGTATTTAACACCCAAACAAGATATTTAAAAAATAGCAAAAAATTCTGTCGCTTTTTTTTTGCGACATTTTTTGTTGCATTGTGTCTGAACTCTGAAGTCACTAATACTACCACCTGGCTTCGTTTTCGGTCGCAATCTTGATATACCCGGTATGTGATTGTTGGGTGTACATATGTATTGCTTACCTGCAGATGTGTGCGCCTGCCCGTCCTCCGAGACACTGAGGGACATAATGTTAAGAGACACGCTTGAATGGAGCCGGCAGAGGGCTGGGATGTAAGCGGAGCGATGTAGAATATTGTTTATTTATTAAATCGCTGTTAATAGCAGACACATATGCCATTATGCCATTTATTTACTGTAAATATTCATTTTTGTGCAATAAAGGATAAATAAATAAATACATACATAATCTCACGCCTTTAGCTTAGAAGGGGTAGGCAGACGCGCAGGGGCGTGCGCTCCTTGTAGGCAGAAATGCAGTGCTTTACTTGACATTCACAGATATTTTAATAAAACGTTCGTATGTTTTAGATGACTTTAACTAATAGTAAATAAATGAATAAGCAAAATATAATAAATTAAAAACGCCTAATATTTTATAACTAGCAATAGCGCTGCAAAATAATGTACCTAATCAACCAAGTCATGCCACCGCGTCCCGCAGGAGATTTGTTCGTATGTGTGTAGTAATTTTGGTGTCCGTGCACAGTTCGCAAACGCACACACCCATGAATATCGAAAGCCGCGACTCCAGCGGCAGGCTACGGGAGTTCGGCAGTTGTCGGGAGTAATCGGAAATGATCGTTGCCTATAATCCGAGTAAAAATAATAGACGGAAATCTAATAAATCACGTATGCACATTATGCATTTTTGTTTGGTAAGGTTTTATTTGTTTAAATAGCAGAAATGTTTTGTGTTTCGCGGGGGCCATTTTGCTTTTTTCATATTATGATAAGCATTGTTTAATGTTTACTATTTTGTTTGCGCCAGTTTATTTATAGTTTTCATAATTATAAGATTTTTTATTTTAACATTTAAAGTGTGTACATTTAACAGTTTATTACTGAGTTTCTATAATAATTGTAGTGATTTGCTTTTACAAGTGCGTTCGTTAATTTATTTTTAAAATGTTATTGGATTGTGAGGTTTGTGTTGAAAATGTTTGTTTAATAAAAATAACAAGTTCTCACAATTGTGATTCAGTGAAAAGATTTAAATTGTGTCTAAAGGTAGGTGTGTACCCGAGTTACAACAATTAAACCAGCAAAAAGGGAATGTAACTCGAAAGCTTCATGTTAAAAGTTATGAAACGTATAACTATTATTTTAGCTTATTATTTTACTTATTAGAATTTCTTCCGCCGCGACGATCGATCGCTGTTTTGTCTGCGTTGCCGTAGAAGACGTACATGAATAGTAGTACATCTAAGACTTGTTCTGTTGGAATGGTTTCCGACTTAGGGATCCGTCGCGTGGCTGTGGCTATGCTAAAAATCTATTTAAAATATATTTTTTGTGACCGAGTACTCCGCCGCATGCCCATTGTCATAACCCTGTGCACGCCGCTGCAGATGCGCCACAAGGACACCCACATTTCGGCTTGTATGTTCCGTCCCACGATGTGATAGGGGCTGAGCCTATCGCCATATCGGGCACAAATTCCTGACTCCGGACTGATAGTGAAAATAAAACTCCAATATAACCCCCGAGACCTCAGCTATAATGTTAATCCAGGGTGTCAGCTACCTCCATTCCAAATTTCATCCAATTCCGTTAAGCCGTTTCTGAGTTCATCGCGCACAACCGCACAGACAAACTGACAGAGATTCTTAAAATCATTGTTTTGGTTTTATTACGTTGATACAGACCCATTATTGGACTTTCTTATTAACCACGTACAGACATCGATCGGTTACAAATTTATTATAAGTATAGATAACTGTAAAATTTAATCCCTGCTAATAATATTATAAATGTGAATGTAAGTTTGTTTGTTACGCTTTCATGGGAGAACTACTCAACCGATCATCATGAAACTCTGTACACATATTCTTGGAGGTATTAGAAGTAGTATAGGCTACTTTTTATCCGGAAAAGTTTAGTGTTCCCGTGGGATGAAGAAGGAATTCCGATATATTTGATACTTTTTATACTTAAAAGGATGGGATGGGACTGGATTACATTCCATTAGTGAGAATGAGACGGGGCGGGCGGGATATAACGGGACGGGACGGGACGGGACGTGATGAGAGATTTCAAATAAAGTTAACCCCGCAGACGAACTTTGCGGGCAGAAGCTAGTATTATATACGTTTACTTTATATAAAACGCTTTCCGCTCCGCTCATGTAACACACACTAAGCTTTAATGAAGGGTAGAAGCAGGGTGTCCATTCGCGCGTAATATGCTGTATAAAGGCCAATATTATTAATACATCGACTGATGGCTTAGAAGCAACTGGAATGTGAGATATTAGTGCCATTGATTGCCAATCGATTCCTGAGTAGGGCTTTGCAAAAGTAACAATAAATGAACGATGCCTCTGCCTCGGTGACGTAGTTGTACGGTACGACTACTAAGCTGAGATCTCGGGTTCGAATCTCGGGTCCGGCAAAGTGATATTGGATTTACTATTCATTATCAGCCCGGAGTCAGGAATTTGTGCCCGATATGGCGATAGGCTCGCCCCCTATCACATCATGGGAACATACAAGGCGAAATGTGGGTGTCCTGGTAGCATTGCCTACCCCTTCTGGGAAAAAGGCGTGAGTTTATGTATGTATCAATAAATGAATAAATACGCCCAACAGTCACATTCATAGTCCTGACCCCACACTAACATCGAGTCTTGTGACGTATAAGGAACTACGAGAGACTTTTCGGTCACACAAACATTTGTCTCGGTGCGGGGACCGAACCCGCGGTCTCTCTTTTCACAGCCGCCGTCTAAACAACTGCGCCACGGAAGCTGTCGAAAATACTACTTACATTGAATAACGGTGAAGGAAAACATCGCGAGGAAACCTGCATACCATAGCAATTTGTAAGAATTTCTATATGTAAAGTCCTTGCACTAGGCCAGCGTGGTGGACTATATCTAACCCCTATCAATCGTACTCTCGATTGTAGAGGAGGCGCGTGCCCTGTGGGACGTATATTAAGGTTATTATTATTTGAAATACTAGTTAGATTAATATTCAAAAATAAATATCACCAAATGGATTATCAACAATTTGCCAAGGTTCAATGGTGTAGTAATTGGAAATTAAAGGAAATTTGTCGCTTATCGCAGCGTGTCTTATGGTGCTACTGTAACACGGGGCTCCGAGGCAGTCAAGAGGGCCATGGATAGAGCTTCGGTCATAGTCTGCCTCTGGCCTAGTGGCCGTCATTTTATTTATTTCCTTTTGAATTGTTTTTACTAATTATTTGCTCAAAAACTTGGACTTCACACACGCCTTACAATTTGTAATAGCAATTACAACTTTAGATGTAATTTACTGGTTTTTCTCTCATATGTGAGAGGCCGCCTGGGTAGGTACCACCGCAATGTCTATTTCTCCAATTAACAGCAGTGTAAATGCACTGTTGTGTTCCGGTTTGAAGGACATTGTAGCCAGAGTAACTACTGGATATAATGAGACTTTGCATCTTATGTATGAGCGCAGTGGAATGCTTAACATTGCTTTGTTCATGGTGTTTGGTTTTGCTACTGTCCATGAGCAGTCGTATCGTTTACCATCAGGCGAATGGCATGCTCGTCTCGCCATTCATCGCCATAAAAAGAAACCAGCAGATGATAATTCTAACAGGCGCTTTTTCGCATTGACACATTCTGTATAGGTAATATTATCTACGATGTACGTACTGGTCCATTAGAACAAACCAATTGCGGCTGCAGAGACGTTAGTAACAGCTTCGAATCCTAGGATGTATACACTTTTCGGTGTCATGTGTTTTATCAATTACCACGCAGTTTGTTAAAGGAAATCATCGTCAGGAAACCAGCATCGCGTAGAGATCTTTGCAAGATTTTCTTTAATATATGTGGAAATTCCATTTTATAATTACCGAGTAGGAGCGAAATCTAACTCGTACATTTTATTCATTAAGTCTTCGTGTTTACAATAGGTGGCGTTAGGTTGCTAACACAGTAATTGGTACTACAGATGTTGCACATATATTTTCCCTAGATGGCGCTGTTATTAATAAGCTTTAGTACTACTGAATATAATATTCTTAAAATGTACAATATCGGTATAAAGTATTTATTTTGGGAAGTGGTAGAGCTACGGCGTTGTCAGTTAAAACTCAATATGAATGGGCAGGCTCGTCCGGGGGCGTATCAATTTCTCACAAGAAATCGGCTTGAACCGACAGCAAAAACTCTTGTATGAGGCTTACTGAGTACTTCCTGCGCCAAAAGATGTTATCATTTAATTTTATTGCAATGAATGGCGATACGAGCATGCCATTCGCCTAATGGTTAACGATACGACCGCTCATGGGCAGTAGTAAAACAAAAACACCATGAATTACAAAGCATTGCTTGGCATTCGACTGACTGCCTCGGTGGCGTAGTTGTATTACGGTACGGTTACAAAGCTGAGGCGTTCGAGTCCCGGGTCGGGGAAAGTGAAATTGGATTTTTCTATTCATTATCAGCCCGGAGTTGAAAATTTGTGCCCGATATGGCGATAGGCTCGCCCCCTATCACATCGTGGTACGGAACATACAAGGCGAAATGTGGGTGTCCTGGTGGCGCCTCTGCCTACCCTTTCGGGGATACGTATTATGCTTGACATTCCACTGCCCTCGCCATCCTGAGACATATGATGTTAAGCCTCATTTGTCCAGTAGTTACTCTGGCTACAATATCCTTAAAACCGAACCACTGCTAATGTAATAGACATTGCGGTGGTACCAAGGCAGCCTCTCACATGTGAGAGACCTACCACCAGTAAAGATGTTAAAAATATTCTTCTTGTAGTGCCTCTCCACTGAAGTTTGGCAGTAAGCTCAGCATGCTGTCCTCTGTCTCGTGTGAGGCGAAATACTTCTGCGTCGCTCGCAATGCCTGTCCACACTCAGAGCTTCCGCAGCCTTGACTTATCTTCCGACGTTTTACCAGGTACTGTTACCATCATTATGAGTTGAAGGAGCTCGTACTTATGTTTAAATGTGTCCTAAATATGCAAAAACTAGCGGTCCGACCCGGTCTTTCCCGGGTGGACCTTTTTGAGTTCAGTCCACATCAGATACATATTAATATTTCGATACTGTTTTATATGTAAACTCAACGTGACTGCCTTTATACTGCTTTCCTCGTCCCGTCCCGTAATATCCCGTTCTGTCCCCTCAATCTGTTTCATGACTCAAGGCGTGCAATTCTGTCTTCTTATATCCACTTTCATCTATTATATTCTATCGCAAACCATCGCTCGGAGTTTGAAAGATTAGCAAATATATCCATCCATCCATCCATCCATCAGCCAAAGGACGTCCACTGCTGAACATAGGCCTCTCCCAAAGATTTCCACAGTGACCTGTTGGAGGCAGCCTGCATCCAGCGACGTCCCGCCACCTTTACCAGGTCGTCTGACCATCTTGTGGGTGGACGTCCTACGCTGCGCTTTATATATTTGAAATATATATTTGAACCTTTCTCATCCCACAAAATGTTTCTAGAGAAGAAAATTACTTCTAAAGACAATTTCATTAAATTGGTCCAGCTGTTTAAGCGGGCAGACTTCTTGATCATCCCACGGGAACACATTTATCGGAATAAAAAGTAGCCTGTGTGTTAATCCAGGGTATCAGCTACCTCCATACCAAATTTCATCAAAATTGGTTCAGCCGTTTGAGCATGAAGAAGTGACAAACATACTTTCGCCTCTAATATTTGTAGGATATAAATATTATGTTTATAAAAGCCTAGTGACGCCCACGTTTCACTTTCAAACAGGTTGAGGTGAAATTAACTCCGGTTACATGACCCAATGATGTAATCGTGCAAAAATATTTATATGCCGCATCCGGTAACCAAACTTGTAGCCTTGAAGTACCGGGTATATCAAGACTGCGACCGAACGAAGCCAGGTGGTAGTTTTAGTGGTTACAGACGCAATGCAACTAAATTTTTTGCAAAACACGGGACAGATATTTTTGCAATTTTTTAAATATCATCGTATTTGGGTGGTAAATACCTAGTTCTTGCGAAAATGGTAATTTAAACATTGGCGTACCATTGGATCTTTAAAAACAAAACGGTGTACATTATTATTTTCGGAAAACTATGTATTTATCACCAAAATAAGACGATAAGTAAAAAATAACAAAATATTACGATTCTTTTGCTATATTTTTAGTTGCATTTTGTCTGAAGACACAAATACTACCACCTGGCTTCGTTTTCGGTCGCAGTCTTGATATACCCTGTGTATAAGCACTGCCCCTGCGCTAACACTCTGACATAAGTAAAATAAAAACACCCAACAGTCACACACATAGTCCTGACTTTTCTCTCACAAACACCCAGACCCGAAACAAATACCTGTGGATCACACAAACATTTGTCTCGGTGCGGGATCGTAGACTCTCGTTTCACAAGCGTCTAACCAACTGCGCCACGGAGGCTGTCATAATACAAAACAATACACACATAAGCATCACACAGTCCTGATCCAACATTACTTACACACGTAACGATATCAATTATTTATATATTGTATTCTTTATTGTACACAATACATACATACATAAACTCACGCCTTTATCCCCGAAGGGGTAGGCAGAGGCGCCACCAGGACACCCACATTTCGCCTTGTATGTTCCGTCCCACGATGTGATAGGGGGCGAGCCTATCGCCATATCGGGCACAAATTGTACACAATAAATATAACACTATGTCGGTAAACCATGGTGACCGACATAGCTCTGAAAATTAGTATGTTGAAGTGGCAATGGGCTGGCCACATATGTCGCAGAACGGATAACCGCTGGAGTAAGCGTGTTCTGGAGTGGAGACCGCGTCTTGGAAAACGTAGCGTGGGACGTCCTCTGGCCAGATGGCGGGACGACTTGCATAAAAGGGCCGGCAGCGACTGGATGCGTAAAGCAGCAGACCGGGCTCTGTGGCGTACCTTGGGAGAGGCCTATGTCCAGCAGTGGACTGCAACGGGCTGATGATGATGATGATGATGAAATATAACACTAGGTATAGTGACAAATAAACAACAAAATACAAATGGCGGTGTTATCGCACCAAGGCAATCTACCAGAAAACCATTGGATGGATTTATGAGAAGGAGAAAGAAAGCAGTGTATAATAAAGACAATAAAACGATATTACTGTACAAATCTGAGTTTGCATCAGTATACTGGAGTTTGTGTGGGCAAATAACTGCACAAACTTCTTTCAATTTTCGATTGGAGGCTGCTGCAAACTCGTGTTTGCACAAACGCACGAAAGTGTGTGGTTGCCATTAAGATCGCTCAAGTTTTGTGTCAGACACTATGAGACTTTCTCACAAACACCTAGACACGAAACTTAAGAATGAACAATTTTATTAATGCAAATTATAGAACACGTCATGCGGCCGTATTTACAGACAGATTTTAAACTTATTAATTAGTGAATGTTTAGTCCCTTTTGAACGACTTTAGAATTCAGTTTGAGCGAAGAAAACAAAACATTCAATAACTAAAATAGGTCATGTACTTTGGGAGTGTAGTCTTTGGCAGAATGAGCGTAAAACCATGCTAGATAGTATGCAAATAACATCTGGTGTTGTATACTACATGGACCTTGTGGAGACTAGGAAGAATTTCCGTGCTTTCCGGCGATTTTGCCATACCTATTATTGGAATCAAGTATAACAGCTTACATATTAGGTCCCATTTAAATGTAATAATCACTATTCCGTGGTGCTTTACAGCTGGCTTCTCTGGCTGTAAATGTCTTTATGCGAGGTTGTTTGCCTCTTTAGTTCATTGTTTTGTCACCCGCTTTATTAGGGAGGGAAGTGGACAATAATTTATTTCCAACTCCTCCTATTAATTTAACTTTTTGATTGATTTCGTTGCGGGTTAAAGACAAGTTAGACATTCCCGGAGGCGCGCTGAGTTTCAATGCTCAGTGTCATTAATATGCGTGCCACTGTTGATCCTGGCTTACAGGAGTTGCAGTGGCGGGTGTGAGGGCGGGACAGTCTCCAACTAAAATAGGTTTTAAATCTGTCTATGAATAAGCCCGATACAGTTTAGTGCTCAATTTAGGAATCCAACTCATTCAAAAACATATTAAATAACGAAATATTTTGCCCAACTGAATTTGATATTAATAATGATTAGCTTTCTATTCAAGCTATAACACGCTTTGATTCAAAATTTAAATATCTGATATATTTGACAGGTGTGCCTGGCCGAAAATATACTTTCGGCTTCGGCCATATTGAGCCGAAGTTTCAGCTACTACTTAGGGTCTCCCCTAATCTTGTAACGATACGAAAAAGTTTATTTTCTATTAAACATGAGCATCCCAGTCAATTTGCACCGAAACTTTAACAAACAAGATTTGACTACTAAAATAGAAATAAATAAATGGTTTCTTAAACTTACTCGAATGTTACATATTGAAATAAAACTATTTTTAATTAGGTTAGGTTTATTTTTTCGTCCGCCCCGTGACCACGAAAACTGTAAAATAATCGAAACATCGGGTACTTAAAAAGTTTAAAAAATAAATAATTTCCGCGATAAAATCCGAAAAATAGTTTTAATGCAAAATAAATAAACCCTTAAAAACACAAAATATACAAATAACAAATAATAAACACAGATTTCTTTTCCAATCGTAACGGAACCTTCCATATTTTAGTAAAAAGGAAACACACGTTTTCTAAATATTTTTAGGCATATAAAGGCATTCGGTAATATTGTTTTAGGATGTAATTACATCATCCGTTTTGTGAGTAAAAATCGTGTCGGAATGTCAAGAGAATGCGTGCTTACGTAACCACAGAGCTGTGTGTGGCTGTGGGCTCCACGATTTTGGAAATTTTGAGATATTCATAACCTCTGTGGCGCAGTTAGACGTGTGTAAAACGAGAGGGCGCTACAATCGCGTACACTGACTCGTATTTTTTTCCTTTTGAATTTTGTGAACAATTGACAGCGTTCGTGGCGCAGTTAGTTAGACGAGTTAGTTAGGGTTCGATTTCTGTATCGAGACACATATTTGTGTAAGCCACGGGTATTTGTTTCGGGTCTGGGTGTTTGTGAGACCGAAAAGTCTCTCGATTCCTACACATTGTCCTAGTGGTAGGTATCTCATGTGAGTGGCTGTCTGGGTAGGTACCACCGCAGTGACTATTTCTTCAACAAACAGCAGTGTCAATGCACTGCTGTGTTTCGGTTTGAAGGACATTGTAGCCAGAGTAACTACTGGATATAATGATACTTAACATCTTATGCCTCAGGATGGCGAACACAGTGTAATGCATTGTAATTCATGGTGTTTGGTTTTACTACTGTCATGAGCGCTCATATCGCTTACCATCAGGCGAATGGCATGTCCGTCTCGCCATTCATTGCAATAAAAAGTTTTATCAATTTGCGTTAACATAACTATCATATCATATATTTCAAGATAAACACTGTTAAGCGTATATCCTGAAAGTGTATGTTGTCATTGTGTACATTAAGTATATTAGAAGAGGTACATTAACAGAGGCTTAAAGAGAGTACTCTCCTTAAGGTAGGCAGCGATTTTGTAGTGCTGGACCCCTGGCACTGCGAAGTTCTCTGGGCAGCGGTAGCCGCTTACCATCAGGCGGGCCGCTAGCTCATCTGCCTAAAACGGAAATAAAAAAAAAAAAAATCTTGGCGTGGGAAAGTCCACGTGACTCCGTAAAGATGGTGACCATATTCGCGGCGCAGGTGAAAGTGCGGCCGCGCCCGTTGGCCTTGCCTTCGGTCACCACCAGCAGTGAAAGTACCAAGTATGAATGAACGTCGCGAGATAAGTCAACTTTACTCTCATATTTTTGCATAGCGTGAAGGAAAATATCAACTGCGTAATATGGAGATGTTTATTAGAATTTTTAACACGCTTTTATTAGCTTCGCCTGTATGTATGTATGTATGAATGTATGTAAAGTAATCTTTGCAGTCCATTTTCGAGCACTTCGAAACGACGCGACGCGACGCGACGAATTGACTTGAAATTTTGAATACTAGCCAAGGACCGATGACAATACAATAATTTAATAGGTATATGACATTATAGTCAACCAGAAAATTCATCAATGAATTATTTTGAAATAAAATACTGCCTCGGTGGCGTATTACAATTTACAGTATGGTTTCAAAGCTGAGGTCTCGGATTCGAAACCCGGGTGGGGCAAGGTGATATTGTATTTTTCTATTCATTATCAGTCCGGAGTCAGGAATTTGTGCTCGCTATGGCGATAGGCTCGCCCCCTATAACATCGTGGGCCGGCACATACATGGCGAAATGTGGGTGCCCCGATGGAGCTTCTGCCTACCACTTCTGAGATAAAGGCGTGAGTTTATGTCATGTATGAGATAAAAAAGGCAAGGTAAATAAATCTATTTATTATGCAAGTTTGTATTCTTTTTATACGTACGTGAAAGTATTTAACATACGTGTATTACGATTAATAGCTTTGCGTATGACATTATGCATGGACAAACTCGTTTAGATGTTTCATTATAACGTGAGAAAGGCGATGGTCAACATAGGTTTAAAATACATACATACATACATAAACTCACGCCTTTTTTCCAGAAGGGGTAGATAGAAATTTTACCAGGACACTCTTTCGCTTTGTATGTTCTGTCCCATGATGTGATATACGAACCTATCGCCATATCGGGCACAAATTCCTGACTCCGGGCTGATAATTAATAGAAAAATCCTATATCTCTTTTATCGAACCCGAGACCTCATTTTTGTAAATTGTAATAAAAATGTGCTAAAACATGTGAGAATTGTAAATGTAGGCGCGACATCGATGAGGCATCGGCCATGCGTGTGTTTTGCAACGCGGACATCCGCACGAGGTTTCTCTCAACTCTCAAGTCTGAACAGGGCCTGTTATGACTCAAATTACGCAACGAAATGTCACCAAATTGCAAGTCAATAAAGTCACTGTTATTTGTGCTCTTAAATTTTACTTTAAAATGACACACGTTATGTTATGTACTGTAAGACAAACATATCTGATCCGGTGAGGGAGTCGCTGTTATCGCATTTGGTGTTGGACTTGACGTTAAACACCTGGCAATTTGAAAGAAAGTACATGAGTAAAATGTTGGCGTAATGTCAGGCGTCATTAGTTTCCTCTTTTGGCCACCGGGTCAGTTAAGTTTGTAAATCTGTATCTGGACTTGACGTTAAACACCTGGCAAGCAGATTGACATTTCAAAATGGCGTCGTTAGTTCCTCTTTTGGCCACCGGGTCAGATATGTTTGTAAATCTGTACATACATAAACTCACGCCTTTAAACACGCTTTTATTAACTTCGTCTGTACGTATGTATATTTGAATGTAATCTTTAAAGTCGATTGTCGAGCACTTCAAAATTCCGGATTGACTTCAAATATTGCATACTTGTGACCTTATCTTAACCAGAACCTTCAAAATAAATAAATAAATAATAAATAAATAAATACACCCAACAGTCACATACATAGTCCTGACCCCACACTAAGATCGAGTCTTGTGTCGTGGGTATCAGAAACTACGAGAGACTTTTCGGTCTCACAAACACCCAGACCCGAAACAAATAACTGTGGATCACACAAATATTTGTTTCGGTGCGGGGATCGAACCCGCGGCCTCTCGTTTCACAGGCGGTGTCTAACCAACTGCGCCACGGAGGCTGTCAATCAAAAGGTTAATTATTTGAAAAATTTAAGGGTAATTTGCGTGCAGCTGCCTTCCTCTGATAACATATCCTTATACAGGGTGTATCAAGACTGCGACCGAAAACGAAGCCAGGTGGTAGTATTAGTGACTTCAAACACACAAGTAAAAATTTCGCAAAAAAAATATCGTCATTTTTTTTGTAATTTTATACTTATCGTCGTATTTGCGTGATATATACATAGTTTTCCTAAAATAAACATGTACGCCTCTATATTTTTTAACATGCAATGGTACGTAAGGGTTTAAATTAGTTTTTTCGTAAAAACTAGGTATTTACCACCCAAACACAATGATATTTAAAGAATTCTAGAAAAATATCTGTCACTGTTTTGGCGAAATTTTTATTTGCATCGTGTTTGTAATCACTAAAACTACCACCTGGCTTCGTTTTCGGGCGCAGTCTTGATATACCCTGTATATACGGTTTTTAGTAAGATAAATAATAGTATATTAGCATTGGCTTTCTGAAACCTTCATAACACCTTGTTTGCATTAAAGCTACATTAGGTGTGTCAAAAATATATTTTTGCCAAAACCAGTATGTTAGAAATCCTATAGCGACACAATATTTGTTATAGAGAAAGCGCACGCATTGACGCTTTCTAATGGGCCATGAATTAATTTATATACAAAATTGACGTTGATATCGGTGGAATGGCAGATAAATTTAATAAATTAAGCCTTTCGAACAACCTGGCCCGATACTGTTACATACATAAGCCCACGCCTTTCTCCCAGAAGGGGTAGGCGGAGGCGCCACCAGGACACACCCTTTGCCTTGTATGTTCCGTCCCTATCGCCATATCGGGCACAAATTCCTGATTTACTGATAATGAATAGAAAAACCCAACATCACGTTTCCCGACCCGGGATTCGAACCCGAGACCTCAGCTTTGTAATCGTACCGTAGTACAACTACGCCACCGAGGCAGTTGTGGTGAAGCGGTGCCATTGTGTCACAGAAAATCGACGTGATGCAATGTTAAGCTTTTCGTTTGGTAATTTTTCTGGAGCCTGTCCCGCCCTCAGACTCAACTCAGCTTCTGTGTCGCAGGATCAACAGCACGCATTATAATGACACAAGCATTGAAGCTCAGCGAGTCTCCGAAGTCTAACTTGTCTTTCACAAAGATAATTTAATAGAAGTTGGAAATATTTTTGTCCACTTCCCCAGCAAAGTGGGTTATAGAACAATGAAATTAATATCTTACCACAAGCTTTATATCCGGTATTTTTTATACGTTGAATGGCGAGACGAGCATGCCATTCGCCCGATGGTAAGCGATACGACCGCTCATGGACAGTAGAAAACCGAACATCATGAATTACAAAGCATTGCTCGGCGTTCCACTGCGCTCGCCATCCTGACATAAGACGTTGTCTCAATATGTCCAGTAGTTACTCACCGAAACTCGACAGTATTTTTTTAAATCTGGCACGGCATAGTGGCTGCATTGCACCTGATGGTAAGTGCTAATGCCGTCCAGATAGAGTATCGAATGGTAGACGGTAGTCTCATACCATTCGATACAATCATGCCGGCCCGCTGAGATGCTTCTTCACGCTACGGCGGAAGGACCCAGGATTATAGGAAGGAGGGAACACGTGTGATGGCAAACCGTTCCACAGCTTGACTGTATGGCAGAAAAATGAATGAAAACATCATGAAGAAATCTGAAAAATATGATCTTTAAAGAGGTCTGGGTGTTTGTGAGACCGAAAAGTCTCTCGTAGATACCCACGACACAGGACTTAATTGATCTTAGTGTGGGGTCAGGACTATGTATGTGACAGTTGGGTGTATTTATTTATTTATTTTATTTAGTTTTAAAACCTATTTTAGCTATCGAATGTTCTGTCTTCTTCGCTCCAACTGAATCCAAAGGCGTACGAAAGGGACAAAACATTTGATAACTAAAATGGGGTTTTTAACTGTCTGTATAATGACCTTTTAGCTTTATTTAAATTAGTTAATAGTAAAGACTTGTTTCGGTATTAGACCTCTACTCGTCTTGTGAAGGAAAGCGAGTGAAATCTTACATAAAGCTTACAACCGGTCTGTTAGCAAATGCCAAACAACGGAACATCGCGACGTTCATGAGTTGGATTCCGTATAGAATTAATAGTATTATACAGGGTATATCAAGACCGCGACCAAAAACGAAGCCAGGTGGTAGTATTAGTGACTTCAGAGTTCAGACACAATGCAATTAAAAATTTCGCAAAAAAAAATCCGAGAACTTATTTTTTGTAATTTTTTACTTATCGTTGTATTTGGGTGATATTATCATAGTTTTCCTAAAATAAACATGTAAACCTCTTTATTTTTAATCAGGCAATGGTACGTAAGGGCTTAAATTAGTATTTTCGCATAAACTAGGTATTTACCACCCAAACACGATGATTTTAAAAAAAATCAAAAACATATCTGTCACTGTTTTGGTGAATTTTTTATTTGCATCGTGTTTGTAACCACTAAAACTACCACCTGGCTTCGTTTTCGGTCGCGGTCTTGATATACCCTGTATAACCTAGCAAATATACAAGGCGATTGTGGATTGGAGAGTCGGTAGGGGTCGACCTCACCGTACCTACACCATCCAAATCGGTGATACCCTCAACCAGGGTCAGGTCAAAAGTACCCTGAACCGACGAGAATGCATGAAGATTGATGACAGTTGACGAAACGAAAGTAATATGTCAGGATCGAGCAAAGTAGCGATCCATAGTCTCTGCCTACCCCTATGGGATACAGGCGTGACGATTATGTATGTATATGTAAGTTATATTCCTTCCTTCGACTGCCTCGGTGGCGTAGTTGTACTACGGTACGACTATAAAGCTGAGGGTTCGAATCCCGTGTCGGGCAAAGTGATATTGGGTTTTTCTATTCATTATCAGCCCGGAGTCAGGAATTTGTGCCCGATTTGGCGATAGGCTCGCCCCCTATCACATCATGGGACGAAACATACAAGGCGAAATGTGGATGTCCTGGTGGCGCCTCTGCCTACCCCTTCTGGGATAAAGGCGTGAGGTTGTGTATGTATGTATATTCCTTCGTGGCGCAGTTATACACCGGCTGTGAAACGAGATGCCGCGGGTTTGATCTTGGAAACTACGTGCGTTCGTACTTTGCCCTGAAAGTACCAGGAAGGTATGAAGTTAGAGGAGATATTTTTTTAATCTGGCACGACAAAGTGTCTACACTGAACCTGGGGGTAATGCCTTTCGACACAATCATGATCCTGCCGGCCTGATGAGCTGCTTCTTAAAACGCCATTTCCACGGAGAGTTTCTCGTGGCGAGAATCGTATGCGATTATCGCATGATATAACCGCCATAGATTATTGTGTTCTGACAAATGTTTACACGATGCTACTTTTATATATCCTTACGTTAATCGTATCCTACAGAAAAACTAATAAAATAACAGACACCCACCCACACCCACACACACACACACACACACACACACACACACACACACACACCCACACAAACGCACACACACTGGCATGTATATAGATTTTAGCCTTAAGCTGGCACGTAGAATTAATTTGTCCATATAATTATGTTAGTAGTATTATTATAAAACTCAATTATAACTGTTGTAAAACGCACTATCGAGTCTCAATACACAAGCTTACACGCTTAGTTTGAATCTCGTAGATATATGTTTCCATTGTACGCTGTATTATTGTAAGTAAATATACATACATTCATAAACTCACGCCTTTATCCCCGAAGGGGTAGGCAGAGGCGCCACCAGGACACCCACATTTCGCCTTGTATGTTCCGTCCCATGATGTGATAGGGGGCGAGCCTATCGCCATATCGGGCACAAATTCCTGACTCCGGGCTGATAATGAATAGAAAAATCCAATATCACTTTGCCCGACCCGGGAATCGAACCCGAGACCTCAGCTTTGTAACCGTACCGTAGTACAACTACGCCACCGAGGCAGTGAGTAAATATATATATTTTTTTATTTATCTTCAAGTTGAGAATCTATCCCCGTCTAAATGGCGCTTTACGCTACGGCGGGCTAGGATTATGAGTTGTTAGAAGATTTTGTACAGCTTGAAAGGAACTCTAAACCGATTAGAACTGGGTCGTGGTGTCGGAACTCGGAAATTCGTCTTATGCAAATTGTATTTGCCAAATTGTTACGCTACAGCCTCTTATAAGCCGACGCTGTGCTTGCTACACACTGCAAGATACGCTACAGATTCATCCTGCTCGTAGGTCTCGCATACGTGAGAGGCCTGGGTAGGTACCACCGCAATGTCTATTTCTCCAACAAACAGCAGTGTAAATGCACTGTTGTGTTCCGGTTTGAAGAACATTGTAGCCAGAGTAACTACTGGACATATTGAGACTTAACATCTTATGTCTCAGGATGGCGAGCGCAGTGGAATGCCAAGCATCGTTTTGTTATTCATAGTGTTTGGTTTTGCTACTGTCCATGAGCGGTCGTATCGCTTACCATCAGGCGAATGGCATTCTCATCCCGCCATTCGGCACAATAAAAAAACAACCTGGCCTATAATTGATGCTAAACGTCATCCCTACTAATATTATAAATGTGAATGTAAGTTTGTTTGTTACGCTTTCACGCGAAAACTACTCAACCGATCATCATGAAACTTTGTACACATGTTCTTGGAAGTATTAGAAGTAACATTTTATCCCGAAAAGTTTAGTATTCCCGTGGGATGAAGAAGGAATTCCGATATATTTGCTACTTTTTTATACTCAAAAGGATGGGATCGGACTGGATTACATTCCATTAGTAAGAATGAGACGGTGCGGGCGGGATATAACGGGACGGGATGGTAGATTTCAAATAAAGTTAACCACGCTGACGAAGTTTGCGGGCAGAAGCTAGTATATTATAAATGTATGATAATATGCAGGCTTTCTTCAACATTTTTGTTAAAATACTGTTTCTATGTTGTAACTAAAAGTTAATGTTACCAGTAAAAGTTAATACAATAATGTATATTTACAAAACCACGCGCCGTGAAATATTTCGTAACTTTACATAATCTAATTTATGCGCAATTGTTCCGTGGCATATTAATACTTGAATAATATTTCTTAAGAAAAAAAAATATTTTTATGACACAATAGTAAATACATTGTAGAATTGTGTTATTATAAAGAATAATATTCAGCGATAGATGCTGAAATTTGTCTTTAACATATTATAAATAAATACACCCAACAGTCACATACATAGTCCTGACCCCACACTAAGATCAATTAACTCGTATCAGAAACTACGGCGGACTTATCGGTCCCACAAACACCCAGAACCGAGACAACACTTGTGGAACTAACAAACATTTGACTCGCTGCGGGGATCGAACCCGCGGCCTCTCGTTTCACAGCCGGCGTCTAACCAACTGTGCCGCGGAGGCTTTCAAATAATCATATTCATTTCACACTTTTTTTAAGACCAAAAAAGTGCCGTGTTTTTGAAAAACAATGACTTATTGTAGAACCGAAACGCTCGTATTCTACGATAGAATTGTCTGAATAGTGAATACTGACTTTCAAAATATTCATTCACTGTTTTTGAAGTCCAAAAAGAGGCGTGTTTTTTTAAAAACAATAGCATATTGTATTCGATTCATTATTTAACCAGTCTATGAAAGAAACAACAGAATTTTGACTTTCAAACATTTTTGGTCAATACTTTTTTAATTTAATTAATTGTATTTAGAGCGTAAATTATATTTTATAATTACTTGTAAATTCCATTTTTTAACGATCATAATACTCTTAAGACATCTCATTTTGACGGCATATTATACAAGTTATGTTTATAAAATGTAAATCCGCTATAAGCTTTAAGATAAGCACATCAATTGTATTAAAGTACACATACATACATAAGCTCACGCCTTTTTGCCAGGGGTAAGCAGAGGTGCTGCCAAGACACCCACATTTCGCTTTGTATGTTCCGTCCGATGAGATAGGGGGTGAGCCTATCGCCATATCGGGCACAAACTGACGCCGGGCTGATAATGAGAAGATCCAATATCACGTTGCTCGAACCGGGATGCGAACCCGAGACCTCAGCTTTGTAATTGTACCGTAGTACAACTTCGCCACCGAGGCAGTCGAGACCAGTTGAAAATTACACTGTTTGGGTTTTTACTTGTGTGTTTATACTTTCCATACCATTTTTAAAATGAAATGATCCGATAAATTGAATAACATAAGTTTGAGAAACAAATGAAGTCTGAAAACATTAAACCAAAATGTTGGAACATAGTCACCGGAAGCTAGCATTCAGTATATCTCAATCTTAAACCTACAAAATAAAAGAGAAATGATCTCAAAATCATCCTGTTTTAATCATTAATAATAAATTAAAAACAATCTTATATCATTCTAATAAAGCATATTTCCGCTTAAAAACTTTTTGTTGGCTCGGAAGAAAATATCAACTTTACTCACAATGCAAAATAAACTTTAAAAAAAGGTGATAAAGAGCAAAATAAGTTGTAATAGCGAGAGAGCGGCCTACTACAGCATACTCGGATCATATGGGAAGTAAAATCCCACTTTCTTGCGAGCATCTAGTGTCTTGGCAGTATGACCCGCGGTCTCGGGCTCTGTGGACGCGAAAAAAATGAACTGTCACTTTGACAGGTGGGATTAAAAAATAAAATTAAAAAATAATAGGGCCGAGGAAGGACCGTTTGAAATTGGAACACCGCGCTGGAGTGAAGTGACTGTGTTTTTTTTATTAGTGGTCGTTGGACATATCGGTGCGTTTGGATATTGCAAGTTGAAATGGTGAGAATTACCGCTTATTTTTATTTAATTTATAAAATCATTATTATGGGAAATTAAAGGCATTCATAGTTTACGTTGCCTTATTTCATCGTGTGAGAAAAGCCATAATTACATTAATATGTGGAATAGCGATAGTGTAAACTTTTTAAAATTATGTGTGTATTAGTTATTTAAGCTTATTTAACGGTAAAGTTAAAGATTGTGAGTGAAGCTTTATACATGTGAACTAGTCTTTGAGAATGTCAAAGGCATGGTTGACTAACTTACCAATTTTAAATGTAAAACTATGATGTTGATCCAGAGTTGAGCTTGCTAAGTTACGAAAGATCGCGGGTTCAATCCTTGCAGTATTTTTTTATATTTTTAATTAATTAGTTTTGTATTTTCAGAACGTAATTTATAATAAAAATCACTCTATCAATTTGAAAGCTCATGCAATAATATTAAAACCATTTTCTTAGGAACGAAAATATTATTTTTATATCCGTTATTCATTATTACAATTTTTTTAGGTAGAGTAATTACATACACACATACATAAACTCACGCCTTTATCCCAGAAGGGGTAGGCAGAGGTGCCACCAGGACACCCACATTTCGCCTTGTATGTTCCGTCCCATGATGTGATAGGGGGCGAGCCTATGGCCATATCGGGCACAAATTCCTGTCTCTGGGCTAATAATGAATAGAAAAACCTAATATCGCTTTGCCCTACCCGGGACTCGAACCCGAGACCTCGGCTTTGTAGTCGTACCGTAGCACAACTACGCCACCGAGGAAGTCGTAGACTACTTAATCAATGCAAAAAAATCATAACTTTTAAAATAACTAAATTTTGTCACTCCAATTGTTTAGCGCCAGTGTGTAAGGCACTTTGAAGTCTTGAATTCGAAACCCAGTACGCGTGATCTGTTTCACAGGTGTAAAAACTTCATCTAATTATTCTGGCACTAGAATTAGAGTGTCATGGCTATTCGTCGCTATAACAATATGTTATAACCGAAATAAACTTAGCAAGCTGTTTGTCTATTAGCACCTCTGCCTACCTCGTAAGATTAGGAGCGTAATACATTTAATTTTAAATATGCAATAATAATACTTTAACCCACAATTTTTACTGGTGTCTCATATGTGAGAGGCCTGGGTAGGTACCATCGCAATGTCTATTTCTCCAACAAACAGCAGTGCAAATGCACTGTTGTGTTCCGGTTTGAAGGACATTGTAGCCAGAACTACTGGACATATTGAGACTTAACATCTTGTCTCAGGATGGTGAGCGCAGTGGAATGCCAAGCTTTGTAATTTATGGTTTTTTGTTTTGCTGTCATGAGCGGTCGTATCGCTTACCATCAGGCGAACGGCATACTCGTCTCGCCATTGCAATAACTGCGCCACGGAAGCTGTTATAGTATCCGACATTTACTAATTACGAAGCATGTTGAATGTATGGCTTCGATTATAGCTAAGTACATATATAACTCCACGCAGTAAAGAAAGCATATACGGATGTTGATTTCACCGAGATAATCGACTATTAAGCTAAGCTACTTAAGTATTGAAACCTAGCTATACGACCTATGCTGTTTTAATACAAGATTGAAGAGAAATGTTTGTGAGACTCACAAATATTTGTCTCGGGTCTGGGTGTTTGTGAGACCGAAAAGTCTCTCGTAGTTTCTGATACGACACAAGACTCGATCTTAGTGTGGGGTCAGGACTATGTATGTGACTGTTGGGTGTATTTATATATTTTTTGGAATTTTTTTGACAGCCTCCGTGGCGCAGTTGGTTGTGATACGCGAGGCTGCGGGTTCAATCCCCGCAACAAGAAAAACATTTGTGTAATCCACAGGTATTTGTTTCGGGTGTTTGTGAGACCGAAAAGTCTCTCGTGGCTTCTGATACGACACAAGACTTGTTGTTAATGTGGGGTCAGGACTATGTATGTGACTGTTGGGTGTATTTATTTGTTTATCTAAACGGTGAGATTTCGTAAAAAGGTGGATGCATTATTCTTACAGGTTTATGTGAAGAACCTTGTTACACCTGTTTTCAGGGAACTTCCTGTGGCTGAAAAGATAGAAATAAATAAATACACCCAACAGTCACATACATAGTCCTGACCCCACACTAAGATCGAGTCATGTGTCGTGGGTATCAGAAGCTACGAGAGACTTTTCGGTCTCACAAACACCCAGACCCGAAACAAATACCTGTGGATCACGCAAATATTTGTTTCGGTGCGGGGATCGAACCCGCGGCCTCTCGTTTCACAGGCGGCATCAAACTAGCTGCGCCACGGAGGCTGTCAATCATTATTCTTTATGTCCATTGTAAATAGGTTTGTCATTTAGTTGCTTTAGTTTTGTAAAAGTGTACTTAACTTACTTTAATTAACAAATAAAGGTTTTTCTATTCTTTTCTATTCTACATAAGTTTGTGTGTGTGTAAAAGAACCCCAACTAAGAATGGAACCTTACACGTTACACTGATGTTCCTAACCCGGAACCGAACGTCATTACAAAGCAATTTATGCTAACACATGTTAATTCTAGAAAGTGTAAAGAATTTACCGACAGCTGCGCTAATGAGTGTTATGAATTATGCATTGGAGGGTCTGTGGGGGACGTGAAGTCGGTGGTTCGGTTCCCAAACAGCTTAAAATAAGATAAAAACTAAAAATACACTTAAGTAAAAGAGCAAAGACCCAATTTAATAGTAAAATAACTGTTAATGAGTTTGATTCTAAAGATATATTTTTAGTTATTAAAATATTTTTTAAATAAAATCGGCTTTCATAATACACAAGGAAGCCAGCCGCGCGATGCTTACCCATATTAATAAAAAATCAAATCTTGAAGATGCTGGCAAAGATAAGGTCCTTGTTAAGTGTGCTTTGAAATTAGTCCGACATTTTGAAGTGCTCGAAAGTCGACTTCAAATGTTCCATTACATACATACCGGCGAAGCTAGTAAAAGCGTGTTAAAAACATCTGTGTTAGGAAACCAACAAATATGAATGTTAATGACTGCCTCGGTGGCGCAGTTGTATTACGATTCGGTTACAAAGCTGAGGTCTCGGGTTCGAATCCCGGGTTGGGCAAAGTGGTATTGGGTTTTTCTATTCATTATCAGCCCGAAGTCAGGAGTTTGTGCCCGATATGGCGATAGGCTCGCCCCTATCATGGGACGGAACATAAGGCGAGACGTTGGTGTTCTGGTAGCACCTCTGCCTACCCCTTCTGGGATAAAGGCGTGAGTATATGTATGTATGTACTTTTTTTAGGACGTTTGGAAAATTATGAGAAGTAAAATTATAATATGCGCCACCCACATCGACATCCAAAAAGCGACATGATGAAGTTTAAAGTACCAGGAACGCATGAAGTTAGCAGAGATCTTATTTCACTTTTATTTGTAGATGCGCTGTATTTTGATTCATGTGCAAAAACCAGTAATTTCTAAACCTATTTGTTAAAGAAAACAATGAACTAACAGGTTACTAATTAGGCGGTTTCTGTGTTAAGAAAACAACAACTTTCTTTTTATCTAGTATTCACGCATACATTTCGTAAGCATAGAGATATTGATTTCTACGTATGGATATGTAATTTTGAATCAATGTACCGGGTGTACCAAGAATGCGACTGAAAACGAAGCCAGGTGGTAGTATTAGTGACTTCAGACACAATGAAACTAAAAGTTTCGCAAAATAATATATTTTTTTGTGATTATGTATTAGTCATCGTATTTGGGTGGTAAATACATAAGTTTTCTAGAATAATAATGTACAACACTTTATTTTTAAAGTCGCATCGGTAAGTTAGGGTTTAAATTATTATTTTATCAAAAAATAGGTATTTACCATCCAAACGCGATGATATTTTAAAAAATGCAAAAAAATCTGTCACTTGTGAAATTTTTAGTTGCATTGTGTCTTTAGCCACTAATACTACCACCTGGCTTCGTTTTCGGTCGCAGTTTTGACATACCCTACATGATTGAGGATTTTTTTTTTATTGCAATGAATAGCGAGACGAGCATGCCATTTGCCTGATGGTAAGCAATACGACCGCTCATGGACAGTAGCAAAACCCATCACCATGAATTCCAAGGTAATGTTGGCATTCCACTGCGCTCGCCATACTGAGACATAAGATGTTAAGTCTGAATATGTAAAAAAAAAAAAATGTGTGTGTGTATTAGTGTACACACGTAAGAAGTGAAACTTCTTTATGACATCATTTTTCGAAAAATGATCTATTATTTACAAATTTACATAATTGGTAAAATAAAGCTAAATTAAATAAAGTTTAAGTTTAGGAGGGGGGAAATTTTTGAGGGAATTTGGGATTTCTATCGGGGCCAATTTGTAGCCCTCACCGAGACGGTTCCGAGGATACCGACGGTTTAGGTTTCGTGGGGAGGCTATTCGGCACCTTAAAATATTTTTGGGTGGGAAAAATTGTGGAGGGGGAATTCGGGAATTCTGTTGGGGCAGGATTGTAGCCCTCACCAAGCCGATTCCAATGAACCCAAGGTCGGTGGGTCTACGATGGATAATGCCGGAGATATGAGTAGGGGGGTGAGGTAAATTTTTTAGGGTGGGGGTAAGCGGGGGGGGGGGAGGTTTCGTGGGGAGGCTATTGGGCAATGTTTTGGGTTTAGGGTGGGGGAAGGCCAGAGGGGGGGTAAGGATCAAATTACAAAAAAGTGGGTGGGACTTAAAATTTTGGGTGGGGCTTGGAAACGGTTGGGGGTGTGGCTTACTGAAGTGGGTACTAATTTACTAAATAAAAAAAGATGGCGCGTAACGGAAGAATGTGACGCGTAACGAAAAATTTTTTCCAACCCCGATAAAGAAGTTTCACTTCAATAATAAAGTAGACAAATATGTAATTATTAAAAGTAGGAACAGTATTAATTTTACTAGCTAACCAGAACAGCGTGATGGCCTAACCCTATTCAATCGAATTCTTGGTTGAGTCGGCGCGAGACTTAGTAGCGAACGATTATGGACTCACGCATAGCATTGCACAACATGGGAATCGAATTTAGGACTTTTTTTTACATACATACATAAACTCACGCATTTATCCCAGAAGGGGTAGGCAGAGGCGCCACCAGGACACCAACATTTCGCCTTGTATGTTCCATCAAACGATGTGATAGGGGGCGAGCCTATCGCCATATCAGGCGCCATTTTTTTAACTATTATTTATTAATTCTGCTTTTATTCATAACACAAGTGTCTACGATTTCAACAACGAGGATGTATTTATAGTTTATACCTTATTTATTTAAAGAATTGAATCACCGGACGACTCATTGTCGTTTACATAAAAGAATTGTCTTAAATCAAGGTTTTTAACAAGGCTGCTGTCCCGATTTTATTTCTATACACACATAAATATCACGTCTTTATCCCAGAGGGGTAGACAGAGGTGCAACGAGGACACCCACGTTTCTCTTTATGTGTTCCGTCCCATGATGTGATAGGGGGCGAGACTATCGCCATATCGGGCACAAATTCCTGACTCCGGGCTGATGATGAATACAAAAGTCCAATATCGCTTTGCCCGAGCCGGGGTACGAATCCAAGACCTCAGCTTTGAAATTATACCGTAGTACACTACGCCACCGAGGCAGTTCGCTTAATTATGTATAATATACACTTCACGGAATTCTTAGTATGCCCAATTTTTATATTTCCCTTTGATAAAAAATATGTAATACAATAATAAATTAATTATGTTTTTTATGTAATAATATCAATAAATAAAGATTAATTGATCATTGCGAAATAAATAAATACACCCAACAGTCACATCCATAGTCCTGACCCCATACTAAGATCGAGTCGTGTGTCGTGGTTTTCATGAACTACAAGAGACTTTTCGGTCTTAAGCAGACCTGAGACAAATATCACACACATTTGTCTCGGTGCGGGGATCGAACTCGCGGCCTCTCGTTTCACAAGTGTCTAACCAACTGCGCCGCGAAGGCTGTCAAATCAACATTATTAAACATTTATTAATCTTGAAGCCCATACGTAAAATTACAAGTCGGCATTTAAGAGTGTGAATCGATCTCGTACGTAACTTTCATCCGAAGAACAGGTTGTTGCGCAACCACTCGCTTTCGTTCTGAGCGCTTTCTACAAATATTATTTAACTGGTTGTCTTAACTTTTGAATTATGTGATGTGTGTTTAAGCTAACCACTGAATTTTGCGTGTTTTGGAGGTTATATACACTCACTGCGTTCATCTTATGTCTCAGGATGGCGAGCGCAGTGGAATAAATAAATAAATACACCCAACAGTCACATACATAGTCCTGACCCCACACTAAGATCGAGTCTTGTGTCGTTTATCAGGAACTACGAGAGACTTTTCGCTCTCACGAACACCCAGACCCGACACAAATGCTTGGCACACAAACATTTGTTTCGGTGCGGGGATCGAACCCGCGGCTTTTCGTTTCACAGCCGGCGTCCAAGTAACTGCGCCACTAAAGCGTTCATTTGGCATATCATCGACATTTTAATACGTGGTGGCGTGTAACGGATTTGGCTTGCTGAGATTATCGTTGCGGGTTCGAATCCCAGGGCACACACCTGACTTCTCGCGGTTTCCTCACGATGTTTTCCTTCACCGTTATAGTGCGTAATAAATACATAAAAAAGCGTGTTGTTGATTCGCAGGAAGTTGTTATAAAAGTACCAGGGCACCATACAACTATAAGAGGTTTTTTCTCACGTGCAATACTACAGAATGCATAACACCTTCTTATTATTCTACATCGGTAGCAATGTCAAGGACGTATTCAAATCGATTAAAAACGTGACATGGTTACAATGTTATTGTGTAGTAATATGCACGTGATTCTTTTGAAGTTATGTTTCCTTTGGGGCGTTTGGAAATATGAGATTTCCCAGCCCACGCCTTTTTCCCAGAAGGTGAGGGCAGAGGTGGTACCAGGACACCCACGTTTCGCCTCGTATTTTCCGTCCCATGATATTAGGGGGCGAGTATATCGTCATATCGGGCGCAAATTCCTGCCTCCTGGCTGGGAATGTGGGTGTCTTGGGAGCACCACTACCTACCCCTTCTGGGAAAAAGGCGTGAGTTTATGTATGTATGTACATTAAGATAATTTGATATACTCATTGTTGCGTGTGTATAAAACAGCCAAATCGCGTGTTAAAATTTCACATTTAAGATAATTGTGTTCCAAAAAGTTTTCGTGGTCAATGCCACATAGTTTCGTGTCAACTCACTCATGAAATGTAAAGATCGTGTGAATCTTTCGGTTTCAAAAATTTCATTTGAATTGCCCGAGAATTTATATTTATAAACATTAAACACGCCTCCATCGATATCAATGTTACACTAGATAAGACATTCAGTACAAAAAATGTGTCCTACCTACTTGTGGTGCATGCACCTCACATGAATCAGTCTGCTTCGTGACAGTGACAATGCAGAACGCCTTATCATACATTTAAAAGTAATAAATGAATGTTTCGCCGTCAAACCGAAAGCAAGTCGTCTGAAGTTTCAATATTTTAATAAAATACCAGGTAAGTGATGTAATATTGCAGCGTGCTTTAAAATACGGGGGCACTTTATTTCTTTGACGTGTCTCGTCTATCGCTAGAATATAAGTCAATGCACGCCTCAAACAATCACATATAATAGTCCTGACCCCACAACGGCTCTTAGGATCGGGTCTTGTGACTTTTCGGTCTCACTAATAGTCAGGCGCGAAGACAATACTTGGAAATCGCATTATAATCACTTAGGTCTCCACTCCGATAATCTTACACACCGAAACAGACGTATCAGGTAATCTATTAGATATTTCACCCATTTTTGTCTGTTTTATTTTATTACACATTTTTAATTGCTTTAAATGGCGAGACGAGCATGCCATTCGCCTGCGTAAGCAATACGACCGCTCATGGACAGTAGCAATAAGAGACAAAATTAATAAGCGATCCCAATGCCTATCTAAGGATCGATCTCGAAAATAGACCAATCAGAACACATCAAATGTGAGCGCGTCGACAATACCTTGAGCTCATTGGTCTATTGTCGCGATCGATCTTTAGATAGACATGAAGATCGTTTATTAATCTCGGCCATAAGTCTCATTTCAGTAGTTCTAGCTACAATGTCCTTCAAACCGGAACACAACAGTGCATTTACACTGTTTGTTGAAGTACACATTGCGGTGGTACCCAGGCGGCCTCTCACATATGAGAGACGATATGTCGACGCAGCTACACGTGTGCAGGGTCGTTGACGCGGGTCACATCTCGCTTTCACCTCGAAAGCAACATGTTTCGCAGGTGTCTGCAGTATAGAGGCGACACACGACGCGGTTTGTACCTACACTGCATCGGCCTTATAAATAGTTTTAAAACCTATTTTAGTTAGTGTATATCAAGACTGCGACCGAAAACGAAGCCAGGTGGTAGTTTTAATGATTACAGACACAATGCAACTAAAAATTTCTCGAAAAAGCGATGGGGTTTATTTGCAATTGTTTAAATCATCGTGTTAGGATGGTAAATTTCTAGTTTTTGCTAAACTTATAATTTAAACCCTTGTCATTGTGTCTTTAAAAATAAAAAGGTGTACATTATTACTTTGGGAAAACGATGTATTCATATGATATTAACAATAAAACACACTATTATTGTGTTTTAAAGGAATAATAATAAAATAATAGTAATACATTGAGTTTTAGCAAAGAAAAACAGATTTTCTGGTAAAAGAAATATGTTGAAAACATTAATAATTCACCCTACATAAAGCCTTATAAAATTTTTCTATGTTTTTTTTCTTGCAATGAATGGCGAGACGGCAAAATTACATCTTAGTGTAGGCAGGCCTATATTTGTAGCTGTTGGATGCATTTTTTAATTTTTATTGTATCTAGTTCATAACTGTTCATACTTGTATCAGCCCATATACGTCCCACTGATGGGCACGGGCCTACGCTAAAATCGAGAGAATCGATTGAGAGTGGTTAGGCCATATAGTCCACCACGCTAGCCTAGTGCGGCAGACTTACATAACGTAGAAATTCTTTAAAATCGCTACGGTATGCAGGTTTCCTCACGATGTTTTCCTTCACCGTTAAAGTGCGTGGTGATTGATTAATTATCAATACACACATAACTCCGAAAAGTCAGAGGTGTGCCCTGGGATTTGAACCCGCGACCACCGTGAACATGTAGGCAGCCGCGTCTGGTCCATTACCAACAGACCACCGCGCACTTAAGAGCACTTGGGAGTGTTGTCTTGGGAAAATAAACGTACAATCATGACGATTGATAAGCGAAAAATGCTTGCTTTTTGAGCTGTAAAAGTACTTTTAACTAAGGTTAACTCTCTAGTTTTATCTCTTGCTTTATTCGTTTTATTATTTGATTAATATCGTTGCGGGTTAAAGACAAGTTAGACGGAGTATCTGTTCGCTTTAAAGCCGCTGTTATATAACAAAGGTCCTGCAAACGAGCGAGACAGGTCACCTGATGGTATCACAGATGAACATCCACAACGCTTGGATCAAAGATATTGCCAAATCGGGAGGAAAACGGGAAGGAAAAAGTATGGGAAGAGAAAAGTGGTATCCCGCATCCCGGAATCTAACTGCATGAGACGCGACAGCCAAGTCGCTTCACGTGGAGCTCCAGTGAGACAGTGGTGCTAGACGAGCCTGCACATTCATGCTGAGTCATGACAACAGCGTGGCTCTGCCACGTACATTATAATAGGGTATCTTATAATAAATAAATAAATACACCCAACAGTCACATACATAGTCCTGACCCCACATTAAAATCAATTAAGTCTTGTGTCGCAGGTATCAGAAACTACAAGAGACTTTTCGGTCTCACAAACATTTGTCTCGGTGCGGGGATCGAACCCGCGACCTCTAACCAACTGCGCCACGGAGGCTGAAAATACAATTAAAATTAAACATTTCTGTCAAAACAGTATTAAAGGAGCTTGTAACATGAGGCAAATATTAGTATTTTAAATAAAAGAGTGGGAGCTGCGTAGCGGGGACATCTCTTTCACACCCGCACACTGTAATGCATATCAAGACTAGTGACGTCACTAGTTTAGTTTTTCATCCCTTTTCTTTTACTCCCACTACAAGATTTAAAACGTTTCTAACTTGTTTAATTGTGAATGGATTTACAAAATTCTTTGTTTACTACATTTTGGATATGGATATCTTATAATGAACACAATTTTTTTTTTTGTAAAAAACCCATACATCGATATGTTTTTAATATACAGTATTAATAGTAATAAACGTTCTATTATAAAATATTTATCCAAAAATTTATTTGTTAGTACGCCGACTGAATATTTCTGCATAGTTTTACTTGATTATTTGTTTTCTTTAGAATGTGATTTTATTTTAATTTTGTTACTATTATTTCATACAACTTATTTTAAATATTGTTATTGTTCACTCTTTTCATATCTGTGTTATTTATTAGTGAAAACTTTACTGGATTCTGTAACACATTCTCCTGTTATTTATATGTGATTTTCTCTGTTTGTTCCCCAAATAACAGATAAATAAATATTATTAATATTAAATATATTGATTTGATCCACGAGTTTCAGTGGCGGGGGTGAGAGCCAGTTAAGTCCCTAAGCGAGTGTCTAACCAACTGCGCCACGGAGGCTGTCAATAGCCAAGAGGCGTGTAGGCACAAGTCATTTTAATAATCTATGCAACTCGTCTGCCAACTTTCCCCGCTTTCTAAATGACCACATATTTTTTTAACTGATTACGTAAGCTTCAGGTTATGAAACTCGCTTCTACTATAATGTTTACTCAATTTGTCGAGTGTAAAAGAGAAGTGCACATGACACAATATTTACATACACTGACATGTCCGAGACAATAAATAAATAATGTTAATTTCCAAAGGCTTTATTGTAAAAAACTGAAGTGACATAAAACAAAACCAAAACTGACAACTCATAAAAAGAATGCATGCGGCCTACACGCCTGCCAGTGGCGGCGTAAAGGGGGGGCGATGGGGGCGGTCCGCACCGGGTACCAACCACCAAGGGGTGACAACGACAACCCGACAAGCGACAACAAACGAAACGATCCTGCTTGCCGCTGCCTACAAAGGAGGAGTACCTACCTTTTGCATAAGCATGTATAGTTTAGGTATATTTTAGGTAGGGGTGCTCAATACGAAACCGCCCAGGGTGCCAACCTACCTTACGCCGCCACTGACGCCCGCATTACAACTCACGCCTTTTACCCAGATGGGGTGGGCAGTGGTGCTTTGGAGACTGTCCCGCCCTCACCCCTGCCACTGCAACTCCTGTAAGCCAGGATCAACAGCACGCATTTTAATGACACCGAGCATTGAAGCTCAGCGAGTCTCCGGGAATGTCTAACTTGTCTTTAACCCGCAACGATATCAATCACAAAGTTAAATTAATTGCGGCGTGGGCAGAGGCGCTACTAGGACACCCACATTTCGCCTTGTATGTTCCGTCCCACGATGTGATAGGGGCAAGCTTATCGCATTATCATAAAAATCCTGACTCCGGGCTGATAATAAATACCTAGTAATCCAATACCACTTTGCCCGACCCGGGATTGGAACCCGAGACCTCAGCTTTGTAATCGTACCGTAGTACAACTACGCCACCGAGGCACATTATTAATGTATTTATTTTGTAAACTATTTATAATGTTTTTAATTGTGTTAATAATTAAAAATATGTCCTAATGCACGGAGCATTTTCTTTGGCAATCTTTGGATGAAAAAGTGCGTGGTGGTCTGTTGGTAACGGATCAGACGCGGCTGCCAACATGTTCACGGTGGTTGCGGGTTCAAATACACTCTGACCACGGAGTCATGTGTGTATTGATAGTCAATCATCACGCACTATAAGAGAAACATCGTGAGGAAACCTGCATACCGTAGCGATTTTTAAGAATTTCTATAGTATGTAAAGTCCGCCTGCACTAGGCCAGCGTGGTGGACTGTACTAACCCCTCTCAATTGTACTTGCGATTGTAGAGGAGGCCCGTGCCCTGCAGTGGGACGTGTATGATTCTGATACAGATGATGCGGAATATGCGATAATCTTGTGGTTAAGGAATAAAATATACACCAAGGGAATAGCATCTGCACGTCGCTAAAGGGTTACATGTTTCATTAGGCACACTGCGAGGCAGGTGCGGAACAATAGAAAGGGTCTCCGATGTATTGGCCTAGTCAAAACGTGTACACTGAATCGTAATGTTCGAAGTTTGACTCCCTGCCTCCAAGTCTAATATATTTTCGTAATTTTGATCCAAATTGGATTCGAAATCATTTTTTTCTAAGTGAGTTGTGCTATCAAGGATTCGACTTAGGCCCTCACGGTTCATAGCCTAAAAACGCTACTGTCATTATATGTACTATGAATAAGTTTAAGCAATTTCTAAAAATAATTAAAGAAAGTAAAAGTATGTATACATCTTTCAACCATCTTATTTTACAACTCTCTTCAAGTTTTCATTGACCGAGCCCTTTCATCAAAGCTTTCACAGTTCAATGACATGACTATTGACTTTGACATTTCATCACGTTGATTTCATCCATCCTTGTCTAACGTCGTATGCAAGAAAGAGATAGCAGATACAAATTGCGCGCCATTACGATCTCGTTCCGTATATGTATAAAATATGAAGTTAACAAACTTAACATTGCACTTGGCATCTTTGCCTATTACCATATGTAAGAAAGAGATAGTAGATTCAAATTAGCGCGGCATTTGCAATCTCGTTCCATCGATGTTTAAAACATGATGTTGACAAGTTGAACTTGAACACTTGATGTTCTTGTTTATTACCATACGCAAGAAAGAGATAGTAGATACAAGATGCGCAACATTCTCTAAGTGAAAGTACTACCTTATTCGTACAGAAGATGGACGAAAGTTGTATTTTATAAATATCCAAGCTCAGAATCGCGGGTTTGTTTACATTTGACAGCCTCCGTGGCGCAATTGGTTGGACGCCGGCTGTGAAACGAGAGGCCGCGGGTTCGATCCCCGCACACAGATTAATAATTGTGTATTTGTTTCGGGTCTGGGTGTTTGTGCGAAAAATCTCTCGTACTTCATGACACCCAATACATAAGACTCGATCTTAGTGTGGGGTCAGGACTGTGTATATTACTGTTGGTTATTGGCATTGACTTATATTCTACCGATAGACGAGACACGTCAATGAAATAAAGTCCCCCCGTACTTTAAAAGCACACTGCAATATTACATCACTTGTTATTAAAATATTGTAACTTCAGACGATCTGCTTTCGGTTTGACGGCGAAACATTCATTTATTACTTTTAAACGTATCCGATAAGGCGTACTGCACTGTCACTGTCACGAAGCAAACTGATTCATGTGTGGTGCATGCACCGCAAGTATGTGGGACACATTTTTTGTACTGAATGTCTTATCTAGTGTTATACTTACGAAAGAAAAAAAAACAAGTAATTAGCAAAAATTATTCAGGCGCTTCGTCAGTCACGACAATTGGGATTAGAACGGAAATTGTCCTTATCAAATGTATAACTATGCAGGCAAATATTTAGTTTTTACATTCAAATTGTAAATATAATGTTTTGAGTATTATTTCAATGTAAGTGAAATAAAACGTTTGTTCTTCAACTTCATTCATACTTTTTGCGATGTATCTTTTCTTTATCTTTAAGAAAACCTGGTATTATCTTTTTAAACGTTCAAATTGAAATAATAACTAATTTATTTTTCTTTTGTTTCAGTTACTTCGATGGAGAATGGTAAATATAATAACTGGCAAATTAAAACCTCATGCAAAATTATTAATTCTTTCTCTATAGGTTGAAGAAGGCCACTGTAAGAAAATGAAAATTAATTATTAAATCCACTATTTTTACCCTCAGAAGTGTTATGGGTGTGAAATATTGCGCGCGCAAACCGACATCCAAAAAAACGACATGTTTTAATTTTTAGTACTAGGAACGCATGAAGTTGACAGATATATTTTTGTTCTTAGCAAGTAATATTCTATTGGATATATTAGCAAATTAATTTTAAAATCAGAACGCTTTTCACCTTTCAAGTACCAGGAACGCATAAAATCGGCGGTTAATCTAGAATCTAGGTTCGCATCCGATACGGGAACTAGTTAATTCACTTCCTCAGACATTCAGTTCCTTTGTAAGCAAAAACGTGAGATTTTAATACAATATGATTGTAAAAAGCTATAAGCTAATGCTCTATAGTGCTGTGCGCAGATTATCGATAAATTTATCATGGATTAGTTAGTTTATTTAATTTTGTTAAGGTTGCGGAAAATCGCTGGATGTGGAGGCCTATGCAGCAATGGACTTCCTGTGCCTTAAGAGAGAGAGAGATAGAGAGAGAGCACATGTTTAAATAGGCTATAATAATTGGGTATTTTACTATGATCGAATTTTTTTATTAATTTGCGTACAAATACCATTAAAATAAAACATTTATGTCAAGTAATAATGTAGCTTGTAACACGAGGCAAATATTAATATTTTAATGAAATAATGGGAGCGTCGAGCGAACAGCTTTCCGTCTCTTTCACACCCGCACACTGTAATGCAAGTTAAGACTAGTGACGTCACTATTTTTTGTATCTCTTTTCTTTTAAAACGTTTCTCACTTATTTAATTGTGAATGTATTTACAAAATTTTTTGTTTGCTAGATTATACATATAAATAAATAAACAAATACACCCAACAGTCACATACATAGTCCTGATCCCACACTAAGATCGAGTCTTGTATCGTGGATTACGGATATGGATACCTTTTAATACATAGAAATAAAAAAAATGACTGAAATATTGTGTCCATTATCTTTTGCAAATCAATACTCTTTCTGGGCGGTTTTCTTCGCGGTTTCCTTACTTCATACTCATTATTTTTTACTTAAAACTTTCTCCAAATCTGGGTGGTTAGAAATTGACTAAGTCTAAATATGTACGACTATTACTTTCGTACTATCAGTAATATCTTGTTTCTCGCTATTGATAGCTTAGAATTTAAAGCCATATTATAAACACAATATAGAAGGACAGCCTTCGTGGCGCAGTTGTTTGGACCCCGCCTGTGAAACGAGAGGCTGTGGGTTCGTTCTCCGCACCGAAATAAATGTGTGTGTGATGCACAGGTATTTGTTTCGTGTCTGGGTGTTTGTGAGACCGAAAAGTCTCTCGTAGTCTCAGACACAAGACTCGATCTTAGTGTGGGGGCAGGACTATGTATGTGACTGAAATGAAATGAAAATATTTATTGAACCCATGAAATGTCATACATTATAGATTCAGTCACTTTTTTCACTACCACCCGGTTCACAAGGCTGTTTCAAAGAAGAACGGGCAAGAAACTTTAGCGTTGCTCTTTTCAAAACAAGTTTACAATACAGTAATTATACAGAAGTTGCAGCGCAGTTAAATTCAGAGCAGTTCATAAATAATTTAGAATAATTTAGACTGTTGGGTGTATTAATTTATTCATTTATTATTAATTTATTCGTATCGATACGATGTCAGCACTAGTTATGATCTGGTTCAGCGGGTGATTGAAATCGTGTGAACCGACGAGAGTGACGAACTACACTTCAACACGGTCACCGAACCACCGAGAGTAATTACATACATACATAAACTCACGCCTTTATCCCCGAAGGGGTAGGCAGAGGCGCCACCAGGACACCCACATTTCGCCTTGTATGTTCCGTCCCACGATGTGATAGGGGGCGAGCCTATCGCCATATCGGGCACAAATTCCGGGCTGGTAATAAATAGAAAAATCCAATATCACTTTGCCCGACCCGGGACTCGAACCCGAGACCTCAGCTTTGTAACCGTACCGTAATACAACTACGCCACCGAGGCAGTAATTATTAACTAAAAAACAGGAGCTTACTATTTGTAATCCCTACTTAACATCGATATCAATGTTACACTAGATAAGACATTCAGTACAAAAAATGTGTCCCACCTACTTGCGGTGCATGCACCACACATGAATCAGTTTGCTTCGAGACAGTGACAGTGCAGTACGCCTTATCGCATACGTTTAAATTTTAAAAGTAATAAATAAATGTTTCGCCGTCAAACCTAAAGCAAATCGTCTGAAGTTATAATATTTTAATAAAATACCAGGTAAGTGATGTAATATTGCAGTGTGCTTTTAAAATACGGGGGCACTTTATTTCTTTGACGTGTCTCGTCTATCGGTAGAATATAAGTCAATATGCTACTTAATAATATAAATGTGAATGTAAGTTTGTTGGTTACGCTTTCACGCGAAAACTACCCAACCGATCATCATGAAACTTTGTATACATATTCTTGGAGGTATTAGAAGTAACATAGGCTACTTATTATCCCGAAAATTTTAGTGTTCCCGTGGGATGAAGAAGGAATTCCGATATATTTGCTACTTTTTATACTCTAAAGATGGGATGGGACTCGATTACATTCCATTAGTGAGAATGAGACGGGGCGGGCAGAACATAACGGGACGGGACGGGATGGGAGATTTCAAATAAAGTTAACCACGCAGACGAAGCTTGCGGGCAGAAGCTAGTTGTTAATATATCCGCTACGATCGTTGCTAATTGTTTTTTTATTGCGTTAAATGGCGAGACGAGCATGCTATTCGCATGATAGTTAGCGACATGACCGCTCATGGACAGTAGCAAAACCAAACACCATGAATTACAAAACTTGGCATTCCACTGCGCTCGCTATCCTGAGACATAAGATGTTAAGTCTCAATATGTCCAGTAGTAACTCCGACTACAATGACCTTCAAACCGGAACACAACAGTGCATTTACACTGCTGTTTGGCGGGAGACAAATGGTGGGTGAAAAAAAAATTGATTAATTATTAGCGAATGTTTTGGTTCAAGTCGAGATGGTAGTTAAATCTGTTAATATTCGTGTCTATTACCAGATGGTCGTGGTATGGTGTCTGTCGGTCAAAGGAGAGATCAACGTAATCTTTCACTATGCTAAGCGAATCTCTCCGGATGCTAAAGACACGAATAACGTTAATATTCATCGTATTCTCGTATATGTAATTTGAATCGTGACCGACTATTGGAGAGATAGAAATAGTCAATTTAATTGTACTTTCTTAGTAAATATATACAGCTAGTCCTGACGTCACAGATACAAGTCGGAAACGTAGGTGTCAGAAACCACGAGAGACTTTTCGGTCTCACAGACACTTAAACCAGAAACACAGGTAGGTCTCTCATATGTCAGAGGCAGTCTGGGTAGGTACCACCGCAATGTCTATTTCTCCAACAAACAGCAGTGTAAATGCACTGTTGTGTTCCGGTTTGAAGGACATTGTAGCTAGAACTACTGGACATGAGACTTAACATCTTAAGCCTCAGGATGGCGAGCGTAATAGACTGCCAAGCAATGCTTTGGTTTTTCTACTGTCCATGAGCGGTCGTATCGCTTACCAGGCGAATGGCATGCTCGTCTTGCCATTCATGGCAATAAAAATCAGCGAACTTTTTTGTTCAAATCGCGATGGTGGTAAATCTGTTGACATCAATGTTTATTTGACAGCCTCCGTGGCGCAGTTGGTTAGACGCCGCCTGTGAAACGAGACGCCGCGGGCTCGATCCCCGCACCGAAACAAATATTTGTGTGATCCACAGGTATTTGTTTCGGGTCTGGGTGTTTGTGAGAGCGAAAAGTCTCTCGTAGTTCCTGATACACGACACAAGACTCGATGTTAGTGTGGGGTCAGGACTATGTATGTGACTGTTGGGTGTACTTATTTATTTATTTCCAGGTGGTCGTGTTATGGTGTCTGCTGGCGCTGGCGGCGGCTGAGGACGCTCCTCACGGCCTCGTCTCCCAGGACAGCGACCATGATCTCCTCGCCGAAGCTTCTCATGCAGGTGAGATAGCTGCTCGCCAATAGAAATAGCGTGCATTACCTGAACAAATAAAATCAAAAATCAAAATCAAAATATTCTTTATTCAAGTAGTCTTTTACAAGATCTTTTGAATCGTTAATTTCTGCTACCACCGCTTCGGAACGTGTTGTAGCTGTGAAGAAGAAACGGCGCAAGAAACTCCCTCAGCAACACGAACTGTCTTCATTTTTTTTGCTTGTCTTTTCTTTCTTTTTCTTTCTTTTAAAGGCCAGTTTACATTACAATGGTTGATTTATCTACAGGGTGTACAAGACAAATAAATAAAATACAATACGCTCACATTTGTATATTCTATTAATAGCAGATTGTGAAAAGCCAGTCTCGCCATTTACTATGAATTCAAATAAAAAGCACTTAAAAGTTAAACCTATGGTGGTCCGTGGTAGTCACGAATTTTAATGATTTTGGTTAAATATTTTTCATTGAAATAAAAGTAGCATAATCAGTGTTTTCCAACACTTGACATTGGCGAAGTTGTCGCTTTTGCGACAGCGCCATATATTTTGAAAAATTGAATTGAATTGAAATTAAACTAATTTTACGCAGAAACTTTTAAATTAACTTTTTCATTTAATAATTGTAAATTCTGGGTAATTAAATTGTAGCAGTCACTGAGCGGATGACTAATACCTCAGTCCGCCCCGCGACCACGAAAGCTGGAAAACAATCGAAACGTCGCGTCGCGTCGGGAAGTTAAAAAAATTAAAAATGAAATCAAATCGCGATAAATTTCCTTAAAGTTTGTTTTATTCCAATGTGTAACATTCGCGTAAATATAAAAAAATATTTTAAATATTTTTCAATAAAAAAGCTTTATAAATCTTGGACTGGTGTAACTTGGATGAAAAATTATGAGATTTTCTCAGCGTTGATCTATTGTATATGAAAATTACAATATTTCTCATCTGTTGTTTTCAGGAACTCAAACACAGAAACGAGAAGCGGCGTTGTCAAATTCATACGGTGAACCCTTACCTCCGGACGCTTATGGACCTCCACGAGATATCTCTAATATAAGTAAGTGGATATTTATAAAGAGCTGTATTATACCAGTTATACCGGGTATATCAAGACTGCGACCGAAAACGAAGCCGGGTGGTAGTTTTAGTGGTTACAGGCACAATGAAAATAAAAATTTCGTAAAACAGCGACATATTTTTTTAGAATTTTTTAAAAGTCGTCTTGTTTTGGTGGTAATTACCTAGATTTTACGAAAATAATAATTTGATCCCTTACGTACCATTGCGTGTTTAAAAATAACGAGGTGTACAATCTTTATTTTAAGAAAACTATTTTTACTTGCATTGTGTCTGACGTCACTAATACTACCACCTGGCTTCGTTTTCGGTCGCAGTCTTGATGTACCCTGTATATCAGTTATTATAATGTTTGGTGGCCTGTTGGTAAACGGACGCAACTGCCAACATATTCACGGTGGACGCGGTAACAAATCACAGGGCAGACCTCTGACTTTTTGGATTCATGTGTGTATTGATAGTTAATCACCACGCACTATACTCGTGAAGGAAAACATCGCGAGGAAACCTGTATACCATAGCAATTTCTTATAATTGCTATGGTATGTAAAGTCCACCCGCACTAGGCCAGCGTGGTGGACTATATCTAACCCCTCTCATTCGTACTCTCGATTGTAGAGGAGGCCCGTGGTCTGCAGTGGGACGTATAAGGGCTGATACAGTATATTATACCAGTTAATAATCGCACGGACCCCTTCTACAATTTTAAATACATTTGACAGAGCTTATGCTAGCCACTACGCCAGCTCATATCGGATTTTACGTAGCATAGAATTATCAAAACCGATAACCGCTAGAGTAAACATGTTCTTGAGAGGAGACCGCGTAAGGCAAGCGTAAGGACGCCCTCCAGCTAGGTGGAGTGACGATTTGCGACAGGACGCTGGCAGATGCTGGATGCGACAAGCTGAAAACAGGGTGAAATGGCGCAATTTGGAGGAGGCCTATGTCCAGCATTGGATTAGTAAAGGCTGATAATGACGAGAATTATAAGATCTCTGTAGTCTCGAGGTTATTAAGAGAAATCCTATCAATCTGTGTAGCTAATCAACATCATCTTCTAAAATAGTTCTAAGCTGAACCTAAGCCTGTTTGATGTGTCTTTTCTAAGTATTAGTAGACCCCACCCTAGGTGCCTACATCGATAATAAATAAATACACCCAACAGTCGCATACATAGTCCTGACCCCACACTAAGATCGAGTCTTGTGTCGTATCAGAAACTACGAGAGCCTTATCGGTCTCACAAACACCCAGACTCGAAACAAATACCTGTGGTTCACTCAAACATTGGTCTCGGTGATGGGATCGAACCCGCGGCCTCACGGAGGCTGACCCGTTAATAGCACAGTACAAATACTTCCCTCACCGTTAGATACTCTATTAAAATTCCAAAGGATTTAATATCAATTGCTCTTTAGTCACTATGTAACATAATTAACCACTTTTTAATCTAAATCCTTTTCCAGTTCCAGATTTCGGTCTACCAGCGCCCATATACGGGGTACCTCTCCAAAACAACTTTCAAGACACACCACCCGGAGCATACGGCCCTCCGTCACCAGTAGTCTTCCCGAACCAGAACTATGAGGGTCCTCCGCCACCCTTCAGCAAGCCAAAGCACCTGTACGGACCTCCCAAGATCTACGGGCATCCGAAGTACGGTCCTCCGAAAACCTCATTCACCCCTCCGAAGTTCTACGGCCCTCCGAAGAAGTTGTACGGACCTCCGAAGCAAAGCCTGCCTAAGCCAACTTATGGGGTGCCTTTCAAAAGCCCGAAAATCTTGAAGTCGTTTGGACCGAAGCCGGTGTATGGGCCACCGAAAATTAAACCCATATATGGTCCTCCAGTGGTCAATACGCAGAGTTTGCCTTTGGATGTTCCTCCTCTACAAGCCCCTACCGTTACTACGATAGAAACTAGTGTCACCAACTTTGGTAACGTTGGCGCAAGCATTGGAGGTGGCTTCCACAACCACATCGGATCTGGCGTATCAAACATTGGATCTAATTTCGACTTGGGGTTAAATCTCCCGGCTCCCATATACGGAACTCCTGTTGTATCTTTACCGGTTGATTTGAAAGTGCCTGCTGAGACCTACGGCCCGCCGATAGGGTCTGTAGGGCCTATAGGACCTAATGATCAAGTTGTGGTACAAGATTTATCCAATATTGGACATTATGGGCCACCACAGCCCGATCCAGACCCAAGACCACCTCATCCAGGGATCCCGGCTCCTCCAACACCACCGCATGTCCTCTATGATGGTTGGAAACCAATACCTGGACTTTCCCACCCAATAGGACATGTAGAAGAGACTATATTCGAGAATATAGGAGTGGACCATTATGGACCTCCCCCGCCGCCGCCATTGCCAGATTTCCACGTCAACTTAGAGCAACAGTCGTTCAACCAGATACACTTGGACCAACATTTGTCAAATGTGAATCAGCTGGGCTTGGAGCAGCATGTGCCACAGGTCGATCATTTGCAAACATTCTCCAATGCTCAGATAGCTTCAGGCTACTCCAACGTGCACCAAGACGCTCTGTCGCATGTAGACCTGAATTCCATCATATCTGGAGGTGATTCGAACCACATAGACCAATCTAAAACTGTTTTCGAAGCGCATTACACCGAAAACCGGCAACCACAGTCAAACATCGCCTTTGTACAATCAGCCATAACTTTGGACAAACCCTCAGACTCGTATGGAGCCCCTCCTTTGGACTCGATTTCTGGAGGGCCTTACCCTGGATCGTTGAGGCAGCAAGGGGCTAAGGGATTACTACCACCCTCAGGAATCTACGGTGTTCCCCCGGGAAGCCAGTACGGGGCGCCTCCGAAACCACCCCCGACAAACCTACCCCTACCTTACGGATCGTTCTCAGGAGGTGGACACGCTATACACACAGGAGGACACACCCCCAAACACCCTGTGAAGTTCAGGGAATCGGTGCCCGAAGGATTACTTGAGCATATAGCGCAGACTACACATGGGAAAGACCACCATGGAATAGAATTAACCCAAGGCCCGGCTTACTTATCCCCTCCGATAAGGGATGCTAAAGACGTCAACCATCAGACTGGTTCGTTAGGAATAAACCTTTCTATAGAACCTTCTAATCTATACAGTCTTCCCCATTCAGGAAATCCTGTAGGTTTCCAAAATCAACCTAGTAACCTTTATGGATCTCCTATAGATTCGTACTCAGCTCCCTTACTCACAGTTGGAGATCATACAGCATCAGGATCTGCGACTAACCAAGTCACTACGACAGTAGATGGTCAGATCTTGGCCAATCTATCCAATTTAGACGCTGCAGCTATTCTAAAACATTGCCCGTACCATGAAGCTATCTTGAAAGCAGCTAAACTTGGAGAGAAAATCCCAGTTGAGCTAGCCAACAAGTATATAGCTAGCTTCAACTCATTAGGAAGCACTTTAGCTAAAAACCAACAGAGTTACATAACAACGAATTCGTTGAAAGACCAATCGACTTCACAATCAGTAACTTCAGTCCAGGCAACGAAAGAGCAGAAACCCAAATCGTCGAACAGTAATATAGAATTTAAAACCCAAAATATACAGTACATAAACGACCAAATCCAAAAGACATCTGAAAAGATAAGAAGCTTGAGCGAAGAGACGAGGAATTTGCAGCAAAAATTGACTTCTAGTAACCAGAATTTGAATCAAATTGACCAATATCAACATCAATCTGTAAAAACTACACCTTCTTACTCAGTTCAAATCGAAGCTTCGAACGGTAGAGCAAAGAATCCCACAATCCCACACGATCAGTTACTCTCAGAAGGATTACTGCAGAGCATCCTGCAAGCGATAGAACAGCCAGGACAAAGCCCTGTCAAGCAAATACACAAGCAAATCCCACAACCAGGGTTCGAAGACGGTTTGGTCCTCCCAGCTGGCTACGAACCGATCGATCGAACGAAAACAGACCTAGCCACACAAAGCTCGGAAATTGTTCATAAAACCATACCCGATTGTGATCTAAAAGCCGAAGGGTCGGAGAAACACGAGGTAATTGTTCCACCTCCGAAGAAATCAGTTCAGGATGTGAATGAGAATGAGGTAGCCATTTTCTTTGATAAAGAGCCAGTGACAGAGATTTCTGTGGCGACTAGTATAAGTGAGAAGATGGATTATAAGTTTGGTAAGAAGATATAATTCGTATAGACGGCAGTAGGATCTAGTCGGAAAGCTAGTGAGGGATTTCTAGAACTTATCTTAAATCTTTTTCTAAGTCTTCCCCCACCCATTTTGAAAGGCAATGCAATCAAAGTTGTAGATGGTACGCGAATAATTATTAAATGAGCCGTTTGCATCTTTGCTGGATTAAAAAATCAATTTAAAAAGTTATGCTAACGGTAAGAATACCTACCATAAAAATTAGTTTCTATATTTTTGAGGTATAACACCTGGGTTGAAAAAAATTGTCGAACGCGATAGCTGAGCGTGAAAACATTTTATTGACATACAAAAGTAGAATAAAGTGTTTAGAAAAGGAACATGAATAAACGAATTTCATAAATAAATAAACATTAACAAAATATTGACCGTTTTTGAAAACAAAAAAGAGTCAATAATTTTTGTTCATGATATTCTCTTTAGTTTAATACCAATGATATAAATTAATATGAAATATCACCTAAGACATACCATTACCTCGAAATTCTCACCAATAACCATAATATATCGTATCCGATTTAATGCAAATCTACTTTCACTGAATAAATTATTACTACAGAAATTTACGAGTAAACAAATTCAGGCAGCATCGAAAAAGTATAATAATCACGTTTTATTATTGCTCTTTTCGAAGAAATTCGCTCACTGGCGCCATCTTGTGGAATGTCGCGCCATTTTAAAATTCGATATTTTTATATTTTGTTTAATATTTAGTTTTAATTAATTTAGAACTGAATTGTATACAATAACACACCCCTCAATAGTTGTATTATTATTTTAATAAAATGGAATGTACCAATGTTGACATAATAATATTTTCTGGAATAAGTATAGCCGATAACAGTTTGATCACATTTGAGAAAATTGTTTTTTGCCGCATTTAATATCGAAATATTATTAAAGCTTATTAATTACGGTTATTAATGTAATTTTGGTATACGTAAAAGTGCCGTAGTACGAAAATATGCCTTATTTAATAGCAAATAAGTTCAAATATTATTTATAGCGCCATCTATCGAATTTGAGGCACATCCACAGTTCGACAAGTCGGCCATTTTGGATGGGTCCCAAATTATGAAATAGTTTATTTAATTGTTATTTAAGTTATTTGCAGTATTTGTGCGAGTTTTCACTATTTATTATGTTGCGAGTGAAATTGAAAGTACAATTGTGGTACAAAACGATAATATTTAAGGCATGTATGGAAATAAATTATATTTTCAAAATGTGTTATTTTATTTTATACTACATAACATTTCGACAGTTTCTCCATTGCAAATACTATAATGCACTCCGCACCCATCACACTAAGTTTTAAATAAATCTGACTTAATATTTCTCATAATTTATTTCGAAAGCCTCCGTGGCGCAGTTGGTTAGACGCCAGCTGTGAAACGAGAGGCTACGGGTTCGATCCCCGCACCGAGACAAATGTTTGTGTGAACCAGAGGTATTTGTTTCGGGTCTGGGTGTTTGTGAGACCGAAAAAGTCTCTCGTAGTTCCCCATCGAAACCGAACCCATAGCCTCTCGTTTCACAGCCGGCGTCGAACCAACTGCGCCACGAAGGCTGCCATATCTAGAAGTAAACACGATGTTTTCCTTCACCGTTATTTATTAAATAGTACCTTAAATCATAATAAATAATGTACAAACTATTTTCAATAACCTCATTTGCATTCAGTTTAACATTTCGTTTGACAAGTGTCAATAATTTTGGGACTCGCGATGCGATAGCTGTGCATGCCGACGCGGTGATGTCAGAACGCGATGCAAACCCTAAGAATCCGGTTTTGTAAGTATTAAATATTGTAATCATCATGAAGAGGCATATAATTACCTTGGAGTAAAGAGGGAATATGGTCTTGTGGTCCAGTGTCTCACGAAACCTTAATGAAGCGACGCCACGCTGCAGTGTTTCAGTGAGATTGGTGAACCTTTTTACCGTTTTCCTCCTTCTGTTTTATTGTTAAGCAATTTTCTTGACCCATTTTGAGAAGCTACGGTGACCATCTGTGGATTTGTTCATCAATTGAACTTCAGTATACTCGCATGTTACTTCTGAATGAAATCGTTATCTTTATTCATACATTTTAGAAGTTATTTCAATTCCCCATGGAACCCATTATCAAAACTGGACTTTGATGAAGATAGAGTATAAAATAGAACTGCAAGGACTTATAATGTCGAAATTCTAAGGTAATTGACATAAAATAAATGGAAATTAATTTACATCCTCGTTAAAAGAATTTCATAATAGTCAATAATCGTTATTGAACTCTTAATTTGGTAATTAAAGTCAATAAAGGGTTCTACTTTACACCATTATGTACTTCGGTCTCAACAATAGGGGGACAATCTCTTAAAAAAAAGTGATAAATCAATGGTTTCTTAGATTTACGCGAATGTTAGGTACACATTGAAATAAAACTAATTATCACGGATTTTATCACGATTTGGTTTAATTTTTACCTTTTTTAAATTCCCGACGTTTCGATTTCTTTACAGCTTTCGTGGTCGCGGGGCGGACTGAGGTATTTGTCACCCGCTCAATGACTGTTACAATTTAACTACTAAAAAATTAAAATACTACTTTAAAATTAAACCAAATCGCGATAAAATCCGTAATAAATAGTTTTATTTCAAAATGATAAATCAATTTTAAAATGGAAAATAAACTCGCATTAAAGTCAGGAACTAGGCCTTTTTTGAAAACATTATTATTGAAAACATTATTAAATTAGCCGTACCTACTCCCGTTAACAATATTTCTTTGTTTTCTTTTCATCGCGAGTGTGTGATTGGTGCTTTGTATTTTAGACACAGACCGGTGGACCCAACTGTCTCAGCCATTGGTAAGTACCCAGAATATTATTAACCTTGCTGCCTATCTATCTAAAAGGCATATCAAGACTGCGTCCGAAAACGAGGCCAGCTGGTAGTATTAGTGACTTAAGACACAAGGCAATAAAAAAAAAATCGCCAGATTTTTTTTTTAAATTTATTGCTTATATGCTATTTGAATGATAAATACATAATTTTCCTAAAATAATAATGTGCACCTTTTAATTTTTATTGACACAATGGTACGTAAGGGTTTAAATTACTCATTTCACAAAACCTAAGTATTTACCACCCAAACACGACGATATTTGTAAAACTGTATAAAATGCTGTCGCTTTTTTTTTGCGTAATTTTATACCTTTGCATAAACCTGGCTTCGTTTTCGGTCGCAGTCTTGATATACCCGGTATATCAGCCCACGTCAACCCCCTCCTGGGTATAGGCCTCATTTGCACGCCACATTTTTCCGACCTGTCCCAAGCGAATCCACTGTTTTCTTGCTACTCACTATGTCATCTGACCACCTAGCAGATGGTCTGCCTCTTAGCCGTGTCTCTCTTGGTGTAGACTTCGCTCTAGATTATTAATTGAGAAAGGAATGTTACGATGGATTGACCATGTAGAAGATAAAAGGTGATCACCAAGGTCAATCACCACGCACTTTAACGGTGAAGGAAAACATCGTAAGGAAACCTGCATACCGTAGCGATTTTAAAGAATTTCTACGGTATGTAAGTCCGCCAACCCGCACTAGGCGGTCGTGGTGATGAAACATAACCGACACATGAGGTGAGTGTGAAGTAAGTCGGTAGGGGTCGACCCCATCGACTCCCACCTCAATCAGATCGATGGTACTTTAGGCAAAGGCCAGGTTTAAAGTACCCTGAACCGACGAGAATGCATCAAGAGATTGATGAAAGTAGACGAAGCAAAAGTAGTATGGCAAAGTGGAGATCCATAGTCTCAGCTTACCCCTATGGGATACAGGCGTGACGTTTATGTATGTTTGTGTATCCAGAGACCAGCCTGCGACCGAAATTTTGAGTTGCATTGTGTTTGAAGTCACTGATGGTAAGGGATCACCTCCGCCATTGAACATCGGCAACAACACAGGGCATGGAGACTCTCGTAGTGTCTTTACATATCTTAGTGTGGGGTCAGGACTATGTATGTGACTGTTGGGTGTATTTATTTGCTTTTATCTATCTCTTCAGCTACACGAAGTGCACTGCTGAACTAAGCCTTCACCAAGGATACAGGCCGCTTCAACAGATCGATGTGGAGATACTTGGGGAAGCCTATTTGTGTATTTAGTTTCTGTAAATTTTCTTTATTTTATTTATTTGAGGACATCCAACGAAGGATACACGACATATAAAGACAATGGTGTAGCATTATTATGGTTTACATTGCGATGTGATCTTCAATTACAGGAGACATTTAAAATTTTTACATTCATTTACAGAATTATTTATACAATCCTTTGTTATTTTTTTTTTATTTTAGCGCAAGGATCAATGTACGCGGTGCTACACCAGCGCCCTCTACGTAATTTCGACTCACATACATGCAGTAAGAACACGTTCTGTTGGCTAGGCGGACTCGGCGCGGCGGGGACTGTGATAGCAATGGTGGTTATTGTCATAACCTTCCTGAGGGACGACCATCTAGCTCCCAAATCTATTTGAAATATATTATGTGAAGTATTTACTGTTTGTTTTATTAATAAATACAGCCTAAAGGTACACAGGTAGTCCAGAACATTGAGATACAAGTCTTGTAATCTTGTTTCATGGAAATCAGAAACTTTTTCTACAACAACCTCACCCGAAACGAACGTTTATTTACCTCACAAATATTTACTTCGGTGCGGGAATCGAAACCGCGGACTCTCTTTTCAAAAACGACTCAACCTATTCCGCCACTGAAGCTGTCGTAAAATTAAAATACGTAATGATAAATCTATTGCTTCACCTAGATGGATTCGGTTTAAGGTTTGTTGGTTAGGTAATGTTTTGCTTGTAGACCAATGATACCTTAAGATATAAGAGCAACGCATTCAGATGAACACAAATTAATTCTCAAATACTTTTTACGTGCACACAATAATTTATTTGTGAAGAGGTGTCGCCATATAAGACGGGAATCAAATTCAAATTATTGATGTTGGTTGAATATAGTGATAATTAGTTTCCTTATATATATATGTTTTTCATTGTCAAAACAAAACAACTATACATATTGAATACACACTTGACTAGATTACTGCATCCTGAACGTGCTATTCCCAGTGTGGAAGTTCGATCAACTCTCAAACGAAATATATTTTCTCATATCTTTTCACTGTTATGTAAATTATGCCTATTGTGTATGTTATTATTTTTGGTCCTGTCCGAGTCTCATGACTCATCTATCAGACTTCATATCTTTTGGTCTGCCCCTAAATATAACCTCTTTGGTTCCAGAACGTTCCGAGAGATAACAAATAGCGGCGGCGACGCGATGGAGCAGCCCAAACCACATCCTCACGGCCCAGCCTACCGCAACGCGTTCAGAATCCGCGGCCCAATCCGCGGCGAAAACACATGTATAGCGAGGAACCTGATGATCATAATAATCGCCGGAGTCTGCCTTTCAATGATCCTGGGCATCGCCGTGATATTAATCGTCGTTTATCAAAAGTATGATGATGAATGGTTCAGGAAAATGTAAGGAGGCTGGCAGTGTTGAGGTTTTATGGATATCGTGACACAGTTAAAATTATTGAGGATAATAGTGTGTATGAGGGAGATTGACATGACTCTTACGTCCGCTGGAATTAAGATTAGTGCTGTAAAAAAATCCAATTGGATTTTCATCATTTTCCCACTGTTAGCTGCAGTAAGGTCATTGCGTGTTCATGGAATTAATATTATAATTTGAGGCGCTAAAGGGACGCTAAATCGTCACAAATGATTATTTTCAAGTATATAGTCCAGTATTTTTAAGGGCACGGTATATTTCATGGTTTATTTTTGCAACATTTTAGTCGCGGTGTTCCGATATATATCTCAATATTGTCACCCTTGTTTTGTAATGTTGTTGAACAGTTCATAGATGTCGCTGCTTGTTCAATATTTTTAGATATCTATTTTAATTTAGAGATAGATGTTACGGGTTATATAATTTTACATGATTGAACTAAATGACTCAATATAAATATTCTTTGTTCTTGCAAGCGATCATAATAACAGTGAATACAATATATAGATACGATTGTTGTTATATCTAATCACGAATTTCATTATAAAAACGTTGCTTCTTGCCATTTATACAACTGTCTTTTATTTATGCCAATAAATAAATAAATAAATATGAATAAATACACCCAACAGTCACATACATAGTCCTGACCCCACGGCCCACACTAAGATCGAGTCTTGTGTTGAGGGTATCAGGAACTTCGAGAGACTTTTCGGTCTCATAAACACCTAGCCCCGAAACAAATACCTGTAGATCACACAAATGTTTGTCCCGGTGCGGGATCCAACCCACAACCTTATGTAACACAGCCGGCGTCTAACCAACTGCGCCACGGAGGCTGTTAATTATACAAGTGTAGTGGTTACTTTGTATATGTTTTATACTACATCAGCTATGGTATTATAGGTGTTGTGTATTCAATATTATACTTAAGTTTTAAGACTGCCGACACTAAAAGCCGTTTTCCTATGGTTGCCAGTAGCACCAGTAGAACATCAATCTGTAAAAACTACACCTTCTTACTCAGTTCAAATCGAAGCTTCGAACGGTAGAGCAAAGAATCCCACAATCCCACACGATCAGTTACTCTCAGAAGGATTACTGCAGAGCATCCTGCAAGCGATAGAACAGCCAGGACAAAGCCCTGTCAAGCAAATACACAAGCAAATCCCACAACCAGGGTTCGAAGACGGTTTGGTCCTCCCAGCTGGCTACGAACCGATCGATCGAACGAAAACAGACCTAGCCACACAAAGCTCGGAAATTGTTCATAAAACCATACCCGATTGTGATCTAAAAGCCGAAGGGTCGGAGAAACACGAGGTAATTGTTCCACCTCCGAAGAAATCAGTTCAGGATGTGAATGAGAATGAGGTAGCCATTTTCTTTGATAAAGAGCCAGTGACAGAGATTTCTGTGGCGACTAGTATAAGTGAGAAGATGGATTATAAGTTTGGTAAGAAGATATAATTCGTATAGACGGCAGTAGGATCTAGTCGGAAAGCTAGTGAGGGATTTCTAGAACTTATCTTAAATCTTTTTCTAAGTCTTCCCCCACCCATTTTGAAAGGCAATGCAATCAAAGTTGTAGATGGTACGCGAATAATTATTAAATGAGCCGTTTGCATCTTTGCTGGATTAAAAAATCAATTTAAAAAGTTATGCTAACGGTAAGAATACCTACCATAAAAATTAGTTTCTATATTTTTGAGGTATAACACCTGGGTTGAAAAAAATTGTCGAACGCGATAGCTGAGCGTGAAAACATTTTATTGACATACAAAAGTAGAATAAAGTGTTTAGAAAAGGAACATGAATAAACGAATTTCATAAATAAATAAACATTAACAAAATATTGACCGTTTTTGAAAACAAAAAAGAGTCAATAATTTTTGTTCATGATATTCTCTTTAGTTTAATACCAATGATATAAATTAATATGAAATATCACCTAAGACATACCATTACCTCGAAATTCTCACCAATAACCATAATATATCGTATCCGATTTAATGCAAATCTACTTTCACTGAATAAATTATTACTACAGAAATTTACGAGTAAACAAATTCAGGCAGCATCGAAAAAGTATAATAATCACGTTTTATTATTGCTCTTTTCGAAGAAATTCGCTCACTGGCGCCATCTTGTGGAATGTCGCGCCATTTTAAAATTCGATATTTTTATATTTTGTTTAATATTTAGTTTTAATTAATTTAGAACTGAATTGTATACAATAACACACCCCTCAATAGTTGTATTATTATTTTAATAAAATGGAATGTACCAATGTTGACATAATAATATTTTCTGGAATAAGTATAGCCGATAACAGTTTGATCACATTTGAGAAAATTGTTTTTTGCCGCATTTAATATCGAAATATTATTAAAGCTTATTAATTACGGTTATTAATGTAATTTTGGTATACGTAAAAGTGCCGTAGTACGAAAATATGCCTTATTTAATAGCAAATAAGTTCAAATATTATTTATAGCGCCATCTATCGAATTTGAGGCACATCCACAGTTCGACAAGTCGGCCATTTTGGATGGGTCCCAAATTATGAAATAGTTTATTTAATTGTTATTTAAGTTATTTGCAGTATTTGTGCGAGTTTTCACTATTTATTATGTTGCGAGTGAAATTGAAAGTACAATTGTGGTACAAAACGATAATATTTAAGGCATGTATGGAAATAAATTATATTTTCAAAATGTGTTATTTTATTTTATACTACATAACATTTCGACAGTTTCTCCATTGCAAATACTATAATGCACTCCGCACCCATCACACTAAGTTTTAAATAAATCTGACTTAATATTTCTCATAATTTATTTCGAAAGCCTCCGTGGCGCAGTTGGTTAGACGCCAGCTGTGAAACGAGAGGCTACGGGTTCGATCCCCGCACCGAGACAAATGTTTGTGTGAACCAGAGGTATTTGTTTCGGGTCTGGGTGTTTGTGAGACCGAAAAAGTCTCTCGTAGTTCCCCATCGAAACCGAACCCATAGCCTCTCGTTTCACAGCCGGCGTCGAACCAACTGCGCCACGAAGGCTGCCATATCTAGAAGTAAACACGATGTTTTCCTTCACCGTTATTTATTAAATAGTACCTTAAATCATAATAAATAATGTACAAACTATTTTCAATAACCTCATTTGCATTCAGTTTAACATTTCGTTTGACAAGTGTCAATAATTTTGGGACTCGCGATGCGATAGCTGTGCATGCCGACGCGGTGATGTCAGAACGCGATGCAAACCCTAAGAATCCGGTTTTGTAAGTATTAAATATTGTAATCATCATGAAGAGGCATATAATTACCTTGGAGTAAAGAGGGAATATGGTCTTGTGGTCCAGTGTCTCACGAAACCTTAATGAAGCGACGCCACGCTGCAGTGTTTCAGTGAGATTGGTGAACCTTTTTACCGTTTTCCTCCTTCTGTTTTATTGTTAAGCAATTTTCTTGACCCATTTTGAGAAGCTACGGTGACCATCTGTGGATTTGTTCATCAATTGAACTTCAGTATACTCGCATGTTACTTCTGAATGAAATCGTTATCTTTATTCATACATTTTAGAAGTTATTTCAATTCCCCATGGAACCCATTATCAAAACTGGACTTTGATGAAGATAGAGTATAAAATAGAACTGCAAGGACTTATAATGTCGAAATTCTAAGGTAATTGACATAAAATAAATGGAAATTAATTTACATCCTCGTTAAAAGAATTTCATAATAGTCAATAATCGTTATTGAACTCTTAATTTGGTAATTAAAGTCAATAAAGGGTTCTACTTTACACCATTATGTACTTCGGTCTCAACAATAGGGGGACAATCTCTTAAAAAAAAGTGATAAATCAATGGTTTCTTAGATTTACGCGAATGTTAGGTACACATTGAAATAAAACTAATTATCACGGATTTTATCACGATTTGGTTTAATTTTTACCTTTTTTAAATTCCCGACGTTTCGATTTCTTTACAGCTTTCGTGGTCGCGGGGCGGACTGAGGTATTTGTCACCCGCTCAATGACTGTTACAATTTAACTACTAAAAAATTAAAATACTACTTTAAAATTAAACCAAATCGCGATAAAATCCGTAATAAATAGTTTTATTTCAAAATGATAAATCAATTTTAAAATGGAAAATAAACTCGCATTAAAGTCAGGAACTAGGCCTTTTTTGAAAACATTATTATTGAAAACATTATTAAATTAGCCGTACCTACTCCCGTTAACAATATTTCTTTGTTTTCTTTTCATCGCGAGTGTGTGATTGGTGCTTTGTATTTTAGACACAGACCGGTGGACCCAACTGTCTCAGCCATTGGTAAGTACCCAGAATATTATTAACCTTGCTGCCTATCTATCTAAAAGGCATATCAAGACTGCGTCCGAAAACGAGGCCAGCTGGTAGTATTAGTGACTTAAGACACAAGGCAATAAAAAAAAAATCGCCAGATTTTTTTTTTAAATTTATTGCTTATATGCTATTTGAATGATAAATACATAATTTTCCTAAAATAATAATGTGCACCTTTTAATTTTTATTGACACAATGGTACGTAAGGGTTTAAATTACTCATTTCACAAAACCTAAGTATTTACCACCCAAACACGACGATATTTGTAAAACTGTATAAAATGCTGTCGCTTTTTTTTTGCGTAATTTTATACCTTTGCATAAACCTGGCTTCGTTTTCGGTCGCAGTCTTGATATACCCGGTATATCAGCCCACGTCAACCCCCTCCTGGGTATAGGCCTCATTTGCACGCCACATTTTTCCGACCTGTCCCAAGCGAATCCACTGTTTTCTTGCTACTCACTATGTCATCTGACCACCTAGCAGATGGTCTGCCTCTTAGCCGTGTCTCTCTTGGTGTAGACTTCGCTCTAGATTATTAATTGAGAAAGGAATGTTACGATGGATTGACCATGTAGAAGATAAAAGGTGATCACCAAGGTCAATCACCACGCACTTTAACGGTGAAGGAAAACATCGTAAGGAAACCTGCATACCGTAGCGATTTTAAAGAATTTCTACGGTATGTAAGTCCGCCAACCCGCACTAGGCGGTCGTGGTGATGAAACATAACCGACACATGAGGTGAGTGTGAAGTAAGTCGGTAGGGGTCGACCCCATCGACTCCCACCTCAATCAGATCGATGGTACTTTAGGCAAAGGCCAGGTTTAAAGTACCCTGAACCGACGAGAATGCATCAAGAGATTGATGAAAGTAGACGAAGCAAAAGTAGTATGGCAAAGTGGAGATCCATAGTCTCAGCTTACCCCTATGGGATACAGGCGTGACGTTTATGTATGTTTGTGTATCCAGAGACCAGCCTGCGACCGAAATTTTGAGTTGCATTGTGTTTGAAGTCACTGATGGTAAGGGATCACCTCCGCCATTGAACATCGGCAACAACACAGGGCATGGAGACTCTCGTAGTGTCTTTACATATCTTAGTGTGGGGTCAGGACTATGTATGTGACTGTTGGGTGTATTTATTTGCTTTTATCTATCTCTTCAGCTACACGAAGTGCACTGCTGAACTAAGCCTTCACCAAGGATACAGGCCGCTTCAACAGATCGATGTGGAGATACTTGGGGAAGCCTATTTGTGTATTTAGTTTCTGTAAATTTTCTTTATTTTATTTATTTGAGGACATCCAACGAAGGATACACGACATATAAAGACAATGGTGTAGCATTATTATGGTTTACATTGCGATGTGATCTTCAATTACAGGAGACATTTAAAATTTTTACATTCATTTACAGAATTATTTATACAATCCTTTGTTATTTTTTTTTTATTTTAGCGCAAGGATCAATGTACGCGGTGCTACACCAGCGCCCTCTACGTAATTTCGACTCACATACATGCAGTAAGAACACGTTCTGTTGGCTAGGCGGACTCGGCGCGGCGGGGACTGTGATAGCAATGGTGGTTATTGTCATAACCTTCCTGAGGGACGACCATCTAGCTCCCAAATCTATTTGAAATATATTATGTGAAGTATTTACTGTTTGTTTTATTAATAAATACAGCCTAAAGGTACACAGGTAGTCCAGAACATTGAGATACAAGTCTTGTAATCTTGTTTCATGGAAATCAGAAACTTTTTCTACAACAACCTCACCCGAAACGAACGTTTATTTACCTCACAAATATTTACTTCGGTGCGGGAATCGAAACCGCGGACTCTCTTTTCAAAAACGACTCAACCTATTCCGCCACTGAAGCTGTCGTAAAATTAAAATACGTAATGATAAATCTATTGCTTCACCTAGATGGATTCGGTTTAAGGTTTGTTGGTTAGGTAATGTTTTGCTTGTAGACCAATGATACCTTAAGATATAAGAGCAACGCATTCAGATGAACACAAATTAATTCTCAAATACTTTTTACGTGCACACAATAATTTATTTGTGAAGAGGTGTCGCCATATAAGACGGGAATCAAATTCAAATTATTGATGTTGGTTGAATATAGTGATAATTAGTTTCCTTATATATATATGTTTTTCATTGTCAAAACAAAACAACTATACATATTGAATACACACTTGACTAGATTACTGCATCCTGAACGTGCTATTCCCAGTGTGGAAGTTCGATCAACTCTCAAACGAAATATATTTTCTCATATCTTTTCACTGTTATGTAAATTATGCCTATTGTGTATGTTATTATTTTTGGTCCTGTCCGAGTCTCATGACTCATCTATCAGACTTCATATCTTTTGGTCTGCCCCTAAATATAACCTCTTTGGTTCCAGAACGTTCCGAGAGATAACAAATAGCGGCGGCGACGCGATGGAGCAGCCCAAACCACATCCTCACGGCCCAGCCTACCGCAACGCGTTCAGAATCCGCGGCCCAATCCGCGGCGAAAACACATGTATAGCGAGGAACCTGATGATCATAATAATCGCCGGAGTCTGCCTTTCAATGATCCTGGGCATCGCCGTGATATTAATCGTCGTTTATCAAAAGTATGATGATGAATGGTTCAGGAAAATGTAAGGAGGCTGGCAGTGTTGAGGTTTTATGGATATCGTGACACAGTTAAAATTATTGAGGATAATAGTGTGTATGAGGGAGATTGACATGACTCTTACGTCCGCTGGAATTAAGATTAGTGCTGTAAAAAAATCCAATTGGATTTTCATCATTTTCCCACTGTTAGCTGCAGTAAGGTCATTGCGTGTTCATGGAATTAATATTATAATTTGAGGCGCTAAAGGGACGCTAAATCGTCACAAATGATTATTTTCAAGTATATAGTCCAGTATTTTTAAGGGCACGGTATATTTCATGGTTTATTTTTGCAACATTTTAGTCGCGGTGTTCCGATATATATCTCAATATTGTCACCCTTGTTTTGTAATGTTGTTGAACAGTTCATAGATGTCGCTGCTTGTTCAATATTTTTAGATATCTATTTTAATTTAGAGATAGATGTTACGGGTTATATAATTTTACATGATTGAACTAAATGACTCAATATAAATATTCTTTGTTCTTGCAAGCGATCATAATAACAGTGAATACAATATATAGATACGATTGTTGTTATATCTAATCACGAATTTCATTATAAAAACGTTGCTTCTTGCCATTTATACAACTGTCTTTTATTTATGCCAATAAATAAATAAATAAATATGAATAAATACACCCAACAGTCACATACATAGTCCTGACCCCACGGCCCACACTAAGATCGAGTCTTGTGTTGAGGGTATCAGGAACTTCGAGAGACTTTTCGGTCTCATAAACACCTAGCCCCGAAACAAATACCTGTAGATCACACAAATGTTTGTCCCGGTGCGGGATCCAACCCACAACCTTATGTAACACAGCCGGCGTCTAACCAACTGCGCCACGGAGGCTGTTAATTATACAAGTGTAGTGGTTACTTTGTATATGTTTTATACTACATCAGCTATGGTATTATAGGTGTTGTGTATTCAATATTATACTTAAGTTTTAAGACTGCCGACACTAAAAGCCGTTTTCCTATGGTTGCCAGTAGCGGATTACCCCTAAGCCAAACTAGGGACGTGCCTAGGGGCGCGAGGTTACGAAGGGGCGCGCGTGATTTCGGATATCTTCGTTTCTATGCAATATCATCTAGAGTGACTGAAACTGTTTCTTTTTGAATATAGCAAAGTGTAAAGTAATTATCTTCACTCATTCATATAATAGTACAATCACCAACTATTCAATAAGATGATTCCTATTAATATATTTTTTAATATGGCTGCTAGACGTGCGCTTTTGAGGTGCTTGCCAGGGCGCTCCCAACATTTAATCCGCCCCAAATGGTTGCCCTTAGTTTTAGACCGATTTACCGACTAAAACTTGGCAGTTGCACAAATAGTAATTGAAGAAACTTGAATATAATAAGATAAATTCTTCTTCTTCGTAGTCGTGCATTATTGACATAGTGGTTGTATTGGGTCAAAATACTTAAAACAAAATGTTTTGATCCGAACATTTTATATTTAACGCATATAAAATACTACTTTTATGTTAAATAAAAACAGATGCACTGTATTCACGAAATTAAAATGATCCCAATTCACATGCAAGGACAAAGTTACCCCAGTTAGCAGCACCTGAACAAATAGATAGTCACGTGTTGTGTACACAATATGCCGCACAGACGCCGACCGCATCATAGTGATGGGCGATTCCGAGATGTTATATCAATCGAAAGAATCGGAGTCGTTAAAATAAATAATCGAGTCAACCATCGACTCGCCGTTCTACAAAACAATCGAGATGTTTTTCGATTGTTTCGAGTCAATGGATTTGACCGTTAGTTTTCGATCGTTCGAATCAGTCACCGAGTCTCGCTCGGTTCTTGTTTAATAGTCTGTGCGCTCGGTCACCGAGTCGATTGCATAGATTAGTATTTGGTCGATTGCATGCATCGAGCCGAGGTGCATGTTAGTTAGAGGCGTGCGTAATTTGTGAACTTTAATACATTTACTTACGATTAATTACGATACACTGTTTTATTTTTAACTAGTTTTTTAATTAATTAATATGCCACGAATTTTTAAAAGATCAATAGTATGGGAGTTTTGTTAATAAACAATTAGTAATTATTTATTCGTACGTAAGTTAACTACTTATATTTTATTCACGTCGCGGTATTGATTATTGTTGATTGCTCTTGTTAAAAGAATTATTAGTTTAAATTCGCAATCTCAACGCAAGTCAAGAACTCGCGTCTAAACCATCGAGTAACAACACTCGATTACTCTCGAGTCTCGAATGAACGCGCCGCGCGCCAATCGCATTCGGACTCGAGTCCAAGTTGAAACAATCGAGAACCATCGAGATGTTCGAACAATCGAAACAATCGAATGAAACCTCTCGTCATCGCGCATCGCTACCGCATCATCAAATGCAAAAACAAAACGCAATTTCACAAATGGCCGCCGTGCTAACCACATCAATATAATTTTAAAATACAAAATTCTATCCATTTCGCTGTGATCGCAACAAGAGTTATTATTGTGTTTAGTGTAAGATATAATTGGGACGCACGTAGCATGTGCGCTTAGTTTTTAAGAGTGTAGTTGGAAGTGCGGTTAAGATGACGCAGTTTCTACCCCCTAATTTATTAGCGTTATTCGCGGCGCGGGACCCGATACCATACCTCCCGCCGGCGGCGAAGCTCCCTCACGAGAAGAAACAGAAGGGCTACGATGGCGTCGGCGCTTTTCTCAACTGCTTTGAGGTTAGTTTGTGGTATTATTTCTGATCGACCTTACTGACCCTATATCAATAAAACTTAAAAAATCTTCACAATGGCCATACGGAGCACCTTAAATCTCCGATAATATATGAGAAGGGGAGGCAGATGAAAATGTACTGCTATAGTACAAATATTTCAACTTGCATATTCGGTAAAATAATACATTTATTATTAAAAATAACACGGTTGGAGGTTTTCTACCAATGTGGATAGGAAAAATACTTTCGTGTTGGAAAATATCCGATATAACAGAGATAGGCATGAATTTAATGTCTCACTTAATTTGTAGTAATGTAATCTTCGGGTTTGGGTCAAGGCTAGTCAGCAAATTTGGTTTAGAAGATTTCTAATTTCTTGATGCCTCAGTGTGTTAGTTCTAAACCTTGATTTCTATTATGAAATCAGTATTAAATACTCATGAGTCACACAAATAATACTGGCCCTCATGACATATGAAAATCAATACAATACTCTATATTGTAAACCAAAGAAAAAAAATACAAAATCAGACAAATAAAATATAAGAACTTATGGTATTACATTGGACGGTCTTATCGCTTAAAGCAATCTCGAGAGAACCTTTCAAACCAGTCATTCGGTCTGATAACAAATACTATCACAGAATCTTCCAACTTGGTCCGGGGATCAAACCCAGGACCACTCATTTCACAGCTAGTTCTCAATTGTACCAGAAAGTGGTTGCAATGAATTTGAATATTGCCATTCAACGTGGCAATGTTGCAAGCATAATGGGAACATTCTCACCGGGTATGGTTCGGGGCGGTTTTTTTGATTAATTTGAATATAAATATTTTCTTTAATTTATTAATTTCTTTTTTGATTTGTGTTTATATTTCTATGTAATATGTACTGTTTGTTTTAATGTGTAATATTTGTATGGAATTATGTTAATTTATTGTGATTCTTTATTTAAATTTCTTTGCTTGTTCAAATATTTAATAAATTCGACTATTGCCATTTGAATATGGGTCTTATGCAATCACTGCCACAGCAAACTTTAAATTTTTTTGCTGTGAATGGTGAGATGAGCATGCCAGTCGCCTGATGGTAAGCGGTAGGACTGCTCATGGACAGTAACAAAACCAAAAAACACTATGAATAACAAAAACAATGGTTGGCATTCCACTGCACTTGCCACCCGGAGACATAAGATGTTAGTATCATTATTTTCAATTCACAAAGGCTTCCTTAAACAATTGTGCTATGAAGGAAGTCAAAACATTGTTAACTTTCTTTATACTCTTTCCAGCTGTAATTCATAAATTATTAATTAACACAATTATTTTTTTGGATCATACAAGATAAGTTGTTTATTTAATCTTTAATTATCTATACATATATACATTTATATAAATTAACCATAGTAATTATAAATGGCCTTTAAAAAAAGAAAGAAAAGAAAAGCAAAAAATAGAAGACAGTTCGTGTTGCTGAGGGAGTTTCTTGCGCCGTTTCTTCTTCACAGCTACAACACGTTCCGAAGCTGGTGGCAGCAGAAATTAACCATTCAAAAAATCTTGTAAAAGACTGTTTGAATAAAGAATATTTTGATTTCGATTTTGAAAGTACAGAAAGAAAAGCTTATAAAATGAAATTCGTTTATTGGTCACGTAGGCAATTAAATAGCTCTTATGACAAGAAATAACAATTATTAAAACTATAAATAGTAGTCTTATTGGTAGTCTAGTCAATTATTTGCAGACATCAATGGGATATAATAGAAAAAGAAAGGGCAGTATATATTAATTCCGCCTTTTAATCAAAATTTTACACCGCAGTACTGCCATAACTTAAAATCACCGGTAATCTTACTCACTGAACAAAAAATGTCTCCCAACTCTGCAGACAACTTATTAACCATACCATTTCTCAGCACCCGTCAGAGACTCCGCCCCCGACGCGTGTTGAGACGCGCGAAGAGCGCCTGGAGCGGCGCCGGCGGGAGCGCGCGGAACAGACTGCTTACAAGCTTGAGCAGGAGATTGCTCTGTGGGACCCCACCACTAACCCCAGGGCCACCGCTGACCCTTTCAAGACGCTTTTTGTGGCTAGAATTGTGAGTAAATTTTCATTTATTCGGATTCCCTATACCTCTATCCTTTTTCCAATGCTGCCAATTTGATGGGGCGGCAACATATTCACGACCAGCATTGTGGATGTTCATGAACGACAGTGAACACTCACAATCACGGGACGTGTTTGCTGTAGTTATTGCATGAGATAATGGCATAAAATTCACATCAGGGGAAAAACTTTCCTTGTAAATGCTTTTATTCAAATTATGTATTGTTTGCTGAAATAAAATGTTTTTGTTCCAGAATTATGACACATCTGAATCTAAATTAAGGAGAGAATTTGAAGGATATGGACCTATTAAAAAAGTAAGTAGTATTGTATACAAAATATCTTAAGATTTAGGAGTGTAATAATCATTAAAATATTTACATGTTTTCAAAGACCTTTAATTGTTACATAAATTATTAATCTTACAAAATAACACAATTATTGATCCATTAGATTTAATGGTAATTATCTTTAATGACAAAAAAAATATTCATTATACTCATAACCTATGTACTATAGTAATTAACCAATAAATTATGGAATCTTAAAGAGACAACATTTCAAAGATTGAACTAAAGAATGCCAGTTACATATTTCGTCCACTTGTCACATTTCATTTTTATGCTAAAATTGTAACTTGGTAGACAAGTATGCCTACAAGGTGGACGGACAACCTGGTTAAAATTACAGGAAGTCTGGATGCAAGCCGCTTCCAACAGGTCATGTGGGGATTCATGGGGAGGCCGATGTTCAGCTGTGGACTTTCTGGGGCTAAAGAGAGAGGGAGAGAAGTTGCTCAAACAATTATAAATACATTGTTTTAGCTTTTACGTTCTGGTTTGAAGGACATTGTAGCCGGAGTAACTACTGGACATATTGAGACTTAACATGTTGTCTCAGGATGGCGAGCACAGTGGCATGCCAAGCATTGCTTTGTAATTCATGGTGTTAGGTTTTGCTACTGTCCATGAGCGGTCGTATCGCTTACCATCAGGCAAACGGCATGTTCGTCTCGCCATTCACTGCAATAAAAAAAAAGTATTATAGTTATATCTCTCTGTTGCAGATATACATGGTATTCAGCAAAGAGAGCGGCAAGCCCCGAGGCTACGCCTTCATAGAGTACGAGAGAGAGCGGGACATGCACTGTAAGTACCACGGAGAAGAGACCGCTACACCCAGGTGGCACTGTGATCTTTTCATGGTTTATTACCCGCAGACATTGCATATATCTCGTTATTCCCCTCACAAACCATACATATATAAACTCACGCCTTTTTCCCAGAAAAGGTAGGCAGAGGTGCAACCAGGACACCCACATTTCGCCTTGTACGCTCCGTCCCGCGATGTGATGGGCTGATAATGAATAGAAAAATCCAATATCACTTTGCCCGACCCGGGATTCGAACCCGAGGCCTCAGCTTTGTAATCATACCGTTATGTAATCATACATACATACATAAACTCACCCCTATTCCCAGATCTAGTCGGGATTGGCGACCCCCTATTTGCCGTCAAAAAAACAAATTTTAGCCTTTGGTGCACCTTCATTTCTTGACCCAAAATGGTCGCCTATTCGTGTCCCATATTATATTTCTTCAAGTAAAATTGTTATAAATTGGGCTTTAATATACCATACTGCCCCAATGTCCAAGTTAAAAAGTTATATAGCAATGAAGAGGTCACACTGCTATCGCTATTGATAATATTTCTCAATCCGGCGTCGATCTCGCCGCCTCCGATAGACATGCCTCAGTTTAACTCGCAAGTAATGCTTAAATGAAGATGAAAAACTTATTTTTTATTTTTTTATTTAAAATATGGTTTTTTAAAAATACCAAAAAAGTTTATAAATGTCTTTTAAAAGTGCGTTAAGCCGAGGTTTTTGCCCGTCCCGTGCGCGTTGTTTTTGATGCCTTTTCGGAGGGATCGGTTTTTTTTTGCAAAAAAATAATTTTACCATGTTTTTGTATAAGGAGAATAATTAAAATGTTGTTGGTTATATTTTTCTTCCTCAAAATATATTTGTGAAATAACATATTTGGTTCGAAGTCTCGTAAAATCATTAACATGTTGTTTTACACTGTTACAGGGTAGTAGAATAGATAAATATCAATTTTTATATCGAATTTACCCACAATAGTCTTATAAATGTTGGCAGTTTGCCTTTTTTGCATCTTTTGTAAAAATATGCTATTTTTTTTTTTGTGATTTCGTGAGTCCAAATATAAATAGCCACTGAAACATTTGACAACGACCAAGTCATATTTAAGTTCAATATTATTATGTCTATTGTTTTGCATTTTAATCTTTAAACTATTTGGAATATTTTTGGTGTATGAGAGTGAACTATCACACCATTTCTTTGCACCTCTACATGTATTTTTGAAGCCGTTTTCTACCTTTTATGATAACTCAAAAGCAACTGTGACGCCGTGAAGCCTTGGATGCGAAATTTAATTAGGACTTTTTAGGATTCGTTTTTTTTTTTCGAATAATTGGGTATTTTACTATAAGAAAGAAAAAATCTAAAAACTATAAATGTATATAGTAGAGCATTAAGCAATAAGTATATGTTAATTTCAGTTTTTATTTCCAAGGAATAAATTTTATAATTCGTTTTGAAAATTTCAATTTTTTTATCTGTCCAAAAAATATGTGAAACGGCTGCCGCCATGATGGATAGCGATTCTACGTCATTCCGTAAGTAGAATACCCCCTCCGGTGTCCAAGAGCTCATACAAACACAGGTTGTTTACTGGTTGAGTGACGTATCATTATAAAGGAACATGGCGCCTAGCGTTTTCACATATTTGCGCGCATAAATTTAAAATTTAAATTTTAAATGGTTTTTTATTGGACTTGCCGAGCGAATAAAAATTTGATATTTTTTTAAATAGTTTGTCTTAATCTTAGGAACAACATAGCCCTTCCGGTGTCCACAAAGCCACAAATGAGCTTTGAGTCATGATTTATGTGACAGCCTCCATTGTGCTCCCATTATTCTCTATTATGTAGAACTGTCAAAAAGTCTATTGTCTAATATTGTCTATACATCGACACCGGAGGGGTTAAAAGACTTTTTGAAAATGGGTAGAATACCCAATTGTCTGCTCAGAATTGAGGCGGAGTAGTGAAGTTTTTCATTATATTGTTTTAATTTGCTGCACCTAATAAAAAAAACATGTACCGACCGAAACGATGTAACATTTATGAGAGTAAAAAAGAATATTTTATTAAAAAGTCATTATTAAAAAGAAAAGTTAAACATGTAACGATCTAACCTTAGAAGGTGAAAGAGAATATTTTATTAAAAAGTTAAAAAGAAAAGTTTTTATTTCTGACTTTTTTCTTTACCGCGGGTTTACCTCCGACAAGGCGTCACGAACACGACAAACGAATGTTTAGGTGCAATACGTAGGATTTCGCGTCAAAAAACACTCCGTTGGTTGGTGTATCATTGCAATGTAATAAATTGATGTTTTTTTCTATTTCACACCACAGACTCAGCCGTTTAGACTACCGAGATATCTGGCTCCTTCCCTCTATAATAGGTTTGTATGTGGTAAGACTGCTACATACATTATGGAATGTCAGAAAAAAAAAGAAAAAAAGTAAATTTTTACAAAAAAAAGGGCGTAGTCTTTGGAAAAAGGTTTTTTTACTAAGTGAAAAGCGTGTAGTCGTTTTTTTTTTTATTTATTTTAACTTTTTGTTATGAAAAATGAGAAGCGCATTTTTAAATTGCAAAAGCCAATGCGCGTCAGGTAATACGGTAATGAACGGTTTGCCATCGTGGTGAGTTCGGTTTGTAAAGTAAGTAATTGAGTAAGTACTATGGACGGTAGGTATGGACGGTGGTGGTGGCGCGGACGGTAGCTTGGTCAGTCACATTGGACACTTGAAAAAAAATCTTAGATGAAAATTATAGTTTTTTTTTGTTTTTTTGCAAATAATAATCAAGAAAATACAAAAGATGATACCACTACTTAAAGATTGATTTTAACAAATTTTTTATAAAAGAAAAACAAATAAATATATGGATATGAATTTAAAAAAAAAACAAATAAGGTAAGTCATGAAGGTGAGTCGGAAAAAAGAATAGTTTTGTTGGCTGTTCCAATGCGACCCGTTCGCCTATCACCACTAATGTAAAAAAAAAAACAAAAAAGAAAAGATAACCGGTAGGTATACCTTTATATATTTACATGTGTTTATACGGCGTCACTCGGCTTGGTCGGTAGGTATCATTTTTATTATTACTGTCACACGTAACGTAAAAAAACTGTCGAAACCCCCCCCCCCCCTTCTCCCCTCCCGACACGAAATTCGTACAAGAAAACTCTTCTCGAAATTTCATCGTGATCTTTTTTTTCGCTACGAAATTTCACATCCGTGTTTGTCTAAAAAATGTGTGTGCAAAATTCGCGGTGGATCTAAAGTTTCGCGATGAGATGCAAGATTTCGTTTTTTGTGCGAATTTGTTTTTCCTTACAGGTTTCTTGGTATATTATATATTTTGTATGCATCTGACACAATCCGAATTTGTGTTGGAAAAGTTGAAAACTCGGGTAGCGATATTTATATGTACTATGCGTGTATGTGGACCTTATTTTTAATTGTCAGTAATTAAAAGCCAGAAATATCGGGATTGTTGTTCATTTGAAACTCTGTATTACATATCGTGCACAATTTTTTTTATAAAAAAATAACGCCACATTATTTTTGAATATTTTTTATTATGGGTTCTAAAACAGATCCTGAGCGTAAAATGTGAAATAACTCCAATAGAAAAAGTGGTTTTTAAAGAAAAAAAAATAGTTAATAATTTTTTCGAACTTCTCGGGGTTTTAATGGGTCAGTAAATGTATGCAAACCCAAAAAAAACTTTGAATTTGTGTAAAAAATATATATTTTAAAGCACTTTTTGAGTTATGGTTGAGTTTTTGACAATCAGCACTTAATGCGTTGTCTTATACTTTGAAGTATTTAAAAACATTAAAATGTGGGTCTATGTATTCGTTTCTCACGTCTTTAGCGGGCGCCAGATGGAAATTTTACATTATAATATCCGAGTCCATAATTATATATTTTTTTTTCTAAAATTTCACACTGTTTTGGTGTTTACTTTTTACTTCCATAAAGAAGGTTAGACAGTGGTATATTTGACAGTAAAAAAATTGGATTAAAGATAAAAAAAAATTGACCACAACCAATTGACAATTTTTTTTAATAGTTAATGCTATTTGAAAAATATCTTACAAAACATAATTTATGACTATTTGTAAATACATTAAAAATGCCTAGAGAAATTCCTCCGCCATTTGAATATACTTCCACCGCGCCCTCTAAAGACCTTAACCACGGTGGATGAGCGCATCTGACCACGTACCACATCCGCAGCCGCGTACAAGCTGGCGGACGGCAAGAAGATCGACGGCAAGCGAGTGCTGGTCGACGTGGAACGAGCTAGGACGGTCAAGGGGTGGCTGCCAAGGAGACTCGGTGAGTGACCATCATCTTACTGAATGTTATAAGTTATAACTAGCTATTCTGTACATTTTTTTTATTGCAATCAATAGTGAGAAGAGCATGCCATTTGCCTGATGGTAAGCAATACGACCGCTCATGGACAGTAGCAAAACCAAACACCATGAATTACAAAGCTTGGCATTTCACCGCGCTCGCCATCCTGAGACATAAGATGTTAAGTCTCAATATGTCCAGTAGTTACTCTCGCTATAATGAATTGATGAGTTCAACATTTACAATCAGTTGATGAAACTCTTCTAAATAAATAAATAAATAAATACACTCAACAGTCACATACATAGTCCTGACCCCGCACTAAGATCGGCTCTTGTGTCGTGGGTATCAGAAACTAAGAGACTTTTCGGTCTCACAAACACCCAGACCCGAAACAAATACCTGTGGATTGCACAAATAGTTGTTTTGGTGCGGGATCGAACCCGCGGCTTCCCGTTTCATAGTTGGCGTCTAACCAACTGCGCCACGGAAGCTGTTCTACATAATTCCATAACCGAAATTTTGTAGGTTTCCCCTTACGGCAAAATACGAAATTTCAGTTTTATATTTGGCAATATAAAACTGAAAATAAATGACATTTGGCAATATAAAACTGAATAAAAATGATTAAAAGGTATATGCATAAAACTTCCTCTTAAAACAACTTTTCTTATCGATAAAATGCATTCAAAGTAGTTTATTAGAACTACCTAAACTTTCATAGGGACAGCGAGAAGCCAGTTTGTTTTATATTATGTAAAATTGTTATTGTGTTTGCTAATATTGTAAATATTTAAAAATAAATATGTATTCAGGCGGCGGACTCGGCGGCACTCGTCGCGGCGGCGCCGACGTGAACATCAAGCACTCGGGCCGCGAGGACAACGAGCGCGAGCGAGAGAGATACCGCCTCGAGCAGAGGGACCGCGACGAGCGAGCACGACACGACCGCGACAGAGGTAACACATATTTAATAGTAACCATTCGAAAATACAAACCGAATTTTATTAGTATTATTTTATCTTCAATAATTGTGGGTAGATGTTTATCAACGGATAAAACACTAAAATTGAAGGTAGATATCGAATAGTGTACAACTCTAAAAAAATAATATTTTATAAAGATTCAAAGGTCAGATTTTTATAAAATAACGTAATTATCATCACATGTTACGATGTAAGCCATTACTACAAATGGGACTACCAGAGTGACTGGACTTCAAGTTCAATTCTCGAAGAATTCCAGGCATAGACGAAATATCTAATAGACGTAGTGACCCCGTGCCACCGAAAGGGACAACAAATAAAGTACTTAATTGGTTTAGGGTTGCCAAGTATGGTACAATTACCCACTATTAGGTAACGGCTTTTTAGAATGATACAAAATTTGCAAACACGGAAGAAGGAAGGATAAATAAAAATGCAACAGTTTGATAGGTTTGTTTTATTTATTACTGTATACATATATTTACAAAGTGTACAAAATTACGTATGATAGATCAACAATATATAACTATACGGGTTACTATACAGGGTACGGGGTAATACTACAATCTCACTCTTGCCACACTGACATTTTAGGTTATAAAGTTTACGTGTTTATTATAATTACAATAACATTGAGATAAACAAATGTATAACTACAATGTATTACAGTGTTATCTCTTTTATAAGATTTTATAGCAAACTAGTTAATTTAAATACTGCTGGATACTATTAATTGTTACTAAAGTTATTTACTTACCCATGGAATGATAATCCTGTTATTTTCACACCACTGTCGCTTTTACAACCAAGTACGCTACACCGCACCATTTTGTGATGGATTTAGCAAAGATTTTAGAATTTAAACAATTATAAATCACTTTGAAAACTTCCGACACTAAACACAAACACGATACGACAGTCTTATGTCAAAATTTGTTTAGCAATTTCAATTCCGACCTTGAAAAAAACCGGCACGCGGTGCAGGACAGAAAATGTATATTTCGATCTCTTTCTATCTTATAGCAAAACCTATAAGCGGCATCTCTTTCTGTGGGACTGAATAGGCACTATACAGCAGTCTATTAGATTTTTCGTCTATGATTCCAGGCCTGGGTCGCAATTATATTTACTTTTATAAAAGTATATTTCTCCCTACACAAATAAGTAGGTTTCATCGAGGGACAGAAATATTCGCACCGATACCAAGTTTCATAGTAAAATGGTAATAATTTTTAATTGAAATATAATGTGTTGTGTTGCAGCGGGCGCGGCGGCTCGGCGGCGCTCCCGCTCGCGCTCGCGGCGCCGCTCCACCTCGCGCACGCGCCGCCGCGACCGCGAGCGAGACGACACCGACAGGTCCGCGTACCACACTACATACATACACACACACACACATACATACATACATACATACATACATACATACATACATACATACATACATACATACATACATACATACATACATACAATCTAAGGAGGCCTGGGACGCTACAAATGCCTACGCAACAGAAGTGCTAAAAAGACCTACGCACCCAAGAAAGAGAAAGAGCTAAAAGAGGATTAGCCAAGCAATAAGTGGAAGTAGCTACTAAATAGCAAAATCCTTCCCCCGCGAAGAAATGCCTAACGGTAATCCCACGGGGAACAACGAAGGTGAAGAAGAGGCGGTTTATGTTTCTGCCCTCAAACTAAATAAAAAAACACATACACACATACATACATACATACATACACACATATACATACATACGTACATACATACATACACACACACACACACACATACATACACACACACACACATACACACACACAAATTATTCAATTTCATTTTCATTTCATAACACTTGGTATGAACTTTATATTTTTTGCAATATAAGATGACTAACACATCCTTTTGTATAGAAGACGGCGCCGCTCTCGCTCACGTTCCGAACGCAGACGCCGCTCCAGAGACAAGGAGCATAAGGACCATAAAGAACACAAAGACCGGGAACGGGATAAGAAGCGACCGCGCCGGGACAGAGAACGGAAGGAACATAAGGTCAAACCGGAGGACATTAAGGTCAAACAAGAGCCTGCGGATGGTATGTATTCTATTAATAACTACCTTCTGCCCGCCAACTTCCTCTGAGTGATTAACGTTAATTTTAATATCCCATCACCTCCTGCCCCTTTATATCCCTCCCGTCCCGTCTCATTCTCACTCGAGGCATGTAATCCAGTCCCATGCCATATATATAGATGTATATGTATCATCTCATCTTATTCATTTGAAAGAATTTGTATGGTATGTAAAGTCCGCCTGGCACTAGGCCAGCGTGGTGGACTATATGGCCTAACCTCTCATAAGCAAATTTAAGATTGTAGAGACCCGTACCCTGCAGAGGAACGTATAAGGGCTGATACAGATACAAAATATAATTATATTTGTATTTTATAATTTAACAAACAGGGGTGTAAAGCTAATGAATATGTGTTACAGACTATCCGGAGTTCTCCCTGGGAGGTGGCTCCCTGCTCATCAAACAGGAACCCGAAGACAAATACAACCCCGACGAGCACAACGGGGACCATTACAACTACTGATACTTCTATAATAAATTCTGTAACAGATGTATGAGCATTTTTATTTATATTACCTCCTCTTGTATATTGCAATGATGGCGAGACGAGCATGCCATTCGCCTGATGGTAAGCGATACGACCGCTCATGGACAGTAGCAAAACCAGACACCATGAATTACAAAGCAATTGGCATTCCGCTGTGATGCCATCCTGAGACATAAGATGTTGTCTCATGTCCAGTAGTTCTCGCTACAATGTCCTTCAAACTGGAACACAACAGTGCATTTACACTGCTGTTGGAGAAATAGACATTGCGGTGGTACCTACCCAGGCAACCTCGCATATGAGAGACCTACCAGTAAAACATTGTAAAGATCATACCTCTCCGGACATCAATGATTGTGTCCGGAGGTTTTATTTATTTAGTTACAATAAATCATATCAGTTCATAAAATTAAACAAAAGTCAATGACTTTACTGAGATCCCCACGAGAATTAAAATACAATCGAAAGTAATAGTAATAGAAGTTAAGGTGTCGAGGGACACCCAGATGGAACGAAATTCGATTTATCATTTTTATTTATTTAATAAGTACAAAAAACCTGTTTAAATTCAACAAAAATAATCGTCGCGACACCACACTGTTCAATGCGAAATAGAAAGACGAAACGAAAATAACTGGCTTGCTTTCTATGAGAGAGAGACACAGAGAAACAACGAATTGATAACCTCTTTTGAAGTCGGTTAAAAATATAACATAATAAGCAAATAATTAAAAACAAAAAATAAGTTCATAATTTTTTTTATTTAGAATGTTAAACTCAAACGTGAATAAAAGTGTCGGTACAACTTTTGGTCTTAATTTTTTCCGTTTAGCCCCATTTCGCAACGCGCGATAAGGAACTGCGTTCCAATAAAAACTCCAATATTGATTAAAATGTGTTATATTCATAATTCTACTTGAGTGTGGAAGAAGCGGGCGTTAACTGGCAGCCGTTTCTTTATTACCTGCAAATAAAAATCGTGTTAATTATGAAGAAAAAGCTAATTTATATGACATTTTTCATGTGGACGTGAATGGCAAAACCATGTGGAATAGCGAAAACTACTGAAAGGAATCTCAAGCCTGATTTTGATGAAAACTAAAACTGCATACTTGGATTTTTGATATATCAATATTCTCTGCTATGAATCGAACCTGATAATTTTGAGAAAAATACATTTGTATACACCATTCGATAATGTTACTAATATAGACAAAATTCTGGGAAGTGTTGTCATACGGGATTAACCATGCATTTATGTATGTATGTGTGTGTATGACTCATTGTACACAACGCGCGTGTGGTGTCACGACACAATGTGTGTATGTATGCATGTATGTATGTGTATGTGTGTGTGTGTGTGTATGTGTGTATGACTCACTGTACACGACGCGCGTGTGGTGTCACGACAAAATGTGTGTATGTATGCATGTGTGTATGTGTATGTATGTGTGTGTGTGTATGTGTGTATGACTCACTGTACACGACGCGCGTGTGGTGTCACGACACAATGTGTGTATGTATGCATGTGTGTATGTGTATGTATGTGTGTGTATGTATGTGTGTATGACTCACTGTACACGACGCGCGTGTGGTGTCACGACACAATGTGTGTATGTATGCATGTGTGTATGTATGCATGTATGTATGTGTATGTGTGTGTGTGTGTATAGTTGTATGTGAGTTAGTGTGTATGTGTGTGTATGTGTGGTTGTATGTGAGTAAGTGTGTGTGTGTGTGTGTGTGTGTGTGTGTGTGTGTGTATGTGTGTATGACTCACTGTACACGACGCGCGTGTGGTGTCACGACACAATGTGTGTATGTATGCATGTGTGTATGTATGCATGTATGTATGTGTATGTATGTGTATGTGTGTGTGTGTATAGTTGTATGTGAGTTAGTGTGAATGTGTGTGTATGTGTGGTTGTATGTGAGTAAGTGTGTGTGTGTGTGTGTGTGTATGTGTGTATGACTCACTGTACACGACGCGCGTGTGGTGTCACGACACAATGTGTGTATGTATGCATGTGTGTATGTATGCATGTGTGTATGTGTATGTATGTGTATGTATGTGTATGTGTGTGTGTGTGTATAGTTGTATGTGAGTTAGTGTGTGTGTGTGTGTATGTGTGGTTGTATGTGAGTAAGTGTGTGTGTGTGTGTGTGTATGTGTATGACTCACGGTGCACGACGCGCGTGTGGTTGTAGAGCGCGGCCTCGTAGCCGAAGCTGGCGCCGCAGAGTGTGCAGCGGAAGGGTCGCTCGCCCGAGTGCGAGCGCAGGTGACCCTCCAGCGTCTTCTTGTTCTGGGACAATACAAATAATAATATACTATTCACTAACGGCCTGATTCATAAAGAGATTTAAAACCTATTTTAGTTATCGAATGTTTTGTCTTCGCTCAAACTGAATTCGAAAGGGACAAAACATTCGATATCTAAAATAGGTTTTAGATGTGTCTATGAATAAAGCCGTAATACATTGCTACTGGAATATGATGAAAATACTATACAATAAAATATTTGTTATTAACCAGTTGTAGTGTAGGCATAGATGTAGTATCGAAACATCTCTCACAATATGATACACGACAAAAGACTCGATGTTAGTGTGGAGTCAGGATTATGTATGTGACTAGGTGTATTTATTTATATCAAAGGTAAGCCGGTTTGAATCGGGTAATACACACTACTAACAGAATGGAATAATGTGATACAGTGAGAACACAGTTACCTTGTAGGCCTTCCCGCAGGCGTGGCACACGTAGTTCCTGCGCGCGCGCCCGTCGCGGTGCCACATGCGCACGTGCGAGCGCAGCACCGGCCGCGACGAACTCGCCTGCGGACGGGACGGGATACTAAACTTAAAGTTCTCTAAACCAGATGTGTTTTAGATACACATACATAAACGCCTTTTCCATAGGAGGTAGGCAGAGGTGCCACCAGACATCCACATTTTGCCTTGTGTTAGCCTACAAAAAATATTACCTTCATCTCATTATATTTTTAAAACACATTATCAGATATTAATGAATAAAGGGTATAAAAATAAATTGTGTTTGTATAATAAAAATCGGAAGTTGAACTTAAAATAATGAGGACTATTGTAAATAATTAATTACTGTAAAATCTTTTTGTATTAATTTAGCCTTAATGATATATATTGTGAAATTATTTGGTGGTTCAAAGATAACAGACAAGTGTAGTTCAAAATAGCAAGTTGGGTACCTACCCATCCAATAAGTTACATAAAAGGAAAAGTTAGTTCGTTGGAGTTAGTTGTCGTTGAACCACGAAACGATAAAGGTGAAGTGTGTTCGTGAATTAAAGAGTGATTACAAAAGTAAACTGTGTTTTAAAATTAAAAAGTGTTACACTTGTATGTTCCGTCCCACGATGTGATAGGAAGCAAGCCTATTGCCATATCGGGCACTAATTCCTGACTCCCGTGCTGCCTCGGTGGCGTAGTTGTACTACGGTATGAATACAAAGCGGAGGTCTCGGGTCCGAATCCCGCTCGGAATGATATAGGCTCGCCCCCTATCACATAATGGGACGGAACACATAAGGAGAAACGTGGGTGTCCTCGTTGCTCCCCTACCCTTTCTGAAAAAAAAAGCTCAATGTTTATGTATTTATTGTAATATTTATAAACATGTTAAATAAAATAAAGTTTGTACTTATTGTTAAATTTTGTTATAATCTCTGGTTTTTTTCCCTGGTGTATAATAAAAAATATACCGGGTATATCAAGACCGCGACCGAAAAAAAAGCCAGGTGGTAGTTTAAGCGGTTACAGACACAATGCAACTAAAAATGTTGCAAAAACAGCGACGGATTTTTTTTTTAATTTTTTAAAAATCATCATTTTTGGGCGGTAAATACTTAGTTTTTGCAAAAATAGTATGTTAAACCATTACGTACTATTGCGTGTATAAAATAAAGCGGTGTACATCATAATTATAGAAAAACTATGTATTTATCACTCACATACAACGATAAGTAAAAAATACAATAAAAAAATTAACGACTTTTGTGAAATTTTTACTTTCATTGTGTTTGATATCACTAATACTACCTCCGGGCTTCGTTTTCGGTCGTGGCCTTGATATACCCGTATAAATAAATAAATAAGAAAAAATATTTAATTCAAAGTGGTACACTCACGAAGTTGCATCCGGGCACGGTGCAGTGAAACGGCGTCGCCTTCAGATGCACGGCGAGGTTGTGTTCCTCCAGCCGAGCCGCTTTTAAGAACTTCTTGTCGCATAGATTGCACGCGTGTCTGAACAAATTAAATCCATTGAGGCGCTGTGCCTAGCCAAAATATACTTAAAACAGTTTTTAAGCCAAATGTGAACATTTGACAGCCTCCGTGGCGCAGTTGGTTAGACGCTTGTGAAACGAGAGGCTACGATACCTCACCGAGACAAATGTTTGTGTGAACCACAGGTATTGGTTTCGGATCTGGGTGTTTGTGAGACCGAAAAGTCTCTCGTAGTTCCTGATACGACACAAGACTCTTAGTGCGGGGTCAGGACTATGTATGTGACTGTTGGGTGTATTTATTTATTATTTTAGAGCAAGGTAGTTGCAAATACAAGGATGCAGAGGGTAGTTACCATTGACTTATATTCTACCGATAGACGAGACACGTCAAAGAAATAAAGCGCCCCCGTATTTTAAAAGCACACTGCAATATTACATCACTTACCTGGTATTTATTAAAATATTCTAACTTCAGACGATTTGCTTTCGGTTTGACGGCGAAACATTTATTTATTACTTTTAAACGTATGCGATAAGGCGTACTGCACTGTCACTGTCACGAAGCAAACTGATTCATGTGTGGTGCATGCACCGCAAGTAGGTGGGACACATTTTTCGTACTGAATGTCTTATCTAGTGTAACATTGATATCGAGGGTAGTTACTCACTTGAGCTTGGCGGGGTCGATGTGTTTGAGGCTGTAGCGCATGTGTTGTCCGTACGACATGCGGTTCTTGAAGTTCATGTCGCACTGAAACAATATTTTTTCCAAGTTTTTATATATTTTGTTTATTCTTTCTATTGCCATAACTGCCTCGGTGGCGTAGTTGTATTACGGTACAGTTACAGAGCTGAGGTCTCGGGTTCGAATCCCGGGTCGGGCAAAGTGATATTGGATTTTTCTATTCATTATCAGCCCGGAGTCAGGAATTTGTGCCCGATATGGCGATAGGCTCGCCCCCTATCACATCGTGGGACGGAACATACAAGGCGAAATGTGGGTGTCCTGGTGGCACCTCTGCCTACTCCTTCGGGGATAAAGGCGTGAGTTTATGTATGTATGTATGTATGTATATTATGTATACTGTGCTGTTGGTGTTCCAAATAAATAAATAAACAAATAAAAAAAATCAATCTCATCAGCATTCTCTCTCTCTCACACTTTCTATCTCTTCACCCCCGGGATCTACAATCCCAGCTGGCTTCGTTTTGGGTCGCGGTGTTGATATACCCGGTACACTCACCTCGTGGCAGTACAGCAGCGCGGGCGCGTCGTGCGTGATCATGTGCACGTGCAGCGCGCGCTTGAACAGAAACCGCTTCTCGCACTTGGGGCACGCGTACTCCTTCTCGCCTTTGTGGATGCTACCCGCAAAAAAAAAAATTAAATTCATTGTCAATCTGGGTAACTTTGATCCATCGGGTAACTTTGACCAGATTGGGTGTACTTACTTTCAAATTCAGTCTTTTTGCCATTGTATAAATATTTAAATTTGCATGCTGTGGTCTCCTGTAATTATTATTCCTCAAAGCATTCCATCCATCCATCCATCCATCCATCAGCCAAAGGACGTCCACTGCTGAACATAGGCCTCTCCCAATGATTTCCACAGTGACCTGTTGGAGGCAGCCTGCATCCAGCGACGTCCCGCCACCTTTACCAGGTCGTCTGACCATCTTGTGGGTGGACGTCCTACGCTGCGCTTTCCGCTACGTGGCCTCCATTCGAGAACTTTTTGGCCCCATCGGCCATCAGTTCTCCGCGCTATGTGCCCCGCCCATTGCCACTTCAACTTACTAATCCGCTGGGCTATGTCGGTTACTTTAGTTCTCCTACGGATCTCCTCATTTCTGATTCGATCTCGTAGGGAAACCCCGAGCATAGCCCTCTCCATAGCTCGTTGAGTGACTTTGAGCCGTCTAATAAGGCCCATAGTGAGAGGCCACGTCTTGGTGCCGTATGTCATCACTGGCAACACACAACTATCGAAGACTTTCGATTTGAGGCACTGAGGTATTTTGGACAAGAAGACGTCGCGTAGTTTCCCGAACGCTGCCCAGCCGAGTTGGATTCGACGATTGACCTCTCTCTCGAAGTTGGACCTGCCTAACCGGACCACTTGTCCTAAATAGACATATTCGTCTACAACTTCAAGAGTCGAGCCCCCAACTCCAATGGGGGTGGGCACTACATGGACATTCGACATGATCTTCGTTTTGTCCATGTTCATTTTAAGACCCACCTGTTGGGAGACTCGATTGAGGTCTTCGAGCATAGTGCTAAGGTTCTCCAGCGATTCTGCCAAGACTACAATATCGTCGGCAAATCGAAGGTGAGTGATATACTCGCCGTTGATGTTGATGCCGAATCCTTGCCACTGCAAGAGCTTGAAGGCGTTTTCCAGCGCGGCAGTGAACAGTTTCGGAGATATGACATCTCCCTGTCTCACGCCTCTCTGTAGTGGAATAGCCTTCGTGCTCTGATCTTGTACTCGGACCGACATGGTGGCGTTGTTGTATATACACTTCAACACTTCGATGTACCGATAGTCTATGTGGCATCGCTGGAGAGACTCTAGCACAGCCCAGGTCTCGATCGAATCAAAGGCTTTCTCATAGTCCACAAACGCTAAACAAAGCGGCAAGTTATATTCCTCGGTTTTTTGTATAACTTGCCGAAGCGTATGAATGTGGTCTATGGTACTAAAGCCTTTTCGGAAACCGGCTTGTTCGGGAGGCTGGAAGTCATCAAACTCGCGTTCGAGACGATTTGTGATGACCCTCGAAAACAGCTTATAGACATGACTCAGGAGCGAGATGGGCCTGTAGTTCTTCAGCAAAGTGTTATCACCTTTTTTGAAGAACAGTACCACCACGCTCCTGCTCCATGCCTCTGGCGTTGATCCCTCGAGGAGAACGGAATTGAAGAGCCTCTGAAGGACTTTCAGCATCGGCGCTCCGCCCGCTTTCAGAAGCTCTGAAGTGATTCCGTCCTCACCCGGCGCCTTGTTGTTCTTAAGCTGTTTCAGGGCCATCTCAATCCCACACAGGCTGATGTCCGGGATATCATCGCTAAAGTGTCGGATCAACTCGGCTCTCGGGTCTTCGGCCGAGCTAACAGTAGGTTCGGCAACCGAGGTGTAAAGCTGTCCGTAGAACCTCTCGATCTCCCTTAAAACCTCTGCCCTCGTCGACACTACGCGGCCGCCGTCCGTCTTCAGCCTACACAACTGGCTTTGCCCAATAGACAAGTCTCTTGCAAACACTTTGGAGCCTCCATTCCGCTCAATCGTCTCTTAAATGCTCACAGTATTGTGAGCACGGACATCGTGTCGCAAGGACTTCCAGATCCGTCTATTGAGCTGCCTATATGCTTCGGCGTCATCGGAAGACTGCAGCGCCATAGATCGACGTTCGGCCATGAGGTCAAGAGTGTGGATCGAGAGTTTTTGTGGTCTATCTCTACGGCGAGGTCTAAAATACTTAGATCCCACCGTATGGACAGCTTCTACCAAACCGCTGTTTAGCTCGTCCACTGCAAAGTTTTCTTTGAGACAATCAAAGCGATTTGCCAGCTCAAGTTGAAAGCTCTCGGGGTTTTGGATATGGGCACGAGTAGGTCGGAGCGTAAACTTCATCAAGCGACGCCTTTCTAATTGGACATTGATATTCAATGAGCCCCTTACCATTCGGTGATCACTGCCGGTTTTCACCCTGTTGATCACAGAGACATCACTGAACATCTGTCTATTCGTCGTCAAGATGAAATCTATCTCGTTTCTCGTAGAACCGTCAGGACTCAGCCAGGTCCATTTCCTGTGAGGCGGCTTCTGGAAAAAAGAGTTCATCGCAAAGAGTCCCTCTTTCTCCAGAAAGTCGGCCAGCCTCTGACCCCTGGGGTTCCGTTGCCCATGTCCAAATTGCCCCACTTTCAACTCCGCATCGCTTCTCATGCCCAACTTTGCGTTGAAGTCTCCCATAACAACATTGAAGTAGGTTTTGGAAGTATGTATGGCCCGACTAATGTCCTCATACATCTCCTCTACTTCTTCATCTGGGTGTGTCGAGCTCGGCGCGTATACCTGTATGACCTTCAACGAATATCTTTTTGATATTCTGAGTATAAGGTACACTACCCTGCTCGACACACTTTCGATGGATACGATGTTGTTTATGATAGACCTGTGGACGAGAAATCCGACACCTCCTCGGGACTGTTGGTCGTCCCCCCGGTAGAAGAGCAGGTTACCGGACTTCAGGGTTATCGTATCCTCCCCGATTCTACGGACTTCCGATAACCCCAAAATGTCCCAGTGTAACCCACTCAATTCTTCTTCCAGTTCGACAATCTTCTCGTCTGTCCTCAACGTGCGTATGTTGTGTGTTACCAGGGCCAGTTGTCGTCGGGGGTGGTAGCCGGGGCCAACCCGGGGATTCTTAGCACCCCCTGCCCCGCCGTAACCATGGCCGCTACCATAGCCAGGAATAGCGGGGCTGCCGGGGACTGGGGGCCTGGTCCTGGTTTTTCTCATCATTGCAAGGATTTTGCCAATACTCGCCACGCTTGGCAGGCGGGTTGGCGAGCGCAGAAGGGGGGGGGGGGTCTCGCGTTGATGACGCTGCTGCCCGTCATCAACCGGGGGAAGGGAAATAGGGTTTGTGGGTGGAGGATGTTATGGGAAAGGGAAATATGGCCTGTAGGAGTGGATACTGCAGTCACGGAAGGGAAGGTTGGTAGTGACTGCAGTAGCTCGGGGGGCCGAGGTCGCGTACTCGTAGCACCTATTCTAGGGACAGGCCATGACCACTAGATAGGAGCATCCCTGACCTTAGCAAAGCATTCGTATGTACAAAAACAGTGCTATTCCGACAATACATACATACAGTTCGAATCAGTAAAGTTATTTTTTCGAAGTCGTTTAAAACGGTTTACTTACAATAGATGCGTCCTCAAAGAGTCCCTGTTTCTGAAAGTTTTGCCACAAAGTTCGCACTTCTGTCGCTCGGAATGGTTCTTCATGTGGTTGCGAAGTCTTCCTAGGCTTCTGAAATGTTAGACTTCTAATGTATTATTTAACTTGAAGAAAATAAGAGGCAGGTCTGTGTATAGTGCGAAGACGAAGAATAGTATTGTTACTAGACATTTAAAAACAGCAGTGTAAATGCACTGTTGTGTTCCGGTTTGAAGGACATTGTAGCTAGAACTACTGGACATAATGACTTAACATCTTGTCTCAGGATGTTGAGCGCAGTGGAATGCCAAGCATTGCTTTATAATTCATGGTGCTGTTTGGTTTTGCTACTGTCCATGAGCGGTCGTATCGCTTACCATCAGGCGAATGGCATGCTCGTCTCGACATTCATCGCAATAAAAAAACTCACTCAGTGCCAACAACCGCTTCTCTATGCTTATATGTAGACGCTACAATAGTTTTTGATGTTTTCGTGGCGGTTTGTGAAGCGAGAGCAAGGGTGAGAAAGAGACAGCATTACATACGTTTAAGTGTGCCGTTGACGAGAGAACGAGACAGACAGCTATACGTACATGTCAGTACGAACTGAAGGCGGCCTGTGGATAGAGAGAGATGGAGAGATTCAGATAGCGCGGGTGCGAAAGAGACAGTACTTACGTGTCAGTGTGTCCACACACGGTGCAGAGATGCGTGGGAGGCGCGGCGCCGTGTGCGCGCGCGTGGTGGTCGGCCGCCACGCCCGCGCGGGACCACGTGCCGCCGCACGTCACACAGCGCCATCTAGCGGGGGCGTACACAAACGCTTATACCGACAACTACCTTCAACATCAATAAATACACCCAACAGTCACATACATAGTCATGACCCCACACTTAGCTCGCGATTCCATTAGGCAAGTCTTGCATGCAAGTATGACGTCACATTTGCGATCAATTTACGAGAGTGTGCAAATTGCATGTAAGTTTTACTTAAATACAAGTACAGACGATCAAAATCGAGTAGGAAACCGTGGGTGGATGACGAAATCATGAAACTTACCTGTGCGCGGTCAATTTGCCCGTCATTTGAATAAAAATTTACAAGTTCAGACCACCCACATGCAAAATGTAGTTTGTATGCAGACTTGTCCAAGTTGCATGCAATTTGCAACTTGTCTAATGGAATCGCGCTTTAAGATCCAGTCTTCTGTCGTATCAGAAACTACGAGATATTTCGGCCTTACAAACACCAGAAACAAATACTCGTGGAACACATTAACATGTCTGAATCAGAGATCACAGGGGCCTCTTGTTGCACAGCTGACGCCTGACCCACCACGGAGACTGACAAACTTATATATGACCTAACTCCCCATCTGTGTTACTTTCATTAATATTTATGTTGCGTAACAGGCACACAAAAAGAATCTTTTACTAAAGACTATGTGGCGTTTCCAAACGCAACTCATTCAAAATTGTCTATGATATAAATTTGTCTATTCGTTATGACACTTGATGTTTTTCGGTCGGTCTGACATGAATAATGAATGCGAGAACTAATACATATTATAACACGAGTTATAATTTATGGACCCCGCAATCCATCAATCCCAAAACTATACAAATTATTATATGAAACAGTCTGTGTCAGTCAGAGCTTCGCCGCACAATACGCAACAACGCCATCTAGCGACGCATATACTAACTAGTTTATTCACTGGTAACTACCCTCCTGATTCAAGCTTCAAAAAAGCTCCAAGTATATATTGAACTTTCAGTTTTAGTCCTTCAATGTTTATTAGAGATCATTATTAAATAAATAATTACTAGGTAAAGTCAGAAAAATAATAAAAAATGAGTATGAACAATAATTCTTATACATGTATCAGCCCATATACGTCCCTCTGCACGGGCCTCCTAAATCCAGAGTACGATTTTAAAGGGTTAGGCCATATAGTCCACCACGCTCGCCTTGTACCATGCGAACTAATTGTACTATAGTAAACAAGAATAACATGTATTAATATTACCTGACTCGATGCCTCCTTCTATGCGCGGAGAGCGCATGCGCGTTCTTACAATGAATCTTGCACACTTCACACACAAGATCACCTGCCGACTGCGAGAAAAACTTTCTATTAACATACATAAACCGACTACCTCGGTGGCGTAGTTGTACCACGGTACGACTACAAAGCTGAGGTCTCGGGTTCGAATGAGGTCGGGAAGTGATATTGGGTTTTTCTATTCATTATCAGCCCGGAGTCAGGAGTTTGTGCCCGATATGGCGATAGGCTCGCCCCCTATCACATGGGACGGAACATACAAGGCGAAATGTGGGTGTCCTGGTGGCGCTTCTGCCTACCCCTTCTGGGATAAAGGCGTTAATTCATGTATGTACGAGTATGTTGTCTCGAACCATCGATCTCTTATTTCATAGCCGACGACGAACCAGTCACGAAGTTTGTTATTTCGAACATTTGCACTTCAGAATTTTCATTCCATGCAGTTCCGAAAATATCTAATAGATGGCGCGAATTTCACAATGTTATTAATACTCCCAATGTACATTTTCAAACAATGCTTGAACTTGTTATATTCAACGCTTACCGGCTGGTGTTTCTTCATATGGTTGTCGAGTTTCACTCTGTAGTTGAATCCGAGCGCGCAGTCATAGCATCTGTAGATGTGTCGAGTGAACGTCTCGCTCGCTAGAGACCTCTGCCGCTCCTCCTCCACCTGGGGATGATGATAGTGTTGCAAGGAGTGGGGTATGTTCATAACACATATTTGTAGCTATTATTTGAAAATAAAATTATTTTCTACTCGTTTAATAAATAAATACACCTGTAACAAGCATAGTCGAGATTGCACCTTTGATCAATTATTCATTTTTTCCTGATGCACAATGAAATACGGATAATGATAGACACATTTATTCAGTACCGATTAAATTTTGTATCGATTGTATTCATTATCGATTAAATCTAGTATTGATTGTATTAAGCATCGATTACATTTTTTATCGGTTATATTAAGCATCGATTCTATCTAGTATCGATTATAACAAGTATCGATTAAATCTAGTATCGATTGTACCTAGTATCGATTGTATCCAATATAAATTATATTAAATATCGATTAAATCATCAATCGATGAACTTGACGATTGCAACAATGAGTGTTCCCTGCGCGTACCTCCTGCCAGCTCAGCAGCAGCATCTGCAGCTGGTCGGCGCGCGCGTTGAGTTGCTGCAGCTTGCGGCGCACGCGCGGGGTGTCCACCACGCCGGCCGGCTTCTCGCGCTTCGCTCCCGGGGTGCGACGGCGCTCTGTTTTTGGTGTTGCTGTAGGAAGAAAATAGACATCATGAAAATGACAATGAAAATAATTCATTGAATCCATTAAAATGTTCAACATTGTTTAGATTCAGTCATTTTTTTAACTACCACCCGGTTCGGAAAGCGGTTTTCACTAGAGAAGAACTTTTCAAAACCAGTTTACAATGTAGTGATAAACTACATACATACATACTCACGCTTTTATCCCAGAAAGAGTAGGCAGAGGCGCCACCAGGAAACCCATATTTCGCCTTGTGTTCCGTCCCTCTATGTAATAGACGAGCCTATCACCATATCGGGCACAAATTCCAGACTCCAGACAGGTAATGAACAGAAAATGCAATATCACTTTGCTCGACCTGGGATTCGAACCCGAGACCACAGCTTTGTAATCATATCGTAGCACAACTACGCCACCGAGGCAGTCTAGTAGAATGGGGATTGGCTTCAAAAAGTATCAGCCAGGTGAAGGTAAAGAATAACTCACAATCTTTCGCTTTCCTCTTCTTAGTTTTCTTCTCGCCCTTCTTCTTCATGAGTGGTTCATCATCTGAATCGTCGTATGTGACCTCTGATTTGCGCTTCATCGGTTTTGGCTCAGCAGTTATAGAACAATCGACGTCTACTTTAGCTATTTCCTGGTAACAAATATAAATAAAATATAATTAAAATTAATCTAGTATTTCAATTTGTGCTACTTTTTTTATTGCTGTGCATGGTGAGACGAGCATGCCATTCGCCTGATTGTAAGCGATACGACCGCTCATGGACAGTAGCAAAACCAAACAACACCATGAATTACATAGCGATACTTGGCATTCCACTGCGCTTGCCATTCTGAGACAAGATGTTAAGTCTCATTATGTCCAGTAGTTACTCTGGCTACAATGTCCTTCAAACCGGAACACAACAGTGCATTTACACTGCTGTTTGTTAGAGAAATAGACATTGTGGTGACATAATAAAATTATATATACAGAAAATATTGTGACATAAATATTGTTATATAAATCAACCATTGTATTTTAAACTGGCCTTTAAAAAAAGAAAGAAAAGAAAAGTGAGAAAAAAAAAGAAGACAGTTCGTGTTGCTGAGGGAGTTTCTTGCGCCGTTTCTTCTTCACAGCTACAACACGTTCCGAAGCGGTGGTAGCAGAAATTAACGATCCAAAAGATCATGTAAAAGACTACTTGAATAAAGAAGATTTTGATTTTGATTTTTGTGGTACCTACCCAGGCCTCTCACATATGAGACACCTACCATTAAAACAATTATTTAACATTAAAATAACACCAAAATTTCTTACCTTTAAATCCTCAGTTTCTCTGTCACTCGTATCATCAATAAAATACCCTTCATCCAAACTGCCAACCGAGTCTTCGGTCTTCACAAAAGTCCCCGGATATGTGGCATCAAACTCATATTTGTTGCCAAACAAGTCTTTATTCTCATGGTAATCTGAGTCTATTTTAACTACCTCCTGCATTGTCCATTGGTTTGAGACTGAGTCATGAGTCAATTTTACCGTGTCTTTTAGTGAGTCTTTTTTAAAATCATTTTCAGTGAAATTTGTTTTAAGTACATCACATTCAGAAGTTATTTGAGTATCAAATAGTTGTGATTTTTGAGTTTTTCTTTTGTTTAAGTCAAAAGTTGTGTCCAATATTTGTGTCTCGCTTATTTTTAACCTCGATAGACATGTTAGAGGAAAGTTGTTGTACTGAAAAAGAAAAATACAATGAGACTAGATATTGGATGCAACTTCATTTTGTATGATGAGGTGTACTCTGAAGGCCGAATAATACCTTATGTGTTGATGTATAAGCTAAAAACTGTAAATTTTTAATAAATTCATTTACAATATTTTTTGTTAAAGAAATAGTGTGATTGTTTTCACTCCTACATTTCTATACCTTAAGTATAGTTACCTTAAGCATTTTATTAGTTGTCTTATTTAAAAATATTTTCTGTTTTGACAAAAAATATTTGTTTTAATAGTATTTATCTGCGCATCAGAGGACGGAACATCAACATTTTAAAAAAAAACTAATTCTTGAATACAACATAATATTCGCCGAGGCCGAAAACGGTAGGAATACATCATCATTTATCTGAGTGTGTAAAATAATGTATAAAATAAAACACAGTAGTGTTGCATATCAATAGTCGACTATTGCTAAACTATCGATAGTCTATCGATAGGTGACGTCATATCAATAGTATCGATAGCCTATCGATAGTATCGATATTATCGATAGTATCGATTCTATCAGTAGTGTGATATGGGCAATAGTATTGATATACAAAAATAGTATCGATAGTATCGATACTATCGAAGGCCAGTATTGCTCCTAAAGCAATACTATCGATAGTATCGATAGTATCGATAGCTCACACTATCGATAATTTAATAAACTGCGATAGTATTGCCTTCCAATATTCAATTACATAGCCAGTATATTGCTTATTAAAAAAGAATACTTATTAATCCTAAAGAGCATAATAACACACTATGCACAGTGAGTGAGAATAATTTAACACTACTTGCTACAAAAGCTATAATTCGGAAACGATACTATCGGCGGTTATTAGGCGGTTACTATCGATTGTTTTACAAACTATCGATAGTATTGATAGTTTTTATTATTTAATACAACGATACTATCGATAATATCGATAGTATTACTGAAAATATATCGATATTGTCGATACTATCGATAGTATTATTATGTAATAGTATCGATCCTATCGATACTATTACTTCTAATCAATAGTATTTGTTTATTTATGATATCGATATAATCGATAGTATCGATATTATCGATAATATCGATAGCACTATCGATATTGTTACTAGTTTTCGAGGTCAACTATCGATAGGGAAACTATCGATAGTTGGGCAACTCTAAAACACAGACAAATAGTCTATTGAGTTCAATGACCAGAAATTTCTCTGTATCAATAGCCTTTTTGGCCCACATTGTGATAACCATAATGTGCAGTGAACCAATTTTACCATAAAAAAGAGGTACTTTGAAAAACACTGAAATAAATAAATACATTTGAAATAAAATAAATAAATACACCCAACAGTCACATACATAGTCCTGACCCCACACTAAGATCGAGTCTTGTGTCGTGGGTATCAGAACTACGAGAGACTTTTCGGTCTCACAAACACCCAGACCTGATAGAAATATTTGTGGGCCGCACAAACATTTATCTCGGTGCGGGGATCGAACCCGGGGCCTCTCGTTTCACAGGCGGCGGTTTAGCCAACTGCGCCACGGAGGTTGAAAATAATACAAAATACTTACCAAGCATGATATTAAGTAGTTCTTGGCCAATTTAACTTGTTTCTTGAACTTAAAAGACTTTTGTAGCAATGATACACACTCCCAACATAACAATACTGGCTCTTTTGTGCTGTCCTGAAAATAAAACATAGTTTTCATGGTAGAAACATAATTAAAGTCTTATTCATACATAAACTCACGCCTTTTTATCCCCGAAGGGGTAGGCAGAGGCGCCACCAGGGCACCCACATTTCACCTTATATGTTCCGATCCACAATGTGATAGGGGCGCGCCGCGCGCCTATCGCCATATCGGGCGCAAATTCCTGACTCCAGGCTGATAATAATGTCTTATTTCGTAAAAACCTCGTAATAATGTTACAAAACATCGTGGTTAATCCCACTAGCTCGTTGGGACAATGACATAATTTAAAATCTGTTATTTTTAATAATTAAATACTTAAATTAATTTCTAAGTAACTAAGAATCAAAATTGCAGGTTTAGGCATGAAATACGAGTTTTAATTAATAAAATATTGTTTTGTACCTATTTATTACGTATTATTACGATAAACTATATTATTTTAATTAATTACTTTGTAGTTCTGGCACAATTAAAATTCTTTGTTTTCCTATTACAATTTATGAATCTAGGTCCTAAAACAAACAAACCTTGTTTACCCTTTCGATCCTTACATAAATAATTAATAAATTATTTAAAAACTTACGAAACTTTCGAGGAATTCTTCAAAATATAATTTAGCTTCTTCATCGTTCAGTGATTTCAAATTTCTGTCACAACTGAGACACCCCACGCATATAGCACTCGCGGATAGAGGGTTCACTTCCTCGTCCATTATGTCACGATTTAAATTGTTAAAATCAATTAATTTTCATAAATAATTCGTAAAATTGTTTGTCAATGATCACAGCAATGATTGACCAAACATTTCGTTCCGTTGATTTACGTACAATTGTTAACATGTTTAGCATTTGCTTTGATGTTTCATTTGAGGCTAATATTAACGGTATAGAAAGAGATAGGCTATATTCCATGATAGAGTTGGGTGATAAAGTTACGCTATAAACACTTACATAGAATATTTGGAATGTAAATATCTTGGATGTGCGTTTAGTTATTGCATTCAAAACAAACATTAAGAACTTTTTTTGGGAAATTTGAAGATACACGTCCTTCGAATGCCATTTATTAAAAAAAGAGCAGTCAGCTTTTAATTATTATTCTGCAACAGTACTAAAAAATAATGATGTTCCGATCTTAAGTACATATTAGTATAGGCAGAAGTAGCATTCCTTCACTTTACAATCTACGTGGCACAGTGGATTGAGAAGTTGACTGTACCTCGAGAGAGCACGGTTCGATTCCCGCACCGAAACTAACTGCGAGACCCGCATATATTTGTTTCTGAAGAGTGAAGACTTATAAATAAATAAATACACCCAACAGTCACGTACATAGTCCTGACCCCACACTAAGATCGAGTCTTGTGTCGTAGGTATCAGAAGCTACGAGAGACTTTGCGGTCTCACAAACACCCAGACCCGAAACAAATACCTGTAGATCACACAAAAGTTTGTTTCGGTGCGGGAATCGAACCCGCGGCCTCTCGTTTCACAGCCGGTGTCTAACTGCGCCACGGAGGCTGTCAGTACTTATTTATTCAAAATACATGTATTAGTAAGGATTATGAAAACAAATTCATCATTTCTTTATAATTTAATCAGTAACCAATTAAAAAACATTCATATTTACATATTTAAAAAAATAGCCGCCTTCTGAGGGGTAATTGAGACCAAAGAGTACTTTTTCGTTAACATAAAATCACGTGACTTTTTAACATTATCTTCTAAATTTCATTTCACTCTCTCATGCACAGAAAGTCCACTGTTGAATATAAATAGAAATCATTTATTACATTCTCATCATATTATTTACAGGTCGTACACTATCTTCTATTGTCGAAAACATTGTCAAAATAACAGTTTTCTCTCGTTAACATTTTAATACATTGAACATATTAATACTATTTGAAGGCGAGTATAACATACACATAAAATTGATGATTTATATTTCAGTAAAGATAATAATTCAGCCTAGAGTAATATATTACATACATAAATAAACCCACGCCTTTATCCCAGAAGGGGTAGGCAGATGCGCCACCAGGACACCCACATTTCGCCTTGTATGTTCTGTCCCATGATAGGGGCGAGCCTATCGCCACATTGCATCGGGCAGAAATTCCTGACTCCGAGCTGATAATTAATTGAAAAATCCAATATCACTTTGCGCGACCCGGGACTCGAACCCAAGACCTCAGCTTTGTTATCGTACCGTAGTACAACTACGCCACCGAGGCAGTCGAGTAATTAGTCGGTAGAGTAATTCATTTTTCTCAATAAAACAGTGAAAGAAACTACGCTAGAGTATAAATACTTATTGTTTATATGAAAACACTTCTCAAATAATGCATTAAAAAGGTTTATTTATTGTACATATTTCAAAATTTTGCCACACACCAATAAATGACACGAATTATATTTATGACAGTAGTGTTGCCAGCACAAAAATACCCTATTTTTAGGGAGAACATTATCTTCATAGATAACTCTAATTGGGTATTTGACTGTTGTGGCAATAAATTATAAAATGTGTTGCATATGATAGCTTTTTGGTAAACAATAATTATAGATATTTTTATTTACATTTATCTAAATTATAAATATTTAAATTATCTAAAATAAGTTTGCCATTTTTTATCTGTTGATTAAATGTAACAAACACGACAAGCTGTCATTGTGCAGCGTGTGATGTCACGATTTACAATTTTCATTCATCTCTGCCACTAAGATCATTCACCATTTATAAAGCGTGACGTAACTTTTTCAAAGTCACGTGACCTACCGTTTTGGTGACATATATGATGATAAAACTGAAAAATATGTTTATTCGTTATATACAACTCTTTAAAAATAAATTAATAGTTTGAAGAGGTATAGAGTGATTATATCTAGACTTTAAAACACTTTTCAGAAATTAGTCAAATAGCCAATTTAAGTAAATAAAAACGAAAATGAGTGCACAGATCAATTAACAATAGGGTAACAGTAATACAGTTTTTCCAATCAATACAGACTGTAATGCAATCCGACTGATTACGGCCATGGCGACCACTTCGAACCCTTATAGGGCTTGGCGCTGATGCGCCCGGAGATGGCTTATATAGCCGATTTTCGCAGCAAACTCCCTTGCACAAAGTGGGCATGTGAGCTTACCGCTTTCATAATTAAAGTGAATGGCGGAGAGTGGACGGGCTTTAAGCTCATCGCGCTTGGCGTCGAGATCAGCTAAACGCTGTTCCTCAAATTCGCGGTTTCGCTTCTTCACAATCTCTTTTCATGTGACGTTTCTGAACATCTTTATATCTGAGGAGTTGTCCGCCATGCTTTCGCTTGCCCTCCTCTAGCTCAGAGTAAAAGATGCGCTTCGCCACTCTCTCCTCCGCCATCCGTGATACGTGACCGCACCACCGTAGTTGCCGACGCATCAAATATGCCTCAATGCCACCAACATTGGCGCGTCTTAAAACTTAATACAGAATATTACAATTCAAATAACTTTACGGAATGTTCCTAGTAATAAGCAGCTTTAATTTTAACCTTATACTTATTTCTGCCGCACCATCCATCTTTGAAAAGTTTGTAGGCACACGTGTCCCCTACAACCCCGGGTCCTTCCGTAGCGTGAAGCTATTAGAGGCCGGTATAATTGTTTCGTTTGGCGACCTTATTGTGTTGCCTATACTGTGTGTATTGTACTTTTACGTGCCTGTATAAAAATGCGCATTTGGGAGGTTTTTTTAACTTATCAATATCAAATATAAAGACAATAACTTCCTCGCTCACACATACACATTACGTCATAGCACCGTCTCTTTCTCGCTTTCATAGTTCTTAGAGCTATTAATTCCCCGTTGCTCATATTTACAATACTCAATTGTTGCCTATACAAACTCTCCCCATTTTCGGGGAGAATTCTCCCTACTATCCGGGAGAATTTCCCAACGTCGGGGAAAATTTACCCACTTTCAGCGAGAATCTCCCAATTCCAGGGAGAATTTTCGCTTTTATGTCCCATTTGGGACTACCATGGGCGGTAGTGAACAAATTTCTTCGTTATAAATGCACTTCAACATAGGTCTATTATTTCATCCGTTTGTCCCGTGTTTGGGGGTCCTCGCGTAGTGACCTCACGTTGTAGATGCCTACTGAAGGAGGTGCTAGAGGCTTTATAAACGGCGGCGGGTGTGGATCTGTCGCGTCCTGTGAAAAAAGAATAAAATATACATTGAGGAACCCAACAGCCACATAGATAGTCCTCCCACACTATGTTATGTCTTGTGTATATCAGAAACTACAAGTGACTTTTCAGTCTCGCAACACACGCAACAAATATTTGGGGGTAGAAAATTTATTTATGCGGGGATCGAACCCGCGGCATCTGGTTTCACAGCCGGCTTTCAACTAGATTCACCACGGCGGTTGTTTAGAACTAAGTAGCTTAAATTTAATGTATTTCCTTGAATATTTTTATTTCTTATAAATTATTCTCATAAAATAGTAATAAATACACTGGGTATATCCAAACTGCGAGTGAAGCCGGGTGGTAATTTTAGTGATTGACACAATGCAACTAAAAATTTAGCGAAAGCGAAGGAATAAACCATTGCATACCATTGCGTCTTTAAAAATAAAGACTTTTGCCTTCCCCTCTGGGATAAAGGCGTGAGTTTATGCAGAAAAATTACTCACCATAAAAGATATAACATCCATTGGTATCTTGTCTTCCCAGTCAATCCTATCGTTCTTCAAAAGGGGTTCCTTCACTGAACTCGGTTTGTCACTATCACTCAATATATCTTCAGAAACTTTGTTCAAACTGCCTCCACCAGCGCCACTCGTCACTTTAGTTATACTAATATTGTTCATATTATCCAATTCTAAATTAATGATTTTGGGTACATCATATACTTTACTTACTTCCGTACCCACATTGGCTAAATTGCTTACATGGGTCAGTTTGGCTAGGTTACCCGTATGGGTACCTTCGCCAACATTGCCCACATTGACTGGGGTACCTTCACCACTGCTAGTGATACTAAATTCAAATGAATTCTCACCAGTAGGCACCAAGCTGATTTTTCCATCATTATCGTTCACTATACAATAGGTTTTTTCCTTAGCTTCACTTTGGACAGTCAAATACGGTTGTTTTATTAAATCTGGTACTATAATATTGTTCTCTTTCTGTGTATAAACAACTTGTCCATCTACTATTTTTGCTTGTAGCGTGGGTACTGACAGGGCACCATTTTCTACCACTATGGGATGGAGGTACCCAACTTTATTGGGTAATTTGCCCATCAAATTCTTTAAGGGTACTAATTTCGGTACCACCGCTGGACTATTTACTGGGCAATCAGGGCCTTTCGATGGAATTCTAATTGTCACTGGATTTTGGGTTAATGTATGTTCTAAAATTGATTTGGTCGGTTCTTCCGTTTTGTTTTTCTTCGTGGGAGTTGTGTCTATATCGTCTAAGACTATTATGTCGTCTTCTAGTGGATCTTCGGGTCTGAAATGATAAAAATATAATTTGTAACTGTTAGAGATATGGGTTGGGGTGTCGCTCTGGGTTTCTTGACTTTGGGCTTTTGATCAGCTGATTTCATTCGCGATTTGCCTCGGTGGCGTAGTTGTATTACGGTACGGTTACAAAGCTGAGGTCTCGGGTTCGAATCCCGGGTCGGGCAAAGTGATATTGGATTTTTCTATTCATTATCAGCCCGGAGTCAGGAATTTGTGCCCGATATGGCGATAGGCTCGCCCCCTATCACATCGTGGGACGGAACATGCAAGGCGAAATGTGGGCGTCCTAGTGGCGCCTACCCCTTCGGGGATAAAGGCGTGAGTTTATGTATGTATGTATGTATTTCTTTCGCAATTTCAGGGTTGGCCTCGTAGTAAAAGTTCATTGTTCAGCATCTCCCTTCAGCTTTTTACACCCTTTATGATTAAACTTTAGCTTGATGTTAGTAGGGGTGAGTTGTATTAAATGATATACTTAAAAAAACGAGCGTGTTTTGGGTGGAGCGTATTACGAGGACCTCAAAGTCCGGCAACGCATCACATGCCCTGTGGAGTTACAGATGTGGGCGGTGATCACTTATCAGGTGAACATGCGGTTCGTTTAGCCCCTGTAATATAAAAAATATTTACGTGCTGGATCGTCGTGGTCTTTCTTTCTCTTTCTGTCGTTTCGCTGAAGACTTTGGCGGGCGAGCGAACGAATTCGTGTTTGAATCTTTACTCTGCAACAAGAGACACATATACATAATAAATAAATAATAAATATACCCAACAGTACAATATTGCGTCAAATGCAATGGTTAAAAAAATATATTATTAAATCATTGGTCAAATGTACCCCGCCCTGCCTCCTGCTGAATTGTGAACGTGTTTTTGAAGTAGGTTGAGATTTTAACCTTATTTTAACATATTGTATGTTCCGTCCCACGATGTGATAGGGGGCGAGCCTATCGCCATATCGAGCACAAATTCCTGACTCCGGGCTGATAATGAATAGAAAAATCCAATACCACTTTGCCCGACCCGGGACTCCAACCCGTACCGTAATACAACTACGACACCGAGGCAGTCATTTTAACTATCAAGTAAATACGCTAATTGGCAGATGATGTACCCAGTAAAGGGGCCGTTCAAGTATTACGTAAGCACTATGGGGGGGTGGGGGGGTCTTTGTTTTGCTTATTTTGGATGACATGGGGGGTAGGGGAGTCTAGATGATGATTACGTCATCGGTAGTTATTTACTTTTTTACACGAATGGCAATCCTCACATTGTCTATGCTTGAAAACGAAACGCATTTTCGGGGATTCCCGCAAATATACACGCAACGTTTAGGCACTCGCTTTAGAATCGATCATGGATTCGGGTTTCATGGACTGAAGACTGTTAATTTGAATTTAATATGTGTACCAAAAATTTAAAATAAGTTTGTTATGTTCGTAAGATTATAATATTTTTGTCCCTTACTCTATGTTGAATACTGCATCAGTAAAATCTTATCTCTATTCTAAATCTGCTTTCTTATTTTTAAAATTATAATTATAACATTAAAATTATGATATAAAAAAATACATTTTTAATTGAAAAATGTTTACGTAAGCATGGGGGGAGGGGGTAAAAGCTTTGCTTACTTTTGCTGACAAGGGGGATGGGGGGGTAAATAATTGTAATAAATCTGCTTACGTAATATTTGAACGGCCCCAAAGTATTGATTAGTGTAATCATAGGATTAATGTTACTGAAGCATCGTGAAATCCACATGTGATGTTACGGGTGACCTTAACTGACAACTAGCCTAATCAACGGTTTACTTGAAGATAGTGAACGAGGCCCAAAAAATAAATAAAATAAAAAATAAAAATAAAATGTGTTGTGCATAACTGTGATACTAGTGTTGTGGCAATATATGTTTTATTTCTGAGGATGATTGTAAATTGTAAGTAATATGAATGGTAGTGTTATTACACTACCATTCATATCTTTATCTTCCACTACTTGTATATCTCATAAGGTTACACTAAGGTTTACTGGTAGGTCTCTCTATGTGAGAGGCCGCCTGGGTGGTTACCAACGCAATGTCTATTTCTCTAACAAACAATACTGTAAATGCACTGTTGTGTTCCGGTTTGAAGGACATTGTAGCTAGAACTACTGGATATAATGAGACTTAGCATCTTATGTCTTAGCATTGCTTTGTAATTCATGATGTTTGGTTTTGGTACTGTCCATGAGCGGTCGTATCGCTTACCAACAGACGAACGACATGCTCATCTCGCCGTATAATGCAATATATTATTATACTCACATTTAAGTCAGTGTTTCCCACAACCAAAATGTCGCTGCGTTCAAGTCGCGTCATACTTCTCAGCGTGTTCAGTTGCTTCTCATAATTTATTATTGTTTCATACCGGTCCTTGTCTTTCTGCAACCAATATTTACACATTGAAATAATACATTAATACACCCAACAGTCACATACATAGTCCTGACCCCGCAGTGGCGGCGTAAAGGGGGGGCGATGGGGGCGGTCCGCCCCGGGTACCAAGCACCAAGGGGTGACAACGACAACCCGACAAGCGACAACAAACGAAGAGCGTGGACCACGATCGTGGGCGAAACGATCCTGCTCGCCGCCGCCTACAAAGAAGGAGTACCTACGCCTACTCTTGAACAAAAAAGTCTGATCTTATACGAGCACGAAATGTCCGGAGTAAGCATGTATAGTATTTGGTGTCATATTTTAGGTAGGGGTGCTCAATACGAAACCGCCCAGGGTGCCAACCTACCTTACGCCGCCACTGTGACCCCGCATTAAGAGACTTTATCGTATCAGAAACTACGAAACCCTTTTCAGTCTCACAAACACACAGACCCGAAACAAATACATGTGGGTCACACAAATATTTGTCTCGGTGCGGGGATCGAACCCGCGGCCTCTCGTTTTACAGCCGGCGTCTAACCAACTGCGCCACGGAGGCTGTTAAAACAAATCAATGTATGCATATAATTTTAATGTTGAACTTGAACTCAGCAATTTGAAGTTTATAAATCATAGATGCTACCCTTCTTTATTTAAGCAACACAGCCCTTACCATTAGTAGCCCTCTTATTACACATTTAAATAAAATCAGTTTAAACTTGCCACAGATATTAACAACCATATTCATAGACAGTTTTAAAACCTACTTGAGTTATCAAATGTTTGTCCCTTTCAAACGACTTATGAATTCAGTTTGTGCAACGAAGACAAAACGTTAACAAACAATATAATGAAATGAAATGAAAATAAATTATTGAATCCATTAAATGTTCAACATTATTTAGACTCAGTCATTTTTTGAACTACCACCCGGTTCGGAAAGCGGTTTTCACTAGAGAAGAACAGGCAAGAAACTCTAGTGTTGCTCTTTTCAAAACCAGTTTACAATGTAGTGATTATTACAAAAATTACATGTTGCTTTAAATCAGAGCAGTTCATTAATAACTTGTTATAATTTGCAAGTAGGATAACAAATAGGTTTTTAAATTAGAAGGTCTATGAATAAGACTGTGAGTATTTACATGTATATTAATTTTCTCCCCACTCCCTCATTGCCACCCTATTTCCTCCCCCTTCTGAAGTTTAACTCTTACACTGAACCAAATACAAAAACAACCACTGGAATGGAATCCTACGTAATTTAGAAGAGTTCTACTTTCCAGGTCCGAAAATATTCATCAGGTCTTCACCAACTTTTATGGGACCCTAGTATATCCTTCGAAACAAAAAAATCATATCGGTTCAGTTATCTTCACGTAAACAGTACACAAAAAGAAAGATTCTAATGAATTGAGAACCTCCTTATTTGAAGTAAGTTAAAAAATAATAATAAATACCGCTTTCGGTGGTGTGGTTATCCCGAGAAACTTGACAATCTCTTCACAGTAATTCCAGCTGTCCAGCATACCCTTGAACACTATATCTATTGACATTGCAAAGAATGTGGCCTTCTGGAACCTCACTGCGGAGAGTGCGAGCCTTTCACACATGTAGCAGATGTGGGGGGGCTGGAAAGAAAAGTTTTAACATTTTACTGGTGGTAGGTCTCTCATATGTGAGGCTGTCTGAGTAGGTACCACTGTCAATGCACTGTTACGTTCCGGTTTTAATGGCATTGTAGCCAGAGTAACTACTAGACATAAGCAGACTTAACATCTTATGTCTCAGAATGGCGAGAGCTCAGTGGAATGCATAGCTTTGTAATTCATGGTGTTGTTTTTTTCTACTGTCCATGAGCGGTCGTATCTCTTATCATCAGGCGAATGGCATGCTCTTGCTATTCATCACAATAAAAAAGTGATAAAATAAATATCGTTCATGCTTCCAGAGAGATGCATGAGATGTGCCGGAGAGATCTAGTAACAAGAAGCCCACTGGTGAATACAGGCCTCCATAGAGATCTGTCGGGCGCATGCATTCAGTCACTTTCTGCAACCTTAACTAAATTGGTCCCCTTTGCATCTGGATGGTGAAATAAATAAATAAATGAACCTTTCTTCTACTAATAAATAAGTAAACCAAACAGCCACATACACCGTTCTGACCCCACACTAAGATCGACCCTTGTATCAGGAACTACGAGGCTTTTCGATCTCAAACAAATGCCCGTGGATCAAACAAATATTTGTTTCGGTGCAGGAATCGGGCCTGTATGACTAATAATAATTTAAAATTACCTCGTCGTGTAGGCTCTTGTGCATTCCCAACTTTGTGACCGCTTTCAGTGAAGATTTTGGGATTTTTAATTTTGTTTCCTTATCAGTGGAGAAGCAAAGGAAACAATACGGACGTTTCTCCCGAGTTATCAACTCGTACGCTTTTATTAACGTCGGCTTTTTAGGCATTTTGATTATCCTGATTTAGTTAAAAATTATATTTTTGTTAAAAAATCGCGTTTTTGTTGACAGATTTTGAGCTGTCATGTCAGTGGATGCGATTTGTTTATCTTTTAATAGCAAAGGAAACTGAATGTATAAAGCCTTTCCTAACTATTTTAAGAACATGGAAAAATAGAAAAAGTGATTTTAGTAACAATATCATGAATTTTATGTATAATTTATGTTAAAATGTTAAGTTGAATAAAATAGAATCTTCGTTATCAATTATTATTATTTATTTTCATTTCATTATACATTTTATAAACCATATTGTTGTAGGCATAGACATAGTACCTAAAGAACGATACATATACTTAGTACTTACCTAGTACCTATGTAGGCATCCCGAATTAGAGATAAGTTGGGGAGAAGGTGGTAATGTGGTCATACCAATGATCATACATGATACACGCTTTATTCTATAATCATTGTGTTTTCAAGTAGTTTTGTTTCAATGCCCAATACCTCTTTCCTTCTCGCTCCTCTCCCGATGTGATGGTCCGGCAACACATCTATGATCCAAGCGTTGTGGATGTTCATGTGCCATCCCTTGCCATCATGTGACCTGTTTGTCGTTTGACGGACCTATGTAACATTAGCGTAAATAAAAGAAAGTAAAACAAACAATTCAAGAACATTTTATTATATAAGTACTAGTCTTGTCCCTTTTCAACCCATGTGAGACCTTCAAATGCTGGTGCAGGTTCATTTTGAATTTTAACGTCTTGGTAAGGCAGTGCATAGTGATAAAAGCTGAGCTGGAAGGCCAGTGACACTGGCATAATAGCTTTTCCTCTTGAAAAAAAAAGACGTCTTATTTCTCAAGCATTTATTATCTAAGTACTAGTCTTGTCCCTTTTCAACCCATGTGAGACCTTCAAATGCTGGTGCAGGTTGATCTTGGACTTGAAGGTCTTGCTGGGGCAGTGGGGGCAGGTGACGGAGGCGCTCTTGGGAGGGTGCACGTGTTTGGTGTGCTGGTGGAGACATAGGCGACTCTTGAATTCTTTGCCGCAGACTTCGCATTTGTGGATCTTGTCGCCTGTGGAGAACAGATTTTCTGAATAAACAAATCGATACTAGATATTCCTTGTGGCTTCATTGTACCAGTTTAAATTCAAATATTTTTTTTATTAGATCATAACAATATAAAAATATATTCGACAGCCTCCATGGCGCAGTTGGTTAGACGCCGCCTGTGAAACGAGAGGCCGCGGGTTCGATCCCCGCACCGAAACAAATATTGGTGTGATCCACAGGTATTTGTTTCGGGTCTGGGTGTTTGTGAGACCGAAAAGTCTCTCGTAGTTTCTGATACCCACGACACAAGACTCGATCTTAGTGTGGGGTCAGGACTATGTATGTGACTGTTGGGTGTATTTATTTATTTATTTTGAACTTGAAATGGCCCAGTGTTTTCTACATATCTCTTTGTCCGAGATACCACAGATCATTTTACTATAATTGAACCATAATTAGTTTCAGTTTGGACTACTGTATATTTCGGCCAACTATTTATCCATCTAACAATTATTTATCTATCCTTTAGGACCTACTTCCTGAACTCCTGATATAATGTATGACAATTTTCATTACCATAGGTTCAGTAGTCCAACTTCAAACATTACCAAAAATATATAATTTTACAGAAAGTTATAATTCTCAATACATCGAGAATTCTTAGGAATACTTTCACGGCAATACACTAAAGAATATTAAAGCAAATCTTACCAGAAGGATGAACATTCCTTTTATGATTAGCCAAGTATTTCAAACTCCTGAACTTCTGTCCACACAGCTCACACTGCTCAGAATCCTCAACCGCTTCATGGACCAACTTTATATGCTCTCTCAACGTCAGCTTAGACTTGAAGTTCCTTTTACAAAGCTCACATGTTAACGTCACCTCCGGTTTCCTGTGCTCCGACAGCAAATGTTCTTTCAAACAGTACTTTGGTAATTCCAAAACACAGATTGGACATGACACTGACTCTAGCATATTTTCATCATCACAATAGTTTTCAACTTCCTTCATAATCTGTACGAATGATTTCCTTTTATGATGCTTCTGAGGAGGACGACATTGTGACCGGTGGATTAATAAAAGTTTCCGCTCTTGGAAAACGTTTTGACAAATATGGCATTTGAATATGATACGTCTGTAGTTATGGGCGTTGACCATGTGATCGGTGAGTAGATTAGCATCAAATTCATCGAGACAGTGGAGGCAGACCATCTGTCCCGTCTTGGGGTCTACCATGGCATCGGTTGAGTTGAATTCAATTGGCTCTTGGTTCGTTTGTACGCATTGTGCTAGCTGTAGGAGATCCCTGGAAAAATGTTATAAATAAATACACCCATCAGTCACATACATAATACCCTACCCTACACTAAGATCTAGTCTTGTGTCGTGTATCAGAAACTACGAGAGACTTTTCGGTCTCTCAAACACGCACCCCCCAAAACAAATACGTGTGGACCACACAAATATCTGTCTCAGTGTGGGGAGAGAACCCGCGGCCTTTCGTTACACAGCCGGCGTCTAACCAACTGCGCCACGGAGGCTGTCGACATGTACAAAACCACCATATAACCGTGGACGGGCGCACCTTACTATAAATACGGTACTAGTAAGAATTGTATTTAATTAATTCACTAATAATCCATACTAAGTATAACGTGTCATTTGATATCAAATAGCAACAAAATTTGTTATAACTCTATGAAATAGAAATATTTTAAATACTTTCGCAGCTTTAACCATTTGCTTTATCATAAATTACAACAATAATTACTTACATAGTATTATAATTATCGTCGTCTTCGTCCTCTGTTTTCACTAGGGTATTATTTTTCATGGGATAACTACTGCCTTCTAAAGGATCTTCAAAGTTATTTTCCATTTTATTTTTCAATTTAATTCAATGTTTATATTTATTGCACAGATGCACACAACAACAAGAATGTAATACTGCAGTCTGCACAGCAAAGAGTAGAATAATACTATATGAAACTGCACAGCACTGCACAGATAATAAATTAATGTGTCAAAAGCGTTTTGTTATTGCTCCTAAGGATGTATGATTAAATTCCTTTGTATGAAATCTGATTACACATAAATAAATACGATTCTTGCATAGATGCTCATAAGGATCCACAAAATAAGCCACAAAATATTATTTCTTTTATATGTGGGATAAAGCCGCCGCGCCGGCTGTTCCACCGGCATAGTGTGTAGAAGGCATTACACTACTGAAATAAAACTCGTCATTGCCACAAATAATTTAACATTTACAAGTGAACAGCATGTGCCGTACTCCGATGACGTAAGACTTGTCGATGACGTCACACACGGCGCGCAGCTCCTCCTTGCTCCGGTACTTGTGGTGCGTCTTCTCCGGCTTCCATGACAAGCTGAACTGGTGCTCTGGGAAGAACGGCTCAGGGGTCTGGATGTCTAGAGTCTCGTTTTCGAGCGGCAAGATGAGTCTGAAAGAGTTCATAACAAAACTGCTGTTGGTGGATATTTGAACCCAACTGTACTGAAAAGCTAACACTGTACAGTGGTTAAAAACCGTTATAGCGACCCACGTAAGTGTGTTGCATTTGGTTTTCATTTTCTGTATCAGCCCAACGTCCAACTGCAGGGCACGGGCCTTCTCTACAATCCCAGTACGATTGAGGGATGGGTTCTCATCTTGTGTTTAATAAATACATACACCCAACAGTCACATACATAGTTCTATTACACACTAATAACTTGCCTTGTGCCGAGGATAACAGGAACTAGCAGAGACTTTTCGGCCCGACAATTAAATTCGAGCCCAATACAAATACTTATGGTTAGCATAAATTTATTGGTCTTAGTATGAGGATTGAACCCGCAGCCTCCCGTTTCGCAGTTGGACTCTAACCAACAGCACCACGGAGGCTGTCGAATTTAATTATTTTAAATTGTTCCTCTCATAGCCTGTGGTTTGCAGCATTTTTTTAAATGCGAGCGGTTAATTTACAACGCTACTTGTTACAATTTTACCTGACAGCGTGCAAAAACATTCTATGTGGCGCGGTGTCAGTGGTGCCGCTGTAGGTATAGTCGCCTAGGATAGTGTGTCCAATAGCGCAGCAGTGCAGACGAAGCTGATGGCGACGACCTGAACAAACCACAGTCGTTGAGATAACACACACAACTTATATGTTATATTTAATCACTGTGAAACATTAAATGTACAAAAAAGAGTATATAATATTAATAACTACATTAATGCACTCGTTGAGATATAGATCACGACATTTATCCAACTAGTAGTGCTAGAGGATCTTTAAAGTTCTAAGACTATTTCTTAATGTCACTTTTCTTGGGCGTACCCATAGATGTGAAATATGGGGCTGTTGATAACATCTGTGCGGTGCAGACCGTCGTCCCCGCGCATCTTGCCCTAAGGTGGAGACAATAATCATAAACCCAATTCATAGAAAAGTGAGAGAAACTTTCTTCACAATAAAAGTTTGTCTCGACCCGCACCCTCCATGTTAATTAAAAGCAGAAAGCACAGCAATAAGTAACAAAATCTAAGTCCTTTACCAGTAATAGGCTTCAGCAGCACCACAGTAACAGGATCAGGTCCGTAGTACCCGGTCTCCAGCACCAGCAGCCGCGTGTGCGCGCTGCGTGGCAACAGACACAAGGTGTCGGACGACGTCACTGCCACCATGCGATGACTCGATTCCATTGTGGCGGGATCTACTCCTGCGGAGGTGAGAAAAGAGTGGTAATGCCTAATTGGCTAAATTGAATTCATGAATAGTTCGACTGGTGCCCTAGATCTATCTTGTACATAACCATAACATAATCGTGGCGGCTTTTTCGTCGTTTTTTTGGCGAGTATTATTTTTCTCTTTTTATTTTAGGAAATTATACACCCAAATACGACGATAGGTAAAATATTTAAAAAAAAATGCGCTTCTTTTGCGAAATGTATGGTTGCATTGTGTATGACGTCACTAATACCACCTGGTTTCGTTGTCGGTCGCAGTCTGGATATACCCTCTATACCCAATAATACGTCCCACTTACCAATATCATACTCAATATCAGCGATCTCCAACTCAACATGTCCGCGTATAACAGCCAAATAATATTTGCTGGTGAGACGTTTCTCGAACATTTTCCCCGCGCGCGCCGCGGCCGACTTGTTCTTTGCAATGCATAGTACGCCGCTTGTGGCGTAGTCCAGGCGCTGGACGAAATGTAAAGGTAGGGAAGACGTGGAGAGATGAGAGTCGGAAGACGCTATATGTTGTGTCACTGTGTTCTGAAAAAGATAAACGTAAATAATACACCTATCAGTCACATACATAGGTCTGACCCCGTTCTAAGATTTTGTCTCGTGTCGGAATCAGAAACTACGAGATATTTTTCTCGATCACTTAGACAAGCAGACCCAAAATCAAACTTGTGGCCTATTATTTCACAGCCGGCACGGCGATTTAATCAACTGTGCCATGAAGGCCGTCAATTAGATAATAATTATTAAATTTTTAAATATTTCAATATATAAAATGGATTCAAATATAAGTCATAGCATAACCGAATGGCATTTAATTAGGATATTAATGTTATAATCTTCTAAAGATTTTAATATCCTTAAAATATGCAATGACTTGGGGTTTGAAATGTTATGCGTGAAATGGAACGACATTTATGTTTGACAGATGACAAATCTGGCTGGATGAAAACATTTGTTTACATCGAATTAAAACCTAAATACAATAGAAAACTATGATTTATTTGTATAAAACAGAGTATTACCTTCTCGGTTTCATCGTCAGAATTTATATACATATCGTATGGCTTATTAACAATTAAATAATCAGCACTTTCGTACAGTTTTTTCACAGACATTTTTTTGTTTGCAAAAGAACTAGATGCGTTCATTTTATAAAGGATGTGTACGCTTTTATGACTGATAAATTAATTATATATGGTTTTTTAATGGTTTGCATGTGAGGCAGTAAGTTTGATATCCGTGAACAAAAATGCAACAGGAAGGTTTCGAACGTACACTGCAGTGCCCTATCTAAATATACGCTCAGAATTTCCTCCAGTGGCATTTTGCTCACTGGATACCTGAGATTTTTTTATTATTTTATTTTCATTACAAAATTTCAACTTATTCAACAATGACTAGCAAATGACAAGTGGAACAAACGACGGGGATTTTGTTTTTAAATATTTCACAAGTGTCAGAAAAGAATTGCAGAGGTCAAAGCTCATAAACATGTAATTCTATTTTATATAGTACAATTATCTGCTAAAAAAATATTTCTTTTTATGTTTCATGTTATATTAAGAAATTCGTTTTAACTGCTTCTTTAAATAAATATATATCACCCCAAACGATTGTAGGAACAAAACGTAATCACATCCATTTGACAGTTTAACATTAGCCAATTAGATTAAATACATCACTTAATTAAACCCAATAACAAACATTTATACACTCTTTAAAATAATCGCATTACATACAATTATCCGACCATATCAAATACGTCTCTACTTTACCCATGACCTTAAACTGAAAGCACTATTCAATTTAGTCGGGCTTTCTATCAAAACACTACGGTTAGAAATTCCCTTATTATTTCTATCTTGTTTATTGGTGTGTGATTTGGTATTGTAAATATACTAAATACAAGATGAATCGTCTAAAAAAGCATAAAGTGAAAATGGAGAGGGCCGAGGCGTCGACATCGCACAGCCGGGAAGTCGAAAGAGAACATGATTTGGCTTATTACATTCACGACAGGGTAGAATTAATGCATCAAGTGTTTTCTGCTCTTAAATACAAAGAAATTAAGGCTCTAGCGCCTGCCTGTGTTAGGCATATTACTATCGATGATCTGCAGGAGTTGTGTACTGAAGAGGTAAGTAAATACATTGTTATTTTTATAAAACTTCACAATTTTGTAAATACAGAACATCACTTTGTAATTCGTATCAAACAATTGCAAATAGAGCCTGGTTAGGTTGCGGGAAGTCGCTGGATTCAGTTCGCTGTAGATATCCCTGGGGGAGCCTACGTTTAAAAGTGATTCCGGTGCCTAAAAATAAAGAAAATAAATAAATATACATACCCAATACATAGTCCTGACACCACATTAAAATCAATTAAGTCTTATGTCGTGGGTATCAGAAACTACGAGAGACTTTTCGGTCTCATAAACACTCAAACCCGAGACAAATATTTGTGGTCTTCAGAAACATTTGTCTCGGTGTGGGGATTGAATCCTAGGCCTCTAGTTTCACAGCCGGCGTGTAACCAACTGCGCCACGGAGGCTGTCAAAAGATGTTTAATTTTATGTTTTGCTTATTTGTCTCAACAGAACCCTTATGGGAACATGAATACATAATTTTACACCAATTCAGATAACAATTGGTGTATATAATTGGTATTTAGTGCCTAAAGTTCTTCCTTCTAACAGGCAGCTGTGGAAAACCTTTAAGATGGCCACTGCTGAACATATCAGCATTGGAATTACTTACTTTCAGAAACAAGTGTAATAAATGTTTCTGGTTTCATTTGTTGTATAGTATACAATAAATTAGCAGTGGTCTGGGCACATAGCACATAGAACTGATGCTGCTGGGGCCGAAAGGTTCTAGAGTGGAGGCCACATACAAGCAAGCAAAGTATTTGTCACCCACCCATAAGGTAGATGGACGACTTGGTTAAGGTCACAGGAAGTCGCTGGATGCAAGCCGCTTCCAACAGGTCAATGTGGATCCATGGGGGAGGCCTATGTTCTGCAGTAGACTTCCTGTGCCTAAAGAGAAAGAGACAATAAAGTAATAATACATGTAATTTCATTTCCAGCTCCTAGGCATCAGTTCAAAGCGCCTCTGTGCCATCCTGGATGGAGCTGAACCTCCATCAGACACAGAGTCTTCGAGCCAGTCACCGTCACCGCCTCTAGAAACTATATCACTGGACAGCATATCTTCAGATGATGAAATACTTAGCGAGACTACTTCTAGTAAGAAGAAAAAGGTAATAACATTTTTTAGTCATGACAATCACCACACACTTTAACGGTGAAGGAAAACATGAGGAAACCATACCATAGCAATTTGCAATAATTTCTATGGCATGTAAAATACATCAAGCCACACTAGGCCAGCATGGTGGGCTAAATGGCCTAACCCCTCTCAATCGTACTCTCGATTTGTAGAGGAGGGTCGTGACCTGCTGTGGGATGTATATGGGCTGATACAGTGATGTGCTTGAACTATTTTAAGTCTTACAGTTACAGATACACTATTCTGTTGGCAATCATAAAGCTCCGTTTAAACGGGTATAGTTTCTTATCACAAAGATACAATTGTTCAGCCGGGTAACGACATCGCGAGACTGGCTCGCGAGGGACGTCTCGCCAGCCAGCCTCGCGATGTGGAGACGCGTTTGCCTCGCGCGAACCTTGTCACATAATTTTGTAGGAATTTTATCACTCCACAAAAAAGGTTTCTTCCAAGAGTTGTATTTTTTACCCTTCCTAGGGTGCATGCATTTGTGTGTGTGAAAACACCTCAATAACATTAACCATTCTCCCCAGCACAAACACCACCGCCACAGCTCAAAGTCCCGCAGGAAGAAGCGCTCCAGCTCGTCCCAGGAGGTGGCGCAGACCCGCGCCTCCCGCGCCGGCCTCACTGTGCTGGAGCTGCTGGAGCTGCAGGCGCGAGCGCGCGCCATCAGGGCCCAGCTGCAGCAGGAGCAGGCAGCCGGTATGAACCTATATGTTTTCACACATAAATGGCATGAGTAGAGATGCGTAATTTTTCGAAAAAATTCAAAATAAAAAAAAGCAATTTGAAAAATTAGAGAAAGTGTTAATTGACCTTATTGGAGCTTGTAGATAGTGAAATTGACTTTATTCTTTGATATTCTTGGTATAGCTGATAAAATAAACACATATTTTTACAGTTAAATCCAGATTCATGGTTAGGATCTAATTTGGTGGTAATGGCTGGCATTTGGAAAAAAGAGTGCCTACATAATTATTCATCACATTTGATTTATAAAACCAGATGACCGTTTCATTTCTATTCTCCATGAGTTGCGATTCACCACGTTCTGTGTCCACAACCCTCCGTAACAAAGCCGGTGCCAAACCAATGAACTAAAGAGGTAAATCACCCTGAATAAACCTTATACAGCCAGTCCTGTGTGTTGAATTTCGTTTGTAATGGCTATTTATATAAACTACTCTTGTTCAGTGGTAGCAGAGTCAGTCCCAGCCACAGCAGTCTCCAGCCCGTCTGACAATGAAGTGGAGATTAAAGAGGAACCGGCCGAGGTAGTGGAAATCAGCAGCGATGATGAGAAGCCGAGCGTCAAGGAGCTGGAGACAGGTGAGACAGGGGCTGAGGGTGGTAATTTTAAGGGAGGGGTGGTATGATCAATGTGTGGGAGGGCTGGGGGAGGTATCCTTGCTGGTATAATAAGTTCAAGATATGATCAATGTATCGTTGATATGGTTTGTTTACAATATAAAAATATTGAAAGTATTTGGAAAGATTCATACCCTAATAATCAAGAAATTTGGCCAATATTGCAACTTTATATATTAGGAAGATATTTAATATGTCAGAATTATTGAATAAATCTAATTTAACGGATTTATGTCAGAATTAGTCTATAATTATGACCTTGTTACGATACATCCATAAGATCAATTGTGAAAAATAGTAACTACTTAATGTTCTGTGATTATTGAAATTAACAACAAACATGTTCTAATGTAAATATTGAATAATAAGCTCGGTCATACTATGTTTATAACAGAAATTATTCATACTAAATTTACTATTTCTATCCCGCAGCTTCCCAACAACCCAGACAAGTCGAGCTAGTCGACACACAGACAACCAAAAGCCAAGAACTCACAGTAACGGTGCCACAAGCCAAACCCAGAAAAATAGTTCTTAAACGCAACAGAATGACTGTCTCCGTCTCTAACAAACCCGAGATAACTCCAGAACCAGAGAAAAAGACAAAAGCCAAGAGTAAGAAAAAGAAAAAGGGAAAAAAGAAAGATACGCAGAAAGATGGAAGTGATAGCGATGAGATTACGCTACAATTGTCTGATTCTGAGAAAATGGATGTTTTGGGAAGTCTAGAGCAAAAGAATTTTAATAATGCTAGTACTGAGGACTCTGAGAGTAGTTCTTCTGATAGTGAGGACGAGCAAAAGAGTAAAGATAAGGATAAAAAAGATAAACACAAGAGCAAAGAAACAGAAATTGTGGAAATAGATAAAGTTCTAGATAAGCAAGAAAATTTAACTGTTAACGGCACGCAAAGTACAGAATGTGTTTCAGATGCAAAAGATAAAACAGGTACTAATGAAAGAGAAACTAAAATAATTGATGAAATTAAAGAAAAAGATAATGAACCCGTTGTAGAAAAAGAAACATCTGTATCAAACGTAGAAGAAACACCACTAAGCCAGAATAAAGAACAAAGCGATGATATACCCAAAGATGATGCACATTGCGCGCTAAGTGAAGAAAATATACCAACAACGTCAACTAAACCGTCAATGGATAGAGAGCTATCAGAAGGCGAAGTTAGCGACCGAGAGAGTTCAGAAGTGGAAGCGTTTGACGTACCGCAAGAAGTAGTCTGTATATCCGACGAGGAAATCGCCAAAAAGAAGAAAAAGAAAGATAAAAAAAGTAAAAAAGATAAAAAGAAAAAGAAGTCGGATTTTCGTGAGAGCTCCGATCAAAACTTCTACAAGGAGAGTAAGAAGGATGAGGAACTAAATTCGACCATTGATACGGAATGTGTTATTCTAGAATCGTCTGACGATTCTTCATGTTATGAAGTTGAAGGGACTGTCTTATCAAAGGAACCTACTGCTGAAGAAATTGAAGCTTTATCAGCGAAGATAGACGAGATAGAACGAGAAGAAGTAGTCACAGATGAACAAATCTTAGAACACGAGAGAATGTTAGCCGAAAAACAGACAGAATCGGAGAATTTAGAAAACATATCGTGGAAAGACCGATACTTAGACAGTAAGAAAGTCAAAAAAGTCATGTCGACTTCAAACATTCTAAACGCAATGAGGAAGAAAAACAAAGAGTTGAAGAAGAAGTTGGAAGAATCTAAGAAGGAAGAGAACAAAGAAGATAATAAAGAAGAGAGTAAAGATATACCAGAAGTAGTTGAAGAAAATCTAGAAGAGGGGAGCATAGAGCATTATAACACATTACAAGGTTCTACTAAATATGTAGACCCTGTTAATGATACAGAAAATGGGGAGGAAAAAATTGCGGATGATAAGAAAGATGGTAAAGTGACAAGCGATATGAAGAAAGACGCGAAACAGTTGCTCAAAATGTTCAAAAGACTCAAAAAGTTTGAAAGCAAAATGAGGAAACAGTTGTAGTAAAATAAAGCATAGATTTTTGACCGACTTCAAAAGAGGAGGTAATCAATTCGACTGAATTTTTTTTTTTTTTTTTTGTATGTTTGTTACTCGATTACGCTGGTATTTGGGATCCGATTTTAAAAATTTCTTTTTTGTCGGAAAGCATGATATACTAGGTTGGTACCATAAAAAATTGGTGAAGACCTGATGAATATCTTTGGTCCTGAAGACCAGAACTCCTCAAAATTGAACGGTACAGCAATAATTCTTTTTGCACCTTGTTCAGTATAAGTGTATTACTACAAAGGGTGGGGGGGGGGTTTAAAAGGGGAAAGCGGTGTATGGGGGGGAGAAAATAGATACTAATGTAAATACTCAATATCTGTGGCAGTACTTAAACGATTAAAAAAATAATAATTTTGTCGACAAGTATGATATGTTAGATTGGTGTCATTAAAAAATGGTGATGACCTGATGAATATCTTCGGACCTGAAGAACAGAACTCCTCAAAATTGAACGGTACGGCAATAATTCTTTTTGCACCTGGTTCAGTATAAGTGTATTACTACAAAGGGGGGTGTATTACTTAAAAGGGGAAAGGCGTGTAGGGGGGGGGTAGGTAAAAGGTACAATTAATTTCCGTTTTCAGTATAAAAGTTTTACTATAAACAGTAGGTGAAGAAGAAGGAAAGTGAGAGAAATAGATACGTAAATTACCGACGTAAACTAAGAGAATCCGACCTGGTCAGTGTCTAACAATAGCGGATATCATGATTATAATGACTTACAATCTTCTCATAATTTCACAGCAATAATATCATGTTTGGTCTGAAGGATTCGTAAATTTTAAAGACTACCTTTTGATTATATTATGATCACCTTTCTCATCATTACGATGCCTATGAAAACTAAAAAGGGACAAATAAAATAATTTTTAATAAAAAATAAAAACCGACTTCAAAGTGCTACTACAAAGTAACAAATAATATATATTTCATCGTGCTAGTACACAATGATTAATGTTCTTATTGACTTGACTAGCTAACAAATCTTAAATACGTAATATTTTGAAGGCGGGTCGCTAAATAACAAACACGTATAAATTTAAGCAAATGTTACACCATTTGATATTACATGTAGATCCTGCAATGTTGGCTCAGAAAGGCACGTAAGTAAATTAAACAAAAATGAATATAATGAGATCGATCCCCGCACCGAAACAAATATTTGTGTGATCCACAGGTATTTGTTTCGGGTCTGGGCGTTTGTGAGACCGAAAAGTCTCTCGTAGCTTCTGATACCCACGACACAAGACTCGATCTTAGTGTGGGGTCAGGACTATGTATGTGACTGTTGGGTGTATTTATTTATTTATTTATAATCCAACGTGTAAATTTATTGAAGTTTTGATAGAATTTCTATGTGTCTTATATGTGTGTGGTAGCCTGTTGATAATTATCTAGATATGATCCACGAGACGGTTGACCACCGTCTCGGTTATAATTCCAGGGTATACACCTCCGGAATTATCGGAGTCACTTGTGTGTTGATGATATTCAATTACCAAACTCTTTAATAGTGATATATTTAAATCATAGTCAGGAAACCTGCATGACATAAAGGCATTTAAGTACAAGAAAGGGTATGTTGTGTCCCATGCTCAACAGTGGACGATTACGGCCTGATATATTAAGACAAATTAATATTCCGTGTAAATCTTGCGTGTTTTTCGCTAGAATTTCTTTAACAAATTAATGTTAAGCGTAAGTTGTAGGTACATGTTCGGCACTTAGCGACCCGCCTTCAAAATATTACGTATTTAAGATTTGTTAGCTAGTCAAGTCAATAAGAACATTAATCATTGTGTACTAGCACGATGAAATATATATTATTTGTTACTTTGTAGTAGCACTTTGAAGTCGGTTTTTATTTTTTATTAAAAATTATTTTCTATTTCGTAATTCGATTTGTCGGTAGTTGTACTACTGTACGACTACAAAGCTGAGGTCTCGGGTCGAATCCCGGGTCGGGCAAAGTGATATTGGGTTTTTCTATTCATTATCAGGCCGGAGTCAGGAATTTGTTCCCGATATGGCGATAGGCTCGCCCCCTATCACATCATAGGACGGAACATACAAGGCGAAATGTGGGTGTCCTGGTGGCGCCTCTGCTTACCCCTTCTGGAATAAAGGCGTGAGTTTATGTATGTATGTATGATTTTGTCGGTATTTCAAGAGACTGTTGGTGTTGGGTATAGTGTGTATTGATAGTCAATCACCACGCACTATTGAACGAAAAAATCGTGAAGAAACCTGCATACCATAGCGATTTGTAAGAATTTCTATGGTATGTAAAGTCCGCCAACACGCAGTAGGCCAGCGTGGTAGACAATATGGCCTAACCCCTCTCAATCGTACTCTTGATTGTAGAGGAATTCCGTGCCCTGCAGTGGGACGTATATGGGCTGATATTAGGTACGTGGGGAAGTGCGTGGTGGCATGTAGTAACGGACCCAACGCGGCAATTATCGTAATAACCGTTCGCTGTATTTCGAATCTAAATATTAGGCAATAGGTCTTATATTCCGTTGGCTATTATAATGGTTTTAAGACGATTCTGTGTAAGAAGATTAATGGTGTAAGTTATTTGAATGGTGTTATAATTAATTTGTATAATACATAATTTTTATTCATAAAGAACTATGAACTATAACTGTATAAAAAAACTATATTTCGATTTGTAGAGCGCAGTTTAAAGAGAGCCATTGTAAAACTTAACATAGCAATTTAACCCTTATTTCCAGTATGTAATGCTCATATTCCCATCAAGAGTCGCAAATTTGCGCCGTATACGCGCGTCTTCAAGCGAACAGCGATGGTTGTGTACAGGAATATGTGCATTACGGTGTAGAGATATGGGTGAATTTCGCTTATCAACTTTAAAATTAATGTTTTGATTCTGCGTTATACAAATCGTTCCCGAACTTGAACGATATTTAATAGAGTGAAAGAGTGTATTACATTTAGTTGTAAGGAATAAATATTTTACACGTTGTATGTAGTTTTTTATTTGTATTTAATAAATAATAATAATAAATACACCCAACAGTCACATACATAGTCCTGAGACTCCTGACTATGGTCCTGACCCTACACTAAGATCAAGTCTTGTGGCGTGGGTTTCTGAAGCTACGAGAGACTTTTCGGTTTTACAAACACTCAGACCCGAAACAAATTCCTGTGCCCTGTGGAACACATGAATAGAAAAACTCAATATCACTGCTTTGTAGTCGTACCGTAGTACAACTACGCCACCGAGGCAATGAGAACTTCCGGACTGCTAGTCAGGGGTTGATGAAGATCATAATCTAAGCGTGTACTTATGGCGATCTCGCTCGGAGCGAGATCCTTATACCGCAGTCGCGTCGCTCGGCCCCGTTTAAATGAGCGATATTTATATACGAAACACAACATAACGTCAAGTGCTTTAATCAGCAAACTTCTTGCCTGGTCAGAGAGTTCTGATCCTGATGAAACATTTATCCATTTTGTTTCACAGATTTGTTTTTAATGTAATACAATCAGCAAAAACTATATTTTTAATAAAAACTTTTTGCATCACTACACCAAAGAGTTTCGACAACTCATTCCTAGCAATAACAAAACGCACACCAATACATTTTTTTTGGCATCCATCAACAAACGGTTGTCAAAAGTCTTTGACAAAGAAGGACGCTTCTTTTGCTTTCACAGAAAACATTTCGAAAAATCGATAAAAAATAAATTAAATTCACACAAAAGCTGCACGCGGACATTTTGCGATACATTTTTCGTGTTTCAAACTTGTTGAAATGGAGGCTTTATGTGCCGCTTGCCTGTGTGATGGTAGAAAACTATATTTCATAGGCGAAACTGGATTCTATATTTTGTATACGCAGATTTTGAACGAAATACCGGTAAGTAGCATTTATATTAAGATTTTTTTACACTCGCACGACATTATCTACAATACACGCGATAGTAAGTGCAGGATAATTCAAAAAGTGTTCACCGGCGTTAGATGGATATCTTTCGCAGTTCGCTGGTTGTTTTTTCCATTTATCCCATCGGAAAGGCATGGTCTGAGCCATAATGCCTGCAGTTCGCTGGTCGGGACATCAATGCTGTCGTGTTTGTAATATACATTATACACAGAGACGGCATTAGAGATAATTGATATTAGTATATTTTAATTACTTAATGCATTTTTATGTCTTAATAGACGCCGGCCCGGTGCAGATAACAAAGATATATATGATAATGAATGATATTTCTTTGTCCTGTCTCGTCTCATACTCACTCAAGGCATGTAATCTTGTCCCATCCTACCTCTTTCGAATTTAAAAAGTAACAAATATATTTGAATCCGCTGCTGCCCCGCCTCATTCTTTTCTCTTATATCCTTTCCATGGTAACGTCAGAAATTGGTTAGTTAGTCTGTCAGATTAAGATTGCCGATTGAAAGATTGTTCTTCCGTTTATCGTCTACTTTTTTGACATCTCCGGTGTACAATAAAACAAATATTTTCCTTGCAGGTGTACAACCAGTCTCAGATATTCGTGCGTATTTGCTGGGAGTGCAAGAGCATGTTGCGCCGTTTCCACGAGTTCAAGAACCAGGTGAAGCACTCCTACATGTATCTATTGAAACACAGCGAGCAACAGGTTAGTTAAATGTGGAACTATTTTCTTTTTGTATTTATTTTCTTTTAGTGTTAAGATTTTGGCCAGCAACTGCCTCGATGGCGCAGTTGTTCTACGGTACGATTACAATGAGGTCTCGGTTTCAAATCCTGGGACAGGCAATGTGATATTGGATTTTTGTATGTCAGGAATTAGTGACCGATATGGCGATAGGCTCGCCCCATATGACATCGTGGGACAGAACATACAACGCGAAACGTGGGTGTCCTGGTAGCGCCTCTGCCTACCTCTTCTGGGAAAAAGGCATGAATTTATGTATATCAAGATTGTGACCGAAAACGAGCTGGGTGGTTTTAGTGGTTCCAGACACAATGCAAGTAAAAATTTCGCAAAAAAAAAGGCAGATTTTTTTTGCAATTTTTTTAATATCATCGTGATTGGGTGGTAAATACCTAGTTTTTGCGGAAATAGTAATTTAAATCCTTACGTACCATTGCATCCTTAAAAATATATATTTTTTAAAAATACATTTATTTTTTGGAAAACCTTGTATTTATCACTCAAATACAAAGATAAGTAAAATTATGCAAAAAAAGTAAATTTTTTTGCGAAAATTTTAATTGCATTATGTCGAAAGTCACTAATACTACCACCTGGTTTCGGTTTCGGTGGCAGTCTTGATATACCCTGTATGTAATGCTAGGTATATTTATAACATTCATTTTTCAGACCACACCGAAACCGGTTGAACCGCATCTACAAATACAAGTAGTGACAAACATCACAACATGCCCCGAGCTACAAGTCAAGACTGAAGACACAGAGGTCACCGAGGACCCACAGGTCATGCTAGACCAAGGTCCCATTCAACTCCAAGTTCAGGTGGATGTTAAGAGAGAGCAGGAGGTAACGGAGACAGAGGAGGCAGAACATTGTGAGCCGGAGACTTTTGTGAACAATCTAGACTTGGTGATGCCTAAAAGAAAACGGGTTTCTAAAGGAGCTAAGAGTGAGAAGGTATGTACACCCAACAGTCACATACACAGCCCTTACAGCTCACCCCACCTCATACACCATCTCACACATCCTTATATTAATAAATAGATACACCCAACAGTCACATACTTAGTCCTGACCAGATCTAAGATCAAGACTTGTGTCGTGGGTATCAGGAACTACGAGATACTTTTCGGTCTCCCAAAAACATCAAGAGGCAATCAATGGAACTATTTTTAGTAAATATTGTTATTGAACCGCCAAACTTAAATCATGCGTTGTTTGTTACATAAAAATAAATTTAAAGTAGGTAATGACCCTCTCGACTCTCTTCCTATTTTATTCATCCCAGTGTTGAAAAAATCGTAGCCGGCACAATCCACTTCAAATTTTAACAAAAAATAATGGGACGCCCCAAAATACTTGGTAAAACTTTGAAACATGTGTTAAACATTAAGTTTGTTTGTTATTTAACAAAAAATCTAACCACCCCATGGTACTTCGTTCAAGAGATGATGGAATCAGTGCTAATTTGGATTTTACACAGCATAGGCATATTTCGGGAATTATAAGGTATGTCGTTGCATTAATAAATTACAATAGATTATCCAGTAATAAATAAGTAAACATAAAATAAAACGTTAGTGCAAGCCCTATGCCGTTGCATAGTGTTGAAAGTCTCACTGTATGACGGATTTAATAATAATTCATTGTATTTATGGTTTTAGCATAATATTATCATGGCGAACAGAGTGTCAAATGAACAGCTCGAAGCTTTATTGGAGTTCTTACAAGAACATTCTTCTTTAGCCAAGGGTATTGGACTCGGTGTTAGATCCAAGGAAACTGTTGATAGTCAGTGGAGTAATCTGGCGATGAAGCTAAATTCTATTGGTTCAGGTTCTTCTAAAACTGGAGAGCGTTGGAGAAAGGTAATACAATAGTTTAATATAATATTATACTTTTTTATAACTATTTACCAATTGACATTGTACATATTGTATATATTTTTAGTACTGGGCTGATATTAAACATAAGAGCAAGACCAGACTTGCTAAACATAGACGGGAGTCTTCTGGCACTGGCGGTGGTCCCAGTACAGAAGATTTTACAGAAATAGACAAAAAAATTCTGTCTGTCATTGGAGAACAAGCTGTGTTTGGGGATGTCGAACACAGAGTCCCAATATTTAATAATGTAAGTAATGTAATTATTTCCTTATATACAGGGTATCTCAAGACCGCGACCGAAAACGAAGCCAGGTGGTAATATTAGTGACTTCAGACACCATGCAAGTAAAAATTTCGCAAAAAAAACGACAACTTTCTTTGAAATTTTTTACATATCGTCTTATTTGAGTGATTAAACATAGTTTTTCTAAAATAATGACGTACATCGCTTAATTTTTAACCACGCAATGGTACGTAAGGGTTTAAATTACTATTTTTGCAAAAACTAGGTATTTACCCCTCAAAAATGATGATTTTTAAAAAATTGTAAAAAAAAAATCGTCTCTTATTTTATTTTGCAAAATTGTTAGTTGCATTGTGTCTGTAGCCGCTAAAACTACCACCTGGCTTCGTTTTCGGTCGCGGTCTTGATATACCCTGTATAATATATTTTATTGTATTAACAGATCCCAATTCTGTCTGAATATTAAGATAAAAATCTCCATGCCAAATTTCATGGGTCAGTTCAGCTTTTTTGGAGTGAACTAACATACAGACATTCAAATCTATTGATTGGTTGAATATAAGTATAATTATTCCCAAAATTTAATCTATATTAATATATGCTTATCATAATATGGATTGAACATTAATAAATATTGTCTTGTTTATTTTTATTTTTTTTATTGTATCCAGACGGAGTGTACACCAATTAATTTACCAGAGGATAATGATCAGAGCAATAACGATACTTCTGATATTTTGCTACATTGTGAAGGTAAATAATTTAAATATCAAGCCCTCACTTAAGTTCAGTAGTGTTTTTAATGAACAAATTGTTTTATATTTTTTTAGAAAATCAAACAAAAAGTGCTTCACATCCACAAACAGTATCCCCATCAGCAAGAGGACAAACCAGCAATATTCGTAAGTATTTTGTAGGGTATTGTTTATAAACTTGTTAATGACGTGCAGATTCAAGTGTCTATAATATTGTAAGTTTACAGAAGATTACTGTTTTAATAATTTTAGGTTCACTCCTGTTATACCGGGTATATCAAGACCGCGACCGAAAACGAAGCCAGGTGGTAGTTATAGCGGCTACAGACACAATGCAACTAAAAATTTTGCAAAATAGCATCGGTTTTTTTTTAAATTTTTTAATAGTCATTGTTTTTGAGGGGTAAATACCTAGTTTTTGCAAAAATAGTAATTTAATCCCTTACGTACAATTGCGTGTTTAAAAATTAAGCGATGTACGTCATTATTTAAAAAAACTATGTATTAATCACTCAAATACGACGATATGCAAAAAATTACAAAAAAAAATTGACGATTTTGTTTGTGAAATTTTTACTTGCATTGTGTTTGATATCACTAATACTACCACCTGGCTTCGTTTTCGGTCGCGGTCTTGATATACCCGGTATACTATAACAATTTGTTATAACAAATTGTTGGGACAGATATGAATTATTTGATTAGGTAAATAAATCATACACATTATGTTTTTTAAAATATTTCCAGCTATCTCAAATCTTCCTGAGGGTGCTCGTAGCTGTTCTACAATGGCTACTCAGAAAATATCTAGATCAACCTTACACACAGGTATTATTTTACAATAATTTAGTACATATTATTGTTTCATTGCAATGTTTAAAAGTTACTTGTACAACTAATACAAACTGAAATTTGTTTTTCAGCATTAGAGGGCCCTGTCAGTCGGCCTGTTAGAGACAGGACAAAAAGGCCACGATTTAAATCGAATAATTTAAATCGGCCAAGGATGAGTATGTTAATATTAATAAATTATAATACCTAATTGTACAGGTATAAGTACTTTAAATAACTATAAAATGATTATTTCAGAAACTCAGTGGAGAATTGATCCTGAATGGGTTAAGGACTTGGAGAAGAACAGAGTGGAAGCTGAACTTAAACTTGCCAATGCTGCCAGCATTATGGCGGACTCTTCGCAAAAACAAGCAGAAGCTTTCGCCAATGCCATGGGCGATATGGCTGAATCATCTCGCACACTAGCAGAAGCTTCAGCCAATGCCACCAGCATGATGGCAAAAGCTTTGCACATGCAAGCAGAAACCTCTAAAACCCAAGCGGAGGGCTTTAAAATGGTGGCACATGCTTTATTAATGTCCAAGGGTATGTTGCCACCCACATCTTAAGGTTTGGATCCAGTACCGGCGTTAGGGTAGGGTACGGTTGGGCGACCACCCTAAGGCGCCAGTGGCTAAAGGGCCTGTAGTATATATCTATGATTTTCTGTTTTTCGTTACTGAACATATCTTTTCAGATCTATTCAGACCTGGGACCTTTGTGCCCTTAAGGGTATTTATTTTTTACATCAATAAATAACATTTGAGACATTAACATTAAGAATATATTATATTATATAGATCACATGTTAATATTGTATATAGATGATATAAAAAAAGGTTCTATGTAATATTGTGATGTTTGGTACTTGGCCCATTTTATGTTGGGGACTTGTGTCAATAGTAAATAAACTTACATATGCAATCTTATCATAGACATATTTTTAAGATACAGATTTGCCTGGTTTAATGATTTTGCAATTGCAACATTAATAAATTAATATACATCTCAATGTACATATTTTCTAGTGTTACATAGGGAGTTTAGTATGTGTTCTTTTGTGTAATATTTCTTTAGAATTTAAAAGTTGTTTTTTTTATCATTTATAACGTTTTTTTTAAATATACTATAAATTATATACATTTAAAAAATGTTTTAATTTAATAACAAGCTGATCCTTGCTAACATCACAGGTTCCATCATTTTTATAGTTATCGTTGTACAATGCACAATAATAATCATCAGAAAGACATTAAGTTTATGTAAATCAGTAAACAATGTAGCTTTCTATTGATAAAATAATTTTTAATATCATAATGGTTGCTTAGATTTACGCGAATGTTACACATTAAAATAAAACTATTTTATACGGATTTTATCGCGATTTGGTTTAATTTTTACATTTTTTAACTTCCCGACGTTTCGATTACTTTACAGCTTTCGTGGTCACGGGGCGGACTGAGGTATTAGTCATCCGCTCAGTGACTGTTACAATTAAACTACCCTTAATTTACAATTATTAAATTAAAAACTTAATTTAAAAAATATCAGTTCAAGTATATCCAGAAATTCCTTCCTGCAAACTAACTCATAAACTTAGATTTTCATTTACTTTGTGCAGATAATTATATTAAGTGCTACACCACTTTTTATTCTTAACATGCCAAGTAATATATTGTTTACTTATTTAAGGATCTTTGTAGGAAACTACAGTTAACAAAAAATAAAAAATAATAAATTAAAAAAATATTTTATTTATTTATTGGTCTTTAACTAATACATTTAGTTTCATACATATTATAAACATTATACATCTTAAATTACAGGAGGACACAACTAACATAAATTATAGGAAATATAATTGAACAAAAACAAAACATCTAAATGAAATATGAAATTACAAACAACAAAACAGAAATTAAAAAAAAATCAGCTTAATTTCAAATAAAATAGTTGTTATAAAAACACAAAACAATGTCAAAGGGTAAGAAATTACAAATACAAGTTCACATTATAGGCAACTTACAAATTAATACATACATACATACATACATAAACTCACGCCTTTATCCCCGAAGGGGTAGGCAGAGGCGCCACCAGGACACCCACATTTCGCCTTGTATGTTCCGTCCGATGTGATAGGGGGCGAGCCTATCGCCATATCGGGCACAAATTCCTGACTCCGGGCTGATAATGAATAGAAAAATCCAATATCACTTTGCCCGACCCGGGACTCGAACCCGAGACCTCAGCTTTGTAACCGTACCGTAATACAACTACCACACAAAATTAATAAGCAATCCCAATCCCTATCTAAGGATCGATCCGGAAAATAGACCAATCAGAACACATCAAATGTGAGCGTGTCGGCAATAACTTGAGCCCATTGGTTTATTTTCGCGATCGATCTTTAGATAGAAACGAAGATCGTTTATTAACATCGGCCATACGCCAACGAGGCAGTCGCATAACAAATTAATATCAAAATACAAATTACATAATATTAATAACACAAAACAATGTCAAATGTAAGAAATTACTAATTAAAACTAAAGAGAACTTACAAAATAATATTAAAGAGAATTAATTACATACAATTTAATATTAAAATTTTAATTTTGTTTACAAATACTTATTTAATAACTAAGATGACTAAAATACTTAATAAATAACTTAATTACATGTAGATCTATACTAGAACAGAATAAAATAATAATCTATTATTACTGGAAAACAAAAAATATATGTATGTATATTGTATAAGGTTTAGAGAGTGATCAATAAAAAATATATTGGTCAGTTTCTAAAACTACAATACAATATAATTAGAAAAAATATATTTCTAATTAAAAAGACCAGACCACAGACGTTGGTCCATTCTGTGTCTTTGTTGTCGTCCCCTTGCTAGCAATTGGAGCTCATCAGGCTCTCTATTCTCATCTGATGAAGCTGACACCTGGTTATTGGAGTCTCCATCCATTTCCTCATTTGCCAAATGAGGAACAGGCAGCCCATGTCTGTTGCAGATGTTGTGCAAAACAACACAGGCATTGATGATCATAGCTACCATAAGATGTTCATAATGCAACACTCTGTGTGTTAGCAAACATCTCCAACGTGGTTTTAATACAATGCAACACTCAACTGTACTCCTGGAGAGGCAGTGATTGTTGGTATAATGTTCCTCTGCAGAACCAGTTTCTGCGTCCACAATTGGGGTTAAAAGCCATGGTCGCAGTGGATATCCTGAGTCACCTACAATTGATTTTTTTTCTCATTAACACCACATTAAGTAATTTAATATGTATGGATATCAAAATTATTATAGCTAATTACATACCTAATAACCAGATGCTTTCTCCTCTGCTTTGAAGATCCTGTATATGTGTCTGTATTTCACTGTTTCTCCAAATATATGCATCATGAGTAGCCCCACCAAATGATGCATCCACATTAATAATGTTTAAATCACTGTCGCATATCTGCAAACAAAATATATATTCATAGTCAGTAAGTCGGAGATAGGACACTACGTAAGCGAATACCGTACTTGGTAAACAGTCTTCCTTCCGAGTCCGTTCCTCAGATTAATAAAAAGAAATCCACTATCAAACACATTGTAAAGTACCTCTTAACAACTATATAATTAGATACATGTTGTAAAATAAAAAATAGAACTCGCAGACAAACCAAGTACTTGGTTTTGCGGGCCTAATTTTAAACCTATTGTAATATTTTTTGAATTATAATAAATAAAAAAAAAAAAATCATTTTAAATATTAATAGTTGTGCATAGTATGTATTATTTTAACTTACAATTTGAACATTTCTGCTGTGGTAATGTTTTCTATTAAAAAATCTTTCAGGATGGTCATTTGGCTGTGTTAAAGCTACGTGAGTGCAATCCATGCAACCCACACAGCCAGGAAAACCAAATTTGGTTGAAAATCTAAAAGAAATTAAGTTTGTCTGTTAATTGTACTTTAAGTTAAAAAATACATTTTTATACCTATTATTAATTTGTATCTTACCCATCTATAATTATTTGTCTTTCCTGCCGTGACTGAGGGAAACGAATATGTTTCATTAAGATTTCTCTTGAATGCAGAGCTTTCGTCACCTCATTCAACGAATTTTAGACACTGGCTTGGCTCAGACCATGTAGGTAGCTCATACCTACAGGTTTTTGGTATGAGCCTGTGGCGGAAAAGGAGAGTGCTGTTAGCACCTATAATAAAAAATTTAAACATTAAGATTATTAATCAACTGACAGAAATGTACAGAACTATAAAAATAGGTATAAGTACTCACTTTACACTCTACCGAAATTTTTGTTTTTCTTCGGGTTTGCGACATAAAAGGCCGCAATTCATTGCACAAATCTTGAAATAGTTTTTTGGAGAGCCTATAATGTGCTTTAAATTCATTATCAGGCATATCCAAGGCTTTGGCATCATCTCGAAGATTGCGCCGCAAAGAAGATGTATTACGGTTTTCTAGCCGTCTAATTTCCTCTTTCATAGCCTCCCACAACAAAATTGAACGAGCCATCTTCCAACAAGTACAAATGGGAACACAAACACTTAAAAATGAACTCAAAACTGTTAATAAACTGCGTTACGATCTTAGCGATCGACCAAACAATAACTCTTTTACCAATTGCGATTTGACAGTTAGAACTTAGATTTGTTCGCTGATTGCTCTTCGATCGCTCTTAAAAGTCATTTAACTACCGGCACGGATCTTGAGCGTTGGCCGTTACTTGCGCAGATGTCGATTTTTGGGTCTCTTTAGAGGTGTGATGAAGTAAGCGGGCGGGGGCATTATCGCATCGGCCAGTGATTGGTTCACTACGCAACGCCATATTGTTGTTATGCCAAATTCATTCATTGCGTTTGTTCAATTCATTAATTTATTTTGTCCTTAAGTTCACGATGCGCAAAGCTATCCCCACTCTGTCGCCGAGCGCTCAAGATCCGTGCCGGCGGTTATACGTAATACCAAATTTTGCCGTGTCCATGGAGATTGAATGCTATTTTAGTTAACCGATTGTTCGACAGAGGCAGCACTGTGCTATGAAAGTGATTGATTTGTTATTGCTCTTAGATAATACGAATTTGACGTTATTAGCGATTTTAAAGCAAAAATTGTACAATTATCGCACAATTTACGCAATTGCAAAATACGTAATAGGGCTGCCGAAACAAATACCTGTGGATCACACAAATATTTGTTTTGGTGCGGCGATCGAACACGCGGCCTCTCGTTTCACAGCCGGCGTCAAACCAACTGCGCCACGGGGGCTGTCGTGATTCGTAATTATTTAAGAACAATTTATTTTTCTACATTAAATGTACACTATGTCCTTTTCTGTATTACTGACAATGTTTATAAGTAATAAGCATATTAATATGAAAAAATATTGTAATCACATTAAAAAAACAATTTCTCCAAATGATTATTTTACATAATTTACAAACATTTTAATATATTAGCTGAATATTATTCAAAACATATAGGCATATTTTTATAGAATTCACAAAAAAACGCTTAGTAAAGAAATGTTAAGTTATTTTACACATAACAAATATTTATTTTTAGTTCTCGATTTCAAAAACTAACTATAACATTCATATTAGCATATTCTTTCTTTCAGCCAATCAAAGAAAAGCCAAAAAAGAAAATTAAAGAGACAAAAAAGTCTAAATTCAAGAAGAAGATGAAAATTGAAAGTAAGAAGCGTCGCGTGTCCTCGGATACTTTAGTCAGTGACGTCAGCTTTGGTCGGTCAGTCACGCCGGATACCAAGGAGGAAGTGACCAGGGATAGTCAGACGGATGAGGTTGTCAAGGATAATGTTAGTATAGAGATGAGATATTACATTTTGCTCGTGGCTCAAGATAACTTGGCAACGAAAAATACTGCTGCTGCTCTTAACTATGTATTTGAGAGCTATTTAAATCAATTCAAACTCGTTTTAAACGGATAATAACTAATGTATAATAATCATACATGCAATTGTGACTGTTCTGTTAAGTTATCCTTATCGTTAGAAATATTTGTTGTTTTAGGCTGTCCCCAAAGTGAACGGCAAGGTTGTTAAGGCCCCCCGCAAACAGTCGAGTAAGGACGAACTGCCTGAGAAACCGCAATGCGTTGAATGTGGCAAAATGTTCAGCTCCAGGAAGACTTACAGATATCATCTCAAGTAAGTATATTAGTAAATCAAAATTTAAATAAATAAATACACCCAATAGTCACATACATAGTCCTGACACCACACTAAAATCCAGTCTTGTGTCGTGTATCAGAAACCGCTTTTCCTGTCTTGTCCCATTATATTCCAACTTATTCTGACTCAAAACTCGAGGCATGTAATTCTATCCTCCTATGTCCTATTTCATCCCTTTTCAATAAGAAAGAGAAGCAAATATATTTATACTCACGTTTAATCAAATTTCATCAAAATTGGTCCAGTCCTTTGAGCGTCAAGAAGGAACAAACACACAAATTCTCGCTCTTATAATATTAGCATAGATGCCAACTGATTATTTTTGATGCCATCCCATAGCGTACTACACAAAGGCCAGAACAGATACCCGTGTCCGCGATGTGGCAAGATCTATCAGTGGAAATCGAACCTGGGACGGCACATGAGGAGTCATAAGGTGAGTGACATAATGTAGTTTGTTGTAATCAAATATTGTATGTTGTTGTATGAACGCATATAGAGGGATATTTTTACGTTGACTTAGAAAATTATAGCTATTGTTTTTAGAATTAAAATACTCTTTTAGATTTAAAAGTATAAAATAATAATTCATAAACATTGAGATAGTAATTACTCAAAAAGTAGGCAACAAATTAAAAATGAAATATTAGGTTACATTTTTATATAAAATATCACTTTATTTGATTAAAAACAATGTAGATTTTGAGGATTAAAGCTGCAATCTTTGTCTTTTTATAAGTAGTCAATATAAAATTTAAACTCAAAGTTCAAAATGGCCGCCATAATCATGATGTTTGTCTTGTTACGTAGACCGTGGGTGGCATGTTGGAATTATGTTCAAAATGGCCGCCGCACAGTGAATTTATGTACATGTATCTCATGTTCCATAGACGCCATTTTGAAATTGTCCTGTGTTGTACGCTAGGCGCGCGATTCCGGCGAACTGTATTGTGAGACGTGCGACAAGCGTTTCGCGTCCGTCGCCACGTACAGACAACACCTGCGCGTGTCGCGACGACACGTGCCGGAGAGCGAGTTCAGGTACTGACACACACACATATATACACACATTCACACACGCACATACACACACACATGCACTCTCATTCACACGCGCACATACACATACCTGTGTTGGTATTAGTGGTTACAGACACAAGACAAATTCGCAAAAAAATGGACTGTTTTTTTTTTTGCTATTTTTTAAATATCGTCGTTTTTGGGTAGTAAATACCTAATTTTTGCAAAAATAGCACTTTAAACCCTTGCGTGCCATTGCGTATTTAAAAATAAAACGGTGTATATTATTCATTCAGAAATAATATGTATTTATCACCCAAATACGACGATCATCAAAAAAAAAAAAATTTTTTTGCGTCAGTTTTCCTTGCATTATGTCTGAAGTCACTAAAACCAAACCTGGCTTCGTTTTCGGTTGCAATCTTGATATACCCGGTATATACACGCATACATACACATACATCCATACACACGTGAACATGAGACGTGCGGCAAGCGAACATTCATGCGAACACCATCACAGTCTTACATGCGAACACCATCACAACCATACATGCGAACACACCAACTCACTGATGTCTTTTTCACTTTACCGCATCCTTTGTAATGTACCGTAGTACAACTGTACCGATCATAACAAACATGCGAACGAACACACGAACTCGCATACGAACATACGGGTCAAATCACTCATGAGGCTATACACAAAATGTTTGTAACAATCACTACATTGTAAGCTGGTTTTGTAGAGCAACACTATAGTTTCTTTGTTCTTCTCTAGTGAAAACCGCTTTCCGAATCGGTGGATCAAGAAAGGACTGAATCTAAACAATTCAATAACATTTTTATATATTCAATAAATTCATTTCATTTAACGAACATGTTTCTATCATTTATTATTTATTTATTTTATTCTTTTTTGTAAACTAAATAACTAAACGAATATTTAATATTAAAGTACAAATGGCGGTCGTATCGCTCGAGGCAATCTTTTACCGACTACCATGGGATGGACATAAGAGAAGGAGAAACATAGGGCAGTCATAAGTCTTTTACAATAAAGCTTGAATGATAATAATAGGAAAACACACACATGAATATGAGTATTAATATTTTTCACAATTTTTTTACAATTTATTATAGTTTTATGTGCAACGAATGTGGCAAAAAGTTTGTGAGCAAGACTCGACTCCGCGACCACATCGACTGGGAGCATCTCAATAACATCAAGTTCCGATGCCAGCTGTGTAACAAGGTAAAGCATAAATATAACTTCACCACTACACACTGCCTCGGTGGCGTAGTTGTACTACGGTACGACTACACAGCTGATGTCTCGGGTTCGAATAACGGGTCGGGCAGGGTGATATTGGGTTTTTCTATTCATTATCAGCCCGGAGTCAGGAATTTGTGCCGGATATAGCGATAGGCTCGCCCCCTATCACATTGTGGGACGGAACATGCACGACGAAATGTGGGTGTCCTGGTGGCGCCTCTGCCTACCCTTACTAGAACTATATCCCAAAAGGGGTCTTTTGGGATAAAGGCGTGAATTTATGTACACTAGTACGTACAACTATACAGGGTGTATCCAGACTGCGGCTGAAAGTACCCACATGGTAGTATTAGTGACTTCAGACACAATGCTACTAAAAATTTCGCAAAAAGCGACAATTTTTGTAATTTTTCACTTATCGTCGTATTTGGGTGGTAAATACATCGTTTTAGTAAATTAATAATGTACACCTTTTATTATTACAGACGCAATGGTACGCAAGGTTTAAAGGATAATCATCAAAAACTAGATACTTATCAAACGCGATGATATTAAAAAAATTGCAAAATAACAAACGTTATTTTTTTGCGAAATTTTAAGTTGCATTGTGACTGAAGTCACTAATACTACCATCTGGCTTCTTTTACGGTCGCAGTCTTACCTTGTATGGGGGTAGGAAAGGGTAAATAACATGAAGGGGTATCAAGCTAACATTAGACTGTGTTGAAATACGCACGAATTTTAAAAAGAAATAAAATGTAGTTTTCCGCTATCGAATTACATTTAATTAAATTTGTTTTAAAAACTAAATATACTTTCGATACGGAACTTATGGCAATTTTTCGCTAAATATTTAGTTTTTTTTTTCTTTCTTATTTCTAGTACTACTAACGTTATAAAAAAATATCTGCGTTTTTGAAGACAGAAATGAATGTCTGTGCTCCCTCTAGACTTTCTAAGGTATTTTTTACTGTATCAGCCCATATACGTCACACTGCAGGGCACGGGCCTCCTCTACAATCGAGAGTACGATTGAGAGGGGTTAGATATAGTCCACCACGCTGGCCTAGTGCAAGGACTTTACATATAGAAATTCTTACAAATCGCTATGGTATGCAGGTTTCCTCACGATGTTTACCTTCACCGTTAAAGTGCGTGGTGATTGACTATCAATACACACATAACCCGAAAAGTCAGAGGTGTGCCCTGGGATTTGAACCCGCGACCACCGTGAACATGTTGGCAGCCGCGTCTGGTCCGTTACCAACAGGCCACCACGCACATGGCCACATGTTAAATATTGGATTTCAAAAATATTGTTTGTTTCAGCCATTCAAATGCCACACATCGTTGTATGTACACATGCAAAACGTACATCGAAATAAAGAGAAGAAGGACAATTTGTGTCACGTCTGCGGAAAGTCTTATCAGGTATGTAACATTATTATTGTATTTATTTTATTTTATTTTATTTATTTAAGGACCTCTAACGAAGGATACACGGCATTATTTATAACAAACACAATGGTGTAGCATTATTATAGTTTACATTGTGACGTGATCTTCAATTACAGGAGACCACAGCATGCAAATTTAAATATTTATACAATAGCAAAAAAATATATATATTTATGACAGCCTCCGTGGCGCAGTTGGTTAGACGCTTGTGAAACGAGAGGCTGCGGGTTCGATCCCCGCACCTAGACAAATGTTGTGTGATCCACAAGTATTTGTTTCAGGTCTGGGTGTTTGTGAGACCGAAAAGTCTCTCTTAGTTTCTGATACGACACAAGACTCGATGTTAGTGTGGGGTCAGGACTATGTATGTGACTGTTGGGTGTATTTATTTATATTTATTTGTCATTCTTGTTATAAACTTAAACTTAATAGTTTTTTAAAATTATTACGAGGTATGGTGAGACGAGCATGCCATTCGCTTGATGGTAAGCGATACGCTCAAGGAGATATGCTCAAGGAGAGTAGGAAAACCAAACAACACCATGAATCAAAGCAATGCTTGACATTCCACTGCGCTCGCCATCCTGAGACAAGATGTTAAGTCTCATTATGTCCAGTAGTTCTGGCTACTATGTCCTTCAGACCGAAACACAACAGTACATTTACACTGCTTATAATTATCTGAAATATTTTTTTAAATTCTATGTTATCTTCGTGTGTCGTCTTCAAAAGCACACTCAAAAATCCGTTTTGTTCCATCTTTCCGCCCGCAAAATCTCATAACCATTCATTGTCTATCTCATTCCCTCTTTAGTACTTTCATTCGTCATCTCTTTCACACAGCCGCCTTTCATATCTGTCATTTAAAACCGTTTAATTCTACTCATCTTTCATAATACAATTTTAACTAGTATTATAAACGTGGAATTTTGTGTTTGTTACTCTCTCACGCAAAAACGGTTGGACCGATTTTGATGAAATTTAGTATAGAGGTAACTGACACCCTGGAATAACACAACAATTTTTATCTCGAAATGTAGTGTTTCTGTGGTATAAGTAAGGAATCCAAATATACATGTTTGCTACTCTTTCATAATCTAATGTATGGAGCATAAATTGCATAAATTGCATAATCTAATGGAGAGGACAGGATTGCATGCTTTTCGTCATGGGACAGAACGGGACGGGACTAGAAAACTAATATAGTCGACGACCGTCACATTGAATTTAAATCCTATGATCATTTTTATTTGTAATGTAATATCTAGCTTTATAATTTAAGTGTTTGCACTCAAAGTCTGTAAGTTGTAATTTGTAAACATATAATCTTTGTTTTTATTGATGTACACGACTGTTTGTTGCCCAAAAAAAAAGTAAAAACAAAAAAAAAACAAATATAAAACAGGCGAATGAAATATGTTGTTAATGTGGACTGGACTGTCCGCTAATTCTATACATTTATGCTGTATTGTAGAACGCGGCCAAGTTGAAGTACCACATAGTGGCGATGCACACGAGCGAGACGCCGTACCGCTGCGCGCACTGCAGCGCCGCGTTCGGCTGGTACTCCAGCCTCTACCGACACGTGCGCGAGGTGCACTACAAGGTACCCGCACCCAGCTGCACCTGCCTGCACCCAGCTGCACCTGCCTGTACCCAACTGCACCTGCCTGTACCCAACTGCACCTGCCTGTACCCAACTGCACCTGCCTGTACCCAACTGCACCTGCCTGTACCCAACTGCACCTGCCTGTACCCAACTGCACCTGCCTGTACCCAACTGCACCTGCCTGCACCCAGCTGCACTTGCCTGTACCCAACTGCACCTGCCTGTACCCAACTGCACCTGCCTGCACACAACTGCACCTGCCTGCACCCAGCTGCACCTGCCTGTACCCAGCTGCACCTGCCTGTACCCAGCTGCACCCAACTGCACCTGTCTGCACCCAACTGCACCTGCCTGTACCCAGCTGCACCCGCCTTGTTCCTTCTATAAACGCTGCTACCATGTTGAATATTGGACACTAGAAATTAACACACCCCTATTTGCACCTCCCCCTTACCCAATATTATTGTGTATTTAATATCAATTTACACTTAAAAAAGGACTCGTGCATCCAAAATGATTCAAATTCAAATTTTATTTTCAGATGAAAGTTCAACCGAAAAAAACGAAAAAGGTGAAGAAATTAGGAAGCGAAATACTACCTTCTTTAGTGCCACAGCCGCCGTTACTGAACATGCAACCAGGGCCGGCATAGCGAGAACAACTAGCAATATAGTAGACAATACACACAACAGTCACACACGTACAAGTGTATCAAACTACGACACACATACAAACTATTTTTGAGGCAAATTTGTCTCGAAAAGTGACTTCTGTTACGGATGAGTTCTTAACCAACTGCGCCACGAAGGAGAGCAAAATGTGAAAATATGTGGGACGTGATATCCCATACAACACCATATATTTTGAGAAAATTCCACCAACAATGCAAGTACTGTCAATATAGTATATTTGAAGATAAAACCGAAACGAGTTTCTTAGAAAGGACAATTCTATGAACAATGTTTCGTTGATCTGTCGTGAAATAAGCAATCAAATCTCAGCAAAATGAAAATATTGTTGCCTAAATTGTAACTTGTGGGATTCAAGAATGAACCAATCCCACTTCATACAAAGTGACTTTCATAGGCGTGTTTACTATCCTACTTATGGGATTGGACCACCAATATAAATAAATACTTTAATAAATAAATTATAAACAAAATATACATAATTACCATCTACAAATTTGTAAAGGTTTTTCTAAAATCCAGTGGTATTCGATGACAAAAAAATCAAAGCAAGTGTAGTGTGATCAAGTTGATGTAAAATAATATAGGTTTTGCAACAATCCCACCTCTAGATCAAACGAATCCCACATCTACAACTATGTACTTAAGGTGTTAACGTGGGATAAGGGATCATCCATATACCGGGTATCTCAAGACTGCGACCGGAAACGAAGCCAGGTGGTAGTTTTAGTGGTCCCAAATACGATGCAAATAAAAATTTCGCCAAAACGGCCACAGATATTTTTTTAGAATTTCTTAAAAATCATCGTGTTTGGGTGGTAAATACCTAGTTTTTGCGATAATACTAATTTAAACCCTTAGGTACCATTGCTTGTTTCAAAATAAAGAGGTGTACATCATTATTTTAGGAAAACTATGTATATATCACCCAAATATGGCGATAAGTAAAAAATTACAAAAAAAAGATGACAATTTTTTTTGCGAAATTTTTACTTGCCTCATGTCTGAAGTCACTAATACTACCACCTGGCTTCGTTTTCGGTCGCGGTCTTGATATACCCTGTATTACGTCATATTTTATAATTTATAGAAGGCTTAAGATGTCTGAATACTACCAAATCGAATCCCACGAAAATCAAGCTGAATATAAAATAATTTAAAATGCTGCAGTATTTTTGTAAAAATATTTTGTACTTAAATACACGAATTGAAATTGTATGTTGGTTTAATTGTACTGAAAATACTCAAGTCACATACATAGTCCTGACACCACACTTCGAGTCATGTCTCACAGACTACGTGAGACTTTTCTCTCACAAACACCAGAGTCTATACTTGGGACAAACATTTACCTCGAACGGGGATCGATCCCGCGACCTATGGTTTCACTAGACATAAGTAACTGCGCCATAGAAGCTGTCAAATATTTAGAACAATTTTTATTTACCATACAATATATTTCTTCTCTGTATCGGTTCTATACGTCCCACTGCAGGGCACGGGCCTCCTCTACTAGAGCATTTGATTGAGAAGGGTTAGGCCATATAGTCCGCCACACTAGCCTAAGATCCTGATACTACGCAATACTCGATGTTAAGCCCGGAGTTTCTGTGAGAATCGTATGCGATTATCGCATGACATAACCGCCATAGATTATCGTGTTCTGAATGTTTACACGATGCGACTTTTTATATCCTTACGATAATCGTATCTTCGAGGCGACAAACTCTCGCTGTAAATAAAATAAATAAATAAAAACACCCAACAGTCACATACATAGTCCTGACCCCACACTAAGATCGAGTCTTGTGTCGTATCAGAAACTACGAGAGACTTTTCGGTCTCACAAACACCCAGACCCGAAACAAATACTTGCGGTTCTCACAAACATTTGTCTCGGTGCGTGAATCGAACCCGCGGCCTCTCGGTTCACAGGCGGCGTCTAACCAACTGCGCCACGGAGGCTGTCGAGCTTAAAGGTAAGCTTAAATGAAGCTTAAAGGTAAGTTGGACTTAACATACACTACTAATTATTTCAATAAAACAAGAAATACTATTAAATAATTTATTACAATACTACATATTACTAACTACCCCTTTCCTTCATAACTATCATACATTTCTCTAACCACCCTTAAAAGTTCTGGCAAATTCACCCCCGTCTTCGCAGATATGCCCAACACCTGCATTTTACTCTTCAATTTCTTGTAACTTCTGCTCCCTTCTTCCGTGTCTATTTTATTCACTACTACGCATTTGGGGCGGGAAGTTAGTCCAGGGTTGTATTGGGACAGCTCGTGGGTCAAATTCTCGTATTGGTATTGGGGGTCAGAGGCCCCGTCTAAGAGATATATTAGACCTCTACATCTTTCTATGTGTTGTAGGAACTGGATACCTAAAAAATTAAATTTACGTTATGATAATTCAGATAATATTCCCACTGCAAGGTACAAGACTCGTTTACAATCAATAGTTCAATTGAGAGGGGTTAGGCCAAACCACGCTGGCCTAGTGTGGGTTGGCGGACTTTCAAATTGACTTTCAGTTGACAAAGAAATTAATAAAATGTTTTTATAAGCAAAATTATAATACACCCTATGGTAAGTAAAATACAAAAAATATAATTTTGATAGTATCCAATGACGATAATTATTATTTACCAGTTGTCACAATTATGTCGGCCTATTCCACGAATTACAATAAAACATTACCACTCGCATTGATTACTTTTGCGCATACAATACTTACACAAAAATTTTCTAACTTTGGAACTATAAACGCATTGTTTGTTCTCTATCTACCCTTCAAAAGTAAAAGCGCATACTCACCAAGTCCATAGTTCCTGTGCGAGCCGGGAATCAAACCTGGTAAGTCCGCTATCGCTACTTGTTCGTAATCATCGTACGGGACCATACCTGAAATATTAGAGGAAAGTATTTTTTATTTCTTGGTTATTGCTTATTAATTATTATAATAGGTCAAAGAAATAAATAAATACACCCAACAGTCACATACATAGTCCTGACTCCACACTAAAATCGAGTCTTGTCTCGTATGAGAAACTACGAGAGACTTTTCGGTCTCACAAACACCCAGACCCGAAACAAATACCTGTGGTTCACAAAAATATTTTCGAACCCGCGGCCTCTCGTATCACAGCGCTTTCAATTATTGACCTGTTATTTGAATTTCTTTTTGTAAAAGAATGCAAACTATAAATTGAAGCTGGTCGTTTTTTAGAATGTTTTTATTTTATATATAGAAAATTGTATTGACAGTTTGTTGTTTATTCTTAGTCTGGTTCTTGTTTGTGGTTTGAGGTTTTTGGACACGTAATAAAGTATTGAAGTGCATATGGTGTGATTCTATATTTTCTCCTAAAATACCACTGTGCTGTTTTCCGCTACACTTTTTTGATAAATAAGCCCTATTTACAAGGAGAGTTTCTCGCGGCGAGAATCGTATGCGATTATCGCATGACATAACCGCCATAGATTATCGTGTTCCGACAAATGTTTACACGATGCAACTTTTTTGTATCCTTACGATAATCGTATCTTCAAGGCGAGAAACACTCCTCGTGTAAATGGGGCTTTATTAATAAAATATAGGGTATATCAAGAATGCGACCGAAAACGGAGCCAGGTGGTAGTATTAGTGATTTCAGACATAATGCAAGTAAACATTTCGTAAAAACCTTTTTCAAGCGTCATTTTATTTTTACAAGTGCTTTTTATTTATTATTTTTTATGTTATAGATTTTTTTTTCTTTCGCATGACATTTGTTAATAACAATTTTAATATTTTTTTTGATTGGACTATTTTGTATCTTGTCGTTAATATTTTTAATTTTAATTATAATATTATGTGTATCATTCAATGTTTGTTCTAATTTCTCATTGTATTTAATAAATCTATTCTGCATGCTGATCTATTGTAATTAATATAAATAATCTGTTTTAACAATAATTTCAAGAATGTTGTATTCACCTGTAATGATAGTACACAATGTCCTGTGTTATATTTTCTCAACTGTATTTTATTGTATATGTGTAACTGTCGATGGTGTAACTAAGTGAAAATAAAATAAAATAAAAAAATACAACTTTTTATGTAATTTTTTACTTATCGTCGTATTTGGGTGATAAATACATTAGTTTTTCTAAAATAATAATGTAGACCTCTTTATTTTTAATTATTCAATGGTACGTAAGGATTTAAATTATTATTTTTAGGTATTTACCACCCAAACAAGATGATTTTTAAAAAATTCTAAAAAAATATCTTTTTTGGTGAAATTTTTATTTGCATCGTGTCTGTAAACCACTGAAAATACCACCTGGCTTCGTTTTCGGTCGCAGTCTTGATATACCCGGTATATTTACCTATATGAGGCTTGAGGGTAGTAAAAGGGTAGGGCGCCACGGTGGGCCTGGCTCTAGTGAGGGCGCGCAGTAACGTGCTCTTCCCAGCGTTGGGAAAGCCCAGCAGACCGATGTGGGCAAGCGAGCGCACTTCCAGTATGTATGTGTTTGTTTCTCCTGTCGCTCCTAGTTCTGCTACATCTGGGGCCTGGAACAAATTCATTATTTTATAATAGCGTTCTTATACGTTTATAACCACGGATGCAACGTTTTCTAGAGAAACAATCAGAACAATCAGGGATTTTTCGCTGTGAGAAAAAAGGTAATAATATTTGCGGGAGAAAGATTTTTAAAAGCTATCCAGAAAGTTACTACTTGGTCAGGGTTACATGTTTTGTATGTCCATTCAGAATTAAACAAGTTAGAAACGTTTTAAATCTTGTAGTGAGAGTAAAAGAAAAGGGATGCAAAACAAAATTAGTGACGTCACTAATCTTAAAATGCATTATAGTGTGCGGGTGTGAAAGAGACGGGAAGATGTCCTCACTGCATCCCCACTCATTCATTTAAAATACAATATTTGTCTGTATAATACTAATATGTTACTACTTTATTACAAATGTTTTGTTTTAATGGCACTTGTGTTTGTCTGCAAAACAATACAAAAATTCGATGATAGTCAAATACCCTATACACAACATTCTACCACACACTCACCTGCTCAGTATCAGTAAGGAAGAACTTGTTCCCCCTCCCGCCCGCGCCCCCCCGCGCCGCCACAAACATCACGCCCTCAGTGCTGAGGTCGCCCACTATCTTGCCGTGGGCGTCTTTTATTATTGTACCTGGAGACAAAATGGTGGGTGATATCAAAAATAAAGTTGATTGTTGTCATGTGAGCCAGGTTTTTAAGGGATGTTTGGGATTTTGCAGTGATAGTTATAAGTTAACAAGGATTATTAATAGTTTTGTTAAGGTGTCTGTTTCTTTATCTGTAGCTTAGCTCCAAGATAGTTCATTTTAGAAAGTATACAATTAATAAACACTGGCAAAGTGGTAAACTGATAATGAAAATATTAGACATCAATAGTGAATTCTTTTAATACTTCAACATTCTTTAAACCGGAACACAACAATTACACACTGTTAATCAATAATAATAAATAAATACACCCAACAGTCATATACATAATCCTGACCCCACATTAAGATCAATTAAGTCTTGTGTCGCAGGTATCAGAACTACGAGAAACTTTTCGGTATTACAAACACCCAGACCCGAAAGAAATATCTGTGGGCGTACAAACATTTCTCTTGGTGCGGGGATCGAACCCGCGGCCTCTCGTTTCACAGCTGGTGTCTAACGAATTGCGCCACGGAGGCTGTCAATGTTGCTTGATAGAATTCAACTGTTGCTTGATAGAAATCTACAAAGTGGCGGTACCTACACAGACACATTCAATTAATAAGGACTTCTGTTTCTCTTTAGCCAACTTGACTAGTAAACATGGGTGTCCTCCAACAATTTCCTTATAGACCTGTTGGAAGCTGCATCCAGCGATGCACTGCAATCTTAGCTAGATTGTCTGCCCGCCTTGTAAGTGGATGTTTAACTCCTTAAGACTTAAGTAATAATGAAAGTTAAAGAACCTTCCTTATTAAAACAAAACTTTTTTACAGATTTTACAAGGGATTTGGTATGATTTATACATTTTGTAACTATCCGAAGTTTTAATTACAGCTTTCGTGGTTGTGGGGTGGAAATTCCTGACACAAAGAGAGGATCATTTTGCTTGTTGGTTGAGGAATAAAAGTGGCTATATGTAAATAAACCTTACCAAGTGGCACAGGTACTATGATATGCTGAGCATTCTTCCCGTCACAGTCATGATTGTCTCCCCTGTCTCCGTGCTTGGCTTGGATCACTGTCTTGCAATGGTTCAAACTCTTCACAGAGTGAGATGCCTGTAATGAAATGTAACAATAGTTCTTCTTCTTCACAAAAAATATTGTTTTTATTCTGTGTGAGAGTTCATGGTGGCAACGTTAAGCACAATAAGCAGCAATTCGAACCCAAGAACCGGCTGAGACACCGCTAAATAGTCAGAAAGACACAACCTCTAAAACTGCGCATCAGAACATAAATTCTCCACTTACCTGAAAGATAACGTGACCGCCGTGTCCCCCGTCGCCTCCATCAGGCCCCGCCTGGTCCTTACACCACACACTAAGGAAGGAAATGCAGCCGTCCCCGCCATTACCACCGACGGCTCTTACTCGACAAGCGTCCACATAATATTGCACATTATTCCGCGTAGACTTCGCTTTGAGACTTCTCAGCGGTTTGGGCGCATAGTCGGAGGTGTGGCGGATAATCTGCAGCTTGGAGGCAATGCATAGTCTTTTTATAGTGTTTATTATGTGCATTTTTGTTTTGGTATAATTTTAGGTTATGTTGACATTTTGGTTTTGACAGATTCGTTCCGTGTCCGTTACGGAAACTGTTGGGATGTTTGGCATTGTAATTTGGGTATTCTACCCATTTTCAAAAAGTCTTTTAAGTTGTTCCTAAGATTAAGACAAACTATTTAAAAAAATATCAAATTTTTATTCGCTCGGCAAGTCCAATAAAAAACCATTTAAAATTTTAATTTAAAATTTATGCGCGCAAATATGTGAAAACGCTAGGCGCCATGTTCCTTTAAAATGATACGTCACTCAACCAGTAAACAACCTGTGTTTGTATGAGCTCTTGGACACCGGAGGGGGTATTCTACTTACGGAATGACGTCAATCTTACGGAATCGTTATCCATCATGGCGGCAGCCGTTTCACATATTTTTAGGACAGATAAAAAAATTGAAATTTTCAAAACGAATTATAAAATTTATTCCTTGGAAATAAAAACTGAAATTAACATATACTTATTGCTTAATGCTCTACTATATACATTTATAGTTTTTAGATTTTTTCTTTCTTATAGTAAAATACCCAATTGTTTCGAGAAAAATAATGTCTTCGATTTTTATTACGCTTGAGCTTTTAATATACAGCCCGATAATTTCTGTATTTTAATAACCGCTTTTATCCTTCTTTTCCCCTTTCTATTTAAACAGACAACGAAACTACAGTCCTATTGTTGTAAATGTTAATGTACGGTAAAAAGGTAAAACAAACATTTATCAGGTGAGCCGTTTACTTATTTCTTAAAATACAAAGAAAAACTTTACTTAAAACCCAATCAGCACTAGGCTAATGTGGTGGACTTTATGGCCTAACCCCTCTCAATCGTACTCTCGATGGTAGAGGAGGCCCGTGCCCAGCCGTGGGACGTATCTGGGCTGATACAGTACTAAACATTAAATAAAACCCATTATTTAAATAACAATTTATTAGGTACAAAATTTACAAGGCAAGCATTAAAGACACTTTATTTAGCACTACGCGTGCAATCAACAATTTATTTAATACCATTTTAATTCCTTTCAAGTTGCGTAGAGAAATAAGAGCATTGGTGAAGAACGGGATGAATTGAAATTCAAGGGTGAATAGGAACTAAACTGGTAAAGTTGTAGAAAACTGTGAAATATTACATATTATTTGTGTGTTCTAAATCATACACCTATATTCCCAATTTCCACAAAAAACAAATTATATGTTGAATAAATAAAATTTCTGGGGAAAAGGCGTGTCTTTATGTATGTAATTAAATTTGATTTATAGATACATACATAAACTCATGCCTTTTTCCCAGAAGAGGTAGGCCGAGGTGCTACCAGGGCACCCACGTTTCGCCTCGTGTGTTCCGTCCCACGGTGTGATGGGGGCGAGCCTAAAGCCATATCTGGCGCATATTCCCGACTCATTAATTCAAAAATGTATAGAACCAGTTGAGTTTCTATTCACCCCAGGTATTGTTCGCGCATTTTATTACTTCAATAGGGAGCATTATCTATACTGCATGAGGCGTGGGTTGTATTGAACTAGTTATTTTGCTATAATTATGTGATTCGGCAAGCGTCGTTGTTTTCTGTTGTTTTTTTCTCACTTTCTGCAGTCTGAAACAAATGCATTGTAAGCTTTAGCGGTGATGTGATTTGAAAAAACGACATTAAAAAGGGACAAACCTATAAATCTATAGTATTTAAAGTGCGATAGAATGACATAGGATACAGAGTGAGTAAAAGTTTATCTAAAAATTAATCTGTTATTGTGTTTATTGGAATCTGAGATTTACACGAATGTTACATTATTTTTTTAAGTTCCATGACTGCTCCGTGTTTTTTTAAGTATAGAAATATTCTACTCATATGTCTTGTCTAAAAATCAAGGTTGTTAGCCAACAAACTTTTTTATAACTTAAATTCGAAAACTTATAAATGGTTCTAAGAATACTAAATTGTATTGTATATAGACTTAAGAAACTGTTTATTTTCCTAATAAAATAAAATTAAAAAGTTTGACAGCCTCCGTGGCGCAGTTGGTTAGACGCCGGCTGTGAAACGAGAGGCCGCGGGTTCGATCCCCGCCTCGAAACAAATATTTGTGTTTGTGAGACCGAAAAGTCTCTTGTAGTTTCTGACACACACAAGACTCGATCTTAGTGTGGGGTCAGGACTATGTATGTGACTGTTGGGTGTATTTATATATTTATTTATGTAATTGTGTATACTCACTATACTTGAGTCTTTTGAGTCTAGGAAGGGCATCGAGATCTGTCTTCCGAAAAGCCTTTTGAGTCCGAAACTTGTCCGCGACGGTTTTGGACTAGACTGCGCTGTAGTATTGGTGTCGGATTTCTCCTGTGAAAGTAAATATTCGGAATATAGAAGGCCACAAATTGGGTATTCTACCCATTTTCAAAAAGTCATTTAAGTTGTTCCTAAGATTAAGACAAACTATTTAAAAAAATATCAAATTTTTATTCGCTCGGCAAGTCCAATAAAAAACCATTTAAAATTTAAATTTTAAATTTATGCGCGCAAATATGTGAAAACGCTAGGCGCCATGTTCCTTTAAAATGATACGTCACTCAACCAGTAAACAACCTGTGTTTGTATGAGCTCTTGGACACCGGAGGGGGTATTCTACTTACGGAATGACGTAGAATCGTTATCCATCATGGCGGCAGCCGTTTCACATATTTTTAGGACAGATAAAAAAATTGAAATTTTCAAAACGAATTATAAAATTTATTCCTTGGAAATAAAAACTGAAATTAACATATACTTATTGCTTAATGCTCTACTATATACATTTAAAGTTTTAAGATTTTTTCTTTCTTATAGTAAAATACCCAATTCTTTATAGTCCTATTTAAGAAAATAAAGTACATTGTGCAGTGGGATGATTGCTTGATAATACCAAACAACATCATTGCGTCTTTAAAAATAAAAAGGTGTAAATTATTATTTTAGTAATACTTTGTATTTATCACCCAAACACAACGATTAGTGAAAAATTAAAAAACAAATCAACAAACTTTTGCGAAATTTTTAGTTGCATTGTGTCTGTAACAACTTATACTACCACCTGGCTTCGTTTTCTGTCGCAGTCTTAATATACCCTGTACATTGACTTATATTCTACCGATAGACGAGACACGTCATAGAAATAAAGTGACCCCGTATTTTAAAAGCACACTGCAATATTACATCACTTACCTGGTATTTTATTAAAATATTGTAACTTCAGACGATTTGCTTTCGGTTTGTCGGCGAAACATTAATTTATTACTTTTAAACGTATGCGATAAGGCGTACTGCACTGTCACTGTCACGAAGCAAACTGATTCATGTGTGGTGCATACACCGCAAGTAGGTGGGACACATTTTTCGTACTGAATGTCTTATCTAGTGTAACATTGATATCGATGACCCTGTATAATTAATTCCTATGACATGTCAGATTACAAAGGACGTTATTACCGAGGGTAGACAGTAAATACCTGTACTGGCGCTGGTTGTTCCACCACACCCTTTTCTTCTGTTGTGGAACATTCGCATCCGTGACTAGTACACGAACGTGATTGAACGCATGCGCAAGCGTTGCACGCTGGCAGCACGGCTGGAAATAAATACACCCAACAGTTACAATACAAATGTGTATTTATTAGTGTAACTAGACTTCTGCTCGCAAACTTGGTCTGCGTGATTAACTTTATTTGGAATATCCCATCCCGTCCCGTCCCATTCTTACTCAAGGTATGTAGTCCAATCCCATCCCTTTGATTGTTGAAAAGTATCAAATATATCAAATTTCCTTCCTCAACCTATCCCGGGAACACTAAAATTTTCGAGATAAATAAGTATTTTTTTGGCGTTCACGAGTATTTATAAGCATAAATATTGCCCTTGAAGAGTAAGAGAGCGAATAATTAAACAAGTGGAATACATTACCATTGGTCGAGGTCCCATCACAAAGACTCGGAGGTGTGATTGGTGGAATGACTTACTAGTCCAACTACGTCGAACTTTTCGCAGAGCGCGTAGGCGGTTCAACGGGCTTAAAAAACGCCGTATTACAGGGGAAGCAATTACATCTGCTTTTAATGAACTTAGAGTTGCCAGATTACATTATAGAGCGGCTGTCCAAAAATCTAAAGGCAATTTATTACGAAAAATTGTAGCCCGGTTAGATAGTGAGGGTCCGTGGTCTCCTTTGTACCATGAGTTTAAAGCTAATAGGTCAATCAATTTAGCTTATATTGAGAATATAAAAATTAATAACAACTACACAACTGGCATTGAGGAGACAACGGAAGCTTTGTTACAATCGTTAATACCGGATGATAATGTTGGGAATGACACAGAATACCACAAGCAGATTAGGATGTGGGCCGCGGAACTGCCAAACTCTTGCGATTCAAATCTCTCATCATTTGATGAATTTAGTGAAATAGTTCGATCTTTGCCACTAAACAAGGCTTCCGGTGACGATAAAATATCCAACAAAATGATCAAAGAAGCGTGTAAATCGGCCGGCAATGCAGTACTAACTGTTTTTAATCGATGTATTGCTGAAGGGGTATTTCCGCGAGTCTGGCGTACCGGTTTCATTCGGATAATACCCAAGGGTGGCGATAAATCTCCTCAAGATCCTAAGTCTTACAGACCCATTACACTCTTGCCGTCGCTAGGTAAACTTTTAGAACGTCTTACCGTCCCTCGATTGCTACCAGGTGGACCAATATTCCATGAAAAACAGTTCGGTTTTACTAAGGGTAGGTCGACTATTGACGCGGCAATTTCGGTTAGAAGAAGAGTAAGTACATCGATACGCAAATATGTACTCGGTATTTTCCTGGACATCTCCGGTGCTTTCGACAATGCTTGGTGGCCAATGCTGCTTCTTAAGTTAAAATTGCGAGGTTGCTTTAAAAATATATATATTCACTTATATACTCGTATTTCTCGCACGGAACAACAAAACTTAAACTTGGACACCATGCCGTGTCGAAGCCACTGTCGATGGGCTGTCCACAAGGCTCGGTCTTGGGTCCTTATTTATGGAATTTAGGCTTCGACGATTTTCTTACAATTCCCTTACCGTCGGGGTGTTCTTTGATTGGATATGCGGACGATGGCCTCTTGCTTATTGAGTCAAACAGTAGGTCGGGACTCGAAAATATGGCAGACACGTGTTTAAAATTAATATCTGATTGGGGCGATCGAAATCGCTTACAGTTCGCACCACATAAGACGTTCCAATTACTTCTAAAAGGAATTTTAAAATCACCGCCGCGAATTAAATTTAATAATATCACCGTAAAGAAAAAAGAATCAGTTTGTTATCTTGGTCTAATTTTGGAAAGGAATTTTTCCTTTCTTGAACATATTAAGAAAGTCGGAGAAAAATCGAAAAATAACTTTTTTGCTTTGACAAGAATATCGAAGTCAACGTGGGGGCTATCTTTCAATACTTTAAAAACCATCTATGGAGCGACTTACTTAGGATGTATTACTTACGGATCCCCCGTATGGGCTGATAGGGCCACTATCGGTGCTGTGCGACGGAAATTGCTCCAGAGCCAACGTTTGGCATTGATATTCTTGTGTAAGGCGTATAGAACTGTTAGTACCGAAGCTTTGCCAGTCCTGGCGGGTGTACTTTTAGTCGACCTGGAGGTACAACGTCGCGCCGCGATGTATTACTCAACTAGAGAGAATATGGACAAAAGATTCTTAAATTCACGTGAACTTGTAAAAGTAGACAGATTATTTAAGCCGCTCTCAGTTGTATATAACGAACTAATAGATGAATGGCAAAATAGATGGGAGGTATCTTTGAAGGGTCGGCATCTATACCAATATTTTCCATGCGTGCGTGATCGTTTGACAAAGACTTGGCTAGATATCGATTATTACGTATCACAGTTTCTTACGGGCCATGGTAACTTTAAGTCTAAACTGTACTCATTTAAGCTCGTTGATTCGCCTGCGTGCTCATGTTCAACACCTTATTGCGAATATGAGCAGTCCGCGCATCATATACTGTGGGAGTGTAGTCTTTGGCAGAATGAGCGTAAAACCATGCTAGATAGTATGCAAATAACATCTGGAGTTGTATACTACACGGACCTTGTGGAGACTAGGAAGAATTTCCGTGCTTTCCGGCGATTTTGCCATACCTATTATTGGAATCAAGTATAACAGCTTACATTATAGGTCCCATTTAAATGTTATAATGACTAATCCGTGGTGCTTTACAGCTGGCTTCTCTGGCTGTAAACGTCTTTATGCGAGGTTATTTACCTCTTTAGTTCATTGTTTTTTGTCACCCGCTTTATTAGGGAGGGAAGTGGACAATCATTTATTTCCAACTCCTCCTATTAATTTAACTTTTTTTTGATTGATTTCGTTGCGGGTTAAAGACAAGTTAGACATTCCCAGAGACGCGCTGAGCTTCACTGTTCAGTGTCATTAATATGCGTGCCACTGTTGATCCTGGCTTACAGGAGTTGCAGTGGCGGGTGTGAGGGCGGGACAGTCTCTAAGTGGAATACATCAAGGCCCTATTCTCCCTTCTGTTTCAATGTATAGATAATGTATTACGCCTATAGACCCAAAATCACCCCTTCAATAGGGTAATAAACTTTCATGCTTTCAACCCAAAACAACCCCTCAAATACCGGGTATATTAAGACTGCGACCGAAAACGAAGCCAGGTAGTAGTATTAATGACTTCAGACACAATGCAAGTAAAAATTTCGAAAAAAAATGGTCAATATTTTTTTGTAATATTTTACTTATCTTTGTATTTGGGTGATGAATACATAGTTTTCCTAAAATAATGATGTACACCTTTTTATTTTTAAGGAAGCAATGGTACGTAAGGGTTTAAATTCCTTTTTTCGCAAAAACTAGGAACTTAGCACCCAAACAAGATATTTGAAAAATTGCAAAAAAAATCACGCTTATTTTGCGAAATTTTTCATTACATTGTGTCTGTTACCACTAAAACTACCACCTGGCTTCGTTTTCGGTCGCGGTCTTGATATACCCTGTATAAGAGTGCACTCACAGTTGTGTCCATTGGATGGCACGCTGCGTCCACAACAGGACACCTGTCTCGGTCTCACATCCTGGGACGGAGGGTCTTTACGTTCTCCTTTGAGAGCTTGCTTGATCTCCTCGGCTCTCTCCATGTACCTGATGAATAGGGACACAAATATACTTGCGAAGAAATAAGCTTGTAAGATAGAATAATTGTTGTTTTTCATCTGTATCAGCCCAAATATATCACTGCAGGGCACGGGCCTCCTCTAAAATCGAGAGTACGATTGAGAGGGGTTAGGCCATATAGTACGCCACGCTGGTATAGCGCGGGTTGGCGGACTGCGGGTTGATTTTCATACTACATATTCATTTATTAAACGGACATACAATAAGGAAACAAATTTCAAATAAACATATTGCAAGCTATCAATTTCTTTTTTAGTTTCCATAATGACCAATTTCTCCAAAAAAAATTGTCTTCTTTCAAATATCCTTGAATTTTTATTAGAAGTATACATTTAAAACCCACCTGATGAGTTTAGCCTCCACTGGATGTTTTATAAGAGCTAGTTCCTGAAAGTGGGTGATTGTGGGACCAAACTATCAAATAGTGTATACCACCCACCTGGCTAGTTTAGCGGCTAACGCTCCCCGTCTATCGGCGTCGGTCTCCGCGCCCACCGCTGGGACCAAGTACCGCAGCCCGTCGCTGTAGCAACACAACGCTTCCTTGGCGCGCCCACAACAGTCCATTTCCACTGCTTGCTTTATCAGCGCCACGGCCTGAATGTGGGTTATTGTGGGATAAAAAAAAACAAAGCGTCGATATATTAGGAATGGTAAAGCTGTTGTAGCGTTGTGCATCAGCCGCTGCGCCGCAGATAGAGAGAGTATATAAAGTTGATAGGTGATTTTGGGACCAATTCTATTCGTTTTCAATTATTGAATATACATTGATTATAAATTTGGTAATACAACCCACATACGACACATATACGTCCCACCGCAGGGCATAGGCCCCCACTATAATCGATAATTCAATTCTAGAATACAATAATGAATTCGATTCTACAATTAAATAAAGAGTATGATTCTGATTCGACAATTCGAGCTACATCTTACCTTCTCATAGTTCTCCTTGGACGGCATATACTCCAAATCAAGATATTCATGATTGAAGAATTCTTCGTATGATATCCGTGAGTTTGGGTCGTGTTGGAGCAGTCTCGTGAGGAGGTTCCTACACCCGGGGGATATCGAGGCGTTCCGCGGTATCTGAGGGCAATATATTCGGTATTATAAATATATTTTGTTAGGTCTCTCATATTTGAGAGGCTGCCTGGGTATGTACCACCGCAATATTTATTTCCCCCGCCAAATAGCAGTGTAAATGCACTGTTGTGTTCCGGTTTGATGGACATTGTAGCCAGAGTAACTACTGGACATATTGAGACTTAACATCTTATGTCTCAGGATGGCGAGCGCAGGGAAATGCCAAGCATAGCTTTGTAAATTATGTTGTATCGTTTACCATCAGGCGGACGGCATGCTCGTCTCGCCATTCACCGCATTTAAATATATATACACCCAACAGTCACATACATTGTCCTGAGTCCTGACTTCACACTAATATAAAAGTCTTATGCTGTGTAGTAAAAGCTACGAGACTTTTCGGTCCCACAAACACCCAGACCCTAAACAAATACTTACTTCAATAGGAGCTTGTTTCTGTATCTTGTCCACTAGTTCCTTGAATGTGTTTGAGGAGTACGGCGCCTTGCCGAACAGACACTCGTACATTATTACACCTGAAACAAAATCTCTTACTTGGGTGTATTATTCTTTGGTGTTGATGAATTAGAATTTGAATAGGGTATTTGACTATTTTTTTTTTGTATTAATCAAAAAGTATCCATATTCAAAATCTAGTAAAACATAGAATTTTATAAATCCATTCAGAATTAAACTAGTCAGAAACGTTTTAAATCTTGTAGTGGGAGTAATAGAAAAGGGATGGAAAATTAGTGACGTCACTGTGCATAACAGTGTGCGGGTGTGAAAAAGACGGTAAGATGTCCCCACTACGTCCCCACTCTTTCGTTTAAAATACTTATATTTGCCTCATGTTACAAGCTACTTTCATACTGTTTTCACAAAAATGTTTTGTTTTAATGGCTTTTGTGTTTGTCTACAAAATAATACAAACATTCGATCATAGTCAAATACCCTATTCTTAGATTTACGCGAATGTTACACATTGAAATAAAAGTATATTTTACGGATTTTATCTAGATTTGGTACATTTTTTAACTCCCGACGTTTAGATTGCAGCTTCCGTGTGCACGGGGCGAGGGGGACGCAAAAAATTGGTAAAAATTAGTTCTATTACAATGAATTTGATTTTAATATTTTTAATCGAATAAATTTTTTTTTACACCGGATATATCAATACTAGAATGAAATGTGAAATGCGTGCGATTTTAGGACCAAAATGTTAACACGTTAATTGTAAGATCATGTGAGGGGCAGTGGCGAAGCCTCCATATAAGCCGATTATTTCCGGCTTCCCTTTTTTAATTTTTGTCTCTTATAAAAAATACCTTATAGTAACTACGTAACGAGATCAATGCAATGCCTTGCAAATTTGTAGCAAGTGTGGGAGAAAAAATCGTTAGTAATAATAGGCAAATATGTCACTGAATATCGTACGTACATATTGGAGTAAAATATTATAGTAATTGAAATAAAACTATTTTTACGGATTTTATCGCGATTTGGTTTAATTTTTACATTTTTTAATTTAATAATTGAAAATTAAGGGTAGTTTAATTGTGACAGTCACAGAGCGGATGACTAATACCTCAGTCCGCCCCGTTACCACGAAAGCTGCAAAGCAATCGAAACGTCGGGAAGTTAAAAAATGTAAAAATTAAACCAAATCGCGATAAAATCCGTAAAAATAGTTTTATTTCAATGTGTAACATTCGCGTAAATCTAAGAAACCATTATATTATAGTAAGTTGAGAATTTAATAAAACTAGTTACCACAAATATCGGCTTCCCATTTGAAATAAGTCACCCTTTAATAATAATAATATAATTTTAGGACCAAAGTATTCAAATATAAATGCTGATTATGTAAGGGTTGACTTTAGTACCAAAGCATTAACACTATGTCAAAAGGGGTGATTATGGGATTAAACCAATAGATTAAACCTACAGCAGCTGTTAACGCCATTTATTTACGAGTACATACTTATCTGTATTTTTTTTCATGCCTAATTTGATTGATATAGTTATTATTCTTGTATATTAAGACATTTACCACTCACCTACACTCCACAAGTCAACCCTGGCATCATATTCTCCGGCCAACATCTCCGGCGCCATGTATAATGGAGAACCACGCACTGACTTCATACTCTCCAGTGACATGTGCTGGGCGAAACTACGGGCAAATGTATTTATCCTTTTGTATACAGGGGAACACTTTAACACTACACTATACAGGGTGTTACAAAAAAGCGTACAAAAATGAAGACAGAGGATAGTATCTTTGATAATTATGGGGCAGAAAAATCCCTCCCCATTTAAAAAATCACATTTTCTATACATAAACTCACGCCTTTTTCCCAGAAGGGGTAGGCAGAGCACCAGCACACCCATGTTTCGCCTTGTGTTCCATCCCAATGTGATGGGCGAGCCTATCGCTACCGGCCACAAATTCCTGACTCCGGACTGATAATAAATAAATAAATAAATACACCCAACAGTCACATACATAGTCCTGACCCCACATTAAGATCAATTAAGTCTTGTGTCGCAGGAATCAGAATTACGAGACACTTTTCGGTCTCACAAACACCCAGACCCGATAAAAATATTTGTAGGCCGCACAAACATTTCTCTTGGTGCGGAGATCGAACCCGCGGCCTCTCGTTTCTCAGACAGCGTCTAACCAGCTGCGCAACGGAGGCTGTCAAACTAGTGGAATACTTTAACACTACACTATACAGAGTGCTACAAAAAAAGGGTACAGAAACGAAGACAGGGGATAGTACCTTTGATAATTATGGAGCAGAAAAAATCCCTCCCCATTTAAAAAAACACATTTTCTCTACATAAACTCACGCCTTTTTTCCCAAGAAGGGGTAGGTAGAGCTACCAGCACACCCAAGTTTCGCCTCGTGTTCCGTCCCAATGTGATGGGCGAGCCTATCGCTACCGGCCACAAATTCCTGACTCCGGACTGATAATGATTAGACGCATCCAATATCACTTTGCCCAACCCAAGATTCGAACCCAAGACCATCTTTGTAATCGCACCATACAACTGCCTCAACATATTCTTACCCGAAATCAGCGACTTTGAGCACATATCTCCCGTTTGAGTCCTTGTGGAGAAGTAAATTATGAGGCTTGAGATCCATATGTACCACCCCTGAAAATAACTAATGCTTTATGAAGAGAACAAACAAAGGTAAATAATATGTACAGGTGAGTCATAAATGGTATATAAAGTCGAAAGAGGTAAGTTACACTCATCATAATTGTTGAAATAGTAAATATAAATACTATTAAATAGTTTTAATCGACTAGTTGTACATTCTTGTCGCTTGTGGCGCTAGTGTGCTTACCTGTCATATTAGTTCTTTCTACATTATTGTGTTCATTTTTGTAATTACCTCACCGGAGAATAAACGTTGTTAACTTACAATCTCGAGGTTATTCTTTTCCAACAATAATGAACAACTTTTACTATGGATCCAACTCTGAAATCGTGAACAAACAAAACAGCTGTTTCATACATTTTGCAAATTCAAACGATTATTTTTGAATGAAACAGCTGATTTCTTATCTACTATTCATGGTTGGAGTATAGCTTATCCCTTTCGGCTTTATATAACCTTTATGACTAACACTGTAGTGAATAAAGAAATACCTTTTTCTCTAAGAAATTTCAACGCTGAAGCCAGCTGTTGTAGAAAATATAGCACCTGAAATTGAATAAATAATACACCCAACAGTCACATACATAGTCCTGACCTCACACTAAGATCGAGTCTTGTGTCGTATCAGAAACGAAGAGAGACTTTGTTTCACACAAACACCCAGACCCGAAACAAATACCTGTAGATCACACAAATATTTACTTTGGTGCGGGGATCCAACCCGCCGACACGGAGGCTGTCAAATATATTCTATAATAACTCACCCTCTGTTCCGGCACCCTTCCATATTTATGTATGTATTTAGAAAGATCTCCTCCGCAACAAAATTCCATTATTATGTATATGTTCCTGGAAACATAAAGAAGAAATCTAGCATCACATCACACTATTATAAAGGTGAAAGTTTGTGTGTTTGTTACTGCTTCACGTTCAAACGGCTGGACCAATTTTGATGAAATTTAGTGTGAAGGTAGCTGACACTCTGGATTAACATATGGGCTACTTTGTACCGAAAAAAAAACAAAAATCATTTCATGTGTGACTTTTGCCAAAAGTTGTTAATGACAGTCTTCTATATTTTCAAAAATATATTTAAATAACCGTTACTATGATGGTACAATTCGCGCAATTCAGTGTTATTTAGAAGGTGCAGGGTACTCAACATCAAATACATTGTAGCCAATGTTTTGCCAGAATAAAATCAGATTTTAAACCTTCAAAGATATAATAAAAAGGCTCAAATTGGTATTATTTGAAAGGTGCAATCAAAAAATTAGTGCAAATATGTTCTATTTGCAAAGGAGCAGTTAAAAAAGGTGCAAATAGGTGTAATTTCAAGGGTGCAAAAAAAAAAACAAATGCAATTCAGAAACATTTTCAATGGTACAATTATAAGCAGATATAACCGCCGGCACGGATCTTGAGCGCTCGGCGACAGAGTGGGGATAGCTTTGCGCATCGTGAACTTAAGGACAAAATAAATGAATGAATTGAACAAACGCAATGAATGAATTAGGCATAACAACAATATGGCGTTGCGTAGTGAACCAATCACTGGCCGATGCGATTATGCCCCCGCCCGCCTTCTTCATCTACCTCTAAAGAGACCCAAAAATCGACATCTGTGCAAGTAACGGCCAGCGCTCAAGATTCGTGCCGGTAGTTATACAACTTCAAGTTATTTCAAAGACACAAAACACAGGTGCAAATAGTTGCAAATAGGTGCAGTTACCTGTCATCCCACGTGAAGTTCTTCATCTGCACTATGTGTGGGTGTGATAACGTCTTCAATAATCTTATCTCCGTTATGAGATTGTCCACCGCCGACCCCGAGTTCTTTATGCGGGACTTGTCCACGCATTTTATTGCCACTACTGAACGTGCTCCGACCTGTGGATAAATACAAGTAGGATTTCAATATTATTAAGAAAGATGAGTAGAATGGAATAGACGAATGACTGATATGGAACGTGTTATGTGAAAAAGATAACGAATGTAATTACTAAAGAGTAAAAGAGTTATACTAAAGTAAAGTATAGACTGCCTCGGTGGCGTAGTTGTATTACGATACGGTTACAAAGCTGAGGTCTCGGGTTCGAGTCCCGGGTCGGGCAAAGTAATATTGGATTTTTCTATTCATTATCAGCCCGGAGTCAGGAATTTATGCCCGATATGGCGATAGGCTCGCCCCCTATCACATCGTGGGACTGAACATACTAGGCGAAATGTGGGTGTCCTGGTGGCGCCTCTGCCTACCCCTTCGGGGATAAAGGCGTGAGTTTATATATGTAAAAGAGTTATATGATGAATGATTAAGATACTAAATATGAAAGGACGGAATAAGAGAGAACAGTTTGGAAGACGCTGAGCACGAACGACATGAAGACGCATTAGAAGAATAAAATTATACTGAGCAATCTTTGTTTCATTTGATCCGACACGAAATTATTCCCACATAAATATAAAATACTAGTTTTGCTAGCGCGTCGCTCGTGTTATAAAGATTTTCTGGATAAATGAACACCAATTTTTTTCCAGGTTAAAAATATCCTATAGCTTTCCTCGATAAATGAACTGTTCAACACTCAAATAAATAAATAAATACACCCAACAGTCACATACATAGTCCTGACCCCACACTAAGATTGAGTCTTGTCTTTTGGGTATCAGAAACTACAAGAGCCTTTCGGTCTCAAAAACACCCAGATCTGAAACAAATACCTGTGGTTCACACAAATATTTGTTTTGGTGCAGGGATCCAAACCGCGGCCTCTTGTTTCACAGCCAGTGTCTAACCAACTACGCCACGGAGGCTGTCAAAGAATGTTGAATTCGGACCGTTTACGCATTCTTTTTATTGCAATGAATGGCGAGACGAGCATGCCATTAGCCTGATGGTAAGTGATACACAAGCAAAACAAAACAACACCATGATTTATATACAATGCTTAGCTTTCCATTGCACTTGCTATCCTGAGATGTAAGATGTTAATTCTCAATATGTCTAGTAGTTACTCTGGCTAGTATGTCCTTCAAACCTAAACATAAGTGCATTTACACTGCTGTTTGACGGTACAATTTTCCTGCTACTTGAAATAATGTGTCACAATTCACAATATGGTACTTTATTTATTGATTCAGAATGTATAACTTTAAAAAGTAGAAGTCATACTGTAGTCTCTTTGCATTACTGTAGGTATGGCCTAGCTTTTTTTAAATATTAAGTAAATGGTAAGTGATCACCGCTGCCCATGAACATCTGCAACACCATAGGCCATGGAGATGCATTGTAATATGTTTATTGAAACAAATTAAATGCTGATTATGTAAAATAAAAAAAAAATGTTCGTACTTTGGTTAATTATGAGTTTGACCAGAGAGGAGCTACTGTCCAAATGAAAACCAATGTAATCAAACAAAGATGTAATGTTATATTCTATATTTTTTTCACCATACATTGCTATTATATTGTGGTTTTGGAATAACAAAACAATTATAAAAAAAATATTAGCTATAACATAGGCTCTTAGATGGCAATGCATATGTGCTTAAAGTCTTAAACCATTGACATTATACAAAAGAAAATTATTTTAATTTAAATAGTTGATTAATAAAAAAAATATAGTAATTTAAGAAATAATCTATGTTTATCCGCATGACTTCAATACAAAATATTCAAATGTGTGTACAAGATAAAATGTTTTAACAGCCAATAAGAACATTTAGACAAAGCCTAAACAAATATTTGCTTAAGTTTTGTACAAAACTGTTTGTTTTAAGAAAACCTAATGCAACTGTTAATAATGCCTAATATACAGTTTTAAAAAGTAGATTTTAACAATTCGTAATATCCTTATATTAAAAAAATAAAATAAATAATAAACATAAGGAAAAATCAAGGCTTTACAAACTCAATACCTTTGTAAAGAAAAAATACCTTTGTGTAAGCTTTATATACCGTAGAATAGCTCCCAGAGCCTAGTTTTTCCGTAACAACATATCCTTCAATCTTCGGAAAAGACATTTTATCTAAAATTAATTAATCACAGACATATTAGCTAAACAGAACTTTCAATTTTCTGTTGATAAAATTGACACATTAGAACTGTCATTAATTTATTTAGGTCAACTAAAGTTGCAATAATAAAACGTTTTAGAAATTTCAAAAATCTGTATTAAAATTACTGAAATTGATTACATACTGATTATGTAAAAGAACTATTTTTTTTGTTTGTACTATGGTTAATTATTATAATAAATACTTTATAAATTCGCTCGATATTACGAGTTTTTCTACTAGATGTCGCTAAGGTTAATAAAGTTTCCAATTGTTTCAGCAAAACTTCGATCAACAATACATGTTAATCGAAACAGATAAATACATTAACTATTGGGCCTTCCACCACGCTGGCCCAGACTTTATTAACCTTAGAAATTCTAAGAGATAGCTTCGTAGTAAAGTGCATGTTGGTAACGGACCAGACGCGACTGCCAACATGTTCACGGTGGTCGCGGGTTCAAATCCCAGGGCACACCTCTAACCTTTCAACCTTTCGGAGTTATGGGTATTGATAGTCAATCCCACTATTACGGTGAAGAAAAACATCGTGTGGAAACCTGCATACCGTGGGGATTTTAAAGAATTTCTACGGTATGTAAAGTACGCCAACCCGCACTAGGCCAGCGTGGTGGACTATATGGTCCAAAACCTCTCAATCGTACTTTGGATGGTAGAGGAGGCCGTGCCCTGCAGTGGGACGTCTATGGGCAAATACATAAGGTTTGTAAGTCTCTTCACGATGTTTTCCTTCCTTCTTATAAAGACGACAAAATGTAACTGAAAAGTCACACTGTTCTTAAATTCACGTGAACTTGTAAAAGTAGACAGATTATTTAAGCCGCTCTCAGTTGTATATAACGAATTAATAGATGAATGGCAGAATAGATGGGAGGTATCTTTGAAGGGTCGGCATCTATACCAATATTTTCCATGCGTGCGTGATCGTTTGACAAAGACTTGGCTAGATATCGATTATTACGTATCACAGTTTCTTACGGGCCATGGTAACTTTAAGTCTAAACTGTACTCATTTAAGCTCGTTGATTCGCCTGCGTGCTCATGTTCAACACCTTATTGCGAATATGAGCAGTCCGCGCATCATGTACTTTGGGAGTGTAGTCTTTGGCAGAATGAGCGTAAAACCATGCTAGATAGTATGCAAATAACATCTGGTGTTGTATACTACATGGACCTTGTGGAGACTAGGAAGAATTTCCGTGCTTTCCGGCGATTTTGCCATACCTATTATTGGAATCAAGTATAACAGCTTACATATTAGGTCCCATTTAAATGTAATAATCACTATTCCGTGGTGCTTTACAGCTGGCTTCTCTGGCTGTAAATGTCTCTATGCGAGGTTGTTGCCTCTTTAGTTCATTGTTTTGTCACCCGCTTTATTAGGGAGGGAAGTGGACAATAATTTATTTCCAACTCCTCCTATTAATTTAACTTTTTGATTGATTTCGTTGCGGGTTAAAGACAAGTTAGACATTCCCGGAGACGCGCTGAGCTTCAATGCTCAGGTTCATTAATATGCGTGCCACTGTTGATCCTGGCTTACAGGAGTTGCAGTGGCGGGTGTGAGGGCGGGACAGTCTCCTAAAAGTCACACTGTCCGCTCCACTGCCGTTTTTTTCATGGAGAAAAAATTTACAGTTACTGAACACAGGGATAAGAATTTCACCAACAATCTGTTTAAAGCGGTATAATAACAAAACAATTTCATTGTAAGCTGTTTACGAACACCCGAAATGGTGGTTGCGGAAATTCCTAAATCACATATTTTCTCACTTTTCAGAGTTGTGTGCGTGTATTAGTCAATAACTACGCGCTTTTATTCTAAGTATTTACATGGTATATGAACATACATATATATTACATTCACAAACGGACGCCTTTGTCCCAAAGGGATAGGCAGAGGTGCTCCCAGGACATCCACATCTCGCCTTGTGTGTTCCGTCCCACGATGTGATATGGCGTATCACCATATCGGACACAAATTCTTAACTCCAGGTTGATTATGAATAGAAGAAACCAATATCACTTTGCCCGACCCGGGATTCGAAACTGAGACCTCAGCATTGTAATTGTCCCATAGTATAACCACGCCACCTCTGCTGTTGCAATTTTTAAATAAATAAATAAATACACCCAACAGTCACATACATAGTCCTGATCCCACACTAAGATCCAGTCTTGTGTCGTATCAGCAACTACGAGAGACTTTTCGGTTTCACAAACACTCAGAGCGAAACAAACACCTGTGGTTCACATAAACATTTGTCTCGGTGCGGGGATCGAACCCGCGGCCACTCGTTCCACAGTCGGCGTCTAACCAACTGCGCCACGGAGGCAGTCGAATTTTTAATACATAATAGGTCAAACTCAATCTCATACAGCCAATGAATGCTAATGTGTAGTAATAGTAATAGCCTTCAATTTGATATATCGCTTAGATAATCTATATTCAGATGAACGCAGGCCATATCGCACACATCAATTAGCCACTAATGTTCTTATTTATTGCTATAGCCTATATGCAAGCTGTTCCTGTAAATTAAATAATAATACCGGGTATATCAAGACTGAGACCGAAAACAGAGCCAGGTGGTAGTTTTAGTCATTACAAGCAAAATGCAACTAAAAATTTCGCAAAATGGCGACAGATTATTTATTGCAATTTTTAAAAGATTTTCATCATGTTTGAGTGGTTGCCTCTTTCAAAATAAAAGGGCGTTGTACATTATTATTTTAGGAAAACTATGTATTTATCACCCAAATATGACGATCAGTAAAAAAATACAAAATATAATATAATTTTTTTGCGATGTTTTTAAGTTGCATTTTGTCAGAAGACACTAATAATTCGGCTTCGTTTTCGGTCGCGGTTTTGATACCCTGTAACTGTGTGGTCCCGGAGCCTTTTGATCTGACCTTTACGCGATGCTTGAAGAGAGTACTCTCCTTACGGTGGGCAGGGAATCGGTTGTGCTGGACCACTGGCACTGCGAAGGCCCATGATAAGTCACGATATTTGACAGAAAATCATCTCCGCTTTTTTCAAATTTAGTTTAAATTCCCCTGGGGGCCGGGCTGATGAGAAATTTGAGGGTTAAATGAAATACCATTTTGCCACAGTTAAAATAAAATATAACGACAATGTTGGTATGAATTGGCGCATACGTTTTAAATACGAGCCGATTATATTTCACTGCGACGCCAGAGAGGTCAAGTATCATTGCAGTTTTAAGCTTCATATTATCATAATAGTATATTTAATTCATATCATAAACGAAACGCAAACTCAGAGCCATAATGTGGTGACCTGTACTAGTGGTAGGTCTCTCATATGTGAGAGGCCTCCTGGGTACGCACCACCGCAATGTCTATTTCTCCAACACACAGCAGTGTAAATGCACTGTTGTTCCGGTTCGAAGGACATTGTAGCGAGAACTACTGGACATTACAAGACTTAAGTCTTTACATCTTTTATTTTAGTATGAGCGCAGTGGAATGCCAAACATTGTTTTGTAATTCATCATTCATGGTGTTTGTTTTTCTACTGTCCATGAGCGGTCGTATCGCTTACCATCAGGCGAATGGCACGTCTCGCCGTTCATCGCAATAAAAAAATGAAGAGGTAAGGCTACAATCCAAGCGTTGTAGATGTTTATGTAATTCCTTGCCGTCAAAATAGCTGTGGAAGTCACGCACCGGGAAGCGAAGCTTTACCAAGTGGAGGACCTTGCTAAGGTCGCAGAGCGCCTCTGTCCCACGCAGGACTACCTGTGGCTGAAGAGGGAGAAATGGAACTGTGTACTTGTTTGCCGAACCAATGTCGTAACAGCCTCCGTGGCGCAGTTGGTTAGACACCGGCTGTGAAACGAGGCCTCTAAGATTCTGCACCAAAACAAATGTTTGTGAAGCACACAATATTTGTCACTGGTCTGTGTTTATGGAACCGAAAAGTGTCTCGTAGTTTCTGATACTCGCGGAACAAGACTTGATTAATCTTAGTTTGGGGACAAGACTATGTATGTGACTGATGAGTGTATTTAAATTTATTTTTAAAACTTACACTTGAGAAAAATAATGTATATTTTTTTCGAATACATGTTATTTTACATCTAATAACTGGCTGTACGGTCACTTTGTCTCAGTTTCATAAACCTTTGTCTATGGCACTGCAGTACATTTCGCGCGCTTTTCGTACACGTGGCCAAAATGGCGGCTTTTGTACGCATTGATAAATCAGCGGATTTGCCGCAACGTTTAATAGTTCCAAACAAAATAACATTTTCATTGTTATAAATGTCTCTCTTGTAAGCCTATAACAAAAGAATAAGCGTATAATGGAATGGAATCTGATAAAATATTAACTGAGGTTTTGGGCAAAGGAATTTGCCTTGAACAGACTAAATCCTTATATTTATAATCTTTATAAATATTAAAAATGAATATTCGAATTATTTTATCTTTGCCTCGACTGCCTCGGTGGCGTAGTTGTACTACGGTACGATTACAAAGCTGAGGTCACGGGTTTGAATCCCGGCTCGGGCAAAGTGATATTGTATTTTTGTGCTCATCATCAGCCCGGAGTCAGGAGTATTATTACATACATACAACATACATACATAAATTCACGACATTTTCCCAGAAGGAGTAGGCAGAGGTGCTACGAGGACAGTCATATTACGGGCACAAATTTCTGACTCTGGGCTAACAATGAATAGAAAAATCCAATATCACTTAGCGCGACTCGGGATTCGAACCCGACACTTAAGCTTTGCAATCTTACCGCAGTACAACTGCGCCACCGTGGAGATGAAGTTAAAAACCAAAAAATATAAATTAACTCAATTTTAAATAAAGAAAATTACCTCATCCTTTGCATTCTTATTAAATCTCTAAATATTATGACAAGGTAGGTAATTCTACGCGTCTAGTAAAAATTAAAAAAATGAAAAGATAAATACAAAACGTAAGGAAATTTAAATATAGAGCCCAATAAAATCTAAACAGAAAAAAAAAAAAAAACTAGACATACAAAATGTAAAGGAAACAAGCTTATACGGCCATATTAAAATAAAAATAATTCACAATAGCGCTAAATTAAACCTTTTTTCATGCGTTAGATAGTGGTTAAAATATTGCCCTGCAATTTAAGTCATTTACAACCTAAAACATACTGTAACACATTGAATTAAAGTTTCATTTTGAATACGGTAGTCTTGACAAAGATTCTGCAATACCCACGCTGTTCATAGTAACACATACGGTACTCGCGGAAAGACGTGTATTGCGAAACGCGAGAGACGAAATCACGTATACCGAGTCGCGAATATCGGGACGCGTAAAACGAGTGCTATTTCAAATTTAAAGTTTATGTTGGTTATTTAGGAATTTTTGTAATATTCTATATTTGGGCGTAATTAAATTGCATTACACATACATAAATGAATGCTAATCGCTACAGTATGCAGGTTGCCTCACGATGTTTTCCTTCACCGTTAAAGTGCGTAGTTAACTATTACACATATCATTGAAAGTTAGTGGTCAGGGTTTCGAACCTGCGAACTTCGTAATCAGTTTACTTGGTACCAGAATGGATATCTTCTATTAATATTACGAACAAGTGTCTATGTTGGATGTAAAGTTATTTAGTTTTTAATAAAATTTGAGTTGAAATGAAATGAAATGTAAATAATTTATTGATCCATTAAAATGTTCAACATTGTTGAGGGTAGTTTAAAATCAATTTAAAATTATTACTTATCATATTTTTTTATACAAATAAGATAAACCTAACTTGTTGAACTACCTCGGTGGCGTAGTTGTAATACGACACATTATAATGCTGCGGTCTTGGTTCAAATCTCGGGTCAGGCAAAGTGACATTGGATTTTTCATTATCAGCCCCGAGTCGGTAATTTGTGCCCGATATGGCGACACGCTCCTCCTAAAAAATCGTGGGACGAAACACACAACGCGAAATGTGGGTGTTTTGGCACCTCTGCCTACCCCTGATTCCTGACTCCGGGTTGATAATGAGTAGTAAAATTCACTATCACTTTGCCCGACCCGGGATTCAAACCCGACCCAGTTTTGTAAGCATGCTGTAGTAGGTACAACTGTGCCACCGAGTCATATTTTCATATTCTTTTTTTTATATTGTTTTCATTTTGCATTATTTTTAGACGTGTATGTCGTATGAACTGATGTAGTATATGTTATCTACATATAGTTATTAATTAGTGAGACAATGTACGGAGTGGTGGCTGGACAGAAAGATACGGGGACAGGGAGAAACCAGCAGATCAAAGAACAGGTAAGGACATAATTAGAATTACAATGACAGCCGTGGTTGGTTAGACTTTTGTGAAACGGGAGGCCGCGGGTTCGATCCCCGTACACGGATAAATGTTTGTGTCATACAAAGGTACTTGTTTCTTGGTGTTTGTGAAAACAGTCTCTCGTAGTTTCTTATACACGACACGATTCCATCTTTTCTTTCTTATTATGTTATTATGCCCAGTAGTTACTCTGGCTACAATGTCCTTCAAACCGGAACACAATGCACTGCATTTACACTGCTGTTTGTTGGAGAAATAGATATTGCGATGGTACCTACCCAGGCGACCTCTCACATATGAGAGACTTACCACCAGTGGCACCTAAACTCGACGGAACCCTATCTGCACTGCGCTTAATATCAGGCCCATTATAGCCACTTTATTTGTATCTGTATCAGGTCATATACGTCCCACTGCAGGGCACGGGCCTCCTCTACAATCGAGAGTACGATTGAGAGGGGTTAGATATAGTCCACCACGCTGGCCCAGTGCGAGCGGACTTTACAAACTGTAGAAATTCTTTAAAATCGTCACTGTATGCAGGTTTCCTCACGAAGTTTTCCTTCACCGTTATAACCTTATACTTTATCGTCAAGTATAAAAGTATAAATGCATTTTATTTCACACAATTTTAACAGCCACGATGTCCAATTTAGTTAAATTTCTGAACTTTATATGCATAACGGATTTCATACGCCAAGTGTTGCCACGTTTTACACATTTTTATTTTTAAACATTGCAACACTAGGAATCGTGAAACGTGAGCCTTTTATAAAATGAATTTTATTTCACACAAAAATATATTTAAGGCATGTAATACAGCCCCTACACGTCTCACTGCAAGGCACGGGCCTCCTCCACAATTAGAAATTCTTACAAATCGCTATGGTATGCAGGCTTCCTTACGATGTCCTTCTTTATTATAGTACGTGGTGATTGACTATCAATTCAAACATGACTCCGTAAAGTCAGAGATGTTCCGTGGGATTCGAACCCGCGAGCACCTCCCGGAGTTCTTCCAGCACACTCCCACATAATTAACACCAATATTTAAGTCTATAATCACAGAAAGAATCTGTAATATATCCTTGCAGGAATTGAACCCGCAACCTTTGCAGAAAACAGTTAGTCCAACCGCTAAACAAAACGCGATAGCATCTGAACCATTGTTAAAGTTTAATTAAAGCCTAGTTTAAGCCAGTTAACACGCGCAGTTACCATTCTGTTTCTAATTAACAATGAAATAATCATTGTTCGCAACTTTTTATCACTTAATAATATACTGTATCCAGAATGCGACCGAAAACGAAGCCAGGTGGTAGTATAAGTGACTTCATATCATTGTGAGTAATATCATTAAATCCTAGTAAGTGTTGACTTGAGCGTATATTACGGTAATGCGTTGGAGGGCAGCCAGGGAGAACCGCAGTTTATGATAACGCGGACATTTTACTACTAATATTATGAGTTATTTCAACAGCCTGCGTGGCGCAGTTGGACGCCGGCTGTGCAACGAGATGCTGAGATCCAGGGCTATGTTATTTTGTTTCCCTGTAGGATGATGATAGTGCGTGGCCTGTTGGTAACGGACCAGACGAGGCTGCCTACATGTTCACGGTGGTCGCGGGTCCAAATCCCAGGTCACACCTCTGACTTTACGGAGTCATGTGTGTATTAGTCAAGCACCACACACTTTGACGGTGAAGGAAAACACCGTGAGGAAACCTGCATACTGTAGCGATTTTAAAGAATTTCTACGGTATGTAAGTCCGCCAACCCGCACTAGGCCAGCGTGGTGGACTATATGGCCTAACCACTCTCAATCGGTTCTCTCGATTGTAGAGTAGGCCCGTGCCCTGCAGTGGGACGTATATGGGCTGATATAGATAGATAGTAGGATGACAGTGTGGATAAGTTTTCCCGAGGCACAATTAACCTTCTCGTGTTTCCATAGTTCCTTTTCCCTCGTTTTATTTAATAGGTCCGGCAACGAACAGGTCACCTGATGCCTGATGGTACGTGATCCCTGCACGTGAACATCCACGCTTGGAACATGGATGTGTTGCTCATCACATTGGGAGGGGAGCGGGGAGGAAAAAGAATGTGAAGAGGAATGGGGAATTGAGCATCCGACAATGTTATTACCGAACGAAACGCGACAACAGAGCTGTCGCTTCACGCGGATCTCCTGTGAGAGATAGTGCCGCACGAGACTGCACATTCATACTGCATGACAACAGCGTGGCTCTACCACTTCCTAAAGACATCCCCTCTCAGATTATTGAGATTTAAGAGGCATCTATAGTCTAAGAATTGTAGATATTCATGTAAGTGATGGCGTGGCGCCCCAGATCAGAATCTGTCACATTTACTGAAGTGCCCACTGTGTCCTACCACCTGCACAAGAAAAGATATAATGGAGGCTACTGACGCTGCCATAACTTTAGCGATCTATTGGGCCGGGAAACTGTAAAGGTTTAACGGTCTAGTCATTTTGAGCCATTGACTCGAACGAAGAAGAACAATGTAAGTAAGTGATCCTTCCTAAAAAAAGTACTTTGAATCCTTCAATATTTACAAAGCAGAGGGTAAAGACATCAAATTAAAGCTCCATTTACACGGAGAAGTTTCTCGTCTTGAAGATCAGATTATCGTAACGATATAAAAAAGTTGCATCGTGTAAACATTTGTCAGAACACGATAATCTATGGCGGTTATGTCATGCGATAATCGCATACGATTCTAGGCGTAAGAAACTCTCCTCGTGTAAATAGCGTATAAACATAACATCAAACTTGACGAAACTAGATCAAATTGAGTTGAATCATTAATATTGACACTGCGCCGGTGCGCCATTGCGCCAAACCCTGCGTCAAAATAATGACACATGTAAAATTCAGTCGTCCCGCTCCCACCTCGCTTATTTTCATATGTCTGTCCTCCTCTACATATCTTATGCTAAATGTTCAGTTATTTACAACTTTCTGAACTGTAACAAGATTTTGGTGTGGTTTATGAGGTCCGATGCGAGAGAAAACAATAAAATTTAGAGGAAACTATACTCTTATGGATGAATGAGATTTTTAAGCAATAAAGTTTTAGTAGGTAGTAAAGTTTATATGTCAGGATCGAGCAAAGTGGCGATCCATAGTTTCTGTCTACCCCTATGGGATACAGGCGTGACGATTATGTATGAATGTATGTAAGTTTTGAGGTTGCCGGCAATTTTGTGTGGATGACATTTTACGGCGGGAAAATTAATAGTAAAGTAATTTATCCATATTCTCGTGAAATTACCAAAATAAAAGAAAGAAAAATATAGATGCCGTCTTTTTCCCTCACAGAACAAAGATATACTCTTCTCTTTCCATCAAATACTCTGTTTCTAAAAATTGTTCTCTTATTCCAAAAGTCGACCCACCTCCTTTTTCCACCCACAACAAATAGATACAAAAAAACTAGTATATTTTCAAAAGACCATATTATATTCATTTTCCTTCCTTTTCCCACTTAAAACAATTACATATACCCGTCTCTTTCCACCTCGTGTATTTTGAAACTGTCCTCCGAGAGAGCGATTGAAACTTTTTGAATTTTATGACGTTATGGTTAACTTTGTGTCCCAGAGGTGATGTTATGTAACAACGCAGTTCCAAACACAGATGAAATTTTAAATTGGAAAGTCTTTTACTGCGTAATATACTTTATACATGTATTATCTATTAATATATGTACTATTAATAAGCATGGTGGCTTAAGAGACCGGTGGTCGGGGGTTCGAATCCTAGTGCACATTTCTGACCTCCGAGACATGTGTGTCGATTACCTACGCACTGTAATGGTAAAAGAAAACATTGAAATAAAATGAAACTCGTTTATTGGTCATGTAGTATGTATGTATTGTGAGAAGACCCTGTATATTTCATAAATTTCTTTGGTATGTGATGTCCGCATTAGACCAGGGTGGTGGATTATTTATTTTATTTATACATAGATATATACATAATCTCACGCTTTTAGCCCAAAAAAGGGTAAGCAGAGACGCTACTAAGACAACTACATTTCGCCTTGTGTGGTTCGCCCCACGATGTGTTATAAGGCGAGCCAATCGCCATAACGGGCACAAATTCCTGCCTTCGAGCTGATAATGAATAGAAAAATCCAATATCACTTTGCCCTACCCGGGACTCGAGCCCGAGACCTCAGCGTTGTAACCGTACCATATTACAATCGACGCACCCTCTTTTTATCCCTTTTTAGAAAGTATTAAAATATCGAAGAACCGCACATAATAGAATTGAATTTACGATCTCGATAACTGCAATGCATTTTTTAAAATCGGCCGCCATTTTTCCGACGCTGTCATAGACACGGAATGGACGGGCTTTGTTCTTAATTTACGCGCGCAAATTAGTCAGAATCGCATATTTTTACAGGATTTTTAACTTATTAATGAAGAAATATATTAATTTTGATATTCAAAAGTTATTGTCAGAAACTTATGAGACAATATTACGTATGTTTTTGACAAAATTAATATCTAAGTAATAGCATTGGGATATTAATCTAGAATGGATATTGCGAACAAAATCTAAGCGCACTGCACTTGTACCAACATCGAAGGAAAACATTAAAGCAAGAGGGAAGATAAAGTGACTGTTTAAGAGTGACAGAGATAAACAAAAACAGCGGTTCGTTACCACTGTTTATAGTTGCAAACATTTTATTCGCGGTGGTCCTCTCTTGTGATCCGTTTCTGTCTCTCTCAATCCTACGCCTAATATTTTACCTCTCGTTCTAGCCTTTCTCGTTACAAATACTCCCAGATTTTGTTAACATATTCCGTTCCAGTGCGTGCCGTGTTAATATTTACAGCATATATCACTGAAGAGTTGTGCGTTCCCTCGGTACATTGCCGCTTTATTAATATTACACATACAATCTCAGTCGACACCTTATAGCATCAGGAGCGCGGTTATAATAATGACCTGTTGTAGAAACACCAAAGCCTCTGTGATCTGTCCCGTAGGAGCTTTTCTTTTTCCCTGGATAGAAAGTAATCTATTTACAAATACTTCGAAGATAATGTAGCTTATGAAATGTAGCTTAGCCGTTTCATTGTGTGTTAGCCCATATACGTCCCATGCAGGGCACGCGTCTCCTCTATAATCGAGAGTACTATTGAGATAGGTTAGATACACGCAGTTATCAACACACGTTGTGGACTGTGGTACAAATCTTATGTCGTTAGAATCAAAAATTAATCAAATATCTTGTATCGTGTGGGAATTGAACTAGCAGCGTCTCGTTTCACCCTTGGCTCTCGAACAATTGCACCACGAATGCTGTCAATTAAAACTTTAATGTTCATTCATTTAGTAAAAATTGTTACAGAACGGAGAGGAAAAAGAGTCAAAGAAGAGAGGTTTCACTGAAAAGATAATGGGATACGTGAAAAAACGATTCAATCCGCCTGTCCGTAAGTACCTGGTTATATAATTATTGATATAAGTACATTGATTTACATAATAATATTGATTCAATTGAATATGTACTTTGGGTTATTGCCTGAAATAAAAGCATTATATTTATTATTATTGTTTATTATATCGTTAGTTTAATTAGAATACCTAGTTAAAACACTGTAATTAAGAATAAAATATCTGACGTAAGATAACGCTTCTTGGCCTCTAGGCCATGATCAAAGTGCGTAAAATACGTATGGTGCCATCTATTACATCAATAAGGGACTAATATGTTATGTGTATCGCATTATTTTTAGTATCGCCATCTAGTGTCACAGTCACATACTATCTTTTTTAGCACCGCCATCTATCAATATATTGTCTAACTATTTCAATATTTATATAATTAGCTTACTATTTAATAAAACTATTTGACACTAGATGTCGCTATTTTAAATGATTGTCTTTAATGCTACTCGACGCTAGATGGCGTTTTATCAACATCCTTTCGTTACGCAGTAAAATTAAAATATCAACCCTTGAGTTTTATCACATACACTTTTAATAAATATAAAAATAATTAAAATAATAATGCTAAATATGGTTCTAGATGTTTATTTATTGTTCGTTCGTGGAAGTTCATCTTCCGTTACCATCTAGTTGACCTGGGTCAAGCGTTCATTTGCAACTATCGGAATTCCTAAAATATAATCTCTATTTCGTAGTGTGAATGTGCAATGCCGGATATTATGAATGCGAATGTCTGAGTGTGCCCTTGTGACGTCACAGGTAGCTCGAATATTTATTAAGGTTTTTTATTGCATACGTTTGAAATAGAGGTTTGTTCTTTTGGTACGGCTAAACACGATGGTAAACTATTCATAGTTACCTACGAGTGTCGTTTGGATTAATTTTATTCATTTATTTATTTATTATTGCTTTACTAATCAGTATAAAGGCGGACCTTATTATGAAATTTGGATAGAACCAAGCCGGCAAAACTGTTATACCAGCGAAATATAAACATCTATCGATGGTTACTCTATTTCAACCTGGCATTTACCTTTAGGTGCCTGCAATGATTTTACTTTGTGAATAAATAATAATAATATACTTATTTATGTCAGAAATAAAATTATGTCCATATTTCCATATTTTTTTATTCATCCCAATAATAAAATCGCTAGAATTTAAAATAAAACATAAAACACACATCAAATGCTACGCATCAATAAAACAACACAATCTCTAAGCTTAGAAAACATCCTTCAAGCGTAAAAATGACTTCTTCAGTCCATTTCCAATTAACTCGCGGACGGGGCTAATGTACCGTTCACAACGGGGTGAAATATCGCAGTTCCGCGACGAATAATGGAGGCCTCCGACACAGGAGCCTTTTGTCGCTTCCGTGAGCAAATTGCTACTTGTGGCGAAGAAATTATTTCTCTTACTTATAACTTGACCTTTGCCAAATGTAGCAAAAAAGGCACTGAAAAATGTGTCATTGACAGCTTGTTATTTGTAAATGTTTTGGTAACTTTATGAGGTAAAATATCATTTATAATGTGTATTTGACAGCAAATTGATTGGATTGTTTTACCCATATTGAACTGTTCAGTGGTTATACCTACATTACTGCTCAGTAACAGAGAAAGATCTAGTCGTAATAAAGTTGTCAAAAGTGTATAAGCAAGGAAAAATAACTCGATAAAATAAATAAGGTGATCCGTATGCTCGTTTGACCCCCACAGTAACATACTTGTCTCGTGTCGTGGGTATCAGGAACTACGAGAGACTTTCTCACAAACACCCAGACCTGTCGCGGTGCGGGGACCCAACCCACGGCCTCTCGTTTCACAGCCGGCGTCTAACCAACTGCGCCACATCAAATAGTATAATGAACGCTCTTTTGTCATTTCCAAAGTATTGAACAAGGGAATTTCGTATAGTTCATAACAATACGAAATTCCCGGGACCGCACGTTACAAACTTTCGGCGAACTTTCTAACTCCCGAACTTTCGGGAGTTCCAAAAGTTTTGACTAGAAAATTTCGAACTGGACGAACTGCGCTCCATTCATAACTTTAAAGTTCCACGGAATTGTTGAAAAATGAATATAAAGAGTTTTATGTAGGTTTAACAGTCTCGGTGGTGTAGTTGTAGTACGGTATGGTTACAAAGCTGAGGTCTCGGGTTCGAATCCCGGGTCGGGCAAAGTGATATTGGACTAGTCCGCCGTCTTGGGTGTACCGCCACGTTGGTACAGATTGACGTCACACAGTTAACGATGCATTGTCATCTAAACAAAACATGTATCCAAACAGCTCAATCGGTTGAATATATCTGCTTCAAAATTGAGTTGCAAAACACCTGAGCATCAAAACAGAGCAAGTTGAATAAAAATTTATAATTAATACACCCAACAGTCACATACATAGTCCTGACCCCACACTAACATCGAGTGTGTCGTGGTTATCAATCACTACGAGAGACTTTTCCCACACAATCTCTCTCGGTGCGGGGATCGAACCCACGACCTCTTTCTCAACTAGCGTCTCACCAACGACCCACGAAGGCTGCTAAAGATTTATTCAGAAACACAAAGGCATTCCTAGTGACTAAATCGCCCATCGCTTATGATTTACACTGTAGAATGATTTATAGGCGACAGCGGAATGCTGCGAAACTGTTGGATGTATATAAACATTTATATGCATTATAATGCTTAAATGGAAACTCTGAATACTGTTTTCACTATGTGTATACTCAGTTTCGAAATAAATATTTTTTCATTTTTCATTTTTGAAGTGAAACTTCTTTATCGGGGTTGGAAAAATTTTTTCGTTACGCGTCACATTCTTCCGTTACGCGCCATCTTTTTTTATTTAGTAAATTAGTACCCACTTCAGTAAGCCACACCCCCAACCGTTTCCAAGCCCCACCCAAAATTTTAAGTCCCACCCACTTTTTTTGTAATTTGATCCTTACCCCCCCTCTGGCCTTCCCCCACCCTAAAAATTTTACCTCACCCCCCCTACTCGTATCTCCGGCATTATCCATCGTAGACCCACCGACCTTGGGTTCATTGGAACCGGCTCGGTGAGGGCTACAATCCTGCCCCAACAGAATTCCCGAATTTCCCCTCCACAACTTTCCCCACCCAAAAATATTTTAAGGTGCCCAATAGCCTCCCCACGAAACCTAACCCCCCCACCCCCACCTAAAATTTTTACCTCACCCCCCTATTCCTATCTCCGCCAATATCCATCGTAGACCCATCGACCCTGGGTTCATTAGAACCGGCTCGGTGAGGCCTACAATCCTGCCTCAACAGAATTCCCGAATTCCCCCTCCACAACTTTCCCCACCCAAAAATATTTTAAGGTGCCCAATAGCCCCCCCACGAAACCTAACCCCCCCCCGCCCCTACCCCCGCCCCTACCCCCACCTAAATTTTTTACCTCACCCCCTCTAAACCTATCTCGGCCAATAAAGGTCGTGGACCCACCGAGCTTGGTATCCTCGGAACCGTCTCGGTGAGGGCTACAAATTGGCCCCGATAGAAATCCCAAATTCCCTCAAAAATTTCCCCCCTCCTAAACTTAAACTTTATTTAATTTAGCTTTATTTTACCAATTCTGTAAATTTGTAAATAGTAGATCATTTTTCGAAAAATTATGTCATAAAGAAGTTTCACTTCTTACGTGTGTACACTAATACACACACACATTTTTTTTTTTCATTTATATATAGGTAATTTCCTTTACAGACCAATGTATTAGCAAGAAGTGGCGCTATAAATGATAGAACATTTTTATATTCCTCTTCTTCTTCGAGTGCCTCTTCAGTGCTGAAGGTTGGCCGTCAGCTACTTGTATTTTTCATTGGGCAGGTGGAATAGTTGTTCAACGGTGCTGATACCGGTCCACTCCCGGATTTTTCGCAGCAACGATTTTCTCCTTCGTCCAGTGCGTCTCTTACCTTCCATCTTGCCCATAATTATTAATTGAAGCTTATATACCTTATATATTATTATATTAGTTATTTCTTATTTTCAGCCATTTGTATCCCATTACTGGGAAAGGCCTCCTCCTTTCTTTCCAGATCTTGAATTCTGAAGAAAGCTGTCTATTTCATCTCTCCACCTACGCCTAGGTCTGCTGCGTCGTTTTTAGAATGTTCAGGACGCCACTCAGGGATTCTTGGTCATTGCTGTGGGTACATGCGGCAGGCGTGGCCGACCCAGTGCCACTTCACATACAAAGTGATAGAATTTGATGACTGCCTCGGTGGCGCAGTTTATTACTGTATGATTACAAAGCTGAGGTCTCGGGTTTGAATCCCGGGTCGGGTAAAAGTATAGTTTAAAGTATATATTTGATTTTTTTGTTCATAATCAGTCCGGAGTCAGAAATTGTGGCCGATATGGCGATAGATTCGCCCTCTATCACATTACGGGACGAAACATACAAGGCGAAATGTGGGTGTCCTGTAGCACTCCTACCTACCCCTTCTGGGAAAAAAGCGTGAGTTTATGTATGCATATGACTTTGTATTTTCAAAGTTTTGTATATTAAAACTCGGTTGCCCGTCGCGATAATTACGTCGGCCAATAAATCCATAACATTAGTTTTAATGCACAACCCGTGTAAACTGACTCCAGTGGCGCCATTGTTTCTCGTGATTTATTGGACGCTAAGCGGCGGAAACGAGGGGGCAAAGGGGGCGGAAGGGGCGGAGGGGCGGAAAGTGATGAATGGGCGAACTCGGGCGGAATTAGTAATATTGTGCTCACCAGCCTGATTGGCCTTTAACAATGGATTAATTACAAATAAAGATTTTAATCTGAATTAAACTGAGCGGCGATATCCGTTATAATAATATTATACTGTTTTCTTTTTGGTTATTGCTTTGAATGAGGAGAATACACAAACAAAATATACCTATGGATTACACAAATATTTGTCTCAGTGCGGGTATCGAACCAGCAGCCTCACGTTTCACAGCCGGCGTCTAACCAACTGCGCCACGGAGGCTGTCAAATGGCGAGACGAGCATGCCATCCGCCTGATGGTAAGCAATACAACCGTTCATGGACAGTAAACCAAACAAGACCATGAATTACAAGACAATGCTAGGGCATTCCACTGCGCTCGCCATCAGACATAAGATGTTAAGTCTCATAATGTCCAGTAGTTCTAGCTACAATGTCCTTCAAACCGGAACACAACAGTGCATTTACACTGCTGTTTGTTGGAGAAATAGACATTGCGGTGGTACCTACCCAGGCCTCTCACATGAGGGACCATTAGTTAACATTATAGGCCAGTGTTGTTAAATCAATACTAGTTCAAGTTGGAGTATTGTTGGAGTATCTGTTACCATTAACTCTGATACCTACTGATTTATGAACAACTCGGAAACGCGATATTGATTTATAGTATAAGGCTTAGTAGTTCGGGCTCTGTCTTCGTGCAAAGTTTTTAAGAACTTTAAACTTCAAACTTACTTTTTTTGTAAAACTAAAAAGTGTCTCCGAGTGGATAATTATGAGCCGGTACAGCACAGTGTATTGTTATAATTAAAAAGTAACAATAAAAAATAGCATTTAGGAAATAAAACCAAAATCTATGCAATATATTTTAATGTAGATAGCAGTAAATGAAAATGGCGGTAAATAAAAAAACGACGATGACTACACCGGGTACATCAAGACTGCGATCGAAAACGAAGCCAGGTGGTAGTTTTAGTGTTAACAGACACAATGCAATGAAAAATTTCGCAAAAAAAATGTCAGATTTTTTGCCATGTTGTGAACATCATCGTGTTTGGGTGGTAAATACCTAGTTTTTGCGAAAATAGTAATAAAAACCTTTGCGTACCATTGCGTCTTTAAAAATAAACAGGTATACATTATTATTTTAGTAAAATTATGTATTTATCATACGAATACCAGGATCAGAAAAAAAGCCTTTTTTTTTTTGCGAAATTTTTAGTTTCATTGTGTTTGAAGTCACCAATAATACCACCGGACAACGTTTTCGGTCGCGGTCTTGAGATATCAGATACCCTGTATATTTTTAAACGAAATAATTTTGTGTGGCAATTAAATCATTATTCATATTGAAATAAAACTAATATATCTAATTTTTTTAATTATTTAACTTCCCGACGCGACGTTTCGATTGCTTTACAGCTTTCGTGGTCACGGGGCGGACTGAGATTTTTTATCATCCGCTCAACATTTATTTCAATGTGTAACATTCGCGTAAATCTAAGTAACCATTATACCATTATTATTGGTAGGTGTAACGTACGAAAAAATAACCCTTTTAAGCCGATTTTTAGCATTGTTATTTTTCGTTTGGACTAAATATTATTCCTAAAGAACGTGAAATTATCAACAAGACTCGATTAAAGATATTCATAAATTATTGCTACTATATATTGTAGGTACTTCAATATTGGTTTTTATAAAAATAATAAATACATAAATACACCCAACAGTCACATACGTAGTCCTGACCTCACACTAAGATCGAGTCTTGTGTCGTGGGTATCAGGAACTACGAGAGACTTTTCGGTCTCACAAACACCCAGACCCGAAACAAATACTTGTGGTTCACACAAATATTTGTCTCGGTGCGGGGATCATACCCGCGGCTCTCGTTTCACAGGCGGCGTCTAACCAACTGCGCCACGGAGGCTGTCAATCTATCTTTGTCATCGATGTTTCTTTTCGCTTAAACATGCATTATTTCTAAACAGGAGCGAACATTCGATTGTTGGTTAAAGATACTCGTTCCTATTTAAGCGTGACTGGGTTGACATGACGGGAGTTATTGTGTTTCCCATTTGTATACCTCATTCACTATCTGCATAGAACTGTATGCTATCGCAAAGTAAAAACCTTATTGTGTGAAGATGTAAGTTGTCATTTCCACGGTATGTAAGTCCGCCAACCCGCACTAGGCCAGCGTGGTGGACTATATGGCCTAACCACTCTCAATCGATTCTCTCGATTGTAGACTAGGCCCAGCAGTGGGACGTATATGGGCTGATATACAAGTTGCTTAATGAAATAACAAAAATGTATTTCAATACACTCTACGCCTAGTTTAAATTGTAATAGTGGCATGTTTACAAGTATTATTAAAAACATTCGCCCGATATGGCGATAGGGTCGCCCCCTATCACATCGTGGGACGGAACATACAAGGCGAAATGTGGGTGTCCTGGTGGCGCCTCTGCCTACCCCTTCGGGGATAAAGGCGTGAGATTATGTATATATGTATGTTTTTAAATACTTTGTGGCATTAATTTATTTTTTTAACATACGATATTCCTAAACAGAGCCGATTGTAGATAGCCGTTCCTATTTAAGCGTGACCAGGTAACAGCACTGAGTGACGTGACGGGGGTATTGTATCGAGTACGGAACACGCTGTGGCGTGACTTTGTATGCCCCATTCACGTATCAACTTCATAGCATAGTAGTTATGAATTTGACAAAGAAATTTAAACGGGGTTAATAATAAACATAGATGTAAATAGCTATGAGTACGCGATTCCCGAGACGGTGGACGCGAGAATTATAATCATTCATGGATTTCTGGCCAGATGGCGGGACGATTTGCATAAAAGGGCCGGCAGCGACTGGATGTGTAAAGCAGCAAACCGGGCTCTGTGGCGTACCTTGGGAGAGGCCTATGTCCAGCAGTGGACTGCAACGGGCTGATGATGATGATGATGATGGATTTCATAAATTATTTTTAAGTCATTTTCAACGTCACTTAGCATCATCAGTGTCTTGTATTGTGATTAAACATATGTTGTGAAGGCCTGTTTACAGTTTACATAATCAATATTATTTTTATGCTTAAAATTATCAAAATATTTGAACTAACAGTATTATTTTATTCCCGTTAAAAATATCAAAATCACCAACACCGCGTCAAGTTGCTATCAATATAAATGCGAGTCGTAAGTAAATATATTTCTCCCAGCGCAGCGTGTTCCTGATAAGGCGCGTGACGTTGAGAGCGATCACGTCATTTACATCTGTTGATGTTTCACGAATCACGCTTTTTTGGGTCATATTGGAATATTTAATTTAATAAAAAAAGACAGCTGTTGTCGACTGAGTTTCTTTGGTTTCTTAACAGCTACAGCACGTATAAAGCAATGGGAGAATGAATTGAAGATTCTAAAGACCTTGTAGAAGACTACTTGAGTAAATAATATATTGATTTACAGAGCTATCCTTGTATAAGTACCAGTTGTTTCTCATTACTGTTACAACTTAGCCTAAACCTTAAGCCTAAACCTTAGTAACATTTTGTTTATAACTTAGGTTAACGAAATATTTAATAATCAATTTAATTAATTTTTTATTTGTTACCACTGGCCATACCCGGGTAGCGAACACCGTACACGATGTTGGGAAACCTGTCATAATAACCGACCCTATATGTCCTTCCGAGTTTATCTTGTGTATATTTAACATAAGTGCGTGGTGGCCTGTTGGTAACGGACCAGACGCGGCTGCCTACATGTTCACGGTGGTCGCGGGTTCAAATCCCAGGGCACACCTCTTCGGAGTTATGTGTGTATTGATAGTCATGCATCACGCACTTTAACGGTGAAGGAAAACATCATGAGGAAACCTGCATACCGTAGCGATTTTAAAGAATTTCTACGGTATGTAAGTCCGCCAACCCGCACTAGGCCAGCGTGGTTGGTTATATGGCCTAACGACTCTCAATAGATTGTCTCGATTGTAGAGTAGGCCCTTGCCCTGCAGTGGGACGTATATGGGCTGATATAGATAGATAGATACAGATAGATCACACCCGCCACTGCAACACCTGTGAGCCAGGATCAACAGCACGCATTAATGACACTGAGCATTGAAGCTCAGCGAGTCTCCGGGAACGTCTAACTTATCTTTAACCCGCAACGAAATCAATCATAAAGTTAAATTAATAGGAGGAGTTGGAAATAAATAACACGTCGGTGTATACTTTATCTAAACGGCACTGAATCTATCAGGATCATTGTATTTATTTTGTCAAGGTAAACGTGTAGTTTATAAATATATTTATGCCCACGTAAATTCCAACAAGCGTCAACTTGCTATCAATAAAGTCGGAGGTGCTTTACATCCCTGCGCGGCGTGACGACGTGATAAGGCGCGTCACGTCGAGAACTCACGTCCGTTACAAGCGTGTTACTACAACCCTCGCATATTTACATATGTTATTTAAAATATACGTTATTCAAAACTAGTATTACTCGCGCCTTCGCATGTGTGAATAAGTTTATTCTGAATACAAGTCCCGCTTTTAAACCAAATCCACGTAAAACCCGTAAAAATAGATTTATTTCAGGGGGAGTTCTGATTATATTTTAACAGCAAAATACACAATGTTACCGCAATATCTGCCAGTTCACTGTGCCAGCGGTGATGGTAGATAACAGCTGATAAGCGGAATGTCCCAGCGCAGCGTGACAACGCGTAACGATTGCATTGATACCATTGTTGATGTACAGAACTCGCTGGGGATAACGAATATACTATACAGGGTATATCAAGACCACGACTGAAAACGAAGCCAGGTGGTAGTATTAGTGACTTCAGACACAATGCAAGTAAAAATTTTGAAAAAAAAATCGACAACTTTTTTTTTTGAAATTTTTTATTGTCGTATTTGGGTGATATATACATAGCTTTCCTAAAATAAACATGTACACTTCTTTATTTTTAAACACGCAATGGTACGTAAGGGTTTAAATTAGTATTTTCGCAAAAACTAGAAATTTTAAAAAAGATTTTTAAAAAAATTCTAAAAAAATATCTGTTATTGTTTTAGCGAAATTTTTATTTGCATCGTGTTTGTAACCACTAAAACTACCACCTGGCTTCGCTTTCGGTCGCGGTCTTGATATACCCTGTATTTACCGTTACTGCTTGTTGTGCAACATTATTCACTCCAATCTAAATTAAAAATATGTTGCCTCCGTGGCGCAGTTGGTTAGACGCTTGTGAAACGAAAGGCTACGATCCCGCACCGAGACAAATGTTTGTGTGCTTCCACAATTATTTGTCTCGATTATGGGTGTTTGTGGGAGTGAAAAATCTCTCGTAGTTCCTGATACAAGTCTTGTATGTTAGTGTGGGGTGTATTTATTATTCTGCTTCATGCTTCTTTCTTTAAACGTGATCGATCTACCCCTATATTTCTACATACATACATAAACTCACGCCTTTATCGCAGAAGGGGTAGGCAGAGGCGCCACCAGGACACCTACATTTCGCCTTGTATTTTCCGTCCCATGATGTGATAGGGGGCGAGCCTATCGCCATATCGGGCACAAATTCCTGACTCCGGGCTGATAATGAATAGAAAAACCCAATATCACTTTGCCCGACCCGGGATTCGAACCCGAGACCTCAGCTTTGTAGTCGTACCGTAGTACAACTACGCCACCAAGGCAGTCCCTATATTTCTCATTCCTTAATTCGCCGTCTTTTATGTAAAACTTTGAGAAACACCGATATATGTGTACATTTATTAATTCTATTTTGAAACTATATTAGCACAGTTTCTATACGCTCCTTTTCCTATACCAGCGTGACGGCGAGAAACTCAAGCACTTGAATTCAAAAAAATAAATTCGGTTGTGAGAAAGTTTTGAAAACATTAAACTACTATAACATTGCGTTTGAAGTGCAGTTTTTAAACTGACGCGAAATGTTCAGTGGAGTTGAAATAATAAAGTTTGTTTGTAAACTGTATGTTTTTAACTATTTTTAACCGACTTCAAAAAAAAGGAGGAGGTTTCTGCCAAAAGCATGTTTATGTAATAACGTATTTTTAGTAAACCGTAAATTTTTGATAGTTTTTAAAGTCTCATCCTGTTACATCCCCTCGTGTCCTGTCCCATTCTGTCCCATGACAAGACCTGCACTCCTGTATTCTCCTGTCCTATTTTATCCGCCATATAATCTATTCCATCTCATCCGTGAGTTTAATAGTAAATATATTTGAACACTACATTATTTCGGAATATAAATAAGTCTATTTGTGAATCCAGAGTGTCAGTGTCCATACCTAATTCCATCAAAATTGGTCCAGCCGTTTGAGCGTGAAGGAGTAACAAACGCATGAATAAATTTTCGCCCAGTAGAATAAAGGTTTACCCCTTCCCGTCACAGCGTGATATTTCCCATTCAAATAAGTTTAAATAAAGTTGAGCAATTTGTGCAAGTTAGAAATTTTTCAAACTTATTTCCGTAGAGTTGCGCGCCTCCGTACTCCGTGGAGCGGTTTTCAGTTTTCTTAAAATTTTCATTATTAAAAGTTTGTTATTCCAAGTTCTGTTTACATTTTACTGGATTGAAAGCATAATAAATACTAGATTTGGCTCGCGGATTCGTTTACGTTCTTAAGATAACTTGGAAACACATTTAACCAGGGGCGGTTACGAATTTTACTAACAATTGTTTAAGGCCGTCACAGCATGAACAGTTCGAGAAACAAAATATCAAATCTTTTGATTATTTAGATTAATACAAGTTATAACATCGAAAAACAATTAAATTAAAAATTAAAACATAACTGTGCTAACGGCTGGTATTAAACTAAGATTTAATAAAATAAAAACAAATACAGAATAGAATCTATATCTATATCAGCCCATATACGTCCCACTGCAGGGCACGGGCCTACTCTACAATCGAAAGAATCGATTGAGAGTGGTTAAGCCATATAGTCCACCACGCTGGCCTAGTGCGGGTTGGCGGACTTACATACCGTAGAAATTCTTTAAAATCGCTACGGTATCCAGGTTTCCTCACGATGTTTTCTTTCACCGTTAAAATGCGTGGTGATTGACTATCAATACACACATAACTCCGAAAAGTCAGAGGTGTGCCCTGGGATTTGAACCCGCGACCACCATTTGAATATGTAGGCAGCCGCGTCTTGTCCGTTAGAATAGAATAGAATAGAATAGAAAAATCTTTATTTGTTCATTAAAGTACACATACACTGATACATAACTAAAACAACTAAATTACAGACCTACTATTACAATACACAATGGACATAAAGATTAAAGATAACAGAAAAAAAAATAGTTACAATGTTAAATACCAAAAAAAAAGAAAGTGTAGCAGCATATGTGTTGCAGCAGAACAAAAGGGTGATGACTCAGTATACGTTCACTCATACGAGCAAACACTGATATTCTGCCATTACCCGAATGTTAATGTTATGAATGTTACACCTAAGAGTGAAGACAGATAGTTAGACAGTCTCCGTGGCGCAGTTGGTTAGCCGCCGGCTGTGAAACGAGAGGCCGCGGGTTCGATCCCCGCACCGAGACAAATGTATGTTCATACATACATCCACAGGTATTTGTTTCGGGTCTGGGTGTTTGTGAGACCGAAAAGTCTCTCGTAGTTTCTGATACCCACGACACAAGACTCGATCTTAGTGTGGGGTCATGTATGTGACTGTGGTGTATATTTAGTGACTTCTTTTCTATTATTCAGTTATTAATTTGCAATAGACCGATGTAGAGATCTTTGACGAAGGTCTTGGAAGCAGTGGACTTCCTGTAAAAAAGAGAGAGCTGCAAGTAGTACTAGCATCTCTGCCCACCCTTTCAGACAAGCGCTATGAATGCTACATTCGTAATTTCAAAGAAATTCGCAGCCACGAGTGTTGCTAAGCCGCTAATTGGCACTTCAATTGAAAGAATTAAGCTTGCTTTGATTCGAGGCTCGGGAACGAGTGTACGAGTGTGGACTAGTTGATTTTCAAGCTGGTAATTATTACGAGCTTATTCATAGTTTTAACATAGTCAAGCTATGGAATAGTTTGTCATCACACGTGCTCGCTCCTATAATCCTGGGTCCTTCCGCCGCAGCGTGAAGAGGCATCTCAGCGGGCCGGCATGATTGTATCGAATGGTATGAGACTACCGTCTGATACCATTCGATACTCTGTCTGGACGGCATTAGCACTTACCAGGTGCAATGCAGTCACAGTGCCGTGTCAGAAAAAAAAATAGTTATCGAATGTTTTGTCTTTTTCGCTCAAACTGAATTCAAAAGTCGATCGAAAGGGACAACAAATTCGATATTAAAATCTATGTATGAATAAGGTCTAGTGTTTTTAATTTGGTAAAGACTGCAATGCTGATGGTAAGAATAAGTATCCACCGACGTGAGATGTTCATCTCTTTACAATGATGCCTGATTGTATCCGGATATACACAGAACCTGCGGTACCCGGTCATTTAGGAAATGGTAGAGCCATGTTGCCATGACTCAGCATGATTGGGCAGGCTCGCCCGGTACCACTGTCTCACAGGAGAGCGACGTGAAGCGACAGCTTGGCTGTCGTGCTTCGTTTGGTGATTGAGATTGCCGAATGCCTAATACCCCGTTCATCACAGTTACATCCATGATCCAAGCGTCGTGGATGTTTATGTGCAGTGTGCATCACTTACCATCAGGTGAGCAGTTTGCTCGTTTGCCGGACCTGTACAATAAAAAAAAAAAAAATAGAAATCACTATTTGTACTCGTATATCTATTTGATTCCCTCGGTGGCATGTACTACGGTACGACTACAAAGCTCAGGTCTCGGGTTCGAATCCTGGGTCGGGTAATGTGATATTGGCTTTTTCTATTCATTATCAGCCCGAAGTCATTTGTGCCCGATATGGCGATAGGTGCGCCCCCTATCACATCGTGGGAGGGAACATACAAAGCGAAATGTGAGTGTTCTGGTGGCGCCTATGCCTACCCCTTCGGGTATAAAGGCGAGAGTTTATGTATGTATGTATATCTATTTGAAACTCTCAAACGCGAAGATCATTAATCCGCTGAAGACACCTCGTTAAAACAACCTGTAGCCGCGGTTTAGCATTATTCTCCGCGCCGTCTGTGCCACTTGACCCGGCTTCGCACAGTAATTGGCGTAAGGATTGCGAGAATACCTGCTATTGTGTTATAACGGAAGCATTTTAACGTAAGTGAAAGAGTGGCAAACCTGCTATTTTTGGGTATAAATTTTATTTATACAGTTGATAAAACGTCAAATGATACAACATACTAGACAATGGGATGTAAACTTCGATTCAAAGAATTAACAATTAAAATCGCTTTTAAAATAATGAGTACTAAGGCTCGTAACGTAAAAATAGCACAGTAAATAGCTGGTATTACAAAAGTATAATGTTACATAGCAGGAAGATAAAGTTTGTCAATATTTCGGCCACTGGATAACAAAACAGTAGCTGATGAAATAGCATGTTAAATAGCAGTTATATTAACACGTTAAATAGCATGTAAGTAACGTCCCGGTGTATTGAGCGTGCGATGTGTAGCGCGGGAGGCAGCAGGGCGGAATATTTAAACGAACCGCCGACGTTTCGATTACTTTACAGCTTTCGTGGTCACGGGGCGCACTGAGGTATAACTCATCCGGGAGCGTCAGAAAATTGAAAATGTAGAAATTAAACCATACATACATAAACTCACGCCTTCTACCCAAAAGGGGTAGGCAGAGCTGCTAGCATGACACCCACGTTTCGCCTTCTATGTTCCGTTCCACGATGTGACAGGGGGCGAGTCCATCGCTATACAAATTTCTGACTCCGGGTACATAATAAATAGAAAAATCCAATGTCACTTTGCCTGACCCAGGATTCGAACATAGGACCTCAGCTTTGCAATACCGTAGTACAACTGCGTCACCGAGGCGCGGAGCAAATTAATGAAATCTGCGATAAAATCCGTAAAAATTAGTTAGACGCCGGTTGTGAAACGTGAGGCTGCGGGTTCGATCCCCACACCGAGACAAATGTTTGTGTGAACCACAAGTATTTGTTTCTCGTAGTTCCTATTACCCACGACACAAGACTCGATCTTAGTGTGGGGTCAGGACTATGTATGTGACTGTTGGGTATTTACTTATTAATACAACATACATCTGAGTTAAAATAGTCACTGCGAGTGACTTCATAGCTTATCGATATTTCACTATAAGTGCGATTTTAAGAATCTCTAATATTGGAATACTTTGCGAGACGATTGAAGGGTGGGGGACGGAGTTAGGAGCGTATGGGGGTCATGTGACCACAGGGAACTTGGGATATAAATAACTTTAATTCAGCTTAAATAAGTCCGGGCCTCCTCTACAATCGAGAGTACGATTGAGAGGGGTTAATATAGTCCGCCACGCTGGCCTAGTGCGGGCGGACATTAATTTTTTTTATTGCATCGAATGGCGAGACCAGCATGGCATTCGCCTGATGGTAAGCGATACGACCGCTCATGGACAGTAGCAAAAACAACACCATGAATTACAGAGCTATGTTTGGCATTCCACGGCGCTCGCCATCCTGAGACATAAGATGTTAAGTCTCATTATGTCCAGTAGTTACTCTGCCTACAATGTCCTTCAAACCGGAACACAACAGTGCATTTACACTGCTATTTGTTGGAGAAATAGACATTACGGTGGTAGCTACCCAGGCGGCCTCTCACATATGAGAGACCATCAGAAATGACTGTTTCGAGATGCCCCAACGATCCAAACACAGACAAATGTTTGTGATTCACTAGGTTACTTCGTGTGTAGCGAGACTGAATTCTCTTGTAATATCGAAAGACTCGATGTTAGTGGCGGTCAGGACTATGTATGTAGCTTACGAGTGTATTATGAACACGGGGTCATTATAGTGGTTGAAGAGGAAATAAAGTTATTAAAAGCACTGTAACGTCGCGAGATGAATGACACAACCTGTGTCACAGTGTAGACTGTCGCAGTAGATCAATTGATATTTGGCACTTTGTAGCATGCAAAAATGTTATCAAAAGTTACAAATCGTGTAAAAGACGCGTGAGAATTTGGAAAAAATGTAATCAGTTCTAAAAAAAGGCACTGTTTTTTTTTCAAGTTATAACTAACACAAAATGAGTTTATTACTTTCACTAACATATTACTATAGATTCCTTATTAAACATATCTTTAACTTTTGGACAACCTACAACAATGTTCAAATCAAAGACATTACTGTACTGTAATGTATATCAGCTCATACACGTCCCACTGCAGGGCACGAGCCTCTATAATCGAGAATCCGATTGTGAGGGGTTAGGCCATATAGTCCACCACGCTGGCCTAGTGCGGGTTGGCGGAGTATCAAACACATTATCGCAGTAAGTATGATTCAAAATAGTTTTTTATCTACCTACATAACTTTACCACACTTGTAACTTCAGACTTGTGCTACTGTGAGCAACTTCACTCTCAGTCTCCGGCGACGGGAGTTTCGGCACGTAATTAAGTGCTCGGCGGAAATTAAACGCGTCTAGATTCGCCCCTCCGCCCCTTTCCGTACCCTCGCCCCTTCGCCCCCGTAAGTAACACGTTTAGTAGGGATTCTGCCCCTCCGCCCCTAATCGCTACTTTCACCTTTTTCGCCCCTTTTCGCCCGCACTAGTAATGCCCTTGGCGAGGATTTGTTTCTTCGCCATTTTCCGCCCCTTTCCGACACTTTCCGCCCCTTTTAACCCATTCGTTCCCAGGCCCCGCGCAAATAATGCAACTAGTTGGGATATGCTTTCGCCCCTTTTTGCCCCGTTTCGCCCCTCCGCCCCCTCACCCATATAATGCGTTTAGCAGATTTGGTAACCTGTTTGTCATCTGACAAAGCCATCTGGGTTTGCTTAATCCGACTTAATGTGGTTTTAGGATAAGAATTTCATACCTAATGTGTTTCACCCTACGGTCTCAGTTTTTGTAAAGTGATTAAAATGTTTGATGATAAGCGCATTGCAGATGGAGTAGATGGTTATCTCTCTGTCGAAACAATTATGTCGGCCCGATAGTATTTGGGACGTCCTCTGGCCAGATGGCGGGACGACTTGCACAAGAGGGCCGGCAGCGACTGCATGCGTGGAGCAGCAGACCGAGCTCTGTACCGCGGGAGAGGCCTATGTCCAGCAGTGGACTGCAACGGGCTGATGATGATGATAGTACTCAAGTGAACACGAAATATAAAACCAAAAGTGAATAATTTGATCAGTAATCGAAATAAACAAAGCCTTCATCTCAGTTATAGATTTAGTTTCAGTAGTCCCCGAGTCAAATAAGCAGCGATATAATTAATGTATATTAATGAAACATTATCTTAACGACACGATATTGAGTTGGAAAATATAGAGTGAGTATTTCTTACATACATACATACATAAACTCACGCCTTTATCCCCGAAGGGGTAGGCAGAGGCGCCACCAGGACACCCACATTTCGCCTTGTATGTTCCGTCCCATGATGTGATAGGGGGCGAGCCTATCGCCATATCGGGCACAAATTCCTGACTCCGGGCTGATAATGAATAGAAAAATCCAATATCACTTTGCCCGACCCGGGACTCGAACCCGAGACCTCAGCTTTGTAACCGTACCGTAATACAACTACGCCACCGAGGCAGTCTATGTAGTACGAGTATTTCTTCTGTTCATATATCCACTTAGCATAGTCTCCGTGGTTGGTTTGTGAGACGCTTGTGAATCGAGAGGCCACTACGATACAAACACAGACTAATTACTTTACTGGGAATACGTCTCTCATATGTGAGAGGCCTGGGTAGGTACCACCGCAATGTCTATTTCTCCAACAAACAGCATTGTAAATGCACTGTTGTGTTCCAGTTTGAAGGACATTGTAGCTAGAACTACTGGACGTAATGAGACTTAACATCTTATGTCTCAGGATGGGGAGCGCAGTGGAATGTCAAGCGGTCGTATCGCTTTTTTTTTGTATTGAAATATCTTTATTTAACTTAATAATTATAGTACATTTGAATCAAAAGTGTACATTATAGATCCTATTAATCCAAAGCAATGATAATTTGTTAATTATGAAGGTTTGGAAATCCTTATAAAAATTACATTTACTCATCATCACATCGTAGCATCAAATTAATTAAATTATGTATTGTATACTTAGTATTCTTAGTATATAGTATAGAATATAGTATAGTATAGTATATAGTATAGTATAGTATATTAGTAGTATCGCTTACCATCAGGGGAAAGACAAGCTCATCTCGCCATTAATCGCAAAAAAAACAAACAGAAAACACAGCCGTTTCACAGCCGGCGTCAAACCAACCAAGCCATGGAGGCTGTCTAATTTTATACTTACTCTACAATTAGCAACTCAATGACACCGTCTTATACGTTTCTGTGCTAATGTCTCGTAATGATACAGTCGGTAATGGTTGTTAAGTGACTCCGGCGCTGTTGAACCCTTGTAAGCGGTGGTGCTATTGTACTACAATACAAAATGAGTGTGTAGAAATGTAGTAGATGTATTTTCTGTGTTTGAATGACATTGTTTAATGGCAAGAATAGCCTGCCATTCGCCTGATGGTAAGCGATACGACCGCTCGTAGACAGTAGCAAAACCAAATAAATTAATTACAAGGTAATGCTTGGCTTTCCACTGCGCTCGCCATCCTGAGACATAGGATGTTAAGTCTCATTATGTCCAGTAGTTACTCTGGCTACAATGTCCTTCAAACTGGAACACAAAAGTGCATTTACACTGCTGTTTGTTGGAGAAATAGACATTGCGGTGGTACCTACCCAGGCGGCCTCTCACATATGAGAGACTTACCTATCAAAACCTATCACGAGAGACATTTCCGCCTCAAAAGCGCCCAGACTCAAAAGAAATACATCGTCATACAAATAAGCAATCGAAACCTCGGGAAGATATTGTAAAAATTAAACCAAATCCCGATAAAATCCGTAAAAATTAGTTTTATTTAACAAAATAAGTAATATTTTCGTTTGATGTGAAGTATATTGGTTCTGTAGATGCCCCGCAGGATTGCGTTATGCGGGTAATAGCTCAAGTGTGGGGTCTCAATGCTAGCGGAGATATTCAGCAAGTTATATTGTTTGACAGCCTCCGTGGCGTAATTAGTTAACCATCGGCTGTGAAACGTAAAGCCACGGGTTCGATCATCGAGACAAATGTTTGTGTGAACCACAAGTATTTGTTTCTGGGTGATTGTGAGACCAAGTAGTCTCTCTTAGTTAATGATACCTGTAGTGAAAGTGACGTTGACGAAACGAGCCGCCATTAAATAGTTTGTCATTAGCAAGCAATCGTTTCATTTGTATCCGTTAATAATATAGTGATCTATGTTTGTGTCCGCGTTCGGCTATATAACAATACCCATGACACAAGACTCGATCTTAATGTGGGGTCAAGACTATTGAAGTGACTGTTGGGTGTATTTATTATTATTTATTTAATTTCCATACGGTTTTCGATATACACAGATGGACAGACGAAGTGATCCTGTTTTACTTATTAGGTAAATTATAAAAAAATACTCATTAGAAGCATATTCATTAAAACATATACTCACGTCATTTTTCCAAAAAGGGCAGGCAGAAGTGCAACCAGGACACAGCCGTTTCACCTGTATTTTCCGTCCCACGATGATCACTTTGCCCGACACGGGATTCGAACTCGAGACCTCGGCGTTGTTATCGTATCGTGGTACAACTGCGCCGAGGTATGATATCCATCAGTGGCGAAGGGTTCATACAAGCCGATTCCTAGCAGCACGCCTTATAATTTAAAGGAAATTATTAATTATTTACATTTTTTTAAACAAGTTATATGAAGAAAATAATCAAATAATAAACAATATTAAAATAAATATAAACAATAAACAAATGTTATTCGATATTAATAAACAAAATATTATCGACCAATTAATAACACAACGACAAACGCATTGCGCGATGTTCAACGTAAGTACATGCATACGAAACACGCGGCCGCCTAGATCCCGATGACGTCACGTCAGGCTACAAGGACACAGCACGAGTTCCCGTTGCTCTCGCGCTCATTTCCAACGCATTATTTGCCATCTCTGTTACACGTTTGTTGCTCAGAACTGCATGCAAAATTGCACCTTAAAACCCTCAGCTTTTAAGGTCTAAATTTATTTGTAGAAATACGACGGTATTCGCTTGTGAATATGCCGGTGGGCCTACGGCTTATAAAGTAATTTGCCAGTTCGCGCCTCTTTTATTTCGTGTTTATAATTAGAAAATATTATTTACTACTGTGTTGTTTCAGTGTATATGTATAATGCGGTGTCTATTTTTAGGTTTGTATATAATTAGTGGGTAATTTATGAAATTTTACTGGTTTCGAAGTGCAAACAGATCTATCTATTTAGCAAAACTTTAATGATGAATGAAACTTGATAATGTCGTATGTATCGTTTTATCTCATGAATTGCATTATTATGAGGTAATTTTAAAAATGCTGCATTTACGTAATTAAAAAACGCACTGGAAATTATATTAAATTTTATAATACATTTAAGTACCAGAGAAAGAACGGCAACTGACAAGTTTTAATTATTTAATAAATATTGTAATGCCGTATTTTTGTTAGCATTGATTCAAAATAGGACATACAAACATAACCCACGCCTGCATCCCATGAGGGTTGGCAGATTCGATAGATCTCCAGTTAGCTCTATACTGGCATCGTTTTACTTTCGTCCACTTACATCAATCTCTTCATCTTTTTTTTATATATAAGGAACGTTTGAAATTTTTTTGTCGATCAATTTCAAAACAGGCGAATGTTGTCTTTTGCATTGAATCGAAATTTACTTTAAAAACGTTAAAAAAAGCACCTAACGGGCACAGTGCTATTCCGTGCAAGTGTTGTATGAAAATATAGTAAGTATTACTAAGCAAATATGTCGCTCAATATCTTACGTACATAACGGAGTAAAAATATAAGTATGAGTACTTGTTAATTTAATAAAACTAGTCACCAGAAGTATCGGCTTCCCTTTTGAAAAAAGTCACCCTTCGCCACTGATATCCATATTCAAGCTGTACTTATTTCATAATTCTCAAAAATCCGTATTCCCCGCTGTAATTGAATCCTGTCCCTCATCCATCAGCCCCGCGTCACTCACACGGCCCTCGCTGTCTTGTGGGATTGCATGATTTATCGTGGGATTCGTAGGCGCGGGCTACGGCGCTACGTCGTAGCCGCCAACAGAGTTAGTTACTCAATGGAATTGTTTAGAGCTATTACTTAATATGCACAGACACGGACTCAGATTTTAAGGTAGTTTTTATTTATTTTATTTATTTCATAGACTGCCTCGGTGCCGTAGTTGTATTAAGGATTACATAGCTGAGGTCTCGGGTTCGAATTCCGGGTTGACCAAAGTGATAATGAATTTTCCTATTAATTATCAGCTGGGAGTCAGGAATACACAAGGCGAAACGTGTCCTGATAGCACCTTTACCAACCCCTTCTGGGATAAGGCGTGAGTTTATGTATGTATAACGTATGTATATTGTATACAAGTAGCTATCTCTTGAACACTATGTGGACTGTTTTGCGCTTGATCATCAGTGCATCAGGTGTATTTATGTAAGCCGGTTAATTATAATTATAGGCAAATTGTCTTGCCAGCTAGTATCATGGCCAACGCTTTGAAACAAACAAAAAAAGGAATTTTTCAAATCGTTTTAGGTATCTTCGAGTAATCTGTGAACATAAAAACAAAATATTTCGACGAATTGAGAACCGCGTGCTTTTTGAAAGTCGGTTAAAAAGCGATTCAGCTATTTTCGCCCAAAAATTAAAGTATTTGGATTGCGGTTAACATTTCGTCTCCTGTAACAATCCTAGCTCTTAATGAAGCTATTTACCTCAACCGTTAATTTTTTTAAATCAATACACCCTACAGTAACATTGTAGTGACATACAAACATACAAGCATACAAGTCTTGTATTAAAACATTTTTTTACTGATTTTATCGCGGATTTGGTTTCATTTTGACATTTAATTATTCAATTAAAAAGTTGAATGCGTTATCTGCTTAGATCGGATTGCGAAACCCAATTAACTATTTAAGTTAATTAATATATTTAAACTGTAACACTGTCACTGAGCGGATGACTAATACCTCAGTCCGTCCCGTGACCGCGAAAGCTGTAAAGCAATCGAAACGTCGGGAATTAAAAAAAATTTAAATACTTAATCAAATTGCGACAAATTCCGTAAAAAATAGTTTTATTTCAATTTGTTTAATCTCAATGTGTAACATTCGCCTAAATCTAAGAAACCATTATACAAGTCTTGTTAAATAGAAACTACGAGAGACTTTATTTACACCCGAAACATATTTATTACATTAAATTTCCACACAAATAAAGTCTTATCTTCGAACCCACGACCTCTAGTTTCAAAGCCAGCTTACCAACTTAATAACATATTCCTCTGACCCGAGCAAATCTTATAAAAGAATATAATCCCACGAAAAAAACAAAATGATTGACACAAAAGCTCCAACAAGACCTCTCCTACAGGTATATCAAAATATCGGTCTGTGCTCCATCTCTTTCGCACGCACACAATCGTGGATACAGCTATCTCGCTCCCACAGCCATATTGACTAATGACATAGATTTGCTACGCAACAATAACGCTACGCCGCACGTACTACGCAGCTACGGCTGTTTTGTCTACGGTCTACGGTATTGCTACGAGATATTTGCTTTGTATAGAATGGAATGGATTGAAATATTCGTTAATTATAACAATGGAATACAATATTAAAATAACTTAATATCGTAGTATCGCTTTGGTCGTTTTAATATAGATTTTATAAATCTATTTAGGTTGTCGGTAGATGCATGTACGTAGAATTAATATAAAAACGAAAAGTATTTTTTTCTATCTATTGGTAACAATTTTCTTAAGATTAAAGTTTTAGATATAAAATTGCATGATGGTTGGCTTTATTAGAACATGTGCGGTGGTCAGGTATAAAAACGTTGTCTGCTAATACGAAAAATTTCAAGTTAGCCTCAAAAATATTAGAGATATTGTGATATATACTATCTTATCTAAAAAGACACAATTCCCAAAATATAACATTAAAACCACGTGCATAGCCTACTTACTTTGCAAAAATATGACTCCATCATTTTCATTCACAACGTGACATTTAAAAATATCATAAACAAGGAGCCGGAGTACTTTACACGAATCTCTCTCTTATATCTACATTAGCTCTATTCCGTATCTGCGCCACTGACGCAGTCAAAGACATCATTTTTTATTTCAATGAATGGCGAGGCGAGCATGCCATTCGCCTGATGGTAAGCGATACGACCGCTCATGCACAGTAGCAACACCATGAATTACAAGACAATGCTAGGGATTCCACTGCGCTCGCCATCCTGAGACATAAGATGTTAAGTCTCATTATGTCCAGTAGTTACTCTGGCTACAATGCCCTTCAAACCAGAACACAACAGTGCATTTACACTGCTGTTTATTGCAGAAATAGACATTGCGGTGGTACTTGTCAAGGCGGCCTCAAAATAACTTTACAAAAAAAAATCCATAAAATTCATTCAGATTTATTACTAAGCCAACGTTAGTTAAAAGTCTAACCCTTTGCAGTACTCCGCAGTTGAAGTACTCGAGTGTCGACTGTGTTTGTGCAGTGCGGCTGAAAACTGCTGAAACCTGCTGTAAAGCGCTGTACAGCGAGTGTGCACTACAGAGTTTTAATGTTTTTAATACGCTTACCGCGTAATGATGGGGTGGGTGCGAGGTGGATGCTTAAGGTGGGTTCTGTACATAATTACGTTATAATAATATTTTAAGTTTCCAAGGCTGAACTGAAATCTTTGTACTGAGATAAAATAAAAAAAATATATTAGTTTGGTTCCATTTCAGGGTGAGGTACTAAATACAAAGTTATTTTTCTTTTAAGTCAACTGTAAGTTTCCTGGGGCCAGAAATTATGCGTGCCAGCTCTCAGTGGCAGGTCTGTGTACCTCTGCAAAGATACAATGAGGCTATACTTTCTGTGTATTTTCTGTATACTTTTTTTTTAACTGAAACTCATAATATAACTGTGAGCGACTTGTGAGGTTGGTCGTTTGAATATTTACTTCAAGTAACTTGAAGCCGACATAATAATTGTGTTTTAACCCAAAACACAACACATTTGAAAAAAATCTATTTTCATTTTTCATTCCCCTTCACTATAAGCTATAAAGGATATATTATTGATATTCCACTCACAATTACTTATAACAAAAAAAAACATAAAAACAAAGAACCCCGGACCCCGCGATTTCTCTTTAAGCCCCTACATTCGTAATAACATTAAACTTTCCAAAAAACTTCCCCGATTTCCTGAACCGAAATATAGAACCTCAAACTTGGCCCATTAACCAATGTACATTGGAATTTAGACTCTATTGTGAAGTACTAAGGTATACATTCAGTTTTGTATAAATATTATGAATTAATTTCATGTGCAGCGAAATACGCGCTTTCATTTCAATTTAAACCCTATTATAATGAATTAAGGTGTACATTCGGTTGGGTTTGTATCGAAATAATTAATAGAATGTACAGTCAAATATGGACTCTGAGATAAAGAGTTAAAGTATAAATTACCTTGTATTGAATACGTGCTAGTGATGTTAAATATATTACTTAAATCTATGAACACTCTAATTTAGATTCTATTTTAAATGCATTCAAGTATAAATTTGAGTGTGTGTAATAATGTCAGTGAAATCTTCTTAAGTTAGTAAAATGTGTGGATGAGCGATAATTTGTGGAAATTTAATGTAATAACATCTACATAGATAAGCAGCCTTTATTAACATCACAGGCAGTTTTAAAAACTATTTTAGTAATCGAATATTTTGTCCCTTTCGAACGACTTTAGAATTCAGTTTGAGCGAAGAAGACAAAACATTCGATAAGTAAAATAGCTTTTAAAACTGTCTATGAATAAAGGCGTTACAAATATTTGTGAGATTCATTTTATATTAAGTAATTCGGTGATAATACAGAAAAAGAAAAATAATCCGACTTATTACGAATCTCCTCCTTTCTTAAAATCGGTTATGGACATTCATAGTCCCTGCTTACCCATAAAGGATAAAGGCGTAGTGATTATGTATATGTGCTAGCATTGCTTACAGCATCCCTGGATGTAAAAGCTTTTTCGGGATTAAAACCCCCTAATTACATATTTTCCCTGGATAAATATATATATAACAGCAAATCACGTATTTATTTAATCAAACTAACATATTACTAATCATAAACGTAACTTTTAGGACAGCCAAAAACGGCCATAAAGATAAAACGAGCCAATTCAGGCCTTTATAGGACTATTCTAGGTCCAAATCTATAAAGTCTAACCTTGCTCCACTTTTATTCTGGCATAAGCGTTAAAAGCGCTCACTTCATCCAGAATCGCTCTTCCCAGAATCACACTCGAATATTTGAAAAAGGAACATTTATCAAAACAAATTACATTCGAAATCGTTCTACACAAAACTGGCCTAATAATTTCATTCGATTGCCAGTACATTTTAACAATCATGTACACACTATATTCACCTTTATCGAGCTTTAAATAAAGCTTATTTCACCATGACAGTATACTCCACTTAGGCCCAAAAGAAATCATCACAGATAATTTGTCACGACCATTTGAAATTTCGGAAAAGGAATTCGCCAGTAATGATGTGTTGAGTGGAACGGAACGTTTTTTCATACAAATATAGTTGTGACGTTTCGATTCTGCGCGCCCTCTCATTGATTGTTGATTGAAATGGAACGTAATTTAATATTATATGAATAAAGAATTGCATGATAAGTAGGTGGGTAATGATTGGGAGTTCGTGGCGATCGGTTTGTACCTAAAATGTGCAGTCTTCGGAGAGACAATGGATAATGAGAGCTAAAGGATTGGAAGGTAATATTGTGTCATTTTTATAAGTTTTACAAAATAGAAAGTTTCATGACTTAAAAGGGATAGTTTTTTGGACATATTATAAATCGACTTTTGCTTTAATAAAGTATTTGTCAACTATAGTGTTCCTGCCACCGTCTCTTTAAAAATTGCATCATAAATCAATTTGACTGTTGTGATTAGCTTAATTTGACTGCCTCGGTGGCGTAGCTGTACTACGGTGAGACAAAGCTGAGGTCTCGGGTTCGAGTCCCGGGTCGGGCAAAGTGATATTGGATTTTTCTATTCATTATCAGCCTGGAGTCCGGAATTTGTGCCCGATATGGCGATAGGCTCACCCCCTACCAAATCGTGGGATGGAACATACAAGGCGAAATGTGGGTGTCCTTCCGGCGCCTCTGCCTACCCCCTTCGTGGATAAAGGCATGAGTTTATGTATGTATGTATGTATGTATGTATGTATGTGTTTAGCTTAATAGTTTTTTCGTGTTAATGCTTGTAGTGTAATTAGCTTTTATGAAAATTTTTACTGGTGGTAGGTCTCTCATATGTAAGGCCGCCTGGGTGGGTACGACCGCAATGTCTAGTTCTCCAACAAACAGCAGTGTGGATGCACTGTTGTGTTCCGGTTTGAAGGACATTGTAGCCAGAGTAACTACTGGACAAAATGAGAATTAACAACCTAGGTCTCAGGTCTCCTCAGGTCTCTAAGTGCGTGGTGGCCTGTTGGTAACGGACCAGACGCGGCTGCCTACATGTTCACGTTGGTCGCGGGTTCAAATCCCAGGGCACACCTCTGACTTTTCGGAGTTATGTGTGTATTGATAGTCAATCACCATGCACTTTAACGGTGAAGGAAAACATCGTGAGGAAACCTGCATACCGTAGCGATTTTAAAGAATTTCTACGGTATGTAAGTCCGCCAACCCGCACTAGGCCAGCGTGGTGGACTATATGGCCTAACCACTCTCAATCGATTCTCTCGATTGTAAAGTAGGCCCGTGCCCTGCAGTGGGACGTATATGGGCTGATATAGATAGGTCTCAGGATGGCGAGCGCAGTGGAATGCCAAACATTGCTTTAAAATTCATGGTGTTGTTTGGTTTTCTACTGTCAATGAGCGGTCGTATGGCTTACCGTTACACGAACGTCATGCTACATGACATAAAGACAATTCACTCCCACTAATGTGTATATCACTTGTCAATTCTAAAATTATAAAAAACTGTTTTCGTGTGGCGGAACACTGTGTCAACTCTCTCCCTCCAACTCTCTCTCTCTCTGCTAGACTAGTCTTTGGAAGAACTATACCTACCTACCAGTCTGTTTATCGATATCCTTGTTATTCTATGCCGATTCGAATAGTACAACGCTTGCGCGTGCTGCCTGGTCCGGGGACGGTGCCTCGTCAGTCAGCCGCGAGCCTTCGCGCGGAGAGCACGTGCGTAGCATCTGCGCGCGGCCTCAACCACCTGTTCGATTTTTAAAATTCACGCGTTATATTTTTTAAATATTCTCCCGTTATCAGCTTGGCTGAACGCGGATTATTGGCTTTTATTTTTTTTTAATTGTAAGGTAAGGAATTTGAGTGGTGAATTTTGTATCGATTTTTTTGAATATTTTGGGGGTATTTTTATTTATTTAATGTTCAAAATAAAAATAAATATTGAACTATTAATAAATTAGAAATTATAGAAACAATAAAAAATACTGATATTATCTTTAAAAAAAATCATAAAATCGTTAATATAGCAACCGTTATTTTTCATTTCGATTCAAATCCATCTTAATATACCTACACAAATTAAATAAATAATAAAAACAAACTAAAATTTCAGAAACACAAATAAATGGCATTTAAAACCACAATCTTGCACAAATCTACAAATTCTCGAATGTTTTCCACCAATCCAATTTTATTATGCAAATTAATCTTAATAGGACATTAAATACAGTCAAAACAATGTTACTAACAGCTTCAATTTAAAGTTAAATAACTATATATTTTCAGCTATACTTTACTTTCGCGTTTGGAAATAATGTGATAATATTTTTTACAATGCGCGCACCGACAGCCTCAAAGCGACATGATGAAGTTAGCTTTTATTACTAGGAACGCATAAATTAGGCAGAGATATTTTTGTTCGAAGCAGGTAACTTTCTATTAGCAGCATTAGTAAATTAAAATTTTAAAATTAAAAAGTTTTACATTGAAATAAAACTATTTTTACGGATTTTATAGCTATTTGGTTTAACTTTTACATTTTTCTTGCTTTTCAGCTTTCGTGGTAACGGGGCGGACTCCACAAAAGCTGAAAAGCAAGAAAAATGTAAAAGTTAAACCAAATCGCGATAAAATCCGTAAAAATAGTTTTATTTCAATGTGTAACATTCGCGTAAATCTAAGAAACCATTATAAAAAGTTTTACACCTTTCAAGTACCAGGAACGCACGAAGTTGGTGGAGGTACTCGTATATAGCACGACAATGCGCCTGATGGTAAGCGCTGTCCAGATTGAATATCGATTGGCGAATAGTTAGCTATTTCCGATACAATTATACTTACATACAAGGTATATCAAGACTGCGACCGAAAACGAAGCCAGGTGGTAGTATTAGTGATTAAAGACACAATTTAACTGATAATTTTGCAATTTTTTATATATCATTATGTTTGGGTGGTTATTATGGAACTTCGTTCCAATACCTGGATTTTCCTAAAAATATAATTAAAAACAAAAAGTGCGTGGTGGCCTGTTGGTAACGGACCAGACGCGGCTGCCTACATGTTCACGGTGGTCGCGGGTTCAAATCCCAGGGCACACCTCTGACTTTTCGGAGTTATGTGTGTATTGATATTCAATCACCACGCACTTTAACGGTGAAGGAAAACATCGTGAGGAAACCTGCATACCGTAGCGATTTTAAAAGAATTTCTACGGTATGTAAGTCCGCCAACCCGCACTAGGCCAGCGTGATATAGATATAATTTAAACCAGGGGCGTGCGCTCCTTGGAGGCAGAAATGCAGTGCTTTACTTGCCATTCACAGATATTTTAATAAAACGTTCGTACGTTTTAGATGACTTTAATTAATAGTAAATAAATGAATAAACAAAATATAATAAATAAAAAACGCCTAATATTTTATAAATAGCAATAGCGCTGCAAAATAATGTACCTAATCAACCAAGTCATGCCGCCGCGTCCCGCAGGAGATTTGTTCGTATGTGTGTAGTAATTTTGGTGTCCGTGCACAGTTCGCAAACGCACACACCCATGAATATCGAAAGCCTAATTGGCCGAATCTAAATCAACTCCTGCGGCAGGCTACGGAAGTTCGGCAGTTGTCGGGAGTAATCGGAAATGTTCGTTGCCTATAACCCGAGTAAAAATAATAGACGGAAATTTAATAAATCACGTATGCACATTGTGCATTTTTGTTTAGTAAGGTTATATTTGTATAAATAGCAGAAATGTTTTGTGTTTCGCGGGGGCCATTTTGCTTTTTTCATGTAATTAGCATTGTTTACTATTTTGTTTGCGCCAGTTTATTTATAGTTTTCATAATTATAAGATTTTTTATTTTAACATTTAAAGTCTGTACATTTAACAGTTTATTACTGAGTTTCTATAATAATTGTAGTGATTTGCTTTTACTAGTGCGTTTGTTGATTTTTTAAAATGTTATTGGATTGTGAGGTTTGTGTTGAAAATGTTTTTTTATTAAAAATAACAAGTTCTCACAATTGTGATTCAGTGAAAAGATTCAAATTGTGTCTAAAGGTAGGTGTGTACCCGAGTTACAACAAATAAACCAGCAAAAAGGGAATGTAACTCGAAAGTTTCATGTAAAAAGTTATGAAACGTATAACTATTATTTTACTTATCTAAAATTTCTTCCGCTGCGACAATCGATCGCTGTTTTTTCTGCGTTGCCGTAGAAGATGTACATGTTCATAGTAGTACATCTAAGACTTGTTCTGTTGGAATGGTTGCCGACTTAGGGATCCGTCGCGTGGCTGTGGCTATGCTAAAAATCTATTTAAAAGATTTTTTTGTGACCGAGTACTCCGCCGCATGCCCAGTGTCATAATCCTGTGCACGCCGCTGATTTAAACCCTTACGCACCTTTCTGTCTGTAAAAGTAAATGTACACCACATTATTGTTTTAGATCAACTATGTATTTACCGGTTTTGTTTTCGGTCGCAGACTTGTATAATATTTTATATTATAGACAGAGCGCTGGAACTTCAGAACGTACAATTAACATTTTCTTCCCTCCTATTGGCCGACATTCGACAGGTTGCGCAACATGCACCAATTATTTAAAAAAAGAAAAATAAAAAAAAAGTTGAGGACTGTTGAATTCCACTCAAAATCGTTTTAGACGGATAATAACTAAATATACTTTCGGCTACCAGCGGCATTTATCGTTGTAATTAAATTATTAATTCAATTTTCACTAATATAGCAGTTCCACCGATATTATGAACAATATTATCTACGTTTTTGAAGACGCAAATGTTTCACAGCGCTCCCGCTATATTATAAACATTTTAAGAGTGTTTACTATATAAATTTTAACAAGATTTTCTATATGTAAAGTCCGCCCGCACTAGGCCAGCGTGGTGGACTATATCTAACCCCTCTCAATCGTACTCACGATAGCAGAGGAGGCGCGTGCCCTGCAGTGGGACGTATATGGTCTGATACCGATACAGAATTTGACAGCCTCCGTGGCGCAGTTGGTTAGACGCCGGCTGTGAAATTAAAGGCCGTGGGTTCGACTCCCGCACCAAGACACATGTTTGTGAAGCCCACATATTTGTCTCGGGTCTGGGTGTTTGTGAGACCGAAAAGTCTCTCGTAGTTTCTGATACACGACACAAGACTCGATCTTAGTGTGGGGTCAGACTGTGTACGTGACTGTTGGGTGTATTTATTATTATTAAAATTGTATTGTGTTGTATTAGCCCATATACGTCCCACTGTAGCACACGGGCCTCCTCTACAATCGAGGCTACGATTTAGAGTAGTCAGGCCATATAGTCCACCACGCTGGCCTAGTGCGGGCGGACTTTACATACCATAAAAATTCTCATAAATCGCTATGGTATGCAGGTTTCCTCGCGATGTTTTCCTTCACCATTATTAAAATATAAACAAATAATAAATAAATAAATACACCCAACAGTCACATACATAGGCCTGACCCCACACTAAGATAGAGTCTTGTGTCGTGGGTATCAGGAACTAGGAGAGACTTTTCGGTCTCACAAACACCCACACCTGAAACAAATACTTGTGGTTCTCACAAACATTTGTCTCGGTGCGGGGATCGAACCCGCAGCCTCTCGTTTCACAAGCGTCTAACCAACTGCGCCACGGAGGCTGTAAATATTTCGTGACAAAAACCATAACAATTTTATTTCACATTCACCCAAACACAAACTATTACAGCGATTACAATTCCTGGCATCTCTACAAAGAACCAACACAACAACCTTCTGAATTACCGAGTCTTCGAGTTATGTCACTGTTAATGTTGTTTCGGCGAATTCACAAGCAATTTGAGCGAAAAATTCATCCCAACAGCGTCCATGTACCGGGATGGTACATAGGGAAATAAGCTTACGATGCGTGATGGAGACAAATGGTGAAATGTACTCACATTTGCCGCGCTGAGGATCCGCCTGATGAGGAGTTGCCAGTCCAGGACACGATAAAACACTAAGTAGTTGTTCTGCCTATGCCTTTTGCCTGTTATTCACGTTATTGGAATGCCACAGTAATAGTTCTATGGCGACCGCGTGCGCGCCGGTTGATTCGGTATTTCGTTCGTTTTTACAGCGTTGTTGTTGCGCTCGCGGCCCGCGGAGGTGTTAGCGCGTCAACCGCGTGAGGGCGCTAGGTCCGCGTCACGTGATTGGCGCGTCGAGTGCGCAATACCACGTTGGCATTGGCGGATTGGCTCGTTGGCAGCAATGTGCGCGAATTTGAAACTCTTCGCCATTCCACACATATGCCAACATCACGCATGCATTGAGAATATCATTTTTAAATGAAAACGGTTACGAAACATTCCGCCCACCAAAATACATTCATGTATTTTCAAAATTTTAAACTAATTAACCTAATTGAACTAAGAAGGCATATGATTTACAATCAATCTTACTAACTAAAAAATATTATTAAACGATAAATTAAAGTTAATCTGCTTGGTTAGTTAGCGGACAAAGCTTGCCTGAAAGTCTCGTAAGACGAGAGCCTTCAGCCGTACGTTTCGTTGCGAAAGAAGGTACTGCGTTGTATTCACGCTGAACAGCTTCGATAATAAAAAAAGTCAATCGGTATTTGAGTGGAAGAAGAGTAGGATGCTTATGCTCAAACTCGAAACCGGATCGGGAATGAAGACCGCCCACCCTGAGGATTCCCTGGGTATCGAGAACCGGACGTAACTTACGTATTTGTTTCGATAATAATTGACCTTCTCGGAGCTGACGAATTTCGTTTTCGAAAGAAGCTAGTTGATTGTGCTTAACGACAATCAACAAAGCAGCATGAAGCTCTGCGTTGTTTAAAACAGAATTAGAGCAACGATTACGTTTATGATGTATGAAACGGATGAATCTTAGCCACCAACATATGATACGTTGAATATTGCGACTGGAAGAATAAAGATGGCGGAGAATATCTATCAATGAATTCTTCGACTCAGACTGAAGAAGACCCTCACCAGGATCTATATTAAACTGTGACCAATCGTCAGGAGGTAAGCGAAACCCAACGGGTCCCGCCCACCATAATCGATTCTTGACAAGATCGAATGGTAGCTGACCACGAGAAGCGACATCTGCAGGACAGTCTTCAGAAGCGATATTGCGCCACTGGACTTCAGGAAGTATATCGTGATTGTGACTAACGCAGTTAGCGACGAAAGTTTTCCAACGAGACGAATGAGAACGCAACCACACTAGAACGATAAATTCAGAACAATTTATAACGCAAATAAATGGAAACCATTGCGCAAAAGCATCTATGATAAACTTCGACAAGTCAGCAAGAAAGACTGCAGCGCAGAGCTGCAAGCGAGGCAAGGAAACGGATTTCGTTGGCGCCACTCGCGCCTTTGAACAAACAAAAAACGGTTGTTTGACGGTACGACATGTCAGAAACGGAGCAGAAAACACATCTTGTGTTACGGTATTAAGACGATATTTTTGCACAGGTTGGTCAGTATTAAATCGCCAGAAAATACGCTGATAGTCACGATCAGACTCTTGAATGAGAATTTGACGATACATTTGCTTCATGTCCGCAGTAAAGACAACGGCATGAACACGGAATTTTAAAAGAATCTCAACGATGTTGGTTTGCAGTTTAGGACCTACGAGCAAAACGTCATTTAAAGAAAGTCCTCTAGCATCCTTTGCAGAGGCGTTGAATACGACACGAAGAGGTGTGGTGGTGCTTTCAGCGCGAAGAACAAAATGATGAGGAATAAAGTATTTTCCGGTTGTCAACGCTTCGGACGGTACAAGACTCATGTGGCCATGATCGAGATATTCCTTCATGAATTCGCAATATTTAGCATACAACTGCTCATTTTTAAGAAGACGTTTTTCAATGGAATGAAAACACCGCAAGGCGATATCACGAGATCCAGGAAATACAGTCTCCTGTTCATCGTGCTTGAACGGCAAAGACACAGCGTATCTACCGGTAGTATCTCTTGTATGAGAATTTTCAAAAATCTCCTCCCATCTCTTATCTTCCAAACTAAGAGGCTTTAAATGAGAATCGCTTAAATCTTCAAGCTGCCATAATCTCTTAAGATCATCGTGAAGTTGTGGTTCGTTGAAAGCAAAAAATGTATGAAACTTCGGCTCTGTATATCCGACGTTTCCGACAAGCAGCCAACCAAACAGCGAGTTCAATGCAGACGGTTGGTTGGAATCACCTTTGATGGTTCCCGGCAAAAGAAGCGAAGCGAAGGACTCCGCACCGATAAGAAGATCTACAGGACCAGGTATGTGACAATTTGGGTCAGCTAACTGCAACGATTGAATATGTTGCCACGAAGATTTATTAAGCCGAAGGGACGGCATCATCCCACAAATGCTCGGCAAGGTCAAAGCTTTGATGGCGAAAAGAAACTGGTCGTTACGCCCGACATCAAGACGGACTATACCTGACACGGGAGCCGAAGAATGACCCAATCCACTAACCTTATGGGATGTGGAAGTACTAATGAAACCCAGGCGCTTCACAGCGTTCTCCGTAATAAAATGACTCTGACTACCGGAATCAATCAAAGCTCTAAACGATTGGAAAGTACCTGACGAATCACGAATTTGAACAATAGCAGTTGACAATAACACGAAGGAATGTTCACGCATAGTGGTCAACACTCGAACCTGATCAGCAGGCTTATCGATACTCGGAGAAACAGCTAAGGACGCAGTAATAGGTACTTCATCATGCAGAAGAGTATGATGTCGTTGATGACATTTATTACATCTGAACAAAGATCTACAATCTTTGACGCTATGAGAGGCCCTTAAGCAATTAAAACACCAACGATGAGTTCGGACATACTCATTGCGTTCGGTGACCGAAAGTTTAGCGAATTTATCACATTTATTAATCGAATGACTTAATTGACAAAATGAACACTTGACAATAATCGTAGCAGGCGGAGGTGAAGAAGGAGAAATAGACTTCTTTTCAGAAGTTGACCTCCCCGCAGTACTTGAAAGAAACACAGAAGTCTTCTTTTGAAACTTTGAATTGTTCGATGACACAACTTTGTGCGATTTAAACTTGTCCGAAGATTTTACTACGATAGGATGACCTTGATCATTTAATGAAAAATGATTATCACGAATTAATGCGTCAGCTTTATTGTATAGAAAAGATTTTAAATCTTGGAATTGCGGCAACTCTGTTGACTCTTGCCTTTGTTCAAAAGAACGCCGGGTTTGAGTGTCCAACTTCGACAAAACTAAATAACACAAAACGAAATCCCACTCGTGAGTAGGAAGGTCGAGACTTGATAATACGTTTAAATTTTCATTTATTAAATCTAAATTTCGGCGGAACTCGATAGGTGAAAGAGAATTCAAATTCACTTTTAATATTTCTTTCCAACACGTAAATGCTAAATCTCGTTTATCACGGTATCTGGCCACTAACGCTTCATACGCGCCGCGATAATATTTACCTTGAATCGGGTAAGATCGAATCACGCCCAGGGCGTCGCCACTGAGGCAGGTCTCAAGGTATTGCATACGTTTTGTATCCGAAAGTGAATCATTATAATGAATTAAAGAATTAAACAAATCGAAGAACTTAGGCCACTCCTTGATTTCACCAGAAAACGATGGTAAGTTAATTTTAGGTAACTTTATATCAGACCCTGACGAATGAATTTCACCTTTATCACAAGGATGAACGTTAGAAACAGGAAATAAATTTCGATCGATTGCCAAAATTTTAAAATGAATGTCGTCAAACTCGGTACGAATATCATCTTCTTGTTCGAAGTCGTCGTCATCGATAACGCCTAAAATCTCCGAATGAACGCTCTCAAAACTTTCGATTAATTTTGGCAAAGAGGAGAATTGAACACTAAATAAATTCAAACACGATTTGTCTTCCTCTGCCAATTCAGCAACTTCTAGAAGTTTCTTTAAACGGTTGAGTGCCAAGGTACGCTTGCGCCGTAGTGCAGGCAACGCTTGAACACTCGGACGATCTACACTCGTCAACTTTGTTGAACGCATCTTTGGTTTAGCAACACGAACTGAACGATACGACATCTTAAATTATTACCGAAACGAATAAAACTCAAAATAAAAATTATATAAAAATATTGTATAGTCAGTGCTTACCCTAACACGGATAGAAGTACTGTACGCGAGAGTAAATGACGAAAAGTACAGCACACGAATTAGAGAATAGGGACAGCAAATGACTAACGACTAATGAAATGTAACAAGTACTAAGTACTTATTATTCACAACGAAACGAAACGAAACGAAATTTCCTACAAAACTTATATAGGAAAGCAAAAGTGCATCACTACTTTATGTAAAGAAATAACGGTTATATATGTATATTATTATGGCACTTACGCAAATGCACAATAATAATAAGACTGGCCGAACGGCGTATATAACCGACTACGAGAACTGTGTGCATATGCCGCCTATTTGAATGTACTTACTCGATGTTTTAATTTATAGACGTCGCTAGAATAAAAACGGATGAACGACACCTACATATATTAAAACTTACACGGATTGGAATCTACGTATATACTAACCTATGTGTATTTAATACGAAATGAATATGTTTGAGAATCGAAACGTGACGATACATCAACGAATTGGAAACAGGATAGATGTAACGCAAGTAACGAGGCGAAAAAATAACAATATTCAAATGTATATATAATACACTAGCTATTAATACGAGAACGATTGTTACGTTTATATGTTTAAGTACATAAGTGGCAAGTGCACATCGACGCTAAGGATTAATAAAAGACAAAATGGCTGACATTTGAACAACTCGATTAAACTAATTATGAATTGTTTGCATTAAATGAAAATTGAACCACAATTAAATGTAATATTGAAATAACTATGCACGTAAATAATTACCTATCACTATTCACGTAAATAAATGAATCGGTAATAGTTTACAAATCTATGAAACAAATTATGTATGACGAAGTAATCACGCCACCATAACGATGTATTAATCTTATTTGGTCGGGTTATAACTTTTACGAATATTGACGATTTTTAACAGTGTTTTATACGAAAAAAGCTTGAAATCATAACAAATTGTATTGTTTTATGCAAACAATCATATGCCTTCCTGGAACGACCGAATAAAATGATAAGTTTTTAACTTTTAACAATTTTTTTATGGCGGGGATCGTAATACTTCGAACCAAGTTTATTGCAAATAACTCGGAATCTATGTTCGAAATAGCGAATTTACTCGCTATTCCCGGGTTTCGGCACCAAAATATGTACCGGGATGGTACATAGGGAAATAAGCTTACGATGCGTGATGGAGACAAATGGTGAAATGTACTCACATTTGCCGCGCTGAGGATCCGCCTGATGAGGAGTTGCCAGTCCAGGACACGATAAAACACTAAGTAGTTGTTCTGCCTATGCCTTTTGCCTGTTATTCACGTTATTGGAATGCCACAGTAATAGTTCTATGGCGACCGCGTGCGCGCCGGTTGATTCGGTATTTCGTTCGTTTTCACAGCGTTGTTGTTGCGCTCGCGGCCCGCGGAGGTGTTAGCGCGTCAACCGCGTGAGGGCGCTAGGTCCGCGTCACGTGATTGGCGCGTCGAGTGCGCAATACCACGTTGGCATTGGCGGATTGGCTCGTTGGCAGCAATGTGCGCGAATTTGAAACTCTTCGCCATTCCACACATATGCCAACATCACGCATGCATTGAGAATATCATTTTTAAATGAAAACGGTTACGAAACAGTCCAATTTAATAAAATTTATTGAAGCATTGGTCTGAGTGGTTTCGCTTTCATTTTCTACTAATTTGTACAGTATAAATGAATCTAGATTATATCTAAAGCATTATATTACATACATGAACTCACGCCTTATTCCCAGAAAGGGTAGGCAGAGGTGCAACCAGGACACCCACGTTTCGCCTTGTATGTTCCGTCTTACGATATGATAGGGACGAGCATATCGCCATATCGGGCACAAATTCCTGAGTCCAGGCTGATATTGAATAGAAAAACCCAATATCACTGCCCGACCCGGGATTCGAACCCGAGACCTCAGCTTTGAAGTCATACCGTAATACAATTACGCCACCGCGGCAGTAATATTAATTGTAAATTGCTACAATCCGATTCGTAATTATGAAAATCTATAACTGGCTTTCTGTTAACTTCAAAAATGTATGATTTATGTATAGCTTACCTTTATGTTTTCCAAATAAAATAAAAATCGTGCCTCTCCGGGCATCGAACCATCCCCTCTTTCGCAGTCTACTGCGCCATGAAGTCCTGTTAATGAATACATTAGCTTCAGCGAACAAACAGAACTCCTTCATGTCGGCGGTTTAAACGTTTGCTTGCGTACCTAAATGGCATTACAAGGGACGGACTCAGGGAATATTTGAGGGGGTCGTGGGCTATAGGGGCTAGTTATTCAGCTGTTTTATTCTTAAAATACTTGAGTCTTATTTACTTATCCATCCATCCATCCATCCATCAGCCAAAGGACGTCCACTGCTGAACATAGGCCTCTCCCAAAGATTTCCACAGTGACCTGTTGGAGGCAGCCTGCATCCAGCGACGTCCCGCCACCTTTACCAGGTCGTCTGACCATCTTCTGGGTGGACGTCCTACGCTGCGCCTTCCGCTACGTGGCCTCCATTCGAGAACCTTTTGGCCCCATCGGCCATCAGTTCTCCGCGCTATGTGCCCCGCCCATTGCCACTTCAACTTACTAATCCGCTGGGCTATGTCGGTTACTTTAGTTCTCCTACGGATCTCCTCATTTCTGATTCGATCTCGTAGGGAAACCCCGAGCATAGCCCTCTCCATAGCTCGTTGAGTGACTTTGAGCCGCCTAATAAGGCCCATAGTGAGAGGCCACGTCTCGGTGCCGTATGTCATCACTGGCAACACACAACTATCGAAGACTTTCGATTTGAGGCACTGAGGTATTTTGGACAAGAAGACGTCGCGTAGTTTCCCGAACGCTGCCCAACCGAGTTGGATTCGACGATTGACCTCTCTCTCGAAGTTGGACCTGCCTAACCGGACCACTTGTCCTAAATAGACATATTCGTCTACAACTTCAAGAGTCGAGCCCCCAACTCCAATGGTGGTGGGCACAACATGGACATTCGACATGATCTTCGTTTTGTCCATGTTCATTTTAAGACCCACCTGTTGGGAGACTCGATTGAGGTCTTCGAGCATAGTGCTAAGGTTCTCCAGCGATTCTGCCAAGACTACAATATCGTCGGCAAATCGAAGGTGAGTGATATACTCGCCGTTGATGTTGATGCCGAATCCTTTCCACTGCAAGAGCTTGAAGGCGTTTTCCAGCGCGGCAGTGAACAGTTTCGGAGATATGACATCTCCCTGTCTCACGCCTCTCTGTAGTGGAATAGCCTTCGTGCTCTGATCTTGTACTCGGACCGACATGGTGGCGTTGTTGTATATACACTTCAACACTTCGATGTACCGATAGTCTATGTGGCATCGCTGGAGAGACTCTAGCACAGCCCAGGTCTCGATCGAATCAAAGGCTTTCTCATAGTCCACAAACGCTAAACAAAGCGGCAAGTTATATTCCTCGGTTTTTTGTATAACTTGCCGAAGCGTATGAATGTGGTCTATGGTACTAAAGCCTTTTCGGAAACCGGCTTGTTCGGGAGGCTGGAAGTCATCAAACCTGCGTTCGAGACGATTTGTGATGACCCTCGAAAACAGCTTATAGACATGACTCAGGAGCGAGATGGGCCTGTAGTTCTTCAGCAAAGTGTTATCACCTTTTTTGAAGAACAGTACCACCACGCTCCTGCTCCATGCCTCTGGCGTTGATCCCTCGAGGAGAACGGAATTGAAGAGCCTCTGAAGGACTCTGAAGGACCTCTATTTACTTATACTCTTAATTTAACATATAATTGTGAGTTATTTTCCAAAAATGTTGATGGATAAAAAGATCCGTAATAATTTTATAAATAATATTAAGAGGGTTTTAATGATCCAAAATACGAGTAGTATATGGTTAGAGAGATTTTCAAACTATATTGTACTTTTTATTATAATACGCAGGCATTTATATTGCCATACCGCTGGAAACATGTAGATTTTATCACTTAAGTTTTGACTAAAATATTGATGGAGACGCAGTTGACGTGCCCTCTTCGTATCTTCCATTTTGTGAGGCAACGCATCACGTGCGCGTTGTAGATGTTCTTGTACTGTAATCTCTTACCATCGTTGTTTATATAACATGTTTGACCAATCCGATGAAAATTATTATAAATAAATACACCCAACAGTCACATACATAGTCCTGACCCCGCACTAAGATCGAGTCTTGTTTCGTGGGTATCAGGAACTACGGGAGATTTTTCGGTCTCACAAACACCCAGACCAGAAACAAATAAACCGAAACCAAGCGTCTCTCATTTCACAGGCGAATTCTAACCAACTGCGCCACGGAGGCTGTCTTTATGTGTATTATGGGGGGTCAAGCCCCCGCAACCTAGCTCCGTCCCTGTACAGCGAGTACAAAGCCATCCCGCCGGCATTCCGAGCTGTGTGATAAACGAGATCACATACGTTGTGCGAACCTTGTTAACTGTATAGGAGCGGGCCGGCGTAACTATTACAATTGGCAATTAAATGCAGTTTAATTTTTATTTCTTGTTTATTTAGTTTACAGGACTTATCTATCTCACTTATTATGTGACCATGTAACAATCAACCTATAATTTATTTCTGTATCTGTATCAGCTCATATACGTCCCACTGCAGGGCACGCGCCTCCTCTACAATCGAGAGTACGGTTGAGAGGGGTTAGATATAGTCCACAACGCTGGCCTAGTGCAAGGACTTTACATACCGTAGAAATTCTTAACAATCGCTATAGTATGCAGGTTTCCTCACGATAATGTTTTCTTAGATTTACGCGAATATTACACATTGAAATAAAACTATTTTATACGGATTTTATCGCGATTTGGTTTAATTTTTACATTTTTTAACTTCCCGGACCGCCCCGTGACCACGAAAGCTGTAAAGTAATCGAAACGTCGGGAAGTTAAAAAATGTAAAAACTAAACCAAATCGCGATAAAATCCGTATAAAATAGTTTTATTTCAATTTCCTCACGATGTTTTCCTTCACCGTTATAGTGCGTGATTGACTATCAATACACACATGACTCCGAAAAGTCAGAAGTGTGCCCTGGGATTTGAACTCGTGACCACCGTGAACATGTTGGCAGTCGCGTCTGGTCCGTTATGCCACTATGCGTTATAACTTATAATTTATATACAAGACACAAATGCTTGCAAAATACCACGGAATTTAACTATGCTATACATTTAAACGTGTGTTTACATTACGGATGAAAATCCCAGATACCCCGATTATATCAGATTTCGAATTCTAATATCCCGTACAGCTTTCAGTTCGCAAGTTAAAATCGTCTTTTGCCACATACATAGTGTGTGAAGACGCACAAAAAATATGTTTAGGTCTAACCCTTAGAATTTAATTCAAGTACCATTCGCCCGCAATATATACTTCTGTTTGCAACGAAACCATAGCGCGTTTCAGACATTTAATCACATTTCTTATAATAACTCGGTATACTAGTATCTTATATTGGTATAATATCATGCTACACGAGTATAAAAGCTTATTTTAAATTTTACTGTATTTATTTGAAATAAAAGACTGTGTTTTTATGTGTTGGAAGCTAAAAACGAAAATATTTCGTGGAAGTGGCGCCATCTCTTGACAGTTATGCGAAAAGTCCTTTAAGACATTTTTTTTAAATTAATGAATATCGCAGTACATAATACAATACTATACGTTAAAAATTTAATTGAAGATGAATTTACTGATAACGCCAATAGCATGTTACCTGCTCTATGTGATCGCTGTCGACTACATCCCTTTTTCCGTCCCGTCCCGTCCCGTTATATCCTGCCCTCTCCTGGCCCGTGCCATCCATTCGAATTAGAAAGAGTAGCAAATATGTATATTTGAAATGTATTCCTGACACATCACTTCATATATCGGGAGAAAAAGTAGCCTATGTACGTATTCATGGTCCGATATATCTCTACGTCAGTGGCGAAGGGTTCATACAAGCCGATTCCTAGCAGCACGCCTTATAATTTAAAGGAAATTATTAATTATTTACATTTTTTTAAACAAGTTATATGAAGAAAATAATCAAATAATAAACAATATTAAAATAAATATAAACAATAAACAAATGTTATTCGATATTAATAAACAAAATATTATCGATCAATTAATAACACAACGACAAACGCATTGCGCGATGTTCAACGTAAGTACATGCATACGAAACACGCGGCCGCCTAGATCCCGATGACGTCACGTCAGGCTACAAGGACACAGCACGAGTTCCCGCTGCTCTCGCGCTCATTTCCAACGCATTATTTGCCATCTCTGTTACACGTTTGTTGCTCAGAACTGCATGCAAAATTGCACCTTAAAACTTTTAAGGTATAAATTTATTTGTAGAAATACGACGGTATTCGCTTGTGAATATGCCGGTGGGACTACGGCTTATAAAGTAATTTGCCAGTTCGCGCCTCTTTTATTTCGTGTTTATAATTAGAAAATATTATTTACTACTGTGTTGTTTCAGTGTTTAAGTATAATGCGGTGTCTATTTTTAGGTTTGTATATAATTAGTGGGTAATTTATGAAATTTTACTGGTTTCGAAGTGCAAACAGATCTATCTATTTAGCAAAACTTTAATGATGAATGAAGCTTGATAATGTCGTATGTATCGTTTTATCTCATGAATTGCATTATTATGAGGTAATTTTAAAAATGCTGCATTTACGTAATTAAAAAACGCACTGGAAATTATATTAAATTTGATAATACATTTAAGTACCAGAGAAAGAACGGCAACTGACAAGTTTTAATTATTTAATAAATATTGTAATGCCGTATTTTGTTAGCGTTGATTCAAAATAGGACATACAAACATAACCCACGCCTGCATCCCATGAGGGTTGCCAGATTCGATAGATCTCCAGTTAGCTCTATACTGGCATCGTTTTACTTTCGTCCACTTACATCAATCTCTTCATCTTTTTTTTATACATATATATAAGGAACGTTTGAAATTTTTTTGTCGATCAATTTCAAAACAGGCTAATGTTGTCTTTTGCATTGAATCGAAATTAACTTTAAAAACGTTAAAAAAAGCACCTAACGGGCACAGCGCTATTCCGTGCAAGTGTTGTATGAAAATATAGTAAGTATTACTAAGCAAATATGTCGCTCAATATCTTACGTACATAATGGAGTAAAAATATAAGTATGAGTACTTGTTAATTTGATAAAACTAGTCACCAGAAGTATCGGCTTCCCTTTTGAAAAAAGTCACCCTTCGCCACTGCTCTACGTTAAATTTCATCGAAATCGGTTTAGCCGTTTTAGCGTGAAAACGGACCATACATACAAACAAACTTTCGCATTTAGAATATTAAAATATATTTAAACTCAACGTCACTGCTGTCCTTTATACCCCGTCCTGTCCCGTTTCATTCCATCCCATTTATTCTGCTCTATACCTACTCCTTCTCCTTCTTTGAGAATATTTTCTTTTAAATTTGTGTCTTCAGGTTTTATTTGTTTATTATGTTCCAAAAGAGTATTGAGATAAAACTAATTTTTACGGATTTTATCGCGATTTGGTTTAATTTTTTCATTTTTAACTTCCCGACGTTTCGATTGCTTTACAGCTTTCGTGGTCACGGGGCGTACTCAGGTATTAGTCATCCGCTCAGTGACTTACAATTTAAAGACCCTTAATTTACAATTAAATGTGTAACATTCGCGTAAATCCAAGAAACCATTTTACGTAAAAATATTCTTTTTCGTGAGTATTTGAATTTTTCTCTTCTCTTTTACATATAATACAATCTACAGATAGATATGTGTTCAGAAACTGAGCAACTAAAAAACAAGTCGCTCCACAGACAATTACACGGAGTTGCAAAGGAAGGCGCCGTCAAAAGACTCTCTCTTGACCCACATACAGACAACACGGGACAAATATATACATAATGTATGTTTGTTTGCAATGCACCTGATACATAGGTACATGTATTTTATTGCAATGAATGGCGAGACGAGCATGCCATTCGCCTGATGGTAAGCGATACGACCGCTCATGGACAGTAGCAAAATCAAACACAGAAATTACAAAGCCACGCTCGGCATTCCACTGCGCTCGCCATCCTGAGACATAAGACGTTAAGTCTCATTATGTCCAGTAGCTACTCTGGCTACAATTACTTTCAGACCGGAACACAACAGTGCATTTATACTGCTGTTTGTTAGATAAATAGATATTGCGGTGGTACCTACCCAGGCCTCTCACATATGAGAGACCTACCACCAGTAAATGAAGGTATGCAAAGTGGTAAGCCACGCTGTTGTCAGACCCACGATCAAGATCATCTCTTGGATACTTTAAATTTCACTCCGCTTACATTGTAATCAGTCTGCTGTGCTAGTGTAGAGGATTAAATTAAAGTATTTTCAACTGGCGTTTGATTCCGCGCCCACTGTTAATATGCTGGCAGCCGCGTCCCCGTCAGGCCACACTGAATTTTCGCAGTCATGTGTGTATTGATCGTCAATTACCACAAAAGAAAACATCGTGAAGAAACCTGCATACCATAGCGATTTGTAAAAATCTATGGTATGTAAAGTCCGCGCGCACTAGGCCAGCGTGGTGGACTATATCTAACCCCTCTCAATCATACTCTCGATTGTAGAGGAGGCCCGTGCCCTGCAGTGGGACGTGTATGAGCTGATAAACTACAGTTATTATAGAGCAGGCCCCCTGGCACTTCTTAAACTTTTTCCATCGCCTCGCGCCCCTCAGTTAACTTTTATGTGCCGAATAAATATAAAGAAAACTTTGACAATATTTTGTTTTTATTATTCTTTGACAAACTTTGATGGCAGTGGGTTGTTGGCAATGTATCACAGGATCGATTCTCGGTGAAGATTTTTTTAAACTAGCACAAAAGTGAAAGACAACTTGACTAAAATGACGCGACTGCCAATATGTTCACGGTGGTCGCGGGTTCAAATCCCAGGGCACACCTCTGACTTTTCGGATTCATGTGTGTATTGACAGCCTCTGTGGCGCAGTTGTTAAGACGCCTGTGAAACGTGAGGCCGCGAGTTCGATCCCCGCACCGAGACAAATGTTTGTGTGATTCACAGGTATTTGCTCCAGGTCTGGGTGTTTGTGAGACCGAAAAGTCTCTCGTAGTTCCTGATACCCACGACACAAGACTCGATCTTAGTGTGGGGTCAGGACTATGTATGTGACTGTTGGGTGTATTTATATTTATTTATTTAACCCTATATTTATCGGATGAAAATGTGACGAAAATACAAATAACTGTATTTAATTATCACAAAATCTTAAAACCCTGTATTTAATTAGTGGGATTGGATCTGCGTCCCAGCGCTGGGACTGGCGTCACTGTCGCATATCGCATTACGTGTCACATGGGACGTGCCCCTACCGCGATATCGAATATGAAATATTCAAAGTTCAATATTGAGATTAAATATTTTTTATGTAACATACATTATTACTTTTTGAAATGAGACTGTTTTTAATATTGCCTCGGTGGCGTAGCTGTACTATGGTGAGACAAAACTGAGGTCTCGGGTTCGAATTCCGGATCGGGCAAAGTGATATTGGATTTTTCTATTTATTATCAGCCCGGAGACAGGACTTTGTGTGAACTCTTTTGTTACATTGTGGCACGGAACACAAGGCGAAATGCACAGAAAAAACAAACAGCAGTGTAAATGCACTGTTGTGTTGCGGTTTAAAGGACATTTAGCCAGAGTAACTACTGGATATAATGAGACTTAACATCTAAGTGTCAGGATGGCGAGCGCAGTGGAATGCCAAGCATTGCTTTAAAACTCATGGTGTGGTTTAGCTACTGTCCATGAGCGGTTGTATCGCTTACCATCAGGCGAATGGCATGCTTGTTTCGCTATCCAAGCCAGTAAAAAAGCGAAAAGTCGAGTGACAGTGGTAGAGGCTTAGGTTGAATCATTTATTGACTCTCGCGACTCCGTGTAGAGATGTAGAGACTATGCTCTGTTTTTGTATGCGGAATTGTAGAGCTGTTAGTATATCTTAAATATGTAGTTTCACTTGCGCCTTCGGTTTCTTTAAAATTTAAAAAAAATTAAAAATTTTAAATAAAATTTATTTAGGAACCAAAGAAATAATGTAACAATAACAATTGTTTATATTTATTTGTTTATTTTGGCTGGAATAGCGAGACGAGCATGCCATTCGCGTGATGGTAAGCGTTACGACCGCTCATGGACAGTAGCAAAATAACATCAGGCGAATGACATGCTCGTCTCGCCATTCATTGCAATAAAAAAATGATCGCTGATTTAGTAAATATGTAATTGTATATGCAAGTATGCAAATGCGTATATTCCGGTCCCTAATAGTTATAATCGGTAAACACAGATGCAGGTGGGGTGTAGGTCTGCGTGTCGCGGTGCCGCGTTATTTATACCGCATCGATCCGCGCTTTATAAATATTTATCTGTCCGCGAGAGGCGGCTCGGACAGCGGGAATAGTTGCTATAGTTTTATGAAAACATGCACATTACGCCTTCCCAGAAGGGGTAGGCAGAGGTTCTACCAGGACGCCGACGTTTCGCCTTGTGTTCCGTCCCGTGTGATAAGCGACGAGTCTATCGCCATATCGGGCACGTATTTTGCCCAACCCGGGATTCAAACTCGAGACCACAGCGTTGTAATTGTACTGTACTTTGAATTAAATAAGTATCCAAGATGTTAAGTCTCATCATGTCCAGTAGTTACTCCGGCTACAATTTCCTTTAAACCGTGATGCCATCTATTCAGTTAGGTGCGTGTGAGGCGTCGAGAATGTCGTGACTGGCGCCTCTCGTGTTGCGTGTGACTCGATGTAGCTTCACACGAATTACACTTTCACTGGCAGGATGTATAGTGACACACAGTGACTAAAGGTTTTCTTTGTATAACGCGTCGGAAATATCTGTGAACCTAGCTGGAATGCGGTTCACATTTCATTTTTTGTGTTCCCCTATCTACTATGTTATTTTACATTAAAAACGTTTTGAGATGGATGCGAATTCTATTTTGTATTCTTTTTTAACCGACTTCAGAGGAGGTTATCAATTCGTAATTTTTTTTTTCTTATTAACCGACTTCAGAGGAGGTTATCAATTCGTAATTTTTTTTTTCTTATTAACCGACTTCAGAGGAGGTTATCAATTCGTAATTTTTTTTTTCTTATGTATGTTCACCGATTACTCTGAGATTTCTGAGTCGATTTATGTTATTCTTCTTTAGTTGGATGCAAAATAGCTGCCATTTGGTCCCATTAAAAGTTGCTGAAAACCTGATCAATATCTTCGGACTTGGAGAGTAGAACTCCTCGAAATTGAGCAGGTTTCCAGTGGTTCTTCTTGCAATAGGTTTAAAATAGAAGTCAAATTTTAGTGAGATAGAGAAAAAGGGGTGGGGGTGAGGAGGGGGTGAGAAAATTAACCTGCATGTAAATCCTTAATATCTTCGGCAGCTTTGGACCGATTTTAGTGATTCTTGTTTAGTTTGATGCGGAATAGTTGCCATTTGGTTTCATAAAAAAGTGGTGAAGATCTGATGAATATCTTTGGACCTGGACAGTAGAATTGCTCAAAATTGAGTAAGTTTCCATCATTTTGCAAGCAAATACTTAATATCTTCGGGAACTTTTTCTCGGGCACCGATTTCAAACCTATCAATAGGTAGCACATATAAATAATTGTATTTTATTGATATGAAAGGTATAGATTTGCACAAGAGGTGTATTAAATTAAATCTTTATTAAGTTATTTTATACTTTTTAGAAGTCGGTTTTTTTAAACGTAGTTTTTTTTTCTATTTAAATTCAATTTGTTTAACCTATATTTTGAATTTGGTGAACTTATGTTTTAATGATGCCAATTATTCAGGTCCACAGATATTTCCGACGGGTAATAATTATTATTATTACTAGGATAGCGGTTGAGGAACAAGTAAAGTTCAATCTAGTCATTTGATTAAGCCATACATACATTAATGAAAAGACAAGCCATGGCCTAACCCCCTCTCAATCGTTCTCTCGATTGTGTCGTAGGCTCGTGCCCTGCAGTGGGACGTACATGGGCTCAAACATACAGTATTGTAAACTAGGTATTCAGATTAAATTGATTTGTTTCTAAACACGATTCTACATACAAATCCCAATAAGTTCTGGTGAACAGGCGTCCGTGTTGCTAGTTATGAAACTTGTCTCATTTGCAGCGTCCGGGCCGTCCGGATATTGTGCCCGGGTACACTCGGACGCCGGACACCGACAGATAAGTCGGGGGCGTTAGATATTTATACATATAATAAATAAGTAACTGATTGCTGTGTGTATATAGAAGAACTTTTTGAACAACTATTATTGGAGGACTTTCGTGGTCACGGAGTGGACTAAGGTGAAGCTGAAAAGCAATCGAAACGTCGGTAAGTTAAAAAATGTAAAAATTAATCCAAACCGCGGTAAAATCCGTAAAAAATAGTTTTATTCCAAAACAATGATTTTTAGCATTTTTCTCTTTGTCTGTGCCTTCTGCAAGCTAATCTCAGAAACGGCTGAACCAATTTCGATTAAATTCAGTATGGAGCACAGAAACATATCGAGATATATTTCTGTGGTATGGAGGTAGCTGACACCCTGGATTGACACGTAAGCTGCTCTTTTATCCGAAAAAGTAATAATAATACAATAATACACCCAACAGTCACATACATAGTCCTGACCCCACACTAAGATCGAGTCTTGTGTCGTGGGTATCAGAAGATACGAGAGACTTTTCGGTCTCATAAACACCCATCCCCGGAACAAATACCTGTGCATCACACAAATGTTTGTTTCGGTGCGGGGATCGAACGCGCGGCCTCTCGTTTCACACCCGGCGTCTAACCAACTGCGCCGCGGAGGCTGTTGATATAAATAATTAAACGTTGTTAATAATTGATATGGTCAATGATGAATGTACAACCATTTTTTTATTTTTCACAACGCTGTACATCAATATATAAATGTAAAAAAATATTCGGTGTAAAAATAATGCAGTGTTTAATAAAAAAACTTTTAAGCGGTTTTGTAATTTTTATGTCGGTTTTTATTTTGTTTTTTAATTGTATAATATTTTTTATTTTTAAGTGTGGTTGAGGCCGTCGTATTTTGAGTAATATTAGTGATAAAGTGAACTGTGATACGAGTGAACAAGAGGGAAAGAGACATCACTAAGAAGACATGGGTAAGTGATTTAACGCATTTTCTTTTTGTAATAAATTTTTTTCTGTTTGACAGCCTCCGTGGCGTAGTTGGTTAGACGCCGCCTGTGAAACGAGAGGCCGCGGGTTCGATCCCCGCACCGAAACAAATATTTGTGTGATCCACAAGTATTTGTTTCGGGTCTGGGTGTTTGTGAGACCGAAAAGTCTCTCGTAGCTTCTGATACCCACGACACAAGACTCGATCTTAGTGTGGGGTCAGGACTATGTATGTGACTGTTGGGTGTATTTATTTATTTATTTATTTATAATAGGATCTGAAAGACACAATATAAGGTTTTCTTTTTTAATCGCTGTTATTAACCTAAACCTCGATACTGGCCAGTTGAATTAAGTAGATGAGAAATATATGGCATGATAAAAGACCGAAAATATTGGGCACTAAAATGTACCCCGCCAACTTCATGCGTTCCTGGTACTTGAAATGTACAAGGCTGATTTTTAAATGATGACTCAAATATCTGTTTAAAACAAAAATATCTCCGGCAACGTCATGTATTCCTGGTACTTTAAACTTCATCATGACGCTTTTTCGTACCAATAAAATAAAAAAAAACGTCCCAAAAGTAGTTAAACTTTCAAGAAGTTTGGTGTTTGTGAAAGCGAAAAGTCTTAGTTTCTAATACAATATAATACTTGACCTTAATGAAAATTCATGATTAAATTAGTAACTGTTGGGTGTATTTACTTAAACTTTTTACTTACTTATACTTAAAGTAATTTGTCACGCTTGTCAACCTGACTTTTGGCACAAAAAATGTATGAAGGTTACCGAACTATGACTTTGAATATTAAACATTTTTAGCAAAAGTAGCAGTAACAATAAAAGTTCTTATTACCGCAGTAAACATAATGGTCGGTACTTTCAGTTTTTCCTCAAGATCTTTTTTCCAGCTCTGACTGCGGTAATTAAACAGAATATTATGAAGAAAAATAATACACCACAGTTATATTTTCCTTTTATTTTCACTTGTTTCACAAACCACTTAAGGCAAGTTTCACAATCAGAAGACAACAGAACTATTTTCCAACAACCCGTAGAATATATAGTGTTTAATAATTGTACGGTGAGGGTTGTTTCAACTTTTTAGTCAGGTGACGAATTTTAATGAACAAAAATAAAGAGACAAATTAACAATAAATATTTGAATTAAACAGATCATTGAATCATCATTTGGTAATAAAATCTTGATGAACTACCAGTGACCGGAAGTCATATTTGTCATATTGTTACCCAATAGCTTACATTTATATTCAAGATTCTCTCAGGCGCTTTTATATTGAACATTTTCTTTATTCTGGTACAACGAAATGACTTTATTGCACTTAATGTAATGTACACCTAATTTTAGTGCGATTCGAAAATAGACTCTACTTTAATTAAGCCTAATAATATATAAATAATATAAATCAGAAATACCGACGAGGTGTACCCTGGGATTTGAACCCGCGAACACCGTGAACATGTTGGCAGTCGGGTGAACTTTGAACAAAAATATCTCCGCAAACTTTATGTGTACCTGGTACTCAAATAAAAACTAACTTTGAAACTCCATCAAATAAAAAATATATTTCATTAATCTGGTTTTGGCTACGAGCAAACAGCGAGAAAATATTTGTTTTACCATTCCTCAAAATTCCCCTCTCGGGACTCGAATCGGTTTATTTAAAACTCCGCGGCAATTATTTATGTTTTCGTCTAAGTGGACAAATCATAATTTATTTCCGAGTGCCGCAGATAGGGTTGTCACTACGAGAAAAAATGTTTCATAAATTCAACACACATACAAAAACTCACGCCTTTTTCGTGGGTTAGATCCCCGCACTAATGTTTGTGCAGCCTACAAATATATGGCTCAGGTCTTGGTGTTCGGGAGACCGAAAAGCCTCTCGTAGTTCCTAATACCCACGACACAAGAATCGATCTTAGTGTGGGGTTAGGACGGATTTTATATCGCGATAAAATCCGTATAAAATAGTTTTATTTCAATTCTTAGTTATCGTCGTGTTTGGATGGTAAATATACAGTATTCCTAAAATTATAATGTACACCTTTTTATTTTTAAAGACACAATGGTACGAAAGGGCTAAAATTATAATTTTAGCAAAAACTAAGTAATTACCACCCAAACACGGTATTTAAAATTTTGCAAAAAAATCTGTCCCTTTTTTTCCAAATTTTTTGTTGCATTAAGTCTGGCTTCGTTTTCAGTCGCAATTTAGATATGCCATGTATAATATGATGATGATGGAAATAGTAAAACAAAGTTCATCTGTAAACCGACAACCCTCAACTGCAATATAGCGAGCAGTCCACGAGGCGCTTTTAAAAATTCCCTTTGACCCGCCGATGTATTTTGATTAATCATTGCGTCGGGGGAGGCTGGGGAGGTCGGGGGAGGCGGGGGATGAAGGGGAATGCTTCATACAGATTGAATTGGATTCGAAATATTCGGTTTTAGATTTACGAAGAGATTTTTGCGGCTGAGTTTCCAACGTTTGATATTGGAAAAACATTTGCAATTACTAAAATGAATTTAACAAGAATTTAACTGCAAGCCAAAGATTTTTATTATATTTTTAAGCTGCCACGCCATATTCACGTGATGGTAACCACAATGACCGTCCAGACAGTGTCGATAGCATCAGATAACAGTCCCATACCATTCGACACAATAATGCCGGCCGACTCGGATGCTTCTTCACGCTACAGAAGGACCAGGATTATAAGAAGGAGAGAATACACGTGACGGCAAACCATTCCACAGCTTGAAGGTGTGACTCAAAAAAATGGCGAACTTTTTAGTTTCGAAATGTTTTATAGTTAAGTTTAAAATAAGATTATTTTATAACACGTCCATTATTAGGGCAAAGAATTGATATGACCATAGTATAAAAAGTTCCTATACTGCCTCGGTGGCGTAGTTGTATTACGGTACGGTTACAAAGCTGTAGTCTCGGGTTCGAATCCTGGGTCAGGCAGTGATATTGGATTTTTCTATTTATTATCAGCCCGGAGTCAGGAATTTGTGCCCGATATGGCGATAGGCTCGCCCCCTATCACATCGTGGGACGGAACATGCAAGGCGAAATGTGGGTGTCCTAGTAGCGACTCTGCCTACCCCTTCGGGGATAAAGGCGTGAGTTTATGTATGTATGTATGTATGTATGTATGTATGTATGTATGTATGTATGTATGTATGTATGTATGTATGTATGTATGTATGTATGTATGTATGTATGTATGTATGTAGATAAATAGCTCTAATCGCACCTAGTCATCCATTGCTGATCACGTAACTCCGACATTTCCATTGAAACAGCTTAATCACACAGAATAAACATTTGAATATAAAAAAGATTAAGAATAACATTCTGCAATTAACAATTGCTTATTTACGTTTTGTAAATTATATTGTATCAGCCCATATACGTCCACTGCAGGGCACGCGTCTCCTCCACAATCGAGAGTACGATTGAGAGGGGTTAGATATAGTCCACCACGCTGGCCTAGTGCGGGCGGACTTTACATACCGTAGAAATTATAACAAATCGCTATACTATGTAGGTTTCCTCACGATGTTTTCCTTCGCCGTTATAGTGCGTGGTGATTGACTATTAACACACATGACTCCGAAAAGTCAGAAGTGTGCCCTGGGATTTAAACCCGCGACCACCGTGAACATGTTGGCAGGCGCGTCTGGTCCGTTACCAACAGACCACCACGCACTTACGTACATTTTGTAAATTTGATTAATAATAAATACACTCAAGAAAGCTTGATTCGTATCACAAACTACGAGAGACTTTTCGCTCTTACAAACACCCAGACCCGAGATAGATATGGAATCTGATGCACCTCCTTTCATACCGGGTTAACAACAATTTCTATAAAAAAGCTAGCTTAAAAACATAGCATTAATGTTTCTAGTTAAAAAAACTAACAATTACAACATTTCTTTGTTATTCTTAACCTTAATATAAGTTGAAATATTTGAAGCGAATGCCCGGCAACTTGAGATTGTAATAAAGCTTAAAAGAGGTCGACTTACATCTTATGGCCTTTCATAGACAGGTTAAAAATCTATTTTAATTGTAGAATGTTTTGTCCTTTTCGACCGACTTTAGAATGCTGTTTGAGCGAAGAAGACAAAACATTCGACAGCTAAAATAGGTTTAAAATCTGTCTGTAAAAAAGCTTTCGGCCAAAGCTTCTGTTTCTCGGCCTAAATGAGCCAAAGTATTCATATTTTGGCTAAATTTATTCTAAAATAATTATCGATGATATTTAGAAGTGTTATTATTTGCAACTACTTATTAAATAGTCTCTAATAATAATTATCGTTAAGTGCGTGGTGGCCTGTGGATTGCCACATCAAGCTGTATGAAGCAGCCTGCACCCAGACACTTCCTGCGAGCTTCACCAGGTCGTCCACCTCGTGGCTGGGCGTCCGATACTTCGCTTGCTCGTACGTGGCCTCCACTCCAGAACCTTTCGGCCCCAACTCTTCAATCTGTAATACTGCTTTCGTTCAACATAAATAAATAAATATATAAATACACCCAACAGTCACATACATTGTCCTGACCGCACACTAAGATCGAGTCTTGTGTTGTATCAGAAACTACGAGAGACTTTTCGGTCTTACAAACACCCAGACCCGAAACAAATACCTGTGGATCACACAAATATTTGTTCCGGTGCGGGGATCGAACCCGCGGCCTCACGTTTCACAGGCGGCGTCTAACCAATTGCGCCACGGAGGCTGTCGTAATGTCTGTCTGTGTCGTAACATGATATTTTTTTAACCTTCATGTTAAAAGTACTTTCGAAAAATCAGAAGAAAAAGGGTGAGGGTCATGAATACATAGTAAAAGAGAAGCGAGTAATGGAACTTCCGGCGGACATCTGAGCCCGCACGCGGCGGGTTGACCGACGAGTCTCCGGGGTTCCTTTTTAAACGGATTAATGATTTTAAAATACATCTTACGGTTGAAGATTCCCAAGGAGTAAATACATACATAAACATACGCCTTTTTCCCAGAAGGTGTAGGCAGAGGTGCAGGACACTCACATTTCGTCTTGTGTGTTCCGTACGATGTGATACGGGGCGAGTCTATCTCCATATCGGGCACAAATTCGTGACTCCAGGCTGATAAACGAAAAATGTAATATCACTTTGCCCGACTCGGGATTTGAACTCGAGACCTCAGCGCTATAATTGTACCTTAGTACAACTGCGCCACCGAGGCCATCTCTACCACTTAACACTTAATTTGAAAGTGATTAACTTCAGTAATGTATGAGGTCGAACATTATAATGACGTGGAGGGTCGGGACTTCAGAGGGATAATGAGGGATAATGAGGGTTAAACTGTAATTTGCGAGGCGTAAAGAGGCTTAGCGGGGTTCGTAGCTGTGTAGTAGGAGATTATAGAACGGAAGGTACTAGGTAGTGGGTTCAATTTCGGTTTTAGACAGTGTAATATGAATTATCCACACCCTGGTGGGAGTACTAATAAATGAATATATTCACCAAGGAACTCATACCACTTATAATTATAAAAAAGGAAACCTGTTCAATCCACAACGCGCATTTGGATATCTCAATTATAGTATTAAAAAATAAAAAAATATACAGGGCATATCAAGACTGCGACCAAAAACGAAGCCAGCTGGTAGTTTTAGTGGTTACAGACACAATGCAATCAAAACTTTCGAAAAAAAGCGACAGATTTTATATTGCAGTTTTTTAAATATTATCGTGTTTGGTGTGTTTATTTCGTCGTCGGTCCTTGATAAGTGTGAAATATTTAAAATTAATCCGACATTTTGAAAGACTCGAAAATCGAGTACATATATTCCGTTACATACATCCAAACATAAATAGATATATACCTAGATGTATATGTGTAGATGTATGTATGGATGTGATTCATATTACGTAAATACATATACACAAACACACATACATATTTTTTTTGTATTTTTTATTTATTCCACATACTTAATACTACCTATATAACTACATACACATACACATACAGACATGCAGGCGATTGTAATTAAAGCGTGTTAAAAAACAAAATACACCGACTAGAGATACCACTTCAACATAATGATGTCGGCTCGCTTCTGAGTAAATTAACACTGACTTTACAACCCTCGTTCAACCCTGTTAATGTACCCTAAGGGTAGATGTTTCCCAATTAACTGTTAGTTAACTGTTGGTTTAGGTAACCCCTAGTTATCAGTCATGTTTAACATTGTTCGTATAGTTTAACAAGTCATATGTTAGCGCAATTAGTTTTGTACATGCATACATAAACTCACGCCTTTATCCCAGAAGGGGTAGGCAGAGGCGCCGCCAGGACACCCACATTTCGCCTTGTATGTTCCGTCCCATGATGTGATAGGGGGCGAGTCTATCGCCATATCGGGCACAAATTCCTGACTCCGGGCTAATAATGAATAGAAAATCCAATATCACTGCCCGACCCGGGACTCGAAACCGCGACCTCAGCTTTGTAACCGTTCCGTAATACAACTACGCCACCGAGGCAGTCATATATAAGCGCAATTAGTATTATTAAATATTAAAATTAAAAGTCGTAGAGCCATGTTGTTGTCATGACTCAGCATGTTCGCAGGCTCGTCCGGTACCACTGCCTCACAGGAGAACGACTTGAAGCGATAGCTTTGCACGTTTCATTCAGTGGGTGAGATTGTCGGAAGCCCAATACCCCCTTCGCTCCCCTCCTGACTTAATGGTCCGGTAACACTTCCAGAATCCAAATGTGGGTGTTCATGTGCAGTACTTACCATCAGGTGACTCGTTTGCTGGACATATTATATCAAAATATCAATTCGAAGCATAACCGAGTAGTACGACTAGTTTCTCAACCCCAAACAAACCCCTGATTAGTACAAATCCTCCCCTGAACAAGGGTAGATGATGGCTCGTAAGTGTCAATCTGACTTGTATATTACCTCACGCGGAGTCGTGACGTCATCCGTTCACACCCCGTGACGTCACACGGTGCCTTCGTCAGTAGGGATATTGAATATATAAATGGAATAAGATATATTTTCGCGCTTTCCTTTTTTTATTGTGTAAAATGAAGGATGTATCAATAAATAAAATAAAACCAATAGTCCGATATATTCCTAACCTAATACTATTATAGCATTTTAAATAATGAATACTAAACTAAGACAACAGAAGCGTAAAATTATGGTAACAATATTAAAAAATGGCAAAATTTACAAAATTATAAAAAGCGAAAATAAGCAAAATTACAAAAAAGAACACCATGTACATGTACTTGAAAATTTAATTTTTATTATCATTAAACATTAAGAAAAAAAAACTATTCAAAAAATTTACAATATAATTTAGAACAACTTGTGTAGTATTAGAAACTACGAGACACTTCTCGGTCTCACAACCAGCAGTGGAGATTGTCATATAAAACCAATTTTACGGAATGTACCGTGGATTTTTTATATTCATCTTAATTTGAACTTGCCAACGTTTCGAAGACTTTAATCAAGATAAATATAAATGCATTATTTTTTTGCCCAGTCGTGAGGTGTGAACGAACTTCGCCCGTTACGTTGTAACGACGCGACGTGTGGATTTGTGAGGGGAACAACGTGACAAATGTCGCGCTCGTGCACGCAAAAATACAGGTGTTTGGAAAGATATCAGACGAAATATGGTTTTGGTGGAAATTATGCGACGGCCTCGGTGGCTTTGTACTACGGTACGGTTATAACGCGAAGGTCGCGGGTTTGAATCCCGGATCGGGTAAGGTGATATCGGATATTTCTATTATAAGCTTGGAGACAGGAATGTGTGCCCGAAATGACGATGCATGGTGGGATGGAGCACACAAGGCGAAAGTGGGTGTCGTAGTAGGCGCCACTGCCTACCCCTTCTGGGAAAAAAGCGTGAGTTTATGTATAACAAAGAAAGTGGATTTACTCCACGTTAAAATAGTTATCAAATATGATTAATGAGAGATTTTAAATATAATTGAAACTTGATGCTAAACAATAACTTATTTTCCTTAGAAGTAAAATTCAGTAAGTCAAACAATAAAAACCATTATATCGCGTACAAAAAAAACATTGTTTTTGGAGTCTAATAAACTCTTAATCCATAACCTAAAAATAAACGTACATAATTTGATAAAAATTTGGTCATGATAAAAGGAACAGACAAACTATACCACAAATATGACCAAAATCAATTAAACTCTACGCGGCGTAGCGCCGTAGCAATAAGTCTACGCGTGGCGTGCGTAGCGTGACAGTACACGTTGGGCGTGACAAATGTACTGGAACACATTTTATCTGCTTTTACTTTTATAATATTCATTTATTTATTTCGTAAGCTTTAGTTCGTGCTGAATTATTCTGAAACATGGATAAGTGAAAATAAAGTAAGCTTACCTCGTGTAAATGTCATGTTTTTTGTACTAACGTAACAAAGTGACCAAGTATCTGTAGAAGCCTATATACGACCCAATTGCAGGGCACGATTCGCCTGTACAATTGAGAGTACGATTGAGAAGGGTTAGGCCATATCCATCACGCTGGCCTCGAGCATTGGCGGACTTTACACACCATAGAAATTCTTACAAATCGCTATGGTATGCAGGTTCCCTCGCGATGATTTCTTTTATTATAGTGCACGGTGAAGACGCATAATATGACTCCGAGAAGTCAGAGGTGTGCACTGGGATTTGAACCTGTGACCACCGTGAACATGTGTTTGTTGTGAACATGTTTTTAGTGTCTGGTCCGTTACCAAGAGGCCACCAATTTGGCAACTCTTTAATTTTATTTCATTTGAATTAATATAATGCAAAACCAGCAGAAAACCCAGCTCTTTCATTCGCACTAAAAATATAATATTTAAGCAAAAATAAAATAAATTTTCGTAAAATAAATTCACACACAGTGCAGCGTGTTCTTAGTTCTATAAGCCCGAGATGTTTTGAATAAAACCTGAATAAATAAGCAATGCATGTGAGTCGACGTCTGTTGACGATGAGACCGCGACGTGATCACGACAAATGTCATATCATGTCGAGTCAAAAACGAACTAGAGAGAAAATATGCGTATTTATCCTTTAGAATTTGTCTATTTATTTAGTACCTCTAGGTTTCAAAAATAGACTAATTTTTAACACGCTTATATTAGCTTCGCCTGTATGCATGTATTTTTTTATTGCCATGATTGGCGGGACCACCATTCCATTCACCGGATAGGAAGCGATTGGCAATTTACATCTACGTAATAAGATTAAAATAACTAATTAATTCGCGACTGCCTCGGTGGCGTAGTTGTATTACGGTACGGTTACAAAGCTAAGGTCTCGGGTTCGAGTCCCGACTCCCGGGTCGGGCAAAGTGATATTGGATTTTTCTATTCATTATCAGCCCGGATTCAGGAATTTGTGCCCGATATGGCGATATTACATTATGGGACGGAACATACAAGGCAAAATGTGGGTGTCATGGTGGCGCCTCTGCCTACCCCTTCGGGGATAAAGGCGTGAGTTTATGTATGAAGATTAGAACAGTACCTACGCTTGTGACTTATTAGGCCAAGTCGTGCGTCACAAATACACAGTTTGAACATTTAAAACCTTTAAACTATTACTATAATATCGAGGGGAGGTCGGGGCTATAACGCAACTAGCATCAGTCGGAAATTGAAACTGATTGCGCACGGAATTAATACTGCGGCTGCTTTGAACTCGCGCCCCGAGGGAGAGGAGGGGAGACGGGGGAGATTCAACTCATATCTGTTACGTCAGAGCTAAACTATTTGGAGATGCGTTTTGTGGATTCAAATGTTTGAGGTAATTTTAAGGGTTGGAAAATATTATGAGTTGAATTGGATCGCAATGAATGTGTGTAAGAATAGTCTCTCCCTTATTACGTATTTATTATCCTCTGATATTGCAATGTCCATTGACACGAAATGGGTGGATTTAAATATTTTGATTGAAAACCATCTTTTTATCATAAATTATATTAGTAAGACACAACAAGACAGATACAAAAAACAATTACTAAAGCATACATACATCCAGTCTTCAAATTTATTCCGATAATAGCTATCTATCGTTAGTGGATATAATTATGCCGGCCCACACAACTTCTCCTTTATTATACGATGGTTTTTTTATGTGTGTCACTGAATTTACGTCAAAGCATTTTTTTTTGCGATGAATAGCGAGACGAGCATGCCGTTCGCCAGATGGTAAGCGATACGACCGCTCATGGACAGTGCAATAACAACACCATGAATGACAAAGCAATGCTTGGCATTCCACTGCACATTTTGTGTTGAAATTTTTTAATCTGATCTGTTAAAATCTTCTACAAAGAGACAGTTTGATCAGAAACCTGTCTGCTTTGATTGATAGCGCGCAGTGATTGCTGATAGTGACTGGCGTAGCACCGTAGCGCTACGATATGACGTAGCGCCGTAGCGTCGTAGCGATAATCTTTGTTGAGCAACTTTCCTGGTTTATGTTTTGTATACATAGAATATTTTAGTTTGTAAGTCTTGTAGGTTTTAGCTACAATAATGCGTGGTAGTCTATTGGTAACGAACCGAGACGGTGGTCGCGGGTTTGAATCCTAAGCAGACCTGACTTTTCGGAGTCATATGTGTATTGATAGTCAATTACCGCGCATTTTAGTATAAAAAACATCGTTAGTAAAACTGCGAACCAAAGAAAAGAAAAATAAGTTTCTTAGTCACAAACCTTAAAATAATAAATCTCATCAGATAACAGATATAAATAAATAAGAAGGAAAGGCTATTACTTGCATCTAGATGGCCGCTCACTGCTTAGCATATTGTTGAGCTGTCGCGTGAAACCACAATAACTATAAAATAGAGATGGTAAAAGATTTTGCTATGGTTTGTGTTTCCGCTTACATTACTCCAGCGTGGTGTTCTGACCCCTCACAATGAGGTTCTGGATTGTAGAGAAGTTCTGTGCACAGCAGAGGCCGAATATGGCCTGATACACTATATGTGTATAGGTACAAATAAAACAGTTTTTTTTTTGGTTGTGTATAATGAATATGTGGACATGTTTATATGTGAAATGGAATGAAATGAAATGAAAATATTTATTGAACCCATGAAATGTCATACATTATTTAGATTCGGTCACTTTTCTCCACTACCACCCGGTTCACAAGGCTGTTTTCGCCAGAGAAGAACCGGCAAGAAACTCTAGCGTTGCTCTTTTAAAACAAGTTTACAATACAGTATTTATACATGTATGTGTGATGTGTAACGTCTCAAAATAAATAACTTAATAATACTGAAGATTACTTAGCAAACACTCGTCCTTAGTGTAACGGGCAGAATTATTGATTAATGAGATAGAAAGAAGTGGATGAAACGAAAGTGATGTCAGAATCGAATTAGAACAGAATTGACGATTATGTATGTATGTATGAACACAGCACTATGATGGACTCGAGCAGTCAGCAGCACCTGAGAGATAAAGAGAGAGAAGAGACTAATCGACCAGTCAGTGGAGACCCCTCAGTAGCGAGTTGCTATACTTTACTGGTGGTAGGTCTCTCATATGTGAGAGGCCTGGGTAGGTACCACCGCAATGTCTATTTCTCCAACAAACAGCAGTGTAAATGCGCTGTTGTGTTCCGGTTTTAAGGAAATTGTAGCCAGAGTAACTACTGGACATAATGAGACTTAACATCTTATGTCTCAGGACGGCGAGCGCAGTGGAATTGTTTTTAGCAATAAAAAAAAAGTTGCTATGAACACTGCAGTTCAAAGTGCGGAGCAATTTGAATGACAGAGCTCAGAGCAGAGACTTTTCGACCAGTCTGCACCACTTAAAAGATAGAAAGAGAGAGACAGAGTAGCATCTATTTGAGCAGTGAGTAGGAACGCCTCAGTGGTGGGTTCAAGCTATAAAGGCTACTGTAGAGTGCGGAGTAATTTGAATGACAGAGCGCGCTGTGAGTGCCGCGCGTTGCGAGCCCTCGGCGATGTTACGCGGGGCGGGCTCAGGAGCAATGTTTATTTAGATTTCTTTGCGGTTTTTTGTCGCTTCATTCCTCTGATAGCATATTAGAAAACTGCATCTTAGGTCATTTGACAGATAATCGCCACTTTGCTCCGACAATCTCACCTATGAAACGAAACGCAAAAACCACTGTTTTTGTGAACGTTGATTTCTAAGTCAGTGTTCAATCCAGTCAAGCAGACTCCACCCCGCTCTCCCCCAAAGATTTAACTACAATTAAGAGATCGGTTGAGAGGGGTTAGGCCATATAGTCCAACACGCTCGCCTAATGCGGGTTGGTGGGTTTTACGTACCCTAGAAATTCTTTAAAATCGCTACGGAATGCATATTTCCTCACGATGTTTTCCTTCACCGTTATAGTGCGTGCCGCGTCGTGATTGACTATCAATACACACATAACTTCGGAAAGTCAGAGGTGTGCCCTGAGATTTGAACCCGCGACCACCGTGAACATGTTGGCAGTCGCATCTGATCCGTTTACCATCAGGCCAATACGCACTTTTAATTACAATAATTCACAGAATATTGTTCGATATCCTCACATTGTATTCTGGGCGGTCAGTCCCCTGAACCCTTCGCCTCAGTCCGTCCCCTCGTATTGCTTCAGTGGTGTGGAGCGTCCGCCGAGCGCTCTCACCTCGCAGCCTTCAGATGAAAATAGTGAACTTACTTCTCACTAACTTGGGGTATAAAGAAAAGAGTAAAATAATTAATATTTAATATTTTACTGGTGGTAGGTCTCTCATATGTAAGAACCCGCCTGGGTAGGTACCACCGCAATGTCTATTTCTCCAACAAACAGCTATAGAACGGTCTGCCATCAGACGTGTTCCCTCCTTCCTATAAGCCTGGGTTATTCGGTGAAGAGGCATCTCAAAAAAATATTATTTTTTAAGAGACTCCGAGCAGTGGCGTATTATCCGGGATGGTAAAACAGTTTTATTCGTTTTCACTCTTTTATTCGTTATTACACTTTTATTCGTTTTCCCTCTTTCCCTCGTTTTATTCGGTATACTCTGATTCCGCCTCGTCAGCGGGCCGGCGATATCTCCCGCGCAAACACGCCTTATTGAACGTCAGTAGTGCGGCTTATATTAACAACTGGCGACGCCGGCGTGGGGAAAGCAACTGGCGATCAGTTGCTGTGATTTTTTTTATTGCGTGTATGACGAGACGAGCATACTATTCGTTTGATGGTAAGTGATACGAATGCTCATGGACAATAGCAAAACCAAACAACACCATGAATTACAAGGCAATGCTTGGCATTCCACTGCGCTCGCCATCCTAAGACATAAGATGTTAAATGTCATTTTATTCAATAGTTGAGTGTTGGACATATTTATTTATTTGCATTTTGTATTTCATTCAAATAAAATACACGAACGCTTACAGCAAACTATAAATATGCGCGTACAACACTAAGTATAAAAGTCTTTTATATGGTGAATATTCAGCACTTTTAAAAGCTTGCATTCAGTGTTTCAATACCGATGTTGGGGTGAAAAGGAACGCATTTAATTATTGTAAGTACGGTGCGGTTTCTATTCAAGAGTATTTTTCACCTGCAGTAGACTTTATTTTTAAAGCACTAGAATTTGATTCCGACTTCTCTTGGATTTCAAAATATTGCACGGACGGTGAAATGAAATGAAATTCATTTATTGTAGACAATTTATTAAAACTTATGAAAAGTCAGAATGCTTCAGTGGCGCAGTTGTACTATGGTACGATTACAAAGCTGAGGTCTCGGGGTTGAATCCCGGGTCGGGCAAAGTTATATTGGATTTATCTATTCAATATCAGTCTGGAGTAGGGAATTTGTGCCCGATATGGCGACAGGCTCGTGGGACATCGTGGGACGGAAAATACAAAGCAAAAAGTGGGTGTCCTGGTTGTACCTCTGCCTACCCCTTCTGGAAAAAAAACGCGAGTTTATATATAGTATGTATATTTCAAGTGTAAACATTTTCAATAAGAAATGTTGGACACAACTATTTCTCATCGGACCATCTCTGTGTTTACTGTTAACCTCAGAAGTATCCCTTGGTTTGGTTCATATTCTTTGTACTAACATACTATGTTGTTAATTGTAACGGTTTTCGGACAACAGACCAGCTGCCAGACCTCTAGACAGTGAGCTCCTTCAGCGTCGACCGGCTCGCAGAAACAACTAACTTTTAAAAATTAACATTTATATTTAATAATTTTAAATTAACATACATACATAAACTCAAGCCTTTTTCCCAAAAGGGGTAGACAGTGGTAATACCATGGCTGATAGTAAATAGAAAAATCCAATATCATTTTGTCCGACCCGGGATTCGAACCCGAGACCTCCGCTTTGTAATCGCACTGTAGTACCACTACAAGCCAGACAATTTTAAATTAAGGGAAGTAATATTGTAACAGTCACTGAGCGGATGACTAATACCTCAGTCCGCCCCGCGACCACGAAATCTGTAACGCAATCGAAACGTCGGGAAGTTAAATAATGTAAAAATTGTGTATTGTTTCAGAGGAGGAATGCGACGAGGGCGCATGCGCGGGCGCGCCGGGCGTGCGCCACCGCCCCGAGCCGCTGGCGTCGCTGGCGCACAGCACGCGGTTCACCACGCACGAGATCAAGCTCATGTACCGCGGGTTTAAACAGGTGACTATAAATACATACACCCAACAGTCACATGCATAGTCGTGACCCTAACAAGCCTTGTGGATCATAAATGTAGGATTTGAATGTTATGATGAAATATGAGTAGAATGAAACTTTACAGTAATGATGGGTATGGAACGTAGTTTATGTGAAAGAGATACCGAATGAAAGTATTAAAGAGTTAGAGGATGCATGATTAAGATCTTGAAATGTGAAAGAAGGGAATAATAGAGAACAGTTTGGAAGACGATAGAACGACGTACGACGACGAAGACGCTAAGACGAATTAAAGAGATAAATAATTATATTGAACATCCAAACAATCATTGTTTGATTTGACCCGACACGGAACTATTCCCAAATAAACTACGAGAAAAAGTCTCTCGTAGTTTATTCTCAGCACATACGAAGTGTGTAGTGGTTTGTTGGTAACAGACCAGACGGGGCTGTCTACATGTTCGAGGTGCTAGCAGGTTCAAATGCCCTGGCACACCTCTGACTTTTCGGAGTCATGTGTGTATTTATAATCAATCCGTAAGAATTTCTTTGGCATGTAAAGTCCGCCCGCACTAGGCCAGCGTGGTGGACTATATCTAACCCCACTCAATCGTACTCTCGATTGTAGATTTGGCCTGTGCCCTGTGGGTTGATACAGAATACATATGAAACAACTACCTGTGGATGACAGAAACATTTGTCTCGGTGCGGGATCGCAGCGGCCTCGCGTTTCACAGCCGCCGTTTAACCAACCAGCTACGATTGTCAAACACTTCCTTCTACCTGGCATTGTCCAGGCTAGTGCCAGAGTCCGCCTTCCGGCTGAGTCCCCTCCATTTCGCCCGGTCTTCGGCATCTTCTATAGTAAGTCCATTGACTCTCATGACCTTGATTACATCAACATTAACTAATTATTTTTTGTGAGTTAATAAAATTTACCTATTTATACAGAAGTCCATATCTAAATGGGTCCATTCCGTTCTCAGCTATCTAGAGAATACACTCGGCTTATAAAAATATCGCGACGAGGTCGAGGTAGATAAATTATATTAAATGTATTAAAGTGCTCTATTCTGCAGTTACTCTTTGTATGGATGGGATTATAATGTTATACTTTAAGTATAGTTCAATCCATTTCTATGTTGACTTTATAGACATAACACAAGGTTATTTTCTTCAAAGTGATCTAATTTTCAGGAGGTTCTATATCATGCGTTGGCAAAACAGAGTATACTGATTCTTCGTTATGGGTTACTTGGTTTCGTTTCTGTCAGCCATATTAAATATAAAGTAAACTTATTCGTATTAAAATATATCCTACTTGCAAATCATAACAAGTTATTAATGAACTGCTCTGATTTAAACCAACTTGTAATTTTTGTAATAATCACTACATTGTAAACTGGTTTTGAAAAGAGCAACACTAGAGTTTCTTGCCCGTTCTTCTCTAGTGAAAACCGCTTTCCGAACCGGGTGGTAGAACAAAAAATTACTGAATCTAAACAATGTTGAACATTTTAATGGATTCAATAAATTAATTTAATTTTTCATTTCATGAATAATATAGTATACATATTACGTTTGTTTTCAAAATAAAATTTGGCGCAGTTGGTCAGACGCCGGCTGTGCAACGAGAGGCCGCGGGTTCGATTTCCGCACTAAGATCAATATTTGTGTGATCTACAGGTATTTATTTCGGGTCTAGGTGTTTGTAAGACCGAAAAGTCTACCGGAGGTCTTGATACTCACCACACAAGATGATTGATACGCTCGCCATCCAAGAGTCTCAATATGTCCAGTAGTTACTCTGGCTACAATGTCCTTTAAACCGGAACAACAGTGCATTTACCCTGCTGTTTAGACAGAAATAGACGCTGCGTTGGTACCTACCCAGGCGGCATCTCACTTATGAGGGACCTACCACCAGTAAAGCATTTTGTAAAACCATTTCGACTTAGAAAAGTGACGACACTACACCCAATGGCAGGTACAGTTCGTCTAGATACAATACCAAACGACAGACATAGCCTCTTATTTTACAGTTATACAAAGCTGTCCAAATGCTTTTTACGCTTGACTTAAAAGACCTAGAATTGTAGGAAGGAACGAAATGTTCCGCAGTTAAATGGTGCGGAAAAAATATGAATTGGCGAACCTTTTGCAAGATATTATATTCAATGGAACAGAAAAAGATATAAATATGATTTATTAATCGCAGATATAGAAAAAAGAAATAACGAAAAACTAACATTGGAATGTTAGAGGGATAAAAAATAACTACGTTTTGACATTTATGCTTTCTATGTCGACCGTCAAACCGAAATGATTGATTATAATTATTTAACTACGAGTATTTTAACACGCGCAAAATATACACAGTTGACTGACTGCCTCTGTGGCGTATTTGTACTACGGTATGACTACAACGCTGAGATCATGGGTTCGAATCCCGCGGCGGGCAAAGCGATATTGGATTTTTTTTTATTAATTATTAGCTCAGAGTCAGGAATTTGTGACCGATATAGAGATAAGCTCGCCTTATCACATCATGGAATGAAACGCACAAGATGAAATGTGACGGAGCTGGTAGCGTCTCTGCCTACCTCCTCTGGGAGTAAGGCGAGAGTTTATATATATATATATGTATGTATATGTAAAATAGTTTTCAAGCACGCGAAGCCGCAAGCAGTAACTAAGATTAATTTTGCCTTTAAAATAAATAAAACCAAGCCATTATCATTTTATATAATACAGTTAAAGTGGCTCGCTTGGCATTTCTCTAAGTATGTAATAAAAGTAACGGCACAATAATACCCCAGTGCTTCAGAATAATGCACCGAGAGCACGATATGAATGATTCAATGTAGCTTATATCTTGCGTTTTAAAGATTGTTTGAAGTGAAGACATAACTAAATAAATAAATGCATCCAACAGTCATTTATAAATATATTTTTATTGCCATGAATGGCGAGACGAGCTTGCCTGCCTGATGGTAAGCTATACGACCGCTCATGGACAGCAGCAAAACCAAACAACATAAATTACAAAGCAATGCTTGGCATTCCACATCGTTCCCTATTCTGAGACATAAGTTAAATCTCAATATGTCCAGTAGTTACTCTGGCTACAATGTCCTTCAAACCGCAACAGTGCTGAGTGCATTTACACTGCTGATTGGCGGGAGAAATAGACACTGCAGTGGTACCTACCCAGGCGGACTCTGAGGGACCTACCACTAGTACTTTAATTGAAAGTAATAGAAAAGGGAAACGGTCGACGTTCAACACTATCTGCGTTTCATATTTTGAACTATCTAAACGACATCTATTGTCAAATAGCTGAACTAACATTAACAATACTAGGTGACAAAAGATGAATAAAATTATTTTATTATGGTTTGAGATTTATAATCATAATTAAAGTAATACCTTTTATAGTCAACATCTAAAGAATATATACTTTATCGCTATGTACCTTTTATTTCATAATATTGTTAATGTATTTTTGTATCCGTCCATAAACGTCCCATTGCAGGGCACGGGCCTCCTCTACAATCGAGAGTACGATTGAGAGGGGTTAGATATAGTCCACCACGCTGGCCTAGTGCGGGCGGACTTTTACAAACTATAGAAATTCTTCCGAATCTTTATGGTATGCAGGTTTCCTCCCGATGTTTTCCTTCACCATTATAGTGCGTGATTGACTATCAATATACACATGGCTCCGAAAAGTCATGTATATTAGTAATTAATATAAATATTAAGTAATATTTATGTTTATTTGCAGGAATGTCCGTCCGGCGTAGTGGATGAAGAAGCCTTCAAGAATATCTTCTCACAATTCTTTCCACTTGGAGGTAAATAATACTCGCATATTATTCTATCGTTTGACTTGTACCGGGATTCGAAACCTTAACGTCAGCGTTGTTATCGTACCGTAGTACAACTGCGCCACCGAGGCAGTTTAACGGCCTTATTCATAGACAGTTTTAAAACCCATTTTAGCTATCGAATGTTTTGTCTTCTTCACTCAAACTGAATTCAAAAGTCGTTCGAGCGGGACAAAACATTCGATAACGAAATAGGTTTTAAATCTCTCATGATTAAGACGGTACATCAAAGTCTGTGGCATCATGTTCCAGATGCGACGCAATACGCGCACTACGTGTTCAACTCCATCAAACATAAGCAGAGCGGGAAAGTCAACTTCGAGGTGAGATGCTATCCTTACTCATAAATATACCTCCGCCAACTTCATGCCTTCCTGGTACTTGAGAGGTGAAAAACTGTTTAATTTAAATTAATCGTTCGCTAATATCGCCAATAGAAAGTTAACACTAAGAACAATAATATCTCCACCAAGTTCATGCGTTCCTGGTATTTAAATAACATCATGTCGCATTTTTGGGTGTCGTTGTGCGCGCGCATCGTAAACATTTTACACTCACATAGTAGACCTCACATTAACAGTCTTGAGTCGTATCAGAAACTACGAGAGACATTTCGGTCTTACAAATACACACGAAACAAATATTTGTGTCTTGTGACACACCAACATAAATTGTTTTTGTATCGTAGCACATCCCACGGGAACAATAAGTTTTATCGGGATAAATAGCAGCCTAAGTGTTAATACAGGGTGTCAGATACCTCCATACCAAATTTCATCGAAATCCGGTAGCCGTTTCTGTGTTCATCGCGCACAACCGCACAGACAAACATTCTAAAAATCATTGTTTTGGTTCTATTACGTTAATACAGACCCCCCATATTAATTTTTCTCATTTATTTTCCATGTACAGGTATCGATCAGTTACAAATAAATTATAAGTATAGATAAATAAACTTAATAATCCCTTATTTATAAACAACTGTGCCACGGATAATACAAATATAATTCACTGCAAACATATTTTTCCTTCATCAATCATAAATGATTGATGTCCTATAGAGCGGAACAGATATATCCTTCCCAACGAGTGCGAGAGAGACAACTAACGTCTATAAACATCGGACACATAATGTTAGCTTTGTATTATGATCGTATGGCAATCGAGTTTAGAGTTGAAAGGGCGTAAGAGCTATAGGAATTGGTGGTGCATACGTTCTTTCGTTATTAGGATATGTTGTGTTATAATGTGTTTATGATGAAAAGTTGCTTTTTAACGACTGCTGTAAGGAGAGTTTTGCAGAATTAGAAGTATGGTAACTTTAATAAAATCTTATTTATTACTTCTAGTTACTGCTGCTCTTATTTTGTCTGTCATTACCCGTATTTCAATTTGAATCAGAGATTTACACAGTTAATACAGGATTTTATTGATTCTAAAATGATCCTCGATTTAATCGATACTAAATTCCGTCGATAGTCGATTTAATTGATACTGAATACAATCGATACTATTACAGGGTATACAAGTATCCAGACTGCGACCGAAAACGAAGCCAGGTGGTAGTATTAGTGACTTCAGACACAATGCAATTATAAATGTGGCAAATAGATAGTTATTGCAAAATTACTAATTTACGACCTCGCGTACTATTGCGACTTAAAAAATAAAAGGGTGTACATTATTATTTTAGGCAAAACTACGTATTTACCACCCAAACACGACGACAAGTAAAAAATTACAACTAAAATCGTCGCTGTTTTGCGAATTTTTTTGTTGCATTGTATCTGAAATCACAAATACTACCTGGCTTCGTTTTCGGTCGCAGTCTTGATATACCCTGTTTATTAAGCTTGTGTATGCTGCAGGAGTTCCTGGAGATCCTGTCCCGCGTGGCGCGCGGCTCCGTGCAGGAGAAACTCTCCTGGGTGTTCACGCTGTATGACGTCGACGGTATGTTGTTTTTACCTACTTGTACTGCATACACCAGGAAAATAGTCCAATGGCGGACGTGATTGCCATTTTTATGAACATCTACATTTGTTTGTACATAAATGGGACTTTACATACCATAGAAATTGTAACAAATCGCTACGGTATGCAGGTTTCCTCACGATGTTTTCCTGCACCGTTATGTGCGTGGTGATTGACTATCAATACACACATGACGCCGGACATAGAGAGGTGTACCCAGAGGCACTTCTCTATGATCCGAAACGAAGTTCGAATGTTCGAACGTTCGACGTCCTAAGTGAGTTATAAGATTGTCACTTCTTATAATCAACATTATTCTCTATGATATTTATCATTCACTCCGAACTTAGTCTATGATTACGACGTAAGATAGAGGATTCGAACATTTTGTGGAGTATTTAGGCACATTTGTACAGTTTTACGTGCGTCGTTCGAAACTTCGAACTTCATTTCGGATCGTAGAGAAACTCACCTAGGATTTGAACGACCACCGTGAACATGTTGGCAGCCGCGTCTGGTCCGTTACCGACAGGAAGGTAATAAGCGTGTTAATTTAATTGTTAATTGAATTTTGATCCTGGCTGGCAGGATGCTGGTGGGTGCGCGGGCGCGAAACTCTAAAAAAGCGTGTTAATATAACGTAGTGTTGCGTTGCAGGCGACGGGCGCATCTCGCGCTCGGAGATGCTGTCGGTGGTGCAGGCGATCTACGAGCTGCTGGGCCGCGCCGCCGCGCCGCCCGTGCACAGCGGCGCCGCCAAGGACCACGTCGACAGGATCTTCCACGTGAGATACTAAGCATTCAGTCGTTTAGGATGATCCATGTGACATACACATTTAATTATTTTGGCCTTCATTGATGAAGTCATTCAATGGGTCTCTCAATCATTCATTCGTTCACTCATGCGGTCATTCATTGGTTAAGGGTCTCCCATGTAAGATACACATTGACTCATTCGGTCATTCATTCATTTAGTGTCTTCCATGTGAGATATACAGTCGTTTAGGATCTTCTCTGTTCTCAAACTATTGATCACAGTCTCATACATAGTCCTGACCACACACTTAGATCGAGTCGTGTGTCGGGAACTGCGAGAGAGTTTTCGGTGTCACAAACACCCAGACCCGAAACAAATACACACAGATATTTGTTTCAGTGCGGCGATCGAACCCGCGGCCTCTCGTTTCCACACCACGGGGGCTGACTGATGCAATTATGTTTGAAATAAGTCTTCGTTTTTCAGCTAATGGACACGAACGCGGACGGCGTGGTGACCCCGGACGAGCTGGCGCGCTGGTGCAGCCGCGACCCCGCGCTGCTGCGCTCGCTCGACACGCTCGACACCGTGTTGTGATCGCGAGCCGACAGGTACAGAGCACTGCGGAGTGTAGTGTTTAGAACAATGTCTACAAATTAACAAAACACCTCCATTCACTACTAGTAGGTCTCGCTTATGTGAGAGGCCGCACGGGTAGGTACCAACGCAATGTATAGGTATAACTGCCGCAAACAGCAGTGTAAATGCACTGTTGTGTTCCCGTTTGAAGGACATTGTAGACAGAGTAACTGGACTTATTGAAACTTAGCATCTTATGTCTCAGGATGGCGAGCGCAGTGGAATGCCACGCATTGCTCTGTAATTCATGGTATTTGGTTTTTTACTGGTCATGAGCGCTCGTATAGCTTACCATCAGGCGAATGGCAGGCTCGTCTCGACATTCATTGCAATAAATAAAAAAAACAACGATACTCAATTTCCCTCTCCATTCCAGTGCGGAGTCGGCACGCGCCTCTAGCTCGAAGGAGGCGGATCTAGCACTTTCCGCCCCTTCCGCCACTTCTGCCACTTCCGCCCCAGCTGTCACTTCCGCCTCTACCGCTACCACCGCCACCACCGCCACCACCGCAACTACCGCCCCGGTCACAACAAGGTCCGCCCCGGTGGCGCCGCCGCGAGTATTCGCCCCTCCCGCAACGGTCGCAGTTTCCGCCCCTTCCGCTGCAGTCGTCCCTGCGGTTGCTTCTCGGGCGAGCGCGGCGCCGAGCCGGCCGCCGCCGCCGCCGCCCGTGCCCGCACGAGTCACAGCTTCGGTAAATTGTGATTATGCTATTATTTTAATTAAATAAATAAATACACCCAGCAGTCACATACATAGTCCTGACCCCACACTAAGATTGAGTCTTGTGCCGTGGGTATCAGGAACTACGAGAGACTTTTCGGTCTCACAAACACCCAGACCCGAAACAAATACTTGTGGTTCTCAAAAACATTTGTTTCGGTGCGGGGATCGAACCCGCGGTTTCTCGTTACACAGGCGGCGTCTAACCAACTGCGCCACGGAGGCTGTCAATTAGTTTTTCATTATTTGATTATATCTTTCTTTTAATTAAATCATTGGTTCTTTTATTTTTCATTTGGTGATTTAATTACTTTTTTGCCTATTTCCACCATGTGTTTGACCTTTTTTATTTGTCCTAGGTGAAATAATTTTATATAAGGAATTGGTTTTTATAATTACTTAATTGGTCATTTTTGTTTATTTAAATTACGTATTTTTATTAACCATTCAATTGCCTATTCTAATTAGTTATTTGCTGATAAATGTTAGTTATTTTTGTACACTATTTGTTTACTGTTCATTTTAATTACTTCAGTGCTCATTAGTTACATAGGGTCACCTACTATTCAGTGAAATAATCGGAGTACCCATACCTTTTCCTCCACCTATTTTGAGACCTAACGCCCAAATACTGGAACGCAACTTAAATATAACTTGCGCTTAACTACGTTAATCTCGATTAAATGTACTGGCTAAGTGAGCCGTGCGCTGTTAAGAGCAACTTATTATTTGAATGTCGTTCCAGTATTCGGGCGTAAGTGTTGTGCATGCTCACGTTCAATTACTTACAGCAGGTGACAAGTTTGCTACAATACAACTCAATAAAGAGTGTGAATGTCTCGGTGGCGCCGTTATACTACGGTACGGTTTCAACGCTGAGGTCTCGGGTTCCAATCCCGGGTTGGGCAAAGTGATATTGGATTTTTCTATTTATTGCCAGTTCGGAGTTGGGAATTGTTCCCGATGTAGCAATAGGCTGGTTAATTTCATCGAGGGACGGAACAGACAGAGCGAAATGTGGGTGTCCTGGTGGCACGTCTGCCTACCCCTTCTGGGAGAACCGTGGTTTTATATTTTTTATTTTATATACACTTTATTGTACTTGAGAAAAATAAAAATACGAAACAAAACACTTGAACTAAATGCACAGTACAACTGGCGGTCTTATCGCTATCGGCGATATCTTCCAGACAACCTTTGGATGGACTGGAGTGAATGGAAGTAGGAAAACGGGGGTAGACAAGCCAAGAAAATAAAATTAATAAAAAAACAAACATATGTATGTATGTACAAAGTGTAACTTGATTGATGATGATTAACTCTTAACTTTTCATTAACCGATATTAAGTAACGGTTAATTGATTTAATGCAACAACTAATTAGAGGTTTATCTAACCCCTCTTACTCGTATACTAATTGTATAATGGTTGCTTAGATTTACGCGAATGTTACACATTGAAATAAAACTATATTTTACGGATTTTATCGCGATTTGGTTAAATTTTTACTTTTTTTAACTTCCCGACTTCAGTCCGCCCCGTGACCACGAAAGCTGTAAAGCAATCGAAACGTTGGGAAGTTAAATAATTAAAAATTAAACCAAATCGCGATAATATCCGTAAAATAAGTTTTATTTCAATATACAAATTGTAACTGTTATTTATTCGAAAATTTGGTATTATTTGCACTCGGGTGCGCCGGGCTCGGTGCTCAGCCACTTGTATTGCATATTCGACTGTCTCCGCTCTACGGGGCTAGTTGGTTAGTCGCCGGCTGTAAAACGAGAGGCCGCGGGTTCGATCCCCTCACCGAGACTACTGTTTTTTTGATCCACAGGCATTTTTTCGGGTGTGTTGAACATTGAGACTGAAAAGTGTCTCGTAGTTTCTGATACGACACAAGACTCGATCTTAGTGTGGGGTCAGGACTATGTATGTGACTGTTGGGTGTCTTTATTATTATTATATAAGTTGTACTGAAATAATAATTTCTATTTCCAGATCACAGAAGAGACGTCACAGAGGAAGGCCAAGCGACGTGTCCGCCGATCCAGCTCGCCGCAGCGCCCGCGGTGAACCCGACTCTAAAACTATACATTTAAAGTTCAAACTCGAATGCAGTCTGTCCTGTAACAGCTTGTAACGTTTTCAGTATTATGACGTAATTTGTTTTAGATACAGAAACGAATCTGGCGACACTTCGTAGAACCAATCTGTTGTGTTCCGGTTTGAAGGACATTGTAGTCAGAGTAACTACTGGACATATTGAGACTTAACATCTTATGTCTCAGGATGGCGAGCGCAGTGGAATGCCAGCATTGTCTTGTAATTCATGGTGTTGTTTGGTTTTGGTACTGTCCATGAGTGGTTATATCGCTTACCATCTGGCGAATGGTATGCTCGTCTCGCCATTTACTGCAATATAAAAACAGCTGTTACGGACAGAGTTGAGCCTTAGTAAAGTGTTTTGAAGTAAAGAATACATTTTATTTATTTCACAATTATAACTTGAGGTTCTGCGAGGTTTCAAATGTATAATGCAGCCACTTTAAACAATAATTGTGTTAGATATATAAAATGGAATATTTACTTCAACACAATATATACCTACTATACATGTACTTATCTATTTAACTATACGGTCTATATTGGCATTTAAATCTGAGATAAATTGTCTAATAGATTTTGAATCCTAAAAGGCACCTTCAAATTGCCAAAATGCCAGCGTGGTCCATCCTAGCGACACTTAAGTAACATCGCGTTGAGGCCAGATGAGACCAGTTGTGACGTCACAGGGCCAATAACTGGAGCTATGCACTTATGATATGAAGAATAAATATATTATTGAATTATTAGTCTTAAATTTGAGTCGAGTCGGGGCCAGACTCAATCGAAAGGTGTTTTAACCTAGAAAATTCTACAAATATTTGAAGTCTCTAGTATAATTTTCTGATATAAGCAAATAATTCTGACTTATCGCACGGATTTTTAAATTTAAATTGAAGTACTTTTCTAGGCCATGGTCCCGTTTGGCCTGGCCCCGGACTCGACCTCGCGTACTCTCTGGGACTCTCTTAGCTTTATCTAGTAATAAGAGTTACGTTTTCAAAAATTCTATCTATTTCTCTCTGAGATGGACATTTGGACTCGATTGGCACAAGTGTTAAAGGCCAGATGAGACCAGCTGTACATTGTACAGTTTTTTGAAGTTTATGTCGTTAATTTAATGACTTTCTGAGTATCAGTGTCTAAGTACAATTTAAAGACATTTGACGCCAAATGTCCGGTTTAGAGTAATAACTATAAGAAATTCAAAGCAATACTAGTTATTCCCGCGGGATCTTGGTACAATCATAACCTTTATTTAATTTACAAGTGACCACCGTACATATCCGCAAGTGTTTTGGGTTGATATTCGGTTATGACAAGGCCGGCAAGATTGTGTCAATTACAGATAAACATGTTATTGTGGATACTTTATTTGGATTAAAATACATTTACCATCAAGTATATAGTGCAATAACAAGTGTGCAGAAGACAGCCTCCGTGGCGCAGTTGTTTAGACGCCGGCTGTGAAACGAGAGGCCGCGGGTTCGATCCCCACACCGAGAAATGATTGTGTGAACCACAAATATTTGTTTCGGGTCTGAGTGTTTGTGATCTCTCGTAGTTTCTGATGTCACAAGACTCGATTTAAGTGTGGGGTCAGGACTATGTATGTGACTGAAAAAAAAAATGAAGGTAATAAAAAAAAAGGTATAAGGTCACAGGAAGTCGCTGGATCCAGGCTTCCAACAGGTCCATGTGGTCATGGGGGAGGCCTATGTTCAGCAGTTGACTTCCTGTAGCTGGAGAGAGAGAGAGAGAGAGACCTTTAATTTATTAAGTTCAAACGGAAAGTTTTAAAACAGTAGAAAAAAAATATGGTATGGGCATTTCACACATATTTACTACTTAAATACTCAATCGTTAAGGTTGTAATTCCCTTGTATAATTTTATAGAGTTACTCTTTTATAGATGTGCCAATAAATGTCAATTATGTTTTATAATATTATCCAAATAATTACCAAGTATTTTGCGCGAATTTTAACTTTTTGTCAATAAAAATGTTTATAATTAAGGGTGTAATTCCTTTGTATTTATTTATGCAGTTATTCTGTAGATGTGCCAATAAATGTCAATTATGTTACGGGAAATTAACCCTTATTTGTTATGTAAATACTCATCATGGAGGTTGTAATTCCCTTGTATGATTTTTACAGTTATGGATGTGCCAAGGTCCCGCGCGTTTAGTCTTTTCGATATCCACAAAGTATTTTCTTCTTTATTGTAATTCTAACAAGGTTACTAATTCACTGCGCTCTTTGTGTACATAAGATTCTTTAGTATGAAAGAATGAAGTAGCCATATTCTAAAAATTTTACTTTGTATCAATATTTTAGAATCTTGTGTCTACCAGAGCGCCCTGTTGTAAATCAAAAGTTTCATTCTACACGCTGTTGGACATTGAACTTTATTCTATTAGTACTAGAGTTTAAAATCCATTGTATTTTGAGCCTTACTATTCCTACAATTAGATGTAAGGCCATGATGCCAAGCGAGGCCAGGGGCCAGACGAGACCAAGGGAGGACTCGGGCCAGGGATTGTGATATTTTAAATAAAGGCCGCCGTAATGATTGCGATTGACAGTCGCGATTGTTTTGTCGGCATATTTACACTTACTAATGCTTTAATCGCACCTGGTACCGAAATGCCCAATTTGTTTCTGGTTGCCTGAGCTGAGCTCGGCTAAGCGCTCTCGAGTAGTTGCTCGTTGTAATTGTTATGTCGGCATATAAAAATGAATGTTATTGAAAAAACAACGGTTGAAAAGAACCGTTTTGGGAAATAACACGAAAATGTGTTTAATAGTGATCCATTCTTTCTAACATCAAAAAAATATTAAATTTTCCAAAAAAAATGCTTTGTCAATTTCAATGTTTCTTATAAATGTTTACTTATTCAGAATGCTTAGGATATCCTATACCGGCGTCATAAACAAATAATGCGGTAACTAAAAAATATGTGTTGACCAATTAAACTAAAAAAAATAATTTAGTAAGTCCTCTAAGAAAATGTAACATATCTCAATTATGACATGTAAAAGATTGTTTCAAAACTAAATTATTAAGGTATTGTTTTTTTTTTGTTTTACAACAACAGCAGTAACCAACAACAGCTTGAGAGCGCAGCGACACAATACTTAAACAGTAAACTCCTTGAATTCCTCGATAAAATCATAGTTTTAGCAATAAGAGCTTACACTTTACAATAAAATACTTATAAACAACATTTCTATCTCTGGCTGTACAGGTCCATTCCTTGTCACTTTTAAAAAGTTTTGAGAGAGCAATGGACTGCGCAGTAATGTCAGAAATTGTCCACTCCTAGAAACTTGCCGAAACATTTAGCGGGCCGGCATGATTGTATCGAATGGTATGAGACTGCCGTCTAATGTCAGTCGACACTTTGTTTGGAACGTGCCGTGCCTGAATAAATAAAATAATTTTTAATAAAAAATAAAAACCGACTTCAAAGTGCTACTACAAAGTAACAAATAATATATATTTCATCGTGCTAGTACACAATGATTAATGTTCTTATTGACTTGACTAGCTAACAAATCTTAAATACGTAATATTTTGAAGGCGGGTCGCTAAGTGCCGAACATGTACCTACGCCTTACGCTTAACATTAATTTGTTAAAGAAATTCTAGCGAAAAACACGCAAGATTTACACGGAATATTAATTTGTCTTAATATATCAGGCCGTAATCGTCCACTGTTGAGCATGGGACACAACATACCCTTTCTTGTACTTAAATGCCTTTATGTCATGCAGGTTTCCTGACTATGATTTAAATATATCACTATTAAAGAGTTTAGTAATTGAATATCATCAACACACAAGTGACTCCGATAATTCCGGAGGTGTATACCCTGGAATTATAACCAAGACGGTGGTCAACCGTCTCGTGGATCATATCTAGATAATTATCAACAGGCTACCACACACATATAAGATACATAGAAATTCTATCAAAACTTCAATAAATTTACACGTTGGATTAGCACATTATATTCATTTTTGTTTAATTTACTTACGTGCCTTTCTGAGCCAACATTGCAGGATCTACATGTAATATCAAATGGTGTAACATTTGCTTAAATTTATACGTGTTTGTTATTTAGCGACCCGCCTTCAAAATATTACGTATTTAAGATTTGTTAGCTAGTCAAGTCAATAAGAACATTAATCATTGTGTACTAGCACGATGAAATATATATTATTTGTTACTTTGTAGTAGCACTTTGAAGTCGGTTTTTAATTTTTTTTAAAAATTATTTTATTTGTCCCTTTTTAGTTTTCATAGGCATCGTAATGATAAGAAAGGTGATCATAATATAATCAAAACGTAGTCTTTAAAATTTACGAATCCTTCAGACCAAACATGATATTATTGCTGTGAAATTATGAGAAGATTGTAAGTCATTATAATCATGATATCCGCTATTGTTAGACACTGACTAGGTCGGATTCTCTTAGTTTACGTCGGTAATTTACGTATCTATTTCTCTCACTCTCCCTCTTCTTCACCTACTGTTTATAGTAAAACTTTTATATTGAAAACGAAAATTAATTGTATCTTTTACCTACCCCCCCCCCCCTACACGCCTTTCCCCTTTTAACCCCCCCTTTGTAGTAATACACTTATACTGAACCAGGTGCAAAAAGAATTATTGCTGTACCGTTCAATTTTGAGGAGTTCTGGTCTTCAGGACCAAAGATATTCATCAGGTCTTCACCAATTTTTTATGGTACCAACCTAGTACATCATGCTTTCCGACAAAAAAGAAATTTTTAAAATCGGATCCCAAATACCAGCGTAATCGAGTAACAAACATACAACAAAATAAAAAAAAAAATTCAGTCGAATTGATTACCTCCTCTTTTGAAGTCGGTCAAAAATACCAGTGATTTTAGGGTTTGGTATTTTAAAAAGAATAAAGGAATCCATAAAATATTACTTTTTGTCCGTTTGTTAGTCAGAAAGGGTATATAAAGCTTAAAGGGTATACTATACTCATCATAATGAACAACTTTTACTATGGCGCCAACCATGAATACGCGAAAAAAAATCAGCTATTCCATACATTTGTAAATGCAAACGATTATTTTTATATGGAACAGCTGATTTTCTTCTCGATTTCAGGATTGGTCCCATAACAAAAGTTGTTCATTATGAGGAGTGTAGCATACCGCTTTCGGCTTTATATACCCTCTCTGACTAACCCTGTAGAACCGTAGTATAAAGTTGTCTAGGTGGATAATTTAGTGACACTATCGCAGTCTGAACTCTATAATATGTATTGTGTCGCTATATAGGGCCATAGAAACGGCACGAGCCTGTCTTAGATATAGGTGACGTTCGGATACACACACATAACAAAATAATAGTTCCTGCTTGCTTTTTAAGATAACTCGAGAACATTTTTGATGGATTTCAGAGTTTGTCTTATTTACCACAGATTGACAGTCATCTAATTTAAATTTATTTATATTGGTACGCCAAGTTTTTATATCCTAAGACAGTATTGTTTTTTAGACGACCTTGTAATAGTTTTTTTTGCTTTCTCTCGGGAATAGTACTTGTTTTTCGAGTCAAAAGTACTCTTCATCATTTTCTATACCTCTGACAACGTGTATGCATAATTTCAAGATAATTCATCGAGTACTCATGGCTTAAAAGCATAACAAAGTTATTTTCTGATTGATAATGTGATTATCAATCCCTATTTTTAAGTACATTTTCTATTTAAATGATTCCATGGCCAATAATTCCTATTTTACACTTGAAAAATATCTTAGTTGACAACGCAATGGACAGGTAATGTATGTGTGTATCCGAACGAATTAAATTTGACCTTACTCTCGACCAAACGGTGTCGGCGAGGTCATCGACCCCGCCGCGCTGTAACTACATAATATATATGTATGTATATAATGACTCGCTGAGACGTCAATAAATCTTCTCAATCGATGCAGAGTTTTATTATAATCCTTTATTCCTCCTCTTCCCTCTTCTATGCTTTTGGCAGTCTCCGTGGGTATTCATTTAAAATAAATATGATCCAATGGAGGGTAGTTTATCTCTTGCCTCTCGATTGTCATTAAGGAGAATGCCCATTCATGGTATCGGTTAAAAATAACGTTGACCCCGATACTGATGCTGCTTAAAAATTATAGCATTTTTTATGGTTTGTCCTTAAACTTTTTCGATACCTAGTTTAATAGTAAAATGAGCATTCTATTTAGTATGAGTCTGAGAGAGTGTGCGCTTCGCAACGCACGGCGGGTGCTCTGTCGCGCCTTGCTGCAAGTTCTAGTTCATTATGACAGCCTCCGTGGCGCAGTTGGTTCGACGCCGGTTGTGAAACGAGAGGCCGCGGGTTCGATACCCGCACCGAGACTAATGTTAGTGAGGCGCATAAATATTTGTCGCTGGTCTGGGTGTTTGTGATACTGAAAAGTCTCTCGTAGTTCTGATATCCACGACACAAGACTTAATTGGTGTTAATGTGCCGAAAGCGCTGTTGGCTAAATAAGAACGGTTTTTATCTCTTTACATTACATTGGACATGTTTATACTATTGGATAAAAATAATTTATTGAATCCATTAAAATGTTCAACATTATTTAAATTCAGTAATTTTTGTTCTACCACCCGGTTCGGAAAGCGGTTTTCACTAGAGAAGAACGGGCAAGAAACTCTAGTGTTGCTCTTTTCAAAACTAGTTTACAATATAGTGATTGTTACAAGTTGGTTTAAATCAGAGCAGTTCATTAATAATTTGTTGTTTATATTATGCAAACATATCAGCATTGCGTTAAATTTATATTTTTAAAACTTTATTTGTAGTCATGAACGCCACACGCAAAAAGATTTCAGAGGATCTGTAAAATTTCTTACCAATGCAGGCGCACAGGACGTTGCAATGATGACGGCAAAATAGTCTTTAGTAAAACTAATTCTGAAACCAATGCACCTACGTGTAATTAATCAACAAGTTGCTAATGAAGCGTTCATAGTTCACGGGGTAATGTGGTACAGATTGAAGTGATTAAAACAAGCGCTTTATATACCGAGGGAGAGTGTGATATTACATCCACCATGAAGACGGCCATCGGTGAGTTACAACCTTACACTCTCTTAGCCTTATTCATAGACAGTTTTAAAACCCATTTCAATTATCGAATGTTTAGTCTTCTTCGTTCAAACTGAATTCAAAAGTTGTTCGAAAGGGACAAAACATTTGTTATATAAAATAGGTTTTACAACTGTGTATGAATAAGGCCGTCTGAAATTCGAATACTTCAAGTATGGCAATGTTGCAAACTGGAAATGTTGCAAACTTTAATGTTAAATTTTGTACTTTTATTAATATTTTACAAAGAACCATTAATAAATAAATCCATAGTACACTAACTAGACAAGACAAGTAACCCAAAAAAAAAAAAAATAATTAAATTCAACTTTTTTATACAAGTATGCAACCGTCACACATAGTTGACCAGAATGTCTATGATATGTTTAGTTCATAGCCGTAGGCAGGGCACATGGCGCGGAGACCTGATGGCCGATGGGACTGAAATTCTTGAGTGGAGGCCACGTACTGGCAAGCTGTTAGACGTTCACCTGCTAGGTGGTCAGACGACCTAGCAAAGAATGCAGGCCGCTTCTACCAGGTCACAAATGGAAATCTTTGAGTTTAGCAATCAACTTCTAGTGGCTTAAGCGAGAGAGATTCCCTTCTGGCGCCCTCCGAGGTACCTGAAGAAGATTCAAGTAATTATGTTGTGAATTGTATTCATTTGTAATTTCATTCTATTTCTATTTTAAGCAGCCCTCCTCCTAACCCTGTCCGCGTGTCTTGCCGCCCGCGACGACACACGTCCGTCGCGCTCGGCCGGCGCGCGGCAACTGGTGCAGATCGTGCCGGTCTCGCCCGCCGGCGACACCGCGCCCTCCGCGCCCCCCGCGCTCGCCTACCTACTACCCGCATCGGCTGAGAGTGATGAGAACAAGGAGGCGTTTGAAGAAGAAGAGAGAGAAGGTATTTAAAAATGTAACGTAATGAGAAGGAGATATGCGTGAGTGAGACAGAATTGCAGGTTTAGACATCTGATTGGTGTTTGCGAGGTGGAGAAAACGAAATTGAAAATAGAACGTTATAAGAGATTATATGAGAAGGAAATAGGAGTGAGTAAGAGGTTATTACAGAAATGTGATTAGTTAACACGGGAATGGTGTGTGCAAGGTGGCATGAGCGACGAGATGTTAAAGTGTCTACGATGCGCCAGCTAGTTAGTGCCCTGAAGTATCCACTGCTGAAAGATGTCCAACCCTTGACAATCTGATCGAAAGCAAATATGTACGATATATGTAAAAAAATCATCAGTAAAAAAAACCATCGCGAGGAAGCTCGTCATAGAGATGTTTACCAGGATTTCTATAGTGTATGCATAATAGGCCTGTGTCGTGGACTATACATCCACAGCTGATCGCGGGACTCCTACAATCTAGAATTCAAAAGGCATAGTCCACCACGCTGGCCTAGTATAGCTTAGCAGACTTCACTTCCAGTACAAATTATTATAAAGCTCTGTGCGATTTAGTCGTAACAACAACATACATATTGAATTGTATTGTATCAGCCCATATGAAATTTAGTTTACTACGTTGGCCTAGTGCGGGCGGACTTGCATACATACCATAGAAATTATAACAAATCGCTATGGTATGCAGGTTTCCTCACGATGTTTTCCTTTACTATACTGCGTGGTTATTAACTATCAATACACACATGACTCCGACATGTCAGAGGGGTGCACTGGGATTTGAACCCGCGACCACCGTGAACATGTAGGCAGCCGCGTCTAATCCGTTACCAACAGACCACCACGCACTTAAATACAGGGTATCTCAAGACCACGACCGAAAACGAAGCCAGGTGCTATTATTAGTGACTTCAAACACAATGAAACTAAAGTTTCGCAAAAAAAAATTCATCTTTTTTTTAAATTTTTTAATGATCATCTTTTTCGGGTGAAAATTACATATTTTTACAAAAATAATAATGTACACCTGTTTATTTTTAAAGACGCAATAGTACGCAATTAATTTTTAATTACTATTTTCGCAAAACCTAGGTATTTACCACCCAAACACGACGATGTTTTTGCAAACATAACTGTCGCTTTTTTGCGAAATTTTTCATTGCATTGTGTGTTACTACTAAAACTACCACCTGGCTTCGTTTTCGGTCGCAGTCTTGATATACCCGGTATGTATTATGTAATTCCATTTCCAGGGGAACAGGACGATCTCCGAACAGCCGCTGTAATCGAAGACATCGACCAAGACATTGACCAAGACATCGAGGAAGACATCGAGGAAGACATACAACACCGAGCAGCCGACGAATCCCGCGACGTAGTGGCAGCAGACCATGACGTCATAGCACCCTCCCCAGTGGAGGTGAGGTGGGGGGCGCGGCTGCGACCTGCCTACCATCTGTCATTTGTTTTCGGACGATAGAGAGAATTGATATCGATGAAGAGCGGTGTAGGTGTATGCAAATATATGAATTGAAATTGATTCCTTTTTTAAATACACCCAACAGTCACATACAGAGGTTGCTGGAGACTGTCCCACCCTCACACCCGCCACTGCAACTCCTGTAAGCCAGGATCAACAGCACGCATTGTAATGACACCGAGCATTGAAGCTCAGCGAGTCTCCGTGAATGTATAACTTGTATTTAACCCGCGACGAAATCAATCGCAAAGTAAACTTAATAGGAGATGAAAATAAATCTTTGTCCACTTCCGTCCGTAACAAAGCGGGTGACAAAACAATGAACTAAAGAGGTAAATAATGCATAAGGACTTTCTACAGCCAGATAAGCCAGCTGTAAAGCACCACGGACAAAATCATTATTACATTTAAATGGGAATAATATATAAAGGTTAGGGAAACGCTTTCAAACACTAATACATATATACAATAATAAAACTCATGCTTTGGTAGGCAGAGGTGCTACCAGGCACGCACGTTTCGCCTTGTATGTTCTGTCCCACGATGTGATAGACCAGCTTATTGCCATATCCTGACATAAATTCCTGATTCCGGACTGATAATTAATAGAAAAATCGAATATCATTTAGTCCGACCCGGGATTTGAACCCGAGACCTCGTTGTAATCGTACCGTAGTACAACTGCGCCACCGAGGTATTGTCGAGTTGTTTCTGTAGGTTATTCTGAATGTACTACTTCATGTAGAGATGTATATGGACTACATATTATGTACATATACGTACATGTTACAGAACCCTACGCATTCTCGTATACGATTCTCAATTCATTTCTATTTTATATTTTAATTCCTTAATCGTCCACGATGTTCTGGCGTCCGAACGCTTTGTTGTCATGCTGTTGTCAAAATATTAGGAACAGTTTTTCTCTCTTCACATTTATATTGGGCATATCTATATATATAAAAGAAAGTCGTGTTAGTTACACTATTTATAACTCAAGAACGGCTTTACCGATATGGCTGAAAATTGGTGTGGAGGTAGCTTAGAGCCAGGAGACGGACATAGGATACTATTTATTCCGTTCCCGTGGAACGTGACAATAAATAAAAATAAAATATTTTCCCATACAAAATGTTCATAGGTTTCGTAACTGTCAAACATTTAATGTTCATCCTGTCGATACAGTAAACTCTTCCCTCAAATTAAAGAACGTATTTAAATAAATGTTTTGAATCGACAACATATATCCACAATATTCGGATAATGGCGTATTTTTTATTTTAAATATGTAGAATAATGTCACTAATGAATAAGGATTGACATTTAAATTGGTTGTCAAATATTTATGCGTGAGTTCAGAAAATTTTGTTTAAACTAAACTTCTTTTTAAGATCGAAAGTAGTTTTATCACAATTTTGTACAATGTCCTATCCTTCACCTGCGAGTATCATTTAAAATCACCCATTATCATAATCTCCGGAACTACTAAATCGATTTTAAAATTTCTTTCACCGTTAGAAAGGTATAACATCCCTGAGTGTCATAGGCTATATTTTTTCCAAAGGGGTTGAAAAAAGGGTTTGAATGTTGTGTCGAAAATCGAAATCACTTCAGTTAGTTCTATGAAACATTATATTTCAGCTCTTTATTACAAACGAAAAATAATGGCGATCATCAATTTTGGAAAAGAACATTATGCAGCTGAAATAAGGGATGACATATTGTATGGAAACCAAAATTTCTGGAGCACCCGTATTACTGATCCGATTTCGCTAATCCGCAATCGCTGAAGTTTTTAATGTCGTAAATCGTAAGGCACACTATTATTTGAGAGATGGGATAGAATAGAGTAAGAGGGACGGAATAGGACTGGGATAGTTGACAGATTTCATTTGATGTGATAGGACGAAATGTAAAGGCACGGGATGAGACCGGATGGATAATGAAGAGAAAGAACGGGACGGATCAGTGACTTGACAGACGGGAGCTAGCTACGTCGAGTTTAGGTTTCAAAAGGTTTAGGTATACAAGAGTTTGTACGAAAAATAACATCTATCTGATGTGGAGTGGAATCAAAAGATATATGCACCCAGGCGAAGCTGGGACGGGCCGCTAGTTAAGAATAAAAATGTTTGTTGTTAATATGAAAATATACGAGAATTATTTGTAGGTCCAAACGCCACACGCCGATAAAAGATATACATACGACTAATTGTAATTGCTAATCGCGGCACACGTGGACACGTGACACGAGGGAATTTGGCGATATTTTATCTCAGCTTTGGCTGAGGTTAGATAATAACATATCGTAAAGCGTGGTACGATAAGATTACACTAGAAACAATCTGTGACTGAATATAATAATAATTCATTTATCTACGTAATCTGATCATTTTGAAGTATTTTATATGACGATCTCCGTGCCTGGTTGGTTAAACACCAGCTGTGAAGAGAGGGAAGCTCTGTTTAATCCTCTATCATAGAGACCTTGTCTCTTGCCAAGTTCTATGATTTTAGGTCTGGAAGTATTAGTGGCGAAGGCTCCTTAGAAGCCAGTTCCTACCGGCTTCCCTTTTGTAATTTATCATTACACTATAAACAAGCAAATTATTCAAACTTATTTATTTAATATCAAAACTCAATTATTATTTTTTACATTCAACGACATCTGTCGGCCAGATACGTAAACATTACTAGGAAGCGGCACAGTAATCCCTTTTTATTGCGACGCGGTGCGACCTCTGGCGAATTCCTGTAAAATTGTTCGGCTTATTCAATAACACTAGCGCGGCCCGTGCGCCGCCGCCCGTTACGCATTGTATAGTATGCAACAAACCACGCAAAATTGTACCTTAAATTGATAGTGATTTAAGGTTCAATTTACGCTAAAAAAGCAAGAGACAAGCCGCAGCTTCTCCGGCATTTCGTGTGTTTAGGTATAGATATTACTTATTACAATAGCGAAATGCGGAGTTTAATGTATTTATAAGTGTTGTATTTACATTTTTACAATATATTCATGGTTCATGCAATTAGTTTTAAATGTTTTTAATTACAAAATGTGTAATATTAATATTATGGTTTTAATGAAAATTACTAATCGTTAGAAGCGTACTAATATGTTTAGGTTGTCGATTTTACAAATAAAGTTAGTGTTTAGATTTTAGGACGTGCTCAATCCTCACCTGAGGAATACATTGTCTTACTAATGTTACAACTGATAAATGCGGGGCTATCGTACTTGTTAACATATTGAGTCTAGGTTTTTATTTCTTTTATATTAATCTTATATTCACGTGCAGTTTAGAAATATACTTTTTTATTTTTCTCATTATGTAAGCATGGTTTACTTTTTATTTCATGGACATTGTAAATATTGTATAAGTACATAGGTAACGAAAATATTAAAATTTAATTGACGGCCGCAATAGGCAGATGCCACAATATCACTTACCAAATGAAACCCATTATTTTAGTTTGGTGAGTAAGATTCTCGAAGCAATAATTTGCTGGTGGGAGGATATTCGCAAAGGTCCGAATATAAGGACACACGTGCATAAGTGTGTCGCGTTTTGCGTTCATTCTGTGAAACATCACACAGTAAATTTTTAATCTCTATTCGGACTGCACTACGCTTACTATCAGTCGCATTCACAGATTACTTAGTACTAGTCGCATTGTAGTCATTTCGTAATCCCTTAGCCCTTCTAATATTATAAATGTGAATGTTAGTTTGTTTGTTACGCTTGCACGCAAAAACTACTCAACCGATCATCATGAAACTTTGTACACATATTCTTGGAGGTATTAGAAGTAACATAGACTACTTTTTATTCCGAAAAAAATAGTGTTCCCGTGGGATGAAGAAGGAATTCCGATATATTTGCTACTTTTTCATACTCAAAAAGATGGGATGGGACTGGATTACATTTCATTAGTGAGAATGAGACGGGGCGGGCGGGATATAACGGGATGGGACGGGACGGGATGGGAGATTTCAAATAAAATTAACCACGCAGACGAAGTTTGCGGGCAGAAGCTAGTAACAGGATAAAGAAAATAAACATATTTTGTGTTTTGAGCTTCGGCTTCCCTTTTAAAAAATGTCACCCTTCGCCACTGGGAAGTATCCTATATTGTCCCCCTGCCATAGATTTAGAACTGTACTGTCTTGTATCAGCATCTTACGTCCTACTGCAGGGCACGCGCCTCCTCTACAATCGAGAGTACGATTGAGAGGGGTTAGATATAGTCCCCCACGCTGGCCTAGTGCGGGCGGACTTTACATTCCAAAGAAATTTATTTCAAATCACTTTGGTGTGCAGATCTTATTGTCGTGTTTTCTATTACTATTAATAGTTACTTTTTGTTAAGCATCGTTTTCAAATGTTACTCACCAATATCTGACAACAAAATGTAATTTATTATTAGTACATACATGTCGCTGTGTTAATACATGGTAAATAGTGTTGCCTAACATGTTGTAACAATAGATAATGTTGTTGCACAATATTGCTCCAGAAAGGTAACTGCGGTGTGGATGCGTTAATATAGTGCGTGGTTATTGACTAGCGGCCTTATTCATAGACAAATTTAAAATCAATTTTAGTTATCAAATGCTTTGTCTTCTTCGCTTAAACTGAATTCTGAAAGGGACAAAATATTTGATAACTAAAATAGGTTTTAAATCTGTGTACGAATAATTTAATACACAGTGTACAATTACACAACACACAAATTGACAGCCTCCGTGGCGCAGTTGGTTAGACGCCGGCTGTAAAACGAGAGGCCGCGGGTTCGATCCCCACACCGAAACAAATATTTGTGTGATCCACAGGTATTTGTTTCCGGTCTGGGTGTTTGTGAGACCGAAAAGTCTCTCTTAGTTCCTGATACCCACGATACAAGACTCGATCTTAGTGTGGGGTCAGGACTATGTATGTGACTGTTGGGTGTATTTATTTATTATTTATTTATTTACTGGCATTCTACACAACACAACTGAAATTAAGCTCTGCGGCATTAGGTCAGGTTTTGCGGCATTGTATTACCGCCGGCATACCCGCGCGGCACAAACCTGCTGGCAGTGCTGCCGGCATAGTTTGTAGGAGCCTTGAGATGCCGGCTGTGAAACTACAGGTCGTTACGATCTAAACAGACGAGTGTTTGTGATATACCGGGTATATCAAGACCGCGACCGAAAACGAAGCCGGGTGGTAGTTATAGTGGTTACAGACACAATGCAAATAAAAATTTCGCCAAATAAGCAACAGATTTTTTTTGCAATTTTTTAAAAATCATTGTGTTTGGGTAGTAAATACCTGGTTATTGCGAAAATAGTAAATTAAACCCTAACGTACCATTGCGTATTAAAAAATAAAAAGGTTTAAATCATTATTTTAGGAAAACTATGTATTTATTACCCAAATACGACGATAAGTAAAAAATTACCAAAAAAAGTCGACGATTTTTTTACGAAATTTTTAGTTGCATTGTGTCTGAAGTCACTAATACTACCACCTGGTTTCGTTTTCGGTCGCAGTCTTGATATACCCCGTATGTGTGATGTTTGTGAGAGGGAATAGTGTCTTGTAGTTTCTGATACGACGCAAGACGTATTGCTGGGTGTATTTGTACCTACTTCGGTTTGGCTATCGCGTCACCAATGACTGATCACTCGCTTAGCTTATTCTCAATACTTATTAATTCCATTGGAATTATATCGATAACGCGGATTGCGAGATTAGCTGCACGCGATCGATCTGTATCGTGTGTAATCAGGTGTAGATCATTGTGAGGTCCTTCGTACGCGACGCACTGGAGTCCATCTATACATATAATAAATTTGTATCCGACCGATATCAGTACATGAAATATAAATGAGAAAAACTAATACGAGGGGTCTGTATTAACGTAATAAAAACCAACCAATGATTTATAAAATTTTTGTCTGCTTGTCTGTGCGGTTGTGCGCGGTGCGTGAAACGAGAGGCCGCGGGTTCGATTCCCGCACCGTAACAAATATTTGTGTGATCCACTGGTATTTGTTTCGGGTCTGGGTGTTTGTGAGACCGAAAAGTGTCTCGTAGTTCCTGATACCCACGACACAAGACTCGATCTTAGTGTGGGGTCAGGACTATGTATGTGACTGTTGGGTGTATTCATATTATTTATTATTATTATTTATTTATTTCGATGGCGTTGTGTACAAACAGCCTAAGCCTCATCAACTATCTAAAGTCTGTTAGGCCTACCCCAACGATTATTTGGATATTTCCATAGATATTGAATATTGATTTACGAAGAACGATTCGATAAAATAAACAGTAAGTAATAATCTATGTATCTTATCTTCTATATCTATACCTACATATAATAAATTATTTACCACCCGTCCTGTCTCATTCTCACTCAAGGCATGTAATCCAGTAACATTCCTGACCTTTTAGTATAAAAAAGTAACAAATATATTGGAATTCCTTCTTCATCCCACGAGAACACTATTTTTTACGGGATTAAAGTAGCCCAAGTGTTAATCCATGGTGTCAACTACCTCCATACTAAATTTCATCGAAATCCGTTGAGCCGTTTCTGAGTTCGTCGCACACGACCGCACAGACAAACAGACAATTTTAAAAAAATCATTGCTTTTTTAATATTTCAGATTACAATATCTCATACAAATTTTTAATTATCAACTCAAATTAAATTTTGCCAGTAACTTCAGGAAATAATTGATTAGCTAATTATATCTTTAATCCTTACGTTAATCCTATTGATAATTCACTAGATTGTATTATCTTTACTTATATAAACGAGTTGCGCATTTTGATGTCAAACTGTGACCATGAAGCTGCTGCTCGTCCTCGCTTTGGTACGTCCTAATCAAAATTACTTAACTTTTACTTTCACTGCCTCGGTGGCGTAGTTGTACTACGTTATGATTACAAAACTGAGGTCTCGGATTCGAATCCCGGATCGGGCAGTGATATTGGATTTTTCTCTTCAATAACTCACCCTCATTATATTTATTTTATTTATTTATTTATTATCTCACCCCTTATCACATCGCAGATGGAACACATAAGGCGAAACGTGGGTTCTCTGGTTGCTGTCTGTCTGTAACTTAACTTTACTGTTATTTAATCTTATTTCCCCCAGTGCGCCGTGTCCTGGGCGTTGCCCGCTCCAGAGCCAATTTCTCTGGACTACCACGCGGAGGTGGGCATCCCAGCAGCGCGGCGCATCAAGGCGGCCGAGTCAGCCCTGGACTTCGACGGAGGGCGCATCGCGGGAGGCTCGCTGGCCACCCTCGGCGCTCACCCTCACCTCGCCGGGCTCCTGGTCACCCTCACTGTCGGAGCTCAGTCCGTGTGCAGCGCTTCGTTGCTCACTAACACGCGGCTGGTCACCGCCGCGCACTGTTGGAGGGACAGAAGGTGGGTTTCAATTTTGGGTTCTAAACAAAAATGTGGAACTGGAATTTTTAAATTTTTGTTTATAATATTGTGTATTATCTTTTGGGACGCGATGTAAAGTACTAGCTACTAATATTATGAGGAGATTTACATTTGTAATAATGTAGTTTAATATAATATTATTTTATACCTTTGGATGCAGATGCACGAATCGACGATATTTTCATATCATTTAGACTTCTTTAAAAACCGACTTCAACTACTAAACAGTATTAAATAACTTAAGAAAGATTTGTTTTAACACACCTCTTATGCAAACCTATACCTTTCATATCAATAAAATACAATTATTTATATGTGCTACCTATTGATAGGTTTGAAACCGGTGCCAAGCCAAATGGAATAGTAGGTACCTACACTCGCCGCGCGTGACCTGGAGCGGGATAGCTTTGTCTACAACAGTGTTTTTCAATCTGTGGGTCGCGACCACCTGGGGGCCTTACCCAAGAAGTCGCCATTCTTAAAGAGTATAGGTGTTCATAATACATTTTGGTACCAAAATGGAGAAACTCATTAACACAGTCTTCTAAATCACTTCTAAATCTTTTTCTAAAACTTTTAGTCTGTGTATCGCCCACGGGGGCCGCCAGAAGTTTTTATCCTGAAAAAATGTCGCATATTAAAAAATATTGAAAAACTCTATATGTACTAGTCTAGAACAATGAAAACAACACAAGCGGGCAAACGACGTAGACGGTCGTCTCGAAATATAGTAAAATTTTGATTCGTTGTAACCTAATTTATATATTATTATAGATTTGTAAAATTTATCTACTCCACGAAGGTATAGTATATAAGTTGTTTTTATAATAGTAGGTATTCATTATTACTTAATTCCATTATTAGTTTGTTTTCAAAACAGAGTAACCAATACGCAAACCAAAATGTCACAAATTCATATTGCTTATAGGATTATTTATGTAGGTTAATCTTTAGCGTAAAAATTTGTTTACAGAAACTAAGCTGTTTATAATATTAAGTTTTATTTTGTTTAGGGCTTGGCACCGACTTCAAACCTATCAATAGGTAGCACATATAAATAATTGTATTTTATTGATATGAAAGGTATAGGTTTGCATAAGAGGTGTGTTAAAACAAATCTTTCTTAAGTTATTTAATACTGTTTAGTAGTTGAAGTCGGTTTTTTTAAACGTAGTTTTTTTTATTTTATATTTTTTACTGTGAGCTTAACTCAATTTTCGTTAACAACGCTCATAAGAGCAAAACGCCTACAGTAGGCAACTTAATTTTCTCACCCTCCTCCTCACCCCTACCCCTTCTTCTGCCTCACTATAGTTTGACGTTAATACTGAACCAGTTAAAAAAGGACTATTAGAAACTTACTAAATTTTGAGAAGTTCTACTGTCTAGGTCCGAAGATATTCATCAGCTCTTCACTAATTTTTATGGGACCAATTGACAACTATTCCGCATCAAACTAAAGAAGAATCACTAAAATCGGTTCAAAGCTGCCGAAGATATTAAGTATTTACATTATTTTCATTTTCTCGCCCCCCCCCTCCTCACCCCCTCCCTTTTATCTCTACCTCACTAAAATTTGACTTTAATACTGAACATGTTACAAAAAGAACCATTGGAAATCTACTCAATTTTGAGGAGTTCTACTGTATAGGTCCGAAGATATTCATCAGGTCTTCACCAATTTTTTTTATGACACCAAGTGGCAACTATTCCGCATCAAACTAAAGAAGAATCACTAAAATCGGTGCAAAGCTTCCGAAGATATTAAGTATTTACATGCATGTTAATTTTCTTACCCCCTCCTCACCCCCACCCCTTTTCTCTATCTCACTAAAATTTGACTTTTATTTTGAACCTATTGCAAAAAGAACCATTGGAAACCTGCTCAATTTCGAGGAGTTCTATTCTCCAAGTCCGAAGATATTCATCAGATCTTCACCAACTTTTAATGGGACCAAATGGCAGCTATTTTGCATTCAACTAAAAAAGAATTACGTAAATCGAATCAGAAATCTCAGAGTAATCGGTGAACATACATAAGAAAAAAAAATGTACGAATTGATAACCTCCTCTGAAGTCGGTTAAAAACGGTTCAAAGCTGCCGAAGATATTAAGTATTTATATTATTTAAATTTTTTCTCGCCCTCCTCCTCACTTCCACCCTTTTATCTCTACCTCACTAAAATTTGACTTTAATACTGAACCTGTTACAAAAAGAATCATTGGAAATCTACTCAATTTTGAGGAGTTCTACTGTATAGGTCCGAAGATATTCATCAGGTCTTCACCAATTTTTTATAGAACCAAGTGGCAACTATTCCGCATCAAACTAAAGAAGAATCACTAAAATCGGTCAAAACTACCGAATATATTAAGTATTTATATGCATATTAATGGAAACTTACTCAATTTCGAGGAGTTCTACTCTCCAGGTCCGAAGATATTCATCAGGTCTTCACCGCTTTTTTATAGAATCAAATGGCAACTATTCCGCATCAAACTAAAGAAGAATGACTAAAATCGGTTCAAAGCTGCCGAAGATATTAAGTATTTACATGTAAATTGATGGAAACTTACTCAATTTTGAGGAGTTCTACTCTCCAGGTCCGAAGATATTCATCAGATCTTCACCAATTTTTTATGGGACCAAAAGACAACTATTCCGCATCAAACAAAAGAAAAATCACTAACATCGGTTTAAAGCTGCCGAAGATATTAAGTATTTACATGCATGTTAATTTTCTCACCCCCTCTTCACCCCCACCCCTTTTTTTCTACCTCACTACAATTTGACTTTTATACTGAACTTATTGCGTAAAAACCATCGGAAACCTGCTCAATTTCGAGGAGTTCTACTCTCTAAGTCCGAAGTTATTCATCAGGTCTTCACCAACTTTTTATGGGACCAAATGGCAGCTGTTTTGCATCCAACTAAAGAAGAATTACGTAAATCGAATCAGAAATCTCAGAGTAATCGGTGAACATACATAAGAAAAAAAAATGTACGAATTGATAACCTCCTCTGAAGTCGGTTAATGAAAAGACAACAAGAACCCTTCATATAACTATGAAATAAAAGAATTTATTAATTCATTCAAATATGTAATTACTGAGGCAGCGTTACCATCCCGGTCGGAACAATGTGACTCCACCACTAGAACTCATTGTACGACTGTTGAATGTATTTACATGTATATTAGTGGCGGTACTTCCATACAAGCCCAAAAGCCCGGCTTGCCCTACTTAATACACGTATATACTAAATTCTGAACGAAACCATTACATTCAATACAAAACAGTAATTACGAAACATCTACCATTTTTGAATTTACCGCGTTCCGTCGCGGCATGGCGCTCTTCAATGAAGCGCCTGCGACGGCGAGCCGAAGCGCCGCCCGCGCTGCGCAACGCTTGTACTAAATTCATTCAATAATTTTACCTCTCACGTAGACCGTAGCTCCACGCATTTTTTAAAAGACGGTACGCGCAAAACATATATCTGCCTTTTTCTCTCTCGTGTGCTTTTACGAGGCTTTTGGCAACGCTTGCTATCTCTTTCACATTTACGGGTGAAATGCTATACTCTGGCACTACGAATGTATAGCTACAGATATTTATATATAGCAATAATGTACTAAACCAAAAGCCCAGCTTTTGACCACAGAATTGTTTTGACTGAACATCGTACGTTTGAAGGTCGTCATGTGTAACATTATTTGTTATCTAAATTATATTTATTGTTATTAAATTATGTTGGTTCTTTTTTTAAATTATTTAATTATTTTTGATATACAAATAATGAGGTTTTTATATTTTTTTCATAAATTATAATTGCATGTTGTAATGTTTATTTTTTCGTTTACTAGCAATACTGTACGAATTACTACTAACTTCATAAGTATTTTGCAATTGTAAATAGTTCGGTTTTAGGTTAATTATCCGTTTTTTTAATGTTATTTAAACTTTTTGATACGAAAATGATTTGTATTGTTTCCTGTGATGGTTTTAGTGTGTTGGTGAAAGTGTTCATTGCCGTTATAAAGGTAATTTAATTCAATTATATTGAAACTGGCGCGAAAACTACGCCGAGTTTGTGCATTTCTTAAATTCGTAATAAATCACAAGAGGCATTTTATCGGTTCAGTTTACTAAACTACGTAATTCGATTTCTACATGCTCCCCTTCATATAGGTTATTAAACAGTCGTGTTTCATATGTTTTTCAAGGGACACTTGTGTATTAGAAAGTTTTGATTAATTCTAATGATTTCAATGATATTGTGGTCCTTTCAAAAGGCATGCTATTACTTGTAATAAAAATTACTTGTAAATACTTAACCTTAATGTTTTTATATCAATTTCTGTCCGCAATTTTGGTTAACTGCGCATTGAAACACGGGACCATAGTAGCTATCGACTATCGTTGTGCTAGTGTAATGCCGGGTATTAAAAGTGCTCAGTAGTTAGTGCAGTATAAAGTTACGGTTGTATGACCACAAGCTATCTATAGGTATTTGTATTACCTATACCTAATCCTAATATTGTATAGATTGAGTGGTAGGTCTGCCGCCGCGCCGTAAATTCGATTTCGTCGTTCTTAGTCTTTTTTTTTTCTTCTAAGTAAATATTTATTAAACCTAAAATAATATTGGGCTTGCCCTACTCCAAAACCCTAGGCACGCCACTGATGTATATGTGTTGCGTGCAGTTTCCAGGGCTCTCAGATGACGGTGGTGTTGGGTTCGATCCGGTTGTTCTCGGGCGGCACCCGCGTGACCACCAGCAGCATCGTGCTCCACGGCAGCTACAACCCCAACAACCTGCAGAACGACATAGCCATCATCACCTCGCCCAGGATCACCTACACCAGTCAGTATTTATACTTTCGTGGGCGCCCATTACACCATAGCCGTGAACAAGAAAGCGCTAGAAAATTCCTTAGCAACACGAATCGTTTTTATTTTTATTTTATTGTATTGTGAAACGAGCATGCCATTCGCCTCATGATAATCGATACGACCGCTCATGGACAGTAGCAAAACTAAGCAATACCATGAATTGCAGCAATGCTCGGGATTCCACTGCGCTCGCCATCCTGAGGCATAAGATGTTACTTATCTTATTATGTCCAGTACTCTGGCTGCAATGTCCTTCAAACCGGAATACTACAGTGCATTTACACTATTGTTTGGCGGGAGAAACAGACATTGCGGTGGTCTCTATCCAGGCTGTCTCTCACATCCGAGAGACCTACCACCAGTAAAGGTTTGAGGACATTGTACAAGGATTACTGTAACTTGTAATTACATGAGACTAACACCTACCCAAATGTAATATGCAAGCATCTCCGTGACTATTGTAAGGTTGTATTCTTTAGACGTGATCCAGCCCATTGCATTGCCTACGTCGGGAGAAGCAATCCTCAACTTTGCTGGCAGCTGGGCTCAGGTCGCCGGCTTCGGAGTCACGCAGGATTGTAAGACATTTTTATTTTAAAGGGCAATACTTATTATGACTGCGTTCCCGCAAGCCCTGGGGGAGGGGCAGGGAGGGTATGTCAGGGCCTCAGGGGTCACCGGCCTTCCGGCTCGGCGCGCAGATGGTAACGCCGAGCTGGGTCTCTAACGCCATAAATCTTTTTGAAGTTATAATTATTTTAGGACGTTTGAAAAATGAGGGTAAAACTTTTAAGATGCGCGCCCATCGACATCGACATGATGAAGTTAACTGTTATCGACTGTTAATTGTAAAACATTGTGATAAAAATGACTTTTTTCCTAAAAAGAAGTATAACTTCGTACATGAGTAATTAAGTACACACGCACGTTTTTTTACAACTTATTTTTGTCTCACAGCGGAGTCGATCTCGACGGCGCAGGCGCTCCGGCAGGTGAACGTGATGGTGGTGAACCACGTGGACTGCGCCAACATCTACGGCTTCAACATCATCGCGTCCACGCTGTGCACGAGCGGACAAGGCCGCGTGGGGCCCTGCGGCGGAGACTCCGGCGGACCGCTGTCGCTTACGAGGAACGGACGCAGGATTCTGGTGGGTAGCAAGAAAAAAAGCAAAAACCAAGTTGGTTCAGAGCATTCCAGTGTGGTAGAGCCACCATGTTGAGAGTGATGACTCAGCATGAATGGGGCAGACTCGTCCGGGGTGGTACCACTGCCATACAGGAAATGGACGTGAAGCGACAGCGTTTTCTTCGGGGTGAGATCGCCGGATGCGCAGTACCATGTTCCTCTTCCCATCCTCTTTCCTTCCGACTCACTCCCCTTCCGACATGATGGTCCGGCAACACATCTATCATCCAAGCGTTGAAGTTCATGTGCAGTGTACACTTACCATCAGGTGTCCTGTCTGCTCGTGAGCCGGACCTATTGTATAAAACCCTTTGTGTTGCAGATCGGCGTGACGTCATTCCACCACGCGGGCGGCTGCAACATCGGCATGCCCGGCGGGTACGCGCGCGTCACCTCCTTCCTCTCCTGGATCAACTCGCGCCTGTAATCCGTAGCGTCAGCCAAGTGACATCAGCGACAATACCACTCATTATGTATACGAATATTTATATACGAGGATTTTTGTTTTATTTTAAGATAATATTGTGTGTGACTTTATGACAGTCATGTATGAATAAGCTTAACACCAGTCAGTCGCATTAGAACCTACGAGAAACGGCCCTGTGTCTACATATGTACATATATTATAGCCAGTGTAAAGTACAATTGATGAATAAACGGATGTATCGTTTTCTATACTTTTATTTGATACACAAGTGATACGCATAGAGTGCGCTACATTACACACACAAGCAGTAAGCACAAAAGTCACAATCTATTTTGCGATTGTGACTTACCAGACCCAAGACAAATACTTTTGAACCATGTAAACATGCCCTTGCGTGGTTCGTTCGTTTTTTTTTTTTATTGTGGAATGAACATACGTACATACATGCCTATAAGAAACCACTTAGTGTGAAAAGGCCGCCACTTGTACTATTATTTGCATTGTATAATTTTAAATTTGTATATCTCCTGTAGTGCAAAAAAGAATTAAATAAATACATACATAAACCTGGGATTCGACCCGAGACTTCACCTTTAAAATCATATCGTAGTTCAACTACACCGCCGGGGTAGTATGTACATAATATAATGTATGTGACTATTGATTGAGTTTATAATACGCATTTATTAGCTTCAGAAATATGTATTTTAGTATGTAGCGGAATCTTTGAATATGGTTTTGACCCCCTTCAAAACGTCGGATTAACTTCAAATTTGGCCTGGCTTAAAGGACCAATGATAATTCAATATTTTAAACAGTTTGACCCGTTATCTTTACTGGGATAATCAGGATTAACGATTGTTTTACTGAGACCCGAAGTGTCTGCGTCAAGACCAATAATTATTTATTGGTAAATCTAAAGCGTATTTTTTAGATTTTTTTTAATAATTACATGTTTCCTTCCTGTGCAGCCGCGTAATGCTTACAAGTCTGAATGCGCCGACACATATCCGCCTCACTACTTCTTTTGATTACTTTTTTTAAGCACGCTTACTGTAGTGGTGGATTTATAATATATTTTACAGTCCTCCGGCCTGAATCCAGTTTCTGGATCGCGTAACCGGCTCGGATTCAAAGTTTAGTCTATTTGACCCGAATTTAAATGTAATTTTAGCGCAAATATGAGTACACTAGCTTTTGCCCGCAACTTCGTCTGCGTGTTTAAAATAATGTAGACGTTATATCTCTAAAACTATGCCATTGTAACCTTTACGTAAACTCTTAACAAAAATCAACGTGCAACATTTCTATTTCCAATTCTGACTCTGAATTAAGATTATCAGAATAATGGGTCCACCAGTTATCGATTTAGAGACCAATCGGATCAATAAATAAAAAGTTCAAAATGAGGGCCAACATTTTTAATTCTGAATACAATTTAGATTATCGGAACTCAGATATCGATTTTGAGACCAATCGGATCAATAGATAAACGGCCTTATTCATATACCTATTTTAGGTATCGAATGTTTGTTTTCTCGCTAAACGCTGAATTGTAATAAGTCCTTCGAATGGGACAAAAGTGAAATTTTCATAGGAATAACTTCAGTAGTTTTGATTTTCCATACACACTTTTCAACCCTTATTTTTACTCCTTTAGGGTTAAATTTAAGTAAACAGAGTACGCACTTATTTTTGGTTTTAGATGAACGTTTGCAGTTTTCCATACAATTTTATTTTACCCTTTTCACCCCCCCCCCCCCCCTTAGGGGTTGAATTTCCAAAAATCCTTCCCTAGTGCTACCCTACGTCACAACAGGAACCCCTGTGTAAAATTTCAAGTACCTAGCTTTAGTAGTTTCGGCTGTGTGTTGATCCGTCAGTTCGGTTCGACAAAACTTCAACCCTTATTTTCGTCCCTTTTAGGGTTAATTTTATATAAACAAAATATGCAGTTATTTTTGTCTTGGAATCAATAACTTAAGTATCAAGTTTGACAATTGTAACATTAAGGTTTCAAATTTTCCCTATATCAGTTTTTAACCCCTTAGGGACCGAATTTCCAAAAATCCGTCCTTAGTGCTACCCTACGTCACAATAGAAACCCCTTGTGTAAAATTTCGAGTTCCTAGCTCCAGCAGTTTCGGCTGTGCGTTGATCGGGTAGGAAGGAAATCACCCAGTTTCTAAACATTTCAACCCTTATTTTAACCCCTTTAATGTTAATTTTTAGACAAATTGAGTATGCAATTAATTTTGTTTTTAAATGATTTATTGAACTGCTAAGTTTGACAATTGTAACTTTAACGGTTTAGATTTTCCATACAACAGTTTTTAACCCCTTTCACCCCCTTAGGGGTAGAATTTTCCAAAATCCCTTCTTAGTGCTACCCTACGTCACAATAGAAATCCCTGTGCAAAATTTCAAGTTCCTAGCTCCAGTAGTTTCGGCTGTGCGTTGATAGGTCAGTCAGTCAGTCAGTCAATCAGGTTCTTCTTTTATATAATATATAGATAAATATTAAAGTGTTGCTAATATCATGTAACAGACATGATGTTTCATGGCGAGTGTAAATAAATAAAACGCCACCACAAAGAAAAAGCAAATAGTGGCCATTTTCGAAATATTAATAATCGTTTTTGTTTTTGTTTGTTTTTGTTTTTGTTTTTGTTTTTGTTTTTGTTTTTGTTTTTGTTTTTGTTTTTGTTTTTGTTTTTGTTTTTGTTTTTGTTTTTGTTTTTGTTTTTGTTTTTGTTTTTGTTTTTGTTTTTGTTTTTGTTTTTGTTTTTGTTTTTGTTTTTGTTTTTGTTTTTGTTTTTGTTTTTGTTTTTGTTTTTGTTTTTGTTTTTGTTTTTGTTTTTGTTTTTGTTTTTGTTTTTGTTTTTGTTTTTGTTTTTGTTTTTGTTTTTGTTTTTGTTTTTGTTTTTGTTTTTGTTTTTGTTTTTGTTTTTGTTTTTGTTTTTGTTTTTGTTTTTGTTTTTGTTTTTGTTTTTGTTTTTGTTTTTGTTTTTGTTTTTGTTTTTGTTTTTGTTTTTGTTTTTGTTTTTGTTTTTGTTTTTGTTTTTGTTTTTGTTTTTGTTTTTGTTTTTGTTTTTGTTTTTGTTTTTGTTTTTGTTTTTGTTTTTGTTTTTGTTTTTGTTTTTGTTTTTGTTTTTGTTTTTGTTTTTGTTTTTGTTTTTGATTTTGATTTTGTTTTTGTTTTTGTTTTTGTTTTTGTTTTTGTTTTTGTTTTTGTTTTTGTTTTTGTTTTTGTTTTTGTTTTTGTTTTTGTTTTTGTTTTTGTTTTTGTTTTTGTTTTTGTTTTTGTTTTTGTTTTTGTTTTTGTTTTTGTTTTTGTTTTTGTTTTTGTTTTTGTTTTTGTTTTAATATATTGGTTTTAATATATTAGGTGTATTCGTTTCATCTTTCTATATATTCTATATATTTTCATTGAATAGTGTGGTGTCGCGAAAATTATAATTGTTTTTTTTTTTTTTTTTTTGTATATGTTAAAAATATAATGAAATCGGGGCTATCGCTGTAGGGTCCTAGAAGAATTGTAGCTGGAAGGTGGTGGAAGTTATGGAGAAAAAACTGTCAATTTCGGTAAAATCCGGGTATTGCGCACTTCACTGTTCGTTATCTTAGAAAGTACTCACGGGAAAATTCTCTAACTTTGCACAGGGGAGGGGAAGGGTATAAGGCTTCGAACTGCAGTCCAAAAACCATAGGTCACAGATCGTTCTGGGGAGATATCGTCACTTGCGTCACTGGGAAAATTTTCACTGAAAGTTTTTCTTTGATAACTTTATCAATTTTGGTCCGATCTTGAAAATTTTTTCTGATTCACATGCGGGGTCACAGCGCGCACATTTTGGTGTATCACACTTAGTATATTTGCACATAAAACCTATTTTTCCGATTTTTTGATCGCGGAGCGGCTTAAAAGTGATGCGCGCGGTACGGCGTTCGCGCTGCGACTGGTTAGGTTAGGTTAGGTTAGGTTAGGTTTTTTTTTTTTTTTTTTTTTTTTTATAAAACTCTGGTCCCTCTAGCATTACCAGAGTTGTTTGGTTAGATTCGCATGTTTTTAAATAATGTAGCATTTTTATGTAATTTGTGTTAAATAACACATTTTATATTTTAATCTGTAGAATATATTGATGCAATTTTCGTAAATCAGTTTTCCATAAAAGTTTTATGTTCCGCTTATTTATTTAGTTATTCATTTGTTATTATTTATTGTTAATTTTGTTAGTATCTGAACAGACATACTGGCCTTTAATTAAGTACTATGTTTATATAATCTAAAATTATATATTTAGTAATTATTTCATGCTATTATTTTTTATTACCCGTTTTGTTATTTTCCTGCAGTAATCTAGAAATTTATGTCTGTTATTTGAATCTTCCATAATTTTACATATACTTTCAGTTCTTATTTCCTGATCTATTTCTTGTTCTACGTCGAATCTTTCTTTCGCAAATATTGGGCATTCCGTTAAGATGTGCGACACATTCTCATCCTTGCAAGGATCACAGGGACACGATGGGTTGTCCTTGCACTTAAAGCGATGCAAGTACCCGGAGAACCCACCGTGCCCCGTGAGTACCTGCGTAGTAAGGGAGTCCAAGACAAGTTTTCTTACGGGCAGGTACGCTTTGACGGCATCCGGGAAAAACAGCTTCGTTACTGAAGCGGTTTCCCCGGACGCATATCTTCGATTCCATTCGCCAATCGACTCTTGGCGAATGAGTCGCTTGGCGAATGAAATCGGGCACCGATCGTAATGCGGCTTAGTTTTTAGATTTTTGGCCGCATCCTTTGCGAGTCGATCGGCCCTCTCATTCCCCTCCATCCCCGCGTGTGCCTTAATCCAAAATAAATTTATTATTTTGTTGCGTTTCGCGTTGGATAATAAATTTTTGTTTATTTGAAACGCCAGGGGATGGAGCGAATCACCTCTGGTGACGGTTTCGAGGGCAGATCGAGAATCGCAAAGGATGTTGCATTCGCGCTGGTTCCCGTTTAGGGCCTCTTCAACCGCGTATTTCAGGGCCAGCAGTTCCGCCTGGTAGACAGTGCAAAACGGCTCCAATTTCAGTTTTTTTGTTTTAGTTTCGGCTCCGCCCTCCCAAATGGAGAGCGAAGCTCCGACCTTTCCGTCAATTTTACTACCGTCTGTGTAGATGTTGTAGCCATTAGCGGTAAGTTGGGCCAATTCTGCACTGTCCACCAGGGAGCGGAGCCGAAGGATCCTACGCTCTGCTGGATGTTTTAAGCTGGCGAAGGCCACAGGAGCCTCTACCTCTCTATCCCCTACTACTCGCGTGGAGTACCCCTTTTTGGTTTCATATAGGAGTGCGGTCTCCCGCACCCTTATATCCAAGGGGAGGATTCCCGCGAGCAGCAGGGCAGAGTTGAGCGAGACGGTCCTGTATGCCTTCGTCAGCTTCTGCGCAAAGCTTCTTTGCAAGGAGTCGAGCTGCTTCCTTATATTTTTTCTGATTCACATGCGGGGTCACAGCGCGCACATTTTGGTGTATCACACTTAGTATATTTGCACATAAAACCTATTTTTCCGATTTTTTGATCGCGGAGCGGCTTAAAAGTGATGCGCGCGGTACGGCGTTCGCGCTGCGACTGGTTAGGTTAGGTTTTTTTTTTTTTTTTTTTTTTTTTTTTTTTGGGGGCGTTTAGCCCCCCCTCGTTCCCCTAACTTAGGTCAGAGTCTTTTTTGTGCCTGCTGTATGTGTCATACTTACTCCTATCTATCCCTATCTCCTTCGTTGGGAGATCCTTCTTATGGCCTATCTCCTTCGTAGGGAGGTCCTACTTATGGCCTAGTGTGTACTAACTACAGGGTGATTTATTTATAGTAATTTTTCTTTTTTTTTTTTTTATACAGTATTCTTATTCTAACTTAATTCTAGGTTTTAAAATTCTATTTATATCTTATCTTATGTTACTAAAGTTATATAATCTTATATTATATACTTAGTCTAACTTATTGTCTACTTATTACGTTTTATTATACTTATAGCTATTTTCTTACAGTACTCTATGAATTTATACCTCTTATCCTTATCTAATAATAATGTTCTAAAATTTTCTATAATCATGTTTGTGTCGAGTTCATGCTCTATGTTATATCTGCACAGAGCGTGCACGGGGCACTCCACGAGTGCGTGCACGATCGACTCGCTCACGACCGGGTCACAGATGCATGCCGGGCTCTCCTTGCACTTGAAACGGTGCAAGTACTCGGAGAATCCGCCATGCCCCGTGAACACCTGTGTCGTGATTGGGTCGATCGCGATTTTACGTACCAGTTGATGGGCCTCCACAGCGTCGGGGAAAAAGAGCTTGGTGGTTGACGCGGTTTCCCCCATCACGTAGCGCCCGTTCCATTCGTCAACCGACTCCTTACGGATTTGTCTTTTGACGAATGAAACGGGACACCTATCGTAATGGGGCCGCGTCTTGAGCCTCAGCGCCGCATCCTTCGCGAGCTCGTCTGCCCGCTCGTTTCCCTGCAATCCTGCGTGGGCTTTTAACCAAAATAATTCTATTATTTGGCCGCGTTCGGATGCCGAGTACAAGATGTTATTTACCTCGAACGCCAGGGGATGCAGGGAAACACCGCTGGCGACAGTCTCTAGCACTGCCCTCGAGTCGCTCAGGATGCTGCACCGCGGTCTCCCACTTTTCACCGCTTCTTCCACGGCCCTGTGCAGGGCCAACAATTCTGCCTGGTAGACAGTGCAGAAGTCCTCCAGCTTAAGCTTTATGCATTTTTTCTCCGCGGCGTTCTCCCAAATGGAGACTGCCGCTCCGACCTTACCCCGGATCTTACTTCCGTCGGTAAAAATGCTCAGGCCTATTTCAGCCAGCTGGTCGACCTCTGCACCGTCCCTCAGGCATCGGTAACGTACCGCACCCCTTTGCGCTGGGTGGTTAAGCTTTCCGAAGGCCACAGGACGTTCCACCTCCCGGTCTCCCACTACCCGCTGGGAACTACCCCTCCTGACCTCGTACAGGGAAGCATTTTCCCTGACACGGATGTCAAGAGGGATTATCCCCGCGAGCAGTAGGGCCGAGTTTAGTGAGACCGTCCTGTACGCCTTCGTAAGCTTTTGCGCAAAGCCCCGTTGCACCACAGCGAGCTGCTTTCTAACACCTAGCCTCTGTGCGGCTGGGGCCCAGACGCTTGACGCGTACAAAATTATGGGTTCGACGACAGCCGTATACAATAATTTTATGACTTCTGGTCCCAAGCCCCACTGGAGCTTCGCCGCCCGGGCGAGCTTGCTGTAGAAGGCCAGGGCCTTTCTGCATGCCTCGGTGACGTGTGCCCGGAACGTCAGCCCGCTGTCGATTATGACCCCGAGTATTTTTATTTGTTTTTCCAGGCCAATGTCGACCCCTCCCATGTGAAGGATTGGGGAATCGTACTTAAGCCTCCGCGTCAATACCATAGCTTTGGTTTTGTGGGGCGCGAATTTGAGCTTATTTCTGATTCCCCAATCCCTCACATAGGCGAGGGTTTCATTGGCCTGGCGTTGGATCTTGGCCATTTCATCTCCCTCAAATGCGAGCACCACATCATCCGCGAACGCCTGGCAGTAACTGCCCCTTCTGTCGAGCTCTATCAGCAGTGGGTCGAGGAGCAGGTTCCAAAAGGTTGGACCTCCAATGGAGCCTTGAACACATCCTTTGGAGGTCCACCTTTCGCACTCCTCGCCTGCGTAACGAAGTTTTACCTTCCTGCTCTCGAGGTAGCTATCTATCACCCGTCTGATGTTAATCGGGCAACCTTCCTCCGACAGTCTGACTCTAATAGCCGGCCACCAGGCGCTATCGAAGGCTCCCTCTATGTCCAATGATATTATCACGACGATCTTTTTATTCTTTATTTTTTCTCGTATATAAGGTTAGGTTAGGTTAGGTTAGGTTAGGTTAGGTTAGGTTAGGTTAGGTTAGGTTAGGTTAGGTTAGGTTAGGTTAGGTTAGGTTAGGTTAGGTTAGGTTAGGTTAGGTTAGGTTAGGTTAGGTTAGGTTAGGTTAGGTTAGGTTAGGTTAGGTTAGGTTAGGTTAGGTTAGGTTAGGTTAGGTTAGGTTAGGTTAGGTTAGGTTAGGTTAGGTTAGGTTAGGTTAGGTTAGGTTAGGTTAGGTTAGGTTAGGTTAGGTTAGGTTAGGTTAGGTTAGGTTAGGTTAGGTTAGGTTAGGTTAGGTTAGGTTAGGTTAGGTTAGGTTAGGTTAGGTTAGGTTAGGTTAGGTTAGGTTAGGTTAGGTTAGGTTAGGTTAGGTTAGGTTAGGTTAGGTTAGGTTAGGTTAGGTTAGGTTAGGTTAGGTTAGGTTAGGTTAGGTTAGGTTAGGTTAGGTTAGGTTAGGTTAGGTTAGGTTAGGTTAGGTTAGGTTAGGTTAGGTTAGGTTAGGTTAGGTTAGGTTAGGTTAGGTTAGGTTAGGTTAGGTTAGGTTAGGTTAGGTTAGGTTAGGTTAGGTTAGGTTAGGTTAGGTTAGGTTAGGTTAGGTTAGGTTAGGTTAGGTTAGGTTAGGTTAGGTTAGGTTAGGTTAGGTTAGGTTAGGTTAGGTTAGGTTAGGTTAGGTTAGGTTAGGTTAGGTTAGGTTAGGTTAGGTTAGGTTAGGTTAGGTTAGGTTAGGTTAGGTTAGGTTAGGTTAGGTTAGGTTAGGTTAGGTTAGGTTAGGTTAGGTTAGGTTAGGTTAGGTTAGGTTAGGTTAGGTTAGGTTAGGTTAGGTTAGGTTAGGTTAGGTTAGGTTAGGTTAGGTTAGGTTAGGTTAGGTTAGGTTAGGTTAGGTTAGGTTAGGTTAGGTTAGGTTAGGTTAGGTTAGGTTAGGTTAGGTTAGGTTAGGTTAGGTTAGGTTAGGTTAGGTTAGGTTAGGTTAGGTTAGGTTAGGTTAGGTTAGGTTAGGTTAGGTTAGGTTAGGTTAGGTTAGGTTAGGTTAGGTTAGGTTAGGTTAGGTTAGGTTAGGTTAGGTTAGGTTAGGTTAGGTTTTTTTTTTTTTTTTTTTTTTTTTTTTTTTTTTTTTTTTTTCTCCTGTGTTTTCTCATGTCGGGGTGTGATTAGAATCGCTGCTGAGTGTTGTGATTGAACATGTGGGGCGAATTAACCGACAAAGGGGTAAGGTCTCGCTATTTGATACGACGACCCGCCCTTTGCCGGTTTTATGTGTAGGTGTAGGGGGATCTTCCGGAGAGGCAGGACTACGACATAGCAATGCTTTCGTCCGCCCCTCGTCGGCCCCCCTTGGTAGAGTAAGGAAAGATGAAGTATGAGTAAGCGTTGTGAGTAATATGTGTGGTCGCAATAGTTGATTTTTATTAACTAATTTATATTTTTAAATAAATATTAAGTTTTCACAATGAGAGTAGTATTTAGTCTAGTAGTCCTATTTAGTCGTTTGCGCTACTAAGGTGTAGCAGTTATAGGAAGTGATCGGAAGGTGTAATAGAGTGAGCATGTTAAGGAGTACAATTCAAAATAAAGTGTAAAAATATATAAGAGTAAATGATGCGGATTAGGATTATCAATATATATAGATAGCTAATACAAGTCACAACAGGATGAGAAAGTCATCCCGATGTGTTGTGAATCAGAAAAATTTTCCAATTGGAAAATCTAATAGGACTATCAGTCCTTAGTGAGAATTCCAATTGGAATTCTCATTGGTATGAGATCCTATTGGAATTGTGAAACGTGATAAATATTCATATGTAATGCTTGCTTATTAAATGGATGTTTGTGTGAAAGTGTGGTTTTGTGGTATGTATTAATTAAAGTAAATGGTGTATATAAATTATCAAGTATGTATGCTTATAGGGAACAATGTTATTGATAAGTGCTGAATATAAAGAGTTTAATTGAATAATGTTTAATAAAGTGTTTATGGAGTTTAAGCGGTATATTAGAGCATAGCTTATGATGTAAATAAATGATGTTTAAGCATTAGGTGTCGATGGTATCAGTGTTGACTCAAAGTATTAATTCGTTGGAATAATATTAGTCGAGTGTGATAAGGGGTATAGCCAGACATATGTGTAATAATACGCTTATGTTCTGGCGTGTGAGGATGTGTGACTGGTTTATGTTAATTATGTGTTATATTATATTTATGTTAATTATGTATTGAATCTGTAATCGTATTCGTGGAGTAATAATTAGTGGTGATTACAATTCGAGTAAAAACGAATTGATACATGTTAAATATTATGACGAGTGCGTAATTAGTTGGAGTATGTTATTAAAAGTTATATAAGAGAAGATTTAGTGGTGAATGATGAGATGATGTTATGTTTGTGCGGAATAGAGTGAAAGATTGATGTACATTGCGATGTAAGTAATTAAAGGTAATTCAACTATTATTTAAACTATACGTAAATGTTTTCAGCGCGCGCTTGCGGCCATGAACCTGTAGCGCGGAAGAACTGGGATTCACCGCTAGAGCGGACAAGCCAATAGAGAAGGTATATGAGAAAGTATGTGTTTGATTGATCTTATCAAGGTGGTGAGTTTTATCGTTGTGTGCATACTATCTGGAGTAAAATTTATGTTAAATATATAAATGATAAAATGAAGTAGCAAGGGTGTAAATTAAGGTATGATAAGTGTTTATGATAATTGTCATTAAATATATATAGGATACATCAATCATGTTTGTTTCAGATGCAAGTGATATAAATGTGCACATAATAAGAATGTGCTTATTAAGTATTGGATTTACAGGTTGAAGAAAATAAGTAAAAATAACAATTATACAATTAAAACACTTAATGGCTAATATGTGAATAAAGAGAAGGTAAAGTAATAGTTACAGTTAATGATTTAGTTAACAATGGTAATCATGATATAAATAAGTTATATAAAATATACGCATACTGGTTATGTGCTTTAATCGGAAATATAGTTTTATACATACATGTAACTATTCAAATATAGTAACAATTAAGCGGTGATGATATTAAACAAGAGAAATCAAGATAAACGAGTTTTAAAATATTAAATGCATATCCAGTCGATCACCGCGCAACCAAATTTAGAGCGAAAATTTATTATAATAAGGCACAAAATAGCTTGTAAGCTGGCCGCAGCGATTGTCGCCCGGTGTGAAAGGAGCCCCGAGGCGGCGAGTGCGCGCTAGGGGGGGTCGGGGGACGGGTTTGCGTGGCGGTGGCGCGGTGGCGCGGGTCTAATTAGGTATGCAAGCAATGTAATTTAAAATTTTGAAGGCAAATCGAGATGAATACAAAAAGTAAATGATTGAAAGGAATGGTAAGTTGTCGTTATCACAGAGATGTAATGCATGATTAAACGTAAGTATGAAATATATGGCGATGATAGTCTGCTAATAAGCTATATTAATTAGTGATTTACAGTGTTTCAATTATACAACAAAACAAGAATTAGGTGGGAGAAGTTTGCGCTGATAATTGAGGAGTTATTAATAAGTGGTTATAAGTTGAAATATTAAAGAAGATGTTATTATTTTAACAATAATAAATGCCTACGCGGCCCCTGGCGAGCACTATCACTACGCTACAATGTGCAGCTAGCGTTCGTCAGGCGCTCGCGCTCCGTTGTAAGTCGTGGGGCCCTCCGACGCAACTATAGTTGCCCGCATGAAGTGCGGGTTGCTAATAGTTTATCGTCAGGCGCCAGACCTGTTATCTCATATAAGAGGTAATGCATAGTACAACGGATTTAAATGCTGATAAATAATTACAAAAGGCGTGATACTAGACAATTATTATGGTATACAAAATGAGTAAAATAGTAGTTGTGCAAAATAAGTAATATAGGCGAACAAATAATCAGTACAAACAGATCAACAGACAGTTAATCATAGCAAGGAATAATCATAAGTTGAGTCGGTGGAAACATATACAGATAATTCATGAAAGTGGTAAACAATAGACAATTATGATACTTATAAAGACACACATGTTAAATGCAATAAATCACTAATCCTAGGTGTATAAAATAGAAAGGTTTGTATAAATTATAATTAATTAAATTTTTAAAAGAATTGTTATGTCTAGTGATTTAATAATTAGTGATTCATTTCAGTGTTAATAACAAGCTGCGAGTGGAGCTCAACATCGCCGTAGGGATGGCTCGGGCATCGAACCGGTACCGCGCCCAGGGCACTGGCCGCGGCCGACGCGCACCCAAGCCGCGCTCGAGCGAATGTGTAATGTATGTGTGTAAGAATGGCGTGTGTGAGTAGTGCTTGCTTAGTATTAATGAATGTTGAGTTATGTGTGGGTTATAATGTATGTAAGGTGTGCCGGTTCAACTCCAGCACCGACACAGGTCGCGTAAGGCTAGGCAGCGGGTTATGAGAGTGGTACTATAGTCTATTGCCCATAGTCGACTCGTTGGCCGATTCTCTCTCTCATAGACTTTAGCCGCGGGCAACTAGGTGCTGTAGCCTTATGCCCCGTGTCGAGTTTGGAGCCGAAACGGATGTTGTGGTTAACGCAGTTAACGCATGTAGGTTTCCCTTGTTTCTCCCTTATCGGGCAGCTGTCAGCTGTGTGTTTGTGATCCGCGCAGTGTGCACAGGATGAGTTGGTGGCTGTGCATTTTGCTTTAGTGTGCCCGAATTGTAGACAGCGGAAGCACTGTAAGAACGGGGAAAAGTCCTCCGCGTGGACCCGCTGGTGGTCCACACAGAGACGCCCCGCCTCCGTGACCCGCTGCCAGACGTTCGGGCACGCAAGAAACACAGCGTTGTATAGATTAGGGTTTCTGTTTGTTCGCTTGAACCGCAGGCTTAGGTCCGCATCGCTCGCAATCAGCGCGCCAATCTCCGGGTTTTGTGCGCGAATAATAGCGGCGAGTTCCTCCGCGGGAACATCGCTTGAGACGCCCTTAAGGATGATCATCGGCTGTAGGCGGCGAGCGGGCTCAGCACTGACGTGTTGAGCCGTCTTCAAGCGCTTAAGGGCGTCGTCGCGTTGCTCAGCGGAATCGAACTCCACACGCAGCTTGTTGTTTGACAGCGTTTGCACCTTTGCAGGTGCGTAGTTAGTGTCGCGAAAAGAAATGCTGGTCTTGAAAGCGGTGACAGCCTCTTGTTTAGTTTTCACATTTTCCTTCGGGGTTACAATAATCGCAGGGCGAGATGTCGGCGGTGTCGTTCGGGGTGTTTGTTGCGCAGGTGTAGGTTTGCTGACAGCGCGGCTAACCGCGGCCGCAGCAACTGACGCAAAGGTTGTTTTGGCTTGTTGCTGATGTTTTTGTTGCTGTTGCAACAAGTCATCTTTGAGGGAAGAGACGGCAGCGAGGTGTTTAGCCATTTCCTCGCGAACGCAGGACATTATCTCGTCCTTGAGCCTGTTCGTGTCTTCTTTGGCGGTGGATGCAGGGCCGGGGCCTCCGTGAGGTACGAACCCGCAGCACAGCAGGGTGTTGGCGAGCATGCGGACGTCGTCCGCGGCCCGCCGGACCATTTTCTTGTTGGGCGCTGTCACACTTTTTCCATCGGAGATGGCGGTGTCAATTATGTCTGCCAGTTTTGACAACGCATTGGAGAAGGAGAAGATGTCAGTGGGGTCGATCTCATCCTTCCCGATGAGCGACCGGGAGTCGTCCGTCGGTTGGGACATGGTGACTCGATGCACTGTCCCGGTTCATACGAACCCGGGTCCACCAAGAGTCAACGATCTAACCGCTGAGCATACGTCAATAGTTTTAAAACTCAAAATTATAAAAATCACTAAAAGTGAGCACAGAGGCACACGTTGTAAATGTTAAAATAGTCACAAGTTTCACACAAGTTCAAGCAATATTAGTTCTTAAGACAGCATAAAATGTATGGCAACGAAAGTCAAAGTCAAATGTTCAACACAAAGAAATCCTTATCGCCGAGCGCAAGGGGCCATAAACCTGTCGCGGCCGCGTCCGGTCGGCCCCGCTCCCTCGCCTCTCCCGCACCGCAGGCGTCGCCTGGGGCCGTGGGAACCGAGAGCGTGGATATTATGACGCGATTGCGCCCAGGAATTCAGGCTATTTGACACACTTGCGTAAGCACTAGGAAGTCTGGTCTTGGTACAGACTTAGAGTAGGTCTGTAGGCACACAATGACACAAATTAAACAAACAAATACTCCTAAACACTAAAGATATTGAGTGTGAAAATGTCACTATCACTATTTCACAAAGGTTTGAAAGTCATAAAGGCGCGAAGGGAAAAGTCTTATTTAAATATGTTTCCCGTATCCTAATAATAATGAAACTTGGTGAGGACCTACAGGAGGTCTATCCACAACCAAGAACACTAAAAGCTAATCTAGAACACTAAATACGCTAAAGATATAGTCACTGTAATGTCACTGTCATTGTTAAGTTTTAAGTCACTTTTGAAAATGCTATATCTCAGCCAAATCTAGCCAGAAAAATCTGGAATTCGGCGAGATGATAGCAAAGGGGTAGGCGCACACGGGGAAATACTAAAAACTATGGGTCACAGATCTTAATCCTAAGTTAAGACCTAAAGAGTGTCACTTTCACTGTTTTGGGTGCGTTTTTCACTATAAAACTGTCTGTAATTCAGTCATTTTAGCCGGGAAAAATCTGGATCTTTCAGGAACACTGCGGAAGGACCTCCCGCGACGAACTGCAGTTGAAAAAGTGGGGGTCACAGATCGTTCTGTGACGGCGCACGAACTTTTATGTCCCGAGAATTTTCGAAGTTCCAGTTTTTCCTGAATAACTTTTCACTGAAAGGTCCGATCACTTCCGGGTTTTCACTGGGGGTTAGAGCGTCTCAGCGCGCACATTTTGATGTATAATACATCAATAAAGACACAATTTGAACCACTTTTCGCGATTTTTGACGTAACTTTGTCAATTTTCGGCGCAGGAGCGTCGCGTAAACGATGCTCTCGCGACCGCGCTTGAGCTGAGACTGGTTAGGTTAGGTTAGGTTAGGTTAGGTTAGGTTAGGTTAGGTTAGGTTAGGTTAGGTTAGGTTAGGTTAGGTTAGGTTAGGTTAGGTTAGGTTAGGTTAGGTTGGGGCACGCCGCTGTAGCGGCGGTAAGGCCCGTTCTAGAGGAGTGGCTTAATAGGAGCCACGGCGCCCTAAGCTTCCGGCTGACGCAGGTGCTTACCGGACATGGGTGTTTCGGGAAGTACCTGTGTCGACTAGGCCGGGAGCCGACATCCCAGTGCCACCATTGTGGTGATCGCCGCGACGATACGGCGTTGCACACGTTGGCGGAGTGCCCAGCTTGGGCTGAGCAGCGCCGTGACTTGGTCGCGGCCGTAGGTGCTGCGGGAAACCTCTCGCTTCCGGCTGTTGTGGCTACAATGGTCGGGAGCAAGTCAGGGTGGAGAGTTGTCGCCACCTTCTGCGAGGCCGTAATGCTCGCAAAGGAGGTGGCGGAAAGGGAGAGAGAGGCTGCCTCCTCTCTCCCCTCCCGCAGCAGACGCACTGGGCGTCGTAGGGTGGCCGACTTCCGGCCACCGTAGGGCGCGGCCTGTGGACGACAGACTCGGGGCGTCTTGTCGTCCGACCAGCAGCAGGCCTTGAGGCGGCGGCGTCGTGTTCCGCGCGCGCCTCGTAGTGGAGTCCTGCGGCCGGGGTGACGGCCGCAGTGGGTGACGGGGCCCGCCTGACTATGGCGGGCCAATACCCGTCGGGGGGTTGCGACGAATGCTTCGGCGATACCCGACCCTCCGACACACGGGTACGAGAGGAACACGGGTTGGTTTTTAGTCAGTAAGAGTCTGACAGTCCCCTCCGCGCCTCCCCCGGGCGGAGGATGTCCATGAGGATTTTCCAACCCGATACCAAAAAAAAAAAAAAAAAAAAAAAAAAAGGTTAGGTTAGGTTAGGTTAGGTTAGGTTAGGTTAGGTTAGGTTAGGTTAGGTTAGGTTAGGTTAGGTTAGGTTAGGTTAGGTTAGGTTGGGGTGCTATGTCGGGAACCTCCAAGTGGTGCACCCTGGGCAACGTGGGTCATCGTAGTTGCGATTTGCAACTACCATGGCCGACGGCAAATATCCGACGGGGAGGGCAGGGGGTTTGGCGGTCGCTGTCTTTTGTGGCGGCCGCCTCCATCTGTCGTTATTTTAGGTGGGGTCCATCTCTGGGCCACCCTCCGGTTCTGTCCCGGAGGTCTCGGCGGGCTCGGTGTGCGCTTACCCCGCCGCCGGGCGGGCTGTGGGAGTGTCCCTCTCACGATCACCGTCGCATATCGTAATCCGGTTGTGAAGTTTGTGGTCATGTCTCGCATTCCCACCGGACCGAGGGTCCTGGCTTAAACGCCCGGACCGCGAGGGAGGATGCCTCTATAAAAAGTACCCCGAATCCCAAGCGGCGGCGCACCGCGAGGGGATGCATGGCTGATGGGAAGTTCAGTCTCTAGTGCGACCCCCGTCAGAGTACCAGCCGACCCTCTGACGGGTTACGCTAGGCTTACCCAGGTACAGGGGGCACTGCCTGGGTGGACCTTCTTTTCCCCCATACTCGTGGGATTCATAATGGATAACCTTTTTATTAAACCTAAAAACGAAAATGAAGTAGCGGGAGATAAAGTACCTCTGGTACTAATTGAGCGGATGGGCGTGCTGTCGGACTCCGACAGCGCGTCTAGCGTCATGAGTGTGGCGAGCGGAAGTAGCGTGGGCGCAAAACGTTTACGCAAACGCCCAAGAGAGTGTGGAGACTCAGGGTCGGACTCGGCCCTGAGCGACACAGCGGTGCCGGCCCCCAAGGTCGGTGCCAAAAAAGGAGGGAGAGGTAGGCCTCCTACTACCGGCAAATATGCCGGTATCGGCCTATCCAGGCGCGAGGCCGCGGCTGCCATGAAGGCCGCAGCGGCCGCTGAAAAATTGGAGGAGGACGAGCGGCAGATTGCGGCTCTGACAAAAAGAGTGACGGTAGGGAGAGTCACTCGCCTGTCGGAGTCGTCGTCTGCCGTCTCAGACATGGAGGTCGAGGCAGAGAATTTACCTGCCTCTGACCTAAACCAGAGGGTGGCTGACGCGGTTGCAGCCATTAAAAGGGTCAGCAAGGTTTCGAAGGGCCTTAGCGGCTGCAGCCAAAAAGCGCTGAAAGAGGCCACGACCTCCATCCTCGAAAGTGCGGAGGTGCTTCTGACCCGCACCACTACCGAAGAGACGGCGCTGCTGCGAGCCCAGAACTTAAGGCTCGCGGCGCAAATGGCGGAGCTCCGCAAGGAGCACGAGGAGCTAAAGGCGGAGGTGGCCAACTTCCGCCGCGAGCACCTCAGGCGGGAGGTGGGCCTTCCACAGCCAACGCCGCAACCGCAACCGCAGCTGCCGTCGCAGGAGACGGAGTTGACTCGCCTGATCCGACAGGAGATGGCGAGCTTCAACGCGCGGTTCTCGGTGCTTGAGGGGAGGATATTACGTCCCCCTCTTGCTGCAGACCAACGCAGCACACCAACATATGCGGCCCAAACCGCAACGCCCCGTGCCGCCCAACCGGCACAAGTGGCTGCTGCTACACAGGAAAAGACTGTGCCAACTGCCGCCCCGCAAAAGGAAACTGCGGGGCCTAAACCAAATAGGCAGTTAAAAATGAAGACCAAACTGGCCAAAAAGACAGGTGCTTCGGCTGCTCCGCCAGCACAAACAACTAGGCCAGTAACGCGCGAACCCGCCACTAGACCTGAGGCGGAGTGGACGGTGGCGGGCGCCGCCAAAACCTCAAAAAAGACGCGCCAGCGGGCCAAGAAGCAGGCCCAAAAAGAACAAGCGGCGGCCAAACGACAGAATGCGAGGCTCAGTACCCCCCGCTCTACAGCAGTGGCTCTTACCCTGCAGCCGGGGGCGGAGGAGCGGGGCCTGACGTATGCCAAGATATTGGCAAAAGCGAAAGCCGAGATCTCTCTCAGCGATCTCGGCATAACGGGCCTCCGGTGCAAGACCACTGCCACCGGCGGTCGCCTGCTAGAAATACCGGGAACAACCAGTGGTCCAAAAGCAGACGCCCTGGCCGATAAACTCAGGGCGTCTCTAGGCTCGGATGACGTTAGAGTGTCCAGGCCCACCAAGTGCGCAGATCTGCGCATTTCGGGCCTGGACGACTCCGTCACTGTGGAAGAGGTCGCCGCTGCCATCTCCAAGGCCGGAGGATGCCCGCCGGATCAAGTCAAGGCGGGCACGATTCGCCGGGGTGTCTCCGGTCTCGGGACAATCTTAGTTAGCTGTCCCGTAGCGGCGGCCAAAAAAGTCAAGGACAAACGGCTGCTGGTTGGATGGGTCTCGGCGCAGGTCACGCTCCTGGCGCCCAAGCCCTACCGGTGCTACCGCTGTCTTGAAGAGGGACATGCGGGGGCACGGTGCACCGCTGGGGTAGACCGCAGCCAATTGTGTTTCCGCTGCGGTCAGCCCGGTCACAAGGCTGGCACTTGTACTGCCACGCCGCACTGCGTCATCTGTGCGGCATCTGGCAAGCCAGCCGACCATCAGACCGGGTCAAAGGCCTGCGCCAGGCCCAAGCCTAAGAGGAAAAACGCCAGGAGACAGCCGGCTCATCCACCGGTTAGTCTCACGGAAATGACAAAGAAGGCAACCAGCTCCTCGCAGCCGGTTCACCCGCCGGTTGCGGCAGAACATCCGCCGAGGACTGGGGAGGAGACAACTGCCATGGAAATACAATAATGGCCCTACGTCGTCTCCTCCAAGCCAACATAAACCACTGCGCCAGGGCCCAGGATCTCTTGCTCCAGAGCATGGCGCAGTGGTCGATTGATGTGGCAGTTGTCGCCGAGCCGTACTTTGTGCCACCCAGGGATGACTGGGTGTGCGACACGAACCGCTCGGTGGCACTGCTCATGAGGTCTGCCGCCGACACCCTTCCCTTCGAGGCCGTCACCCGAGGGCGGGGCTATGTCGCGGCAGTTTGGGGGAATGTCATGGTCGCGGGGGTGTATTTCGCCCCCAGCCTTTCTCTCGCCGACATGGAGGACATCATTTTGGAGTTGGGCACGGTCGTCAGTCGTAGCCGTCCTCGTCCCGTGATCGTCCTGGGGGACTTCAATGCCCAATCTACGGCTTGGGGTTCCCCGGCTACGGACGCACGGGGCGAGTTAGTGGAGGAGTGGGCGGTCGAGCAGGGCCTGCTTCTCCTGAACCGGGGTTCCGTGCAGACGTGCGTGCGGATGCGGGGTGGTTCCATAGTGGACCTGTCGTTTGCTAGCCCCGCTCTCGCGCGCACCGTCCAGGACTGGCACGTCCTGGAGGGGGTGGAGACGCTGTCCGATCATCGGTATATTCGATTTAGCGTCTCCGCCCAGACCTCGGTTGGGCCGGTCCAAGCGGCCCCGGTGGGCGTTGGAGACGGCCCGCGTTGGGCACTGAAGCGGCTGGACAGGGAGGCTCTCCTGGATGCCTCAATCGTCAAGGCCTGGCTGGACTCTCCAGACAGGCCCAATAACATCGACGAGGAGGCGGAGTGGTTCCGGGAGAGCATGTCGCACATTTGCGACGCTGGCATGCCCCGAGTCCGGCCGCTACCATCCAGGCGCCAAGTGTACTGGTGGTCGCAGTCGATCGCGCTGCTGCGCATCGCTTGTGTACAGGAGCGACGCCGGTACGCTAGGTGCCGAAGAAGACGCCGCCGCCCCTTTACAGCGGCGGCCGAACAGGAAGAGGCGGAACTGTACAACCGCTACAGAGAAGCGAAGAGCGCCCTCCAGCTGGCCATCGTCCGGGCAAAGGCCCAGGCCAACGAAGAGCTGCTGGAGACTCTGGACCGAGAACCGTGGGGACGCCCCTACCTTATGGTGCGGGGCAAACTGCGCCAACGGGCTCCCCCACTGTCCCGGAGTCTCCAGCCACAGCTGCTGGAGGAGGTGGTGTGTGCGTTGTTTCCGTCGAGACCGGAGCACACACCACCGGCTATGGTTCCGCCTCGCAATGTGCCCGACGCGGAAGACGACATTGACGACGACGTGCCCGAAGTGACCCGGGTAGATTTGAGAGTGGCGGTGGCTCGCATCAAGAACACCGCCCCAGGGCCCGACGGCATTCCAGGCCGTGCATGGGTCCTGGCCATGGAGGCTCTCTGGCCCCGACTAGCGGGGCTCTTGAGCGCATGTTTGGAGCGGGGCCAGTTTCCAAGCCGGTGGAAGACCGGAAAGCTGGTCCTGCTCAAGAAGGAGGGGCGCCCCGCAGACTCACCATCTGCGTACAGGCCCATCGTGTTGCTGGACGAGGTGTGTAAGATTTTCGAGCGAATCATCGCTAGCCGCCTCGTCCAGCACATGACCATGGTGGGCCCGGATTTGGCGGACAACCAATTTGGTTTCCGCCAGGGGCGCTCTACGGTGGACGCAATCATGCGCGTGAGGGTCCTCGCGGAGGAGGCAGTCGCCCGGGGTGAGGTGGTCTTGGCGGTGTCGCTCGACATCGCCAACGCCTTCAACACCTTGCCCTGGAATATCATCCGAGAGGCACTCCGGTACCACGGGGTGCCGCACTACCTCCAACGCATTGTCGGGGCCTATTTGTCCGAAAGATCGGTGGTGTACCCGGGTCGAGAGGAATGGTGTCGGCGAGAGACGTCGTGCGGCGTTCCACAGGGATCGGTGTTGGGGCCGCTCCTGTGGAACGTGGGGTACGACTGGGCTCTGCGCGGTGCGCTTATCCACGGCGTCGGCGTCATTTGTTACGCCGACGATACGCTAGTAACAGCGCGTGGAAAGTCGTACCGGCAGGCGGCCATACGCGCGACTGCTGGTGTCGCGCACGTCGTGGGTAGGATCCGGCGGCTGGGCTTAGAGGTGGCATTGCACAAGTCTGAGGCCCTGTGTTTTCACGGGCCGAGGACGAAGCCGCCTCCGGGGTCCAGCATCATTGTAGGAGGGGTCTCCATCGCTGTCGAGTCGACGATGAAGTACCTTGGACTCGTCCTCGACAGTCGGTGGACATTCGGGCCGCACTTTACACGGCTCGCCCCCCGGTTGATGGGCGCCGCTTCTGCGCTCTCGCGCTTGCTGCCCAACCTGGGGGGGCCCAACTCCTCCTGCCGGAGGCTCTACATGGGGGTCGTACGGTCGATGGCATTATACGCCGCGCCAGTGTGGGCGGACTCCCTGACGGCCCGCAACATCGCCGCGCTGCGAAGGCCGCAGCGCGCGATGGCCGTCAGGGTCATAAGGGGATACCGTACGATCTCCTTTGAGGCAGCGAGCCTTCTAGCCGGATCCTCGCCCTGGGACCTCGACGCAAAGCTCCTCACGTCGCTCTATTGGTGGCGTGTGGAGGCGGTCGAGAGGGGCGAGCGCCTGGTGCCTCGACAGATAGAGGCACGCAGGGCAGCACTCCGCCAGGTCTTAGTGGCGGAGTGGCAGACGCGCCTAGCGCTACCCACGGCGGGGCACGCCGCTGTAGCGGCGGTAAGGCCCGTTCTAGAGGAGTGGCTTAATAGGAGCCACGGCGCCCTAAGCTTCCGGCTGACGCAGGTGCTTACCGGACATGGGTGTTTCGGGAAGTACCTGTGTCGACTAGGCCGGGAGCCGACATCCCAGTGCCACCATTGTGGTGATCGCCGTGACGATACGGCGTTGCACACGTTGGCGGAGTGCCCAGCTTGGGCTGAGCAGCGCCGTGACTTGGTCGCGGCCGTAGGTGCTGCGGGAAACCTCTCGCTTCCGGCTGTTGTGGCTACAATGGTCGGGAGCAAGTCAGGGTGGAGAGTTGTCGCCACCTTCTGCGAGGCCGTAATGCTCGCAAAGGAGGTGGCGGAAAGGGAGAGAGAGGCTGCCTCCTCTCTCCCCTCCCGCAGCAGACGCACTGGGCGTCGTAGGGTGGCCGACTTCCGGCCACCGTAGGGCGCGGCCTGCGGACGACAGACTCGGGGCGTCTTGTCGTCCGACCAGCAGCAGGCCTTGAGGCGGCGGCGTCGTGTTCCGCGCGCGCCTCGTAGTGGAGTCCTGCGGCCGGGGTGACGGCCGCAGTGGGTGACGGGGCCCGCCTGACTATGGCGGGCCAATACCCGTCGGGGGGTTGCGACGAATGCTTCGGCGATACCCGACCCTCCGACACACGGGTACGAGAGGAACACGGGTTGGTTTTTAGTCAGTAAGAGTCTGACAGTCCCCTCCGCGCCTCCCCCCGGGCGGAGGATGTCCATGAGGATTTTCCAACCCGATACCAAAAAAAAAAAAAAAAAAAGGTTAGGTTAGGTTAGGTTAGGTTAGGTTAGGTTAGGTTAGGTTAGGTTAGGTTAGGTTAGGTTAGGTTAGGTTAGGTTAGGTTAGGTTAGGTTAGGTTAGGTTAGGTTAGGTTAGGTTAGGTTAGGTTAGGTTAGGTTAGGTTAGGTTAGGTTAGGTTAGGTTAGGTTAGGTTAGGTTAGGTTAGGTTAGGTTAGGTTAGGTTAGGTTAGGTTAGGTTAGGTTAGGTTAGGTTAGGTTAGGTTAGGTTAGGTTAGGTTAGGTTAGGTTAGGTTAGGTTAGGTTAGGTTAGGTTAGGTTAGGTTAGGTTAGGTTAGGTTAGGTTAGGTTAGGTTAGGTTAGGTTAGGTTAGGTTAGGTTAGGTTAGGTTAGGTTAGGTTAGGTTAGGTTAGGTTAGGTTAGGTTAGGTTAGGTTAGGTTAGGTTAGGTTAGGTTAGGTTAGGTTAGGTTAGGTTAGGTTAGGTTAGGTTAGGTTAGGTTAGGTTAGGTTAGGTTAGGTTAGGTTAGGTTAGGTTAGGTTAGGTTAGGTTAGGTTAGGTTAGGTTAGGTTAGGTTAGGTTAGGTTAGGTTAGGTTAGGTTAGGTTAGGTTAGGTTAGGTTAGGTTAGGTTAGGTTAGGTTAGGTTAGGTTAGGTTAGGTTAGGTTAGGTTAGGTTAGGTTAGGTTAGGTTAGGTTAGGTTAGGTTAGGTTAGGTTAGGTTAGGTTAGGTTAGGTTAGGTTAGGTTAGGTTAGGTT